>OY365779.1:0-10000000 GCA_959347405.1 Napeogenes sylphis
TTATTTAAATTCAGTAAATTAACAGTTTTAATAAATAACTTTTTAAGCTTCAATCCTTTCTCTTCCCGACCTTCGGGAGATACATAGTAACAAAAAAGGCGCGTCTAACGACGCCCCTCTCGTACCAATCGCATCATCCCTTAGGGGAAAGTTTAGGGGTTGAAACTCGTAAATTTACATTTTTGTTAAAGAAAAATCTTCAATTTTCATTTTTCTAATTTTTTTCTAGCGTCACCTTTTAGAACGTATTATTCCAAATTTTTTGACATATATAATACCCCCGTCGGTTTCATCCCCTCGGGAGATATTACATTTTTAAATTAAAAAATTCAGTTTTTCTTTCGAAAAACATTTTTCTTTTGACTTTTCGCAATCGAATTTTAAATAGCTCGGATAGGTCTCGTCTGGACGAACAATTAGACACCTCTTGCGTCCCTCTAGCTCAATCCCCGGTGGAGATATTCGCTGAAAACGGGATAATTTAAGGGAAAATAGTCTCTAAAAGTCTACATAAGGGTTGTTAAATTTCAATATATTCAAACTTAGAATCTTTCGCGCTAACGTACAGGTCCCAATTCTTTTGCATTTAAATCCCTCTCGCGTCTCCCGACATTGCTCCCGAACACTATTTTCATTTTCCTTTGCGAAAATACTAATTAGACGCCATTTTGTTTATTTAAATTCAGTAAATTAACAGTTTTAATTAAATAACTTTTTAAGCTTCAATCCTTTCTCTTCCCGACCTTCGGGAGATACATAGTAACAAAAAAGGCGCGTCTAACGACGCCCCTCTCGTACCAATCGCATCATCCCTTAGGGGAAAGTTTAGGGGTTGAAACTCGTAAATTTACATTTTTGTTAAAGAAAAATCTTCAATTTTCATTTTTCTAATTTTTTTCTAGCGTCACCTTTTAGAACGTATTATTCCAAATTTTTTGACATATATAATACCCCCGTCGGTTTCATCCCCTCGGGAGATATTACATTTTTAAATTAAAAAATTCAGTTTTTCTTTCGAAAAACATTTTTCTTTTGACTTTTCGCAATCGAATTTTAAATAGCTCGGATAGGTCTCGTCTGGACGAACAATTAGACACCTCTTGCGTCCCTCTAGCTCAATCCCCGGTGGAGATATTCGCTGAAAACGGGATAATTTAAGGGAAAATAGTCTCTAAAAGTCTACATAAGGGTTGTTAAATTTCAATATATTCAAACTTAGAATCTTTCGCGCTAACGTACAGGTCCCAATTCTTTTGCATTTAAATCCCTCTCGCGTCTCCCGACATTGCTCCCGAACACTATTTTCATTTTCCTTTGCGAAAATACTAATTAGACGCCATTTTGTTTATTTAAATTCAGTAAATTAACAGTTTTAATTAAATAACTTTTTAAGCTTCAATCCTTTCTCTTCCCGACCTTCGGGAGATACATAGTAACAAAAAAGGCGCGTCTAACGACGCCCCTCTCGTACCAATCGCATCATCCCTTAGGGGAAAGTTTAGGGGTTGAAACTCGTAAATTTACATTTTTGTTAAAGAAAAATCTTCAATTTTCATTTTTCTAATTTTTTTCTAGCGTCACCTTTTAGAACGTATTATTCCAAATTTTTTGACATATATAATACCCCCGTCGGTTTCATCCCCTCGGGAGATATTACATTTTTAAATTAAAAAATTCAGTTTTTCTTTCGAAAAACATTTTTCTTTTGACTTTTCGCAATCGAATTTTAAATAGCTCGGATAGGTCTCGTCTGGACGAACAATTAGACACCTCTTGCGTCCCTCTAGCTCAATCCCCGGTGGAGATATTCGCTGAAAACGGGATAATTTAAGGGAAAATAGTCTCTAAAAGTCTACATAAGGGTTGTTAAATTTCAATATATTCAAACTTAGAATCTTTCGCGCTAACGTACAGGTCCCAATTCTTTTGCATTTAAATCCCTCTCGCGTCTCCCGACATTGCTCCCGAACACTATTTTCATTTTCCTTTGCGAAAATACTAATTAGACGCCATTTTGTTTATTTAAATTCAGTAAATTAACAGTTTTAATTAAATAACTTTTTAAGCTTCAATCCTTTCTCTTCCCGACCTTCGGGAGATACATAGTAACAAAAAAGGCGCGTCTAACGACGCCCCTCTCGTACCAATCGCATCATCCCTTAGGGGAAAGTTTAGGGGTTGAAACTCGTAAATTTACATTTTTGTTAAAGAAAAATCTTCAATTTTCATTTTTCTAATTTTTTTCTAGCGTCACCTTTTAGAACGTATTATTCCAAATTTTTTGACATATATAATACCCCCGTCGGTTTCATCCCCTCGGGAGATATTACATTTTTAAATTAAAAAATTCAGTTTTTCTTTCGAAAAACATTTTTCTTTTGACTTTTCGCAATCGAATTTTAAATAGCTCGGATAGGTCTCGTCTGGACGAACAATTAGACACCTCTTGCGTCCCTCTAGCTCAATCCCCGGTGGAGATATTCGCTGAAAACGGGATAATTTAAGGGAAAATAGTCTCTAAAAGTCTACATAAGGGTTGTTAAATTTCAATATATTCAAACTTAGAATCTTTCGCGCTAACGTACAGGTCCCAATTCTTTTGCATTTAAATCCCTCTCGCGTCTCCCGACATTGCTCCCGAACACTATTTTCATTTTCCTTTGCGAAAATACTAATTAGACGCCATTTTGTTTATTTAAATTCAGTAAATTAACAGTTTTAATTAAATAACTTTTTAAGCTTCAATCCTTTCTCTTCCCGACCTTCGGAGATACATAGTAACAAAAAAGGCGCGTCTAACGACGCCCCTCTCGTACCAATCGCATCATCCCTTAGGGGAAAGTTTAGGGGTTGAAACTCGTAAATTTACATTTTTGTTAAAGAAAAATCTTCAATTTTCATTTTTCTAATTTTTTTCTAGCGTCACCTTTTAGAACGTATTATTCCAAATTTTTTGACATATATAATACCCCCGTCGGTTTCATCCCCTCGGGAGATATTACATTTTTAAATTAAAAAATTCAGTTTTTCTTTCGAAAAACATTTTTTCTTTTGACTTTTCGCAATCGAATTTTAAATAGCTCGGATAGGTCTCGTCTGGACGAACAATTAGACACCTCTTGCGTCCCTCTAGCTCAATCCCCGGTGGAGATATTCGCTGAAAACGGGATAATTTAAGGAAAATAGTCTCTAAAAGTCTACATAAGGGTTGTTAAATTTCAATATATTCAAACTTAGAATCTTTCGCGCTAACGTACAGGTCCCAATTCTTTTGCATTTAAATCCCTCTCGCGTCTCCCGACATTGCTCCCGAACACTATTTTCATTTTTTGCGAAAATACTAATTAGACGCCATTTTGTTTATTTAAATTCAGTAAATTAACAGTTTTAATTAAATAACTTTTTAAGCTTCAATCCTTTCTCTTCCCGACCTTCGGGAGATACATAGTAACAAAAAAGGCGCGTCTAACGACGCCCCTCTCGTACCAATCGCATCATCCCTTAGGGGAAAGTTTAGGGGTTGAAACTCGTAAATTTACATTTTTGTTAAAGAAAAATCTTCAATTTTCATTTTTCTAATTTTTTTCTAGCGTCACCTTTTAGAACGTATTATTCCAAATTTTTTGACATATATAATACCCCCGTCGGTTTCATCCCCTCGGGAGATATTACATTTTTAAATTAAAAAATTCAGTTTTTCTTTCGAAAAACATTTTTCTTTTGACTTTTCGCAATCGAATTTTAAATAGCTCGGATAGGTCTCGTCTGGACGAACAATTAGACACCTCTTGCGTCCCTCTAGCTCAATCCCCGGTGGAGATATTCGCTGAAAACGGGATAATTTAAGGGAAAATAGTCTCTAAAAGTCTACATAAGGGTTGTTAAATTTCAATATATTCAAACTTAGAATCTTTCGCGCTAACGTACAGGTCCCAATTCTTTTGCATTTAAATCCCTCTCGCGTCTCCCGACATTGCTCCCGAACACTATTTTCATTTTCCTTTGCGAAAATACTAATTAGACGCCATTTTGTTTATTTAAATTCAGTAAATTAACAGTTTTAATTAAATAACTTTTTAAGCTTCAATCCTTTCTCTTCCCGACCTTCGGGAGATACATAGTAACAAAAAAGGCGCGTCTAACGACGCCCCTCTCGTACCAATCGCATCATCCCTTAGGGGAAAGTTTAGGGGTTGAAACTCGTAAATTTACATTTTTGTTAAAGAAAAATCTTCAATTTTCATTTTTCTAATTTTTTTCTAGCGTCACCTTTTAGAACGTATTATTCCAAATTTTTTGACATATATAATACCCCCGTCGGTTTCATCCCCTCGGGAGATATTACATTTTTAAATTAAAAAATTCAGTTTTTCTTTCGAAAAACATTTTTCTTTTGACTTTTCGCAATCGAATTTTAAATAGCTCGGATAGGTCTCGTCTGGACGAACAATTAGACACCTCTTGCGTCCCTCTAGCTCAATCCCCGGTGGAGATATTCGCTGAAAACGGGATAATTTAAGGGAAAATAGTCTCTAAAAGTCTACATAAGGGTTGTTAAATTTCAATATATTCAAACTTAGAATCTTTCGCGCTAACGTACAGGTCCCAATTCTTTTGCATTTAAATCCCTCTCGCGTCTCCCGACATTGCTCCCGAACACTATTTTCATTTTCCTTTGCGAAAATACTAATTAGACGCCATTTTGTTTATTTAAATTCAGTAAATTAACAGTTTTAATTAAATAACTTTTTAAGCTTCAATCCTTTCTCTTCCCGACCTTCGGGAGATACATAGTAACAAAAAAGGCGCGTCTAACGACGCCCCTCTCGTACCAATCGCATCATCCCTTAGGGGAAAGTTTAGGGGTTGAAACTCGTAAATTTACATTTTTGTTAAAGAAAAATCTTCATTTTCATTTTTCTAATTTTTTTCTAGCGTCACCTTTTAGAACGTATTATTCCAAATTTTTTGACATATATAATACCCCCGTCGGTTTCATCCCCTCGGGAGATATTACATTTTTAAATTAAAAAATTCAGTTTTTCTTTCGAAAAACATTTTTCTTTTGACTTTTCGCAATCGAATTTTAAATAGCTCGGATAGGTCTCGTCTGGACGAACAATTAGACACCTCTTGCGTCCCTCTAGCTCAATCCCCGGTGGAGATATTCGCTGAAAACGGGATAATTTAAGGGAAAATAGTCTCTAAAAGTCTACATAAGGGTTGTTAAATTTCAATATATTCAAACTTAGAATCTTTCGCGCTAACGTACAGGTCCCAATTCTTTTGCATTTAAATCCCTCTCGCGTCTCCCGACATTGCTCCCGAACACTATTTTCATTTTCCTTTGCGAAAATACTAATTAGACGCCATTTTGTTTATTTAAATTCAGTAAATTAACAGTTTTAATTAAATAACTTTTTAAGCTTCAATCCTTTCTCTTCCCGACCTTCGGGAGATACATAGTAACAAAAAAGGCGCGTCTAACGACGCCCCTCTCGTACCAATCGCATCATCCCTTAGGGGAAAGTTTAGGGGTTGAAACTCGTAAATTTACATTTTTGTTAAAGAAAAATCTTCAATTTTCATTTTTCTAATTTTTTTCTAGCGTCACCTTTTAGAACGTATTATTCCAAATTTTTTGACATATATAATACCCCCGTCGGTTTCATCCCCTCGGGAGATATTACATTTTTAAATTAAAAAATTCAGTTTTTCTTTCGAAAAACATTTTTCTTTTGACTTTTCGCAATCGAATTTTAAATAGCTCGGATAGGTCTCGTCTGGACGAACAATTAGACACCTCTTGCGTCCCTCTAGCTCAATCCCCGGTGGAGATATTCGCTGAAAACGGGATAATTTAAGGGAAAATAGTCTCTAAAAGTCTACATAAGGGTTGTTAAATTTCAATATATTCAAACTTAGAATCTTTCGCGCTAACGTACAGGTCCCAATTCTTTTGCATTTAAATCCCTCTCGCGTCTCCCGACATTGCTCCCGAACACTATTTTCATTTTCCTTTGCGAAAATACTAATTAGACGCCATTTTGTTTATTTAAATTCAGTAAATTAACAGTTTTAATTAAATAACTTTTTAAGCTTCAATCCTTTCTCTTCCCGACCTTCGGGAGATACATAGTAACAAAAAAGGCGCGTCTAACGACGCCCCTCTCGTACCAATCGCATCATCCCTTAGGGGAAAGTTTAGGGGTTGAAACTCGTAAATTTACATTTTTGTTAAAGAAAAATCTTCAATTTTCATTTTTCTAATTTTTTTCTAGCGTCACCTTTTAGAACGTATTATTCCAAATTTTTTGACATATATAATACCCCCGTCGGTTTCATCCCCTCGGGAGATATTACATTTTTAAATTAAAAAATTCAGTTTTTCTTTCGAAAAACATTTTTCTTTTGACTTTTCGCAATCGAATTTTAAATAGCTCGGATAGGTCTCGTCTGGACGAACAATTAGACACCTCTTGCGTCCCTCTAGCTCAATCCCCGGTGGAGATATTCGCTGAAAACGGGATAATTTAAGGGAAAATAGTCTCTAAAAGTCTACATAAGGGTTGTTAAATTTCAATATATTCAAACTTAGAATCTTTCGCGCTAACGTACAGGTCCCAATTCTTTTGCATTTAAATCCCTCTCGCGTCTCCCGACATTGCTCCCGAACACTATTTTCATTTTCCTTGCGAAAATACTAATTAGACGCCATTTTGTTTATTTAAATTCAGTAAATTAACAGTTTTAATTAAATAACTTTTTAAGCTTCAATCCTTTCTCTTCCCGACCTTCGGGAGATACATAGTAACAAAAAAGGCGCGTCTAACGACGCCCCTCTCGTACCAATCGCATCATCCCTTAGGGGAAAGTTTAGGGGTTGAAACTCGTAAATTTACATTTTTGTTAAAGAAAAATCTTCAATTTTCATTTTTCTAATTTTTTTCTAGCGTCACCTTTTAGAACGTATTATTCCAAATTTTTTGACATATATAATACCCCGTCGGTTTCATCCCCTCGGGAGATATTACATTTTTAAATTAAAAAATTCAGTTTTTCTTTCGAAAAACATTTTTCTTTTGACTTTTCGCAATCGAATTTTAAATAGCTCGGATAGGTCTCGTCTGGACGAACAATTAGACACCTCTTGCGTCCCTCTAGCTCAATCCCCGGTGGAGATATTCGCTGAAAACGGGATAATTTAAGGGAAAATAGTCTCTAAAAGTCTACATAAGGGTTGTTAAATTTCAATATATTCAAACTTAGAATCTTTCGCGCTAACGTACAGGTCCCAATTCTTTTGCATTTAAATCCCTCTCGCGTCTCCCGACATTGCTCCCGAACACTATTTTCATTTTCCTTTGCGAAAATACTAATTAGACGCCATTTTGTTTATTTAAATTCAGTAAATTAACAGTTTTAATTAAATAACTTTTTAAGCTTCAATCCTTTCTCTTCCCGACCTTCGGGAGATACATAGTAACAAAAAGGCGCGTCTAACGACGCCCCTCTCGTACCAATCGCATCATCCCTTAGGGGAAAGTTTAGGGGTTGAAACTCGTAAATTTACATTTTTGTTAAAGAAAAATCTTCAATTTTCATTTTTCTAATTTTTTTCTAGCGTCACCTTTTAGAACGTATTATTCCAAATTTTTTGACATATATAATACCCCCGTCGGTTTCATCCCCTCGGGAGATATTACATTTTTAAATTAAAAAATTCAGTTTTTCTTTCGAAAAACATTTTTCTTTTGACTTTTCGCAATCGAATTTTAAATAGCTCGGATAGGTCTCGTCTGGACGAACAATTAGACACCTCTTGCGTCCCTCTAGCTCAATCCCCGGTGGAGATATTCGCTGAAAACGGGATAATTTAAGGAAAATAGTCTCTAAAAGTCTACATAAGGGTTGTTAAATTTCAATATATTCAAACTTAGAATCTTTCGCGCTAACGTACAGGTCCCAATTCTTTTGCATTTAAATCCCTCTCGCGTCTCCCGACATTGCTCCCGAACACTATTTTCATTTTCCTTTGCGAAAATACTAATTAGACGCCATTTTGTTTATTTAAATTCAGTAAATTAACAGTTTTAATTAAATAACTTTTTAAGCTTCAATCCTTTCTCTTCCCGACCTTCGGGAGATACATAGTAACAAAAAAGGCGCGTCTAACGACGCCCCTCTCGTACCAATCGCATCATCCCTTAGGGGAAAGTTTAGGGGTTGAAACTCGTAAATTTACATTTTTGTTAAAGAAAAATCTTCAATTTTCATTTTTCTAATTTTTTTCTAGCGTCACCTTTTAGAACGTATTATTCCAAATTTTTTGACATATATAATACCCCCGTCGGTTTCATCCCCTCGGGAGATATTACATTTTTAAATTAAAAAATTCAGTTTTTCTTTCGAAAAACATTTTTCTTTTGACTTTTCGCAATCGAATTTTAAATAGCTCGGATAGGTCTCGTCTGGACGAACAATTAGACACCTCTTGCGTCCCTCTAGCTCAATCCCCGGTGGAGATATTCGCTGAAAACGGGATAATTTAAGGGAAAATAGTCTCTAAAAGTCTACATAAGGGTTGTTAAATTTCAATATATTCAAACTTAGAATCTTTCGCGCTAACGTACAGGTCCCAATTCTTTTGCATTTAAATCCCTCTCGCGTCTCCGACATTGCTCCCGAACACTATTTTCATTTTCCTTTGCGAAAATACTAATTAGACGCCATTTTGTTTATTTAAATTCAGTAAATTAACAGTTTTAATTAAATAACTTTTTAAGCTTCAATCCTTTCTCTTCCGACCTTCGGGAGATACATAGTAACAAAAAAGGCGCGTCTAACGACGCCCCTCTCGTACCAATCGCATCATCCCTTAGGGGAAAGTTTAGGGGTTGAAACTCGTAAATTTACATTTTTGTTAAAGAAAAATCTTCAATTTTCATTTTTCTAATTTTTTTCTAGCGTCACCTTTTAGAACGTATTATTCCAATTTTTTGACATATATAATACCCCCGTCGGTTTCATCCCCTCGGGAGATATTACATTTTTAAATTAAAAAATTCAGTTTTTCTTTCGAAAAACATTTTTCTTTTGACTTTTCGCAATCGAATTTTAAATAGCTCGGATAGGTCTCGTCTGGACGAACAATTAGACACCTCTTGCGTCCCTCTAGCTCAATCCCCGGTGGAGATATTCGCTGAAAACGGGATAATTTAAGGGAAAATAGTCTCTAAAAGTCTACATAAGGGTTGTTAAATTTCAATATATTCAAACTTAGAATCTTTCGCGCTAACGTACAGGTCCCAATTCTTTTGCATTTAAATCCCTCTCGCGTCTCCCGACATTGCTCCCGAACACTATTTTCATTTTCCTTTGCGAAAATACTAATTAGACGCCATTTTGTTTATTTAAATTCAGTAAATTAACAGTTTTAATTAAATAACTTTTTAAGCTTCAATCCTTTCTCTTCCCGACCTTCGGGAGATACATAGTAACAAAAAAGGCGCGTCTAACGACGCCCCTCTCGTACCAATCGCATCATCCCTTAGGGGAAAGTTTAGGGGTTGAAACTCGTAAATTTACATTTTTGTTAAAGAAAAATCTTCAATTTTCATTTTTCTAATTTTTTTCTAGCGTCACCTTTTAGAACGTATTATTCCAAATTTTTTGACATATATAATACCCCCGTCGGTTTCATCCCCTCGGGAGATATTACATTTTTAAATTAAAAAATTCAGTTTTTCTTTCGAAAAACATTTTTCTTTTGACTTTTCGCAATCGAATTTTAAATAGCTCGGATAGGTCTCGTCTGGACGAACAATTAGACACCTCTTGCGTCCCTCTAGCTCAATCCCCGGTGGAGATATTCGCTGAAAACGGGATAATTTAAGGGAAAATAGTCTCTAAAAGTCTACATAAGGGTTGTTAAATTTCAATATATTCAAACTTAGAATCTTTCGCGCTAACGTACAGGTCCCAATTCTTTTGCATTTAAATCCCTCTCGCGTCTCCCGACATTGCTCCCGAACACTATTTTCATTTTCCTTTGCGAAAATACTAATTAGACGCCATTTTGTTTATTTAAATTCAGTAAATTAACAGTTTTAATTAAATAACTTTTTAAGCTTCAATCCTTTCTCTTCCCGACCTTCGGGAGATACATAGTAACAAAAAAGGCGCGTCTAACGACGCCCCTCTCGTACCAATCGCATCATCCCTTAGGGGAAAGTTTAGGGTTGAAACTCGTAAATTTACATTTTTGTTAAAGAAAAATCTTCAATTTTCATTTTTCTAATTTTTTTCTAGCGTCACCTTTTAGAACGTATTATTCCAAATTTTTTGACATATATAATACCCCCGTCGGTTTCATCCCCTCGGGAGATATTACATTTTTAAATTAAAAAATTCAGTTTTTCTTTCGAAAAACATTTTTCTTTTGACTTTTCGCAATCGAATTTTAAATAGCTCGGATAGGTCTCGTCTGGACGAACAATTAGACACCTCTTGCGTCCCTCTAGCTCAATCCCCGGTGGAGATATTCGCTGAAAACGGGATAATTTAAGGGAAAATAGTCTCTAAAAGTCTACATAAGGGTTGTTAAATTTCAATATATTCAAACTTAGAATCTTTCGCGCTAACGTACAGGTCCCAATTCTTTTGCATTTAAATCCCTCTCGCGTCTCCCGACATTGCTCCCGAACACTATTTTCATTTTCCTTTGCGAAAATACTAATTAGACGCCATTTTGTTTATTTAAATTCAGTAAATTAACAGTTTTAATTAAATAACTTTTTAAGCTTCAATCCTTTCTCTTCCCGACCTTCGGGAGATACATAGTAACAAAAAAGGCGCGTCTAACGACGCCCCTCTCGTACCAATCGCATCATCCCTTAGGGGAAAGTTTAGGGGTTGAAACTCGTAAATTTACATTTTTGTTAAAGAAAAATCTTCAATTTTCATTTTTCTAATTTTTTTCTAGCGTCACCTTTTAGAACGTATTATTCCAAATTTTTTGACATATATAATACCCCCGTCGGTTTCATCCCCTCGGGAGATATTACATTTTTAAATTAAAAAATTCAGTTTTTCTTTCGAAAAACATTTTTCTTTTGACTTTTCGCAATCGAATTTTAAATAGCTCGGATAGGTCTCGTCTGGACGAACAATTAGACACCTCTTGCGTCCCTCTAGCTCAATCCCCGGTGGAGATATTCGCTGAAAACGGGATAATTTAAGGGAAAATAGTCTCTAAAAGTCTACATAAGGGTTGTTAAATTTCAATATATTCAAACTTAGAATCTTTCGCGCTAACGTACAGGTCCCAATTCTTTTGCATTTAAATCCCTCTCGCGTCTCCCGACATTGCTCCCGAACACTATTTTCATTTTCCTTTGCGAAAATACTAATTAGACGCCATTTTGTTTATTTAAATTCAGTAAATTAACAGTTTTAATTAAATAACTTTTTAAGCTTCAATCCTTTCTCTTCCCGACCTTCGGGAGATACATAGTAACAAAAAAGGCGCGTCTAACGACGCCCCTCTCGTACCAATCGCATCATCCCTTAGGGGAAAGTTTAGGGGTTGAAACTCGTAAATTTACATTTTTGTTAAAGAAAAATCTTCAATTTTCATTTTTCTAATTTTTTTCTAGCGTCACCTTTTAGAACGTATTATTCCAAATTTTTTGACATATATAATACCCCCGTCGGTTTCATCCCCTCGGGAGATATTACATTTTTAAATTAAAAAATTCAGTTTTTCTTTCGAAAAACATTTTTCTTTTGACTTTTCGCAATCGAATTTTAAATAGCTCGGATAGGTCTCGTCTGGACGAACAATTAGACACCTCTTGCGTCCCTCTAGCTCAATCCCCGGTGGAGATATTCGCTGAAAACGGGATAATTTAAGGGAAAATAGTCTCTAAAAGTCTACATAAGGGTTGTTAAATTTCAATATATTCAAACTTAGAATCTTTCGCGCTAACGTACAGGTCCCAATTCTTTTGCATTTAAATCCCTCTCGCGTCTCCCGACATTGCTCCCGAACACTATTTTCATTTTCCTTTGCGAAAATACTAATTAGACGCCATTTTGTTTATTTAAATTCAGTAAATTAACAGTTTTAATTAAATAACTTTTTAAGCTTCAATCCTTTCTCTTCCCGACCTTCGGGAGATACATAGTAACAAAAAAGGCGCGTCTAACGACGCCCCTCTCGTACCAATCGCATCATCCCTTAGGGGAAAGTTTAGGGGTTGAAACTCGTAAATTTACATTTTTGTTAAAGAAAAATCTTCAATTTTCATTTTTCTAATTTTTTTCTAGCGTCACCTTTTAGAACGTATTATTCCAAATTTTTTGACATATATAATACCCCCGTCGGTTTCATCCCCTCGGGAGATATTACATTTTTAAATTAAAAAATTCAGTTTTTCTTTCGAAAAACATTTTTCTTTTGACTTTTCGCAATCGAATTTTAAATAGCTCGGATAGGTCTCGTCTGGACGAACAATTAGACACCTCTTGCGTCCCTCTAGCTCAATCCCCGGTGGAGATATTCGCTGAAAACGGGATAATTTAAGGGAAAATAGTCTCTAAAAGTCTACATAAGGGTTGTTAAATTTCAATATATTCAAACTTAGAATCTTTCGCGCTAACGTACAGGTCCCAATTCTTTTGCATTTAAATCCCTCTCGCGTCTCCCGACATTGCTCCCGAACACTATTTTCATTTTCCTTTGCGAAAATACTAATTAGACGCCATTTTGTTTATTTAAATTCAGTAAATTAACAGTTTTAATTAAATAACTTTTTAAGCTTCAATCCTTTCTCTTCCCGACCTTCGGGAGATACATAGTAACAAAAAAGGCGCGTCTAACGACGCCCCTCTCGTACCAATCGCATCATCCCTTAGGGGAAAGTTTAGGGGTTGAAACTCGTAAATTTACATTTTTGTTAAAGAAAAATCTTCAATTTTCATTTTTCTAATTTTTTTCTAGCGTCACCTTTTAGAACGTATTATTCCAAATTTTTTGACATATATAATACCCCCGTCGGTTTCATCCCCTCGGGAGATATTACATTTTTAAATTAAAAAATTCAGTTTTTCTTTCGAAAAACATTTTTCTTTTGACTTTTCGCAATCGAATTTTAAATAGCTCGGATAGGTCTCGTCTGGACGAACAATTAGACACCTCTTGCGTCCCTCTAGCTCAATCCCCGGTGGAGATATTCGCTGAAAACGGGATAATTTAAGGGAAAATAGTCTCTAAAAGTCTACATAAGGGTTGTTAAATTTCAATATATTCAAACTTAGAATCTTTCGCGCTAACGTACAGGTCCCAATTCTTTTGCATTTAAATCCCTCTCGCGTCTCCCGACATTGCTCCCGAACACTATTTTCATTTTCCTTTGCGAAAATACTAATTAGACGCCATTTTGTTTATTTAAATTCAGTAAATTAACAGTTTTAATTAAATAACTTTTTAAGCTTCAATCCTTTCTCTTCCCGACCTTCGGGAGATACATAGTAACAAAAAAGGCGCGTCTAACGACGCCCCTCTCGTACCAATCGCATCATCCCTTAGGGGAAAGTTTAGGGGTTGAAACTCGTAAATTTACATTTTTGTTAAAGAAAAATCTTCAATTTTCATTTTTCTAATTTTTTTCTAGCGTCACCTTTTAGAACGTATTATTCCAAATTTTTTGACATATATAATACCCCCGTCGGTTTCATCCCCTCGGGAGATATTACATTTTTAAATTAAAAAATTCAGTTTTTCTTTCGAAAAACATTTTTCTTTTGACTTTTCGCAATCGAATTTTAAATAGCTCGGATAGGTCTCGTCTGGACGAACAATTAGACACCTCTTGCGTCCCTCTAGCTCAATCCCCGGTGGAGATATTCGCTGAAAACGGGATAATTTAAGGGAAAATAGTCTCTAAAAGTCTACATAAGGGTTGTTAAATTTCAATATATTCAAACTTAGAATCTTTCGCGCTAACGTACAGGTCCCAATTCTTTTGCATTTAAATCCCTCTCGCGTCTCCCGACATTGCTCCCGAACACTATTTTCATTTTCCTTTGCGAAAATACTAATTAGACGCCATTTTGTTTATTTAAATTCAGTAAATTAACAGTTTTAATTAAATAACTTTTTAAGCTTCAATCCTTTCTCTTCCCGACCTTCGGGAGATACATAGTAACAAAAAAGGCGCGTCTAACGACGCCCCTCTCGTACCAATCGCATCATCCCTTAGGGGAAAGTTTAGGGGTTGAAACTCGTAAATTTACATTTTTGTTAAAGAAAAATCTTCAATTTTCATTTTTCTAATTTTTTTCTAGCGTCACCTTTTAGAACGTATTATTCCAAATTTTTTGACATATATAATACCCCCGTCGGTTTCATCCCCTCGGGAGATATTACATTTTTAAATTAAAAAATTCAGTTTTTCTTTCGAAAAACATTTTTCTTTTGACTTTTCGCAATCGAATTTTAAATAGCTCGGATAGGTCTCGTCTGGACGAACAATTAGACACCTCTTGCGTCCCTCTAGCTCAATCCCCGGTGGAGATATTCGCTGAAAACGGGATAATTTAAGGGAAAATAGTCTCTAAAAGTCTACATAAGGGTTGTTAAATTTCAATATATTCAAACTTAGAATCTTTCGCGCTAACGTACAGGTCCCAATTCTTTTGCATTTAAATCCCTCTCGCGTCTCCCGACATTGCTCCCGAACACTATTTTCATTTTCCTTTGCGAAAATACTAATTAGACGCCATTTTGTTTATTTAAATTCAGTAAATTAACAGTTTTAATTAAATAACTTTTTAAGCTTCAATCCTTTCTCTTCCCGACCTTCGGGAGATACATAGTAACAAAAAAGGCGCGTCTAACGACGCCCCTCTCGTACCAATCGCATCATCCCTTAGGGGAAAGTTTAGGGGTTGAAACTCGTAAATTTACATTTTTGTTAAAGAAAAATCTTCAATTTTCATTTTTCTAATTTTTTTCTAGCGTCACCTTTTAGAACGTATTATTCCAAATTTTTTGACATATATAATACCCCCGTCGGTTTCATCCCCTCGGGAGATATTACATTTTTAAATTAAAAAATTCAGTTTTTCTTTCGAAAAACATTTTTCTTTTGACTTTTCGCAATCGAATTTTAAATAGCTCGGATAGGTCTCGTCTGGACGAACAATTAGACACCTCTTGCGTCCCTCTAGCTCAATCCCCGGTGGAGATATTCGCTGAAAACGGGATAATTTAAGGGAAAATAGTCTCTAAAAGTCTACATAAGGGTTGTTAAATTTCAATATATTCAAACTTAGAATCTTTCGCGCTAACGTACAGGTCCCAATTCTTTTGCATTTAAATCCCTCTCGCGTCTCCCGACATTGCTCCCGAACACTATTTTCATTTTCCTTTGCGAAAATACTAATTAGACGCCATTTTGTTTATTTAAATTCAGTAAATTAACAGTTTTAATTAAATAACTTTTTAAGCTTCAATCCTTTCTCTTCCCGACCTTCGGGAGATACATAGTAACAAAAAAGGCGCGTCTAACGACGCCCCTCTCGTACCAATCGCATCATCCCTTAGGGGAAAGTTTAGGGGTTGAAACTCGTAAATTTACATTTTTGTTAAAGAAAAATCTTCAATTTTCATTTTTCTAATTTTTTTCTAGCGTCACCTTTTAGAACGTATTATTCCAAATTTTTTGACATATATAATACCCCCGTCGGTTTCATCCCCTCGGGAGATATTACATTTTTAAATTAAAAAATTCAGTTTTTCTTTCGAAAAACATTTTTCTTTTGACTTTTCGCAATCGAATTTTAAATAGCTCGGATAGGTCTCGTCTGGACGAACAATTAGACACCTCTTGCGTCCCTCTAGCTCAATCCCCGGTGGAGATATTCGCTGAAAACGGGATAATTTAAGGGAAAATAGTCTCTAAAAGTCTACATAAGGGTTGTTAAATTTCAATATATTCAAACTTAGAATCTTTCGCGCTAACGTACAGGTCCCAATTCTTTTGCATTTAAATCCCTCTCGCGTCTCCCGACATTGCTCCCGAACACTATTTTCATTTTCCTTTGCGAAAATACTAATTAGACGCCATTTTGTTTATTTAAATTCAGTAAATTAACAGTTTTAATTAAATAACTTTTTAAGCTTCAATCCTTTCTCTTCCCGACCTTCGGGAGATACATAGTAACAAAAAAGGCGCGTCTAACGACGCCCCTCTCGTACCAATCGCATCATCCCTTAGGGGAAAGTTTAGGGGTTGAAACTCGTAAATTTACATTTTTGTTAAAGAAAAATCTTCAATTTTCATTTTTCTAATTTTTTTCTAGCGTCACCTTTTAGAACGTATTATTCCAAATTTTTTGACATATATAATACCCCCGTCGGTTTCATCCCCTCGGGAGATATTACATTTTTAAATTAAAAAATTCAGTTTTTCTTTCGAAAAACATTTTTCTTTTGACTTTTCGCAATCGAATTTTAAATAGCTCGGATAGGTCTCGTCTGGACGAACAATTAGACACCTCTTGCGTCCCTCTAGCTCAATCCCCGGTGGAGATATTCGCTGAAAACGGGATAATTTAAGGGAAAATAGTCTCTAAAAGTCTACATAAGGGTTGTTAAATTTCAATATATTCAAACTTAGAATCTTTCGCGCTAACGTACAGGTCCCAATTCTTTTGCATTTAAATCCCTCTCGCGTCTCCCGACATTGCTCCCGAACACTATTTTCATTTTCCTTTGCGAAAATACTAATTAGACGCCATTTTGTTTATTTAAATTCAGTAAATTAACAGTTTTAATTAAATAACTTTTTAAGCTTCAATCCTTTCTCTTCCCGACCTTCGGGAGATACATAGTAACAAAAAAGGCGCGTCTAACGACGCCCCTCTCGTACCAATCGCATCATCCCTTAGGGGAAAGTTTAGGGGTTGAAACTCGTAAATTTACATTTTTGTTAAAGAAAAATCTTCAATTTTCATTTTTCTAATTTTTTTCTAGCGTCACCTTTTAGAACGTATTATTCCAAATTTTTTGACATATATAATACCCCCGTCGGTTTCATCCCCTCGGGAGATATTACATTTTTAAATTAAAAAATTCAGTTTTTCTTTCGAAAAACATTTTTCTTTTGACTTTTCGCAATCGAATTTTAAATAGCTCGGATAGGTCTCGTCTGGACGAACAATTAGACACCTCTTGCGTCCCTCTAGCTCAATCCCCGGTGGAGATATTCGCTGAAAACGGGATAATTTAAGGGAAAATAGTCTCTAAAAGTCTACATAAGGGTTGTTAAATTTCAATATATTCAAACTTAGAATCTTTCGCGCTAACGTACAGGTCCCAATTCTTTTGCATTTAAATCCCTCTCGCGTCTCCCGACATTGCTCCCGAACACTATTTTCATTTTCCTTTGCGAAAATACTAATTAGACGCCATTTTGTTTATTTAAATTCAGTAAATTAACAGTTTTAATTAAATAACTTTTTAAGCTTCAATCCTTTCTCTTCCCGACCTTCGGGAGATACATAGTAACAAAAAAGGCGCGTCTAACGACGCCCCTCTCGTACCAATCGCATCATCCCTTAGGGGAAAGTTTAGGGGTTGAAACTCGTAAATTTACATTTTTGTTAAAGAAAAATCTTCAATTTTCATTTTTCTAATTTTTTTCTAGCGTCACCTTTTAGAACGTATTATTCCAAATTTTTTGACATATATAATACCCCCGTCGGTTTCATCCCCTCGGGAGATATTACATTTTTAAATTAAAAAATTCAGTTTTTCTTTCGAAAAACATTTTTCTTTTGACTTTTCGCAATCGAATTTTAAATAGCTCGGATAGGTCTCGTCTGGACGAACAATTAGACACCTCTTGCGTCCCTCTAGCTCAATCCCCGGTGGAGATATTCGCTGAAAACGGGATAATTTAAGGGAAAATAGTCTCTAAAAGTCTACATAAGGGTTGTTAAATTTCAATATATTCAAACTTAGAATCTTTCGCGCTAACGTACAGGTCCCAATTCTTTTGCATTTAAATCCCTCTCGCGTCTCCCGACATTGCTCCCGAACACTATTTTCATTTTCCTTTGCGAAAATACTAATTAGACGCCATTTTGTTTATTTAAATTCAGTAAATTAACAGTTTTAATTAAATAACTTTTTAAGCTTCAATCCTTTCTCTTCCCGACCTTCGGGAGATACATAGTAACAAAAAAGGCGCGTCTAACGACGCCCCTCTCGTACCAATCGCATCATCCCTTAGGGGAAAGTTTAGGGGTTGAAACTCGTAAATTTACATTTTTGTTAAAGAAAAATCTTCAATTTTCATTTTTCTAATTTTTTTCTAGCGTCACCTTTTAGAACGTATTATTCCAAATTTTTTGACATATATAATACCCCCGTCGGTTTCATCCCCTCGGGAGATATTACATTTTTAAATTAAAAAATTCAGTTTTTCTTTCGAAAAACATTTTTCTTTTGACTTTTCGCAATCGAATTTTAAATAGCTCGGATAGGTCTCGTCTGGACGAACAATTAGACACCTCTTGCGTCCCTCTAGCTCAATCCCCGGTGGAGATATTCGCTGAAAACGGGATAATTTAAGGGAAAATAGTCTCTAAAAGTCTACATAAGGGTTGTTAAATTTCAATATATTCAAACTTAGAATCTTTCGCGCTAACGTACAGGTCCCAATTCTTTTGCATTTAAATCCCTCTCGCGTCTCCCGACATTGCTCCCGAACACTATTTTCATTTTCCTTTGCGAAAATACTAATTAGACGCCATTTTGTTTATTTAAATTCAGTAAATTAACAGTTTTAATTAAATAACTTTTTAAGCTTCAATCCTTTCTCTTCCCGACCTTCGGGAGATACATAGTAACAAAAAAGGCGCGTCTAACGACGCCCCTCTCGTACCAATCGCATCATCCCTTAGGGGAAAGTTTAGGGGTTGAAACTCGTAAATTTACATTTTTGTTAAAGAAAAATCTTCAATTTTCATTTTTCTAATTTTTTTCTAGCGTCACCTTTTAGAACGTATTATTCCAAATTTTTTGACATATATAATACCCCCGTCGGTTTCATCCCCTCGGGAGATATTACATTTTTAAATTAAAAAATTCAGTTTTTCTTTCGAAAAACATTTTTCTTTTGACTTTTCGCAATCGAATTTTAAATAGCTCGGATAGGTCTCGTCTGGACGAACAATTAGACACCTCTTGCGTCCCTCTAGCTCAATCCCCGGTGGAGATATTCGCTGAAAACGGGATAATTTAAGGGAAAATAGTCTCTAAAAGTCTACATAAGGGTTGTTAAATTTCAATATATTCAAACTTAGAATCTTTCGCGCTAACGTACAGGTCCCAATTCTTTTGCATTTAAATCCCTCTCGCGTCTCCCGACATTGCTCCCGAACACTATTTTCATTTTCCTTTGCGAAAATACTAATTAGACGCCATTTTGTTTATTTAAATTCAGTAAATTAACAGTTTTAATTAAATAACTTTTTAAGCTTCAATCCTTTCTCTTCCCGACCTTCGGGAGATACATAGTAACAAAAAAGGCGCGTCTAACGACGCCCCTCTCGTACCAATCGCATCATCCCTTAGGGGAAAGTTTAGGGGTTGAAACTCGTAAATTTACATTTTTGTTAAAGAAAAATCTTCAATTTTCATTTTTCTAATTTTTTTCTAGCGTCACCTTTTAGAACGTATTATTCCAAATTTTTTGACATATATAATACCCCCGTCGGTTTCATCCCCTCGGGAGATATTACATTTTTAAATTAAAAAATTCAGTTTTTCTTTCGAAAAACATTTTTCTTTTGACTTTTCGCAATCGAATTTTAAATAGCTCGGATAGGTCTCGTCTGGACGAACAATTAGACACCTCTTGCGTCCCTCTAGCTCAATCCCCGGTGGAGATATTCGCTGAAAACGGGATAATTTAAGGGAAAATAGTCTCTAAAAGTCTACATAAGGGTTGTTAAATTTCAATATATTCAAACTTAGAATCTTTCGCGCTAACGTACAGGTCCCAATTCTTTTGCATTTAAATCCCTCTCGCGTCTCCCGACATTGCTCCCGAACACTATTTTCATTTTCCTTTGCGAAAATACTAATTAGACGCCATTTTGTTTATTTAAATTCAGTAAATTAACAGTTTTAATTAAATAACTTTTTAAGCTTCAATCCTTTCTCTTCCCGACCTTCGGGAGATACATAGTAACAAAAAAGGCGCGTCTAACGACGCCCCTCTCGTACCAATCGCATCATCCCTTAGGGGAAAGTTTAGGGGTTGAAACTCGTAAATTTACATTTTTGTTAAAGAAAAATCTTCAATTTTCATTTTTCTAATTTTTTTCTAGCGTCACCTTTTAGAACGTATTATTCCAAATTTTTTGACATATATAATACCCCCGTCGGTTTCATCCCCTCGGGAGATATTACATTTTTAAATTAAAAAATTCAGTTTTTCTTTCGAAAAACATTTTTCTTTTGACTTTTCGCAATCGAATTTTAAATAGCTCGGATAGGTCTCGTCTGGACGAACAATTAGACACCTCTTGCGTCCCTCTAGCTCAATCCCCGGTGGAGATATTCGCTGAAAACGGGATAATTTAAGGGAAAATAGTCTCTAAAAGTCTACATAAGGGTTGTTAAATTTCAATATATTCAAACTTAGAATCTTTCGCGCTAACGTACAGGTCCCAATTCTTTTGCATTTAAATCCCTCTCGCGTCTCCCGACATTGCTCCCGAACACTATTTTCATTTTCCTTTGCGAAAATACTAATTAGACGCCATTTTGTTTATTTAAATTCAGTAAATTAACAGTTTTAATTAAATAACTTTTTAAGCTTCAATCCTTTCTCTTCCCGACCTTCGGGAGATACATAGTAACAAAAAAGGCGCGTCTAACGACGCCCCTCTCGTACCAATCGCATCATCCCTTAGGGGAAAGTTTAGGGGTTGAAACTCGTAAATTTACATTTTTGTTAAAGAAAAATCTTCAATTTTCATTTTTCTAATTTTTTTCTAGCGTCACCTTTTAGAACGTATTATTCCAAATTTTTTGACATATATAATACCCCCGTCGGTTTCATCCCCTCGGGAGATATTACATTTTTAAATTAAAAAATTCAGTTTTTCTTTCGAAAAACATTTTTCTTTTGACTTTTCGCAATCGAATTTTAAATAGCTCGGATAGGTCTCGTCTGGACGAACAATTAGACACCTCTTGCGTCCCTCTAGCTCAATCCCCGGTGGAGATATTCGCTGAAAACGGGATAATTTAAGGGAAAATAGTCTCTAAAAGTCTACATAAGGGTTGTTAAATTTCAATATATTCAAACTTAGAATCTTTCGCGCTAACGTACAGGTCCCAATTCTTTTGCATTTAAATCCCTCTCGCGTCTCCCGACATTGCTCCCGAACACTATTTTCATTTTCCTTTGCGAAAATACTAATTAGACGCCATTTTGTTTATTTAAATTCAGTAAATTAACAGTTTTAATTAAATAACTTTTTAAGCTTCAATCCTTTCTCTTCCCGACCTTCGGGAGATACATAGTAACAAAAAAGGCGCGTCTAACGACGCCCCTCTCGTACCAATCGCATCATCCCTTAGGGGAAAGTTTAGGGGTTGAAACTCGTAAATTTACATTTTTGTTAAAGAAAAATCTTCAATTTTCATTTTTCTAATTTTTTTCTAGCGTCACCTTTTAGAACGTATTATTCCAAATTTTTTGACATATATAATACCCCCGTCGGTTTCATCCCCTCGGGAGATATTACATTTTTAAATTAAAAAATTCAGTTTTTCTTTCGAAAAACATTTTTCTTTTGACTTTTCGCAATCGAATTTTAAATAGCTCGGATAGGTCTCGTCTGGACGAACAATTAGACACCTCTTGCGTCCCTCTAGCTCAATCCCCGGTGGAGATATTCGCTGAAAACGGGATTCGAATTGCCCTCCCACCCTCCCTTATAGGAAGGTAGGATATAAGGGAAAAAATTTGCACAGAAAAATATTATCCACTCAATAAAAGGACCGTTTTCTCTCGATCAGTTCTGTATACTTAGAATACATCTCAAACGAAGCAATATCGATAAAATTTTAACAACTTACCTTAAAACTTTGAAAATTTGAAATCTCCGCAACTCCGAAACAGGACGTCGCAACGAAACCGGACTATTCTTTTTCTTTCTTCTTGTTGCCTGGGACCGCTCGCTTACATCTTCATCGCCGCATCTTCTGATCTGCACCCCGTACCTGGAAAAGAAAAATAATTAAAATCCAATTTTACCACAATACGATTAGAAGAATACTTACCTGCCGACGACACAAACTGCACACGCCATCTGAAAGAAAATTAAATTAACAACAGTAAATAAATAAAAATACCTAAAGTAAACATACCTGGAAAGAAAGCAATTAATAGCACAAAGTAAAATAAATCCACTTACCAATACGTCGTCCAGTAATATCAACGGACAACCCAACAACCATGTCCCAATCTAGTGCGGCATCAAAGGGGCCAAAACCGGGAGCTGGCGAAGCACGCGCCGAGCCCATGGTACGGAAGAAGGTACTCACCAAGAGAATTCAGGATATAGCGCACACTCCAGCAAGTGACAGCGACACCTCGCACGTGGCCCCGAGCCAATCCAGCCGGGAGTCCACAGGCGAGAGAACATCACAGATCCTGTCAACGCTTCCAGTTACAGCAAACCGGCTTTATCAAGAATCTAAGGAACAAATGGAACAATCTGGGAATATAAAGACCAGCATAAAAGAAAAAGTACTAGAAAACCTGGGGGCGATGTACGAAATAGTGTTACGCCTTAATGAATCCCGCCAGACCCTCCACCTACAACTGGAGAAGATGAGAGCCCACACGACCAGCGTACTGCTAAACAAGGAGAAAGAACACTCTCACCAAATATACACCATGGCCGAAGAAAGCAAGAATGCCGACACTAGACCGGAGATCAAAGAGATTCTTGCCGAGGTCAAATCCGTACGCCAGATAATCACGTTTGACGTGCTGGACATGTTGACCAAGGCAAGTCAACAGCATCAGCTCCAGCAGACTGCCGCGTTAAATAAGCAACTCCAAGAGTCCGGTACAAAGTTGGCAGGCATACTGGAGGAAACGAAAAAACACATGAGCTACGCAGAAGCAACCTCCGGCCCTAAAGAGGCACCTAAAATCTCGACGAACTACTCCATTATCGTCTCGTCAACGGAGGACAAAGACACTAGCGAGGATGTTATCGCCAAAGTCCGGGGAGCTGCGGATGCCCGAACATGCGGAGTCACTGTGGACAGAATTAGGAAAGCCCGAAACCAAAAAGTAGTGATAAGCTGCTCCTCGAAGGAGACGATAGAGAAGCTCAAGAGCAAGCTGGGGGGAAATCCTAAACTCAAAGTGGACGAAGCACAGAACCGAGACCCATTAATAATAGTCAAAAACGTCCTTAACTACAACAAGGATGAGGACATTATACAATCAATAAAAAAACAGAACGGGCACCTGACAAAAGATATAAAACCCACCGAGTATAGAGCCGTCGTCAAGTACCGAAGACGTACCAGGAACCCCCATGAGGGACATGTGGTTCTCCAGGTATCCCCCCAATTATGGAGGGCACTCACCGAGGCAGGGAAAGTTCACATTGACCTTCAGCGATGCGTGGTGCAGGACCAGTCCCCGTTGATCCAATGCACAAAATGCCTTGGATACGGTCACGGGCGGAAGTTCTGCAAGGTCGAAGCGGACCGCTGCAGTCACTGCGCCGGAAACCATCTAAAGGCGGAGTGCCCCCTGTGGACAGTAGGGGATCACCCCACATGCATTAACTGCCAGACGGCAAAGATAGATAAAATCGACCACTCGGCTTTTGACCAGGAGTGCCCGGTCAGAAGGAGGTGGGACGCAATAGCCAGATCCACCACAGCATACTGCTGAAGGCGCCCAAAGCAATATCACCGTCATCCAAGCTAACTTACAAAGGAAGAAGGCAGCAACCATCGAGCTAATAAAAGAAGCGCAGGCCAGGCGGGTCGACATATCATTGGTCCAAGAACCCTATGTCGGAAGGGAAGGGGAGATTGGAACGTACACTGGAGTCCAGGTTATCCAAACCACAAGACCTAGGACGAAACCTGTAAAGGCTGCGATACTAATATTCAACCCCAACATCTCCCTAATCCAGGACCCAACTGACCAGACGACGAACATAGTGGCGGCCGGAATTCAGACAAGGCAGGGTATCCTCAACCTGATCTCCGTCTACATGGAGGAAGACCAGCCGATGGAGCCCTACCTGGAACACATCGACCACATCATGTCTGGTAACAAATGGAAGAGCACGATAATAGGTGGAGACGTAAATGCCTGGAGCCCCTGGTGGGGCAGTAGGAAAGAGAACCACAGGGGCGCCGAGCTGGCAGCATTCATCGAAAGTAAAGACCTTCAAATCCTCAATGTGGGTAGCGAACCCACATTCGAGACGATAAGGAACGCCAAAATATGTACCAGCAGGGTGGACGTCACTATCAGTACCCTCGACATCTTAGATCAGGTTCAGGAATGGAGAGTAGACCCCGGAATAACCAGCTCCGATCATAATGGAATAACATTCCAAATAAAACAGATACCCGAAAAGAACAAGATCAGAACCTCAACTAGGAAATATAATACGAGGAAAGCGGACTGGGAAAAATTCAGGGAAGAACTGAAGAAGAAAATGGAGGAATCGGGGCTAACCATCTCAACGGTCACAAATATAGACTCACTCCAGGACCTAGAAAACGCAGTAAAGACCTACTCCCAAAATATACACGACACCTGCCAGGCAGCAATACCAGCTACCAGGATAAACAAAAGGAAGACATTCCCCTGGTGGACGGATCGCATCTCGGAACTGCAGAAGATCATGCGAACAAAGAAAAGAAGAATAAGGAACGCGGCTCAAAAGAGGAAGAACTACGTGTGGGCGGAATACCAGGCCAGTAAACAGATGTTCGAGGAGGAAGTAAAAAAAGCACAGACCCAAAGCTGGAAAGAATTCTGCACGACGCAAGAGAAGGAGTCCATGTGGGACACTATATATAGGGTAATAAGAACAACAAATCGGAAATACGACGACCTGCCGCTAATAAAGGACGGAAGAACGCTTGGATCAACAGAGTCAGCCGAACACCTGGCTGAAATTTTCTTTCCTGAGGACACAAACACCGACGAAGGAACGACGCACCGGGAAACGAGACACACAGCTGAAGATGAATCCAAACTTGGAAAAGACGACCCGCCTTTTACCCTGGTGGAACTGAAAACGGCCATAAGCTCCTTTAGCGCTCGAAAGGCCCCTGGGCCGGACGGGTTCACAGCTGACATTTGTAAAGAGGCCATTTGTGCACACCTACTACTAACCGCAGCACTCTTCAATAAATGTCTGCAGCTGTCCCACTTTCCAATTCCTTGGAAGGAGGCGGCCGTAATAGTTCTAAGAAAGCCCGGAAAAGAGGACTACAATAACCCGAAATCGTACAGGCCGATAGGACTCCTATCAATTTTGGGGAAAACGCTGGAGAAGATGATGGTGCGGAGACTGAGGTGGCATGTGTTTCCCCAACTGAACCCAAGGCAGTATGGCTTTATGCCCCAGCGTAGTACGGAGGACGCCCTCTATGACTTAGTGAACCATATAAAGGAAATAAGAAGAACTAAAGAAATTGCGCTAATTATATCACTGGACATAGAGGGCGCCTTCGACAGTGCTTGGTGGCCGGCCATAAAGGCCCAGTTGGGCAAATTCGGATGCCCCAAAAATCTTTGGAGACTGGTGGGCAGCTACCTGGAGGACCGCTCGGTGGTAGTCAACTACGCCGGAGAATCATCCAGAAGGAACACGACCAAGGGATGCGTGCAGGGGTCAGTGGCAGGACCCCTGTTCTGGAACATTCTGCTTGACTCTCTACTTAACGAGACAGACGGGGCAGGAGTACATTGTCAAGCATTCGCGGATGACGTGGTCCTCGTCATCTCCGGACCAAAGATGCCTGAAATCCAGTCGATGGCAAACCAACTTCTCGAGAACATAAGAAAATGGGGGATCAGAAACAAACTTAGGTTTGCTCCTCAAAAAACCAAGTCGATGGTGATAACCAGAAAGCTAATCTACGACAACCCGAGAATAAACATGGGGAATGTGCCACTGGAACTAGTAAACGAGATAAAGCTTCTGGGTATCATCATTGACGAAAAATTGACCTTCAGAAGGCACATATCGATGGTTACGATAAAAGCGCTGAACATCTACAAGCAGTTGGCGAGGGCCGCCCGGGTGAACTGGGGCCTAAACCCAAGTATAATAAGGATCATGTATATCTCGGTGATCGAGCCCATAATCACTTACGCAGCGGGGGTATGGGCCTCGGAAACCGAGAAGGTGTATGTCCAGAAGCAGTTGATGTCCGTTCAGAGGGGATTCGCCCAGAAAATCAGTAAATCGCATCGAACAGTGTCGCTCCACTCATCCATGATTCTGGCGGGTCTCCTACCCCTGGATGAAAGAATACGGGAACAGGCAAAACTATACGAAGTAAAAAGAGGAAGACCATTGCAATGCCTCACAGACGACTACAGTCTTGAGCACCGAGTGGCATTTGCCAGCATCGAACACCCAGCGGACCGGGAGGCCGTCAACTACACCTGCCTCGACGACATCACTCCACAAATAATGGAAGCGCAAAACATTAAGGGCAAAATAGTCTATACCGATGGCAGCAAAATTGAAGGGGGGGTGGGGGCAGCTATCTCGGTCTGGACAGAAGGAAAAGAAACCCAAACCAAGAAGTTAAGGCTGGCAAATCACTGCTCGGTTTTCCAGGCAGAATTGTTCGCGGTTATGAAGGCGACCGAAATGGCGAAGTCAAAAAATTGGTTGCATACTAATGTTCTCTCCGATTCCAGAGCCACACTTGACGCTCTGAACAGCGAGCCCCTAACGCACTCACTAGCCAACGTGATTCTGAAAAACATTAGAGAGATTAGAAATAAAGGTAACCACATCGAACTCTTCTGGATCAAGGCACATGTTGGGGTGACCGGGAACGAACGCGCAGACCAGCTGGCGAAGGAGGCGGCTCTTAATAGGAAGAGGAAAGCAGAGTACACAAGATTCCCAATTTCATACGCCAAAAGAAGGATAAGGGAAGACACGATCGCTAAATGGCAAAAAAGATATGCAGAAGGCGAAACCGCGAAAACCACGAAGACATTTCTACCCAACGTCGGAACAGCGTACAAAATTATACAAGAAATAGGAATCAGCCCGCTGAGAACCCAGATACTGACCGGACATGGAGGTTTCTCCAGTTACCTCCACAGATTTAAGCTAAAGGACAGTCCGTCCTGCAAATGCAGTGCGGACATGGACGAAAATATTATCCATCTTATCACGGAGTGCCCTAGATTTGGAAACTTAAGAAGAGACACTGAAATGGAACTGGACAGGAAAATACAGATTGACACACTGGAAAATCTTATGGAAGACAAGGAAGTGAGACATAAATTCTTAAAATTCTGTGAAGAAGTGGCAGAGCAAATAATCAAAGAAAACAAAACACAAGATGAATAACCGTACATATACAGACAGAACACAAAATAAATAACAGATAAAAATCATTGAAGCAATGAATAGGAAATTTAAAAATAGCATCTACTTACATGACAACCACGCAGCATGAACAAAAGAAGGAACACTGGACTACTGCGGAAGAATACCGATGACACAAAAAAAGGATAATAAAATAACAAACACAAAAACACCAACTCCAAAAATCTGGAAAAACAACAAGCATTCTTCCCCGTGTATAATGTACACGGAAATTGAAGAATCAGAAGATGAAAAACTACATGCTATGGATTTTCGTATCTGACATATAAATGACAGAACAAAATCCAATCTTTGCAAGGAAATACGAAAAACGGGACAGAAGATGGTAATATTTTGCAAATATTACCATGGTATTGTACCTCGCAACAGACCAGGAACAGCACCATCTGAAAAGAAAAGAAAAATGTAAGAAAAAAAAAAAATAAATAAATAAATAAAAAAAAAAAAAAAAAAAAAAAAAAAAAAAAAAAATCCGTACTTACCTTCAGCTACCTACCATTATTATATTATTATAAACCTTACCTTACTGTTATATTATTGCTACTTTATTTTACTGAAATTTTACCATCATTGTAAACTCTACCCGCAACCTTACCTGTACTGCCACCAGCAACTGTACCTGAAAGCATACCTTGAACTTTAATTAAAAAAAAAAAAAAATAAAAAAAAAAAAAAATAAAAATAAAAATAAAAAAATAAAAAAATATATATATATCTTACCTTGTACCTACAATATGTTCACCATATAATTAAGTCACGTAAGCACCTGTATTATACCTTAAACCTAAACATTATAACCCAGTGAAATGAGCATTTAGCACCCTAGAATCTTACCTGTATTTATACCGAAAACCTTTTACCCTCAAACCTTACCATGTTTACCTTGCGATTAAAACAATATACTATCCTACAATCCAACACGTAAATATAGCACCCTAGAAGTTTGCCAACCTCAACCTCACCTATTTTAGAAATTTACAAAATTTTAAACTGAAGAAATCAATGTAAACGAAACTAACCGCTATTAAAAACTATAAGACTACTATTAAAAACTAAATATTAAAAATAAAAAAAAAAAAAAAAAAATAAAAAAAAAAAAAAAAAAAAATAAAAAAAAAAAAAAAAAATTAAAAAAAAAAAAAAAAAAAAAAAAAAATTAATAATAATAAGTATAAGAAAATAAATAAATATATATATAAATATATATTTTAAAATGCTACAAAACTTATAAATCCCAACACAATCTCCGGCAACCCAAACGGAGGACAAATATCAAATTAATAAAAAAAAAAAAAAAAAAAAACCTTTTTTTTTTTTTTTTTTTTTTTTTTTTTTTTTTTTTTTTTTTTTTTTTTTTTTTTTTTTTTTTTTTTTTTTAACGTCTGGAATCCTCATGGATACACACCTCCATCCAGGGGAAGATGGAAGCGGTTATGTGAGACTCTTACTCACTAAACCAGACGGTCAACACCTCTCCGTCGTAATGGAGCGCCACGGGAACGCTTGCGCACACAACCGCGTTGCTCCGACGGAAGGCCGCGTGAGCAGCCACCACCTCCATGGAGTGACGCGCCCGGTTGACTTGAGCGCGTCCCACTCCGGGGCTTGTTGAATGGCGAAGGGCTCCCCTGCCCTCCACCCAAGCCGGCCGAGCCAAATCAGGACTCCCTCAACGAAGAAGGTGTCCCGATCCGACTCAACCTCCCGGGGCCGGACCCCGTCCGAAAACGGACGTGGTCCAGCCAACGAAGCCCTCCCTAGGAAGAGCTCCGCCGCCACCTCGCCCGGACTAATCATCGTCAAGCGCTATTGTACCTGACGATGACTATTCCGGGCCATCACCCTATCAGCGCAACGGCCTCCCCCTCAGCAAGAAAGAGACCGCCACGTACCCCCCACACAACCACGGGACCGCCCCACAGTCCACTCTGCGCACAGAGAAGTACCAGGGGCGACCCCGCTGCTGTCCCCGGTAGAGAGGGCCTGCGCCCTCCCACCCTTAGTGCCCAGGCCAAAAGGCCCGAGCCCACCTCGCAGACAGACCACCCCGAAAGGCAGCCTGCCCGCCAGCCAGCCATGAACCGGGCACAAACCCCCATGGCCGACCGCGCCGAGTATTAGCCAACGGCTAATGCAAACCCGAAGGATCACATTAACCGTTGTTGCCCAGGGAGCACCGGCCCGTACCGCTTCCGATGCCACCGGACGAATCCGAGCAACAAGGGAAACAGACGGGCACACGAGGAGGTTCCCGGCGACGACGCCCCCCAACCTAACCTTTTTTTTTTTTTTTTTTTTACGTCTGGAATCCTCCTAGGATTCCACCTCAATCTAGGGGAAGATGGAGGTGGGTATGTGAGACTTCTACTCACTAAACCAGACGGTCAACATATCACCGTCATAGTGGAGCGCCACGGGAACGCTTGCGCACACATCCGCGTTGCTCCGACGGTAGGCCGCAAGCAGCCATCCCCCCCAAGGAGTGACGCGACCAATTGACCGGATCGCGTCCCACTCCTGGTGGTCGACCTGTTGGCGTGGAGGGCTCCCCTTCCCCCCACCAAGCCGACCGTCAGATCGAGACTCCTTCTTCACCGAGACGACAGCAACGCTGCGCACTCAGAATCAAGGAGTCTCGATCGGACCACCCCGTTCGGGCTAAGGCGGCAAGCGTCGCTCGTGAGCGACACGCCTGCGCCCCACCCTCCTCCGGCGCATCGGAAGAGCGGCTCCGTCCTCCTCCCTGAGCCGCTCCGCCGCTTCCTTCTGCGACATCACGACCTCGCAGAAGGAGCGCACCGCACCCCCAACCTAACCTTTTTTTTTTTTTTTTTTTTAAGCCGGAAAAAATGCTTTATGCATACCACGGGGAGATTGGGGCCTCCCCGGAGTTATGTGGGATTGCCAAACGGGCCTACCCACTAAAACGACCGGCGACCTCTCCGAAGTCGTGGCCTCGACACGCACACAGGGTACTTATCGCAATCACTGCGTGCGCGGAGGACGGGACGACCACGTCCGCTTCCGGACTCATCGGGGAAAGGGAATGCCGTAGAGGTCCCTAGGCATTCCCCCGCGCTAGGGTCTTTGCCGCGCGTAACGGGGGCCCTTCCCCGTCACGCGCGAACCCTGCTACGGCTGCTGGAGCTGCGCATGTAGACGCCTCCTGCGGCCGGCTCTCTTGCGTCGGCATGGCTCCGCGTTGGGATCGTTTTCGCGGAGCCGTTCCGATGACTCCTTCTGCGTCATGATGGTCTCACAGAAGGTTGCAACTGTTTCCCAGTTTCTCTCGCTATACAGCATTTGTTGAACGACAGTGGACAGCGAGAGATCTTCACCTATTACGGCGGTGAGGGCATTGCGTTCACTTGCCCACGCCGGACATAATTCGAGCGTGTGTTGCGCCGTGTCCTCATCGTGCCTACACTCATGGCACCTTGACGTGCCCTCTCTCTGTGCTTTTGAGTGCAGATAACTGCCGAAGCAACCATGACCAGTCAGAATTTGCACCATGCGGAACGTCAATGTACCATGTTGCCTGCTCGTCCATTCGCTCAACATTGGGCGTATCGCCTCTAGCGTTCGGCGACCTGCTGTAGGTTCCTCCAAGCGTCGGAGCCATCGCCTGTGGGTTTTGCGCTGTCCTTTGGCACGCCAGCGTTCAACCACAACCGGCATGATGCGCTGAAAACCTACTTCAGCGCGGAGTGCAGCTCGGCGTCTATATATTTCCGCCATCACCTGAGCGTCTAGGTCCCAGGGCGGAGTGGAGGCCAGCACGCATGCCGCCTCGTAAGATACGGTGCGGTAGCCTCTTATCATCCTTATCGCCATCGCCCGTTGAGCTCGACGCAGAAAGACCTGGTTGGAGGCAGAAAGGGCATCAACCCAGATAGGTGCCCCATAAAGCGCCATAGAGCGCACGATGCCCGTGAAAAGTCGCCGGCAGTTATCGTCGGGGCCCGATAGATTGGGCAACAGACGGCCCAGTGCGGAGGTAGTCCTCATAAGCCTGGGGCTCAGCTGTTGGAAGTGCTCGCGGAACGTCCATCGCGAGTCAAGCATGAGCCCCAGGTACTTTAATGTGGGACTGACGTCGACCCGTACACCATTCAATACAAGGGAGGCTCCTGGTGGTGGACGCTTCCGGGGCCCATGGAAAAAAAGGGCTCCGGTTTTGCTGAGCGCCACCCGCAGTCCGAGCTTCTCTATTCTGTGCACCACTTGTATTGTGCCTACTTTGCCCAGTCGGATAGCATCCCAAAAATCAGCTGCCCGGGCTGTGACCAACGTGTCATCGGCGTAACATGTAATATTAACACCCGGCAAAAGGGAACCTCTGAGAGCCCAGTCATAGCCGATGTTCCAAAGGAGAGGGCCCAAAACAGAGCCCTGTGGAACACCGCACGACATACGCCACTCAACATTGGCACCGTTGACATCCTGGCAAACGATCAAACGATCCTGTAGGTAATTTTCTACGACGCGCTGTAGATAAAGAGGCACGCCGTGGAACTTTAGGGCCTCCAAAATACACTCAAACGGCAGGGTGTTAAAAGCGTTAGCAATATCGAGTGATACTGCTAATAACACCCCACCGCGAGATACCGCTTCCTGTGACAGAGTCTTTACACGTGAAAGCGCGTCAATGGTGGAGCGACCTTCTCGGAACCCAAACTGGCATGCGGAAAGATCCGGACCAACGTTGTTGAGATGGCCCGTGACGCGCTTCGCAATGATACGCTCGAAGAGCTTACCGGCCTCATCAAGTAAGACGATGGGCCGGTACGCCGACGGGGAGTCGACTGGGCGTCCTTCTTTTTGCAAAAGCACTAGTCGCCCAATTTTCCAAACTCTTGGGAACTGTCCAACCGAAAAACAAGCCTGAAATAGGTTCCTCAGGCGTTGTTCGAGCTCCAAGAGAGCGTGAGCTAGTACCCGTCCGTGAACACCATCTGGGCCCGGAGCCGTCTTTTTGGCACGAAGTCTTAAAACCGCCGCGTTGAATTCACCATCTGAGATTGGTGGTGGCACATCTAATCTGTTATCTGGTGGTGGAGGTGCCCTGCGAGAGCGCATCGGCGGTGGAACATGCTGACCGCGACTTGGAAACAGTGCCTCTATTGTGTTTCTTAGAAGCCGTGGCTCTAAGGTTTCAATAATCGGGGGTCCCTGACCTCGAAGCTTGTTCCGTGCCGCGCGGTAAGGCCGTCCCCAAGGATCCGTGTTAAGGCTCTCGAGAAGTTCCTCGCGAGCTTTTTCCTTCGCTATAAATATTGCCGCTCGCATCGATCTACGAGCCTCGGTGTAGGCAGCGTGGAGGAATTCTTCGACTTGCTCGTCTCTCCCAGTGTGCCGTGTCCGGTGTCTATAGCGAGCAAGCTGTCGTCTTTTAGTGACACAGGTACTACGAAGTATCGCCAGTTCTTCGGACCACCAGTAGACAGTCTGTTTAGGGTGTCGGCGATGAACTCGTGGCATGGCGGCGTTGCTTATGCGCTGGAGTCCTGCACGAAAGCGTTCCGCTTCAACGTCGATGTTACTTGAAGGACGCGTGGCTGGAGCACACCAGTCTTCAATGAGCACCGCCTCTTCAAGATGCTCTTTATTGAGTTTCGTTAGAGACCACCTGGGAAACAAAGATTCGCCAGCTGTTGTGCGACTTTCACCACCGGTACTCCGGGAGATGTTGAAGGAGATGTACTGGTGGTCGCTTAGCGTTTCTACTTCCTGCAAGACTTTCCATTCCGAGACCGAAGTAGCTAGAGAGGGAGAAGCGAACGATAGGTCCACGATAGACCCCCCTCTACGGCGCACGCAGGTGAGTGCTGAACCTTTGTTGAGTAGAATCAGCCCAAACATGGCCATCCATTGCTCAACAGCGGCGCCCCTAACATCGGTTGCGGGGGAACCCCACGCCGAAGATTTGGCGTTAAAGTCCCCCGCAACTAACACCGAGGCAGATGGGATGTCTCGGATAGCGACTCCAACCTCGTCAAGAAAATCTTGGAATTCCACTAGTGGTCTGTTGGGGGAGAAATATATCCCGACAATGTACAAATTGCCCCACTTGGCGACGACATATCCATGTCCCCTCCGATGAATTGAGAGGAGTGGTGAAGAAGAGGTGACCAACCTGGTGATGGCTACAACAGAGTCCAGATCGGAAGCCCAGTTAGAGTCGGGCGGGACATAGTAGGGCTCGGCGGCTACGACAATGTTTATTGACCACTCTTTCATGTGTTGGAGGAGTAAATCCTGAGCACCTGAGGAGTGGTTCAGGTTCGCCTGTACGAATTTAGTTTTTTTGTGCAGGTCCATTGACGATTGGAGATGTATCCATGGACTGCACAACAGCAGCCTGCTCTACAACGCGATTTGTCGTCGCCGATGTTCTGCCCTTCTTATGCCTTGCGGCTGGCGCTTTGCAGCTCTTTCCCCCAAGGATGTGTCCGGCTGGTCGCTTAGCTGCCGCACATACCACGCAATGTGGCTCAGCTGTGCATGAAGCTGCAAAGTGCCCTGGTTGACAGCAGCGGAAACAGTAGTCGTTCCGATTTTCGCCCGTGCATTGTGCGCTTGCATGCCCTGGCTCCAGACATCGATAGCACCTCATAGGGCGCCGCTCTAATGCACGGACCCGTGCAGAGCTCCATCCGATTAAGAGGCGACCAGTCTCCAGAATTTGCTTAGCCGCGCCGATCGGCACGGATGCCGTTACAGTTCCCAATCCGTCTCTACCTCTACGGATTCCGTTCACCTTGACTAACTGCTCAGCGCAACCAAATTTCTGAGATATTGCTGCAACAATTTCAGTCTTCTCGATTGAGTCATCTAGCCCTGTTATCAAAATCTCCACGCATTTAGTCGGCCTGGAGACCCGGACACCATCAGTCTCTCCAAACAGGTTCTTGAGCTCCTGAGCCAGGATGTCGGCCTTGGAGCTTTGATCGTCGCCGGATATCTGTATTATTTTGGCACCCGTTACCGCCGTCACAATACTTAACGGGGGAATGCCCAATTGGTCGATGTCAATTGCTGTTCTGGCTCTTCTTATTGCCTCAGCATATGACATTCCGCTTTTTGCAGCTTCAGGGCTAATGGTGAGAACCACAGCCGCTGAGCGGGGTGGGCGCATCCTTGGCCTTTTATTCTTTTTCTGAGCTTCAGTTTGCGAAGCTTGCCCTCCGTTCTTCGGCTTGGCAGCAGAAACCTGAGCTGCCGCCTTCTTAGATTTCTTCTTCGACTTCTTGTTCTCTACTAGGGTCCAGTTCTCTTGAGACTTCTTCGAAGTAGAGGAAGAAGAAGCAATAGGTTGTACAGCTGGGCTATTCGAAGTGATGGGTGGTTTCACACTAGCGCCCTTGCTCTTTCCCTTTTCCTTACCCATGCCTTTACTCTTGTTTGGTGTGGTGTCGACGGGAACATCTCTAACCCTACGGTCATCGCTTACTACTGTCGATATGACAATGGGCACTTCCTCCTCAGCCGGCCGATCCCAACGAAGTGGGGGCCGGATTCTCTTTTCTGGCAATAGCCGTTCTTGAATGGACGCCAGTTTGGCATCCATCATAAAGCCAACTTTCCTAAGAAGGCGTCCTGTCAGTTCTTCCTCTGCAGTCACTAGCTCTCGTGCCACCTCCGGTTCAGACCTTCGTTCGCACATATCTGCGCGTATTTTACCGACCTCCTTCTGAAGTTCGGCCAGTTCCTTCTCAAGCCGAGCATTATTTGCACGAAGAAGTTTGACTTCTTCGGACTCTGTCCGTCCTTCTAGAGCTACCAATGCCGTTGTAATGGCCTTCGCCGCCTGTTTAAGGGAGCGCACCATAGTCCCCTTTAGATTCCCAGATTTTTGGGCAACCCCGAGAACTACCTCTACGGCAGCTCGTGCGCTAGCAGCCAGTTCACTAGAAGAGCGATTTTCGCCTGACTCTTCAATGTTTCCTGCCAATCGAAGCACCTGTTCCTCGGCTAAAAGCTGAACTTCCGCCTCTTTGGTTTTAAGAAAGGCCTCCTTGGCCTGTTTAAGACCAACATAAGCACCCGTTGTTGCTGGGCGACCTCTTCCTCTTTTCCCTTTACCCGTGCCTCGGTTCGGCGTCGCTGAACCTTCTTCGAAGTCAGAAGTCTCAGACGCGGACTCAAAACTGTCAGGCCTTCTTCGTTTCTTCCAAACTTTTCCGTCCGTCCCGGCTGACGAGTTGGACACGATAGTGTGCATGCTATTGTCCGAAGACAGGTCAGCATCCGTCAGTCGTGTCAGCATAACACTGGGACTCCAAGCCCTGTCCACCACACAGGCTGAGTCTAATTTGCCCATCTCGGGCCTCCTCACTTCATCGATTTTGCCCTTCTCGGGCCTCTCACTTTCTTCAATAGTTTGGTTTTTTAATTTAAGATCCATAAAGATTCCCACGAGTATGGGGGAAATAACAGGTCCATCCGCGCGGTGCCCCCTGCACACGGATAACTCTAGTACCACCTGGGGATCGAGCGGTACCCAGGGGATAGCGCTAATGGGTAGGCTGTACTCCGCCTACCACCCGAAGGCGCTCCGTCGCCACGGTCTCCAACAACGAAGCTTTGAAGATTTTTTATAGACGTTGTCTCGTCATGGGCCGGCCAATTAAGGCAAGCCCCCTGTTCCCTCCGTCCCCTTGCAAAACATGACTACAAGCGGCCAAGGGCTTACAGGTTGCCCGGCGGTGCTGATCTACGACCAAGTGTGTCCGTCGGCTACCATATCGGTAGCAGACGAACCCGCCGCGCCGCGCGCCTTGAAGGCACGCAAACCACGCTGCCGAAGCAGCCACTGGGCCGGCCAATTAAGGCAAGCCCCGTCCGAGCCAGCCAGTTAAGGCAAGCTCGATAGCGCAAGCCGACACCGACAAAACGCGCCGTCACAAACAATCGTCTGCCAATACCACGCTGAACTGAAGCAGCCACTAGTCCTAAAAAGGACTTTTCCATCAAAAACCGCGGGCCTTGAAGGCCCGCCAACCACCGACCGAAGTCCGCTGGCCCTGAAAAGGGCCTTTCCCAACAACAGGCGCAGAGCGCCACGGGTGATTTCACCCCCGACAAGACCGTCAGAACGGTCCGCAGATCTAGCAGACCCGCCATCCTCCGCCGCCGAAACGGCACCTGGCCCCACAAGGCCTCCGCCAGGGTAATTTATTATAGAGGTTTTCTTCCTCGCAGCCGGACGATCAGAGCAAGCTCCGTCAATCCGGCCCTCGTTCCCGCTCAGTGCGGGCTTCCGAGATCTTGTGGCCGTGCAATGCTCGCTCCGAAAAGCAAGCAGCCACATTTGCTAGTAGCTGTCCGCGCCGGCCGAAGCCGGTGCCCCCCATATCTGGGGGGACCTCCCCTATCCGCAACCCGGGGACGCGCCAGATGGCGGCACTAGCGACCGCGCACTGGACCCCCAACCTAACCTAACCTAACCTAACCTAACCTAACCTAACCTAACCTAACCTAACCTAACCTAACCTAACCTTTTTTTTTTTTTTTTTTTTTTTTTTTTTTTTTTTTTTTTTTAACGTCTGGAATCCTCCTAGGATGCCACCTCAATCTAGGGGAAGATGGAGGTGGGTATGTGGGACATCAACCCACTAAACCAGACGGTCAACATTGCACCGCCATAATGGAGCGCCACGGGAACGCTTGCGCACACATCCGCGTTGCTCCGACGGTAGGCTGCATATAGCGGCCACTCTCTCAAGGAGTGACGCGACCAATTGACCGGATCGCGTCCCACTCCGGTGGTCGACCTGTTGGCCTGGAGGGCTCCCCTTCCCCCCAGCAAGCCGACCGTCAGATCGAGGCTCCTTCTTCACCGAGAGCTTGCTGCACTCAGAATCAAGGAGTTTCGATCCGACCACCACCTCACTCGGGCTAGGGCGGCAGGCGGCGCTCGTGAGCGACACGCCTGCGCCCCACCCTCCTCCGGCGCATCGGAAGAGCGGCTCCGTCCTCCTCCCTGAGCCGCTCCGCCGCTTCCTTCTGCGACATCACGACCTCGCAGAAGGAGCGCACCGCACTCCAGGCCTCCTCGCTCCGGACCATAGCCTTGACCACGGCCCGGAGCGAGAGGTCCGCCCCTACCGTGTCCACGAGTGTAGCTCGCGGCTCCGCCCACTGCGGGCAAACTGCCAGCGTGTGCTGCGCCGTATCCACGGCACAGCCGCACTCGTGACACCCCATCGTGGGCTCACGACCCGCCACCCGACACAGATACCTCCCGAAGCACCCGTGCCCCGAAAGGATCTGCGTCAGGTGGAAGGACATCACCCCGTGCTTGCGATCGACCCATTCCCGGAGGACTGGGCCGATCGCAGTGGCAGTCGCGATGCCGAATCTAGGCACCATGAGCCTCTCTCGCCATCTGGCGAGCAGCTCCTCCTGCGCCCTGAGTCGCCACCGCGACTCCCCTCCCTCCTCGGACGGAGGATGTTCCCCCCGAAATCGGGCATCCCTCCTCCGTCGGTACGCCGCCGCCAGCGTCACCGCGTCCAGATCCCACGGTGGGGTCCCGGCCAGCGCGCAGGCTGCCTCGCCCGAGATGGTGCGATACCCCCTGAACGCTCTGACAGCCATGACCCTCTGTGCTCTGCACAAGAGTGTCCGATTTCGGGCGTCGAGAGCATCCGCCCATATGGGTGACCCGTAAAGGGCCATGGACCGCACCACCCCGATGTACAGCCGACGACATCCCGCGCTCGGCCCCCCGACGTTTGGGAGGACGCGACAGAGCGCTCCGGCTGCCCTCACGAGTTTCGGCGCCAGCCGCCGAAAATGCTCGTTGAAGCTCCACCGACTGTCGAGGACGAGTCCAAGGTAATCCATGGACCGCTCGACAGCGATGGAGACTCCACCGACCACCAGGCTCGAACCGGCCGGAGGTGCCTTCCGCGGCCCGTGAAAACACAGGGCTACGGACTTGTGCAGGGCAACCTCCAGCCCCAGCCTCCTCACTCTCCCCACGACCTGGGCGACTCCTGCGGTTGCTAGGACTCTCGCCTCCCGAAACGTGTCGCCGCGTGCCAGGACTAGGGTATCGTCGGCGTAACAAGTTACGTCGACTCCCCGAAGATTGGCACCCCGCAACACCGAGTCGTACCCGATGTTCCACAGGAGAGGTCCTAGAACCGACCCCTGCGGAACACCGCACGACACCTCCTTCCGCCTACATCCTCCCCCACCGACCGGGTAACATACGTCGCGGTCGCAGAGGTAGTCCCCTACTACGCGCCGCAAGTACCCAGGCACGGCGTGGAACCTCAACGCCTCCAAAATGGTCCCCCAAGGCAGAGTGTTGAACGCGTTGGCGATATCGAGAGACACCGCCACCGCCACCCCGCCCCGAGACACCGAGGCCTCCGCTAAGGCCCTCACCCGATTGACTGCGTCAAGGGTGGACCTGCCTCTGCGGAAGCCAAATTGGTGATCGCTAAGATCCCGACCCGACCTCTCCAGGTGCTTGACGATGCGAGCAAATATGATCCGCTCAAAGAGCTTGCCCGCTTCGTCCAACAGCACAATCGGCCGATAAGCTGAGGGTTCAGCTACAGGTCTCCCCTCCTTCCGCAACAGGACCAATTTGCCACCCTTCCACGTCCGTGGAAACCGGCCCTGCCGCAGACAAGCGCTGAAGAGACGCAGCACCAGAGGCTCTAAAGCCCCCAGAGCCAAAGCCCAGGCGCGACCGGGGACGCCGTCGGGTCCCGGCGCGGTATTCTTCGCCCGAAGGCGAAGCACCGCAGCCCCCAACTCATCCCCGGAAACCTCCTGTGCCGCATCCCACAACTCTTCCTCCTCCGCGCCACCATCCGTGCGAGGTACCCGATCGTCGGTACCGGATGGAAACAAAGCCGACACCACGGCCTCGAGCAGATCCGACTGGAGACTCTTGGTCAGCGGGGGGGCCCACGGTCGAAGCTTGCGCCTCACCAACTTGTACGGCCTCCCCCACGGATCCCTATCGAGAGACTCCAGCATCTCCGTCTCGGCCAGGTCCTTCGCCTTCGCGATCGCCGCTACGAGCGCCAGCACCGCCTCACGGTACCGAGTATAGTGCTGACGCTCAAGCTCTGGGTCACGACGCCTCCGCCTCCGGCATCTGGTGTACCGGCGCCTGAGAGCCACGCAACTCGCGCGGAGCCGCGATAGCTCTTCAGACCACCAGTAAACACCTCGCCTCGGGGTCGCGTGACGTATGCGAGGCATGGCCGCGTCGCAAATATGCGACATGACAACGCCCAATCGCACAGACTCCGCCTCTACTTCCACATCGCCCTCCGGCGCTCCAACCCACGCCTGTACAAGGGCCGCCTCGATCAAGGCATCCTTGTCCAGACGCTTCACCGCCCACCTCGGGCCTTCCTCACGCGAGGGCCGAGCTAAGCCGCTCGGCGTGACGGGGAGTGCGGACACGTCGAACCTCACGTAGCGGTGGTCCGACAACGTCTCCACACCCTCCATCACACGCCAGCCCCGGATACGGCGCGCCAGGATGGCATCGGCGAACGTGACGTCCACTATGGAGCCACCCTGTTGCCGCACGCACGTATCTGCCGACCCCCGGTTCAACACCACGAGACCGGCAGCGACTACCCAGTCTTCGAGGAGCTCTCCACGCGCGTCCGTTGTCGGGCAACCCCAAGCCGTAGACTTGGCGTTGAGGTCTCCGACGACAAGGACCCGACCGGGGCCACTTCTTCCGGCGAGAGCACCGACTTCGACCAGAAACTGTTCGAAGTCGGCGAGACTTCGATTCGGAGAGAAGTAGACCCCGATCACCGTCACGTCTCCGACGAGTGCCGAGACGAAGCCTCGGCCCCTCGTAACTGCTCCGAAGACCGGGGATCCGGCCGCTAACCGGGCCCCGATGGCCACCAGACCGTCCCTGTCGCCAATCCAGTCCGTCCCCGAAGGGACGAAGTACGGTTCGGCGACTACGACGACGCCTATCAACCACTCCGCCATGCTCTGGAACAGGAGATCCTGAGCGCTGGCGCAGTGGTTAATATTCGCCTGTAGGATCCTCATGGCCATATCTTAATCGATTGCCATGGGATCCTCCGCCGGCCTGGAAGGCTGCGTAGAGGCCCTGGGACCCCTAGCAGCCTTACCAGCCGGCTTCCCCCTCTTCGGAGCGGGGGCACAGTCCTTGGCCCCCATGGGATGCTTCGCCGGTCTGCCAGCTGCTGCGCACGAAGCGCAGTGCGGCTCGGCCGAGCAACCCTGGGCCTTGTGCCCCGGCTTCCCGCATCGGTAGCAGAGGTCGCTCCTGTCGACCTCCGCCGTGCACTTCGCTCTGACATGGCCGACCTCGAGGCACTTGAAGCACCTCAGAGGTCGGTCTTCCAGGAGCGTAACCTGCGCCGACACCCAGCCCACGAGGAGCCTACCACCCTCGGACACCTTCCTGGCGGCTGCGACCGGGCACCGAACCCACGCAGCACCCAGACCTCCGGCGCCGACAGTGATGGGCCCACACTGGACTCCATCCTCCGAACACTCTCCTCTCTGCGCGATGGCCGCGACCACGTCCGAGCTGGCGACGGAATCATCCAGCCCCGAAATGCGCATCTCTACGCATTTCGTGGGTCTGGATACCCGCACCTGCTCCTTGGACAGGGTCTCCCTCAGCTTGGCAGCGAGGGAATCCGCCTTCTCCGCACTCTCCACCCCGGGAAGTTCAAGAATTCGGCCACCTGTGACCGCCTTCCTGAAACGCACCTCCTTGATGCCCAGCTCAGCAAGCTTTATCTTCTGCTTCGCCTCCGCCAAGACCTGGGCATAGGTGACGCCACTGGCCTCGGCTTCGGGTAGCAGCGTCAAAACCACCGCTGTGGAACGCTGGGTCCGGAGCTTCCCTCTCGGGGCTGACCCTTGCTTTTGCTGCGGTAGAGACCGCGACGCAGCTGCCGGGGTAGCCCCCTTCCTCCCCTTCTTGGGCTTCGCCGCACTCGGCGCAGCCTTACTCGGCTTAGCCGCACTGGGCTTCGCCGCGTTAGGCTTTGCCGCGCTCGGCTTAGCCCCTCCTCCTCCGGTCGCCTTGGGCACTCCCTTAGCCGCCTTCGACTTCTGCCCCGTAGGAGCAGAAGCCTTAGGAGGCGCAGAGGGCACCCTCAGCGCCGGCCAACTGGCGCCTAACAGGGGTGTGGGTGCGGTCTCAGCAGACGCGACGGTCTGCACCGACTCCCTCCTCCTGTCGGCAGCCAAAGATGGCCGAAGCCTAGTCTCTGGAAGGAGACGATCTTCGATGGCCCTGAAGCGAGCGGTCACCATGACCCCCACCTGCGACAGGACCACACGAAGGATCTGCTCCAGATCCTGGGCCTGAAGCTGCGCTACAGGGAGCGCAGCCCCCGTCAAGTCCGTAGGAGAGGACGCCGGACTTCCCTGCTTCCGTGCCCTCTCCATGTCCGCCTTCAAGGTGGACATCTCCTTGCGGAGATCGTCCATCTCGGCCTGCAGGCGAACGTTGTCCGCCTGCAGCTGGCGCGTCTCCTCCGTGATCGTTCGCGATCCCAGGACTTCGACGGCATTGGCTATAGAAGCCACCGCGTCCTTCAGACCGCGAACGATCGTCCCCTTCAGGTTTTTAGACTTCGTGGCGATTTTGGCTATGATCGCCAGGTCGTCTATCACCTGCTGCTTCGTCAGGGAAGTGGACCTGTTACCAGGTCCGACCCCCGACTCAGCCCTCTCCGAAGCGGCGGATACCAGATCAGCGGCTCGCGATTCCCGCATCTTGCGGGTCTCGGAGACGCACTGCTCCAGGTCCTCCTCCGCTTGTACCAAGAACTCTTCCCGCTTCGCAGCGAGAAGAGCTCTCTTCGCCTCCGCCAACCCCACGTACTCCCCGGTTGTTGGTGGCCGTCCCCTGCCCCTCCTAGCCGCAGACGCAGGCCGCGCCGGTTCCTCGTCGGACAATGCCGACTCGGAACTCGGGTGTCGCCTCTTGCGCCACAGCTTCTCGGAGCTCAGCGAGCGTCGATGTGCAGAGCTGCAGTCCGAGTCCATGGACTCGTCCTGCCTCCCCGCACTCGACTCCCGACTCCTCGTGACACTCCTTGTCACCCTCCTCCTCGACTCCTCTCCTTCCTTCGTCACCTCCCTCGTTGTGGTTTTTTTGTTTAAATCATCCATATATGATCCCACGAGTATGGTAGGAAATAAAAAGTCCACCCCGGCAGAGCCTCCATGCCCGGGTAACCCTAATACGCCTGGGATGGCGGGTGGTATCCCAGGGTTGAGCGCTAGCGACTGATGAACTCCCCAGCCTCTCGTATACACGAGCACCCCGACGTCACGCTACGAAACGCCGAGAATTGAGGATTTTTTAAAGAGGTTAACTCCTCGCGGTCCGGCCAATAAAGGCAAGACCCTCGCTCCCTAGCAGGCCGCTAGACATGCCAACGACACCTGTTCGGGTTTGCGACTCGACGGTGGCAAAAAATGCCTGCCCGGCTGCACAGTAAAGTACCCACCGAACCCATCGACCGACCGGCAACAGGGCCACCGAAAACGGCGACTTCTGATCCGGTCTTGCCCTCGACCATTCGCCACTGGCATCGGGTCCGGGCCAACACACACACACCAGTACTAGCTACGATAACTAACTACATGGAACCGTTCGCCACCGAGCAAGATGAAAGTCACCGTGCGCGAACCGGCATCGGGTCCCACCCGCTAACTACCACTAACTACTACCGGCCACGGCTACCCAGAACCATTCGCCACCGAGCACGTTGTAAAAACAACAACACCGGCAACCGGCATCGGGTTCGGGTCGCCCTCAGCGGACTCCATCCCCTACTGCGCGGGCCCCCCGAAAGGGGCACTAGCAAGGGGCTTATAACGGTGTCACGCTCGACCCGACCGAAGAGTCTCCCACACAGTCTGCTCTGCTGAAAGGCAGGAGGACCGGGAATCGGGACTCCTCAGTCACACCACTAACTACTACCAAATCTCAACTAGACTACCAAAGGTCACACGCCTTCAAGCACGTTGGGAAACCAACGGGCCTATAGACTTGCGACCGGGCTAAAAACTAGGAAAATATAGTAGCAAACACCACCTCAAACCTCCAGAGCGACCCACAACCATTCGCCACCGAGCACGTTGTAAAACACCACACCGGCAACCGGCATCGGGTTAGGGTCGCCCTCAGCGAGCTCCATCCCCTACTGCGCGGGCCCCCCGAAAGGGGCACTAGCAAGGGGCTTATAACGGAGTTTCGCTGCTCCTCCCGACCGAAGAGTCTCCCACACAGTCTACTCTGCTGAAAGGCAGGAGGACCGGGAATGACACATTCAGTCACACTCCTAACTACTACAAATCTCAACCAGACCGCCAATAGCCACACGACCACGATCACGTCGGAGAACCCGACGGGACCGTAGTCCTGTAACCGGGCTAAAAACTAGGAAAAAAGAGTAGCAAAACACCCCCTCCATACGTCTCGAGAGACCCAGAACCATTCGCCACCGAGCACGTTGTATAAACACCACACCGGCAACCGGCATCGGGTTCGGGTCCCATCGGCGAGATCCATCCCCTACTGCGCGGGCCCCCCGAAAGGGGCACTAGCAAGGGGCTTATAACGGAATCTCGCGAGCCCAACCAGAGAGTCTTCCACACAGTCAGCTCTGCTAAAAGCAGGAGGACCGGGACGACCCCCACGTGAACTCCAAACTACGCAACTAACTACAAAGCATTGCTTCAATTCGCCAACAACCCCCGCCTCAGCGCACGTTGGAAAAACCGAACAAGGCGCCTCGGGGACCAGGGCTAACTAAAGCAAACTAAGACAGCGTTACGTACGCCCAACACCTCAACCCTAGAGCGCCATGCAAGCACCGCACTCTAGATCGGCCGTAAGGTTCGGACCCACCTCTGCGAAGGTCTAACTTCGTCCGAGGCAGCCTCGCGAACGAGTCTGCCCCAGGAAGCCATCTGGACCTCGCATCCCGGCACTCCAGCAACCGAGCATAAAACACTCACTAGAGAGCGCCGGGCCCCACCACGTCAGCCAGGAAGCCGACCGCCCAAAAATGCCAACCAAACGGCGGCAACCACTCCGTCAGCCATGAATCAGGCACTTTTTTTTTTCTCACCCTCATGGCCGACCAACGCCCCAACGGGCAGTCCCTACTCGCGGTAAAAGATCAGCCTCCTCCAGAAGGGAAGAGACCGCCGCGCACCCTCCCAAAGAACCACGGAATCACTCCAATCAGTCCACTCTGAGAACAGAGCGGTACCTGGAGGGACCCTGTGGCCCACCCCTCGGCCGGGAGAGCCTGTGCCCTCCCGCCCGCGCCGGGTATTAGCCAACGGCTAATGCAAACCCGAAGGATCACATTAACCGTTGTTGCCCAGGGAGCACCGGCCCGTACCGCTTCCGATGCCACCGGACGAATCCGAGCAGCAAGGGAAACATACGGGCACACGAGGAGGTTCCCGGCGATGACGCCCCCCAACCTAACCTAACCTAACCTAACCTAACCTAACCTAACCTAATCTAACCTAACCTAACCTAACCTAACCTAACCTAACCATTTTTTTTTTTTTTTTTTTTTTTTTTTTTTATCGTTGGAAAAATGCGTTTCCGCATCGTCACCCAGGCCAGGAAGGCGATGGCCGGGCGGTATGTGCGGCACCCGGCGACTGCCATTTTTAAGGCACCCCACTAAAAAACCAACGGCTGCCCACGACGCTGCCATGGGACGTCACGGGATCGCTTTCGCACTCACCGTGACGCCCCGGCGTAACTCCTCCGTATAGGGGTACCCCGGGCAACCAGTGTACCCCTACCCTATAGACCTAGTGCAATGGCGAGAGAGGTCGCCCCCCCCTCTCACCTAGGCCTACGGCTGGGAAGGAACGGGCTGAACCCTTCTCCTTCGCAGCCTCTCCCGCTGAAGCTCGATGTGACTATGTTGCCATAGCCACAGCCGGCTCCGTGCTGGGCTCCGCGCTCGAGGGTTTCGCACCAGGTGCTAATCCTCGAACTCGCGGAGCCTTGCACACTCGGCTCCCCAATAGGTGGGTCGCTGAAAGGCCTCGGTCCGCACAGACCGCGCACCGCAACATTCCGGTGCAAGTGGCTCGGGTATGCCCCTCACCACCGCACCGGAAACAGGCGGCACTGCGGTCAACCGCGGACGGGCAAGCCGCACGCATATGCCCAGGTGCCAGGCACCTGAAGCAGCGCAGCGGCTGCGCCTCCAGCAACTCCACCCTGGCTGAGCTCCAGCCCACCAGGACCTTCTCGGCGCTCATCAGCAATCTCGCCGCATCAGTGGGGAGACGGGCAAAGGTAGCGCCCATGCCCCCCCAGCTACCCCGACGGATCTCCCCAACGTGGAGAGCCCCGCCAGGGCAGTTTGTGATGCGGCGAATTGCATCGAACACGTCTTCTTTGAGCACGGTCTCATCAAGGCCCTTGATTCTGACCGCCACTCGCTTGACTGGCTGAACGGCGTCACAGACCCCGCTCAGCGCTACGTTCATACGTTCGGCTAGCTTTTGGGCCTGTTCTGGAGTACCCTTGGGTAACTCCAGAAGCCTCGCTCCCGCTGCCGTACGCCGAATTTGCAGCCCGTCATTCAGGCCAAGGTCGCCGAGTTTTATCAACTCGGCGGCGCGACCCAAACATCGGGCGTAGGATACCCCCATAGCCTCTGCCTCGGGCTGCAGTCTTAATAAAACTGCAGGACACCGAGGTTTTGGCAGTTTGGGGGGACCCTTCGGCGACTTCTCGCCCTTCTTCGGCTTGACCCTTCTCGACTTGGGTTCGGCTCCAGCCACTGGTCTCGAAGCCGAATTCAGGGGAGGGCTCCTCTTTTTCCCCTGACCCTTGCCCTTACGGACAACCGTCGACCACGGCTCCTCCTCCGAGGGCCGTGATTGCGTAGCGGGCAACCCCTGCCGTACCGACGACGCGTTACCCGTCTGCAAGACCGGCGTTGAACACCCTTGCAGACGCGCGTCCGTGGTCGCGACAGCGGCTAACCCACTTCGCCTCCTATCGGCGGCTAAGGGGGGTCTAAGATTCTTCTCTGGGAGAAGTCTATCCTCGATCCCTTTCAGGCGAGCATTCACCATAACCCCGACTGAAGTTATGATGGAGCTTTTCAACTCCTCTAAGGAGTCCGCCTCCAGTGAGGGCGCCGAAACCGCGGCTGTGGCCGCCGACGCCCTCACCTCAGCGATCTCCTTCCTCGCCGCCCTTATCTCCGCCCTCATGGCGGTCACCTCACGTTGCAGGCGGGCATTGTCCGCCCGAACGCGAGTCACCTCCTCCGGTTCCGTCCGATTGGTCAAGGCCAACACGACTTCCAACAAATTGTTGGTAGCCACCCTCAGGGCCTTGACCATCGTACCTTTAAGGTTTTTGGACTTCGTGCTAACTGCGATAATCGCAGCAGCATGTTGTCCAGCGACGGCCCGGAGTTCCTCCGTTCCTAAGCTAGACAAGTCCGGCAAAGGCTGCACCTCCGACGAAGAGTCTTCGTCGGATACCGGCGCGCGCCCTTCCGAACCTGCCCTCTCTCCCCCGCGGAAGGCCCGAGCGCTCAGTACGCGCTCAAACTCGTCGTCTTCCGCTTCAGCCCTAAGGGCGGCGAGATCGGCCTTCGCCTTCGCCAACCCAGCTCCTCGACCCATAGCCGCAAGTCGTCCACGCCGAGCCGTGTTGCACTTGGGAAGTGCAACCACAGACTCGGGATCGGACTCCGATGCGGAACCTGGGGAGGAACGCAGAACCCCGTGGGTTCTCTTCCTACCGGTGATCTGTGGTTCTGACAGATCGTCAGAGTCTGTCAGAACCACAGCCCCCGTTACCTCACCACGCCTCACACTATTTTTGTTTAGACAGGTCGGTGTGGTGACGACCTGTGCAGGGACTCCTGCGCGTAAACGATTCTTGCCCCCCCCAGAGTACGAGGGGCAGACGGCAACAGCGGCCGTGCGGGATTGAGCACCCGCCTGGGGACTCATTTTCGAACCGTTTTTCTTCATTGCGTGTTGGGGCGCTCTCGTCCTTACCCGGCCCTTTGGCAAGCGCCGAACCGCCGGACCGACACAAAACAGCTAAAACGGGACAAAAGACACGCAGAAAGAAACAAACAAAACAGGACAAGACAAAACACAAAAAAAGGGTGATTTTTTATAGAGGTTGTCTTCCTCGCAGCCAGACGAACAGAGCAAGCTCCGTCAATCCAGCCCTCGTTCCCGCTCAGTGCGGGCTTCCGAGATCTTGTGGCCGTGCAATGCTCGCTCCGAAGGGCAAGCAGCCACATGTGCTAGTAGCTGTCCGCGCCGGCCGAAGCCGGTGCCCCTCATATCTGAGGGGACCTCCCCTATCCGCAACCCGGGGGACGCGCCAGATGGCGGCACTAGCGACCGCGCACTGGAACCTAACCTAACCTAACCTAACCTAACCTAACCTAACCTAACCTAACCTAACCTAACCTAACCTAACCTAACCTAACCTAACCTAACCTAACCCAAAAACCTTAAAAAAACTTTAAATCTTCACGCCTCCGGAACCTGACGTTGTAGCGGGACCAAACTTTTCTTTTCTAGTTATTCGGGCCCGCCCACGTCCGTCTCCATTGCTGCACGCCGAACCTGAAAATAAAAAATAATTAAAACTTAAATTTTCTATAATACCAATAGAAGAGAACTTACCTGCACGTAGCCACGAACCGCAACACCACCTGAAACAAAGAAAAGAGATTTAACACGAGTTTATTTATAAATTCTAAAACTTATTGTGTGTCATATCTAACTTACGTATAGGTAATTATACCTATCACAACATTGTATATTTAAGATAATTCCTATGACAATATCTTAATTTTGCATTAGTACGATACTTTATTTTATAGAGTAGCATTTTTGGTATATTGACGGGGTACCTTTACATACCCTTTCCACCTAACTAAATCCTAGTTATAGTATCGACGGGCTACCTTTACATAGCCTATAATTAAATTGACTAAAGCACCCCCTTTACCCTGACATAATGTTTGGATTTCACACCCCTTCAAAAAAGGCGCAAGAGGCGCCAGAATTGACCTCGCAACAAATTAACTCAAACCGCGAAAACCAGCCGGGCCTCACCTCCCCAAAGCCAGGTCCTTCTGACGAACAAACCTCTAAAGTAAGAAGAAGTATAGGTGAATGGGAGACGGGAAAGAAAGAATCGCCTAAGGACACAACGAAGAAGTATGCAAACAGAACAATAGAAGCGAGAAGTTGTCTAAATAGGGCAAAACTCCACCTCAACAATTCGAGGAATCTGAAGTCTGAAATAAAAGCGGAGGTTACTCAAGCAATTAACAGACTCTACGACCTTGTCAAAGAATCGGAGTTGGAAAAAGGAAAAAAAAAAAATGACAAAACAACATCTGAGAAGAAAACGAGTAAAGTAATTGGGAAAGGAAACCACCAAGAGCAGGGAGAACATTTACAAATAAAGATCGAAGAACATGGAACGCTCCTAAAAAGAAATATGGAAGAAATGGAAAAGTTAAGGAAGGCCATGGAAAAGGAGTTTAAAAGGGAAGAAGTGTATGGAAGTCTAAGACAAGATCACCAACAGTTTCTGAAAGAAGTGCATGAACTAAAACGAACCACACAAGAAATAGGAAACCAAATAACAGGGCTGTCGGGCAGACAGTCATACGCGGAGGTTCTCTACCGGCAAAACAACCAAAATGTAGAAAAACCGAAACATTCTATGATCGTGTCCTCGGGTGTAGAGACAGATACCAGCAGCGAAGTAATAGACCAAGTAAGGCAAGTCCTCGACGCCCGATCCAGTGGAATACAGGTAGAAAAGATCAGGAAGGTGAGAGACCAGAAGGTCATTTTAAGCTATGGAAGCAAAGAAGAGCTAGAAAAGGCCGCAGGAAAGCTAAGAGAGAATAGAAATCTTAAAGTAGAGTCAATAGAGAATAAGTGTCCGCTAGTAGTACTAAAAAATCTTATGGCATACAATACGGATGAAGATATAAAAACGGCGCTGAAGTCTCAAAACTCCCGCCTTCTGGGTGACCTGTCGGACGACGAAGCCATTGTGACCGTGAAATACCGGAGACGAGCTAGAAATCCGCTGGAAAACCACGTCGTTCTCAGGGTTTCACCGAAGATGTGGCAGAGGCTTACTTCAGCCGGAAAAGTTTTTATAGACCTGCAACACGTCAAGGTATTCGACCAAACGCCGTTGATACAGTGCACAAGATGCCTTGCATATGGACACGGACGTAAACTATTCACGGAAACTGAGGATCTCTGCAACTACTGCGGAGGACCGCATCTCAAAGCAGAGTGTCCGGCGCTGACAATGGGAGAGGCACCATCTTGCAAGAATTGCTCTAAAGCCAAGTACACCGATACTTCTCACTCGGTGTATAGCCAGGAATGCCAAATAAGGAGAAAATGGGATGCACTAGCTCGAGCAGCCATTGCATATTGCTAAGGTTGTCTCGATGACAACCTCCCGCTATAAAATAATGCAGGTCAATTTACAGCGCAGTCAGTTAGCCACCAATGAGCTGTTTCTAGAAGCCACGAAGCGTAAGGCTGCGGCATTGCTGATCCAGGAGCCCTACGTTGGAGCGACCGGAAGACTAAAAAACTATAGAGGGATCAGAATAGTCCAAAGCCCTGAATTAGAAGAAGGGACTGTCAAGGCAGCAATAGCTGTTCTTGATAAAGAAGTAGACATCATTCAGTATCCTAAGCTGACTACCAAAAATATCGCCGTAGTAGGACTTCGAACCAGAGCCTGGACAGTCACGTTGGCCTCGTATTACTTCGAACCTGATAAACCCATCGAGCCATATCTGGAGCACCTAAGAGAAGTCGGACAAGAAGCCCAATTAAGAAACCTTATTATTGGTGGCGACACAAATGCCAAAAGCACTTGGTGGGGTAGCAATAAAGAGGACGCAAGAGGAGAGCAAATGAGTCGGCTTTTGGAGGAACTGGGGCTGCAGATTTTAAACGAAGGAGAGAGACCAACTTTTGACACAATAAGAGGAGGGAAAAGGTACAGCAGTTACATCGACGTGACGGCCTGTTCAGAAGACATATTCAATCTTGTAGATGGATGGTGCGTGGTGGAAGGTCTAACATCTTCGGATCATAATGGCATAGTCTTCGGTATAAACCTAACAAAATCCAAGGGAATGAATATAGAAAGAACGACTAGAATCTTTAACACAAAAAAAGCTAATTGGGATCAATTTCATAAGAAATTGACCCAACTTATGCGCACAAGCGACCTAACTATAGATAACGTAAAAATAGTAAGAAGTAAGGATGATCTAGAAGAAAAAATAGGTAAATATACAGAAGTAATTACAGAAGCATGTAAAGAGACAATACCAAACAAAAGGAAAACAGAGATACTTACCTTGCCGTGGTGGTCCCAGGAGCTTGAGAAAATGAAGAGGTTGGTAAACACGAAGAGGCGAAGGATACGATGCGCCGCCCCAGTAAGGAGAGCAGCGGTCGTCAGCCGGTACCTGAAAGAAAAAGAAAGATATGAATTAGCAGTGAAGAATGCTCAAATAAAAAGTTGGAAAGATTTCTGTGGAAAACAGGATAGGGAAGGAGTCTGGGAGGGGATTTATAGGGTAATCGGAAGATCTACAATAAGAAGCGAGGATTTACTACTAGAGAAAGGAGGGACAATACTAGACGCAAAGAGCTCTGTTGAACTTCTGGCGGAGAACTTCTATCCGGAGGATGATTCAGTTGACGACAATATAGAAAACCGTCTGACAAGGGACCTTTCACTTAAAGTAAACCTACCTCGTCAAGACGAGAATCACGACCCACCCTTCACCCTAAGTGAACTAAAACGATCGATTGACTCATTCAATCCTAAAAAAGCTCCAGGAGCCGACGGTTTCACAGCCGATATATGCAGCAAAACCATCAACTGCGACCCTGAATATTTTTTGGCACTTTTGAATAAATGTCAAGAATATCAATACTTCCCGAAGATATGGAAAAAAGCAACAGTTATCGTACTCAGGAAGCCGGATAAAGAAACGTACACTACGCCAAAGGCTTATAGACCGATAGGCCTTCTGCCCGTCTTAGGAAAGGTGTACGAAAAGATTTTAGTTACCCGTCTTAAATACTACCTATTACCACGGATTAGTACTCGTCAATTCGGATTTATGCCCCAAAAGAGTACGGAGGATGCCCTCTTCACGTTGATGCAGCATATCCGCAACAAATTAGAAGAAAAGCGCATTATAACGGTTATATCATTAGATATAGAGGGGGCATTCGACGGAGCGTGGTGGCCAGCTATCACTGTTCGGTTGGCTGAGGAAAAGTGCCCGGTAAATTTAAGAAGGATAATCGATAGCTATTTGAGTGACAGGGAGGTCTGTGTCAGGTACGCCGGAGAAGAGTTTACCAAGCGAACGAACAAAGGATGCGTCCAGGGATCAATTGGAGGTCCAATACTTTGGAATTTACTTTTGAACCCCCTCCTTGTGGATCTAAAAATCAGGAAACTTTACTGCCAGGCATTCGCCGATGATATTATCATGGTAATTGACGGGGAGTCAGCTTTGGAAATCGAAACAAAGGCCAGGGTCGCTCTCGAACTAGCTCAGGCATGGGGCACGAGGAATAAGCTAAAATTCGCACCGCACAAAACCCGTGCGATGGTAGTTACGCGGAGGCTAAGGTACGACGTGCCCCGCCTGAGCATGGGCGGGAGTGATATTGGAATGTTTAGGGAAATTAAAGTGCTTGGCCTAATTATAGATGAAAAGCTGACATTCAACGCACACGTAACAAGTGTCTGTAAGAAGGCAATAGGTGTCTACAAGCTATTGGCAAGAACGGCTCGTGTCAGTTGGGGTCTTTGCCCAGAAATAATAAAAGTCATTTACAAAGCAGCAGTCGAGCCGATTGTATTGTACGCGGCAAGCGCATGGGCACCTGCAGCTAAAAAACTGGGTACTATGAAACAACTTAACATAGTTCAAAGAGGTTTCGCCCAGAAAATATGTAGAGCTTACTGGACAGTCTCTCTAAATTCCGCCCTGGTGCTAGCAGGAATTCTACCTCTAGACCTCCGTATATGCGAAATGGCCCTACTGTACGAGGCAAAAAAGGGGTTACCAAACATCACGCTAAAAGATGTAGAAATTGAGCTAATGACATCAAAATTGAACGCACCACATCCCGCGAGCCAAATAGAAATAACCTTTGACTCCCTATGTGATGAAGAACAATACAAAAAGCAAAACAACTTTGGCGTCCGAATATTCACTGACGGCAGTAGGATAGAGGGTAGGGTAGGGGCTGCACTATCCGTATGGAACAATGAAGTTGAGATCAAATCCTTCAAACTCGCTCTCTCATCACACTGTACGGTGTATCAAGCAGAACTCTTGGCGCTTAAAAAAGCAGCAGAAGAAGTCCTCAAAAGGAAAGAAACCTCATATGGCATATTCAGTGACTCCATGGCAGCCCTTCAAACCGTCATAGACCCAAGCACTTCCCACCCACTTGCTGTGGAATTCAGAGACACCATCAGATGCGCCATACACCAGAGAAAGAGTATTTCCTTATTCTGGATAAAGGCCCACGTGGGGCTAGAAGGTAATGAGAGGGCAGATCGGCTGGCGAAAGAGGCTGCGCTAAAGTCTAAAAGAAAGCCAGATTACCATCAATGCCCAGTTTCCTTCGTGAAACGAGAACTAAGGACACGGACTCTTTACAGCTGGAACGAAAGGTATAAAACGGGTGAGACAGCCGCGACTACCAAATTGTTTTTCCCAGATGCCATTGAGGCCAACAAAATAATAAGAAAAGTTGGAATAAATCACGTCATGAGTCAACTTTTTACCGGACATGGAGGATTCTCTGCATACCTCTACCGTTTCAAAAGAAAAAATAGTCCATCATGTACCTGCCAACCCGGAGCAGTGGAGTCGGTGATTCATATCCTTCTGGAGTGCCCGGTGTTTGAGAACAAACGAAGAGAACTGGAAATAAGAATAGACAGAAAGTTAAGTAAAAGTAACATAAGTGAAATAGTGAGTAACAAAAGTAGCAGATTAGATGTTATAGAGTATTGTATAGATATCGTTAAAACTGTTATCTCAAGAAATAAAGACATTAAATAAGTGCTTTTTATATATAATAAATATATTTAATATAAGCATATAAGAGTATAATAGATAAAAGAATAGAATAGAAATAAATTAAAACCTGTACAATATTATATAGAATAGGAAGTATGTATAAGAAAAATAAAATAAAACAACAAAAAAAAATAAATAAATAAACAAATAAAATAAATAAATAAAAATAATAACAAATAAATAAATAAGTGAATAAAACAATAAAAAAAAAAAAAAAAAAAAACAAATGTAAATAAACTAAAATAGTTCGAAACGTAAACTCCCTTTTTATATACACAACATAGACTTAAGAAAAGATCTCTGACAATGTCAGGGGAAAAACGCACAACACCCCGAAACGGCGGGTGCTTTTAAAAAAAAAAAAAAAAAAAAACCTAACCTAACCTAACCTAACCTATCCTCGGTTGACGAAACGAACACAAGCGAGGATATTATGACGAAACTCAGGAAGAGAGCTAGCGAGGACGAAGGATGGATAAGGGTAGAGAAAGTGAGAAGAGGAAAAGATAGGAAGGTTATAATGGGATACAAGTCTGAAGAGGAAAGAAGGAAAGCAAAAGCAAGAATCCAAGATACGGACAAAGGCCTAGTAGTAGAGGAAATCAAAAATAAAGACCCTCTCCTTGTTGCCTACGGTGTCCTCAAGATACACAAAGATGAAGAGCTACTGACGGCTATACGAAGTAAAAACAGGGACATATTTCAGGATCTAAATAAGGAAGAAGACAGAATGGAAATAAAATACAAAAAGAAAGCTCGTAACCCTCACACGCATCATGTCGTGATAAAAGTCTCTCCGGTAATCTGGAAAAGGGCGATAGCACTGGGGACACTGCACATTGACATCCAACCAATCAGGGTGGCGGACCAATCGCCACTCGTGCAGTGTACACAATGCTTAGGTTACGGGCATAGTAAAAAATTTTGTAAAGAACCCGAACCAAGCTGCAGTCACTGCGGTGGTCTCCATCTGAGCGCTGAGTGTGCGGAAAAGCTAGCCGGTATAGCACCATGCTGCCGTAACTGCCAAAAAGCAAATATCAGGCACCCTGAGCACAATGCCTTCAGCAGAGACTGCCCCATAATGCAAAAATGGGACAGCATAGCAAGGCTCTCAGTGCAATACCTCTGCTAAAGTTGTAAATCATGACAAGACCATAACACAACCGTATAAGATCTTTCAGGCGAATCTCCAAAGACGCAAGCTGGCCACGGATGAACTTTTTATTGAAGCCACTAAAAGTAAAGCAGCAGTCGCGCTCATCCAAGAGCCCTACGTCGGCGGAGAAAAACGTCTGCGAAATTACACCGGAGCAAGAATTTACCAAAATACCCATCAACACGATGGTACAATTAAAGCCGCAATAGCCATTCTTGATAAAGATCTGGACGTTATCCAATACCCAGAACTCACTAATAACAATGTCGTGGTTGTAAAGATCCTCACCAAGACTTGGGAGGTGATCATGGTATCCTTTTATTTTGAACCAGGGCAGGACATCGACGGGCACCTTCTGCGAATCAAGAATGTATGCGCTACACTAGGACCTGGAAAGTTGGTGTTGGGTGGCGACGCTAATGCTAAAAGCGCCTGGTGGGGAAGTCCAACCGAAGACAGCAGAGGGGAACAAGTGATGGGTGTTATAAATGAACTGGGTCTGAACATCTTGAATACTGGGGAAACCCCCACGTTTGATACAGTAAGAGGTGGAATAAGGTACTGCAGCCACGTCGATATCACGATCTGCTCGGAAGATATGCTGGGCTTGATCGATGGCTGGATAGTCAACGAAGATCTCGTAAGCTCTGATCACAATGGCATGACGTTCAACATTAATTTTCAAAAATCAAAAGGCACACGTATAGAAAGAACAACTAGGAAATACAACACAAAAAGGGCTAATTGGAGCCAGTTTTATGAGAAACTGGCACAATTACTCATAGACAACAATCTAACGGTTAACGCGGTACAACACATACAAAGCACACAAGACCTGGAAAAAATAGTTAACACATACAATAAAATAATAGAACAAACATGTAAAAACACACTACCATTAAAAAAATATAATAAAACACTTACCATGCCATGGTGGTCGGAGTCGCTCGCAGAGATGAAGAAGGAGGTCAGTATCCGTAGACGTCGCATCAAGAACGCTGCACCACTACGAAGACGGTGGGTCGTGCTGCAGTACCTGAAACAGAAAGAAAATTATGAGATGGAAGTGGAGAAGGCCAAAATTAGGAGCTGGCAGGACTTTTGTCAAAAACAGGACAAGGAAAACGTATGGGAAGGTGTCTACAGGGTCATGGGAAAAGTGACAAAAAGAGAAGAGGACTTGCCCCTCGTGGATAAAAACGGAACTCTACTCAGTGCGCAAAAATCGGCAGAATTACTCGCCACAACATTTTACCCGATAGATTCCACAGAAGATGATAACGATGATCATTGTCAAACTAGGAAAATAGCCGAAAAAGTAAATGCGGACCACCATAATTTTGATGTAATCCCATTTACTAAGAGCGAGCTTATAAGAGCGACAAAAACCTTCAACCCAAAGAAGGCCCCTGGAGCGGATGGCTTCACCGCCGATATTTGTGAGAAGGCTATAAGTCAGAACCCGAACCTGTTCCTGAATATTATTAATAAATGTTTAGAGCTTAGAGTCTTTCCGACCATCTGGAAAGAGGCTACGGTGGTGGTATTGAGAAAGCCGGGGAAAAACTGCTACAACACTCCTAAATCGTATAGACCTATAGGTCTATTACCCGTACTCGGGAAAATCTTTGAAAAGATGCTGGTCGCCCGCCTCAAGCATTACATTCTCCCACACATGAGCAGAAATCAGTTTGGATTCATGCCCCAGAGGAGCACTGAGGACTCCCTCTATACTCTAATGCGCCACATACACAGTAAACTATTAAAAAAGCGCATTATTACAGTGGTGTCATTGGATATAGAGGGGGCCTTTGACAGCGCATGGTGGCCGGTCTTCAGAGTCCGTCTGAAAGAAGTCAGTTGTCCAGAATATTTAAGGCGGGTGATAGACGATTATCTCAGCAACAGGAGGGTTAGAGTCAGATACGCAGGATGCGAATATTCCAGGGAAACCAACAAGGGGTGCGTCCAGGGTTCAATAGCAGGGCCAATATTATGGAACTTAATATTGGACCCACTATTGCACGAACTTGAGACCAGACAGGTTCACGCTCAAGCCTACGCAGACGACGTGGTGCTCGTTTTTGATGGCGACACTGCTAATGAGATTGAAGGGCAGGCCAATGCCACCCTCGAACGTGTTCGGGCGTGGGGTGTCACCAATAAGCTCAAATTCGCGCCGCATAAGACTTGCGCTATTACAATCACGCGAAGGCTTAAATACGACACACCACGTCTGAGCATGGGAGGGGTTGACATTGTCATGTCCGAGCACTTAAAAATATTGGGGCTTACCATAGACCGTGGACTCACATTTAATACACACATCACGAATGTATGCCAAAAAGCCATCCAGAGATATAAAATACTGGCACGCACAGCGAGGGTGAGTTGGGGTCTGAGCCCCGAAGTAATTAAAATTATTTACACTGCGGTCGTTGAACCAACGGTACTGTATGCGGCAGGCGCATGGCATCGTGCAGCTGATAAATTGGGAGCTCAAAAGCAATTAAATATGGTTCAAAGATCCTTCGCTCAAAAGATATGCAGAGCGTACCGCACGGTCTCCCTGAATTCTGCGTTGATCCTGTCGGGGATACTCCCCCTGGATCTTAGGATCCACGAAGCGGCCTCGTGTTATGAAGTCAGGAAGGGGATCCACCTGTCGTGGATGGGAGACAGGGAGATCGAGCGAATGACAGCAGCGGTTGAGGCGCCACATCCAGCAGAGACTCTGGACCTGGAGTTCGGCAGCCTGGAGGACGAAATGCAGTATAATAGCTGCAACAACTTTTGCGCGCGAATTTTTACTGACGGGAGCAAGATTGAGGGTAGGGTCGGAGCTGCTCTTTCTGTATGGAAGGACAGCACCGAGACCAAAACAATCAAGCTTGCCCTGTCATCGCACTGCACCGTCTTCCAGGCTGAATTGCTAGCTCTGTCCCGGGCTGCAGAGGAGGCTCTCAAGCTGCGTGTCCATAAGGTGGGAATCTTCAGCGACAGCATGGCGGCTCTACAGTCAGTCACGAGCAGTGACTCTCGCCACCCATTAGCAATGCTGGCGAGGGAAGCGATACGTGGCTGCCTGGCCCAAAATAAAACAATATCACTGTTCTGGATTAAGGCCCATATCGGACTCGCCGGCAACGAACGAGCCGATCAACTTGCCAAAGAGGCCGCAATGCTGTCGAAGAAGAGACCTAATTATTCAATGTGTCCTCTATCTTTTGCGAAGCGAATGATCCGTGATGAAACAATTGTCAGCTGGAACAGAAGGTACCAAGAGAGCAGCACTGCCGCCGTAACAAAGATGTTTTTGCCGTGCGCTATCGCCGCATATAGGATTGTCCGAAAAATCGACATAACAAGCACCACCACCCAGTTGATGACGGGACACGGTGGGTTCTCCCAATACTTGAACAGGTTCAAGTGTAAGGAGAATCCATCGTGTTTCTGCGAGACTGGAGCCCCTGAGACAGTGGTGCATCTAATAACCGAATGCCCAGCACACATGGCCGATCGAAACGAATGCGAAACTGAGATAGAAATAGCTATAAAAAATGAGAACCTACCTACCATACTTAAAGATAGCCGTAAAAGAAATATTTTTCTTAAATACGCACATAAAATAATTAGATTAGCTAACATTAGAAATAAAGAAATAACGAATGCTAACACAATATAATAATTATATTTGTAGACTTAGCATAAGTAATAAAATGTAAATAAGAAATAGAAAAGTAAAGTATTAGTAATATAGAAAAATTTTAGTAGGTATAGTATATAGAAAGTAAATAGAATAATAGAAAGAGTAAGTAGAAATAGTAATTAAGATAAAGTAGTATTAAGATAGTACAAGCAATAGAAATTACGTAATAACAACGTTGTAAAAATCAAAAACATCAAAACCTTATAGAAAAGAGTAGTAAGTATAGCATATAGAAAGTAAATGGAATAATAGAAAGAGTAAGTAGAAATAGTAATTAAGATAAAGTAGTATTAAGATAGTATAAGCAATAAAAATTATGTAATAACAACGTTGTAAAAATCAAAAACACCAAAACCCAAACCACAATTCGGAAAAAGTCTAAAAATGAAGAGCATGTAGCTTCGGAGATACGCAAATCTCTACACAATAATGTAGAGACACTAGGTATAAATTTAAAAAAAAAAAAAAAAAAAACCTAACCTAACCTAACCTAACCTAACCTAACCTAACCTAACCCTGGGGAGATATTAGCAAAAAACGGGATTTTTTAGCACTTAAAAGTCTACCTAAGCGATACGAAATTTCAATATATTATTATTTAAAGCTAGGTACGGTCGTGCTAGGTAGTCACAAATTTGGTTTTTATTGTTCTTTTTGCTCATCCCCGTCTTATTGTAGTATTAGTTTTTGATTATTTCGTTTTTAGGCTTATCTGACGCCATTTTGTTAAATTTTTCATATTAAATTTATTAAATTAATAGTTTTCATTTAATAACTTTCTAAGCTTTCTCCCCTATATATTCGAGTCTAAGGGAGATATTTAGTACTAATAGAGGCGCGTCTAACGACATCCTTCGCGTCGACACCATATCATCCCCTCGGTCAATATCAAGGGTTGAAAACTTTTTATTAACTTATAAAATTCACATTCTGTTTGGAAAAAAATTTTAATTTCGATTCAAGTAGTTTTATTTTATTGTAACAATTTAAAGTTAGTTTCTGGTCACATTTTACATATACGCGACAACCCCGAGGGATTCATCCCTTAGGAGATATTATACTTTTTCGGCAGTCAAAATCAGTTTTTCTTAAGAAAAATTTCCCATTTTCATTATTTTCATTTTCTTTATTTTTTAGTCAGATAGGCATTCATTAGACGCAACTTTTGACACCACTTGCACCCCCCTGGTTTCATCCCCTGGGGAGATATTAGCAAAAAAACGGGATTTTTTAGCACTTAAAAGTCTACCTAAGCGATACGAAATTTCAATATATTATTATTTAAAGCTAGGTACGGTCGTGCTAGGTAGTCACAAATTTGGTTTTTATTGTTCTTTTTGCTCATCCCCGTCTTATTGTAGTGTTAGTTTTTGATTATTTCGTTTTTAGGCTTATCTGACGCCATTTTGTTAAATTTTTCATATTAAATTTATTAAATTAATAGTTTTCATTTAATAACTTTCTAAGCTTTCTCCCCTATATATTCGAGTCTAAGGGAGATATTTAGTACTAAAAGAGGCGCGTCTAACGACATCCTTCGCGTCGACACCATATCATCCCCTCGGTCAATATCAAGGGTTGAAAACTTTTTATTAACTTATAAAATTCACATTCTGTTTGGAAAAAATTTTTAATTTCGATTCAAGTAGTTTTATTTTATTGTAACAATTTAAAGTTAGTTTCTGGTCACATTTTACATATACGCGACAACCCCGAGGGATTCATCCCTTAGGAGATATTATACTTTTTCGGCAGTCAAAATCAGTTTTTCTTAAGAAAAATTTCCCATTTTCATTATTTTCATTTTCTTTATTTTTTAGTCAGATAGGCATTCATTAGACGCAACTTTTGACACCACTTGCACCCCCCTGGTTTCATCCCCTGGGGAGATATTAGCAAAAAACGGGATTTTTTAGCACTTAAAAGTCTACCTAAGCGATACGAAATTTCAATATATTATTATTTAAAGCTAGGTACGGTCGTGCTAGGTAGTCACAAATTTGGTTTTTATTGTTCTTTTTGCTCATCCCCGTCTTATTGTAGTGTTAGTTTTTGATTAATTCGTTTTTAGGCTTATCTGACGCCATTTTGTTAAATTTTTCATATTAAATTCATTAAATTGATAGTTTTCACTTAATAACTTTCTAAGCTTTCTTCCCATAATATCCGAGTCTAGGGGAGATATCGAGCACTAAAAGAGGCGCGTCTAACGACACCCTTAGCGTCGACACCGAAACATCCCCTCGATTATTATTAAGGGTTGAAATTTTTTATTAACTTGTAAAATTCACTTTTTGTTAGGAAAAATTTTTTAATTTTAGTTCAAGCAGTTTTATTTTATTGCTATAATTTAAAGGTAGTTTCAGGTCACATTTTACATATACGCGACAACCCCGAGGGATTCATCCCTTAGGAGATATTATACTTTTTCGGCAGTCAAAATCAGTTTTTCTTAAGAAAAATTTTCCATTTTCATTATTTTCATTTTCTTTATTTTTTAGTCAGATAGGCATTCATTAGACGCAACTTTTGACACCACTTGCACCCCCCTGGTTTCATCCCCTGGGGAGATATTAGCAAAAAACGGGATTTAAATTGCCCTCCACCCGCCCTCTATAGATACTAAAGACCGGGGGGCAAAAAATTTAAGGAAAAATTTTTATTTTATAAACGACTAGAGCCATTTTTGGCATTTCCAAACATATACTTGGGTATCAACTGCGATACCTCAATTGTATTTAAATAAATAATTTACTTACATTATTTTATTTGACTTTTCTTTACCATATTTGGTAAAGAAAGCCCTTTTCTTCTTTTAAATATACAATTTCCCCTATACAACCCTAAGTTGATTTGACCTTAGTTAATTTACACTTAGTTATACCTTACGACTTAACGACGCACACCTTTGACAATGTTTAGAACGCCAGCGAAGAGCTCGACTGCCTCGCCGTCTAGTCCGGCCTCCCCAGCCGACAAAACTAGCCCCGGGGTTGAAAATCGACCAATTAAACCGGTGAGACGCAGTGTGGATGAACTTGAACTGCGAGAGGGAACCCACCTGAGCGGGGAGATGAGGGCGCAGTCACAGCCTACAAATATTAGAGAGATATCCGGCCTACAGTCTTCAGTGATGATACCAGCACCGCAAAACCGATGCTCTGCTGCGACACGATGCAGCGAAATAATAAAACACCAGCTGAGCATAGCGAGGAACATAAAACGAGAAATTAGAAAGGAAGTCGAAGATAGGACGGATCTACTAGTAAAGATTATTAAAGCATATGAAGAGGAGAGAAAAAGGTTGAAAAAAGGTGAACCTATAAAAACGACGGAAGTAGTAGATAGAATCACCTCCTCTGGCAATGACATAATTAGGAAAATTGAGGAAAATGAAAGGCTGATAAAAGAAAACGGAAGAGTAATGTTGGAACTAAAAGAAAGAATAGAGAAACAAGATCAGAGAGAGAAAGAGAGAGAAAATAACAAAGAAATTACATACGCAGGGGTTGTTGCGAACAGACCAGATAAACAGGTTTCGGACCGGAGGACGCTGCATTCGGTAGTAATCACGTCAAAGGACGAAAAAGAAACTGGAGAGCAAGTAATGGAGCGACTTAGAAAGGTAGCTAGTAGAGATGATGGATGGGTGAAAGTGGAGAAAGTAAGAAAGGCGAAAGATAGGAGGGTCATAATAGGATATAAGACAGAAGAAGAAAGAAAGAGGGCGCAGAAAAGACTGGAGGAACAAGATAAGAGCCTGCAAATTGAAGAGGTCAAGAATAAGGATCCCCTTCTTATTCTCTACAGCGTCCTGAGGACACATAAAGACGAAGACTTGCTCAAGGCCATAAGAACCAGAAACCGCGAAGTGGTCTCAGACCTTGATCCGGGGCAGGACAGAATGTCAGTGCTCTACCGGAGGAGTGCACGTAACCCTCATATATGCCACGTCGTGCTCAGGGTCTCTCCGGCCATTTGGACCCGCGCCATAGGAATAGGGAGGTTGCACATCGATCTGCAACCCATTAGGGTAGCAGACCAATCACCCTTGGTGCAGTGCTCCCTATGTCTGGGATATGGCCACACCAAAAAATTCTGCGTTACGACTGAACCTGTATGCAGCCACTGCGGGGGCCTCCACATGAGAGCGGAGTGCCCAGAATACGCGATTGGCGCAGAGCCCAGTTGCTGCAATTGCCAAAGGGAGAAACTGAGCAATGCGTGTCATGGTGCCCTCAGCGACTTGTGCCCGGTAAGAGCTAAATGGGACAAGATAGCAAGGTCAACTACCCAATACCGGTGTTAAGGTCCCCTCGAGGGATAGACCCCCATACAGAGTGCTGCAGATAAACCTCCAGAGAAAGAAGCTGGCCACCGAAGAACTCCTGCTTGAAGCCTCCAAGCGTAAGGCAGCAATTGCTTTGTTGCAGGAGCCCTATGTGGGATCACTAGGCAGAATGAAGGGATACCAGGGCGTAAGGGTCTTTCAGAACACTGGACCAGGAGAAGGGACGGTCAAGGCAGCGATCGTGGTGTTCGATCATCAGCTAGACGTAGTCCAGTACCCGAAACTCACCACCAACAACATCGTGGTGGTGGGGATCCGAACCAGTGCCTGGAAGATCACGCTGGTGTCCTTTTATTTCGAGCCGAGGGAGTCTCTTGGCCCATACCTGCAACAACTAAAAAGAGTCACGCATGAGACGAGGTCGCAGCGCACAGTCTTTGGAGGGGACTCAAATTCTAAAAGTACCTGGTGGGGTAGTGGCGTTGAGGACAGCAGAGGCGAGAGATTTCGGGGGGTTCTTCAGGAAATGGACCTGCAAATCCTGAACAGCGGACACATTCCTACCTTCGACACGATAAGGGGTGGAGTGCGATACAGCAGCCACGTGGATATCACGGCATGCACGGGCGATATGCTCACCCTTATCGATTCGTGGAAAGTCGAGGAGGGATTTGTCAGCTCCGACCACAACGGCATTGCATTTAACATAAATTTGGACAGAGCGGGGGGCACTAGAATAGAACGCACGACTAGAATCTACAAGACTAAAAAAGCTAGATGGGGGGAATTTAAAGAAAAAATGGCTAATCTACTTTGCGACCGAAATTTTAACCCAAAACACATTGATAACATTTTAGAACTAGAGCAAGCAAGTAGAGAATATAGTGAAATAATAAAATTAACATGCGATGAAACACTAATAAAATGTAAAAAGAGAGAAACACTTGCAATGCCGTGGTGGTCGGAGAAGCTCGCAGGGTTAAGGAGAGAAGTGAACACAAAAAGGCGAAGAATCAGGAACGCAGCACCGATTCGTAGAGAGTGGGTAGTTGCACAGTACATAGAACAGAAGGAGATGTATGAAAGTGAAGTAAGAAAGGCACAAGTCGATAGTTGGAGGAAATTCTGTAGCAAAGAAAGCAAAGAAGGACTTTGGGAGGGAATATACAGGGTGATAGGACGGGCCACAGTAAGAGAAGAAGACCAGCTACTCATCCACCAAGGGGACCACTTAGATGCGAAGGGTTCGACACAACTGCTCGCCGAGACCTTTTACCCGAAGGACGACCAAAGTACAGACGATGAAGGACATCGCTGTATTCGATGGAAGGCAAAGGAAGTGGAAGAAATAGAAGACCATCATAATGATGACCCACCCTTTACTGAAAGCGAAATGATCGATGCTCTCTCGAAATTTAACAGCAAAAAAGCCCCGGGAGCCGACGGATTCACTGCCGACATCTGTACCCATGCCATTGATGTTAACCCCTCACTCTTCCTGGAACTGCTTAATCAGTGCCTCCGCCACGGCCATTTTCCAAAGATATGGAAGGAGGCCGTGGTGGTGGTGCTGAAAAAGCCAGGAAAGGAATCTTACTCCGCTCCAAAATCTTACAGGCCCATTGGGCTACTACCTGTCCTGGGGAAGTTGTTTGAGAGGATGCTCGTCAATCGTCTCAGATTCTACCTATTGCCAAGTATGAGTACTCGCCAGTACGGCTTCATGCCGCAAAGGAGTACCGAAGACGCCCTTTATGATCTCATGGGGCACATAGTGGCTAGACTCCATCAAAAGAGGATAGTCACTGTGGTGTCCCTGGACATAGAGGGCGCCTTCGATAGTGCCTGGTGGCCGGCTCTAAACGTACGACTGGCTGAGGAAAAGTGTCCCGCTAATCTGAGACGAGTGATGAGCAGCTACCTGAGTGACAGAGGGGTGAGGGTTAGGTACGCGGGCGAGGAGTGCAGACGCTCCACGGAGAAGGGTTGCGTCCAAGGGTCGATAGGAGGTCCCCTGTTATGGAACCTATTGTTGGATCCCCTGCTTAAGTCCTTGGAACGAAGGGCAGTATATGTGCAGGCCTTTGCGGACGATATAGTGATGGTGTTCGATGGTGAGACAGCACTCGAGATAGAGGGACAGGCCAATGCCTCTCTCGACCATGTTCGGGAGTGGGGTATCGGAATAAAGCTCAAATTCGCACCGCAAAAAACCTGTGCGATGGTCATTACGCGAAAACTAAAGTACGATACCCCACGCCTCAGCATGGGCGGTATAGACATTGGTATGTCAAAGGAAATAAAAATCCTCGGTCTCACCATCGACCACAAACTCACCTTTAACACGCATGTCTCCACGGTTTGCAAAAAGGCGATAAACATCTACAAAAAGCTGGCGCGGATGGCCCGCATCAGTTGGGGACTACATCCCGAGGTGATCCGGACCATCTACGTTGCAGCGGTTGAGCCAACAATTTTGTACGCGGCCGGCACGTGGCACGGGGCAGTGAACAAACTCGGCGTAAAAAAGCAGCTGAACGTGGTACAGCGCGGATTTGCCCAAAAGCTGTGCAAGGCCTATCGCACGGTCTCCTTGCACTCGTCCCTGATCCTGGCTGGAATGCTCCCTCTGGACCTCCGAGTCCGTGAGGTCGCCTCGCTGTACGAGGCCAAGAGAGGAGTAGTCCAGCCGTGGCTAGGGGGTAGGGGGGTCGAGCGAATGGTCCCGGCGATGGAGGTGCCTCATCCGGCGGCCTGCACGGGATTGGAGTTCGAAAGCCTGGTGGACGCAGAACAACTTAAACGCGTCGATAGCATCGAAGTACGCATCTTCACGGACGGGAGCAAGATTGAGGGCCGGGTCGGCGCCGCGCTTTCTATATGGAAGGGCGGGGTCGAAACCAAGGCCCTCAAGCTTGCTCTGTCAGCCCACTGCACCGTCTACCAGGCAGAACTGCTGGCCCTGTGTAGGGCAACTGATGAGGTCCTCAGGCGAGGCGAGTCCACGGTCGGCATCCTCAGCGATAGCAGAGCCGCTCTTCTGACGGTGATTAACCGTCATGCCCTTCATCCCCTGGCAGTGAAAGCCAGAGCTAATATCTTTCGTGGCATGGCCCAGGGTAAGACAATATCTTTATTCTGGGTCAAGGCACACGCAGGGCTTGGGGGCAATGAGCGAGCTGATAGCCTCGCCAAGGAGGCGGCTCTGACGCTGAGGAAAGCTCCTGACTACGAGTTATGCCCGGTCTCATTCGTCAAGCGAAGTCTCCGTCAGACTACGCTTGTCGAATGGAACAAGCGGTACGGGGAGGGCGAAACCGCCTCTATTACCAAGTTGTTCTTCCCGTGCGCGGTGGACGCGTACAAGATCGTTCGGAAGATGGAGACTGCCGGCATTACAACTCAGATGCTGACAGGGCACGGTGGGTTCTCCGAATACCTGAACCGATTCAGGTGTAAGGAGAACCCATCGTGCGCCTGTGAGCCGGGAGTTGAGGAGACGATCGTCCACTTGTTGACGGCCTGCCCAATACATGGTGTGGATAGACTCGACCTGGAAAATAACCTAAATCTAAAAGTAAGTGCAGGAAACCTTTCAGTTCTGATTAAGGAACATAAAAACCTATTCCTAACGTACGCACATAAAATAGTTAATATTGTAAATAAAAGAAATGGCAAGAAAATAAATAATTGTATACCAGTATTATAATAATACTAGTAGCAATAATTAATAGCATAGGAAAGTAAAAAATAAAATAGGAAAAAAAAAAAAAAAAAAAAAAAAAAAAAAAAAAAAAAAAATACTTACTTGTAAATATAGTAGTTGGTCCTGCAAGTATCACTTGAGCATTGTTCGTACATGCAACTCCATAGGGAAGTCCCCCTGAAAATAGAAAATATAGATATTATGGTAAAAACAATAATAAATAAATGAATAAATAATAATATATCAATACGTAAACAAATTAATAAATAATATAAAAACAGTATCTCTCTCGTAACATATATAATAATGTTAAATCAAACATGTAAAATTAAAAGATATGCACCCTCAATCCCAACTAAAAACTTATAGTTAAAGTTAATAATAATAATAAACTAATACATCATATATATAAAATTAAGTTACTAAGAATAAATTAATACATAAACAAATAAATAAATTATATAAAACAGTATCTCTCTCTCGTAACACAAAATAATGTAAAATCAAACATGTAAAATCAAAAGATATGTACCCTCAATCCCAAACCAAAATTTTAAGTTAAGTAAATTTGAAAAGTAACACTTATATAATGACGATGAAACCCCTTAAGGGTAAGATTAAATTAGTAGTATGTAAAAATCTTCTTGCTCGAAATAGTAAGCTTTGACCATGTCAAAGGTGCTTAAATCAAATAAAAAAAAAAAAAAAAAAAAAAAAAACCTAACCTAACCTAACCTAACCTTTTTTTTTTTTTTTTTTTTTTTTTTTTCGTTGGAAAAATGCGTTTTCGCATCTTCACCCAGGCCAGGAAGGCGATGGCGGGGTGGTATGTGCGGCACCCGGCAGCATGGAAACGCTGCCATTTTTAAGGCACCCCACTAAAAAACCAACGGCTGCCCACGACGCTACAATGGGACGCCACGGGATCGCTTTCGCACTCACCGTGGTGCCTCGGCGGAACTCCTCTATATAGGGGTACCCCGGGCAACCAGTGTACCCCTACCTCATAGACCTAGTGCAATGGCGAGAGAGGTCGCCCCCCCCTCTCACCTAGGCCTACGGCTGGGAAGGAACGGGCTGAACCCTTCTCCTTCGCAGCCTCTCCCGCTGAAGCTCGATGTGACTATGTTGCCATAGCCACAGCCGGCTCCGTGCTGGGCTCCGCGCTCGAGGGTTTCGCACCAGGTGCTAATCCTCGAACTCTTGGAGCCTTGCACACTCGGCTCCCCAATAGGTGGGTCGCTGCAAGGCCTCGGTCCGCACAGACCACGCACCGCAACATTCCGGTGCAAGTGGCTCGGGTATGCCCCTCACCACCGCACCGGAAACAGGCGGCGCTACGGTCGACCGCGGACGGGCAAGCCGCACGCTTTTTTTTTTTTTTTTTTTTTTTTTTTTTTTTGTTGGAAAATCCTCATGGAGACCCCCGCCCTTGGGGAAGGGCGAGGGTACTGTCAGACTCTTACTGACTAAAAACCAACCGTGTCCTTCTCGTACCCATGTGTCGGGGGGCGGGTATCACCGAAGCATTCGTCACACCCGCCCGACGGGTATTGGCCCTCCAAAACGATAGGAGGGCCCCGTCACGGCCCGCGGATTCATGGCGGGCCACGTCACCCACTGCGGCCGACACCCCGGCCGCAGGACTCCACTTCGAGGGGCGCGCGTAAGGACACGACGCCGCCGCCTCGAGGCCTGCTGCTGGTCGGACGACAAGACGCCCCGAGTCTGTCGTCCGCAGGCCGCGCCCTACGGTGGCCGAAAGTCGGCCACCCTACGACGCCCAGTGCGTCTGCTGCGGGAGGGTAGAGAGGAGGCGACCTCTCTCTCCCTTTCCGCCGCCTCCTTAGCGGACATTACTGCCTCGCAAAAGGCGGCGACGGCACTCCACCCCGACTCGCTCCCGACCATCGTAGAGACAACAGCCGGAAGCGAGAGGGTTCCCGCAGCACCTACGGCCGCGACCAAGTCACGGCGCTGCTCAGCCCAAGCTGGGCATTCCGCCAAGGTATGCAGCGCCGTATCGTCGCGGCAATCATCACAATGATGGCACTGGGACGTCTGCTCCCGGCCTATGCGACACAGGTACTTCCCGAAACATCCGTGTCCGGTCAGCACCTGCGTCAGCCGGAAGCTGAGGGCGCCGTGGCTCCTCTTGAGCCACTCCTCCAATATGGGCCTTACCGCCGCTACAGCGGCGTGCCCCGCCGTGGGTTGCGCTAAGCGCGTCTGCCACTCCGCCACTAGGACCTGGCGGAGATCTGCCCTGCGTGCCTCAATCTGTCGAGGCACCAGGCGCTCGCCCCGCTCGACCGCCTCCGCGCGCCACCAATAGAGCGACGCGAGGAGCCTTGCGTCGAGATCCCAGGGCGCTGATCCGGCTAGGAGGCCCGCCGCCTCAAAGGAGATCGTACGGTACCCCCTTATGGCCCTGACGGCCATTGCGCGCTGCGGCCTCCGCAGCGCGGCGATATTACGGGCCGTCAGGGCGTCCGCCCAGACTGGCGCGGCGTATAACGCCATCGACCGTACGACCCCCATGTAGAGCCTCCGGCAGGAGGAGCCAGGTCCCCCGAGGTTGGGCAGCAAGCGCGAAAGCGCAGAAGCGGCGCCCAACAACCGGGGGGCGAGCCGCGTAAAGTGCGGCCCGAAGTTCCACCGACTGTCGAGGACGAGTCCGAGATACTTCATCGTCGGCTCGACAGCGATGGAGGCCCCTCCCACTATGATTGCTGAACCCGGAGGCGGCTTCATCCTCGGCCCATGAAAACATAGGGCCTCGGACTTGTGCAATGCCACCTCCAAGCCCAGCCGCCGGATCCTATGCACGACGTGCGCGACACCAGCAGTCGCGCGTATGGCCGCCTGCCGGTACGACTTCCCACGTGCTGTGACGAGCGTGTCGTCGGCGTAACAAATGACGCCGACGCCGTGCACAAGCGCACCGCGCAGAGCCCAGTCGTATCCGATGTTCCACAGCAGCGGTCCCAGGACCGAGCCCTGTGGAACACCGCACGACGTCTCCCGCCGACCCCATCCTTCTCGACCCGGGTATATTACAGCTCTCTCGGAGAGATAGGCCCCGACAATGCGTTGGAGGTAGCGCGGCACCCCGTGGTAGCGGAGTGCCTCCCTGATAGTGCTCCAGGGCAAGGTGTTGAAGGCGTTGGCGATGTCGAGCGACACCGCCAATACCACCTCACCCCGGGTGACTGCCTCCTCCGCAAGGACCCTCACGCGCATGATGGCGTCCACCGTGGAGCGCCCCTGGCGGAAACCAAACTGGTTGTCCGCCAAATCCGGACCCACCCCAGACATGTGCCGGACGAGGCGATCGGCGATTACTCGCTCGAAGATCTTGCACACCTCGTCCAGCAACACGATGGGGCGGTACGCAGACGGCGAGTCTGCGGGGCGCCCCTCCTTCTTCAGCAAGACCAGCTTCCCGGTCTTCCACCGGCTTGGAAACTGGCCCCGCTCCAAACATGCGCTTAAGAGCCCCTCTAGTCGGGGCCCGAGAGCCCTCATGGCCAGGAACCATGCGCGGCCTGGAATGCCGTCGGGCCCTGGGGCGGTGTTCCTTATGCGAGCCACCGCCACTCTCAACTCTACCCGGGTCACTTCGGGCACGTCGTCGTCAATGTCGTCTTCCGCGTCGGGCACATTGCGAGGCGGAACCATAGCCGGTGGCGTGTGCTCTGGCCTCGCCGGAAACAAGGCACACACCACCTCCTCCAGCAGCTGTGGCTGGAGACTCCGGGACAGCGGGGGAGCCCACTGGCGCAGCTTGCCCCGTACCATGAGGTAGGGGCGTCCCCACGGGTCTTGGTCCAGAGTCTCCAGCATCTCCTCATTGGCCTGGGCCTTAGCCCGAACGATGGCCAGCTGGAGGTCGCTCTTCGCTTGTTTGTAGCGTTCATACAGTTCCGCCTCTTCCTGCTCGTCCGCCGCTGTAAAGGGGCGGCGGACACTCCTTCTTCGTCGGCACCTGGCGTACTGGCGCCGCACCTCCACACACGCGATGCGCAGCTGCGCAATCGTCTGCGACCACCAGTACACCTGGCGCCTAGCAAGTAGCGGCCGGACTCGGGGCATGCCAGCATCACAGATGTGCGACATGCTCTCCCGGAACCACTCCGCCTCCTCGTCGATGTCGGACGGCCTGACTGGAGAGTCCAGCCAGGCCTTGACGATGGAGGCCTCCAGGAGAGCCTCCCTGTCCAGCCGCTTCAGTGCCCAACGCGGGCCGTCACCAACGCCCACCGGGGCCGCTTGGACCGGCCCAACCGAGGTCTGGGCGGAGACGCTAAATCGGATGTACCGATGATCGGACAGCGTCTCCACCTCCTCCAGAACGTGCCAGTCCTGGACAGTGCGCGCGAGAGCGGGACTCGCGAACGACAGGTCCACTATGGACCCGCCCCGCTGCCGCACGCACGTCTGCACGGAACCCCGGTTCAGGAGAAGCAGGCCCTGCTCGACCGCCCACTCCTCCACCAACTCGCCCCGCACGTTCGTGGCCGGGGAACCCCAAGCCGTGGATTTGGCATTGAAGTCCCCGAAGACGATCGCGGGACGAGGACGGCTACGACTGACGACCGTGCCCAACTCCAAAATAACGTCCTCCAGGTCGGCGAGAGAAAGGCTGGGGGGAAAGTACACCCCCACGACCATGAGATTGCCCCACACTGCCGCGACATAGCCCCGCCCTCGGGTGACGTTCTCGAAGGGAAGGGTGTCAGCGCCAGACCTCACAATAAGTGCCACCGAGCGGCCCATGTCGCACACCCAGTCATCTCTGGGTGGCACAAAGTACGGCTCGGCGGCAACAGCCAGATCGATCGACCACTGCGCCATGCTCTGGAGCAAGAGATCCTGAGCCCTGGCGCAGTGGTTTACGTTGGCTTGGAGGAGACGACGTAGAGCCATTACTAGGTGTCCATGGCCGTCGCCCCCTCCCCAGCCCTCGGCAGTTGTTCTGCCGCAACCGGCGGGTGTACCGGTTGCGAGGAGCTGGTTGCCGTGATCGTAGTCGGCTGTCTCCTCGCATGCTTCTGCGGCGTTTTGGGCCTGGCGCAGGCCTTTGACCCGGTCTGGTGGTCGGCTGGCTTGCCAGCTGCCGCACAGATGACGCAGTGCGGCGCGGCAGTGCAGGGGCCAGCATTGTGACCAGGCTGACCGCAGCGGAAGCATAGATTGCTGCGGTCTACCTCAGCGGTGCACCGTGCCCCTGCGTGTCCTCCTTCCAGGCAGCGGTAGCACCGGAAGGGCTTTGGCGCTAGGAACGCGACCTGCGCCGAGACCCATCCAACCAGGAGTCTTTTGCCCTCCAATTGTTTTGCCGCCGCAACGGGACACCTGACCAGGATTGTCCCTTGACCGGAGACACCCCGGCGTATCGTGCCCGCCTTTATTTGATCCGGCGGGCATCCTCCGGTCGTTGCGACGGCAGCGGCGACCTCCTCCAGCGTCACGGAGTCGTCCAGGCCTGAAATGCGCAGATCTGCGCACTTAGTTGGCCTGGACACTCGGACATCTTCCGGGTCCAGCGACGCTTTGAGCCTGTCAGCGAGGGCGTCAGCCTGGGGACCACTGGTGCTGCCGGGGATCTCCAGGAGACGACCCCCGGTGGCAGTAGTCTTGCACCTTAGACCCGTTATGCCAAGATCGCTGAGCGAAATCTCGGCTTTCGCCTTCGCCAGGATCCTGGCATACGTGGAGCCACGCTCTTCCGCCCCCGGCTGCAAGGTCAGCACCACAGCTGTGGAGCGGGGGGTGGTGAGCCTCACGGCCTTGCGTTTGGCCGCCGACCGCTCCTCTTTGGCCTTCTTTCTGGCCCGCTGGCGCGCCTTCCTCGATTGTTTGGCGGCGCCAACAACCGTCCACTCCGCTTCCGGTTGAGTGGCGGGTCTTAACGGTGCAGAAGCCCGTGCAGGCGGAGCAGTGGTCGCACCTGCCTTTTTAGCAGCCCTCCTGTGTCCCGCTTGTGCCGGTTGGGCGGCACGGGGCGCTTGTGCCGGTTGGACGGCACGGGGCGCTTGTGCCGGTTGGACGGCACGGGGCGCTGCGGCTTGGGCCGCGTATGTCGGCGCCGGTGTTCTGCGCCGATCTGTAGCGAGGGGGGGACGCAGAATTTTCCCCTCCAGCACAGAGAAGCGAGCGTTAAAGCTCGCCATTTCCTGACGGATCAGGCGAACTACGTCCGCTTCCTGTGACTTCTGCGGTGACCGCGGTTGCGACTGCGGTTGCGGCTCTACATGCGGAAGGCCCACCTCCCGCCTGAGGTGCTCGCGGCGGAAATTGACCATCTCCGCCTTAAGCTCTTCGTGCTCCTTACGGAGCTCCGTCATTTGGGCCGCGAGCTTCTTATTCTGGGCCCGCAGCAAAGCCGTTTCCTCCGTCGTACTTCGGGTCAAAAGGGCCTCAGCACTGTCCACTATCGAGGCCGTGGCCTCTTTCAGCGCCTTCTGGCAGCGGCCGCTAAGGCCTTTAGAGACCCGGCCGACCCTTCTAATGGCCGCAATCGCATCGGCCATCCTTTCCTTAAGAACGCAGGCAGGGAGTTCCCCTGCCTCGACCTCTGCCTCAGGGACGGCAGACGACGACTCCGACGAGCGAGTGACTTTCCTGAGCGTCACCCTCTCCGTCAGAGCCGCAATCTGCCGCTCATCCTCCGCCAGTTTGTCGGCGGCTGCTGCGGCCTTCACTGCAGCCGCAGCTTCACGCCTGGATACGCCGACTCCGACATATTGGCCGGTAGAAGCGGGCCTAACCCTTCTTCCTTTTTTGGCGCCGACTTTGGCTGCCGGCACCGCTGTGTCGCTCAGGTCTCCCGAACCCTCCCTCAAGCGGCGTTTGCGCGTGTTTCTGGCGTTATCGCTCGCCGCGCTCTCCACAGTCATAAAACTGCACACGCTGTCGGAATCCGACAGCGCGTTCGTCCTTTCCTCTTCCTCTCCTCTCCTCTCCCTCACTTCAGCTTTTTGAGTTTTATTGGTATCCATATAAATCCCACGAGTAGTGAAGAAATAAATGTCCACCTGGGCAGAGCTTCGTACCCAAGTAAGCCTAAATACTGCTGGGGGCGGCAGGTACCAGCAGGGGGGGGAGCGCTAACGACCGTACTCCCAACGGCCATCCATTCCCTCGCCGCGCTCCAAAACTTGGAATTGGGTGGTTTTTTATCTTAGAGGTGTCCTTCCTCTGGGGCCGGGCACTTAAGCCAAGCCCCCCGACGGCGACATTAGACATGCCTCCGTCCGCTGTCCGGCCAACCCGACTCAGCGAACCCGCCGGAAATTCTCTCCTCGCGAGAAGAGAATCCTCGCCACTAAGGTGCGCCTGCACCTTAGCGACGGAGGTAGCCGCTCCTTCGTCGGTCGACCGAACAGGAGCGACCCCTTGGTGTCTCTCTTAGTCTAGCCTCTCACTTCGAGCCTTTCCGGCATGAGAAACTCTACCGGCAGAGCCTCGAAGATCACAGAGGCACGCAAGCCCCACCACGACGGCAACGTGGAGACACCTTTCGGTGGGGAGCAAGCCGCACGCTTACGCAACCTAACCTAACCTAACCTAACCTAACCTAACCTAACCTAACCTAACCTAACCTCGCTCTCTTTTCTAGTTGGTTGGATTCCTTTTCCTGTTTCTTGCTGGGGTGTATTACTATCCTCGTTCTTATCGCCTTTGCCTTTCTCTAGCTCGGCTTCTTTGACTAGTTCTAGATCTACAAAGAATAATATAGAAGCACGGGAACCTCCTAAAGAGAAATATAGAAGAGATGAACACGCTAAGAAGGGCTATAGAAGAAGAGCGAAGAATGACAGATAAAGCAGCAGATACAGAAAAACAGAACAACGAACAACAACAAGTCCTGGCAGAAATACTCGAAATCAAGCATACTACCCAGGAGTTGGGAAAAAAGATGACTGAAATCTCGGAGGCCAAATCGTATGCAGAGGTCTTATCTCAGAATAAGCACCAAAGCTTGGAGAAGCCCAAGCATTCGATTATTGTATCATCGGATACGGAACTGGACTCGAGTAGTGAAGTTGTCGACAAGGTTAGGAAAGTGCTTGATGCAAGGGTAAGTGGGATACAAGTGGAAAGAATAAGAAAGGTTAAAGATCGCAAAGTCATTTTAAGTTACGGCAGTAAAGAAGAACTAGAAAAGGCGACAGAAAGACTAAAAGGGAGCAAGAATCTCAAGGTTGAGCCCATGAAAAACAAGAGCCCTCTCGTAGTACTCATGAACCTTATGGCTTATAATACCGACGAAGACATTAGAACGGCTCTAAAGACGCAAAACGCTCGCCTCTTAGGGGATCTAACGGATGAGAAGCCGCCGTAACGGTAAAGTACCGTAGGAAAGTGCGAAACCCTCTGGAAAACCATGTTGTCCTTCAGGTGTCAACGAAATTGTGGCAACGGCTCACGTCTGCAGGCAAGATTTTCGTCGATCTACAGCAGGTCAAAGTGTTGGACCAGACGCCCCTCATACAATGCACGAAGTGTCTGGCATACGGACACGGCCGAAGATTATGCACAGAAATCACTGACCTGTGCACTCATTGCGGTGGGCCCCACCTTAGAAAGGACTGCCCAGGCTGGGCTTCGGGGGATACCGCAAGCTGCAGAAACTGTTCGAAAGCCAAAGTTCCAGACTCGGATCACTCAGCTTTTAGTCAGGAATGCCCTCTTAGAAAAAAAAAAAAAAAAAAAAAAAAAAAAAAAAAAAAAAAAAAAAAAAAAAAAAAAAGTGGGAAGCGATAGCAAGAGCTGCAATAGCCTATTGCTAAGGTTGCCACTGGTGAAACAACGGCGAGGGAACCCTACATATTTTCCGGACTAACGGCGGTTCAGGCGAATCTTCAAAGAAAAGAGCTCGCGACTAACGAATTGATGATAGAGGCTTCCCAGCGTAAAATAGCCTTCGCACTAATACAAGAGCCGTACGTGGGCGGAATAAAGAGGATGAAGGAATATAAGGGTGTGAGAATATACCAGAATACCGAACCGGACGACACGGTAAAAGCGGCAATAGCCATCTTCAATTCAAAACTAAACGTCACTCAATGTCCAAAATTTACAACAAAGAACGTCGCCGTGGTAAAGATACGTAACGGAAACAAGGAAATAAAACTAGTCTCATTCTACCTTGAACCCGACAAACCGTTGGAACCCTACCTTGAACAAATCAAGACGATAAAGGAGAACCTGGGCCCAGATTCAATAATTGTAGGCGGAGACGCTAACGCAAAAAGCTTGTGGTGGGGTAGCCCAAATGCGGACCATAGGGGGGACACAATGGCCAGTACGCTGGAAGAACTGAAGCTACAAATCCTAAACTGCGGTGAGGTTCCAACTTTTGATACGATCAGAGGAAACAAGAGGTATACTAGCCACGTAGACATAACGGCCTGTTCTATGGATATGCTTGACATGGTGGAGGACTGGAAGGTCGAAGAAAATCTCGTAAGCTCGGACCACAATAGTATTATGTTTAAAATGCACTTAAGAAAACCGGAAGGCCCAAACGTAATCAGGACAACGAGAATCTACAACACAAAGAAAGCAAATTGGACTCAGTTTAATGACAAACTAACCTATTTTAAAAATGAATTAAATATAAATAAACAAAAAATAGACAAAATAAAAACAAAACAAGAAACCGAAACAATTGCTAAAAACCTTACCCAAGCTTTAATAAATACCTGCAAAGAAACAATTCCAATCAAAAGAAATAAAGAAACACTTACCTTGCCGTGGTGGTCCCAGGAACTCGCGAAGATGAAGAAGGAGGTAGCCACGTTTAGACGTAGAATCCGCTGTGCTGCGCCGATCCGTAGACAACACGTTGTCGCGGAGTATCTGAAAAAGAAAGAAAACTATGAGAATGAAGTAAAAAAAGAACAAATAAAAAGTTGGAAAGACTTCTGTCATAAACAGGATAAAGAAGGTGTATGGGAGGGAATTTTCAGAGTTTTAAAAAGAACTGAGAAAAGACATGAAGATTTGCCACTAGTGTGCAACGGAGCCGTGCTTAGCGCCAAGGAATCGGCAACTCTACTGGCGGAGACCTTCTACCCAGAGGACGACGAAAGACAAGATAACGAAGATCATAGACGGATAAGGGAAGTAGCCAGTAGGATAAACGCAAATTGTCAAGACACTCAAATAGATCCACCCTTTACGGTGACCGAGTTGCAGTCGACGATAAACAGCTTTAATCCTAAGAAAGCTCCCGGGGCAGACGGCCTCACTGCCGACATCTGTGCCAAAGCAATACTACACGACCCGGAAATATTTCTGGCGCTGGTGAATAAATGCCTCGAAGTAGGATGTTTCCCTGAGGTTTGGAAGGAGGCTACCATCATCATGCTGAGAAAGCCTGGGAAGGAGAGTTACAGTTGCCCCAAATCATACAGACCAATTGGCCTGCTGCCAATCCTGGGAAAGATCTTCGAGAAAATGGTGGTCAGACGAATAAAATGGCACCTAATACCACGCATGAGCACTCACCAGTTCGGCTTTATGCCACAAAAAAGTACAGAGGACGCTCTTTATACACTGATTCAGAACATAAGAGCTAAACTGGACCAGAAAAAACTAGTAGTACTAATTTCGCTAGATATAGAGGGAGCGTTTGATAGTGCCTGATGGCCGGCAATAAGATGGAGACTAGCAGAGGAGGGATGCCCTGTTAATATCAGAAGAGTGATAGATGATTATCTGAAAAATAGAACTGTAGCAGTGAGATATGCCGGAGAAGAAGTGAAGAGGAAGACAACCAAAGGCTGCGTCCAAGGATCCATTGGGGGGCCAACTTTATGGAACATTCTATTAGATCCACTCTTAAAAGGACTAGAACACCGTGGAGACTATGGCCAGGCCTTCGCGGATGACGTCGTCCTGGTCTTCGAAGGAACGACCGCTCTAGAAGTCCAGAGAAAAGCCAATTCAGCTCTTAACTACATCTGGAACTGGGGAAAACTTAATAAACTCAGGTTCGCCCCACACAAAACTAGTGCTATGGTTATAACAAAAAAACTAAAGTATGACAACCCTTTTTTAAAAATGGGGGATGTGGACATAGCAATCTCCAAGGAGATTAAAATATTGGGGCTCACATTGGATGACAAAATGACTTTTAACGCTCATGTTAGTAACGTCTGTAAAAACGCAATAAATTTCTACAAGCAGCTCTCAAGAGCTGCAAAAGTCAGTTGGGGGTTACACCCGGAAATTGTCAGAACAATTTATAAGGCAACCGTGGAACCGGTCGTTACTTACGCGGCCAGTGCATGGGCACCAGCCACAAAAAAGATAGGGGTAAGGAAACAATTGGATGCAGTCCAGAGAGGTTTTGCTCAAAAACTTTGTCAGGCTTATCGTACGACATCGCTAAACGCGGCATTACTCCTTTCGGGACTGTTGCCGTTGGACATCAAAATTCAGGAATCAGCAGCATTATTCAAGGCAAAGAGAGGAGAGGCCCGGCCCGAGATATGTGATAGAAAAGTGGAAAGGGCGGTACCTTACGTAGAGAAACCTCACCCGGCCAAGAATATTGAAAGGAAGTTCGTATGCCTGGATAACCAATCCCAAGTCGAAGAGAACAACCTGCAAGAGATACGAGTATTCACCGACGGCAGCAAAATTGACGGTAGGGTAGGAGCAGCTTTATCTTTTTGGAAAGGAGAATCTGAGATTAAAACCGTCAAACTTTGCCTGCCGTCATTCGCCACGGTGTACCAGGCGGAACTTTTGGCAATATGTAGGGCCACACGAGAAATTCTGGAACGCTCGGAGAAATCTTTTGGGATATACAGTGACTCGAGGGCTTCACTCCAAACCATCATAAATGAAGAAAATACTAACCCATTGGCAGCAAAGGCGAGGACAAATCTAAACCTAATATTGACTCAGAACAAAACTGTCGTCTTGTTCTGGATCAAAGCCCATGCCGGACTAATGGGTAATGAGCGAGCGGATACCCTAGCAAAAGAAGCGGCTGTAAGAAGCAAAAAGAAACCGGATTATGATCGATGTCCTATTTCTTATGTGAGGCGTCAAATACGCGGAGAATCACTAAAAGAGTGGAACCTACGATACCTAAATAGTGAGACGGCATCGATCACCAAAATCTTTTTTCCGAACGCTATACTAGCACACACAATCATTAAAAAGATTAAACCCAAAGGAGTACTTACGCAAGTCATGACTGGGCACGGTGGGTTCTCCGAGTACTTGAAGAGATTTAGGTGTAAGGAGAGCGCATCGTGCATATGTGAGCCTGGAGCTGTAGAATCCATCTGCCATATTCTCTTGGAATGTCCGGTGTTCGAGCTGAAGAGACGTAACCTGGAAGAAAGCATAGACGTTAAGTTAAATAAAAGCACAATTAGTGAAATAATAAGAGACGAAACAAAAAGAGAGACGTTTTTAGATTACTGTGTAGCAATAGGTAAAAGTGTAATATTAAGAAACAAAGACAAGTAAATAATGTTATTTATATATTATAATTTATTTATAAAATAAATTGTATTAGTGTACTTTAGATTGTAAGATTAGTATAAAAGAGATAAAAAATGTATACAAATATTATATTAATAAATAAATGTTTAAAAGAGGACTCTGACTATGTCAGAGGAAAAGCGCTAATACCCTGTGATAACGGGTGCCTTTAAAAAAAAAAAAAAAAAAAAAAAAAAAAAAAAAAAAAAAAAAAAAAAAAAAAACCTAACCTAACCTAACCTAACCTAACCTTTTTTTTTTTTTTTTTTTTTTTTTTTTTTTTTTTTTACGTCTGGAATCCTCCTAGGATTTCACCTCAATCTAGGGGAAGATGGAGGTGGGTATGTGAGACTTCTACTCACTAAACCAGACGGTCAACATCGCACCGTCATAATGGAGCGCCACGGGAACGCTTGCGCACACATCCGCGTTGCTCCGACGGTAGGCTGCATATAGCGGCCAACTCCCTCTCTCTCAAGGAGTGACGCGACCAATGTCACGACCAATTGACCGGATCGCGTCCCACTCCTGGTGGTCGACCTGTTGGCGTGGAGGGCTCCCCTTCCCCCCACCAAGCCGACCGTCGAAACTCCTTGATTCTGAGTGCAGCAAGCTCTCGGTGAAGAAGGAGTCTCGATCCGACCACCACCTCACGCGGGCTAGGGCGGCAGGCGGCGCTCGTGAGCGACACGCCTGCGCCCCACCCTCCTCCGGCGCATCGGAAGAGCGGCTCCGTCCTCCTCCCTGAGCCGCTCCGCCGCTTCCTTCTGCGACATCACGACCTCGCAGAAGGAGCGCACCGCACTCCAGGCCTCCTCGCTCCGGACCATGGCCTCGACCACGGCCCGGAGCGAGAGGTCCGCCCCTACCGTGTCCACGAGTGTAGCACGCGGCTCCGCCCACTGCGGGCAAACTGCCAGCGTGTGCTGCGCCGTATCCACGGCACAGCCGCACTCGTGACACCCCATCGTGGGCTCACGACCCGCCACCCGACACAGATACCTTCCGAAGCACCCGTGCCCCGAAAGGATCTGCGTCAGGTGGAAGGACATCACCCCGTGCTTGCGATCGACCCATTCCCGGAGGACTGGGCCGATCGCAGTGGCAGTCGCGATGCCGAATCTAGGCACCATGAGCCTCTCTCGCCATCTGGCGAGCAGCTCCTCCTGCGCCCTGAGTCGCCACCGCGACTCCCCTCCCTCATCGGACGGAGGATGTTCCCCCCGAAATCGGGCATCCCTCCTCCGTCGGTACGCCGCCGCCAGCGTCACCGCGTCCAGATCCCACGGTGGGGTCCCGGCCAGCGCGCAGGCTGCCTCGCACGAGATGGTGCGATACCCCCTGACCGCTCTGACTGCCATGACCCTCTGTGCTCTGCACAAGAGTGTCCGATTTCGGGCGTCGAGAGCATCCGCCCATATGGGTGACCCGTAAAGGGCCATGGACCGCACCACCCCGATGTACAGCCGACGACATCCCGCGCTCGGCCCCCCGACGTTTGGGAGGACGCGACAGAGCGCTCCGGCTGCCCTCACGAGTTTCGGCGCCGCCGAAAATGCTCGTTGAAGCTCCACCGACTGTCGAGGACGAGTCCAAGGTAATCCATGGACCGCCCGACAGCGATGGAGACTCCACCGACCACCAGGCTCGAACCGGCCGGAGGTGCCTTCCGCGGCCCGTGAAAACACAGGGCTACGGACTTGTGCAGGGCAACCTCCAGCCCCAGCCTCCTCACTCTCCCCACGATCTGGGCGACTCCTGCGGTTGCTAGGACTCTCGCCTCCCGAAACGTGTCGCCGCGTGCCAGGACCAGGGTATCGTCGGCGTAACAAGTTACGTCGACTCCCCGAAGATTGGCACCCCGCAACACCGAGTCGTACCCGATGTTCCACAGGAGAGGTCCTAGAACCGACCCCTGCGGAACACCGCACGACACCTCCTTCCGCCTAAATCCTCCCCCACCGACCGGGTAACAGACGGCGCGGTCGCAGAGGTAGTCCCCTACTACGCGCCGCAAGTACCCAGGCACGGCGTGGAACCTCAACGCCTCCAAAATGGTACCCCAAGGAAGAGTGTTGAACGCGTTGGCGATATCGAGAGACACCGCCACCGCCACCCCGCCCCGAGATACCGAGGCCTCCGCTATGGCCCTCACCCGACTAATGGCGTCTAGGGTGGATCTGCCTCTACGGAAGCCGAATTGATAGTTGCTGAGATCTCTACCGGACTCCTCCAAGTGCTTGACAAGGCGAACGAATAAAAGCCGCTCAAAGAGCTTTCCCACCTCGTCCAGCAGCACAATCGGCCGATAAGCTGAGGGTTCAGCTACAGGACGCCCCTCCTTCCGCAACAGGACCAATCTGCCACCCTTCCACGTCCGTGGAAACCGGCCCTGCCGCAGACAAGCGCTGAAGAGACGCAGCACCAGAGGCTCTAAAGCCCCCAGAGCCAAAGCCCAGGCGCGACCGGGAATGCCGTCGGGTCCCGGCGCAGTATTCTTCGCTCGAAGCCGAAGAACCGCAGCCCTCAACTCATCCCCGGAGACCTCCTGTGCAGCATCATAATGCTCCTCCTCCCTAACACCATCCGTTCGTTGTACCCGATGGTCGGTACTCGACGGGAATAAGCCAGAGATTACGGCCTCTAGCAAATCTGGCTGAAGACTCTTGGTCAGTGGGGGTGCCCACGGTCGAAGCTTGCGTCTCACCAACTTGTACGGCCTCCCCCAAGGATCTCTATCCAGAGATTCCAGCATCTCCGCCTGTGCCAAGTCCTTCGCTTTCGCAATCGCTTTAACGAGCGTCAACACAACCTCACGATACCGAGTATAGTGCTGACGCTCGAGCTCAATGTTCCGTCGCCTGCGCCCCCGGCATCTGGTGTACCGGCGTCTGAGAGCCACGCAGCTACAGCGGAGCTGCGAAAGCTCTTCAGACCACCAGTAAACTCCGCCCTTTGGGGTAACGTGATGAATGCGAGGCATTGCCGCGTCGCAGATGTGCGACATGACTGAACCAAGTCGCGAAGATTCTGCCTCTATGTCCACTTCGCATTCCGGCGCTCCCACCCATGCCTGAACAAGGGCAGCCTCAATCAAGACGTCCCTGTTCAGACGCTTCAAGGCCCACCTTGGGCCTTCCCCAAGCAAGGGCCGAGCTAAGCCGCTCGGCGTGACGGGGAGTGCGGACACGTCGAACCTCACGTAGCGGTGGTCCGACAACGTCTCCACACCCTCCATCACACGCCAGCCCCGGATACGGCGCGCCAGGATGGCATCGGCGAACGTGACGTCCACTATGGAGCCACCCTGTTGCCGCACGCACGTATCTGCCGACCCCCGGTTCAACACCACGAGACCGGCAGCGACTACCCAGTCTTCGAGGAGCTCTCCACGCGCGTCCGTTGTCGGGCAACCCCAAGCCGTAGACTTGGCGTTGAGGTCTCCGACGACAAGGACCCGACCGGGGCCACTTCTTCCGGCGAGAGCACCGACTTCGACCAGAAACTGCTCGAAGTCGGCGAGACTTCGATTCGGAGAGAAGTAGACCCCGATCACCGTCACGTCTCCGACGAGTGCCGAGACGAAGCCTCGGCCCCTCGTAACTGCTCCGAAGACCGGGGATCCGGCCGCTAACCGGGTCCCGATGGCCACCAAACCGTCCCTGTCGCCGACCCAGTCCGCCCCCGAAGGGACGAAGTACGGTTCGGCGACTACGACGACGCCTATCGACCACTCCGCCATGCTCTGGAACAGGAGATCCTGAGCGCTGGCGCAGTGGTTGATATTCGCCTGTAGGATCCTCATGGCCATATCTTAATCGATTGCCATGGGATCCTCCGCCGGCCTGGAAGGCTGCGTAGAGGCCCTGGGACCTCTAGCAGCCTTACCAGCCGGCTTCCCCCTCTTCGGAGCGGGGGCAAAGTCCTTGGCCCCCATGGGATGCTTCGCCGGTCTGCCGGCAGCTGCGCACGAAGCGCAGTGCGGCTCGGCCGAGCATCCCTGGGCCTTGTGCCCCGGCTTCCCGCATCGGTAGCAGAGGTCGCTCCTGTCGACCTCCGCCGTGCACTTCGCCCTGACGTGGCCGACCTCGAGGCACTTGAAGCACCTCAAAGGTCGGTCTTCCAGGAGCGTAACCTGCGCCGACACCCAGCCCACGAGGAGCCTACCACCCTCGGACACCTTCCTGGCGGCTGCGACCGGGCACCGAACCCACGCAGCACCCAGACCTCCGGCGCCGACGGTGATGGGCCCGCACTGGACTCCATCCTCCGAACACTCCCCCCTCAGCGCGATGGCCGCGACCACGTCCAAGCTGGCGACGGAATCATCCAGGCCAGAAATGCGCATCTCTACGCATTTCGTGGGTCTGGACACCCGCACCTGCTCCTTGGACAGGGTCTCCCTCAGCTTGGCAGCGAGGGAATCCGCCTTCTCCGCACTCTCCACCCCGGGAAGTTCAAGAATACGGCCACCCGTGACCGCCTTCCTGAAACGCACCTCCTTGATGCCCAGCTCAGCGAGTTTGATTTTCTGCTTCGCCTCCGCCAAGACCTGGGCATAGGTGACGCCACTGGCCTCGGCTTCGGGTAGCAGCGTCAAAACCACCGCTGTGGAACGCTGGGTCCGGAGCTTCCCTCTCGGGGCTGGCCCTGGCTTCTGCTGCGGTTGCGACCGCGGAGCAGCTGCCTGGGTAGCCCCCTTCCTCCCCTTCTTGGGCTTCGCCGCACTCGGCGCAGCCTTACTCGGCTTAGCCGCACTGGGCTTCGCCGCGTTAGGCTTTGCCGTGCTCGGCTTAGCCCCTCCTCCTCCAGTCGCCTTGGGCGCTCCCTTAGCCCCCTTCGACTTCGGCCCCGTAGGAGCAGAAGCCTTGGGAGGCGCAGAGGGCGCCTTCCGCGCTGGCCAACTGGCGCCTAACGGGGGTGTGGGAGCGGTTTCAGCAGACGCGACGGTCTGCACCGACTCCCTCCTCCTGTCGGCAGCCAAAGATGGCCGAAGCCTAGTCTCTGGAAGGAGACGATCTTCGATGACCCTGAAGCGAGCGGTCACCATGACCCCCACGTGCGACAGGACCACCCGAACTATCTCCTCCAGATTCTTGGCCTGAGGATGCGCTACAGGGAGCGCAGCCCCCGTCAAATCCGTGGGAGAGGACGCCGGACTTCCCTGCTTCCGTGCCCTCTCCATGTCCGCCTTCAAGGTGGACATCTCCTTGCGGAGATCGTCCATCTCGCTCTGCAGGCGAACGTTGTCCGCCTGCAGCTGGCGCGTCTCCTCCGTGATCGTTCGTGATCCCAGGACTTCGACGGCATTGGCTATAGAAGCCATCGCGTCCTTCAGACCGCGAACGATCGTCCCCTTCAGGTTCTTAGACTTCGTGGCGATCTTGGCTATGATCGCCAGGTCGTCTATCACCTGCTGCTTCGTCAGGGAAGTGGACCTGTTACCAGGTCCGACCCCCGACTCAGCCCTCTCCGAAGCGGCGGATACCAGATCAGCGGCTCGCGATTCCCGCATCTTGCGGGTCTCGGAGACGCACTGCTCCAGGTCCTCCTCCGCTTGTACCAAGAACTCTTCCCGCTTCGCAGCGAGAAGAGCTCTCTTCGCCTCCGCCAACCCCACGTACTCCCCGGTTGTTGGTGGCCGTCCCCTGCCCCTCCTAGCCGCAGACGCAGGCCGCGCCGGTTCCTCGTCGGACAATGCCGACTCGGAACTCGGGTGTCGCCTCTTGCGCCACAACTTCTCGGAGCTCAGCGAGCGTCGAGGTGCAGAGCTGCAGTCCGAGTCCATGGACTCGTCCTGCCTCCCCGCACTCGACTCCCGACTCCTCGTGACACTCCTTGTCACCCTCCTCCTCGACTCCTCCCCCTGTGGTTTTTTGTTAGAATGATCCATATATGATCCCACGAGTATGGTAGGAAATAAAAAGTCCACCCCGGCAGAGCCTCCATGCCCGGGTAACCCTAATACGCCTGGGATGGCGGGTGGTATCCCAGGGTTGAGCGCTAGCGACTGATGAACTCCCCAGCCTCTCGTATACACGAGCACCCCGACGTCACGCTACGAAACGCCGAGAATTGAGGATTTTTTAAAGAGGTTAACACCTCGCGGTCCGGCTAATAAAGGCAAGACCCTCGCTCCCTAGCAGGCCGCTAGACATGCCAACGACACCTGTTCGGGTTTGCGACTCGACGGTGGCAAAAAATGCCTGCCCGGCTGCACAGTAAAGTACCCACCGAACCCATCGACCGACCGGCAACAGGGCCACCGAAAACGGCGACTTCTGATCCGGTCTTGCCCTCGACCATTCGCCACTGGCATCGGGTCCGGGCCAACACACACACACCAGTACTAGCTACGATAACTAACTACATGGAACCGTTCGCCACCGAGCAAGATGAAAGTCACCATGCGCGAACCGGCATCGGGTCCCACCCGCTAACTACCACTAACTACTACCGGCCACGGCTACCCAGAACCATTCGCCACCGAGCACGTTGTAAAAACAACAACACCGGCAACCGGCATCGGGTTCGGGTCGCCCTCAGCGGACTCCATCCCCTACTGCGCGGGCCCCCCGAAAGGGGCACTAGCAAGGGGCTTATAACGGTGTCACGCTCGACCCGACCGAAGAGTCTCCCACACAGTCTGCTCTGCTGAAAGGCAGGAGGACCGGGAATCGGGACCCCTCAGTCACACCACTAACTACTACCAAATCTCAACTAGACTACCAATGGTCGCTCGCCTCCGGGCACGTTGGAAAACCAAACGGGCCCATAGACTTGCAACCGGGCTAAAAACTAGGAAACATAGTAGCAAAACACCACCTCAAAACCTCCAGAGCGACCCACAACCATTCGCCACCGAGCACGTTGTAAAACACCACACCGGCAACCGGCATCGGGTTAGGGTCGCACTCAGCGAGCTCCATCCCCTACTGCGCGGGCCCCCCGAAAGGGGCACTAGCAAGGGGCTTATAACGGAGTTTCGCTGCTCCTCCCGACCGAAGAGTCTCCCACACAGTCTACTCTGCTGAAAGGCAGGAGGACCGGGAATGACACATTCAGTCACACTCCTAACTACTACAAATCTCAACCAGACCGCCAATAGCCACACGACCACGATCACGTCGGAGAACCCGACGGGACCGTAGAGTTGCGACCGGGCTAAAAACTAGGAAAAAAGAGTAGCAAAACACCCCCTCCACACGTCTCGAGAGACCCAGAACCATTCGCCACCGAGCACGTTGTATAAACACCACACCGGCAACCGGCATCGGGTTCGGGTCCCATTGGCGAGATCCATCCCCTACTGCGCGGGCCCCCCGAAAGGGGCACTAGCAAGGGGCTTATAACGGAATCTCGCGAGCCCAACCAGAGAGTCTTCCACACAGTCAGCTCTGCTAAAAGCAGGAGGACCGGGACGACCCCCACGTGAACTCCAAACTACGCAACTAACTACAAAGCATTGCTTCAATTCGCCAACAACCCCCGCCTCAGCGCACGTTGGAAAAACCGAACAAGGCGCCTCGGGGACCAGGGCTAACTAAAGCAAACTAAGACAGCGTTACGTACGCCCAACACCTCAACCCTAGAGCGCCATGCAAGCACCGCACTCTAGATCGGCCGTAAGGTTCGGGCCCACCTCTGCGAAGGTCTGACTTCGTCCGAGGCAGCCTCGCCAACGAGTCCGCCCCAGGAAGCCATCTGGACCTCGCATCCCGGCACTCCAGCAACCGAGCATAAAACACTCACTAGAGAGCGCCGGGCCCCACCACGTCGGCCAGGAAGCCGACCCCCCAAAAATGCCAGCCAAACGGCGGCAACCACTCCGTCAGCCATGAATCAGGCACTTTTTTTTTCTCACCCTCATGGCCGACCAACGCCCCAAGGGGCAGTCCCTACTCGCGGTAAAAGATCAGCCTCCTCCAGAAGGGAAGAGACCGCCGCGCACCCTCCCAAAGAACCACGGAATCACTCCAATCAGTCCACTCTGAGAACAGAGCGGTACCTGGAGGGACCCTGTGGCCCACCCCTCGGCCGGGAGAGCCTGTGCCCTCCCGCCCGCGCCGGGTATTAGCCAACGGCTAATGCAAACCCGAAGGATCACATTAACCGTTGTTGCCCAGGGAGCACCGGCCCGTACCACTTCCGATGCCACCGGACGAATCCGAGCAACAAGGGAAACAGACGGGCACACGAGGAGGTTCCCGGCGATGACGCCCCCCAACCTAACCTAACTTTTTTTTTTTTTTTTTTTTTTGTGGGGAAATCCAGTCGGATACCAGGCCACCTCGGGGGAAACGGCCTGGTTATGCCGGACTCTAACCGGCTAAAACCCCACGGTGTCCCTCTCGTCGCCAATTGCCGAGGTCGCGGGAACATCCATCTGGCAATCTTCCGAGACCCGGCGACGATGCGGTCTCATCAGACCCCTGCTCGTTTAGGAGGAGGACAAGTGATCGTCCATCCACTTTCCTCGGATCAGAGTGGTGTGTAGGAACACGCCCACACCTACTCGTGCTAGTCTGTTTGGGCTGGTGAACTCCCCCGAGTTCACCACCCACTAGCTTTTGTTAGGGTGGAAGGTGGCGTATGAATGCCTCTCTTCTACGGCCTCTTTTGCGACGCCGGATGGCTAGTGAGCTGGTAGCCTCCCGTATTCTCTCGTCATCTTCTTTTCGCAGCATGACAGTTTCGCAGAATTGTTGGAATGCAGCCCAGGCTGTTCTGCTTTGGACAATTGCTCTGAAAACATTTTTTAGCGAAAGCTCCTGACCTATTGCTGTTCTTAGCGCTGTTCTCTCCTCGTCCCAGGCCGGACATCTCTCTAGAGTGTGCTGGGCTGTATCCATGAGGCAATGGTCACAGTGATGGCACTTGCTTGAAGGCTCTCGACCAATGCGAAATAGGTATCCCCCAAAGCAACCGTGACCAGTGAGAATCTGAGTCAGGTGATACGATAGCACACCATGACTGCTTCAATTGTCTTGGCCCCTGAGATTGGCTCTGCTAGTCTCTTCTCCCATTCTTTGTAAGCGTAACTCAGTACAGCTTTACGGGTCCTGCTCTCCCCATCAGTTGATTGGTGGCCCTGGGATAGTGCCTCCCCTCGACTAAGATAGACAGTCGTAAGGGCTCTTGCCTCAAGAGCCCAAGGCAAAGAGCCGGACAACATACAGGCGGCTTCGTATGAGACAGTACGGTATCCACGAATCTGCCTAATTGCCATCGCTCTTTGTGGTTTTTGCAGTAGGGTGACATTTCTGCTGTTCAAACACTCAGACCACACAGGAGCTCCGTACATGGCCATGGACTTCACAACGTTGTTATAGAGGCGCCTGCTCAAGTCATTTGGACCTCCCATATTCGGTAATAACCCTCCGAGTGCCGCCGCCATACCGAGCAGTTTAGGCGTCTGAAGTTCAAAGTGGGCGGTAAACTTCCACTTGCTATCAAGGACAAGACCGAGATATTTCATTGTTGCCCCGATGCAGATGCGAGTTCCGCCCACAATGATACTTTCGTCTGCGGTTGGTGCGTTCCGAGGTCCATGAAAACATAGGGCCTCGGATTTATTGAGGGCAACCTCGAGGCCAAGGCTACGAATTCGCATCACAATGTGCCCTATTCCTGCCGTGGCTAAGATGGCTGCTTGTCGGGGGGTTTGTGCGCGAGCTGTTACCAAAGTATCGTCAGCATAACATGTAACATCGATGCCTCTGATATTACAACCTCGCAGGACCCAGTCATAGCCAATATTCCACAGGAGCGGGCCAAGGACCGATCCCTGTGGAACACCGCAAGACATTTGCCTTCTCTGCCAACCTCTTTGCAACGGGTACGTGACAAAGCGGTTAGACAGGTAAGAATCAATTATCTGCCGAAGGTAAGAAGGCACCTGATGGTAACGCAGTGCTTCTTTAATGCAGCTCCAGGGCAGGCTATTAAAGGCATTAGCGATATCTAAGGAAACTGCCAGAACGACTTCTCCTCTTGCTACTGCTTCCTGCGCAACGGACTTTACACGTAGGATGGCGTCCACTGTAGATCTGTTTCGGCGAAATCCAAACTGATGCTCCGATAGATTCGGCCCGGTGTTTTGAAGATGGCTTTCTATTCGTGCAGCAATTATCCGCTCTAACATTTTACCTATATCGTCCAGCAAGACAATCGGGCGATAGGAAGATGGAGATTCTGCAGGGCGTCCTTCTTTGTGGAGGAGTACTAGACGGCCTGTTTTCCACTGAAGCGGAAACTGCGACTGCAATAAGCAGGCGTCCAGTAAGCTCCTCCTCCTCAGTCTCGGTTCAAGTTGACAGAGAGATAATCCTAGTACCCTTCCAGGAATACCATCCGGACCGGGCGCAGTGTTTTTGGCCCCGAGCTTCTCCACTGCTATATGAAATTCCCCATCGGTTACCCTAGGTATTTCTGACTGCTCTATTTGCTCCGTGCTTGGAGCCATTGACGGTGGCGTATGTTCATCCCTTTGAGGAAAAAGTTCGGCTACAACGCGATTTGTAAGCTCTGCCTGGAGGGACTGCGTCAGTGGAGGAGTAAAGGGCCGAAGCTTTCTTGTTACCATTTTGTATGGTCGCCTCCAGGGATCTCTGTCAACAGAATCAAGCATTTCTCTGCGGGCATCGGCTTTGGCACGGGCGATGCAGATCTTTAATTTATCCTTTGCGGAGACGTACAAGGAATAAAGCTCTGCCTCGAGTTCTAAATTCCTTCTGCTTCTTCTTCGGCTACGGCTGTACCGACGTCTCGCTGCCACGCACGCAATACGGAGCTGTGAGATTTCCGTTGACCACCAATATACTTGTTTAAGGGGAGGAGTTCGCCCGGATCGGGGCATTGATGCATCACATATCTGCGTCAATGCGCCACGAAACCAATTCGCTTCTTCCTCAACCCTTATAGAGCCTTCGGGTATGGGCACCCACGTTTGAACAAGTGCCGCCTCCAGAAGCATATCTTTATTTAGGCGCCTAAGTTGCCACCTACGATTTTCCGTACCACCACTACGAGTTGTACTATGTCGTCTTGCTGTAGGTGGAAGGACCTCGAACCGGATGTATCGGTGATCCGATAAGGTTTCTACATCCTCGAGGACCCTCCACTGCCGAACGTAGCTCGCCAAGGCCGGGCTTGCTAATGAAATATCCACGATGGAACCACCTTGCTTGCGCACGCACGTATTCGCGGATCCCCTATTTAGGACGACCAGACCAACGGTCGGCAACCATTCCTCAATTAACTCGCCCCTCGCATCAGTTACGGAAGCGCCCCAGGTCGTAGACTTGGCGTTAAAGTCTCCCATCATTATCACAGGACAAGGTATAAACTGCCCCAGAATGGCTCCGATTTCCGTCAGGAAGTTTTCAAACTCGGCCAGGGACCGATTGGGGGAGAAGTATACACCAACCACTACAATTTCACATACCAGAACCGCAACACATCCCCGACCCTTAACGACCTTTGTAAAATTAAGTGAAGCATCCCCATCAGATGTGATTACTGAAACAAGTTCGTCTAAGTCACTGGCCCAATTTCTTCTCTTAGGGTAACCTAACCTAACCTTTTTTTTTTTTTTTTTTTTTTTTTTTTTTTTTTTTTTTTTTTACGTGGGGAAATCCAGTCGGATACCAGACGGCCTCGGGGGAGACGGTCTGGTTATGCCGGGCTCTAACCGGCTAAAACCCCACGGTGTCCTTCTCGTCGCCATGTGCCGGGGTCGCGGGAACATCCATCAGGCAATCTTCCGCGACCCGGCGACGATGCGGTCTCTTCAGACCCCTTCTTGTTTGTAATGGAGGACAGATGGTCGTCCTTCCATTTCAATTCGGTTCGGAGTGGCGCGTAAGGAACACGCCCGCGCCTACTCGGGCTAGTTTAGTTGGGTTGGTGGTGAACTCCCCCGAGTCCATCACCCCCTAGCCATCGTCAAGGAGGAAGACGTCGAATATGTGCCTCCCTTCGACGACCAGTTCGTCGGCGGCGGATGGCTAACGAGCTGATAGCTTCTCTTTGCCGCTCTGCTTCTTCTTTCTTCATCATCACTTTTTCACAAAAATCATGGAAGGCTTCCCAAGAACTTCTGCTTTTCACCATTCCGCTAACTACATTTGGTAGGGAGAGATCCTGCCCTATCTTAGCTCTTAGAGCCACTCTCTCCTCTTCCCATCCCATGCATTCTTGTAGCGTGTGTTGGGCTGTGTCTGATTGACAATCTTCGCAGTGGTGGCATTCTGCTGTCGACTCCCGTCCCGCAACCTGACACAAGTAGCCTCCAAAACAACCATGTCCGCTAAGCACCTGCGTCATACGAAAAGTAAGGCTTCCATGGCGTCTGCCCAACCACTCTCGAAATACTGGAACTACTGCCTCAATGATCCTCGCTCCTGCATTAGAATCCGCCAGCCTCACCTCCCACGCTGTGTTAGCGTGTCTGACTATTCTACGCCTCATCCGCTCCCGTGTGAATGGACGAAGGCCCGCAATGAGTGCCTCCCTACGAATATTGTACATCGTTAACCTAACCTTTTTTTTTTTTTTTTTTTTTTTTTTTTTTTTTTTTTTTTTTTTTTTTTTTTCTTTTTTTTTTTTGAGCCGGAAAAAATGCTTTATGCATACCACGGGGAGATTGGGGCCTCCCCGGGGTTATGTGGGATTGCCAAACGGGCTTACCCACTAAAACGACCGGCGACCTCTCCGAAGTCGTGGCCTCGACACACACGCAGGGTACTTTTCGCAATCACTGCGTGCGCGGAGGACGGGACGACTATGTCCGCTTTCGGACTCATCGGGGAAAGGGAATGCCGTAGAGGTCCCTAGGCATTCCCCCGCGCTAGGGTCTTAGCCACGTGTAACGGGGGCCCATCCCCGTCACGCGAGAACCCTGCTACGGCTGCTGGAGCTGCGCATGTAAACGCCTCCTGCGGCCAGCTCTCTTGCGTCGGCATGGTTCCGCGTTTGGATCGTTTTCGCGGAGCCGTTCCGAAGACTCCTTCTGCGCCATGATGGTCTCGCAGAAGGTCGCAACCGTTTCCCAGTTTCTCTCGCCGTCAAGCATTCGTTGAACGACGGTAGACAGCGAGAGATCTCCACCTATTACGACTGTGAGGGCACTGCGCTCACTAGCCCACGCCGGACAGGATTCGAGCGTGTGTTGTGCCGTGTCCTCGTCGTGCCTACACTCATGGCACCTTGACGTGCCCTCTCTACCTGCTTTTGTGTGCAGATAACTGCCGAAACAGCCATGACCCGATAGGATTTGCACCATGCGGAACGTCAGTGTCCCGTGTTGCCTGTTCGTCCATTCGCTCAACACTGGGCGTATCGCCTCTATCGTTCGGCGACCTGCTGTGGGTTCCTCCAAACGTCGGAGCCATCGCCTTTGTGTTTTGCGCTGTCCTTTTTCATGCCAGCGCTCTACCACAACCGGCATGATGCGCCGGAAGCCCACTTCAGCGCGGAGTGCTGCTCGGCGTCTATATATTTCCGCCAGCACCTGAGCGTCTAGGTCCCAGGGCGGAGTTCCGGCTAGCACGCATGCCGCCTCGTAAAAAACGGTGCGGTAGCCTCTTATCATTCTTATCGCCATCGCCCGTTGAGCTCGACGAAGAAAGACCTGGTTGGAGGCAGAAAGGGCATCCACCCAGATAGGTGCCCCATAAAGCGCCATAGAGCGCACGATGCCCGTGAAAAGTTGCCGGCAGTTGTCGTCGGGGCCCGATAGATTGGGCAGCAGACGGCCCAGTGCGGAGGTAGTCCTCATAAGCCTGGGGCTCAGTTGTTGGAAGTGCTCGCGGAACGTCCATCGCGAGTCAAGCACGAGCCCCAGGTACTTTAGTGTCGGACTGACGTCGACCCGTACACCATTCAATGTAAAGGAGGCTCCTGGTGGTGGACGCTTCCGGGGCCCATGGAAGAAAAGGGCTCCGGTTTTATTGAGCGCCACGCGAAGTCCGAGCTTCTCTATCCTGTGCACGTTTTGGATTGTGCCTACTTTTCCCAATCGGGTAGCCTCCCAAAAATCAGCTGCCCGGGCTGTGACCAACGTGTCATCGGCGTAACATGTTATATTTACACCCGGCAAAAGGGAGCCTCTAAGAGCCCAGTCATAGCCGATGTTCCAAAGGAGAGGGCCCAAAACAGAGCCCTGTGGAACACCGCACGACATACGCCACTTAACTTTGGCACCGTTAACGTCTTGGCAAATGATCAAACGGTCCTGTAGGTAATTTTCTACGACGCGCCGTAGATAAAAAGGCACGCCGTGGTATTTTAAAGCCTCCAAAATACACTCAAACGGCAGGGTGTTAAAAGCGTTAGCAATATCGAGCGATACTGCTAATAACACCCCACCGCGAGATACCGCCTCCTCAGAAAGAGTCCTTACGCGTGAGAGCGCGTCAATGGTGGAACGACCTTCTCGGAATCCAAACTGGCATGTGGAAAGATCCGGACCGACATTGTTGAGATGGCCCGTGATGCGCTTTGCAATGATACGCTCGAAGAGCTTACCAGCCTCATCAAGTAAGACGATGGGCCGGTACGCCGATGGGGAGTCGGCTGAGCGTCCTTCCTTTTGCAAAAGCACTAGTCGCCCCATTTTCCACACTTTTGGGAAACGTCCAGCCGAAAAGCAGGCCTGTAATAGGTTTCGCAGGCGTTGCTCCAGATCCACCAGAGCGTGAGCCAGTACCCGTCCATGAACACCATCTGGAGCCGTCTTTTTAGCTCGAAGTCTTAAAACCGCCGCTTCGAATTCACCGTCCGATATTGGCGGTGGCACAGCTAGACTATTATCTGACGGCGGAGGTGCCCTGCGAGAGCGCATCGGCGGTGGAGAGTGCTGACCGCGCGATGGAAAGAGTGCCTCTATGGTATTTCTCAGGAGCCGTGGCTCTAAGGTCTCAACAATCGGGGGTCCCTGACCGCGTAGCTTGTTTCGTGCCGCGCGGTAAGGCCGCCCCAAGGATCTGTATTAAGGCTCTCGAGAAGTTCCTCGCGAGCTTTCTCCTTCGCTGTAAAAATTTCCGCTCGCATCGATCTACGCGCCTCGGTGTAGGCAGCGTGGAGGGACTCTTCGAATTGCTCATCTCTTCCAGTGAGCCGTGTCTGGTGTCTATAGCGAGCAAGCTGTCGTCTTTTAGTGACACAGGTACTTCGAAGTATCGCCAGTTCTTCGGACCACCAATAGACAGTCTTTTTAGGGTGTCGGCCATGAACTCGTGGCATGGCGGCGTTGCTTATGCGCTGGAGTCCTGCACGAAAGCGTTCGGCTTCAACGTCGATGTCACTTGAAGGACGCGTGGCTGGAGCACACCAGTCTTCAATGAGCACCGCCTCTTCCAGATGCTCTTTATTGAGTTTTGCTAGACCCCATCTGGGAAATTCGCTGGATGTTGTGCGACTGTCACCACCGGTACTGCGCGAGATGTTAAAGGAGATGTACTGGTGGTCGCTCAGCGTTTCCACTTCCTGGAGGACTTTCCAGTCCGAGACCGAAGTAGCTAGAGAGGGGGAGGCGAACGAGAGGTCAACGATAGACCCCCCACCCCGGCGTACGCAAGTGAGTGCAGAACCACTGTTGAGTAGGATCAGCCCAAACATGGCCATCCATTGCTCAACAGCGGCGCCCCTAACATCGGTTGCGGGGGAACCCCACGCCGAAGATTTTGCGTTAAAGTCCCCCGCAACTAACACCGAGGCAGATGGAATGCCTCGGATTTCGACTCCAACCTCGTCAAGAAAGTCTTGAAATTCCAGCAGTGGTCTATTGGGGGAGAAATATATCCCGACAATGAACAAATTTCCCCATTTAGCGACGACATATCCATGTCCTCTCCGATGAACTGAGAGGAGTGGTGAAGAAGGGAAGACCAACCTGGTGATGGCCACAACAGAGTCCAGATCGGAAGCCCAGTTAGGATCGGGCGGGACATAGTAGGGCTCAGCAGCTATGACAATGTTTATTGACCACTCTCTCATGTGCTGCAGGAGTAAATCCTGAGCACCTGAGGAGTGGTTCAGGTTCGCCTGTATGAATTTAGTTTTGTTGTGCAGGTCCATTGACAATTGGAGATGTATCCATGGACTGCACAACAGCAGCCTGCTCTACAACGCGATTTGTCGTCGCCGATGTTCTGCCCTTCTTATGTATTGCGGCTGGCGCTTTGCAGCTCCTTCCCCCAAGGATGTGCCCGGCTTGTCGCTTAGCTGCCGCACATACCACGCAATATGGCTCAGCTGTGCATGAAGCTGCAAAGTGCCCTGGTTTACAGCAGCGGAAACAATAATCATTACGATTTTCGCCGGTGCATTGCGCGCTTACATGCCCTGGCTCCAGGCATCGAAAGCATCTCATAGGGCGGCGCTCTAATGCGCGAACCCGTGCAGAACTCCATCCGATTAGGAGGCGACCAGCCTCCAAAATAAGTTTAGCTGTGCCTATCGGCATGGATGCCGTTACAGCTCCCAGTCCGTCTCTACCTCTACGGATTCCGTTCACCTTAACTAGGTGCTCAGCACAGCCAAATTTCTGACATATTGCTGAAACAATCTCCGTCTTCTCTATTGAGTCATCCAATCCTGTTATCAAGATCTCCACGCATTTAGTCGGCCTAGAGACTCGGACACCATCCGTCTCTCCAAATAAATTTTTGAGCTCCTGAGCTAAGGTATCGGCCTTGGAGCTTTGATCGTCGCCGGAAATCTGTATGATTTTGGCACCCGTTACCGCCGTCACAATACTTAACGGCGGGATGCCCAGATTGTCGATGTTGATCGCTGTTCTGGCTCTTCTTATCGCCTCAGCGTAGGACATTCCATTTTTCGCAGCTTCAGGGCTTATGGTGAGAACCACAGCCGCTGAGCGGGGTGGGCGCATCCTTGGCCTTTTATTCTTTTTTTGAGCTTCAGTTCGCGAAGCTTGCCCTCCGTTCTTTGGCTTAGCAGCAGAAACCTGAGCTGCCGCTTTCTTTGATTTCTTCTTCGACTTCTTGTTCTCTACTAGGGTCCAGTTCTCTTTAGACTTCTTCGAAGTACAGGAAGAAGAAGCAATAGGTTGGACAGCTGGGCTAGTCGAAGTGATGGGTGGTTTCACACTTGCACCCTTGCTCTTTCCCTTTTCCTTACCCATGCCTTTACTCTTGTTTAGTGTGGTGTTGATGGGAACGTCTCTAACTCTACGGTCATCGCTTACTACTGTCGATATGACAATGGGCACTTCCTCCTCTGTCGGCCGATCCCAACGAAGTGGGGGACGGATTCTCTTTTCTGGCAATAGCCGTTCTTGAATGGACGCCAGTTTGGCATCCATCATAAATCCAACTTTCCTGAGAAGACGTCCTGTGAGTTCTTCCTCCGCAGTCACCACTTCTCGAGCCACCTCCGGTTCCGATCTTCGTTCGCACATATCGGCGCGTATTTTACCGACCTCCTTTTGAAGGTCGGCCACCTCCTTCTCGAGCCGAGCATTGTTCGTACGAAGAAGTTTGACTTCTTCGGATTCTGTCCGTCCCTCTAGAGCCACCAGTGCAGTCGTAATGGCCTTCGCCGCCTGTTTAAGGGAGCGCACCATAGTCCCCTTTAGATTCCCGGATTTCTGGGCAACTCCGAGAACGACCTTTACAGCAGCTCGTGCGCTAGCAGCCAGTTCACTAGAAGAGCGATCTCCTGCTGAATCTTCAATGTTGCCCGCCAAACGAAGCACCTGCTCCTCGGCTAAAAGCTGAACTTCCGCCTCTTTGGTTTTAAGGAAGGCCTCCTTGGCCTGTTTAAGACCAACGTAGGCACCCGTTGTTGCTGGGCGACCTCTTCCCCTTTTCCCTTTAGCCATGCCTCGGTTCGGCGTCGTTGAGCCTTCATCGAGATCCGAGGCCTCCGATGCGGACTCAAAACTGTCAGGCCTTCTACGTTTCTTCCACACTTTTCCGTCCGTGACGAGTTGGACACGATAGTGTGCATGCTATTGTCCGAAGACAGGTCAGCATCCGTCAGTCGTGTCAGCATAACACTGGGACTCCAAGCCCTGTCCACCACACAGGCTGAGTCTAATTTGCCCATCTCGGGCCTCCTCACCTCATCAAATTTGCCCTTCTCGGGCCTCTCACTTTCTTCAATTGTTAGGTTTTTAGAGTTCAATTCCATAATAGTTCCCACGAGTATGGGGGAAAAACGGTCCATCCGTGCGGTGCCCCCTGCACACGGATAACTCTAATACCACCTGGGGGTCGAGCGGTACCCAGGGGATTGCGCTAATAAGTAGATTGTACTCCGCCTACCACCCGAAGGCGCCCCGTCGCCACGGTCTCCAACGACGAAGCTTTGAGGATTTTTTATAGACGTTGTCTCGTCGCGGGCCGGCCAATTAAGGCAAGCCCCCTGTTCCCTCCGTCCCCTTGCAAAACATGACTACAAGCGGCCAAGGGCTTACAGGATGCCCAGCGGTACTGGTCTACGACCAAGTGTGTCCGTCGGCTACCACATCGGTAGCAGACGAACCCGCCGCGCCGCGCGCCTTGAAGGCACGCAAACCACGCTGCCGAAGCAGCCACTGGGCCGGCCAATTAAGGTAAGCCCCGTCCGAGCCAACCGGTTAAGGCAAGCTCGATAGCGCAAGCCGACACCGACAAAACGCGCCGTCATAAACGATCGTCTGCCAATACCACGCTGAACTGAAGCAGCCACTAGTCCTAAAAAGGACTTTTCCATCAAAAACCGCGAGCCTTGAAGGCCCGCCAAATACGGACCGAAGTCCGCTGGCCCTGAAAAGGGCCTTCCCCAACAACAGGCGCAGAGCGCCACGGGTGATTCCACCCCCGACAAGACCGTCAGAACGGTCAGAACGAACGAATCAGAACGTCAGAACGAACGGTCAGAACGTCAGATCTAGCAGAACCGCCATCCTCCGCCGCCGAAACGGCACCTGGCCCCACAAGGCCTCCGCCAGGGTAATTTATTATAGAGGTTTTCTTCCTCGCAGCCAGACGAACAGAGCAAGCTCCGTCCGCCCTGCTCTCGTTCCCACTCAGTGCGGGCTTACGAGTTCGTGTGGTCGTGCAATGCTCGCTCCGAAAAGCAAGCAGCCACACATGCTAGTAGCTGTCCGCGCCGGCCGAAGCCGATGCCCCCCATATCTGAGGGGACCTCCCCTATCCGCAACCCGGGGGACGCGCCAGATGGCGGCACTAGCGACCGCGCACTGGATCGTTAACCTAACCTAACCTTTTTTTTTTTTTTTTTTTTTTTTTTTTTTTTTTTTTTTTTTTTTTTTTACGTCTGGAATCCTCCTAGGATTCCACCTCAATCTAGGGGAAGATGGAGGTGGGAATGTGAGACTTCTACTCACTAAACCAGACGGTCAACATATCACCGTCATAGTGGAGCGCCACGGGAACGCTTGCGCACACACCCGCGTTGCTCCGACGGTAGGCCGCAAGCAGCCATCCCCCCCAAGGAGTGACGCGACCAATTGACCGGATCGCGTCCCACTCCTGGTGGTCGACCTGTTGGCGTGGAGGGCTCCCCTTCCCCCCACCAAGCCGACCGTCAGATCGAGACTCCTTCTTCACCGAGACGACAGCAACGCTGCGCACTCAGAATCAAGGAGTCTCGATCGGACCACCCCGTTCGGGCTAAGGCGGCAAGCGTCGCTCGTGAGCGACACGCCTGCGCCCCACCCTCCTCCGGCGCATCGGAAGAGCGGCTCCGTCTTCCTCCCTGAGCCGCTCCGCCGCTTCCTTCTGCGACATCACGACCTCGCAGAAGGAGCGCACCGCACTCCAGGCCTCCTCGCTACGGACCATAGCCTTGACCACAGCCCGGAGCGATAGGTCCGCCCCTACCGTGCCCACGAGTGTAGCACGCGGCTCCGCCCAATGCGGGCAAACTGCCAGCGTGTGCTGCGCCGTATCCACGGCACAGCCGCACTCGTGACATCCCATCGTGGGCTCACGACCCGCCACCCGACACAGATACCTCCCGAAGCACCCGTGCCCCGAAAGGATCTGCGTCAGGTGGAAGGTCATCACCCCGTGCTTGCGATTGATCCAATCCCGGAGGATTGGGCCGATCGCCAATGCAGTAGCAATACCAGCCCCGGGCACCATGAGCCTCTCTCGCCACCTTGCGAGCAACTCTTCCTGCGCCCTGCGCCGCCAGCGCGACTCCCCTCCCTCTTCGGACGGAAGATGTTCCCCCCGAAAACGGGCATCCCTCTTCCGTCGGTACGCCACCGCCAACGTCGCCGCATCAAGATCCCAAGGCGGGGTCCCGGCTAACGCGCAGGCTGCCTCGCACGATATGGTGCGATAACCCCTGACCGCTCTAACAGCCATGATCCTCTGTGCTCTGCACAAGAGAGTCCGGTTACGAGCGTCAAGGGCATCCACCCATACGGGAGACCCGTAAAGGGCCATAGACCGCACCACCCCAATGTATAGCCGTCGACAACCCACACTCGGCCCCCCCACATTTGGAAGGATGCGACAGAGTGCTCCGACTGCCCTCACGAGCTTCGGCGCTAGTCGCCGGAAATGCTCGTTGAAGTTCCATCTACTGTCGAGGACAAGTCCAAGATAATCCATGGACCGTCCGACAGCAATGGAAACTCCACCGACTATCAGGCTAGATCCAGCTGGAGGTCCCTTCCTTGGCCCGTGAAAACACAGTGCTACGGATTTGTGTAGGGCAACCTCCAGTCCCAGCCTCCTTATCCTCCCCACAACCTGGGCGACTCCTGCGGTTGCAAGGACGCTCGCCTCCCTATAGTTATCACCACGGGCCGTCACAAGGGTGTCGTCAGCGTAACAAGTTACTTCGACACCCCGCAGATTGGCACCGCGCAGCACAGAGTCGTAGCCGATGTTCCACAGGAGAGGTCCCAGAACCGACCCCTGTGGAACACCGCACGAAACCTCTCTCTGACCCCACCCGTTGCCAGCTGGATATTTAACAGCACGGTTGAAGAGGTAATCCCCTACAACTCGTTGCAAGTATCCTGGCACGGCGTGAAACTTCATCGCCTCCAAAATGGTACCCCAAGGAAGAGTGTTGAACGCGTTGGCGATATCGAGAGACACCGCCACCACCACCCCGCCCCGAGACACCGAGGCCTCCGCTATGGCCCTCACCCGACTAATGGCGTCTAGGGTGGATCTGCCTCTACGGAAGCCGAATTGATAGTTGCTGAGATCTCTACCGGACTCCTCCAAGTGCTTGACAAGGCGAACGAATAAAAGCCGCTCAAAGAGCTTTCCCACCTCGTCAAGAAGAACAATCGGCCGATACGCTGAGGGTTCAGTTACCGGCCGCCCCTCCTTGCGCAATAAAACCAACTTGCCACCCTTCCAAGTCTGTGGAAACCGGCCCTGTCGAAGGCAAGCGTTAAAAAGACGCAGCACTAGAGGCTCTAAAGGCCCCAGTGCTAGAGCCCAGGCGCGACCGGGAATGCCGTCGGGTCCCGGCGCAGTATTCTTCGCTCGAAGCCGAAGAACCGCAGCCCTCAACTCATCCCCGGAGACCTCCTGTGCAGCATCATAATGCTCCTCCTCCCTAACACCATCCGTTCGTTGTACCCGATGGTCGGTACTCGACGGGAATAAGCCAGAGATTACGGCCTCTAGCAAATCTGGCTGAAGACTCTTGGTCAGTGGGGGTGCCCACGGTCGAAGCTTGCGTCTCACCAACTTGTACGGCCTCCCCCAAGGATCTCTATCCAGAGATTCCAGCATCTCCGCCTGTGCCAAGTCCTTCGCTTTCGCAATCGCTTTAACGAGCGTCAACACAACCTCACGATACCGAGTATAGTGCTGACGCTCGAGCTCAATGTTCCGTCGCCTGCGCCTCCGGCATCTGGTGTACCGGCGTCTGAGAGCCACGCAGCTACAGCGGAGCTGCGAAAGCTCTTCAGACCACCAGTAAACTCCGCCCTTTGGGGTAACGTGATGAATGCGAGGCATTGCCGCGTCGCAGATGTGCGACATGACTGAACCAAGTCGCGAAGATTCTGCCTCTATGTCCACTTCGCATTCCGGCGCTCCCACCCATGCCTGAACAAGGGCAGCCTCAATCAAGACGTCCCTGTTCAGACGCTTCAAGGCCCACCTTGGGCCTTCCCCAAGCAAGGGCCGAGCTAAGCCGCTCGGCGTGACGGGGAGTGCGGACACGTCGAACCTCACGTAGCGGTGGTCCGACAACGTCTCCACACCCTCCATCACACGCCAGCCCCGGATACGGCGCGCCAGGATGGCATCGGCGAACGTGACGTCCACTATGGAGCCACCCTGTTGCCGCACGCACGTATCTGCCGACCCCCGGTTCAACACCACGAGACCGGCAGCGACTACCCAGTCTTCGAGGAGCTCTCCACGCGCGTCCGTTGTCGGGCAACCCCAAGCCGTAGACTTGGCGTTGAGGTCTCCGACGACAAGGACCCTACCGGGGCCACTTCTTCCGGCGAGAGCACCGACTTCGACCAGAAACTGCTCGAAGTCGGCGAGACTTCGATTCGGAGAGAAGTAGACCCCGATCACCGTCACGTCTCCGACGAGTGCCGAGACGAAGCCTCGGCCCCTCGTAACTGCTCCGAAGACCGGGGATCCGGCCGCTAACCGGGTCCCGATGGCCACCAGACCGTCCCTGTCGCCGATCCAGTCCGCCCCCGAAGGGACGAAGTACGGTTCGGCGACTACGACGACGCCTATCGACCACTCCGCCATGCTCTGGAACAGAAGATCCTGAGCGCTGGCGCAGTGGTTGATATTCGCCTGTAGGATCCTCATGGCCATATCCTAATCGATAGCCATGTGATCCTCCGCCGGCCTGGAAGGCTGCGTAGAGGCCCTGGGACCTCTAGCAGCCTTACCAGCCGGCTTCCCCCTCTTCGGAGCGGGGGCACAGTCCTTGGCCCCCATGGGATGCTTCGCCGGTCTGCCGGCTGCTGCGCACGAAGCGCAGTGCGGCTCGGCCGAGCAACCCTGGGCCTTGTGCCCCGGCTTCCCGCATCGGTAGCAGAGGTCGCTCCTGTCGACCTCCGCCGTGCACTTCGCCCTGACGTGGCCGACCTCGAGGCACTTGAAGCACCTCAAAGGTCGGTCTTCCAGGAGCGTAACCTGCGCCGACACCCAGCCCACGAGGAGCCTACCACCCTCGGACACCTTCCTGGCGGCTGCGACCGGGCACCGAACCCACGCAGCACCCAGACCCCCGGCGCCGACGGTGATGGGCCCGCACTGGACTCCATCCTCCCCACAACCTCCCCTGAGCGCGATAGCCGCGACCACGTCCGAGCTGGCAACGGAGTCATCCAGCCCCGAAATGCGCATCTCTACGCATTTGGTGGGTCTGGACACCCGCACCTGCTCCTTGGACAGGGTCTCCCTCAGCTTAGCAGCTAGGGAATCCGCCTTCTCCGCACTCTCGACTCCGGGAAGTTCAAGAATACGGCCACCAGTGACCGCCTTCCTGAACCGAACTTCCTTAATCCCCAGCTCAGCAAGCTTTATCTTCTGCTTCGCCTCCGCCAAGACCTGGGCATAGGTGACGCCTTTGACCTCGGCTTCGGGTAGCAGCGTCAAAACCACCGCTGTGGAACGCTGGGTCCGAAGTTTCTTCCCCGGGGCTGGCCCTGTTTTCTGCTGCGGTTGCGACCGCGACGCAGCTGCCGGGGTAGCCCCCTTCCTCCCCTTCTTGGGCTTCGCCGCACTCGGCGCAGCCTTACTCGGCTTAGCCGCACTGGGCTTCGCCGAGTTAGGCTTTGCCGCGCTCGGCTTAGCCCCTCCACCTCCAGTCGCCTTAGGCGCTCCCTTAGCCGCCTTCGACTTCGGCCCCGTAGGAGCAGAAGCCTTGGGAGGCGCAGAGGGCGCCTTCAGCGCCGGCCAACTGGCGCCCAACGGGGTTATGGGTGCGGTTTCAGCAGACGCAACGGTCTGCACCGACTCCCTCCTCCTGTCGGCAGCCAAAGATGGCCGAAGCCTAGTCTCCGGAAGGAGACGGTCTTCGATGGCCCTGAAGCGGGCGGACACCAAGTCCCCCACCTGCGACAGGACCACCCGACAAATCTCTTCCAGCGAATGGGCTCGAGGCTGCGCTGCAGGGGTCGCAGCCTCTGTCAAATCCGTGGGAGAGGGCGCCGGACAACCCTGCTTCCGTGCCCTCTCCATATCCCCCTTCAAGGTGGACATCTCCTTGCGGAGATTGTCCATCTCAGCCTGCAGGCGAACGTTGTCCGCCTGTAGCTGACGCGTTTCTTCTGTGATAGTCCGCGTGCAGAGGACTTCTATAGCCGTGGCTATAGAAATCGTCGCCTCCTTCAAACCACGGACTAAGGTACCTTTCAAGTTTTTCGATTTCGTGGCGATTTTGGCTATGATCGCCAGGTCCTCGATTACCTGTTGCTTTGTCAGGGCAGTGGACCTGTTACTAGGTCCGACCCCCGACTCAGCAACCTCTCTTGCGGCCGACTCTAGATTAGCGGCTCGCGATTCCCGCCTCGAGCGGGTATCGGCGACGCTCTTCTCCAGGTCTTCTTCAGCCATTAACAGAAATTCTTATCGCTTTGCAGCGAGAAGAGCTTTTTTGGCATCCGCCAATCCGACGTACTCACCTGTCGTCGGCGGGCGTCCTCGTCCTTTTGTCGCAGACTTAGGCCGTACCGTATCCTCATCGGACAGTTCCGATTCAGAATCCGGGTGTCGCCTTTTGCGCCATAGCTTCTTGCTTGTGTCGGAACTTATCGACCGACCCGTAGTGTAGCTACAGTCCGAGTCCATGGCCTCGTCCTGTCTCCCTACGCTTGACTCCCTGCTGACGGCACTCCTTGCACTCCTTGTTATCCTTCTCCTCGACTCCCCTCCTTCCTTCGTCTCCTCTCCTTTTGGATTTTTAGGTTTTGTAATTTTGTCCATATAAATCCCACGAAAATGGTAGGAAATAGAATGTCCGCCCCGGCAGAGCCTCCTTGCCCGGGTAACCCTAATACACCTGGGAGGGCGGGTGGTATCCCAGGGTTGTGCGCTAGTGGCTGATGAGCTCCCCAGCCTCTCGTATACACGAGCACCCCGACGTCACGCTACGAAACGCCGAGGATTGAGGATTTTTTATAGAGGTTAACTCCTCGCGGTCCGGGCAATGAAGGCAAGACCCTCGCTCCCTCGCAGGCCGCTAGACATGCCAACGACACCTGTTCGGGTTTGCGACTCGACGGTGGCAAAAAATACCTATCCGACTACACAGTTAAGTATCCACCGGATTCGTTGACCGACCGGCAACAGGGCCACCGAAAACAATGACTGCTGCTCCGATCATGCCCACGACCATTCGCCACTGGCATCGGGTCCGGGCCAAAACTCCCATCTGAAAATACACAAAAAGAAATTAGTAATATAGTAAAATATTAGGCGGGACCATTCGCCATCGAGCACAGTTAAAAACACCGCACTCAGCTACCGGCATTGGGTCCCGTCCAAAAGAACAATCAATAACTAACTACTAACTAACTACTAGCCACGGATACTCAGAACCATTCATCACCAAGCGCGTTGAAAATACCACACTGGCAACCGGCATCGGGTTCGAGCCGCCGGCAGCGAGATCCATCCCCTACTGCGCTGGCCCCCCAAAAAGAGGGCACTAGCAAGGGGCTTATAACGGAGTCTCGCTGAGCCCGACCAACGAGCCGTCCACACAGTCTACTCTGCTAAAAAGGCAGGAGGACCGGGACTGACTCCTCAATCAAGCTCTAACTACTGCAAAGCCTCAAACTAGACTACCTATGGATGCTCGCCCCCGAGCACGTTGGAATAACCGAACAAGACTGAGGGCTAGCAACCGGGCCTAAAACTAGTAAAGCAAGGGCAGCAGAACTACGCCCCTAACCTACAACCCCCGAGAACAATGCAAGCACTGCTCTCGAAAGACCGGCCGTAAGGTTCGGACCCACCTCTGCGAAGGTCTAACTTCGTCCGAGGCAGCCTCGCGAACGAGTCCGCCCAAGGAAGCCATACAGGACCTCGCATCCCGGCACTCCAGCAACCGAGCATAAAACACTCACTAGAGAGCGCCGGGCCCCCCCCCACGTCAGCCAGAAAGCCGACCCCCCAAAAATGCCAACCAAATGGCGGCAACTTCACCGTCAGCCATGAATCAGGCACTCTTAAAACCCTCATGACTGACCAACGCCCCCACGGGTAATCCCTACACACAATAAAGATCAGTCTCCTCCAGAAGGGAAGAGACCGCCGCGCACCCCCCCCATAGAACCACAGAATCACTCCAATCAGTCCACTTTAAAAACAGAGCGGTACCTGGAGGGACCCTGTGGTCTATCCCCCAGCCAGGAGAGCCTGTGCTCTCCCGCGAAACCCACCCCCCCGCGCCGAGTATTAGCCAACGGCTAATGCAAACCCGAAGGATCACATTAACCGTTGTTGCCCAGGGAGCACCGGCCCGTACCGCTTCCGATGCCACCGGACGAATCCGAGCAACAAGGGAAACATACGGGCACACGAGGAGGTTCTCGGCGATGACGCCCCCCAACCTAACCTAACCTAACCTTTTTTTTTTTTTTTTTTTTTTTTTTTTTTTACGTCTGGAATCCTCCTAGGATTCCACCTCAATCTAGGGGAAGATGGAGGTGGGTATGTGAGACTTCTACTCACTAAACCAGACGGTCAACATATCACCGTCATAGTGGAGCGCCACGGGAACGCTTGCGCACACATCCGCGTTGCTCCGACGGTAGGCCGCAAGCAGCCATCCCCCCCAAGGAGTGACGCGACCAATTGACCGGATCGCGTCCCACTCCTGGTGGTCGACCTGTTGGCGTGGAGGGCTCCCCTTCCCCCCACCAAGCCGACCGTCAGATCGAGACTCCTTCTTCACCGAGACGACAGCAACGCTGCGCACTCAGAATCAAGGAGTCTCGATCGGACCACCCCGTTCGGGCTAAGGCGGCAAGCGTCGCTCGTGAGCGACACGCCTGCGCCCCACCCTCCTCCGGCGCATCGGAAGAGCGGCTCCGTCCTCCTCCCTGAGCCGCTCCGCCGCTTCCTTCTGCGACATCACGACCTCGCAGAAGGAGCGCACCGCACTCCAGGCCTCCTCGCTCCGGACCATAGCCTTGACCACAGCCCGGAGCGATAGGTCCGCCCCTACCGTGCCCACGAGTGTAGCACGCGGCTCCGCCCAATGCGGGCAAACTGCCAGCGTGTGCTGCGCCGTATCCACGGCACAGCCGCACTCGTGACATCCCATCGTGGGCTCACGACCTGCCACCCGACACAGATACCTCCCGAAGCATCCGTGCCCCGAAAGGATCTGCGTCAGGTGGAAGGTCATCACCCCGTGCTTGCGATTGATCCAATCCCGGAGGATTGGGCCGATCGCCAATGCAGTAGCAATACCAGCCCCGGGCACCATGAGCCTCTCTCGCCACCTTGCGAGCAACTCTTCCTGCGCCCTGCGCCGCCAGCGCGACTCCCCTCCCTCTTCGGACGGAAGATGTTCCCCCCGAAAACGGGCATCCCTCTTCCGTCGGTACGCCACCGCCAACGTCGCCGCATCAAGATCCCAAGGCGGGGTCCCGGCTAACGCGCAGGCTGCCTCGCACGATATGGTGCGATAACCCCTGACCGCTCTAACAGCCATGATCCTCTGTGCTCTGCACAAGAGAGTCCGGTTACGAGCGTCAAGGGCATCCACCCATACGGGAGACCCGTAAAGGGCCATAGACCGCACCACCCCAATGTATAGCCGTCGACAACCCACACTCGGCCCCCCCACATTTGGAAGGATGCGACAGAGTGCTCCGACTGCCCTCACGAGCTTCGGCGCTAGTCGCCGGAAATGCTCGTTGAAGTTCCATCTACTGTCGAGGACAAGTCCAAGATAATCCATGGACCGTCCGACAGCAATGGAAACTCCACCGACTATCAGGCTAGATCCAGCTGGAGGTCCCTTCCTTGGCCCGTGAAAACACAGTGCTACGGATTTGTGTAGGGCAACCTCCAGTCCCAGCCTCCTTATCCTCCCCACAACCTGGGCGACTCCTGCGGTTGCAAGGACGCTCGCCTCCCTATAGTTATCACCACGGGCCGTCACAAGGGTGTCGTCAGCGTAACAAGTTACTTCGACACCCCGCAGATTGGCACCGCGCAGCACAGAGTCGTAGCCGATGTTCCACAGGAGAGGTCCCAGAACCGACCCCTGTGGAACACCGCACGAAACCTCTCTCTGACCCCACCCGTTGCCAGCTGGATATTTAACAGCACGGTTGAAGAGGTAATCCCCTACAACTCGTTGCAAGTATCCTGGCACGGCGTGAAACTTCATCGCCTCCAAAATGGTACCCCAAGGAAGAGTGTTGAACGCGTTGGCGATATCGAGAGACACCGCCACCACCACCCCGCCCCGAGACACCGAGGCCTCCGCTATGGCCCTCACCCGACTAATGGCGTCTAGGGTGGATCTGCCTCTACGGAAGCCGAATTGATAGTTGCTGAGATCTCTACCGGACTCCTCCAAGTGCTTGACAAGGCGAACGAATAAAAGCCGCTCAAAGAGCTTTCCCACCTCGTCAAGAAGAACAATCGGCCGATACGCTAACCTAACCTTTTTTTTTTTTTCGTGGGGAAATCCAGTCGGATACCATGCCGCCTCGGGGGAGACGACCTGGTTATGCCGGGCTCTAACCGGCTAAAACCCCACGGTGTCCTTCTCGTCGCCATATGCCGGGGTCACGGGAACATCCAACTGGCAATCTTCCGCGACCCGGCGACGATGCGGTCACAACAGACCCCTTCTCGTATGAAATGGAGGACAGATGGTCGTCCTTCCATTTTACTACAGAACAGAGTGGCGTGCAAGAACACGCCCACGCCTACTCGGGCTAGATTTTGGGTTATGGGCTCCCCCGAATCCATGACCCTCTAGCTTGTGTTAAGGTGGAAGGTGGCGGATATGTGCCTCCCTTCGACGACCAATTCTTCGACGGCGGATAGCCAACGAGCTAGTAGGTTCTCTTTCCCTTTCCGAGTTTTCTTTTTGGATCATAACTTGCTCGCAGAAAAGGAGTACTGCCTCCCACGAACTTTGTCTTTCCGTCATTCTACAAACTACGCTTGGTAAAGACAGGTCCGGTCCTATAACTGCAATCAGGTTTGCTCTCTCTTTTCTCCAGACAGGGCAGCTTTCAAGGACGTGTTGGGCGGTCTCATTGGGGCAGTCGTTGCAATGGTGACAGGTAGCAGTTGGTTCTCTCCCTGCAACCCGACACAAGTATCCCCCGTAACAGCCATGTCCGGTTATCACTTGTGTTAATCGAAAAGTAAGGACACCAAAGCGTCTATTCAGCCACTGTTTGAGTATTGGGGCGACTGCCTCAATAGTTCTAGCCCCTGCACTGGGTTCCGTAAGTCTCACCTGCCATGCTGCGTAAGCGTGACCCATTACTGCTCTTTGCATCCTCTGCCGTACTCCTGGACGGGGGCAAAAGGTAAGCGCCTCCAAACGAAGATGATACAACGTCGTGAGGGCAGCCGCGTAAAGGTCCCAGGGTAACGTTCCGGCGAGGACACAGGCGGCTTCAAATGAAACGGTCCGGTAGCCTCGAATCAACCTGATTGCCATCGCTCTCTGCGGTTTGCGTAAGAGAGCGATATTCCGGCTATTCAGGGATTCGGACCACACCGGGGCTCCATAGAGGGCCATGGATCTCACGACACCAGCATAAAGGCGTCGGCTTAATTCCTTCGGACCACCTAAGTTTGGTAGCAACCATCCAAATGCTGCTGTAGCACTCAAGAGCTTTGGAGTGAGTCGCTCGAAGTGGGCGGTAAACTTCCATCTGCTATCGAGGACGAGGCCGAGATACCTCATCGTCGACCCGATGCAGATGCGAGTACCGCTCACTGTGATACTGTCCACTAAGGAGGAGGGAGCATTCCGAGGTCCATGGAAATATAGAGCCTCGGATTTGTTGATGCCCACCTCCAGGCCAAGACGACGGATACGCCCCACGATATGCTCCACTCCAGCCGTGGCAAGGATGGCAGCCTGTCTGGGAGTTTTGGCCCGAGCTGTCACCAGGGTATCATCGGCGTAACAGGTAACGTCGATACCTGAGATGTTACCTCCGCGCAGAACCCAGTCATAGCCGATGTTCCACAGGAGCGGCCCGAGAACCGACCCCTGTGGAACGCCACACGACATCACTCTCTTTCGCCATCCCCTTTGATCCGGGTACACGATAGATCGATTAGAGAGATATGCAGCGACAATGCGACGAAGATAGAGCGGTAACCGATGGTACCTTAATCCCTCTCTGATGCAGCTCCAGGGCAAGGTGTTGAACGCATTTGCGATGTCTAAGGACACCGCTAAGACGACTTCACCTCGTCTAACTGCTTCCTGCGCAGCGGTTTTAACGCGCAAGACAACATCCATCGTCGACTTGCCAGAACGGAACCCAAATTGGTTATCGGACAGATCTGGACCGGTAGTTCTGAGATGATTTACAATTCTGGTAGCTAGTATTCGCTCGAACAGTTTCCCCACTTCGTCAAGCAGAACAATCGGACGATATGATGACGACGACTCCGGAGGGCGTCCTTCCTTGCTGAGGAGCACTAGGCGGCCTATCTTCCAATGTTGTGGAAACTGCGACTGCAATAAGCACGCGTCCAAAAGACTCTTCAGTCTTGTTTCGAGCTCATTCAGAGCAAATCCTAATACCCGACCAGGAATTCCGTCTGGACCAGGAGCGGTGTTATTGGCCCTGAGCTTTTCCACTGCCTCATAAAACTCGCTGTCGGTTACCCCAGGTATTTCAGATTGCTCTGTAAGCACCGTGTTTGGAACCATAGATGGTGGTAAAAATTCATCTCTGTGGGGAAAGAGTTCTGCAACGACGCGTTCCGTAAGCTCAGGTTGGAGAGATTGAGTTAATGGAGGTGCCCGGGGTCGTAGCTTCCTTCTCACCATCCTATATGGCCGCCCCCATGGATCTCTGTCTACAGAATCCAGTATCTCCTTTCTTGCGTCGGCTTTTGCACGCGCGATGCAGATCTTTAAGGCATCTTTCGCGAGGACATACGAGGAGTAGAGCTCTGCCTCTAGACGCTGGTTCCTTATTCTCCTTCGGCGGCTACGAGTGAATTGACGTCTCGCTGTCACGCATGCCACACGCAGTTGCGAGATTTCAGCCGACCACCAGTACACCTGCTTCAAGGGAGGGGTTAGCCTGGCTCGGGGCATTGACACATCGCATATATGCATCAAGGAACCACGAAGCCAATTCGCTTCATCCTCTGGCACGATGGGTTCTTCGGGTATAGGTACCCAGGTTTGGACAATTGCGGCCTCCTGAAGCATATTTTTATCTAGGCGTTTCAGTTGCCACCTATTACTTTGGTAAGCCCCAGTCTGTCTAGGGTGGCTTCTTCTAGGTGAGGATGGGAGGACCTCGAACCGGATGTATCGGTGATCCGATAGGGTTTCAGCATCCTCGAGAACCCTCCACTGCCGTATGTGGCTCGCCTAAGTAGGGCTTGCAAAAGAGACATCGACGATGGAGCCACCTTGCATGCGCACGCACGTATTTGCAGATCCCCTATTCAGAACAATCAGACCAATGGTCGGTAACCACTCCTCAATCAACTCACCTCGCGCATCCGTTGCAGGAGAACCCCAGGTCGTAGATTTCGCGTTAAGGTCTCCGACCACCATTACAAGGCAAGGAAGAAACTGCCCCATAATGGCGCCTATTTCCGTCATAAAGACCTCGAACTGGGCCAGTGACCTATTGGGGGAGAAGTACACCCCGACAAGGACAATTTTGTCTATTGAGACCGCAACAAATCCTCGCCCCTTAATTACCTTTGTAAAGGTAGGCGAATCATTCCGCCTAGGTATGACTATTGCCACGAGTTCGTCTAGGTCGCCAGCCCAGCTCGAACATTTGGGGATGAAGTATGGTTCTGTTACCACCGCGACTTGTATCATCCACTCTGCTAGGCTCTGGAGAAGGAGATCCTGAGCTCGCGCACAGTGGTTGATATTGCACTGAAGAAATGATAAGGAAGCCATTATTTCTTGTTTGGACGCACCGACTCTTGCCTTTCTCTAGCACTGGATGATAAACGGCGAACCGACTGGCCCTGAGGCCTGTCCAGAGGCTTAAGCTTTCTTCCACGTGAGTTGCAGGTCACATTGGCCAGACACGCATTACTACCTACTCTGTGAGCAGATGGCTTCTTGGCATCTGCACAAAGCGGACAGTGTGGAGCAGCAGAGCAAACATTTGCGTTATGGCCAGGCTGACCACAGCGAAAACAGAGACTACTGCGGTCAGTCTCGGCCTTGCACATACTTTTGACATGTCCGGTTTCTAGGCAACGGTAACAAAGCCTGGTCCTTGCACTAAGCAACTTTACACGCGCCGAAACCCATCCGACTAGCAATCTTCCGCTTTCGACAATATTCTTGGCCGCTACAACCGGAAGTGCGCGGTCGCTAGTGCCGCCATCTGGCGCGTCCCCCGGGTTGCGGATAGGGGAGGTCCCCCCCAGATATGGGGGGCACCGGCTTCGGCCGGCGCGGACAGCTACTAGTATGTGTGGCTGCTTGCCTTCTGGGGTGAGCATTGCACGGCCACACGAACTCGTAAGCCCGCACTGAGCGGGAACGAGAGCTGGGCGGACGAAGCTTGCTCTGTTTGTCTGGCTGCGAGGAAGAAAACCTCTATAATAAATTACCCTTGTGGGGGCCCTTGAGGGGCCGGGTGCCGTTTCGGCGGCGGAGGATGGCGGGTCTGCTAGGCCTGCGGACCGTTCCTACGGTGTTGTGGAGGCCAGCTATGGGGTTCATGCCTGATACATAGCTGTGTTGACGTTGTGTTGTGTTGTCTTTGGTTGTTGTGTCCTTTGTAATTTCGTACAGTGATGAGAGTGTCTTGTATTGTCTGATGAGTCGTGGGTGTATCTGTTTCATGTCAACCCAAGAGTCCGACGCCTGCTCAAGGGTTGTGTAACTGCGAGGGCTTCACCAGGGGACCTCACCCCTAAAAAGGAATCATAATGAAGGTGTCTCTTAAAAAAAAATTACCCCAGGAGGGTTCCGACTGCTCAGCAGGCGGGCAATCCCTCACGGACGCCACGGCCTCCGTCTTCCCCTCGTATTCTGGGGGGGGAAAAGACCACCTATCAATAATGTCTGATCACTCAGATTCCAGTATGGTAACGGCGGCATCAAGGGAGTCCCCAACGCCATTATCATGCTCAAAGCAACGGCCCTGCTCCAAGGAGAGGAGCCGTTCGGGCTCGAGCGTAAGTTCAAGCGAAGAAAGGAGGCTCACAGTCATAAAACTTGTGACGCCGAAGAGAGGGAGAGGTCGTCCTCCCACCACGGGACAGTATATAGGCCTTAAAAAGGCTAAAGAGGACTACCTCAGACTCCAGAGAGAAGAGTTTGAAATAGAGGCGGATAGAGATCTGCAGGAACGTATAAGAGAACGTCAGCAGAGCATACAAGGCCTGCGGACATCTCTAGAGGTTGAAGACGTTTTAGATATTCGCAAGCGAGTTGAAGAGAATTTGGATCTTGTCTGCAAGGTAGCTACAAGGTCCAAAAATCTTAAGGGCACGTTTCAAAAAGCCCTTAAAGACGCCGCCTCGTCTATAAGAGCATGCGTAGAGAGTCTGACAGAAAGTAACACGACTGAAGAGACACGCTTACTCCAAGTGGCGAATGCTCGTTTGCAGTCTGAGCTTTTGGAGCTAAAGAACGAGGTCGCTCAGCTCAGAACAGCTAGTCAACGTGTCCCACAGGATGTAGGAAATGTTACCGCGTCGAATAATTATAGTCTCGATGTTGACCAGCTCTCGAACTCCATCATGGCTCAAGTCAGTACCGTCATAGCTGCACGACTTGAAGCATTTGAGGAGAGACTACTGACGAAAAATCCTAATCGTCCGTCTTTATCTGTAAACAGACCAGAGGAGCCTTCCCTCGTTCAATCTATTGCCTTATGTCCAGAGCAGTTACCAGTGACATTAGCGCAAGAAGGTCTTCAAGTAGAGAAGAAGAAGAAACGGAAGGTCAAAACTAAAAGAAAGAAGGGTGCTGATGCAAAGGCTGGACCACCACGCGTCCAATCGCAACCATGCCTACTACCTAAAGAGCCGGATACCGAAGAGCAAGGGTGGACACGGGTGGCAGGACGGCGACGTCCTAAAAAGAAGAACGAAAAGGAGGGTTCGAAATCTAACACGAACAATTTACGACCTCCTCGCTCGGCCGCAATTACTCTGACTTTACTGCCGGGAGCCGAAAACAAAGGAGTCTCATATGCCAGCATTCTCCGCCAAGCTAAAACGGCAAATTTTTCGGATTTGGGACTATCTTCCTTACGAATCCGGAAGACAACATCTGGAGCCAGAATACTGGAGATACCCGGAGCAGGAAGCGTTGAAAAAGCAGATGTGATAGCTAAGCGTCTGGAGGCCGCCCTTAACGCCGATGACGTAAGAGTGTCTAGGGTAACGAAATGCGTAGAAATGCGCATTTCGGATCTAGACGACTCCGTCACTAAAGAGGAAGTTGTCCAAGCTATCTCATGTATTGGTGGTTGTCCGATACATCAAATAAGAACGCTAACCTTTTTTTTTTTTTTTTTTTTTTTTTTTTTTTTATTTTTCGTGGGGAAATCCAGTCGGATACCAGGCCACCTCGGGGGAAACGGCCTGGTTATGCCAGACTCTAACCGGCTAAAACCCCACGGTGTCCCTCTCGTCGCCAATTGCCGAGGTCGCGGGAACATCCATCTGGCAATCTTCCGCGACCCGGCGACGATGCGGTCTCATCAGACCCCTGCTCGTTTAGGAGGAGGACAAGTGATCGTCCATCCACTTTCCTTGGATCAGAGTGGTGTGTAGGAACACGCCCACACCTACTCGTGCTAGTCTGTTTGGGCTGGTGAACTCCCCCGAGTTCACCACCCACTTGCTTTTGTTAGGGTGGAAGGTGGCGTATGAATGCCTCTCTTCTACGGCCTCTTTTGCGACGCCGGATGGCTAGTGAGCTGGTAGCCTCCCGTATTCTCTCGTCATCTTCTTTTCGCAGCATGACAGTTTCGCAGAATTGTTGGAATGCAGCCCAGGCTGTTCTGCTTTGGACAATTGCTCTGAAAACATTTTTTAGCGAAAGCTCCTGACCTATTGCTGTTCTTAGCGCTGTTCTCTCCTCGTCCCAGGCCGGACATCTCTCTAGAGTGTGCTGGGCTGTATCCATGAAGCAATGGTCACAGTGATGGCACTTGCTTGAAGGCTCTCGACCAATGCGAAATAGGTATCCCCCAAAGCAACCGTGACCAGTGAGAATCTGAGTCAGGTGATACGATAGCACACCATGACGTCTTTCCATCCATTTCTTGAAAATAGGTATGACTGCTTCAATTGTCTTGGCCCCTGAGATTGGCTCTGCTAGTCTCTTCTCCCATTCTTTGTAAGCGTAACTCAGTACAGCTTTACGGGTCCTGCTCTCCCCATCAGTTGATTGGTGGCCCTGGGATAGTGCCTCCCCTCGACTAAGATAGACAGTCGTAAGGGCTCTTGCCTCAAGATCCCAAGTCAAAGAGCCGGACAACATACAGGCGGCTTCGTATGAGACAGTACGGTATCCACGAATCTGCCTAATTGCCATCGCTCTTTGTGGTTTTTGCAGTAGGGTGACATTTCTGCTGTTCAAACACTCAGACCACACAGGAGCTCCGTACATGGCCATGGACTTCACAACGTTGTTATAGAGGCGCCTGCTCAAGTCATTTGGACCTCCCATATTCGGTAATAACCCTCCGAGTGCCGCCGCCATACCGAGCAGTTTAGGCGTCTGAAGTTCAAAGTGGGCGGTAAACTTCCACTTGCTATCAAGGACAAGACCGAGATATTTCATTGTTGTCCCGATGCAGATGCGAGTTCCGCCCACAATAATACTTTCGTCTGCGGTTGGTGCGTTCCGAGGTCCATGAAAACATAGGGCCTCGGATTTATTGAGGGCAACCTCGAGGCCAAGGCTACGAATTCGCATCACAATGTGCCCTATTCCTACCGTGGCTAAGATGGCTGCTTGACGGGGGGTTTGTGCGCGAGCTGTTACCAAAGTATCGTCAGCATAACATGTAACATCGATGCCTCTGATATTACAACCTCGCAGGACCCAGTCATAGCCAATATTCCACAGGAGCGGACCAAGGACCGATCCCTGTAGAACACCGCACGACATTTGCCTTCTCTGCCAACCTCTACGCAACGGGTACGTGACAAAGCGGTTAGACAGATATGAGTTAATTATCTGCCGAAGGTAAGAAGGCACCTGATGGTACCGCAGTGCTTCCCTAATGCAGCTCCAAGGCAGGTTATTAAAGGCATTAGCGATATCTAAAGACACTGCCAGCACGACTTCTCCTCTTGCTACTGCTTCCTGCGCAACGGACTTAACACGAAGAACGGCGTCCACTGTAGATCTATTCCGGCGGAATCCAAACTGATGCTCCGATAGATTCGGGCCGGTGTTTTGAAGATGACTTTCTATTCGTGCAGCAATTATCCGCTCTAACATTTTACCTACCTCGTCCAGCAAAACAATCGGGCGATAGGATGATGGAGATTCTGCAGGGCGCCCTTCTTTGTGGAGAAGTACTAGACGGCCTGTTTTCCACTGAAGCGGAAACTGCGACTGCAATAGACAGGCGTCCAATAAACTCCTCATTCGCGGTTCAAGTTCACAAAGAGACAATCCTAATACCCTTCCTGGAATACCATCCGGACCAGGAGCTGTGTTTTTAGCCCCGAGCCTCTCCACTGCTGTATTAAACTCCCTATCGGTTACCCTGGGTATTTCGGACTGCTCTGTTTGCTCAGTGCTTGGAGCCATTGACGGTGGCGTATGTTCATCCCTTTGTGGAAAAAGTTCGGCTACAACGCGATCTGTGAGCTCTGCTTGGAGAGACTGCGTCAATGGAGTGGTAGAGGGCCGAAGCTTTCTTCTTACCATTTTGTATGGTCGCCCCCAGGGATCCCTATCAACAGAATCAAGCATTTCTCTGCGGGCATCGGCTTTGGCACGGGCGATGCAGATCTTTAAATTATCTTTCGCGGAGACGTACAAGGAATAAAGCTCTGCCTCAAGTTCTAAATTCCTTCTGCTTCTTCTTCGGCTACGGCTGTACCGACGTCTCGCTGCCACGCACAAGACAACGCTAACCTAACCTAACCTTTTTTTTTTTTTTTTTTTTTTTTTTTTTTTTTTTTTTTTTTTTTTTTTTTTACTTGGGGAAATCCAGTCGGATACCAGACGGCCTCGGGGGAGACGGTCTGGTTATGCCGGGCTCTAACCGGCTAAAACCCCACGGTGTCCTTCTCGTCGCCATATGCCGGGGCCGCGGGAACATCCATCAGGCAATCTTCCGCGACCCGGCGACGATGCGGTCTCATCAGACCCCTTCACGATTGTAATGGAGGACAGATGGTCGTCCTTCCATTATGCAGCTGTTCAGAGTGGCATGAAAGAACACGCTCACGCCTACTCGGGCTAGTATAGAATGAGTTCGGGACTCCCCCGAGTCCGTCACCCACTAGCAGATGTTAGGGAGGAAGGTGACGCACGAACGCTTCCCTCCGACGTCCTCTTCTCCGACGGCGGATGGCTAGATCACTTGCAGCTTCTCTTTCTCTTTCCGCATCTTCTTTGGTAGCCATGACCTGCTCACAAAATAGCTCAACCGCTTCCCATGATGCTTTACTTGTCACCATGCACCGGACAACAGTTGTAAGAGACAGATCTAAGCCTAAAACGCCAGTCAAAGTAAGTCGCTTTTCATTCCAGGCTGGACAATCTTCCAGCGTGTGCTGGGCAGTCTCAACGAGGCAATCGTTGCAGTGGTGGCAGACCGCTGTTGGCTCTCTACCTGCAACCCTGTGTAGGTACTCCCCAAAACAACCATGTCCGGTGAGGATCTGGGTGAGCCGGAACGACAGGGAACCATGGCGTCTTGTCAACCACTCATAGAAGACAGGCCCGACTGCCTGGATTGTTCTAAGCCCTGAAGAGGGTTCCGCTAGTCTTTCTTTCCATGCTATGTTAACATGGCGTGCAATGGCTCGTCTTATCTTACGGTTCCCATGGGCCTGCGCCATTTCACGTCGATGATACATCATCGTGAGAGCTCTCGCATCGAGGTCCCACGGCAGTGTTCCAGCTAAAAGACAGGCGGCTTCGTACGAAACCGTGCGGTATCCGCGGATCAATCTGATCGCCATCGCCCTCTGCGGTTTGCGTAAGAGGGTAATATTTCGTCTATTAAGAGACTCTGCCCACACTGGCGCACCATACAAGGCCATGGATTTGACGACACCAATGTACAAACGCCTGCTCAGAGCATTTGGTCCTCCCAAATTTGGCAACAATCTGGAAAAAGCTGCGGCTGCACTGAGCAGCTTAGGTGTAAGGCGCTCAAAGTGAGCGGTGAACGTCCATCTGCTATCGAGGACGAGACCGAGATATCTCATCGTCGACCCGATACAGATGCGAGTACCGCCCACTATGATGCTGGCGTCTGAAGATGGTGAGTTTCGAGGTCCGTGGAATAAAAGGGCTTCGGACTTATGTAGAGCCACCTCTAGGCCTAGGCGACGAATACGTCCCACTACGTGCTCAACGCCAACTGTTGCAAGCATGGAGGCCTGCCTGGGAGTTTTAGCGCGCGCTGTGACTAGGGTGTCATCGGCATAGCAAGTAACCTCTACTCCTCTGATGTTGCCACCTCGCAGGACCCAATCATACCCAATGTTCCACAGAAGCGGCCCAAGAACAGAGCCCTGTGGAACACCGCAAGACATATCGCGCCTTTTCACGCCATCTCTCGTCGGATAACATACCGAACGGTCGGACAGGTAGGCGCGGACGATGTTTCTTAAGTATAGAGGGACGCGATGGTACTTAAGAGCCTCTGTAATGCAGTTCCAGGGAAGATTGTTAAAAGCGTTAGCGATGTCCAAAGACACCGCCAAAACCACTTCACCACGATCCACCGCTTTTTGCACCATGATCTTAACCCGCAAGATAGCATCAACCGTAGATCTACCAGGTCTGAAGCCAAATTGGTTTTCTGATAGATCCGGACCCGTGATTTTGAGGTGGGTAACTAATCGGTTTGCTATTACACGCTCGAATAATTTCCCAACTCCATTGAGCAAAACGATAGGACGATAAGCAGAGGGGGATTCGGGGAGTCGACCTTCCTTGTGTAGGAGCACTAGCCGGCCAGCCTTCCACTGACGCGGAAACTGTGACTGTGATAGGCATGCGTCCAAAAGACTCCTAAACCTTTCGTCGAGCTCCCTTAGAGTAAGCCTCAATGCGAGTCCAGGAATGCCGTCAGGGCCAGGGGCAGTGTTCTTAGATTTAAGTCTATCAGTCGCTGCACCGATCTCCCTTTCAGACACTTTGGGTATTTCGTCCTCCTCATTTAACACGGTGTAAGTACCCATCTGTGGTGGAACATGATCTCCCCTCATTGGAAACAATTCGGCTACTACACGTTCGGTCTGCTTGGGCTCGAGAGTATGGGTTAATGGGGGAGCCCAGGGTCTAAGTTTTCCCCTTATCATTTTGTATGGCCGACCCCATGGATCACGGTCCACTGACTCTAACAGCTGCGCTCTAGCCGTATCCTTCGCACGAGTAATAGATGCTTTGAGTTCACCTTTCAAAGCGACATAGGTTGAGTGCAGCTCAGCCTCAAGATCCAGGTTTCTGCGTCTGCGTCTACGGCTGTGGGTATACTGGCGTCTCGCTGACACGCAGGCTTGACGTAATTGCGCGATTTCCACGGACCACCAGTAAACCTGTTTGAGCGGAGGATTGAGCCTGGAACGGGGCATAGACGCGTCGCAAATCTGCGTCAACGCATCGCGAAACCAGTCCGCTTCGTTCTCGACCACAATCGGTGCCTCCGGAAGAGCTGCCCAGGTTTGAATAATTGCAGTCTCCATAGCCATGCTCTTGTCTAGGCGTTTTATTTGCCATCTTGGGCCATCATCGATGACAGACTGGGCTACGTTGCGGCGACGACAACTGGTCTGAGGGAGCAACTCGAACCGGATATAACGGTGGTCTGACAGAGTTTCTACATCCTCGAGCACTCTCCAGCATTTCACACGGCTCGCCAATGCAGGGTTCGCAAACGAGACGTCCACAATCGATCCTCCCTGCAGCCGCACGCACGTGTTCACTGCCGCCCTATGAACCTAACCTAACCTAACCTTTTTTTTTTTTTTTTTTTTTTTTTTTTTTTCGTTGGAAAAATGCGTTTCCGCATCGTCACCCAGGCCAGGAAGGCGATGGCCGGGCGGTATGTGCGGCACCCGGCGACTGCCATTTTTAAGGCACCGAACTAAAAAACCAACGGCTGCCCACGACGCTACAATGGGACGCCACGGGATCGCTTTCGCACTCACCGTGGCGCCCCGGCGGAACTCCTCTATATAGGGGTACCCCGGGCAACCAGTGTACCCCTACCTCATAGACCTAGTGCAATGGCGAGAGAGGTCGCCCCCCCCTCTCACCTAGGCCTACGGCTACGGAACCACTCCACAGTCAACTCTGCTATCAGAGAAGTACCAGGAGCGATCCCGCGACCCTGCACCACACGCGCTCCAGCGCACTCCTCCCACGACAGCCACGGAATTCCTCCCGGCGATGCTGGATACCTGAGGAGGAATCCATCACTGTTTCCGAACCCCCCGCAACCAAGTGCGCCCCAGCACCGCACCTGGAGCAAGAACTTCGGCCCACTCTACCCCACACGCCCATCATCAGACAGCCACGGGATACCTCCCGGCGATGCTGGATACCTGAGGAGGCACCCGCGACTGCCCCCGAAACCTCCGCCACCGAATGCGCCCCAGCACCGCAAACGGCAACGGAAATCCCAGGCACCGCCAAATGCCCAGACCATCTCCAGGTCCAAGCCTCCCTCTTGCAGACAGACCACCCCGAAAGGCAGCCTGCCCGCCGGCCAGCCATGAACCGGGCACAAACCCCCATGGCCGACCCACCTCGCGCCGAGTATTAGCCAACGGCTAATGCAAACCCGAAGGATCACATTAACCGTTGTTGCCCAGGGAGCACCGGCCCGTACCGCTTCCGATGCCACCGAACGAATCCGAGCAACAAGGGAAACAGACGGGCACACGAGGAGGTTCTCGGCGATGACGCCCCCCAACCTAACCTAACCTTTTTTTTTTTTTTTTTTTTTTTTAACGTCTGGAATCCTCATGGATACACACCTCCATCCAGGGGAAGATGGAAGCGGTTATGTGAGACTCTTACTCACTAAACCAGACGGTCAACACCTCTCCGTCATAATGGAGCGCCACGGGAACGCTTGCGCACACATCCGCGTTGCTCCGACGGAAGGCCGCGTGAGCGACCACCACCTCCATGGAGTGACGCGCCCGGTTGACTTGAGCGCGTCCCACTCCGGTGGCCGGCTTGTTGAATCGCGAAGGGCTCCCCTGCCCTCCACCCAAGCCGGCCGAGCCAAATCAGGACTCCCTCAACGAAGAAGGCGTCCCGATCCGACTCAACCTCCCGGGGCCGGACCACGTCCGAAAACGGTCGTGGTCCGAACCCGAAGCCGCCACCAGCGGCTGGTGTGCGTCGCGGGTGACCCTCCGAAGAAGACCACCCCGACACACGGGGCCGGAAGAGGTACACACATCTGCGCCGCAATTTAAACTGCCACCTGCAGACGACGCAGAATATGCGACCTCGACCGTCCCGCCACCCCGCTAACGGAGCCCTCCCTAGGAAGAGCTCCGTAGCCACCTCACCCGGACTAATCATCGTCAGGCGCTATTGTACCTGATGATGACTATTCCGGCCCACCTCCCTATCAGCGCAACGGCCTCTACCTCAGCAAGGAAGAGACCGCCACGTACCCCCCACACAACCACGGGACCGCCCCACAGTCCACTCTGCGCACAGAGAAGTACCAGGGGCGACCCCGCTGCTGTCCCCGGTAGAGAGGGCCTGCGCCCTCCCACCCTCAGTGCCCAGGCCAAAAGGCCCGAGCTCACCCCGCAGACAGACCACCCCTAAAGGCAGCCTGTCCGCCGGCCAGCCATGAACCGGGCACAAACCCCCATGACCGACCTCCACCGCGCCAGGTATCAGCCAGCGGGAGAACCCGAAGGTTCTCAGTAACCGCTGTTGCCCAGGGTGCACCACGAGGAGGTTCCCGGCATCGCATACCAACCTAACCTAACCTAACCTAACCTAACCTAACCCAATCTTAAAAGTATTCTAAGTTCGCGCTAGGTATTGCAAATTGTTGTTTTTATTGTTCATCTTGCTCATCCCCGTCTAATAGCATTGTTAGTTTCAGTTCATCTCGCATTTTCTGTCTTATCTGACGCCATTTTCGTAATTTTCATACTAAGTCTATTAAATTCATACTAAAAATCACATCTTGTTAGAGAAAATTTTTTATTTTCAATTCCAGTAGATTTCTTTTAATCTATCAATTTAAAACTAGTTTCAGGGCATATTTTACGTATACACTTCAACCCCGAGGGTTTCATCCCTTAGGAGTTATTAAACTTTTAATATAGTTAAAATAGGTTTTTCTTAAGAAAAATTTTTCATTTTCATATTTTTCAAATTGTTTTCTATCTCGTCAGATAGGCATCAACTAGGCGCACGTTTTGACACCTCTTTCATCCCCCTGGCTTCATCCCCCGGGGAGTTATTCACTAAAAACAGTTAATTTTAGTACTAAAAAGTCTACCTAAGCGATAGTAAATTTCAATATATTAATCTTAAAAGTATTCTAAGTTCGCGCTAGGTATTGCAAATTGTTGTTTTTATTGTTCATCTTGCTCATCCCCGTCTAATAGCATTGTTAGTTTCCGTTCATCTCGCATTTTCTGTCTTATCTGACGCCATTTTCGTAATTTTCATACTAAGTCTATTGAATTCATACTAAAAATCACATCTTGTTAGAGAAAATTTTTTATTTTCAATTCCAGTAGATTTCTTTTAATCTATCAATTTAAAACTAGTTTCAGGGCATATTTTACGTATACACTTCAACCCCGAGGGTTTCATCCCTTAGGAGTTATTAAACTTTTAATATAGTTAAAACAGGTTTTTCTTAAGAAAAAATTTTCATTTTCATATTTTTCAAATTGTTTTCTATCTCGTCAGATAGGCATCAACTAGGCGCACGTTTTGACACCTCTTTCATCCCCCTGGCTTCATCCCCCGGGGAGTTATTCACTAAAAACAGTTAATTTTAGTACTAAAAAGTCTACCTAAGCGATAGTAAATTTCAATATATTAATCTTAAAAGTATTCTAAGTTCGCGCTAGGTATTGCAAATTGTTGTTTTTATTGTTCATCTTGCTCATCCCCGTCTAATAGCATTGTTAGTTTCAGTTCATCTCGCATTTTCTGTCTTATCTGACGCCATTTTCGTAATTTTCATACTAAGTCTATTAAATTCATACTAAAAATCACATCTTGTTAGAGAAAATTTTTTATTTTCAATTCCAGTAGATTTCTTTTAATCTATCAATTTAAAACTAGTTTCAGGGCATATTTTACGTATACACTTCAACCCCGAGGGTTTCATCCCTTAGGAGTTATTAAACTCTTAAGATAGTTAAAATAGGTTTTTCTTAAGAAAAATTTTTCATTTTCATATTTTTCAAATTGTTTTCTATCTCGTCAGATAGGCATCAACTAGGCGCACGTTTTGACACCTCTTTCATCCCCCTGGCTTCATCCCCCGGGGAGTTATTCACTAAAAACAGTTAATTTTAGTACTAAAAAGTCTACCTAAGCGATAGTAAATTTCAATATATTAATCTTAAAAGTATTCTAAGTTCGCGCTAGGTATTGCAAATTGTTGTTTTTATTGTTCATCTTGCTCATCCCCGTCTAATAGCATTGTTAGTTTCAGTTCATCTCGCATTTTCTGTCTTATCTGACGCCATTTTCGTAATTTTCATACTAAGTCATTCATACTAAAAATCACATCTTGTTAGAGAAAATTTTTTATTTTCAATTCCAGTAGATTTCTTTTAATCTATCAATTTAAAACTAGTTTCAGGGCATATTTTACGTATACACTTCAACCCCGAGGGTTTCATCCCTTAGGAGTTATTAAACTTTTAATATAGTTAAAATAGGTTTTTCTTAAGAAAAATTTTTCATTTTCATATTTTTCAAATTGTTTTCTATCTCGTCAGATAGGCATCAACTAGGCGCACGTTTTGACACCTCTTTCATCCCCCTGGCTTCATTCCCCGGGGAGTTATTCACTAAAAACAGTTAATTTTAGTACTAAAAAGTCTACCTAAGCGATAGTAAATTTGGGGCAGTCCCCACAGTGTTTTTGAGTACGTCCTCGTCGTCTGCCCTGGAAATCCCTACTTGGTGCGCGGTAACGCAGTGGCCAGTAGTGGAGCCAAATCTCAAGTGACAATACTGTGTGGAATAGGAGTGAATAATATGAATAGTGAGGTGAATCCCGTGTCCCCCGGGACTCAGCACGGCCCTTTTCAGGGCCAACCTAACGGCCCTTCTCAGGGCCAACCTAACGGCCCTTCTCAGGGCCAACCTAACGGCCCTTCTCAGGGCCAACCTAACGGCCTTTCTCAGGGCCCACCCGGTCCTTCAGGACCAGTGTTAGTGCCGCCTAGGAGCGGAACCGTGTCGCCTATTTTCGTGAGGCCAAGCGACCTCACGGAAGAGGAGATGACGGACTCGACGGTGGCCAGCGACGTGTCAAATATGTACACGCGCAAACGCCTGCGGGCTCGTGTGTCCGGGTCGTCGAGCTCTTCAACGATCAAGGAGGCAAAGTCCAAGCGCGGCTGCGGCCGTGGTAGCGGGCGCACCCAGGCAGTAGGCCGTCGGGCCGTGTCGACGTCATCTGACCCAGCTGCGGCCAGAGAAAAACAGCAGGAGGCCGAAATCTTGGCTAAAGGCGTGAAGCACGCCAAAGAGGCGCGCGCCAGGTTTTTGGCGGCTAGGAAAACCCCAGCCGCCAAAATGGAAATGGAGAGGATGGCCTACCTCTTAAGCAAACAGGCTCAGGTGGAGGTGGACACAATCATAACCGTGGCCACCCAACCATCGAAGCTGCCGAAGGCATGCCAGACGGCCCTGAAGGCGTCGGCGGTAGCGCTTCGGGAGATTGTGGCGGAGGCCATGAACCGAAGCGCCTCTGAGGAGGTCCAGCGACTTGAGGCACAGGTCACTAGCCAGAGCCTCGAGATCGCGGCCCTCCGGGAGGAACTGAAGGGGCTCCGCCAGCCCCAGAAGGGGAAGTCGACGACGTCCCAGGAGCTGCGGGAGGCGCTGCGTGAGATCGCGCAGGAGGAGCGCGCCTTCACTCGCGCCTGCCTAGCGGCGTTGGAGGACCGCCTCCTCCCGGCAAAGACCGTTCGGCCGCCGCTTGCGGCTGACAGGCGCTCTGAGGCACCGACCTCGGTGTCGACCCCAGCGCCTGCTCCAACTTTTGCCGCTGCGGCGGCAAAAAAGAAGAAAGGGACCAAAAAGCAGGCCACTCCCATTGCCACGGTTGCTTCGGCTCACGTCCCGACAGTCCCGGTCGCTGGGCCGTCCGGTCTTGAGCCGATGGAGATCGGGTTGCCCTCGCAGGAGGACCCGATGCTGCCCTCGGCCACCGCGGCCAATGAGTGGACGCAGGTTAAAAGGAAGGGGAAGAAGAAGAAGGCGCCTCAGCCGTCTTCTTCCTCAGCGGCGCGTAAGGGGCCTGCCAATAAGGCAGCCTCCGTTCCGGCCTCGAAGAAAGGCCGGAAAAAGAAGACGGCAGCGAAAACAGCGGCCGTGGTCGTCACCATCTCTCAAGAGGCCGCGGCCGCTGGCGAGACCTACGAGTCGGTCTTTTTAAAAGCCCGGCAAACGGTCCGCCCGGCCGAGATGGGGATCGAGCGGGTGTCGTGCCGAAAAACCCAGACGGGAGCTCGGATCTTCGAGTTCCCAGGGGCCGACCGGAACCAGCAGGCCGACGCCTTCGCCGCCAAGATGGCGGAGGCTATATCAAATGTCGCCAAGGTGACGAGACCGGTTAAGACCTCGTCCTTGGTCCTGATGGAGCTGGACGACTCCGTCACTAAGGACGAGGTAGCCGCCGCCGTAGCGGCGGCGGGGGGTTGTGGCGTCGCGGACGTCAGGGCTGGGGAAATCCGGCCGGGCAGCAGGGGTATGGGCCGCGTCCGGCTGCAGTGCCCCGCTGTGGCCGCCGAGGCCGTCCTTAAGAAGGGGCGGCTCCTAATCGGTTTCAGCTCGGCTGTGGTCCGGGCTGCAGAGGAACAGCCGAGGCGCTGCTTCCGGTGCTTCCTGCCCGGGCACGCCCGGCCGTGCTGCCTATCGCCGGTGGACAGGTCCGATCTGTGCTTCAGGTGCGGGCAGCCTGGCCACAAGCAGGCCGCCTGCGCAAAGGACCCCCACTGCGCTGTGTGCTCGACCAGCGGAAGGCCGGCGGGTCACGTCATGGGGGGGGCTAAATGCAACCCCCCCGCCAGGAAGGGCATGGAGCAGGCCACAGTGCGGCCAGCCCTTGCGGATGCCCAGGTTCTACTGGGCTCCTCTGACGGTGCGATGTCCCAATAATGTCAGGACCGGGACATCGCACAATAATGCAGATAAACCTCAACCACTGCATAGCGGCACAGGACCTCATGAGTCAGGTGCTAGCTCAGTGGTTGGGGGATCTTGCCGTGGTCGCCGAGCCTTATTTCATTGCAGCCAGCTGGCTGCAAGACAATACCGGAAGGGTGGCCATCGCGCCGCGACCCTGCACGGACTCCCCTCCCCTCTCGCTCATCGAGAGGGGACATGGATACGTGGCCGCCGCGTGGGGGGATGCCGCTCTCCTGGGCGTCTACTTTCCCCCAAGTCGCCCGCGGTTGGAGTTTGAGAGATATCTCCAATCTCTGACCGCGGCGATTGCGCGTATAAGGAGGAGCAAGGTCGCAGTTTTGGGCGACTTAAATGCCAGATCTGCGGCCTGGGGGTGCAAGGACACAAACGCCTGTGGCTCGGCTCTCGAGTCGTGGGTGGCGTCGAACGGGTTGGTGCTCCTCAACAGGGGGGCAGTGCAGACGTGCGTGCGGCACAACGGGAGCTCGGTGGTGGACGTTTCGTTCGCCACCCCAGCCCTGGCCGCCGACGTCTGCAGGTGGGAAGTGGACCTGCAGGAGAACCTATCCGACCACAGGTACATTCGGATAGAGTTCTCCACCCAGAGTCCACGGTCGGGGGGGCTGGGAAAACGGTCGTTCCTGCCCCGGTGGGCCCTGACGCGGTTAGACCGTGACGCGGCCAGGGAAGCGGCGATCATCCAAGACTGGTTCGCTCCGCCTGCAAGTCCGAATATGGACGTGGACGCCGCCGCCCTCCGGCTGAGGGAGGCGATGACTGAGGTGTGCGATTCCAGCATGCCTCGGTCCCGACGGCCGCCTCCCAAGCGCGCGGTCTACTGGTGGTCGGCGGAACTCGCCGACCTCCGGGCGAAATGTGTGGCCGCGAGGAGGTCCCACGTGAGGGCCCGCCGCCGTCGCCAACGCGATGCCGCCAATGCGGACCGCCTCCATACCGCCTATATGGAGGCCCGGCACGTCCTCAAAGTGGCAATTCTGGAGGCCAAAAAGGCGGCGAGGGAGGAAATGTTAGGGGGGCTCGATGAAGATCCCTGGGGCAGGCCGTATCGTGCGGCAGGCAATAAGCTGCGACCGATCGGCCCCCCCGTCGTCGAGACCCTCGAGCCGGCGCTCCTGTCGGAGGTAGTCCGGGGGCTGTTCCCGGACCGATCGGCGGAGTTCGTCCCTCCTCGGATGACCCCGCCTCGGCGGGTGGGCCCTCCGGCCGACACCGGTTTCGTCCCGGTATCGGAGGAGGAGTTTTCCTCGGCGGCGCTCCGCCTCCGAGGAAAGAAGACGGCGCCGGGGCCTGACGGGGTGCCGGCGCGGGTGGTGGCGATAACCACCAGCCAAATGGAGCGACACTTCCGGGACCTCTTCGACCGCTGCTTCACGTCTGGGAGGTTCCCAAGGGTGTGGAAGGAGGGGGTTCTGTGCCTCCTCCGGAAGCCGGGGCGGCCGGTGGATTCTCCTGCCGGATATCGGCCGGTCGTCCTCTTGGGCGACGCGGCCAAGCTCTTTGAGTCCGTGATAGCAGTACGGCTCAGGGAGCACCTGAGGGGGACCGGCCCGGACTTATCCGGGGCCCAGTACGGGTTTCGGGCGGGTCGGTCCACGATAGACGCGCTCCAGGAGCTGAAGCGCGTCACACAGGAGGCGGTGGCGGCGAGGGATGGCGTGTTGGCTGTGTCGTTTGACATCGCCAATGCCTTCAACACCATCCCCCACGCCACAATTATTGAGGCACTCCGATACAATGGGGTGCCTCCATATTTGCGGGCCCTGCTGGCGGACTACCTCCGGGAGAGGGAAGTCCTGTTCGTCGGCGGGGACGGCCGCATGAGACGGCATAAGGTGCAGTTGGGTGTTCCGCAGGGGTCGGTACTTGGACCACTCCTGTGGAACGTCGGATTCGATTGGCTCCTCCGGGGCGCCCTCCCCGATGGAGTGGGTGTCATTTGTTATGCGGATGACACCCTTCTCACGGCGCGGGGGAGAACGTTCGGGGAGGCAGCTACCCGGGCGTCAGTTGGGGGGACCCTGGTTGCCGATCGGATCCGGCAGCTGGGGTTGAAAGTGGCGCTACCCAAGACTGAGGCCCTTTACTTCCATGGGCCGCGGCGGGGTGCGCCACCTGACGCCCATGTCATGGTGGGTGTCGAGAGGGTGCGGGTGAGTGCCACGATGAGGTATCTGGGCCTCACCTTGGAAGGGCGGTGGAAGTTCCGAGAACATTTTCGTGAACTTTCACCGCGCCTCCTAAAGGCGGCGAGGAGTCTAAATTGGCTCCTCCCGAACGTGGGAGGGCCAGCCACAGCATGCCGGCGCCTCTATGCCGGCGTGCTTAAGAGCATGGCCCTGTACGGCTCCCCCATATGGGCGGATGCACTGGGGGGGTACAACAAGGCTCACCTACGCAGGCCCCAACGGGCCATCGCACAGAGGGTGGCGCGGGCTTTCGCTACGGTGAGCCATGGTGCGGCTTGCGCCATGGCGGGCACTCCACCATGGCACTTGGAGGCCGAGGTGCTATCCGCCGTCTATAACTGGACGGCGGACAAGAGGGCGCGGGGAGAGCGCCCCGCACCGGAGGAGAGGGCCGCCGTCCGGCTGGCGGCCCACGAGAACATTCTCCGCCAATGGATGGCGGAGATGGCCGAAGCCAAATTCGGACGGTGGAGCCTGGACGCCATCGGTCCAGTCATGGAGGCATGGACCGATAGGAGGCACGGGTTCCTCACATACCGGTTGTCGCAGGTACTTTCCGGGCATGGCTGCTTCGGGAAGTTCCTGCACCGGATAATAAGTGAGGAGACCCCCGCGTGCCACCACTGTGGCGCGCAAATTGACTCGGCGCAGCACACCCTGGTCGAGTGTCCGGCCTGGGTGGAGCAGCGCCGACGACTCCAGGCGTCCGTAGACCCGGACCTAACGCTGCCTGCGGTGCTTACTGCCATGTTGGGCAGCGAAGAGGTCTGGGTGGAAGTGGCTTCCTTCTGTGAGGAGGTCATGTCGCAGAAGGAAAAGGCGGAGCGGGCGTGCATGGACGATCCCCTTGCGCCCCCGCACCGCAGACGTCGAAGGGGCCGGAGAAGACGGCAATTCGAACTTCTCCAGCCTGGTGGTGGCCAGTGGGCAGGGGGTGTGGGGACACTCCCGCCCACATTGAACATGGCACCACCCCTCGTCGGGTGGGAACGACCGGGCGCTCCTGGTCGCTCCCACAGGCCCCCCCACTCAGCTAGGGGGGCAGGTGGGGTCCGTCGTGTAAGAGACGGGCCGTCGCCGGCGGGGTCGTGGATGAAGGGCTAGCCGTACCCACGACTCCGCCAATAAGGCGAGGAAGGAGCGCCGCGGGGTTTTTAGTGGGTACACCGTTTTCGGGAGTCCCACACACGCCCCTCGCTTCCCCCGCGAGGAGTACGGTGCGCAAAGCATTTTCCCCGCGGAAACAAAAAAAAAAAAAAAAAAAAAAAAAAAAAGCGATAGTAAATTTCAATATATTAATCTTAAAAGTATTCTAAGTTCGCGCTAGGTATTGCAAATTGTTGTTTTTATTGTTCATCTTGCTCATCCCCGTCTAATAGCATTGTTAGTTTCAGTTCATCTCGCATTTTCTGTCTTATCTGACGCCATTTTCGTAATTTTCATACTAAGTCTATTAAATTCATACTAAAAATCACATCTTGTTAGAGAAAATTTTTTATTTTCAATTCCAGTAGATTTCTTTTAATCTATCAATTTAAAACTAGTTTCAGGGCATATTTTACGTATACACTTCAACCCCGAGGGTTTCATCCCTTAGGAGTTATTAAACTTTTAATATAGTTAAAATAGGTTTTTCTTAAGAAAAATTTTTCATTTTCATATTTTTCAAATTGTTTTCTATCTCGTCAGATAGGCATCAACTAGGCGCACGTTTTGACACCTCTTCATCCCCCTGGCTTCATCCCCCGGGGAGTTATTCACTAAAAACAGTTAATTTTAGTACTAAAAAGTCTACCTAAGCGATAGTAAATTTCAATATATTAATCTTAAAAGTATTCTAAGTTCGCGCTAGGTATTGCAAATTGTTGTTTTTATTGTTCATCTTGCTCATCCCCGTCTAATAGCATTGTTAGTTTCAGTTCATCTCGCATTTTCTGTCTTATCTGACGCCATTTTCGTAATTTTCATACTAAGTCTATTAAATTCATACTAAAAATCACATCTTGTTAGAGAAAATTTTTTATTTTCAATTCCAGTAGATTTCTTTTAATCTATCAATTTAAAACTAGTTTCAGGGCATATTTTACGTATACACTTCAACCCCGAGGGTTTCATCCCTTAGGAGTTATTAAACTTTTAATATAGTTAAAATAGGTTTTTCTTAAGAAAAAATTTTCATTTTCATATTTTTCAAATTGTTTTCTATCTCGTCAGATAGGCATCAACTAGGCGCACGTTTTGACACCTCTTTCATCCCCCTGGCTTCATCCCCCGGGGAGTTATTCACTAAAAACAGTTAATTTTAGTACTAAAAAGTCTACCTAAGCGATAGTAAATTTCAATATATTAATCTTAAAAGTATTCTAAGTTCGCGCTAGGTATTGCAAATTGTTGTTTTTATTGTTCATCTTGCTCATCCCCGTCTAATAGCATTGTTAGTTTCAGTTCATCTCGCATTTTCTGTCTTATCTGACGCCATTTTCGTAATTTTCATACTAAGTCTATTAAATTCATACTAAAAATCACATCTTGTTAGAGAAAATTTTTTATTTTCAATTCCAGTAGATTTATTTTAATCTATCAATTTAAAACTAGTTTCAGGGCATATTTTACGTATACACTTCAACCCCGAGGGTTTCATCCCTTAGGAGTTATTAAACTTTTAATATAGTTAAAATAGGTTTTTCTTAAGAAAAATTTTTCATTTTCATATTTTTCAAATTGTTTTCTATCTCGTCAGATAGGCATCAACTAGGCGCACGTTTTGACACCTCTTTCATCCCCCTGGCTTTATCCCCCGGGGAGTTATTCACTAAAAACAGTTAATTTTAGTACTAAAAAGTCTACCTAAGCGATAGTAAATTTGGGGGGCCGTCGCCGAGAACCTCCTCGTGTGCCCGTCTGTTTCCCTTGTTACTCGGATTCGTCCGGTGGCATCGGAAGCGGTACGGGCCGGTGCTCCCTGGGCAACAACGGTTAATGTGATCCTTCGGGTTTGCATTAGCCGTTGGCTAATACTCGGCGCGGTCGGCCATGGGGGTTTGTGCCCAGTTCATGGCTGGCTGGCGGGCAGGCTGCCTTTCGGGGTGGTCTGTCTGCGAGGTGGGCTCGGGCCTTTTGGCCTGGGCACTAAGGGTGGGAGGGCGTAGGCCCTCTCTACCGGGGACAGCAGCGGGGTCGCCCCTGGTACTTCTCTGTGCGCACAGTGGACTGTGGGGCGGTCCCGTGGTTGTGTGGGGGGTACGTGGCGGTCTCTTTCTTGCTGAGGGGGAGGCCGTTGCGCGGATAGGGTGATGGCCCGGAATAGTCATCGTCAGGTACAATAGCGCTTGACGATGATTAGTCCGGGCGAGGTGGCGGCGGAGCTCTTCCTAGGGAGGGCTTCGTTGGCTGGACCACGTCCGTTTTCGGACGAGGTCCGGCCCCGGGAGGTTGAGTCGGATCGGGACACCTTCTTCGTTGAGGGAGTCCTGATTTGGCTCGGCCGGCTTGGGTGGAGGGCAGGGGAGCCCTTCGCCATTCAACAAGCCCCGGAGTGGGACGCGCTCAAGTCAACCGGGCGCGTCACTCCATGGAGGTGGTGGCTGCTCACGCGGCCTTCCGTCGGAGCAACGCGGTTGTGTGCGCAAGCGTTCCCGTGGCGCTCCATTACGACGGAGAGGTGTTGACCGTCTGGTTTAGTGAGTAAGAGTCTCACATAACCACTTCCATCTTCCCCAGGATGGAGGTGTGTATCCATGAGGATTCCAGACGTTAAAAAAAAAAAAAAAAAAAAAAAAAAAAAGCGATAGTAAATTTCAATATATTAATCTTAAAAGTATTCTAAGTTCGCGCTAGGTATTGCAAATTGTTGTTTTTATTGTTCATCTTGCTCATCCCCGTCTAATAGCATTGTTAGTTTCAGTTCATCTCGCTTTTTCTGTCTTATCTGACGCCATTTTCGTAATTTTCATACTAAGTCTATTAAATTCATACTAAAAATCACATCTTGTTAGAGAAAATTTTTTATTTTCAATTCCAGTAGATTTCTTTTAATCTATCAATTTAAAACTAGTTTCAGGGCATATTTTACGTATACACTTCAACCCCGAGGGTTTCATCCCTTAGGAGTTATTAAACTTTTAATATAGTTAAAATAGGTTTTTCTTAAGAAAAATTTTTCATTTTCATATTTTTCAAATTGTTTTCTATCTCGTCAGATAGGCATCAACTAGGCGCACGTTTTGACACCTCTTTCATCCCCCTGGCTTCATCCCCCGGGGAGTTATTCACTAAAAACAGTTAATTTTAGTACTAAAAAGTCTACCTAAGCGATAGTAAATTTCGGGGGGCCGTCGCCGAGAACCTCCTCGTGTGCCCGTCTGTTTCCCTTGTTGCTCGGATTCGTCCGGTGGCATCGGAAGCGGTACGGGCCGGTGCTCCCTGGGCAACAACGGTTAATGTGATCCTTCGGGTTTGCATTAGCCGTTGGCTAATACTCGGCTCGGTCGGCCATGGGGATTTGTGCCCGGTTCATGGCTGGCTGGCGGGCAGGCTGCCTTTCGGGGTGGTCTGTCTGCGAGGTGGGCTCGGGCCTTTTGGCCTGGGCACTAAGGGTGGGAGGGCGCAGGCCCTCTCTACCGGGGACAGCAGCGGGGTCGCCCCTGGTACTTCTCTGTGCGCAGAGTGGACTGTGGGGCGGTCCCGTGGTTGTGTGGGGGGTACGTGGCGGTCTCTTTCTTGCTGAGGGGGAGGCCGTTGCGCTGATAGGGTGATGGCCCGGAATAGTCATCGTCAGGTACAATAGAGCTTGACGATGATTAGTCCGGGCGAGGTGGCGGCGGAGCTCTTCCTAGGGAGGGCTTCGTTGGCTGGACCACGTCCGTTTTCGGACGGGGTCCGGCCCCGGGAGGTTGAGTCGGATCGGGACACCTTCTTCGTTGAGGGAGTCCTGATTTGGCTCGGCCGGCTTGGGTGGAGGGCTGGGGAGCCCTTCGCCATTCAACAAGCCCCGGAGTGGGACGCGCTCAAGTCAACCGGGCGCGTCACTCCATGGAGGTGGTGGCTGCTCACGCGGCCTTCCGTCGGAGCAACGCGGTTGTGTGCGCAAGCGTTCCCGTGGCGCTCCATTACGACGGAGAGGTGTTGACCGTCTGGTTTAGTGAGTAAGAGTCTCACATAACCACTTCCATCTTCCCCAGGATGGAGGTGTGTATCCATGAGGATTCCAGACGTTAAAAAAAAAAAAAAAAAAAAAAAAAAGCGATAGTAAATTTCAATATATTAATCTTAAAAGTATTCTAAGTTCGCGCTAGGTATTGCAAATTGTTGTTTTTATTGTTCATCTTGCTCATCCCCGTCTAATAGCATTGTTAGTTTCAGTTCATCTCGCATTTTCTGTCTTATCTGACGCCATTTTCGTAATTTTCATACTAAGTCTATTAAATTCATACTAAAAATCACATCTTGTTAGAGAAAATTTTTTATTTTCAATTCCAGTAGATTTCTTTTAATCTATCAATTTAAAACTAGTTTCAGGGCATATTTTACGTATAAACTTCAACCCCGAGGGTTTCATCCCTTAGGAGTTATTAAACTTTTAATATAGTTAAAATAGGTTTTTCTTAAGAAAAATTTTTCATTTTCATATTTTTCAAATTGTTTTCTATCTCGTCAGATAGGCATCAACTAGGCGCACGTTTTGACACCTCTTTCATCCCCCTGGCTTCATCCCCCGGGGAGTTATTCACTAAAAACAGTTAATTTTAGTACTAAAAAGTCTACCTAAGCGATAGTAAATTTCAATATATTAATCTTAAAAGTATTCTAAGTTCGCGCTAGGTATTGCAAATTGTTGTTTTTATTGTTCATCTTGCTCATCCCCGTCTAATAGCATTGTTAGTTTCAGTTCATCTCGCATTTTCTGTCTTATCTGACGCCATTTTCGTAATTTTCATACTAAGTCTATTAAATTCATACTAAAAATCACATCTTGTTAGAGAAAATTTTTTATTTTCAATTCCAGTGGCGCACAAGGGGCCTGCCAATAAGGCAGCCTCCGTTCCGGCCTCGAAGAAAGGCCGGAAAAAGAAGACGGCAGCTAAAACAGCGGCCGTGGTCGTCACCATGTCTCAAGAGGCCGCGGCCGCTGGCGAGACTTACGAGTCGGTCTTCTTAAAAGCCCGACAAACGGTCCGCCCGGCCGAGATGGGGATCGAGCGGGTGTCGTGCCGGAAAACCCAGACGGGAGCTCGGATCTTCGAGTTTCCAGGGGCCGACCGGAACCAGCTGGCCGACGCCTTCGCCGCCAAGATGGCGGAGGCGATATCAAATGTCGCCAAGGTGACGAGGCCGGTTAAGACCTCGTCCTTGGTACTGATGGAGCTGGACGACTCCGTCACTAAGGACGAGGTAGCCGCCGCCGTAGCGGCGGCGGGAGGTTGTGGCGTCGCGGACGTCAGGGCTGGTGAAATCTGGCCGGGCAGCAGGGGTATGGGCCGCGTCCGGCTGCAGTGCCCCGCTGTGGCCGCCGAGGCCGTCCTTAAGAACGGGCGGCTCCTCATTGGCTTCAGCTCGGCCGTGGTTCGGGCGGCAGAGGAACAGCCGAGGCGCTGCTTCCGGTGCTTCCTGCCCGGGCACGCCCGGCCGTGCTGCCCATCGCCGGTGGACAGGTCTGAGACCTTTGCTTCCGGTGCGGACAGCCTGGCCACAAGCAGGCCGCCTGCGCAAAGGACCCCCACTGCGCGGTGTGCTCGACCAGCGGAAGGCCGGCGGGCCACGTCATGGGGGGGGCTAAATGCAACCCCCCCGCCAGGAAGGGCAGGGAGCAGGCCACAGTGCGGCCAGCCTCTGCGGATGCCCAGGTTCCGCTGGGCTCCTCTGACGGTGCGATGTCCCAATAATGTCAGGACCGGGACATCGCACAATAATGCAGATAAACCTCAACCACTGCATAGCGGCACAGGACCTCATGAGTCAGGTGCTAGCTGAGTGGTTGGGGGATCTTGCCGTGGTCGCCGAGCCTTATTACATTGCAGCCAGCTGGCTGCAAGACAATACCGGAAGGGTGGCCATCGCGCCGCGACCCTCCTCGGACTCCCCTCTCCTCTCGCTCATCGAGAGGGGACATGGATACGTGGCCGCCGCGTGGGGGGATGCCGCTCTCCTGGGCGTCTACTTTCCCCCAAGTCGCCCGCGGTTGGAGTTTGAGAGTTATCTCCAATCCCTGACCGCGGCGATTGCGCGTATAGGGAGGAGCAAGGTCGCAGTTTTGGGCGATTTAAATGCCAGATCTGCGGCCTGGGGGTGCAAGGACACAAACGCCTGTGGCTCGGCTCTCGAGTCGTGGGTGGCGTCGAACGGGTTGGTGCTTCTCAACAGAGGGGCAGTGCAGACGTGCGTGCGGCACAACGGGAGCTCGGTGGTGGACGTTTCGTTCGCCACCCCAGCCCTGGCCGCCGATGTCTGCAGGTGGGAAGTGGACTTGCAGGAGAATCTATCCGACCACAGGTACATTCGGATAGAGTTCTCCACCCAGAGTCCACGGTCGGGGGGTCTGGGAAAACGGTCGTCCTTGCCGCGGTGGGCCCTGACGCGGTTAGACCGCGACGCGGCCAGGGAAGCGGCGATCATCCAGGACTGGTTCGCTCCGCCTGCAAGTCCGAATATGGACGTCGACGCCGCCGCCCTCCGGCTGAGGGAGGCGATGACTGAGGTGTGCGATTACAGCATGCCACGGTCCCGCCGGCCGCCCCCCAAGCGCGCGGTCTACTGGTGGTCTGCGGAACTCGCCGGCCTCCGGGCGAAATGCGTGGCCGCGAGGAGGTCCCATGTGAGGGCCCGCCGCCGTCGCCAACGCGATGCCGCCAATGCGGACCGCCTCCATACCGCCTATATGGAGGCCCGCCACGTCCTCAAAGTGGCAATCCTGGAGGCCAAAAAGGCGGCGAGGGAGGAGATGCTAGGGGGGCTCGACAAAGATCCCTGGGGCAGGCCGTATCATGCGGCACGCAACAAGCTGCGACCGATCGGCCCCCCCGTCGTCGAGTCCCTCGAGCCGGCGCTCCTGTCGGAGGTAGTCCGGGGGCTGTTCCCGGACCGATCGGCGGAGTTCGTCCCTCCTCGGATGACCCCGCCTCGGCGGGTGGGCCCTCCGGCCGACACCGGTTTCGTCCCGGTGTCGGAGGAGGAGTTTTCCTCGGCGGCGCTCCGCCTCCGAGGAAAGAAGACGGCGCCGGGGCCTGACGGGGTGCCGGCGCGGGTGGTGGCGATAACCACCAACCAAATGGGGCGACGCTTTCGGGACCTCTTCGACCGCTGCTTCACGTCTGGGAGGTTCCCAAGGGTGTGGAAGGAGGGGGTATTGTGCCTCCTTCGGAAGCCGGGGCGGCCGGTGGACTCACCTGCCGGGTATCGGCCGGTCGTCCTCTTGGACGACGCGGCCAAGCTTTTTGAGGCCGTTATAGCAGCTCGGCTCAGGGAGCACCTGAGGGGGACCGGCCCGGACTTATCCGGGGCCCAGTACGGGTTTCGGGCGGGTCGGTCCACGATAGACGCGCTCCAGGAGCTGAAGCGCGTCACACAGGAGGCGGTGGCGGCTGGGGATGGCGTGTTGGCTGTGTCGTTTGACATCGCCAATGCCTTCAACACCATCCCCCACGCCACAATTATTGAGGCACTCCGATACAATGGGGTGCCTCCATATTTGCGGGCCCTGCTGGCGGACTACCTCCGGGAGAGGGAAGTCCTGTTCGTCGGCGGGGACGGCCGCATGAGACGGCATAGGGTGCAGTTAGGTGTTCCGCAGGGGTCGGTCCTTGGTCCACTCCTGTGGAACGTCGGCTTCGACTGGCTCCTCCGGGGCGTCCTCCCCGTTGGAGTGGGTGTCATTTGCTATGCGGATGACACCCTAGTCACGGCGCGGGGGAGAACGTTCGGGGACTTTCGTGAACTTTCACCGCGCCTCCTAAAGGCGGCGAGGAGCCTAAATTGGCTCCTCCCGAACGTGGGAGGGCCAGCCACAGCATGCCGGCGCCTCTATGCCGGCGTGCTGAAGAGCATGGCCCTGTACGGCTCCCCCATATGGGCGGACGCCCTGGCGGGGTACAACCAGGTTCACTTGCGTAGGCCCCAAAGGGCCATCGCACAAAGAGTCGCGAGGGCCTTCGCCACGGTAAGTCATGGTGCGGCTTGCGCCATGGCGGGAACTCCACCATGGCACTTGGAGGCCGAGGTGCTATCCGCCGTCTATCACTGGACGGCGGACAAGAGGGCGCGGGGAGAGCGCCCCGCACCAGAGGAGAGGGCCGCCGTCCGGCTGGCGGCCCGCGAGAACGTTCTCCGCAAATGGATGGCGGAGATGGCCGAAGCCAAATTCGGACGGTGGAGCCTGGACGCCATCGGTCCAGTCATGGAGACATGGACCGATAGGAGGCACGGGTTCCTCACATACCGGTTGTCGCAGGTACTTTCCGGGCATGGCTGCTTCGGGAAGTTCCTGCACCGGATAAAAAGTGAGGAGACCCCGGCGTGCTACCACTGTGGCGCGATTGCTGATTTGGCGCAGCACACCCTGGTCGAGTGTCCGGCCTGGGTGGAGCAGCGCCGACGACTCCAGGAGTCAGTAGGCCCGGACCTAACGCTGCCTGCGGTAGTCACTGCCATGTTGGGCAGCGAGGAGGTCTGGGTGGAAGTGGCCTCCTCCTGTGAGGAGGTCATGTCGCGGAAGGAAGTGGCGGAGCGGGCGCGCATGGACGATCCCCTTGCGCCCCCGCACCGCAGACGTCAAAGGGGCCGGAGAAGACGGCAATTTGAACTTCTCCAGCCTGGTGGTGGCCAGTGGGCAGGGGGTGTGGGGACACTCCCGCCCACATTGAACATGGCACCACCCGCGTCGGGTGGGAACGACCGGGCGCTCCTGGTCGCTCCCACAGGCCCCCCCACTCAGCTAGGGGGGCAGGTGGGGTCCGTCGTGTAATAGACGGGCCGTCGCCGGCGGGGTCGTGGATGAAGGGCTAGCCGTACCCACGACTCCGCCAATAAGGCGAGGAAGGAGCGCCGCGGGGTTTTTAGTGGGTACACCATTTTCGGGAGTCCCACACACGCCCCTCGCCTCCCCCGCGAGGGGTACGGTGCGTAAAGCATTTTCCCCGCGGAAACAAAAAAAAAAAAAAAAAAAAAAAAAAAAAAAAAAAAAAAAGCGATAGTAAATTTCAATATATTAATCTTAAAAGTATTCTAAGTTCGCGCTAGGTATTGCAAATTGTTGTTTTTATTGTTCATCTTGCTCATCCCCGTCTAATAGCATTGTTAGTTTCAGTTCATCTCGCATTTTCTGTCTTATCTGACGCCATTTTCGTAATTTTCATACTAAGTCTATTAAATTCATACTAAAAATCACATCTTGTTAGAGAAAATTTTTTATTTTCAATTCCAGTAGATTTCTTTTAATCTTTCAATTTAAAACTAGTTTCAGGGCATATTTTACGTATACACTTCAACCCCGAGGGTTTCATCCCTTAGGAGTTATTAAACTTTTAATATAGTTAAAATAGGTTTTTCTTAAGAAAAATTTTTCATTTTCATATTTTTCAAATTGTTTTCTATCTCGTCAGATAGGCATCAACTAGGCGCACGTTTTGACACCTCTTTCATCATCCTGGCTTCATCCCCCGGGGAGTTATTCACTAAAAACAGTTAATTTTAGTACTAAAAAGTCTACCTAAGCGATAGTAAATTTCAATATATTAATCTTAAAAGTATTCTAAGTTCGCGCTAGGTATTGCAAATTGTTGTTTTTATTGTTCATCTTGCTCATCCCCGTCTAATAGCATTGTTAGTTTCAGTTCATCTCGCATTTTCTGTCTTATCTGACGCCATTTTCGTAATTTTCATACTAAGTCTATTAAATTCATACTAAAAATCACATCTTGTTAGAGAAATTTTTTTATTTTCAATTCCAGTAGATTTCTTTTAATCTATCAATTTAAAACTAGTTTCAGGGCATATTTTACGTATACACTTCAACCCCGAGGGTTTCATCCCTTAGGAGTTATTAAACTTTTAATATAGTTAAAATAGGTTTTTCTTAAGAAAAATTTTTCATTTTCATATTTTTCAAATTGTTTTCTATCTCGTCAGATAGGCATCAACTAGGCGCACGTTTTGACACCTCTTTCATCCCCCTGGCTTCATCCCCCGGGGAGTTATTCACTAAAAACAGTTTGAAATTAGGACTTGTATGCGATGACATAACACAGAGGGACGACAGCCATATACTGGCTAAAATGGAAGAGCATACAAGACTGCTCATCGAGCAAAACAGAAAACTGGACGATCTTAGGGATGTCGTCGACCGACAACGGGGAGTTGTCAGGATCAGAGCCAGGCCCCGCGGCGCTGCATTCGGTAGTTGTCTCCTCGGCCATCAATACTGAGACCGGTGACGAGGTCCTTGAGAAAATAAGAAAGGTGGTGGACGCAAAAGAGGGCTGGATAAAGATAGAAAAAGTGCGAAAGGCCAGAGACAGGAAAGTCGTTGTGGGGTGTAACACGATAGAGGATAGAAGTAAGCTTAAGGAAAAACTGTCGTCCTCTGGATCGCTCGTCGTCGAGGAAGTGAAAAACAAAGACCCGCTCCTGATCCTAAAGGACGTTTTGCTGGTTCACAGCGACGAAGACGTCCTTCGGGCCTTCAAAAACCAAAACCGAGATGTTTTTCACGGCCTAGGAGAGAAAGACGACAGGGCTACAATAAAGTACAGGAGGAAAGCTCGAAACCCCCACAGTGGCCATATCGTCCTAAGCGTCTCACCCGTTATCTGGAGAAGGTGCCTCGATATAGGGAAGCTGCGAATCGATTTGCAGCGCGTGGTCGTGGAGGACCAGTCCCCTCTTGTGCAATGTACCCGTTGCCTGGGGTTCGGACACGGCCGACGGATCTGCAAGGAATCTGTCGACCTCTGCAGTCACTGTGGCGGCCCACATCTTAGGGTGGACTGCCCCGATAGGCTTGCGGGTGTCGAGCCCCAATGCAAGAACTGCACTCGGGCTAAGTCAACTAGTTGTGGACACAACAGTTTCAGCAGCGAATGCCCTGTCAGAAAGAGATGGGACGCATTGGCACGAGCATCCGTGGCATACTGCTAAGGTTGTCCCGTCGAATACCCATCGGTACCTTATAGCCCAAGCGAACCTCCAAAGAAGTAAGCTCGCAACAAATGAGCTGCTTCTGGAAGCTGAAAGGCGAAAACTCTCCGTCGCTTTAATCCAAGAACCCTATGTGGGGGCAATAAATAGGATGAGAACTCACCGGGGTGTACGAATCTTCCAGGGCTCTGAAATAGAGAAGGGCACTGTAAAGGCTGCGATAGCCGTGTTTGACACCGATCTCGATGTCATACAGTGCCCAGAACTCACCACCCAGAACATCGTAGTGGTGAGAATTCGAACCAGTGCCTGGAACATCACCCTGGTCTTCTTCTATTTCGAGCCCAACAAATAAGAACTAATTAGACCAGTACTTGGACCACATAGCGAAGATAAAGCGACAGATGGGGCCGTGTAGGCTGCTCATAGGAGGTGACGCAAACGCAAAGAGCACCTGGTGGGGTAGCCCGCATGAAAATTCAAGGGGGGAGCAGATGTGCGGAGTGATGGAGGAGCTCTCACTCCAGATATTAAATAAAGGCAACATACCAACCTTCGACTGCATCAGAGGGGAAACCAGGTACACAAGCCATGTGGACGTCACGGCCTGTTCGCCCGATCTACTAACCCTCGTCGATGACTGGCGTGTGGAGGAAGGCTTCACGAGCTCGGATCACAACGGCATTATTTCGGCATTAAACTTAATAAATCAAAAGGACACCACATTAAGAGAAGCACACGAATATATAACACACGAAAAGCAAATTGGGTGAAATTTCATGAGAAACTCACGCAACTTAAGACAATTTCCAAATTAACGGCACAACAAATAGAAACAATTAATCACACTGACCAAATAGACGCTGTGGTGAACAAACTCTCTACAACTATTACAGAAACATGCCTTGAAAGCATACCCATTAAAAATCATACGGAATTACTCACCGTGCCGTGGTGGTCCAATGAGCTCGCTGCACACAAAAGGCTGGTCAATACTAGGAGGCGCAGGATCAGGAACGCAGCGCCAGTCCGAAGAGAGATGGTGGTTCGGCTGTACCTAGAAGAGAAGAAGAGGTATGAGATAGCAGTTGAAAATGCACAGACGCAGAGCTGGAAAGAGTTCTGTGGAAAACAAGACCGGGAGGGGGTGTGGGAGGGAATCTACAGGGTCATGAGCAGAACGGCAAAAAGGGAAGAAGACTTACCGTTGGTAATCGAGGGCAAAGCGATGAATGGCAAGGAGTCGGCGACGCTGCTAGCCGAAACCTTCTACCCGGAGGACGGGTTGGAGGACGATAGCGAGGACCATCACCACACACGTCAACTTGCGGAGAGTGTGAATAAGAGTGGAAATCCTGATTAAACATGCGACCCAAGGTTCACACTCAACGAGCTGCTAGTCGCCGTCCGGTCCTTTAATCCGAAGAAAGCCCCGGGAGCTGACGGCTTTTCGCCGGATATCTGTACGCGAGTCATAAATAATGACCCAGTCTTCTTCCTGGCCCTATTAAATAAATGCCTGGCCCTGGAATACTTTCCAAAAGAGTGGAAGAGAGCGATTGTGATCGTCCTGAGGAAGCCGGGGAAAGACTCGTACACGGTACCTAAATCCTACAGGCCGATTGGCCTCCTGCCGGTGCTCGGCAAAGTATATGAAAAAATGCTTGTCGCTCGCCTCAAATTTCACCTTTTGCCTGGGATTAGTACTCGCCAGTATGGCTTCATGCCACAGCGGAGCACCGAAGACGCCCTCTATACCCTCATGACACACGTCCGCAGTAAGCTGGACCAGAAAAGAATAGTCACGCTTGTGTCCTTGGATATAGAGGGGGCCTTTGATAGCGCCTGGTGGCCGGCTATAAGGATCCGACTGGCAGAGGAAAAGTGTCCCGTGAATTTGAGGCGGGTGATTGATAGTTACCTTAGAGACAGATCGGTCGTAGTTAGGTATGCCGGAGAGGAAGTTGATCGAGCCACGTCCAAGGGATGCGTCCAGGGTTCCATTGGTGGACCCATCCTATGGAACCTGTTGCTTGATCCGCTCCTTAAAATGCTCGACAGGTCTAATATTTATTGTCAGGCTTTCGCCGACGATATTGTGTTGGTTTTTGACGGGGAAACGGGGCTTGAAATATCCCTGCAGGGAAACGCGACCCTCGAACGTGTTCGGTCGTGGGGCATCAAGTCTAAGTTAAAATTCGCACCGCAAAAGACGTGTGCGATGGTGATCACGCGGAGACTGAAGTTTGATGTACCGCGCCTGAGCATGGGAGGGGTCGCGATAGTAATGTCTGACAGCATAAAAATCTTGGGAGTAACCATTGATCATCAGCTGACCTTCAACACACATATCACTAATGTCTGTAAAAAGGCGATGGCTATTTACAAGCACCTCTCCAGAACCGCGAAAGTCAGCTGGGGCCTGAACACCGAAGTTATAAAAACCATCTACATGGCTGCAGTTGAGCCGACAATATTGTATGCCGCAAGCGTATGGGCACCGGCAGTCAACAAACTCGGGGTCAAAAAGCAATTGAACGTGATCCAACGTGGATTTGCCCAAAAACTTTGCAAGGGCTACCGCACCGTCTCCCTAAACTCGGCACTAATACTGGCCGGCATACTCCCTCTCGACCTCCGAGTCCGTGAGGCGGCCTCACTATACGAGGCCAAGAAGGGGGCGAACCGCTCAGTATTAGGAGACAGGGAGATAGAGAGGATGTTCCCGACCATCGAGATGCCCCATCCAGCAGAGCTCGACCAACTGGAATTCATAAACCTGGTAGACGAACAACAGTACGAAGACTGCAGGCACTTTAATGTGCGGATCTTTACGGATGGTAGCAAGGTTGAGGACAAGGTTGGCGCCGCGCTATCCATTTGGAATAGTGACGTCGAAACCAAGGCCCTCAAACTTACCCTCTCCCCATACTGTACCGTCTACCAGGCCGAACTCCTAGCTCTTTGCAGAGCGGTTAAAGAGGCAGTAAAGAGCAAACAGTCCTCGTTTGGGGTTTTTAGCGACTCAATGGCGGCTCTTCAAACACTGACAAACCCGGTGTCCTCTCACCCGCTCGCAGTTGAGTCCAGAGAAGCGCTCAGACAATGCAGAGCCCAAAACAAGCGCGTCTCTCTTTTTTGGATAAAAGCTCATGCGGGCTTCGAGGGGAACGAGAGAGCGGACTTCCTAGCAAAGCAGGCCGCCTTGGGGTCGAAAAGAAGACCCGAGTATGATCTCTGTCCCGTCTCCTTTGTCAAGCGAAGGATTCGCTTAAACACTATCGACGAGTGGAATGAAAGATACAGGTCTGAAACTACAGCCGGCATCACCAAACTCTTTTTCCCCAGTGCATCGGAGGCATACGGTGTTGTGAGAAAAATAAAGACCACAAACCACGTCACTCAGATAATGACGGGTCATGGTGGGTTCTCCTCATACTTACACCGATTTAAGCGTAAGGAGAATCCGTCATGCGCCTGCGAGCCCAGCATCGAGGAGACGGTCCCTCATATCCTCATTGACTGCCCGATTCACCAAATCAGAAGAATGGAGCTGGAACAAAAGATAGATATTAATATTAATTTAGAAAACATTCAGACAATTATAAGTAGTAAAAAGCATAGACAAATATTCTTAGAGTATTGTGAAGAAACAGCAAAATTAGTAAATAATAGAAATAGGTTAGACTAAGAAAACTGTGTGTTTAACTTACCTTTGTTTGAATTTCTTCTAAAGCGCTCATCGCCTTAACGCACCTAAATAAATATATAAATAAATATAAAAATAAATATGAAAATAAATAATTAACTAAATAAATAAATAAAAGTGTGTAACTTATCTTTGTCTGAATTTCTTCCTAAGGCGCTATCGCCTTAACGTACCTAAATAAATGTATATAAATAAATATGAAAATAAATAAATATATAAATAAATAACTAAATAAACAAGTAAACTAATAAAACTAAATAAATAAATAAAAGTGTGTAACTTACCTTTGTTTGAATTTCGTCTAAGGCGCTTATCGCCTTAACGCACCTAAATAAATATATAAATAAATATAAAAATGAAAATGAAAATAAATAAATAAGTAAATAAACAAGTAAACAAATAAAACTGAATTAATAAATAAATAAATGAGTGTAATTTACCTTTGTTAATTTTCTTCCTTAGGCGCTTATCGCCTATGCACCTAAATAAATAAAACGGAACAAAATATCATCGTTTTGCAAGAGCCTTGCCCATGGCAGGGGTACTAGAATAAGTTACAAAAAAAAAAAAAAAAAAAAAAAAAACCTAACCTAACCTAACCTAACCTAACCTTTTTTTTTTTTTTTTTTTTTTTTTTTATCGTTGGAAAAATGCGTTTCCGCATCGTCACCCAGGCCAGGAAGGCGATGACCGGGCGGTATGTGCGGCACCCGGCGACTGCCATTTTTAAGGCACCCCACTAAAAAACCAACGGCTGCCCACGACGCTGCCATGGGACGCCACGGGATCGCTTTCGCACTCACCGTGACGTCCCGGCGTAACTCCTCCGTATAGGGGTACCCCGGGCAACCAGTGTACCCCTACCTCATAGACCTAGTGCAATGGCGAGAGAGGTCGCCCCCCCCTCTCACCTAGGCCTACGGCTGGGAAGGAACGGGCTGGACCCTTCTCCTTCGCAGCCTCTCCCGCTGAAGCTCGATGTGACTATGTTGCCATAGCCACAGCCGGCTCCGTGCTGGGCTCCGCGCTCGAGGGTTTCGCACCAGGTGCTAATCCTCGAACTCGCGGAGCCTTACACACTCGGCTCCCCAATAAGTGGGTCGCTGTGAGACCTCGGTCCGCACAGACCGCGCACCGCAACATTCCGGTGCAAGTGGCTCGGGTATGCCCCTCACCACCGCACCGGAAACAGACGGCGCTGCGATCGACCGCGGACGGGCAAGCCGCACGCACATGCCCAGGTGCCAGGCACCTGAAACAGCGCAGCGGCTGCGCCTCCAGCAGCTCCACCCTGGCTGAGCTCCAGCCCACCAGGACCTTCTCGGCGCTTATCAGCAATCTCGCCGCATCAGTGGGGAGACGGGCAAAGGTAGCGCCCATGCCCCCCCAGCCACCCCGACGGATCTCCCCAACATGGAGAGCCCCGCCAGGGCAGTTTGTGATGCGGCGAATCGCATCAAATACGTCCTCTTTAAGCACGGTCTCATCAAGGTCCCTGATTCGAACCGCCACTCGCTTTACCGGCTGAACTGCGTCGCAGACGCCGTCCAGCGCTACGCGAATTCGTTCGGCTAGCATCTGGGCCTGTTCTGGAGTACCCTTGGGTAACTCCAGAAGCCTTGCTCCTGCTGCCGTTCTCCGAATTCGTAGCCCGTCGTTGAGGCCAAGGTCGCCGAGCTTAACCATCTCGGCGGCGCGACCCAAACAGCGAGCATAGGACACCCCCACAGCCGCTGCCTCGGGCTGCAGTTTTAACAAAACTGCAGGACACCGAGGTTTTGGCAGTTTGGGGGGGCCCTTCTGCGACTTCTCGCCCTTCTTGCTCTTGACCCTTGACGGCTTGGGTTCGGCTCCAGCCACTGGTCTCGAAACCGAATTCAGGGGAGGGCTCCTCTTTTTCCCCTTACCCTTGCCCTTTCGGACTACCGTCGACCACGGCTCCTCCTCCGAGGGCCGTGATTGCGCAGCGGGCAACCCCTGCCGAACCGACGACGCGTTACCCGTCTGCAAGACCGGCGTTGAACGCCCTTGCAGACGCGCGTCCGTGGTCGCGGAAGCGGCTAACCCACTTCGCCTCCTATCGGCGGCTAAGGGAGGTCGAAGATTCTTCTCTGGGAGAAGTCTATCCTCGATCCCCCTCAGGCGAGCATTCACCATAACCCCGACTGAGGCTATGATGGAGCTTTTCAACTCCTCTAAGGAGTCCGCCTCCAGTGAGGGCGCCGAAACCGCGGCTGCGGCCGCCGACGCCCTCACTTCAGCGATCTCCTTTCTCGCCGCCCTTATCTCCGCCCTCATGGCGGTCACCTCACGTTGCAAGCGGGCATTGTCCGCCCGAACGCGAGTCACCTCCTCCGGTTCCGTCCGATTGGTCAAGGCCGACACGACTTCCAACAAATTGTTGGTAGCCACCCTCAGGGCCTTGACCATCGTACCTTTAAGGTTTCTGGACTTCGTGCTAACTGCGATAATCGCAGCAGCATGTTGTCCAGCGATGGCCCGGAGTTCCTCCGTGCCTAAGCTAGACAAGTCCGGCAAAGGCTGCACCTCCGACGAAGAGTCTTCGTCGGATACCGGCGCGCGCCCTTCCGAACCTGCCCTCTCTCCCCCGCGGAAGGCCCGAGCGCTCAGTACGCGCTCGAACTCGTCGTCTTCCGCTTCAGCCCTAAGGGCGGCGAGATCGGCCTTCGCCTTCGCCAACCCAGCTCCTCGACCCATAGCCGCAAGTCGTCCACGCCGAGCCGTGTTGCACTTGGGAAGTGCAACCATAGACTCGGGATCGGACTCCGATGCGGAACCTGGGGAGGAACGCAGAACCCCGTGGGTCCTCTTCCTACCGGTGATCTGTGGTTCTGACAGATCGTCAGAGTCTGTTAGAACCACAGCCCCCGTTACCTCACCACGCCTCACACTGATTTTGTTTATCCTGGTCGGTGTGGTGTCGACCAGGGCAGGGACTCCTGCACGTGAACGGTTCTTGCCCCCCCCAGAGTACCTCAATGCGGGCTTCCGAGATCTTGTGGCCGTGCAATGCTTGCTCCGAAAAGCAAGCAGCCACATTTGCTAGTAGCTGTCCGCGCCGGCCGAAGCCGGTGCCCCCCATATCTGGGGGGACCTCCCCTATCCGCAACCCGGGGGACGCGCCAGATGGCGGCACTAGCGACCGCGCACTGGAACCTAACCTAACCTAACCTAACCTAACCTAACCTAGTTCGCGCTTTAGTTCGGAGTGCCCCCTTAGAAGGAAGTGGGATGCTATAGCAAGAGCAGCAATAGCATACTGCTAAGGTTGCCCCCGGCGAAAATATGGTAAAGAACCCTGGTATAAAAGAACTTGTCGGACTCTGCGTAGCTCAAGCAAACCTTCAACGGAAAGAGCTTGCTACCCACGAATTAATGATAGAGGCTTTCCAGCGGAAAATAGCAATCGCACTAATCCAAGAACCGTATGTGGGTGGATTAAAGAGGATGAAAGATTATCGGGGGGTAAGGATATACCAGAATGTCGAACCAGATGGAAATGCAAAAGCGGCAATAGCAATCTTCAACCCCAAAATAAACGTTACTCAGTGCCCAAAATTCACTACAAAAAACATAGTAGCGGTTAAGGTACGAAATGGGAACAAGGAGATAACTCTTATCTCCTTCTATCTGGAACCTGACAAACCACTGGAACCCTACCTAGAACAACTTAAACAAACTATGGAGGCCGTGAGTCCGGATTCAATAATAGTTGGCGGTGATGCAAATGCAAAAAGCCTACCCAACAAACAAACAAACCTTATAAGATTAAGTTTATAAGATCTAAACTCTTATACTTGTTATAAAAGAGTATTCATTATGTCAATGTACCTTATTATGGCACATTAATAGAAGATTTGGCTAATATTACCTTTAGTCTTATAATTTGGCTGGGAAAACGCTAATGAATCCAATTAATACGGCTACAATAAGGGTTAGAAATGTGTTCTTCTTATAGAGGTTAGTTACATTGCTTTTCAGCCGTATAATATTCAAAGTTATATACAGGCGTTTAATATGGTCAATTTCTCTTAGAAAAGTAATTCACGAGATAATTATAATGCTTTTTAACTTATAGAAACATTTAATAAGACGTCTATCCAACAAATGAATTCTAACAGTTTATATGACCTTTACAACGATGAAAGCAATCCATTTGTCCTTATACAGTGCTTATAATGATATTATTCTTTATATTGTTACGTTAAAATGTTTATATAGCTAGATTCGCCATTTTGAAAGTACAGCAGATAATGTGGACTTCTTACGTAGCGGAATTTGCATTCAAAAAATGGATTCTAAATATTGAAAGAACTTTAAAAGGAGCGGTGGTTACAGAAGAAAAGTAAAAAAAAGTCTTCGAAAACATGGTTATGAGCATCACACCCACCACCTTTACTCCTATGATGTTACAAAATGACCAACCCGATGCCAACGATTCAGCCAGTGGTTCCGCAGAGGATTATTATATAGAAAATGAGAATGAAAAGGAAACCAGTGAGGAACAATATAATTGTAGCGATACTGATAGTGATACAGACATATTCTTAAATGAAAGATGAAGAAAATTTATTTACTAGGTGATATCAGAGAGAATGGGCAGTGAAGTTTAATATTTCGCATATCGCTTTAAGTAATTTATTAAAAATATTAAACCACCTAATGCCAAACAAAATGCCATTGGATGCGCGTACATTGCTCAAAACAAATAAAGTAGAAATATGCATAACTGAAATTGGGACTGGACATTATTGGCATAATGGATTAACTACACAATTAAAAAAAACTTTACAAAACTATGAAGTGCTCAAGAAAAATTAAATACCCGTTTGTAAAACTGTGCAACAGCAAATGGATCTATGTTGGTACTACATTTTGAATCTTTTATTTTATCTTTCCAAAAACACGATAAATGGTTTTTAACAACAGACGAACAAGTTATAGAAATAAAGGTTATATACAGTAGTAATACGAAAAGATACAACTAAATGGATCCCTCATGGAAAATTTAGTTGACGCCTTTGACTATCCATTGAAGTCTTCATTAATTTATATTTATAGATGTGAAGATTATATCTCTAGCAAATCAAAAAATATACATGACTTTTCAAGTGCTGCAATGAAATGTAAATTATTAAATGTAGAATATGATTCTGTGTTGTATTTTACACCATTTTAATCCATACTTTGTAAAATAAAATAACTAATTTGTAAATCACGTATTTTTATTAAAGTCATATTTTTTTAAGAAGCTCAGAGGAGAGTGACTCTTACATCTGGAATTCAAAGGAAGAAGAAGGTACTAAGGAACCGTTTGAACAACTTGTGGAAGATATGATGTGTTTGTTTGCTAAATTTGGGTGCTACCGAAATTAGTCCACATCGCATCAAAATAGTTATCTTAGCAATTAACATAATCGAACAATCAAAGTCGCGGGAAACAGCTAGTTTTATGATATAACAGTAGAGTAACTTACAATGTTTTTACATGATAATTAAAATATAGTTTTACTTATGTATTAGTAGGAACATGAGCAACCATCATCAATGACGTTGATTTAGTGTTTACAAGTAAATTCCCTTTTTTAAATGTTTTGAACACAATAGTATTTAAATAAATAGTATATAATCAGACTCTTTAATAAATCTAGTAACTTATCAATCTATTAAATACTTACATCTTAATTAATCATTAATCAGTGAATAAGAAACATTTTTCGTATATTCGAACATCGATGGTTGCAGGGAATAAGAATATCAGTATGAAGTCAAAAATATTTTTTTAATATTTATGGGAATAATACGAGGCTAGGGACAGGATTTAGTTCATGATAAAGGAACCCTAATGATTTGTAAAATGGCGATAGCGTAAGCAAAAAATGTTGCCATTATAAAGTCTTCTCTCTTATAGAGTTCTTGTAGATGATGTGTTAACCGTTTTACTCTTATAATAGCACTGTATATAACATGACTAAATAATTATTAACGTTTGTAGCGTAAAAACAGCTTCAATTCAAGGGCGCGTGGATTCTGAAACACACAACGTACCAAATTTTACCATGCATTTAAATTCCCATACACTTTTCACTATAAACAAGTACATAAAATCAGATAAATAAAGTACGTAAAATAATAACTTACCGTTCACTTTTCAGTAAAATGGTTGACGTTTCTCTTTCTTTTGTAAATCACTAACAAAAAGACTTATTGCAGAATCATAAACAGACGGCTACAAGGGCCTAAGGATATTAAGGAGTCTTTGACTTGCCGCAATGAGTTCAACTTCCTTGTGAATTAATAAAATAAAGCACGTATAAGGGTGATCGCCCTTATTAACGATTTCCATATGTTTCTTATAAGTGTATCATGGCTGTCTAGGAGCTTTTTTCTTGCCATTATAAGCTTAACTTCCTTATTCCTTGCAATAATATAATAGGTATAAGAAAAATAAAGCGGACTATAAAGCAACTATAAGGGGCGTATAAGATCATTGTCTTTATAAAGTGTGCCCAAACGCACTCTTATTAGCGATAATGCGGCTACTATAAGAACATATTTTTTGGCAATATAAGCTACTACAAGAGCAATTTTTGTTAGTTGGGTATGGTGGGGCAGTCCAAAAACCGATTATAGAGGGGAAGAAATGTCAGGGATGCTGGAGGAAATGCAGCTGCAAATTCTCAACCGCGGCGATATCCCAACTTTTGATACTGTGAGGGGAACCAAGAGGTATACCAGTCACGTGGACATAACAGCCTGCTCTCTAGACCTACTCGACATGATTGATGACTGGAAGGTTGAAGAGAACCTAGTCAGCTCAGACCATAATAGCATAATATTTAAAATTCACTTAAGCAAACCAGAAGGACCAAAAGTACTCAGGACGACAAGAATATACAATACGAAGAAAGCAAAATGGAGTCAGTTTAATGATAAACTCACCTATTTTAAAAACGAATTAGATATAAACAAATTCAATATAGATAACATACACACAAAACAAGAAACAGAAACAATGGCGAAAAAATTTACCCAAGCTATAATAAACACATGTAAAGAAACAATACCAGTAAAAAGTAACAAAGAAAGCAGCAGCAGCAGCAGCAGTAAGCTACCGTAGAGTACGCACAAGTATTTCGTTCCGCAAAGTCCCCCTTGGAGAGCCACGTAGTCTTGCAGGTGTCGCCACACCTCTGGAGAGCGCTTACCACGGCAGGACGAGTACACATCGACCTCCAGAGGTGCACCGTCGCTGACCAGTCCCCATTAGTCCAATGCACAAAGTGCTTGGGCTATGGGCACGGGAAGCGATTCTGCAAGGCGGCGTCGGACTCCTGTAGCCACTGCGGTGGAAGCCACTTAAGGGCGGATTGCCCGGCATGGACCACCGGCGAGAGACCGTCATGTGTGAATTGTCACACTGGAAAACTCGACAAGACTGATCACTCGGCGTTCGATGGTGACTGTCCTGTACGGAAACGGTGGGACGCCATAGCTAGGACCTCAGTGGCCTACTATTAGGTATTGTCCCCCGCGGCCTCAAAACAGGAAGTCCCATCGGACGCGCTGACGGATGACTGACGACTGACTCGAAAACTAAATGGGACCACAGGACAAGAGAATAAACCCTCATACAAACTAGACTGACATATCAAATGACAGACTGACGCCAACAGCCATGCCGGTAAACCGGACGACCTACTTCAACTTTATGACGACCAATATTGACCCCAAGAACCCATAACTGCATGGACCTAGAAATGGCGCTAACTCCGTGTGAGGGCACACGGACTCCTAGGGCCACCAGTACACATCACCGATCGTGGGGAGGCATTGTGGACATGCCTGCTCCCCTCAATCGCAACAGGCAACTCGGCGGGAAACGGTGCAGCAACGCAGCAGGAATCCGGATGTTGGTCCACATTGTACCAATGTGGCCCCAGCATGGCGGGACGGCGAGTATGGAAGAAAACAAAATATTATATATGGGAAAAAAAAAAAAAAAAAAAAAAAAAAAACTTACCTTGTCCTCTGGCTTCGTACCAGGACGGATCTGAAAAAGAAATTATTTAAATATTATTATTAATTAGAATTAAGTCATCCATATACATAGTGCTGTAGTCATAAAATAAGCAGTGGCAAAACACACAGTCATGGATGTCCTGACAAGATATATGTCTAACTGTGTAAATTGTTCAAAATGTCCTTTGAGAAACTGTCTTCATGTAAATATCGTTGTATAAATAAACTAGGGAAAAAGTAATGCATCTTTTGTAAGTAACTATCTTTGGCGGATATACCAATGTCCATGCTCTCTTGCTAATGTAACGTATGCAAATACGGATTAACTATAGAATAACTAGTACCTAAATTTAACCAAATTGAAGTTAATTTAAATTACCTCATCATAACCTAACAAATATATGTAAATACTAAATATAAACTTTTAATCACATTGTAAATAAATTGCCTAACTGACTTAAGCGTCAATATCATTAAAATTATTTCACCATTAGAAGCAATAAAAATAGCATATAAGCGTAATGTGCAAATAGTCTGTAAAAGTAAAAGACACTAAAATAGTCTGTAAAAGTAAAAGACACTAAAAGACTGTAAAAGTTAAAGACACTAAATCTATGCGACTACAAATTTGTCTCAATAACCAAAATTGTACATATTCCTATAAAGTCCTTTTATCAAATATCAAAACAAAATTAGAAAATAAGTGTATAGTTAGTAAATGTAAATATATAGTAAAATGTAAATGTATATAAAGTAGAAGACACCGTAATTATGTATTATCTTTGTAACTAGAGTAAGACTTACCAATCATTGTAAATACGTAGCTGATTATAAACGGAACACCAGAAGTATATAAATGATAAATTGTAACAGCGAACCACATAGACAACCACACAGACCCCTATGGCGGCAGCTATTTTAACCACTAGACACACTATGCAGATAAACTGAGTTAACTTAAAATAATCATAACAAAACAGCTGCCGTCAAATGGAAACTACATCATACTAGTTTACAACACCATTCACCCAATTTCATAATAAAAATGAACAGATGAAAAAATTATTTAACCCGAACACGGATTCCCTCCTCCCATGGGGAAGAAAATAGTGAATACACCAAATAAAAAAAAAAAAAAAAAAAAAAAACCTAACCTAACCTAACCTAACCTAACCTTTTTTTTTTTTTTTTTTTTTTTTTTTTTTTTTTTTTTTTTTTTTTTTTTTTTTTTTTTTTTTTTTTATCGTTGGAAAAATGCGTTACGCATCATCCCTGCGGCCAGGAAGGTGATGACCGAGGGGGTATGTGGGACTACCCGGCAGCATAGAGGACGCTGCCATTTTTAAGGCTACCCACTAAAAAAACAACGGTTGACCTCATCGCCTTAGTGGGGCGTCACGGGATCGCTTTCGCACTCACCGTGACACCCCGGCGGAACCCCCTGCGAGGGGCCCCGATCAACTTAGGGACACCCTCACCTCGTAGGCCTATAACGGTCGGGAGAGGTCACCCCCCTCTCCCGTCCAGGCACTACAGCTGGGGAAGGAGGCTGCGGGCGTAATCCCGCCTCCTTCGACCCAGCCTACCCCTGCGAAGCGGTTCAGAGGAGGCTGCCTCTCTGTCCCGCTCCGCGGCCTCCTTCGCGGCAATGACTTGCTCGCAGAAGGAGGCCATAGCGACCCAGGACCTCTCGTCGTCGAGCATCGCGGAAACAACGCTCGGCAACGAGAGGTCGCTGCCAACCACGGCCGTCAGCTCAGTACGCTGACGGTCCCAGGCTGCGCACTCCGCCAAGGTGTGACGAGCCGTGTCCACGGGCTCGTCACAGTGGTGGCAGGAGGGGGCCGCCTCTCTGCGTGCGATCTTGTGCAGGTACTCACCGAAGCACCCATGCCCCGTGAGCACCTGCACAAGACGGAACGTTAGAGTCCCGTGCCGCCGGCCGATCCAACGATCGAGATGGGGGGAAATAGCCCCCACCGTCGCAAGACCGGCCGACGGGGACTCTAAGTCCCTACTCCACTGTCGGATCAGGGCTCGGTGAGCTAGAGCCCTGATCCGATCCGCCTCGAGCCTAACCCGCCCGACCCGGGCTTCTACCCGGTGCCAATACACTCCGGCGAGGACCCGCGCCTGTAGCTCCCAGGGCGGATCGCTCGCCAGGAGTGTGGCCGCAGTGTATGACACCGTACGGTACCCCCTGATCACCCTCACCGCTAGGACCCTTTGCGTGCGACGCAAAAGGGCCCTGGAATCCGCGGTGAGGGCTCCCGACCATATGGGAGCACCGTACAGGGCCATGCTCCTCACCACTCCGGCATATAACCGGCGGCAAGGAGCCTGCGGCCCTCCGGCGTTGGGTAGAAGCCTACTCAAGGCGACTGCAGTGGAGAGTAACTTCGGGGCCAGCAGAGAGAAGTGGGCCCCGAAGTTCCATCTACCGTCCAGGGTGAGGCCCAGATACTGCATCTGGGCCTTCACCGCCACCCGCGCACCCTGGACGGAGATGTACGCCCGACGAGGGGGACCCCGGCGAGGGCCGTGGAACAGGATGGCCTCCGTCTTGGAAACGGAGACCTCCAGTCCCAACAGCCCTATGCGGTCCGCTACCAACGTAGCGCCGACCGTGGCAAGACAGGCTGCCTCAGCAAAGCTCCCTCCGCGCGCCGTGACGAGGGTATCATCTGCGTAACACAGCACCCTCGTCCGGGGGAGGAGCGGACAGCGAAGCAGCCAGTCGTAGCCCAGGTTCCACAAGACCGGTCCCAAAACGGACCCTTGTGGAACCCCTCGACTCACACCACGTCGGTAGACCCGCCGGTCGCCGCACTCCCACAGGACCTCTCTATCCTGCAGGTACGCCCTCAACAGCCTGCGGAGATAGGGAGGCACTCCATGGAACCGGAGTGCCTCAACCAAAGTCTCGAACGGCAGGCTGTTGAAGGCGTTGGCGACGTCCAGCGAAACCGCCAGGACGACATCCCCCTCGGATACAGCCTCTTCGGTCAGGTCTCTCAGAGCCCTCAGGGCGTCGATCGTTGAACGACCCGCCCTGAAGCCGAACTGGGCGTCTGAGAGACCCGGACCGACCTCCTGGAGGTGCTGGACGAGACGGGCAGAGAGGACTCTCTCGAAGAGCTTGCCCGTCTCGTCCAGCAGCACGATCGGCCTGTATGCGGAAGGAGAATCGACAGAACGACCGTCCTTCCGCAACAGGCACAACCTGCCCTCCTTCCAGGCTTTCGGGAACTGTCCAGTGCGCAAACACAAGTTGAACAGTTCCCGAAGCCTGCCTCCCAGGTATTCCAGGGCGATGACCAGCACTCGCCCTGGAATACCGTCCGGCCCCGGCGCAGTGTTGCGGGCTCGCAGGCGATTCAGTGCGACCTCCAGCTCGGCCTCCGTGATGACTGGGACAGAACCAGCTCCCCCCCTTTGAGAGGGGGGAGCCATCACAGGAGGAGAGTGGCTGGTGGAATCCGGGAAAAGTTCCCCCACCAGCCGCTCGAGGAAATCCGGCTGAAGGGACTCCATGACCGGGGCGGTCGCGGCGCGGATTTTATTCCGCGCAACGCGATACGGTCGCCCCCATGGGTCCCTATCGAGACCGGCCAGGATTTCCTCCCGAGCCAGGTCCTTCGCCTTCCGAATCGCGAGCTGCAGGGTCGACTTCGCTTGGCGATACTGACCCTGCAGCTGGGCCTCCATCTCCGGGTCCGAGCCGCGTCTGCGGCGACACCGGAGGAAGGCCCTGCGAGCCCTGCAACAGGCCGCCCGAAGTTCGGCTATTTCGGGCGACCACCAGTAAACACCCCTGCGCCGGGGCCGGAACCCCACCCTCGGCATGGCCGCATCGCAGACTCTCGTAAGAGCCTCGCGCATGCGGCCAGCCAAGCCCTCCACGTCGGTTTCCTCGCTGGGGGGATCGGGAAAGGCCCAGCCCTGGACAATGGCTGCCTCGACGGCCATTTCCCGATCCAGCCTCTGGACAGCCCAGCGAGGAAACCGACTCCCCTCCCGCGGTGGCCTGGCCAGATCCGGTCGGGAGGCGGAGATCTCAAATCGGACGTATAAGTGGTCCGACAGAGTCTCCACCTCAGTCTCGACTCTCCAGTCGTCGACCATGCGTGCGACAGCTGGGGTGGCGAACGAAACGTCCACCACGGAACTCCCTTGCTGCCGCACGCAGGTCGGTTCGGTCCCTCTGTTGAGGAGGGACAGACCGGAGAGGAGCGACCAGATCTGGACAGCCCTACCCCTAGCGTCCGTGGCGTGGTTCCCCCAGGCCTCGGATTTGGCGTTCAGGTCGCCGAGGAAGATGACCTTCCCCGACGCCTGTCTGCGAATCGCAGCACTGGCGGAGTCGAGAAAAACCTCGAACTCCGCCAGGCTACGATTGGGGGAGAAGTACGCGCCTACGACGACGTACTCCCCCCACCGCGCCACTACCAAACCCGGGCCAGTCTCCAGAGTGGAGAAAGGGGGACCGGGACCAGGTCCCACAACCACTGCCACGGAGCCGTTTATGTCCCCCGACCAACTGGAACTAGGGGGGACATAGTAGGGCTCGCAGGCCACCGCAATACCTACGTTCCACTCCGCCAAGGCCTGGACGAAAAGGTCCTGGGCCCTGGCGGAGTGATTCAAATTCGCCTGTAAGAAGCCATGTCGCAGACTAGTCATTGCGACATGGCTTCCTCAGGCGGATTACCGCCCCTGACAGCCCTAGGGGCATCAGCCCTTGGGGCAGGAGAGGGAGCGACTACTTTCCCTCTCCTCCGGGGAGCTCGGCACGCTCCGCTACCCAGCTCGTGGCCCGCTGGTAGTCCTCGGTCTACGCAGAGAGCGCACCTGAGGACTCCGGTGCAGCCTGCACGGGAGTGACCCGCTAGGCCGCACCGGTAGCACACCGAGCTACGGTCTATACCGGAGGGGCAGACCGCACGCGTGTGTCCGGGCTCTAGACACCCGAAACAACGCATGGGCCGCTCCTCCAGTAGCTCCACCCGTGCCGAGCTCCACCCGACGAGTAGGCGACCAGCGTCAAGAAGGGTTTTTGCCGCACCGACAGGACACCGGGCAAAGGTGACGCCCGTGTGTCCATTGCTCCACCGAATCTCCCCAACATGAAGAGAGACGCCGGAGCACTTGGTGGTGCGGCATATCGCTTCTGCGACCTTCTCTTTCGTGGAACCTAACCTAACCTAACCTAACCTAACCTAACCTAACCTAACCTAACCTAACCTAACCTAACCTAACCTAACCTAACCTAACCTAACCTAACCTAACCTAACCTAACCTAACCGTGCGAGCCTGGGGCCGTGGAGTCCGTGAGCCACATCCTCCTGGAGTGTCCAGCGTTTGAGGTGAAGAGAAGAAACCTGGAAGGAAAGATAGAAAGTAGATTAAACGAAAATACAATAAGTGAGATAATAAGCGATCGGACCAAAAGAGAGGCTTTATTAGAATACTGTGTAGATGTAGGTAATAGTGTAATAATAAGAAATAAAGATAATTAATATATGATATCTTTATATATAATGTGTATATACACTGTTAGCATAAATAAGAAATAGATGTAGAAATTAGTATAGGATAAAAAAAAAAAAAAAAAAAAAAAAAAAAAAAAAAAAAAAAAAAAAAAAAAAAAAAAAAAAAAAAAAAAAAAAGGAAATTATACGATAGATTTAAAAAAAAAAAAAACTAGAAAATACTACAAAATTTGTAAATACTAGAATAAGAAGAGATAAACTCTAACTACAAAAAATGTAAGCCTGTTAGTGTAAATATAGAAATGTTAAAAAAGAGGACTCTGACTATGTCAGGGGAGAATTCGCTAACACCCTGTGAAAACGGGTGCCTATAAAAAAAAAAAAAAAAAAAACCTAACCTAACCTAACCTAACCTAACCTAACCTAACCTAACCTAACCTAACCTAACCTAACCTAACCTAACCTAACCTTTTTTTTTTTTTTTTTTTTTTTTATCGTTGGAAAAATGCGTTACGCATCATCCCTGCGGCCAGGAAGGTGATGACCGAGGGGGTATGTGGAACTACCCGGCAGCATAGAAGACGCTGCCATTTTTAAGGCTACCCACTAAAAAACCAACGGTTGACCTCATCGCCTTAGTGGGGCGCCACGGGATCGCTTTCGCACTCACCGTGACGCCCCGGCGGAACCCCCTGCGAGGGGCCCCGATCAACTTAGGGACACCCTCACCTCGTAGGCCTATAACGGTCGGGAGAGGTCACCCCCCTCTCCCGTCCAGGCACTACAGCTGGGGAAGGAGGCTGCGGGCGTAATCCCGCCTCCTTCGACCCAGCCTACCCCTGCGAAGCGGTTCAGAGGAGGCTGCCTCTCTGTCCCGCTCCGCGGCCTCCTTCGCGGCAATGACTTGCTCGCAGAAGGAGGCCATAGCGACCCAGGACCTCTCGTCGTCGAGCATCGCGGAAACAACGCTCGGCAACGAGAGGTCGCTGCCAACCACGGCCGTCAGCTCAGTACGCTGACGGTCCCAGGCTGCGCACTCCGCCAAGGTGTGACGAGCCGTGTCCACGGGCTCGTCACAGTGGTGGCAGGAGGGGGCCGCCTCTCTGCGTGCGATCTTGTGCAGGTACTCACCGAAGCACCCATGCCCCGTGAGCACCTGCACAAGACGGAACGTTAGAGTCCCGTGCCGCCGGCCGATCCAACGATCGAGATGGGGGGAAATAGCCCCCACCGTCGCAAGACCGGCCGACGGGGACTCTAAGTCCCTACTCCACTGTCGGATCAGGGCTCGGTGAGCTAGAGCCCTGATCCGATCCGCCTCGAGCCTAACCCGCCCGACCCTGGCTTCCGCCCGGTGCCAATACACTCCGGCGAGGACCCGCGCCTGTAGCTCCCAGGGCGGATCACTCGCCAGGAGTGTGGCCGCAGCGTATGACACCGTACGGTACCCCCTGATCACCCTCACCGCTAGGACCCTTTGCGTGCGACGCAAAAGGGCCCTGGAATCCGCGGTGAGGGCTCCCGACCATATGGGAGCACCGTACAGGGCCATGCTCCTCACCACTCCGGCGTATAACCGGCGGCAAGGAGCCTGCGGCCCTCCGGCGTTGGGCAGAAGCCTACTCAAGGCGACTGCAGTGGAGAGTAACTTCGGGGCCAGCAGAGAGAAGTGGGCCCCGAAGTTCCATCTACCGTCCAGGGTGAGGCCCAGATACTTCATCTGGGCCTTCACCGCCACCCGCGCACCCTGGACGGAGATGTACGCCCGACGAGGGGGACCCCGGCGAGGGCCGTGGAACAGGATGGCCTCCGTCTTGGAAACGGAGACCTCCAGTCCCAACAGCCCTATGCGGTCCGCTACCAACGTAGCGCCGACCGTGGCAAGACGGGCTGCCTCAGCAAAGCTCCCTCCGCGCGCCGTGACGAGGGTATCATCTGCGTAACACAGCACCCTCGTCCGGGGGAGGAGCGGACAGCGAAGCAGCCAGTCGTAGCCCAGGTTCCACAAGACCGGTCCCAAAACGGACCCTTGTGGAACCCCTCGGCTCACACCACGTCGGTAGACCCGCCGGTCGCCGCACTCCCACAGGACCTCTCTATCCTGCAGGTACGCCCCCAACAGCCTGCGGAGATAGGGAGGCACTCCATGGAACCGGAGCGCCTCAACCAAAGTCTCGAACGGCAGGCTGTTGAAGGCGTTGGCGACGTCCAGCGAAACCGCCAGGACGACATCCCCCTCGGAAACAGCCTCTTCGGTCAGGTCTCTCAGAGCCCTCAGGGCGTCGATCGTTGAACGACCCGCCCTGAAGCCGAACTGGGCATCTGAGAGACCTGGACCGACCTCCTGGAGGTGCTGGACGAGACGGGCAGAGAGGACTCTCTCGAAGAGCTTGCCCATCTCGTCCAGCAGCACGATCGGCCTGTATGCGGAAGGAGAGTCGGCAGAACGACCCTCCTTCCGCAACAGGCACAACCTGCCCTCCTTCCAGGCCTTCGGGAACTGTCCAGTGCGCAAACACAGGTTGAACAGTTCCCGAAGCCTGCCTCCCAGGTATTCCAGGGCGATGACCAGAACCCGCCCCGGAATACCGTCCGGCCCCGGCGCAGTGTTGCGGGCTCGCAGGCGACTCAGCGCGACCTCCAGCTCGGCCTCCGTGATGACTGGGACAGAACCAGCTCCCCCCCTTTGAGAGGGGGGAGCCATCACAGGAGGAGAGTGGCCGGTGGAATCCGGGAAGAGTTCCCCCACCAGCCGCTCGAGGAAATCCGGCTGAAGGGACTCCATGACCGGGGCGGTCGCGGCGCGGATTTTATTCCGCGCAACGCGATACGGTCGCCCCCATGGGTCCCTATCGAGACCGGCCAGGATTTCCTCCCGAGCTAGGTCCTTCGCCTTCCGAATCGCGAGCTGCAGGGTCGACTTCGCTTGGCGATACTGACCCTGCAGCTGGGCCTCCATCTCCGGGTCCGAGCCGCGTCTGCGGCGACACCGGAGGAAGGCCCTGCGAGCCCTGCAACAGGCCGCCCGAAGTTCGGCTATTTCGGGCGACCACCAGTAGACACCCCTGCGCCGGGGCCGGAACCCCGCCCTCGGCATGGCCGCATCGCAGACCCTCGATAGGGCCCCGCGCATGCGGCCAGCCAACTCCTCGACGTCGGTTTCCTCGCTGGGGGGATCGGGAAAGGCCCAGCCCTGGACAATGGCTGCCTCGACCGCCATTTCCCGATCCAGCCGCTGGACTGCCCAGCGAGGGAACCGACATCCCGCCCGCGGTGGCCCGGCCAGATCCGGTCGGGAGGCGGAGATCTCAAATCGGACGTATAAATGGTCCGATAGAGTCTCCACCTCCGTCTCGACTCTCCAGTCGTCGACCATGCGCGCGACAGCTGGGGTGGCGAACGAAACGTCCACCACGGAACTCCCTTGCTGCCGCACGCAGGTCGGTTCGGTCCCTCTGTTAAGGAGGGACAGACCGGAGAGGAGTGACCAGATCTGGACAGCCCTACCCCTAGCGTCCGTGGCGTGGTTCCCCCAGGCCTCGGATTTGGCGTTCAGGTCGCCGAGGAAGATGACCTTCCCCGACGCCTGTCTGCGAATCGCAGCACTGACGGAGTCGAGAAAGTCCTCGAACTCCGCCAGGCTGCGATTGGGGGAGAAGTACGCGCCAACGACGACGTACTCCCCCCACCGCGCCACTACCAAACCCGGGCCAATCTCTAGAGTGGAGAAAGGGGGACCGGGACCAGGTCCCACAACCACCGCCACGGAGCCGTTTATGTCCCCCGACCAACTGGAATTAGGGGGGACATAGTAGGGCTCGCAGGCCACCGCAACACTAACTTCCCACTCCGCCAAGGCCTGGACGAAAAGATCCTGGGCCCTGGCAGAGTGATTTAGATTCGCCTGTAGGAAACCATGTCGCCGTCTGGTCATCGCGACATGGCTTCCACAGGCGGTATCCCACCGCCACCACCTCTTGGAGCCGGAGTAGGACCGGCTACCCTACCTCGCCTTCGGGGCGCCTTGCAGGCACCGCTGCCCAGCTCATGGCCTGCCTGAAGTCCTAGGTCTGCGCAGATTGCGCACCTGAGGACCCCGGTGCAGCCTGCACGGGAGTGACCCGCTAGGCCGCACCGGTAGCAGACCATGCTACGGTCTATGTTGGAGGGGCAGACCGCACGCGTGTGCCCGGGTTCTAAGCACCCGAAACACCGCAAGGGTCGCTCCTCCAAGAGCTCGACCCTGGCCGAGCTCCATCCTACCAGCAGTCTCCCTGCCTCCAGAAGGACTTTCGCCGCACCTACTGGACACCGGGCAAAGGCTACGCCCGTGAGTCCGTTGCCCCAGCGAATCTCCCCAACGTGAAGGGAGACTCCGGAGCACTTGGTGGTGCGGCAAATTGCTTCCGCCACCTTCTCTCGCGTGGCAGAGTCGTCCAAACCCTTTATCCTTAAACCAACCCGTTTAACGGGTTGGACGACCTCTGCCACTCCCGCCAACGTTAACCGAAGGCAAGCCGCCAGCTTCTCGGCAACCTAACCTAACCTAACCTAACCTAACCTAACCTAACCTAACCTAACCTAACCTAACCTAACCTAACCTAACCCAGTTCGCGCTAAGCTACCGTAGAGTACGCACACGTATTTCGTTCCGCAAAGTCGCTCCGTAGTATGAAAAACTTACAAAAATCGTAAAAGTAGACAAAATTCTCGGATTTTCGCGAGTGAAGTGTCATTCGATTGGGCTTAACGCCTACTACGTGTTTGTGAAAACCGCGATATCCGGAAACCGCGGGTTTAAAAGATATAAGTGTTTTTGTGCCAAAAATAAAAATTTAAAAACTTCAAAGTGAAACGCTGCCCAAATTAAAGCGGTGACCCAAGTGTTTTTTAGTGTTGTAAAATAGCCTTTAATAAGGCCTATCTACTAGTGCAAAATTTGGATTTTTTTGACAAGTAAGTAAAAAGATATTGACTAAAAACTAAAAAGCGCGTGGGACCTAAAATCGCCCACGCAAGTGCTACAGGAATTCTAGAAATACAGTGTTGTAGAGCATAAAAAACCCTTTCAAACGAGCCGCAGTTCAAGAAATTTGAAAGTTTTTTGGCGAAGTTACGACGCATCGAAAGTGTTTCAATAAATAAGCTAAGTTCAGGCCCCTATATCTCGTAATCTAAATCGATAACCCCCCCCAAATTTTATTACAACATATCAAGCATCTATCCATCTACCTATATTCCAAATTTCAGATTTTTCCCAATTATAGTTTTAAAGTTATTAACATAAACATTCGAACCGGCGCCCCATACAAAACCAAATTGTCGAAGATAATAAGTTTATGGAAAATACCCAAGAATAAAGTAGTAAACAACCTACGTCATCGCAGTCAGAGCGCGGCGCGTTGGAACTTTAGTTCCGTAGTTCCGCAGATCCAGTTCCAAAGTTCCACAGTCGGAACTAAATTTCAGCACCAACCACCATAAGTGGCCCCGGGGGAATTATTGTATTGCAAGCGGTTAAATAATAAATCATTGTAAAAGCGGTTCACAGAAATAATTAACGGAACATAAATCTTTAACCGCTTAAACAAGGGTGCCCGAGCTCAAGCACGAGTACGTGCGAGAACTAGAGCCGGCCGATAAATTGGCGAACTCGAGCCACCGAGACAGAACCAAGACCGCCACATTACCCCCTCAATCTGGAAAATTCCTAAGTCCGTGCCCATATAAAATCATTAAAAATTTTGCAAGACCCTGCGGCAGTCAAAAAGGACCTGGAACAAGCCACGCGAAAGAAGATTTTCACAAAGAGGATGCTGGACGTGCAGCAGGTGCTGGCAGCCACGGCCGCGAGCGACAGCGACGCGTCCATCATTCCCAGTCAATCGAGTCGAGAGTCAGCTGGCGAACACACCGCCCAGGTGTTGTCCACCCTCCCTTCAACGGCCAACCGACTGTTCCTTGAAGCCAAGGAGCAGATAGAGCAGTCGGGCAACCTAAAGACGTCAATTAAGGAGAAGGTGTTGGAAAACCTTGGGGGAATCTACGAAATCGTTCTTCGACTAAATGAATCGCGGCAGACGGTCCAACTCCAGCTTGAGCGCACCAAGTCCTCGATGGCAAATTTAATGGCCAAAAAAGAGCACGAGCATGCCCTGCAGCTGACCCAACTAGCTACCGAACGGAAGGAGGATGTCGCTAAACCCGAACTTCAGGAACTGCTGAGGGAAGTAAAATCAGTAAGGCAGATGATATCGTACGACGTCATCGACCTGCTATCAAAAACTACTCAGCAAACACATGTCCAGCAGGCGACAGCGCTAAATCGGCAGCTGCAGGAGACAGGGAGCAAGCTCGCAAATATCGTAGAGGAGGCCAGCCACAGAACCTATGCTGAGGCAGCAGCCAAGGGAACCAAAGCACCAGAGGCAACAAAACCGAAATCAAGCTACTCCATCATAGTGTCCTCGGCAGTTGAGAGAGACACTAGTGAGGATGTGCTCAAGCGGGTTCGTGTAGCCGCCGATGCCCGGACCAGTGGGCTGGCTGTAGACCGAATCCGTAAAGCTCGGGACCAGAAGGTCGTGGTCAGCTGTGCATCTAAGGAAACGGTAGAGCTACTTAAATCTAAATTAAAGTTAAAAGACAAGAATTTGATCGTAGAGGAAGCCAAAAACAAAGATCCACTCGTTGTGATTCGGAGCGTTCAAAATTACAACACCGACGAAAATATCCTGGAATCTTTAAAAAAAAAAAAAAAAAAAAAAAAAAAAAAAAAAAAAAAAAAAAAAAAAAAAAGCAGAATGTCAATTTGTTAAAAACGATACCACCTGAGGAAATTAGAGCAATAGTCAAATACCGCCGACGGACACGTAACCCTCAGGAGTCCCACGTGGTTCTGCAGGTTTCGCCGCAGCTCTGGAGAGCACTCACTCACGCAGGCCGTGTTCACATCGACCTCCAGAGGTGCTTAGTGGCAGACCAGTCCCCGTTAGTCCAGTGCACTAAGTGCCTGGGCTACGGGCACGGAAAGAAATTCTGCAGGGAAACAGTGGACTCCTGCAGCCACTGTGGCGGCAGCCACCTAAGGGCCGACTGCCCGGTGTGGCCGACGGGGGAAAAGCCGACATGCACGAACTGCTTAGCCGCAAAGATGGAGCGAGCTGACCACTCAGCGTTTGATGGAGAGTGCCCAGTAAGGAAGCGCTGGGACGCCATAGCACGATCATCAGTATCGTACTATTAGGTAACGTCCAGCGCTTCCTAAAAACGGGTATTCTCCTCCCAAGCGGGGAGGGGTTGGCTCGGTGACCATGACAGGAATGACCAAACTGACCACAGGACTGAGGACAAAAAAAAAAAAAAAATAATACATACTTACACTACTTGACATGACTGAATACAGGGAAAAACAACCCAGGAGGAAAGAAGTCACGGAGCGATGCCGGGTAACCGGACGGGTTATGATGACCTGTGATGACACGTCGACACAAACAATACTTGGACACGCAATGGCTCTGGCCCCGTGTGATTGCACACGGGCTCTCCAGAACCACCAGGACATCGATTGAAGGAGGCATTATATTAATGCCCAGCCTACAATCGAGCACGAGATGGCACACGGCGGAGAAGACGGGGCCATCCGGATGCTGGCCGCATTGTGCCAATGCGGCCCCGACATGGCGGGATGATGCACACCACATGAAAAGAAACAAAGTAGTAGTAATAAAAAAAAAAAAAAAAAAAAAAAAAAAAAAAAAAAAAAAAAAAAAAAAAAAAAACCCTATTCTATGGTAAAATATATATGATACTATAACTATAACTAACTACTGTAATGTCGGCATACTGGTCTACGGGCCAATAAAACTGTTACTAGAAAATAAGAATACTTACCCTGATGAAGCTCTGTAATAACACGGCTGAGTCCCTGAAATAAAACTATATGTAAATACTAGATATAAGCACTAATTAGTATCTAATGAAACGATTACATACTTACCGTACCTTTTTACTTACCCTTACTGCAGCGCCGCATCCTGTTGATATGTCTCTGAAATATTAAAGTATAATAGTTAATGGTAACACTAACTAAAAATTTTCTTTTACTAAAGTAGAATTCTTACCTCATTCTATCTATTCTATTTTGTAAAGTCGACTCCTAAATGTATACACCTAACCATATCTTAACCTACTTTAATAGATGCGATTGTTTTAATGGATACACTAAACTTTAAGGTAAACTTAAATCAAAATGTTTGAAATTAAATATAAATGTTAAACAAATTGTAAGTCTCACATAGTTGTAATACTATTCTACAAACTATCTGAATGTACTATATTTTAAATACGATTGTCCTGATGTAATGTTCGGAAAGGTATGTAACCACTAAATCCATATGGGCAAAAATACCTAGCGTAAATACTTATGTAAAAATCAACAGAAATTATGTACAAAACAAAATTGATTTGGCGAAATACATTTAATATAGAATTGTTCAAACTATGTACTACTTCGAGCAGATTGTCACTAAACCTATAGAAATTAGAACCAGGAACAATGTACTCTGATAAAACAATACTGTAAATACTGTAAGTGTAAATTAACGATGTCTACATGTACTACAAAATACTACAATTAATATTAACAATAATAACCTAGTTAAACAATCATATGCGGCAGTTACTAAAACACCGACGAATAAACAACCTTGGAAACGTATATGTAAAACCAAGACATTTCTTTTAAGACAAATGTAATTTAAGTAATAAACCAAAATCGCACAAACGCAAACTTGCGAATAGGAACTGCCGCAAATGTTAGACACCTACACTTTACAAGACTCAACACATTGTTAATAAACGAACCAAAATGAAAAACTTTCCCCTAACACGGAGTCCACCCATGCGGAAGATGTAAAGACGAACTACTAAAAAAAAAAAAAAAAAAAAAAAAAAAAAAAAAAATATTTTTTTTTTTTTCTTTTTTTTTTTTAACGTTGGGAAATCCTTTATGGATACCACCCAGCCCAGGGGAGGGCCGGGATGGTTATGTGGGAGTCCTGCACTGCAGTTTACCTACTAAAACCCAACGGTTACCCTCATCGCCATAATGGGGCGCCACGGGATCGCTTTCGCACTCACCGCGACGCCCCTGGCGGAATTTTTCCTCCACAAAGAGGGTGTCCGAGTAACCGGAACACGCTCACTCGCGTAAGCCTATGGTAGGCGAGAGAGGTCACCCCCCTCTCCCGCCCAGGCACTACGGCTGGAGGAAGGACTCGGGCAGAATCCCGTCTCCCTCCATCCAGCCTATCCCTATGGAGCTGGACCGTCGTCAGTCACGGCCATCGCCTCAACCGTTGGTTGGGTGCGCTCTACGCTCAAAGCCGCTGATGAGATGCCAGCTGCCTTTCCCCTTAAGCGTGGAGCCTTGCACGCCCGGCTCCCTAATTCGTGGCCTGCCGCAAGGCCTTGGTCCGCACAGATCACACACCGCAATGATCCGGTGCAGCTGGAACGGGAGTGTCCCGATATCCCGCAACGAAAACAGACCGCGCTCCGGTCTGCATCGGTTGGGCACACAGCGCGCATATGTCCTGGCTCCAGACACTTGTAGCAACGCAGTGGCTTTGCCTCCAACAGCTCAACCCTGGTTGAGCTCCAGCCTACTAAAATACGACCACCGGCTTCCAGCAATAATTTTGCCGTCTCGATTGGGATTCGGGCAAAGGCAACGCCCATTTTCCCTATGCCCCGACGAATCTCCCCTACGTGAAGAGACTCGGCAGGACTCTTTGTCGTGCGACAAATGGCTTCTGCAATTTTCTCCGATGTGGCAGAGTCGTCCAATCCGGTCAATTTCACCGCAACCCGTCTAACAGGTCGAACGATGTCTGCCACCCCATCCAGAACCGGGCGAAGTTTCGCTGCCAGTTTTTCAGCCTTGTCTGAAGCAGCCTTAGGCAGCTCCAGCAGCCTCGCTCCCGTTGCCGATCTTCTGATCCTCAATCCATCCTCCAACCCAATCTCGCCAAGATCGACCATCTCGGCGGCTCGCTGGAGAACATGGGCGTAACTTACTCCCATGGCTGCGGCCTTGGTCTGCAACGTTATAAGAACCGCTGGCGACCGAGTTGAAGGCAACTTGGGCCGCGGTTGCGAACTAATCCCGGCTTTCCGGGACTTTTTTCCTCCCTTGGCCGACTTAATTTTGTCGGGCTGCTTAGCTGAAGGCTTCGAAGCTTCAGCAGGAGCCACCTTATTTGGGATGCTCTTTTTGGGTTTCCCGCGCCGAACTACCGAACACCATTCCTCTTCGGTACCAACGGGCCCAGAATGCCGAACAGGTAACGACGGCATCCGTTTGGGCAACGACGACGAGGACTCAACACGCAAGATCGGCGATATAGAGCGCCCTTGCAGGCGCAGGTCCCGTCCATCAGCTGCAGCAGCAGCTGTTCCCTTCTTTCTTCTCTCTGCAGCGAGAGATGGTCGGAAAATTGTCTCCGGGAGGAGACGATCTTCAATTCCGGAAAAGCGGGCGTTTATAATTTCGCCCACTGAAATGATTATAGAACGCCTCATATCCTCTATAAAGTCGGAGCTTGGAGCGCCGACGTCTGCAGCAGGTTTCATAGCGGCTGACCGCATTTCTTCGAACTCACGCTTGTGGACCTTGAGCTCTGCTCGAAGGTTATCCACTTCACGGTGGAGGCGCAAGTTGTCTGCGCGGAGAAGACGAGACTCTTCATCGACCGTGCGGCCTGCTAACGCCTCTACAGCTTCAAGGAGATTTTTCGTCGAGTCCTTTATCAACCTAATCATGCCACCCTTGAGGTTTGTGGACTTCCTGCACGCCTCAAGGATGGCCGCAGAGCTGCGTCCGGCGAGTTCCCGCAATTCTTCGGCCCCCATTGATTCTGGGTCCTTTCTGTGCTGCACCTCCGAGAATAATTCCTCATCAGAACCCGGCAATAACGCTTTTGCCTTACGAAAGGAACGCGCAGCCAACGCCCTCTCGAATTCGGCCTCCTCAGCCTCGTCAGTAAGGGCCCGCAGATCGGCCTTCGCCCGAGCAAGCCCACTACCACGCTTCAAACCGACACGTCCGCGACAAGCAGTGCTGCATTTCGCAGACGCAGCAACACGCTCGGAATCACTTTCCGACGCTTCTTTAGAAGCCGAGCGACCTCCTTAAGATGTCGCTTCCTACGACCAATAACCTCGTTGTTGGACGTTTCATCGCCACAGAACAACAAATTATTACCCTTAGAGGGTACCACCTTACTAACAGCAAGTCTCGAGTCGTCAAGATTGCCAGAGTCATTTGCGGAGGAACCGATCAACGGTGTTGACTCCTCCGCATCCAAATCGCAGTGCACATCAGAGTCCGAGTGAATAGCCATGTCATCGTTGGGTTGGCCCTGAGAAGGGCCTTTTAGTTGGCCCTGAGAAGGGCCTTTTGGTTGGCCCTGAGAAGGGCCTTTGATAAATCTTCCTTTGCTATTACGCAAAGGAAGCATGACGGCAGATCAATACGAACAAACTCACCCAAGTATCGTTTGAAGGATTTGGTCACCCGCCTGCCACCTGCGTTACCGGGGTCAGGACGGGGTCCAGGGGAGACGACGAGGACGTATCTTGCAAACACTTGGGGACTCCCCCGAACCTTTTTTTTTTTTTTTTTTTTTTTTTTTTTTAAGGTGGGGAAATGCTTTTAGGCATTCCCGGCCGCGACTGGGGTTGCGGGTCGGGGTATGTGGGACTCAACCCGGCTTGAGAAGCCGGGTAATACCCACTAAAACCCCACCGGTCTGCCATCAATCGCCATGTAGGGTGGAGCAGGATCGCGTTAGCATTCTACTGCAGCCACCCCGGCGCGGTCCACAGGGTAGGGCGCTATCTGCGCCCTCAGACCTGTGCGCCTTGTGAGGAGGGGTCCCCAGACCTCCCCTCAGCGACACTATGGCGGGGGTAGAAGACGCGCATAGCGCCTCCTACGCACCCCCCGCCTCCCTCGACGGAGCGGGTCGGAAGATGTTGCCTCTCGTACCCGCTCCGCGGCCTCCTTCTGCGACATCACTTCCTCGCAAAAGGAGACCATGGCAGACCACGACCCTTCGCTGGCGAGCATCGCGTCTATGACACTTGACAGCGAAAGGTCCCCTCCCACGTGCGCCACCAGAGCATGTCTCTGTGGGCCCCAGGCAGCGCAGCCCTCCAGAGTGTGACGAGCCGTGTCCATCGGCTCGTCACACTCGTGGCAGGCCGGGGTCGATTCCCTGCCCGCTATCTGGTGCAGGTACTTACCAAAGCATCCGTGCCCGGTAAGGACGTGCACCAACCGGAAGGTCAGGGTTCCCCAGCGACGCGAAAGCCACCGGGATAGGTGAGGTTTGATCGCCTCCACCGTCTCCCGGCCGGCAACTGGGGACCCCAAGTCCTCTTCCCAGCGTCGGATCAGAACCGCATCCGCCTCGGTCCTAACCCGACACACCTCGATCGGGTTCGGCCTCTCGCCTCGCGCTCTGGCGTCCACCCTGCAGCGGTGTACCTCTGCGAGGACCCCTGCCTGGAGTTCCCAGGGGGGGTCACCCGCTAGCAGGGTGGCCGCCGTCCACGACACCGTACGGTACCCCCGTATTGCTCTCACCGCTATGATCCTCTGAGACCTTATTTTTAGCGGTGAGAGCATTCGACCATACGGGAGCACCGTACAGTGCCATACTCCGGATTATTCCAGAGTAGAGGCGTCTGCAGGCCGAACCTGGACCCCCCACATTGGGCAGCAGTCTGCCGAGGGCGGCAGCGGCGGCTACGAGCTTCGGGGCAAGTTGGACTAAGTGTGCCCCGAAGCTCCATCGTCCGTCCAAGATGAGGCCCAGATACTTCATCTGGGCCCCGACTACCACCTCTACACCCCGGACGGCGATGCGCGCTCCCCTGGGTGGTCCCCTTCGTGGGCCGTGGAATAAGAGGGCCTCCGTTTTCGACACGGACACCCTCAGGCCCAACAGCGCAATTCTGTCCACCACCAAATTTGTAGCGGCAGTGGCCAGCCGTGCCGCCTCCGCGTAGGACCTGCCTCGGGCGTGGACGAGGGTGTCGTCTGCATAACAGATTACCCCCGCCCCTGGGGGGACCGGCTGCCGCAGGAGCCAGTCGTATCCGATGTTCCACAGGGTCGGACCCAAAACCGACCCCTGTGGAACACCGCAGCCCATACGCCGCTCGTACAGCCGCCCGTCGCCGCCCTCCCAGACTACTGCCCGGTCCCGGAGGTACGACTCCAACAGCCTTCCGAGATACGGAGGCACCCTGTGATATCGGAGTGCCTCCGCGATTGTCTCAAAGGGAAGGCTGTTGAAGGCGTTCGCTATATCTAGTGACACCCCCAGGACTACCTCCCCCTCCCTCACGGCCTCCGTTGTGAGGCACTTCAGGGCGGTCAGGGCGTCGATTGTCGACCGCCCCGACCGGAAACCGTACTGGGCCTCCGACAGCGGAGGCCCCACCTCCTCTAGGTGTCGGACGAGACGGTCAGCTAGGATTTTTTCCAACAGCTTGCCCGTCTCATCCAGCAACACTATTGGCCTGTATGCCGAAGGGGAATCGAGCGGACGATCTCCCCCCTTCGGCAACAGGCACAGCCGACCAACTTTCCACGGCTTCGGGAACTCTCCACTGGCTAAGCTCGCGTCAAAGAGTTCTCGAAGCCTTCCCCCCAGGTGCTTTAGGGCGAGCGCCAGCACTCGCCCTGAGACGCCGTCGGGCCCCGGTGCCGTCTTTTTCCCGCGAAGACGGTCCAGAGCCACATCCATCTCACCGTCCGTGACTGGAGGGTGAATGTTTTCATTTACCACCGGGAGAGGGGGCGCCATTATGGGAGGTAGGTGGCCCGGTGGGTCGGGAAACAACTCCCCAACTAACCTCTTCACCAGGTCCGGCGCAAGGGCCTCCGTGAGCGGGGTGCCCCTTGTGCGCAGCTTGTTTCGCGCTGCGCGATAGGGACGCCCCCACGGATCGCCGTCCAGTCCGGCCAGGATTTCTTCCCTGGCCGCAGTTTTAGCTCGACTTATGGCGAGCTGCAGGGCCTTTTTTGATGTTTGGTACAGACCCCTCAGCTCCTCCTCCAGGTCCGGATCGTATCCGTTGCCCCTTCGGCAACGGGTAAAAACTCTCCGCGCCCTGTTGGTGGCCGTCCGGAGAGCCGCAATCTCCGGCGACCACCAATAAACCTGTCGACGCTGAGGGCGTCGCCGCGCCCTCGGCATGGCCGCATCGCACACTCTTGTTAGAGTTTTCCGCATGCAGCCAGCCAGCTCGTCAACGTCGGAGCTGGGACCCACCACCAAACCGGAGGCAAACCATCTTTGCACGATGGCCGCCTCCTCCACCAGCTCGGGGTCGAGCTGGCTCATATTCCACCTGGGGAACGAGCTGCGACCCATGGGGGCCCCAGCACTACCACCCAGGAGGGGAGAGACCTCAAATCGAACATAAAGATGGTCCGACAGAGTCTCTACCCCCTCTTCCACCCACCATCCGGATACTCTGCGCGCGACAGATGGGGTGGCGAACGAAAGGTCCACCACGGACCCCCCATTGTGTCGCACGCAGGTATGGGTCGTTCCCGTATTCAGCAGGGACAGCCCAGAGAGGAGTCCCCACAATTGGACTGCCTCTCCCCGAACATCGGTTTTGGGGTTCCCCCATGCCCGGGACTTGGCGTTAAAGTCGCCGAGGACGATTATCGAACCCGGCGACCTCCGTGCCACAGCGGCCCTGACAGAGTCGAGGAAGACTTCGAACTCTGCCAGAGGACGGTTTGGGGAGAAGTACACACCGACGACAGTGAACTCCCCCCACATCGCCACCGCGTACCCAGCTCCTCTCTCCACGGCTGAGAGGGGAGCACCGTCCACAATCCTGGTTACGATCGCCACCGAATCATCAAGGTCACCTACCCAGCGCGCATCAGACTGGGGGGGGACGAAGTATGGCTCACAAGCCACCGCAACACCTACCTCCCACTGCGCCATGGACTGCAAAAATAGATCCTGGGCCCCGGCGCAGTGGTTCAAGTTCGCCTGTAGGAAGCCGATATGTCCGCAACTACCCATTACTCAGACATATCGGCACCCCTGGCGTCCCCAACATTTGCGGTGATGGCAGTGGGGGCGGTCCGTGCCCCTAAGCCAAATCTTCCCTTTACAGGGAGAGGGTTCCCTTTACAGGGAGAAGGGCACTCCCTCCCGCCCATCAAGTGCGTCGCCGGCAATTTAGCGGCAGCACACACAGCACACCTTCGGACCTCGGCCGTGCAGTTAGCCTTGCAGTGACCGGCCTCCCCGCAACGGAAGCACAATCCACTACGGTCTACCAGGGAGGGGCACGTCTCTCTGGTGTGACCGACCCCATAACACCGGTAGCACCTTAGGGGGCGCTCGTCTAGGAGACGCACCTCGGCCTCCGCCCACCCCACCATAAATTTGGGCGCCTGCGTGACAGCCCTAGCCGCTATTACCGGGCATTCTACTACACAGACCCCCATCCCGCGGGGGCCCGACACTATCCGGTGCACCTTCAGTTGATCCACCGAACATCCACCCACCTGAGACACTGCAGTGGCTACCCGCTCTGGAGTAGCTGAGTCTCCGAGACCCGACACTTTCAGCTCTACGCACTTGACGGGGCGCGCAACATCTGCCACCCCGTCAAGTGCCACCCTAAGCCTCGCTGCGAGGGCGTCAGCCTTCTCAGCTCCCTGGGAGCCAGCGATCTCCAGCACCCTAGCACCAATGGCGGAGCGACGAAAGTTGACAGAGTCAATGCCCAACTCCATCGGGTTGACCGCCGCCTCCGCCCGCCCCATAATCTGGGCGTAGGTGACACCCATCTCCACCGCCCCCGGCCGCAGTGTGATCGTCACTGCGGCCGTTTTGGGTAGCGTGAGTTTCGGCTTCTGCCGAGGCTTCGCCATCGGATTCGTCGTCGCCGAAGTCCCTGTCATCACAGGGGAAGAGGATTTCTTCCCCTTCCCCTTCTTTTTTTTCCTGTGCTGGACTTGTGTCCAGCTCTTCTCCGGGGCACCAGAATGCTCCGGGAACAGTGGAACAGCAGGTGCCGGGGTTCGAGCCTGAGACGGCGTGACGACCGCCGGAACCACAGTAGCAGGGCGACGTTTCGATAACGCCCCCTTTTCACCCTTGCCTACCGCCTTATCTTTTTCTCCGGCCACCGTAGCAACGGGACGAGCAGCGGCCGCCCGGCCCTTTTGGGTTGCTGTCAGCGTAGCGACGCTTACAGCCTCAGTGGACATAGCAGCGTTCTCCCGGTTCGCCCTGAGAAGGGGGCGAACGCTTACCTCCGGGAGAAGGCGCTCCTCAATGGCCTCGAATCGGGCACTAATCATAGTCCCAATCGAGGTAATCATGGAGCACCTCCACTCCTCCCAGAGCTCCTCCAAACCAACCGGGGGGACCATGGGCACCACCGGTGTGGGGGGAGGGCATGTCTCCTTTGTGGCCGAAGCAGCCTTCATCGCCTCGAACTCCCGGCGATGGGCTTTTACTTCAGCCTTTAACGCCTCCACTTCCCGGCGAAGGCGTGCGTTGTCAGACCGGACCTTCCGGACTTCTTCGGATGCCGTCCGCTCGGCTAAGGTGTCAACCACCTCTATAAGTGACGCACAAGCCAATTTTAGAGCCCTCTGGTGTCCGCCCTTTAAATTGTTTGAGGTGCGCACAACCTCATAAATGGAGCGAGCCGATTCCCCCGCCCTTGCCTTTAGCTTTTCAGCGTCCAATTGAAAGGGGAGCTCCGCGATGGAGCTCTCCATCCCCTCCTCGAAATCTAAAACCGGCGCAGAGGACGCCGACTTGTGAAAGGCATTCGGCCCCGCCTCCTTCCTCGTCAAGACAACGACGGGATCACTTCGCGGGGCGGACTTGGTCCCCCGCAAAGAGGCAGCTCCTCTGGCGCTTGTAGCCCCTTTACCACGATGCGCCGCTGACCCACGGGATCGTGGATTACCCTCAACCTCAGTTTCTGAACCGGAGGGTTCCTTCCTCGTTTGAGTGTCAGAGACACTCTTCTCCAAATCTTCCTCGGCCATCAATTTAGATTCTTCTCGCTTCGTAGCGAGGAGAGCTTTCTTGGCATCCGCCAATCCAACGTTCTCAACTCGTAGTCCTCGACCTCTGGTCGCAGGAGTAGGCCGAGCCGTATCCTCGTCGGACAATGCCGAATCGGAATCCGGGTGCCGCCTTTTGCGCCAAAGCTTCTTGCTGGTATCTGAACTTATCGAACGACCTGTAGTGTAGCTACAGTCCGAGTCCATGATCTCGTCCTGTCTCCCCACACTTGACTCCCTGCTGACAACACTCCTTGTCATCCTTCTCAACTCCTCTCCTTTGCTCTTCTCTACACCTTCTACATCTTTTGTTTTTTTAAAATTCTCCATAAGTATCCCACGAATATGGCAGGAAATAAAATGTCCGCCCCGGCAGAGCCTCCTTGCCCGGGTAACCCTAATACACCTGGGAGGGCGGGTGGTATCCCAGGGTTGAGCGCTAGCGGCTGATGAGCTCCCCAGCCTCTCGTAAACACGAGCACCCCGACGTCACGCTATGAAACGCCGGGAATTGAGGATTTTTTAAAGAGGTTATCTCCTCGCGGTCCGGCCAATGAAGGCAAGACCCTCGCTCTCGTGCAGGCTGCTAAACATAACAGCGAAACCTACACGAGGTTACGACTCGACGATAGCAAAAGGCTCATCCGACTATGCAGTGAAGTATCCATCGGACTCGTCGACCGACCGGCAACAGGGCCACCGAAAACGACAGCTGCTGATCCGGTCCTGCCCACGACCATTCGCCACTGGCATCGGGTCCGGGCCAAAACTCCCATCTGAAAATATACAAAAAGAAATTAGTAATATAGTAACGATATTTAGCGGGACCATTCGCCATCGAGCACAGTTAAAAACTCCGCACTCAGCTACCGGCATTGGGTCCCGTCCAAAAGGACAATCAATAAATACCGCCAACTAACTACTAACTAACTACTAGCCACGGCTACTCAGAACCATTCACCACCAAGCGCGTTGAAAACACCACACTGGCAACCGGCATCGGGTTCGAGCCGCCGGCAGCGAGATCCATCCCCTACTGCGCTGGCCCCCCAAAAAGAGGGCACTAGCAAGGGGCTTATAACGGAGTCTCGCTGAGCCCGACCAAAGAGCCGTCCACACAGTCTACTCTGCTAAAAAGGCAGGAGGACCGGGACTGACTCCTCAATCAAGCTCTAACTACTGCAAAGCCTCAAACTAGACTACCTATGGATGCTCGCCCCCGAGCACGTTGGAATATTCGAACAAGACTGAGGGCTAGCAACCGGGCCTAAAACTAGTAAAGCAAGGGCAGCAGAACTACGCCCCTAACCTACAACCCTCGAGAACAATGCAAGCACTACTCCCGAAAGACCGGCCGTAAGGTTCGGACCCACCACTGCGAAGGTCAAAAACTCCATCTAAGGCAGCCCCACGAACAAGGCCGCCCCAGGAAGCTGAACGGGACCTCGCATCCCGGCACTCCTGTAACCGAGCTAAAATCACTCACTAGAGAGCGCCGGGCCCCTCCCCAGCCAGCTAGGAAGCTGACCCCAAAAACGCTGACCACATGGCAGCAAACCTTTCCTTCGGCTACGAACCAGGTACTAACCCTCGTAGCCGACCATCACCCCACCGGGTAGTACAATCGCAAAATTTCAGCCATCTCCAGAAGGGAAAAAGCTGCCGCGTACACCTCGCCCCCCAGAAAACCACGGAACCACTCCAATCAGTACTCTCCTTTAAAAGTGAAATACCTGGAGTGACCCTGTGGAGGAAAACCTGTGCCCTCCTATCAATCTCACCCCCCGCGCGCCGGGTATTAGCCAACGGCTAACGAGAACCCGAAGGAACTAGTTAACCGTTGCCCAGGGAGCACCGGCCCGTACCGCTTCCGATGCCACCGGACGAATCCGAGCAACAAGGGAAACAGACGGGCACACGAGGAGGTTCCCGGCGATGACGCCCCCCATAAAATGACCTATGTCTAACCGAGGTTTGAACCTCGAATGCTACTATGGAGGAACAGTAATCAAACCGCAACACCACAATTACAATTAAAATAAATTTTGACTACCACTGAGATTCGAAACCAAGTTATTCCAACACAAGTTCGATAGGTTTAAGATTGTAACCACTACACCAAACTGTCTCGTGGACTCCCCCGAACCTAACCTAACCTAACCTAACCTAACCTAACCTAACCTTTTTTTTTTTTTTTTTTTTTTTTTTATCGTTAGAAAAATGCGTTTCCGCATCGTCACCCAGGCCAGGAAGGCGATGACCGGGCGGTATGTGCGGCACCCGGCGACTGCCTAAGGCACCCCACTAAAAAACCAACGGCTGCCCACGACGCTGCCATGGGACGTCACGGGATCGCTTTCGCACTCACCGTGACGCCCCGGCGTAACTCCTCCGTATAGGGGTACCCCGGGCAACCAGTGTACCCCTACCTCATAGACCTAGTGCAATGGCAAGAGAGGTCGCCCCCCCCTCTCACCTAGGCCTACGGCTGGGAAGGAACGGGCAGAACCCTTCTCCTTCGCAGCCTCTCCCGCTGAAGCTCGATGTGACTATGTTGCCATAGCCACAGCCGGCTCCGTGCTGGGCTCCGCGCTCGAGGGTTTTGCACCAGGTGCTAATCCTCGAACTCCCGGAGCCTTGCACACTCGGCTCCCCAATAGGTGAGATGCTTGGAGACCTCGGTCCGCACAGACCGCGCACCGCAGCATTCCGGTGCAAGTGGCTCGGGTATGCCCCTTACCACCGCACCGGAAACAGGCGGCGCTTCGGTCGACCGCGGACGGGCAAACCGCACGCACATGCCCAGGTGCAAGGCACCTGAAGCAGCGCAGCGGCTGCGCCTCCAACAGCTCCACCCTGGCTGAGCTCCAGCCCACCAGGACTCTTTCGGCGTCGACGAGCGACTTCGCCGCATCAATGGGGAGTCTGGCAAAGGCAACGCCCATGTCCCCATAACCGCCCCGACGGATCTCCCCCACAAAGAGGGCCTCGCCAGGGCAGTTCGTGATGCGGCAAATCGCATCGACCACGTCGTCTTTCGTGACAGAGTCGTCCAACCCTTTCAGCCTTACGGCTACACGCCGGATGGGCCGGACGACATCTGCCACCCCGCTCAACACTGGGCGAAGCTTCGCCGCCAGTGCCTCCGCCTGCTCGGGAGTGCCCTTAGGCAGCTCCAAGAGCCGGGCTCCTGCCGCCGAGCGGCGGATCCTCAGCCCATCTCTGAGGCCGATGTCGCCGAGATTAACCATCTCGGCGGCACGCCTCAGAATATGGGCGTAGGTCACGCCCGCCTCTGCCACCCCACTCTGCATCTTCAACAGATAACAGCAGGAGACCGGGGTTTGGGCAGTTTCGGCACGTCCGCCTTCGGTTTTGCCGAAGACGACTTCTGCCCCTTCGAACTGGCCCTAAGAACAACAGGCTTTTGGGGAGGGCTCTTCTTTTTCCCCTTGCCTAACTTCCTCCTCGAGACTGTCGTCCACGCCTCCTCTCGAACCTGAGGAGCCGTCGGCAGTCCTGCCTCCGAGACAGTCGCCGCGACTGCGGCCGACTGCCTCCTCTCCGCCGCGAGTGGCGGCCGGTGGCTCCGCGCCGGGAGGAGACGCTCTTCAAGTCCTGCGAAGCGGGAGTTAATTAAAACTCCCACCGAGGACAATACGGAGCGTCTCAACTCCTCAACCACGTCTGGACCCACCGACGACGACCCGGACGGTAACTCCCCCGACGAGATCGGAGGTCGACCAATAGAGGACTTAAGATCATCAAAGTCCTTGCGAACCTTGACGATCTCCTCCCTGAGCAAGGACACCTCGCGACAAAGACGAGCGTTATCCGCCCGCAATTGCCGCGATTCCTCAGGTTCCCCCCTGCAGGCCAGAACCTCGACGACCTCTAGAAGGCTGCTCGCAGCCCCCTTCAGAGCCTTAACCATCGTGCCCTTCAGGTTTCCGCTCTTTTTGCAGACCTCGAGGATCGAGGCTGCACCTCTCATGGCAACAGCGCGAAGCTGTTGCGCATCTAAAGTAGAAGTCGGCTCAATGGTGGGAAGCGCCTCCAAGGACAGATCGTCCTCGGAAACCGGCGCACTCACCACCAGAGCCTTCTTCTTCTTTCCGCGGAGGGCCCGAGCGCTCAGTGCGCGCTCTAACTCGGCCTCCTCCGCCTCCTCCTCCATGGCCCGCAAATCGGCTTTCGCCTGGGCGAGACCACTCCCGCGTCCTTTGGGTGCACCGCGTCCACGCCGAGCGGTGCTGCACTTAGCCACTGCAGCACCAAACTCGGGATCGGACTCCGATGCGACCTCGGGGGAAGACCGGATCACCCCGTAGCTCCGCTTCCTAAGAGCGGACAGCTGTGGTTCTGACAGATCATCAGAATCTGTCAGAACCACAACCGGACTCTCCCGTCCACGCCTCACACGCATTTTAGTTGGACAGGTCGGTGTGGTGTCGACCTGTGCAGGGACTCCTGCTCCAGAGCGGCTCTTGCCTCCCCCGTAGTACGAGAGGCAGACGGTAGCCGGGGCTACCGTGAGGGATTGCACAGCGTCGTCGCTGACACCCTCCCGGGGACTTATTTTCGGAACTGCTCTTTTCATTTTTATTTTTGGCGCTCTCGCCATTACACGATCCTTTGGCAAACGCCGAACCGCCGGACCGACACAAAACATCTAAAAGGGGACAAAGAGACACGCAGAAGAAAAACAAAACAGGACAATACAAAACACAAAAAAGGGTGATTTTTTATAGAGGTTTTCTTCCTCGCAGCCAGACGATCAGAGCAAGCTCCGTCAATCCAGCGCTCGTTCCCGCTCAGTGCGGGCTTCCGAGATCTTGTGACCGTGCAATGCTCGCCCCGAAGGGCAAGCAGCCACACGTGCTAGTAGCTGTCCGCGCCGGCCGAAGCCGGTGCCCCTCATATCTGAGGGGACCTCCCCTATCCGCAACCCGGGGGACGCGCCAGATGGCGGCACTAGCGACCGCGCACTGGAACCTAACCTAACCTAACCTAACCTAACCTTTTTTTTTTTTTTTTTTTTATCGTTTGAAAAATGCGTTACGCATCATCCCTGCGGCCAGGAAGGTGATGACCGAGGGGGTATGTGGGACTACCCGGCACATACTACTACATAGAGGACGCTGCCATTTTTAAGGCTACCCACTAAAAAACCAACGGTTGACCTCATCGCCTTAGTGGGGCGCCACGGGATCGCTTTCGCACTCACCGTGAGCCCCGGCGGAACCCCCTGCGAGGGGCCCCGATCAACTTAGGGACACCCTCACCTCGTAGGCCTATAACGGGCGGGAGAGGTCACCCCCCTCTCCCGTCCAGGCACTACAGCTGGGGAAGGAGGCTGCGGGCGTAATCCCGCCTCCTTCGACCCAGCCTACCCCTACGGAGCGGTTCAGAGGAGGCTGCCTCTCTGTCCCGCTCCGCGGCCTCCTTCGCGGCAATCACTTGCTCGCAGAAGGAGGCCATAGCGACCCAGGACCTCTCGTCGTCGAGCATCGCGGACACAACGCTCGGCAACGAGAGGTCGCTGCCAACCACGGCCGTTAGCTCAGTACGCTGACGGTCCCAGGCTGCGCACTCCGCCAAGGTGTGACGAGCCGTGTCTACGGGCTCGTCACAGTGGTGGCAGGAGGGGGCCGCCTCTCTGCGTGCGATCTTGTGCAGGTACTCACCGAAGCACCCATGCCCCGTGAGAACCTGCACAAGACGGAACGTTAGAGTCCCGTGCCGCCGGCCGATCCAACGATCGAGATGGGGGGAAATAGCCGCCACCGTCGCAAGACCGGCCGACGGGGATTCTAAGTCCCTACTCCACTGTCGGATCAGGGCTCGGTGAGCTAGAGCCCTGATCCGATCCGCCTCGAGCCTAACCCGCCCGACCCGGGCTTCTACCCGGTGCCAATACACTCCGGCGAGGACCCGCGCCTGTAGCTCCCAGGGCGGATCGCTCGCCAGGAGTGTGGCCGCAGTGTATGACACCGTACGGTACCCCCTGATCACCCTCACCGCTAGGACCCTTTGCGTGCGACGCAAAAGGGCCCTGGAATCCGCGGTGAGGGCTCCCGACCATATGGGAGCACCGTACAGGGCCATGCTCCTCACCACTCCGGCGTATAACCGGCGGCAAGGAGCCTGCGGCCCTCCGGCGTTGGGTAGAAGCCTACTCAAGGCGACTGCAGTGGAGATCAACTTCGGGGCCAGCAGAGAGAAGTGAGCCCCGAAGTTCCATCTTCCGTCCAGGGTGAGGCCCAGATACTTCATCTGGGCCTTCACCGCCACCCGCGCACCCTGGACGGAGATGTACGCCCGACGAGGGGGACCCCGGCGAGGGCCGTGGAACAGGATGGCCTCCGTCTTGGAAACGGAGACCTCCAGTCCCAACAGCCCTATGCGGTCCGCTACCAACGTAGCGCCGACCGTGGCAAGACGGGCTGCCTCCGCAAAGCTCCCTCCGCGCGCCGTGACGAGGGTATCATCTGCGTAACACAGCACCCTCGTCCGGGGGAGGAGCGGACAGCGAAGCAGCCAGTCGTAGCCCAGGTTCCACAAGACCGGTCCCAAAACGGACCCTTGTGGAACCCCTCGGCTCACACCACGTCGGTAGACCCGCTGGTCGCCGCACTCCCACAGGACCTCTCTATCCTGCAGGTACGCCCTCAACAGCCTGCGGAGATAGGGAGGCACTCCATGGAACCGGAGCGCCTCAACCAAAGTCTCGAACGGCAGGCTGTTGAAGGCGTTGGCGACGTCCAGCGAAACCGCCAGGACGACATCCCCCTCGGAAACAGCCTCTTCGGTCAGGTCTCTCAGAGCTCTCAGGGCGTCGATCGTTGAACGACCCGCCCTGAAGCCGAACTGAGCGTCTGAGAGTCCCGGACCTACCTCTTGGAGGTGCTGGACGAGACGGGCAGAGAGGACTCTCTCGAAGAGCTTGCCCATCTCGTCCAGCAGCACGATCGGCCTGTATGCGGAAGGAGAATCGACAGAACGACCGTCCTTCCGCAACAGGCACAACCTGCCCTCCTTCCAGGCTTTCGGGAACTGTCCAGTGCGCAAACACAGGTTGAACAGTTCCCGAAGCCTGCCTCCCAGGTATTCCAGGGCGACGACCAGTACTCGCCCTGGAATACCGTCCGGCCCCGGCGCAGTGTTGCGGGCTCGCAGGCGATTCAGCGCGACCTCCAGCTCGGCCTCCGTGATGACTGGGACAGAACCAGCTCCCCCCCTTTGAGAGGGGGGAGCCATCACAGGAGGAGAGTGGCTGGTGGAATCCGGGAAAAGTTCCCCCACCAGCCGCTCGAGGAAATCCGGCTGAAGGGACTCCATGACCGGGGCGGTCGCGGCGCGGATTTTATTCCGCGCAACGCGATACGGTCGCCCCCATGGGTCCCTATCGAGACTGGCCAGGATTTCCTCCCGAGCCAGGTCCTTCGCCTTCCGAATCGCGAGCTGCAGGGTCGACTTCGCTTGGCGATACTGACCCTGCAGCTGGGCCTCCATCTCCGGGTCCGAGCCGCGTCTGCGGCGACACCGGAGAAAGGCCCTGCGAGCCCTGCAACAGGCCGCCCGAAGTTCGGCTATTTCGGGCGACCACCAGTAAACACCCCTGCGCCGGGGCCGGAACCCCACCCTCGGCATGGCCGCATCGCAGACTCTCGTAAGAGCCTCGCGCATGCGGCCAGCCAAGCCCTCCACAACGGTTTCCTCGCTGGGGGGATCGGGAAAGGCCCAGCCCTGGACAATGGCTGCCTCGACGGCCATTTCCCGATCCAGCCTCTGGACAGCCCAGCGAGGAAACCGACTCCCCTCCCGCGGTGGCCTGGCCAGATCCGGTCGGGAGGCGGAGATCTCAAATCGGACGTATAAGTGGTCCGACAGAGTCTCCACCTCAGTCTCAACTCTCCAGTCGTTGACCATGCGCGCGACAGCTGGGGTGGCGAACGAAACGTCCACCACTGAACTCCCTTGCTGCCGCACGCAGGTCGGTTCGGTCCCTCTGTTGAGGAGGGACAGACCGGAGAGGAGCGACCAGATCTGGACAGCCCTACCCCTAGCGTCCGTGGCGTGGTTCCCCCAGGCCTCGGATTTGGCGTTCAGGTCGCCGAGGAAGATGACCTTCCCCGATGCCTGTCTGTGAATCGCAGCACTGGCGGAGTCGAGAAAAACCTCGAACTCCGCCAGGCTACGATTGGGGGAGAAGTACGCGCCTACGACGACGTACTCCCCCCACCGCGCCACTACCAAACCCGGGCCAGTCTCCAGAGTGGAGAAAGGGGGACCGGGACCAGGTCCCACAACCACTGCCACGGAGCCGTTTATGTCCCCCGACCAACTGGAACTAGGGGGGACATAGTAGGGCTCGCAGGCCACCGCAATACCAATGTTCCACTCCGCCATGGACTGGAGCATAAGGTCCTGGGCCCTGGCGGAGTGGTTTAAGTTAGCCTGCAGGAAGCCATGTCGTTGTTTGTTTAACATAGCGACATGGCTTCAATTGGCGCAGGTGCGCACTTGGTTTGTTTGGCAGCTGGGGAGGGACCAGTTGCCTTTGGTACACCTTTTGTTTGAGGAGCCTTGCAAGCGCGGCTCCCCATTTGATGCCCTGCCGGTAGACCTAGGTCTACACACAGAGCACACCGTAAGACTCCGGTGCAGTTTACTTGAGTATGCCCAGCTAGGCCACACCGGAAACACAAGGCACCCCGATCGATCCCGGTAGGGCAGACAGGTTTGGTGTGTCCCAGTGCTTGGCACCCAAAGCATCTCAAAGGCCGGTCCTCTAGGAGCTCGACTCCAGCCGAGCTCCAGCCTATAAGAAGCCTGCCCGCCTCTAAAATAATTTTGGCAGCCTCAACGGGGATCCGGGCAAAGGCAACACCCATACGATCCCCCCTACCCCACCGAATGTCACCAACGTGGATTGCGTCTGTGGGAAAATTTGAGAGGCGGGAGATCGCCGAAACAACTTTCTCCGAGGTGACCGAGTCATCCAGCCCCTTCACTTTTACTACAACCTCTCCCGCTGAAGCTCGATGTGACTATGTTGCCATAGCCACAGCCGGCTCCGTGCTGGGCTCCGCGCTCGAGGGTTTCGCACCAGGTGCTAATCCTCGAACTCGCGGAGCCTTGCACACTCGGCTCCCCAATAGGTGGGTCGCTGAAAGGCCTCGGTCCGCACAGACCGCGCACCGCAACATTCCGGTGCAAGTGGCTCGGGTATGCCCCTCACCACCGCACCGGAAACAGGCGGCACTGCGGTCAACCGCGGACGGGCAAGCCGCACGCATATGCCCAGGTGCCAGGCACCTGAAGCAGCGCAGCGGCTGCGCCTCCAGCAACTCCACCCTGGCTGAGCTCCAGCCCACCAGGACCTTCTCGGCGCTCATCAGCAATCTCGCCGCATCAGTGGGGAGACGGGCAAAGGTAACTTTGGAACCGGTCGTTGGATCGAGTCCGGGTTAATTTCATCTTGCCAGTTGGGATTGCCTGCACTCTCTCTATCCATTCCCTACCCTAAACTCAACCCCATCCCCCCCTTCCATACCTATTCTCTCCCAGAGATACACCCCATAGTTGACACAAAGCACAAAGATGTCCCAAAGCAGTGGATCCTCTAGAGGGCTGCGATCGGCGGAACCTGCCGCACCGAAGAAAGAAGCTGACATTACAACCAGGAAGAAGATTTTCACTAAACGCCTTCTTGACATCCAGCAGACACTGGCGACTCCCGCCAGTGATAGCGACACGTCAAATGCCCCCAGCGTTTCTAGTCGGGAATCGACAGGAGACAACACTTCCCAGGTTCTCTCAACTCTACCGGTAACGGCGAACCGGCTGTTTCAGGAGGCCAAAGACCAAATGGAACAGTCGGGGAACCTGAAGACCAGTATCAAAGAAAAGGTACTGGAGAACCTGGGAGCGATCTTTGAGATTGTTCTGAGACTCAGCGAAACGCGGCAGACACTGCAGACCCAGCTCGAGAGGACCAAAGCCCTGATGGCAAGCCAGATGGCCGCCAGGGAGCAGGAGCACTCAAGACAGTTAGCCAGTTTAGCCGCTGGAGGGCAGGCAGCGGATTCCAGGCAGGAGATGCAGGAAGTGCTTAAAGAGGTCAAGTCGGTGCGTTAGATCATATCGTTTGACGTCATCGACTTGATCTCGAAAAGCACACAGCAGCAGCACGTCCAGCAGGCCGTGGCCCTGAATAAGCAGCTGCAGGAAACCGGGTCAAAACTTGCGCAAATAGTGGAGCAAGCTGCCGTCAGTAAGACGTATGCTGCGACCACTGCGTCGGTACCTGCAGCTGCCAAAGCGACTCCGCAACCGAGCTTCTCGATTATCGTATCCTCGTCAGTGGAACGGGATACCAGTGAGGACGTGCTCAAGCGAGTGCGCAAAGCTGCCGATGCCCGGACAAGTGGGTTGGCGGTAGAGCGCATTCGCAAGGCCCGAGACCAGAAGGTGGTCATTAGCTGTTCCTCCAAGGCCACCGTCGAGAAACTCAAAGGGCAACTGCGGAACAAAGACAAAAATTTACAAGTCGAGGACGCATAGAACAAAGACCCATTGGGGATTGTGCGCAACGTACTGACGGACAATACGGATGACGAAATACTGGACTCGATCCGTAAACAAAATCAGCACCTGGTGGGAGAGATACCCGCCGGGGAGTACCGGGCCATTATAAAAAAAAAACCGCAGAAGGACGAGGAACCCCCAAGAATCCCACGTCGTCATGCAAGTCTCGCCGCGTCTCTGGAGTGCGCTTACACTCGCCGGCAAAGTACATATAGACCTCCAGAGATGTTTGGTTTCCGACCAGTCCCCTCTGGTCCAATGCACTAAGTGCTTGGGCTATGGGCATGGCCGGAAATATTGTAAGGCGACGGGGGATTCTTGTAGCCATTGTGGCGGAGGCCACCTTCGGGCAACTTGCCCGGTGTGGTCCATAGGGGAGAAGCCCAGCTGCTCCAACTGCCAAGAGGCAAAAATGGAACGGATAGACCATTCGGCGTTTGATGGGGACTGCCCAGTGAGGAAGCGCTGGGACGCCATAGCACGATCTTCAGTGTCGTACTGTTAGGTAACGTCCAGCGCATCCGAAGACGGGCAATCCCCATCCGTGACATGACTGATGACTTAGTACTGACTAATTTTATTGACAAAACTGACCTAGGACTGAGTACTAATAATTTTTGTACATGGACCAAACTAGAATGAGCTGACCTAACTGAATCGACGTCCGGCCGATATGCTGGACAACCGGATGCCCATAATCACCAAATAGGTATGACCGCACCACGGCGCTACAACACACCACAAGTAACCGACGTCAAAGAAATGGTGCCTGCCTCCGTGTGGCTGCACACGGGTTATAAGAACAGGACAGGACCCACCCAGAACATGATTGTGGAGGACATCATGGGGATGTCCAACTCCACAATCCCATCACGACTCACGGCGACTCCAGAGAAGAAGAGAAGACATCCGGATGCGGGCCGCATTGTACCAATGCGGCCCCAGCATGCGGGATGGGCGACGACGACGTGCACATGTAAATATAAAAGAATTGAATTAAGTATAAAAAAAAAAAAAAAAAAAAAAAATTACTTACCTCAGTCCGGAGCCTGGTTCCTTTGGAATACCTGAAAAGAAAAAAAAATAAATATTGGCAATAGTTAGTCACAATAATAAAACATATATTACCTCTTATTTGGCAAGCACTAATGCTTGGGCCTTGAAATGTTGATCTTGTTTCATGTAATTATTCTATATACATTTTAAATATTCACCAAATGTCAACTGTAGATGTCATCACTATGTTGTGCCTTAGTAACATAGCAAAGAAAACTTGTATTACAAACTCGTTTTGTAAAAACAATATAGATGTATAGTGTCATGTCCCTACTTTACCTTATATAATTATATTCTATATTAAAATATGTTATATCTTACATTTTACCTTTTTTATAGTATGTAAGTATATAGTTAGTTACGGTACATACTTTGTTCCAATTATTCAACTGTATGAGGACCAAAGATCAAAAGATATTGGCAAAATTGTACATATTTCCAATCCGCAAATTTCATTAGAAATAATCGAAATTATATCAATAAGTCAATTTTCAACCAATAATTATATTACTGTCAATATTTTGTTAAAATTGTTTTAAACTGTATAAAGTAAATATTAAAATTTTCTTATTACAATTGTAAATATCTCTAATTCAAATTTCACTTCATTAAATTTCATTTCATAAATTTCATTTCAATAGTAACAGTCACAACTGCAACAATAAAGAAGCAAGTTGTAAAATTTGTAAATATTTTCTATCTGTAAAGACATGATATGTTGTATAAAAAGATTCACTGTAACCTATCAATGTTTAGTTATAACTACAATCTAAAATGTATTAATTGCAACGAATGGTACACAAAAGTACAGATATGATATGTATTGTAGTTCACACAAGCCTTGACATGCACATAGCATGAACACATCAATCAGCGTAAGACTGATCCTTAGAAATGTACCAATCACAACACGAATTATTGTAAATATTATGATTATTAAATGTTGTTAAACATGTGTCAGCTATTCTGCAACAAGAGTGATTAAAAAAAAATAGTAAAATATTAAAATAAATATAGAAAAAACTAATTAAATAAATTTATTTAAACGAACAAATACAACGTAATACCTAATACATAACTTGTGAAAATAGCTGATACCCGCATGGACTCACCCTTCACACACAAATCACAAACGCCCACAATAAAATTTACAAACTGAAAAAATTATTCATCCCAAACACTGATTCCGTCCACCCATGCAGAAGATGCAAACGAACTAAAAAAAAAAAAAAAAACCTAACCTAACCTTTTTTTTTTTTTTTTTTTATCGTTGGAAAAATGCGTTGCCGCATCGTCACCCAGACCAGGAAGGCGATGACCGGGCGGTATGTGCGGCACCCGGCAACTGCCTAAGGCACCCCACTAAAAAAAAACCAACGGCTGCCCACGACGCTGCCATGGGACGTCACGGGATCGCTTTCGCACTCACCGTGACGCCCCGGAGTAACTCCTCTGTATAGGGGTACCCCGGGCAACCAGTGTACCCCTACCTCATAGACCTAGTGCAATGGTGAGAGAGGTCGCCCCCCCCTCTCACCTAGGCCTACGGCTGGGAAGGAACGGGCTGAACCCTTCTCCTTCGCAGCCTCTCCCGCTGAAGCTTGATGTGACTATGTTGCCATAGCCACAGCCGGCTCCGTGCTGGGCTCCGCACTCGAGGGTTTCGCACCAGGTGCTAATCCTCGAACTCGCGGAGCCTTGTACACTCGGCTCCCCAATAGGTGGGTCGCTGAAAGGCCTCGGTCCGCACAGACCGCGCACCGCAACATTCCAGTGCAAGTGGCTCGGGTATGCCCCTCACCACCGCACCGGAAACAGGCGGCGCTACGGTCGACCGCGGACGGGCAAGCCGCACGCACATGCCCAGGTGCCAGGCACCTGAAGCAGCGCAGCGGCTGCGCCTCCAGCAACTCAACCCTGGCTGAGCTCCAGCCCACCAAGACTCTCTCCGCGTCGACCAACGATCTAGCCGCATCGATGGGGAGACGGGCAAAGGTAACGCCCTGGTCCCCATAGCCACCCCGACGGATCTCCCCCACGTGGAGGGCCTCGCCAGGGCAGTCAGTGATGCGACTAATCGCGTCGACTACATCGTCACGCGTTACAGAGTCGTCCAGGCCTTTAAGCCTTACGGCCACACGCCGGACTTGCCGGACGACGTCTGCAACCCCACTCAACACTGGGCGAAGTTTCGCCACCAGTGCCTCCGCCTGCCCTTAGGCAGCTCCAAGAGCCTAGCTCCTGTCGCCGAGCGGCGAATCCTTAGCCCATCTTTGAGGCCGATGTCGCCGAGATTAACCATCTCGGCGGCACGCCTCAGAACATGGGCGTAGGTCACGCCCGCCTCTGCCACCCCGCTCTGCAGTTTTAGTAAAACCACAGGAGACCGCGGGGATGGCAGCTTCGGGGGACTCATACCGGGGTTTTTCGTTGCCTTCTTCTTAGAAGGCGACGACGCCCCACAGACCTTCTTTTTTTTGAGGCCGGCTTCTGGGGAAGGCCCTTCTTTCTCCCCTTGCCTTTTCTCCGCACAACCGTGGACCACTCGTCCTCCACGGTTGCCCCAGGGGCAGTCGCCGCGACTGCGACCGACTGCCTCCTCTCCGCCGCCGCGAGTGGCGGCCGGAGGGCCGGCGCCGGGAGGAGACGCTCTTCAAGTCCTGCGAAGCGGGAGTTAATTAAAACTTCCACCGAGGACAATACGGAGCGTCTCAACTCCTCGACCACGCAAAAATCCACCGTCCGCAACTCCAACGACACCTCCGCCGAGGAGACTGCTGTAGGCCCGGAAGTCGCCAGGGAAGCCTTAAGCTCCCCGAAATCCTTCCGGACCTTCACAATCTCCTCCCTGAGGAAGGACACCTCACGGCTGAGACGGGCGTTATCCGCCCGTATCCGCCGTGACTCCTCAGGCTCCCCTCGCGATGCAAGGACGTCAACCACGTCCAAGAGGCTGTTGGATGCCTCCTTAAGAGCCTTAATCATGGTGCCCTTCAGATTATGACTCTTCTTGCAGACCTCGTGAATCGAGGCTGCATTCCGCATCGCCACCGCGCGCAACTGTTGCGCGTCCAGGACAGAAGACGGCTCAATGGTGGGAAGCGCCTCCAAGGACAGATCGTCCTCGGAAACCGGCGCACTCTCCACCAGAGCCTTCTTCCTCCCGCGGAGGGCCCGAGCGCTCAGTGCGCGCTCGAAATCGGCCTCCTCCGCCTCCTCCTCCATGGCCCGCAACTCGGCCCTGGCCTGGGCGAGTCCACTACCGCGTCCTTTAGGCGCACCCCGTCCACGCCGAGAGGTGTTGCACTTAGCCACTGCAACACCGGACTCGGGATCGGACTCGGATGCGGCCTCGGGGGAACCACGGATCACCCCATAGGTCCGCTTTCGTCCAACGGACGGCTGTGGTTCTGACAGATCATCGGAGTCTGTCAAAACCACAACCGGACTCTCTCCTCCACGCCTCACACTATTTTTGTTTAGACAGGTCGGTGTGGAGTCGACCTGTGCAGGGACTCCTGCTCCAAGGCTCTTTTTGCCTCCCCCGTAGTACTTGAGGCAGACAGTAGCCGGGGCTACTGTGAGGGATTGGACAGCGTCAGCGCTGACACCCTCCCGGGGACTTATTTTAGAAGGAGCCTTTTTCATGTTTGTTTGGGCGCTCTCACCATTACCCAGTCCTTTGGCAAACGCCGAACCGACACAAAACAAAGAAAAGATAAGACGCAGAAACACGAAGAAGAAAAGACAACACGACGACGACACAACGAAAAAAAAAAAGGGTGATTTTTTATAGAGGTTGTCTTCCTCGCAGCCTGACGAACAGAGCAAGCTTCGTCCGTCCAGCCCTCGTTCCCGCTCAGTGCGGGCTTCCGAAATCTTGTGGCCGTGCAATGCTCGCTCCAAAAAGCAAGCAGCCACATTTGCTAGTAGCTGTCCGCGCCGGCCGAAGCCGGTGCCCCCCATATCTGGGGGGACCTCCCCTATCCGCAACCCGGGGGACGCGCCAGATGGCGGCACTAGCGACCGCACACTAGAACCTTTTTTTTTTTTTTTTTTTTTTTTTTTTTTTTTTTTTTTTTTTTTTTTTTATGGTGGGGAAATGCTTTTAGGCATCCCCAGCCGCGAAAGGGGCGCGAGCCGGGGTATGTGGGACTCGACCCGGCATGAGAAGCCGGGTAATACCCACTAAAACCCCACCGGTCTGCCATCCGTCGCCATGTGGGGTGGAGCAGGATCGCGTTGGCATTCGACTGCTTCCACCTCGGCGTGAGCCACAAGGTAGGGCGCCCTCTGCGCCCTCAATCCTGTGCGCCTGGTGAGAGGGGGTCCCCAGACCCCCCCTCGGCGACACTAAGGCGGTGGTAATAGGCGCGCGTAGCGCCGCCTACGGACTCCCCGCCTTCTTCGACGGAGCGGGTTGGAGGACGCCGCCTCCCTCTCCCGTTCCGCTGCCTCCTTCTGCGACATCACGTCCTCGCAGAAGGAGACCACGCATCGCAGACCACGACTCGTCGCTACCGAGCATGGCGTCGATGATGCTCGGCAGCGAAAGGTCCGGTCCCACGTGCACTGCCAGGGTGAGCCTTTGTGAGGCCCAGGCGTCGCACCCCAGCAGAGTGTGACGAGCCGTGTCCATCGACTCATCACACTCGTGGCAGGCCGAGGTCGGTTCCCGGCCCGCTATTTTGTGCAGGTACTTACCGAAGCAGCCGTGTCCGGTAAGGACCTGCACAAGCCGGAAAGTCAGGGTCCCAGAGCGCCGCGACAGCCACAGGGATAGGTGAGGCCTGATCGCCTCCACCGTCTCCCGGCCGGCTACCGGGGACCCCAAATTCTCCTCCCAGCGTCAGATCAGAGCCTCATCTGCCTGTGCTCTGACCCGACACACCTCGACCGGGTTCCGCCCCTCACCTCGCGCAGTGATGTCCACCCTGCAGCGGTGAATTTCCGCGAGGACCCCAACCTGGAGTTCCCAGGGGGGGTCGCCAACCGCACACTGGAACGTCATCGTTGGAAAAATGCGTTAACGGGCGGGAGAGGTCACCCCCCTCTCCCGTCCAGGCACTACAGCTGGGGAAGGAGGCTGCGGGCGTAATCCCGCCTCCTTCGACCCAGCCTACCCCTACGGAGCGGTTCAGAGGAGGCTGCCTCTCTGTCCCGCTCCGCGGCCTCCTTCGCGGCAATCACTTGCTCGCAGAAGGAGGCGACCCAGGACCTCTCGTCGTCGAGCATCGCGGAAACAACGCTCGGCAACGAGAGGTCTCTGCCAACCACGGCCGTCAGCTCAGTACGCTGACGGTCCCAGGCTGCGCACTCCGCCAAGGTGTGACGAGCCGCGTCCACGGGCTCGTCACAGTGGTGGCAGGAGGGGGCCGCCTCTCTGCGCGCGATCTTGTGCAGGTACTCACCGAAGCACCCATGCCCCGTGAGCACCTGCACAAGACGGAACGTTAGAGTCCCATGCCGCCGGCCGATCCAGCGATCGAGATGGGGGAAAATAGCCCCCACCGTCGCAAGACCGGCCGACGGGGACTCTAAGTCCCTACTCCACTGTCGGATCAGGGCTCGGTGAGCTAAAGCCCTGATCCGATCCGCCTCGAGCCTAACCCGCCCGACCCTGGCTTCCGCCCGGTGCCAATACACTCCGGCGAGGACCCGCGCCTGTAGCTCCCAGGGCGGATCGCACGCCAGGAGTGTGGCCGCAGTGTATGACACCGTACGGTACCCCCTGATCACCCTCACCGCTAGGACCCTTTGCGTGCGTGCGGCCCTGGAATCCGCGGTGAGGGCTCCCGACCATATGGGAGCACCGTACAGGGCCATGCTCCTCACCACTCCGGCGTATAACCGGCGGCAAAAAGCCTGCGGCCCTCCGGCGTTGGGTAGAAGCCTACTCAAGGCGACTGCAGTGGAGATTAACTTCGGGGCCAGCAGAGAGAAGTGAGCCCCGAAATTCCATCTTCCGTCCAGGGTGAGGCCCAGATACTTCATCTGGGCCTTCACCGCCACCCGCGCACCCTGGACGGAGATGTACGCCCGAAGAGGGGGACCCCGGCGAGGGCCGTGGAACAGGATGGCCTCCGTCTTGGAAACAGAGACCTCCAGTCCCAACAGCCCTATGCGGTCCGCTACCAACGTAGCGCCGACCGTGGCAAGACGGGCTGCTTCCGCAAAGCTCCCTCCGCGCGCCGTGACGAGGGTATCATCTGCGTAACACAGCACCCTCGTCCGGGGGAGGAGCGGACAGCGAAGCAGCCAGTCGTAGCCCAGGTTCCACAAGACCGGTCCCAAAACGGACCCTTGTGGAACCCCTCGGCTCACACCACGTCGGTAGACCCGCCGGTCGCCGCACTCCCACAGGACCTCTCTATCCTGCAGGTACGCCCTCAACAGCCTGCGGAGATAGGGAGGCACTCCATGGAACCGGAGCGCCTCAACCAAAGTCTCGAACGGCAGGCTGTTGAAGGCGTTGGCGACGTTCAGCGAAACCGCCAGGACGACATCCCCCTCGGAAACAGCCTCTTCGGTCAGGTCTCTCAGAGCTCTCAGCTTGGGACCCTCCCGGGGACATATTTTAAAAAGAGCCTTATCCATGTTTTCCTTTTAGGGGTGAGGTCCCCGCGGGTGGTGCCCTCATCCTTACACAACCCCTCGGCAGGCACCGAACCTCAGGGTTGACAAAGAAACACAAACACACATAATACCAAACATAACAATAACGACGTGGACCAAACGAGACAAGACAAACACAAAACACGAAACACAAACTGTCGGCCATGGACCGGGCACTGACACGGAAAAATTTTGGAAAAAGTTCTAGTAAAAAGAATAAGTTTCCACCTCCTCCCTAGGTTGAACCCGAGGCAATACGGGTTCACACCACAAAGAAGCACCGAGGACGCCCTCTATGACCTGGTAAACTACATAAGGGAAAAACGAAGAAACAAAGAAATAATAGTAATGATATCCCTGGACATAGAGGGCGCCTTCGATTGTGCATGGTGGCCCGCCATCAAAATCAGACTAGAAGAGCTGGGTTGCCCAGCCAACCTATGGAGGCTGGTGGAGGACTATCTGCGCGACAGGAAGGTGCGCGTGAATTACATGGGCAGCAGCGTCGAAAGAGACACGTCAAAGGGGTGCGTCCAGGGCTCGGTGGGTGGCCAACTCTTCTGGAACGTGTTACTGGATCCACTGTTGAACGAACTCGACGGCCTGGGGGTATACACCCAAGCTTTTGCTGATGACATGGTCCTGGTTCTTTCAGGACAAGAAACCGCACGAATACAGGAACAGACAGACAAATAAGGCCCTCGAAGTAGTAACGCGATGGGGAGTGACGAACAAACTTAGATTCGCACCGCAGAAAACAAAGTCGATGGTGATCACTAGGAGACTCAAACACGATAACCCCGTCCTAAAAATGGGACGGGAGTACTTAAACTTAACGAGCGAAATCAAAATCCTAGGGGTCATCATCGACTCGAAACTAACGTTTGCAAAGCACGTGAGATATGTCACAAATAAAGCACTGGCCATACACGGATAACTCTCGAGAGCTGCAAAAACAACCTGGGGTCTAAACCCCGAAATAACTCGGAAAATATACACGGCGGTTGTGGTGTCCGTTATATCCTATGGTGCAGGCGTATGGGCTATGGCAGTGGAAAAACTGTATGTTCAAAAACGGCTGTCCGCGGTGCAGAGAGGTTATGCACAAAAAATAGGGAAAACCCACAGAACCGTTTCGAAGCACGCAGCAACGATCCTCGCGAGACTCCTCCCACTAGACCTCCATATCAAGGAGCACGCGTACATTTACGAGATCCGGAGAGGACGGCCGCTCAGACACCTATCAGATGAATACAGTCTAGAACACCGGGTGGACTACTCCGAACTCGACCACCCGGCCTGCTGGGAAGGCCCGGCGTACACTAAAATCGAGGAGATGACCCCTGAGATAATGAACACAAATAACCTGGCAGGCAAATCGATATACACAGATTGCAGTAGAATCGACGGCAGGGTCGGGGCAGCAATAACAGTATGGGACAATGGGAATGAACAGCAATTCAGGAAGCTCCGCCTGGCAGGTCACTGCACAGTCTTCCAGGCGGAAATGCTAGCGATAGAAACAGCCACCAAACTCATTGCCAGGAAGAATTGGCAGGAAACAAACATATTCACCGACTCAAGGTCATCACTGGACGCCCTAAATTCGGACCCGCCAACGCACCCGTTGGCGTACAGCATAAATAGGAACCTCCAGCACATCAAAGACAAGGGACGGCAAGTAAGACTCTTTTGGATTAAAGCGCACACGGGAGCGCCGGGTAACGAAAGGGCGGACGGCTTGGCGAAGGAGGCGGCCCTCGACACCAGAAGAAGATTGGCGTACGACAAAATCCCGATATCCTACGCCAAACGCAAGATCAGAGAGGACACCCTGGAAATCTGGCAGAGACGCTACTCGACCGGGGACACTGCGGGAGTCACGAAGAGGTTTCTGCCAGACGTAATAAGCGCATCAAAGATAATAAAAGGATTAGAAATGGACACCCTAACTGCGCAAATTCTGACCGGCCACGGTGGCTTTGCGCAGTACCTGCACCGTTTTAAACTAACTGACCGAGCGACTTGCAAGTGTGACGACGAGACAGACGAAGACATCATCCACCTGGTGACAGAGTGCCCAAGGTTCCTGGCAAAAAGATATGACACAGAAATAGAGATCGACATGACCATTGACAGTGACAACTTATCGACAATTATGACTAATCAAGAAGCAATCCATAAATTTATGAAATTCTGCAGGTACGTGGCAAAAACAATTATTACAGAAAATAAGAGCTGATCGACACGACAGGATGACGACCTATGACAGGAAAAGACGGAACAAATACTGACTAAAACTGGACTAGGACTGAAACAACGTGACGAGACAGACCCCGGAAGATAGGCCAACAGCCATTCTGGAACACCGGGTGGCAAAATAACGGACCTGAAAACCTGGAAACGAACACCCCTTAACATAGGAAGAAGAGAAGGATCTGGCCCCATGTGGTCCATCACAATGTGTGCCCAGAACCATATTATAGACACATGATTGTGAAGGTTATCATAAGTGATACCCAACACAATCACTGCAGAAACACCAGCGGGACACATTCACAGCACCGGAGAGGACACCTGGAGGTAGACCGCAATGTACTATTGCGGTCACAGCATGGCTTCACGGCCGTAAACTGTAAATTGTAAATAATCATGCCACACCCATCAGAAGTTGAAAATATTGATTTCTATCTGCTGATGGCAGATGAAGCAACAACAAACGAAGAACTCAGAATATTCACGGACGTAAGTAAAATAGATGGGAAGGCGGGGGCCGCCTTGAGTTGTTGGGAAGGTCCTGGCGAAATAACTAACAAGAAATTTCGACTAGGGCCTTACTGTACCGTCTTCCCGTCTTCCAAGCCGACCTGTACGCGATCTTCCAAGCTACGGAACTGGTTAAAAGCCTCAAAAATAACTCCGTGAATATTCTGAGTGACTCAAGATCTGCCCTAGAATGCATAAAAAAAACCCGGATGCCCTACACCCATTGGCTTTTCTCATAAGATCAAACTTCAAGACATTCAGGAAGAGAAATAGACACGTTAAACTATTCTGGTAGAAAGCACACATCGGACACCCTGGAAATGAACGAGCCGACGAATTAGCGAAGACAGCTGCAAAAAAGTTAAAAACAAAAGCCAACTACGACGCATGCCCCAGATCCTTTATAAAGCGTAACATAGGAGAAGAAACAATACTTAAATGGGACGAGGAATATATAGAAGGGGACGAAGCTGAACTGACTAAACTGTTTTTGCCTACCATAAAAGGCACGTGGAATATTATTAAAAGCAAAGATATTACACCGAAGATGGTACAAGTCATCACAGGGCATGGCGGATTTGGACAATATTTATGTAGATTTAAGCTGAGAACAAGTTTCTCCTGCGATTGTGATGGCCAAACAGAAGAGAACGTTCTACATATAATGCTAGATTGCCCAAAATACGCCAAGCTAAAACAAGAACTAGAATGTAAATTAGGAAGCAAACTGGAAAAAGAAAAGATTAAAGATATAATGGAAGATAAAAAGCAAAGGAAACACTTTATACAATATTGCACGAAAATAGCGACGAACACCAATGACAAATACAGAAAAACGTAAATAAACGTATATAAAAAGAGCCCTTTCACCTTGGCTCCTACTTTCCAGAATGTATCCTCGGAATACAGTGACCGTCTTCAGTTGTTAGGCTTAGAGATTTCCTCGAACCTCAACTTTGGTCAGTTCATTGAGTCCAGAGCAAGAGCAGCAGTAGCAAAGCTTGCCGTTCTTGCGAAGGTTCGGCAGTACTTTACACCGGGACAGCTTCTTGTTCTATACAAAGCACAGATCCGGTCGTGTGTAGAGTACTGTGGTCACATATTTGCTGGTGCCGCAAAGTATCATCTTGCGGTTCTGGACTCAATTGAGAGGCGAGCAAAGAGGCTTATCGGCGATCCCGAATTGGTCGAAGCCGACCTCCAAAGCCTTGAACACAGGCGTAAAATTGCTAGCCTCTCAGTATTCTATAGGATACATTTTGGTGAATGTGCGCAGGAACTACACGACTTAGTTCCCCCGTCCCCCTTCCATCACCGGACGTCCCGACGCACGGCAGGTATCCATCCTTTTGTTGTGGACATTCCACCTGTCCGAACGAAGCGCTTTGCTTCCTCATTTTTAGTGCGTACAGCGAAAGACTGGAACAATTTGCCTGCGTCGGTATTTCCGGCCAAATATAATGTGGGTGTCTTCAAGAGAAGAGTGAATAGGTTGCTAGGGCAATGCGCCTTACCATCTAAGACTACATTCCACTTACCATCAGGTGGAATGTAGTCAAGCATTGCCCTAGATCGTATAAAAAAAAAAAAAAAAAAAAAAAAACATAAAAGATAGGTAGGAAATTAATGCATTAAAATCTTTATATATATATTTCTTGTGTGCGTGTGTATGTCACTGAATTCCTCCTAAACGACTGGACCGATTGTTATGAATTTTTTTGTGTGTGTTCAAGGGGACTTGAGAATTGTTTAGATTCACAAATTGGTCCCCTGGAAAATGGTTTTTTGATTAATTTTTAATGTGTAAGTAGGTGGTGATTTTGGAATGTTTCACATTGGTTCCGACGGACTGCGTTACCATGGCAATGTCAAATATTAAATAATATTATATTTTAATTATAGTCTGCCCTGACAGTTCGCGTTGCGACAGAAATAAGAAAAATATTTTATAATAGCGGCCCGATACGTGCTTCGGTAAAAAGTGAAATTTAAAAAATATATATTGGTACATCAAATTCATTAATTCTAACAAAAAATCTTTATTTACATATTCATACGGTATCAATTGGTCGAATTATGATAAATGTACATGTAATGACGTTAGATATATGTGATAACTTTTTAATATATATATTTTTTTAGTTTGAATTTTTTTAATTAAAGAAGCGTGTACAAGACAACGTCTGTCGGCTCCGCTAGTATTATATAATAAAATAATATTGTAAATGTATGACCAATGATTGATAATATAAAAAAAATAATAAAAAATAAAAGTGAGTAAAAGTGCGATCGCGTAAGTAAAGGTAAAAGTAATACGTAGTATAGATATAAATGTAAATAAGTAAAACTAAAATAGATATAAAAATAGATATTAAAAAAAAAATAGTGTTAGCTATTTAACGATATATATATGTTGATATATGTCTAGAAATATAAAAATACTTGAGTATAGAAAAATGTGTGCGTGTAATACGTATTGGGTAAATAACTGTATGTATGTATATATGAAGTGTATAGTGATGTATAAAACCGTAAGAAATGTAAGTGTATATTAGTTAAAAGTGTAAAGTAAGGGTAAATAGATTTAAAAATAATGTAAACATTAAGTAAAAAAAAGTAAACTAAAACAAATTAAATGAACCTCGTCAAGAATAGCAGTAAAACATTTAGTCAACATTATAATAAAATAAAAAGCATCACAACTTGTAAAAACTAGCCATACTAGATATAGGAAGAAATACATGTTCCCTCCAGAAATAAGAAATTAAACCGTAATAAAAGTTAAATTTAGAAACAAAAAGATCCGTCCCACCCATGTCGGAGATATTGCGGCAGCTAAAAGAAGCTGCATATTAAAAAATAAATAAAAAAAAAAACCTAACCTAACCTAATTGGATTTTTTGGACCGGGAATTAAAAAGGTATTTGGGAAAAATTTAAAAGTGAGTGCGGGTCAAAAGCCAAACCGTAAGTGTAATGAATATTTGAAATATACACTGTTGTAGGCCTTACAAAGGCCTATCCATAGAGCGCTATATTGTGAAAGTCCGACCAGAATTGTGGAACTTACAACGTGCCCTAGGGGGCCCGAAACGACGCCAAACTTTGGAGTTAAATTACTCTAAATCTAAATCCGTGAGCTATACCAAATTTTAGCTATACCATTACATCAGTAGCAGCAAATATTTAAGAATATACAGTGAAAATTTCAGAATTTTAGCATTAATAGTTTAATTAATATCGAATTTTAAACCCAACGCCGAAATTTCATTCATTAAGGAAGACCCAAAATTGCTAAGGAACATTTTATCAAGCAAGACCCATTTCGAGCAGAGGAAAATTTCAATCACCTGACGTCATCGAAACATGGCAAGCGAAATATTTACCTCCCTGTCTTTCGAACTAACATCCATATCGACCATCCCAGTCCCCTACGGCGTGCTAGTTCTCCCTGTCTTTCATACCACCCTCCCTATCACTCATAACACATCATTTCCCAGTCTCCCATATCATTGTAAACATATATATCCTTGTCCCCCATAGCGTGCTAGTCTTCTCTGTCTAGCTCGTCACCTCTCCCTTTCTCTTATAGTATATTTCCTCTCCCTGTCCTTTATATACATCCGTCCCTGTCCCCCATAGCACATCACCTCTCCTTATCATTATATCCTCCATCTCTGTCCTCCATAGCGTGCTAGATATCCTTGTCTAGTACACCAGCTCTCCTTGTCCCTCATAAAATATTACCTCTCCTTGTCTCTTATATATCTGTCCCTGTCCCCCGTAGTATATCACCTCTCCTTGTCCTTCATATCCTCTATCTCTGTCCCCCATACTATATTACCTCTCCTTGTTACACATACCGCTTTCCTTGTCCTTCATAGAACATCATCTTACAGAACACGAGTATACCTCTATCGTCTCTCCCACGCATACCTACACCCCCGCAATCTTGCAAATTTTTGTAAGTCTCGGCTCCATATAAAATTAGTAAATTTTTTTTTAAAGTCCTTGTAGTATAAAATCAATAAAAAAATTTTAAGTCCCCTTATATTAAATTAATTTTGGAAATATCTTTAAACATATATAGCCATGTTAAGCTTATTTAAATTTATATAAATATAGAATGAAAAATAAACCGATACGGGCAGGGATTCGAACCCGCGACTACTGGGAAACCGTCCCGTCGCTCTACCAACTGAGCTACCGTATCGCTGTCCACTTCGGTGAATTAAGCATTCTATATGTGATCGTCTTTATCGGGACGGTGGTGACATCTATTAGGTTTCTTTCGAAAATCCTAACCAATGTTTCTAACTTTGCAGTATAGATAAACATTGAAAACTAAATAAATAATAAATAAATAAATAAATAATAATTGATAAACATATAGAATGCTTAATTCACCGAAGCGGACAGCGATACGGTAGCTCAGTTGGTAGAGCGACGGGACGGTTTCCCAGTAGTCGCGGGTTCGAATCCCTGCCCGTATCGGTTTATTTTTCATTCTATATTTATATAAATTTAAATAAGCTTAATATGGCTATATATGTTTAAAGATATTTCCAAACATTAATTTCGGTAGTGGCATCTTTTCAATGTTTATCTATACTGCAAAGTTAGAAACATTGGTTAGGATTTTCGAAAGAAACCTAATAGATGTCACCACCGTCCCGATAAAGACGATCACATATAGAATGCTTAATTCACCGAAGCGGACAGCGATACGGTAGCTCAGTTGGTAGAGCGACGGGACGGTTTCCCAGTAGTCGCGGGTTCGAATCCCTGCCCGTATCGGTTTATTTTTCATTCTATATTTATATAAATTTAAATTAATTTGCCAAAAATTTTCTAAGTCGATAGTTGCCACCCACGCCACCTCTTCCTCCCACGCATACCAACACCCACCCCCGCAAACTTACCAAATCTTCCCCCCCCCCCCCCCACACACACAAAGTTCGACCCACGAGACCGTAGTGGAACGTCAAGTGGATCGCGAGTCACGGACCCTCCCCAAACCAAACGTGACATGGAAGCGTCCAGATTTTTACAAAAAGGATGTAGGACGTGCAGCAGTCGCTGGCAGCCACTGCCACCGACATCCACACGTCCAACGTCCCAAGCCGGTCCAGTAGGGACTCTACCGGCGACAATACATCCCCCCCAAGTTTTATCCACCCTCCCTGTCACAGCGAACCGGCTGTTCCTAGAGGCCAAGGACCAGATGGAGCAGTCCGGAAACCTTAAGACAAGCATTAAGCTTAAGACAAGAACGACTCTGACGCCAGGCCGGACATCAAGGAGCTGCTAAAGGAAGTCAGGTCGGTCCGTCAAATGATTTCATTTGATGTGATCGACCTGCTCTCCAAAACATCGCAACAGCAGCACGTGCAGCAGGCGACGATGCTTAATAAACAGCTGCAGGAAACAGGGCAGAAGCTGGCGAACATCATCAGCGAGGCCAGTCTTCAAAAGACTAAGGCAGAGGCCGCATCAGCATCGACCCCGAAACCCACCAAAGAGCAACCGTCGCCAAGCCACACGATAATAGTCTCGTCATCCGTGGAACGTGACACAAGTGACGACATTTAAAAGCGCGTCCGCGGAGCCGCCGATGCCCGAACTACCGGGTTGGCGGTGGAGCGGATAAAAAAAGCCCGCGACCAAAAGGTCGTTATAAGCTGCTCCTCACGGGACACAGTGGAGAAGCTGAAGAAGCAGATCAAGGGGAAGGACGGAAAACTAGTGGTGGAAGACGCAAAGAATAAAGACCCCCTAGTGATTTTCAGAAATGTACTAAACTACAACTCTGATGAAGAAATAGTGCATTCGATTAAGACCCAGAATAAGGACCTCGTGGGAGCAATACCCCCGGGGAACTTTAGAGTTGCCATGAGATACAGAAGGAGGACCCGTAACCCGCAGGAGAGCTACGTCGTCGAATCCACATCGACCTCCAGAGGTGCACGGTCGCCGACCAGACACCATTAGTCCAGTGCACTAAGTGCCTGGGCTATGGTTATGGGAAGCGATTTTGCAAGGCGGCATCGGACTCATGCAGCCATTGTGGCGGAAGCCACTTAAGGGCTGACTGCCCGGCATGGACGACAAGTGAACGGCCGACCTGCGTGAATTGTCACGCGGCTAAACGGGAACGGGGATTGCCTCGTAAGGAAGCGTTGGGACGCCATAGCACGATCATCAGTGTCGTATTATTAAGTATAGTCCAGCGCATCCCAAAGACAGGCAACCCCGCAAACACGATGATGACAGACTGACCCAGTGAAGACAGACAAACCGACCATAGGACCGGGTATAATAAAGACCTATACTTACCTGACGACTATCACAGGACTAGACATTGACATGACATGACACCCTGTAGCCATGCCGGAAAACCGGAGGACTCACCAAGATTGAGACTGTAAACAAAACACAAGTTAATAACGACCAAATAATCCAGGACATTTAAAGGCCCTAGCCCCGTGTGCACTCACATGGGTTATCCAGGACCACCAGAACAGACATCGACTGTGGGGGGCATTAATGGTAATGCCTCCACCCCACAATCACGGCGAAACACGACGCGGGAACACGGAGAAGCGTAGCGGGAATTCGGATGTTGGCCGCATTGTACCAATGCGGCCCCAGCATGGCGGTATGGTGTTACATGAAACAAAATATAAATAGAAAGTAAGGAAAAAAAAATACTTACCCGGTGTCCTTCTGGCCTCGTACCCGGAACTATCTGAAAATAAAAGCATTAATAATTAGTTTATAAGATATGTTATCTGTCAATAGTTATGTATTCCATATATGTAAATAAAATTCAAATGGAAATGATTTTTGTATCGTCCCTAGAATTAAGCTGTAAACCTCACAAACCACTTAGTTTTGTAGTTTGGTATATACTCCCATATAGCATTGGTATGTCAGTTACATTAAAATACCTACTCTGTGAATCATTATACCAATTTTATATAGTATTAAATAATGTAACTACTAACTACTGTATCAAAAAATCCACCAGCACATCATAAATTGTAAAATGTAAATAATAAGAACAGCTAATTAAATTAGCGACTATGTAAATTATTATTATTATCCGGTCTGGATGACGAAACACCAACGTCGCCAGGGATTTTGTAATGCTTTTCATACGTGTCCATCATGAGAGTTCAATCAGGAACCGCCTAATATTGAATAAGGCTTCGCTTTTGATTTTTTGGAGAAGCCTTCTTATACGAATTCTACAGATTGTTTGGTATTTGTTATACCCTTCCGCGCTCTTGCTACTGAAAGATTTTTCTTGGTGGTAGACCATAACATCCGGTCGCCGGCAAAGTTACCACCCATCGGGCAGAGTCGTGCCGCAAAGCGACCTAGTCGTGTTCCTTCACGTTGCTCGATGAAGCCGTTTATGGGAAATGGGTCTGAACAGTTGCGGTGCGTTGGCGAACCGGTTTGACGTCGGGTTGGTGTTTGTTTTGTCGGGTGTCTAGTCGAGGAAGGTAGCGGGATCCGAAGCGACGGCTTTCCGCTGGCTGCCCGCAGATAGTTGGGGGCCCAATTAGTGGGTTAGCCACCCACGAAAGGCTGCCCCGCCAGCTGCGAAAAATCCCAGGGTGGCTCCATCGTGCTGGTTGGCGACCAGTCGAGGAGGCCCGATGGCGATCCCTGGGGGGGTTCGGGCGTCCCCGCAGTCTCCAGACTAGCCTCCCAGTGGCAAGACATCACCAATTTCGACGTCGGGTTCGATATGTACCGCCTCTTTCAACTGCCATTTCCCATCACTATTCACTTTTATATTTATTTTTTTATGAAAAAGTTTAAAAAAGGGAACAAGTTAAAGCAGCGGTTGCACTCCTCCTCATATAAAGTGCACCTCACTAATATAAGGGGCTTGCACTCTAATATCTTAACTGTCCATCACCACCTGCAGACAGAACAACCGCACCTGTTCTTTTTGACGGAGACGCAGATACAATGTCCCTTAAGCGCTGCGCACCTGGATTATCCCGGATACACGTTAGAGCACAACTTTCGCTCACGTGCCGGAGTCTGCGTGTATGCGCGGAACGACCTCTGTATCCAGCCTCTCCGTCACCTTGAAGACCCCACTTTTTCTTCTTTATGAGTTTTAGTAGACACAGGAAACGAAAAAATCCTGTATTCCTGTGTTTACCGTTCGCACAGCGGTGACCAGGAGACAACTATAGTTTATTCGAGTATCTCGGTGAGGCTGCTGATATGGCTCTGCATCAGTTCCCTTCAGCGCAGCTCGTCTTTCAGCGGGATTTTAATGCCTGTCATCAGGACTGGCTGTTTCCGTACCAGAAAACCGACCATGCTGGAAGAGAAGCGCGGAACTTTGCGTTGTCCTTGGACCTCTTTCAGCTGGTGAAGCAAGCGACAAGGGTACCAGATGTGGTAGGCCATACAGCCAATTGCCTGGACCTTCTGCTGACAACTGATCCGGAAAGGTATCGTGTAGAGGTTACCTCTCCCTTGGGAACCTCCGATCACTGTCTGGTGAAATCTATGTTTACATATTCCCCACCAGCTTTAGAACCTCATGGTGTTAGGCGAGTATGGAAATACAAGTCAGCAGATTGGGATGAGATGCGGCACTTTTTTGCGTCTTATCCTTGGCGGCAGGTCTGCTTCTCTTCTTTGGATCCGTCGAGTTGCGCGGATGCTATAACCGATGTGGTGCATCAGGCAATGGAGTATTTTATTCTTTTTGCTGTTGTATCCGTCGGTGGCAAAGCTCGCCCATGGTTTAATGCCGAATGTGGTCATGCTCAAGACCGAAAACATTCGGCATATCTCATTTGGGTTGATGCCCGAAGCCGCAAAACTCCGGATGTAAGTTCGAAGAAGAGAGCCTTTAACCAAGCTGCCAAGTCCTACAAAAAGGCATTGCGGAAGGCTCGTCTCGATCGAATCGCTAAGAATGGCGAAAAGCTCTCTGTCAGACCAACTGGCAGTCGAGCTTTCTGGTCTCTTGCGAAAGCGATCGAGTCGAATTTCTGCCAACCCTCTCTGATCTCTGGGCCACACAACAACAGAGAAAGCGAATGTATTTGCTTCTCTGTTTGCTGATAATTCGCATCTGGCAATGCTTCTCCAGCACATCTTCCTCACTGCGGTATTTCGATGCCTGAAATCCGCATCACTAACAAAGAGGTATGGAGAACATTGTGTCGTTTAGATGTGAATAAAGCCAGTGGTCCTGATGGTATACCAGCCATTCTGCTCACGACATGCGCAGCTGAGTTGTCTCCTGTACTGACGCATCTGTATCGCCTCTCTTTCATGACTGGAATAGTGCCGAAATTCTGGAAGCTTGCTAATGTGCAGCTCGTGCCCAAAAAAGGCAGCCGTGCCGACCCTGTCAATTACAGACCGATTTCAATCACCTCCATACTCTGCAAGATTATGGAGCGTGTATGGAACTCGCGCCTACTAGCTTACCTAGAAGGTAACGATCTCCTCAGTGACCGACAGTACGGGTTTCGCCGTAATAGGTCTACTGGGGACCTCCTAGTGTATGCTACTCACATTTTAGGCGAGGCCATCGAAAAAAACGGATAAGCTGTCGCCGTCTCTCTGGACGTCTCGAGGGCATTTGACAGGGTCTGGCATGCGAGCCTTATAAGCAAGCTTTCAGCGTACGGTATATCTCCTGGTCTGATCGGCTGGGTAACGGACTTCCTGAGCCAGAGATCTCTCCGAGTAGTTGTCGACGGGTGTTCCTCGGAACCCTTGACAATAAATGCCGGAGTGCCTCAGGGGTCCGTTCTTTCTGCAACTCTTTTTCTGCTGCACATTAATGATCTGTTGAAGCCCGGTATCTATGGGTATGCAGACGACAGCACAGTTGTAGAAAGATATCTGCCGAGTACTCGGGCTAGTCGAGATCAAGTACAGTCTGAAAGAGAAGCCATGGTGCAACGTTTGAATGACAAACTTCAGGCAGTCTCCGCATGGAGCAATGCCAATCTTGTCAAGTTCAACGCCACCAAAACGAAGACGTGTCTATTCACCGCCAAAAGGAGCCCTTTCACCTTGGCTCCTACTTTCCAGAATGTATCCTTGGAATACAGTGACCGGCTTCAGTTGTTAGGCTTAGAGATTTCCTCGAACCTCAACTTTGGTCGGTTCATTGAGTCCAGAGCAAGAGCAGCAGCAGCAAAGCTTGCCGTACTTGCGAAGGATCGGCAGTACTTTACACCGGGACAGCTTCTTGTTTTATACAAAGCACAGATCCGGTCGTGTGTAGAGTACTGTGGTCACATATTTGCTGGTGCCGCAAAGTCTCATCTTGCGGTTCTGGACTCAATTGAGAGGCGAGCAAAGAGGCTTATCGGCGATCCCGAATTGGTCGAAGCCGACCTCCAAAGCCTTGAGCACAGGCGTAGAATTGCTAGCCTCTCAATATTCTATAGGATACATTTTGGTGAGTGTGCGCAGGAATTACACAATTTAATTCCCCCTTCCCCCTTCCATCACCGGACGTCCGGACGCACTTCAGGTTTTCATCCTTTTGTTGTAGAATTCCACCTGTCCGAACGGCGCGCTTTGCTTCGTCTTTTTTACTTCGAACAGCAAGGGATTGGAACAGCTTGCCTGCGTCGGTATTTCCGACCGAATACAGTGTGGATACATTCAAGAGTAGAGTGAATAGGTTGCTAGGGTAATGCGCCTCACCACCTAAGACTACATTCCGCTTACCATCAGGTGGAATGTAGTCAAGCATTGCCCTAGATAATATAAAAAAAAATAATAATAAAAAGATTATAAATGTATGTAGTGACCGAAAATAACTATAACACAAAAAACACACCACAAATCATGCGAAACATAGCCAATAAAAACCAGTATAAAACCTCCAAGCAAAAATTACACAATTTAAAAACGAAACCAAGATGACAAATGATGTAGAAACAAGTAATAAAAGCGTTAAAAATATGATGTAAAGTTAACTGAAAATGTAGCGCGGATAACAAAACAGCTGCCGTTTGCCGGAAATCATACACATGTCTCACTTTTCACCCAACCACACTAATGAAACCTATGAAAAACTTATTTTCCCGAAAACAGATTCCCTCCTCCCATGGGGAAGAAAATAGTGAAAAACCAAAAAAAAAAAAAACACAGCACCCCATGCGCCGTTCGTGCAATCGCTCGGCACCATCCTCCCACACTAATGCCCGGTCCTGACGGTACGCCCTCAGCAGCCTTCCGAGATACGGAGGCACCCCATGATATCGGAGTCCCTCCGCGACCGTCTCAAAGGGAAGGCTGAGCAAGTGCGTGATTTTGTACTTTTAGAGAGCACCGCCTTTCCACAGAGAATTTCAAATCCATTATTCTCGCCAGTGTCATTCGCAGAAAAGCCGACCAATGCAGTCGGTACATCCGCAACCAAATCGTCAGCATCCAAAGAGTCAAGAAAATCAGCATGTCCAGTTTAAGCCTAAGGTTTTTGTAAGATAGTCATTGCTTAAATCTACAAAATCAATCACGTTAGACTCACCGGAAACAGCCTGTAAGATCTCATAATTATTGGAGTGCCATTTTAAAACATTACCTGCACCTTGTGCTAGTGAAATTGCTTTATCTACAGTTTTATGGCCTGATAAGAAATCATCAACATAAAAGTCCCGACAAATTGCTCGTTTTATATCTGGATTCGTAGACTCCTGACCTAATTGATATAAGCATCTTGTGGCAAGATAAGGTGCTAACGAGGTACCATAAGTAACAGTATTAAGCTGATAACTTTTTAGAGACTGTGAGGGGTCGAACCTCCACAGATTTTGTTGGCGAAACTTTTTTTTTGATATCAGCAGTCACAACATATTTATGTTGTAGAAACCTTAACAATATTGACAAAAAGTCGTCTTGCAATGTTGGTCCTACTTTTAAAATATCGTTAAGTGATATACCAGATGTTGTTAAGGCTGACGCCTCAAAAACCACCCGTAACTTTGTCGTAGTACTTGATTCCCTAATAACACCATGGTGAGGTAAAGAACAACAATTTTGATGCAATTTAGACTCCGTCATGTGACCAAGAGTAAGGTAATCGTTCATAAAATACATATAAAGCTGTAGGTCTATTCCGAACGTTACTTCGTCTTTCGTTTCGTCCTATTCGTATTCCGAACTTACTTCGCGATCAAAATCAAGACGTCGTTCGGTGCTGCGGCAACGTTTTTCGTAATTTGCTATTCCCAAAACACGAAACGAAGAAGAAATTGTCACTAATGTCAAACTCTCGTGCGTAATTTAAAGCAAATATGAACGTTGGAAAAAAGTTGCCGTTTGAGTTTCGTAAGTAGTATTTTTTTCATTATAACCATGGATTTTATTCGTTTTTAGGATTTTATCAAATATGTAAGAATGTATATTATTCACTCAACCGACAGACATTCGAGAATTTAGTAGTATTATTACTTCGAACAACAAAAAGTTGACGAACTTTACATACGATAACAAAGGTAATTCATTCCTTATTTTCCTACTTTCTACTTTCCTTACTCATCATTTATTTTTATGTAGATTTTAATCGCTTTAAAGCTGCATGGTTGTATGAAATATATTTTAGTTGTTTTTTTGACGTTTCAAAAATGACAAACTAATAAAAATAAAAACTTAATTTGCCGCGACTATAAAATATTAGAAAATGAATGCAAAGAAAAAGAAGCTCGAAATTTGATTACTTAATATAATTAAAAAAGACCTTTTCTTTGTAAAATATACTAAACTATAATCTTCCATTTAAAGAATTGTTCTGCACGTAATTGCAACATGTGTGAAATTGATGCAGCCAAGTGCCCCAAGAATATAATTCTCATTTAAAAATCCAAAACATTCAAACTTATTTAACACTCATAAATAAAGTACATATTTCAAAATAAGTATAAAAACATTATTTTTTTATGAAAAAGGAAAAGCCACACTTGGAGGCAAATAAGACAATGGTTGATTATTTGATTTTTAATGTTTGTCTTTCTGGTCGGGTTTGTGAGAATCTAATATATTTTAATAATACAAGTGGAAAATTTTAAGCTTACGAAACTTTATTGATGCATACTAGAGATGGATGAATGTATAGCGCCACATCACCCAGTTTGGAGCCGCAACTGCTTTAAGATAAATGATGAGTAAGGAAAGTAGAAAATAGAAAATAAGGAATGAATTACCTTTGTTATCGTATGTAAAGTTCGTCAACTTTTTGTTGTACCAAGTAATAATACTACTAAATTCTCGAATGTCTGTCGGTTGAGACTATTTAAAGAAATAAACTCAACGTCGGGTATACTATCAATATTAAAAGTATTTTTTAACCAATACACTCACTGTTGCCATTCATTAGTTTTCTCTTTAAAGGTATCTCAATTGTTGAGGGCTCCGCCATAATTCTAAGTAAATTGAATAATATACATTCTTACATAATTGATAAATCCTAAAAACGAATAAAATCAATGGCTATAATGTAAAAAATACTACTTACGAAACTCAAACGGCAACTCTTTTTCTAACGTTCATATTCGCTTTAAATTATGCACGAGAGTTTGACAAAAGTGACAATTTCTTCTGCGTTTCGTGTTTTGAGAATAGCAAATTACGAAAAACGTTGCCACAGCATCGAACGACATCTCGATTTTGATCGCGAAGTAAGTTCGGAATAGGAATAGGACGAAACGTAAGACGAAGTAACGTTCGGAATAGACCTCCAGAGACGAGCCAACCTAATTTTGTTTCGAAAAGAGTAGGTTTATTTTTTTCCAAATTTTATACGATTAGTTCTTATCACGTTCTAAAATATTTCTGCACCTACTAAAATGTCAATCGTAGATGGATTATGCAATGACGGATCGGCTAAACAAAGACCTGACGGTATCTGTATATTGTTTAAATTAATATTCGTACTAGGAAGAAGTGTAGTGGTGTTAAGTAAAATTATGCAATCAATCCCTATCCTTTAGTGTCCAACGTAAGACTCCAAAGTAAGAGAGCAAGACTGTGAGCTACTGAGAGGTTGATTGTTAATACCAGACATCTTAGTTTCCTTAGAAATAGTATTGAGCTTAAGCTTACTACAGAAGCCCTGAGTAATGAAGTCATTAGTGCATCCATTATCTAGCAAAATTCTGGCAGCATGTGACTTTCCAGTAATATCGAGGATCTTAACTGATGCTGTAGAAAGTAGAACAGTAGAACTTTTATAAAGGCCAAAATATATATATATATATATATTTTAATATTTGCCTACCAAAATGACCCCACTCTGCCTGACCTTAGGCAGCCAGTGAAGTCTAAAAATGGAGGCCACCATTCTCATTCACTCAAAATAGAATGCAGTATGGTGGTCTCCACTATGGCGGCCTTGTGAGATGCTTTTTCACGCCCCGCTTAAAAGACCCAGGATCGTAGTTGGAAGGAAACACGTGCCGTGGTAGTGAGTTCCACATTTTGATGGACCGACATAAATAGGAAGTGCTGAACCGTTTGGTTCGTGATGACAAAAAATCCACTGTGAAGGGGTGGCACTTCTGTCCTGCACGTGTTGTTCTAGATCGGAAAGGAGAGGATGAGATAAGTTGGAAGAGTTCGTCGGAACACTCGCCGTTGTGTAGGCGATAAAAGACTGCCATAGCGGCAACGTCTCGACGCAATTGTGAAGGCTCCAGGAACCCCGTGGCCTCTGGGCTTCCGATTACACGAACCGCTCGCCGCTGCAACTGATCGAGAGTGTCAAGCAAGTTCTGAGCTGAGCCATCCCAAAGATGAGAACAGTACTCCACACAGGAGCGAACTTGCGTCCTATATAAAAGACACAGCTGCTCCGGCGTAAAGAAGCGTCTCACCTTGTTCAACACTCCCAGTTTGCGTGAGGCTGTTTTAATGACACTCTCGATGTAAGCTCTTGGGTTGAGGTCTTGGCTGAGGTCTACGCCCAAGATGTTGAGGCTATCCTGGAGGACTAATTGCGTGCCCCGAAACGAAGGAAGAGGAAGGAACGGAGACTTTTTGGCGGAAAATGCGCAAACCTGTGTTTTCTTATCATTGAACTCAACCCGATTCTCATGACCCCATCGTGAGACAAGGTTAAGGACCTGATTCAGCTCAACAACAAGATCTTGTCGTTTCCTTTCAATGTCGGTCTGCTTTGCCGCAGGGTGTCCGAAATATCGCCCGTGTACCGTGGAATCGTCAGCATAGCAATGTATGTTGCCCAGGTTCAACATATCATTGATATGCAGAAGAAACAAGGTAGGCGATAGGACAGTTCCTGAGGAGTACGACTGGCGGTAGAGGCGCGTTAGTACTGGAGACAACTCTGCTGCACATTTTTTGAGTACCACCGCTGGAATACCATCCGGTCCGCTGGCCTTTCGAACATCGAGTGACTGTAGTTCCGCACGGACGTCACGTTGCCTGATACGAATTTCCGGCATGGTGACGTCACAGGAAGAGACATTGGGGGGTTGTGAACCACGATCATCAATGTGGGAATTAGCCGCAAAGAGATTCACCATGAATTCAGCCTTCTCTTGCGGCTCATGGGCAAGCGATCCATCCGGATATTTCAGCGGGGGCAGCGATGGCTGACAGAAGTTTGATTGCACGGCTTTTGCAAGACGCCAATAGCTACGGCTGCCCGTAGGGTGCGACAGAAGTTCATGTCCAAAGCGTGCAATACGCTGGGCATCCGCTCTGATGTAAGCCCTCTTGCACTCCTTAGTAGCTTCATTGTACGCTGCTTTTCGGCGATGAATGTCTGGATCGTGGATAGCGAGTGCCCTGATCCATGCGCGGTACGCTGACTGTTTTTTCTCAACCAGATCAGCGCATTCACGATTGAACCAGAGACAAGATTTGGTCGTGTTGGTGACCTCAGTGTACGGAATATAATACTCCATACCTAAACTGATTTCACCAACAACAGCAGACGCACTTTCCGACAGATATCTGTTTTTAAAGCAGCGTGAGGCCCATGGGATGTGTGCAAAATAGTTTCGCATACCATCCCAGTCTGCCGACGAATAGTGCCAGAGCCGTCGCTTCACCTCTACGGGTCGTAAAAGGGCGAGACCAGGCACTGAAGCGTACACCAAACAGTGATCGGAGGTACCCAGAGGGGCGTGCACCGATACACTATATTGGGCTGGCTGATTCGTCAGCAGTAGGTCCAGCAAAGAGGGCGCTTGATCTGACACGTCGGGTATCCTGGTGGGCTGGCGTACCAATTGGGTCAGGTCGTGCGTGAGAGCGAATGCATGGGCAGTTCGTCCCGCATGGTTCGATCTGGGAGATCCCACCCAGGTCTCATGGTGGGCATTGAAGTCTCCCAGAAATACCAATTCAGCGCTCGGAAACCGCTCCTGCGCTTTATCTGCTGCCTGACAATTAGGTGGTTGAAGAGTCGAGTTGTCTTAAAGTCTCCGGTGTGGGAAAGGTATAGGCACGCGTAAATCCGACTACAAGAGCCATGATGCACATGTACCCAAAGGAGAGATAGGGAAGGGTCTTCCAGGCAGCGCAGACGACGACAACAAACATCCGTCCTGACGAAAAGACAAACTCCAGCTTTTGCTAGGAAGCTTTCCTCGAGTATATAGCCGGGATAATTTAGGTATGCAGTGTCGTCGGGACGGCGTATTTGTGTCTCGGTTAAGAAAAGCAAGGCCGGGCGCGCCATCTCCAGATGTTGGTGGACGGCATTGAGGTTTGAATGGAGTCCACGAATGTTAGTGAACTCCACCTCAAATAGAGTGTTGGTGGGGGAGGAAAGGGCCGCTGTTGTACCAAATACTTTTCTTTGTACTGCCATGAGATTGAAGAGAGGGGGGTGGATAAAGATGGCAGCGATTGCAGCAGTATGGAACAAGGTGCAAAGTTTTGTGTTGTCATTGGACTGTGTGATATGGCGGTAGCCGATCCGCCGTACGGAATGGCCCCTGTACCCTCTCGGAAATGGTCGCCGGGTCCCACCGTCCGGTCACCAATCGGCACGATGAACCACTCCGGGATTATGCGCGACCTGGTGGGGCAGCCTCCTTGGATGGTTAGTCCAAGTTGGGCCCCTGTACTATGCCGCGGGCGGCCAGCGGCACCACCGTTTCTACAGGTCTCCCTGTTCGTCGGGTCGACTCACACCATTCACACAATGACTTCACGGATACTCTACTGGTCCCACATTTTACTGCACCCGATGCCATCCTTACATCTATTGGGCCTCCGGAACTCATCACTCACCGAACGAAACGCAGCAGTATGGATACTGCTACTTCACGCCGATTTTCTGTGAGAGGGTAGTACTTCCCCGGTCGAGCCAGCCTATTCATGCTGTTACCAGCGAGGCTCTACTACTCACGTTAACGTTAACGTAAAGTTAATTAGCCGAAAGAGCTACGTTCTGTGAATCATTAGAATGTAATAATGTATTATGCTTTTTAGTACAGTGTTTACAATGTGTTAGTTTGCATTTGTTTTCAAAATGTCCAAAACGTAGACAATTTAGACAAACCTTAAATGATTTGGCCTTTTGAATTCTGATGTCAACTGGTAACATTCTAAAGGATTCGCAATTAAATAATGTATGATCCTTTTTGCAACACGGACATGCTGGAAATAGCTTACTTAAAGAAGTTGGAATAAATTCAGATTTGTTACCATTAATTATAATTTTTGGATGTATTTAAAGTTCCTAAAAGGTCTGCTTATTTGAAATAAATTTAGTAAAATCTTATAACGTAGGAGACTCTTTATGGTTGTTCCTATATGTTTCCCATTCTGTGTTTGTTACATTATCTAATTTAGAAGACATCATATAAATAATTAATGTATCCCAATACTGGACTGACTGGTTGACCTAAATTGGCCAGTGCTCTTAAATTTTTATTTAATGCGTCTATCAAACCTCGCAGACCTAGGTTAGATTCCTTTTGTACAGATTCTATTTTAAAAAGAGAATTTAAATGGTGATTTTCTAGAAGACGTTTGTTGTCGTAACGTTCACATAGAACTTTCCAAGCTAACTCATAATTATCTGCACAAAAATCCAAACCTGATATAGTTAAGGCAGCATTACCCTTAAGAGAAGCACGAAGGTAATGGAATTATTAACATTGTCGATATTTTCATCTGAATGAATTAATGAATTAAATGTTTCCCTAAAGCCAAGCCAGTGTTAATATTCACCATTAAAATATGGTAAGTCTATCTTAGGAAGTACAACAACCTTATGTTTGTGTGAATGTGCATCAGAGCATATCAGAGCCAAAGTCCCAAGCGAAGGAAGTGATAGGTTGTTATGATTTTGGATCAAGGCACGACCGGCAGACACGAGAGAGTAGTACTGAAACTCGAAAGCGTCGCGCTCCTTAGCCTCGTCTTCAGGCATCTCCAATAACTCCTCCAGCTCACTCTGAAAGCCATCTAAATCATCTTATAATCTTTCAATTTTGTCTTGTCTAACTGAAGTTCGATTTGAGTTTGTAATTCACTATTATCAGTGCTCCTTGTAATCAAATTTAAATAAGTTCTAAAGCTAGTAAGGTTTCCTTTAATAGCAGCACGTTTTTTAATTAACTATTTTATTTGTTTGTCACTCATGTTAAGTTATTATGTATATGTAAGGATTAAATAATTATTCTTTAACTAGCTTTTGCCCGCGGCTTTGCACGCCTTAAATTCGTAATAAAACAATTCCCACTTCCCTTTTTTTGTATTGGCTTCTATATGACTTATTTTAAGTGAAACAATCAAAATTACGACATCGGCAGGCATCGCTCACTGTCAAAAGTATATTAAAAGTTTTTAATAAAGATACAATATTAGGTACTGTAATTATTTTTATACCTCTCTTGTTTTTACTTAAACGTCTATTTAAATACTTTTTAAACAGAGTACTTAATAACCATTTTAACCATATATCACACTTACAGATTTTCATTGAACAAAATCATAATATTACCATGTAAACTTGAGGAATTTCGAGCTACACAATCGAAGTTATTTTCACCATCAACTTGCAGGTCTAGTTTTATTTAAAAAAAATCTATTTTAAATGATAAACGTTCAATTTTTCAATACTGAACATTCACAAAAGCCATTTCTGAGACGGTCTGCACCGTTCCATACCAGGGTGCGCCGGTAAACGCGAAGATCCTATATTTTAAATCTGTAATATCTTCGAAAATTTTCATTAAATTTATTTGAAAGATTCTTATAATGATTTATTTAATTACATGCTGTAAGGGGCTATATTGTTCCATATTAAATGTAAAATGTATTTAAGTTACTTAATTACCTATTATTTTTCATAAAAAGTAAAGGATAAAAGTCTGCTATTGTAGGTTATCCCTAAGAGATAAACAAATACCATCGCAGATTTTCTTATAGAACTTTTTAAGGTATACAATACTAAGTACATTATTTTGATCTATCTCGTGGAGTTCAACCAGCGTTTGCATTGTAAGCGCAAACAAAAAGACAAACAGATAAACAAAGATTTTAAAATTGCTGAAAATGGATTCTGTTAGTTAATACTTTACATCCTGCTATATTTTTTGAATATTTTTAAGGTACAATTTCATGGTACCTATTACGTCATTGACATAAATAGTCGTAACTTTTTTATTTCTTAATCGATTTAGATAAAATAAACGCTAAATGTTAATTGAAGTCGTTGCGTCGGGGGACCGTTGTACGTACGTTGACGATGATGTTTATTTTACGAAGTTATTCATTGAGGACTTAGACTATACGATTCGATATCGTAATTTCTTTATTTGACTTGTTAACTTACTTGCATTTTAATTTCTTCCTTCACTAAACGGTCCCCCGACGCAACGAATGCAATAAGTACATAATAATATTATTTTTATTCTTTTTAGAGGTCTTTTTGTATCGGGGGTTTTTAAAATTTTTAATTTAATTTTTTTTGCTGCTTTTTAAAGTTATATTACTGGTTTCTGAATTGTACTAAATAAACCTACAGAAACACAAAATTTTCAATTGTTTAAGTATTACTATTAATCTATCCTAATATTATAAAAAGGAAAGATTTGTTTGTTTATTTAAATTGAATACTCTCCGAAACTACGGGACCGATTTAAAAAAAAATGTTTTTAGAATTAGAATCCTACATCATAATGTAGCCTAACCTGTAGCATAACCTTTGTACATCATAATGTACAAAGGTTAAATATATATATTTAATAAAATAAGGATCCACGTGAAAGTTTCGATAATGTAATAAATTATAAATGTATATAAAGTAACATGATTCAAGACTTTTTCATATGGGCAGGTAGGTCATATATACGAATATTAATAAATATAAACATTTAGAGTTAAAATGATTTACAATCACTAATAACACTATGAATAAGGGATTTATATTATCACTAGCTGTTGCCGGTGATTCTTTATGACTACGATCCTATAAGCCATATAAATACATTTTTACAGTCTACGTGGACGCAGTCACGGGCAACAGCTATCCCTAATAAAGTACTTCATCTAAGTGTAAAAACCTTTTGGGATTCATAACAAGGCCTTTTTTAAGGCCAAGGCTGTTCCTTGCATAAGAATCTTTCTCCGCACTAATTATTGCATAAGAACCTCTCTCCGCACGAGTAAAACTTCAATACCTTGGAGACGACTACTTCTAATTTCAATCAAATATAGATAAGAATCATCTCGATGAGCATAGCTTTCGATTAAAAAAAACCGCATTCAAATCCGTCCACGCGTTTGCCCGCAAACAGCTAATTATTGCATAAGAACCTCTCCCCCGCACGAATAAAACGTCAATATCTTGAAGACGACTATTTATATTTCAATCAAACATGGATAAGAACTATCTCGACGAGCATAGCTTTCGATTAAAAAAAACCGCATTCAAATCCGTACACATGTTTAGACGCAAACAGCTAATTATTACAAAAGAACCCCTCCCCCGCACGAATAAAAGGTCAATATCTTGAAGACGACTATGTCTATTCCAATAAAACCTAAATAGGAATTATCTTAACGAGCATAGCTTTCGATTAAAAAAAACCACATTCCTATCCGTCCACGCGTTTGGCCGGAAATTTGCCACAGACAGATACACAGATACACAGATACACAGATCGACAGGTCAAACTTATAACACCCCTCTTTTTAGTCGGGGGTTAAAAATAAATAAACTTAAATTATATTAATAAAGCAATTATAAAAATAACATATTTGCTTTTAAAAATGATCAGGCGCTTAGGATTATAGCGTAATCGACCGTTACCGACCTGTAAACGGAAATTTATATGTTAGCAAGTTTGCTATAATATAATTATTTTACAAAAGACATATTTGACTTTGAATATACTTATTAATTGAGCTGAGCGTAAGCGAAGCTCTTAACCGTTTGGGAATCAATTTTTTGAGGCAACTTCACAGGAAAACCACTTGACCAATTTTAACCAAAATTGACACGCCTGTCAAGGACGTGACTGGGCTTCTACTAAGAAAACAGAATAAAAAAATATTGCTTCGTTATAAAGATATGGTCAAAAAACTGAATCTCGGACAGACTCAAGCTTAACTTAACCTGCGCGCGCTCGCCAATCGTTACTCTTAACCTTTCCGGTGCCAGCAACTTCATTTGAAGTCCTTGGGCGCGGTATGGACCGACTTTAGTAGCAAAAAAAAAGGGGAAGGGCGCTCAGCTCAACTCCCGTAGCGCCTTGTGGCGGATCCTAGTAATTACTATGTTTGATGAGGTTAATGACATGATAAAATCTAAGACTACGAAATAATGAGAAAGAAAAAAAATGAAATAAAATGATTTATGGAGAAATGGTTGATGAATGATTTATGTAAAAGAAGGATATGGAACGATCTCACGTATATTTTTCCTTGATTTGCGATGGTTGCAGTTTCTTGACGTTGCCAGACGTGTTAAGACCTGAACACAATTTTCTTTCTTTCTTCCGTTTAGGGTTGATTTTCATGCCCATGCCCATTTTCATGCACATTTGAATGTCAGCTTATACAAAATGACTCAGCAATGTTCACTCCGGCGAAACAACTAGAATACGGTGCAGGATCAATGTGCACGGCGATTATTTTATCTTGACTTCTGACGTGTAGACTATCGATCGTTTTCTTTCTAGACAAATCGATTTTTCAAATGAAGGATCGAAGGACCCTATATAAGGGCCAGTGCCCTGTGCCTATGTGGTAGGGAAAACTGACTACCCTGGTGCTGGTTAAAATAAAAGAGTGGACTGTATATAAACGACTGTATTGGATACACACACACTTGTCAGACAATAAAGAATGATGCGAATGGTAGCGTGAGCGAAGTCGTACTGCTGGTCGAACGGATCACCACCACTCTTCCTTTTTTTTGTCAGGAATCCTCATGGATACACACCTCCATCCGGGGCACGATAGAGGTGGCGCCCACTCATCTGGTGTCTGGTGTCATCCAGGGCATAACAGCGATCCCGTGGCGTCCCACTAAAGCGATGAGGCCTACCGTTGGTTTTTTAGTGGGTAGCCTTTAAAATGGCAGCGTCTTCTATGCTGCCGGGTAGTCCCACGTACCACCGCGGGCATCCCCTCCCTGGTCGACGGGACGATGCGTAACGCATTTTTTCAAAACGCAATTGAGCAACGCAAAAATAAAAAAAAAAAGACCGTCGCCAAGCACCCTCTCTAAAGAGGTCCAAACCCTAACCGCCGCAGACGGCCTCTCCCTCAGCAAGAAAGTGACCGCCGGGCACACCCCCAAACAGCCACGAAACAACTCGACAGTCCACTCTGCTATCAGAGAAGTATCAGGAGCGATTCCGATCGGTTATCCGCCCTGGTCAGCCATGGACCGGGCACGAACCCTCATGACCGACCCCCACCGCGTACATCAATATTTTATTAAATCGGTCCAGTAGTTTCGGAGTCTATTCAATTGAAACAAACAATCAAATCTTTCCTCTTTACAATATTAGTGATGATGATGATGATATAATAATAATTTTATTATATTTTGCCCATTATTCTCACGAATTACGATTTTTTTTTTGCTTTTTAGTTCGATTCATTTTTAAAGCATGTTTTTTTAGTTTTTTTTTAACTATATTTATTTTATGGTTTTTATACTTCTGTATCAAATTCGACATATTTCTCATATATTTTTTGATTATATAATAGAATGAAATAAAATTTCATATGAAAAATATATAATATCTCATTTTATTAAATAATTTAAAAAATACTAATTATAAAGCGTGTTAAAAATTTGACGGTTAGGTTGCTGTTTGTATGTATTGTATCCAGAGGCGTAGCGAGCTTAACTCGCGCCCGGGGCACAATACCGTTTCAGCGCCCCCCTTTTGAAAACAATAAAATGTTAAATATACTCACAACTTAATAAATAAATAAAAAAGTTATAAGCTCAAGCAATGCATTTTTGTCTTTTTCATAACGCTGTATTTGTTGTGTGCAGTATCTCTGTTAAAAATAGATTTTTTTTTACTTTTTATTTTCCGGATACATTAGTTGCTTACGGGTTTTTTACTTGCTTTTTCTGTAACTGTATATATATTGTATAAGAACGAGATGGACTTCATCATGACGGACAAGCAGCACATATTTAGGGATGTCTTAGTGATGAATAACAGGTATTCCGTATAATAATGGAAGCGATCACCGACTTGTAAGGGCACCCTAAATATCAATTTTAAACTCGAGTGGATCCACATGACAAGGTCTATTCTTCGTACAACTGTACCCCAAGCCGGACATGATGCGTTCCAGCTTAAACATCTGCTGACTCAGCTGACTTAAACATCATAATGGGGATTATACGCGAAGTGGGAATGATGCACTTTCGGAAAAGTCAACTATATAAGACCAAACTTTCATGCTAAACCCTGGACCTGATGCGATCTCGACGAGAAACATAAGAGGTTTCTTTGTCAGATACCCAGTAGCTCCACAAAAAGATTCGGAGCTTAGTATGGCGTGACCACCGAAGCTAGAACACTCGCCGCATACAGAAGGCGATTGAGTGAAATCGGGAGTTCAAAATCTTTACAAAACCACAGGGAAAAGTCATCTGACAAAACTGACTAACCTCGAATGGTGAAGCCGTCACATCAGTTCCGGAGATACTTGCTGAAATTGAGGTTTTCTACGCAAATCCATATGCCTCACACGCACCGAAGCCTCTTCGAATCGCGAGCGACCCTAGAGCCCCACTTACCCGCCACTTTATGGACCATCTACCAAACGTAGATTTCGACAAAATCGAGGCGGTTCTTAAACTACTTAAAACGCTAAGACTCCCGGGGAAGACGGAGTAGACTATGAGCTCGTTAGGACTGGAGAGAAACCAATCCTTGAAAGGTATTTAGCTCGGTGATAACCAATAGGACTACCCCGAAGGCGTGGAGCAGAGATGGCACTCCTCAAAAACTGTACGATAATTGAGTAATTGTCCTGAAGTACAGCTATATGAAATACAGCTTATAATTTGGCTCCTAAACACTTCTGAGTCATAATTATAAGCTTACTATTAAAATAATTATAATCGTCTAGCACAGCGGTTCCGAAACTTCTTTCGTCCAACGCCCACTTTGAAAGTCAGTTATTTTGTAACGCCCCCCAATGTTTTCCATCTTAAAATTGAATAACAGATTAGATTAGTTTCCTTTCTGGTAAAATAAGTCATCTTACCAGAAAGAGCAATAATAATGCAACCTTACAATATTAAAAGTATTTTTGATTAAAAAATTACATTTTATATTGAGCAATAGTAGTACAACTTTTCATAATAAAAAGCATCTTTTATAAAAAAATAACAACAGTTAAGATTGATCAATAGTAATACCACTTTTCACAATTAAAAGTTTTCGTCTTCATCTTCCTGGTTTTCATCCTGACGTATATCAAGGCCTGTCTTCCTGATCAACCTACTCCACTTTTGCACGATCTTCGACATCCATCCAGCACTTCCTTGTACGTCCGGGAGATCTCACTCCAGGAACACATATATCAAGGCTTTACCATCCGACATATGTCATAGAAGGGCGCGCAATGTGGCCATACCATCTCAGGCGTCCATCTTAGACTACTTCGTTTTACGTATGTGGTCAGACCGCGTAACGCCGCACATCCAATTCAACATCATTTCATCCCTCGTCATTTGGTCAGTCATTTCCGTGACTTGAATTTCCTGTGTATGCCGAGATGGTACTGGCAAACATTCGCTGCCGTATATAAGAACCGGTCGGATGACGCTCCTTTTTATCAGCCCCTTGATTTTAGGTGATATTCTGCGATTAGAGACTACACCAGTCCAGGCAGCGCTTATCCGGCCTTGGGAATCGTAATCGATGCCTCCAGGCACGTGCATAACAGATCCAGGTTACCTGAACTTTTCCAACTTAACGACTGGCTCTGGACCTGTATGGATAGTAGTTGAGTGTGGGCTCCTGCAAGCCATGTACTCGGTCTTCGATATATTTATTTTAAGACCACCGTTCTCAAGCGTACCCCTCCATAGGTTTAACTTACGCTCCAGCTCCGTTCCGTTCGTTCTTTCTGCAACCCTTTATCTGCTGTACATTAACGATCAGCTGAAGCCCGGTATCAGATGAGAGCACAGTTGTAGAAAGATATCTGCCAAGTTCTCTAACTAGTAAAGATTAAGTACAGTCTGAAAGAGAAACCATTTTTTTTTATTTTTTTAACGTCTGGAATCCTCATGGATACACACTTCCATCCAGGGGAAGATGGAAGCGGTTATGTGAGACTCTTACTCACTAAACCAGACGGTCAACACCTCTCCGTCATAATGGAGCGCCACGGGAACGCTTGCGCACACATCCGCGTTGCTCCGACGGAAGGTCGCGTGAGCGACCACCACCTCCATGGAGTGACGCGCCCGGTTGACTTGAGCGCGTCCCACTCCGGTGGCCGGCTTGTTGAATCGCGAAGGGCTCCCCTGCCCTCCACCCAAGCCGACCGAGCCAAATCAGGACTCCCTCAACGAAGAAGGTGTCCCGATCCGACTCAACCTCCCGGGGCCGGACCCCGTCCGAAAACGGTCGTGGTCCGAACCCGAAGCCGCCACCAGCAGCTGGTGTGCATCGCAGGCGACCGTCCGAAGAAGATCACCCCGACACACGGGGCCGGAAGAGGTAAACACATCTGCGCCGCAATTTAAACTGCCACCTGCAGACGACGCAGAATATGCGACCTCGACCGTCCCGCCACCCCGCCAACGAAGCCCTCCCTAGGACGAGCTCCGCCGCCACCTCGCCCGGACTAATAATCGTCAAGCGCTATTGTACCTGACGATGACTATTCCGGGCCATCACCCTATCAGTGCAACGGCCTCCCCCTCAGCAAGGAAGAGACCGCCACGTACCCCCCACACAACCACGGGACCGCCCCACAGTCCACTCTGCGCACAGAGAAGTACCAGGGGCGACCCCGCTGCTGTCCCCGGTAGAGAGGGCCTGCGGTATCAGATGAGAGCACAGTTGTAGAAAGATATCTGCCAAGTTCTCTAACTAGTAAAGATTAAGTACAGTCTGAAAGAGAAACCATGGTGCAACGTTTGAATGACAAACTCCAGGCAGTTTCCGCATTGGGCTTTCACCTTGGCTCCCACTTTTCAGAATGTATCCTTGGAATATAGTGACCGGCTTCAGTTGTTAGGCTTGGAGAATTTCAAATTCGGTCGTGTGTGTCACATATATACTGTGGTCACATATATACTGGTGCCGTAAAGTCTCATCTTGCGGTTCTGACCTCAAATGAGAGGCGAGCAAAGACGCTTATAGGTGACCCTGAATAAGTTAAAGCCAGCCTCCACAGCCTTGAACACTGGCTTAGAATGACTATCCTCTTAGTATTCTATAGGATAAGTTTTGGTGAGTGTGCGCAGGAATTACACGACTTAACTTCCCCATCCCTCTTCCTTCCTTCATCAAAATTCAAAATTCAAAATTCAAAATATCTTTATTCAAGTAGGCATTTACACGCACTTTTGAATCGTCAATTACATTAAATTGGTCAGTATAGTCAGTCTGTGAGTAAGCTACCACCAGCTCGGAATGCTGTTCTGCTGAGAAGAGCTGGCCAGAAACTCAACAGTTGCTCTTTTTAAATAAAATTTAACAATGTTTGACTTATAAATTATAACATCAACCCTGCAAATGAGTCAATTTTATTTATTTTATAAACTTAAATGCAATTTTGGAACAACTAGAACCGTCGCAATCAATCGGAAAAGAAACCCAATGATTTCAGGCAACGAAAATTAAATAATAATAACAGTAAATATATATATATATATATAGATATATATACACATATACACACAAATCTTCGGCCTGCCACACAACCAGTCACCGCAAGCAGCACCCGTTCACGAGCATAACACAAGAGCCAGCCATCACCCCCTTCGCACATATTTGAGGGAGGGAGGCAACCCGACTCCCGATGCTACCGCAAGTAGTGACTTCTAAGGAATCGGTGTGATGCAGAAGGTCGATAAAGCAAAAATTAATTTACAACAAAAAACTAATTGCGGAGATTACTAGCTATTCGCAATACAATACAGATTTATGACCCAAGATTTATGATACAATGACCCAAGTTCCACACATTTCGATCAACCAAAAACTCTTGAATGTTATAGTAAGATTTATTTAATAATATACTTTTAATTTTAGATTTGAAACCAAGAAAAGGAAGATCTAAGATATCTTGTGGAACCTTATTATATATGCGTATACTCAAGCCCATGAAGGATTTCTTAACTTTTTGAAGTCTAAATTTAGGCGTTACAAGCCTATTTTTATTTCTTGTATTGATAGTATGTCTGTCGCTGTTTTTTTTATAGTCATTTAAATTTTGGCGTATATATAGTAAGTTATTAAAAATGTATTGAGAAGCGACCGTAAGAATACCGATTTCTTTAAAAACTTCTCTTAGGGAGTCTCTAGCTTTTAAGTTACAAATAGCCCGTATAGCTCGTTTTTGTAAAATAAATATAGAATTAATTTCGGCAGCGCTGCCCCATAGTAAGATACCGTAAGACAATATACTGTGAAAATAACTAAAATAAACGAGTCGAGCCGTATTAGCGTCTGTTAATTGTCTTACTTTTTTAATTGCAAAGACGGCTGAGCTAAGTTTGCTTGCGAGTGTCGAGAGATGGGGGTTCCACTGGAGCTTTTTATCTAAAGTTATACCTAAGAAAGTTGTCGAGTCAGTCAGTTCTAACACTTCATTGTTAAGGAATAAACTACAATCCCGACTTTTTACATTAGGAAGTGTAAATTCCATGCATTTAGTTTTCTTAGTATTTAATACCAAATTATTAATTTCAAACCAATGAAGAACACGTGACAGAGCACAGTTAACTTTGTCAAAATTAGGTTTATTACGATCAACTTTAAAAATAAGTGAGGTATCATCAGCAAAAAGTACAATGTCACATAGTCCTTTTACGTAAAAGGGCAAATCATTAATATAGAGTAAAAATAAGAAAGGGCCTAGAATAGATCCTTGTGGAACACCCATTTTTAGGTGAGATCCAACCGATTTACAATTATTTACATCAACCGTCTGAACTCTTTGATTCAAGTAAGAGGCAATAAGATCAATCGCAGCATTACGCACGCCATAGTGATTAAGTTTGCAAAGTAATGTTTGATGGTCCACGCAATCAAAGGCTTTAGATAAATCACAAAACACTCCGATTGCATTCTGTGACTTTTCCCATGCGTCGTAAATGTGCTTAAGAAGCGCGGCACCCGCATCAGTTGTTGATTTGCCTTTGGTGAAACCATATTGTTCACTATGCATGATTTCATTGCTATAAACAAATTCTGACATTTGGTTTAGTATAATTTTTTCGAAAATTTTACTTAAAGTGGGTAAAATAGAGATAGGTCTATAATTTCCGGGAATTAGTCTATCGCCACTTTTGAACAAAGGAACTACTTTACTATTTTTCATTAAGTCTGGGAAAGTACCGGTTTCAATACATTTGTTAAAAATTAAGGATAATTGTGGAGCAATATCATTTATAATACTTATTAGTAATTTTACTGACATACCCCAAAGATCACCGGTTTTTTTCATATTTAGATTTCTAAAAGTTTTAACAATTTCATATGATGTAACAGGTTTAAAAACAAAACATTTATTACTGACTCTTACGTTATTCGTCAATTCGACGATTGCATCACATGGTGAAGAATTTAAATTACCCGTGACTGTTAAAGGAATTTCGTTAAAAAAAGTCTCAAAAATAGCCGCCACAGTTGAATTTGAATTTATTTCAATATTATCAATTTTTAACTTAATAGGTCCATTAGCAGCCCTATTTTTCCCAGAAACACTAGATAAAACATCCCAAGTTGCCTTTATTTTATTTTCTGAGTTTAAGATTTTATTTCTTATGTAAATCGACTTAGCTTGTATGCAAACGGTCTTAAATATTTTAGAAAAAATCCTAATTTTATTCAAGAATACCGGTTTTTGATTCCATTGCCTCTCACTATATAAATCATATAACTTATCTCTACTTTTATATATTCCCACGGTAGCCCAATCACTAAATTTAAGTTTTAGGTATTTAGTCATAGTTTTTGGCTTGAAAACATTATTAAATTCTTGTAACAAAAAACCGAAAATGTTATTATATAAATTATTTGGATTATCATCGCTCATGTCTACTTTACCTACTTTTTGCTGAACAGTATTCTTAAATGTTAGGACCCGGTTTTTTGTAATTGGTCTACAAGTAAACTTTTGGGGCTTTTCACTTTCGTGATTAATTAATAGAGAAAATTTTAGACCACAGTGGTCTGAACTTAAATTTGTCATTACTGTTTCTTCATAAATGTTACAGCGACAGAACACATTATCAATACAAGTCGCGGAAATACTAGTAATACGAGTAGGTTCAAAAAAGACGTTCAGTAAGTTAAAAGATTTAAACAAATTTAATAAACGTACACTAGACGAATTTTCTTGTAATATATCTACATTGAAATCACCGCAAACAATCACGGACTTGTTTTTATGACAAAGCTTAGTTAAAATATCCTCCATTTTGTTTTCAAATTCATCAAAGTCACTAGAGGGGGGTCGGTACACGCACAAAATAATATGTTCATTGAGCTCAATGCAGGATAGTTCAATAATTCGCTCGACAGAGAGCGCCACTATATCCGATCGAGACTTTAACACTACATCGTTACGAGCTAAGATAAGTGAGCCACCGCGAATAGCTTTCTCTCTACAGAACGAACTTGACAATTTATAATTTTCTACATTTATAATATTGTTATTCTTTGATAACCAGTGCTCTGTAATGCACAATAAACTTATGTCATATTTTTGAACAAAGAGTTCCACTTCCAATTCCTTGCCACCTAAGCCTTGTATATTTTGATGGACAATATTTAACAACTTAGGCTTTGTCTTATCCATTAGTTTAAAGTGGAACGCTTATGTTCTGTCAGTAATATATTATTTAAAGTACATTTATTTTTCGTTATATCTGTTATAACGAAGTTTTTTAAATTAAATGCTACTAAAGTAGCAATTTGTTTTTTATAATATAAAGGCAGATACATTGTACCTTTTGTCATCCTAAACCTATTATAAATAAATTTATTTACATCAAAGTAAAAGAATGCATCACTATGACGGTATGTCAAATTATATAATGTCAAATTTAAATTATATATATATTTATTTTGTTTGTCTGAATAAGAAGATGAATATGGAAATGCACAAATTACAATTTTACAATTATTCTTATTATGTAATTTCAATAATTTTTCAATATTACTAATTATTTCAATTTTCTTAATCGACAAACCATCTCCATGTAATAGTACAATAGTACTGTTTTCAGTCAACTTTGAGTCAAAATTAATTATTTTATCTATATTGTGCTGGTAACTAGCACCAGGTGAGCATATATTATGTACATTATTTAATTCCCTACTTAAAAGAGACCCAAAGCCCTGACCTAATTGGTCAGAAAAAACAAAGTAATTATGGTTGTGCACAACAGAGGACCTATTATTAATTTGATTTTTATTCATTATATTTATGTTTTTATTACTACTTTTAGTATGTATAGCCGACTCACCCAACACCTCAGAGTTTAGTTTAGAAACAACATTTAATTTTTCACTTAAACAATTACAGTTAACATAATTATTAGTTTCATCACCGGACGTTTCGCCGCATGGTGGGTATCCATCCCTACTATATGAACATTCTTTCTGCCCAAAAGAAGCACTTTTCTTCGTCTTTTTTAGTTCTTACAGCGAAGGAATGGAACCACTTGCCTGCGTCGGTATTTCCGTCCGAATAGAGAGAATAGGTTGTTAAGTTAATGCGCCTTACCACCTATGACTACATTACCACTTTCCATCAGGTGGAATGTAGTCAAGCAATAACTAAGTTTGTATAAAAAAAAGGCAATTAGATGATTCTCATCAATGAGTGCTATTTCATCGGCATACATCATCAATCATGGAGACTGATCTTGGATGTGAGCCGAGAGTGAATAAGAACGGACCAAGGGCTGAGCCCTGGTGAACCACTACTGTTATCTGGAAGTGTTTGCTGTCGCAAACGGAGGTCCTAACCATAGGAGTCATGATACATATCTCTGATAGTCTCAAAATAAGGATGGATGGATTTCTTTTAATTACAATGTCCACCAGATACACTGACGAGGCACACAGCTAAAAGCCTATTGCAAATTTAAAAAGGTTACGCGCAGAGCTCTTTTTTTTTCTGTATACTTCCATCAAAGTTCTGAAGCGTCTATAGTACTCGATCTTGGCTGAAATTCACATTGAGACTCAGAGACAGTGTACATTTGGCGGAGCCTGAGGTCGCTCATGTGCACGAAGATCTTCATGGCTCATGGCTCATAAGTTTAATGCCTTTATAATTACCATAGTCTTGAACACTGCCTTTTCCCTTGTAAATAGGTGTAATAAAACTATGTTGCCACTGCTTAGGCATCTTTCCAGTGTTCAAAATGTGTTTAAAAAGGTCAGTAAGCGTTTCGTTTCGGTCTTATCGTTTAGCTCTGTTGGTGTGCTCGTACCAACAGAGCTAAACGATATTCAAGCTTCCGATCCGAAGATCGTCAGGTTCTACCATTTTTCCGTTCTTCATACGTCGAAGGCAATCACGAGTTTCGTCAAAGGTTATTAGGGTAAGTTCGAGTTTAGATGGTAGGTCGGGAGGAAGCCCGCACGGATGCTGACTGACTGCTGCATAACGACAAAGCAGCGTGCCCTGAATTTCTGACGCAAAGACATTTTGCGATATCTCGAGCCTCGTGCCATTTTAATTATATATTATAAGGTTAATTTAATATATTGTCAAGTTTTATTTATACAATAAACTAGAATATTAATGGTTTATAAATAATTTTAAACTTGTATAACTATTGAAAGAGTATTCTTTGTATTAAATATAGATGAAAAATAAATCGATACGGGCAAAAATACGAACTTGCGACTTGTGCGAAACTGTACCTAGATGGGATGTGTTTCGGTAACCATGTATTTTTCATTTTACATTTATTTAAAATTTAAAAACATTAATAAATGGATGTTGTGTAGTAGAAAATATTATTTTTAGTGAATTTTCAAATATGAATATGATAAAGTTACAAATCATCTATCGCCCCCCTAAATGATACCCGCCCCCCAAATCTTTCTCGGTCTCTTACCGCCCCCCTCTAGGGTTCCAGCGCCCACAAGGGGGCGTTATCGCCCACTTTGGGAAAGACTGGTCTAGCATCAAGATTTGACACCTTCCACCCACCGGAGCAGTCTGAGTTTTGTAAATGTCTGGCTATGATTTACCAGGAAAAAACTTTAGACTTCTTTTAAAACTTTGCTATTCTGGAGTCTTTGCAACGCTGCTCTACATACTACTCCACATACTAGAAATCTCTACCAAATGGCAACGAGGTCAGTCCAAGTAAATAACCACCAAACAACTCCTATCCAGTGGTTTTGAGGTGTAGGACAAGGTGACGTTATATTCCCGAAACTTTTACCACTGCGCTAGAGGACGTTTTCAAGACATTGTAGTGGGATTATTGGGGCATCAATGTCCATGATGAATAACTCACACATCTTTACTTTGCCGATGGCTTAGCCATAATGACAGAATCCCTGCAAATCCTGTAGAAAATACTGTCTAGCCTCAATGCTTCCTCAAGACGTAGACTTGGACAAGACCAAGTAAATATTCAATAAACACACCATCCCTGAACCGAAAATTGCGTCACATATTTGAGTCATGTTTGCCACTATCCCTAAAGACGAAGCCAAAACGTGACACCTGACGATGAAGCTGACTCACTGTCTGCAGTTCACCCAGAGAACTATGGAAAGGTCTATGCTTGGGATCTCACTAAGGGACAAACTCCTAGTCGAGGTTATCTGGCGGTGGCAGTGGGCTGATCATATTTGTCGCAGAACCGATGGTCGGTGAAGTAAACGGGGTCTCGAATAGAGGCATCGAATGGCAAACATATTGTTGGACGCCCACCGGCTGAATGGACCGATGCCTTGAAGAGGGTAGCTGGCAGTGACGAAGACTGGAGATCGGCTCCAATAGCGTACCCTGAGGGAGATCTAAGTTCAGCAGCACATAGTCTCACTACTGATCTATGCGAGGAACGGCCTTCTACGGCTACAACTGTACTTTTTCTTTTGTACTGTGTCTTTCCGAGGAGTTTCCAAGCAAAGCGAAAAGAGGTCGAAGTGTGGGGAAAAATATGGTGGCCTCGTTCTTCAGAAGGATTACGTGACAATTGTTTTAGAGGATCCAAAGAAGGGTTACTGCTGAGTGGTGCACGAAAATAAAAGAAAAACGTTTTATGGACGCCAAAGAAGCAATGGCTGCTCTTCAAAATTTCTGTCGAAAAGCTCTTGTAAATAAAAATAAATTTTGAAAGGGGTTTCTATACAACAAATATGTTGTCTTTGTTTATATTTTTATATAAACTCGGCGTCACAAAAATCGCACCTCTTGATTTTTTCAGTAAATCGCTCCTAGAATCTAGCACATAAGTACTACGTATGAAAAAAATATATCATTCTAAAGTGCACTTCAATACCTTTATATTAATTACCTGTATCAGTAAAAAAACAATTACCATTTCTAACCAGGGACCAATCAAAAAAATGTTTAAAAAAATGCACCGGAACAACATACTGTTATATCCATGTTATGTATGCTATATGACTAGCATCAGTGCAGCATCAGCACTATCAGATTCAGGGAGAATGACAAGTCTGGATCAACCAGTCAGTTAGTTACAAACCTCGGTACGAGTCGGTCATAATTTTAATTCATTTTCTATATCCATTCTATATCATTTTATAATTCAATTTCCTATTTTAAAAAGTGTATTTTGTGTTAATACTTTATAATTGAAGTAATTATATTTTAGCAGTAAATAAAGTTTTTTTTAAAAACCTTTAACGGAACTCTCGTATAACATTTTGGTGGCAGCGGTGGGATACGAAAATCCCTTGTAATACCCGAATACGTCTTCGAAAAGTGGTGTGAAATAACTTTTAAATCGTGAACAATATATCATATTATAAATAATTGAAGATCTTACTCAGTGAATTACAAAAGTGAATAATACAAAATACTTTACTTCATTCAAGTGAAAACCATCATATTCTACATCTACTAAGCCCCAGCGAAGAAATAACGAGTGAATTCCGCAATCAAATATCGCAAGACTATCATGTTTTTCTCTACAATTGTTCTGTTCGTGTATCATCTGTAAGTGACTTTTATAACATTTCATTGAACTCAGAGTCTCGTCATAAACTATTTTATTCACATTTAAATCTGTATACAACTAGTTTCTAAAGCGCACATTGTTTATTTAATAACGTCATAACAACGATAAGCATATTTTAAACATTTAGACTAAGTTGCACGGTATAGAGAAGGCTTCTTTTAATTGTTTTATTATTCTCAAATTTTATACTCTGTTTATAATATATTATTAAATATTAACAATGTCGACGAAATACGAATCCAAAGAGGAAACTCCCTGTATCTCTAGAACTGCATCCTTGCGTCACGAATCGGAAGAGAAAATTGATTTAGGTGTTTTATTAAAATTTGTAAAATCTTTTGATGGGACAAGAGAAAAATTAAATCCGTTTATTTCAAATTGCTTAAATGCTTATAATTTAGCATCAAAAAATCAAAAACCAATATTGTTTAAATACATTTTAAGTCAATTAGAGGGTCGCGCCGAATCAATTTGTAGTATCAAAGAATTCGAAACTTTCGAACAATTCATAGATTTTATTAAACGACAATTCGGAGAAAGAAAACATTACGCTCATCTTTTATCAGAATTACAAGAATGCAAACAAAATTCAATAGAATCAGTAAACCAATTTTCATTACGCATTGAAACGTGTCTAGCTAAACTCCTCACTGAAATCAATATTTCCATACCCACGAAAAGGAAAACAGAACTCACAGGCCGCATAGCAGCCATGGAAGATCTCGCTCTCCATACATTCTTAATAGGCCTACAACCTCGACTCTCACAGATCGTTAGATGCCGTGATCCCGACTCACTCAATTCTGCTGTTAGTTTCGCAGTAGCAGAAGAAAAAATTCTCTCAAGCATTAATAAAAGATCAATTCCAGTAATACCAAGCAACGTTGAGAGACCTAAATTTCCATCTCGCCGAGAGTTCCAATCAAGACAAAATCACTTCACTAACCCACAACATAATCGCACAGATTATAATAAAAGTTCAAATGAACTGTCTTGCCGTTATTGCAAAAACATGGGACATAGTATAGAAAATTGTCGCAAACGTCAATATAATAATAGCAGAAATCAATATGTTAGTTCCAATTCTCAGAATTACCGAAATAACACCGAAAACGGTGGCACTCAGAGTACACCACGCAGAGTTTTCGTCGTAAATCCATCAGATTCAATCGGAGTCGATGAAACTGATAATTTAAACGAGTAAAATTTCCCGGTAGGTATCGCGCGGGAAATTATCTAAAAAAAGTCAAAGTCGGTACTATATCCACTGCATCTGCTAATTCCACTGAATCCACTGTATCTGCTAGCCCCACTGTATCCACTGTATCTGCTAGTTCCACTGTATCCACTGTATCCACTGTATCTGCTAGCTCCACTGTATCTGCTAGCCCCACTGTATCCACTGTATCTGCTAGTTCCACTGTATCCGCTGTATCCACTGTATCTGCTAGCTCCACTGTATCTGCTAGCCCCACTGTATCCACTGTATCTGCTAGTTCCACTGTATCCACTGTATCTGCTAGCTCCACTGTATCCACTGTATTTACATCCACTGTATCTTCTAATTCCGCTGTATCCGCTGTATCTTCTACATCCACTGTACCTTCTGGTTCTACCATACCCACTGTATCTGCTAGGTCATTTAGACCGCTTAATTCTCCTAATTATGCTATCAGCACTAAATCTAATTTATCCACTGAATCCTGCAATATAAATTCTTCTCCATTAATTATTCCTCAAAGACAGAATAATCTCAAGGTTTACGAAATTAATACAAATTCAGAAAATCGATATTTACCTCATATTAGTATTCAAACTTCAGTATCTAAACAACCTCTTTCTTTCTTAGTAGACACAGGTTCTTCTGTTAGCCTAATAAAATTACATTCAATGTTTGACATTCCAAAATTCAGTAAAGATATAATATCGTTAAAAGGTATTGATCCCGGTAATAAAAGTACTAATACATTAGGCAGTTTTAAACTAAACCTTTATTTTAAAAAAGATAAAACCGTTTCCCATGAATTCCATGTTGTAGAAAATATCAACCTCAATCATGACGGTATAATTGGTAACGATTTTTTAAAATTTTTAGGTTGTCAAGTAGATTACTCCAAAGGCATTTTACAAATACAAAATAATCAAATTAATCTCAACTTTTCTGAACCAATTTATACTATTCCTCGTAGATCTGAAAAAGTCATAGAATGTACAGTAACTAACCCAGAAATTTTGGAAGGCACTATTATCGATCAACACATCTCTGAATCCATACTCGTCGCAAACTCCATCGTAAGAGTTAAGGAAAATAAAAGAATAAATATTACCGTTGTAAATATCTCTGAAGAACCAGTTTTAATACAATCTAATCTCAATCTTACACTAGAACCACTTCAAACTCTGCCTACTCCATCTTCTTCTACATGTTCTACTCCATTGCCTCTGTTCCATGTCTCATCCAGAACTAACGAAGTCATTAACCAGCTAAGAATTTCTCATCTTAATTCAGAAGAAAGACGAGCTCTTCTACGCATATGTTCCAATTACTCTGACATATTCCATTTACCAAATGATCAACTGACCTTCACGACTGCGACAGAACATAAGATCAGGACAAATTCAGATATACCCATCCAGACTAAATCCTATAGATTCCCAGAATGTCACAAACAAGAAGTTGAAAAACAAATTAACAACATGCTAGAACAAAACATTATCATTCCTTCAAATTCACCATGGTCCTCACCCATATGGGTTGTGCCCAAAAAGAGAGACGCCTCAGGGCAGCAAAAATGGCGAGTCGTGATAGACTACCGCAAACTCAACGACATCACTATAGGAGAAACATATCCAATTCCTCAAATCACTGAAATCTTAGATCAGCTCGGAAAGAGCCAATACTTTACCACATTAGACCTGGCTTCCGGTTTCCACCAAATACCAATTTCAAAAGAAGACGCCCCAAAAACCGCTTTTTCGATTCCTAAGGGTCATTACCAATTCACAAAAATGCCATTTGGGCTGAAAAATGCACCATCAACATTCCAAAAACTGATGAATACCTGCCTCTCCGGTCTCCAAGGATCCAGATGTTTTGTTTACTTGGATGACATCGTCGTTTATTCCCCTGATTTACCTAGTCACATTCTTAATTTAACCACTGTTTTCGAGAGACTGAGGGGGTACAATCTAAAGCTACAACCCGATAAGTGCGAATTTTTACGCAAAGAAGTCGCTTATTTGGGGCATATTATAAACAACGATGGTGTAAAACCAAATCCTGACAAAATCCGAATAATTACTGAATTTCCCATACCTAAAAACCCAAAAGACATCAAATCCTTTCTTGGACTCGTTTCTTATTACAGAAGATTCATCCCTGATTTCTCTAAAGCTGCAAAACCTTTAACTTCTCTATTAAAAAAGGATGTACCTTTCTTTTGGAGAAATGAACAGCAACTCGCTTTTGAAATCCTTCAAAAGAAACTTACTACTTCTCCTATTCTTGCCTATCCTGATTTTTCCCAACCTTTTATTCTCACGTGTGACGCCTCCAATTTCGCTGTTTCAGCAATACTATCTCAAGGTCAAGTAGGAAAAGACCGCCCTATCGCCTACGCGTCACGCACACTTAACAAAGCCGAATTAAACTATAGCGTCACCGAAAAAGAATGCTTAGCCATCGTGTTTGGAACAAAAGCCTTTCGTCCTTACCTTTATGGAAATCGATTCACGATAATTACCGATCACAAACCTCTGCAATGGCTTTTCAGCTGTAAAGATCCAGGTTCCAGATTAGTGCGTTGGCGTTTAAAATTAGAAGAATTCGAATATAACATAGTCCATAAAAAAGGAAAAATCAATACGAATGCTGATACTCTTTCTCGTTACCCCGTAAACCCAGTAGAAACATCTCCAGCAGCCTTACCTCCAGAATTATTAGATGACATTGAAAATCTTATGGAAGATCCACTTTTAGAAACTCCAACACTATTACCTTCTCCTCCTAATACTTGTAATCCAGAAATTTTACCAAATCCATTTCCAATACAAGTTCCATCAACAAATCCAGACATACTCCCTAATCAAAGTCCTGACCTTATTGACTTAGGACCACTTGACCTCAGTCCTGCAAACTCTGAAACAAATGTCGACTTCGAGAGTCTTAATGTCCCTTCACCTTTAGAAGAAAATGCGAATTCAAATACTAATTTAAATAATGGAGATTACTCAACGTTCTTAAAATCTCTAAATAATAAATCACAAGACTTTAACACTATTCTTAAAGAATACAATGAAAATTTACTTAAATCCTCGTGTAAAATCATACTAATTCCCACTTCAATTGACTTAGATGAGTCAAATCCTTATGTTTCTGAAATTTTATCAAATATCGAAAACGCGGAAAATATATTAAATTCCGAAAAAGAATTACACCGATTTCAAAAAAATTACTATTTGGATAAAACTGTTTATTTTATTTTTACTAAGGTCCATCATTTTGATGAAATGCCATATCCTGATGTATTTAAAACTTTGATATCTATTAGAGATGAAATACTTAATACTCAAATAAAAGATATTGCCATATCCGATTTTAAAAATCCATTTGAAAAACATTCTTATACTAGAATTTACAACATGCTCATATATATTTTCCATAATACAAAAATTACTATTCACGTACATTTAAACAAAATAATATATCCAACTTTAAGTGAAATACCCAAAATTCTTCGTGAAAACCATGATATTCCCATAGCAGGTCATTTAGGTGCTAATAGAATGCTTAACAGAATCCAAGAACAGTTTTATTGGAAAGGAATGAGAAGTGATATTGAGAACTACGTAAAGAAATGTAAATCGTGTCAGGAAAACAAAGCCTTAAGGAAAGTAAATAAAGCCCCTATGGAGATAACTACTACTTCCACTGCTCCACTCCAAAGAATTGCGTTAGACATCGTCGGCCCACTTCCTGAATCCGGTTCTGGAAAATTAAAGTATATCCTGACCCTACAGGACGATTTGACCAAATACTCTGTTGCTTATCCAATACGCAGTACTACCGCCGAAGAAACCAGCGATTGTCTTATCCATTTCATTTCACTCTTCGGTATCCCTAAAACTATACTAACAGATCAAGGCACAAATTTTACTTCTGATCTTTTCAAAAACACCTGTAATTTCCTAAAAATTAAACAACTCTGGTCTTCACCTTATCATCCCCAAACTCAAGGCGCCCTAGAGCGTAGCCATTCCACGTTAAAGGAATATTTAAAATCTTTTATTAATGAAGATCAAGATAATTGGCCAACTTATGTTTATACATCTATTCTAACTTACAATACAACTATGCATACAACTACTAAGTTCACACCTTACGAACTAGTTTTCGGTCATAAACCATTTATCCCAAACTCTATTTACGAAAATAATTCTGCTACGACATACACAGACTATATCAAGAAACTTCAACATAAACTATCATATTCTAGAGAAAAAGCACTAGAAAATATTACCAAATCTAAAGAATCTTCTAAATCTTATTATGACTCTCACGTTAAAAAACCTCCGAAATATAAAGCCGGAGATTACGTTTATTTAAAAAACCATCTTCGACTTCGAAAAGCATTGTCGCCCATCTGGAAAGGTCCATATAAAATAATTAAAGTACATAATAATCACACGGCTACATTACTCATAAATAGAAGGCACATAACTCATCATTTTGATCAATTCAAACTTGCTACATCCACATAAGTTTCTTTTATGTTACCTATGTTATTTACTTTCTAATAAGTTAAGTAGTTTAGAATTTATTATCTATTCACTGTATTAATTTTATTTCAGCGTGTCGATTAGCGCACAGCCGGATCTTGTCCAACCAATCACCTCTAGTTCCGGCATTTACTTCGACAGTGTCGGTAAAATTAGAATAATCAAAGGACGATTAAATGTTTTAAGTCTCGTAGACATATCTTATATCGATTCACATCTTATTAATCTTAATGAAACAATAGAAAGATTGAGACAAATATGTAAACAAACAGAGAACTACCAGTGTACATATAATTTATCTCCCTTTTCTGTTCGATTTCACGACATCTTACGGGAATATGAATCCATTTCCCATTTAATTTCAAAACGTAGTAAACGCTCTGCATGGTTTGCTGGAGTAGGCACCGTATTCAAAAACATTTTCGGTACTCTTGATGAAAATGATGCACTGAGATATGATTCTGCTATTAACTCCATCCAAGAAGATGAGAAAAAACTGGCAAGTTTAATGAAAGATAATATCCTTATAAATAATGTCGCTCTCGAATCCTACAAAAGTATAATAAATAGCATTAAAACTAATGAAAATATCCTAAATCAGACATTAAATAACATTTTTATTCAAATAAATAATATAACTAATTTTATTAACGGAACAATAATTGATATGCAAGTCAACTCCATACTTACCAACCTAGAGAGTTCTTTACTTACATTATCATTTCAATTAGAAGATTTGGTCAATGCTATAATTTTAAGTAGTCAAAACATTCTACACCCAAACGTCTTATCACCAGTTCAACTATACCAGGAATTAGTAAACAATAACAGACACTTGCCTAGAGATACTGAGATTCCTATAACAATAACACTAGATAATGTTCATTTAATTTTAAGTATTTCTAATGTAGTTTGTTATTACTTTAACTATAAGATTGTGTTTATTTTACAAATACCTCTTGTGTCTCACGATGTATTTCAATTGTATCATAATTTACCTCTACCAATTCCACATGAAGCAAAAAACCCAAATACTTATAGTTTTATTGTACCATCTAGTTTATATTCTGCTATTTCTAAGGATAAAATTAGTTTTTGTAATTTAGATAATTTGGATAAATGTAAGACGATAACCTCTGAGTTCTTGTTATGTGATATATCTACAGTGCTACTAACAAATGGATTCCCGACGTGTGAAAGTGAACTATTAACAAAGTCAATAAGTGGTATTCCTAATCAGTGTGAAACTAAAACAATCATTGGTGAATTGGACATATGGAAACCTTTAGTGAATAACCGTTGGCTTTTTGTACAAACAAAACCAAAGTGTCCATAGATTGTGGTACTTCCGATTTTACTGAAATAAATGTATCCGGTTCAGGCATACTAAATATGCCAGAAAAATGCACAGCATATACTAAAAATGTGAAACTTCTATCTTCAAAGAATATAGTTAATATTTCAATTCCTATACCTAAGTTAGATTTTAATATTATTAACGACTCATGCTGTAACTCAATAAACCCTAATGTTATTAATGTTAACCAAACAGCAGTAAAATTAATAAATATTGATTTAATAGATTTATCCAAAACAAATAAAAATGTAGACTTAATCCCCGACTTAGATAAAATAATTAAAAACAAATCTGTATTAGAAAGATATGAAATCCATTATTTAGCATTTACCACCTTTTTCTTTATTCTTATAACTTGTTTTGTAATATATAAATTGTATAAGTGTATAAATAATTTTAATTATAATTTTTCTTTACCCTGTGTTAAACCTACCCGTACCGATGAAACAATCGATTTTCAAGATCTAGATGAAACTATTGTTACTGCTACTACTGCACCTAGACTTAGAGAAATCGTTTAATTTTTCAGTTTCTGAAATTCAGTTTTAACCCTGAATTTCAGTCTTAAAGGGGGGGTTGTTATATCCATGTTATGTATGCTATATGACTAGCATCAGTGCAGCATCAGCACTATCAGATTCAGGGAGAATGACAAGTCTGGATCAACCAGTCAGTTAGTTACAAACCTCGGTACGAGTCGGTCATAATTTTAATTCATTTTCTATATCCATTCTATATCATTTTATAATTCAATTTCCTATTTTAAAAAGTGTATTTTGTGTTAATACTTTATAATTGAAGTAATTATATTTTAGCAGTAAATAAAGTTTTTTTTAAAAACCTTTAACGGAACTCTCGTATAACAATACGCAAGAGAACAGTACCTGAAGATGGATACAACCCATGATAAATCATTGTGCCGCTCAAATCATTGCGCTATTGCAATCAGGACTGCGACAGGTTGACGTTGCTCGACAGTTGAACCTTAGCCGATTCTCAGTTCGACGAATATACCAACGGTTCCTTGAGACTGGTGGCTATACTCGAAGACGTGGATCCGGAAGAAAACGCTGCACGTCAGAAAGAGACGACCGCTTCGTTGTTTCCACATCCTTGCGGCACCGCTTCAGCAATGCTGTTGAGTTGCAACAAGAGCTCCGATCAGCTTGCAGAACGTCTGAGTGTTTCTACGATTAGAAGAAGACTGAAAGAAAAGGAATTGAGAGCTCACAGACCTGCTAGGGGCCCAAAATTGACCGTGCAGCGTCGAAGAGAGCGGTTACGATTTGCCCAGGAGCATGTCAACTGGACGAGTGAACAGTGGAAAGTCGTTCTCTTCACCGATGAGACACGAGTATGTCTTTTCTGCAACGACAGACGCAGAAGAGTATACCGAAGACGAGGAGAGCGATTTGCCCAGGCTTGCATAGAGGAATCCGTCGAATACCGAGGTGTTTCCTGTATGTTCTGGGGTGGCATATCCGTCGAAGGGAAAACGGAGCTTGTGTGCGTCTCTCGGACTGGTGGTGGTCAAGGGCAAGGGTCGCTGAATGCTCGGCGGTACATAACGGAGATCTTACAAGACCATGTGGTTCCGTATGCTGGTTTTGTTGGCGATGGGTTCATGTTAATGCATGATAACGCCCGTTGCCACACTGCGTTTGCTGTGCGGGACTATTTGGAAGAGGTTGAGATCCCTGTTATGCAGTGGCCAGCACGAAGTCCAGACCTGAACCCGATCGAGCATCTCTGGGACGATGTAAAGAGGCACGTACGAGCACGAGATCCTGCTCCCACCACTCTACAAGAGCTCCAGGATGCCGTGAAAGACGAATGGGACAACATACCCCAAGCAAGAGTGGTGACCCTCGTGAGCTCCATGAAGGATCGGCTGGAAGTTACCATCACAGCAAGGGGTGGAAACACTAGATTTTAAGGCCTTATTTGTAATTTTTTATGATGTTATTAATTTTATTTTTTGTCACTTTGTCATGTTTTAAGTTTTTTGTTATTAAAGAATTAAAATGCATACACATGTTTTTTTATTTTCTAATAGGCAATTGAATTACCTTTCCAATGATATCCTACAATCATATCCTTACAATTCACAAAGTTTGAGTAAAATTATTTTGAAGTTGCTTTTTTAAAAGGTGCGATTTTTGTGACGCCGAGTGTATAATGGTACAGAACCCTTCGTGTGCGAGTCTAACTACAAGCACTTGGTCTGATCTTTCCCTTTTTATTTACGAATTAACATGTATTGTATTTCACTTTTTCAATCACATTCAATTTAAGATATATTTTTAAGAAATTAATTACAATAAAAATAATAAAATTACCATTTTTTTTTTGTTTCGCGAACTTTTTGGCGCCCCTATGTGAGTAGCGCCCGGGGCATGATGACACCCCTTGCCCCCCCTCACTACGCCTCTGATTGTATCATCGCACAAAAAGGAGACTCCGAGAATACGATATGCTGCTTCATATATTCTATTTCATTCTTTCGCATGTGCAAGGCGCACGCTACGGATATGTTTGCCTCTTTTTACTTGAGATTCGCTTACCCCGAGGATCCTGGCAAGGATGACGGGACGAATAGATTAATTTATTGCATTGTCATCGGTCCTTGATAGGTGTGCAAAGTTTTAAATTAATCCGACCGCTGGAACCTGGCGAAAATCAAGCTCAAAGATTCCGTTACATACATACATACATAGGTCAAACAAAGAGGAGCATCGGTAAAAGAGTTAAGGAACACATATCGAATATCAAGCATAGCATCGAAGTCTGCAGTGTGTGAACATACCATAGACAAGCCCAATAATTATATAAGATTTGATAAACCTAAAATCCTCGCTAAAGAACAACGTTACATTCCAAGAATGGTGAGGCTATTGAAATTAAAAAACATCCTAATTTTAATAGAGAAGATGGTTGGGGATTATCTTACACCTGGGACCCATTCTTGAAAAATATAAAATGCCATGTCTGTGACCGCACTGTAAGACCTCAAGATACTGTTAGTGCGTTTTGCATGAATCCTGATTTGTACGCCCGGAAGCTTAGAAACCGTTGGACGTAGATGACTAATTAACTGACTTACTGACAGACACCTCCATCTCGTCTTACCGTGAACACGATTGCTGCAAAGCATTCGAAACGTCTGGTTAGATTAAAAATGTAAATTTAAAATTTAATTCAATATACGCGAGCTAAATCCGTAAAAATAGTTTTATTTCAATTGGCACGACTTGCTATCTCTCTCTGTCTTATAGAAAGCAAGCGAGATATTTTCATTTCTATCATTATTATTTGTTGTATTATATTAAATTGCTTAGTAGTTCTTTATTATTTATTTGATATTGGAGTTTGTTCTTTTAGAATCAATTTGCAAATAAGACAGTTTAAATGAAAATAATAATACAAATTTGTGATCAAATATACTCGTAATATTTTGTAACAACGCCATCTATTTATACCTTAGGGAAACATGACTACATGTGTTATATAAACCTATCTGCACAAAGTGAAACCGCTAGGTGGCGGGACAATAACTCATGGGTTTATTGATTAACACTTTTTAATTTAGTTATTCATTTTATTTACATTTATTATAAATTATCGGCGAAATATCATACAAAAATAGTATACAAATATTATTCATTAGCATATTAGCTTATATTAATAATTTAATACCATAAAAATTTGAAATGTATACCCTACCCTACATGGAAATATAAGTCTTTACTTATCTACATTACAAATAATAAATATTTTAGGTTTTTTTTAATTATTTTCTTTATTATTTTTTGTATTATATTAAATTGCTTAGTAGTTCTTTATTATTTATTTGATATTGGAGTTTGTTGCAATTTGTAACAACACCATTAATTTATACCTTAGCGAAACTTGTGGGTTTATTGATAACCACTTTCTAATTTAGTTATTATAACTTAAAAAAAATATATAAGTAAAGACCTGAGAACAAATTATTGGCTGTCTATCTTGCTATTAAACAAAAGTATTAAATATTGTTGTTAGTTTGTTAGAACTTAATATTATTAGAAAGGTGATAAAAAAATACTATGAATTCATAATACATTTTAGGACATAAATAGTCTATTTTATTTATGTTATAAAAACTTACAAAATTATACAAACATAATTCATCCCTATTGGTGCTTTAATACATTGAACATTCATTAAACAATTTGTTTTAAAATGCCTTTTCTTATAAGTGTCTGGCACTCGGTCGCTGGCAAAAAATGTCTAGTATTTTTTTTTAACATTATAACATGCCCATCTTCTAACTCAAATTTACCATGATCTATGACACAGAGCACTTCAATGTACAGAGACTTTGGTGGTCTAAGGTTTTCTGTAAGATCTATACCATCATAACTTATATCCTCACCCAGAGATCTCATATATGCAGCCAAATTTGTTGAGTATTTGGAAAACCATTCATATTCATAATCAGATAAAAGTTCTCTGACATCTGGAGGTAAAACGGACCCAAACTCCCACCGAAGAGTCTTAATTTTATTCATTCTGTTGTAAAGATAAGCTAAAAGACACCTCTTGTTTCTTTCCAAAGCTGAATGCCTCACTTGCACTGTGGTCCATAAGGATTTGTTTTCGGTTGTTGCATTCCTAAATCAATATTTATATATAAGTTTGTATTTATTAGAATTAATTAGCGAAAATTTGTACATTTCATATTATACTTACGCATCATTCATGTTCAACTTAAACAGTACATGCATCTCATCAATAATTTGTCGAATAATTTCATCCTGGAAATAAGTTTACTATCAATACTGGATAATTACTCTTCACCTCTGAATAAATCTATCAAATCATAGATATTCGTTTTAATGTGATAAGGTTTAGAGCCAAGTTTGAACAATGAAATGTTTGAAGTCCTAGAATGTTTTAAACCAAATTCAAATACTGGTATAAAATCTAAGAAAACCTTAACATCATATCATGATTTAATTAAAGTCCAACACGCCGTTTTTTTTAAACCTTTTCTCATATTTAACAAGTTATACTACTTACATTAAACTGATCTATTGTCCCGCGATTTCGCTCTGCTTCTTTTATTAATTCTATAACTTTTTCTCCAAACATTATTGAAATAAATTATATTAATTAGACTTCATTAAAGATACAAAAGTAATGTATCAAATATTTAATATTATAAAACGATATAAAAACATCAACTCAAAATACTATTTAAAATGACACCTATAGTCTATACAGTATACGTTATTCTTTTGTTATGACGTATAACATGACATTTTTTTTTTTTTTCTTTTAATTTGTCCTGTCGGACAGGCTACGGTTCACAACCATGCTGCCTCGTCTTTAGTTTTTACACAATTAATAAGTGCCTTTTTTTTTTTTTTCCGTAGTCATTTTCATTCAGATTACACAATACTTTTAACTTTTTAGTCAGTGTATAACTTTTTAGTCAGTGTTAAGATCTTTATGATCTGAAATCTCAATAATTATTCGTTTCAAATTCAAAATTCAAATTCAAAACATCTTTATTCAAGTAGGCATTTACACGCATTTTTAATCGTCAATTACATTAAATTATTCAGTATAGTCAGTCTCTGAGTAAGCTACAGTGGTGCCAACACCTTTAATTTTTTTCCCCCTAACAGTAATCTCCCTAAACTACAATTTTTTATTTATTTATTTATTTATTTATTATGGAAACAAACGGTATAATAACATTGAATAAAATTGGAAATATACATATATTTTTATTGTTTCCAAAATTAAAACTACACACATAATACAATTTTGAAAAGAGACGCATAATATTACTATTTTGCATTACAACAAAACAGGTATTATGTGTTGAATAAAACACACGGCGTTGAGATGAAGAAAGCTGTTGTAAACATGCCCTAATCTTGGTTGTCTATGGTAAAACTTACCCTAATTTATTATTTATTAACTTTATAAATGTAATAAAAAACAATAACAAAAACCTAATTAAAATAATCTTCTAAAAATAGTAATGATAGTAGAAAATAATACTTTAAACAATCTAAGTAATATTAAAAAAAATTAACTTTAACAAATCAGCCTTAGAATTATCAACTGTATCTACCGGACGACAGTAAAACTTTTGAAATGTTTTAATACTCTTTCAGTTTCCTCTGTCCAGTATTTCTTGAACTGGTATTTTCTCCAACCAGCTTTTAGAAGCTACTGCCGACCTTATACTGCCTGGGGCAGCATCAATATTTGATTTTTTAAATATAGTACGTATCCAACCTGCCATCATGGCTCTTGAAGCAGGCTTCACCTTCCCTGAAAGGGATATAAATAAACTTGTAATAGATTTGTCTACATTTCTAATCTCTTCAAGTCCTGCTATAAGTCTTTTGAGATGGCAGACAGGGCAAACACGATGATCAAGGTGTCTCTGCAATACGCAACCTGGTTGCCTGTTGATTTCCGAATCTGTCTTTGAGCCAAATCTTGGCCAGAAAATAATCTTATCCTCCTCAAGTATAAGACTTTTAGGACTGTTTTCCAATAATGTTAGGTCATGTATTCTACGACCTGAAGCTAGTAACAGTATTAAAGCTGTACGTCTGGCAACTTCAAATAATGAACCTGAATTTGGTGCATTTTTTAACCATTTAAATAGTATTGTAGTGTCCCTATTGGTGGTTTTTGTACCGATGGTTTTGAAATTGAAATTGCTTTTAAAACCTGTTGTATAAAGAAATTTTTTGAAATATTTAATAGAAATGCTGCACAGTATGTGGTAATTGCAGACTTGTAAAGGAATTGTTCTATATGATAGTTTATCCTTTAAAAGTAATTTTGCTAGAAATCTAGCAATTTGTTGGCACTCTGGTACTTTTGGATTTATTTAAAATAATGTAATAAATAAATTTTAATAAAATTTTCTCAAACATCTTCGGAATGCAGCTTAGTTTTGAAATTGGTCGGTAATTTTTAACATCATGTTTATCTCCGCTTTTAAAAACAGGTACTACATAAGACATTTTCCATTGTGATGAACGCAAAGACTGAGAAAAGATAATAAATAGGGGAAGACTTAAGCTATCAGAGCATTTTTTTTTAAATATAGCAGGTATCCCATCTGGACCACAGCCTTTATTTATATACAAAGATTTAAGATATCTGTTTACTAATGACAAAGAAATATTAACTGAAGAAATGTCAACGCTATTACCGCTGGCAAGAATATCCCTGTTGTTATTGCTAGGGAAGGAAAATAATGAATTCTGTTCAAAAGATGATTGAATATATCTGTTAAAGAGATTAACCATTCCTTGTCCATCGATTGTAGAAATTTCGTTACGATAAAATATATCAGGCAAGTCGGTATTAAGTGTTTTAGATTTAACAAATGTCCAAGAGTATTTAGAATTTTAAGCTATAGTATTTTCAGCATAGTTGAGGTATCTATTATAGCATTCAATTTCAACTACTTTTTGTCTTCTACGTAGAACCCGAAACGTTCAGTAATCACTATAGTTTTTATAAACTTTCCATTTCTTGTGATATTTTAACTTTTCCGTGATAATCTTTTTCAGTGAGACAGAACACCAGATAGAATATCGGCTATGCGTACGCACAATTTGAGTTCGAACAAAAGTATTAATAATGTTATTAACAATCCTATAAAATACATCAACAGCAGTTTCGACATCAACACAATTTAGACTCCTCAACCAATCTATCTCAGAAAATTCCTTACTATATTACTGTATATTAATGTAGTCAGTGCTATTAAAAAGTTTGACAACAGTCGGAACAGAAGTAATAAAATAGGACCGTAGACTAGTAAAAACAATATCCAGAGCTGGGTAGTGTAAATCTTCTGTAACTAATGGTTTATCACTGTGTTTTACAGAAATATTGCTACTTTTATAATTTAACAAACAAATTATGTGGATTCTTTACTATCATTTAAATTGAATTTATAACATTCCTCTTGAAATTAACGTGATGTTTTTGAAATTTTAATTTAATGTTACCAGTCAAATATCAATAAACAAAATACGGGTAAGCAGTTACAAACTTGTTTGAAAATCAAATATTTAACGAAATTTAAAAACCCCTAAACATTTTGTCCCCCTAAAAAAAACCACGAAGCGCTTATTTTCCACGAAATGTTGGGGTTAAGACCCCTAAGCTGGCTACACTGGTAAGCTACCACCAGCTCGGAATGCTGTCCTCAGTGTTGCGCACACTTGATTTTTTTTCCCCTAAATGTAATCTCGAAAACCGTATATCTAGTAAGTTATTAAAAATGTATTGCATGTTAAATCAATTAGTATTACTTATTTTTTTTCAGTTTAATAATTATAGTTCTAACTAACAAGAAACAAAAAATATTTTCGGCCAAAATCACTTTTAATAAAGCGAGCCTCCCATTTAATAAACGTAATTTTTTGCTTCTTAAATATTTATTTTATTACAGTTTATTTATTTACTTTTAAAGTGAATACAGATTTGAAATATTCTATTATAATGCAAGTGTTGCCTACCTGTTGCCGTTATTAAAATCGAGCAAAAGAACCACGTGGGTTGTATGGGAGCCCCTCTTAAATATTTGTTTTTAAACTACGTCATATGAGAAATTTTCAAATGTTTAGCTAATACAATTTTCATGGTTCATCAGCTATAAAAGGTTAACCTCGATTTTATTATGAGTACCGAACAATATTATATTATTTTAATAACCTTTGAACTTTATAGTTAAAACTTACATAATTTATTACCGTATTTGTAAACGCCAATATATTTAAAAATGCGTTAGGGGAACGCGCTCTGTCGTTGAGGTTATTACAAATAGAAATAACGGACACAAAGAATAGTCATACTCGATATAACAATTACAAAACTGTCTCCTGTGGGAATCCACGACCTTGGGCGTATCAGGCACTGTCACTAATGAGTAATGACTAATCACTAGATCTAGTATCTACGGACCGTTATAGTATACTTACATATATACATAATAGTTAATATAAAATTCTTAAACTAGTAAATAAAATAAACACAAAATAAAATATTAAAGGATATACCTAACAAGGTACTTAATTAAAGTATCAAAAAAAACACGACATTAAAGTATGGGATTTAAAATTATTACTACATTTGAGAGATTCGGATATTCTACAACAAAATATTATATCAAAAATAATTTATTTTCCTAAGTATTGCGTAATGCAGTAGCATTTAATTCTCAGGATTTATTTGTGAAATTCCAAATTCCCTTTTACGCAGTAGTCGACGTCATAGAGTTCAAAGTTGTTATGATCATGATCTTTTCCTATACATTGAACTGTTTACTGAATTCATTCATTCAATCCATTCCGTTATCCATTTTGTGATGACAAGAAGTACGAATGTTCATTGCGCACGCGTTTGTGTTTAAAAAAGGTTGTATCCTGTACGCTATCAAATATATTTCAAAACATGTTTTTTTTTAACTGTTAAGTGTACAATCATTAGTTTCCTTTTTAATTTACTCTTAAATCATTAGTGTGTATTAAAAATGAGTGCCAAAAAGAATATCGATACAAAAATTTTTGAAGACGAAAATACGGATTCCGGTTTTGTGTCTGGACCTTTAAGTGAACAGCTGGATCCAGATTCCTCCGATGATTTGGTCAAGTTGGATTCGAAACCCGATGTGTCGGAAAGTGATAAAAAAGTGATAACTGATAGTACAGAGCTTGAGAGTGGTATAGATTTGTGTTGCGATCTTAATAATGTTACATTAAATGAGTCCACAACCGTGCCAGAGGGTACTTTAATCGAAGTTGCCACCATACAAAGCCAGAATATCTCGCCTCAATCTATTCCATCACTCTTCCAGCAGGATGATGATGGTGATGAGTAAGTTTTTAGTTTTGTTAAAAAGTAAAACAGAAATACCTGCTACATTTGAGTGGAAAAAACATTTAAGCTAAAAGATATAATTAAATATTGATTTGATGTTTTTTAATCAATTTATATTCATTAGGTACAAACCACAAGTTGATGTATAAAATACTATTGAAATACACAGCAAGCAGAATTTATAACTATTGTGTTTTTCCAAATTTTGTTTTTAAAAAAGTATGCAGTTTGCGAGTCTATGCATAACTGCAGTAATATAGTCAACAATTTTAAGTTTTTAAAACTTTTCTTTTGTATCTGCCATAAAAAATAAAATAACCTAACTTACTTTATAATATGTAGTAATGCGCAGTGTAGACTCTCACATCTCTACTTTTATATGAGAATAACTAATATTTTTAAGAGACATTAAAAACTTTTAATGGGAGACTCACAAAATTCAAAATATTTTTTGGGGATTTACAAGTAAGACTAGATTTTTGAAATAAAGCCATTATCAGAATATTTTTTTTAATGATAACTTTAGTTTTTACTTCTATTTAATATTATACAGCACATACAAACCACAGTTTAAAAAATTTGATGACTTTATAATAGGTTCAAATTTAAGCTAATAAATGATAACATAACACCATATTGTTAATTGGCAAATAGTTTGGACTAATTAGGAGTATTTATTACTTTAAATATATATATATATGATACCAACACTATAAATAAATGTTTATTTGAAGTTGTTATGTTATGGTAACAATCGTTTTTATTAGAAGCAAATATATTAATAAGCAATAATAGAAGTTTGAAGACATATGAGGACTCTGAAGACACTTGTTGCAATCTTGCTATAATCTTAATTACGCATGGGTTGTTTGTACTCTTCTAATCAATTTAGTTCATTTGGGGCCAGTAACAAATGTTTTGAGATAATTCTACAAAGTGTGATGTATGTGTTAATACTGACATAATAGTAATAAAACTTCACAGGCAGCTACACATTGCAGCAGTGCATGGATGTGAGAAATCAGTTGGAACTCTCATAAGGATATGTCCAGACAAATCATGGCTTGATGTGCCCAATGACTATGGCCACACAGCACTCCATCTGGCAGCCATGTGTGGCCATGCCGTGGTAACCAGGATGCTGGTGCGAGCTGGTGCCTCGGTATCATGTAGGGACGTCATGGGAGAGACTCCTCTTCACAAAGCCGTAGCTGGAAACCACCTCGAATGCCTTCAAGCTCTGCTCGCCCCTGTATCAGAACATCCGCCAAGGAAGCTATCCACACTATTGAACCAGAAAAACTACAAAGGCGAGTATTTTATAGATATTGTAACTTTAAGTTATACTAGTTGTATATGAAGGTGCCGCTCTAATTCCTCGATATAATATTGCTGTTCATAATAATGTCCTATTATTATGAGAATGCCCTGTTATAAAATATAGAGGTATTCTCTGTATTATATAAGATATACTAAGTAATGTATATTTGATGGCCATTTAAAAATATGTTACCTTTATAAATATGTTTGTCGTCAAAATTACTCATGTCAATGACAGCTATTAAGTAAATAAAAAATAAAAAGATTCTATCAAGACATACATTTTCCCTGTTTAAGCCATTATTTGGGTACAATTAACATAAACGTCGTAAACATTGACCCTCCACTACTAGTCGACTCGCGGAGATCCTCTACTTACTACTACGTCACTATTATCATCTGACAGTTGTTTGAAGTTATTAAGTTTTTATTTTTTAGGTATTCTTTATTATCGGTAATCAAATATAAAATATATTAGTGGTATTTCCGTTACCATAATCTAGATTTTATATTACTTAAAAAAAATCCAGCGTTGCAAGACCAAACTAAAAATGAGCTCTTATCATGAACTAGATTAAGATTAATTCCTAATTCCACATTTGTTAAAAATAGTATCTGATATTATTATTAATATATTATTAATATGCGTTTCTATGTTTTTCCTCAGCGCATAAGGATAAAAATATTTTGAATGTTGCCTGCAGTTAAGTGTGATTAGACATACTAATCACACTTATTACTGGCCTAAGGCTCCAATTATCTGTTCTAACTAAATTAGTTCACGCAATTTATTGCAGCACGAAGGAGGTACCTCTTGATAATATTCGAGTAACTTTTTGTCTCAGATAGGGAAAGTTAAAGTCTTTCTATATATTAGCGCTGATAAAGCGCTTCAATCCAATTTGATTGATTTGTTGTTTTTAAGATTTTTTTTTATAAAAGATACATTATTTAAGGGTAATTCAGAATTATTTGTTTCGATATGTTACGTCCACGGTATCAACGTCTTTTATCCGTCTGAACGATTCCTTGACCCAAATACGAATAATTTAAACAACAAACCTACATAGCACAAGACGCAATGAACATGTTATCTCTTATAGACAGGCGTCTTGTAGCAATCGTTTTCTAACGGACCTAGTGTGAGGTTTATCAGTTAATGTATCTATAAATTAGTTTGCATTCCTATAAAGAAAGACGTCAAAGTGCAATTATGATAATCGGTTCTCATGGAAATTATAGCGGATATAAAAGTGGTTTGCGGATATCAAAGCCGGTTCACCTTCACCAATGGCATTGTCCTCTCACAGCATCAGAGCACGCGAAGACTGAGAGACACTCGTCATCTAAAGGACCTTTACTGTAACATGGATATTCCCACCATTCAGATAACTCATTATATTCCTACGAGAACCGGTGAATCCAATACCGTTAGAATGATTTGTCAGAAATACTAAGAAATCTCTCGCGATCCTTTGATTCATACTCGTCATAGTTAGAAACAAATAGTTTGTTTACGGAAAACATTCAACTTAAATAGTCCCACCTTTATATATATAAAGATACCTCATCCTTCGATCTGTTGGCTGTTGGCTGAAAAGATAAACTGTTATTTGTATAATTTTATTGAAAATGCTTATTCTGACTAAATGTATCTTTAAAAACATTAAATATATTGGTAAAATCACTCCAAGCACTGGTTTTTCCGATGTTATATAATGTCGTCTTGTTATTTCAAAGTCGCGACTTTCAGCCACGTTTTATTATATTTGCATTTGGTTTTTCCCATCTGCGTGTAGAGAAACTTTATTTTAATATCTTTATTCGCTAACATATAAATTATATTTACACATTTGCTTAATCATAACACCGTACTTAATAACCCGCTTGATATACGAAGTGGAATAACCCAGCGGGTAAAGAGAAGATACAAACATAATTAATCTGATATTTTGGCCCTAACGTTGCGGAATCGTCGAGTTGTGGGTATTCCCAACTGCGAGTAACAAGCGGCTGCGTAACAAGCGGCTGGCTCGCGGTGAAAGCACTCTGCTATTCACTACTACACGACTGTCGTTTGGTTGTTTGTGCTGCTTGCCTGCCCCGGCCTTTGGGAGCGCTAATTGAAAGGTTACGTGAATGTTAGATGATCACGGTTTTTCCTATATGTATAAGTCAACGCCACGTAGAAGTTATCTAGATATAAATTCAGTACCAAATCGTAAAATCAAAACAATATACACTCTAGGAACTAAAATCTAATGATAATATATTTAAAATAATCTGTTAAAAATTATGTTTATCTTTTGTTATTTAGGATGATTTATAATGTTCGCACCAACATAAAATTCCCTTTTTATTGAATCCGTTATTTATTGTTATTTATTACAAAGAGACACTGTTTTAAAAACAAAAGAATTTGCCTATCATCCAGAAACTTAAGGTACGCGTGAAAAATTAACTTTTCATGTTGACATGTCACAGATTAAAAATGACTAATAGGACTCGTTTACAATTAATGTTTCATAATCAAAAACTTACAAACATATAGAATTAAGTATTTGGTAAACTGTCATAGTTTTCGTTACGTCAAACTCCGAACTAGGAGTACAGGTCTATGCTTTCTCATCACTCACTCGTTACATATACTATACATAATTTTAAGTTATACAAATTCTTAATAGTCGTGAGTTACTACTAAATGTTATGGAAAACACTGAGCCCAATAGAGGAACTACAGGAAAACCACATAGGTCCGTGAATCGGCGAAGTCATTCTGCTAGCCGTTAGGACAATGCCAGCTGTAACGATGGCGGGTTATTCCCACGTGAAAGTACAGAACCCCGGAATTACCAAACACATTCACTGCTGGCAGGCGATGTGAGGCATAAATGAAACTTCACATGTATCTAATGACATTTATAAATAATTGAATACGACCTTTCAATTTAATAAGGAATGCTGCGACTGAACCGGTCCAGCTCTATGGGTCCAGTGTCTATGACAAATACTCGTAACATCAATACTAACGACATTCAGTCACAGACACCTGATGACCAGACACCTGATGACCAGACACCTGATGACCAGACACCTGATGACCAGACACCTGAAGACCCACCGATGTTAGAGATTATCCAAGTAGAAACCGGTTTCGGTGTACTTGAGATATCAGAATGGTATTTTTTAAATAAAACATTGAATTAGTATTACAATATCTTTAAAGACATGTTTCCTATTGAATGTTGAGATTAGAATTTGTATGTTTAAATATATTGTATGTATTTTTATTTTTCTGCGGTCGTTACTTCTGTAGTAGTATAAAAAAGTAGATTTACGAGAGGTGTGATTGGAGTGTACCTACGTTCAAAAAAACACAGTCATAATCGAAAACATTTATTAATATATCGTGTATTGAAATGCATGTCTACTGTTACTGGGTTGCCAATTTTTTTGATGAAAAAAAAGTATAAACTGGGTTGAATAAGAAAAAAAAGTATATGAAGGAAAAAAAAGTATTTTAAAAAATCTATGCATTTAGCCCCTTAAATATGTATTTTTGAGTGCTTTCAGTAGAAAATATCATTTTTTTTGCTATCTTAAGAGGTTTCTTCAGAGGTGACAATCAACATTTAAATAAATAAACAGTTCTTTTCTTACTAAATTTATTACTATTTCAAAATGTTCAAATTTAACCTCATTTTTCAAAGACATGTTATATTGTTAGGTAGTTTAACAAGCCAGTTAGTTATCTTCGCTACAAAAAACTATTTTGTCATATAATTTAAGCTCCTATCAATAAAAAGTGAAAAAATACTGATAACTTTATTAAATATTTCGGGTGATGACAGATTAACATCTGACTGACTGAATAGAATGTTAGTTACATTTCGTTGAGTAATTAATTATAAATAGTGTCCATTATCTGTTCTAACTTATAAGTTATATGTTAAATAGTTAACCCATAAATCCGATAATGAGTGTTTTCTTCTATGCATCGAAGTAAAGGTTGGAAATAAAGTATTATCACATAGTTTATTTGTATGCAAAAGTACAATTACCAAAAAATAAAGTAGGTATAATACTTTATTATAAAGTATGGTTGACAACCCTACTGTTAGCCCTTATCAGCAACAATTGATTTTATTGAACTTGGGGTTTTCCATTGCACGGCCTGTTTCATCACCTCGCTTTATCTAAGAAGTAATAATTCTTCAACGCTTCGGTGACGGAGATACGTGGCAAAAATTATTATTTATTTTGATAATGTAACACATTACGTTATATTTTAGCATCATACAAACTTTAAAGACATATTTTAAGTACGGAAACTTTGAAAAATATATCGCTTGCCTTATTTGGTTAGGACAGATCGGTTGCTCGCTCGTCACATTGTTGGGAAAACCCTACCTTCCCCCGCCACACTTGTATCGCCTCGTCCTTCCCCTTCCCCCTCGCCGTTCACCGCGAGCTTCGGCGCGCGCGCAACCAACTGGTATATGTAGTAGATATTATTTAAATACCATTGCGTAGTTTAAATCTTGATTGTTGATTGTCACGCCCAATGCTACTATTATTTGGTTGTAGTTTATACATCTGATAGTTAGATTTTGATTAATCTCCTGATTACCTAACGACATTGTCGTTAAATTATTTTTAATGGTAAATGTTTCAAAGGTGAAGCAATCAATGTAGCAAATAACAGGTTTCTTGGTTTTTTTTTATGATTAATTTATTTTTTTTAGATATGACGGATAGTTCTAGCAACATCGATTTAAGTTTTACTATATTTTATTAATTATCATTATTTTTAATGATATATTAGACTTCGTATTTATTTATTTGGATTGCAATTACTACACTTTAGTTTAAGTCGATTTAAACTCATACGAAATTTTTAAAATACACTTATGTCCCTAATGTTTGGAATGAATTCGAAATTTAAGAAAACTTGTAACGAAAATAGTATTGGAGTTCGTCCAAAACTATGCAACAGACAGGCTCCAATAAATTATTTCTATTTTAATATCCCAATAAACCATTTTGGAATAAACTGTATAAATAGTTCAATATCTATTATTTTTGAAAATTGGGATTTCAAAAATAGTGAGTGAGTAAATAATTACAAATAACTTATTTTTAAAAAAAGACGATACGCAATACTGACGAAGGAGTCGACGACGGGTTTTCCTCAAACAAATTTTATGATGTGTTGAACATTTTATAATAATAAATAACAATACTTAAATAGGATAAATTATTATATAAACCAACCTAAATTGTAGAAGAATTGCTTTCTCTGACTTTCTCGTATTAATGATAATAATGTGTGAATTATATTTGTAGTATTATTCTTATAAGTATATATATCGTTTCCAGGTCAGATGTGCGTGCACGTGGCGGCCGCGAAGGGTCACGTGGAGGCCCTGCAGACCCTGGTCTACTTCGGGGCGGACGTCAACGCCAGGGTGAGGCTCGGCTCTAATGTAACTCGAAGCTGACGCGTTAGGCATCAGCCTATGGAAAATAATATTCATGTTCAAAAATCACTCGGAGGACCGTGATTCGTCTTTTACAATTACTCGTATATTTTATCGATATCGATCGCTCGGTTTTATTTCTGTCCTCGACGCTCCGTCTAATCGCCCGATAACGACAGTGGGGTTTTTACGTTCACCTGCGGACTCCGGGTTCTGGGTCTCACGTGTCGTACCGACCGACAGTTTCGTAGTACATTTTCCCTCACGCGGTCGCATCGTTTCGTTAAAACCTAAGGATGGGAGACCCCGCGGTCCCCGTGGCGACGTCATCTAGATAACCGGCTCGAAGGTCCATAGACTAACACGGAGATCTCTCCGCAGGAGGGTCTGGCGGGCTGGACGGCGCTGCACATGGCGGCCCACCGCGGCGACGCCCGCCTGGCGCACTTCCTGCTGGAGAAGTGCAGCGGCGTGGCTCCCGACGCGAGGGACTACGCCGGCCGACTGGCGGCTCGACTGGCGGCGCCGCCGCTGCGCGCGCTGTTCGCCGACGACGACACGGACGACGACGACGACGAGGTGAGCCCGGCGGTGCCGACGAGCTCCTCCGCGGAGACGAGCGCGCCCCACTAACATGAGCCTCCGCTTGCAGTACGACAGCGACAGCGACGCCGAGAGCCTGTTCGAGAAGCTGCGTCGAGGCACCGGCGCCATCGACGTGGCCTGACGACGCTCCGCCGGAAGCCGCCTCCGAGCCGTCGTTACGTCATACATTTGTAAATAATATGCTGCAGTGAGACGACCCGACACGACTGCCGTATTCTGTACAAAATTATTAAACTAAATTATTATATATTTATCCTTCAATAGTCCGAGCGGGTTCTTCTGACCTCGTTCATATTATTACTGTCATTTTATTTCTTAAAGTTAGTTAGAGACGTGCAATATCCATTAGGACCGACCTGACCCTTCGCGAACTTGAATATTTCAATTGTAAATTTGTATTTCTTGTCAATATGACAATAAAATTGTTATAATAATTGACTTCCATACTCTTAATGATCGTTTTATTCAATCGAATTAATTTGTTGCGACGATATATCATATTGTATAAGTGTAGGACCCGCATACGACCCTCATGTATCGGGGTGGCGTCTTCCTAGTTTCAAATGTACTGTTAAATATTATATGTATTGTATTTATTAATATCTCGTTATATTATCTTTAAATATTATATGTATTGTATTTATTAATATCTCGTTATATTATCTTTAAATATTATATGTATTGTATTTATTAATATCTCGTTATATTATCTTTAAATATTATATGTATTGTATTTATTAATATCTCGTTATATTATCTTTAAATATTATATGTATTGTATTTATTAATATCTCGTTATATTATCTTAAAATATTATATGTATTGTGTTTATTAATATCTCGTTATATTATCTTTAAATATTATATGTATTGTATTTATTAATATCTCGTTATATTATCTTTAAATATTATATGTATTGTATTTATTAATATCTCGTTATATTATCTTTAAATATTATATGTATTGTATTTATTAATATCTCGTTATATTATCTTTAAATATTATATGTATTGTATTTATTAATATCTCGTTATATTATCTTTAAATATTATATGTATTGTATTTATTAATATCTCGTTATATTATCTTTAAATATTATATGTATTGTATTTATTAATATCTCGTTATATTATCTTTAAATATTATATGTATTGTATTTATTAATATCTCGTTATATTATCTTTAAATATTATATGTATTGTATTTATTAATATCTCGTTATATTATCTTTAAATATTATATGTATTGTATTTATTAATATCTCGTTATATTATCTTTAAATATTATATGTATTGTATTTATTAATATCTCGTTATATTATCTTTAAATATTATATGTATTGTATTTATTAATATCTCGTTATATTATCTTTAAATATTATATGTATTGTATTTATTAATATCTCGTTATATTATCTTTAAATATTATATGTATTGTATTTATTAATATCTCGTTATATTATCTTTAAATATTATATGTATTGTATTTATTAATATCTCGTTATATTATCTTTAAATATTATATGTATTGTATTTATTAATATCTCGTTATATTATCTTTAAATATTATATGTATTGTATTTATTAATATCTCGTTATATTATCTTTAAATATTATATGTATTGTATTTATTAATATCTCGTTATATTATCTTTAAAGCCAGTCGCTCGTGTTTTGTAAAACCATCCTGACTGTTGTAATAAAAATGAAAAGTCGACTCCTTCCTCCTAGTTTCGTACCGAAGCTGTAGTGAAGGAGTCGTCTAGTGATGGTCGCTCGTGGAGTCGCTGCCGGTGGCTCGATGTTACTTGAGGAGTCCTGATCCTGTAATACTCGTCGCGAGTCCATTGTGTTGTGTGAATGTTAGGAATGTTAGGTTTGTAAGAGTTAAGTAGTTACAATAAATAACTTGCGCCATGTTAACAACCATATCTTTTATTTTCCTCGTCAGTGACGTTCTCCTGTAGAGTTTGCCGACCCGTATATTTAATATATTCCTAAGTTTGTTTGTTCATGTATTCACGTAACGGCGTCTGTCCAGCGCCACAGTCTGTATCATGTATATATATATATATATATATATATATATATATATATATATATATATATATATATATATATATATATATATATATATATATATATATATGTCTTTCAGTTAATAAATCTAATACTATCCGACATGCTCTTTGATTTAATCCTGGCGCCGTACGTCTAGTAAACACTTTAATATATATATCAGTGAAGACATTAAAATATATATCATCACATAACATGGCCAAAATAATTATCAATTCAATCGGTGGCACATTTTTTAAATACAATTAGAAGAATTACGAGATTTATATCTCCATATTGTAAATGACACTGCATTGCGCAAAAAGAATAAATCCTTAAACAAACAGTAATAACATAGACAGCTGTAAAGATTATTATAAGTACTCGATGTAAAAAGATATAAATAAAGATTCAAAAGTAATAAAAATATTTATTAATATACCCACAGTAAAAGATTGGAATGGCAGCGACACATCAATAGCTATCTCACCTCGGCAGTAGTTACTAACACCAGGAAAACAAAGAAAAGATGGACTGAAACTTAAATTAATATTATAAAGTAGTGAGGTGAACTACAGTTTTTCAGTTTTTATATACATTTTTTTTGGTTGGATTGCTAATAACACTTAGGTTACTACGTACTTTATCAACTATCTTCTTCCATGTCTCTTACTTACATTATTTATAAATTATTAAAGGACATTTTGCTAACTCGATGCTTATCAGAGGAAAATGACAATTATTCGATAATTTCTGAATTACAATTACATAGTAGTAACATAAGTAATACTAATTTCACTTTATTGTCAATTTTAACATTTTAAATCTCTATAATAATTTACTTATTAAGATTTTTTTACAAATTGTCAACGACCTTAATAAGAAACAAGAAGACTCCTAACGGTGTTATAATCTCAGAGACGAGTCTTTAGGTTGTTTAAAATTATGTAAAATTGGTGTATTTATTATTTATGTAGACATATGATTTACAAATTTATTAAATTTATTGTATTTGTATTTCGGATAATGGAAATTAAATCAAAAATCAGTTTAATAAAATAGTAACTATGCTATTTTATGCGCGTTTGGTTTTGACTAGCCATATGCACCTCGGAACGAAGAACAAAAATTCATTCATAAGCAATAAAAAACTAATTTAAAAAAAAATTTAACCATATACTTAGTATTAAATATGTTTTTCTAGTGGTTTAAACTTAAAATAGGTAATACGTAAATTCTTTTGTGATGGTTGATGACACAAAATAATAAAAATAAAAAATATTAGATATAATTTGTTCAGTTCATGAACTTTCTCCGAGTTCCTATATATTTTTTTAATTTAGTTTGTAACGAATACGACGAAATTCTTCTTAATTTACTTGAACAGCTGATATATATATATATTTAATAATAATCATGGTTCACGAAAGTTTAAATATAAATATTATTCATAACAATTCCTTTTTTTTAAGTTTCCTACAATAAAGTGTGGTAATAATATACATAAAATTAAATGTAAATATAAGAGTCAGAGTTTAAGAAAATATTTTATTATTAATAGCACCCATTCTATTACGTTATTTTCATCTCATTTGCAATAATATTTATATGAAAGTCAAATGTGAATTTTATTTCTATGATCGCCCACAGAACTTTAGTATTTTTATCTTACTTTTACTGAAATACCTAAATATGTTCACGAATAAATGAAATCTCCTTCAAGTATCTCATTTACTTCGACTAATTAATAAAGCAGAATAGATTGGGAGAAAGTTACTCGCTCATACAGATATATCTGTTAAATTTAAGTTTGACGATAGTGAAAAACAAGGAAGACAAAGTGAAAAACAATATGTTCGAACCGCCCTCGGCGACATGTACTACTACTACTACCTACTACCTACTACCTAACTAGCGGTACATAATTAATAACAAATACTTTTGGTAACGCGTTCTGTGTTTTTCCATCACTTCATACTTTCTGCCTTCGACTTCGAAATTAAAATATTCATTAATTCGCTTCGTGGCGCCTCGGGAACGTCATCTACTTCACATCGACTAGACCTCAGTATAATACGTAGGTCTGTTCATCATCAGCATCTCGAAGACGCTCGGGAACAGGTAGACGATGTTGAAGCCGATGAGTCCGTACGTGAAGTACTTGCGGGCGCAGTCCACGAGGTCCGGGAGAGGCCGGTCCGAGCCCAGGAGCGCGCGCGCCACGCCTCGCGAGAAGGACTTGGCGACGGCCCGCGTGGCGAGGATGCCGCAGAAGCCCAGCGCGGTGCGGAGGAAGGTGACGCCCAGCGTCTCCGCGGATGGCCACGCGATGGCGTAGGGCGGGAGCGGGGCGCCGGAAGACCGCCCGCCCGCCCGGTGGTTGCTCCAGGCGCCCAGCTGCAGGCCGGCGCACACGCTCACTATCATGGCAGTGTCGCCTCTGGAATTACCATTACGAGTACCCTTGTATTTTATGTTAAATATATTTTTTATTTAATTTACAATCGAGTGTCGACCGTCGGGTCTTAATAAGTAAAAGAGAGAGAAAAAATTTTTTTTGTTTCCTTTTTTTTGTGTTGTTTATCAAGATTTGTAAAAAGTTGTACAACAAATGTTGTTGGGATTGATGAAGAGAGGCTGCCTGCAAGAGGCGGTCAACTAATTAAAATTATCCCTGTATATTTATTTATTTTTTAACCGACTTATCAAAAAGTAGGAGGTTCTCAATTTGGCCGGTATATATATTTTTTTTATGTATGTACACCGATTTCTCCGAGGTTTACGTAATTCTTTTTTTGTTTGATGCACCGACTTCAAACCTATTAGTAAATAGGACATATAAATAATAGGTAGTATATACCTAATAAATATTAAATCTTCATTATTTATTACTTTTCAGTTTTAAAGTCGGTTTTTTTAACGTAGTTATTTTTTATGTACCAACAAAATATAAAAAAATGAAAAAAAAATGAAGTTATCTCTTTAAGAGATCTCTCCCAGTTATCCTCCAACGTAAGATAAACACATTATAAATATGCGGTCGGGCGCGTAATAAAAATTGTTTTAATAATATCTTAATATATATAAATTGTCACGTTGTTTGTCCGCGATGGACTCCTAAACTACTTAACCGATTTTAATCAAATTTGCACACTGTGTGCAGTTTGATCCAACTTGAAACATAGGATAACTTACATCTTAATTTTAAGTCACAATATTATTTTATTGCAAATTATTTCTTTACAATTATCTGTGAATCCAAACAAGTCTAACAGGTGGCGTTGTATCTGTTGACTGGACTTGGACTGAGTTAGTGTTCAACAGATGGCGTAATGTTAAAAGTACAAATGTTTCATATACAATTTAACATCATAACCAACACGCGATGCTGAGAATAAATTATGAGTTAATTTTTAGTGTTAATATAGCCCGCCACGTATTACTTAGACTGAAGTATACATAAACTCATATATTAGTTGGTAGAGCGACGGGACGGTTTCCCAGTAGTCGCGGGTTCGAATCCCTGCCCGTATCGGTTTTTTACATTCTATATTTATATAAATTTAAATAAGCTTAACATGGCTATACATGTTTAAAGATATTTTCAAAAATATATTTCGGTAGTGGCATCTTTTCAATGTTTATCTATACTGCAAAGTTAGAAACATTGGTTAGGATTTTCGAAAGAAAACCTAATAGATGTCACCACCGTCCCGATAAAGACGATCACATATAGAATGCTTAATTCACCGAGATGGACAGCGATACGGTAGCTCAGTTGGTAGAGCGACGGGACGGTTTCCCAGTAGTCGCGGGTTCGAATCCCTGCCCGTATCGGTTTTTTACATTCTATATTTATATAAATTTAAATAAGCTTAACATGGCTATACATGTTTAAAGATATTTTCAAAAATATGGCTATACATGTTTAAAGATATTTTCAAAAAACAAAAATAGGGTGGGGTAGTCAACAATGAACCAGGTGGATACAGTGAACCACTATAGTTAGCGACAAAACGAAACGTTGCCAGACTATGCAATTTGCACGATAGAACCCCCCCGCTTACCCCGATCAACTGCTTCAGTCGCTGGTGGGCCCCCATTGTAAGTTTGTGTACGCGGACGTTTTATGTGTTTCAGAGCGGCAAAAGTAAGAAAATTACGTAAGTTTATTTTTTTGATTACTTTTTTTCTACTACATGTATCTCATTTTCAATTTTATCTCAGGGTGGAGTGGCTTATTACGAGTTTTTAGCATGAATGTTAAAGCTTCTACGTGCTTCTAGTCGTGGCTAACATAACCTATATTAAAAAGTGCTTAGGTAGTGCACATTGAACCAGTACATGAAGGTACACAATGGTCCTTGGTTCACTGTGTGCAAAGCAATGAACGATGGTGCTTTGTGTACACATGTTATTATGAACGAAAAAAATAAAATTAAACTGAAGGTAACTTTTAAAAATTATATTTGAATTATTGTTGTAGGATGAGGAGGCAAACAGGAGGTAGAGAAGAGCGAAAAAAAGGATCGCATACATCATATGAAAGCTATGACCCCGGTGAACATTTCAAATGCCTTCAGAAAATGTGGTATATTTCCCTTAGACGATAACATTTTCTCTGAAGTTGACTTTTTGCCAAGCGAAGTTACTAATAGACCAGCACCAGCTACTCCCGATATTACGGCAAACGAAATTGTTGAACATGATAGTTGTGAATCACCTTCCATTTTGACTTGTTCTATTTTAACCGACCAGGACTTACCAATCCTGCCATAAATAAGACATAGTATTCCAGAGCATTGCAAACTAGAAGATTGCCAGCCTAGTACGTCTATTTGTAAAGATCTAACTGCTGCTGCTGGTACCAATTCCGTGGTAAGGCAAGTTCCAAGTCAATTCGTTACACCCAAAGTCTTTCGACCGCCTTTGAAAGCAGGTCCTCGTAAAGGCAACCGACAAAAAAGGCGTGCTGGAAAAAGTATGATAGCGACCGACACCCCAGAAAAAAATGCGTTAGCCGAACTCAAGCAAAAGAAGAAGATATAGGTTGTAGATACTGTGAAAACTGTGGACGAAACAATATTAGATGACAACTTTCTTCCACTGTCACGAAAATCTCGTTTAGATGATTATGTCATTATTATGTTTAAATTCAAAAAATCTAATATTTACTATGTTGACAAAGTTATTGAGGAGTTGAAGGATGAAGACCTTGATTATGTTGTTTCTTATTTAAAATTTTAAAACTAAAAAGCAAATGGAATCAAACATTCTCTGAACCACTCTAACCTGATACTGCCGGAGTTAGCTTGAAAGAAATAAAATTTACTCTTCCTTCTCCTAAAATAGAAGGAACGAATAGGTGACAGGTGACATAATAAAAAAAAAATATGCCAAATAAATATATAAATAATGTTTTGGTTGTATTCTTATGCAATAACAAGTTCTGTAAAGTATAATAGTATTAATAAGCACATTTCACATATAATAATGTTTAATTTATTTCCCAAATTTTAGGGTATCCAGCCCGTGGTCGATTGTAAACTACAATGGTTCATTGAATACTACCCCCTGGTTCATTGTGCACTATAGGGTGTACACAGTGAACCATTTCCATGTTTTTTTTAATCTGCTCATTAAACAAAATTTGTAGGAAATATGCAAAATTATAGTATTAGCGATTAAACTTTAGTAAATTTTCTAACTTATGGTACAATTTAATCTATAATAATCGCTTTAGGATAAGAGTTATATCTCATCAAACTTTTTGTGGTTCATTGTTGGCACTCCCACCCTACAATTTTAATTTTTGCGCCTTATTCAGTAGCAGGCAATAAACACAGTTTTGAAGTTGGACGTTTAATCGTGGTGTCTTTACACCGAACAGTGACAACGCGTGTTAAACTATCTTTAAACTCAAATTCAAATTCAAAATATCTTTATTCAAGTAGGCATATACACGCACTTTTGAATCGTCAATTACATTAAATTGGTCAGTATAGTCAGTCTGTGAGTAAACTACCACCAGCTCGGAATGCTGTTCTGCTGAGAAGAGCTGGCCAGAAACTCAACAGTTGCTCTTTTTAAATAAAATTAAACAAGGTTTGACTTATACATTATAACATCAACCCTACAAATGAGTTAATGACCCAAGTTCCATACATTTCGATCATCCAAAAATTCTTGAATTTTATAATAAGATTTATTTAATAATATACTTTAAATTTTAGACTTAAAACTATGAAAAGGAAGATCCAAAATATCTTGGGGAACCTTATTATACATGCGTACACTGAAGCCCATGAAGGATTTGTTAACTTTTTGAAGTCGAAATTTAGGCGTTACGAGTTTATTTTTATTTCTTGTATTTATCGTATGTCTGTCGCTGTTTTTAGTATAAGTATTTAAATTTTGACGTATATATAATATATTATTAAAAATGTATTGAGAAGCAACCGTAAGTATACCGATTTCTTTAAAAACATCTCTTAGGGAGTCTCTAGCTCTTAGTTTACAAATAGCCCGTATAGCTCTTTTTTGTAAAACAAATATAGAATTCATTTCGGCAGCACTGCCCCATAATAAAATACCGTAAGACAAAATACTATGAAAATAACTAAAATAAACGAGTCGAGCCGTATTAACATCTGTTAATAGTCTTACTTTTTTAATTGCAAAGACGGCTGAGCTGAGTTTGCCAGCGAGTGTTGAGAGATGGGGGTTCCACTGGAGCTTTTTATCTAAAGTTATACCTAAGAAAATTGTTGAGTCAGTCAGTTCTAACACTTCATTGTTAAGGCGTAAACTACAATTTTGACTTTTGACATTAGGAAGCGTAAATTTCATGCATTTAGTTTTTTTAGTATTTAAGACCAAATTATTAATTTCGAACCAATGAAGAATACGTGACAGAGCACTGTTTACATTGTCATAATTAGCTTTATTACGATCAACATTGAAAATAAGCGAGGTATCATCAGCAAAAAGTACAATGTCACATAGTCCTTTTACATAAAAGGACAAATCATTAATATAGAGTAAAAATAAAAAGTGGGACTCCCATCTTTAGGTGAGAACCAGCCGATTTACAATTATTTACATCAACCGTCTGAACTCTTTGATTTAGGTAAGAGGCAAAAAGATCAAGCGCAGTACTACGCACACCATAGTGGTTAAGTTTGCATAATAATGTTTGATGGTCTACGCAATCAAAGGCTTTAGATAAATCACAAAACACCTCGATTACATTCTGTGACTTCTCCCATGCGTCGTAAATGTGCTTAAGAAGCGTGGCACCCGCATCAGTTCTTGACTTGCCTTTGGTGAAACCAAATTGTTTACTATGCATGATTTTATTGGTGTAAACGAATTCTGTCATTTGGTTGAGAATAATTTTTTCGAAGATTTTACTTAAGGTAGGCAAAATAGATATTGGCCTATAATTTCCCGGTTCAAGTCTATCGCCACTTTTAAACAAAGGAACTACTTTACTATTTTTCATTAAATCTGGGAATGTACCGGTTTCAATACATTTGTTAAAAATTAAGGATAATTGGGGAGCAATGTCATTTATAACAGTGGTAAGTAATTTAACTGACATACCCCAGAGATCCCCTGTTTTTTTCATATTTAGGTTTCTAAACGTTTTAACAATTTCATTTGATGAAACAGGTTTAAAAACAAAACATTTGTCACTGACTCTTACGTTATTCGTCAATTCCGCGATTGCATCAAATGGTGAAGAATTTAAATTCCGCGTGACTGTTACAGGAATTTCTTTAAAAAAAGTCTCAAAAGTAGCCGCAACATTTGAATCTGTATTTATTTCAATATTATCAATTTTTAGCTCAATAAGTCCATGAACAGCCCTAGTTTTCCCAGAAACACTAGATATAACATCCCACGTTGCTTTTATCTTATCATCAGAGTTTAAAATTTTATTTCTAATATAAATCGACTTGGCATGTACGCAAACGTTTTTAAATATTTTAGAGAAATTTCTAACTTTAGTAAAGAACTCGGGATCATGATTCCATTGCCTCTCACCATACAAATCATATAATTTTTCTCTACTTTTGTATATTCCCGGGGTAGCACAATCACTAAATTTAAGTTTTAGGTGTTTAGTTATAGTTTTTGGTTTAAAAATATTATTGAATTCTTGTAACAAAAAATCGAAAACTTTATTAAATAAATTATTGGGATTGCCATCGCTCATGTCTACTTTATGCAGTTTTTGCGCAACAATATTCTTAAAAGTAATAGTTCGGTTTTTTGTTATCGGTCTGCAAGTACCGGTCTTTACCCGGATGCAGCTGTATAATTCTACCATATGACCATTTGGCTGGAGTTAAGTTATCTTCCTTTATTAACACTACATTACCAATTTGATAATTAGACTCACGAACGTTCCACTTATGTCTTTGGAAGAAATGAGTTAAATATTCTTGTTTCCAACTACGCCAGAAATGCTGCACCATACGTTGGACCAATTGCCATCTACGTAAAGTACCAACTGTGGCATACTCATAATTAGAGTCGGGTGGCAATACCAATGGATTACCCACCAAAAAATGACCTGGAGTTAAAGGCACAGGATCCTCAGAATCTAGAATTAGTCTAGTCTAGAATTTAGGCATGCCTCAATTTGGGAAAGAACTGTAGACAGTTCTTCAAATGTTAAAGTGGAATCACCTATTACGCGCTTCAGGTGATGCTTTACACTTTTGACTCCTGCTTCCCACACTTCCCCAAAATTGGGAGCGTGGGGAGGAATAAAATGCCATTCTGTTTGAGAATTTGCAATGTCTTTGAACCGAAAAGAGCCGTTGCAATGTCTTTGAACATTGAACTCTCTTCATTAAATAGCACCTTTAACTCCTTGGCAGCCCCCACAAAATTAGTGCCATTATCGCTCCAGATATGGCGACAATGACCCCGTCTTGACACGAACCGTTTGAAAGCTGGTAAGAAACTTTCAGTGGTTAAGTCTGAAACTGCCTCAATGTGTACTGCGCGTGTAACCATACATACAAATAGACAAATGTATCCCTTATAGGACCGCTGTCCACGACCTTTAGAGACCCTTATATTAATTGGACCTGCATAATCGACACCGGAGTTAAGAAAAGGTTTACTTGGGGTTACTCTGCATTCTTGAAGCTCTCCCATTAACTGATGTTTTGTAATCGCCGCGTATCTAATACAGCGAACACAACGACGTATATGGCCTCGTACCATATTTTTTACCCGGCTGATCCATCATCCAATACTTAGTCCGGATGAAATTGAGTACCAGTTGCTGTCCTCCATGAAAGGTCCTTTCATGAGCGTCGGCTATAATTAACTTTGCTAAACTTGAATTATGAGGAATAACAATAGGATGCTTTGTGTCGTCAAGCAGATGAGAATAGCGGAGTCGACCTCCCACACGTAATATCTCATATTTGTCAATAAATACATTTAGTTTATATAATGAACTAGCTTTATTTAATGGATCTTTATTTTTCAGGGCAATAAATTCTTCATGAAACCATTGCTGCTGGCTGTAACTTTTATGTTGGCTTTACGAATTTTGAGTGAATTTAAAAACCTTTTATAATATGCAACAACCCTGATTAGACGTGTAAGTGAACTATACCTAGATGCCCAAGGAGCCTCAAAATCAGGTACAATTTTAGCGGAAAGAACCTTAACAGGTTTACTTTTCTCATTAGTGCGTATTGGACTAGGTCTAATGTATTTTATATGGTCATTTCTTAACCAATCCGGTCCACGTTTCCATAAATCATCACTATGTAGATCGGCCGACGAAACTCCACGAGACGCGATATCTGCTGGATTTTCCTTAGACTGCACATAAGCCCATTTTGTGACCCATTATGTCCAGCATACCCAGGATTTTCGAAGTGCGGTTGGCCACAAAGGTTTTCCACCGACTTGGGTGGTCATTCAACCAAGCCAAAACGACAGAAGAATCTGTCCAAGCGTGGATGTTTTCCTTTGGAACGCTCATTACTGCAGCAACTTCGGTCAATAGTTTTGCTACCAACACTGCACCACACAATTCTAGGCGTGGAATGGATTGTTGCTTAATGGGAGCTACCTTAGTCTTGGCGGTTACAAGATTCGAGTGTATTTGAGCCGTACTATCCATGATGCGACAATACACCACCGCAGCATAAGCAATATTAGACGCATCGCCAAACCCATGTAGCTCTATCGTCTCGTCATCCCCTCCTTTTCCTATCCATCTGGGTAGATGAAAGTCCACCAATCGCCCTAATTGTGATCTGTAATATCTCTACTCGTGTAATAATTCTGGTGTGAGTTCCTCATCCCAATTTATGCCACTAATCCATAATTTTTGAATGAAAACTTTTGGGGTAATAATGCACGGTGCTATCCACCCCAACGGATCATACAACCTTGATATCTCAGCTATAACTGTTCTTTTTGTTTCAGTTACAGCCGGCGGAGACATCTTCACAGAATAATCAAATTCATCAGTGTTCCGGTTCCAGGTAAGTCCCAAAACCTTTGTTACTTTTCAGTCTTTATTTCTAAATCTCGACCAGAATTTTCCTTTAAGGTTTCCAATAACTCCATTCAAATTCAAATTCAAATTCAAAATATCTTTATTCAAGTAGGCATTTACACGCACTTTTGAATCGTCAATTACATTAAATTGGTCAGTATAGTCAGTCTGTGAGTAAGCTACCACCAGCTCGGAATGCTGTTCTGAGAAGAGCTGGCCAAAAACTCAACAGTTGCTCTTTTTAAATAAAATTTAACAATGTTTGACTTATAAATTAAATATATTATATTATAACATCAACCCTGCAAATGAGTCAATGACCCAAGTTCCACACATTTCGATCAACCAAAAACTCTTGAATGTTATAGTAAGATTTATTTAATAATATACTTTTAATTTTAGATTTGAAACCAAGAAAAGGAAGATCTAAGATATCTTGTGGAACCTTATTATATATGCGTATACTCAAGCCCATGAAGGATTTCTTAACTTTTTGAAGTCGAAATTTAGGCGTTACGAGCCTATTTTTATTTCTTGTATTGATAGTATGTCTGTCGCTGTTTTTTTTTATAGTCATTTAAATTTTGGCGTATATATAGTAAGTTATTAAAAATGTATTGAGAAGCGACCGTAAGAATACCGATTTCTTTAAAAACTTCTCTTAGGGAATCTCTAGCTTTTAAGTTACAAATATCCCGTATAGCTCGTTTTTGTAAAATAAATATAGAATTAATTTCGGCAGCGCTGCCCCATAGTAAGATACCGTAAGACAATATACTGTGAAAATAACTAAAATAAACGAGTCGAGCCGTATTAGCGTCTGTTAATTGTCTTACTTTTTTAATTGCAAAGACGGCTGAGCTAAGTTTGCTTGCGAGTGTCGAGAGATGGGGGTTCCACTGGAGCTTTTTATCTAAAGTTATACCTAAGAAAGTTGTCGAGTCAGTCAGTTCTAACACTTCATAGTTAAGGAATAAACTACAATCTTGACTTTTTACATTGGGAAGTGTAAATTCCATGCATTTAGTTTTCTTAGAATTTAATACCAAATTATTAATTTCAAACCAATGAAGAACACGTGACAGAGCACAGTTAACTTTGTCAAAATTAGGTTTATTACGATCAACTTTAAAAATAAGTGAGGTATCATCAGCAAAAAGTACAATGTCACATAGTCCTTTTTACGTAATAGGGCAAATCATTAATATAGAGTAAAAATAAGAAAGGGCCTAGAATAGATCTTTGTGGAACACCCATTTTTAGGTGAGATCCAAACGATTTACAATTATTTACATCAACCGTCTGAACTCTTTGATTCAAGTAAGAGGCAATAAGATCAAGCGCAGCACTACGCACACCATAGTGATTAAGTTTGCAAAGTAATGTTTGATGGTCCACGCAATCAAAGGCTTTAGATAAATCACAAAACACTCGGATTGCATTCTGTGACTTTTCCCATGCGTCGTAAATGTGCTTAAGAAGCGCGGCACCCGCATCAGTTGTTGATTTGCCTTTGGTGAAACCATATTGTTCACTATGCATGATTTCATTGCTATAAACAAATTCTGACATTTGGTTTAGTATAATTTTTTCGAAGATTTTACTTAAAGTAGGTAAAATAGAGATAGGTCTATAATTTCCGGGTATTAGTCTATCGCCACTTTTGAACAAAGGAACTACTTTACTATTTTTCATTAAATCTGGGAAAGTACCGGTTTCAATACATTTGTTAAAAATTAAGGATAATTGTGGAGCAATATCATTTATAATACTTATTAGTAATTTTACTGACATACCCCAAAGATCACCCGTTTTTTTCATATTTAGATTTCTAAAAGTTTTAACAATTTCATATGATGTAACAGGTTTAAAAACAAAACATTTATTACTGACTCTTACGTTATTCGTCAATTCGACGATTGCATCACATGGTGAAGAATTTAAATTACGCGTGACTGTTAAAGGAATTTCGTTAAAAAAAGTCTCAAAAATAGCCGCCACAGTTGAATTTGAATTTATTTCAATATTATCAATTTTTAACTTAATAGGTTCATTAGCAGCCCTATTTTTCCCAGAAACACTAGATAAAACATCCCAAGTTGCCTTTATTTTATTTTCTGAGTTTAAGATTTTATTTCTTATGTAAATCGACTTAGCTTGTATGCAAACGGTCTTAAATATTTTAGAAAAAATCCTAACTTTATTCAAGAATACCGGATCTTGATTCCATTGCCTCTCACTATATAAATCATATAACTTATCTCTACTTTTATATATTCCCACGGTAGCCCAATCACTAAATTTAAGTTTCAGGTATTTAGTCATAGTTTTTGGCTTAAAAACATTATTAAATTCTTGTAACAAAAAACCGAAAATGTTATTATATAAATTATTTGGATTATCATCGCTCATATTTACTTTACCCACTTTTTGCTGAACAGTATTCTTAAATATTAGGACCCGGTTTTTTATAATTGGTCTACAAGTAAACTTTTGGGGCTTTTCACTTTCTTGATTAATTAATAGAGAAAATTTTAGACCACAGTGGTCTGAACTTAAATTCGTCATTATCGTCTCTTCATAAATGTTACAGCGACAGACCACATTATCAATACAAGTCGCGGAAATACTAGTAATACGAGTAGGTTCAAAAAAGACGTTCAGTAAGTTAAAAGATTTAAACAAATTTAATAAACGTACACTAGACGAATTTTCTTGTAATATATCTACATTGAAATCACCGCAAACAATCACGGACTTGTTTTTATGACAAAGCTTAGTTAAAATATCCTCCATTTTGTTTTCAAATTCATCAAAGTCACTAGAGGGGGGTCGGTACACGCACAAAATAATATGTTCATTGAGCTCAATGCAGGATAGTTCAATAATTCGCTCGACAGAGAGCGCCACTATATCTGATCGAGACTTTAACACTACATCGTTACGAGCTAAGATAAGTGAGCCACCGCGAATAGCTTTCTCTCTACAGAACGAACTTGACAATTTATAATTTTCTACATTTATAATATTGTTATTCTTTGATAACCAGTGCTCTGTAATGCACAATAAACTTATGTCATATTTTTGAACAAAGAGTTCTACTTCCAATTCCTTGCCACCTAAGCCCTGTATATTTTGATGGACAATATTTAACAACTTAGGCTTTGTCTTATCCATTAGTTTAAAGTGGAACGCTTATGTTCTGTCAGTAATACATTATTTAACCTACATTTATTTTTCGTTATATCTGTTATAACGAAGTTTTTTAAATTAAATGCTACTAAAGTAGCAATTTGTTTTTTATAATGTAAAGGCAGATACATTGTACCTTTTGTCATCCTAAACCTATTATAAATAAATTTATTTACATCAAAGTAAAAGAATGCATCACTATGACGGTATGTCAAATTATATAATGTCAAATTTAAATTATATATATATTTATTTTGTTTGTCTGAATAAGAAGATGAATATGGAATTCTGTTAATTGTCCATTTTTGCAATTGAAATCCTCCTTTTTCTAATAATGTATTCATTTCTTTATAAATTGTTTCTACTTCTGTTTCAGATCATCCATGTAAAAATCAGCCTTTACCTTTTCAGCCGCCCCATGGATACATCTTCCCTTCATCGCATGCTACTTGATGCAATGACTTGACAGCCAAATAAGGGGCACATGACTTGCCAAAAGTGACAGTGAGCAGTCGGAAATCCTCTATGTCTGATTTAGGATCCTCTCTCCATACAATCCTTTGGCAATCTGTATCCGACCCTGCTACCTTGATTTGGCGGTACATTTTTATAACATCTGCTGCTAGACAGATCGGATGCTGTCGCCATCTCATAACAATATGTCTCAAATCATCTTGCAGAGTAAGTCCTACCATTAAGGTGTCATTTAATGAAACCCCGTTGGTTCCCTTACATGACGCATCATAAACCACTCTTAGCTTAGTGGTCAGTTTATTTTGTCTGACCACTGCGTGATGGGGCAGATAAACTGCATCACTATTATTTCTTTCCAGCTCGTCAGTGATTTTCTCCAAGTGGCCTAGAAATACTCATTTATCACATCAACATACTGTCGTTTTAATTCTTGATCAATATCCAACTTCTTTTCTAAACTTAACAGTCTTTTTACCGCGATATTTCTTGAATGTCCATATTTACAAAGTGGATCTTCTGAACGAAAAGGTAATTTTACGATATAACGCCCATTGTCATCTCTTTCCGTCGTGTTTGCATAAAACTCTTCGCAAGTCTGCTCTTCAGGTGTAAGAAGCCTTTTCGTTAAAGCAGGTTCAGAATCAAGTTCCCATAAACGTTTTAACATTGCGTTTTCCTTTATTTGACTGTACATCGCAATCACAGTATTATAGGATTTCAGAGACCAATTTGACTTACTAACATGGCCTGACACAATCCAACCCAAATGAGTGTCTTGTGCAACCGGAGAGCCCTAAAAGGATATCGATCTTGTTAGGGCAATTGAACTTAGGGTCGGCTAGACGTAAACTTTGTACTTCTGGCCAATTCTCGAGTTCAAAGTTTGTATCTGGCATCACTGAGGTCAGTGATTTCAACACGTGCGCAGTTACCTTTAAGGTAAAAGAAGGATCATGAAGCGATTGTATGTTGACAGTAACCACATGTCTAGAGACGATATCGTCATGCCTACCTCCTATATTCGCAATAGTAGTCTTCGAGGCAATTCGCTTTAATTGAAGTAATTGCGCTGCTGCGTCAGTGATAAAGGATGCTTGAGATCCTTGATCCAACAAAGCTCTTAGTATCTGAGATGACCCATTTTGTGACTCGGCCTTTAATAAAGCCGTGGCTAACAAGACTTCACCCAATGCTTGTCCATTCACAAAGTGGGTTGCTATATTTGTACTAACATCATATACTGGCTCTGAGGTACTTTCATGTGGGGTTTTTTGCACCATTGCACTGTGTGTCGTCCAGAACAAGCTAGCTGGACAAAATTATTTTTTAATGGATATAGGTTGCAAAGCCTCTGCTAGATACTAATATAAATGATTTTATTAATAAAAATACTTGGAAACTCATAAAAGATGCAAAACCCAAAAATAATATGCATTCATTAAAAAGTCCGCAAGTTACATTAAAAAGTTAAAAAGTATTTGTAAAGGAACCGAAAGAAGAACCGTCGCCGTAATATCACTCATCACGGCGAGAAAGTTATTGACAATTTAATACAGATTTACCTTTTTAATACATAAGACAAAAATTAAAATGGAATCCCCCAATACCGAATACCACCATACCTGGTGGGCGTCCACCTGTCGGACTGCGGGTAGTACACGATGGCCAGCATGGAGACGGCCAGCACGGTGAGCGGCGACGCGCGGCTGCCCAGCAGCCAGCCGTCTAGTCGGTCGGCCAGCGGCACCAGCGGCACCAGCAGCAGCGCCGCCAGCGACAGACCCGCTGCTACGTCCTGGGGTCAATTGATGCGGTGTCATATTTCATACGAAATCAATGAATTCATTGGATGTGACGGACAAATTTATCTTTTGAGGTGCGAATGCGTTAGTACGTATTCAACAACAATGCGTAACAATAGTTTGTTCTATATGGGACACGTATTAGGTCCCGGAGGGCCTAAAGGTTGCACAAAACGTTGAACTTCAACCGAACACAATTCTTGGCATATGGGTTTTATAATATACATATATGTTATTATACCGGGTAGGCAAGTATTTTGTGTTCTACAATAAGTGCGCGTGAGACCCGAGTTCGATAATTTTTATTCTTCGAAATATCTTACTGATCTATTTTCCACTCACCAGAACGCTATGCATTCCGAGATACACTCTGCTGACGCATATCAGGGAACACCACGACACCGCGATCACTACACCCCAGTGCACGGGATACTGGTACCTGTCCATGGTATACAATAACACCGAGAATGGTATGGACACGCCGACCATGGCGTGGGTGGAGGGCATGCCGTATTCTATGGCCCACTTCTGCTGTAGCTTCTTTACCGGGTAGCCGGGACGCGGCCACCGAATTATGTCTTTGAAACCTTGACCTGAAATTAAAAAATTTTTGGTCACTCTATATCTCATTTGTTGATTATTGGAAGACTAAGTAGGGCAACTGATTTTGTTTCAAAATATCAATGAAAAGAGACACACATATTTAGTTGCGGTTGAAAATTATAAGTTTTGTTACATATAATGTTGGTTTGTTGATACGATCTATAAGCAGCATTTTAAATAAGCACAACTTTATTCAACTGCTATCAAATAAAAACATTATTTAAATATATATTTAAGAAATATTACTGCGAAATAGATTATAATATTCAATTATTCCTACTCTATATATACGCGTCGCCACGACATTTTTTTTTATTTTTTTATTTTTTTTATTTTTTTTTTGTCTGTCTATGCTGTTAGCCCTGTTGGCTATTACAGCGTCACCGGGGGAATGGGTGGGTCAGGAGACCCACCCTTAAAAAGGGGGGGCCAGATGGGCCCCCATGGGGAACGACGTCCCGAGGGCGTCTCAGATTGAGACACGGACCTCGGCTCGGGGCGTCGTTAGTCAGGAGGGAAGCTAAGGAAATTTGGACACTAGCGTCCTCCGACGGCAGAACGCCGGAGCAACGGAGCACTTACTCAGTTGGGACCTCGTCTATACCGGTACAGACGGTGTGTGTCTGTATGTTGTGTGGTGTCAATTATGCCTACGCGTACACGTTATTACCTACTGTGAACGCGTCGTCGGGGTCAACGAGTACCGACTTGGGTCTTCTTTTTCTGACTAAAGTAGTCTTACGTGGTCTATACTCTGCGGCGTCAGCCACCAGTGGGTTCGGGTGTCGCTCAGCACGTTCAAAGTACTTTTGGGAAAGCCCCTTGAAGTACTGAGCGATGGTCGGAAGGTTCAAGTCTCTATGGAGATCGATGTTGCGTACGAACCACGGCGCCCCGGTTGCAATCCGTGTAAACCTGTTCTGAATCACCTGAAGGGGTTTCAGATTAGCGTGCGCAAAAGCGGGACTCGCATAGGACATGACGGAACGTATGCAAGCTTTGTAAAGTGTCACCTTATTGCGAAGGGACATTTTACTCCGCTTGCCTAACAGCGGATATAAACGACCTAATATGTAGGCCGCTCTGCTACGAACGGTCCTAATATGCGCAGTGAAAACTAACTTTCTATCTAACGTTACTCCTAGGTATTTTGCCTCGTCTTTCCAAGGTATCGGTTTATCAAAGAGTTTGATTCGCGGGAGGATCCTTGGGGGGCCCCGTTCGAAGAGCACCGAAACGCTCTTCTCAGGGTTTACCTCGATCCGCCATTTCCGCAGTCAACTCTCAAGGGAGTCGACTGCGGATTGGAGACGTTGGTATATCTCCCAGTGATCCTTAGAGGACGTGTAAAGCGCGGTATCGTCCGCGTACATGGCAAGGTGCACTTTAGATCGCGGTCTAGGAATATCGCTAGCGTAGATGGAATAGAGGATGGGCGAGAGAACTGAACCCTGGGGAACACCCGCCCTGATGGGGCGGGGGGTTGACAAGACGCCTTCCACTCTGTAGCGAAAGGAGCGATTCGTCAGGTAGTCCCGTATGATGAGTACGAGTCTGTCCGACACCTTGAACTGGTATAACTTGTACACCAGTCCATTGTGCCAGACCCTGTCGAACGCCTTAGCTACATCGAGGAAGAGCGCTCCTGTCCTATGCTTCTTGGCCCTCACAGTGGCCCCTATCAGTATGTGCTCCGTGAGGCGTTGCACCTAATGGGAACATGAATGGTTGGCTCTAAAGCCGAACTGCTCATTTGGGATGATTTTGAGTCTCTCGACTTCTACAGAGGATGATTCTCTCATATACTTTCCCTAAGGAACTAAGAAGACTAATGGGACGGTAACTACTAGGCAGATGCCGGGGTTTGCCCGGCTTATGGAACCCTATCACTATGGCCTCTTTCCACTGGGCCGGAAACGAGCAACCGGCCAGTAGAGCGTTAAAAATGGTAACCAATAGGTAAATTAAAGGAGGCGGAAGAAGCTTTATCACTTTGTTAGTGATCCTATCGGGACCTGGCGATTTCTTGACGTGAAGCGCCCTAACTATGGACGTCACCTCGTCTAGGTTCGTTTCCTCGATTGGCGGACCGGCCGGTGGCTGAGAACACATTATATTGACCGATTTGTCGACTATTTCGACATGATCGCGATCAACGGATTGAGCAGACAGACGGCACTGGCTCTCTAGACTGTCGGCTAAGCACTCAGCTTTGTCAGAGTCGTCAAACGCGATGGCGGAGTTAGGTCCAACCAAGGGAGGCATATCTGAGACAGTGTCCGCCTTCAACGCTCTCTGCAACCGCCAGAATGCCTGGTGTGTTGGAGAGAGCGTCGCAAGCGTCCTATCCCAGCCGCTATCTCTGAAGTCGTCGAGAGCTTGTCTCGACTCCCTCTGAAGACGGCGCAGCCTCCGTCGGTTGTCATCTGTCGGGTATCGGTCATGGGCTCTAATCGCGGCGTTTTTACGGGTGATGAGGAGTCTAATGTCCGGAGGGAGTGCTCGGTAACCCTCGAAGTTCACTCGGACCTCCCTCGAGGACTTTCCTATGCTGTCTACCAAATGTTCTGTGAAGTTAGTCGCGGCTGAGACAGCGTCCTCGACCGATGTAAGCTGGTCAGGAATTTTGTCGAGGTGCGCTGGTACGGGGGAATGGAGTTGCTCTCGAAGCTTCGTCCAGTTAATAATTGTTTTGGTCGCGGGTTCCCTAAGGGGAGGAAGTCCTAGCTGAAATAGGACCGGTCGATGGTCAGAGTCTAGCTCGGATAGCGTCTCGATAGAACGTAACTGGAGTGTCACGCCCTTCAAGAGTACTATGTCGAGCACGTCGGGTCTGTCATGTCGGAAGTCTGTGTCGCAGTATCGCGTGGGACTCAAAGGCGCGGTGATCTCGAAGTCGAGACCAGCCTTGTAACTTAGCCTATCAAGGAGATTTCCTCTACTGTTTGCGACAGTGGAGTTCCAGCGGGGATGTTTGCAATTTAGGTCGCCGGCCAGAATGGTTGCGTTACCTAATTGGAGTAAGGACTTAAGGTCCCTCTCAACTAAGGCTTTATTGGGAGAAAGATAGACGGATGCTAGTACGATCGACTGATGGCCGGTCATACCCACCTGACATAATGACGCTTCTACGTTGACTAGTTGGGGCGGATCGAGCGGAGTGCAATGAAGAGACCTTCTGTAATAGATGATGGTTCCCCCCTTCGCGGTTGCCCTATCGTTCCTAACGAGACGGTAATTTGCGATGCGGGGATCACGATTACACGGCTTCAGAAAGGTCTCTTGTACTAACAGGACGTCTATCTGGTGCGTGACCACGAAGTCGCGCACTAGATCTATCTGCTTAAGTAGCCCGTTCGCGTTGAATGTAGTGACAGTCAGAGAGCGAGGTTTTACCCTTCCACGCGATGTCATCATGTTGACATCGTGTGTTCGTATATCGATTTGATTAGGACGGCGTGCTTGAGGAGCACTTCCATCCTCGCGGGAGGGTTCCGCGCGGAATCCCTCATTTCATTTGAAAAGACTAGGAGCTCTTCGATGTCTATTACACCGAAGAGGCTCGTGACGCACGCGAGCGAACTCGCAACTCCGTCGGTGGAGTTACGAACCGGCGGCGGCGGCAACGACTGGGGGACGGGCTGTGGGATAATCCTCGGAGGCTTCACCCAAGCGTTCGCGATCGCGTTCGCGGGTGCCTGAGGGGCCTGGGATGCCTGAGGGGCCGCGGGCCTCCCAGGGGCTAGAGGAGCCCATGGAGGCTGTGCGAACCGAGGAGGATGCCTTGCCGGCTGTGTCCTGCGCGGCGCTTTGGGGCACCCGCGATAATTCGCAGGATGGCCCTTCTGTCCGCACAGGACGCAGCTGGGAGGATCCTCAGGGACCGGTCCCTTCCGCGAGCAGTCGGCTGTCGCGTGGTCGTCCAGGCACTTGACGCACCTTGGACGCGCGTGACAAAAACGTTGGGAATGCCCATAGAGCTGGCAGCGATGACACTGACCAGGAAAACCGCGACCACGTGGAGGTTCGACCCTAAGGCCGGAGAGTTGGCAGACTGCCTTAACGTTAAAAATTTGCTTTCCTTCCGGGGAAAGCTCGAGATGGACGAGAACAAGATCGAACGGGACCCTAGTGGTCGCTCGGTAGATGCGGTGCACCGAGATGACGGGGAAGGATTGGGACTTAAGGTCCTCGAAAATCCGCTCAGTAGTGAGCTCCACGGGGAGCCCTCGGATGACCACCGTTAAGCGGCGTTCATCCTCTAGCGCGTAGGTGTGGTATCCGTAACCACGTTCGCGGAGGAGACGAGTCAGACCACGGTGGTCCGACGAAGACGCGGTTTGAACGCGGATACCGTCGGCGGTATTTCGGGCGGACGTGAAATGGAGCTTGTGCTCCGTCATAAGTGCGGACAGAGTGTCCCACTTAGACTTGTCCCTTATGTAAAGCGGCGGCGGCGCGGGGGACTTCCGTGGCGCTGAAGGTGCCTCCGCGGGCGCTGAAGGCGCGGACGACGGCGACGCGGACGCGGGCGCTTCGGGCGCGATCGGCGCGCGTTCGCGAGTCGGGCCCGGGCCCGAAGAACGGTCGGGCGACGCGGGTTCGGTACTAGCGGGTTTTGAGGCCCGTTTTCGCGGGACGTTCGAGGAGAGCGCTTTCGTCGCCTTCCTCTTGGCCGATTTGGTCTGCACGGTCGTGAAACCGTCGTCCTCGTCAGCGTCCGAGGAAGGGGACGAACTCCCCGACTCGGAATCCGAGGCCGTCTGCTCCGTAGGAGTGGCGGCCTCGACCTCCATGTCGGAGGTGCTCTCGGTCACGATCGCGGCGCGCGAGGTCGAGGGCGGAGACTCGATGCCTAACAAGACAGAGTAGCGCAGGCATAATTGAGGCGCAATTCCGTGGACCCAACCATAGAACTGCGACTTGGACAGATCTTCGGGTTCCGCCGCGGATTTGGGGTCCATGGTGGAGCCCGGAGATATGAGCCGTCCTCCCTGCGTGAGCAGGGAGGCGAGTGCCTAACGTGAACCCTATCGAATCTCTGTCAGTAGGTGACAGAGGTGTGCCTAATACCCTAACGACTGTGTACTTACACGACGCAGGCTATTACGACGAAGTCTTTGAATTGCGTTTCGTACCCTAACTAGGGCGACGTCGGACTTGTTGGACCCCTATGCAGGCTCGCCGGCCCGCAGGTGTGCTTGCGGCGATGACTCACACACAAACACAATCACACCGCTGGCTTGCACACAATGGAGGTCGTTATCTTGACTGGCGCAGGTGTACGAACGGTCGGTGCAGGTGGTCGGTGCAGGTGGCTGGGCGGTCAGCGTGACGGCCCAGGTAGGTGGCGCGGATAGGCGGAGCAGGTAAGAGGGACATGTGTCCCGGTCGACTGCTCAACGGTGAATGTCGCCACGACAAGGTATTAGAAATTATACGGGAAGCGGTTAGTCTTTCAGTAGCAAGAGCGCGGAAGGGTATAACAACCACCAAACGATCTGTAGAATTCGTAAAAGAAGGCTCTTCCAAAAAATCAAAAGCGAAGCCTTATTCAATATTAGGCGCGGCTCCTGATTGGATTCTCATGATGGAAACGTATGAAAAGCATTACAAAATCCATGGGGATGTTGGTGTTTCGTCATCCAGACCGGACTTATTCCTGTATTTGAAACATCAACATCAACAGGCGCGTGATACTTGTGGAGCTTACTGTTACGTACCTTGGGAAAGAAACATCCCAAGGGATCACACATTCAAGCTCAATAAGTATTACGAACTGACCAACGAACTGATCAGGGATAAATTTATAGTTAGTTTGTACGTGGTAGAAGTGGGAGCCAGAGGTATAACAGCAAAATCTCTCTATAGCCTACTTAAAGACCTTGGCCTTTCTAGAACAAGCATCGGTTCATTTCTAGAACGTATTTCAAGGGCGGCATTAGTAGGTTCTTTCCAAATTTGGTTAGGTAGGGAGAAAAGTGTGGAGGGTGAAGGTGAGCGTTTTTGCGCATAATAAAGGGGCCCCTTAAACCTACTCTTGGGTCGCAAGTCCCAGGCACTGCTTGCACTCCACTCCTTGCAACGCGATGGGCCCGGCACCCGCACGGTGAATCCATGGATTGCTAAGAAGCTTCGTCTTCGTCTATACCCTAATTTGGTAACTCTTTCTCTTAAAACAATCCATATTCAAACGAGAAAACTTTCCTCATTACGTCTTCGGAATTTCGTACCACATCAAGACAAACGATTACTATTCATCTTTTCTATCACCGACACTTCTTTCAAACTACCTCTTACAAATTACTACTAATTTCTTACTTTATCTATTTTTGAACATCACACATCCGTCTGAGCATTCAAGTTTCATCAGAATGCAACTTATCATTCATTTATGTACTTGTACCTCAGCATCCGTTCAAGTTCAGACCGGTAAGAACACTCGCTCAGATAATACACTTACACCAGTTTATGCCAATTCCATATATTGGCAACATTTAATTGCTTTTTGAATACTCATTATGAAGTGCGGATTGTGTGGTTCCGAGTTTAACGATGGGGTCCAGTGCATTGATTGTTCTAAACATCTTGATTACGGCTGAGCCCAGATAACAGAAATCGGTTGGAAGAAGCTTGGTGCAGACAGAAGGGCGGCTTGGAAATGCCTCTCTTGTAAAAGCCTATCCGTACAGCAGCCTGCATCATCATCATCACCGCAATCCAATTCTTTGGAAGCTATCTACAATGAGGTACGTGAAATCAGGCGTCAAATAGCTGATATACCTTCATTAGTTCAAAGGATTAAATCCATTAAAGAAGACTTGATGGACGTAAAGGCAAGTTGCGAATTCCTGGGATCTCGTTTGGAAGGCCTGTCCAACAGAGTCACAGATTTAGAAATGAAAGTCTCCAAGATGGAAAAAATGCAGGTCACTGTCGATGATCTGCAATCTGATGTAAATAAACTTAAGGCACAGCTCTCTGCTAGCGACCAAAGATCACGCTTAAATAATATAGAAATAAAAGGAGTCCCCTTAAAGAAGTGTGAAAATCTGTTCTCGATAGTTGATTCTATCAGTAAAGAGAAAAATTTCAGTATCCCAAAGAACAGTATTGACTTTCTTTATCGCGTACCCGTACATGGTTCAAATGAAAAAGGTATTATCGTTCGATTTACGAATTGATATGTTAAGGAAGATTTCGTGGTAGCAGCCCGTACTCGTAAGTCTCTCATGGCTCCCGACATTGGATTTAAGGACTCAGTTCGACGTATTTTCGTTAATGACCACCTTAATGCAGATTACAAGATTCTGCTTAATAAAGCAAAGATGCTGATGAAGGAGAAAGGATTTAACTACACATGGGTCCGGTACGGTAAAATTCACATGCGAAAGGATGATACATCTCGAGTCATAATAATTAACAAGGAAAGTGATTTAAACTTAGTGCGATAATATGGCTATATTTTGCATGTAGTTATTCTGCTGCTCCTTATATTTCCATGTACAATGTAAAAATTGCTCTGCTTAGTAAAATGTTTGCTATCACTGAGTTCGCTGTTGACCGGTTATTGCGCTATTGTATTCCAATGTTCGCTTGCCGCGTAATCGCACTACATCTAACTATCTTACTCACTCTTACTTTAATCGCTATGCTTCTAGCTTGCTTTCTCTCTCAGAATTGTGAAGCTGCTTTAAATTTGCTTAATTATACCGTCAAAAACTATTGGCAATTATTCTATCTTAAACTTAAATTATCTTGTCGTGATAATCGTTTTATAATTATTCAATTAGATGGTTTATCTAGTAAAAAAGTTATTATATATTACTGCATGATAAAGAGTTTATTTTTTAATTCGAATAGTTTACATCTGGACACTCGCAATATTATTGTTTTATCAAATACTTATCTTAATATGTTTCAATTTCTCAGTTATACGTATATAATAAGTGCGTTATTTAGTACGAATGATTACAGGGTAACTAAAATTATTCATATTTATTATATCATTTTTATGGCTTTTTATGGGATTTTTGGTTGGTGTTGTATTTATGTTAATTTAGATCCACGTCATTCAATGATTTTTAATGTGGTAAACTTTGTAATATGTATCAATTTATTTATAAAACGAAAATCATATTGTAAATTACTCGGCGTTGTGATTGTTATCTGTCTAATAGGGCGGGGCTTATTTGTTTACCGTCCTGTGCTAAATAGGCCCTCAATTATTCATTATAAGTTGGTTGTAAGTTGGCTTGGCATACTTATTGGGACATACATTTTTATAGGAAAGTTATTGGGTAGATGTTGTGTATTATTTAAACACACATTTAATAGAATATTTTGCAACGTTATTTTAAAACATCATTTTACAAAATCTGATTCTACACTTTTATTATGCTTTGTAAATAATTATGGGTAGTACATTTAAAAATAACTTGTGTATTTTTTATCAAAATACGAGGGGATTACGTTCAAAATCAACTATATTCAAGCTTAATTTAACTTTAAGCTCTTACGATATTGTTATTTTGACTGAAACATGGCTTTTAGATAACATATCAGATTCTGAACTTTTTGGTAGTGATTTTGTGGTCTGTCGCCGGGATCGTGACTATAGTACGACTGGTCAGACTAGAGGTGGTGGGGTACTTATTGCCGTCCGCCGAGAAATAAATATAGAATCACAACCCTCTTATCAATCTTCGGCCGAGGACCTATGGGTTACTGTAACAATTAAACAAAATGATAAATCACTATTAAAGGTTCATATATGTTGTTTATATTTATGTGATCAAAATCAGGGAAATACTTTTTGTCAACAACTTCAAAACTTTTTGTCAACGTTAAACGATATAATAATTTCGAACGCGGACGATAAGTTTATTCTAGTAGGAGACTATAACTTAAGTGGAATTGAGTGGGATCAAACGCCCGATGCATTATACTTAACTCCATCCACTGCCTGCCATTCACAGAAAAACTATTTATCGACGAAATGAGTACGCATGATCTACGCCAATATAATGGCGTTCGTAACGCGTCTAAGGCTAGAATATTAGATTTGGTTCTTTCTCAGGAAGACATATACGTTACCGAGTGTCTCGACCCGCTGGTGCCCATTGATCCTCACCATAAGGCCCTTCTTCTTGATGTGCTATACGTACAGACAAATTTTCTTAAATCTGGTACATATTCAAAGTATATTTATAACAAAGGAGATTATGACTCAATTAATAATAGAATCTTAGCTATTGATTGGGATGTAAAGTTCATGTCATTAAAACTAGATGATGCAGTCAGTTTCTTTTATAACACTATTAATCAATTGTTATCTGAATTTGTTCCAACTAAAAAAGTATGTAGCTCATCATATCCTTTGTGGTACACTAAACCTTTAATCAAACTTATCAAAGAAAAATTCAAATATGCAACTAAGTACAAAATTTATGGTAGGTTATCGGATATGTTGACATTTAAACTATAACGCGACAGAGTTCACTCTTTGGAGGATAAGTGCTTTGAAACATACATCTCTTCAATCGAAAATAATATTGAATGCAATCCAAAACAATTTTGGTCCTACATAAAAAGTAGATCTAATTCAAACGGTATACCGGCCTCAATGAGTTATTTGGGTAAATCAGCTAAGTTACAGGCGAATCGATATGTGATGCGTTTTCAAAATATTTTCATTCCATTTTTCTTTCAGATGCGTCTAATTCTAACTTAAGTCACTCTAACTCGATTGAGTCTTCTAATTTAAATGATTTTTTAATCTCCAACATTGAAATAGATCCTAATGAAGTGCATAAATTGATCTCAAATCTCGATCTCTCTAAATCTGCTGGCCCCGATGGTATCAGCCCAGTTTTCTTAAAATCGTGCGCTAGGTCTATCCACTACCCTATATCTCTACTCTTTAAGAAATCTATTTCTGAAAATACTTTTCCTGTTATTTGGAAGTCCGCGTTCGTTTCGCCTATACACAAAAAGGGATCAAAGTCAGATATCACTAACTATCGACCTATTTCAAAATTGTGTATTATTGCCAAAGTGTTTGAAAGAATAATATATGACCAGGTATATGCAGCACTTCATCAATCGTTTTCTCCATATCAACATGGGTTCCTTAAAGGGCGGTCTACTGTTACTAATCTTATCATCTTCAATGATTTCTTAACGCGATCAATGGACCAAGGTTATCAAATTGATGTTATCTACACCGATTATAGTAAAGCCTTTGACAGGATTGATCACGAACTATTGTTGTCTAAATTATTCAAAATGGGTATCAGCGGTGACTTGCTCCGGTGGTTTTCTTCTTACATTAACAATAGGTCTCAAGCGCTTGTAGTCAATAATTACATTTCTAGTTGGGTTTCCATCCCGAGTGGGGTACCCCAAGGTTCATTGCTGGGGCCTTTACTTTTCTTGATATTTATCAATGACATAGCTAGTTGTTTTCATAACAGTAACCTATTGTGCTTTGCTGACGATATGAAAATATACAAAATGATTACCTCACCATTAGATGTCATTCATCTTCAATCTGATCTTTTTAGACTTGACGCATATTGTGCTTATCATAAACTTGATCTCAATCCCTCCAAATGTTCTGTTGTTAGTTTTGCAAGAAAGAAAAATGTGTTATCATCAAATTACATCTTAAGACATCAGAACCTCCAAAAATGTGAGGAGATCAGAGATTTAGGAGTTCTGAATGACACAAAACAGATATTTGATTCCCATGTAAATTCTATTATCGGCAAGGCTTCCAAAATACTAGGCTTTGTAATGAGAAGCTCGGTTAATTTTAAAAGGGCTAAAACTTTTAAAATATTATACTGTATGTTCGTGCGCAGTACACTAGAATACGCCTCAGAAGCGTGGAATCCGCAATATGAGACATATGAAAGTAGAATTGAACGCATTCAAATTAAATTTATAAAATATCTTTGTTATCGCTTGAAAATTCCATACCACTCCAACAATTATCTAGATCTCTGTAAACAGTTTCATCTTCTCCTGCTTAGCAAAAGGCGCCAAATAAGTGACTTAACGTTTTTACTAAAAATAGTTAAAGGTGTCATAAACAGTCCTGAACTTCTTGAAAAAGTTTATATTAATGTTCCTTCACGAACTCTTAGATCAGCCCCAATTTTACACATTCCACTGGTAAGAACAAATTACCGTCAGAATACTTTTATTTTGCGAGCCGGTAAAAAATTTTATGAAGCGGCGAATGAACTGGAACTAGATCTTTTTTGCTCAAGTGTTCATTCCGTAAGGCGGCAACTTAGTGATGTATTTTTTTCTGTATAATGTACATATGTGTGTGTATATATATATACATATGTATATATATATATATATATATATATATATATTGAAAAGCTTGGTAATATTATGTTTTTAATTAGCTGATTATTTTAAGTAATTGTTTGTTTTTATTAACATGTTTTTTTTTTTTATAAGTTTTAATGTAGATTATTTGTTGTCTTTATGTATTTAATTCCAATATGTATTATGTTTCTTTTGTGTTTGCTCTTATTACTTATTTTTGTTATGTTTCTACACGTGAAAACCTTTTATTGGCCTTCTGCTTCTATCTATGTAACTATTATATTATTTTGTGCTGTTGGTTTTCCAATTAAATAAATAAATAAATAAATATTATAAGGGAAAGACAGAAGTTGCATATTTATCCAGGAACTTAAACAGTTTTTTTTTAAATAACTTCCTTTAACTAAAATAACAAAACTTTGACATTAGCTTAATTCCTTAACAGTGAAGGCAGTACATCATCTTCAGAGCTTGTATAACATCATTACTTTTAAAGACTATTGTACTAATGTATCATCCCTGCAATATCTCTTCTTGAAAGAATTGATTTAAGAATTATCTCGGCCATTTACATCTATCTCTTCCAAGCAGACCATCTGGCCCCACCTGCTTCTACTTTGTCCACCAACAACCATTCATCAAGCTTCCAAAGCAACAATTTCATCAATTCTTTATTTGTTCAATGTCAATAAGGATGTTTCAACTATCACTTCACTATTTCATACTTTCATCACTTCACTTTGTGGACTATTCATCACAAATCAAACACTTTTCAAAACTTCTCTTTCATACCCTTATCAGCATCAGATTGTGGTGCATACATACTAACCATATTTCAATCAATCAAACCCTTCCATATCACTTGGCTACTTTTATACAACTTATATTTTGTCTCTTATAGCCCGTATAGAACATTTAAAATGGAGCTGGACCGGGCATATGCTGCGTTGCAAATTGTTTAAATGGAGCAAGCAAGTAACCTTATGGTATCCAAGAGGAGACATCAGAAGACAGGGGCGTCCAAAAACAAGATGGAGTGATGATATCCGCTTAACCCTAGGACCATACTGGACAAGAGCTGCAGAAGACTGAGCTCATTGGAGAGAGCTGGAGAAGGCCTATGCCAAGAGGTACACCGAAGTGCGAGATATAATATAATTTAAGAAAATAAGAAAAAAAATGCAAAAAAAAAAAAAAAGAAATAATTCGGAATAAAAGGGCTTTATTATTATTATTATATTTTGTCTCTTAGCCCTCTCTTGGATCTTGGGAAGATAAGAGAAAGTCTTATTTTGTTGCAACAGACAAACTTACAATAATTCTTTGATAAAATAAATAATATCAACTAAACTTTATAAAAATAAATGACATTTTGTTCCAATATATGGTGTGTACTATTAAATAATGTACAAACCTATATACATCACTATAGTCCAAACCAGGATGACCCGTCTGCCAACTGCACCATCAATGTTCCAGAACCAGAAAGGTATAAATATTACATAGAAGACCTCATCTCCCAGAGCTGTTCCCAGGACAAACAGGTAGTACCAAAATTTATTATTGATATGACACCCCACTTCATCCTTGCCCTCTGATGATGTGTCGGCACTTGAACAGGTACTGTACTGAGAACTCCCTGATGTATCACTCGGTATTCTTTTGTGCTGCTTGATATTAAAATCACCTTCATTACCATGTTGGCTGGATTGTATAATGCCTGTTTCAGTTGTCTGACAACTTTTTTCATATTTTACACCAAAAAACTTTTGTATTTTAACCACTAATAGGGGATCATTTAAATGTTCTATAATGTTATTCCACATATTACTTATGTTCCTTATCAAACGATATATTAATTATATATCTTTTATCTTTAAATTAAGGTGATTGTCTTTACTTTGGACTGACTAGTCCAGTACTCACTTTTCTTTTATAACACATAGAATTTTAAATTAGTCACTAGGTGATTGATATTTGCACATCAATAGAATAATAAAGTACTTATTAAAAATTAAAATAAAGATACAATTGTTTAACATTAATGTTCAACTATAACCTAAGTATTAAGTAAGTTCCAAAGACTATCTTGCGATTAAAAAAATATTGTTAATTTAAACGTTATGTTAAAGATAATAAAGTTGAAATTAATAGAAACTGTTTGAGTTTTGACATTTCAATATTGCAAATGACTGCTGTCATCTGCGATACTATGGCCGTGTTCCGAATTACAAACCAGTATACTGGCCAGTTCTGATGACGTCAAAAATCGACGCCATGCTGGTGAATCGTTCCGAAATATGATGGCCAGCACTGAATACTTTGACAGCCTAAATTGACACTACTGACAGAGTAATACAAATTTCTTTTTAATCTGTGACTACACATTTATTTTAAATGTGTCTATTTTAGATAGTTATACATTTTATTACATAAAATAATAAAGTTCCAAAAGAATGGAGTTACAAAGCAATTACAACAAAAAGTGTTGTTAATCAGATATTTAATTCTAAACAAGTACAAAAATTATTTAATAAGACTATTATTATAATTAATTAATAGTAAATGGTGAGACGAAAGAAATAAATAGATAAATTTCTTTAAACCTAATAAAAACGAAAATGAAAAAAGAATCATTTATTTAAGGTAAATTAAATTTACTGCATTGTTACTGTGCATTTATGTTATTGTAACTGTGATAATAATTTATAAAACTTACAAATATAAAGTATATATATTTTTCAAATATTAGAATGACGAAAATTAAGTTGTCCTTTATCTATAATGTATTTTTTAAAAGTGGCAACTCTAGTTATTGTTAGAATACTATTCTACATTTGCCTATATTTCCACAGATTACTATAAAGTTACCTCACCAGTACAATATGGCCGACACCAGTGCAATATGGCGTCGGTGTTATGACGTTAGGCCGTCGACATTAGGCCTGGCCAGTATACTGGTTTGTATTTCGGAACACGGCCTATAAAGGGTAGAGTGAGACAAACTGTACCACAGAGTATTATAACTGTACTAACTTGGGCCGTGTTCTGAAATACATACCAGTTCACTGGCCAGTGCCAATGACGTCATGATACCGACGCCATAGCTCACTTAATTTAGCGTGGAAAAGAGATTTTTTTTGCTTATTCGATGGTTCGTCGTTTGTTCTTGATCGTTCGATTAAATTTAGCGTTTGTTCGTTAATGACTTTTTTAAAATAATTATTCAAGATTTCATCTTAAGTCAGCGTGAAAAGTGTTTTTTTTCATTTTTGTTTTGCTAATTCGATTGTTCGTCGTTTGTTCTTGATTGTTCGATTAAATTTAGCGTTTGTTCGATAATGACTTTTATTGACACCAGTTAATATAAAGTAATTAAATATTTCATGAGTGATATAGTTCCGAATTCCCACCTTCCCAATTCCTTTACAAGGAGCGCCCTCTGCGACGTTTGCCGCTCTCTGGCTACAAAGAACAAATATAGCAGTTAAAATGATATGCTAATAAATACACTTTAATAAATGACTCTAATAAATACCCTTTAGCGTGTTTTTGAATTACCCTGTTGTAAGTTTCGGTAAAGAAGCTCGTGCCAAAGTGGTGGAAGTCGTGGGTGAAGTGCTGATAGGTTTCTATCATTTCACTGCATACATCATTCACTCTCTCTCTTTTAATACCACGCATTATACCTAATTTTATATACAGTTCACTCCATTTATAAATATCTTATTAGGAGCGACCATCTTAAGTGGTTGTAAAATGTACATGTTATATTTAAGTTTTGTTGGTTTATATTAAAAACACTAGATGGCGTTGTTCAAAGTATGTGATATTCTGCATCGCGGTGTTAAGATATTAACCGATGTAATGGATAGCAACTATACGATTAAAATAGTTTTATCATTCATTCCGATCGCGCGACTCGTACGTCTCAGACGTCAGTCCGCTCTCTCGTCAATTATTGTTTTTCACAAAGCAATAATTGATTCGCGATTTCATTCATTTATCATATTCATATATAGGTCGTTTAGTTTGTATTAAAACTACGACTATCATCTTCCCGCCGATAATTGTTTGCCTTTTTTCAAGGTTACAATTATCGACAAACGTATAGTCGGTGATTGTTTAGTTTGTATTAAAACTACAATCACTTGACTTTACTGTTTTCGACCGTTATTACTAACCGTCTTTTTCAAGGCCTTAGTGTAACGGTCGACCTTCGCCTCGGCGGCGACCGCTCGCCGCCACCCGTCGCGCCTCCGCCTCGCGTAGCGTGAGTCCGTTTACCGCGTTCCCGCGCTTTCGTTACTCGCCTCTCGCGGGGAGTTCCCGCGCTTTCGCTCGTTCGTTCGCCGCCAACACCGGTTAGCGGCTCGCGCTTCATCTCCGTGCGGCTGTTTGCAGTGGTTCCGGTAGTTTTGTGTCGGGATTAGTGTTACAGTGTGCTGCGGTTTGTTGTATCCAGCGTTGGGTAAGTTTTTTTATACATTTGTTAGTGCTAGGGTGCTAGGCTATTTCACCCGTTTTCACAAAAACAGGGACTAGTTTAGTGTTTAAAGTGCACACACCCCCCTGCCTGGCAGGGGGGCCCTTTGTCTTATCTCCCGGTCCATTATGGACCCCAATACTAGGGACCCGATGTTAGAGGAACTCCTCCAGTTCCTACGAGCCCGTTTTCCCCACGTTTTGAAGACGTTCGATCGTCAATCGAACGTTTTATCTCCCGATCCCTCCGAGACCGGCTCGGAGAAAATGGACTTGTGTCCTCCGCCCTCTTCCTCCTCCTCGTCCGATGACGATGACGGTTTCGAGACCGTCAAATCGAAATCGGCGAAACGTAAGGCGTCCCCGCCTTCCTCTCCTACTACGCGTAAGCGGGTGCCCTCTGCGCCTGTTACGTCCGCCGTTCCCGCCGCGCGCCCTGCGCCGCCGGCGGTGACCGCCTCGGCCTCCGGTTCGAACCCGGTCGCCTCGTCCTCCGCCTCTTCAGCGGAGGTCCCCCCTCGTACTAAGGCGCCGCCGCCTTTGTACATTCGCGATAAGTCCGCCTGGGATTCGATCTCCTCGGCGATGACTGATCGCAAATTAAACTTCACCAAGGCCCGCTCGACGGCGCTTGGTATCAAGGTGTCTTGCACCTCATCGTCGGACCACCGGGGTCTGACGAAACTTCTCACCGAGCGTGGTATCGGATACCACACTTTCGCCCTCGAAGACGAGCGCCGCTTAACGGTAGTCGTCCGAGGCATTCCGGTCGCTTTCTCAAGCGACCGCATCCTTGAGGACCTTAAGTCCCAAGGCCTCCCCGTACTTGCGGTTCACCGCATGTACAAGCGGCAGGACAAGTCTCCTTACGAGCTTGTCCTAGTACACCTTGAGCACTCTCCCGAGGGCAAAGAGGTGTTTAATGTTAGGACTATATGCCAGCTATCTGGCATCAAAGTCGAGACCCCGCGCGGTCGCGGCTTCCCAGGGCAGTGTCATCGCTGCCAATCATTTGGGCACTCTGCCCGCTTCTGTCACGCCCGTCCTCGGTGCGTGAAGTGTCTTGATGATCACGCGACAGCCGACTGTCCGCGTAAGGTCCCAGTCCCGGAGGTCCCTCCAAGCTGTGTACTGTGCCAGCAAAAGGGACACCCCGCGAATTATCGCGGGTGCCCCCGAGCGCCGCGCAGGCCGCAGCCGGTGAGGGCTCCCTCCCGCCGCGTTCAACCGCCTTGGGTCCCTCTGGACCCCAATGCGTATCCTGCCCTTAAGGCACGCCCCGTCTCAGCCCCTAAGGCTCCTCAGAACGCGTGGGTCAAACCACCGTCGTTAGTATCCAGGCCCCCTGCTCCGGCGCGGGCGGCCCCCGCCGGTGGCGCGGGCGCGTTTATGGGTGTGGCGGACTCGTCCTTAGGTAGCTCTCTTAGCTACATAACTAGTATCTTGGGAGCGATCAACCCTCCTGAATTACTAGTGTTGTCTCAAAAACTCAAAAATGCTGAACGCGATCCAAATGCGCGTTGCGCGGCGCTCTTAGAGCACGCAGCGCTACTAAACACCATTTATAATCTCCCCGCTATGTCATCTTAAATGGCTAGCAAAAGTAGGGTTAAGCCCCGCTCCCTAAAAATCGCGTCTTTTAACGCGAACGGCCTTCTACGTCAGATTGCTTTGGTGCGCGACTTCGTAGTCACACATCAGATCGATATTTTGCTTATTCAAGAGACGTTTTTAAAGCCTAGTAATCGCGATCCTAAAATCGCGAATTTCAATATAGTTAGAAATGACAGAACCTCTAAGGGCGGGGGTACTGTTATTTATTACAAACGTTCTCTTCATTGTGTACCGCTCGTTCCTCCACAGTTAGATAATATGGAAGCGTCGGTGTGTCAGGTGAGTATGAGTGGCCATCAGTCGGTCGTACTAACATCCGTATATCTCTCTCCTACTAAAGAACTCACTTATTAATAATAGTAGAGGACTTGTACTTGACAAACTGACAACTTTGAGATTATTGCACCTCTTTACCCAACGCGCTATCCGTTTAGTGATAATAGTAATGACAGACCAGACGTGCTCGACATAGCGCTCTTGAGGAACGTAGCTTTACAGTTGCGCTCTATCGAGACGTTATCAGAGCTAGACTCAGACCATAGACCGGTCCTAATCCAGCTAGGACCCCCTCCACAAGCAGCGCCCTTAGATAAAAAGATATTAAATTGGAATAAGCTAGAGGAGCTTATACAATTACCAGTCCCGGCGCATCTCGACACAATACCTGGCACTACTAGCTCGGTCGAGGCCGCCAAGTCCCGTTCAATTAATTTTACTAATTATTTAACAGACAATATAGGTAAATCCACGAGAGAGGTCCCGGTGACCTTCGATGGTCGCGGTGCGCTCCCTCCGGATATTAGGTATATGGTAAATAGGAAAAATGCTGCTACCAGAGCCCATGACAGATGACCGACCGACGATAACAGGCGGAGGTTACGCCGTCTTCAGAGGGAGTTGAGACAAGCTCTCGCTTCCTTTAGAGAACGCGAATGGGACAGGCGGCTTGAGGGACTCGCCCCGACGCACCAGGCTTTCTGGTCGTTGGAGCGAGCCCTTGTACGCGATACTGTCTCAGTAATGCCCCCGCTTGTTATCCCTAACAGCGACAAATTAGCCCTCGAAGATAGGGAGAAGGCCGATTGCTTAGCCGATAGCTTGGAGGAGCAATGTACCTTAAGTACAGGGCTGTGCGATGACGCTCACGTCACGCACGTAGATAGTTTTGTCCATAGCCGTTGCTCTCAACCTCCAGTGGGACCTCCTTTAGAGGACACGGACCTCGGCGAAGTTAGATCGATTATAAAGTCTCTCAAGACTAAGAAATCCCCAGGGCCAGATAGCGTAAGTAACAGGGTTCTTAAAATCCTCCCGCCTCATTTGCTTTGCCTTTTGGTTTCAATATTTAATACTCTACTGTCCGGGTGCTCATTCCCGGATCAGTGGAAGGAGGCCATTGTTATAGGGATCCATAAGCCGGGTAAACCCCGCAATCTCCCTTCTAGTTACCGCCCGATTAGTTTACTTAATACATTAGGCAAATTATATGAGAAAATAGTTCTCATTAGGCTCAATAGGGAAATCGAGAGGTTAAAATTAATTCCAAATGAGCAGTTCGGCTTTCGTGCCAATCACTCGTGTACCCACCTAGTGCACCGCCTAACGGAGCACATTCTTTCTCATAGGCGTAAATTTAACCGTAACAAAACAGGAGCGCTCTTCTTCGATGTGGCGAAGGCATTTGATAAGGTCTGGCACAACGGGTTGGTGTACAAGCTACTACGACTCGGGGTGTCGGATAGGCTCGTATTTTTAATACGAGATTACCTTTCGAATCGTTCCTTCCGCTACAAAGTAGAGGGGACACTGTCATCCCCCCGCCCCCTCAGGGCGGGAGTCCCCCAGGGCTCCGTCCTCTCGCCCAGCCTATACACGCTCTATACGTGCGATACTCCTAAGCTCGCACCTGGTATCAAATTAGCTTTATTCGCGGACGACACCGCAGTCTTTACCTCCGGTAGGGACCCTCATGCCGTCGCCGCTCGCCTCCAATCCGCGGCCAACACCCTCGGTGATTGGTTTAGGAAATGGAGGATTGAGTTAAACCCACAGAAGAGCACCGCCGTGCTCTTCTGTCGGGTAAGGGTCGACACGGGGGTGTTAAGGAGAGTTAGAATCTTTGACCGACCAATAGACTGGCAAAAAGAAGCCAAATACTTAGGAGTAACGTTCGATAGTGAATTATCTTTCGGCAAACATATCAGAACGGTTAGGAACAGAGCGGCCTTCTTTCTAGGCCGACTCTATCCGCCCTCGTGTGCAAGCGGAGTAAACTGTCCCTTAGAAATAAGGTCACACTTTACAAAGTTTGTATACGCACCGTCATGTCCTATGCGAGTGTCGCCTTCGCTCACGCCGATCTGAAACCCCTTCAGGTGATTCAGAATAAATTCATGCGCACTGCCACGGGCGCGCCGTGGTATATGCGCAATGCAGACCTCCATAGAGACCTAGGTTTACCTACAATAGCGCAATATTTCAAGGAGCTCTCTCAGAGCTTCTTCGATAGGGCCGAGGTACATCCGAACCCACTGGTGGTTGAAGCGACCACCTACCAGCCTAGAGTCACCCCGTTAGCTTTTAAAAGAAGACCCAAGTCGATTCTAATCGACCCAGATGACCAAATAACGACTGACAACAGACGATTAGCTTACACTGTATTACACACCTACACACACCGCCTTCGCCGGCGAAGGCGAGGCCCTAAACGCACGCTGCCTCGGCGTTCTGCCGTCGGGGGGCGTTAGTGTCATTATACCCATCTATCCCATACTATAAATACGCTGTTTTAAGCCGAGGACGGCCTCTTATAGGCACCCTTAAGGCAGACGTGTCCCCCGGGCCCCTCAGGCCCGGGTTTTTCAAGGGCGGGTCTCAGTACTCGCCCACTCCCCCGGTGACGCTGTAATCGCCACTTGGCTAACAGCATAGTCATTACAAAAAAAAAAAAAGTAGTTTTGTCTCGCTCCGATTACCGTGTTTTATATGTTCGAGCTTTTCGAGGGTTTAAACATTGGTCCTACGATCCGGATATTGCCGTAAGGACGGGCGAAGTCATAAGACCGCGTCGACGCAGTGGTGGATTGTCACTGATGACGCTAGGGTGTCGAGGCATCTGCAGGGCTATTCCGTATCTTTTTTGACAGTTAAAATGAAAAGCACTATCAGTAAGTGCGGACATAATGGTTGTCAAACAACTAATTTCCTATAGTAACAAACTATGTAACTATAGTAACAAACTGCCATGACGTCACAGCTGATGGTCATTAGAAAAGTCAAAGTTAGCGAATAGCCCTGCAGGAGTAGCTGTACTGTAAAGAAAGTGCAGCCATAGCGACAGCTGCGACACGTGGTGGAGCGGGATCCGGGAAGCAGATAGTGTTGTAGTGTGTGCGTGTGTGTGTGTGACGGACAATTCGTGAGTACTTTATAATAATATATATAATTAGTAGTGACTTTGATAAAATACAACATATAAAAAGGACTTGTGATATTTAAACTTTAAAGCATAATATAATAATAATTGGACTTAGAATATTAACTGTTGATTTGAAGTAAGAAAACATATTAGGACTTAGAATAAATAAGCAAAATTGAAATTACGGGGAACCCACGGACATTTTCATTAAATTACAACTTTTAGACACTTAGAAAAATAAAATGGATCTTTTGGAAATACAAGACGAACTGAAGTGTCAGTTCCAGAAACTTAAAATTAATTATAAAAAAAGTCCGAAAGAAAGATTGACTCGTCAATATATAGAAACTAGATTGCAATCATTAGAATCGAAATGGAAGGAATTTACAAAAAATCACGTAGAGTTAATAAAGAAGAGAGCTACATTAAACACTGATTATTTTAGAGAAGATGTTTTTGGATTCGTTGAGGAGTTTTATTTGGACTTTAAGACCGAACTTAGAGAAGTTTTTGAAAGAAGTTCTTCGAAATCGTTAAAAGATAATAGTTTAGATATAAGTAGTAATTTTAAGAGTGCAGCAAAGTTGCCTAAAATAAATATTCCCATGTTTTCTGGCTTGTACAGTGAATGGTTAAGCTTTCGTGATCTTTTTAAATCACTTATTCATAATAATGAATCTATAGATAATGTTCAAAAACTTCACTACTTAAAAGGGCATCTCACTGGTAGTGCAGAACAACTTGTACGTCATATACCTATAACTAATGACAATTACTTACAATGTTGGAATTTATTAAAAAGTAGATTCAATAATAAACAATATTTGGCCAAATGTATTTTAAATAGATTTTTTGCATTAAAAAATGTAACAACAGAATGTGCTAGTTCTATTAAGCAATTGTTGGATGGAACAAATGATATGCTAAATGGCTTATCAAATCTAGAAATAGATACAGGTACATGGGATGTTATTGTTATTTACATAGTAAGTCAAAGATTAGATACAGATAGTCGTAAACAATGGGAAGCAAAGGTAAGTGAAAACACTAATAATTTACCGACTCTTAATAATTTTAAAGAATTTTTAGAACATCGCTTTCGGTCACTTGAATTTTTAGATAACAAAACTGCTAAACAAAATTTTACTCGTAGCTATAACTGTCAAAAGGTCGTTAATTCTTTTGAATCACAGTGTGTTTATTGTAGGGACAGTCACAAGATTTATAATTGTAAGAAATTTATCCAATTAAGTATTGAAGCTCGTCGTGATTTTGTCCGGACCGGTGCGCTGTGTTTTAATTGCTTAGGGGAGAATCATTCTGCATTCTCCTGTCGTCAATCTACAAGATGTCGTATTTGTAAAAAAGGACATCATTCCTTATTGCATCCTGCTACCAAACCGCAATCCAATCGATTGAATGGTGGAGATGATAAGCATGTGGTGAGTGTCGCAACCACATCTTCAGAAGTGGAAACTACTAAGGTTTTTTCTTGTTTTTCAGACTCCCGAAGTCAGGCTTTGTTGGCTACAGCCCTTATTAAGGCCAAATCTAAAACTGGATTTGCTCTTTTAAGAGCTCTGTTGGATCAGGGCTCTCAGGCGTCGTTTATTACGGAGTCAGCAGTTCAGTTGCTGGGTTTGAAGAAAATACCAATTAAAGTAGATATATCAACGCTAGGCGACAGCGATAGTATATCTTGTAGTGCAATGGTATTAGTTAGAATACAATCACGTCTAGATCCTTCATTTATATTAGAAATCAAGGCTTATGTTTTGAAAAAGCTCACATCCTTTCTACCTGAAAGGAAGGTTGTTTATAGTTTACCAACACTTTCTGTTATGGAGTTGGCTGACCCATCATTTGATACACCAAATAAGATTGATATTGTCTTAGGTGTAGGAGTATACTCTCAAATATTATTAGAAGGTATTCTCAAGGGTCCAACGGGGTCTCCTATAGCGCAGAAGACACGACTCGGTTGGATTGTATCTGGTGATGTATGTAACCCAAATGGCCATAATTCAGATTCAACTAAAAATATTGTTATGAGTATGCACGTCAAATTAAGTGATAACGAAACTCTGAAAAAATTTTGGGAGTTAGAAGAACTTGTATCTGAAGGTAAAGGACTACTTACAGAAGAGGAAGAAAAATGTGAGAAGCTGTTTTCTAAGACAACTAAAAGAGACGCTTCAGGGCGATATATTGTCAAATTACCCTTTCGAGAGGACGATCCCCTTAGTAAGTATGGGGAGTCAAAACATATTGCCCTTAAAAGATTTTTGAAGTTGGAACAGAGATTCCAACAAAATCCAGATTTTAAGTCACAATATGCTGCGGTTATAAAGGAATACCTTGACTTAAATCACATGGAGGCTATTCCGATTTCAGAAATAGACAAACCTGGTGTTGTCTATCTACCTCACCATGCTGTCGTAAGAAACGACAAAACAACTACGAAAGTGCGCACGGTATTCGACGCATCTTGTAAAGGGATAAATGGAGTATCTTTGAATAATGACTTGATGGTCGGCCCAACTCTGCAGCCTGAGCTACGTCAAATTATAATGCGCTGGCGTTGTCAGCCAATCTGCTTGATTGTGGATATAATTAAAATGTATAGACAAGTTAAGGTTGCTGTCGAAGACATTGATTTTCAACGAATTTATTGGCGAGATGATAGTTATTCTCCTCTACAGCATTTTAGATTGTTACGTGTAACCTTTGGCACATCATCAGCACCTTATCTTGCCATAAGATGTTTACAGCAACTTGCTTATGATGAAGGAAATGATTTTCCTTTTGTTTCCAATCGCATTTTAACTGATTTTTATGTAGATGACTTAATTACAGGCTGTGAATCAGTTGAGGAAGGTGTTAAGATTTACAAGGAGATGAACGAAATACTCAGTCGTGGTGGATTTCAACTTCAGAAGTGGTCTAGCAATAATCCAGAAATTATGAAACTCTTAACACAAGTTGATGAAAGCAAAGATCATTTAGATTTAAAAATAGATGATACAGTAACAAAAATATTGGGCACAACCTGGAACCGGTATAAAGATGAATTTCAATATACAGTCCAACTCCCTCTGCTGACTATGCCGGTTACTAAGCGAAAGGTAATATCCGACATTTCTCATTTGTACGATCCTCTAGGTTGGATTGCACCTGTGATAATAACAGCCAAGATTTTCATACAAAAACTTTGGCTGTCAGGTATCGGTTGGGACGATGAATTGCCACAAGTCTTATTTCAAGAATGGATGACGTATCGGAAAAATCTCGAAGGTCTCGTTGATTTTAGAATTCCAAGATGGATCAATACAACTCATAGTGATCAATTACGCGAACTTCAAGGTTTTTGCGATGCTTCCAATGATGCATATGCGGCTGTGGTTTATTTAAGATCTGTTGACAGACACATGAAGATTCATGTGAACCTTATAACTTCAAAAACTAAAGTATCCCCAATTAAACAAGTATCTATCCCTCGCTTGGAGTTGTGTGGTGCCGTTTTATTAGCAAAGCTTCTTAACGAAGTCGCTAATACTCTAAACATTCCTATGGAAAACGTTCACGCGTGGACAGATTCCACCGTTGTCTTAGCTTGGTTGAAGAGCCACCCTAGCAGGTGGAAGACATTTATTGGCAATCGAGTATCCGAAATACTTACAATTATGGACAGCACTCATTGGTCTCATGTTATTTCGAAAGATAATCCTGCGGACTGCGCATCCAGGGGTATAAGTTCTGTTGAATGCTCCAGAAGTGTTCTGTGGAAAAAGGGACCTAAATGGTTAGAAAATGAAAATATAAATTATAATAAAAATAAATATGAAGAAACTAATTTGGAAGAAAGAAAACAAAGTATTTCATGCAATATAGTGACAGAAAATATTAATGAGTCTATAATTGCAAAATTTTCGTCGTTACGGAAACTTACAAGAGTGATTGGTTACTGCAAAAGATTTATTTACTATAAAAAAAAATTACATTTATAAGAATTGGCTTACCTTTACAAAGATTGACGGTGCCTTACATACCTGCATAAAAATATGTCAAACTGAATATTTCAAGGAAGATATAGAATATTTAAAGAGTGAAGGAACAGTAAAAAAAGGAAGTAAACTTACCTGTTTGAATCCTTACCTAGATAGTAATAACATCTTGCGAGTTGGCGGCCGGCTCCAAAAGGCTGAAATTCACGAAAATGTAAAATACCCTATTATTTTACCTCATAAGTCACATTTTACGAACCTTCTCGTGGCTGATGCACATGAACGTACATTACACGGGGGACCACAATTAATGCTTAATTATTTCAAGACCAAATATTGGATAATTAATGCCAAAGGCCTGATTCGACATTATTACCGAAGATGTGTCATTTGTCTCCGCTATTCAGCTCAAGCCACCCAGCAATTGATGGGACAATTGCCTAAAGCTAGGGTGACAATAAATAGGCCTTTCTTTCACAGCGGGCTTGATTACGCTGGGCCAATTGCTGTCAGGCCACACAAGGGTCGTGGATATCACTCTACGAAAGGATACATTTGTTTGTTTATTTGCATGGCAACTCGCGCTGTTCATCTCGAGGTTGTTAGTGATATGACATCACAAAGTTTTATAGCTGCATTTAAACGGTTCACAGCTAGAAGAGGACACTGCGCTAATTTATGGAGCGATAATGGCACGACGTTTGTGGGGGCAAATAAAGAATTAAAATCGTTACTCACTAAAAAAAGAACTGAATACCCAGCGGATATTGCTGAATGATTAGGGACCAACGGTACGGACTGGCACTTTATTCCACCTCACTCTCCAAACTTTGGAGGGCTATGGGAAGCTGGCATAAAGTCCACCAAAACGCATCTCAAAAGATTAATAGGAAATCACACTCTTACATTTGAAGAGTTAGTGACTGTTCTTACACAAATTGAGGCTTGTCTAAATTCCCGGCCCATAATTCCGATTAGCGTCAACCCCGAAGATTCAAATCCGTTAACACCTGGTCATTTTTTGATTGGAGAGCCCATAAAGTTAATACCAGAGTGTAACTACGATACGTCGAATATAACGACATTAAAAAGATGGCAACTCACTCAACGCTTGGTTCAAGGTTTTTGGCGTAGATGGTCAGATGAATATTTGACAAGATTTCATCACCGGTACAAATGGACGCACAAAGTTCCCGAACCAAACATCAGCGATGTGGTTTTGGTGAAGGAAGATGGTCTTCCACCAGCAAATTGGTTATATGGTATTATCACACAAAAACACGTTGGGCCGGATAATATCACGAGAGTTGTTTCTTTAAAATGTAAAGGGACGATTCTGAAACGACCCACCTCAAAATTAATTATCTTGCCAATTACTCAATAATGTTTATTTGTACTACTTCAGGTTTCTTTTTGTTTTACATATTTTCATCTATCTTATAATTGTTTTTTTGTAAGCTAGTAATTTTGTTAAACACCAGTTTGTTCAAGCTGTGATAAGTGTTTATTTTTGTATACAGTTGTTAAATGTACTACTGTTCATATTTTGAATTGTTGCTCTTTAATTGTTACATTTGATGTGGTTATGAACATTCTGTTCATGGCTGGCGGTATGTAAAATGTACATGTTATATTTAAGTTTTGTTAGTTTATATTAAAAACACTAGATGGCGTTGTTCAAAGTATGTGATATTCTGCATCGCGGTGTTAAGATATTAACCGATGTAATGGATAGCAACTATTCGATTAAAGTAGTTATGTCTCGCTCCGATTACCGTGTTTTATTTGTTCGAGCTATTCGAGGGTTTAAACAGTGGTCCTTCGAGCCGAATAGTGTTCGGTGTCTTCGGTTCCACACATATATGGCCCGGATTCTAATTAAAATATCATATTTCTTATTTCTTATTTCTTATTTGGATTATCCATCGATTATCCCTTGTTAGCATACTTTTATAAGTTGTTTTCATATTTATTTTCGGTTCGATCAACATTGCGTCATCCGAATCGAGTGCGTAATTATTTGCAAGTTTCAGTAACTTAAGTTATATTTACAAATTTACGCGACTCGAATTTACGACGCGAATTTACTCTCCTTGCAACCCGATGGGTGAATCCATGGATTGCTAAGAAGCTTCGTCTTATCTAAATTGACAGCCCGGAGAGACGGGATGACGCTGGAAAGACAGTTGACACTGTAATGACAGCTGGCAACTGGGAAGACAGCAGACTGCTGGAAAGACAGCCGAGGGCGATGGCCTAGCAAGCCAAACCCGGGAACGTCGATAAACGCTAAAAGTCCAAACAAGAAAAATACCCCTAGGACAGACAGAGGGGGGGCGGAAGAACTGTCCACCGGTTGACAATAACGGCGAAAACGGCGCGATAACGGAACTGTAATGCCCTACGTGCGGGAAAATTTACAGAAGACGAGCCTGGTTTATTAAACATCTTAAAACACACAATGGTGCTGAAGCACGGCAACCGTCGGTAAGATCTTCAGTTTTCACTGCGGATAGAGTTTACCCTCATATATCTCATGGTGAGCCATTGAATGAAAACTACCAGGAGTCCATGACCATCCGGACGCGTCTTAACATTCCTAATACTAAACAATCGACCTGGAAAGTACATGACCAAAATATAGCGGCCCTTTTAGAGCACCCGGGCTCAAATCAGGTACTCGATGCGCAAGTAGAGACTTTCCAAAATACTATTTACGACTACTTTAATGAGCACTATCCACCTACGAATCGTTATGCACACAAAAATAAAGAAAACGGTTTTAAATTGAAAATGAGGAGGAAAAAAAGAGACCTTATAAAGAAACTTCGTATAGCCAAAGCCATAGGCGATAATCAACTTAGTCACCAACTGTCTAGGGCATTGCGATCAATTCTTAAACTTATCCAAGGCATAACAAATCAAATAACAAAAACTCGTGATAGCTTAGATCGGGCAAAACATGAAGTAGACTTTGATAAAAATCCTTTTAAATACTCAAAAAACATTATAAAAGCACATACGAAGTGCCAGAAAACCAAAGACTATATGGGGATCCAAACGAACACAAACCTGAGACCCCTACTGAAGATTTTCATGAAAACCCGCCAACTTTGGAGGAAATCAATAAAAACCATCTAAGTCAGCACCAGGTCCGGATGGTATCCCTTATATAGTTTACAAAAAATGTCCGTCGCTCCATAAACAACTTTTAAATATATTCGGTAAAATCTGGTCAAGAAAGCAAATACCGGTATCATTTGGAAAAGCCCTTTTTGTCCTCATTCCGAAAAACGACAATGTCAATAATCCTAAGGATACTAGACCGATAGCCCTAACAAATACAATTTCCAAAATATTTTTCACTTTTTTACAAACAAAAATGACGCAATTCATGATTAACAATAGATATTTCAGGCCTAATCACCAGAAAGGGTTTTTGCCCAGAATTTCTGCATGCCTGGAACATAATACGTTAATATCGGAAAGCCTTAAAGATGCTAGAACTAGCGAGAGACAAATTACGGTTTGTTGGATAGACTTAGAGAACGCCTTTGGGTCGGTACGACATGAACTGATGACGTTCGCGCTTAAATGGTATAACTTTCCTACGGTAGTTCGCAACATTATTGCATCATATTATTCAAAATTAAAATTCTCTATAATTTTTAATGAAAACCATTCAAAACCACTTAATTATAACGTTGGTTTATTTCAGGGCTGTTGTATTTCTCCTATTATATTTAATATAGTTATTAATATTTTAATAGACAAATTAATTAGAAATGAAAAAAAAGTGGGGTTATCGGTGTAAGTTCAACAACAAATACACAGAATCCATACTAGCTTTTGCAGATGATCTCGCGATACTCACACGTAATCCGAAACAATGTTAGGTACTTTTAAATGTAGTTAAGGATTTCTGTACGTGGACGGGCGGATTGAGGTCAAAAACAAGTAAATGTTTTACTCTGTGTCTGGGTAGACGGAATACCAAATATACCTCTTACGATCCGGGTCTTATAATAGGCGGTCAGCGCGTTAGTACGGTTACGGAAGCAGCTCCGTTTAAATTTTTAGGTAAAAAAATCGATTACCAAGGCCGTACTCCATCGTTGGATGTAATAGTCGATAGCTTTTTAAATGATCTCAAAAAGGTAGACAACCAGCCAATAAGTAACGTCAAAAAGGCTTGGATTTACCGTAATTTTTTAACATCACGTCTAAATTGGCCTTTTCTCGTTTATGATATTAATAAAACCCTTTTGTCAAAGTTAGATGCAAGCGTCATAAAGACATTGAAGTTATGGTTCGGGTTAGCGCACTCAGCGGACTCTTCAACCTTATTTAGAGACCGAAACAATTTTGGATTAAAATTAAAGAAACCATCGGAGCTCTACAAACATCTAAGAGTTACCAAAAGACATCATCGGAAAATCTAAAGATGATACTGTAACTTCTCTCCCAAAAGACAAAGTTGCCTCAGAGCTCGAGTCACGAATTCAATTCCATAAAAAAAATTATAAGTGCTCAAACGAATAAAGTAGGGCTAGGATCAAGTAGGAAAGTTCAAGACATAGACATAACAAACTCTTTTATTCGACAAGACGAAAACGATAATTACCGACTCCAAGCGATGAGCCTAGAAATTCAAAACGAATGGGTGACCATAGGAGATTTTTGTATTCCACTAGCTTTGAAGTGGCGCATCTTAATTTACGATTGGTCTCCAGCATTATTAAAATTCTATCTTAATGCATTCCAAATGACTCTCCCAGATCAAAGTAATTTAGTAAAATGGGGCAAAGCCACCGAAAAGTCTTGCAACATCTGTGGGGAGGCAATAGGAACCGCGAAACACCTATTAGTTGGGTGTAGGGTACTTCTAGATATAGGTAAATACTCGCGTCGCCACGACAAGGCATTAGAAATTATACGGGAAGCGGTTAGTCTTTCAGTAGCAAGAGCGCGGATGGGTATAACAACCACCAAACGATCTGTAGAATTCGTAAAAGAAGGCTCCTCCAAAAAATCAAAAGCGAAGCCTTATACAATATTAGGCGCGGCTCCTGATTGGATTCTCATGATGGACACGTATGAAAAGCATTACAAAATCCCTGGGGATGTTGGTGTTTCGTCATCCAGACCGGACTTATTCCTGTATTCTATACATCTGAGGCGCGTGATACTTGTGGAGCTTACTGTTCCTTGGGAAACAAACATCCCAAGGGATCACACATTCCAGCTCAATAAGTATTACCAACTGATCAACGTACGTACGTACGTGGTATAACAGCAAAATCTCTCTATAGCCTACTTAAAGACCTTGGCCTTTCTAGAACAAGCATCGGTTAATTTCTAGAACGTATTTCAAGGGCGGCATTAGTAGGTTCTTTCCAAATTTGGTTAGGTAGGGAGAGGAGTGTGGAGGGTGAAGGTGAGCGTTTTTGCGCATAATAAAGGGGCCCCTTAAACCTACTCCTAGGCCGCAAGTCCCAGGCACTGCTTGCACTCCTCTCCTTGCAACGCGATGGGCCCGGCACCCGCACGGTGAATCCATGGATTGCTAAGAAGCTTCGTCTTATCTACATAAGTAATATATTTCTACCTCCTTAAAAACAATATTTACCGAATGACGGTTTATAAACCGACCTCAAAATAAAGGTCGCACAACGGTCGCACGGCGACTCAACACTCGCAACTATTAATTACCTTTTTATTTGTTCGCTAGTTATTTGTTAGTTTACCGTTAGTTAGTTGTCAGTAATATTGTTATAATTAATTGTAAAATGTCGTTAAAAAATAAAAACCACAACGATATCGATGATGCTAAGTTATATATGTTACTTGCTAAGCGAAAGGGAAAGTTTTCTTGACAAATCTGCTAATACAGATTCCCTGCGTAAAACCTTCGAAAAGATTTTGGACGAATATAATTGTCGTTTACTAGATATTGACCCAGCTGGGAAACCTGAGAGTCTCTTTATCGCTTTTGAATCCTTGTTTAGTGAGATTAAGCGTTTACGATTAGAATACTCACAGTCTAGTACTTTTTCCTCTGATATTTAAAACGTAGTCGTGCCACAAAAGGTCCGTCCGTCGCTGCCACCTATTGAGTTAATGAATGACCTTCTCTGGTGACATCCGTTTATGACCATTGTTTTACGCCAGTTTTAAATACACTGTGGACGATAATCCATCCCTCACCGCGGCCAAAAAACTATATTACCTGTTAGGAAAATTACCAGGTAAAGCGCAGACAGCATGCACCGGTATATCCCCTTGTGCCGAGAACTATCAATTGATATTACGCGCTTTAATCGATAAATATGACGATAAAATAAAGTTAGCGTCTGTTTTTTTTAAATCAAATGTTCGAGTTTAAATCTTTACAGTCAGCTTCGGCAGCTAATTTTGATTTATTTACTGATAATTCACAAGTGCCGTACGTGCAATAAAATACTTAAAATTAAATAATATCATTCTTCAAAGTAAATTCGAGTTTATTAAGACTCGCGCTAAGGTTTTGGAACGAACTCAACCTCACTCCGGTTTACTGTATAGCCGTCAAAGTAATACTATTACTAATTCGCGACTTTCTAATAACGTACCCAGTGTTTCATCGCCTAAGTATCAGGCATACATAAGTAACTTTCGAATTTCTGCCAACCCTCACTGCCTGCTCAGCTGAAGCCGGATGGATCCCTGGTCCACACAGCAACAGAGAAAGCGAACGTACTTGCTTCTCTGTTTGCTGATAATTCGCATCTAGACACTGGCAATGCTTCTCCAGCACATCTTCCTCACTGCGGTGTTTCGATGCCTGAAATCCGCATCACTAACAAAGAGGTATGGAGAACATTGTGTCGTTTAGATGTAAATAAAGCCAGTGGTCCTGATGGTATACCAGCCATTCTGCTCAAGACATGTGCAGCTGAGTTGTCTCCTGTACTGACACGTCTGTATCGCCTCTCTTTCATGACTGGAATAGTGCCGAAATCCTGCAAGCTTGCTAATGTGCAACCCGTGCCCAAAAAAGGCAGCCGTGCCGACCCTGTCAATTACAGACCGATTTCAATCACCGCCATACTCTGCAAGATTATGGAGCGTGTATTGAACTCGCGCCTACTAGCATACCTAGAAGGTATCGATCTCCTCAGTGACCGACAGTACGGGTTTCGCCGTAATAGGTCTACTGGGGACCTCCTAGTGTATGCTACTCACATTTTAGGCGAGGCCATCGAGAAGAACGAAGAAGCGGTCGCCGTCTCTCTGGACGTCTCGAGGGCATTTGACAGGGTCTGACATGCGAGCCTTATAAGCAAGCTTTCAGCGTATAGTATATCTCCTGGTCTGATCGGCTGGGTAACGGACTTTCTGAGCCACAGATCTCTCCGAGTAGTTGTCGACGGGTGTTCCTCGGAACCCTTGACAATAAATGCCGGAGTGCCTCAGTGGTCCGTTCTTTCTGCAACTCTGTTTCTACTGCACATTAATGATCTGTTGAAGCCCGGTATCTATGGGTATGCAGACGACAGCACAGTTGTAGAAAGATATCTGCCGAGTACTCGGGCTAGTCGAGATCAAGTACAGTCTGAAAGAGAAGCCATGGTGCAACGTTTGAATGACAAACTTCAGGCAGTCTCCGCATGGAGCAATGCCAATCTTGTCAAGTTCAACGCCACCAAAACGCAGACGTGTCTATTCACCGCCAAAAGGAGCCCTTTCACCTTGGCTCCTACTTTCCAGAATGTATCCTTGGAATACAGTGACCGGCTTCAGTTGTTAGGCTTAGAGATTTCCTCGAACCTCAACTTTGGTCGGTTCATTGAGTCCAGAGCAAGAGCAGCAGCAGCAAAGCTTGCCGTTCTGGCGAAGGTTCGGCAGTACTTTACACCGGGACAGCTTCTTGTTTTATACAAAGCACAGATCCGGTCGTGTGTAGAGTACTGTGGTCACATATTTGCTGGTGCCGCAAAGTCTCATCTTGCGGTTCTGGACTCAATTGAGAGGCGAGCAAAGAGGCTTATAGGCGATCCCGAATTGGTCGGAGCCGACCTCCAAATCCTTGAGCACAGGCGTAGAATTGCTAGCCTCTCAGTATTCTATAGGATACATTTTGGTGAGTGTGCGCTGGAATTACACAATTTAATTCCCCCGTCCCCCTTCTATCACCGGACGTCCCGACGCACGGCAGGTTTTCATCCTTTTGTTGTGGACATTCCACCTGTCCGAACGAAGCGCTTTGCTTCCTCATTTTTACTGCGTACAGCAAAGGATTGGAACAGCTTGCCTGCGTCGGTATTTCCGACCGAATACAATGTGGGTGTCTTCAAGCGAAGAGTGAATAGGTTGCTAGGGTAATGCGCCTTACCACCTAAGACTACATTCCACTTACCATCAGGTGGAATGTGGTCAAGCATTGCCCTAGATCATATAAAAAAAAAAAAAAAAAAAATGTCGATAACACCATTAATTCTAAATGCTTGTGCACTAATATTTCGCATCACAATTTATTTAAATGTCCCGACTTTAGTAAAATGACGCCTCAGTAGCGCTTTTAATGTATGAAGGAAGACAATGCGTTTTTTCAAAAAGAATTCAATAATATTTTTAAACCAAAAACTATAACTTAATACCTAAAACTTAAATTTAGTGATTAGGCTAGCCCGGGAATATACAAAAGTAGAGAAAAATTATATGATTTGTATGGTGAGAGGCAATGGAATCATGATCCCGTGTTCATTAATAAAGTTAGGAATTTCCCTAAAAATATTTAAAAACGTTTGCGTACATGCCAAGTCGATTTATAGTAGAAATAAAATTTTAAACTCTGAAGATAAAATAAAGGCAACGTGGGATATTTTATCTATTATTTCTGGGAAAACTAGAGCTGCTTTTAATCCTATTAAGCTAAAAATTGATAATATTGAAATATTTATTTTATTTTATTTATTTATTTATTCTTGCACCATAAAATATTAACAGTAACATAGTATAGACAGTTGTCAAAAAGGATGTCTTATCTCTTACAAGAGATCTCTACCAGAAACCCTAGGTTAAAGAACATATGATTATAAATAATGAAGGGTATGGTACACAGTACACAATATTAAGAAACTTAACTAAAAATAAAAATAATAATATACACATACATATAAATATACATAAATACACGAAAATACATACACAAAAATATATATACATACACCCATAAATACACATATAATATAATGTATTTTGATAAATAATGCTGATTATTCTATAGAAAGTGTAAAAAAGTATCTCTTTAGTCTTGATTTAAATAAAGTAATATTAGGGAAATCTTTATAAATGAAAGAAGGAAGTGAGTTCCATAGCTGAGCAGCACCAACAGAAAATGACTTGCGATAAAAAGTTGTATTGTACTTTGGCACCTCGAGATATTTTGACGTCACACAAGAGCGCTCAGGTAAACTTCTAGAGGCACATAATTTAAATCGTTCCTGAAGGTAAAATGGACATTTATTCTGTAATACCTTGTATTAAAGTGTTAAAACATGCATATTCCGGCGAAAAGGAATGGGGAGCCACTGTAATTCCCGACGGAATTCGGAGACGTGGTCGAATTTGCGCAAGCCGAAGATGAAGCGGATGCACACATTTTGTAGGCGATCTAATTTATCCAGTAGCTCATCAGTTGCATCTATATAGCAAATGTCGGCGTAGTCAAGGAGGGGAAGAAGGAGAGATTGTGCTAGTAAAGTTTTAGTTTTAAAGAGAAGAAAATTTTGCAGTCGCTTAAGCGAGTGTAAAGAATGGTGAAGCCGCTTATTTAGTTCACTAACATGAGCTGACCAGGTCAAATTGCAGTCAAAAATTAAATCTAAGTTTTTTGCTTTGTCAAGGTATGGTAATGAAGTTCCGTCATATAATAGCCGAGGTAGGGTCCTAAAATTAATTCGTTTATAAAATTGTCTACTACCTATTATCATTGCCTGCGATTTATTAGCATTAAGTAATAGACCGTAGTTCTCCGTCCACAATTGTATTCTTTGAAGGTCGATATTTACCTCATCGATAGCGTCTGCTAGCCCAGATAAAGTGGCATGCCGATAAAGCTGCAAATCGTCTGCATAGAGATGGTAGCGAGAAGATATAACTTTGGAAATTTCATTTATGAAAATTGAGAAGAGTAAAGGAGATAGAACGCCGCCTTGCGGTACCCCAGCAGACAGATTCATCCAATCAGATGAGTTCTCATTAGATTTTACAATCTGCTGACGACCGCAAAGATATGAATTAAACCAGTCAACAACGGATGGAGATATTGAGAAAGTTAAAAGTATACTAAGTAAAATATCGAAATCCACCGAATTAAAGGCGTTACTGAAGTCAAGAAGAACTAGTATAGAAAGCTCTTTATTATCCATAGCGTATCGGATATCATCTGTAACTTGCAGTAATGCAGTGCTAGTGCTGTGATGAGAACGGAAACCGGATTGGAAGGGACTTAATAGATTATTACTATAGAGGAACTCGGAAAGTTGCTTGAAAACCAAGTCTTCAAGAATCTTAGAGAGGATAGGGAGTATAGATATAGGTCGAAAGTGAGAGGGAGTAGAAGGGTTAGATATCTTGGGTAATGGAATTACATGGGCACTCTTCCAAGCCGTAGGGAACGTGTTAGTATTTAAAGAAAAGTTGAGAACATGGGTAATTGTGGGTAAAAGGATATCAATTAAGGGTACGAGCATATCTTTACTAATATTGTCATGTCCTATTGCTTTGGAAAAAATTGATATAAGTGACTTCTTAACGTCTCCCTCCGTTATCTCCTGGAATAATAAGACAGAATCACAGATAGGTGGAGAAGCATTTTTCAGTTCGCATAGTGTTTTAAGTTTACGTTCATTAGAAAGTAGCAATGGAGGAGTAGAGAAATACTTGTTTAATGAGTTGAGATCAATAGTACTATTATGATTATTCAGATTGTTACCCACACCTAGTGATTTTAAGAAATGCCACATCTGGGCAGTCGAAAGATGATGAATAGAAGAAAAGATATGACGACGTTTGGCATCCCTACACATTCTATTGCAGAGATTGCGCAGCCTTTTGTAGACAGACAAATTATCTTGCGATGGGTCCCTTCTGTATATTTTCTTTGCTTTGTCCCGTCTTGCCATAAATGTTTTGATTGTTGGAGTAAGCCAAGGTGCGGGAAGATGTCGAACTCTTATCTTTTTTACCGGTGCATGGACATCGTAGAGTTTAAGAATTTCTGCATTAAAGATTGATAGTTTTTCATGGACAGACGTTGATTCAAATAGCAAAGACCAATTTATTGCTAATGCTTCGGCTGTAAGATCATTTAAATTTATGTTTTTGAAACAGCGACGAACAATACTTTTGAATTTACGTTTATTAAATGATAAATTATAACTAAGACACAAAAGATCGTGATAAGAAAAGGATGCTGTGAGCTGACCATGAGTTGACACATTTTCAGAATTTAAAACAAGAATGAGATCAAGAAGTGACGGTCTACTATTGGGAGGAAAGTGAGTTTCGGAAAGGGGAAGAATAGAAAAATTAAAAGACGAAGCCAAGGATTTAAGTTTTTGGGATCTGGTATCATTTTTAACTGGGCAGGTATTTAAATCACCCATTAAAATAATATGATTATAAGAAGGAGATAAGGATTCTAGAAGGAGTTCAAAGGTATTAAAATAGTTGATATGGAGGGAGGGGCAATAAAGAACGCCAATTAACAATTTAGAATGATGAACAATTATTTCAATAAAAAGGTATTCTAAGTCACTATCAGACGTGGAATCAGATGAATTTTTAATTATACTAAATGGAATGTTATCACGAAGATAGATACAGACACCTCCACCCCTTTTAGAAGTTCTGTCATTACGTATAAGAGTAAAGTCAGGAATCTTGTAGAGAGAGGAGGGAAGAGATGGTTTTAGCCAAGATTCTGAAACCAGAATTCCGTCGATAGATACGTTGCTAAAAGATGCGAGAAGATCGGAGTAGTGAGCCGGAATAATTTGTGCATTAATGTGAACAAGGTTAATTTTGTCGGAGAAATTACGAAAAACGGAAATAATTTGAGCATCAAGAGAAGAGGAACTAATATCATTAGAAGAACTACTAGAAGCGCTGAGTAAATCATGGGTTGAATCAAAAGAAAAATAATCATCAGCAAAATCAAAAATCGGTTTATCAGACATACAAAAATACATATATATCCTAATATATATATATATATATATAAATTCAAATTCAAATTCAAAATATCTTTATTCAAGTAGGCATTTACACGCACTTTTGAATCGACAATTACATTAAATTGGTCAGTATAGTCAGTCTGTGAGTAAGCTACCACCAGCTCGGAATGCTGTTCTGCTGAGAAGAGCTGGCCAGAAACTCAACAGTTGCTCTTTTTAAATAAAATTTAACAATGTTTGACTTATAAATTATAACATCAACCCTGCAAATGAGTCAATGACCCAAGTTCCACACATTTCGATCAACCAAAAACTCTTGAATGTTATAGTAAGATTTATTTAATAATATACCTTTAATTTTAGATTTGAAACCAAGAAAAGGAAGATCTAAGATATCTTGAGGAACCTTATTATATATGCGTATACTCAAGCCCATGAAGGATTTCTTAACTTTTTGAAGTCGAAATTTAGGGGTTACGAGCCTATTTTTATTTCTTGTATTGATTGTATGTCTGTCGCTGTTTTTTTTTATAGTCATTTAAATTTTGGCGTATATATAGTAAGTTATTAAGAATGTATTGAGAAGCGACCGTAAGAATACCGATTTCTTTAAAAACTTCTCTTAGGGAGTCTCTAGCTTTTAAGTTACAAATAGCCCGTATAGCTCGTTTTTGTAAAATAAATATAGAATTAATTTCGGCAGCGCTGCCCCATATATATATATATATATATATATATATATATATATATAGTTTTCTTCCTTATCTCCTTCTTATAATCATATTATTTTAATGGGTGATTTAAATACCTGCCCAGTTAAAAATGATACCAGATCCCAAAAACTTAAATCCTTGGCTTCGTCTTTTAATTTTTCTATTCTTCCCCTTTCCGAAACTCACTTTCCTCCCAATAGTAGACCGTCACTTCTTGATCTCATTCTTGTTTTAAATTCTGAAAATGTGTCAACTCATGGTCAGCTCACAGCATCCTTTTCTTATCACGATCTTTTGTGTCTTAGTTATAATTTATCATTTAATAAACGTAAATTCAAAAGTATTGTTCGTCGCTGTTTCAAAAACATAAATTTAAATGATCTTACAGCCGAAGCATTAGCAATAAATTGGTCTTTGCTATTTGAATCAACGTCTGTCGATGAAAAACTATCAATCTTTAATGCAGAAATTCTTAAACTCTACGATGTCCATGCACCGGTAAAAAAGATAAGAGTTCGACATCTTCCCGCACCTTGGCTTACTCCAACAATCAAAACATTTATGGCAAGACGGGACAAAGCAAAGAAAATATACAGAAGGGACCCATCGCAAGATAATTTGTCTGTCTACAAAAGGCTGCGCAATCTCTGCAATAGAATGTGTAGGGATGCCAAACGTCGTCATATCTTTTCTTCTATTCATCATCTTTCGACTGCCCAGATGTGGCATTTCTTAAAATCACTAGGTGTGGGTAACAATCTGAATAATCATAATAGTACTATTGATCTCAACTCATTAAACAAGTATTTCTCTACTCCTCCATTGCTACTTTCTAATGAACGTAAACTTAAAACACTATGCGAACTGAAAAATGCTTCTCCACCTATCTGTGATTCTGTCTTATTATTCCAGGAGATAACGGAGGGAGACGTTAAGAAGTCACTTATATCAATTTTTTCCAAAGCAATAGGACATGACAATATTAGTAAAGATATGCTCGTACCCTTAATTGATATCCTTTTACCCACAATTACCCATGTTCTCAACTTTTCTTTAAATACTAACACGTTCCCTACGGCTTGGAAGAGTGCCCATGTAATTCCATTACCCAAGATATCTAACCCTTCTACTCCCTCTCACTTTCGACCTATATCTATACTCCCTATCCTCTCTAAGATTCTTGAAGACTTGGTTTTCAAGCAACTTTCCGAGTTCCTCTATAGTAATAATCTATTAAGTCCCTTCCAATCCGGTTTCCGTTCTCATCACAGCACTAGCACTGCATTACTGCAAGTTACAGATGATATCCGATACGCTATGGATAATAAAGAGCTTTCTATACTAGTTCTTCTTGACTTCAGTAACGCCTTTAATTCGGTGGATTTCGATATTTTACTTAGTATACTTTTAACTTTCTCAATATCTCCATCCGTTGTTGACTGGTTTAATTCATATCTTTGCGGTCGTCAGCAGATTGTAAAATCTAATGAGAACTCATCTGATTGGATGAATCTGTCTGCTGGGGTACCGCAAGGCGGCGTTCTATCTCCTTTACTCTTCTCAATTTTCATAAATGAAATTTCCAAAGTTATATCTTCTCGCTACCATCTCTATGCAGACGATTTGCAGCTTTATCGGCATGCCACTTTATCTGGGCTAGCAGACGCTATCGATGAGGTAAATATCGACCTTCAAAGGATACAATTGTGGACGGAGAACTACATACAAAAATACATATATATATATATATATATATATATATATATATATATATATATATATATATATATATATATATATATATATATATATATATATATAAATAAAAATATATAATGTTTACAATATACAAACTCTTAAATTACAATCTCCTACATTTACGGCAAAACTTATATTTTCTTGAATAAAAACAAACATTGGTAAATAAAATATAAAAAAATAAAAATTAACAAAACAAAAAAAAACTAGTCATAAAAAAATAAAAACAAAATAAATCCATCCGGGAAGCTATCAAGTTTCAACACGAGTATCCTGAATCTACGAGACGGCGCAGCGAGGCGTATCCAAACATTGATACTCCAGAGAAACCCAAATTAAAACTGTAAGTACATTAGAATCTTTCTAGTGATTGCTTATCCCTATTTTATAAGATTTTTCCTTCTAAGATTTCCCTTCTGCGGCAATCGAAGACCCCTAGGCTTAGTACGTATAGTAGTAGGACGCACTTCCAAGACGCGAATAGAAATTTAATATCTTATAATAACGATAAATTAACTTTAGAAAAATATAATATGGCCGATTTAGGTAAAATTTTTCAAGCCTTACGCTTATTGCCTGAATTCGATGGAAACCCAAATGTATTACCTAGATTTATAAAATTATGTGACCAGTTAGTTCAAGAATTTGTGATTAGCAACCCTGATAATAATTTATTAAATGTTGCTCTCGTAAATGGAATTTTAAATAAAGTAACAGAGTCTGCAGCACGATTATTTAATACTAACGGAATCCCTTCAGACTGGACTGGCATTCGTAAGTCACTAATCAATAATTTTTGGAACCAACAAATATTCATACGAAACCCTAAAGTATCCCGACAAAAACTTGCCCTTCGCTTTACTCGTGACAAAGTTTTAGCTGACTTACCGATACACATTTACACGAAAAAGAAACGAGGCCCAATAGCCAAATCTAGACTCAAAAGAGTACCTATAAGTGCTCAATTGTTACAGAATGACGATCCTGTTAGCAAACTTGTGATAGTTTAAACTCAGTTCAGGAACAAATCGATAATATTCTTCCAATTTTAAGAAATAAAACCATTTACTTTTTCAAATTCACACTTCTTGTAACTAAATTAGAAAAAGTTTCACAGCAATTGGAAACCTTTGAGACTAGTCGTGTTAAAAGAGGGCTTATTAACGGTTTACGTTCAATAATAAAGACTATTTCAAAATTCAAAATTCAAAATTCAAAAAAACTTTATTTTTGCCAGACACTGCTTAGGTACATGGTAAAAAAAAAGAAACAAAATAAAATAAAAAACAAAATAATAATAATAATAAAACAATATAAAAAAAAACATAAAATACAATACGCAATTTATAACAAAAACATTTTTCACCGCAGTGTACCGACACAAAAAGGTAGATCACTCAGCCTATGTTGAAGCCGAAGGACGCTTAGCGTCCACCGAGATCCAACGCTGATTTTCAGTGACCGCCCAAGAGAGTATATCAGCAACAGTGCAGCTACAATTGAAAAATCAGTTGTCAACGTGTAAGAATAGAGTCTATAATAATATGTTATATATATAAGTAAATAAGTTATGTTTTGGTATATAATTAGTATTTGATATATAATATATTTGGTATATAACATATTAAGAGTAAGTCTGTACTGACAGATGGCCGCATTGAAAATCAATACATGTTTGTAAAACTATTAATAAACTTAACATTTTAAAAATTCTAGTCTATATCAATTGTAAGTTATTTTATTTTATATATAATTTTAAGCGTTGTTTTATGATATTCTTAACTCAGTTATTAATATATAAGGAACGAAAATGATTTAGTTGCGTATTGGCGCCAAAACACGTCTGTGGCTAACCGTATAAAAGGTTTCAGTCTTTACACAACGTCTTGAATTCTGTTATCGCTTGTGATCGTGAACGATGTTAATCAATTGTGTAGTTTCATTATATGAACGAACAATTTGTGTGTAGTGTGTATGTAAAACAACTAGTGAAATCGTTGTTGTTGTTGCCTCATAAAAACCAAAACGACTTGGTGAACTGAAAGTGATTTTGTGGTGTGGACTAAAGTAAAAGGCATTAGATTATAAATCAGTTTCAGTAATTAGTATAATGAATGTTCATAATGAACGTTCATTGAAATCCAACAGCACTGAAATTTTTTTAATAATACCCACTAACTTTAATAATTTTACATTAAAAAAAAATAATTTAGTAATATTTTCAAACTAAATTATCCTAATATAATAATAATAATTATTCACACTAAACAAATAAATAAATGCGTAAGCTAGTTTATTCTGCTTATTGTCTACATATCAAAGGATGTATAATAAACTAAAAGAAGTTGGTAAGTATGCTGTTTACACATTTTGTTTCTGCTTTATGAAAAGAATTTGCTTATACTTTGCTTTAAAATTATTAATTGATTTTAGGTTCTTCAGCGGCGGTGGAATGTCGTTCCAGACTTTGGCGGCTGCGTATTTAAAACATCCACGGAACGCAGCGGAATGATGACTCGGTATCAACATCAAGTAAGATGAGGCCCTTGTTGAATATGACCTGTTGCAATCACTCGACCAACTCAGCTTAGAAAATAAATAATTAGGTACTTTATTTTTTATAATTCTAAACACAAATGTAGCGAAGTGCAGTTGCCTTCGGTATTCCATTTTCATCATCTCGGCATTGTTGAGGTAGGGCGTAACATGCGTGCGCGGAGGAATATCAAAACAGTAACGCGCGCAGGCGTTTTGGACACGTTGTATTATATTTTGTGTACGAACCAAAAGCCTACGACCTATTACTATATCCGCGTAGTTTAATTTCGATAATACCAATGCATCACATAACTTAGTACGTAGTTCCGGTGTTATAAAGGGCCTTATTCGGTATAAAACCTTAAGTCGATAAAAACAATTTTGAACCGATTTCAAAATGTGAGATTCAAATCTAAGATTTTCGTCCATTATAATACCAAGATTTTTGGCTTCCTTAACCCGTTCTATTTGCACGTTATTAATTTTAATCACTGGATTTTTACCTGTTATTTTATGTATTTGCTTACTTGACCCCAGAATTAAGTATTTAGTTTTTTTAGGATTAAGTGCAAGACAATTGTCCTCGGACCATATAAATATATTTTTAAGATCGTTGTTGATCTTCTTCACTGCATCGAAGGTACCATTCGGTTTAAAAGATATATATATTTGTAAATCGTCGGCGTAAGTGTGAAAACGGCATGATTTTATATGCTTAGCCATATCTGCGCAATATAATATAAATAATAATGGCCCTAATATAGATCCCTGGGGTACACCTCTGTTAACTAGATTAGCATTTGATTGATTAACAGATCCGTCTTCGTTTCGCGTCTCAACTATTTGTAATCTATCATTTAAATAACTATCAAACCATTTTATAGTATTTGGGGAAAGTCCATAATAATGCAATTTGGAAAGCAGCAATTTTATATTTATCGTTTCGAATGCTCTGGAGTAATCTAATAGTATAAGAATTGTACCTTCACCTTTTTCTTGAGAACTTAGTATGTCATCTACCACGTCCATAAGTGCCGTTACGGTACCATGGTGCTTACGAAACCCGGATTGTTTATCTGGTAGAATTGCATTAGTCTCAATGTAATTTGATAGCTGTGTATATACAATTTTTTCTAAAACCTTTGACATACATGGCAAGATATTAATAGGTCTCAGATCTTTTAGAAATATTGGATTTTCTGCTTTTGAAATAGGACGGACTATGGCCGTTTTCCACATAGTTGGAAACTTGCTGCTTTGTATAGATTTATTAATTAAGGTGGTCATGGTATCTAATATGTAAGGAAGGGATGCTGACAACATCTCCAGGGTGATACCATCACAGCCTATGGCATTGGACTTCAATTCCTTAAATATTTTTAAGACGGTAATATTATTTACGGGTGACAGGTTAAACTTGGTTTCCAATTCGCAATTAGACTCAAAGTATAAAATAGAATATAAAGAAGGTTCTGTTTGTCCTGGGACGCTTAAAAAGTAATCATTTAGTGTTTCGGCATTTCTGAGATTAAGTGGTAGCAACTGATCTTTTTTTTTTTTGACTGTCACGTAACGTTTAAGATTTTTCCAAAGGTAAATTGAATTATTTAAATTATTATTAATATATATTTTGAAATATACACACTTTTCCCTATAGATAGCGCTTTCCACTAACCGTTTCAAGTCTCTGTAATATTTGATATGACGCTCCAGCTTTGTTTTACGTGCTTTCATATAAGCCTCGTCTCGCTTTTTCATCATGAGCTTTACATTATATGTTATCCACGGGTATCCGGTGTTCTTAAATGATCGTACTTTCAACGGAGACAATGTGTCAAAGATCGTCGTAATATTATAATTTAGTTCATAAACCATTTTGTCAATATTTTGCCTAGTTTCTATTTCATCCCAATTGATGCTATTCATAAGTTCATCTAATTCATTAATTTTAATATCTTTTGTCTGCCTAAAATGTATTTTTTTACTGTATGTATTTTCCTTTTGAATACCAATATTACAGGAGAGCATTGCGTGGTCACTAAGTGTACTAATGTAGTCTACCTGTACAGATATACCTTGGGAATTCGTGCAGATTAAATCTATTAAAGTCTCACTGTCCTTGTTAAAGTGAGTCGGGGAACGTACACATTGTTGCATATCTGTAACTGTTAAAAATTCGTTTAACATCTTTGAGTTTGAACTTTTTATATCTAAGAAATTTATATTAAAATCACCCAATAAGAATATACTATCATAATTTGTCAGAGAACAAAAAGTGTCCAAAAGAGCATCGAAGAAAATTCGCGGATTAAACCATGGTGGCCTGTAGGCCGTACCGACTATAATACGTTTTCCTTTTATTGTAGTTCTCATCCACATTTGCTCAATAATTGTATTATTTGGATGGTTAATTATTTGTGAGGATACTTCTTTTCTTATATAAAAACCGACCCCCCCTCCTCTCTTTCGGAACATTTCACTAGGACGAGACTTATGACGAAGGTGGTAACCAGGCACTATAGGCGCACGTCCTTCCTCGACAATTTTTAGCCATGTTTCATTTAATGCCAATATATCGAGGCTATGACGGTCTATTGCAGTTACAAGTTCATCATGACCTGTGCCTAGGGAGCCGGCATTTAAAAATCCTATTCTAAAATTTTGTATTTGTGGCTTCATTAAATAAAAAAATTAGGACTAAGCTTTATAATAAAATATTTTGAGGCAACTGAACAATGTGTACGGTAGACATAAATAGAATAAATATATAGTATATTTTTAATGATAATATGTAATGACGATACTTTTTTGAGTAAACATACTTTAATCAAAAATAATAATTGAGGGTAAATTAAAACTTGAACTGTGATACATGTGAACATTAAATATATTGATTTTGTGTATGCACCGTTACTATTAAGACAATTAGGCCTTTCCACTCTGTATGGTAGTACACTGCTGTGCAAACGCGACTTAATTTTAATAAAAACAAAAATATAGAAAAAGAAATCAAACACACAATAAAAATAATAACTGAACTTAATAAAAATAGGTAAAATATATTTTTTAAAAAGTTTATAATGTTCCTTAAAGTTAAGCAGATATATAATACGTGGAGCATTCATTGTTATAACATTCAAACTATAACAGTTCCAAAAACCTTACTCACGTCAAAAAGAGAACGTATACGGTGGATTTCTGTGCCATCATTTTTACGTACGTAAATCCGTCCATTTTTTGTCCACACGTATTTCCAATCAGCGCGACGACCTTCCTCCCGTGTTTTATAAAATAATTTCTTATTTGTAGGCGTTAGGTGCTCATTTATGTAAATGACCTTGGGTTCCCCCACCGTGATTCCTGTTGAATTTATTTCCGGAAATCTTGACTATACGGATGCTATAAAGTATGATAAGCCCGACTGTATAGAACGTCTCATTACGACGCAGCAGATACAAAGTTCATGTCAATTTGTATCCTTGATCTTGACTACGGAAGCCGTGGAAGAACTTGACGACAAGCATTATATTATAACATTTCCGGAGCCATCAAGTTTAAAATTATCCTGCAATCAGCAACAATTTGTAAAAGTACAAGGCATCTTGTAACTCTACCTCTGGGATGTTTAATAGAAAGTTTAGAATTTACAATAATTAATAGCAATGATCACATAAGAGGAAAGCCACTGAAAATAATAGACCTACACAGTTCTGAAAAAATTGAAGTTTCACAAACGTCATTACAACTAAACACTTTCGACCTTAAAAAACTTCAAGAAATAAGTAATGAAACCTGAAGAATCGTAAAAGCTTTAAAGTCAAGAAAGAACAAAAGCTAGCAGAGGACGAGGAAGGAGATTGTAATCACGTGGAGAAGATTTTACAGCACTATTCGAGATCTAAGGACGTCAAATAGATGCTGTTCTTCAGGAGGGAGGTGTTATATCCCCATAGACCGTGGGATCGCTAAATAGACATTTGTTATATTCCCATGCATCGCGGGAACCGCTTAGCAAGCGATGGTGCAATATGTACATTCCATTGTATCAGAATCCAGGAATTATAACAATCAAAAAGCTAAATCTGCACTTCATACAAATGTATTATTTAATTATAATTTTATAACAATCCTTTAGCTGAATCTGCACTTCACATAAATGTATTTCATTATAATTAATTTTAAATATAATTGTCACTCTTGTTTTCTAATATCGGGCAAGCAGTCGTCATTTTAGTTATAATGTAGTTTGTAATTTTAAATAAAGTATTTTTATAATTTTGGTTTTTTTGGATCCTCGGCTGCCACCGTACTTAATTCAGTAACCAAAATAAACTATAATAACAAACTAAAGCAAAGAAAAAATGTTAGAAACGTTTAAAAACCTAAATATGAATAAACCAGGGGATTTTTTGGTTATGTCGATTAAATTACTTATCACTATTATAAATGACTATGCTCCCCGTATTGAAACCGGTACATTCCCAAATTTAATGAAAAATAGTAAAGTAGTTCCTTTGTTTAAAAGTGGCGACAGACTAGAACCGGGAAATTATAGGCCAATATCTATTTTGCCTACTTTAAGTAAAATCTTCTAAAAAATTATTCTCTACTAAATGACAGAATTCGTTTACAGCAATAAAATCATGCATAGTAAACAATTTGGTTTCACCAAAGACAAATCAACAACTGATGCGGGTGCCACGCTTCTTAAGCACATTTACGACGCATGGGAGAAGTCACAGAATGTAATCGAGGTGTTTTGTGATTTATCTAAAGCCTTTGATTGCGTAGACCATCAAACATTACTTTATTTTAGCCTTTAACTAAGCTGCCAAGTCCTACAAAAAGGCATTGCGAAAGGCTCGTCTCGATAGAATCGCTAAGAATGGCTAAGAAAAGCTCTCTGTCAGACAAACTGGCAGTCGAGCTTTCTGTTCTCTTGCGAAAGCGATGGAGTCGAATTTCTGCCAATCTTAACTGCCTGCTCTGCTGAAGCCGTATGGATCCCTCACACACACAGCAACAGAGAAAGCGAATGTATTTGCTACGCTGTTTGCTGATAATTCGCATCTAGAAACTGGCAGTGCTTCTCCAGCACATCTTCCTCACTGTGGTATTTCGATGCCTGAAATCCGCATCACTAATAAAGAGGTATGGAGAACGTTGTGTCGTTTAGATGTGAATAAAGCCAGTGGTCCTGGTGGTATACCAGCTATTCTGCCCAAAACATGCGCAGCTGAGTTGTCTCCTGTACTGCCACGTCTGTATCTCCTCTCTTTCTAGACGGAAATAGTGCCGAAATCCTGGAAGCTTGCCAACGTGCATCCCATGCACAAAAAAGGCAGCCGTGCCGATCCTGTCAATAACAGACCGATTACAATCACCTCCATACTCTGCAAGATTATTGAGCGTGTATTGAACTCGCGCCTTCTAGCATACTTAGAAGGTAACGATCTACTCAGTGACCGACAGTACGGGTTTCGCCGTAGTAGGTCTACTGGGAAACTCCTAGTGTATGCTACACACATTTTAGCGAGGCCATCGAGAAGAACGGAGAACGGAGAAGCGGTCGCCGTCTCTCTGGGCGTCTCGAGGGCATTTGACAGGGTCTGGCATGCGAGCCTTATAAGCAAGCTTTCAGCGTACGTCATATCTCCTGGTCTGATATGTGCCTAGTGCTCGGGCTAGTAGAGATCAAGTACAGTCTGAAAGAGAAGCCATGGTGCAGCGTTTGAGTGACAAACTTCAGCCAGTCTCCACATGGAGCAATGCCAATCTTGTCAAATTCAACGCCACCAAAACGCAGACGTGTCTTCTTGTTTTATACAAAGCACAGATCCGGTCGTGTGTGGAGTATTGTGGTCACATATTTGCTGGTGCCGCAAAGCCTCATTTTGTTCTGGACTCAATTGAGAGGTTAGCGAAGAGGATTAAAGGCGATCCCGCATTGGTCGCAGCCGATCTCCACAGCCTTGAATACAGACGTAGAATTGCTAGCCTCTCAGTATTTTATATGATACATTTTGGTGAGTGTGCGCAGGAATTACACGATCTAATTCCCCGGCCCCCTTCCATAATCGGACGTTCCGACGCACGGCAGGTATCCCTCCTTTTGTTGTGGACATTCCACCTGTCCGAACGAAGCGCGTCACCTGTTGATGAGACATGCACTAAGCGCTCCATCTTGTCTACTGTCTCCCGTCTGTGGGACATAATGGGATTCGTTGCTCCCACCGTCGTGTACGCCAAGCTCTTAATAAAACAGCTTTGGCTTAATCTTGGATGGGATGATTTGCCGCCGCCTTTTCTCACAGTGCTGTAATGTACCTGTATTTTGGCACTGCCGCTGTACAACTTATATTTGTGATTCCCAAGGGGGAGGTGACCTCTACACAATACCTGTCCGGATCAGTTGTCAGCAGAAGGTCCAGGCAATTGGCTGTAGGGACTACCACATCTGGTACCCTTGTCGCTTGCCACACCAGCTGAAAGAGGTCCAAGGACAACGCAAACTTCCGCGCTTCTCTTCCAGCTTGGTCGGTTTTCTGGTACGGGAACAACTAGTCCTGATGACAGACATTAAAGTCTCCCAGAAAGACGAGCTGCGCTAAAGGGTACTGATGCAAAGCCATATCAGAGATACTCAAATAATCTAGTTGTCTTACACGCAGTTGTCGTACACGCAGACTCCGGCACGTAAGCCAAAGTTGTGCTCTAACGTATATCCGGGATAATCCAGGTGCACAGCGCTCAAAGGACACTGTATCTGCGTCTCCGTCAAAAAGAAGAGGTGCGGCTGCTCTGTTTCCAGGTGGTGATGGACAACTAAGATATTAGAATGCAAACCCCTGACATTAGTGAGGTGCACTTTAAATGAGGAGGAGTGCAACCGCTATAAAAACATGTTCTTCCTTTTGACTTTCTTCATAAAAAAATAAATAAAAGTGAATAGGGATGGGAAACGGCAGTTGAACGAGGCGATACGTATTGAACTCGACGTCGAAATTAGTGATGTCTTGCCACTAGGAGGCTAGTCTGGAGACTGTGGGGACGCCCGAACCCCCCCAGGGATTGCCGTCGGGTCTCTTCGTCTGGTTGTTAACCAGCACGATGGAGCCACCCTGGAAATTTCGCAACTGGCGGAGCAGCAATTCGTGGGTGGCTATCCCACTAATTGGGCCCCCAATTATCTGCGGGCGGCCAGCGGAAAGCGGTCCCCTCGGATCCCGCTACCCTGCTCGACTAGACACCCGACAACACAAACACCAACTCGACGTCAAACCGGTTCACCAACGCACCGCAGCTGTTCAAACCCATTTCCCATAAACGGCTTCACCAAGCAACGTGGCAGAACACGACTAGGTCGCTTTGCGGCACTACTTTGCCGGCGATCCGATGTTATGGCCTAATACCTAGAAAAGTCAGACTTGATGGAGTGGTCTGCATATACCCTGATGGATGGATGCTAGTGGATCTCAGATATGAATAGAGCTGGGTGTACCGTGTATAGGCTTGTTCATCTAGGAGATCTACTAGCATCCATCCATCAGTATACTTTCAAGTCCACTTCACTAAGCCTGGAGGTAGTATTTCTTTATGATTAACACAACGAGCCTAAACTCGACTAGCCTTGTTTTTTTTTTAGTCTAAAAGATCGAGTAACAGCCACCGAAGTATTTAGCTATTTTTAGGTCACAGAATAATTAATACGTGCATGGGCGTACCGAGGGAAGGGCAGGGGGGGGGCATCTATCCCACCCCCTGGACATCGTATACGTTTCTAATACTTTGTAATGTAAATTAAAATTGGTGTTACAATAAAAAATAAAACCAATTAAGTTGTAAATTTAATTGAAGAAGTCAGTCGTACCGTGCGCACGCAGGCAGCCGTAACTGCGCTTGCACTCGATGTTTTACGTGTTGTTACGATGACGTCAGTTACTGTTAAATGTGCTACTTGGAATGTTGTGATTTCTGAATTCCTGGCCTTTATTCAAAATAAAATACAGATAATGAATGAAGAAAGCATACTGCGTATTTGTAGCAGTTCTTTTTCGGATGAAGAAGTGGTCGAGTCGTTGAAGTTATTATTTGATTCTATCCCTAACTCATCAAGAAGAGTAGTAAGGAAAGGGGAGGGCAAAGCTTTACGAGACATAGAAGATATCATCTGTCTTTTCAAGGATACAGAACCTGATATAACCCCTATATTTGTGGCGAGAGACTTAAATAAACTACCCCCCGTTACTATCGATTATGTGGATGCATCGAAATTATTAAGAGACATCAACATCTTACAGCAGAAGATAAGGTCTGTGCAAGACAGTTACGTGTCAAAACGGGAGTTTTATCAACTAAAAAACGAACTGGAGAACCTAAAGACGGCACCAATAGTAAATGGTTTTAATGTAAATGTGAATCGGCGACGAGGTGGTACCCATTTATTAAATGAATCTGATGTTGACAGTGGCCCGATGGGTATACATTTTTCTGCAAGAGGACAATCTATTAATATGGAAAAAGAAACATCATCAAATTGTTTATTAATGGAGGTAGTTGATCAACAAAACGATACAAACGAAACCTGCGGTAGCAGGTAATGGCAATAAGTCCCACGTTCAGTATGGTTCTGCCGAGCGGCCAATACCGAGACGGCCCGAGTGTGACGTAAGCGATGAGTTGAACGCCGACAACAACAAACCATCAAATTGAATTGCGAGTGAGTTATCAAGTGCTCGGCCGAGTGAGACTAGTACGAATGTTTTTGTGCAGTCTTCACCTGTAGTACAGAAAGAAGCTGCAAATAAAAAATATACAATGTCCTTTGAGCGCTGTGCACCTGGATTATCCCGGATACACGTTAGAGCACAACTTTCAATCACGTGCCGGAGTTTGTGTGTACGCACGGAACAGCTGGCTCTTGGTTGGCTCTTGTGTTATGCTCTTGCACTAGTGCTGCTTGCGGTGACTGGTTGTGTGGCAGGCCGAAGATTTTTTTTTTATATATATTTTTTTAATGTTATTATTATTTCATTTACGTTGTCTGAAATCATTAAGCTTCATTTCCGATTGATTGCGACGGTTCTAGTTGTTCCAAAATTGCCTTTAAGATTGACGTTTGTGAAACAGTGATCACAATAACAAAAAATATATCCGGCTGAATTTGTTGTGTGGTTCTTCTCAGACCAGGACGCGTTTGGAACCCTCATAGCTTTGACATTAAGATGGAAAGTGCTTTTACAGAACGGCTTATTACGATAAATCTAGTATCGAAATAGGATCTACTAACACTTCCATGACGTACACAAGTGATCACTGATTTTGATTCTAAGTGGAAAAGATATAAATAAATAAAATAAGTTCAAAGATAAGAATAAAGAATAATAAGAATAAGATAAGAGAGCCTTTAACCAAGCTGCCAACACCTACATAAAGGCATTGCGGAAGTCTCGATCGAATCAGAGAAAGCGAATGTATTTGCTTTTGTTCGAGCAAGTCTGTCGAGGCGGGGGGCACTTAGCTACCGATATCCGCAGACGGCACACGTGTACGCAAACCAGCCTACTGCGACCATTTTGGTTTAACTTTCAATCAAATGTGGTTAATGTTTATTAAAGCTTATAATATACAGTCCATTGCTTCTTTTTAAAGGTCCTTAAATAGTCAGGTCCTAAACATTTGGTCATTCGAGCCTCTTCAATAACGACATTTTGTGAAACCCAAGACGGTCGGCAATTTGCCTTTGCATACGGAGTTGGTAGACTTCGGACTTGTTGTCGTGTTGTTCGCCGTGCAGTTCATCTTGCGGATAAGGATAAAGACGTTTTGTGAGTTCGTTCCAATTAATAAATTATTTCCTTTTATACCTATCCTTTTTTTTTATAAAACTATTAACAGTGCTGTCTTGTCTTACATTAATACGATTGTGAAAATAATTATTTCACACTTGTTTAAAATACTATTTTCATACGCAGCCTTCTATTGTATATTGCTTACGCATTGCTTATAGCAAATTATAACAACCGCTTTAGTGTGTGCATACGTAGTCATTCCGATATATCCGCTGACCGCATTTCGCCGACGTGTAACTTTCTGGAAGGTCACGCATTTCAAGTTCATCCTTTATTTTATCATAATATAGATTTCATTATAATACATTATTTGTGATTTGTAAAGGGCTTATTTGCTTTTTATTTTAGTTTTATAATTTAGTTTTTTCCGCTTTGTAGTCAACATGGCTTCTGAAGATTTATTAATCAGAAAACGAAGTGCCTTGAAAGCTAAGCTTACAAATTTTGCCAGTTGTATTGACGTGCTTCTTAGCTGTAAATCTATTTCCGACTTACAGCGTATCGAGTTAGAGGGGCGTCTTAGCAAGTTTGATGCTGTATATGGTGAATTTGACGATTTACAGTTGGAACTCGAGGTTGTCTCTGACAAGCCTGATGTGGCGTATGCAGAACGAGCGAAGTTTGAGGAGCGATACCATGGTTTAGCGGCACAAGCGCGTAGCTGTGCGCGTGCGTTGGCGAGCGCCATCACCGGGGACAGTGGGTCTCTACCGAGCTCTGCAGATAAACAAACAGGTGAATCGTTACCACAACGTAATTTTGTACGATTACCTAAAATAGACTTACCTTATTTTAATGGCGGTTATCAATATTGGCTTGAGTATAGAGATACTTATTTATCATTAATTCACAACAGTAGTGGCATAGATGACATAATTAAATTCCTTTATCTGCGTGCATCGCTTAAAGGTATTACAATTGAAGTCATAAAAAATATAGATTTTTAAAGCGATAATTATCAAATGGCGTGGAATTTGTTGTGTGAACGGTTTAATAATGGTCGCCTGTTGGTTAATAATCATGTGAAGGCATTATTTAATATTGAAAATATTACAAATGAATCTTGCAGTGTTTTAAGACAATTTGTTGATTCCATAAATAAAAATATTAGAGCTCTTAAAACATTGAGTGAGCCTACGGAGTACTGGGATACGCTGATAGTGTATATGATATCCATTAAATTAGATTCCATCACAAGTCACACCTTAACAAAATCGCCCACTCTATCTCAATTTTGTTCTTTTTGAAGTCAAAAGGCCGATCTATTAGAAACTTTAGAGTATAATACAGGTTTGAAATCAATTCACAACAATAATCTACAAAATAAGCACAAATCATTCATTGTTGCGGACAAATGTAGGGATGGTCTGAATCGTATATCGCAAGGTTCGGATTCCAAAAAAATAAAATGTCCTTTATGTAACAATAATCATTTGTTATATATGTGTGATAAATTTCGTAACTTGCCAGTTGAGACTAGAGTATTAAAGGTGAGGGATTATAAAGTTTGTTTCAATTGTTTAGGATCTGGACATTTTACTAATCGATGTAGATTGTCGCGGTGTAAATATTGCTAAGGTAGACATAATACACTATTACATGTTGAGGATACCAAACCCACTCCTTTCCAGGATCCCATGCCTAGTAGCGTTGCTTTGCCATGTGCTATTTCTAAAGATGCTTGCATATCAGAAAATGTTGCTTTACCTAGCAATAGTCTTGAACAGCACACTTCTTCACATATTTTACCTTTCACAGCTTTGGTGAAAGTGGTGAGCAAGAGAGATAGCGAGTTCAATGCCAGGATTCTGCTTGATAATGGTAGCACTGCTAATTTTATTACGCAGACATTTTGCGATAAGCTGGAATTGCCTCGACGAAGCACGACTTCCACAGTTACAGGTATTAATAGTCAAACCACTATTAGTTCCTAGTCTTGCAATGTAACTATTGAATCCTATAGTGGGAGCTATAGAACAAATCTGAACTGTTTTATATTTCCTGCAATTACAAAATCATTGCCATCTGTTTTAATTAACAAACATAAAATTCCAATACCATCAAATTTGCAATTAGCTGATCCATCTTTTTATATTCCGTTTGTAGTTGAAATCCTTGTTGGCGCTGAAGTATTTTGGAATGTCTTAGGTACTGCTTCTATTAACCTGGAAAAAATCAGCCAAAATTACACGACACTAAATTCGAATGGATTGTGTCAGGTCTTGAGGCTCTGCTAATACACCCGTCTTCAAAGATACACTCGCATTTCCGTAAGATTTCTTTAAATGAATTACACAATAGTTTAAGTAAATTTTGGGAGCTTGATTCCGTATCTTCAAAATATTCACTATCTCCAGAAGAACGTGCTTGTGAAGAGAGTTTTAAGCTCAATACTATTCGCGATTAAAATGGTCGTTTTGTTGTCTTAATGCCTCTTAGGGATGGTCCTGGTGTCTTAGGTGAGTCTTACGAAATGGCTAAGCGGCGGTTCTTTGCATTAGAGCGTCGATTTCAGCGGGATCCTTCTTTCCGGGATAGATATGTAGATTTCATGCAGGAATATGAGAATTTAGGACACAGGACTGAGAATAGGTCTCCGATAAAACCACGTTCAGATCACAACGTTAGTTATTTCTTGCCACATCATGGAGTCATAACGGAGTCAAGCACCACTACCAAACTCAGGGCGGTTTTTGATGCATCAGCTGCTACTACATCTGGATTGTCACTTAACGATATTCAGATGGTGGGGCCCACTGTCCAAGATGATTTGTTTTCTATACTGTTACGTTTTCGTCAGCATAAATTTATTATTTCTGGGGACATTGAGAAGATGTATAGATCCATATTAGTTATACCATCGCAACGTCCTTTGCAACAAATTATTTTTCGAGCTAATTCTAAGTTACCCTTTAAAAGATATGAGCTTAACACCGTCACATATGGTACAGCCTCTGCTCCTTACTTAGCCACTAAGTGCTTAGTCAGTTTTGCCACATGCACAAAAGATAATAAGGTAAAATCGTCTATTCAACGTGATTTTTATGTCGACGGTTTTCTTAGTGGTGGTAATTCTATTGCAGAGGTGGTGGAGTTGGGTAAAGAAGTAACTTCTATTTTAGCATCAGCGAAATTTCATTTACGCAAATGGAAATCTAATAGTCAACAAATTCTTACTGAAATCACTGGTTATTCAGAACCCTCAAACAGTTTAAACTTATCTGAGAATATAAATTTATCTTCAAAAAGGTTGGGCCTGCGTTGGCTATGTGAAACAGATGAGCTAGCGTTTTCAATTAGTATCAACACTGACAGAGAGATCACGAAGCGTCATATTTTATCATTGATCAGCCAAATATTTGATCCGCTAGGTTTAGTTGGCCCTTGTGTTGTTGAAGCCAAAATACTCATGCAGAAACTATGGGCTCGTAATTGTGACTGGGATGCTCGAGTGTCAGATGCTTAGCTATAGCTTTTGGGTTGCTTTTGTTAACACTCTCCCTAGTTTAAATAATTTGAAAATACCTCGATGGGTTCCACAATACACGAAATTCACGTCTTTACAGATGCCTCTGAATTGGCTTATGGCGCTTGTGTCTATGATCGATCCATCAGCAATGATGGGTCAGTAAGGGTACAATTGTTAGTTTCTAAGAACCGAGTGGCACCGATCAGACCTATAACGATTCCGAAGCTAGAATTATGTGGAGCATTGTTGGGATCAAGACTGTGCGCTAGTGTACTAAATTCCTTTACTTTATCTATTTACACATGTCGGTTTTGGTGCGATTCAACAATAGTACTAAGTTGGATTTCGATGTCACCAAATTTATTGAAACCTTTTGTCCGGAACCGAATTGTGGAGATACAGGAGACTACTAAAGGATATCTGTGGATACGTGCCGTTTAAAGATAATCCAGCGGATATTGTTTCTCGTGGGCTAAAGGCTGACCCTATCAGTGAACATTCGTTGTGGTGGTCAGGTCCTCAATTTTTGTATAGGCATGAAACACATTGGCCTAAAATGCCCAATGAAAATCTAAAACAGGTACTATCTGAAGTAATATTATCACATTTCGTTGATAATATATTTCATACTAAGTTGGATTTGCATAAAAATTTAATTACATCGTTAATTCCTAAATACTCTAATTTCAGTCATTTACAGAGAGTAGTTGCTTTTTTTATTAAGATTTATTTATAATTTAAATTATAAAAATGATCGGAATGTTAGTTCACTTACAATAACAGAACTTAACAATTCTCATAATTTAATTATGCATTATGCTCAGTTGGATATGTTTACCAAAGAGGGTGTTTTATTGCATGCAGGTAAATCGTTACCTCGTAAAAAAGACTCATTTCCTTTAGCCCTTTTCTAGATATAAATAACCTCATACGCGTAGGCTTGATAACTCTCTTTATGATTTCAATGTGAAACATCCAATTTTGCTATGTGGTAAGCATCACCTAACTAAAATAATATTAAAAAAATTTCATAATGATCTTTTGCATGCAGCTTCCCAATTATTGTTGGCTAATATACGACAAATATACTGGCCTCTTGGTGGTAGAAACCTATCTAAGTTAACAGTTAAACTTAAAATGTTTTAAATATAACAGTCAAATAGCACAACCTACTATGGGTCAATTACCTGCTTCTAGAACCCTTTTAGAATATCCTTTTTTAAAGTGTAGTGTTGACTATGCCGGGCCAATATTGATAGCTGACCGTAAAGGTCGTGGATGTAAGCTAATAAAGGCCTACTTATGTATTTTTGTTTGCCTTGCCATTAAGGCCATTCATATCGAGCTCGTCACAGATCTGACAAAGGAGGGATATATGTCTGCTTTAAACCGTTTCATAGCCCGCCATGGCAAACCTCAAAGCATCCTGTCGGATAATGGTACAAATTTTGTAGGTACGCGTAATGAGTTAGGCAAATTCTTAAAAGAATGTAATTTAGTTTCAGAAGTCGCACAGCAAGGTATCGAATTCACATTTGCGCCACCGTACGCTCCTCATTTCAACGGCATCGCTGAAGCTGCAGTGCGTTCAACCAAGTATTACTTAAAGAGGCTTTTGCGTTTATCTCACTTCACTTATGAAGAGATGGCTACATGTTTGACACAGATAGAGGCTGTCCTAAATTCACGTCCCTTGACCCCTCTTTCCTCTGATCCATCCGATTTTACTGTCCTTACTCCTTCACATTTTTTAATTGGGCGACCACTGATGTCTGTTCCACATCTACAGGTGACTGATATAACCATCGGACGACTACAGCGCTATCACCAAATGGAGTATATAAAACAACATTTTTGGAAACGTTTTCATTTAGAATATGTTTCTCTGCTTCAGCAGAAAACTAAGTGGAGCATCTCATCAGGCAATTTGGCTGTGGGTACACTCGTTCTCATTAAAGTAAGGAGACAACCACCACTGGTGTGGCCATTAGGACGAGTCATCAAGGTCTTCTCTGGAAACGACGGGTCGTCGAGTTGAAAACTCAAAAAGGAAAATTACTCATTTCAACAACATTTGCCCACTTCCTTTAAATTGAATTCTTCAACCCGGGGAAGATGTTCGAGCAAGTCCGTCGAGGAGGGGGGCATTTAGCTACCGATATCGGCAGACGGCACGCGTGTACACAAACCAGGCTACTGCGACCATTTTGGCTTAACTTTCTATCAAATGTTGTTAATGTTTATTAAAGCTTATAATATACAGTCCATTGCTTCTTTTTAAAGGTCCTTAAATAGTCAGGTCCTAAACAGCTTCTCTGTTTCGCTGATAATTCGCACCTAGACACTGGCAATGTTTCTCCAGCACATCTTCCTCACTGCGGTAGTAATAAAAGCTATTATGCTTATGATTATTGATGAAAGTAATAAAAATATTAAATTGAGTCTTATCTTAAAAATCACAAAGGCACATTTTCATCATATTAACAAAAGCTCATATGCCCATGCTTGTTGCTAAAATCAATGAAAATATTAAATTGAGTCTTATTATCATGGCAAGAACCATACATTTTCATTATATGAATAAAAGCCAATACGCTCGTGCTTATTAAACTTGCTTATTTAAGTTGTAACTCCATTTTAAAATGAATCTACGGTTAACAGATAGAAGAAGATGAAGATTCGTTTTAAAATGGACAAATTATTGTCAAAACATTTCAACGTTATCAGCTTATTCTCTTTAACAGACTTTTGTTATTACTCTGAAAAGCAGACTTTTCAAGCCTAAGTTGTCTTCTCTATTTGCAGCTGCTAAAAAAAATCAAAAAAATTGACATTTAAGAATGACAGATGATAGTGGTACTCAGTTAATTATTAGGGATGATCGATGTTAGAAAAACATCGATGTCATTATCGGGAGCCCAACATCGATGTTCAATATTTATCGGAAACTGAACATCGATGTTGGATATCATCGATGATTTGTGCATTATTATTTGGCAAATAAATAAAAAACAGTGAAATCGTTAGAAATTTATTAAGAAACAGCAAATTATTAAATATATTTCAATATTTTTTATCTACTGACTGAAGAAAATGTAATTTTGATAACGCAGCACTTTTTAATCTATAATATCTATCTATATATAATCTATCTATAATCATTTTTTTTCGATTACTTATTATCATCTTATTATAATAAAATCATTTTTTTGAAATTTACTAACCATTTAAGGCCATAAAATAATTTATGAAAAGTGTAAATTAAGGGAGCGAAATTCAAACTTCCAAAACGCGCCATCATTGGTCGAAAGGAAATGTGACGTCATTTGACACGCCATTCAAATTATCGGCGTCGAAGTTCATACTGTGGTATCAGTGTTACTGAGAAAAATAAATAATTTAAACCTATATCTTAGTGCTTAAAGTTTTTATTAAATGATACAATTGTTTAGGTAATTCTAAAAACATTTTTTCAATACTCAAACAACCCTAACAAAACAAATACCTACAAACTCTTTTTCAATAGCATTTAGCATGCTACTACACATTACATTTTTAAAATGTTTCTTCCTCTGAAACATTTCCACTTCACTTGACTCAGATAAATAACTTGGTTGATAATCAGCAGATATAGAAGATATAAGATGCTATAGAAGTATTATCAGCTGTGTTTTCAGTAAACAATTTTCTTTTTAAAACAGATAGTTTTGCTGGTAAAACGGTTGTGTACCAATGTTGTGTGTTGAATGAGGAAATGGTGACAATGCTACATTTTGTATTTCAGCAGGGCCCTTATTCTGTATGATACACGAGAATTCTTACGAATAACACGTGACGTCACAACGCGCTGTAAACCTAAACGCTATACATAAACGCGGCAAGATGTGAAATATAAAATTGTATGCAATAACGTATTCTCTATGACCAGTGACGCACCGCGATACGATAAAATAGTGGAATCGTGTTCACTATGCCAATGTCAAATATTAAAATACGTTGTCGTGTGTAATGGTCTTGTTTTCAAAATTCAAAATAACGTGCTTTGAGCTTGCGCGTTTATAATAACGTCAGTACGTTTTGGTACTTTTCTATTAAAATAAATTTATTAAGTTAACAAATTAACAAAGTATTATTAAAGTTAAGAAATAACGTACATTATTTACAATAATTATAAACTATATTCTTTATAAATGTTGTTATTCTAATAAATGCGACTACTACCAAAGCTCTGTCATTGTTTCTTCGTTATTTTATATTTATGTTCTATGTTATAGGGATAATTTAAAATACCTCTTAAAGAGAGATTTTATTTATTATGAAATTAAAACATACTTGTAAACACAATCAATAACACAAAACACTCAAAACTTGTAACTTTAAAAAATGTTTCCCAAATTCTTGTCGATGACGTATAAATGGTCTTCTAGTTTTCTTCAACACCGATTTTGTAATGCAACAATTATTACACTAAATAATATAAAAATCTCAATGTAAATTCTATCTGAAACTTTATTCTCTATTATTTATTTATTTATTTATTTTAGGATATTTGTCTGAGAAAGTAATGTGGTAGACATTACAATGACATAACATTGATATTTGATGACATTACAAGTATTTATGTCAATTTATATACATCATAACGCGTTCTAAACTTTAACGCGCCACGATATGGAGTTGACAAATTGTATTTTGCACGCCACACGGTGAGTTATCTGTGTGCAGTTTGATTTCACATTACGGGTACGTCAATGAATCTAACATCGGTTTTTATTCGAAGGTACCGGTTTTAAAAAGATTTTTATTAATTGTTTTTAATGTGTGTTTTTAGTAGGTTTATTTTAAATAAAGCGTTATCTTAAATTTATTTTCAAGCTACCGTAAATCTTATTTTATAATGTTATTAGAATTTTTGTAGGTTTGAAACCAAAAAATATTCTTAAAATCTTTCTAAATTACCGATTAGTTTTAGAACGAAAATAGGAAGAAATTTTAAGTAACAAGTTTTGAGTGTTTTGTGTTGTTTATTGTATTTTTAATTGTAATTTATAGTTAGGTAATAAAAAAACTCTTTTTTTAAAGGCATTTCAAATGATCGTTTTAATACATTACATATCGATAAAGCTACAAAAGAACCATCATACATGTTTTGGTAGTGCTCGTAATTATTAAATTAAAAATAATTGTAAAAAATGTAAATTATAATTATAATAAAGAATATAAGTTATTTTTTTAACTTTATAATACTTTTTAAAATTAAATACCGAATTAATTTATTTTTATAGAAACGTGCCAACACTTACCACGTTTTTTGTAAACGCGCGAGTTCACAACATATTATTTTGACATTTAAAAACAAGCTCATAACGCACGATAACATGTTTTTAGATTTGACAATGGCATAGACAATACGATCCCATGAAGATTTCACACATTTATCGTAACGCGGTACGTAACGCGACTATTTGCTCATAGCGAATAAGGGCCCAGGTATATTTACATTGACACCTTTACTTCCATACTTCGGTTTAATATTAACTTGCACAGCTTAGTCACTTGGTAATTTATCTTTAATATGCGAAAAGCAAGGCTCTGCCCTATGATCATCACATTCAATAGGAGAAGTACTGAGTCCTGGCTGTTTAATATGACAGACCTTTGTATGGGCAGTACTAAAACTTACTTAGAGTATATCACTTATTTATGAAGGTCATAATTTTTAAACACTACTTTTGATAACTAACTCTGTAAAGGCTTCATTAACCGATGTCAATCTTTGCCTTTTGACATTCATGAGAATGTTCTCCAACCTGGTGTTTTTGCCACAAAAATATATGAGGCACAACTCTTTTCTTCAAACTTAGATTACATTTTTCTCCTTGTTGTTTCGTTATACATATTATCTATACATATAATAAAATCGTCACTGAGCCATTCCTGTACATGAAATAAAAAAAAAAACATCATAGGGGGGCTTTATAAGAGCAAGAGAACCCAAAACAATGGTTTTTCAGTTTGTCTGTATGTTTGTGCACGCTAATCTCAGAAACGGCGTAACCAATTTGAATGCGGTTTTCGGGAATATATTATTACAGTCTTCATTTAACATTTAGTGTTTATTTTATCTAAATCGGTTAAGAAATAAAAAAGTTATGAATATTTATGTCAATGACGTAATAGGTACCATGAAAATCTTATTCTATACATGTAATAAATCTGTAGAGGTAGTGTAGTCTTTGTACATTAAAAATATTTAAAAAAATATACCAGTATGTAAAGTAATAACTAACAGAATCCATTTTCAGCATTTTTTAAATTTTTGTCTGTTTATCTGTTTGTCTTTTTGTTTGCGCTTACAATGCAAACGCAGGTTAGACCCCACGAGATAGATCAAAATAATGTACTAAGTATTGTTTACCTTAAAAAGTTCTACAAGAAAATCTGCGATGGTATATGTTTATCTCTTAGGGATAACCCACAATAGCAAATTTTTATCCTTTACTTTTTACGAAAAATCATAAGTAATTTACGAAGCGATTTTAAGAGATACAGCTTTAATCCGTATCTAATTAAGTAACTTAAATACATTTTACATTTAATATGGAACAATAAAGCCCTTTACAGCATGTAATTTTAATGAATATTTTCTAAGATATTACAGATTTAAAATATAGGGTCTTCGCGTTTGCGGCCGTACGGTCTACCGGCGCACTCTGGTATAGAACCGTGCAGACCGTCTCAAAAATGGCTTTTGTGAATATTCAGTATTGAAAATTTTGGTTATTAAATACTCTGTTTAAGAAGTATTTAAATGGATATTGAAGTAAAAACAAGAGAGGTATAAAAATACTTACAGTACCTAATATTGTATTCTCATTTAAAACTTTAAATATACTTTTGACAGTGAGCGATGTCTGCCAATGTGTAATTTTGATTGTTTCACTTAAAATACGTCATATAGAAGCTAATTCCAAAAAAAGGGAAGTAGGAATTGTTTTACTACGAATTTAAGGCGTGCAAAGCCGCGGGCAAAAGCTAGTATTCAATACAATAGGAAACATTCATGTAATTTTTTATTGACGTAAATTAATCATTTACCTCTCTATATCGTAGAAAAAAATATAAACAAAAATATACGAGGCACAACTCTTTTCTTCAAACTTAGATTACATTTTTCTCCTTGTTGTTTCGTTATACATATTATATTCAATACAATTGGCTGTATCTTCCTTAACCTGAAAGAAATCGAGAAAAATAAAAATTTCGTAAAACCAAAAGAAGAACACGGTTTTTATAGAAATTTATAATGAACTTTTGTAAGCTAGGTTATGTTAATTTTAAACTCAAATTTTCTAATGTTCCATACTTACTATATATTTAAACTATTAGATTAAACTTATTATAAATAAAGTATACTTACGTTAAATTGATCTTCACAACAATATAAACACGATTTAGGACATATATTATCCCTTTTAATTACCATACACCATTGTTTTTGTATTTTCGCATCTCTTGGAATACAAAAAACACTTTGTCGGGTGTTTTTCTAATACTATTTTTGCACTCCGGTACTATACATTACTTGTAAGATGATTTTTATCTTCTTCCATGACTTGTAAAGCAATTAAAACTTAATATTTTTTTTTAATAATTCATTCCTCTTGAGCGGGATAGGCAAAGGGAGCAATTAAAACTTAAAATATGTATGAAGTAACTAAATAGTTCATAGTAAACATTCACTGGACGTGTCATCGTGACGTCACGCAAAGCGCGCGCACAATGACGGTGTTTGAACCATAGAATTAATATACATAGAATATATTTTTTTTTTTTTTTTGTTTGTCTATGCTGTTAGCCCTGTTGGCTATTACAGCGTCACCGGGGGAGCGGGTGGGTCTGGAGACCCACCCTTAACAAGGGGGGCCAGATGGGCCCCCATGGGGAACGACGTCCCGAGGGCGTCTCAGATTGAGACACGGACCTCGGCTCGGGGCGTCGTTAGTCAGGAGGGAAGCTAAGGAAATTTGGACACTAGCGTCCTCCGACGGCAGAACGCCGGAGCAACGGAGCACTTACTCAGTTGGGACCTCGTCTATACCGGTACAGACGGTGTGTATCTGTATGTTGTGTGGTGTCAATTATGCCTACGCGTACACGTTATTACCTACTGTGATCGCGTCGTCGGGGTCAACGAGTACCGACTTGGGTCTTCTTTTTCTGACTAAAGTAGTCTTACGTGGTCTATACTCTGCGGCGTCAGCCACCAGTGGGTTCGGGTGTCGCTCAGCTAGTTCAAAGTACTTTTGGGAAAGCCCCTTGAAGTACTGAGCGATGGTCGGAAGGTCTAGGTCTCTATGGAGATCGATGTTGCGTACGAACCACGGCGCCCCGGTTGCAATCCGTGTAAACCTGTTCTGAATCACCTGAAGGGGTTTCAGATTAGCGTGCGCAAAAGCGGGACTCGCATAGGACATGACGGAACGTATGCAAGCTTTGTAAAGTGTCACCTTATTGCGAAGGGACATTTTACTCCGCTTGCCTAACAGCGGATATAAACGACCTAATATGTAGGCCGCTCTGCTACGAACGGTCCTAATATGCGCAGTGAAAACTAACTTTCTATCTAACGTTACTCCTAGGTATTTTGCCTCGTCTTTCCAAGGTATCGATTTATCAAAGAGTTTGATTCGCGGGAGGATCCTTGGGGGGCCCCGTTCGAAGAGAACCGAAACGCTCTTCTCAGGGTTTACCTCGATCCGCCATTTCCGCAGCCAACTCTCGAGGGAGTCGACTGCGGATTGGAGGCGTTGGTATATCTCCCAGTGATCCTTAGAGGACGTGTAAAGCGCGGTATCGTCCGCGTACATGGCAAGGTGCACTTTAGATCGCGGTCTAGGAATATCGCTTGCGTAGATGGAGTAGAGGATGGGCGAGAGAACTGAACCCTGGGGAACACCCGCCCTGATGGGGCGGGGGGTTGACAAAACGCCTTCCACTCTGTAGCGAAAGGAGCGATTCGACAGGTAGTCCCGTATGATGAGTACGAGTCTGTCTGACACCTTGAACTGGTATAACCTGTACACCAGTCCATTGTGCCAGACCCTGTCGAACGCCTTAGCTACATCGAGGAAGAGCGCTCCTGTCCTATGCTTCTTGGCCCTCACAGTGGCCCCTATCAGTATGTGCTCCGTGAGGCGTTGCACCTGATGGGAACATGAATGGTTGGCTCTAAAGCCGAACTGCTCATTTGGGATGATTTTGAGTCTCTCGACTTCCGATCTAAGTCTACAGAGGATGATTCTCTCATATACTTTCCCTAAGGAACTAAGAAGACTAATGGGACGGTAACTACTAGGCAGATGCCGGGGTTTGCCCGGCTTATGGAACCCTATCACTATGGCCTCTTTCCACTGGGCCGGAAACGAGCAACCGGCCAGTAGAGCGTTAAAAATGGTAACCAATAGGTAAATTAAAGGAGGCGGAAGAAGCTTTATCACTTTGTTAGTGATCCTATCGGGACCTGGCGATTTCTTGGCGTGAAGCGCCCTAACTATGGACGTCACCTCGTCTAGGTTCGTTTCCTTGATTGGCGGACCGACCGGTGGCTGAGAACACATTGTATTGACCGATTTGTCGACTATTTCGACATGATCGCGATCAACCGATTGAGCAGACAGACGGCACTGGCTCTCTAGACTGTCGGCTAAGCACTCAGCTTTGTCAGGGTCGTCAAACGCGATGGCGGAGTTAGGTCCAACCAAGGGAGGCATATCTGAGACAGTGTCCGCCTTCAACGCTCTCTGCAACCGCCAGAATGCCTGGTGTGTTGGAGAGAGCGTCGCAAGCGTCCTATCCCAGCCGCTATCTCTGAAGTCGTCGAGAGCTTGTCTCGACTCCCTCTGGAGACGGCGCAGCCTCCGTCGGTTGTCATCTGTCGGGTATCGGTCATGGGCTCTAATCGCGGCGTTTTTACGGGTGATGAGAAGTCTAATGTCCGGAGGGAGTGCTCGGTAACCCTCGAAGTTCACTCGGACCTCCCTCGAGGACTTTCCTATGCTGTCTACCAAATGTTCTGTGAAGTTAGTCGCGGCTGAGACAGCGTCCTCGACCGATGTAAGCTGGTCAGGAATTTTGTCGAGGTGCGCTGGTACGGGGGAATGGAGTTGCTCTCGAAGCTTCGTCCAGTTAATAATTGTTTTGGTCGCGGGTTCCCTAAGGGGAGGAAGTCCTAGCTGAAATAGGACCGGTCGATGGTCAGAGTCTAGCTCGGATAGCGTCTCGATAGAACGTAACTGGAGTGTCACGCCCTTCAAGAGTACTATGTCGAGCACGTCGGGTCTGTCATGTCGGAAGTCTGTGTCGCAGTATCGCGTGGGACTCAAAGGCGCGGTGATCTCGAAGTCTAGACCAGCCTTGTAACTTAGCCTATCAAGGAGATTTCCTCTACTGTTTGCGACAGTGGAGTTCCAGCGGGGATGTTTGCAATTTAGGTCGCCGGCCAGAATGGTTGCGTTACCTAATTGGAGTAAGGACTTAAGGTCCCTCTCAACTAAGGCTTTATTGGGAGAAAGATAGACGGATGCTAGTACGATCGACTGATGGCCGGTCATACCCACCTGACATAATGACGCTTCTACGTTGACTAGTTGGGGCGGATCGAGCGGAGTGCAATGAAGAGACCTTCTGTAGTAGATGATGGTTCCCCCCTTCGCGGTTGCCCTATCGTTCCTAACGAGACGGTAATTCGCGATGCGCGGATCACGATTACACGGCTTCAGAAAGGTCTCTTGTACTAACAGGACGTCTATCTGGTGCGTGACCACGAAGTCGCGCACTAGATCTATCTGCTTAAGTAGCCCGTTCGCGTTGAATGTAGCGACAGTCAGAGAGCGAGGTTTTACCCTTCCACGCGATGTCATCATGTTGACATCGTGTGTTCGTATATCGATTTGATTAGGACGGCGTGCTTGAGGAGCACTTCCATCCTCGCGGGAGGGTTCCGCGCGGAATCCCTCATTTCATTCGAAAAGACTAGGAGCTCTTCGATGTCTATTACACCGAAGAGGCTCGTGACGCACGCGAGCGAACTCGCAACTCCGTCGGTGGAGTTACGAACCGGCGGCGGCGGCAACGATTGGGGGACGGGCTGTGGGATAATCCTCGGAGGCTTCACCCAAGCGTTCGCGATCGCGTTCGCGGGTGCCTGAGGGGCCTGTAATGCCTGAGGGGCCGCGGGCCTCCTAGGGGCTAGAGGAGCCCATGGAGGCTGAGTGAACCGAGGAGGATGCCTTGCCGGCTGTGTCCTGCGCGGCGCTTTGGGGCACCCGCGATAATTCGCGGGATGGCCCTTCTGTCCGCACAGGACGCAGCTGGGAGGATCCTCAGGGACCGGTCCCTTACGCGGACAGTCGGCTGTCGCGTGGTCGTCCAGGCACTTGACGCACCTTGGACGCGCGTGACAAAAACGTTGGGAATGCCCATAGAGCTGGCAGCGATGACACTGACCAGGAAAACCGCGACCGCGTGGAGGTTCGACCCTAAGGCCGGAGAGTTGGCAGACTGCCTTAACGTTGAAAATTTGCTTTCCTTCCGGGGAAAGCTCGAGATGAACGAGTACGAGATCGAACGGGACCCTAGTGGTCGCTCGGTACATGCGGTGCACCGAGATGACGGGGAAGGTTTGGGACTTAAGGTCCTCGAATATCCGCTCAGTAGTGAGCTCCACGGGGAGCCCTCGGATGACCACCGTTAAGCGGCATTCATCCTCTAGCGCGTAGGTGTGGTATCCGTAACCACGTTCGCGGAGGAGACGAGTCAGACCACGGTGGTCCGACGAAGACGCGGTTTGAACGCGGATACCGTCGGCGGTATTTCGGGCGGACGTGAAATGGAGCTTGTGCTCCGTCATAAGTGCGGACAGAGTGTCCCATTTAGACTTGTCCCTTATGTAAAGCGGCGGCGGCGCGGGGGACTTCCGTGGCGCTGAAGGCGCCTCCGCGGGCGCTGAAGGCGCGGACGACGGCGACGCGGACGCGGGCGCTTCGGGCGCGATTGGCGCGCGTACGCGAGTCGGGCCCGGGCCAGAAGAACGGTCGGACGACGCGGGTTCGCTACTAGCGGGTTTTGAGGCCCGTTTTCGCGGGACGTTCGAGGAGAGCGCTTTCGTCGCCTTCCTCTTGGCCGATTTGGTCTGCACGGTCGTGAAACCGTCGTCCTCGTCGGCGTCCGAGGAAGGGGATGAACTCCCCGACTCAGAATCCGAGGCCGTCTGCTCCGTAGGAGTGGCGGCCTCGACCTCCATGTCGGAGGTGCTCTCGGTCGCGATCGCGGCGCGCGAGGTCGAGGGCGGAGACTCGATGCCTAACAGGACAGAGTACTGCAGGCATAATTCAGGCGCTTTTCCGTGGACCCAACCAAAGAACTGCGACTTGGACAGATCTTCGGGTTCCGCCGCGGATTTGGGGTCCATGGTGGAGCCCGGAGATATGAGCCGTCCTCCCTGCGTGAGCAGGGAGGCGAGTGCCTAACGTGAAAACCCTATCGAATCTCTGTCAGTAGGTGGCAGAGGTGTGCCTAATACCCTAACGACTGTGTACTTACACGACGCAGGCTATTACGACGAAGTCTTTGAATTCCGTTTCGTACCCTAACTAGGGCGACGTCGGACTTGTTGGACCCCTATGCAGGCTCGCCGGCCCGCAGGTGTGCTTGCGGCGATGACTCACACACAAACACAATCACACCGCTGGCTTGCACACAATGGAGGTCGTTATCTTGACTGGCGCAGGTGTACGAACGGTCGGTGCAGGTGGTCGGCGCAGGTGGCTGGGCGGTCAGCGTGACGGCCCAGGTAGGTGGCGCGAATAGGCGGAGCAGGTAAAAGGGACATGTGTCCCGGTCGACTGCTCAACGGTGAATGACATAGAATAGGTGAGCCACAGGTATTCGTATGAGCGTCAGTGACAGACAGTTAAAAAAAGATGCAAGATGTCATACTGTTTCTCTTTGCCTTATTACGCATGCGCAAAGAAATATTCATGACGCGTTTTAAAAATTTTCGAAACATTTGTGTAAAACATTTTTGACACTACTCAATAAAAATGACAGTTGCTACGAATTACACTCGAGACGACGACGAAGAAGCACGAGATCTCATAAAAAGTTGAGATAGATAGGGTTTTTTGATCTACCTATCTCTTTTAAGTTCGATGGTCACAATTTAGGCTGGCTTCCCTACTCTATATATAATATCTCTATGGTTTGAACGGCTCAAATTTAATCTATGTTTTAATTTTTAATTTGAAAAAAAACTAGAATCTTTTCAAACCTATTTATACTTTTTTCTACGATATAGAATAGATATGTAGAGGTAAATGATTAATTTACGTCAAAAAAAAATTACATGAATGTTCCCTATTATCGATTAAATATTTTTTTTCTGAAAAAAATTGCAGATCAAAGTTTGAGAAGCAGAAACAATAGCACAGACTCCTAGAGAGACCTTCTCAACAGTCCTTATTATTACCACTTTTCTTTTAATAAATGTAATAATTGACCGATCAACTTCAAAGTCACTAATTTGTTGTACAATTTTTGAACCACATATTTTCGCGCCATTTTCTAGCGGTGTACCCATGTGAAATACCCATGTGAAATCATAAAATAAGGACGTGACGGGTGGTTGAACATAATATAAGTTCGTGACAATGTCTGTTTTATTAATAACTAATACTTTTATAGTTCATGACAATGTCTGTTTTATTAATAACTAATACGTTATTTAAAAAAGTACAATATTTTTTTGACAGGTACGATAATTATGCGCCCCTTGGTACGATCGGCCCAACGTTTCAGGTTGGCAACACTGGTGGCACTAGTCAAATCGTTCATGGGAATGTATTTTAATATTTATGCACGAAAGACGAATATTTGGTGCTTATTTTAAATTTAGTTACTTATTTTGATTACTTTGTTCTGTGATTACTCCATTTGCCAAGAAAAAGTGATAAGAAACTTGTAATTATTAGAAAAAGTGAAAGTTTCTAGATCTTTGCTAAAATCTTACATGTAAGTTTTAAAACTTTGTTGAATCTAAAATATTTTTGTATTTTTATTTTGTGTTAAATATTTTTTTAAATATTTGTTGTTGTAGGTCAATAATACAAATATTTGCGTAACGGTAACCAAATTCGATCTTATTAATACCTTTTTATATTATAAAACCATTTATAATCAGTTAGTTTTTATTTATCAATTATATGTTTACTTTCCAAGAGAAAATGACACTTTTTTATTTAATCCAGAACATTAATTTTTTATCATGATATAAAATACTAAATAAAAATTATGTGTTCAATGAAGTACCTTCACAACTTTTTCTTCAGGCAAATCAATCACAAAAAATATTATCAAATAGTCTCCTTATTACCTAATTGTCTCATAGTACATCAGATCATTAGTAACCTTTGGTACTTAATTTTGGCTAACTATTAAAAAACAATGTAACTGACTGCTACTTGTCTTTAACTATCTTTTGTTATCATTTTGTTTAGTACATATGTAATCACATGGATTACAGTTGGTTAGTTTATCAAAACAACAATGAATAGTCTGGATTGTTGCTTCTGAGTAATATATATATATGTGTTATAGACATACATTATTGTTGTCCATTATGAAGAGTATTTGTGTTTTGCTAATTATTAAATTTATATTTATTAATATTAATTAAAATAAAATCTTAGTAAATATAAAATAGTTTCCAAAATAATCCTTTGAAAATTTGATCTCACTTTTGAAAATGTGTGGTGGCCGCCTCATATCTCCCTGGTTTGTAGATAACATTACTATAAACAATAAATATAGATATATATTTAAGTAAATATTTTTTGTGTGTTTGTTCATCAAGATATTCTTAACATAGAAGTATTTTTGCAAGCATGGTATGTAAAAATGAAAAATAAATGTAACTACTATAAAAATTTTAATTTATTAAAAAAGCTCCACAGATTTTGTTTGTTTTTTTTTTAGAATTCCTTGTTTTTATGACTTGTAAAATCAATCCCATTTTAATTTATTTTGGTGGATTATTACTGCTATGGATGGAACATTGAATAATATATGTTCTTCAAAGTACTACAAAATCAAGCAGTTTAGAAAATAAGAATCCTTCTATCTGTGTCTTTGATTAGCACTTGCATGATATGAATTATGAACTAATTTATCAAACACCGATTCATTTCATATTGTTAAGAGCTTAAAATATGTGAATATGATATAAATATTCATTATTCATTCGTTATTCGGTACGGGCGAGAGTGACCGCGGGTAACAGTAGTGATAATATTTAATGAGCGCGGAGATAATGTTTCTCGGAGCCAGTCTCTCGTGTTCGGACATTTATTGATAAAACTAAATAATCGCATGTTTGAGTGGTGAACTTGTTTAAGTGGTCAATAATAGTAAGTAAATACTTACTTCACTCGCATTGGACACGCGATTTACAAATCAGTTTCTTATTTCATATTTGTAGGGCAGCTGGCATAATGTTGTTGTCGCTGTAGGTGTATAGACCTGTTTTTTTCTTTTTCATTGCGTTAGACGTAGTTTTCATGTACATTTATTCGTTTTAACAACTTAACTTACCCAAAATAATTATTATATTAAACTAGCATGGCAACTTAAATTACCAAAAAAAACATGTTTTTGTGTTTTATTTAATATTTACGTAATTAGTTAGTACGTAAGTATTTATGGATGTTTTTTGCCTAATATACCCGTTAACTCCGTGATATCAGGTACTTTAAAAAGTGCCAAATTATCGCAAAAAAAACTTGCAAAAACAGAAACTTAATTTAGTAATTAATAATAATTATTATTAAAATTATCAACCAAAATTTTATATACGCGAAATTGAATTGCATCATGTTACCATACGTTTGGTATAGTTATAAAAATTAAATATATCTATTATAAATAATCTTTGTTTATATAAAAAGTACTAAAACACGTGATTTGTGTAGTAGACGTAGTATGTCCAGTTATGGGGCTGTTAACAAGTGTCAATTGTCAATGATCGTCAGGTTGCTCCGCGGAGAAGATGTCGGAGGAAGGGTCGGACGCTCTCCAGCTGTACTGGGACCGCTTCTTCAAAGCAGAGACGGGAACTTATGAGGTTAGTCGTCTTAAGTATATTCGGAATAATATTCCTTACTTTAAGACGTAGTTAAAATATTACTTTTTCTTACATGGTCAATCCTAGTTGAATGTTTGTTCTAATATTATTCGGGGGTAAATAATAAAACGGTTTGTTGCAGAAATCAACATGGCTAGAATTATTTCTGGCAGAGTTTATCATTCGTCTGAACGAGGGACAAAATGCGAAGAATTTAATAATTTTTTGGTAAGATTCAGATATACATATACCTATCAGACATATTTGCCAGTAAATTGATTGGTTTTCAATAAAACGTAGGTATTAGATTTATCTTTTAGAAATATTTAATAATTACTATTTATAAATTTTCCTTTAATACTGGACTTTAGTACTGGACGGATATTAATTTAATTTAATTAAGTTACAAACGAAAGTTCATCTCTGAGACAAAACTTATTTTTTCACTATAAAAATTTCTCTGATGTTCACATTAATATACAAGAGTGGGTTTGGGTACAAAATCTTTTATTCGATAAGACGAAAACGATAACTACCGACCGCACGCAATGAGTCGAGAAATTCAAAAGGGTGTAGGGTACTTCTAGATAGGGGTCAATACTCGCATCGCCATGATAAGGTATTAAAAATCATAGAGAGTTATAGTAGAATTCGTAAAGGAAGGCTCGTCCATAAAATCAAAACCGAAGCCTTATTAAATTTCCGGGAATAAATTTATTGTTAGCTTGTGTTACGCGGTAGAAGTGGGAGCGAGAAGTATAACAGCAAAATCTCTCTATAACTTACTTAAAGACCTTGGCCTTTCTATAAACTAGCATCGGTTCATTTCTAAAAGGTATTTCAAAGGCGGCAGTAGTTGGTTCTTTACGAATTTGGTTAGGTAGGAAGGGGAATGTGGATAGTGGAGCCGAGCGTTTTTGCGCATTATAAAGGGGTCCCTTAACCCTACTCGTGGGTAGCAAGTCCCAGGCACTGTTAGCACTCCTCTCCATGCAACGCGATGGGCCCCGCACCCGTACGGTAAATCCATGGAATGCTAAGAAGCTTCGTCTCATAAAACAGAGACCGAAAGTACGTACTATTATTAAAGCTGCTACTTAATATGTTTCAATTTAAACGTGAGACCATACAGCCTGCGTCGATGGAGTGTGCAGAGTGCATGGTAACAGACGCATTTTGTGCAACCTATGGCTCCTAATAATCTGTCATCTGCCCCTACATTATGACAGTCCGCTCAGCGGCGTGGTGACGCTGGTGGGATGCGAGCTGCTGTGCGGCGTGCACCGCGTCACGTCCGCCGAGCACGCGCTGGCCGACGGGAGCGCAGGTAGTCTTAACGACCCGCAGAAGACATAATGGGTAGACTCTCCACATGGGTGCTAACCACTCCCCCCTCCCCCCAGCGGCCGGCGCGGGTCCTCTGCGGCGCTACTTGCTGCGCGGAGCGGCCTGGCGCTGCCTCGTGCTGCTGCGCGCGCTCGGGGTTCAGGTACTCGCCGTTTACTACTGACCTGCGATGGTTTTTGGGTGGAGTGAGTTCGTGAAGAAGGGCGGCAAACTATTCAACTTTTACTAAGTAATTTGCATTTCTTGTAGAAAAGTATGCTTTCAACGAAAGAGATCCTTTTCGTCTAGAAATACGAGTGACTTCCTCGAGGCGTTAAAAAATATTTGCTTTACCGATGTTTACTTCTTGTGATTGATATTCTGAAGTATTTACTGCAAAACGATGCTCCATCTAGTCTTATCTCCGAGTTCCGACTTACATGAATACTCGCTAATAATAGATTCCGTTTGTTCGTAAAGTATTATTTCCTTATCGTACTGCCTATTACAAAATATGATGTCGAGACTACAGGCCATTTGGAACTGTACGTATTTTATATACAGATTATACATTTATATTAACGAATTTAGAACCTACATATAAGAATAGTGCATCTATAACGGTATCAGAGCCGGATAGTGCAGACCAGAGAGCCGTGATGACCGCAGCTACTATCGCAACTGGCTAGACGCTGCCTAACATATTATCTGATAAGAGATTTAATTTTGTGTGATCAATACATGTTTCACTACTAATTGTAAATCATAAAACCCTGATAAATATGAACAGACGTATCTAAAATGACATCTGTCTTCAAAGCATTTAAGGCCAGGTTATAACAATTTTACGTCCTTGAAAGCCAAACAAAAACGACATTACTATTTTGTATTTGTAAACTTTCTTTATAAAATATGTAGTCCTTTGAAAGAAATACCTCATTTGCTAGTTTGCTGTACACTACGAGGATAACGTGTAAATCAAACAGTTTTTAACCATCGACCCAAAAAGAGGAGTGTTATAAGTTTGACGTGTATATATCTGTGTGTCTGTCTGTGTAGCAGCCAAACGAGTGGTCGTCTCCAAGTTATTGGGGTTTTATTGGTGCTAGCTAGTTTTATTGGTAAGGTTCTTATGCAATATTGATATTAAAGACTTAAACAAGTGAAAAATTTTGTGATTACAGGTTCATTTAGTCCAATGTAAAAATCAGTAATTTAACTTTATAAAGCGTAAAAAAATACCTATGAAAAAAAACCTGATAAATAAAAAAAATAACGTCTAAATAATATAACTATGTACCTACATATGGAAGTTGTTGCGTTGGGCAACACCTAAATAATGGAAGAAATCAGTATGCAAGTAAGTTACCAATTAGAATGACGAAATAACAATATCTAATCGTATACTTTAAGTAACCGTTCATTATTTCGTATTTTACGATATTATTTTACAGTATCGTCGACGTACGTACAGCGGTCCCGACTCCCGACGCAACGACTGTAATAATACATAATAATATTATTTTTATCCTTCTAGAGGTCTCTTTGTATATAGGGGGATATTTTAAATTTTTTGAGAAATTTTTGGACAATTTAAATTTACATATATTTTTAATTTTATATTTTTGATTTCTTAAATTATTTTCATATTATCATTTTATTAGTATGTACATTTTATACGTGTTATGTAAATAATTATGATTTTTTATTATGTGATATATGTATTTTGTCCATAAATACTGTTACAATTAAAAATAAAAAAATATTACATTTGATATTATAATAGAGTGCGGTGATAAAGAGAACAATCGCTGTGATTGCATTACGCAAAGTAGGTATGGAGCCAAATGCACATTTGTAAAATTCTCCATATACTTTTCATTAGTCGAATGTTTGTGTACCGGGCTATTATGAGGGACAATGAGACATCCTCTGTTTGAGACAGAGAAAGATCTGGCCGTCCACGTAGTGTTTGTAGAAAAAAGGTGGTCAAAGCAGTAAGGGAAAAAATTCGAAGAAATACTGTCCGAAAGCAAAAGATCTCGGGAAATGAAGATATGACCTAGAACCATGTCGCGTATTTTAAGGGATGACTTAGGACTTGCAACCTATGAGAGAGGCAATGGTCATTTCTTAACTGATAAATTAAAGATGAATAGGGTGGTAAAATCGAAACAACTACTGAAGCTGTACGCAAAGGGAGGTTATAGAAAAAAAAATGTTTACGGATGAGAAGTTTTTTTTTTTATATGATCGAGGGAAATGCTTGAATACATTCCACCTGATGGTAAGTGGAATGTAGTCTTAGGTGGTAAGGCGCATTGCCAAATTGAAAGCTGGTGGGGAATATGTAAACACAGATTTCACCAGAAAGTGATCGGAGGTTCCCAAGGGGGAGGTAAACTCTACACGATACCTGTCCGGATCAATTGTCAGAAGGTCCAGGCAATTGGCTGTATGGCCTACTACATCTGGTACCCTTGTCGCTTGCTTCACTAGCTGAAAGAGGTCCAAGGACAACGAGAGGAACTTTTTACTATAGAGGAACATTTTAACAAACAAAATGACTGTATTTATGCTCAAAGCTCTAAGGAAGCTTCCCAATTAGTCGACAGAGTGCTATGTGGGCATTATCCGATTCAGTGATGGTTTTGTGGGGTGTTAGATATGAAGGAGTGACTGAGCCATATTTTTGTGAAAAAGGTATCAAAACATCGGCACAAGTGTATTAAGACCCCATTCTTGAGAAGGTATTTAAGCGCCTTAATAATACCATGTTTAATAACCAAGTATGGTCCTTCCAGCTAGACTCAGCGCCGGGTCATAAAGCTCGGTCCACGCAGTCTTGGTTGGAAGTGAACGTCTTGGACTTCATCAGAGCTGAAGACTGGCCATCGTTTAGTCCCGATCTTAATCCGCTGAATTATGATTTATGGTCAGTTTTAGAGAATACAGCTTGCTCTAAACGCCATGATAATTTGGAGTCCCTAAAACAATCCATACGATTGGCAGTGAAGAATTTCCCCATGGAAAGAGCGCGTGCTTCTATTGATAACTGGTCTCAAAGTTTTATGAAGTGTATTGAAGCCAATGGACACCACTTCGAATAAGCTTTTTTTATTTGTTTTATATTGGTGTTGTTCGCACCAAAATAATATTCCCCATTTCTTGAATCCGTTATTTATTGTATGTATTCCAACGAGACACGATCTTAAAACAATAGAATTTGAATATAATTTATAAACTTAGGGTACGCGCGAAAAAAAACTAACTTAATAGGACTCTTTCAGAATTAAGGTTTCACAATCAAAAAACTCACAAACATACCGCCCACCAAGGACTCTGTTCTTAACTGATATCATGGGTTTGATTTCTGAACAGTACTCGATGGTAATAGTATGACCTTTGATAATCTCTTCAAAACTGATGTCTGCGTCTTGAGAGTTACAATTCTGACTTCATTGTCTTGTCCTTTATGTATATCTTTAATCCTTCCCATCAACCATTTGGTTGGTGGTATGTGTTCTTCCTTGATTATAACTAAATCACCAATCTTTGGAATTTCTGTCCTTGAATGCCACTTGGTTCTTTGTTGTAATGTATGTAAAAATTCTTTAGACCATCTTTGTCAAAATGTTGTGTTATTTTTTGAACTAGACGCCATCGTTCTAAGGGGGTAATAGATTGGTTTTCATATTTTTTGTCAGGTAACAGTATTAATGGTTCTCCTACTAAAAAATGCGCTGGCGTTAAAGGTGTTAAGTTGTCTGGATGTTCACTAATTTGAAAAATAGGCCGTGAATTTGTAATAATAAGGTGCTCATCTCTTCATATGTAATGTAATGTATAACGTTACATTTCAAATCACCTTTGTCAAATGAGATTTAACCATTTTTATTCCAGCTTCCCATAGACCACCGAAATTAGGAGCTCTAGGTGGTATGAAATTAAATTGAGTGCCATCATTAGATAGTAGTTCACTTATTTCCTTTGTAAAAGTACTCCTTGCTGTCTTCAACATATTTTTAAGTTCTTTGGCTGCTCCAACGAAATTTAAGCCATTATTACTCCATAGCTCTAAACAATGACCTCTACGAGATGTGAATCGTCTAAATGCAGCTAAGAATCCAGAAGAAGTCAAATCACTGACAACTTCAATATGAACGACTCGAGTTTTCATACATATAAAAAGACATGTACAGTAGAAACTCGATTATCCGGCCCTCAGTTATACGGATTCGCGATTATCCGGACAGCCCAGCTATATTCAAAATATGTACCTACAAGTCGAATTTAGGCAAGCAGAATTGGGCAAAAATTAAAAAAAGATAAACCGGTCGTAAATTAGCTGAATTGTATGGTGTGGGTACATCCACGATAAGTGATATAAAAAAGAATGCCGATTCAATTTTGTTGTACACTTGTAAATTAGATAGTGAAGACGGAAGTAAACATCGGAAAATGATGAAGAAACCAAAAAATGAACTTTTAGAAGATTTCAACACGGATGATTCTATTTTAGAGGAGATTAATGAGCTAACGTTAAAGATACAAATATGCTAGGATTGTGATGATGATGATGATATAAAAGAGTGGGTCACTTGTGACAGTAATGATCAAGGCTTTTTTGATGATAATCATTATTCCTTAATAAACATTGATTTTCGTTGATATATATTTGTTGTTTTTAATAAATAAACATATAAAATTATATGTACCACATATGTATGCACAAAACCCGCTATTCTTCATACATCGATCTTCATTCGATTATCCGGATTTTCACAATCAAAAAACTCACAAACATACCGCCCACCAAGGACTCTGTTCTTAACTGATATCATGGGTTTGATTTCTGAACAGTACTCGATGGTAATAGTATGACCTTTGATAATCTCTTCAAAACTGATGTCTGCGTCTTGAGAGTTACAATTCTGACTTCATTGTCTTGTCCTTTATGTATATCTTTAATCCTTCCCATCAACCATTTGGTTGGTGGTATGTGTTCTTCCTTGATTATAACTAAATCACCAATCTTTGGAATTTCTGTCCTTGAATGCCACTTGGTTCTTTGTTGTAATGTATGTAAAAATTCTTTAGACCATCTTTGTCAAAATGTTGTGTTATTTTTTGAACTAGACGCCATCGTTCTAAGGGGGTAATAGATTGGTTTTCATATTTTTTGTCAGGTAACAGTATTAATGGTTCTCCTACTAAAAAATGCGCTGGCGTTAAAGGTGTTAAGTTGTCTGGATGTTCACTAATTTGAAAAATAGGCCGTGAATTTGTAATAATAAGGTGCTCATCTCTTCATATGTAATGTAATGTATAACGTTACATTTCAAATCACCTTTGTCAAATGAGATTTAACCATTTTTATTCCAGCTTCCCATAGACCACCGAAATTAGGAGCTCTAGGTGGTATGAAATTAAATTGAGTGCCATCATTAGATAGTAGTTCACTTATTTCCTTTGTAAAAGTACTCCTTGCTGTCTTCAACATATTTTTAAGTTCTTTGGCTGCTCCAACGAAATTTAAGCCATTATTACTCCATAGCTCTAAACAATGACCTCTACGAGATGTGAATCGTCTAAATGCAGCTAAGAATCCAGAAGAAGTCAAATCACTGACAACTTCAATATGAACGACTCGAGTTTTCATACATATAAAAAGACATGTACAGTAGAAACTCGATTATCCGGCCCTCAGTTATACGGATTCGCGATTATCCGGACAGCCCAGCTATATTCAAAATATGTACCTACAAGTCGAATTTAGGCAAGCAGAATTGGGCAAAAATTAAAAAAAGATAAACCGGTCGTAAATTAGCTGAATTGTATGGTGTGGGTACATCCACGATAAGTGATATAAAAAAGAATGCCGATTCAATTTTGTTGTACACTTGTAAATTAGATAGTGAAGACGGAAGTAAACATCGGAAAATGATGAAGAAACCAAAAAATGAACTTTTAGAAGATTTCAACACGGATGATTCTATTTTAGAGGAGATTAATGAGCTAACGTTAAAGATACAAATATGCTAGGATTGTGATGATGATGATGATATAAAAGAGTGGGTCACTTGTGACAGTAATGATCAAGGCTTTTTTGATGATAATCATTATTCCTTAATAAACATTGATTTTCGTTGATATATATTTGTTGTTTTTAATAAATAAACATATAAAATTATATGTACCACATATGTATGCACAAAACCCGCTATTCTTCATACATCGATCTTCATTCGATTATCCGGATTTTCGATTATCCGAATGCCTAATGACAACAATTAGTCCGGTTAATCGAGTTTCTACTGTAACCTTTGTATGCTTTGTGGCCTCTACCTTTTGTTGTGCGCATATAAATCGGTCCCGCGTAATCTACACCACTGCACTCGAACGGTCTACCGAGATTCACGCGAACTTCAGGTAATATTCCCATTAAAGGCTGCGGGGTTAGTGCCTTGTGTCTGACACAAATGACACACTGACGTACACATTTCTTTACTAATTTTTTTAGTCCAAGAATCCAATAGCGACCTCTTAAATAATTGATCATGAGTGCATAGCCACCGTGCAATAACCTTTCATGTTTTTCTTTAACAATTAACCATGATATATATGAAGTTTGAGATAGTATCATTGGATGTTTGACCTCTATAACCTTTGCGTTGTGAAGTCTTCCTCCTACACAAAAGACTTCTTCAGCGTTAAGGTAAGGCGATAGTGATATTAATTTCCTTTTTTTCTTTATTTTGTTCTTTTTCTTTAGATCCATAATTTCTTCATTAAAGTCCAAATTTTGCACAACCTTTATGCAAGCTATCAGAGTATCTTTTAATTCATTGCTGTTTAAATAGTTTGTTTGCTCTTTATTCAAGTACCTTTTTTCTTTTAGAGGCTGAGAAATCTTCGGCAATAAGTGAGTACACGTATCATTCTATTTAATGATGAAAACCTTTCCCAAATGGGTGATTCTATTTGATTATGATGTGTTTTTATCTTTATTTGTCTTTGTTCAAGTTCTGTTTCAGGTACCATTCTTCGCACAGATGTAGTTTCTTTAATCAATCATGTTGGTCCTCTCCACCAAAAGGTTTTTCCTATTAATTCCAATGAGTGAATACCTCTTGATGCTAAGTCTACTGGATTATCTTCAGAGCTTATGTGAAACCATCGATCACTCCTTAATAAATTTTGTATCTCAGCAACTCGGTTTCCTACAAATGTTTGCCATCTCATTGGCTGTGACTGAATCAACGCCAGAACTATCATTGAATCAGTATAGGTATATACTTGTTCTACTGGAACCTGTAATATATAAATAGATTTTGATATCAGTTTAGCTAAAAGAACTGCTGCACAGAGTTCTAGTCTAGCAATAGATATTTGTTTTAAAGGTGAAACTTTTGCTTTACTCTCTAAAAGATAAATGTAGATTCCATCCTTGCTTATCACTTTAACATAAAGTACAGCTGCATGGGCTGACATAGAAGCATCTGCGAACCCATGAAGTTCAATATGTGTATTATATCAGGGTGAATGTGTCCATCTGTCAATTTGTACATTTTCCAATACATGCAATTGTTGTCTAAGCTCGAATCTATTCAGTAAGTATATGTGAGGGTACCTCTTCATCCCAATCACTGTTGCATAGCCTAAATTTCTGAATTAGTATCTTGGCAATTATAATAGATGGAGATATCATCCCAAATGGGTCAAAAAGTCTGGCTATGTCAATAAAATTTTGCGTTTTGTAATGGGGTTTACTAATTCTGGTAAAGTGACCTTAAATTTGAATGAGTCCTTCTTACGATCCCAAATTTTCCTAAAATTCTAATATGTTGGTCTAGTTTTACTTCTATCGGTTGAATGCTAATATTTTTATCTTCCTTTATAAGACTTAAAAGTTCCTCTGAGTTACTTGACCACTTTTGCATTTCAAAGCCACCGGCACGTAATAGGTTTGTTACTTGCTGGTAGATGGTAATACCTTCCTGTTCATCATGACAACCTGTCATCAAATCATCGACATAAAATGATTGTTTAAGAATGTTAGCAGCTGTTGGATAGTTTTGCCCTTCATCTTCTACCAACTGTACTAATGTTCGAATGGCTAAATATGGAGCGGAAGCTGTTCCGAATGTCACTGTTAGTAGCTCATAACATTTTAAATGTTCATCGGTGTTATCACGCCATATATATTTTCTGATATTTTGTGTTTTGTTTATTTATTAAAACTTGCCTGTACATTTTTACAATGTCACCCACTATGGCTATTCTGAACTTTCTCCATTCCGTGATTAACGTTAATAAGTCCTTTTGTATAGTTGGGCCGATGATAAAGGTGTTATTAATTGAAACACCTTCTAAACCGTTTAGCAGAAGCATCAAACACTACTCTAACTTTAGTGGTATCCTTATCGTTTCTTACCACTGCGTGGTGAGGTAAGTATATTCCATTTTCAGTATCTTCTTCGATTAAATGCATGTGACCTAGTTCCAAGTATTCACGTATAATATTTTGATAATCATCATTTAATTTTGTATTATACTGTAGTTCTCGTTCTAACTGTAAAAATCGATTTGTGGCTATAGTTTTAGTATTTCCACATTTATTAATTAGATCTTGAATCTCATCTTTAAATGGCAGTGTCACTATATATCTTCCACTTGCATTTCTTTTCACAGTGTTCTTGTAAATATTTTCACATTATCTTCTTCGGTTGTGTAATTTCTTTTTGATGTAACTGTTTCATTCTCTATTTCCCAAAACCTTTTAATTATTTCATTGTCACAAGTACATATATGCATATTTGTAAAACGTCTGTTTGTTGCTGGTTGTCCGTCCCCAGTTTCTCCTGAAAGAATCCAACCAAGATGAATGTATTGAGCAATTATTCCAAAATTACTCTTTTTAAAGCCAGTGTCTAAAATCTTGCTGAAAACCTCAGCACCTAGCAGCAGGTCTATTTTATTTGGTTTGTTGTATCCTGGATGTGCTAGTGTAATCTTCTCTAATTCTGGCCAGTATGATACTGATGTTTCTTGTGAGGGTGTATAGGTTGTCAATATATTTAACACGTATGCCTTAATCCGGAAACTTAAGTGAGGTTTGTATCTTGACTGTATGTTTAATTCAACCATATACTTCGTACGAAGCTGTTTACCATCTCTTAGCCTTGATATCAAGCCATCAATTCTTATACTCTTCAAACCACAAGCCTGAACAAGATTTTCGGTCACAAAAGAGGTTTGCGAACCCTGGTCAATAAGAGCACGGTAGATAAGTGTTTGACCCATCCTTGTGGCAATGCCTACGAGGGCTGTAGCTAACAAAACTTGACCAGGTTGTTTCACAAAGTGTATTGAAATGTTCATAGAGGTTTTATGATTTTCTTGCATAACGGATTCCTTAGAGGTTGCACATTGCTTTTCAGCATGTAAAAGTGAGTGGTGTTTTCTGTTGCAAATTCTACAAAAGGTGCGCTTTGTGCAATTTGTTACTACATGGTGAGGTATAAGGCAGTTGTAACAAAGGTTATTATTTTTAACAAATTCATATCTGTCTTTCAAATTTTTATTTGAAAATTGTTTGCAATTATATAAATGATGATCTTCTTTACACAGGATACATGTTATTGTGCTATTAATTGTATGAAATGATTTTTGTTTAATTAATTTAGGAGGTTCTATCATTTCTAGTGATCTAAACCTGGATTCCATAAACTGTTTCAACATCTCAAATGAAGGTAAGTTGTCGGTCTCTAATGACATGTTTTGTTCCCATATTCTATGGCTTTCAGAATCTAACTTTGTTATTGTCATGTAAATAATAATAGCATCCCATTCATTGGTATTTATTCCAATAGTGATTAATACATTTAAGCATTCAATAGTTGTATCTAATAACTGTTTCATATGGTATGTTGAATCTGTAACAATATTCTTCAAACTAAAAAGTCTTAAAAACAGAATTTGAGATGTATCTTTTATTATTATATCTTTTTTGAAGAGTTGTCCACGCTTGAATATAATTGTCATGTGTAATTAAAACTGTACGCAGCAATTGTTCAGCCTCACCTGTCAAGCTAGACTTCAAATAATGTAATTTTTGAACATTATCCACATTTAATAAATCATAAAACGAAGTCCACTCTGTGTATTTTCCAGAAAATGTGGGTAAGTTTATAGTAGGTAGTTTGATGGCTGTATTACTTGAAATCTGCTCTTTCTCATTTGTATATTACTGTTTTGTGGCGTTAACTCTGATATTTTATTTTTCAAATCACTTTTATATTTTAAGTTTAGCTCTTTGGTTTGATCATAAATGTCATTTTGAAAAAAATGGATTGCTGCATATCTTTTTTGTTAATGGCTGAAATTATTTGATCGTGGGTATCCATAAATGATTGTCTTATACTTTCCAGCGATTACAAACGAGCATTTAGATATAAAGACTTATTCTTGACTTAGATGTTTTGTGATAATTTGTTAGGGCTTTGTTAATTTTGCAAAGTCTGTCTTCTTGAATACTAATTTACTCCACACTTTTACTAAATCTTAATCACTGATTCAAATATCTGTAGTTCGAAGGACCAAAATGTTCGCACCAAAATAAAATTTAACTTTTATTGAATCCGTTATTTATTGTATGTATTCCAACGAGACACAATCTTAAAACAATAGAATTTGAATATCATTTATAAACTTAGGTTACGCGCGAAGAAAAACTAATGATAATTAATACACAGTGTGACGTTTTAGAAGAGACTGATTTATTTGTCTATAATGATGTGACACAGATTTACATAGATTATATAAGGAAATTTTGTTATAAGATTAACACCTCCGCTTAACAAAATTAATAAACAATCTAATGCCACAAAACAAAAAAATTACAAGTACTGTGAAACAGGTAGAATGCCAAGTTTTTCAGTGAAATATTTATGTTTAACAGATCCCAAACTTTTGGTTAAAATATCTGCTGGCATTTCAACTGTTTCCAGATAATCAATTTTAACAAAATTATTTGCTACAGCTTCCCTTATAAAGTGGTATCTGATATCAATGTGTTTCGATCTTCGATGAAAAATTGGATTTGAAACTAATTTTTGTGCACTTTGACAATCGTTATATAAAACAATAGGTTCTGTAATACCTAGAATTTCAAACATTAAGTTTTTTAGATAAATGGCTTCTTTACTAGCTTCCGATATTGAAATATATTCAGCTTCTGTTGAAGACAGAGCTACGTTTCTTTGCTTCCTACATTCATAAGAGATAACTGTATTTGACATCATAAAACTAAACCCAGAAAAAGATTTTCTGTCATTATTATCTGAGCCCCAGTCTGCATCTACATAACCCTTAATATAAGACTCATCTTTGGAAAATACAAGACCATAGTTTTTAGTACCTTTTAAATATTTTAAAATCCTTTTTAAATGTCTCCAATGAGTTTCATCATATGAATTATTAAACTGGCTAAGGTAATTGACACTATATGCAATGTCTGGTCTGGTTAACACTGCCAGATACATCAAACTGCCTACAAGTTGCCTATATGGATATTTATTATCACAACAACTATTCTGAGATTTTCCTAGCTTTAAATTAACCTCCATAGGAGTTTCTGCTGTTTTACAATCCAACATATTAAATCTTTTTAATAGGTTTTCTACATATTGCTCTTGATCAACAGTTATTACATTATTATTAAAATTAACTCTTAAACCTAAACATTGTTTTATCTGGCCTAAATCTTTTATTTCAAATTTACAACTTAACTTATTTATCAAATCTTTAGTTGTAATATCAGAGTTAGAGAAAATAAAGAAATCATCAACAAATAATGCTACAATGACTTTAACATTTTTAACAGATTTTATAAAAAGACAAGGTTCGTACTTTGATTTTTCATAGCCTAAACTTATCAAATAATCATTTATTCTCTGATACCAAGCACGAGATGATTGCTTAAGGCCATATATAGCACGTTTTAATTTTAACACTTGGTCATTTTCACTCCTTGCTTCATAACTTATAGGTTTGTACATATACACAGTTTCCTTCAAATAACCATTCAGAAAAGCTGTGGTAACATCGAGATGACGTATATCTAAACTAAGTTTTGCTGCTATAGAAAATAATAACCTTAATGTGGAATATCGTAGCACTGGTGAAAAAGTTTCATGATAGTCAATATCTGGTTTTTGTAAGAAACCTTTGGCCACTAACCTTGCACGGTATCTGACTTTTCCGGTACTATCATATTTCTTTTTGAACACCCACTTGCACTGCACTATTGTGGCATCTGCAGGTCGATCAACAAGTTCCCATGCATCGTTTTTCTTAAATGACTCCAATTCCTCTTTCATGCTTGCCTTCCAAAAATGACTCTCTGGTCCTTTTAAAGCCTCTTGGAGTGTAATATCCTTTTCATCATGATCTATAGACTCAGCAATACACAATTGGTTATAACCAAAACGTTCTGGTGCTTTTCTGTTTCTCTTATGTATAGCTTCCTCACTGTTCAAGCATGCTGTTTTAATCTCTTGATCAGGTACTACATCAAAAAAACTTTCATCAGAAGTGACACAAGAAGTATCATCTGGAACATAGGTATTGTCACTATCTTCAAATTCATCTTCAGAGTCTGTGTCATCTGAAACTATATACTCTTTTTTGACATCTGAAACTATACACTCATTTTTGTGTTCCACCGCTGAAGACTTACATTCAACTGGAATATCTACTGTATTGTTAATAGTTGAGTATTTTTCCACTATGATGACATCTCTGCTAGTCATAACCGAGTTATTTTCTGGGTCATAAACCCTATAACCCTTTGTATTCTCAGCATAGCCAACTAAAACTAATTGTTTAGCTTTCTTATCCCATTTCAAACGTTTTTCTTTTGGGATATAGGTCATTACTCTACTACCAAAAATTCTTACATGACTTAAGTTTGGTTTCTTGCCTGTCCAGATTTCATATGGTGTTATATTTTTCAATCCAGTAACAACTGACCTATTTCTTAAGTAAACAGAGGTGTTTATGGCTTCTGCCCAAAATTTTTTATGTAAACCAGCATCAAAAATTAGACATCTTGCCTTTTCCACTAATGATCTGTTCATCCTTTCACTCAAGCCATTCTGTTGAGGACTATAAACATTAGTTTTTTGATGAATTATACCTGCATTTGTCAGGTATTGTTCAAACTCTTTGCTACAGAATTCTAGGCCGTTATCCGTCCTCAATATTTTAATTTTTCTTCCTTTTTGATTTTCAACCATATTCTTGAACTGCTTAAAAGATTGAAATGTTTCACTTTTTGCTTTGAGGAAATAAACAAATACCATGCGACTGTGGTCGTCCACAAAAATGAGAAAATACCTCGCTCCTCCAATAGAAGCCAACTCCATCGGTCCACAAACATCTGCATGTATTATATCTAGTGGCACACTGCTCCTCATACCTACATGACTAAATGGTAAACGTGTCTGTTTCCCTTCGCAGCATGTAGGGCATGTATTTCTGTTTATTGTTGACCTATCTGTAAAAGATATTCCTTTGACCGCTCCATCTTTCATCTTGTCTAAACTGACGCTATTTATGTGTCCCATACGCCGATGCCAGATTTCACTTGATGCTAGCACTGTTGCTGCCAATAACTGTTCTGTTTTCACAGTGTATAATCTGTACACACCTTCCACTAATTCTGCCTTTCCAACAAGTTCTTTCTGTCGATTGTAGATATAGCAGGAGTTTTCTTTAAAAACTACACTGTTGCCTTTCTCTATCAGCTTACTCACGGAAAGCAAATTGGTTGTCAAATTTGGTATGCACAATACATCTGTAACTGTGATGTCATACTCCACACCATTCACAATTGTAGTGATGTTCACATCGCCAGAACACAGCACTGGAACACACGTTTGGTTCGCGACAATTACTTCTTTTGTTTCGTGTTTTTGTGATCGATTCAGGATGTTATCATATGTTGCAGTCATATGTTGACTTGCCCCGCTGTCTATGTACCAATCGTTGCTATTAAATTTTCCACTCAAAAATATAGCACTAAATGCATTCGATTGTTTCCTTTTATTGAACTCTAAGTTTGGGGCGTTATTATGACATTGGTTTTTATAGTGACCAGTTTTTTTACATTTGTAGCATTTTATGACTTTTACAGCTTTTGAAGTGTCACTGACAGATTGTCTTTGACTAATTTTATTGTCGCCATATTTCAATCGCTGCATTCCTTTTGCTACAAGAGCATTCTCGGAACTTGAAACTGTTTCAACTTCACTGCACATGTCCAACAACTTTGCTTTTATAACATCTGAACTTATTTCGATGCCGGAATGTTCAATAGCCATCAACATAGGGCTGTACTTTTCAGGCAATCCCGCTAACATTAATGCACCGATCCACTCATCTGTTATTTTGAATCCTGTTCCTTGTAATCGCTGGCCAGTTTCTATAATCTGAGTTACGTACTGAGTCATGGAGTCACAATTCTCAAGTCGAATGTTTATGAGCTTGCGTAACAAACTAATTTTTCTTGTATAGCCGGTATCATCAAACATATTCTTCAACTTGCTCCATAATTCATACGTAGTAGATGCGTATTTGATGTGCACATAAAGCGATGGGTCAATTGTAAGCACTAGTTTAGCCTTTGCTTTAGCGTCTTCTGTTGTTTGAACTGCTGTAGCCTGGGCCGGTAAACGTGCCGTAATGGCGGACGCCATGCCTTCTAACACAAGCAAATTTTGCACGGCAAAACACCATTCCTCATAGTTTTCGCGACCTTTTAATTTGGGTACATTAGCGATATAGTTCGTCGATGACATTTTTAACACGAAAAAAAACTATTATTCGTTAAAACTTCTAAAAACTTTTAACGCGTTGCCCATAACCTGATAATTAATACACAGTGTGACGTTTTAGAAGAGACTGATTTATTTGTCTATAATGATGTGACACAGATTTACATAGATTATATAAGGAAATTTTGTTATAAGATTAACACTTTTCATGTTGACATATCACAGATTAAAAATTACTAATAGGACTCGTTTAGAATTAAGGTTTCACAATCAAAAAACTCACAAACAGGAGTATTGAACTAACACACTGTAAAAGTAATAAATTTTATTTGCAAGAGTTTTAAGAAAAACAATTTTCTTTGTTACAATATTTATGGCAAGACTACGTATATTGTCACATTTATAAGAAATATCATAATACCTAAATATGGAACAAAGAATATGTATCTTTTATCTATCTAACAAATATACGAGGACAGTATGAAATTTAGCGCAGTTATAGTTTATATGGAGAAGAGGTTTAGAAAAATGATATTTATATATATTAATTAAAATAGATTTAAAGAGGTTTGTCGCCTGACGTTATTACGTCATAAGTAATAAGTAGAGGTTTCGGCTATTGAGGGACCACTCGTTCCTATAGGTATATACAAATAATCTATCTATTATTTGTCTTGTTTATTAAATATATTTGTCATATACAAAGCGTGTGTTAACAGAATACTTCTGCACAGTTCAAATGTTAAGAAGGATTCATATAATTAAGTTTATCTAAATGTTACGCAAGATTTACTAAATACAGCCACAGGTAGGTGGTACCTATGTTCCTTCAGATGTGAAGAAAGATACATAAAACTAAAACTACTACTTATCTATTATTCAAGCTACTTAAATAAAGTATTTTTTTTTTAATTATTTACTTTTAAGCATCCGACATATTCATAATAAAATTGAGCCGATTTTTCAGCACCTTTTGCCGACTAATCGCCTACTACTTTACGGGCCGATTAGTCGGCACATTTCTAAACATACAACATTAAAAAAAACCTTTTTTAGATTTTACACACATGCCACTCTCACTCACATATTACAATGATAACTCTCGCATAGCACTTGTGTGAGTACACGCACACATCTCCGTTCAAAACAACTATGCTTATTACATTGAAACTAACCGTGTGTAGGGTCTGTCCTGCTGCCGGCAGCTGAGCTCGGTGCTGATGTGGCTGTTCGGGGAGACGTGCCTCCCTCCCCCCGCGTTGCTCCCCACCCCGCCCCCCGCCACGCCCGCCACTCCCCGCGCGCCCCTCCCCGCGCACCCGCGCGCCGTCAGGCATATGCACGAGCTGTTCTCACACAGGTGGGACTCATCAATTTAGAATTGGTTAATATGGATGGGAAGGACATCTTGTGCTTTGTTGTTATTGATCTCTTTGGATATGCTTTGCTGTTGGGTTATACTTAAATTCGCATGCATTTGTTTTAGAATATGGTCCAAACAGAAATCAACGGGAAACGCGGACACGAATCACTCGGGTGCCTCATCCGACAGGGGCTCTAATATCGACAGGTAAATAAATTATACATGAGAAAGTAATAACGAGCTCTTTAGTCCCTTTGTCTATTACCAGAGTGTCTAATTTTGGCTAATGCTCAGTTCATCAATTCTTTTATTCTTCAATTCATTTATTCTTCAATTCATTTTGAACCTATTAAAACAAATATAAAGTCAATAATAATAAGATTCCAAGGACGAGACGTTTAAACTAGGGATTGCTTTCTGGCGTCATTTTGCGTCATTTTCAATCCTACCGGATCCGGACGGATACACATCGATCTGACCGGATTGATCACATCGGGTTGATTGCCGGTTTTCGGATTAAAATGAACTGTTAGTAAGTAACCAATTGACATTATACTTAATAAAACTAGCTTAGTATATAAAACATATCACCCAGGTAGGTTAAAATTTTCACAAGAAGCCTAATAGAAGACGACCATATATAGAATGCTTAAACCGCCGTGACGGGTCGCGATACGGTCGCTCAATAGCAATCTGGGAAACCGTCTTTACACTCTTGGTGGAACGACGAGACGGCTCGAGGTCGATTCTAATCTCTGCCGGTATCGGTTCATTTTTCATTATATATTTATTCAAAATTCAAATCTCTTCTACTTAGTGCACACTGTCAATCATTTTTTTATTTGAAGCAAGATCTAATAAAGTTTTATCATTATTCACATTCACCTTGTGAAATCTTTTCATGATAGACAGAAGAGTATTACATAAATAGCTAATACAGGATCCGGTAAACTCATAATGATGCCGGATCCGTTTTTCGGGATTGTAAACCCTAGTTTAAACTTCGTTGTATAATTATGCCTTATATGCGTATTTCTAGGATGGTTTTTTCTCTGTTACAGAGTAAATTTCAAAGGCCATTCTAAATTAGATTCAGAAGATAGATTGAGGAAACAGTCAATTGAACATTCCGACGAGTCCTCGGATTCAGGTGATTCTAATGAAGAACTGCAAATTCTAAACCGAACCATGACCCTCAAAGTGTGCTCGCCCGAAGATGACTTCGAGTATTTCAATTCTCCGACACGCACTTCTTACGACTACGCGAGTCAATCACTGTACAGTGATCCGTTTTATTCGCCGCGAAGAGCCAAGCCTAAAGCCGAAGACTTTATGACCGATCGGCACAGAGCGATTGTCGACTCTGAGATAAGCACGTTTGAGTTTACGATACTTATAACGGACTTGCTGCAAGAGCTGTGCAAGGCGGAGAGCAGTCTGTCGGGATCCGAGGGATCGCAAATATCGATGCAGTGTATAAACTTCGCACTCAAAAATCTATGTTCACTTCAGTTCGGATCGATTCCCGCGCAGGCCACGGTCTACGAACCCTCAGAAATGTCACGAGTCAAGGTGGCGCTGACGGAACTGCTCATGGTGTCCCTGGACCGGGTGCTCGTACACTCCGACCTTTGCGCTAAATTGATAAATAACGGGATCCTGCCGATGCTCCTGCGGGTGCTCGAGGACGCGATATGTAAATCCAGCGCCAAATATAAAACTACGGCGGAACTAAAAAATCAAACCGAGCGCGTCGTACCGACGGGTGCGGTCGAGGCCGAGAATCTATTGAAATTCGTCTTCGGCGTCGCTTACTCCATAATGGCCTTCTTCCACTGTCTCCTCATGCAGTGCCGCTCGGTGGAGAAGCTGCGGGAGTTCACCGAACAGTTCCGCCTGTACGGCCAGTGCCTGAAGGGCGCGCTACTCAAGGAGTGCGTCGAGCTGATGATTCGCATCCCGGGCGTCGACGAGGGGGAGGTTGCGCTCGCCGTCAAGAGGCTCGTCGATTCCATCGGGCGGCTGATCTCCGCGGCGAAGCGCGTGCGAGGCGACGTGACTCACGCCGCCGCCTGCGGACGCCAGCGTCACCGGCGGTGCCGCGCCCGCGTGGCGGCCGGCCTGCACCACCACCACGACGCGCTGGGCGAGGCCGCCGCGCCGCCGCTGCCGCCCGTCTGCTGCGTGGCGGCGCTGTACGCGTCGCTGGCGGCCCTGCTGCCCGACCCGCCGCTGGCGGCGCGCCGGCCGCTCCGAGCTCGCGTGCTGCGCGTCATGCTGCGATGCGGAGCGTGCTGCTGCTTTCCGCCCGGGGCGCTCGTGGAGAACGTGGTGCGCCTGATGCTGACGCACGAGGGTGCGGCGGCGCCGTGCCTGCGCCTGCTGGAGCGCACGGTGTACGGCGAGCTGGGCGCCGGCGTACTGCCTTCGCGGCCCGGGGACCGGCTCCCGTGCGCCGTGTGTGAGCGGTGCGACGGCGGCCCGGCCGGGAGGACGTGGCGCGCCGGCGGGGGTCCCGGCGACAGGAGGAGCACGTGGTCCTTCCTCATACATTACAACTCGCTGCTGCAGCTCGACAACCACGGCGACGTGCTGCACGCGACGGTGGCGCACCTGCTGAAGGTGACGCCCAAGTGCCGGACGGAGATGAAGTACGAGCTGCTGTTCAGCGTCATCTATCCGACCTTCATAGTCTCCAAGCACCGGTACGTCATAAAGATGGAGGAGTCGGCCTACTTCCTGACCGTGTCCTGTCTGAATATATTCGCGAGTCTCCTGAACACCGTGTCGTTCGCCGAACAGTTCATTCAGAAGGGCGGCCTGAGCTACGTGCTGGAACTGATATCGTTGCCGGAGTTTTCCAACCAGTGCTGCACCATTCTCGAAATGGCGATCGTCGTGGAGATATTCAAATTGATGAACGATAATGCGGAGGGCGACTATTTTATTGAAGTCAAACCGCCGACGTCGGTGCTGATACTGTTGAAATGTTTACAACAAGTTACCGACAAATGCTTCCAAATATACAAAACAAAATTGCCCGCGGAGAAGTTCGAGGAGCTGTGCGCCGGCGAGGACCGGGACGCGTCAGCATCGGGGGCTCCGGCGTGGGGTGGGTCCGAGCCCGCGAGGGGTGCGGCGGAGGGCCCGGCGGAGGACGAGCCGCCGAGGGAGGCGGAGGTGTTGCAGAGCGCCGTGACGTTCTGGCGCTCGTGCGGGCGCCTGTGCCTGTGCTGCCCGTGTTTCCGCAGTGTTGCGGCGCGCGTGCTGCCAGCGAGCTGTGCTCTGTTGCGGCTCGTGCTGCACGCGCTGTGCCCCCCCGTGCCCCCCGTGCCCCCCGCCCCCACGGACCGTCTGCTCATGAGGCTCATGGAAGCGCTGCTTACCGTGCAGTTCGCCGTGTCCGGTGAGTACAAATCGAAAATCTTTTTTGAAAATACATTTTTTTTACAAAACATTCCTCATTGTCGAAGCTATCACCGGCTCGGAAAAAAAATTCCCACAGACCTGAGATGAGCTGGCGCCGGATACTCGGCGGGTTTTTTTCTTGTCTACCTTATTTTAAAGATGTAGTTAAATTCTAAATTACTTAAATACATTACAATACTATGTAAATACTCTGACTAAATCTTGAAGTAGCCTGGCAGTGGTCGCTTCGTACCCACGGTGCATCATTCTCTAAATATTCGGATTCCTTTAGCACACTGAAGTTCTTCATTTACTTTCTTAATTTTATTGAATGGTGATACTTGGACGTTTGATGGGTGCTTGTTGTAGATTTGTATACATTTTGATTTCCCCAAAAAAGATTTACTCACTTTTTTAAGTCGAGTAACAGGTAGCGCGAGCTAGTGTTTGTTCCTCGTATATTTATATTGTCTATATCACTGTGATAGTATAGTATTCTTGTGTACATATTTAAGATTATAAAATTATACTGACAGGTTACCGTAAATACATTATTTTGCTTAAACTTATCTCGTAAAGAACTAAAATGGTATTTATATCGGTGGAACTATATAACAGTAGGCAGTAACTGTCTAATAAAGTAACGTCGCAGTAGTGTCGTCAGTTAGGGATGTTATTTTTGTAGCAGCGTACGCGGCAGAACTAAGTTGACCAGCCAGCCTGGCTGCGTGAGGGCTATCATTACCTGTTTAACATTTGAAGTTGAAAGTCTGAGAAATTTTTATTATTGTGGGATTATATTTCAAATCTGTAGGTAGTCTGTAGTCTGGAAGTATTTTCTACCAGTCCAATCCGTAACCGACATTCGAGGGCGCGTTTTTAACTTCTCGGAATGGGAGGGTAGGTCGACAGTGGAAGTGATTAACAGAATGGTAACGAGTTAAGTAACTCATTATTATTATAAATAACAATTTTTATCTAAATCGGACCATTCGTTTTTAAAGTACCGTCGATCAAGTTCATTTTTGAAGAAAGTCTGAGTAATAGAGAAAATCGAGTATCGTCCCATTATAAAGTTCTTTATCAAGGAAAGTCGGTTCAAATTTAGCCTATTTTTCGGACAAAGACGAAACATTTGTTTATGAAGGTATACATGAGCTAATTAAATACCTGAAAAAATTATTAGAGTAGCAGTTGGATGTATATTGGAAAATAAAAATAAAATTAGTTTTACGGATTTAACTCGCGTATATTGAATGAAATTTTAAATCTAACCCGACGTTTCGAATGCTTTATAAACTTGACTGCGATTGTTTCTTGTCATACATAGTTCAAACAAAGAGGAGCATCGGTAAAAGAGTTAGGGAACACATCTCGGATATCAAACATAGGCGTACATCGAAGTCTGCAGTGTGTGAACATACCATAGACAAGCCCAATCATTATAATATAATATTTGATAAACCAAAAATCCTCGCTAAAGAACAACGTTACATTCCAAGAATGGTGAGGCTATTGAAATTAAAAAACATCCTAATTTTAATAGAGAAGATGGTTGGGGATTATCTTACACCTGGGACCCATTCTTGAAAAATATAAAATCCCATGTCTGTGACCGCACTGTAAGACCTCAAGATACTGTTAGTGCGTTTTGTGTGAATCCTGAACTGTACGCCCGGAAGCTTAGAAACCGTTGGAGGTAGATGACTAAGTAACTGACTTACTGACAGACACCTCCATCTCGTCTTACCGTGAACACGATGGCTGCAAAGCATTCGAAACGTCGGGTTAAATTTAAAATTTAATTCAATATACGCGAGTTAAATCCGTAAAAAATAGTATTATTTCTATGTATAGTACTCGTGAAAACCATAGAAAACACTAAATAAAAATAAAATAGAAATATAAAATATGTACTAACAATTGACACATCATCCGCCTTAGTAAATATGGTTAAACTATGAAAACTATAAATAATTATAAATAATACACGCATTATAATCTATCATCATAATTATTTTAAAAGGCATATATACATGTTACATGCAAAATTCAAAAGTTAAAAGATAGATGGGTACGATAGATAAAACCAAAGTAATTTATCAGAATAATTTTGATTGTTTATTTGAACCACAATAGTAAGTGTAATTAGATAATTAGATATTTTTGTACCCTACTATAGGTTAGGTTTTTAAGAAACACGTTCGAAGTACCTAAAAATGTCTACGTAGTTAAACTTTATCTTTATACATATATTTCTTGTGTGCGTGTGTATGTCACTGAACTCCTCCTAAACGACTGGACCGATTTTTATGAAATTCTTTTTGTGTGTTCAAGGGGACTTGAGAATTGCTTAGATTCAATTTGGTCCACTGGAAAATGGTTTTTTGATAAATTTTTAATGTGTAAGTAGGTGGTGATTTTGGAATGTTTCACATTGGTTCCGACGGACTGCGTTACCATGGCAATGTCAAATATTAAATAATATTCTATTTTAACTAGCGGACCCGACAGACGTTGTCTTGTACGCGCGTCTTTAATTTAAAAAATTCAAACTCAAAAATAAAATAATTAAAAAGTTATCACAATATAACGTCATTACATGTACATTTATCATAATTCGACCAATCGATACCGTATGAATATGTAAATAAAGATTTTTTGTTTGAATAAATGAATTTGATGTTCCAATATATTTTTTTTTATTTCACTTTTTACGTAGTGAAGCACGTATCGGGCTGCTAGTTTATATATATTTTTTTAACTTTGACTTAATAAGGTTATTGATTTTCTAAAGTAACTATTACACACAACGTTACCTGATACTTTGTCGGTTAATATATTGAGTGTCTCATAGTCATTATTATTAGAAAAAATAATGACCCTTATTTCATAACCAAAGAGTGCAGTTTTGTTTGAACTGGTTATGCCGTAGGTCGACTATTACACAGTTGATTGGATTGCCGATACTGAGTCCGCTTGGCATTATGCCCTTTAGATAACTGAAACCATACCATAGAAAACATATAAGAAGCCGTGACCTTGGTAATTCAGAATCGACTATTGTTGCAATCATCGATAGGTTTGCATGTGTGTGTGACAAACACACTCTCTCACACACAAACGCACACCCCACGCGCACATAGATACACATACAAAATTCAATTTTTGTTATCAGTGGTTGATCAATGGATATTATACCATTTGTGAAACTGTGTGACACACACCACTGCACCACAGATGCGACCGGCGGGAGATCGAAGCAGAAGAGTTGTTCGATAGTACGTGCGGCGCTCAACGAGCGGGTTAGCGGGGCGGGCGGGGGGGGCGGGCCGGGGCTGCGGGCGCTGTGCGACGCGCTCGTCGGAGTGGCGCTGGCGAGGCCGAGTTCGAGGCACGCCATGCCCGTGCTGACGCCTACGAAGGTCAGTCAATAGTACATCATTTTTCAAATTACTAAATTTCTTCAGAGCGATTGTCTAATCTAATCATCTCATAAACTACTCTTATTATTTTTTTAGTATTTCAAGTCAACTGCCGTACTTATGCGTACTTTGAAAAATATTCACTAACAATTAATCACCTATAGGGGAGACTTAAAAATATATTTCTTATAGTACATGTACCTACCTATTTTATTAAATTGAATTTTACTCAACTGGTTCTTTGCTGCTTCTCACCGCATTATATACGTATAAGTAATATATTCATCACGTTTATACTTTTAAGATCTAATAAAATACTTATTAAACAAAACAATACGTGCAAATTATATAACACACTAGCTGTGTCTGCGACTTCGTACGTGCAAATTATATAACACACTAGCTGTGTCTGCGACTTCGTACGCGTGGATTTCGATTTTGATAGGACCTTTATATAAGCAAGAGAACCCAAAATTTTTTTTTCATTTTGCCTGCTCGTCTGTTTGTTAGTATATTTGTGCACGCTAATCTCAGAAACGGATTAATCGATTTGGATTCAGATTTCGGGAATATATTGTCATGGGATTCACTTAATATTTTGTTTTTTTTTTTTAATAATCGGTTAACAAATAAAGAAGTTAATAATCTCTTATTAGTCCGGTCAAATTAGACATTCGGTGCTACATAAATTCGCAACAAGCTGAATTTCGGTACAATTGTTCAAAACACGATTATAAATAATAGCTGAAAGTTCCCCATCATTCCCGTGTGTGCAAAAATTTTTATTCAAGGTCAAATGTCAAAAAAATGAGTTTCGCGATTTTCAGCAAAACGGTAAGTTTTATCAGAAAAATACCTCAGATTAAAATTGTAGATCATTAAATTATCTATAAAAAATATATCAATACTTTTTTTCTCACGAGACACCGTTTCGGAGATATCGCAGTTTAAACAGTTGTAACAGTTGCAATTGTCATAAAATGCACGTTTCCACGCCACCTATGAGGTAGTGTACTTAGCGCGTTTTTTTAACGTGGTTTCCCCAGTAGGCCTACTCCACAAGTCAGTAATTATCCAGTTTAATTGAAACTATCGTAAATAATTGATATTAGCCAGAAAAAAAGCGATGTTGATAAAAAAAAAAAGTACAGACATTTATTAGTCGGAGTCATAATTTTCGAATTCTTCTCGATTTTCTCCTTGTTCTTCTTCTAGATTTTCTCCTTCTTCATTTTCTTCTGGTTCATCCTCGTCTTGGATGCAAGTAAATTCAGCCAATAACGATGTATCGCAAGTCGGCTCGTTGACGTCGAATGTATCATCAATTGTTGGGGATTAACATTAGAGCACGACTTGCCTTGACAACTTGTACACGCCATAGAACATAGACCCACTTTTTTGCAACCACATTTAGCGCTGCATCCCTTTTTGCAGTTTCAAAAAATTGCGTTTAGCAATTTTTCCGGCGCAGGTGGAAGCAAAGTTGGAACTGGTTCCAATTCATTATTTACAAACTTCCAACCCCAGTCTGTTGGGTCTTTCTGACAACCAAGCCACACTTGAACTTGGTAATATACCCGAAGAAGATGTTGATGAGCAGCAGCCGACGTTGGAGGAAGACAAGCTAACTGTACCTTTTTTTTGCTTTTGGTGTTTTTGACGAAACATGCATACCGATGTTTATCTAAGCACGTAGTTTTTTTAGGAGCCCCGTACATCGAAAGAAGAAAGCGAATGCCACTTGTGATGATCTCATGTTGAGTTAAATTACAGTTTTGAAAAACTTCAGCACATTCAACTAAATTTTGTTTTTCAAACATTTTGAAAACTGTCGTTTTACCCCTCCTATAAAATGCAGATGTCGTATCACAGCCAGTTATTGCATGCAGAAATAGTATGTGATTTTGACTCTTTGCAAAAGAAGATAATAAGCTTTTAGAAGTATATATTTCCGATTGATGTTGTCCCAAGGCTACACTTACGTATAAATGAAGGGACTGGGTTTCATTTTACCTGATATTCTTATAGTTATAGCTGATGTATATTTTATATTTTAAGTGCAAGTTACAATGACCGACAGAAAAATATTTTAACCTATACTACATAATATTACAACTCTAGGGATGAATATACGTGACGTACTCATGCATGTTATGACAATTGCAACTGTTACAACTGTTTAAACTGCGATATCTCCGAAACGGTGTCTCGTGAGAAAAAAAGTATTGATATATATTTTTATAGATAATTTAATGATCTACAATTTTAATCTGAGGTATTTTTCTGATAAAACTTACCGTTTTGCTGAAAATCGCGAAAAACTCATTTTTTTGACATTTGACCTTGAATAAAAATTTTTGCACACACGGGAATGATGGGGAACTTTCAGCTATTGTTTATAATCGTGTTTTGAACAATTGTACCGAAATTCAGCTTGTTGCGAATTTATGTAATTTCACCCTAATTTTTTGGTCTAATTTGACCGGACTATATTGTCGTACACTTTCTGCTTACCAGTTTGAAGGTTTATAGTTTTTACATACATTGGTAGGTACAAACGGTACGTTTTATGAAAATCAAAATATGCGCGTACGAAGTTGCAGGCACAGCTAGTATAGAATATGTAAAGATTTGCATGGTACCTATTACGTAATTGACATAAATTTACATAACTTTTTTATTTCTTAACCGATTTAGATGAAATAAACATGAACTGTTAAGTGAAGACTGTTACAATATATTTCTGAAAACCGCATTCAAATTTGTTAAGCCGTTTCTGAGATTATCGTGCACAAACATACAGACATACAGATAAAACAGACAAACTGAAAAACCCTTGTTTTAGGTTCTCTTGCTCTTATAAAAGCTCCCTTTGATGTTTTTTTTTATTATATTCCATGTACGGAAATGGATCAGTGACAATTTTATTATATGTGTAGATTATTCATGGAAGAGATATTTTCAAGAAAAGATTACAAAAACTTTCCATCGAACGGCTTCAGGTCTCGTTATATTAATACAAGCTCTTTTTTTTTTAAAGGATTTTGCTCTGTAGATTAAAAAATCATTGTAAGATTTTATCACTTATCAAAACTTTATCTCAAAGTCTTCAAACACAAATTGAAGATTTCTTTAGACGTCAAGAGTACAACGACATCACTCGAGAACTCGTAGATGGACGTCACAATAAAAACAACCGGAAGATCCGTATAATATATTGATCTTGGTCTATTAGAGTTGTTTCCACTGCCCACTGTCACTGTCACACTGACCGCGCGGCCTTCGAGCGGCGTGGACGTGCCAGTATCGAGTATATATAAAACCGGATATATCATGTATGACGACCTGTAGATTAAGACTTTCTAAAATGTTATGTAACAAAAAAAAAGACGAAAATAATATTGCTAGGAATAATGATAGGAAGTGACATTTTCCAGTTCAAATGCCGCGGTTTGAAGAAACTCGTGTTAGGAAAATAGTTCCTATTGTGGTGAGTACAGAGTATAGAATCGTGTTGCTATTTATTTTATATTTTTTTCTATTTCCGGGGGGGTTTTAAAATATAAATAACGGGCACAAACTACCCAAAGCCTAGGAATAACAATATGGAATGGGAATGGAACCAACGAACTTTCGTTCAATAACAGCGAAGTTATATTTCATTTAACAGTCAGCGCCGCTAACCACTACACTACACTACAGCGACAGTGCTGTCTAATATTCTATATATAATACATATTGCGATTGTTCTCTTAAGACCACTTAACTATGAATGAGTACGTTAAAGACCAGTTTTGCGCTGTGTAATTTACCGATTAATTGCGAAATAATCGATTAACAATACAAGGATTGTCCCTAGCGAATAACTCTCTCTCTCTCATCCCTCCTCACGATAATCCCACACCATGGCAGTGTGGCCGCTACCTGCTAACAACTACTTCTCATCAGATCCTGTCTTGTGACCCCACACTTCTATCTCAGCATTAGAAACAGAATTAAATCTCTAGATATTGCCTCGTGTATACATTGTCTGTGGATGACATGTACTTATACAAACTGCAAAGACGGGCATGCTTGTCGTCTTGTTATTTTAAATAATTATATTAAATCATATTTTTTTTAACATGAGTGGAATAAGAAAAAGAAATAACTAAGCATAACGCGTTCCTAGAGAATTTCATATAAAAAAGAATTGTTTAAAATATGTACGCGGTGGGTGCAGTTTAAAAATATTAGTATTTTATACAAATAATAAGCCAACTAGAATAATCTTATGGTCATTATAAAAACGATGTCTAAAAGGCATTAACATTACCGCCTCGTTAGTCGAGTGGTTAGCGCAGACGTCTAACGTATAGCGAATCAATGGGGCTCTGGTTCGATTCCCGACAGGGACAGGCATGTATGTGATGAACATGGATGTCTGTATTTCTGGGTTTGGTAGTCTATTAAATATATTCTCAGTATTTATAATGTGTATTTCTATGTATTTATATCGTTGTCTAACACCCTTAACACAAGCAAATAATTTGCTTACTTAGGGGTTAGATCAATGTGTGTAATTTGTCCTGTATTATTATTATAATTATTGTTATTATCATCATTTATTTAATTTTTATCTTATAATTTACATTCACATATCTATACTAATATTATAAAGCTGAAGAGTTTGTTTGTTTGAACGCACTAATCTCTGGAACTACTGGCTCGAATTGAAAAATTCTTTTTGTGTTGAATAGTCCGTTTATTGAGGAAGGCTATAGGGTATATGTCATCTCGCTGTGACTAATAGAAGTCGAGCAGCAATGAAAAATGCTGCAAAAACGGTAAAAGATTTCTTTTTTGAGAGCTTTCCCCGCGTGCGCTGAGGAAACACTAAAAACCGGCGGACGGAGTCGCGGACGACCCCTAGTATAACATAAAAAACAACATTATAAATATAAATATAAAAAATAGTATCCCGCCGACGTGGGCCTTACGACCAGTCCGTCGGTGGTTAGGGCGACAGTGAAAGAAACCTCACAATGCGTGCCGTACTCAAAACTGCTGCTCTTTGCATCCGACCCTTGATCCAGTTGTTTAGTGAGAGCCTCTTGAGATGATGATCGAGACTCTTCGCTATAAGACCATTTACGGAAACTACCATCGGGACAATTATTGTTGAGTCAATATCCCACATGTCGGTAATCTCGTGAGCTAAGTCCAAGTATTTTGACAGTTTGTCCTTCTCAGCTTTCACAAGATTAGCGTCACACGGGACGCTGATATCAACAAGAAATGCCCGGCGCTTATAAAAACGATGTCTAAAAGGCATTAAACATTACCGCCTCGTTAGTCGAGTGGTTAGCGCAGACGCCTAACGTATATTATTATTATTATTAAAGTAATGATTCTCAAAACGCCGAAGTTTTGTTAATAATATAAATTTCAACATTAAAATCATCTCAGACATGTTGTTTTAAAAGACAACAACTGCGTTTATTAATTTTAAATGTTAATGTCAAATAGCTTATTTTTTAAGGGTCATTACATTAAAAAGAAAAACATTAAAATTATTTCACTTCGACCATTTAAGTCTCTGTAGGTACCTATCTAAGTCATCTGTGTTGTATGTATGTTGTTGTCAATAATGTATCAAAATAAGTGAATTTGTAGTTACATCGTAAGAATAATAACCAAATCTTAAAAACTCCAATCCCGTGATTGAATAAATACTTACTTACTTACCTACAAGTTTATACGGAACCCTTACGTTACATTAAAGACATTTAAGTGCTTGTCAGTGTTTGTCTGTGTATCTGTGTTGTATCTCTCTCAAACCGAGTGAGAAAACTCTCCTACATTATTAAACAGCTGAGGCATGTAGCTGATATTGATGTTCAATACTTTTCATACATCCCTTGTACAATTACTGTTGTCGTACTGTGTTACGTCTTGGGTCGGAGCAGCATAGAACAAGAAACTAAAAACTAGAGAACTCGAAGAAAATTATTAAAAAAAATGTTATTCCAATCCCTGTCTGATTAAATCAGTAGTCGTATTTAGAACTGCAAATATTTTATCCGTTAGGTAATTATTGAAACTTATAAGGTCCTGCGAGCAAGCACTAAGAACCATGCAAGTAAACTGTTTTCGCATTCGAAACGTCGGGTTACATTTAAAATGTAAATTTAAAATTTAACTCAATATATAGTTATATTTACATACATTTTATTTTATTTACATTATAGTTTAATACTTTTGAAAACCTTAGAAAACACTATGCATGATCACTGTTGTCATTGTGAATTTATAATTTTATAAATTTATTTTATTGTCTTTCCATCATCACTGTCTCACAATGTTATTTAATATTTGTTTTATTAATGTCTAGAGAGTGAGGGAGATATTTTTCAAACCCTCTTTGACGGTCAAAAACCATGCGACAAAATTATGGAACGCGTCTCTCTTTATTAAAAAATCTAAATCTTTGCCAATATTAAAAAATCCGTAAAATAATATTATTTATCAGGAAAACACTAAGACGACTTAGTTTTTATTTATTTATTTTTAATGTTATCATTAAAATGACTTGTTTTGTTGAGTTTATTAATCCACACGTATTGTATATAATTATTAGTGTATTAAGTTTATGTATTGATGTGTATTTGTTTTTATGTATGTTTACAATGTTTAAAATTTTTAGCCACCTGTCTATGTGCACTAATTTTAAATTTCTATCAATATGGTAGTTTTCGCCTTTAGGCGGTTAGACTGTCTTTTGTATTTTCCCTGTGTTTATTTGTAACTTTAATATGTATTTTATTTTAATGTGGTATACAATAAAGAATATAAATAAGGGAGACCAGTAGATCCATCTTACAGTTACCTAGTTTGGAATCCTATCCCTCAACAATACCAATAATGGCTGGACTGACTAGAACCAGTTCATCATGGCTGGTACCTTCGTTAGTTAACGTTATTTAACGGACCAACACTTTTGGTACTGGTGGACTATAAAGCTGTTCCAAAGGAGTAGGTACCTAGAAGCAGTATGTAAACTTCATGAAAGTACTGAAACATCATGAAACTTTATTTATATATTTTTTGTTATTTATTTCTAGTAAACTAGTGAAGCCAAGGTTATTTCTATAAAAAATAAATTAATATAACTTTGAAATTAATACAAATATTCTTATATTTCAAACTTAACATTTCATATTAACCAATATATAATAAGAAAGTTACAAAATGTCTGAGCTCTTTGTGTCAGATGCCGACTCTGTTCTGTCCGTCTGGCAGTAGCTCGGAGTGCTCGTCAAGCGAGGATAGCGCCACCCGAGAGCGAAGCCCCACGCCGCTGGACGGATACGAGGTACACTGATCACACCGGCCACACCGACCCCCAGGCAACACTTAACACACTGGTCACACGATGCGCACCGACCACACGGATCGTTCAGGCAACACTGATCACACCGGCAACATTGACCTCACGGACAATACTGATCACACCGACCACATTGACCTCACGGACAATATTGACCACACTGATCACACCGACACCACGGATCGTACAGGCAACACCGATCACACCGGCAACATTGACCTCACGGACAATACTGACCAATTCGGCCACATTGACCTCACGGACAATACTGATCACACCGACCACATTGACCTCACGGACAATATTGACCACACTGATCACACCGACCACACGGATCGTACAGGCAACACCGATCACACCGGCAACATTGACCTCACGGACAATACTGACCAATTCGGCCACATTGACCTCACGGACAATATTGACCACACTGATCAAACCGACCACACGGATCGTACAGGCAACACTGATCACACCGGCAACATTGACCTCACGGACAATACTGACCACACCGGTCACATTGACCTCACGGACAATATTGACCACACTGATCACACCGACCACACGGATCGTACAGGCAACACTGATCACACCGGCAACATTGACCTCACGGACAATACTGACCACACCGGCCACATTGACCTCACGGACAATATTGACCACACTGATCACACCGACCACACGGATCGTACAGGCAACACCGATCACACCGGCAACATTGACCTCACGGACAATACTGACCAATTCGGCCACATTGACCTCACGGACAATATTGACCACACTGATCAAACCGACTACACGGATCGTTCAGGCAACACTGATCACACCGGCAACATTGACCTCACGGACAATACTGACCACACCGACCACATTGACCTCACGGACAATATTGACCACACTGATCACACCGACCACACGGATCGTACAGGCAACACCGATCACACCGGCAACATTGACCTCACGGACAATACTGACCAATTCGGCCACATTGACCTCACGGACAATATTGACCACACTGATCAAACCGACCACACGGATCGTACAGGCAACACTGATCACACCGGCAACATTGACCTCACGGACAATACTGACCACACCGGTCACATTGACCTCACGGACAATATTGACCACACTGATCACACCGACCACACGGATCGTACAGGCAACACTGATCACACCGGCAACATTGACCTCACGGACAATACTGACCACACCGGCCACATTGACCTCACGGACAATATTGACCACACTGATCACACCGACCACACGGATCGTACAGGCAACACCGATCACACCGGCAACATTGACCTCACGGACAATACTGACCAATTCGGCCACATTGACCTCACGGACAATATTGACCACACTGATCAAACCGACTACACGGATCGTTCAGGCAACACTGATCACACCGGCAACATTGACCTCACGGACAATACTGACCACACCGGCCACATTGACCTCACGGACAATATTGACCACACTGATCACACCGACCACACGGATCGTACAGGCAACACTGATCACACCGGCAACATTGACCTCACGGACAATACTGACCAATTCGGCCACATTGACCTCACGGACAATATTGACCACACTGATCAAACCGACTACACGGATCGTTCAGGCAACACTGATCACACCGGCAACATTGACCTCACGGACAATATTGACCACACTGATCAAACCGACTACACGGATCGTTCAGGCAACACTGATCACACCGGCAACATTGACCTCACGGACAATACTGACCACACCGGCCACATTGACCTCACGGACAATATTGACCACACTGATCACACCGACCACACGGATCGTACAGGCAACACTGATCACACCGGCAACATTGACCTCACGGACAATACTGATCACACCGGCAACATTGACCTCACGGACAATACTGACCACACCGGCCACATTGACCTCACGGACAATATTGACCACACTGATCACACCGACCACACGGATCGTACAGGCAACACCGATCACACCGGCAACATTGACCTCACGGACAATACTGACCAATTCGGCCACATTGACCTCACGGACAATATTGACCACACTGATCAAACCGACTACACGGATCGTTCAGGCAACACTGATCACACCGGCAACATTGACCTCACGGACAATACTGACCACACCGGCCACATTGACCTCACGGACAATATTGACCACACTGATCACACCGACCACACGGATCGTTCAGGCAACACCGATCACACCGGCAACATTGACCTCACGGACAATACTGACCAATTCGGCCACATTGACCTCACGGACAATATTGACCACACTGATCAAACCGACTACACGGATCGTTCAGGCAACACTGATCACACCGGCAACATTGACCTCACGGACAATATTGACCACACTGATCAAACCGACTACACGGATCGTTCAGGCAACACTGATCACACCGGCAACATTGACCTCACGGACAATACTGACCACACCGGCCACATTGACCTCACGGACAATATTGACCACACTGATCACACCGACCACACGGATCGTACAGGCAACACTGATCACACCGGCAACATTGACCTCACGGACAATACTGATCACACCGGCAACATTGACCTCACGGACAATATTGACCACACTGATCACACCGACCACACTAGAAATATTTCGTAGTAGATCCTGATAATATTGAAAAATAAATTGACAAAGTCGCATCGCTGCTTACCTTGATAACCTGAGAGTGTGGACAAAATTATTTTATATTTTAATTCCTAACGTAAATTGAAACCAAGGCGACAAGTTATAACTAAGGATGAGTTCCTAATTAGTCTTTAACAAGATTACAATAAGCCGGCCGAGGAGCCCGCAGACGTCCCTAGTACTCAATTGTATTAGTCTGAAAGATTAACATCGAAACATCGTTTATATTTACGCGATGTCAGCACATAAAGACAACTCATATGTAAAAGATAAGTTCTGTAACGTGGTCGGGTTGAAAATATTAAATATTATTGTAATACTGAAACTTAATATTGGTCAGAAAGTTTAGTAAAGTTTAAGACATCATGAGCTTTGTAAGTTGTATTGTAATCATTACTAATAATTATTCGATACAAACATATATTACTTCGTTTAAGAACACACAACATCAAACCCATGCCGTGCTGGGCTCTGACACGATGTATAATAAATAATGAACTCTACTACTCCAACACTCTCGCGACTGTCTAGTCCCTACATCTAAGTGCGATCAATGAAAAGGAAGTAGTGAGTGTTGCCGGATGCTGCGCGTCTCATGTCCGCAAGTAGTATACTCTTAACAAATCACTTAAAAACCTTTTTTTTAATATTCTATTTCATTTTTCGATGAGTCGAGTTGCCAAAAAACAATAACTTGTATTCATCGTTGATATGTATTATTCTGATACTAGAGACGCGTCTCTTACAGGCCGATGTCGAGAACGGGAGGCAGGAGGGGACTTCGCCTAAATCACGGAAGGTCTCTTCATCTTTTTCCATGTCGACTAACGTCTCAGGTAGTAACGTGACATAATAATTCATATTTAAACATGTACAGCCGTGTCCGACTGCGAAGGGGCCGTTTTCCAAACTGTCTATAAATGGTTTTTCAAATTGTCTATAAATAGGCTGGCTCAAATATTGTCTAAATAAATATAGAAATATCTACGAATCGAAAACAACCCATCACACAGGTCGCTCAATTTACCGAATTCCGGGTCCTTCACGGATGAAGTGGTATATAATTAGTTAAAGTAAATGATTATTATTGCATTGTTACCAGAGGAGCCGCTCACGTCCCGGGAGCTGCTGTCGGCGGCGAGTCCGGGGCGCGGCGGCGAGCTGGCTCACCCCGAGCTGTGCGCCATCGTCGTCGACGTCATAGCGCAGCTCGTAGACAAGTGCGTCCCGTACTCGCTACTAGTACTACACTATTATTACTATCGTTATCGTTACTTCACTTCACTTTTTAATCCCCGATAAAAAGAGGGGTTTTATATGTTCGACCTGTCGATCTGTGTGTCTGTGTGTCTGTGTGTCTGTGTGTAGAAAATTTGCGGCCAAACACGTGGACGCATTTGAATGTGGTTTTTTTATCGAAAGCTATGCATGTCGAGATGGTTCTTATCCATATTTGGTTGAAATAGAAATAGTCGTCTCCAAGATATGGACGTTTTATTCGTGCGGGGGAGAGGTTCTTATGCAATAATTAGCTGTTCCCAGCGTCTTCGCCCGTGCTACATAGGAAAAAAAACCTTGTTATGAAGGCCAAAAGATTTTTACACATAATTAGGCAGGTAAAGTACTTTATTAGGGATAGATGTTGCCCGTGACTGCGTCCACGTAGACTGTAAAAATATATTTATATGGCTTATGATCGTAGTCATAAAGAGTCACGGGCAACAGCTAATGATAATATAAATCCCTTCATCATAGTGTTATCAGTGATAGTAAATCATTTTAACTCTAAATGTTTAAATTTATTAATATTCGTTTATATGAAACCTACCTACCTACCTACCCATATAAAAGAATCTTGAATCATGTTACTAAATACATTTATAATTTATTACATTGTCGAAACTTTTACGCGGATCCTTATTTTATCAAATATAATATATATGTATTTGTTGTATTAAATATAACCTATGTACATCAGAGGGATAATGTAGGAGTCTAATAGTAAAATATTTTATTAAATCGGTGCAGTAGTTTCGGAAGCTATTCAATTCAAACAAACAATAAAATCTTTCCTCTTTACAATATTAGTGATTATGATGATGATTATAAAATATAGCCAATGTTCATCAGGGATAATGTAGGATTCTAATGCAAAAAGATTTTTTTTAATTGGTCCTGTAGTTTCAGAGTCTATTCAATTCAAACCAACAAACAAATCTTTCCTCTTTATAATATTAGGATAGATTAATAGAAATACTTAAACAATTGAAAAATTTGTGTGTCTGTAGGTTCATTTAGTACAATTCAGAAACCAGTAACATAACTTTAAAAAGCAGAAAAAAAAATACAAATTTAAATACCCCCGATACAAAAAGACCTCTAAAAAGAATAATAATATTATTATGTACTTATTGAAGTCGTTGCGTCGGGGGACCGTTTAATAAAGGAAGAAATTAAAATGTAAGTAAGTTACCAAGGCTAATAAAGAAATTACAATATCGAATCGTATAGTCTAGGTCCTCAATGATTAACTTCATAAAATCGACACCATCGTCAACGTACGTACAACGAATATCAAATCGCTTTATCTAATCACTCCACCAAGTCTGACGGTAAGATCTCATCAAAAGCAACAAAACAAGGCCATACTCGGTGCACCCAGCGTCATTGGTCTATGGGATCCACAAGCATCCATCCATCAGGGTACCTTCAGATCACTCCATCAAGTCCGATAGTAAATTTCATCGAAAGCAACAAATCCATCAGGGTACTCTTGGGTCACTCCATCAAGTCAAGACAAATCGGTAATAATCTGTACGTACTACAAGCAAAATGATATATATAAAAAAAAACAATAGACTTTTTCTAACTAGCGATACGATCACATTGATAATTGAATTTAGAAATATTTGTTGAGAAGGAACAACTAAAATAGCACATAAAATGAACCTTACTGAAATACATTAAGAGTCATGTGTAACTACAGATACGTGATAGAAACTAAAAATATTTTTCTTTTTTTCTCACACATTTTTAGTTGCGTACGTCTTCTTATCTGAGGTATTTTAAGCTATTAAACAAATTATAAAATTTACGACAAAAATATACCTTAACTGCTCTGAAAAATACCGGCCAAATTGAGAACCTTCTTCTTTTTGAAGAAGTCGGTTAAAAACTACAACATTACAGTATTTTCTCTGAGAACACTAAAGATTAAGAAACATTCTATACGTTGCAATTATTGGTTTCTCTATATTAAGTTTGATTTTGTAGCATTATGTACCGAAAAGTTGATAGTTTTGGGCATAATCGTAAACGCGTCCTTAACAAATAATGAAGTTAATCTCTTATTTTCATACTATTGGGGTAAGACATATTTTCAAAATTGAATTCTATGTAATAAATACTATCATGGTATAAAAAAGCTTTTCCAATAAAAAATAACTAAAATCGGACTACCTACTCTGTAAACTTCGCGGAAAACGTTTTAAGGACGCCGAGGATACGGCGGCTGCTTTTCAAGAGTCCGTCGAAGAGACAAAGTGGTTTACTGAGTGGTTCCGCCGGATGCAGCGACGTATTGATTTGAATTAACATTACTTTTAAAAGATATAATAAAACTAGTAACTTGCTAATTTGCTCAATTATGGATTTTCTAAGAACATTTAGCGTGACCCTTATCATAACCGTTTTCGTTTTGTGAACAGATTGCTCAAGGAAGACGAAAATACGGGCAACGTGGAGAAAGCGGGAGTCAACGAGGAAGGAGTGGACGCGTCCGAGGAGGGAAGCGTTGAGGGGGAGGGAGGTGCGGGGGTGGCGGAGGTGGCTCGGGTGTGCGGGGGCCTGGCGCGGGCCTGGGGCGCGCGGGGTGAGGGGGCCTCGGGGGGTGGTGTGGGAGGCACCCTCCGCCGCCTGCTGGCCCCCGGAGCCCCCGCCGCGCGCCTTCTGGAACGACGACGACACAAGTACACCGGTAGGCTCCATGGCCCCCGTATATTATTATATTTCGTTAACGTTAACCGGACGCCGAATTCGATCGATCGGTGACATGAAATGAGTGTGTGTCGTCGATACCTGTCGGTCGGTTAATCTATTGTATGATTTAATTTAATGATATCTTTGAACGGTCGCCATCGTCGTCTTCAGAGCTCCAGCGCAGCATCCTCGACCTCGTGGAGGCCGCAGCGGCGCACGGGCTGTCCCCCGGCGAGGCGGCGGCCGTGCTGCGTCCCCTGGCGGCTCCCGACCCGCCGCTAGAAGTGCTGCTGCCCTCGCTGCTCCGCCTGGCCTCGCGAGCCGACGACGACAGACACGCGCCCGACTGTCTGATCGCTTTTCCCATACATCCCGATCCCGGTGGGTGCGTCGGTGACCGGGGACCGTCCGGCGCGTCCGATATTAACGAGCCGTCTTCACGTTTTGCAGAAGAATCGTTCCTAGAGGACGCGGTCGGCGCGTCGTTTCGACAGCAGGCGGAAATAAACGCACGGAAAATACGCCGGGAACATCTACGAGTCGGTAAGATATCCGTAAACGCGAAAAAAACATTTCTCGATGCGCTAGTCGATCTCACCGTACGGTCCGTCGGCAGGCGAGTGGTCGTCGTGGGCGGCAAGTGCGGCGCGCGCCGTGGTGGCGGCGGCCTGGGCGCCCTGGCTGCAGGGCTTCGCCGTCGCGCTGTGGCTGCGGCTGGCGCCCGCGCACGGTGAGTACGCAGTCCGCGCCGCCGCCTCGGCCGCACCCCGGCGCTCTCTGACCTCCGTCTGCGCAGGCGCCCCGGGGCCGCGGCGCGCTGATTTGCCGGCGGGGCTGCTGCACGCGCTCTCCTTGGGACACGATTCGCTCATGTTCGAGCTGTGGGTGGACCCGTCCGTCGGTAGGTATCACACCGTAGTCGAACAGACCGGTAGATGTGGCGTTACGTTGCGAGGTTTTATCTCTGTCGGTAGGCGAGGTGACCGTCCGCCTGACTCGTCCCGACTCGTCCGGCTACAAGATAGTGAGCGGGGCGCGGGGCCTGGCGCGGATGCCGCTGGGGACCTGGGCCTGCCTCGCCGTCGACGTCACCGAGCGCGTGCACAGGAAAAGAATACACATCCAGGTTTGCGAGAAGGACGCGATCGAGGGAGCGTGCGCCTGCGTGACGCTCGGTACGACGCTGAGTGCGCTGCCGTTGCAGGTGACGGTGTTCATAAACGGTCGCGAGTGCGAGACGCTGTCGCTTCCCTTGCAAGGGATCCTCGTGCGCAAGCCCTCCCCCACCACACTGCTGCTGGGACAGGCGGGGCGCGGGCCGGGCGCGGGGCCGGGAGGCGGTACTCTGCAGCTGTCGTCCCTGCGCGTGTGGCGCTCGGGCTTGCTGCGCGCCGGCGGAGCGCTGCACGTGGCGGCGCACCCGCCCGACCTGCCGTGCCAGGTACCGGAGGAACGCTTCCCTTGAATCGTTCGAAAATCGGGTGATGTCATAGTGTCGATATAATATTTATTTTATTCCGTCGACACGAGCGGTGTTTAAAGATTTCGTCCATCGACTCGTTCACATTTATCATTCCAGATACCCTGTGAGAGCGCTCACTTTCCATCCATTCTCACTCCGGAGCTCATCGAAATGGACATCGATTGGGACTCGGTGAGATTTTAATCTAGATATAGTTGGAGTTGTTATAAATAAAACTTACTGTACGGTATTATAGCCCACGAAATATCCGCGTCCAGGTGTACGAGGTGTCCAGCTCTACGCTCCGCGAGCTGCACGACGGACTGCTGCTGACGTTCTCCGCGCAGTCGCCCGACACCATGCAGCTGTACCACACGCCGCCCGCCGCGCCCACCGGTGGGCCGGGGTCTTTACCTCGACTTTTATTATCCTACTCGTATAGACGGACATTTGAAATACATTTCTGATATTATCCCGTAAATATCGTAGCCGTAGGTCGGCCCCCATCTTAGTTTTAGCCCTAACCTAATCCGTGCCCGTGCTTGCAGCGTGGGGCGGGCGCGCGGCGGGGGCGGGCGGCGGCGAGGCGGGCGCGCTGCGCGTGTCCTGGGCGGGTGCCCCGAGCCCGGCGCAGCGCCGGGGATTGGCTCCCGCGCTGCTGGCGCTGGGCGGAGCCGAGCTGCCGCTGTACCTGTTCGCCAGGGTCCGTACGCGGGGTTCGAACCGTATCCGACGTTTACGCTTATGAAGTATTCAACCTCCAAAAAAAAAATGATGAAATTGTCCATCAGACCTTATAATTTTAAGTGTTAGGTATACTATTCATTTAGAAAGTCGATTGAACCGTTTAATTAGTTATACAATTTTGTCCGCCCACAGGTGGTGGAGCTGTCTGCCGGCGGCCCCCAGCAGGCGGTGGCGCTGTCGGTGATGCTGCGCGCGTGCTCGGCCGACGCGCGCCTGCACGCCGCTCTGCTTCACGACATGCTGCCGCTGCTGCTGCCCGTGCTGGCCGCGCCCACGGCGCGCGTCACACACCACATGCTAAAAGTGATCACACACCTCTCGTTACTGTCGATATGAGACAGATTATAACAAATTACTATTTTTATAAGGACTAAATAACCGTCCATCATTGAACCGACTTCAACCACCGAATCCGATCCCTCCCGATCTTTTAAAAGTGGCGATGTTGTTGTTAAAAATATATAAAACACAGAAAATACGGGTAACCCACTGGATGTCCGTTCGCCGGTCTCAGGTCATATTGGACGAAGCGTGCAGCAGCCCCGTCCTGGCGCTGGGCGGCAGCGCGGGCAGTGACGTCACGATGCTGGCCGACAACGACAGCGTGCTGCTCGAGCCGCGGTACCTCGTGCTGCTGATGCGCGCCTGGAAGTACTTCGACACCGACGAGGTCGCCGCGACACATAAAAGTTATGAAAGTGTTTATATAATCTGTAAAGAGAAATATATCGACATTCGTCCCTCGCAGGAGGTGGTGTGGGAGATCCCCGGCGGCGCCCGCGAGCGCGGCTCGTGCTGGGCGCTGGCGCTGGCGGCGGTGGGCCGACTGCTGCACCCGCGGCACCCTCGACGGGCCTTCAACCACTACCAGGCCTCGCGCCTCGACCTGCTGCGGCATCTACTCACCGCCTGCAAGGCGAGAACTCGACGAGTTTTTACGAAAAATTAAAAAAAAAATCTAGAATATAGTAAACTATGAAGACGAAATATATTTTTTAGCTTTATTTTATTTATTTTTTTAATATGAATGGATTAAAAATATATAGATTCTGCATATACTTGGAAATAAAAGTAGAAAGTCTGTCCGTATCGATAACTCCCTCTCTCTCTCTCGTATAGGAGCGTTTCCTGAACTCGTCCCGCGGGTCCCTGTGCGTGACGGGCAGTGCGGCGCTGGTGCTGGCGGTGCGGGCGCTGATGGGCGTGCCGGGGCCGTACCCGGGCCCGTCCCGGCAGCCGTTCCCGGACCCCGCCGCCGGGCTTGCCCCGGGACTGCCGGCGCTGGCGCTGCTTGCGGACTTCCTGCTCCTCATGCACCAGGTGAGCGGATACTTGTTTCAATATTAACGCCGACCCGTGGCGGCTTCAGGCCTTTCAGGCCTTTTTCTATGATATCCCAAAACAAATAAAGTAAAAAAAAAACTTATTTGTCTAACATATATCCTCACAGTAAATAAATATTATTTCCGAAATAAAATTGAAAAAATATTTTTTATTTATATATTATATTTATATCCCGTTGAAACGGGATGGTTTCCCAGGGGTCGCGGGTTCGAATCACTGCCCGTGTCGGTTTATTTTTCATTCTATATTTATATAAATAATAAATAAGCTTAACATGGCTATACATGTATATAGATATATAGAAAAAAACTTTATTGCATACAAAATACAAATATAAACAAAAATAGGTAATAAAACAGGATATTTTGAAACAAAAATTAAAAAATGTTCCAATAAGCTAAAAGGTGCATGTAGAGGCGGCAGCAGCGCGGCCCCTCTCATATACACGAACCATTTGAAGACAATTTTGACTCCCTCATAACTCGCATAACTATTTAACACATACACGTTGGGCTCCTATATTGAGGCCCTCGAGATACATATGTGCTCCAAATTTTATAAACGTACCTCAAACGTATTTAGATATTAACGACCAAAAATATATATATATAGGGTTATATTACTTTTACATTTTACAAATCTTCGAAATAAAACAAACAACAAGTTATTATAGTATTAGTAAGGTGCGTGATACCTTACAAATTTCATTCGGCACTAGACTGCCGCGAACTATACTTTAGCCTTCTTACAAAGTACAGAGTAATAAATAACCGAGGGAGCAAACATTTTTTGTTTCATCTCTTCTGTGTTATTTTAACTAAACTTTGTCATAAAAACAATTCTGTGATTGTGTGCGGTGACTTCAATGTAGATATATTACAAGTAACTTCGTCTGGTGTACGTTTATTAAATTTGTTTCAATCTTTTAACTTATTGAACGTATTTTTTGAACCTACTCGCATTACTAGTGTTTCCGCGACTTGTATTGATAATGTCGCTGTAACATTTATGAAGAGACGATAATGATGAATTTAAATTTAGACCACTGTGGTCAAAAATTTTCTCTATTAATTAATCATGAAAATGAAAAGCCCCAAAAATTTACTTGCAGACCGATAACAAAAAACCGAATTATTACTTTTAAGAATATTGTTGCGCAAAAACTGCATAAAGTAGACATGAGCGATGGTAATCCGATAAAATTTATATAATAAAGTTTTCGATTTTTTGTTACAGGAATTCAATAATATTTTTAAGCCAAAAACTATAACTAAATACCTAAAACTTAAATTTAGTGATTGTGCTACCCCGGGAATATACAAAAGTAGAGAAAAATTATATGATTTGTATGGTGAGAGGCAATGGAATCATGATCCCGAGTTCTTTAATAAAGTTAGGAATTTCAAAATATTTAAAAACGAATGCGTACATGCCAAGTCGATTTATATTAGAAATAAAATGTTAAACTCTGATGATAAGATAAAAGCAACGTGAGATGTTTTATCTAGTGTTTCTGAGAAAAATAGGGCTGCTAATGTACCTATTAAGCTAAACATTGACAATATTGAAATAAATACAGATTCAAATGTTGCGGCTGCTTTTGGGACTTTTTTAAAGAAATTCCTGTAACAGTCACGCGGAATTTAAATTCTTCACCATTTGATGCAATCGCCGAATTGACGAATAACGTAAGAGTCAGTGACAAATGTTTTGTTTTTAAACCTGTTTCATTGTTTTTGAGATCCTTATTATTATTATTATTAGATTACGGCCTTGGTAATCGATTTTTTACCTAAAAATTTAAACGGAGCTGCTTCCGTAACCGTACTAACGCACTGACCGCCTATTATAAGACCCGGATCGTAAGAGGTATATTTGGTATTCCGTCTACCCAGACACAGACTAAAACATTTACTTGGTTTTGTCCTCAATCCGCCCGTCCACGTACAGAAATCCTCAACTACATTTAAAAGTACCTAACATTGTTTCGGATTACGTGTCAGTATCGCGAGATCATCTGCAAAAGCTAGTATGGATTCTGTGTATTTGTTGTTGAACTTAAACAGATAACCCCACTTTTTTCATTTCTAATTAATTTGTCTATTAAAATATTAATAACTATATTAAATATAATAGGAGAAATACAACAGCCCTGAAATAAACCAACGTTATAATTAAGTGGTTTTAAATGGTTTTCATTAAAAATTATAGACAATTTTAATTTTGAATAATATGATGCAATAATGTCGCGAACTACCGCAGGAAAATTATACCATTTAAGCGCGAACATCATCAGTTCATGTACCGACCCAAAGGCGTTCTCTAAGTCTATCCAACAAACCGAAATTTGTCTCTCGCTAGAGGCTTTCCGATATTAATGTATTATGTTCCAGGCATCCAGAAATTCCGGACAAAAAACCTTTCTGGTGATTAGGCCTGAAATATCTATTATTAATCATGAATTGCGTCATTTTTCTGTAAAAAAGAGAAAAATATTTTGGAAATTGTATTTGTTAGGGCTATCGGTCTAGTATCCTTAGGATTATTGACATTGTCGTTTTTCGGAATGAGGACAAAAAGGGCTTTTCCGAATGCCAGTATCATTCGCTGCATGCTTTCTTGACCAGATTTTACCGAATATATTTAAAAGATGTTTATGGAGCGACGGACATTTTTTGTAAACTATATAAGGAATACCATCCGGACCTGGTGCTGACTTAGATAGTTTCATTTTAATTAAATCTAAAATTAAAAGCATAATTAAATAAATCTTATTATAAAATTCAAGAATTTTTGGATGATCTAAATGTATGGAACTTGGGTCGTTGACTCATTTGCAGGGTTGATGTTATAATGTATAAGTCAAACATTGTTTAATTTCATTTAAAAAGAGCAACTGTTGAGTTTCTGGCCAGCTCTTCTCTGCAGAACAGCATTCCGAGCTGGCGGTAGCTTACTCACAGACTATAGTGACCAATTTAATGTAATTGACGACTTCAAAAGGGCGTGTAAATGCTTACTTGAATAAAGATATTTTGAATTTATCAAGATTTATAAAAAGTCGTAGAATAGATGTTGTTGGGATCGATGTAGAGAGACTGCCTGCAAGAGATGTCCAATTAAGTGCTCAACTAATTACAAATAACCCTGTATAATAAGATTTAATTTATACATAATATATATATTGTACCGTGTACCGTGTACATATAGTGTACCGTGTACATATAGTGTACCGTGCTGCGTGGTCCGAAATACCAACTCGTTCATTCAACTATTTACTAAACAAGCAAATGCCCCTCTTCACATAGATAATAATCTTAGTCAAATACTTTAAGAATCCAAAAATAATAATTAGTTCACATAACAATTCTGACAAATCACTAAGTAAATTATTAAAACAATCATTGAAATAATTAGACCTTCTTGGTTCTTATTATATAAGTTAATCGATAATTCAATAATTTATATGAACCAATATAGTCAGAATAATTAATTGTATATTCAAACCGTTTTAAATTAATATTAAATATAGTCCAGTCATTTGGTCGAAAAAAAGGGGGTTACCTGGAAAGTTTTCCGGGAGTTTTGAAAATTGGTTATTTTATAGATTTCGGTATGCTCTTTTCGAATTTCAATTTTGCCACCTCGTATCTCCGCCGCTCGCGCCGCCATTTTGAAAAAATGGCGGCTAAAACCAGTTTTTTCGAAATATCTCCTTTCCAATGCATTTTTTGAAAAAAATATTTATGTACAAAATTAAAGTAGAATAAATTGCCTACAATTTATGTATTTATGTTTTTTTTCATAATATCAATAGTTTTTGGCGTACGAGCGTCACAAAGTATCTTCATCTACACCACCACGTGTTTTTGGTATATTTTTTCTAAAATATTCTACTATTGCCACCGGTATTGAAGAAGCAGTGTGGGTCTCTGTGTTGGGTCCCTTTCTTTCGACTATGGAGACTATAGACATTGTATAGCCTCCATACTCTCGACTTTCAACGAAACATCTGTCGGTAGAAGTTACGAGAAGTATTTAGTTTAGGCGGAGTCATCAGTATACGTTTATATGTATGTACGTCGTACAGTGTTGTTTGTGTTCTTAGAGCCATGGCTTCTAATACAGAAAATTGTTTTATTTAAGACAATTTAGCCTTATTGGCAGTGACGGTAATTAAAATATCATCAACGTATTTTTTGAGCAGTTTATCATCAACGTTTTTTTTTTATGTGGGGACGGTAATCACCTTCAATTTTGTCCATTAATTCGTCCAAGGAAAACTGACACTCATTGAAATTCTGTTTAAGGTTAGAATTAATGCATTGCACTATCTATCTCATTGATATAAATTTGTTCATGCAGCAATTGAGATACTATGCATCTGCTGCGGCAAAATCATTCACGTCATGTTTAAGACGCTCAATAATTGCTCGACCCCAATCGTCATTACGAGCTCTAGCAAGATTTGAAATACTGGCTTTCATTGACAATTACCACACACTATACTATCTGTTTTTGTTCTGCCGGATCTGTTTTTGTTTAGCTATAAATTCCGCTGTTATCTCATCAGCACATAAAAACAATGATATTTAAAAGATAATGCTGGGTGCGAGGATCACAGTAGTGGCTGAGGTTTCGTGGCATCACGTTCTCTACGCAATGATGTAGCAATTAACTTCTCATTATTATGTCGTTTTCGACACAGATCATGAACCATTATCGATTTTAGGCCCGCCAAAAGTTTTACTTTATTATCCTTGTTTTTGACACTCAATTAAAAAGTCTCCAATCCTGTTTCTTTTACTTCAACTGTTTCATTTTCTAATAATGAAGTAAAACAATTTTCTGTATTAGAAGCCATGGCTCTAAGAACACAAACAACACTGTACGACGTACATACATATAAACGTATACTGATGACTCCGCCTAAACTAAATACTTCTCGTAACTTCTACCGACAGATGTTTCGTTGAAAGTCGAGAGTATGGAGGCTATACAATGTCTATAGTCTCCATAGTCGAAAGAAAGGGACCCAACACAAAGACCCACACTGCTTCTTCAATACCGGTGGCAATAGTAAAATATTTTAGAAAAAATATACCAAAAACACGTGGTGGTGTAGATGAAGATACTTTGTGACGCTCGTACACCAAAAACTATTGATATTATGAAAAAAAACATAAATACATAAATTGTAGGCAATTTATTCTACTTTAATTTTGTACATAAATATTTTTTTCAAAAAATGCATTGGAAAGGAGATATTTCGAAAAAACTGGTTTTAGCCGCCATTTTTTCAAAATGGCGGCGCGAGCGGCGGAGATACGAGGTGGCAAAATTGAAATTCGAAAAGAGCATACCGAAATCTATAAAATAACCAATTTTCAAAACTCCCGGAAAACTTTCCAGGTAAAACTACCAAATGACTGGACTAATAATCGTTTAACAATTATGTAGCCTTTCAATTATATAAAGTACTAGCTGTGCCTGCGACTTCGTACGCGTAGATTTCAATTTTGATAAAACGTACCCTTTGTACTTACTTACTTAATATATATATATATTTTATTTTTTTTTGTTTGTCTATACTGTTAGCCCTGTTGGCTATTACAGCGTCACCGGGGGAGCGGGTGGGTCTGGAGACCCACCCTTAACAAGGGGGGTTACTTAATATATGTAAAAACTATAAACCTTCAAACTGCTAAGCAGCAATAGTACGACAATAAGAGATTATTAAATTCTTTATTTGTTAACCAATTGTCAAAAAAAAAACAAATGTAAAATGAATCCCATGACAATATATTCCCGAAAACTGAATCCAAATGGATTAATCCCTATTTGAGATGAGTGTGCATAAACATACAGACTTATAGACGAACAGACAAAATGAAAGAACATTGTTTTGGGTTCTCCTGCTTATATAAAGGTTCTCCTGTATGAATTTTTTAAAATATGTTTTTTGTGTTGTGTGTACAACTAAAAGACAAACAGATAAACAGACAAATATTTTAAAAATGCTGAAAGTGGATTCTGTTAGTGAAGTGACGTGATATTCACATCCTGGTATATTTTTATAGAAGAATAAGATTTGCTTGGTACCTATTACGGGATTGACATAAATTGACATAACTTTTTTATTTCTTAACCGATTTAGATGAAATAAAGACTAAATATTGAGTGAAAACTATGTTAATATATTCCTGAAAACCACATTCAAATTGGTTAAGCCATTTCTGAGATTAGCGTGCTAAAAAAAAATATGTTCCAGGCGAGCGACACTTTTGTGACTCACTCTCGGGCTAACTTCTATTTCCTGCTAACCGCCGAGACACCAGAATCCAGCGATTTCAATTTCTTACATTTCATGGGAAAACGTAAGAAATCCCTAAACGTGACCGACAACCAGCGGTACTACGACACCATAGACAAGTCCAACTCGTCCGGTATATCCAACGATGACGTCACAAATGAAAACCTTCTCAGCGACGTGAGGGAGGTGGCTCAAAATCGTGAATCGGATCGCGAGAGCAGCGTGGAGCCCACCAAGCAGATGAAGGGACTAGTCAATGCCCAAATAAAACAAAATCGGTGAGTTAAAACTAATGAGACCTCAAAAACAATACAGAGAATTTTTCTCCTTCATTTTCCTGGTCTCGTATCCGCTAGGCTTAACACGTGAGCCCATACACACATACACACTCAACATTTTATATTATTTCAAGTGTTTATTAAGGATTTTCTTTTTACATTGACATTTTCAGACAAAAACTTTCCTCGACATCCGAGAATTCTGACACAGCGGGTGAGTCACTCAGCCTATAAATATATTTTATAGAACTTATAAGCGTTTAAGAAATTATATCTATGTATGGAGTAGGTCTTCTTTCAAAAAAAATATTTTTTTTTATAGAGAAGAGTATAGGCGACGTTGACACGGACGACGTCAGCGAGGGGGCGAAGGAGGGGGAAGGGGAGAGTCTCAAGGAGGAGGAGGAAGTCTCGGACGGGTTTATAGTGGTGGACGAGGACGCGCCCGGACAACCCATCGTGGATCCGCACACCGGCGGCCTGTACGAGCAGGTATGTCTATGGAGCTAGTCCTTCACGACGTCGTGACCGTTATTATCGTCCCGCTATATATCCGAAACTGAATATAAGTGCGGTTCGTCAGCGTCGTCTGCTGGCGGGCGCGGAGCCGGGCTGGAGCGCATGCGGCGGCCTGCTGCTGCTGCTGCGGGACGCACTGCGGGCGCTCTCCGACCACCAGCTAGTTCAAGTAGGCCACCCGACACTACATGTAGCTCTATTTGTGTGTGTGTGCGTATATGTATAAATTGGAGTTCTCGCTCTTCTAAGGCGGTATCCACTGCGGTGCCGCCCGAGACGCTGGTGGTGCTGGCAAATCACAGCGCGGCGGGCGTGCGGGCGGCCGTGGTGCGCGTGCTGTGCGCGCTGCAGGGCCCGCGGGCCCCGCCGCTGCCGCCGCACACTTACACGCATCTCGCCAACCAGGTACGGGAGCGCGTCTGCGAATCTTTAAAATGTTAATTCCGTATAATCGTGTGTCTCGCTTCCTCGACTGCAGATCTCACTGTATCCGGCGTCGCGAGACCTCGTGTCCGCGTGTGCGGTGCTGCTCACCGACCGCGACGTGCCGCTGGAGGAGCAGTTGGACGTGAGACTATTTAAATATTGTTACGTTTAGTTCTGTATGAGCTGTATATACTGTTGACGTGTTCGTGCGCAGGAGGAGGCCTGGTCGTGGTCGGAGGAGGCGTGCGCCCGCAGCCCCCCGCTGCTGGCGCTGCTGCCGCAGGTGACGCTGGCCGCCGCCGTCCCACTCGCGCATACTATCGTGTCGCTGCTGCGTCGTCTCGTGGCCAGGGTGAGAGAAGGAGACGTATATAATAATTATTAGAACTCTCTTACTTCAAAGAATCACCAATGACAGTCGTTTCATTATTTAAAACACTTTAAGGCATTGCTCACAAACACGCTCCTTGCGTTGGCAAAATACGTGCCAAACCACGTGCGTGGTGCATGGCGCGGGGGCGGGGCGGGGCGGGGGGTGTTGGGGGGTGGTTGACGCAGCGGTGAAGTCATTTGTAAATATTGAATCCTTTTGTAATTAAGACATTGTATTATTGTAAATAATCAGATTCTACAACAAAAATAAAAGTTTTAGTTCCTTCTTTTAAAGGAAAAAGTAGTCCAGTCCTTAGCCTGATTAAGTATAAGGGAAACTGTAAGGATCAATTGTTAACAACTTTATACATCATAAAATAAAATACACATAGTCTAAAATTTGAATACACAATACAACGATTGGATGATTATTAAAATACTATTCGAAATAAAACAAAAAAAATAGTTATAATACAACAAAAAACATAAGGTACCTTACAATTTTCATGCAGCGCCAGACTGCCGCTACCTATACTTTAGACTTTTTACAAAGTACAGATTAATAAAAAACCGAGAGAACAAACATTTTTTTGTTTCGTTTCTTCTGTGTTATTTATCAAGATTTCTAAAAAGAACAAATGTTGTTGTAATTGATGTAGAGCGGCTGCCTGCAAGAGGTGGGCAACTAATTACAAATGTATATATTCACTACTCTTAATCAAATAAGTATCCAATATTACAATTATTTGTCTAGTCAATTAAATTTCTATACAAACATTACATTAGGTTTAGGCAAACCACCAACTGTTATCTTTATTTTTTTATCAAATCCTACCCTCCAATTATATAAAAGATAACATAATAATAATAGTATCACTGGACAAATTACACAAATTGATCTAACCCCTAACTGAGCAAATTATTTGCTTGTATTAAGGGTGTTAGACGACGATACAAATACATAGAAATACAGATTATAAATACTGAGAATATATTTAATAAACGACCAAACCCAGAAATACAGACATCTAGGCTCATCACATACATGACTGTCCCTGTCGGGATCGGAACCCGAACCCCGTTGCGACGCTATACGTTAGGGATCTATGCTAACAGCTAACAACTGGACCGACGCACAGTGTGTCGTCTAGAACAAGCTAGCTGGACAACATTATTTTTTAATGGATATAGGTTGCAAAGCCTCTGCTAGATACTAATATAAATGATTTCATTAATAAAAATACTTGGAAACCCATAAAAGATGCAAAACCCAAAAATAATATGCATTCATTAAAAATAATGGTGTTTATTGCACGATTCGTAAGAAATATCAATTAAACTAATAGGTATTTAAAGCTAAATACATTATCTAACGATTAAACTTATATTATAAGAATAAATAAAACTAATTAATATTTACAACTTTAATTAAAAATTAATTAGTACACAATAAACCTATTAAATAATGACTAAATTATAACTTACTACTAAAAAAAGAATATTCATTGGATTATAATGAGGACAAACTTAGGAATTAGTCATCATCACTAAGTTCATCCTCAGAAGAATCCTCTATACAATAATCTTCTAGTAGACTTAGAGTCTATATAACACGCAAGTGCCTCATCACTTGTAAGGCACCTTTGCTGCTTGAGGTCACTCGACTTTCGTTCACTGAACTTTTCAGGATTCTCACTAACTTCTCGAATTAGTTTTGCGAAGTTGCGTTTGCCTGATTGACGAGACGCTATTTCAGCAGCAACCAAAAGCTCCTCAGAGCTTCGTAACTGAACCAAATCATCGACACGTCGCCGTTTGGTTTTGGCACTTGCGTTTGCCAGGTCCACTGGCGGTCTCCCGGGACCAGGCAGTGAATGTGATGACGTTGATGCTTCTGCAAGGTCATAAGACACATTAAACTGTAAGTTTTCACTTTCTAGCCACTTAGCATTACAAGCTAAGAAACGATCCCGTATTCGGCAAGAATTCTCCCATTTCTCCGAAAGTTTCGAAGGTAAAAACGGGAAATTATAATCTTGATGTCCTTCACAGATGCTTCACTTATGCCACTGAGGTCATGTTCTTGTAAAACAAACATGAAAAGCGCCTTATTTCGGTCACTTTTTGTATGTTTCACCCATTCTTCGAAAATATGCATTTTTGAGACTGTTAAACTGCTACCTGAAAAAAAAATAATAACAGCTTTAGAGCAAAAAAGGTGCAAAAATGAAGGTCTTATTATAATTTAGAATAATGTGTCTCTCAACTGAAAAAAATTCAGACCGGGGATACGTGAGGATTTTTAGTAATAGTCTTTTGAATTTGAATTTCCGACGACTAAAAGGAAAACGCAACTTGCGGCGCTCAGATTCTAATTTAGTATGAATATAATTTTATTGTAACTACATAAAAAAATGTACATACCCTTGGTAATAGAATCCATCACTAAAATTTACCACAACTACTAAAATAACCTTGGGAGATGCAATCGTGTCAGTAGCAAAAATGCGAATAATATTATGCATTTAACCCAATTGTCTTATATACTACCCTCATTAACGATGTTATGTATGACTTATGCCAAAACAATTGTTGTTGGTGTAATTACCAACTGATACCCTAATTACCCCCACTAATGTTTCTAGGAAATCTTAAAGTTGTTTTTGTCCAGCTAGCTTGTTCTAGACGACACACTGTGCGACGGGGCACACTGTATTGTATATAAATAATATGCCTCTTAAAAAGTCATGTAGATTTACATAACAATTATAAAGAATTATAATTATGTTCTTTGATCGCAGTCGGCATTGAAAGCGTTAAACGAGGTGGCCGCCGTGGAGGCCATAGTGAACTCCATACGTAACGTCGGACTGGCACAAAACAACTTCGAGGGTCGAGAGCTTCTGCTGGAAGATCTGTACGATCTACTCTGCAGACTTGCTATCAAAGTCCTGGCCGGCAACCACAGCATGCAGGTACCGTACACCTTCAAAAGATAATAAAGACGTTTTGATATCTATGGTCTTATTACAAACAGCTGTGCCTGCGACTTCGTACGCGTAGATTTCGATCCTTTCTACGTAGCAATGTATAAACTATAACCCTTCAAAGTTTCATCAAACACCGTCAAGTAGTTTTTACGTGTTGGAGTATACCTTATCTATATTTATATCTTTTGGTAATTTTTTATGACAGATATTTTTTTTTTATTGTAAAGGGTATTATTATTTCCTGAGGTGCGAACTACTATTACAATTTAGAAAAAATATCTTACCGCAATGGTACGAAAATAATAAATTATCAACTTCTTTATTTGTAACCGATTTATGTAAAAAAAAAACTAAGAGGTATCAAGGGACACCCGGATGGAACGAAGTTCCATTCGATTAATTATTGAAGGAATAGGAAATATGCATAAAATTTAAAATGGTCTCAAATAACTTTTTTTCGGGTACTTATTATCATCTTATATAATAAAAACATTTTTTTTTATTTACTAATCATTTAAGGCCATAAAATAATTTGTGAAAAGTGTAAATTAAGGGTGCGAAATTCAAACTTCCAAAACGCGCCACCATTGGTCGAAAGGAAATGTGACGTCATTTGACACGTCATTCAAATTATCGGCGTCGAAGTTCATACTGTGGTATCAGTGTTACTGAGAAAAATAAATAATTTAAACCTATATTTTCGTGCTTAAAGGTTTTATTAAATGATACGATATTTAGGTAATCATTTTCCACTTCACTTGAATCAGATAAATAACTTTGTTGATAATCAGCAGATATAGAAGATATAAGATGCTATAGAAGTATTATCAGCTGTGTTTTCAGAAAACAATTTTCTTTTTAAAACATAGGTTGGTAACACTTTCCAATTGCGTCGTTGGAGTAGAAGGGAGAGTGGGATAGGGAGAAAAGGGGGGTCGAAGCCCTATCCCCTGACACCATTTTTATTGTGAGAAAATGTTTAGTTTTGGAGATATTTCGATTTGAAGTTTCGTAAAAACTAACCTAAAATGTAAGTAATTAAGATTTCTGTGACGTCTCCGGCGCTTCAGGATGGCCAGCCCCTTCACCCTTGCGTAACACTGAACTGAAACCCAAGCTCGCCTTCGCCACTTCGGCTTATTGGACCAGCCTCAGTAGCTACGGCTCGATTGGGTTTCATCATAGTGTTACGGCGGGTGGGGGCTGTCCTCCTTCCGCGCCTCCGGATTTACAAAAACACTAGGGGTAGGACAGACAAGACTACGTGGAGTCAGGGTTGATGGAGTCGGTTTTGACAAAAAAAGTAATAAATATATTATACATTAATTATTATTTATTTCAAAAACATTTCAAATCACAAACGTCATATGTTGCTGCCATTCGGGAATCTAAAACAACAAAGTTGATACGAATTGTGTTTTTCTAGTTAAATTAAAATGAAATACTGATATATTTTATACATAATTGATAAATATATTGTATAGATGTGAAATGTTATTTAAACATTGTGTTTTGGTGCTAATATTGGTGAAAATACGGTAAGTTTCACACAAAAAAAAATATATATAAAAAAAAACTACGCGTTTTCTCGGGCTGAGAATAGTATTAAAAGAAAGGGGAAACCAACCTCTTTCAAATGAGACCGTTTTCAAACCAAAACTCCAACGACGCAAATGGAAACGCTAGCCCATAGGTTTATTGGTAAAGTAAAACTATGTAAAATAGTTAGTTTTACTGGTAAAGTAAAGTTATTGTGTGTTGAATGAGGAAATGGTAATAATGCTACATTTTGTTTTTCAGCAGGTATATTTACATTGACACCTTTACTTCTGTACTTCGGTTTAATATTAACTTGCACAGCTAAGTCACTTGGTAATTTATCTTTAATATGCGAAAAGCAAGGCTCTGCCTTGTGATCACATTTAATATGGTCTGGGCTGATTAATATCACAGACATTTGTATGGACAGTACTAGGACTTACTTAGTATATCACTTCTTTCTAAAGGTCAAAAATTTTTTTAAACACTACTTTTGATAGCTAACTCTGAAAAGGCTTCATTAACCAATGTCAATCTCTGCCTTTTGACTACGCACATTCTCATTGTATCAGCTGGTGTTTTTGCCACAAAAATATATGAGGTACAACTTCTTTTTTCAAACTTAGATTAAATTTTTCTCCTCGTTGTATCATTATACATATTATATTCAATATTATTAGCTGTATCTTCCTTAACTTGAAATAAATCGACAACCATAAAAATTTCGTTAAACCAAAAAAAGAATACGGTTTTTATAGAAAGTTATACTGAACTTTTGTAAACTAGGTTAGGTTAATTTTAAACTCAAATTTTCTAATCTTCAATAGCTAATGCAACTTACTATAAATTTAAACTATTAAATTAAACTTATTATTAATAAAGTTTACTTACGTTAAATTGATCTTCACAACAATATAAACACAATTTAAGACATATATTATCCCTTTTAATTACTATAGACCATTGTTTTTGTATTTTCGCATCTCGGTATGTAAGTATCGGTATATAAGAAACACTTTGTCGGGTGTTTTTCTAATACTATTTTTGCACTCCGGTACTAAATAATACTTGTAAGATGGTTTTTATCTTCTTCCATGACGTGTAAAGCACTTAAAACTTAAAATATGTATGAAGTGAATTATAAGTTCATGGTAAACATTGACTAGACGTGTCATTTGACGTCTCGCAAGGCGCGCGCACTTTTACGGCGTTTGAACGACTCAAATTTACTCAATGTTTTAATTTTCACTTTGAAAAAAAAATTGAATCTTTTCAGGCCTATTTATATTTTTTTTACGATATAGAGCCGATACCGCACCGATACCTTACTACGACAAAGTGAGAAATCTAGGCTTAATTTTGGATAAAAACTTATCTTGGATACCTCACGTCACCGAAGTAAGCAGAAAGATGCACTGCACCTTCCATTATCTTAAACGTTTTCATTACTTTCTTCCATTTAAAACCAAAATTCTGCTTGCGCAATCACTTCTTCTACCTATCCTCGACTATGCAGATGTGTGCTATTGAGATGTGTCGAAGGAGCTTCTTAACAAACTAGAGCGTCTACAAAATCTTGCGATACGCTTCATCTTCGGCTTACGTAAATATGATCACATCCCAATTTCGTACTCAACTAAAATGGCTCCCTATCCACCTTCGCCGTGATATGCACATCCTTTCTTTTCTCTATAACATACTCTATAACAAAAATTCTCCTATCTACCTTCAGTCTCGTTTCCACCATCTTCAAGTTCAAGTCCCAAGACACAACACCCATTTCCTACTCCACTCCTTTACAATACGTGCTGCAAAGCTTTGGAATCGATTACCGAAAGCGGTCCAGGAAAGCACTCCAATTTATGCTTTCAAGGACAAGCTTAAAATTATCTTGCTCCGAAGTGACAAACCTCTCATAACTGCTCATTTTATGTATGTATATATGTATGTATGTTTATATATATGTATGTACGTTTTTTTTTATTTTATTTTTTTATATATGTATATGTTTATGTATGTGTATGATTAGGTATTTTCATTTTAATGTTTTTTTTAGCGCATTTCTAAATTTAAGTACTATATTTTTCCTTACTGCTTTTTCATTTTTACACTAATATGACCCGCGATACCATGTTTCTCTCTACCATGGGGTTGACTGGCAGAAATCTCTTATAGAGATAAGTTCGCCCTTGCCAACATTTTTTAAAACCATGTTTGTATAGTTTTTTTTTTATAAAGTGCAATAAAGAATATAATAATAGAGAGGTAAATGATTAATTTACGTCAAATAAAAACATGACTATTACCTATTGCAATATAAAAATATTAAATTATGAATATAAGCTAATATGCTAATGAATAATATTTGTATAGTATTTTTGTATGATATTTCGACAAAAATTTATAATAAAAGTAAATCAAATGAATAACTAAATTAAAAAGTGTTAATCAATAAACCCATGAATTATTGTCCCGCCACCTAGCGGTTTCACTTTGTACATATATGTTTATATAACAGATGTAGTTTGTTTGTTTCTTTGTGTTTCCCTAAGGTATAAATAGATGGCGTTGTTACAAAACATTATGAGTATATTTGATCACAAATTTGTATTATTACTTTCGTTTAAACTGTCTTATTTGCAAATTAATTCTAAAAGAACAAACTCCAATATCAAATAATTAATAAAGAACTACTAAGCAATTTAATATAATACAAAAAATAATAATGATAGAAGAAGAAAATATCTCGCTTGCTTTCTATAAAAGAGAGAGAGATAGCAAAACATGTCGTGACAACTTTTGGTAAGAATTTTTACAGTCTAGCCCCCTTTCACAACGCGCGATAAGGAACTACGTTCCAAAAACACTTTATGTAAAGGCAAGCCCATGGCAATATATTCCCGATAACTGCATTCAAATCGGTTAATCCGTTTCTGAGATTAGCGTGCACAAACATACAGACGTACATATACGGACAAAAAAACATACAGACGAATGACAATAGACAAAATGATAAATACATTGTTTTGAGTTTTCATGTTATATAAAGATTATCTAGGTAGTAGACCATAACATCGGGTCGCCGGCAAAGTTGCCACCCATCGGACAAAGTCGTGCCGCAAAGCGACCTAGCTGTTTTCCAGCACGTTTCTCGATGAAGCCGTACATGGGAAATGGGTCTGACCAGCTGCGGTGCGTTGGCGAACCGGTTTGACATTGAGTTGGTGTTTGTTTTTTTCGGGTGTCTAGTCGAGGAGGGTAGCGGAATCCGGTCCGGTTTCCGCTAGCCGCCCACAGATAGTTGGGGGCCCAATTAGTGGGTTAGCCACCCACGAAAAGCTGCCCCGCCAGCTGCGAAAAATCCCAGGGTGGTTCTATCGTGCTGGTTGGCGACCAGACGAGGAGATCTGATAACGATCCCTAGGGGGGTTCGGGCGTCCCCTCAGTCTCCAGTCTAGCCTCCTAGCTTAGTGGGAGGACATCACCAATTTCGACGTCGGGTTCGATACGTACCGCTTCGTTCAACTGCCATTTCCCATCCCTATTAACTTTATTTATTTTTTTATGAAGAAAGTCAAAAAGAAGAAAATGTTTTTACAGTGGTTGCAAATGAGGAGGTTATTTAAAGTGCACTTCGCTAATAACAGGTGCTTGCACTCTAATATCTTAGCATCACCACCTGGAGACAGAGCAGTCGCAACTCTCCTTTTTGACGGAGACGCAGATACAATGTTCTTTGAGCGCTGTGCACCTGGATTTTCCCGGTTACACGTTAGAGCACAACTTTCGCTCACGTGCCGGAGTGTGCGTGTACGCGCGGAACGACCTCTGTATCCAGCGTCTCTGTCAAAAAGGAGAGGTCACCCTCAAGACCCCACTTTTTCTTCTCTATGGGTTTTAGTAGACACAGGAAACGAAAAAATCCTGTATTCCTGTGTCTCGATCTCGAATTGAGTATCTCGATTTGAGGCTGCTGATATGGCTTTGCATCAGTACTCTTCACGCAGCTCGTCTTTTTGGGCGGCTTATTGCTTGTCATCAGGACTGGCTGTCCACCAACCAGAAAACCGACCAAGCTTGGAAAAGAAGCGCGGAACTTTGCATTATCCTTGGACCTCTTTCAGCTTTCAGTAGCTCTTGAGGCAAGCGACAAGGGTACGAGATGTGGTTGGCCATACAGCCAATTGCCTGGACCTTCTATTGACAACTGATCCGGACAAGTATCGTGTAGAGGTCACCTCCCCCTTGGCAACTTCCGATCACTATCTGGTGAAATCTTTGTTTACATATTCCCCACCAGCTCTCGAACCGTATGGTGTTAGACGAGTATGGAAATACAATTCAGCAGATTGGGATGAGATGCGGCACTTTTTTGCCTCTTTACCTTGGCGGTAGGTCCGCTTCTCTTCTTTAGATCCGTCGAGTTGGGCGGATGCTATAACCGATGTGGTGTATCAGGCAATGGAGTATTTTATTCCTTTTGTTACAAAAAAAATAAAAGTGGGTTTGGGTTTAAAAATAATTTTATTGGTTTATATTACAAAAAAAACATTAACATTAATTTTGATAAAGTTATACAAATTAATGGCATAATAATGTTTAAAATAATGCCAAAATAATGTTAAAATAATGCCAGCTAGACTCAGCGGTGGGTTACTTGAGATAACACTTCAATATTAAATTATATATATTAATTACTAAAATAAAAATCCTAGGCGCCACTGACAAATAATAAGCGAAGACATATGCATGATCCTCCTGCTTGTCAGTACTGGAGAATCACAGTCAAACACTTGTTCTTTATAAAACTTTCAAAAATGGAAGTGTTGATTATTGGTATAAATAAATTTTGTACATCACCATGTTATCGGGATTACAATAAAGACGAGCTTCTTAAACTTAGCTAGTTAGGAAGCAGGATACAGGACCAACAGGACGACGCTCCGAAGATTCACGTCTACCCCCGCGAACCAATTATAAATATACCCGTATCTTCTAGGGTATATACAAAAAAACCTCCTGTAATGATTAAATTACAGGTTAAAACTACATCATAACACTAATCACACATTCATCTATTTAAATATCAATAATTTATAATACCTTATGGAGGAAAAAGGCCTCGCAAGCAATAATATTAGCCTATGTCGACTCAGAGGGTCGAATCAGGACAAATACTTAATATTACCACGTAATAACATTAAACAAAGTCTCAAAACCTATGAAACATCTCCTAATTTAGAATAAGGATTCAAATTATTAGCCCTGCAATTAAACACACTAATGAATTTAAGAAACAACGCTTCAAATGCGTTAATGAGATCACAAATAACTAAAACACTCACCGAAGGCTAATAAGATATTGAATTCGGAAGTGCTTCCGGAAGAAAAGACTCTAAAGGTCACGGCATTGAATTTTATAATCAAAATATGCATAATAAGCAAACAATGTGGCTATGCACACGCCGCGTTACCCGCGTTACACGAAATGGTAAAATTGATATTAATCGGAAGAAGACCAATATTTAAATAATTTAAGAACACTGCCCTAATTATCTAAAGGATAGAAACGAGTGTAATAAATTTATAACAAATTGTTATACTAATAAATATAACAATAGAACAACTTTGGCTGCAACTAAACTTCTGAAACAATATGACAGCTACTTTTAAATAAATATCTAGCTATATGCTATCCTTAATAATGATTAATAAATTAAATTTAGAATAGTAATTATTAATAAAATGTTTATATTTTCAATAACATTTTGGGGACTATAAAGTTAGCTTAAGCTGGTAACATTCAATATTTTAAACAAAAAAATTGTCACGGACTAATTAAGAAATTGTAATTAGCTGTCAACAGATAAATAATTTACCATGTCTACGAATTTGACAGATAATAAGAAATCGATAATATTAAAATTATAAATATTTAATTATCTACAGAAATGAAATTTCTATGTAACACTTTAGTTGAAGTTCCCATCGGTGGCAAAGCTCGCCCATGGTTTAATGCCGAACGTGGTAATGCTCAAGACCGAAAACATTCGGCATACCTTATTTGGGCTGATGCTCGAAGCCGCAAAACTCCGGATGTAAGTACAAAGAAGAGAGCCTTTAACCAAGCCTGCCAAGTCCTATAAAAAGACATTGCGAAAGGCTCGTCTTGATCGAATCGTTAAGAATGGCGAAAAGCTCTCTGTCAGACAAACTGGTAGGCGAGCTTTCTGGTCTCTTGCGAAAGCGATCGAGTCGAACTTCTGCCAAACGTCACTGCCTGCTCTGAGGAAGCAGGATGGATCCCTGGCCCACACAGCAACAGATAAAGCGAAGGTATTTGCTTCTTTGTTTGCTGATAATTCGATTCTAGACACTGGCAATGCTTCTCCAGCACATCTTCTTCACTGCGGTATTTCGATGCCTGAAATCCGCATCACTAACAAAGAGGTATGGAGAACATTACCCAATGTTAGATGTGAATAAAGCCAGTGGTCCTGATGGCATACGAGCCACTCGCTCAAGACATGCGCAGCCGAGTTATCTCCTGTATTGACACGTCTGTATCGCCTCTCTTTCAAGACTGGAAAAGTGCCGGAATCCTGGAAGCTTGCCAACGTGCAACCCGTGCCCAAAAAAGGCAGCCGTGCCGATCCTGCCAATTATAGGCCCATTTCAATCACCTCCATACTCTAGCGTACGTAAAAGGTAACGATCTCCTCAGTGACTGACAGTACGGATTTCGCCGAAATAGGTCCACTGGGGACCTTCTAGCGTACGCAACACACATTTTAGGCGAAGCCATCGAGAGGAACGGAGAAGCGGTCGCCGTCTCTCTGGACGTCTCGAAGGCTTTTGACAGGGTCTGGCATGTGAGCCTTTTAAGCAAGCTTTCAGCGTACGGTATATCTCCTGGTCTGATTGGCTGGATAACGGATTTTTTGAGTCAGAGATCTTTCCGTGTTGTTGGCGACGGGTGTTCTTCGGAACCCTTGACAATAAATGCCGGTGTACCTCAGGGGTCCGTTCTTTCTGCAACTCTTTTTCCGCTGCACATTAACGATCTGCTGAAGCCCGGTATCTATGGGTATGCAGACGACAGCACAGTTGTAGAAAGATATCTGCCAAGTTCTCGGGCTAGTAGAGATGAAGTACAATCTGAAAGAGAAGCCATGGTGCAACGTTTGAATGACAAACTTCAGGCAGTCTCCGCATGGGGCAATGCCAATCTTGTCAAATTCAACGCCACCAAAACGCATACGTGTTTGTTTACCGCCAAAAGGAGCCCCTTCACCTTGGCTCCTACTTTCCAGAATGTATCCTTGGAATACAGTGACTGGCTTCAGTTGTTAGGCTTAGAGATCTCCTCGAACCTCAACTTTGGTCGGTTCACTGAATCCAAAGCAAGAGCAGCAGCAAAGCTTGCTGTTCTTGAGAAGGTCCGACAGTACTTTACACCGGGACAGCTTCTTGTTCAGATCCGGTCGTGTGTTGAGTACTGTGGTCACATATGGCGGTTCTGAGATCAATTGAGAGGCCAGCGATGAGGCTTATAGGCGATCCCGAATTGGTCAGAGTCGACCTCCACAGCCTTGAACATAGACGTCAAATTGCTAGCCTCTCATTATTCTATAGGATACATTTTGGTGAGTGTGCGCAGGAATTACACGATCTAATTCCCCCGGCTCCCTTTTTTTTTTTTTTTTTTTTTTTATATGATCTAGGGCAATGCTTGACTACATTCCACCTGATGGTAAGTGGAATGTAGTCTTAGGTGGTAAGGCGCATTACCCTAGCAACCTATTCACTCTTCGCTTGAAGACACCCACATTGTATTCGGCCGGAAATAACGACGCAGGCAAGCTGTTCCAATCCTTTGCTGTACGCAGTAAAAATGAGGAAGCAAAGCGCTTCGTTCGGACAGGTGGAATGTCCACAACAAAAGGATGAAAACCTGCCGTGCGTCGGGACGTCCGGTGATGGAAGGGGGACGGGGGAATTAAATTGTGTAATTCCAGCGCACACTCACCAAAATGTATCCTATAGAATACTGAGAGGCTAGCAATTCTACGCCTGTGCTCAAGGCTTTGGAGGTCGGCTCCGACCAATTCGGGATCGCCTATAAGCCTCTTTGCTCGCCTCTCAATTGAGTCCAGAACCGCAAGATGAGACTTTGCGGCACCAGCAAATATGTGACCACAGTACTCTACACACGACCGGATCTGTGCTTTGTATAAAACAAGAAGCTGTCCCGGTGTAAAGTACTGCCGAACCTTCGCCAGAACGGCAAGCTTTGCTGCTGCTGCTCTTGCTCTGGACTCAATGAACCGACCAAAGTTGAGGTTCGAGGAAATCTCTAAGCCTAACAACTGAAGCCGGTCACTGTATTCCAAGGATACATTCTGGAAAGTAGGAGCCAAGGTGAAAGGGCTCCTTTTGGCGGTGAATAGACACGTCTGCGTTTTGGTGGCGTTGAACTTGACAAGATTGGCATTGCTCCATGCGGAGACTGCCTGAAGTTTGTCATTCAAACGTTGCACCATGACTTCTCTTTCAGACTGTACTTGATCTCGACTTGCCCGAGTACTCGGCAGATATCTTTCTACAACTGTGCTGTCGTCTGCATACCCATAGATACCGGGCTTCAACAGATCATTAATGTGCAGTAGAAACAGAGTTGCAGAAAGAACGGACCCCTGAGGCACTCCGGCATTTATAGTCAAGGGTTCCGAGGAACACCCGTCGACAACTACTCGGAGAGATCTGTGGCTCAGAAAGTCCGTTACCCAACCGATCAGACCAGGAGATATACCGTACGCTGAAAGCTTGCTTATAAGGCTCGCATGCCAGACCCTGTCAAATGCCCTCGAGACGTCCAGAGAGACGGCGACTGCTTCTCCGTTCTTCTCGATGGCCTCGCCTAAAATGTGAGTAGCATACACTAGGAGGTCCCCAGTAGACCTATTACGGCGAAACCCGTACTGTCGGTCACTGAGGAGATCGTTACCTTCTAGGTATGCTAGTAGGCGCGAGTTCAATACACGCTCCATAATCTTGCAGAGTATGGAGGTGATTGAAATCGGTCTGTAATTGACAGGGTCGGCACGGCTGCCTTTTTTGGGCACGGGTTGCACATTAGCAAGCTTCCAGGATTTCGGCACTATTCCAGTCATGAAAGAGAGACGATACAGACGTGTCAGTACAGGAGACAACTCAGCTGCGCATGTCTTGAGCAGAATGGCTGGTATACCATCAGGACCACTGGCTTTATTCACATCTAAACGACACAATGTTCTCCATACCTCTTTGTTAGTGATGCGGATTTCAGGCATCGAAACACCGCAGTGAGGAAGATGTGCTGGAGAAGCATTGCCAGTGTCTAGATGCGAATTATCAGCAAACAGAGAAGCAAGTACGTTCGCTTTCTCTGTTGCTGTGTGGGCCAGGGATCCATCCGGCTTCAGCAGAGCAGGCAGTGAGGGTTGGCAGAAATTCGACTCGATCGCTTTCGCAAGAGACCAGAAAGCTCGACTGCCAGTTGGTCTGACAGAGAGCTTTTCGCCATTCTTAGCGATTCGATCGAGACGAGCCTTCCGCAATGCCTTTTTGTAGGACTTGGCAGCTTGGTTAAAGGCTCTCTTCTTCAAACTTACATCCGGAGTTTTGCGGGTTCGAGCATCAGCCCAAATGAGATATGCCGAATGTTTTCGGTCTTGAGCATGACCACATTCGGCATTAAACCATGGGCGAGCTTTGCCACCGATGGGTACGTCAGCAAAAGGAATAAAATACTCCATTGCCTGATGCACCACATCGGTTATAGCATCCGCGCAACTCGACGGATCCAAAGAAGAGAAGCAGACCTGCCGCCAAGGATAAGACGCAAAAAAGTGCCGCATCTCATCCCAATCTGCTGACTTGTATTTCCATACTCGCCTAACACCATGAGGTTCGAAAGCTGGTGGGGAATATGTAAACAAAGATTTCACCAGACAGTGATCGGAGGTTCCCAAGGGAGAGGTAACCTCTACCCGATACCTGTCCGGATCAGTTGTCAGCAGAAGGTCCAGGCAATTGGCTGTATGTCCTACCACATCTGGTACCCTTGTCGCTTGCTTCACCAGCTACATCATCCCTTCCATCACCGGTCGTTCCGACGCACGGCAGGTATCCATCCTTTTGTTGTGGAAATTCCACCTGTCCTAACGAAACGCTTTGCTTCGTCTTTTTTACTTCGTACAGCAAAGGATTGGAACAGCTTGCCTGCGTCGGTATTTCCGGCCGAATACAATGTAAGTGTCTTTAAGAGAAGACTGAATAGGTTGCTAGCGTAATGCGTCTTACCATCTAAGACTACATTCCACTTACTATCAGGTGGAATGTAGTCAAGCAGTGCACTAGATTATATAAAATGAAAAGGGTAAAAAAAATGAAGTTTTTTACATTTTAAACTAGCTGTAGGCACAGCGACTTCGTACACGTAGATTTCAATTTCGATAAAACGTACCCGCTTAAAGTTTCATCAAACTCCGGCTGGTAGTTTTTGCTTGTTGGAGTATTTCTAATTTATATTGATATCTTTCTGTAATTTTTAATCATAGATATTTTTTTATTGTAAATTATTCCCTGAGGTGGGAACCACTATTTCAATTTCATTTTTCAATAAGTGTCTTACCGCAATGGTACGAAAATAATAAATTATTAACTTCTTTATTTGGTAACCGATTTATGTAAAAACACACTATATGTAACGTGCAGCCCATGACAATATATTCCCGAAAACTGCATTCAAACCGTTTAATCCGTTTCCGAGATTAGCGTTCACAAACATACAGACGGACATATACAGACACAAACATACAGACGAATAGACAAAATGAAAAAACATTGTTTTGAGTTCTCTTGTTATATGAAGGTTTTTAATATTTTAAATGTACAGAGCTTATTCCTCTACAGATTTAATACATGTATAGTAGAAGATTTGCATGGTAGAGGAACTGCAGCAAATTTGGAATACTGGTTTGTTTTTTGGGAATAGGTAGAGAAGAAAATGGCTTAGTCCTATAAAAAATACATCAAATGGTTAGAAAATTCTTAAACTTTAATAATAGAAAAAATAAAACAAAACTAAAACTAAGAACATTATTAAAAATTTAACCAACCTAAAAAAATCCAAAAGCTTTCTTTTGATTTATGGTGCAGATAATTTGGAATATAGTATTCCAAATTATGATCACCTTTTTTTCTTTGACTATGCTTACACTTTTCCTTACTATCTAATAAATTTCTTATTTTTGTAACACTATTATCGATTTCAATTATCTTGGTAATAATTTTTTTAACGAAATAGCTTACACTAATATAATTATCAAGTAATAATCAGTCATAATAATCACAGATCCGTGTTAAATATGAACTTAAATTACTGTTTTTATTAGTCACTAGCTGTAGCCCGCTGCTCCGCCCGCGTGTAGGTCGCTTTTCGCGAAACTACAATTATCCAGACCTATGATAGACTTATAGTTAATTCTATAGTATCCTATTCCCGTGGAAATTTTATATATATAGGCATTACATTGCTACGATATCAAACAGAAAATAACAACATACATCTACATCACACACATACGACCAGGAGATTATTCAGATATACGTATTAAAGCATATGGATTCGAAATATTATGTTTTTGACAATATTAGTATAGATATAGATATAGAAAATCAAATGATGTTTAGAGCAAGGTTGTTCATAATTGAATGTCTGTGACATTTAAATAATTTATTTGGATAAGGAATAATATCGTAATTATTAAAACACCTTCGAAAGTGTATATTATTTTAGAACTAATTTCATAACCATAGAAAACGTTATAGTGAGTCAACCTTAAAAGCTAGATATATCTTGTCGCGGACTTCTTTTTAAAACTTTTAAAGAAAAAGAATTTCATAGAACATCATTTTTGCGTAACTTTCACCGTTTTCGCAGCGCACGCAGTTTTTTGTTTATTTTTTTACACCTTGCATTAGAATATTCAAGTTTCAGTAATCATCCCTAATTTTTTGAAAATGAAACATAGCCTATGTCACTCGGGAATATTGTAGCTTGCCAACGGTGAAAGAATTTTTAAAATCGGTCCAGTAGTTTCGGAGCCTATTCATTTCAAACATACAAAAAAATAAACAAACCTTTCCTCTTTATAATATTAGTATAGATATAGATTAATTCTTACAGTAATCACATGTATAAATACCAAATTCATAGCCACCACAATCTCCGTGAACCCACATTTCACAAATTAAGCACTTTAAACATTCTTCACCCCTTTTATCCTCACTATATTTTCCATTACAAAACAAACACCCTGCATCCTCATCAGTTGGGACTGCAGACTCATTTCTCGTTGCTATATCGTCAGATGAGTCTGTGTAATTTCCATAGACATCAGGATTTGAGTCTGATGACTCACTTTCTGTAATATTTCTCTCATTTGTGTTTTTTGTTACATTCTTCTTGCCTTCTCCCTTAACATTTTTCTTTTGTACTGTCTTCGCCTTTCCTGACTTTCATTTGTGCATTAATTATCAAGGTCTTTTTTTATATAATAATAATAATAATATCAGGACAAATTACACACATTGATCTAACCCCTAAGTAAGCAAATTATTTGCTTGTGTTAAGGGTGTTAGACAACGATACAAATACATAGAAATACACATATAAATACTGAAAATATATTTAATAAACGACCAAACCCAGAAACACAGACATCTATGCTCATCAAATAAATGTCTGTCTCCGCCGGGAATCGAACCCGACCCCCATTGCGCCGTGACACGTTAGGCGTCTGCGCTAACCACTCGACCAACGGGGGACCTCTTTTATAAGGGGAACTTGAAATTATTTCAGATTTTGCTGGCTTACGGCATCTATTGCTCGTTCTCTTTTTTACTATTGGCACGGGAGAAATTTGAGAGGGAGTAACTAGTGATTGGTTTCCTGATGGCCCCGGTTGAGCTTCATCAAAATTCTCTAATCGCCGAAAAGCGGACACGGGTGAGGCGAACGGGTTTGGACTCGTTTGAGGGTTTTGACCCTCTGAAACATCAACAGCAGCGGCTATATAATCGGCTTCTGTAAATATATTTCTTATAAATAGATATATTCCACCAATTTTAAAACCATTTGCAGCATTTGCGGCGGTTTGGCTTGATGTAAGCTCTCCCAAATAGCTCAACAACATCATATGGTGTTACCGGTCTGTTATGTTCCCGGAGAAACACCCTAACTTCTTCACTGTAATAACATTTTAAAGGACCCATAAAAGTACGATCAAGGGGTTGAATTTTGTGCGTGCAATGAGGGGGCAAAGATAGAATTGTCACATAATTCTGTTTCGCTAGATCTATTAATTCTATATTCTTGGTGTGATTATAATGGCCATCAAGAATCAAAGGCACTGGTGATGCTTCTGTTGGCTTTACATATTCGATGAAATGTTGAAACCATTGGGTAAATAAATTAGTTTGAATCCATCCAGATGAGATACAGACAAACAGACAGAATTAAAAACCATTTTTTTGGGTTCTCTTGCTAATAAAGGCCCCCGTTATTTTTTTTTTTATATTTTCCATGTATAGAAATCGCTCAGTGACAATTTTATTATATGTATAGATGTACAAAGACTACTCTTCTACAGATTTATTACATGTACTATCTGTGCCTGCAACTTCGTACGCGTTTATTTCGATTTTGATAAAACGTACCATTTGTACTTACCAATGTATACAAAAACTATAAACCTTCAAACTGGTCAGTAGCAGTGGTACGACAATAAGAGATTATTAACTTCTTTATTTGTTAACCGATTGGAATAAAAAAACAAAATATAAAGTGATTCCCATGAAAATATATTCCCGAAAAATGCATCCAAATCGATGAATTCGTTTCTGTTATTAGCGTGCACAAACATACAGACATACAGACGAACAGACAAAATGAAAAAACATTGTTTTGGGTCCTCTTGCTTATATAAAGGTCCCCTTGTATGAATTATTGATAATATTTTTTTTTATGTTGTAACTAAAGACAAACATAAACATACAAAGATTTTAAAAATGCTAAAAATGCATTCTGTTAGTTATCACTTCACATCCTGGTATAATTTTTTTTAAATATTTTCAATGTACAAAGACCACTCCTCTACAGATTTATTACATGTAAAAAAATAAAATTTGCATGGTACCTATTACGGGATTGACATAAATTGACATAACTTTTTTATTTCTTAACCGATTTAGACGAAATAAACACTAAATGTTAAGTGAAGACTATGATAATATATTCCTGAAAACCACATTCAAATTGGTTAAACTGTTTCTGAGATTAGCGTGCACAAACATACAGATATACAGACAAACTGTAAAACCATTGTTTTGGGTTGTCTTGCTCTTATAAAGGCTCCCATTATGTTTTTTTTAATATTTTCCAGGTACAGAAAACGCTCAGTGACATTTTTATTACATGTACCAGCTTTTGCCCGCGGCTTCGCTCGCGTTAAACTCGTAGAAAAACAATTCCCCTTTTCCTTTTTTTGTATTGGCTTCTATATGACTTGTTAAAGTGATACAATCAAAATTACGACATCGGCAGACATCGCTCACTGTCAAAAGTATGTTTAAAGTTTTTAATAAGGAAACAATATTAGGTACTGTAATTATTTTTATACCTCTCTTGTTTTTATTTAAACGTCCATTTAAATACTTCTTAAACAGAGAAGAACTTCTTAACAAACATTACTTAATAACCATTCTAACCATATATCACACTTACAGATTTTCATTGAACATAATCAAAATATGATCATGTAAACTTAAGGAATTCTGAGCTACACAATCGACGCTATTTTCACCATCAACTTGCAGGTCTAGTTTTCTAAAAAAAAAACTATTTTAAATGATAAACATTCAGTTAGCTATATGCATTAACAAAATTTTCAATACTGAACATTCACAAAAGCCATTTTTGAGACGGTTTGCACGGTTCCATACCAGAGAGCGCCGGCAGACCGTACCGCCGCAAACGCGAAGACCCTATATTTTAAATCTGTAATATATTCGAAAATATTTATTTAAATTACATGCTGTAAAGGGTATTGTTCCATATTAAATGTAAAATGTATTTAAGTTATTTAATTGGATAAGGATTAAAGCTGTATTTCTTAAAATCGCTTCGTAAATAACCTATTATTTTTCGTAAAAAGTAAAGGATAAAAAATTGCTATTGTGGGTTATCCCTAAGAGATAAGCATATACCATCGCGGATTTTTTTCTATATAAAGGTATATGCTGTATGAATTATTGAAAATATTTTTTTTTCGTTTTGTGTGCAAGTTATATTCCCATGCATCGCGGGGGCCGCTTAGCAAGCGATGGTGCAATACATTGCATCAGAATCCGGGAATTATAACAATCAAAAAGCTAAATCTGCACTTCATACAAATGTATTATTATAATTTTATAACAATCCTTAAGCTGAATCTGCACTTCGCATAATTGTATTTCATTGTAATTAATTTTAAATATAATTGTCACTCTTGTATTCTAATATCGAGCAAGCAGTCGTCATTTTAGTTATAACATAATTTGTAATTTTAATTAAAGTATTTTTATAATTTTGTTTTTTTTTGGATCCTCGGCAGCCACCGTACTTAATTTGCACAACTAAAAGACAAACAGATAAACAGACAAAGATTTAAAAAAATTCTGAAAATGGATTCTGTCAGTTATTACTTCACATCCTGGTATATTATTTAAAATATTTTCAATGTACAAAGAGTACTCCTCTACAGATTTATTACATGTATAGAATAAGATTTTCATGGTACCTATTACGTCATTGACATAAATAGTCATAACTTTTTTATTTCTTAACCGATTTAGATGAAATAAACACTAAATGTTAAGTGAAGACTGTTATAATATATTCCTGAAAACCACATTCAAATTGGTTAAGCCGTTTCTGAGATTAGCGTGCACAAACATACAGATATACAGACAAACTGTAAAACCATTGTTTTGGGTTGTCTTGCTCTTATAAAGGCCCCCATTATGTTTTTTTTAATATTTTCCAAGTACAGAAAACGCTCAGTGACATTTTTATTATATGTATAGATAAATAATTTGATTAATTATCAAATCATTAGGGTTTCAGCTGAAAATCGGCGCCACTTGTACGAGTATCATACCGAATAATCAGCCATATAAAATAAAACGGTTATTCATATAAACTGGACAAACTTTCTTGTTTTGTCATTACAATTAATGTCAATGCACCTAAAGCCATCTCCCCGCTTCGCCTTCCTCCTCTGAAGACGGTGTTTCAGCGCTGACACACGCGCGTCTTGCATACTGTATTGTACTTGTTAAAGATACATATTTAGTTTAGTTATTGTTTCTATTTTTTTATTTTATTTAATGTAATATTTTTTTTTTAGAAATATTACATTAAATAAAATAAAATCAGAGAGAAGACCTCCGTTAGTGTTCATGGCATCATTGCTGCCATCACTATCGCAGTCTTCGTGATGGTGGTTCATAATGACCCTACACGTCTAACACCATGACGTTCGGAAGCTGGTGGAGAATATGTAAACACAGATTTCACCAGACAGTGATCGGAGGTTCCCAAGGGGGAGGTGACCCCTACACGATACCTGTCCGGATCAGTTGTCAGCAGAAAGTCCAGGCAATTGGCTGTATGGCCTACCACATCTAATACGCTCGTCGCATGCCTCACCAGCTGAAGGAGGTCCAAGGACAACGCAAAGTTCCGCGCTTCTCTTCCAGCATGGTCGGTTTTCTGGTACGGGAACAGCCAGTTCTGATGACAGGCATTAAAGACGAGCTGCGCTGAAGGGTACTGATGCAGAGCCAAATCAGCAGCCTCAACGAGATACTCAATTAATCTATTCGTCTCCTGGTCACCGCTGTGCGAACGGTAGACACAGGAATACAGGATTTTTTCGTTTCCTGTGTCTACTAAAACCCATAGAGAAGAAAAAGTGGGGTCTTGAAGTTGACGGAGACGCTGGATACAGAGGTCGTTCCGCGCGTACACGCACACTCCGGCACGTGAGTGAAAGTTGTGCTCTAATGTGTATCCGGGATAATCCATGTTGCGCACTTAAAGGACATTGTATCTGCGTCTCCGTCAAAAAGAACAGGTGCGGTTGCTCTGTCTCGAGGTGGTTATGGACAGGTAAGATATTAGAGAGCAAGCCCCTGATATTACTGAGGAGCACATTAAATAAGGAGGAGTGCAATCGCTGTAAAACTTTTTCATTCTTTGGTCTTTTTTCATATTAAAAAATTAAAAGTGAATAGGGATGGAAAATGGCAGTTGATTGAGGCGGTACGTATCGAACCCGATGTTGGTTAAGTTGTGCCACTGGGAGGCTAGCTTGGAGACTGCGGGGACGCCCGAACCCCCCCCAGGGATCGCATCGGGCCTCGTCTGGTTGCCAACCAGTACGATGGAGCTACCCTGGGATTTTTCGCAGTTGGCGGGGCAGCCCTTCGTGGGTGGCTAACCCACTAATTGGGCCCCCAACTATCTGCAGGCAGCCAGCTGAAAGCCGTCGGTTCGGATTTCGCTACCCTCCTCTACTAGACACCCTACAAAAAAAACACCAACTTGACGTCAAACCGGTTCGCCAACGCACCGCAGCTGTTCAGTTCAGACCCATTTCCCATAAACGGCTTCATCGAGCAACATGCCGGAACATGATTAAGCGGCATGATTTTGTCCGATGGGTGGTAACTTTGCTGGCGACCCGATGTTATGGTCTACCACCATAGCTAGTCTGTACTAGGGCTTCCAATCCCGCAGCTTGCATCCAATCTCGGTATTTGCAGGACTACAAATTTTCAATCCCGCGGGAACTCGGTATTTACGGGATCCCGCATATTAAAAATATTTATAGTTATGTAAGGCAAACAAAAAAATTAATTAATCAACTAACACCATATTTAATTAGGCATTAGGTACTATAAGTATGAGATTAATAAAAATCAATAATAAATACTGGAAAAACCAAAAAAATCTATCCTTTAAAAAAAAAACAGAAAAATTTTTAAAAAATCAAACAAAACCCATTTTTAACTCAAGACCATGATAATTATTTAAATCTTTATAATTACTTAGTTCGGCCATTTGGTCAGCTTTCAATTGAAATTATTTGGGAAGGAAAAACAATATATCTAAAATGTCGCCTGCCATACTATTGCGTATTTTGGAGACAATATAGCCGGCACCAGAAAAGGCCCTTCCGGTTTCTTCTGGCTTTTCAGTCCCGCAAATCCCGCGGGATCCCGCACCCGTAATCCCGCATCATGCGGGATTGAAAAATGACGCGGGATCCCACAATACCGAGATCTCTGTATTCCGGGATTGGAAGCCCTAGTCTGTACATATAAAATATTTTTAAAAATTCATTCTGAAAATATTTTCTATGTGCGTTAAAAAAAACCTTTTGTTTTTTTTTAACAATAAAACAAACAAATAAGGAAGTAAAGAATCTCTTATTTTCACAGCATTGCTTAAACATAAAAATATACATAAATAAACTAGATAAATAAATACTCTACTTGACAATAAATAAATAAATACTCTACTTGCAACAACTACTTGATAAAATTCGATGAAACTTTGAAGGTTTGTAGTTTTTAAATACATTGGTACAAAGGGTACGTTTTATGGAAATCGAAAGCTACTCGTACGAAGTCACAGGCATAGCTAGTTTTTAAATATATGCTAATAATTACGAGAAAAGGGGATCTAAACTCCTCCCGATTTCGTAAAATATGTGTGAAGAAGTCACGGTAAACGGTAAAGGAATGTTTTTCTTACGAAAGCATTATATGAATAGATGATACTGTAACTTCTCTCCCAAAAGACAAAGTTGCCTCAGAGCTCGAGTCACGACTTCAATTCCATAAAAAATTATGATAGGTGCTCAAACGAATAAAGTAGGGCTAGGATCAAGTAGGAAAGTTCAAGACATAGACATAACAAAATCTTTTATTCGACAAGACGAAAACGATAATTACCGACTCCACGCGATGAGCCAAGAAATTAAAAACGAATGGGTGACCATAGGAGATTTTTGTATTCCACTAGCTTTGAAGTGGCGCGCGCACCTTAATTTATGATTGGTCCCCAGCATTATTAAAATTCTATCTTAATGCATTCCAAATGACTCTCCCAGATCAGAGTAATTTAGTAAGATGAGGCAAAGCCACCGAAAAGTCTTGCAACATCTGTGGGGAGGCAATAGGAACCTATTAGTAGGGTGTAGGGTACTTCTAGATAAGTCACGACAAGGTATTAGAAATTATACGGGAAGCGGTTAGTCTTTCAGTAGCGAGAGCGCGGAAGGGTATAACAACCACCAAACGATCTGTAGAATTCGTAAAAGAAGGCTCCTCCAAAAAATCAAAAGCGAAGCCTTATTCAATATTAGGCGCGGCTCCTGATTGGACTCTCATGATGGACACGTATGAAAAGCATTACAAAATCCCTGAGGATGTTGGTGTTTCGTCATCCAGACCGGACTTATTCCTGTATTCGAAACATCTGAGGCGCGTGATACTTGTGGAGCTTACCTTGGGAAACAAACATCCCAAGGGATCACACATTCAAGCTCAATAAGTATTACGAACTGATCGGGAATAAATTTATAGTTAGTTTGTACACGGTAGAAGTGGGAGCGAGAGGTATAACAGCAAAATCTCTCTATAGCCAACTTAAAGACCTGTTTAAGACTAAGTTATTAGTTATATGTATGTAGTTTTATAAAATCCTTAATAGATGACGTTACTTGTATTTTACATCACGCAAGCACGATTCGTTTTGCATATCTATAAGCGTTATAGTATTATTTGATTAAATGATTCCTTACACTGTCTTGAATTGGTTTTATTTATACCAAATTCGGCGGTTATTTGTGAGGGGTCTTTTTGGGATTATGTACATGGTCCTTCGAGCCGGATTTAAGGCAAAGGTTGAAGTTGAGGTGAAGAGGGAAAGTCAACACCAGTCCACCGTGAAGCTACCCAAAATTTCCATTCCTAAATTTACGGGAAATTATTTAGAATGGGTCAGTTTTCGGGACTTATTCACTTCCCTTATTCACCACAACAAAAGCATCGATGATGTGCAGAAGCTACATTATCTCAAGGGTTCAGTTGCTGGTGAAGCCGAACAGTTATTGCGACATATTCCTGTAACTGTGGTTAATTATCTGGTTTGTTGGAAGAAATTGCAAGAGAGATTCGACAATAAAAGGTATCTAGTTAATAATTGATTTAAAGACTCACAAGTCAAAAGGCTTTAACTTCAGAGTCCGCAAGTTGTATTAAACAACTACTAGATACAACTCAAGAATGTTTGCAGGGTTTGAAAAATTTAGGCATAGCTATAGATTCCTGGGACGTAATGATAGATTCGCGGACGACACCGCAGATTCTTACCTCCGGCAGGGACCCTCATGCCGTCGCCGCTCGCCTCCAATCCGCGGCCAACACCTTAGGTGATTGGTTTAGGAAATGGAGGATCGGGTTAAACCCACAGAAGAGCACCGCCGTGCTTTTCTGTCGGGTAAGGGTCGACACGGGGGTGCTAAGGAGAGTTAGAATCTTTGACCGACCAATAGACTGGCAAAAAGAAGCCAAACATTTAGGAGTAACGTTCGATAGTAAATTATCGTTCGGCAAACATAATAGAACGGTTAGGAACAGAGCGGCCTTCTTTCTAGGCCGACTCTATCCTTTCGTGTGACCACCTACCAGCCTAGAGTTGCCCCGTTAGCTTTTAAAAGAAGACCCAAGTCGATTCTAATCGACTCAAATGACCAAATAACGAATGACAACAGACGGTTAGCTTACACTTTATCACACCTACACACACCGCCTTCGCCGGCGAAGGCGAGGCCCTAAACGCACGCTGCCTCGGCGTTCTGCCTTCGGAGGGCGTTAGTGTCATTATACCCATCTATCCCATCCTATAAATACGCTGTCTTAAGCCGAGGACGGCCTCTTATAGGCACCCTTAAGGCAGACGTGTCCCCCGGGCCCCTCAGGCCCGGGTTTTTCAAGGGCGGGTCTCAGTACTCGCCCACTCCCCCGGTGACGCTGTAATAGCCACTTGGCTAACAGCATAGTCATTACAAAAAAAAAAAATATATCAAATGAGACCTTACACTGGTTTTTAATTGGTTTTATTTATACCAAATTCGGCAGATTATTTGTGAGGGTCTTTTTGGGATTATGTACAGACCTTGGCCTTTCTAGAACAAGCATCGGTTCATTTCTAGAACGTATTTCAAAAGCGGCATTGGTAGGTTCATTCCAAATTTGGTTATGTAGGGAGAGGAGTGTGGAGGATGAAGGTGAGCGTTTTTCCGCATAATAAAGGGGCCCCTTAAACCTACTCCTGGGTCGCAAGTCCAAGGCACTGCTTGCACTCCTCTCCTTGCAACGTGATGGGCCCGGCACCCGCACGGTGAATCTGTGGAATGCTAAGAAGCTTCTTCTCATGGTTACTTATTTACTTATAGATAATGATACTATTGATAATGACTTTCAGATTATAATAGACATGCACCACATGCTGCGCTACATCGAGTGCGAGTGCGGGCGACGAGGCGGGGGGGAGGTGGACGCGGGCGGGGTGCAGGGGGCGGCGCGCGACGCACAGACGGCGCTGTACCTGGCGCAACTGGATTACCTGGAGCTGCGCCTTCGGGAGCAGCAGCAGCAGCCCAAGACCACCAACTACTTCGCTAACGGTGATTGAATATTTAGAAAAAATGTCTTCATCTTTTCTGTTTTGTACATAAGTAGCGGAATGATTTACTAATTACATTTCTTATCGTGGATGTTACGGCGCTTCAGTGCTCGAGGGCTCCCGCGCGGACGGCGATGCAGGCTCCCGGCTGGCGGGGGTCGCGTCACGCGCCGTCACTTTCCTGACGGGGCGTGCGCCGCACCACGCACTGGAGCCCGACGGGCTCCTCCTGGACCGCCTGCTGGCCGTGCTACTCACCGGTGAGTGCCGGCGTCCACGAGATGCCGAGCGATGGTATATTTATTTATGGTGATCATAAACGACCCGTGTCCTCCCACAGTGTGCGGCGGCGAGACCGCGGGTGGTGCGGCGCGGCTGTGGGGCGGCGGGGCGGGCGGGGAGTGCGGCGGCGCGCTAGCCGAGCTATTTTGGTGGGCGGCGTCGCCCTCGCCCGCCGCGCGCCCTCTGCAAACTCGTCTTCTGCGCGCGCTGTACCGTGCGCCCGCAGGCTCGTTGCGTCTGCTGGCGCCCAAGTACAAAGATCCCTCCTCACTGAGGAAGGTCAGATCTGCCGTCGAGTGTTCGAAAGTAGATGAGATTTATAAAAAGATTTTCTTAATCTAGTGTCCTTCCACAGATGTCCGTATATCTACTTACGCTGGTGCAGCACGTACATCTGACGGCGGAGCGCGGTGGTGAGGTCGTGGAACTGGCCATCACGGACTGGGCTCGAGACTGGGCGGTGGGTTCGCAGACCGAACTGGCCGAGCGCGTGCGAGGACCGGCGCTTCTTCAGGAGGCCGAGCGCTTGCTGCGGGCGGATCGAGCGCGACGAGCCCGCCACGCCGCATCGCCGCGTCTCCGTGCCGCCATCGGCAAAGCGGTGTTCGCTCGCGAGGCGACGGCGCGTTCACTCGCCGACAGCGCGATGGCCGCCACGCGCCAAGTGGTGGAGATACAGGACGGCGAACGAAAGGCCTTCCTCGAGCACTTGCGTCGAGCGGACGCCCAGCACGCTGCCTCACTGGCGCGCTGGCACACCATCATAGACACGCACACGCACGAGAGAGGTGAGCGGCGCACTCACAGTCATTACTATCTCACTCTCTTATATGAGTCGATGCTGCGACTACATGTTATAATGTTCCGTGCAGGCGTGTGGCACAGCCCGCTCGGCTACCCGAGCGCCTGGCAGCTGGACAGCACGGAAGGCCCGGGCCGCGTGCGTGTGCGCCTACGACGCGCCCACCTGAGGATACCGTTACGATTTCTTAAACCGGAACACAGGCACAAAGCCGGTGAGATGCCACATTTACTTTTGAATCGTAACGTAAAGCTTTCGCATCAAAATACGGTGAGGCATCCTCTTCTAGAGAGCGCCGCTCACGCGCCCCCGCTACGCGGCGTGCTGGGTGCGGCCGCGCGCGGCGGGCTGGCGGCACGGCTGCAACCCGGTGAGACCGTGGTGCATACGGCACGCGTGCTGCGCGTCACGGTGGCGAGCGAGACGCCGGGCGAACTTCTGCTGACAGACCGCTGCCTGCACTTCGTGGCCGAGGGCGACGCGGACGAGGCGGGCGGCGGCTGGCCGTTGAACTCGCTGCGACGCGTCGCCACGAGGCGATGGTGCCTGCAGGAGCGCGCGCTGGAGCTGTTCCTGCGCTGCGGCCGCGCGCTGCTGCTGGCCTTCGCGGACACGGCGCAGCGAACCGCCTTCCTGCGCCACCTGGAGCGCGCTCACCGCCCGCCGCCGGGGGACCGGGACAGCCTAGCCGACGCGCTGCAGCAGTGGCGTGGCGGGGCCATTACCAACTGGGAGTACCTCATGATCCTCAACGGGCTGGCGGGACGCTCGTACAACGACCTGATGCAGTATCCCGTGCTACCCTTCATCATTGCCGACTACGCCTCCAAGATCCTGGACCTGACAGACCCGGCCTCTTTTCGCGACCTCGGAAAACCTATGGCCGTCCAGAACAAGAACAGAGAGCAACACTACATAAATACTTATAACGTAACTGCCGTCCGCTAGTCGATTCACTCCAGCGCGATTGACTCGTCTCATCCGACTCCGCTTTCCTTCTAGGACCTGAAGACGGCTCGTCGCGAGGGTTGCAGTCCGCTGGTTTCCCGGCAGGCCCATCACTACGCCTCGCTGTACTCAAACTCTGGGGGAGTACTGCACTACCTCGTTCGTCTGCCGCCTTTCACCGAGCTCTTCATCAATTACCAGGGTGAGTCACCTCCGAGTTCTCTTCGACGGCCAGGCAGGCTTCAGTTTTATAAAAGCATTCTACGTTACCTCAGACAACAATTTCGATATGCCCGACCGCACGTTCCACTCGCTGGCGACTACGTGGCGGCTGATCACGCAGGACTCTCCCACTGACGTGAAGGAACTGATCCCGGAGTTGTTCTACTTACCCGAGCTCTTCTACAACACGGAGGGCCTGGAGCTGGGCGTGCGTCAGTGCGGCGCCCGCGTCGACGACGTGGAGCTGCCTCAGTGGGCGGCCGACGCGCGCCTGTTCGCGCTCGTACATCGCCAGGCGTTAGAGGCGCCGCTGGTGACCGAGCGCCTGCCGCTGTGGATCGACCTGGTGTTCGGCTACAAGCAGACAGGTCAAGCCGCCGTCGATGCCATCAACGTTTTTCCGGCCTGCGTAAGTGTCTATTTCCGTTCGCCCCCTGCTGCCGGCACGTCGCTAACGCGCACATCTTTGTAGACGTACTACGGGTTCGATCCGTCGTCGTTGGAGGACGAGCTGGACCGCACCGCGGCGGCCGCCATGGTGCGCACGTACGGTCAGGCGCCACGGCAGTTGTTCCGCTCTCCGCACCCGCAGCGAGCGTCCGAGCTACTGCCGCGACAGGTGGGCCCCTCAGTACGCGTTGAACTAAACTGTTGACTAAACAATTTGAACACTCGTGACGAGCTACCTACCGCCGGACAGGGCGAGGTCGGTGTGTGGGCGGGCGTAGTCGGAGCTCGCTGGGGACGCTTCTGCGGTTCTCCGGAGTTCGCTCCCCCGACGCCGGTGGCGCGCCGCTCGCTGCCCGGGGCCGTGCGTCTCCAGCGCTTGGCGCAACCGCGTGCCGTCGTCGCCTGTCAGAAATCCACAATGCTCATGATCGATAACGGTGGGCGTACCCACATGCTAAATATTGTTTTTAAACCGTCAAAGCGTCGAGAAGTATACCAATTCACCCATGTATAATGTAACAGACGAGCCGAGTTCTGCGGCGAGCGAGGCGCTGTGTGCGGTATCGTGGGCGCACGCGGACGGCGCGGTGCGCGTGCGTCGGCGACGGGACGCACCGCCGGCCACGCTGCTGCACTTGCTATCGCTAGAGAGCGTGGGGGCGGTGGCGGGCTGCGCGGAGGCGGGTGGTGCGGGCGGTGGCTGGGGCGCAGCGGCCGCGCTGGGTCTGTCTTCGGGCCGCGTGCTGGTGCTTCGGGCGTCCCCGCGCTCACACCGCGCCCTGCACGCGCACGAGGCCCCCATCGCCGACGTGGTGCTGTGCCCACGCGCCGGCCTCCTCGTCACCGCCAGCGTCGACGGAGTCGTCGTGCTGTGGGATCTTAACGAGTCAGTTTGATATTGATTGCCTTACTTCTCCGTTCTTAACGGGTTTAATTAAAGTTTGTCTTTTATATGATTCTGATTATTTATTCTTTTAAAAATCATATCGTCAGTCTGACTTACATCCGAACGCTGCCAAACCGTGACAAGTTGCCGGTGCGCTACGTGGCCGTGAGCGAGACCCTGAGCGACGTGGCCACCGTACACGAGCCGCCCGCGCCGGGGTCCTCCGGCATGGACGACAACGAGTACGAGCGGGACAGCTCCCGCAAGTACGAGTCCCTGATCCGCGTGCACACGGTCAACGCGAGATTCGTCGGTGAGTCTCCGTATTCATGAGTACCGTTAATCTCATTTCATAATATCGCTTATCTTAAAGAAACGCACTCGCGTGTCCTCCGCAGGCAGCGTGCGCGTATCGGAGCTCGTGACGTGCGCGTGCTACTCACACGCGCCGGAGGGAATAAGCGTGAACGTGATCGCGGCCGGACTGGGAACGGGCGGCGTGCGCCTGTACTCCTCTTGGGACCTGCGCCCGCTCGCCTTCCTGCCTCCCGCGCGCCCTCACCCGCTAGTCAGGTACGCCAGTAAACAAACAAACACACACACACACCCACATACAAACGCAGTCACACTAACTCGTCGTTTGTTGCAGCATCACGTTCAGTTGCGACTCGCAGCTGTTGTTCTCGTGCCACGCGGACGGCACGGTGCTGGCGTGGGAGAGCGCGGAGGGAGGCACGCGCGCCGCCGCAGTCAGTCTGCTGCCCGCGCACGCGCTGCTGTGAGGCGACCACTACTGCGACCACGCTGTACCTTCCGTCGCTGTGCTGATGCCGCACCATGCGCCGGCGCCGTGAAGAATGTTTATAAATTCCTTGTACGCTTTTAATTGATTAAGCAATATGAACGAGGGTTACTAGATATAGTTTATTTTGAATAGATTTGGATCGGTTACGACCGTCGATTATTGAATACAAATATCGATAGACGCTAGAGAGTTGCTTGCCTTATAAAGTTTTTGATAAGAAATTACTATTGTGCTACTTTTATAATGTTATCGGCGTTGTCGCTATATAATAATATTACATTCTTAATTATACCATATAAATATTTTTATAAATTTTTGGCCAAATACATAGATAAGAGATATTATGAATGAGTTTTGAGAGATTTATTATTATATAAAATCTTTATGACAATACCGGTCACGAGGCCCCCTTATTAGAGTATATTAAGTATAAGTGTTTAAAGAGTTTTTACATTCCATTTATTAATTAGGAGAGCTAAAGTTGCTCAATCTGTTAAAAAAAAATTGATGTAACAAGAGACATTGTCTTCCTATAAGCTAAGTATATTGTATAATTTATTGCGTAAATAATATTCTAATAAAGGATTTGGACAAAGAATCATTTGATAATAAAATACTGTATTATCAAATAAAAATATATTTTTAGCTTTTGGTTCAACATGTTTCCCGCCGCTTGGTTCCTTAACGATAACTTTAACTTCCGAAAAGAATCATATTTACAAAGCACTGACCTTTTGCAATATCTTAAAATAGATACAGTAGATTTTGCATTTATAATGAATTTGAAAATTGTAAGTGAGACTCGAATTATGTTTGTTATAAATGAAAAATAAAATATATTTTTTACACCTTGTTTTTATTTTTAGTTAATGTTAATTTGTTTAATTACCAGAAAGGTCCAAAGCTCCGGTGGACTAATTATTTTTTTTTTAATTAACTTAATAATAAAATATATCTATACTCACAATTAATGCTTCGAATGCCGAGAGCGTAGATCTGCGCTCAAAATTTGACTCCGTCGAATGCCGGGAGCGCAGATCTGCGCTCTATACAAAATAATAATTCCTCCGATAGCCATATACAGGTTGTTTAAGTTTTGCGAATCATAAAAAATGGTTTATCGAGAAGAACACGATGAGTGCAAAAAATATTTTATTGAAAATCCTATATGGCGGACATAACAAGATGGCGGGCGATTTTTTTTTATCATAAAAAATGGTTTACCGAGAAGAACACGATAAGTAAAAAAAATATTGAAAATCCATCATGACGGACGAAACAAGATGGCCACTGATTTTTTGACATGGGTATCAAATAAAATGGTTTACCGAGAAGTACACGATAAGTGATAAAAAATATTATTGAAAATCCATCATAGCGGACGAAACAAGATGGCGACTGATTTTTGGATATGGGTATCAAATAAAATGGTTTAACGAGAAGAACACGATAAGTGTTAAAAATATGTTATTGTAAATTCAAGATGGCGGCAAACTTTACATACGGCCATAGATATCAAACTGAAGGCCTCAAAGAGCAGAACAGTATAATTTAATTACTTTATAAATTGCCGTCTTTGCAAAACCAACATGGCGGCCACAACAAAATGGCGTCTGGATTTTTTACATGGGTATTTAATTAAATGGTTTTACAAGGAGGCCACTATATGCGAAAAGACATTATTAGATGAGCATAGAGAATTCATCTATATATAGCGAGCGTAATCATTTATCATACCAAATGGAAGGAAAGAACACGATAAACAAAATGTCTTCAGTCAGAAATATAAAATGGAGTACGCCGTAGTATTGCGAACTAAACTTCATAATAAATTTATAAAAAAATCTTATTTTTATCAACTGTTATACTTATTTTATTTGGTGTTACTTTTTTATTGGGTCTTAAAAAGTGTGTCTAGAATTAATAAGTAATAACTAACTAAAACTACAGTTTTCTTTTTGATTAGTCTAAATGTCATGAATTAACACCTAGAAAAACCCCTAATAAAACCCCTTAAAAATGTTTTTAAGGGGTTTTATAAACATATTTTATATAAAAATAAAAATTATAAAAAAAATAAACTAAATAAAACATCTCATTATAAGAAAAAGAAAAAAATCTAAGTAAAACAACAAAATCAACATATTTTATATAAAAATAAAAATTTATAAATAAAATAAACTAAATAAAATATCTCATTATAAGATAAAGAACAAATCTAAATAAAACAACAAAATCAAAATGTTAATAAATTATTAAAATGTAGGAATATGATTGTTTTTAGATAATTTCAATACAAACAACATTTCTGAACTATGGTGTTTAAATTAAAAACATTCATTTATATATATTAATATACAGTAGCTACTTATCCTTAAAGTCTATATTATAGGTATTACATGGATGAATAGACTAAACTAAGTTTTAAAAAAGTAAAAAATGTTTGCAGTCACAATTTTTTTTTTCAATGAGCAATGGCGGGAAGTTGCAATTATGGAAAAAAGCACTACATATTAGAAAACAAAATTAAGTCTCCTCTCTATGTTGTGTCTACTCTTTCAAAACGTAATAAATGTTACAAAGAACTATCTTCGGTTAAGTTTTAATAATTCGACTTTCACAAAAGAAATGTAAGTTGAATAATTATTTTGAAACTGATAACTTTAAAAATCGTTATTTAAATATTGTGTTATAGTTAGGTATATTTTAAATATTTTGAACGTTTTCAATTTGTTAGTTTGCACAAAACGAAGTTATTATATATATGTTTTTTTATATTTTGTATTTGAATATTTATGATATTGTAGTATACTTCCCAGCGGCTTTTTTTCGATACCATTTTGATAAAAAAAATTGTCTATTATTTGTTTTTTTATTTACATATAATTAGTCGGTTTCTGTAATCTGTTTTGTATGACGAACTGTAATGACGAAGGAAGAAAATGTTTTATATAACAACAAGAGACTAAAGTCTCCATCACATTTGAAAACTTATCATAATTGGATTTCTGAAGACTTCATCAAATATACAAGCAATACATAAACATACACCGACAAAACTTTAGAGATTTGTGGAATACCTATATATTTTTGTATCTAAGACGATTCTAAATAATTTCTCATTAATAACATGTTCAAATATGAATCAAACAATATTATGTCGGTACTTCATTATGTTTATCTCGATATTTGTAAAATATTTTTTTTTGATAATTAGTTTTTACGTTATACTGTCAAAATGTAAAAAGTGTGTCGTCTGCCGCCTACATTAGAACAAGAAAATATTTTTTTTTGCACGAAAAAATTTTTTTTTTAGTTTTGTAGTCTTAATTGGTAGTCGAATTGTTTTTATATCTTAATATTAACTGTAATTAATCATTGATGCAAATAAAACAAACAAGAGAAGCAAATTTTAATAGTTTTCCTTAAAAATTAGGTTAGGTAAAAACTTTACAGGTTGTTCTTATTTTTTTTAACATAAAATTACTATGTTATGATTATATACAATATAAAATAGAAAATATGATAAAATTTAAAGGGAAATATGACATATGTATGTATATATGATATAAATGTAGTTAAAAGAAGGAATAAAAATATTACATTGTTTTAAGAGTTTAGGGATATGTATTGTTTTGAGGTATTACAAACTGAGAGCGCTCCGAATTTAGTCTTAAGGATATTTGTATGTAACCGTGTTTGTGTTATTCGTTCGAGCCTTTCATATTTTTATTTCCTCAAAAAACAAGCCAAATTTAAAGAAATCTATTCATTTTTAATATTATATATAAATATATGTATATTTATAAGTCTTTGTTGTTTTACCCTGGACATTCATAGAGTTAGATAACAAGCAAACACAACACTGAATTGCATAAAAAATCCGATCGGTAGTTTTGATAAACATGTTCTTATTATAACCTACACATTTAATAGTTTTTTTCTAAAAAAGGTTTGTATATGTTATTAGTATATTGTGTATTATAATATATTTTTTTATAATGCGGAAACAAACACAATAGATAAACAGCCAAAAAAATAAAACCTATTGTTTTCTTGACTGTATAACGTAGAAACTAATTATCAAAAAAAAATATTTTACAAATTATCGAGATAAAACATTCTGTACGGACATAATATTGTTTGATTCATATTTGAACATGTCATTAATGTACAACGAATGAGAAATTATTTAGAATCGTCTTAGATACTAAATTATATATTCCACAAATCTCTAGAAGTTTTGTCGGTGTAAGTTTATGTATTGCTTGTAAATTAAATGAAGTCTTCAGAAATCCAATTATGATAAGTTTTCAAATGTGATGGCGACTTTAGACTCTTGTTGTTATATAAAACATTTTCTTCCTTCGTCATACTAGTCCAGGTTTGAATGGTGTTTTAAGTGATTCTTTCCAGGCAGTTTAGTGTAGGCAATAAATTGCGTTTTGCGAAGACCAACAAAATAGATTACAGAAACCGACTAATTATATGTAAATAAAAAAACAAATAATAGACAATTTTTTTTTATCAAAATTGTATCGCAAAAAAGCCGCTGGGAAATATACTACAATATCATAAATATTCAAATACAAAATATAAAAAACATATATATAATAACTTCGTTCTGTGCAAACTAACAAATTCATAACGTTCAAAATATTTAAAATATACCTGACTATAACACAATATTTAAATAACTAACAATTTTTAAAGTTATCAGTTTCAAAATAATTATGGAACTTACTATTCTTTTGTGAGAGTCGAATTATTAAAACTTAACCGAAGATAGTTCTTTGTAACATTTATTACATTTTGGAACAGTAGACACAACATAGAGAGAAGTCTTATTTTTGTTTTCTAATATGTAGTGCTTTTTTCCATAATTGCAACTTCCCGCCATTGCTGATTGAAAAATAAATTTGTGACTGCAAACATTTTTTACTTTTTTAAAACTTAGTTTAGTCTATTCATCCATGTAATACCTATAATATAGACTTTAAGGATAAGTAACTGTACAATAATATATATACATGAATGTTTTTAATTTAAACACCATAGTTCAGAATTGTTGTTTGTATTGAAATTATCTAAAAAGAATCATATTCTTAACCATTATTGCCTTTTTTAAACAATTCAATAATATGATTAACACAAATTGAATCAATACATTATTTAAAAAAAAAAGTATTTTAATAATTTATTAACATTTAACATTTTGATTTTGTTGCTTTATTTATTTTTTTTCTTTTTCTTATAATGACATGTTTTATTTAGTTTATTTTATTTATACATTTTTATTTTTGTATAAAATATGATTATACACTTTTATAAACCTTTAAAGAACTTTTCTAAGGGGTTTTATTAGGGGTTTTCCTAGGGGTATTCATGACATTTAGAGTGGTTAAAAAAGAAAACTGTAGTTTTAGTTATTTATTAGTTTTTAATTGTAGACACGCTTTTAAAACCCAATAAAAAAGTAAAACCAAATAAAATAAGTATTACAGTTGATAAAAATAAGGATTTTTATAAATTTATTATGAAGTTTAGTTCACAATACTACGACGTACTCCATTTTATATTTCAGACTGAAGATATTTTGTTTATCGTGTTCTTTCCTTCCATTTAGTGCGATTACGCTCTCTATATATAGATGAATTCTCTATACTCATCTAATAATGTCATTTCGCATATAGTGGCCTCCTTGTAAAATCATTTAATTAAATACCCATGTCGTAAAAAATCCAGACGCCATTTTGTTATGGCCGCCATATTGGTTTTGCAAAGACGGCAATTTATAAAGTAATTAATTATAGTGTTCTGCTCTTTGAGGCCTTCAGTTTGATATCTATGGTAAATATTAAGTTTGCCGCCATATTGTTACGTCCGCCATATTGAATTTACAATAACATATTTTTAACACTTATCGTGTTCTTCTCGTTAAACCATTTTATTTGATACCCATAGCCAAAAATCAGTCGCCATCTTGTTTCGTCCGCCATGATGGATTTTCAATAATATTTTTTATCACTTATTCTGTTCTTCTCGGTAAACCATTTTATTTGATACCTATGTAAAAAAAATCAGTCGCCATCTTGTTACGTCCGCCATGTTGGATTTTCAAAAATATATTTTTTGCACTTATTGTGTTCTTCTTGTTAAACCATTTTATTTGATAACCATGTCAAAAAATCAGTCGCCATCTTGTTTCGTCCGCCATGATGGATTTTAAATAATATTTTTTATCACTTATCGTGTTCTTCTCGGTAAACCATTTTATTAGATACCTATGTCAAAAAATCAGATTTTCAAAAATATAATTTTGCACTTATTGTGTTCTTTTTGGTAAAATATTTTAATTTGATAACCATGTCAAAAAATCGGCCGCCATCTTGTTATGTCCGTCTTATTGGATTTTCAAAAATATATTTTTTGCACTTATTGTGTTCTTCTCGTTAAACCTTTTTATATGATACCCATGTAAAAAATCTGTCGCCATATTGTTACGTCCGCCATATTGGATTTTCAATAAAATATTTTTTGCACTTATCGTGTTCTTCTCGGTAAACCATTTTAATTGATACCCATGTAAAAAATCAGTCGCCATCTTTTTTTGTCCGCCATATTGGATTTTAAATGGGATCGTCGAGCAATTTAATAAGAACTAAATGTGTATGCAGAGTTTCAGTTCAATAGGGAACATTCACGTTTTTTTTTTTTTGACGTAAATTAATCATTTACCTCTATATTGTAGAAAAAAATATTAATAGGCTTGAAAAGATTCTAGTTTTTTTTCAAAGTGAAAATTAAAACATTGAGTAAATTTGACCCGTTTAAACACCGCCATTTTGCGCGCGCTTTGCGTGACGTCAAATGATACATCCAGTGAATGTTTACTATGAACTTTTTAGCAATTTCATAGATATTTTAAGTTTTAATTGCTTTACAAGTCATGGAAGAAGATAAAAATCATCTTACGAGTATTGTATAGTACCGAAGTGCAAAAATAGTATTAGAAAAACACCCGACAAAGTGTTTTTTGTATTCCAAGAGATGCGAAAATAAAAAAACAATGGTGTACGGTAATTAAAAGGGATAATATATGTCCTAAATCGTGTTTATATGGTTGTGAAGATCAATTTAACGTAAGTATACTTTATTTATAATAAGTTTAATCTAATGGTTTAAATTTATAGTAAGTATTAAACATTAGAAAATTTGAGTTTAAAATTAACCTAACCAATCTTACAAATTTCAGTATAACTTTTTATAAAAACCGTAATCTTTTTTTGTTTTACGCAATTTTTATGGTCTGTCGATTTATTTCAGGTTAAGGAAGATACAGCAAATTGTATTGAATATAATATGTGTAACGAAACAACAAGGAGAAAGATGTAATCTAAGTTTGAAGAAAGGAGTTGTTCCTTATATATTTTTGTGGCAAAAACAACAGCTGATAGAATGAGAATGTGCATAGTCAAAAGGCAAAGATTGACATCGGTTAATGAAGCCTTTTAAGAGTTAGCTATCAAAAGTAGTGTTTAAAAAAATTGGTGACCTTTACGAAGAAGTGATATAGGTAGTAAGTCCTAGTCCATACAAATGTCTGTGATATTAACCAGCCAAGACTCAGTACTTCTCCTATTGAATGTGATGATCATAAGGCAGAGCCTTGCTTTTCGCATATTAAAAATAAATTACCAAGTAACTAAGCTGTGCAAGTTAATATTAAACCGAAGTATGGAAGTAAAGGTGTCAATGTAAATATACCTGCTGAAAAACAAAATGTAGCATTGTCACCATTTCCTCATTTAACACAACATTGTTACACAACAGTTTTAAAAGTAAAACTATCTGTTTTAAAAAGAAAATTGTTTACTGAAAACACAGCTGATAATACTTCTATAGCATCTTATATCTTCTATATCTGCTGATTATCAACCAAGTATTATTTATCTGAGTCAAGTGAAGTGAAAAATGATTCAGAGGCAGAAACATTTTAAAAATGTATTGTGTAGTAGCATGCTAACTGCTATTCAAAAAGAGTTTGTAGGTATTTGTTTTGTTAGAGTTGTTTGAGTATTTAGAAAATGTTTTTAATATTACCTAAACAATTGTATCATTTAATAAAACCTTTAAGCACGAAAATATAGGTTTAAATTATTTATTTTTCTTAGTCACACTGATACCACAGTATGAACTTAAACGCCGATATATTGAATGGTGTGTCAAATGACGTCACATTTCCTTTCGACCAATGGTGGCGCGTTTTGGAATTTTGAATTTCGCTCCCTAAAGTTACACTTTTCATAAATTATTTTATGCCCTTAAATGATTAGTAAATTTAAAAAAAATGATTTTATTATAATAAGATGATAAAAAGTAATCGAAAAAAAAATATTTGAGACCATTTAAATTTTTTTGCATGTTCCCTATTGGGTTACGGGCTCTTGATATAATTGAATTGTTCAATTTTACACATCACATTCACACTCTACTACATATATACACAAAACTTGTTTATATTCCAATATAAAAAAAATAATTAAAAAATGATGTAAATTCGCAAAACTTAAACAACCTGTATATAGCTATCCGAGGAATAATTATTTTGTTTAGAGCGCAGATCTGCGCTCCCGGCATCCGACGGAGTCAAATTTTGAGCGCAGATCTACGCTCTCGGCATTCGAAACAATAATACTTGTTAATTTAGTTATTTGTCTTTTATGTTTATAAAAATCATTAAAAGCGTTTAAGAAAATTTGCTTTTTAATAAACCTGTTTAAAATTTTATTCATTTAACTTAGTCATTTTTCAGAGAAAGCCGTTTGTCACATATCACACCTCTAGACACTAGTGAGTAGTGACTACTGACTAGTGACTAGACATTTAACAATCAACATTATTGATGGACAAATGAAAAAAATATATCGCTTAATATCGTATCGATATTTTAAAAAGAATATCGATTTATGCGGGGTAAAAACTATCAATCGATTTTTATTTCAAGGCGCGATTACCCAAAAAAATGTTAAATTATTCGAACGTTAAAAAAAATTATACACATTTTGTTTTAATTAGAGACAGATGACAAGACGAAGCCTCTCAGCATTCCATTGATTCACCGAGCAGGTGCCGGGCCCATCGCGTTGCAAGTAGAGGAGTGCAAACAGTGCCTGGGACTTGCGACCCAGGAGTAGGTTTAAGGGGCCTCTTTATTATGCGGAAAATCGCTCGCCTTCACCCTCTATGCTCCTTTCCCTACCTATCCAAATTTGGAAAAAACCTACCAATGCCGCCATTAAAATACGTTCTAGCAATGAACCGGTGCTTCTTCTAGAAAGGCGATCGATCGATGTTCGATATTTATCGGAAACTGAACATCGATGTTGGATATCATCGATGATTTTTGCATTATTATTTGACAAAGAAATAAAATACAGTGAAATCGTTAGAAATTTATTAAGAAACACCAAATTATTATTTATTCCAATATTTTTAATCTACTGACTGAAGAAAAAGTAATTTTGATAAAGTAGCACCTTTTAATCTATTTCTTTGTTGATTAAAAGTAGAACCAGCTTTAGAAAACAGTCTTTCGGTTGGTGTTAATGTAGCTATAATAGCTATAATAGTCGTTTATTGAATATAACGTATAATATGTTGTTGTATCGTTGTCTAACACCCTTAATATAAGCAAATAATAATAATAATAATAATTTGTAAAATAATAATAATAATTTGTAAAATGTCTGTAATTTCTCCTGTGATATTATCATGGTCGTGTGTGAGCCGTAAGGCCGTGAGTTAACATCGATGACGATTTTGTTAACATCGATGTTACGATATTTATAGTAAACCAACATCGATGTTAAAACACCGATGTTTTTGCTTTCAACATCGATGATCATCGAACATCGATGTTCATCGAACATCCCTAAGTCCGAACTCCGAAGTCCGACGACCAACTATAGTTTATAGTACTCTGTGAACTATAGACTATAGTGAACTCTGTGAACTATAGACTATAGTCTATAGTTCATAATCTGTGATGGCGTCACAGCTATTATATTACTAACCTAATCAATATATTATTTGATATCAATAACCGACTTGTTGAAGTTATTTGGATTTATTTATATTGAAGATATGGGTTCTAAGAAACACAAAAAAGAATCAAAGAAGAGGAAGCACAGGAGTAGGTCACGATCTCCTACGGAAGGCGAAGAACGAAACGAACGTGAAAGAAAGAGACATAGAAAACACAAGGATCGCAAAAAAGACCGCTCCCCTGATGGTAAGTAATCATTATTGTAAAAGCAGATAACGCTAGCCACAAGAAATGATATTTTTTTATATCTTACGATTTCAACGTTTTGAGATACAATATAAGACGATAAAAACTCAATACAAATATCATTTCTTGCACTAGCGTATCGTTAAGTTGACATGATAATGGCATATTTTGCTCATTATTTCAGAATGGAGAATTTTGAGATGAAAAGACATCCCGAGTGCTGTTATGTTGAGGTGGGTATTAAAACTGGGTCGCTAATCGAAGGTCTAGGCATTGTAAATAGTAAAGTATATTTAAAAGTTCAATCATTTAGAATTTTAGAACTCTGTAGAATAAAACAAAACCAATAATTCAGCTCTATTTATTTGTAATACAGAAAATTCTATAATCAACAAAAGATATTTGAACCACCATATTAGATATTTTATAATAAATCGTGCAATACCCACAGTGCATCATCTTTTAAATGTTCAGAAATATTTTAGTATCTTTTAGCACACAGCCCTTTGAATTTAAGAATTAATTCAAATGTTTACTTTAAATTTTTTAAACGCTTTCTGACTGATTAGTATGACAAACTTGCTGCTAAACAACCTGTAAGATTCAGACATGTTCTTGCTGCATAAAGAATACTATTAGGGCCAGATGTAAAGTGAAGCAAAATAATATGTGTAGAGATGTACAATGGCGCCATATATATAAATCTGTAATCAAGTAAAATAATTCAGAAAAGTTAGGTATTTTCTTAAGCTTTTGGGAGTACGCAAGGTTTACCATTAAGCTTATTCCCAAAATCTAGATTTAAATTCCTTTAATCAACATTTTTATCATTCTATACAATAGACAGTTAGCACTGTAAGTCTAAGTCACACTAAGTCTCTTACTACTAGACAATTTTCTACTTAGTCCTCTCCTGGGGTCTTACTTTTTATTTAAATAAATTCACTGAATATGATGTTAAGAAGAACATTCTAGCAATTACCTCTGACTTTGTGGTATCTGATAGCATTAGTCGTAAAGGATAATTCCTATTCTAGACGTCATAATTCCTGTGATAAATTCCATATTAAATTATACCATATACAGCAATACCTTTCTCTCCATCTGGAAAAATGCTCAGATTATTCCATTATCTAACAAAAAAAAAACAATTTGATATCTCGTATTGAATATTGTCCTATATCTATCTTACCTTTTTGTCTAAAATAATTAAGGGTCTTGTCCATGAATAATGAATAATAATAATAATAATAATTTATTTCAGCACAAGCCGTATGTGTTAGTTACAAAACTTATCAACTATTGTTAGTAGACTTATGCTAAAACTTAAATACTATGACCGACCGTTGCTCGAACACTGTTTACGTCATGTGTTGTCGTATCCAGCGTCTTAACATCGGTCCGTCCCATCTGTCACACAATACGCCCAACATGCAGTGTGGGCTGTCGCGCAGTCTGCGTAGCAGAGAAGCACATCGCTTTCGAATGATGGCCTGAAAACCATCTACTCTCGCTGTCGCGAACATGTTTGATGCGCTACAGAAACGCGGCAACCCAACCAACATCCTGAAAGCGTTGTTGTATTGAACACGAAGGGCGTTATATGCTCTGTGCGTATATTTGACCCACAGACTGCACGTATAAAATGACAGACAATGATTTCAAAAGCATTATTTTAACGTCCGTGGTACACCGTGCAAACCTACGAATCAACATATTGCAGCGGACAGCGAGCGCCCTACGTTCCCTTTCAATATCTATATCATCATTTAAATCATCAGTTAACCAATGACCCAGATACTTGAACTGAGTTACTCGTGTTAATGGAGTATTACAAATTGTAAGCTGATTCCTCTCAAAACGCAATCTTCTGAATCCTTTACAATTCGTTTTCCTTCCTGATCACAGTACAACTAGTATATTGATTAAAATCATGGATGATGTCAGGGCTGGCATGGATTGTCGTCAGGTTACAATATTAACGTTATCAGATGATAGTAATGTGTTTAAACTGTTAAATTTGATGTACTGCTAGCTACTCTAAGTTCTCTTAACATATCTCCTGAGGGAATTTAATGGTTTCATTTACACTTCCACGGATGAAGGCAAAGAGTAAGAATGAATGAATCATACTCTGATTGGTCAATGACCATTACCGATGTCCCGCAAGGTGGCGCGTTGTCTCCCCTTCTTTTTTCTGTATTCTTCAACTCAATTAGCAATCATATTTCTTCTCTCTACCATATGAACACTGATGCCCTACAAATGTACTGCTACCCTCATGTCTCCACCTCCCAGAATCAATTGGCAAAATTAACACTGATTTAAGATCAGTAGTCAACTGGTGTAAATTTTTTAATCTCTAAAGTGAATGCAACGAAGACTAAGTCAGTTATTATCGGTAACTCTAGATTGTTATCCCAAATAGGCCGTATAAAACCTTAAAATAACATTTGACGGTGTTGAAGTACCATTTAATGATTCAATAAGAAACCTCGGAGTAATTTTTGATCAGATCTCTATATAAGATTAGCCTGGTACCTATTACGTGATTGACATAAATTGACATAACTTTTTTATTTCTTAATCGATTTAAATGAAATGTTAAGTGAAGACTGTTACAATATATTCTTAAAAACAAATTGGTTTAGCCGTTTCTGAGATTAGCTTGCACAAACATACAGATGTACAGATCAGTATGTAAGTATATAAGCAAGAGAACCCAAAACAATGGTTTTTCATTTTGTCTGTTCGTTTGTATGTCTGTATGTTTGTGCACGCTAATCTCAAACTGATTAAACGATTTAGATGCTTTTTTCGGGAACTTGTTTTCATTGGCTTCACTTAACATTTTGTTTAACAATCAAAAGTGAATAATCTCTTTTTTAAATAAACTAGAGACACTCCTATAGTTCCATGACACTTTGAAGGTTTATAGTTTTTACATACATTGGTAAGTACAAAGGATACGTTTTATCGAAATCGAAATGTACGAGTACGAAGTCGCAGGCACGGCTGGTTTCTTAACGTGTCCCGCGTCTACCTACAGTCCTTGGCTTTTTCTTAAGACACCTTGATTTTCTAGAGCTTTATAAATATGATTATGTAAAAGGCGCTCGAAGGCGCTCTTATATATAGTCCACACTGGCAATATAGTATACCCTATAATATTCATTCTACTTTCGATATATTTTTTAAAGCCTGCATGTGGTCTGACCGGATCTGTTGCTTTGTTTAAATACAAACATATTTATTATTGCGGTACCTATATGGATGTGTGGGTTTTCTATAAACAGTGTGTCCTAATAGGTTATCAGGATTCTTGATGAAGGAAAGCTAAAGTACTATTTGACTGCAATTCCATTGTAAATTGTATTTTATTGTTAATGGGATTAAGGTGTTATAGAAATGAAGATATTTGATTTTAAAATAGTATTGTTAAGGTAGGTACCGTTTAAAGATCTTCGGCATAGCCGGTGCAGAGGACAGGGCCCTCGCCTCGAAGTTTTTCATGTAGATATCGTTAAAAACGGGGGAGACCGGGGAACCCATTGCCACTCCATCAACTTGTACATAGAATTCATCCTTCCACATCAAGTAGCCAGATGTTAAGCAATGCTTCAGTAATTCTGCATACTCTACAGGCATGTTGTTATCCTCCAGCTTTCTCCTGACAATTTCAATGCAGTCAATCACTGGAAGGCTGGTGAATTGTGACTGTACATCGAAACTAACCATAATGTCATTATTATTTAATTTTACTTGTTGAATATCATTAACAAACTGGTGAGAATCCTTGACAAGAGCTTGTGTATGTCCCCGGAGAGGTGTCAGCATCCTAGCAACGTGTTTAACCAGTTAATGTGTTTGTGTATCAATCTGGTTAATGTGTTTGTGTATCAATCTTGTTAATGTGTTTGTGTATCAATCTCGCTGACAAAGGTCCGTAGTGGTAACCCATATAAGTTTAGTGGTTTTGCACGTGGTTATTTATTAGTTTGGCGGTTTGTTGTAAAACTGTTTGTTGTTTTAAAAATCTTTTTCAACTTTAAGTGTTATTGTCCGCGAGTGTTTCTAATATTTTACTATTATAATTACTCGTGTCGTATATGTACGGAGGATGGTAAGGTCTTCATTGCTGGTAGATGTTTTAGAGATTCAAGAGCGAGATGTTTTTCTTCGGTAATTTGTTTCGGCACAAATCACAAGAAATATCCTGGCGGATTACTTTGGAGGGTGATTATTTGATTTTCTTGAGGTTTTCTTTTCACTTTTTACGTTTGTGGTGGTTTGTATTGGATTTGGTTGTTGATTCTTCGATTTTTTTTCCTTCCTTTTACTTTTCTTAGTTCTATTACCTGTTAGAATTGCTAACTGAGTTCATTCTGTTTTGAGAGTTTCAAGAATATTTTGTGTACCTTATTTTGTGCTTTGCGTTGGTTTTTTTGGGTGGGTTGGTTCTGATGATTTCGAAGGTGATCTTTTTCTCTTTTCTACTGTTTCTTTTATTATATTATAGTGTATTCACGCGATCTTCCCATTCTGTATTTCTTTCTGTAATAATTTCTTAGTTCCTTGCGTTTCTCTAGCACTGGCCAATTGTACGCTGTCCTAGGCGTACAGCTTGGCTCATTTCCCACATGTTTCATCCCTTTATATAAGCTTTGGTACTCATATAGTTGAGAGTTTCCTCTACATTTTATAGTTATTTTTGTTGTTCTTTCATAAGGGGAACACATGGATGTCGATGAAGTAATCATTTCTTTAAATCATTCATCAGCTGTGAAAGATAATTAGATTTAGTTTTTTAATCTTTATCTTTCTTTATTAATTACTACAATGAAGTATAATGTTCTCACTTGCACAATATATGTAATACCCAAGTGGTTTTATTTTTATACAGGATTATTTGTAATTAATTAGCTACCACTTGCAGGCAGCATCTCTACATCAATCCCAACATTTGTTCTACGACTTTTTAAAATTAATAGTTTTCTCATACAAAATTTATTTGTAGAGAGGCTGCCTGCGAGAGGTGGCCAATTAATTAAAAACAATCCTGTATACGACGTTTAAAAACATGTTTTCTATGAGTTATTAAATTTTTTTCAAGTTCATAATATAAAAAGTTTCAGTACATAACTGATGTAACGTTGTTATAGTTGAAGAGGTGCCGGTGGACTCTCACCTGGTGTCGGGGCCAAACGAAACGTCTCCGACGCGCAGCAGCAGCTCCAGCGCCAAGGATCACCGCAGCAGAGACGATGGGTACCTTACAAAATATTAAGCCGGTTGATCCACTCTTAGATAATAACTATAGCCCTAACATTTCGCTCGTACAACTATACTATGTTATACAGTACAGTAAAACTATGCTATGTTTTTTTTTTTTGCAACTAACTTTTATTTTATTTTTATAAGCCACGCTTGATGTCACATCGAGGGCAATATATATCTATTAAAATTTATATATTCAATATATTCTTTGTTTTTCAGTCGTGATAAGAGTCAGGACTTGGAACGCGATCCGTCCCCCGTAGCGACTTCGAGTGCGGCCCAAGAGAGTATGTCCGTAGAGGACACTAACAAACTACGAGCCAAGTTGGGGCTCAAACCTCTGGAAACGTCCGAGAAGACTACCGGTGAACGATTAATTATAAGATAAATTCATATCGACTTTATCTCATTTCACTTTAAATATACTTTATTTCATAATTACCGTGATGACCACTAATCGTAACCGTAATCCCAGTCGCCCGATCGCAGACGTAGACGGTCTTCATTATATGTGTGTGTGTTCCAGAGGACGGCAAGATCAAGGACGATCTAGGCGAGTTCTACCACGTGCCGGCGCGCAACCTGGCGCAGCAGAGACGAGCCGAGCTGCTGCGGGAGAGACTCGCCGAGCGCAAGGACAAGAGGGACATCGACCACAAGTAAGCACGCACGCACAGACACACGCACACAGACACACGCAACCTGGCGCAGCAGAGACGAGCCGAGCTGCTGCGGGAGAGACTCGCCGAGCGCAAGGACAAGAGGGACATCGACCACAAGTAAGCACGCACGCACAGACACACGCACACAGACACACGCAACCTGGCGCAGCAGAGACGAGCCGAGCTGCTGCGGGAGAGACTCGCCGAGCGCAAGGACAAGAGGGACATCGACCACAAGTAAGCGCGCACGCATAGACACACGCACACAGACACGCAACCTGGCGCAGCAGAAACGAGCCGAGCTGCTGCGGGAGAGACTCGCCGAGCGCAAGGACAAGAGGGACATCGACCACAAGTAAGCACGCACGCACAGACACACGCAACCTGGCGCAGCAGAGACGAGCCGAGCTGCTGCAGGAGAGACTCGCCGAGCGCAAGGACAAGAAGGACATCGACCACAAGTAAGCACGCACGCACAGACACACGCAACCTGGCGCAGCAGAGACGAGCCGAGCTGCTGCGGGAGAGACTCGCCGAGCGCAAGGACAAGAGGGACATCGACCAAAAGTAAGCGCGCACGCACAGACACGCACACAGACACGCAACCTGGCGCAGCAGAAACGAGCCGAGCTGCTGCGGGAGAGACTCGCCGAGCGCAAGGACAAGAGGGACATCGACCACAAGTAAGCACGCACGCACAGACACACGCACACAGACACACGCAACTTGGCGCAGCAGAGACGAGCCGAGCTGCTGCGGGAGAGACTCGCCGAGCGCAAGGACAAGAGGGACATCGACCACAAGTAAGCGCGCACGCATAGACACACGCACACAGACACGCAACCTGGCGCAGCAGAAACGAGCCGAGCTGCTGCGGGAGAGACTCGCCGAGCGCAAGGACAAGAGGGACATCGACCACAAGTAAGCACGCACGCACAGACACACGCAACCTGGCGCAGCAGAGACGAGCCGAGCTGCTGCAGGAGAGACTCGCCGAGCGCAAGGACAAGAGGGACATCGACCACAAGTAAGCACGCACGCACAGACACACGCAACCTGGCGCAGCAGAGACGAGCCGAGCTGCTGCGGGAGAGACTCGCCGAGCGCAAGGACAAGAGGGACATCGACCAAAAGTAAGCGCGCACGCACAGACACGCACACAGACACGCAACCTGGCGCAGCAGAAACGAGCCGAGCTGCTGCGGGAGAGACTCGCCGAGCGCAAGGACAAGAGGGACATCGACCACAAGTAAGCACGCACGCACAGACACACGCACACAGACACACGCAACTTGGCGCAGCAGAGACGAGCCGAGCTGCTGCGGGAGAGACTCGCCGAGCGCAAGGACAAGAGGGACATCGACCACAAGTAAGCACGCACGCACAGACACACGCCCACAGACACGCAACCTGGCGCAGCAGAAACGAGCCGAGCTGCTGCGGGAGAGACTCGCCGAGCGCAAGGACAAGAGGGACATCGACCACAAGTAAGCACGCACGCACAGACACACGCACACAGACACACGCAACCTGGCGCAGCAGAGACGAGCCGAGCTGCTGCGGGAGAGACTCGCCGAGCGCAAGGACAAGAGTGACATCGACCACAAGTAAGCACGCACGCACAGACACACGCACACAGACACCCGAAACCTGGCGCAGCAGAGACGAGCCGAGCTGCTGCGGGAGAGACTCACCGAGCGCAAGGACAAGAGGGACATCGACCACAAGTAAGCACGCACGCACAGACACACGCACACAGACACGCAACCTGGCGCAGCAGAAACGAGCCGAGCACAAGGATAGGATAGGATAAGATGTAAATACGTAACACGCCTAACTTGATGATTATGTCGTCTTGCATATATCCTCAATGCACTTAATGCTTAGGTTACAGACGACCCTGCTGGCAGAAGGTTCCGACGACGAAGATGCGTCCGCGTGGGTTCGGAAGTCCCGGGACATGGAGAAACAGAAGCGCGAGGCGGCCAAGCGGGTGAGTCGACTCTACACCCACGTTGATGGTACGTTAATGATAAAGCTAAAGTAACGTGCCGGCCTCCCCGCAGGCGGCGCTGCTGGACGAGATGGACGAGGTGTTCGGCGTGGGCGCGCTGCTGGATCACGAGCAGCGCCAGGAGCGCCAGCGAGCCTACCGACCAGACCAGCTGCGGGGCCTGAGGGTGGCGCACGGCCTGCACGCGGTATGCACGCACTATATCATCGCTTTTTACTTTTAAATTATAAATTACCTTTTGTTTCTAACTACACGTACAGGTAAAAAAAACAACCGTCCCGATTCGTCCGGGAGGATTTCGTTCTTACCCTCGGGTGAAGTATCTTTAGTGAAGTAATGTGTCCCTGTGTAGTACCTAGTGTAGTACCTACATGTTGGTTTTATTTACTTAAAGGTAGATAAGCGCCGGTGAGCAATATGAAATGGTTATCCCCTAAATATACATTTATATTTTACTAGCTGTTGCCCGCGGCTCCGCCCGCGTGTAGATCGCTTTTCGCGTAATCTGTGGAATCTACAATTATTCAGACCTATAATTAATAGACTTATAGTTAATTCTATAGTTTCCTATTCCCGTGGAAATTTTATATAGGTATATAGGCATTACATTGCTAGTTGCTACGATATCAAACTGAAAATAATAACATACATCCACATCACTCCCACACACACACAGCCAGGACATTATTTAGATATACGTATTAAAGCATATGGATACGAATTATTTCAAACAAACAAACAAATAATCAAACATTTCCTCTTTATGATATTAGTATAGATATAGATATATGCACAGGTAATTTAGTTCACTTATGTGTTTACTATTTAAATAAAGACCACTGTGGTAATTTTTTTTACCTACTAATTAATCATAAAAATAAAAATTCCTGAAAATTACAAAACCGATTACGAAAACCGAATCCTCACTTTTATGAATAATTAACTCGACCAACGTTTATTAAATATATTCTCAGTATTTATAATGTGTATTTCTAAGTATTTGTATCGTTGTCTAACACCCTTAATACAAGCAAATAATTTCCTTACTTAGGGGTTAGATCAATGTGTGTAACTTCTCCTGTATTAAGACGAATCTTCTCAGCATTCCATGGATTCACCGAGCGGGTGCCGGACCCATTGCGTTCAAGGAGAGGAGTGCAAGCAGCGCCTGGGACTTGCGACCCAGGAGTAGGTTTAAGCGGCCCCTTTATTATGCGGAAAATCGCTCGCCTTCAGCTTCTATACTCCTTTCCCTACCTAACCAAATTTGGAAAGAACCTACCAATGCCGCCATTAAAAATACGTTCTAGCAATGAACCGATGATTCTTCTAGAAAGGCCAAGGTCTTTAAGTAGGCTATAGAGAGATTTTGCTGTTATACCTCTCGCTCCCACTTCTACCGCGTACAAACTAACTATAAATTTAATCCTGGACAGTTCGTTGGTTAGTTCGTAATACTTATTGAGCTTGAATGTGTGATCCCTTGGGATGTTTGTTTCCCAAGGAACAGTAAGCTCCACATGTATCACGCGCCTCAGATGTTTCGAATACAGGAATAAGTCCGGTCTGGATGACGAAACACCAACATCCCCAGGGATTTTGTAATGCTTTTCATACGTGTTCATCATGAGAATCCAATCAGGAGCCGCGCCTAATATTGAATAAGGCTTCGCTTTTGATTTTTTGGAAGAGCCTTCTTTTACGAATTCTACAGATCGTTTGGTGGTTGTTATACCCTTCCGCGCTCTTGCTACTGAAATACTAACCGCTTCCCGTATAATTTCTAATACCTTGTCGTGGCGACGCGAGTATTGACCTTTATCTAGAAGTACCCTACACCCTACTAATAAGTGTTCCGCGGTTCCTACTGCCTCCCCACAGATGTTGCAAGACTTTTCGGTGGATTTGCCCCATCTTAATAACTCATAAATAACTTCGATCTGGGAGAGTCATTTGGAATGCATTAAGATAGAATTTTAATAATGCTGGGGACCACCGCCCTCCCCTCCTTCAGTCCTAATACTTATGTTTATAGCATCTCAACCCCACCAACCCTCCGGTTATAAAGGTTGAGCTATTCACGTGGTCAAGGTTTACCCCTGTCACATGGACCCTTATATGGCAGGTCTGACCTCCGAAGTCATCCGACAACGGCACTATAAGACTAGTAAGCTCGCAAGGCTATCGGTCATAGACAAGTCCAATGGCGACCACCAAGCTACCTTTTCACCATGAAAGGTTCCGGAGCTGTAAGGCACGCTCACTTCCCGTGTGATTTCCCACACTGGCGAGGACGTCAGAGAGGCTAACTACCAGTTTCCAGCTGGTGCCGGAGCTGTAAGGCACGCTCACTACCCGACAGGCAGTCAGGCCGCAAGCCTACCCTACGATACAGTCGGGTGACCGGATAGATGCTAGCACATCCATCTAACCTCTAAGCACGGGGCTACCCGAAAGTGACCCCTGAAGGGATCTCTGCTTAAGAGCCGTTCCAAGCCCTGAAGTGAAAGACCGCAGCAGCCTTTCGCCTTAGGCTGGTCAATCACCTCTCGCTGAGCACAAGATCCGACGAGCCCCCGACAACTGTGGGAACCCAGACCAACAGCGCCGAATCTCTGCAGCTAACCACATTAACACTACGAATCCAACACCAAAACCGGTAACCCGGCAGTTAACACACACAAGCGCATGCATCGCTGCCGGAGGGCTTATGTACCGGGGTCCCGTAGTACCCTGATCTTAGCAGCTGACCCGTAGTTTAGCTGCAAACCTATGTACCGCCGCACAGTGTGTCGTCTAGAACAAGCTAGCTGGACAACATTATTTTTTAATGGATATAGGTTGCAAAGCCTCTGCTAGATACTAATATAAATGATTTCATTAATAAAAATACTTGGAAACCCATAAAAGATGCAAAACCCAAAAATAATATGCATTCATTAAAAATAATGGTGTTTATTGCACGATTCGTAAGAAATATCAATTAAACTAATAGGTATTTAAAGCTAAATACATTATCTAACGATTAAACTTATATTATAAGAATAAATAAAACTAATTAATATTTACAACTTTAATTAAAAATTAATTAGTACACAATAAACCTATTAAATAATGACTAAATTATAACTTACTACTAAAAAAAGAATATTCATTGGATTATAATGAGGACAAACTTAGGAATTAGTCATCATCACTAAGTTCATCCTCAGAAGAATCCTCTATACAATAATCTTCTAGTAGACTTAGAGTCTATATAACACGCAAGTGCCTCATCACTTGTAAGGCACCTTTGCTGCTTGAGGTCACTCGACTTTCGTTCACTGAACTTTTCAGGATTCTCACTAACTTCTCGAATTAGTTTTGCGAAGTTGCGTTTGCCTGATTGACGAGACGCTATTTCAGCAGCAACCAAAAGCTCCTCAGAGCTTCGTAACTGAACCAAATCATCGACACGTCGCCGTTTGGTTTTGGCACTTGCGTTTGCCAGGTCCACTGGCGGTCTCCCGGGACCAGGCAGTGAATGTGATGACGTTGATGCTTCTGCAAGGTCATAAGACACATTAAACTGTAAGTTTTCACTTTCTAGCCACTTAGCATTACAAGCTAAGAAACGATCCCGTATTCGGCAAGAATTCTCCCATTTCTCCGAAAGTTTCGAAGGTAAAAACGGGAAATTATAATCTTGATGTCCTTCACAGATGCTTCACTTATGCCACTGAGGTCATGTTCTTGTAAAACAAACATGAAAAGCGCCTTATTTCGGTCACTTTTTGTATGTTTCACCCATTCTTCGAAAATATGCATTTTTGAGACTGTAAAACTGCTACCTGAAAAAAAAATAATAACAGCTTTAGAGCAAAAAAGGTGCAAAAATGAAGGTCTTATTATAATTTAGAATAATGTGTCTCTCAACTGAAAAAAATTCAGACCGGGGATACGTGAGGATTTTTAGTAATAGTCTTTTGAATTTGAATTTCCGACGACTAAAAGGAAAACGCAACTTGCGGCGCTCAGATTCTAATTTAGTATGAATATAATTTTATTGTAACTACATAAAAAAAATGTACATACCCTTGGTAATAGAATCCATCACTAAAATTTACCACAACTACTAAAATAACCTTGGGAGATGCAATCGTGTCAGTAGCAAAAATGCGAATAATATTATGCATTTAACCCAATTGTCTTATATACTACCCTCATTAACGATGTTATGTATGACTTATGCCAAAACAATTGTTGTTGGTGTAATTACCAACTGATACCCTAATTACCCCCACTAATGTTTCTAGGAAATCTTAAAGTTGTTTTTGTCCAGCTAGCTTGTTCTAGACGACACACTGTGCGCCGGGTGTCTCAGTAGATAGGGAATGGGAATAAAAAAAATTGTTTATGTCTTGATCTTTCCAACTTGATCCTTGCCCTACTTTATTAATTTATATATGTCTCATCACGCTCGACGGCGATGCGATATGTCAGGTTTCAGCAGTGGTGTGCAGCGATTGACCTGCCTAGGTCGTTTAGCAGCTAGCTTTTCCATCATGGTTTGCAATTGCTGACTATAGACATCTGCCGTAATAGTCTGGCCAGATTTGAGAAAACTGTAGTGAATCTCCCGGCACTAGTACACCAATGACCAAACGCTTACAAGTTATTTTTTTGGGTAGATTTTCGTTTGGGGCAGGATTTGGCTGGCTGACCAAGATTCAACCATTGCGATGAGCGCTTCCGATTATCGTAGAGAATCCACTTTTCATCACAGTTAAAATTGACTCCACTTAAAATCCCATCATTATTGTGCCGGTTCAGTAATGGAACGCACCATTCGACGCGTGTTCGCCGGTTTGCTTCAGTCAAGTTATGAAGTACCCACCTTTCAAGCTTTTTAATCTTCTCAATTTGCTTCAAGTGGATTAAAACAGTTTTATCACTAACACCGCAGCCTGTAGCTAAGTCGGACGTGGCTTGCGATGGATCCGCTTCCACAGTAGGCCGCAATTCTTCATTATCAACTTGTGTCGCCGGCCGTCCACGGGGTTTGTTCTCCTGGTCGAAATTTCCAGAACGAAAACGTTGGAACCAAAAATGAATTGTGTTTGCTTTTGCAACACGACCGCCATACACATCATTAACCTTTCGAGCCGTTTCCGCAGCACTGGTGCCACGATGGCACCCGTTCTCGTAAATAATGCGATATTTAAAGTTTTCCATTTTGTAAACTGAGTAACGCAATCTAGTACCTGCTAGCTTTAATGTATTTATAAAAAAGTTCAGTGGATTAAGTGTTCTCCTTAGTTTCACTTTTGTGTTATAACCTCACTTCTTATCACGGTTGTCCACAAAGCAATATCACAATATTAACATGAATTCCATAAAAGACAACATTAATCAACTCACAGAACACTTTGCAACAAGGATGACTGAGTTTCAGAAGGAACTAAAAGGTGCTATCCCAGCCACTAGTCCTACTTCAAACATAAATTCTCAATTTAGTTCATTCCGGTCGTTTGTATTATGTGCGCTAGAGAATCTACAACTACAGGTGGAATTACTGTCAAGACAGTATGATGAGTTGTAGATGCGCTCCAGAAGTAAAATGTTATTGCTTCATGGTGTCCGTGAAGAAAATAATGAGTCTCAGCAGTTTAGTGGCATCTCTTTTAGCTGCACATCTTAAAATTCCACAGGTATCTCCTGAAGTTATAAGCTCTTGTCATCGATTGGCGCGACCTGTGTCTGATAAGTCTCGTGCTGTGTTGATTAAGTTTACTGATAGGTCTTTGAGAAACAAGGTTTGGTCTACCAAAACTTCTTTAAAAAGCACTGGCCTAACACTGTCTGAATTTTTAACTAAAAGCCGGCACAATACATTTATAGCAGCACGGCAACGTTTCGGGGTAACAAACTGTTGAGATGGTGTTGTTCTAGTGAAGAGCCCCGATGGCACAAGACATCGAATCATAAGCATGTCTGAGTTAAAGACTATATACACTCCAGCTCAGGATATCCCTGTTTCATGCCCTGCCTCCGTCGTCCCGGAGGTGTCAAAGGATAAAATTGCCACTCGCGCTAAGAGAATGGTAAAGAAGTGAGAGCCCAAATGTATGACAATCCTTATTTAAGTGTTTCTTTTTTATTTTTAGTTTTAGGTGCTCCTGGCCACTGATAGGTTATTGGTTATATTCAATGCTAATTGTTAATCAAATATTCTTTTAATATGTAGTATAAGGTAGTAATCTTAAATCAGCTTCATAATATTTATTTTTACATACTTTGACAGCTGATTTTTCTGTTCTGTCATTGATTTTTAATGACGGCTAGCGTCTAGAAATTAATACTATTGTGAGGTTGTTAATGGTCATTCAGCCTATCCTAATTACATTCCTCGTTCTAATATTCATTGTAACTTTATATGTATAGGTACATATATATTTTCTTGTTTTGCAATGTTTTTTTTTAAATTTAAGTTTAAATATTGTTTGAAGCTGGCGGGTTAAAGGTCTTGGTAATTCATAAGGTTTTAAGTAATTATTAATAATTCGGATATATAATATATATTATACATAGAATATATTTATTTATTTTCATATTATTTATTATTATTATTATTTAAGGATATATTTTATTATTATTTTTTATTATTTTGTTCTATTTTTTCACTTGTGTATTAACTTTTTAAATGTCTTCAATAGATAATAACAATAGTAATCACTTTTATTCAATGTCTAGTGATCAATCGTGTAGTGATGAAAGTTTTCATAGTACATCAGATCAACCCCTTAATATCACGCTCAATTAGATTTTCTCAGACTCTGAAATCGTTTAACATCATTCACATTAATGCTCAGAGTATCCCGGCTCATTATCCCGACATGCTTGCGTCTTTTGAATCTCGCAATATTCATGCTATTCTAATCTCTGAGCCTTGGCTTAAACCATGCTTATCCACATCCTCTTATACGCTGCCAGGATTTAATCTTATACGAAACGATCGCATTAATAAAATTGGAGGAGAAGTAGCGATATACTTGCGCTCTCATATTCCTTTTCAAATAGTTAGTACGTCTGCTCAACCTCCAACCGAGGATGCGGCCGAACATCTGATGATAGAGGTAATATTGTCACATACAAAAATCCTTATTGGTGTTTTTTATAATCCCCCATCCATTTTGAATTATTTCCAATCCTTAGAACTAATCCTCGAAAGTTTTACGTCCCTCTATAATCATTCTATCATAATGGGTGATTTTAATACTTGTCTTAATAAAGATGATTATCGCCGAAAAAAACTCTTATCCTTAACTGATTCCTGTAACTTGCAAATATTACCTCTTTTGGCTACACATTATTTTCCCGGCAGCACTCCCTACCTCCTTGACCTAATGATGGTTACTTCGCCTGACTCTGTCATAGGGCATGGTCAGTGTTCTGCCGATGCATTTTCATATCATGACCTTATCTATCTCTCTTACAATATCCGTCCTCCAAAAGCCAAACCTAATATTCTTCTACGACGTAATTTTGGAGGAATTGAAAAAGAACGCCTATATGAAGATGCTCATAAAATAGATTGGTCTGCTATTACTAATAGTGATTTTGTAGATCTTAAAGTTCAATTGTTAAACCAGACTCTTATCCGATTATATGATATTCATGTACCAGTTAAGCCGATCAAAATTAAACATCTTCCTGCACCGTGGCTGACTGAGGATTTAAGAAGTCTGATGAAGAAAAAGAATCGTGCAAAATACAAATTTAAAATGAACAGTAATGAGGTCAACAGAATAAATTACATAAAAACTCAAAATCGCTGTAATACATCGTGTAGGGACGCACAACGACGCCATATTCACAATTCTATCGATCACGGCAATACAGCAAAAACTTGGAAATTCTGGCACTTCTAGATTTCAGTAATGCTTTTAACTCCATTGACCATGATGTTTTGTTGAGGCTGTTACGCTCTATTAACATATCTCCATCGGTGACGGAATGGTTTCGAAGTTACCTATCAGGCCGTCGACAACGCATTCGGACAGATAAAGTGTTATGATCCTGGTGTAATGTCTCGGCTGGGGTACTTCAGGGTGGCGTGCTATCTCCTTTACTATTTGCTATTTTCATTAACTCTATCACTCAAAGTATCTCTTCTTCCTATCACATGTATGCAGATGATATCCAAGTTTATCACCACTCCCGGCTCGAAAATCTTGGTTTTTCGGTGACCGCCATTAACAATGACCTAATTTCTATTTCTAATTGGAGTAAACAATTTGGATTAAAAATAAATCCTGCCAAGTCACAAGTTATGATAATTGGCAGTAGCGGTATGATATCAAGAGTTGATTGGCGAAATTTAGAACCTATAACATTTAACGGCGTTACTATTTCTTATTGTTCATCCGCTAAAGACTTGGGTGTGTACTTAGATCAGACATTGTCATGGTCTGTTCAGGTTAGTGACATCAGTAAGAAAACATTCGCTGCATTGAGATCTTAACGTCGACTACAGTTTTTTTTACCAATCCCTACCAAAATTATGTTGGCACATTCTCTTCTTCTATCCATCCTTGATTATGCAGACGCAAGCTTTATTGATTTAACTGAAGAAAAATTAAACAAGCTTGAGAGACTTCAGAACCTTGCTATACGGTTCATATTTAGCTTACGCAAATATGACCACATTTCCGTTTTTCGTCAAAAACTCAAGTGGCTCCCCATACGTCGACGTCGGGATTTACATATACTTTCTCTTTTGTACTGTGTATTATTCCACCCAAAAACACCTTCTTATCTGAAGGAAAAATTTGAATACCTCGGTATCCAAGACACTGCACGAGCGTCACAAAAACTTATAATAAAAATGCCTGTTCATAATTCCTCTTTTTATAATCGTTCTTTCACAGTTCATGCCACTAAGCTATGGAATGCGCTTCCTCTAAATATACGTTTGTCAAAATCTTTGGAAGTATTTAAAAAATCCGTTAAAGATTGTCTGAAATTAACTAGTTGTTTTGTTTTTTTTTTTTTAATCTTTGCTATTGTAGTTATTTTTTATGTATTCTTGTATTTATTAGTATATTTTTGTTATATATTTTATATAATGATATATATTTACTACTAGTAAGTATTTGTGTGTAGTTATTAGTAAGTATGTTTATTATAACCGCACCACCTACTAGTATTTCATATTGTTTTTTTAATTTCCTAACCCTAAGGTCGTCTGGAAGAAATCGCCGTTAGGCGATAAGGCCGCCTTTTGTACTTTACAATGTATTTTCTTTATATGTATTACTTTTTTTTTTCATGTATTGTGGTGTGCAATAAAGAGTATAAATAAATAACGCAAACAGAAAAAACAGAAGAATAACAACAAATGAATGACGGGCCACGAAACAAAAATACATGTGTAAATAGCTGTAAAAAATTGAATTTGAAATTCCTTATATTATATATATGTTATGTTATTATATTATGCAAAATGTGATTATGAAAAATTGATAGATAGATTGATGATGATATTATTGGCGAGATAACTTTCATCTCGCCAATAATATCATCTCATTATTGGATGGATGATAGTTATTCTCCTCTACATCATTTTAGATCGTTACTTGTAACCTTTGGCACATCATCAGCACCTTATCTTGCCGTAAGATTTTTACAGCAACTTGCTTATGATGAACGAAATGATTTTCCTTTTGTTTCCAATCGCATTTTAACTGATTTTTATGTAGATGGCTTAATTACAGGTTGTGAATAAGTTGAGGAAGGTGTTAAGATTTATTTATTTATTTATTCTTTATTGCCCAATTTAACAAAAAAAAGTGTACAAAAGACGGACTTAATGCTATTTGGCATTTTCTACCAGCCAACCTTTTAAAATTTACAAGAATTAACGTCTAGGCGTACAAAACAAAAAAAAAACAAAGAGAACAAAATATATACTTGCAATATATATATATATAATGAAGCTAATTATCGTTTATAAGGAAATGAACGAAGTACTCAGTCGTTGTGGATTTCAACCTAAGAAGTGGTCTAGCAATAGTCCAGAAATTATGAAACTCTTAACACAAGTTGATGAAAGCAAAATAGATGATAAAGTAACCAAAATATTGGGCACAACTGAACAGGCATAAAGATGAATTTCAATATACAGTCGAACTCCCTCCGCTGACTATGCCGGTTACTTAGCGAAAGGCAATATCCGACATTTCTCATTTGTACGATCCTCTGGGTTGGATTGCACCTGTGACAATAACAGCCAAGATTTTCATACAAAAACTTTGGCTGTCAGGTATCGGTTGGGACGATGAATTGCCACAATTCTTATTTCAATTCAATTCTCATATAATAAAAGCTCCTCAGAGCTTCGTAACTGAACCAAATCATCGACACGTCGCCGCTTGGTTTTGGCACTTGCGTTTGCCAGGTCCACTGGCGGTCTCCCGGGACCAGGCAGTGAATGTGATGACGTTGATGCTTCTGCAAGGTCATAAGACACATTAAACTGTAAGTTTTCACTTTCTAGCCACTTAGCGTTACAAGCTAAGAAACGATCCCGTATTCGGCAAGAATTCTCCCATTTCTCCGAAAGTTTCGAAGGTAAAAACGGGAAATTATAGTCTTGATGTCCTTCACAGATGCTTCACTTATGCCACTGAGGTCATGTTCTTGTAAAACAAACATGAAAAACGCCTTATTTCTGTCACTTTTTGTATGTTTCACCCATTCTTCGAATATATGCATTTTTGAGACTGTAAAACTGCTACCTGAAAAAAAATTAATAACAGCTTTTGAGCAAAAAAGGTGCAAAAAAAGAAGGTCTTAATATAATTTAGAAGAATGTGTCTATCAACTGAAAAAAATACAGACCGGGGATACGTGAGGATTTTTAGTAATAGTCTTTAGAATTTGAATTTCCGACGATTAAAAAGAGAACGCAATTTGCGACGCTCAGATTCTAATTTAGTATGAATATTTTTTTATTGTAACTAAATAAAAAAAAAGTACTTACTCTTAGTGTTAGAATCCATCACAAAAATTTACCACAACTACTAAAATAACTTGGGAGATGCAATCGTGTCAGTAGCAAAAATGCGAATAATATTATGCATTTAACCCAATTGTCTTATATACTACCCTCATTAACGATGTTATGTATGACTTATGCCAAAACAATAGTTGTTGGTGTAATTACCAACTGATACCCTAATTACCCCCACTAATGTTTCTAGGAAATCTTAATGTTGTTTTTGTCCAGCTAGCTTGTTCTAGACGAAACACAGTGCGATGTAATGAATAGCAACTATATGATTTAAGTAGTTTAGTCTCGCTCCGTGTACCGTGTATTATTTGTTCGAGCTAGTCGAGGTTTTAAACACCTACCATAGAGGGGAAATTTGTGAGTAAAGTGGCCAGTTCGAAAAACGAGAAATTTCATATGTAAGGACCTAATATTAGAAATGAAATCTTAAACTCAGATACAAAATAAAGATAAAAAGGACTTCGTATGTTTTATCGACTGTTTCTGGAAAAACTAATGCTGCTAATGAACCTATTAGGGTTAAAGATAAATACATATTTAAATTTGGCGGCTATTTTAGAAGCATTTTTTTTAACGAATTTCATTAACATTTGATGCAATTGCCGAATTGTCAAATAAAGTAACAGTCGGTAAGAAATGTTTTGTTTTTAAAATTATTTCATCATTTAAAATTGTTAAAATATTTAAAACCTTTTGTAAGAAAAAAAAAACGGTGATCTTTGGGGTCTTTCACTTATATTACTTATCAATATTATAAATCATTTGGGTACACAATTATCCCTGATTAACAAATGTATTAAAACCAGTACATTTTCCGATTAAATGAAGAATAGTAAAGTAGTTGTTTTTGTTTAAACGTGGCGATAAACTAGAACCCGGAAATTGTATTCCTATCTCTATTTTACCTACTTTAAGTAAATTCTTCAAAAACATTATTTTTGAACCAATTGACAGAATTTGTTTATAGCAATAAAATCATGTATAGTGAATAATATGGTTTAACCAAAGATAAATCAACAACTGATGCGGGTGCCACGTTTCTTACGACACATGGGAAAACATTTCGAGTGTTTTGCGATTTTTCTGAAGTCTTTGATTGCATAGATTATTAAACATTATTATGCAAACTTAACCACTACGGTATGCGTAGTGGTGCGCTTGATCTTATTGCCTCTCACCTGAATCAAAGAGATCCGACGGTTGATGTAAATATTTCTAAATCGGCTGGTTCTCACCTAAAAATGGGTGTTCCACAAGGATGTATTCTTGACCCCATTTATTTTGAATCAATATTAATGATTTGCTTATTTAAATCTTATTATAACATTCAAGAGATTTAAGTTGATCAAAATGAGTAAGACTTGGGTTGTTGACTCAATTGCAGGGTCAAGTCAAAGTCAAGCCAAGGTCTTGTTAAATTTAATTTAAAAAGAGCAACGGTTGAGTTTCTGGTCAACTCTTCTCAGCAGAACCTCTTTCCGAGCTGATGGTAGCTTACTTAGAAACTGACTATACTGACCTATTTAATGTGATCATTGACGATTTATAAGTGCGTGTAAATGTCTACTTGAATAAAGATATTTTGATTTTTGAATTATATACTACTACTATAGTACTTATTTGAATTATATACTACTACTATAGTACTTTATATGTGATAAAGTACTCTTCTATCTTTAATCCTGGGTCATCCACTATATACCAAACATCATTAATATCGAAACGATTATTGAAAGAAAAAATAGATAATCCTAAGTTAATCCTAGCAGTTCAACAATAATTATACCAAAGTTCATTAGAAACGGTCAAAGTGGCTTAGATTTCTCATACAACTTTTCATCCTCTATTTCTGTCTTATTTTAAGCGTTGATTTTTGGAAAAAATAGTAACCCATGTTTGACACTGGGTCTTCAACTATTTTCATTTCGAATTACACCCAAATCGGCAGGTGGTTTTGCCACGACAGCTTAACAGACGGACTATCGCATTTATAATATTAGTATGGACACTATCGTAAACACTCGGTGCAGTGTAATCGTAATGTAATGTCGCTTAGTAATGTCTTTTACGACTACCGATACCTCTCGCTTACAGTTGCCGGAAGAGCGAGAGACGGTCCTGACGCTGGCCGACAAGGAGGTGCTGGCCGATGACCACGAGGACGTGCTCGTCAACGTCAACCTCGTGGACGACGAGAAGTACAAGAAGGTACCGACACATTCATTATCTACACTCGCGACTCGCTCTACGGACAGTTACATCCGTATCTTCTCAACGTCGACACTACTTTCAAAATATAGGAAACACCTCGAATCCTTTTTGTATTAATTTGAAGTTAGTTCGATTCGATTGAATAGTTCTGTTTTACTCAAAAAAATAATTTATATTATTTCATTAATCTTATGACGTCAAAAAATATATATAAAAAAAAATAAACAGGACTTTCAAACTGTAGTATTAAAAAACAAGTCGTCTCTCTTAGAATATAGAGGAGCGTAAGAAGGCCCGCGTCGGCTACCAGGCTTACGACGAGGAGGCCGAGCTGCAGGCCTCGCTCGGCTTCCGGAGGCCCGTGTTGGCCAAGTACGACGACGAGATACAGCCGGGGAGGAGAGACCGGACCGGCGGGTTCCTCATCGGGGACGAGGACGCCATCGTGGAGCAGAGGCTCAAGGACATGCTGGTACACCACTCTTATTATACTGTCGCTTCGGGAGGTCCAAAAGTCTGGTACACCACTCTTATTATACTGTCGCTTCGGGAGGTCCAAAAGTCTGGTACACCACTCTTATTATACTGTCGCTTCGGGAGGTCCAAAAGTCTGGTACACCACTCTTATTATACTGTCGCTTCGGGAGGTCCAAAAGTCTGGTACACCACTCTTATTATACTGTCGCTTCGGGAGGTCCAAAAGTCGGTGATGAAAAGTGGTAAAGCAAAACGTAGATCATATCTAATGCTAATTTCGTCATGGCGGTTAACGACCCGGTCGATCGGTCTGCGCGAGTTTCGAGTTGTTTTTTATTCAATATTTATTTTAAGAGAAAGCAATAGGAGCGACATCGGCATGCGCGTGCCTTGCGGAAACAGCCACAGATTATTATGATTGAACGTTAGGGGCGAGCGAGGAGTCGTACGTTCGTGTCGATTCCCCCGAGAGAGGCCCTAGAGTAGCGGGCTAAAGATGAGGTAGATCATTTATGTCGGTGATCCGTCAGCGCCTGGAGGCGGCGGCGGGAGGCCCGGACCGCCGCCGGGAGTCGCTGCAAGCGCCCGCCAGGACCCTAGCGAGGGACTACCTGGACCCGGACGAGCTCGGAGCCAAGTTCAACAAGACCAAGAGGAAGGTACGACGCCGTAGTTTCACAATATATAATATTATATGCGACCGAAGGCCTCACTCTTTGTATTCATATATCGTTTCATTCAGGGTAAGATGCGCAAGAAGGCCAAGCAGGAGCCCATAGACGTCGACGAGCACGAGGCGGGCACCGTCCCGCTCGATACGGACGACACGGGTGCGGTTCTACTTCGTTTGTACCGACCTGCATCTTAACGAACCGGTGGAGCGTACGATCCTTCACCGAGTCGTCTCGTCCGCAGACGTGAAGCCGGGGCTGCCGGGCGAGGAGCCGGCCGGAGACCTGGACCACGACGAGGTGGAGCTGGACACGGAGCTGCAGGCCGCCCTGGCGAGGGCCAGGAGACTGCGCCAGGTGGAGCGCGCCACGGACACCACCAGGGTGAGGAGGACGGTGCGGGATGATGATGATGATGGAGTAGAAGAGTATTATGAGTTTTAAAAATTACAGGCATTTACTTGTTTAAAATTAATTTCTCAAATTTTGTGTCTGTGTCGTGATATTTATTTGTAACCAACTATACATTTTTTAGGTAGAACAAATGTATTCATTTGAATTAAAATTCAAATAGAAGAAGCAAGCGTAAGTAGAGTGGGGTCGAGCTGGCGACTGGCGAGTAGCTAGTTAGCAGTTGTAATAAATTCTGCAAACGCTTAAGATATTTTAATGACATGTGAGTTGCTCACTAGTTAGCCTTTGACGTTAATATTTATCAAATGTCAGTCAGTCAGATGTTAATATGTCATCTCCCGAAATCTATACATATAATAAAATTGTTACTGATCTATTTCTGTACATGGAAAATATTAAAAAAACCATCAGATTTATAAGAGCAAGAGAACCTAAAATAATGGTTTTTTAGTTTGTCTGTATGTCTGTATGTTTGTGCACGCTAGAAACGGCTGAACCAATTTGAATACGGTTTTCGGGAATATACTATCACAGTTTTCACATAACATTTAGTGTTTATTTCATTTAAATCGGTTAAGAAATAAAAAAGTAATGTCAATTTATGTCAATGACGTAATAGGTACCATGCAAATCTAATTCTATACATGTAATAAATCTGTAGAGGAGTGGTCTTTGTATATTTAAAATATTTCTAAATGGACCAGGATGTGAAGTGATAACTAAAGGAATCCAAAACAATGATTTTTCATTTTGTCTGTTCGTCTGTATGTCTGTCTGCACGCTAATCTCAGAAACGGATTAATCGAGTTGGATGCAGTTTTCGCGAATATATTGTCATGGGATTCAATTTATATATTTTTTTTTTTAACAATTGGTTAACAAATAAAGAAGTTAATAATCTCTTATTGTCGAACCATTGCTGCTTACCAGTTTGAAGGTTTATAGTTTTTACATACATTGGTAGGTACAAAGGGTACTAGTATTTAATAAAGTTATCAGTAATTTTTCAAATTTTATTTATAGGAGCTTACATTATATGACAAAATGGTTTTATTTTAGCGACGATAGCTGGCTTTTCATACTTCTTAACATGTCTTTGAAAAATTAGGTTAAATTTGAACATTCTCCAATGATTATAAAGTTAATTACAAACGATTTTTTTTATTTCAATTCAAATGTTGATTTCAAAAAATGTTAAAACCTTTAAAAATAATTAATAAAAGATATATTTTCTCTACAAATGGTTCGTCGTTGATACATCGTTTATTTTTTAAGTACACACCAAAAGTCATCTATTTACATTACATAAAAACCGATTAATCAATATCGCCAAATATAACAGATTCGTTTTCTGCTTACCTCCACGGTCTTGAGGCACTCCGCTCTGGGAATGGGATGGCAGACGAAAAATATGTTTTTAATTTATTAAAGAGAGCAACTCCAGCTATGTTCAATACGAGTACTCGGGGGTCGCTTCAAACTAATTTCAAAGACACTACTATACTTACGTTTCTAGTACTCTATCTTAGAAGATGTGATGCACGCCCGAAGAAAATTGCAAACGTTTAATAAGACTCGATAAAATACATATTATATGTTTTTTTATAAGTTTTTACAATAATTTGCCAAAATTCATCACCAATCTATCAGATTAAAAAGTAAAGTTTAAAGTTATATAACTTAAGTGAGATTAGCGTTTCTTGAATGCAATGTATGCTTCCTCAAAATAAAAATTCTTTCACCTCGACCCGTAGCTCGAAGAGATTCTGCAGCAGGTGAAGGAGGAGGAGATGGAGGGAGACGGCGCTCCCGACGCCGGGGGAGCCATGGTGCTGGACGCCACGGCGGAGTTCTGCCGCACCCTGGGGGACATACCCACGTACGGACTGGCCGGCAACAGGGAGCACCAGGCGGAGATGATGGTGACCGATCATAATAGAACCTGCCTCCACACTTGAGACATTTTAAAGTAAATTTGATTAAAACCGTAATCCACTAATCCGACAGGATTTCGATCGCGAGGAGGCGGAGGCGGAGCCCGAGGCCGCGGAGGGAGGCGCCGGCGCCTGGAGCAGAGTGGACGTGAGAGGAGACCAACCGCCCGACCTCGCCGCCGGTGAGAGAGGGCGGGTTAACCGGTGGGGGGCACACGGGGCCACTCGCGGACGGGGCTCGAGGGCGTCCCCCCCACTCTATAACATCGCTCTACTTCTCCCCACTCTCCCAGTGTTAATGTTATCCTCCTCGAGAGCACGCGTCGATGCTACGCCGTGACCTCCATGGCTAAGAATGGCTACAGTACTATTTAATATCGTAACATGGATTCGATTATATCATAATAAATGCACGCGGATGATGTGTGCCAACCTTTTTGAGTAATACTGTCTTTCGCTCGATGAAGTGAATTTTATGTAAAAATAAGTTTATGTACTTATTTGAATCTCTCACGTTAAAAGCATACTACATGTAGCAAAACGCTTGGCCCTCAGAGGGCGGCTCGGGCGCGGGCCTGGAGGCCGAGCCGGCGCTGGGCGCGGGCGTGGCGGGCGCCCTGCGGCTGGCGCTCAGCAAGGGCTACCTCGAGCGAGCCGGCGCGCAGCCCGCCCCCCGCCCTGCGCGCTCCGCCCTCTCCGCCCTCGCCGCCGCGCACTACTCCATCGAGGACAAGAGCTACGGGTACGGCCGTCTTACCTTACTTATCAGAATGTATCCTCGCAATACAGTGACCGGCTACACTTGTTAAGCTTGGCGACTTCCTCCAACCTCAACTGTGGTCGGTGCGCTGAGTCCAGAGCGGAAGCAGTTGAAGGAGAGCTTGCCGTTCTTGCGAAAGTCCGACCGTACATTACACCGTGACGGATACTTGTTTTAAACAAAGCACGGATCCGGCCGTGTCGTGTGTCGGAGTACTTGGTCACTTATTAGCCGGTGCCGCAACGTCTCATCTTGCGGTTCTGGTCTCAATTGAGAGGCCTATAGTCGACCCCGAATCGGTTGAATCTGACCTCCAAAGCCTTGAACACACTTCATTGCGTTTTTATTTCCGTCCGAATGTAATGTGGGTGTCTTCAAGAGAAGAGTGAATAGGTTACTAAGTTAATGCACCTTACCACCTATGACTACATTTGTACCTTCCATCAGGTGGAATGTAGTCAAGCATTAACTTAAACAATATTAAAAAAAAGCTATTGCTACTACGGAGGCCCTCCATCGTTCTTGCAGCGAGGACGACAAGTACGGGCGCCGCGAGCGAGGGAACCACTCGGGGCCGCTCAGTGAGTTCCGGGAGAAGGGTGACTTCCGACCCGACATTAAGCTGGAGTACGTGGACGACGACGGGCGCCCGCTGTGCCCCAAGGAGGCCTTCCGCTACCTGTCGCATAAGTTCCACGGCAAGGGGCCCGGCAAGAACAAGCAGGAGAAGCGCATCAAGAAGGCTGTGCAGGAGGGGGTGAGACGTCTTACTCTTATTCGGCGACGATTATCTCATCGTATTTTCGTAACGACGCCTTCGATAACTTTATATTTTCCAGTTGATGAAGAAGATGAGCTCGACAGACACGCCCCTCAACACGCTCCAGATGCTGCAGCAGAAGCAGCGTGAGACGCAGTCGCCCTTCGTGGTGCTCAGTGGCGCCAAGAGGGACGCCGCCAACTGAACCGCCGAGGAGCCCCGAAACTTAACTGAACCTATTTAGATATAACTAATTCGTATATTTATTATATTTTACAATTTACTCGATGAGACGCTTGTATCTGCTCCTAACGATTGATATTGTGATCCAAACTTACCTTCCTACAGTTATGATCGCCGTCTGGCAAACTTATAGTAGTAATACATGTTTTATATAAATAAATAAATTTTAAGTTACCCCGTTTTTTTTTTATATAATATAGCAGTTAAAAGTAAGAACGTAGAAAAAAATGTTGGGATTGATGTAGAAAGGCTGCCTGCAAGAGGTGGCCAATTAATTACAAAAAACCCTATATAAGTTTGTCTACGCATAAGTATGATAATTTTCTAATGAAACTTAATGGAATAAATTTGATATTTGTGTCTTTTTATTTCTCTAACCCCAGGGTCATCGTTCAGTATTTGATTTTTATCGACAAGACGAAGCTTCTTCTTCTTCTTCAAGCTTCTATCCATGGATTCACCGAGCGGATGCCGGGCCCTTCGCGTTGCAAGGAGAGGAGTGCAAGCAGCGCCTAGGACTTGCGACCCAGGAGTAGGTTTAAGGGGCCCCTTTATTATGCGCAAAAACGCTCACCTTCATCCTCCACACTCCTCTCCCTATCTAACCAAATTTGGAAAGAACCTACTAATGCCGCCTTTGAAGTACGTTATAGAAATGAACCGATGCTTGTTCAAGACAGGCCAAGGTCTTTAAGTAGGCTATAGAGAGATTTTGCTGTTATACCTCTCGCTCCCACTTCTACCGTGTACAAACTAACTATAAATTGATTCCCGATCAGTTCGTTGGTTAGTTCGTAATACTTATTGAGCTTGAATGTGTGATCCCTTGGGATGTTTGTTTCCCAAGGAACAGTAAGCTCCACATGTATCACGCGCCTCAGATGTTTCGAATACAGGAATAAGTCCGGTCTGGATGACGAAACACCAACATCCCCAGGGATTTTGTAATGCTTTTCATACGTGTTCATCATGAGAATCCAATCAGGAGCCGCGCCTAATATTGAATAAGGCTTCGCTTTTGATTTTTTGGAAGAGCCTTCTTTTACGAATTCTACAGATCGTTTGGTGGTTGTTATACCCTTCCGCGCTCTTGCTACTGAAATACTAACCGCTTCCCGTATAATTTCTAATACCTTGTCGTGGCGACGCGAGTATTGACCTTTATCTAGAAGTACCCTACACCCTACTAATAGGTGTGTCGCGGTTCCTATTGCCTCCCCACAGATGTTGCAAGACTTTTCGGTGGCTTTGCCCCATCTTACTAAATTACTTTGATCTGGGAGAGTCATTTGGAATGCATTAAGATAGAATTTTAATAATGCTGGGGACCAATCATAAATTAAGGTGCGCCACTTCACAGAGGCGTAGCGAGCTTTAATCGCGCCCGGGGCACAATACCGTTATAGCGCCCCCCATTTTGAAAACAATAAAATATTAAATGTAAAATATACTCACAACTTAATAAATAAACTAATAAAGTCATAGGCTCCTCCAGAACGATAAAACGCTGTATTTATTGTGTCCTTAAGAAGTATCTGAGTAGTCTTGCCAAAAATATGGTAACAAAAAAAATAATAATTTCAAATAACTTTTATTACTTTTCAGTGTGTTAGTTTAATACACAAATATAAAACGATTTAAAACATAAAAAGCTTATTCGAAGTGGTGTCCATTGGCTGCAATACAGTCTTTTAAACGTTGAGACCAGTTATCAATAAAAGCACGTTCTCTTTCCATGGGGAAATTTTTCACTGCCAATCGTATGAATTGTTTTAAGGACTTCATATTATCATGGCGTTTAGAACAAGCTGTACTCTCTAAAACTGACCATAAATCATAATCCAGCGGATTAAGATCGGGACTAAACGACGGTAGCGTCTTCAGCTCTGAAGAAGTCTGAGACGTTCGCTTCCAACCAAGACTGCATGGACTGGGCTTTATGACCCGGCGCCGTGTCTTGCTGGACGGACCATACTTGGTTATTGAACGTGGTATTAAGAGGCTTAACTACCTTCTCAAGAATGGTATCTTGATACCCTTTTGCCGATGTTTTGATACCATTTTCACAAAAAAATGGCTCAGTCACTCCTTCATAACTAACACTTCACCAAACCATCACTGATGTTGGATAATGCCCACGTTGCATTCTGTCGACTAATTGGGAAGCTTCCTTAAAGCTTTGAGCATAAATACGGTCATTTTGTTGGATAAAATGTTGCTGAATTGTAAATTTTTTCTCATCCGTAAACAAAATTTTTGTGAGCTCCCTTTGCGTACCGCTTCAGTAGTTGTTTCGATTTTAACGCCATATTCATCTTTAATTTATCAGTTAAGAAATGACCATTGCGTCTCTTATAGGTTGCAAATCCTAAGTCATCACTTGAAATACGCGACATGATTCTGGATGCTATGTTCATTTCCCGAGATAAAATCTTTTGCTTTCGGACACGATTTCTTCGAATTATTTCCCTTACTACTTTGACCACCTTTTTCGTGCCAACACTATTTGGATGGCCAGATTTTTGTCTGTTACAAACAGAGGAAGTCTCATTGTACCTATAAAAAGCCTGGTACACAAACGTTTGACTAATACCAAGTGTATGGAGAATTTTAAAAAATACATTTGGGTCCATACCTACTTTGTGTAATGCAATCACAGCAATTCTGTTCACTTTATCACCGCACTCCATTTTAAAATCGCAATATATTGTACAATGTATTGGTGCCAAAATTAAGAAAAAAAAAGTCAAAAAAAAAGAAAAAATATTGTACAATGAACAATCGTATAAAAATGACAGATTCCAAATTCAAATGTAAAATTTTTAAGTTTTAATTGTAACAGTATTTATGGCCAGACTAAGTATATTAAAAATAGACGATTTTTTACTTGTATTTTCCTGGTTTTTGCTTTTCCGTGACTATAAGTATTGTATAAAAAAGGGGTTTAATTCACATATTTGAGGATGTCCAAAATATCAATTATAAGCTTGAGCGGAACCTCATGATGAGGCCTGTTCTTCGTCCAACTGTGCCTGTGTCCAACGGAGAAGATGCGATCCAACTGGAACTGCAAAACAGATTCGCTGCACTGGAATTTAAGACAAATGTCGACGAGGACTTAAACGTCATAATAAGAGTTGTACGCGAAGTGATAATGAGGCACTTTCGGAAAAGGCAACCAGATAAGAAGTCTCAGCATTCTACCTAGACCCAAAACTGAAACGACTTCGACGAGAAACACAAGAGGATCCTTTGTCAGTCACACAGTCTCTCGAAAAAAAGATCCGGAGCTAGGTAAGGCGTGACCACCGAACACTCGCCTCATACAGGAGGCGATTGAGTGAAGTAGATTGAGGAAGCTGATTACCTCGAGTGGTGAAACCGTCACATCAGTTCCGGAGATATTTTCTGTTTAAGTCTCACATGCACCGAACCCTCCACCAAACGCGAGCGATCCTAAAGCCCGCTAGCTCGCCACTTTACAGACGATCTACCACACATAGATGTCCACAAAATCAAGGACGGCTCTTAAACAGTTTAAAAAAAGCTTCCGGGAAAGACGGAGTGACCTATGAGCTCGGTAGAGCTGTAGAGAAATCAGTCCTTGAACAGCTCAAAAGAGTTTTTAACTCAGTGATAACCAATGTGACTACCCCGAACTAGGTAATTACACTTTTGAGCCACAATTATAAGCTGTATTCCAGAGTCGTCACGAATTGTCTGGCATTCATATTTAACAAATTCCATCAACCGAAGCAGGCTGGATTTCGTATAGGTTTGACTTTGGAGGACCAGAAGAAAGCTTTCGACTTCGTTGAAACCGGGCTATTCTGGAGCCTTTGCTGCGCTGTCAAGTTGACTGGCAATATGTTCTGAGATTTTGAGAAATCTCTACCAAATGGCAACAATGTCAATCCAAGTACAGAACCACTAAACAAGTCCTATCCAGTTTACTTGAGGTGTAAAACAGGGTGACCTTATATTCCCGAAACTCTTCACAAATCGCTGAAGGATGTTTTCAAGACATTTCAGTGGGATTAAATTAAATGGGCATCAATGTCAATGGTGAATATCTCACGCATCTCCGCTTTGGCGATGGCATAGTCATAGTGGCGGAATCTCTGCAAGACCTACACAAAATGCTGTCTTGTTTCAATGCTACCTCAAGACAGGTTGGGCTCGGGATGAAATTGGACAAGACCAAGTTCATGTTGAATAAACACATATTTTTTTTTTTTTTTTTTTTTTTTTTTTTTTTTTTTTTTTTTTTTTTATCGTTGGAAAAATGCGTTACGCATCATCCCTGCGGCCAGGAAGGTGATGACCGAGGGGGTATGTGGGACTACCCGGCAGCATAGAAGACGCTGCCATTTTTAAGGCTACCCACTAAAAAACCAACGGTTGACCTCATCGCCTTAGTGGGGCGCCACGGGATCGCTTTCGCACTCACCGTGACGCCCCGGCGGAACCCCCTGCGAGGGGCCCCGATCAACTTAGGGACACCCTCACCTCGTAGGCCTATAACGGGCGGGAGAGGTCACCCCCCTCTCCCGTCCAGGCACTACAGCTGGGGAAGGAGGCTGCGGGCGTAATCCCGCCTCCTTCGACCCAGCCTACCTCTACGGAGCGGTTCAGAGGAGGCTGCCTCTCTGTCCCGCTCCGCGGCCTCCTTCGCGGCAATCACTTGCTCGCAGAAGGAGGCCATAGCGACCCAGGACCTCTCGTCGTCGAGCATCGCGGAAACAACGCTCGGCAACGAGAGGTCACTGCCGACCACGGCCGTCAGCTCAGTACGCTGACGGTCCCAGGCTGCGCACTCTGCCAAGGTGTGACGAGCCGTGTCCACGGGCTCGTCACAGTGGTGGCAGGAGGGGGCCGCCTCTCTGCGTGCGATCTTGTGCAGGTACTCACCGAAGCACCCATGCCCCGTGAGCACCTGCACAAGACGGAACGTTAGAGTCCCGTGCCGCCGGCCGATCCAACGATCGATATGGGGGGAAATAGCCCCCACCGTCGCAAGACCGGCCGACGGGGACTCTAAGTCCCTACTCCACTGTCGGATCAGGGCTCGGTGAGCTAAAGCCCTGATCCGATCCGCCTCGAGCCTAACCCGCCCGACCCTGGCTTCCGCCCGGTGCCAATACACTCCGGCGAGGACCCGCGCCTGTAGCTCCCAGGGCGGATCGCTCGCCAGGAGTGTGGCCGCAGTGTATGACACCGTACGGTAGCCCCTGATCACCCTCACCGCTAGGACCCTTTGCGTGCGACGCAAAAGGGCCCTGGAATCCGCGGTGAGGGCTCCCGACCATATGGGAGCACCGTACAGGGCCATGCTCCTCACCACTCCGGCATACAACCGGCGGCAAGGAGCCTGCGGCCCTCCGGCGTTGGGCAGAAGCCTACTCAAGGCGACTGCAGTGGAGATCAGCTTCGGGGCCAGCAGAGAGAAGTGGGCCCCGAAGTTCCATCTACCGTCTGGGCCTTCACCGCCACCCGCGCACCCTGGACGGAGATGTACGCCCGACGAGGGGGACCCCGGCGAGGGCCGTGGAACAGGATGGCCTCCGTTTTGGAGACGGAGACCTCCAGTCCCAACAGCCCTATGCGGTCCGCTACCAACGTAGCGCCGACCGTGGCCAGACGGGCTGCCTCCGCAAAGCTCCCTCCGCGCGCCGTGACGAGGGTATCATCTGCGTAACACAGCACCCTCGTCCGGGGGAGGAGCGGACAGCGAAGCAGCCAGTCGTAGCCCAGGTTCCACAAGACCGGTCCCAAAACGGACCCTTGTGGAACCCCTCGGCTCACGCCACGTCGGTAGACCCGCCGGTCGCCGCACTCCCACAGGACCTCTCTATCCTGCAGGTACGCCTCCAACAGCCTGCGGAGATAGGGAGGCACTCCATGGAACCGGAGTGCCTCAACCAAAGTCTCGAACGGCAGGCTGTTGAAGGCGTTGGCGACGTCCAGCGAAACCGCCAGGACGACATCCCCCTCGGACACAGCCTCTTCGGTCAGGTCTCTCAGAGCTCTCAGGGCGTCGATCGTTGAACGACCCGCCCTGAAGCCGAACTGAGCGTCTGAGAGACCCGGACCTACCTCCTGGAGGTGCTGGACGAGACGGGCAGAGAGGACTCTCTCGAAGAGCTTGCCCATCTCGTCCAGCAGCACGATCGGCCTGTATGCGGAAGGAGAATCGACAGAACGACCGTCCTTCCGCAACAGGCACAACCTGCCCTCCTTCCAGGCTTTCGGGAACTGTCCAGTGCGCAAACACAGGTTGAACAGTTCCCGAAGCCTGCCTCCCAGGTATTCCAGGGCGATGACCAACACTCGCCCTGGAATACCGTCCGGCCCCGGCGCAGTGTTGCGGGCTCGCAGGCGACTCAGCGCGACCTCCAGCTCGACCTCCGTGATGTCTGGGACAGAACCAGCTCCCCCCCTTTGAGTGGGGGGAGCCATCACGGGAGGAGAGTGGCTGGTGGAATCCGGGAATAGTTCCCCCACCAGCCGCTCGAGGAAATCCGGCTGAAGGGACTCCATGACCGGGGCGGTCGCGGCGCGGATCTTATTCCGCGCGACGCGATACGGTCGCCCCCATGGGTCCCTATCGAGACCGGCCAGGATTTCCTCCCGAGCCAGGTCCTTCGCCTTCCGAATCGCGAGCTGCAGGGTCGACTTCGCTTGGCGATACTGACCCCGCAGCTGGGCCTCCAACTCCGGGTCCGAGCCGCGTCTGCGGCGACACCGGAGGAAGGCCCTGCGAGCCCTGCAACAGGCCGCCCGAAGTTCGGCTATTTCGGGCGACCACCAGTAGACACCTCTGCGCCGGGGCCGGAACCCCACCCTCGGCATGGCCGTATCGCAGACCCTCGATAGGGCCCCGCGCATGCGGCCAGCCAACCCCTCGATGTCGGTTTCCTCGCTGGGGGGATCGGGAAAGGACCAGCCCTGGACGATGGCTGCCTCGACAGCCATTTCCCGATCCAGCCGCTGGACTGCCCAGCGAGGAAATCGACATCCTCCCCGCGGTGGCCCGGCCAGATCCGGTCGGAAGGCGGAGATCTCGAATCGGACGTATAAATGGTCCGACAGAGTCTCCACCCCCGTCTCGACTCTCCAATCGTCGACCATACGCGCGACAGCTGGGGTGGCGAACGAAACGTCCACCACGGAACTCCCTTGCTGCCGCACGCAGGTCGGTTCGGTCCGTCTGTTAAGGAGGGACAGACCGGGTGTGGAGAGACCAGATCTGGACAGCCCTACCCCTAGCATCCATGGCGCGGTTCCCCCAGGCCGCGGATTTGGCGTTCAGGTCGCCGAGGAAGATGACCTTCCCCGAAGCCTGTCTGCGAATCGCAGCACTGGCGGAGTCGAGAAAAACCTCGAACTCCGCCAGGCTACGATTGGGGGAGAAGTACGCGCCTACGACGACGTACTCCCCCCACCGCGCCACTACCAAACCCGGGCCAGTCTCCAGAGTGGAGAAAGGGGGACCGGGACCAGGTCCCACAACCACCGCCACGGAGCCGTTTACGTCCCCCGACCAACTGGAATTAGGGGGGACATAGTAGGGCTCGCAGGCCACCGCAACACTAATGTTCCACTCCGCCATGGCCTGGACGAAAAGATCCTGGGCCCTGGCGCAGTGATTTAAATTCGCCTGTAAGAAGCCATGTCGCCGTCCGGTCATTGTGACATGGCTTCCACAGGCGCTTTCCCGCCACCGACGGCCCTGGGAGCAGGAGAAGGGGCGACTGCCTTCCCTCGCTTTCGAGGAGCTCGGCACGCTCCACTCCCGAGCTCATGGCCTGCTTGGAGTCCTAGGTCTGCGCAGAGAGCGCACCTTAGGACCCCGGTGCAACCTGCACGGGTGTGCCCTGCTAGGCCGCACCGGTAGCAGACCATGCTCCTGTCTACACCGGAGGGGCAAACCGCACGCGTGTGGCCGGGCTCAAGGCACCCGAAGCACCGCATGATACGTCGCGACTCGTCAGGCTCCGTGCGGTTGGCCAAGGCCTGCACCACGTCCAGCATTTTACTGGAGGCGTCTCGCAGGGCCTTGACCATTGTGCCCTTCAGGTGGCCCGACTTACGGCTCACCTCGACAATCGCCCCAGCGAGCTGGCCAGCTATGGCTCGCAACTCCTCCGTGCTCAAGGTAGCCGGATCCGGCGTAGGAGGCGCCTCCGAGGTAAGGTTCTCCTCGGAACCCGGCATGCTCCTAGACGGACCCTTCTTCCTCCTGAAGGCTTGGGCTTCAAGCTTTCGCTCGAAGTCCGCCACCTCCGCCTCTAAGTTAAGCCCGCTACCTCGCGACTTGGGGTTGGGGCGTCCGCGACGAGCACTGTTACATTTTGGTGCAACATTAAGCTCAGAGTCGCTACCGGACTTCTCGCTGTGATGTGGAGAGACCTCGGAGAGAGGCCTCTTCCTGCCAACGCTACTTTTGGAGCTCTCAACTTGCATCCCCTCATCAAAATACAATCGGTATCCATGTGAAACGCCAAGGTCGTATGCAGAAGATCCAGCAGTCGGGGCCGAATCTTCCGCATCCAGAGCAATAATTTCCGAAACGTTAAGCAAATCGTTATCTATAGGGAAAGCCGGGTCGTTGTCGTGACACATCGCTGTGCCACGCTTCACATTTTTTTTGTTTGTACAGGTCGATGTGGGGGCGACCTGCGCAGGTACTCCTGCTCCAGAATGACTTGTGCCCCCCCCGTAATACGAGGGGCAGACGACAACCGGGGTTGTCGTGAGGGATTGTACGGCTGAGCTGACACCCTCCCGGGGACTATTTTCCAAATCATTACCGTCCATAGTTCCTTTAAGGGGTGAGGTCCCCGTGGGTGGTGCCCTAGTCCTTACACAACCCCTCGGCAGGCACCGAACCTCAGGGTTGACGAAAAAAAACACAAACACACATAAAACAAAACATAACAAGTACGACGAAGACCTAACGAGACAAGACAAAACAAAACACGTAACACAAAACTGTCGGCCATGGACCGGGCACTGACACCCCCATGACCGACCTCCAGGGTGATTTTTTATAGAGGTTTTCTTCCTCGCAGCCAGACGAACAGAACAGGATCCGTCCGTCCAGCCCTCGTTCCCGCTCAATGCGGACTTCCGAGATCTTGTGGCCGTGCAATGCTCGCTCCGAAAAGCAAGCAGCCACATTTGCTAGTAGCTGTCCGCGCCGGCCGAAGCCGGTGCCCCCCATATCTGGGGGGACCTCCCCTATCCGCAACCCGGGGGACGCGCCAGATGGCGGCACTAGCGACCGCACACTGGTAAACACATAATCCCCCAACCCATCTCTGTCGTAGGTTTAACCCTTGAAGTGGACAACTTTTTTTAAAAGTACCTAGGGCAAAGGTTTGATGACAACTTTGATGGCGAAATCATCAGAAGAGTGCATCTTAACTGGGAAGAATTTGGAAAATTGCGTCACATATTTGTGTCATCTTTGTGACAATATCTCAAGATGAAGCTGAGACATGGAACCTGCCGATGAAGCTGGCCCATCGAATGCATGTCACCCAGAGAACTATGGAGAGGTCTGTGCTTGAAGAAGAACGTGACTTGAAGAGGGTAATTGGCAGTGATTAGATGGTGAAGACTGAAGATCGGGTCCTATGGTGTACCCTGGCAGAGGCCTAAGTCCAGCAACAAATAATAAGCGTAAACTACAAGAAATTATGTTTGTACTTTGTAAACTACAAATATTTATTATAACATATTATTTTATCAGATAAATTAAGAAAGGAGATTATTTATGTAACCACAAAGCGTAGATGCTATAAGGAAGTGCTGACAGACGCAGTTCGAGTCAGGCCTGCCAGTAGAAAACACGTGCCATTTTTATTAGGAATATATTATTACCGTTTGAGTTAGACTATTCGTTTTCCGTATTTTAGAATCTCGTACCCAAAGGGTAAAAACGAAAACTTATTACCAAGACCTCGTTGTCTCTTACAGTTCATCTGTAACAGTCCCGTCTGTCTGTCTACAGGCTGTATCTCATGAATCGGGATAGCTAGATAGTTGATATTTATATAGATGATGTATATCTGTTGCCGTTATGCGAAGGTTAATTAGAAGGTTTTAAGAACCGACCACTGGTAAATAATATTTAAAAAAATAAATTTAAATTTGGAAAACGAATCCCTTTGCTTGCAATACAATTGCAATACTTTTGACACTTGCTTTAAGATTTGCTGTCGATGTTGATCTTGCTAATTTACTCAGATTTTTATTTTCTAGAAACTTTCCTTGCGCCCCTTATATCAAATATGTTCTAAAAACATAATAAAATAAATACTTTAAGGTTCTTTCCATACAACAAACTACATGTTTGCTTGGTATTAATAAGGGCTTAAGATACTTGAAATATTCACTGAATATTAAGTTGTATAATAACTTTATTTATAAATATTTAAATTAAAATTAAATAAATATTTAAGGGGGGGCGCCCATGCCACATACGTTATCGGTTTGATGTTTTTATATATAATGGTACGAAACCGATCATGTGCGAGTCCAACTTCCAGCACTTGGCCTGTTCTTATAGCTTTTATTTACGAATTAACATTTATTGTATTACACTGGCACCAGATTTAAATATATTATAATAAATTAAGTATAATAAAAATGAAAAAATATCCAGTATTTTTTGTTTTTCGGACTTTTTGGCGCCCCTTTGTGGTTAGCGCCCGGGGCATGATGACACCCCTTGCCCCCCCCTCACTACGCCTCTGCCACTTCAAAGCTAGTGGAATACAAAAATCTCCTATGGTCACCCATTCGTTTTTAATTTCTAGGCTCATCGCGTGGAGTCGGTAATTATCGTTTTCGTCTTGTCGAATAAAAGATTTTGTTATGTCTATGTCTTGAACTTTCCTACTTGATCCTAGCCCTACTTTATTCGTTTGAGCACCTATCATAATTTTTTTATGGAATTGAAGTCGTGACTCGAGCTCTGAGCCAACTTTGTCTTTTGGGTGAGAAGTTACAGTACCATCTTTAGATTTTCCGATGATATGTCTTTTGGTAACTCTTAGATGTTTGTAGAGCTCCGATGGTTTCTTTTATTTTAATCCAAAATTGTTTCCGTCTCTAAATAAGGTTGAAGAATCCGCTGAGTGCTCTAACCCGGGCCATAACTTCAATGTCTCTATGACGCTTGCATCTAACTTTGCCAAAAGGGTTTTATTAATATCATAAACGAGGAAAGGCCAATTTAGACGTGATGTTAAAAATTATAGTAAATCCAAGCTTTTTTGACGTTACTTATTGGCTGGTTGTCTACCTTTTTGAGATCATTTAAAAAGCTATCGACTATTACATCCAACGATGGAGTACGGCCTTGGTAATCGATTTTTTTACCTAAAAATTTAAACGGAGCTGCTTCCGTAACCGTACTAACACACTGACCGCCTATTATAAGACCTGGATCGTAAGAGGTACATTTGGTATTCCGTCTACCCAGACACAGACTAAAATATTTACTTGGTTTTGTCCTCAATCCGCCCGTCCACGTACAGAAATCCTCAACTACATTTAAAAGTACCTAACATTGTTTCGGATTACGTGTGAGTATCGCGAGATCATCTGCAAAAGCTAGTATGGATTCTGTGTATTTGTTGTTGAACTTAAACAGATAACCCCACTTTTTTCATTTCTAATTAATTTGTCTATTAAAATATTAATAACTATATTAAATATAATAGGAGAAATACAACAGCCCTGAAATAAACCAACGTTATAATTAAGTGGTTTTAAATGGTTTTCATTAAAAATTATAGACAATTTTAATTTTGAATAATATGATGCAATAATGTCGCGGACTACCGTAGGAAAATTATACCATTTAAGCGCGAACATCATCAGTTCAAATTTATATAAATATAGAATGAAAAATAAACCGATACGGGCAGGGATTCGAACCCGCGACTACTGGGAAACTGTCCCGTCGCTCTACCAACTGAGCTACCGTATCGTTTTCCGTCTCGGTGAATTAAGCATTTTATATGTGATCGTCTTTATCGGGACGGTGGTGACTTTCATTCTATATTTATATAAATTTAAATAAGCTTAACATGGCTATACATGTTTATAGATATTTTCAAACATTAATTTCGGTAGTGGCATCTTTTCAATGTTTATCTATACTGCAAAGTTAGAAACATTGGTTAGGATTTTCGATAGAAACCTAATAGATGTCACCACCGTCCCGATAAAGACGATCACATATAGAATGCTTAATTCACCGAGACGGACAGCGATACAGTAGCTCAGTTGGTAGAGCGACGGGACGGTTTCCCAGTAGTCGCGGGTTCGAATCCCTGCCCGTATCGGTTTATTTTTCATTCTTTATTTATATAAATTTAAATAAGCTTAACATGGCTATACATGTTTATAGATATTTTCAAACATCATCAGTTCATGTACCGACCCAAAGGCGTTCTCTAAGTCTATCCAACAAACCGAAATTTGTCTCTCGCTAGAGGCTTTCCGTTATTAATGTATTATGTTCCAGGCATCCAGAAATTCCGGGCAAAAACCCTTTCTGGTGATTAGGCCTGAAATATCTATTGTTAATCATGAATTGCGTCATTTTTGTTTGTAAAAAAGTGAAAAATATTTTGGAAATTGTATTTGTTAAGGCTATCGGTCTAGTATCCTTAGGATTATTGACATTGTCGTTTTTCGGAATGAGGACAAAAAGAGCTTTTCCGAATGATACCGGTATTTGCTTTCTTGACCAGATTTTACAGAATATATTTAAAAAATGTTTATGAAGCGACGGATATTTTTTGTAAACTATGTAAAGGATACCATCCGGACCTGGCGCTGACTTAGATGGTTTTATTTTAATTATTTTATTGATTTCCTCCAAAGTAGGCGGGTTTTCATAAAAATCTTCAGTAGGAGTCTCAGGTTTGTGTTCGTTTGGATCCCCATATAGTCTTTGGTTTTCTGGCACTTCGTATGTGCTTTTATAATGATCGAAAATTTGCTCGTTGGTCAAGTGAAGCTTACCTTTCTGATCTTTGAAAATGTTTTTTGAGTATTTAAAAGGATTTTTATCAAAGTCTACTTCATGTTTTGCCCGATCAAAGCTATCACGATTTTTTGTTATTTGATTTGTTATGCCTTGGATAAGTTTAAGAATTGATCGCAATGCCCTAGACAGTTGGTGACTAAGTTGATTATCGCCTAAGGCTTTGGCTATACGATATATTTGTTAGTAAATTATGTATTTCTTGTTGTAACCGTTACTATTCCTGTATATGATGAGAAATGAGACGAGAGCTCACTGCACACTGCACGCTGCTCACTGCTCACTGAACACTGCTCACTGCTCACTGAACACCGCTCACTGCACACTGCTCACTGCACACTGCTCATTGAACACTGCTCACTGCACACTGCACACTGCTCACTGAACACTGCTCACTGCACACTGCTCACTGCACACTGCTCACTGCACACTGCTCACTGCACACTGCTCACTGCACACTGCACACTGCACACTGCACAATGCACACTGTCTGAATGACTGATTTATGAGACAACGATGATCAAATACTATCACAGCTTAGCATGATAGGCGTATACCTCGAATCTCGGCAGCTCGTTGGCAAGTGGCAAAGATTTAGATTCTCTTATAAAGAAAGGCAACGCGTCCCTTAGTTTTTTTGCATGGACCGTAAAGGTGTGCTTCAATAATGTTAAGTTATGAACTGGCATTCGTATAATAATAAAAAAATATGATAGTACATAAGCCGGAAGCCGAATAATTTTAATTATCTCTTAAAGTATGAAGGTGTTTTCAGGTGAAATAATACACACTGCAGACGAGAGAAAACTTGTAGATCCCGTCGGCGACGAATTGGTAGCCACTTATGTTTTTGACGAAATTCAGAAATGTGGTTATTTGTTCTCAAGCCAGATATGAACCATATAGCAATAACTTGAAGTCGTTCAAATAGTTAAGTTGATCTTCAGTTAAATTAAGATAGTTTATAGGCATAGGCATGTAGATAGGCATAAGCATGTAGATAGGCATAATCGAGAATATAAATGAGAAGAGAGTGTGCTGACATAACTTTAGTAGGAATCGGAAGAAAATATTGCAGTGACCATAGCAACAAAGTTCTTTAATGCGACTAATTCAAGACAATGTTTCATCCAAGTGTATGCCGAGATTCTTCACAATAGAACAAAACAATGTCTGTTCAAAAAAAACCGCGATTTTCCTTTTTTTTTCAAGTATTCAATTATTGATGAATATCTATTATGTCCCCTTCAATATAATCCTTTGGATATAATGCACTTGTGTCAATGTTTTTCCTATCCTCGTAGCACTTAATTTTTTTTTTTTTGTGATCCTGTTCAATTTATCCATTGATGCCGTCTTTATCTCCTCAATCGTAGCTTCGCGTCGTTCTTTCATGGGCCTTTTCAGTTTTAGGAACAGGAAAACGTCACAGCGGGATAGGTCTGGGGAATAAGGTGGCTGCGGCACCATACTGTCTTGTTTTTGGCCAAATATTCGAGCATAGGTAACGATGTGTGAGCAGGGGTGCTATCATGGTGCAAAAGCCAGTTTTTGTTCTTACATAAATCAGGGCGCTGCTGGCGGATTGCTTTTTGCTAATATTCCTCGTTCTACCATGTGGCAAGAATTCATGGTGCACCACGCCCCTGCAATCTTGGCTCTATTTTTTCGGTCTTGGCTCATGCAGCAGCTTCCATTAGGGCGATTCAGCTTTGGTTTTCTCGTCATAACATGAACCCATTATTCATCAGGTAGAATATGCAGAATACAGGCATCAGCTATATTTAACTATTTTTTACAACGGTAGTTATCTTTTTTTAAACACGTGTTGAAATCTCCCATACATTATACTTAATTGAATGGACATATAAAGGCATAATTTTTTTTAACAATATTTCAAAGGAATCAAAATAATTAAAAATAGAAGGAGGATACTCAAAGACACCAACAAGAAGTATGAAATGAGATAAAATAACTTCTATGAATGAATTTTAATTTATTATGTATTTTAAACCCCAGACCCGAAAAGAGGGGTGTTATATGTTTGACCTGTTTATCTGCCTCGTCTGTCGAAATGGTTCTTAGCTCTGTTTGGTTGAAATAAAAGCAGCCGTCTCCAAGATATTGAGCTTTTATTGGTGCTGGTGGAAGGTTCTTATGCAATATTGAAATTAATATTTATACAAGTGAAAGTTAGTTTCCTCATCAGGTACATTTAGTATAATATAGAAACCAGTAAAATAACTTTAAAAAGCAGAAAAAATAAAATTAAAAATAAACCCAATACAAAGAGATGAATAAAAATATTATTATGTACTAGTTGAAGTCGTTGCTTCAGGGAACCGCTAAATAAATGAAAAAACGAAATGCAAGTAAATTACTAAGGCGAATAACGAAAGTACGTTATCAAATCGTATTGTCTAAGTCCACAATAATAAGTTCCGAAAACTTAGTGAAATAGACACCACGTACAACGGTTCCAGACGCAACCACTTCAATTAGTACATAATAATATGATTTTTATTCCTTTTAGAGATCTTTTTCTATCGGGTTATATATGTTTTGTTTTTCTAAGCAATTCTATCTAAATTCTAAATGATTCCCTATCACAGTCAACGAGAAAAACCATGTAATGGTAAGTTTAAAATCAGTTTTTAACACCATAACAAATATCGATTACAATATAAGATTAACAAAATATCGGCGATCAGTCCTTGCGGCGGTCGGGCTGGAAGTGCGTGCGAGGCGCGCGGGAGGCGGCGCGGCGCAGGCGCGTGGCGGCGCACAGCGGGGGCGTGGCCAGCCGCCGCACCGCCTGCGTCCACGACATGCGCAGGTGCGCGTACAGCGGGATCTGAGCGGAGAGATACGTTTTAAATGTGGTCAGAAGTTATGCGATGTAAACGAAGTCAAGGGTAGTCACGGTGGGTAGAGAGTCATCCAGAACGGGCGGCGGCGGTGCCTCCGGCTTCCTCGGGAGTGCCAGATGCCGACCCAGCAGCGGCTCGGTGGCGGGCTCCCCGAACGTGCGCGATCGCAGCTCGAGGGGCGTTATGTCGCGCAGCGTGTCTATCGGCACCTGCCCCGGCGTGTAGCGGGACACGAAGCCCCCGCGCCAAACCTACAAATCAGAAGATTATATACTTACTGATGCTAAGAGGTAATAACTCTACTCTTAAATCACCCGAGCTATAAAGAGGTGAAATCGGTAGAGCGATTGAGGCAAGAAAAAGTTTGAAATTACTCAAAAGAATTTTCTAAAACGGAACGCTTAACGTGTAGCTTGAGCTACAGAGTTCCGTCGGAATTCTTCTTCATTAAATTTGAGCATTCGTCATTACGACCTTGAACGTAGTGGAGCTGGCGACTTTCTTAACGTCGGGAGGAAAACGTGTCACGTCAAGACTCCACGGCACGAAGCCGCCCAGCGTCTGCAGATACTCGCCGGACAACTTCCACACCCGCACGCTGTAGTCCGAGGAACCGCTGCAAAAATATATGGCACACACATATGAGCACTCCAGAGTGCGTATTGTTTTTTAACTGAATACATTTAATTTCTCTACCTTTCAAAGTTTTCGGCCGGAAGCCCGACCTTATTTATATATAGATATATATATATATATATATATATATATATATATTGTCGAAGCACCTGAGCAACAGGCGCAGGTCGTCGACGTACGCGAGCGCGGTGACGCAGCGGCGGTGCGCACGCGAGGAGCTCAGCAGCAGCGGCAGGGGCTGGTCGCGGACGCTGCGCTTGGCGCGGCCCTCCACGCGGTCGCGCCATAGGAACGGGAACGTCAGGCGCAGCCGCGGCATGTTCACGTGTACCTGGTGCGAGACGCGGTGATGCTGTGGGCGGTTCGCCGCGTACGGTGACCCCGCCGGATCCCTGGACTCACCTCCTCGTTCCTGAGATAGTTTGTCATGAGCCAGATTTTAATGTATCCCACCGTGGTACCCGCGAAGAGGTACTCGTTATCCGCGTCGGTGGCGAAGGCGGACACGTAATCGCCCGCGGTGTGGATGCCTCGGAACGAGCCCTGCAGTCCTCCGGCCGGATGGTCCGACCAACATTGCACTCTCCCGTTCTCCAGGGCCACCATTAGTGACGCTATACGTGAGAATATATTTTTTTTTAGGTTCGAGTGAGTGAGGATTCGAAAACTTTTCTCTCTTTCCATTTGTCGCTACCTATATCCTACTCTTCTCTGTTCTTCTCCAATCCAGATGATTGGCAACTCTTTTTCTGGATGCGTTCCACACGAGCTCCCACACGATGCGTTCGACCCGGGGGTTTTTTAGCCCTTCATAAGATATAAAAATTGAAAAGTGTTAATATACCGACGCGCATGTGACAGGGACGTGTAGTGAGAAAGATGGCGGCGTGCACGGCGAGCTGCCGGCAGCCCCGCGCGCGCGGCGGCAGCGGCACCGTGGACACGCGGCGCGCGCGGGCCTTCTGCATGGCCACGGCGGAGTCGATGACGGACTCGCGCTTGCCGCTAGGATTGAAATATACGTCGTTATCTTTTGTTGTTCTATCTATATTTGTTATATTTCTTTGATGTTTTAAAAGGCAAAGGAGCGGATGTTCCGTCTGATAATAAGTACCAACCGACAATATATGAAGCGGATCCCTATCCAATTTCTATTAAAGACGTGGGGGTTTACGAGGCACGGGAACTGAAGGGAAGATGAATTGGCTCTCGTAATAGCAGAGGGATAAAATGCAGCTCCTTCATCCTACCTTCTGGGTAGTAATGATTTATTATTTGATATTTAGTGAAAGTCTAATCGACGATAAATTCCGAAAAGTATTTGATATATATTTATAGAGTATTGGCAATATTAAAACTTTAATTCGATTAAATGTAACACCGGGTTACGATTGGTACTTTTCGGGGCTCCACGGTTGGATACGCAAGCGATGGTTGGATACGCAAGCGATGGTTGGATACGCAAGCGATGGTTGGATACGCAAGCGATGGTTGGATACGCAAGCGATGGTTGGATACGCAAGCGATGGTTGGATACGCAAGCGATGGTTGGATACGCAAGCGATGGTTGGATACGCAAGCGATGGTTGGATACGCAAGCGATGGTTGGATACGCAAGCGATGGTTGGATACGCAAGCGGTGTCCCACTACGATGACGCCGCCAATCGTTTGCTTTCTAGAAAATACAGTTGATGCTAAACTAAAACAGGGCCCTCGTGTAGCCGAATTGGCTAATAAAGTTAACTCTGCCGCGTGTGCTGTTTCCTCACTGAGACTAGTGATTATTTAGTTTTTTTTTTAGAATAATGTCTTAGTGTATCCTACTGTGGGGTAGTGCTGCTGATATCAATACCATTTTGATCATACAAAAGAGGGCTACCCGTGAAATTTACAATCTGGACCCGTAGGAATGTTTTACGTGATAAGTTAAAGCAAATTAATGTAGGTTTTTACGATCGCCAGTCATTATATTTTTGAAAATCTTAACCTTAACCTACATAAGAATACTGGTAATTTTATTCAGCACAGTAATGTACTTAGTATAAATACGAGGAACAGGAACAAAAGCACAAACTCGCGATACCTGTTACTTGACTTAAAAAAGTGAGTAAATCTTTTTTGGGGAAATCAAAATGTATACAAATCTATAACAAGCACCCATCAAACGTCCAAGTATTCAAGTTCATACCTATGCAATGGTGCGCATGAAGCGAACTGTTAGAATTCACTTTTCAAGAGTCTTTTTAAAAAAAGAAACAAAATTCACACACGAGAATAATATATTTTATTTAAAGATTTAATTAAGTTTTACAATATGCGAGTGATTCACGGGAGAGAGAAGTACACGACAGGAAGGTTGGGAAGCGACTGACTGTCAGGGTGATACATGGTTAGAGTCAAGTGGATAGGAATGTGTGATCATCAGATTGGATGCTGAGGAGGCAGAAAGGGGTACAGTCTAGGGATGTAACAGCCCCCCGGATAAGAGGAAACTTACGGGTGAGAGGGAAGTTGACGATGAAATGTGAAAGGTTAGGTCCTTCGGAGTCTAGGAGCGGGAACATCGTCATCAGGATCTGAGGATGTCATTTCTATAGGTTCTTCTGGATTGGGGTTACATGCATGTACTTTAATTGACTTATAATATTTAAACACCTTATAAAATACAGTTAATATAATAATTAAAACTAGTACAATAGTAGTATAAGAATAGAAATTACCATACAATACAATATGAGGTTTTTCAATTATCTTTTTAAGGTTTGTTTTAATATGTTCGGTAGTTTTATCATAATTAACAATAAGAGAATCCAAGTTATCTATATTCTTTAAATCTACAAAAGGAGCTTTTATTTTGTTTTCTAAATATGTTACCGGACTACAGCAGGTATCATTAAGTAATTCAAAGTGCAATATTACTGGTTTAACATTAATTTCCATGTGGTGTTTAGGAACAAGTTTATTATCTTTGCAAAATGCTATGCATTGATCAGGTAATGTCAATATACCAGTTCCGGATATAAATAATTCTGTTAAATCATTATTTGGGCATTCTATAATTATTTTGGATTCTTGGCTAATAATATAAATCCATTGGTTATTGTGCAATTTATGAAAGGATAACTTTGAAAAAGTTACCATTAATAAATTCTGTTTTACAAATTGGTGGAACGGAAGTTAAAGCTTTCGAGATTATTTCAGTTTCACATATAGGTATGGCTGATGCAGGATAGACATTAGGTATTTCACAAACATAGTACTGTGTATTCATCACCTTACAATTTGATAGTGTATCTAACTTAAAATAAAACGACTTATCTCTAGTCATGCCTAAATATTTAGTTGATGGTATTATACTAGAATACAATGTATTGTTGACAGTTTTAAGATTCACCGGATAGGGTATGATGCGATATAAATCAAATTCCTTATTATTTACTAGTGGTATTTGTAGAACAAATACGATTTTGTTATTCATATAGTAGGATGAAACATCGGACACATTTTCTAAAATATGTATGTTGTCTAAGACTAACGGAATGGGTAATTGCTTAGAGCTAGGAAGAAACCTATAATTATTTACAAGATCGGAAAATAGTTGTTCAGGAGTAATAATAGAAGGATACAAAATATTTGATTTGCTGAACATTATAGCGTTTACAATATCTTCTAACTTAAAAGATAACATTAACAGATCGCTTTCTAAGATGTTAGATAGTTCTGATATCTTAGATTTCATGTATAATTTATCAGAAGCTATTGTTAGGTTATCTACATTATTATTTATAGTTTCAATGACAGAATTAAGTTTCTGCTCATTTGTATTGATTTTATTAATTGTGTCTTTGAAGGATGTTAATGTTGACATTGTTACCATCATGTTATCTTTCATCAGAGTCGCTAATTTGGTTTGATCTTTTCCTATAATTTGAATAGCATCACTGAATTTTACAGCGTCATTTTCGTCCATGTTACCAAATATATGTTTTATCACAGTACCGATACCACCAAACCAAGCTGCTCTTTTGACCTTTTTGGATATAAGATGAGAAATTGAATTAAAATCTCCGACTATATCAGAGTAACGAGACGACAATATTTGGAATATATGGTGACATTCGCTTTCGTAAAAAGCATTACTCTGTTTACATAGAAATTTAGAAGTTCCTAAAATATGATTAATATTTTCTAAGTGTGGTTGAACGAATGAAATGTCAATTGGAATAATAACATCTAGTGTGTCGTCAGTGATTTTTACAGAACCAATGGGATCGAAATGTATACCGGCGACGTTTGATGCTGGCTGGATATATTCTGGATTATTAGTTGCCAAGGTAGAATAAATGAAACCGAGTCTGGAATGGAAGTAAATGTACATTATTATTTATACTAAGGTATTATATATCTGTCGTAGTAGTAGCTAGTTTGAATTCATCGAAGTGGTGTTTAACATGGCGTCTGTTTATTAAGAGAGACGCAGTATTATTTCCATGGATTTTGACTATTTTAAAAGGACCTTTCCATATGGGCGAGAGAGCTTTTCTTAGGCGTAAATGGTTTTTTAGATATACTAGATCTCCTACTTTGTACTTTACTGGTCGAGAATGTGTATCGTAATACGATTTCGAGTTCTCTTTTGATCTCTGGATATGTTCTATTGCTTTTTTTCTAGAAAATTCAAGTCTATTTTGAAGGAGACGAACATACTCAGGATAGGTAGCTCCTGGGGCTTCATTATAAATGGAATCAGGTATGAATGGTTTATGTCCGAAAACGAGTTCGTAAGGTGAGTAGTGAGTAGTGGAGTGGATAGCTGAATTATATGCGAGCATGGCTGTGTAGACGAAACGATGCCAGTTATCCTGTTGCTCGTTTACATACGATTTTAGATATTCTTTTAGTGTAGAATGGCTTCTTTCGAGAGCGCCTTGGGTCTGAGGATGATATGGGGTGGACCACAATTGTTTGATTTTAAGAAGGTTACAAGTCTGCTTGAATAATTCGGCAGTAAAATTTGTGCCTTGATCGGTGAGGATGGTTTTGGGGATACCAAACAATGTAATGAAATGAACTAGACATTCGGTGGTTTCCTCAGCCGTGGTGTTACAAATAGGATAAGCTGCTGAAAATTTAGTTAAATCGTCTTGAAGTGTGAGGATATATTTAAATTTATCGTTACCGGCTTCGGGCAATGGACCTACTATATCAAAAGCTACGCGTTCAAAAGGTCGAGTGGAAAGAGATGTGATTTGCATAGGAGCACGGTTAATTTGTCTAAGAGCTTTATTAGTTTGGCATTGTGGACATTTTTTAACGTAGTGTTCGACGTCTGAACGCATGTTTTTCCAATAGTACTTCTCTTGAACGCGTTTAAGCATTCTAGAAGAGCCTAGATGACCAGCTATTGGAATGTCATGGTTTTCTTTTAAAATTTTTTGTATTTCACTTAGTGACGGGTAGATAATGAGGTTTTTATAGATGTGTACAGTAATTTCAGAGTTATGGAATAAATATAGTATTATATTATATAATTTAGTATACTGGTGAGTGTCAAACGGATTGTTGAAATCGGATATAGCTATTTCCGCATTATCTTGGCCTGATATGGTAATTAATAATTCATTTCTAACGGATTTTAGGCATTTGTAGATGTCCTCATATGAGCAAGTATCGAAATGATTTACTTTGGTAAAGATAAAGTAATAGGTTTTATTTTCGATTTCGTATTTAAGAAATGAATATAGTGTTCTTTCTAGTGACATAAATTCGTTTTGATTAGGAAAATTAGATGTAATTTCGTATATGTAGGGATTGGATTCATCCATATCTATGGACGTTGGAATGATAATATGCTTTTTATTAGTTTTGCACAAACTTTCTTGATGTTCTATAATAGTTGCGTTAGAATTAAAATTTTTAGAAGTGAGTTTGAGGAATTCTGAATAATTACCATTTTGGGCATCTGGGCTTGGAATGTTTATAGGAGTTGCAGGATTTGGGGGGTCAACCACGGGTGAATTTGAGTTTTCATTTTGATTTATGAAATTATCTATGTCATCAAGATTACCTAATTCTGGTAAATTTGAAGTGGGAGAAAGAGGATTTATAATATCTTCAAGTTGGATTAAATCATTCGGAGGTATGATTGGGGAAGAATTCGGATTTAATAGTGCATTAGCATCAGGTGAGTATTGATCTCGGTTAGAAGAATCAGGTATTGGTTCTATAGGATTCACAAGCGTTGTCGGAGGATATCGCGATAGTGCATCTGCGGCGTTATTAGGTTTTCCTTTACGGTAGATTATTTCATACTCATATTCTTCCATTTTTAGTCGCCATCTTTGGAGCTTACTACTGGGATCAGTGTGGTTGAATAGCCAACGCAGAGGGCGATGATCAGTAATTATGGTAAATTTCCTGCCATAAAGATATGGACGGAAGGTTTTACAACCGTAGAGAATTGCAAGTAATTCTTTTTCTGTGGTGCTGTAATTGCACTCGCTTTTGTTGAGTGTACGTGATGCATAAGAAATTGGTCTGTCTTTCCCTATTTCTCCTTGAGAGAGAATAGCACTTATTGCATAGTTGGATGCGTCACAGGTGAGTAGGAATTGTTTGGAAAAGTCAGGATAAGCAAGTAAAGGTGCTGCAGTTAATTTATTTTTTAAAGTTTCAAATGAGAGTTGGTGTTCATTTAGCCAAATGAAGTCAGTGTCTTTTTTAAGTAAACTAGTTAGAGGTTTTGCGATATTTGAAAAGTCAGGTATGAACCTTCTGTAATAGGAGACAAAACCAAGGAATTATTTAACATCTTTGGGGGACTTAGGTATAGGGAATTCATGCACTGCTCTTAATTTTTCGGGATTAGGTTTTACACCCTTGTCTGTAATCACATGCCCGAGATATGAGACTTCCTTATGCAGGAATTCGCATTTATTTGGTTGTAGTTTTAATTGGAATTGACGTAGTCTGTGGAATATATTGGATAAGCTATTGACATGGGATTGGATATCGAATGAGTAGATCACGATATCATCGAGATACACGAAGCATTGTATCCCTTGAAGACCAGATAGTGCCGAATTCATTAATCTTTGGAAGGTCGACGGAGCATTTTTGAGTCCAAAAGGCATTCGTGTGAACTCGTAGTGTCCTGTAGGGACTGAAAACGCGGTTTTGGGGGAATCGTTTGGACTCATATTGATCTGATGAAAGCCGGAGGCTAAATCTAATGTACTGAAGTATTTACATTTACCTAGTTGGTCTAATATTTCGGATATGTTAGGAATAGGGTAGGAATCTCCGATAGTTATATCGTTTAATTTGCGGTAGTCAATTACTACTCGCCATTTTCTTTGACCTGAAGCATCAAGCTTCTTGGGTACAACCCAGATCGGAGAAGACCATGGGGACATGGAGGATTTGATAATGCCTTGTTGTAGCATTTTATCTACTTGGGATTCAACTTCCTTTTTATGACATTCGGGAAATCGATATGTTTTTACTTTAATGGGATTATCTGATGTAGTTTTTATTTCATGTTGGATTGCATTAGTGGATGTTAGCTGGTCGTTGGGTAAATGGAAAATATCTGAAAATTGGGAGCAAACGGAGTATAAGGCTTCTGTTTCTTCAGAATTAAGGTGGGACACACGAAGGAGTTTCTGGACATCTTCGGTGCGTTCTAGAGTGTTGGATTCTGTTACACTGGCTATTGGAAGAGACGAATTTGTTTTAAAAGGTTCAAGCTTTAATTGAAGATCGGATGCAATAATTGCGGATTTTTCTGAGGTATTAACGACTGAGATATTTACTCGGTTATTCGTTTTTACTTGAACAATACAATTTGCTACCAACAAATCTTCAGATAAATGTTGGTTTATTATTAAACCTTCTTTAATGTCGGGATTTGCTACTGTGCATTCTATTATTGTTTCGCTACGCGGTGCAATAGTGTAAACAGGATTGTTGAAAGACATATGAAGTGTTATATTTTTTAATTTTAATGTGCCTTGAACATAATTAATTTGGCTTTCCATGATGTTAAGTAAATCGTTACCTATTATTCCATCGTAGGGCAGATTAATGTCGTCGACTAGGTTAAATGTATGTGTGAGATGTTCGCAATTATCGTGGACTTTATTAGGTGTTAATATTGATATAGGGATTTGACCTAAAGTTAATGTGGGACATTCGTCTTTTGAGTCTATGCCTTGAATTTTAAATTTAATTGATTTATTAATATAAGGCATATTGATTATTGAGGATTTCTTTATTATGCTTATGGCTGCGCCAGTATCAACGAGAAAGGATAAATGATTAGGGGATACAGGAGAATTTACTATTACGTGTGGTAGATATTTATTGGATATACAGGATGTAAATTGGTAAACTTTATGACTGGTGATGTTTTCTTTAACTGATTGTTCAGGTTGTGACGGGATCGAGTCTACGGTTTGGGGCTGGTTACCCGGTTGCTTGACTCTACGAATTGAAATAGGGTCTACAGTTTGGGGCTGGTTACCCGGTTGCTTGACTCTACGAATTGAAATAGGGTCTACAGTTTGGGGCTGGTTACCCGGTTGCTTGACGCCATTTGAGAGACCTTGATTTTTGGGCTGGTTACCATGTCCGTAGGTCTTTACATCAGTTAGTTTTACAGGAATATTGGTGTCGTCTATTAAAGAGAGGGCCTGTCCCGTGCGGCACCTAACCGGGACATTTTTTAGTTTAAATTGAGGTCCGAGTCTACGGTATCGTAGCTTTCCTCTTCATTAACAAAATTAATTTGAGGTTTATATTCTATTTTCGGTTTAAAACCAGATGTACTTGGTTGTGCATTCTGGTTACTGAATTTGTTATTCGTTTCAAATCTCTTGTTATTATGGTCACGTAATTTGCAACTCTCTAACAAATGACCAGGTTTTTTACAATATCTGCAGAATAGATCGAAAAAGGATGGTTTTTGATGGTTTGAGTAACTGTTATTATTTGAATTACTCGTTTTGAAACTGGTTTTATTAATATCATAACGACGAGGTTGCGTTCTCGAACTTGGGATCATGTTTTGTTTAAATGTATATTGTTGGATTTTTTCTTCCGATATCGCGTAGTTAATGGCCTCATTTAGATGTTTCGGGTCTCTACATCTAATAATATTTGAAATACGAGGAGTTAGACCCATAGTGAATGTATGGAGGGCAAGATCCTCCATTGCGGCTACTCTACCTGACAGTTCGCTTTTCTTATGATTAGTTATAGATATTTCTGTCAGTAGTTTTGATAGACAGGTTTCGACTCGAAGGGAAAATTGATTCACATTCTCCTGGGCACCCTGTCTACAATCTTGAAGGTCTGTTAGTAAATGGGCATAATGTTTTCTTTCACCGAATTGGTTCTGTAAGAATTCACGAAGTAATGGCCAAGAATCGAAATCTTTTATAGAACATGCTATTTCGGCTTTGCCATCTAATTGGCTCAAAATATATTTAAAAACGATGTTTTCTTGGTGTGAGGAGGCTAAAGAAATTGCATTATCGCAGTTGTTAAGAAAAGGATTTAATTTTTCACGACTTCCGTCAAATCGTTTGATGAATTTAAGAATTACTTCTAAAGAGACTTGTTCTTTAGACTCCTCTTTAACATTCTTTGAATCTTTAGACATTTTACAATGGAAAATAGAACACAATAAAATAAAATATTCAAAACTAAATAATAAAATAAAATTACAAGCAAACCCTGGAAATATTAATAGTTCATCAACACGATGTAAGAATATAAATTCGTAGAACTGACGATAAGAGTCGAGCGTCGGACGTCTAGTCTAAACATTCACAGGTGAGATAAGACGTTGTTGAAAGTTAGTTTGTATTTTAGAAACACTGTGATTGAATTATTTATACTTAAAACGACTCACAGAATCACGATGCACACGTATTTCATGATGCTCACTAGGTACATGCAACTGGAAAAACTGGAATAACTGGAACTGTTCGTGATTGCTGCGGTCTGGAGCCTGGATCGTCGTAGACCTGGTCGGTGCTGGGCTTGCCACTTACTGCACAGTGGACTGGGTATACTTCAACGTTTCCGAGTCGCTTTTGGCTCAGGATCGATTTGGTACTTCTCTGTGTTATTTAATTCACTACACTCACGAGGAACCAAGGATTTTTCAATCCCTTTACGCTGCCACCAATGTTAGAATTCACTTTTCAAGAGTCTTTTTAAAAAAAGAAACAAAATTCACACACGAGAATAATATATTTTATTTAAAGATTTAATTAAGTTTTACAATATGCGAGTGATTCACGGGAGAGAGAAGTACACGACAGGAAGGTTGGGAAGCGACTGACTGTCAGGGTGATACATGGTTAGAGTCAAGTGGATAGGAATGTGTGATCATCAGATTGGATGCTGAGGAGGCAGAAAGGGGTACAGTCTAGGGATGTAACAGAACGCTGCCAGGCGACTTTTCAGTGTGTTTATGGATTATTGTAATGTATTCATGTAATTTAGAATTTAAGACTTACTTATCTATACATATAACAAAATTGTCACTGATCCATTTCTGTTTATGGAACCTATTTAAAAAAAATATATTATAGGGCCTCTCTATGATGTTTTTTTTTAATGGGCTAAAGATCCATTATGTTTTTTAAATTGGTTAAGAAAGTTATGTAAATTTATATCAATCACGTAGGTATTAGGAACCAATCAAATCTTATTCGATACATGTATTAAATTTGTAATAGGTAATAATAATAATAAGTTTTCAAATATGAGGACTTGAGGTACAAATTCTTACGTAAATACAATTATAATTTTAGTGTCTGTTGCAGGCGTTATTTGTCACAGGATGTTGTTAAAGTACTTTATATTGTAGTCTAGCGCTCCCCGCGACTTCATACGCATAGATTTCGATAAGATGTAATCTTTGTACATACGGATGCGTAAACTTCAAAGTTTCATCAAACACCGTCTAATTTATTGTTATATAATTTTTTTTTTTAATCATAGAGTAGGTAGTCCGATTTCGTATTTTTTTTTATTGGAAAGGAAAGTAGTATTATTCCCTGAGGGAAGGATCACTATTTAAATTTTGAAAAAATGTCTTACCGAGATGGTTCGAAATTAAGAAATTATTAACTTATTTATTAGTTAACCGATTAAAATAAAAAAAAATCACTAAATGTTAAGTGAAGCCCATGACAATATGTTTCCGAAAACTTCATCCAAATCGGTTAATCCCTTTCTGAAACAAGGATTCACAAACATACATACATAGACATACAAACATAGAGACGAAAAGACAAAATAATAATAATAATATTTTTATTTGAAACAAAATAACGAACATGTATTACATAAACAACATACAAGTTGACAACTGCAAAAGTTATAAACTGTAGCGCAGCGTCAACGCTTACTTAATAATGTATTAAGTAAGTATTGTTGCAGTATTGCTCCAAATCAAAGAATATAATGCAAAAAATATTCGCTAATGCGCTGACATTTGTTATGGATTAGTTTTCCATATTATATATATACTAGCTGTTACCCGCGACTTCGTCCGCGTGAACCTAAAAACATCTTCATTGAGTTCAGATCAGCAGCTCTACCAAAATAAAAAAGGTTAGACAAACATTTTAACACAAAGAAACAAATATGGGTCAAAACAGTTGTACAGCTACAGTATAATATTATGATTGAGCGAGCGGGAGGCGAATTTGTTTTTCCACATTTCTTAGACTTAAATTTGTTAAAGTTAAAAGATACAATTAATTTAGTTAAAACCATGTTTTAAGTTTCGTCCGTTCTGCTTAATGCAATATACCCCGGTATACTATGTTACGCGATTTGTTAAAATTGGTAGTAATTTTATAAAAAAAAAATAAGAACCTATAAGTACACCTAAATGGTATTCGTTAATAAATAAAATAATTTATTTACTCTACACCTCAGCTCGAAACGAACAAAAACTTATGTTAATAACTAAAAGTACAATCCTACAATTAAAGAAACAACTATTATAAACGACTGGAATAAAAATCAAACAAAAGTATTTTTTCAATTTAAATACAAAAACAATAAAATAATTAACCTACACCTAAACGTTATTCGTATAATATTGTAATGAAAAAACAAAATAATCTATTTACTTTAGACTTCTGCTCGAAACGAACAAAAACTTGTCTTAATACCTAACTAAAAGTACAATCTTATTATTAAAAAAACAACTACACTCGGCGTCACAAAAATCGCACCTTTTAAAAAAGCAACTTCAAAATAATTTTACTCAAACTTTGTGAATTGTAAAGATATGATTGTAGGATATCATTGGAAAGGTAATAAAAAAAGGTATGCATTTTAATTCTTTAATAACAAAATACTTAAAACATGACAAAGTGACAAAAAATAAAATTAATAACATCATAAAAAATTACAAATAAGGCCTTAAAATCTAGTGTTTCCACCCCTTGCTGTGATTCTAGCTTCCAGCCGATCCTTCATGGAGCTCACGAGGGTCACCACTCTTGCTTGGGGTATGTTGTCCCATTCGTCTTTCACGGCATCCTGGAGCTCTTGTAGAGTGGTGGGAGCAGGATCTCGTGCTCGTACGTGCCTCTTTACATCGTCCCAGAGATGCTCGATCGGGTTCAGGTCTGGACTTCGTGCTGGCCACTGCATAACAGGGATCTCAACCTCTTCCAAATAGTCCCGCACAGCAAACGCAGTGTGGCAACGGGCGTTATCATGCATTAACATGAACCCATCGCCAACAAAATCAGCATACGTCTTGTAAGATCTCCGTTATGTACCGCCGAGCAATCAGCGACCCTTGCCCGCGACCACCACCAGTCCGAGAGACGCACACAAGCTCCGTTTTCCCTTCGACGGATATGCCACCCAAGAACATACAGGAACCACCTCGGTATTCGCCGCCTCCTCTCTCGCCTCCTCGCTCTCCTCGTCTTCGGTATACTCTTCTGCGTCTGTCGTTGCAGAAAAGACATACTCGTGTCTCATCAGTGAAGAGAACGGCTTTCCACTGTTCACTCGTCCAGTTGACATGCTCCTGGGCAAATCGTAACCGCTCTCTTCGATGCTGCACGGTCAATTTTGGGCCCCTAGCAGGTCTGTGAGCTCTCAATTCCTTTTCTTTCAGTCTTCTTCTAATCGTAGAAACACTCACAGACGTTCTGCAAGCTGATCGGAGCTCTTGTTGCAACTCAACAGCATTGCTGAAGCGGTGCCGCAAGGATGTGGAAACAACGAAGCGGTCGTCTCTTTCTGACGTGCAGCGTTTTCTTCCGGATCCACGTCTTCGAGTATAGCCACCAGTCTCAAGGAACCGTTGGTATATTCGTCGAACTGAGAATCGGCTAAGGTTCAACTGTCGAGCAACGTCAACCTGTCGCAGTCCTGATTGCAATAGAGCAATGATTTGAGCGGCTTTATCAGAGGTTGTATCCATCTTCAGGTACTGTTCTCTTGCGTATGTTGTTCCGGTGTGCTCACTCTGAAGTCTGAGTAGCGACTGACCCATTTTTTACCTTTACATGAGCTTTTATACCCTTATAAAGTAGCACAAGTAGTGCTCCTTAAGTGAGCATTTTTTTAAACATTTTTTTGATTGGTCCCTGGTTAGAAATGGTAATTGTTTTTTTAATGATACAGGTAATTAATATAAAGGTATTGAAGTGCACTTTAGAATGATATATTTTTTTCATACGTAGTACTTATGTGCTAGATTCTACACACACCGTCACAACCGTCACACAACCGTCAACGACGTCTGCCCTCGCGTGTCTGCCCGGTCGGGTGGGCGCACTTGGTGATGACGGCTCCCCCTTCGCTCGCTCTGCGCGCCGCGCCTTTTAGGCGCCTTAGACATTCCGTTTAAGTCAATCTTATCGTGATAACTTTTAAACTATTCCTCCAAATTTCTTAGTGTAAAAGACAAAATTTATTTACATTCAATACATGAATTCTTATATTATACTGAAATATATATTATATTAAATATATACGTATTGTATGAAACAATAAATCGCTTTGAGAATCGAATTTGTCATACGAAAAATCGCTTAATGAACACAACCGTCAACGACGTCTGCCCTCGCGTGTCTGCCCGGTCGGGTGGGCGCACTTGGTGATGACGGCTCCCCCCTCGCTCGCTCTGCGCGCCGCGCCTTTTAGGCGCCTTAGACATTCCGTTTAAGTCAATCTTATCGTGATAACTTTTAAACTATTCCTCCAAATTTCTTAGTGTAAAAGACAAAATTTATTTACATTCAATACTTGAAGTGACAGATGTATCAATTTTCATAAAAGTTTGATAAATATTCTAAAATGTGCATTGTTAAAAAATATCCAATTAAATTGTATGTTTGGTTCACTATTATGGTCATAGTGACTTACACATAAATGATAGATATATGCTGTCGCGGACTTTTATTTAGAACTATTTAAGACTAGTTTTTGCCCGCGACTTCGTTCGCGTGGACTTCAGGTTCGTCCCGTCTAGTCTAGTAATAAGTAAGAAATACGGTAACTAAGCACTGCAAAGCCCTAATCATAGGCCTATAGGTAGCTACTGCAGTATGCTCCTATAAACTACATTTAACGATCTTTTTCCTTCAGCATAAACATGCAGATTCTTCGCTTTGGAAACACGTGAGCAAGCCACATAGAGCTGACCGTGAGAAAAACATGGTGTGCCCAAATGTAGGCCTGCTACCTTCAAGGTTTGACCCTGCGATTTGTTGACCCTGACCTTGACCCTGATGTATAAGCTATAGCCTATGTGTTATTCTGATGTATAAGCTATATTGTGGTAAAGTTTCATTCAAATCCATTCTGTAGTTTTTACGTGAAAGAGTAACAAACATCCATACATCCATACTTACAAACTTTCGCCTTTATAATAGTAGTAGGATAAATCATCTTGCAGTAATTATCTTTGTGTAACTCAAATTATAAGGGCAGCGCAACCAATATAGCTCTCAGGGGGCTGATTTTTTTCCGACTTACTTAACATTTATAGTTATTTTACCACCCAATTATAAAAAATCCCTATAAATTTTGACTTATTATGTTATTCTGATATCAAAGCTATATTACTGCAACCGTTCAGTAGTTTTTGCGTGAAAGAGTAACAAACATACACACATCCTTACAAACTTTCGCATTTATAATATTAGTAGGAAACTCTAAACAAATCAAAAATTGGTATTATATTGCATGTATAAATATGTGTGGAAGTGTATGTATTTGTGGGTGTGTAAGAGTACGTGTTTGAGTGTAGGTGTGTTATGTTGTGTCATTTTTGTCACCAGGTCGTTTAATTATTTATTAACATTTTTTTTTTTTTAACATTTAAAATCAAAGACTCAGTCTCTTCATAAGACAGAGTTGATAACCATGAGGAACACTTTAATTTGCATTCATATTTTGTAAGTGATTAAATTTCTAATTTCTTGTTAACTTTATTGTAAAGTAAGCAACTGAGGTGATAAAAATGGCGGCTGGCTAAGACAGAATTGCGAAGTGCTATGGCACATATTCTATTGGCCCGACGTTTCGATAGTGTGGCATGATAGTGATGCTCAGAGTGTTTTTGCAATATGACCGCGAGTACAAATAGCTGCCTAACGGACAAAACGTGGCACTCTAGGTAAAGGTTTTTCGTGGAAAAAAGAACAGGATTAAACGTCATCACTTTTAAAACCGCTCGCTGAGCCCTTTCTACCCTTAACATATGACATTTAGCCGCACCTCCCCAGGATGCAATACAATAAGAAAGATCTGACTGTGCGAGTGCATAGTAAACACACTTAAGATTCTATGTCTTAGTCTGTAGAATTTCTAAGAGTCTTAAAAGCTTCTATCAGCTTTCTAACTCTAGAAACTGTGCACTGGATATGTGATTTCTAAGACAGGGTACTATCTATCCATACACCAAGGCACCTAATAGTTGACGCACGGACTATTTGAGGACATGGACAGGAAAATGAACCGTGAACATTTTTGTCACAATTATTATGTAGGGTAAGGAAAACTGAAGGAACATCATGAGTGCGGTTTGTGAAAGGTATATATTGAGTTTTAGAGTAATTAATTGTAAGTAAATTTTTAGCAAGCCATTTTGAAACCGCAGTCAACACAACTTCGGCCTGTGAAAAGGTTTCAGACCAAGTTTTGTTTGCAATAATTAGTGCTGTATCATCTGCATACATTATGGTTTTACATTTATCGGTTGCTAAATCAAAAATTTCATTAATATATATTAAAAAGAGGGTAGGGCCAAGTACGCTGCCTTGAGGGACACCAAAAGTGATTTCCTTCTCTTCACTGAAATAATCATTAATTTTAACTACTTGGCGTCTGCCTGACAAGTAATCACGAAATAAATTTAAAGCAAGACCCCGAACACCGATGCTGTTTAGTTTTTTAAGTAAGATTGGAATAGAAACCGTGTCAAATGCTTTGCTCAAATCTAGAAATATACATAATGTTTTCAGTTTGTGATCTAAATTTTTAACGATTGTAGTAGTAAGATCAAGAACCGCATCATTCGTTGATCTACCAGCTCTGAAACCGTATTGATACGGTGACAGTATTCTATTTTTTTCTAAATAACTTTGTAGTCTTTTATTGAGAATTTTTTCGAATATTTTTGATATTGTACTGAGTACTGAAATCGGCCTATAATTATTTACATTTCTTTGATCACCTCCTTTATAAACGGGATATACTATGCCCTTCTTAAAAGCTACCGGAAAAACAGCAGAGGGCAGACAAAAATTAAATATGAAATTTAGGACAGGTATGAGGGATTTTTTGGCTAATATAAATACTGACACGTATGGTCCCCCATTATGAATTTTTGAAAAAAATCCATGTACAGACATTGATCAGTTATAGTTTTATTATATGTACTAGCTGTGCCTGCGACTTTGTACGCGTAAATTTCGATTTTGATAAAACGTACCCTTTGTACTTACCAATGTATGTAAAAACTATAAACCTTCAAACTGGTAAGCAGAAATGGTACGACAATAAGAGATTATTAACTTCTTTATTTGTTAACCCACAATGGGTAAAAAAAAACAAAAGGTACAGTGAATCCCATGAAAATATAGTCCCGAAAACTGCATCCAAATCATCCAATATAGTCCCGAAAACTGCATCCAATGTAAATTAATGTTTTACTATTTTTTGCGTGCAAACCATATCTTTCCGTCTTTTATTAGTAATTTCAGGGTTGTAACTTGTAGGTAAGGGCTGTGTGCTGTTTTAATACTGCATGCGTAATGAATAACTGCCGAACTGTTAGCTTCGCAAGATCTGTAGAGAGTGTGCATGTACAATTTATTTTACAAAGTTGTTTAATAAGAAATAAACATAAACATATATAAACTAATAATTTGATAATCAAATAACAAAAAATCGCGATAGTTTTGATCGGGCAATATATGAAAATAGACTTTGATAAAAATCCTTTTAAATATTAAAAAAACATTTTCAAACATGAAAAAGGCAAGCTTCTTCTGACCAACGCGCAAATTTATTATATATAACCTTTATAAAAGCACATACAAAGTGCCAGAAAATCAAAAACTATATGGGGATCCAAATTAACACTAAATTGAGACTTCTTTTACATGCCAACCAACACCGACACTAACAACAACCAACACCAACTCTGGAAGATATCAATACAATAATTAAAATGAAACCATCTAAGTCAACACCAGGTCCGGATGGTATCCCTTATATAGTTTATAAAAAGTGTCCGTCGGTTTATAAACATCTTTTAAATATATTTGGTACAATCTGGTCAAGAAAGCAAATACCGGCATCATTCGGCGGCGCTTTTGGTCCTCATTCCGAAAAACGACAATGTCAGTAACCCTAAAGATACTAGACCGATAGCCCTAACAAATACAATTTCAAAAATATCTTTTTCTTACTTACAAACAAAAATGATTAATAATTAAAAAACCATCGGAGCTCTACAAACATCTAAGAGTTACCAAAAGACATATCATCCGAAAATCTAAAGATAGTACTGTAACTTCTCACCCAAAAGACAAAGTTGGCTCAGAGCTCGAGTCACGACTTCAATTCCATAAAAAAATTATGATAGGTGCTCAAACGAATAAAGTAGGGTTAGGATCAAGTAGGAAATTTCAAGACATAGACATAACAAAATCTTTTATTCGACAAGACGAAAACGATAATTACCGACTCCACGCGATGAGCCTAGAAATTCAAAACGAATGGGTGACCATAGGAGATTTTTGTATTCCACTAGCTTTGAAGTGGCGCACCTTAATTTATGATTGGTCCCCAGCATTATTAAAATTCTATCTTAATGCACTCCAAATGACTCTCCCAGATCAAAGTATAACAAAGGAGTGCAAGCAGTGCCTGGGACTTGCGACCCAGGAGTAGGTTTAAGGGGCCCCTTTATTATGCGCAAAAACGCTCACCTTCACCCTCCACACTCCTCTCCCTACCTAACCAAATTTGGAAAGAACCTACTAATGCCGCCTTTGAAATACGTTCTAGAAATGAACCGATGCTTGTTCTAGAAAGGCCAAGGTCTTTAAGCAGGCTATAGAGAGATTTTGCTGTTATACCTCTCGCTCCCACTTCTACCGCGTACAAACTAACTATAAATTTATTCCTGATCAGTTCGTTGGTCAGTCCGTAATACTTATTGAGCTTGAATGTGTGATCCCTTGGAATGTTTGTTTCCTAAGGAACAATAAGCTCTACAAGTATCACGCGCCTCAGATGTTTCGAATACAGGAATAAGTCCGGTCTGGATGACGAAACACCAACATCCCCAAGGATTTTGTAATGCTTTTCATACGTGTCCATCATGAGAGTCCAATCAGGAGCCGCGCCTAATATTGAATAAGGCTTCGCTTTCGATTTTTTGGAGGAGCCTTCTTTAACGAATTCTACAGATCGTTTGGTCGTTGTTATACCCTTCCGCGCTCTCGCTACTGAAAGACTAACCGCTTCCCGTATAATTTCTAATACCTTGTCGTGGCGACGCGAGTATTGACCTTTATCTAGAAGTACCCTACACCCTACTAATAAGTGTTTCGCGGTTCCTATTACCCTCCCACAGATGTTGCAAGACTTTTCGGTGGCTTTGCCCCATCTTACTAAATTACTTTGATCTGGGAGAGTCATTTGAAATGCATTAAGATAGAATTTTAATAATGCTGGGGACCAATTATAAATTAAGGTGCGCCGCCACTTCAAAGCTAGTGGAATACAAAAATCTCCTACGGTCACCCATTCGTTTTGAATTTCTAGGCTCATCGCGTGGAGTCGGTAGTTATCGTTTTCGTCTTGTCGAATAAAAGATTTTGTTTTGTCTATGTCTTGAACTTTCCTACTTGATCCTAACCCTACTTTATTCGTTTGAGCACCTATCATAATTTTTTTATGGAATTGAAGTCGCGACTCGAGCTCTGAGCCAACTTTGTCTTTTGGGAGAGAAGTTACAGTATCATCTTTAGATTTTCGGATGATATGTCTTTTGGTAACTCTTAGATGTTTGTAGAGCTCCGATGGTTTCTTTAATTTTAATCCAAAATTGTTTCGGTCTCTAAATAAGGTTGAAGAGTCCAATGAGTGCGCTAACCCGAACCATAACTTCAATGTCTTTATGACGCTTGCATCTAACTTTGACAAAAGGGTTTTATTAATATCATAAACGAGGAAAGGCCAATTTAGACGTGATGTTAAAAATTATAGTAAATCCAAGCTTTTTTGACGTTACTTATTGGCTGGTTGTCTACCTTTTTGAGATCATTTAAAAAGCTATCGACTATTACATCCAACGATGGAGTACGGCCTTGGTAATCGATTTTTTTACCTAAAAATTTAAACGGAGCTGCTTCCGTAACCGTACTAACACACTGACCGCCTATTATAAGACCTGGATCGTAAGAGGTACATTTGGTATTCCGTCTACCCAGACACAGACTAAAATATTTACTTGGTTTTATCCTCAATCCGCCCGTCCACGTACAGAAATCCTCAACTACATTTAAAAGTACCTAACATTGTTTCGGATTACGTGTGAGTATCGCGAGATCATCTGCAAAAGCTAGTATGGATTCTGTGTATTTGTTGTTGAACTTAAACAGATAACCCCACTTTTTTCATTTCTAATTAATTTGTCTATTAAAATATTAATAACTATATTAAATATAATAGGAGAAATACAACAGCCCTGAAATAAACCAACGTTATAATTAAGTGGTTTTAAATGGTTTTCATTAAAAATTATAGACAATTTTAATTTTGAATAATATGATGCAATAATGTCGCGGACTACCGTAGGAAAATTATACCATTTAAGCGCGAACATCATCAGTTCATGTACCGACCCAAAGGCGTTCTCTAAGTCTATCCAACAAACCGAAATTTGTCTCCCGCTAGAGGCTTTCCGATATTAATGTATTATGTTCCAGGCATCTAGAAATTCCGGGCAAAAACCCTTTCTGGTGATTAGGCCTGAAATATCTATTGTTAATCATGAAATGCGTCATTTTTGTTTGTAAAAAAGTGAAAAATATTTTGGAAATTGTATTTGTTAAGGCTATCGGTCTAGTATCCTTAGGATTATTGACATTGTCGTTTTTCGGAATGAGGACAAAAAGAGCTTTTCCGAATGATACCGGTATTTGCTTTCTTGACCAGATTTTACAGAATATATTTAAAAAATGTTTATGAAGCGACGGATATTTTTTGTAAACTATGTAAAGGATACCATCCGGACCTGGCGCTAACTTAGATGGTTTCATTTTAATTATTTATCATATTATTATTATTATCAACATGGCGCATACGTAATTTTTAAATGATATGTACACAATACTCGGCCGACCTACATTTTAGGTGGAGTAGGGGAGTGTTAGGTTTTTTTCGTTACGGAATTTCGTGACTCGGTCGCCGCGCTCCAAGCCCGTGATAAAAGCTATGCAATAGCTTAAAACTACAGTTTGATTCCGGAAAATCTGATGCGTATGATGTAGATATAGTTGTGTTGTATACAGAAGCAAAATGTTCAGCAAACAATTCAGCAATATCTTTCCACTATCTGCAGATAGTAGATACGTCTTTATAGTACCTACATCTGGTATGGAAGGTCGTCAGTACACTTTTTAGACTAGGCATATTTCCAAAACAATTTTGTATTTGATTTAATACTCTTCAATTGAAGATATGTATGTAGCATAACATTTATTAAATAAGCTCTTAGTCCTTAAAGCAATGTTAACAATCGACGAAGCGCGGCTCTATAGCAATATACCCTCATATATAAACAATTTTGACTTTTTTCATATATTTAAAAAACAATTATACGATTATCTATTGAACAATGACTACATTTTGTTTATCATTAAAATATTAAAAAATAATTAAATAGGGTGGGACCGAGTTGAACATAACAATTTGTATTTGTATTTGTTTTTTGTTTTGTTTTGGCTTGTATTTTTTTTGTAAGCATACCTACAACTATACCTACGTTATAATAATCTATACTTCTATACTAATATTATAAAGAGGAAATGTTTGATTATTTGTTTGAAATGAATAGGCTCTGAAACTACTGAACCGATTTCAAAAAATCTTTCACCGTTGGCAAGCTACACTATTCCCGAGTGACATAGGCTATGTTTCATTTTCGAAAAAAAATTTGAATGTTTACTAAAACTTGAATATTCTAACGCAAGGTGTAAAAAAATAAACAAAAAACTGCGTGCGCTGCGAAAACGGTGAAAGTTACGCAAAAATGATGTTCTATGAAATTGTTCCCCTTTAAAAGTTCTGAAAAGAAGTCCGCGACAACATATATCTAGCTTTTAAGGTTGACTCACTATAACCTTTTATATGGTTATGAAATTAGTTCTAAAATAATATACACTTTCGAAGGTGTTTTAATAATAACGATATTATTCCTTATCCAAATAAATTATTTAAATATCACAGGCACTTAATTATGAACAACATTGCTCTTGAAAGCATTTGATTTTAACCAATAAGTAAGGAGTTATTTTAGTTTTAAAATAATACACAATGGTCAAATACCACACGTACTTTGATGTGCAGGGTGTGTGGCGCGTTGAGAGACAGCGATAAAATTTTTGAATGCGTTTTTTCGATATTCATCGAAAATTACACATTAATACTTATTAAATAAAAAAAATCTTCGTTAATATTTTTTTTGTATGGTATTTTTTTTGTGGTTTTTTTTGGTTATTCTTCTAAAGTTTATTTATTAAATGCCAATGCAATTATGCATAATCGGTATCGTAGTAAATCATATGTATTGTTTTAACTATTAATCTCAAATATATAATAAGACAGTAAAAATCGAGTGTCTGTACATTAACTAAAAACGAGTAACAGAAACCAAAAAATAAATCTTGGAATTTTTGTCTGTCTGTCTGTCTCTCTGTCTGGTACGTTTAACGTCGAAACTACTCAACGGATTTGAACGCGGTTTTTACAAGTAGATTATGTATAATCTGGAGCGTAAAACTTTGTTTCGTTAAAATCTGTTAAGGGTAAAAGAAGTTATGGTCAATTTAAAATTTACTTCAAGCACTGTTTCAAAACTTTTAAACAGAATTGAATGCGGTTTACATGAACGTATTTAATTAAGATAAAGCTAGAATTTCTACTTTGTTTTATATGAATTATATAATAATTTAACAAATTGAATATTAGCATTTTAAATTTAGTCACATGAAATCTCAATAGATCGCGCTGACTTTTTTTACAACTCGCTATGATTATGTTTTCGCATTTGGTATAGCAGTTTGAAATTATACAAAGAAATTCATTCCGCTCGCGCGACTCGTACGTCTCAGACGTCAGTCCGCTCTCTCGTCAATTATTGTTTTTCACAAAGCAATAATTGATTCGCGATTTCATTCATTTATCATATTCATATATAGGTCGTTTAGTTTGTATTAAAACTACGACTATCATCTTCCCGCCGATAATTGTTTGCCTTTTTTCAAGGTTACAATTATCGACAAACGTATAGTCGGTGATTGTTTAGTTTGTATTAAAACTACAATCACTTGACTTTACTGTTTTCGACCGTTATTACTAACCGTCTTTTTCAAGGCCTTAGTGTAACGGTCGACCTTCGCCTCGGCGGCGACCGCTCGCCGCCACCCGTCGCGCCTCCGCCTCGCGTAGCGTGAGTCCGTTTACCGCGTTCCCGCGCTTTCGTTACTCGCCTCTCGCGGGGAGTTCCCGCGCTTTCGCTCGTTCGTTCGCCGCCAACACCGGTTAGCGGCTCGCGCTTCATCTCCGTGCGGCTGTTTGCAGTGGTTCCGGTAGTTTTGTGTCGGGATTAGTGTTACAGTGTGCTGCGGTTTGTTGTATCCAGCGTTGGGTAAGTTTTTTATACATTTGTTAGTGCTAGGGTGCTAGGCTATTTCACCCCTGTTTTCACAAAAACAGGGACTAGTTTAGTGTTTAAAGTGCACACACCCCCCTGCCTGGCAGGGGGGCCCTTTGTCTTATCTCCCGGTCCATTATGGACCCCAATACTAGGGACCCGATGTTAGAGGAACTCCTCCAGTTCCTACGAGCCCGTTTTCCCCACGTTTTGAAGACGTTCGATCGTCAATCGAACGTTTTATCTCCCGATCCCTCCGAGACCGGCTCGGAGAAAATGGACTTGTGTCCTCCGCCCTCTTCCTCCTCCTCGTCCGATGACGATGACGGTTTCGAGACCGTCAAATCGAAATCGGCGAAACGTAAGGCGTCCCCGCCTTCCTCTCCTACTACGCGTAAGCGGGTGCCCTCTGCGCCTGTTACGTCCGCCGTTCCCGCCGCGCGCCCTGCGCCGCCGGCGGTGACCGCCTCGGCCTCCGGTTCGAACCCGGTCGCCTCGTCCTCCGCCTCTTCAGCGGAGGTCCCCCCTCGTACTAAGGCGCCGCCGCCTTTGTACATTCGCGATAAGTCCGCCTGGGATTCGATCTCCTCGGCGATGACTGATCGCAAATTAAACTTCACCAAGGCCCGCTCGACGGCGCTTGGTATCAAGGTGTCTTGCACCTCATCGTCGGACCACCGGGGTCTGACGAAACTTCTCACCGAGCGTGGTATCGGATACCACACTTTCGCCCTCGAAGACGAGCGCCGCTTAACGGTAGTCGTCCGAGGCATTCCGGTCGCTTTCTCAAGCGACCGCATCCTTGAGGACCTTAAGTCCCAAGGCCTCCCCGTACTTGCGGTTCACCGCATGTACAAGCGGCAGGACAAGTCTCCTTACGAGCTTGTCCTAGTACACCTTGAGCACTCTCCCGAGGGCAAAGAGGTGTTTAATGTTAGGACTATATGCCAGCTATCTGGCATCAAAGTCGAGACCCCGCGCGGTCGCGGCTTCCCAGGGCAGTGTCATCGCTGCCAATCATATGGGCACTCTGCCCGCTTCTGTCACGCCCGTCCTCGGTGCGTGAAGTGTCTTGATGATCACGCGACAGCCGACTGTCCGCGTAAGGTCCCAGTCCCGGAGGTCCCTCCAAGCTGTGTACTGTGCCAGCAAAAGGGACACCCCGCGAATTATCGCGGGTGCCCCCGAGCGCCGCGCAGGCCGCAGCCGGTGAGGGCTCCCTCCCGCCGCGTTCAACCGCCTTGGGTCCCTCTGGACCCCAATGCGTATCCTGCCCTTAAGGCACGCCCCGTCTCAGCCCCTAAGGCTCCTCAGAACGCGTGGGTCAAACCACCGTCGTTAGTATCCAGGCCCCCTGCTCCGGCGCGGGCGGCCCCCGCCGGTGGCGCGGGCGCGTTTATGGGTGTGGCGGACTCGTCCTTAGGTAGCTCTCTTAGCTACATAACTAGTATCTTGGGAGCGATCAACCCTCCTGAATTACTAGTGTTATCTCAAAAACTCAAAAATGCTGAACGCGATCCAAATGCGCGTTGCGCGGCGCTCTTAGAGCACGCAGCGCTACTAAACACCATTTATAATCTCCCCGCTATGTCATCTTAAATGGCTAGCAAAAGTAGGGTTAAGCCCCGCTCCCTAAAAATCGCGTCTTTTAACGCGAACGGCCTTCTACGTCAGATTGCTCTGGTGCGCGACTTCGTAGTCGCACATCAGATCGATATTTTGCTTATTCAAGAGACGTTTTTAAAGCCTAGTAATCGCGATCCTAAAATCGCGAATTTCAATATAGTTAGAAATGACAGAACCTCTAAGGGCGGGGGTACTGTTATTTATTACAAACGTTCTCTTCATTGTGTACCGCTCGTTCCTCCACAGTTAGATAATATGGAAGCGTCGGTGTGTCAGGTGAGTATGACTGGCCATCAGTCGGTCGTACTAGCATCCGTATATCTCTCTCCTACTAAAGTATTATTAGAGAGCGACCTTAAGTCGTTCCTCAATATGGGAGTCGCCACCATTCTGGCTGGCGACTTCAATGCTAAGCATCACCGCTGGAACTCACTTATTAATAATAGTAGAGGACTTGTACTTGACAAACTGACAGATCCATTACGTCTCAACTTTGAGATTATTGCACCTCTTTACCCAACGCGCTATCCGTTTAGTGATAATAGTAATGACAGACCAGACGTGCTCGACATAGCGCTCTTGAGGAACGTAGCTTTACAGCTGCGCTCTATCGAGACGTTATCAGAGCTAGACTCAGACCATAGACCGGTCCTAATCCAGCTAGGACCCCCTCCACAAGCAGCGCCCTTAGTTAAAAAGATATTAAATTGGAATAAGCTAGAGGAGCTTATACAATTACCAGTCCCGGCGCATCTCGACACAATACCTGGCACTACTAGCTCGGTCGAGGCCGCCAAGTCCCGTTCAATTAATTTTACTAATTATTTAACAGACAATATAGGTAAATCCACGAGAGAGGTCCCGGTGACCTTCGATGGTCGCAGTGCGCTCCCTCCGGATATTAGGTATATGGTAAATAGGAAAAATGCTGCTACCAGAGCCCATGACAGATGCCCGACCGACGATAACAGGCGGAGGTTACGCCGTCTTCAGAGGGAGTTGAGACAAGCTCTCGCTTCCTTTAGAGAACGCGAATGGGACAGGCGGCTTGAGGGACTCGCCCCGACGCACCAGGCCTTCTGGTCGTTGGAGCGAGCCCTTGTACGCGATACTGTCTCAGTAACGCCCCGGCTTGTTATCCCTAACAGCGACAAATTAGCCCTCGAAGATAGGGAGAAGGCCGATTGCTTAGCCGATAGCTTGGAGGAGCAATGTACCTTAAGTACAGGGCTGTGCGATGACGCTCACGTCACGCACGTAGATAGTTTTGTCCGTAGCCGTTGCTCTCAACCTCCAGTGGGACCTCCTTTAGAGGACACGGACCTCGGCGAAGTTAGATCGATTATAAAGTCTCTCAAGACTAAGAAATCCCCAGGGCCAGATAGCGTAAGTAACAGGGTTCTTAAAATCCTCCCGCCTCATTTGCTTTGCCTTTTGGTTTCAATATTTAATACTCTACTGTCCGGGTGCTCATTCCCGGATCATTGGAAGGAGGCCATTGTTATAGGGATCCATAAGCCGGGTAAACCCCGCAATCTCCCTTCTAGTTACCGCCCGATTAGTTTACTTAATACATTAGGCAAATTATATGAGAAAATAGTTCTCATTAGGCTCAATAGGGAAATCGAGAGGTTAAAATTAATTCCAAATGAGCAGTTCGGCTTTCGTGCCAATCACTCGTGTACCCACCTACTGCACCGCCTAACGGAGCACATTCTTTCTCATAGGCGTAAATTTAACCGTAACAAAACAGGAGCGCTCTTCTTCGATGTGGCGAAGGCATTTGATAAGGTCTGGCACAACGGGTTGGTGTACAAGCTACTACGACTCGGGGTGTCGGATAGGCTCGTATTTTTAATACGAGACTACCTTTCGAATCGTTCCTTCCGCTACAAAGTAGAGGGGACACTGTCATCCCCCCGCCCCCTCAGGGCGGGAGTCCCCCAGGGCTCCGTCCTCTCGCCCAGCCTATACACGCTCTATACGTGTGATACTCCTAAGCTCGCACCGGGTATCAAATTAGCTTTATTCGCGGATGACACCGCAGTATTTACCTCCGGTAGGGACCCTCATGCCGTCGCCGCTCGCCTCCAATCCGCGGCCAACACCCTCGGTGATTGGTTTAGGAAATGGAGGATCGAGTTAAACCCACAGAAGAGCACCGCCGTGCTCTTCTGTCGGGTAAGGGTCGACACGGGGGTGCTAAGGAGAGTTAGAATCTTTGACCGACCAATAGACTGGCAAAAAGAAGCCAAATACTTAGGAGTAACGTTCGATAGTAAATTATCTTTCGGCAAACATATCAGAACGGTTAGGAACAGAGCGGCCTTCTTTCTAGGCCGACTCTATCCCCTCGTGTGCAAGCGGAGTAAACTGTCCCTTAGAAATAAGGTCACACTTTACAAAGTTTGTACACGCACCGTCATGTCCTATGCGAGTGTCGCCTTCGCTCACGCCGATCTGAAACCCCTTCAGGTGATTCAGAATAAATTCATGCGCACTGCCACGGGCGCGCCGTGGTATATGCGCAATGCAGACCTCCATAGAGACCTAGGTTTACCTACAATAGCGCAATATTTCAAGGAGCTCTCTCAGAGCTTCTTCGATAGGGCCGAGGTACATCCGAACCCACTGGTGGTTGAAGCGACCACCTACCAGCCTAGAGTCACCCCGTTAGCTTTTAGAAGAAGACCCAAGTCGATTCTAATCGATCCAGATGACCAAATAACGACTGACAACAGACGATTAGCTTACACTGTATCACACACCTACACACACCGCCTTCGCCGGCGAAGGCGAGGCCCTAAACGCACGCTGCCTCGGCGTTCTGCCGTCGGGGGGCGTTAGTGTCATTATACCCATCTATCCCATCCTATAAATACGCTGTCTTAAGCCGAGGACGGCCTCTTATAGGCACCCTTAAGGCAGACGTGTCCCCCGGGCCCCTCAGGCCCGGGTTTTTCAAGGGCGGGTCTCAGTACTCGCCCACTCCCCCGGTGACGCTGTAATAGCCACTTGGCTAACAGCATAGTCATTACAATAAAAAAAAAAAAAAAAAAACAAAGAAATTCTTAAATTGAACATGTCTCAAAAACATATTATTTCGTATCCATATGCTTTAGTACGTAGGTATATCTGAACAATGTCCTGGTCGTGTGTGTGTGTGTGTTGTGTGATGTGGATGTATGTTATTATTTTCAGTTTGATATCGTAGTATATATAAAATTTCCACGGGAATAAGATACTATAGAATTAATTATAAGTCTATTATAGGTCTGCATAATTGTAGTTTCCACAGATTACGCGAAAAGCGACCTAAACGCGGGCGGAGCCGCGGGCAACAGCTAGTAATATATATAATAGCAACGACGATGAAACGTCAGTGAATACTTTAATTTATTGTCATCACATAAGTGACAATGTATCTCTGTTGATAATAATGTTCTTTAAAACTAAACCTAAACAATGGTTTTTCATTTTGTTAGTTCGTCTGTATGTTTGTATACCTGTATATCTATGTGTGTATATTTGTACATGCTAGTCTCAAAAACAGATTAACCGGTTTGGATGAAGTTTTCGGGAATATATTGTCATGGAATTCACTTTACATTTTTTTTTATTTAAATCTGTTAACAAATAAAGATGTTCATAATATCTTATTTCTGAACCATAATATTCTAAAATATCTAAAAAATATACATATACCCTAAAATATCTGTGATTAAAAATAAAAAGTATATAATAAACTCCTAAACGCCTAGCCGGAGTTTGATGAAACTTTGAACGGGTAGGTACGTTTTACCGAAATCTATGAGTACAAAGGAACAGCTAGTAAAAAATAATAAAAATAAAACATGACAATCTCGCTGAGTTTCTGTCGCCATCTGAATTTGAATTTGCTTTAAAGGGTAAGAGACCAACAGAGAACATCCTCGTGTGCCAGTCTACTATCGACATTTTTAGGATTCCGTACACAAAGGTAAAATGAATAAGACCCTACCCTATTCGCCCTATTATTCGACTTCGCTGTTCATCTGTCTGTCCGTCTGTCTTTCTCCAAGTTGACAGTTCTTGACAGTTGAAATTTTGTCAGTTTCACACGCTATAATAATAAATACAAAAAATAAATAAAAGATGTAAGGGGTGCTGGCTCCATTACAACAAACGTTATTTTTTACCATTGTTTATAAATAATGGTACGAAACCTTATTTGCGTGAGTCTCACTTGCAATTGGCCGGTTTTTTTTCTGATGGACTCCGCGTCCTTTTTTAAGGATCAAGAAAATCCTTCGGATTTCCGGATTTGCGCTCACCTCAGTCTGTTTGTGGACTCCGCTTTTGTCATTGGAAAGATGTCCTAAGCAGTATCGGTGGAAGCTTCCTACGGGATCTCTATTCTTGAAGTCAGCCACGGTTTCGTTCCAGTAGATTATCTGTTTGCAGAGTGGACTGAGAAGTGTCCCTGTGAGGTAGGTGTTCTAACCTCTGCCCCACTTTTATCAATCACATTGTACAGAGAACAAGTTCGGCGACAGACGTTGTCTAAAGTTGTCGTCATCGAGCGCCTCTCGTTGCGGGTTCTCAATAGCAATCTAACAATCCCGTGGCTCCCCAATATACGGCAATAGCAATCTAACAATCCCGTGGCTCCTCAATATAAGGTAGACATCGAATTTAATGGGTGGGTCGCACGTACCCGACCTCTCCTCTACCTAAGTTATGGTATGTATCCACACTGTACTTCAAAAGGAATATTACTCAAATAAGAGTATTATTTCTTATACGTTCTTCTTTAATATACGTACCTGGGTCGGATCGTAGTAGTACTTCGCCGGTTCGATGCGGCGGAGGAGCCCTGAGGGGACGCCGTTCGCTTGCTGTACTGCATCTTAATACGCAACATGGGCTCGGTGCACGAAAAGCGTCTGCCATAAAGAGATGGTCGTATCATATCAAAAATACAGTGTAATTATCACACTCGGAACTTTCTAAGTAACCTGTATGGCTGTCCGGTCTCCAGCTTCCACAGGATGAGCTCTGAATTGTAAGAGGCGGTGGCGAGCGTCAGCGGTGGTCGCGCGGCGGCCGCCAGCACGTCGTCGCCGTGTCGCGTCTCCCAGGCCTTGCCCGACCCCCCCGATCCCCCCAACCCCCCCGACCCGCCCGACCCTCCTGCGTCCTCGAACTCCGTCACGTGGCGGTTCCACCCCACCGCCAGGATCCTGAGGTGATTCAATGTTTATAAAACCAAATCCGGGTAGAAAAGTAATTTAATTACTTGAAAATATAAACATGTAGGTTTATTTGACAATCTGTTTTTCCTTACAATTTTATCTAAGACGGTAATTAAAACTTACATAAAATTTAATATCCTACCTTCCTTCCACCCAAAAACAATTAGTCACCTCGCACATGTGCTCTATCGCCATACTTCTCAAACATAGGCCCGTGTTGAAATTCCACACCTGTTGTAAAAACTTATTTCATCCGACATCATCGAAGAGAAGCACGTATACAATGCACCCAGTACTTGGAGAGAAAGAGAAACATAAGTAGGGACTAGTCAGCGACGGAACACCTTGAGCGTGCCGTTTCTGGCCCCCGTGAGCAGCAGCTGGTGACCGGGATCGAAGCATGCAGCAGTGATTTCTACCGGGATGAGTTCGCCGTGCAGCAGCCGCGTGTGTGCGTCACGTACCATCGCGTTGCGCTTGCCTACAACGAAGCGCAATCTATTCTGCCACCGTCTATCGATTATATACATTTTTACAGTCACTAAGTTACCGGTTAAGGGATCCCAGTTGATGATGATACCGTCGAGGCCGCACGTGATGACCACCTTGAAGAGGGGGTTATAGAGGACCTTCGACACGGCTCGCGAGTGCGTGAAGCCGTCCGTGTGCTGCGGGTCCAGCCGCTCGTCCAGTATCACAATGGCGATCTTGATGGCGCCCAGGATCAACTCTCGGGTCACTGGATTGTACAGCGTAGAGACGGGCGTACGCTCGCCTACTTGCGGGGGGATGTCTATATACGTCTAGGGCGTGACGAGAGAGATCGTTCAGAGGCGTCGGAGAACGTCAGATTCCGGAAATCTGTTATTGAACGGCGAACGTTCGTTACCTGCAAGCAGACCTGCCCCTGCACGTCCCACACCTTGATGACGCGGTCCCGGGCCAGCGAGTACAGCAGCAGTGCCGGGAAGCGCTGCAGCACCAGCGCGGTGACGGCGGCCCGATGGCCGGCCAACGTGGCGCTGGCGGCGCGCGGCACGAAGGGGCTCCACACGCGCACCGTGCAGTCCGGCCCGCCCGTCGCCAGAATGTGCGCTTCCTCGTCGAACGTGAAACACTGAATACCCTGCGTATGATAAAAACCCATGATTCTTAAGTCTCGTCCCCTAATGGAAAATTTCCTATTACCTTCTCGACGCGGAACATGTTATACGTCTTGGAGCCGGCGAGGTCGCACATGAGCAAGGAGTCGGGGCAAGTGGCGCAAGACACGATGCAGTGCAGCGACTCGTAAAATGACACCTGGCGCACCCACTCGCCGTGCACTCGGCCCTTCTCCGTTAATTTCATTTCTGGCAGCAAGTGCGGCTGAAAAATTACATCTTTACAAAAAATAAATAATTGAAAGTACATGTGTCGATATAGAGATTGTATACATAATAGGCGTGACAAACCTATATAACATTCGAGAATTGATAGTCGACTATGACGATAAGTAATACATTTGTGTACGGAGGCAAAATTATGTTACTCGTTTATATATTGTACTAAATGAACACACTAATTTTCACTTGTTTTAGTATTTACTATCAATATTGCATAAAAACCTTTCACCGGCACCAATAAAAGTTCAATATCGTGGAGACAACTGCGTTTATTTCGACCAAACAAAGGTAAGAACCATCTCGACGAACCAGGCTTTTGATTAAAAAAAACCGCCATCAAATCCCTCCACTGGTTTGGCTGCTACGATGCCACAGACAGACACACAGATACACAGATACACACGTCATATAGGTTTGACACCGATATGACGTGTGACACAGAAACCCCTCTTTTTGAGTCGGGGGTTAATAAAATAATATAACATTTCCAAAAAATTATTTTATGTTCACGTATGAATACTCTAACCCTCGATCTACTTTTCACATGTGTGAGCATGGTACATGAGCATGTGTGTGTGTCTTAGTCTGTGAGCACACCCGCCGTTGCAGATCGACATGTCGGAGCTGAAGAAGTGCGCGTCCGGGTTGATTGCGGAAGGGTCCACGTTTCACGGGTGAAAACGTGAGAACGCGCACGTACCCGCCCACGTCTCCCACGATCAGGATGCACTGCTCGTTTATATCCTTGTAGAAGTGGTAGTACATGGAGCAAATCTACACACATTTAAACTTCGTCATCATTGAGACTACCGTTGTAAATAATCAAAACTATGAAATTGAACCAGTTAATCTCACCATATATTCCCAACTGGTAATAACGATCTTAAGAGTAAACGTTTTTGCTGTGCAGTCATAAAACCGCAAATCACGCTCTGTGGAGCTCGTGACAATAATATTCACGTCGGGCATACACACCATGTCGGTCACCCAAGTCGTACGTACTTTTAAATGGGCTGCAAATGGCCGCACACAATATTTTTATTAAAATGTTATCCATACAAATTTTAATAAGAACAGGTATGGTTAGAGAAGAAACTGACGGCTCGAAGAGTAAGCAGTCCGTAGCAGGGACATGTCGAGAGTCCACCAGTTGATCATGCCATCTCGGCTCACTGTCATGTAGTTGCCCTGCATCGGATCAGTGCTACGGTCCTAATTATATAAGCAAAATTTTGTTAATTTAAGTCATGGTTGATACTCCTTTTTATATCTTAGTATTTATTTTTTTCCTTAGCAACATCAGGGCAGAAGCAAATCCTGGAAATGGGATGTCGGTGCTGTGAACGCATGACAGTCGGCAACCCCATTATTGGCAGCTGCAACGAGGCGCGTTGATTCTCAGGATCATTGCCAAAGTAGCCCAATAAAAGGTGTGACACAAGTTCGTCCCAATCGATCTCTCCATTTCGCGCCGTGTTTATCTAGTATGCACATAAAACATATTATTTAATATAAAGATTATCTAATAAATATAAATAATTATTACTAATTCATATCTTAACCCTTCGGAAAACTACACTTTAGAAATACCTTCATAAACAATATATTGAATTCTTCATCGTCGTATTCAACATTCATTAACGTCCTCAAGAGGTTTCGGAACTCTGAAGGTAGCATTTTATTTCTGTAGGCAGCTTGAAAAGCCTCTTTAATGTTTACCATATCGTTCATGCTACATCTCTCGTGAAGAGGGGTATTGCGCCACCGCATTCGAGATAGCGGTCCAGTACTACCATCCGATTTCGAAGAAATGGACAGAATTGACTTAACATCGCTTTCATTTGCCATTAGTAATTGTTAACTATATAAGAAATATTTCACAATTACTTAAGAGTAATTAAATTATGATTGGTATTAAATGTAAATATGTTCTTTTAAAATAAATTAAATTTACAGACATCAACTGTCAATGTCTGTTGCAAAAAAGTTTATTTTTTTAATATTTTACAAACCCATTTTTATGAATTCAGCAACACCTTTTTTTATTTACAGATATACATGTTGCTCGAATAGAATACCATTGAAAATTCTCTGAACTAGACAATTTTGCTTGAATTTTTATCTGCTTCTAAAAAATCACCCTCAAAGTCATCAAATAATCTGGCAAAGATTCTGTTACTAACATAAGTAATTGTAATAAAACCTTAAGCTTTGGGTATTATGTATTAGCTTGACGGGTTCAAACTCCGATCGCGTAGACTAGAACGGAGATGGAAGTCGCTGGCAATATTTTGTCTATACTACGTTTACTTGGATTCCAAAAACACAAGAGTTTCGTAAGTCATTCCGATAAAAGGTTACTATACTTGTACCCGTACAAATAACTGATCGATAGGATTTAGTCATAATAATAATTCAGTAATGCAACATGAAAAATAAAAGGAAAAAACCAAACCAAACAAGAATGTTACCAAAACTAAAAACCAAAAATAAGTAATAAATAAGAGAACTGTGACAATTGGCACTCGATGATCCGATGATCACCAGGAGTAAAAACGTCAACGCACGCCAACCACCGCAGCCCGTCGCACCAAGCAGCTCCACGTCATCAGAGGAGGAGTACGCAACCCCTCCTGAGAATGTCGTGTCGAGCAGTGACGACGAGCTGCCGCCTCCAGCGCCGCGCCGAGCACCAGCGCCGCGCCGAGGGAGGCCACCGCAGCCGCGCTTGGGGCCTACTGGGGCATCCGCTCCGCGTTCGGCCCCCGCCGTCTGTGGTGCAGTGCGCCGCATGAAATGGACGCAAAATATAAACGAAAATGTCATGCGAGCGTACTATAGGGCGACAGAGGGTGGAACTAACCTCACTGCGTGGCGAACCCGTTTGCTATCTTTGTTTCAGATCCTTGAACCAGAGTTGATCGTTTCGGCCCAACGACTATCGGATCAGGTGCGGTTTATTCAACGTAATCGTGCGTTGGATGACTCCGCACTTGACCGGCTTCGCTCCGAGGTGACAATCTCTGCATCCACCACCGAAAGCATCCATTTGCGAGCCCAGTTATCGTCCGCTCCTTCGGTGGCAGGGTTAGTGGATGGAAATGCTGATGTGGGGGGCGTTGAGATTACAACCGTAAGTACCCAAGATAATGAGCAATTAAGGAGGACTTTGGAGGATGCGATTTTGGAATTTAAAGACATACCAGCCCGCGACAGGCCACGGTTACCCCGTTTTCCCACGCATAGACGTAATATGTCGCTAGTAATGGCTCTAGATTGCATGCTAGACTCTTATCTTCGTTCTAGCAATAGTCTCACTGATACCCATTCAATTCTTTATTGTGCAGCTGTTGCAGCGTGCCGCTCCGCCCGTATCAGATTTCCTGAGCCTGATAGGGTGGTGCGGTCCACTGAGGACACACCCGCATGGCAGATGAGGATTGAACGGCGCATCAGCGCAGCTAGGGTCATTATTGGTAAGTTAATCTGCTTCAGATCGGGAAACATCCGGCCGAGAGTCATGCGTTATGTTACACAGGCCTTTGCCGGTACTGGCATTAGACCTCAGGATTACATGGCCTATGTAACAGAACGTATAGACTACCTGAAGCAGAAAGTTTGTGCGTGGGTAAATCGTATCCGTCGTTACAACGTGTAAATAGGTATAAGCAGAATCGCATATTCAAAGTGACCAAAGAAAGGTTTATAGAAGCTGGGAGGAATCTGCTACGAGTGTGATTGATGGGCAGTTACCAAATATGGAAGAAATGTTCACATTTTGGAAAAATATTTGGTCGGTGCCTATTAATCACAACGATGGTGGCTGGTTTCGTGTTGTTGAGCGCATGTGTGAACACCTGCAGCCAATGGAGGCTATATTTATAAGCCCAGATAATGTCAGGGATGCGATTCGTTCGACCCATAACTGGAATAGTCCTGGGCCGGACGGATTACATAACTTTTGGCTCAAATGGCTGCGGTCTTCACACGAACGTTTGGCTGGGCAATTCCAGGAAGCCATCGTGTCCGGATCCCTACCATCTTTTATGACAACAGGAATCACCTTTCTGCTCCACAAGTCTGGTAGTATCACGGATCCAAAGAACTTTCGACCTATCACGTGCTTACCAACACTTTATAAGCTTCTTACATCCATTTTGACTTTAAAATTAAACACACATTTGTATGCAAATAGCATTTTAGATCCCACTCAATGGATGTAAGATTGGGTCTCGTGGTACTAAGGATCTCCTCCTTATTGACATGGCCATTAATGAAAAGGTTCGCCGAGGTAAGAAGGGTCTCTCCGCCGCCTGGATTGATTATAAAAAGGTCTATGATTCGTTGCCTCATACATGGTTGAGAAGAGTACTAGAAGTGTATAAGATTGACACAGATTTATGCGATTTTCTTGATTCATGTATGAGGCAATGGACAACGGTCCTTTGTCTTCCAGGGGGCCGAGGAAATCTTCTTACTTCCGAACCTGTAAGGATTAAGCGAGGTATTTTCCAGGGTGACAGTTTGAGTCCTTTGTGGTTTTGCCTAGCTTTGAACCCCTTAAGCGCGTTGCTTAGGGACTCAAAGCTGGGCTTTCGCTTTCGCAGAGGGGGTGAGATCATTTCTCATCTTTTGTATATGGACGATCTCAAATTATTTGCACCAAATAAAGCAGATCTGGTATCATTACTAAACGTTACGCAAACGTTTACTAATGACATTAGGATGGAGTGTGGTGTAGATAAATGCGCGGTTGCACATGTGCAGAGTGGCCGAGTTGTAAATAGCGAATATTTACAACTCTCGGAGACAACGTCCCTCAGATCCCTCTCCGAAAATGTTTTCCGACATACAAATACCTTGGTATGTCGGAATGCTTAGGTATACTAAGTGGGGACATTAAACAGCTAGTGAAGGAACGCTTCTTTAACCGCTTGACAAAAGTTCTAAAAAGTCTTTTGTCAGGAGGTAACAAAGTGCGTGCATTCAACAGTTGGGTAATGCCCGTGCTGATGTATACTTTCGGCATATTAAGGTGGACTCAGACTGAATTAGATGCCGTGGACCGAAAGGCCCGAAAACTATTGACAATGTATCGCATGCATCATCCGCGCTCATCAATGTAATGAGATTGTAAATTCCACGGAAGTGGGGGTCGTGGCTTCCTTAATGCCAAAAACTTACACAACCGTGAGGTATGCAATCTTAGGGAATATTTCCTTCATGCTGAGTGTGGAATGCATCGGGACATTGTTGCAGTAGATAATGGTCTTACACGGCTCTCCTTAGCCAAAGATAACTGGCATAAACCGGTAGTACTTAGCACTGATGACCGTATAAGTATATGGAAGAGTAAGGAGCTTCATGGACGGTTCCACCAGGCACTCTATGGGCCTGATGTAGACCTTCTGGCGTCCGTGGCTTGGCTACGCTTTGGTGATCTTTTTGGTGAAACCGGAGGTTTTGCTTGTGCAATTGCTGACGAAGTTGTCAAGACGAACAACTATCGGAAATACATAATAAAGAATGGCACTGTTGGCATATGTCGTGCGTGCCACCAACCTTGATGGCCAGGCTACTGGCTATTAACCATTTATAGTACTCTGTGCTATTAACTAAATTATGACATTTCTAATTGTCAAATTACTATAAATATTGACCTCAGAACTCGAAATAATAACTAAAGCATAGAAGGAGCTTCATATTTTTAAAGCGTACACTGCCGTAGACAACTGATTTTTTTCTAGTGATGTGACATTGTTTAAATTTATCCGCGATATCGATAGTGATCTTTATCTCTATGATCTTACCTACCGTTGTCCGTTTTTAAAACGCTGCACTGGTTAGTTGTTTTCCATCACTTGCTAGAACGAGATAAATCTAAAAGTGCTACCACTATGAGGATTTTGATGCGTGTGATAACGTTTAGTTGTATGTCGTTCTAGAAAACGACTTAAGTAGTATTTAAAATAATAGATGCGACAAAAAAACTAAAAATACAAAATCAAAAACATTTATTGAAAGTAAATTAAACATACTATGGTCAGGTTAATACATATTTTTTAAATTTTTATACGCCACTTCGAGAACCTCTTATAAAAGAAATGACAAATATTTTATATTTTTTATTTTTTTTTGTCTGTCTATAATGTTAGCCCTGTTGGCTATTACAGCGTCACCGAAGGAGCGGGTGGGTCAGGAGACCCACCCTTAAAGAGGGGGGGCCAGATGGGCCGCCATGCGGAATGACGTCCCGAGGGCGTCTCAGATTGAAACACGGACCTCGGCTCGGGACGTCGTTGGTCAGGAGGGAAGCTAAGGAAATTTGAACACTAGCGTCCTCCGACGGCAGAACGCCGGAGCAACGGAGCACTTACTCAGTTGGGACCTCGTTTATACCGGTATAGACGGTGTGTGTCTGTATGTTGTGTGGTATTACTAACTACCTACTGTGAACGCGTCGACGGGGTCAACGAGTACCGACTTGGGTCTTCTTTTTTTGACTAAAGTAGTCTTACGAGGTCTATATTCTGCGGCGTCAGTCACCAGTGGTTTTGGGTGTTGCTCAGCATGTTCAAAGTACTTTTGGGAAAGCTCCTTGAAATACTGAGCGATGGTCGGAAGGTCTAAGCCTCTATGGAGATCCAGGTTGCGAACGAACCACGGCGCCTCGGTTGCAATCCGTGTAAACCTGTTCTGAATCACCTGAAGGGGTTTCAGATTAGCGTGCGCAAAAGCGGGACTCGCATCGGACATGACGGAACGTATGCAAGCTTTGTAAAGTGTCACCTTATTGCGAAGGGATATTTTACTCCGCTTGCCTCACAGCGGATATAAACGACCTAATATGTAGGCCGCTCTGTTACGAACGGTCCTAATATTATGCTCAGTGAAAACTAACTTTCCGAGGCATCGGTTTATCAAAGAGTTTGATTCGCGGGAGGATCCTTGGGGGCTCCGTTCGAAGAGCACCGAAACGTTCTTCTCAGGGTTTACCTCCATCCGCCATTTCCGCAGCCAACTTTCGAAGGAGTCTACTGCGGGTTGGAGACGTTGGTATACCTCCCAGTGATGCTTAGAGGACGTGTAAAGCGCGATGTCGTCCGCGTACATGGCAAGATGCACTTTAGATCGCGGCCTAGGAATATCGCTAGCGTAGACGGAGTAGAGGATGGGCGAGAGAACTGAACCTTGGGGGACACCGGCCCTGATGGAGCGGGGGGTTGAAAAAACGCCTTCCACTCTGTAGCGAAAGGAGTGATTCGACAGGTAGTTCCGTATGATGAGTACGAGTCTATCCGACACCTTGAACTGTTTTCAACTTGTACACCAGTCCATTGTGCCAGACCCTGTCGAACGCCTTAGCTACATCGAGGAAGAGCGCTCCTGTCCTATGCTTCTTGGCCCTCACAGTGGCCCCTATCAGTATGTGCTCCGTGAGGCGTTGCACCTGATGGGAACATGAATGGTTGGCTCTAAAGCCGAACTGCTCATTTGGGATGATTTTGAGTCTCTCGACTTCCGATCTAAGTCTACAGAGGATGATTCTCTCATATACTTTCCCTAAGGAACTAAGAAGACTAATGGGACGGTAACTACTAGGCAGATGCCGGGGTTTGCCCGGCTTATGGAACCCTATCACTATGGCCTCTCTCCACTGGGCCGGAAACGAGCAACCGGCCAGTAGAGCGGTAAAAATGGTAACCAATAGGTAAATTAGAGGAGGCGGAAGGAGCTTTATCACTTTGTTAGTGATCCTATCGGGACCTGGCGATTTCTTGGCGTGAAGCGCCCTAACTATGGACGTCACCTCGTTTAGGTTCGTTTCCTTGATTGGCGGACCGACCGGTGGCTGAGAACACATTATATTGACCGATTTGTCGACTATTTCAACATGATCGTGGTCCAGTTTAAATAATAAAGACTGGTGGAGGTGAGAGACAATTAACTTCAAATAAGTATAGGAAGACTGAGTTATATCTAGATTCTAGATCTAGACTTTGATTAGCAAAGAGGCCGCAAGAACAGAGATATTTTAAAACATTTTTATTCAATTTAATATTTATAGTATTTTAAAGATAAAAGATATAATGATACAGCGGCCTGAGCGGACTATTGTTGTATGGTCATAAAAAGATGGCCGCGACAATTAATAGTGGGCTAGTTTTTAGTTTTTCTTGTTGAGTTTTGTCTTGTCTCATTTTAATTAAATTTTAAATTTATAACAGAAATCGAACCTGTAACCTATCTGATCTATTCCTGTCGCTCTAACAATTGAGCTATCGTGTCGTAGAATCTTTCTAAAAAATAAGCATGACTAAAATGTTTTTAAGTTTAGTTTAATATAGTTTGGTGTTCCGGTGTGTAAATTGTATAAATGCCCAGAAAATTTGGTTTATAAACTGGTTTGAACGAGATTGTCGCGTCTGTCAGAGGATTTTAACTTCTGAACGAAATAAGACAGGGATTTGGATTTGACGTAATATACAGAACCTTTGTCAATGAATTAATAATAGGTTTAAATACTTTTGTATACTCAGAAAGAGAAAGATATATATCTTTCTCTTTTTTTTCTTTTTAAAAAGATAGTCTATCTTTATAAATATTTGTCAGTGTTTCAAGTACTATTGTGACCAACGTTTATTTAGAATAGATATTGCGTAATCCAATAAATAATGTATTTAAAGTATCTGAATATATCATACCTATCTGTTTATCAAGTTAGGGTGACGTCGAATTAAGTGAATTTATAGCAATCGTTCAACAAATAGTATAGCTTCACGTACGACCAAGTACGACGCAATGCGTCTCTTTATATTGATACCGGACATACATTGTCTAATTATTATATATATTTATATTTAATTGGTTTAAGTTACTGTTTTTCTATTACCTTATTGCTTACTGTTCGATCAAACGCGATGGCGGAGTTAGGTCCAACCAAAGGAGGCATATCTTGTAACGTTGTATTTTTATACCGTTTAGAATAATATATATATATTAGTAATTTAATTTTTAACGCGATTGGAGCTACTAACCGGTTCCTTAATGATCGAATACGCTGTACGCACATACACCGCTCGTCGACTCATCAGACGACGGCATAGCTCTGTGGAGTCAACACAGCAGTGGAGCATTCACAAGACATAATTACCATTTTTATTTGTCGAGTGTCTTCATATGTTCCCCTGTGTTCTATTCTCATTATTTTTTAATTTTAAAACTAAGTGTTTTAAATATAATTAAATATTTTTAGTTTTTATATATATATATTTTATATATATTAAGTGTACCCCCAAGTGGGTAAGTATTGAACACGTGTTATTTTTTTCTTTTAAACTTAAATAATTTATTAAATATTTGATTGCTTTTAAAAAGCTTCGCTTTTGCTTGTAGTTGTTTTAATTAGAATTATATAGAAGTCAAATAATTATAAAATATAGATTATTTTATTGTTAGTAGTATTTATAGTATATCTTTGTATCTTTTGCTGTTGCATTAAGCCTGTTTAATATATATATTTTTTTTCTTTTATAAATTCAAATTCAAATTCAAAATATCTTTATTCAAGTAGGCATTTACACGCACTTTTGAATCGTCAATTACATTAAATTGGTCAGTATAGTCAGTCTGTGAGTAAGCTACCACCAGCTCGGAATGCTGTTCTGCTGAGAAGAGCTGGCCAGAAACTCAACAGTTGCTCTTTTTAAATAAAATTTAACAATGTTTGACTTATAAATTATAACATCAACCCTGCAAATGAGTCAATGACCCAAGTTCCACACATTTCGATCAACCAAAAACTATAATATAATGTTTGTAACTCCGTTCCGATTGTGAATACCACACTACTGCTTACGGTTTCTCCTTAGCTAGACACACGTGGAATCACAATCGGCGCAGGCACATTTATCAAATTATAACTGTGATGCTATTCACAGGGTACCACGTTTTATTATAAAAAACGGCATCAGCACTGGCTGCACCTGCGTACCCTCAAATTTAAAGGCGGCACGAGTTCCATCGTGCCTACATCTCCACGCCCGAACATCATCCGTGGCAGCAGGGGAGTACCGGACTACGGTAGTGAAGCCAGACGGGCCTGACCAACCCACTATTTTAAATTTTTATATATACTTCTTTTCGTAAATAAATTTGTTGAATACAGGAACGGTAATTGTATTTTTATTTAAATTAATTAACATTACCGTACACCGTATCACTGGCGCCCTCAACGTGGTTCAGTTGGTCTGGTTTTACTTCGTAGTAGTAGTAGTAGTTGTGTGTTTTTTTTTTTTTATTTTTTGTGAAGCGTTATTTTATAATTTTTTTTGGTTGCTCGTAACTAAAGTGTACCTCTAAATTTTTTTTTATAATTTTCGTTTTGTTTTTATTTTTTTTATAATTTTGTTTTTTTTTTTTAATTGTAATATTATAATTTATCTAACATTAAATTATTATAATTAATGTTTAATTTAGTTTAAACATATTATATATATAATAATAGTTTATTTAATAAACTGTTACCCTTCTGATCTGTGTTTCGTAAGCGGTCTCTCTGTACGTTTATAACTCTGTGTAAATTGCGATAAGAAGTTGTTTACGCAAAAACAAGTTCGGAAGGTAGAAAAGCGTTTTGCAAATTGAATATTTGCTTTTGTTATTTTATAATTTATGTTTATTAGTGGTACACATTAGTTGCAATTATTAGTAAGTTTTTTTATTTTTTTTTATTTTTGTGAACGTTTTAGTTTTCTTAGTTTTTATTTTTAAATCTTATTTTTATTTTTTTATAAGCAGTCAACCATAACGTTACTTAATCGTAGTTGCTTTCTTTTGTAACGGAACGGAGTAGGTTATTTGATTATTATATTTCTTAACGTTTTCAAACCTTGTTCAATACTTACTTCCTTGCAGCAATTATTATTACTACTGTTATTTATTTATATATTAATATATATTTTGCCTTTCGTTCTCTTTTAATTACTTTACATTTTTTTTTTAACTATTCATTGTAACTTTTTTTTTATTTTTTTTTTATTATTATTACTTTTTTATTTTATTTTTTTACAATGGAATTTCCGGTAAAATTTTTATCTTTGCAAAAGTCGGAACTAGAATATGAAGTCCTTATCCGAGGAACTTCCCCAGCTTCTACCGTGCAAGAATTAAGGAAGCAAATTTCAAAATTGGGCCCTAGTTTTCCTTCAGAAGATATCCTAGAAAGTTCATTTTCTGTTACTGAGGATTTAAAGGGAGTTAGAGACGTTTTGACTAAATTGAGGTTTTTTTTTGAATCTCCTGATAAAACCGCGTTCTTGCGTGCCGAAAATCTTTTACATCACCTGTATCATCGACTTAATCGAATTACAAGTGACGACAGCACTCAACAAGAATATGATGCTTGTGTTTCTGAATTTAGATCTTTGTTCGAACATTTTAATTCTATTAGAAATACGAGACTTGACAAATTGATTCCATCAATATCAAGTACTGATAGGCAGGTAAATTCTACTCCGATAAATGTAAATGTTTCTTGTGATCGCGGTTTTACTGGCGAATTATTTTAGGCTAAGTATGACATGCGTCCGATCTTTTATACAACGCATTTCTGAAATTAGCGAAGCTCGAGATATTTCATCCTCAAAATTATTATCATTAGGTACTGAAATTTTTACTGGTGATGCTCTTCATTGGTTTCGAAGTGTTCGTGATAGGGTATCTGATTGGAACGAACTTATTGCTCTGCTTAAAACAGATTTCAGTCCGGCCGATTACGATTACAGACTGCTTGCGGAAATTCGTGCCAGGACACAGGGGGAATCTGAAAATATTACAGTATACCTATCTATAATGTCTGGGTTATTCGCGCGCTTAGCAAGGGATCTCTCAAACGAGGATAAGTTAGAGATCATTCTTCATAATATTAGGCCTTGTTATGCTAGTACTCTAGCTTCAGCTGCAGAGATTACCGATATCCATTCTTTAAGAACCGTTTGCCGTAATTACGAAAACGTACAAGTTCGTCTTTCTAATTTTAAAGAACCTCCTAAAAGAACTGTAGATACCATGGCACAGGAATTTGCATATTCAGGTCATACAATAGATAAAAGCCATAATAATTTCAAACCACACTTAAAGCAATATTCTTTTAATGATAATAGTAATATTAATAATAATAGAAATAATGATATGTACAACAGAAATAAATCTTATAAAACTAATAATAATAAATATGTAAATGCCATGCAAATAACACCTACAAAAGTATTGTATTGTCCTAGGTGTCGTGATAACACCCATAGCTTGCGCCAATGTAAGGCCGATAGAAATAAAATATTCTGTTTTGTTTGTGGACACGAGGATGTTAAGACTCCTGATTGTCCAAATTGCAACAAACAAAAACCTAGCACTTCAAAAAACTAGTTTACCTGCAGAATTGGAATTCCAATCATCAAAGTACAAACCATAATATTGAAGATTGGAATAAATGGCTCGAAACCATTAAGTTCTTTTTTAAGACATATAAAATTAACCCAATTCTGCAGAATGAACCATTTGATGATACTAGACCTTATGCTGAGGTTCAAATTAATAATTTGAGATTATATGGGCTTTTGGATTCTGGCTCAGCCGTTACAGTCATTGGTAGTAACAATTATAAAAAATTTGAATTACAGGGCTTACAATTATATGATGATCACAAAATAACGGTTACAGCTGCTGGTGGTCACATAATGAATAGCATTGGTTATATGGATTTACCGATGATTTTTGAAAACAAATTTCACATAATAACAGCTTTTGTTGTGCCCGATATTAATATTGACCTCATTTTAGGAATAAACTTTTGGCGTAAATTTGAAATTTTTCCTAATAACCTTAAATGTATTACATTTTTTAATTCCGTCATTTCTAATGCTAGTCTTGAACTCGATCATCCTTCATTTATTCAAGCGTATGATGTTTTAAGCGTTTCAGAAAAGTCAATAGCTGACAACATTATTACACAATTTAATGATATTTCTTCAGACTCTAAAGGCTTAGGTAAGACCACTTTGATCACTCATCGTATTGACACTGGGGACTCGCAGCCTATTCGACAACGCTATTATCGTATGTCTCCAGAGAAGCAGCGCATTCTTGCAGAGCAGGTTGATGAAATGTTGCATCTAGACGTAATTGAACCTTGTGAGAGTGCCTGGTCTTCACCAGTCCTTATTGTGACCAAAAAACATGGTGAACCCTGTTTTTGTCTTGACAGTCGTAAATTAAATTCGGTTACAAAACGTGATGCGTACAATCTACCTTACGTATCAGAGATTTTAGATAATCTTCGCGATGCTCGTTACCTATCTAGCATTGATTTATCAAAATCGTTCTGGCAGATCCCTATATCTGAAGAAGATCGAGGTAAAACGGCGTTCTACGTTCCGGGTCGAGGTACTTTTCATTTTAAACGTACGGCTTTTGGACTTACAAATGCACCTGCTTCTCAACAGAGATTGGTGGATATGCTTTTCAGGGAGTTTGATCTTCAAGTCTTTGCTTATCTCGATGACATCGTTATTGTCTCAAAAGACTTCAATTCTCATGTTTCGTTATTACTTCGTGTCCTGGAGAAGTTGAAACAGGCAAACCTCTCCATTAATTTAAAGAAAAGTCAGTTTTTTCGTAGGCAACTTAGATATTTAGGTTATGTTGTAGATAGCGGCGGATTACGCACTGATCCAGAAAAAGTGCAAGCTATTCTTAATTACCCGAAACCTACTTGCCGAAAGGACATTAAGCGTTTTCTCGGAACAGCTACATGGTACAGGCGTTTTGTTCCTAATTTTAGTACTATTGCAGGTCCGCTTAACAAGCTAACTTCGAATAAAAAGGGTGGACCACCGTTTGTTTGGTCACCCGAGGCTGACAAAGCATTCCACAAGCTCAAGGAATGTTTAGTTACTGCGCCTGTTCTTTCTTGTCCTGATTACGATAAGCCATTTGAGGTTCATACCGATGCCAGCAACTATGGTGTGGGTGCTATGTTAACCCAAACCATTAACGGTAAGGAGCATCCAATTGCCTATATGAGTAAGTCGTTGTCAGAACCAGAAAGAAATTATAGCATCACAGAACGAGAAACACTAGCTGTAGTAATTGCATTAGAACATTGGAGATGTTACTTGGAGAATGGTAAGCCGTTTACTGTTTATACAGACCACAGTGCTTTGAAATGGTTCTTGTCTCTGAATAATCCTACTGGTAGATTAGCCCGATGGGGTGTTAGATTGTCCGCATTTCATTTTGAATTAAAACATCGTCGTGGCGTTGACAATATCATTCCAGATGCTCTTTCGAGAGTTGTTCCTATCAATGCCTTAAGTACATCAGGATTACACTTAACAACAACAGACACATGGTATAAAAATATTTATAATTCTTGCCTTACTAAGCCAGAAGATTTTCCAAATTTTTTAATTAAAAATAAAACTTTATCTAGATTGTCAAAAAATAAACATAATTTAACATCAGAATTTTCGTGGAAGGAGGTAGTTCCACAAGAATTAAGGGAACAGGTTATTAACGAAAATCACGCTGAACCTACAGCTGGACACTTAGGCGTTTTTAAAACATATCGTCGCTTAACGCTGCGTTATTTTTGGCCAGGTATGCATCAGGACGTTGTTAAATTCGTTAGTTCTTGTAGCAAATGTCTCTCTTATAAGGCTCAAAATCATCAAATTTTAGGTGAAATGGGTCGCCCTAAGCAATGTTGTCGTCCTTTTCAAATTATATCTATTGATCTTATGGGTCCTTTGCCTGTTACTCGTAAGCGAAATAATTATATTTTAGTCATAACTTGCTGCTTTTCAAAGTTCTGTCTTATTTTTCCTTTAAAGGCTGCTACATCTAGTGCTGTCACTAGAATTTTAGAAGATTCAGTAATATTAGTGCATGGAGTCCCTCAAACTATTTTCCTAGATAACGGTAGTCAGTTTATTAGTAAAATCACTGAATCTTTATTTAAAGAATATAATATTCCAAATATTTTTTACACTCCAAAATACACTCCACAAGTTAACACTGTTGAACGATATAATAGGACTATTATAACATGTCTCTCAACCTTTGTGGAAGATGATCATCGTACATGGGACCTTTTTATTCCCAAAGTTCAGTTTGCGATTAACAATTCTGTGAACGAGGCGACTGGTTATACTCCATCGTTTTTAGTCTTCGGCAGAGAATTAGTATCTTGTGGATCACATTATATTGACAGCAATTTAGGCGACGAACTTTTATTTTTCCCACGTGACCTCTACGCTGACAATTTAGGTTGCCTTTCTGAGGTATTCCGAGATGTTCAGACAAGGCTTTTCCATGCCCACGTTAAAAACACTTCTCATTATAATCTTCGTCGTAAATCGACAGAATTTAATATTGGTGACCATGTTATGAAGCGTGTATATGTTTTGAGTAATAAGGATAAATATTTCAGTAAAAAGTTAGCTCCGAAATTTGTAAAATGTCGCGTGATAGGTAAAAAATCACCGTTAGTTTATATTTTATCCGATATGTCAGGAAAAAATCTAGGTACTTGGCATATTAAAGATTTAAAATTAATAGGTCTCAATAAGTAGGTTAACCATTAGATTAGTCTACGGCTATACAACTATTGTAAGTTTATTCTCCTTGTTTTGATTTACCATCGGGTACTTAAAACATTCGTTGGGGTGATCAGTTTTAATAATAGCTGATTACTGTAGATTATGATAGGTAGCGTCAGTTTTCTTTTAGCAGAAATACTGTGGTTTTTTTTTGCATGCGTGAAGTAAGACAGATTGAATTTTGAAAGGTTGAATGCAAATGTTAGACTAAAGTGCGGATTTTATCTCATTAAATTTGAGTAGTAAAATCCTTACGTAAGACGGGGGGTATTATAACGTTGTATTTTTATACCGTTTAGAATAATATATATATATTAGTAATTTAATTTTTAACGCGATTGGAGCTACTAACCGGTTCCTTAATGATCGAATACGCTGTACGCACATACACCGCTCGTCGACTCATCAGACGACGGCATAGCTCTGTGGAGTCAACACAGCAGTGGAGCATTCACAAGACATAATTACCATTTTTATTTGTCGAGTGTCTTCATATGTTCCCCTGTGTTCTATTCTCATTATTTTTTAATTTTAAAACTAAGTGTTTTAAATATAATTAAATATTTTTAGTTTTTATATATATATATTTTATATATATTAAGTGTACCCCCAAGTGGTTAAGTATTGAACACGTGTTATTTTTTTCTTTTAAACTTAAATAATTTATTAAATATTTGATTGCTTTTAAAAAGCTTCGCTTTTGCTTGTAGTTGTTTTAATTAGAATTATATAGAAGTCAAATAATTATAAAATATAGATTATTTTATTGTTAGTAGTATTTATAGTATATCTTTGTATCTTTTGCTGTTGCATTAAGCCTGTTTAATATATATTTTTTTTTTCTTTTATAATGTTTGTAACTCCGTTCCGATTGTGAATACCACACTACTGCTTACGGTTTCTCCTTAGCTAGACACGCGTGGAATCACAATCGGCGCAGGCACATTTATCAAATTATAAATGTGATGCTATTCACAGGGTACCACGTTTTATTATAAAAAACGGCATCACCACTGGCTGCACCTGCGTACCCTCAAATTTAAAGGCGGCACGAGTTCCATCGTGCCTACATCTCCACGCCCGAACATCATCCGTGGCAGCAGGGGAGTACCGGACTACGGTAGTGAAGCCAGACGGGCCTGACCAACCCACTATTTTAAATTTTTATATATACTTCTTTTCGTAAATAAATTTGTTGAATACAGGAACACACCGTACACCGTATCAATCTCAGACAGTGTCCGCCTTCAACACTTTCGCGGGGTTGCCCTTCTGTCCGCACAGGACGTAGCTGGGAGGATCCTTAGGGAGCGGTCCCTTCCGCGAACAGTCGGGTGTCACGTGGTCGTCCAGGCACTTGACGCACCTTGGACGCGCGTGACAAAAACGTTGGGAATGCCCATAGAGCTGGCAGCGATGACACTGACCAGGAAAACCGCGACCACGTGGAGGTTTGACCCTAAGGCCGGAGAGTTGGCAGACTGCCTTGACGTTAAAATTTTGCTTTCCTTCCGGGGAAAGCTCGAGATGGACGAGAACGAGTTCGTCGTTCGTTCAGGACCCTAGTGGTCGCTCGGTACATGCGGCGCACCGAGATCCGTCATCTCATCCGTACCCAGAACGAATGGGACTTAAGGTCCTCGAAAATTCGCTCAGTAGTGAGCTCCACGGGGAGCCCTCGGATGACCACCGTAAAGCGGCGTGCATCCTCTAGCGCGTACGTGTGGTATCTGTAACCACGTTCGCGGAGGAGACGAGCCAGACCACGGTGGTCCGACGAAGACGCGGTTCGAACGCGGATACCGTCGGTGGTATTTCGGGTGGACGTGAAATGGAGCTTGTGCTTCGTCATAAGTGCGGACAGAGTGTCCCACTTAGACTTGTCCCTTATGTAAAACGGCAGCGGCACGGAGGACTTCCGTGGCGCTGAAGGCGCGGACGACGGCGGCGCGGACGCGGGCGCATCGGGCGCGATTGGTGCGCGTTCGCGAGTCGGGGCCCAGGCCCGAAGAACGGACGGGTGACGCGTGTTCGCTACTAGTGGATTTTGAGGTCCGTTTTCGCAGTACTTTCGAGGAGAGCGCTTTCGTCGCCTTCCTCTTGGCCGATTTGGTCTGCACGGTCGTGAAACCGTCGTGCTCTAATGTGGCGCATAAATGTGGCGCGATTTCTTGGACCCAACCAAAAAATTGCGACTTGGACAGATCTTCGGGAACCGCCGCAGACTTGGGGTCCATGGTGGAGCCCGAAGGTATGAGCCGTATCACATACTGATGGAAGGTTACGTTACGGGTACGAAGGTTACGAAGAATATAAAAGTGGGACATTTCTCTCAACGAAACGAAGAAAATATGTAAATAACTATATAAATTCGTAAAGAAAACTAAACAAGAACACACCACTGACAGCCGACATCAAACACAACCAAAATGTGTACACGTTGTCCATACCCAATAAGTCAAATGTGAATTATACTTTCCAATTTACCATTAGGTGACAAATTCACATTTATAAGTGTAACTTTGCTGTTCTGACAATTTTATATTTGTTTCTTTCATCATTACGTTTTCACAGTACGAAAGAGAGAACAACTGTTACGCACAATTAAGTCTTCAAATTTAGACTACTTCTATGCTTTAATTATTGTTCCGAGGTATTGACCTTTTTTTTTTTTTTTTTGTCTGTCTATGCTGTTAGCCCTGATGGCTATTACAGCGTCACCGGGGGAGAAGAGTATTGACCTCTGATGGCAAGGCAGTACAAAAAATGAATAAAAGTATGTATTATGACATTTCTAACTAACTGTCAAATGACTATATAAGTATTACTCAGAACAATAACTAAAGCAACCGCCCGATTAGTTTACTTAATACATTAGGCAAATTATATGAGAAAATAGTTCTCATTAGGCTCAATAGGGAAATCGAGAGGTTAAAATTAATTCCAAATGAGCAGTTCGGCTTTCGTGCCAATCACTCGTGTACCCACCTAGTGCACCGCCTAACGGAGCACATTCTTTCTCATAGGCGTAAATTTAACCGTAACAAAACAGGAGCGCTCTTCTTCGATGTGGCGAAGGCATTTGATAAGGTCTGGCACAACGGGTTGGTGTACAAGCTACTACGACTCGGGGTGTCGGATAGGCTCGTATTTTTAATACGAGACTACCTTTCGAATCGTTCCTTCCGCTACAAAGTAGAGGGGACACTGTCATCCCCCCGCCCCCTCAGGGCGGGAGTCCCCCAGGGCTCCGTCCTCTCGCCCAGCCTATACACGCTCTATACGTGCGATACTCCTAAGCTCGCACCGGGTATCAAATTAGCTTTATTCGCGGATGACACCGCAGTATTTACCTCCGGTAGGGACCCTCATGCCGTCGCCGCTCGCCTCCAATCCGCGGCCAACACCCTCGGTGATTGGTTTAGGAAATGGAGGATCGAGTTAAACCCACAGAAGAGCACCGCCGTGCTCTTCTGTCGGGTAAGGGTCGACACGGGGGTGCTAAGGAGAGTTAGAATCTTTGACCGACCAATAGACTGGCAAAAAGAAGCCAAATACTTAGGAGTAACGTTCGATAGTAAATTATCTTTCGGCAAACATATCAGAACGGTTAGGAACAGAGCGGCCTTCTTTCTAGGCCGACTCTATCCCCTCGTGTGCAAGCGGAGTAAACTGTCCCTTAGAAATAAGGTCACACTTTACAAAGTTTGTATACGCACCGTCATGTCCTATGCGAGTGTCGCCTTCGCTCACGCCGATCTGAAACCCCTTCAGGTGATTCAGAATAAATTCATGCGCACTGCCACGGGCGCGCCGTGGTATATGCGCAATGCAGACCTCCATAGAGACCTAGGTTTACCTACAATAGCGCAATATTTCAAGGAGCTCTCTCAGAGCTTCTTCGATAGGGCCGAGGTACATCCGAACCCACTGGTGGTTGAAGCGACCACCTACCAGCCTAGAGTCACCCCGATAGCTTTTAGAAGAAGACCCAAGTCGATTCTAATCGATCCAGATGACCAAATAACGACTGACAACAGACGATTAGCTTACACTGTATCACACACCTACACACACCGCCTTCGCCGGCGAAGGCGAGGCCCTAAACGCACGCTGCCTCGGCGTTCTGCCGTCGGGGGGCGTTAGTGTCATTATACCCATCTATCCCATCCTATAAATACGCTGTCTTAAGCCGAGGACGGCCTCTTATAGGCACCCTTAAGGCAGACGTGTCCCCCGGGCCCCTCAGGCCCGGGTTTTTCAAGGGCGGGTCTCAGTACTCGCCCACTCCCCCGGTGACGCTGTAATAGCCACTTGGCTAACAGCATAGTCATTACAATAAAAAAAAAAAAAAAAATAATAATAACTAAAGCAGGTTCATTATATTGCAGGTTATATAGTGCGTAAATTACAAAAAAAAATACATTGCGAAGTTTGCGTCCAAACCTTAGAAGAAAAAACAAGGCAAACATCACTGTCCTTGTTTTCTATTAAGGATAGAGGAGGTCTTGTTCATCCGTCTTACGGTGTTAACAAAGTATGTAAAACAGCTGAAAAAATACTGCGAGAGTTTGAGATACGTATAGGCATGAAATCATTAGGACAACCTAAGTACTTTTTGTCAATGATAAACAAAATTTCGAAATTATTACTACCAACATCAATTTTCCATGATTTGGTTGAACATTCATTCGATAACCATTTACTAGATGATCATAGAAATGTTTTAATAAAATTAATCAGCAAAGAATTTTTAACAACTCGTATCCATTACAGTACGAAAAAACTGTCTAATCATGCAGAAAAAATTAGGTCTTTTTTTACTAAAACTGTAATATTCAAAGGACAATAAATGTCGCTCCACGACTGACGTGGGCGAGAATGTAATAAGTAAAATTTTTGTTGCCTGGGATTAAAACAGCTAATTGTTATCGCACGTGAAATCATCGGTAAGGTGATAGCACTTTTCGGTGTATCTCGTTCTAGCAAATGATAGAGAAAACCTAACCAGCCTTTTAAAACCGGTAGGTACTACGATGGAGATAAGGATCACTATCGATATCGCGGATAAGTTTACACAATTTCACATCACTAGAAAAAATTCTGTTGTCTACGGCGTAAATCTGAAGCTCCTTCTATGCTTTAGTTATTGTTCTGAGAAGTATTATTATCAAATGACAAATACTTGTCAATAGTCAAACTTGAAACCGCAGAAAGTGAGTGGAAATTGGATATAACCTAGTGTGTTTATTCAAAGAAATTACATTTAAAAAATGTTTTTAACTCTTAAATTGCTTGCAAATAGGCACCCGTCCTTTATTGCACGTACGGTCTTCGTTAGAAATAATGATGTAGAAAGCGCTTGTAGAGTTATTAATAGGGTGCTGGGCAAGGATGGCATCCTAGAACAATATAGACTTACAAGATATTACGAAAAACCTTTTCAAGTAAATGTCCAGTATATATATATTTATAATGTTTCCTGATTATTCATATCACAACTCAAATCAGTCATTTGTATTGATGTTGTCTTTTGCAAACAAATTTGATTGAGTTAAATGGAGTTTGTTTTGCAGACGAGACGCCGAGTGAACCATGAGAAATGTAAGGCTATTTACAACGAAGACATGAAAAGAAAAATAGAGTTTGTGCTTAGAAAAAATAGACATGAACCTTTTCCTGGATGCCATTAAGAGGTTATATTGTAACTCCTAAGAGATATAAATAGAAAATTATGGTAATATAGAAATAATAAAACTGTTTGAAAATCAACATTTATTCATAGTTTTATACATTGTTCTAGCAAAATATTTACAGAAAGAGATACAAAGTATTGTCAGTTTTCAGTTTTTATGGTATAAAAATAAGTTCAAAGTGACTAGATGCAGCAATTGGCACATGAAGGACCCCGCTGGGCCAGCGTAGGGTCACGTATAGTTTAGGCAAGAGTCTCGGCGACGCACATAGAAGTGGTAACGATAGCAACGGTGGCAGGTTTTTATACCACAACGGTAGCTCAATCCACCCTGCGGCTTGCCTTTGCAGTACTTTAAACCACAGGGGTACCAATTAACACAAACCTAAAAACAATTGGTTTACTGTCATAACTTCAAATATAAAATAAAAACTTATGCTAAAAGGGGTCACATTACACTCTTACCTCCAAATGACAAATGCATTCTTTGACAGCATCTGTTACTGCAACACACACATTAACAGCAGGAGTACCATCAGCGGTGTCTGAAGACAGGATGTGGGCAGGGAATGGTGTTACTTCAGATGTGTATGAAGATTGCTCTACACCTGCAAGTTGTTACTAAATAGTTAAAATTACTTGATCATAAACACAATGATTTTGAGATCACTCTTAAAAGAGGAGATTGAAAAAGCCTTAATAAAAGTGATTGAATGACCCTTTAAAGTTTGTTTCATTCTACACTTTGAAAGGATTCGTTTTCGATAACATTTCAGTCATTTCTGAGTCAAACAGTATCCAGAGAATAAACAATGCAGTCATATGATTGATCAATGGTGTAAGTTTATTTATTTTGATCATAATATTAATATTGGACAACATCAAAGTTTAAGATGATATTTCCAAGCAAAACTTAAATAAGTAAAAACTTAATTTATAAATTGTATTATTGAGTCAGTAAATCCTCTGAATAAATCTTGAAGTAGTCCGGCAGCAATTGCTTCATATGAATGGTGTATCATCCTCAAAATAAAAATATTAAACATTGTACTATTCTTTAGAGTTCCGCACAACAACATTTGTAAGCTTTCTTAAATTAGTTAGGTTAGCTAAATTTTTAAATTTGAATGTTTTTAGACTTGATTTTTGCCATTGTTGCATAAAAGATTTACACTTTTTGAATCAAGTAACAACTTGTTATTGTTCCTCATATTTATGCTATGCATATCACTGAGCTTAATAATTTTTTCAATTATTATATATATATATATATTATGTACATATAAATACATAAATATAAATATATACATATATATCTCATATTTTCTGGACTATACTGTCCTTCAACCATGAGTACATTAATTTGTTTAAGCTTTAAGTATCTGCAGGCCCCAGATTGTAAATTGTATGGATCTCTTATGTAAAATCAAAATGGTTTAAATATCTGCAGCACTACCCCATAGTAAGATAAGACGTTATGATATGAAAGTAACTAAAATAAACTAACTTGGCGGTATTGTTGTTGATGAGGGACCTTACTTATTTAACAGCATAGGTGGCAGAGCTAAGCCATTCCATCTATATGAGGGCCTCATTCTAGCTTAGCATCAACAGTGATTCCTAGAAAAACTGGATTTCATCACATCCATTGCTTCCTCATTTGAAAGTACATTAGTCGAAGCACCTGTTTAATATTAGAAGTTGAAAATCTAAGAAGTTTAGTCTTCTTATTACTAAGCAACAGGTTGTTAACACTAAACCAATGCAAGAGCAATATTTGAGAGAGAACTTGATGAACACCGTACTATAAAAAATAATCACAATAATAATGGAATATGGTTAGTTTCTATGTACATATTTGTAAAATGTTTTGTAGAAAAAACAAATATTTCTTGTTTTAGATAGTCTTGCTTGCCAGGTAGCAGATTCTACAAATACTAGTATATAAATGATGACAGTCAGTTTTTTATGTCAGATTATATATACGTAGTGTAGTGTAGTTGGGAAATTATATATGTGAATAAGTAGTTGTGTGTGGTTTTAATTATATAATTTTAGAAGTATTTTCACAATATTATCTATTAACAACAACTCACCAGGTCGTGGTCCCCATCTAGTGAGATCTGCAGTTCTTAAGTACACTTTATCCCGAGCAGAGTAACAGTGTCGTGCTGCCGCCGGTGACAGCAGCCGCGTAGCGCGACCGGCCCATGCTGTGGTTGTAGTTTGTCTCCAGCCTTTATCGTCCTCAGCCACCCTCACAGTACCAGGGTTTTTCTAAAAATAATAAGACATAAATTTTAATTGGGTTTAGTTTAACTAAATATTTAAAAATAATAAGACAAATTTTAATTGGGTTTAGTTTAACTAAATATTCAAATATTCTATCATTATATATCTGCCAGTACAGATTTATTTTATGTACCACAATTTATTACAAAAAAATTAAGACATATCTGCATAGGATGAACAGACTATGCATTACTTATTATGTTTACAGATAATAGATATAGTGGGGACTTGGGTAATATTTATTATAAAAGGAAAAATTAATTGATTATTTTTAAATATTTTCTATATTTAAATAATGTGGTAATTCAAAGTGAATAAATCAGATGATTACCTGTCTCAACTTGGCCATAGCATCAGGCGCAATGAAATCTGCTTGAGCAGCATGTGTTAGGAAGCAAAGTATCTGATGACCAGTCTGTCCAAGCTCTTCTTCTCCTGGTATCACAACTTTCATTGCTTCAACCTCCTAAATAATATAATTTAAAAAGCTTATTTTCATATTATAACAAAAATTCTTAAGTAAAAAAGGTAATAGTTAATGTTACTTACATTCGTAAAATCGACAAGTTGTGAGATATAAATTCCATCTAATCGTAAGAATTCCAGAGTTACTGTATCTTCTGATACGTTAGCCGTTATATTTTCTTGCATAACATCACCACCCTGTAATATTTATTATTAATTTTTTTTCTATAAATATGTGCACTTACACTAAATAGAAAATAATTGATTTCAATTTAACTTACCTGGTTTTTTACATTAATTAAAAGTTGAAGTTTTGAAGGTTGAATAAACAAGTATATTGTTATTATAATTTTTAAAGCAGACCCTTCCATTGCCTTAGATTTATATATTTTATATTTTTTAACAAAAGAGAAAGCTTTTTTCTAACATCGTACTAATTTTGTTCATACTTCAAAACATTCATCTGTCAAGCAAAGAGTTTTCTGATAGTTCAATACATGTGTAGATATGGAGAATATGATTTTAAATTATTAAATATATTAGTCTAACAGATAATTACTAGGTGATTCTAAGTTCGTTTTATAATATTTTCATTCGTTTTGTCATTTTTAAGAAATATTTATAAAGCGTAAGTAATTATTGTTATTTCCAGTCGGAAATTAATATCAGTCTCTGCAAATATTCAATGATTGTCAAAAGACAAAATGGCAGTGTAAAAAGTTAAAGTGACAGAAGTCAAAACAATTAGCTTACAGCTTCCTGTCAAGTGTCAACTGTAGAGGGTAGAAAAAGAGTATAAATCATAGAATTAATATACATATGTATAATATCTCTTATGGTATAATTCCTTTGTATCCAAAAATGTCCACCAAAAACTTAAGGTTATATTAAGAGAATTTCATTTAAATGAAATGCTAAATCAAATATTAAATCTGCAGTTAGTAATTATAGACAAAGTAAAACACAGAGAAAAAATTAGTAACAGGTTATAATAGTTTCTATCTACGATTCAACAACTGTGATTATGACTGTGACAATGGTGCGTTTCAATCGACGCACTTTTTTAACCAACTGAATGTTTGTAATATAATATAACAATATATATCTATCACAAATTTAATAAAAATCACAATAGTTTTAATAATTTCTTCAAATGGCTACAATGTACCTTCTCCATAAGTTTAATTTTATTCATACCAGGGCACGGTTTTGCGTGACACAAAATTTTTATTTTGAGGTCATTACATTGTACACGATTCCGTCCGATGCGCAACCGAGTAACATTCGAACGTCACTCGAAATATAAAGAGCAATGTTGGGAATATCAAAGACAGAGTACAGACAGCTGTCTTTTAATTTTCAGCTGATTTTTGTGTACGCTTAGAAAACCAAAAGTGATCCTTGCTATTTTTTGTTGTCTTGTGCCATTCTTTTTTCTTATTTTTATTAGTAATTGAAAGGTCAGCGCGTCAGTAGTGAAAACGATCGAGAAAGGCTTAGGAACGAACAAAGGGAGATGGTTCATTGAGTGCGGGCGGCGGGCAGCGGGTAGCGGGCGTGACGTCACGCCGCGACGAGGCCGATGCGGCGAGGATCGTGACCGGAGGAGCGCGGCGAGCACGCGCAGCGGAGCGGGCCAGCCTGGCCTCCAGTGACTCCGGGGACGAGGGCCAACGGCCGCCGCGCAAGCGGACGCGCAGGCTTTCGCCGGAGCCTACCATGCACCAGCCATGCACCAACGGCGCACACCTTAACGGTGACGCCGCTCGCAATGGAGATCTGCCTCCCGGCATGCGTATGGGGCAGACCGACCAGGAAATTGTTAGACTCATTGGTCAGCATCTGCTCTCTGTTGGACTTGAGTAAGTATCACAGCTTGCAGTTCATATACATCAGGTTTAATTGTCCCAATATTTAAGAAACTGGACCTTGGAGTTGAGTAGTAGAGATGGGCCTTTTTCATTGGGCTTCTCCCACTGGTAGCCAAACATGGTTTGGTATATTTAAACATAGTATGATTGTCTTAGTGATTAAGAATTCTATTGGCTTTATATTTACTTGACATCTTTGTTAATCATATTATAACCAGTCACTTAAAATTGTATCAAAGTGCTGCTATAATGTTAGTAGGTCTTTTAATGTGAGCTTACTAATAACAAGAACAAAGAATATTCCAACAACTACGAAGAAGATCAAGATTTAATGGTTGGTTCATTGTGTGTTGGACAAAGGATGAAAAAAATGTTAATTTATCTATAAACATACCAACGAAAATTGAAGTTTGTTCTGTCATTGTATGTGGATTATCCAACCTGGTTTAATTTCAGTAAAATGTTATTTATAAAGGAACACATTGTAGGTTAGATTGTTACTTTGTAACTCAACTTAAACATATTGCTTCAGATTGATATTTCTTCGAGTTATTTCTTTAAATTAAAATTAAATAAAAACCTTATTAGTAATTGCTTTGCTATTGAGCATTGCTTTTGGCGTTGTTTTTTTTTTACTTTTTTAAGATGTCAATAAATAATTATGGGTGTTTGTTTCCATTTCTTTTTATCTGTATGTGTGTATATGGGTTGGTAGAGATACATGTTTTAAACTAACATTTTCAAAAGCTAGAATAATTCAATAGACTATAAAAAATTTTTTGTGTCTTAAGTCTGTGTATGTTTAGTTGTGCATATAAATTTAATTGTGCATATAAATTTAAAATTAAAATGGGTGTTTAAGCTAAACTTATATACAAAAAAAAAAACATAATATACAGTAAAAAAAACACTGGAATCTAATAACAAAACTTTTTTAATATGTTAGTATACATTCAATTTAAAAAAAAATCTATTTAAAATACATTCAATTTAAAAGTGAGAAGCATTATATACTTGATAGATTTTTAAAATTAAATATGTACATTTATTATAATATATGCAAAACAAGAACATATTTTGTACATGTACAATAAATCATTATTAAAACTGTAACTAATGTATAGGACCAAGTAATAAAAGTAAAATACATGTCAGGAGCTTACACCAAAAAAATAAGAACTTTTTTATACATAAAATGAGAGAGTAATGAAGCCTGAAACTATTTAAACAAGTTATTTGTATGAGTTACAGTTGAAGTATACATTAGAAATCCAAACAGAAGATTTTTAAAATATTGCATGGTGATAGCTTAGTGTTTGAGCGAATTATAAAATACCTTGCACATCTACAAACTATCTCATTGAAATATATAAAAAACTTTTTTAGACCACTATAAATATAGGCAGGCTTTTTGCATTTTTTTATTATGAAAAATGATTTTTCAACATTCATAACATTATTGATAAAATAATATATCATTCATACATCTAGTTATCTAGTGAATCATCCTATAAAAGTGTATCATATCAATCGGAGATCCACGTTCAGACGCAGCGCTGCGCTGTTGATGGAGGAGTCGGGGCTTCACCTGGAGCACCCGGCCGCCGCCACCTTCCGCACGCACGTTCTGGCCGGCGACTGGGTGAAGGCCGATCACGACCTTCGTGCGCTGCACGATCTGCTACGTGACTCGCCGCAGGTCGAGCCCCACAACCTAGCGGTGAGTGCAAAGCAGGATCCGCGACAATTCATTCGCAAAGCTCGAGATCTAAACTTCCGACACTCTTCGTCTTCAGGAGATGAAATTCGTGGTTCTCGAACAAAAGTACCTGGAACACCTGGAGGCCGGGCGGGTGCTGGACGCACTGCACGTCTTGCGTAACGAGCTGACCCCTCTGCAGTACGACACGGCGCGCGTGCACCGCCTGTCTGCGCTCATGATGTGCGCCGACGCCGCCGAACTGCGGCAGCGTGCGCGCTGGCCGGGCGGACCGCGCTCGCGTGTTCGTCTGCTGGCCACCGTGCAGGCCGTGTTGCCGCCCGCGCTCATGATGTCGCCGGGCCGACTGCGTGCTTTGCTGGCGCAAGCGGCGGCGCAGCAGGCGGCGCGCTGTCGGTTCCACGCGTCGCCGCGCCCCGCCCCCCCGTCTCCCGCCCCGCCGCCCGCCATCGCCCTCGCCCTCGCCCTCCCGGACAACGAAGACGAGGACGAGCCGTCCGCCCCCGACCACATCCCCTTCTCGCTACTGGCAGACCACCACTGCTCTGCGGACCAGTTCCCGATTCACTCGTTACAGGTGATACCACCGGTCATATGATGTTTTCACTTTGTCGGGATCGTATTGAACTTGGACGACTGTTTCTTCGTGATGCAGGTCCTGAACGGGCACTGCGACGAGGTGTGGTATTGCAAGTGGTCGCCGGACGGCTCGAAGCTGGCGTCGGGCTCCAAGGATAATACCGTCATGATATGGGACTATAATCCGGTCTCCAAACGATTGGCCTTTAGGTATACGCCTAATATTATATGATTTTAATTTAATCAATTATAAAATGTACACGATGGTGCTCCTCTGTAGGCCATCATAAATCTAATGTTTAAACGATGCGCGTTCACGATAACATTACAGAAAATCTCTGGAGGGTCACTCGTACGGCGTGTCGTTTCTGTCGTGGAGCCCGGACGGCCGGCACCTACTGGCGGCCGGGCCGGAGGACTGCCCCGACCTGTGGATATGGAACATGGAGGTATGACTACCCCCCGCCGACCGAACCGCACCGACCGTGTAGTAATCGTCTAATAACCGTTCCGCGTCCTCCAGACGGAGCAGTTGCACCTGAAGATGACGCACTCGCAGGAGGACTCCCTCACCGCGGCGGCTTGGCACGCGGGCGGAGCGGCCTTCGTGTGCGGCGGAGCGCGCGGACAGTTCTACCACTGTGCGCTCGACGTACGTATACATTACACACGCAGACAAAAGAACGTACATACACACGCATACAAGTGAAGGGTGCGCACTGCGACCCCTGCACATACACGCACATACAAACCGTCCCGCCGCAGGGCACGCTCATCAACAACTGGGACGGCGTGCGCGTGAACGCGCTGGCGTGTCGCGCGGACGGGCGCGTGCTGGCCGCGGACACGCACCACCGCGTCAGACTCTACGACTTCGCGGACCTCACCGACAGGAATCTGTATGTTATTGCTATTTTTGATGTCGGTTTGTCCCTCACTTATTAATGGACGTGCCCCTCTCGTCTTCCGTTCGTCGCTAATCTCTTCCGCACAGCATCCAGGAGGAGCACGCCGTGATGGCGATGACGCTGAACGCGGCCGACACGCTGCTGCTGCTCAACGTGGCCAACCAGGGCGTTCACTTGTGGGACATACGTGCGTATTTGACTCGTGTCGTGGAGTAGTTCCTCGGGCGGCCTCTGATGTCGGTGTCGCCGCTGGTTGCAGGCGCCCGTGCTCTGGTGCGTCGCTTCCGGGGCCTGTCTCAGGGCCACTTCACGATCCACGCGTGCTTCGGAGGAGCTCATCAAGACTTCATAGCGTCCGGTAGCGAGGACAACAAGGTGAGGACGATCCGGGCCTCGCCTCTCCGACGTACGAGTCCTTAGAGTCGCCTGGTCATCTGTTAAAGTGCCTAACATTACTTCCGTTCCTTATATCATAATAATATTTATTTCGTCCCGGGTCCTCATTGGCTGAGCGCTCGCACTCGTTACGATAAATCCTAAAATGTTCGTGGAATCGTATTCTCTATGCCAATTAACCTAACTAACTGAACGTCGAGATGACATCCTTTGAGCTTCCGCGTTTACGGAAACGCTAGCGTGTTGTGATTAAAAACAATTCATTGGGTATTGAATTTAAAAAGCACTAGTAAAGATGGAAAATTAAAATAACTTGACAATGTTCAGTAGCAGTCGTTTTTATTAATCAAAGCTTCTATGATGCTACCCTCGTAACTTTGTAGTCGTGTATAAGTAGCGGCAAGAATCTTTAGCACTGACGTTGACTGGCCCAAAGTCAAAAGTAAGGTATCCGAGGGGACCGAAGGGTAGGAAGGACTTGCGGGCGGAGCGCCCATGTATGCCCCATGTATGCCCCATGTATGCCCCATGTATGCCCCATGTATGCCCCATGTATGCCCCATGTATGCTCCGGTTGCATTCCGTCCCCGCACTATACGACTCCCCGCGCTCCTCCCCACCGTACATTCGAGTACAGAATCGTTTATTTTGTTGATTGTTTTTTTTTACTGATATAGCTAATCTTCATAATTTTTTTAAAAATATCCTTAATAAAAGTAGGTATTCATTATTAACGTTTTTTTTACAACATAACTTTTAAATAATACACAATACGAAGATTTGGTGACTATTACAATACACTGCGAAATAAAAAATCTTTTTAAGTTATAATAGTATTGCGTGCGTGACGGCACCGATGCGCAGTTTTCTCTTTTAGATCTCGTTCAGTGTTAAGCTGACGAGCCGCGACATAATATACATATGTATGTGTATAGGAATCCGGACAGATTCATTTTTTTTTGCCCAATTAAAACACAAAACACTACAAACTTGGTAACTAATTAAAACTTAATAAATGAATGTCGTCGCTTATACTGCAACTCGTTGTTATTAAAATGATGAAACCCATTTAAATATGAGAGCCTCCTCGGTGCCGTGTAATTTGATGGGAGGTCTCCCGGCAGGTGTACATCTGGCACATCGACGGCGAGGAGCCCATCGCGGTGGTGTCCGGTCACACTCGCTGCGTCAACGCCGTGGCCTGGAACCCCGCGCACCACGACGTGCTGGTGTCGGCCTCCGATGACTACTCGTTGCGACTTTGGGGCCCGAGGGCCCACCGCGCCTAGTGGGGCCTCGCCCTAGGGGTCTAGTGGGGTTCCTCGCCCAAGGGACCCAGTGGGGCCCTTTGCCTAGTGGTGCTCCTCGACCGACCGGCCTGGCGTCCCGCGTGGTGATAATGTATAATACGAATGTATGAGTTTGTGTGCGTTGTAAGGCTTCATATCGATTAGAAACAGGTGGCATGTGTATGTGTGTGTTTCCGTGTATTCGATACTTATTAATATGCTGAGGTTTTTACAACCATGACAATGAAACATGCTCTACTTGGATCCCGAAATGAAATAAAACTTATAAAAAATGCGGCGACTGTTTTTAATATATGTATACTACTTGCACAATTTTTAAAACTTAGAAGATGTAAATGAATTTATATCTAGGAGGAGTCTATCATCCTATACCTACTCATCTCACTGAATTTATGCTTTTGGCAAAACTACTTTGTGCAATTGAGAGTGCCATAGAACAGTGCAATACTCTCTTAAAACGATTGTTGTCTATGACCTACTATGACCTACTATGACCTACTATGACCTACTATGACCTACTATGACCTACTATGACCTACTATGACCTACTTGTTGATTTATGACACGAGTCAAAGTGTACCCGAAGGAATATATTAATATGTATTTTAGTTTGAGAAGTTTCTTAAATTGTCAAGTTTTAACATAAATGGAATTGTTTTCTTTTTCGCAAGTGATATTTCACGAACCACATCGCGGTTGTCGGAGCGTCGCGTGCTAGTGACGTAGTGACGTAGTGACGTAGTGACATAGTGACGTAGTGCACTTGTCCTCGGTTAGTGCCACTTTAGCATCTAAGTGCTGGCTGGGATATTTAGTTGTTTTTCTAAAAGTCGCCGGGTGAAAGTTACTAGAAAGATTTATTTTATGACGACGTCACAAACGCCTTAGTCCTCGATTTGGAGTCATAAATAATACATGTGGCAATATAAAATTATCTAAAAATTATATTAGTGCGTTAAGTGATTGAATAGAGAGTCGCCGTCCTCCCGGACTGCGGACCGACTTAGACTAATTATTTAAGTACTATAATTAACTTAATTAAGTGACGGTAGGACTCGGAGACGTGGCCGCATTATATTTTTGTACCGATTATCTCGTGATAAGCGTTCGTTGTACTGGAATTAAATTACTGATTGAAAACGTCCGACAGAGAAATGGTTATTATTTTAGGGGTAGGTAATTGTTGCATTGGTCTCGAGACCGTATACTCAATGTAGCACGCACTTTGACATGACATTCACTAAAATGTTAAAATGTTGTGGTGTATTTGTATCGTTCTCGGGCACGCTCTCACCCGGCGTGCCTCATCAATTTAGTTTTTTTAAAGCTACATGTGGCGCCCTAGCTCCTAGGACGGCATGGGACACGTTTGTGACCGCGTCTGGGGCATGAACTCCGGGGCTGTGTAACCCTAGCCGCATAAGAGTATCAAATTATTTTTATTGGGTTTGGGTATTAGTTTTATATCTACTATTTACTTCTGAATGTCTATTTTGAATTTATGATCTATGGTTTTAGGATACCGGAAAGATGAATGTGAAATAACCTTCAAGTTATGTATTCCCTACTTTTAATACAATATTATGTTTTATGCAACATGCATATTTCATACGTAAGAAGATTTTGCTTCAACTACATTATAAATCTCGGAGTTCAAGGTCGAACCAAGTAGTCGTGTGTGTAATGTCGAAGTACAAAGGGCGTTTTCTGATAGTTTGTAGAGCGAGGCTCCGGCCCACTTGTTATTAAATAATTATATATCAATAAAGTTTTTTATCTTAAATTATCAAGTGTTTTATTTACCTATTTAATTCATGAGTTTTAACTACAAAGAGAAGACTATTTTTATTTAGTTTGCGAGGTAAGTTAATCAGGCCCAATTCGAGGGAGTGGCAGTATATAATTATCGGCAGTGACCGAAAAGTTCTGAACGAAATTTGGAGGGAATTGGATAACTGCTCCTCTGTACTGTCGCGCACACAATACTTTTGTAACAAATATTATTTTTATTTTTTTTAAGTTAGTAGGTAATGTAACAATTACCTTAAAGTCATTGTGTTAATTTAAAATGTATGTAGTCAGCATTTGTTGATAATTATTGTATACTTATGGTTTATATTGTATCTAAAATATAAATTATTAAAGTTTATGAGGATTACATATATATATATATCTCTCCGACCGTTTTCGGTCACGGCGACTGTTATTCTATTGGGAAGGCCCATATCTCTGATGGGTCCTCAGGTGACTGAAATAGCCGGTCTTGGAAGTAAAAGTACGGCTGCACATACTAGAAGTCAGCACACCTCGGACAAAATGATAAGATAAGGCCGCGGGTGGTCGGTCCTTTAGCTCATCTCGTTTAGCACCGAGCTCACTTCTTCGCTGGTCTTCAAAGTTATGCACCTGAGTGTTCACTGTTCTACTCCATTATGGCCGGTCTTCTGCCTGTTTTTCCCAATGTAAAGGTCACAACGTTTCATGTTGAGCTTGAGAACATCCTTGTATCGGAGCAGTTGGCCACCTTGTTTGCGCTTCCCCTCCAACTCCGAGTAAAAGATGCGCTTGGCCAAACGTTCGTCGCAGCTGCCGCCTCATTATATATGATTCTATTCCATACACTTTTGCGCGTCGAAGAACCTCGCGTGTTCCGAACACGGTCTCACCAATAGATGTTTTATATGGTGCGGAGGCAGTTAATATGAAATCTGTCTAATATGCACATCCGCTTATGATACAGACACCATGTTTCAGAGGAGTAAAGGAGATTCGATAGAACAATTGCCACGTACACAGCTACTTTTGTAGCGAGTTTTATGTCGTGCGACTGAAACACCTTCACGCGAAGTTTGCCAAAGACTGCAGCAGCGGTTCCAATTCTGCAGCTTAATTTATCGTCAAGGCAGCACTTGGATGTTATTGTGCTCCCTAAATATTATACTTGTCTGTCTGTCTAAGCGAATCGTCACCAAGCTTTATGTCAACAGGTACGTTTAGTGTGTCCCAGATCATCACCTCTGTCTTTTTCACATTTATTTTCAGACCAAAACGTGTCTCATCAAGATCCGTCATAAGATAAACATCCTTGTATGACGCCACAGCTGACACCGATGTACTCTGAGACTTCGCCCTTCACACTGATAGAACATTGCATATCATCATGCAGCGAGTCGCACTAGTTTTAGAAACTTATTTGTGCACCCAAGTTTCGCCAGGACCATCCACATGGCTTCGAGAGGCACGCTGTCAAAGGATTTTTCAAGGTCAACAAAGCAGAGGTACAGTGGCTGACTTTGTTATCTACTTTTCTCCTGTAGCTGATGATGGACGGAGGATGGATGTTCTGATGGACGGAGAAAATAGTCCCGCAGGTGCCTCTATCTGGTCGGCAACTTTGTTTCCGGCAAGATATTTTCTAACAAGGACATTAGGCGATTGAGTAAAATCCGTGCAAAAATGTTTCCTGGTGAGGACAGAAGTAAGATATCTATGTACGAGTTACAATCGGAACGGTCGCCTATGTTCTTGAACAGGGAGCAGATTCGAGAGATTTTACATTCAGTAGGCTTCGTCTTCGTCTTCCTCCCACATATACACGAACAAATTCCATGTAGTAGCATGTAACTCACTTCACCATACTTGAGAAGCTCACCCGGAATATTGTCTATGCCGGTCGTCGTTTTGTTTTTCTGTTGCCGTATGGCGGCAGAAACCTCACTCAAAGTCAGTGGATCGTCTAGTTGGTGATCTAGGATTACATATAGTAATATAAACACTATCAAAATTAATTATTGTTCAATGCCACAAGTGTCACAAGTCTACTGAGACACTCGGCGGTACATAGGTTTGCAGCTGAACTACGGGTCAGCTGCTAAGATCAGGGTACTACGGGACCCCGGTACATAAGCCCTCCGGCAGCGATGCATGCGCTTGTGTGTGTTAACTGCCGGGTTACCGGTTTTGGTGTTGGATTCGTAGTGTTAATGTGGTTAGCTGCAGAGATTGGGCGCTGTTCGTCTGGGTTCCCCCAGTTGTCGGGGGCTCGTCAGATCTTGTGCTCAGCGAGAGGTGATTGACCAGCCTAAGGCGAAAGGCTGCTGAGGTCTTTCACTTCAGGGCTTGGTACGGCTCTTAAGCAGAGATCCCTTCGGGGGTCACTGCAGTTCGGGTAGCCCCGTGCTTAGAGGTTAGATGGATGTGCTAGCATCTATCCGGTCACCCGACTGTATCGTAGGGTAGGCTTGCGGCCTGACTGCCTGTCGGGTAGTGAGCGTGCCTTACAGCTCCGGCACCAGCTGGAAACTGGTAGTTAGCCTCTCTGACGTCCTCGCCAGTGTGGGAAATCACACGGGAAGTGAGCGTGCCTTACAGCTCCGGAACCTTTCATGGTGAAAAGGTAGCTTGGTGGTCGCGATTGGACTTGTCTATGACCGATAGCCTTGCGAGCTTACTAGTCTTATAGTGCCGTTGTCGGATGACTTCGGAGGTCAGACCTGCCATATAAGGGTCCATGTGACAGGGGTAAACCTTGACCACATGAATAGCTCAACCTTTATAACCGGAGGATTGGTGGGGTTGAGATGCTATAAACATAAGTATTAGGACTGAAGGAGGCGAGGGCGGTGTTCAAAGACACAAACAAACTTATCATAAATAAAAACGTAATAAAAAAACAAGTGAGCGGGGTGTCGTATCGGTGGGGGAGGGACGTACGTAGCGCTGATCGCCAATCACTACTCAATCACACGCGCTACGTACGCCCGTCCTTCATCCCTTCATCAGATACCTTTATTTAGACTTCTAGGCACTCTAGTCCATCAGCGCTGATTCGTGCTGATAAAAGCCGTGATTTAACATTTTTTTAAACATTAAACTTCCGAAATATGCTCTGATTAAATTTAATATAAAGGTTTTTTTTTGTGTATATATATATGTTTTGATCTATATATATAAAAGTAAAAAAAGGAGTAATGTTTAATATATTTTTGATCTTTTACTTATGTATTAAAAAAGAGACAATTTTTTGCTCAAGTCTTTTAATGAATTGCTTAATATGAACTACAATGATATAATATTGTATGTCATAAAAAAATAAGTTCATTATTTTTAACTATTTATTTATACGAAAACAATGTTTTATAATATAATAATTTACTTAAATATAACTATCAATAATATAGACAAAACAAACAAAATATATAATTGTCTTTAATTCTTAATATTACACTCAACACAGACCAGCCTTAAAGGTGGGTAACAAAATCCTTATTTATCTGATACCTTTAATTTTAGTACTTGCTGCAATACCTAAAATAAAAAATGTATGAGATGCAATTAAGTATATAATAGCTACTAATTAAGATTTAACATCTTTTCAATTACAATTTACATATAATAACTATATTTTCAACTTGTGTAATGGTAAATGTAATCAGTGAAGAGACTTGGGATCAGTGTGAACAGTCCTATAAATATTTAGTAACAGAATATTTACAAATGAGTGGGAACACTACAGACTAGCAAAGGGATGATCTAACCATATTAATATCATAATAATAATAATTCGCTCGTTCACCACACATTTGCCAACAAACCAAAATTAGAATTATTTTATGAATTCTTTCTACTAATAATAATACCAAATCACAATTGTAACTATAAATTTGATGTTCCCGACTTTTCAACTAGCTCCAGCAAAGTATGTAGGGAGGTGTCAAATAGTTCACATCGTATAGGCATCTCTAGAGAGTAAAAAGGGTTCTTGAGAGCATAATCTGAGTACAATTCGTAGATCCGTCTTAGAACAATATCAGGGCCTTGCATGTTGGTGTCAGTCACTACTATGAATTTTACACCTGCAAAATATAGCAATTAATAGACAGATAGTATGTTATCTAATACATATGTTGTTTAGAAAATACCTGTTAATGTTTGAAAACATGAGAGCTTAAAGGTGTCAGCTGTAAGTGTTTCAATGCCAGAAGACTTTGGAACGGGGCTGAGTTGACTGGCCAATGCAAACAGTGGGTAAAACATGCTGGCCAGCACTATCTTTTCGTTAGTAGTAGCTCTCGGTCGACCAAACTTTAAGCTTAAAGGGTAGCTTTCCTAATATTTAATATAAAACAAGCAAAATTAAAAACTCCACATAATTGTTTTTAAATATTAATAATGATATATAAATTTACCTTTTGTTCTATCACCTCGAATACGTCTTTTCCATCTTCTGTGGACCGGCCGTTAACTGGAGAGCCGTTTACAGTCAGCAATACATGGCTTACTACAATCAAACAATTTCGTACACTTTATTCACGGTATTACTGATATATGTAAAATATCGTATAACAAATTGTTTACCATTAATTCCATCCCTCTGTCCAAATACAACAACCACTTTTTTATTTTCATATTCTAACTTGATGTCAAGAGGATATCCGAAAGTTTTTTCAGTTTCCACTTTCGGAATATTATGGTCGTAATTATAAATCAGTCCACCAGATTTACTGACTATATATACCCCGAAAATAACCATATTTAATATTTTACAGTTCCCACAATATTCAAAATAAATACTATTACCAGTGGTAATTTACCACCAGGCACCAAGCGGCAAACACGGGAAACTACCACTGACCACAGAGTACTAAAGTATAGTATAAAGTCATTAGTCAGTAGTCAGTACTCACTGGTAGTAATCACCAGTTTATAGTACCAGTCACCACTCACCACCGTCCACCACTCATAGAATTGTATAATATCTCTATACTACCACTAGTCATACTCAAGTAATATCAATAGGTCAAAACTAAAAACATTAAATAGTGAAGGAATACATTATTTCAGTAGTCAGTTTAAGGTATAAGTATATTTCAATAATGTCTGCTTTTCAGAGTAAGCACATAACTCTATTTAAAAGAATAAGACGTTAACGTTGAAATGTTATGGTAACAATTCTCACACTTTACAAGGAATCATAAGAATCTAATTCAAAGATTCTAATCATAATATATTATTTCGTAATGTCTTCTCGTGTTAGCATTGCTTGTTCAACTCATATTTATCGTAATGACAAAAGACAATTTTATATTTTGATGCTCAGTTTACGCCGGGGGGAGACAATTACCTAGTACAAGAATTTCTTCGAACTAAAGCGTTATCTGTGTGTATTATTATCTGTACTTAAAGTGTAGAAACATTAAGATAGTAATTCTTGCTATTACTCGATAGATGTCGGCTGACTTAACATCACAAGAATTCTAGAGACTAGATCATTCCATTTTTTAATTTCTCTTTTGGCTGTGAAACTTAGAAAGCAAGTGCTCCTTTTGTTTCTCCTCTTTACTGTATTTGAGTTTGTGTACGACAATACAAAAGGTGCATTACAATATAGCGAAAAGACATAGTTTTTGTGTTGTTTACAAGTAAACTATTTTATTACGTGAATACATCTAAGTTTACGTAAGTGATTTTTTTACCCCTAGTTTACTTATACTTAAATTAATATAAATATAGAATGAAAAATAAACCGATACTAGCAGGGATTAAGCCCTCGATTTCTGGGAAACCATCCCGTCGCTCTACCAATTGAGCTACCGTATCGCTGTCCGCCTCGGTGGATTAAGTAAGCATTCTATAAGTGATCGTATTTATCAGGACGGTGGTGACATCTATTAGGCTTCTTTCGAAGATCCTAACCAATGTTTTTAACTTTGCAATATAGATAAACATTGAAAAGATGCCACTACCGTAATTAAAGTTTGAAAATATATATAAACATGTATAGCCATGTTAAGTTTATTTAAATTTATATTGACATACGGTGGGGACATCTATTAGGCTTCTTCCAAAAATCCTAACCATTGCTGCTAATAAAACCGTCCAAAAAATCTAATCTATCTAATAGATTTTTTTGTTTGTGTTTTTAATAATCTAATAAAATCTAATTCCACCGTCCCGATAAAGACGATCACATAAAGAATACTTAATTCACGGAGGCGGACAGCGATACGGTAGCTCAATTAGTAGAGCGACGGGATGGTTTCTCAGAGGTTGCTGGTTTGAATCCCTGCTCGTATCGGTTTATTTTTCATTCTATATTTATATTAATTTAAATAAGCTTAACATGGCTATACATGTTTATAGATATTTTCAAACTTATACTTAGTTCAAAATATTACTCGTATTACACCATTTTCACGACATCACGACGAATTAACATAATATTATAATTTAAATAAATTTAATATAAGAAATGACACTTTCAATACTGTTTTCAGGTGTCCCTACTCATCTTCTGAAAAATCCAATTTTTTAAGCTATATATAGCTTGGGTCTGTCTTGTTGACGGTAAACTAGAACGGGCTTCTGACTAAGTATATTAACTATATAAAATGTAGCACACATGTATTATAATAAACAATATGAACATAAAAGCTAGATATAACATAATGTGTTTCATTTTAAATACTTACCTATGCATATTTCTTTTGTTTAGTAGTTTTTTTTTAATCTTATTTATTTTATAAGTCATACATCGTGATTAAGTCGACTTCAAATTAATAACAAAACTGCTTATACTGTAGGGTTTACGTTAACAGTAGGGATTACTACTTAATGAGTATTTTTAACCCCCGACTAAAAAGAGGGGTGTTATAAGTTTGATCTGTCGATCTGTGTATCTGTGTGTGGCAAATTTGCGGCCAAATGCGTGGACGGATTTGAATGCGGTTTTTTTTAATCGAAAGCTATGCATGTCGAGATGGTTCTTATTCATGTTTGATTGAAATAGAAATAGTCGTCTCCAAGATATTGACGTTTTATTCGTGCGGGGGAGAGGTTCTTGTGCAATAATTAGCTGTTTGCGGTCAGACGCGTGGACGGATTTGAATGCGGTTTTTTTAATCGAAAGTTATGCTCGTCGAGATGGTTTTTATCCATGTTTGATTGAAATAGAAATAGTCGTCTCTAAGATATTGATGTTTTATTCGTGCGGGGGAGAGGTTATTATGCAATAACTAGTTGTTCCCAGTGGCTTCGCCCGCGCTATATAGGAAAAAATGCCTTGTTATGAAGGCCAAAAGGTTTTAGCACTTACTTACTCAGGTAAAGTACTTTATTAGAGATAGCTGTTGTCCGTGACTGCGTCCACGTAGACTGTAAAATATATCTGTATGGCTTATAATCGTAGTCATAAAGAATCACGAGCAACAGCTAGTTATATAAATAAATATTTTTAACTTTAAATGCTATACGGTTCGATATCGTAATTTCTTTATTTGTCTTGTTAACTTAATTGCATTTTAATTTCTTCCTTTATTAAACGGTCCCCTGACGCAACGACTTCAATAAGTACATAATAATATTATTTTTATTATTTTTAGAGGTCTTTTTGTATCGGGGGTTTTTAAAATTTTTAATTCTTATAATAGTTAGATCTAAGATTAAATGAGTCTATTATGAAACTTACAAATCTACCGCTATGTTCGGTGAAATCTGAACTTAAGGTTTGATGGAGAAAAAAGCGAAACTCACCCTTAGAGCATCGAGTTTCATTTAAGAAATCCAACCTAGATTGTTTGTTGATTTTACACTCAAGAATTAAGTGGAGGAGGTCCTCCTCTCTCTCACATCGTTTACAGTATGGAATGCCCGTTTTATTTATGATGAAGTTGAACTTGTTAAGTGGGATGTGGTAAGTACGGGTTCGGAAGCAACTACATAGTTAAATAATTTCTGTTAAGGTTTCTTGAGCCAAACCAAGTTTCGCGTGTTGGTTCGTCTACAATGGTTCTATACCAGAGGCCCTTCTTTTGAGAGCGCTATAAAATAAGATTTAAATTTAATATAATTGTCGTTTTATTATTTTGGAAGATGGTCAGTGTAGTAAGGTAAGGTGTCAAGAGGTGTGCCGTTCTGTAGAGCTTTGGATGCCAGTGAGTCTGCTACCTCGTTACCCCTGACGCCCACATGTGAAGGAATCCATTGTAGACGAACTTCAACCCCGCTACGTATCAATCTATAGATACATTTTATAATGAGGTAAGCTTCATTTCTACCGACACAGCCGCCATCAGCACTTATCAACAAATGTTGTAGATCACTTTCGGAGTCTGTAAAGCTTACAATCTTAGGGTATGGTGTCGACTCTATGTAACGTATTGCTTCATTAATTGTTGTCAGTTCAACTCCCATGATGGGTATACGTGAATTTTCAATAAGAAATTTGGCCCCAAAATCCGCAGCTACATCGTAAAAGGCGCAACTAGAACCGTCTCTTTTTTTGGAGCCGTCGGTGTAAATTTTAATGTAGTCTGAAAACTGTGTCTATCATATCTTCGGTATGTTGCTTATGATAGTGAATAGGTAGTTGAGCTTTATATTTATTAATATTTTTCACTCTATGCACGATAATATTATCCCAGGGGTATGTTTTAATATCAAAGGAAAGCAAAACTTAGGGCAAAATCTCAAAGTTTTACATAGGTAATTTTGAAAACCTTCTAAAACTCTCGAGCAGAAGTAGAATTTGGTTTTTAGTTGTCTTTTCAAATAGTCGGATGTTTTGTAAGGAAAGTTTAAAAAAAGTACTTGTCACTTAGATATATTCTTCTAAGAGGTGCTTGGAGTTGGTAAACCTCCAAATACTGCTATCATTCTTGACATTGAACTTCTTAACAAACACTTTGCTTCCTCAAAAATCATTGACAATGTTGATAAGGATCGCATAATTAATTATCTTTCATCTCTGCGATCTCCAGATTTTTTCTATTTCTCTTTTTGTGCTATCACTGAATGTGATGTTAAGAAGGGCGTACAATCCATTTCTTCGAATGCCGTTGGTGCTGACAGTGTGAACCGTAATATGATCGTACCTATCCTAGATATTGTTTCTCCTATAATAGGTGACATTCTAAACCATTCCATTTCCAGTAGTAAATTTCCTGATGCTTGGAAGCATGCACATACAAATTTTGGTGATTTCCTCCCTATCTCTATTTTGCCCTTCCTTTCCAAAATCCTAGAAAAAATAGTTTATGAACAATTAATCACATTCATTAACAAACATCAGCTGCTAAGTCCTTTACAATCTGGATTTCGTCCTGGTCATAGCACGGTTTCTGCACTTGTCAAGGTCACCGATGACATACAGTCAGCTATGGACAAAAAACAGCTTACAGTATTGACACTATTAGATTTCAGCAATCCGTTTAACGCTGTTGACTTTGATATTTTGCTGAGTCTGTTACGTACCCTTAACATATCTCCATCAGTGTTAGATTGGTTTCGGAGTTACCTCACTGGCCGGAGACAGCGCATTAGGAAGGACGATAAGTCCCATTCGTTGTGGTGTGATGTCTCTGCTGGGGTACCTCAATGTGGCGTATTATCTCCCTTACTTTTCGCAATTTGCATTAACTCTATCACTCAATATATATCTTCTCTCTATCACATGTATGCTGATGATATTCAAATTTACCGCCATTCAAATCTTGAGAATCTTAACGCCTCCATTTCTGCCATTAATGATGACCTGAATTCAATTTTAAGATAAAGTAGTCTCTATGGTTTGAAAATTAATCCTTGTAAATCACAGGCTATTATTATTGGCAGCCCTGGCATAATTGCAAGGGTCGATAGACAAAACCTCCCCCCGATTGTATATGATGGGGTAATCATACCCTTTTGTGATCACGTTAAAGATCTTGGTCTATACTTGGATCAGACATTATGTTGGTCTATGCACCTTAAGGACCTAAGCAGAAAAACATTCGTCGCAAAGAATTCGCTCCAACGTTTGAGGTATTTTCTTCCAATTCCCATCAAAATTATGTTAGCACATTCTCTTCTTCTCTCTATTCTCGATTATGCCGATGCAAGCTTCGTAAATTTAACCGAGGACCAATTAAATAAGCTTGAGCCACTTCAAAACAGCTATACGGTTCGTATTTGGCTCGCGCAAATATGACCACATATCTCAATTTCGACAACAGATCAAATGGCTTATTATTCGTCGTCGCCGGGACTTACATTTGCTTTCTCTGCTGTACTGCATATTATTCCACCCGGGTGTATTTGGGTACCTGAAGGAAAGATTTAAACTTTTAGGGTCTTCTTCCAATTTAAGATCATCACAACTACTTATTATCAAAATGCCTGTCCACAATTCCAAATTCCAAACTCTTTCACCGTACTTGCCACTAAACTATGGAATGCTTTGCCTTTGTCTCTTCGGAAATCTACAACTTTAAATTTATTTAAAAGATCTGTGAAAGAGCACTTTTTATCTCAAGATAGCTAAGACTTCAGTCTAATAATTATCAGTGTATAAGTATATTATATATATCATTTATTTATAACTGTTTACTTTATATAAATTCATGTTTATAGATATAATCACAATATTACTTATCTATTTATTTATTTCTATTATTATTTTCCAACTCCCCCAGTATTTATTATATAATATATAGTTTAGTCTATTATAGCTTATTTATTGTATTAGTATATAATTTATTTACAAATCTACGTATTAGTGTTTAGTTATTTATAAGCATGTATATTATTTGTACCTACGCCACCTACCCATATTAAAGACTGTTTTATATATTCTAAACCCCAGGGTTCCAGGCTTCCAGGCAGGAAGAAATCGCCGTTAGGCGATAAGGCCGCCTGTTGTACTTCTTTTGTGTTACTTATATGTGTTTTACTTTTTTTTTAATATATTTTGTGATGTACAATAAAGAATATATGAGATAAGACATAGTTCGTTTCCATTTTTCGTTCCATTTTTCCATTGCAAAAATTGGGGTGTCCCGAATAAAGCTACCACAAAGCCGAAGACATTGGTTTTGAATAACGTCCAACCTCTGTAGGAGCCTAGAGTTGGCGTTACCGTAAATAATACCTCCATAATCGAGTCGAGATCGCACCAGTATTAAATAAAGTCTTCTTAATTGAGCTGGATGGACACCCCACTTTGAAATTACTTATGGAACTAAGGATATTGACGAATGCAATACAATGAGCAGTTTCTAAATCATGCCGGGTTCAGTTTAGCCGACTGTCCACCCATACGTCCAGAAACTTTGTACAATTAGTAAGCTTAATTTCCGTGTTATTTATTCGTATATTAATAGAAGGTACTTTATTTTTTCTAGTTAAGATGCACACTTTACTAAAGACGTTATTGGACATAACCAAAATATTAATATAGACGTATTTTATATACCGCCAGATGATTACCAAATAAAAATGTTGGAAAGGGTGTCTACTTTTTTGTCATCAATTTTAATGTCAAAACCTGAAGAGTGCTTTATAATTACAGGTGACTTTAATCTCCCCAACATCGATTGGCCACTCTTCCAATTGCATCTTAATCGCGGATCCACAGTATTGCGGACTGCATCCATTAATTCTACCGAAATATGTAGCTCCTTTAACTTAACACAATTTAATAAAATACCAATGCCAGTAATAATACTCTCGATTTAATATTTAGTAATATCTACTTAAATGTTCCAAAATCTAATAAAATTTTGATTATTGAGGACAATTAATATCACCCTTGCTTAGAAATTGATGCTTCTGATTTTAAATTGAAATACAAAAAGTTTTTATTAGATTTACAGTTTAGGCAATGATTATCTTTCTGTTTCAAAAGCTAACTACATAGTTATTATATGTGTAATATATATATATATATATTTATTATATTACACATATAATTTCACTTACTTGCATTATTAGACAAACTATGATTAAACTTTAAAATAAATATTTGTACAGTTTCTTAAACAAATTTCTATTTTATTAGTCTCGAACGGCTGACGTTAGTTCCAAAATATTTTTTATACTATTTGTTAATTTTATTTATTTATTAACCGAATGTATATTTTCAAACCTACAAAAAAATATATGTTACATCTATAGTTTTTTAATGTAAATTTACTAATACATATAATAATAATGATAATAATAATATCAGGACAAATTACACACATTGATCTAACCCCTAAGTAAGCAAATTATTTTCTTGTGTTAAGGGTGTTAGACAACGATACAAATACATAGAAATACACATATAAATACTGAGAATATATTTAATAAACAACCAAACCCAGAAACAGACATCTATGCTCATCACATAAATGCCTGTCTCTGCCGGGAATCGAACCCGAGCCCCATTGCGCCGTGACACGTTAGACGTCTGCGCTAACCACTCGACCAACAATACAATAACAATGTTTTTCATATATTAACAGTTTTTTAATTTTTCTTTTATATCGATTGCAACTCGTGACGTACCTCCAAAAATTGCAGCCACAAAATACCAGCGTTGAAAACATTGTATTCAACATTTGCTGAGCGGTGAACCAATTTGGACGACATATCTTCAGTTTTACTATTATATTTATTTGTTTTTTTTTTATTTTTATTATGATCATTTTTCATTTAACTGTTGTGCATTAGGAGTTATGTCCTTTTTTTAATTTTTTTTTACTGATTTTATGTTTTCTTTTTAGTTTTATATGTTGTCCAAATGAAGTTTTTGATTTGATTTGCTTTTAAAAGAATTTTTGATACCACCTTTATGTAAAATGAAATTTCAAGAAGGCTGACTATAATGTTATAAATGAAATTCTGAGTAAATTGAATTGTCAAAATATATTATGAGGTAATAATTACCAAATTTAATGAAACCGTCAACAAAATATTAGATGAACATGTAACGGTTGTTATAGAAATCTTTTCTTGTCACTATCCTATTTGGTATAACAAATCATTAAACTCATATTATTAAAGAAAAACTTAAAGCTTATGTTCGTTGGAAATCATTCAAGAATCCTAGAGATTACGATGAATTTTCCCTATTACGACGAAGACAAACGAAATTACAAGGCAAATGCTACACGAAATTTAAAACAAAAATGCAGAATGACTTTAAAAAAGATCCAAAGCTCTTTTGGCGATATCAAAAATATTTAAAAAACAATAAAAGTTATCTAAGCTCCCTTTCTTTAGGCCATCGCCAATTTAACAATCCCACAGAAAAATGTGCTCGATTCAGTGAATTTTTTGAAAGCATTGTTGAAAAGCATAACAGTATTAATTGTAAAAATCATGTCCCAATATCTCACGCGGGAGATACTATTGGTAATCTTTATGTAAATAAAGGACTAATACTTAAAGTACTCAAAGACTTAGATAAAAATAAGGATGCAGGAACTGACAGAATACCAGCCATATTTTATGTAAAATGTGCAAATAACCTTACAGAACCACTATCAATATATTTATACTTAATACATATTTATATTTAATATTTGACAAATCTCTTAATGAATTAGCCGCTTTCCCAACCCAATGGAAAGAAGCACTAGTTATATATACCTATCCATGAAACAGGAGCAAGAAACAAAATAGAACATTATAGGCCTATCTCAATTTTGAATACTATAAGCAAAATTTTGAACGATTGATTCTCAATGCGATTGCGCCAACTATTCATAAATCAATACCATTAGAACAGCATGGTTTTATGATTAAGCGATTAACACAAAGAAACTTATAAATTTTTACTAATTTTGTTTATATGGATAAAAAACAGCAAGTAGATGTAATAATGTAATACACGGACTTTCAGAAGGCGTTTGATCGGATAGATCATGTTATTCTGTTACATAAGCTTCAAGCTCTCGGAATCAAAGATGATTTGCATATATCGTTTTGCTCGTATATATCGAGAAGACAACTAGCTGTTGTTATAGGCAGTGCTCGCAGTGATTTTGTACTTGAAACTTCAGGTGTGCCGCAGGGTTTCCTTCTGGGTCCATTATTATACAACGCCTATTTATATGATATACATAGATGTTTAAATTTTTCTCGTTTCCCACTATTTGCAGATGATAATAAAATCTACTAAGCTATAAACACAATTTCGGGCTGTATGGAATAACAGCTTGACTTGATTAACCTTACCAATTACTTACTACAAAGAAAATAAAATTGCATCAACACTAAAAAAAAAAACAGTAAAAATAACATTTTCTAGAAAAATAAAAATTATTGAGTTTATGTACAACATTGATAATAATTCTGTCCAAGAAGTTAATTCAGTGAGGGATCTTGGTATTCAAATGGATCATAAATTATTGATGATGGAACATATAGAGTATATAACTGACAAAGCTTATAAACTACTTGGATATAAAAAAGGTGTATGCAAAACATTTAACGATACTTGTTGAGTAGTGTAAGTAGTGGACTGTATAAATGATTACGCAGATTGGTTGAGATACAATTGTAATGTGACTGCACAGTAGTATTAAAACAGAAACAATGGCGGAGCCTCAGAGGGGAAAAGTCTCTACAAAGAACAATACTGATTCCATAAAAATATTATATTTTTCATACGTTCGAAGTGTTTTTTTTAGAGTACTGCTATAGTATTTATTAGAACTCTCTTACCGCAAAGAATCAGCAAAGACAGTCTTATTGGCACACCTTATTGGCACTGCTCACAAATACACTAAACTGTTTACAATTTAAACTCTTTACTATCACTGTTACACTTTATTATACTATTTCTGTTACACAACTTAGTCTCTCAATCACAAAAACTCAGCGGTTTATTATAACTGTTACACTTTTATCACAATAGCACCACCACATAACTTGTACTCCTAATTTCATAACGCCTTTTCTTAACCGAGCTGCGATTTATATACTTCTTATTCTTAGTCAAATTAGTATCCAATATTACATTTATTTTATCAATTAAACTTCTATACAGAGATTCAATTGTTTTAGACATATCAACAACTTATATCTTTATTTTTAGTCAAAACCAAACTACCACATGTATAAAAGCTAATATATTTGGTCACCAAATTATTCAAAATATAAGGATAAACTAGAAAGGATACAAATAACCTTTTTGAAATTCTTGTGCTTTGTTGATTTTAGAGAATATAAAGACTACATAAAAACTTGTAAACACTATAAAATTGACACTATGAAATCAGACGTCGCCAATGTGATATATGTATGTCACACGATATTTTGGCTGGACACATTGATTGTAACGATTTGGTCTGCGCTTTTACTTCAAAGTACCCAAGCGTTTAAACGTCACACAGAACTGTTTTAGTTCATGTTCCTGAAGTAAAAAGAAATTATCACGTTATTTTGTACTTGGCCACACACACACACACACACACACACACACACACACACGCACACGCACACGCACACACACACACACACACACCTCATCACCTGAAATCATTAGGCCTCATTTCCAATAGATTGCGACGGTTGTACTTGTTCCAAAATTGCTTTTAAGATTGACGTTTGTAAAACAGTGATCACAATAACGAAAAATATATCCGGCTGAGTTTGTTGTGTAGTTCTTCTCAGACCAGGACGCGTTTGGAATCGTCATAGCTTTAACATGAATATGGAAAGTGCTTTTACAGAAAGGCTTATTACGATAAATCTAGTATCGTAATAGGCCTTCCTGACACCTCCATGTTGACGTACACAAGTGATCACTGATTATGATTCTAAGTGGAAAAGATATAAATAAAATAAAAATAAAGTAATATACATACTCTGCTGGTGCCGGAAAGTCTCGTCTTGTGGTTCTGGACCCAATTGAGAGGCGAGTGAAGAGGCTTATAGGCAATCCCGAATTGGTCGAAGCCGACCTCCACAGCCTTGAACAGAGGCGTAGAATTGCTAACCTCTCAGTATTCTATAGGACACATTTTGGTAAGTTTGCGCAGAAATTACACGATCTAATTTTTCTAATTCCCGGGCCCTCTTCCATCACCGGACGTTCAAAATTCAAAATTCAAAATATCTTTATTCAAGTAGGCATTTACACGCACTTTTGAATCGTCAATTACATTAAATTGGTAATTGGTAATTGATCAGTATAGTCAGTCTGTGAGTAAGCTACCACCAGCTGGGAATGCTGTTCTGCTCTGTTGCTGAGAAGAGCTGGCCAGAAACTCAACAGTTGCTCTTTTTAAATAAAATTTAACAATGTTTGACTTATAAATTAAATATATTATATTATAACATCAACCCTGCAAATGAGTCAATGACCCAAGTTCCACACATTAATGACCCAAGTTCCACACATTAAACCAACGTAGGGTAGGTATCCATCCTTTTGTTGCGGACATTCCACCTGTCCGAACGAGTAAGAATACGAATAAAAGTATTTTCTAAATATTTATCACAATTTTGCCCTGGAATCTAAATAAGAATCATCTGACGCAATGTTGTTCATGTTCATTTGGTCGTTTTAATATCAATATTTATAGATTATAATACATAACTGTTTCGTTTTAATTGAGCTGAGCGTCGTAAGCTTGGAATTCAAATTTTTTGAGGCCACATCACAGGAAAACCACTTGACCAATTTTAACCAAAATTGGCACGCATGTAAAAAAAAACTGAATCTCCCATAGACTTAAGCTTAACTGAACCTGCGCGCGCTCGCCCATCGTTACTCTTAAATGACCGTCTTTTTTGCAAATAAAACAAACAAATTAATGTGTTTGATGAGAAATAGATCCAGTAATTCGTTTCTTCAAAATCCATAGCTATTTTATCTGGAAGTCGAATGAAATCTTCAGGAGTTACGTAAACTTGTCTTCAGAAACTTAGAATGTGATTGTAGCACAATGAAATAGCATTGAAGCCAGCACTCAGGAAAGAGATGGGTGACTGTGGCGTGATATTCATTTCTAGTAGATTCGTTTCAGTTCCAATGTGCGGTATAATGGGACACACATTGGATATGTTGATACGTTTGTTTCTGCTGATCAGCGAACGGATGGGAAGTTTTAGATTTTGAATTGTGACATATTTTATTTTCTCAATGATCTCATCACCGATAACCTTTGATGAAATGTAGATGCAAATTCTATTTGATATTCTTGACAAAAAAACGGATTTGAGTTGGGTCGATTATTCTTCCTGGAGCTTGAGCATTATCTTTGATTTATACGTTTTATAAAGCATCGATAGGGACCTTTAGGAAACATGGTGTTTTGTGTCATACTATCGTAACTGGGATTATTGACAAACATTTGGGATTTCATTTTGTTCCTGTAGTCAGAAACAATGGGAAAGTTGCGATGTTTTCATTATTGAGAAAACAAAAAGTCAGATTCCATCATTAGACACTTTACAGTTTACACAATGAGGGTAGAAATAAAAAAATGCACTCGTGGAAAAATAATTCACTAGCGCGCGCAGGTAACGACCGCTCTCGGTGACAGGACATTATAGAATGTTTGTTTAGTAGTTGTTTTCCGTATTTTTATTTATTGTTTGCTTTTTAAGGAAAGGTTTTTAAAAATAAATTAAATTCAAATATTTTCTAGTAAATTTATATTATTTATATTAGATTTATTTTCTAGCTAGAGGGTTATATGTGTTCAAAATTCCCACACAAAAATCGTAGGAGAGGGGCTCTATATCCTTATACTTATAATATTCTACGGGTCAAAGGAAATACGTATAAAATATTTACCACTCCACCGCGTCGCTCTATTAAACTACAACTACATAAAAATACATATAAAATATTTACCACTCCGCCGCGTCGCTCTATTAAACTACAACTACATAAAAATACATATAAAATATTTACCACTCCGCCCCGTCGCGTCGCTCTATTAAACTACAACTACATAAAAATACATATAAAATATTTACCACTCCGTCGCGTCGCTCTATTAAACTACAACTACATAAAAATACATATAAAATATTTACCACTCCGCCGCGTCGCTCTATTAAACTACAACTACATAAAAATACATATAAAATATTTACCACTCCGCCGCGTCGCTCTATTAAACTACAACTACATAAAAATACATATAAAATATTTACCACTCCGCCGCGTCGCTCTATTAAACTACAACTACATAAAAATACATATAAAATATTTACCACTCCGCCGCGTCGCTGTATTAAACTACAACTACATAAAAATACATATAAAATATTTACCACTCCGCCGCGTCGCTGTATTAAACTACAACTACATAAAAATACATATAAAATATTTACCACTCCGCCGCGTCGCTCTATTAAACTACAACTACATAAAAATACATATAAAATATTTACCACTCCGCCGCGTCGCTCTATTAAACTACAACTACATAAAAATACATATAAAATATTTAACACTCCGCCGCGTCGCTCTATTAAACTACAACTACATAAAAATACATATAAAATATTTACCACTCCGCCCCGTCGCGTCGCTCTATTAAACTACAACTACATCAAAATTTCATTAGTATGGCATCCCGATTTAAACAATTTGCCATACTTAAAACGCCAGCGTATTGTTTTAGTCTTGTGTGACCAAATATCTTAATAATCTAAATATCTAAAAAATAATAATTGAATTAATAATGGCATCTTACTGGGCTTGATTTCAGTGCAATGCCTCGGTTGCAGTTGTTTTAAAATATCAACAAATTATAGAATAGCAAGCAAATACCATAGCGTTATATTTTTTTATCAGTTCATCAACACTTTGTCTTTATCTCTGTACAATATGGGGAACTTAGAAATAGCATCAACAAACAATTCAGGAAGGGACCGAATTACAAGAAAAGGGATCTCGAGCTTCTGTCGAACTCTAATAGTCTAAGGAGAGAGGCTGCAAAATTATCTTTTTTTTCAAATTCACAAGTATGAGCCAAACAGAGAATGAGACGCAGCTTCTTTTCAAAGCTAAAGTGACGTCCTCAATCAATCGTTGAATAAGTTCTCGTTTGCTTTCCTCATCGCCTCCCGCTCAACGGTTAAAATCTTTTCCACCATCAATAAAGTTAAGTTGTTAAAAAAAATACATTTATATTATTGACAAGTGTCCATGTGCAAAAGTTCCTAAAGCCTTTATTAGTCATAATGTCTACATACCTATACCCGTCTAGGTAACCTAACCTACTTAATTGTCTTGTCGGTGGTACGGTGCCTTGAAGCTAATAAATAGATGAGGCTTATTTAAAAATACAAATAATTTAGTGAAAAAATATATATGCCGAGTTTAAGCACATTTTGTTGGTTTTGATGGATTTTTGTCTCTGAATAATTATTGAAATTTGAAAATTGGAATAGTTATTAGGTTACTTCTTAAAATTAGTAAAATAAAGTAAATATTAATAAATAAATAAAAATAAAATAAAAAAGCCTTTTATTTCCTAAAATTATCACTATTCTTTTTTCTTCTTCTCCTTTTCTGTTTCTGTGTTTCTATTTGGTTAGGAACCCCTCACAGGTAAAGGCCTCTTCCAAAGATTGCCATTTATGACGGTTTTGTGCTATCTGTGTCCATTGTGGCCCAATGCGAAAGGGGTCTTCCAGCGCGAAAAGGGTCTACCTTTGTGACGTTTGCCAAGTGGTCCATGCCAAGATGTTACCGTGTTAGCCCATCTTTATCTTTAAGTCTCGCTTCATGACCGGCCCATTTCCACTTTAATTTTTTCGCGTATGAGAGAGCATCAATTGTTTTTATTTTTGCTTTTATGTCTGTGTGCCTTATTTTTTGTAATCTTTTTATATTCAACATACTACGCTCCATATCTCTTTGACATGTTATTATTTTATTTTTTGTTTTGGTAGTAAATTTCCAAGTTTAGCACTCATATGTTAAGCATGGGATGAGACATGAGTCCGTAACTTTATTTTTTAGCATTTAAGGGCATGTCACTTTTAAAAATTTCTTTATAGCTCTAGTATTTAGCCCAAGTATTTTTGACTCTTTTCTCAATTTCCAGCTCATTACTGTCTTTATTGAAACCTATTTGTTTTCCTAAGTAAGTATATTGTTCAACATACTCTAGTGTCTCATGATATATGTTTATATTATCATTTTTGTCTTATTAATGTTCATTTCAAGGCCCACTTGTCGGCTAACTTTGTGTAGAGTTACAATCATATTTTGTAGTTGTGAGTTTGTATCGGAACCAAGTCATCTGCAAATCTGAGGTGACTTAAGTATCTTCCTTTGATATATATTCCTTGATATCTCCAATCTAATTTATGTATTATGGATTCTAGTATCGCGATAAATATTTTTGGCGAAAGAGGGTCCCCCTGCCGGACGCCTTTTTCAAAAGGAAAGCTTGGCCCTATAGTATCTAGCTTCACTCTGGTAGTGCATTTGTTGTATATGTTTTTAAGTATCTTAATGTAAACTTTATTAACATTTTGTTCTTCCAGTGTTTCCCATATGCTGTCGTGTGAAATTGTGTCAAATGCTTTTTGATAGTCTATAAAAGCGAAACTTAATGGTCTTTGATATTCTTGGTATTTTTGTATTATCAACTCTAATGTGTGAATGTGGTCTACAGTTGAGAACCCCTTTCTGAAACCGGCTTCTTCAATGAGTTGTTTTTGTTCTAGTATTGTGCCTATTCTCTAGTTCATAATTGTAGCAAAGAGTTTATATATCACCTTTTTTATAAATTAAAAATAATGTTTGATTCAGACCACTGAGAAGGTGTGTCACACGTATCTAATATTTTATTAAACAATTTCGCCAACTGTGCAGCTAGTATGCCGTGGGCTGTCTTTAAGGCATCGTTAGTAATTTTATCTGAGCCTGGGCTTTTATCCTGCTTTACCTCTTTTATCGTCTCTTCTATTTCAGAGCGCTCTATCGGATCTACGTAGTGTTCTTGTTTAGGGTCTGTTGTTGAATCGTAGTACGAAATGTTAGTTTTATTGGCGGCACTGTATAGTTCTTTGTAAAAAATTGTGGCAATGTTTATAATGTCACTTCGATTATACGCAGTTTTTCCCGCAACTTTTAAGCCTTCAATCCATGCTTTCTTTGATCGTAATTCTTTGTATCCTTTTTTCACACTTCCCTTTTGTTCTAGATGTTTATGGATGATTTCCATTCTATGTTTTTTGTAGTCTATTTTTATATATTTACTTATTAACTTGTATAGGGATTTTAGTTCATTTTTCATGGCTCGGGTTTTATTGCTAGCTTTTTGTAGTTCTTGTCTTCTTTTCATGAGGTTTTTTGTGCGTTCTGATATTACATTAAGTCTCTTTGTTTGAGGTTTTGTGTATTGAGACTCGCGTAAGCTGTTTTGGATAGCGTTTATTAATTTGTCGTGATATGTTTGCACTGTTTCATCCGGGTATGTGACTAGTAGCTTGGGTACATATTTATTTAGTGATTCGATGTAAAATGAAGTTTCTTCTTCAGTTTTGAGCGTGTTATATTGGTTACTATTGTGGTATTTTGCCCTACTTTTTCGTGTCTTCGTGAGAGTTATTACTGTTCTAAGGGGTCTGTGATCTGATGGAAAGTTTATACTTAGGGTTTCAATATTTTGAACCATTTGTGGTCGGTTGGTCAATATATATAATCTATTTCATTTTTATCTTGGCCGTTTGGGGAGCGCCATGTTCATCTTTTTTTCACGTTCTTTTTGTAGAAGGTGTTGATAATCGCTAGCTTGTTCTCAAAGGCAAAATCTACAAGTCTTTGACCTCCTCCTCTTCATTCGCCGATTCAGTAGGGGCGTAAGCTTGAATTATAGTAAGTTTCTTACACGGAAGGTCCAGGTGAAGCAATGCTACTAGTTCAAAAATGTCAACGTAGCTAGCCAAGTATTGTTTCAGGTATTTCTTGATTATGAACCCTACCCAATACATGCCTGGTGTTTCACCTGTGTGGCAGATAATGAAGTCGTCGTATTCTCCAATTTCATTTCCTAGCCGACGCACCTCCGATATATCAATGATGTCATATTTTATATTTGATAGGGCTTCAATTAATTCGATTAATTGTTAGTGGGATGACAGTGTTCTAACATTGTAGGTGTATATGTAGAGCTTATTGTGTTCGGTGATTTTTGAGTTTTTTGAATCAATTTTCTTTCAAAGGTTGTGGTCGTCGTCTTCCTCGGTGACCAGCCGGCTTGGAAGACGTGGTTTTATGTTTTTTGGTATCTGTTTTGTATTATTTATGTTTCCTGAGAGAGGTACTGTTAATTGCTATATCATATTACTGTTATTTTCTTTGTCTTCATTTTTTGCATCTTTGTTAACAAGGTAGTTGAGTATACCCGGTTTAATCAATCCTTCTGAAGAACTAGAAGATCACTGCGGTGTGGTACGTGCTGAAAAGGTTTTATTTTTCTTTGTGACCTGAGTATTGTGAAAGCTTCTATTCTCGCTGATTGTTTTATATTGTGGTGAGAAGGAGAGATTTCGTTTCCTGTTGTCTGTTGAGCCAAGTTTCGTTTTATTTGGTATTATGACCAGTTTGTCGTATCTAAAGATTGCGTTGTTACCTTTCTCTCTCTCAACTTTTACTTGATCTTGTAGAGTCTTTCTTTTTTCTAATAGTGAAGGGGATAATCTTCTTTTATGTAGTAAGGAGTATCCTTCAATGCCCTTTTCTGTTTTATAATTTTTATTTTAATGCCTAGCGTGATGAGTGTAACTGTTATCGGTCTGGGTTTTTCGGATTTCCTACCTATTCTTCTCACTTCTTGTATATCGCAGCCGTTCAGTTTTAATGAGAAGTAATTGTTTTTTTTTTGTTTTTACATTAATCTCGAGATCAAAGTAAGATTTTTCTTTTTCTTCAATACCGAAAATAACAATATTGCCTTCCATGTTTCTCTAGCATATTTAGTCTATGTCCTTGATTTTCATTTTTTTCCTTGAGTTTTACTTGATTAGCTTCCCAAATATTAAATTTTTCTTCAATGATTTTGTTTACATTTTCTGTTACTTCTTCAGCGCTCCTTGAAACAGCTTTTTTGGATAGTCTAGATCTTTGTGGATCTTGCGAAGTGCAGCCATAACTTCTTCCATTGTTAAAGCTAGACGAAGTCAAGGGCTTAAACAAGTCTTCAGTGTTGTGGTAGTATACAGCGCATACAGCGCCTTCTTCTGGTTGTCTGAAGAAACGTTATGTATGTTCGAACGAGTCTATCGATCTTAGGTACGCTGTAATTCGCTATGTGTCAGCAGTATAGACGGTATCTACTAGATGATACTACTAGTTCTCTAGTAAAAGTGTAACCTGCTGGGCCCTGATTCTGTATGACACACGAGATTTCTTACCAATAACGCGTGACGTCGCAACGCGCTGTAAACTTAAACGCGATACATAAACGCAGCAAGATGTGAAATTGAAAATTGTATGCAATAACGTATTTGCTATGACCAGTTACGCACCGCGTTACGATAAAATCGTGGAATCGTATTCACTATGCCAATGTCAAATATTAAAACACGTTTCCGTGTGTTATGGGCTTGTTTTCAAAAGTCAAAGTAACGTGCTATGAACTTGCGCGTTTATAATTGCGCGTTAAACGTTAGTACGTTTTGGTACTTTTCAAAATCCTTTTATTAGGTATTAAATTTAACAAAGTATTATTGGCGCTAAAAATAACTAACATTCTTTATAACAATTATAATCTACATTCTTTATAAATATTATTTTAATAAATGCGACTACTACCAAAGCTTTCACACTTCCTTCGTTATTTTATATTTATGTTATATTGGGATCATTTAAAACGCCTCTTTATAAAATATTTCATTTATTATTAAATTTAAACACAATTGTAAACACAAAACACTTAAAACTTGTAATTCTAAATAATGTCTCTCAAATTATCGTCTATGACATACCTATAAATGGTCTTCCAATTTGCTTCAACGCCGACTTTGTATTGCAACAATTATTATACTAAATAAGGTGAAAATCGCAATGTAAATTCTATCTGAAACTTATTTTCTATTATTTATTTATTCATTTTTATAAGGATATTTGTCTGAGAGAGTAATGCCAACCTCAATAACATAACATTGATATTTAATGTCATTTATTAAAAGTGTTTATGTCAATTTATACATATCACAACGCGCTCTAAACTTAAACGCGCCACGATATGGAATTGAAAAATTGTATTCTGTACGCCCCGGCCACGGTGAGCTGACGCATCTCTAAACGCACATCTATGTGCGGTTTTTCATTAATCTTTTCACATTATAGGTATGTCAATGAATCTAACATCGGTTTTTATTGAATCATACCGGTTTTAAAAAGATTTGTTGTATTTGTTTTTAATGTTTTGTTTTTAGTAGATTTATTTTAAGTAAAGCGTTACCTTAAATTTTTTATTTAAGATATCGGAAATTTATTTTATATTATTATTAGATTTCATTTAGGTTTTTTAGGTTTCAATTTATATTAAATATTTTTTTTAGTGTAATGGTTTTTGCACCACAAAGTCGGTTTGTAAGAAAACAAGAAGACCACTTACACGACATTTACGATAATTTAAAATAAATTTAAAGTAACAAGTTTTGAGGGTTTTGTGTTGTTTATTGCAATTCAAATTGTAAATTATAGTCAGTTTATAAATAAACTGTTATTCGAAAGGCATTTTAAAAGATCGTTTTAATACATTACATAACGATAAAGTTACAAAAGAACCATCATACATGTTTTGGTTACATACATAACATACATCATCATCATCATCATAACATACATCATACAAGTTATAATAAAGAATATAAGTTATTTTTTAATTTTATAGTATTTTTTAAAATTAAATACCGAATAAATTATTTTTTTATAGAAAGGTGCCAACACTTACCACGTTTTTTGTAAACGCGCGGGTTCACAACATGTTATTTTGACATTTAAAAACAAGCCCATTTTTTTTTTTTTTTCTTTTAGTTCTTTGGCTTCGCACGGTTTGTGCATTTAGCCAATGACAATTGTTGTATTAATTTGTTAAAAGGTAGGGAAACTTGGGGAAAATAATATTATAATTAAGGAAACGGAATTTGGAATAAGGAATATCAGAAGGGTAGAATAAAATTATAGAGGAAAGATGAGGTGAGTGTTCTTGGATAAATAATTGGATGAGATAGGAAATTTATTTATGTAATGATTATAACTTTATATTGTTGAGAATAATAAAAGATGCAATTGTTTTATAAACGGAAGGATTTAGGAGTAAGGAGATTATCGAAGTTGGAAAAGGAATTTTGAGGGATATCAAGTTTTCATAAAACGAGAAATAATTATATTTTTTACAAGAAATTATGATTGAGATCACCAACACTAACCATGTCGCAATCACATAAGTCACTTGTAATAATTTTAAGTCTTGCGAGGTGTTGGGGAGAGCAAACATGACCAAGCCGTAGACGAATAATAGTTGAAATGGATTTCTTACCGAGGTCAATGTTTCGGAACCAAGTTTTAAGAGGGATATGTGGTTGGATCTTAACAAAAAATTTTGCTTTCTCACGAGAACTTTTTTCCCAGATATTGCACCAAGTATGACGAAGATCAGTCTTAGGAAACGACAAAAGGTCATGGCTATAATTTTTATATGGATGCATATCCCCACAAAGCACAGCTTCATTAGCTAACCTGTCTGATATAATATTCCCATCAATGCCACAGTGGCCAGGGATCCACATAAATTGAACATCGTAGCTATTTCTAATACAACTGTAAAGTTTTTTTCTGATCTCAAAAATAACAGGAAAATATGTTTTCATTTTCAAGGGAAATTTACAAAGTGTTTGAAGAGCGCTAATTGAATCAGAAAATATAACAGTTTTTTTAAGTTTCATGATAAGAATATAATCAATAGCTTTTAAAAGACCAAAACATTCTCCAGTAAAAACGGATGTTTCTGGTGGGAGTTTAATTTTCTGTACAATATTGTATTGACTATGGTATACGCCTACCCCCACACAGCTAGATAAATTATGTTTAGATGCATCGGTGAATATATGGTTATGATTATTATATACAGTATCAAGTAAAAATTTAAAATTTAAATTTGCGTTAGAGTCTTTTTTAATGGACTTGAGAATTATATTTGGACACAATATTAAGGATTCATAGTTAACCTCAAAAGGAGGAAGTAAACATGAACGATGAGTAGGAGAGGCCAGGCTTAAAATTTTTTTGTAACTATTGATTAAACATGGAGTAGATTTATGACGCCAGTACTCAGAGAAATATATTTCAATTGCTAGAGACTGTAGAAGAGTCAATAAAGGATTATTTGCCAACCTAAGGGCTTTTGATTGAATCTGATCAAGTTTTCTCAAAACAGTAACATTAATAGGTTCCAATAGAAAAGTACCATAGTCTAAGAGGCTACGTATCAAAGAATTGTATATTAATTTAAGGTTGAATGGATGAGCTCCCCACCAGACGCCACATAAACACCTAAGCATATTTAAAACCCTTTCACATTTATTGATAATATAATCACAGTGAGCAACACCTGATAATTTTGAATCCAGAATAATACCTAAATATTTAAAGTTGTTATAAATTGGGATAGCACTGTTATTGTAACTGATATGAAATGGGGCACTGTTACGTTTCCTGGAAAAAACTACAACCGCGCTTTTGGTGACTGAAAGGCTTAATCCATTTTGATCTAACCATAAGTTTAGTTTATTTAAAGCAGATGAAACTATATTTGACGCTCTATCTACTGATCGATTTGTAGAGTAAATTAAAAGATCGTCTGCATACTGAAGAAGTTTGATATCATTTTCAAATATGAATTCTAAATCATGGGTATAAATGTTATATAATAAAGGACTCAACACGGATCCCTGCGGCAAGCCTCTCCAAACAGTTCTAGGGTTATGAGAATCGGGGTCAGTAATTAGAGTGATTGTGCGTTCAAATAATAAATTAATGATAAAATTACAAAACCTAGGTGGAACACTTAATGCCTCAAGTTTTAATTTGAGGGTAGGAAGTAAAACATTATCGTACGCAGATTTTATATCAAGAAAAGCTGCAACAACCGATTCATTGTACGTAAAAGCCAATCGGATGTCAGTTGTAAGGATACTAATATTATCTATTGTACTTTTACTTTTACGGAAACCATATTGGCTTTTAGAAAGCGCCTGCTTATTTTCTACAAACCACTCTAAACGATTTATTATAAGATGTTCAGTGATTTTAACTAGAACAGAGGATAGAGATATGGGACGATAATTTGAGGCCTCATTGCCAGACTTATTTGGTTTTAAAACTGGCAATACAATCTGCGACTTCCATGATAATGGTATGTTACCTGTTGTTACAACACTATTTATGACGTTTAAATAATAAGACAGACTAATATCATTAATATGGAGGAAAAAACTATAAGTTATTCCGTCTTGACCAGGGCAAGAGTCTCGAACGCTGTTGATTATACTTTTTAATTCATATAGAGTAAAAGGACTTCCTAAAGAGTTAGAACTATCTGTGAGGGGAATGGTTGACAATTGCAAATTTATAGGGTTTTCAGGAACCCACGGGGGAGCTAATATATCGAGAAACTCATTAGTGAGTGATGACGGAAGTATAGGAAATGAATATTTCTTAAAAGCCGATCTAAATCGTTTAATATTGTTCCATACTATTGACAGATTCGTGTTTGGAGAAATAGTGGCACAGAATTTTCTCCACCCTTCAAATTTCTTTTTTTTAAATATTTTTTTTGTTTTTAATCGTATTTCACTAAGAATTCCGAAGTTCTTAGGAGTCATGTCTGTACAATATTTTTTTCTGCACTCTTACGATTTCGAATGGCTTGAGTGCATTCTTGATCCCACCATGGTGGGGATGGAATATATTCTGAAGTGTTTTTAGTAGGAAAGGTTTCGTGAGCAGCTTCAATTAAGATTTGAGTAAAAGCCTCTGCACATTCAATGTCATTTTCTTTATTTATATGATGGAGAGAAGTCACTTTAGTTTCAACATTGTGTTTGAAGGTTTCCCAGGTGATGTGTTCTTTATGAGGTAGCTTAAATTTTCTTAAAATAATATTTCGGATGTGCTTTAAATGATTGTTTGATAATTTAATAAGTATTGGGTAATGATCACTGCCATGGGTAAATGGATGTGTATCCCAAGACAAGGAGGAGGCAAAATTTGGAGTGCAAATAGATAAGTCTACTACACTTTTATTTTGGTTGGGATCAGTGCAACGTGTTGGTTTACCAGTGTTAAGAATACATAATTTATGGGTGTCAATAATGTCAACTAATTTTCGGCCTAAATAATTACAGTGAGAACTTCCCCAAACATTATGGTGACAATTAAAATCTCCAAGAATTAGAAATGGTCTGGGAATTTTAGAAAGTATGCTATATAATTCATTTAGAATAGATGAAGAAGGTTCAGGTATGTAAATGGATACTAAACAAATATTGTTTACACTTACAGCCACAATAGAGATGTCTGAGGTGTGTGGAGGAAGAGGAATTGGAGAAAATGGATATGTCTTTTTTATAAGCATTGCTGCCCCACCACCCTGTCTGTCTATCCGATCATCCCTTATTAAGGAGTAACCGTGAATGTTAAAAATTTTATCAGGTTTAAGCCACGTTTCTGATATTGCAAAAGCAATGGGTTTGTATTTGTTAGTCAAATACATAATATCACTTTTGTTAGATATGACACTACGAGTGTTCCACTGAATGATTATCTGTGAATTCATTATTTATGATTTGAGGGTTAGTTATATTTTTTATTAATGGTGCTACGTGGAACGGTGAGATTAGATTATACTAAGCTAAGAGATTAAATAGAGCTGTAATTAGTTCTATATGCGAGTCAGTTTTTTTATCTTGAGCAGTGTGTTATAAAGCACATCCATTGCTTGGCAATGGGATAGTGAAATCATTAATAATAGCATTGTGTGCTGCTTTATTATACCCAGTACCGGAGTTTGGAATGCTACGAGGTTTCAAAAATGTAGTTTTTTATAAGAATTTATAACAGGACTAATAAGTTGAGATGAATTAATATGATTTTTATTACTATACATTGCAGATTGTGGTGTGGGTCTAGGTGCTAAAACATCTGCAAATGATTTGGACACAGGAGGGTGCAACTTTGCTGACTCAGCATAAGATATACAGTTATGGGCCATATGAACTTTAATTTGCTTTTGTCTTGCTAATTCTGGGCAACTTTTGCTGGTTGCAAAATGGTACCCAGAGCACAGAAAACAACAAGCATCATCTTCAACACAATCACAAGAGTCTCCAGAGTGTTCCTTACTACATTTATAACAATGAGGTTTTGACCTACATTGTACTTTTGTATGTCCGAAACGACAACAGTTATAACCTTGTATTGTCGGATATATATATAAATCTACATTCAAAGCATTATAGCACAGATAGACTCTTTTAGGAAGAATTTGACCATCAAAGGTAATTATAATAGTTTGTGAAGGATTCCATGTTGGTTTGCCATCAATAAAGCTCTTATAATTCAGACGTCTGACTTTTATTATTTCCCCACATCCTATAGGTACAGATACATTTGCCTTCACTTCATCAGGAGACCACTCTGATGGAACTCCTCTTACCAACCCCATTCGTGTGATATTAAATGTTGGAATAAAAGCTTTATAGTTATTAATTTCAAGGGCTTTATGACTAAGAAAACTGTTTGCATCTTTAAAATTAGAAAAAGCTATTGATATTTTATTTCTACCAATTTTCTTGACACTACCATTGACAATGTTGTTAAAATTGTTCTTTTTAAGAAAATTACCAAATATAACTGGATGTATGGATGATTTGTCATCGGGAGAAATTATGTTTTTATGAATATGTAAAATAAATGGAGCAATATCAGTTTCACAGTAATTTGTTCTACTAACAGGTGAGAAAGTTATATTTTTGTTGTTTGATGTATTTGCAGAATTGTTAAGAAAGGTGGACTGGTGAGTAACCTCTGGTGCTGTGTTAACAGGCTGAGAGTCAATAATAGGACTTTCAGAATGACAATTGCAATCTGAAGATTTTATTTCTGAACCATGATGACTCCTTCTTTTTTTATTGCAATGTTTACAAATATTACGTCTACATCTTTTTAAAGTACGGGTTGTAGAAGACGTATCTGTTTCCATTTCAGATTCGTTTGATTGGATGGTAATATAACTGGCTACCGGGGGGACGAAGCCCCCCGGGTCATCGGGAGGCTCGTTCATGGGGGGGGGCAAAAAGATATAAAACACTCACCAATAACAGGAAATTCGAACACTATTAACTAAAAATATACAAATAAGAATGAATATTTATAAAAGATATGAAAATAGTACCCAACTGATAATTAAATTAATTTTTAAAACATTGAACCACAAAAAACAAAACCGCCAAGTTTAAGATTTCCCGCGCTTTTCAACAAGCCCATAACGCAAACATCTTTTTAAATTTGACAATGGCATAGAGATTACGATCACATGAAGATTTCACACATTTATCGTAACGCGGTACGTAACGCGACTGTTTGCTAATAGCGAATAAGGGCCCTGATTCACTGTCCTTAATTAAATTGAGGTTATGAAAAATTGTTTTCACTTGCACTTATGTTTTGCATGAAATATCACTGTAGCTTGACGCACTGTTCTGGCACTTTATTATGACCTTTTGTTAGTTTATGTCTAATTTGTAATAATGTACTTTCTCAGAACACCATTGACAATAGTTTTGCACTTTTGCGAAGGTTTTACACTGCACTGAGTTTCTAATTGATGTCTTTATACAATGTTAAGCTTGAGGATACTTAATTTGGCAAAAAGTAAAGGTTTTTTACTATTTATGAACACTATTTATAATTTTAATTTCACTTTATTTGCGTAGCGGATGTTGACAATAACACCGTAGCGCCCTCTCAATAACATAATAAAGCAAATATTACTTAGATAGAAATAATATAAAAAAAAATAATCAGGGAAGACGACAAACTCAAAATGTCAAAATTGTTAATTTATAGCAGAGCCTACACAGTACACTACCCCCACACGTGCGTGTTGAGTGTGTGCGGTAATAATAAAAAATAATCAAAAATATTGTCCGTGGGACCACTGTTCAAATACTTGTCAAAATAACTAAATACATATTTACTGTTTTATTTACAAAGTAATCCAAGAGTTTTCAGTCTAAGGTTTTTATCAGTTAAGGAGGATGCGTAATGATATAAAAGAGGTTTTATCTAAAAATTGTTTATATTATAGTATCTTTACTGAGTGAAGAAACCACCACCACTGAAGAACCTAAAACCAATTAATAATTTTAAAGCAAAGTATAAGCAAATTCTTTTTACAAAGCAGAAACAAAATGTGTAAACAGCATACGTATCAATTTCTTTTATTTTATTATACATCCTTTGATATGTAGACAATAAGCAGAATAAACTAGCTTACGGATTTATTTATTTGTTTAGTGTGAATAAATAATAATTATTATTATATTAGCATAATTTAATTTTAAAGTATTACTGAATTAATTACGATTAACACAATTTTTACTTTCTTGTACAAAGTTCCACTTTATTTAAATATATGATACAATTTTATATGCGACCGGTTTCGTACATCATCATCAGGCGACTACAATTAATTAGAGTGCCGGTGGATAGGATCGGAAGTATTAATATCTACCTACATAATACAAAATAAAAATATAATAAATAACGTTACAATGTCTCTAATGTTCAAATTAATGTCAATATACAAATATAATTATGTCAAAAGAAAAATTAAATAAATAAATTTCTAGTTATTTAAATAAAATTAAATGTCATTAAAATACAATAATAAGGGTGAATTGGACAGGTGGTCTTGTTCGTTTAGAAGCATTTCTGGTTTATCCTTATGCTTATTCACTTCAAGTGCTTCTAGGGAATTTAATTTTCTGCCTTTATTGCATACATGTAATATTTTAAAATTCTTATCCGGATCAAAGTTATGGTTCTCTTCTAATAAATGATTTGCGAATGTTGAGTTAGTCTTTTTATTTTTCCAACAAGAGGTATGTTCCTTTATTCGGGTTTCAAATTTTCTTCCTGTTTGACCAATATACACTGCCTGACATGTATTACAACTTAGTTTATATATTCCGGATTGGTGTTTGACTGGAATCTTATCTTTATTATTAGTCAATAAACTTTTAATTGATCTGGTGGTATAAAAAACTGTATGTCTGTCTGTATTATCCAAAATGTTTTTAAGTTTTTGTGATATTGGTCCGAGATAAGATATTTTGTTATAGGTTATAGGTTTCTTTTTGGTGACGTTACACCGTTACACCGTTACAGTAAAAAACTTGTACAAAACATCTTACGACGTAAGCGCAAAAAACTTGCATTAAAACTAGTGTACAGTGGTAATAACGTCTCCAAAAAGAAACCTATAACCTATAACAAAATATCTTATCTCGGGAAGCACTTGAAGTGAATAAGCATAAGGATAAACCAGAAATGCTTCTAAACGAACAAGACCACCTGTCCAATTCACCCTTATTATTGTATTTTAATGACATTTAATTTTATTTAAATAACTAGAAATTTATTTATTTAATTTTTCTTTTGACATAATTATATTTGTATATTGACATTAATTTGAACATTAGAGACATTGTAACGTTATTATATTTTTATTTTGTATTATGTAGGTAGATATTAATACTTCCGATCCTATCCACCGGCACTCTAATTAATTGTAGTCGCCTGATGATGATGTACGAAACCGGTCGCATATAAAATTGTATCATATATTTAAATAAAGTGGCACTTTGTACAAGAAAGTAAAAATTGTGTTAATCGTAATTAAAAATGCAGTTCCATCAAGAATTAACAACATATTCTATAAATTATTACTGAATTATTTTTTAAAATGTAAAATTATTAAAATTAGTGGGTATTATTAAAAAGAAAAAAAATGCAGTGCTGTTGGATTTCAATGAACGTTCATTATGCACCTTTCAGTTTCCATTCTAAATTTAAAAAAAATTTAATTGATACTAATTACTGAAACTGATTTATTTATAATCTAATGACTTTTACTTTTAGTCCACACCACAAAATCATTTTCATTTTACCATGTTGTTTTGGTTTTTATGAGGCAACAACAACAATGATTTCACTAGTTGTTTTACATACACACTACACATAATTGTTCGTTCATATAATGAAACTACACAATTGATTAACATCGTTCACGATCACAAGCGATAACAGAATTCAAGACGTTGTGTAAAGGGGGGCCGTCGCCGGGAACCTCCTCGTGTGCCCGTCTGTTTCCTTTGTTGCTCGGATTAGTCCGGTGGCATCGGAAGCGGTACGGGCCGGTGCTCCCTGGGCAACAACGGTTAATGTGATCCTTCGGGTTTGCATTAGCCGTTGGCTAATACTCGGCGCGGTCGGCCATGGGGGTTTGTGCCCGGTTCATGGCTGGCTGGCGGGCAGGCTGCCTTTCGGGGTGGTCTGTCTGCGAGGTGGGCTCGGGCCTTTTGGCCTGGGCACTAAGGGTGGGAGGGCGCAGGCTCTCTCTACCGGGGACAGCAGCGGGGTCGCCCCTGGTACTTCTCTGTGCGCAGAGTGGACTGTGGGGCGGTCCCGTGGTTGTGTGGGGGGTACGTGGCGGTCTCTTTCTTGCTGAGGGGGAGGCCGTTGCGCTGATAGGGTGATGGCCCGGAATAGTCATCGTCAGGTACAATAGCGCTTGACGATGATTAGTCCGGGCGAGGTGGCGGCGGAGCTCTTCCTAGGGAGGGCTTCGTTGGCTGGACCACGTCCGTTTTCGGACGGGGTCCGGCCCCGGGAGGTTGAGTCGGATCGGGACACCTTCTTCGTTGAGGGAGTCCTGATTTGGCTCGGCCGGCTTGGGTGGAGGGCAGGGGAGCCCTTCGCCATTCAACAAGCCCCGGAGTGGGACGCGCTCAAGTCAACCGGGCGCGTCACTCCATGGAGGTGGTGGCTGCTCACGCGGCCTTCCGTCGGAGCAACGCGGTTGTGTGCGCAAGCGTTCCCGTGGCGCTCCATTACGACGGAGAGGTGTTGACCGTCTGGTTTAGTGAGTAAGAGTCTCACATAACCACTTCCATCTTCCCATAGACGAGGTCCCAACTGAGTAAGTGCTCCGTTGCTCCGGCGTTCTGCCGTCGGAGGACGCTAGTGTCCAAATTTCCTTAGCTTCCCTCCTGACTAACGACGCCCCGAGCCGTCCCGAGGGCGTCTTAATCAGAGACGTCCTCGGGACGTCGTTCCCCATGGGGCCCGTCTGGCCCCCCCTTTTTAAGGGTGGGTGTCCTGACCTACCCGCTCCCCCGGTGACGCTGTAATAGCCAACAGGGCTAACAGTATAGACATACAAAAAAAAATGTCTAAAGTCTAAAATCTTTTATACGATTAGCTTCAAACGTGTTTTGGCGCCTATACGCAATTAAATCATTTTCGTTCTTTACATATTAGTAACTGAGTTAAGAATCTCATAAATCTGCCTGTGTGCGCACGCGCTTGCTAATGGACGTTTTGTGACTGCCTGCCAACGATCAAGGCAATGGCGTCGGATATCGTAAAGTGTGTAAATTGCAACATTGTGATTAATGAGTTATTAGCTTATATCCAGAATAAAGTGGAAGTAATGGATGAAATTTCGCTCGTCCAATTGTGCTGCGAAAATTTCAATGACGATGAAATATTACGGTCGAAAAAACTTTTGTTTGAATCCATCCCAAACTCAAAGCGTAAAGTGAGGAAAAACAAGGGAAAGAACGTACGTGATATAGATGACATAATCAGCCTAATTAAATCATCTAATCCGGATATCATTCCTGTCTTCGTAGCCAGAGAGCTTCATAAATTACCTCCTGTTACCTGGGATCACTTAGATGCTACCAAAACCATTAAAGACCTGGTATATATGCAAAAGGAGTTGAAAGAGTTAAAGGAAAACTGTGCTCTGGCTTCAGATCTAGCTATTTTGCGTAATGAGGTAGAAAATTTAAAGTACACTTCGAATATTGACAACCCTTTCACATTTGTAAACAGTAGGCGAGGTGCATGTTGTGTGGTCAGTGATGCTCCAGAGAGCGGTCCTATGGCGTTAACTCCCAATATGCTCGAAGAATGCAACACGACCGTTAATAAAAAGAGCAACAAAAAGTTCATAAAATTTTCGAGAACAATAAATAATTTGGAGGGTAACTTGCAAACAAATACGTCGTCAGCTGATTCAAACGCAGAGCCGATTCACAGTCCTACTGAGATTACAAATAATAGCACTAGCATTGTCCCGGTTCCACTCGTGGAGGCAGTACAGTGTGCTATCTCTGTCTCGCCTACAATTATACGCGGTGTTTCATCGCCGCCCGCAGTAGTGGCCGCTCATCACAAGTCCCCTACGATGAGTACTTCCCTCGATCGCAACTCGAACGTGCAAATGAAGGTATCTTCTATAAATAGAACATCGGAGAATCGAGTTCCGCGAATCTTCCGCAACAAATGGTACGGGATAAAGACCAATGGATATTGACTTTGCCTAGAAAGAAACGCACAAGATTATTGAATGCAAATCGTACTGGAATAGCGAATACTGAACACGATGATAAGTTTAAAGCTATTGTGACTAGGGTTCCCTTGTTTATATCACATGTATCAAAAGATACGATGGATAGCGACATTGTTGAATTTATAGAAAGAAAGGCGCGGGAGAAAGTTAGACTTTATAAAGTCAATAGTAAAACGGAGAAAAATTACAACTCGTTTAAACTATATGTCTTAAAACAAAATCTAAGTTTGTATTTAGAGGATAGTTTTTGGCCCGAGGGCATTAAATTCAGGCGATTTGTACATGACAAATTCCGTACAACTAGCGTATCTAGGCAAAAACTTGTTCCTTAAAAATGGATACACACAACTCAAATATTAGATTTACAAGCTATAATTGTAAATCCGTAAAGCGATCGATAGATGACGTAAGAATACTATGTCGCACGGCTCACGGGATTGCTTTACAGGAATTATGGCTGATACCCGAGGATCTACCTTTACTAAACACAATACATTCTGAATTTGAATATACCGGAAAGTCTCCAGTGGACACCACCACTGGGATCTTGAGAGGAAGACCGTTTGGTGGCGTAGCGATCTTATGGCGGAAGGGCGTGTTTCAAGCGGTATCAGTGATAAAGTGTGAAAGTGTGCGTTTGGCTTGTATTAAAGCGTCTATAGGTAACGGAAGGTCAATTTTAGTTTTTAGTGTATATATGCCTAATGACACGAACGACAACTTAGTAGAGTTTACCGAGTGTCTATGTGAGATCAGTGCGATTATCTCTAACAATGATATAGAAGCTGTCTACGTCCTAGGAGACCTTAATGCTCATCCGGGTGAGCCATTTTGTACAGAATTATTAGACTTTTGTTTGGAACAACAGTGGAGATGTGCGGATATGGCAATGCTATCAGGCGACTCATATACTTTCGTCAGTGATGCACATGGGTGTCGCCGATGGTTGGACCATATAATTGTAACTGAGGCGGCATGGAACACTATACATAATATGCAAGTATCTTACGATACTTACGTCTCGGATCATCTGCCGGTTATAATGGACTGTAAGTTAGATATGTTAATACCAAAGGTCATCACAAGTGAGAAAGTTTGTAACAAAATAATCTGGGGTGAAAGAAACTCACAACAGACAGCTAGTTACACTAAATTATGTCATGAGCGTTTATTGTCACTAGATTTTCCTCAGGAGCTCTCAAGCTGCTATGATAGCCACTGTGAAAACTTGAGTCACAGGCTGTCATTAGATATTTTTTATTCTAATATTGTTTCTATAATTAGTGATGCCGCAATCCAGACTTGTTTGTTAACAAATAGACCAATAAGAAGTAGGAAACCTGCTCTGGCAGGCTGGAATAAGCATGTGTGTAAGGCTTACAGGCAGGCCAAACTTAAGCATCAACTATGGCTTACTTACAATAAGCCCCATACCGGGCCTGTATATGAGGACATGTATCAAAGTCGAAAGATATTTAAAAGTAAGTTAGCGTGGTGTCAGAAAAGTCAGGAGCAAATCAAGCTTGATATTATGGCTACACATAGGGCGTCCAAAAACTTTTCCAAGTTCTGGAAGTCTACTAATAAATATTATCTTAAGCCTGGCGTGCCTGTATGCGTGGGGGGTGCAAGTGAGCCCAACTCCATCGCCAATATGTTTGTCGACCACTTTAGTGTGCCTAGCCCTCTGGGCTCGTGTCTGCGGGTACTTGATGCGGGCGAATGTCGTGAATCGGACTTATTGCGTTTCTCTGCCGAAGAAGTCAAAAAGGTGGTTAATGGTATGACCAGAGGAAAGTCTCCGGGACACGATGGCCTTAGCATCGAGCATCTGCAGAACGCTGGCGACCGTCTGCCCCACGTGCTTTCGACGTTTTATTCGCTATGCATGGGACACTCTTACCTTCCTAATGACTTAATGCGAACTATTGTTATGCCCATCATAAAGGATAAAACAGGTGATGTAGCCGATAAAAATAACTATCGTCCTATCTCCCTGGCCACTGTCTTGGCGAAGGTCCTTGATGGCCTGCTCGACTCCCATCTTGAGGACTATTTGCTACATGACGCTCAGTTCGGGTTTCGACCGGGACTGTCAACCGAGAGTGCCATCCTTGCTCTAAAGCACACAGTACAGTATTACACGCGGCGTGAAACGCCCATTTATGCATGTTTTCTCGACCTGTCGAGGGCTTTTGATACAGTGTCCTACGGTGTGCTTTGGGACAAGTTGCGGGCCCGAAGAGTACCTGCGGAGCTCTTGCACATTCTTCAGTTCTGGTATGGTGGTCAGGAAAACTGTGTGAGGTGGGACGATGGGTTATCGCGGTCATTTAAATTGAATTGCGGTGTGAGGCAGGGTGGCCTTACTTCCCCCAAGCTATTTAACTTGTACGTCAATGACCTACTCGTCGAGCTCAGCGGCAAATATCTCGGATGTCGTGTGGATGACGTCAGTATAAACAATTTAAATTATGCCGACGATATGGTGTTGCTGAGTCCGACGGTGAGGGCATTGAATGAGCTACTTCGCATCTGCGAGAATTACGCGCAGGCACACGGTTTGACATACAATGTCAAGAAATGTGAATACTTGGTATTTAAGGCCATCGGTGGGAAGTGTCCTGAAAATGTACCTGTCATCAAATTAAATGGCACGGAGCTGACAAGAGTTAACAAATTCAAATATCTAGGACACTTTATAGCCGATGACCTTAGGGACCAAGATGATATAGAAAGGGAACGCAGGGCGATGGCGGTTCGATGTAATGTGCTCGTACGCAGGTTTGTACGTTGTAGTAAACAGGTCAAAATAATGTTATTTAAATCTTACTGCCAGGTATTCTACTCGTGCAGCCTGTGGACCAGTTATACTCAGAGGACCGTCAACGCTTTGCGTATCCAGTATAATAATGGCTTTAGGATGCTAATGGGGCTGCCCCGTTCCTGTAGTGCGTCTGGTATGTTTGCTCAAGCGCGTACTGACGATTTTTACGCAGTCTTGCGTAAAAGGACCGCTTCACTACTTTGCAGGGTGCGGGCCAGTTCCAACGGGATCCTGAGGACCATCGCTAGGAGGTATCTTTCGCCGATCATGTGTCATTGGTTTAAAATACTTACCAAAACCAATGATAGAGTTTAGTATAATTATTTTATGTATTTACTAACATAGTGATAAGTAATGATTGTAACTAACAAAAGTGGATCTCTGTAATCTGAACAAATAAATATATTATTATTATTATTATTATAAAACAATGTTTAAAATTATATATAAAAATAAAAATAACTTACAATTGATTTAGACTAGGCTTTTAAAAACGTTAAGTTTATTAATAGTTTTACAAACATGTATTGACTTTCAATGCGGCCATCTGTCAGTACAGACTTATTCTTAATCTATATATATATAGAAGGATGTTTGTATATATGAAATCGATGAACTCAGAAACTATTGGACTTATGATTATGAAAATTATTATGTATATGTATTTTTCCACGGAGAAGGTTTATATGGTATGCCCATTGATGTAACTCGCCAACAGGCGGCGCTGTCAAATATAGACTTCCGCCCCGTTCAACCGATTGTCATAAAAGATGGTATGACCATGTGTGTTTCCTCGAAGAAAACGAATATGCTATGTCCATTGATGTAACTCGCCACCAGGCGGCGCTGTCAAATATCGACTTCCGCCCCATTCAACCGATTGTCATAAAAATTGGTATGACCATGTATTTTTCCTCGAAGAAAACGAATATGCTATGCCCATTGATGTAACTCGCCACCAGGTAAAGTAAGGGTTAGCCCAGCGAAGCGGGCTGGGTTCGCTAGTATGTTATATACCAAATATATTATATACCAAAACATAACTTATATACTTATATACATTACTTATATTTGTAATATAAATTTACGTTTTTCGTCAAGACTACGCGACGACATATTATGTTACATATTATTTCAGACTCTATTCTTACACTTTGTCAACTGACTTTCAATTGTAGCTGCACTGTTGCTGATATACTCTCTTAGGCGGTCACTGAAAATCAGCGTCGGATCTCGGTGGACGCTAAGCTAAGGTTTCGACATAGGCTGAGTGATACCTTTTTGTGTGGGTACACTGCTGTGTAAAATGTTATTGTTATAAATTGTGTATTGTATTTTATGTTTTTTTTTTTATATTGTTCTATTATTATTATTTTGTTTTTTTTTTGTTTTGTATCTTTTTTTACCATGTACCAAAGCAGTGTCTGGCATAAATAAAGTTTTTTAATTTGAATTTGAATTTGATTCATGTCTGAAACTACTACAAGTAGTAGTCTACTGTCTACTGTTTCATTAATAACATGTTATTATCACAGATTAGGTACTTCAACTCTAGGATAGTGTTATGAATAACTCATTGAGAAATAAGAGACATTTAAATGTTATTCTAACAATATTAAACTAATCACTACATTTTAATATTAAACTAGAATACTGAATGACTGAGTGTTGTCAGATGATTTAAGATTATTGTAAAGCCTTATCAAAGTTAATGATCCTCGTTTTAGTCGTCTGTAGTATTTGCTATCTACAACTGTCAGTTACAAATAATTGACCTTCATGGTTTGAATACATTTAAAACATCTAGTTTAGTTGAAGAGCAGTTATATTATTACCATAGACTCATGTAACGCCACCGAGTCCTAAAACAATAAATTAAAAAAGTAACTGTTTTAGTAAATACTTCATGTTTTACTCTGTATTCTCTAAGTCCAAGTTTTGTAAATTGAATGTTCACGAACCAAACTTGAAAGAATATTTTCGTGAAAATGAAAACGTTGTTTTTACAAAATAAATTAGAAAGACTCCTCTGATTGGTTTTTGATTTTTATTATTTTTTATTTCTACGTACAATTGCAGTTAATGTTGTCTATTAATATATTTATTTAATTTATTTATTTTACCAACTGAGGTAACTTCACATATGTTACAACATATACACAACAAAACAAAAAAAAAAAACATTTCGTACTTTTATAAATATGTAAGTAGTAAAAAACACAAAAGCAAATAATAATGTAAGTTGTAAGATAATTAAGACCACAAAACTTTGCACGCCTGTCAAGCCATCAGAAGAGAGCCCTTCTTCTGTCGTCGAGGAAGCGAGTAATGAAAATTTTGTACTGGCTGATAATAACTCTATTCTTATATACGAAATACGTATGTTAAGACAAGAGATGGCCACGATTTCTAGGGAAATGAATTCTTTTAGGGAAGAGTTTACACGTCTTAACACAACTGTTGACAATCTGAATAAACGAACTAGTTCCATAGAAACTAGACTAACTAATCTGGAAACTATTAAGGAAAAGGACAAGAACGGATCCGATTCTTCAGCCGACCTGATCTCAAACTTAAGATCAGAATTAAATGAAAGAGATCAAATTTTTCTCCTTAATGATATAGAAGTTTCTGGTCTTATAGAGAAACCAGGAGAGAATCTTTTGAATATCGTGAATATGATTGGCAATAAAATCGGCGTAGTAATTGATAATAGGGATATTGTGAGCGCCGAGCGTTCGGGACCGAGACAACTGCGAGACGATAAACCACGCAAAATTGTAGTGCGGCTGGCGCGTCGGACCGTGCGAGACGACATTCTCAGTGCTGCTCGTGTACGACGCAATATTGACTCTACGGGTATGTTTGATGGTGAGGCCCGCCGATTCTATATTAACGAGCACCTTACATCAATTAACCGTCGTCTCCTTTATAAAGCACGGGAAGAGGGTAAAACTAAAAGCTGGCGCTACGTGTGGACCAAAAGTGGTAAAGTTTTTGCACGTCGGGCCCCTGACACTCCAGTCTACCGTATCCGTTCTGATTGTGATATTGCTAAGGTTTTTTCTGGTCATTCTTTTTAGTCTTTTTTACATTAAAATTTTATAGCATTAAGTTAATTTGTACATGCACTTTATTTATTTTTGTGAACTTTTTGGTATTTTTATTTTTTACTATTATAGATAGAACTGTGACCTCCATATTTGCGACCTATATTTATCATAGTTTTGTGTTGAATTATAAATTCCGCTGCTTTCTATATACGAGTATACATAATAATAATATATCTATTTCTAAATATCTATTAATATCTCTAAAAATTATATTATTTAAATTTAATTCATCATTATTAAAACTAATTTACAATATTCAAATATATATTTTTAATATAGGAATCGCTAGATATAATTTAAATGCATGTAGTGATACGATAAGATCTATCTTTTATCTACGAGTATGTTAGGTCCACGCACATTAAAAATTGGATTTATTAATCCCTGCTCCTTAGGAACAGGACATGATGAATTTTTAATAGCCATGGAGAGACATAATGTGGACATCATGGCACTCAACGAAACATGGCTGAGAAAAGGAGAAGATGGTCGTGCTCCGAATGTGCCCGGGTATCGGCTACGTCACAAACCTAGGCCTGAAGAAGTACGTTCACGTGGTGGTGGGGTAGGCTTTTATGTCCGAAAGGGCATTCCAGTGCACATCCTTACCCATACGGAAACTGCGACTGTTGAGCAAATGTGGCTTAGTATTAGTATTACAGGAAAAAAAATCATAGTTGGCACAGCTTATAGACCACCATGGTTGAATCCAAATATATTCTTAGGAGCGTTAACAGATGCTATGATGGGATTTGCCACTCATGACCACATTATACTTATGGGTGATTTTAATATTAACTGCTTGCATGCAAACAATGATACCGGTAAGCTGCATGACTTCCTAAGCTATACTAACCTAGAACAGTTTGTAACAAAACCTACACACTTCACTAGTTACAGCGAATCTCTTATTGACTTAGTATGTGCAGATATTAACATCAATAGTGTTGACATTGATTATATCCCTAATCTCAGCAATCATGCCTTTTTAACGTTTAAACTCAAAACATGCAAATTTAAATTAAAGAGTATGCAAAAGTCCTACAGACAATATGACGCGATAGATTCTCAAGCACTTCAAGAATGTTTGGAATCAATTGATTGGAATAATTTGTTACGACTCCAGAGCATACATGATATTGTGTCTGCATTTAACAATTATTTACATATAGTATTCGATATGTTAGCACCACTTAAAAGCGGATTTTTCAAAGATTCTAAACTGCCTTGGCTAACATACAATATTGGCAAAATGATAAGAATCAGAGACATGGCACATTCTAGAGCTAGGCGTACTAGAAATGTTATACACATTGACTACTATAAAAACTTAAAAGCGACAGTAGAGACTGCAATTCATAAAGAAAAAAGCGTATATTTTTCGACTTATATCAATAATAACTTGAATAACTCTAAAACGTGGAAACAGCTACAGCGAAATATATCCTACAAACCGAATAAAGATTTATGCCTTCCTTGTCATCTTAACAACCCTAATATAATTAATTCAGAATTTTTGAATATTCCGTGCTCTACACCTACCTCTCCTTTGCTTTTAGCGTATTTCAGATCCCACACAAGCCTTCTATGTAATTTTACACTGCTCCCAGTTAATGCACAAACGGTGAATAAAATATTAAGCAGTATTAAGTCAAACGCTGTTGGCTCAGATGGTATATCTCTACAAATGTTATTACTATCCCTTAACTATATTTTAGAACCTTTAACTCATATAATAAATTATTCCATAACTTCCGGTACCTTTCCAAAATGTTGGCAAAATGCTGTTGTCAGACCTATACCAAAAATTGATAGCCCGAAAACATTAAGTGACCTACGTCCTATCAGCATTTTGCCCTGTCTGTCTAAGGTTTTAGAAAGAATTGTTTATAATCAGATGGTCGACTTTATTGAGAATAATAATATACTACCTTGTGTCCAGTCCGGATTTCGGAGGAAAAGAAGTACAACAACAGCATTAGCGAATGTTGTAGATGATCTTTTGACCGCCCAAGACATGGGCAAGGGCACCATCCTAGTCTTGTTGGATTTCTCCCGTGCTTTCGACTCGATTGAAATATCACTGCTCCTTGCTAAGATGCATTTTTACGGCTTTAGTTCATTAACTATCAACTGGTTTGAAAGTTACCTTACCAACCGAACTCAAACAGTTGAAATTATAAATGAAGATGGTTCAAGGTCCACATCTGAAAAAAGAAACGTTGAGAGGGGAGTCCCACAAGGTTCCATCTTGGGACCTATTCTTTTTTCCTTGTACTGTGCAGATATGATTAACTCCATTAAAAATTGCAAATATCATATTTATGCTGACGATCTGCAATTATACATGTCGTGTAAACCTAAAGATATATCCCTAGCAGTTGATATGACTAATCAGGATCTAAATAGTATACATACTTGGTCGGAGTCTAACAATCTAATGTTGAACCCTAGTAAAACTAAATTTTTAATTCTTGGTACTAATATGCATATTCAAAAAATATCGACACAGATCCCGAATATATTTATAAAAGATTCACTAATTGAACGTGTTACGGAAGCAAAAAATTTAGGTGTAATTATGGATGAAAATTTACGATTCCAAAAACACGTCATTAACTCTGTTCGTAACTGTTTCTATCGGCTCAAACTGCTGTATCGTATAAGGCAATATTTAACTACCAAAACACGCATTAGATTTTGTGAAGCTATTATCTTATCTAAGCTAAATTATGCTGACGCCGTGATAGGGCCGAGACTACTTGCGTGTAGTAAAAATCTTATCCAGCGTGTTCAAAATGCCTGTACTAGGTTTTGCTTCAACATTCCGCCACGTACGCACATTACTCCTTTCCTTAATGCTGCAAATATATTAAAAATGGACTATAGACGACAATTACACCTGGCATGCCTGCTTTTTGGGGTTGTAAGATATAAAATCCCAACATATTTATACAATAAGCTAAAATGGTTGAGTGATTATAATCCCATTCACAAAACAAGAGCTTCAGATAGCATGCTGTGCATTCCCTTGCACAAAACTGCTGCATTCAGGGGTAGCTTTAAATATGCTGCCTCCAGCTGCTGGAACAATCTTCCTCCCCCTTTACGTGCCCTGAAAAACGAGATGACATTTAAATCAAAATATAAAAATTACCTGCTAAACATACAAAAACAGTAGCAATTCAATATCAGACCACGTAATAATATCCAATAATTTAATTTAATTTTATAAATTACATTACAAACACTTTAATATACATTTAAATATTTATCTTTTTATTTACAATTATTAGTATAGTCTTTAAAAGTATCATTTAAGATAATTTACTTAAATACTGTTATTGTTTTTTATAAGTTTAAATATTCAGTGGGTATTGTATATTATACATTAATTATGGAATACTTTTATCTTAAATAATTATTTTTATTTTGCATTCTTTAAATATAAGTTCTCCAGTAATCGTTCTCATGATCCCTTTTAGTGTTACTACTTTTGGTTTGATGTATTTATTCACTTTTCTACAATATTCAAAATGATTAAACTGATACCTTTCTGTAACAGAGATAAAACAAACATTTTTAAGTTACAAAATGCATATGCATAAATATACTATTACTTAATATTATATTAAAAAATAAATAAATTATGCTTCTTTATAGTTTTTATATTTGATACTTTTTTGCGAAGTTAAGCATTAGATTGACCTTTAATATCATTGCTGTGGTCATGTTTATTGTTACATAGTGTACGTATTCATTATAAATATATTTTCTTTCTCATATCTATTAGTAAGTGTATATGTATATATTTGCGTATATGTATATACACATGTACGTATGCGCGTGTGTTCATACATTTACATCTTTATTATTATTATGTTGTTATAGTTAAGCATATTGTTGTCTTTTTTGTTTCCTTAATTATTTTTAGCTTAACTGTCACTAGTGTTAGTCCCGTCATGGCACGGCGGCCACTGAAAATCAGTGCTGGAGTCATTTACTCCAGCAAAAGCTGAGTGGTTAACCGTTTTGGATGTCACAGTTACTATTTCTTTTTGTTGTGTTTTTTTTTTTTTTTTATATATATATTTTTTTTTATTCAATTTTCTTTGATTTTATGTTTTGTATTTTTTTTTTGTTGTTGTACTTTCTGTTATGTGACGTCCAAATAAAGTTTATTTAATTTAATTTAATTTAATTTAATTTAATGTGACAAGAGGAGCCTAAAATAAAAAAAAAGCCGCTGAGGACAGGATTCGAACCTGCGCGGGTAAAACCCATTGGATTTCAAGTCCAACTCCTTAACCACTCGGACACCTCAGCTTTGTGAGTGATACTGAATATTAACACACAATTATAGTTCTACATTGAAGTGCTTAAACGGTTTTTAAGTACTAATATAAACTGCTGTGCTGTTTTAAATATCCTCATGGAAGAAACTAACCGTTGTTACAGAGGAGGACAAAAATAGAAGTTAATAAATTATTTGAATTAATGTTCATTACATTGTTCAATTGCAGTTATTTTTAATGGTTAACTATTGTTGTCGACGCTAAGTAGTTTCCAACAAGTCCTATGAATTACAAAATCAAAACAGAATGAAATGTTTCCAAAAGTCCATAATTAGGTGTCGGCGAGCGCAGCTTCCAAGAATGCGTTTTCCTCGTCACACGCGGCTCGATGACGAATCACCGACGTCACCGCTGACGCGTCCTGCGAATAAAACTCGGCGAGAGCGCGCGCCGCGGACTATAGCAGCGCTGACACTGGAGTGCAGCAGGGTGTGTTGTAGATACTACTACTACTAGGACTACTACTACTACTGCTACTACTACTACTACTAGTACTGGCCGCCTCAACTCTGGCCCCCCACAATGCCTGCATGGAGCCCGGCCTCGCAACCTCCGACCTCGGCTCTGACTCGGGGGAGGAAACCGTCCCCGCCGGTAAATATCACTTTGGATACATGTTTATATCACATTGAGGTGTTGTTGTGTTGTGACAAGTTATGGGATGTTCATTTCTAACCAATCGGCTAAATATGAAATTTTATTTTCATTGAAATCCGTTACAATCTTAAAAAATAAATAATATTTGTTTTTTAGAGTTTGTGACTGGAAGTGAAACTAAGAAACATCAAATAATTCTAGGTTAGGTTAGGATTGGTTGTAAGTTGAAACGATGTATGAGACCTGCCATAATATAAAACAACTAAATATATATTTAGTAATATTAAATTGAATATAGTATTGAGATATATCTTCGACATTAACGTTACTAACTTCACGATTCACAAAGTTGTCCTAAAAAAATAAATTAACCTAACCTAGTAGTAGTAAGTATCATAACATGTATTTTTACAAGTTTACAGCAGGTAGGTAATGTTTCGGAGTATTTTTGATAATTTAATGTAGTGTTCATGTATTGTTTTACAAAAGATTTTTTTTTATTTGTGGTGTTATATAATTTATTCGCGTAAATTATTTAAAAGAAACATGTGGGAGTTCTCATATCAAACCGATTTTAATTTTAGAGTTCAATCTTGTCTGTTTTTTACATTTATGAACCAAAAAAATTGCAGGTCATGTGAAAAATTAAGAAAATATTTTAACCTCTGACCCAAAATAGAGAAGATAACACTGATTATTTATTTGTGTTTGTTTGATTTGCAAAATATATATAATAAAGATAAATATATATAATAAAGATAAATATATATAATAAAGATAAATATATATAATAAAGATAAATATATATAATAAAGATAAATTAGCTAAAATACAACAGTTCCGTATCTTCTTCTTCCCTGTTTTTGCTACAATTTAGTTATCTTCTAACTTCAGTTGTTATCAATGAAAAAAATGAAAAAAGACTATTTATTAAAGCAGTTCCAACTTTTAACGTTAATTATTTATTTACTAATTTCAACATTTTAATCCACTAAATTGAGTATTTCAATTGTGAATTACTGTTTGCTTATAGTGTTTAATTTATTTAATTATTTATAGTAATTTATAATGTTTTATTACATTTGCTCTATGAAAACAAGTAAATACTTTTATAAAAACAGTAAGAACAAACCTCCGATACAAAAGACCTCTAGAAAGAATAAAAATAATATTATTATGTACTTATTGAAGTCGTTGCGTCGGAGGACCGTTGTATGTACGTTAACGATGGTATCTATTTTGCGGAGTTAATCATTGAGGACTTAGACTATACGATTCGATATCGTAATTTTTTTATTAGCCTTGGTAACTTACTTACATTTTAATTTCTTCCTTTATTAAACGGTCCCCCGACGAAATGACTTCAATAAGTGCACAATAATATTATTTTAATTCTTTTAAAGGATTTTTGTGTCGGGGTTTTTTTTTTTTTTTCTGATATTTACAGTTATGTTACTGATTTCTTAATTGTATTAAATGTACATACAGACTGACAAATTTTCAGTTGTTTAAGTACCTATATCTATTAATCTATCCTAATATTATAAAGAGGAAAGATTTGTTTGAATTGAATAGGCTACGAAACTACTGGACCGATTTAAAAAAATATTTTAGCATCAGAATCCTACATTATCCCTGATGAACATAAGCTACATTTTATAATCTTCGTCATCATCATCACTAATATTATAAAGAGGAAAGATTTGATTGTTAGCTTTTTTGAATTGAATAGGCTCCGAAACTATTGGTCCGATTTAAAAAAATATTTAGCCTTTAGAATCCTATATTATCCTTCTAATAAACATAGACTATATTTAATACGAGAAAAAATAAGGAACCCCGTGAAATTTCGACAATGTAATAAATTATAAATGTATTAAGTAACATGATTCAAGATTCTTTCATATGGGTAGGTAGATAGGTAGGTTTCATATAAACGAATATTAATAAATATAAACATTTAGAGTTAAAATGATTTACTATCACTGATAACACTATGATGAAGGGATTTATATTATCATTAGCTGTTGCCCGTGACTCTTTATGACTACGATCATAAGCCATATAAATATATTTTTACAGTCTACGTGGACGCAGTCAGGGGCAACATCTATCCCTAATAAAGTACTTTACCTGAGTTAATTAGTGTAAAAATCTTTTGGCCTATGTAGACTAATTATTGCATAAGAACCTTTCACCAATAAAACTTCAGTATCTTGGAGACGACTGTTTCTATTTCGACCGAGCTAAGAACCTTCTCGACGAACATAGCTTTCGATTAAAAAAAACCGCATTCAAATCCGTCCACGCGTTTGGCCGCTAAAATTAGATTAAATTATTAAAATAGTTATTCTAGAATAAAAACAAGTTATTATATTGAGAGAAGATTATATATTTAATATACTTAATATGTATATAAAAGTTAGATATCTTTTAATACATATTCAAATACGGGGCACACTATTTTAATTAAAAATAGAATAAAATCTTTCTTTATAATTACGGGTGGGATCCGAACCCGCGACATACCTTCACTGCGTCCTAATAGTTGAGTTTTGAATTGGAGAAGATGCTGATGGTGGTGAGGCATCTCTTTTACGTATATTTTTAAAATATTTTAGATCCAGAGAAATGGCAGGCGGTGGACGTGGAGCGCTGCGTGCGCTGGGTGTCTCGGCAGTTTAGCGTGCCGGCGCCGCGGACCCGCCTGCTACCGACGAGCGGCGCGGCGCTGCTGGCGCTCTCCGCAGACGACTGGCTGCAGGTGACACTGCGCCATTTGACTTTCAATGGATTGATTTCATTGCTTAATTTTAGATTAGATTAACCGGATACGTACCTACATTTATTCATTTGTTTTTTACATTCATAACTAAAAGCATTATCGCCTTTCTTAGTTGATCAGTAAACAAATAAAATTCCAGTTCACAACAATCCATTAAATTTTCAATATAACAAAAAATTACTGTAGATAGACGTAGGCTAGACTTTGCTAAACATGAAGTACTAAGGTGACAAGATGATCGTTCAGGTGTGTTCGGGCAACGAGCAGGCGGCGCGCATCTTCCACGCGTACGTGGGACACGCGCACGCGGCCGCCTCGGGCCGCCCGCCGCCGCCCCCGCTGCCGGAGCACCAGGCGCAGCCCGCCGCCAGCACACAGCCAGGTACGTAATAGAGTTATTAGGAGTAATTTGAAAAAAAGTATCGTACTTGTAAAAGTATCTAAACAAATATCTAAGTTTCTTAACAAATACATCAAGGTATAAGGTATCAGGTATAAGGTACTTCAAGTACTTTGTAAGGTTTAATGCCATAGAGTAATTAGGAGTAATTTGAAAAAAAAGTATCGTACTTATAAAAGTATCTTAACAAATACTTCAAGGTATCGAGAACTTTTTAGGGTCTAATGCCATAGAGTTATTATATCTAATCTAATATCATAAAGACAGGGTATCGATCAATAAGTATCTATACTGTTACTCAAAAGTAATTCGAAAAAAGTATCGTGTTTATAAAAGTATCTAAGTATTATAACAAATACTTCAAAGTATCGAGTACTTTGAAGTTTAGAAACTTTATCTTAAGGCTTAATGCACATACGTCAAGCCGACAATCTCAGTCAGTAAGTAAAGTCAGCCTGGATTCAATGGGATAGTAGAACAGAATATGATAAAAACTATGACAAATTTAAAAAAAATATTTGTAGGCCTAACGTTAGAATGTATATGAATACTTAAATGTGAATAATACCTATTTTGTATACCTACATTCAGAGCAAATAAATCATTTTTATTATTATAAACTCTTGGTATTAGTATAAAAAATAATTAAAAATATATATTTTTTTATAACTAATAACTCAATGTTATGCTCTAGAGGTTGATTATATATTAGTTATATATTAGTTGATTATATATATTATTAGAGGTTGATTATATTGTGATAGATAGCGTACGTAGCCTTCGAAGGTTTATTCGATACGATACCTGCCAAAAAGTGCTCATTACAGAGTATCGAGTACAAAAGTATCGCTATCGAAACGTAAAGTACTCGATACCACAAAGTATCGATACTTTTTTGGTGTAGTACTCGATACTGTTTCCCTATAGGTACGCTCCTACTGCTCGTGTACCGACTGTACATTTTAAGACGATGGTACATTTTAAGACGAATGTTCATTCACTAAGACTCTCCGGTGCTTGTGAATCTTTCTAATTATTTTTACTGGAAGTGTTTTCATATTTGTGATAATTTGTTCGTATTGACCTTAGTTTTTTAAAGGTTTTTTTACATAATGTAATAATTTTACGAGTGATGCACGTTTTAGACGGTATTTCCATCTTTGCTTTAAATGGGCCAAGAAAAAAAACAATTCTTCGGCTAAAGATTGAAATACACGTATACATAAAACTTTGGACACTGCTGCTATAAAAAATCGTTTTAGAATTTATAAGCACGCCATCTATCGGCTGAAAGTTGTAAGTAGTTAATTTCGCGCCTAAACTTTATGAATGAAGCCGACGATGTTTGTACCATGAGTCACCTCGAGTCGCATGTGGCAAGTGCCGGCCGCGTACGAGTTTCCTTCATCAGTGAACGTTGAGTCATAAGTCATAACAGAGGGCTTTTCTACGAAGTATATAATATTATCTATCACAAGTGTTATTAATAGCAATGTAAGTTACGTTGGAAAAGTCCTTATATTTATTTCGTAATACCTAACGTCGTCATTTATAACTAACTAATCCTTTCGATAGTTTATGATTAGGTAGAAATGATTTAGTGCAGGTCATTGTTCACCATCATGGTCTAGTTAAGGTTTTTCTTATCTATTCATCTTATTGTACAGAGATGCAACAGTAAATGTGTAATAGATAAAATATAGAATGAAAATAAACCGATACGGGCAGGGATTCGAACCCGCGACCTCTGGGAAACCTTCCCGTTGCTCTACCAATTGAGCTACCGTATCACTGTCCATCTCGGTGAATTAAGCATAAACTTAAGAAAAATAAACCGATATGAGTAGGGCTCATCGGTTTATTTTTCATTATATATTTATATAAATTTCAAAGTAAATGTGTAATAGATAAAATATAGAATGAAAATAAACCGATACGGGCAGGGATTCGAACCCGCGACCTCTGGGAAACCTTCCCGTTGCTCTACCAATTGAGCTACCGTATCACTGTCCATCTCGGTGAATTAAGCATAAACTTAAGAAAAATAAACCGATATGAGTAGGGCTCATCGGTTTATTTTTCATTATATATTTATATAAATTTCAAAGTAAATGTGTAATAGATAAAATATAGAATGAAAATAAACCGATACGGGCAGGGATTCGAACCCGCGACCTCTGGGAAACCTTCCCGTTGCTCTACCAATTGAGCTACCGTATCACTGTCCATCTCGGTGAATTAAGCATAAACTTAAGAAAAATAAACCGATATGAGTAGGGCTCATCGGTTTATTTTTCATTATATATTTATATAAATTTCAAAGTAAATGTGTAATAGATAAAATATAGAATGAAAATAAACCGATACGGGCAGGGATTCGAACCCGCGACCTCTGGGAAACCTTCCCGTTGCTCTACCAATTGAGCTACCGTATCACTGTCCATCTCGGTGAATTAAGCATAAACTTAAGAAAAATAAACCGATATGAGTAGGGCTCATCGGTTTATTTTTCATTATATATTTATATAAATTTCAAAGTAAATGTGTAGTCTTCCCTAAAATGAAGATTAAACACTTTCAGTATTTTGTATAATATTTTGTAATTCGTATATCAAATGCTATCATTCGTCAAATATCAATTTAAATTTAATGTAAATGCTGTGTGCGCCAATGTATATAGCAATGCAAATATTTAGATGATGCCGTAAATTGTTTTGACTTATAGATTCAAACAGCTGGTTCGTATTGACAATACCTATATAGATTGTTTTAAACTTGCTAATATACGTCACATTAGAGTGCCAGGGGCTAGCGGGAAAGTGTTTTAATAAATACTAAATACTGCGATGTATGTGACGCGCGGATGGGCGAGGGGCGAGGGGCGCGGGGTGAGGTCAACGATCGCACCAATAGGACTCCAAATAATGAAGGTTGTTTCGTTCCCTATAATATAATTAAACGAATAATTAATCAATCTTGATTTATTATAATAGGGAATATGCATAAAATTTTAAATGATCTCAAATATTTTTTTCTCGAATACTTATTATCACCTTATTGTAATAAAAATTATTATTTATATTGATTATTTTAATTTACTTTTTATTTAAAGCCATAAAATATTATTATAAGCCATAATATCTATAAACATGTATATCCATGTTAATTTTATTTATATATTTGTATATTTTTCATTCTATATTTATATATTTTTAGCATACTTATCAAGGACCGATGACAATAGTATGAAAAAAGGGAAAAAAAATTAAAAACTTAACTAAAAAATTGAAAATTGTAAAAAAAACCAATAAACATGCTTTTATAAAAAATCTAACTAATTTTAAAAGCTATATAAAATAAGCGTGGGGTGCTTTTTAGGATATTCTCAAAAGGATTGTCTTTCTCATATTTGTCAATAAAATATTTATAACTACCGAAACCGTCCACTCCAGGTTTCTTTAACAACTATTATTTAGTTTTTTTTATTTAACTTTTAATTAATTATTATTTTTTAGTTAGTTTAATATTAAAGGCGTGTTTATATTTTTTAAACTGTAATTGATTTCATTTATGAATAATTGTATTAGTAATAAAAAAAACCTATGCTATAAACTTACAGCTTATCTCTATTCTCTACAATACACCTAATAATGAAACCTCAACTAAGGGGTACCGAGCTACTAGGAGTTGTTTTCTTTCACTCTTTTTAAATATGCGACCCCTTTACGACTTTCAAATTACCGGCGACAAAGTTAGAAATTTAAGAGACACATTTATAATTATCAACATTGAAATACCTTTAATTTTTTTGTTGAGATAAAGCAATGCGGTTTGGTTTGTGAACCGCACGCTCCCTACTCCCTAGTCCTTAGGCGTCCCTGTCCCTAGGCGTTGTTTTGTCTCATATCTTAATTCATAATTGTCGATTGCAATATGTTGTCGATGAGTAAGGAGGTGATGGTTGCGTTTATTGGCTTGGTCTTTTTCGAATGAAAAATGGATAAATTTGTCAAAAGATCACTTAACGTCTTCAAGTTAACCTTCAATTGAAATACGGGTTTACATTCTAAATAATAAACCTCAATGTGTAATTTGTGGCGATGTATGAAACTATCTCAGAATCAAGCACCAAAAGAAGTTGATAAACCGATGACCGTTGTAGTTCTTTGCACGAAAGTTGAAAACTCTTAGCCAGCAGCAAACTACTATGTTGCGTTTAATAAAATAGTGTTGCTCCAGACTCCTCATTTTTATTTTTTTTTATTTCTGCAATTATGGAATTTGCAGCTATTTATTTTTATTTGGGTCATTTCTACGTGTTTCTATGTGTGAAGATTATTGAGGATAACAATCTCGTCTTACCGTGAATACGATTGCTGCAAAGCATTCGATACGTTGGGGTAGATTTAAAATATAAATTTAAAATTACTTCAATATACGCGAGTTAAATTCGTAAAAATAGTTTTTATTTCAATGTGTAGTACTCGTGAAAACCTTAGAAAACACTTATTGAGGATAATACAATACATACCAATGCCTTATGGTAAGCGCGCACATGCTTTTTATGATACAGAGCTTGCATAAGACAATTGGCGTAAATGGATTCTTAACCCTTTCTTGGATAAGTTACTAGAACTTGTCGATCTTACTTCAAATAAGTAGGAAAATATCATAGACTTAGCTGCTGAATAAATTCCTAAGTTAGAACTGAATTCACAAAATGTGAACAAAAAGAAGAATATCCCAAGCTAGCAAGAGAAGCATTAAGTTCATTAGTATGGCTCATATTAAAATGGTATGTCTATTGTGAACCGTCCGGAACCATTCGACACTTGATATTTTTGCGAACTGATGTTCTCTACATATATCTACCATATTAAGACTAAAAAATTAATAAACTGCAATTAGAAAACGATTTGTATGTCAACATTTAAAAAATAGACCACGTTCTGAACATCTTATGAAAAACAAACAAACGAGCAAGAGGATGATCTTCATTGATGTTGTATTGTATTTTATGTGATGCTAATATTAAACCATGACTTTTTCCTTTTACCGGCAACAATTTTTATTTGGTTAACATTTGGTTGTCTACCAATAATAGGAAAGTCCTCGAGTGAACTTCGAGGGTTACCGAGCACTCCCTCCGGACATTAGACTTCTCATCACCCGTAAAAACGCCGCGATTAGAGCCCATGACCGATACCCGACAGATGACAACCGACGGAGGCTGCGCCGTCTCCAGAGGGAGTCGAGACAAGCTCTCGACGACTTCAGAGATAGCGGCTGGGATAGGACGCTTGCGACGCTCTCTCCAACACACCAGGCATTCTGGCGGTTGCAGAGAGCGTTGAAGGCGGACACTGTCTCAGATATGCCTCCCTTCCGCCATCGCGTTTCACGACTCTGACAAAGCTGAGTGCTTAGCCGACAGTCTAGAGAGCCAGTGCCGTCTGTCTGCTCAATCGGTTGATCGCGATGGTTTGGTGGTTGTTATACACTTCCGCGCTCTTGCTACTGAAAGACTAACCGCCTCCCGTATAATTTCTAATACCTTGTCGTGGCGACGCGAGTATTGACCTTTATCTAGAAGTACCCTACACCCTACTAATAGGTGTTTCGCGGTTCCTATTGCCTCCCCACAGATGTTGCAAGACTTTTCGGTGGCTTTGCCCCATCTTACTAAATTACTTTGATCTGGGAGAGTCATTTGAAATGCATTAAGATAGAATTTTAATAATGCTGGGGACCAATCATAAATTAAGGTGCGCCACTTCAAAGCTACTGGAATACAAAAATCTCCTATGGTCACCCATTCGTTTTGAATTTCTAGGCTCATCGCGTGGAGTCGGTAGTTATCGTTTTCGTCTTGTCGAATAAAAGATTTTGTTATGTCTATGTCTTGAACTTTCCTACTTGATCCTAGCCCTACTTTATTCGTTTTATTTTGTTATATAATTGATAATTTTTAAAGTAAGTAAATATAAAAAGTTTATTTCGTTTAAAACCATGCTTTAACTATAAATAAAGGTTTCTTTATACACATACCACATACTTACATTACATTCACTTATTATATTAGATGTATGAACTGCATCATTATTGTAACATGGCGACCTCGTATTTATATGTACATACACACATACATACATAGTTTAGTTATTCCCGGGAGAGAACTTTATATGCACCCTGATGTTTTCTAAGAAGATGAGTCGGACGATAAAGATTTTGATCAACAGGAACACAGCTACATCATTTTTAACCCCCGACTCAAAAAGAGGGGTGTTATAAATTTGTTCTGTCGGTCTGTGTCAGTGTGTCTGTCTGTATGTATTCAAGCACCCAAACGCGTGGACGGATTTAAATTGCGGTTCTTAGCTATGTTTGATAGAAATAGAAACAGTCGTCTTCAAGATATTGAGGTTTTATTGGTGCGGGTGAAAGCTTCTTATGCAATATTGAAAGAAATACTTACAAGTGAAAATCTTTGTGTCTTTAAACAAACAAGTAACATAACTTTAAAAAGCAGAAAAAAAAATTAAATTTAATAACCCCCGATACACTAAGACCTCTAAAAAGGATAAAAATAATATTATTATGTACTTATTGAAATCTTGCGGGACCGTTTAATAAAGGAAGAAATTAAAATGCAAGTAAGTTACCAAGGCTAATAAAGAAATTACGATATCGAATCGTATAGTCTAAGTCCTCAATGAATAACTTCGTAAAATAGACACCATCGTCAACGTACGTACATACGGTTCTTCGACACAACGACTTCAATAAGTACGTAATAATATTATTTTTTTTCTTTTTAGAGGTCTTTTGTATCGGTGGTTTTTTAATTTTTATTTAATTTTTAAATACTATTATGATGACCGACGAGTCTTATGGAAAATATTACATTAATAAAAACTTATACTTTATAGGACCTCTGTGTTAATAATGTGTACCATAAAACTTAGTTTCAGGACTAAGTGGTATTGTGGAAAATGTCGGAATAGTTATGGATTTATTAATTTTAAATATAAATACTATACGTATAATAATAAGAATTAATAACAGCTTGATGCATTCAAAGCCTTATTTATTAATTAATTCGGTCTTATATTAAACATAATTTACCCAAGTATTCTTTTTCTCTTCTGGGACCCGTTCTTTTAATCTCTTAATAGATCGGAAGCCCTCAGTAGTTATTTCCTTCCTTATCTGAACTACCTACTCCTCGAACCACTCTTATCTGGTCACTTTGATAAATGTTACCGTTTTATCACCGTAGGTAATAATGTATATAAATAGATAATTGAATACATATGTTGTATTTGCTTTGTTTACTAATACAATGACTTTGCTGATTTGCCATAAAAACATAAATATTATTGTATTTTATTACAAGTTCTCAAATGATGATTAAAACAGCTGGATGATTATTATCCAAAAATTATGGTATTTTTTTTCAATTGACATTAAAATAGATAATGTATTTCGTGTTATTGAATGAATCACGAAATACATTCATACAGCGATGAGCGAACCCGACGCTACCAAAAATGTACCAACAAAACAACATTCATCTCTTTGTCACAAAAATAATATGTATCAATACATTTAATATATATAAGCATAATAACCCAGCCATTTATATCAAGATATACTAATTCGAAATACGTATTAAAAAATAGTTCAAACATGAGAATGAAACCATCGCAATAATAATTACGATTTATCTTGAATGTTGTTTTCTCCTACTCGTATCTGTAGCGGGTCCTCGCTACCTCGCTGAGTCACTGTAAACATCTTCTGTTGACTACAAGGAACACTCATACGAATGTATACTTTCTCTTTGAGAGGTATATATTATAAATAACTAATATATTAATTGACATATGTGCATGATGCAGGTTTTGTAATGTTTGTCTGTGCGCAGATTTGAAACATTCATTAAATCAGGAGGCGTCCTACTTGTTACTTTGCAAGTACGAGTAAAGTAAGGTAAAGTGGGTTTTTTGACGTTACCGAGTTGTTTATGACTAAGAGATCAATTTCCTGGTTTAAGACGGAACTAAGATTAAGTAAGTTTCTTTTACGATCGCTCTCACGTTCAGAGCAACTCTTTTAATCGATGATTCATATTTAATCATAAGAGCCATTCTTCATCGAGACACTTTTAATTATTATCTGATTAAAGAAGTAGAATATATCTTTCGTGGAGTTACCTGCAGGCCATCTTGTAAAGTGCATCTTGTGCGGCCTCGCAAGTGGCCACGGTACCAGATGGATATTTCTCGACCGGAAGTGACTCAGTGTCTCCTAGAATACTGACTCACTGTTCCGGATTGACTCAACGAATCTCGTAGTTTAGTTTTTACGTCCAAAAGCATCGTGACTAAATTACAAAACAGTGATTAACGTGTCCGTCACGTGAACAAGAAGCGTCGCGACGCCGCGCCGGGGGAGACCGGGGACTGTGTGTCATCTTATTTAATGTACGCGATCATGCGAATTACTAATTAATGTAGTTTGTTTTAAACATTACATTACTATTAAATCTTCTAAATGTAAGGTCAAGTCATCTAGTAGGTATTGTTTTATAAAACCACAAAGACTTAATAACGTCGTGTTTTAAAAGAGGCGACCTCTAACGTCGAGGTCCTGTACTTTATTAATTATTAATTATTACTAAACCCGAGACGTGTTTTTTATAAGCGCCATTGGTTCAGAAGACGCCTCTTCACGCCACTCCCGTCACCGAACAAACTTGAATGTCACGAGATGTTAATAATAACTGCAACAATAAAACTCTTCTAGATATACATATTTACTTAGATTTTAACAATTGAACTCAACGTATTCGTGAGTAGATTTATAGATGTGTATGTATTATGCTCTTTGGACCCTATAATATAATAAAAAAAATGTGAAAGAGAAATCTGTATAATATATGACTATATACTAAGTCTAATTTTAGTCTATTATATTTTAACGTCACCTTAATTATTTAATTTACATGGGAATCTTTTTTGTTATTAAAAAAATAATAAAATATTAATTTTAATGAATTCCTATTTAATTTGTGTGAAAAAGTATATTTCTAGTATTAGGTATAGATATTGTAATTACAATGTAAAATATATAACAAATATATAACAAATATATAACAAATATATAACAAATATATAACAAATATATAACAAATATGTAACAAATATATAACAAATATATAACAAATATATAACAAATACAGTCCAGACATTTCAATCTGTAAACTGAATGAGCTGATGTAGTTCATTTAGTATTTATTTGTGGATATCTATCTACTTCTCACTAGCCACCAGCCACCAGCCACCAGCCAGTAGTTACCAGCCACTAGTAGTGGAGTGCCCGGATCATTAAAAACCGTAAAACCTCGGATTAGAGTTATAGTGAATGAATTAATATGATCGATGTGGGATATTGTTTTTTATACTATAAATTGCAATGTTTACCCAAAAAATTTTTGTGCACTCGATTTTTTCATTGTTGAAAAAAATATTAAAAAAAATAATTTTTGATCATATATTTTCACTTTAAACAATAGTTTTTTTATTTAGTTATTAAGTCTTACCTAAGTAGACATATAGGAACCTTTTTCAAAGATACCTGTGTATAATAATAGCAGTAGGAATCTCGAACTGGTAGAAAAACGTTGAGGGGAGAGCTGCTATGTACAAAAGAATTTCTCAATTCTCGGCTAGTTTAGTTGCAAGTAACACGTGTTCTGTGAATATTGTAGGCACAATAGAGGCCTATAACAGGGAAAAATTATTATATATTTTTGTACTGGAAGGTGTATTGAAGACGACGTTTTTATATTGAACTATTACAAATTATTTTGTATTGCTTAATTTGGTAAGTGATTAGATTGAAAACTACAGTTCATTACTGAATTAATTAATTAATTAATAAATCTAAAATTAAAGATCAGTTTTAATAAGAAGAAAAATATGACAATAATGAATCAATTGCAATTAATTAATTATTCATTGTTTTTTATTAGATTTCGAACAATGGATAAACCAACGGCTAGCAGCATGGCTGATGAAAATAGCTGCATAATATGTATACACATGGGGTTCATCTTCCGAAACAAATTCAAATTTAGGTGAAATGATAAAAATTAGTAGAGGAGTAACATCTTTACAAGCTGCTTCAACCGAACGACAAGATGGATTGTTGTGCTCATTCAAGTTGTCGACAAAAATATATTATTAAAAAGTATTTTGGAATGTATAAAAATAAGGTCCATGAAAATCTCTCATTATCGCCTCCGAAAAAAAAACTTCTAAGTAGCATAAATTTCAATAACTACAATTGGAAAAAAAAACTGTTTTATTTGCGGACAAGTAACTGAAAAATCAAGGAAGCAAAATTAAATAAAGCTCGGCGTAGGCAGATTTCATACATCAACACTCCAACTTTACATGACGAATTTTATAGCCGTCCAGAAAACTGATTATTGTCGAGATATCCATAAAAGGATTTCTGGTATAACCGACTTACAGACACTTGCTGTAATTTTGAAAAGAAAATTAATCCGAGAATTCCGATGGCACATGCAGCAATGGAGCAAAAATACAAATACTATCTGAAATAATAATAAAAGATAAGAAAAATAATCCAGAAACAATTCCGAGATATGAGAAGAAATGTAAATCGATAGCGCATGCAATCATATCAGCTGTATGACCGACATCTTTTTTATCGCCACTTCATATTACTTTGGCTGTGATGTTTCATAGGAATTTTGGCTCTAAAAAAGTAATAAATATATGTCATTCTTCTTCTGGCTTCTGTGCTACGTACAAAAAGGCTACATTATACGAAGCTTCAGCAACTTTTACAGCTCTAGCAGAAAGAAAACCTGGCACTTTTGTTCAATTTGTGCATGATAATGCTGATTTCAATTTGAATCGTTTGGAGGGGCACCGGAGACATTTTAAATATTGGAGAGCATCGAGTCGAGAAGGAATTGATTAGCCTTACAGTTCGGACACCCCCAACGGAACCGGTGGTTCACGCAACTCTGATAATTGTATACCTACTAAGCAATTTGTGATAACTGATTATCTACATTTAATACAAGAATTGTATTGCCTGAGACCTACGCCTCGGATCCTGTACCAGAAGACTCCATCAAGAACAAGCAAGCCACTAATATGCCTCTATCTCCGAAATATATTTAAATAAACAAATTTTGTACTAATATTTTTTTTCTTTTCATTAGTCGTAATTAATTAGCTTATTTTTTTAAATGTACACAATAGTGTATGTTTCATATATAATTAATAAATTAATATAAATTAGCCAAGAAATTGAGCTGTCGCTCCGCTCTCCCCTCAACGTTTTTCTACCTGTTCGAGATTCCTACTGCTATTATTATACACAGGTATCTTTGAAAAAGGTTCCTATATGTCTACTTAGGTAAGACTTAATAACTAAATAAAAAAAATACTGTTTAAAGTGAAAATATGTGGTCAAAAATAAATTTTTTATAATATTTTTTTTAAATAATGAAAAAATCGAGTGCACAAAAAAAAATTGGGTAAACATTGCAATTTATAGTATAAAAAACAATATCCCACATCGATCATATTAATTCATTCACTATAACTCTAATCCGAGGTGAAAACCCCCAGGCACTCCACTATAGCCACTAGCCACCAGCCGGTAGTCACCGTCACAGATCGGTGTTTATTAATAATGTTAGTAACGTTTATAAAGTTTCTCTTTTCGTCTGTAGCTACCTACCAAAAAAGTATTTACTTATGAAATAACAGTTCTATTAAATCTTGATTTATAAATGGACTCCGTAATACTCAGTAATACTCAGTAATACTCAGTAATACTCAGTATGGCAGATCGTAATATCAAACAACTCTTACAAAGCGTTTATCTTTTAGTTTTGAGTTTATTAGTTCTTGAAACCAAAACATGCACTCGATTCAGCTTATTATTTATTTTGTTATATATATAAAAATAGTATTATTATGTACTAATTGAAGTCTTTAAAATTTAAAATGTAAGTAAATGAGTTAAGTCCGTAAAAATAGTTTTATTTTAATGTGTAAGTAGTAGTAGTGAAAATCTAATCAAGAAGTCAAACTCCAATAGTAAGTAAGCACATTAAATTTAGATAAGTATCATTTATGACTTGAATCCGTCACCTACCATCACAAGTCCTCATACCACCGCCCGGACCGGTAGGTGAGGTGTGTTAGGCTTACTGTTGGCCGCTCAATCTCGTGAGCGAATCACACAATTTATTTCTTTATTTACATTTATATTGCGAAGGAAAGTCGGAGGATCGACCTCAGTAATGCCTTCACCTCATTTGACACTTCACCCTCGACCCTTCCCTTCCCTAGCGTCTAACACCCCTACTATAGGTACTAATAATAGGTTATTGAAGAAATTATAAATCTTTTTATTATTTTTATACTATTCTTATGACAGTAATTACAATGAAATATGTATATTTTTTAAATCTAGTTTTTCTTTATTTCAATTACAAAATTGCAAGACCATTTAATACGACTATATAATAGGTAAATATTCAATCCAAACACCGTGTAAGTAGGTATTCATATTGAATTCTATGCCCATCAGGAAGTAAATTATAAAAAATATATATTATTCAAACGTCTACCCGTTGTAGGGGAGCTCACAGCGGGAGAACATTAGCAAGTCAATACCGGGATGCCGGGATCCGGGATCGCCGGAAAACGCACCGGGTTACTTCACTCCCGTATTAAGTGGCTTTGAATTTCATTACTATCCCTTTGTCGTGATATTAAATATAAAATAGTAGACAATGTATTGTAAGTAATCATCCTGAACCAGGACGGCTCTTCAAATATCAAGACTACTTATCTACGGCTTTGAAACGAAGACAATAATTAAATTAATCACAATTTCTCTCTCTAAATATAATCCTATTAAAATTAATTTACAGATTTATTTTTTAGTATAATGTGGTCATGTATTCAATCAATACAATCTAAATTTCTATAGCTGTGTTGAAAGTATTGCTTATTTAGGTATGTTAATTTTAAATATGTACTTTTATTAACATAACTATAAAATTACAGGAACTTCTTGGTCAGTATTACCTGAGTAGTTTTAGAAGTTTAAACCACATAACTTGGTCGATATAATAATCTAACTATTAATCTATCTATATGTAGGTAACTTACATTATGACCTTTATCAGAACTTCAGTATGGGTTACATAATTCTCAAGTAGTACAATGTTTCTCTGTAAGTAAATAAATATAATATAAATATGTAGAAGACGTCCTATCAGTGACCTATCAGTGGCCTATCAGTGGCTCCCACAGCTTTCACATTACAGTGCGCTGAGTCACTCGCAGGTCGGAATGCAGACCCGAACCGAACACGACCACTTGTTTCAGGACAATTATCTCACTTGTGAGTTATTACTAATATTTTATTTAAGTACTAATAATAATAATAACAATAACGATACTTATAACAATAATAATCGCCAGTCAGCCGTAATAGATATACCTATATTTAAAACATTAATCTTTTACAAACGTCGTAATAGTGAGTCATTGTCTTCTTATATCTGTCTCGGTCGCATTTATCTTTTAAAGAGTTTCACCTAATGTGAAGCGCAAGTTTTGAGGGTGAGTGCGGTCTCATCTTAGAGCGTAGCCCGACACTCCTGCTTAGGGCACTGTGGGCGGAGCCTTGGCCTCCTTCTTGTCGCTCCGCCTGCCGCCCGCTCGGAAGTAGCGTGGTGCAAGTGACAAACCGTCGAGGACATAGAGATCATGCGAAAAGATAATAGAAATTCCCTAGTAGGTATATAGAATTCCTAACGAGAATATGTAGCCGCTAGTGTACTATATCGAATTGACAAATTGCTGTTGGTCAGCTAGTGCTACCTGATTGGTAGACATCTTTAGTCGCGAATTTAAAGGTCAAATTGGCTTTTTCTTATCTTCCACAAACGCAAGTCTTCAACCAGTATGTGTTGCCAGTGATACATACATACGGCACTGAGACGAGGCTACTGCTGCTGCGGGCGATGCAGAGGAGATCCGTAGGAGACCTAAAGTTGCCGACATAGCTCACCGAATTGTAAATCCGAAATGGTTGTCGGCAGGGTACATAGGTCGAAGAACCGATGACCGATTGGGCAAAAAGTTTCTAGAGTGGCGGCCACGTACTGGTAAGCGCAGCGTGGGACCACTCCCACTCGATGGGACCTAGTGAAGGTTGCGGGGAACCGTTGGTTACAGGAGGCTCAATGTCGCACGCTGTGCTCTTCCACAAAATTCACTTCTTAGTTAGACGAACCTTTTGTCCATTTGAGGACGTCAATAGGCTGAGATGATGAAGGTGAGATTATAATTCACGATTGAAAAGTGCGTGTACCTAAATGTCTCCTTGAATAAAGAATTTGAATTTGATGTTTGATCGTTATTTTTCAAATTCAAGTGATTATGTCGTTGATGATGACATATAACATAGTAGTAGGTCTTAATTAGAGTTATAACAAAGTAAAATAATATGTCTTAGGAAATGGCTGCAAATTTATTTTACGTTTCGAACCCCTATAACAGCAAATTTTATAATAACCAAAAAGTTGATGCCACAAATAATTATATAATTACATAAATATCAAACTTGACCAAATTGTAACCCAGACGTTTCGTTCGCGGCCGCTCGATCAATATTTCTATAAAGAGGTTGAGACCTCTTGTCACTTGTACCATACACCAATTTCTTAGAAGCTAAAGTCTAGAGCGGTGTAATTTATTTGAGCTACGAGTTAGATGACCTCGCGCCGACATTAGCGACCCAAATTGAATTTAGTATTTTTTTATAAATTATATTACTGTCGATATCTTCAAAGCCATTTATTACCTATAACGTAAAGATCCTCCTCGCTGTGTGAAATGCACAATTTAATATTATTATACTTTAATATATTTGAGTGCGATTCCAGTGTAGTTAACGTAAACAATTATATTTTTATTTATCTATTTTAATTTGTTTATTTTCTTTCACAAATCCGGTAAAGGGAAGCACAGTGTAACGATCGAGGCGGGTAGACCAGGGAAGGCCACTGTACCGAATAAACAGTTTTATTAGTTTATTTACCGGATAAATTAAAGAAACAGATTATTATTTAACACTTTGTTTTTTGTTGTATTGTGTAACATGTAAGCTACTTTTTGTATTCTGGATGTAATCACTATTTATTAGACTTAACTTTTATAAAGCTCTTCCCAAAATATCTTCGAAGTAATAGTCCTCCCTAAAAGGCCAATATTATAAATCAGTTTATTATAAATCAGTCATTCAACTTAAGACTATAAAAGAGATAAAATAGAAACAAAGAGATGTATGATAATCAAAATAACCACTTTTACTAAAACTACTGCTAATATTATTATGTACTTATTGAAGTCATTGCGTCGGGGGACCAAGTTACCAAGGGTACCAAGGCCAATAAAGAAATTATGATATCGAACCGTATAGTCTAAGTCCTTAATGATTAACTTCATGAAAAAGACACAATCGTCAACGTACGTACAACGGTCCTCCGACGCAACGACTTCAATAAGTACATAATAATATCATTTTTATTCTTTCTAGAGGTCTTTTTGTATCGGGGGTTTTTTAAATTTTTAAATTAATTTTTAAATATTTATATTTGCTATGCTAAAAGTGTTTTGAAAAAGTCATAAAAGTTTATTCTAGAGTTTTATAGCCTGTGGGGTAAAATAATTGAAATGAAAATTTGTGTCACAAGAAAATGTAGACAGTGTATTTATCTCAGAGCAACAACTGAAGCATAGAAGTAGCCTAAATTTAAAGACTTAATTGTGCGTAACCGTTGTTCTCTTTTTTCATACTGTGAAAACATAATGATGAAGGAAACAAATATAAAGCTGTCAGAACAGCTAAATGAACACTTAGAAATGACATCATGGTGACCCAAATGGTCACCATTATGTCATTGATATCACCATTATGATGGTTAATTGGAAAGTATAATTCATAATTGACTTATTGGGTATAGACAACGTGTACACATTTTGGTTGTGTTTGATGTCGGCTGTCAGTGGTGTTTTCTTGTTTAGTTTTATTTTTTTATTTTATTATGGGGCAGTGCTGCCGAAATGAATTCTATATTTGTTTTACAAAAAAGAGCTATACGGGCTATTTGTAATCTAAGAGCTAGAGACTCCCTAAGAGATGTTTTTAAAGAAATCGGTATACTTACGGTTGCTTCTCAATACATTTTTAATAATATATTATATATACGTCAAAATTTAAATACTTATACTAAAAACAGCGACAGACATACGATAAATACAAATAAAAATAAACTCGTAACGCCTAAATTTCGACTTCAAAAAGTTAACAAATCCTTCATGGGCTTCAGTGTACGCATATATAATAAGGTTCCACAAGATATTTTGGATCTTCCTTTTCATAGTTTTAAATCTAAAATTAAAAGTATATTATTAAATAAATCTTATTATAAAATTCAAGAATTTTTGGATGATCGAAATGTATGGAACTTGGGTCATTGACTCATTTGCAGGGTTGATGTTATAATGTACAAGTCAAACATTGTTTAATTTCATTTAAAAAGAGCAACTGTTGAGTTTCTGGCCAGCTCTTCTCAGCAGAACAGCATTCCGAGCTGGTGGTAGTTTACTCACAGACTGACTATACTGACCAATTTAATGTAATTGACGATTCAAAAGTGCGTGTAAATGCCTACTTGAATAAAGATATTTTGAAGTTGAATTTGAATTTGAATTTACATATTTTCTCCGTTTCGTTGAGAGAAAATATAACCTAATAGCATGAGCAATGTCCTACATTATAAGGGAATATAAATACCATTCTTCCCGGAAAAAAAATTAAGTTCAAAAGTAACCTTCCATCGGTAAATGATCTAAGATGGTATTCTGTTAAGTTTTTCTTCGTTACAATACAACTATTTGTGTTTTTTTAACTGGTTTACAAATTATAAAGAGAAAATTGTGCTATGGCACAATTATAAGACTCCTATATGCTATATTTATTTAAAAGTTCAACTCAGATAATTTTAAAGTTTTATATATATTTTTGCAATAGTGTTGTAAAAAGCACAGTTACGATAATTTAATCCAGTGTTATTCTAATAAATTCTGCAACATCTATGAGAAATATCCACGGATTATTTTTCTAGGCTTCCCACGGACATTAACTGACGACAGATATGGATCGACACGATTGCACAGAAAAAATTGGGAATGGAAACATTTTATAAGTAGTTAAGAAAAATATGGCTGTAGTTTTATTGTAATATATTTGTCATTTCTTTGTCATAGGAGATTCTCGAAGTGGCGAATAAAAATTTTAAAAACATGTGTTAGCCTAACCATATATTTTTTTAATTTATTTTCAATAAATCATTTTCTAGAACGAAACTAACGATGTACCTATCTCTTTCTAGTAAGTGATGGAAAGCACCTAACCAGCCTTTTAAAAACTGTAGGTATGACCATAGAGGTAAAGATTACTATCCATATCGCGGATAAGTTTACACAATGTCTGTTGTCTTCGGCAGTGTTTTTTTTTTTTTGTCTGTCTATGCTGTTAGCCCTGTTGGCTATTACAGCATCACCGGGGGAGCGGAAAACGGCAGTGTACGCTTTAAAAATATGAAGCATCTTCTATGTTTTAGTTATTACACTGAGGTATTTATTAAACATCAATATGTAGATATAGTATGGTATCGCAAAGTATCATAATATAAATATTGCGATAAGATGTGAACATATATACTGCACACGTATTACCTATAATGACAAAAATATTAAATAAAGAAAGCACATTGTCATCACAAGTATTGTAAAATTATAATAGACTAGCTGTTGTGAGCGTCTTCGTCTGCTCATTGCCTTGCGCAGTAATAATGGGTTTAGCGTTAGTTAGTTAGTTAGTTAGTTAGTTAGCGTGTTTAGTTTCCACCCTTCAAGCATCTTATACGTCCCTGGCAATAATTAATAATTACACTCCCTATAAGCTATAATCAATTCACAAATCACAATCTGTGCTGTAGTTTTCGCGTGATGCGCGAACTATACAATACACAAATATAATGTAATTAAACACGTAGTGACTATTCTATTTCTTAACCCAGCGCCAGACCCCCCGCAGCGCGCTGAGCTGTGGCTAAGATCAGCGAGAGATTACAGAAGCTTGAGTTAGAGGCGACTTAGTGATTTATCGTTTGGTTTTCTGGTTGGTTAAGGGCTAAAGCTTTATAAATTAAATGTTGTTTCAATATAGATATGTTAACGGCCTGTGTAAGTAGGCTCCTAAATTAAAAAAAACCAAGTTTTATATAAAACTAAGTTCTATATTGATTGTTAATATTGATATTAATTGTTTGAAGGATTCTATTTTAAACCCTTGTAAATGTGAGAGCACTTAGAATTGGTATTGGTGTGGTTATTAACTATAATCTCTTTTAGGTTGCACGGTTAAGGGTAGGTACCTCACCTACCTTCTACCTACTTGTACCTACTTGTACCTACTTGTACCTACTTGTACCTACTTGTACCTAGTTGTACCTACTTGTACCTAGTTGTACCTAGTTGTACCTACTTGTACCTACTTGTACATACTTGTACCTACTTGAAGTGTAATTTTATCTCAAATATTATTTTGATTCAAATAGTCATAAATAAGTTAAAAGAGTATCCATGGAGTTTCTTGGTGGTTCTTCACCATAGACCTTGCGTTTGATAATTGCAATTTATGCCTATTTTAAATGAAAAACTTTGACGTGACTTTTAATTAAATTTCAGTATTTAATTTCGAGGACGCTATTCACGTTTTTATAGTCACGCTTTAGAGCAGTTCGCGTCGTCACCAAGAAGGTTATAACATAACCTTAAGACTGTAATCCGCGGGGGGTCACCCTCTGCCTCTGAAACGCCGCTTCCGACACTCGCTCACTTCCGGTCTCGCATCCGGACGCGTCTCGTCCTTACCATACACGTTATACGAAAAAAACATCATCGATTTTCGATTTGGACATTTATTAAATCAAAATAGGAGTTAAGTTTTATAGTAAACTATTGTTGTAATATAAATTTATTTTTAGCAATGTTCGTGTAAGTTATGAGAGAAGTGTGTGTTGTTTAGCAAAAATATTAAATGTTGTGGCTGAACGCGAGCGAGCAGCGCCGCTTGCAGTACCTCTACCACGGTCTGTAGCACACCACCGACCACCCACTTTACACATCTTGTAGGCACAACACATATACCTGTACTTGAACGCGTAGACCAACTACATTATTTAGACTCTTTTAAATCGATGGTCATTTTACATTTAACTCGTCTAACAATTGTTTATATATTTATTTATAAAACAATCATAAAGTATTAAATATATTTTGGAATTCTTTAATTCCCACGATCATAACTGAGCTATTTGTGTGAACATTATCTAATGTGTGCGTGTGTGTGTGTGTATGTCTGTGTAGAGTCGTTTCCGGTCTGCACTCGTAGCGGTGGACAAGTGCAGCTGTGGCAGTTCCTATTGGAGGAGCTGGCGGCTGGAGCACCTGGAATCTGCTGGGAGGTAAGATCCATATAAAGTATATATAAAAGGTATTTCCTTGCATTTCCGGTTTACTCAGTAACGTCTTACAAAGAAAAAGTCTGTCGAACAGCTTGTTTGTCTATCTCCTCATGAGAAAAGAGCGAAGCCGTCATATTGTGATAATGATAATAATAATAATTTCAATGTTTATCTATACTGCAAAGTTAGAAACCTTGGTTAGGATTTTCGAAAGAAACCTAATAGATGTCACCACCGTCCCGATAAAGACGATCACATATGGAATGCTTAATTCACCGACACGGACAGCGATACGGTAGCTCAGTTGGTAGAGCGACGGGACGGTTTCCCAGTAGTCGCGGGTTCGAATCCCTGCCCGTATCGGTTTATTTTTCATTCTTTATTTTTATAAATTTAAATAAGCTTAACATGGCTATACATGTTTTAAGATATTTTCAAACATTAATTTCGGTAGTGGCATCTTTTCAATGTTTATCTATACTGCAAAGTTAGAAACCTTGGTTAGGATTTTCGAAAGAAACCTAATAGATGTCACCACCGTCCCGATAAAGACGATCACATATAGAATGCTTAATTCACCGAGACGGACAGCGATACGGTAGCTCAGTTGGTAGAGCGACGGGACGGTTTCCCAGTAGTCGCGGGTTCGAATCCCTGCCCGTATCGGTTTATTTTTCATTCTTTATTTTTATAAATTTAAATAAGCTTAACATGGCTATACATGTTTTAAGATATTTTCAAACATTAATTTCGGTAGTGGCATCTTTTCAATGTTTATCTATACTGCAAAGTTAGAAACCTTGGTTAGGATTTTCGAAAGAAACCTAATAGATGTCACCACCGTCCCGATAAAGACGATCACATATAGAATGCTTAATTCACCGAGACGGACAGCGATACGGTAGCTCAGTTGGTAGAGCGACGGGACGGTTTCCCAGTAGTCGCGGGTTCGAATCCCTGCCCGTATCGGTTTATTTTTCATTCTTTATTTATATAAATTTAAATAAGCTTAACATGGCTAAACATGTTTATAGATATTTTCAAACAATAATTTCGGTAGTGGCATCTTTTCAATGTTTATCTTTACTGCAAAGTTAGAAACCTTGGTTAGGATTTTCGAAAGAAACCTAATAGATGTCACCACCGTCCCGATAAAGACGATCACATATAGAATGCTTAATTCACCGAGACGGACAGCGATACGGTAGCTCAGTTGGTAGAGCGACGGGATGGTTTCCCAGTAGTCGCGGGTTCGAATCCCTGCCCGTATCGGTTTATTTTTTCATTCTTTATTTATATAAATTTATAATGATAATAATGTAGGGAGGTTTTGACTACAAGTAAATACAAATATAACTAACTATATATCATATTAATATACGACTGGGGATCGATCGTACCCTGCAATTCAAACGCCTGAAAAATGTATACAGATATGTACCAAACCTATAAGTATTAGGAAGCCGAGTAGGATGATATTAAACATAAACTGAGGTCGCCTCTCACTCCGTCTCTACCTTTTTTCTTTAATTTCTTATTATTAGAACTCTCTTACTGCAAAGAATCACCAATGACAGTCGTTCTATTCTTTGAAACACTTTATGACACTGCTCACAAACACACTTAACTGTTTACTATCACTGTTACATTTTATTATACTAGTTCTGTTACGCAACTTAGTCGTTCGATCACACACTGCTTTCTCTTGGCTGGGAGACGATACATAGGTATATTCACTACTCTTAGTCAAATCAGTATCCAATATTACAATTATTTATTTAGGCAATTAAACTTCTATAAAAACATTACACGTTTTAGTCAAATCATAAACTGTTATCTTTATTTTTATATCAAAACCTACCCTCAAATTATATAAAAGCTTCACCTATGTCTCGATTCAGTCTAATATTGTACATACAGGTGCCGATGTACTCTTCTAATATTTATCTACTGTATATTTGTGTGCAGGGCTCCCCGGGCGAGGGCGAGTTCCGTCTGTCTGACCCGGACGAGGTGGCGCGTCGCTGGGGCCGGCGGAAGCAGAAACCGAATATGAACTACGACAAGCTGTCTCGAGCGCTCCGGTACTACTACGATAAGAACATCATGACCAAGGTATCGTCCGTGGTCACAGCTACTCACAGCCTAGTTAGCCTATTACCTACCTGATGGGTCCCGTCCGTTACTCTTAACGGTTCAATGTTGATGTGTTTTTTAAACATTTATTTATATTTTTTACGGCAGATCTTTCAATCCTAAATATATGTAAATTTGATGTTTTAAGACCTTCTATAGAATATCTTCCAAAATGTAATAAATGTTTCATACTTAAAAATTGTTTATTAATTAAATGTAGCATCCGAATGAGACACTATCTATTCGTAAAAGTAGAGGTACCTCATAAAGATCATAAATTTCCCACAAGTTTTTAACCGATTTTCCAAGATATAAACAATAACTATCTTTAATATCTTATCAGATTAACATCTTTATATATATGTAGGTGCACGGGAAGCGGTACGCTTACCGGTTCAGCTGGGCGGGGCTAGCGGCCGCGTGCCAGGCGCAGGCGCCGGACGCGCCGCCCTACTGGCACTACGTGGCGCGTACCCCCGCTCCGCCCCCGCATGCACCCATACCTGCACCCTCACAGAGCTCGCACCCTAACGCGATAGCACCCACGCCGCCCGGCTGCTGCGCTCGGCCTGCAACACAGCCGCACCGCATGCAACAGTGAGTGTAGTGGTAACAGCTCCGGTGACTTTGTCGGACCTGTATTCAAATTGAGAAGTTTAAATTATAACGTTTCATAGGGTAGTATGTTTTATTTAAGAGGACTCTACATTATCTGTTGCACAATAATATTTAATGTTACATTTAGTAAACAAAATAACTTCGGAAGTAGCTTTGCATGTAAATACAAGTATGTAAATACAAGAGGTAGGTAATTTTGAAGTATTACTTGGGAGAGTAAGTGCTTGGGATATCCGTGACTCAAACAATTGCACCTGATCTACACTGTACACACACTGTGTACACGCTGTACACACACTGTGCACACGCTATCCATACACTGTGTACACGCTGTAAATACACTGTCCACACGCTGTACACACACTGTGCACACCCTGTACATTCACTGTGCACACGCTGTACACACATTGTACACACGCTGTACACACACTGTGCACACGCTGTACACACATTGTGCACACGCTGTACACACACTGTGCACACGCTGTACACACACTGTGCACACGCTGTACACATTGTACACACGCTGTACACACACTGTGCACACGCTGTACACACATTGTGCACACGCTGTACACACATTGTGCACACGCTGTACACACATTGTGCACACGCTGTACACACACTGTCCATACGCTGTGCACACGCTGTACATACACTGTTCACACGCTGTACATACACGGTGCACACGCTGTACACACACTGTACACACGCTGTACACACACTGTACACACGCTGTACACAGACTGTCTATACGCTATACATACACTATCCACACGCTGTACACACACTATCCACACGCTGTACACACGGTTAGTTCTGTCAAATGTCTAATAACATACAGACTCATTCAAATATCAAATTTTATATGATTTAGAGTTTATTAAAATATACTTTAGAGTTTAGGAATAATTGTATTATAAAAAGAACCATTTAAATATGTGTGAGTATACAATTAGATATTTAGATAATTATATTATAATTAAAGATTCTGTAGGTTTATAAATAAATATAGGTATAGAAATATAAATATCGTCTAAGTATAACAAATATGAAAACTGCTTGTTCAATTATTATTTCAAAATTTATCGTATTACTAACTCAAATAACATTGACAAATGAGCTTTCATATTTGATAGGAAACTGTTTAGTTTATATATAATTTAGAATATATATATTATTGTTGTAATTGTGTAAATTTATGCCTGAAATTGTGAAAAAACGTAATGCATTTGAGATAAGAACTCGTTAAAGATTGAAATCTAATTTATTTTATACACGTTAAGTAGATTTAGTTTTTAATAATTTCCACGGGTTTTGTTGTTATAGATCTTAATTATATATAATAAAATAGTCAGCCACTTCTATGCCATATTTATAGGACTAATATATTGTTACGAAGGTATACATAATATATATACAGGTAACAAGATTTATTCTTTATTTTGTAGAGATAATGTTTTTATTTTATTCTGCAGGCTAAGCACCTCAACGATGTTTGTTTTTTTAATTTTAACATTAATAACGTTAGTTTGTGGTAATAATATATGCACATTGTTGAGAATATGATCTAGGCACCTACTGCTGACACTAAACAATACAATGTACCAATGTAATACTTCTCTGTCTCTTCAATGTCACTGATTTCTTAAATCACTTCAATCTTCTTAAATAACATTAAAACCTTCAAATACAACATCACAATTTTTGTTAAATATGTATAATGATGTACTTATAATTACATTTAATAAACAACGAATAAAAGTTCTCGATATATCGTTACGCTCACAAAAATAAAGAAACGGTTTTAAATTGAAAACGAGGAGGAAAAAAGAGACCTTATAAAGAAACTTCGTTTAGCCAAAGCCTTAGGCGATAATCAACTTAGTCACCGACTGTCTAGGGCAATAAGATCAATTCTTAAACTAATCCAAGGCATAACAAATCTAATTTCAAAAAGTCGTGATAGCTTTGATCGGGCAAAACATGAAGTAGACTTTGATAAAAATCCTTTCAAATACTCGAAAAAACATTTTCAAAGATGAAAAAGGTAAGCTTCTCTGGACCAACGAGCAAATTTTCGATCATTATAAAAGCATATACGAAGTGCCAGAAAACCAAAAACTATATGGGATCCAAAAGAACACAAACTATATGGGGCTCCAAAAGAATACAAACTATATGGGATCCAAAAGAACACAAACTATATGGGCTCCAAAAGAACACAAACTATATGGGGCTCCAAAAGAACACAAACTATATGGGATCCAAAAGAACACAAACTATATGGGGCTCCAAAAGAACACAAACTATATGGGCTCCAAAAGAACACAAACTATATGGGGCTCCAAAAGAACACAAACTATATGGGATCCAAAAGAACACAAACTATATGGGGCTCCAAAAGAACACAAACTATATGGGCTCCAAAAGAACACAAACTATATGGGGCTCCAAAAGAACACAAACCTGAGACTCCTACTAAAGACTTTCATGCCAACTTTGGAGGAAATAATTAAAATGAAACTATCTAAGTCAGCACCAGGTCCGGATGGTATTCAAAGACGGCATTGGTAGGTTCTTTCCAAATTTGGTTAGGTAGGAAGAGGAGTGTAGAGGGTGAAGGCGAGCGAATAAAGGGGCCCCTTAAACCTACTCCTGGGTCGCAAGTCCCAGGCACTGCTTGCACTCCTCTCCTTGCAACGCGATGGGCCCGGCACCCGCTCGATGAATCCATGGAATGCTGAGAAGCTTCGTCTCGTCTTTGTCAATTTTGTTTGCGGTTTGATGACTTTAATAGATAACTAGGTTTAATTTTAGTTAGAAGGGTGTAAAAAGAAATCTTAAGTATGAACGTAGATGGTGATAAGACAAATATGGATGGAGTGAGTGAAAAATTATATGTCAAAGAAGCAAGTCTGCACCGAGATGATGTATGACAGAAAAGTATGTAAGGAATTGACAAACTGCGAAGACCCCAGACTTTGGGATATAGGAATATGTATGAGGATGAATTCAGGAGTTACAAATAAAAAGGCTAAGTTATAGAACAATAAATGAGTTGGTGTGTTACTAAGCTACCTACATAAAGCTAAAATAGTCTTTCTGGTGTAGGTACAGTAACAGGATTTTAATAGTTTTTAAGCAAAGATTGATGTTTTTTAAAGTTGTGTTATACATATTTTTATTATGTAGTGTTCCTTATTATTTTGTGTTGTTATATGCTTGTTCTCATGGAGCCTAGATTTTTATTGTTTTTTTTCTATGAGAGCATGTGCTATCATTACAATAAAGTTCCTTATTAAGATTTTGTCTTTTTATAAACTCCCCTAAATTTAAACTTGTCATTATTTAGATTATTAAAGCTCTCTTCTGATTGGTGGACACTATCATTTTTAATTCATGAACCAACTATTTATTGCCGCTGCCGTTAACGATCACTTACCTACTCAATTAACTATGATAAGAAAAAAAAATATGTGTGTGTGTATTAGTGTACACATGTAAGAAGTGAAACTACTTTATGACATAATTTTTTGAAAAATGATTCACTAATTACAACTTTACAGGAATGGCTAATTAATAACAGAAAAACGTTACAATTTTTTGACATTGCTATAAAATTTCTCCCATCCGTCGATAAAAAAGTTCAAATATGGCGCGTAACGGAAAAATGTGACTTAGAAATAAAGATGAAGGAAAATGTTTGTATTTTGTCAAAAAGTCTTATTTTCTACCTTCTTTATAAATGGTTCTTTTAGAACAAATCAAAATATGTATCCAATCAATAATAATAACTGGGGCCTTACCATCAACTTTTAGTAAGCGATTCTGTTCCGATGCAGTTCAGTTTAGGTTCAAAAAGTGAATCGCTTTTTTTCGTACCATCACCTATTACTAGCTGGGTCGAAAATGAATCGCTAAGAATGAACGAAATTGTCGCTGGTCCGCTTTTGTTTCAAGTTGTCGTTGACAGCTCGCAGCAAATTAACGTTTACATCGCACTTTAAGAGCGGTTGTTATGATTATGAATATGTTTTAATAGTGTTAGCTGAAGGCCAATAGGGAATATACAAACATTTATAATGGCGTGTGTGATGTTTCAAAGGATTGATTTCTGTTTTAAATGTTATAAATATTATTAGCATATTATGTTAAGCATATTATAGGTATAGTAATTTGATATTGTTGTTAATATATATTTTTAATTATATAAATCAGAAAAAGATTGAAAATAATGATGAAAAGGAAGTATTAATTAATCGTCTCTAATATGAACCTTAAACTAAAGAGATTTAGAAATAGTGTCAGCTGTATACCTATACATTAAATATAACAATAGATAACCATTGCACTATTTTTATTATTGGAATAACCACAAATCGAATTTAAAAAGTTAGTTGCAGCGAGTATAAAATCCCATTAGTATACTAAGGAAGGCACCTCATTAATTGAAAAAAATACAGGTATGTATTAAAAACAAAGCTACAATTGTAAGATGGTCACAAAATGTTGTGAAACATTTTCTTCATAGTCATAGTCACAGCTCCAAAAAAAGATCTTCGTTGGTTTATGATTTTATAGTTTATACTTATTTAAAACAATTTATAATTTATACTCATACTTATCTTTAAAACTAATAATATAATTATCCTTAACACTAATAAATAAGAATTAACACCAAGTATCTACAGTATATAATTCGTAACAATTCTGTTTAGGCTACAATAATAGCAACTTTTATTGAATCGCTAGTTTTGATAGTTAAGCGGTTCAGTTTAGGTCGAAAAGACAGCTCATGGTACGAATTGAATGAACGAATTAACGTTAGCGGTTTATTTTGGGACTTGTTAAAGTCGCGACCTAAACTGGTCGTCTTATCAGCCTCATGGTACGAAATATCAAAACGATTCAATGTAGGTCGTAAATTGGATCGCAATAAGAGTTCATGGTAGGCCCACTGGACTGTATAATCGCAAACGTAGGGAAAAAAATCGTCGATTCAGTAATTTCGCGCTCGGTGTACCCTCATTTTTAATAAATAATTGTTAACGTATTACTTATATTTCTTGCTACTTTAATAATAATTCATTATTTAAGATTATTATAGTAGGGGAGACCGGGTACAAAAGTAACATTTTGTACATTTACCTTGATTGCTAGTTAGGTGTTATTATTTAGATAGAATTAATATTCCTATTTATAAATTCCGTTCATTTTTTTTTAATTAGTGTCTTAATTAACCTTATTATTGTATATTTTGTGCGAATTACAGCGACTTTAAAAAAAGTCATTAGTTGTTACTTTTGACCACGTTGGCAGGACAAAAGTAACAACTTGTGGGTCGAAAGTAACAGGACAAAGGAGTTAAAAAAACGATTGGAAGTATTAAATTAACACAATGTTTATTTTAAAACTTTGTAATTACAACAAAAATAATCATATAAATGTTAAATGTTCAACAAATCAACATTAATTAGAAATTATTCTTAATGAGATCAATCATTATCCTTACGTAATATTTATTTTCTAATCAGACTATCAATTATTTATCAGTCTTCTATTTAGACTCGCAATTATGGCACATGTAATTTAGTTCATCATTGACGCATTCAGCATGTGACCACATTTTACATTCGATGCACTGTATCCACTGCTCATTTGGTCGACTATTGCTAAAATTTTCTAAACAAACGAGACAGAAGCAATCTTCGTCGTCAGATTGATTTTCCTTGCTATTAGCCTTATTCGATTTTTTTCCTTTTCCCTTTCCTTTCGTGGATGTAAAACTTTTCTTTCGTTCTCCAGTATCAGTTCGTAAAACTGTTCTCTTGGCTCTATTTCTTTGTTGGTATTCTTCTTCAATTGCATTTTTCTCAGGGGTGTCCGTTAATATTGCCGTTTTACGTTTTTTACGTCCTTTGTTTGTCACAGTCCTTGGACCCGCTTGTGGCAAAGGTCTTATATCTTTAGGGGAAAAAGTATTTAACTGAGAAAAACTTGCTTGTTGTAGTCCGCTAGGTCCAGGTACTGGCGAGAGACATTGTTGATCAGATATTGAGTTAATTAACAGCACAGAGTTAGCTAATTGAGAATCAGTTTCAGCAGATAAATTATCGGGTAAATCTTGCATAGACGGTGATTTATTCGATATCTCATTTCTGTCTATATCCGTGTTTTGGTCATTAGATGATGGAAGATCATGTGCTGGAATATCCGGATCAATTTGAATGCAGGACGTTAGATCAAAAGTGGTCAACGAAACGGCATTATTATCTTGTAATGGGCGATCAGTTACAGACGATGGTGCATAATCAACAGCAGTAAAAATATTCCTGTTAAATGGACTTATACCGGTACAGGTAAACCCCGCAAGTACATTTCTAACAGTGACTGAATGGGGAAATGCCTCTTTCACAATCCCAGGAATGTAATGGATTGTCACTGTTTGCCCAGGGTGATTTCGCATCCAGTTGTCAGTAGCCGTGTTTATCATTTTCTTGAATGGTCCAAATACTGCTCTATCTAGAGGCTGCAGTTTATGAGTGCAATGGGGTGGAAAAGACAGCAATACAATCCCATTTTTTTTACAAAAATCCAATGCATGGCATATTCCAGATGTCTTTTGGCTCAAATTTATACCTATCCATAACGTCAGCAAGGTTATCAAAAAACTTACTAACATTATGTTCATTAAAACTTGAGGCCCGCGACAGACTCGTAGCTTGAGGACACCTCAAAGAGAGACTCGGGTGCCGTTTTAAGAAACCCGACAACCATTCCTTACCTGCCATTTCAGTTTCGTGCCACTTTTCAGGAAATATTTTTCTGTTTTTAACCGCCAACTCGTATGCCAGTTTACGGACTTCAGACGGAGATAACCCAAAATAAACTCCAGAGCATTCGATTAAGTAGTCCTGTAGGTTTTTTTCCTCGTCAATACTAAAAACACGGTTGACACAACGGTAGCCAACAGTAGCGCTAGTATTTCCTGCTTTTAATTTTGTAATGTATCTATATAATGTCACATGGCAAACATTATATTTTTTTGCCAAGGCTCTAATTTTCACGCCATCCTTAAAATGCTCATCAGCTGCTTTTCTGTACACTTCCATGTCAGTAGTGCCTCGTGTGGTTTTCTTTACACGTTGTCGCGGCATTCTGTTGAAATAAAAATACACATAAAACAATTAATTTAAGTCATTAGAAACGGGGACAAAAGTAACATGTTACTTGTGTACCCATTGGGCTATGTTACTTTTGTACCCAACTATATTTTTGTTCAAACATGAAATATAACCTTGAAATGGAACGAACTAGGCAAAAACGAATAAAAACAATATATAAACAATCTAGTCAATAATGTATATGCAAATATTCATTAAGATATCATCCTTTTAATACTAAGTAAACACTAAATAAGTAAATGTCAAAAAACTTACTTTTATTAGGTGAAATTACGCAGCGTCCTCTTACACAACCTAACGGCACGTGGCGCGCTTGACGACTGAGTGCAAGTGAGGGGGGTGCGGCGGGCTATCGTTTAATGGCGGCGAAGCGACGTTTTGATTAATAAATATAGCTACAGAGTATTTGTTACTATTGACCCGCCGTTACTTTTGTACCCGGTCTCCCCTACTTTTATGTAGCTACAAAAAGCAATAGATTTTTCATAAATAGCTAAACATCTCAAACGTCCGTATGAATTATTAAGGTTTGGTTTCAAACAAATTTGAGTAATATTAACGTAGTTTTGAGGTAAACTAAATCATTTCTTAGTCAGAGGATAAAATTCTGAACTCATTGTCGTATAACACTAATATACTTATCATATAAAAACTTTTCTGAAAACGTTGACAAAGTTTTAGTTTTATTTGTTTACGGCTTCAGGCAGCAGTAAAATATAGACTCTCATCAATACCTACTGATAAAAATAGGTGCTACACGAGTTAAAAAAAAAAATAATAAACAAAAAATAGAATAATAAATTTGCTTTTAGAAATCGGGACTGTTGTAGTCTATTCATTTCAAAGCTACATATTTGTTATATTTTTATCAATAAAAACACAAAACTCGCTATTATTGTAATTTATATAGGTAGGTTGAAAACACTATCGACTACAGAAATGAAACATTACTTTCCGCTTTTAATTCATAAATTTAAAGATATTCGTAACAATAGGGAACATTCACGTATTTTTTTTGGACGTAAATTAATCATTTACCTCTCTATATCGTAGAAAAAAATATTAATAGGCTTGAAAAGATTCTAGTTTTTTTTCAAAGTGAAAATTAAAACATTGAGTAAATTAGACCCGTTTAAACACCGCCATTTTGCGCGCGCTTTGCGTGACGTCAAATGATACATCCAGTGAATGTTTACTATGAACTTTTTAGCAATTTCATAGATATTTTAAGTTTTAATTGCTTTACAAGTCATGGAAGAAGATAAAAATCATCTTACGAGTATTGTTTAGTACCGGAGTGCAAAAATAGTATTAGAAAAACACCCCACAAAGTGTTTTTTGTATTCCAAGAGATGCGAAAATACAAAAACAGTGGTGTATGGTAATTAAAAGGGATAATATATGTCCTAAATCGTGTTTATATGGTTGTGAAGATCAATTTAACGTAAGTATACTTTATTTATAATAAGTTTAATCTAATAGTTTAAATTTATAGTAAGTATTAAACATTAGAAAATTTGAGTTTAAAATTAACCTAACCTATCTTACAAATTTCAGTATAACTTTCTATAAAAACCGTAATCTTTTTTTGTTTTACGCAATTTTTATGGTCTGTCGATTTATTTCAGGTTAAGGAAGATACAGCAAATTGTATTGAATATAATATGTGTAACGAAACAACAAGGAGAAAGATGTAATCTAAGTTTGAAGAAAGGAGTTGTTCCTTATATATTTTTGTGGCAAAAACAACAGCTGATAGAATGAGAATGTGCATAGTCAAAAGGCAAAGATTGACATCGGTTAATGAAGCCTTTTAAGAGTTAGCTATCAAAAGTAGTGTTTAAAAAAATTGGTGACCTTTACGAAGAAGTGATATAGGTAGTAAGTCCTAGTACTGCCCATACAAATGTCTGTGATATTAATCAGCCAAGACTCAGTACTTCTCCTATTGAATGTGATGATCATAAGGCAGAGCCTTGCTTTTCGCATATTAAAGATAAATTATTAAGTGACTAAGCTGTGCAAGTTAATATTAAACCGAAGTATGGAAGTAAAGGTGTCAATGTAAATATACCTGCTGAAAAACAAAATGTAGCATTGTCACCATTTCCTCATTTAACACACAACATTGTTACACAACAGTTTTAAAAGTAAAACTATCTGTTTTAAAAAGAAAATTGTTTACTGAAAACACAGCTGATAATACTTCTATAGCATCTTATATCTTCTATATCTGCTGATTATCAACCAAGTTATTATCTGAGTCAAGTGAAGTGAAAAATGATTCAGAGGCAGAAACATTTTAAAAATGTATTATGTAGTAGCATGCTAACTGCTATTCAAAAAGAGTTTGTAGGTATTTGTTTTGTTAGAGTTGTTTGAGTATTTAGAAAATGTTTTTAAGATTACCTAAACAATTGTATCATTTAATAAAACCTTTAAGCACGAAAATATAGGTTTAAATTATTTATTTTTCTTAGTCACACTGATACCACAGTATGAACTTAAACGCCGATATATTGAATGGTGTGTCAAATGACGTCACATTTCCTTTCGACCAATGGTGGCGCGTTTTGGAATTTTGAATTTCGCTCCCTAAAGTTACACTTTTCATAAATTATTTTATGGCCTTAAATGATTAGTAAATTAAAAAAAAAATATTTTATTATAATAAGATGATAAAAAGTAATCGAAAAAAAAATATTTGAGACCATTTAAATTTTTTTGCATGTTCCCTATTGATCGTCTTGCAGTTCTACGCCCGTACTGAACAAAGGTGCTGAATTGAAAGACGATTACGTAATTATTTTCTACTAAGCCGAGTTAGTAAAAAAATTCTTACGGGCTTCTGGTTATTTGGCAATGCATTAGTAATGTTAGAAATAAAAGACTATAAACATTTAATTCGTAAATTTATTAATTCCCAAGGAGTTATTTTTAGGGCGTTTCGTAACGCCCAAACGTTATCGCGGATGTTTACGCTTTTTCAAAACTGGCGTTTCCTAACGCCCGTCGGATGCTAAGGGGTATTAATTAATTAAAACGTAAGAAATGAATCGAGTGTTTCTGACGTATAATATTCTCATAGAAGAAACACATAAGTACCATAAAAACAGACAAATGTACACAATCCACTTTAAAAATAATAACTTTAGGCTTCTTAACATGTTGGATCGTCACTATATCACAAATAAAATTATATAGCAAAACAGAAAATAAAAATAAGGTATAGCAAAACAGACCTTGTAAAGATCAGGACCCCAATGCTCCATTTCTCAGCCAAAACTCGTATTTCTTTTCATTCTTACTTCTTCTATTTCAGACAATCAATGTATTTTAAAAATCTTATAAATTATATTTCATAATTTCTTCTTCATGTTATAATCTTGAATTTATTTATTAGTTTCAATAGCAAGTCCATAAAATCGTATTGTCCAGTATGTAATTACAATTCATTATTTAATTATAAAACTCTAATCCGATAATTTTATTTTTGGTTAATGTAAATTGTGTTTTGTAATCCACATACTTGTCATTTTGATTATTTAGTATTTCCATAGCAACATGGTGTAAAAGAGATGAAGCTATACGAAAAAAGCTGGCGCGTAACGGAGAAATGTCACGCGTAACGAAAAAATGTTACACTAAATTTTATTCCAACCCCGATAAAGAAGTTTCACTTCAACAATTTTCAATCATATTAGCAATCAACTTTGAATTTAACAAAAGTAAAAAAAACTGTTTTGAATCCAATTCCAACCACACCACCATGGTGGTAACCAGGCATCTGTTTCCAGCATCTTCAGTGTCGTCGTCCTCAACGTCCTGGCATAAGTCGTCAGCGCCAACATCCGATACAGAAGTTTAATAGCTCGGCGTCTGTCTTAGCACTTAAGACCTCAGTCTTAGTTTGAACCTTATCCTCTTTTGAGGGCTTGACAATGGGACCCCCATTAACTTAGCAGCTTATCTCATAGAAGAACCTAAATCAACTAGCTTTTTTGTTAAAATTTTCACAGTTGATGTATTTTTGTTTTTTTTGTTTTTTGTTAGTATTAAATAACGGCAGCAGGTAGACGCTTGATATATTTACATAATATTTAGTTCTATATTCAATAATAAATAATTAAAATAAAATAAGTATTCAACAGCGGCTCTCATACAACCTCGTGCTTTTTTTACGTTTTTATATTATCGAGTATCGACTGGTGTCTGGAAATTTGGTTTGGTTATAACCACAGAGTACTTTAAAGTTATAACTTACTAGCAGTTGCCCGCGGTTCCACCCGCGTGTAGGTCGCTTTTCGCGTAATCTGTGGAAACTACAATTATCCAGACCTATAATAAATAGACTTATAGTTAATTCTATAGTATCCTATTCCCGTGGCAATTTTATATATATAGGCATTACATTGCTAGTTGCTACGATATCAAACTGAAAATAATAACATACATCCACATCACACACACACACACACACATCAATTTAAAATCAATTTTTTTCAAAAGCAATGTTGTTCATAATTAAGTGCCTGTGATATTAAAATAATTTGTTTGGATAAGGAATAACATCGTAATTATTAAAACACCTTCGAAAGTTTATATTATTTTAGAACTAAATTCATAACCATATGAAAGGTTATAGTGAGTCAACCTTAAAAGCTAGATATATGCGGTCGCGGACTTCTTTTCAGAACTTTTAAAGGGGAACAATTTCATAGAACATCATTTTTGCGTAACTTTCACCGTTTTCGCAACGCACGCAGTTTTTTGTTTATGTTTTTACACCTTGGGTTAGATTATTCAAGTTTTAGTAAGAATGCCTAATTTTTTTGAAAATATAACATAGCCTATGTCACTCGGGAATAGTATAGCTTGCCAACAGTGAAAAAATTTTAGAAATCGGTCCAGTAGTTTAGGAGCCTATTCATTTCAAACAAACAAACAAATAATCAAACATTTCCTCTTTATAATATTAGTATAGATATAGATTTCACCAATCACCAGTCAACATATACGTACGATATTCTTGAATATGAACATTTTATATTTCATCGCGGGAAAACAGAGACAGCTGATTCGGTTTTAGACAAGAAATACAGAACCAACAGAACAGATGGTATTAATGGTCGTTTTGGAGAAGCAATAGAGTTTGATGTAGTTCTATTGAAAGTGATATAAAATCGATAGATAAAAATTTATAAATTAAGTGATCAGGGAAATAAAACATATAATATAATAAAAAATATCTATAAACATGTATAGCCATGTTAAAATTTTATTAATATAGAATTAAACATAAACCGATACGGGCAGGGATTCGCACCCGTTAACTCTGGGAAACCTTGAGTCGCTCTACCAACTGAGCTACCGTATCGCTGTCCACCTCGGTGAATTAAGCATTCTATATGTGATTGTCTTTATCGGGACGGTGGTGACATCTATTCCCTACATCTTTTTTCGTGTTGAGTGCACAACTAAAAGAAAAAAAGAAAAATTAATACATGTATACAAGAATAAAATTTGCATGGTACCTATTACGTGATTGATCTATGAACTCACCGACGAAGCTGTCTTTCATTCTTTACCATATATCACATACCTAATATTGATTTGGTCTCCAGACTATCTGTCTGTACTAACAAATTACTATTGATATTGAAAAGGTTCAAATATTAATTCTAGTGATAATGCATCAAAAAACATCCAATAATATTTAAATATTGCATTAGTGGTGAAAGTTATAGTTGATGAGTTCCCTACATTGAAAATATTATATTTGAGTGTTGTGTGTCTGTCCACGCAGCGCCGGACGTCCTCCGATAGTGCGCCTACACAATACGCTTACAGAGGTCGCTAACATTTTGTATTCTATTAAAATATTTTGAATTTATAATATATAACTATCCCAATATGTTGAAAACTTATCTGTGGTCTATTTTTTGTATCTATCAAGATTTTAATCATAGTTCAATTATTGTATAAAAATAATATCTACATTTTAATCTTAACTTAACTTAGCCTTATAACGTGATTATACTCCATATTATAATTATATAGTTACACTTATTACTTACTTATGATTACTTACTTATTTATTCTTGTAGTATTTATTTTTGTAGACTCTCCTAATGAAAATAAGCCGTTATTTGTTAATGTTTTGAACTAAAAGTTAAGGTTTTTTTTTTGTTAAGTACATACATACATTCCCATTATAAAACATCTGACTCCAGTTGCATGGTTCCAAAAGAAAACAACCGATAAGAAACTTCCAATATCAAGTGCACTACAATGCCTACATCTAGTAAGGTTTAGCACGTCTGCATCAAAGCCATCGCGCGAGACCAGTGGTCACACGCCCTCGGGTCAACAGCATGGTCTCGAGACGCGCGCTCTTCGCAGCAATTTTCCTTTTTGGTAACATTTTTGTAAAATAAGCATTTAATAATCGTATTTACTCGTACGTTGAATTCCATTCCGAAGATTACATTACATTACACTGTGCTCGCGTTTTGATGAAGTGTTGTTTTAAGACTAGACGTAGCATAATTATTTTACTATCTTTAACTTATTTAATTACGACCGTGATTTTCTTTGCTTAATAGTACCTACCTATTCTTATTATTATTATTTTAATTTATTAATAATTAATTTCACTTTTTTTTTAGATTTTTAATATGTATAAATATAGAATGAAAAATTAAACGATATGGGTAGGGACTACTACCCGCGATCACTGGGAAACGGTTCCGTCGGTCAACCAATTGAGCTACCGCATCCTAGCCGTCTCGGGAAATGAAACATTCTATAGAGAATTATTTGTAATTAATTGGCCACCTCTAGCAGGCCGCCTGTCCACATCAATCCCAACAACATTTGTTCTATGACTTTTTACAATGAAAAAACCTACGTTATATGATATGATAGACATTGAAAAGATGCCACAACCAAAATTAATGTTGTATCCAATGATATTTCATATTTAAAGATGAATAGTTGTTAAACTATTAAACCATATGGTAAATGCGATACCTACTGGTAGTTTTAATTATCAGTAAACTTGCAAGTAGAAACTTTAAATCGAGCTTCAGCCGATCAACACTAATTACGCAGGAGTAGAGAGCGCGTGGGGTGCCTGCGTCAACGTGACACGGCTGTCGACGCAGCTGGACCTGATGCTGGCGGAGTATGACCGCGCGACTCCGCCCGGCGCGCCCGCTGCCGTGGCCGTGTCGCTGAGCGTGAGACACGCCAGCATCGACGAGCGCGGCGCCACCGTCCGACTCATGGCCATCATGTATTTGGTCGGTTTGCGATTCGACTCGTGATTATATTGGATATAGATCAAACTGTTCACAAAGTCGTGATAGAGTAGAGTAGAGAAAGCAATCGTAAACGATTATCTAAACAAATATCATTAATGTGACTTTCGCGTCTTCCGCGTTTCAGTCGTGGAATGACGGACGGCTATCATGGAACGCGAGCGAGTGGGGCTGCGACAGCGCGGCGGTCTCTGCGGAGCGCCTGTGGCTGCCCGATGTGCGCGTGCTGAGTGCGGCCGTCGCTGAGGCGGAGGACGCGGGCATGCGGGCTCGCCTCACCGCCGCCGGCCACGTCGCCTGGGCCGTGCCGCTCGACCTAGTGGCGCCCGTCACGCTGTCCCTGCGCGCCTGGCCCGCTGACGAACAGCAGATCACGTTCAAGTTCGGCTCACAGTTGCACAGTTCTGACGAATTGAATTTGACCGTCGCGGAGGATGAGGTGATTGTTTTCAAGGCGAGATGAGAGGCAGTCGTTTATTTATTATGGATGGGAGTCCATAACTAAGTATATAAGTCGTCTCGTAAAAGAATTGAGTGATCTGAAAATGTTTAATTCATACATTTCAGCATTCGAACATTTTCGAATCGGGAGCCTGGGAATTCACCGCTATCCAAAGCGCAGAGTCGAAGTGGAAGCGATTAGACGCGGAACATACTGTGGTGTCGTGGACGGTGAAGCTGCGCAGACGGGCCGCGGCGCATGCTCTGGCGGCCGGATCCGTGCTGGCTGCCGCCGTGCTGCTGGTGGGTGGCGCCGCGCTACTGCCGCCGGCCGAGCGGGCTCCACTCTGCGCCACGGCCGCCCTCATCGCTGCTCTATGGTCAGTAGTCTAAGAAAGGTTGGGAGAGTTAGGTTTGAAACAAAAAGTTTACATCGTTTTCCATCGTGACTTTCCAGGTTAGTGTCGTGCCTGCCGCGAATGGTGAACGCATCGTCAGCACCGCTGGCAATGATTTTACTGTGCATGGTGAGTTGCGTCGGTGCGGTGGGAGCGGCGAGCGCGGGACTGGTGCGACGCCTCGCCCTTCGAAGTTCTCCGCCGCCACTCGCGCTACGCCGCCTTCTGACCGCAGTCTCGGCTTATTGCAGCCTTGAACCTAAAGAGGTAACATCTCCTCGCCTCCTTCAGTCCTAATGATTGTGTTTATAGCATCTCAACCCTACCAACCTTTCCGGTTCTAAAAATTGAGCCGTTATACTTGTGGCAAGGTTTACCCCCTGACACAAGTATCCTTGTACGACAGATCTAACCTCCGAAGTCGTCCGGCAACCGCACTATAAGAGTAATAAGCTCGAAAGGTCATAGACAAGCCCAATCGCGACCACCAAGCTACCTTTTCTCCATGAAAGATTCCGGAGCACTTACCGTGTGATTTCTCACACTTGCAATTCTCTTGCTGAGAACGTCAGAGAGGCTAACTATCAGTTGCCAGCTGGCGCCGGAGCTGTAAGGCACGCTCACTTCCCGAAAGGCAATCAGGCCGCAAGCCTACCCTACGATACAATCGGGTGACAGGATAGATGCTAGCACATCCATCTAATCTCTAAGCAGGGGGCTACCCGAACTGCAGTGATCCCCGAAGGGACATCTGCTCAGGAGATATTCCAAGCTCCGAAGTAAAAGACCGCAGCAACCCTTCGCCTTAGGCTGGTTAATCACATCTAGCTGCGCGCAAGATCCGACGAGCCCCCGACAACTGTGGAAAGCCAGACGAACAGCGCCGAATCTCTGCAGCTAACCACATTAACACTACGAATCCAACACCAAAGCCGGTAACCTGGCAGTTTACACGCGCAAGCGTATGCATCGCTGCCGGAGGGCTTAGGTACCTGGGTCCCGTGGTACCCTGATCTTAGTAGCAAACCCGTAACTGCAAACTATCTACCGCCGGGTATCCCAGTAGATAGGGTGATATTAATGTTTGAAAATACCTTTAAACATGTATAGCCATGTTAAGCTTATTTAGATTTATATAAATATAAAATGAAAAAAAACCGATACGGGCAGGGATTTGAACCCGCAAACCTCTGGGAAACTGTCCCGTCGCTCTACCGCTCTACCAATTGAGCTACCGTATCGCTGTCCGGTGAATTAAGCATTCTATATGTATGTTTCAATCTATATTTAGATAAATTTAGAGCGATATTATATTGCGGGCGTGTTAATGCAGGGCGGCCCTCAGGGCGGCTCGGAGCGTGGCGCGTGGGCGGCGGCGGCGCAGCTGCTGGACTACGTGCTGCTGGCCGCGCTCGGGCTGACGCTGCTGGTGACCGTGTGCCTATACCCGTAACGGACATCGACGTACTCTTCATGGCGTACGAAAGATGTCGATCACACCGAAGTATAATGCACGCGGTTTTACTTTTGGATAACTACGAGAAGGTATAAAATAAAATACGATAGATGTTTAAAATTGTAATAAAGACCAGTACCCAGGAAACGAAAACAGTCATCGATTATTAAATCCTATCATATTTATTCGCATTTTTATTGATTGCCACAACTAAAACTTCTGAAATCTGAAAATATCGTTTTCAAATCGCTTCAAACGTGTAATAGAAATGTGCAATTAACGAGACGCGTGCGTAATCTAGCGACGATTGTGTCGGATCAATCGTCGTTTCGTCAGTGACTTAACGCTGCGTCGGCGAAGCTCCGCCAGCAGCGCTCCGCCAGCAGCACGGCCAGCGCCAGCAGCGCTCCGCCAGCAGCACGGCCAGTGCCAGCAGCGCCCCGGCCAGCAGCACGTGCAACGCGGGCGTGACGTCGACGAGTCCGACGCTCACAAACCCGCCGCTGCCGGCGTCACACTGGGCCCGCGCGCTCATCCACACGCGCCGGTAGCGATCCATCAGACCCACGTCGCGTTGCCATCGCAGTCTATCGGAAAGACGCGATCAGCTTAGGTTTTGCCTTGATAAAGTTACGAGTATGACCGAACCGGTACATTGTCCGATTCAATCCTTTAAAATGTTATTCGATCGGATCGAATAATGTAGCGGTCGAGACGGAATTGGAGATCCTTCACCTCGCCCCGAGCAGGTCTCGGTAGCCCGAGTGCTTCCTGACGGGCACGGCCACCATGGGCAGCGTGAACGCCTTGATCTCCTTCAAGCCGCACTTCTCGCGCTCGGTGTAGGTCTTACTAATGATGTCGTAGGCGGAACTTTGCTCTACCTGCAATGTTACATTAATTTATTCTTACACAGGGTTATTTCTAATTAATTGGCCACCTCTTGCACGTAGTCTCTCTACATCATGGATGCACAGACCGCGGCCCGCCGACAGCAAAAAAAATACTCTCGTACATTCGAAAAATATTGAATTCTATTCCAGAATAAAACCAAAAAAAATGTGTTCGAAAAGTAATTTGAAACTCACGCGCGCGCTATTTGAATCTAGCGCCCAAAAATGCTAAGTCAAGTAATATCGCTTGCCGCCTTTATATAAAGTATATCTATCTACTATTTTCAATACTAGAGAAATCAATAATTTTCTAGCGTGGTGTGAGCAAGCGAGATAGCAATAGTCCTGAATTCCCGATTGCTCGCGTAGGTAGATACACGAAACATCCAGAGTCGTATGCGCGGTATAAAAGCCACGTTGGCAGCAGCGACCGACCGCGACAGTTCGGTTTTAATTTGAGTGTAGTGTCAACAGAAAGAAATACCTAAGCGCGAAAATACAAATCGAAGTAATAAGTGATTGGGAATAAGTGCAGTTTAATAGTGTTTTTGGGAGGCAATAGTTCTAGTGTAAATTTTGACTCGACTGGCTGGTGTCATATATTTTGATCCACATTCAACGTAGATTTCCTGTTGCAACAGTGTTAACAAGTCAAGTGCCGTGTATAATTGTGTTGTGAAATCGTAAGTAAAACTCTGTTAATAATAAGTGTTTGCCTACCTATTTAATCAATTTTAATCAAATTTATCTTTAATATTGGCCAAATATTAAAATAAAACAAAAGAAATACTATTGTTATCTGAATTTCTCTAACTGTAATAATTACGTCATTATTTCGGATATAAAATCTGTATAAAAATCTTAAAATTTCTGAGGAATAATATTTAATCAATTATTTTTAATAATTTAAAAAGGATTGCTAATTTAGGTAGGTACTGTAATTGTTTTTAGGTGTTGTGTTAATCCTAGCCAGGAATAGAACGCAACATGGAGAAGCCAGGACCTAGCAAAAAACGTAAAGTTAAAGATGAATATCGGCGGCAGTTTCAAGAAATTTAGGCTGAGAAATATTTTTTTGTATGCGACCATACAAAAAAGTATTTCTCGACCATACAACAAAGACGTTTGTTTAATTTGCAAGAATTCAGTTGCGATTGCAAAGGAATATAAGGTAATAAGGCACTATGAAATGCAGCATCCTTCTTTTACCAACTTTACAGGCGAATTAAGAAAGCAAAAAATGTTGTCTTTAAAACGGGAGCTTATTGGTCAGCAAGCTATGTTTCAAAACCCATTCAAGATTCAGAAACAGCTGCAGAAGTTAGTTATGATATTTCTCGAATGATAGCAAAGCGAAGTCGCCCCTTCAATGATGGCGATTTTCAAAAAGAATGCATACAAATTGCCGCTTAGAAAATATGTCCCAAAGCAGCAAACAAGTTTGAGAAAATTCAACTGAATCGTATGACTTTCCAAAGACGAATTATGTCTTTGTCAGGTAATATTGCGGAACAATTAATTGAAAAAACTAAGATCATTGAATTTTTTTCATTAGCGCTCGATGAATCCACTGATATTAGTTCCACAGCTCAACTTCTCATATTCATACGAGGTGTTACTTGAGATTTTGAAGTTTTAGAACAGTTATTAGGAATGTGTTCATTGAAAGGTCAAACCAAAGGAGTTGATATACTCAATATACGTTCGTATGGGTGTTAAAAAACTGATTTGGACTTATCAAAATTATCTAGAGTTGCGACTGACGGTGCTCCTTCGATGATTGGTGTCAATTCCGGGCTAGGTACTGTGCAGAAAAAGCATCTGCAAGAAAAAAACATAAACAATTCCTTGATGACATCGAAAGCGAATACGGAGATTTACTGTATTATACAGAAGTAAGGTAAGTAAGGCTAAGTCGTGGATTGACACTGGAACGAGTTCTAAATTTAATAGAAGAAATTGGAATATTTCTGGCGGAAAAGCAAAGGGATGTCCCGGCACTTAAAAATCCTAATTGGTTGTGTGATTTGGCTTTTTTAGTTGACATTACAAATCATTTGAATGTCTTGAACACACGGCTTCAAGGCAAAAACCAACTGATATCCAAATCAAGCTCTACGCTCATTAATCATCCTTTCAATGCAAGCTGACCCTTTTCAGATCAAAATTGAATTCTGGAAATGACAATCATTTGCCGAATTATAAGAAAATGGCTTAAAAATTCAACAAACCTGCTATTAATTTCAGTAATGTAGAAAAGCTAGATATTTTGATTCAATCTTTTCAAGACAGGTTTTCGGAGTTTAAAAAAGTGAAACCTCTGTTGGACATATTCAGCAATCCGTTCACGATTTCATTTGATAATGCACCAGAGTCAATGCACTTAAAAATTATCGACATTCAAAAGATTTACGCAACAAATTCAACGAAGGAGACTTGCTGAACTTTTACCGCTGCATTGATAAAAATATGTATGTACGAAGAGTTGCGCATAAACGATCTGAAATGTGCCAGCTTATTTGGTTCTACCTATATAAGTGAAAAAACTTTTTCAATACTATATAATAATAAAACAAAAAATCGAAACCGCCCTGCAAATGAAAGTTTTTGGAAGCAGTTTTACGTGTTGCTACAAACAAGTCAATTTGAGCCAAATATAAAAAGGATTGTAGGCACTAGGCAGTGCCACGCTTCAAATTAATGAATTCTTTTTCAATTTTAATAAATTATTATCAATTCTTTATTCTTTAATTACCTCCACTTCTGGCGGCCATCATGCCGGCCCGCCATCAGTTCATGATTTACCCGAGTGGCCCCTAGTCTTAATAAGTCTGTGCAACCCTGCTCTACCTCCATCCCAACAACATTTTTTCACAATTGATTAAAAATTAATAGTTTTAAAATTTCAGTTTTCCCCATACAAAAATTATTTGTTGTCTCTGAACTGGCATTAACTCTGAGCGTGGGTGTAGCGCCCGAACGTTGACCTTTTAAGTACTTCTTACAAAATACAGAGTAATATGTAAAAGTGGAAGCAACAATTTTTTTGTTTTAACACGTTCACTGCGACATCATAATTAAAAAACTTTCAGCTGGTGCGTTAGGGATCTAAAAGATCTCGAAACTAATTTATCCCCGGGTGCGTTGGGGACCTAATCAGTCCCCTAAAAGTACAATTCTGAAAATAATTTATATCTTCAACAAAAACAATGACATATACTTAAAAATTTCGTGGGTCAAAGATAGTCTACTGTTCTATATTTTGCTAGGTTCGCACGCAGTTATGACATAAGAATAAGCCACAAATCCAAATCAAAAATTAGACATCGATTGTATCTCGTTCCGCAACCAGAGATAGAGAAATATGTGAAGTGACTAGTGATGGGAATTAAATAAAATGTCATTTGTCGATAGAAAAAGTTTTTTTACGAATTAGTTATTTATTGTAAACTATAAAAAAATGTTTATCATTAAAACATGGTAAGCACATTGACTTTTTACATTGTGCGCAAATCGTAATGATTTGCGCACAATAAAAATTTGATCATAAAAATCGATTGACTTTTTACACTTTTTCGTTTTAAGGTAACTCATTGTTTATCAAAACAAAACAATTAGAAAATATAAACACGTTGTTTTTCTTACGCGAAGTTATTTTCAAAGCCTGCACGCGTCCCCTGACATCGATACTTGAACAACACTAAAACGAGACACGCAGCGCCCGCGCCGCCCCCCCACCCGCTCTTGCGTCTACGAGGCCTATAATTCCACGAGTATTAAAATATCCCCTTACGCAAGTAATGAAAAAATTATAGTACTGTGCGTTAGGGACCTAATCCATCCCTAATTTTTTTTATTATGTCTATAAACTCACCTTCAAGTAGGATACAAATGTGTATATTTGTCTTGCTCATACATAAAGAACTTTGCAAGTTAGAGCCCCCCGCAAGGAGTGAAACAACAGCATTTCAGTCCCCGCACAATACGAAAGTCCCGCAAGACATCTTATAGACCTCGTAACGCAGTGAACGTGTTAATTCAATTAGTAAAATTTATTATAATTTATTCAAACCAGAGTCCTTTAATATATTTTTGTATTTTAATTTTCTGAGCGTGGTTTAACAATGAAAGAGCAAACGCTGGTGATTTGTCTTTGCCGAATCTCGCTTCTAATAAAGATAAGACTTTAAAGTGTTTGCTAAAAGTTTTACTAGAGAATTGTATTTGTTTGTAATACATAGATCTATAACAACTCAAAAGCCACTTCTTCCGACTAACTTTCCTGAGAAAGCATTTTTAAACCTTCTTCAATTTTTAAAACTTAATTGGTTTTATTTTTTTATGTAAAATACCAATTTTAATTACAATAGAAGGTAGTAGAGAGATATAGGTAGAGGCCCATGCAAGTTCAAGAGTCACGTTAATGTTAGTCGGATACAGGAAAGAGTTTTAGTTATTTAGAATGTTTCAGGTTACCATAAGTTACTTTACGTACAATTATTGTTCAATCAATGAACCGGTGATATATTCAATATATATCGCTCACTTGGAAGGCAAATAGCCCCGTCCGCACTCGAGCGATTCCGTCGACTACACTAAGGTAGGCGCGATCACCCAGCGGCAGCAACTTGCGACGGTACAGTTCCTGGGTCGCCGGATCCTTGCTCTCCTGAACACAATTATATAATAAAATATTCAAAGCAAATAATAAAATATTTGTCAAAAAACAATTACAGTACGATCATTTCAAATCGAACTCGTATGGCTCACAGCAAAGTAAACTCTCTTGTAAGTGGTTTCCTGCACGCCGAGGTCCATGGGCGAGCGTCCCAGGTCGGCAAGGGTCCGCAGCGCGTCGCTGGGCGCCTGCAGGATGGCCACGATCTTGGCGGAGTATGAAGTGAAAGCGAACAGCGCCGCAAGCAGCGTGCAGAACATCAGCAGCCGGACTGACCACAGACGCGGAGACAGATCCGACCCTGCGTCATTATGTCGTAGGGGTTGTTACATAGAAATTTCATTTCTGTAGATAATTAAATATTTATAATTTTAATATTTTAATATATATAATTTCTTATTATCTGTCAAATTCGTAGACAAGATAGATAGATAGATAGATACAAATATATATTTATATATATAAATAATATATATACGTGGAATTATTCAATATGTGTACATTAAATTATTAAATGAAACGTACGCCTGTTTAATATAAATATTACATACATACATCAATTACTATAAACATACACGTTACACACATTTCTATACTAATTTACTAATAAACAGTATATAGATAAAAAGTAAATAAAAAAGATAAAACAATAATAACAATGTATATAAATAATAATATTGGAAACTCGATCGACTGATATCAACACTGAGATAAATACAATTGTTTCACCTGTTTTTTAAAAATGTCCAAGGAATTAGCTCTTCTTATTGTAACGGGCAGTGAATTCCATAGACGGACAGCTTCAACAGTAAAGGAATTACTATAAAAGGAAGAGGAATGAGAAGGAACTTTTAAGATAAGATTATCCGAAGAGCGCAGAGTCTTGAGATGAGAGTGATCCAGAAATAGAAACCGCTTCTTAAGATATTCTGGAGACTTAGGATTAAATAGGATCGAGTAAAGAAGTGAAAGTATGTGAGAATTTCTGGGAAGGCGTATAGTAAACCACTTGAGCTTGGTGCGAAATTCGGAGACGTGGTCGAATTTACGAAGCCCAAAAATAAACCGAATACATAAATTTTGAAGGCGTTCAAGCCTATTAAGCTGATCCTGTTTAATATTAACAAAAGAAACGTCGTCATAATCAAGAATTGGAAGAAGGAGAGATTCTGCTATCGCAATTTTTGTTGGAATAGGTAAAGAGTTAGAAAGTCGTCGCAGCGATCCAATTTTAAGGTAAATCTTTCTACTAACTTCGTTAATATGAGGTATCCAGGATAATGATTTATCAAGTATCACTCCTAAGTTTTTAACTTTATCATTAAAAGGAATTATAGCGCCATCCAACAGTACAGGTGGAACGTCTGACCAATTTATACGCATTGTTAATTTTTGACTGCCGATGACAATGAGTTGTGTTTTTGAGGGATTAACTTTTAAGCCAAAAGATTTACACCAGTTTGATATACGTTCCAAATCAATATTTATACTATTTATACAGGAAGGAAAATCCGTTAAATAGTTAGTGAGTATAACTGGCTGGCTGATCGTCGGCATACAAGTGGTAGAAAGACGAAATATGGTTGGTTATAAAAGTAATAGAAATTGAAAAGAGAAGAGGAGATAGAACGCCACCTTGCGGGACGCCGGTCTGAACCGCGCACCAAGTGGAGTGCTGGTTTTCAACGCGAATACGTTGCCGACGGCCGTGCAAGTATGATTGAAACCAGTCAACTACTTCAGGAGATATGTTAAGAGAACTTAATATGGTTAGTAATAAATCAAAATCAACCATCCCAAACGCATCACTAAAATCTAGTAAGGTCAGAATAGCTAGCTTTTGATTATCCATACCACCCCGGATGTCGTCGGTGATCTTAACCAAGGCAGTAGTCGTACTATGACCGTGACGGAAACCAGATTGAAGAGGATTATGGAGGCAGTTCTTATAAAGGTAAGGGGACAATTGTTGGTAGACAAGACGCTCAAGGACCTTAGATAAAAAAGGAAGTATGGAATTTGGACGATAGTCGGAAAAATTACTAGGATTAGGCTTTTTAGGTATAGGTATGATTAGAGCGTCTTTCTAGGACTTCGGAAATGTTGAAGAATGAATATAATTATTAAGGATAGAGGTAATAACTGGAATAACAATATCAATAATAGGTACTATCATTTTACGATTAATGCAGTCCGAACCCACGGCATCCGAACTGATGCGAATTATGGTCCTCTTAACATCACTTTCGCTAAATTTACTAAAGAAGTAAGGAGGATGACTAGGAGTGGATGAAGCGAGAATTTGATTTTGGGTATTAAATTTAATTGTACTATCAATTGTACTAGTAGAAGTATAATGTTGATTAAGCTGGTTTAAGTCTAAAGTATTGGGATTAGTTGCTTGGCGCGCTTTCCCCACTCCAATAGTTTGAAGAAATTTCCACACTTTAGCCGAATCAACTTCTTCAATGACAGATTTGTGGATATGGCTTCGTTGACTATCTCTACACATCTTGTTGCAACGATTTCGTGCAGTTTTATATTTTTCGAGATTTATGTTATTGGGGTTTGATTTATATTTCATCTTGGCTACGTTTTTTTTATGTTGTAATTTTTTTATATCCTCAGTAAGCCAAGGGGCCGGTAGGTATTTAATACGCACACGTCGAAAAGGGGCATGTACGTCATAAAGTTCTGTTAAAAGAGAATTAAATATGTTAATTTGCTCGTCAATAGTAGCAGCGTTGAACACTGCCGACCAGTCAATCAGTGCTGCATCCACCTGTAATTGGCCTAAGTCTATACCGTTAAAATTACGAAGCAGAAGAAACTTTGATTTGGGCTTAGGAGGTCTTAATTTGTAAGAAAGATAAATTAAATCATGATAAGAGAAGGCAGTAGCAAAACATTGACCATGTTTGTTCACATGATCAGTGGATGAGACAATGACAAGGTCAGAAGTGAAGGAGTACAATTAGGAAAGCAATGAGTAGCGGAGAGAGGAAGAATATTTAGATTACAGGAATTAATTACTGAATGAAGGCGAGCTGTACGGTAATTATTTTTTAGTAAGCATGTATTAAAATCTCCCATCAAAATGGTATGCTTATACAGAGGTGTAAACTTTTCAAGCAGATTGGCTAGAGATGTAAAGTAATTAACATTAGAAGAAGGACAGTAGAAAACACAAAGGAGAATTTTAGTAAAAAAGAATGTTAATTCGATAAAAAAGTGTTCTACTTCATGGCTCCCTGAAGGGTATATACTAATAATAGAGAAAGGTATATGACAGCGAAGGTAGATGGCTACACCTCCCCCAGGTCGATTAGTGCGGTTGTTGCGTATCAAATGAAATCCTGGAAGGGAGTAACAGTTAGAAGGGAGACATGGTTTCAGCCAAGACTCGGACACAAGAATGGCATGGATATTATTATTATTATTATCAAACGAAGATACAAGATCAGGAAAGTGCGCTGGAATACTCTGAGCGTTTAGATGAACAAGGTTAAAATTATTAAAAGCATCTGCAAAATGAGTATTCAACGATTCATTAAGTGATGGAATACTTTGAAAACTGTCACTACAATTACTATCCTCGGAAGTGGAAGAAAAGGAAAAATAGGATTGATCTAATAGTGACATAATATAATAAAGATAATATAATGTGTGTGTATGTATTAAGATTGAATAAAAGTAGATAAATTTATATCGTAAATAAACAAAAATAAAATAAAAATTATTTAACAATGAATTAAAAACTAAAACGGTAACAATATAAGGAGTATGCGAAATTTGTTTTAAACGTCATACCTGCCAGCAGTAAACGTTGTTCAATACTAACTACAAATATGTAATACAAAAAACAAAACTTTCAAATTATTAAAAAAAACAATTTACCAAAAAAATATAACAAAAAAAAATTATAATAATAAAAATAATAAATGAAAAGGACGTTATTAAACATCACTACAAAAATACAATTTCTTATGCATGACCCAAAACCAGGAATGCAAAGCTATATAGTAAAAACAAAAATAAATAAAGTATCAAGTAGGTAGTTTGATAAAACTCACAACTTGTAAAGTGTTAGCACTGTGCATTTGTCATGTCACATTATAATAACAAACACCATCGTATAAGTAAATTAAACATAATATTAGTGTTAATTAAAAATAAATTAAATAACTAGTCTAGTGATTAATAAATACCAAAAGTATTACGGGAAAGCAAAAGAATGTAAAAAAGAAAAAACTACTTTATAAAAACCTCAACAAGAAGCAATTATTTTTTGATAGTTGTGCTTTTGGAACGAGCAGTAGTGACCTTTGGATCAGCAATCCTATTACAAGCACTGGCAGCAGCATTCTCGGGTGATTTAGCTACTGGGGTTATATTGTTTATGTCTGTGATACGTTCAATGTGATGGCGGACACCGTCAGGACCAGATACAAGGACATTACCATTCTTCGTCCAACACTTGCTGACACCAAGATGTTTTCGTGCAAGCACAAACAGACTGTGCCGGTTCTTAGTGAGAAATTCTGATTGCGTTATTCCGGAGCCTTTAAGATTTGTCTTTGCGAACCATACTTTATCTCGAGTGGCGATGTCCGTAAATTTAACTACAACTGGCCTGTTTCTATTATCTGAAGATCGACCCAAACGATAACAGTTTCTAATGCTAGCACTAGAAAAGTTTGGAATATTTAAGTGTTCTGTAAAAATATTAGTGACGCGGGCACAAACATCTTTTGAACTTTCTTCAGGGATCCCGTGTAAGAGAAGCATCTTTCGTCTCCGCTGCATCTCCAGGCGTTCCAACTCCCTTCCGAGAAATTCAACTTACCGCTGCAGGGTATTTAGAGCCGTAATTATAAAGTTTTTGAAGAGTGAAAATTCCTCTGATAGAACTGCTGTGGAAGCATTCGGCGAAGATTTTTGTAAATTGCTCTGGAACTCCGTCATCTTAACATCGAATAACTCTTACATAGCAGAAAGCGATTCCTTGAGAGATTCCATGGTGTTGTTATAATAAGAAAATCGTAGTGGTAGAATACGAGTAGTGAAGTGTTGTAAGGAATAATTACAGGAAACTAATTGCTGGTAGGTGGCGTATATTCACATGCACATAATTATGTATAATATGATTAGAAAAACTGATAACATATATTTAATATTAATAAATAGAACAGAGCGATTTTAATTTGATGTAACTTATTTCACTTCCACCCACATTTTCTTAAATTATTTATCTGTTGACAGCTAATTGCAATATCTTAATTAGTCTGTGACATTTCTTTTTGTTTATTTTTTTTTTTTTTAATTTATTTCATGACCATGAGTACAAGCCCTTCAGTCGCAATAATAGAATAAAATTATATAATTTATAAATAAGTTGACATGGAATTACATTAACATTAAATCTTTTTTAGCTATATAACAGTATTCATGTCTATTTTTAAAGTATGATGTTTAAGTCAAATCATGAAACTAATTTATAACATTAAACAATATAATATAAATGCATTTATAAAAAAATAATTAGCATTGAATTTCAATGACAGTAAAAATAGCTTCATTACACTTCTCTTTTTTCTTAAAAATTATAATAATTAAATTAAATATTTAATTTGTTACAAGTTACACTAATATTTAAATATTTTCAACAGTATTCGAGATATACTTAAAAATAGACTTAAAATAATGTTTATTTGAAATTAATTCCTGAACACGGCGGGGAACACTTATACAACTCTGTTGCGATATTTCGCTAATGTCACTGACAAGAATCAGCCGTTGTACGTTAAATGACGAACATTCAAAAATTAAATGCTTAATATCCGCATTTTCTTGTGAACAATGTGCACACTTATTATTTTTTATGATTTTAAGTCTAAAAAGATGGGCAGGAACTAAGCAATGTCCGAAGCGTAGACGATTAATTGTTGTAATGAATTTTCTCCCAGAATACTTTAGGTCATAGTACCAGGGTTTAATAGGTAAGCTTTTTTGGACCTCTGCGTACCATTTTCCTTTTGTTTGAATGATGTGCTTTCTATATTCTCTCCATATTTGTATGAAATTATTGTTTAGGGTGGAATAAAAATCAGTATATGGGATTTTCATAAAATCCGAATGGTCTTCGTCGCATTTTCGACGAGTTGCAGCATCTACAACCTCATTTCCATATATGCCACTGTGTGATGGCACCCACACAAACTCAATAAATTTATTACTTTTAATCAGCTGGTCCAACATATGTTTGATTTCATATATAATGTAATTTTGTTTAAAACTTAAGTTATTATTACATAAAGTTGCTAGAACACTTTTGGAGTCACTTACTATTAATATATTCTTAATATCTACATTTCTATTAATTGATTTTAAGGCAGTCAATATGGCATAGCTTTCTGCTGTATAGACACTACAATTTTTGTCTAATTGAATACATTTTGAAACCTTCATTTGAGGATCATAAAATGCAGAAGTGACAACATCAACATTTTTGGAACCATCTGTGTATATTGTATAGAAATGAGTTTTCTTACTAATAAAGTCTAGAAAATCATATTTATTTTGGATTGAATCTAGATTACAGCTAATATGTAAATGGTTTATTAAAGAATTATAATTACATCTATACATTGGCCATATGTCATCCCTATAAATATTGTTTGTATTATCCTTAATATGATTAATAATTATTGGTATTTCAGGTATTGCAAAAATACAATCTTTAAGTGATAATTTGGGAATTCCTATATCTTGAGATATCTCAGTAGAATATAAAATATTATTCAAAACTATAGCATTATTGGAAGTTAATTGTTTTAAGCAAAATCTCTCAGCCAGTTGAAAACGTCTAAGAGACAGTGGAGGTATGCAGTTTTCTACCTCCATAGTAACTATAGGGGTAGACCGCATTGCTCCACTAATTATTCTCAAACCCATGTTTTGTATTATGTCCAGTTTTTTTAGGAGAGTGCTACTAATATTCATGTAAGCTAAACTGCTATAGTCAAAGTGACTTCTTACTATACTTTTATATAGCATATTTAATATTTTTGGGTCACTACCCCAAAAGGTTCCTGCTAAACATCTTATTATATTTATTCCTTTCATGGCATTTTGAGATATATGGTCTATGTGTTTATCAAATTTAAGTTTGTTGTCAATTATAACACCTAAATACTTATGATGAGTAACTACAGGGATAACATTATTATTATAGGAAACTTCTATGTTACATTGAGCAAGTGGATCTCTGCTAAATACTAAAACTGAACTCTTTTCAGGGCTTATGTCTAATTTTAAAATATTATTATAAAAATTGTTTATTTGATTTAGAGCAGTGTTTATTGCATTAATGGCTATGTTAATATTTTGATTTTCACTATATAAAAGCAAATCATCAGCAAATTGTAGTATTTTTATTTTGGATACATCAACATACTTATATATTTGAGAAGTATATAAGTTATACAGAAGCGGTGACAATGTAGCACCTTGCATTGTCCCCTTGTTTGTTTGTCTAGGTCCATGAATTATATTATTGAATTTAACAAACAGAGTTCTATTGTGTAAGAATTTAAAAATCCATTGCAACATTTTATTTGGTAAACCAAGTTCACATAACACTTTAATAAGACATACAATATTTACATTATCAAATGCTCCTTTGATATCTAGGAACACACATATGACATTTGAATGACCAAGTTTTGCTTTTTTCAGATCTGATATGAAGGACACAAAACTTTCAGAGCAACTCCTACCCTTTCTAAAACCAAATTGGATGTCTGGTAACAGCCTCTGAGTTTCAGTAAAATAATCTAAACGTAATTTTAGCATGTTTTCAAAAAGCTTACCCAAACATGATGACAAAGAAATAGGTCTGTAAGATGTTGCATTGTTAACTTGTTTATTTGGTTTCAAAATAGGAATTACACATTGGGTTTTCCATGATTCCGGTATAACTAAGTTGTTCCAAAGCTTATTATAGATATCAAGTAGAATGTTCTGAGCATTTGGATGTAACTTTTTGATCAATACATAAGGTATCTGGTCCATTCCTGGTGTGGTATCTTTCCTACTTTTAAGGGAAATGTAAAGCTCATCTAATGTGAAAGGAAAATTCAAAAAGGAGTTACTATCATTTTCAAAAGCCTTGTTAAAAATATTATTAATTACTTTTTCCTCAATATTTGATGAGTCTGCTAAATTGTCTAAGAAGCTTGACACCCATTCATCATTCAAATATTTATTTTTAGAAAAACCTATTCTTTTAAATCTCTTAATATATTCCCATATTCTAGAAATAGGTGTTAGTCTATTAAAAGTACCACATAATTCATGCCATGACTTTTTACTCTCTTCTTTTAATATTCTTTTTTTTTTAGCATCTAATTTTTTATAATAAATAAAGTTGGGTACTGTTGGATATTTTTTATACTCGCGTAAAGCTTCCTTAGATTTTCGCACAGCATCATCACATGTTTGGTTCCACCAGGGTACCGGTTTTTTAAATATGCGTAAGTTATCTTTTGTTTTTTTTGTTGGGACTGTCTCATTCCTAATATCATACAAAATGGTTACAAAGTTGTTATAAAGTTCTATGGGTTGAATATTAAGACTGTTAAGCTTAGAAAAATTATACTCGGATAATGAATAAAATTTAGACCAGTCTCCTTTATCATAAAAAAAAATTTCTTTTACAGGGCGTAACTCATACATTGATGGCCTCACATTAACTATCAATCGTGTTGGATAATGGTAACTACCCATTGGATCGTCATGGACAAACCATTCACAGAAAGGTGCTATTGAAGGGCTAACCAGAGATAAATCTATTGCTGATGAATTTCTATTTGGGCTTTGTATGGTGGTAGGACTACCATCATTCAAAATACATAAATTAAATTCGTCTATAAGATTGTATAAACTATTGCCTCTGTTATTATTTTTATGACAACCAAATAACAAATGATGTGCGTTAAAGTCACCCATTATAAGACATGGTTTTGGAATTTCAAGAAGTATATTTTTTATTTTATTAGTATCTAATCTATTGCCATTGGGTGGACAATATACACACAGAATGTATAGTTTTCCTAAAGATGTATCTACAGATATACACAGATTTTGTACCGATTCATAAAATGTTGATTTGATTATGTCATATTTTAAATTCTGCTTTACTAATATGCCAACTCCATTATGGGAATTAACTGAGTTTTTGTAAATAAAATTATATGATGTAAAAGAAGGTATATTGCTAGTATCTTTTAACCAGGTTTCATTCAATAAACATAGATCAACTTTTTGTTCTAAAAGGAATTTGTTTAATAATGCTTTTTTACTATTTAAACTTTGTATATTAAATTGAATAATATGTAAATAAGTATCCATTAAGTTATTAAGTTATGTAATAATATTTCTTTTATCTTTTTATTTGTTAAAGGTATACCATCCCTATTATTACCAAGGGCAACTAAAGACTTGACTAATGCACTGATAATTATATCATTATTTATAATTTGTTCAGCATCAATACAATTTGATGCTGTTTTTACATTTTTTACTGTAGAAAGATGTTGTGATACTGACTTACTTGGTTCATTTAATGTGGGGAATGTTTTAGATGTTATATTGGGTGGTGGGGTACTCACAACAGTGGCATAGGAACGATGACGGTGCTTTTCTTTCTTCTCTGCCGTTTTCTTCTGCTTTACAGGACAATCTCTAGAGATAGCCAAGTGACTACCTCCACAATTTATACAAGTGATGCCTTCTACATCACATTCTTTGTAGGAATGGCGACCTGCACACGAGGAACACATTTGATCTCCTCTACAGACTTTCGCGGAGTGGTTGAATTTTAAACATTTATAACATTGGATGAGTGGTGGCACATAGGTGTGTACCGAGTACCTAAATAGGCTAATAAAGGTAAACTGTGGTAAAACAGTGTCGGCAAAAGTTACTGCAACTGTGCCCAGGGGTATTAACTTTCCGTTTTCTCTTTTCATAAATCGCTTGACTGATACAACCTCTGCATCAGCAACAATATTTTTATAAATATCTTCATTAGACATATCTTTGGGAACAAATCGAATTATTCCAATAGTTTCAGTCATATAGGCTGGTATGAATGCTTTGAGCTTGTATTTAATAAAGAAACTATCCATATTTAAGAAATTATTGGCAGGCGCGGGTTTTTTAAACGTAACGCCCACTTTGTAGGCATTTATTCGGTGTACTCCTACTATTCCTTTTACGTTTTCCGTAAAGGTTTTCGTAAGGACGATAGGGTTTTTATTGCCGACTTTTTCATTTTCAGTAGATTCCACATACACCACACAATCGCCACTGTGGTTTTCTAGAAACAATCTTTTATACAATGGCTTTTTAAATATATTATAGTTTACGACGCCTTCTGGACAACCGCCAACAATTTTTCGTTTTTTAACTCTTTCGACGGGGTCTCCCCCGTCGCTATTTACACTCATAACTAGTATTATTTATAACAGCCCTTAAAAGTAACTATTTACTTGAAAATATACAATATAAACACGAAAACTGAAATTTTATATTTTTGGGCCTTTTTTAAAATGCGCGCTTTTTGATTTTCTCTTTTTGTTTAAGATATTGAATGTTGCCAGCTGAAGCTAACTTTATAGTCCCCAAAATGTTATTGAAAATATAAACATTTTATTAATAATTACTATTCTAAATTTCATTTATTAATCATTATTAAGGATAGTATATAGCTAGATATTTATTTAAAAGTAGCTGTCATATTGTTTCAGAAGTTTAGTTGCAGCCAAAGTTGTTTTATTGTTATATTTATTAGTATAACAATTGGTTATAAATTTATTACACTCGTTTCTTCCTTTAGATAATTAGGGCATTGTTCTTAAATTATTTAAATATTGGTCTTCTTCCGATTAATATCAATTTTACCCACATTTCGTGTAGCGCGGCGTGTGCATAGCCACATTGTTTGCTTATTATGCATATTTTGATTATAAAATTCAATGCCGTGACCTTTAGTCTTTTCTTCCGGAAGCACTTTCGAATTGAATATCTTAATAGCCTTCGGTGAGTGTTTTAGTTATTTATGATCTTATTAACGCATTTGAAGCGTTGTTTCTTAAATTCATTAGTGTGTTTAATTGCAGGACTAATAATTTAATATGGAATAATTATAATTCCTATTGCCGGCACTTCCCGGGCAGTTTCAAAGTTTGTTGGAACAATATTTCGAGGTTTTTTGTATATACCCGAGAAGATACGGGTAAATTTATAATTGGTTCGCGGGGGTAGACGTGAATCTTCGGAGCGTCGTCCTGTTGGTCCTGTATCCTGCTTCCTGACTAGCTAAGTTTAAGAAGCTCGTCTTTATTGTAATCCCGATAATATGGTGATGTACAAAATTCATTTTTACCAATAATCAACACTTCCACTTTTGAAAGTTTTATAAAGAACAAGTGTTTGACTGTGATTCTCCAGTACTGACAAGCAGGAGGATCATGCATATGTCTTCTCTTATTATTTGTCAGTGGCGCCTAGGATTTCTATTTTAGTAAATTTCTATATATAATTTAAAATTAAAGTGTTATCTCAAGTAACCCACCGCTGAGTCTAGCTGGCATTATTTTTAACATTATTTTGGCATTTTTATGTCCTTATTTAAGACATTCCTGAATTTGTATAACTGTATCAATTATAAGGTTCAATGTACTACTGTTATACTTCTGTATACATAACCAATAAATTAATTTAAACCCTAACCCACTTTTATTATTTTTTGTAAGAGGGTTATCGTATTAACTGATGGCTCATACTTAAGCACGTTTTTTGTTGTAATAGAGTACGCTCACTTACCTCAGTTATTAAAATAGAAAGAGTCGAATATCTAATAGTCCAGTATCAATAATTTCTTAGAACGAGAAAAAAATCTACAATTATTTTATTTGCAATTTTCTAACATAACCTCAAAATTTTGGCAAAAAATGCAAGAAACCATGTTCTTGGTTTAACTTTTTTTTTCTTTATGAAATTTGGTGAAAACTTACCTTTTTGTGTCCCAAACACGTTGTAATTTTTTGGATTTTTTTTATTTTACCCCTTATTTGAATTTAATTACGAGAAGCACCCTAATTTTCAGTCAAAAAGTCTCACATCTAAATTTCTGATTTATTTTTTAAATCGGTGCGCTTTTTATTCGTTGAAATATCTACTTTCTTTCTATCTAATATGCTTTGTTTTTGATATATAATATTAAATAGTATATCAAAGCATATTAATGATTCAAATAAAAAAAACAGTTCTTTTAAAAATTGTTCTAGATTTATTAGCCTACAAAGCGCATTATCATACTGCTTGTATGTCTAATTTTTATGCGAAAATTTGCAATAGTAAGAATCTATATTTATTAAACCATCCAAAACTAAAAAGTAGATTTAAACAAACAAAAAGCTCACCTATTTTATTAAAAAAAACAAAAATGATGACGTCAGACTTTTTGACTGACAATTAGAGTGCTTTTTCACAATTTAATTCAGCTAAGGTAAAAAATTAACACAACACAGCGTGTTTGAGATATAAAAAGTTAAGTTTTTACATAATTTCATAAGGATTTTTTCTTTTTTATATAAGATAAAAATAAAAAAAACTAAAAACTTGTTTTTTTTTGCATTTATTGCCTAAGTTTTAAGGTTATGTAAAAAAAATGCAAATAAAGGAGTGGTAGGTATAATTATTACCTACAACTAAGCCCTTTTACTTTTTTTCATAGGACTTGTAGTTTTGCCGGAAATCGCAATAAACCGTTTTTTACCCTTATAAGATCACCCCCACTCCTTTCCCGAACTCAGATCGCCTTTAATTTATTTTGCCTTTCATTTAATATTTTCTTGCTTTTCCAAACGGTTTCATCCTGTTGCTATTTTTTTGTATTTTTGACCATTTTTTAAGCTATTGGCACTGGGCTATAGGTAATTAGATATCTCATATTTAAAACATTACCGCAGTGAAGTGGATAGAATTAAGTACGAATATGAACGTTCTCACATTACCTTGCTGACAAATAGTGCCGATGGCATAAGTGAAGCTCTCGAGCAGGGTGAGTCTCTCGGCGACCGGGTCCAAGGCACGAGCCCGCGCCACCGCACCCGCCAGCGCCAGCAGCGCACCAGCGCCCGCGAACACCGCCGCCGCCGCCGCCCACACGCCCCGGCTGAACGGCAGCGAGAACACGTTGGACACGGCAGATCGGGACGGCTGGCGGAACAGGAACGCGCCCCTGACGGATGAATTTTGTTTCTTTTGGAAGTGACTTATGAGCCCTTAGGAGAAAGATGCCAAACGGTAGCTAATTTCAATCTCTAGTTGTTCTTCATCCTATCGGGACGACTAGAGTGACTAACACGTAATTGAATAAAATACTTTAGTTCGACTGTCTCGGCACAGAAGTGCAGGACGCGCCAGCGGTCCGCGCGCATGAACATGGAGGTGACGCCGATCTCCAGCTCCCCGCGCTGCATGCGCCCCACCAACCCGTCGAATGTACCGTTGCGGTCCTCCCCGTACAAATCTACTTGCTTCAAATTAAACCTGATTGTATGTAAATAAAATGAAAGTTTTAATCATGTAGTTATGTATCCGTGTTACCATCATCGGTGTTCCAATCTTAGATTCTTACCTAAAATTGAGATCTTCGCCACAGAGCATGAGTATTGGATAAGTAAGTTTCGGAAATGTGTCTATTTGACGATTCGAAAGATCAGACCAGCCCTTGAAATATTGCGGTTGAGTGACCTGCAAAATAATGATGGCTTTTACTATCTACCCACAAACCAAAATACATTTAACGAAGAGAAACAAATAAAATGTTTAATATTTTTTATTTATTACATCCAAAATTGAACAAAAACAGAAATATTTACTATCGTAGCGGAATTCAGATACATATTGTGTAGATTTTTCCTTCTCGTTACCGCTGTAGGTAAACTTTGCCACAGGGATTCTAATTCTCGCCGACTCTTTCTTATCCCCAGTCCCAACACCACTAACGGTTGATCGGCTCTAGTCTTATATACATCTACCATTTGGTCTGCGGAGGCCCAAGTGACGTCCCCATCAGGTAGAACGAGAACGTCTGCTAGTGTGGCTTCCATGTAAGTCGTATCAATTGGGTTGTCGTCGATCAGAAGCCAGGAGTGGCGTAAGTTAAACGCACGATTAAGCGATGCCTGTAAATTAGATAGGGTTGTAAAGCTGTCTGAGATTTCTTTTATAGGAGTCGATGAAACGAAAGTGCTACTTCGTGTAACACAGCAGAGGCGTTGTCGCAACGCACGTCCAGCAGCATGCCCTCCCTGTAGTCACGGTAGGGCGGCAGGGCGGGCGGCCGGGCAAGGTGAGTGAACACACGAAACCGCAGACCCACCGCAAGCCCGCGCACAGAGATCTTACTTATCTCTTCTAAACACATCAATCCTTTTAATGTCAAACACTTAAGAAATAATAAGGAAATTACAATAATATGATTTCAATCATAATTTTATCAACATTTGCATAAAAGCAACCACTTCTCTTATTAAACCTCCATTCGTCAACTCAAATTACAATTTTATTAAGTTCCTTCAACATAAGAATTGTACAAATATTTAATGGCAGTTTTACCTGGTTTCCAACATAGGAATGCTGTTATTAGAGTTAGGTCTTTAGAGGCAAAGAAAGCGACGATAAAGTTGATTAGATCCATCTCTAATCTTTATTTTATCGTGCTTTTAGCAACGGAACTGTGATACTTATAAAATCTCAAGAAACAACAAACATTTTTAAATTAGTTTCTCTATAATTTATAACGAACGTCAATAAATATAATTTTTCTATTAAGGTTCACTTTTAACAAATTATATAAATGATGCATGACATTTAAACCATCTTGACTGAAGACAATTTGTATAAAACGTATGCCACATCATTCATCATTGGTAAACTTAGCTTCAAAAACGGTAAAAAACTGTTTGTAAACTTTTTGTACTTTTGAAGTTTTACATCCTCCTAAACATTAATATGCACAAACATCTGAATAAAAAAGCCTTGTTGTTTAAAAGTTGATACTCAATAAGAAGTAAAATGATATATTTTGATTGTAGATACTTCCCTTAACAAGAAGACTGGAAACGGTTGTTTGCAGATCGATCGGTGTCCTATTACGATGATTACAAAACAAACACATTATCTGATGCATTTATAACAATCAAATTACATTTACTGATGTTTGTAATTGAAGCTAACTGGTTTTATGTACTGTAGAAGTAGGATTACTTTATCTAGTTAAAATAAACGCTACGTGATATTATAAAATACCTTACTAAGGTAAAGCCATTACGTCAGTACATTTAATAAAAAGTATTTATTATAAATGTGTTGTTTAAGTCATTTTTAGAGTAAATTTTTTACAAACAATATATGCTCAATATGTTCAAGAAAAAAAGCTATATTTTGCTCAATTCAGACAAATACAGTAGGTGAATAAAACAAATAATTTTGTTATCGAAGTTTATTACATAACTATTTGTTATCCTAAAACTGTAAGTAAATATCGAAATATGAAACTCACTGTCACATTAATGTTGGCTTATGACACTTATCTGTTCAGACGATTAGGAGTGTTAAATGATAAACAGAATGATTTGTTTATCTTGACTAACTTCACTTGAACAGTCGAAATCTAAAATCATTACATTCTCTAGTCTTTCTTAAGGGTTTTCCCCGGTGACGCTGTAATAGCCAACAGGGCTAACAGCATGGACAGACAAAAAAAAAATCTTAAGGGATACTTATATATCGGTTAGCAATACCTATGTTTTTGAATTTATTATAACCCTGTTTTAAATTTATATAAATATAGAATGAAAAATAAGCCGATACGGGCAGGGATTCTAATTTAAATAAGCTTAACATGGCTATACATGTTTATAGATATTTTAAAACATAAATTTCGGTAGTGGCATCTTTTCAATGTTTATCTATACTGCAGAGTTAGAAACATTGGTTAGGACTTTCGAAAGAAGCCTAATAGATGTCACCACCTTCCCGATAAAGACGATCACATATAGAATTATTAATTCACCAAGACGGACAGCGATACGGTAGCTCAGTTGGTAGAGCGATGGGACGGTTTCCCAGTAGTCGCGGGTTCGAATCCCTACCCGTATCGGTTTATTTTTCATTCTATATTTATATAAATTTAATATAACCCTCTTATCGACACATATTACATATACAGAGTTATTTGTAATTAATTAGCCACCGCTTGCAGCCTCTCTACATCAATCCCGACAACATTTGTTCTACGACTTTTTCCAAAACTTGAAAAACAGCACAAAAAAATGGAAACAAACGAATGTTGGCTTCCTCTGTTACTTATTACTCTGTATTTTGTAAGAAGTACCTAAAAGGTCAATGCCCGGGTGCCATACCTACGCTCAGAGTTAATGCCATTTCAGAGCCAACAAATAAATTTTGTATGGGAAGATTTAAATTTTTTAAACTTTTAATTTTAAAAAGTCGTAGAACAAATGTTATTGGGGTGGATATAGAGGCTACCTGCAAAAGGTGGGCAATTCAATACAAATAACCCTGTAAATAATAACAATGTATATAATACAATATATATTATTTTATACAAATATTTATGTTATAATTGTAACGCCTAATATTTATCCTACTAATGTATAAGTGCGAATGTTTGGATGTTTGCCTCAACTCGACTCACTCACGCCAAAACTACTGAACGGGTTTTGATGAAACTTGGCAATATTGTAGCTCATGTACCAGAATATCACATACGCTATAGAAATACTAACTTTTGCACGTGGTTGTATCTGTGACATAACGTACGTTGTGGATTACGTAATTGCAACGAACATAAGTATTTGTAAAAATAATTCTTATTACCCGACAACTTTAGGAGTGTTACGTTATTTAAATTTAATAAGTATATTAATAGGAATATAGCCAATTATGCTATTTCTATGTTCATTGCTACAGCCTTAACGGATTAAAGGATTTTGACGTATTATGAGGTATCGGTAGATACGTCATAAATAACGAAAATAATTATTTATTTCGCCTATGTTCCTACCCTTAAAAATATTATTTTTACAGTCTTTTTAGTATTAAATCTTTTTAATAAGTAGTAATTGCTCCGAGGAATCAATATTTTTTGAAAATTTTCATTGCACATTAAAAAGTAAATAGATTACGGATTTTGATGATATTTTGTCATGATAATAGATTAAACTTTATTGTCCGAATAAATATAAATGAAACTTTATACTTTGGATTTTTATTTAATCAATGGTAATAAATAAAAATGGATTTGGATAATAATAAAAAACACATCTAGACTAAAGTGAATTAATAAATTCAGTTACTGAATTGTTTTACCTACCTACATACTCGTAGTACACACTGCATCCGAGATTTGTACCTACTCCGGTGACTCAAACGATATCAGAGTTTTATGTATTATAAAATCGGAGTTGTTAAATGTTCTCATTATTTTAGAGGCAACTCAATCGACACCAGTAGATGGTTCTATGTATAATATAAAATTATCATATTTTCGAGTTATATCATGCCTTGATTGTTTTATCAACCATTACGAGAAGTAGGTACCTACATACCAACTGTATATATATACCCACATACACAAACAAAAGGTCCTATAGGTACTACCGGCGAGGTTAGCTAAACTTAGGTTACGTTAGTCCAGATGTTTGATAGTTCGATTAACCAATACAATTTTGACACACCTTAAAGACTAGAATAGGACCTTACCGGTGCTGGTAGCTGTCACAGTCAAAATTTTACAAAGATCAGCTGTTCAATGATAAGCTTCTGTGGTGATGATAAAAAAGAAGCAGCTATCTACCACACGATGTTAGCTGATTTTATAATTTCTTCGAGTTAGGTGCTCGAGGAGGGTAACGGACAAATTTCCAGCTGAGTGAAGACTTTACTGAAGTTGACGATTAAGTAAAGCGTTAGAGATCCCAGTGCAGAGCCCACCTGACCAGCGGCACCACACACGCGCATTCCAGTCCCACCGGCTCGGCGTGCGAAGTCATATATCCACATTCGCGAGTATGAAACAACTCCAATCACGGTGACCCACGCCAACACCTACATACAACACATCACCTAGGATAATTTGTTTTGAAAAAAACAAAAGAGATCTGATTATGTTGCTACAAAATACAATTAGGTTTTATTAAAAAATAAAAGAACCCTGGTAATAAAAATAAAAAGTACCAAAAAAGAAGAATATAACATTTGATGTACTTAATTATGACTACATACTTACGATTAATACTTTTCCACCAGTCTCTGTGTAGAGCGGCGGTGTCGGGCTGAGTACCGCGGCAGAAAGTATATAGCACAGAGGTAGTAGGATAGTAAACAGCATGCCGGCCAGCAAACGAGGAGATGCCGGCTTCAGCCAAACACCCGCCATGCACGCCACGGGGTTGGCCATCGCTCCTAACGTGTTCGACAGGTGGTAAATATTTCTACCGTACGGCATGCAAGAGTAAGACTGCACTGATGGTAATACGCCATTCATCAGCGCATTTAAACACGCCATCAAAAAAAGTACACCTATAAATGACCTCTGCCAGGCCCCGGAAGGCTTCTGTGATTGCTCATATTCTTCCTCATCTTTATCTTCTTGTAAAGTCTGAACCCGCTCCGATGAGAACGTCTTAAGATTGTCTATCAGTGCGAAACTTAACAAACTTAAAAGACCCAAAGAACCGAGTATGACAAGAAATATAGTTGTATCGAACCGCGTTGGGGGAAAAACAACTTCTACAGTCTTGTTATCAGAGGAGAATATGCACTGCGGGCTTTCTCCGATGCCCTGAATCAACGAAAGTACACTCGGTATAAAACCACTTAAACCTTCACCCACTAAGTACGTCGCGAGATAAACTTCGCGGAAATGTCTTAAGTACGGATAAAACAACACTGAACTCGTACATCCAACTACCGCCGCGCCGAAGGTCAGCGAAAGGAACGCTAGAGATTGTTCGCTCCCTCCTATTATTGCAGTTTTTGTATACAAAAATGAATTGAGATAGAGTGAAGTCGTGAGAATCACTAGTAAGATATATATATAAGGGGTGTCGGAAAATCGTGGAAACAGTTTTCTCAGGATAGCGTAAACAATGAGACCACTGTTACCGAGTTGAACTGCCAGAGTTATTGAAGAAGGAAGAGCCCATCCCTCCGGCAGACGTTCAACCAGGAGTGGTAGCTGTACAAAAACGCCATTGACCCCCAGCCACGTCCCATAACCCCAGAACACCATCAGTACGTCAAGGAGAATTCGCCTCCGTGATCCCACCATCCTGATTATATTATTTTCACTCGGATACGTGGTTTTCTCTTCTCATTTGTTTATCCCGATAAGGTCATCAAGATCCCTGGCTTCTTTTTAAAACTTTAATAAAACGTAATAGAGTGATAAATAAAAGGTGCCGACTATCCTCAAATATTAAAATACTAAAATGTCTGTGACGCTCGCGCCGCTTCTTATACTATTGGAGTTCTGCTTATCTCATGACTAATCAAGATTGATAAAGCGGTTTCATATAATATATTTCGAGCAACTCGAAATATGTAGGTACCTAGTTGTTTCAAAATCTTGTAAAACAAAATAAATATTGATAAATCAAAAGAAATACAATTACCTAGGTATTTTTGTTTGTCTCAGTGAAAGGGTGAAATAGGGATGAGTTCGAATAGAATTATTCGGAGATATTTAAAGGTCTAATGAGTTTACTTTCTTTCCAGAATTAGTAATAGTAATATAGTAATAGTACCTAATAAAGGAACAACTTGTGTTAAAAGCTATATTGAATGTATTAATAACATTATATTGATACCCTGTCATAAAACGTAGTCAGCCGTTCAATCAAACCCTGTTATATTAAATTAAATTTTTCATATTTAAAAAAAATACATTAAATTTCCATAAATTTCATACATAAATTAAATACAATATATTTTAAACACAAAAAAATATATACATATCAGGGAATTATCTTCACAACATTAATAAAAAACAAAACAAAATAATATAACAGAGGTACATTATATATTCAAAGTCGTTTGTTATGTAGAAGAAAAAATATATGTAGGTAGTAGTAGTAGTAGTAGTAGTAGTAGTAGTAGTAGTAGTAGTAGCCTAGCCCGTAGGTAGGATTTTTAGATCTGGTTAAGAGTAGCCAACGTATTACGTATTGAGATTTATTTTGAATGATAAGATACCCCTGTTGTAATTCGTATAAATTTTATTAAGCGTTAGAATTTAACATAAAATATTTTATAAAATAATAAGATTATTATTAGATTATTTACATAAAATAATAAAACACATGTATTACGTTAACAGTGTTCATTGTTTATTTTCCGTCTCAACAAATACAGTATGATATCGTAGGTATGATAAACGAAAAACAGAAACAAAAACTCTTGAAGAGTTAATAAATTAATGATTTCTTCACAATAAGCCATTAAGATTATTTACTTATTACCTATCTATCTTATCAAATATTGCAAGTTCTTGATAGACGTATCTCAGGGCAGGTTTAGGTTTACAGCGCATAATTCAAAATCCATATTTATGATGTCTAATTTAATTAGGTATATGTAAAACATCTACAAGACGTAGATTCTTAGCATTCCATGGATTGATCGTGCGGCTGCCGGGCCCATCGCGTTACATGGAGAGGAGTGAAAGCAGTGCCTGGGACTTGCGACCCAGGAGTAGGTTTAAGGGGCCCCTTTATTATGCGCAAAAACGTTCGCCTTCACCCTCCACACTCCTCTCCCTACCTAAACAGATTTGGAAAGAACCTAACTAATGCCGCCTTTGAAATTTAAAAGTTCCGTAAACATTACGTACATAGACAAATAAAAAACAAGCAATACATATCAGAAGGTTCACATTTAATATATTTAATATATTATAATAAACATGTCAACCTCATAACGTCAAAGAACAAAGCTGTAAACCACAATGCAACAATGTAAACTGTAAACAGTTGATACTCTAATAAATACATTTTTTCTTAACGCTACTATCACCCGGTGTCTTTTGAGGGAAAATAAATATTTAAATAAGTTTATGTAACTAATAAACTGTTTGGTAACATAATAAATGTTTGTTATCTCTTAATCACATTAAGTAAATTGTCCTACTTATAAAATAAAGGATACTTCAGTTCAGTTATCTACGCGGTAGTTGATGTCGGGCCGAAATTCATAAGCGACCATCTTTTTTTCAATCAACAACAACAAGTTCAATGTACAGATAAAAAAATAAACGGTTTGTGTTAGAATATTATATTATATTATATTGAGTGGCAAAAATTGCATCACTACCTATCGTTAGCTTCGGCCAATTTGAGGTCAGACATATTTTTTTTTAATAAAATGTGAATTGACCATGTATAGTGAATCATCTGTGATCGGTGACCCGCAAGTATGAAGCGATATAATCTTGCGGGGTTAACTAACAAATTTTTGCAGGTAATAGTTTCTTAATATAAATCAACCTAATATTTTATCACACTGTCTAAGACAGAACTACATCGGGCGCTACGTGCTGGAACGACAGTTTGCGAGTTGCTTGAACACAGTGGTATAGTTGACAAAATAGAAGAGCGTCAACGATCCAACGGCAGATCCAAGTTGGGTGACGACGCCGCACGCACGCATCCCGCTGGCGCCTCCCCTCCGAGCCCACCCATACACCCACATACGAGCGTACGACATCACAGCCGACACGAACACCCATGCTGCTACCTGCACACACCGTCAGGTAAACTGTTTATTGTATGTTCACGTGCAATGAAAATTTATGAATAATGTATTCAAATATAAATCACACAAAGGTGCACGAGATACGTCGTAAAAATTTATCAAATCCAAGTAGACACATTTGTTAATTATCATACTTAAGTTTTGAAGCAGATTTACTTACCACTAGAATCTGCCCACCGGTCTCGGTGTGAAGAGGCGGCGCAGGACTCATCACTGCCGTAGCCAGAACGTAGCAAAGCGGCAGCAACACTGCGCTCAACATGGCGGCCAAAGCGCGCGCACGTACCGGCTTCAGCCACACCCCGGCCAGGCATGCTGTCGGGTTGGCCATCGCTCCTAGTGCCACTGCCAAATGATAGACATTTGTGCCGTACGGCATGCACGAGTAAGACTGCACTGAGGGCAGCACTCCATTCATAAAAGCGTTCAAGCACGCCATCAGCAGCAGGACACACATCCACGACGGCTTCCATATGGACTCTGAAGTGCTCGCTTCTTTTTCCTTTGAGACTTGTGAAGGTTTAGCTCGCTCCGATAAAAAAGACGGCAGATTATCTATCAGCGAGAAACTTATTAAACTTATTGTCGCCAAGCATCCTAATGAAATAAGAAATATGGTGGTATTGAAACGTGCCGGAGGATATATAGTTTCAATGGTCTTGTTATCAGCTGAAAGTACACATTCCGGGTTGCCTCCTGCGCCCTGGATCAGCGCAAATAAACTCGGTATAAAACCACTTAAACCTTCACCCACTAAGTACGTCGCGAGATAAACTTCGCGGAAATGTCTTAAGTACGGATAAAACAACACTGAACTCGTGCATCCAACTAACGCCGCGAAAAATATCAACACGAGTAACGCTATCGACCGCCCGCTCCCTCCTATCATTATAGTCTCTGTATATAGAAATGAATTTAGATAAAGTGCAACTGTTCCAATTATTAGTAAACCGTATATGTAGAATGAGTCTCGGACTCGAGGTAATAGTCTTCTAAAAACAGCGTAGGCAATGAGACCGACATTCGCTAGTTGAACAGCGACGGTCATAGAAGAAGGAAGTTTCCACCCCTCCGGTAGCCGCTGAACTAGTAGCGGCAGCTGTACATAGAGGCCGTTGACACCAAGCCACGTACCGAGGCCCCAAAATGCCATCAATACGTCGAGAAGTATGCGCCTGTGGGATCCCAACATCCTGTTGGAGCTTTCGCTTTCTACTAGCCACGGAGATCTCTCTTTTTCTTCGTTTAACCTGATAGTGTAACAAAAATATATTATTTATATGTCATCCAATGAACAAACAAACAACAAATCAAACAGGCATATCAACTCAAAGACTCTGGGGTAAAATATGTTTCTAGTATTTTTAACATATAACATACATAGTTATAAAAAAGCAATCTTAGTTTTATAAGACTCATCAGTTCAGTTTTAAATTAAAAAAATATATACAGAAGGACCTCGATAATGTACAAACCCTTTATAATAAGAAAAAAACAATCTGCTTCCATGCCTTAAACCTATATTACTTGCTTAAATTTAAATAATGTCTTTGTCCCTCTATAACTTAAAGAAACGTTTCGACGCACCCTAGAACTTAAGCTTGGAATTTATTACCCCTTTACAAAAGCCCTTCAAAAAATAAAATCTTGAAAGCAATAACGACTTTACACTAACTTAATCTACGAGCGCTGCTATCAATAAAGCAAGACGAGCTGTTAGGACTTTAAAATAATTTATCATGCGACATAGCAACATACTAGATGATTCTCATTACATGACATTCACATCACTCTAACGTAAGTCCTCGATAAGTTAACCACTTTATAACTTAGAAAAAATTGCTTCTCTTGGATTTTAAGTTTTCGATACTGTAATATTATTTTAGTACGGAACCATTTCATATTAATGAACACCATCAATTCATAATTTGGAGTACGAAACTTTTGACTCGTTTGTTTTTGTTGTTTATGGAGATTTGTAAAAAGTCGTAGAACTAATGTTGTTGATATTGATATCTCTATAGCAATGTTGCTGTCAGCAAGAGGAGGCCCATTAATTACTATTAGCCCTGTATAAGGAATATAATTTCGTCTTTCAGTTTTTATAAATTAGTTTGTGTTTGATATTCTTAAAAAATAAATTATTTCTGAATTCTTAAATATATTTTTTGTATGTCTACCGATTCCTCTCGCTCTCTTATACTGATTTTCAATAAAAAAAATATTTGAAAGAGTATATTCCTGATGTGGTTTCCTTATAACCAAGAAGGAAAGAAGGATCTAATAATTCTAGCAAAATTTAAAACATTCCATTGCAACGTTTTTTTATTTACACATTTTTAATTCCAACGCTACTCAGTTCTTTATCTCGTTTATTGTACAGAGATATGTGTTAAAGATAAAAACATCTCAGAAGATCAACTCTTTTCTATTTTTCTATTATAGTGTTAAATCTTTACAATAATCCTCAGTGTAATAACTAAAGCATAGAAGATGCTTCATATTTTTAAAGCGTACACTGCCGTAGACAACAGACATTGTGTAAACTTATCCGCGATATCGATAGTGATTTTTATCTCTATGGTCGTACCTACAGTTTTTAAAAGGCTGGTTAGGTGCTTTCCACCACTTGCTAGAACGAGATACATCTAAAAGTGCTATCACTTCGAGGATGTTGCCGCGTGCGATAACGTTTAGTTGTATTTCGTTCTAGAAAATGACTTAGGCAGTATTTAAAATAATAATTGCGACAAATAATAATTGCGACAAAATAAAAATACAAAATCAAAAAACATTTATTGAAAAAAAATTATAAAGATATATTTAAATTCAAATTCAAATTCAAAATATCTTTATTCAAGTAGGCATTTACACGCACTTTTGAATCGTCAATTACATTAAATTGGTCAGTATAGTCAGTCTGTGAGTAAACTACTACCAGCTCGGAATGCTGTTCTGCTGAGAAGAGCTGGCCAGAAACTCAACAGTTGCTCTTTTTAAATGAAATTAAACAATATTTGACTTATACATTATAACATCAACCCTGCAAATGAGTCAATGACCCAAGTTCCATACATTTCGATCATCCAAAAATTCTTGAATTTTATAATAAGATTTATTTAATAATATACTTTTAATTTTAGATTTAAAACTATGAAAAGGAAGATCCAAAATATCTTGTGGAACCTTATTATACATGCGTACACTGAAGCCCATGAAGGATTTGTTAACTTTTTGAAGTCGAAATTTAGGCGTTACGAGTTTATTTTTATTTCTTGTATTTATCGTATGTCTGTCGCTGTTTTTAGTATAAGTATTTAAATTTTGACGTATATATAATATATTATTAAAAATGTATTGAGAAGCAACCGTAAGTATACCGATTTCTTTAAAAACATCTCTTAGGGAGTCTCTAACTCTTAGATTACAAATAGCCCGTATAGCTCTTTTTTGTAAAACAAATATAGAATTCATTTCGGCAGCACTGCCCCATAATAAAATACCGTAAGACAAAATACTATGAAAATAACTAAAATAAACGAGTCGAGCCGTATTAACATCTGTTAATTGTCTTACTTTTTTAATTGCAAAGACGGCAGAGCTGAGTTTGCCAGCGTGAGTTGAGAGATGGGGGTTCCACTGGAGCTTTTTATCTAAAGTTATACCTAAGAAAATTGTTGAGTCAGTCAGTTCTAACACTTCATTGTTAAGGCGTAGACTACAATTTTGACTTTTGACATTAGGAAGTGTAAATTCCATGCATTTAGTTTTTTTAGTATTTAAGACCAAATTATTAATTTCGAACCAATGAAGAATACGTGACAGAGCACTGTTTACTTTGTCATAATTAGCTTTATTACGATCAATATTGAAAATAAGCGAGGTATCATCAGCAAAAAGTACAATGTCATATAGTCCTTTTACATAAAAGGGCAAATCATTAATATATAGTAAAAATAAAAAGGGGCCAAGAATAGATCCTTGTGGAACACCCATTTTTAGGTGAGATCCAACCGATTTACAATTATTTACATCAACCGTCTGAACTCTTTGATTTAGGTAAGAGGCAATAAGATCAAGCGCAGCACTACGCACACCATAGTGGTTAAGTTTGCATAGTAATGTTAGATGGTTTACGCAATCAAAGGCTTTAGATAAATCACAAAATACCCCGATTGCATTCTGTGACTTCTCCCATGCGTCGTAAATGTGCTTAAGAAGCGTGGCACCCGCATCAGTTGTTGACTTGCCTTTGGTGAAACCAAATTGTTTACTATGCATGATTTTATTGCTGTAAACGAATTCTGTCATTTGGTTGAGAATAATTTTTTCGAAGATTTTACTTAAGGTAGGCAAAACAGATATTGGCCTATAATTTCCCGGTTCAAGTCTATCGCCACTTTTAAACAAAGGAACTACTTTACTATTTTTCATTAAATCTGGGAATGTACCGGTTTCAATACATTTGTTAAAAATTAAGGATAACTGGGGAGCAATGTCATTTATAACAGTGGTAAGTAATTTAACTGACATACCCCAGAGATCCCCTGTTTTTTTCATATTTAGGTTTCTAAACGTTTTAACAATTTCATTTGATGAAACAGGTTTAAAAACAAAACATTTGTCACTGACTCTTACGTTATTCGTCAATTCCGCGATTGCATCAAATGGTGAAGAATTTAAATTCCGAGTGACTGTTACAGGAATTTCTTTAAAAAAAGTCTTAAAAGTAGCCGCAACATTTGAATCTGTATTTATTTCAATATTATCAATTTTTAGCTTAATAGGTCCATGAACAGCCCTAGTTTTCCCAGAAACACTAGATATAACATCCCACGTTGCTTTTATCTTATCATCAGAGTTTAAAATTTTATTTCTAATATAAATCGACTTGGCATGTACGCAAACGTTTTTAAATATTTTAGAGAAATTTCTAACTTTATTAAAGAACTCGGGATCATGATTCCATTGCCTCTCACCATACAAATCATATAATTTTTCTCTACTTTTGTATATTCCCGGGGTAGCACAATCACTAAATTTAAGTTTTAGGTATTTAGTTATAGTTTTTGGTTTAAAAATATTATTGAATTCTTGTAACAAAAAATCGAAAAATTTATTATATAAATTATTGGGATTGCCATCGCTCATGTCTACTTTATGCAGTTTTTGCGCAACAATATTCTTAAAAGTATTAGTTCGGTTTTTTGTTATCGGTCTGCAAGTAAATCTTTGGGGCTTTTCATTTTCACGATTGATTAATATAGAAAATTTTTGACCACAGTGGTCTGAACTTAAATTTGTCATTATCGTCTCTTCATAAATGTTACAGCGACAGAACACATTATCAATACAATCAAGTCGAGGAAACACTAGTAATGCGAGTGGGTTCAAAATATACGTTCAATAAGTTAAAAGATTTAAACAAATTTAATAAACGTACACTAGACGAAGTTACTTGTAATATATCTACATTAAAGTCACCGCACACAATCACGGACTTGTTTTTATGACAAAGTTTAGTTCAAATATCCTCCATTTTGTTTTCAAATTCATCAAAATCACCAGAGGGAGGTCGGTACACGCATAAAATAATATGTTCATTGAGCTCAATGCAGGATAGTTCAATAATTCGCTCGACAGAGAGCGCCACTATGTCTGATTGAGACTTAAACACTACATCGTTATATGGTTAGGCTAACACATGTTTTAAAATTTTTATTCGCCACTTCGAGAATCTCTTATGACAAAGAAATGACAAATATATTACAATAAAACTACAGCCATATTTTTCTTAACTACTTATAAAATGTTTCCATTCCCAATTTTTTCTGTGCAATCGTGTCGATCCATATCTGTCGTCAGTTAATGTCCGTGGGAAGCCTAGAAAAATAATCCGTGGATATTTCTCATAGATGTTGCAGAATTTATTAGAATAACACTGGATTAAATTATCGTAACTGTGCTTTTTACAACACTATTGCAAAAATATATATAAAACTTTAAAATTATCTGATTTGAACTTTTAAATAAATAGGTATAGCATATAGGAGTCTTATAATTGTGCCATAGCACAATTTTCTCTTTATAATTTGTAAACCAGTTAAAAAAACACAAATAGTTGTATTGTAACGAAGAAAAACTTAACAGAATACCATCTTAGATCATTTACCGATGGAAGGTTACTTTTGAACTTAATTTTTTTTCCGGGAAGAATGGGATTTACATCCCCTCATAATGTAGGACATTGCTCATGCTATTAGGTTATATTTTCTCTCAACGAAATTTGCCAAATAACTATATGAATTCGTAAATAAAACTAAACAAGAACACACCACTGACAGCCGACATCAAACACAACCAAAATGTGTACACGTTGTCCTTACCCAATAAGTCAACTATGAATTATACTTTCCAATTTACCATCATAATGGTGATATCAATGACATAATGGTGACCATTTGGGTCACCATGATGTCATTTCTAAGTGTACATTTTGCTGTTCTGACAACTTTATATTTGTTTCCTTCATCATAATGATTTTCACAGTATGAAAAAAGAGGACAACGGTTACGCACAATTAAGTCTTCAAATTTAGGCTACTTCTATGCTTTAGTTATTGTTCTTAGCAATAATCTTAAACTTTGAAAGTCGCCACTGACAGGCGTCAAGCACCAACAGGATGTGTCGACACTAATTCAAAAAGTTGAAAATAATTTTAATGAAAACCCGAATTCCGAATAGAGTCCCGCTGTGATCGAGTCCATTCAACACTTCAAAGTGCTGCCTCTGACACTCGCTAGCTTGTACAATGATTCTGTAATTTTACTGAGAACTTTTTTTTTTTTATTTTAATTAAACTTTGGTGAACCATAATGTTAATTATACTTAACCGGTTATGTTTAAGTTAATTAATCGAAATTTTGGGCCGACTAGTTTCGAATCCCTAAGGGTTCGAAACCAATCCAGGGAAAAAATAAATTATATATGTAAATTTTACTTATTTTGTACTTATTTTAATATTTTTTTAGATATTTTTATCAACCACAAGAAGTGATGCAGCAGTGATAGCAGCAGCAGAGGAAACCATGAGAAGAATTCTCATGGAAAACTAATAGGATTTACTATTGAAGTCTTCAATTGGTTTTGATGGCCCTTTATAGACTTATAATAATTCGTTTCGGATGACGTGTTTTAAAGGACGGCTAATATGAAATGCTATCTCGCACATATTCTACAATTAATAATAATAATAATAATAATAATAATAATAATAATAATAATATCGGGACAAATTACACACTTTGATCTAACCCCTAAGAAAGCTAATGCTTGTGTTAAGGGTGTTAGACAACGATACTAATACATAGAAATACACATATAAATACTGAGAATATATTTAATAAACGACCAAACCCAGAAACACAGACATCTATGCTCATCACATAAATGCCTGTGCTCTGCCGGGAATCGAACCCGAGCCCCGTTGCGCCGTGACACGTTAGGCGTCTGCGCTAACCACTCGGCCAACGCGACGGGGCGGTTTTTATTTTATTTTTATTTACTACAAAACTACACAATATCTTTATATGTAGGTACCTGTAGTAAAAGAATAGCGAAGCCTGAGCGTCCCGACAGTTTGGTTTTTTTAATGTTAATTCTTATCTTTACATTTATTAGATTAGCAGCCATAACTCTCTATATGCAACGATATGTAAGTTCTTCACAGAAATAGGCAATTTATTATCATTTATATAAACACGAGATCTGTTAAATAAAAATCGTGATGTTTTAATTTACATGAAACAAGTAGATAATTTAATGGAATATACGTAATATTCGATTCTTTTATTAGTTTGGTGGCGTTATATTAAAATAAAGTATTAAAATAATATTCAATTAAGTTCCTGGACGTATTCCGAATGTTGATTTTGGTCGCGAAATATTCAAAAGTTTTGCTTACAGTTTTCTCCGATTACAGGAACGTGGCGATTCTAGCAACAGAGTAGAACTGTCAATAAGAAGTTATGCGTACCAACACCCTAATCACCCTAGACACGCCAGGACTTGTACAACGACAACGCGCTCCACATCGTTACATGCATACGATTTTTTGGGAAAACAAATACCAATGGTCAGCTCATCTGCTCAGCCATCATGTTCCTCAGATCTAGGCTCTTCAGATAGGATTGGATGAAACATTGTTGGCATTGTATGAGTAAATAAACTAAAAAATCTAATATCGTTATATTTTTTGTTTATATGACGTAATAAACACGTACCTGGTCTGTTGCCGTCAGCTCGCCTCATCACATTCATATTTTCAGAGCTATCTCATACGGTATTTAAATTAATCTATTTATACAAGTGCTATTGGCATATAATGATATTGGCTGAATTAATGTTTTGAATATTCATAAACCGATAATTTATTCTGTCACTTTAAACATATTTTTTTAGGCTAATGATTATACCTACGGTTTTTTATTTTCATTTCACATTTGTTTGATAGATATTTTTTTTTCATACACCTACTTTGTCAATGACATAAACATTGAAACTAAAAAAAATATTGATTGCTGTGAGCACTTAACCCTTTGTTACCTACAAATTACTGTTGGTAGAAAAAATTAATTGGCACAGCAAAGGCATATTGGATGAAACAGCATCTTAAAATATTATTCTTAAAGACAATACAATTTTATTAAATCTATATATTTCTTGGTTATTAATTTTGTTAGCAATTAATTATTTCATGCAAATATTTAATATTCACTCAGTACATAGCCAAAATACGAAAAAAATATTTATACTTTAGAGCGAGCAGGAGGTAGGTATGCCAGAATTGTTAAGAGATTATTTTGTTGGTTATCAGTACATGTTACGTTTATATAAGTACCTACGCACTATAGTCCAGTCATTTGGTCGAAAAAAAGGGGGTTACCTGGAAAGTTTTGAGGGAGTTTTGAAAATTGGTTATTTTATGGATTTCGGTATGCTCTTTTAGAATTTCAATTTTGCCACCTCGTATCACCACCGCTCGCGCCGCCATTTTGAAAAAATGCCTGCTAAAACCAGTTTTTTCGAAATATTTCCTTTCCAATGCATTTTTTGAAACTAATATTTATGTACAAAATTAAAGTAGAATAAATTTCCTACAATTTATGTATTTATGTTTTTTTTCATAATATCTATAGTTTTTGACGTACGAGCGTCACAAAGTATCTTCATCTACACCACCACGTGTTTTTGGTATATTTTTCTAAAATATTCTACTATTGCCACAAGTATTGAAGAAGCTGTGTGGGTCTTTGTGTTGGGTCCCTTTCTTTCGACTATGGAGACTATAGACATTGTATAGCCTCCATACCCTCGACTTTCAACGAAACATCTGTCGGTAGAAGTTACGAGAAGTATTTAGTTTAGGCTTAGTATACGTTTATATGTATGTACGTCGTACAGTGTTGTTTGTGTTCTTAGAGCCATGGCTTCTGATACAGAAAATTGGTTTATTTAAGACAATTTAGCCTTATTGGGAGTGACGGTAATTAAAATATCATCAACGTATTTTTTGAGCAGATGCGTTTTTTTTTATGTGGGGACGGTAATCACCCTTAATTTTGTCCATTAATTCGTCCAAGAAAAACTGACACTCATCGAAATTCTATTTAAGGTTAGAATAAATGTCTTGCACTATCTATCTCATTGATATAAATTTGTTCATGCAGGAATTGTGATACTGTGATGTGTGATGTGAATTGTGATGCATTTATCTGGTATTCTAAAACAAATGTTTAAGCAATATAATATTTTTATTTTACTGTCGAGAAGATACTTTGGATTTGTTTAATTTAAAGATAACATAAAAATAGATAGATTCGCCCCGAAAACGATTAGTAGAACTTTCACACAAAATAACTGGCTTATTCTAGTATATTTTTAGTTTAACTTCAAACAAATCTTGTGGAAAATATAAATAAAATATCATAAGAAACACCACCCCAAGAAGCCCCACCCCTAATAAAAATTTTATGGCGTCTTCTGTAAAATAATCATTATACCTACTATACAAAATTCAGGGAGAATCCTTGCTTTACCGTTAGGTTACATCTGTGTGGTGATACCACGACTAAGTCGCATGGTAATGAGGAAGAGCACGAGCACTGTACCTGTTGACGCCGAGAGACATGGTTTGCTGCAGCGCGCTCACCACGTTGGCGCCTTCTCCCCGTGCTGAGGGCATTCTGTAGTCTGGTGATTGCTTCACTATCACAACACTAGCGACTCATGCTTTACCGCAATACTACTTGACCGCCCACAAATTTTATTACAATTATTTGTCTTGGACAATATTAATTCAATTTACAAATTTTATATTATAATATACACAATAAGAAAAGGAAGCTGGTGATACCTACTAAAATTAACTTGGTTGAATTTAGACCAATTTCCAATATTTATTTTTATTTAAATTTCTTAAAACACAAGTAAAATAAGAGGAGTAAACCTACAATTGCACTATGTTAAAGATCTCAAGTAGAATAATTGCACTTCTACTCATAATTAAAATAAAAAGTGTGAGCGAGATAACATTCACTTTATGTGTTAGTGCACTGTGCATGGAAGTAGCCCACCAAGTGTACTACTTAGTACTACTTAGAAGTTGACAAATATATCATTCTGTTATCATATAATTAAGATTTAAAGTGGTGTTTCCACACAGGAGATAACAAGATTTTATGTAATTACTATATGTGCTTAGATAAAAAGGATTTTTATGCTAACTCAAGGCATTCTGTATACACTTTTAGTGTAAATAATTGCCTACAATTTCATAAGAAAAAAAGTTGCAACACATGCTTAGGAAATGCGCTGAAGATTTAAACATGAATGTATGTAGGCACTATAAATAAGACAAATAAATTTCTGTTACAATTTTGTTGTTATATTAGTCTTTATATATATTAATAAAGTATGTGGCATGATATGTACTCACTTAGTGTTCGGAAGAAATTCAGTGTGTTGTGTTATTATTGGTCAATCAATTATAATTAATCAATGGATTTATAATCTTAATTAACAATGAAGGAGTATTTGATAAGTCTTTGAAAAATTATAGATAAACATAATTCATACATTATTAGACTTGTTAAAATTTAGATTTTACAATTGTATTAGATAACATTAACAAAACAACTTTTTTTCAGTTTTGAAATGTTGTAATTGAAGAATATTATTGAGTAAACTAAAAGTAAAAAGAAAAATTAATCCAGAATTCATATACATAATTGTATAACACTCATGATTGACCTTTTTAAAGAGTGAAGCCATGCCTTAATATAGTTCAGACGAGTACAGAAATAACTTGGTGTTCCAACTTCCAAGTAATAAACAAGAGGCACAAGCTTGGTCCACATGCTTATAATAAAGATCTGCATATAGCAAATACCCGCAGTTGTGCTGAAAGGTGATATAGTCTCTTCAAGAGGAGAATGTGGTGTTAACTCCTGCAAGTTGCAAAAATCCCTACTGTACTTTGAAAATATTGCATAATTACTGTACTAAATTACTTTGTAGTGTAATATAAAACTATAATAAATGGATGTTTTTTTTTCTGTGTTTTTGGCTTACCTTAATAGGCTGGACATCATGAATTCTTCTAATTATTTTTCAAGTAATTAGGAATTGATAAAGTCATTAGGTCAGTCCGCATTCACGTCACTGGTATTTCGATTTTTGAAAATACTTCCTGTATTTTTCACTTATTGATATCATAGAAATTGTCAGCTATATTTGAATTAAGCAACGGAGCTAAGAGAGTACGACATTAACAAATACTACTACATAGTAAACTCTGCCTTTAAAACCTGCTGCTTACAAAATTGGGAATTCTGACTTTTGAAATCTGAAGTCTGAACAGTTGACACTTGACTGAAACAATCAGTGTCAAGTGACAAACGTGCCCCCGTGTCACTGACACGTGACAGAATGACAGTAGGTAGTAGGTACGAAACAATCGCTGGACAGAGCATCTCTATTTATTACGTAAAAACGTCTATATTTAATACTGTAATATCTCTGTGCTACTCTTATTAAAGATTATGTGAAGCCAATCTAAACAAATGGGATCGCCTAGTCAATAATTGCATTAGCTTCATTTTTAGTTTACGTAAATTCGAGTGTGAGTTTTATGGTATCGTACTATACCAGTACCCCTAGTGTGAGTTTTATGGTATCGTAGCGTTTGGCCTATATGGTGCAGACAGGAATGTCTGAGTTTTTGGCTATCAATGGTAGTATGAGTTCAAATAGTTCAGACTATATCGACCAAATTTTAGGTCGATCGCAGCAACTTCATATATGTTTCATTTACTTCATTGTTTCTCCCTTACGTACGTTGAAAATGAAAGAGATAAACATATTCTTCTATTTTTAGTCGTATTATTTGACAATTGACAATTTGGATCTAGTATAATAATATTATGTTGTTATTAGAGTATTTTCTCCATTGAATTCAAATCTTAGAAGGTTAATTCTACTTTAAAATTAACATTGAATGTAGTATTTACATAGAAAGTATCTTGTCAAGAGAAAATTATAATGGAAACTATAACTTATAGACATGTGAATTCTATACTTTTATAACAATTACTATGTTATGAAGGAGACTAACAACTACGATTGAACACTTGGCCTGCTGAAACGAGTTAAATATTAGAATGGTAGTTCTCATAATAGAACAAGGACTATTCAAGGTAAAACAAAACATATTCTTATTTTCTCTTTGATAACTATTAGCATTCTTTGAAATTTAACAAAGTAATGCTTCAAGATAGACATCGTTATGTGCTTTATGAGTTTTCTTGCTTGGCATCCTAAATAAACCATTCACAATATGATTTATTTTATTATAACTGTTAATCCAAATAAATATAATAATATCTTGTTTACTCTCTTAACAAATCATTAACTTTTATTTAAGTAGTTCATCAATGCTCTATTCCACTATTTACAATATAAATCATCCAATTTAATGCATAAAACTAAATACCCACAATTATACCTTGTATAATAATATATAATAAATATATATATATATATATAATGTTTAACATAATATAAATATTATCATTAAAATATTTTATAAGTTTACATATACACATCTTATAGTTTTGTATTGTATTATGTTTCAAGTTTATAAATTAACAAACATTAAATTTATTAAGTTTGGTTCAGAATTTTTTATATCTTGTGATATAATGATAAAAATTTGTTCCAATTTAAAGTGTATACAAAATTTATTTCATGGCTTTTATAACTTAAATGAATATGAATTAAAAAGTAACTTGTTAACTTTATCTTTATAAATATGTATGTTTAATGTTTATGTTTCAGCATTCCTCACAGTCTGTATCAACTCCACTCTCCGCCACACCATTTGAAAGAAAACCAAATTTACAAATGCTTCAAAAAGAAATGTATAAGGAGTAGTTTTAGAATATAATATACGTTTCTTATACAATCATTACTGTAATGAAATGACAAAGTTTAGTTTTTAATTCTTTATATTTTTATTTCCATTTTTTGTCTTCTGTTTCAAATTACATTGTACACACATTTCAAAACTTAATTATTTTATTATTCATGGTTAAATGAGTGAATGAGCTTATAATGGTAATAGTACCTTTATTTACGTATGTATATTATTACATTAATATTCAAATACATTTTACCACCAAGGATCCACGACAGTATGGAAGTTCCATCTGAAAGAGGATGCTCCGGTGCTATATCTCTTCACGATGTCGCCGTTTTTTTCACGCCGTCGTTTCAAGATGCTTGCATTTTCATATCTAATAAAATATTTATTTAATTGTTGTCGTTTTAATAATGGTACATTATATTACTAATGTTTGTATTTAAATTATTATTTATTGAACATGCAAGGAAATTTCACAAAGGGAATCTCTAACTATTATTTAGTTAATTGATGCTCTATTCCACTATGTACAATGTAAATCATTCAATTGAATTCAAAAAAGTATCAACAATTATATATTTTACTAATGTTTAATATACACATTATTACTTTAAAATCTGTTTGAAAATCTTGGTTAATAATATAAATATTATCATTAATACATTTTATAAGTCTATACACATCTCAAAGTTTTGTATTGTTTTAATTCTATAAGTTAGAAACATCGCAATTATTTAGTTTGTTTAAGAAATTTTATTATTTTGGGATGTAGTGATATATTTTGCTCCAATTTAAAGTCTTAAGAGTATAATATATATGTACATAGTAGTATTAGTTCTCAAGGTTTTTAATACTTAAATGATTTTATATGAATAATATTAACTAGTTAACCTATTTTATGTTTTATTAATTATAAGTACGTGCATGATTATGTTTCAGTATTCCTCCAAGTCTGTATCAACTCCAAAGAAACCAAATTTACAAATGTTCGGTGTAGAGAAGTGTAAGTTATAATTTATTTACAATGTTTTTAATTTACACATGTTCCTAATACAATACATTATAAGAATATTTTTTAAAAAGCAATTTTTATATATTTCTATTTGTTTAAAATTCAATTTACTTATGTTCATTTCAAATCCTTAATTCACTTATTAATTATGGAGTGACTGCTTGATGAGAGTGAAATAGGTATTTTGCTCATAATGGTACTATGTTATATTATTATTATACTAATATTTATATACTTTCTAGCACTTAAATATTAGTATAAGGATCCATCATCCCTAACAAATTTATCCTGAATTAGGATACCCCAGTGCTGTATCTATAAATTTTCAATCCACTCTTTTAACGCCGTCGTTAGATGCTTGCATTTTTTATATCTAATAAAATGTTTATTTGTTGTAGTTTTATTAATTGTACATAATATTACTAATGTAAGTATTTATTAAAAATTTTATATTACTATAAAATGTTATGTTCCTAATTAAAATTTAAATTTACAATGCTTTTGAAACAGCCTCATATAATTAAAATTTCTATTAGTATAAAAAATTTATTAAGATCAATGTAATCTTTTTTATTAAAACCATAGTAAATGGTTCCGTAAGAGAGTGTATTTTATTTGAGTAGGTATATGAGTTGTCTGTTAGTCATCTTTCTATTTTTTTAAATTTAATTTTCGTGGACTAGGATCTGTAGAATTATAACCCAAATAATAATTATAATAGAAAACACATAAATTCTCATATAATTGCGCATAGAATGCGATGTACACAATAGCGAAATAAATAATAAATCAATTTTAAAATAAAGATATCAACAAAATTAGTAATTGGTCGTGGGTATGGGTGCTGGTGAAACAAAAAATGTTGCTTAAATATCAAATTATTAACTTTTTATATTATTATAAATTTATTTAAATAACGTATGCAAATAATTAGAAGAGATTGATTGACTTATACCTATATAGGTATTACAAGAACATTTTAGAGTAAGTTAATCATTTATCAATGACAAATAGTGCCTTCAAGTATTGATGTATATTAGGGGATACCTAAATCTTTATAATTTTGTTTAACTTAAAATAGGTCTAGGAGGAAAGCTATTAGTAATAAGTCAAGGTTATAATGAGGTAAGATGTCTTTGTCACGGTGTTGGGGATTAAAAAGATCTTCGAAGAGAACAAAAATCACAGGAGTGTCTTATAGCCTTTCATATCGCTAAGTGACGATAATTTTACATTAAGATAACAAGAAAAAATATAAAACATACGGTATATCAAAATAATTAAAAAATAATAAGAGCAGTATCAGTATAGTAGCTATTGCTCTTAAGAATCCTCAGGTGCTTCAACACACGGTGAGCGCGAAAGCGATCCCGTGGCGTCCCGTCAACCGTTGGTTTTTTAGTGGGAGGTAAGATATCTAAATAATAATGATGACAATGAATATCCTCGGGATCTCTAAGCTACTTTAAATAAAAGACATTATAAGATGTCGTAGGGTCGTCATGGTCCTTAAATTTATATCCAGTTTACTCTATTCAAAAATAGAGGGCAGTGTAAACAAAAAAATAATTGGTTTTTAAGAAAATCTATCGAGAAGTGGAAAAAGGTAAGAATATTATCTTTCTAGTGATAAAATATTGCGCTTCTTAAACCCTAATGACTGGTATTAGTTGTCAGCATTTGCTTTGCATTTAAGTGTAGAGTGATCTTAAAATCACTTCCTTTTATATCATTTATAACAGAGATTCAATGACTTATAATATATATTATGTGGGGGGAGTATGTGAATAAGCTCCCTTGATTTATTATAAGTAATTATAATACAATAACTGAATTTCTTCTTAAAGTAATTGAAATATAATAATTGTTAATGTAACATTGTATGAAGTATTAATAATAATATTATACAAAGTAAAAATAATTAATAATAATGTTAATATATAGTAAAGTAATATTATATAGGTATAAAACAATTGACTTTTAATTTAAATACGTATATTATGAAATTAAATGAAACAACTTAAGTAGTGGTATTTTTTTTATAAATGCAAATAGTACCTATATTGCACAAAACGTCAGACTTGAGTTGCACTGGCAAGAAACTTCATGAGTACTCTCTTAACTTATTTATATAATTGCAATTGTCCATAGTATATACATCAGATTTAATATGTGAGAACCATTTAGAATTTAAGTAAAGTGTGGTACTACGAAATGATTACTAGGCTCACCAACTATTTTTACCATTATTAGTTCTTTGATGTTATCACATTTTCAAGGCTTTTAATGGAAGCTGACTTAAAACATTCAACATATCACAGAACAAATTATACACATCTAACCCCTACACCACTCGACCAATGAAGCAATTATAATATCATAATCTTCTTCTTGTTTTCATTGCAGGCAACAAGTCACCTAAAATATAAAATTATATATTAAAAAAACTTGGTAGATATAATATAAAATATACATAGCACATTTTTTCATTATTTGAAAAATGCTTACCTAGTAGCTTGCTATTCTTCCAGATAAAGGCATCGTGGGTAGCTTCCTCTTATTTATTGGAGGTATATCCGAAAATTTTGTACTGAATCCTCTGAAATCAAAGAGAGACATTCACAAAGATTTTAAGGATTGTAACTTAAAATATGACAAAAAAATAAATAAATATATAATATATGAAATTTTACCAGCCAACCTGGCTCTCATCAAACGGCCCAGGGTCAGCAAAGAAGAACCGTATTCCTGCACCACAGCAATGTAAAACTCTTGAATGTCTCTAAGTATAAGAAATTATATTATTACATGTATAAATGGTCAATAAAATAACATTAACTGGGTACAAAAGTACTATTTACCAGATGGGGCTTATAATGCAGTATTCTGTCCTTGCACACACATGTCCATCTAGTCTTTAAGTTCCCAAAAGCATTTTTAATAAGCCTTGCCCGACAGTGTGTTATGTTATAATCATGTTTAATTGTATTAGGCAAGGGATTACTGTAGGGAGTCATAAGACATGGCCTTTGGGGGGTAGCCAAGGTCATCTGTTAATGAAAACCCTTAGTGAAAAAAAACTGTGCGTGTACTTATGTACGCGCGTAAGAAGTTATACTTCTTTGGCATCATTAAAAAATTGTTTTTTTAATAGCATGCAAATAATTAATTACAATGAAATAATAAAAGGACTGGAAAAGGATAGTCAAAACAGTCAATAAATTTTAGTTTAAATTTGATAAATTAAATAAATAAATGGATAGGACATAATTTGTACTAAATATTTTGAGATTCTAAATTTTAAATGTTAATTATTGATTATTTAATATTCTTAAAGTAAATAAATAAATTTAATAATAAATTAAAAAATTGAATTTAAGTTTATTCATTTTTTAAATATTTTTATTATTTTCTTTAGCTAATATTCACTTTTCATGTTTATCAAAAAGCTTTCATTAAATTTGTTAATTTATTTTTCAAAGTATTTATTATTTATTCAATTTAATAATAAATATTAAAAATTAATTTAATTTTAATATTTTAATATGATGTTGAATTTTAATTTGTATCACAAATGTTTTATTAAATTTATTTCTTTATTTTGTAAATATTAAATAACCAATAACAAATATTCAACGTTAATAATTTCATGATATTTAGTATTAATTATTATATTAAATAATGATATTTTAATTTATATCAATAAATAATACATACCAATAGTTAACCTCAATTATAATAGAGCACTTGAAAAAGTATATAAGCACAATTTTTTTCACTAATATTTATTTTTAAAAAGTAAATAATAATAATCAACACAATATTTCATTTAAATCACTAGTGAATATAATTTATTAGCACATATATAATTCGCACTTGTATGAAATTGAAACACGTGAATGTTCAAACCAAAAACATGTGGATGAATATTATAAAATATATATATATATATATATATATATATATATATATATATATATATATATTATGAAATCATAAGAATATGTAGGTAATAATTTAAAATATTCTTTATTACAAATAATCTTAAATTATAAATAATATGTATCATGACCTAAAATAACATTTAATATAATTACATATTCGTGACCTCTAAAGCAATTTTTAAAAGGAAATAGTAGCATTATGGGTGCAATTATGTACTTTTATAATATAACTATTGAGTAATAAAACCTTAGAAATTAAAATGTAACTCATTAATTATGTATTATAATACTGTACAGTGTACTCTGTCAGTTCAATGTCAGCGAAAGAGGGGAAAGAGAAGAGGGGGAAAGAACTGTCAATTTCGATATGTGAGCCTTTTATTAATGCGAGTTTTTATGGTATGAAGTTATCCACCCGTACTTCATACTGTGAATTTCGTGTCACAGATGCGCGCGCATCGTAAAATTTCACTCTCATCATTTTTTCATAACGCGCCTAAAGAAGTATAACTTCAAAAATTATGAGATGTAACATAGCAGTCTTATTTTTTTAAGAAAATGCTTACCATGGAGGTTCCTCATGACTGTACAAGCTCTGCAGTGAATTATTACTAATATTCTTAGATTAAGGCATCATGGATAACTCTTCCAAGTGTAGGGTTAACACTTAAAATTCTTCCTTGATCATTTGAAAGTTATAATACATTATTGTATTAATATACATTTTGAAAGCTAATTATGAAATAAATTGATATTTCTTTTGAAATATGATTTTTGTTTACCATTTGCACATTCAAGGAATAGTAATGCTTTATAGAATAATAAGGATGCACATTCTGCTTTAAAGGTTTTACAATTCTAAAGTGACTCCTATCTATACATTCTGAGCTAACTACCCCAGGAAATCCATGTTTGTTTTAAAAAGACATAGGTATTAATCATATTATTGAACATGAATATTCTATAAAATAGAGACCATATACTAACTTTTGCTTTATTTGTTCTCTTATTTCTAGCTTCAGTCGTGTCAGAAAATCGTATGTAGCCTTTACTTTCGTCGGGGTGATTTAGAGCCTCCGTAACCTCTTCCACATTCCTACTCACTCACTGTTTCGTACGAAAGGCTATACCAATAACCTTTTGGTAATCACTCTTCACATAAAAGAATTCATTTAAAACCTGCAAAATTAAAATATGTAAAATTATATAAACTTGATCTGTAACAAATTAAAATTAAATCAAAGGTACATTCAATAATTTGCAGACGCCATTTTTTATAATAATTACTACTTTTGTAATATTGTTATTATGATAAAATCTAATTTTTAGTAATTACGTTAAAAAAAAATATATAAATATATATTTACCTTCGTCTTCAAAAACACTCTTTTTGACCTTTTCTGGCCGCTTTTTTCTCGGAGGAGGGAGCATAAATATGTAAATGCACATTTTCTTATACGGTACCGGTGTACGAAATGTGTATCGGATATGATAGCCGATAATTCCAGCTGCTTTTTAGAACAATTTTGCCTTCTAAATCCAGCAATTTACATTCCACAGACCACCTTACTAATCTCAAAGCCAAACAATTTCTAGCAGCCATTTTTAAAAAGTACAAGATACGCTCACAGTTCTCACTTCTCACCGATAATTGTTTAGCGAGGGAAAAAACTGACAAAGTACGAGATTTTTAAAACTTTACGGACTCTTAACTGTCAAAATTGCAACTCACACTACCAATTTCATGCAATATAGTCTGAAACGTCAACCATATGGTTTCCTGAAACGATCTATGCAACTCACACTACGGTTTACAAATTGACAACCGTTTTCAATTATTTATGAATGAACAATCTGGTATAGTATGAAACTCGTACGATACCATAAAACTCACACTAGGGGTACAGATTGTTCATTCATAAATAATTGAAAACGGTTGTCAGTTTGTAAACCGTAGTGTGAGTTGTAGAGATCGTTTTAGGAAACCAAACTGTTGATGTTTCAGACTATATTGCACGAAATTGGCAGTGTGAGTTACAATTTTGACAGTTAAGCGGCCGTAAAGTTTTAAAAATCTCGTACTTTGTCAGTTTTTTCACTCGCTATTGTCGCTAAACAAATATCGGTGAGAAGTGAGAACTAAGACGTAAGACCGTATCTCGTACTTTAAAAAATGGCTGCTAGAAATTGTTTGGTGTTGAGATTAGTAAAGGGGTCTGTGGTAGGTAAATTGCTGGATTTAGAACACAAAATTGTTCTAAAAAGCGGCTGGAATTATCGGCTATCATAATATCTGATACACATTTCGTTCACCGGTACTGTATAACAAAATGTGCATTTACATATTTGTGCTCCCTCCGAGAAAAAAGCGGCCTGAAAAGCTCAAAAAGAGTATTTTTGAAGACGAAGGTAAATATATATTTATATCTATCTTTTTAGCGCAATTACTATAAATCTGATTTTATCATAATAACAATATTTACAAAAGTATTAATTATTATAAAAAATGGCGTTTGCAAATGATTGAATGTACCTTTGATTTAATTTCAATTTGTTACAGATCAAGTTTATATAATTTTAAATATTTTAATTTTACAGGTTTTAATGAATTCTTTTATGTGAATGGTGATTACCAAAGGGTTATTGGTATAACCTATATAGGTAGGAATGTGGAAGAGGTTACGGAGGCTCTAAATCACCCCGACGAAAGTAAAGGCTTCATACGATTTTCCGACACGACTGAAGCTAGAAATAAGAGAACAAATAAAACAAAAGTTAGTATATGGTCTCTATTTTATAGAATATTCTTGTTCAATAATATGACTAATACCTATGTCTTTTAAAACAAACATGGGTTTCCTGTTGTAGTTAGCTCAGACTGTACTATAAATGGGAGTCACTTAAGAATTGTAAAACCCCTAAAGCAGGATGTGCATCCATATTATTCTATAAAGCATTACCGCTCATTGAATGCGAATAAATATGCGAATGGTAAACAAAAATCATATTTCAAGAGAAATATGAATTTATTTCATAATTAGCTTTCAAAATATATATTAATACAATAATTTATTATAACTTTCAAATGATCAAGGAAGAATTATAAGTGTTAACCCTACCTTTGGAAGAGTTTTCCATGAGGCCTTAATCTAGGAGAACATTAGTAATAATTCACTGTTGCAGACCTTGTACAGCCATGAGGAACCTCCATGGCTGTTAGGTAAGCATTTTCTTAATAAAATAAGACTGTGCTATGTTACATCTCATCATCTTTTCACTAAGGGTTTTCATTAACAGGTGACTCTAGCTACCCCCCCAAAGGCCATGGCTTATGACTCCCTACAGTAATCCCTTGCCTAATATTTTTGTTCTATTTTTTTTGGTCTGTGGCAACACTGAGGTCAACAGCTGATTTGAATTGTTCCTAATAGTTTTATTAAGTAAAATTATTTATAGTGTATAATTTTAGCTAAATTCCCAATCAATTATTCAATTAAAGTGTATTGATACTAGTGTAATAAGAATTATAGTGTTTAAGTTATTCTTCAATATTGTAAATCTCTAAGAAAGTGAAAAGTGACAGTTGATTGGTAACGTACAAACTTTAAATTTTCTAAAATAGATATATATTCTAGTTTTTAAGTGTTTTTAGTTCTTCTTTATTATATAACAACTGTCTCATTCCATTTCATATTAGTTTTGTTTCTGCAAATCTCAGTTTCTTTGTTTTGTCTCATTTATTGCGGAAACAAAGCAATATAGGCCCTTTGTTTGGTTTTGCACATTGGTACCTTATTTAATATTAAAATGATGACTCGTTCACGTGCCCTTTCACGCCAAGAGGAGAACAAACTCCAACTGGCATTACAAGAATTAAAAGTGAGTAAGGACTTGTGTGCCCAGCTAAACAATGAAAGAGATGCTAATGAGAGGGAACTATTAGATGTTTTAAAGAACAATGACAAATTAAAAATAGAACTTTCTAAGTTACATGTTAAATATAATGATGTTGAAGAGGAGCGTAACAGGCTACAGTTATTAGTGGCTAGGTTTGATGAGTGTGGTCTTGAGTATGAGCAGGCCCTTCTGCGTACCGACACCCTGGAGCTGGAGCTGAGAGATGCCCACCAACAAATCTTGGAACTGGAGGAGGCCGCTCAAAACTCAACTAACGTTCACACTCACAGCTTGTATGAAGAGTTAATTGGCAGCGCTTCTCAGTTGGTCAACTCACCAACTACTGCAACTAAAAACCCCTGTGTCACTATAGATTTAACAAATGACACATTGAACTCACAAAGGCTGGGTAGCTGTAGCAATAAGAAATTAAAAAAATATATTAGAATTAATAGATATATTAAGAAAATCCAAAAATTAACTAAAAAGAACAAGTTTTTTACAAAATCAATTATTAATAAAAATATATTGTTAAAAAAAATTAACTTTTGTAATATAGAATTAGAAAATAGAAATAGGAGATATGAATCTGACACACAATTATTAGAAACACATTTAGCCCGTTTGCAGACTACTTTAAGAAGTGTTACAAAAAAATATGAAAACACACAAAACTTGCTAAGCGAACAAAAGTCAAAAGTAGATGAACTATTAAAAAAATCACAAAATAGTTTGGAATGTATGAACTCACAGACTAACAGTTGTTCATGTGAGTGTAATAATAAGTTATTTTCTGTAAAACCAACATTGTCCTCCCCCGCTAAAATATTGTGTGACAAGGTTGATATCCCTGTTTCTAATAATAGTGGCTCCCTCAAATTAACTCCTGTATATGACACTTATATGTTTAGCGATAATATTGGAAAAGGAATGGGATCTGTACTAAATTCTTATTTTGAAAAACAAAATGTATTCAACAGCTGTTCACCTGACAATAATTTAATGAATATTACTAGACAAATAAAAAATTCAAGTAAACAATTTACTAAGTCAACAAATATAATAATTTTTGTAGGAAATAGAGATAATGTAAATCATTTGGAATTTAAAAAATGTTTTGAAACTATAAGTAACTTAGATGTCAATAAAATTATCTGGTTTTCATTACCCTATAATCAAGGTTTGCCACAGGCCGAAAATAAAATTAGATACAAGATAAATTTACTGATATATAATTTATGTTTGTATAATGACAAATTTCATGTGATTGACACTAACACTAATGTTAGTAACTTTTATAACTTGACTAATGGTAGGTATTACCTATCTCCATATATTAAAAGACAGGTAGCTTCATCGCTATTATATTATTTTACTATGACAGCCAATAATTTGGCTAAAATTGTTTCTATTGAACAGCATTCAATTACTTGTATAAGTAAAAACAGCTTGGAAATAAATCCAACTAGTAATAGTAGTATTAGTAGTAGTTTAAACTAGACATTAAGACAGTAGAGATATCCTCTAGCCAAATAATTAAGATATCAAATAATGATATTAATGATGATTACAGAAATACAAAAATTGTTAAAATAAATAATAAAAACCATAACATAAACTGTATCAACCTGGTGCATCAGAACATTCAGTGTATTAGAAATAAGGAATTAGAAATTGAATTGTTTTTAAATACTTTTAATATTAATATTTTTTGTGTCACTGAGCATTGGCTTAAGAATGATGAATTAATATTTAATTTCAATAACCACCAGGTTGGTAGTTCGTTCAACAGAGTTAATTCCATACATGGTGGCTCTTTAATTATTTTAAATAAACAGATAAAATTCAAAGAACGCAAGGACATAGTGAGCCACTCTGTTGAGCGGACAACTGAACTTGCTTCAGTTGAATTAGAAGAGTTCATAATTGTAAATGTTTATAGGCCACCGTCATCTAACTTTGAACATTTTGAAAAGATTATGGATGAGGTATTGTATAAACTATCACATTCTAGTAAAAAGGTAATTATTTGTGGAGACTTCAATATTAATATTCTTGAACAAAATTCAATAAGTATAAAGTTTTTAAATTTGTTCAAATCTTATAATCTTTTACACATGTTTATGGAGCCTACTAGAGTCACAACCACTAGTGCCACTTGTATTGATAACATTTTTACAAGTGTTATTCCAAATTTTAAATGTTTATTCAATACATTAGATTCTGACCACTATGGCCAATTTATTAAATTCAGTTGTAGCAAGAAAGAAAAATCAAAACAGAAAATAAGTTTTATACCAGTGACTGTAGAACGTATCGAACAAATTAAAAATGGGTTAGTACGCTATTTGCCTTTGATGAAAAATTCAAACCCCAATATTATGTATAATGACTTTTTTAGTACTTTCACTAAATTATTTAACTCTATATTTACTCCTAAAACAGTGGTTGTTAATGATAAATTAGTGTTTAGTGATTGGGCATCTGCTGAGTTACACAAAAATAGAGAAAAATTATATAATATGTATGCGGAATTGATGTTTAATACTAGTAATGAGTTTAGGGATGAGGTAAAATTATTTTCCAAATCTTTTAAAAAACAATGTAAAATAGCAAAAAATCAACATATTCAAAATAAAATAGGAAATAGCAATAATAAAATAAAAACAACTTGGAAAATAATTAATGAGGAAACAGGAAAAGCTAAATCCCAGAGGATCGACTATAAATTAAATATAGATAATAAATATGTCACGTCTGACCTCAAGGTTGCTACTGCTTTTGAAACCTTTTTTACTAATATTCCAGTGACTACAACGTTATCTTTAAATTCTTCTACCGCTGCAGCTATGGGTTTACTTAAAGAGAATGTAGATCAATGTGTTAGTAGTTTTAAGTTTGAAAAAGTTAATGCTCAAGAAGTAATAAAAGTATTTAGATCAATTAGCGTTAAAAAGACTAGTGATCTTTGGGGGTTTTCTGTTGACATACTTAAGTCCATAATTGACATTGTAGCGCCAGACTTAGCATTAATATTTAATAATTGTTTAGAATATGGTATATTTCCTGATCTAATGAAACAAAGTAAAATAACTCCATTATTCAAATCCGGCTGTTCATTAGATCCTAGTAACTATAGACCTATTTCAGTTTTACCCACTTTTAGTAAGATTTTTGAGAAAATAATTCTCAATCAACTTGTGGCATATTTCAGTAAAAACAATCTCTTACACAAAAACCAGTTTGGTTTCAGTGCCGGTCGCTCTACAACAGATGCTGGTGTAGAGCTATTACTAAACATATTTGAAGCCTGGGAAGGATCACAGGATGCACTTGGCATTTTCTGTGATCTATCTAAGGCGTTTGACTGCGTTCAACATGAAATCCTTGTGAAAAAGTTAGAACATTATGGAGTTAAAAATAAGTCCCTAGATTTAATTAGTTCATATCTTAATGATCGAATTCAAAAAGTTGATGTAAATGGAAAACGTTCCCCTGGTTCTTTGGTAAAAATAGGTGTGCCACAGGGCTCTATCTTAGGGCCTTTCTTGTTCCTCATTTACATAAATGACTTACCTCACCTAGTGAGGGAAAAACATGGGATAGTGTTGTTTGCTGATGATACTTCTCTTACTTTTAAAGTTAATAGACGGCAATCTGTTATTGACGATGTAAACAATGCTCTCTCAGATGTTGTACATTGGTTTAACGCCAATAATTTGTTGCTTAATAAAAAAAAGACAAAATGTGTCAAATTTAGTTTACCAAATGTTAAAAATGTTAGAACCAATGTACAATTAAATAATGAGGATTTGGACTTGGTCAAATCTACTACTTTCTTGGGCATTACTTTAGATGAAAAATTGCAATGGGGTCCTCATATATTTGATTTGTCAAGCAGACTAAGTTCTGCTGCATACGCGGTTAAAAAAATACGTCGTTTAACAAATATGGAAACTGCTCGATTAGTTTACTTTAGTTACTTTCATAGCTTAATGTCATACGGTATACTCTTATGGGGCAATGCGACTGACATTGATACCATATTTACATTACAGAAGAGGGCTGTTCGCGCAATATATAATATGAGACCAAGAGACTCGTTAAGAAATAAATTTAAAGAATTTAAAATTATGACTGTTTACAATCAATATATTTATGAAAATTTAATTTACGTTCATAAAAATATTTCAAAGTTCAAGAAAAATTGTGATTTACATAAAATTAATACAAGAAATAAAAATAAACTCGCTATGCCCGGCACTAGGCTCCATAAAATAGGTAAATCCTTTAAGGGTAATTGTATACGTTTTTATAATAAGCTCCCAAATGAAGCCTTAAGCCTCTCATTAAATAAATTTAAATTATATGTTAAAAATAATTTAATAAAAAAATCCTACTATAGTGTAAAGGATTACATCGACGACGGTATGGCCTGGGAATGAATCTGTATTGTATTGCGAATAGCTAGTAATCTCCGCAATTTGTTTTTTGTTGTAAATTAATTTTGCTTTATCGACCTTCTGCATCACACCGATTCCTTAGAAGTCACTACTTGCGGTAGCATCGGGAGTCGGGTTGCCTCCCTCCCTCAAATATGTGCGAAGGGGGTGATGGCTGGCTCTTGTGTTATGCTCGTGAACGGGTGCTGCTTGCGGTGACTGGTTGTGTGGCAGGCCGAAGATTTATATATATATATATTTTTTCTGTTATTATTATTTAATTTTCGTTGCCTGAAATCATTAGGCTTCTTTTCCGATTGATTGCGACGGTTCTAGTTGTTCCAAATTTGCATTTAAGTTTGACGTTTGTGAAACAGTGATCACAATAACAAAAAATATATCCGGCTGAGTTTGTTGTGTGGTTCTTCTCAGACCAGGACGCGTTTGGAACCCTCATAGCTTTAACATTAAGATGGAAAGTGCTTTTTCAGAAGGGCTTATTACGATAAATCTAGTATCGTAATAGGCCCTCCTGACACTTCCATGTTGACGTACACAAGTGATCACTGATTATGATTCTAAGTGGAAAAGATATAAATAAAAATAAATAAATAAATAATACAATTAAACATGATTATAACATAACACACTGTCAAGCAAGGGTTATTAAAAATACTTTTGGGAACTTAAAAACTAGATGGACATGATGGACAGAATACTGCATTATAAACCCCATCTGGTAAATAGTACTTTTGTACCCAGTTAATGTCATTTTATTGACCATTTATACATTTAAAAATATAATTTCTTATACTTAGAGACATTCGAGAGTTTTACACTGCTGTGGTGCAGGAAAACAGTTCTTCCTTGCTGACCCTGGGCTGTTTGATGAGAGCCAGGTTTGCTGGTAAAAATTCATGATATATATTTATTTAAATTTTTTGTCATATTTTAAGTTACAATCCTTTAAATATTTGTAAATGTCTGTTTTTGATTTCAGAGGATTCAGTACAAATTTTAGGATGTACCTCCAATAAACAAGGAAAAGCTACCCACGATGCCTTTATCTCGAAGAATAGCAAGCTACTAGGTAATCATTTTTCAAATAATGAAAAATTGTGCTATGCATATCTTATACTATTTCTACCAAGTTTTTTAAATATATTATTTTATATTTTAGGTGACTGGTTGCCTGCAATGGAAACAAGAAGAAGTCGAGTGGTGTAGGGGTTAGATTAATGTGTATAATTTGTTCTGTGACATGTTGAATGTTTTAAGTCAGATTCCATTAAAGCCTTGAAAATATGTTAACATCAAAGAACTAGTAATGGTAAACATAGTTGGTGAGCCTAGTAATCATTTCGTAGTACCACACTTTACTTAAATTCTAATTGGTTCTCACATATCAAATGTGATGTGTGTCAATACTATGGATAATTGCAATTATATAAATAAGTTAAGAGAGTATCCATGGAGTTTCTTGCCAGTTCTTCTCCAGGGACCTGTGCAACTCAAGTCTGACGTTTTGCGCAATATACTATTTGCATTTATAAAAAAAATACCACTTCTTTAGTTGTTTCTTCTAATTTCATAATATATGTATTTTAATTAAGAGTCAATTGTTTTATACCTATACTAATATTACTTTATTATATATTAACTTTATTATTAATTCTTACTTTATATAATATTATTATTAATACTTCATACAATGATACATTAACAATTATTATATTTCAATTACTCTAAGAAGCAATTCAATTATAGTATTATAATTACTCTTAACCCTTAAATGGATGATTTCTTTTTCACGTTTTAAAAAAATATATTTGTGTAAAAGACGTGTATTACTGTCTAGGAAAAATGAGTAAAAAAATCTAGACATGAACTTACTATACTTTTTTTGCAATAATGTGAGTGTTGTTTATAAACTACATTGCGCATTCATTGCACATGTTTTGCAAGTATGGATAAAAGAAGAGTGGATATTGTTTTTGAAATGTATTTATTTATTCTTCATTATGATATTTTTAAAAACAATTGCTTTTTTTCGTATCACATAAAGATACACGACATTTTTGGCACATTTTAAATGTAAAGCCTGAACATTTCGGGAATTTGCACCTCTGCTGCTTATCCAGCCAAACTGCCCAATGACATGTCTGATCTAATCTGACGTCTTTCAAAGGAATTGCTTGAGCTGGTCCACGGAACTTCTTCATTACAAGTTCTCTTTGTATTGTGCTCCCACTAGGTCGACCACGTTTAGCGCCATTTGCAGAGGGTTTCAGCAAGTTCTAGCCTGAATGTACCCAAATTGAGAAGTTGATCATTTCCTTTCATATTATTTACCTTCTTGAACATAACCCATGAATTTATAACTGCGAGGTCCAGGAAATGATAAAATAAGCGCATTGTCCACTTGCGGCTCTTCATTGTGATGTGATAACGACCTATAAATGAGTCTAATAAGTCCACGCCTCCCATGTGGGCATTGTACTCCTTGATTACTTTGGGGCATGGAATAGCAACTCCCTCTTTCTTCGATTTATCAAAGCGTGTGACTGTGGTTGCTGGTTCTGCTCCTACGTAAATGGAAAGAAGGCTAACGGGCTTGTTATCTTTCCACACAACAGCACTTACGTCAATATCATACACAGTCGCCACGTTTTCCTCATAGAATCCTCTGGGTACGTTCTTTTTCATTATAGTGTTTTTTGAGGCAATTTGCAGTTTCTCAATCGGTTTACTCTTACTGTTTCCAGTGAGAAAATTCCTTCCTTAGCTAAATAGGTGACGAGAGGCACAGAAGTATAGAAGTTGTCGAAGTATATAATGTGATTCACATTGCGTGGTACCATTCTAGCTAACCTGACGACTGTATTGCCAAACTCTCCCAAATCTGGCTCACCAGGTAAGATGTTATTTTTCGAGCTCCCTCCACTGTAAACCTTAAATCTATGAGCATATCCTTGTAGACTGCAGATGAGATATAATTTAAACCCCCACTTGTGGGGTTTATTGGGCATGTATTGCTTTATGTAATGGCTCATTTTGGTTGCACACATCTGCTCGTCTATGGAAAGCCTTTGGTCTAAGGGAACCTTCCCAAACTGGCAGTTGAGCGTTTCCTCAAGAGGTCTTATTTTGAATAGCCTGTCATAGTCTGGATGATCTTTGGGTATCATCGGCATAGCGTATCGTCGGCAAAATGGAGAGTGGATCTTATTTTTTCAAACTTTTTTGCGGCATAGTATTTTTTATGTGATCATAACCAAATTTTTCACTCCAGTAAGCCCTGGTGTTTGGAAATTTTATAACTGAGGTGTAAATCAGAATGCCTAGGAATTTATTTAGGATATTTTCATTTATAACTTCAGGATTGGAGATTTGTTTCTGGACTGCGTATAAGTTACTTTGTTCTACAATTTGCTTTTTTAGATCTGATGTAAAATAAAATGAAAAAAAATCATACGGCGTGTTACAAGACATCAATGCTTCCGGTATCTGAGTTTCTCCCCTAAAAATAAGGCTGTCTTCAGCAGTAACAAGATTCCGTTTTCGCCAAACCAGAGGTCGTTTAGAAATCCCTTGTGATCTACTCTGGGGTGCTGATTCTTCGGCTTCCAAAATAGGAGGGTCTGGCATATTTTCATCGTTGTCGATGACAAGAGGAGAATCAGCATCCACTTTATCAGACTGGGCATTCTCACCTTCATCACTATTTTCAAGGTCTCTAAGAACATCTCCAGCTGCTTGATAATAGTGACCTTCATCCTCTACTTCGGAGTCTGACCCGTCTAAGCCATCTTCTGAATCTTCAAGAGTTTCTAAATACTTTGTAATTTCGCTTTCTAGTAATCGCGGCATGCTGAAAAAATCCTTCACCAAACATGCGTTTATTTAGCAGGCAATGCGCATTGTAGTTTTCCTACAACATACCATATTTGGCCTTATTCAACAGTAGCATCAAGTTATTTTCAATGTTTTACAACATAAACATGCAATTGAAGATATAATCAAGCAAATAAAAATATGTTTTATACTTACATTATATTTTATCAAAGTCCGAACACAGCTACAAAACTTAGTTTCGCGCCACTAGAAAACTTTTCTTCAAAGTGACATTTGACATTACCTTTTTTTCAGATGCATAAAAATATTGGATAGTGCCAACATTAAAAAAAGTACAAAATTCGTTCAGAAATAAGAACTAGTTGTCAAAAATAAATAAATAATAAATAAAAAATAAAAAGCCTTTTTATTTCTTGCAAGTACACAATATAGTGAATTGTACAGTATCTTTCTAAATTGGTAGAGTTAGTATCTACTACTTAAATTATGTTAGTAAAATAGTTTAACTACAATTTATAGATTAATTAGTGTAAATTAAAAACACAGATAATAAAGGTTTAGTCCGCAAGAACCCCAGCTAGGGTATAGGCCTCCTCTAAAGACGACCACTTTTCTCTGTCCTGCGCCACGTCTCTCCAGTTCATCCCGGCCGTTCTTCGAAGGTCGTCTTCCCAACGGGACACTGGCCTTCCACGACTTCTTTTGCCCAGCGGACCGCTCCACAGAGTCACTCTCTTGGTCCACCTCTGATCTGTGGATCTCACGACGTGGCCGGCCCATTTCCACTTTAGTTTTCGTGCGTGACTTAGAGCATCCGTCGTTTTGGTGGTTTTTCTTATTTTTGAATTTCTCACCTTGTCTATCCGTTTTATATTAAGCATACTTCTCTCGAGCCCCCTTTGACAGGTGTTGATTTTACTTGCGACTTTGGTAGTGAATTTCCATGTCTGACAGCCGTACGTTAGGCATGGTAGGAGACTAGAGTTCATGACTTTTGTTTTGATACCGATCGGCATATTACTTTTAAAAATTTCTTTTAGTGACCAATATTTATTCCAGGTTAGTTGTACCCTTCTTTCGATTTCTGTTGTGCCGCTGTTTCTACCAAAACTTATTAATTTTCCCAGATATATGTATTTTTCTACTTGTTCCAGGGACTCTCCATTGGTTATTATGGGTCTCGTCGAACTGTCATTGGTCATTACCTTGGTTTTGGATAGGTTCATCTCCAGTCCCACCTTGACACTAGCTTGGTGTAGAGACTCCATCATACTCTGCATCTGGTTGGGCGACTCTGACAGAAGTACTAGGTCATCTGCGAATCGGAGGTGGCTTAAGTATGCTCTATTTATGTAAATGCCTGATCTGCTCCAGTCCAGCTTGCTAATGATGTTTTCTAGGATTGATATAAATAGCATTGGGGAGAGGGGGTCACCCTGTCTCACCCCTTTTCTTATAGAAAAAGAAGGGCCAATGGACTCGAGTTTGATCTTTCCTGTGATATTGTTGTATATACTCTGGATAGTTTTAATATATACTTCTTCTACACCTTGATCTTTCAAGCTTTCCCATATACTTAAATGTGACACCGAATCAAAGGCTTTTTGGTAGTCAATAAAAGTTATGTATAGGGTTCTCTGTTGTTTTTGATACTTTTCTATGATTAGTTCTAATGTATGTATATGGTCCATTGTTGAGAAACCCTTCCTGAAGCCCGCTTGTTCTACAGGTTGTTTTGACTCTAGTGTGGTACTTATTCTATTGTTTATGATGGATGAGAACAGTTTGTAGAGGTTGGATAGTAAGCTGATGGGTCTAAAGTTGTTAATGTCATTTGGATTTCCTTTTTTGTATAACAGTATGATATTTGCTTCTGACCATTGGGTGGGAGTTTCCGAGTTTTGGAGTATCAAGTTAAACAGTTGTGACAGCGGTGCAGCCAAAATAGTGTGGCCGATTTTTAGTGCTTCGTTTGTGATGTGGTCGGAACCTGGGCTTTTTTCTAGTTTCAATTTTTTTATTGCTTCGATGACTTCAATTTCTTTTATTTCCTTAAAGTTTCTAAATTGGTTATTCTTGTTGTTATATGGTAATGAAGTATGAATTTGATTATTGTCGCTGTATAGATTTCTGTAAAACTCCGTGGCGGTGTTTATGATATCTCTACGTTTGTAAATGCTCTTGTCCCCATTTTTTAGTTCTTTTATCCACGAATTGTTTGTTCGAAGTTCTTTGAATGGCTTTTTCGTGCTCCCGCTGACCTGAAGGTGTCTCTTTATGATGTTCAGTCTGTATTTTGCGTAATCGTGTTTTATGTATTTATTAACAAGTTTATATAAGGCAGAAAGTTCTTTTTTCATGGCACGCGTTTTATTTTTGGTTTTCAGTAAATCTGTCCTTCTTTGTAGTAGTTTTTCCGTTTTCTCTTGTAGTATTTTATGTTTAAGCTCCTTCTTGCTTATTTGTGCAGATTTTACGCTTTCAATGATACTATCCTTTATCTTGTTATAATAAGTCTGTATAGAGTCGTTTTCTGGGCAGGTTGCTTGTTCTGAGAATATTAATTTTAACTTATCTTTGTACTTTGTTATTTCTTCCTCATTTTTAAGCTGACATCTTGTTGTATTGGCAAATTGAGCTCTACTTTTTTTGTGTCTGAAGAGTTGTAGTGTTCCTCTGATGGCGCGGTGGTCGGACGGGTAGTCCAGGTTCAAAACTTCAAAGTTCGTGAATAGTTTAGGTTGATTTGTGAGAATGAAGTCAATCTCATTTTTGTGAAGCTCGTTTGGTGATCGCCAGGTCCACCTGCGATTTGTTTTTTTCTTAAAGCAGGTATTAATTATGGTCAACTTATGTTCCAGCGCAAAGTCCACCAGTTTTTGGCCCCTATTATTTCTTACTCCGTAACCGTGTTGCTTAACTACCAGGTTTTCTTTATCTTTGGGGGCTCCTACTTTCGCGTTGAAGTCGCCCATGAGGATAATGTTTTTATGTGCTGTTTTTAGTACTTTCTCTATGGTCTCATATAAATCTTCAATATCAACCTCAAAAATAACAAAACATTAATAGAAGGTCAATTTTATCTGTGATGTTTAGTATGTTGTTTAAAAACAACATTATCCATTTAAGGGTTAATAAATCAAGGAAACTTATTCACATACTCCCCATAATATATAGAAGTCGTGGAATCTCTGTTATAAATGATATAAAAGGAAGTGATTTTAAGATCACTCCACACTTTTAAATGCAAAGCAAATGCTGACAATTAATACCAGTCATTAGGGTTTAAGAAGCGCAATATTTGATCACTAGAAAGATAATATTTTTATCTTTTTCCACTTCTCGATAGATTTACTTAAAAACCAATTAATTTTTTGTTTACACTGCCCTCTATTTTTGAATAGAGTAAACTGGATATAAATTTAAGGACCATGACGACCCTACGACATCTGATAATGTCTTTTATTTAAAATAGCTTAGAGATCTCAAGGATATTCATTATCATCATTATTATTTAGTTACGAGATATCTTACCTCCCACTAAAAAACCAACGGTTGACAGGACGCCACGGGATCGCTTTCGCACTAACCGTGACAAAGATATCTTACCTTATTATAACCTTGACTTATTACGAATAGCTTTCCTCCTCGGACCTCGACCTATTTTAAGTTAAACAAAATTATAAAGATTTAGGTATTCCCCAATATACATAAATACTTAAAGGCACTATTTGTGATTGATAAATGATTAACTTACTCTAAAATGTTCTTGTAATATATAGTTATAAGTCAATCAATCTTTTCTAATTATTTGCATACGTTATTTAAATAAATTTATAATAATATAAAAAGTTGATAATTTGATATTCAAGCAACATTTTTTGTTTCACCAGCACATAGATACCCACGACTAATTACTAATTTTGTTGATATCTTTGTTTTAAAATTGATTTATTATGTATTTCGCTATTTTGTACTTCGCATTCTATGCGCAATTATATGAAAATTTGTGTTTTCTATTACAATTATTGTTTGGGTTATAACTGTACAGATCCTAGTCCGTGAAAATTACCGCAAATTGCATTCTAAAGAAAGATGACTAACAGACAACTCTTATACTCAAATAAAATACACTCTCTTACGGAACCCTAATCGTTAGTTATTTAAATACTCATTGTTTGTCATTGCAGTTAGAAGAAAAAAGGAAAGATTAAAACCATTTATTATAGTTTTAATAAAAAAGATTACATTGATCTTAATAAATTGAAAATTCTTTATACTTATAGAAATTTTAATTATAGAAGGCTGTTTCAAAAGCATAGTAAGTATTGATTTTAATTAGGTAAGTATATAACATTTTATGGTAATATAAATAATTACATAAATACATACATTAGTAATATTATGTACCATTAATTAAACTACAACAAATAAACATTTTATTAGATATAAAAAATGCAAGCATCTAACGACGCGACGGCATGAAAAGAGCGGATTGAAAATTGATAGATACAGCACTGGGGGTATGCTAATTCAGGATGAATTGGTCAGGGATGATGGATCCTTGGTGCTAGAAAGTATTTAAATATTAGTATAATAATAATATAACATAATACCATTATGAGCAAGATACCTATTTCACTCTCATTAAGCAGTCACTCCATAATTAATAAGAGCATTAAGGTTTTGAAATGTACATAAGTAAATTTGAATTTTAAACAAACAACAAAAAAAATGGAAATATAAATATATAAAAATTTAACTTTGTCATTGCTTTTTAATTTAAAACATTGAAAATAAATTATAACTTGACACTTCTCTACACCGAACATTTGTAAATTTGGTTTCTTTGGAGTTGATACAGACTTGGAGGGAAATTAAAAATTAAATTATACGAACGTATAATTCTAGTTAGATTAAAGAGGGAAATTGTAAAACTCAAAATTATTCCCGACGAGCAGCTTGGATTTAGATCTAAACACTCATGCACTCATCTTGTGCACCGTTTAACGGAGCACATACTTTCAGGCTTTAGACGTGTCCGTCACAGCTCCACAGGCGCCATCTTTTTCGATGTAGCGAAGGCTTTTGATAAAGTCTGGCACGGTGGCTTCAGTGGCGTAGCGTGAGTGTCGGCTGCCCGGGGCGGAAGACAATTTTGCCGCCCTCTTATTTAGGTATTTTATTTTAATGTATACTATGCATTACATACATTAATTATAGAGAACTTTTCGGAGAGAACAGTCATCATTATTTTGTATTATACAGGCTAGATTTTAAATAAAAAACAGTTTATCTAAGTTTTACAATCACGTTTATTAATACAAAAATTCTTTTACTTTAACCAATTAGATACATTGATTTAACTTAGGTACCTATCACTTAAGATTAGGTACACCTTGAGGATCGACAAGATTAAATAAAATCAATTTTTATTTAGAACTAGAACGATACTATTATATAACATTTTTATTTTTATTGAAAAGTAATATGAGTATTTCTTAAAAAAACAAAACAAAACTTCATTAATTAAAGACGAATTAAAAATTTATACGTCTACTTTTTTTAAGAGCAAAGTCTTTTATTGCACCGTCAATGTCTATCGCATCACACACCTCTTGCTCAATAGACAAAATAGCCAAATTAGTTAGTCTTAGAGTACTCATTGTCGATCTTAAATAATTTTTAATCAATTTCAATTTTGAAAAACTTCTCTCACAGCTGGCATTGCTTATAGCAACTGTGAAAAATATTCGGAACATTATTAAAATATTGGGCAGAGTATCTTCCAGCTTGGATTTAACAATAAATTTAAATAACTGAAGTGAGTCTGCATTAATCAATTCATTTTCGTTGCCTGTAGCAACAACGAAAGTCCGCAGTCGAAGTCTTTCCAGCTTGAAATCCTGCTCGTCAATTTCGTCAGATGCGTAGTCTAGATTACATTCAGTGTTGTCTGGATCTAATAATATAGCCGGTGTTAGATAAGCAAACTTATCCGTTAAATTCTGTAGCTGTTGAAAACGCTCACGAATTTCTGCAATAACTCTATCAAACGAAGAAAACAGCTTTCGTCTCAACTCATTTTCACAAGACAAGTTAGCATCTCTAGTTCCGTCATCAAAAATATGCTTTCTTGTTATGCGCCTCCGAGGTTTTATGGAAATTCCAAGTTCTTCACACATATTTTTTGCATAACCTACAGCGCCATTTGCCCATTCCTCTCTTTTCTCTGTCAATATCATCTGCAAAGCATTTACTTTCTGAGCGCACAATCTTATGTCAAGTCCCCTTGTTTGTAAATATTTTTGTGCATCATTCACTTCATGTAGCACCGGTTGCCACAGGCCCAAAAAACAAAGAAAGGAAAATGACTGCATCGAAACTAGTAAAGTACCTGCATCTGTCCTAGTGTTTAAGCTTTCACCTGCCTCCGTCAGTTCTTCCAAAGTGACGAGAATATCTTTGTAATGATGCCATGTCACATTTACGGCATCGCCTCTTGCACTCCACCGCGTGTCTTGAACCCTTTTTAAGCTTTTGCCTGTAGCTGTTATCAGAACTTCCCAACGATGTGTCGATGAGGAAAAAAAAGAATAGCAACGTTCTAAAGTGCCGAAAAAAGTTAGTGAATCCACCTCAACTGAGGCAGCGTGTAAACAAACTAGGTTTAACGAATGATTTGAGCAAGGTACGAATTCAGCTTTAGGGTTTATTTCTCGAATTCTTTGCTGAACTCCTGAATACTTTCCAGCCATAACAGCAGCATTATCATATGCTTGGCCTCTACAGTTGCTTATATCTAGGCCATCAGCTTGAATTTTGTCCAAAATCATCTTTGAAATTCCTTCAGCAGTTTTGTCTTTAGTTTCAATGAAATCTATAAAAGATTCCATTACTTTTACTTCCTGATTTTCAATTACTACTTATCTTAATACCTGACTTGTTTGATCTTTATGAGAAAGATCTGGAGTGCTGTCGAATATAATTGAATAATACTTAGCCTTTTTTATTTGTCCGATGATATGTTGGCGAACTTTATTTCCCAAAATAGCAATAAATTCGTTTTGTATTTGTGGTGACATGTAAGTGATTGAAATTTTGCCAGATATTTTAGACCTTACAAGATGTTCACGAAGTACAGGATCGTATTTTGCAATTAAATTAACCAATTCTAAAAAGTTTCCTCTATTGGTACCGGTGTCGTTTTCTATATGTCCACGTAAAGCCAAATTTTGTTTGGCAAGGAATCTTATAATATCAAACATTCTGATAAGAATTTCCTGCCATTTCTTTATTTCTTTTGCCACTATGTCTTGCTCTTTTTTGTCAATAGTCTGTAATTTTTGAAGTCTGCTCTCCAACTCCTTCCATTTGCAATAATTTTGGATGTGTAGTGCACTTGATTCGTGACTTGAAACCTTAGGATTTAATTTCCACCAAGTATTAAATCCATCAGATGAGCAAAATTTAGATCCATTCGGTGTACTTACGTTCTCAAATAAACGACAACAAAAGCAAAATAATGATGCTTTAGCTGGAGAATAAGCCATCCAAGTACGTAAAACTTTTTCGCCGTTAGTCAATGTACGATAAAACCAATCCTTAGTAAGCCTTCTTGTCTCTCCTTTTGATTTTAAAGAGCACGAATCTGAGCGTGTTACTGTTGACATTTCAGCGAAATTAGTATCAATATGCTGAACAATTTCCTGTCCTTGCTGAATGAGATGCAATCGAATATTGTCGTCTATGTGTTCAGGCCATTTTCCAATATCGTCGAAATTTTCCTTTCGTCTTTGGTACTGAATAGCAGACAATGATGATGTTGTATCAATCTCTGTTTCGGAACTATGCATGTCCATGTCTGAACATACAGATGGAGACACTAATGCAGTGGATGTTGTTGGAATTTGATCTTTAGGAACAATGTCAAGTTCTTGTATTTTTTCAGCTTGTTCTGGGTTTAAAGGCCCAGTTGTCTGTGATGAATTTAAGCCTAACGAGGAATCTGACGTGTCAGGAACAACACTTTTCACATATTTAAGTAAAGCTCCTTCATTTGCTCTAATATTTTCCAACTTAGCTCTTTTCTTATTACGGTAAGAAGCCCCACTTTCTTTTACTCTTTTCATTTTTGATGCTAAAATCAAAAAAATATTAAATGAGAAAAGTACAAGTTAGTGTTGTAAACAAAATTATCGAACATTTCAAAAGAAGTACCTAGGATATTAAAAAAAAACCTTGCTTTACTGAAATTTTCCGTTTTTAGGGTTTTGTACCCAAAAGAAAAAAAAAGTTGAGCCTTTATCTATCTTTACTTTTATTAAATCATTTCATTAACCGTCTGTCTGTCAAGACCTTTTTTCATAGGAACGAGTACTTACTTACACATATTAAATTGAAATTTATATCACAGTTTCCGATCAAGATCCCTTTGAAATGTGAAAATACTTTTATGCACTTCGGCGTTTCTTTTTTATTTTAATAAATTAAAGTTTGAAGTTTGAACAACATATCAGATAGTCCAACATACAATTAGATAAATATAATATTTAATACTCACTCAGTTGAAAGTTGTTCAATAATTTCACAACCACTACACGCACTTATTTGCACAAAAATCACAATTTGGAAAGCGTAACATAATTAAAATACGAGACAATGTGAATTGGACAACTGACGATCCATCAATAAAACTTTCTTTGAATTGTCAAACTCTGTCAAAGCACGTAATTCCCCGTACCTTAAAGGGGCTTTCTCGTACGTGTGATAAACTATATTGAACTTAATATATATGTAATAGAAGTCATTCTCGCTGATTGTTAGTCATAAACGGGGAATTCCCACAAGTCAGTATAGACGTTGTTGCCAGTCGCTACAAAATATCATTCAAAGAAAAGGAATTCCCCGAATTCACAAAATAAGTAATGAAAAATTCCGTGCTCCTTTCAATCGGTCCAAATTTGTAGTTACGATAAAAATATATATTTTTTATTTATTGTTAAATTTTGCCGCCCCCTATAAAGTGCCGCCCGGGGCGGGCCGCCCCCGCCGCCCCCACTACGCTACGCCACTGGGTGGCTTATTATACAAGCTTCACTCACTCAAAGTGTCAGACAGGCTCGTGCACACCATACGGGCCTACTTATCAAAAAGAACTTTCAAATACAAGGTAGAGGGCGATTATTCATCGCCCCGCCTCTTAAGAGCCGGGGTCCCTCAAGGCTCCGTGCTCTCTCCAATCCTTTACTCAATTTACACTAGTGATATACCTAGACCCGCTGGGATCACTAGATTAGCCCTATTTGCGGACGATACCGCTATCTATACCACAGGCAAAAGCCATAATCAGATAGTTTTTCGTCTCCACAAGGCGGCCGAAGCCCTAGGCGACTGGTACCGTCTCTGGAGAATAGAAGTAAATCCCGAGAAAACAACTAGTGTATTTTTCACACGTAGTCGCACTCCCATCCCTATTAAATGTGTCTCGCTCTACGAGCACCCCATTCCCTGGAGGACACAGGTTAAATATCTAGTTGTTACTTTAGATAATAAATTATCATTTAAAAAACATATTAATATTATTAGAAACAGAGCGGTCTTCATCCAAGGCCGCCTCTATCCATTAATTTGCAGTAAAAGTAAACTTTCACTTAGAAGCAAAGTCACCTTATATAAAACCTGTATTCTCCCTATTATGTCATACGCTAGTGTGTCCTCGGCACACTCAGCTAAAACCACCCTTAACACTCTTCAAGTGATCCAAAATAAATTCACCCGCATCGCTACGGGCACCCCCTGGTACATAAGGACCAATGACCTACATAGGGACTTACAACTTCCCTCTTTAAAACGACATTTTAAGTCATTATCAGAACGTTACTTTGAAAGCGCTAAAACACATCCCAACTCGCTAGTAACCGAAGTTACTAAATACAAGCCTTCTGCTTACACCTCATATAAAAAGAGACGGCCCAAGGACGTACTCTTAGACCCTGAAGATAAAATAACAACAGACAATACGGACTATTTACCTTACACTATACATGAACACCGACGGCGGAGGCTAGGGCCCCGATATTGTACGTCGTCCCGGCGTTCTGCCGTCGGGAGACGTTAGTTTCTTATTATTTACAAGTATTTATTACATATAATAACCTTAGTCTATGTACATAGTTATATATTCAATATCTATTCCATTAAACCACAAGTAGTCTATATAATACTCTATTACAGCTATCTATGTAATATTTATAATAATAACTATATAAGTACCTAACTATTAACATGTATTTATCTCTTAATATTATAACATAAGTATTATTTAGTCTATGTAGTTTAGAATAAAATACATATACAGTTTAAGTTTATTATATTGTATTAATATTAATTATGTATTAATAATTATGTATTATAATACTATTATATCCTATTTATATTATCCTTATATATATCATTATATACATTATACGTTTTATATCTTTAATTATTAATATGCAGTCGATACTATATGTTGTTATGTACTAAGTATATATTATTATATTTTTAAATATTTACCTTATGTATTACATCTATGTATACATGTATTCCCTTAGATTTCGTGTCTTATCCTACGACGTCCTAAGCCGAGGGCCGGCCTACTAGAGGCACCCTTCAGGCCCGGCACTTTTCACGGGCGGGCGCCATTGCGAGGGTGACGCAGTTACGGCCAATTGGCTAACTGCATAGTCAATAACAAAAAAAATAAAATAAAAAAAAAGACTTGGAGAAATACTGAAACATAATTATGCACGTACTTACAATTAATAAAACATAAACTAAGTTAACAAGTTACTATTTAATTCATATAAAATCATTTAAGTATTAAAAACCTTGAGAATTAATACTACTATGTACATATATTAAATATTTGCATACGTTATTTAAATAAATTTATAAAATAAAGTCTAAGAATATAATTATTCTTAGACTTTAAATTGGAGCAAATTATATCACTACATCCCAAAATAATAAAATTCCTTAACCAAACTAAATAATCGCGATGTTTCTAACTTATAGAATTAAAACAATACAAAACTATAAGATGTGTATAGACTTATAAAATGTATTAATGATAATATTTATATTATTAACCAAGATTTTCAAACAGATTTTAAAGTAATAATGTATATATTAAACATTAGTAAAATATATAATTGTTGATACTCTTTTGAATTCAATTGAATGATTTACATTGTAAATAGTGGAATAGAGCATCAATTAACTAAATAAAAGTTAAGAATTCCCTTTGTGAAATTTCCTTGCATGTTCAATAAATAATAATTTAAATACAAACATTAGTAATATAATGTACCATTATCAAAACTACAACAATTAAATAAATATTTTATTAGATAAGAAAATGCAAGCATCTTGAAACGACGCGACGGCGTGAAAAAAACCGCGACATCGTGAAGAGATATAGCACCGGAGCATCCTACTTCAGATGGAACTTCCATACTGTCATGGATCCTTGGTGGTAAAATGTATTTGAATATAAATGTAATAATATACATACGTAAATAATGGTACTATTACCATTATAAGCTAGATACATATTTCACTCATTTAACCATGAATAATAAAGTAATTAAGTTTTGAAATTTGTGTACAATGTAATTTGAAACAAAGGACAAAAAATCGAAGTAAAAATATAAAGAATTAAAAACTAAACTTTGTCATTTCATTACAATAATGATAGTATAAGAAACATGTATATTATATTCTAAAACTACTCCTTTTACATTTCTTTTTGAAGCATTTGTAAATTTGGTTTTCTTTCAAATGGTGTGGCGGAGAGTGGAGTTGATACAGACTGTGAGGAATGCTGAAACATAAACATTAAACATACATATTCTAATAATGAAATAAATATAAACATAAAGTTAACAAGTTACCATTTGATTCATATCAATTTAAGTTATAAAAGCCATGCAATAAATTTTGTATACCTACACTTTAAATTGGAACAAAATTTTAACATTATATCACAAGATATAAAAAATTCTGAACCAAACTAATGTTAATATATTGTATTGTATAATAACCAAATAAATTGAATGTTTGTTAATTTATAAACTTGAAACATAATACAATACAAAACTATAAGATGTGTATATGTAAACTTATAAAATATTTTAATGATAATATTTATATTATTTCTTATTTACTTAAAATCTTATATTAAAGTGATTATAAAAAGATGTTAAACTTTAGTAAAAGGTATAATTGTGGGTATTTACTTGTATGCATTAAATTGGATGATTTATATTGTAAATAGAGGAATAGAGCATTGATGAACTAAATAAAAATTAAGGATTTGTTAAGAGAGTAAACAAGATATTATTATATTTATTTGGATTAACAGTTATAATAAAATAAATCATATTGTAAATGGTTTATTTAGGATGCCAAGCAAGAAAACTCATAAAGCACATAACGATGTCTATCTTGAAGCATTACTATATTTATAAAAAATATGTATAAAATATGTATAAAATAAAATATGTATATATGTAAAAAATATTTTACATTCTATATTTATAAATTTAAATAAGCTTAACATGGCTATACATGTTTAAAGATATTTTCAAACATTGATTTCGGTAGTGGCATCTTTTCAATGTTTATCTATACTGCAAAGTTAGAAACATTGGTTAGGATTTTCGAAAGAAACCTAATAGATGTCACCACCGTCCCGATAAAGACGATCACATATGGAATGCTTAATTCACCGAGACGGACAGCGATACGGTAGCTCAGTTGGTAGAGCGACGGGACGGTTTCCCAGTAGTCGCGGGTTCGAATCCCTGCCCGTATCGGTTTTTTACATTCTATATTTATAAATTTAAATAAGAATATGTTTTGTTTTACCTTGAATAGTCCTTGTTCTATTATGAGAACTACCATTCTAATATTTAACTCGTTTCAGCAGGCCAAGTGTTCAATCGTAGTTGTAAGTCGCCTTCATAACATAGTAATTGTTATAAAAGTATAGAATTCACATGTCTATAAGTTATAGTGGCCATTATAATTTTCTCTTGACAAGATACTTTCTATGTAAATACTACATTCAATGTTAATTTTAAAGTAGAATTAACCTTCTAAGGTTTGAATTAAATGGAGAAAATACTCTTATAACAACATAATATTATTATACTTGATCCAAATTGTCAATTGTCAAATAATACGACTAAAAATAGAAGAATATGTTTATCTCTTTCATTTTCAACGTACGTAAGGGAGAAACAATGAACATATATGAAGTTGCTGCGATCGACCTAAAATTTGGTCGATATAGTCTGAACTATTTGAACTCATACTACCATTGATAGCCAAAAACTCAGACTTTCCAGTCTACACCAAATAGGCCAAACGCTACGATACCATAAAACTCACACTAGGGGTACTGTTCAAATTATTTTTAATCTATAAATTATGTCAGATTTTTTTTTAAGACTCTAAACTTAAAGGTGGATTTGTTAAAGTTCGCAATCATTTAATTTTCCTAACTATAATTATTAATTGTTGAAAATAAATGAGTTAGTTGGAATTTGGAAACTCAAGATAAGTAGTTGAAATTATTTCACAATTTATTAAATAATATAAATACATTTGTTTAGATATATTCGATGAATATTCACTAAGGATGACTGCATTTTCAGATGAAGAACAAGAACATATGAATCCTGCAAATAATTCACAGGAGTAACAAAAAATGAGATAGCAACTCAAACAGAAAATGAAAAAAATGATCATGCTCATTGCAACGAATTCTTTGGAAAGCTATTAGCAAGTGAAATGAATCACATAAACGGCCAAGAGCTGTTTGAGTTAATGATCGAAATAATTAATCTCATTCAAATGAAAGCAAATTGGTAAATAGTTGTATATTAGAGTTTAAAATTTTTAAATGAAGAATGATTTTAAATGATATTGTAATGCTATTGGAAGCTCGAGTAATAACAATGTTATGTTTTGTTTACTATATTTTCCAGCATTGAAATAGTTTTATTTATTTTGACACTTTTTTTTTAGAACTTTCATCAAGATGTATTTTGTAGTTTTCTGGGACAAAACTTAGGGAGTTGTCCCTTAATCTTGGATAGACACAGCATCTAAAACTTTACAATGGCCGAAATCAAAAAATCCAATACAACAAATAGTCAAAGCAGATATTCCTAAAGATAATTGGATCACTTATTATAGCAGACTTTTCGGCCCATTTGGTATAGAATTATTTCCTTAATATCTTTGCATATTTTAATTTGATTATATTCATGTGTAAATATATGCAGTAACTTATTACTAAAGCTTTATTAATTATTTGATATCTGAACTTAAATCAATAAATAGTTAATTTAGTAATTAATTCTTTTGTATTACTTTATTGTAATAGAAACTTATGAAGATGCCAGGCAATTTGAAGTAGATACTGTAAACCTGTCAACAAATGACGAAGAAGGATTTGTTTTATTGAAAACAATGAAAGGACATGAAAAATCAGAAAAAATAACGAAATCGCAATAAGCCTCTATTGTGACACATTGAAAGATGAATCTACGCCGGTGGTACAACAAAGTGAGGGTCATAATTTTATTGATCAAATTTAACATAAAACAACAATAAATATTTTATATTTCACTTTTTCTAAAATTCTTTTCTCTAATAGTTCTAATATTAATCTTGTTGTTTATTTTATAGAAAGTAAAAAAAAATAAAAAATTGTGTCCTCTAGTTCATCTGAAAGTGAAGGTATTGGAATAGATTAAATTATTTTTAATATTTTTTTGAAACTCTAATTAATCAATCATTTTTTTTAGAAGCTCATATTGATATATCACCACCTCCTACGGCTCATATTAATAAAATAAAGAATACATCATCACAAACATTCAAGAACATTAAATCATCTCATCTTAATAAACCTCAAAGCCAAGTCAAGACTTTAAATGACCATTTATCTTATAATCCTAAGAGCTTTATTAATAATATCAATATCAATGATATTGATAATAATTATAATAATTTAAAAGTTAATTCTCCTAAAAAGATTCCACAAAAATCTAGTAAATGTTGTTTAAATGAAACTTACAATGAGACTGATCACTCAAGTAATGATGGTGTTCAATCCTCTCTCCTGGACAATGATTTTAATAGGAATAGTATGTTTATATATATTTTTTCTATTTCTTCTGTATTATTGGTTTAGATAGAATTTTATTTTACAGGAAATCAATCACAGGAGTTATCTAATGATTGTTCACAAACTGTTAAATTCAGGCATTGTACCAAGTAAAATTCAAATTCAAAATATTCAAATTCAAAATATGTATCTTTATTCAAGTAGGCATTTACACGCACTTTTGAATCGTCAATTACATTAAATTGGTCAGTATAGTCAGTCTGTGAGTAAACTACCACCAGCTCGGAATGCTGTTCTGCTGAGAAGAGCTGGCCAGAAACTCAACAGTTGCTCTTTTTAAATGAAATTAAACAATATTTGACTTATACATTATAACATCAACCCTGCAAATGAGTCAATGACCCAAGTTCCATACATTTCGATCATCCAAAAATTCTTGAATTTTATAATAAGATTTATTTAATAATATACTTTTAATTTTAGATTTAAAACTATGAAAAGGAAGATCCAAAATATCTTGTGGAACCTTATTATATATGCGTACACTGAAGCCCATGAAGGATTTGTTAACTTTTTGAAGTCGAAATTTAGGCGTTACGAGTTTATTTTTATTTCTTGTAAAGGCAAAGGCAAGTAACATCAAATCAAGTATTTTAACTTTTTCATCATATTAATTTATTATTAGTTTTTCATTTACTGATATATATTTATTGTAAAATTGTTATTTGCAGATATTCCCATCAGAATAAGAACAATGAACTCTCAACAATTAAATACCAATGCTGAACAACACTTTTCAGACTCTATGCGTACTTCTGCAGAATTTAATGAGCAGTTGTCTTTACCAGGTTTGGGTGAAGTTAATTGTCATCAACATGGATGCTGTTGTAAATATCAGTAAAAATTTGATTTTTGTTTATAGATTTAAGTTATCAAAAATACATGATTTTAATTTTATAATTTCTAATATATCTATGGACAGGAAAACTTTTGAGTGATATATGCATTTAATGAACTAATATTTTAATAAATTTAAACGAAATCAAACGATTTTAGTTGTTCTATAATTGATAGTACTTTCTAAAATTCACAATTTTCTGACTTAGCTTGTCTCATTTCATTAATCAAATGCAAATTTTTCTTGAAATCTTAATTTTCATCTTAGACCTTTTAATCATGAATAATTAAAATGATTTATATTAAAACAAAAAATAAAAAAAGTACTAATAATTTTATTTTTCAGATACTATAATACAAAAATGTAGTGCTGATAAAAAAAATTGAAGCGGTGATAAAATCATGGCTTCAACATGCCGGTGATCGCATTAAATAAAAATATGACGGCCAAAAACCATTACATTCAAATTTTAATTTTGTATTTTGATTATAAAAATAAAAGAAGTTAAGATATTATTAAGTTTAGTATGAAATATTCCACATTTTTTACAATACGTACTGTTTAATACAATTATTTAATAAAAATCAGTAATATAATCACATAAAAATAATTTCGTGACTAATTTCATTTAACTTTTTTAAAGGTATATTAGCAAAAGTATAAATAACCTCTCATATTTAACATGAAAAAGTTAACTTTATGATCTCGGAAAAATGTTATCTTTCTGATAACTTTTTAATGTTGTCTAAAAGATGCCCTAAAACGGCTCATAAGAGAGCTTTTTGTTAACTTTATGTTAACTTTAAGATATCTTTGAGGATATCAGACCTCTAGTAAATGATAACATTAAGAGATCTTTATGATATCTCCTTGCCGAACGGGTAAACTCTTGAAACAATGTAATATTTTTATTCCTTCTTTTAACTACATTTATATCATTTATACATACATGTCATATTTCCCTTTAAATTTTATCATACTTTCCATTTTCCAGTAATTTTGTGTTAAAAAAAATAAGAACAACCTGTATAGTTTCTACGTAACCAAATTTTTAAGGAAAACTATTAAAATTTGCTTGTCTTGTTTGTTTTATTTGCATCAATGGTTAGTTACAGTTAATATTAAGATAAAAAACAATTCGACTACCAATCAAGAATACAAAACTAAAAAAATAATTAAAAAACCTCCGATACTAAAAGACCTCTAAAAAGAATAAAAAATAATATTATTATGTACTTATTGAATTCGTGGCATCGGGGTACCGTTGTACGTACGTTGATAGTGTATATTTTACGAAGTTAATCATTGAGGACTTAGACTATACGATTCGATATCGTAATATCTTTATTTGCCTTGTTAACTTACTTGCATTTTAATTTCTTCCTTTATTAAACGGTCCCCCGTAACCAAGTTTGGTGTTGAACAAGTTCGGTGTTGAACAGGTTTCTTGAACAATTTTGCTTTCAGACAGGATTTCTTCAAACTTTTTCCTTTATTGCTTTGACCACCTTTTTCGTACGAACACTAAGTGGACGGACAGATCATTCTCTGTCACAAACAGAGGAAGTCTCAAAAAAGAAAGTTTTAAAAATTGCATTGGGCTCCATCCATACCCACTTTGTGTTATTTTTTTTTTCGTGTTGTGTGTTCTGTTCATCAGCCCACTCGCTTTTTAATATCGCATAATATTGTACAAAGTGTGGCCGCCAAAATGAGAAAAAACACAATGAACAATATAAAAATCACAAATTCCAAATTCAAATGTAATATTGTTTTATTTTTATTGTAACAGTATTTATGACCAGACTAAGTATATATTTGTATACATTCTCTATTTCTTCATTATCGACGAAGTTTTAATGTTATTGGTCCTTAATTTATTTTTTGATTTGTTAATTAATAATCCTACCTCCTTAATTCTGTGGCTCAGGTTTTGGAGCATTGATTGTTGTGTTTGTGGATTGTCTGTCAGTATTGCTAGGACATCCGCGAACCTGGAATGGTTGAGTTTGCGGCCATTTATATTAATTCCGATATCGTACCATGGCAACTTCTTTATGATTTCTTCCAGTACGGCAGAAAACAATTTAGGAGACAGTGGAATATCCTGATCTAAATCCTGCTTGTTCTGGTGGTAGGTGAAACTCCAAATTTAATTTTTTACTGATTCAGTTAAGGATAAGTTTTAAAAAAACTTTGTATACAGGAATATTTGTAACTAGCTGTGCCTGCGACTTCGTACGCGTAGATTTCGTATTTGATAAAACTTATCTTTTGTGCTTACCAATGTATGTAAAAACTATAAACCTTCAAACTGGTAAGCAGCTTCTAGTACGTACGTAAGTACTTCTTCATTTGTTAACCAATTGTTAAAAAAAAAAACAAAATGTTAAGTGAATCCTATGAAAATATATTCCCGAAACCTGCATCAAAATCGATTAACCCGTTTCTGAGATTAGCGTGCACAAACATACAGACGAACAGACAAAATGAAAAAACATTGTGTTGGATTCTCTTGCTTATATAATGGTCTCCCTGTATGAATTCTTGAAAATATAATTTTTTTCGTGTTGTGTATTTACAACTAAAAGACAAACAGATAAACAGACAAAGATTTTAAAAATGCTGAAAATGGATTCTGTTATCACTTCACATCCTGGTATATTATTTAAATATTTTCAATGTACAAAGACTACTCCTCTACAGATTTATTACATGTATAGAATAAGATTTGCATGGTACCTATTACTTGATTGACATAAATTGTCATAATTTTTTTATATCTTAACGTGAAGACTATGATAATATGTTTAGTTAGGCCGTTTCTGAGATTAGCGTGCACAAATATACAGACAAACAGACCAGTTGGTCTGACCCAAAACAATGGTTTTTCAGTTGAAAAACCATTGTTTTGGGTTCTCTTGCTCTTATAAAGGCCCCCTATGGTGTTTTTTTTTAATTTCATGTACAGGAATGGATCATTGACAATTATATTATATGTATAGATTAGTTGAACACCTCTTGCAGGCAGCCTCTCTGCATCAATACTCGGGCTACTTCTTCTTCTATTGTGAGGGGAATTTGCTCTTCGTCTTATGTTATTTCTGCGTTGTCACAAGGTGATTGATTTAATGCTTCTGGGTCTTTCGTTGCGTATAGTCTTGTAAAAATGAGTAGCTATGTCCAGAATGTTTTGTCTATTTGTTTCGCAATTTTCCTTATCGCTTCTTAACTTAGGAATACATTCTTTGACTTCTCTCAGTTCTTTTAAAGCTGTCTTAATACTCCCTGTTTTGGTTATATGGTAGTCATTGGACGGCATTATTTTTCTGTTTCTGTCTTTTTTAATGCTGTTGCTAATTTGTTTGCTCATTTTTGTAATTTCTTTTAAAATATATTTGTTTTCTCTGTACACTACAATCGTCTTCGTTATTTTAGTTAGTTCTTTCGTCAGTAATTCTGGTTTCTTGTTCTTCTATTTAGTTGATGAATTCGTACTGTACATGTCGCTTAATTTTCGTTTGTATAATTTTTGAACTTCGTTTATTTTGGTATTTTCCTTTTTCCCCTTTTCCTTATATGATGGGTAGTAGCAACTGTGCTTTCCATAGTATCTTCTGCTTTTCTTTTGTTTTGTTCAATCGATGATTCGATGATTTGTGTTAAAGTTTAATCGGTTGAGTGTCGACGTCACGAATGTCCCCTGGTTGGTTGCTATGAATAAAATCGATCTCATTGCGATTCATGATCTTTAGTTGGTGTTCAAGAGCCATGTTTATCATTATTTCCTTTTCCATATTTCCTATTACCATTTCTTCACTCAGTCATTTTTGTGATAGTTTTAAAGAGTCTCATTGAGTTTTGCATGAACGTTTTCCTTCGGTTTTTCGTCTGAAGTTTCTGTTGGTGCCTACCTGTACCTACCTGTATACCTGTACCTACCTGTATACCTGTACCTACCTGTATACCTGTACCTACCTGTATACCTGTACCTACCTGTATACCTGTACCTACCTGTATACCTGTACCTACCTGTATACCTGTACCTACCTGTATACCTGTACCTACCTGTATACCTGTACCTACCTGTATACCTGTACCTACCTGTATACCTGTACCTACCTGTATACCTGTACCTACCTGTATACCTGTACCTACCTGTATACCTGTACCTACCTGTATACCTGTACCTACCTGTATACCTGTACCTACCTGTATACCTGTACCTACCTGTATACCTGTACCTACCTGTATACCTGTACCTACCTGTATACCTGTACCTACCTGTATACCTGTACCTACCTGTATACCTGTACCTACCTGTATACCTGTACCTACCTGTATACCTGTACCTACCTGTATACCTGTACCTACCTGTATACCTGTACCTACCTGTATACCTGTACCTGTATTATTGACCATTTGTTACTGTAGTCTGGTAGGTTTATGTTTAGTACTCAATTTCACTTTTCACTATTTCACTATTCTCTCAAAGATGCCTGTAAATTCAATAATATAATTTTTGAGTTCTTGTTTAAACATTTACTACCCTACCCTATCCTATAGTCCTTTGGTTCAGCCTTGATAATAGAGATGTCATTTTTGGGATGTTCGATATCATATCGATATCACTCAGTCTTCTTATTTCAAAAAGTCCATTCACATCCCATTTAATATTTTAAAGTTCGTTTTCTAATTTCAGCATTCTTTCTTCGGTTCTTAATGTCAGTGTGTTGATTGTTGCTATGTGTAGGTTTCTCTGTGTTATTTTTCCTTGCCGTTTTCGATATGTTAGAGGGTTGAAGTTGTTAGCACCACGGAGACCGCTGTAAGACTTGGATATAATTTATTATCGGTAGTTGAGGTATCGTTGTTTTAGGTTGATGATATCCGATTTCTGATGTGCGTAGATTGCCATTGCTTGTCTCCGCTTGAGGTCGGAAAATTGCGGAATAGGATCCTAGTGTACCTGTTTTATTTATTTTAAAAGGACAACTCGTTATTGGTGTTTATTTAGTTCAGCCAATCTGATAGCGTTTTTCCTTTTTTCACTTTGTTGTTTTGTAATTTGGTTTTTACTGCCCGACTACAAGCTTGTTGTAGTGGAGGTAAGCTATGTTCCCATTCAGCTCTTCTTGTATCTTTTTAGCTGAAAGCTACAAAGAATTATTACTAGCTACTGAATACACTAATTATATAATAAGCAAAATTCTTGTTATTTATGAGTAGACCGATTGTTCGCCAGAAGAGAGTTAGAGATATAAGAATGGGCCTCGCTTTTGTTCTAATCTCTCTTCCCTATTCTTCAAATGAAATTGTTTAAAATACCACCGAAAATGTGTAGAGCAAAATAACGTTAACTTGGCTTGACAAGGTCGCCGGCAATAACACACAGCTATAGGAGCATTACATTTAAAAAAAAAAAAAAAAATAAATATATATATATATATATATATATATATATATATATATTTATATATATATATATATATTAAAAATGTAATGCTCCTTCTAAAGCAGGCTGGTAATAAGGATTTTCACTAATTCTTATGTAAAATTCAGCGAACCAAACGATTAAAAACAGGAGCTCCCGCTGCAATTACATAATCGAGCTACAACATATGTTATGACACAGACAAAACCACGCGCAAAAGTTAGTATTTCTATAGCCTATGTGTTATTCTTTTACATGAGCTACAATATTGCCAAGGTTCATCAAAACCCGTTCAGTAGTTTTATCGTGATTGAGTAACAAACATCCATCCATCCAAACATTCGAACTTATATATTAAGATAGATATACATTGTTTTGTAATATACCGTTGTACATACAATTTGCATTAACCTAGTGTAGGTATCTTTTGTCGTTGGCGCTGTAAGGAATAATGCAAGTATTGAAGGTGTTTCGAAACGGTTGAACCATTAAGAGAAGTAATGACCGGTTGGTAACACGCAAAGTAATACTAGAGGTACTTTTACTTAATGGTTTTCTTTTTTTTTGTGTAAATTTCGATGAATTAAGCTCGTAGTTTCAATACTTAATTTTTTTTCATGATACAGGTTTAAGAATAAACATTTGTTTTTTTTTCCTGCATAAATCCTGTTTTTCTAATAAATCGTACCCTCAATTATAAGTTATATTCTATATACAATTATTATCATTACAATATATCAAATGAAATAATAATACTTGTGATAAATGTTCAAAAACCACACAGACGCAAATGAATTTAAAAATGACAGTACTTATGTTTTAAGTACTTATGTCTTACCTATAACTTTATTAAAATATACCCAGGTACCTCTGAGTTATTAATGTCTGTGTCCTGAAGTTTTATTAAAAGGCTGTACTCATCTGTTATATAAATATAACAGGATTCATATAATTTTAAAACAATATATATACATGACTGATAACACTCAGTACACAGACAGTAGTTTCAATAGCTAGTAATTAATGAATCGTAGCAGTTATTTAATGTGAAGGTAATTCGATCTCTAAGCAGAAGGTAGAAGTTTTTTATTGACTTATTAAATAAAATGGTGCGTTAAGTTCGACAATTATTTTAATTTAAAATTTCAAAAAGCAAATACAATAATCTCCGCATGACTCTTCTCATAAAGCTTTACACGTAAAGTAGGTGTATCTTTATTAAATACAGTAATAATAAATATAACAAACAGTGAGTGAAACTCCGGCGCTAATGAAGTGAGTCGTGTCACGTGACGCGAGGCGTCGTGTCGTGCGTCGTGTCGTGCGCGTCACGTGCCGGACGCTCTACTTGTCCTTCTCGCTCTCCGCCTTCCGCCCCAGCGGCACGGCCGCGCGCACTCTGCGGGAGATGACGTCATGAGCCGCCGTGGATACACTATATACAGAGACAATAGAGAGATACGTACTTGGCGGAGATCTCGTTGATCTTGGCACGCGCCAGCTCCAGGTTGGCGTCGACTTGCGCCTTGTTCATCTCGTACGCCTTAGGTAGCGAGAACAGAGCTATCCATCCTGCGACACCGGCACAAGAGTTATGGCGCGAGATACAGAGAGAAAGAGAACCGGCGCGGGGTGAGATGAGAGGGGAGCCTACCGAGGATGATGAGTGTGATGCCGTTGAAGCAGGCGCCCACGTAGGTGAGGCACCACAGCAGCACGCCGAACTTCAGAGAGTCCACGAGGTCCTCCACCAGGAACAGTCTGCAACGGAACGACTCACTTCACACACCCGCTTCATGTGTACTGTACATCGACCACGTCAAGTATAGTGCTACTATACATGGAATATTATATAGATTGTAACTTTGTCCTTTGGGGAAACTCCTCGGTGAACGGAGATCACTGCTCTAGTACGAGGCATAAAAAGATAAAAATACGAACTACCGTACGGTACATCATCATACGTTTCATTTCATTTGTTCATTAGTTAGTAAGTAATTTAGTATATTAAATAAATTTATTTCATTAACTCCAATTTAGAGACGACTTGGTAATTGCATGCAGTTATGTTTAAATATCATTTATTTATTTATTTATATATTTCCCACTTTTTATTAATATCGGTGACTATTTGTTTAAGTCATTTGTGTTACTGCGTGTGTGAGCGTGTAGATACGTGCGCGTGTAGATGCGTAACTGTGCGTGTGTTGGTGCGTGCGCGTGTGTAGATGCGCTTGTAGATACGTAAGCGTGCGTGTAGGTACATGTGCGAGTAGATGCGTATGCGTGTACATGAATAGTAGCGTGTGCGTGTACATGTGTAGATGCAAGTGCTTATGTAGGTGCGTGCGCGTGTAGATGCGTGAACGTGTAGGTACCGTCGCAGCTCGGCGAGCGCCGCGTTGACGTGCGCGGTGGCGGCGGCCGCCAGCGACTGCGCGCGCTCGGCCGACACACTCACATCCTTCTCCAGCAGCCATCTGTAACATCGTCGTGACACTGGTGAGCTCAATCAACTTCACAAATTGTAATATCGACGCACGATGACATGTTTCACATCAAAGCTGATCACACGGATGTAGGTATATTATTTCGTAATGCGTATGACATTTAAAATTTATGCACTTTTTATACCTTAGAAGACAATAAGCATACTGAAAATCTTACGTCATGGAAATCTGACGAAAAGCGGCGTCATTTGAATACACAAGAAAAAACTTCGTACTTTAAGTATGTTACGCGAGATGACGGCACTCACTTGAAGGGATGTCCCTCGTTGGTCTTCTGTACGGCCTGCAGCACGTTCTTGTAGATGCGGAAGGCGACAGCGGCGCAGAGAGCTAGCAGCGAGGCGTACGCCAACACCGACACCACGGAGCAGCACGCGAGCGCCACCAGCAGCGCTAGCCCAGCTCCCAGCGCCGCGCCCGACCGCGCCGCGCAGCGCCAGTAGATCAGCGACTCCACTGAAGTGCACGCGCGACGCGGTTAGAACCCGACTATAACTCGATACGTGGCCTACTGTGTGTCCTGCTCAGTATCGTGGCTATATGTTTAAACGGTTTGAGATATAGAGGAACATGGTTGTCTAGAGCCATTTATGTTGATGATGGGAAAGAGGAGAACAAAATAAAAACAAAAAATTGTAGAGATGTGTTAAAAAAATATGCTCTTCTATGAAATGCTAATTGACGAATGTTTATCATGTACATCATAATAAAAAAATAACTTAAATTATAAATATACATAAGAGACATTATGTATTACATAATTTTGATTCAGGTGACTTGCTCTGATGGCTTACCTGATTAAACAAAATATCAATAAGAACATCAGTTAAAATAAATTCATGTAGATATATTGACATTGATGAAGAATCTGCTTCCAGAGGAAGGAATGTTATTTCACGTATTTACTTTCGTCTTGGGCTGACGTTACTGAGATATCAAATAGAGCGAAACGAGTAATAGGTACCTCGTAGTGAGTACACGAGGTGGGCTTCGATAATAACTACAAATAACTTAAAATAAATATAAAACTGATGCGTAAACAAACGTTCCAACATAATATGGTAATAAATCATTAATTGCCATTCAGAGCCAGGCAAATTAAATTAAAAGAATAATTTGATATGTTGTAATATTATATTATAAATGAGGTCGATGTCACGACTAACGGGACCCGGGGCCGAGCAGACCTCGTCACTCACACTAGTCAAATAAATTACAAACTTGTATAGAGAGCAAGACGAAAGTCTCTAGTATAATTAAATATATTTAATTTGTTTAAGAATTATATTTTACAAGAAGAGAATTATGAAAACAGTAATCTACAATTGCACAGACATTGACCAATAAGGAACACTATTGTTCCGCAAAATAATATAAAACAACACACAACATAGCCGTGCAGATAAAAAGAAGTACTTAATAATTGCCTTAGAAAGTTACACTTCCCGAAAGAACACAATTTTCATTGAACAATATGTTGGCCACGTTAGCGTGCAGGCCAGGACGGGTTCCTAAAAGGTTCATCACACACACACACACAAACAGACACACACCGCGGCACTTAACCGACAAGGTTCCGATCCTAATCTGAGGAATGGCCCTTATTGTGATGGCGTGAAGGGAGATTGTACCTGGTCCTCGAGGCGGCAGGTCGGCAAGACTAGCGTGACGGGGCGACTGCCTGGGTCGCGCCATGGTAGCGGAGTGAGCGAGCCCCGAGGGCGCTCCGCACTCCGCGCATGCTGCCACGACGATACCTCTCTACACGTCACCGACACGCGGCCGCTCGCCTCCAACATTCACTAAACTCGACTCTAAGGCGAGGAAGGAAGCCCCGAGACTATCGATTTCGGTTCAGTCATAAAAACCGTCGCATGCGCCTCACGAGTGACAATTAATGACACGTTTTAAATATGCTCATATGATATTCAATATTATTTGAATAACATATCATATTATTCGTCGACAGTTGAAACTTTAAAGAAACGTGTGAAAAAAGATACCTTATCTCTTTACAATTAATATCTTTAAAAAAATCTGCAAGACGATAGTAAAGATTTTTTTAACCTAAGGGTGATAAATATAATTAAAACTTTTTATTTAAATTTGTAATTAAATTTGTCAATTTTATCTGTTTATCTATCTCAGACGCAGGGTCAATGACATCTGTATAATGTAAATTAGATGTTAAAATAGAGCCTAAAATTGATTTTCTAACTGTTTAAAATCCATTGAGTATTTTGATAACAACTATCAAAACTACTTCAATGCTGTAAAGAGATAACGTACAATGATGATAGTGACTGGTAATATACTGCATGAAGGTAAAAAAGATATCCGGATAATATTTGACAAGACTCGTATTACGCAAGCATCAGCAGTGACAGTACGAGTTACAACATTGTAACCTCTTGGTTCCTCTAAAGCCTTATTGTAATCGTAGGTGACTACATGAAGATCCAGTTATAGCAGAAAACGAAAGTAAACCTGGATCTGGAGATAAATACAAAAGTAACGAGAGACAGCAGACACACCAGACACACCAGTCCTAGGTCGAGTGACGCTTTGACAAAAATTAATTGATAAATTTATAATACCTAAGGGCAAATTAATTTGAAATATCTAATTAATGATTTAAAAAAATATGTTTGTGATCGGACAATTGAGCAATAAATCTAACGGCTTAAAATAAATCTTTTGAAGTATAAAACTAAAAGGTCGTAAATACGTAATAGGTAGGTAGGTAGTAGGTACATAGTACAGGTTTTTTACAAGAAAAGGAAGAGCGAGAGTTAGTAATATAGTGGATTTATTTTAAATTATAAATCTTATTACCACGAGGTTAAAAATAAATCCATTTTTGAAAATGATGTGACAGTGAGCAAAATATCGGCATAACTGAGCGAAGAGTCAGCAAATTAATTGGCGCAAGTCCCCACGGTCGGTGGTTTGCCAAAATAAATATTCAGGCGTCCATGGAGTACAGTGTACAACAGTACAGTCTGCAGTGTAGTGTAGTGTATAGTGTAGCGACTAGTGTGTAGTGTAGTGTAATGTAGTGTGTAGTGTAGTGACTAGTGTATACACACTGTACTCGAGCTGCGGTCAACGCCATTGCTTGTAAATATTAAAATGTTATCTATAAAATAAATAAATATTTATTGATGTATTTGTTATAATTTATGAAACTATAAGCTTTATTTGTTAAAATTAATAGCTGATCCAGTTGGTTCATTGGACATTATAAAATAATAATACGCAGATTATTTTTGTGACAATTTAAAGAAGCAAACCGCCAACAGAAACAGCCCAATAGATCTGGAATTAAAAGTTAAATCTCGAGTCGATAATTACGAAGATTGACTTCACAACGACCTCTATGGGTCCAACACTAAAATGAAATGAAAACTACAAGGACCAATGGACTTTTATCAACAATTATAAATAGTAGAGGTCAACGTTATCAAAGTTCGTTAAACGTTGTTATTTCGTAAGTGACCTAACCCAATGAATCACGTGTAGACCCTACCCTTCCTACAAACAAAATAACATTCAACTAAGCCAATCAAGAAGTAAAGAGTTCCCAAATTTGACTAAGTATCTACATCGTAGGAAATAGTTAAGAGCGTGCACACTCGCAAAGATCAATTAGCTCTCTGGAGACTATATGGACCAAATAGAGTATTATTTATTGGTTTGGTGTTTTTGATAAATATTTGTTACAGACAAGGCCCCAATAATACGAAACATTTCATTTATTGAAGAACATATAGTCGAGATTCTACTGAACGACTCATCGACTTGTGGCAATGACATATGAAAAAAGATAAAGCGAAGGGTAGAGAGAACTATTAATGATATAATCCTGTTTAAAACTTCCATGCCGTTTAACCTTTTCCCCTCAAGTTCAAGCCACGGTGACTGGTCCAAAACGGGTACCAGCTCCTGCAGTAACAGCCAAGTTTCAAATGTCTTCTTCCTCGTATATCAAAAACTTAAAAGACTGAATAATCGCTGGCAACGGTATCCTTCACCGGGATAGGGATATATAAATAGCATTAACTTTATAAAACAAGTGAACTGATGAAACAGAAATACAATGAAATATTCCGGCGTGCAAGTGTGTGTGTGTGCAATGTGCTCCACCAGCGACTTGTGTAGGTATATTATGATTGTTTATAGATACATCTGCTTGAAAATTGACTTAGACTGATTGCATTTATTCATAGTTGTAAGGGACCCCGATGATCTTCATAATTTCTATATACCTATTCAATAATTTATTTATGTACCAGATTAAGTGATAAAAAAATACAAAAGGAAAACTAAAAATAAATAAACTTATTTCTAAAAAAATAAATTAAACATTTTAAAAACCTCTAAAAAGAATAAAAATAGTATTATTATGTACCTACTTATTGAAATCGTTGCGTCGCTTCGGAGAGCGTTCTACGTACGTTGACGATACTGACTATTTAACGAAGTTAATCATTGAGGACTTAGAGTATACGATTCGATATCGTAATTTCTTTATTTGCCTTGTTAATTTACTTGCATTTTAATTTCTTCCTTTATTAAACGGTCCCGCAAGATTTCAATAAGTACATAATAATATTATTTTTATCCTTTTTAGAGGTCTTAGTGTATCGGGGGTCTTTTAATAATAATAATTATTATTAAATCTTTATTGAGCCAAATAAAGTTACAAAAGGCGAATTTAATGCTAAGAGCATTCTCTACCAGTCACCCTGAGAATCCAGTAAAAGATAACACAAAGAGGCGATATACTAGTTTAAATCACTTAACTAAAAACATCAGAAAAAAAATGTGAAACTAAGAACGTATTAGTATTACGTTATAATTTTTTTTTTGGATTTTAAAGTTATGTTACTGGTATCTTTATTGTACTAAATGAACCTGCGGACACATAAATTTTCACTAGTTTAATTAAGTATTTCTATCAATATTGCAAAAGAAACTTTCACCCGCACCAATAAAACCTCAATATCTTGAAGACGACTGTTTCTATTTCGACTAAACATAGCTAAGAACCATCTCGAAGAACCAGGCTTTCGACTAAAAAAACCGCAATCAAATCCGTCCACGCGTTTGGGTGCTAGAATACACACAGACACAGACACACAGACAGATACACAGACACACAGACAGATACACAGACACACAGACAGATACACAGACACACAGACACACAGACAGATACACAGACAGATACACAGACACACAGACACACAGACAGATACACAGACACACAGACAGATACACAGACACACAGACAGATACACAGACACACAGACAGATACACAGACACACAGACAGATACACAGACACACAGACAGATACACAGACACACAGACAGATACACAGACACACAGACAGACACACAGACACACAGACAGATACACAGACACACAGACAGATACACAGACACACAGACAGATACACAGACACACAGACAGATACACAGACACACAGACAGATACACAGACACACAGACAGATACACAGACACACAGACAGATACACAGACACACAGACACACAGACAGACACACAGACACACAGACAGACACACAGACACACAGACAGATACACAGACACACAGACAGATACACAGACACACAGACAGATACACAGACACACAGACAGATACACAGACACACAGACAGATACACAGACACACAGACAGATACACAGACACACAGACAGATACACAGACACACAGACAGATACACAGACACACAGACAGATACACAGACACACAGACAGATACACAGACACACAGACAGATACACAGACACACAGACAGATACACAGACACACAGACAGATACACAGACACACAGACAGATACACAGACACACAGACAGATACACAGACACACAGACAGATACACAGACACACAGACAGATACACAGACACACAGACAGATACACAGACACACAGACACACAGACAGATACACAGACACACAGACAGATACACAGACACACAGACAGATACACAGACACACAGACAGATACACAGACACACAGACAGATACACAGACACACAGACAGATACACAGACACACAGACAGATACACAGACACACAGACAGATACACAGACACACAGACAGATACACAGACACACAGACACACAGACAGATACACAGACAGATACACAGACACACAGACAGATACACAGACAGATACACAGACACAGACAGATACACAGACACACAGACAGATACACAGACACACAGACACACAGACAGATAGACAGACACACAGACAGATAGACAGACACACAGACAGATAGACAGACACACAGACAGATAGACAGACACACAGACAGATAGACAGACACACAGACAGATAGACAGACACACAGACAGATAGACAGACACACAGACAGATAGACAGACACACAGAAACACAGACAGATACACAGACTCTTACTCTTACAATACTCTTTTTGTGTGGGGGGTTAAAAAGAGATCTCTATCAGCTACCCGTCAGAGAGAAACAGTTGATTTTAATGGTCATAAATAGGTACCTATTGTTTACGCACTACTTACATATATAATAAAACTGTATACAAATATAAGTTTTATCGAACAATCCATTATTTGATCTATATAAATATTAGAGATGCGCCGAATATTCGGTAAGTATTCGGTATCCGGCATCTTTTTCACTATTCGTATTCGGCCGAATTATTCGTTTTTGTTACTGAATATATTTGGTTCGAGTATTTTTATTTCGGTAGCTACACGACACGGTAAGTAACTAAAAGACAAAACTAAGATGGATGTCATATTATAAGTGAAATAAATCCTATAAATAACGTGTTGAACAAAGCTTAATATGTAATATAAAGATCTTCAAATATTATTTTTTTTGTATAAGTAAGTCAACATATTTCCTTTATATTTGGTAAAATAAACCGAATAGTATTCGGTTATCCGGTGGAACGACTATGCGGCGCATCTCTAATAATTGTATATTATGATGAATAAAATATGTGTATTAAAGACAAACGACACAAAATAAATATATAAATACATATTTTTATAAATATATATGTTTATAATTGGGAGAGGTACTAAAGCTTTAATCTTCGTTTTTAAGATAAGGTGTTTTAAGATGGGCTGTTTAGAACATGATTTGGTAGGGAATTCCATAAACGCGCTGCACGTACAATAAATGATTTGTAGTATGAAGTAGAATTATAATCTAAAAGCTTATGAGCTAAAACCTTTAATGTTCCTTACATTAAATGTTTTAGCTCGAACACAGGAACGCTTAGGACGGTTACTTGGTAATGACAAATGAAATGTTGTACAGCGTGGTTCAAACATGCAGGTTCCGGGGAAGGCGAAATGTGATCAAACTTGGGCAATCCGGAAATACAAGGAATGCATTATTGTTATTGAAGTTGCGAGTATTGAAGCTGGTCTAACTTATTAAGCAGTCCTCATTAGCATCCAGGTAGCAAACGTAGGCGTAGTTGAGTAATTAATCATCGTAATTAATCCAGATAGAAATCGATATACCTAATTAGTGTACCATCGAAAAAATCATGAGTGGGACACTTACACATTCAGTACAAGAAGTACTGAGGTAAAGCTTGAGAAGACAGCATCTTTCTTTTTATTATAAGTTATAAAGACACACAGTATTAGTATCACATTGACATTTAGAGCCATTTACCAATATCTATATAAAGTCAAAAATTATATTATTAATTACACCAATGATTAAATAAACTGGTGTTTCAATGTTTCTGATGACTTCATACAAATATATTGTGTACTTTATGTGTGTATTTATTATTTATAACTAACAAGAGAACTTGTAAGTAAAATGAATTCTATGAAATTAAAGCATAATTAAAAAGAAATGATATTAAGAAATGACAATACATTAAATAGACTTTCTATTTACAATTTAGGTATATTAATAGCGCACATAAACAATAAATAAACAATTATTATTTTAATCATTTGAAAATTAAGAACATTTACATTGTACCATCTCTTTATTTTTCTAATATAAGATTAGACGAGTTTTTATTGAAGTATACTCGAAATCATACAAGCGGAAAGAAATATAATATTGTAATGATAATAATGACTGCTATAGAGTATGGTATAGTATAGTATAATATATATATATATATATATATAATGTATATATAGTATGTAACCTATTATTTAGCATTTAAAATTGAATATATGTATTTATTTTTTATTTTAATAAAACCAGACCTGCAAGTTGATGGTGAAAATAACATCAATTGTGTAGCTCAGAATTCCTCAAGTTTAGGTACATGATCATATTTTGATTATTTTCAATCTCATTCTACAAGTGTGACCTATGGTTAGAATGTTTATTAAGTTTAAAACTATTTAAATGGACGTTTAAGTAAAAACAAGAGAGGTATAAAAAATTACAGTATCTAATATTGTAACCTTATTAAAAACTTTAAATAGATTTTTGACAGTGAGCGATGTCTACCGATGTCGTAATTATGATTGTATCACTTAAAACAAGTCATATAGAAGCCAATACAAAAAAAAGGAAAAGGGGAATTGTTTTACTACGAATTTAAGGCGTGCGAAGCCGCGGGAAAAAGCTAGTATTAATTACAAAAACAAAGCAATGGAAAATATATATCTCGGATCTGTAGAACACTTGTATACTTTCACAATATTTTAAGCGATCCATAGACATGTTTACGGATACTGATAATATTTCATAAACTAATAAATAATTGGCTCAAATCAGAGGACTGGGAAAATGAAGTTGTAAGCTTTTTAAAAAATCAAGCATGAAGGAGACGTTTAGATAGATATAGATGTTTATAGATATAGATCTAGGTGTAGATGACACACTACGGGGGCCGGCGGTGCTCGGAGAGGAACTTCACTTAGCCAGGAATATTGTACCTGGTACCTATAATATACATGTCAAAATAATATTTTATAAAATTTTAAGCGTTTTTTCTGACTTTTTCAGACAATTGTATTTTTGAGATAACTTATATTGATTGAGATAATTGTATTTTTTACGAAAGGAACTTTATTCCGCAAAAAAATCCAAGCGAAACAAAAAATAAAGTTATTAGAAATAATGTTTTGTTAAAAGTATTTAATGTGTTTTTTTATTATTAAAAATAATGAATTGTGGCGATCTTTATGCTTCGTAGAAGAACAAACAATCAATGGTGATGGTGCCCTTGACAAACAATCAAAGGTAATAAATAATTCACTGACTGCGCTGATGTTTTGGTAATGTTTTGCGTCTCTTGCATCCCACAATATGTTCTAATGAGGGGAACATTTCATAATTTTAATTAATAAATAAGACTACTAAAGTGAGCAAAATTTTCACTACTGCATCTAAACTTTAATAAAATATGATTTGAAGTCTTACATGTTTAAGAAAACAGAAGTGATATAAATTTTCTAAATAACAATAATTAAAAATGCAAACAAAACTCTCAAACTTAACAGCACCTAAACAGTGAGCAGTCGCCAAGTTACTATAGTAAAAACAATGTGGCTAAAAACTTACTGTAGCGGCACAAAAAGATGACGTCATCATTAGTGTCGAGGAACAGTCGGCCTTAAAGTACTTTAGTACAGGGTCAGGATCAAACATGCACCCGTCAGATATCACATTACTGGATGGATGTGGCAAAGGAAGCCGGAAAAACAAACAATTTCACCTGTCTGATGTCTCCAACAGATCAAATGATATGCACAAGGTTTTGAGGAAAATAATAATATCCATGTAAAATTTCAGACAAATGAATTTACAATACTTTTGGTAGCATTAAACCGGAAAGAATAGTAGGCTAAAATATAATTACTTTTCATATTAATATTGCGATCTGAATGTCTCATCTAATCTGAAATATATTCCGATCGGGCACATAGAGATAGTTCAAGAGGTTTCGTTGTCGCGAAGAATGATGCTAATTTCATCTTGGCAGGTGGCATGTTTGCGAGCTGACAGACAGCCGCGCCACTGTCCCGCTACTACTAGAGATTAGAGATAACAGAACTTTACAACTTAGAAAGGACTAGTGTCACAGAGTCTATGAAGTCACAATGAATATTGAGATTATTAATTGATATTATGTATTTAATTATTTATTTATCCGATAGACATTTTAATACCATACTTATATATAATGACGACTCTTTTTATCACTTTAAAATGATAAGAAAAGATATGTGAAGATGCAGTCGGTGACAATTAATCAAGTGCTTTATCTATGTCAGAGAAGCATTATTAATTAATTAGCGATCTTCGTGACGAGAAACAAATGACAGCAGTTAGCGATACAATTAGAACAGACATGAGGCAAGTGACGGGGATTATTATTATTGTCTGAGGGACGTTGGAAGTGAGTAGTGGTGTCAGGTGGAGCGCGTGGAGTCGCCAACACTATCGATCGCTTTGTGCTCCATGTACGATACAGCAACCTCACGACTAATATCAAGGTCTGCCGCTGTGCAGTAACCATCCTGATACACCACGAGGTAACTAGGTGCAACTTGCTCACCGCAGCGCTTTCCACTTAAAAGTTTATCAGCTCACCTCCATCTTTTTACTCACCTTCGGGGTGTAGCCTTTGCGGGTCGAACCAAGCATCTGCAAGAGAGGGCTGCGAGTTAGCGGGTTAGTCGCGACAGGTAGAAACAAGCAGGCCAAGCGAAGCCTACGTAGGCACTTACGTAGGTCGAGTACGCTGCAAAGGGTGGGCCCAGAATCCGCCATCGTATATTTTACGTAATATTTAGACTGAAATGGAGGCGGCGGACTGAGCGCGCGCCGCGCCCGACACTCGCGTCGATACTAGCGGCTGCGGGCAGCGGCGCAGCGCCCCTCCCCGCCCCCTCCCAACCCACCGCAGCGCATGCGCACTATCAGTGTCATCACTGCGCACCTTCCATTCCTCTCATGATGCACCACCTTCACCACCACACCACTATAGCCACCATCATACTTCACACAACCAAGCGACACTGATTAGTCTGTTAGTAGGGACAGTTAGTAATAAGAAGATAGGTACCCGTTACCTTTGAACTAATGAAAAATAAATAACACTAATTATTACCTAAATATTGAAACAGTAAAAGAAAACGTCTGTAATATTTAAATAGTTAAAAAAAAAGGAATACAGTAAAGGTACTTATCACAGCTTGTTTACATCATAGGATTATGTTATATTACACTTAGTTGCGTTTAGTAAGCGAAGTGCTTATGAGTAATGGGTCACAATTACCGTTACCTTGACCACTTACTATTATATAATAATAAGTCTTGGGTCTTTATTCATCTTAAGTTGTCAAACTCTTATTGGGAGACTTGACAAAAAATGAATTTTATCAATTTAGGAAAGATTAAAAATTAGGTAGGTAATTAATTGAAACTTAAAAATGTATTCAATATTGAACCACAAAAGGTTGCAATAACACAAGGCATGAGTCATCAATATGTACATCGTTAATATAGGTAGGTAGTTACTAGTTCGGTACAACAACGTTGTGTTAAATTGATCGCTCGTTCTTGAACGAATCGGTCAAGTTGAAGGATCTTTCTTGTAAGATTACTTGATCCAATTAATAATAATATTGATCATGGTAACTCTTAACACAATTTCAAAAAAGATGTTAGCTAAAAATAATTTTAAGATTAAAAGACTAGCCCAGACGAAAATGGACGATTTTTTTAAAACGGGTAGTTATGTGCGTTTTAATAACGTACAAATTACTAAATGACCGACTACATTCTCATGTCGTTATATAAAAGAGGTAAAGATCTGTTGTAACTAGAGATATCATGACTATAGTAGTAATTAAAGAAATATAATATTATAAGGTCCGACTCAATCCAGTACGACTCTATTAACACAACGAGTCTCTTACACCTCCATCAATATGATCGCCGATGACTCACGACCCCATTACAAACACACACACACAGGTAGGTACAGTCGTTTATGAGGTTCTGACTTCTGTTTAAAATATATATTTTTCAGAATTCTTCAATATAAATATTTTAAACCTAATATATAATAATAACCTAATAAAAAACCTAATAAATTATATAAATATAAATATTAATTAAACCTAATAACCTAATAAAAAAGTTATCAAAATAATCAATCAAATTCTGTACAATAAAAAGATAGACAAGACGAAACTAAAATTAGATTTTAAATAATCAAATCAAACAATGCATCGTGATACAAGAAGCAGCGGCCGCGGGGAGTGTGGCTGTGTGGAGTGTGGCGACTGACGAGTGGCGACGGAGTTAAAAATACTATCACACGGCCGCACCGGCAGCGCCCGGCGCGTGACGTCACGAGCCCGCACCGGCGGCACTCCCAGCTACGGGTCCATCAAGAGGAACTGCTCTTTGAAATATATTTACACCTTTGTCAGCACTACTACTACAAAATACTACATGACTATTTACGATTCAAATATGTTGCAAGAATCATTTTGTATTCTCTAAATAACTTATTTAGTTTTAGCAATCGAGAAAGCAAATATTAAGACAGATGAAGACTAAAACCAACGGAACAGTATTGATTAAATCATTCTAATTATTTATGTGAACGGAAAATAATATTATTTAAAATATTTAATTCACTAGACGGCACTAGTAACAGATGTTCGCAAACTAAGTAATTCACCTTTCGAATATTGTAAGGACTTCATTGATCAGACTATATTGTTCTAGAATATAGATAATATTATACCATTTAGGAATCTGACTATATTTGTTCTGAATATTTTTAAGAAACAGCAACCAAACAAATAACTGACAGATGTCTAATTAAATTGTAATGTAACTAATTTTAATTAAACTGGAATGCTGGCTGTATCTGTCCTTTATATAATACTGTATATATTTAAAGATATCATTTTTTGCTTAAATAAAAACTAGAAATCAACTCACTTGACACTTAAAAACCCGAACAGAAGAACAAATAAATTGCAAATTCGACGAGATTTGCCACAGCCGTGGTATTTGAAACTCAGCGTTATTTTAACAATACAGTAGTTCATGTTAAAGTTCATATAGTAATTACCCAATATTTAAAAAAATATAATAATAATAATTCCATGTAGTTAATTCGTTCCCTGGTATTGTAAAGGGTACAAACACATTTCCTGTGAGTCACTTGTACTTCCGCTAATGTTATCTTTGCAAGTTGCAACCCCTTGTTGTACAAAGCCAATAGATCATAATTTATTTAAAAGCTGGGGTTTTTGCTAGTTGCATTATAATTGCATACTCACGCTTATTGTTTTAATGAACGACTTGTAAATATTGATATTGTATTTATTTATATTATACGAACCTACTACTGTCTACTAGCAATTGCTTAAAGAGCTGGTGGCCGGTGTGTCTGTGGACCGGCGTGTCTGTGGACCGGCTTGTCTGTGGACCGGCGTGTCTGTGGACATTGGACCGGCGCGGCGCGGAGATATCGACCCACCCCCACCCTCAACCGAGCTCACTAACTTTATTACTAAATTCGTTTGGTTTTCCCCAGAACATACATCTACATATAGTAGATACGGAGAATATGGCAAAATGAGACTTCGAACTTATAATTGTTTACCTTGTTACTTGAATGATAACTTTCTTCTAGCAGATATTAACAATTTACAATTTTGTTTTATAACATAAAAAACAAAAATTAATAACCGACAATGTTTTAATGTTAATACAAGTGCGTTCCTACTGAGATAGACATGTACAAGTATGTGCATGTAGGGAGCCCTGTACATGTACAAGTATGTGCATGTAGGGAGCCCTGTACATGTACAAGTATGTGCATGTAGGGAGCCCTGTACATGTACAAGTATGTGCATGTAGGGAGCCCTAACAGATCATATTTATAAAAAACCAGCAAAGAACTGGGTCAATACTCCTCAACCTGCAACTGAGAACACTTAGCACATTGCTCTAAGCGACAAATATCCATTTTGATTTAGGAATATTTAGATATGATTTATGATACGAAGAAAGTGTTTATCAATGAAATAAAAGCTATTTATGGAACATACAAATATATATATATATATATATTTCCTCTATCGTGCTTAAAAACGGTTCGACTGGCACGTTCTGCACTATGCAATGATTACAATCAGATGTCGCATTGAACGCTCAAAATATGTTTTTTACTTGTTCGCTGGAACTCTCCTGACAGATTCATATCCGCAGAGGTATTTAAGTATTATTATTAGATTCTTTCAGTCGATATAAAAGATGTGTAGCGACCGATTTTCAGAACGAATGATATAAGCTCGTCTGACGTAATAGACACATGTAGCTAATGCTAATGGGTAACAGTACATTCAGCAAACATATTACATATTAAAGCTCACTGAGGTAATAACAGCTTTAAATTATTTTTTTATTTATAAGTATTCCTTGTAAAAGGATGAACTAGTAAAATATTATTAAACTTACGAGTTATCGCGTCCCCGTCTGATCCCATGGTTAGTTTTGTTCACAGTTAAACCTTCAATTCACATCAATCCGAATGACACAACGAGATGCACAGCGGGAAGTGCGTGGTCACTGGTAACTGGTCAGCGAGCGAAGTCTACGTGAGCTCGCCGCTGAGGATTTTTTACTAGTGAGCGCTAGTAGTTAGCGCTACAGAATCGCTGCTAAAATTAGCATTCTACCACCGTAGTTATATTATACATATTCAATTCGTCAGTAGAATCACGTACGGCACTTTCCTATCTGTGTTTATTTGATCTCGTAAAACTATCAATTAGTAATTATGAATAGGTTATCAACATTCAGCAGAGCATATCTCTAACATTTAGCATCAACCTTGCACGAAACGTTACCTTCATTCGCTTAAAAGTTTGTTATCGCAGTCACAATATTAGTTGACGAAGTGAAATCTCTCTGATAAGATAAGGAATATGTAATCATTCCTTGCAGCGATAAGTAAATAAATAATTCATAAGTGCGCCGGCTACGGTACGTGAATATCGAGAATGATCTCATCATTGGTCTTATTATGGACTGTAAAATGATTTCCACTTTGTCGTTGGTGAATAGCGATGACTTATTATATTAAGGACGTATGTATACACAATCTCTGGAATTAACAAAAAATATTTCTGACTCATAAGTTAAGCAACCGGGTCAGTCGCAGCTTCTTTTCCAAAATGTTATTTAGATGCATGTATTCTTTGTGTTTGTATGAATCATCCGAATTTGAAGGCACTTGTAGTAAGCGGTCTAGCGCTCCGTTAGCCGTGCTGCGGTCATCGCTCCGACGGTTCCGCTCCAGGAGGCGCCGCGACGCAGCAACCCACCCTCATACCCCAGCATCTTCCACTCTCCAAGCTATCTCTTTAAGCACACTTCATTCTACCCAAATGTATATTTATTAATTGTTATTGAAATATTTATTTTGAAGCAGTACGGAACTAAGGCTATTTTACATAACCTGAAAAATAAATTCTTCACCTTGAAAGTAGACTGTAATTGACTACCCATTTGAAATATGCAAAAAAATCGTGCAAGCGTCACGCTGAGTAAACTTCGAAACCGGACGATGAAATCATACATAGTCAGAAATAAAGACAGGGTCATATCTCCGAGAGTAGTTATTGATCGATGCACTACTCGAAATATTAAGAGTATTACCTAGTGACGTAACTTAGGACTTGTATCAACATATGTTTTGAGTTATAATTAGCTTGAAAGGTCTCAAGAACTTACCCAATCCCATCTGGCAGAATATGACCTCGGCCTCGATCACGTGTGCAACGGGGGCGCGCGAGGGCTGCGGCGACGACGAGGCGGGCGCTGCAGCGGGCATTGGCTTTGATCTAGGAGGCTCCTGCTTTGGTTCTGTTTTATGTTGAATCGGTTCCGGTAAGGGTTCCGGCTTTAATTGCACCGGTTCCGGTTTAGGATGTACAGGTTCAAGTTTTGGCTGCACAGGTTCCGATATGGGCTCCGTCGGTTTAGTTGGCAGCACTGTCTCGATTTTTTGTTCAGGTTTATGATCAATAAGAGACACTGGTGCTACGGTCGGTACTAAGGCCGGTGACGGAGCGAGGATCGGTGTCGCATCATGTGTTGGTACCGAGGGTTCGAAGATCGCAGCGCTCGGCTTAGGAGGCTCCGGTCGATGTAATGGCGATTCTCCTGCAGTATCTGCATCGGATTCGCTGTCAGTGAACTTATCGGCGAGATGTTCTGGTTTATCGGTGACGGAGGGCGCTCGCGGAGTGTCCACAAATTCGTCCCGCTCCATATCGAGGAAGCTTTGGGTGACGTTTCGCGCAGCACCGTGTGAATGAAGGGGAGATTCTTCTGGTCCATCTCGTTTACCATCGCGGTCCAAGTGCTCAAAGTCGTCCGTAGAGTCCTGATCGCGTTTCATTGCCGCAGGAACCGTGTTGTCTCCACTCGCGAATCCTCCTATTAGACTGTCGGTACTATCCATTTTTAATTTATATAATTAAAATAATGACGAGTATAATGGATGTAATCAATAGTGGGTGCGGTGTCACGAATAAGGATAAAGGGTGCAAGGTGGTCCTGTCGTGCCTCCTAGCAGTTTCGAACTGAAAGGTTTACGCGCCGCTTGCCGGTTGCCGCTGCACGACGTCACTCAGCACGACAAACGGGATTACTCATCGCATTCGACCCAACCCGACGGCCGACAGACGAAGTGGGGGCGTGCAATATGCCGATAAATAATAGTACAAATGTTATAGAAAAGTACTAGAACTAATGTTATAATAAAGTAAATGTAAATAAATAATGAACTAAAAACTTCGGTATATTTAATGATTCTTAGTTACCAGAAATTAATATGAATAGAAAGGCTTTGTAGAAATTATTGACATATTTAAATATAAGGTCTGTTAACTGTTTTACCGACCACCGTTTCTGAAGTATAGAGATTAAAGAGTATAAAATTATACTACAAACATTGGAAAAATGCCCTTTTATAAAAATGTGTACAATTTTGTTTACCCAATTAAAGTAAGCATATTTTATATTTCAATACCCATATGACTACATTACACAAAATAATCAATAGGTTTTTAAACGCATAAAATAAACGTCAAATACAGCTGGCTATGTCGTCTGTCGATAAAGCAGTTGATGTAATTTATAAAAAAACTGTGTTGCGGTGTATACTGTGCAGCACTCAGCAGTTTGATAATCAAAATTCAAAAGAATAAATGTTGAAAACCCTTCCTTACACTCAATGTTTTTGCTGTCTCTAGTAAAAATTAACTTAGCATAAGGCAAGGTGTATATCTTAGATAAATTATAATTAACTAAATTTAATCGAATATAATGTAATATTTATCTTTAATCATCTGTCAATTTAAGTATTTACCATTTACCAACATTCGCGTTTTGATGCTTATTGAGGATGGTGGTCAACGGAGTTGCGGATAGCGTCGATTTTAGTAAAAAAACTTTAACAAATTTAAATACAAAATGTAAAAATGGAAGTGGTGATAATTTAAATGGAAAAATACATTCACTAGAAAATGGATTTGTAAAACCTCAATCTGACAATAATGGAATCCATGTAAGTAGAATTTTATTTATTTCTTACTATACTTTCGCCGGTCTTGTTAGCTCTAAACCTGATGCTCATAACCTCGTCGTCATACACGTTATTCTATTGGGAAATCGAATTTATTTACCTAGTCAATCAAAATAATCGAATATCAAGGTGACTGGGTCTTTTGTACTTATGTCAATAGATTTTAATAAATGATTGGTGCTGCAAAAGCTAATTTATATTTTATTTCTTGTGTTTGTATAATAATTATATGTATATCTTTTGCTTATAAATATATGCTAGCAATTCCAGAGGTTAGAATAATTAACAGAAATTACAGAACATTGGCAACTCCTGTTTCAGTTCAATCTCAATAATACTCAAAATAATTCCTCCTCAATTCTGTTACATAAAGAACTTAAATATAAGGATTGTAAAGATATTGTAATCCTTAGAGTTGAAAAAATTATTGAAGTAGATTGTGTGGCTTCAGGAGTTTATGATAATATATAATCTAAAGTTGAACTACCCTTTGTCCAAGAACACATAAACCCAAATATTCTATGTAATAGGTTCTTCAACATTTTTAGGACAGAGTTATATCATTTTTTTTACCCTGAGTCTGTAAGAATTTTCATTCAAAATTTAATCCAAATAGGGCCAGTAGTTTATCAGTAAAATCTTAACAAACAGACAGACTTTCGTATTTGTAATATTAGTATGGATGTGTCCATTTTTATAATGCCTACAGAAATTCAAAAACTTGTACTATGAAAATTCAAGTTATATGTAAAGCAAAAACTGCAAGATAGGGTCTATTAAACACAAGGATTACATAAATAAAAAACAACTTATGACTAAACTATAGTAAACCTTCCTCATTAGCTCTGTAACAATCATTTAGGCAGTTGAAAAGAGTGGTCATGAGTTTATTTGCTTGGATCTTTACATGACCTCAACCAATTGAACTGGTTTTTTTTTTTTATATTTGCAATATTATTTAATTTTGATGTGTCCAAACATATGTAAAACATTTTCTTGTAGAGTAATTAAAGAAACTTTGATTACACAACAAGTTCTTAACAAAATATATACTTTTAGTAAATTATAGAATGCAATATTGGATTGGAAAGCATAAATGTATTCATATACTGACAATATAGAATACCCCGTGTTAGTGTGTTCTGTTTTAGATTTCATAGCAGCATATCAAGACGTATCAAACTCATTTCAGACAATTTAATATTTGGGGCATGTAACTGTATAGTAAACCTTCACTTAAACTTATATATCTCTTAGACTAGAGTCAAGTACTAGTTGTGTTTCTGTAATGAAATGTGTTTTGTTAGATTAGCTGGTTAAATGCAAAAACAATAAACTAAACCGGTTTTGATATCTTATTGAAATTGTCATTGTTTCGAACAAGTTTATTCATCACCAATGTTTAAAATAGTTTTTTAAAAATATATATATGTAATGTGTCCCGTATTTTTCCCATATAGGATAAAATTTGTTAATATTTATGTCAGTGTTATAATAACATTAGAAAATAGGAGCAGATTCACTATTGAGCTTGGACAACCATTTAATTAATTAAACCATTTTTTTTTTATATTTGCCCTAAATACTTCACAGTGTTAAGACAGTTAAGATCAATATATACCAACCAGGATTGTATTTGGCTAATTTAGATTTGTATTTACTGAGACATTTATAAACATAATTTGCAACTGATATGAATTATCACTATCCTAGATAATGACAGCCTTCAGGTTAAGTGTATAGTGCCTAAGTATGTGTGTTATATTCGTCATTTCCTCAAGTAACAGATGTAATAACAGATTAGTCATAAAAGTTTTGAAATTATAAAGAATTACAGTCTATTCAAAACTTGTAATTAATTTATAAAATGTTTTGGTAACAAGTAAAAACTAAAAATGACCCAAAGATAACAATTAGAAGGCCGTGTTAATAACAAATTAATGTAAGTGAAGAAAAAAGAAAATCAAATATTACAAAAAACATTACGTCGCGAGCAAGCAAGCAAGATATGTACATAGCATAGCATAGCAAAGATACATACATAGCATAGCATAGCAAAGATACGTACATAGCATAGCATAACAAAGATACATACATAGCATAGCATAGCAAAGATACGTACATAGCATAGCATAGCAAAGATACATACATAGCATAGCATAGCAAAGATACGTACATAGCATAGCATAACAAAGATACATACATAGCATAGCATAGCAAAGATACATACATAGCATAGCATAGCAAACATACATACATAGCATAGCAAAGATACATGGTGTATTAATATAGTATGCGGTTGACGTAATGTTGTTTGTTTTCCCCATAGCGCGGCTCCACTACGTAATTCTTATGTTATCCTCATGCTTTTGCTGTAACCTATTATCACTTGCTCTAGCGTCGCGGAATTCGCTCGGTTAGTACTCAATCATGGGGGAAACTGGGAGCGCACTTATTCAGGTCTACACATTTTCTAGATTGTCTATTAAATTTAAAAAGCCAACCCTAATGAAATTCTTTTACTTTAATTCTGTAAAATAATGAAACAAATACGTTGCTAGCAGAAAATGTCTCGCGATGAAGATGAGAAGTTCCCGTATATGGAGTGGTCAAAGTACGACATCTTCCCTGGATCGTTCGAGAAGTGCTCGATCATGACCGCGGCGCTGACGAACGTGGGGATGTATCTACTCATGTTCCTCGGATTCGTCAGCAAGCTACTGTTCAAGCCCAAGGTAGCCACGGAGAGGAATAGAGAGGTAAGTGACCCATTACAGGAAACAAATAGAACCACATACTCAAAATATTGTTATTTTATTCTTCTTCCTATGAATAAAGTTCTCAGTCGCTTAAAAAGATAACAACAAAATATCCGCAAATACAGTTTTAAATCATACAATTTGCTGGAACATATAGTTCGTTGCGAAACGTAACTAATTAAGCGAGAAGTCCATCTCCACTTTATTGCTGCAGTTGATATCTTGAGTCTATTATCGTATTGTTAATTGAAGAAACCGCTTGCAGTTCTAAAGTAAGGCCGTACTGATCAACGATACCTAGAATTTTAGAATGTTTATCTTTAGTTATTAATCAGATATCAACGGGCCATTGAAATACAACAAAGGCAGAGTTGGTTATAATTGAGGTTTAAACTGTTACTGATTTTATTTGAACCAACGATTCTAGTCGTCAGCTATACTGCAGCTTAGTTATATGCACGTTACACGTATACTATTTTACTCTAAGTAAGTTATACACTATATATATATATGTATGTTCAAATTCAAATTCAAAATATCTTTATTCAAGTAGTCATTTACATGCACTTTTGAATCGTCAATTACATTAAATTGGTCAGTATAGTTAGTCTGTGAATAAGCTACCACCAGCTCGGAATGCTGTTCTGCTGAGAAGAGCTGGCCAGAAACTCAACAGTTGCTCTTTTTTAATTAAATTTAACAATGTTAGACTTATACATTATAACATCAACCCTACAAATGAGTCAATGACCCAAGTTCCATATATTTCGATCATCCAAAAATTCTTGAATTTTATAATAAGATTTATTTAATTATGCTTTTAATTTTATATTTAAAACTATGAAAAGGAAGATCCAAGATATCTTGTGGAACCTTATTATATATGTACGTACACCGAAGCCCATGAGAGATTTGTTAACTTTTTGAAGTCGAAATTTAGGCGTTACGAGTTTATTTTTATTTGTATTTATCGTATGTCTGTCGCTGTTTTTAGTATAAGTATTTAAATTTTGACGTATATATAATATATTATTAAAAATATATTGAGAAGCGACAGTTAGTATACTGATTTCTTTAAAAACATCTCTTAGGGAGTCTCTAGCTCTTAAATTACAAATAGCCCGTATAGCTTTTTTTTTGTAAAACAAATATAGAATTCATTTCGGCAGCACTGCCCCATACTAAAATACCGTAAGACAAAATACTATGAATATAACTAAAATAAACGAGTCGAGCCGTATTAACATCTGTTAATAGTCTTACTTTTTTAATTGCAAAGACGGCAGAGCTGAGTTTGCCAGCGAGAGTTGAGAGATGGGGGTTCCACTGGAGCTTTTTATCTAAAGTTATACCTAAGAAAATTGTTGAGTCAGTCAGTTCTAACACTTCATTGTTAAGGCGTAGACTACAATTTTGACTTTTGACATTAGGAAGTGTAAATTTCATGCATTTTTTTTTTAGTATTTAAGACCAAATTATTAATTTCGAACCAATGAAGAACTCGTGACAGAGCACTGGTTATTTTGTCATAATTAGCTTTATTACGATCAACATTGAAAATAAGCAAGGTATCATCAGCAAAAAGTACAATGTCACATAGTCCTTTTACATAAAAGGGCAAATCATTAATATAGACTAAAAATAAAAAGGGGCCAAGAATAGATCATTAGAGAATATTTTTCATTAAATCCGGGAATGTACCGGTTTCAATACATTTGTTAAAAATTAAGGATAATTGGGGAGCAATGTCATTTATAACAGTGGTAAGTAATTTAACTGACATACCCCAGAGATCCCCTGTTTTTTTCATATTTAATTTTCCAAACGTTTTAACAATTTCATATGATAAAACAGGTTTAAAAACAAAACATTTGTCACTGACTCTTACGTTGACTGTTGACTTATTATCTCTTAAATATATATATTATCTCTTAAATTGATTAAATTCACACCTGTTATTTTTTTCTGGAACAGAGTTATTAACATTCGAATAATATTATTATTAATTAGATGGCATTGAGATAACACCTAATCTGATAAACTAATCAACTGTTTTTCTTTAGCTCAGTAGTCGTATTAGACACATTTATATTTTTTTCTAACACAAAATCATTATGATGTACAATTGCCATAATATTTTAGTAAGTAGGTTAGATTGTATGAGGTAGTAATAATTATATTCTAATTTCATATAACTTAAACTCACTACTTTTCCTTAATTCAAAAGCAAGGAAAATCATTATTTTGTTATTTGTAATAAAACTGTCTGTGAGACTAACAAACAATACTAACCACCTCGTCGCCTTCGTCGAATGGCGTAGAAGCGTAACGTATCGCGGCGCAAAGGAGCTCGGGTTCGATTCCCGACAGTGACAGGCATGTATGTGATGAGCATAGATGCCTGTCTTTCTGGATCTGGTCGTCGTTGAAATATATTTGAAGTATTTATAACGTGTTTTTTTATGTATCGTTATCTAACATCATTAACACAAGCAAATAATTTACTTGCGGATTAAATAAATTTGTGTTTTTTTTCTAGTGATATTATTATTATTGGTTACACTGTTTCTACAAAAAACAGATTAAAAACTTATCAAATCAAATTCATTTTCGTGTTGCTTATTTTAATTTTAAGTATTTGGTATTCGGCATATTTGGATCTTTTTTCGCTATTCGTATTAGACCGAATTATTCGGTTTTGGTGCCGAATATATTCGTTTCGAGTATTTCTTTTTTCTTGGCTACTCGAAACGGTAAAGAACTAAAAGACAAAACTAAGATGTATGTCATATTAATAGTCAAAGAAATCCTATAAATAATGTGATGAATAAAGCTTAATAATATTAAATGAACTTTACATATGAAATTGGTGTTTTATATGGGAGGAACAAAAAGTAGTTTTTTATTAATATAATGTATTTAATTAATCAAAGTATTAACCATTGTTCTCTATGCACTTTTGCCAGCTTATAGTTCATTGACCCTTTTACTAAAAAAAGCAATCGGAAGGAAATCAATAAAGTCTTTAAAAGGAGATTTAGACTGACCCATTGGAGTTAATTTTTGTCCCTTGCAAGAAGTTATCCAAATATCGAAAAAAATGGTAATCTGTTGGGGTAAGGTCCGGAGAGTACGGTGGATGTCTTAGACATTCTAATTGAAGCTCTTCTGATTTGATAGCCGTCGGTTGTGCAGTGTGTGGTCTAGCGTTGTCGTGAAGCAGCTGTGGTGTGGAGCGATTGACCAGCCTAGGTTATTGAGCAGCTAGCTTTTCCATGGTTTGCAATTGTTGACAATAAACATCTGCCGTAATAGTCTGGCCAGATTTGAGAAAACTGTAATGAACAATACCGGCACTAGTCCACCAAACGCTTAAAAGTAATTTTATTGGGTCAATTTTGGTTTGGGGCCGGATTTGGCTTTCGATATGAGTTTTCCGTTCAGGCTGATTGAGAGACATTTCACTTTTCTAAGCCTAAATGTGACGTGTAACGATTAGCTGTTGTTCTGCTGCTGTTTCTGAGAGGTGATTCTGGAGATTAGCAGACTTTTGAGATTTGACATTAGAGATTTTTGTGGACAATATGGCAGTATCGTCGGCATACGTAGCTATCACTGTATTCTCTTTTTTAGGGATGTCCTTCGTGAAGATAATGTAAGGCACGGGCCCAAGTATGTTTCATTAGCAAGCTTAACCTCAAAGCATCTTCTTTCCAGGCAGCTTTTTACTATACAGTAGAAAGAGTGCGACAGGAAAAGCCCTGTATGCCAGACCCTGTCGAAGGCTTGACTAATGTCCAGGAATATAGCAGTTGTTATTTTTACTTTTCTGAATTATCACTCGGCATTGGGCTAAAGACGTCCAGTAGGTGTATGGCAAAGGCAGTTGCCTTTTCAAGATCTGATCTAGCCCAGCAATTGTCGTTGTTTTCTTAAGGGCGGGAAATGATCTTTTGGGCGCTTTAAGTTTTTGGCTGCGCTTTATAGTGAGTAATTTGTGTTTTTATGAAGAGTTAGACTAGGCAGCAGATATTAATAGCAGTATTTGTTTCTCGTGTTCTCTAATTACTTTTTTCAGTTCTTCTGTAGATCTAATAAAGGTTGTTTTATCAGAGAGGTATTTTGTCCTGCAACATTCTCTTCTCAGGTACGCCGCTTTTGAACTTTTTCAGGATGTTCAGAACACCCAAATTCAATGCTATCCTTGTCCTTTTGTTCACTTGGGTTGATTCTTTGGCTGGCAAGTGAACTGTGGAGTTGAATTTTTCTATCCCAAGTTCTATGTCCTCTTGAAATTTCAATTTAATATTTAAGTCTAAGTCTAAGTCTAAGGATATGATTTCTTGATACTTGTCCCAGTTGTTTTTTTTTGTTGTATAACCAGCTAGGTACATCTGTGAAGGTGAGTAATTTAAGTAGGTTTACGATAACCGGGTAGTGATGAGCTGCTGAACTTAGACCTGCTGAAAAGTCCTCGCATTTCTCGGATTTTGTTTTTTTTTTTTATACAAAACTAGGTTAATGCTTGACTACATTCCACCTGATGGTGAGTTAAATATACTTTTAGGTGATAACGCGCTTTAACCTAGCAGCTTATTCATTCTCCTCTTGAAGACACCCACATTATATTTGGCCGGAAATACCGACGCAGGCAGATTGTTCCATTCATTCGCTGCACGCACTAAAAAAGACGAAGCATAGCGCTTCGTTCGGACAGGTGGAATGTCCACAACGTAGGGATGGATACCTGCCGTGCGTCGGGACGTCCGGTAATAGAACGGGGATGGGGGAATTAAATCGTGTAATTCCTGTGCACACTCACCAAAATAGGATACATTTTACATAGAATAATACTGAGAGGCTAGCAATTCTACGTCTATGTTCAAGGCTGTGGAGGTTGGCTTCAACCAATATAGGGTCGCCAATAAGCCTCTTTGCTCGCCTCTCAATTGAGTCCAGAACCGCAAGATGAGTTTTTGCGGCACCAGCAAATATGTGGCCACAGTATTCTACACACGACCGGATCTGTGCTTTGTATAATACAAGAAGCTGTCCCGATGTAAAGTACTGTCGCACCTTCGCAAGTACGGCAAGCTTTCCTGCAGCTGCTCTTGCTCTAGACTCAATGTACCGACCAAAGTTGAGGTTGGAGGAAATCTCTAAGCCTAACAACTGAAGCCAGTCACTGTATTCCAAGGATACATTCTGGAAAGTAGGAGCCAAGGTGAAAGGGCTCCTTTTGGCGGTGAACAAACACGTCTGCGTTTTGGTGGCGTTGAATTTGACAAAATTGGCTCTGCCCCATGCGGAGACTGCCTGAAGTTTGTCATTCAAACGTTGCACCATTGTTTCTCTTTCAGATTGTACTTCATTTCTACTAACCCGAGAACTTGGCAGATATTTTTCTACAACTGTGCTGGCGTCTGCATACCCATAGATACCCGGCTTCAGCAGATCGTTGATGTGCAGCAGAGAAAAAGAGTTGCAGAAAGAACGGATCCCTGACGTACTCCGGCATTTGTTGTCAAGGATTCCTAAGAACACCCTTTCAACAACTACACGGAGAGATCTCTGGCTCAGAAAGTCCGTTATCCAGCCAATCAGACCAGGAGATATACCGTACGCTGAAAGCTTGCTTATTAGGCTCGCATGCCAGACCCTGTCAAAAGCCTTCGAGAAGTCCAGAGAGACGGCGACCGCTTCTCCGTTCCTCTCGATGGCCTCGCCTAAAATGTGTCTAGCGCACGCTAGAAGGTCCCCAGTGGACCTATTTCGAAACGCGTACTGTCGGTCACTGAGGTGATTGTTACCTTCTAAGTACGCTAGAAGCCGCGAGTTCAATATACGCTTCATAATCTTACAGAGTATGGAGGTGATTGAAATGGGCCTATAATTGGCAAGATCGGCACGGCTGCCTTTTTTGGGCACGGGTTGCACGTTGGCAAGCTTCCAGGATTCCGGCACTTTTCCAGTCTTGAAAGGGAGGCGATACAGACGTGTCAATACAGGAGACAACTCACCTGCGCATGTCTTGAGCAGAATGGCTGGTATACCATCAGGACCACTGGCTTTATTCACATCTAAACGACACAATGTTCTCCATACCTCTTTGTTCGTGATGCGGATTTCAGGCATCGAAATACCGCAGTGAGGAAGACGTTCTGGAGAAGCATTGCCAGTGTCTAGATGCGAATTCTCAGCAAACAGAGAAGCAAATACATTCGCTTTCTCTGTTGCTGTGTGGGCCAGGGATCCATCCGGCTTCAGCAGAGCAGGCAGTGAGGATTGGCAAAAGTTCGACTCGATCGCTTTGGCAAGAGACCAAAAAGCTCGACTTTGCCAGTTGGTCTGACAGAGAACTTTTCGCCATTCTTAACGATCTGATCGAGACGAGCCTTCCGCAATGCCTTTTTATAGGACTTGGCAGCTTGGTTAAAGGCTCTGTTCTTTGTACTTACATCCGGAGTTTTGCGGCTTCGAGCATCAACCCAAATGAGGTACGCCGAATGTTTTCGGTCATGAGCTTGACGACATTCGGCATTAAACCATGGGCGAGCTTTGCCACCGACGCGATGGTTACGTCAGCAAAAGGAATAAAATACTCCATTGCCTGATGCACCACATCGGTTATAGCATCCGCGCAACTCGACGGATCCAAAGAAGAGAAACAGACCTGCCGCCAAGGATAAGACGCAAAAAAGTGCCGCATCACATCCCAATCTACTGACTTGTATTTCCATACTCGCCTAACACCGTGTGATTCGAGAGCTGGTGGGGAATATATAAATACAGATTTCACCAGACAGTGATCGGAGGTTCCCAAGGAGGAGGTGACCTCTACAAAATACCTGTCTGGATCAGTTGTCATCAGTTGTCAGCAGAAGGCCCACGCAATTGGCTGTATGGCCTACCGCATCTGGTACCCTTGTCGCTTGCCTCACCAGCTGAAGGAGGTCCAAGGACAACGCAAAGTTCCGCGTTTCTCTTCCAGCATGATCGGTCTTCTGGTACCGGAACAGCCAGTCCTGATTACAGGCATTAAAGTCCTCCAGAAAGACGAGATGCGCCGAAGGGTACTGATACAGAGCCATATCTGCAGCCTCACTGAGATATTCAAATAAATGAGTTGTCTCCTGGTCACCGCTGTGCAAACAGTATCCACAGGTATATAGGATTTTTTCGTTTTCTGTGTCCACTAAAACCCATAGGGAAGAAAATGTGGGATCTTCAAGGTGACGGAGACGCTGAATACAGAGGTCGTTCCGCGCGTACATACTGACTTCGGCCCGTGAGCGAAAGTTGTGCTCTCCCGAGTAACCGGGATAATCCAAGTATGCAGCTCATAAAGGACATTGTATCTGCGTCTCCGTCAAAAAGAGCAAGTGCGGCTGTTCTGTCTCTAGGTGGTGGTGGACAGCTAAAAGATTTGATTGCAAACCCCTTATATTAGTGAGGTGCACTTTATATGAGGAGGAGTGCAACCGCTGTGTCAACTTGGTCCTTTTGTTTTACTTTTTCATAAAAAAAATAAATATAAAAGTGAATAGGGATGGGAAATGGCAGTATCGAACCCGACGTCGAAATTGGTGATGTCTTGCCACTGGGAGGCTAGTCTGGAGACTGCGGGGACGCCCGAACCCCCCCAGGGATCGCCATCGGGTACGCATTCTAGTTTGAGATCCGATATTTCTCTGTAGAGTTGCCTTCCTTTAGGATTTATAAGCCCTCAGTATAAATGCTTGGAGTTCGAACCTCTTCCACATATAAAAGTAGGGCCGATATCTTTAAATAAGAAGAATACATTTGAATTTGGAGTCTGTCATTTTTATACGGTCATTGTATAATATTAAAATGAAGTTGGGTGATAAAGAGAACAGAATCGTTGTGATTGCAATACACAAAGTAGGTATGGAGCCAAATGCAATTTATAAAACTCTCCATACACTTGGTATTAGTCAAATGTTTGTGTACCGGGCTATTAATAGGTACATTGAGACTTCCTCTGTTTGTGATAAAAAGATCTGGCCGTCCACGTAGTGTTCATATGAAAAGGTGGTCAAAGCAGTAAGGGAAAGAATTCGAAAAAATCCTGTCCGAAAGCAAATGATTTTATCTCGAAAAATGTCGATTTTTTAAAATAAGATATTTTAAAAGATGACTTAGGACTTGCAACCTTTAAGAGACGCACTGTTATTTTCTTAACTGATAAATTAAAGATGAATAGGGTGGTAAATCGAAACAACTACTGAAGCGGTAAGCAAAGGGAGGTCACAGAAAAATTTTGTTTACGGATGCGAATTTTTTGACAATTGAGCAACATTTTAACAAACAAAATGACCGTATTTATGCTCAAAGCTCTAAGGAAGCCTTCCATCAGTCGACAGAGTGCTACGTGGCGTTATCCGACTTCAGTGATGGTTTGGTGGGGTGTTAGCTATGAAGGAGCGACTGAGACATATTTTTGTAAAAAAGGTATCAAAACACGTGCACAAGTGTATCAAGATACCATTCTTGTAAAGGTAGTTAAGCCCCTTAATAATACCATGTATAAAGCAAGTATAAAGCAAGTTTGGTCCTTCCAGCAAGACTCGGCGCCGGGTCATGAAGCTCGGTCCACGCAGTCTTGGTTGGAAGCGAACGTCTCGGACTTTATCAGAGCTGAAGACTGGCCGTCCTTTAGTCCCGATCTTAATCCGCTGGATTATGATCTATGGCAGAGGTTCCCAAACTTTTTTCGTCCAACGCCCACTTTGAAAGTCAGTTATTTTGTAACGTCCCCCAATTTTTTTCATCTTTAAAACTTGAATAACAGATTAGATTCGTTTCCTTAATCCTATATTTTAATTGAGGCTTATCTTACCAGAAAAAGCTATAATAATGCAATTTTACAATATTAAAAGTACTTTTGATTAAAAAATTACATTAAACATTGAGCAATAGTAATACAACTTTTCATAATAGAAAGCATCTTTTATAAAAAAATAACATTAGTTAAGATTGATCAATAGTAATACCACTTTTCACAATTAAAAGTTTTCTTCTTCATCTTCCTGGTTTTCATCCTTACGTATATCAAGGTCTGTATTCCTGATCAACCTACTCCACTTTGCACGGTCTTCGACATCCATCCAGCAATTCCTTGTACGTCCGGGAGATCTCACTTCAGGAACAGATATATCAAGGCTTTTCCATCCGACATATTTCATAGACGGGCGCGCAACGTGGCCATACCATCTCAGGCGTCGATCTTAGACTACTTCGAATGAATGTTTTACGTATGTGGTCAGACCGCGTAACACCCGTACATTCAATTCAGCATCATTTCCTCCCTCGTCATTCAGTCAGTCATTTCCGTGACTTGAATTTCCTGTGTGTGCCGAGATAGTACTGGCAAACATTCGCTGCCGTATATAAGAACCGGTCGGATGACGCTCCTTTTTATCAGCCCTTGTTTTTAGGCGATGTTCTGCGATTACAGACTACACCAGTCCAGGCAGCGCTTATCCGGCCTTGGGAATCGTAATCGATGCCTCCAAGCTCGTGCATAACAGATCCAGGTTACCTAAACTTTTCTAACTTAACGGCTGGCTCAGGACCTATATGGATAGTATTCGAGTCTGGGCTCCTGCAAGCCATGTACTCGGTCTTCGATATATTTAGTTTAAGACTACCGTTCTCAAGCGTACCCTTCCATAGGTTTAACTTACGCTCCAGCTCCGTTCGGTCCGTTCTTTCTGCACCCCTTTATCTGCTGAACATTAACGATCAGCTGAAGCCCGGTATCTATGGGTATGGGTATCAGATAAGAGCCAGTTGTAAAAAGATATCAGCCAAGTTCTCGAACTAGTAGAGATTAAGTACAGTCTGAAAGAGAAGCTATGGTGCAACGTTTGAATGACAAACTCCAGGTAGTTTCCGCATTGGGCAGTGCTAATTGTCAATTTCAATGCCACCTATCATCTATCGCCCCCCTAAATGACACCAGCGCCCCCCAAATGTTTCTCGAACTCTTACCTCCTCCCTCTAGGGTTCCAGCACCCACAAGGGGGCGTTATCGCCCACTTTGGGAAAGACTGATCTATGGTCAGTTTTAGAGAGTACAGCTTGCTCTAAACGCCATGATAATTTGGAGTCTCTAAAACAATCCATACGATTGGCAGTGAAGAATTTCCCCATGGAAAGAGCGCGTGCTTCTATTGATAACTGGTCTCAACGTTTAAAGGACTGTATTGCAGCCAATGGACACCACTTCGAATAAGCTTTTTATATTTTTAAAAGTTTTATATTTGTGTATTAAAAGTTTAATTTGTATTTATAAAAAAATACTTATTTTATGATTTGCATTACTTGGATCCGATGGACCAAATTGATTTGATTAAAGGTATAAATATTATGAGATATTCGCCTGTACCTGGCTCATCGTATACAACTACATTTTATAAAGACTATAAAATGTAGTTGTATCAAACTTACTTCGAATTCGACTAATCTTTATAGAGCCGTTTTATATGTATCTACACGGTGAGGTGTTCGCACTAGATAAGTATCTGTAGGCTGATAGTACTTCACATTACCACAGACTTTGTACTACTACCTATAAACTGTCACCGGTCTATTGGAATATATATATATATATATATATATATATATATATATATATACATCCGTCAGGAAACCTTCAGATCACTCCATCAAGTCTGATGGTAAGATCTCATCAAAACAACAAAACAAGGCCATACTCGGAGAAACCGAGCTCTACTCATCTAGGATATCCCCTAGCATCCATCCAGTATACCTTCAGGTCCACTCCACCCCACGCCTGGAGGTAGTATCTCTTTATGATTAACACAACGGGCCTAAACTCGACTAGCCTTGCTTTTTTTATAGTCTAAAAGATGAAGTAACAGCCACCGAAATACTCAGGTAGTTTAAGGCCACAGAATAATTAATACGTAATAATAATCTGTAATTTTATCACATGTACACACTTAATCATCATTAATATAAAAAAGTAATAATTCAACATTAAATATATGAGAGAAAAAAATATATGTACCGAAAATATCAAAATTGTTTCATTCACACAATATTCTCTCACTATACATGCGTAAGTGTGCGTTGTCGAGATTTGTCTATGTAGTGATGCTATTTTCTACCTATTTGTAAACGCGTCCTTAAGAATTATAATATAACATCGGTTCTCAAGCCTGTCTCTAGGCGGCTTGAGAACCGTGGTATATATTCTTACTTCTATTAGGTTGGTAACACTTTTTACAAAAGTTATGAAAGATCTGGCAGTCAACATAAAAATTACCTTTCAACATTTTATCTAATCGCGCCAAAAGAAGTATAACTTCTGTTTAATCTTATTGATTTCAAAATTGTTGTAACTTTCTTACTAGATGGCGATACTCTTATCCTACATCGCGCTATCGTATTTTTGTGGCATTTTACACACAAACACATATATATACACTGACGGACACATAAACTGCATCAAAGTTCACAATTACTTGTTAATTAATATTTTTGAAAAGTATGCTGTTTTTTTTTATTAAACTTAATGAAAATGTCGAGACTGTACACTAATCATAAAACAAAACAATATTTAAAAATAGAACTGCAGAAAAAAATAAAGTTAAAGCGGCGAAAATAAAATTTATGCATAGTCTTAAATTCGTGCGTTATTAGAGTAAAGTTTGAAATTATATATTTTTTTCCATTTGCGATTTAAATTACTTTTACCAATAGTATTGATTATTAGTCTTTTTAACTGAAAAAAAGGTTTGTCACCATAAATATAGACACTTCGTCGGAACAAGCCGCCCAAATTGTGGCATTGGTGCGGGAAGATCCGTCACAAAAAAGGATGGCCGTAAATTTAAATTTAAACCAATAGAGTATACCAAGGATTTGTAGAGACAGGTTCTCACAAAAGGAGACCCAGTAATGGCAGAACAAGAGTCACCACCCATCGTGACGATAGATTTATATTGCTGCTGCAATAGTAAAACAATATTGCGAAGAGACTGGGATCCGTACTATGAATTGGCAGCACGTAGCCCGGATTTGAATCCAATGGAACATGTTTGGGACAGCTTTAAAACAAACGTGCGAGAAATCCTGTGCCTACAACAGTGGCAGTACTAAGAACAACGATTTCAGAAGAATGGAACAATATTCCACAAAACCGAGTAATAACCCTAATAAGATCTATGCGGAGCCGATTATAATGTGTAATAAGAGCACATGGAGGTAATACACCATATGAAAAAATCTTGGTCTTCGTTTGGACAGCACACTCAGTTTTAATCCCCATACAACTGAGTTATGCCGCAGAGTTACATACTTGTTGCGTTCACTTTATCGGCATAAAAACTTTCTACCCATTCGGACCAAAACTCTGTTAGTGTCTTATTCTTCCTCTTATAGACTATGCTGATGTATGCTAATCTAATATATTTGAAGGCAATCTAAACAAATTGGATCGCCTCCTCAATAGTTGCATTCGCTTCATTTTTAATTTAGGCAAATTCGATCATATTTCAGAATATCGTTCTAAGCTTAAATGGCTTCCTATCCGTAAAAGAAGAATTTTAAGAACTCTGTGTTAGTTATTTTCCATTTTAAACAATCCATGATCTTGTCCTCATTATCTAAAGTCCAAGTTACAACTTCTGCGGTCAACTCACGACTTTCATCTCCGTTCTTCAACAAACCTAAGTTTATTCATCCCTTCACACCATACTGGTTTTATGTCTAATTCCTTCACAGTACACGACATAAAACTATGGAATAGCCTTCCTGACATACTTCGACGTGCTCCGAACAGACAAGTTTTTAAGAAACGTATCATAAAATATCTACATGAGAGATTATAACAATTGGTTATTTCGTTCATATCCTGTCATTTATAATTATCTGTATAATTATTGTGTAAGGTGAATTATTAATTTATATACGTCATTTATTTCATTATTATGTATATGTATATATATATATATATATATATATATATATATATATATATATATATATATATATATATATTATTAATATATGTTTAGTTTATATTATTGTTGTAAACGTATATATTTATTATATATAACCTATAGTTTAGTTTATTATAGCACACATTGATATTCTTAACTTTAAGTGTTTCTATTCTGTTCATTAATTTTGTACCCTCATTGTTTTATTTTCTGTTAGCTGTGTTGGTTGACTGGTAGAAAATGCTTTAGCGTTAAGTCCGCCCATTGTATTTTATGTTGTACAAAAAAGTATAAATAAATAAATAAATAAATATATATATATATATATATATATATATATATATATATATATATATATATATATATATACATTTTTTTTCCTGACATACTGCTAATTCAACGCCTCATCCACTGTATTCAATTATATTTTAACTTTAAATTCAGTAACGGTTTTTCTCTCAAGTCTCATCATTATTCCCTAAATCGCTAAAAGAAGTATAACTTTAATAAATCGCTAATATGTGTCGACCTAAGAATGCTATAACCCTCGGTTCGTGTCTAGGGCTACGCCCCGCTGTACAACCCATTCGAGCAGTTCTACTCGCGCTACGTGTACCGGCGCGTGCGGCATTGCTTAAACCGCCCCATCTGCTCTACTCCCGGCCACGAGGTGACGCTCAAGGAGAGACACACCGACGACTATAACTGGACATTTAAGTACGTCCCTCTCTTCATTGTAATGTTATACAAAACAGATAAAGGATATAATTACACAACATCAAAAGACGAAGTATATGATTCGAACTGCCGCCGCAGTTTGTTTTTAGGTATGTATGTACGTAATATAAGGCTTGAAGCCATCGAGAATATGAAGTACATTCTCAATCGAATCACACACACACAAACACACACAGAAACGAGGAAATTAATCGGAACATAGGCATTGTAAAGTTCGAGTCGAACATTTGAGGTAACTAAATGTACCAAAACTTCCGCCAACCGTCGTATCGACCCGAGCAATTTTCTCGTTGCAGGTTTACCGGGAGGGAGAAACGCTGCATCAACCTCGGCTCCTACAACTACCTGGGCTTCGCGGAGGCGTCCGGTCCGTGCGCAGACGCGGCGGAGGAGGCCGCGCGGCGCTACGGTCTGGCGCTAGCCTCGCCGCGGGCCGAGCTGGGGGACACGCCCCTCCACCGGGAACTCGAGCGCACCACCGCGGAATTTCTGGGAGTGGAGGACGCGATAGTATTCGGGATGGGTTTCGCCACGAACGCGCTGGGGCTGCCCGGGCTGCTGGGTGCCGGCGCGCTCGTACTGAGCGACGAGAACAACCACGCCTCGCTCATCCTGGGCCTGCGCATGGCGCGCGTGGCCGTGCGCGTGTTCCGACACAACGACGTACGACACTGCGAGCGCCTGGCCCGGGCCGCCGTCGCCGAGGGCCGCTGGACCAAGATCGTCATCGTGGTGGAGGGCGTGTACAGCATGGAGGGTTCCGTGGCTCCCCTGGCCGGGCTCGTGGCGCTCAAACGTCGACTCGGCCTGCACCTGTACCTGGACGAGGCGCACTCGGTGGGCGCCATGGGACGCCGCGGGCGGGGCGTCACCGACCACTGCGGCGTGGCGCCCACGGACGTCGACGTGCTCATGGGCACCTTCACCAAGAGCTTCGGCGCCGCCGGCGGATACATAGCGGGTAACGGCGAGGAGAGGAGAGGTGGCTCCCTCCCTCGCCTCGCGCGTTCTGACCCCCACCTCCGCCCTCAGGGTCCCGCGCGCTGGTGTCGTGGGTGCGGGCGCGGTGCCACGCTCCGTGCTACGCGCACGCTATGTCGCCGGCGGTGGCAGGGCAGGTGCTGTCCGCGATGCGCGTCATCGCGTCGCCGGCGGGCGCGGCGCGTGTTCTGCGCCTTCGGGACCACACGCACCACTTCCGGCGCCGCCTGCGCGAGATGGGCGCCATCGTGTTCGGGCACGATGACTCGCCGGTCGTGCCCATGCTCGTGTACACGTTCAGCAAGATGGCGGTGACCGTGGAGCGCCTCACCGAGCGGGGCGTGGCCACCGTCGGCGTCGGCTACCCGGCCACGCCCCTCGGCAAGGCGCGCATCCGGTGAGCGCCGCCACCGACACAGTCTCGAGTGTGTCGTATTCGATGCCGAGGTTAAAATGATATTATTATTATTTTCAGATTTTGCTTGTCGGCGGCTCACACGCGCGAACAGATCGACGAGTGCCTGGAGGCCATCGAGGCCGTGGCGGAGGAGGTGGGGCTGCGGTTCTCTCGGCGCTAGTTCTGCCCTCTCTCCCTCTCTCCCTCTCTCCCTCTCTCCCTCTCTCCCTCTCTCCCTCTCTCTCGGGCGTCGCGCGAAGTCCCCGCCGTGGCCCGTGACGCGGTTGTTTTTTTCTTTTCGCGTTCAATTCTTTCGCTTTCTTAGTATGTATTACTTACTTAATAAATTATTTACTAATATTTTTTCTTTCATTTCTTCGACGGCAACACTGTCCAGAAACATTTTTAATAAAACCATAAAATTGTGATAACGAAAAAATTATTTATCCGATAAGGAACAAAACGTACTGCAAGTCGTCGACCGCGGAAGAGATAGGTTATCGAGGTGCGACGAGGTGACCTACATTAGTATCGGTCGCCGTACACTCGCACTTAGGTATTCAATTATAGGAATGTGTAGATTACGGAATATCTCAAAAATACGACACTCCTAATCCGTTCTTTATATATATCACTGTAGAGTGACTCCTTGAGTGAGTAACAGTGACACTCATCCATATCTCAAATGAGGCCGCCGATAGCGATATCCCTGATAACGTGCGGCCGGCCGCCTCGCCGTTCATATTACACAGTATTCCCACGTCGTCTAACTAGTGACGTGTCCTCGAGCGAGCAGTGTCTTCCTTGCATGTATCGATGACCATAACGCAAGTGGGGTCAGTGGTATGGTGGGTGGTGTCAGGGTGCGTGCTGGCGGGCGTGCTGGCGGGCCAGCTGGCCGGCGTGCCGGCGGGCGCGGCTGCTCCCGTCAGCGTGGTTCAGCTGCGGTGAGTGCACCGCCCACTTCGTACTGGTAGATCTGTGCTTTCGTGAGCGCGACGCTGTTCATTTTCAAACTCAATTATCGGTTCAAATCGGAATAGCTGTCGAATTTCGAGTTCGATCCTTTGATAGCAGCTAATCTCGATCCCTATCTCGTATCTGTTGGATGGGACCTCCTTCTTTATTTACTTTCCTGTTGAGGTTCGGTCCCGACAGTGTTTCATTTGACGCTAAAATGTATACTTCATCATAAATGATAATGAGAGCGTTTTGGCGTCATACCAATTTGGGCGGCCGTGACCCCCCGCGAACTAGTTAATTGATAAGTATTACGAGTGTGATCTATACATATAATCGACGTTATTACAATTCCTTGTTCGATTTGTGAATGTATAGTTTTATATTTCATCTCGAATTATAAACGCAAGTCTCGAATGATTCATTAAATGTCACGAAATACTTTGTTTTTAGATATATATTTAATTGTTAGATTAGACGAAGCTTCTTAGCAATCCATGGATTCACCGTGCGGGTGCCGGGCCCATCGCGTTGCAAGGAGAGGAGTGCAAGCAGTGCCTGGGACTTGCGACCCAGGAGTAGGTTTAAGGGGCCCCTTTATTATGCGCAATATATATTTAATTATTGAATGTATTTGCCTCGATTGTAATTGAGTTGTGCGTTTGAGGCTTTTGAATAATAAGTTATAGGTTAGTTCTCACCGGTTGACTCGTACGGCGTACCTCTATACTCTATAGGTAGAGTCTATACTCTAGTTGAATGGTTGAACAGATGAGTCTTCATCAGAATAGTTCAAATACGTGTGTGACGAGTTATACAAGTACCTACGACAAAACGGTTATTAAATATCATAACATCAATGGCTGAAAAATAAATAACTTTCTTGTCATTTCTTTTTTTTAACCCCCGACCAAAAAGAGGGGTGTTATAAGTTTGACCTTTCAACCTGTGTATCTGTATGTCTGTCTGTGGCAATGTGGCGGCCAAACGCCTAGACGGATTTGAATGGGGTTTTTTAATCGAAAGCTATGTTTGTCGAGATGGTTCTTAGCTATGTTTGTTGAATAGAAACAGTCGTCTCCAAGATATTCTTATGCAATACTAGCTGTTCCCAGCAGCTTCGGCCGCGCTATATTGGAAAAAAAGCCTTGTTATGTAGGCCAAAAGGTTTTTACACTTATTCAGGTAAAGTAGGTACTTTATTAGGGATAGATGTTGCCCGTGACTGCGTCCACGTAGGTCGTAGACTGTAAAATATTTATTTATATGGCTTATGATCGTAGTCATAAAGAGTCACGGGCAACAGCTAATGATAATATAAATCCCTCCATCATAGTGTTATCAGTGATAGTAAATCATTTTAACTCTAAATGTTTATATTTCTAAACTCTAAACAAATCTTTCCTCTTTATAATATTAGGTTAGACTGACAGAAATACTTAAACAACTGAAAATATGTGTGTCCGTAGGTTCATTTAGTACCTACAATAAAGAAACCAGTAACATAACTTTAAAAAGCTGAAAAAATAAATAAATGAAAATGTAAAAAAACTCAGGATTTTGAGGTTTATATAAGTTTTTAAATTTCAACTTTATAAGTTATTTTTTTAATTTATGAGTTATTAGAATTATAATTCAATATTGGGCTCAAAGTTATATAATTAGAAGTAAATTATTTTTGTTAGCTAAAAAATTTAATTAAAAATTTAAAAAACCCCGATACAAAGTCTAAAAAGAATAAAAATAATATTATTACGTACTTATTGAAGTCGTTGTGTCGAAGAACCGTATGTACGTACGTTGACGATGGTGTCTATTTTACGAAGTTATTCATTGAGGACTTAGACTATACGATTCGATATTGTAATTTCTTTATTAGCCTTGGTAATTTATTTGTACTTTAATTTCTTCCTTTTTAAGCGGTTAATTTTCATTGAATAAAATCAACTTTAAATATTATGCACCGGCTAGGTACCTATGTGTCTCCTTCAATTGAAAATCTTAACATTATAATTGACATTCTTCAGTAAAATAATAAAACAAAAAACCATATTCATTACTATAATATTCAATATTAATACTGTTTCTCGGCAAAGTAAGTATGCCAAATGTTTTAAGTTTTAGTGATTTTTTAAGTTTTAGTGATTTTTTCGAATTAATGAAACCTTTTCGGTTAGCAATTGTTGTCATTATACCTAGTTATTAGTTTATACCTACCTAGTTTAACGTTAGCTTATTTTTCAAAACGTGTAAATTTATAGCCTTCTTTAAAATAACTTGTTCCACTGGAATATTCTATAACTTACAAATATTGCAAGCCGCAAATATAATAACACTTCCTCTCTACCGAAGAAATATATATAATCAATGATTTTAAAATTATTGTTGGACAGTCCTTTAAGACGATCGAACAGAACAATTCATTTACTCAATCACTTTAGTTCTCACCAATACTTTACTTGTATCTTTATATATTTTCCTTTGTAGATAATTATATTTAATAATTACTAAAGAGAAATAAAAACACTTCCAAGTATAATTCACTTTATATTGAGTTTTACAAGCACTCGCGACAGTAGTTCAAATACGAATGAATTCACATACCAACTTTATTATTAAAGTTGTCTCGTTGTCAAATCACAATCAATTAAACATTGAAACATTTCATATTACCCTCTACAATAATAATAATAATAATATAATAATAAGCTATTAAAATGATAGTATATGTAGGTTTATAATTTATAACATTTAAAGTCGGTAACATTATAAACTCAATAAGAGACAGGAAACCATCTAACCACAACCTAAGAAGGGTAATAGATAAAATAATTCAACAATCAAGAACTTTTAATAATAAAAAAAAATACAAATTGAAAAAACTTCATATAATTATATAATTCAGGTACCTACATACAGATGAATCGGTGGGAAAAGAAAGTATAAGTAGTTCAACCGTGGACCTACACAGTACACAGTACACAGTACACAGTCGGTCAGTGTTAGAGTGACTGTTACCCAATCGGTAATCCTAATGTTTGATTTTGACAGATTGGCGTACAATGAGGTTCACATGCTACAGTTAAATAGTACAGTCGAGTACATAGTGGAATTTACTCTGGTGAGCTATTTGAAATATACCTATATGTATTACGTAAAAAATATGAAAATCCTACAACTTAAGGCTATATTTATTTAGACTATTTAGAATCGTTATGTCGTTTCCAGCAAGTCTACGACGCCAGCGTGCCCAATAGTGTGTGGGTCCGCAGCGAGGGCGGCGACAGCGCTCACCCCGTACTGGTGACGGCCCGCCAGCGAACAGGCGAGTCGATACCGACAAATATCTTTAATGATGGTTCTTAAAATCAAATGTCTTTCGAAATAAAACAAGTTTTTAATAATACTGAAGGTTTAAAAATTGTAAATCCAAAGTGAATTACTTATTAGAATGCAAATATTATTCTAAAATGCGTCCTATTTTATTGAAAGTTTTTAAATTGTTATATCGTTAACGTCAATTACAGGCGCCGTAACGTGGCAGGTACCGTATGAGGCGGAGAACGGGCGGCTGTTCGAGTTGGAGCGCACTCTGTGTCCTGACGACGCGGCCGAGAACGAGGCCGACTCGGACTGCGGTAGGTACTCGTATTGAATGCTGTCAATAGAGCAACACAATTAGAATGACAATAATTTTGGTCTGTCTCGCAGCGGACGGCGCAGCCGGGCCGGGGGGGGCGGGGCGTGCGCTGTCTCTGCACGTGTCGAGTGCGTGCGCGTCGGCCGTACGCGTGTCGCTGCGCGTGTCCCCACTGGCGGCCTGGCGCCTCCGCCCGCAGCGCCCCGTCACTCTCTCCGCCACGCTCGTAATGCACTAGAGTGACTGGTATTCAGTCCGTTTATTAAAATTAACGTGTCCTGCTCTTCATTTCTTTACTGTCTAGTGTTGTCCTATACTTCTCCGTCGACTCGTAACTGTTACATGGAGATGGTTTGCCCGTTAAGAAAATTGACAGTATTAAAAATATAGAAAAAAAAAATTACATAATAAGAATAATTGTAAATTTGTAATTTTTACATTCCGTATTCATCTTGTTATTCGGACAAATAAAACAAATACATATATAATTTAAATTTGACACACCGTCATAGTTATGCATTCTTTTACTTGTACTTGATGTAAATAAATTTATTTATATAATAGTTTTAGGATGACAAAAGGTACAACGTATCTGCCTTTATATTATAAACAAATGGCTACTTTAGTAGCATTAAATTTAAAAACTTATAAGGAATATAACGAAAAATAAATGCAATTTCAATAATGTAGTACTGACAGACCATAAGCGTTCGACTTTAAACTAAATGATAAGACAAAGCCTAAGCTGTTTAATATTGTCCATCTAAATATACAAGGGTTAGAAGGCAACAAATCGGAAGTGGAACTGTTTGTTCAAAAATATGACATTAGTTTATTTTTACAGAGCACTGGTCGTCAAAGAATAACAATATTATAAATGTTCAAAATTATAAATTGTCAAGTTCGTTCTGTAGAGAGAAAGCTATTCGCGGTGGCTCACTTATCTTAGCTCGCAATGATGTAGTGTTGAAGTCTCGATCAGACATAGTGGCGCTCTCTGTCGAGCGAATTATTGAACTCCTGCATTGAACTCAATGAACATATTATTTTATGCGTGCGGTGATTTCAATGTAGATGTATTACAAGTAACTTCGTCTAGTGTACGTTTATTAAATTTGTTTAAATATTTTAACTTATTGAACGTCGCAACTTTTGCAATAAATTTGTTCTAAAAACGAACAGTCGTTGGTTCAAAGGCATTATTAAATTCATTTTTTATAATTTGAATTGAAAAACACCAACGTTATTAGAGTCAATTTATATTAATTATTGAACGTCTGTTCTGAACCTACTCGCACTACTAGTGTTTCCGCGACTTGTATTGATAATGTGTTCTGTCGCTGCGACATTTATAAAGAAACGGTAATTACGAATGTTTACTCCAGACCACTGTGGTCTTAAATTCTCTTTCTCTATTAATTTGTCATGAAAATGAAAAGCTCCAAAAGTTTACTTGCAGATTGCAATTACAAAAAACCGGATCCTTACATTTAAGAATACTGTTGAGCAAAAAGTGGGTTAAATAGACATGACCGATGATAATCCAAATTTTGTATATAATAACGTTTTTGAGTTTTTGTTACAAGAATAATATTTTTAAGCCAAAAACTATATCTATATCAAATATCTAAAACTTTAATTTATTGATTGGGCTACCGTGGGCATATATAAAAGTAGAGATAAGCTATATGATTTATATGGTGAAGCAATGGAATCAAGATCCGGTGTTCTTAAATAAAGTTACGAATTTCTCTAAAATATTTAAGAACTGGCATGTTTTATCTAGTGTTTCTGGGAAAACTAGGGCTACTAATGGACCTATTAAGTTAAAAAATCATAATATTGAAATAAATTCAGATTTAAATGTGGCGGCTTGTTTTGAGACTTTTCTTAACGAAATTCCTTTAACAGTCACGCGTAATTTAAATTCTTCAATTTGATGCAATCGCCGAATTGACGAATAACGTAAGAGTCAGTAATAAATGTTTTATTTTTAAACCTGTTACATCATATGAAATTTTTAAAACTTTCAGAAACCAAAATATAAAAAAAACCGCTGATCTTTGGGGTATGTCAGTAAAATTACTTATAACTATTATAAATGATATTGCTCCACAACTATTCTTAATTTTTAACAAATGTATAGAAACCGGTACATTCCCATATTTAATGAAAAATAGTAAAGTTGTTCAAAAGTGGCGATAGACTATAACCTGGAAAATATAGGCTATCTACTTTACCTACCTTAAGAAAAATCTTCGAAAAAATTATTCTAAACCAAATGGCAGAATTCGTTTATAGCAATAAAATCATGCATAATAAACAATTTGGTGAAACACCAAAGGCAAATCGACAACTGATGCGGGTGCCACGCTTCTTAAGCACATTTATGACGCATGAGTGAAGTCGCAGAATGCAATCGGGGTGTTTTGTGATATATCTAAAGCCTTTGATTGCGTGGACCATCAAACATTACTATGCAAACTTAACCACTATGGTGTGCGTAGTGCTGTGCTTAATCTTATTGCCTCTTACCTGAATCAAACAAATCAGATGGTTGGTGTAAATAATTGTAAATCGGCTGGTCCTCACATAAAGATGGGTGTTCCACAAGGATCTATTCTTGGTCCCTGTTTATTTTTACTCTATATTAATGATTTGCCTTTTTTACGTAAAAGAACTATGTGACTGTATATTGTACTTATTGCTGATGGTACCTCGCTTATTTTTGATGTTGAGCGTAATAAAGCTAATTTTGAGTAAGTAAACAGTGGTCTCTCACGTGTTCTTCATTGGTTAGAAAGTAATAGTTTAGGGTTAAATACTAAGAAAACCAAATGCATGGAATTTACATTGCCTAATGTAAAAAGTCAAAATTGTAGTTTACTCCTTAACAATGAAATGTTAGAACTGACTGATTCAACAACTTTCTTAGATATAACTTTAGATAGAAAGCTCCAGTGGAACCCCCATCTCTCGACACTCGCTGGCAAACTTAGCTCAGCAGTCCTTGCAATTAAAGCAGTAAGACAATTAACAGATGTTAGTATTGCTCGACTCGACTTACGGTATTTTACTATGAGGCAGCGCCGAAATTTATTCTAGATTTATGGTACAAAAAAGAGCTATACGGTCTACTTGTAACTTAAAAGCTAGAGACTCCCTAAGAGATGTTTTTAAAGAAATCGGTATTCTTACGGTCGCTTCTCAATACATTTTTAATGACTTATTTTATACACGCCAAAATTTAAATGACTATAATAAAAACAGCGACAGACATACGATCAATACAAGAAATAAAACGCCAAAATTTCGACTTCGAAAAGTTAACAAATCCTTCAAGGGCTTGAGTGTACCCATACAAAATAAAGTTCCACAAGATATCTTATTATAACATTCAAGAATTTTCAGTTGATCGAAATGTGTGGAATTTGAATCATTGACTCATCTGCAGGGCTGATGCTGTAAATGCCTACTTGAATAAAGATATTTGAATTTTGAATTTTTTTGATCGTCTCCGAATGCGCAGTCGTCCCCGCGAGTGCTGTTCTACGACTTCGAGGAGGGACAGAGTAGCGTACGGCTCGTGCTGGCGTCTGACGCGGACGTGTGCGCCACCGTCTCTGTACAGGACTACAAGGCGCGTCCCCATTTTTAAATATCTGTACATGCTTGCGTTATCCGTTTATCCGTTTTAAAAGCTTCACTGATGTGTACCCTTTGCAACACTCACATTGCAGTGTCCCATTGCGCAAACGGTGGCAGAAGTCTCCTCGAGTGGTCAGCGCATGACCATGCTAAGATCGGGAGGAGTGCAGCTGTCGGTGAGGCTAGCTCCAGGTGGTGAGGCACACCGTCCAATACGGAACGTGGTATGACGTCGGTATCTCTCGGCAGAAGGAGGACTTTCCGCGAGGGTTCTACGTAGTGTCACTGGTGCGGGGGACGGAGAGCGCCTGCGGGGGGGAGGAGGAGGTCGGGTCGGACTGGCTGTGGGAAGAGGTGTTCGAGGGACGACAAGTCGAGCAACGCCTTGCACAGCGACGAAAAGACTTCACTGTATCCGTAGAGGTAGGAAGTCGTAGATACATTTGAAAAACTAAAGTCTGTTAGTATCTGTAATAGAAAAGTTTTCATTCTATTAAACACTAAAAATACAAATTTCTGTGTGAGCAGCCAGCTCTGACCCGCACGCAGTATGTGGTGGGGTCGGTGGTGACGCTAGCGCTGTTCCTGAGCTTCTACGTATTGTTTGGTGCGCTGGTGCTGGCCCAACGATGGCCCACCTTCGCACGCCACGTGTCCCCGCTGGCCGTCCTAGCCGAGCCCTCACCGGACGCTAGCGGTGAGACGACCAATATTTGAACGAGACTTTTGACGATCGCGTCTAAATCGTTTGGTCCCTTTAAAGTCTTCACTCTTTCAGTCGTGGAACAAGGCGGTGAAAATCGTGTTAACGGTAGACCTGATGGGCCGAAGGAAAGTCGTCGCCGAGGTTCCGGTAAATATAACCAATAATAAATAATTTAAGTCATACCTCCTTATACGTTTATTGTTTTATTAATTTTAGTAAGCCGATATAATCTAATGGAATAGGTAAGTGAATGAAAAACAGTTATCGCAGCTTCTTTAAAGCCAATTTAAACTAAATACCAAGGATCACTATATGGAAGCCATTATTTGCGTAAATGTATAAACAAATTTATAGAATGATCGCTCTCGTTTTGTGTATACCTAGTCTTTCCAGAAATATTGTAACAAATAAAATAATATTTTTTTTAATTGCAAAAAAAAAATCATCGCTTTTACAGTGTGTTAGTTTAATTCACAAATATAAAACCATTAAAAATATAAAAAGCTTATTCGAAGTGGTGTCCATTAGCTGCAATACAGACTTTTAAACGTTGAGGCCAGTTATCAATAGAAGCACTCGCTCTTTCCATGGGGAAATTCTTCACTGCCAATCGTACGGATTGTTTTAGGAACTTCAAATTATCATGTTTACAGCAAGCTGTACTCTCTAAAACTAACTATAAATCATAATTCAGCGGATTAAGAACGGGACTAAACGACGGCCAGTATTATTAAGGGGCTTAAATACCTTCTCAAGAATGGTATCTTGATACACTTGTGCCGATGTTTTGATACCTTTTTCACAAAAATATGGCTCAGTCACTCCTTCATAACTAACACCCTACCAAACCATCACTGAAGTCGGATAATACCCACGTTGCACTCTGTAGACTAATTGGGAAGCTTCTTTAGAGCTTTGAGCAAAAATACGGTCATTTTTTTTGTTAAAATGTAGCTCAATTGTAAAAAAAATCTCATCCGTAAAAATTTTGGAAAGTAGGAGCCAAGGTGAAAGGGCTCCTTTTGGCGGTGAACAAACACGTCTGCGTTTTGGTGGCGTTGAATTTGACAAGATTGGCTCTGCTCCATGCGGAGACTGCCTGAAGTTTGTCATTCAAACGTTGCACCATGGCTTCTCTTTCAGATTTTACTTCATTTCTACTAACCCGAGAACTTGGCAGATATTTTTCTACAACTGTGCTGGCGTCTGCATACCCATAGACCCGGCTTCAGCAGATCGTTGATGTGCAGCAGAAAAAGAGTTGCAGAAAGAACGGACCCCTGACGTACTCCGGCATTTGTTGTCAAGGATTCCTAAGAACACCCTTTCAACAACTACACGGAGAGATCTCTGGCTCAGAAAGTCCGTTATCCAGCCAATCAGACCAGGAGATATACCGTACGCTGAAAGCTTGCTTATTAGGCTCGCATGCCAGACCCTGTCAAAAGCCTTCGAGAAGTCCAGAGAGACGGCGACCGCTTCTCCGTTCCTCTCGATGGCCTCGCCTAAAATGTGTCTAGCGCACGCTAGAAGGTCCCCAGTGGACCTATTTCGAAACGCGTACTGTCGGTCACTGAGGTGATTGTTACCTTCTAAGTACGCTAGAAGCCGCGAGTTCAATATACGCTTCATAATCTTACAGAGTATGGAGGTGATTGAAATGGGCCTATAATTGGCAAGATCGGCACGGCTGCCTTTTTTGGGCACGGGTTGCACGTTGGCAAGCTTCCAGGATTCCGGCACTTTTCCAGTCTTGAAAGGGAGGCGATACAGACGTGTCAATACAGGAGACAACTCACCTGCGCATGTCTTGAGCAGAATGGCTGGTATACCATCAGGACCACTGGCTTTATTCACATCTAAACGACACAATGTTCTCCATACCTCTTTGTTCGTGATGCGGATTTCAGGCATCGAAATACCGCAGTGAGGAAGATGTTCTGGAGAAGCATTGCCAGTGTCTAGATGCGAATTCTCAGCAAACAGAGAAGCAAATACATTCGCTTTCTCTGTTGCTGTGTGGACCAGGGATCCATCCGGCTTCAGCAGAGCAGGCAGTGAGGATTGGCAAAAGTTTGACTCGATCGCTTTGGCAAGAGACCAAAAAGCTCGACTTTGCCAGTTGGTCTGCCAGAGAGCTTTTCGCCATTCTTAACGATCCGATCGAGGTATGCCGCGGCTTAAAATGTAAAAAGTGCGTCGTGTGCCGCCTACATTAGAACAAGAAAATATTTTTCGCACAAACAAAAATTTTTTTTTAGTTTTGTATTCTTAATTGGTAGTCGAATTGTTTTTTATCTTAGTATTAACTGTAACTAACCATTGATGCAAATAAAACAAACAAGAGAAGCAAATTTTAATAGTTTTCCTTAAAAATTAGGTTAGGTAGAAACTATACAGGTTGTTCTTATTTTTTTTAACACAAAATTACTATGTTATGATTATATACAAAATAAAATGGAAAATATGATAAAATTTAAAGGGAAATATGACATATGTATGTATATATGATATAAATGTAGTTAAAAGAAGGAATAAAAATATTACATTGTCTTAAGAGTTTAGGGATATGTATTGTTTTGAGGTATTACAAACTGAGAGCGCTCCGAATTTAGTCTCAAGGATATTTGTATGTAACCGTGTTTGTGTTATTCGTTCGAGCCTTTCATATTTTTATTTCCTCAAAAAACAAGCCAAATTTAAAGAAATCTATTAATTTTTAATATTATATATAAATATATGTATATTTATAAGTCTTTGTTGTTTTACCCTGGACATTCATAGAGTTAGATAACAAGCAAACACAACACTGAATTGCATATAAATCCGCTCGGTAGTTTTGATAAACATATTCTTATTATAACCTATACATTTATTAGTTTTTTTCTAAAAAAGGTTTGTATATGTTATTAGTATATTGTGTATTATATATATTTTTTATAATGCGGAAACAAACACAATAGATAAACAGCCAAAAAAATAAAACCTATTGTTTTCTTGACTGTATAACGTAGAAATTAATTAAAAAAAAAATATTTTACAAATATCGAGATTAAACATTATGTACCGACATAATATTGTTTGATTCATATTTGAACATGTCATTACAAAGAATGAGAAATTATTTTGAATCGTCTTAGATACCAAAATATATAGGTATTCCACAAATCTCTAGAAGTTTTGTCGGTGTAAGTTTATGTATTGCTTGTAAATTAAATGAAGTCTTCAGAAATCCAATTATGATAAGTTTTCAAATGTGATGGCGACTTTAGACTCTTGTTGTTATATAAAACATTTTCTTCCTTCGTCATACTAGTCCAGGTTTGAATGGTGTTTTAAGTGATTCTTTCCAGGCAGTTTAGTGTAGGCAATAAATTGCGTTTTGCGAAGACCTACAAAACAGATTACAGAAACCGACTAATTATATGTAAATAAAAAAACAAATAATAGACATTTTTTTTATCACAATTTTATTAAAAAAAAAGCCGCTGGGAAATATACTACAATATCATAAATATTCAAATACAAAACATAAAAGATATATATTAAGGGGTTTATTAGGGGTTTTTCTAGGGGTTAATTCATGACATTTAGAGTGGTTAAAAAATAAAACTGTAGTTTAGTTAGATATTAGTTTTTAATTGTAGACACGCTTTTAAGACCCAATAAAAAAGTAACACCAAATAAAATAAGTATAACAGTTGATAAAAATAAGAATCAACTGTTATAAAATATGAAGTTTAGTTCACAATACTACGACGTACTCCATTTTATATTTCTGACTGAAGACATTTTGTTTATCGTGTTCTTTCCTTCCATTTAGTGCGATTACGCTCTCTATATATAGATGAATTCTCTATGCTCATCTAATAATGTCATTTCGCATTTAATTAGATACCCATGTCGTAAAAAATCCAGACCCCATTTTGTTGTGGCCGCCATATTGGTTTTGCAAAGACGGCAATTTATAAAATAATTAAATTATAGTGTTCTGCTCTTTGAGGCCTTCAGTTAAATATCTATGGTAAAAATTAAGTTTGCCGCCATCTTGTTACGTCCGCCAAATTGAATTTACAATAACATATTTTTAACACTTATCGTGTTCTTCTCGTTAAACCATTTTATTTTATACCCATATCCAAAAATCAGTCACCATCTTGTTTCGTCCGCCATATTGGATTTTAAATGGGGTCGTCGAGCAATTTAATAAGAACTAAATGTGTATGGAGAGTTTCTGTTCAAACGGGTTACGGGCTCTGATATAATTGAATTGTTCAATTTCACACATCACATTCACACTCTACTACATATATACACAAAACATATTTATATTCCGATATAGAATAATAAATTAAAAAACGATGTAAACTCGCAAAACTTTAACAACCTGTATATGGCTATCGGAGGAATTGTTATTTTGTATAGAGCGCTGATCAGCGCTCCCGGCATCCGACGGAGTCGAATTTTGAGCGCAGATCTAAGCTCTCGGCATTCGAAGCATTAATAGACAAATTAATAAGAAATGAAAGAAAGTGGGGTTATCGGTTTAAGTTTAACAACAAATACACAGAATCCATACTAGCTTTTGCAGATAATCTCGCGATAGTTTAGGATTTCTGTACGTGGACGGGCGGATTGAGGACAAAACCAAGTAAATACTTTAGTCTGTGTCTGGGTAGATGGAATACCAAATATACCTCTTACGATCCGGGTGTTATAATAGGCGGTCAGTGCGTTAGTACGGTTACGGAAGCAGCTCCGTTTAAATTTTTAGATAAAAAAATCGATTACCAAGGCCGTACTCCATCGTTGGATGTAATAGTCGATAGCTTTTTAAATGATCTCAAAAAGGTAGACAACCAACCAATAAGTAACGTCAAGAAAGCTTGGATTTACGATAATTTTTAACATCACGTCTAAATTGGCCTTTCCTCGTTTATAATATTAATAGAAATCTTTTGTTAAAGTTAGATGCAAGCGTCATAAAGACATCGAAGTTATGGCTCGGGTTAGCGCACTCAGCGGACTCTTCAACCTTATTAAGAGACCGAAACAATTTTGGATTAAAATTAAATAAACCATCGCAGCTCTACAAACATCTAAGAGTTACCAAAAGACATATCATCGGTAAATCTAAAGATGATACTGTAACTTCTCTCCCAAAAGACAAAGTTGCCTCAGAGCTCGAGTCACGACTTCAATTCCATAAAAAAACTATGATAGGTGCTCAAACGAATAAATTAGGGCTAGGATCAAGTAGGAAAGTTCAAGACATAGACATAACAAAAATCTTTTATTCGACAAGACGAAAACGAAAACTACCGACTGCAATGAGCTTAGAAATACAAAACGAATGGGTGACCATAGGAGATCCTTTTATTCCACTAGCTTTAAAGTGGCGCACCTTAATTTATAATTAGTCCCCAGCATTATTAAAATTCTATCTTAATGCATTCCAAATGACTCTCCTAGATCAAAAGAAGAAAAGTCTTGCAACATCTGTGGGGAGGCACAAGGAACTGTGTGCAGGGTACTTCTAGATAGAGGTCAACACTCGCGTCACCACGATAAGGTATTAGAAATCATACGGGAAGCGGTTAGTCTTTCAGTAGCAAGAGCTCGGAAAGGTATAACAACCACCAAAGGATCTGAAGAATTCGTAAAAGAAGGCTCCTCCAAAAAATTAAAAGCGAAGCCTTATTCAATATTAGGCGCGGCTCCTGATTAGACTCTGATGATGGACACGTATGAAAAGCATTACAAAATTCCTGGGGATGTTGGTGTTTCGTCATCCAGACCGGACTTATTCCTGTATTCGAAACATCTGAGGCGCGTGATACATGTGGAGCTTACTGTACCTTGGGAAACAAACATCCCAAGGGATCACACATTCAAGCTCAATAAGTATTACGAATATATTTATATTTTCAAACATTAATTTCGGTAGTGGCATCTTTTCAATGTTTATCTATACTGCAAAGTTAGAAACATTGGTTAGGATTTTCGAAAGAAACCTAATAGATGTCACCACCGTCCCGATAAAGACGATTACATATAGAATGCTTAATTCACCGAGACGGACAGCGATACGGTAGCTCAGTTGGTAGAGCGACGGGACGGTTTCCTAGTAGTCGCGGGTTCGAATCCCTGCCCGTATCGGTTTATTTTTCATTCTTTATTTATATAAATTTAAATAAGCTTAACATGGCTATACATGTTTAAAGATATTTTCAAACATAAGTATATATTACGAACTGATCAGGAATAAATTTATAGTTAGTTTGTACGCGGTAGAAGTGGGAGCGAGAGGTATTGTCATACCTCTCAAAAATCTTATACCTCGCAAAATCTCTCTATAACCTTCGTCCTATACAATAAAGCGATCTTATCGCACCCTTATTCTGCTAGGATCGGATCATGAGAGACATTGAAGGGTAGTGCATAATAGAATAATACTAATATAAATACATGCATAATAAAATACTTAGTACAATATACATACATACATACATATACTGTATACATATAATACATATACACACTATACATACACATACATAGGTTTAATTTTACCAATACATACCAATTTTAATTTACAATAGAAGATAGTAGAGAAATATACGAAGTCCAGGGGGGGCAGCTGCCTCTCCCTGCCTTCCCCTTCGGTACGTCCTTTGGTCGGTACACAAACAGTTGACTAACCAAGTGTATGGAGAGTTTTAAAAACTGCATTTAGTTCCATACCTACTTTGCGTAATGCAATCACAGCGATTCTGTTCTCTTTATTCACTCTATTATAATATCGCCAAATATTGTGCAATGTATTGGCGCCAAAATGAAAAAACACAATGCACAATCGTATAAAAATGACAGATTCCAAATTCAAATGTAATAATTTTTATTTTAGTTGTAACAGTATTTATGGCCAGATTAAGTATATGAGATTAGTTAGCTATCGCGCCGATTGGGAAATTATTTAATATAGATAATAATAATATTAATAATAATATCAGGACCAATTACACACATTGATCTAACCCCTAAGTAAGCCAATTATTTGCTTGTGTTAAGGGTGTTAGACAACGATACAAATACATAGAAATACACATATAAATACTGAGAATATATATAATAAACGACCAAACCGTTGATTTAGATGCCACGTTCGACAGCAGCGACGTCAGTGACTCGGACGAAGAAGATATTCACAACTCGACGAGGTCACCAGAAGGCGGCGGGGCTTCCGGCGTACCGGTGCCGCCTCCCGGGACTGGCTCCGCTGGCACCGATAGAAACTACGAAACCCATGCGACTCGGGCTGTCTCCACCGAAGAGCAGGTAATGTTCGGCGTCCCCCTGCGAGATGTGTCGTGTGGTGTGTTGTGTAGTGTGTCGTGTCCCAGGTGCAGGGCCCCTTTGGTCTCCCGGCGCGGCTGCATCTGGCGGCGCTGGCTCGGCGCGGCGGCCGCACGCTCCGCGCCCGCTCCGATCGCTACCTCTACATGCTCTACACCGTGGCCGTCTTCTACGCTCTACCGGTCACGCAGTTTGTTCTCGCCTTCCAAATCGTAAGTAGGTTCCCGCCCCTCTCCCGCCCCTCGCCTCGACCTCACGCGTCTCTCTGCGTCAGATCCTGAACGTGTCGGGGTCGCTGGACATCTGCTACTACAACTTCCTGTGCGCGCATCGCGCCGGCGCGCTGTCTGACTTCAACCACGTGGTGTCCAACGTGGGTTACCTGCTGCTGGGAGCGCTGTTCCTGCTTCAGGTTCGCCGCCGCCGCCTGCGCCGCAAGAGACTTCCTCGGAACCAGGTGCTCTCGTTAGAAACTTTTACGAGAGAAACTTTTAACTTTTACTCTGAAACCCTTACAAAAATAAGGGTGCCTAGTTTTAAAATGATATAAGTATACTTTTGCAAATATACATTTTGTTGCAAATTACCGATTTTGAACTCTTTTCAGATTTTTCAGTATAGAGATGTTACAGCCATCAGCACAAAATATTCACTAAAAGCTCTCGTCCCACAGGACTACGGCATCCCGGCGCACTACGGACTGCTGTCAGCCTTGGGGGCCGGTATGATGGTGGTGGCCCTACTGTCCGCCAGCTACCACGTCTGCCCCAATAGACTAAACTTCCAGTTCGGTGCGTACCGTTCGTACCCGTGCGCAATACAAACCGAACATAGCACCGGCGAAATAACGAAATCGTATGCCACCTTGCAGACACGGCGTTCATGTACGTGCTGGCGGTGCTGATGATGGTCAAAATTTATCAGTCGCGACACCCCGACATCAACGCGCGCGCGCACGCGACCTTTGGCGTGCTCGCCGCGCTCATCGCGCTGGGTGAGGGCGGAGTCCCATGACGTACACTAGTTCACTGCACATCATACTTTATAGCGATGAATATTATACGACATGGGCTTACAACGTTATAAAAATATAAAAGATAAATTAGTCACTCGTGATAATAATTATTCTAAACTAACACTCCGCGCGCTCGCCAGTGGTGTGGGGCGTGCTGGGCGGGGGGCCTTACTTTTGGGGCGTGTTCACCGTGCTGCACGTTTTCACGTTTCTGTTACTGTCGCTGCGCATCTACTACGTGGGGCAGTTCCGACTCGGTAATCCTCGACAGAAAACTACCAAACTTTATTCCGAGACCTCACGAAATGTAATCATAACGTAAATCTATGCGTCCAGAGAAAAAGTCCCTGGCGGCGGCGGCCAGTGAGCTGCGGCGACCGCGGTACGGCGCGCGGCTGGTCATGCTCATCATCGCCAACGCCCTGAACTGGATGCTCGCCATCTTCGGGTACGATACTCCGTCTACACGTTCTCCTTAGATCCTATCGACCGCCCGTCGGTCGAAGACGAGTCAGTAACGTCACGCTCGCATCCCGCAGCCTGCTGAAGCGCAGCAGCGACTTCGCGGGCCACATGCTGCAGGTGCTGCTGGGCAACGCGCTGGTGCACATGTGCTGCTACCTGGGCATGAAGCTGGCGCACGGCGAGCGGTTGCGCTGGTACGTCTGGGTGTTGCTGGCGGGCGCGGCGGCGGCCTGGGTGCCGGCGCTATACTTCTTTCTGTCAGGGTCCTCGGACTGGTCGGCGGCGCCCGCGCTGTCGCGCCACCGCAACCACGAGTGCTTGGTGCTGCAGTTCTACGACGCGCACGACCTGTGGCACCTGCTGTCGGCCGTAGCTCTCTACCTCACCTTCAACGTCCTGCTCATGTGGGACGATGGGCTGTCTGCCGTCAAGCGCACGGAAATACCCGTGTTCTGATACCCAGCCACGATAATAAATTCAGACTCTAATGTTTTACTATCTCTTGTTTTATTACTTCTACCGATTCCCACCCCGGTCCGGGGTGGTTAGCGCGAACGACGAACGTGTAGCGGCACTAAGGTCGGGTTCAATTCCCGACATTGACGGGTGTCTATGTCTACGTTATTGATGTTTGATTTCTAGGTTTTGCCGTTTATTAAAAATATTTAAAGTATTGAAATAAAACTATTTTTACGGATTTAACTCGCGTATATTGAATTAAAACTTAAATTTACATTTTAAATAATAGGAATAAGGAAATAAGGAATAGAAACCACATCAAGCCACCCACAGTTGAGCGTCAACCGGCGCTACTACCATATGTGAAAGGAGTTACTAACAGAATCGGTAAAATCTTAAAAAAGGTTTCTATAAGAACTATCTACAAACCTCAAAGGAAAGTGAACCAATTCTTAAGACCTATCAAAAGTAATATTCCTTTACAATGTGCTGGAGTATATAAACTTGACTGCGATTGTGGCTTAGGTTAAACATAGGTTAAACAAAGAGGAGCATCGGTAAAAGAGTTAGGGAACACATATCGGATATCAAGCATAGGCGTACATCGAAGTCAGCAGTGTGTGAACACACCATATACAAGCCCAATCATTATATAAGATTTGATAAACCTAAAATAACCTAGCTAAAGAACAATGTTACATTCCAAGAATGGTTCGTGAGGCTATTGAAATTAAAAAACATCCTAATTTTAATAAAGAAGATGGTTGAGGATTATGTAACACCTGGGACCCACTTTTGAAAAGTATAAAATCCCATGTCTGTGACCCCACTGTGAGACTTCAAGATACTGTTAGTGCGTTTTGTGTGAATCCTGAACTGTATGCCCGGAAACTTAGAAACCGTTGGAGGTAGATGACTAATTAACTGACTTACTGACAGACGTCAGACACCTCCATCTCGTCTTACCGTGAACACGATTGCTGCAAAGCTTTCGAAACGTCGGATTAGATTTAAAATGTAAATTTAAAATTTAATTTAATATACGCGAGTTAAATCCGTAAAAATAGTTTTATTTCAATGTGTAGTACAATGTGAAAACCTTAGAAAACAATATATTTAAAGTATTTATAATGAGTATTTCGAAGAATTTGTATCTTTGTCTACCACTGTTTGTCTTAGCACGTGTAAATAAGTTGCTGCTTTTTATTTTTTTGTGAAAACTTCTTCAGCATCGTTGTGACTTGAAAGTCGATAAAGCGAAAAAGCGACGTTAAAAAGAGACCGACAGATAAATTCCCTTCTCTCTCTAATACCTTGCCAATACATAGTATTTATAAAGAAACATCTACCTTTACAACCACCTTACAGACTTTTAATAATAATAATCTTTATTGTACATCCTCAAAAGTAAAAAATTTCCATGTATTACAAAAGAAATTAAATAAAATGAAATTATAAAACAAAATGTATAGTGCCCGGCAATAAATATTGCACATCGATCTTTGGAAAGAGACTAATTTCGGCTTCGTAGAGCATTATCTCTGTCGCACGAAATTGAAACAGTATGGTAACTATAAGGAGCTGTTAAAACAAGTATAATTTGATTCTGACAAGACGAAGCTTCTTAGCATTCCATGGATTCACCGTTCGGGTGCCGGGCCCATCGCGTTGCAAGGAGAGGAGTGCAAGCAGTGCCTGGGACTTGCGACCCAGGAGTAGGTTTAAGGGGCCCCTTTATTATGCGCAAAAACGCTCACCTTCACCCTCCACACTCCTCTCCCTACCTAACCAAATTTGGAAAGAGCCTACTAATGCCGCCTTTGAAATACGTTCTAGAAATGAACCGATGCTTGTTCTAGAAAGGCCAAGGTCTTTAAGTAGGCTATAGAGAGATTTCGCTGTTATACCTCTCGCTCCCACTTCTACCGCGTACAAACTAACTATAAATTTATTCCCGATCAGTTCGTTGGTCAGTTCGTAATACTTATTGAGCTTGAATGTGTGATCCCTTGGGATGTTTGTTTCCCAAGGTACAGTAAGCTCCACATGTATCACGCGCCTCAGATGTTTCGAATACAGGAATAAGTCCGGTCTGGATGACGAAACACCAACATCCCCAGGGATTTTCTAATGCTTTTCATATGTGTCCATCATGAGAGTCCAATCAGGAGCCGCGCCTAATATTGAATAAGGCTTCGCTTTTGATTTTTTGGAGGAGCCTTCTTTTACGAATTCTACAGATCGTTGGGTGGTTGTTATACCCTTCCGCGCTCTTGCTAATGAAAGACTAACCGCTTCCCGTATAATTTCTAATACCTTATCGTGGCGACGTGTGTATTGACCTTTATCTAGAAGTACCCTACACCCTACTAATAGGTGTTTCGCGGTTCCTATTGCCTCCCCACAGATGTTGCAAGACTTTTCGGTGGCTTTTCCCCATCTTACTAAATTACTTTGATCTGGGAGAGTCATTTGGAATGCATTAAGATAGAATTTTAATAATGGTGGGGACCAATCATAAATTAAGGTGCGCCACTTCAAAGCTATTGGAATACAAAAATCTCCTATGGTCACCCATTCGTTTTGAATTTCTAGGCTTATCGCGTGGAGTCGGTAATTATCGTTTTCGTCTTGTCGAATAAAAGATTTTGTTATGTCTATGTCTTGAACTTTCCTACTTGATCCTAGCCCTACTTTATTCGTTTGAGCACCTATCATAGTTTTTTTATGGAATTGAAGTCGTGACTCGAGCTCTGAGGCAACTTTGTCTTTTGGGAGAGAAGTTACAGTATCATCTTTAGATTTTCCGATGATATGTCTTTTGGTAACTCTTAGATGTTTGTAGAGCCCCGATGGTCTTTTTAATTTTAATCCAAAATTGTTTCGGTCTCTAAATAAGGTTGAAGAGTCCGCTGAGTGCGCTAACCCGAGCCATAACTTCAATGTCTTTATGACGCTTGCATCTAACTTTGACAAAAGGGTTTTATTAATATCATAAACGAGGAAAGGCCAATTTAGACGTGATGTTACAACAACCCTGAAATAAACCAACGTTATAATTAAGTGGTTTTGAATGGTTTTCATTAAAAATTATGGAGAATTTTAATTTTGAATAATATGACGCAATAATGTCGCGAATTACCGTAGGAAAGTTATACCATTTAATCGCGAATATCATCAGTTCATGTCGTACCGACTCAAAGGCGTTCTCTAAGTCTATCCAACAAACCGTAATTTGTCTCTCGCTAGTTCTAGCATCTTTAAGGCTTTCCGATATTAACGTATTATGTTCCAGGCATCCAGAAATTCCGGGCAAAAATCCTTTCTGGTGATTAGGCCTGAAATATCTATTGTTAATCATGAATTGCGTCATTTTTGTTTGTAAAAAAGAGAAAAATATTTTGGAAATTGTATTTGTTAGGGCTATTGGTCTAGTATCCTTAGGATTATTAACGTTGTCGTTTTTCGGAATGAGGACAAAAAGGGCTTTTCCGAATGATACCGGTATTTGCTTTCTTGACCAGATTTTACCGAATATATTTAAAAGATGTTTATGAAGCGACGGACATTTTTTGTAAACTATATAAGGGATACCATCCAGACCTGGTGCTGACTTAGATGGTTTCATTTTTATTATTTTATTGATTTCCTCCAAAGTTGGTGGGTTGGCTTGAAAATCTTCAGTAGGAGTCTCAGGTTTGTGTTCGTTGGGATCCCCATATAGTCTTTGGTTTTCTGGCACTTCGTATGTGCTTTTATAATGATCGAAAATTTGCTCGTTGGTCAAGAGAAGCTTACCTTTTTGATCATTGAAAATGTTTTTTGAGTATTTAAAAGGATTTTTATCAAAGTCTACTTCATGTTTTGCCCGATCAAATCTATCACGATTTTTTGTTATTTGATTTGTTATGCCTTGGATAAGTTTAAGAATTGATCGCAATACCCTAGACAGTTGGTGACTAAGTTAATTATCGCCTAAGGCTTTGGCTATACGAAGTTTCTTTATAAGGTCTCTTTTTTTCCTCCTCATTTTCAATTTAAAACCGTTTCCTTTATTTTTGTGAGCATAACGATTCGTAGGTGGATAGTGCCCATTAAAGTAGTCGTAAATAGTGTTTTGGAAAGTCTCTACTTGCGCATCGAGTACCTGATTTGAGCCCGGGTGCTCTAACAGGGCCACTATATTTTGGTCATGTACTTTCCAGGTCGATTGTTTAGTATTAGGAATGCTAAGACGCGTCCGGATGGTCATGGACTCCTGGTAGTTTTCATTCAATGGCTCACCATGAGATATATGAGGGTAAACTCTATCCGCAGTGGAAACTGAAGATCTTACCGACGGTTGCCGCACTTCAGCACCATTGTGTGTTTTAAGATGTTTAATAAACCAGGCTCGTCTTTTGTAATTTTTCCCGCACGTAGGGCATTTCATTTCCGTTATCGCGCCGTTTTCGCCGTTATTCTCAACCGGTGGACAGTTCTTCCGCCCCCCGCTCTGGGACTGTCCTAGGGGATTTTTTTTTTTTCTACGGGTATTATTTTTTTTGATAATTATTTTTATTCTTTGTATAAAAGCCACATTTTTTTCTATAAGTGGTGGCTTTAAGCTGGGGTAAAATAAAATAATAAAAAAAAGACGTGTGCTTGGTGATCTATAAAAAACTTTTTTTTTCTTTTAGTGAATAAATTACTTATTTATAGGATTTTCCTACGCTATATAGGATAAAATTTTAAATAAGAATGGTAAAATTTCTCAATTTAAATAGGACCATGTAGTCCTATTTAAATGAGAAATTATCAGTGCTATGTAATATCATAAAAAGGTTAATAATATTAACAGCTAAAACGTTTTTAACCTTAAATCTCAGGAATAAAGTTCAATTACGATTGTTAAATTCTTGTACTCAGGGTCTTTTGTAACACCATAACAGAAAGTCATTGAAATGAAAATCCTTGTTGAAAAAAATACATTTGTACAAGTAAAACATTTATTTTAAACTAAACCTTAGGTTGTAGACAATAAAGTTCATAAAACATATTATCAACTTGTTAAATGATAGGTACACAATACTGGTGTGTTAGGTTATTTTCGTTACGGAATTTCTGGATTCGGTCTCCACGCTCAAGGCCCGCGCTAGAAGCCATGCAATAGCTTAACATGCTTACATTATGTTCACGTAATTTATTATTTAGGAAAATTATAAATGTAAATAATAAAGACCATTATAGCTATTCTTGAAATGAGACATTGTAATAATAATAATAATTCTAATTCTCAGCTACTGCCATTACACCATCTATGCTCTCAAAGAGGTCGATATCACTGTCATTATCAGCTGTATTTATCACTAGTCCATCAGTGTAGTTGTCTAAACTGTGGTGAATGCTTCTATATTCATTTTCACATTTGATTGTATGATCGCAAACCTTTTTCCACTCTTCGGCGCCGATGTTTGATGTCGGCTGTCAGTGGTGTATTCTTGTTTAGTTTCATTTACGAATTCATATAGTTATTTACATATTTTCTCTGTTTTGTTGAAAGAAAATATGACCTAATAGCAAGAGAATGTCTTACATTATAAGGGGCTGTAAATCCCATTCTTTCGAGAAAACAAATTAAGTTTAAAACGTAACCTTCCATCGGTAAGTGATCCAACATGGTATTTTTTTACGTTGTTCTTCATTACAATAAACTATTTTTGTTTTTTAAATGGTTTACAAATTATAAAGAGAAAATCATCCTATGACCAAATTATAGGACTGCTATATGCAATATTTATTATGATATTTGAGTATTTTAAAGTATTCTATATTTTTTTGCTACAGTGTTGTAAAAAGCATAGTTATCGATAATTTAATCCAGTATTATTCTAATGAATTCTGCAACATCTATGTGCTATATCTAGGCATTATTATTCTAGATTTCTCGTGGACGTTAACTGACGACAGATATGAATCGACACGATTGCACAGAAAAATTGGGAATAGAACCATTTTAGTCCTCAATATTTTAATAACTAATATTTAATAGTTTAGAATAATATGGCTGTAGTTTTATTGTAATTTATTTGTCGTTTCTTTTATAAGACGTTCTCAAAGTGGCGAATAAAAAATTAAAAATATGTGTTAACCTGACCATTTTTTTTTAAATTTACTTTCAATAAATGTTTTTGATTTTGTTTTTCTAGTTTATTTGTCGTATTGATTATTTTTAAATCCTTAGTTATTTTCTAGAACGGAATATAGCTGAACGTTATCGCACACGGCAAAATCCTCTAGGTGATAGTACTTTTTGATGTATCTCGTTCTAGCAAGTGATGGAAAGCACTTAAACAGCCTTTTAAAAACAGTAGGTACTACCATAGAGATAAGGATCGCTATCGATATCGCGGATAAGTTTACACAATGTTACATCACTAGAAAAAAATTGTTGTCTACGGCAGTGTACGCCTTAAACATATGAAGCTCCTTCTATGCTTTAATTATTATTTTGAGAAATAGGTAGTGTGGTAGATAATGCTCTATGAAGTCGAAATCAGCCGATTGTCTCTTTCAAAAGGACGATGTGTAATATTTATTGCCGGCTACTGTATTACGACGTCTCATTTTAAGAATGGATATAATGGTTTTTATTATGTGCAGTTATAATTTTCCTAAATAATAAAATTTTTAAATAATAAAAAGCATGTTTCTTAAATGATATTACTCCCCAATTAAAATAACCACTTATAGAAAAAAATGTTTTTATACATAAAATAAATATAATTATAAAAGAATTTAATTTTAATTAATAAAAAATTATACTTGTTTTAACAGCTCCTAATAGATACAGGAATGATTGTATTTCTTGCGACAGTGATAACGCTCTATGAAGCCGAAATTAGCCGATTGTCTCTTTCCAAAGGTCGATGTGCAATATTTATTGCCGGGTACTACACAAGAGGCGACCTTATCGCTAATAAGCGATCTCTTCCAGTTAACCCTTACATTAAAGGACAATACATTAAATACAAAATTTATTTGTTGCCTCTGAACTAACATTAACTCTGAGCGTATGTATGGCGCCAGGGCGTTGACCTTTTAAGCACTACTTACAAAATACAGAGTAATAAGTAAAATATGGAGTATTTTTTTTGTTTCTTGTTTTTTGTTTTGTTTATCAAGACCTTTATTGTTCGTTATGTTTTCTAATTAATTTTCTCAATAATATGGAGTCAAATGCAATTTTTAAAACTCTCCATACACTTAGTCAAATTTGTGTGTTCACCGGGCTTTTAATAGGTACAATGAGACTTCCTCTAATTGTGACAAATAAAATCTGGCCGGCCACATAGTGTACGAAAAAGGTGGTCTAAGCAGTAAGAAATATAATTCGAAGAAATCCTGACCGAAAGCAAAAGATTTTATCTCGGGAAATGAAGATAGCACCTAGAACCATGTCGCGTATTTTAAGAGATGACTTAGGATTTGAAGCTTAAAAGAGACTGGTCTGACTGGTCATTCCTTAACTGATAAATTTAAGATGAATTGGGTGGTAAAATGGAAACAACTACTGAAGCGGTCACAGACAATTTTTTTTTATGGATGAGAATTTTTTTACAATTGAGCAACATTTTAACAAACAAAATGACCGTATTTGTGTTCAAAGCTCTAAGGAAGTTTCCCAATTAATCCACAAAGTGCAACGTGGGCATTATCCGATTTCAGTGATGGTTTGGTAGAGTGTTAGTTATGACGGAGTGACTGAGCCATATTTTTGAGAAAAAGGTATCAAAACATCGGTCCTTTCAGCAAGACTCGACGCCGGGTCATAAAGCTCGGTCCACGCGGTCTTGGTTGGAAGCGAACGTCTCGGACTTTATCAGAGCTGAAGACTGGCCGTCGTCTAGTTCCGATCTTAATCCGCTGAATTATGATTTATGGTCAGTTTTAGAGAGTACAGCTTGCTCTAAACGCCATGATAATTTGGAGTCCCTAAAACAATCCATACGATTGGCAGTGAAGAATTTCCCCATGGAAAGAGCGCTTTATTTTAGTCTCAACGTTTAAAGGACTGTATTGCAGCCAATGGACACCACTTCGAATAAGCTTTTTATATTTTTAATTGTTTTATATTTGTGAATTAAACTAAAACACTCTAAAAGTAATAAATGTTATTAGCAATTAATTTTTTTTGTTCTTTGTTACATTATTAATGTAAGACTAGGTATATATGCCTAAATTTATATAAATATAGAATGAAAAATAAACCGATACGGGCAGGGATTCGAACCCGCGACTACTGGGAAACCGTCCCGTCGCTCTACCAACTGAGCTACCGTATAACATGGCTATACATGTTTATAGATATTTTCAAACATTAATTTCGGTAGTGGCATCTTTTCAATGTTTATCTATACTGCAAAGTTAGAAACATTGGTTAGGACTTTCGAAAGAAACCTAATAGATGTCACCACCGTCCCGATAAAGACGATCACATATAGAATGCTTAATTCACCGAGACGGACAGCGATACAGAAGCTCAGTTGGTAGAGCGACGGGACGGTTTCCCAGTAGTCGCGGGTTCGAATCCCTGCCCGTATCGGTTTATTTTTCATTCTATATTTATATAAATTTAAATAAGCTTAACATGGCTATACATGTTTATAGATATTTTCAAATATATATGCCTAGCTAAATAAATATAAATTATCATAAATATATTAATATAATAATATATTATTGTAAAAAAAAAAATACAAAACAGATAGGTAGTGTGAAAAAGAGTAACTAATACGTAAGGAAATGATTCTTTACGGCATTTTTGAAAATGTTGAGGGATTGAACTCGTTGAATAGACAAAGGTAAGTAATTCCAGAGACGAGAAGCTTGGACTGTGAAGGAATTAGTACAGAAAGCAGTAGAATGAGAAGGAATTTTTAGTTGTAAGTTGTCTATAGAACGAAGTGAACGTTTATGTGAGTCTTTTAAAAACTCAAGCCGTTCTTTTAGGTAGCAAGGATTTAGTGGATTGATATTTATTTATTTATTTATTTATTTATATCTTTTCCACTTAGAATCATAATCAGTGATCACTTGTGTACGTCAACATGGAAATGTCAGGAGGGCCTATTACGATACTAGATTTATCGTAATAAGCCCTTCTGAAAAAGCACTTTCCATCTTAATGTTAAAGCTATGAGGGTTCCAAGCGCGTCCTGGTCTGAGAAGAACCACACAACAAACTCAGCCGGATATATTTTTTGTTATTGTGATCACTGTTTCACAAACGTCAAACTTAAATGCAATTTTGGAACAACTAGAACCGTCGCAATCAATCGGAAAAGAAGCCTAATGATTTCAGGCAACGAAAATTAAATAATAATAACAGAAAAAATAAATATATATAAATCTTCGGCCTGCCACACAACCAGTCACCGCAAGCAGCACCCGTTCACAAGCATAACACAAGAGCCAGCCATCACCCCCTTCGCACATATTTGAGGGAGGGAGGCAACCCGACTCCCGATGCTACCGCAAGTAGTGACTTCTAAGGAATCGGTGTGATGCAGAAGGTCGATAAAGCAAAATTAATTTACAACAAAAAACGAATTGCGGAGATAACTAGCTATTCGCAATACAATACAGATTCATTCCCAGGCCATACCGTCGTCGATGTAATCCTTTACACTACAGTAGGATTTTTTTATTAAATTATTTTTAACATATAATTTAAATTTATTTAATGAGAGGCTTAAGGCTTCATTTGGGAGCTTATTATAAAAACGTATACAATTACCCTTAAAGGATTTACCTATTTTATGGAGCCTAGTGCCGGGCATAGCGAGTTTATTTTTATTTCTTGTATTAATTTTATGTAAATCACAATTTTTCTTGAACTTTGAAATATTTTTATGAACGTAAATTAAGTTTTCATAAATATATTGATTATAAACAGTCATAATTTTAAATTCTTTAAATTGGTTTCTTAAAGAGTCTCTTGGTCTCATATTATATATTGCGCGAACAGCTCTCTTCTGCAATGTAAATATGGTATCAATGTCAGCCGCATTGCCCCATAAGAGTATACCGTATGACATTAAGCTATGAAAGTAACTAAAGTAAACTAATCGAGCAGTTTCCATATTTGTTAATAGACGTATTTTTTTAACCGCGTATGCAGCAAAACTTAGTCTGCTTGACAAATCAAATATATGAGGACCTCATTGCAATTTTTCATCTAAAGTAATGCCCAAGAAAGTAGTAGATTTGACCATGTCCAAATCCTCATTTTTTAATTGTACATTGGTTCTAACATTTTTAACATTTGGTAAACTAAATTTGACACATTTCGTCTTTTTTTTATTGAGCAACAAATTATTGGCGTTAAACCATTGTACAACATCTGAGAGAGCATATAGATAGAGTAAATAATACAAATTATATGAGTATTCCAGCGAAGACGAACTTGCATCCACTTGAGTTTTTCGTGAAATAGTGAGACATTCCCTACCCCCCCGGAACTCATTGCGAGCAGAAGTGTACCAAACCTCTATGTAGTTTTATTTCCATTTTTGATATGTATCGAGATAAATTAAGTTGAAAATAATAGGAGTGCAACAACTCGAAGGAGTTCTTTCATCTGAAGCTCAGTCGCACCACGCCGCAGAGGATTTGAGGTATAGTGCCATCTTAATTTTGCATTGCACTTTGCTCATGCATACAAAATTTTGAGCAACACCTCATTCGCTCGACGACGACGACGACGACGCCTCATTCGCTATCGCCTGCGCTCTTAGTATTGCAGGTGTCATAAGCTCCGCCCCTTACCACAAGTATGCTGCAGTAGAAGAACAAATACCGCCATTTGTAACTACGCCTAATATTGACTGCTAGCCTATTAATTACATGCAAATATCTATTAAAAGTACAAGTGCCTGTGTTCTGGAGAAAAGTTATACTGTATCGAGTGCTTGCTAAGCAATAAAAAACAGAAAAATAATTTATTCTAAAAAAGTCAAAAAATCAGTTAAACCCTACCACTGCTTTGGCTCCTGTGAGTTTACAGCACTGTGTATCGGAACCCGACCTTAACGTAACAAAAGACCGTCAGGATAAGACAGTAAGAAATTTAACTAGAAATAAAAAACGCCGCGCTGAAGAGGATGCTCAGGGATCAGAAAATTTTGTGGAAACAATGAATCGTTTGTTTGAGTCTTTCTCACTAGAACAGGATAAACGTTTTCGAGAGCTCAAATCCGCAGTATCTAAAATTAAGAATCAGAATACAGAAATATCTAGTTCTTTGGAGTTTTTGTCAGCAAAATATGACGAAGCTTTAGTGGTTAGAAAATACAAATATTGCAAAAAAAAAAAAGAGGACCAAAACCGTATCAGAGTTATGGATGAAAAATTAGATTTGTTGAGTTTGTAAGTGTGCGTGAGCGCCACAAGTATTATAACTACTCCATAGATAATTTTTGCTTATATATTTGTAAAAACAGTTGCAATACAAACATCGTCCTCATAACCCGTGTTTCATTAAATTACCTGGTTATCGACATCTTGGTTACACAATCAACAACCTTATAGTCATATAAACATGGTTCAATACGAACCGGATTGAAGAATTATTATTGCAAGTGATCTATTACCTAGTTGTCGCCGCCGAGATTTTTATATATGAAACTCATTAGTGAACAAAAAAGAATCGACGACTGTTATACAAACTTGTGGGTATATAGTGTGATACGCATTCCAGTGCTAAATAACGAAGTGAACGTCTTATAAAGAATCAAATATTAGACGTTTTGGAACACTATTCAGGCAGTATATTAAAGATAAAGACAAACTATAAAAAGTCACCGAAAATAAGAATTACAAAAGGTTTTATGGAAGCAAGGTTACAGTGTTTAGAAGAATATTGGAACTCATACCAGAATAGTTATCAAAATTTATTGAAATGTACTAAAAAGGAACAACGTAAGAACATAACCTATTTCGCTGAAGTCAGTGTGAAGAAACATATTTGGATTTGAAGACAGATATTACGGATACACTTCGGTTATCAAATACAGAGAGAGTAGATGCGTCATCATATAAGGACAGCTCAAGCAGCACCGAGGTAAAACTTCCGAGGATTAACTTACCCACATTTACGGGCATGTATGAAGAATGGTAATCGTTTGAGGACACTTTTACCGCATTAATATCGGAAAATAAGACATTAAGTGAAGTGCAAAAATTACATTACTTAAAATCGTGTTTGACGGGCGAGGCTAGAAATACAATTAAGCATATTCAAGTTACAGAAGCAAATTATAACAGGGCTTGGGAAACTTTGAAAAACAGATACAGTCACAAGCGACTCATAGTGAATGCAATATTGAAAAGGTTATTTACAGTTAAAAAGGTTAACACGCAATCGCCGGGACAGTTAAAAGTTCTGATAGATAGTACACAAGAGTGTTTAAATAGTTTGAATTCGATGGCTATTTCAATAATCTCGTGGGATCCCATGATCATTTATATTACTGTGCAAAAATTAGATTCTGATACGCACAAGGAATGGGAATCACATGTAAGTAGAGAATACCAGTATGATTTACCTACTTTACAAAATATGATTACTTTTTTGGATAATCGCATACATACACTCGAATTAACCTGCTCGCCTTCGACAAACATTCATAAAACACATAAAGAGCGTTCATTCCATTCGTCAGCTGTAACCGTCACTTGTAAATTATGTAATGGCCAGCATCTTCTCTGCCACTGTAAAGAATTTGTAAAACTAGATCCCGAGAAGAAAAATGAATTCATTAGAAACAATAGTATGATATTGGTTACAAAGAAGGACGCAGATTATCAGGGAGTATTGTGGAGACAGGATCCAAGTCATGAAGTAGAAGACTATCGCATGCTGAGAGTGACATTTGGTACAGCCTTTTACGTGGACGATTGTATAAGTGGGCACAATACGGTAGAAGCAGCAATAGAAGCAAGTCGAGAATTAAGAGAATTGTTAAAATGTGGAGGTTTTACATTACAGAAATGGGCATCAAATAGCAAAGAGTTTATAGATTCAATTCCACAGCCATTGAGAAGCATAAGTGTTGACACGAATGAAAGCATTATTAAGACATTGGGTCTATCCTGGAATATGAAAACAGATACTTTTCATTACCAAATTAAACTGCCACCTAAATCAATTGTGTTTACAAAAAGAAATATCCTTGCTGACACACAACGCTTATTCGACCCTTTAGGATGGATATCACCAGCTGTTATTTACGCCAAAATTTTAATTCAGAATATTTGGAAAGAACGAATTGACTGGGATGAAGAGGTTAAAAAATCAGAGACAGAAAACGAAAGGTTAATTGATTAAGTTAATACAGATAAGGAGAATGTCTTAAATAATGACATAATGCCAAAAAAGAATGCCAGCTAGACTCAGCGGTGGGTTACTTGAGATAATACTTTATTTTAAATTATATATATATATATATTAATTACTAAAATATAAATCCTAGGCGCCACTGACAAATAACAAGCGAAGACATATACATGATCCTCCTGCTTGTCAGTACTTGAGAATCACAGTCAAACACTCGTTCTTTATAAAACTTTAAAAAATGGAGGTGTTGATTAATGTTATAAATTAATTTTGTACATCACCATATTATCGGGATTACAATAAAGACGAGCTCCTTAAACTCAGCTAGTCAGGAAGCAGGATACAGGACCAACAGGACGACGCGCCGAAGATTCACGTCTACCCCCGCGAACCAATTATAAATATACCCGTATCTTCTAGGGTATACAAAAAAACCTCCTTATGGAGGAAAAAGGCCTCGCAAGCACTAATATTAGCCTATGTCGACTCACAGGGTCGAATCAGGACAAATAGAAATATTGTTCCAACAAACTTTGAAACTGCCCGGGAAGTGCCGGCAATAGGAATTATAATTATTCCATATTAAATTATTAGCCCGAAGGCTAATAAGATATTGAATTCGGAAGTGCTTCCGAAATAAAAAACTCTAAAGGTCACGACATTGAATTTTATAGTCAAAATATACATAATAAGCAAACAATGTGGCTATGCACACGCCGCGTTACACGAAATGTGGGTTATATCAATCGGAAGAAGACCAATATTTAAATAATTTAAGAACAATGCACTACTTATCTCAAGAAAGAAACGAGTGTAATAAATTTATAACAAATTGTTATACCAATAAATATAACAATAAAACAACGTTTGCTGCAACTATACTTCTGAAACAATATGACAGCTTCTTTCAAATAAATATCTAGCGATATGCTAACCTTAATAATGATTAATAAATGAAATTTAGAATAGTAATTATTAATAAAATGTTTATATTTTCAATAACATTTTGGGGACTATAAAGTTAGCTTAAGCTGGCAACATTCAATATCTTAAACAAAAAGAAATGTCACAGACTAATTAAGAAATTGTAATTAGCTGTCAACAGATAAATAATTTTCCTTGTCTACGAATTTGACAGATAATAAGAAATCGATAATATTAAAATTATAAATATTTTAATTATCTACAGAAATGAAATTTCTATGTAACAGTACCTCCCTTCCCGGAAGAATTTTACGCGATATAAGAGGAAAATTCGAGCTGGCCCTCCAGCTCATAAGCTCTCATACCTAATTGTGAAAAACAAATTAATTGTAACCTAAACAAAAGAAAGGTATAAACTTAATTAATAAAAATAATTAAGTAGGCATCTACTACTAAACAGTAGACACTTGATAATATAAACAGTTTTGCAGAAATAAAAAAATACAAAAACTTATCATGAATTATAATAAGTGCTGCAAAACCAAAAACTCTCAATTAGAGTAACACCGAACCCACAACTCAACATATGTGTGCTGCTACCAAATGCAGATCACACACCCATAACACAACCTAATCATCAATAACATAATATGAAATTGATAAACCGAAACAAGGTACCACCTTGCCTCAGGTACAAAATGATTCCATAAAAGGATAATAGCTATCAAAGCAACCACATTATACAAGAACAAATAAGTCCAAATACAGATAATAAATTTTCAACAGTAACTCCCTACTGAGAACACATTGCTGCATACATAAGATAAAACAAATAAATCCTTAACTTTAATATTTAAGGTAAGACCCAACAAAATAATATGTCAGATATCTATAATTATCTAATAGATAGCTGGTAACATAATATATAACTTAATAAAATATCCTAAAAAAAACAACAACACTTAACAACAGATATCTATTATTCTTAAATAGATATCTGGAAATTAAGGTTTCTAACACAGAAATCTTAACCCAAAACTAAATAAATATGTAAGAAAACTAACAATAAATAACACTTAATAACAGATATCAAATATAATTAAAGTGATACTGGAATTTAAGGTATTCAATTTTAGTTACAGAATGACCTAATGACAATACAAACCATGTTTTACCAACTGTCAGGACTGATGTTACATTCTATACAACTCAGCTGTCCGGACGAATTATAAACTAAACATTAACTAACCAAAGATAACACTTATTAACAGGTATCAAATAAAACATGTATTGATACTGGAATATAAGTTAACTAAAGATCAGCAATAAAATCCTTACTAAAAGAAAATAAAAAAATATACTAAAAAATTAATAATACTTAACAACAGATATCCCTTAAATATGAAGTGATACTGAAAATTAAGATTTTAAAAAAACAAGCAAAACCTATGGACAATATAAACCATATTTTAACCAACTGTCAGGACCGATGTTACATACCATACAACTCAGCTGTCCGGACGAATTATAAACTAAACATTAACTAACCAAAGATAACACTTAATAACAGATATCAAATAAAACATGTATTGATACTGGAATATAAGGTAACTAAAGATCAGCAATAAAAAAAGAAAGTAAAAAAAATATAGGTATACTAAAAAATAAATAATACTCAACTACAGATATCCCTTAAATTTAAAGTGATACTGAAAATTAAAGTATTAAAAAAAAACAAGCAGAACCTACAGACAATACAAACCATATTTTAACCAACTGTCAGGACCGATGTTACATACCATACAACTCAGCTGTCCGGACGAATTATAAACTTGAGAGATTAAAAGAAATGAGCCACTGCCCTAAAGCAGTCAAAACCTTTAAAAGGTGGAGGAGTCAATAAAGTGTTTAAAACTTCAGCTCTGGAATCAACAATCCTGATTTCAGAAGCCGACACAAAACTTACCTCCAAAATCCCATCTAGAGAAGCAGAGTCCACAATACGGACTCTCAACTCCTCATCAGCACCCCTAAGCCTGTCACCCCTAACAACAACATCATATATGTATTCATCCTTACAAAGAAAACCATAAGCAATTGGACGCTCCATGATGCCTAAAAAAAGAAAATAAATAACAAACTAAACTATTTCTAATTAGAATAAAGTTCTAACTTGAATTCAAAAATATCTCCCGGCAAAGCAAGAAATTAAAAAAACTCAAACAAATGTAAACTTTAAGTTACTATTATTCACTATCAAAGTTAAAGTTTAATTATAACTAAAGAAACTTTAATAACAAATTATTAAACAAACAATAAACTAATTGAATAGTAGTATAAAATATTTATGAAAAATAAATATTCAAGATCCTTAAAAAAAATATTTAAACATTCAGTTTCAAATACCAAAATTTAAATATTAAAACTTTATAAAACCTAATAAGTCGAGCTGGCTTCACAGTAAGGTAAGAATAGAATTAACTTAAATATAACATAATATTAACAAAAACAAAAGTGAAAAATATTACACGTCAGCAAACATATTGCTATCCATAATATAACAATATAAGTTATATTAAGTACACTAAGTAACCTAGTGCAAAACACAAATATTAATACCATATAAAAACAGTTCAAATTATATCAACACTACCTTATTCATAAAAGAAATATATATAAAAAGTGTAATGATTGATATAGCAATAAGATATACCAACTATCTCAAGTAATGCCCCGACTGTTGTGCGCCACTGTTACAAAAAATATTAGATAAAAGTGGGTTGGTTTAATAAGATTTTATTGTTTTATATTACAAAAAAAAAACATTAACATTAACAGTGATAAGTTATACAAAATAATCCCAAAATAATGTTAAAATAATACCAGCTAATGTTAAGAAAAATGACTATAAAATTCAATGTCGTGACCTTTAGAGTTTTTTATTTCGGAAGCACTTCCGAATTCAATATCTTATTAGCCTTCGGGCTAATAATTTAATATGAAAGAAAGAAAGAAAGAAAGAAAGAAAGAAAGAAAGAAAGAAAGAAAGAAAACTTTTATTCGGGCGTTGTACATAATTAGAATAAAAATAAACAAAAAAACAAAATGCTATAAAATAAACAAACCAAAAACACAAAAAAAATAAGAAAAGTCAACAATAAATAAAATAACAATAAAAAAACAATAACTACACTAAATAAACGCACACACATCCCTCATTCTCTCGCCCCGTGTGCAATACGCGCGCGAGTCGTCAGCGCAGAAAAACCGGTTAGAGGACGAGGGAAGGGCGACGCGGTGTGACGTCTATCGTGCATAATCGTAATTGGTCTATAAACAAGATAGTTCTTACGTTTCATACGGATAATAGCATTATTTTATACAACGCCGAATGGGCGTTCAGCTCAGCATGTGCTGACTGTTCGGGATGATACTCGTTCAGGCAGCGCTGATTTTCAGCTGAAACCCGGTATGTGCAGTGACGTATCCGCGAGAACAATGTTTATTACTTTAATAAGCAATATTACTCCACTGTACGTGCGTATAATCTGAAGACTGAAACAGGTAACAATATCCCAATACTAATACAAAACAGTTCATTCACTTTTCAAAATACAGTATAATAATAACACAAAAATAAAAATATATAGGTATATACAATATTCTTTACAATAATACAATTCCAAATTACATACTAATAATAATACAACTCCAAATAAGGTAAATTATGTTAATTTTACATAATATAATAATAATAGTAATAATAATCATAAAATAATCATAAAATACATTTTAGGTTCACTGGCAGCTTTAGTTTTTTACGAGTGACCTGAACGTAAACTCCCCTCCATCCCAAGCTATAGTGGCCGGAAAGATTTAGGTAATTCATTGAAATAAATATATTATGCCTATAATATCTAGATTTTATTTGTTTTCTTTATAAATAGATGTTGTTTATATTTTATCTTAAAATTGTTTATCGTTTTCAGGTCACGTAATGGTGGTGGCAGGTCGTTCCAGCACTTGGTAGCCATATATTTAAAACTACCACGGAACGATGCAGTGCTGTGTCGGTACAATTTTAGTTTGTATGCGGTAGTTCTTCTTGAATATCCAATATTATCTTCATGAACCCAGCGCAGCTTATTATAGAGGTAGGGAGGTATTTTAAACTTTATAATTCCAAACAGCATAGTAGCAAAATGTAACTGTCTCAGGTAATCCATTTTTAAAGATCGTATACTATTTATGTACGGTGTAACATGGGTTCTTGGCGGAATTTTAAAACAATATCGGGCGCAAGCATTTTGAACTTTTTGAATAATATTCTTAGACCTAACAAGCAGCCTGGGACCTATTAAGACGTCACCATAATTTAATTTGGACAAGATCAGGGATTCACAAAGTGTGATACGCAGTTCAGGACTTAATGAATCGCCAACGCGGTACAGAATCTTAAGTCTGTAGAAGCAATTGCTTGCCGTATTAAGAATGTGCCTTTCAAAGCGCAGCTGTTGGTCCATTAAAATACCAAGATATGGAATAATTATAATTCCTATTGCCGGCACTTCCCGGGCAGTTTCAAAGTTTGTTGGAACAATATTTCTATTTGTCCTGATTCGACCCTGTGAGTCGACATAGGCTAATATTAGTGCTTGCGAGGCCTTTTTCCTCCATAAGGAGGTTTTTTTGTATACCCTAGAAGATACGGGTAAATTTATAATTGGTTCGCGGGGGTAGACGTGATGTACAAAATTAATTTATAACATTAATCAACACCTCCATTTTTTAAAGTTTTATAAAGAACGAGTGTTTGACTGTGATTCTCAAGTACTGACAAGCAGGAGGATCATGTATATGTCTTCGCTTGTTGTTTGTCAGTGGCGCCTAGGATTTATATTTTAGTAATTAATATATATATATATATAATTTAAAATAAAGTATTATCTCAAGTAACCCACCGCTGAGTCTAGCTGGCATTCTTTTTTGGCATTATGTCATTATTTAAGACATTGTCCTTATCTGTATTAACTTAATCAATTATAAGGTTTCATGTTTTCTTTTGTGTATTATTAAACAATAAATTATTTAAAACTAAACCCACTTTTTTTCTTAACACTATTTTTTTGTAACAGTATTCATGGATATTGTGATGCTTCAATCAAGGCATATTGTGCAGTAGTATATTCTAGAGTGGAAAAAGAAAACGGAGAAATTAAAATAGGAATAATCGCATCCCGTACAAAAGTGGCGCCAATTAAAAATATTTCCCTACCCCGCTTAGAACTCTGTGGCGCGGTACTTTTAGCCAAACTATTGTCACAAGTAAAAGAGGCAATGAGGTTGCCAGAAAAGGAAGTCTATGCTTGGACGGACTCCACAGTGGTTTTAGCGTGGCTTGCAGGCGATCCAAATAGATGGAAGCAATTTGTCAGCAACCGTGTTGTAGAGATCTTGGATAACGTTTCTACCTCGCACTGGTTTCATGTCAGGTCAAAAGACAATCCAGCTGATATTAGTTCTAGAGGGATGTATGTAGACAACCTAATAAACAGTAAATTATGGACCGGAATGGCTGAAAAATAAAAACATACAATTTGATAAAAGCATAAATCCTACTAAGATTGAATTAAAAAACATATCAGTGAATTTTTAAAATGATGAGAATTAAGTTTGAAGACTTTAATACACTACAAGAACTCTTGAAAACAATTATTTACTTGTTAAGATTTTTAAGATTGAAGAAAAATTTAAAAGACATTGATAAAGCGATTACAACTTCTGAAATAGAAGAAGCATTAATTAAATGTATAAAAATAGCACAAAGTGAAGAATTTTCAATGGAAATAGAAAAATTACAGAAAGGAAGAAGAAAGAAAGTGAAGAAAGAAAGCTGCTTAAAGACACTAAATCCCTACCTAGACAATAACAATATTATCAGGGTGGGCGGAAGATTACGAAACGCAAATATAAATACAGAGCAGAAGTATCCAATTATTTTAGGTACGAAGAATCAACTTGCACACTTAATTGTAGCTGCATACTTTGCCAAATTGAAGCTTGCCTCAACTCACGGCCGTTGTTACCCGTTGATACAGCAGATACTGAACTAGAGATATTAACTCCCGGACATTTCTTGATTGGGGAAGCCCCTGTTACCATATCCAGCCCAAATTTAAGTCAGGTCAACATTAAGCATTTGTCGAGATGGCAGAGCGAATGTCTTACTCGTCTACAAACTAGATCAAAGTGAATTAAGAAGCAGAAGGAATATGAAGTTGGCGATATAGTGATATTAAAAGATGATCAATTACCACCTGCTAAATGGGCTCTGGGTAGAATAATCGCAAAACATCCAGGTGGAGACGGTATTACTCGCGTTTATAGTATTAAATACCGTAGTAACATAGTTCAAAGATCAATTTCTAAAATTTGTGCTTTGCCAATTAATAAGAAATAACTTTTATTATAATTTTTTATTAGGTGTTATTTTGATTGTATAAAATCAAAAGACAATTATTTACTTTATTAATTACAATCCACTTGTTTAGTTTATTATATTTTAATTAGCTTAACTACTTGTTAATTAGATATTAACCTTGTTCACTCTATTTATGTAGTAAAGGACTAGGTCCTTTGGTGGGCGGCATGTTGAGTTTGTATGTGTGCGTGAGCGCCACAAGTATTATAACTACTGCATAGATAATTTTTGCTTATATATTTTTAAAAACAGTTGCAATACAAATATCGTCCTCATAACCCGTGTTTCATTAAATTACCTGGTTATCGACATCTTGGGTACACAATCAACATCCTTATAGTCATATAAACAAGATTCTTATGAAAAAAAAAATGCCTCTATTATTCCCTTTAGTATTGAAATACGCAATATACCTAAATCCTTAGTTAGTAAAAATAATAAATTAACTATGTAGGTAATTTTGTTATAAATATGGGGAAAACCGTTAATAGGGTGGTACAAGAAAGTGATATAAAAGAAATTCAAGGTTTTAAATCCACTAAAAATTCTTTTAAAACTATGCAGGTGGAATTCACATCGCTTTTAATGAAAGAAAAAATATTGTCAGCAGCTAAAAGATTTAACAATGGAAAAAACGCAGGTGATAAACTAAATACTCTTCATTTAGGAATAAATCAAGCAAAGCATCCCATTTATGTTTCGGAAATGCTAACCAAGAAAACACATAAACTTTTCTACACAACCCGTATGTTTACGAAAAAAAACAGATATATTTTGTTGGATTTTGCATGGGACAGTTTATTTACGGAAAGCAGAAAACACCCCACAAATTAGAATGAACAATGAATCTGATCTAGAAAAGATTATTAATTCTAATTGACTATTTTATCAGTTTTTGTTTGTTGATTCTTTTATTATGCATTTACTACTACTACTTTTATCAATTTTTTTATATGTTTCAAAAATGCAAAGACATTCAAATTCACACCAAACTTACACAATCACAAGCTGTAACACTAACCAAATCATATTCCTTCACATATTTTTAAATCATAATATTACCGATATCATTTTACATATTACGTCTTATCATTATTATCAATATAAAAAATTAAAAATTGAATACTCATATATATTTGTCGGAGATAGAGGCATATTCGTGGCTTGTTCGGTATTGATGAAATCTTTTGGTACAGGATCCGAGGCGTAGGTCTCAGGCAATTAAACCACACAGACACAATATGACAATAGGGAACATTCATGTAATTTTTTTTGACGTAAATTAATAATTTACCTCTCTATATCGTAGAAAAAAATATAAATAGGTTTGAAAAGATTCTAGTTTTTTTTCAAATTAAAAATTAAAACGTAGTAAATTGGAGCCGTTCAAACACCGTCATTTTGCGCGCGCTTTGCGTGACGTCAAATGATACGTCCAGTGAATGTTTACTATGAACTTTTTAGTTACTTCATACATATTTTAAGTTTTAATTGCTTTACAAGTCATGGAAGAAGATAAAAATCATCTTACAAATATTGTATAGTACCGGAGTGCAAAAATAGTATTAGAAAAACACCCGACAAAGTGTTTTTTGTATTCCAAGTAATTAAAAGGGATAATATATGTCCTAAATCGTGTTTATATAGTTGTGAAGATCAATTTTATGTAAGTATACTTTATTTATAATAAGTTTAATCTAATAGTTTAAATATATAATAAGTATAGAACATTAGAAAATTTGAGTTTAAAATTAACTTAACCTTGCTTACAAAAGTTCAGTATACATTTCTATAAAACCGTATTCTTTTTTTGGTTTTACGAAATTTTTATTTTTGTCGATTTATTTCAGGTTAAGGAAGATACAGCCAATTGTATTGAATATAATATATATAACGAAACAACAAGGAGAAAAATGTAATCTTTTTTTTTTTTTTTTTTTTGTTTCCGCGGGGAAAATGCTTTACGCACCGTACCCCTCGCGGGGGAGGCGACGGGCGTGTGTGGGACTCCCGAAAACGGTGTACCCACTAAAAACCCCGCGGCGCCTTATTGGCGGAGTCGTGGGTACGGCTAGCCCTTCATCCACGACCCCGCCGGCGACGGCCCGTCTATTACACGACGGACCCCACCTGCCCCCCTGGCTGAGTGGGGGGGCCTGTGAGAACGACCGGGAGCGCCCGGTCGTTCCCACCCGACGCGGGTGGTGCCCTGTTCAATGTGGGCGGGAGTGTCCCCACACCCCCTGCCCACTGGCCACCACCAGGCTGGAGAAATTCGTATTGCCGTCTTCTCCGTCCCCTTCGACGTCTGCGGTGCGGGGGCGCAAGGGGATTGTCCATGCGTGCCCGCTCCGCCTCTTCCTTCCGCGACATTACTTCCTCGCAGAAGGAAGCCACTTCCACCCAGACCTCTTCGCTGCCCAACATGGCAGTGACGACCGCAGGCAGCGTTAGGTCCGGGCCTACCGACGCCTGGAGTCGTCGGCGCTGCTCCACCCAGGCCGGACACTCGACCAGGGTGTGCTGCGCCGAATCATCTTGCGCGCCACAGTGGTGGCACGCCGGGGTCTCCTCACGCTTTATCCGGTGCAGGAACTTCCCGAAGCAACCATGCCCGGAAAGTACCTGCGACAACCGGTACGTGAGGAAACCGTGCCTCCTATCGGTCCATGTCTTCATGACTGGACCGATGGCGTCCAGCCTCCACCGTCCGAATCTGGCTTCGGCCATCCCCGCCATCCATTGGCGGATAATGTTCTCGCGGGCCGCCAGCCGGACGGCGGCCCTCTCCTCTGATGCGGGGCGCTCTCCCCGCGCCCTCTTGTCCGCCGTCCAGTGATAGACGCCGGATAGCACCTCGGCCTCCAAGTGCCATGGTGGAGTTCCCGCCATGGCGCAAGCCGCACCATGGCTCACCGTTGCGAAAGCCCGCGCCACTCTCTGTGCGATGGCCCGTTGGGGCCTACGCAGGTGAGCCTGGTTGTACCCCCCCAGGGCGTCCGCCCATATGGGGGAGCCGTACAAGGCCATGCTCTTCAGCACGCCGGCATAGAGGCGCCGGCATGCTGTGGCTGGCCCTCCCACGTTCGGAAAGAGCCAATTTAGGCTCCACGCCGCCTTTTGGAGGCGCGGTGAAAGTTCCCGAAAATGTTCTCGGAACTTCCACCACCCGTCCAGGGTGAGGCCCAGATATTTCATGGTGGAACTCACCCGCACACTCTCGACACCCACCATGATATGGGCGTCAGGTGGCGCACCCCGGCGCGGCCCATGAAAGTATAGGGCCTCAGTCTTGGGTAGCGCCACTTTCAACCCCAGCTGCCGGATCCGATCGGCAACCAGGGTCCCCCCAATTCACGCCCGGGTAGCTGCCTCCCCAAACGTTCTCCCCCGCGCCGTGAGAAGGATGTCATCCGCATAACAAATGACACCCACTCCATCGGGGAGGGCGCCCCGGAGGAGCCAGTCAAAACCGACGTTCCACAGGAGTGGTCCAAGGACCGACCCCTGCGGAACACCCAATTGCACCGGCCGCCATCTCATGCGACCGTCCCCGCCTACGAACAAGACTTCCCTCTCCCGGAGGTAGTCCACCAGCAGGGCCCGCAAATATGGAGGCACCCCATTGTATTGGAGTGCCTCAGTAATTGTGGCGTGGGGGATGGTGTTGAAGGCATTGGCGATGTCAAACGACACAGCCAACACGCCATCCCCCGCCGTTACCGCCTCTTGTGTGACGCGCTTCAGCTCCTGGAGCGCGTCTATCGTGGACCGACCCGCCCGAAACCCATACTGGGCCCCGGATAAGTCCGGGCCGGTCCTCCTCAGGTGCTCCCTGAGCCGTGCTGCTATCACGGACTCAAAGAGTTTGGCCGCGTCCAAGAGGACGACCGGCCGATATCCGGGAGGTGAGTCCACCGGCCGCCCCGGCTTCCGGAGGAGGCACAAAACCCCCTCCTTCCACACCCTTGGGAACCTCCCAGACATAACGCAGCGGTCGAAGAGGTCCCGGAAGTGTCGCTCCATTTGGCTGGTGGTTATCGCCACCACCCGCGGCGGCACCCCGTCAGGCCCCGGCGCCGTCTTCTTTCCTCGGAGGCGGAGCGCCGCCGAGGAAAACTCTTCCTCCGACACCGGGACGAAACCGGTCTTGGCCGGAGGGCCCACCCGCTTAGGCGAAGCCATCCGAGGAGGGACGAATTCCGCCGATCGGTCCGGGAACAGCCCCCGGACTACCTCCGACAGGAGCGCCGGCTCGAGGGTCTCGACGACGGGGAGGCCGATCGGTCGCAGCTTATTGCGTGCCGCATGATAAGGCCTGCCCCAGGGATCCTTATCGAGCCCCCCTAGCATCTCCTCCCTCGCCGCCTTTTTGGCCTCCAGGATTGCCACTTTGAGGACGTGCCGAGCCTCCATATAGGCGGTATAGAGGCGGTCCACATTGGCGGCATCGCGTTGGCGACGGCGGCGAGCCCTCACGTGGGACCTCCTTGCGGCCACGCATTTCGCCCGGAGGCCGGCGAGTTCAGCCGACCACCAGTAGACCGCGCGCTTGGGAGGCGGCCGGCGGGACCGAGGCATGCTGGAATCGCACACCTCAGTCATCGCCTCCCTCAGCCGGAGGGCGGCGGCGTCCACGTCCATATTCGGACTTGCGGGCGGAGCGAACCAGTTCTGGATGATCGCCGCTTCCCTGGCCGCGTCGCGGTCTAACCGCGTCAGGGCCCACCGCGGCAAGGACGACCGTTTTCCCAGCCCCCCCGACCGTGGACTCTGGGTGGAGAACTCTATCCGAATGTACCTGTGGTCGGATAGATTCTCCTGCAGGTCCACTTCCCACCTGCAGACGTCGGCGGCCAGGGCTGGGGTGGCGAACGAAACGTCCACCACCGAGCTCCCGTTGTGCCGCACGCACGTCTGCACTGCCCCCCTGTTGAGGAGCACCAACCCGTTCGACGCCACCCACGACTCGAGAGCCGAGCCACAGGCGTTTGTTGACTTGCACCCCCGGGCCGCAGATCTGGCATTTAAATCGCCCAAAACTGCGACCTTGCTCCTCCCTATACGCGCAATCGCCGCGGTCAGAGATTGGAGATAACTCTCAAACTCCAACCGCGGGCGACTTGGGGGAAAGTAGACGCCCAAGAGAGCGGCATCCCCCCACGCGGCGGCCACGTATCCATGTCCCCTCTCGATGAGCGAGAGGGGAGGGGAGTCCGTGGAGGGTCGCGGCGCGATAGCCACCCTGCCGGTATTGTCTTGCAGCCAGCTGGATGCAATGTGATAAGGCTCGGCGACCACGGCAAGATCCCCCAACCACTCAGCTAGCACCTGACTCATGAGGTCCTGTGCCGCTATGCAGTGGTTGAGGTTAATCTGCATTATTGTGCGATGTCCCGGTCCTGACATTATTGGGACATCGCACCGTCAGAGGAGCCCGGTTGAACCTGGGCATCCGCAAGGGCTGGCCGCATTGTGGCCTGCTCCCTGCCCTTCCTGGCGGGGGGGTTGCATTTAGCCCCCCCCATGACGTGGCCCGCCGGCCTTCCGCTGGTCGAGCACACAGCGCAGTGGGTGTCCTTTGCGCAGGCGGCCTGCTTGTGGCCAGGCTGCCCGCACCGGAAGCACAGGTCGGACCTGTCCACCGGCGATGGGCAGCACGGCCGGGCGTGTCCGGGCAGGAAGCACCGGAAGCACATCTTCCTCACTGCGGTATTTCAATGCCTGAAATCCGCATCACTAACAAAGAGGTATGGAGGACATTGTGTCGTTTAGATGTGAATAAAGCCAGTGGTCCTGATGGTATACCAGCCATTCTGCTCAAGACATGCGCAGCTGAGTTGTCTCCTGTACTGACACGTCTGTATCGTCTCTCTTTCATGACTGGAATAGTGCCGAAATCCTGGAAGCTTGCTAATGTGCACCGGAACCCGTGCCCAAAAAAGGCAGCCATGCCGACCCTGTCAATTACAGACCGATTTCAATCACCTCCATACTCTGCAAGATTATGGAGCGTGTATTGAACTCGCGCCTACTAGCATACCTAGAAGGTAACGATCTCCTCAGTGACCGACAGTATGGGTTTCGCCGTAATAGGTCTACTGGGGACCTCCTAGTGTATGCTACTCACATTTTAGGCGAGGCCATCGAGAAGAACGGAGAAGCGGTCGCCGTCTCTCTGGACGTCTCGAGGGCATTTGACAGGGTCTGGCATGCGAGCCTAATAAGCAAGCTTTCAGCGTACGGTATATCTCCTGGTCTGATCGGCTGGGTAACGGATTTTCTGAGCCACAGATCTCTCCGAGTAGTTGTCGACGGGTGTTCCTCGGAACCCTTGACAATAAATGCCGGAGTGCCTCAGGGGTCCGTTCTTTCTGCAACTCTGTTTCTGCTGCACATTAATGATCTGTTGAAGCCCGGTATCTATGGGTATGCAGACGACAGCACAGTTGTAGAAAGATATCTGCCGAGTACTCGGGCTAGTCGAGATCAAGTACAGTCTGAAAGAGAAGCCATGGTGCAACGTTTGAATGACAAACTTCAGGCAGTCTCCGCATGGAGCAATGCCAATCTTGTCAAGTTTAACGCCACCAAAACGCAGACGTGTCTATTCACCGCCAAAAGGAGCCCTTTCACCTTGGCTCCTACTTTCCAGAATGTATCCTTGGAATACAGTGACCGGCTTCAGTTGTTAGGCTTAGAGATTTCCTCGAACCTCAACTTTGGTCGGTTCATTGAGTCCAGAGCAAGAGCAGCAGCAGCAAAGCTTGCCGTTCTTGCGAAGGTTCGGCAGTACTTTACACCGGGACAGCTTCTTGTTTTATACAAAGCGCAGATCCGGTCGTGTGTAGAGTACTGTGGCCACATATTTGCTGGTGCCGCAAAGTCTCATCTTGCGGTTCTGGACTCAATTGAGAGGCGAGCAAAGAGGCTTATAGGCGATCCCGAATTGGTCGGAGCCGACCTCCAAAGCCTTGAGCACAGGCGTAGAATTGCTAGCCTCTCAGTATTCTATAGGATACATTTTGGTGAGTGTGCGCAGGAATTACACAATTTAATTCCCCCGTCCCCCTTCCATCACCGGACGTCCCGACGCACGGCAGGTTTTCATCCTTTTGTTGTGGACATTCCACCTGTTCGAACGAAGCGCTTTGCTTCCTCATTTTTACTGCGTACAGCAAAGGATTGGAACAGCTTGCCTGCGTCGGTATTTCCGACCGAATACAATGTGGTCACATTCAAGAGAAGAGTGAATAGGTTGCTAGGGTAATGCGCCTTACCACCTAAGACTACATTCCACTTACCATCAGGTGGAATGTAGTCAAGCATTGCCCTAGATAATATAAAAAAAAATTAAAAAAAAGCAGCGCCTCGGCTGTTCCTCTGCAGCCCGGACCACAGCCGAGCTGAAACCAATGAGGAGCCGCCCCTTCTTAAGGACGGCCTCGGCGGCCACAGCGGGGCACTGCAGCCGGACGCGGCCCATACCCCTGCTGCCCGGCCCGATTTCCCCAGCCCTGACGTCCGCGACGCCACAACCCCCCGCCGCCGCTACGGCGGCGGCTACCTCGTCCCCACCCATTACCCACCCGAACCCCACTCGATCCCCATCTCGGCCGGGCGGACCATTTGTAGGGCTTTTAAAAAGACCGACTCGTAGGTCTCGCCCGTGGCCGCGGCCTCCTGGGAGATGGTGACGACCACGGCAGCTGTTTTCGTGGCCGTCTTCTTTTTCCGGCCTTTCTTCGAGGCCGGAACGGGGGCTGCCTTATTAGCAGGCCCCTTATGCGCCGCTGAGGAAGAAGACGGCTGAGGCGCCTTCTTCTTCCCCTTCCTTTTAACTTGCGTCCACTCATTGGCCGCGGTGGCCGAGGGCAGCATCGGGTCCTCTTGCGAGGGCAACCCGATCTCCATCGGCTCAAGACCGGACGGCCCAACGACCGGGACCGCCGGGACGGGAGCCGAGGCAACCGGGGCAATCGGAGTGGCCTGCTTTTTGGCCCCTTTCTTCTTTTTTGCCGCCGTAGCGGCGAAAGTTGGAGCTGGCGCTGGGGCCGACACCGAGGTCGGCGCCCCAGAGCGCCTGTCAGCCGCAAGCGGCGGCCGAACGGTCTTTGCGGGGAGGTGGCGCCTCCAACGCCGCTAGGCAGGCGCGAGTAAGGGCGCGCTCCTCCTGCGCGATCTCGCGCAGCGCCTCCCGCAGCTCCTGGGACGTCGTTGCCTTCCCCTTCTGGGGCTGGCGGAGCCCCTTTATTTCCTCCCGGAGGGCCGCGATCTCGAGACTCTGGCTAGTGACCTGTTCCTCAAGTCGCTGGACCTCCTCAGAGGCGCTCCAGTTCATCGCCTCCGCCACAATCTCCCGAAGCGCTACCGCCGACGCCTTCAAGGCCATCTGGCATGCCTTCGGCAGCTTCGAAGATTGGGTGGCCACGGTTATAATCGTGTCCACCTCCACCTGAGCCTGTTAACTTAAGAGGTAGGCCATCCTCTCCATTTCCATTTTGGCGGCTGGGGTATTCCTAGCCGCCAAAAACCTGGCGCGCGCCTCTTTGGCGTGCTTAACTCCTTTTGCCAATATTTCGGCCTCCTCTTTTGCTCTGGCCGCAGCTGGATCAGAGGACGCCGACATGGCACGACGGCCACCTGCCGGGGTGCGCCCGCTACCACGACCGCAGCCGCGCTTGGACTTCGCCTCCTTTATTGTCGAAGAGCTCGACGACCCGGACACACGAGCCCGCAGGCGTTTGCGCGTGTATATGTTCGACACGTCGCTGGCCACCGTCGAGTCCGTCATCTCTTCTTCCGTAAGGTCGCTTGGCCTTACGAAAATAGGCGACACGGTTCCGCTCCTAGGCGGCACTAACACTGGTCCTGAAGGACCGGGTGGGCCCTGAGAAGGGCCGTTAGGTTGGCCCTGAGAAGGGCCGTTAGGTTGGCCCTGAGAAGGGCCGTTAGGTTGGCCCTGAGAAGGGCCGTGCGGAGTCCCGGAGGACACGGGATTCACCTCACTATTCATATCTTTCACTCCTATTCTACACAGTATTGTCTCTTGAGATTTGGCTCCACTACTGGCCACTGCGTTACCGCGCACCAAGTAGGGATTTCCAGGGCAGACGACGAGGACGTACTCAAAAACACTGTGGGGACTGCCCCAGAAAAATGTAATCTAAGTTTGAAGAAAAGAGTTCTGCCTCATATATTTTTGTGGCAAAAACACCAGCTGACAGAACATTCTCATGAATGTGCATAATCAAAAGGCAAAGATTGACATCGGTTAATGAAGCCTTTTCAGAGTTAGTTAACAAAAGTAGTGTTTAAAAAATGATGACCTTCATAAAGAAGTGTTATACTAAGTAAGTCCTAGTACTGCCCATACAAATGTCTGTGATACTAATCAGCCAGAACTCAGTACTTCTCCTATTGAATGTGATGATCATAAGGCAGAGCCTTGCTTTTCGCATATTGAAGATAAATTACCAAGTGATTAAGCTGTGCAAGTTAATATTAAATCGAAGTATGGAAGTAAAGGTGTAAATATACCTGCTGAAAAACAAAATGTAGCATTGTCACCATTTCCTCATTCAACACACAATACTGGTACTTTACCAGTAAAACTATCTGTTTTAAAAATAAAATTGTTTATTGAAAACACAGCTGATAATACTTCTAAAACATCTTATATCTTGTATATCTGCTGATTATAAACCAAGTTATTTATCTGAGTCAAGTGGAAAATGATTCAGAGGAAGAAACATTTTAAAAATGTAATGTGTAGTAGCATGCTAACTGCTATTGAAAAAGAGTTTGTAGGTATTTGTTTTGTTAGAGTTGTTTAAGTATTGAAAAAATGTTTTTAGGATTACCTTAACAATTGTATCATTTAATAAAACCTTTAAGCACGAAAATATAGGTTTAAATTATTTATTTTTCTCAGTAATACTAATACCACAGTATGAACTTCGACGCCGATAATTTGAATGGTGTGTCAAATGACGTCACATTTCCTTTCGACCAATGGTGGCGCGTTTTGGAATTTTGAATTTCGCTCCCTTAATTTACACTTTTCATAAATTATTTTATGGCCTTAAATGGTTAGTAAATAAAAAAAAATGATTTTATTATAATAAGATGATAATTTATTTATTTATTTATTTATTTATAAAATATATTCAACCGAATTCCTATACTAAATGGCTTGGAACCGACTTCAAACCTATTAGTAAATAGGATATATAAATAATAGGTAGTATATAATCAATATAAAATGTTCATTATTTTTTACTTTTTAGTTTTAAAGTCGGTTTTTTTAACGTAGTTATTATATTGTTGTTAACGTAGTTATTATATTGGCCTGTTCTTTTCCCTTTTTATTTACGGATTAACATTTATTATATCACACTGAAACCAGATAAAATATATTTTAAAGAAATTGATTATCATCTTTTCAATGTTTATCTATTCTGCAAAGTTAGAAACATTGGTTAGGATTTTCGAAAGAAACCTAATAAAGTTGTCACCACCGTCCCGATAATGACGATCACATATAGAATGCTTAATTCACCGAGGTGGACAGCGATACGGTAGCTCAGTTGGTAGAACAACGGAACGGTTTCCCAGTAGTCGCAGGTTCGAATCCCTGCCAGTATCGGTTTATTTTCCATTCAATATTTATATAAATTTAAATTAATTATAATCAAAATAAAAAAATATCCAGCATTTTTTTGTTTTGCGGACCTTTTAACGCCCTTTGTGGTTAGCGCCCGGGGCATGATGACACCCCTAAATTTTTAATAAATATTGTTTGCACTTGATATAGAAAGTTTTTACTGTTTTCAGATTTATAATTGGATGTTTATTTATTTTTATTTACTTATATCTTTTCCACTTAGAATCATAATCAGTGATCACTTGTGTACGTCAACATGGAAGTGTCAGGAGGGCCTATTTACTATTACGATACTAGAAAGTGGTGGAAGGTCGTTCCAGCATTTGGTTGCAGCGTAGCGGACGCTTCCTTCAAAGGCTGCGGATAGGTGCGGATGGACTAGGAGCAAGGAAGATGAAGACCGTGTTTTATGTGTAGTGTTAATGTCATCGGCCCATCGCAATTTATTGTATTAGTGTTGGGGAATTTTAGTTTTTATTACTCCAAATAATAGTGTAGCTAAGTGTATGTGTCGTCTATTATTCATATTTAATATTCCAGCGTTATTTAAGTAATGCGATACTTGTGCACGAGAAGGAATGTCGAATATATATCGTGCACAAGCATTTTGAACCTTTGAATAAGGTTTTTGGAACGGACAAGAAGTCTAGGCTCAATTACAAAATCCTTGTAATTAAACTTCGATAAATTTAAGGATTCGCATAACTTTCTACGCAGCTCGGTGCTTAGGGCCTTTCTTATGAGATACAAAACTTTTAACCTATAAAAGCAATTCCGAACTGTGTTTATAGTATGGTTATCAAAACGGAGGTGCGTCACTACGCCTCTGTGCGTGACTACATTCCACCTGATGAAACCTGGAGAGATAGTTATAGGTGGTAAGGCGCAATAACCTATTCACTTATCTCTTGAAGACATCCATATTATAATCGGACGGAAATACCGACGCAGTCAAGCTATTTCTATGAACTATGAAAGACGAAGTAAAGCGCTTCGTTCAGACAGGTGGAATGGCCACAACGTAAGGATACCTTACGTCGCAACCGGACGTTCCGACGTAAGATAGGTATCCCTACCTTACGTCGGAACCTCCGGTGATGCAAAGGAGACGGAGGTATTAGGTCGTGTCAGAGGCGTAGCGAGCTTAAATCGCGCCGGGGGCACAATACCGTTATAGCGCCCCCCATTTTTAAAACAATAAAATATTAAATGTAAAATTTCCTCACAACTTAAGAAATAAACAAAAAAAATTATAGACTCCTCCAGAACGATAAAACGCTGTATTTGTTGTGTCCTTAAGAAAGAACCTAGTCTTGCCAGAAATATTGTAAAAAAACAAAAAAAAAAAAAAATATTTCAAATAGCATTTATTACTTTTACGGTGTGTTAGTTTATTACACAAATATAAAACGATTAAAAATGAAAAAAGCTTGTTCGAAGTGGTGTCCATTGCCTGCAATACAGCTCTTTAAACGTTGAGGCTAATAATTATCAATAGAAGCACGTTCTCTTTCCATGGGGAAATTCTTCACTGCCAATTGTATGGATTGTTTTAGGCACTCCAAATTATCATGGCGATTAAAGCAAGCTGTACTCTCCAAAACTGACCATAAATCATAATCCAGCGGATTAAGATCGGGACTAGACGACGGCCAGTCTCCAGCTCTGAAGAAGTCTGAGACGTTCGCTTCCAACCAAGACTGCGTGGACCGTGCTTTATGACCCGGCGTCGAGTCTTCCTGAAAGGACCATACTTGGTTATTGAACATGGTATTAAGGGGCTTAACTACCTTCTCAAGAATGGTATCTTGATACACAATGTTTTGATCCGTTTTTGCACAAAAATATGGCTCAGTCACTCCTTCATAACTAACACCCCATCAAACCATCCATCACTGAAGTCGGATAATGCCAACGTTGCACTCTGTCTTTGAGCATAAATATGGTCATTTTGTTTGTTAAAATGTTCCTCAATTGTAAAAAAATTCTCATCCGTAAACAAATTTTTTCTGTGACCTCCCTTTGCGTACCGCTTCAGTAATTGTTTCGATTTTACCACCATATTCATCTTTAATTTATCAGTTAAGAAATGACCATTGCGTCTCTTATAGGCTGCAAGTCCTAAGTCATCACTTGAAATACGCGACATGGTTCTGGGTGCTATCTTCATTTCCCAAGATAAAATCTTTTGCTTTCGGACACTATTTCTTCGAATTCTTTCCGTTACTGCTTTGACCACCTTTTTCGTGCGAACACTACGTGGGCGGCCACGTCTTTCTTTGTCACAAACAGATGAAGTCTCATTGTACCTATTAATAGCCCGGTACACAAACATTTGACTAATACCAATACTAATAATAGTGTATGGAGAATTTAAAAAATGGCATTTGGCTCCATACCTACTTTGTGTAGTGCAGTCACAGCGATTCTGTTCTCTTTATCACCGCACTCCATTTTAAAATCGCTAAATATTGTACAATGTATTGACGCCAAAATGATAAAACACAATGAACAATCGTCTAAAAATGACAGATTCGAAATTCAAATGTAATTTTTTTTTAATTTAATAGTATTTATGGCCATACACCGAACCCTCCACCAAACGCGAGCGACCCTAGAACCCCGCTTACCCGCCACTTTAGAGACGATCTACCATACATAGATGTCCACGAAATCGATACGGCTCTTAAACAGTTTAAAAAAGGCTCCCGGGAGAGACAGAGTAACCTATGAGCTTGGTAGAGGTGTAGAAAAATCAGTCCTTGAGCAGCTCAAAAGGTTTTTTAACTCAGTGATAACCAATGGAACTACCCCGAACTAGGCCAATTGCACTTCTGAGCCGCAATTATAAGCTGTATTCCAGAGTCATCACGAATTATCTGGCATTCATATTTGACAAATTCCATTAACCGAAGCAGGCTGGATTTCTTAAAGGTTTGACTTTGGTGGACCAGAAGAAAGCTTTCGACTTCGTTGAAACCTGGGCTATTCTGGAGTCTTTGCAGAGCTGTCAAGTTGACTGGCGATATGTTCTGAGGTTTTGAGAAATCTCTACCAATTGGCAACGATGTCAATCCAAGTACAGAACCACCAAACAAGTCATATCCAGTTGACTTGAGGTGTAAGACAGGGTGACCTTATATTCCCGAAACTCTTCATTAATGCGCTGAAGGATGTTTTCAAGACATTTCAGTGGGATTAAATGGGCATAAATGTCAATGGTGCATATCTCACGCATCTCGGCTTTGGCGATGGCATAGTCATAGTGGCAGAATCTCTGCTAGACCTACACGAAATGCTGTCTTGTTTCAATGCTACCTCAAGACGTGTAGGGCTCGGGATGAAATTGGACAAGACCAAGTTCATGTTCAATAAACACATAATCCCTTAAACCATTTCTGTCGAAGGTGATACCCTCGAAGTGCACAACTTCTTTTAAAAGTACGTTAACCTAGTTATCTTTGTCACAATGTCTCAAGATGAAGCTGAGAAATGGAACCTGCTAATGAAGCTGACCCATCGACTGCATGTCATCCAGAGAACTATGGAGAGTGTTTTCTAAGGTTTTCACGAGTACTAAACATTGAAATAAACGTCGGGTTAGATTTAAAATTTAATTAAATCGAGCGAGTTAAATCCGTAAAAATAGTTTCAACTATGGAGAGGTCTGTGCTTGAAGAAGAACGTGACTTGAAGAGGGTAACTGGCAGTGATTGGATGGTGAAGACTAAAGATCGGGTCCTACGGCGTACCCTGGCGGAGACCTAAGTCCAGCAGCAAATAATAAGCGTAAACTACAAGAAATTATGTTTGTACTTTGTAAAATACAAATATTTATTATAACATATTATTTTGTCAGACAAATTAAGAAAGGAGATTATTTATGTAACCACAAAGCGTAGATGCCATAAGGAAATGCTGACAGACGCAGTTAGAGTCAGGCCTGCCAGTAGAAAATACGTGCCATTTATATTAGGAATATACTATGTATTACCGTTTGAGTTACACTATTCGTTTTCCGTAGTTTAGGATCTCGTACCCAAAGGGTAAAAACGAAACCCTATTTCTAAGACCTCATTGTCTCTAACAGTCCGTCTGTAACAGTCCCGTCTGTCTGTCTACAGGTTGTATCTCATGAATCGGGATAGCTAGATAGTTGACATTTATATAGATGATGTATATATGTTGCCGCTATGCGAGGGTTAATTGGAAAGTTTTAAGAACCGACCACTGGTAAATAATATTTAAAAAAAAATATTTAATTTTAAATGAAAATATAATTTAAATTTGGATAACGGATCCCTTTGCCAATACTTTTGGCACTTGTTTTAAGATTTGCTTTCGATGTTGATCTTGCTAATTTGCTCAGATTATTATTTTCTACAAACTTTCCTTGCGAACCTCTTTTTATTTTCTACAAACTTTCCTTGCGAACCTCTTTTTATTTTCTAGAAACTTTCCTTGCGACCCTTATATCAAATATGTTCTAAAAACCAAATAAAATGAATACAAGTTAAGGTTCTTCCCATACAACAAACTACATTTTTGCTTTGGTATAAGGGCTTATGATGCTTGAAATATTCACAGAATATTTAGTTATATACTCATTTTAAAAAAATACTATTAAGGGCTTCCTTATAACAAACGTGATTTTTTGGTTCCCTTTTAATAACCACAACAGGTAGGCGCTTGAAATATTCACAGAATATTAAGTTGTATATTAACTTTATTTATAAATAATAAAATTAAAATAAAATAAATATTTAAGGGGGGCGTCCATACCACATACGTTAACTTTTTGATGTTTTTATATATAATGGTACGAAACCATTCGTGAGCGGGTCCAACTTCCAGCACTTGGCCTGTTCTTTTAGCTTTTTATTTACGAATTAACATTTATTGTATTACAGTGGCACATGATTTAAATATATTTTAAAGAAATTATTATAATAAAAATAAAAAAATATCCAGCATTTTTTTGTTTTTCCGACATTTTTTCGCCCGTTTGTGGTTAGCGCCCGGGGCATGATGACACCCCTTGCTTCCCCTCACTACGCATCTGGGTCGTGTAATTCCTTCGCACACTCACCGAAATGTATCCTATAGAATACTAAGAGGCTAGTAATTCTACGCCATGCTCGAGGCTGTGGAGTTTGGCTTTAACCAACTCGGGGTCACCTATAAGCCTCTTTGCTCGCCTTTCAATTGAGCCTTTCATTGAACCACAAGATGAGACTTTGCCGCACCAGCAAGTATGTGACCACAGTACCGGACAGACCGGATCTGTGCTTTTGTATAAAACAAGTAGCTGTCCCAGTGTAAAGTGCTGTCGGACCTTCGCAAGAACGGTATGTCTTTCTCAATCTGCTCTTGATCTGGACTCAATGCACCGACCACAGTTGAGGTTCAAGGAAATATCTAAGCCTAACAACTGATATCGGTTACTGTATTCTGTAAAGTAGGATCCCAGGTGAAAGGGCTCGTTTTGGCCGTGAACAGACAAGTCTGCGTTTTGGTGGCGTTGAATTTGACTAGATTGACATTGCCCCATTACAAGTTTGTCACTCAAATGGTGCACCATGTTTTCTTTTTCAGGTTGTACCTACTTGATCTCTACTAGCTCGAGTACTCGGCAGATATCTTTATACAACTGTGCTGATGTCTGCATACCCATAGCTACTGGGCTTCAACAGATCGTTAATGTGCAGCAGAAAAAGAGATGCCGAAAGAACGGACCCCTGAGGCACTCCGACATTTATTGTCAAGGGTTGCGAGGAACACTCGTCGACAACCAATCAGAGAAGAGAGTCCGTTACCAAGTCGATCAGACCCGGAGATATACCGTACGCCGAAAGCTTGATTATAAGGTTTACATGCCAGACCCTGACAAATGCCCTCGAGACGTCCAAAGAGACGGCGACCGCTTCTCTTCTCAATGACCTCGAATAAAATTTATGTAGCGTACACTAGAAGGTCCCCAGTGGACCTATTTCGGCAAAAACCGTACTGTCGGTCACTGAAAATACAGATCGATCCTTTCGCAGTGCCTTTTTATAGGACTTGGCAACTTGGTAAAAGACGTCTAAAAAGCATAAAAATAATATAACTATGTACTTATTGAAGTCGTTTTTTTTCTCGAAGTTTTTTTACTTGCTTAGACGTCTTTTTGTATCAGATTTTTTTTAAACTTAATTTTGAACATTAAGGGTGCGTTCCACTAAGCGTTCACAACGATCACGCTCACGACCGCAGTTTTTCCCGTTCCACTTGCTTGTGAGCGTTACTGTCGTAAACTCATGTGGAATGGATTATAGAGCGGTTTGAGCGTAGAGGTAAATAATACAAATGTTAATAAAAAAAATTCAAAAGATTTAAAAGTTTAGGTTATTATCTGTAAGCCTTGAAAATAAACTTAATTAATTATTGTTTAAAACGATTTATATTGAAAAAAAATATAATTTAATTTTTTGATATTTAATATTAGTGGTGTATTTAATTAATTTACGTTCAAATGTAATTAAAATGTCTTTTGCGGCAGTACTTGGATATTTGGTAAGAGGTCGCAATAATGCTCCAGAAAGTACTAGTTCATCCAGTTTTCATCAGCACGATCAGCAGATGATGTTTCGGGTTGTTCATTTAAAGCTCTTTTCAAAAGTTGTGTCACAGATGCTGGGTCTGTAATAAATATAAAATTTTCATCAGTGAAATTTTAAACGTATGTAATCATTTTTTCAATAAGAAAACTAATTTAATGAAGGCTAAGTTAATTTTCATTTCTAAAGTTAGGTTATATTATTGGCAATCAAGGAAAAATGTATACATGTATATTAATTATAATCTACAATTAATTTTTCTAAGCTTGTTTTACATAATTATATTTACCTGTGGAGGCACGTTGAGCATCCGCTGCAGAAATATTCACTTCTACTAAAATATCTTTTTCGACATGAAATAACGTAAGCTGAACGGTCGTCATTTTTGATGTTTTGACTTTTGGAAACGCCGCTAATTTTCTCAACGATCACTTCGACCCACCTTTTTAGATAGGTCGTCGTGAGCTTCGCGTGAGCGTAAGTCATGACGTCATAAGTGACGTTTTCGCCGCGACCACAACGACCGCGGTCGTTATGTGGAACGACTAAAGGAGCGTTTTGATCGTTGTGAACGCTTAGTGGAACGCACCCTAAAAGTAAAGTCGCAAAACTTGTTCGGATATTGTACTCTGTAGTCTGTGGTCTTTGAAGGCACCTCGAAATGTCAAATGACGTCAGGTTAGCGACATTAACGTTCTCATTATTTTTATTTCGCAACTTCCAGAATATATATATTTTTGTTATTTGTCTTTGAAATTTCAATCTTATAAAATAAAGATATGGATAATCAGTACTATTATAAGTTAATGGCTAGTTATTTGTCAAAAAGGAACTGTGACGAATCATTTATGAGGTATTTTTTTGGAAAAAATGCAACAAAGAAAACGCCAGAGGAGTTAGAACGAGCAGATGAAAGAAAACGACGATTACAACGGGAACGATCCCGAAGATATCGTGCTCTTAAAAATGCGAGAAGACAGCACGAAGGAGTTCGAGATAATCCCGACAACGAGTCTACGCGTAGTAAGTCCCGTGGGCTATCCGTTGAAGAGGAACTGAGCGACGGCGATGAACCGCCGACACTGTGTCACCTCAGATACGACGATAAGTGGCGGGAACCTGTGCTGTCTGATTGCGCGTCGGACGACAACTCTGCGCACAGTGCCGCAGAATTAAAGGAGGCTGCACTCTCTGGTGATATAACCCTCAATTTGAAGGAATTCCTGAGTTCACCTAACATGGAGTTAGACTATCCAACTGTGCACAGTCTCATGTTCCATTGGTTGCAAACGTAGCATTGCTTTGAAACTGACTATTTGCATTCAGACACCATTCATGATCAACTCACATTGGCCCATGTTAAGATATATCTTTCATTATAAAATCCATAGTTTACTAAAATCCAGATGTTAGTAGAGATTGTAGTGTTTACACATATCAAGAGTTTATTAGGGTTGCAGCTTCTGTACAATAATATCACACATCAGTTAAGAAAACCGTCCTGTTGTAGTTTAAAGGATATATAATATAATTTAATCATTTAAATGTTACAGGCTCTTGGTGATTTTTAAAATTATCTATATGGGCAAGTAATAGTCTTGGAGTTATATAATCAATTATGTAATGCAATAATATTCACATGTAGATATTTAATGAAAAGATTGTAAGTATGCAGGTTATTTGTAACTCTTAAAGGGTTACTTAAAAATTTAGTCAGTTTGATGTATAAGTCTAGACTACAGGAAGCAAATTTCAGGGAAACACCTGAAGTTAATCTCTTGCTTGAATATCACAGACTTGAAATTAGGCCACGGAATGTGCACACTTATAATGATGTTGATGCTCCTCAACATTAGTTGATAAATATTCCACTAGACAATAAGTTGTTGTTAAGTTGCCATATCCTAATGTTTAGATACTCAATTATATATGCATATAGAGAAGGAAAGAGTGTATATATATATATATATATATACCTATAGTTTGTGATACAATGAATTTACATTTTGTGCGAAATCTACAATATTAGCTGTTTTAAGAATTAGTGTAAGTTAGTAACAAGCACCGAGTGATGTGATCATTCCTCTTGCATTTTCACTGCCATCCATATTGTTGCAAACACATTCCTCAATAAGAAATTAAATTTCTTTTTCTAAATTAGTTCCCTTTAATGATTATCATCAAATTCCAATCTGCTTTAATATTAAAAGCAAATGTATTGCATTTTATATTTTAATACTCATAATAAATGCTCTCTTTTTCCCTTTTTTTATTAACTAATTATTTGAATGATTTTTGTATCCATGAATACTCTAAGCCTATTTTAAGTTATATTTAAGTTTGTTTATTAAAGCTTCCTTGTAATTGCATATTGACCTTCAAAATTGTATTTTACCTTATACATTTGGCTTTGTTTTTAAAGTAAGGAAACCCATTATATTTGTTTGTGTAAATTCCTGTTAGTACACATTGGCCATATCATATAGAATTATTACTAACTTAAGTACAATTTATACAATGTAGTTGGCGCTAATATTTTGTAATGCTTAAGGTACAGTCGAGATGCACAGTTCCAATACAAAAAATCATAACTACATTCTAAGTGTTACTAGACTTATGAGCTGAAAATATGTGTTGAAAGAATTACAAATATAATTGCTGAAAGCCTAACTATTTCATAACATTTGTACAAGTTTGTAACAAAAGCAATTAATTTAATAGTTATTGGAGAATTGAACGATTATTTACCAGCAATTAAAAAGTGTAAACTAGTTCATATAACAATCTTTGCACTTGTCTCCAGCAAATATTGCAGTAATTGTTTCAATCTGCGGTATGCTGATGAACGATGAACATGTATATATGATAAATTGATCACTTTAACAAAGCATGTTCTAAAAGTAACCTTTAAGCCACTACAGGTGCTGTGGAAGTAGTGGTATGTGGTAACTGGTGAGCTAAGCCTTGCCTTTGATGAATATTGATGTATCTTGCATAAAAAATATTAAGTAAGTAGATAGATAGGTACTTTAAGGTAGTGCCATATTAAAGAGCTTCCTATTTTATTTGGTGTTTTGTATTACCTTACCTGTATTTGTGTTGCCAGTATGGTAGTTTTATAAAGTAATTTGAAAGCAGAAAGAGTATAGCAATGCAAGTAAAATCGACAAGAATACATAGTCCTAACCGACTGACTGACTAAACTGACCAATTTAATGTTATCATTGACGATTCAAAAGTGAGTGTAAATGCCTACTTAAAAAAGATATTTAGAATTTGAACGATTAAAGTATGGGTACAAGAGTAGGTATTATACCTAATTGATTTAATAATTTATTTAGGAATACAGTTGACCTTAAAATTTAAGATATTAAAAATAGAGCACTATTTCTAGATCAGTTGGGATTAAAGCCATCCATTTTGTAGTTTCACGTTTTACCTTTTTTAATAAAAGCTTTTGACGAATTTTATTGTTAAGGTTAATGTCCTTTATTAACAATTTACATAAAGTTGGTGACGACGCCGTATTCTCGTCAGAAAACCAAGAGATACCCAATCATTGTTGATGCTTCTTCGACCAGATGTTTTGGTCCATGAATTATGTTTTTAATATACTTGATATAATTTAAACTAGAATAGATTTAGCAAATCCTGCGATGTCACATTTAGGTGATAAGAGTATTCTTTGGTTCTTAACGCTATTTGGAGTCCCACAAAGATAAACTTCTTGGTCGTGAGGCATCCTTATAGAATATCAAAATGTAAAAAAAACATTGAGCAATGAATGATTGAATCCCAGGTTTGAATTGGTTCAGTAATTATTAGTTATACACGGACAGACACATATTATTTTTCAAAGAAACCCGTGAATTTTATTATCTTAAATGTATGGTTTTTTTGTTCGTTTATTTTAAATGCCTATAGATATATAATTATGCATATTACCAGTCTAGCTTTAAAACTAATATATATTAAATAAAAAATCATATTACGTAATTTAAATGTGTTAAGTTTGATTTCAATGTTATGAACATGTTTAAGAAATAAATAAACGTAGCTAAAATAATTAAATACATAGAATGCTAATGTGGTGTTTGGCAAAGATAAACAGTGACAAGGAAGGTGCTAATAATATATATAATTTAACGGCTTTCAGTAGAAGTCTATGTGATCTTGAAATCTCTTCTAAATTTATACCAAACTGTTTAGCAACTGACGAGGAAGGAACAAACGCACAAATGAAACAAGGAAAGAAGGACGGTAGGAACAATCGAAAATACCGGTGGTTGGAAAGTTTGTGCAACATGGGCATCATTTGTTATGAAAAATAATTTATAATGGAATTGGTTTAGTAATTAATTATTACTCATTTGGACCACCCACTTACACTCGGTTGTATTTTATTCAATGTCAACCACATACCCACATGTTTTTGGATATTAGCATATTCTAAAAAAACAGCAATAAGTATTTACATGGTTCGACCATGTACATAGTGATGATTTTATATGTTTCCTCCCTCATAACATTACTTTATTACCTTATACATCCCATATTAATCTAAGGTTTTAGTTATATATAAATGTTATGTAACAGCGTGCCAAAATCTTAGCATAATAAATGGTTTCTTATATGTGAAACGTAAAACAAAATAAAATTTTAATCAATACACTACTCCTTTAGAGAGAGATTAGAATTAATATAAGTAGATATTTACGTTACGTAAAACATAAGTATTTACTTTCAAATCGAATAACCATGAGGTTCCCTGTTTTATTTTTATTAATTAACAAAGAAATTGAAACTTTCGTGTCTACAATATTTATTTCTTATCATAATACATACCCTTTTAGTTCTGGTTAAGCATCGAACTGTTTCCATAGGTACCTAAACACATTATTACAATTCCATTAAATTCAGATCTATACGGTTATCTCTATAGAAGTACGATTTACTTATCATAACATAGTATAAAGCAAAGTCGCTACCAGCGTCTGTCCGTATGTCGGTATGTATGTATGCTTAGATCTTTAAAACTAAACAATGGATTTTGATGCTTTTTTTTGATAGAGTGATTCAAGAGGAAGGTTTATATGTATAATAACATGCTTAATATATTAAAGAACCACTGATAATTTCAATATTTTTAATGCGAAGTCGTAAACATTTTTTTTTTTGTTTGCCTATACTGTTAGACCTGTAGGCTATTACAGCGTCACCGGGAGAGCGGGGGGGTCAGGAGACCCAGCCTTAAAAGGGAGGGCCAGATATGCCCCCATGGGGAACGACGTCCCGAGGGCGTCTTAGATTGAGATACGGACTTCGGCTCGGGCCTCGGGGCGTCGTTAGTCAGGAGGGAAGCTAAGGAACTTTGGAGACTAGTGTCCTCCGACGGCATGACGCCAGAGCAACGTTGCACTTTCTCAGTTGAAGTCGTAAACAAACACATTGTTTTGCGCTTACATTGCAAACGCTGGCTGAACTCTACGATATAGATCAAAATAATGTTATAAGTATTGTATACCTTATAAAGTTCTACAAGAAAGTCCGCGATGATATATTTATCTTCTTAGAGATAACCCACAATAGCCAATTTTTATTCTTTACTTTTTACGGGAAATAATTACTTATTTACGAAGCGATTTTAAGCAATACAGCATTAATCCTTATCTAATTAAGTGCCTCAAATATATTTTACATTTAACATGGAACAATATAGCCCTTCAGAGCATGTTATTTAAATGAATATCTTCAAATATATTACAGATTTAAAATATAGGGACATCACGTTTGCGACGGTACGGTCGACCGTCTCGAAAATGGCTTTCGTAAATGTTCAGTGTTGAAAATTTTGTTAATGCATATAACTAACTGATTGTCTTATACATATTATTTATAATTTAAAATATAATACATATATATTAATAAAACCAGACCTGCAAGTTGAGTCAAAATAACGTCGATTTTAATTTGAGGAATTTCTCAAGTTTACATGGTCATATTTTGATTATTTTCAATGAAAATGTATACCTAAGTGTGATATATGAATGGTTATTAAGTACTCTGTTTAAAAAGTATTTAAATGTACGTTTAAGTATAAACAAGAAAGGCATAAAAAAATACAGTACCTAATATTGTGTCGTTATTAAAAATTTAAATAGTTAGGAATATTAATAAATATTAAATAGGTACTAACAAAAAGTTTTAATAATTATATTATGAAAATTATCTTATAATTATTCATATTACAAATGGATGAAATAATTAAAATAAACAATTACAATAATAACTCACAGCCGCAAATATTTAACTAAAATTAGTCACAATCCTTAAACGATTAAATTATACAATGTCAATTTATATATATATAATTAGTTGGCATAAATATAGCCGATTACAAAAAAAAAACAGATATCCAAGTAATCTAGTATAAAATAAGCTACAACAGTCCGAACGGATCAATTGCCTAGATTAATTAAAACTGCGTATGTGAGTCTGCAAGTCTGCACAACACAGGGTACCGCAGTCGGTCAAGTGGAAACCCCCGCTTGAGGGCATTGGAACGGTTTGTTACGTTTTTCTAATTGTAAAAGTGCGGTATGTAACGAATGCGTGCGGTTCTGTTCTGTGCGGCTGAGCAGCGCCAGCAGTGCAGGCGCGCGCTGCGTGGGCGCCCGAGGCCCAGAAATGACGCGAGCGGACAGTCGTCACACACGGTTAATACTGTTACACATATTTTTGCTATCATGAAATCCTGCACTATGTACAAAATTACCTACGTGTCGAGGAAAAAGAAGGTAAATTGAAAGAAACTATTTAATAACTTGTCATCTGATTATATTAATAAATTATTATTCCTGGAGGATATTCCTAACAGATTCGGAGAGAGGAAACTTATCTTGTCCCAAATATTTCTGACAAACACCATTGTAATCATCAGCATTTAAAGAATATATCATGGCACCTCGCAATTTCTGCTTTCTAATAAACTTAGCCTTTTCGATAACACTGTTAGTATCATCATAGGACACCCATTCAGAATTTCTATAGAAATATGGCACTTTAGCGTCTATGTCTTGTTTTACTACAATGTTATCATTTTCATGACTTTTTACAAATGTACAAATGTCTGGGTAGTTTACAAATCCTAAGTTGCCAACCCGACCAAATCCCATAGCAGGGCTTCCCAACTGCGTATTATTTACATTGACAAGAGTAAATGAATGCCCATAGGTTGGTATTCCCACCACAATTTTATTAGAATCCAGTCCTTTATTTTTGTACATTTCAACAGTATAGTTTATGTTCAGAGTGGCCATATAAAACTTCTCAGCTCGTCTTGCAAATAATGGAGCATTAAGTCCTGTGAAGGGTGTGAACTCAGTGTAGTAATGAAAGTCATATGTCATAATGTTAACATAGTCCACATACATGTTTATTTGATCCACATCATAAGCTGCATCCACAATGATCTGCTGTGCAGCCGTTGCCACTGTTAGCAGATAGTCTCTCCTCTCCCGAACATACTCTGCTCTAATTTCCCTCAGCAGCTGTGAGAAGTGTTGTCTCTCTCGTTTGTTAAGTTTGTTTTGATAATTTTTTACAGCAGGGAATTCCCAATCTAAATCAATTCCATCCAAAGAGTGATTCCTTAAAACATTTTTAATAGATTTAATGAATATTTTTCTAGATGTATGATTAACCACCATATCTGAAAACCCATCATGAGCTCCTGCACCACCAACTGACAGGAGAACTTTTAAATTAGGATTTTTGTTTTTTAATTTAACAACTTGATTCAAGATTTGGTACTGCGAACTTTCTAAATAAATCTCTTTATTTATTATCTTAGCAAATGCTACATTTATGTGTGTGCAGAGATGGGAATGAATATCTGAGGGCATTAAATGAGGTCCTCCCATTGTTCTAGGCATGGTATAGTAGCAGGACACCACTCCATCCTCTGTAGCAGAAACTGAGTTATTTATATCAAAATTACTGTTAGGATGACAGCACGTTGATTTTATTATAGCCATAACTTGGTAAATAACAGTCCCTGCAGTTAGGACACAGAAAAGTAAACAAACAAGACATAATATAACATCCCTTTTATATTTTATTCTATTTTCATCTGTGATCAACTTCTGGGGAAGTAGGCTTTGATTTTTAACATTCCATTTTTCCATATTCATTTTCTTAAAAACCATGGTTGGTGGCTTATTAACACTTTAACTGTATGTAAAAAATAGTTAAGTTAAATAACAGAACTTTTATTTTCAGCCTAAAAAATGTAACGGTTGCTTAATAAATGTTATTGATGTCACAATGGGTATATAAAATTTGAATTACACTTCACTATTCACAAATCTATTGTCCTTTTGCATGCGAAGGTACGCACATGCCACATACGCCACCTACATAGTAATACAACAAGAACAAGCCACAAGGTCAATTTATCGATTTATTATTACTTGTTGCATATAAGGTTTACGTTGCCTGTGTTTACTAAGTGTGTGTAATAATAATCGAATTATCGTATATTGTCGTCAATGACAATATAAATTGTAAACATAAACGAACAAATAGCAACTTAAGCTACAATAAATTCACAGATTAATAAGATTACTACGTATGGTATTTCATATTTGGTAAATATAATTTTATAAATATTTTGACCTTTGAGTAAACACAATGACAGTTGACAGTCGACACTCGACAGGACCCGAATCACGAATGTGGTAACAGTACAAAAAACTATCTACCAGAATCAATTAAAACCAGCACTAAAAGCCTATTCCATCACTAGATATTGTTTTGAGTCAATATTCCGAAATAAAACTGCGTGTTATCATTAATTATACAGTGAACATATTCATTATTATTCTTCATAAACTATTATAAAACTTGTTCAGTTGAGTATTTTTTTGTTGATATCTATCATCGACTTTAGATCGTTAAGATTCTTTAATACCTCTGCTTTAATATCAAAACGTTACGATATTTTTTTACCTATTGAAAATCGTTATTATAAAATGGTAGTTAAAACCTTCATTCTTTGCCTTTATGACTTTTAGAAAGAAGTTCCTTAAAGAACAAATTTCTAAAAAAATGTTTACAATAATATTAAATCTTAATTTCTGGTTCGATTTATATTTAACATTATTTGGTTAAGAAAATAAAAAATAAATAAAATAAATAAAGTAATAATTACATTATAAGTAAAAAGCGCTTGTGAAGCTTTGTTCTTGACTAAGATGTACCTATGCACTGATAATTTAGATACACTCCCACATCTAAAAATAATAACTTTTTAGTAGATATTTTTATTAGTTTCGAATTCTTATTACAAAACGTATGATACATGTGTATTCTGAAAGACGAAAATCAAAGTATTTAAAATTTAAGGTAACATAAAGACAGTAGAATTCAAATTATTAAAATGTATAAAGCTTCACTTTAAAAAAGAAATATTAATTAGGGAGGCTTATGCAGCAGTGGACGTCGGTTGACTGATGATTAAATGTCATCATTTAGTCAATCGACATCCAATAGCCTTAACTATAATATATTAAAGACTGTCAACGTAGGCATTGAATTTTGGCACTTTTAAGGTAGTTATGAAAAAGATCTAGATTTCGGTGTTGAGTCTTTGAAATTTAAAATCTGACTATTATTATTTTTTTGTTTGGTTAATTATTGCATTATACATGTGCTATATTATTTACTTAAGCTATTGGCATACATAACATTCTTTTAAGAGTACCTAAATGGCATTACATATTCTTTTAATATTACAGAAATATTTTAATAAAGAATATGATTACGGGTGAATAGATAAAAGAAAGTTAAAGAAAAAAATATAAAAATATGGCATAAGAATCTCAGACTCATAGTATAAGAAAAAAGAACAGAAAAACTATAGGGCACTTAGAATCTTATTATTTGAAAAGTTGCTGCAATGAAGATTTCACTTCCTAAGACTAATCAAACAAGCACTTCAGTATTTCTTGCACTTACAATATTTTTTGCTGCTGCAATAGTCTAGCTTACTGCTAGTAGTTTAGCTTACTGCAATAGTCTAGCTAATATTTGGAGTTAAAAGCACCAGATTTAGTGGTAAATCCATTAAGTTGGCAATACTCGTATATAAAAATAAATTGAGATACACATACTTGCTTATACACAAATAATTTAATACTAATAACTAGAATTATGTAAATATAATTTTTCATCATCGCTTATAATAATCCTTTTTGTTAATCACTTAATTTATTTTTTTTAAACATGAAAGACGATGATCAGTTTCTTTGAATATTGAGTTTTTGGGGGTTTCCTTAGTTTTTTCGGGGCCAGCTTACACTCAATTTACAACAACAAACCAGGGAAAATGTAAAAATATGTATAGTATATACTATAAATATAGAATTATACGTACTATCATATTGACATTGTTATTTGGTAATACTTATCAAAATACTTTACAAAATACTTTTACGACAAGGAGCACTGCGTACACTTTATAAAAGAGTTTTGACGTTATTATATTATGTATGTAACTATAATTAATATTTGGTACATTACAATGCCCGGTTTGGTACATTTAGTACCATCAACCTTGAACTCTTGGACTTTTATCTCTTTTGGTATTGGACAAATACATTTATACATAGGACAATTTACAACGCCTATAATCTCAAAACAATGACTAAAGCATAGAAGTAGCCTAAATTTGAAGACTTAAATAATGCGTAACAGTTGTCCTTTTCTTTCATACTGTGAAAACATAATGATGAAGGAAACAAATATTAAGTTGTCAAAACAGCTAAATGTACACCTATAAATGTCAATTGGTCTGGTTAACCTGACAATATTTTTTTTTATTTAATTTCAATAAATGTTCTTGTATTTTTAGTTTACCTGTTTTAATTATTATTTTAAAATACTACCTAAGTAATTTTCTAGAACGAAATACAACTAAACGTTATCGCACGCGGCAACATCCTCGAAGTGATAGCACTGTTAGATGTATCTCTTTCTAGAAAATGGCAGAGATCACCTAACCAGCCTTTTAAAAACGGTATGTACTACCATCGAGATAAAGATCACTATCGATATCGCGGACAAGTTTACATAATGTCATGACTAGAAATAAAATTGTTGTCTACGGCAGTGTATGTTTTAAAAATATGAAGCTCCTTCTATGCTTTAGCTATTATTCTGAGGCTATAATACAAAATTCTTCTTCTTCTTCTTTATTTTGAAATTGCTTTTAGTTTGGTTGCTACAGGGCACAAAATATTTTGCCAACGTCAAGTAGGATAATACAAAATTATATCCTATGCTAACTTTGCTATGACTTTGACGTTAAAATGTCAAATTTCAATGACAACAATAGGAGAAATATGCAAATTGCAAAGAGTAATTTAAAGTGACATCTTCCATATTAAATATACCCGTGTCTATAAGATATTTTGTAATAATGCAACATGTGATTACCTTTTAATAATGTGTTACTTTAAAAGCTTTTACAATTAGAGTGTATATTCAAACGATTTTCAAGATATGGATAGCTCGTCTATGAATCACTACGAACAACAGCTGTACAGTGTATTCAAAACCTTCGACGTAGATAACGAGGAAGCCTTAAAAAGATCATCAGTACTACAACTTTGTGAATCTTTACAGCTTGAAGATCGGGGAGCGGCGCTAGTAGATTCTCTTTTCGATCGACAGAGCAATCGTGTAACATTTACGCAATTTCGGAACGGGCTTCTTACTGTTCTGGACAGAGATCCCATACCACGTCAAGAGAATTCTACAAGCACCGAAGCTGGTGCGTCTGCTTTGGCTAAAGCAGTATCACCACCTCACAGCGACGACGATTCGTCTGGTAGAGAAGTAGCCCCTAAATTTATATTCGGTTCGAAGAAGTACGGTCGACGATCACGTCCCCACCGTGGTGCTTCCGAAGACTCCCCGCGACATCGTGTTGCTTCAGAATCTCGTCTGGATAGTGTACGTTCAAGGCAACGTATGAGGTGTAAAAGAAGTTCATCCGCGATGGAGAGTCGGGATGAATTGATGGGCGACGACGATCCTACAGATCTGGATCACGACCAGCGCGTAAATCGGGACCGCGCACTTGCGTTATGCCAAGGGCTTCATATGCATGGTATCGACCAAACTCTTGTTGATCGCGTCTTTGCAGCTTTGGCAACTGATGAAGTCACAGTGGGCGAGTTTTTCGATAGACTTAACGCGTCACTCACAACTTCTATAGCTACATCTTTAGATGGCGTTAATTCAGATGGTAGTTCTAAATCAAACTCTGATATAGTTTCAAGTGATTCAGTTATAGAGATCTGGAAACGCGCTGGCGTTCAAAAACCAATGGGTTTACTTGTAGAGTTAGGTTTTAGGGATGCCGCGTTACGCCTTCACGGTCTCGAACGAGTTTTAGATGATGAATTGCGAGCCAACTCTTCAGTACCGGATGCTCGTTTACTTTTAGCAGCATATACACTATCACGTATGCGTTTAGAGTCTGCCTGGCGATTGCTCGACGTGGCGCGCCGCGAAAGGGATAAACTTCGTGATGATCTTGCTGAAGCCAACCGACGTGCTAGGCTACTGGCTCAAGATGTCGACGAGAATCATGCACGCATCGAAGCCGAACTGAAATCGAGTCTAAGACAGATGGAGATCCGACAAACTGAAACTGTACGTTCTGCGGCAATGGAGGCCAGTGTCGAGAGGGAACGAGCGGCTACGGTCCGCACCGCCATGGAGGAAGATGCAGCGCGACGGGCGGAGACGGAAGTTCGCCTTCGAACTGAAATCTCGTCACTTCGGGAACGTGTAAATGAATACCAGGTAATTAATAAACGGCCGAGAGCACTTTTCAATTATGAAAAGGGTTCGGAACCCACCGTGCCGCTTTTTAATCGGTGACATACATTAATCCTACTAAGATTCGTAAAAATCTTAATAATCGTAATATGAATGATTGGTCGCCATGAGTTACATATAAATAGCGAAACATATTTAACCGACTTTACTCTGCACTCAGGAACGCGCCATGGTTGCCGAAAATCGGGCCGCCCAAGCCGAACGCGAGCATACGAGGTTAACGGAGGAGGTGCGACGTGCAGAGTCGCTGGGCGCGGAGCTAACGGCGCACGAACGAGAGGCCAATGAGGAGCTGCAGGCGCGCCTCAGGGAGCTGCATGCCGAGCGACAGTTACTGCGGGACCGCTGCGACGAGCTGGGGGCGGCGCTGGAAGTGGGCGCGGGCGGGCGGGGCGCGCGAGGGGAGCCCGGCCGCTCCTGGCAGGACGAGGTGGACATGCACGCGCCTGACACAATCCCAGACGTTCGTGAGATTGGTTAGCCGTTTGTTACCAATAGTCATATGGTGTGTCATTATTATAATATTATTTTTTTTCAGATTTGTAATCTCTCATTAAAATCTTTTGAAAGAAAAGAGTCTCGAGAAATAATAGAGAAGCTGTGGACATTTCTAGCTAATATACGAGAAATATCAATCCGCGACAGAAATAAATGCAAATTATGTGATAGTACACTGGGGTCGTTGACAGTTCTACGAGACGAAATAGCGGGTCTAAGGGAACGGAGCGAAGAGCCGTGTAATATGAGAGTGGAGGTCGGTCTGCAGACCGAAGGTGATCCCCCGGAAGAAGTTAAAGTACTCGAGAGGACCCTCGAGGATCTCAAACGCGGTCACGAGCTAGAAAAAGACGGTCTATCCGGGGTCGTGAGGTAATATAAATTATTTCTGGTTTACGAGTCACCACGGGGTGCGTCCGGATTGGAGGATTGTCAATAATCAAATATTCTTTTAGGGAACTGGAATCGAGTTTGGAGCAAATGAAATCGGAATATGAAAAATGCGAAGAATACTGGACGAGCAAGTTGGAGGACGAGCGGGAACTGTTCGCGGAGGAGCAGCGCGCCGGCGACGAGCGCCTCGCCGACCTGGCCGCCAGGATCGCCGACTACGAGCGACAGTTCGCGCCCGCGCACGCCCTGCCCACCATCGACGAGAGAGACGGGCTCGAGCTGCAGGTCAACGACCTGCAGGACGAGTTCGACGCCTACAGGAAGGCCAAGGAGACCGAGCTCGCCGCCAAGGTGAACCCGCTCGGCGATCCGGGGAGCGACACAGCGGACGATAACGAAACGGACTATTGTACTATTTGGATTGTTTCAGATGGAGGAGATAAGGCGGCTGCAGCGCAAGGCGGAGGGGGCGGAGGGCGCGTGCTCGTGCGGAGGCGCGGCGGCCCTGCGGCGGGCGGCGGCCTGGCGCGAGGCGGGCGCGTTGCGGGCGCGGGCCGGCCGGGCCGAACGTGCGGCCCAGCGTCTGCACGCGCGCCTCGCCGCCGCGGACCTGCTGGTCAAGGACCTGTACCTCGAGAACTGTCGCCTGGCGCACGGCCCGCGCCTTCCGTGACCCCGAGAGTGGTGGCGTGCAGGGCAAGTGAGGGCGTGCAGGGCGGGCGAGGGCGTGCAGGGCAAGCGAGGGCGAGTGAGGGCGTGCAGGGCGGGCGAGGGCGAGTGAGGGCGTGCAGGGCGAGTGAGGGCCAGTGAGGGCGTGCAGGGCGGGCGAAGGCGAGTGAGGGCGTGCAGGGCGGGCGAGGGCGAGTGAGGGCGTGCAGGGCCAGTGAGGGCGTGCAGGGCGGGCGAGGGCGAGTGAGGGCGGCCCGCGGCGGCCTCGGACCCGTCGTCTCGAGACCCAATTCATTCCGACTTGTAAATTCTGTATTTAAGATTGGCGAGGATATTGTTATAACGGTCGCTTGGAGTATCACTCGTCGTCTAGAGGTCGAACTCCATAATGCCCGTGAAAGTATCTTTTCAAAATGGGAACAACTAATAAATAGATTAAATTAGAAAGGTGTCGGATAAGTAAACATAAAAGAATTAATACCACCACCGATAAGTAAACATAAAAGAATTAAATTCTTTGTTATTTTAAATAGAAATTCAAGATAAATGACTATTTGGTCCCTGCTTACGTTTAGGCAATAATGATGTATTTTTTTGTACATAAGGTGACCGTTAACGTGAAGGTTTATTAAATCGCATGCAATAGAAATGCAATGTGCATGTGAAAAATGACCTCGACCTGTACCAGTAGACCTCCAGGTCTACTGAGGAGAATGTTTATCTTTGTTGTATGGTGTTTTGAGACTTCCAAACCTTAGATATTCAACTTTTAAAAACGTTAAAATAAAAAACCAGCTGAAGGATCAAGGTCTCTCGCCTTTTTTTGAATATCATTAGAAAACAACTTATATTTATAATCATTTCAAAAACGGGAATTATGCGTACAAAATGGATAACACATACCTATTTCGTTTTTGATTAACTATACATTATGAATCGCGATACTTAAAAGTTAAGTGATACTTAAAACAGTACTGTTATTCAAGCAAAGAATGTTTAATTTATATATTTTAATTCCAATAATATTCATATGTTAGACATTTTAAATCTTCCTAATTCCTACACAAGGAGTTATGTTTTTCTTGTGACATCCTAAATCTAATCAGTGCCTTTATATTGAATATAACACTAATAGCATAAAATAAACAATTAAGAGTACATAATAATATATCATTGTTATCGATCTACTTATTATAAGCTTGTCGTAAAATTAATGTTAGAATCACTTCACCACCGGGATTATTTTATAAATAGTTTTATTTGGCATTTCAATATTATGGTAAACGATTAATATTGTTAAATTGAAGAATCTTATTGTTGAAGCATCTTGTGTGTGCATAATATATAAACATATGTTAGTAGGTATATCCTCACTTTACATGATCAACGAATTAGCTTAACATTGTACACTGACCAGATAATGTAATAAGTAACATAAAACATGCAAAAGTATCTTCAATAGCATAGTTTGATTGGTATTGATATAAATGATATAAATGGCTAAATAATTAAGAGTATGAGAATTTTTATCAAGTCATATCTATATATAAGACATGTAACATATGTCACTTGTATCAGATATGCAACATATATCTAGCAGATATACATTTTTTAAATATTAAACTGGTGCTTTACTAAAGGTTTCATCTAATAATGGAAAATAATTTAGATTTTTTAGTTTCTCAAAATATTGATTGAGGAAAAGTAATAAAAATATTTGAAGGATTTTGAGAGTGGTTTGGAAGGGTTCCTTCTTAGCTGATGATGTAGTAATAAGTATTGACTACTGTCTTTGTGAGATTGGTTTATAAGTTAGATATTCTGTTGTCAATTAAGTAGTGTTTTACTTATTTTGTAGATAACTGTTACCTATAAGATAGGTACCTTCTTAGCATTAGGATGTGAGTGATTTATGAGTTGTTGTAAATTGTACAACACTTAGAGTTAGATCAGTCGATTATTATTACATGTCTTTACTATTATATTTAGCGAATGCTACAACATACAGTGCCTTACTTTTGTCATTTCCCAATGATGCTCCGTGAAATGTGGATGTTCCTAGGTTTTGTTTTTATGTATTCATTGAATAGCAATAAATGAAACGAATGAAATTTTCAACTTCTTTAGGACTACTTGTTTAAGTTAGTGTGTTCTGTCCAAAACACATAACATAGTCGCGGTGTTTCAATAAGAGATATAAAAAGAAAATGCAGACAATTATCGTAAATGGTTTGTTATTTTGTGATAATTTGATACATTAGCTTAATTGAATACAATCGTATTCGTCCTTCTAGTTCCTTCTACTTATGTGTTAAGTAAATTAATATAATTGATCTTGTAATTAACTTTAAGTCACATTAAACCGGATCATGGAGTGGTCCGACTCGGATTCAATAATTCAGACAAGTTATTTAATATTTCTGTTCAGACATTTGACATGCTTATATTTTAAGTAGTACTGTTGTAAATGACTAGTTACTCGGCCCAGTGCTGCAGTGGGAGGGAGACAGACAGACACAGAGGTTAATGTAATTGTATGTTGATGATGATTGTTAGTTTTATTTCTCTCTCTCTCTCTCTCTCTCTGTTACATTTGTTTGTAACGGCCGATATTATTCAATGAAGTTTATTATTTTTTTGTAAACGTTTTATCTATATTGATATAAAGGTTTGTGAGGTTACAACTAGTGATTCAATTTTAAAAACTTATATTCCCATGATGAAGTAAATATTCTGTGTGAAGTTATATATTAAGTAGCGTTTGTCATCTAATAAAGAGCCTGCTATGACTGTTGCTGATTGTCAGCAGACGAAAATCAACTTTAATTCCTGTCTCTTCTATTTAATGTCCTACCACCTTTTATCCCTTCTTCTGCATCCCGGTTTGTACTATGTGTGAGCGGGACTATATTCCAGCAGGTGTAGTGGCCTTTCTTTTCCCACAAAACCTCACAAAAATATGATTCTTATAATTATAGAGACAGTTTGAGAATTTGTTTAGTTTGTACAGAGACGATATGTATTAACATTTTTAGTGATGTGACTAATGGGAAAGAAAGAAAACCAGAAGTACAAGAACCGACGTCTGATTTCTGAAAACCGCCCCATTATAACATATCCCCATTATAACATATCCCCATTATAACATATCCCCATTATAACATATCCCCATTATAACATATCCCCATTATAACATATCCCCATTATAACATATCCCCATTATAACATATCCCCATTATAACATATCCCCATTATAACATATCCCCATTATAACATATCCCCATTATAACATATCCCCATTATAACATATCCCCATTATAACATATCCCCATTATAACATATCCCCATTATAACATATCCCCATTATAACATATCCCCATTATAACATATCCCCATTATAACATATCCCCATTATAACATATCCCCATTATAACATATCCCCATTATAACATATCCCCATTATAACATATCCCCATTATAACATATCCCCATTATAACATATCCCCATTATAACATATCCCCATTATAACATATCCCCATTATAACATATCCCCATTATAACATATCCCCATTATAACATATCCCCATTATAACATATCCCCATTATAACATATCCCCATTATAACGTACAGAGATCATCTTTTTCATTCCGAGATTTGGAAGTCGACAAAATACTCTTTTTTGCAATTCAATTCATTCTTTTGCGAAATAACTTATTTCACATGAGTCAAATAATAGACAATGTTAAATTGAAATAATAACACAGTTTTAGAAACATATTTTATTAAAAAATACATGGATCGTTTTGTTAAGGAGGAACAAAAAATATTTTTATTTAAATACAATACTACATTATAACCAATACATTTAAATACAAATACAAGACCGATAAATATATTTGTAGGTATCTATATCCTTACTATGGTATAATTACTTAAGATCTGTACTTTTGACCCAAACAAAATGCCTAAACATTACGTTCAAGATATATAAGTGTGTTACCATTCGAATGTGTAGAAACAAACTTGAGACATTTTGTGACTAGACCCTTTCTTGACCAAAAAAAAACAATTTAAAACGGCGAATAAGTAAAGTCATTTTAGTATATGTGTTTTATTGGTGCAGGGTCAAGAAAGGTGTTAGCGGGCACAAAAATCCGGGGTCGTAGCCCTCGGTAGCTTCCTCGCATTATTGTATGTATATAATGTGAGTAAGATGTATATTGATATACCTACCCATAGTCACTAGTAGTAGTATAATATTAAACTAGAGAAATTTAAAAATATCTATCCTATCTACCTAATTATTTTTAAAATCAAACAGAATACAAAACGTCTTCGGTGGTGATGCTTGACAACTATAAGGATTTCAAAATCTAAAAATTCAGGCCATCATGTCATAATTAGGCTAACTAGATCAAATCGTGAGAGGTATTCATGCTTGGATTAATTATTGATACTCGATTACAATAGTAACATTTAATAGACAGTTAAGGTACGTGCAAATAATATAAAATCCAATTACACCCTTAGTCTTTACGACAGTAAAATATTTGATAAACTATACAATTCTACGAATGCCAGTAAGTAACTACACTATTAGTAGGGGAGCCTACGATATGGGGATTTACTCGAACGGAGTTAAGACCGCGCATTGCGAAACTTAGATGATAAGAGAAATAAATGTTATTTAATATATTATCTTTGATCGGTGGCGGAAGTATCCATAGATATTCAAAAATGAAAAAAATACTTCGACACAGACATTCTCGAGGGCATCTAATATTGACAACTGCCATGCCACTAGCATTTTTAGAAAAGAATGTATGTTAATCTGACCGTTTTTGTAGTGGAGGTGGGGGTAAGAGTTCAGAATGCAAAAAAAAACATTTAATCGAGTGTGTCAGATTTTCTAAGGGGATGATGTTAATTGAACCTAAAAGAAACTCTAATTTCATAATGAGCTGATTTGGATGTGATGCAAGCCGTGGCCATTTGAAATACTCAAGCCCACCAGATTAAGATATATAGGGTTAGTTGTAATTAGTTGACCACCTCTTGCAGACAGCCTCTCTACATCAATCCCAGCAGCAATTCATCAATTTTTTAAAATCAATAGTTTTTAAAATTTAAGTTTTCCCATACAACATTTATTTGTTGTCTCTTAACTCTGAGCGTAGGTATGACGCCTGGGCGTTGACCTTCTAAGTTCTTCTTACAAATAATAAGTAAAAGAGGAAGCAAACATTTTTTATTTGTTTTTTTTTGTGTTGTTTGTTGTAAGAAGCGGTAGAACAAATGTTATTAGGAATGATGTAGAGAGGCTGCCTGCAAGAGGTGGCCAACTAAACACAAATAACCCTGTATTTTATTAATACCTAGTTTTAGAAATGATACAAATACGGTTGTAATTTTTATATATAAATAAAAAATAGATGCGTTCCAGTATCGATAGCAATGAGAAAATAGTATTGCTAATACGATTATTGTAAAAACGTAACGAAATTTTGAAACCTATCCGAAACATTTCCTCCTTCTCCCCCCAAATTTAGGCGGAAAACCCCAAAGTTATCAACAAAAGCCCCGAAACCGGAGTAGGAACGAAGTGAGAAAGTTATAGATAGAGAAATACAACCAAGAAGAGAAGAATATAGGCATAGCGCAGCTGAGTACTTTAAACTTTATCGACGAAATTTTCTTATTTTAGCTTAAGAAAATCGGCAGATTATATATTTTTCGTTATGTTTGAACTATTAGGTCATTAAAATAAAAAAAGAATTAGTCACGCTCGAGAATGTCAAGATGACATTTTTTTATAAGTTTGTAGCCCTCCCCCTTCTTTACGGAACTCTCAGATTAGTAGAATGTAGACTTTCCAGCATGTAATTAATTCCCCATTTCTCAAGCGAGCCAGATAGCTCGCCCGCTGATTATAATTTTTTTTTAGTACTCTGACCACTTATATCCAAGGCCCTTCCATGTATATGATGTAAGCATCCTAGCTTATAATTTCTGGAGGTACTTTACTTAGTATAAGGAATCTCCTGTATGCTAATCTGCCTCGCTCGAGTGAATCCCGAAATCCCCTCTTGACTTCCCTACTATATCACAATTTCCTCTCAAATGTTACATTTAGTGAATCTCGTGGATGCGCGCAATCCTTTAATGCTCGAGACGATCGTTGCCACATTTTGGAAAAGCATTCACGGGACTCCCTCAGCGATATATAACACAAATACAGTATTTACCGATGGCTGAACCGGGTGCGTCAGTTACAGATACATGCCGTTGACGAGGTAGTCTGCGTCGAGCGCAAGGCGAGGGTGGGCGCGGCGGCGGCGGCGCGCGGCTCGGGCTCGACAGCCGGCCAGCGCCGCCAGCGACAGCGTCATCAGCGAGCCTGCGGGCGGCCACCGAATGTGCGTGGTAGCAGATGCGTCGTCAAAGTGACGTGATAAGCTCGGGGAAAATATTCGAGCATCGGATTCTTTTCGAGTATTGCACCGATGGAATCGGGCGAGATCCGCGGTCGATCGGCTCGACTTTACTACTTTAACCGTTACCGTGTGGTTTCAGTCATACTTACCTAGCACTAAAAGCAGCACGGCGGCGGGAGGGTGCTCGCCGAGTCCATCGTGGTCGTCGTCGGGCCAACGAGCGCTCGTCTCTAGCGCCGCGGCGGCCCCCGCACTGCCCCCGCTCCCCGAGCTCCCCGCATTCCTCCCATTCTCTGAGCTTCCCGCCTTCCCCCCACTCCCCGCGCTCCCCGCGCCCGTCGCCTTCTTCCCGTGTGGCGCCGGCGCTTCGCCCCCCAAGCCTTCCTCGTTGGAGTCGGCTTTCTGTGAGGTAGATTTAGACTTGTTTGTGAGTTCTACTGTTGTAAATAATTGTAAAGATGTTAAAACTGGCATTGAAATACTAGTATGTTCCGTAGAGGACATGAAAAATCTTATAAACCTACAATTGCTTTAAGAGCTTTCTTCTTGGTCGTATTTTCTATGACGGCAAGTTTGTTTTCTTCCGGCGGAGGCGGCTCGGTCGGAAGATCCATTATATTTCTATTTAATATCTCGAATCCCTTTTTGGGACCATCTCGAAGTGTCTGTTGTTGGCTCGTATATACCATGGGCATCTCAGGCATAGTTTTCGAGGATAGGTACATTTGAACGTCCTGAAAAACAAAATAGAAATGAAAAAATAATGCAATATAGAAGTTTGCCGGCCGGCCGAATTCTCGTACATGGAGATCGTGAGCAGCTGGAATGGTCAATTAGTTGTAAAACACTGACCGTTTCCGGTCGCGGCACGGGCCACGCACGGCGCGGCTCCACGTCGGGCCACTCGCGTCCGTAGCCGCTCCATCCGCGCTCCGCCTCCGGATCTCCCCCTGCGCACGACACGTGAGTGTGAAAGTAGTCGCTTAGTATGAAAACAAGATCAGAAAATAATGATGTACCGGGGCCGGATAGCGGCTGCCAGGCACGTCGGGGCCAACCGGCCGGTGGCACGGCTTCGAAGGCGCTTTCCCGCTCGTTGGGTTGAAGCAGTCCACCCTTGTGGCTGAAGATATGAGACCCGCCCGTGCCCCTGGCTCCACCTGCGAGTGATGTTACCTACTTCATTACTATCGACAACAAATCATTGCAAGCTCGACAATATTTTAGTTTTCTACTTTACTGAAAATCCTGCAACATCAAGTCGAGATCGAGTAAAAACGCGTACGACTTCAATGCTTATCATCTTCAATTTCCTAACCGATGTCTTTTTGTAGCTTCTTTAATGACAAACATATATATAATGACCCGTGTAGCGGTGCGGTTGTGCCTGGGCCAGTCGTCGTGGCCACGGGTCTGCGCCCTCGGCGGCTTCGCCCTCTCCTGCCGCCGCGAACCCACTCTCCACCAGCACCTGATGAGTAATCGAGAGAGTAGGTAATGGTGAGTAGAAGTAGTGACGGATTATCTGGGTTGTCGGGACCGTGTTCCTTTAAGGCGCAGAAACAAAACTAGTTAAGGATATTCTTCTTCATACACACGGAATATATTTGCACCGGTACCATGCGACAAGATCTACTCAATTCTGAGATTTCGTGTATCTTGACTGACTTGTATCTTGACTTTGTGTTTAAAGCAGAGTATTGTGGAAAACATAGTAGCTGGAGTCGATGAATAAAAAATTACTATTGCTTTTAGGAATTGGGATACCGAGGTCAAAACATCTCGGAAGTCAACCATATAACCATACAGTTTTTTGAGTCATCATAATACCGGGAACGATAAGTTGCAATGGCAAGAGAAAAAAATTAAAAAGATTAAGATCACTTATACATAATACGAAGCACATATGGACTATGTAAATCCTGTGACTAGCACAGAACGGCGTGTCGGTACCTGCGTGAGTGGCGGCAGCGGTGCGGCGCCAGTGGCGGAGGTCACGGTGGGCCTGGGGTGCGGGGTGGGGAGCGGGGCGGGGAGCAGAGGCGGGCGCGCGGGGTGCGTGGGTGCCGGAGGGGCGGGGGACGAGGGACAGTCGAGCTCCGGAGCCTCGTCACTGCCGTCCGCGCACTGCGGCACGCCGTCGCACGCGTTGTACACTGCGATGCACTCACCGCCGCGACGACACTCGAACTGGTACCGGCTGCAGCGCCCCGCTGCATGTCGGACACAACAGAATAGGGTAAGGAAGGCGTCATACATTCGGAATATTAGTGCAGAATTACTGAACGAACCCGAAGAAATCAGGATTATAATTTTGATAATAAATTTTGGATCGCACTTTCAATGCCTTGCAATATTTTTTAAAAGGTATTCTTATTTCAGAAACTAGCTTTGTTCACGGTTTTAAACGAAAAAAACACTGTATAGCAGAGATGTAACGCATAATAGTTTGGCCAGATACCAGATATCGAATATTCAGAAAGTTACCAGGCATGAAACGCCAAACATGTCAATGGAGATCCAAGTGGAAGTATGATTTTTTTTTGTTTTACAAGATACATGCTACAATAAGTCACTACACTTATATGTAACTTAAATCATTTTTTTTTACTATCAAAGTTAATGCTTGACTACATTTCACCTGATGGAAAGTGGAAATGTAGTCAAAGACGGTAAGGCGCATTATCTAAGTAACGTATTAACTATTCACTTGCATACACCCACATTATATTCGGCAAGAAATACCGACGCAGGCAAGCTGTTTCAGTCCTTCGCTGTATAAAGTAGAAAAAAGACGATGCTAAGCGATGCGTTCGGGCAGATGGAATATCCACAACGTAAGGATGGATACGTGCCATATGTCTGAACGTCCGGTGATGGAAGGGGGACGGGGGAATTAACTCATGTAATTCCTGAGCAGACTCACCAAAATGAATCCTATACATAACTGAGAGGCTAGCGACCAATGCAAGGTTGGTTTCAACCAATGCAAGGTTGTCTATAAGCCTCTTTATTTACCTCTCACTTGAGTCCAGAACCTCAAGACTTTGCGGCACCAGCAAATATGTGACCATAGTACTCCACACATCACCGGATCTGTGCTTCGTATAATACAAGTAGCTATCCCGGTGTGAAGTACTGTCCGACCTTCGCAAGAACAGCAAGCTTACCTGCAGCTGCTCTTGCTCTGGAGTCAATGCATCGACCAAATTGAGGTTCGAGGAAATCTCTAAGCCTAACAACTGAAGCCGGTCACTGTATTCCAAGGATACATTCTGGAAAGTAGGAGCCGAGGTGAAAGGGCTCCTTTTGGCCGGTGAAAGGGCTCCTTTTGGCCGTGAACAGACACTTCTGTGTTTTGGTAGCGTTGAATTTGACAAGATTGGCATTGCCCCATCCGGAGATAGCCTGAAGTTTTTCACTCAAACGTTGCACCATGGCACTTTGGCAGGCTTCCAGGATTTCGGCAGCATTCCATTCTTGAAAGAGAGGCGGTACAGACATGTCAATAGAGGAGATAAATCAGCTGCGCATCTCTTGATGTCTTGAGCAGAATGGCTGATATCATCAGGACCATTGGCTTTATTCACAACTAAACAACACAATGCTCTCCGTTCCTCTTTGTTAATGATTTCAGGCATCGACATACCGCAGTGAGGAATGCTAATGAATTAATGAATAAGCATTATCAGCAAACAGAGAAGTAAATACTTTCGCTTTCTTTGTTGCTGTATGGGCCAGGGATCCATCCGGCTTCGACAGAGTAGGGTTTGCAGAAATTCTACTCGATCGTTTTGGCAAGAGACCACAAAGCTAATTGGTCTTACAGAGAGCTTTTCGTCATTCTTAGCAATTCAGTCGAGTTGAGCCTTCCATAATGCTTTTTTGTAGGACTTGACAGCTGGTTAAAGGCTCTCTTCTTTGAAAGTACATCCGGAGCTTTGCGGCTTCGAGATTCAGCCCGAATAATGTACGCCGAATGTTTTGCGGTGTTCAGCATGACCACATTCGGGATTAAGCCATGGGCGAGTTTTGCCACAGATGGATACATCAGCAAAAGGAATAGAATACTTTATTGCATGATGTACCACATCGGTTATAGCATCCGCGCTACTCGAAGGATCCAAAGAAGAAAAGCAGACCTGCCGCCAAGGGTAAGACGCAAAAAAGTGCCGTATCTCATCCTAATCTGCTGACTTGTATTTCCATACTCGCCTAACACGTTGAGGTTCGAAAGCTGGTGGGGAATATATAAACACAGATTTCACCAGACAGTGATAGGAGGTTCCCAAGGGGGAGGTGACCTCTACACGATACCTGTCCGAATCAGTTATCAGCAGAAGATCCAAACAATTGCCTGTATGGCCTGACACATCTGGTACCTTTGTCGCTTGCCTCACCAACTGAAAGACGTCCAAGGACCACGCAAAATTCCGCGCTTCTCTTCCAGCATGGTCGGTCTTCTGGTATGAGAACAGCCAGTCCTGATGAAAGACATTATAGTCCCCAGAAAGACGAGCTGCGCTGAAGAGTACTGTTGCAAAGTTATATCAGCAGCCTCACCGAGTTATTCAAACAATCTCTATGTCTGCTGGTCACCGTTGTGCGAATGGTAGACACAGGAATACAGGATTTTTCTTTTCCTGTATCCACTAAAACCCATAGGGTAGAAAAAGTGGGGTCTTCAAGGTGACGGAGACGCTGGATGCAGAGGTCATTCCGTGCGTATACACAGACTCTGGGACGTGAGCGAATATTGTGCTCTAACGAGTAACCAGGATAATTCAAGTGTGCAGCGCATTGTAACTGCGTCTCCGTCAAAAAGAGCAAGTGCTGCTACACTGTCTCTAGGTAGTGGTAGACCGATAAGATATTAGAGTGCAAGCCCCTGATATTACTGAGATGCACTTTGTATGAGGAAGAGTCGATAGCACTCTTCCTCATACAAAGTGCATCTTAACCTCAACCTTGTTTAATTTGACTTTTTCAAAAAAAAAATAATACATATAAAAGAAGAATAGAAAGGGAAATGGCAGTTGAACGAGCCGGTACGTATCGAACCCGACGTCGAAATCGGTGATGTCATGCCACTGAGAGGCTAATCTGGAGATTGCGGGAAGGAACGTCCGAACCCTCCCAGGGATCGCTATCGGGCACCTAATCTGGTTGCCAACCAGCATGATGGAGCCACCCTAGGATTTTTTGCAGCTGGCGGGGCAGTCTTTCGTGGGTGGCTGACCCACTTATTGGGCCCCCAAATATTTGCAGGCGACCAGCGGAAAGCCGTCTCTTCGGATCCCGCTACCCTCGTCGACTAGGCGCCCGTGACCACAAATATCAACCCGACGCCAAATCGGTTCGCCAACGCACAACGCAGATGTGCAGTACAAGCAGAATTGCCAGCAATACAAATGGAGTTACGTTTACCGCAACATCAGTTAGTGTAGGACATTGGACTCTGGGGGTCGAACGCCGGTAAACCTCCTCGTGGTGCTCCCTGGGCAACAACAGTTACTGAGGACCTTCGGGTTCTCCCTTTGGCTAATACCCAGCGCGGTATGGGTCGGTCATGGAAGCTTGTGCTCAGTCCATGGCTGGCCAGGGCACTTAACCTTTCGGGGTGGCCTGCCTGCGGAGGGGGCTTGGGTCTCTTTGCATCGTTTGATCTGGAAAGTTGGCCTGGGCGTCGAGGGTGGGAGGGCGCAAGCCCTCTTTGCCGGCGTCGGCTGTGGAATCGCTCCTGGTACTTTTCTGATAGCAGAGTGGACTGTGGAGTGGTTTCGTGGCTGTTTGGGGGGTGCGCGGCGGCCCCTTTTTTGCTGAGGGAAAGGCCGTCTGCGGCGGTTAGGGTCTGGATCTCTTTCCACCAAGCACTTTAGAGAGGGTACTTGGTGGGGAGATGGGACGTTGCCTGGATTGATCGTTGCCAAGTGTGATGCCACGGTTGCGCTTGGTGATGGTTGGTCTGGGCGTGGTGGATTCTCGACCTATGCCTTTTTCTTGCTGGTCTCGACTGATCACCGTGGCCTGTCGGGTTCGTTGGGGCCCCTACGTGAGCGGACTCACGTTCGACTCCAGGGTGTGCAGTGAGGCTGCCTGCGCATCACTGGGTCTTATGGGAGTGTGCTCTTCCAGGGGGTCACCGTGGATCATGTCAGGGCATCGCGGTGCGTGCGAAAGCGATCCCGCGGTGTCCCATTATGACGTATCAGGTTTGGTGAATAGGAGTCTCACATATCCACCTTCATCATCCCCAGGATGGAGCTGTGTATCCCGGAGGATTCCAGACGTTAAAAAAAATAAAAACAAAAATTGGACTCTCCGCCGGGGTAGGCTAGATCCAAGGAGACGGGGTTACGCCTGCAGCCTCTTTACCCAGCTGTAGTGCCCGGGCGGGAGAGGGGGGTGACCTCTGTCGCCCATCATAAGCCTACGCAGTGAGGGTGTCTCTACCTTTATTTGAGCAAAATAAGAGCAAAAAGAGCAGGACAAAAACGAGACTACAAAAAGAACAAGGGATTTTGCTCATACGAGAGTTTCTTTGAAAATTCAATTATAAAATCATTATAAATCCTTAGCAGGGAACCCAAAATACTTAACTACTTACTTACTTAACCTTTTTAGTACAAAGGTTCAAGTGAGACTATTTAGGAGTTCTTGGAACTGAAAAGCCCGACAGAAACCATGAATAGAATTGAATCTTTAAAAATCTTCACGGCGTGTCTTATGACAGTAACAGCTCGTCGCCCTTTCAATATCGATTGAAACAAGATGAAACTGTAAACAACTTCACACGTGAAGCTTATGACATTTTTTGGGGACTGTTCCAATTAATTGGCAGAGAATAATAGTAGTGATTGTAGCTATCAAGAAAAAGAAACTCCAATTCCTAACGAGATTGAGATTTTCTTGCAAATATCTCTAAACGATCGCTCATATATTAAATCATAACTTATACGTGTGGTGGTCAGTTAAGTCCACTCGGAACCCGCAATCGCAAGGTTTGCTACAATAAGGCCGGACATCACATAGTTACCGGATATCCGTTCCATCTCTACTCTAAATATGTTAAATTCCCTACGTCTGTCTTACATGACACTGTTATGTCGAAAATTGTTGATGACCCGATGAGCAGTAGGTATTTATTTATTTATTTATTTATTTATTTATTATGGAAACAAACGGTATAATAACATTGAATCAAATTTGAAATATACATGTAGAAATAGTACATTAACCATAAAGTTTCCAAAATTAAAACTAAACACATAATAAAATTTTGAAAAGAGACGCATGATAATAATGATAATAAATAACGAGTCAAATAGACGAAACATAACACAATCAATCAAAACAATGAGAATTACAATAAAATAAAATAATGAAAAAAAACAATCAGTCTTACAATTAAATCAAATAAATCAAAATGACAATTAAATAAAAAAAAATCAAAATGACAATCAAATCAATAAAAATTCAAATATCGAAAAATTATATATAAGAATTAGATTTAAACAACATATTCTTGACCTTAGTTTTAAATTTATTGAGAGAGAGATGAAATATGTCAATATTTATAAATAATTTATTGTACTGGGAACAACTTCTATTAATAAATGAGTTTTTAAAATAATTAGTCCTTGTTGTTTGGATGTCAAAAGTTATCTTATGTCTAGAATTATTATAACGTGGACATTTGAAGTTCAATTTGGAAACCAAATATGGTGAATCAATTTTATGATTAATGATTGTATATAAAAGAACCTGATCCCGTTGAGCACGTCGGTCAACAGCCGACATAGGTATCGTTAAATTTCCAATATTGTCAGAACGAAATGATGTGAGAGTTTTAAGAAAACGATCATGTATACGTTCAATCTTACCAATATGATTACCATACTGAGGATTCCAAACAGATGAAGCATACTCTAATATCGATCTAAAGTAGGCATTAAACAAAACAATATGTGTTGAAGAATGCTTAAACTCCTTGGATATCCTCAGCACAAAACCCAGCATACGATAAGCCTTTTTGGCTATGTAATCGACGTGCTCATCAAAGAGTAGCTTTAAATCAATTATGACTCCAAGATCTTGTATCATACGAACTCTCGAAATCGTTTCACCACTTAAATTATAAGAAAATTTTATAGGGTAATGTTTTCTAGTGAAAGTAATTACAGTACACTTTTTTAAATTAAGGACTAAAGAGTTAACGGAGCAGTAATTACTGAGTCGATATAAATCGTTCTGAAAATCTATGCAATCATCAGTACTCTTAATTATCTTAAATATTTTATTATCATCGGCATACAACAAGAACTTGGAGTGCTTAAAAGCAACAGTAATGTCATTGATATAAACGTTAAACAATAATGGGCCCAGATGGGATCCTTGAGGTACCCCAGATGGAATTGGAATAAAAGATGAAGTAAAGCCTTTAATAGTAACTGCTTGGCTACGGTTGGTAAGGTACGACTTAACCCAACGCAGAAGATCGCCGTGCACACCGATGTTGTATAATTTTTCTAGAAGAATAGAATGTGATATTTTATAGAAAAATCTGTGTAAACGGTGTCAACCTGCAAGCCATGGTCCATAGCATACGTCACAAATTCAATAAATTCACATAAGTTAGTTTCGGTTGATTTCCCGTTAATAAATCCATGCTGTTCGGTAGTAATTATAGGTTTTATAATAGGTAACATAATGTCGTATAAAATTTTCTCAAACATCTTCGGAATGCAGCTTAGTTTTGTAATTGGTCGGTAATTTTTTACATCATGTTTATCTCCGCTTTTAAAAACAGGTACTACATAAGACATTTTCCACTGTGAAGGCATGGTACACGACCGCAAAGACTGAGAAAAGATAATAAATAGGGGAAGACTTATCCCATCTGGACCACAGCCTTTATTTATATTCAAAGATTTAAGATATTTGTATACTAATGACAAATAAATATTAACTGAAGAAATGTCAACGCTATTACCGCCGGCAAGAATATCCCTGTTGTTATTGCTAGGGAAGGAAAATAATGAATTCTGTTCAAAAGACGATTGAAAATATCTGTAAAAGAGATTAATCATTCCTTGTCCATCGGTTGTAGAAATTTCGTTACGATAAAATATATCAGGCAAGTCGGTATTAAGTTTTTCAGATTTAACAAATGTCCAGAAGTATTTAGAATTTTTAGCTATAGTATTTCAGCATAGTTGAGGTTTTTATTATAGCATTCAATTTTAACTACTTTTTGTCTTCTACGTAGAACCCGAAACGTGCAGTAATCACTGTAGTTTTTATAAACTTTCCATTTCTTGTGATATTTTAACTTTTCCCTGTTAATCTTTTTCAGTGAGGCAGAATACCAGATAGGATATCGGCTATGCGTACGCACAATTTGGGTTCGAACAAAAGTATTAATAACGCTATTAACGATCCCATAAAATACATCAACAGCAGTTTCGACATCAACACAATTTAGACTCCTCAACCAATCTATCTCAGAAAATTCCTTATTAATATTACTGTAGTCAGTGCTATTAGTCTGCCTAAGAATCAAACTAACATTCACATTTATAATATTAGAAAGTGCCTTTTAGGCGCTGTAAGGTTTGTAGGGATGTAATATTTAGATTATCTAAACAGATGGAGTATCTACGTATATATGTACCTAAGTACGCGGGTGTTAAGACATTAGGTTTGCAACTAAAAATATGAATAATCATATTAACAATTTAAGCTGTACAGTGTATATCATAATATAGGTAAGTGTAACTTCTACATATTAGCCCTTATTAGTTATTTTGTCTTCTATTCCATGTCCAATTGGGACATCCATCTTGGGACAGATAACTGGTAACTTTTAAATCTTCATTCATTTTAAATCTTCATTCATTTTAAAACATTTCACAACAATGTTCCAACTAGAATAATAATAAAAATAAATGAGCAACGTGTGAAGTTCGACCTAAAACTACAGAACAGAGATGAGTTAACGTATAAGTGTACAGTGTGCAGACACAGTGTGCAGACACAGTGTGCAGACACAGTGCCCTGACACTGACAGGGGACACTGTTAATAATTGTGGGCATTACCTTAATATGAAATATACAAATATTTCTACAAGGATATTGATTTGTTGTGAGCGCTTTGTATTTAAATATTTACTTGTGGACTGTGACGACACCGGAGGAGGTTCCGTGCTGTGCACCGCCAGCGTTGAGGTCACCGTAGTACTGGTTGGATTCCTGGAAAGAATCACCTTTTTGTATAATCTTGTAACGTTCTAAGAAAAAATATTATGGATTACACTGATTTTGATTGAATTTAAGTTCAATAAAAATATATTGACATAAATATTGATAAAAAAATACACTACTTATTGTATAATAAATTGAAAAAGGAGCTTAAGGAAGTAATAGTTAAAAATTGACCGGAGATTTGCAAGTTCCCTCTCGTGAGTGGCGAGTCGCTCGCTGTCCTGCAGCTCGGCGAGACGGCGGCTCAGTGCCAGCACGCCGCTGCTGAAGTTCCCGTGTGCTGTGAACTTGCAGCGGAAGTCCTCTGGCGGCCCGCAGCTGAATAGGTAGCAGCTGCCCGGACTCTGATTGACAATGTTATCTACATTTGAATATCCAATTCACCCTCGCTTTATAATGCGAACGTAATAATTATGTCATTTATATTTATAGGACTTTAAATGAAGGGTAACGTTAATTTGGTGGCATTTCTTGTAATATCATTGCCGGCCCCTTGCTAATATAATATGTATATGTCAAATTTAGTATTACCGCTTCCAAATTACTACTTGCTAGAACTAACTCGTTATCTGCCTTTGCCAAATAAAGATATAGTTATACAAAATACTAAATATTTTACTAAGTCTCAGAAAGATACGTTACATTGCGTTTACTAACCTATCCGCAGTAGTACCCGCGACTTATGTAAAAAAATATATTAATCGAAATTGCAAGAAATTTAATGAAATTACAGAACAAACCGCTCTGTTTTGTATGTTTATTAATATGAGATGTATGTCCGTAAAACATACTTAATAATATCATGCATCCCAAAACTCAATCAAAGGTAACCTTCTCCTCGAAAACGAAGACATCACATGCATCAGTCTCACAGCAGAGACGCAGACACTCAGCCCGGGCCCCCACATCCAGCTCGGACAAGTACCGCGCGCCCATCTCGCGAGATTCCTCCGTGCGTATGATCTTGTCACGCTGCACGTCGAACCGCCTGCTGCACGAGGCCGGGTCCAGCTCGCGCGCGCCCACCACCGCGCCCACCACCGCCCACCACGCCCACGCGCGCATCACCACACTTCACTGTACTCTTTGATTTTGGAGGCTTCCGCCGAATTTTCTTAATCAATTGCTATTCCTTGGAATATGTTCACAGGATACTTGTTATCTTCTGTGGCCACGTCGGCCTGCGTTCGATATAATGGCGCATGCGCGTGTATAATTAGACAATTGTAGACTATGAGAGAATGCATACTGTGACAGGTGCGAATTTCTAAAGATATTGGGAAGATCCAGTTAAAAATCTGAGCAACATCGTCCCAAAGGAGAAAATGGAAAAATAATTTTGTTCTTCGTGCAAGTTTGATATATTAAACCGATGACCTGCGCGCGGCTGCCCGCTGCGCTGCGTGGCGCCGGGGACGGGCGCGGCAGTCGGGCCGAGCGGGCGCCACGCGAGCCTGATGTCGCTGTTCTTCAAGTTCAGGAGCGGCGTGAGTACTCTCCCCTCACCAGCACCTTGCTATCACAGTCACCGCCACGCTTGCACTCCTCCGCACTTTACTAGTCTTTTATTCTCTTCCGCTTTCACTTTTAAAATCACATATTATGATTACGTGATCCATGCGTTTCTCTGTTTTTAATATAATTCAAGGTGAATCCTTAGATGGATAACTTAATAGTATAGTATACTATATAAACTACTTAATGTTTAATAATTCAAGAGTAAGTACTATAAAAATTCGACAAATATATACTAATATATGTATTGTGTACTGAGAGCTATAAAACTTTTAAACTGAGTGTTGATTAACAGTGTTCAGATCGCAATCTCCGCAAAACGCAAAACATAGAGTGTCGTCGGGCATTCCGTTTATCCGTCTAGCAAAATTACTATCTGGTGTTAACTTTATCTACTTTTCTTGATTGCGCCGACCCCTTGATATATACAGGGTTATTTGTAATAAATTTTCCACTTCTTGCAGGCAGCTTCTGTACATCAATCCCAACAACATTTGTTCTACGACTTTTTACAAATCGTGATAAACACAACACAAAAAAATGAATCAGAAAAATCATTGCTCCTTCTTTTACTTATTACTCTGTATTTTGTAATAAGCACTTAAAAGGTCAACGCCCGGGTGCCATAAGTGAGTTAATACCAGTTCAGGGACAACAAATAAATTTAGTATGGAAAAAAAAAAAATTAAAAAGTTGTTGAGCAAATGTTGGTGAGATTGATGTAGAGAGGCTGAGTGAAAGAGCTGGCCAATTAATTACAAATAACTCTGTATATCTTTAATTTCTTTAATGTAGGGACATATTTGCGTATCACTTTTTTAATATGCATAATATATACATTTGATGGTCTCATTTAGATGAGGATGGTGTATTCAGTAATGTTTAAGCATAGATATTGTCACTTTATCAGAAACAACTATATTTCGGCAAAAATAGTAGGTATACAATTTTCTTATTTTCTGTTGGTACCTATTTGATACATTTTTAGTAAAGAGTAGTTTTAGTAAAATAAAAAGAAATAAAAAAAATAGTCTAAGTAATGTTAATAATAATGTTTGTACCTTTCAAATATTAATCTAATAAATCAACCAGGAAACAAAAAAAAAAGCAATGCTACTATAAAAGAAAATTATCGTTTCAATATTTATTCTACTTGAGAGTTTAAACAATTCTTAAAAATAGATCTCCCAAAGTTATAAAGTAATTCAGAAAGAAGTCATTCAGAACAGAACAAGAGTCCATTGCACTACATTACATAAGATGGAACATATTGGTGGAAACCATAAACTATAGCGAATCGTTAATGATTAAAACAGTCAAGATTTGGTACTATTTTAAATAAGATGAAAATCTAATGTTATCATAGTTCAAAATTTGTTACTGTTAGGAAGAATGTTTTTAATTTCAGACAACTCGTAAGTCGTAGGTGATAGACCTACTGATATCTTCTTTATCTATAGGTTATTTTTGTATCTATGAGAGCTACTTAAACGGATGTTGATGTCATTCAGTGTGATTCTAGCTGATTGTCTCAATCAACATTAATATTATAAGAAATCATGAAAATTATTTTGACTATAACTAAAAACTAAACATGATTATGAAGAAAGAATGTAATTTTTTCTACATTGGATTGTTCGTCAAAAGCCACATATTAAATGACATATAGGTATGCGTGCTCTGTGCAAGAAGGTGAAATAGAGATGAAAACCTTTAGTCAAGTATTGCAATACTTTTCTAACGAAATAATGCATGTTAGGTACTCCCGGCCTACTACCTCTTCTTCAGTAGTAGTAGTAGTAGTAGTAGTAGTACCTAACTACTACTGGATCTCGTCAACGGATCAATAATGCCGGTCTGTAACTCCATCTCTGTCAACATTAAACATTAGAAACTATTCATTTTCTTGTTTTAGACTTATCTGCAAAGTTTACAAAAATGTGTACTTATTAATAGTACTATGTGTTTTTATTTAAAAAAAATAGGTAGTGACTGAATTCGTACAAATATAAATATCTGAAAGAAATAATATCTTTCTTTGTGTGACTATTACACAAACAAACAAACAACATTTTATTTGACTGTACATCTAGATCTTAACTTTGTATATTTGCGTAAATATTATAAAAGTCTTTAAAACGACGAGAAGTTAAGGAATTGTAATTTAGAAGACGAAGGAAATTAGTTTCTGTAAAAACTTATTTAAAATCTATAGAATGTATGAAGTACAATTAAAGGTGCTGCTACAATGCATGCTTATGGCGATTTTGATAAGAACTAAAGGTCGGAAATACTACCATCAATAAATACTACCATCAATAAATACTACCATCAATAAATACTACCATCAATAAATACTACCATCAATAAATACTACCATCAATAAATACTACCATCAATAAATACTACCATCAATAAATACTACCATCAATAAATACTCTTTACTCTAATATGTTCTGTCACTGCTTGTTTGTTTTTCATTACTCGAAAGATGGAAACCAGGAATTGCTACAAAACTACGTATTAAGACAATTGCCGAATGTAATATCTTGTATTTTATTTATTTTGTATAACTACTAAGATAAATCATCAATATTTGAATTAAAATTCTCCTTATTGTAGAATGTTTTTGACGTCCCTAGTTCATATTTATTTTATGATCAGTTGTTAGAAGTGATTTTGTCCAACTTCTCGCTTATTTCTATATCAAAAGGTGTGCCATTTTTCGGCACTTAAAGTTCATACATATAAGTCTACAGTTTTATTCTAATTATAAATAACCTAAACCTTTTAAAAAGTATCTTATGTATTGAGTCATGAGTCATGAGTCATGACAACACATGACAAAACCCAACACCAACCTGCATTTCATAAATTTCCATTATTTTTTCCACGACTTAAGAACAATTCTTTGTCGTGTACTAAGTAAATATATTTTATTTAAGGATTTCTTTTTCAAAAACTAATTAATGAACAGATCTAGCCTTGATGTTAATTTATTATCTGTATGCAGATACATAGACAGATACTTTATGAAGACTAGAATGAGGAAGTTATGTTACGAATATAATGTAAATATTAATTTATTGTCTATTAATAATAATATTGAGTTTCCTCCTTACATAATATGTACCTAATACGTTAATAGTTGTACTTTTGCGTTAAGTTTGAGTGTTGTTTTATTTAAAAATGTTGCAAATACCTTTTTTGACTCAAAATATTACTTCAGTTTGATGAAAATCGCAAACCAGTCGGCAGTCATAACATTAAAGGTTGGTGTCTAGCCGGTCAACGACCTCGTCTACGTTTATCAGAACTGGAAGGTATCCTGGGTAAATTAGTGTCTGTAATTCGCATAGTCGGTACCGCCGCGGCCGGGCTCACCTCTCGCCGGGAGGCGGGATCCGTGCGCGGCTGAGCTCGTCCTGCGCAGCGCGGAGAGCACCTGCTCTCTCTCCCTCCCTCCCTCCCCCTCTCCACCCCGCGGTCGTCACGCCACTGCTCCGTCACGGCGACGACCAGTGTTATTCCGTGAGCGTTCCGCGCTGAATGTGCGTCGACCACTCCGAGCCGGATCTGAGTGTCAAGTGCATCAATTGTCTTAATAAGAGTTCTGTGATTGTTCGACGGGTGCCTCGAGTGCGGAGTCGGCCTGGCGAGCGAGACCGGCCTCCCCGCGGGGTCACTGACCCCCGCCACGAACTCGGTAGGATACGATCCATGTCCGACGTCATCTCCTCTTCTGATGATCGAATGACGTGCGCTTAGAGGTGACGCCCGATTTATTAGCAGACGAACCTCATCATTATGTTTTATTAATTGTCGAATTAAGTAATACCCCTTCCGTTTTCAATTATTTGTTATTTTGTCAAGAATAATTTTGATATTTGTCTATGCTGATTCCCTTCAATCCATCGTTTCATAAAGCATAACCGTATTTGTTAGGATTGTATAAATAAAGTATATTGGTATTTGGTATGTATTATATTATTATCAATTCTATTTCGTATCGACGTTCTTGTGGTTTCTGTAATCAAGTTTTATCAGAAGAATAACAATTAACCGTATCTAATTATAAGTAATTTGATATGAAGCGGCCGATAGTTAGTGTAATGTATGATGGTAAAATATTACTTACTACCTGTTAATGGATTTTCAATGTTTAATTATTATTAATATAGATGAAGAGGGGAAGTTAACGGACGGATGAAGTAATCATTAATACAATATAATCAGCAAGAACTGATTATGTGTTAGGTTTATACATAACCATCCAGACCACTGTGTGCGTGTGTGTGTGTGTGTGTGTGTGTGTGTGTGTGTGTGTGTGTGATTTTCATTAAAGTTTCAATTTAAAACCTCGGTTCATTTAAATTGGTTGGTATTCACGAAACTCGACAAAATAAAGTAAATCTGTTAACACACAAGATATTCAAATGATTGATTATATTCTAAAAAAGAATTAAAAATTATTAAATTGTTCTTATTCTTTTAACAAATGATTCATATTCTAAAAGAAGGCTGTAGCGAGATCTCGGCTTATCAAATAGATTTTACTAAAATACTTCATCTGTCAATCTGATGTGGGAGTACAAGAAAATAAAGGAAACCCACATATGATAAGTTAAATTGCTTTTTATTATTTTTTAACCGTAACACTGGTCACATTAATATTTGGTAATATGGAAATCTTATGAACTGAGTAGTCTTATATTTGTACCCCATGTTAATCAGGACTGCTGCCTAGCCAAGTCGCAAGAGCCAATGATGCAATGTACAGTGTTGGTGACCCTCTATCAGAGAGTGCGTGGACATCATATTGATACATTGATACTTGGTGTGGAGAGTCCAATTATTGGTACAGTACACACTAGTTGCATAACAATATCATTTAGAGCATCGCTGCGTCGCTTACAAATTGGTCAATACTTACAAATAAAACTTTATAGAGACGATCTAACGAAGCAAGATTTTATTAAACTCATTTCCTTAATATTGGTCGGTTAGAATCTTTAAAGGCGTGTATTGAGACGCGGGATTGCAGTTGGTGTTCTATTTCGAGGTGTGACGTCTTTCCGTAAATAATAAAGTCGTGTGTGTCGAAGTGCGCTGCTTCAGAGACAAAACACGTGCGTAGGCCGCGTCGGTAGCTCACTTGAGGCCAACGTCTGCTCAGTCAATGCCTTGGGGCCAACGTCTGCTGTAACAGACTAGTCACTATTCACACTATTCACTATCTCATAAACACTAATTGGATTATAAAGGTGAGAAACCTTGGCATATTAAACAAATAACTTAATATCAGATGCGTCATACGTTGGACGCCTGGTCTAGCTGTAAGTTTGCTTCTATTCTAAATCTCGAATCATTACAAAGAATTCATTTCTGTATTTTATATTAAGCTATATTTATTTAAAATTCAAATTAAAATAGCAAATTTACATATAATTCAGCGCTCAACCATGAACACTTCAAACTGAAGAAGCAACTGAACGGGTTTCATATATGTACCTAAGTATACTAAGTGTACTCACAACATACATATTATATTATGGCGTGTACCCTTACTGTAACGTAATGAAATATATAATGTACTGTAGTTTACGGCTGATAAGTTTTCTTTTATAGTAAATGTTAATTAATAGGTAGATGTATGTTTGTTTTTTATTATAGTACATCTTGTCTATTTTATTTCACACCATATGAGCCGCCATGACCGGTCGATAGTGATGGGCACCGACACGTGCACAAATAAGAATATTATTACGCTTTTGACTTGTTATCGACCACTGTAAATTAACATACAGATTAAAATATGTACAAACAATTATATCTTATCTGGCGACAAGGAGCTAATTCACGTGTAATTTAGCGCAAAATACCTATTATAAAATTATTATGTTATGTTTCTTACCAAAAAGTACAGGAATTATAATTACAACTTTCAACACCGAACTGTCCTTAACAATTCAATTCAATTGATGAATGACTGGAGTTTTTGAAAGAATTTTTAATTACTAAATAATATTAAAAAGCTGTCTGTCCATAAATAAGTTTTTTATAAATAGTTGTCAGTTGAACACAGTTCGTAACTTATTAGAAGAGTAGGTAAATATGATACCTTAATATTTTGTCTTTTTTTCCGTTTTTCTTAATTAATACATTAGAGTAACAAACAATAATAATGATTGACCAGATTGTAATATTGCAAAATCTAACATAAGAAACTATTGTAAATAATGATAAATAAAAACGCTTCCATAGGTTTTTTATATAACAATTTGTTAGAGCGAGGGTAAGCACTTAAATACATCGTCGGTTGCTGAGGTCTCAGAAAGCAACTCGCCGGAATACAAGCTTTATGCGTTTGAAGATTTTCCCCCCACGCGCCGCATTCACTTCTCACATCTGACTGACTGCGAGAGTCCACTTATTACACGATACTCCCAGTCATTTACAACTGTTCACTAATAATGGTGATGATGATGACGCATTGTCAATTATTGTCTGCATGATATTAGATCTCAAATTATGATTATATGGAACATTTTTTTTATATTTTTTTTTGTATGTCTATACTGTTAGCCCTGTTGGCTATTAGAGCGTCACCAGGGGAGCGGGTGGGTCACCCTTAAAAAGGGGGGGGGGGGCAGACGGGCCCCCATGGAGAACGACGTCCCGGGGGCGTCTCAGATTGAGACATATCATATCGTTAGTCAGGAGGGAAGCTAAGGAAATTTGGACACTAGCGTCCTCCGACGGCAGAACGCCGGAGCAACGGAGCACTTACTCAGTTGGGACCTCGTCTATACCGGTACAGACAGTGTGTGTCTGTATGTTGTGTGGTGTCACTTATGCCTACGCGTACACGTTATTACCTACTGTGAACGCGTCGTCGGGGTCAACGAGTACCGACTTGGGTCTTCTTTTTCTGACTAAAGTAGTCTTACGTGGTCTATACTCTGCGGCGTCAGCCACCAGTGGGTTCGGGTGTCGCTCAGCACGTTCAAAGTACTTTTGAGAAGGCCCCTTGAAGTACTGAGCGATGAAAATATATGGAACAATAATGAAGTATCTACTATCTGATCGTAACATTAAAGGCATCAAAGTATAATCACTTAGGAGTTTAATGACAGTGAAGCTACTCGTATATGAAACGAAGATACATAGATGCTATTTATTAACTATAATTAAGCTTTTGTATTAACAAATGTAAGTAACTAATTACCTACCACATTCAGGATTGCCACCTTTTAATTTTTCAATTAAAGTACATTTGTTTTCATGTGTAAGAAAAAAAAAGTATATAGTATCAAAATAAAGTACAATATATTTTTCTTTATTATCATATTTTAAAACCGTATTTGAAATTGTAGTTTGCCTCAAATCAAATAAGTATCTCACATCAAATCAAATCAGACTGTACACTAATCATAAAAAAACAATATTTAAAAATAGAACTGCAGTTAAAAATTAAGTTAAAGCCGCGAAAATAATTTTTATGCATACTCCCAAATGCGTGCGTTATTAGAGTTAAATTTGTTTTTTTTTTGTCTATTTGCGATTTAAGTTACTGTTACCAATAATATTGATTATTAGTCTTTTTAACTGAATAAAAGTATTGTCACCGTAAATATAGACACTTCTTAGGGACAAGCCGCCCAAATTGTGGCATTGATGCGGGAAGATCTGTCACAAAAAAGGATGGCCGGAAATTTAAATTTAAACCAATAGAGTATACCGAGGATTTGTAGAGACAGGTTCTCACAAAAGGAGACCCAGTAATGGCAGAACAAGAGTCACCACCCATCGTGACGATAGATTTATTGTTTCAACTTCCCTACGTAATCGTTTCCTTACGTCAGTAAACAACAAAACGGAGCTGAATGAAGTGCGTGATGTAAACGTGAGTGCACGAACAATAAGACGGAGACTTAAGAAAGCGACAATCACCCCTTTTAGACCAGAAAATGGTCCAAAGCTGTCTGCAGCTCACAGACAAGCTCGTTTAAGATTTGCCCGTCAACATCTTAATTAGACGGAAGAGCAATGGGCCTCCGTATTGTTCACGGATGAGTGTAGGACATGTTTAAATGGTGCAGATGGTCAGTGGATGATGCAGCATGGTGTAATACAGTATTTAATTTGGTAATGATGACCTCGTCGTTCAGTCACTAGCATCATAATACATATATAAATTATTTGTAATTAGTTGACCACCTCTTACAGGCAGCGTCTCTGCATAAATCCCAACAACATTTGTTCTACGATTGACTGATTTGACCTATAAGTATATGCAATAGGATGTACCTACTTTCTATTCCGTAATATTCGATTTAAAATTGTATTTTATTAAGTTGCAATGTTTTTACGATGTTTCTGTCACACCAGTGTTACCGCCATTGAAGTATGATTTATTTTATAATAGGTACTATTGTGAATGTAACACTAGCTGATGATATTTATTGTCTCCACGCACACGGGTCACCTACTGTTTACATAATTTAAAATAAAATGTGTATAGTGTCGCTGCACTCGCTATATCCACATGCGTTGTCATCAATGTAGTCTAAGAATAATTAGAGTGATACTTACTAAAGAATCTGACAAACAACAGCTACTTGTGACTGTCATTGGTGGTGCATGGGCGCGAAGTCTTGTGGAAGAAACATATATTTATTAATTGTACCACATAGTACGTAATGTAAATAATATGATAGCGGATGTACTGTGAAGTGAACACGCGCCGGCAAGCACCAGCGCACGCCTGCTTTAACATGTTTACAAGCCTTGCTTGAGAGCAACAGCCAGCCTCTTCACTTCAAAGTGTTACTTCATTTTAATATTTTATATATCTAGAGCGAGAAAACTAGAGATGCATTAATAAAAAGCCTTATCAGAAATGTTAAATCAGAAGCACTTCTGATATAAGTTTTTGGTTAGAATCTACTTAGTTACTTAGTATAATGTCGCATACTAGCAATAATATCTAGTAGCTGAGGAAGTTAAATCTCTCAGGTTAACTCAGTTAGTTATCAGTGAGTTGCTGAGTAGTTGTTACCAGCGATGATCTGTCTTTCCCTGCCACGATCAACATTAAAAGACTTGATCAGTGAAAATGTGTATAAATCCAAATATTCTTTGAAAATAGGATATAATTCCTGACTTAATGATATTATAATATGTATGTGGTCTCGGACCGTAACCTTACACTACGAGAATCTTTATTAAAATCATTCCAGTAAGTAGTCGTTCTGTTCTATTATAAATGGGGTTCGAATCAGTTTAGTATCGTTCTTTGGAAGTGTCCAAATTTTTCGGAGTGAAAGGTATTTTTGTTTGAAAATAAACATTTATAGTCATGCTAAAGTTATTTAAATTTTGAATAAATTTACTCGTGACCTCTGAGAAACCGTCCTACCAATTGAGCACAGTAGCGTTTCCTGTTTTGAAACGAATTAAGCATTCTATATCCCTAGTCTTGCCATAAATAATGTAACAAAGAAGAGAATTATTTTTTTTATTGCAAATAACATTTATTACTTTTACAGTGTATTAGTTTAATACACAAATATAAAACGATTAAAAATATAAAAAGCTTATTCGAAATGGTGTCCATTGCCTGCAATACAGTCCTTTAAACGTTGAGACCAGTTATCAATAGAAGCACGCGCTCTTTCCATGGGGAAATTCTTCACTGCCAATTGTATGGATTGTTTTAGAGACTCCAAATTATCATGGCGTTTAGAGCAAGCTGTACTCTCTAAAACTGACCATAAATCATAATCCAGCGGATTAAGATCGGGACTAGACGACGGCCAGTCTTCAGCTCTGATAAAGTCCGAGACGTTCGCTTCCAACCAAGACTGCGTGGACCATACTTGGTTATTAAACATGGTATTATTAAGGCGCTTAACTTGCTTCCCATGAATGGTATCTTCATACATTTGTGCCGATGTTTTGTTTTCTTTTTCACAAAAATATGGCTCAGTCACTCCTTCATAACTAACACCCCACTAAACCATCACTGAAGTCGGATAATGAACACGTTGCACTCTGTCGACTAATTGGGAAGTTCCTTAGAGTTTTGGGAATAAATACGGCCATTTTGTTTGTTAAAATGTTACTCAATTGTGAAAAAAAATCTCATCCGTAAACAAAAATTGTCTGTGACCTCCCTTTGCATAACGCTTCAGTAGTTGTTTTATCACTAAATTCAACCTTAATTTATCAGTTAAGAAATGATCAGTGCGTCTCTTTCTTCTAAGTCATCTCTTTAAATACGGGACATGGTTCTAAGTGATATCTTCATTTCCCGAGATAAAATCTTTTGCTTTCGGACAGGATTTCTTCGAATTCTTTCCCTTACTACTTTGACTAACTTTTTCCTACAAACACTACATGGATGACCAGATCTTTCTCTGTCACAAACAGAGGAAGTCTCATTGTACCTATTAATAGCCCCGTATACAAGCATTTGACAAATACTAAGTGTATTTGACTAATACTAAGAGTTTTAAAAATTGCATTTGGCTCCATACCTACTTTGTGTAATACAAACTATTCTGTTCTCTTTATCACCCCACTCCATTTTAATATCGCAACATATTGTACAATGTACTGGCGCCAAAATGAGAAAACACAATTAAATGAACAATCGTATAAAAAAGACTGATTCCAAATTCTAATGTAATATTTTTTTATTTTTAAACTAGCTTTTTCTTCTATATGACTTATTTTCTTCTAAAGTTCTTTCCTTTTCTGGGACCATTTTTAGCAAATAAAGTGAATAAAATATTAAATTTTCAAGATATGCGTCAAAAAAATATTAAGAAAGTCTTAATAAAATGGTTAAAAACTTTAGATTATGATAGCACAGAAAATCTTTTCTCATTTTTATAGGTAACTAGCTTTTGCCCGCGGCTTCGCACGCCTTAAATTCGTAGTAAGACAATTCCCACTTCCTTTTTTTGTATTGGCTTCTATGTGACTTATTTTAAGTGATACAGTCAAAATTACGATATCGGCAGACATCGTTCACTGTCAAAAGCATATTTAAAGTTTTTAATAAGGATACAATATTAGGTGCTGTAATTATTTTTATACCTCTCTTGTTTTTACTTAAACGTCCATTTAAATACTTCTTAAACAGAGTACTAAATAACCATTCTAACCATATATCACACTTACAGATTTTCATTGATCATAATCAAAATATTACCATGTAAATTTGAGAAATTCTGAGCTACACAATCGACGTTATATTCACCATCAACATGCAGGTCTAGTTTTATTAAAAAGACATCTATTTTAAATGATAAACATTCAGTTAGCTATATGCATTAACAAAATTTTCAATACTAAACATTCACAAAAGCCATTTTTTAGAAGGTTTGCACCACTGACGGTTACCAGAGTGCGCCAGTAGACCGTACCGCCGCAAACGCGAAGACCCTATATTTTAAATCTGTAATATCTTCGAAAATATTTATGTAAATTACATGCTGTAAAGGGCTATATTATTCCATATTAAATGCAAAATGTATTTAAGTTACTTAATTAGATAAGGATTAAAGCTGTATTTATTAAAATCGCTTCGTAAATAACCTATTATTTTTCGTAAAAAGTATAAATAAAAGGATAAAAATTTGCTATTGTGGGTTATCCCTAAGAGATAAACATATACCATCGCCAACTTTCTTGTAGAACTTTTTAAGGTATACAATACTTAGTACATTATTTTGATCTATCTCAAACATTATTTTGATCTGTCTTAAACTATCAGTCGCAAACAAAAGTGTTTGTTTACGACTTCGCATTAAAAATCTTGAAATTATCAGTGGTTCTCTGATATACTAAGCATGTTATAATACATATAAACCTTCCTCTTGCATCACTCTATCTATTAAAAAAAAACTGCATCAAAATCCTTTGAGTAGTTTTAAAGATACATACATACAGACATAGGGACAGACGCGAAAAGCGATTTTGCTTTATAATATGTAACTTGCTGTGCGTGCGACTTCGTACACGTAGATTTCGATTTTGATAAAAAGTAGGTACCCGTTGTACTTACTAATGTAAATGTATTTACTAATGTAAAAACTATAAACCTTCAAACCGGTACAACGCAATAGTACGACAATAAGAGATTATTAACTTCCTTAATTGTTAACCGATTGTTAAGAAAAAACAAAATATAATAAATAATATGAATCCCATGACTATATATTCCCGAAAACTGCATCCAAATCGACTAATCTGTTTCTGAGACTAGCGTGCACAAACATACCGACATTCAGACGAAAAGACAATATGAAAAAAAACATTGTTTTGGGTTTTCTTGCCCCTGTATGAATTTTTGAAAAAATATTTTTTTCGTTTTGTGTACACAACTAAAAGACAAACAGATAAACAAACAAAGATTTTAAAAATGCTAAAAATGGATTCTGTTAGTTATTATTTTACATCCTGGTATATTTTTTTAAATATTTTTAATGTACAAAGACTACTCCTCTACAGATTTATTACATGTATAGAATAAGATTTTCATGGTACCTATAACGTGATTGACATAAATAGTGATAACTTTTTTATTCCTTAACCGATTTAGATGAAATAAACACTAAATGTTAAGTGAAGACTATTATAATAAATTTCTGAAAACCGCATTCAAATAAGTTAAGCCGTTTTTGAGATTAACGTGCACAAACATACAGACATATAGACGTACAGACAAACAGACAAACTGAAAAACCATTGTTTTGGGTTCTCTTGCTCTTATAAAGCCCCCATATGATGTTTTTTTTTTTTTGCTTCCATGTACAGGAATGGCTCAGTGACGATTTTATTATATGTATAGATATTTGATTTATATCCCCGTACAAAGTGAGTTTACATAAATATATTAATCTATTATATTAGTATTATAATTATGATTATTAATATTATATATACTTTTTTTTATATTATATTATTATTTTATTATATTATTATAATTATTTATTATTATTAATATTACGTATTATTATTATTATTTTAAGGTTATTTACAAGTATGTTGTCACCATATGTAATAATATGAGATTAGGTAATTTTATAAATAAAAGTTGCATCGTAGGTGTAGTAGTACGGTCAAAGAGTTCACTGGATATCTCAGCACAGAGTATCCTAGTGAGATATCCAGGGTAAGTAGCTGCGTTCAAACCATCCCTCCTGACTTCTCACTAAATTTTATGTAGTTAATTGTAACGTCTCCTGTACTTGATGTAATGAAATGAAATAATAAATAAATAAATAAATTTTAAGTGATATAACCAAAATTATGACATCGGCAGATATCGCTCTCTGTCAAAAATCTATTAAAAGTTTTTATAAGAATACAATAGGTATTAGATACTGTATTTTTTTATACTTCTCTAGTTTTTTTTATACTTCTCTAGTTTCAGGAGCCGCGCCTAAAATTGAACAAGGATTCGCTGTTGATTTTTTGGAAGAGCCTTCTTTTATGAATTCTACAGATCGTTTGGTGGTTGTTATACCCTTCCGCGCTCTTGCTACTGAAAGATTCACACTTCTAGATTTTCATTGAACATAATCAAAATATTACCATGTAACCTTGAGGAATTCTGAGCTACACAATCGACGTTACTTTGACTAATACTGACTGACTTTGAAAATAAAAAAAATCTAATTTAAATGCTAAATAATATGTATAAGACATTTTTTTAGCTATATGCATTAACAAGGTTTTCAATACTGAACATTCACAAAAGCCATTTTGAGACGGTACCAGTCTACCAGAGTGCGCCGGCCGACCGTACCGCCGCAAACGCGATGACCCTATATTTTAAATCTGTAATATCTTCGAAAATATTCATTTAAATTGCATGCTGTAAAAAAACTATATTGTTCCATATTAAATGTGAAATTTATTTAAGGCACTTAATTAGATAAGGATTAATGCTGTATTGCTTAAAATCGCTTCGTAAATAAGCCATTATTTCTCGTAAAAAGTAAAAGATAAAAATTGCCCATTGTGGGTTATCCCTAAGAGATAAACATATAACTACGCGGACTTTCTTGTAGAACTTTTTAAGGTATACAAAACTTATTACATTATTTTGATCTATCTCGTAGAGTTCTGCCAGCTGCCAATGTTTGAAATCTAGAAATCTTGTAATTATCAGTGGTTCTCTAATATATTAAGCATGTTATTATACATATAAACCTTCCTCTTGCATCACTCTACATATTACAAAAACTGCATCAAAATCCGTTGTGTAGTTTTAAAGATCTAAGCATACATACATACATACACCTAGAGACAGACGCGAAAAGCGACTTTGTTTTATACTACGTAATGATTGTAACAGTATTTATGGGCAGACTAAGTATTATGATTACCTTTGTAGAGGCGGTGGCGACATCTGTTAGACTTTTTTTGAAATCTAACGTATATTTCTAATTTGGCATAAATATATATTATACTAGCTTTTGCCCGCGGCTTCGCACGCCTTAAATTAGTAGTAAAACAATTCCCCTTTTCTTTTTTTGTTTTATTTATTGGCTTCTATATGACTTGTCTTAAGTGATACAATCAAAATTACGACATCGGCAGACATCGTTCACTATCAAAAATGTATTTAAAGTTTTCAATAAGGATACAAAATTAGATACTGTACGTTCATTTATATATATTTTTAACAGAGTACCTACTTAATAACCATTCTAACAATATATCACACTTATAGATTTTCATTGAAAATAATCACAATATGACCATGCAAACTTGAGGAATTCTGAGCTACACAATCGATTGTAAGGCGATTTTCATTTTCTATCGAAGACTCTCTGATACGACTTATTTTGGCAATCCTCGCCTAATACGTATGTTTCAAAAGTTGTGCTCTTCCTCTTTTAGGAATACTTACAGAATAAATGAAATAAGTTGTTGTAATACAAAGTTATGAAATCAATACAGATGTAGTTCAGAGATATCTAAACTGTTCAGAGAAACCTAAATTCAATGAGTTAAATAAGGATAAATTAAATTTTAAAAAATATAGGTAAGTGTACTGTGAAAATAGGATGTAGCGTTAAATATCTTAAGATGTTGTGTAATATGAGAAAAAAACCGGCTATTATTACGGTGAAAATAAATTTATGGTTAAACCAAAGCACAAGTAGTTCTGAGAAGAACTGTTGTAGGTACAATTAAATTGGATGAATTTCACAAAATAAAATTATCAATCAAGTGTAGTTCTAAAAATAACTGTTCTAATTAGGTGTAGTCTTCCAAAGAAAGTTTTGAGAAATCTTAACAAATATTATGTTAAAATTCCAATGCAATATTGCTCACGTCTGCTACGTATGGAGTATGGAGCCGACCGCGCGACTGCCGACTGGTCACTACTCAGTACTCACTGGGCCACGCGGCTACCTTCCTCATAGACATTGCACGCACATGCGCACTTCAGCTACGCTCAATCAACATCGGGACGCGATGCGGCGAAGCGCTTAGTTATTATTAATTTACCCCAATTTTTAAACTCGCTATATCTTTTGAATGGAGTGTCCGATTAAAATAATTTAAACAGCAATGTAAAGGTATTGAACTACTGATAAATAACTAACTTATTTAGATAAATATAAATACCATGGTATGAATATCGCATCTTATTTTCGTTGCCGATTTAAATAGTTTGTTAAACTATAAAAGTTTTTATATTGGCGCAACTATAATACTTAGATATACCCTACCGCGGACTTTTCTGTAGATAATAATGTGGTCTACAAAATCAAATCAAAATCGTATCGACGGTGGTTCATGTTATTGAAGTTTTCGCAAGGATCTCTAATTTTTTTCAAAATAAAATATAGCCTATGTTACTTTGGAAAGATGTACATTCAACGGTGAAAGAATTTTTAAAATCGGTCCAGTAGTTATTGAGCCTATTCTTTACAAACAAACAAACAAACAAAAAAAATATTACCTCTTTATAATATTAGCTTAGATTATTTAGGTGGTAAACCATTAACGCAATCAATTATATTTAAAATCTATTAAATAGTTTTGTTATTTTGTAATTATTGGCCAACTCACTTCTAGTTTTTCCTGAAAAGGAGAGAATGTTCGGTAGTAAGAGAAGTCGTAGTTATATGTTGACTAAGTAAAGAATACATTATATATGTAAATTAAGTTATTTAACTACGGTACTCTACCGGTAGATACCTTTCTTCTATTGAGTATAGAAATAATTATACTAGTGTTAAGTTAACACACCTACCTCTTTACTTAAGCCGGTTATGAACTGAGTTCATTTATCAGGCTTAAAAATATTATTTGCATTTGAATAACTATTTATTTTATTTAATATTTTTAATACTATTTCTTTTAGTCTATACTAAGCTTTAACTTTTCGTATAAGGTAAAGTACAGTATAGAGATAAACATAAGATAACATAACATAGTCGTATATAGTGTTTTAAGTTCTTTTGGTTCAAATGATCACTTTGGTTAGTTTCTTAGCGCTATGGCATCTCCAACTTTTAATAAACCTACATTATAAAATGGTGATTGTTTTAGGTTTATTTATCAAAGTTTAATTGCGCTTTAAGAATTTATGTGAATGCGCATTGTCTGTTTATCATTATTATATAATATTTCGATTAATTTACTTTAAACATTTTATTAACCAGTTCTTGTACTGTTTAGAGCCGCAACAGCGGCGGCGGCATGGAGTGCGGCGTCGCGGCGCCGGCGCCGGGCGGATTCCCTGCCCGCGCGCACCCACAACACCCACAGCACCCAGCGCTCTCACCCACAGAGCGCTCACCCGCGAAAGCAGGTCTTCATGTTAACTTCAGTGACAAGGGCGAGGTTTGAAGGAAAAAAAAATACTACTTTTATGCACAATTTTTACAAATGACCTCGATAATTCACAGAATCTTCTAGATGAAGAATTATACCCATTGGTAAAAAACATTACTTCTGACGCTAAATTATTTCCTTTATATATAATACTACTTGGTTATAGGTAAAAGAAAGGCGAGAGAAGTTTTTGACGGCAAAGTATGGAAGTCATCAGATGGCGCTTATTCGTAAGCGCCTCGCCGTGGAGATGTGGCTCTACGACGAGCTGCAGAAGCTGTACGAGGCTCCGGTCAGTTACATTAGTGCCGAGTAACACACACATAACATTGTATGTTTGTGACTCGTTAGTGAAGCAGTTGTTTTCATTTACGTGTCTTTTAGGGGGAGTCGGGCGCGGCGGCCAGCGCCGAGGTGGAAGTCGACATCGACGAGCTGCTAGATATGGACAGCGACGACATCCGTCGCAGACACCTCTCGGTGCGCTCCACAAAGATTTCCTCGATATAGTCCTAAATTAACATTTGTTTATTATTAATTAAATTTGATCCGTTTGCAGACGTTACTAGCAGAAGCTAAAAAGCCGCAAAAAGATGTACATGTAAGTTTATCTTAATTTGTTAGTTTAAGCAAGTTTGATTATAACGAATTATATATTAAACCATTTAATTCCTCTGATCTAATGTGTGATAATATTTCCAGAAATTCATCAACGAGTTATTAGAAAAAGCCAAAACTCTATAAATTACGGAAGCCATGTTCTTCCACGCCGAGACGAGGTGGTTGTGGTGGACTGCGCAATGGTGTTGTGGCGAGTATGCTCCTACAACATAGAGTACGCATACGTGGTGTGGCGCCATTCGGTCCGCGCCGCACAGTCTAGCGTTAGGTAGTCGCTAGTCGAATTAGAATAAGTGTCATAGGATGAAATTACTTTTTACTGGATTCATTTTAGGTCAATACATGTTTGCTGTACCATATGTATACAAAATATATTTTACAAGCAATAAACATATCGTTATGGTCTCCAAAAGGTACTTAAGATCTAATTATGTTTTCGTTTTTAACGTGATTTGTTGTGGACACGTTGGCCTAAAAATAATATATATTTTTTTGAATACATCATATTTATATGTCTAATTGTACTACTTGTACTCATAGGTGTCCGAGAAAAATTACCTTTCGCAAGTTATTTTTTTGATATTCGTGTTACAAAATGTATTTATTTCTAGAGACGCATATATGTCAATAGTAAAACTAAATCTAGAACTCCCTGGAAATGCTTTTTTGTAGAATAATTGAATGTTGTAGTAATCGATGTTTTTTGCTCCAAACCATAATATACTAATATTGTACTGTACGTTAGAAGTTCAACACTCATCGCCTATGCTCTTTTAACTAAGGGTTACTATAAATATGAAGACGGGTATGTACTTATTAATAAATACCTGCTTAATAAGGACAACGAGGTAATTAAAAGATATCAAATTCAACTTATTCGGTCTGTGGTCCTCAAAGTACATACAAAGTACGTTTTTACAGTAAATATTAATATATTATTCCATAATGTACTTTTGTATCGTATCAATAATTGTGTGAAATGTGAATTAAAAAAACCAGTTTGATTACCAAAAACACCATGTGCACTTCGTTATCTCAAAATCTATTTTGAATTCTTAGGTTGAAAATGGTTTGTTATTCTTTATGTTAATTTTGAATCTTAGAAAGCATATATACCTCTATATATGCTCCAAGTGGCGAAACAACATTAAATGGAATCCAAGTACCTTTAGTACCTAGTATGCTTCATAATACTCGAATAATAAATATTTTTCAAACCATTTATGACAATAGTCTAAAAGAACCGGCGACGGATCACTCCGCGCTCTTCAAACTACAGATTGTAGGTTTGCAACTCTGAGTCAAAAAACTTTTTATTTAAGTAAAACTTGTCTATCTTTATTTTTATAAGTATACATACTTAATTTCACCAGGAAATGTTATTTATTGAAGCTTTGTTGTCGCCATTCGGTAAAGAAAAGTAATTAAGTTATAATTAATATATAATTGAGTAGTCAGGGTGGAGGTGTCCGAGATGGTACAGGACGTGCGACCCTCACAGTAAACCATCTTATACACCTTTTAACTGATTAAAGATTTTTGTATACTCATAAGATAGGAGTTTGTGACTTAGACCCTAGTGGGTATATTGCTGTCAAGTGATGATTGACTTTTGTAATAAACGAATTTAATATATCGAAATTTTTTATTATCATTCTTTCATCCTTCCATTTTATTATTTTGTCTTGCGATATTCATGTTCCGAAATCTAATATGGTAGTATACATTTTCATTAAAACAGAAAAGATATTTAAATATATTTTACTATACTATAATCTGGCCATAAATACTGTTATAATTCGAAATAAAAAATATTACATTAGAATTTGGAATCAGTCTTTTTTATACGATTGTTCATTTAATTGTGTTTTCTCATTTTGGCGCCAGTACATTGTACAATATTTTGCGATATTAAAATGGACTGGGGTGATAAAGAGAACAGAATAGTTTGTATTACACAAAGTAGGTATGGAGCCAAATGCAATTTTTAAAACTCTTAGTATTAGTCAAATACACTTAGTATTTGTCAAATGCTTGTATACGGGGCTATTAATAGGTACAATGAGACTTCCTCTGTTTGTTACAGAGAAAGATCTGGTCATCCATGTAGTGTTTGTAGGAAAAAGTTAGTCAAAGTAGTAAGGGAAAGAATTCGAAGAAATCCTGTCCGAAAGCAAAAGATTTTATCTCGGGAAATGAAGATATCACTTAGAACCATGTCCCGTATTTAAAGAGATGACTTAGAAGAAAGAGACGCACTGATCATTTCTTAACTGATAAATTAAGGTTGAATTTAGTGATAAAACAACTACTGAAGCGGTATGCAAAGGGAGGTCACAGACAATTTTTGTTTACGGATGAGATTTTTTTTCACAATTGAGTAACATTTTAACAAACAAAATGGCCGTATTTATTCCCAAAACTCTAAGGAACTTCCCAATTAGTCGACAGAGTGCAACGTGTTCATTATCCGACTTCAGTGATGGTTTGGTGGGGTGTTAGTTATGAAGGAGTGACTGAGCCATATTTTTGTGAAAAAGGTATCAAAACATCGGCACAAATGTATGAAGATACCATTCATGGGAAGAAAGTTAAGCGCCTTAATAATACCATGTTTAATAACCAAGTATGGTCCACGCAGTCTTGGTTGGAAGCGAACGTCTCGGACTTCATCAGAGCTGAAGACTGGCCGTCGTCTAGTCCCGATCTTAATCCGCTGGATTATGCTTTTTATATTTTTAATTGTTTTATATTAGTGAATTAAATTAACATACTATAAAAGTAATAAATGTTATTTGCAATAAAAATTTGTTACAATTGTTAGTAATATACATTTGTATTGGCAACAATGTTGTCTATTACTAATATATAGTTTATGCTATTCTACTTTTGTCTGAGGCTAAGTGTTGAGAGTTTTTGTAAGAGAAATAATTTGAATAAAACAAATTTAAAAGTAAAAATACATTTATTAACCTAAAATAAGTACAATATTTATGGCAAGACTAGGTATAAATTAATTTTGTTTCATTTCCGCTGCTATTTGTCCTGCTCTTTGGTGTATATTAACGGTTTCGATAACCTGTTGTAGATTTTAATCTTTCCAAAAATGGAAACCTTATCTCAATCTGTCCTTAAGACGAAAACAAGATAAAAAATGTATATTCCTTTTATTTATGTATATATAATTGGTTATATTTTTATTAACGTATATTTGAATAACATAACAATGCAATCAAGTCCTCGGGTAATAAGAAAGATTTTTCAATAATAATTATTTATGTATCTCCCGTGGTAATTAGTCATTGCGATACAATCTATGTTAAATCTATCTAAAGTACAATACAATCTAAATAAAGTTGGTATTTCTATAGCCTATGTGTTATTCTGGTACATAAGCTACAATATTGCTAAGTTTTATCAAAATTACTTCAGTAGTTTGGCGTCATTGAGTAACAAACATCCAAACATTCACACTTATATAGGTATTAGTCAGATTCGTCATCATCATCTCGATAATCAGGTAATCTCGATCTCGCTCCGGCAAAGCCTTATTTGCCTTTAATAAAATCCATAAAGTCGCTTTTGGTGATTTTTGTAATCTACCTATCTAATATTGTATAATAAAACTTGATAAAGAATACAGATTTTATACTAAATGTATATAATTCTGTATAAATATGTTTGAAAATATGTATACAGAAAAGAACAGTACAGTGTATAGCATGTTAACCTCATTTAAATTTTAAATAAATATAGAATGCAAAATGAACTGGAAGGATGAGAAGCTGTGACCTCTGGGAATCCGTCCCGTCGCTCTACCAATTGAGCTACCGTATCAGTTTAATTTGCTTTAAACATTTATCTATATATATATATAATAAAATTGTCACTGATCCATTCATGTACATGGAATTAAAAAAAAAACATTATAGGGGGTTTTATAAACCACCAAACCCAAAACAAAGGTTTTTCAGTTTGTCTGTTTGTCTGTCTGTCTGGTACGTTATAACGTTAAAACTACTTAACGTTTTTGAAGGCGGTTTTCACAGATGGATTATATATAATCTGGAGCGTTGTCAAAAGTTTGTTTCGTCAAAATCGTTTAAGGAAAGTGGAAGGTATGGTCAATTGAAAATTTACTTCGAGCACTGTTTCAAAACTTTTAAACAGAATTGAATGCGGTTTACATAAACTTATTTAATTTTGATAATTCTAGAATTTTTACTTTGTTTTATCTGAATTTTAATAAAATAACCAATTGAATTTGAGCATATGCCCATTTTAAATTTAGTTACATAAAATCTCGATGGATGGCGCTGACTTGTTTTTAGAACTCGATATGATTATGTTTTCGCTTATGGTATAGCAGTTTGAAATTCTACAAAGAAAATTTTTCATTCAACATTACTCAAAAACATAATATTTGGTAAAAATCATTGCGTATTCATATGCTTTACTACGTATACCTAAATAATACCCTGGCTGTGTGTGTGTGTGTGTTATGTTATTATTTTCAAGTAGCAATGTAATGCCTATATGTATAAAATTGGTACGGGAATCGGGTACTATAGAATTAACTATAAGTATAACTATAGGTCTGGATAATTATAGTTTCCACAGATTACGCGACAGGCGACCTACACGCGGGCGGAGCCGCGTGCAACAGCTAGTTTATAATAAGTTATTAAAAAATATCTGATTATATTTAACAAAATTATAGCTGCTATTCTACACGTTATATATTGAAGTAAAAACCTTAAAATCCACATGAAGGCCGGTTATCATAAATTTTAAACGTAGAATCTTACATTAAGCAGCACTAAAAGTAAGTATTAAATTAAAAAATTCGCGGCACCGTGATCATAGCCGGGTATTTATATATTTAATAAAATAATAGTTTGAATTGATTTTACTTTCATCGTTCAAGTGCAACAGAAGCTTACAAAAATGCAAACTATAAACTATTAACTAAAAGCTTTTTTTTATTTTTAATCCCCCGACTAAAAAGAGGGGTGTTTTAAGTTTGACCTTTCGACCTGTGTATCTGTGTATCTGTTTTTGGCAATGTAGCGGCCAAACGCGTGGACGGATTTGAATACGATATTTTTTAATCGTAAGCTATGTTCATCGATATGGTTCTTAGCTATCATTGGTTGAAATAGAAATAGTCGTCTCCAAGATATTGACGTTTTGTTGGTGAAAGGATCTTATGCAATAATTAGTTGTTCCCAGCGGCTTCGCCCGCGCTATATAGGAAAATATAGTAAAAAAAAACTAAAACACACGCTTTGAAAATGAATCGAACTAAAAAGCAAATCATAATTCGTAATATGAGAATAATTGACAAAATATAATTAAATTATTGCGGAAAAAAGAGTGGGGCGCTATGTTCTATTACTTTTGTGGTATTTGGCATTTGGTATTGTGTGGCAATAAAAATGATAATATTATGTATTTATTGAAGTTATTGCGTCGGTAAATTTTTTGATAAAGTGTTGAGGGCCCAAAAAATTGCTTAGAAATGAACTTTGTCTGTGATAAGGTATTACAATCTTATTAATATTGTTGTTATTATAAAAAGTATGTAAAGTTATTTAAGTTATGTATTTTTGAAGTTTTTAATAATATAATGTACAGATTTTATTTTTAAACTACCTTTTGCCCGCGGCTTCGCACGCCTCAATTTCGTAGTAAAAAAATTCCCACTTCCCTTTTTTTGTATTGGCTTCTATATGACTTATTTTAAATGATTGATTGTATAATCAAAATTACGACATCGGCAGACATCGCTCACTGTCCAAAGTATATTTAAAGTTTTTAATAAGGATACAATATTAGGTGCTGTAATTATTTTTATACCTCTCTTGTTTTTACTTAAACGTCCATTTAAATACTTCTTAAACAGAGTACTTAATAACCATTCTAACCATATATCACACTTACAGATTTTCATTGAACATAATCAAAATATGACCATGTAAACTTGAGGAATTCTGAGCTACACAATCGACGTTATTTTCATTAACATTCCAACTTGCAGGTCTAGTTTTATAAAAAAAAAACTATTTTAAATGATAAACATTCAGTTAGCTATATGCATTAACAAAATTTTCAATACTGAACATACACAAAAGTCATTTTTGAGACGGTTTGCACGGTTCCATACCAGAGTGCGCCAGTAGACCGTACGGCCGCAAACGCGAAGACCCTATATTTTAAATCTGTAATAACTTCGTAAATATTTATTTAAATTACATACTGTAAGGGGCTATATTGTTCCATATTAAATGGAAAATGTATTTAAGTTACTTAATAAGATAAGGATTAAAGCTGTATTTCTTAAAATCGCTTCGTAAATAACCTATTATTTTTCGTAGAAAGTAAAGGATAAAAATTTGCTATTGTGGGTTATCTCTAAGAGATAAACATATACCATCGCGGATTTTCTCTTGCTTATATAAGGTTATATGCCGTATGAATTTTTGAACATTTTTTTTTTTCGTGTTGTGTGCACAACTAAAAGACAAACAGATAAACAGACAAAGATTTTAAAAATGCTGAAAATGAATTCTGTTAGTTATCACTTCACATCTTGGTTTTTTTTTTTTATACTTTCAATGTACAAAGACTACTCCTCTACAGATTTATTACACGTATAAAATAAGATTTTCATGGTACCTATTACATGATTGACATAAATTGTCATAACTTTTTTGTTTCCTTACCGATTTTGATGAAACAAACACTAAATGTTAAGTGAAGACTACCATAATATATTCCTGAAAACCGCATTCAAGTTGGTTAAGCCGTTTCTGAGATTAGCGTGCACAAACATACAGACATACAGACAAACAGACAAACTGAAAAACCTTTGTTTTGGGTTTGGTGGTTTATAAAACCCCCTATAATGTTTTTTTTTTAATTCCATGGACATGAATGGATCAGTGACAATTTTATTATATACAGGGTTATTTTTAATTAGTTGAGCACCTTTTGCAGGCAGCCTCTTTACATCAATCCCAACAACATTTGTTCTACGACTTTTAAAAAATCTTGATAAATAACTCAGAATAAACGAACAAAAAAAATTTTTGCTCCCTCGATTATTTATTACTCTGTATTTTGTAAGCAATCTAAAGTATAGGTCGCGGCAGGCTAGCGAAAGTCAGAAACTGTTAAACGCGCGCGCCAGCTTTTTTCGTATAGCTTCATCTCTTTTACACCATGTTGCTATGGAAATACTAAATAATCAAAATGACAAGTATGTGGATTACAAAACACAATTTACATTAACCAAAAATAAAATTATCGGATTAGAGTTTTATAATTAAATAATGAATTGTAATTCCATACTGGACAATACGATTTTATGGACTTGCTATTAAAACTAATAAATAAATTCAAGATTATAACATGAAGAAGAAATTATGAAATATAATTTATAATATTTTTAAAATACATTGATTGTCTGAAATAGAAGAAGTAAGAATGAAAAGAAATACGAGTTTTGGCTGAGAAATGGAGCATTGGGGTCCTGATCTTTACAAGGTCTGTTTTGCTATACCTAGAAAGAACAACAACTCGAAACAGCAGAAACCATGATGAAGAATAATTTTATTTGTGATATAGTGACGATCCAACATGTTAAGAAACCTAAAGTTATTATTTTTAAAGTGGATTGTGTACATTTGTCTGTTTTTATGGTACTTATGTGTTTCTTCTATGAGAATATTATACGTCAGAAACAGTCGATTCACTTCTTACGTTTTAATTAATGAAAATTATGACGTTTTTCTGTTACGCGCCATCTTCAAGAAATTCGTAAGTAACTTATTGTTTTATTGTCATGATATAAATACAAACGAGATAATATGATTTGTATAAAGTAAGTTAAAGAGAAGTTATTGTTTTGTAAAAATAATATTTATTTGGTTTCATTACAGTGCCCTTATTTCATAAACCAAATAAAAATATTGAGACATTCAACTTGTGGACAACTTTTATTGGAGATTTTGTTTTTTCATTAGATTCTTAAACAGTTAGACAATATGTGTTTCGACTATTGTAGAAAATATTTTAATAAATAAAAGTGGAAAACGATGCTATTTTTTATTACACCTTAGAAAATGATCAAGTTCTAACGTGCATAGCCGCCGCTGGGTCACCCCGCCACCCCGCGCCCCGATGCATGTGGCCTTGGCACATATTTTGACAAGTTGCGTGGCCTCTCTTTGCTCAAGTTTAATGCATGTTTAGAGGCAATAAATAAATTTTGTATGGGAAAAACTAAATTTTTAAAACTATTAATTTTAAAAAGTCGTAGAACAAATGTTGTTAGGATTGATGTAGAGGGGCTGCCTGCAAAAGGTGCTCAACTAATTACAAATAACCCTGTATATATATATAGATAAATGTTTAAAGCAAATTAAACTGATACGGTAGCTCAATTGGTAGAGCGACGGGACGGATTCCCAGAGGTCACAGCTTCTCATCCTTCCAGTTCATTTTGCATTCTATATTTATTTAAAATTTAAATGAGGTTAACATGCTATACACTGTACTGTACACGTTTAGATATACATATTTTCAAACATATTTATACAGAATTATATACATTTAGTATAAAATCTGTATTCTTTATCAAGTTTTATTATACAATATTAGATAGGTAGATTACAAAAATCACCAAAAGCGACTTTATGGATTTTATTAAAGGCAAATAAGGCTTTGCCGGAGCGAGATCGAGATTACCAGGTCATCTCGATATCATCGCTTTTCATTCTTTATTTATATAAAATAAAATAAGCTTAACATGGCTATACATGTTTAAAGATATTTTCAAACATTAATTTCGGTTGTGGCATCTTTTCAATGTTTATATATACTGCAAAGTTAGAAACATTGGTTAGGATTTTCGAAAGAAACCTAATAGATGTCACCACCGTCCCGATAAAGACGATCACATATAGAATGCTTAATTCACCGAGACGGACAGCGATACGGTAGCTCAGTTGGTAGAGCGACGAGACGGTTTCCCAGTATCGCGGGTTCGAATCCCTGCCCGTATCGGTTTATTTTTCATTCTTTATTTATATAAAATTAAATAAGCTTAACATGGCTATACATGTTTAAAGATATTTTCAAACATTAATTTCGGTAGTGGCATCTTTTCAATGTTTATCTATACTACAAAGTCAGAAACATTGGTTAGGATTTTCGAAAGAAACCTAATAGATGTCACCACCGTCCCGATAAAGACGATCACATATGGAATGCTTAATTCACCGAGACGGACAGCGATACGGTAGCTCAGTTGGTAGAGCGACGGGACGGTTTCCCAGTAGTCGCGGGTTCGAATCCCTGCCCGTATCGGTTTATTTTTCATTCTTTATTTATATAAAATTAAATTTATTGTATAGTTTTAATTTTGACAATTTGTTTTTTTTTTAATTCTAAGGATGTTATATGTTTTAATGTTTCTGAATGATTTAGATGTTTGTATGACTTGTGATTGGAGCAAGCCTCTGTAAACTTGAGTCCCGGTTCGGGTCGGAACCCAGATGAAATACCTGGGTCTCACCCTGGACGGGAGGTGGACATTTGGGGCTCATATTTTCGAGCTTGCCTCGAGAGTCGTTAGAGCCGCTGCCTCATTGGGCAGGGTGCTGCCAAATGTGGGTGGCCCTAGCTCCAATTGCCGTCAGCTGTACTCTAGAGTCATCCGGAGTATGGCCTTGTATGGACGCCCTCAGTCGCGCCAACAAAATCCTGCTGCGACGTCCGCAGAGGGTCATCGCAACGAGAGCGATACGAGCATACCGGACGGTCTCATGGACGGCGGCATGCTTGTTGGCTGGAGATGTCCCCTGGAAACTACAAGCGGAGGTTCTCGCCGAAACTTATACCTTCGTGGCGACGAGGAAGTCTCAGGGAGAACCCCCGACGTGGGAGGAAGTTGCACATCTGCAAAAAGAGGCACAGGACACGTTGCTACGGCGGTGGACGGAGGATCTGGCCCCGCCAGTTCCCGGGCAGTTGACGGTGGACGCGATCAGGCCGGTCCTCCAGCGGTGGGTGAAGCGACGGTTCGGATCGCTAACCTTCCGTTTGGTGCAGGTGCTATCCGGACACGGATGTTTCGGGAAATACCTGCACCAAATCGCTAGACGTGAGGCTACCCCGGTTTGCCACGAGTGCGGGGCGCCACAAGATACAGCGCTTCACACACTGGAGGCATGTACCGCATGGAGTCCACAGCGGCGCACGCTTTCAGCGTCCTTAGGACAGGATCTCTCTCTGTCGGGCGTTATTAACGCCATGCTCGTTAGTGAGAGATCTTGGCAGACTGCGGTCTCTTTCTGCGAAAACGTAATGATGCAGAAGGAGGCCGCGGAGCGGGTCAGAGAGATTGACGCCTCCTCTGACTTGCTCCGGCGCAGACGTACGGGGGCAAGAAGGAGACGGTTCGCCCACCTCCTCCGTCCTCCGTAAAGATGGGGTCACCAGCCGGATGTCGGGGACATTCGGCTGGTTAGTCATCATAATGACCCCATAATTCTGAGGGGTGGCCTTCGTGTGAGCAAGGTCACCCACATTCGTGCCGGGACTCGGATGGAGTCTCATCTGGGCCTACCGCCGGGGCAAGGTGGCGAATGCTAACGCGACCCCATCGTGCTCCACCGTGGCGGAGAAGGACTGCTCACACCTGGGGTTTTTAGCCGGTACGAGTCCGGCATAACTACAATGGTACCCCCGTGTCAGAGTAGTATCCATGATTTTCCCCGCGCACAAAAAAAAAAAACAGCCTCTGTAAACTTGTATGTATCAATGAATAAATAGATAAGTAAATAAATTTAGAATTAAAATGATTTACAAGCTCTAATAACACTATGATGAAGGGATTTATATTATCACTAGCTGTTGCCCGTGACTCTTTATGACTACGATCATAAGCCATATAAATATATATTTTAGTCTACGTGGACGCAGTCACGGGCAACATCTATCCCTAATAAAGTACTTTACCTGAGTAAATAAGTGTAAAAACCTTTTGGCCCACATAACAAGGCTTTTTTCTTATATAACACGGGCAAAGCCGCTGGGAACAGCTAATTATTGCATAAGAACCTCTCCCCCGCACGAATAAAACGTCCATATCTTGGGGACGACTATTTCTATTTCGACCAAACATGGATGAGAACCATCTCGACGAGCATAGCTTTCGATTAAAAAAAACCGCATTCAAATCCATCCACGCGTTTGGCCGCTACATTGCCACAGACAGACACTTATAACACCTCTTTTTAGTCGGGGGTTAAAAAGCAATTATATCTTAATATTATTACTAGCTTGAATCGATACAAAGAAAAATAAAAAAATAAATGATTACAAAAATTTATTTAACCGAATTCCTATACTAATTGGCCTGGCACCGGCTTCATATCTATTAGTAAATCGGATATATAAATAATAAATATTAAATTTTCATTATTCTTTATTTTTTAGTTTTAAACTTTGTAGTTATTTTTATTAACTCTTGAACTAAATTTGTATTTAGTTAATACATAGTACCTCTCCGTTGAATTATAGCGTCTAACGAAGTGAAATAGGATAATTCAATAATTTTCGAACAAATGTATCGCTACGGGTTCAGTAATGTACTGAATCTCATAACTGGTAATGTACGACAATAAATACATTTTAATTTATTTGGTTTAAGATGATGTGGGTTTAGTAAAACAAAACTACAAAAATAATAATTTTGGCTTATACTTACAACACTTAATCTTAAAACGTTTTGAATATTTGTCTTCGGCCATTTTGAATACAATGAGCCAGTGAATAGTTTCCACTATCCAGATTTATAAGGTCCTGTTAGAATTTATAAGGACTTAAACGGGATCCTAGATCATGCAATGTGCCGAACCTTCGAGGGTGAAGACAGATCAGTTCCTGATATTTTTAACCCAACATCTTCATGGTCCTGCTCGTTATTATAGTATAATTAAATATTTACTATACAAAGTTTAAGTGAAGGTCTGCATCGGTATCCGATATTTACACAAATTAAGTGTTCGTTATTTTTAACGCTCCGGTACATATCTACTAGGAAACACAGGAAACATTTCTTCAATTGAAGCTCAAAATTAACTTTGTTAAATTTGGGTCACAATATAAAATTTTCGTCAACAGGCATTGATCATGGGAAAAGTAAGATTTTAATAACACAAAGTCTAATATATTATATATTTTTTCGAAACAAAACAAAAAACAAGATATTATTTATGTAAGAAATTTATTTATTTTATCACGTACTTACTCAAGTACTTTCTAAAAACATCAGTTGACAACAATAGATACAAAAATAACGATCATTAATGGAATATCACAAGTGGAGGCGGGCAGTTTTATTAAACTCTCCGTCACTCGTCCGTAGGACCGCACGAGGACTCCGCGTCCATGGGCTCGGCCCGCGCAAGCGGCGCCAGCGCGTGCAGTGGCGCTGCCAGCGAGCCCGCGTACCGCGGCGGGTGGGCACTCAGCGGCTCCAGCGCCAGCCGCAGCTCCAGAAAGCGCCGCTTAAAGGCCAACCCGCAGCCGCGGGATCGGCGGAACTCCACCACGGAGCGGGCCCCGCCCTCACCCGCCTCGCCGAGGGGCAGCGTCCAGGCGCGCATGCGCACTTCGTCGCCGCAATCGATGGCCAGGATGCGCGGGTGCACGCGACGCCACGAACAACACTTGTCGTCGAGGACACCCACCAGAGCGCGCATGGCGGCGGGCTCGTCGAGGCGCAGCCACACTCGCGTCATGCGGCGCACGAGGCGCTGCAGGGGCGCCAGGTCGGCCTGCGCGGGCTGCGTGGGCTGCGTGGCGGGCGAGCACGGCAGCAGGTCGTCGGCGTGCGCGGGCTGCGAGTAGCACAGCACGGCGTCCATGTCGGCGGCGCTGAGGTCGGCCGGCGAGCCCGCGCACGGCTGCGGCTGCGAGCACCACGCCCGCCGCGACCCCTCTGCGGCGACGCGAATGCGAAACCAGGCTTTTATAATTCTCGCTACACTTGTATAGTAACACTACGATTTTACACTCGTTCGTTTCATAGATATCTTGGTCGATGTCGAGATTATTTTACCGTCATTCGGCAGCTCGACCGATCGAGGCGACGACTTCGACTTCGAAAAAAAATAACGAAAAAGCGAAATAATATTCACATTCCGATAATTCTTAATTTTAATTCTTATTATTATGTATATATTTCAATTCTGACATTGATGATACATTTATTTGCAATTCACATGTATTTATTTACATAATAATGTCGGAAGATTGTTCCGCACACGTCACGAGTCGGTCCGTAGGGTCGCCACAACCGCCCTTCGATATGCGGATAACTTTCCCGTCAGCGTCATAACGGTCCATTTGTAAACATATGGTTTTCAAATTGAAGGTACGAAGGTAAATGACTCGTCTTCCTGGTATTCGTGTAGATCTAGCACCGACGCAGTGCTTTGGTAATCTAGCTTTATGAGCCTCGGGACACGTCATGGAGCTAAATCGCCAAAGAGCCGCGTCGTGCGTCGCCGACGAGCGCCGAGCCGCGAGTCGAGTCGAGCCGAGCGCCGCGTGCCCGTGCTGAGGCACGAGGCGTCTCTGAGACCCTCTCCACTCAGAGTCACCTAGTACCTGACACGGCCTCCGCGATCCGGTCCGCTCCCGCGACGAGCGGTCGTCGCTTACCTTGCGGCGGGGCGCCGTGGTCGCGGGCGAGCCAGGCGTCGCGACACACGTCGTCGAGCGAGGGCCGCCGCCCGGCGTCGTGTCGCAGCAGGCGCCGCAGCAGCGCCAGCGCGCCCGGCTCCAGCTTGCGCCACACTCCTCCGGAGGCGTCGCCGCTCTTCCAAGCCGAGTAGCGCGGGTCGTCATCGGCGGCGCGCTCCCACGGCAGCTCTGTAACGGGAGGGCGGTGAGGGGCGTGCGCGGGAGGGAAGGTACTCCGGGACGCTGGCGTGCGGACGCGGCTCGAAGCGAGAGGCGCGACTCGTAACTTCGGTACCATAACTTTAGGGTGCGAGGGAGACGCCTACAGCTAGGATACCAAAGAGACGGGCCGCACCGGCGACGACGGACGTGCGGGTTAGTGCTAATGTCGCATGCTGCAAGACGATGGAAATCAGACTGCGGACCATCAGTGCATCGATTGTGAACATTAACCGAACACTAAATAAAAAGAAAAATCGTAAGATGTGATGATGCATTCGTTAGTCGAACCGAATAAATAAAAATGCAGTCTTCCATCGGTAGAATGTCAGAACACACAACTGAGCCTTAGAATAGATATGAAAAAAGACTAGTAGTTTTATATAAGTGAAACCAATGTATAAATATGATACATTCAAACGGATGATTGTCGAAAGCGTCATGCGGCAGATGAAGAGAGACTGACCGCCGGCCAGCATGGCGAGCAGCACGAGCCCGGCGGCCCACAGGTCGGCGGGCGGGGCGCGATAGGGCGCCCCCGGGGCCCGCAGCACCTCGGGCGCCGCGTACGGCACGGTGCCGCACACGCGCGACAGCAGCCGCTCCCGCGAGCCGTGCCTGCGCACACACCAGCCTCAGTACGCGCACGATGAGCGCCGGGCGACAACGGGGAGACGTACTTCACCTGAAGAGAGTCGCCATCCCGAAATCGGATATCTTAAGGTTGTCATCCGAGTCGAGCAGGAGGTTCTCGGGCTTGATGTCGCGATGAGCCACACCGCGCCCGTGCAGATAGGCGAGCCCGGCTGCCAGCTGGCGCCAGTAGTGGCGCGCCAGCGGCGACGCCATGCCGGCGTCGGGCTCGATGCGATCGAACAGTTCACCGCCCTGCGCGTACTCCAGGAACAGGTAATGCAGGTGCAGGTGGCGGCGCTCGCCCAGGCAGCGCAGCACGTGCGGGTGTCGCAGGGCGCGGTGCAGGGCGGCCTCGCGCGCGCCCTCGCCCTCCCCCGCGCGCACCGCCTTCAGCGCCACGCACGCGCCCGTGCGCGAGTGCATCAGCAGGCGCACCCTACGTCGAACGATTTATATTAATTAATTTCATATTTTCCATACATAGAGTTAGTCGACCGACGGGAATGTACCGATGTGCATATTACGTAACTACGTACTAGAAAGTTAGTCGCATCCATATATTAATTCGAAGATTAGCAAAAATATTTAAAAATATAAAACCTAATTTCAACAGTGCAGCAGACGTGAGACGACGCATGTCGGCAATAAATTGTTAAATCGGACCTGAATATGTACAAATAAAATATTAGGCTGTTATTCAAAGAGCAGCCGAAAATAAGAGGTGTAGTAGAAAAACAAGGTGACGACGTCGCAGTCGGCGGCGGCAGTGACCGCGCGAGGTGGATAAACTTTCAAGGATGCGACTCGCCCGCGCTAACATTCGCTTTTTTACATTTGAATTGCACTCTTAAAACTCAATCTAGTTCTTTTGGGATAAGAGCACCGACCGACAACATTACGACAACACGCCGGCTCCATGAAGTCCGGCCGTGACTTACCTTGTACCAATATACACGTCTCATAACATAACCAAAATTTTAAAATATATCCATGAAATAATTCAGTTTATAATATATGTTCACACATATATCTCTATATATTAAACTGAATTATTATATAGTGAATAATAAACTGCTATAATGATTAATCAAAAAATATACAAAGTAAATAATATATGATCAACAGGGGATGAAATATATGTAGTTATAAATAAAATCACAATTCCAAGATGACGGATGGTTCCAGATGATGTTTGAAATAAATATTCTTAAATATCAATCAAAATATACAATTTCTTTACTATTCTAGTACTTTTACTTATCAAGACATTTTATATTTTATTTATAATATGAATGTTTTATAATCTCAACTTTTTAACTAATTACTATTTAATGTTTGTTTATATTTTTCTGAACTATCAGATCAAAACATAACTATTACAGCCTTGTAACATTTCAACTGAGTTGCAGATATTACCATTCATTGGTTTGTAGAAACAGTAGTACAGTGACAGCACAATAATAAATAAACAACATCACCCTTACAATCCATTTTAAACATCATGAAGTATACTTTTGTAACAAACTTGTCCTTCAAACCGTCTTTGCTTTTTTTTTGTTTGTATCACAATTAGATTTCAGTGATTACTGTAAACTAGTATAAAATGAGTACTTGCTAATAATTTGGCTATGACCATAGTAAGAAATTAACTTCGTTTCCATTTTATCTGGTTTAGAACTCATTTTGATTGCAATTTTAAAAATATTTTCATTACATTTTACATAATCCAAACAATATACTTGGCCCTTTTGTTAAAGGGAAAGATTCATGGAAATCATAAATTTATAATTTGTACAAGTAAAATTTGAATAATTCTAGTTCATGGCAAAAACAATAGCACTCACTCTCCATACGCGCCCTCGCCAAGCACCTGTGCCACCAGCCAGCCCTCCACAAACTCTCCGCCGGACGCCATGGCGAGCTGCAACATCCGCATATTGTCAGAACATGAAACACCTAAAACGGCTGATCCAGCGAAAATAGTTCCAACACGACCACGCCGCACTTCGCTAAAGTATGTTCATAAGTTTTAATACGACAAGCTGAACTATTGTACTTAACGTTTCCGATCATATTGAAATAATGAACTATATGTCTAAATAAGTTAATAGTAATCCACGTAAATACTCCCAAAAATATTCTAAATGGCGGAAGGCACGTGGAGTTTGCCGAACAAAGCCTATGCCGAACGCACTCGCCCTGTAGGCTACCTCGCCCGATAACGGTAATCGCTTACCGTAAAAAATATAAAAATAATCTTAGTCTTTCAAAGATTAAATTGTATTAAATAAAACTGGATTCAATCCTAATGTAAAAGAACTAACCTTAATAATGACTTCTACACCATTTTGCCATTTTTCTTTTACCTTCCCTCAACAATTCGTTCACCAATCGCCAACCAACCAGACCGCGCCATCATTTGGTACGAGCTTAATCGGCTTTTTTTTTCGAATGAAAAGATCAATGGCTGCTAACGTTCAGAAATATGCTATTTGATTTCAGCTTATTGCATATCGTGATAATTATTTATTACTATTATTTTAATTCTTAATTTAGGAGTAATAGATTTATCTCTCTCTCTTTTTTTTAATGTATAAGTTACAAAGAACATTTAAAAAATTGGGCAGATGTCCTTGCAACATTGATCGCTACAATTTAAATCTAACTTCCTACCTAACAAATAATAAAAATAATAACAATATTGACATAATGATTTTCAATTACATTATAAATACTTTATGTACTTATTGACATTCAATAAGTAAATTCAATGAACCATTGTATAAACAATTAAGTTCTTTTAAATGAAAGATTTTAGAATTACTGTAAGAATTACAAAGAAAAAACCATTTATAATAAAAACTTATGCATATATACCCTGAGGTTGCTTTCCCAATATATTTTTTAAAAAATTAATAAAATAGTTTAGTATGCCTTCTTCCAAAATGTTTTAATTATTATGACGATTAATACCGCTGTATATTTATATCGTAAAAAACTTTATGAACCATGACAAGTTATGGATCGAAAACTTTTCTACTTTTTTAACCCAGTTTATAAAAGTTGTTTTTTTCATATTCCAATTTTTATTGTATACGCATTTAGAAATTTCCTTGGATGACATTAGAAATGCCTTTGAAGCTTGACTACTAACGTCAGTTTTTATCACAGATGTTTATGTCTCGTTTTTGTATCTGTGTGTGACAGTTGGCTTACGCCTTACGTAGATATAATCCATAAAATAATTTAAAACAATAAAACTATAAAAAAAAACATAATAATGGTATAGTAACTATTAATATGCATTTTTAATATTTCTATATTTTGCGATTATTTATTTTCTCCCTTTGTTTCAGGCTGGATATTCAGAAGATCAACTGGCAGGTGAGTCATAAGAATACAAATAATTTTGGTAGTTCCCAAAGATATTTAGGAATTTATTATTGGCATTGCTTACCACGTCGTCACTGAAGAAAACGCGAAACAGCGTTGCGCAGCGCCCTATGACTCACGTCAATCAACGTTCTTACTAAAAGCGTCGGCTTTTGCGAACGCCCTAGTTTCCATATATGGTTAGTATTTTTAACATTTTTGTATGAGGCCACTCGGTACGCTCGTAGTGCGGGGCACACTTCTCCGTAGCCTTTTATTCGTGCAACATGTTTATGTACGAGCCCCCAACTAAGCTAAAACTTACTTCAGTAGAAGGTAAATATAAACATGACTAAGTATATTTCTGGACATCTAATAATAGTATATATACCTATTTATTATTTGCCTTTAACATTAAACACTATTGCTCACATTATGTTACAGCATATCATATAAGAGTCTGCCTTAGTTGGTAAAAAGGTAGCAATATCTTCAACAAAACATATATTTTGAAATCTTGGTATTGGTTATCTGTGGTGTGGATAATTAAAATTGCAATTATTTTTATACAGAGTTTCAGGAGGCTTTCCAGCTGTTTGATTCTCGTGGGGATGGCAAGATTCATGTGGCACAGATAGGAGATGCTCTACGTGCACTCGGACAGAACCCTACTGAATCTGATGTGAAGAAATGCACTCTCCATCTCAAACAGGACGAGAGAATATCTTTTGAAGTCTTCCTACCTATTTACCAAGTATGTATGTTTTCAACCTTCAATTACTTTGTGTAAATTTACTTGAAAAATGTACTAAAACATTTAATGTTAATAAATTTACCTGTAAAATGTATTTATTTAGGGTAATAATATAATAATATAGTTTAGGGTTCTCAATAATACTACTATACTGAGACAGCAGAAAACAAGAAATTAACAAAAACAATAAATGACAAGTTTCTTTTGTATATTCTGAAATTTTTAATTGATCTCTGAATTGCCATCAATTACTACTAATGTGTTACTGAGTATTATTTCATGTATTTTTATCAAAATTTAAACACATGACAAGTTTCTATGCTATAAAATTGTGCTGAATAAAAAAAGAAAAATATTGGTTTGTAAAATATGACATGGTAAAAATTGTTATTTCATTATCTTCCAGGCTATCTCCAAGGCCCGCAGCGGCGACACGGCTAACGATTTCATAGAAGGTCTACGTCATTTTGACAAGGACGGGAATGGCTTCATTTCATCGGCTGAGCTCAGACATCTTTTGTCAACGCTTGGGGAGAAACTTAGCGATGATGAAGTACTTATTTGTTTCACTGCTATTCTGTTGCTTGGTAGTATCATGCTCTCAATATTTACATATCAAATTTGTATTAAAGTCAATGCCTAAAGGCTGCTCCAAATCTAAGAAAGCAACTATAATAATAATAATACCGATCTAACCAAGTAACATTAACAAATATCTTTGGTTGGTCGTTGGTCGAGTGGTTAGCGCAGACGCCTAACGTGTCACGGCGCAATGGGGCTCGGGTTCGATTCCCCGGCGGAGACAGGCATTTATGTGATGAGCATAGATGTCTGTGTTTCTGGGTTTGGTCGTTTATTAAATATATTTTCAGTATTTATATATGTATTTCTATGTATTTGTATCGTTGTCTAACACCCTTAACACAAGCAAATAATTTGCTTACTTAGGGGTTAGATCAATGTGTGTAATTTGTCCTGATATTATTATTATTATTATTATTATTATTATTATTATATCTTTAAGGAAGTAGAACTTATAATGGTTGGTAAACGAAGTGTTCTTTGTTAAGGTGGAGCAGTTGCTGCAGGGTCAGGAAGACTCGCAAGGCAACATCAACTATGAAAACTTTGTCCATCTTATCATGCAGGGATAAACGGCGTTAATGAAACTCAGTCGGAGAAAATAATATCTAGCACAGATATAATAGCATTTAAAATTGTATGATTCTGTCAGAAAAAGATAATCTGTGATTTAAGCATTTACACATGTCAGTAACTTTCCACCGGCATGCAATGTACGTATAGTAAGTATGAGCCCGGCCAATATTACTCCGACTGAGAAACAATATTATTAGTTTACGTACATATTATTGTAGTGTGACATTTGAAGGTGTTATAAAAATTGTAATTCCTTTTATTTCCATTTTAATACAGTATAAGTGCATATTCCAAGATATTAATGTATTTTTAAGAGATTTATAGTACTTAGTTATGAATGTATTGTACAAAGACATGTTTTAACTAACTTTAAATAAAACGTTTTGTAATCAATAACGTCTTATTTGACCTTGAAGTCATTCAAGTTCAGTATTGATTTGCTTAACTGACATGTAAAAAAGAAAAAAAAATATTGATGAACATTTTATATAAACATATAAATACGCTTACAATGCACCAAAATCCATAAAAACCAATTTGGTTTATGAAACGAGTCAATATAAGCTACTAGTTACTACAGATTTTCTCGTAGACTGGTTCATTAAATATTAACAAGTTATTGCCAAACTCTTAGTTGACCTCCCTGGTTGGTGTGGTTGGTGTGGTAACACTCTTTCCTTTAACAGACAATCGCACCTTTTAAAAAGCTGTTAATTGTTGAAAGACTTTCTTTCGTAGCATAACGTCGGAAATATCTTGGCGGGAGAAAATTTCATTATATAAAGGTCCCCCATTATGAATTTATGAAAATATTTTACATGTACAGGCAGCGATCAGTTACAGTGTTATTATATGTACAAAGATACATTTCGTGAACACTATAAAAGCATATATATTTTATTGAAGAATGTGTAATGAGCATGTTATTGAGAGTGACGCACAATTTCTATGTTTAAAAGTTATTTTCATTAGCTATTTATATATTTTACTCTTTTTGCGCGCACTACTAAGAGAGACATAAATAGACAAAAATTTCAAGTATGTTAGAAATCGATTCTGTTAGTTATCCCTTCACGTCCTGGCTACATATTTTTTTTATATTTCTAATGTAAAGAGGTAGTCTCTTCAGTCCTCTACAGATTTATTATATGTATAGAAGAAGATTTGCTTGGTACCTTTTATGTGGTTTACATAAAATGACAAAACTTTTTTATTTATTAGCAAAAAAAATATAATAGTGTCCAAGCCGATTTCGGCTACAGCGACTGTTGGGCATGCTCAGCAGTTGACGTCTCGCTCGTCCGCGCGGTAGTATGCTCGCATATGGCTGTTATAGCCAATTTTGGCCTTAGAGGTTCTTGAGCACTTCGGACAAGTGAGCACGCCATCATTGTAATGATAAGTGACTGCCGTTGGTGGTCTGGCCTTCAACTCGTCTCTTTTAGTATCGAGTTGAGCTTTGCGTAGATTTTCAAAATCTTCGATATTCTGCCCTATAAGACGTCTCCCCCCTGGTCGTTTTGCAGCGATAGCCTCCCATGTCAAAGGATCAATATTGCAATTTTTCATAAGCCTTTTGAGCACATCTTTGTATCGCAGAAACTGACCGCCGTGCTTGCGCTTGCCTTCTTTAAGCTCGCAATAAAAGATACACTTTGCTACGCGCTCATCTGGCATACGAAGTACATGGCCACACCAGCGCAGCTGACGTCTCATCAGATATGCTTCAATACCGCAGGTCTTTGCGCGTCGAAGGACTTCAGTGTTTCTGATGCGGTCCGTCCCTCGGATGTTCATGATGTCCCGAAGACATCGGAGATGGAACTTGTCTAGCACCTTTATGTGTTTACGGTAAGCGCACCAAGTCTCTGAGCCGTATAATAAACTTGGTAATACAGTGGCTCTGTAAACCGCGGCTTTTGTTGTCAGTTTGAGATCATGGGAACGAAAGACCTCAGATCGTAGTTTGCCGAAAGAACTTGAAGCAGCAGCAATCCTCCTATTTATTTCAACATCAAGGTCACACTGTGATGATATTGTACTTCCCAGATATTTAAACTTCTCCACACGCTTCAGGACATCCTGACCGAGACAGATTTTAAGAGGTTCGTCTGTTAAAATGCCCGTAGTCATGACTTCAGTTTTACTGATATTTAACTTGAGGCCAAACTTTGCACACGTCTCGTCCAGACCAGTCATCAGCTCTTGTAGAGAAGTTGGGGAGTCGGTTAAAAAGCATAGATCATCTGCGTACATGATCTCCGTGATCACTCTACATGAAACCTTGGTGGGGGCCTTCAGTCTAGCTAGGTTAAAAAGTCTGCCATCAGTTCGGAAGCGAATATGGATGCCTGTTGCTACTTTTTGTAGCGTTTCGTTGACCACAGCTGCAAAATAGATGGCAAATAGCGTAGGAGCAAGAACACAGCCTTGCTTAAACCCCACAGCTGACGGCAAAGAAATCAGATACGTCCCCATCAGCCGATACACAACAAGTCATTCCGTCGTGTAGTAGTCGAACTAAACGTACAAATTTTGTCGGGCAACCTACCTTCTCCAGAATTATCCATAAGGCCTCACGAGGAACACAATCAAAGGCCTTTTCCAGGTCAACAAAACACAGATACAGTGGTCGACCTTGTTCTCGGCTCTTCTCTTGTAGCTGTCGCAGGCTAAAAATAGCATCACAGGTACCTCGCTCAGGGCGGAAGCCAAATTGAGTTTCTGGTAGTATTTCCTCCGAAACTGTGACTAAACGGTTTAGTAAAATTCTGGCAAACAGTTTTCCAGGAGTAGAGAGGAGCGATATGCCACGATAAGAATAACAGTTAGATCTGTCACCTTTATTCTTATACAGTGAACAGATACGCGAGATCTTGAATTCAGATGGAACTTGCTCATCGCACCACATCTGAGTAAAAAGTTTCCACATTGCGACATGAAGTCCCTCCCCACCGTACTTCAAAAGTTCACCAGGGATACCATCAACGCCAACTGCTTTCTGCATACCCGTATATCACAACACAACTATCGGTCTAAAAAATGAGATGGATACCCCTGGATAAACCCCCTGGATTTATTAGCATGCACATAACAAACACACAGACAAATTAAAAACCATTATTTACGGCTCTCTTGCTTTTATATCGGCCCCCGATGTTTTTTTTAAATATTTTCCATGTACAGAAATCAAACGGTGATAATTTTATTATGTGCATAGATTAGAAATTAAGCATTAGATATTTGATGCATTTTTGATACAAATCCAGCGTGGATTTTTTTCTACGATGTTGAATATTATAGGTATCTCTGTGTTTTTGAAGTAAAAAATTCTTTAGCATCGTTGATTTGAAAGTCGATAAAACAGAAAAGCGACACATAAATCCATCATAGAGATATTATACATAGAGTATGGAAACCAGTCTTAAATGTCACCATCGAACTTAAAAGAGATAGGTAGATTGAAAAACCATCTATCTCTACTTTTTATGAAATCTCGTGAGTCGTGCTTCTTCGTCGTCGTCTCGGACGTAATTCGTAGCAATTGTCATTTTTACTAACATTCCAAAAGCTAAGTTGTCATTTTCAACGTGTCAGATCAAATTTGAGTAAAAGTTATACAAAATTATATACTATAATTATAATTTAGTTTTATTATTGAATATAAAATGACAAATGCATTAAGTGTGAAATAATATATTCTTTTCGACTATAGTCGCAATTTTCACAAGGAAGAAATTGAAAGTTTTATATTTGTCATACACATATTATAAGATACATACTAGTAGTATACCGTGTTTTAAAAAAGATTAATTTCATAAGATGTTTAAATCTACTTATTTCTCTTCAGATTTCCTAAGAATTTAAGGTCAAATGAATGAATGCTATTGAAAATTTATCCATGAAAAAGATTTGTAGTAACCACTTTGATACTGGATCATAACTTATATCGCAACTAGCAGACCCGGCCACGCGTTGCTGTGCTAGCTAAGGTTTTGGATATACCTATTACATTGTAGTAAACTATTTAAGAAGTCACGGTATTAGAAAAAATAAAATTAAAATTAAAAAAACCCCGACCGCTAAGTAAAGGAAAAATTCAAAATGCAAGTAAATTTATCAAGGCCAATAACGAAATAACAATATTTTGATATTATCGTATAATCGTCAAAGACCTCATTCATTAGCTTCGAAAATTTTGTAAAATAGACACTAATCAACGTAGGTACGTACAAAGGTCCCCCGACGTAACTACTTCAATAAGTACATAATAATATTATTGTCCTTTTTAGACATCATCATCTAGTATCGGGGTTTATTTAAATTTTTTTACATTATTTCACTTTCTTCTATGTTGTACTAAATGAACCTACGAATACACTAATTTCCCCTGCTTAGGTTTTTACTATCAATATTGTATAAAAAATAGATATAGATTGTAACAAATGAGTACACTACAAATTTTAAATAAGGTATGTAGGGCAGGTAGTTTTAAATTTTTGAAAATAATATCTGTTATTTTAAATTATTAATATCTACTAACAACGTTCTATGCTCCCTTTTGATTGTGATGATGATTGTTTTTTATCTTGCTCCTCATCCAATGATGATGAGTTTCATAGTGCAACTAGTGACTCTTCGGAGGACTGCCCTCAATTCGATAACGTGTCCAGTATTTTGTCTCAATATCCTCGGAACCTTAATGTAGTGCATATTAATGCTAAATATTAGTGCTATTAATTCATTATTCCGTTGACCCTAATTCTCTTAATTTACATTTTTCCACACCCTCTTTATGCATGGATAGTGCTACAAAATCGGTTACCCTCAATAATCTTTCTTTAATTTCTCGTCCCTCCTGTTCTTTCTCTTTTACTTCAGTTACTGAGTTAGAAGTTGAAAAACACATTAAATGTATATCCTCTACTGCTGTCGGTTGTGATGGTTTATGCTCCCAGATGTTAGTTACTATTCTCCCTCATATCCTTCCCGTACTAACCTTCATTTTAAATTTTTCCTTATCATCTCAGACTTTTCCCTCGTCGTGGAAAAAGGCGAAAGTCATTCCGCTTCCTAAAAAATCCAATCCTTTAAGTCCGTCAGATTTTCGACCTATTTCCATACTACCCTTCTTGTCTAAGGTCTTGGAACATATAGTCCATGAACAATTGGCTCGTTTTCTGCGTCACAATGAGCTACGTAGCCCATTTCAATCTGGCTTCTGGCAGGGGCATAGTACAGTGACGACGTTAGTTAAAGTCTCCGATGATATTCGTTTTGCAATCGATTCTAAACTCCTTACTGTACTTGTTTTGCTGGACTTCAGTTGCGCATTTAATTCGGTGGATTTTGATTTGGTGATTGGTGTCCTTAGTGCCCTTAATTTTTCACCTTCAACTTTAAATTGGTTCGACTCTTACCTGCGCGGACGCTCTCAATTTGTTTTTATGAATGAAGTAGAATCTGAGTGGTGCAATATAGTAGCGGGCGTTCCGCAGGGATGTGTCTTGTCCCCCTTAATTTTCTCTTTGTTTATTAACACAGTCACATCGGTGATTTCGTCTCATTTTCATTTGTACGCCGATGACCTGCAAATTTACCGACATTTTAGTTCTGCGGACTTGTCACAAGCCTTGAATTTACTTAATGACGACCTTAATGCAATTTGTTCTTGGGCAACTTCTTTTGGTCTCTTAGTGAATCCACTTAAGTCTAAGGCGATTATTGTAGGCAATAGACACATGCTTAAGTCCATAGATTACTCAGGTTGTCCCCCAATAGTTTATGACGGCACTCAGATTGCCTTATCTTCAAGTGTTACCACTTTAGGCGTTGTTTTTAGCTCGGACCTTTCCTGGGAAAATCACATAAATTACGTTAGTAAGAAAATTTACTTCACTTTTCATTCATTGCACTCTTTGAAAAATTTCCTCCCTATAAAGACCAAAATCTCGCTTGTCCAGACTCTCATCCTTCCTATTCTTGATTATGCTGATTCATGTTTTCTTGATGTGACTGAAGCTCTTTTAAAAAAACTTGAGAGGCTCCAAAATTCCTGTATTCGATTTATTTTTGGACTTCGTAAGCATGACCATGTTTCTAATTTCAGAGCACAACTAAAGTGGCTCCCTATCCGTCTTCGCATAAATACTAACATTTTATCCCTCCTTTATAACATCCTGTGTAATCCATTCGCTCCTATATCTTCGTGAGCGTTTTGTTTTTTTGCATCCTAGTGAATCTCCTTGTCGGCTTGACCGTAAGTTTGTACTTCGTGTCCCAGTATCTCACACCCATTGTTACTCTAGGTCTTTTACCTGTCTTTCCGTGAAATTGTGGAATTCTCTCCCACTTATAGTGCGCAATAGTACTTCTCTTCCTGTTTTTAAAAAACGGTTGAAGCAGCATTATTTATCATTCACATATAATATTATTATATGCCTTCGGATTTGTAAGTTGTAGTGGATTTTGATATATAATCTTATATGTAATCTATATATATATATATATATATATATATATATATATATATATATATATATATATATATATATATATATATATATATATATATTTTTAATATCTTTTCTTTTTTTTTTGTTTTCTTTTTTTTTATATATATATGTCGGTTATGTCATGAGTACAGGACATCAGATGGCATCGAAACACAAGTGTGAAGTTGGCGCACTTCGGCAGAGTCTAAACTCAGTCGGTTTGATTCCGATAAAAGGGGTAATCATCATGATCAGACCTCTCAGATAATTCGGACCTCGAGCTGACAACAAGTGCTTAGAAACTGCCTCACGTTTCGTTGTACAAAGATAATTAGATAGTTACTAATTTCAATGGATAATACCCAAGACTCAAGTTCAAGAAGATCTGTACCTCCGACATCAGAAGTGGGATTCACTCGGGCATCAAAACCACCAACTACCCTCGAGATAAGTTTTTTGAAGCTACAAAATCTTGTCAAGCAAAAAATTAAGTGATTTTATTATTTGAAACGCACAGTACAAGATAATAACAAAGAAGTTCCAGAATCAATACAATCAATCAATAGTTGATAATCAATGGTTGTAAATCAATCAATCAAAATAAATTCATGTTATCTCGAAACATCAAAATTGAAAATCTACCCACATATCAAAAAAATCTAGTGAAGTTTTTATGAAAGAAGAAATCGCTGCTGATGAACAAAGAAAAGAAATAAGAAATTATGGCGGTGACGACGCGGCGCGAATGGCGGTAATGGCGCGGCGCAGGTGGCGGTGATGGCACGGAGCAGATGGCTGTTACGGCACGGCGTGACTGCCGGTGATGGCGCGGGGCGGATGGTGACGAAGGCGCAGCGCGGATGACGGCGACGACGGCGCAGCGCGGATGTCTACGACGGCACAGCGCGGATGTCTACGACGGCACAGCGCGGATGGCTACGACGGCGCAGCGCGAATGACTACGACGGCGCAGCGTGGACGGCTACGACGGCGCAGCGCGGATGGCGCTGATGGTGCCGAGGTCGTGGCGATGGCAGCTATGGCAGCGGATCTGGTATAGTACGGTGCGAGCAACGCGGTGAGGTCTGCGCAATTTATCCACCATTGGATACGTCACAGCATAAAGAAGCCGAAGCATCACACTAGGTCCCTCAGGAACTAAATGTTTTATTTGAGCAAAGTGATATTGAATTCACCACAGATACTTGCCTACTCATACTTGTTGACCACACCTCAGGTGTGGTGTAACACGTGTAGGCGATGGGTCTGTTTTGTGTTTTGTATGACCGAAGGACTGGTTCATGGTAGTTGTTTGTATATGATCGATGGACTGTATCATATTGCAAAGGTATCGAGTTGGGTACGCAAGTCTGGTAAAATCATGATTGATTTTGTAAAGTAAAGTGATGGATCTAATGATCAGAGTAGTTTTTAACTGTTGTAAATAAGGTGTAGTGCGCACCTTATGGTAAGAGTGTATATAGAGTAAAAAACTGAGACGTTACATTTACTGGTTTTATTGGCAGAATAGCCGAGCAAGTTATCCTTGGAGTTATTTGTTTCATTACAGACCCTACATCCGAGGACCACCACGAATCTAATAGCTACTCGATGCAGGTGGTAAGGTTATCGTCACTGGAATGAGGTGGCATGGTTATCGTCATTCGATGCAGGTGGTAAGGTTATCGTCATTCGATGCAGGTGGTAATGTTATCGTCACTCGATGGAGGTGGCATGGTTATTGTCACTCGATGGAGGTGGCAAGGTTATCGTCACTTATGGAGGTGGCATGGTTATCGTCACTCTATGGAGGTGGTATAGTTATCGTCAGTTGATGGTGGTAATACATGCACACGAGGGCGTGTGACTTGTTAGTATGGCCGTGTCGTAGATCACGATAATTTAACGATAATTAGTAACTCAATTGATATCATAGTAACAGTGGGGTGTGAGCATCGTGACGTAACGCGTCACGTGATCATAATCGTTTGGAGGGGCACCGGAGACATTTTAAATATTCGGGAGCATTGAGTCGAGGAGGAATTGATTAGTGAGAGCCTTACAGTTCGGACCCCCAAACGAGATCGGTAGTTCACGCAACTCTGGTAATACCTACTAAGTAATTTGTGATAATTGATTACCTACATTTAATACAAGAATTGTCATATTGTGTCTGTGCCAGAGAATCAGAGTATTACCGATGAAATTGATGAATTAAATGAGGAATTACTTCATGGAACTGAATGTAATAAAAATTAAGTTTACATGGTGATTGAACTGACTTGGAAGTTGATTTGTAGCCGTAGCTCGATAGAAACCGGTATCTACTGGAAACAGTAGTCCGTGAGTACGCGGTAGGCAGTCAACTCTGGTTTAAGTTGGGATTTCAAAAGAAATCATAGAGTCCTTGGAGAGGGCTTGGCAATCCTGTGGGGATGTGCAAGTAGATTACTGAGTAACTGAAGGTTACTAGATAATCGAGAATCACATGTAGAACTTGATGTCTGGTTTCGTTTACGATTAAATAGTTTATAGTCAGTCATGCTCTGATTTCTCTGATTTTAATAGTATAGCTATAAGAAAGTCTATTGTTATCATGTTTCTTTACTTTAGTTTTAAAAACTTGAGACCTCATAACTGACTTGGTCAAGAAGTGACCGAGTTTTGTGATACTTTGCGAGATACATTTTGTTACAGATTAACACACAGAGACGTGTGTCCTGTAGGATGGCCGTGTCGGTTATGTCATGAGTACAGGACATCAGATGGCATCGAAACACAAGTGTGAAGTTGGCGCACTTCGGCAGAGTCTAAACTCAGTCGGTTTGATTCCGATAAAAGGGGTAATCATCATGATCAGACCTCTCAGATAATTCGGACCTCGAGCTGACAACAAGTGCTTAGAAACTGCCTCACGTTTCGTTGTACAAAGATAATTAGATAGTTACTAATTTCAATGGATAATACCCAAGACTCAAGTTCAAGAAGATCTGTACCTCCGACATATATAAATTGTACACGATGCCTTCCAATATTCTATCACAACATCATATTTTTTGGGTTGGCTGGAAGAAATCTCTGCACCTAGAGATAAGCTCACCTTTTGTGCATTTTTATCTGTTTCTTTTTCTTTTATTTATGTCTTGTGTATACGCCATCTGTTGAACACTAACTCAATCCAGTCAACAGATACAACGCCATCTGTTAAACTTGTTTGGATTCACAAATAATTGTTAAGAAATAATTTGCAATAAAATAAAATTGCGACTTAAAATTAAGATGTAAGTTATCCTATGTTTCAAGTTAAACCAAACTGCACGCGGTGTACTAATTTGATTAAATTCGGTTAAGTAGTTTAGGAGTCCATCGCGGACAAACAACGTGACACGTAATTTGTATATATTAAGAAGATATGCATAATAAGCAAACAATGTGGCTATGCGCACGCCGCGTTACACGAAATGTCGGTAAAATTGATATTTATCGGAAAAAGACCAATATTTAAATAATTTAAGAACTATGCACTACATATCTAAAGGAAGAAACGAATGTTATATATTGATAATAAATTGTTATACTAATAAATATAACAATAAAACAACGTTGGCTGCAACTAAACTTCTGAAACAATATAACAGCTACTTTTAAATAATATTTAGCAATATGCTTACCTTAATGATTAATAAATGAAACTTAAAATAGTAATTACTAATAAAATGTTTATATTTTCAATAATTTTTCGGGGACTATAGAGTTTGCTTAAGCTGACAACATTCAATATTTTAAACAAAAAGAAATGTCACAGACTAATTATGAAATTGTAATTAGCTGTCAACAGATAAATAATTTACCTTGTCTACGAATTTGACAGATAATAAGAAATTGATAATATTAAAATTATAAATATTTAATTAGCTACAGAAATGAAATTTCTATGTAACAACTGCCATGCTAGCATATAACACAAGTGTACACTGCACTACTAATTTCACTCCATATGAACTTCTTTATGGTCACAAAGCATTCTTCCCAAGTTCTATTGACGATTTAAATCCTGTACCCCTAGTGTGAGTTTTATGGTATCGTACGAGTTTCATACTATACCAGATTGTTCATTCATAAATAATTGAAAACGGTTGTCAATTTGTAAACCGTAGTGTGAGTTGCATAGATCGTTTCAGGAAACCAAACGGTTGACGTTTCAGACTATTGGATGAAATTGGTAGTGTGAGTTGCAGTTTTGACAGTTAAGAGGCCGTAAAGTTTTAAAAATCTCGTACTTTGTCAGTTTTTTCACTCGCTAAACAAATATCGGTGAGAACTGAGAAGTAAGAACTAAGACCGTTTCTCGTACTTTAAAAAATGGCTGCTAGAAATTGTTTGGCGTTGAGATTAGTAAGAGGGTCTGTGGAAGGTAAATTGCTGGATTTAGAACACAAAATTGTTCTAAAAAGCGGCTGGAATTATCGGCTATCATAATATCTGATACACAATTCGTTCACCGATACCGTATAACAAAATGTGCATTTACATATTTGTGCTCCCTCCGAGAAAAAAGCGGCCTGAAAAGCTCAAAAAGAGTATTTTTGAAGACGAAAGTAAATATATATTTATATCTATCTTTTTAACGCAATTACTAAAAATGATTTTATCATAATAACAATATTTACAAAAGTATTAATTATTATAAAAAATGGCGTCTGCAAATTATTGAATGTACTTTTGATTTAATTTGTTACAGATCAAGTTTATATAATTTTAAATATTTTAATTTTACAGGTTTTAATGAATTATTTTATGTGATTGGTGATTACCAAAGGGTTATTGGTATAGTCTACATAGGTAGGAATGTGGAAGAGGTTACGGAGGCTCTAAATCACCCCGACGAAAGTAAAGGCTTCATACGATTTTCTGACACGACTGAAGCAAAAAATAAGAGATCAAATAAAACAAAAGTTATTATTAATATATTTTTATTATTATTATATTTTATAGAATATTCATGTTCAATAATATGATTAATATCTGTCTTTTAAAAACAAACATGGGTTTCCTGGGGTAGTTAGCTCAGACTGTACTATAGATGGGAGTCACTTAAGAATTGTAAAATCCCTAAAGTAGGATGTGCATCCATATTATTCTATAAAGCATTACTACTCCTTGAATGTGCAAATGGTAAACAAAAATCATATTTCAAAAGAAATATGAATTTATTTCATAATTAGCTTTCAAAATATATATTAATACAATAATTTATTATAACTTTCAAATGATCAAGGAAGAATTATAAGTGTTAACCCTACATTTGGAAAGGAACAGTAGTAATAATTCACTGTTGCAGACCTTGTACAGCCCTGAGGAACCTCCATGGCTGTTAGGTAAGCATTTTCTTAATAAAATAAGACTGCTATGTTACATCTCATCATTTTTTCCCTAAGGATTTTCATTAACAGGTGACTCTAGCTACCCCCCCCAAAGGCCATGGCTTATGACTCCCTACAGTAATCCCTTGCCTAATACAATTAAACATGATTAAAACATAACACACTGTCAAGCAAGGGTTATTAAAAATACTTTTGGAAACTTAAAAACTAGATGGACATGTGTGTGCAAAGACAGAATACTGCATTATAAACCCCATCTGGTAAATATTTGACCATTTATACATTTAAAAATATAATTTCTTATACTTAGAGACATTCGAGAGTTTTACACTGCTGTGGTGCAGGAAAACAGTTCTTCCTTGCTGACCCTGGGCTGTTTGATGAGAGCCAGGTTTGCTGGTAAAAATTCATGATATATATTTATTTAAATTTTTTGTCATATTTTAAGTTACAATCCTTTAAATATTTGTAAATGTCTGTTTTTGATTTCAGAGGATTCAGTACAAATTTTAGGATGTACCTCCAATAAACAAGGAAAAGCTACCCACGATGCCTTTATCTCGAAGAATAGCAAGCTACTAGGTAATCATTTTTCAAATAATGAAAAATTGTGCTATGCATATCTTATACTATTTCTACCAAGTTTTTTAAATATATTATTTTATATTTTAGGTGACTGGTTGCCTGCAATGGAAACAAGAAGAAGTCGAGTGGTGTAGGGGTTAGATTAATGTGTATAATTTGTTCTGTGACATGTTGAATGTTTTAAGTCAGATTCCATTAAAGCCTTGAAAATATGTTAACATCAAAGAACTAGTAATGGTAAACATAGTTGGTGAGCCTAGTAATCATTTCGTAGTACCACACTTTACTTAAATTCTAATTGGTTCTCACATATCAAATGTGATGTGTGTCAATACTATGGATAATTGCAATTATATAAATAAGTTAAGAGAGTACTCATGAAGTTTCTTTTTTCTTTCCAGTGCAACTCAAGTCTGACGTTTTGTGCAATATCCTATTTGCATTTATAAAAAAAATACCACTTCTTAAGTTGTTTCATTTAATTTTATAATATATGTATTTTAAGAGTCAATTGTTTTATACCTATACTAATATTACTTTATTATATATTAACATTATTATTGATTCTTCTTACTTTATATAATATTATTAATACTTCATACAATGATACATTAACAATTATTACATTTCAATTACTCTAAGAAGCAATTCAGTTATTGTATTATAATTACTAATAATAAATCAAGGAAACTTATTCACACACTCCCCCCACATAATATATAGAAGTCATGGAATCTCTGTTATAAATGACTAGGGGTCGACCGCGACTTCGTCCGCGTGGTTTTTAGTATTGCCGCCGAGTTCCATACAAAATTGATATTTAAAACCCTTAAGGGTGGAATTTAAAAATCTTTTCTTAGTACATCACTACGTAGAAAACAAATGTGTCCTACAATTTTACTATCTCTACGACCTGCGGCTAGACTGTATGCTATAACTAATTCAGTCAGAACCTATTAGATTATATTAGATTTGCAGCATTTTTCATTGCTGTTTAACTTCTATTAGTCACAGCGAGATAACATATACCCTATAGCCTTCCTCAATAAACGGACTATTCAACACAAAAAGAATTTTTCAATTCGGGCCAGTAGTCCCAGAGATTAGTGCGTTCAATCAAACAAACTCTTCAGCTTTATAATATTAGTATAGATATAAAAGGAAGTGATTTTAAGATCACTCCACACTTTTAAATGCGAAGCAAATGCTGACAACTAATACCAGTCATTAGGGTTTAAGAAGCGCAATATTTTATCGCTAGAAAGATAATATTCTTACCTTTTTCCGCTTCTCGATAGATTTACTTAAAAACCAATTAATTTTTTGTTTACACTGCCCGCTAATTTTGAATACAGTAAACTGGATATAAATTTAAGGACCATGACGACCCTACGACATCTTATAATGTCTTTTATTTAAAATAGCTTAGAGATCTCAAGGATATTCATTATCATCATTATTATTTAGTTACGAGATATCTTACCTCCCACTAAAAAACCAACGGTTGACAGAACGCCACGGGATCGCTTTCGCACTAACCGTGACAAAGATATCTTACCTTATTATAACCTTGACTTATTACGAATAGCTTTCCTCCTCGACCTATTTTAAGTTAAACAAAATTATAAAGATTTAGGTATTCCCCAATATACATAAATACTTAAAGGCACTATTTGTGATTGATAAATGATTAACTTACTCTAAAATGTTCTTGTAATATATAGTTATAAGTCAATCAATCTTTTCTAATTATTTGCATAAGTTATTTAAATAAATTTATAATAATATAAAAAGTTGATAATTTGATATTCAAGCAACATTTTTTGTTTCACCAGCACATAGATACCCACGACTAATTACTAATTTTGTTGATATCTTTGTTTTAAAATTGATTTATTATTTATTTCGCTATTGTGTACTTCGCATTCTATGCGCAATTATATGAAAATGTATGTGTTTTCTATTACAATTATTGTTTGGGTTATAATTGTACAGATCCTAGTCCATGAAAATTACCGCAAATTGCATTCTATAGAAAGATGACTAACAGACAACTCTTATACTCAAATAAAATACACTCTCTTACGGAACCCTATTTGTTAGTTATTTAAATATTCATTGATTGTCATTGCAGTTAGGAGAAAAAAGGAAAGATTAAAACCATTTATTATAGTTTTAATTAAAAAGATTACATTGATCTTAATAAATTGAAAAATCTTTATAGGTACTTATAGAAATTTTAATTATAGAAGGCTGTTTCAAAAGCATTGTAAGTTTTTATTTTAATTAGGTATATAAAATTTGAAATATCTAACAAAAAGATTTAAAAAAAAATATTTTTTAATGCTAGCATATTATTTATTTACGAATTTAGATTTTTTCATATTTTTCATTCAAAATTTAGTTATAACATTTGTTTGCACTTTATTATATAACGAAACATTATTTCACCATGATAAATTATACAAGTGTCAGTTGACTCATGCAATAAATTTTTTATTTTTCAATTTTTCGTAAAAATTTTATAGTTTTACGTAATGTGAAGCCCCTAACGATAAGTTGTTAATAAATATTTAATTTATACCTGAATTAGATTTCTTATTATTATTGTTATTATTTTAATTATTTTATACACACACACATATATGTACATATATGTTTGTATATATATACTGTTACAAAAGATAAATGGCGCCATATCGTCTCGGGCCTAGGGCGTTCTCAAACCTAAATCCGTTACTGTACACAGATCGACAGATACACAGCACAGATCGACAGATACACAGATCGACAGATACACAGATCGACAGATACACAGATCGACAGATACACAGATCGACAGATACACAGATCGACAGATACACAGATCGACAGATACACAGATCGACAGATACACAGATCGACAGGTCAAACTTATAACACCCCTCTTTTTAGTCGGGGGTTAAAAATAGCGAAATAATTATGAAATAAATTCATATTTCTTTTGAAATATGATTTTTGTTTACCATTCGCACATTCAAGGAGTAGTAATGCTTTATAGAATAATATGGATGCACATCCTACTTTAGGGGTTTTACAATTCTAAAGTGACTACCATCTATAGTACAGTCTGAGCTAACTACCCCAGGAAACCCATGTTTGTTTTTAATAGACAGATATTAATCATATTATTGAACATGAATATTCTATAAAATAGAGACCATATACTAACTTTTGTTTTATTTGTTCTCTTATTTCTAGCTTCAGTCGTGTCAGAAAATTGTATGAACCCTTTACTTTCGTCGGGGTGATTTAGAGCCTCCGTAACCTCTTCCACATTCCTACCTATGTAGACTATACCAATAACCCTTTGGTAATCACCATTCACATAAAAGAATTCACTTAAAACCTGTAAAATTAAAATATTTAAAATTATATAAACTTGATCTGTAACAAATTAAAATTAAATCAAAGGTAGATTCAATAATTTGCAGATGCCATTTTTTATAATAATTAATACTTTTGTAAATATTGTTATTATGATAAAATCTGAATTTAGTAATTGCGTTAAAAGATAGATATAAATATATATTTACCTTCGTCTTCAAAAATACTCTTTTCGAGCTTTTCAGGCCGCTTTTTTCTCGGAGGGAGCACAAATATGTAAATGCACACTTTTTTAAGGTAAATAGATGTTTTTTTTTTCATTTTCGTTCTTATTAGGTTTAAAGATATTTTATTTCTTTCGTCTCACCATTTACTATTAATTAATTATAATCATAGTAAATAATTTTTGTACTTGTTTAGAATTAAATATCGGATTAACAACACTTTTTATTGTAATTGCTTTGTTACTCCATTCTCTTTGAACTTTGTTATTTTATGTAATAAAATGTATAACTATCTAAAATAGACACATTAAAATAAATATGTAGTGACAGATTAAAAAGAAATTTGTAATACTCTGTCAGTAGTGTCAATTTATGCTGTCAAAGTATTCAGTGCTGTCCATCATATTTCGGAACGATTTACCAGCATGGCGTCGATTTTTGACGTCATCAGCACTGGCCAGTATACTGGTTTGTATTTCGGAACACGGCCTATGATAAAAAGACAAAGCCACGAAAATATAAGGTCGGTGACTTTGTATACATCAAAAACTACGTAAGACTTAGGAAAGCACTATCCCTTTTGTGGAAAGGACCTTATAAGGTCATTAAAATACATGGCAACAACACGTTATCTGTTATAATTAATCGTCGTCATGTACGTCATCATTATGATGAGCTAAAATTAGCAGAAACATCCGAATTAAGTTATTAAAAATGAAGTTTATCTCTAATCTTATAATCCTAATCATTATTTTAATTTTAATCTTACTTTAACTATAATATTATTATATTGCAGATATGGAATTGTGAACTTTTGCAATGCCCAAAGCTGATTTCACTGATTTACAAGAGCCCTGGAATATATTTTGACCATATACCTAGGTCATGTTAAATTTTATGACGATTACTTACACGTTCTTATCCCCGTTGACATATGCTACATTAAGCCCCATATTAATAACATTAAAGATATTTTAACTACAACTGGACAACTATGCCATCAATCAAATTTAATAGATACTGTAATAATTATATTGAACCAATTACAGTTAGATTTTATGATTTAATTAAAGACTACTGTGCCATTTCTCATCTCATCGATTTTAAATCAAAAAGGTCAGCCTGGATGGCAGGTGTTGGCACTGTCCTATAACATATTTTTGGCACTATGGATGAAAATGATGCAAACAATTATGACAGAGCTATTCAGACTCTTCACGAGAACAGTAAAGATTTAGTGGTTTCACTAAAAGATAATATCTTTATTACCAAAACTGCATTAGAAAACTATAATAATACTTTAACATCTGTCTCAATTAATGAAGAACGTCTGAATGACGCTGTAGGAGAGGTTACTTTAGATATACATAATATGAATCAATTATTTAATAAACCTAGATTTTTATCTAAATTAAACCAAGTTTGTAATATTTTATCGACCAGTTTATTCACTTTGTCATTTAAATTAGAATATTTGCAAAATGCTATAATGTTTGCAAAGAGCCATGTACTTCATTCTTCTGTTTTAAACCCTACTCAATTATTTACAGAACTAGTTAATAGCATCAGATACTTACCTAACTCTAAACAATTCCCTAATGATCTAGAATTACAGAATATACATTTAATTTTAGATATAAGTAAGTTGAATGTATACTTTAAAGACAATAAGATCGTTTTTGAATTGAGGATTCCTCTCGTAAACCATAAAGTATATAATCTTTATAAAAGTATTTCTATTCCTGTTTCTCATCCTTCAAATCGAAATATTTATACATTTTTAATCCATCTAGTAATTACATCTGTTTAAGTAAAGATAAACTTACCTATACCAATTTAGATAACCTTGATTTGTGTAAAAACTTACCGGATAATATTTACATCTGTAAAAATCAAGATGAATTCTCCTAATATAAAGAATTTTCCTAATTGTGAAATAGATGTAATGTTAAAAGTAACAAACAATAAGTTACCTGAGCTGTGCAAACCCAAAATAATCCACGGTAATTAAGATGTTTGGCAAAAATTAGTAAATAACCGCTATATTTATGTACAATCCCAGATCGCTAAGTTAATTTTGGAATGTAATTCAAATATCTCAGACTTTAATGTTAATGGAACAGGTATCTTTAAATTACCTGAAAATTGTACCAGCATATGTAAAAATACTGTTATGTTAAACACCCCTAAGGTAAAAATATATGTTAATGAAATAAAATCAGATTTTAATATTAATTAACTAAGAGGTGTCAAGGGACACCCGGATGGAACGAAGTTCCTTTCGATTAATTATTGAAGGAATAGGGAATATGCATAAAATTTAAAATACTCTCAAATACTTTTTTTCGGATACTTATTATCATCTTATTATAATAAAAACATTTTTTAATATTTACTAATCATTAAAATAATTTATTTTCAAAAAAAAAACATAAATATTACCTATTGTAATAAAAAAATATTAAATTATTAATGTAAGCTCGGTATATGCTAACGAATAATATTTGTATACTACTTTTGTATGATATTACGCTGATAATTTATAATAAATGTAAATAAAATGAATAACTAAATTAAATGAATAACTAAATTAAGTGTTAATCAATAAACCCATGAGTTATTGTCCCGCCACCTAGCGGTTTCACTTTGTACTGATATTTTTATATGACAGATGTGGTTATGTTTCCCTAACGTATAAATAGATGGCTTTACAATACATTACGAGTATATTTGATCACAAATTTGTATTACTATTTTCATTTAAACTGTCTTATTTGCAAATTGATTCTAAAAGAACAAACTCAAATATCAAATAAATAATAAGAACTACTAAGTTTAGTATAATACAAAAAATGATAATGATGGAAATGAAAATATCTCGCTTGATTTCTATAAGCGAGAGAGAGATAGCAAACATGTCGTGACAACTTTTGGTAAGATTTTTTTTTTACCTTCTAGCCCTCTTTCACAACGCGCGATAAGGAACTACGTTCCAATAACACATGTTGTAATTATAAAAAAATTATGTTAAGATATTCCAATTCTTTTCCAGTTAAGTTAACAAATCTAAAATTAGAAAAATTTTAAAGTTTAGAACCATTATTTAATCTATTAATTCCAAAATTAAATAATATATTAAATGAATCTAAGAACTTTTGGAATATCACTCTAGTTATCCCATTATATCAATATGTACTTTTATTGTAATATTCTTAGTTTTCTTTTATATAATTGTAAAGAAATTCGGTAAGAAAATAATCCTTAATTCCTCTTCCATCCAAAATACAGAAGTGGTAACCAATAGGTAAATTAAAGGAGGCGGAAGGAGCTTTATCACTTTGTTAGTGATCCTATCGGGACCTGGCGATTTTTTGGCGTGAAGCGCCCTAACTATGGACGTCACCTCGTCTAGGTTCGTTTCCTTGATTGGCGGACCGACTGGTGGCTGAGAATACATTATATTGACCGATTTGTCGACTATTTCGACATGATCGCGATCAACCGATTGAGAAGACAGACGGCACTGGCTCTCTAGACTGTCGGCTAAGCACTCAGCTTTGTCAAGGTCGATGGCGGAGTTAGGTCCAACCAAAGGGGGCATATCTGAGACAGTGTCCGCCTTCAAAGCAATCTGCAACCACCAGAATGCCTGGTGTGTTGGAGAGAGCGCCGCAAGCGTCCTATCCCAGCTGCTATCTCTGAAGTCGTCGAGAGCTTGTCTCAACTCCCTCTGGAGATGGCGCAGCCTCCGTCGGTTATCATCTGTCGGGTATCGGTCATGGGCGCTAATTGCGGCGTTTTTACAGGTGATGAGAAGTCTAATGTCCAGAGGGAGTGCTCGGTAACCCTCGAAGTTCACTCGGACCTCCCTCGAAGACTTTCCTCGAACTTTGTCGAGGTGCGCTAATACGTGGGAATGGAGTTGCTCTCGAAGCTTCGTCCAGTTAATAATTGTTTTTGTCGCGGGTTCCCTAGGGGGTGGAGGTCCTAGCTGAAATAGGACCGGTCGGTGATCAGAGTCTAGCTCGGATAGCGTCTCGATAGAACTAACTGGAGTGTCACGCCCTTCAAGAGTACATCGGGCACGTCGGGTCTGTGATGTCGGAAGTCTATGCCACAGTATCGCGTGGGACTTCAAGGCGCAGTGATCTCGAAGTCGAGACCAGCCTTACAACTTATCCTATCTAGGAGATTTCCTGTACTATTTGCGATAGTAGAGTTCCAGCGGGATGTTTGCAATTTAGGTCGCCGTCCAGAATGGTTGCGTTACCTAATTGGGGTAGTACTTAAGGTCCCCCTCAACTAAGGCTTTACTGGGAGAAAGATAGACGGATGTGAGTATGATCGATTGATGGCCGATCATACCCACCTGACATAATGACGCTTCTACGTTAACTAGTTGGGGCGGATCGAGCGGATTGCAATGAAGAGACCTTCTGTAGTAAATGATGGTTCCCCCCTATTGCCCTATCGTTCCTAACGAGACGGAAATCCGCGATGCGCGGATCACGATGACACGGCTTCAGAAAGGTCTCTTGTACTAACAGGACGTCTATCTGGTGCGTGACCACGAAGTCGCGCACTAGATCTATCTGCTTAAGTAGCCCGTTCGCGTTGAATGTAGCGACAATCAGAGAGCGAGGTTTTACCCTTCCACGCGATATCATCATGTTGACATCGTGTGTTTGTATATCAATTTGATTAGGACGGCGTGTTTGAGAAGCACTTCCATCCTCGCGGGACGGTTCCGCGCGGTATCCCTCATTTCGTTCGAAAAGACTAGGAGCTCTTCGATGTCTATTACACCGAAGAGGGTCGTAATGCACGCGAGCGAACTCGCAACTCCACCGACGGAGTTGCGAGTTGCGAGGAACCGGCGCGGCGGCGGCGATAACGACTGGGGGACGGGCTGTGGGATAATCCTCGGAGGCTTCACCCAAGCGTTCGTGATCGCGTTCGCGGGTACCTGAGGGGCCTGGAATGCCTGAGGGGCTGCGGGCCTCCTAGGGGCTAGAGGAGCCCATGGAGGCTGGACGAACCGAGGAGGATTCCTTGCCGGCTGTGTCCTGCGCGGCGCTTTGGGGCACTCGCGATAATCCTCAGGGACCGGTCCCTTAAGCGGACAGTCGGCTGTCGCGTAGTCGTCCAGGTACTTGACGCACCTTGGACGCGCGTGACAAAAGCGTTGGGAATGTCCATAGAGCTGGATGCGATGACACTGACCGGGAAAACCGCGACCGCGTGGAGGTGCGACCCTAAGGTCAGAGAGTTGGCAGACTGCCTTGACGTTAAAAATTTCGCTTTCCTTCCGGGGAAAGCTCGAGATGAACGAGTACGAGATCGAACGGGACCCTAGTGGTCGCTCGGTACATGCGGTGCCCCGAGATGATGGGGAAGGATTGGGACTTAAGGTCCTCGAAAATCCGCTCAGTAGTGAGCTCCACGGGGAGCCCTCGGATGACCACCGTTAAGCGGTGTTCATCCTCTAGCGCGTAGGTGTGGTATCCGTAACCACGTTCGCGCGAAGACGCGGTTTGAACGCGGATACCGTCGGCTGTTTTTCGGGCGGACGAGCTTGTGCTCCGTCATAAGTGCAGACAATGTCCTATTTTGACTTGTCCCTTATGTAAAGCGGCGGCGGGCCGGGGGACTTTCGTGGCGCTGAAGGCGCCTCCTCGGGCGCTGAAGGCGCCTCCTCAGGCGCAGAAGGCGCGGCCCACAGCGGCGCGGACGCGGGCGCATTGGGCGTGATCGGCGCGCGTTCGCGAGTCGGGCTCGGGCCCGAAGAACGGACGGGCGACGCGGGTTTTGAGGTCCGTTTTCGCGGTACGTTCGAGGAGAGCGCTTTCGTCGCCTTCCTCTTGGCCGATTTGGACTGCACGGTTGGGAAACCGTCGTCCTCGTCAGCGTCCGAGGAAGGGGACGAAGTCCCCGAAAATAATAACAGATATTATTTTCAAAAATTTAAAACTACCTGCCCTACATACCTTATTTAAAAATTTGTAGTGTACTCATTTGTTACAATCTATATCTATTTTTTCTACAATATTGATAGTAAAAACCTAAACAGGGGAAATTAGTGTATTCGTAGGTTCATTCAGTACAACATAGAAGAAAGTGAAATAATGTAAAAAAATTTAAATAAACCCCGATACTAGATGATGATGTCTAAAAAGGACAATAATATTATTATGTACTTATTGAAGTAGTTACGTCGGGGGACCTTTGTACGTACCTACGTTGATTACTTAGTGTCTATTTTACAAAATTTTCGAAGCTAATGAATGAGGTCTTTGACTATACGATAATATCAAAATATTGTTATTTCGTTATTGGCCTTGATAAATTTACTTGCATTTTGAATTTTTCCTTTACTTAGCGGTCGGGGGTTTTTTAATTTTAATTTTATTTTTTCTAATACCGTGACTTCTTAAATAGTTTACTACAATGTAATAGGTATATCCAAAACCTTAGCTACCACAGCAACGCGTGGCCGGGTCTGCTAGTTTTGATTATAAAATTCTATTCAATGCCGTGACCTTTAGAGTCTTTTTTTCGGAAGCTCTTCCGAATTGAATATTTATTAGCCTTCGGTGAGTGTTTTAGTTATTTGTGATCTTATTAACGCATTTGAAGCGTTGTTTCTTAAATTCATTAGAGTGTTTAATTGCAGGACTAATTTATTAATATGGAATAATTATAATTCCTATTGCCGGCACTTCCCGGGCAGTTTCAAAGTTTGTTGGAAAAATATTTCGTAAGTAATTTGAATCCTTATTCTAAATTAGGAGATGTTTCATAGGTTTTGAAACTTTATTTAATGTTATTACGTGGTAATATTTTAGTATTTGTCCTGATTCGACCCTCGAAGTCGACTTAGGCTAATAATATTACTTTCGAAGCCTTTTTCCTCCATAAGGTATTATATTATAACTTATTGTTATTTGAATAGATCAAAATCAGATTAGTATTATTATGTAGTTTAACCTGTAATTTAATCATTACAGGAGGTTTTTTGTATATACCCTAGAAGATACGGGTATATTTATAATTGGTTCGCGGGGGTAGACGTGAATCTCCGGAGCGTCGGCCTGTTTGACCTGTATCCTGCTTCCTGACTAGCTGAGTTTGAGAAGCTCGTCTATATTGTAATCCCGATAATATGGTGATGTACAAAACTAATTTATACCATTAATCAACACTTCCACTTTTAAAAGTTTTATAAAGAACAAGTGTTTGACTGTGATTCTCCAGTACTGACAAGCATGAGGATCATGCATATGTCTTCGCTTATAATTTGTCAGTGGCGCCTAGGATTTCTTTTTTAGTATTTTTGATATATAATTTAAAATTAAGGTTTTATCTCAAGTAACCCACCGCCTGAGTCTAGCTGGCACTATTTTAAAATTATTTTGGCATTTCCCTATTTTTATAACTTAATTATTTATAAGATTAAATGTTGTGGTTGTATTATTTTTGGTTATACTGAATAAATTATTTAAACCACAAACCCACTTTTATTTTTATTAGTAACACAGTATACACGTATCGTGGCCAATTTGATTGATTTACATTAACATATGACTTTAAATATTCTTTAAGTGTTTAAGTGTAGAGTGACTCCTTTCAAGGGCACCCTGCGTCTGGGGATGATAAGGAAAGGACCAAAGCTGTTTTATCTTAAAGAAAGAACAAATCTGTTTAAATAATTCCGCAGTAAAACTTCTTCCCTGGTCAGTAAGGAATGTATTTAGGAAGTCCAAAAATAGAAATAAAATGAACTAAGCACTCAGAAGTGCATTCAGCAGTTGTGTTGAAAATAAGATAGGCGAAAGAGAATTTTGTAAGGTCATCTTGTATAGTAAGAATGAATTTAAGATCTGCAGCAGTAGCTTTTGGTAATGGGCCAACTATATGTAAAGCAATACGCTCAAAAGGTTGAGTAGAGGTACTTGTTATTTACGTTGGAGCTCGATTTGTTTGCCTCAATGCTTTGTTAGATTAACATTGAGCACACTTCTTTACAAAATTTTCTATGTCACTTTTCATATTTTTCCAATAAAAATTTTCCATAACTCTTTTTAGCATACGGGTATTTCCAAGATGACCAGCAAGAGGAATGTCATGGTTTTCTCTTAGAATTTTAGGAATTTCAGAAAGAGAAGGATATATTATTCTGTTTTTATATATATGTATATTTATACTAGTATTATTAAATAAATAAAAAAACATATTGTAAGACGAAGCTTCTTAGCAATCCATGGATTCAACGTGCGGGTGCCGGGCCCATCGCGATGCAAGGAGAGGAGTGCAAGCAGTGCCTGGGACTTGCGACCCAGGAGTAGGTTTAAGGGGCCCCTTTATTGTGCGCAAAAACGCTCACCTTCACCCTCCTCACTCCTCTCCCTACTTAACCAAATTTGGAAAGAACCTACTAATGCCGCCTTTGAAATACGTTCTAGAAATGAACCGATGCTTGTTCTAGAAAGGCCAAGGTCTTTAAGTAGGCTATAGAGAGATTTTGCTGTTATACCTCTCGCTCCCACTTCTACCGCGTACAAACTACCTATAAATTTATTCCTGATCAGTTCGTTGGTTAGTTCGTAATACTTATTGAGCTTGAATGTGTGATCCCTTGGGATGTTTGTTTCCCAAGGAACAGTAAGCTGTGGAGCTTATAAGTATCACGCGCCTCAGATGTTTCGAATACAGGAATAAGTCCGGTCTGGATGACGAAACACCAACATTCCCAGGGATTTTGTAATGCTTTTCATACGTGTCCATCATGAGAATCCAATCAGGAGCCGCGACTAATATTGAATAAGGCTTCGCTTTTGATTTTTTGGAGGAGCCTTCTTTTACGAATTTTATAGATCGTTTGGTGGTTGCTATACACTTCCGCGCTCTTGCTACTGAAAGACTAACCGCCTCCCGTATAATTTCTAATACCTTGTCGTGGCGACGCGAGTATTGACCTTTATCTAGAAGTACCCTACACCCTACTAATAGGTGTTTCGCGGTTCTTATTGCCTCCCCACAGATGTTGCAAGACTTTTCGGTGGCTTTGGCCCATCTTACTAAATTACTTTGATCTGGGAGAGTCATTTGGAATGCATTAAGATAGAATTTTAATAATGCTGGGGACCAATCATAAATTAAGGTGCGCCACTTCAAAGCTAGTGGAATACAAAAATCTCCTATGGTCACCCATTCATTTTGAATTTCTAGGCTCATCGCGTGGAGTCGGTAATTATCGTTTTCGTCTTGTCGAATAAAAGATTTTGTTATGTCTATGTCTTGAACTTTCCTACTTGATCCTAGCCCTACTTTATTTGTTTGAGCACCTATCATAATTTTTTTATGGAATTGAAGTTTTGAGACAACTTTGTCTTTTGGGAGAGAAGTAACAGTATCATCTTTAGATTTTCCGATGATATGTCTTTTGGTAACTCTTAGATGTTTGTAGAGCTCCGATGGTTTTTTTAATTTTAATCCAAAATTGTTTCGGTCTCTAAATAAGGTTCAAGAATCCGCTGAGTGCGCTAACCCGAGCCATAACTTCAATGTCTTTATGACTCTTGCATCTAACTTTGACAAAAGGGTTTTATTAATATCATAAACGAGGAAAGGCCAATTTAGACGTGATGTTAAAAAATTATCGTAAATCCAAGCTTTTTTGACGTTACTTATTGGTTGGTTGTCTACCTTTTTGAGATCATTTAAAAAGCTATCGACTATTACATCCAACGATGGAGTACGGCCTTGGTAATCGATTTTTTTACCTAAAAATTTAAACGGAGCTGCTTCCGTAACCGTACTAACGCGCTGACCGCCTATTATAAGACCCGGATCGTAAGAGGTATATTTGGTATTCCGTCTACCCAGACACAGACTAAAACATTTACTTGGTTTTGTCCTCAATCCGACCGTCCACGTACAGAAATCCTCAACTACATTTAAAAGTACCTGACATTGTTTCGGATTACGTGTCAGTATCGCGAGATCATCTGCAAAAGCTAGTATGGATTCTGTGTATTTGTTGTTGAACTTAAACCGATAACCCCACTTTTTTTCATTTCTAATTAATTTGTCTATTAAAATATTAATAATTATATTAAATATAATAGGAGAAATAAACCAACGTTATAATTAAGTGGTTTTGAATGGTTTTCATAAAAAATTATAGAGAATTTTAATTTTGAATAATATGATGCAATAATGTCGCTAACTACCGTAGGAAAGTTATACCATTTAAGCGCGAACATCATTAGTTCATGTCGTACCGACCCAAAGGCGTTTTCTAAGTCTATCCAACAAACCGTAATTTGTCTCTCGTTAGTTCTAGCATCTTTAAGGCTTTCCGATATTAACGTATTATATACCAGGCATCCAGAAATTCCGGGCAAAAACCCTTTCTTGTGATTAGGCCTGAAATATATATTGTTAATCATGAATTGCGTCATTTTAGTTTTTAAAAAAGAGAAAAATATTTTGGAAATTGTATTTGTTAGGGCTATCGGTCTAGTATCCTTAGGATTATTGACATTGTCGTTTTTCGGAAGGAGCACAAAAAGGGCTTTTATAAAGTGATGCGAGTCGAAGGGATTCTTGAAGTCTGTAATTGCAATATTTGAAATTGAGATCTCGTTTATATTAATAGTTAATTCATTTCTGAGTTGTTTAAGACTTTTGTAAATATCTTCATAGTCAGATTTGCCAAAGTGATGAACTTTAGTGAATAGGAAATAATAAACTTTGATTTCATGGTTAAAAGAAAGAAAAGAGTTCAGAGTTCTTTCTTTTGAAAAAATTATAGAAGTATCAGGTATATTATCTATAATATTTTGGACAAGGTAGTTAGATTCATCGAGATCGATAGCAGTTGGGACAACAATGATTTTATACACAGTTTTAAGAATATCTGAATTATATTCACGAATAACTACATTTGATGTGAAGGTTTTATTATTTATTGTTTTTAGGAAGTTGGAATAAATATCATCATCATTAAGGCAATCTAATGGGTCAGTAAAGAGAGAGTCAGTAGGATTTATTAAGTCTAACTCAGGTTGTGTTCTAGGTGTTGGAATGTCAATATTTTGAGTGGTAGGATTTTCTTCGGCAGGTGGTGATGCAAGAGGATTTTCTGATGGACTTAAATGAATATCTTCGTTATCAAAATCAGGATCAACAAAAACTGTTTCAGTGTTAGGAATTTGGACGGGATTTATTAAGATGGAATTATTAACTGGAAAACGAGACAGAGCATCTGAATTGCAGTTAATTTTTCCTTTTTTATACTGAATTTCATAGTCATACTCTTCTAGTTTCAGGCGTCATCTTACTAACCGTGATCCTGGATCTTTGCAATTAAATAACCAACTCAGTGGCTTATGATCTGTGACAATTTTAAAGCGATGACCAAAAAGGTAAGGTCGGACAGTTTTAGTGCCAAAGATGATGGCGAGGCATTCTTTTTCTGTAACGCTGTAATTACATTCAGCTTTATTAAGAGTACGGGATGCAAAAACAATAGGAAGATCCTTCCCAATTTCACCTTGGGATAAGATAGCAGATAGAAGCATCGCAAGTGAGGACAAATGGTTGAGTAAAATCAGGATATATATAAGAATAGGAGCAGTTGTAAGTTTTTTTTTTAGTTCTTCAAAACCTAATTGTTGGGCGTTGGTCCAATCAAAAGGTATATCTTTTTTTAGAAGATGAGTAAGGGGTTTAGCATGCTTAGAGAATTCTGATATAAATCTTCTATAATAAGAAGCAAGGCCCAGAAAGGATTTTACGTCTTTAGGTGTTGGGAAATCTTTAACAGCTTTTATTTTGTCTGGATTAGGCATCACACCTTTTGTGTGTTAATTATGCACTAATTATGTGCCCTAAATATGCGACTTCTTTGCGGAGAAATTCGCATTTATCGGGTTGTAGCTTTAGGTTAAAGTCTCTTAATTTCTGGAATACTTGGGTAAGTTTTTTAACATGAGAAGGTAAGTCAGGAGAGTAGATTACTATGTCATCTAAATAAACGTAGCAATGAATACCCTGTAACCCAGAAAGAACGGTATTCATCAACCTTTGAAAAGTTGACGGAGCATTCTTTAACCCAAAGGGCATCCTAGTAAATTCAAAGTGACCTTGAGGGACACTGAAAGCAGTTTTCTGTGAATTTGACAATTTAATCTGGTGAAACCCGGAAGCAGAGAGGGAGAGAACTATTTACTATTGCCAGGTTGGTCAAGGATTTCATTTATTTGAGGTATGGGATATACTTCACCAATAGTAAGATCGTTTAGTTTACGATAGTTGATGACTATCCTCCACTTTCTTTGATTACAAGAATCTATTTTTTTGGAACTATCCAAATTGGTGATGACCAAGGTGATGTTGATGGTCTTATTATATCTCTATGCTCTAACATTTTGTTGATTTGGGATTCTACTTCTTTCTTATGACATTCAGGGAAACGGTAAGATTTAGTGTTAATGGGAATAGAAGAATTAGTTTTAATTTCATGCTCTATTGAATTAGTGTGAGATAATTTATCACCTGGTAGGTAGAATATATCTGAGTAAGTGGAACATACTTCATAGAGGGAATTACTTTCTTCTTTATTTAAATGCGAGGAGTGGAGCAGTGATAGAACTTGTTGTGTTCTTTGATATGTGTTACAATAATTGAGCTTATTTGAATGAGTTACGTTATTGATGTTATAAGGAATTATGTCATTGTCAAAAGCAAATTGGCAAAAGTGTAAGTTTCAAGGCAGATTGAATTGTTATGGGTTTGTTAGACGTATTTACCACCGAAATGTTTGCACGTGAGTTTGCTTTTACTTTCACTACACAATTGGCTATACGTATGGAATCTATTGGACTTTGATCCAAAATTAAACCTTCTGAAATATCAGAATTCAGAAATATGCATTCAATTACAGTTTCTGTTCTTGGAGGAATTGTGTAAACTGGTTCATTAAATAATATTTTAAATTGAATATCATTAATTGTAAGAATGTTTTTGTATAATCTATGTTACTTCTTGATTTGCTAAGGAAATCGGTACATATTATACCGTGATAGGGAAGGTTAAGTTCTGGAATTATATGGATATCATGAAGAGTATTCTTATTTTCTGATAAGAATGATACTGATACATGACCTAAGGTCGTAACACAGTTATCACTATTAGAATCGATGCCTTTAATCTGAATTATATTATAAATTATTTTAGGCATTTTGTCAATAGAAGATTATTTAATTAAACTTACAGAAGCACCGGTATCTACTAAAAAGGTCAACGGTGTATTTGAAACGGATGTCGGTACACAAATATAAGGTAAGTATTTTTTTGTTAAATTCTTTGTAATTTCATAAATATATTCGTCATGTTTTTCGTGTATGAGTGTATTTGGAACACCTAATATGACGGGAGAAGAGGAATGATTATTATAAGCATTTCTGGTTTGGGGCTGGTTACCCGGTCGTATAATGCTACTGGATTTAGAATCAACATTTCCTATTTGGGGCTGGTTACCCGTTCGTATAATGCTACTGAAATTAGAAGCAACATTTCCTATTTGGGGCTGGTTACCCGGTCGTATAATGCTACTGGATTTAGAAGCAACATTTCCTGTTTGGGGCTGGTTACCCGGCCGTATAATGCTACTGGATTGAGAAGCAACATTTCCTGTTTGGGGCTGGTTACCCGGTCGTATTATGCTACTGGATTTTCTGGTGTCGATTTTGGAATGCTGATGTCCCGCACGACACGACGGTGAGACATTTACTCGTTTAAATCTCCTTCAGTAAATTCTTGAGTATCATTATTTCCGTCGGAGGGATTTTCAAAAGGTTTAGATTCTCTTTCTATAAAATTAACGCGAGCGGTAAACTTTCTTTTTTGATTAAAAGTTTGATTACCCGGAGTAAAGGATTGCGGTCTACCATATTTCTTATTATTTTGTTCACGTAAGATACATTTTTCTAGGGTATGGGCTATTTTTTTGCAATAACTACAAAAGGGAGAAGATTTATTAAAATTATTATTGTTGCTGTTGCTGTAAGAGTTAAAGTGAGAAGTAGGGGAATTTGATTTATAGTTTTGTCTAGAATTAGATTTTATCGACTTATTCTGTTTAAACAGAATCTGTTAGATCTTTTCTTCTGAAACTGCTAAATTTACGGCTTCATTAAAATTAGATGGATTTCTACATCTTAATATATTACTTATTCGTGAATAAAGCCCTATACAAAAGGTGTGCAATGCCAGGTCCTCCGACCTGATAATTCTTCTTTCCTATAATTGGAGTTCTGAATTTCTGTTAACAATTGAAAAAAAAAAGTCTCGACTCCCAAAGCAAATTGATTGACTGTTTCAGAACTTCCTTGCCTACATTCTTGCAGGTCAGCTAGAAGGTGAGCTGAGTGCTTTCTCTCTCCAAATTGGTTCTTTAAAAAGTCTTTCAAGCTACTCCACTTATCGAATTCTTTAATAGAGCATGCAACTTCAGCTTTTCCTTCTAACTGACTAAAAATATATTTCAAAAGTAAATCTTGTTGTAAAGGAGAGGCTAAGGAAAAGGTATTATTACAATTGTTGATAAAAGCATTTAATTTATCTCTGGAACCATCGTACGGTTTTATGAATTTAATTGGGAAATTTATACTTAAAATTGTATCTTCTGACTCTTCTTTAACCTCTTTTTTGGATTTAGACATTTTAAAAGAAATAGATGAAATATATGTATAATTAAGCAAATTTTGAAATTGTAATTGAAATATATGTATAATTAAGCAAAAGCGGCAAAGAATATAAATAATTTATAATGATAAATAGTTTATAACTATTGTCGACTACTTATCGGAAGTAATTTAATACTAGCTCGTCCACTTGCCAGGATGATAATGATACAGACAATATTACGTTACAGCTTCGTAAAATTAATTTATATTTATGATCAATTTAAAGATCTTAGAGGCTTCGTAGAGCGTTATCTCTGTCGCAGGAAATAGAAACAGTCCGGTAACTGTTAGGAGCTGTTAAAACAAGTATAATTTGCTTCTATTGATAATTATTTTTATTCTTTGTATAAAGGCCACAATTTTTTCTATAAGGGGTGGCTTTAAGTTAGGTTTTTTCTTTTTCCAAGGTTTCCAAGGTTTTTTTTTTGACGGTAATTCAAGTTGTGTAACTTGCGTGTGCGTGGTGACCTATAAGAAAACATTTTTTTCTTTTAGTGAATTATTTACTCATTTATAGGGTTTTCGATATATCGATATTTTTAAATATATCAATATTGGGGTTTGGAATTTAAAAAAAATATCGATATTTCGTTATATCGGCTTTATTTAAAATAATTATTGTAAGTAATGTTAGACATGCAAGATGATATTAATTTTTTAAATGAGTTGCTAAATTAGTTGCATTTCGGCTGATTTTATATTTTTTCCCGCATAAGTTGGATGAAATGCACAGCATACTATATGTATATAGTAAGTTTACGATTATTAATTTAGTATAGATTAAATAATTTACCAAAAAAAACGATAACTTATTTGAAATAAATATCGACCACGATATCTGCATTTCAATATCAAACTATCGATATATCGTTCAAAAATTTATTTGTAATAAATATCGATATTTCTAAGTAATAATATCGATATATCGTTACATCGATATTTTATAGACCTATTCCTAGAAATTATTCCATTTTTAACCCCCGACTAAAAAGAGGGGTGTTATAAGTTTGACCTGTCGATCTGTGTATCTGTGTATCTGTGTATATGTGTATCTGTGTATCTGTCTGTGGCAAATTTCCGGCCAAACTCGTGGACGGATTTGAATGCGGTTTTTTTTAATCGAAAGCTATACTCGTCGAGATGGTTCTTATTTATGTTTAATTGAAATAGAAATAGTCGTCTTCAAGATATTGACGTTTTATTCGTGCGGAGAGAGGTTCTTATGCAATAATTAGCTGTTCCTTGGCCTTAAAAAAGGCCTTGTTATGAATCCCAAAAGGTTTTTACACTTAGATGAAGTACTTTATTAGGGATAGCTTTTGCCCGTGACTGTGTCCACGTAGACTGTAAAAATGTATTTATATGGCTTATGATCGTAGTCATAAAGAATCACGGGCAACAGCTAGTGATAATATAAATCCCTTATTCATAGTGTTATTAGTGATTGTAAATCATTTTAACTCTAAATGTTTATATTTATTAATATTCGTATATATGACCTACCTACCCATATGAAAAAGTCTTGAATCGTGTTACTTAATATACATTTATAATTTCCACTCTTCAGCGCCGATCAAGTTTATTTTTTCAGTCAGTAATGTTTTTACTGTAGTTAAATTTATACCTACATTTCTAGAGGCTACATAACCTTTCAGTTGAGACCATATATTTTCAATAGGGAACATTCACGTATTTTTTTTTTGACGTAAATTAATCATTTACCTCTCTATATCGTAGAAAAAAATATAAATAGGCTTGAAAAGATTGTAGTTTTTTTTCAAAGTGAAATATAAACATTGAGTAAATTTGACCCGTTTAAACACCGCCATTTTGCGCGCGTTTTGCGTGACGTCAAATGATACGTCCAGTGAATGTTTACTTTGAACTTTTTAGTTATTTCATAAATATTTTAAGTTTTAATTGCTTTACAAGTCATGGAAGAAGATAAAAATCATCTTACGAGTATTGTATAGTACCGGAGTGCAAAAATAGTATAAGAAAAACACCCGACAAAGTGTTTTTTGTATTCCAAGAGATGCGAAAATACAAAAACAATGGTGTATGGTAATTAAAAGGGATAATATATGTCCTAAATCGTGTTTATATGGTTGTGAAGATCAATTTAACGTAAGTATACTTTATTTATAATAAGTTTAATCTAATAGTTTAAATTTATAGTAAGTATTAAACATTAAAAAATTTGAATTTAAAATTAACCTAACCTATATAACAAATTTCAGTATAACTTTCTATAAAAACCGTAATCTTTTTTTGTTTTACGCAATTTTTATGGTCTGTCGATTTATTTCAGGTTAAGGAAGATACAGCAAATTGTATGGAATATAATATGTGTAACGAAACAACAAGAAGAAAGATGTAATCTAAGTTTGAAGAAAGGAGTTGTTCCTTATATATTTTTGTGGCAAAAACACCAGCTGATAGAATGAGAATGTGCATAGTCAAAAGGCAAAGATTGACATCGGTTAATGAAGCCTTTTAAGAGTTAGCTATCAAAAGTAGTGTTTAAAAAAATTGGTGACCTTTACAAAGAAGTGATATACGTAGTAAGTCCTAGTACTGCCCATACAAATGTCTGTGATATTAATCAGCCAAGACTCAGTACTTCTCCTATTGAATGTGATGATCATAAGGCAGAGCCTTGCTTTTCGCATATTAAAGATAAATTACCAAGTGACTAAGCTGTGCAAGTTAATATTAAACCGAAGTATGGAAGTAAAGGTGTCAATGTAAATATACCTGCTGAAAAACAAAATGTAGCATTATCATCATTTCCTCATTTAACACACAACATTGTTACTCAACAGTTTTAAAAGTAAAACTATCTGTTTTAAAAAGAAAATTGTTTACTGAAAACACAGCTGATAATAATTCTATAGCATCCTATATCTTCTATATCTGGGATTATCAAACAAGTTATTTATCTGAGTCAAGTGAAGTGAAAAATGATTCAGAGTAAGAAACATTTTAAAAATGTATTGTGTAGTAGCATGCTAACTGCTATTCAAAAAGAGTTTGTAGGTATTTGTTTTGTTAGAGTTGTTTGAGTATTTAGAAAATGTTTTTAAGATTACCTAAACAATTGTATCATTTAATAAAACCTTTAAGCACGAAAATATAGGTTTAAATTATTTATTTTTCTCAGTCACACTGATACCACAGTATGAACTTAAACGCCGATATATTGAATGGCGTGTCAAATGACGTCACATTTCCTTTCGACCAATGGTGGCGCGTTTTGGAATTTTGAATTTCGCTCCCTAAATTTACACTTTTCATAAATTATTTTATGGCCTTAAATGATTAGTAAATTAAAGAAAAAATATTTTATTATAATAAGATGATAAAAAGTAATCGAAAAAAAAATATTTGAGACCATTTAATTTTTTTTGCATGTTCCCTATTGGGTTAAAATCCGGATGATATCCGGATGTAATCGCAACACAGTGCGCCCATGTTCGGCAAGTACTTTGTTCACGGAAAACTCTGTATACCTCTCCTTATGCTGACCTATAAAAGCGTAAATCTGGGATTTTGTTAAATTTAAATCAACTGAAATTTCATGACTTTTTAACCAGTTAATCATTTCCTGTTTAATAGTGTTTGAGTTGGGGGATATTTCAACATATTTGTTATGGTAGGGTGCGTTGTCGATAACTAGAAAATATATAAAAAAATAAATTAAATAATAAAAATTTTACGTAAAAAAAACATGATTATGTAACTTAAAACCAACACTTATTTTTTATAAGTATAAAAATATTTTTATGCAAAAATAAAAATAATTATCAAAAGAAACAAATTATACTTGTTTTAACAGCTCCTAATAGATACCAGACTATTTGTATTTCGTGCGACAGTGATAACGCTCTACAAAGCCGAAATTGGCCGATTGTCTCTTTCCAAAGGTCGATGTGCAATATTTATTGCCGGGTATTGTACCTACTAGATGTTAGTAAGTAACGGCACAGAAAATTAAACATATGTTCTTATTCAAAATTGATGATTAGTAAAATAGAGCTGATAAATTAATTTCTGAAAACTTTTTTCTGTTTAATGTTTCGGACATAAAAGAATATGACGTGAGAATTATGTACTATTTCGTTTAGCAAAATTAGAACAATAGTCATGCTGATTGCTGAGGGAATATTTACAGAGTAGGTACAGTAGCAGTGTGCTGTGTGGCAGACGTCTTTCTGTCGCACGTTCCTTTGTCAACAGGCCCGCGCACTTGGTGGTCAGGTCTCGGAACGCGCTTCATTAGGCATCTTTCTCGCGCTAATTTGCTGAGGTTAGTCTAATAGATCAGTCCTATGCCGCGGTCAATCGTGCGAGGGATCCTCAAGCGGTCGGTCGATACTAAATAATTGTATTGTCGAAGTGCAATAAAGTGCAGTGGTGCGTACAGCATGGCGCTGGAGCACTGGGTAGCGCTGATGCTGGCGCTGCTGATGCCTCTGGCACGAGGATCTCTGCTGCCGCTTGAGACGGAGCGTTTACACTCCAGCGTGGGTGGATATGCTGTCATGAACTGTCATCTAGATTTTCCTTTCGGCAACGAAATACCGTATCATCTGCAGTGGGAGAAGGACGTAAGAATATTTATTATTTTCTTTATTATTTATTTAATTCATTATATTAATTTTATTTAACGTGATTTGTATTAGAGGGTTTATTTTATTATTATTTCAAATTTTATGTTTAAATCGATGTGTGACCTTGGTATACCTACTAAATAGTGCATGAGTCAATTACTTATTGACATTAAATTTAACATAAAAGATAATAGTATTAAAATAATGATCCTCTTTTTTTAATTCAATTTATGTGCACTTTCGTCTGATTTTAATTGAAAATTAAAGACAAATCAGTCAATGTGATGATGTAGTCGCGATGTGTACGACGGTGGCGATATTCTTGGAAGTGTGTGGGTTTGTTTTTCAAATGTAATTCCTTTTGTACAAATATTACATTACCATGTATCATTTGACACTAAGGATCGTTGCATTCATATTTAACCGCGGTGATTCATAAGTGAATAAAATAATATTATTGATCTCCTTAATTGTTTTAAAGGAGCTACTATCCAGTTTCCGGTTATTTTTTCTAATCAAAATTAACATTTCCATTTTGTGGTAGTTTGATAATCTTTCCAACACGTATGAGCTGTGAATTAAAAAAAAACAATGATATTTTAGGATCATTATTTATGTCGTGATTTTTAATGCAACTGTAGAACATGACATGGTTTGGCATGGAAAAAGGACAAAAGAAAAAAATAATAAACATATATTAATTTGTACATCATTGATTTATTTTTAAATAGATAACTTCTAAGTTATGTTTACAGAGAGTTCGTCACTCCTGTGGGCTTCCACGTAGTTTTTGTATCTGTATGTTACTAGTAACTGCGCAGTAAACTTCTAACAAATAATGATTGCGTGGAAGAAATAAGATTAGATTATTGTTCTTCCGCGGCCCACTTCAACAGGTAAGAGTCCTGAGTGTGTCTCATGGCCGAGTCTTCTCTAGCATGGTTTAAGTCAAGTTATCTTCGTGCTTTGCTCTGTTTTTATATAAACAAGAAACTATAAGAGTGGAATATTGAGTTCATGTTATTATTTTTTTTTACAAGGTTACTTATTCGTAATCATAACAATCTTTTCATTTCAGCAAATAAAATAGTTAGTACTATTTTACTCGATTGTGTTATGATTATTGTATTTCAATAATAGTCACACATAAGTGTCAGTCTCGAGACGCTCAATAAAAACAAATAAAGGCCTTGTGGTCGTTCAGTCTGTCATACTGTGTTGGTGTTTTGGTGTGTTGTACAACTTGCCGAGAAACGACGGCTATGCTCGCTCTAGTTTCATTCCATTTTGGTGTTACATATCAGCAATACAAACTTGACAAATATATAGCCAAAAGTATTATATTATATTCATATTTTTTAAATTTATCTAGTCCTACAGACCTAGTCACATTACTTAGATGTAAAATTTCAATCCTTCCTAGATAGATTAAATAAGGCAAGAATTAAAGCAAAGTTCATCTATCTACGCTATTTAATAAAACATGTCAAGTATTTAAAACATCAGTATTTGTCTATGCCTGTATAACGGTTGAGTACTGATAAATAGACAATGTATAATATTTGCATTGTATTGAAATGGAGTGAAGGTGAATTGATTGAAGGGAATTGAGTACGAGGCGCTCGGGGTGCGGCCGCCATTGACTCTGGAGAATAATGGGTACCTACATTAACCTACACACATACATACACACCTGTAGGCTGTACTCACTGTGCCAACTGTTCTTTATATCTTCTTTATCGGTAACTAACGTCATATTCAGGTATCTCAAATACTAAAGATACACTAGTTAATAAATTTTCAAAACGTTATATATTGGTAAAATACTTTATAAATATATGCCTGTCGAATGAGTTCAACTTTTCTCCAAATACGTTTACATTACTTTAAAAAAAATACATAAATGATTTGCGATCTTCATATTAAAGTATTCATATGAAATAGCCTCTTCTTATTTATTATATTGATTAGATATAATTAATAGTTGTTTATCAGATCGTACTGAGGCAAATATGAGGTTTTTTGGATTTACCACTGTACAGATGGAGTCATAACAATGAATTGAGTTTGAATTGAGTTGAAGAATTTCGTGACGGTGTATGTGAGAATATCTTAAACGCGTGGGAGGAAGTCCCGTTTGCAGATCGTCTGCCATCGCTTAGGATTATATCATGACGTGACCAAAATTGTCGTCCAGTCGGACTCGTCGCAATTACTAGTCTGGGGAGGGCCGTGGAGGACACTATGTAAATAACTCCAACCTTGTACGAATAACTAATAATTATAAGCCACAACTTCGATTACATTCCTAAAGCTTATCATCAATTAGAAATTATATATTAAGTAACTAGAGCGTATTATTATAATGTTCGCGGCCAGAAATTCATAGATCACAAGACAAAAGACAGCTAATGCTTTATTAACATAATACTGGTCCATTTACCATCTCCCATCTACTTCACTCTCATAATAATTGTAATAAGCCGTGTTAAGCTCACTGGTGAGATTATAGTCTTGTTAGCAGCATGAGGTCACGTCAGCCGCCGGCAGGAAGCGAAGTAATTTGAGTGACCTACTAGGTCGGTAGGTGTAACCATTAATAGTGAGAACGCGCTGACCACACTTCGACTGCCAAATTACTACTCATTAAATCAACAGTGGCAGCTGCACTTACTGAATATTAAAAAATTTAAACATTGATAATAGGTACCTACACAATATATAGGTAGGCTAGGTAACCTAGATTGTCTTCGTACCTACATACTTTTCCTTTCTTGTTGATGATTTAAAATCAACAAGGTTTTTTATGTTAAGTATTAGGTCTCTTCTAGTTGAAATAAAAATAAGTAATAATTATTTAATATCTTAGAAAAGTCATTCATCAATCATTCGCTCGAGTGGGCAATTGATAACCTCGCACGAGTTGCACATACTATTTTTTATTACAAATGCGGGGATAATGGGAGTATGCCAAATTTTCATTGACATACGCAAATTTATTTAGCGTGTGACAATGAAAATTTGGCTGCGAAAAGTTTACTTGTCGCACTCAAATCGACAAGTGGGCAATTAGCCCTTAGCGTCTTTTCGAGTTTCGACCTAAAAAGCCTGCGCAAAGATACTACTTTCCCCGCATGAGTAATAAAAAATAATTATTAATACTCATATGATCATTTTCCTATCATAAGAGTAGGTATAACTAATGATAATATGATAGTAAATAATATAGTGGTTCAAACTTCAATTGATGCCGATTATATAACTATTCACTCACTTTTAATGTGTTATGTGTATACTGATAAGGTTGATTTTAAAAATGAAACCACTACGTAAACTGATCTTTAGAATAGATTTATTTAGCACAAACATTAATTAATCACAAGACCCTAACCAAATCAACATCATAAACCGATAGCGCGATCTATTTCAATGACAACGCCATCTAGTTAGAACCTATGAACTAAGTAAAAATTGATATTTTGTTTTGAGCGTGAATATACCGGCCACCAAGGACGTTACTGATGGAATGTACTTCTTTAACATTTAACTTGAGACTAAATAAACATAAGATCTTGGTTACATACGAAAGAGATGTTATGGGTGAACTTAACATAATAAACAATCTGAACATAATAAGGAATATAACTTACAATTTCTTTGAACTGAGATATGTATACTAAGCTTAAATATAACTTTCTTAAATTATGTAACAAATAAAAATAAAAATGTATATAATGTATTTTTTAAACAGTCTTAAATCCAACAAGCGAAGGAATGTAGAAATAATTTATAACTTGAAATTAACAGAGTCTATCTTATAAAACATAGGACTTAAAATAAATTTAAGACAACTGTTTTTATAAAACTTAAAGTTTGTATAATACTAAAATGTTTGTAAGTAGTTGATCTAAGCATAAAACGTATTATTCAGTAACAGGTAAAATACATAGTTTGGAGATTGGCCTTTTAATGGTGGAAGACTTAGTACGTAGAGTGACTACTCGAATTATATTATCATCACCAGGATGTTTTTCTACCACGCGACCTAATAACCAACAACTTGGCGGCAAGTCATCTTCCTTTATTAAAACTATGTCTCCAATCTTTGGTTCCGGTATTTTACATGACCATTTGTACTGGTTCATAAGGTTAGCCAAATACTCGTTAGACCAACGTTTCCAAAATGATCGTACCATCCTTTGAATGAATTACCACCGTGTTAGGCAGCTAACTGAAATGTTTTCAATAGATTTATCTGGTACATTAACTATTGATTCACCAATAAGAAAATGTCCAGGTGTTAATGGTAGCGGTTCACCTGGATCTTCTACATTAATAACGCTCATAGGACGCGAGTTTAAACAAGCCTCGACTTGATTGAGGAGCGTGCTTAATTCATTAATGATGACACTTTGTGGACTTCACCGCTGTTTCCCACAGGCCGCCAAAGTTGAGACGATGAGGAGGGATGAAATGTCACTCTGTACCAATAGCTTCTAACTCTTGTGCTACTGATGTTTCTGTGGTTATTATGTGTTGCAGTTCTTTGGAAGCGCCTACGAAGGTTGTACCGTTGTCGCTCCACATTTTAGCGTAATGTCCTCTCCTAGACACGAATCTTCTAAATGCTGCTAGAAAGGCTTGTGTACTCATGTCACTCACCACTTCAAGTGGACATACAAACAAATAGGCATATATAGCCTTTATAAGAGCGGTGTCCTTTACCTTTTGTTGTCCTAATATTTACAGGCCCAGCATAGTCAACACCACTATCCAGAAATGGCCGCGCTGGAGTACATCTCACAGTTGGTAGAGATCCCATCATTTGATTCTCGGTACTGGCTTGATGTTTAGCGCAGATTACGCATTTGCGAACCTGGTATTTAATTAAATTCCTAGCTCCTATGACCCAATACGCTGTTCTTAAATAATTCATCATAAGTTGCGGGCCTCCGTGCAAAGTCTTCAGATGAGCGTCTGCTACTATGAGCTTAGTCATATGACTAGAATTTGGTAAAACTATTGGGTGTATGATCTGCTCGCATAATGGAGCCTTTTCAATTCTACCTCGAACTCTTATTATACCTTGCCTCGAGAAAAGCACACAGCTGTTGAAGTTTACTACATTTTAACTGAAAATAACCTTTATTTTGTAATTGTAAATATTTTATATTAAAAGTAGTTTTTTGTGTTTGACGTATGCAACATTCTAATGCTTCTTCTAGTTCTACCTTCTGTAAATATTTTGTCTTGGTTTTATTCTTTTGTGAGAATCGTCGACAATACTCTATTATTCTTATTAGTTTTGGTAACGAGGAATTACGCACAAAAATACTGGAACATTCTGGAGTTACAGCAAGATGCGTCCTTACCGATACCTGTAACCCATTATTGCAATCGGTTGGTCTTGTGTACTGAATATTTTTCTCTATCAGAAATCTATCAGAAATGACGGGCCAGAAAACCATAAAACATTATCAAGAAGTAGTATTCCTCTGGAGGCACAATCTGCCGGGTTATCTTTTGTTCTCACGTGAAACCATTGAGATGCTTTCATTGTAGTAAATATCTCAGAGGTACGGTTTGCCACAAATGTTTTCCATCTACTGGGATGGCTGTTAAGCCAAGATAATACTACAGTGGAGTCAGTCCAAGCGCTTATTTTATCCCTTGAAATATTAAGAATATCTTCTGTTTCATTGAGTAGATTCGAAAGCATGACTGCTCCACACAACTCTAAACGAGGTATACTAATCTGTTTAACTGGAGCTACTCTGGTTTTTGTGACTAGCAACGATACCCGTATTTTGCCTCTAGTATCTACGGTTCTTAAGTAGATAACGGCTGTATATGCTGTCTTGGAGGCGTCACTGAAGCCGTGCAGCTCAAGATTATCCTTTGACTTAGATCCAAGCCAACGAGGTATCCGTACGCTGGTAAGCAGTGACAATTCCTCGCGGTAAGTACCCCACTCCTTTACTAACTCATTGCTTAATTCTTCATCCCAACTAACACTTGCAAGCAATAATTTTTGAATAAATGTTTTTGCTAAAATCACACTAGGCGCTAACCAGCCTAGAGGATCAAGTAATCGACCTATATCTGAAATGATGGTTCCTTTAGTTACAGGTGCAGTCGTTGGTGGCGGAAGATTCACCGAGTATTGGAATGTGTCTTCGTTGCGGTTCCAGGTAAGACTTAATATTTTTATTATACTATCTAAATTAATTTCTAACGTTTTGTCCTCATTTCCATGCGTTTCATCTGATTGATTGTTCTGTATTAAAGCCTCTTGTTGTACTATACTTTGTAATATTTCTTCATTGTTGCTATTCCACTTTTGCAATAAAAATCCCCTTTTTGCTAATAATTCTTTAATCAGTTTATATATTTCTTTACCTTCTTCTACGCTATCACCGCCTGTCATTAAATCATCCATATAAAAACAATTCAAAATTTTATCTGCAGCTAGTGGATAACCTTTGCCTTCATCCTCGGCTAATTGACGTAACGTTTTTACTGCTTGGTATGGAGCAGAAGCAGTCCCAAAAATCACTGTCAATAGTTCGTAATCCTTGATACATGGTGTCTTCCTCTGCAACTTTAACTTGGCGATACATTTTAATAATGTCAGCAACGAGTCCAATTGGGTGTACTCTCCATCTCAGAATGGTATGTCGTAGATCAGCCTGGAATGTTGGACCAACCATCAGCGTATCATTCAATGACACTCCCTTGCAGTTTTTTTCAGATGCGTTGAACACGACACGAACCTTGGTTGTAGTTTTGTCGTTCCTAATGACAGCGTGATGTGGTAAAAATACCGCTATTTCCTTTTTATCGTATGTATCGTTTTCATATGCCCTAATTGTAAGTATTCGTTTATAACTTCCGTATATTTTTCATATAAATCTTTATTTATTCCTAATGTTTTTTCTAATGCATGAAATCTTGCTTTAGCTATAACCCGTGAATTTCCTGATTTGCAAAGAGGCTTCATTCATTATGAAAAGGTAACCTGACAATGTACCTACCATCTTTGTCTCTCCTTGTAGTAACACTATAGAATTCTTAACATTTTTGCTCTTCTGGTGTAAGTATCTTGTTTGAACTACTTTGTTCTTCTATTTCCCAAAATCTTTTTAGTATGTCATTCTCTGTTTCATGTGAATGCAATACATTGATGTTTTTATACTATTATTTGAGCTTTCTTTTCTTTCAGGCCCCACTACTCCCGACACGACCCACCCTAATGTAGAATTTTGTGTAATCAAATTTCCAGAAGGACTCTTCATAATTCCTTCCTTTATGATTCAGCAGCAAGCGTCAGCGCCCAATAGCATAACAATTCTGTTGGGTTTGGCGAACGCCGGATCTGCCAGACACAAACCGTCAAAGCGGACTCCGACTAGCAGATTTGAACTTAAACTTCGCTGAGGTAGATACGAGGTGATCGTTTTTAAAACGAACGCACTTAAAGTAAGTTTGAACTCTGGATCTATACGAGATTTAATCGTTAGATGTACCATATGCTTTGCTATGGTATCCTATCCCTGAAACAAGTCCTTTAACCGGGATCTTTTTCAGTCTAAGATATTGTACTGTAGCTTCGGTTATGAAACAAAGCTCGGATGGTCTGAAATTCACCCGTTTTTGATTCGGCTTTTATTAGCGCAGTGGCTAATAAAACCTGTCTTGGTTTGAATGCCTCACCTGTAGACAAACATGAAACTACCTGAGAATTAGTGGCAAAACTATCATCATCAGTAGTCCTTACTTGAGCGTCTTGACCTTTCTTGATGGTCTGACCGTTGACATGAAGCAACGAATGATGTCTCTGTTTGACAGATTTTACACGTAGTATTCTTTTTGCAATTGTATACACTGTGATTACTACCTAAACAATTATAACAAATTTTGAATTTTTAAAAACAAACTCCCGTCTAGTTTCGATGGACTGATTGGCGAACCTTTTGCAGAAATATAACTTGTGAGGTTCGGAACAGAATTCACATATAAAATCAGTTGAATTTGAAGCTAACATAGTTCGAGGAGAATTTTTATTTGATCTATGATTAACTTGATGACCTGCAGCCTCTTTTTGATCTAAACACTCTAATGCGCGGAAACGATTGTCAATAAAAACTTTCATTTGTTCAAAGATTGGGAAATCATTAATGGAATCTTTTATATTGATCTTTAGTTCCCATTGCTTTCTAGTTTGAGGGTCTAGATTAAACTTCATAACATGTATAACAAAAACATCCCATGTTGTGACTCCTAAATTGGTAAGTGCATTCAAACAGTCATTAGTAGTAAATTTATATAAATATAGAATGTAAAAAACCGATACGGGCAGGGATGCGAACCCGCGACTACTGGGAAACCGTCCCGTCGCTCTACCAACTGAGCTACCGTATCGCTGTCCGTCTCGGTGAATTAAGCATTCTATATGTGATCGTCTTTATCGGGACGGTGGTTTTTTACATTCTATATTTATATAAATTTAAATAAGCTTAACATGGCTATACATGTTTAAAGATATTTTCAAAAATCATTAGTAGTATCTAAAAGCCCCTTTAATGATGTTCCTGATTCTGTAAGCAGGAGCTTTTGACCAAATGACCTGTTTAGTATGCAATTATTTAAATACTCCTTGTTACTGTAACGCTTTTCTAATTGTTCCCAACACTGACTATAATTGGCTTCTGTGATTGGAGTGTATCGAATTAATTGCTCTGCTTCACCGGTAAGATGACTTTTTAAATAATGCAATTTTTGTACATTGTCTAACGCATCATTCTTATGAACCAATGATACAAAAAGATCACGAAACGTTGTCCATTTGAACGGGAATGGGATTTGATGGGATTCCAAAAATTGGAATGCCAATCTTAGGTAATCTAGCTAAAGAATTCGATGACTTCGGCCCACCATTATGTCACTACGTTGTACTGGTTCTATACCTACTCTCATTTTGTTAAGCGTTGTCTTCATTGAACTTTTATATGTGAGGTAAATGTCTTCTGTACTATCATAAATATCAACAACCTTTTGATCGACATCATCAAAATTAAACGACTCGTAAAGTTTAGTGTTAGTTTCTATAAAAGACACCCAATCCTTTTCTAATAATTCTTGTCGCGATTCTATGTATTATATAGTTAATCTATCTTTTGAACTCTTTTTGAAATTAATTAAACCCTTACTAATCCTATTTTGAAAACCCTTTAATACACTAATTAAACCTTCCATATTGTGTATAAAAACGTAAAACTTTATGAATCAAAACACTGATGATGTATACAAGTAACTATGAAATCTGACTCGACTCACTTGTCCAGTTTATAACCAAACGTATTGTAAACAAATGTATAAAAAATAATCAAAGTTTTCTAAGTGCTACAAAACTACTTCAGATACAAGTTAACTAATGACTTTAAAATATTCTATGTCCAAATTAATTTAACTAATATTTTACAAGTGTTTTAAACTACCAATAAACTAACGGAAATCGGGCATAGGTTCGTTTTTTTCATAAAATATTCTATGTTCTAATAATATAAGTTACAGTACATGCACTAACTAAATAATTCAGTTTACATTTTTTCTAAATCTACTTAAAATTTTATAAACTAATAATACAAGCACAATAATACTCTAAAATAATTTTTTCATAACTAAAATTCTTGAATCTATATTTGTACTTTGATATATAAATTAAAATGTACTCACAGATGCACTTTGCACTCACACACACGATTTTCGATGTTAAGTTTCTTTAAATGTCCTTCCTTAGTGTCTACAAACTTGAAGTAACGGCGTCGGTGTATCCTGATGTCACGTTGTACTTGGTGTGACGTCTTTGAGATGAAGTCACTTTGAACTGACCGAGGGTGGTCACCTCTCGGTTGAATTATTTGAAAGTTGAGTTATTCTCGCCCTCTATAACGTTACTCACTTATCCGTATCGGTTGAACAAATCCTCCAATGTGGGCAAGGTTGTCTTCGCCGATGCGTGTACTCTTGTTGCAGCGATCCACTGCGAGTGCACGGGTTGATGCCAAAAAATACTTATCCGGGCTCGATGGTCCAATGTTTGATGCCGATATAACTATGCACTCACTTTTAATGTGTTTACTGATAAGGTTGATTTTAAAAATGAAACCACTACGTAAATTGTTCTTTAGAATGGATTTATTTAGCACAAACATTAATTAATCACAAGACCCTAACCAAATCAACGTCATAAACCGATAGCGCGATCTATTTCAATGACAACGCCATCTAGTTAGAACTTATGAATTAAGTAAAAATTGATATTTTGTTTTGACCGTGAACAATAGACATAAAGATCATATAGACATAAGACTAAAATCATTACATAAAGTAGATATCATACGAAACCTACAGCTCCAGTTACGGTTTGTGTATAAGTTGTTCCAATAACTTAAACCGGCGCTGTTGATATGTAGGTAGACTACTAGTTAACCTACTTATAGTGCTAAAGAATGCAGCAATTAAGAAAAGAAAATTTGTATTTTAGCAATTAATCAATAACATCCAGAAAGACATAGATTTGAATTTGTAAATATACTTGTAAGTACTTTTACTAGAACCCCTACAAAAGGTACCTAAATCTTACGATAGACGATTGCTTAAGGTTTTGAATATACATATATAAGACGGGATCGAATCCACAGACAGGTGGCTTTTTATACAAGTAATAATTGTGCACGTTACAGGGCGAACTGATATTCTCGTGGTACAGCATCGAGGGCGCGGCGCATGTAGCGGATCGGTGGGGGGGAAGAATAAAGAGAATCAGCTCGGCTGGTCTGGGACGCGGCTCGGTCAACGTCAGCGCTGTACGTGAAACTGACGCTGGTCTCTACAGATGCCGCGTCACCTTCCCAAATCGCACACCGCCCTCCAGGAACAACGGAACTTTCTACTACTTAGACGTCGACGGTGACAGTATACATCATCAAGTCTATCATATTTAAAAAATATTTAATTTATATAAATATAGAATGAAAAATGGTTAGGATTTTCGAAAGAAGCTTAATAGATGTCACCACCGTCCCGATTAAGACGGTCACATATAGAATGTTTAATTCACCGAGACGGACAGCGATACGGTAGCTCAATTGGTAGAGCGACGGGACGGTTTCCCAGACGTCGCGGGTTGGAATCCCTGCCCATATCGGTTTATTTTTCATTCTATATTTATATAAATTTAAATAATCTTAACATGGCTATACATGTTTAAATATATTTTCAAACAAAATATTTAATATTGTTCTATAGATACCGTAAAACTCATTTAAAACTCATTTATTAGGTGGCAATCTCATCGTGACTCCACCCGTAAATGTCACGGTTCTCGAAGGTGAACGTGCGGAACTGGAGTGTCTGCCCAAAAGTCCGGAATGGGTAGTTCAGTGGTATCGTGAAAGTCTTCCTCTGGAGACGCTTCCAGAACTGGCACTGCGGTCAGAACTCGCGATGAACGGCAGTCTGTTACTGCGTCAGGCTGTCAGTACTGATCTCGGCGAGTACGAATGCCGTGTCAGTGCGCCTGATGGACAAACGCAGAGCGCTAGTGCTTTCTTAGATGTACAATGTTCGTATATTATTTAAGAACTACTTATCTATATTTTAATAACTATTCTTATTTAAATGAAAAGAAAATGTTATTTAATTATTTTAGATAAAGCAAAAGTTGTATACTCTCCTAAGGAAAGATATTTACCTTACGGCAAATCGGCGAGCCTCGATTGTCATTTCAGTGCCAACCCACCCTTGACTAACTTGCGATGGGAAAAAGACGGCTTTCTGTTCGATCCGTACAACGTACCCGGCGTATTTTACAGCATTAACGGTAGTCTACTGTTTAATCAAGTGAGTCAAAGTGCAAACTGTTGATGACAGTTATGCTCAGTAATTTTTAAGGACGATGATTTACATTTGTGGCGATGTACAGGTAGACGAATCTCACGAAGGAATGTATTCGTGCACGCCGTACAACTCGCTGGGGTCGGCAGGCGCATCGTCGGGGGTGCGCGTGCGCGTGGCTCGGCCTCCTGCGCTGGCGGTGCGCCCGCTTCCGCTGTACCTGGTGCGCCTCGGAGCCACCGTCACGCTGCCCTGTAGCGCCACGGTTGCACCCTTCCATGCACCACCTACCATACATTGGACCAAGGCATGCATAAAATTTATTAATTTAATTAAATGGGTCTACGGATATGACATTACTTCTCTAGGTAACAATGAGAATTAATAAGTACTTGTCGTGAGTTATAAGTGTTTGTGTAAGTATAAAAATTCTCGATTTATTTGATAGAACTTCTCGTTTGCAGAAAGACGGCAGTCCTTTACCAGAAGGTCGCTACTCCTTGATGGAGGGGAATTTGACTATATCACAAGTAACCGAGGATGATCGTGGAGTGTACGTATGCTCGGTGACCAACCAGGCTGATGAACTGGCCGTAGAAACCGAGTTGCTTCTAGAAAATATACCACCGCGCGCTCCCTACAACCTCACAGCTGTTCCCACTGCAAATTCGGTTCATCTCTCTTGGGTGCCGGGTAATATCGTGAATTAATCAACTTTATTTTCGATGATCGACAGATGTAATCTAAAGTCAAACGGTACGCAGGACATAATGGTGTGGACGTAGAATACAACGTGTGGTACCGGGAGCGAGCGGACAGCGAGTGGCGAACTATGAAAATTCTCTCTCGAGGTGTGACGGATGCCACGCTGCTGGGGTTACGCCCGGCTGCCGACTACGAGCTGCGCGTGCTGTCACAGGACCACATCGGCGACGGGCTCTTCAGTAAACCCATATTTGTGCGAACTCTAGGTCTGCATGATGCGATTCTTGTATTTATTCACTTTATCCACTAATAAACCAAAAGATTAAACAACACGTCTTGATATAATATATTAATAATGTTAAAAAAAAAGTATATTTTACATTCAATTTCATTATTATTTAATTTTAGTTAAGAACTTTAATTTAAATGCTTTAATTTAATCGGTCGCGGCTTCGTTTAAGACCATATCTTGACGGGTGTCGTAATAGCCGAGACTAAGGGATAAAATGCAATGAATATTGTCCTTGATTAGTTCATGGAAAGGTGGCGGAAATACCTGTCATTCCCAAAAAGGGTAGACGTCAGGCGGGCGACCAGGCCTAAAACTTCTGCTAAATTAAGGAATAAAGGCGGGCGGATAAATCGATTTCTTTTTAAATTCTTGCAAAAATGGTTTGCTATAAAAGTCATGATCCGTGTTATAAAATTTTTCTCGCTAAAGTTCTCGCCCTGAAAACAATTTGTCATATTTTACATATTCTCGAATTAAATATTCCTCATTAACTATTATATCTTATCTGCCCAAGATACCGATATCGGTGAAGATAGAGATGCGACCGCTTACATTTCCGTTGCGGTAACCGAAGTTGATATGGGTACTGGCGCGGTCAGTTCTCGGGGAGCCGGGAGTAGCGAGACTGACGTCCCGATAATCGGGTCGGCGAGCGGTTCGGTCAGCGGCGCGGGCGGACTGGAAGAGCTCGAAGTGACCGCACGACTCATCGACGAGGGTGCGTTGATCCGCTGGACCCGCGCGCCCGGCGACGACGCGCACTGCTCGCTGCGCTGGTACGACACGGACGGACCGGCTCACAAACTCATCGCAGCCCTCTCCACGCAACAGGATTACATTCTCGGTCAGTTGCAAACTCATATCAAAACTTTTAAATCTAAAACGAAAGTAATTAATACTATTTAAATATTGATGCCTAGGTACTTTCATTTTATTTTAGCTCTAGAAAACTTACACGCGGCGCATGTTTCAGTGAGTCCGGTGCGGGAGGGAGCCAGCTACTGGGCGCGGGTAGAGTGCGCGGGGGCGGGCGGCGGCGCGGCGCTGCGCGTTCCTGAGTACGCCCGCTTACGCGGCGTGGCGGTGGGCTCGGCGGCGGCGGCGCTGCTGCTGGCCGCGCTGGCCGCCGCGCTGTGCCTGGCGCGCCGCCGTCTGCGCCCGCACGCTCGTGACAAGAGAGCGCGCTAGTACGTCGAGTGCACGCGTGACCTGATTTATTGACTTTTTAAGTTTTCGATGCTGTACATACGAACATCTTTCCGGTGTTTTTGCTCTCAAATGTATGTCTTTTTCAATCGTTATGGATGCTACGAATGTGATGTCTCCGCAAGTAAGACACTTTTTAATATTAAGCACCAAGGAGTGTCTTAAATATTGTAGCACAAAATATTTTTCTTACTTTGAAACCTTTGGTATTATACCTTAATATTAGCGATAATGGGTCACATTCCATTATTTTTATTACTATTCAAGAAATACTATTCCATGTTTTTGTTTAAGATTTTTATCATAAATTTTAAACAAATATAGTTTGCAAAAAAGCAGCGACTTCTAGGAAGCCGTCCCGTTGTTCTACCAATTGAGTGATACGGTAGCTTAATTGGTATATTTATATAAAAAGCTTAACATAAATATTCATATTTATAAATATTTTAAAACAATATTTTTTCATAGCTTTCTAAGTATCCTATTATCGCAATATAAAGTTCTATAACAGCTCAGAAAATTTTAATGATTTAAGTAATATACTTAGTTAACTTAAATAAGTTAATATGTTTTAAAGATGATTGTAAGTGATGCAGCACACAACAAGTTTTGTAAATCGCGCATCTCTGTGTAGTTCCCGAACTGCGCTACGCATAGTAAGTTGTACCTTGTGTGTCTAGAGGTCAACTTTTTGTTAAGTACGTTTTAACTTCAATCGAATAATAATCTAAACTAAGAACTAATCAATATGTTCTATTTGGATATCGATGTTCTTACATAAACGTAAGATTTTCTAAGATGTATTAGGTATATTAAATTATTTATAAATAAATAAATAATATCACGTTAAATTAGTGATTTATTTTGTATGTAGTGCAAAAACATGTCTTTGGGTCGAAATCAATTTCAAAAATAATCCTTCCTCTCTTTGACTATATTTCAACTGCCACAAAATGGAAAAAAAGCCTTTGCAAATATCTGCGTAATTCTTTATTGTTCAAAACCAAAATTGCTCTACGCAAACTTTTCTTTTCAAAATTGCTCTACGCAAACTCTTTCAGATGGATAGGTAGGTGCTCGTATGAATTATTCATTATGCTTAATAATCTGTTTCATTTTTGTTAAGTAAGGAAAATAAACAAGGATCCGCCACAATGCGCTGCGGGAGTCGAGCTGAGCGCCCTTCCCCTTTTTTATGCTACTAAAGTCGGTCCATACCGCGCCCAAGGACTTTCAATGAAGTTGTTGGCACGGAAAGGTTGAGAGTAACGATTGGCGAGCGTTCGGAGGTTCAGTTAAGCTTAATTCTATGGGAGATTCAGTTTTTTGACCATAGCTTTAAAACGAAACAATATATTTTTTTATTCTGTTTTTTGGAGAACACAACCAGGCACGTACTTGACATGCGTTCCAATTTTGGTTAAAATTGGTCAAATGGTTTTCTTGTGATGTTGCCTCAAAATATTGATTAATATTCGGAAGCTTACGCTCAGCTCAATTAATTCGAAACAATTATGTATTGTAAACTGTAAATATTGATATTAAAACGACCAAATGAACATGAACAAAATGGCGTCAGATGATTTTTATATCGATTCCAGGGCAGAACTGTGCTAAATATTAAGAAGATATTTTTATAACAAGCCAATTTACTATGATAACTTCGCTTACGCTCAGCTCAATAAATATTTTTTGCTTCCTTCAGCCTGTAAAGTCCCGGTCACGGAGCTGTATTAGACCCGAAAAAAATATTCCGGAAAAGAAGTTGTGTAAAAGACTAGCTGCAGCTTAGTTACATAAAACGCTTGACATCAAAGCCATATTGAGATGTCTGTGGTCTAATGTCAACTCCCATAATAGTTTCATGCAAAATGCGTGATTTTGTATTCAATGATTTCCTGTAATAATGGTTGGTTGATTGAAGAATGTTAAAACTGGGCCAGATGATATACAAGCTGAAGTGTGGAAGGTTTTAAATGTAGGTGGCTGGCATGAATTCTAATCAGAAAAAGCTAGATATAAGTTTTTGCGTTCAAGTATTCGCAATGGAGTGATGTTTTCTCCGGGACTTGCGGCATTAATAAATGGAAGCACGTCGAGACAGAATATGAAGCGCAAAGTTTACGAAGCGCTGTCCGTAACAAAGGTAGCATCGAATGCCGGTTATTACGAAAAGTTAATAAAACCATCGTATTAAACGAGTGGAAAGACGCTGAGTCACTTTACGGTCAGGCTAGCTGTCCGCTCTTGAAATTCGGAGAGCCGTTAGGAGGGGTTCTACAATGATCTGGCGCAAACAATTAAAGAAATATCGAAAAGAGAATTAACAGTGGTTTTCGGGGATTTCAATGCAAAGGTTGGAAACACAGTCGATGATAACCATCTAAGACACATAGTTGGAAAGCATGGTAAAGGTAAGCGAAACGAGAGAGGAGATCGTCTCCTTCAATTCTGCAATGAAGAAAACCTCACAATTAAAAACACCTATTTCGAACATCATATCCGCAGGCTGTATACCTGCATCTTTTAAGGTGATCGATATAGGAACCAAATAAACTTCTTAATACAGTGGTGATCGTCAATTTTAAATACCACTAAGCTCCCAAAAGCAGATTGCGGAAGCGACCATCAGCTCCTTATTTCTGCTCTAATGCTGCGATTCAAAAATTTTGAAAAGCCAAATAGAATACCAGAACTCTGAAAAATAGAGTGCGGCCTATGCAGGGAAACCTTCGTGAACAAAATCAAAGATCACAGAGATGAAACAGAAAATCGTGAAATATCTGGGAATGGCCTGAAAAAGGTGATTCTCGAAGCGGCCAAGGAAATGAAAAACAAAACACCTCAATGAAAAACTACATTGCTAAGGACACAGAAGATGCCACCATCGAAAGTCGCATGTTAAAGGAGAAGGGATTATCGTCGGAAGGGGACCGACTATTCTGAACTGAGTGCTAGAATACAACGACAGTGCCATAGCGACAAATCGGCCCAGATCAATAATATCTGTGAAGGACTAGAGCAAAATTATATGAGACATGAGACAAATATGAGACATGAGACAATAGTAGCTTTAAAACTTGTGCTATAAATAGTGAAGAAGGTGTCTTACTCACAGAAACAAAACAAGTCCTAAGTCGCTGGATACAATACTGCAGCACATTGAATGTCGATATTTCACCAGACCTGAGTCTAAAGCCGTGAAACTTATAAGAAAGAGAGCCGAACATTCTGCAGTCAGAAGTGGAGCGCGCAGTAACTACCCTAAGACCGGATATATCTCCTGTTCGTATGTATTCGCAATCAAAAAAGTAGACCGACAAAGTTGTATCCTTTCCCCGGTGATATTTAATATTTAAGGCGAATACATCATCTGTAAAACAATAGAGAATTGGGAAAGAGGGTTCCCACTAGGAAGCAAGCGCATACGTAACCTCAGGGACGCAGATGAGACTGTCCTTATAACAACATCTGAACAAGACATGATGTTTCTTCTACAGAAACTAGAGAAAGAGTTGAAATTCAAAAGTTAAAACTAAAGAGAGAGTTTGGAACTAGGCCTGGCTATCAAAAGAAGCAAAACAAAATTGATGATAGTGGACCGTATCCAAACTATGACTGGTTTTCATAGCATAGGTGTTAACATTGTCCAAAACTACATCTGTCTGGGCTTCCTAATTTGAATCGACGGCAGAGGTGTACCGGATATAAAGAGACGCAATGCTATGGCGCAAGACGCTATGGCTCGACTTAAAGCCTATAAAAAAATAGGGGTATTACCAACAGAACTAAAATGCGCCTAGTGAGAGCTCTGATCTTTACAATATTTCGGCGTTGAAACGTGGACTATCTATTTATTTATTTATTTATTTATTTATTTATTTATATCTTTTCCACTTAGAATCATAATCAGTGATCACTTGTGTACGTCAACATGGAAGTGTCAGGAGGGCCTATTACTATTCTGTAATTCTTTAAAATTTCCAAACGCGTCCTGGTCTGAGAAGAACCACACAAAAAACTCAGCCGGATATATTTTTTGATATTGTGATCACTGTTTCACAAACGTCAATCTTAAATGCAATTTTGGAAACTAGAACCGTCGCAATCAATCGGAAAAGAAGCCTAATGATTTTAGGCAACGAAAATGAAATAATAATAACAGAAATATATATATATAAATCTTTGGCCTGCCACAAAACCAGTCACTGCAAGCAGCACCCGTTCACGAGTATAACACAAGGGCTAACTTCTAAGGAATCGGTGTGATTCAGCAGGTCGATAAAGTAAAATTAATTTACTACAAAAAACAAATTGCGGAGATTACTTTCGCAATACAATACAATTCATTCCCACGCCATACCGTCGTTGATGTAATCCTTTACACCAGTCTTTCCCAAAGTGGGCGATAACGCCCCCTTGTGGGCGCTGGAACCCTAGAGGGGGGCGGTAAGAGACCGAGAAAGATTTGGGGGGCGCTGGTGTCATTTAGGGGGGCGATAGATGATTTGTAATTTTATCTTATTCATATTTGAAATTCACTAAAAATAATATCCTTCTACTACACAACATCCATTTGTTAATGTTTTTAAATTTTAAATAAATGTAAAATGAAAAATACCTGGTTACCGAAACACATTTCTTCTTGGTACAGTTTCCCACAAGTCGCAAATTCGTATCTTTGCCCGTATCGATAGATTTTTCATCTATATTTAATACAAAGAATACGTTTTCAATAGTTATACAAGTTTATAATACAAGTTTATAATTATTTATAAACCATTAATATTCTAGTTTATTGTATAAATAAAACTTGACAATATATTAAATTAACCTTATAATATATAATTAAAACGGCACGAGCTCGAGATGAAGCGCCGCGAGATATCGCAAAATGTCTTTGCGTCAGAAATTTAGGGCACGCTGCTTTGTCGTTATACAGCAGTCAGGCAGCATCCGTGCGGGCTTCCTCCCGACCTACCATCTAAACTCGGACTTATCCTAATAATCTTTGACGAAACTCGTGATTGCCTTCGACGTATGAAGAACGGAAAAATGGTAGGACCTGACGATCTTCGGATAGAAGCTTGAATATCGTTTAGCTCTGTTGGTACGAGCACACCAACAGAGCTTAACGATAAGACCGAAACGAAACGCTTACTGACCTTTTTAACCACATTTTGAACACTGGAAATATACCTAAGCAGTGGCGACATAGTTTTATTAAACCTATTTACAAGGGAAAAGGCAGTGTTCAAGATTGTGGTAATTATAAGGGCATTAAGCTTATGAGCCATGAGCCATGAAGATCTTCGTGCACATGAGCGACCTCAGACTCCGCCAAAAGTGCACTGTCTCTGAGTCTCAATGTGGATTTCAGCCAAGATCGAGTACTATAGATGCTATTTTTGTCTTCAGAACTCTGATGGAAGTATACAGAAAAAAGAGCTCTGCGCGTAACCTTTTTAAATTTGCAGTAGACTTTTGGCTGTGTGCCTCGTCAGTGTTTCTGGTGGACATTGTGATTTAAAGAAATCCCTCGATCCTTCAATTGAGACTATCAGAGCATGTACCACGAGTCCTATGGTTAGGACCTCCGTTGGCGACACCAAACCCTTGGTCCGTTCTTATTCACTCTCGGCTCATATCCAAATCCAGTCTCAGTGGTTGATGATGTATGCCGATGAAATAGCACTCATTAATGAGAATCATCTAATAGCCTATTTTTTATACAAACTTAGTTATTGCTTGACTACATTCCATAGTGCGACGAAACGTCCGGTGATGAAGGAAGGAAGGGGGATGGGGAAATTAAGTCGTGTAATTCCTGCGCACACTCACCAAAATGTATCCTATAGAATACTAAGAGGACAGCCATTCTAAGCCAGTGTTCAAGGCTGTGGAGGTTGGCTTTAACTTATTCAGGGTGTTTGCTCGCTTCGTAATTGAGTTCAGAACCGCAAGATGAGATTTTACGGCACCAGTATATATGTGACCACAGTACTCAACACACACGACCGAATTTGTGCTTTGTATAGTACAAGTAGCTGTCCCGGTGTTAAGTACTGTCGGACCTTTGCAAAACCGGCAAGCTTTCCTGCTGCTGCTTTTGCTCTGGACTCAATGAACCGACCAAAGTTGAAGTTCTCCAAGCCTAACAACTGAAGCCTGTCACTATATTCCAAGGATACATTCTGAAAAATAGGATCCAAGGTGAAAGGGCTCCTTATAGCGGTGAACAGACACGTCTGCGTTTTGGTGGCATTGAAATTGACAAGGTTAGCATTGCCCAAAGCGGAAACTGGCTGGAGTTTGTCATTCAAACGTTGCACCATGGCTTCTCTTTCAGACTGTACTAAATCTCTACTAGTTCGAGAACTTGGCAGATATCGTTTTACCACTGTGCTCTCATCTGATACCCATACCCATAGATACCGGGCTTCAGCTGATCGTTAATGTACAGCAGATAAAGGGTGGCGGAAAGAACAGACCGAACGGAGCTGGACCATAAGTTAAACCTATGGAAGGATACCCGTGAGAACGGTGGTCTTAAACTAAATTTATCGAAGACGAGTACATGGCTTGAAGGAGCCCAGACTCAACTACTATCCATGCAGGTCCTGAGCCAGCCGTTAAGTTGGAAAAGTTCAGGTAACCTGGATCTGTTATACACGAGCCTGGAGGCATCGATTACGATTCCCAAGGCCGGATAAGCGCTGCCTGGACTGGTGTAGTCTGTAATCGCAGAATATCGCCTAAAATCAAGGGGCTGATAAAAAGGAGCGTCATCCGACCGGTTCTTATATATGGCAGCGAATGTTTGCCAGTACCATCTCGGCACACACAGGCAATTCAAATCACGGAAATGACTTACGAGGGAGGAAATGATGCTGAATTGGATGTGTGGCGTTACGCGGTCTGACCACATACGTAAATTCGAAGTAGTCCAAGACCGACGCCTGAGATGGTAAGGCCACGTTGCGCGCCCGTCTATGAAATATGTCGGATGGAAAAGCCTTGATATATCTGTTCCTGGAGTGAGATCTCCCGGACGTACAAGGAAGTGCTGGATGGATGTCGAAGATCGTACAAAGTGGAGTAGGTTGATCAGGAAGATAGACCTTGATATACGTCAGGATGAAAACCAGGAAGATGAAGAAGAAAACTTTTAATTGTGAAAAGTGGTATTACTATTGATCAATCTTCACTGTTGTTATTTCTTTATAAAAGATGCTTTTTATTATGAAAAGTTGTATTACTATTGCTCAATATTAAATGTAATTTTTTAATATTGTAAGGTTGCATTATTATTGCTTTTAAGGAAACGAATCTAATCTGTTATTCAAGTTTTTAAGATGAAAAAAATTGGGGGGCGTTACAAAATAACTGACTATCAAAGTGGGCGTTGGACGAAATAAGTTTGGGAACCTCTGCTTTACACTATAGTAGGATTTTTTTATCAAATTATTTTTAACATATAATTTAAGTTTATTTAATGATAGGCTTAAGGCTTCATTTGTGAGCTTATTATAAAAAAAACATACACAATTACCCTTAAAAGATTTACCTATTTTATGGAGCCTAGTGCCGGGCATAGCGAGTTTATTTTTATGTCTTGTCTGTCTGTACAATGTGACCAGTGGTTTCGTTATGTTGAATAAGGCGAAGATGAAGCGAACAGGCAAAGCCAAATACAGGAGGCCATCTAACCCATCCCATTGTTGTCACGGCCTAATGCACCAAGATAATGCTAGAGGATATGATCCTCGACAAAGCTAGCACATTAACGGACTTCGAAGCTTGGACCGTGCCATTACTAAACTGGGTCAACGGGGTTCCAGGATGTGGCAAAACCAAGTGGATAATATCGCACTTCGAGGCGGAGAAGGACGTCATTGTTACAACTACAACTGAGGCAGTCAAAGATTTAAGAGAGAAAATCTCTCAGCGTATAGGCTATGAAGAAAGAAAACGAGTGTGTATGATGGCCTCTGTATTAGTAAATAGATTCAAAGAGTTTGGTGGTAAAAGAGGCTCTTATAAATCATTACGGAGCCACACTGATAACGTCCATCAGCCAGGAATTACTGTGCACACATCGGAATTCCTTAGATGTCGCATATGCCTTAGGAGAGGTCTACTCCGGCATCTATTCCAGCAGGCAACTAGTGCAGTCCTTAACAATGTTCAATTACACAGGATCGAAAATACCCCGATCCCAACCCAATAATCTCTACTTAGTACACATCCAAGAAGAGAAGACAACATTGTCTAACGAGGGTTATGTATCTGGTGAAGGGTCGCGTTTCCTAACCATACACGAAGCACAAGGACGCACTTTCGCTTCCGTTTTTATAATTAGCACCAGGAGTAAGATGCAATTGCACGACATCGTTCCCATGCGGTTGCAGCAGTGTCGCGTCATACGGAGAGATGAGTGTATTTTATCGACAGTATCCTCGCTGTAGGTTAAATCGACGAGACGGGCAGATTGTTCAGGCGAGCGATGAAGGTTACACAATACGACATTATAGAAAGTAATACCAAGATAACTATAAAATACAAAAACTTTGCCATCATGGAAACCAAACAAAACAAAAGTGTTTTAGTAGGAAAGCGTTAATCAGAAAATATAAGAAATGTATGTATTCCAATTTTAAATAAAAAAAATATTAAATAAATAAATAAATAAATAAATAAATATATATATATAGATACAATACATATATAGATACAATGTTATAAATTTAAATAAATAAGAGGAGATAATAATTCGAGCTCATGAATAGGAACCCCGAATGGGTGCCCGGTCAAGTGGGGTGGCGGTCAAGTGCATTCGCAAGGCCAGAGACCAGATGGTGGTCATAAGCTGTTCTTCCAAGGCCACTGTCAAAAAACTCAAAGGGCAACTTCGATACAAGGACAAAAACCTGAAAATCGAGGTTGCACCAAACAAGGACCCTTTGGTGATCGTTTGAAATGCACTGAATGACAATACTGACGACGATATATTTGACTCACTCACATTTATACGTGGGAGAAATACCCGCTGGGGAGTACAGGGCCATCGTTAAGTATCGCAGACAAACGCGGAACCCCCAGGATACCCATGTCGTGTTGCAGGTCTCTCCGCGTCTCTGAAGTGCGCTAACACTCACCGGCAAAGTACACAATGACCTCCAGAGATGCACGGTTTCCGAACAGTTCCCTCTGGTCCAAGGCACTAAGTGCTTGGGCTATGGGCATGGTCGCAAATACTGCAAGGCGACAGGGGATTCCTGTAGCCATTGTGGCAGCGGCCACCTTCGGGCCAATTGCCCGGTGTGGTCCATAAGGGAGAAGCCTAGCTGCACCAACTGCCGGGAGGCAAAGATGGAACGCATAGATCATTCGGCACTTAATGGGGATTGCCCAGTAAGGAAGTGCTGGGACGCCATAGCGCGATCGTCAGTATTGTACAGTTAGGTAACGTCCAGCGCATCCCTAAGACGGGCAATCCCCTTCTGCGACTGACTGATGACCTAGTACTGATTAAATCAATCTGACCGAACTGACCTATAGGAATAGTCTTAGTCCTAGTTGGGTCAGTTATGTCAAATACAGTGTGTCCACAGGGATACAAAAATGGTATTTGACCAGCATTCGGAACGACGCGTTCATGGAACAAGAAAATTAGAATTAGTACAAAAAAAAAGAAAAAACTTACCTCAGTCCGCAGGCTGGTTCTCACGAACATCTAAAAAGAAAAATGATTACAATTTATATTAGTTAGTAGTTAATTACAATTACATGTCTCTTACCTCCAATTGGCTAGTATCCTTGTGGAAAATGCCCTGGAAAATGTTAATGTTTATGTTTATGTCTGTGTCATTGTCATGTATATTATTATCTGTCTTTGAGTATCTTAGATTTATGTAGTACCTAGGTAGGCATCCTAAACTAACAAAATATCATGTATTACATTCTGTACCAACTGTCCAGACAGTGTCATACCCTCAGTATGAAACATGTAAATAATACTAAATGTGTTGTCTAAGTAGGAAACCCAGATTATCGTTTCATCAAATCAAATAGATTTTGTTACCGCTAAGTTTTTATATACCGTCACTCATTTCACTCCAAATTATTCTATTGTTTAAGTTGATTAATTGAACAAAATATTAAAATATTACTTAAACTGTATAAAATACCAGCTATAAATTAATTTTAGCCCCATTTATATTAATTGTTATTATTGCCGTGTTGCTGTGAATAAATCGTATAAGATTTTAAAATAAAAATAAAATAGTACCTAATTACTGTATGTACCATGTATTGTATGTAAAATACATGCACATAGCATGTAAGCAAATTAGCAAACAACTGAACTTATTTTTGGCATCACCACACGAAAAAGTATAAATTGTAAAATAATCAGTTGGCAGCTATTCTGAAACCGGAAAGAGATAAACACCTTAGATATAGCAATAACTGAATTAACATTATAAACAGGAAATAAATAGAACAATAGAAAACATGTAAATAAAGATAAAAACTGTCAAAATAGCTGCCACCCGCATAGACTCACTTTACACTCCACATAATTCACCCACGCCCACAATAAAATGTACAACCTGAAAAAAAAATTTCTTCCCAAAGACTGATTCCGTCCTCTCACGCGGAAGAAAAGAGGCGAACCAAAAAAAAAAACCCCGAATGGGTTCGAAACTAGTCGGGCAAATTCCGATTAAGGTAGGTTTACTCCTTGGGACGCAAGGTCAGAGCTGGGTTACTTTTGGTAGGATCATGAACATATCATAAATTAAATGTTTTTCTTGACAATAACATTTATTCATTGTCAAACCACCAGCTCGCAGAAAAAAATCCCACAGGTCTGAGAAAAGATAGCGACAGAAAGTCGGCGGGATCGTCATGTTACTTTTTTTTTTTTAGTCAAAATGAAATTCTAAATTACGTAAATATATTACAGTAATGGGTAAATACCCTGAAAAAAAAAGGAAGTAGCCTTACAGCGATCGCTTCATACCTAGTGCATCATCTTCTAAATATCCGGCAACATTGAATCACATTGAAATATACACTAATAAATGCTTTATATGCTATTACACACCATACTATACACATTACTTCTATATGATATTTAAATTTAAGACATTTTACAAAGCTAACAAGTGGTTTTTAAGGTAACTTTTAAAGCTATCAATGGACTTGAAGCGTCTAAGTAAGCGTTGAAGAGCATTCCATAGTTTAACTGATTTAACAGTAAAATAATCGCTGTAAAACTGCGTATGACTTAGAGGTATCTCAAGCAAGTTATCATTTTAGGAGCAAAGATTCATTGTAAGACAAGAGTTAGTGCCAAGAAAAGAAAAATGTTCTTTCAGGTATGGAGGGGTATTAGGATGGAAAATAATTTTGTAAAGAAGAGTAAGATAATGAAAATTGCGACGATGTTGCATAGTAAGCCATTTGAGCTGACGGCGGTGGTTCGTAATGTGATCATACTTTCTTAACCCAAATGTAAATCTTATGCATACGTTTTGCAGTCTTACCAATTTGTTCAATAGTATTTGTGTTAAATCTAAATAGCATGTATTTGCATAATCAAGGACTTGGAGTAGGAGTGTTTGAGCCAGGGTTATTTTAGTTTTAATTGGCAAAAGATTTTTCCACCTTCTTAACCTACCTATGGTACCAAAGATCTTTCGGCTCAATTCAGATATTTGAAGAGCCCAGGTTAAACTGTTATCCATAGTTATACCTAAGTTCCTTGCCGAATTGCTGAACTGCAATGCCATACCATCAAATATAACAGAGGGAAGAAGAGTGTAGCTTAATTTTGACTGTATGTAAATGTGACTTGCATGGATTTACAGACAAACTGTATGACTTACACCAATCGCTAATAGCTTGGTATTAAGATGAACTATACCTTGAGGAATATCAATGACAGTCGTTGTTATATAAATCTGCAAGTCATCAGCATAAAGATGAAAGGGTAAAGTGAGAAGTTTAGTAACAGAATTTATGAAATCAGAGAAGAGCAAGGGTGAGATAAAACCTCCTTGCTGCACACCGGTGTTGACAGTGCAACATGTAGATAATTGATTATCAAGCCGTATGCGTTGTTCACGGAAATGCAGATAGAAGCCAAACCATATCGCAACATTAGAGCCAATTTTAAAGATGCTAAAAGAATATCCAACGTATTAAAAGTGTTGGAGAAGTCTAAGAGAACCATAATAGTAATCTGCTGATTGTCAATACCTAATCTAATATCATCGCACACTTTCGTGAGAGCTGTTACAGTGCTGTGGCCGGATCGAAAGCCAGATTAGAAAGGAGATAATATTTATCTAAATGTAGTGTGCAAATTTCCAGATCATCATTAAGTTTCAACTTCATAAAAGACATACAATTTTGCTCGTTTCATTATTTTTTTTTAGTTTTACTAATGTACCTATTTATTTTTATGTATTTTTTTTAGTTGTTTCTACTGCAGTCTAAAGGTTTATGAGAATTTAACAAGATGTCATCATTGCTGAAGTCAATAACAGAGTGACTAAGTCTACCAGTCACAAGAGAAACCAACTGCGGGGCACTCTAAACTAATTCGTTGAATAAACTAATGTTATGTAGCGCTCTAACTTTCTGAGCGTCCTCTTGTAGCTGGGTATAGTATATCTGTGCGTCCCGGAACTCCTGCTCCAAGGTAGAAATCTTCACAAGGTGTTCATTCTCATTACTGCACCGTGCTATTCAAACTTATCCACTAAGCCAGAGGTTCCCAAACTTATTTCGTCCAACGCCCACTTTGATAGTCAGTTATTTTGTAACGCCCCCCAATTTTTTTCATCTTAAAAACTTGAATAACAGATTAGATTCGTTTCCTTAAAAGCAATAATAATGCAACCTTACAATATTAAAAAATTACATTTAATATTGAGCAATAGTAATACAACTTTTCATAATAAAAAGCATCTTTTATAAAGAAATAACAACAGTGAAGATTGATCAATAGTAATACCACTTTTCACAATTAAAAGTTTTCTTCTTCATCTTCCTGGTTTTCATCCTGACGTATATCAAGGTCTATCTTCCTGATCAACCTACTCCACTTTGTACGATCTTCGACATCCATCCAGCACTTCCTTGTACGTCCGGGAGATCTCACTCCAGGAACAGATATATCAAGGCTTTTCCATCCGACATATTTCATAGACGGGCGCGCAACGTGGCCTTACCATCTCAGGCGTCGGTCTTGGACTACTTCGAATTTACGTATGTGGTCAGACCGCGTAACGCCGCACATCCAATTCAGCATCATTTCCTCCCTCGTAAGTCATTTCCGTGATTTGAATTGCCTGTGTGTGCCGAGATGGTACTGGCAAACATTCGCTGCCATATATAAGAACCGGTCGGATGACGCTCCTTTTTATCAGCCCCTTGATTTTAGGCGATATTCTGCGATTACAGACTACACCAGTCCAGGCAGCGCTTATCCGGCCTTGGGAATCGTAATCGATGCCTCCAGGCTCGTGTATAACAGATCCAGGTTACCTGAACTTTTCCAACTTAACGGCTGGCTCAGGACCTGCATGGATAGTAGTTGAGTCTGGGCTCCTTCAAGCCATGTACTCGTCTTCGATAAATTTAGTTTAAGACCACCGTTCTCACGGGTATCCTTCCATAGGTTTAACTTATGGTCCAGCTCCGTTCGGTCTGTTCTTTCCGCCACCCTTTATCTGCTGTACATTAACGATCAGCTGAAGCCCGGTATCTATGGGTATGGGTATCAGATGAGAGCACAGTGGTAAAACGATATCTGCCAAGTTCTCGAACTAGTAGAGATTTAGTACAGTCTGAAAGAGAAGCCATGGTGCAACGTTTGAATGACAAACTCCAGCCAGTTTCCGCTTTGGGCAATGCTAACCTTGTCAATTTCAATGCCACCAAAACGCAGACGTGTCTGTTCACCGCTATAAGGAGCCCTTTCACCTTGGATCCTATTTTTCAGAATGTATCCTTGGAATATAGTGACAGGCTTCAGTTGTTATGCTTGGAGAACTTCAACTTTGGTCGGTTCATTGAGTCCAGAGCAAAAGCAGCAGCAGGAAAGCTTGCCGGTTTTGCAAAGGTCCGACAGTACTTAACACCGGGACAGCTACTTGTACTATACAAAGCACAAATTCGGTCGTGTGTGTTGAGTACTGTGGTCACATATATACTGGTGCCGTAAAATCTCATCTTGCGGTTCTGAACTCAATTACGAAGCGAGCAAACACCCTGAATAAGTTAAAGCCAACCTCCACAGCCTTGAACACTGGCTTAGAATGGCTGTCCTCTTAGTATTCTATAGGATACATTTTGGTGAGTGTGCGCAGGAATTACACGACTTAATTTCCCCATCCCCCTTCCTTCCTTCATCACCGGACGTTTCGTCGCACTATGGAATGTAGTCAAGCAATAACTAAGTTTGTATAAAAAATAGGCTATTAGATGATTCTCATTAATGAGTGCTATTTCATCGGCATACATCATCAACCACTGAGACTGGATTTGGATATGAGCTGAGAGTGAATAAGAACGGACCAAGGGTTTGGTGTCGCCAACGGAGGTCCTAACCATAGGACTCGTGGTACATGCTCTGATAGTCTCAATTGAAGGATCGAGGGATTTCTTTAAATCACAATGTCCACCAGAAACACTGACGAGGCACACAGCCAAAAGTCTACTGCAAATTTAAAAAGGTTACGCGCAGAGCTCTTTTTTCTGTATACTTCCATCAGAGTTCTGAAGACAAAAATAGCATCTATAGTACTCGATCTTGGCTGAAATCCACATTGAGACTCAGAGACAGTGCACTTTTGGCGGAGTCTGAGGTCGCTCATGTGCACGAAGATCTTCATGGCTCATGGCTCATAAGCTTAATGCCCTTATAATTACCACAATCTTGAACACTGCCTTTTCCCTTGTAAATAGGTTTAATAAAACTATGTCGCCACTGCTTAGGTATATTTCCAGTGTTCAAAATGTGGTTAAAAAGGTCAGTAAGCGTTTCGTTTCGGTCTTATCGTTAAGCTCTGTTGGTGTGCTCGTACCAACAGAGCTAAACGATATTCAAGCTTCTATCCGAAGATCGTCAGGTCCTACCATTTTTCCGTTCTTCATACGTCGAAGGCAATCACGAGTTTCGTCAAAGATTATTAGGATAAGTCCGAGTTTAGATGGTAGGTCGGGAGGAAGCCCGCACGGATGCTGCCTGACTGCTGTATAACGACAAAGCAGCGTGCCCTAAATTTCTGACGCAAAGACATTTTGCGATATCTCGCGGCGCTTCATCTCGAGCTCGTGCCGTTTTAATTATATATTATAAGGTTAATTTAATATATTGTCAAGTTTTATTTATACAATAAACTAGAATATTAATGGTTTATAAATAATTATAAACTTGTATTATAAACTTGTATAACTATTGAAAACGTATTCTTTGTATTAAATATAGATGAAAAATCTATCGATACGGGCAAAGATACGAATTTGCGACTTGTGGGAAACTGTACCAAGAAGAAATGTGTTTCGGTAACCAGGTATTTTTCATTTTACATTTATTTAAAATTTAAAAACATTAACAAATGGATGTTGTGTAGTAGAAGGATATTATTTTTAGTGAATTTCAAATATGAATAAGATAAAATTACAAATCATCTATCGCCCCCCTAAATGACACCAGCGCCCCCCAAATCTTTCTCGGTCTCTTACCGCCCCCCTCTAGGGTTCCAGCGCCCACAAGGGGGCGTTATCGCCCACTTTGGGAAAGACTGCACTAAGCATTTGATAGTGTCTCGTTTTTATACAATTGTTGTAAGTTGAGTATGTATAGTAGTCATTTTTTTCTTAATTTTATTATTATTATCTAACATTTGTAAGAGTTTTTTTTTATTGTCGTCCCTTTCACAGTCTAATTGGGCACACAAATGCATAGTGAGCTACTGAATACTGATCTGGCTATTCCATCTGGATTTTAGATTGCCACTTCATTAAATTAGTAAGTTTGCATTGGACCAACATAACAGATACATGGAACTACTATTTAGATATCGGGACTAAAAGTTCAAACACGATTATGAATCTCGTATAACCAGGTCATGATCAATAATTATCTTGACTCCCCTTAATAATATTGTTAAAAGATATTTTAAGTATCGGGAATTTATTTAGTAATATCGTCAATTGTTTATCAAACTTAAGGAATCCAAACGTAATCAACGAGTACAGAGAAGTTTATATTCTAAATTATTATCCAAATTACGTTAAAAAAACATGATTGACGGCTCACGACTCCTATTGTGATGTTTGACCTCCGCACAACTCCAACTAAATTACGTTAAAAAAACATGATTGACGGCTCACGACTCCTATTGTGATGTTTGACCTCCGACTTTAATGCACAAGTAGACAGAAATAATAAAATACATACACAAATTGTTTTATTTAATAGGAATTAGATACTCAAATAAGCAGGTTCAGAACGGCATCTCTTTAGTCCCTTAATATTAAACTTAGATCTTTGATTGTAGTTGTGCTAAAATATTTTTTTAGCATATTTGCAACATAGAAAAATGTCGTCCGCATTCAATCCTGACTATGGCATGGAAGCATGGCTAAGAACTTGCGAACACGAAATTATTGAACCGTTAGAAGGAATATTAAAGGGTAATTTGAGTTTCTATTAATAGTTTAAATAAAACAAATTTTCAAAGCAAATTTCTTCTAACATATAGATTTTAATAATTATGTTTCGTTAAAGATATAATGTAGTGTGGTTTGTACAGGTACCTTTCCAAACTGGCTGCAAGGAACGCTACTTAGAAACGGACCTGGGTCTATGAAAGTGGGCCGTGACGAATATAAACATGTATTTGACGGAGCAGCACTTTTACATAGGTAACTTTATAATTTATATCAAAATTATTAAAAAATATTAAAGCTGTACATAAGAAAACTTTGTTAAATTAAACTTGGTTTTTTGTATATTTTTTTAATTGTATTTAAATGGAATTAATAAAGATGCTTTTATAATAATAATAAATGTTTTTAAGATTTCTCATAAAGGAGGGCCAAGTGACGTACCAGTGTCGGTTCCTAAGTTCAGACACCTTAAAGAAAAACAGAACTGCCAAACGTATTGTCGTCACTGAGTTTGGTACAAAATCTGTGCCATCTGTATTTGACAGGTAATGATAATGTTTTTGCCATTCTTTCCGCAATTTTTAAATAATTATTCAATTATTAGTCCCTTTTTTAAAATAGACTAATCATTTAAAATGTTTACAAATCCATACGATCAGAAGCTATCTCGCAATTCCTCACAGTTAAGAATATTTTTTTTCTAAGTGAAAATTAAAACATTGAGTAAATTAGGGCGCCTTGTGTGACGTCAAATGACTTATGACACATCCAGTCAATGTTTACTATGAACTTTTTATTTACTTCATAGTTCATACATATTTTAAGTTTTAATTGCTTTACAAGTCGTGGAAGAAGATAAAAATCATCTTACAAGTATTATATAGTACCGGAGTGCAAAAATAGTATTAGAAAAACACCCGACAAAGTGTTTTTTATATTCCAAGAGATGCGATAATACAAAAACAATGGTCTATGGTAATTAAAAGGGATAATAGATGTCTTAAATTTATTCACGATTATGACGGTAAGATGAGGGAACTGTTGCGAAATGTTCAGGTGTATAAATCAGTGCCGTACAACCCAACTGGCAGGGTAACACGTCGAGTAAGAGCCATTGTCAGAGATTACGAACATCTCTTTCCGGAAGATATATTTGTATTAATTCCTCTTCTTTAGGGTTAATACCTGCTACTTAGTTTGAAGTAGATATGCAAGTAATGAACCTTTTAAGTTATTGTGCTGTAAGGATTGATGGTATAGGCTCAGACTTTTTAAAAACTTATAAATAAAATTGATTACTACCTATTACGCAGATATTTAACTTAGCGCTTTCTATTTGTGAATTCCCGTCATCTTTTAAAAAGTCTGTCATAGTTCCAATTTTAAACTTGATGACCGAACTAAGAAAAATAGCTATAGGCCAATCTCAATTCTATCAGCTCTTTCCAAAATACTCGAGCGTCTGATAAACTTTAGGCCTACAAAATATTTACAATGAAATAATCACTTATCTCCGGTAGGTAAGTGTACGGTCAGGGTATTCATAAATTAACGGATTCCATAGTTTCACACTTTGATGCAATAAAAATCTCAAGCAACATATATTAGCCTAGCAAAAGCAAATTGACAGCGGTGACTAGAAGACTACTAGATTATTTGAGTATCTCGGAGGCTGCTGATATGGCTTTGCATCAGTACCCTTACCTTATCGGTACCAGATGTGGTAGACCATATGGCCAATTGCCTGGACCTTCTGCTGACAACTGTTCCGGACAGATATCGTATCACCTCCCCCTAAGGAACCTCCGATCACTGTCTGGTGAAATCTGTGTTTACATATTCCCCACCAGCTCTCGCACCACATGGTGTTAGGCGAGTATGTAAATACAAGTCAGCAGATTGGGATGAGATGCGGCACTTTATGGCATCTTATCCTTTGCGGCCAGTCTGCTTCTCTTCTTTGGATCCGTCGAGTTGCGTGAATGCTATAACCGATGCATCAGGCAATGAAGTATTATATTCCTTTTGCTGAAGTTCCTATAGGTGGCAAAGCTAGCCCATTGTTTAATGCCGAATGTGGTCATGCTCAAGACCGAAAACACCAAGCTCTACAAAAAGGCATTGAAAAAGGCTCGTCTCGATCGAATACTTCATACTCTGCAAGATTATGGAGCGTGTATTGAACTCGTGACTTCTAGCATACCTAAAAAGTAACGATCTCCTCGGTGACCGACAGTACGGGTTTCGTTGTAATAGGTCTACTAGGGACCTCTTAGTGTATGCTACACACATTTTAGATGAGGCCATCGAGAAGAACGGAGAAGCGGTCGCCGTCTCTCTGGACGTCTCCAAGGCATTTCACAAGGTCTGGCATGCGAGCCTTATAAGCAAGCTTTCAGCATACGGTATATCTCCTGGTCTGGTCGGCTGGGTAACGGACATTCTGAGCCAGAGATCTCTTCGAGTAGTTGTCGACGGGTGTCTCTCGGAACCCTTGAAAATAAATGCCGGAGTGCCTCAGGGGTCCATTCTTTCTGCTGCACTTAACAATTTTTTGAAGCACGTATCTATGGGTATGCAGATGACAGCACAGTTGTAGAAAGATATGTGCCGAGTACTCGGGCTAGTAGAGATCAAGTATAGTCTGAGAGAGTAGCCGTGGTGCAACGTTTGAGTGTCAAACTTCAGGCAATCTCCACATGGAGCAATGCCAATCTTGTCAAATTCAACGCCACCAAAACGCAGACGTGTTTGTTTACCGCCAAAAAGAGACCTTTCACCTTGGCTCCTACTTTCCAAAATGTATCCTTGGAATACAGTGACCGGCTTTAGTTAGGCTTAGAGATTTCCTCGAACCTCAACTTTGGTCAGTTCATTGAGTCCAGAGCAAGAGCAGCAGCAGCAAAGCTTGTCGTTCATGCGAAGATCCGGCAGTACTTTACACCGGGAGAGGTTCTTGTTTTATACTGGCTCATATGTCGTCTGAAATTCACGACTGTCACAACATAACTTCTTTAAAATGTTCATGTCCTTCGACAAAATATCTGAGGGTTCTGATAGATCAGAGACTTTCCTGGTATTTACAAATACAGGCAATCGCAACAAGAATGAGAAAATTAATATGGATATTCAAAACACTTAGGCATGTTACAGATGAAGCGCTACTTAGTAAAATATATATCTCATTGGCACAATCCTTAATAATATATTATATTTCTGTATGGGGTGGAGCACATAAAACAAATTACTTAGAAGCTGAAAGGGCGCAACGACTATTAATCAAAGTCATGTACTTCAAAAGACGTGGTTTTAGTACTAGTGACCTATACGAAATATCAAATCTGTTATCAGTAAGAAAACTTTATATTCTAAATGTAATACTAAAAAAACATATGTCAATTGAATTTAAATCGAAATATATAAACAAAAGAAGAAATTATATTGTTGTTAAACCTCTCCAAACCAGAACATGTTTTTCCCAAAATCAATATGTACATCAGTCAACTCATCTTTACAACAGTGTTAATAAAATACTTAATATATATAGGATGTCGTATCATGAGTGTAAAAGGTCCTTGACTGATTGGCTAAAGTCTCTGGATTATAATGAAACTGAAAGGATACTTCATTATATAAAATAGTGTAAAATGTAAGTAAAATAGTGTTAATGTAGGTAACTCAGTAGATGGTGGTTCTTTATAACAATCTAACTTTACAGATAAGTTCGTAAATAACTAATGTTTGTAAGTAAAAATAATTTACAATAATGTAATAATAATACGTCTAGAATTATAAAAATAAAATTACAGAATTATATTTGTAACTTAGAAAGGTAATATAAGTTAAAATGTTATAACCTATGTATGTTAGGTGTTTATATATTATAATATACCTAGAGTCAGGTACATATTTTATAGTTAAGTAAAAAAAAAAAAAAACAAAATGCAAATGTATACAGTATTAGTTACTCTATTAAGCTAAGGAAGAGTGGTTCCTTCTGGCACAGGTGCTTAAGCACTTAAAAGAAGGGATCAATTTTTTACATTGTTAAACATGTATATATAAAACAATAAAGTATTTACAAAGCACAGATTCGGGCGTATGTAGAGTACTGTGGTCACATATTTGCTGGTGCCGCAAAGTCTCATCTTGCGGTTCTGGACCCAATTAAGAGACGAGCGAAGAGGCTTATAGGCGATCCCGAATTGGTCGAAGCCGACCACCACAGCCTTGAACACAGGCATAGATTTCCTAGCTTCTCATTATTCTATAGGATACATTTTGGTGAGTGTGCGCAGGAATTACACGACCTGATTCCCCCGGCCCCTTTTCCATCACCGGACGTTTCGACGCACGGAAAGTATCCATCCTTTTGTTGTGGACATTCCACCTGTCCGGACGAAGCGCTTTGCTTTGTCTTCTTTACTTCGTACAGCAAAGGATTGGAACAGCGTACCTGCGTCGGTATTTCCGGCCGAATACAATGTGGGTATCTTCAAGAGAAGAGTGAATAGGTTGCCAGGGTAATGCGCCTTACTACCTAAGACTACGTTGGATTTACCATCGGGTGGAATGTAGTCAATCATTGCTCTAGGGTTATATAAAAAAAGCGTTTGTCCATTCTGATTTTTTTTTAAATCTTGATGCTTTTGTAACTTCTGGTGAACAATGCGTTAAAATTTGGTGATTATGTTAGTGAGGAAGCTTCCGTTATTTTTGGTGCTATACAGGGCAGTGTCTTGGGACCAATACTTTTTTGTGTAAACGAACTTTGCAATTTAAAACTTGAAAATTAGACTATTATTACTTTTGTACATGATACACTTCCATTATTTAGTGCTGATTCGTAGTTTGAAGTCCTAAATTATGCTCAAATGGGTTTTAATTTTGTGGTTCAATAGTTAAATATATAAGCAATTGAAATATTTTGGTATAATCATTGACTACAAATTATCAGTTCTAGCTTATATTGAATGTATATCTTCTAAGTTGCGGAAACGTATATATGTTTTTTAGAAATGAAATAAGGTGGCGGAACGAATTCTGATAAAAAACAATCTTTAGGTTAATCCGTTATTGCTTATTGTATTACGAAATTAGAACTTGCCAGAGTTTTTCGCCAATCCTAGCGATTCGATAGAGACAAGCTTTCTGTAATGTCTTTTTGTAAGTCTTTGCAGCTTGGTTAAAGGCTCTCTTTTTTGAAGGCTTTGCGGTTTTGAGCATCAGTCCAAATGACCTATCCCGAATGGTTTCGGTCTTCGAGATGACCACATTCGGCATTAAACCATGGGCAAACATTGCCACCGATGGGTACATCACCAAAAAGAATGAAATACTTCATTGACAGCAGAGGTCACCAAGGGGGAGGTGACCTCTACACGATACCTGTCTGGATCAGTTATCAGGGGAAGGTCCAGGTAGTTGGCTGTTTGGGCAGTTACATCTAGACTCTTGTCGCATGCCTCACCAGGTAAAAGAGGTACAAAAACAACGCAAAGTTAAGCACTTCTCTTCCAGCATAATAGATCTTCTGCTACGAGAACAGCCAATCCTGATGACAGGCATTAAAGTTCTCCAGAGAGATGTGCTGCGCTGAAGGGTACTGATGCAGAAACATATCAGCAGCCTCACGGACTCTTGTTATATAGTTGTCTTCTGGTCACCACTGTGCGAACTGTAGACACAGGTATACAGGATTTTTTCGTTTAATATGTCTACTAAAACCCAAAGGGAAGGAGGATAAGGTAACGATAAAGAGGTAATAAGATAAGGATGTGGTTCTACGCGTAAACACAGACTCGAACTGCACAAGAGCGAAAAACGAGTGCTCTAACGAATATCCAGAATAATTCAGGTGAGCAGTACTCAAAGTACAATGTGTCTGCGTCTCCGTCAAAAAGAGCAAGTGTTCTTCCTGGTGTCCACTACCACCTGGAGACAGAGCAGACAAGGGTGGTGGAGGTGCACTTTGAATGAGGAAAAATACAACCGCTGTACAAACTTGTTCTTTTTTGTGCTTATTCATAAAAAAAACAAATATAAAAGTGAATAGAATGGGAAATGGCATATGAATGAGGTGCTACGTATAGAACCCGACCCGAAATTGGTGATGTCATGCCATTGGGTGCCTAGTCTGGAGACTGCGGGGACGCCCCCAGGGATCGCCATCGGGTCTCCTCATCCAGGTACCCAACCAGAACGAAGGAGCCACTCTGGGATTTTTCACAGCCTTTCGTGTGTGACCCACTAATTAGCCCCGCAAATATCTGCGGGCTACCAGCCGAACGCCATCGCATCCGATCCCGCTTCTCTTTTCGACTAGACACCCGACACCAACTAGACTCTAGAGCGGTTTGCCAACGCAACGCTGCTCTATTTCGAACGCATACACGGCTTCATCGAGCAGCGTGGCAACGATTGCTTTACATAATAAAGTACGCTGGCTGTCGAAAGGTGCATGTTTAACAAAGATTTTACTTACTTTTTGAATCAGTTTTAAAGTTTCTAGTTCTAGTTTTTAAATTTGAACAATATCAATTTAAAATTTCGAAGCAGACATCGCGTATTTGAAATTTTAGCCGAGTTTTAAAACTTGTCACAAGTTGAATGCGTCGACTAAGGATATTCAAACATACGTTCAACATTTTATTGAAGTTCATGATGACTTCAAAATCAGATTTGAAGATGATGATAGAAATACCTAGTATAATAATAATATCACATGACAATTTACACACATTGATCTAACCCAGGGATTTGAACTATGGTATAACAGCAAAATCTCTCTATAACCTATTTAAACACCTTGGCCTTTCTAGAACAAGCACCGGTTCATTTCTAGAACGTATTTCAAAGGCAGCATTGGTAGGTTCTTTCCAAATTTGGTTAGGTAGGGAGAGGAGTGTAGAGGGTGAAGGCGAGCTTTTTTCCGGATAATAAAGGGGCCCCTTAAACCTACACCTGGTTCGCAAGTCCCAGGCATTGTTTGCACTCCTCTCCTTGCAACGCGATGGGCCCGGCACCCGCACAGTGAATCCATGGAATGCTGAGAAGCTTCGTTTCACAATTAAAAATAAAAAAATATTTGAATTTGGAATCTGTCATTTTTATAAGATTGTACATTGTGTTTTCTCAATTTGGCGGCAATATATTGTACAATATTTTGCGATATTGTATTGAGAATTGCGAAATAAACCCAGAACCATGGTGCGAATTTTAAGAGATGTCTTAGGACTTGCAGCCTATAAGAGACGCACTGACAATGTCTTAACTGATAAATTAAAGATGAATAGGGCGGTAAAATCGAAACAACTACTGAAGCGGTACACAAAGGGAGGTCACAGAAAAATTATGTTTAGATTTTTTTACAATTGAGCAACATTTTACCAAACAATATTTATGCTCAAAACTAAGATGCTAATGAAACTTTCCAATTAGTCGACAGAGTGCAACGTGGGCATAATCCGACTTCATTGACTTCATTCATTGATATTAACTGAACCATATTTTTGTGAAATAGGTATCAAAACATCGGCACAAGTGTATCAAGATGCCTTTCTCGAGAAGGTAGTTCAGCCCCTAATAACACCATGTTCAATAACCAAGTATGGTCCTTCCAGCAAGACTCGGCGCCGGTCATAAAGCTCGGTCCACGCAGTATTGGTTGGAAGCGAACGTCTAGGACTTCATCAGAGCTGAAAACTGGCCGTCGTCTAGTCCCATCTTAATCCGCTGAATTATGATTTATGGTCAGTTTTAGAGAGTACAGCTTGCTCTAAACGCCTTGATAATTTGGAGTCTCTAAAACAATCCATGTCCAAGTGAAGAATTTCCCCATGGAAAGAGCGCGTGCTTCTATTGATAAATGGCCTCAACGTTTAAAGGACTGTATTGCAGCCAATAGACACCACTTCGAATGAGCTTTTTATAATTTTAGTTGTTTTATATTTGTGTATTAAACTAATACACTGTAAAAGTAATAAATGTTATTAGCAATTAAATTTTTTTTTTGTTACTATATTTATGGCAAGACTAGGTATATATTCCCACGGTTTCACTAAATTTAAGTTTTAGGTATTTTGTTATATTTTTTGGCTTAAAAATGTAATTAAATTATGGTAATAAAAAATCAAAAACGTTTAAATTATTGGGATTATCATCGGTCATGTCTACTTTACCCACTTTTTGCGCAACAGTATTCTTAAATGTAAGGATCAGGTTTTTTTGTAATTGGTCTGCAAGTACATTTTTTGGGCTTTTCAATTTCATGATTAATTAATTACCAAAAAATTTTTAGACCAAAGTTGTCTGAACTTAAATTCGTCATGTTCGTTTTTTCATAAATGTTACTGCGACAGAACACATTATCAATACAAATCGCGGTAACACTAGTTAAGCGAGTAGGTTTAAAAAGGTTCAAGAAGGTAGGTTCAAGTCAATAAGTAAAAAGATTTAAAAACTAATATTAAACGTTCACTAGACTTTAGAATTGAAATAACCGCACACTATCACGGACTTGTTTTTCTGATAAAGCTTAGTTGAAAATAGTTGTCCAATTACAGTATGAATAGAAATGTCCAATTATTAAAAATTAAATATATTAATTAAAATTAAAAATGGCTTAGTACGCTATTTGCCCTTGATAAAAAATTCAAACCCCAATATTATGTACAATGACTTTTTTAGTACTTTCACTAAATTATTCAACTTTATATTTACTCCAAAAACAGTGGTTGTTAATGATAAATTAGTGTTTAGTGATTGGGCATCTGCTGAGTTACACAAAAATAGAGAAAAATTATATAATATGTATGCGGAATTGATGTTTAATACTAGTAATGAGTTTAGGGATGAGGTAAAATTATTTTCCAAATCTTTTAAAAAACAATGTTAAATAGCAAAAAATCAACATATTCAAAATAAAATAGGAAATAGCAATAATAAAATAAAAACAACTTGGAAAATAATTATTGAGGAAACTGGAAGAGCTAAATCCCAGAGGATCGACTTTAAATTAAATATAGATAATAAATATGTTACGTCTGACCTCGAGGTTGCTTCTGCTTTTGAAACCTTTTTTACTAATATTCCAGTGACTACAACGTTATCTTTAAATTCTTCTACCGCTGCAGCTATGGGTTTACTTAGAGAGAATGTAGATCAATGTGTTAGCAGTTTTAAGTTTGAAAAAGTTAATACTCAAGAAGTAATCAAAGTATTTAGATCAATTAGTGTTAAAAAGACTAGTGATCTTTGGGGGTTTTCTGTTGACATACTTAAGTCCATAATTGACATTGTAGCGCCAGACTTAGCATTAATATTTAATAATTGTTTAGAATATGGTATATTTCCTGATCTAATGAAACAAAGTAAAATAACTCCATTATTCAAATCCGGCTGTTCATTAGATCCTAGTAACTATAGACCTATTTCAGTCTTACCCACTTTTAGTAAGATTTTTGAGAAAATAATTCTTAATCAACTTGTGGCATATTTCACAAAAACCAGTTTGGTTTCACTGCCGGTCGCTCTACAACAGATGCTGGTGTTGAGCTATTACTAAACATATTTGAAGCCTGGGAAGGATCACAGGATGCACTTGGCATTTTCTGTGATCTATCTAAGGCGTTTGATTGCGTTCAACATGAAATCCTTATAAAAAAGTTAGAACATTATGGAGTTAAAAAAAAGTCCCTAGATTTAATTAGTTCATATCTTAATGATAGAATCCAAAAAGTTGATGTAAATGGAAAACGTTCCCCTGGTTCTTTGGTAAAAATAGGTGTGCCACAGGGCTCTATCTTAGGGCTCATTTACATAAATGACTTACCTCACCTAGTGAGGGAAAAACATGGGATAGTATTGTTTGCTGATGATACTTCTCTTACTTTTAAAGTTAATAGACGGCAATCTGTTATTGACGATGTAAACAATGCTCTCTCAGATGTTGTACAATGGTTTAACGCCAATAATTTGTTGCTCAATAAAAAAAAGACGAAATGTGTCAAATTTAGTTTACCAAATCTTAAAAATGTTAGAACCAATGTACAATTAAATAATGAGGATTTGGATATGGTCAAATCTACTACTTTCTTGGGCATTACTTTAGATGAAAAATTGCAATGGGGTCCTCATATATTTGATTTGTCAAGCAGACTAAGTTCTGCTACATACGCGGTTAAAAAAATACGTCTATTAACAAATATGGAAACTGCTCGATTAGTTTACTTTAGTTACTTTCATAGCTTAATGTCATACGGTATACTCTTATGGGGCAATGCGGCTGACATTGATACCATATTTACATTGCAGAAGAGAGCTGTTCGCGCAATATATAATATGAGATCAAGAGACTCTCTAAGAAACAAATTTAAAGAATTTAAAATTATGACTATTTATAATCAATATATTTATGAAAACTTAATTTACGTTCATAAAAATATTTCAAAGTTCAAGAAAAATTGTGATTTACATAAAATTAATACAAGAAATAAAAATAAACTCGCTATGCCCGGCACTAGGCTCCATAAAATAGGTAAATCCTTTAAGGGTAATTGTATACGTTTTTATAATAAGCTCCCAAATGAAGCCTTAAGCCTCTCATTAAATAAATTTAAATTATATGTTAAAAATAATTTAATAAATAATCCTACTATAGTGTAAAGGATTACATCGACGATGGTATGGCCTGGGAATGAATCTGTATTGTATTGCGAATAGCTAGTAATCTCCGCAATTTGTTTTTTGTTGTAAATAAATTTTGCTTTATCGACCTTCTGCATCACACCGATTCCTTAGAAGTCACTACTTGCGGTAGCATCGGAAGTCGGGTTGCCTCCCTCCCTCAAATATGTGCGAAGGGGGTGATGGCTGGCTCTTGTGTTATGCTCGTGAACGGGTGCTGCTTGCGGTGACTGGTTGTGTGGCAGGCCGAAGATTTATATATATATTTATTTTTTCTTTATATATAGTTATTATTATATATATATATAGTTATATATAGTTATTATTATTTAATTTTCGTTGCCTGAAATCATTAGCCTTCTTTTCCGATTGATTGCGACGGTTCTAGTTGTTCCAAAATTGCATTTAAGTTTGACGTTTGTGAAACAGTGATCACAATAACAAAAAATATATCCGGCTGAGTTTGTTGTGTGGTTCTTCTCAGACCAGGACGCGTTTGGAACCCTCATAGCTTTAACATTAAGATGGAAAGTGCTTTTTCAGAAGGGCTTATTACGATAAATCTAGTATCGTAATAGGCCCTCCTGACATTTCCATGTTGACGTACACAAGTGATCACTGATTATGATTCTAAGTGGAAAAGATATAAATAAATAAAATAAATAAATAAAATAAATAAGCTAGTATTTTTTTCACAGAATATCATCTTTTTTCAATCCGTTGGAAAATCTGACAGATAATGCAGTGATATCAGTGTATCCGTTTGGGGACCAAGTGTACACCTTGACGGAAGTTACCAATGTTTATAAGTAAGTTTTTATAAAGATTTCCATACATTATCTTATATGTTATTAGTTAGCATAGTTATTTGTTATTATTGTTTCCAAAAGTCATTAGAAAAAAAATACGTCCCTGTCTCTCTGACGTACTGAAGTCCAAAAAAAGTGTTCATGCCGTAACTGCAAAAGCCTTATTCATGGCTAGTAAACAACCTGCAATACTTTTGAGATGAACGATATTTCAAAGTATATAAATTTACGGAGGAAACACTCTATGTATCTCATAACGGTCCCTAAATCCACATATTACTAATTTTTAATTTCATACATTTTAGGATAGATCCGACAAACCTTGAGACTTTAAGGAAAAAGAATCTTTTTAATTCCTTGATCGTTTGCCACACAGCTCACCCGCACGTGATGTCGAATGGTATCTAACACAATTATACCATGTATATTATATATTATAGTCCAAAATTTAGAAACTTATTAATTATTAATATTATTATAGGGGACGTCTACAACATTGGCTTAACAGTTAAAAGAGGATTATTGAAAAACATCATTATAAAATTTCCACACACAAAAAACGGTAATTCATTAGTAAGTTACTTAGCTAACTATTTTCCAAATGATTGAGAATTGCAATACATATTAAGAGGAGATAATTTTGATCTCTATAAGTGACTAAAAGTAAAGGGTTCTTACAGTGTTTCCCATTTCAGGTGACATGTTTGATTTAGCGGAGGTTGTGACCTCTGTGAATCCAAGATGGCGTTTCAATCCACCTTATATACATTCTTTTGGTAAGGTTTTCTTAAAATGATCTCAGTTTCTGAATTTAACATGAAATTGTATCATATTTTTGAAATAACATTTTATAATGAAGACTTTAATGAATTACTCAGGAGTTTCTGCAAATTACTTTGTTATTATTGAACAGCCTATGACGATTTCCGTCTTGAATATACTGCGAAGTCACGTGATGAATGAAGCTTTTGCCAGCCATTTAGTTTGGTATGACGGATATAAGGTAAACCCTGAAAAATAATTTATTTTACGAGGCTCTGAGATACTTTTTCAAAAGAAATGGGTGTGATGTCAAACTATACTAGAGTTTACAAATCTTTCATTTAATGGGCGACATTAGAGAATTTTTGAAAGCGTGTCCTTAATTATTTAGAATTTAAAGTATTTCGTTATATGTTTTAGTCTCAAATTTTGCTTGTCAACCGTATTACTAAAGCAGAGATGCGATATACTACGGATGCATTTTTCTTTATGCATACGATTAACTGCTTTGAGTTGAAGAGAAAATTGATTATAGACGTGTGTGCATACAAGGATGCTAAACTGATTGACGCCATGTACACTAAAGCTATCAAGGTAGGGAAACGTATGGCATTACAGATACCGATTCAATAATACAGTAATGACGGTCGAGCAACCAATTTTTTTGATTAGCTGATATGCAAGAAAAGACAGTAATATGTTAATTAATTATAAATATCTATTAAATTTCCAGTCCTTTAAAAGTAACCCAAATTATAGTAAATGGACCGCATGTCGCCCGAAGCGCATTGAAATCTTCCTGGACGCACCGAGTTACAGTCATATGGAACTTAAACTGATAGCAGACGTAGGAATAGAGTTTCCTAGAATAAATTATAAACACAACGGTAAGAATAAAGTTTTAGATATAAATTGCTATTGTAGATGAGTAAGTATCTATAATCTAACCAGCCATGAACCAGCCATGAACCAGCCATGAATAACAATGTCCTTACCCCAAACGGTACTTAATCGTAGTGTTTTCTAAGGTTTTCACGAGTACTACACATTGAAATAAAACTATTTTTACGGATTTAACTCGCGTATTATGGTACTTAATCGTGTTAAGTGACGTAGGTTGTTACTTTTATTGCAATCCGATTTTTTTGCCTTTTTTAACGCCTGACCGAAAAAGAGAGGTGTTTTAAGTTTGACCGACATCTGAATATCTGGATATCGGGAATATTTGTATTCTCCGCTAATCATATTAAGTATTTATATCTTTTATTGCAATCCGATTTTTTTGCCTTTTTTAACGCCTGACCGAAAAAGAGAGGTGTTTTAAGTTTGACCGACATCTGGATATCTGGATATCGGGATTATTTGTATTCTCTGCTAATCATATTAAGTATTTATATCTCTGTTACTGAGCAACAGTTTTAGGTTTGTTAGAGTTTGTTGAATGTCTCTTGCATTTTTAGACTCTGTTGAAATAATTGTAATAAGCTTATTAATGACAATCAAAACGTGTTGTTTAGTTAGTTAGTACCCCTAGTACCGATGTTCCTTGTTAGGTTATTAATTGTATAATATTTTTAAGGTTATATATTGTTATAATAAGTAGGTTAATAATTGTCTTGATAGGCTTATAATTTCCGGGTTCTAATCTATCGCAACAAAGGAACATTACTATTTTTCATTAAATCTGGCAATGTACCGGTTTCAGTTTCAATACATTTGTTAAAAATTAAGGATAATTGAATTGAAAAAAAAAGGTCACCGGTTTTTTTGCCTATTTAAGTTTTTATATGATATTATGATGTAGCAGGTTTATAAACAAAACATTTATTACTGACTTTTACGTTATTCGTCAATACGGCGATTGCATCAAATGGCAAAGAACTTAAATGACGCGTGGCTGTTAAAAGAATTTCGTAAAAAAAGTCTCGAAAATAGCCGCCACATTTAAATCTGAATTTATTTCAATATTACCAATTTTTAAATTAATAGGTCCATTATCTGCCCTAGTTTCCCAGAAATATTAGATAAAACATCCAAAGTTGCCTTTATTTTATTTTCTGAGTTAAAGATTTTATTTCTTATATAAATCGACTTAGTAAACGTTCTTAAATATTTTAGAGAAATTCATAACTTTATTCAAGAGCACCGGATCTTGATTCCATTGCCTCTCACCATATAAATCATATAACTTTTCTCTACTTTTATGTATTACCACGGTAGCCCAATCATTAAACGTTATTATATAAATTATTTGGATTATCATTGGTCATGTCTACTTAACCCACTTTTTACTCAACAGTATTCTTAAATGTAAGGACCCGGTTTTTTGTAATTGGTCTGCAAGTAAACTTCTGGGGCTTTTCACTTTCATGATTAATTAATCAATAGAAAAATTTTAGACCACAGTTGTTTGAACTTAAATTCGTCATTACCGTTTCTTCACAAATGTCGCAGCGACAGAGCACATTATCAATATAAGTCACGGAAACACTAGTGATGCGAGTAGGTTCAGAAAAGACGTTCAATAAGTTAAAAGATTTAAGCAAATTTAATAAACATACACTAGACGAAGTTTCTTGTAATATATCTACATTGAAGTCACCGCACACAATCTCGGACTTGTTTTTATGACAAAGCTTAGTTCAAATATCCTCCATTTTGTTTTCAAATTCATCAAAGTCACTAGAGGGGGGTCGGTACACGCATAAAATAATATGTCCGTTGAGCTCAATGCAGGATAGTTCAATACTAATGTCATATTTTTGAACAAAGAGTTCCACTTTTGATTCCTTGCCACCTAAGCCTTATATATTTTCATGGACAATATTGAACAGCTTAGGTTTTGTCTTATCATTTAGTTTAAAGTGGAACGCTTACCTTCTGTCAGTAATGCATTTATTTAAAAGACATTTATTTTTCGTTATATCGTTATATCTCTACTAAAGTAGAAATTAGTTTTTTACAATATAGATGCAGATTCATTGTAGCTTTTGTTATCCTAAACCTTTTATAAATAAATATATTTACATCAAAGCTCAGAATAATAACTTCGGCTTAGTTTACGGCAGGCCGTAGACAACAGATTTTTTTTAGTGATGTGACATTGTGTAAACTTATCCGCGATATCAATAGTAATATTTATCTCTATGGTAGTACCTTCCGTTTTTAAAAGGCTGGTTAGGTACTCTCCACCACTTGCTAGAACGAGATACATCTAAAAGTGATATCACTTCGATGATTTTGCCGCGTGCGATAACGTTTAGTTGTATTTCGTTCTAGAAAATGAATTAGGTAGTAGTTAAAATAATAATTGCGACAAATAAACTAAAAATATAAAATCAAAAACATTTATTGCAAGTAAATAAAAAAAATGATCACTTTAAGACATATTTTTATTCGCCACTTCGAAAAAAAATTACAATATAACTACAGTCATATTTTTATAAACTACTTATAAAATGTTTCCATTCCCATTCCTCAGCATTATTAGAATTCTATCTTAATGCATTCCAAATGACTCTCCCAGATCAAAGTAATTTAGTAAGGTGGGGCAAAGCCAACGAAAAGTCTTGCAACATCTGTGGGGAGGCAACAGGAACCGCGAAACACCTATTAGTAGGGTGTAGGGTACTTCTAGATAAAGGTTAATACTCGCGTCGCCAAGACAAGGTATTAGAAATTATACGGGATGCGGTTAGTCTTTCAGTAGCAAGAGCGCGGAAGGGTAAAACAACCAACAAACGATCTGTAGAATTCGTAAAAGAAGGCTCCTCCAAAAAATAAAAAGCGAAGCCTTATTCAATATTAGGCGCGGCTCCTGATTGGATTCTCATGATGGACACGTATGAATAGCATTACAAAATCCCTGGGGATGTTGGTGTTTCGTCATCCAGACCGTACTTATTCCTATATTCGAAACATCTGAGGCGCGTGATACTTGTGGAGCTTACTGTTCCTTGGGAAACAAACATCCCAAGGGATCACACATTCAAGCTCAATAAGTATTACGAACTGACCAACGAACTGATCAGGAATAAATTTATAGTTAGTTTGTACGCGGTAGAAGTGGGAGCGAGAGGTATAACAGCAAAATCTCTCTATAGCCTACTTAAAGACCTTGGCCTTTCTAGAACAAGCATTGGTTCATTTCTAGAACGTATTTCATAGGTGCAGGGTGAAGGTGAGCGTTTTTGGGCATAATAAAGGGGCCCCTTAAACCTACTCCTGGGTCGCAAGTCCCAGGCACTGTTAGCATTCCTCTCCTTGCAACGCGATGGGCGCGGCACCCGCACGGTGAATCCATGGAATACTAAGAAGCTTCGTCTCGTCTATATATATATAGTATATATATATATATATATATATATATATATATATGTGTGTAGGTGTATATGTGTATGTCCATTTCTTCAATTCCATATTATTTTCTGATTATTATTATTTTTTTTTTTTTATTGTACCGTCTTTTAAGTCTCTGAACATCCTCAAAGTTGACTGTTAGAGAGTGCTACTTAGCATTAAGTCCGCCAATTGTAACAGATTTGTTGGAACAATAAAGAATGAATAAAATTATAGTAATTATTATAGGCTTAAAAAAGTATTTTTTCGAGCTTTAGAGTTTGCAAATCTTTCTACAATTTTTGATTGATGATTCTACAAGTTTGAATTGAATTGAATTGAATTGAATTGAATTGAATTGAATTGAAGCGTGGAGCGCAAGTAATTTTTTACTCTTTTAAGTGCTAAAAATGACCTTTCGCCGCTGCAGTTGGTAACACTCACTGTCAAAAAAATTCTTAATATTATCTCCACATTCGGGAACATGCATGAAATATTAAAACTTTATATTAACTGCTACAAACCCTTAGATGTTCTCGCAGAAGTAGAATGCTCGGCCTGGATGTCATTTTTTTAAAACTGCGCCAAATGGACGCATTCTTCTACAAAAGTTTCTTCTAAATCAGTGGCATATAGTTGTTTTCTTCACTTCTGGTTTGTCGGGTTCACCGCAGATCGACATCAGCGTGGTTTTAACTCGTTCGTTCGTTTAACTCGTTTGGTCTTGCGGACTTTCTCAACCTTTTAAATTAGAGTTTGTGGGTTATTCCGATACTATTATCATTACTCTCAAATTATAATTTCTTTATTTAAATTCTTCTTTCAGTCAACTCACCTCGGGTTTGGTATGGTCGATTTCCTGTCTGATCTCTTGTAGCGCCACCTGTTGTGCCTGTATGGCTGCCGGAGGCGGTTGCGCCGCCAATGAGTCGTTCGTTTAACTCGTTTGCTTTGCTTCTAATAAATTGACTGTCATCTAGTTCATGCAATTTCCATAAGAAACCAAACTTTGTGTTTACTGTATTATAAATAATACAAAAAAGATGTAAGAAGAAGAAAGAAACCAAAATTTAATTTTGATGAATTGAAGACTGGACACATTAAGTTAGAAGGGAGACGATCTATCATCATTGATAATTATTATGCAGCGATTGTTTGTCTTAAAGTGCACTTACAAAACCGGCAAATTATTTATAATACAGTAAACACAAAGTTTGATTTTTATGAAAATTGCATGAACTAGATGACAGTCAATTTATTAGAAGCAAAGCAAACGAGTTAAAACAACTATATGCCACTGATTTAGAAGAAACTTTTGTAGAAGAATGCGTCCATTTGGCGCAGTTTTTAAAATATGACATCCAGGCCGAGCATTCTACTTCTGCGATAACACCTTTTTTTTATCGTTGGAAAAATGCGTTACGCATCATCCCTGCGGCCAGGAAGGTGATGACCGAGGGGGTATGTGGGACTACCCGGCAGCATAGAAGACGCTGCCAATTTTAAGGCTACCCACTAAAAAACCAACGGTTGACCTCATCGCCTTAGTGGGGCGCCACGGGATCGCTTTCGCACTCACCGTGACGCCCCGGCGGAGCCCCCTGCGAGGGGCCCCGATCAACTTAGGGACACCCTCACCTCGTAGGCCTATAATGGGCGGGAGAGGTCACCCCCCTCTCCCTCTGCGAGAACACCTAAGGGTTTGTTGCAGTTAACAAAAAGTTTTAATATTTCATGGATGTTCCCGAATGTGGAGATAATATTAAGAATTTTTTTGACAATGAGTGTTATTAACTGCAGCGGCAAAAGGTCATTATAGAAAGTGATTTTTTACAAACTATTAAATTAGAAAAAATTGTAGAAAGATTTGCAAACTCTAAAGCTCGAAAAAAGACTTTTTTATAAGCTTATAGCTCGAAAAAAGACTTTTTATAAATAACTATAATTTTCAAATAAATCACTAATCAGTTGCAAAAATGTTTCCGTCGTATGATGTCTCCCTCTCGTCTTTTTTTACATTTTACCAACCAATTTTACAACAACAGAAGTATAAATATTTAAAAAATACTTAAAAGTCAAAGCAACTTCACATACTAGATGACCACGCTCATACATCGCCGCAACGCAACAACTAAGTTGTCTTCATAAACTAAGCCAATGTAAGTCATGCGGCCAAACACGACATGGATTTGGCTTTCTACAAGGCCTACAGTTACGTGTCATGATTTTAGTCAAATAATGCTTGAAGTGCTTCGACTTTATAGACTACATATATAAAATGGTTTCCCACCAAAGGGTTTGTTGAATGTCGTGCAAATTAAAAGACAACGTCTGTTTCGTTTGCAGATCGATCTGATAACTTTTATAGGTACTATACTATGACTGCGAATCATTTTTTCTTTTGTTTACAAAGACAAAAGTAAGTAATGTACTGCTGTTGCCGACCGTAACACACATGATGGGGGGGCTCGTCCTGATTATTACCCTAGGGCGGTCAGAACTCTTGATCAGCCGCTGCACACAGTTCAAACTTATAACACCCCTCTTTTTTTGGGTTTGGGGGTTAAAAAGCACCACTACTGACTTTCTCATTGACTTATATAAGCTTTAATTCGTCACACGTATAGTCTTATTTTTCTTGAAGTTGAAAGATAGGTAAACCTTTTTACAAAATCAAAGAAGTATGTTATTATTTCAGGCCGCCCCTACAGATATTTCTACGGAATAGGATTTCAAGTACATTCAAAATATGCTGGATCTGTAAGAGTTTGATTTTATTATTCATACATATATCGTCATCGTATTGTATCGTACATACATAGTAGTACATTAACATCTGCATTAATTCAAAGTTGTTCTTGAGTGTATTCTCTCAAAAGTGCCTTTCAAAAACATTAAATGATGTTTACAGATTATAAAAGTAGATACAGAGACTGGAGAAGTGAAAACGTGGTACGAACGCTACAGTAACCCCAGCGAGCCGGTATTCGTACCCCGTCCAGGCACAAAGGTTTGTGAAAATAAAAAATATACTTTTTTCTATCCGGCTTCAACCAGTTCAGGGTTGCCTATAAGCCTCTTTGCTCGCCTATCAATTAAGTCCGAACCGCAAGATGAGACTTTGAGGCACCAGCAAATATATGACCACAGTACTCCACATACAACCGGATTTGTTTTTTGTATAGAACAAGTAGCTGTCCCGGTGTAAAGGACTGTCGGGCCTTCGCAAGAACGTATGACGGTAATTGTAAACAATCTGTAAGTGGCAGGATCGGCACGGCTGCTGTTTTTTCTTAGAACTGATTGCACCTTTGCAAGTTTCCAGGATTTCGGCACTATTCCAGTCTTGAAAAACGGCGATACAAACGTGTCAATACAGGACACAACTCAGCTTCGTATGTCTTTAACAGAATGGCTGGTATACTATCAGAAGCACTGCCTTTATTCATATCTAAACGAAACAATGTTTTCCACGCTTCTTTATTCGTGATGTGGATTTCAAGCATCGAAATACCGCAGTGAGGAAGATGTCATGTCAGAAACATTGCCAGTGTCTAGATGCAAATTATCAGCAAACAGAGAAGCTAATATATTTGCTTTCTCTGTTACTGTGTGGGCCAGAATCCATCCGGTTTTAACAAAGCGAGCAGTGAGGGTTGGCAGAAGTTCGACTCTATCGTTTTGGCAAGAGACCAAAGACTCTTTTCTTGGAACTTACATCCGAAGCTTTGCGGTTGCCCAAGTGCGGTATGCCGAATGTTGTCGGTTTTCAGCATGAGCATATTTGGCATTAAACTACCACCGGCCACCGATGGGTACGTCTGCAAAAGGAATGAAAAACTCCATTGCCTGATGCACCACATCGGTTATAGCATCTGTTCAATTCGACGAATTCAAAGAATAGAAGCAGACCTGTCGCCAAGGATAAGACGCAAAAAAGTGACGCATCTCATCCCAATCTGCTGACTTAAAGTTCCATACTCGTCTAACACCATGAGGTTCGAAAGCTGGTGAGAAATATGTAAATACAGATTTCAGCAGACAGTGTTCGGAGGTTCCCAACGGGGAGGTGACTTCCGCACGATACCTGTCCGGATCAGTTGTCAGAAGAAAGAGAATGTCCAGGCAATTGGCTTTATTGGCTGTATGGCCTACTACATCTGGTAATCTTGTAGGGTTACATGAAAAGTAGAGTCTACAGTAATAATCCGACTTCAATTGCCCAGTTGAAGGCATGGCCATGAATCCACCGGAGAAATGGTCGCAATTTCGTACGCCATGTGCGAACGAGTTTTCGGCAATTTGAAGTCGAGATTCGATGAATGTTTGCAGCGGGATGGTGCGCATCTGGATGATGTTATTTTCAAAAAATGATTTTCCCAAATGTTTACTTTAATTTAAAAATTTATTTTATTTTTTACTTTTGTTTTGTTTTTTATGATTTTTTTAAAGGTTTTTTGTTAGGTTTCTTTTTATACCTTTTTAAATATCTTTGGTAAAATTAAATTTGGACATTGTAAGTCAGGATAATCCTTGAGTAGGGATTAATTGTTAACAATCTTATACATCATAAGTTTAAAAATTTAATACACAATATGACGATTGGGTAATTACTAATTATTATAAAAATATTCGAAATAAAACAAAAAAAATAAATTATAATAGTATTAGGTGCTCGGTACCTTACAAATTTCGTGCATTGCTAGACTGTTACGACCTATACTTAAAACTTATTACAAAATACAGAGCAATGAATAACCGAGGGAGCAAAAATATTTTTGTTTCGTTCGTTCTGTGTTATTTATCAAGATTTCTAAAAAGTTGTAGAACAATTGTTTATGGGAAGCATGTAGAGAGGCTGAATGCAAGAGGTGGGCAACTAATTACAAATAACCATGTGTATATATATGTATAGATATCGATTTTTAGAGTTACTTTCCAATGTTTGTACACTATTGAATAACTTAAATAAATCGCAGATCCAGTTTAAAGTCCTACCGTCTGTTACACAAATATCCGTTATGTAAAATTTGTTCAACGTCTACTCGTTACCTTCTATAGTGTATCCCAGATTATAATTAGTTTAATACTTTTCGTGATGACCTACATGCAAACGAACAAGATTAAAAAAAGGCACTTGATCTTAAATGTTTTAATTTTGATATATTTTTTTATTATGTATAGGACGAAGATGACGGCGTAGTGTTGAGCGCCGTGGTGTGGGATGACAACGAGTTCGCGGTGACACTGCTGACGCTTCAAGCGCGCGACCTTACGGAGCTGGGACGTGCACACTTCATCACGCCCTCGCACGCCACCAAGTGCTTCCACGGGTGGTTTCTACCAGGCTCTATTGGCCTGACTGCAGGGACATCCAACCAAAGTTAAAAACTTTAAAAACGTTACACTTAAAGTTTCAGTTTAGTTTAGGATCTTCAACTAAAAAAAAGAAAGTTGACGTCTTAAGTTTAAAATGGCAAATGAGATAATTACGTTAGTTACGGACGGAAATTTAAAAAAAAAGAATAAAAACTAATTTTAATCAGAAGAATTATAGCTATGAGCCTTATTTACTAATACAAGATTGTAATATAGGTCATAGTAGATGTAAGTTTAAACGATAATGAATTAATTTTGAAAATATTTATGAATATATTGTATAGCCATGTTAAGCTTATTTAAATGTTGTTACTCATTAAAAAGAAAGAAAAAAAAATGAAAACTTGTGGTTTTAAATAATTTATTGGTTAAGTGTAACAAAAAAAACATTGAACCTTAGAATTGATAATGTTATACAAAATAAGGAAAATGACCAAAATAATGTCAGCTAGACTCAGCGATAGGTTACTTAAGATAACATCTTAATATTAAATTATATATAGAAATTTACTACAATAGAAATCCTAGGCGCCACTGACAAATAATAAGCGAAGACATATGCATGATCCTCCTGCTTGTCAGTAGGTACTGGAGAATCACAGTCAAACACTTGTTCTTTATAAAAATTTCAAAAATGGAAGTGTTGATTGTTGGTATAAATAAATTTTGTACATCACCATGTTATCGGGATTACAATATAGACGAGCTTCTTAAACTGCTAGTCTAGTCTAGCTAGTCAGGAAGCAGGATACAGGTCAAACAGGACGACGCTCCGAAGATTCACGTCTACCCCCACGAACCAATTATAAATATACCCGTATCTTCTAGGGTATATACAAAAAACCTCCTGTAATGATTAAGTTACAGGTTAAAACTACATAATAACACTAATCACACATTGATCTATTCAATTATTAATAATTTATAATACCTTATGGAGCAAAAAGACTTCGCAAGTAATATTACTGGCCTATGTCGACTCCGAGGGTCGAATCAGGACAAATACTGGAATATTACCACGTAATAACATTAAATAAAGTCTCAAACCTCTGAAACATCTCCTAATTCAGAGTAAAGATTCAAATTACTTACGAAATATTGTTCCAACAAATTTTAAACTGCCCGGGAAGTGCCGGCAATAGGATTTATAATTAATCCATATTAATAAATTAGCAATTAAACACTCTAATGAATTTAAGAAACAACGCTTCAAATGCGTTAATAAGATCACACATAACTAAAACACTCACCGAAGGCTAATAAGATATTCAATTCTGAAGTGCTTCCAAAAGAAAAGACTCTAAATGTCACGGCATTGAATTTTATAATAAAAATATGTACCTATAATAAGCAAACAATGTGACTATGCACACGCCGCGTTACACGAAATGTGGGTTATATCAATCGGAAGAATTTAAGAACAATGCACTAATTATCTAAAGAAAGAAACGAGTGTAATAAATTTATAGCAAATTGTTATAGTAATAAATATAACAATAAAACAACGTTGGCTGCAACTGAATTTCTGAAACAATATGACAGCTACTTTCAAATAATATTTAGCGATATATTATCCTTAATAATGATTAATAAATGAAATTTAAAATAGTAATAATAAATAAAATGTTTATATTTTCAATAACATTTTGGGGACCATAAAGGTAGTACATTCAATATTTTAAACAAAAAGAAATGTGACAGACTAATTAAGAAATTGTAATTAGCTGACAACAGATAAATAATTTTAGTCCAGTCAATAAAGCCAAAAGTCAAAGAAAACTCCAAACATTGTGAAATTTTCAGGGTTTGTTGAGGAAGGTAAAATAACTTACCCTGTGATTTTGCAGTGCTATGGGGTGAACGGAAAGGGTTGAAAAGGGGTGAAAAGTGTATTTTGTTAATAACATTGTTAAAAAACATATTACCGCGCTGCAAATTTGGGATTAGCTTTTTGTTACCGTTCTGTAACATATATTAAATTTGCAGCGTTTTGCAACATACGGAACATTGTTTATTACTAAAAATCAAACGCTGCAAAAATCAAAAATGGTTCTGAAATAGTATCGACAACATGTTGTCGACGTTGTAAATTGCACCTTTTTACTAACTTTTTTATTCGAATTATTAACTAACAAAATTGATTTTTAGTAATAAACAATGTTTCGTATGTTGCAAAACGCTGCAAATTTAACAGATGTTCCAAATTGCTATGAACAAGATAATTATAAGTTTGCAGCGTGTTGCTAATTTTTTTACCCCTTTTATTAACAAATATCATTGTTTTTTCCCCTCAAAATTTCACAATGTTTAGAGTTTTCTTTGACTTTTGGCTTTATTGACTGGACTATTTACCTTGTCTATGAATTTGACAGATAATAAGAAATCAATAAAATTAAAATTATAAATTATATTTATTATCTACAGAAATTAAATTTCTATGTAACAATATTGATAAACCCCGGCAAGGAAGTGAAAATAGCGACGATAGCAATACAACTCGAAGATTTTTTGAGAACTACTATTGCTCTTTAGAAATTACCGGTGTTGATGAAGATCTCATCAAAAGGTTATATATAATTCTTCAGACTTTGGCATCCGGCATAGCAGTAAATCCAAAAAAAAATTGTGAATATACTCGCGCTACTGCACAATTCTACGTTACAAAATATAATAATAATAATACTCTTTATTGCATACCACATACAGAAATGTTACATATAAATTGTAAAAAGAGGTATTGGTAATACAACAAGGCGGTCTTCTCGCTAAATAGCGATCCCTTCCAGACAACCTTATACTGGTGGGAATGAAGAAAGAAAGTACAGAGTGGTGCATAAAGGAAGTGCAGTGCAGAGTGGTGCATGGTGTAAAGGATTACATCACCGACGGTATGGCCTGGGAATGAATTGTATTTTATTGCGAATAGCAAGTAATCTCCGCAATTTGTTTTGTTTTAGTAAATTAATTTTACTTTATCGACCTGCTGCATCACACTGATTCCTTAGAAGTCACTACTTGCGGTAGCGTCGGGAGTCGGGTTGCTTTCCTCCCTCAAATATGGCGAAGGGGGCATCACCCCCTTCGCCATATTTGAGGCTCTTGTGTTATGCTCGTGAACGGGTGCTGCTTGCGGTGACTGGTTGTGTGGTAGGCCGAAGATTTGATTTATTTTTTACTGTTATTATTATTTAATTTTCGTTGCCTGAAATCATTAGCCTTCTTTTCCGATTGATTGCGACGGTTCCAGTTGTTCCAAAATTGCATTTAAGATTGACGTTTGTGAAACAGTGATCACAATAACAAAAAATATATCCGGCTGAGTTTGTTGTGTGGTTCTTCTCAGACCCCTCATAGCTTTAACATTAAGATGGAAAGTGTTTTTTCAGAAGGGCTTATTACGATAAATCTAGTATCGTAATAGGCCCTCCTGACATTTCCATGTTGACGTACACAAGTGATCACTGATTATGATTCTAAGTGGAAAAGATATAAATAAATAAATAAATAAAATAAATAAATATACTACTTTTGTATGATATTTCGCCGATAATTTATAATAAATGTAAATAAAATGAATAACTAAATTAAAAAGTGTTAATCAATAAACCCATGAGTTTTTGTCCCAACCTAGCGGTTTCACTTTATACTGATATATTTATATAAAAGATGTGGTTATGTTTCCCTAAGTTATAAATAGATGGCGTTACAAAACATTACGAGTATATTTGATCACAAATTTGTATATATTTTTTTCGAAGATAGTAAAAGTAAACTTACTTTTTAGTAAAACTAAATTTACTTTTTATCTCATCTATTCAAAAACATCTGCTTGGTTCCCGAAAAGCAGGGATTAAAACACTGCTTTAGTCCCACCGGGATTAAAACATTCTTGAATTTCGAACGCTAATATTGAAAGGATGCGTTTCGTAATTTTCAACTACGAAAGAGATCGATTACGAATCTTGTATGAAAAAAGTAGGCTGAGTGACTAAAACTCCTTGTTCCTGAATGAAAACTGAACGGAACGCATCCATTAGGAATTTCGTTAAAAAAAGTCTCAAAAATAGCCGCCACAGTTGAATCTGAATTTATTTCAATATTGTAAATTTTTAGCTTAATAGGTCCATTAGCAGCCCTAGTTTTCCCAGAAACACTAGATAAAACATCCAAAGTCGACTTAGCTTGTACGCAAACGTTCTTAAATATTTTAGAAAAATTTCTAACTTTATTCAAGAACACCGGATCTGATTTCATTGCCTCTCACTATATAAATCATATAACTTATCTCTATTTTTATATATTCCCACGGTAACCCAATCAATAAATTTAAGTTTTAGGTACATATTTTGTCATAGTTTTTGGCTTAAAAACATTATTAAATTCTTGTAACAAAAAATCGAAAACGTTATTATATAAATTATTTGGATTATCATCGGTCATGTCTACTTTATACACTTTTGCTCAACAGTATTCTTAAATGTTAGGACCCGGTTTTTTGTAATTGGTCTACAAGTAAACTTTTGGGGTTTTTAATTTTTGTTCCAACTCCTTTGCAGAGGCCTTGCGAGTTGCAATTACTCTTTCCATAGTTGAACCTGGGTACAAATTGTCTTTTAGATCCATATGGGACAGTTTCAAAATGCTTGTTTTATATATATATATATATATAGTAAGGTAAAGTAAAAGTAATGGTTTTATATGAGGCCAATGTTTTTGTGTTCACCTTTACTTCCAACTAGTCAAGTAAAGAGAGTCAATAACGGTGCCAGAGTATGTGGATAGACGTAACTCACTATAAAATGAGTAGTTGGTAGTTTAATGTAAGTGTAATTATATTAAAAGTAAAACAAAATACTCCCCGGGATTGAAGAAATTTGAATTCGACATCCGTTGGTTGACAGCTCAGTATATTTCTTTGTTCTGTTTAAATCAAGCACGAAGACAAAGTACAAACAATAGCACTATAGTAATATGGCATTTTTAAGTACTAAATGAGATAATTGCACTTAATTAATATACATAAAGTAATTTAATATTAATTAAAATGTACGGAGAAATTTTCTGACGACTAGTTGTCAGTGATGCCAGATATTTTTTTTTCTCTACTCGCATAAGAACTATATTAATGCAAATGGTTAAAAGTCATTACCGTCATACCTCCTCGAGGAAACACTGTAGTTTTGCGCGCGCCTTGCGTGACGGCAAATGACACGTCCAGTCAATGTTTACTATGAACTTTTTATTTACTTCATACATATTTTAAGTTTTAAATGCTTTACAAGTCATGGAAGAAGATAAAAACCATATTACAACTATTGTATAGTACCGGAGTGCAAAAATAGTATTAGAAAAACACCCGACAAAGTGTTTATTATATTCAAAGAGATGCGAAAATACAAAAACAATGGTCTATGGTAATTAAAAGGGATAATATATGTCTTAAATTGTGTTTATATTATTGTGAAGATCAATTTAACGTAAGTTTACTTTATTTATAATAAGTTTAATTTAATAGTTTAAATTTATAGTAAGTTGTATTAGCTATTGAACATTAAAACAATTTGAGTTTAAAATTAACGTAACGTATCATTTAATAAAACCTTGTAAGAATTTAAATATAGGTTTAAATTATAAATTTTCTCAGTAACACTGATACCACAGCCTTCGACGCCGATAATTTGAATGGCGTGTCAAATGACGTCACATTTTCTTTCGACCAATGGTGGCGCGTTTTGGAAGTTTGAATTTCGCTCCCTTAATTTACACTATTCACAAATTATTTTATGGCCCTTAATGATTAGTAAATAAAAAAAATGTTTTTATTATAATAAGATGATAACAAGTATCCGAAAAAAAAGTATTTTAGACTATTTCAAATTTTATGCATATTCCCTATTCCTTCAATAATTAATCGAAAGGAACTTCGTTCCATCCGGGTGTCCCTTGACACCTCTTAGTTTTTTTCTGCTTTTTAAAATTATGTTACTGGTTTCTAAATTGTACTAAATGAACCTACAGACACACAAAAATTTTTATTATTTAAGTATTTATAATTAAATAATTAAAAATTTTGTATGTCTGTAGATTCATTATTTTAATTATCAATATATCCTATAAAGAGGAAAGATTTGTTTGTTTGTTGAATTGAATAGGCTCTGAAACTACGGGACCGATTATTAAAAAAATCTTTTAGCATTTGAATCCTACATTATGATGTACAAAGGTTATATTTAAGACGAGAAATATGTATATTATATTTAATAAAATAAGGATCCACGTGAAAGTTTCGACAATGTAATAAATTATAAATGTATATTATATTAATCAATTATAATGTATAAGTAACATGATTCAAGACTTTTTTATGGGTAGATACATAGGTAGGTTTCATGTATATTAATAAATATAAACATTTAGAGTTAAAATGATTTACAATCACTAATAATACTATGATGAAGGGATTTATATTATCACTAGCTGTTGCCCGTGATTCTTTATAAATACGATCATAAGCCATATAAATATAATTTTACAGTCTACGTGGACGCGGTCACGGGCAACATCTGTCCCTAATAAAGTACTTTACCTGAGTAAATAAGTGTAAAAACCTTTTGGTCTTCATAACAAGGCTTTTTTTCCTATATAGTGCCGACGAAGCCGCTGGGAACAGATAATTATTGCATAAGAACCTCTACCCGCACGAATAAAACGTCAATATCTTGGAGACGACTATTTCTATTTCGACCAATCATGGATAAAAACTATCTCGACTATTATAACTTTCGATTATAAAAACCGTCAACGTATTTGGCAGCAAATTTGCCACAGACAGATACACAGATAGACCGGTCAAACTTATAGCAACCCGCTTTTTAGTAGGAGGTTAAAAATATCGGTTTTTATAACAAATACCAGCTGTGCCTGCGACTTCGTACGCGTAGATTTCGTATTTGATAAAACGTAGGTATCCTTTATGCTTACCAATGTATGTAAATTTATTTATTTTATTTATTCATATCTTTTCCACTTAGAATCATAATCAGTGATCACTTGTGTACGTCAACATGGAAGTGTCAGGAGGGCCTATTACGATACTAGATTTATCGTAATAAGCCCTTCTGAAAAAAGCACTTTCCATCTTAATGTTAAAGCTATGAGGGTTCCAAACGCGTCCTGGTCTGAGAAGAACCACACAACAAACTCAGCCGGATATATTTTTTGTTATTGTGATCACTGTTTCACAAACGTCAAACTTAAATGCAAATTTGGAACAACTAGAACCGTCGCAATCAATCGGAAAAGAAGCCTAATGATTTCAGGCAACGAAAATTAAATAATAATAACAGAAAAAATATATATATATAAATCTTCGGCCTGCCACACAAGCAGCACCCGTTCACGAGCATAACACAAGAGCCAGCCATCACCCCCTTCGCACATATTTGAGGGAGGGAGGCAACCCGACTCCCGATGCTACCGCAAGTAGTGACTTCTAAGGAATCGGTGTGATGCAGAAGGTCGATAACGCAAAATTAATTTACAACAAAAAACAAATTGCGGAGATTACTAGCTATTCGATTACATGCGAGATATTCATCGATGCGATTACATATTCATCGATGCGATTACATATTCATCGATGCGATTACAATACAATACAGATTCATTCCCAGGCCATACCGTCGTCGATGTAATCCTTTACACTATAGTAGGATTTTTTTATTAAATTATTTTTAACATATAATTTAAATTTATTTAATGAGAGGCTTAAGGCTTCATTTGGGAGCTTATTATAAAAACGTATACAATTACCCTTAAAGGATTTACCTATTTTATGGAGCCTAGTGCCGGGCATAGCGAGTTTATTTTTATTTCTTGTATTAATTTTATGTAAATCACAATTTTTCTTGAACTTTGAAATATTTTTATGAACGTAAATTAAATTTTCATAAATATATTGATTGTAAACAGTCATAATTTTAAATTCTTTAAATTTATTTCTTAACGAGTCTCTTGGTCTCATATTATATATTGCGCGAACAGCCCTCTTCTGTAATGTAAATATGGTATCAATGTCAGTCGCATTGCCCCATAAGAGTATACCGTATGACATTAAGCTATGAAAGTAACTAAAGTAAACTAATCGAGCAGTTTCCATATTTGTTAATAGACGTATTTTTTTAACCGCGTATGCAGCAGAACTTAGTCTGCTTGACAAATCAAATATATGAGGACCCCATTGCAATTTTTCATCTAAAGTAATGCCCAAGAAAGTAGTAGATTTGACCAAGTCCAAATCCTCATTATTTAATTGTACATTGGTTCTAACATTTTTAACATTTGGTAAACTAAATTTGACACATTTTGTCTTTTTTTTATTAAGCAACAAATTATTGGCGTTAAACCAATGTACAACATCTGAGAGAGCATTGTTTACATCGTCAATAACAGATTGCCGTCTATTAACTTTAAAAGTAAGGGAAGTATCATCAGCAAACAACACTATCCCATGTTTTTCCTTCACTAGGTGAGGTAAGTCATTTATGTAAATGAGGAACAAGAAAGGCCCTAAGATAGAGCCCTGTGGCACTCCTATTTTTACCAAAGAACCAGGGGAACGTTTTCCATTTACATCAACTTTTTGAATTCTATCATTAAGATATGAACTAATTAAATCTAGAGACTTATTTTTAACTCCATAATGTTCTAACTTTTTCACAAGGATTTCATGTTGAACGCAGTCAATCGCCTTAGATAGATCACAGAAAATGCCAAGTGCATCCTGTGATCCTTCCCAGGCTTCAAATATGTTTAGTAATAGCTCTACACCAGCATCTGTTGTAGAGCGACCGGCAGTGAAACCAAACTGGTTTTTGTGTAAGAGATTGTTTTTACTGAAATATGCCACAAGTTGATTAAGAATTATTTTCTCAAAAATCTTACTAAAAGTGGGTAGGACTGAAATAGGTCTATAGTTACTAGGATCTAATGAACAGCCGGATTTGAATAATGGAGTTATTTTACTTTGTTTCATTAGATCAGGAAATATGCCATATTCTAAACAATTATTAAATATTAATGCTAAGTCTGGCGCTACAATGTCAATTATGGACTTAAGTATGTCAACAGAAAACCCCCAAAGATCACTAGTCTTTTTAACGCTAATTGATCTAAATACTTTGATTACTTCTTGAGCATTAACTTTTTCAAACTTAAAACTACTAACACATTGATCTACATTCTCTCTAAGTAAACCCATAGCTGCAGCGGTAGAAGAATTTAAAGATAACGTTGTAGTCACTGGAATATTAGTAAAAAAGGTTTCAAAAGCAACCTCGAGGTCAGACGTGACATATTTATTATCTATATTTAATTTATAGTCGATCCTCTGGGATTTAGCTCTTCCAGTTTCTTATTAATTATTTTCCAAGTTGTTTTTATTTTATTAATGCTATTTCCTATTTTATTTTGAATATGTTGATTTTTTGCTATTTTACATTGTTTTTTAAAAGATTTGGAAAATAATTTTACTAGTATTAAACATCAATTCCGCATACATATTATATAATTTTTCTCTATTTTTGTGTAACTCAGCAGATGCCCAATCACTAAACACTAATTTATCATTAACAACCACTGTTTTAGGAGTAAATATAGAGTTAAATAATTTAGTGAAAGTACTAAAAAAGTCATTATACATAATATTGGGGTTTGAATTTTTCATCAAAGGCAAATAGCGTACTAACCCATTTTTAATTTGTTCGATACGTTCTACAGTCACTGGTATAAAACTTATTTTCTGTTTTGATTTTTCTTTCTTGCTACAACTGAATTTAATAAATTGGCCATAGTGGTCAGAATCTAATGTATTGAATAAACATTTAAAATTTGGAATAACATTTGTAAAAATGTTATCAATACAAGTGGCACTAGTGGTTGTGACTCTAATAGGCTCCATAAACATGTGTAAAAGATTATAAGATTTGAACAAATTTAAAAACTTTATACTTATTGAATTTTGTTCAAGAATATTAATATTGAAGTCTCCACAAATAATTACCTTTTTACTAGAATGTGATAGTTTATACAATACCTCATCCATAATCTTTTCAAAATGTTCAAAGTTAGATGACGGTGGCCTATAAACATTTACAATTATGAACTCTTCTAATTCAACTGAAGCAAGTTCAGTTGTCCGCTCAACAGAGTGGCTCACTATGTCCTTGCGTTCTTTGAATTTTATCTGTTTATTTAAAATAATTAAAGAGCCACCATGTATGGAATTAACTCTGTTGAACGAACTACCAACCTGGTGGTTATTGAAATTAAATATTAATTCATCATTCTTAAGCCAATGCTCAGTGACACAAAAAATATTAATATTAAAAGTATTTAAAAACAATTCAATTTCTAATTCCTTATTTCTAATACACTGAATGTTCTGATGCACCAGGTTGATACAGTTTATGTTATGGTTTTTATTATTTATTTTAACAATTTTTGTATTTCTGTAATCATCATTAATATCATTATTTGATATCTTAATTATTTGGCTAGAGGATATCTCTACTGTCTTAATGTCTAGTTTAAACTACTACTAATACTACTATTACTAGTTGGATTTATTTCCAAGCTGTTTTTACTTATACAAGTAATTGAATGCTGTTCAATAGAAACAATTTTAGCCAAATTATTGGCTGTCATAGTAAAATAATATAATAGCGATGAAGCTACCTGTCTTTTAATATATGGAGATAGGTAATACCTACCATTAGTCAAGTTATAAAAGTTACTAACATTAGTGTTAGTGTCAATCACATGAAATTTGTCATTATACAAACATAAATTATATATCAGTAAATTTATCTTATATCTAATTTTATTTTCGGCCTGTGGCAAACCTTGATTATAGGGTAATGAAAACCAGACAATTTTATTGACATCTAAGTTACTTATAGTTTCAAAACATTTTTTAAATTCCAAATGATTTACATTATCTCTATTTCCTACAAAAATTATTATATTTGTTGACTTAGTAAATTGTTTACTTGAATTTTTTATTTGTCTAGTAATATTCATTAAATTATTGTCAGGTGAACAGCTGTTGAATACATTTTGTTTTTCAAAATAAGAATTTAGTACAGATCCCATTCCTTTTCCAATATTATCGCTAAACATATAAGTGTCATATACAGGAGTTAATTTGAGGGAGCCACTATTATTAGAAACAGGGATATCAACCTTGTCACACAATATTTTAGCGGGGGAGGACAATGTTGTTTTTACAGAAAATAACTTATTATTACACTCACATGAACAACTGTTAGTCTGTGAGTTCATACATTCCAAACTATTTTGTGATTTTTTTAATAGTTCATCTACTTTTGACTTTTGTTCGCTTAGCAAGTTTTGTGTGTTTTCATATTTTTTTGTAACACTTCTTAAAGTAGTCTGCAAACGGGCTAAATGTGTGTCTAATAATTGTGTGTCAGATTCATATCTCCTATTTCTATTTTCTAATTCTATATTACAAAAGTTAATTTTTTTTAACAATATATTTTTATTAATAATTGATAATTGATTTTGTAAAAAACTTGTTCTTTTTAGTTAATTTTTGCATTTTCTTAATATATCTATTAATTCTAATATATTTTTTTAATTTCTTATTGCTACAGCTACCCAGCCTTTGTGAGTTCAATGTGTCATTTGTTAAATCTATAGTGACACAGGGGTTTTTAGTTGCAGTAGTTGGTGAGTTGACCAACTGAGAAGCGCTGCCAATTAACTCTTCATACAAGCTGTGAGTGTGAACGTTAGTTGAGTTTTGAGCGGCCTCCTCCAGTTCCAAGATTTGTTGGTGGGCATCTCTCAGCTCCAGCTCCAGGGTGTCGGTACGCCGAAGGGCCTGCTCATACTCAAGACCACACTCATCAAACCTAGCCACTAATAACTGTAGCCTGTTACGCTCATCTTCAACATCATTATATTTAACATGTAACTTAGAAAGTTCTATTTTTAATTTGTCATTGTTCTTTAAAACATCTAATAGTTCCCTCTCATTAGCATCTCTTTCATTGTTTAGCTGGGCACACAAGTCCTTACTCACTTTTAATTCTTGGAATGCCAGTTGGAGTTTGTTCTCCTCTTGGCGTGAAAGGGCACGTGAACGAGTCATCATTTTAATATTAAATAAGGTACCAATGTGCAAAACCAAACAAAGGGCCTATATTGCTTTGTTTCCGCAATAAATGAGACAAAACAAAGAAACTGAGATTTGCAGAAACAAAACTAATATGAAATTGAATGAGACAGTTGTTATATAATAAAGAAGAACTAAAAACACTTAAAAACTAGAATATATATCTATTTTAGAAAATTTAAAGTTTGTACGTTACCAATCAACTGTCACTTTTCACTTTCTTAGAGATTTACAATATTGAAGAATAACTTAAACACTATAATTCTTATTACACTAGTATCAATACACTTTAATTGAATAATTGATTGGGAATTTAGCTAAAATTATACACTATAAATAATTTTACTTAATAAAACTATTAGGAACAATTCAAATCAGCTGTTGGCCTCAGTGTTGCCACAGACCAAGAATTATAAACCTTCAAACTGTTAAGCAGCAATGCTACGAAATAAGAGATTATTAACTTAAATGTAAAGTGAATCTCATGACAATATATTCCCGAAAACTGCATCAAAATCGATTTTTTTTTTTTTTTTTTGTTTTGTTTGTCTATGCTGTTAGCCCTGTTGGCTATTACAGCGTCACCGGGGGAGCGGGTGGGTCTGGAGACCCACCCTTAACAAGGGGGGGCCAGATGGGCCCCCATGGGGAACGACGGCCCGAGGGCGTCTCAGATTGAGACACGGACCTCGGCTCGGGGCGTCGTTAGTCAGGAGGGAAGCTAAGGAAATTTGGACACTAGCGTCCTCCGACGGCAGAACGCCGGAGCAACGGAGCACTTACTCAGTTGGGACCTCGTCTATACCGGTACAGACGGTGTGTGTCTATATGTTGTGTGGTGTCAATTATGTCTACGCGTACACGTTATTACCTACTGTGAACGCGTCGTCGGGGTCAACGAGTACCGACTTGGGTCTTCTTTTTCTGACTAAAGTAGTCTTACGTGGTCTATACTCTGCGGCGTCAGCCACCAGTGGGTTCGGGTGTCGCTCAGCACGTTCAAAGTACTTTTGGGAAAGCCCCTTGAAGTACTGAGCGATGGTCGGAAGGTCTAAATCTCTATGGAGATCGATGTTGCGTACGAACCACGGCGCCCCGGTTGCAATCCGTGTAAACCTGTTCTGAATCACCTGAAGGGGTTTCAGATTAGCGTGCGCAAAAGCGGGACTCGCATAGGACATGACGGAACGTATCCAAGCTTTGTAAAGTGTCACCTTATTGCGAAGGGACATTTTACTCCGCTTGCCTAACAGCGGATATAAACGACCTAATATGTAGGCCGCTCTGCTACGAACGGTCCTAATATGCGCAGTGAAAACTAACTTTCTATCTAACGTTACTCCTAGGTATTTTGCCTCGTCTTTCCAAGGTATCTGTTTATCAAAGAGTTTGATTTGCGGGAGAATCCTTGGGGGGCCACGTTCGAAGAGCACCGAAACACTCTTCTCAGGGTTTACCTCGATCCGCCATTTCCGAAGCCAACTCTCGAGGGAGTCGACTGCGGATTGGAGACGTTGGTATATCTCCCAGTGATCCTTAGAGGACGTGTAAAGCGCGGTATCGTCCGCGTACATGGCAAGGTGCACTTTAGATCGCGGCCTAGGAATATCGCTAGCGTAGATGGAGTAGAGGATGAGCGAGAGAACTGAACCCTGGGGAACACCCGCCCTGATGGGGCGGGGGGTTGACAAAACGCCTTCCACTCTGTAGCGAAAGGAGCGATTCGACAGGTAGTCCCGTATGATGAGTACGAGTCTGTCCGACACCTTGAACTGGTATAACTTGTACACCAGTCCATTGTGCCAGACCCTGTCGAACGCCTTAGCTACATCGAGGAAGAGCGCTCCTGTCCTATGCTTCTTGGCCCTCACAGTGGCCCCTATCAGTATGTGCTCCGTGAGGCGTTGCACCTGATGGGAACATGAATGGTTGGCTCTAAAGCCGAACTGCTCATTTGGGATGATTTTGAGTCTCTCGACTTCCGATCTAAGTCTACAGAGGATGATTCTCTCATATACTTTCCCTAAGGAACTAAGAAGACTAATGGGACGGTAACTACTAGGCAGATGCCGGGGTTTGCCCGGCTTATGGAACCCTATCACTATGGCCTCTTTCCACTGGGCCGGAAACGAGCAACCGGCCAGTAGAGCGTTAAAAATGGTAACCAATAGGTAAATTAAAGGAGGCGGAAGAAGCTTTATCACTTTGTTAGTGATCCTATCGGGACCTGGCGATTTCTTGGCGTGAAGCGCCCTAACTATGGACATCACCTCGTCTAGGTTCGTTTCCTTGATTGGCGGACCGACCGGTGGCTGAGAACACATTATATTGACCGATTTGTCGACTATTTCGACATGATCGCGATCAACCGATTGAGCAGACAGACGGCACTGGCTCTCTAGACTGTCGGCTAAGCACTCAGCTTTGTCAGGGTCGTCAAACGCGATGGCGGAGTTAGGTCCAACCAAGGGAGGCATATCTGAGACAGTGTCCGCCTTCAACGCTCTCTGCAACCGCCAGAATGCCTGGTGTGTTGGAGAGAGCGTCGCAAGCGTCCTATCCCAGCCGCTATCTCTGAAGTCGTCGAGAGCTTGTCTCGATTCCCTCTGGAGACGGCGCAGCCTCCGTCGGTTGTCATCTGTCGGGTATCGGTCATGGGCTCTAATCGCGGCGTTTTTACGGGTGATGAGAAGTCTAATGTCCGGAGGGAGTGCTCGGTAACCCTCGAAGTTCACTCGGACCTCCCTCGAGGACTTTCCTATGCTGTCTACCAAATGTTCTGTGAAGTTAGTCGCGGCTGAGACAGCGTCCTCGACCGATATAAGCTGGTCAGGAATTTTGTCGAGGTGCGCTGGTACGGGGGAATGGAGTTGCTCTCGAAGCTTCGTCCAGTTAATAATTGTTTTGGTCGCGGGTTCCCTAAGGGGAGGAAGTCCTAGCTGAAATAGGACCGGTCGATGGTCAGAGTCTAGCTCGGATAGCGTCTCGATAGAACGTAACTGGAGTGTCACGCCCTTCAAGAGTACTATGTCGAGCACGTCGGGTCTGTCATGTCGGAAGTCTGTGTCGCAGTATCGCGTGGGACTCAAAGGCGCGGTGATCTCGAAGTCGAGACCAGCCTTGTAACTTAGCCTATCAAGGAGATTCCCTCTACTGTTTGCGACAGTGGAGTTCCAGCGGGGATGTTTGCAATTTAGGTCGCCGGCCAGAATGGTTGCGTTACCTAATTGGAGTAAGGACTTAAGGTCCCTCTCAAGTAAGGCTTTATTGGGAGAAAGATAGACGGATGCTAGTACGATCGACTGATGGCCGGTCATACCCACCTGACATAATGACGCTTCTACGTTGACTAGTTGGGGCGGATCGAGCGGAGTGCAATGAAGAGACCTTCTGTAATAGATGATGTTTCCCCCCTTCGCGGTTGCCCTATCGTTCCTAACGAGACGGTAATTCGCGATGCGCGGATCACGATTACACGGCTTCAGAAAGGTCTCTTGTACTAACAGGACGTCTATCTGGTGCGTGACCACGAAGTCGCGCACTAGATCTATCTGCTTAAGTAGCCCGTTCGCGTTGAATGTAGCGACAGTCAGAGAGCGAGCAAAATCGATTAACCCGTTTCTGAGATTAGCGTGCACAAACATACTAACATACAGAGGAAAAGACAAAATGAAGAAACATTGTTTTGGGTTCTCTTGCTTATATAATGGTCTCCCTGTATGCATTTTTGAAAATATTTTTTTTTCGTGTTGTGTGCACAACTAAAAGAAAAACAGATAAACAGACAAAGATTTTAAAAATGTTGAAAATGGATTGTGTTAGTTATCACTTCACATCCTGGTATAGTTTTTTAAATATTTTCAATGTACAAAGACTATTCCTCTACAGATTTATTACATGTGTAGAATAAAATTTGAACCATTACCTATTACGCCATTGACATAAATTGTCATAACCTTTTTTATTTCTTAACCGATGTAGATGAATTAAACACAAATGTTAAGACTGTTATAATATATTCCTGAAACCCGCATTCAAATTGGTTACGCCTTTTTTGAGATTAGCGTGCACAAACATCTGTATAGACATAGTCTGTATGTCTACACAGACAGACAAACTGAAAAACCATTGTTTTGGGTTTTCTTGCTCTTATAAAGCCCCCTATGATGTTTTTTTTTATTCCATGAACAGGAATGGATCAGTGACAATTTTATTATATGTATAGATAAGAATATTTTGTAATAGAAAGTCAAAAGGAAGATACGTAGGAAAAAGTTGAGAAAGGATTTTGTTTAGAAAATGTATTTAAATAATTTAACGAACATTTTAAAATATTGAGCGAGTTAAATAGATATATGTTAATAATTTGTGATCTTGGACAATCAAGGAATTTTTATGGAAAGTAGTACCTAGAGAGAATGTTCCATTAATGTTTTTCACGAAATAGGGAGATATGGTCATATTTACGTTAATAGAGTTTTGTAAGATTTAACGAAAATAGGCAACCGTATTAAGAAAGCAGTAAAGGCAAGAATCTTTTTATTTACTTCAGTAGTTTGATGTCCAAAGGAAAGATTCTGATCAAAAAGAACACCACGATTTCTTATTGAATCAGTAAATTATACTTAAACTCGTTATTTTGAATATATTATAAAGGTACTGGTTTTTAGCAGTTTATTCAGGGGATAGAATATACTTCTAGAGTCTAGACTTGCCGATAATAATTATATAGATCTTCGTAGGATTCAATTTGAGACCCAAAGTTTTTAAACCGGTTATTTAAAATTAATCTTATCATTACACAACTTAAGATTAACTTTAGTTAATCATTAGGTATACAAGTTGCTGTTTCTGATATTAAAGACGTGAGTTTAAAATACTTTGATGAAGTTAGATTGGACCGAACATCATTATAATAAAGACTATTACCTACAACTAAAAAAACGTGTCTTCAATTTTTAATGTACCAATGATTTGTAGTTATGTCTGTTGAAATATAAATACGAGGTTGTTTTCACCAATTAATGTTTGATTGATTTGTAGTTTTGTTATTGTAGACATAAGTAAATTAGCACTTTTGTGTTACAACTTCATTAGGTGGTATATTATTATTTACAGGTGACAAACAGAATTCCCCTCGTACGCTTTTAAAGTTAGATAATATTGTTTTATAATGTTTTCCTAATGAACGTTTTGACTTTGTAATTTAAATATTTAAATTTTTATTTAGTAATCGACTTAATAGTTAGGATTGCGTCATTTACTACAGTATTATTATCTTAATTAGTTTTAAATAAAAAATAAAGTTGATACATAGTAATTAAGTAAGGTATACCTACTTATTTACAGTTATTTGTTTTTTAAATCTGTTCAATAACTACTACTAAGTAAACGAAAATAGAGGAAGCTTTAAAATAATATATACTTAAACATGATACTCTTATATTTGATGAAATAAATGGAACATTTAGACTGAATTTTAGTGCATATGATATACCTTATCAGAAAAAGTATCTATGGTTGCTTTTTACAATATTCATCGTTAAATAGAGAAATATATAACCTCTTTACATTCTTGTTAATTTAATTCTTCATTATGATTCGATGAACTATACTACTATCTTCGGATTACCAAAAAATAAAGTTTTCAAATATATGCGCCCAGAGTATCCTGACTTCCTGTCATCCATTAATGATAACATTTTTCATGTTGTCTTAGTTGCCGAGTCTTAGATGAAAACGCGCTAACCCTGTACTCATTTTTATTTTTTGTTTAATTTCGTATTGTTTCGTCGTTGGGTTTTATTTTGATCTGTTATATTTGGAACCCCAATGTGTAGAAAAACCTTAAAAAACAATAAGGTGGCGATAGGGATTGCCACTTGTCCCGCAAGAGCGTTTTAATTAGCGAAAAGCGGACGAGGGACTGTTGGTTCGCAACTCAGAATGTATGTGGAGGGATGGATAGCAAACTAGACGAAGCTTGTAGGTCGATGAATAAAAGCAATATAGATATATTGTGTATGATATCTTCTTCGTGTCGTAGAAAAAAGGGCAAGGCGTTTCACAGCGTTGGCATCATAACTACGTCGTGGTCCGGATTGGCCAAAAACCACCGTGCTTGCCAGGGCGTGGGACTCCTATTATCTTGAAGGATGTCAGAGCATATGTTGGAGTACCAAGTATAGATGAATAAAAAGGCACTAAAAGGATGGTTACACGAGGTAAAACAAACAAGGAAGAAGATTTTGAAATAAAAATGTCGGACGACTTTCGATACAACCAAAAACTATTTTGGTCGATTAAGTCTGTATGTCCCGGGGTGGGTCCTGGGTAAAAGTAAAAAGAACGTTGTGAGAGGTGAGGATGGTGACTGAGAGGTGAGGATGGTGACTGAGAGGTGACTTGGTGAGCAATGAATCGAGAGTGCTAGGGATGTGGAAGAACTATTTTATAAAGTTATTTGAATGCAGTGATTCTGTTCCTCAAATAGAGTGCAAGATTCTAGTGGTGAAAGTTGTGAGCAAGAAAATACTTTGGAAGAGATTAGTATAAATATCATAAGTTGTACAATAAGTGCGATAAAACGCTTGAAATAAGGTAAGACAATGGGATAGAACAAAGTGAGTCTGAAAATGCTTAAAGCTGGAAAAGGACTAGTAGCTTCCTGGTTGTGTATGTTCTAAAATAAATGCTGGTCTGATGGCGTGGTACCAGAAAACTGGTCCAAGGGCGTCATTGTACCGTTATATAAAAGAAAAGGCTCATACCAGGAACCTATAAACTACCGCGGTATCAGACTACTGAGCGTTGTGGGAAAACTGTGTGCAAAGATCTTGATAGATAAAGTTGTGAAAAAGACGTATGTTAAGGATGAGCAAGCGGGATTTAGAAGGGAAATGCACCAATCATACACCAATGATGCTAGACTGTATCAATGAATCATTTGTGAAAAGAGTTATGAAGATGAATGCGGTAAAGATGAAAGTGATCTTTGAAAGAGATGAGAATGTGACTCCATGTAAGATTGTGATACAAGGTGTGAATGAAAGGTGAGTAGAGATATTGGTGTACCTAGGTAGTATCTTACCAAAGATGGAGAGTTTGATGAGGACATTTAGAGTACGGCAGGAAAACACAGTGAATGGAATAGTGAAAAGGTTTACTAGCAATAAGATTCTGCGCCATAAAGCTCGTTTGGCTAACCACACAGTCGTATTGATTCCAACACTGGCGTATGGGAGCGAGTTGGGTTTCACAGAAATAGCATGAAAGTAGAATTAATGCAGTGGAGATGAAATCTTAGACGAGCATGTGTGAGATAAAACTGACTGACAGACTGAGAAATACTGTGATGCGTGACAGATGTGGCGTGAAAAGCTGGAGTTACAAGTAGAGTTTTATGAAAATTATAGTGTATGTGAGAGGCGAAAGAATTATGTCAGGACCAAAAGAAGTGGCGCTACATAGTCTCTTCTTACCTATGCTTATATATGTATGTGTATATGAACCATATCTATAAACCTGTAACTTAAGTAAATAATTCCGATAAAAATTTAACTTTTTGCAAATCTTTTTAAGTAGGCAAAGTTCATCTAGAAACTAATACATTAATTCGAATTATTTCAGGTTAAGGAAGATACAGCCAATTGTATTGAATATAATATGTACGAAACAACAAGGAGAAAAATGTAATCTAAGTTTGAAACAAAAGAGTTGTGCCTCATATATATTTTTTTATCACAACAGTTTTACCAGTAAAACTATCTGTTATAAAAAGAAAATTGTTCACTGAAAACACAGCTGATAATACTTATATAGCATCTTATATCTTCTATATCTGCTGATTATCAACCAAGTTACTTATCTGAGTCAAGTGAAATGGAAATTGATTCAGAGGAAGAAACATTTTAAAAATGTAATGTGTAGTACCTTGCTAACTGCTATTGAAAAAGAGTTTGTTGGTATTTGATTTGTTAGAGTTGTTTGAGTATTGAAAAAAATGTTTTTAGGATTACCTAAACAATTGTATCATTTAATAAAACCTTTAAGCACGAAAATATAGGTTTAAATTATTTATTTTTCTCAATCACACTAATACCACAGTATGAACTTAAACGCCGATATATTGAATGGCGTGTCAAATGACGTCACATTTCCTTTCGACCAATGGTGGCGCGTTTTGGAAGTTTGAATTTCGCTCCCTAAATTTACACTTTTCATTAATTATTTTATGGCCTTAAATGATAAGTAAATTAAAAAAAATGATTTTATTATAATAAGATGATAAAAAGTAATCGAAAAAAAAATATTTGAGACCATTTAATTTTTTTTGCATGTTCCCTATTTGAATAGCGTGTCAAATGACGTCACATATCCTTTCGACCAATGGAGGCGCGTTTTGGAAATTTGAATTTCGCTCCCTTAATTTCCACTTTTAACGGGGAATTAGCGTAGGCCGCCCATCAATAAATTCAAATTTTCAATTTCAAAATATCTTTATTCAAGTAGGCATTTACACGCACTTTTGAATCGTCAATTACATTAAATTGGTCAGTATAGTCAGTCTGTGAGTAAACTACCACCAGCTCGGAATGCTGTTCTGCTGAGAAGAGCTGGCCAGAAACTCAACAGTTGCTCTTTTTAAATGAAATTTAACAATGTTTGACTTATACATTATAACATCAACCCTGCAAATGAATTAAGGACCCAAGTTCCATACATTTCGATCATCCAAAAAAGTTTGAATTTTTTAATATATTATAGATTTGTTTAATAATATACTTTTAATTTTAGATTTAAAACTAAGAAAAGGAAGATCCAAAATATCTTGTTATACAACCTTACCTTATTATATATCACTGAAGCCCATGAAGGATTTGTTAACTATTCAAGTCGAAATTTAGGCGTTACGAGTTTATTTTTATTTTTTGTATTTATCGTATGTCTGTCGCTGTTTTTAGTATAAGTATTTAAATTTTGACGTATATATAATATATTATTAAAAATGTATTGAGAAACGATCGTAAGTATACCGATTTCTTTAAAACATCTCTTAGGGAGTCTCTAGCACTTAGATTACAAATAGCCCGTATAGCTCTTTTTTGTAAAACAAATATAGAATTCATTTCGGCAGCACTGCCCCATAATAAAATACCGTAAGACAAAATACTATGAAAATAACTAAAATAAACGAGTCGAGCCGTATTAACATCTGATAATTGTCTTACTTTTTTAATTGCACAGACGGCAGTTTGTCAGCGTATGTGGAGAGATGGGGGTTCCACTGGAGCTTTTTATCTAAAGTTATACCTAAGAAAATTGTTGAGTCAGTCAGTTCTAACACTTCATTGTTAAGGCGTAGACTACAATTTTGACTTTTGACATTAGGAAGTGTAAATTCCATGCATTTAGTTTTTTTAGTATTTAAGACCAAATAATTAATTTAACCAAATAATTTATTAATAGCGTCCTTAAAAGATAGTCAGGGAGCGAAACAGAGCAATAGAGACCAAATAATTCAAATTTGCACAAACTTTTTTTCTCAATTATATAGTAATGATGACCACAGCCAGCCTCAGGATCCTGTTGTATATTCATGCTCGAACGACATAGTGCCGATTACTGACTCCGAAATACATCGTGCACTTCTTAGCATGAAGAACAACAGAAGTCCTGGAGCTGATGGCATTACGACAGACCAATTAAAAATAGGTGAACCAGCAGTCCTACCCCATATCAACAACCTTTTCAATAATATTTTAAATACCGGAAGCTTACCTAACAATTTTTGTCACTCAGAAATAATATTGCTACAAAAAAAGGAGAAAAATCTGATATCAATAATTATCGTCCCATCAGTCTTGTTTCACATCTATATAAAACCTTTATAAAGGTTATTGAAAACAGAATTGCCCGAACTCTAGATAAACATCAGCCGCCTGAACAAGCCGGCTTCCGTCCCGGCCTCTCTACCACCGACCACCTACATTCCATCAACCAAATAATTGAAAAACACTCAGAATACCAACTACCTCTCTACTTAGCCTTCATTGATTACTCTAAAGCTTGTGACAGTATCTCACATAACTCAATATTTTCTGCATTACATAGTCAAGGGATAAACAGCATATACATACAACTCATTCAGAATATTTATAACCAAAGTACAGCCGCAATCAGAATCCATTCATCCACAGGACAAAACTTCCGCATACAAAAAGGAGTGAAGCAAGGAGATCCGTTATCGCCGAAGCTTTTCGCAGCCGTATTGGAGGAAGTCTTTAGAAAAGTAGCAGCCAGCTGGGCAGAAAGGGGTATAATCCTCGGCACCAAAAGATTAACTAATCTCCGTTTTGCCGATGATATTGTCCTTTTCTCATCTTCAGCGTCCGAATTGACTCTAATGCTAGAAGACCTTAGCACAGCGGGCCGCGGGGTGGGCCTATCTATGAACATGTCGAAGACCAAGTTGATGACCAACACCTTTCATCAACCAATTACCGTTCGTAGCGAGAGGCTGGAATACGTCGATGAGTACCTCTACCTTGGCCAAATAGTCTCCTTCCAGGCAAGACAAGATAAAGAAGTTGTTCGACGCACCGAAAACGCCTGGAGAAGCTATTGGGCCTTGAAAGACCTTATGAAAGGTGATTTACCATTATCCCTTAAGAGGAAACTCATGGACGTGTGCATCCTCCCCATGTTCCGATTGAAACTAAACATAATTTTTAATATGTATATTTTAATTATTTTCATTTTTTTAATTTTTTTTTTTATAATTAGGTTAACCATTTTATATTTATTATTTAATTGCTTGTTATTTGATTGTTTGTTATTTGATTGCTTATACTTTTCTTGAATATTTATTTCACTATTTGCTTTTAAAAATCTGACATAATTTGACATCTTGAATCTAGTAATGTTTTTTATTTTATTGTTTTTTTTACTAATTAATTAATTTGTTTAATAATAGTAACAAATAATATTTATGTTATAATATTATATTGCTCATATCAATGTGGTTTGCTCCTATAATTGAGGTAACACTTACTTCTTAATGTATGCTTGTTTCCATGTTTGTTTGTTATAGTGTTTACCTTGTTGGTGCGATTAATAAATAAATAAATAAATAAATAAATAAATATTGACATATGGCTCCCAAACATGGTCTTTGACACTTCAACAGAGATCCACCCTCGCGGTCTGCCAGAGATCCATGGAGCGAAGTATTCTTGGTATCAAATTGATAGACCGGGTTAAGAATACCGAAATACGCTCCAAAACTGGAATAAGAGATGTCACACGGAAGGCTGCTATTTCAAAATGGAACTGGGCTGGTCACGTCTGCCGCATGTCAGATGATCTCTGGGCTAAGATCACATATCAGTGGGTGCCCAAGAATGCACGAAGACCACGTGGCAGACCGCGACGGCGATGGCGAGATGAGCTGGACTCCTTCCGGAAGGATTGGCCCTGTCTAGCACAAAACAGAGACGTGGAAAGAGAGTAGAGAGGCCTTTGCCCAGCAGTGGGACACACCGGGCTGAAATATATATAATTTCCACTTTTCATAAATTATTTTATAGCCTTAAATGGTTAGTAAATAAAAAAAAATGTTTTTATTATAATAAGATGATAATAAGTAATCGAAAAAAAATATATATTTGAGACCATTTTAAATTTTATGCATGTTCCCTATTAAAGGACGTATTTGACGTATGAGGTATTGTGTAATACGTCTCGATAACGCAAATGACACAGGGTACATTAAGAAAATACAAATGGCGGATTTCTACACCAAACCGAGAAGTTTAAAATTATGTTTACAACCAAAACCCACCGAGGAGCCTAACAAAATAAAGGGCGCAAAATCGATTTCATAAAATAAATTTTTAATTTTATCAATATTTAACCACAGCTGCTTAAAGCAGATACATTAATAAGAATTTAGCAATATGTAGCTACTTATTAGACGGACATTTATTTACGTGAGGTCTAAAAAAATATTTTGGGAGGAGCATTCATATTTTGTATTTTTACAAATACATAGGCGACAAGACGATCACATATAGAATGCTTAATTCACCGAAACGGACAGCGATACGGTAGCTCAGTTGGTAGAGCGACGGGACGGTTTCCCAGTCGCGGGTTTGAATCCCTGCCCGTATCGGTTTTTTACATTCTATATTTATATAAATTTAAATAAGCTTAACATGGCTATACATGTTTTAAGATATTTTCAAACATTGATTTCGGTAGTGGCATCTTTTCAATGTTTATCTATACTGCAAAGTTAGAAACATTGGTTAGGATTTTCGAAAGAAACCTAATAGATGTCACCACCGTCCCGATAAAGACGATCACATATAGAATGCTTAATTCACCGAAACGGACAGCGATACGGTAGCTCAGTTGGTAGAGCGACGGGACGGTTTCCCAGTAGTCGCGGGTTCGAATTGCTCTTATTTCAAGAATGTATACCTGTGTGTAGACACGGCTTAGCTTTTTTTTATCTCCCCTTAACAGATTTGTGAGAAAATCTTAATAGCGATTGATATTATGTATTAATAGTAGATTAGTAGCCAAGGGCCGTAAGGCATCGATTGCGCAGCGAGGGCGCCTATAGTTCGAGGGTGCAATTGATGCTTACACCCGAGCTAACTACTCTGCTTTACATTACGATTGTGAGGTAGGTAGAAAAAAAACCAGCATTACAAGAATAAAGTAAAATTTTTTTATTCCCGCCTTATTTCATTAAAAAGAAGTAAAATATTTTATAAACGAAATGCGGCTTTGCCGTTCGATATTTAAAATTGATGGCTATTATCTCATACCAAGACAAGGCTGAATAGCGATGCGACCTCTTTGATCATTGGGCTGAATGCATGATGTCTATTGCCTGTATGGAGGTTAGAAGTACGCGAACTTTTTGAAAGAGTGAAGTGTTGTTTTTTTAAGTTACTTACCGCCCTAGGGCCTTTCTAGCTACATTAATAACCTAGAGCGCTAATTGGTCATTTACAAGCCCCATTTGGGTGTAATAAGGACCTACTTACCGAATATGAGAAATGTAATAGTAAATTAATATCTCCTAAAGTTGTTCGAAACAATTACAGACCTATACTATCCTCCTTATTAACGAAGCTATTATGCTACCACAGCCTAGACTAGATCATTATCAATAAACTGGTGCGCTTCCTCTTTGCGCCTCTGTTAGATATATCTACATTTCATTTTTCAATAATATTTGCAAATTCTCTATCTGGCTTCCTGGATTTGGGCTTTTATTTATTTAATTCTTTATTGCACAAAAATTAAATAATGTACAAAAAACGGGCTTAATGCCACTTAGACATTCTCTACCAGCCAACCTTAGAATGTACAGGAGAGGTTGTTGGTAGGCTGCGATAACAAAAAAAGAGTATAATAAAAATAGCAGAAACGTCGGGACTAGTTTAAAATGTAAAATGTTTACATAAAATAGATTTGTTAAAAATAGTTTTATTTATATGAATAAAGATATAATAACTTTATTAAATGTATTGTGTTAAGTGTTGTCGTAATTTTATGCTATACCATAATTATAGCCAGCGAATTAATTTCAGGCTTCAGTTCTCACGGGCCTTGCTTTCAGTAGTATGTCCGATGGATACATCTTTGGTCAAATGTCGGGCATGGTCAACGCACTTCGAGCAAATGATAGCTCCATACATGTGTCCGAAGATGAGGTTTCTTTGATAAGTAAGTGATAAAAAATTTATTTAGGCATAAATCCGTGACTAACATGTTTTAGTGCTAAATAAAAAATTAAATCTTACTTTTATTCCCTAAATATATGTACTTTGTACACAGAGACCAAATTTAATCAGACTTGATAAATATAAATTAAACAATAAAAGTTTAATTCATTTCATTAACTGCCTGTTGGAAAAAATATCTATTTATTTCTAGCTCTACACATTTTCAGTTTACATGCAACAGTATATTATTGTTAGCATAGGATTTGATATTTGTTTATGTTTTAATATTTTGAAGTCTCTTTCACTTCAGTTTTTGAACTTATGTGTATTTTTATTTCTTTGTTCACAGCATCTATCGTTGTTACCTGTATTGGTGGTTTTCTTATTGATACTTTTACTTGAAGTGTTTGGGCGCAAAATGTGTATGACGATAGTAACTTTGCCAGTATTAATGTGCTGGTTGATGCTCTATTTTGCTTATGATAAATACACAATCTTGGCATCCCGAGTTATAGTTGGAGTAGCTTATGGAGGTGTAATGCCTTTAATTTATATGAACATTGGTGAATACGTTGCATTAAATAATAGACCATTTTATCTAAACGCTATAGCAAGTGGAATGACCTACGCTGGTACTACGCTTGGACATATTCTAAGTTTATTTTTTGATTGGAGAGTTGTAGCTCTTTTTGGAGTGATACCGACGGCACTGTCTGCATTTATTCCTTTTTTTTGGGTGGAAAGTCCCTATTGGCTCGCCAATCGAGGACAATATGAAGAATGTGAAATGGCATATAAAGCATTGCACGGATCAAATGAAACAACCGATGAGGAGTTAAGAGATTTAATACAAAAATTAAAAAGAATTCACGAAGATTTAAATAACGCAAACCCTCTCTTAAAACTCGCAAAAACATTTTTGATGATGTGTACTAAAATACACTTTTACAAACTTCTAATATTAATATCCGTGATTTGTTTATATAGAGTAGTAGCTGGCCGAATTCTCTTAAGCACTTTGGCGATTTCGATGATCGAAGATATTACAGGAAGTAAGGATATATTTGTTTATACTTTACTCTTTGATGGTTTTGCGTTAATTGGCGTGATGTTGTCTTGTGTTTTCATTATTAAACTGAAGATAAGACCTCTATTATTTATATCAGGTACGGTAGCCAACGTTATACAAATATCTTTATCCATTATTTTATATTACTTTCCAAATTCTCCTAATTTAGTCATGACGTGGGTTAAAATTGTTTTATTAGTCACATATTTTACTACTGTAACTGCTGGACCTTATTGTGTTTTAGAGACACTTTTGTCAGAAATATATCCTCTACAGTTAAAAGGGGTAACAACATTTCTAGCAGCCACTGTTTCTGGAACTCTTCAATTTTTAGATGTAAAGTGTGCATCTAGAATGTTTCCTGGGTACCATGGAGTATTTTTAATTCATTCAGCAGTCGTTTTTTTATGTCTTGTTTACATGTATTTTTATTTACCGGAAACAAAAGGAAGAAGTTTGCATGAAATTGAATTTTATTTTAAATATAAAAATTTTCAAAGTATAGACATGACTGATAGTTCTAAACAGAATAAAAAACTTTTGAAATAATAAATTTTAAGAAAATAACCATAATTCTGGGGGCGGTATATTAGCAGATTTATTTTTTAAATTAGTAGAGCGTGGAAGGTTTCCAAGACGTCGCAGGTTCAAATTCCTGCCCGTATCGATTTATTTTTCATTCTATATTTAATTAAATTTCTACAAGGTTCTTAAATATATTTACTTATACTTGTAGTAAATACTGCAAATGTTTTACGTTTCTTAGTTTTAGGTGTTGTAGAGTGGACTGTTTAAAAAAGTGATTTGAAATTAAATGATTATTAAAATATAACTTAATTTATATTTTTAATATTATATGTATTTGATTAAATTTTGTTAATTAGCTATGATGTGTGATTGTTAGTTGGCTAAGCGCCTGCACATGTTTGGAGAGCAATATTAATTTTCTTAATAATTATTCTACCTACAAGTTAGTTTATTTTCATTGTCATCGCTTTAGCTATTCGAATCTGTAACAACCTCTTGACCATCACTTGTTCGTAATAATTAAACAGTTTCGTATCAAATATCCGGGTTTTATTCCAAACTATAATTGCCAGAAATGATTACTATCTTAACTTATCGAATAAGTTAACTACGACACTATTTTCGTAAATAGTGAAGCAGCGAAGCAAAACTCCGGACAAAAAAACCATAATTTTCAAAGATGTCTCGATCTTAAATAACTCTTGTAACCAGACACCCCAAATGGAGTGATTTCTACGAAACCCGGAAAAGTTACAACTGACTAATCGCGACGTGCCTCGGCAAGTTGGAGTATACTATTAGACGGCCATGCCGTCAGCAGACCATTAGATAGAGATCTATTATCCCAGCCGTGGGACATCACCGCTCCTGGTGCACAACAGACGACATGATTTTCCACTCTGAAATTTTGATCTAGACCCAAGAAATACATATTTGGAAGTTTGGTACTACTACAGTAAATATTAACAATGTTTACTGTACAAGAACTCTAGCTTCTATAGTACCTTTCTTTCTATGTAGGAATTAGCGAGCGTTAAAAAGATAAACTATTGTTATAATAATGTTAAGCTTCGTCTTGTCTAAACGTTTCAACAATATCATATGATGAAACAGCTTTAAAAACAAAACATTTGCCTCTGACTCCTACGTTATTCATAAATTCGGCGATTACATCAAATGGTAAAAAATTTAAATTTAGCAACCCCAGTTTTCCCCGAAACACTAGATAAAATATCTTATTATTTTTTGCCTTCTTTATTTTTTTTGGTTAATTATTCTTCGTTTTTCACTTTTATTGCTTTTTATATTATTGTTTAGTTTTTGCTTGCTATTATGACCGTCAAACGCTCACCAACAGAACAAATACCTTGCAACTTCCTTCCGGTAGGTTTATCTTCAAATTCAGACCTTAATTTATCTGATCTGAAACATAATGGCACATCTTCACGGCCTCTAAAAATAAGGCACCCGATGATTTCGAAGTTTTTGTGCAAAAAATGAAAATCAAAATACTCCAGACGGTGAATGAAATACGAGAACAGAACTCTAACATAAGCTTAATCATTGAATTGAGTGAACATGATGATTTAAATGGCCTTGGTGACGCGCCGTAATTCCAATACAACTAACAGATACTCGTCAGGTTTACAGGGGATTTTTTAAATCGGAAAAAAGCCTATCCTTATTGATTTTGTGTCTACTTCACTGAAAAATATTCTACTTAATTTTTATAAGTTATACAACAGAAACAGTAAGGAACAACAACTAAACACAATCACATTGAAAATTGAAATCCCACGATCGCAGGTATTCCGGTCTGATTATCTTACACTTAGGATAAAAAGGATACATTTCGTTGTTAAGGACTACGTCAAGTGTTGCTGGGCTACGCCAGTTGGTATTCACTTTCGCCAGAAAAAGCGTAATCTCTATAATTTTAATGAAAACCATTCAAAACCACTTAATTATAACGTTGGTTTATTTCAGGGCTATTGTATTTCTCCTATTATATTTAATATAGTTATTAATATTTTAATAGACAACATATAAAGAATGAAAAAAAGTGGGGTTATCGGTTTAAGTTCAACAACAAATACACAGAATCCATACTAGCTTTTGCAGATGATCTCGCGATACTGATACGTAATCCGAAACAATGTCAGGTACTTTTAAATGTAGTTGAGGATTTCTGTAAGTGGACGGGCGGATTGAGGACAAAACCAAGTAAATGTTTTAGTCTGTGTCTGGGTAGACGGAATACCAAATATATCTCTTACGATCCGGGTCTTATAATAGGCGGTCAGTGCGTTAGTACGGTTACGGAAGCAGCTCCGTTTAAATTTTTAGGTAAAAAAAATCGATTACCAAGGCCGTACTCCATCGTTGGAAGTAATAGTCGATAGCTTTTTAAATGATCTCAAAAAGGTAGACAACCAACCAATAAGTAACTTCAAAAAAGCTTGGATTTACGATATTTTTTTAACATCACGTCTAAATTGGCCTTTCCTCGTTTATGATATTAATAAAACCCTTTTGTCAAAGTTAGATGCAAGCGTCATAAAGACATTGAAGTTATGGCTCGGGTTAGCGCACTCAGCGGACTCTGTAACCTTATTTAGAGACCGAAACAATTTTGGATTAAAATTAAAGAAACCATCGGAGCTCTACAAACATCTAAGAGTTACCAAAAGACATATCATCGGAAAATCTAAAGATGATACTGTAACTTCTCTCCCAAAAGACAAAGTTGCCTCAGAGCTCGAGTTACGACTTCAATTCCATACAAAAATTATGATAGGTGCTCAAACAAATAAAGTAGGGCTAGGATCAAGTAGGACAGTTCAAGACATAGACACAACAAAATCTTTTATTCGACAAGACGAAAACGATAATTACCGACTCCACGCGATGAGCCTAGAAATTCAAAACGAATGGCTGACCATAGGAGATTTTTGTATTCTACTAGCTTTGGAGTGGCGCACCTTAATTTATGATTGGTCCCCGGCATTATTAAAATTCTATCTTAATGCATTCCAAATGACTCTCCCAGATCAAAATAATTTAGTAAGATGCAGCTTTAACATGTTATAATAAAAAATAATAACTTTAGGCTTTTTAACATGTTGGATCGTCACTATATCACAAATAAAATTATTCTTCATCATGGTTTCAAACAATATAAAAAACAATATATTATATAAACAATATTACATTCTAAATCCGTCTTGAAAACCTAACGATTTCTAAATGTCAAAATTAGACATTAAAGTAATATTACTTTCATGTTTCTATTATCAAAAATAGTTCGTGGTAAGAGTTAATAATGTTTTATATGGTAAAAGAGTGAATGATTTAAGATAACGTCATCAAAACTTCTTATCGAAACATTCTTAAAGTAATATTACTTTTACGATGTCATGGTACAAAAATCGAAAGTAAGATTATTGTAATACTGCTATAAGAGTTCATGGTAGGCTCCATAGAGCCAACCTGAGTACAAAGTTCCTCCGAAGACCTGAAAGAGGGCAGTAATCCTCAAAAACTCCGACTGCCTCAAGAGGACGCACTACCTGTATTGACCGATCAACGAACAACGATCCCTCTTTACGAAGATAACTAACACGTAAAGTTTCTGAGAGAGGTCACTACTTGAACCCACAGACCAACATTCTACTAAGACTTACACATAAGCAAACATACCGAAAGAGTTAGTCACTTGCACCAAAACAAAAACATAAATTTCTCAACCATGGAAGAAATTTTAAATGCACTTAAAACAATCAAAAGATAATTAGATAACCAAAGAAAAGAAGTCAGGGAGACAGGAAAAATGTTGCAGAACAAGTCACATATAATATCAACAATAGTCACATGTAATATTCATTTTTAATTGGCCCAATATTTGTATTTTGCTTTACTGTGTTTTGTCTCTTTCAAATTCAAATACAAATTCAAAATATCTTTATTCAAGTAGACATTTACACGCACTTTTGAATCGTCAATTACATTAAATTGGTCAGTATAGTCAGTCTGTGAGTAAGCTACCACCAGCTCGGAATGCTGTTCTGCTGAGAAGAGCTGGCCAGAAACTCAACAGTTGCTCTTTTTAAATGAAATTTAACAATGTTTGACTTATACATTATAACATCAACCCTGCAAATGAATTAAGGACCCAAGTTCCATACATTTCGATCATCCAAAAAAGTTTGAATTTTTTAATATATTATAGATTTGTTTAATAATATACTTTTAATTTTAGATTTAAAACTAAGAAAAGGAAGATCCAAAATATCTTGTTATACAACCTTACCTTATTATATATCACTGAAGCCCATGAAGGATTTGTTAACTATTCAAGTCGAAATTTAGGCGTTACGAGTTTATTTTTATTTTTTGTATTTATCGTATGTCTGTCGCTGTTTTTAGTATAAGTATTTAAATTTTGACGTATATATAATATATTATTAAAAATGTATTGAGAAACGATCGTAAGTATACCGATTTCTTCAAAAAAAAACATCTCTTAGGGAGTCTCTAGCACTTAGATTACAAATAGCCCGTATAGCTCTTTTTTGTAAAACAAATATAGAATTCATTTCGGCAGCACTGCCCCATAATAAAATACCGTAAGACAAAATACTATGAAAATAACTAAAATAAACGAGTCGAGCCGTATTAACATCTGATAATTGTCTTACTTTTTTAATTGCAAAGACGGCAGTTTGTCAGCGTATGTGGAGAGATGGGGGTTCCACTGGAGCTTTTTATCTAAAGTTATACCTAAGAAAATTGTTGAGCCAGTCAGTTCTAACAATTCATTTTTAAGGAGTAAACTACAAATTTGACTTTTGACATTAGGAAGTATAAATTCCATGCTTTTAGTTATTTTAGCATGTAAGAACCAATGAAGACACACGTGACAGAGCACTGTTTACTTTGTCATAATTAGCATTATTACGATCAACATTGAAAATAAGCGAGGCATCATCAGAAAAAAGTACTATGTCACAGAGTCATTTACATAAAAGGGCAAATCATTAATATAGAGTAAAAATAAAAAGGCCAAGAATAGATCCTTGTGGAACACCCATATTTAGGTGAATACCAGCCGATTTACAATTATTTACATTAACCGTGTGAACTCTTTGATTTAGGTAAGAGGCAATAAGATCAAGGCGCAGAGTGCTGCGCTTGATCTTATTGATCTTGTGTGCGTAGTGACGCACACCATAGTGGTTAAGTTTGCATAGTAATGTTTGATGGTCTACGCAATCAAAGGCTCCAGATAAATCACAAAACACCCCGATTGCATTCTGTGACTTCTCCCATGCGTCGTAAATGTGCTTAAGATGCGTGGCACCCGCGTCAGTTGTTGATGTGCCTTTGGTGAAACCAAATTGTTTACTATGCATGATTTTATTGCTGTAAACAAATTCTGTCATTTGGTTGAGAATTTTTTTTTCGAAGATTTTACTTAAGGTAGGCAAAATAGATATTTTTTTTTATTAATTTCTACTTTTATCCACGGACACGTCGCCCGTGCACTTTTCGCATTTAGTTTGTATTTGGCAGATTAATTGTTGAATTTTGAGAAGTCCTTTGCACATCAATTACACATGTAAAGTATAATATAAGTATTTGATATTTAATAAAAAAAATATTATTAAAGTGAGTATGCATAAATTTCTTATATTTTCTCATTAACGCCTTCCTACGAAAACACTATTGTGGTGACCTACTGTTATTTTTATTTTATTCACTCATCACGAGCAAGGTTTCCACGATAGTAAAGTTTCTGTCTTTTATAGCCATCTTGGTATTATATTCTATGATGTTGTATTTTGTCGCCTTCATCGCGCTCTTGATGAATTTGCCCGTCGCGTCGTCCGCGCTGTCGGTAAAATACACACAGCTCTCGGTATGACGCGACACTGCTACAACCGCGTGGGGAACGCTGTCGTGCAGTTGCATCTTACTCCTGGTGTTAATTATAAAAACGGAGCCGAAAGTGAGTCCTTGTGCTTCGTGTATGGTTAAGATACGCGACCCTTCGCCTGATCCATAACCCTCGTTATACAATGCTATCTTCTCTTCCTGGGTGTGTACTAATTAGAGGATATTGGGTTGGGATTTGGGTATTTTCGATCCGGTGTAATTGAGCATTGTTAAGGACTGCACTAGTTTCCTGCTGGAGTAGATGCCGGAGTAGACCTCTTCTAAGGCATACGCGACATCTAAGGGGTTCCGGTGTGTGCACAGTAATTCTTGGCTGATGGACCCTATTAGGGTGGGACGTCAGTACCTCATCTCGAATAGATTATCTCTATCGATGTAAGGTAACTGGTTCACGTCACCGACGAGGAGAATTTCGGCAGCGCCGGACAACTGCGTGGCCATTGCTATGGATCCGAGAAGTTTCATAAGAGCTTCGTCTACCACCAAACGGTGATAGATTTCTGACTCTTTGAATCCATTTACTAATGCAGAGGCCATCGTACGCACTCGATTCTTTGATTCGTGACCTATACGCTGAGAGATCTTCTCTCTTAGATCTTTAGCCGCCTCAGTTGTGGTTGTAATGATGACGTCCTTCTCCGCGTCGAAGTGCGATATTATCTACGTGGTTTTGCCACATCCTGGAACCCCGTTGACCCAGTTTAGTATTGGCACGGTCCAAGCTTCGAAGTTCGTTAATGTGCTAGCCTTGTCTAGGGTCATATCCTATAGCATAATCTTTGTGCATTGGGCCGTGACAACAATTGGGTCGTTAGATGGCCTCGTATATCTGGCTTTGCCTGTTCGCTTCGTCTCTGCCCTATCTAACATAACGAAACCACTGGTCGCATTGTATGCTGCCATATGCTCTCCTGCCATTGTGCCGTGAATGATCTTTGCAGTTTGGTTGTTGTGGATGGCTGCATCTGCCTCCTTGAGTTTCAGCTCCAAGAACTTCCGATTACCGATTTTAAAGACCTGAAGAATTTCTTGAAGAGCTATTGATTTAGCTTGTTTAGTCGCTTTTGTTAAAGCTTGAAACTCAAGGAAAGCATTTATGAAGTGATTCAGTGGTCCCTCCGCCAGACGAAGACAAGGCGAACTGACTATTCCCATCTTTGCCTTTGTTTAAATGGCAAAATAGATATTGGCCTATAATTGCTCTTGCTATTCTGTCTTAGTTATATTAAGTCATTTTGGCATTACTATTGTTATATTTATATACTAAGAGCCCGTGAACCCCAGACCTTCGTTATTTTATAAAAGCTGAAAGTTTGTACGCGCACACTACCAACACAGGTAAGAACGATGGAGCATTATGAAGTTCAGACTATAGTGGCTTCAGCAGGTAAACGGTGCTGAAGATGAGAAAAATACCGCTTTACATTAGTCAAATTATAAAGTCTTATTTTTTGGTAATACCTTTATTAAAAATTACGTCATTCATTGCCAGACACTTTACACCGTGGCAACCCCTTGCCAGACCCTCTTAATGTTAAGAAAATTTTAACCTTACTTACGTTATAGTATAAAAGCTGATTTTTATATATAATATTTATATAATAATTAGATGATGTTTTCTCATCAGCCAGACACTTTTCATAGTTCTAACCCTTTGCCAGACAATAAAATAGGGTAGCTTTACGAAGGAGCGCGGTACTGTAATACTGTGCGAGTGAGTTGGCGAGTTAGGTCTATTGCCATCCATCATAATTTCATCACTAAAACAGAAACTAATTGTAAACTTATTATATACTAGCTTTTGCCCGAGGCTTTGCACGCCCTAAATTCGTAGTAAAACGATTCCCCTTCCCTTTTTTTGTATTGGTTTCTATATGACTTGTTTTAAGTGATTCAATCGAAATTCCGACATCGACAGACTTCGTGTTTTCTAAGATTTTCACGAGTACTACACATTGAAATAAAACTATTTTTACGGATTTAACTCGCGTATATTGATCGACAGACTTCGCTCACTGTCAAAAATCTATGCGGATGCTGTCCTGATAATGGTAGTTGAAAGGATATAAGTTATTAGTTTTGTATTTTACCTTAGTTTATTTTAGCTTTACTACTTGTTTTACATTAATATTTAATTTAAATTATTTTCATTATTATTATTTTTTTTTAATTTTATATATTACTATTTTAGTGTAACTATTATCACTACTTCTATATATGTTTGAAAATATTTATAAACATGTATAGCCATGTTAAGCTTATTTAAATTTATATAAATTTATATAGTATAGCCATGTTAAGCTTATTTAAATTTATATAAATATATATAGTATAGATTATAAATAGATAAATATAGATTTTTTCATTCTATATTTATATAAATTTAAATAACTTAACATGGCTATACATGTTTATAGATATTTTCAAACATTAATTTCGGTAGTGGCATCTTTTCAATGTTTATCTATACTGCAAAGTTAGAAACATTGGTTACGATTTTCGAAAGAAACCTAATAGATGTCACCACCGTCCCGATAAAGACGATCACATATAGAATGCTTAATTCACCGAGACGGACAGCGATACGGTAGCTCAGTTGGTAGAGCGACGGGACGGTTTCCCAGTAGTCGCGGGTTCGAATCCCTGCCCGTATCGGTTTATTTTTCATTCTAAATTTATATAAATTTACTTCTATATATTTGTATATCATATATTATTATGAGTTTTAGTAATATTGATTATAATATTTTCTCAGATGACGACATTGCTAATTACGTTACCGCTTCATCTTCCAACGACAGCTTTAACAGTTCCTATTCTTCTCTTTCCTCTTTACTTCCTTTTAGTGACGATCCAATCCGATTTCAGGTACATGAAATCAAATCTGACGCTACTGGCAGTGATGAAATTAACGGTAAAATGATTCTCTTGATGCTTGACTCTATTTTGCCAGTGTTGTCACATATTTTAAACTTCTCTATTTCTGTTATTAATCCACTACCTAAAATAAATAATCCATTCTCAATTAAACAACTTTATCTCCCAACACAATATTTTTTCCCAATTTCAGTCCGGCTTTCGAAAGGGACATAGCGCTGTTACGACCTTTGTATAAGTTTGCGAAGACCTACGTCACAACATGGACAGCAAGCAATTAAGTATATTAGCCTTGCCCACTTCCGAAACGCCTTTAATGCTGTTGATTTCGACGTACTTTCGGCTATTCTTAGGTCTATTAATGTTTCTGATGGTGTGATTAAATGGATCCTTAAGTTTTTGTACGACCGTCATCAGTGTATTCACGCAAATAATAATTTCTCATCTTGTCAATTCTTGCTTCTGGTGTACCGCAAGGTAGTGTTCTATCACCCCTTTTATTCTCTATCTTTATTAATACTGTTATTCCATTTCTTACATCCTCTTTCCAGCTCCATAGGTTACAAAATGTGTGCATAAAGTTTATTTTCAACCTTCGTAAATTTGATTATGTTTCTGAATTTCGTACGCCACCATTAGACAACGCCGCAACTTACAAATGCTATCCTTTTTATATGTTATCCTTTACAATCCTCTATCTCCCTGCTATTTAAAAGAATGATTCAGTTCCTTGGGTATTGATGGTCCAAGTCAACTCGAGTTCAGATCAAGAAGCGGTAATAAATTAATGCTCCCTACTGCTCTAACTAAACACTATAACAAATCCTTCACGATTATAGTAATGGGAGATTGCAATGCCAAGATAAGAAGACCAAAGACCAATCAGTTAGAAAACTTTATCTTGGGAAAATACGGGTATGGAAAAAGGAATACAAGAGGTGAAAGGTTAATACAATATGGGCTCCAATATAAGCTGTTTATTATGAATACCTACTTCAAAAAATAAAGTCATTCAAAAATGGATCTGGATTTCGCCAGATGGAAATACAAAAAACGAAATAGATTAATTATATCATATTCAATAATCCAAGAAATATTACAAACAGAGGTTTTTAAGTAACGTTGACTTTCCATCAGATCACCAAATAATAAGAGCAACACTTATCCTAAAAACCCCAAAAAAGTATAGAAGAAACTTTCATAACTCGATGTCATCACTGAAAACCGACGAAGAAATTAAAACATACCCTTGCAAATTGAAAGCTAACATCTCGAACTTTTGTTCGGACCCAAGCAACTCTGAAGAAGATCAAATTCAAGAAGTCTACAATAAATTCGAAGACTGTATAAAAAATTGCCTAAAATCGGAGAATGCAAACAAAAAAAAGGAATATGCAAGCTACTTTTTCAGCGAAACAACCAAACTTCTAATTCAAAGGCGCACCGATCTCATAAAAACCAAAAACAAACCACAAGAATCGAAAAAAAAAAAGAATTATCAATCCTATTGAAACAAGCCAGCAAGGCAATAAGATTTGACTATAAGAGACACAGACGGAAAATCATAGAAAACAACATAATACAAAATAGAAGCACTAAAAGAGCCTACAAACAGCTAATCATTCATATGGACTGGATCAAAAGCCTAAAGAACGGAAATAAGGTAACCAAAGCAAGAAAAGACTTAATATCCTGCTCTACTAACTTTTTTAAAAATCTTTATTCTACTGAACTACAAGATTCGACCAAAGTTATAGACCATAATAGCTTACAAATAGCTGAAACGACTATAATAAAAAAATTGGAAGTCGGAGAAAATATGAATAAGTTAAAGAGAGAGAAAGCCCAGGGCCCAACAGACGCACATATTCAATTTAGTTATAAGAACCGGCAAAATACCAGAACAATGGAAAAAATTCAGACATAGTACTACATAAAAAAGTACTACATAGTACTATATAAAAAAGGAGACCCCCTAGACTTTGCCAACTACCGCCCGATAAGCCTTTGCTTTTAAGCGTGTATAAGTTATTTACATCATTATAAATAGTAAAAATATAAAAACCGTTGGACAAATCATAGAGAAATACTCGGAATTCGATAAGAACTTGTAAATAGGGTTCATAGATTACACTAAAGCATTTGACAGTCTTTATGACAACTCTATCTGGCAAGCTCCATACAACTGCAACATAGACCCAATAATTATTAGAACTATATAATATATATCATACAAAAAATATAAATCAAAACAGTGTAAGCAGAGTTAAGCTAGAAGTTCGAGGCGAAGAGATCAAAATAGCGCGAGGTGTCAGGCAGGGAGATCCATTATCTCCAAAGTTGTTTATAGCCATTTTGCAATGCATATTTTTTTTTAGTCCCCCGGTGATGCTGTAATAGCCAACAGGGCTAACAGTATAGACAGACAAAAACGAAACTATCAACAACGAAAGTCTAACTCACCTAAAATTTGTTGACGTTATCGCAATCTTTACTGAAACTTCTAAGAAGTTAGAAAATATAATATAACAACTGAATAAACAGAGCAAACGTGGTGGCTTATATATGAATATTACTAAAACAAAAATAATGTCCAATGGCAATAAAGATCAAATAATGCTGGCGGTGTCGAATTAGAATATGTAGAGTGGGTTTACCTAGGAAAGGAAGTATCGTTTTTTTTTAAGAAGAGTCACGTGCAGCTGCAATAAATACTAGAACCATGAGGAGATACCAAAAGGTAATTGCTACCTAAATATTAAAAAGATTAACATGGACACCTGTATACTGCCTTGCTTGACATGTGGGTCCCAAACATGGACCTTAACAAACAAAATATGTAAAGCGCGACATTAGAATGACTTTTATATTTATTTTTTTTACGAAACTGAGTGAGGGTGAGTTTTACACATACAATCGATAGTGATCTATGTATTCGTACTACACCAACAAAAAAATATAAACTTTTAAGTTAAACAAGCGTATTTCTAGAAAGAATTCTCGGCATGTCTATAACTACGTAGGTACATATACGGACGTATCCAAGCAGTGGAAAAAGTCGGGCACGTATATGCCCGTGGGTATAAAAGAGTCTAAGTTTATCCGTTGAAAATATTTAAATTTTAAATAAATCTCTTCATGTCATTATATATGAGAAATAAATCGATACGGGCGGTTATTCCATCTTGCGACCTCTGGGAAACCAATGTTTCCCGGTTTCCCGATTTCTAATTCCTGTCCTGATAATAGAAATGAGAAAAAATACACAATAAAAAGTACCCTTTAATTATATTATAATTATTACAAAATAATTTTAAAATTTCTGATAATGGGCAATGAAATTAAATAACAATTTATTAAATAAAGAATTTTGTTTATTTATTTTTTGCCTATTTGAAAGAAAATGGGGGGCCTCTTTCTTACTATGTGCCTGGGGCTTCTCATTGTACATAGCCTTGTATGTATGTATTGTACATGTCCATGTAAGAATCAATTATTAAACGCAACATGTCATACTCAAGTAGTATTTGTGTTGCAAAATATTTATATAGACATAACAGTTCCAAACCGTTGAACAAATATTATTTTCAAATTTGACATATATTTCGTTCAACTAATATGCCGTAAAACTAAAATCAATTTTGATAAAACAATTCATTCTACTTAATTTCCCATAACACTTGTTAATACAAATGATTAAACCTAATAATTTGTATTAACAAGTGTTGTATAGAAATAATTAATTAATGTTCAAAACTACAGTTTAAAAGTGCGTGTTTTGTAGTTAAATTCAAATATCATTCAAACACACATTGAATATGGCTCGTCCGCAGACTGTTCAACAGGTAAATATTTTTTGTACATCTTATTTCCTGTCGAGTATGTGTAATTGCATAGCCTTAAATCTTTCCCTCTAGATCCACATCCATTAACAAAATGGTTATTTATTACATAGGATAGTATTTGATATAAAAAAGAATTTGTAAAAATAATAAGGCATAAATGTAGGTAGGCCGGTGTGTATAAGCTGTGTATGTGCTTTTAACACAATAAATTAAGACGTCTCATTTTTTACATTAACCTATTTCCATTTCCCACCAGCGCGGCGGCATCTTATTTTCTCTTCGGTTACATCGTCAATTACTTGAAAATAAGTTCTCACAATAATTGTTTCTTAAAAATGACGCGCAGCGAGGAGGCATAACTAGCATAATGTTAAACAATTCTATTATTTCTTCCTTAGACTGCTCGTACTATCTGGATATTGGAGACTGTTGTAAAACGTTTATTGCTCTTATATCTATTGTTTATGTTATATTACTGTTTGATTCTGTAATTGTCTTGGCCTGTTCTGTTGGCTGCCCCCGACAGATTTCTAAATTCATCCAAAAGGTCATTCCTGTTGTTGCAGATGGCAAACTCTTGTTATCTTCGTTATTGTTTATGCTACTATGTATGCAACTCAGGCCTAGAACATTTTAATAAACTAAAGCGCTTTCTAATCCATGTATTAGATACATCTTCAGTCGACGGAAGTAGAACTGTATTTCTCAATATAGTTTACTACTTCTGGCTGCCTATTAAATATTGGCGTAACTCAAGAATTATTTCTACTCTAAAATCTCTGTTCTATCATTTGAATTTACCATTCATCTTAAGGTTAGATTACTATGAAGTACCTAGCCTAAAGAAATCTTAAATTATCCTTACTTACGAAACTAGTAAAGCACCTTTTGATGCAACATACCTGGTTCATTACCCCTTATCTAATTATCATATGGAACGTATTTTATGTATTGATATATTAATCATAGCGAATGTATGTTACTATAGGGAGTCATGTGTATATATTTGTGTTATTCCATGCAACTACTATGTATATATAAATATACCAGCATCACTGACAGATAATGTGTATGTGTGTATGTTTGGATATAATGAATATTATAACTGCAATAGTAATGTAAATTAAGTATAAATTCGATTATTCTAGTTTTACCGCCTTATTGTTCATGTTATTTATATAGATTTTTCCTCCGCTTGACTGACTGGCAGAGAATGCCTTGTTGCATTAAGTCCGCCTATTGTTTCTCTTTTATTTTGGGCAATAAAGATTAAATAAATAAAAAAAAAATAATAATAATGCTACTAGGAATTCCTGTCTAAAGTTAGTCCATTGTATTCCTTATTTCGGTAATATAATAATCTAGCTTTTTCTCGCAGCTTCGCACGCTTTAAAATCGTAGTAAAACAATTCCCCTTTTCCGCTTTTTTTGGTTTGACTTCTATACGACTTTTTTTAAGTGATACAATCAAAATTACGACATCGACAGACATCGCTCACTGTCAAAAGCTTTTACTTGCCTGGTGAAGTTCCGGCGCAATGCTTTATGTCCTATTAGTTGATATTTTAACGCATACCAGTACAAGATCATGATCTCGACATCTTTTTAAGAAGTTTAGAGATGTTAAAAGTCTTACATGCTTGATCTTCAGGTACTTCAACCGGATTTGATGTTTCAATTCAAATTTGATTTGATGTTTCCAGTTCGTATTGGTTTACATAGTGTTTTCTAAGGTTTTACGAGTACTAAACTTTGAAATAAAACTATTTGTACGGATTTAACTCGTGTATAATGATTAAAATGTAAATTTAAAATTTAAAGTTTTTAATAAGGATACAATATTAGGTACTGTATTTTTTTATACCTATCTTTTTTTACTTAAAAATCAATTTAAATACTTTTTAAACAGAGTACTTAATAAGCATTCTACCACATATCGAACTTATAGATTTTCATTAAAAATAATCAAAATATGACCATGTAAGCTCGAGGAATTCTGAGCTACACAATCGACGCTATTCGTCGTTTGACATTTGCGATGTACCTATATTTTAAATCTGTAATATCTTCGAAAATATTCATTTAAATTAAATGCTATATTGTTGTAAAGATAAAAATTGAATATTCCTAAGAGATAAACATATACCATCGCCGACTTTCTTGTAGACATTTTTAAGGCTTAGTAAATTATTTTGATCTATCTCGTAGAGTTCAACCAGCGTTTGCAATGTAAGCGCAAACAAATAGGTATGTTTGTTTACAACTTCACATTAGAAATCTTGATATATTCTTCTTTGATTTGAAATCTTAATATTATCATGGTTCTTTAATATATTAAGAATGTTATTATACACATAAATTTTCCTCTTAAATCACTATCTATTAAAAAAAAATGCATCAAAATCCGTTATGTAGTTTTAAATATCTGGGGACATGGGGACAGACGCGGGAAGCGACTTTGCTTTATATAACGTAGTGATAAAACGTGTATATGTCGTTAACCACTAATCATACCTGTGTCTTAACTGCTATTAATATATTTTTTAATTAAATATAACGTAAAACTTGAAATCAACATTTATTTTTATTTTAGTTATTTTTATCATAGCAATTCAATGCACTTGTAATAGATTCTTTTAAATAATTAGACTTCCAAGTGTTGAGTATTGTAGTAATTTCTTACGATACCAAACTTATAGCCAGCAAATTAATTACAGGCTTTAGTTCTCACGGGCCTTGCTTTCAGTAGTTTGTCCGATGGGTACATATTTGGTCAGATGTCGGGAATGATCAACGCACTGCGGGCGAATGACAGCTCCATACCCGTGTCCGAAGATGAGATTTCTTTGATTGGTAAATAATAAAACATTTATATTTTAAGAATTATGTGTATGATATATTTTTTTGTTACAAAAAAACTTTCAGTATTTCTATTTATGTTTGAAAATATCTATAAACACTTTTAGCCATGTTAAGCTTATTTGAATTTATATAAATATAGAATGAAAAATAAACCGATACGGGCAAGGTTTCGAACCCGCGACCTCTGGGAAATCGTCCCGTAACTCTACCAATTGCAAATTTATGGAGCGTGTTGGCGAGCGAGCGTGTCATTTATGATTATGGAGCGTGTATTGAATTCCTTCTAGCATACCTAGAAGGTAACGATCTCCTCAGTGACCGACAGTACCGGTATCGCCGTAATAGGTCTACTGCGGACTTCCTAGTGTATGCTACATACATTTTAGGCGAGGCCATCGAGAAAAACGGGGAAGCGGTCTCATCAGTAGGGTAACGGACTTTCTGAGCCCGAGATCTCTTTGAGTATTGGTCGACAGGTGTTTCTCGGAACCCTTGACAATAAATTCCGGAATGTGCTAGAAGAGAACAAGTACAGTCTGAAAGAGAAGCCATGATGCAACGTTTGAGTAAAAACTTTAGGCAGTCTCCGCTTGAAGCAATGTCAATCCTGTCAAATTCAACGCCACCAAAATACAGACGTATCTGTTCACCGCCAAAAGGAGCCTTTTCACCTTGGCTTGGCTCCAGAATGTATCCTTGGAATACAGTGACCGGCTTCAAATTTTAGGTTTAGAGATTTCCTCGAACCTCAACTTTGGTCGGTTCATTGAGTCCAGGAGCAAGAGCAGCAGCAGCAAAGCTTGCCGTTCTTGCGAAGGTCTGGTAGTTCTTTACACCGGGAGAGCTTCTTGTTTTATACCAAGCACCGATCCGGTCGTGTGTAGAGTACTGTGGTCACATATTTGTTGGTGCCGCAAAGTCTCATCTTGCGGTTCTGGACTCAATTGAGAGGCTAATAGGTGATCCCCAATTGGTCGAAGCCGACCTCCACAGCCTTAAACACAGGCGTAGAATTGCTAGCCTCTCAGTGTTCTATAGGATGAATTTTAATAATAATAAAAATAATAATAATAGTTTATTTGCATCAAGTTGTACATTTTACATTAAATACACGGTAGTATATAGAATTAAAGTTAACTATACAATAGTGTGGTGACACCAGCACCCTTGCTAGGTTGCCATGACAACTTGTGTTAAGGATGCTGGGCCCAACCCTTTATTAGGTATTTCTTATTTTTATTTAGATACATTCACGCCATTTTGTATTTATGCGACTAGATTTATTACATGACATAGATAAAGAGGCAAATAAACTGTTTAGAAAAGAACAACACGAAAAAACTATACAAATAGGTGAAAATAATAATTATGAGTGTAGTAGTGTAGTGTGTGTAGGGGTGTGTGGATGTACTAGCCTAGGTATGTGGGTTTGGGTGTGTGTGAAAGTGTGTATATATGTGTTATTTTTATATCTGTGAGTAATGGTAGCAAGCGATGAGCAAATGGGATATTATGAGGGTAGAATGAGGTTTAACGGGAGGTGTATTGAGTCAACAATAGGCTTTCAGTGTAGTTATAATTAAGTGTTTGTAGCCAATCATTAAGTTTCTTTTTAAAAGACATTATAGGGAGTGAATAAAAGTCCAGTATTTTGTTAAGACTATTATAAAGATGGGGTCCTTGAAAACAAGGAAGTCTTCTTGTAAAAGAGTCATTACAGCGGAAGTGTTGGCATATCTTGTCCTTGCGTCTTGTGGTGATTATTTCATAGCATTGTTTGTTTTTTGATGCTGGTATAGTAATGTATGTAATACAAATAATTGTCTGACTGTAAGGACTTTACAGTTCCTATACAGTTCTTCAGTTAGGAAGAGGATGGATTTAAAAGTATTGACTTTCAGCACGGCCCTCTGAGCTCGTTCTAACTTCAAAAGTACCGTTTTGGGTGTCGATGATTCGTCGATTTTAAAACTTTGTTGAAATATTGTCCCAACCTACAGCATAGTCTGACTTAAGTGACATTAGTACTTCCTCAACCTCTATCTCATCGGTGTCTAACAAGACGAATGAAATGAATGCGAGGACGTAGAAGTAGCGTCTGGTGGGATTTTATGACTACCAGGTGAATGTGAAAAGTTATCAGCAAGTTCCTTCCCGATGCTGGCAAAAAACTTGTTTACTCTGTCCACCGATAGCTGAGGTGGAGTAGAAGAAGCCAATAAATCAGTGTTTGGTATGTTTGGCTTGTCTGTATTAGTAACTCTCTTAATCACCTTCCAGATCTTTTTATTGTCTTACGAAGCCTCATTTAATTCTTTCTTGTCAAAATATCTCCTTAGTTTCTTTATGACTTTTGTGCAATAGTTTCTATACCATAGTAATATTGTTTGGAGATAGCTTGAGTTTTTTATGCATTGCATCTTTGTTACTCATACAGCGGAGCATGCCAACAGTCATCCACGGTTTGAGTAAGCGTTTTTTATTAGTGATATGTATTATAGAAGTGTGACTATTTATGAGTCTAGTTAGAGTGGTAACTAAACTTATTGTCGCTTCATTAGCATCGGTATGTTCATAAACTGCTTGGAAGTCCGTAGTCTTCATATCACTATCGAGAGATTCGAAATTAGTCTTCAAAATGTTGCATGAGCTTAAATTGACAAATCGTTTCAAATTAAGGCACAGCATTACAGGGTTATGGTCAGTGACCGAGGCATGTAATACTATGGTGAGTGCAGTCAAGCTAGATTTAAGCATGATGTGGTCAAGACAAGCATTCTCTCGAGTGGGAAGTGAGTGAGCAGGTATCAGGCCATGGGAAGCTATGAGATCGAGATAGTCCGAGGTTTGGTTTGAGGATATAGTATATGCGATGTCAAGGTTAATATCACCAACTATAACTATATTTTTATATGTAAACAGGCTTGTTAAAAGTGTGTTTAGGGACTGTAGAAAGTTACTTACGTCTCTTAAAGACGGAGATCTATAGATACATATTATTATCGGTGCCGATTTTTAACACCAGACAACTAGCATCTGAGAAGTCAGGTTCTTCGACTGTATAGTTTTCTATATTTTTAACATAAATGACTACACCATTGTTCTGGTTTACGTGATTTTTTGTCTGATAATAAGAGTAGTTATCGATAGTTTCGATTGAATCATTATAGAGTTTTAGCCAGCACTCAGTCAGAACAAGTATTTCACAATCAAGATTTATTCTATGAAGGAGGGTTAAGAAAGAGTCAAGGTTTGCGTGTATAGAGCGAATGTTCTGAGTTATTATTTTTAGGTCTAGGTGGCGTCCGGTTCGTCATTTAGAAAAAAAATAAAAAATAGAAAATTATGCACCTTACGTCTGGAGTTGTACGTGTGGAGAGATTGACTCGTTGACACAAGTTACTTGGTGTAAACCGCGCTTGTAATTGCTAATAGTCAGTGGGGGGCGGAGTCAGGTGGTTGTGACTCACGCGCAGTCGACAAAGATGGGTAGCGTGGACATCAACTTGCTTTCTCACCTCGCACGTGGCCTGCCGCAATCTCCCGCAACGCTCTGCGCGCTCGGTACTTTCCGACAATTAAACTTGACGATTTATTTAGTTTTTGCACTAAAATTTAAATATTGTTTTAATAAAATAAACTGTTTGGGTAAACACGTCCGTACGCGATGGCTGTCCGAAAGGAAGAGTAAGGGAATAAGGGTTAGCTTAGATGAGTGTGCGCAAGAATTACACGAACTAATTCCCCCGGCTCTCTTCCATCACCTGACGTTCCAACGCACGGCAGGTATCCATCCTTTTGTTGTGGACATTCCACCTGTCCGAAAGAAGCGCTTTGATTCGTCTTTTTTACTTCGTACATCAAAGGATTGAAACAGCTTGCCAGCGTCGGTATTTCCGGTCGAATACAATGTGGGTACGAACCACCTAAGACTACATTTCACTTACCATCAGGTGGAATATAGTCAAGCATTAACCTAGTTTTGTATAAAATAATAATTAAATAACTTAGCATGGCTATAAATGTTTATAGATATTTTCAAACATTACTTTCTTGAGTGGCATCTTTTCAATGTTTATCTATACTGTAAACTTAGAAATACTGGGTAGGATTTTCGAAAGAAGTTTAACAAATGTCCCCACCGTCCCGATAAAGACGATCACGTATAGAATGCGAGGCGAGGCGGACAGCGATACGGTAGCTCAATAGACGACAGTAGAGCGACGGGACGGTTTCCCAGAGGTCGCGGTTTCAAATCCCTGCCCGTATTGGTTTATTTTTATTAAATTTAAATATCTACAGACATGTTAAGCTTACTTAAATATAAATAAATATATAATGAAAAAAAACCGACAGGAGCAAGGACTCGAACCTCTGGAAAACCATCCCGTCGCTCTACCAATTGAGTTACCGTGTCGCTGTCCACGTCGGTAAATTAAGCATTCTATCTATTTTTATTGTCTTTATCTGGACAGTGGTGACTTCTGTTAGGCTTTTTCTTATGTGCTTTGCTTTAAAGTTCTGGCTATGTGCTTTGTATAAGCTAACAAAACGTAATAAGAAATTATTAACAAAAGTTAAACAATGTTATCAAAATTGATTTCATTTGAAAACTATATATTGAAAGTTATCTTTTTAAATTTTGAGCTCTGTATGTTATGTTTTTTTTGAGTTTGATTTAAACTCGAATAATCGTTTATGTCTTAAATTTCTTTGTTCACAGCATCAATCGTCAATGTTACCTGTGTTGGCGGCTTTGTTATTTTGATACTATTACTTGAAGTGTTTGGGCGCAAAATGTGTATGACGATAGTAACTTTACCAGTATTAATGTGCTGGTTGATGCTCCATTTTGCTTATGATAAATACACAATTTTGGCATCCCGAGTTATAGTTGGAGTTGCGTTTGGAGGTGTGGTATCTTTAATTTACATCAATATTGGTGAATACGTTGCACCATATAATAGGCCATTTTATCTAAACGCTATAGCATGTGGGATGACCTCTGCTGGGATTATGCTAGGTCATATTCTAAGTTTATTTTTTGATTGGAGAGTTGTAGCTCTTTTTGGAGTGATACCAACGGCACTGTCTGCATTTATTCCTTTTTTTTGGGTGGAAAGTCCCTATTGGCTCGCCAATCGAGGACAATATGAAGAATGTGAAATGGCATATAAAGCATTGCACGGATCAAATGAAACAACCGATGAGGAGTTAAGAGATTTAATACAAAAATCAAAAAGAATTCACGAAGATTTAAATAACGCAAACCCTCTCTTAAAACTCGCAAAAACATTTTTGATGATGTGTACTAAAATACACTTTTACAAACTTCTAATATTAATATCCGTGATTTGTTTATATAGAGTAGTAGCTGGCCGAATTCTCTTAAGCACTTTGGCGATTTCGATGATCGAGGATATTACAGGAAGTAAGGATATATTTGTTTATACTTTACTCTTTGATGGTTTTGCGTTAATTGGCGTGATGTTGTCTTGTGTTCTCATTACTAAACTGAAGATAAGACCTCTATTATTTATATCAGGTACGGTAGCCAACGTTATACAAATATCTTTATCCATTATTTTATATTACTTTCCAAATTCTCCTAATTTAGTCATGACGTGGGTTAAAATTGTTTTATTAGTCACATATTTTACTACTGTAACTGCTGGACCTTATTGTGTTTTAGAGACACTTTTGGCAGAAATACAACCTCTGCAGTTGAAAGGGGTTACAATATTTATTGGTGCCTCTTTTTCTGGAATTCTTCAATTTTTGGATATAAAGTTAGCGTCTAAGATGTTTTCTGTTATAGGGCACCATGGAGTATTTTTCATACATTCGGCAGTTGTTTTTTTGTGTCTCATTTATATGTATTTTAATTTGCCAGAAACTAAAGGAAGGACTTTGCATGAAATTGAATTTTATTTTAAATTTAACACGTTTCAAAGTATTCACAATTCTAATAAAAATAAAAAAAATGAAAATCTTTTGAGACATGAAATTGAATGTACATATTAAACTCCAATAGGTTATTAAATATTGATTTGTGAATGGTAGTGAAAATTTGTGTTCAAACAAATTTGTAATTGTTGACCAAAGTTATGTTTTTCCTTACTTAAGTGGATGCTTATATAAAAGTTACTTATAATATGATGTTTGCTTTTTGAAAAAACGACAATCATGTTTTTTTTTACGATTATTTCTTATTATTTATTATATTTATGCCCATTAATTATTTATACATTTTCTTACAAAACCGTTTTATATTTTTGGTTTTATACAAATAACTAAAAAAAACAAATAGTTTGCAAACCTCAAGACAACATCACTTCTTTCATTTCTAAACTCACTAAGAAAGTCATTGGCAAAATCTAGTATTATTAATCACTGATAGAGTTTCATATTCGGCTGGTTTGAAATACAAATTTTAATACTATCATAAAGTTACGGCTTATGCTAAGTTCTTTAAAGTTTCAGAACTTAAATGAAAAGTAAAGTTTTAGAACTCAGAAATTTCACACTAAAATGCTTTAAAGCTATAGACAAACACACAAACTTCTATCAAAACTGAGTATTACAGTTGAAAGCAAAAGTTTCGAAGTCGATAAATCTTTACGATCAAGAGCACTGATATTCAAAGACAATGTTACTTACGAGTTTACTTAGTCTATGTATTAAACGGGCTATAGTCTATGTCTCTAATCTTTCTTATATATCGTTTAAGAAAAAGTAAAGTAATTTATAAAAGAGAAAAACACTGACAAATGAAACATAAGTTGTATTCTATAAAAATATAATCTGACTTTTGTTTTCAAACTTATTTTTTACATAAAGTTTATTGCGAATACTATTTTAATTTAAATTTTATTTATGGTTGTTTTAATCATTTATTAACATTTCGAGCAAAGTTGTATAAGTAATGAGCTCTAATTAAATTAGTGACCCAAAATCAGATCGCCAATCGTCAAAGCAGTATATACCTATTAGACTTAAAAACAAGTAAGGCTTCTTGATGAACTCTTCAATCAATGTCTGTATCATATTATATAAAATTAAGATGTTTCATCAATAACTTGCTTGTTTTTTTCATTTTTGCTCTTATATTTTTTCTTTCTTACTTAGTTTATTGTGCATACCCTTGATATACCTGAGAACTTACCCGAAATTAAATCTATACAAAATGTTACTTCGTTATTATCCAGCGAAAGATTACTTTCGCTGGATAATAAAACGGAGAACATATTAATGTTCTCCGTTTTATTTATAATGCGCGCTATAAAGACAGCAAGCGCTCGGGCCCGCTAGAGGTAGATGAATTGAGTGAGTCCGTGTTAAAATTAGTAAGAATGTCACAAGAATCTTTTCCGGAAGAATACAATATTTTAGTTAATAACGGTAGTTTAAGAGATAAACATAATTTGAGCAAATTGAATTTTATTTAGGATGAGAATAAAATTATACGCGTTGGTGGTCGAATAGAATATTCTACTACTTTTAGTTTTACTAAAAAACACCCATGTTTAATATCATCAAAACACTGGTTCTCCGAACTATTGTTTAGATACGAACACAGACAACTACAACACGCAGGACCGCAGGCCTTACTATATAATATAGGCGAGTCTTACTGGCCGTTAGGAGGAAGAAACCTCGCCAGGCGCCTCGTACATCAGTGCATTATATGCACTCGACTACGAGATAAAACACCAGCTCCAATCATGAGTAATCTACCAGCAGAAAGAATTACACCAACCTTTCCATTTTTACATTGCGGAGTAGATTATGCAGAGCCCGTCTTTATTTGAAATCGTAAGGGCAGAGGCTCGAAGCTTACAAAGGCTTATATATGTTTATTTGTTTGCTTCGTAACTCGTGCGGTACACTTAGAACTAGTCAGTAATCTTTCTAGCGACGCTTATCTACTTGCGCGGAAGAGACTCATAGCTCGCCGTCTCAAGCCTGCCAAAATTGTGTCTGATAATGGTAGGAAAATCGTGGGCGCGGCAAATGAATTTTCAAAATTTCTGGCTAGTTGTTCCCCTGATATTATTAAATATGCGAGTAGTAAAGATATTAAGTTCTCTTTTATTCCTCGTTATGCGCCTCATTTTGGTGGATTGTGGGAAGCTGGGGTGAAATCATGTAAACATCACTTGTTAAGGGTAGTTGGTAACGCTCATCTGACTTTTAAAGAATTTAGCTCGATATTATGTCAGGTAGAAGCAATCCTCAACTCCCGACCTATTAGTCCCATGTCTTCCGATCCCACCGATTTCACTCCTTTGTCTCCAGCCCATTTTCTGGTTGGCCGTCTCCTTACAGCGGCACAATCTGAGGAGTTCCTGTTCATCGAGTGACACGCTACCAAAGGTTGGAACAGATGCGGCAACACTCGGGGCGTCACGGTGAGTGCGAAAGCAATCCCGTGGATTCCCATTGTAGCGATGAGGGCAGCCGTGGGTTTTCTAGTGGGGTGCCTTAAAAATGGCAGTCGCCGGGTGCCGCACATACCGCCCGCCTTCCTGGCCTGGGTGACGATGCGGAAACGCATTTTTCCAACGATGAAAAAAAAAGATGCGACAACACTATTGGAACAGGTGGAGCAAGGAGTACATCTCTGAACTGCAGGTTCGAGCGAAATGGAGGGAACCCAAGTCCGATCTTCAACGTAACACAATCGAGGTCGTGAAGGAGGACCATATACCGCCACTAAAATGGAGTTTGGGAAGAATCATATCCACAATCCCAGGGAAGGACGGATTCGCTAGAGTGGCGGAAATACAAACAAGTGTAGGAATTATAAAACGCGCTTTTTCTCGCATTTGTCCGCTATTTACTAAAAACCTGATGGATTAAATGACTGTTGGTGCTTCCAAGGCCGGGGGCATGTGCGAGCATTCTATTGGTGTAACATCCCGTCATCCGCAGCCGCGGCCAACCCGCGTAGTGGAAAATATCGCCATATTCTCTTGCCCTGATTGGCACTATTAGATATTCAACCTGAGACCTCTACAATATACTTACGCTTATTGTAAAAATTAAAAATAAACTGATTTTTTCTCAAAGTAAAGTTCGCAAGTTTATTTTATCGCTAGAAGTCCTTCACACTCTTACTGTAAAGAATCATCAATGACGGTCGTTCTATTCTTTAAAACACTTTATGGTGTCATAAAGCTGCTTACAAACACACTAAACTGTTTACTGTTTAAACTCATTGTTACACTTTATTATAGTAGTTCTGTTACACAACTTAGTCTCTCGATCACACACTGGCTTCACTTAGCTAAGAGAGAGCTTAGACAATTTAGTTTAGCAGTTCTCGTCAGTCACTAAAACTGAGCAGTCGTGTCAAAATTTGTCCTGCTAATTTTTAAAGTTTCCCTGTAACAATAATTTATTATACATAAGTTCAAATTATTAACACCTGTAGTCCTTTTCGATCTGTTAATTTCAATAAGAATAATTTACAAACATAGTGCTGTTAAAGTGTTATATTCGCCAAAGTGTTTAGTGTTTGTTCTATTGTTATCGTTCTGGACTTTAATATATATTTTTTTTCAAACTACCCCCATAAACCAATTGTGTTTATATAATTAACGAATTAATTATATCTTCATCGTGAAGTTCTTATCGCGTAATTGGCAGTAGTGTTGTGAAACTTGCTTTTGCCTGGCGTGGACTTGCGATTGAGGGTTCATATCTTATAAAATACTTAACTTCAAGAATAAATTGTAAAAAATAGTAATTTTTTTCTTCTTTATTTAGTTGAGAAAAATAACGGACAGAGGGAGAAAAGATGAGTTACGCTTGTTGTGAAGCGTCTGATGAGGGAGATTGAACATCAAGTGTTTTAATTTGCATTAGTTGCGAGCGAAATTATCGTTCATTATGTCTGTTTCCTGCTGGTATGAGTGTACCTAGTGAGTTAAAAGAAGCTTGGCGCTGTCCTGAATGCTCTTTGAAAAAACCTAGAGTTCCGGTTAATGACAATAAGAAGAAGAAGACGATAAGAAGCACCAGTTCTCAATATGCGGTGGATACTAGCCCTGATAACGTAGATAACGATGTCGTAGAGGAAATTTACTTAATAAAACCTCGATGGCACATAGTTGCAACTGCGTATAGGTTTCAAGGAGTTTGTTGTTTTCTGAAATGCTTAAATTAAGCCAACACTTGGAGTCAGTTATTAAAAAGACAGTTCTCTCTGAGATGACTTCTCTGAAAACTGATATTACTGACTTGAAGGACGCCATTTCCTTTATGAGCAGAGATTATGAGGACAAGAAGAAGAGAATTGATGTTCGGGAGGGTAGCGCAAAAACATTGAACTGGAAAGCTTCTAATTTGAGTGTGTTAAAGCAGCAGGTGGACGGTTTGACAACTGAAAGTAATAATCGTGAACAATGGGCGCGACGTTCTAATGTTTGAAATTTATGGTGTTCCGAAAAAAAGAATGAAAACCTGATACAATTGATTCAGTCTTTGGTAAGCAAATCTGAATTTAAACTGGATACATCGTCAGATATTGATTTTGTCACTCGAGTTGCACCTAAAGGCAAAGGCGATAACAAGCAAATAAAACCAATTGTTGTGAAGTTTTTAGCTCGTAACAAAAAGGATGATTTTTTGGCACATATGAGAAGATTGAAGCTGAAGGCTTGTGATATCGGGTTTACGGGTATTAATAACAACATTTACTTCAACGATCATCTTACTGGGTATTATAAGGAAATCCTGAGAAAAACTAGACAGTTATCCAAAGAAAAGGGTTATTTGTATGTATGGGTGAAAAATTGTACAATAATGGTTAGAAAATCTGACACTAGTCCCGTAATCCATATTGCTTGTGTTAATGATTTAAACAAATTCAAGTAGGAATTTATTTGTTAGCCATATGTTTGTATAAACTTTTGCTGTGACTATGTTAGTTTCGATTTGTCCTTAAATTATTCTCCAAAAATTTTAGCCGTCTTAAGTTGCTTATATCATAATGCTTTATCAGGGACACAGACTTAGGTTGTGGGCTTGGATTTATGAGGGGGAAGGAACTCTGGTTTCTCTGTTCTATAATTAGTCATTTTCTTTATTATATAATATATATAATGTGTATTAAGCTATTTAATCAATTATTTTGTAGAGATGGGCTCTAGAAATGAGTTTTCATATACTATCAGAACGTACGCGACTTGCGTACGAAGACAAACACCTCTATACGTAATTTGTTGGTCTCTGATTATGATATAGTATGTCTGACTGAAACATGGCTCTTACCGGATCTTTACGACACAGAACTATTTGATGTTAGGCACAGCGTTGTCACACTCCCCCGTCTCTTATCCTGGTGGTAGACTTGGTGGATACCAGGGAATGAAAATAAAAAAAAGTTGAGAAAGTTAATTATATATTTTAAGTAAATAGAGGGTCGTGGGTTCGTCCGATGACCGAGGATGTGCAGAACTCCTTATAGACAACAACCACTGGCCTTGTATTTGTTGAATGCAGTTAAGTACGATGTCGTGGTAATTTTGGCGGTGAGACAGCAATTGTCCAGCAATGTAGTAGGAAGAGTAGAGTAGGAAGCGCCAACGGTCCTTAACCCGCCGTTAGGCCTAAGCCAGAAACCCTGAAATCCCGTTTATCGGGTATTTTATTACTGTATGCACTGAAATTCAGTTTCACTGCCACCAGCCGGTACGCTAAAGAAAGCCAAAGCGGTGTTTCTATGCAAGCAATAGTTTTCAAGGATGAGGCAGTCAAACTTTGTACAAAGTAATTTTTAAAACGTTACCATCCTTTTTTAAATAGTAGCCGGGTAACGTCTTATGTAGCAAAAAACAATATAAAAACTTATGTAAGTACAAATATAAATACTACGCTTAAGAGGGTAAGCCACAGAAGCTGCGTCATGCTATAATCTAATAATCAATAATACAAGTTCTATTAACTACACTACAATATATAACCACCGCATTGAAGGTATATCCAACGGCAGGAAAAATGAAATTTATACTAAAGTGAACATAAATTTAAAATGGTATAAGAAGAATACCGAAGCAAAATTAAATGAAAATCGAATGTTACTTACATTACATATTCACTTATTAAAAACTATAAAACAATAAAATGCATAATAAAAACACTCACCCGAAATGGGGTTTTATAGTTAATAAAAATATTTAAAAACAATGGAAAACGTCGCAACGTTTTAAGACCTCTAATGACTTTAGCAATTGTATATGAGTACGATATGCACGATACGGCTAATAGCAGCCGCTTTAGTCGGTCCTCTGACTGCGGGAGGCCAGGTTGAGTTGCGCGGCAGCGCGGCGGTGCACCCCGCGAAGCCCCCTTGTCGGCCAGACCGGTTACTAGCGCGGACGCACTCAACGCAGCACCCGCTATGCTAACTATTTCTCTGTTATATCTCCGTAACGGCTATAAAACCGTTACAGCGTGTATAGGTGTGACCGTGATTATGAGTTTCTTGGTGTTAGTGTTGGCGGTGGAGTTTTGGTTGCAGTTCATAGGCGTTTATCTGTGACTGGTTTCAATTCTTTCAATTCCATGCCTAATTGCGTAGCAGACGTACTATTAGTGACAATCTTTATTAATAAAAAAGATTCACTTAATATTTTTTGCGGCTATTTTCCTCATGGGCGTTACCATTCTGATGCTTTGAATGAGTTCTTCGATGTAGTATCCGATCACGTTATTAATCACCCTTCTGATATCTATCTATCTCGTTGGCTCATTGGCTATGTTCGACGTCTACTGTGATTTGATGTATAACGACTCTGATGATATATTGTTATACTAGTTCGAGATTTTGTTGGATTCACTGGATTACATCAATACAATAATATATTTAATTCAAATAATCGGTTACTGGAAAGGGGAAAGTAATGTTTCATTTCTGTAGCAGATAGTGTTAACAACCTATATAAATTACAACAACAGTGAGTTTTGTGTTTTTATCTATACATAATAAAATTGTCAGCGATCCATTTCTGTACAATATTAAAAAAAACCATCATATATCATATCATAGCCTTTATAAGAGCAAGAGAAAAACAATGGTTTTGCAGTTTGTCTGTTTGTCTGTTTGTCTGTATGTTTGTGCACGTAATCTCAGAAACGGCGTGACCAATTTCAATGCGGTTTTCAAAAATATATTATCACAGTCCTCACTTAACATTTATTCATTCATATATTCTTTATTGTACACCACAAAATATAAAAAAAGTAAAACACATACAAGTAACATAAAAGAAGTGCAACAGGCGGCCTTCTTCTTCCAGGCAATTAGTGTTTATTTCATCGAAATCAGTTAAGTAATAAAAAAGTTAAGTCAATTTCAGTCAATCACGTAATAGGTATCATGGCAATCTTATTCTATACATGTAATAAATCTGTAGAGGAGTAGCCTTTGTACATTGAAAATATTTAAATAATGTACCAGGATGTGGAGTGATAAGTAGCAGAAACCATTTTCAGCATTTTTAAAATCTTTGTCTGTTTATCAGTTTGTCTTTTAGTTGTGCACACAAAACGTAAAAAAGAATATTTTCAAAAATTCATACAGGGGGACTTTTATTACCAATAGAATCCAAAACAATATTTGTGCACGCTAATCTCAGAAACGGATTAATCGATTTGGATGCAGTTTTCGGGAATAGATTGTCATGGGATTCACTTTACACTTGGTTTTTTTTAACAATCAGATAACAAAAAAATAAGTTAATAATCTCTTATTGTCGTACCATTGCTGCTTACCAGTTTGAAGGTTTATAGTTTTTACATACATTGGTAAGTACAAAGGGAACGTTTTATCAAAATCTAAGTTTACGCGTACTCGCAGGCACAGCTATTTGATAATAAATATGGCGCGTAACGGAAAAATGAGACTTAAAAATAAAGATGGCGCGTAACAGAAAAACGTTACATTTTTTTACATTGCCGTCCGTCGATAAAGAAGTTTTTTTCAAAAAACGTTACAATTGGTTTAGTGATTTCGAAATTCATTGCGGACAAACGTCGTGACACTCGAATTATATATAATAGAACTGAAAAATAAAATATCCTAACTTTAAAGTTGGAACAAAGCGCACAAATCAACATATTTTTTCATCTATCCAGCAGCCACACGTAACGTACATGTTAGAACTTATTTATGACAAGCAAACAATGAAATGGTAAAACGAATAGTTTGGCCAAATATTCGGTTCGGTAAAGGTTAAACCGAATAGTAGTCGGTGAATACCGATTCGGTGAATTCGGTGAATAACCGAATGGATATTCAGCAAAACTACTTTTCGGCGCATCGCTAATAATAATATCAGGACAAATTTCACACATTGATCCAGCCCCTAAGTAAGCATATTATTTGCTTGTGTTCAGGGTGTTAGACAACGATACAGATACACCGAAAAACACATTATATACGACCAAACCTAGAAATACAGACTTCTATACTCATCACATGCATGCCTGTCTCCGTCGGGAATCGAACCCAAGCCCCATTACGCCGTTAGGTATATACGTAAGGCGTCTGCGCTCCACCACTCGACCAACGGGGCGGTTGAAACACTAAAATTATTATTAACTAAAAAAGACGAAAACGTTAAAGCTGGCGTAATAATTCACTGGATTGCGATTTGTTTATTCAATATAGAAATAAATGAGTACATTTTATTGATGAGGTAGGTAGGGCAGATACTTTTAATTTTATACCTATATATTTATTATTTTAATTATTATAAATTTTAATTTTAATTTAATTTTGCACTAATCGGTACACGATATTTTTGGATAAAACGTGGCCGGCTATACTAACACTAAAAATTAACTCATAATTTAATCTCAGCATGGCGTGGCGGTTATTATGTTAAATTGTATATGAATTATTTGTACTTCTAACAGTACGCCATCTATTGAACACTAACTCAATCCAGTCAACAGATACATCGCCATCTGTTAGACTTGTTTGAATCTAACAGATTATTGTAAACAAATAATTTGCAATAAAATAATTTGCGACTTAAAATTCGGATGTTAGTTGTCCTATCTTTCAAGTTGGACCAAAGTGTGCAAATTTGTTTAAAATCGGTTTAGTAGTTTAGGAGTCCATCGCTGACAAACATCGTGATACTCGAATTATATATAATAGATTAAATGGTACTGAACGGATCTTTAGGGATTTTGGGTAATTTAATGTGACTTTGGTTAGAACAAATCTTTTGGTGTTGCTCGATGTGGAACTTTAGATGCACCACTGCTCGTTCACCAGCTCGTCCTCTTTGCTATCCTTCGATCCTCAGTCCAACAGATTTCAATTGCAACTTCCATATTCTTGTACCGAAAGTATGAACGTGGCGGCTTACATCTTGCGAGTTCTTGTATTTCCCCTCATGGGGCCCATGATGGGGCAAGATGTAGGTGGCCACCTATTTATGTCTTTAGAGGAACACTTGGTGGCGAATAAAAACGGTTATTTTCAACACAAATGATTTATTTTATAAAGCCAATGTGTGACACGACAGAGTAGGTTAGAAGAAGTGAATATAATTTTACAATCTTCATTCGACGGTGCGATAAATTGCTGTGACGTGATTATCAGGCGCTTTGACAATTATTTTATTTAAAAATAACTTAATTTACTTAATTTTCGACTGTATTACTCTATGCATATATTTTTTTTGTATTATTACCTATACTGGAATGTTTAATACGCAAATAACATATTTTGTATGCGAATTGTGATATGGATACTTGTTTCAGTCTTCAGATTGTAAGCACACACGGTGGAATAATATTGTTTCATTATTATATAGCTCGCTGCTTGCACGAGTATCACATCCCGAACAAGCAGCACATGCTGAGTGGAACGCCTAATCTGCGTTGTATAATATAAAGCAATTATCCATATGAAATAGACAAACATTCTTGTTTTTGTGAAATTATTCATCATTACAAATAATGCTTATGCACCTTAAGCCATCATACCGCGTCGCCTGCGCCTTTGAAGCGCTGACGTGGGCGTATTGTGCATGTTTATGATATAAAGTTATTGTTTTTGGAACGTAGTTCCTTATCGCGCGTTGTGAAAGGGGGCTAGACGGTAAAAATTCTTACCAAAAGTTGGCACAATATGTTTTGCTATACTCTCTCTCTCTCTCTCTTATAGAAAGCTAGCGAGATATTTTCATTTCTATCATTATTATTTTTTGTATTATATTAAATTGCTTAGTAGTTCTTTATTATTTATTTGATATTGGAGTTTGTTAGAATCAATTTGCAAATAAAATAGTTTAAATGAAAATAATAATACAAATTTGTGATCAAATATACTCGTAATGTTTTGTAACAACGCCATCTATTTATACCTTAGGGAAACATTACTACATCTGTTATATAAACATATCTGTACAAAGTGAAACCGCTAGGTGGCGGGACAATAAGTCATGGGTTTATTGATTAACACTTTTTAATTTAGTTATTCATTTTATTTACATTTATTATAAATTATCGGCGAAATATCATACAAAAATAGGATACAAATATTATTCATTAGCATATTAGCTTATATTAATAATTTAATATTTTTTATTACAATAGGTAATATTCATGTTTTTTTTTGACGTAAATTCATCATTAACCTCTATATCGCACAAAAAAATATAAATAGGCTTGAAAAGATTCTAGTTTCTTTTTCAAAGTGAAAATTAAAACATTGAGTAAATTTGAGCCGTTCAAACGCGTCATTTTGCGCGCGCCCTGCGTTACGTCAAATGACATGTCCAGTCATGAGTCAATGTTTACTATGAACTTTTTATTTACTTCATACATATTTTAAGTTTTAAGTGCTTTATAAGTCATGGAAGAAGATAAAGACCTTCTTACAAGTATTGTATAGTACCGGAGTGCAAAAATAGTATTAAAAAAACACCCGACAAAGTGTTTTTGATTTGCCAAGAGATGCATAAATACAAAAACAATGGTCTATGGTGATTAAAAGGGATAATATATGTCTTAAATTGTGTTTATATTGTTGTGAAGATCAATTTCATGTAAGTATACTTTATTTATAATAAGTTTAATTTAATAGTTTAAATTTATAGTAAAATGCATTAGTTATTGAATATTAGAAAATTTGAGTTTAAAATTAACCTAACTTTCAGTTCAGTATAACTTTCTATAAAAACCATATCTTTTTTGGTTTTACGAAAATTTTATGGTTGTCGATTTATTTCAGGTTAAGGAAGATACAGCTAATGATATTGAATATAATGTGTATAACGAAACAACAAGGAGAAAAATTTAATCTAAGTTTGAGGAAAGGAGTTGTTCCTCATATATTTTTGTACCAAAAACACCAATTGATAGAATGAGAATGTGCATAGTCAAAAGGCAAAGATTGACATCGGTTAATGAAGCCTTTTCAGAGTTAGCTATCAAAAGTAGTGTTTAAAAAAATTGGTGACCTTTACAAAGAAGTGATATGGTAAGTAAGTCCTAGTACTGCCCATACAAATCTCTGTGATATTAATCAGCCAAGACAATATTAAATGTGATCACAAGGCAGAGCCTTGCTTTTCGCAACCTGCTAAAAACCAAAATGTAGCATTGTTACCATTTCCTCATTCAACACACAATACTTTTACTTTACCAGTAAAACTAACTCTTTTATATAGTTTTACTTTACCAGTAAAACTATGTTTTAAAAAGAAAATTGTTTACTGAAAACACAGCTGAGAATACTTCTAGAGCATCTTATATCTTCTATATCTGCTGATTATCAACAAAGCTATTTATCTGAGTCAAGTGAACTGGAAAATGATTACCTAAACAATTGTGTAATTTAATAAAACCTTTAAGCACGAAAATATTGGTTTAAATTATTTATTTTTCTCAATAACACTAATACCACAGTATGAACTTCGACGCCGATAATTTGAATGGCGTGTCAAATGACGTCACATTTCCTTTCGACCAATGGTGGCGCGTTTTGGAAGTTTGAATTATTCTCCCTTAATTTACACTTTTTACAAATTATTTTATGGCCTTAAATGATTAGTAAATAAAAAAAATGTTTTTATTATAATAAAATGATAATAAGTATCCGAAAAAAAAGTATAAGAGACCATTTTAAATTTTTTGCATGTTCCCTATTCCTTCAATTATAATTAATCGAAAGGAACTTCGTCCCATCCGGGTGTCCCTTGACACCTCTTAGTTTTTTTTTGAAATATTTTATTTAATGTAATGTTTCTGTAAACTATAATACTTTTAAATATATTTTGAGTTTGTTCATTTTATATGTAGTTTATTTAGGTTTTAATTTAATTGTGCTTACAACCCCCGAATTTTCTTTTTTCCTTTTTTATAGGAACGATAGACTAGAACCCGAAAATTAAGCTTATAGGCTTGTCTCTGTTTTCCGACCTTAAGTAAAATTATTCTAAATCAAATGACAGAATTTGTTTATAGCATTAGAATCATGTTTAGTGAACACTATAGTTTTACTAAAGGTTTGTTATTTAATTGCTTATACTTTTCTTAAATATTTATTTCACTATTTGCTTTTAAAAATCTGACATAATTTGACATCTTGAATCTAGTAATGTTTTTTAATTTATTGTTTTTTTTTTTTACTAATCAATTAATTTGTTTAATAATGGTAACAAATAATATTAATTTTATAATAGTATATTGCTCATATTAATGTGGTTTGCTCCTATAATTGAAATAACACTTACTTCTTAATGTATGCTTGTTTCAATGTTTGTTTGTTACAGTGTTTACCTTGTTGGTGCGATTAATAAATAAATAAAATAAATAAAATAAAGGTAAATCAGTAACTGTGACGCACAGCTGGGTGACACATATAAAGAATACAACGACAGTGCAGAGGCGTAGCGAGCTTAACTCGCGCCCGGGGCACAATACCGTTTCAGCGCCCCCATTTTGAAAACAATATTATAAACAGATTTTTTTCACTTGTTATTTTCCGGACACATTACTTGCTCACGGATTTTTTACTTGCCTTTTCTGTAACTGTATATATATTGTATAAGAACGAGATGGACTTCATCATGACGGATAAGAAGCACATATTTAGGCAGGTCTTAGTGATGAATAACCGGTATATCGTATAATACTGGAAGCGATCACCGACTTGTAAGGGCACCCTAAATATCAATTTCAAACTCGAGCGGAACCGCATGATAAAGTCTATTTTTCGTATTCAGATTTACAGAACAGATTTACAAAACAGATTCCCTGCACTCGAATCCGAGGCAAATGTTTATGAGGACTTAAGCGTCATAATGGGGATTATACGCGAAGTGGGAATGGTGCACTTTCGGAAAAGTAAACTAGATAAAACCAAACTTTCACGCTAAACCCTGGAACTGATGCGACCTCGACTAGAAACACAAGAGGTTCTTTTGTCAGATACCCAGTAGCTCCACAAAAAGATTCGGAGCTTGGTATGGCGTGACCACCTAAGCTGGAACACTCGCCGCATACAGAAGATGATTGAGTGAATTCGGAAATTCAAAATCTTTACAAACCACTGGGAAAAGTCATCTGACAAAACTGACTGACCTCGAATGGTAAAGCCGTCACATCAATTCCGGAGATACTTGCTGAAACTGAGGATTTTTACGCAAATCCACATGCCTCACACGCACCGAAGCCTTTTCCAAACGCGAGCGACCCTAGAGCCCCACTTACCCGCCACTTTACGGACAATCTACCAGACGTAGATTTCGACGAAATCGAGGCGGCTCTTAAACAACTTAAAAACGATAAGACTCCCAGGGAAGACGGAGTAGACTATGAGCTCGTTAGGGCTAGAGAGAAACCAATCCTTGAGGAGCCTAAAAGGCATTTAGCTAGGTGATAACCAATGGGACTACCCCGAAGGCGTGGAGCAGAGATGGCGCTCCTCAAAAACTATACGATAATTGAGTAATTGTCCTGAAGTACAGCTAAATGAAATATAGCTTATAATTGTGGCTCCTAAACACTTCTGAGCCACAATTAAAAGCTGACTATATAAAATAATTATAATCGTCTAGCATCAAGATTTCATACCTTCCACACACCGGAGCAAGCGTTTTGTAAATGTCTGATTATGGTGTACCAGGAAAAAACTTTCGACTTCGTTTAAACTTTTGCTATTCTGGAGTCTTTGCAGCGCTGCTCTACATACTATCCTAAATATTAGAAATCTCTACTAAATGGCAACGAGGTCAGTCCAAGTAAATAACCACCAAACAACTCCTATCCAGTGGTCTTGAGGTGTAGGACAGGGTGACGTTATATTCCCTAAACTTTTACCATTGCGCTGGAGGATGTTTTCAAGACATTGTAGTCGGTTTATTGGGGCATCAATGTCCATGTTGAATAACTCACGTACCTTTGCTTTACCGATGACATAGCCATAATGACAGAATCCCTGCAAATCCTATAGGAAATACTGTCTAGCCTCAATGCTGCCTCAAGACGTGTTAGATTCCGGATGAACTTGGACAAGACCAAGGTAATGTTCAATAAACACACCATCCCCGAACCGAAAATTGCGTAATATATTTGAGGCATCTTTGCCACAATGCCTTAAGACGGAGCCGAAACGTGGAACCTGACGTTGAAGCTGGACCACTGACCACATGTCACCCAGAGAACTATGGAAAGGTCTATGCTTGGGATCTCACTAAAGAACACACTCCTAAAGGAGGTTATCTGGCGGTGGCAGTGGGCTGATTATATTTGTTGCAGAACCGATAGTCGGTTCAATAAACGGGGTCTCGAGTGGAGGCCTCGAATGGCAAACATAGTGTTGGACACCCACCGGCTAGATGGACTGATGGCTTGAAGAGGGTAGCTGGCAGTATGGGCAAAATATGGTGGAATCGTTCTTTAGAAGGATTACGCGACAATTGTTTTAGAGGATCAAAAGAAATGTTACTGCTGAGTGGTGCACAAACTACTGTTTGCCAGTTATTTTGAAAAAGGTTTGGTAAAAACGACCTAGCAGGAGAATCCTCCTTCATCACTACAGCGCCTCGTCGCACAATGCCGGGCTAATAAACGACTATTTGAAGAAATCAGACACAGAATGGGTCATCCGTTTATTATAACACTGACCTCGCACCTTGCTATTTTGATTTATTTTCGAAATTAAAACAAAAACTTCGTAAAAAACGTTTTATGGACGGCAAAGAAGCAATGGCTGCGCTTCAAAATGCTGTCCAAGAGCCCTAAAGACGGGTGGGCAAAGTGTTTTTCTTTATTTTCTAGAAACTTATTGTGACACTCGTTATATCAAATATGTACTAGAAACAAAATAAAAACTTGTATGGGGCTCCCACACAACAAACTTCATTTTTTTGCTCGATGTTAATAAGGGCGCTTAAATTATTCACAGAATATTTATTTATATAGTCATTTAAAAAGCCTAAAAAGGAATTATTACTATTGGGAGTTCCCATACAAAAAACGTGACTTTTTGCGCCCTTTTAATATAATTTAAAATATATTATCAACAAAATATCCAACCTTTTTGTTTTGCGAACTTTTTGGCGCCTCTATGTGAGTAGCGCCCGGGGCATGATGACACCCCTTGCACCCCCCTCACTACGCCTCTGCGACAGTGACATGCAATCTGATTGTTTTGTGTTTATCTCTAAGCCTTTGATTGGTATGATCAAAATTACTATGCAAACTTAACTACTGTGATGTGCGTATTGCTGCGCTTGGTTTTACTTCCTCTTATCTAAATCAAATACTCAAGACGGTTGATGTAAATAATTCAACATCTGTTGGTTCTAGGATCTATTCTCAAGGATCTATTCTTGGCCCCTTTTTTCATTTTATATCAATGTGGTCTATGTGACATTGTACTTTTTGGTAGTTATGATCATGTTCATTGTTAACGTTGAGCATGATGTAAGTAATCATGACAAAGAAAGCAGTGCTCTTTCATCTGTTCTTTATTGGGTCGAAATTAATAATTGGGTTTTTGATACTTAGAAACCTAAATGCGTCAAGTTTACACTTTCTAATGTATAAAGTCTTAATTATAGTTAGCTCCTTAACAATAAGGTGTTAGAAATAAGTGATTCAACAATTTTATTAGGTATAACATAAGATAAAAAGATCCCGTAGATCTCTCATCTTTCAGCACTCACAGGCAAATTCAGCTGAGCGGTCTTTGCCATCAAAAAAGTAAGACAATTAACAAACGTTAATACAAAAAAAGGCTCGTAACGCCTAAATATCGACTTCAAAAAGTTAACAGATTCTTCATGGGCTTGAGTGTACGCATATATAATAAAGTTCCACAAGATATCTTAGATCTTTCTTTTCATAGTTTTAAATCTAAAATTAAAAGTATATTATTAAATAAATCTTACTATAACATCATGTAAAGCTGGAATACTCAGGATAGGAATTTCCCATCCAAAGAGGTGTAAGCCAGGGTGATCCTATTTCGCCCAAGCTTTTTTCAGCAGTTTTGGAAAGTATATTCAGGAGGCTAGAATGGACTCAGTTTAGATTTACTATAAATGGGGAAACCCCCAGTCACTTACGTTTTGCTGACGACTTGATCCTATTCTCTGAAAAATCTCTGAAAAATTCTACAATTAATGTTACAACAGTTGGCTTACGAAAGTGCCAGGGCAGGTCTTACAATAAATTACAATAAAACCAAGATAATGACTAACTCCTTGCAAACATATACCGTAACGTTAAATAACGAACGAGTGGAATACGTACAAGAGTACATTTATCTAGGACAATTGATATCCGCGGAATTTTCCATGTTCAAAGAAATCACAAGAAGAATAAATAACACTTGCCGGCTCGCTGTGGACTCGAACTGCGAAAGATAGAACCTTATGGAAATCACTGGAGGAGGCCTTTGTCAGAGGACAAGCTGTGACAAAATAATAACATTAAATAACCGTTTACCGATTTAACTATAAATATATTGTTTATAAATAAATTTCTTAAGGTATGTACTGCAAATAATTATTAATAAGAATTTAAGTTAAAATGTATAGTATTAGGTTTCTTAATTGTACTTATATGTTAACAGCAATAAAGGCTCATTTTATTTATTTTATTTTACTAAAACATTCAAGAGTTTTTGGTTGAACGAAACGTGTGGAACTTGGGTCATTGACTCATTTGCAGGGTTAATGTTATAATGCATAAGTCAAACATTGTTAAATTACATTTAAAAAGAGCAACTGTTGAGTTTGTGGCCAGCTCTTCTCAGCAGAACAGCATTCCGAGCTGGTGGTAACTTTTTTTTTTTTTTTTTTTTTTTGTTTCCGCGGGGAAAATGCTTTACGCACCGTACCCCTCGCGGGGGAAGCGAGGGGCGTGTGTGGGACTCCCGAAAACGGTGTACCCACTAAAAACCCCGCGGCGCTCCTTCCTCGCCTTATTGGCGGAGTCGTGGGTACGGCTAGCCCTTCATCCACGACCCCGCCGCGCCGGCTAGCTGGTGGTAACTTACTCACAGACTATCTATACTGACCAATGTAATGGAATTGACGATTCAAAAGTGCGGGTAAATACCTACTTAAATAAAGATAATTCTAATTTATATACGGATGACACTTATTTATTAATAATTTACATGAATCTCTTAAGAAGTACCATAGAAATCCTTATTTGGATCTGAACTGATGAGATGGTGGTTTTGAGATTCTTCTGAAGAAATTTGAAATTAATCAATAACGATCTACCATCCTCCATCCTATTCGTCCATCCAAGATATTCGGATTCATAATATTTTTATATACGCGTCACAGAATAAACACATTATTTTGATAGGCTAGTAGTTTAGTTTTATGAAATATTATTTGGTTTTATGAAACGATTTTTACATTTTTGTGTTGAAATGTCCATGGATGACGGCACCGCTCACTATAACGTGGATCGCTTGCTCGTTTTCCTCCCATTCCGATAAAAATACAAAAAATCGATCGGTTTTTTTTATCAAATCTTTTCATTATTTTCAAACTATTAATATAAGAGAATGAATCAAATCAGAAGTATAAAAAATATATCAATACTTTTTTATTTTAAGAAAGAATATAAAATATCGTTAAAATTTTAAAAAATATAAATAATATATTATATTCTAATTTATAAATTCGAAATTAAAAATATCAGCATACAAAAAAGGGACTTTTTTACATTTTCAATTATCATGATGATTTTTAAGTCATTAATAAAGGTAACCGCGCTTTAAAATAAATACAAATAATAAGTGGCCATTAAAAACATTGTTAAACGTTATGTGCGAGGTGGTGTAACGATTGTGGTGGTGGTGATTAAAAAAACAACACTTTTTTTCTACCACCTGTCAAGAGAGGCAACAACGCACGTTCTATTACTTTACGTTTTTATTTACTTTAGATCATTAATTACAATATTATTAGGGCTATCGAAAGCAGACATTGTATGATTTTTTAATAAGTTATCCACGTAGAGAACACAACATCTTTGACATAATCCCAGACAATATGGCGTCATGAGGTCAGGTGATCGTGCTGTCCATCTGCACTGTTCCAGATCGTCGCAATGTTTCCGTCCATTTATTTTACTGAAACGCTTTCTCTTAAAATTAGTCTGTCAATCACACACTGCCTTCTCTTGACTGGGAGACAATTTATACATTCACTTCTCTTAATCAAATCAGTATCCAATAATATTACAATTATTTATTTAGTCAATTAAACTTCTATACAAACATTACATGTTTTAGTCAAACCAACAACTGATATCTTTATTTTTTTTTATTAAAACCTACCCTCCAATGAAAGCTAACATGAGCTAGCTGTTCATTTGTATGTTGCAATTACTAGCTATTTTTTGGGGTCAAATAGTGTTCTGTACGTTAGATAATGGAATGGTCCCAGTAAGTAATGCACTTACTGGGGGCGCCACTGTGCACTGGGGGTGTTGAACTGAGCTCCCCTTTTTACCAACGTCAGATTATGGAACATTGTGCTGCGTCTTGTTCAGGTTAATTCAGCTAAGGAGAACAATTAGAAATCAATTATTAGTCTATTATTATGCTTTTTCCTCTAACATGTTAACTTTATGGAAACACTTTCATTTCTATGAAACTACAATCAGGATTCCTTTGAAAATTAATGTGTAGAAAATTGAGCCAGGAAAGAAGATACTGGGTGGAAGCCAGGGTCGGGCGGGTTAGGCTCGAGGCGGATCGGATCAGGGCTTTAGCTCACCGAGTCCTGATCCGACAGTGGAGTAGGGACTTAGAGTCCCCGTCGGCCTGTCTTGCGACGGTGGGGGCTATTTCCCCCCCATCTCGATCATTGGATCGGCCGGCGGCACGGCCGCCGTGGACACGGCTCGTCATACCTTGGCGGAGTGCGCAGCCTGGGACCGCCAGCGTACTGAGCTGGCGGCCGTGGTTGGCAGTGACCTCTCGTTGCCGAGCGTTGTTTCAGTTTGTCTGTTTGTATGTCCGTCTGTATGTTCGTGCACGCCAATCTCAGAAACGACTTAACCAATTTTACACATTTCATTCATCACATTTTTCACTTAACATTTAGTGTTTATTTCATTTAAATTGGTTAAAAAATAAATAAAGTTATGTCAATTTATGTTAATTTATGTCAATAAAGTAATAGGTACCATGCAAATTTTATTCTATACATGAAATAGAAATGTGTGAATGTGAAGTGATAACTAACAGAATCCATTGTCAGCATTTTTTAAATCTTTGATTGTTTATCTGTTTGTTTTTTAGTTGTGCACACAGCACGAAAAAAAATATTTTCAAATATTTTTATATAGGTAAGCAAAAGAACCCTAAACAATGTTTTTCATTTTGTCTGTTCGTCTGTATTTCTGTATGTTTGTGCACGCTAATCTTAGAAACGGATTAATTAATTTGGATGCAGTTTTCGGGAATACATTGTAATGGGATTCACCTTATATTTTGTTTTTTTTTAACAGTCGGTTAACAAATAAAGAAGTTACTAATCTCTTATTGTCGTACCATTACTGCTTACTAGTTTGAAGGTTTATAGTTTTTTACATACATTGGTAAGTACAAAGGGTAGGTACGTTTTATCAAAATCGAAATCTATGCGTACGAAGTCGTAGGCACAGCTAGTGATATAATATGAATGCAGATAAAACAAGTTTTTAAAGTTTTCATTAAACTAAGAGATATGATTTTCCTTACATTTTTATTTTGTATATTAATTTGATAGATATGACGACACAATTTGTAAATAACTAACGAGTGTAAGTTATAATTATTTAATTGAAATAATCATTACATTTTTAAGTGAAGATAAAAATAACAAATGTAATAATGTAATAATGTACTTTCTTGAAGTGGTAATGAATTACATTTTTAAATGTTAATAATTAACTTTAACAAGTAATCGTCGTCACTTGCCTTAAGTAAATAGGTAAAGACTTATTATCTTTGTTTAAAACAGGGATTCCAAACTTGAAAGAATATCCGCTACAATTATATCGTTTCTACACGTGTCTGTGAAAAATTTTCGATAGTTTCTCTAATTGTCTAAAATAGCTTCAACAGGTCGGCAATTGATTTAGGATATTGTGTGAAGGGGAATCTGGAGTATATTGACACTATAGTCCTGAGACAGAAGATCGCTATAGCGATAATATAAGCATGGATCATCAGCCCAGTGATTCTGTAGTGTAAGTGAGCATAAGGTCTGAGCAATCAGTAGTAACATTATAGTCAGGGTCTATGAAGGCGTCTTCTCTTACGACTACTCTTTAAGTCAGAAGGTTACTAATGGTTTTGGTTTGGTTTTGTTATTCAGAGCTCTTAACGTTTTAAAGTAGACAGTTGAAGGTCCATAAATACATTTACTTAAAAAGTGTAATTTGTGTTTGGTACTTGCAAGATACACACTTGTCCTCCGCCTTCACTGTCGTTGGGTAACAGGTTTTATTTTATAACTGAGAAGTTTTTGGAACAACTTTTACAAAACACGACTAGTTTTTAATAAAATATAATAAATAATAAGACGCGGAACATTTTGTTTTGCGAAAAAACTAAATATATAGTTATTCTTACAAACAACTTACAAAATAATTCATTAAAAAATACATAAACGATGTCTATGTGTAATGACAGTTAATTATTATCTCTTGACATCTCCTCGCCTTGTACTGTATTATTATTATTATTATTATTTTTTTCCATTTATTAAGTTTACCAACAGCTTACAACATTTTTCTTAAACAATAAACATTATAATAATAAGTACTAAGATAAAATGAGAAGCTAATTATAGGTAAACACCACATGCCCATAAAAAAATTACAACTATCCTAAAAAAGGATATTTACATCTAAAAAAGAAAGTGAAGTGTTTTCATTCTCTCCCATAATTTGACTATAAAAATAATAATGTATATGTAAAAAAAGGATCTAATCTCTTAAAAACTAATCTGTTAATTTATTTAAAGCTATATGGACTGATTTCCTGAAAGTAGTTAGAGAGTCACCATGCACGTCCAAGGAGTTGAATTTATTGTAAAGTTTACTTATTCTAGGAATTGGCGAGTTACCACCCATAACGGTTGAACGACGAGGAAAAGATAAAAGCGAATTTAAATGCTTTCTAGGATACCTAAACGGAACTTTCAACTCAAAGCTCTTTAGAAGAGAAGAACATTCAATTTTATGGTTGAATCCATACGAAAGAAATTTAGCCGGTCTTTATAACTAACAATACTTTTAGCCTTTCCTGCCGTGTAAGCCAAATGCCAAAGAAAGCGTTTTTGGATCCGTTCAACCCTCAACATATGTGTGGAATAGTGAGGTCGCCAAGCTACACTACAATACTCTAGAACGCTAAGTACTAAAGCTTTATAGAGCAACAATTTGGTACTAATCTTAGTAAATTCCTTACCATTTCTTATAATAAACCCTAGCATTTTGGAAGCTCGTTTTACAGTATTTTCAATGTGGGGTACAAAAGTTAATTTACGATCACTAATGATTCCTAGATCCTTAATTAATTCAAGTTCTTCAAGACAATTTGGGCCAATATAATATTTTGACGGTATGATATTGCATTTTCTTGTAAATTTGATATGTAGACACTTCTTTATATTTAATTGTAAGTTATTATTATCACACCACTGAAGTATCCTATTTACATCACTTTGCAAATAATTGATGTCCTCCATGCTATTAACTATTTTAATAATCTTTAAGTCATCAGCATACATAAACGGCAAAGAATATTCAAAGCAAACAGTTATATCATTAACAAAAATATTGAAAAGAATGGGACCTAGGTGTGAGCCCTGTGGAACTCCTGATTTAATCGATCTTTGGCTAGATTGATATCCACCTACAACGACAAAAAACGAACGATTTCTTAAATACGAATCAAACCATCTTAATAGTGATCCTGATATGCCATACATGGATAACTTATGCAACAAGATGCTGTGAGAAACCGAGTCGAATGCTTTACTAAAATCCATATATATGGAATCTACTTGCTTATTTTGGTCTACAGCTTCTGATAGTGTTTCAATAAAGGAAACTAAATTAGTTGACGTCGATCTGGATTTTACAAAACCGTGTTGACAGTCACTTAGATATTTCTTAAAATAGTTCTGTAAACATGGACACACCAGTGACTCAAAAATTTTGGCGAAGGTTGAGAGCAGTGATATAGGCCTGTAGTTAGATATTAAGAAATTACTGTCTTTTTTCAGAATCGGAACAACTTTTGCAACTTTCCATAAAGTAGGAAAAATGCCAGTGGCAAGAGATCGATTATATATCATTGTAAGGGGTTTAACTAAATTATGTGCACACTTAGAAATAAACATCGGAGAAAAAACATCTGGTCCAGAGCCTTTGGGGGGATTTATAGACTGTAATTTCTTAAATACATCCTTTTCATGAATTTTGGGAGATGGAAGAGAATCAGCACTTAAGTTAATAGACTTGAAATATGCTTCACTTATGGCGTGTTGGTTTGAGAGTTCTAGTTTAACTTCATCTTTATATACAGATAAGAAATAAGAAGCAAACATACTACATATTTCTGTACCGTCCGATGTTGAAACTTGTCCGTCAGACATAACAGCCGGATAGGAACTATTTATACCCCTTTTACGCTTTATGTAGGTAAAAAAGGATGATGAACTTTTCTTAATAAGTTCTTCAATATTATTAAGATATTTTTTGTAGCATTCATGGATCATGATTTCACTGCGCTCTTTTAATAAACGAAACTCTATATCATCTCTAGGGTTTCTAATTTTTTTAAATTTAATTCTTTACTTATTCTTTTCGTTTAGTAATTTAATGAGACTGCGGCTATACCAGAAGAGGTAGCGTTGGCTTTTTGGTTTATACAGTGGGACAAATTTTTGTAAAACATTATTAAGAATTGTATTAAATTCATTTACCATTATATCCACATCTTGGCATTTGTGTAGGGTCTCTCCAAAGTCAATATTGCTTAAGAAATCATTAATTGCCTGATAATTAGCTTTACGATAATCATACCTTTGAAAATTCAAATTGTACGATAAGTTTTTAATATCCTTTATAGCAATATTGACTTCCAGAGGAGGGTGGTGACTGTCAATCTTACATAGAGGGCTATCCGACTCAATAACTAAACATTCGGGAAAATCACATAAAACTAAATCAAGAAACTTTCCATTCTTGTTCGGAATCACGTTGCATTGTAGAAGGTGATTTGTATATAGAAATTCGCTAAAAGCTTGGCCTGCCAAAGAATTACAATTTTTTAAGGACCTGCTATGGACATCCCACTCTAAAAAGCTCATATTAAAATCACCAACAATGCAAGTGAAACCTTGTAATCTATCCTTAAGTTTGTTATAACCATCTATAATGGATTCTAGTTTTTTCTTTTCAAACGGAGGTGGTAGGTAAAGAGCACAGATATTTATGTTTAAAAGAGACTTTTTTACCTTCAACTCCAAAGATATCCAAAGATCCTCACTATCACTTTCGAACTTTTTCAGACGTCGAGATTTTAAAATATTTTTAACGGCCACTATTACACCACCACCTTCGCTTTTTTGGCTATTAGAAGAGTTTCTATCTCTTCTGTAAACCGAATACCTATCATCAAACAATTCAGAACTCAAAATACAATCCTTAAGCCAGGTTTCAGTAAGCACAATTAAATCATAATTAGAACTACATAGAGCTCTATAAAAACTTATTGTTTTGGTGCGTAGTCCTCGCACATTTTGATAATAAATATTTAATGAATGAAATGATATAATTAAAAGGACCAATACAAACAAAAAAAAATACATTAATAAACTACAATAACTAATTAATACTTTTCAACGAATCAAAGTTACGTATAAGACGGTATTCCGAGGTGGCGTCCTTTCTGACGAAAATACGCCCGTTTCGTATCCACGTGAATGTGTACCCCTTTTCTTTAGCTTTAAGGCGAGTAGCTGCATGTAGCTCCTTATTAAATGCTGATAGATGTTCCATTATATATATGGGTTTTTGCTCTCCCGAATAGCCTATGTGAGAAGAATTAAGCTTTTCTGCTGGTTTCTTACATTTGTTAAATATTGTCACAGCAGCTAAGACCTTATCACGAGTCAAGGTTGAATCAAATTGGACAATGACGGATCTAGGCCTGCTGCTATCCTTGTTTTTCTTCGCAATTCGAGTACAGTTTAAAATTTGTTCTTCCTTAACATCAGCCCCAACTGTATTATTTAATGTTAGTACCAATTTTACGAGATTTTCCTTACTACTCTCAGGCAAACATTGTATTTCGATGTTGCTAGCCCTGGCATTTTGTTCCAGAATATTTATCTGCTGTGAAAGCTCGATTAATTTCGATTTCGATTTTACATTTTCCTGCGTCAGTAGGGTAATAGTCTCAGTTGCCGATTTGTATTCTTTAATGACATCCTCATATTGCTCATTTAAGAATTGTATTGAGTCTTTTAAGGATTGCACTTCGCTCTTAACCTCCTTCAACTTACTATTTAAAATATTACACATGTCTTTGTTCATACGCAACAAGGACTCCTCCATCATAGTGTTTAATTCCTGACGAATTATCTCACGAATCAATCCACCTGTAACGGCAGATTCATCAGGCTGAGGAGGAGAGGACAAAGCCACGCGTTTTTTAGATCGGCTGGTTACGTTTTTGCTTGAATCCGAACGAACTGGAGTGTCATCATTTCTGTTTCCTTTTATTTTACCACATAGTGGACATTTCCAGTTGTGACTATTACTTCTTAATATCTCAGCTTCCTTAATATTAGTAGGCTGCAGGCAAAGTACATGGAAAAATGTCAAACAGATGCGACATTTGACTCGGCCATCATCGTTGGAATCCGTATTACCTTCACAACAGCCCCATATCATTGGGTCAGACATTTTGTTATCCAGAAAAAAATACCAATAAAAGAAAATAAAAAAATAAAAAATAAATTTCTGAAGTGGGATTGAACCAAGGATATCTCGATTATAATTTCAAAAGTTTAACACTGTGCCATTCATGCGAACAATGTAACGGACGAAATAGATAATATATACGAAGTAACGTATAAAGAACAATGATTCTGCACTCTATAGCTCAGATGTTTCTTTTTGAATACCCACTTTAAGTTATTTATGCACACACAAATCACTTCTAAACTTGGTTAAATATACTTAATACGAACTCTATATATAACTTTCCTTTCATATAATTATAAAAAATGTATAATCTTTAAAGGTTGTACACAAGAAAACGCTTAAAAATCACTAATCACATTCTTTACACACAAAATAGAGGAACAATATTTCCGTGACCATCTGTCGTAACGACGTTGATACAACTTGTTTATTATTTAACACAATAACAGAAAAAAACTTCCATAGCCGTTAAGATTTAATTAAAATACATTTTAAATAAATTAAGCCTGTATTAGCCTGTACCAGCCTTGATGGTTTTTGTATATTTTTAATACAAAAATTGTTAGTTCGTGTTGCATTACGCATCATTTTCTCCGGTGAAGCAAGTAAGGGTCACAATGTGTCTGGTCAATAATTAATACCAAGGACAATACACAAAATCAAAACATACGTACACAACACAAAAGACAAATTTATAAGTAGGTAGGTATATGTACTTTTGTTATAATATATTAAGACAAAAAATATATGCTTAAGTAATACAATTTATACTTTACGTCCTTAGACCCTTCATAACTTTATAAGGAAATGTGAAACGACATTTATATATATCACAATTACTCTATAATAATCAACTATATCTATAAATACGATAATTTTTAACCCAATTTATTTATATAAACTATTTTTATACAAATTCAACGCTTACTTTGTTATTAGTTGCATAATTTACTAAATAACTAACTGTATTCACTTACATAATTCTTAAATGTACTTATTTAAAAAGAACAATGGAAACTCTTTAATGACATCAAAATCTCGAAACTATTTCATTATCTAAATCAGTTTGACATTGACACCAGAATAACCGTCACAGCCTAAAGCGGCCGCTCCAGGTATAGGTGTATATTACTTAATAGCCAATAGCATTTACTGTTTTTAACCCCCGACTAAAAAGAGTGGTGTTATAAGTTTGACCTGTCGATCTGTGTATCTGTGTATCTGTCTGTGGCAAATTTGCGGCTAAACGCGTGGACGGATTTGAGTGCGGTTTTTTTTAATCAAAAGCTATGCACGTCAAGATGGTTCTTATTTATGTTTCATTGAAATAGAAAAAGTCGTCTTCAAGATAATGACGTTTTATTTTTGCGGGGAGAGGTTCTTATGCAATAATTAGCTGTTTGCGGCCAAACGCGTAGAAGGATTTGAATGCGGTTTTTTTAATCGAAAGCTATGTTCGTCAAGATGATACTTATCCATGTTTGGTCGAGATTGAAAAAGTCGTCTTCAATATATTGACGTTTTATTTACGCGGGGGAGAGGTTCTTATGCAATAATTAGCTGTTCCCAGCGGCTTCGCCCGCGCTTTATAGGAAAAAAAGCCTTGTTATGTAGGCCAAAAGGTTTTTACACTTATTTACTCAGGTAAAGTACTTTATTAGGTATAGCTGTTGCCCGTGACTGCGTCCACGTAGACTGTAAAAATATATTTATATGGCTTATGATCGTAGTCATGAAGAATCACGGGCAACAGCTAGTGATAATATAAATCCCTTCATCATAGTGTTATTAGTGATTGTAAATCATTTTAATTCTAAATGTTTATATTTATTAATATTCGTATATATGACACCTACCTATCTACCTACCCATATGAAAAAAGTCTTGAATCATGTTACTTAATACATTTATAATTTATTACACTGTTAAAACTTTCACGCGGATCTTTTTTTTATTAAATATAATATATATATATATATATATATATATATCTCGTATTAAATATAACCTTTGTAACGGGCAGCCTGTGACCATGGCCGGTGCAACCTGGTCGAAACGTTAGGCACATAAAAGGTATGTGACACCTATTCTTACGCGTTAATTCCCGATTTCTTAAATAATAATATATAATGAAAAGCGATAGTTTAAAAGTTAGTATAACCTTTGTACATCATAATGTAGGATTCTAATGCTAAAAGATTTTTTTAAAAATCGGTCCCGTAGTAACAGAGCCTATTCAATTCAAACAAACAAACAAAACCTTCCTCTTTATAATATTAGGCTAGATTAATAGAAATACTTAAACAATTGAAAATTTTGTGTGTCTATAGGTTCGTTTAGAACAATTCATAAACCAGTAACATAACTTTAAAAAGCAGAAAAAAATAATTAAGAGTTTAAAAAACCCCCGATACAAAAAGACCTCTAAAAAGAATAAAAATCCTAATATTATTATGTAATTATTAAATTCGTTGCGTCGGGGGACCGTTTAGTAAAGGAAGAAATTAAAATGCAAGTAAGTTAAGTTAACGAGGCAAATAAAGAAATTACGATATCGAATTGTATAGTCTAAGTCCTCAATGATTAACTTCGCAATATATACACACACTATCAACGTACGTACAACGGTCCACCGAAGCAAAGACTTCAATAAGTACATAATAATATTTTTTTTTTTTTCTTTTTAGAGGTTTTTTGTATCTGGGGTTTTTTATTATGAATATAGAACAATTAGTGACTTTATTAAAGTCCAATATTGAGTTTCGTACATTCAACGGCAGATTGTTTATGAACCTTCAAATGAGATATTTAATAGTATTTTATCATTCAAAATTAACTTAATATATTATTTTTGTAGGTTACTTTATTCGAAATTTATTACTTTTGTACAAGTCAGTAAAGAAATTAAAAGATAAGTTTTCGATAAAAAATCATAATTTTACTTTCGCACTAATTAACCTCATAAATAGGTATAAATCGATAAATTATTTTAATTTAATTCAACAAAAATATATTTATAAAAATATAAATGTTTTTGTTCGTGGGTAACAATATAAGAAGAGGAGTATAAATAAAACATTTGGCTTTGTAAATTATTCTTTTACTTGGAACGAAGTGGAGTCAGTGGAGTGTTTTGATGTACAAGTAAACTTTTAAGATATATTTCAAGAGACTCGGGAGGCGTTCACTATTACTACCACAGATCCGTGTTACCATATAAATTACCATTACCATACATATTTTAGTGTAGTGTGTGATAAGACAATTTAAAAACATTTAAAACTTCTACTCAACAAGTTTTAATTACAATCATATAAATTCATGTAGGAACCATTAATTATAATTAAATGAAATCAGATTAAATACAACTTGTTAACAAAACTACCAAAAATGCATAGAAACATATTAAAAAACTTCATTCTTATTCACAGGTGCCAGGCAAAAACAAATGTTTGAATGAGAATTAATAATCTGTTATTATAAAACAAGACGACAAAAAAATATTCATCCAAAAATATTATTTTCTAAAGAGCCTATTTGTAAGAATGTATATCATTGCGTACGTTTTTTATTCAGAAAAAGATTTATTGTATACCTACAATTTTTTCTGCAAGATTCCAAAAATGGTTTCCATTAGATTCATTTTGAGCACACGGTAATGAAAATCTTGGGAAAAAATCAACAAAATATTTTCCAGAAACTCTTTCACACTCCTCAGCTACTGCCAAATGAACTATAGTCTGTGCACCTTCACGGGCAGTTCTGCAGCATATCCAGCACCATAATTGAAAGGCGCTTCTGACTATTATATTGACCTGGTCAGTGATTTTTGTCAGAATAACTCCAGGATGTACAGCATTCACAACCACACCTGTTCCTTGCAAGCGTCTTGCTAACTCAACGGAAAATATTATATTACATAGTTTACTATTAGCGTAAGTTCCAAAGTCAGTCGTTGGTTTGTTTATTGACTCGAATTTAGTTTGGCCAAAGAAATGTAAAATTGACGTTACATTGATAATTCTACTAGGTTGAGACTTTTTAAGTAAATCTAACAAAAGAATTGTTAATAAAAATGGACCAAAAATATTGACCTGCATTGCTTTTATTATTCCATCTTCAGAATAATGTTCTCCTGAACCGTAAACTCCAGCGTTATTGACTAACACATCGACACGTTCTTCGGTTGCTATTATATTTCTTGCAAAATTTCGAACAGAGTGTAGAGAGGCTAAATCGAGAGATCTCAATACCACTTCATGGTTGCCTGTAGCTGCTATTATAGTATCTCGAGTTGAATCTCCACGGCCTTTATCGCGACATGCTAGAATTACCCGGGCTCCTCTAGCAGCTAACTCACTTGCGGTGTGAAATCCAATACCTGTATTTGCTCCGGTCACTATTACTACCTTTCCTTTCATTGATATTTTGCACTCACAAAATTTAATGGATGATTTTAAAAACTGTCTCGTTACTACTACGGTAAGAACAGAGAAACACAACACTATTAACACGCCAAGCATAGCTACTCTAGCTAGGTAGTGAATGTTTTCAATGCAATGTAATGTACGTGCATGCAACAGTGACTTAAAATTGCGAATAAACCGGTTTGTGTTTCAACATATCTATTTATATTTTATATTAAAACGCAACATTAAGACATTCAAGAAAAAAAATAAGCTTCTTTTACGAATTTCTACTTTTTTACTTTTTTTAATTATAAACTATTTAGTTTAAGTTGTTATTTCCAACTGACCACCCTCCAGCCCCCCACACATACCCCGCCTATAATTTTATAGCCTCAGTAGGGATTGGAGTTAGGAAAGACAAGACGTGGAGTGAAGTTTTTTGGTTAATTTTATTTTTATGTTCTTTTAATGTATTGTGTTCTTAATGAAATAAGTATTATGATGAAGTGACAAAATAAATTAATATCATGATTATATGAACATTAATTTAGATTGGAAAAATCTTAATAACTCCAAACTCCTATGAGATTAATATGAAGCCAATCTCACAAGCCAGGTCAAAAAAGATAACACAGTATCAGAGCACAGATAATTGGCCAATTATTTTTACTTTTACGATATCATTTTCAATATGGAGAAAATGTACTTTTCTGTTCGAAGCATTAAGGCTCATTTTAATATTGGCATTGGTTTTAACAATTAGCATGAGCATATTAGCTTTTATTTATACGATGAAAATGAACCCTTTTTAGTATGCTCTTAAAACTCATTTTAGCATCAACAAACAATAAAATAAATTTTTAAATGGGCTCCCATACACAAACGTGTTTTTCATTTATAGAATAATATGATATCTAAAAGCTTTATTAATTTCTCCAGAGACAGAAAAGGTTTGGTTTTATTAAAAAGCATAAAAAATAGATTTTATGTTAATATGCCCATTACTTAGGATTACTGTAATATTTGACTTAATTAAAGTATAATAGATGAAAAAGCTAATAAAATAATTTGTTTGGGTACACATATAATTATAATAGTCATCATATATTGAAACATTGAAACCAGACAGCGTAAATATTTTTTTAATTTTCTTGTTAATTTCGTTATTTTTACTAAGAGCCAAACGGCTCACACACACACACCTCTTCTTGTTATAACTAGCGACTAGAAGCTATATAAAAAAAGAACTAAGTAATATTAGGCATTATATTACATCGCTTCATTCTTTAGATATAATTTATTTCACGCGTTATATGATGTATCATCATATCATTCCATTTCGTGCGCTTGTAACAATTGGACGTCTCCAAAATAACGTTACAATGCCCTAAAAAAATCGAGCATTATAGGAAGAAAGTTAGAAGAAACAAAAGAAAGAAAACTCGACATAATAAATTTACTATAATGTCTTCAGATTCTGAATATAATGCAAGTAGCAGGAGTATTATTCAAGTTTGGAGTGATTCTTTTAAATATTTTTTCTGTAGTCAAATCAAATCAAAGTTTTAATTCCTTGGTATTGAAGAAACTGCACGATCAGCACAATAACTAATTATAAAAATGTCTGTGTGTAATAATGTTGTTGTCTTTTTATAAACGTTCTTTCACAATTCATATCACCAACCTCTCATTTTTGTGCCCTTTGTTCTTGTACTAACTCTGTCCAATATAAGACGCTTGTGTTAGATTTTATAAGATTCTACAATTAAAAAACACTAAAATAATATGATATAAGGTATTTAATTAAGCTACTTCACTCTACAAAATGATAATACATATATAATACTTTTCTATATAATCCTTTAAACCTATCAAGATAATGTATTAACTTGATAAATTTAAAGAAACGGAAGAACTAAATAAAAACAAATATTTAATATTGCAAAATGACACCCGGTAGGTACTTGAACATACCTAATAAATACAGTAATATGGTTATTACTGTGTACTGTGTACTTATGTAGATACAATTACTTAAAACTCGATACGATAAAATACCCACAAAAGATATTACATATATTATAAAAGTATAAAAATCACTTATCTTGCCAACATGTTCATCAAGATTACCTTTAATATTGACATGAAGACATTTATAGCAAAATATAAGCTCCAACAGTAGTTTTTAGAGTTTGGTCGTGTTCACAATTTTAAACATCATTAGATGTCTCATAAAAACATTATAATAGCACAAAACGATTTTAAATTCCTAGATATATTTGTAAGTCTTATTTCACACATTTATGGCTTACAGAATTAGATATGTAAATGTAGGTAATAATTGAATATCTTAAGAGTAGCTTTGGACAGTTTGTCAAATCAATAACTTTTACTACTTTTATAATATATCCGTAATAACAATGTTATATAGATCTAAATAAATCTAAATTCTTAAATCTAATTGAAATACCAATATTTCGCACATATTTGTCAACGGAATTATCTAGTTATATAAATAATAATATATTTATTTTACCTACATACCAAATTACTATGATGCAAATGACGGTATTGGGTTTCTGATTTTTTTTTGCGATAAATAGAAAGATCATATATAATTTTTATAACAAAACCATTTTTAATATTTTTTTGCAATCATTCAAAAGTGATATCAAAATAAAAATATTTTTTTGAATCCAGTACCGAAGACACGCCGACAGCTCCCGAACAAACCCGAGTGATACAGAGACAATACGTACAGTGTTTTGATCTATTTAATTCTGTTGACATTGAAATAAAAACACAAATCTAAATTTAATAATAATAATAATAATAATAATAAGTCTTTATTTCGAGCAACACAGGTACATTTTGTTTATAGTTATGTCAAATTACAAATAAAAATTAATCACAATAAAAATAAAATTAATGATGTCACAAATTTAAATTTAAAAATTATCCTAATATACAATTAATCCAATCATAATAATATAAATATTGTAAGCATTTCGAATGTTATTTACACTATAAACTAAGTTACTAATATACTAATAAATTGCTTTAACAAATGGGGATCGGTTTTAGATGCTAACATTCTCAGAACACTGTTAGAACTTAACCGCATTCCTTTCAGTAGTGAAAACGTCTTATTCCTTATTATGGCATAAAAGTCGTTTGTCCTTTCGGAGGCAAACATGCCTGAAGCTGAACAAAAACGTGGTAAGCCCAACAGCATTCTGAATCCATTATTATACTGGACCCTCAGTGTGTCCATCGCTCTTTGTGTAAAGTTGACCCACAAAGCCCCCGTATAGAAGTTTTGACAGTAAGTTTTAAACAGCGTTATTTTAGTGTCCTTACTACATCGGGCAAACCTTCGGGCCAACATATTACACTTTATAGCTAGTGCTCTACCTTCCCGCTCTATGTCCATCTGATCCTTAAGGTCCTCCGCTACATAGTGACCTAGATATTTAAAATGTGTAACCCGTTTAAGCAATGTCCCATTAAGTTCTATAACGGGACCGTATCGCAGGGCCTTAAAGATCAGGTTCAGGACCCACATTTAGAGGTGTTATACAGGAGACCGTGTCTAGCTGTGTAATTCTCACATATTTTGAGCAAGTCTCTAATTGAACCCGCCGTGGGACCCAGCAACACCATATCGTCGGCATAACTCAAATTATTAATACACGTGCCGTCTATCCAGCACCCAACTGATGACTCGCTGAGTTCCTCAATGAGGCCATTCACATACAGGTTGAAAAGTCTTGGTGAGGTCAATCCCGCCTCCTCCATCTTATTCCAAAGCATATCATATGAAACTAGATCAAAAGCTTTGGTAAGATCGAGGAAGCAAGCGTACACCGGGGTTTTTCTGGAAGTGTAGTATTGGACAGTCTGTTTTAGAGTAAATATTGCGGTTTCTGTAGAGAGTCCAGATTGAAAACCAAACTGCAAGTCGTTTAATTTAATTACTTCGCTAAGATTTCTATCTAACAGACTGTCCAACACTTTTGCGATTATGGTAGCCAGCGATATAGGTCTATAATTAGCGCTGTCTGAAATATTGCCAGTTCTATTTTTTGCAATAGGGATCACTATGGTCCTCATCATTTCCATGGGAAGATACGAATGCCCGATACATAAATTATAAAATGATGATAAAATTCTGGGTAGATGAGTGCCCGCGTACCTTAGATGCTCGATGCTGAGGTTGTCATGTCCGGGTGATTTTCCTCGTGTCATTTTATTTACAGCATCCAAAACCTGGTCAGTGGAAAATCTCAATGGCTCCTCAACACTACGAACCCCAGCATCGGCCACCCAAGTAGATGACCCCAGAGGTGAAGAGACCTTAAAATTTTCCCTAAACATGTTGGCTACTTCTTTATGAGTAGTACAGTTCGCGACACTCACTGGTAGTCCGGGTCGAGGATTTACTTGGTTTGTTGCTTTCCAAAATTTCGGAAAATTCTTATTTTTTCTATGGGAAGCAATTATATCCATTTTTATTTGTTCTTGGTGATTTTGACACCACTTTAAACGACTCTCAAAAATTTTCTTACTTTCACACATATCATTCCAAATTTTACCTGATTTAGGACTATTGTGGTGTAACCATGATAGATATTTTGACCTCGCCTCACAGTGAGCATCCCGAATGTACTTATTCCATCCGACTACATGATTTTTACTACGTTTGTAATCTATATATGTATCCGTTGCAGCTAAAAATAGAGTAGTAAGTATATTATTATACATGCCATCTATTACCTGTATGTGAATGGGGTCATTGCACGATGTTCCGGAACATAACAGTAAAGACTCAGGCACACAGAAATTCCTAAATTTGTTGTTACACAGGTCCCGATACCTACTAATCTGATCATCCGTTCTATTACCCCAGATAATTTTATTGTTTAAATCTAAATTGTGACTAGTGTATGTTTTACCGACGACCAAATCTAGATTACATTCTACAATGAGCGGAAGATGATCAGACCAGTAAACGCCACGACCTATGCTTACCTTAATAACAGTCTGTTGAGCATGTTGCGTTGTTAAACAATGATCCAACCAGCGTAGACTGCCATTAATGTCACTTATATATGTAAACGAGTTTGAATTTATGCCTAGGAACTCCGTATCTACACATACCCATGACTGATCCTTACAAAACTCACAGAGCTCTTGCCAAAAGGGTTGGTTCGGATGAGCGTTAAAATCTCCTAACATATACACAGATTCCGAGTCATTATTTTCAATTATGGCATTCAGTTCGCTTAAACAATTAGTAAATTCAATTACATTTTGATATGTGTCTGTGGGCATATATACACTGAATATAATAATAGATTGTGCATTATTTAGGATGGCTTTTATAGCACATATTCTGGTTGAGTTGGAGTTTATGATTGACACCGATTTAAAAACTCCCTTACGCCACAATAAAGCTACTCCCCCGTACGGTCTCCCAGCCAAAATGCCTTCAGACAGATCTACCGCTGATTTACCCGTGTATTCAAAGTTATTACTAACGGTACCTAGGGCTGAAAGGTCATACGAAAGAAGCCATGTTTCCTGGAGAGCCACTACATCAGCACCCAGACAAATACTTCTTACATCTTCAATAGATCTCTTAAAAGATTTACAATTAAAACTTACCATTTTACAAATGCGATTATTCATTTTATAATTTACTTAATTTACTAATAAGAGGTTAGCTCTCGATTCACAATTGTGCCTATTATTATTATTATTTTTAAACAACACAAATCGTCTAAAACAAATGCCTTCAGGCCATACTGCACTATTCATAAAAATTGATAATTTATGTCTAGACACATACGATTTAAATGAGTTATACTCTTTTTCTTTTTTACAAATATTTTTTTTAAATGTCGAATCAATTATTTTTGTAGTATTTGTACAATTATGTACAAATACTACAAAAATAACTCCTGGTAAAATGTTATTACCTAAATGTTCCCCAAGCTGAAAAACGTCGTAATTAATGGTTTCAAGCAGTGCACCGTGATAATCCAAAAACAAAATCGATTCTTTTTTGTTGTGAAGATCATTTCGATGTAAGTATTTCGTAACACTATTTTTATTACTTATTATTTATCTAAGTATACAAATCGAATAAGTAGATGAGTTCAGTCAATAATTTTTTTAACTAGACTCCTTATCATAACCCTTAAAGTCATTTGTCAAAAAATTGTTCATCATAAATATATCAACATCAGCAACATCAGGAATATTATCAGACTTAGCCTTTAAAATTGCTTTGCACACATCAATTAGCCACACGGAATAATTTTTTTTTCAATAAATTTTCGATATTATTGTCAAGTCACATGTAATTGCCGTAGACGCTGTACTATTCTTGAACAGCTATAACATTATGACGTCACAATTAAAGGTGACCAATCGTGGCACGTTCATACCACGTGATTTTTATTTAAATTTTATCAACTTTTAATTGCTTATAATTGTTAAAAAAAAAAAAACAGTTTTTCGCATGACACAAAAATAAAAAAAATAAAAAAAATCAATACATTTTTTATTTTCAATCTCCCAATTCTAGAACTCAATGCTAGAACTAGTGAGAAACAAATTACGGTTTGTTGGACACATTTAGAGAACGCGTTTCGGTCGGTACGGCATGAACTGGTGATGTTCGCGTTAAAATGGTATAACTTTCCCACGGTAGTTAGAGACATTATTGCATCATACTATTCAAAATTAAAATTTTCCATAACTTTTACTGAAAACCATTCAAAACCACTCAATTATAACATAGGTTTATTTCAGGGTTATGGTATTTCTCTAACTATATTTAATTAAGTCATTAATATTTTAATAGACAAATAATTTAGAAACGAAAAAAGTGGGATTATCGATTTAAGTTTAACAATAAATACACAGATTCCATACTAGCTTTTGCAGATGATCTCGCGATACTGACACGTAATCCAAAACAATGTCAGGTACTCTTTGTAGTGGCGAATTGAGGACATAACCAAGTAAATGCTTTAGACATAGGGTAGACGGAATACCAAATATACCTACCTCTTCCGATCCGGTCTTAAAATAGGCGGTCAATGCGTAAGTACGGTTACGGTAGCAGCTCCGTTTATATTTTAAATTAAGAAAATCGATTACCAAAGCAGTACTCCACCGTTGAATGCAATAGTCGATAGCTTTTAATTGATCTTAAAAAAGTAGACAACCAACCAATAAGTATCGTCAAAAAAGCTTGGATATACGATATTTTTTAACATCACGCCTAAATTGGCCTTTCCTCGTTTCTGATATTATTAAAACCCTCCTGTCAAAGATGCAAACGTCATAAAGATATTGATGTTATGACTCGGGTTACCGCACTCCGCGGACTCTTCAACCTTATTTACCTTTATAAACATCTAAGAGTTATCAAAAGACATATCATCGGCAAATCTAAACATGATACTGTACCTTGTCTCCCAAAAGATAAAGTTGCCTCAGAGCTGGAGTCACGGCTTCAATTCTATAAAAAAATGATGATAGGTGTTCAAACGAAAAAAGTAGGGCTAGGATCAAGTAGGAAATCAATGTACAATTAAATAATGAGGAATTGGACTTGGTCAAATCTACTACTTTCTTGGGCATTACCTTTTGAAAAATTGCAATGGGGTCCTCATATATTTGATTTGTCAAGCAGACTTAGTTCTGCTGCATAGAAACTGCTCGATTAGTTTACTTTAGTTACTTTCATAGCATAATGTCATACGGTATACTCTTTCCTTCTATATATTCTAATAATCATTTAAGGGTAATTGTATACGTTTCTATAATAAGCTCCCAAATGAAGCCCTAAGTTTATCATTACATAAATTTAAATTATATTATGTAAAAATAATTTGATAAAAAATTCCTACTATAGTGTAAATAAAGGATTACATCAACGACTCAGAAATTTAATGTAGATAAAATTATATTAATACATATTAAATCTGAATAGGCACTTTATATGTATGAAATTATCGATGTGGTGTGTTTCGTTAAGTATCTACTTGTAGCTTCACAATATCTGAACAGAAGAATATGGTTGCCTTATGGGAGTAAATCAATAAAAGAAATATTTAAATATCTGATTAACAACCAGATAATAGAAATATTTAAATATCTGATTAACAACCAGATAAGATGCTATAGCATGTGCGGGTACTGGATAGAGTTTGAAACTTGAATTAAGTTATTATTTCTGTAAGCCATTTCAAATCTTCTTTTTTACACATCTGTGAGACCTCTTCGAAAAGTTTACCGGGCGCCTTTTCGCTATCGACGTTAAACGGATGTATACTGTGGGATGAAAAGCGGTACAGACTGATGCTCACTGACGATTAATTGATGACTTAATGATTCATTAATTAGTTCCTTCAGGTTTACGTTAACTTTTTGTATAAGGTTTTGTGACTGAAAAGGATATGTGGCAGTCTTCTGTGGTGTGGTGGGCAAAGGCCTCCCGCGGTATTGGTACCTTCTATCCCGCTGGTACGATGGTGGGCGATTTCTACAATGGGCTTCCGCTGTCGGTCCCAAATTCTGGACCCGGATTATCTGGTGGTCGTTCTTGAAATCGTCTTCCCACTTCGGCTAGTGCAAGCGACGGTACACTAGCCCTTTACAACGTCGGTCTTCTTCATTTCAGTAAGCTTGTAAGCACACATTATAAGAAGCCTAAAAATCACAGTAGGTTTCCTTATCACGGTTACTTGTTTAGTGGCCACACCTTGCCCTGAATGGGCGTAACAGTCTATAATCAATAAAAACATTCAAGGTTCTACTAATATTAAAGTCATAGTATTAGCTATAAAATAAATACCAAAGGCTCATAAGAACAACATTTGAAAGTAGAAAATAACATTTTAAGTGTATCAATATCAAGATACTTAGCACTGGAGCAATTAACATTCTCTATGACGATCGATTTATTTATCGCCCCATAACTTTATCAATACTGATACTGTATATTATATCAGACGTTCTGGGTATTGTTTCCTGAGACCAGGTTGTGCTGACAGATAAATTTGAACCAGGTAGGAAAATATTCTTTTTATTTTTGATATATCAGAATAAATAAAATATACTATTGAATAAATTAAGAACAGTGAAAAATACAAATAAAAACAATTTTTTATTCTGTAAGAATAATTTCATTATAAGGTTAGGTAATAATAAAATTGCATAACCATATCATCTTAAACATACAATTAAAAAAAAAACTGCATAACTTAATAAAGAATTTAGTTTATTAGCTCGTAGATAATATTGTTTTTAATAAGACTAATTACATAATGATGGTTATAATTATTTTAACACACATTATATTGTAATTAATATCGGCTATTAACCCTCTCATCACCCAAGATAAGATCTTTTTTTTTTAATCTAAAGAGACTTAGTTTTTTTTGTAAATCCGTCAAATCGTAAGATAATATTAATCGCGAAATATATTTCATGACCGACAAGGCGAGTCTTTATCATTATAATTAGGTATACATTGACCTCAGATCCTATAAAAAAAGTCTGTTAAAACTTTGATTTATTAATTTATGAACTTACTTATTCGTATTCGATTGTAAGCTATCAGACTTTATGCCATTTTCCTCGGGATATAGTTATAGTGGGTAGGTACGTATATGTTATAAACATATATTTTTTTCTTGTACTTGATACGTAAGAGAGCTATTAAAAACAAACAATAATATTTTAGAACTCTTTGACCGACCTGCCCCTCTACGTTAAACCAGAGTCAGTCATCGTTCAGCACCGTGGTTCAATGATGATGTGAAAAAAGCCATGACAAATAGGGATCGTGCATTAAAAATTACTGCTCACTATGGTCTGCGTATAAGGCTGCTAGAAATCGGTGTAATCAACTATGTTGTAAACTCAAACGCGAATAATTTCTCAAGAAAACCTGCTCATCTGCAGCTGAAACTTTAAAATTCCTTAAGACCCTGGCTGTAAGCAAAACTCTTAATTTTGAAAATTCTTCTTCTGCGGACGTCAACTGTCTTAACCGCCAGTTTTCTTTCACCAAAACTCTTGACTGCCAAAAAAGATCTAAAACCCTTTCAGCCATTCAATGTTCGCCTAGGCCTGATATTCCACCATTTTCCTTTGCGCCTGTTGATGAAGTTTAGGTTAAGAAGCACCTTCTAGCCATAACATGTTGTGACGGTGATTAATAAATCGAACTATGATAATGTTCATTATAGACGCGCTTATCGATCCCTTGTCCAAAATAATTAACTTTTCCTTTTCCTCGGGTAGTTTTCCACATCTGTGGCGCAGAGCGCACATTCTCCCACTTCCAAAGATTTCTAATCCTTCATTATCTTCTCACTACCTTCCCATTTGAATATTACCGTTTTTATACAAGATAATTGAATCCGTTATTCACTCCCAACTTTCCAGCTCTATTGAGGGTTACCGAAGACTTTCGTCAAGGTATGGAAAACAAATGTGTTACCATTCTTGTACTGATTGACTTCAGTAACGCTTTTGGTACTGGTCATGACCTACCGCCAGTTGGCCCATATGTATTAACATGCATTACCAAATGTTATATATGACAACATTGTAATTTTTTTGCAAGTTAAAAATTTAGGAATGTTTTTAGACAGCTCTCTTAGTTGGCAGCATCAAGTTAAAGAACTGTCACGTAAATTTTATAGCACATTTCACCCATTGCTAAGGCTCAAAAACTTTTTATTCCTTCGGGCTAAATTACAGTTGGTTAATTTGTTATTGCTACCTATCCTTGACTATGCTGATGTGTCCTATGTCGACGCCAATGAAGTACTTCTAAATAAATTAGACCGCCTGCTTAACACCTGTATCCGCTTCATCTTCGGACTTCGTAAGTTTGACCACATCTCTGACTTTAGGTCAAAACTAAAATGGTTGCCCATTCGTAAACGGAGATATCTAAGAACCCTGTGTCTACTATACTCTATTTTTTTTAATCCTTCCACTCCTGTTTATTTAAAATGTAATTTCTCCTTTTTAGCGGATACACATGACAGATTGCTTCGTTCTTCCAACAATTTATTGCTTCATACACCTCTTCATCGTACTGGTTTCTTGTCCAACTCATTTACTGTAACTGCTGTCAAGCTGTGGATTGAATTACCGGAACATGTAAGAAGAGCCCCAACTCGTGAGTTGTTCAAGCGCCGAGTGAAAGAACTTTATCTCAAATAATTAATATAATATAGATTTATATATCAATATATGTCATAAATAAGTGTACGTATTTTTATAATAATTATATATTTTATTATTATTAAATTTTTTTCCTCTACAATTTTGTTGTACTTTTCTGTTGTTTTTATTTTTTTTTTTTGCACTCCTACCACAACCTCTCCTGTACACATTGAAATAAAACTATTTTTACGGATTTTACTCGCGTATATTAAATTACATTAATAGAGAAGATGGTTGGGGATTATCTAACACTTTTTAAAAATACAAAATCCCATGTTTGTGACCGCACTGTAAGACTTCAAGATACTGTTAGTGCGTTTTGTGTGAATCCTGAACTGTACGTCCGGAAGCTTAGAAACCGTTGAGGGTAGATGACTAATTAACTGACTTGCTGACCGACACCTCCATCTCGTCTTACCGTGAACACAATTGCTGCAGAGCATTCGAAACGTCGGGTTAGATTTAAAATGTAAATTTTAAATTTAATTCAACATACGCGAGTTAAATCCGTAAAAATAGTTTTATTTCAATGTGTAGTTCTCGTGAAAACCTTAGAAAACACTCTCCTGTACATTCTAAGGTTAGCTGGTAGAGAATGTCTAAGTGGCATTCAGGCCGCCTTTTGTACATTATTTTGTTTTGGTGCAATAAAGAATTAATAAATAAAATAAACAAATAAGAACAAACACTTATCGACGACATAAATACATTTAATATTTTTTCTTCTCAAGCCGTAATATCCTAAATCTGATATCATTGATGCGTTACATTTTAGGCGTGATAAAAATATTCTACATCCATTCTCCATCATCCATTTGAAGTAATAAAAGTTTGATGTTATTATTAATTATACTTTTGATTTTCATTGGTGTAGATTTCGTTGGCTCCAGATACAATTTTGTTAGACATTTAGGATTTTACTGTCAGTAAGGTTCACTTGTTCCTTGTCTACTTATTCCTCACTTTGGTTATTGTTATTATTCTGTTGCATATTTTTATTAACTTTGGTTCTTCTAGTATCCCTTTTATTATTCTATAACCGAATATACAATGTTTTGAGAGACATTGTTTTAGGGTCGCCGTATCTATATACTGTACTGTTAGTCGAACACAAATCTACTGAACTTTTACGTCTTGAAATACACCTAAGTATCTTATGTCCTTTTAGTCTTATTTTATTCTCCTTCTAATCGACATGAAAATAGTATATTCTCTTTGTGTATTTTTCTTCCTGAGAGTACCTACCACACTTTAATTGTGTGTGGAGAGTACCTACCACACTTTTATTAACTTTGGTTCTTACCACACTTTCTTGATTAGACTTGTCTTAAACTCGGTAAAAAAAATATTTTTCATTCAGATTTCAGTCTTAACGTACATGCTCCACTAAGGTAGCTGACACTTTATATTTCTAGATATCACAATAACAACACCGGTATATTATATAAGAAGGCATCGGATTGATAATCTAAAAATGTGTGCTTAATGAATGGTTTATAAGGGAGCCGAAAGCTAGCAAGAGTAATAGAAACAACTCTAGTTTTTATTTCAAGAGTAAAACAAAACTGTTATACCGAATAATCATGATTTTTTCAAATATTTTATTTTTCGTTGCTTCTAATTATCTTGTAATTCTTTTATATAAAAACTTTGAAAATATTAATAATGCAGGTAAAAGCAGACTTATTAAGTAGACTTATCAGTTCAAGTGAGCTCTTATCTAATTTATCAATGATCTGAATCTATTAATGGTAAAGGAATCATATAATAGGTGTATATTGAAATGTCCACAAATAATAATATTTCTGTTAGACGCAATCATATAACTTCTTCATTAACTTACTCAATAGAAGCTAATGCACGGCACGGCCTGGGTTGTAGCCAGTCTCGCCATCATTCTAATAATAATAATAATAAACATGCCTACCTATTTAATAAAAGCTTAAAACTAATTCAATCTATCTCTATAGTTTTAAAAAGGTACTTACGGAACTCAAACGTAAATTCTTTTCCTAACGTTCAAATGAACTTTAAATTAATCCTAAACACCATCGGAAATAAAAAATAAGAAAATCGTTACAACGGCCTTTGTCGATTTCAGGCGTAAAATAAGTTTGGAATACACATACACACATACATACATACACATAGGCGGAAACGAAACACAGAGTTGCTTTCGAAATAGATGCTTTATGATGCAATTCAGCATTGCATACTATTTAGCTCTTTGAAGTTCCTCTAATTTTTATTTATTTATATACTTAAAAAAATGAAGTAATAAAAATAAAACAAAAAGTCGTTGATAAAATGTTGTTGAGATTGATGTAGAGAGGCTGCCTGCAAGGGTTGGTGCATTAATTATAATTAACTCTGTGTATTGATCCCCAGTTTCTTCTCCCCCGGTGACGCTGTAATAGCCAACAGGGCTAACAGCATAGACAGACAAAAAAAAACCCAGTTTTTTGTTAGTTATTCGAAAAGTGGCTATACTTTATTTCAATCGTCTATTTGTTATATTTAAAGTGGAAACTTCAGTATTAGTGTGAATTTGTTATATGACATATTTATTTCGTGGAGGAAAGAATGATAATGTAACTTTTCTTTCTTCCAATAGCATTACAGCGTTGGAAAATTTACGAGTTTTGTTAATTAATAAACACCTGAGAACTTTCTTATTTCATCTGTTGTTATCGCTTCTCACCCCCTTACACAATTTTTGAGGCTCAAATCATACATGCTGGTTTGAATTGCAATCGAAGATGTGGTTGAAAATAGTCCATAAGTCAGATAATAAGCGTCCATGGCGTTTGCCTTCATAAACCAGTAAAAAGTTGGCGCGGTAATTTTTTATTCTGTACAAAGCTAGAGGATAGGTGAAGCAGAAAAAATGGGATCCGCAGGAAATCATCAGGAAACGAATCAACGTGCAAATTATCAGCAGGCATACCAGAAGTACCATCATTTTCTTGATCTGGTTGAGAAAGAGGTTCTACCTCTTAGCAATATTGTATTTAAGCTCAGCATTATCAAAAACAGAAGTGATTATATTTCCAGAATGTGCAAAAGCGATATTTTTACTATTTTTAAAGGTTTCAAAGCTTGTTTGACATATAAATTGAAATGAATAAAATAATAGACCAGAGACGAAGCTTCTTAGCAATCCATGGATTCACCGTGCGGGTGCCGGGCCCATCGCGTTGCAAGGAGAGGAGTGCAAGCGGTGCCTGGGACTTGCGACCCAGGAGTAGGTTTAAGGGGCCCCTTTATTATGCGCAAAAACGCTCACCTTCACCCTCCACACTCCTCTCCCTACCTAACCAAATTTGGAAAGAACCTACTAATGCCGCCTTTGAAATACGTTCTAGAAATCAACCGATGCTTGTTCTAGAAAGCCCAAGGTCTTTAAGTAGGCTATAGAGAGATTTTGCTGTTATACCTCTCTGTTATACCCACTTCTACCTCGTACAAACTAAGTATAAATTTATTCCTGATCAGTTCGTTGGTTAGTTCGTAATACTTATAGAGCTTGAATGTGTGATCCCTTGGGATGTTTGTTTCCCAAGGAACAGTAAGCTCCACAAGTATCACGCGCCTCAGATGTTTCGAATACAGGAATAAGTCCGGTCTGGATGACGAAACACCGACATCCCCAGGGACTTTGTAATGCTTTTCATACGTGTCCATCATGAGAATCCAATCAGGAGCCGCGCCTAATATTGAATAAGGCTTCGCTTTTGATTTTTTGGAGGAGCCTTCTTTTACGAATTCTATAGATCGTTTGGTGGTTGTTATACCCTTCAGCGCTCTTGCTTCTGAAAGACTAACCGCTTCCCGTATAATTTCTAATACCTTGTCGTGGCGACGCGAGTATTGACCCTTATCTAGAAGTACCCTACACTCTACTAATAGGTGTTTCGCGGTTCCTATTGCCTCCCCATAGATGTTGCAAGGCTTTGCCCCATCTTACTAAATTACTTTGATCTGGGAGAGTCATTTGGAATGCATTAAGATAGAATTTTAATAATGCTGGGGACCAATCATAAATTAAGGTGCGCCACTTCAAAGCTAGTGGAATACAAAAATCTCCTATGGTCACCCATTCGTTTTGAATCTCTAGGCTCATCGCGTGGAGTCGGTAATTATCGTTTTCGTCTTGTCGAATAAAAGATTTTGTTATGTCTATGTCTTGAACTTTCCTATTTGATCCTAGCCCTACTTTATTTGTTTGAGCACCTATCATAAATTTTTTATGGAATTGAAGTCGTGACTCGAGCTCTGAGGCAACTTTGTCTGATATATATATAAAAAACAGATGCCATTGAAAATGATCACTGGGTATCCTGGTCCAAGTCGTTGCTGAGTGGTATACCTGTTTGGGGCAAAGCACTGTTGCTAGGCAGTGGTGGTTCTTAATTGCACAAAGAGACCGCCGCCACCTCCCCTTACAGCCACGGGACCTCTCCACAGTCCACTCCGACAGCGACACCTCAGCTAATAACCCCGGATAGCAACGGCTTTGATATTATATTTTATTAATATATTAATCTTTTTTTTTATGTCATTACTATTATTATTACTACATATTGAAATAAAACATTTTTTATGATTTTACCACGTGTATAATTATATTTTTATTTTAACTCGACGTTATGAATGCTTTGCAGCAACCTTGTTCTCGTGCGAGATCCGTTTTTAAAACAAACGAAACAGTAGTTACCTCATTATTTAAGATTTGTGTAAACTCATTTCAAAAAGTGTTTCTATAAGAAACGAATTACAAAATACTTAATTTATAATAGATATATTTATCCATTTATCTTTTATCTGTTATCTCAATATATCTTTTAAAAGCAACGATAGTAACGCTCAAATTCACTCGCTAAAAAGTTGCCAAATACACAGGTTCACTACCTGTTTACAATAAATTATATAAAAAACTAAATAAACTCATTCGTTAATACACATATTCGTTTTATATACATACAGATAAAAAACAACTAGTTATATTACAAAAAAAATATATATAATTAATATTCACATTGTTTACAAAAATTTGAACTGTTATTCTTAAACTGTTTACAAATTGTACATCAAAGCCAAAGGTAAGAAAAAATATATATTTTATATTACAAGTTATTTTTTTCCAAAAAAAATTATGCCATGGTAATGTGTAAGATCAACTTTTGTTTTGTATTATTGTGTATGTAGTTTCAACTGCAGCTGACTAATATGATACTCGTAGCCTAGGTATATCAAAGAGAAAAAGAAGCTCATCACCGTTATCAGCCATTTATCACAGTCCAGCCAGGCTCTGCTTACTTGTAGTATAAACTTAGTACTCTAGATGTATCGTCTTTTTCGGAAAGTTACAGTTAAAGTTATTCGGAAAGTTACAGTTAAAGTTATTAGAATTTCTAAGCAATGTTTCTAACATTGTAAGGACACGAAACTTCTTATTGTTTCAAGGATTCATTGTACGGGTGACGAGTATATCGTGACGAATATATAGGTAGCGCAAATCAGCTCATCAAGCATCAGCAACCATCAAGGAACTCTTTTAAAATGCACATTCACGATCACCCTACCTGTATATGGTTCTCTTCTTAACGGTTAAATTTGATACGAACCTACTGATGAGCCCTTTGAAACATCTTCCATCTCTGAAACATCTTGCCAAATACTTTAAATAAATTATGCTGATTATTATATATTATTAGATTGTAAAGACTCACAACTAAAACGAATATTTTAAATACTGTGTTATAATCAAATATTTGTAAGAATAGTGTTTCTTTATTTTAGACGTCATACCTAAAATGCCAGAAACCACCATAGAGAGTGACGTGGGCAACCAAAGTTGGACTACGCCTATGTTACGCACGTGTACAGAAGAAGTTATAAACCCTTTAGAGGGTAAATTATCAGGTATTATCTAAACTATTTTAATCCTTATTAATATTAGTTTTATCAAAAATTACTTCACTTTTGTTATTCAACGAACTTGACAATAAATTTGTTATCATTATTTATATGTAACACCCAACTGCCACTTCCGTATCCAACAGATAGGCCTATAAAAATGGCGATTGCTCGTTATCAATTCTACTCAAATATAAGAATTCAAATAATATTATCTTTGACAAAGCCATAAGTGTATCATTATATTCGACATAACGATGAAAAATCTAAAATATAATATGAACGTAAAACGTCGAATGTCACAGAAAAAAAGAATATGTTAGACATCTGCAAAGGTGTATAAAAATATAAATATACATTAATCTATATATTGATATTGCCTATTGAGGCATAGCAACTAACTTGCTAATCTTTTAAAAAGATTGTATCACTATATTTGAATTCTTTAGTCATAGATATCTTATATACCTAGATAACTTTTAGTCATAGATTGTTTATTCACTATCTTATTAATGATATCTGTTTAAGGTGAAATTCCCAGCTGGTTAGAGGGAACGTTGATACGCAATGGTTCTGGGGCCATCAAAATAGGATCCTCGGAGTTTGGTCACGTCTTTGATGGATCAGCGCTACTTCATAGGTTTATTCTATTACTTACTTTTTACAGAGGCGAACATTAAAATTCATTGTAAAATTAAAAAAAGAATACTTTTAACAATTTAAAAGCATCTTTGTTAGTTATTGTATAGTTATTCTATATATTCAGCTTATTATTGTTCTTCCTTGAATTTCATGCCATAACATAGTGTTTCAAACTTTTAAAAACCATTATCTCTTCGATTTGGTTTTTAAAAAACTGAAACCCCTTTTATAACATTTAAGAGACTCACTTGTTGTTTACAAATAAAAAGACGGCCAGACATAAGCCAGCTATGTTGGTCTATGATCGTAAAAAAAGGATTATAAAAAATGCTAAGAACGCATTATGTCCCTGTTTACAGATTTGCAATAAAGGGTGGACAGGTGACGTACCAATGTCGCTTTTTAGATACAAACACATTGAAAAAAAACAGAGCTGCCAATCGTATTGTGGTTACAGAGTTCGCAACCGAATCTGTACCAGACCCTTGTCACACTATCTTTGACAGGTATTAAAAAAATTATCTACATATATTACTATTTATTCATTGGACTCTTAATATTAAAAAAAAATGCCGCATGATATGTACTATTACATTGTTATGTACACACAGACTTCTCACCATAGTTTGTATATTGATTTGTCTGTTTGTTAGCATAAAAACTAAAAGACGGATTTTGATAATATTTGGTGTGGGAATAGATTATTTTTTGAGTCGGTATACGACATACAAGAACTTTTACTTACTCTAATGATAACTCTAAGATAGATTAGCAATATTGCTGAAGAAGTGAAACAAATCAAGGTATAGAAACACCATTTGGCTATCAACATAATTGAGATTAATAAGTTTTAAAAACGTTTATTATGTTAGTTGACGCACAAGTTGATGTGCGTACCTATATATAAGTGCCTTTTCAAATTTCTTAGCTTTGTATTAAATTTAATTTGTCGCAAGATTCCCCTACATTATGTACTATAAAAGTGTTCAACTAACAGATTTATACATCTGTGTTTATACATATGTCATCTTAGTATATTTTTTATAAAACTACTATTATTAGACTGGTAAGGAATGTATAATTTGTTTTTCATAGATTAGCAACCATTTTCAACCCGGCAGAGGCTGTAACAGACAACGCTGGTATCTCCGTGTATCCTTTCGGAGATCAGGTTTACGCCATGACAGAATACACCAACGTTTACAAGTAAGTCCGAAAAAAATATTGTCTTACCTTTTACGTTATTTACCTTACGTTTTACGTTGTTGATATAAGTTTTTGTATATAAGTACGTCTATGCAATTATAGTCTACTTTAAATTAACTACTTGAATGTTATCCAGCGTGTAGTATCTATTTAATTCATAGGAATTTAAAAGTTCAATATTTTGTTTTAATTTTTGCAGGATAGACACAGAAACGCTTGACACTTTAGAGAAAAGAAGTCTCCTTAATTCCTTAATCGTCTGTCACACCGCCCACCCTCATGTGATGAATAACGGTAATTCTAAAATTAAGTAAAGTTCTAAAGTCATTAAAATTCTTTAGGAGTTAGGTAGGCTATCCAAAGGCATCATGCTGCCTATGAAATTACATATCTCCTTAGAAATGCAGATTAACACAAAAACAATAACAAGTAGGTATTACTTATCAAATACTTATACTAGCCACTAAATACTGTTACATTAAAAAATAAAAAAATATATATACTGTATTTAATAAAATAAAGAAAGAAAAAAAAAATATTTGGAATCTGTCATTTTTTTACGATTGTCCATTGTGTTTTTTCATTTTGGCGCCAATACATTGTACAATATTTTGCGATATTAAAATGGAGTGGGGTGATAAAGAGAATAGAATCGCTGTGATTGCATTACACAAAGTAGGTATGGATCCAATGCAATTTTTAAAACCACTTGGTATTAGTCAAATGTTTGTGTACCGGACTATTAATAGATACAATGAGACTTCCTCTGTTTGTGACAGAGAAAAATCTGGCCGTCTACGTAGTGTTCGTACGAAAAAGGTGGTCAAAGCAGTAAGGGAAAGAATTCGAAGAAATTCTATCCGAAAGCAAAAGATTTTATCTCGGGAAATGAAGATAGCACCCAGAATGTCGCGTATTTTAAGATATGACTTAGGACTTGCAGCCTATAAGAGGTCATTTCTTAACTGATAAATTAAAGATGAATAGGGTGGTAAAATCGAAACAACTACTGAATCAGTACGCAAAGGGAGGTCACAGACGAATTTTGTTTACGGATTAGGAAAATTTTACAATTGAGCAACATTTTAACAAACAAAATGAACGTATTTATGCTTAAAGCTCTATTTTGTCGACAAAGTACTCAATTTGTCGACAAAGTACAACGTGGGCATTATGCGACTTCAGTGATGGTTTGGTGGCTATGAAAGAGTAACTGAGCCATATTTTTGTGAAAAAGGTATTATAACATCGGCACAAGTGTATCAAGATACTTTTCTTGAGAAGGTTGTTAAGCCCCTTAAGAACACCATGGTTTGATTAATTTTTACTTCTATCCACGGACACGTCGCCCGTGTACTTTTTGCATTTAGTCTATATTTGTCAGAGTAATCGTTAAATTTTGAGATAACATGCTCAAAAAAGCGTCTGTTGGTACAGGTATCTTAAAAAACTATATTAGTAAGATAAGTCCTTTGCACAGCAATTACATCGATACCTCTGGGTATTAATAATAATAATAATAATAATAATAATATCAGGACAAATTACACACATTGATCTAACCCCTAAGTAAGCAAATTATTTGCTTGTGTTAAGGGTGTTAGACAACGATACAAATACATAGAAATACACATATAAATACTGAGAATATATATAATAAACGACCAAACCCAGAAACACAGACATTTATGCTCATCACATAAATGCCTGTCTCCGCCGGGAATCGAACCCGAGCCCCATTGCGCCGTGACACGTTAGGCGTCTGCGCTAACCACTCGACCAACGGGGCGGTTGAGGTCGTAAAGACCACTTTTGGCGAAAAAGAGGGGTCCGTTCTTTCTGCAACTGTTTTTCTGCTGCACATTAACGATCTGTTGAAGCTCGGTATCTATAGGTATGCAGACGACATCACAGTTGTAGAAAGATATCTGCCGAGTACTCGGGCTAGTAGAGATCAAGTACAGTCTGTAAGAGAAGCTATGGTGCAACGTTTGAGTGACAAACTTCAGGCAGTCTCCGCATGGAGCAATGCCAATCTTGTCAAATTCAACGTCACCAAAACGCAGACGTGTCTGTTCATCGCCAAAAGGAGCCCTTTCACCTTGGCTCCTACTTTCCAGAATGTATCCTTGGAATAAAGTGACCGGCTTCAGTTGTTAGGCTTAGAGATTTCCTCGAACCTCAACTTTGGTTGGTTCATTGAGTCCAGAGCAAGAGCAGCAGCAGCAAAGCTTGCCTTTCTTGCGAAGGTCCGGCAGTACTTTACACCGGGACAGCTTATTGTTTCATACAAAGCACAGATGTGGTCATGTGTTGAGCACTGTGGTGACATATTTGCTGGTGCCGGAAAGTCTCATCTTGCGGTTCTGGACTCAATTGAGAGGCGAGCAAAGAGGCTTATAGGCGATCCCGAATTGGTCGAAGCCGACCTCCCCAGCCTTGAACACAGAACGTAGACAGACGAAGACAAGGTGAACTGACTATTCCCATCCTTGCCTTATTTTTTTTCAGGTTTTATAGATTTAGAGCTGGTTTTAGTTTTCGTATTTATGAGGTTCATTACCGCCGCTGCCATGGAGCTGGTGGGCTTTGGTGTACGACGTGACCTAGGAGATTTTCCTCCTGGTCATCGTACACCACTTTCTTACCTGGTGAGGTTCTTGATGCTTTTACCATGGACCCTACGGCGGTTGTGATTACCTTTATGAAAGATTTTGATGTAAGGCTTGGTTTTTACGTGGAGGCTTCGGCTTGTTATTGTGCTTTTGCCTTCTCCTGTAGTTCGTTCCGAACCGATCTTTGATTCTGGTTCTGTATCTTTCCCACTATCCGGGGGTTGTTTGTCCCAAAATATGATGTGACCTGAGGTATTGAAGGTTTTACCCTCGATCTTCATATACAACTATCTCGTGGTGTACGGGGGCTTTTAAAATACCAATCCTTTGTGATAGTTCAGCCTTCTCATACACCACTACCATAGCATCAACACTGATTGTTCGGGGAGTGATGTTTTCCCCTCCTAACGGCTCTCCGAATTTCGACAGTAGACAGCTAGCCTGATCGTAAGGTGGACGTCTATCGGCTCGATTGATACGATAGTTTTATTAACTTTTCGTAATAACCGGCATTCGATGCTTGCCACCTTTGTTACGGGCAACGCTTCGTAAACTTTGCGCTTCATATTCTGTCTGGACGTGCTCCTATTTATTAATGTCGTTAGTCCCGGGGAAATCGCCACTCCACTGTGACTACTAGGAACGCAAAAACTTATGCCTAGCTTTTCCTGATTAGAATTCATGAATAGGGCGACCCCTCGAATTCTTATGTCCGGATTACTTTTTTCACCACAAGATAAGAGTTGGTGGATTGTTTTCGTGTTTGGTTCGGAGTTCATAAGTAGCATAGGATGTATTTGGGCAATCACTTCGCGTGGTTGTGTGGGTTAAGGAATAGATGGTTTAGCGAAAGTACTATTCCTTCTAGCTGCGTTGCGAAAGACTTTTTCGGCAAAAGTAAGGAATGCAGGCCTGCTCTCCGAATCTGCCAATATTTTAGGCAGTTCAGACTTGGCCAGATTTCTGTACGTTTGGGTTTCCAGGTCATGTTTAGCCACCGCATAGCGGGGACATTCCAGAAGGACGTGCCAAATCGTCTCGCTGATGTTTGGGTCGCATTCGCAGCCGGGACTATCTTTAGTATGGAATTTGTGTAAGTATTCCGCTATTCCACCGTGTCCCTCGAAGACCTGGGTGAGAGTGGGGTTTGTTTTTATTTTTCTGAGGATGTGGTATGACTCTTTTATATCTGGCCAGAATATTTTAGTAATGGCCCTTGTGGTGGCAGTTTAGTAGATAGGAGGTGTAGCGTCAAAGAAACCATCAGGTATTTTTTCGTATTCGGGATCACTGTTAGTTAGAGCTTCCTTCTTCGCAAGTTCGTCTGCTCTCTCATTCCCACCAGTGCCCATGAGCCCTTATCCAAAATAGTCTGATTTCTCTTCCGTCTGCTTTGGTACTTCCAATGTTTTGTTTTATGGCATTTGCAAAAATTTCAAACAACCCATTTGTTTGAAATTTTCTTAGCAGATCCAGCGTAGATTTCGAGTCGCTGAGGATGTTAACTACTTCTTTTTCCGATTGGAAGACCGTACATGAACTGTCCAGGCTAAATGTATCGTATTCCTTCTCTTTGCCATCCTCCCACCACGTCAGGGATGCTCCTTCCCTGCCTGATTTTTTGTTTCCATGTGTGAATATTAAGAGGCCTGTATTTTTTATGGTTTGGATGACGTCGGGTTGTGGTTGATCGAGTTTGGTGTATTCTATATCTAATATTGTGAACGGGGGTGTCTTGTCTAAATGATTGATGGCCATTTCCATCTCTCTGTTTGGAGGAAGGTAATCTTTTGATATTACCTTTTTAGTTTTAGTACACTGGGGGAGATACCTCTAGTACCGGGTGACATTCGTAAGGGCTATGCTATCACTGCCTTTAGGATTTTATTTTTTTTTTATTTGGTTCTGTACTAACTTGAGGTCCTCTTTTGTACCGAAACTTAGCACTACCTTTTGGTTTCTTGCCTTCCTTACCCTGTCCACTTTGGCTCCGGTGTTCTTTGCATCAAGGGCATCCCTAATCTTCTCTACAAGGTTTTCGGCTGTATATTCTAGGTATGTAGAGGATACTATTAAAGTATGGTTGGGTACAATTTTGGTCGGAATTAAAGCCACTTTTGTATATGTTAGTTTTGGAGCCGGTTCGGTTTGCTCCTTTGTAACCTGTGTGTAACCTCGTTCTTGTCCTAGGCTAAATTGATTATTTGTCTGTTGGTGTGTTTGTTCCTGACGCATTGTCCTTAGCTCAGAGGACACCGCCTCCAAGCTTTCTTTAATTGGGAGTAGGTGTTCTTCCATTTTTCCAGTGGTTGGTCTGGTATCACTATGGCGTATCAGGTTTTTTTTAATATATTTCTAATGGCCTCCTTTATCTCATTAATGATACATTTCATATTATCAGGTGACCTTACCTGGGTTGGCGTACTCACTTTCAACAATGTCTCGTCCGTCTTTTGGAGTATGTCGTTAGTGTTTCTCTTGAGATCGCGTCGTAACTTGTCTAGTTGGTTGGATATGGAGTTGACGCTGTCACTTAATATGTTATGGTTTTTAGTGAGTGGCTCAATGTTTGTAGCCACTCCAGAAACTCCCAGTTGACTGACCAATAACATCATGTTTAATAATCAAGTATGGTCATTCCAGCAAGACTCGGAGTCGGGTCATAAAGCTCGGTCCACGCAGTCTTGGTTCGAAGCGCACGTCTCGGACTTCATCAGAGCTGAAGACTTGACGTCGTCTAGTATCGATCTTAAATTGCTGGATTATGATTTGTGGTCAATTTAGATAATTTGGAGTCCCTAAAACAATCCTTACGATTTGCAGTGAAGAAGTTCCCTTTGGAAAGAGCGCGTGCTTCTATTGATGACTGGCCTCAACGTTTAAAGTACTGTATTGCAGCCAATTGATACTACTTCGAATAATCTTTTTATATTTTTAATTGTTTTATATTTGTGTAATAAACTAACACAATGTAAAAGTAATAAATGTTATTTGCATTTTTTTGTTACAATATTTATGGCAAGACTAGGTATAATTCTGTAACAAAATCAGTATCCAAACCGAAGTAAATAAATTGAAAAAAACATGTATCCTAAAAAAGGAATAATTTTAGTTCTATTTCTAGTTTACAAGAACCTAAACAATGTTAATTTCACAGGTGATTTATATAATATTGCTTTGGGAGTGGTGAAGGGGATGTTGAAGCATATAATCGTGAAGTTCCCTTACACACCAAAAGGTAATTTACATTTCATGGATTTATTATTGTCCTCCAATTATACACTCTGTCCAAATTATGAACTTAGGGGAGAAGGGGGTAATGGGAGTCACCTAAGCGAGAAATTAAAAATATAATAATTTCAACACAATATATATATGGGAATCGCCTTTAAACATAATATACTTCATTGACTATCAAATGAGATCAGTTTCAATCACTTTGGCAATCAACTTTGAAAATAATATGAAGTTTAAAAAAAAACACATTTGACTCCCATTGCACCCACATGAGGGTAATTGTGGTCACCCTGGGGGCAATCGGAGTCAATGATAATTTAGCACATATCGCAGACATAACCTTGTGCTGAGTCCTACCCTGTGTATTCCGAGTGAGCCCATAGCCCACATGAGGTACAGATGAACCATATTTCATTATTTCTTCTGAAATCGTTGCATACTAAGCACTTATTTCTAACATCTTCTGGGTCATCATCCTGTCACAAATCGTTAGTCCCAACATCAGATACAGGTTTCATGCGATTCTTGTAGTACTTGACGTTTTACTTTTTCAGGACCATTCTTCGGTACTTTAGTTTCTATTCCCTGTCCTTTACCTTTCCATTTCTTATTTTCTCTCTGTGTTTCGCCTTTTTTCTTTATTTTCTTTTTCTATCAGGTTTTCTTTCAGTGGCGTTGAAGTTAAAATTTTTGCATGTAAAAGTTTTTAAGTTAAAATTTTTGCTTCTTTTGGCCTTCGGTCTTCTCCCGTAACTTGATTAAATCATGCAATGTAGTTTGACTTGAAGTGCTAGGACCTGGTGATTCGATCTGTTTTGATGTGCTCGGTATTGCGGGATGAACTTCTTTTGATGTGCTCGAAACTTGTTATTGAATTTCTTTTGATGTGCTCGGGATTGGTGAGTGAACTTCTTTTGCTGCACTGGGAGTGTTAGTAGTAGTTGCAAGAGATTCATTGCAATCATGGATTGTAATAGTTACAGATTGGACAATTTCTGCGGCTAGAAAATCTTTTTCTATGAGTACTTCTGGATTAACTAGAAATATTCCAGTTGATCCAAATCCTGATTCTCCTTTGCTAATAGACGCAACATTATTAAATACTTTCTTCACCAAAGACGAAGTGATCATTTGCGGAAAATGGGAGTCACCCGACTCTCTTTACCCACTTCTGTTCAAAATGGAAAAAAAAATAATGAAAAAAAAACTGTAACATATTAACACAATATGACCTGCATTTCACAATTTTAAATGTCTAACTAAGCTCGTGTGAATGTCTTAATCAAATACTATAAATTATTCGACACTTATCTTTTAATGTACTTTGACGAAAAATAAGATCAGCAGAGCGTAAAAACAAAATGAGGCTATATCTCAGAAGTGCAGGGTCTAAATGTTGCGAGCCGTTCCAAGCAACGCCGAGGGGCCAGGGCAAGGTAGAAGACATGGTTTACGCGGCGCTCGCGCGTGCTATTTTGTGGTAAAGTGGGTGATTCCCATTACCCTCTGACTCCCCATTACCCTACTCTCCCCTAAGTTAAAATTGTATAATTTATATTGGGTATAGACTTATAATTAATAATTTAGTGTGAATTGTATATTTATAGTTAAAGCTTAACATTCTATTTTGGAAGGACCATGGCCATATTTATTTAATCTAGACAATTTTGGTAATAATTAAAAAAGACCCAAAAGATGTCAAAAGAGTTAAATATTATTATTACGAAGGTTTTTTTAAATAACTTACAAACACTGATTAAAAATATTATTGCGAAAATTGCTGTATCTATCTATGATAGAATTCTTCTTACAGGGGACATGTTTGATTCTCTAGAAATTGTATGTACTGTGGATCCAAGATGGCGACTACATCCATCATACATGCATTCTTTTGGTAAAATACTTTTCAAGATGTTATTATATAATATTATTAGAGACAGAACTAATAATAATATAAATTACGTGTTCACATTCCAGGAATAACGGAAAACTATTTTATTATTCTGGAACAACCACTGGCGATATCGTCTCTGAGTTCCATACGTAGCTATGTAACAGACCGTCCATTTTCTTCTAGTATAATGTGGTATGAGGGTTACGAGGTAGATATTACATTACAGTTCATTAAAATATCACTGCTTTTGATATTTAGGCCCATTGCCGGCCTAAGGCTGGTTTTACAATAAAACAAATTTCAGGCAAATAGAGAGATTGTTGTGTTTGACTTATATTATGAAACGCCTAAAACGCTAGCCTACGCCTACATAATTGATTACTTTAAAGTTGTAGTAACACTGCATTTACCTTATATGCTTTTAAGTTGCGATTTTAAACTTTTGAATGTGAAATAAAAAGTAATGTATATATTTTTAGACTCAGATAACATTAGTAAACCGAAATACGGGAAAGGAGACGCATTATACGACTGACACGTTATTCTTCATGCACATTATTAACTGCTTCGAGTTAGAAGGAAATTTAATTATCGACGTATGCTCCTACAAAGATGCTAAGATCATTGATGCCCTGTATGTGGAAGCTATCAAGGTACCAGTTATATTTTTCTACATTTTGTACTGTTACATAGTTATATAATAGTAAACCTTAAAAAATATACTACTTACCTATATTCCATAATAAATATTTATGCCCATAACCAAATCAAATCAAATCAAAAATCTTTATGGAAAATAGGTTTTATGCAAACCAGCTCGGAAAAATAATTTCCACAGACCTGAGAAGAGCTGGCGATAGAAACTCAGCGGGATTGTATTGTCATGTTTATTTTTTTTAAGGAGTACTTAAATTCAAAATTACATAAATGTAAGCGATCGCTTCATATCCACGGTGTATTATCCTCTTAGTACTCAGATACATTGTAGTATCCTTTTGCACACAAACGTTCCTTAGTTCTTCTTATTCTCTTACATTTGTTAAATAGTAATACTTAAACGTTTTTGCTGTAGCTTTGTTGTAAAACTGCATACAATGCTCATATCAGTTTAACTCACTTTTTTAAGTCGAGTAACAGGTAGCGTGAGCTTGTGTTTGTTCCTCGTATTTATAGTATGTATATAACTGTGCTTAATAAAATTGACAGTATTTTTATGCACATATTTAACATTTTCGAAAATATACTAACTGTAGATCGTAAATACATGAATTTACTTAAAATTATCTCGTAAAGAATCTCTAGGTCCCAGGTTGTAAATTGCACGAACAGCTCTTTTTTGTAAAACTAAAATAGTATTTGTATCAGTAGCACTACCACACACAGGATACCATAAGACATTATACTATGAAAATAACTATAATAAACTAACTTACCAGCAATCTCGTAAGTTAAGGATCTAATTTATTTAAAAGCGTACGCTGCAGATCTAAGTTTACTAGCCAATCCATCTATATGAGGGCCCTATTGTAGCTTAGCATCAACAGTGATTCCTAGAAAAACTGTGAATTCCATCCATCACCTTCCATCGCTTCCTCATTTAAAAGTACATTCGTTTTCACTGGTTTAATATTAAAAGTACAAATTCTAAGAAGTTTAGTTTTTTTATTATTAAGCAACAAGTTGTTAAGCAACTCAACCACTATTCTAGAGAGAGCGTTGTTCACATCGTCATACATTACCTGTCGTTTTACTTTAAATATTAAAGAAGTGTCATCAGCAAACAATACTATCTTATTATGTTTATCTACAAAAGTAAGCAGGTCATTTATATAAACAAGGAAAAGAAATGGGCCTAAGATTGAACCTTGAGGAACCCCCATATTAGTCGGAGCCCCGACCGATCTTTTTCCATTCACCTCTAGCCTTTGAATTCTATTAGACAAGTAAGAAATCAAGATTTTGAGATCAATGTTCTTAATGCCATAGTGGTACAATTCCCTGACTAATATTTCATATTGAACACAATCGAAAGCCTTAGGTAGATCACAGAATACGCCAAGAGCATCCCGAAACTTATCCCAGCCCTCATATATATGCTTTATAGGAAGTACAGCAACTTCTAGACCGAACTGTTTATTGTGTAGAAATTTATATTTATTAAAATGGTGTAGCAGCTGATTAAGCATAATTTTTATTTTACTAAATGAAGACAATACTGATATTGATCTGTAATAAGAAACGTCTGAATTATTGCCTGATTTTCAAAGTGGTATTACTTTGCTGTTTCATTATGACAGGAAACACTCCACAAGAAATACATTCATTAGAAATGGTCGCTAAGTAAGGCACAACGAGGTCCACTATTGACCTTTACAGATATTCCCCCTAAGTCGGAAATATTTTTAATAATTAAGGTTCTAAAACGTTTTATTATGTCATTGGATTAAATTTTCTTAAATTTAAAATAAATATCACATTTTTTTACTGTAATGACTCAGCGACTACAGGAGAAAAAATTAAAGAAGAAGTGGTAAAAGCTGTCTTTTTTTAAATAATTTTCTAAAACAGAAGCAACTTCCTTATCTGTTTTTATTATTTGATTATCTATGTGAAGAGAAAATTTGGAGTTGCGAGCTTTGCTTTTACCAGCTTCGTACTTTATAGTATTCCAGGTCATTTTCATTTTATTTAAAGAATTACTAATTAAAAACTTTATTAAATATTTTTGATTCAGCTTCCTCTCATTGTATAGATCAAACAGTTTTTGTCTACTCTTTGAATTCCTGTGGTCGCCCATTTATTAAACGATAGGTGTTTTTTCAAAGTGCAAGGTTTAGAGGAGAATGTTGATTTAAATTCAATTAATTAGTATTAATCGGTATTAATTATTGTGAAGAAGTGTGATATAAGTTAAACCAATATGTCGCACCTAGAGTGATATTTTTAGTCGGAAGTATATAAGATATACTAGAAAGCTACAAAACAGATATTTATTATTCATAATAATAAACTTCCGTTCTCTTAACGAATATATATAAATTATGACATTTTAAATGTTATTTGATCTTCAGACTATAAACAACAATCCTGATTACGCTAAGTGGTGCCAATCGCAGCCAAAACGAATTGAAATTCCTCTGGACAGCCCAAATAGTAAGGTAGAGGCGACAATTATTGCAGATGTGGTGGTAGAGACCCCTAGAATTAACTATGAACTTTATAATGGTAAGAATATAATGGCAAATAGCCCTAATTTAATTTTTATTGACCTTCTATATTGAACTAATTATTTATGTTGTTAATATCTATTTGTTTTTAGGCCGTCCGTATAGATATTTTTACGGAATGGGTCCGCAAGTGCAATCTAAATTTGGTGGAACGGTTAGTTTTTGAGATTACATAATTTTTATTAAAATATAATTTCATTTTGTTGTTTATTTTCTTAAAAAACGAATAATAATTTCAGCTAGTCAAAGTTGACATTAAAAGTGGTGAAGTAAAGACATGGCGTGAACCAAATGCTTACCCGAGCGAACCTATTTTCGTTTCCCGCCCTGGAGCAAAGGTTATATTTAAAAATCTATAACAATGAACCTAAATAATTATTTTTTGTATGTTTAAAATGTATATCATAACTTTAAGCATTACTGGCAAAAATCTTTATAATTCAGTTATTTATTATGGTATCCATTGATTTACTTACTTAATATTTTTTTACTAACTAAATTGATTCACTAACTCTTGGCGTATCATAAAAAGCCGTTTCTTTCCAAGTGCCGTCTATATACTCCTTCATCTCTCATCTATTTTGATCGCAGTTATTTAGGGTCGAATTAATATGTCGATTCCTTTAACGTTTTTATAGCATACGTCAGCTCAATTCAGACTTACTTCTTTGCCATATCCTCTTTCAAGTGCTTTGTGTTATAATCATCTACATTTAAACTCAAGACCTAGATCCTTTTGATCCTTTTGATCACCTTGTATCACGTGACTATGCTCAAGAGATTAGCATAATACGATGCTAATTTTAAACGTCATCTTACAAACTCATATATCACTTTTTCAATTGTCACGCCCTGCATCTATATTAATTTATTATTATAATTATTATAGTAGTATGCTTACCTTTCCTCTATTCCTTTCTTATATAGTATAGTATAGTTTCTCGTATAGTTCTTTTTAATCACCGGGCCCAAAAGAGGGTTGTTATAAGTTTGACCTGCGTATCTGTGTCTCAGTGGCAACGTAGTAGCCAAACGCGTGGATGGAGGAACTATACTCATCCTAAATCCTACAGACCAATCAGGCTCCTCTTAGTTCTTGGAAAAAACATCGAAAAACTCTTTATCGGCAGACTACAGTGATGCATTTTCCCCACACTCAACAAAAATCAATATGGTTTCATGCCTCGACGTGGCACAGAGGACGCTCTCTATAGTCTGGTGACACATATCCGGCGAGAAATAACCTGCCAGACGTTTGCAAACACTTATAATTTAGGAGAGCTCAACCACTATTAGACCTTATTAGACCACTAGAGGAGAAGACAAACTCTGTCTTAAAAAAGGTGGTGGAATGGGGAAATCGTAATAAGCTCAACTTCGCGCCATTCTTTTAACGAAGAAGCTGAAGTAGGATGAACCAAACCTTCACATGGTTGGAACCGCAACACAACTTGTAAAGGAAATAGAACTCCTTGGACTCATGATAGATAGGAAGCTCACCTTCATCTCCGCTTCGTGCCAAAAAACTGCGGAAATATATAAACATCTAGGGCGCGCCGCGAAGGTCACCTGGGGATTGAATGGTGAAATCACGAGAATCATCTACGTTGCCGTAGTGGATCCTAATAAGATGTATGCTTCAAGTGTATGGTCGCAAACAACTGAGCTGCGAAGGATACAAAGACAGCTAAGTGCCCTCCGAAGAGGTTTCACACAAAAGATCTGCAAGGCATACAGAAAGGACTCGCTGACGTCATCGTTAACACTCTTAGGTTGCCTACCTCTCAAAAAAAGAATATCAAAAGATCACCTTCTTCCAAACAGAGAGCTGGAAATGGCCATCAATCATTTAGACAAGCCACACCCATTCTCAATATTAGATATAGAATACACCAAACACGATCAAACACAAACCCGACGTCATCCAAACCATACAAAATACAGGCCCCTTGATAATCATAGATGGGAGCAAAATATCAGGCAGAGTAGGAGCAGTGACGTGGGAGGGTGGCAAGGAGAAGGAGTACGATAAGTTCAGCCTGGACAGTTCATGTACGGTCTTCCAATCGGAACTATGTACGCCATATAAGGCGACACTTTCGGCTAAATCTAGCCAAAATGAAGTAATTAACATTCTCAGTGACTCAAAATCTACGCTGGATCTGCTAAGAAAATTTCAAACCACCCATCCCTTAGCAAATGCCATAAAACAAAACATTGGAAGTATCAAAGCAGACGGAAGAGAAATCAGACACTTTTTGATAAGGACTCATGTGGGCACTGTTGGGAATGAGAAAGTAGACGAACTTGCGAAGGGAGCTCTAACTAACAGTGATCCCGAATACTATAAAATACCCCTGTATAGCGTCAAAGAAACTATCAGGAAATAAACGGTTCGCAAATGGCAGGACCGTTACCAAACTTCCAATACAGGGCCCTTAACTAAAACTATCTGGCCCAGATATAAAGGACACCACATCCTCTGAAAACCGATGACCGGGCGGTATGTGCGGCACCCGGCGACTGCCATTTTTAAGGCACCCCACTAAAAAACCAACGGCTGCCCACGACGCTGCCATGGGACGCCACGGGATCGCTTTCGCACTCACCGTGACGCCCCGGCGTAACTCCTCCGTATAGGGGTACCCCGGGCAACCAGTGTACCCCTACCTCGTAGACCTAGTGCAATGGCGAGAGAGGTCGCCCCCCCCTCTCACCTAGGCCTACGGCTGGGAAGGAACGGGCTGAACCCTTCTCCTTCGCAGCCTCTCCCGCTGGAGCTCGATGTGACTATGTTGCCATAGCCACAGCCGGCTCCGTGCTGGGCTCCGCGCTCGAGGGTTTCGCACCAGGTGCTAATCCTCGAACTCGCGGAGCCTTGCACACTCGGCTCCCCAAAAGGTGGGTCGCTTGAAGGCCTCGGTCCGCACAGACCGCCCACCGCAACATTCCGGTGCAAGTAGCTCGGGTATGCCCCTCACCACCGCACCGGAAACAGGCGGCGCTACGGTCGACCGCGGACGGGCAAGCCGCACGCACATGCCCAGGTGCCAGGCACCTGAAGCAGCGCAGCGGCTGCGCCTCCAGCAACTCAACCCTGGCTGAGCTCCAGCCCACCAAGACTCTCTCCGCGTCGACCAACGGTTTAGCCGCATCGATGGGGAGACGGGCAAAGGTAACGCCCTGGTCCCCATAGCCACCCCGACGGATCTCCCCCACGTGGAGGGCCTCGCCAGGGCAGTCAGTGATGCGACTAATCGCGTCGACCACATCGTCACGCGTTACAGAGTCGTCCAGGCCTTTAAGCCTTACGGCCACACGCCGGACAGGCCGGACGACGTCTGCAACCCCACTCAACACTGGGCGAAGTTTCGCCACCAGTGCCTCCGCCTGCTCGGGAGTGCCCTTAGGCAGCTCCAAGAGCCTAGCTCCTGTCGCCGAGCGGCGAATCCTTAGCCCATCTTTGAGGCCGATGTCGCCGAGATTAACCATCTCGGCGGCACGCCTCAAAACATGGGCGTAGGTCACGCCCGCCTCTGCCACCCCGCTCTGCAGTTTTAGTAAAACCGCAGGAGACCGCGGGGATGGCAGCTTCGGGGGACTCACACCGGGGTTTTTCGTTGCCTTCTTCTTAGAAGGCGACGACGCCCCACTGACGTTCTGTTTTGAGGCCGGCTTCTGGGGAAGGCCCTTCTTTCTCCCCTTGCCTTTCCTCCGCACAACCGTGGACCACTCGTCCTCCACGGTTGCCCTAGGGGCAGTCGCCGCGACTGCGACCGACTGCCTCCTCTCCGCCGCCGCGAGTGGCGGCCGGTGGACCGGCGCCGGGAGAAGACGCTCTTCAAGTCCTGCGAAGCGGGAGTTAATTAAGACTCCCACCGAGGACAATACGGAGCGTCTCAACTCCTCGACCACGCAAGAATCCACCGTCCGCAACTCCGACGACACCTCCGCCGAGGAGACTGCTGTAGGCCCGGAAGTCGCCAGGGAAGCCTTAAGCTCCCCGAACTCCCTCCGGACCTTCACAATCTCCTCCCTGAGGAAGGACACCTCACGGCTGAGACGGGCGTTATCCGCCCGTATCCGCCGTGGCTCCTCAGGCTCCCCTCGCGATGCAAGGACGTCAACCACGTCCAAGAGGTTGGATGCCTCCTTAAGAGCCTTAATCATGGTGCCCTTCAGATTATGACTCTTCTTGCAGACCTCGTGAATCGAGGCCGCACTGCGCATCGCCACCGCGCGCAACTGTTGCGCGTCCAGGACAGAAGATGGCTCAATGGTGGGAAGCGCCTCCAAGGACAGATCGTCCTCGGAAACCGGCGCACTCTCCACCAGAGCCTTATTCCTCCCGCGGAGGGCCCGAGCGCTCAGTGCCCGCTCGAAATCGGCCTCCTCCGCCTCCTCCTCCATGGCCCGCAACTCGGCCCTGGCCTGGGCGAGCCCACTACCGCGTCCTTTAGGCGCAACCCGTCCACGCCGAGAGGTGTTGCACTTAGCCACTGCAACACCGGACTCGGGATCGGACTCGGGGGAACCGCGGATCACCCCATAGGTCCGCTTTCGTCCAGCGGACGGCTGTGGTTCTGACAGATCATCGGAGTCTGTCAAAACCACAACCGGACTCTATCCTCCACGCCTCACACTATTTTTGTTTAGACAGGTCGGTGTGGACTCGACCTGTGCAGGGACTCCTGCTCCAAGGCTCTTTTTGCCTCCCCCGTAGTACTTGAGGCAGACAGTAGCCGGGGCTACTGTGAGGGATTGGACAGCGTCAGCGCTGACACCCTCCCGGGGACTTATTTTAGAAGGAGCCTTTTTCATGTTAGTTTGGGCGCTCTCACCATTACCCAGTCCTTTGGCAAACGCCGAACCGCCGGACCGACACAAAACAAAGAAAAGATAAGACGCAGAAACACGAAGAAGAAAAGACAACACGACGACGACACAACGAAAAAAAAAGGGTGATTTTTTATAGAGGTTGTCTTCCTCGCAGCCAGACGAACAGAGCAAGCTCCGTCCGTCCAGCCCTCGTTCCCGCTCAGTGCGGGCTTCCGAGATCTTGTTGCCGTGCAATGCTCGCTCCGAAAAGCAAGCAGCCACATTTGCTAGTAGCTGTCCGCGCCGGCCGAAGCCGGTGCCCCCCATATCTGGGGGGACCTCCCCTATCCGCAACCCGGGGGACGCGCCAGATGGCGGCACTAGCGACCGCACACTGGAAACCCTACTCTAACCTAGGTTATCACGCGACATGGTGGAATAGCAGTATACTTATACAGATTCCATATCAAAGATAGTCCCGGCTGCGAATATGACCCAAACATTAGCGAGATATTTTGGCACGTCCTCCTGGAATGTGCCCGCTATGCGGTGGCTAGACATGACCTGGAGACCCATATGTACAGGAATTTGGTCAAAACTGAACTGACTAAAATTACATTCCTTACTTTTGCCGAAAATGTCTTCCGCAACGCAGCTAGAAAAAATAGTATTTTCGCTAAGTCATCTATTCTTCAACCCATACAACCACGCGAAGTGGATTTGGGCAAATACAAATTATGCCACCAGCGAATTCTGAGCCAAACACTAAAACAATGCACCGACTCATAGACATAAGAATTCGAGGGGAGCCCTATTCATGAATTATAAAATATATAATCAGGAAAAGCTAGGTTTTGTGTTCCAAGTAGTAGCAGTTGTGTGGCGATTTCCCCGGCATTAATAAATTGGAGCATGTTGAGACAGAATTTGAAGCGCAAAGTTTACGAAGCGCTGCCCGTAATCAAGGGGGCAGCTTCACATCAAAAATTTTCATGAACGCCATCACAACCGCAGTAGGGTCCATGGTAAAAGTATTAAAAACCCCACCAGGTAAGAAAGTGGTGTACGATGACCAGGAGAAAAATCTCCAACAGCTTAGGTCACGTCATACACCCCATTTTCGATCACGGTGACGAACTTCATAAAGATAAAAACTAAAACCAGCTCTGAGTCTAAAAAACCTCAAAAAAGAACAAAGGCAAAGATGGTAATAGTCAGTTCACCTTGACTTCGTCTGGTTGAGAAACCACTGAATCACTTCATAAATGCGTTCCTTGAGTTTCAAACTTTAACAAAAGCGACTAAACAGACTAACTCAATACCTCTTGAAATGGAAATGAAATTCTTCAGGCCTTTAAAATCGGAAATCGTAAGTTCTTGGAGCTGATACTCAAGGAAGCTGATGCAGCCATATACAACAACCAAACAGCAAAGACCATTCATGGCACAATGGCAGGAAAGCATATGGCAGCATACAATACGACCAGTGGTTTCGTTATGTTGAATAAGGCGGAGATGAAGCCAATAGGCAAAGCCAAAGCCAAAGCCAAATATGACGCCATCTAAAGATCCTATTGCTGCCACGGGCTAACGCGCCAAAGTAAGTATATGATCCTAGACAAAGCTAGCACATTAACGAACTTCGAAGCTTGGACCGTGCCAATACTAAACTGGGTCAAAGGGGTTTCAGGATGTGGCAAAACCACGTGGATAATATCGCACTGCGAAGCGGAGAAGGACGTCGTCGTTACAACCACAACTGAGGCAGCCAAAGGTTTAAGAGAGAAGATCTCTCAGCGTATAGGCGACGAAGCAAAAAATCGAGTGCGCAATATGGCCTCTGTATTAGTAAATGGATTCAAAGAGTCAGAAAACTATCACCGTTTGGTGGTAGACGAGGTTCTTATGAACTTTTTCGGAGTCATAGCAATGGCTACGCTGTTGTCCGGCGCTGGCAAAATTCTCCTCGTCGGTGACGTAAACCAGTTACCTTACATCGATGGAGATAATCTATTCGAGATGAGCTACTGTCGTACCACACTGATAACGTTCATCAGATAGGAATTACTGTGCACACATCGGAATCCCTTGTTGCATATGCCTTGGAAGAGGCCTACTCCGGGATCTACTCCAGCAGGATACTAGTGTAGTCCTTACCAATGCTCAATTATACAGGTTCGAAAACACCCCGATACCAACCCAATACCCTCTACTTAGTAAACACCCCAGAACAGAAGACAACTTTGTCTAACGAGGGTTATGGATCAAGTGAAGGGTCGCGTATCCTAACCACAGTTGTAGCAGTGTCGCGTCATACCGAGAGCTGTGTATTTTACGGACAGCGAGGACGACGCGACGGGTAGATTCATCAGGCGAGCGATGAAAGTGACACAATACAACATCATAGAATATAATACCAAGATGGCTATAAAAGAAACTTTGCTATTTATTTATTCATTTATTTAATTCTTTATTGCACAAAAAAAATAATGTACAAAGGGCGGGCTTAATGCCACTTAGACATTCTCTACCAGCCAACCTTAGGAAGTACAGGAGAGGTTGTGGTAGGCGTGCAAAACAAAAATAATAATAATAAAAACAACAGGAAAGGACAACAAAGTTCTTAAGAAAAAAATTTTATAATAATAATAAAATATATACGGTTATAATACATATAATATATAGTACTTATGACTTATATTGATACATTAATATAAATTATATGAATTATTTGAGATAAAGTTTTTTCACTCGGCGCTTGAACGACTCCCGAGTTGGGGCTCTTCTTACATGTTCCGGTAATTCGTTCCACATTCTGACAGCAGCTACAGTAAATGAGTTGGACAAGAAACCAGTACGATGAAGAGGTGTATGAAGCAATAAATTGGTGGAAGAACGAAGCAATCTGTCATGTGTATCCGCTAAAAAGGAGAAATTACATTTTAAATAAACAGGAGTGGAGGGATTAAAAAAAATAGAGTATAGTAGACACAGGGTTCTTAGATTTCTCCGTTTACGAATGGGCAACCATTTTAATTTTGACCTAAAGTCAAAGATATGGTCAAACTTACGAAGTCCGAAAATGAAGCGGATACAGGTGTTAAGCAGGCGGTTTAATTTATTTAGAAGTACTTCATAGCACACATCGCACACATCAGCATAGTCAAGGATAGGCAGCAATAACAATTTAACACGTTCACTGCGACATCATAATTAAAAAACTTTCTGCTGGTGCGTTAGGGATCTAAAAGATCTCGAAACTAATTTATCCCCGGGTGCGTTGGGGACCTAATCAGTCCCCTAAAAGTACAATTCTGAAAATAATTTATATCTATTTATTTATTTATTTATTTATTTATATCTTTTCCACTTAGAATCATAATCAGTGATCACTTGTGTACGTCAACATGGAAGTGTCAGGAGGGCTTATTACGATACTAGATTTATCGTAATAAGCCCTTCTGAAAAAGCACTTTCCATCTTAATGTTAAAGCTATGAGGGTTCCAAACGCGTCCTGGTCTGAGAAGAACCACACAACAAACTCAGCCGGATATATTTTTTGTTATTGTGATCACTGTTTCACAAACGTCAAACTTAAATGCAAATTTGGAACAACTAGAACCGTCGCAATCAATCGGAAAAGAAGCCTAATGATTTCAGGCAACGAAAATTAAATAATAATAACAGAAAAAATATATATATATAAATCTTCGGTCTGCCACACAAGCAGCACCCGTTCACGAGCATAACACAAGAGCCAGCCATCACCCCCTTCGCACATATTTGAGGGAGGGAGGCAACCCGACTCCCGATGCTACCGCAAGTAGTGACTTCTAAGGAATCGGTGTGATGCAGAAGGTCGATAAAGCAAAATAATTTACAACAAAAAACAAATTGCGGAGATTACTAGCTGTTCGCAATACAATACAGATTCATTCCCAGGCCATACCGTCGTCGATGTAATCCTTTACACTATAGTAGGATTTTTTTATTAAATTATTTTTAACATATAATTTAAATTTATTTAATGATAGGCTTAAGGCTTCATTTGGGAGCTTATTATAAAAACGTATACAATTACCCTTAAAGGATTTACCTATTTTATGGAGCCTAGTACCGGGCATAGCGAGTTTATTTTTTTGTCTTGTATTAATTTTATGTAAATCACAATTTTTCTTGAATTTTGAAATATTTTTATGAACGTAAATTAAATTTTCATAAATATATTGATTGTAAACAGTCATAATTTTAAATTCTTTAAATTTGTTTCTTAAAGAGTCTCTTGGTCTCATATTATATATTGCGCGAACAGCCCTCTTCTGCAATGTAAATATGGTATCAATGTCAGTCGCATTGCCCCATAAGAGTATACCGTATGACATTAAGCTATGAAAGTAACTAAAGTATACTAATCGAGCAGTTTCCATATTTGTTAATAGACGTATTTTTTTAACCGCGTATGCAGCAGAACTTAGTCTGCTTGACAAATCGAATATATGAGGACCCCATTGCAATTTTTCATCTAAAGTAATGCCCAAGAAAGTAGTAGATTTGACCAAGTCCAAATCCTCATTATTTAATTGTACATTGGTTCTAACATTTTTAACATTTGGTAAACTAAATTTGACACATTTTGTCTTTTTTTTATTAAGCAACAAATTATTGGCGTTAAACCATTGTACAACATCTGAGAGAGCATTGTTTACATCGTCAATAACAGATTGCCATCTATTAACTTTAAAAGTAAGAGAAGTATCATCAGCAAACAACACTATCCCATGTTTTTCCCTCACTAGGTGAGGTAAGTCATTTATGTAAATGAGGAACAAGAAAGGCCCTAAGATAGAGCCCTGTGGCACACCTATTTTTACCAAAGAACCAGGGGAACGTTTTCCATTTACATCAACTTTTTGAATTCTATCATTAAGATATGAACTAATTAAATCTAGGGACTTATTTTTAACTCCATAATGTTCTAACTTTTTTATAAGGATTTCATGTTGAACGCAGTCAAACGCCTTAGATAGATCACAGAAAATGCCAAGTGCATCCTGTGATCCTTCCCAGGCTATCTTCATCAAAAACAATGACATATGCTTAAAAATTTCGTGGGTCAAAGATAGTCTACTGTTCTATATTTTGCTAGGTTCGCACGCAGTTATACCATAAGAATAAGCCACAAATACAAATCAAAAATTAGACATCGATTGTATCTCGTTCCGCAACCAGAGATAGAGCAATATGTGAAGTGACTAGAGATGGGAATAAAATAAAATGTCATTTGTCGATAGAAAAAGTTTAATTTACGAAGTAGTTATTTATTATAAACTACGGAAAATGTTTGTCATTAAAGCAAGCACATCGACTTTTCGGATTGTGAGCAAATCGTAATGATTTTTTTTTATTTTATTTTTTATATATGACACACTTAACAGTTTGCAGCCAATATGGTATAAGATATTCTGCACAATAATAAAGATCTAGCTGCTCGCCACAAAATGATTTTTTAGAAGCTTCAGAGCTGTTTACCGTGCGTCTTAATTTTTCATAACAACCCACGCAACGTGTTTTTTTTGTTTCCTCGTTGGAAAACATGATCAATACATCTTCCTTCAGGATTTTTTTTATTTTACTGGACAATGCCGCGGTATTAACCGGCGATAATTTTTCTTTCTTAGAATGCTCACCAAAATTAACTCTAATTAACTATCAACTAATTAATTAAGTAACTCATTGTTTTTAACAAAAATTAAAACAATTTAAAATATAAACACGTCGATATATTTACGCGAGTGCTATTTTTAAAACGTGAGCGCGTCCCCTCACATCGATACTTGAACAAAACTAAAACGAGATACGCAGCGCCCGCGCCGCCTACCTACGTATGATTCCACGAGTAATAAAATATCCCCTACCGCAAGTAATGAAAAAAATTATAGTACTGTGCGTTAGGGACCTAATCCATCCCTATTTTTTTTATTATGTCTATGAACTCACCTTCAAGTAGGATACAAATGTGTATATTTGTCTTGCTCATACATAAAGAACTTTACAAGTTAGAGCCCCCCGCAAGGAGTGAAAAAACAGCATTTCAGTCCACGCACAATACGAAAGTCCCGCAAGAGATCTAATAGACCTCGTAACGCAGCGAACATGTTAACCAATTGTAATTTACCCCGAAGGGATAGAAAGTTTTTGAGCCTTAACAATGGGTGAAATGTGCTATAAAATTTGCGTGACAGTTCTTTAACCTGATGCTAAAAACATTCCTAAATTTTTTACTTACGAAGAAAAGGGTATCACAATGTTGTCATATATCACATTTGGTAATGAATGTTGGTCAATAGGGGCAAACGGACGGTAGCTACCAATAATAATTGCTTGACATTTACTAGGGTTAACTTCTTTTATATGAAACCTTGCTCGTGATGAGTGAAAAAAATAAAAAGAACAGTAGGCCGTTACAATAGTGTTTTAGTAGGAAAGCGTTAATCAGAAAATTTAAGAAATGTATGTATTCCAAATTTTAATAATTAATACTTTATTAGATACTCCTCTTTTACAATTTGTCATCTCATTCGAATGTCATTTACCGATCCTGTTTGCATATATTTAATAATTGAATTCACCAGGACGAAGACGACGGCGTAGTGTTAAGCGCCGTAGTGTGGGGCGACGACGAACACGCAGTAACTCTGTTGATACTAAGCGCGTGTGACCTCACTGAACTGGCGCGCGTGCACTTCACCACGCCCTCTCATGCCACCAGGTGCTTCCACGGGTGGTTCCTATCAGATCAAAACTAAAACTTATAAACCCATAGTAACAATTGTAAAATAAAAACCATACCATTGATTTAGCGTTTTGTTTTACATTTCATCGTTTTTTACTTAAAATCTTACAAACCTAATCAAAAAAACAATTGTAAATAGGATACTTAATAAACATAAAATTTTTCACATTTTTCTAAAAATTTATATATTTCTTTCGAAATTTCGAAAAGTTGCTTCGCCAAATTGTCTCTTATGTAAAAAGTCTAGGACATACCTATATAATTTACTGATAGAATTTGTGAGAACGAAAGAGTTAGCAAAGTAAAGTTTAAATTAATTTGAATTCGGTATCACATAATTTACATTACCAAGTACTAAATCAGAAATAACTGAATAAATTATTGTTTTGTTCCTAAGTGGGGATAATCTATCAATAATTCTTAATATTCTGATAATAGAATAACATGATATAATTCTTAAATAGTTATAGCATTATTATATATATTTTAGGGTTTTACTATTTTGTTATAATGTATGATGGATGGCCTGTCTCTGTGGATTAAAAACCCTTACAACAAACTGAAATAATAATAGTAAGTAATTGCAAAAAACGACTTGAGAGTTCGACGAACCATAAAAAATTTGGATCTTAATAAATGTGATTTGAAGATATTTTTTTAATAAAATATAAAAGTTACTTTAGAATATTATTTGGTTTTTATATCATGTATCATCCCAAAGATGTACGGACTGTAGAATTTTTATATTTGTCTATTAATTAGAAGTTTTAAACCAATAACAAATCGAAACATTGTTAATTGCGAAAAGGGACAGTTTAATGTTAACTTAAATTTATGTAAATATAGAATGAAAAATAGTCCGATACGGGCAGGATTTCGAACCCGCGACTGATTGAAAATAAATTGATATAAATATAGAATGAAACTGAGCTACCGTATCGCGTACGGTAGCTTACGCGATACGGTAGCTCAGTTGGTAGAGCGACGGGACGGTTTCCCAGTAGTCGCAGGTTTGAGTCCCTGCCCGTGTCGGTTTATTTTTCATTCTATATTTATATAAATTTAAATAAGCTTAACATGATTATACATGTTTATAGATATTTTCAAACATTGATTGAAAATATCTATAAACATCTATAGCCATTGTTAAGCTTATTTAATTTTTTGTAAATATAGAATAAAATATATATTTAAATTTATATAAATATAAAATATTTTTAATTCTATATTTAAATAAGCTTAACATGGCTATACATGTTTAAAGATATTTTCAAAAAATTGATTTCGGTAGTGGCATCTTTTCAATGTTTATCTATACTGCAAAGTTAGAAACATTGGTTAGGATTTTCGAAAGAAACCTAATAGGTGTCACCACCGTCCCGATAAAGACGATCACATATAGAATGCTTAATTCACCGAAACGGGCAGCGATACGGTAGCTCAGTTGGTAGAGCGACGGGACGGTTTCCCAGTAGTCGCGGGTTCGAATCCCTGCTCGTATCGGTTTTTTACATTCTATATTTATATAAATTTAAGCTTAACATGGCTACACATGTTTATAGATATTTTCAATCATTAATATCAACTTACTGTTTACCAATCAACAGCCGCCTTATGTTCATGACTAAAATAGTAGGTTAAACAGTTACATTGGCGCTCACCAGGTAATGCTTCTCACCTCTAGAACTCTATATCAATCCATACATATAATAAAATCGTCTGTAATCCATTTCTGTACATGAAAATATTTAAAAAAAAACATCACAGGGGGCCTTTATAAGAGCAAGAGAACCCAAAACAATGGTTTTTCAGTTTGTCTGTATGTCTGTATGTCTGTATGTTTATGCACGCTAATCTAAAAAACGGCTTGACCAATTTGAATGCGGTTTTCAGGAATAAATTATCACAGGCTTTACTTAACATTTAGTGTTTATTTCATCTAAATTGATTAAGAAATAAAAAAGTTGTGTCAATTTATGTCAATCACGTAATAGGTACTATGCAAATCTTATTCTATACATGTAATAAATCTGTAGAGTAGTCTTTACACATTGAAAATAATAAAAAAATATACCAGGATGTAAAGTGATAACTAACATAATCCATTTTCAGCATTTTAAAAATCGTTGCCTGTTTATCTGTTTGTTTTTTAGTTGTGCACACAACACGAAAAAAAAAACGTGCGGCACTCGGGGACTGCCGCGATAAAGCTATTGCATAGCATTTTTTATCAACTTCAAATCAATTATATTCAATTCAATTCAAATCAATTATAATTATTGATTAGTTAATTCTAGTTTTTTCTTTTATATTAATTAAAGTTGAGCGTCGTGACCGATAAGAAAACATTTTTTTTCTTTTATTGAACAAAGGACTATGAGAAGTTGTAATTGCTATGTAATGTAATAAAAAGGTTAATATTATTATTAGATAAAAATATTTTCAACCTTAAATCTCACAAATAAAGTTCGATTACGTTTGTTAAGTACTTTTACTGACGTTTGTTAAGTAGGTACTTTATAATACGATAATACGATTTTGTAATACGATAATAGAATGAAAAGGCTTGATGAAAAAAATACCTTTGTACAAGTAAAACATTTATTCTTAACTGAACCTTAACCAGTAAGCAATAAGTAAGTATACAATACATATTATCAACATGGCGCTTACGCTATTTTTAAATGATATATACACAATAATCGGCCGAGCTACATAGTAGGTGGAGTGGGGGTGTTAAGTTTTTTCGTTACGGAATAAGGAATTTCTTGATAAAAGCTATGCAATAGCTTAATTATACTACATTTGTGATGATAATAATAAAAAGTATGTATATAGAGTACCTACTCACTCATTTGCTTTCACTATGTTATCGTGCCTTACTTTATTAATAAATGCACTTTGTTTATTCATATTTAAAACAGTGTACACAAATTATACGAGTACAGATATTCATTGTTGTACGTGCGACCTGCGTAGAGTCGTACCATGAAGTAAATATAAAATACTAAATACAAAGAAGAGGTGCCCTTACGTCGAAACTCCAAGCAGGCACGCCGTACGAGTCACCAGATTGCGGGGCGAAGAGGGGGATTACGCATGCGCAGTAACGCCGATACAACCAATGCCACCTAGAGGCGAGTTGCTGAACTAAAGAGAGAAGCGTGATATTTCAAAAAGTCATTAAAAGTTCTGCTACTCATCGATAGATGGCAAATCTAAAAAGTATCACCGCTGTGCCGGTCGGAGTATTATTTATTTTCGTTACGGAATTTCTTTATTCGGTCTCCACGCTCAATGCCCGCGATAGAAGCTATGCTATTGCATAAAAATATTTTCAAAAATGTATACAGGGGGACCTTTACATAAGCAAGAGAACCCAAAACAATGTTTTTTCATTTTGTCTGTTCTGTCTGTCTGTCTGTATGTCTGTACGTTTGTGCACGCTAATCTCAGAAACGGATCGATCGATGTGGATGTTTTTTAGTTTTCGGGAATATATTGTCATGGGATTCACTTAATATTTATTTTTTTTTTTTTAACAATCGGTTAACAAATAAAGAAGTTAATAATCTCTTTTTTTCATACTATTGCTACTTACCAGTTTATAGTTTTTACATACATTAGTACAAAGTACAAAGGGTACATTTTATAGAAATAGAAATCTACGCAAACGAAGTAGCAGGCACAGCTAGTAAACAATAAAATCGTACTATGTTATCTTAGGGTTGGTACGTGTTTAGAAGTTGTGACATGCCAACTAAGTTAGATCTCGATACAAGCTAGTGAAGCGTGCTTCTTAGTTTTCGGCTGCGCTAATCTAATTTGTGGCGGTAAATCCAGAACTTCAGTACATTTCTACATACTGAAACGATTTATTTGATGATTACGTAAACCATTTTTGAGAATTATATTCTTGTGTTTTCAAATTTGAAGTCTAACCAAAAACTGTAATACCGATCTAGTTTTGCCTCCCATTAGGCGCGTACTTCAAGTTCCACCACCATCACACATTAAATAAAATAACAAAGGAAAAGAAAAAAAATACAATAATAGATTAAATAAAAAAAAGGATATTAAAAATAATATGGTTATTTGAATGCATCTAAAATAAACAATATTATAAATTTAGTAAGTCCTTTTTATATTATATCCACGTAGAACACACTTTTTTAAAATACGTTTTTACTTTACCTATTTATTCACTACATACTTTAACTACACAATCATTATTGTTAGGCCACGGAGTAAGCTGGTGCAGCTGTAAGATGGCCCGCTCCGCGGCTGGCACGGCCTCCGCGAAGCTATCGCCTGAAGAACTCGGTGTATCTTGTTTTACAGCACTTTGCCCGAAGATAGCAAAGTATGCTGATTATTGTTCCTCCGATGATGAACACAAGCATCTAGCTTGCCGTGTGTTATGTTGTGCAGCAGACTTGAGGAGGCTTGGTTGCCTTCTACAGTTTGGCCAATGACCACTTGCTCTTGATTTTGACTTTTCCCTGTTTTTGGATGTAATACTGTTCGCCTAATTAGTCGTCCGGGTTGGGTTGCTTGCATATTTGGGTAAGCGACTCCTATAACTGTGTCACTCTGAACTGCGAGTGCTGGTTTTAAGATGTCTACTGAGATTACTTTGATGACATTAGAAATCATTACTTTAAAATATTTTTCGCCATGCTCTATGACTTTTAAGGGTCATCGTAGGGCGGCGTTAAAGGTTTTCTTACGTGTTCGCAGCGAACAAATACATATTTACTTGTTCTTAGCTCTGGGTGCCCGATTCGGCAGCGTATCCAAATTTAGTTTTCAAAATTTTGAATTTTTTCGTATTTTCACTATAACTTTTCACAAAACGCTTCTTCACACTTTTCAATCACACACGCACATACAGGGTAATTAGACCTATCGATTGGTACCAAAATCACTGCAATCCGAGAACTTTTGCTCACTTTCACTATTTTATTTATCGCGAACTGGATTAGGCTAGGTTAGGTGTTAGGCGAAAATGGAAATACATGTCAGCAGATTGGGATGAGATGCGGAACTTTTTTGCGTTTTATTCTTGGCAGCAGGTCTGCTTCTCTTCTTTGGATCCTTCGAGTTTCGCGGATGCTATAACCGATGTGGTGCAACAGGCAATGTAGTGTTTCATTCCATTTGCTGACGTACCCATCGGTGGCAAAGCTTGACCATGATTTAATGCCGAATGTGGTCATGTCGAAAACATTCGGCATACCTCGTTTGGGCTAATTCTCGTAGCCGCAAAACTCCGGATGTAAATTTAAAGAACCTTTAACCAAGCTGCCAAATCCTGCAAAAAGACAATGCGGAAGGCTCATCTTGATTGAATCGCTAAGAATGGCGAAAAGCTCACTATCAGACCAACTGGCAGTCGAGCTTTCTGGTCTCTTGCCAAAGCGACCGAGTCGAACTTCTGCCAACCATCACTGCCTGCTCTGCTGAAACCGGATGGACCCCAGGCCTACACAGTAACAGAGAAAACGAATGTATTTGCTTCTCTGTTTGATGATAATTTGCATCTAGACACTTCTAGAAGCGAATTTAGAAACGCATCGAGAAACTAGAGATTTGACACAAAGCGCGACACTCTTTTTTCCACAATAATTTTATTATATTTTGCAGATTATACTTTCTCATTTTACGAGTTATTTTCTACTTTTTAGTTCGATTAATTTCTAAGCGTGTTTTGGGTCATAGTTTTATTAGAAAATTAGTTTTAACATGTTACATTTAACGATCTATGAATTGCAATCCACGCTATTAAATTATGTGAAAAATGTAAGTGTCGTAATAACATTGAATTATTTTTTTTATCAACTTTTTACATGATTCTTAAAACTATTTTATTGATAAACATATCTATAAATATCTTAAAAATATACATATTTTATATCTTATTGTTATAAAAATTCTTGTCCATAAAAGTCTTGTACCTAATATTATTATTTTTTTTTATGAATACTTTATTGTACAACATAAAATACAATGCGCGGACTTAATGCTAAAGCATTTTCTACCAATTCAACCAACAGGAAAATAAAACAAAGATGGTGCCAATTAATAATCAGAATGGAATCAATTATAACTAAGAATTTAATAGTGCTATCAGGGCCTGATTAACCCTTAGGCTAATTAGGCTGCAGCCTAGGGCGCGAATATCGGGGGGGCACGATGAAATCGTATCTTCGCAGACACTATAAATCTAGTTTAACTACATATACCCTACATATTTCAACTAAACCGAGGAAAAAAACTAAAACTAAATGCGCTGTAAACTGTCAAAGCTTGGGAGTGCCTGATTTTAACAATAAATTTTGAAATTTAAAAATGCGAGCGAATAGTTACACTTACTGGCTAGTCACTCGAATCGGTCCGTGGCGAGTGATTGAGCTGGCAACAGCGATGCTTGCCGCACACGATGAAACACATCGACGACACGCGGGGAATCCCCGGTGGTTAAAATTTTAAAGTTTATAGTAGGTATACTTAGTTGCCGTGCTTCATTTATTTGTGTGATCTCTTTTATTAATCGTCGCTCATCTCTCGTTTTTGTTAATTGATATTTATTGTCCTTTTCTTAGTGATTGTATTTTTTTGAGACCATGAGTAGTAACGAGAGTAATTCGATAGTAAAAAAGCCAAGTGGAGCAGAATACAGAAAAAAAGCAAAAGAAAAGGATAAGAAAATAGAAAACATTTTAAAACATACTCGTAAACTAGAAACATTTTTTACGAACTCTGTAGAAAGGAACGAAACCGTGACAAATACTGCACTATTGCCAAAATATTCTTGCCCTGGTCTATCTACCTCGGTTTGTTCATTCTCCGTTTTTCCGTCTAACACTAACCCTATAGTAGCGACGCCAACGATCTACAATGAAGACGAAATTGTAATAGAAGAAAAGCCGTTTTTTCCGTCAAATGACGCTGCAGTGTGGCAAGTAAACGATAAATTACGAGATTATATTGTTAATAAAGGATTACAACATTTAAACGAAGAATTAGATTTTTCTAGATCAGAAAGACAGTAGGTATAAAAATCAAAAAAGATTTCTATCTAAAAATATGTTTGAGATGAAGCTTGTTAATGGTGAAATTGTGAAGAGAAGCTGGTTAGTATACTCAGAATCCACAGGTCGTGTGTTTTGTGGTGCTTGCAAATTATATGGAGGAACATCCGTATTTAACTGGAAAAATTCTAACTTAAATTTTAACTGATCACGACAATTCTCCGGATCATCGTAAATATTTGGGACAATATGTATGTAGAGGAAAACTTTTACAACGATTGGATACGCAAATAGTCAACCAATATAATGAAGAAATAACTTATTGGCGAAATGTATTACTACGTGTAATAGAAACAATTAAGTTTTTAGCTTCTCGTGGGCTTCCATTTCACGGTCAAAATGAAATTATTGGATCAGCACTAAGCGGAAATTTTCTTGGTTGTATTGAGCTTAAATCTAAATTTGATCCTTTCATGGCTGAACATTTGGTGAGATTTGGACAAAAAGGCAGAGGTTCTCCATCGTACTTGTCATCCTCTATAACTGATGAATTTATCTTAATTCTCGCTGATGAAGTTTTACTTTCGATTAAAGGAGAAATTAAAAAAGCAAAATATTTTTCGATTAGCATTGATTCCTCTCCAGATATTTCACACACCGATCAGTTGACATTTATTATTCGTTATATTTTACCTAACGGAGAACCTTTTGAACGCTTTATTACATTTTTACCCAATTGCGGTCATAAAGGTGAAGACATTGAGAAGGCTGTTCTTGCAACAATTGATAACACTTTGGAACTGGATATAAAAGACTGTCGTGGCCAAAGTTATGATAATGCTAACAATATGTCTGTTCAATACAAAGGTCTTCAGTCAAGAATTAAAGCTGTAAATCCTCTGGCTACTTTTGTTCCTTGTGCAGCGCATTCTCTCCATCTCGTGGGATCGGCTGCCGCGGAGAGTAGTGATGAGTCAGCTGCTTTTTTTACACTGGAACAACAACTATACATTTTTTTTCTGGATCTACAAGCAGATGGCAAATTTTATTATCTAAATTTGATGAAGAATCGATGACACTAAAAAATCTATCAAAAACTCGTTGGAGTGCGCGAGCAGATGCAAGTAAAGCCTTATACAGTTCATACAAACAAGTTCTGGAAGCATTTAACTCTATTTGCGAAGATGTGAATCATTGTAAAAAGACTAAAATAGAAGCAAAAGCAATATTAGAAAAAAATAAAACTTTAGAATTTACAATAATGTTGTGCTTTTGGAACTCTGTGCTCGTAAAATTTCAAATCGTTAGTGTACAGCTACAAGCAAGTTTCGTTGATTTATCTAATGTTGTTACTCTTTATGAGACATTACATGCTTACCTTGATACGTTGCGTGACGAAAAAAAGTTCCAACATTTTGAATCAGAGGCAATCAAGAGATGCGAAGTGACCACATACAAAAAATATGTAAGAAGAAGAAAGAAACCAAAATTTCATTTGGATGAATTGAAGACTGGACACATTGAGTTAGAAGGGAGACGATCTTTCATCATTGATAATTATTATGCAGCGATTGATTGTCTTAAAGTGCACTTACAAAACCGGCAAATTATTTATAATACAGTAAACACAAAGTTTGGTTTTTTATGGAAATTGCATGAACTAGATGACAGTGAATTTATTAGAAGCAAAGCAAACGAGTTAAAAAAACTATATGTCACTGATTTAGAAGAAACTTTTGTAGAAGAATGCGTCCATTTGGCGCAATTTTTAAAATCTGACATCGAGGCCGAGCATTCTACTTCTGCGAGAACATCTAAGGGTTTGTTGCAGTTAATAAAAAGTTTTAATATTTCATGCATGTTCCCGAATGTGGAGATAATCTTAAGATTTTTTTTGACAATGAGTGTTACCAACTGCAGCGGCGAAAAGTCATTTTCTGCACTTAAAAGAGTAAAAAATTACTTGCGCTCCACGCTTTGCCAGCAAAAACTTACAGCGCTCTCGCTAATGTACATAGAAAGTGATTTTTTACAAACTATTAAATTAGAAAAAATTGTAGAAAGATTTGCAAACACTAAATCTCGAAAAAAGACTTTTTTTTAAGCTTATAACAATTACTATAATTTTCAAATAAATCACTAATCAGTTGCAAAAATGTTTCACTTGTATGATGTCTCCCTCTCGTCTTTTTTTAAATATAACAACAGAAGTATAAATATTTAAAAAATACTTGAAAGTCGAAGCAACTTCACATACTAGATGACCACGCTCATGCATCGCCGCAACGCAACAACTAAGTTGTCTACATAAACTAAGCCAATACAGGTCATGCGGCCTAACAAAACATGGATTTGGTTTTCTACAAGGTAGCCTGCAGTCGCGTGTCATGATTTTGGTCAAATAATGCGTGAAGTGCTTTGACTTTATGGACAGTCAGCTAATGAAATGGTTTGCCACCAAAGGGTTTGTTGAATGTTGTGCAGATTAAAAGACAAAGTCAGTTTTGTTTGCAGATCGATCTGATAACTTTTATATGACTTGATATTTTCTGTGACTACGAATAATTTTATCTTTTTTACAAACAAAGACAAAAGTAAGTAATATACTACTGTTGCCGACCGTAACACACATGATGGGGGCGCGTCCTGATTATTAGCCTAGGGCGGTCAGAACTCTTGATCAGCCGCTGAGTGCTATAATAATCTAAACTATAAGTATTTGATATATAATAAATATATACATATATAACAATAATATAAACCAAGTACATAAATTAATAATACGCTTAAATAATCATTGTACAGGTAATTATAATTATAACAGGATTTACACTTAACCAAATATTATGATCTCTCATGTAGATATTTTATGATGAGTTTCTATATATTTCTAAAATATCTTCATTTATTCTTATAAAAATATTTTTTATCATGTATTATATCTAAGTGACTAAAAAAATATTACAATTTCGACAAATGCGGTATAAAAAGCATTATTACAAAAGCTTATATAACAACCAGTCGTTTATATAACACAATCTTACAACAAAAAGAAGTGAGTTATTAATAATAAAGTTATTTAAAAAGATAAAAACAGACTTCAAAACTATATCTACCTCATATACATAATGTACAAGTTTAAACTAAGACTAAAAAGTTGAAAATAATATTTTTCTAACTTCAAAATAAAGTTTGATAAAAAGAATTAACGAAATAATTGAAACGTATATAAGTACCTATTTACTATTTAAAATCCGTTATTTTTGGAGTCGGTGCGAGCCGAGGTGGACACCTAAATTTTGCTTTATTCCTTTCTTTCGAACTTTTGAACTTTCGAACTTTCGAACATCACGGTGGAACGTATCTGGACGATTTTGGCGGGGGGACCAACTACCGGAGTGCTACCGGAGTGAGCTATCACTCAGTGATAGCTCACTCGGGTAGCTGATTGCCAATCAGCTACCCGAACGCGGGCATACGCGTGAGGGCAGACGTCGTTGATGGTTGTGTCTAAATGCATAAAAATTTTGATGCGCTTCTTTGCAACAATCAGCGTTCTCTCTGTGTATGTTAAATCTAATGTCTATTTCGTGTTCATGTTATTGTTATATGTATATATATTGACAGATATTAATATTTGTTAAGTTTTTTTTTTAGCTTTTATCAATTCTATGAACCTAAGCGTCGTCGAGCAGACAAACAAAAATGGCTGACCACTAAATATTATGATGGTATGGTGGTTCTGGTAACGTTATTCGTTATTCGGACTCTTTGCTCATAAATTTATTTGAACTTTTCTTGCTAATAATATATTATTAAGGTATGGTGTATCAATAATAATTATACAGGACAAATTACACACATTGATCTAACCCCCAAGTAAGTAAATTATTTTGCTTGTTAGATAATAACGAACATTCATGTTTTTTTTTTACTTAAATCAATCGTTTACTTCTTTATATCGTAGAAAACTATATATCTAGGTTTGAAAATATTCTAGTTATCTTTCAAAGTGAAAATTAAAACATTGAGTAAATTTGAGTCTTTCAAACGCGCACACCTTGAGTGACGTCAAATCAGATAACTAGAAAAGGCTTAAATTTTGCACCAGCTCCAACTAAAATACCGTTCGAAGACATTATTTGCAACGTTGAGGGATGTCTTTATAGTAATAAAATCCCAAATTTTTACCAAAAATACATAAACAGAATGTCCCACTACGTCCCATAGTCAGCCAGATTGATACACCAACATATAAACTGGCTAAACACGTTGCAAGGATACTGACACCTCTCCGGGGACATACACAAACTTATGTCAAGGATTCTTACCAGTTTGTTAATGATATGCAACAAGTAAAATTAAATGACAACGACATTATGCTTAGTTTCGATGTACAGTCACTATTTACCAGCCTTTTAGTGATTGACTGCATTGAAATTGTCAAGAGAAAGCTGGAGGATAACAACATGCCTGTAGAATATGCAGAATTACTGAAGCATTGCTTAACATCTGGCTATTTGATGTGGAAGGATGAATTCTATGTACAAGTTGATGGAGTGGCAATGGGTTCCCCGATCTCCCCCGTTGTTGCCGATATCTACTTGGAGCACTTCGAGGCGAGGGCCCTGTCCTCTGCACCTGCTATACCGAACATCTTTAAACGGTACGTAGATGACACCTTCACAATACTACCTATGAATCAAACATCTGCTTTTCTAGAACACCTTAATTCCATTAACAACAAAATACAATTTACAATGGTATTGCAGTCAAATAATAGTTTAGCTTTCCTTGATATTCTTATTATCAAGAATCCTGACAATACATTATTACACACTGTTTATAGGAAACCCACACATACTGATAGGTACCTTAAAGGTAAACCACACCACCACCCTAGCCAGTTAGCTACCGTTGGCAAATCTTTGTTTCAGAGAGCACAACACATCTGCGACGCTGAACACCTAGAGGGCGAGCTGAAGCATGTCAAGCATGCCTTGTTCAACAACCTCCTGCCCATACCTCGCCAGCGTCGCAGAAACCACATCAAGCCACTCACAGTTGAGCGTCAACCGGCCCTACTACCATATGTGAAAGGAGTCTGACAGAATCGGATCAGAATCAGAATTATTTATTTATTTATTTATTTTTATTTATTTATATTTATTGTGGCCAGTCATAGATAGGTCAAACAAAGAGGAGCATCGGTAAAAGTGTTAAGGAACACGTATCGGATATCAAACATAGGCATACATCGAAGTCTGCAGTGTGTGAACATACCATAGACAAGTCCAATCATTATATAAGATTTGATAAACCTAAAATCCTCGCTAAAGAACAACGGTACATTCCAAAAATGGTTCGTGAAACTACTGAAATTAAAAAACATCCTAATTTTAATAAAGAAGATGGTTGCGGATTATCTAACATCTGGGACCCATTTTTGAAAAATATAAGATCCCATGTCTGTGACCGCACTGTAAGACCTGAAGATAATGTTAGTGCGTTTTATGTGAATCCTGAACTGTACAGCCGGAAGCTTAGATGACTAATTAACTGCACGATTGCTGCAAAGCATTCGAAACGTCGGGTTAGATTCAAAATGTAAATTTAAAATTCAATTCAATATACGCGAGTTGAATCCGTAAAAATAGTTTTATTTCAATTACATATACAAGTAGTACAAATACATATAAAAGAATTCAACAGGCGGCTTTATCGCCTAGGTGCGATTTCTTCACGACAACCTTAGGTTGAGAATAGATCTAACACACATTGGTATAGGTAGGTGGCGTAAAGATACAATAACATACATAGAAATAACGACACACTAATACTTTGTTAAATAAAAATACCTACACTATCTACAATCAATAAGATAAGCTTCAGTATATTTAATAGTATAAGGAATCCTGCTATAATTATAAAATTCTGTAATGATGGGTATTCATTTATGTTTTTTTTATTTTTCCCCATATTTATTATCAGATTGTTAACGACCAGATGCTTAAAAAATTAAAATAAAATATGAACTCATGAAGATGTACTTGTACCGTTTAATTCTGTATGTGCTATTTTGTGTTACTCTGTTACATACATTAAAATACTAATAAGGCAAAAACTGTATATTCATTCATTGGAATCGAACCCCTTTCGCCGTGATATGTTAGGCGTCTGCGCTAATCACTCGACTAACGGAGCGGTATTCATGTTTATTGTATGACACAAATATCAAATCCAAATTGATGAAATTGGGTAGTTTTGGCTTATTATCTAAGTCACCTTTTCCCCTCGGTTTTTATATTTTCACGAAAAAATATAAATAAATTATGGACTATTAACCAACAAATATAGTTTTTGTATAAATTTGCTGACTTATAATGTGAATCGATCTAGGTTGAGAGAGCTACTCAGTTCTTGTCAAATCATGTCGTTCCCAACACCCACCTGCCTATAAGATTACATTTGAGTGTTATTCTCAGGTCTTAAATCACTTTAATTAACGACAACGTTTTGTCTCAGACTAAACTAATCGAGTAACTTTCATAAACGGATGCTTAGGTTATAGGTTTGACTCCTTATATTATCAGATCATGCTTTGACCGATATTTGTACCCGTGGTTAGTTACGTCAATCGTATGTACTGATATTATCAGTTAATTCATATGAAATCCAAAAATTTGTAATAACACATAGGTTAAAGTTTTTACCCGGAAAAAAAAACGCCCCAGATTGTCCTACCTATTGCTAATAAAACCTGGGGCAAGTAGTTCGTTAATGGAAGTCAGCAAGAATAAGATCAAAAAAAGTCCTTTGATCACTCTCTGTTCATTAAAGTTAAACAAAACGCGAAAAAATCTATATCTCTTCCCAAAATTAAAGGGTGAAGTGAAGTGAAGTCTTCACAACCTACCGGTTCCGCGACAACTTGAGCCTTGCACGCATTAAAATAATTAAACTGGTTCGTATGATTTCGACTCCGAGAACTGAACAATACCTATTACCTGCATCTTATACACCGAGACCTCATTCTATCTGTGTGAGGTTGATATTAGCTAATTGAAACTGCCCAAATGTGCTACTGTAATAAAGATGGTGCCGTAATACTACATTTTTGGATCTTCAGTCGCCCTTTACAACTCAGGGTCACCAGGAATGATCGGTTACCAGCAAATGGCCGCTGTTAAATGGATAAACTTTAGTAACAAATACTTTCAAAATCAACGGTAAATCTCAACTCCTTTGTTAGTCTATTAATATTTTCTAGACCACGTTTCTTAATTTACTTTTTAAAATTTCATGGACTTTTAAACGCCGGCATTCGTTATTTTATTCGTATTTATATTGTAATATTACTATTAAAAATTATGTATTCATACAAACTCACATCAGATCTCAAACTGCAGCATTGAAATCTAATTAAATGCTGCAGAGATCTAATGTTCCTCATGTATGCAGCTGGACACTGGGCCGTCTCATTGACCCTTTTATCCGATGACATTTTAACTTTAATGATATAGCTACGTCAGAGCTATAAAGATCAAAGAGCATAAAGCACTACTAGATTGCAAATTAACTGTTATCATGCCATATAATACAATTCCGAATAATTAAAATATAATTATAAAGTAACAAAACCCAAAAAAAAACGGAGTATATAAATATGTAGTCTTTAAATAATCAGTTTTATTTGAAATCGTTAACTAATTGTTAGTTGAACAATCACGTACCCGGCTACTGATAGTTTCAAGAAGCCTTCTTTACTTGTGACAAAAATAATAATCGTTAGGATAAAATAAAACGAATTACATTATTTTATATTTAAAAATGATTAGGGAAGAAGATTAAAACATCTTCTTTAGCGGTAACCAAAGGAACCAGTAAATTATCATTACTTTGAATATTTTTACTATTTATATTTTATAATTTATTGTCAAGCCTTTGTAGAATTTTCCTATTAGTAACCAGAACTGAGCTGAGCTTCATGTAGTCTAAATCTAAATCTAACTAACATACATGTCAATCAGAAATATTTCATATAATAGGAAACAAATATATTTTAGTTTAGTAGCTGGTAGCTGTATTTATCCTAGATAGGTATATCTTTTAGTCAGATGATGATAATTCTGGAATGATGTGTCGTTATTTTGGATGAGTAGAATGTTTTGCTGATAGGGTTGTCGATTATCAGTTGTTTCGTTTTGTTTCCTTTTTTACAATGTTAAGAATATGCTCAATTCAATAAAGTGACACGGTAGCTCAATTGGTAGAGCGGTAGGACAGTGTCTCAAGGGTCGAATCTCTGCCAGTATCGGTTTATTTTTGATTATATATTTATTTAGAATCAGTATCTTACGTATTTGATTGTTCAAATGTCTTCAAATGTTCAAATTAGTGTTTATTTATGACTCCAGTTTTATTTCTTACAGGTGGTTTAAATTTGTAGTAAGTTGCATTAGCTTTGTACCAACTATTTGTACCAAGCTCTGTGGTACCACTTGGTGGCAGATCGCAGCCTTGGTTTCATGCGTCTATCAGGGCTGCTTAAGCTGACAAACGGCAGGCTTACATGGGCTAATGCGTTAGTCACTAAGGATCCGAACTCTAGAGTTCTGAAGAGGAAATATAATCGTGCCTCCACATTCTTCAAACGGAAAATCGCTAGAGCAAAGTTCAAGCATGTCGTCAAAATTGGGGATCAGCTGGCAAAGCACCCACCTGGCACGCGCAAGTTCTGGGCGCTTTCTAAAGCCAGTCTGAGAAACTTCTGTCGCCCATCCCTGCCGCCATTGCACACTGGGAACGATTCTTTGGCCCACACGGCAAAAGAGAAAGCCAATCTCTTGGGCACTCTTTTTGCCTCAAACTCGACTTTGGACGACCAGTGGAGGGCACCGCCTATCATCCCGCGGTGTCCGAACTTTATGCCGGAAATAGTTTTTCGGCAAAAACTCATCCGAAAAACCCTCCTTTCCTTCGAAGTTCATAAGTCGAGTGGGCCAGATGGTATCTCTCCAGTTGTGCTACCAATATGTGCCCCTGAATTGATACCGGTGCTAACGCGTCTATTTTGGTACTCCTACTTGAAAGGCGTAGTCCCGGTCTCATGGAAGCGTGCCCTTGTCCATCCGATCCCTAAAAAAGGTGATAGCTCGGACCCAGCTAACTACAGACCTATCGCCATTACCTCTCTTCTCTCCAAAGTAATGGAGAGCATCATCAATAAACAGCGCGTTTACTACTAAGACAACCCCATTTGTCGTATCACCGCTCTTCGAGAGCACTCCCCTCATTGCCTCGCCAAGTATCAGAATACAGGGCCTCGACATTTCGAGCGATTGTCAGTTTCGTGGTCATCTGGAGAGCAAGGCCAAGTTGGCCTCGAAGAAATTGAGAGTGAATAATAGAGCGAGGCAGTATTTCAAACCTGGCCAAAGACTTGCGCTCTATAAGGCGCAGGTCCGGCCACACATGGAGTACTGTTCTCATCTCTGGTCCGGATCACCCCAATATGCGCTCTATAAGGCGCAGGTCCGGCCACACATGGAGTACTGTTCTCATCTCTGGTCCGGATCACCCCAATATCAGCTTCTACCATTTGACAGCGTACAACGGAGAGCCGTTCGGATTGTCGGGGACCCGGCGCTCTGCGAACGGCTGGACTCTTTGGCATTGCGTAGAGACGTGGCTTCTTTGTGCGTCTTCTACCGCATTTACAACGGGGAATGTTCCGAAGAACTATTCGATTTGATGCCTGCCGCCGAATTTTATCACTGCACAGCGCGCCATCGCCTCCAATATCAGCCTTGCCGCCTGGATGCGTGGCGAACCTCTACTGTGCGGTTTTCAAGGGCATTTTTTCCACGTTACACTCGCTTGTGGAAAGAACTCCCTTCGGTGGTATTTCCAAATCGGTACGACATGGATACCTTCAAAAAAGGCGTCTACTCCTACCTACTTGGCCGGCAACACTCTTGTAAGTCCTCGGATGTTGCAAGAGTTCATGGGCGGCGGTGATCACAAATCATCTGTGACCCGCCAGCTCGTTTGCCCTCCTCTTCCATAAAAAAAAAATAGCTATTGAACATTAGAAAATTTGAGTTTAAAATTAACCTAACCTAGTTTACAAAAGTTAAGTATAACTTTCTATAAAAACCGTATTTTTTTTTGGTTTTACGAAATTTTTATCGTTGTCGATTTTTTTCAGGTTAAGGAAGATACAGCTAATAATATTGAATATAATATGTATAACGAAACAACAAGGAGAAAAATTTAATCTAAGTTTGAAGAAAGGAGTTGTTCCTCACATATTTTTGTGGCAAAAACACCAACTGATAGAATGAGAATGTGCGTAGTCGAAAGGCAAAGATTAACATCGGTTAATGAAGCCTTTTCAGAGTTAGCCATCAAAAGTAGTGTTTAAAAAATGGTGATCTTCACAAAGAAGTGATATACTAAGTAAGTCCTAGTACTGCCCAAACCAAACAAATGTCTGTGATGTTAATCAGCCAGAACTCAGTACTTCTCTTTTTTTTTTTTTTTTTTATACAAAACTAGGTTAATGCTTGACTACATTCCACCTGATGGTAAGTGAAATATAGTCTTAGGTGGTAAAGCGCATAAACCCGGCAGCCTATTCACTCTCCTCTTGAAGACACCCACATTATATTTTGCCGGAAATACCGACGCAGGCAGATTGTTCCAGTCCTTCGCTGTACGCATTAAAAAAGATGAAGCATAGCGCTTTGTTCGGACGGGTGGAGTGTTCACAACGTAGGGATGGATACCCGCCGTGCGTCAGGACGTCCGGCAAAGGAACGGGGATGGGGGAATTAGGTCGAGCAATTCCTGCGCACACTCACCAAAACGTATCCTATAGAATACTGAGAGGCTAGCAATTTTACGCCTGTGTTCAAGGCTTTGTAGGTCGGCTTCGACCAATTCGGGATCGCCTATAAGCCTCTTTGCTCGCCTCTCAATTGAGTCCAGAACCGCAAGATGAGTCTTTGCGGCACCAGCAAATATGTGGCCACAGTATTCTACACACGACCGGATCTGTGCTTTGTATAATACAAGAAGCTGTCCCGGTGTAAAGTACTGTCGCACTTTCGCAAGTACGGCAAGCTTTCCTGCAGCTGCTCTTGCTCTGGACTCAATGTACCGACCAAAGTTGAGGTTCGAGGATATCTCTAAGCCTAACAACTGAAGCCAGTCACTGTATTCCAAGGATACATTCTGGAAAGTAGGAGCCAAGGTGAAAGGGCTCTTTTTGGCGGTGAACAGACACGTCTGCGTTTTGGTGGCGTTGAATTTGACAAGATTGGCATTGCCCCATGCGGAGACTGCCTGAAGTTTGTCATTCAAATGTTGCACCATGGCTTCTCTTTCAGATTGTACTTCATCTCTACTAGCCCGAGAACTTGGCAGATATCTTTCTACAACTGTGCTGTCGTCTGCATACCCATAGATACCGGGCTTCAACAGATCATTAATGTGCAGCAGAAACAGAGTTGCAGAAAGAACGGACCCCTGAGGTACTCCGGCATTTATTATTATCCGAAGAACACCCGTCGACAACAACACGGAGAAATCTCTGGCTCAAAAAGTCCGTTATCCATCCAATCAGACCAGGAGATATACCGTACGCTGAAAGCTTGCTTAAAAGGCTCACATGCCAGACCCTGTCAAAAGCCTTCGAGACGTCCAGAGAGACTGCAACCGCTTCTCCGTTCCTCTCGATGGCTTCGCCTAAAATGTGTGTTGCGTACGCTAGAAGGTCCCCAGTGGACCTATTTCGGCGAAATCCGTACTGTCAGTCACTGAGGAGATCGTTACCTTCTACGTACGCTAGAAGCCGCGAGTTCAATACACGCTCCATAATCTTGCAGAGTATGGAGGTGGTTGAAATGGGCCTATTGAATGTGATGATCATAAGGCAGAGCCTTTCTTTTCACATATTGAAGATAAATTACCAAGTGACTAAGCTGTGCAAGTTAATATTAAACCGAAGTATGGAAGTAAAAGTGTCAATGTAAATATACCTGCTGAAAAACAAAATGTAGCATTGTCACCATTTCCTCATTCAACATACAATATTGGTACTTTACCCACCTAGCGGTTTCACTTTGTACTGATATATTTATATGACAGATGTGGTTATGTTTCCCTAAGGTATGAATAGATGGCGTTGTTATAAAAGATTACGAGTATATTAGATCACAAATTTGTATTATTATTTTCATTTAAACTATCTTATTCGCAAATTTATTCAAAAAGAACAAACTCCAATATCAAATAAATTATATAGAATTACTAAGCAATTTAATATTATACAAAAAATAATAATGATAGAAATGAAAATATCTCGCTTGCTTTCTATAAGAGAGAGATAGGAAAACATGTCATGCCAACTTTTGGTAAGAATTTTTACCGTCTAGCCCCCTTTCACAACACGCGATAAGGAACTACGTTCCAAAGATGTTTTTATTATAATAAGATGACAATAAGTAATCGAAAAAAAATATTTGAGACCATTTTAAATTTTATGCATGTTCCCTATTGATTAGTGAAGACTGAATGGTGGTGGAGTATTTCTGATAGTGTCTGATCTTTGTACTTCATTTTTCTGTAATTTTTATTAAGAGTTCATTTAAGACTTATCTCAATGCTGCATTTTTTTATAATAAGAACATTGTATTATTTTTAGTGAGATTTTACAGTTTGTATACATATTGGCTATTGCTAAGTATATTGAGTACATTCCCTAGGTTAAAAAAATATAACCTTGCAAATTTAAAATTATAACAAAGTTAGTTTAAACACCAAGTAAGCTCTACCCTATCAAATACTCTCTGATAATTCGTTTAAGCAAACTGTAGATTCGTGTTTCTTGTGTTGTTGTTGTGTGTGAATATCTTTTAAACCATTTCTTAAACCTTCCATCCCATCCCTTGGTTGCACATCCCTTGGTTCTCCTAACATAATTTTGTGAAATAATTTTGTATGTAATAACATAATTTTGTATGTAAAAACATGAGTATAAATTTTGTTAGTGGCTAGTGACGTGTAATCTTGGGATAGTAGATCTTGGGATTGGGATTTTTATATTTAATGGGTAAATATTTTCTTTTATATATACCTATATATTAGATATAAAAAGATCAATAGGTATTGTAAATAATAACAGTTAATCAGTACTGTTATTATTTACAATTAATAAATACAATTTGTGATTTATGGAATATTATGTAGTTAATTAATGTCAATATGCTATAATTTATTGTCAATGAAAAACCAAAGTGTGTTAATGATTGTCTGTAACTAAGAAGACACAGAACACCAAGATTTATTTTTTATTTTTATTTTATGTATGCTCGTAGCTGTTAAATCAATTGTTTGCCCGCTACACCGGGGCTAGTACCTACCAGTTTATTTCTGAGCAACTTTCAGCCTTCATTCCTAGTAAAATAGACTGCAATAAATATATTTTATCATGTCACGCCCGTCATTAACCTAATCTTACCCAACGCCCAGGTCCTAACCACTGCATAAAGAGAAAATGTACTTAATTTTTTTATGCTGTTTAAGATTCACGCTTTATTGATAACACGCTTGCCCCTCTTCCCTCTCTCACTAAAATCATAAACCACCATTTTAAATATATGCTAATAATTAAATTGCCGTTGGACAATTTAACGTAGTTTTATAAAAATAAAATGACATTATAGAACATAGTATTTATTATTACTTCGGACTCTTGTTTGTAATTGGAACCAAATTGCTAAAATATCCAGTAGTTTTTATATGCTATAACGGTATTCATTTTTCACAATGACAGGAGATGTTGTACAAAACTACAAAATAGTCAACTTTAAATTTTCAAAAGGGGTGGGCTTGTATCAATCAGCTCCTTAAGACAGCTTCCTGACTACTTAAGATACCCTCCGAGGTTACAAGTGATATTGCACTGCTATCAAAAGAGAATAGAATTAATAAACTAGGTTTAACACTATCTTAGTCAAAAATATATACTTTATAAAGTAAACCAACAAAGCAGAGTCTATATTCGTAACTTACTCATCGGCTTCTACCATTTTTATAAATTGTTTTCTTAATTACTACCATATCTATTTATCTAACTGCTATACGATATCGTCTTTGCTGTGGCTTACAATCGTGCTTATGAAAGCTGACCTTTTTTGTTTAGAAGTCATGTAGTTATTCTCCTATATGATTGAAAGCATCAGGACAAGAACTAAAGGAGGAAGTAAACTGCCGCATTTTCTTTTTTTACACGAAAAATCGGTCAAGTAGCTAACCTAGTTTAGGTTTACGTACCTAAACTAGGTTAGCTACTTGACCGATTTTGTAATAAGTTACTTAGACATAGGACGTGTTTATATACTTCTTACATAAACAACATATCTACTGCTTTAAAATTATATAAACACTTGTTTATCTTATAAAAATTAAACCCATACTACACGGGCACTGATTCGTCCGACAGAACTGTTTCCTATTGGTATTGGTTTATTTATCATTTTATATATATTGAAAAAAACTTAACATATGTTTATAGATATTTTCAAAAATTAATTTAAGTTGTGGCAGTTTTCAAGGTTTATATAGATAATTATAAAAAGGAAATATTGGTTAAGATTTTCGAAAGAAGCCTAATAGATGTCACCACCGTCCCGAATCCCGAAAAAGACGACCATGTATAGAATGCTCAATTCCCCTAGACTTATAGCGAAATGGTAGCTCAATTGGTAGAGCAACGGGACGGTTTCACCGAGATCGCCGGTTCTTATTTTTAAGTCTGTATATATTTATTTTTTTTATGAAATAATATTTATATTTTATAGACAAGAGGGTAACACAATATATATTTTAATTGTAAATATTATAATTAAATGTTATATTTTAATAATAGTTAAATACTTACTATAGTATATAGTTATTTATATATATAAAGGACATAATAATACAAATTATAATTGTATATTGTTTTTTATACATTTATAATAAAATAATCTTCTACTATCTTATACTTCGATTTAGAAAGAGTTATCAGACATTATTAGTCAGTCAGTACTCAGTAATGCTCAAAGCTGCTTAAACCAATTAAAATATATAAGAGACGAAATGGAAATAAATATAACACTCTGTACCTCCATCGCTTGACTCTACCGCGGCCGCGTATTTAATTCACTCTCTACGAGTCAACTAATCAATTATTTATAAGCTTGGATGTTATTCATCATATTATATAACATGATACACTATTTAAAAATAAATTTTGCGATCATTATAACATATATATAAAATCATTTGTTCATCGGCTTGTCATTTTCTAAATGACTTAATCGATTATTTTTCTTTATCGTCTTCATAATTAGGTTTCCATAACTAGTCTGAACAATCAAGTTATTACTAAATGCTATGTTTTAAAACATAATTAAAACATAATGAAAATCCAATAAATATTTTGGTTAAATGGGAAAAAGGAAATTACCTAACATTTTAATATGAATTAAATATTCCAATAAATTCTTTATTCTTTTTCAACCTCCTCAATTTGAGAGCCATCAAAGCCTCATACATCTTCAAGGCTGATCAGTTATTTATATAAAGTATATACATGATACACGTCGTACATAAATTAATTTGTTATATACAATCAAATAGCCGTTATTAAACATAGTAGCAAAACACCTTTTATTATATATATGGCCCTCACAGCCTATTGTAAGTAAAATTTCATAATATCTTTTCTTGGTAATTTTAAACACGCCAAACAAAAAATACCAGCCAACTTTTACACCTATGAGAGTTATAGTTCGTAAATTTATTTTTTTGTGACCTACACACATTGCATTGAAGCAAGTAAAATTTTGTAAAATCCGTTCTCAGCTGACGCTTCGCGAAAAGAATATTCCTGACAATTTCTACCAAACATAAAATCAAAAAGTACCTACGAAAGACTAATGTTTACGTAGGTATAACAGATAAGGTTGTAATTATAACATACATATTCAATAAAAATACTTGCGCTAACTATGATATAATTGCTCGCAAGCAGAAGGTCAATATATTTAGGACAAATATTCAAGTTTGCTTCACAACACAAAGGTTTGCTGTTACGTAGTCGAATTTGGTTTGTAAACATACAGAATATGTTTAATAATATATATATTGTTTAATAAATATTACCTATTGTTTTTTTTGTATATATATTTTTTATTAATTATTACTTATTTAAATTGTGGCTATTAGTAAATGAAATTTGACTTTCTTATTATAAAGCGAGCCAATAATGAATTGCAAACAGCATTTGATAATTACCATCAGACTACACACAACCCTACCCAGTCATTAAACATATAACTCACACTAATACTCAAAATAACTAATTAGGAACACCATTCACATCAGTGCTTAGAACATGCGCAGGCGACTCTAGACCACGTGTGCTGCTCGTGGTCACCATGCATGCTCCACGCTACACACACACACATATGCATTCCACGTGGCATAAAGGAAACTACATAGGAGCATGTTGCATCTATTACTTATATTTGTATTATAATAAAAATAATATCAGGACAATTTACACAAATTGATCTAACCCCAAAGTAAGCAAATTATTTGCTTGTGTTAAGGGTGTTAGACAATGATACAAATATATAGAAATAAACATTATAAATACTGAAAATATATTTAATAAACATCCAAACCCAGAAATACAGACATATATGTTCATTATATACATGACTGTCCCTGTCGGGGACCAAACCCGAGCCCCATTGCGTCGCTATACGTTAGGGGTATGCGCTAACCACTTGACCAACGGGGGCGGAAATTAGATGAATGAATTGACATTTGATTTATTTTTAAATAATTATGTTGCTCAACGTAAGGTATTAAAATATATCTTCTGCCTATATATCTGGAGGCCATCCCGCTCACACACTTGTAGATAAAATTGCCGGTGTTTGAAAAGTCTCAGGCATTTAATAAAGAAGACTTTAAGAAATCAAAAACAAAAAACTTTCTTGACAGTAGCTTTTATACAAAACATATTTTTCCTTGTCAAAATGGCTGAAAAACTGGCGGCAGAAACTCAGCGGGATTGTGAAGTTGTTATTATTTTTTTAATTAAGTGGATTTCTCCCTTACCATATCTACGATGTAGAGTAAACTAAGATTAGTTTCTATAGCTTCATCTATGACTAATTACTATTTTTATTACTATTTAATTAGCGAAATATTTTTAAATAGTTTATTAATTACCGTCACTAGAAGAGGACGCATCATTTTTGATGATGATTAACACATAATGGGTTTCGTTATGTTCATTAAAGGAACAAAGACAAGTTAATGAGGACATATTGGATTTGGTGATTGACGCTCATATTTAAATAACTAAATATTTCGTGTAGGTTGCTTTTATAAGAAAAATCAAGTGTAAGTAAGTCAAAATAGTCATGAAGATTATAATTCCATTAATCTTAAGTACCTTGTGTTTTACGAGAATCAGAAGATTGAAATAAAAAATAAAAATATCATAAAAATTTGCCTGACAAAAGAATTTTGCAAGAGTCATTTTTTGACTCTTTACATTTGTCAAAGCTAACAACCGCAAGCAAAGATACCGTTTTACGCAAGAGACTAGCACTCGCATAAAACTAGAAATAATGAACTAACTTATATAACTAACTTATAAACTGCGAATCAGTATAAACAAAGTATATTTTCTTATGACAAATAATTAAACTGTACGACAAAACAATCTAGCACTAAATATTCATGGCATTTACAGACTAACAACATTTTATTAAATAGACATACGTTTAAAAACGTTAATTACTCGAATTATTATTTATCACCTTAGAAAATATAGATCTATACAAAATCTAACCACTGTGGCCTTCACGATATCACTGCATTGCAAAAAAACACAGATCTACTTTTAAAACAGATTTAAAGTTTGCTTTGTAAAACGAGCGAGACGACAATCGTAGGTCATTTTGATAACCTCTTTCTACTTAGTGAAGACCTCCGATACTCTCAGACGCAAGTGAGAATTTCATACTCCTGCGTCACATTTGACTCTATAAAGACATCGTGCACTCGTAAAGGAAACAGTTTGCCTTCGATCTCAGCCGACGATGTTAATAATTTACGCGAGAGAGATATTACATTAAATAAAACCTAGCCGGCAATGACACAAATCAAACAGTTCGATAAAGTGTTTATTGAATTTTAAAACTCCCTCCATTTTGTTACGCGCGGTGTCTTAATTGTGATTGGTTGAAACAGAACGTTCAGAAAACCATGAGTGCATCAAAGAGTAGTGTTACTGTTACTGTGACTCGGTCTACTTGCAACAGCAAGGGAAGCATGATCGTTGTATCGAACAGACTGCCTTTTGTTCTGAAAAAAAATGAGAAAACCGGTGATTATGAGAGGAAAGCCAGGTAAGCTTAGATTCAAGATTTATCACTATTTTATACATAATGTTATAGTAGAACCAATTATACATACTTGGTAATTGTTAAGTCCATGAGGACTTTTAGATTGGGTTATTTGATAGTCTCGATTAAAATATAAACATACAAAATCTGGTCCGTTTAATGCTATGTATATCTTATGTATTTTCATTTGTAGTGAACATTTTAACATAAATTGTCGTATAAATAAGAAATTCTCCTTCGAATCTCTTTCGATTGCTTTTGACTTAAATTCTGTGTAATAAGTTTAATACATCAAATATTTAATAAACTTAGTGCGTCGTGTAAAATCGATATGTTTCATAACATTTTGTAGTTTCAGTATAGTCTGAAATGTTTTTTTTACAATCATCAAACATAACATAGGTATTTAAGTAAAAAAAAAGATAGGAAGAATATTGTAATTGTTGCAAATTTTATTATTTTTTAGATACCTAGTAGTCAATACATAATGGACATCATTGTTTCTTATTGTTTTGTAAACAATTCATGATCAATGAAGGTGATAATTGTTAATGTTAAGATGTTAATTATCAGATTAATCTGTCAGAACTCTGGCGTAGTAATGTTACTATACTCTGAAAACCTATTTACAAACCTTGCATTACCAAAACATGTTTAATATTCTCTACTTGTACATAACTTTAGTTACAATACTGATTTCAGCGACATTTAGAGAATATTGTCCCTTTCGATTCAAAGAATAAGTAATATACCTACTCATATAAACATTTAGATTCTCATACCTATATTTTTTTTTTAATTTTACTTCTTAAGAATCGGTTTTTTGATATAAGGCGCCCGGTATGAGAAAAATGTGAGGAGTAAAACCTACTGCACCTGCACTGAATGACCTCGTTACGTTTCTTCTTATCTATATTATTGTACTGGCGTATTTTTTTTTTTTTTTTTTTTTATATGATCTAGGGCAATGCTTGACTACATTCCACCTGATGGTAAGTGGAATGTAGTCTTAGATGGTAAGTCGCATTGCCCTAGCAACCTATTCACTCTTCTCTTGAAGACACCCACATTATATTTGGCCGGAAATACCGACGCAGGCAAATTGTTCCAGTCCTTTGCTGTACGCATTAAAAATGAGGAAGCAAAGCGCTTCGTTCGGACAGGTGGAATGTCCACAACAAAAGGATGGATACCTGCCGTGCGTCGGGACGTCCGGTGATGGAAGGGGGACGGGGGAATTAACTCGTGTAATTCCTGCGCACACTCACCAAAATGTATCCTATAAAATACTGAGAGGCTAGCAATTTTACGCCTGTGTTCAAGGCTTTGGAGGTCGGCTTCGACCAATTCGGGATCGCCTATAAGCCTCTTTGCTCGCCTCTCAATTGAGTCCAGAACCGCAAGATGAGACTTTGCGGCACCAGCAAATATGTGTCCACAGTACTCTACACACGACCGGATCTGTGCTTTGTATAAAACAAGAAGCTGTCCCGGTGTAAAGTACTGCCGAACCTTCGCCAGAACGGCAAGCTTTGCTGCTGCTGCTCTTGCTCTGGACTCAATGAACCGACCAAAGTTGAGGTTCGAGGAAATCTCTAAGCCTAACAACTGAAGCCGGTCACTGTATTCCAAGGATACATTCTGGAAAGTAGGAGCCAAGGTGAAAGGGCTCCTTTTGGAGGTGAATAGACACGTCTGCGTTTTGGTGGCGTTGAACTCGACAAGATTGGCATTGCTCCATGCGGAGACTGCCTGAAGTTTGTCATTCAAACGTTGCACCATGGCTTCTCTTTCAGACTGTACTTGATCTCGACTAGCCCGAGTACTCGGCAGATATCTTTCTACAACTGTGCTGTCGTCTGCATACCCATAGATACCGGGCTTCAACAGATCATTAATGTGCAGCAGAAACAGAGTTGCAGAAAGAACGGACCCCTGAGGCACTCCGGCATTTATTGTCAAGGGTTCCGAGGAACACCCGTCGACAACTACTCGGAGAGATCTATGGCTCAGAAAGTCCGTTACCCAGCCGATCAGACCAGGAGATATACCGTACGCTGAAAGCTTGCATATAAGGCTCGCATGCCAGACCCTGTCAAATGCCCTCGAGACGTCCAGAGAGACGGCGACCGCTTCTCCGTTCTTCTCGATGGCCTCGCCTAAAATGTGAGTAGCATACACTAGGAGGTCCCCAGTAGACCTATTACGGCGAAACCCGTACTGTCGGTCACTGAGGAGATCGTTACCTTCTAGGTATGCTAGTAGGCGCGAGTTCAATACACGCTCCATAATCTTACAGAGTATGGAGGTGATTGAAATCGGTCTGTAATTGACAGGGTCGGCACGGCTGCCTTTTTTGGGCACGGGTTGCACATTAGCAAGCTTCCAGGATTTCGGCACTATTCCAGTCATGAAAGAGAGGCGATACAGACGTGTCAGTATAGGAGACAACTCAGCTGCGCATGTCTTGAGCAGAATGGCTGGTATACCATCAGGACCACTGGCTTTATTCACATCTAAACGACACAATGTTCTCCATACCTCTTTGTTAGTGATGCGGATTTCAGGCATCGAAATACCGCAGTGAGGAAGATGTGCTGGAGAAGCATTGCCAGTGTCTAGATGCGAATTCTCAGCAAACAGAGAAGCAAATACATTCGCTTTCTCTGTTGCAGTGTGGGCCAGGGATCCATCAGGCTTCAGCAGAGCAGGCAGTGAGGGTTGGCAGAAGTTCGACTCGATCGCTTTGGCAAGAGACCAGAAAGCTCGACTGCCAGTTGGTCTGACAGAGAGCTTTTCGCCATTCTTAACGATCCGATCAAGACGAGCCTTCCGCAATGCCTTCTTGTAGGACTTGGCAGCTTGGTTAAAGGCTCTCTTCTTCAAACTTACATCCGGAGTTTTGCGGGTTCGAGCATCAGCCCAAATGAGATATGCCGAATGTTTTCGGTCTTGAGCATGACCACATTCAGCATTAAACCATGGGCGAGCTTTGCCACCGATGGGTACGTCAGCAAAAGGAATAAAATACTCCATTGCCTGATGCACCACATCGGTTATAGCATCCGCGCAACTCGACGGATCCAAAGAAGAGAAGCAGACCTGCCGCCAAGGATAAGACGCAAAAAAGTGTCGCATCTCATCCCAATCTGCTGACTTGTATTTCCATACTCGCCTAACACCATGAGGTTCGTAAGCTGGTGGGGAATATGTAAACACAGATTTCACCAGACAGTGATCGGAGGTTCCCAAGGGGGAGGTGACTTCTACACGATACCTGTCCGGATCAGTTGTCAGCAGAAGGTCAAGGCAATTGGCTGTATGGCCTACCACATCTGGTACCCTTGTCGCTTGCTTCACCAGCTGAAAGAGGTCCAAGGACAACGCAAATTTCCGCGCTTCTCTTCCAGCATGGTCGGTCTTCTGGTACGGGAACAGCCAGTCCTGATGACAGGCATTAAAGTCCCCCAGAAAGACGAGCTGCGCCGAAGGGTACTGATACAGAGCCATATCTGCAGCCTCACTAAGATACTCAAATAAACGAGTTGTCTCCTGGTCACCGCTGTGCGAACGGTAGACACAGGAATACAGGATTTTTTCGTTTCCTGTGTCCACTAAAACCCATAGGGAAGAAAAAGTGGGGTCTTCAAGGTGACGGAGACGCTGAATACAGAGGTCGTTCCGCGCGTACATACTGACTCCGGCCCGTGAGCGAAAGTTGTGCTCCAACGAGTAACCGGGATAATCCAAGTATGTAGCGCTCAAAGGACATTGTATCTGCGTCTCCGTCAAAAAGAGCAAGTGCGGCTGCTCTGTCTCCAGGTGGTGGTGGACAGCTAAAAGATTTGAGTGCAAACCCCTTATATTAGTCAGGTGCACTTTGTATGAGGAGGAGTGCAACCGCTGTGTCAACTTGTTTCTTTTTTTTACCTTTTTCATAAAATAAAATAAATAAAAGTGAATAGGGATGGGAAATGGCAGTTGAACGAGGCGGTACGTTTCGAACCCGACGTCGAAATTGGTGATGTCTTGCCACTGGGAGGCTAGTCTGGAGACTGCGGGGACGCCCGAACCCCCCCAGGGATCGCCATCGGGCCTCCTCGCCTGGTCGCCAACCAGCACGATGGAGCCACCCTGGGATTTTTCGCAGCTGGCGGGGCAGCCTTTCGTGGGTGGCTAACCCACTAATTGGGCCCCCAACTATCTGCGGGCGGCCAGCGGAAAGCCGTCGCTTCGGATCCCGCTACCCTCCTCGACTAGACACCCGACAAAACAAACACCAACTCGACGTCAACCGATTCGCCAACGTACCGCAGCTGTTCAAACCCATTTCCCATAAACGGCTTCATCGAGCAACGTGCCGGAACACGACTATGTCGCTTTGCGGCACGACTTTGCCCGATGGGTGGTAACTCTGCCGGCGACCCGATGTTATGGTCTACCACCAAGGAAATATTTTCTTAAAAAGTATAATAATTTTAAAAGGCAAAAAAAATATATACAACCCCGGTACAAAAAGGATATAAATTGAAGTCGTTGCGTCGGGGGGCCGTTTGTATATATAAATATATATGTATATATATATATATATATATATATATATATATATATATATATATATATATATGTATATATAAAAGCTCCACGATATGGAGCTTTTATTTTGAGACAACTGCTTCTGTTTCGACCAAACATAGCTAAGAACATCTTGACGAACCAAACTTTCGATTAAAAAAACCGCATTCTTATCCGCTCACGCATTTGGCTGCTACATTGCTACAGACACACACAGATACACAAGTCGAGTTTATAACACCTTTCTTTTTGGGTCGGGGGTTAAAAACAATTTATTTTTGCATTAATACCTACAATCTGCTTATTCTGATCTATATTTTTTATTTACAAACAAAGAGATTCCGCGATCTATCAACCGTCGACAACTTGTATTTAATAGGTTGGATAAATAAATGAATGGGTGCGAGATATCGTCGGATTATCTCTACCAAAAGTGATTTGAAAGTTGAACAGTTTTAATTATGATTTTATTCCTTTATACTTATTTTGAACTAGATTATCAGTAATTTAGTTTATTTAAAGGCACATTAAATATCCAGAAGGCGTTGTTAGTACGCTTGAGTGACGCGATGCTGTCATTGCTATTAGTCACAAACTGTGTTTGTTTCAAACCTTCCTTCTAGTTACGCGCTCTGATTTTACTGTTTACATGTTATGTATATTTGTTGAATATATATATATATGAAAACAAAATGTTATAACCTACAACATTTATTCACATCACTATTCTCTTTAATGTATGTCCATACATTAAATTATCTTATATAAATTGACACGGTAAATTTAAAATTTTTATAGTCTTAAATATTTATAGTAAGGACAGGTTGTAGATTACCCGAATAGCCCTTTTCTGCAATATGAAAATGGTTTAAATATAAGCTGCGTATCCTCATAAAAGTAAACCATAATACATCACGCTGTGGAAGTAGCTGAAATAAACAAGCCGCGCTGTTTCTTCCTCTGTTAACTGGCGTATTTTCTTAACTGCAAAAGCTGCCGAGCTAAGTCTATCCGCCAGTTGAGTTATATGTGAACACCATTGAAGCTTTTCAACTTTCAACAGTACCTACACGGGGTTTGCCTCCCTTTACATCTGGTGTTAAAATTTAATGCGATTAGTTTTATTACTATTCAAGTGAAAATTATTTACGTTGAAGCATAAATAATTTTGGTAAGAGAATGGTTTACTCCTCATTTTATCTTAAATAATAGTGACGTGTCATCCGCAAATAATATAACTTCGCTCTTGTTTTTGATTTGATTTGGTAAATCACGCATAGGTATATATTAGAAATAGAAATGACCCTGATTTTTATGCTGGATCCAACAGTTCGTTTACAATTTACATTTTATATCCACTATCTGCTTTCTGCTGTCTAGGTATAAAACAATCAGCTTTGGAGCGGTTTTTCTAACAAAATAATGCTCAACATTTTCTGATTAGTGTCTCATGTTGGACGCAATCAAACGCTTTGAGAAGATACAACACTCCCAAAGCATCCAGTGAATCCTTCCATACTCTCAAAAATATACTTTAGTAGCTTAACACCCGCGTCGGTTGTCAAATCAAACTGTTCACATGTTTGCATGGGAATAAAATGGGAATTAAATTGATTAATTATTAATTAAATAATTTAATTTAATGAATTAAAGTTGCCACTACCTTACCCATGAACGCGTAAAGGTATAAAATTGAAATACCTACATATCAAATACTCAGGTTTATAATACCTTCAAGTTGTAACAAAATCAAACTTCTATATCAACACAATCAAAAGAAACAGTAATATGAGTCGCATATTTTCAAACTGCATCTAATCGTAAGGCAATCAAAACCTTAAGGGTACTTTCAATTAACTTAGAATCTTAAAATTTGGCATGAAGCAATCTTTTATAGCACATATAAAGGAAAAACTGAAAACCTTAAATTTATAGTTACAGTACATATTTTTATTTATAATTGTACGGAACCATTAGTGATCCGTGAACGAGTCTGTTTCGCACTTGGCCGCTTTTTCTCCTATGCTGATGGATCGGTTCATGGCTCGAAACCTATAAAAAAAAACATCAAGCGTATTAGAGAAATAACCCGTTTCGCGGGAGGAGCTCTACAATCAGAAATGAGAGAAACGAAGAGCACTTAAATCCAGCAATCTGAGAATCATACAAACAACTGTTCCCTGTTGTAATCGAACCCAGAACATTTGACTTAGCAGTCAGGACCAGACCAACTTTTTCTTTGTCAAATCTAATCGACTGCGGTCGGAATCGTAAACACAAAATAAGTATTGTATGGAATATCCATTTTATGTTATCTTTACTAGTAATAGAAAAATATTATTTTATTTCAAAATTCGTTTTTCACTTTGCATTCCCTCGTGCTACATTTTTAAGGATGTATCGTTTTCTAGCGCATTGTTTAAATTATTATACTACCTTTTTGATAATCTCTGGCATATGGGTACGATCATAGTCTACGATTTTAAAAACTGTTATTTCCTTTACAATTATTTTGATGAAGTAACAGATTACTGTTTCACCATATGTATCTGTTATTTGAATTTTGACAATTTTCCACTAATTCAAACATCGCATGAAAATGGGTTTTACATATTTTAGTTTGGCTTTAAATTATTATTAGTAATGAAACTAAGATAATGTTAATTAAATTCTTCACAATATATCCCTATATCTGCATGTTTATTTATAGAAAAATTGTAATTAAATATTATTTTCCTGACTCACTCACTGAACCTAATATTATTATTAGTTTTTTTTTTTTTTTTTAATATATTAATAGTATTCAAATTGACTAGTTGTTAAGAAAACTATTTTATCATTAAAGTAAAAACATTTTTAGTACAAGACCACGCCGCGCTGGCGAAACCGCTGACAAGAGCTAGAATAAAATTTTTAAATAAATTCTACGTACGTTTATAAATGTTTCAGATTCCAACTTTAGGAATAAACCATTCATAAGATGATTACTACATTTTGGTGTTTGTAAAGTAGTAAGAACTAAGTATTTAGTGAAAGATTTATGCTAAATAATGTACCTACGAGTATGTGATATAAAGACTTCGACCTCCTTGTTTCCATTTCAGCAAATAATTACTTTTTTTTTTTTTTTAAATCACAAACCAAAACCAAACCAAAACAAAACCAAAATATTTATTTTGTTATTTATACTTATAATATATATTTGTATTAATTGTAAATGTATTAAGAAAATATCACAACACTCTAACCCAACCGTTTTTTTATGAAATCATCAAAATCATTAAAAAATAAAAGAAACTAATTTATAAAATATCAAAAACAGGAAGTAGGTACATTTTATACGATTATTAATTACAACTTCTTTTCTCTTATTCTTCTTCTGATATTAGATTAAAAATTATTCTTGATATAGTAATTTAATATTAATAACAACAGACTCGGCTTAAAAAACGTTGCTCGTTAGAAGTTTTCTGATGAACTGATCTACATAATACGAATATTTAACTACTGACCAGATAGATTACATTTTGCATTTTTAATTTCATTTACATTTCACAGCGCTGGTGGTCTGGTAACAGCAGTGGCTCCAGTAGTGATTCGAGGAAAGGGTATCTGGGTGGGCTGGCCTGGTATACATCTGGACAACCCTAATGAAAAAATACCTGAACCAGACCCAAATGACAAGACGCCAACAGCTGGACTTCGTTCGGATAAGGTAGTTTTTTATTTCTTCATTAGTTCCTCGTTCTTCTAATACACTTCAAAAAAATTACGAAATAGTAATTCAGTATATTTGAAAACCTTGTCCTTTCGATAAGTCCTTGTAAGTTCGTCTGACACACACATCTATGCAAATAATTACAAAACGTTTCCATTTGTACGTAAGTACGAGAACATAATATTATTAAAGTCTATTTAGCTTGTCTGTTACGTAACATTTAAACAATATTGTTTGTTGCATATAAAACCTGTATTCTACATATAACTAGCTACCTACATATATAAAAAACCTACACTGTAATGTCTAGCGGTTTTTCTTAATGTGTTATTATTATTAGTAACATGGGGTTAATTAAATTTACCTCTTGTTTATTTTAGATATCTATCATTTAACATTACATATTGTTCGAGTTTTGTATTTATATACACAATACAAAATTGGACTCTGTATTACGCAACAGGTCGTTTCTTATGTCACGGCCCTCATCGTAATCGTTACATAATTTAGTGACAACTGAAAAATATTTATTACAGTGTGTTCTTAATTACTAACGAATGTTCTACAATTATAACTTAACAAGAAATTTTAAAAAGTCCAATTCAAAATTAAACGAAACATTATTTATATTAAGCACTTTCATTTACTTGGTTTCTGAGTGCATTGTAATTTTCCATTTCCACATGTAGGTAAATATAACACAATAGATACATGAAGAAAAACAATTAGATAATACGTAGATAATTACTTAGACCTACCATTATCAGATAACATCTTTCAAATAAAGACTTTAATTTTCATGTCAATATCTATTTAAGTTGCAATTTTTCTAAATGAAGTTGATAAATATCAATATGGAAATATTCGTTTGTTTATAAACGTAACTACTATAGTTGTGGCACTACTGGGTGTTTTAATACGTTTGGGAAAAACAAATTGAAATGTAAAACAAGTTGGTATTTGCTCTTACATTTATAATTTGCAATTATATTTGCTTTTATCTACACAAGTAATAAAATACGAACGAGGCAAGGTCTGTATAATAAATTTAGTACATGCCAATAGATTTTATTACCTTTGTCTGTATGTTTGTTGTCTCTTCACGGAAAAAGTACTTAACAGATTTTAATAAATTTGATGTGATTAGACATAATACGTTGTACTTCAGTATATCCCTTCATCTTCACCTTAAAAGTCAATAAATAAAAAGTTTTTTTATTGACAAATTAAATTACCAATTTTCATAGAAAATATATTTATTTTTTGGTTTGGGATATAATGACATAACAGGTGCGTGTAAAGTCGCAGGCTACGGTTAGTGGGTATAATATAATATTAATATTCTAAATAGGCTTGTTATGAAGGTATCTATTTATCTAACAAACAATGCAGTATACACAACATATGATTTACGACAAATATAGATAGAGTAAATAATGAATACATTTTTTTTCGCAGAAACCTTCAAAGGACCTAAATGTAAACAATTTCATTAGTGACATGCGCCCGAGCACTGGCGTCTGGCGCCATCACTGGCACCATAGTGTTATGTAAATTGCCGCCAATACATAATATATTTTTTAATTACAGATTGTGGCAATTCACGCAGAACCAAAATTATTTGACAGCTACTACAATGGTTGCTGTAACGGAACTTTCTGGCCCTTATTCCACTCGATGCCCGACCGCGCCACCTTCATTGCAGATCACTGGAAAGCTTATACGAAGATCAATGAAGAATTCGCAGAAAAGACGGTACACGCTTTAAAAGTCTTAAAAGACAGCAAAGAAAAAAATGGGAACTGTCCACCAATCGTATGGGTTCATGATTACCACCTCATGCTGGCAGCCAACTGGATCAGACAACGTACTGAAGAAGATGAAATAAAATGCAAACTTGCGTTTTTCTTACACATCCCTTTCCCGCCGTGGGACATTTTTAGACTATTTCCTTGGTCAGATGAACTTTTACAGGGAATTTTGGGTAAGTACACTTTAATTTATTTTATCTACATTCAAGAAAGTGTACAAAATTTACACCTAATTAAGGAATATTTTATTTTCAGGTTGTGATATGGTTGGTTTCCATATAAAAGATTATTGCTTAAATTTCGTAGACTGTTGCCAAAGAAACCTAGGTTGCCGAGTCGATAGAAAGAATCTCCTGGTGGAGTTAGGTGGTCGCACTATTTGCGTACGACCATTGCCCATCGGCGTACCTTTTGACAGATTTGAAACTTTAGCTCAAAATGCTAAAGCACTTCTTGCAACAAATCAAAAAATTTTACTCGGAGTGGATAGATTAGACTACACTAAAGGTTTAGTACATAGACTAAAAGCATTCGAGAGGCTACTTGAGAAACATCCCGAACATATAGAGGAAGTCGTTTTACTTCAAATATCTGTTCCGTCTCGAACAGACGTTAAGGAATACCAAGACCTCAAGGAAGAAATGGATCAATTAGTGGGAAGGATCAATGGAAGATTCACAACACCTAACTGGTCTCCAATACGGTGCGCTATTTAATTGACTGGTAGTGTATAATTCATCGCTTGTATGATCTAACCAAAATCAATGAACTTTCAGATACATATATGGCTGTGTGGGTCAAGAAGAATTAGCAGCATTTTACCGAGATGCAGCAGTAGCTCTAGTCACGCCCTTACGAGATGGAATGAATCTAGTTGCGAAAGAGTTTGTAGCATGTCAAATCAACAAACCGCCGGGTGTTCTTATAGTATCACCGTTTGCCGGCGCTGGTGAAATGATGCATGAAGCACTGATATGCAATCCGTATGAGCTGGATGATGCCGCTGAAGTTATTCACAGGTATATAAACAAGACAATTTGTATTACATACTTGTAAAATAAAACCTGATGTCAAACATAAATATCAACAATACATCTTGAATCTCTTTTTCGATTTTGCAATATCAAATATGTGTGTATATTCCAGAGCCCTGATAATGCCAGAAGACGAACGAACTGTCCGCATGAACCACTTGCGCCGACGGGAACAACAGAACGACGTAGATAGCTGGATGAAGGCCTTCCTCAAGGCCATGGACTCTCTGGAGGAAGAAGCCGATGATATCGGGGCTACGTCTATGCAGCCGGTTACTATCGACGACTTCGATGAATACTTGTCCAAGTAAGAATATTTTGCAGATACACCAAAGTGTGGATCTGACATGAAAATAACTTCATACGTATTCGAATCAAGAAACAAACATTTAAATTATAGTACACACTCTATAACTCATTACCCACGTACCCTTCTCCCAGATACATAGGCTACACGCAAAAGCTAGCGCTACTTCTGGACTACGACGGGACGCTGGCCCCCATCGCACCGCACCCCGACCTCGCTACGCTGCCGTTAGAGACCAAGCACACGCTCCAACGACTCTCCAACATGAGCGACGTCTACATAGCCATCGTGTCCGGACGAAATGTCAATAATGTTAAGGAGATGGTGAGTTCTTAGCAAATTATGTTCGATCAAATTTAACACTGGTGCTTCTTTCTTTACCCGATTTATATTGTCTCCTCCGTGAGAAAATTGAGTCGAATACGTTATTACTATTTTTCTAAGTTTTTATGTTTGAGAGACAATACCGAGATTTTATTATAAATTATCTCCATAAAGAAATTCGGAAGTAAGTGAAAAGATGAATATCATTAATTTATATGATGCAAATGTATCTTGATTTCAGCCATATAGGTCACAGAAAAAGTAGGCAAAGAATAATATTTACGTCGGATGTTTTTCATTTACCTACAGATAACGATTGTACCTACCTATCAATGTACTCGTAAATTTATTATCGTATATTATTTTGACCCGTATATCAAATGAGAATGAATACACAAACAAAGTTTTCTGTCCATGCCGCTACATTATATATAATACCAAAACGTTGACCTCCTAATAGGTATTGAGGTTCAAAAACACGTTGAAAGATTGGCTTTTAATTTGTATATATAATTAGGAACCTTGTTTTTTTAATTTTCAGAATTTTAACATTGGTAGTTTGGAGATTTTATTATTGGTCCGTGTATAGTATTTCGCTGTTATACATAGAGATTGCTGATAGTTTGACAACTTTGAGTTACATACATCTGTGCGTACTTCAACAAATATTATATGCCTTAAGAAGTATCTACGTAATTGATAAACTCTTTGCGGTAATATTCATATTGGGAGTAGGAAAATCAGAATTTCCTAACCAACGACTCTGGTCGTTCTAAAAAAAAACTTCCTCCTTTTTGTGATAAATGAAACGTTTTAAAACCTACGTTCTTTTGCAAACCTACAAATATTAGAAAATAAATAAAATAAAACATAATATTTAGAAGTTTTTTTTTCTATTTTAGGCAAAATAATAATTAAATATAAAGCAGATTATGAATGCATATGATAAGAATACAAATAAAATCAAACACATCCAAGACATCACGTCAGTTCGCAATAACATGCTATCTTTTGAACTTTGACTGCTCTTATCACGGGATAAAAATATTTATATTGTCATAAGATATCTCCACTGTCATTATGCCTATAACCGGGTCTGCCTATCTGTTGCATAATGGTTCCAGAGGCCGGTCTGTTTTTCTGTTAATTGTAAACGTCAGAAATATAAATATCTATTAGAATGGTCTAAGCTGGTACCACATTTTTTTTTTTGCAGAACGACCTTTAATTTAAGGTAATGTTATAAATTTGCTTACGGTATTTTTACAACGTAAAATTATCAAAAAGTTTTAATGAATATAATAACTAATAACTATATAGATGACATTAAAATCTTATACATTCAGTCAGTTTTTGAACAACTTCTTATAATTTTTGGGCGTTTGGTTTGGTTTGTTAACGTAATGCTTTCAACTCAAAGTTTATACTTATACACACATGTCCCCGATAAATATCTACCTTCTTAAGATATTGGAGAAATGAGACACTGGCAATAAGTGAGTTAACAACTCGTACACTATTTTATTTATCACCAGATTCTTAGAGGACCCTTTTCTGCTTTGAACCGCAGAAAGAGGACGTCTCTAACATATAATATCTTTTTTCCAGGTGGGTATAGAGGGCATCACATACGCTGGTAACCACGGTCTAGAGATCTTACATCCAGACGGCAGCAAGTTCGTCCATCCCATGCCAATGGAACTGCAAGACAAAGTAGTCCATTTACTTAAATCTTTGCAAGAACAGGTAAATAAGTATATATGAATAATATAAGTATATATAAATGATTATATATATTATTAATTTATACACGTATTTAATATCTATTGTTTATATTTAGTAAATATAATATATATTATATATAGTATAGTAATAATGTTTTTTATAATAACTGTATTATTTTATTGTTTAAACAAAATTAAGAATTTATAAATATATTTTTAGTAAACTACCGCAATTTCTCACCATTTGCAAAGGTTAACTGGTAGAGAATGCCAATAGGCATTAAGTTCGCCTTTTGTATTTATCAATAAAGGACAAATAAATAAATAAAATAAACACGAAAAAAAAATAATTTCCTCAAAAAGAATTCTTCCAGTCGTAAAGTAAAAAAATTATATCTACTCACATGGTAAATTTCGATAGGTATAATTGTTCGACTTAATTTAGTTAATATGAATCGAGTTTAGACTAACATACCTACCACTTTATAGGAGAACTGGTGTAACTCTACTAGATTACTATATATATTATAAATTTATAACAACTAGAAACAATTTATGTCTGTAGGTATGTCGCGATGGTGCATGGGTGGAGAACAAGGGGGCTCTTCTCACCTTCCACTTCCGCGAGACGCCGACAGCAAAACGCGCGGCGCTGGCTGACACAGCACGCAGCCTCATCACCGCTGCGGGATTCACGCCCGCGCCCGCGCACTGTGCCATCGAGGCGCGCCCTCCCGTGGAGTGGAACAAGGGTACGTATACACCATTTGACATTTAGCTATACATAATAGAACAGATGAATATCATAGGTTGGTAAGTTGAGTTTGTACATACACAAGCGTTCATGGTATTAGTGGCAATATAACGAAATGGAACAAATGATTTCTTTTTTGATTTTTTGTCTCTTTTTTGACACTTGGAATCTATTATGGATCCAGATCACTACCCAGGAGGAGGAAAAGACGGTTAAGTAGGAATTCAACCCACTACACCGCATCTAAACGCAGCGTTCTGACAAAACTGGGGGATTTAAAGAGGGCACTCCTCTAATTTTAATGAGTGATAGATCGCGGAGAGATCATTCTTCCCCCACCTCCCTGATTCAAAAAAAGAATTAAAAAGGATTGAGAAAGCACACTTTTTGAATACTATTGAAACTCTACCATACTCTTAATTATCCGGAAAATTAAAATCTAACTTGAAATGGAATCTTTTTGATTCTTCTTCATGTTCCAAAAAAATACTATATTTTAGGATTGAAGACGATAAAAAAGGATTCAATATTTGTAATCCTAACTTTACCTTTTAGTTTTAAAATAAAGTACCTATCAATTTCCGTTCTCGATTATTGAAAAAATAAAAAATAATTTAAAAAGTTTTATGATTCTCTTTTCCTCTGAAAAATCTCTTTCTCTTTTCCTCTGAAAAATCGGAAGAATAAAGGTTGTTGTTTTTTAACTCTTTAATTCTCTACGTAGAATTAAAAATGATGAATTTAATTTATAATTCTTTTTAACTAGGGCTATGCCTGCTAAAATAAGGAGGCCGAAGCCCACATACTAGCATGACCTAGTCTTTAGAACGGACGTCGGGATAGAGTTGAAACTAAAATATCCGATAGACTGCCGCAGAATCCCTAAGCTATCCGACTCGAGCACCAATTCTCCCGGAATCTGTACCTGAGTCTAGCTCTTCTGGCGATAGTCTCCCCGAAAAGAAACCACCGTTCAGGCCTCCTGATAAGCAGACGGTCAAGAACTTACCTAAGGGGTTGGCTGGTACCGCAACCGCCGTCCCACAGCTATTGCACAAAAGATCTACCTTGGGGGCACAATCAAGAACCCGAAGAGCTTTTACGGATGTCTAAACAACGTCTGTTGCCCGGATCATATCTCTACCAAACTCTTTCCAGTAGATAAAAAGTGATCTCAGCCCTGCAGTCTACTCCTAGTACAGAGCGCCTGTGCCCTCCCATTAACAAGGCAATAAACAACTTTTGGTCGAACGAGACCCATGAAAAGACGCCCGAACCAGCCGCCGCTGATATGCTACCTCGGAATTAAACCGGTGACGTTCTCTTCTCTTGCCCGCCATGGTCCGAGAAGTCTTATTGTTGACCTAGCCTCTCTGGATATTAGCAGACGCGAACCCGAAGGAACCTTTTTAAACGTCACCCAAGGAGCACTGGAGCACACCACTAACCATCCTATCGGAGGAAGTTCTCGGCAACATCAGCTATCGATCATTGAGTTCAAGATGCAGTTAGGGTCGCACTAGCTATCTGTCCTCTCTATTTGGTTTATACTTTCTATTTCTTTATTAAACCCATTTTTTTTATTAATTCTTCTTTAAATTTGTTAAAATTTTAGTGAAGTTTTATTTGTTCTATTTGAGCGAATCTGATTTGTGAACATTTTACTTATACACATACACAACACAAAAATATATATATTTTTAAGAAATAATCTGAAAATTTAAGGAATATTCTGATAAGTTACATTTCTAATAAGGTCGTGCCTCAATCTACATATTAAGAACAGCCTTCGGCTTGGACTGGAGCGAGCGCATCAGAGTTATTTACGCTGGTGATGACGTCACTGATGAAGATGCCATGGTGGTATGTATCACATTTGAAAAATCAAAATAATTTTACTACACTTATTGACTAACATCATAATCCTTTATTACAGGCTCTCAAGGGTATGGCAGCGACCTTCCGTATTGCCTCTTCAACCATAACAAAAACATCTGCAGAACGTCGTCTGTCGTCCACTGACTCGGTACTTGCAATGCTAAAGTGGATAGAAAGACATTTCTCCAGTCGGAAGCCCAGAGCTAATTCTCTTACATATAAAAATGCGAGAATGGCCCGTGATACTATTCAAATGCATATGTCTTATCACTTACCCACAAAATCACCAAAACACACTCCACCTCGCACCCCGGACATACCGTCCAGTGGATCGGATTCAAGTTAGACCTTGTTGGACTTTCGGTTAAATTACTTTATGTAAATTATTAAAGATGTTGGTTGTGTTTAGAAGTCAATTAACGAATTTTATTAAAATTCAAAAAGTTTTGAATTTTTAAATTCAGTAGAATTCATTAGTTCTCATAATTGTTTAAAGTCTGAAAATGTTGACCAAAAATTATGTTGTAATTTAATAAAACTATCATTACTTACATAACTTTCACATGGTACTTTATAATCACCAATTATTTATACAAATATAGATTTAATAGTGGTCTTTTGTCACCTTTTGTCATATAGTTGTTCGTATTTATGTATGTATTTTCTTGGGCGTATCTTTATTTAATTTTATTTTAATTTAGGTAGACTGTAATGATGTGATAGTGTAGTGATATTATTAGTTTAAGGTTTTAAGAAACAAATAAAAAACATTTTTATAATTAATTTCGGAACTACAATTTTTTAACAACTGGGTACATATATGTTGTAAATTATATAATTTAATATTTATCCCCAAACTACAGTTTGCAGTAACAGTACGTTGTTCAGCTATTAAATATATGTATATCTGTAAAATTATTGAATTTAGTATTAATTCCGACCAATTATAAGATAAAATAAATATCTATTAACACAATCTGGGTTTTTTAAACTTTAGTGCACCTATATTAAAATTGAGGCACTGTATTTTAAAACAATAAGTAATAGGAATAAGTATGTTTAATTAAAACTCGTTCTTATTGGAAACCACAAATGATTTTTGTACTAGAATTGACCTTTTTTGGAAAATTTAACAAAGATTATTAACAAACAATCATATAATTAAACAATAGATTGTTACCCTCCTTCCAAGGTATTCAAGTAATTGTTTTAAATGAAAAATATATGCTTGTACTAAGTTCCACTATTTAATGATTTTATATTTATGCTATGCGACCGGTTTCGAACATCATCGTCAGGCATACTAAAATAGATTGTGTTCATTGATGGGTAATTTACATAAATTAATTTTAACTTACTACCCACTAAATTTACAATGCAAGCTATTAAGTTACAATCAATTTTTAATATTATTTTAAAATTTATAATAACAAATTCATAATAATTAGTATTGAAAATAATGTCAAAGTTTTAAAAAAAATTACAATAATGTCAATAGAGAATAATTAATAGTTAATTGTATATAGATAATCACAAATTCTGGGTTATAAATATTGCTAATTAAATTATTCAATTTTTGTTGAGATGTACTGTAGCAATGGCGATGTACTTATTTGCTCCTGCTCATTAAGTAATAATTCCGGGTGTAGGTGTTTATGTTTGTTTATTTCTATAGCTTCTAAGGCGTTCAGTTTTCGTCCTTTGTCACACACATGTAAAACAGTCATGTCTTTTTCGGGGTCAAAAGTATGTTTGGTCTGATGTAAGTGTACTGCGAATGTGGATTTTTTATTATTATTTTTCCAATTTCGTATATGTTCTTTCAGTCTTGTTTTAAAGTTTCTTCCTGTTTGACCTATGTAGACTGATTCTACATACTTTTGACCCCGAAAAAGACATGACTGTTTTACATGTGTGTGACAAAGGACGAAAACTGAACGCCTTAGAAGCTATAGAAATAAACAAACATAAACACCTACACCCGGAATTATTACTTAATGAGCAGGAGCAAATAAGTACATCGCCATTGCTACAGTACATCTCAACAAAAATTGAATAATTTAATTAGCAATATTTATAACCCAGAATTTGTGATATACAATTAACTATTAATTATTCTCTATTGACATTATTGTAATTTTTTTTAAAACTTTGACATTATTTTCAATACTAATTATTATGAATTTGTTATTATAAATTTTAAAATAATATTAAAAATTGATTGTAACTTAATAGCTTGCATTGTAAATTTAGTGGGTAGTAAGTTAAAATTAATTTATGTAAATTACCCATCAATGAACACAATCTATTTTAGTATGCCTGACGATGATGTTCGAAACCGGTCGCATAGCATAAATATAAAATCATTAAATAGTGGAACTTAGTACAAGCATATATTTTTCATTTAAAACATTTAGTTATGAAGTTCCATCAAGAAATATCAACACAAAGTGTAAATTACTTATTCAAGTAATGTTTAAAATCAATTAACTGTTACATTGTGGCTCGACCGGGGTGGTACTGGTACCACGCTCTCTCAAAATATAGGTTTAAAGTAACTTCGATTCAAACAGCGAGTGAGAAACGAAAGCCAGAACACCTCTCCTCTCCATATTCTACTTTACTTCATCATTTCACTAAAGTGACCACGCTTCTAGGTATCTATATTTTTGTAGTTTTCAATAAGTAGAACCCTTTTAGCTAATCTCTTATGTTTAGTTTTAAAGATATATTTTAAATTGGCGTTATAAGAATTGTATTCCATTATAACATTAATCTATAATTAATTATAACATTAATCTATAGTAAATACTTATACCTAACTCTTGATAGTCTCTTGATAGATCTATGTATTACACGCATTGAGTTTATTTTAATTACTGCTCCGGTATGATGAAGACACCCGCATCGTGTAAATATACCTTAGGTGCTTTATTTTATGGTACGGCACGGGTTGCACGTTGGCCAGCTGCCAGGGTTCCGGCACTATTCCAGCCTTGAAAGAGAGACGATACAGACGTGTCAGTACAGGAGACAACTCGGCTGAGCATGTCTTGAGCAGAATGGCAGGTATACCATCAGGACGACTGGTATATTCACACCTAAACGACACAATGCTCTCTCTATCTCTCTGTTCGTGATGCGGATTTCGATAAGTGTGAGTGAGTCAGTGAGGAAGATATTCACTGTCAAATTGTCAACTGTAGCGGATGTGCAGCTTGTCGTTAACCCGACCTCGTATCAACAACAACCCACAATGTCAAACAAGTGCGATAACTGTAATAAGTCGATTACAAAAACCGTTCCTGGTATAGAGTGTAACAAGTGTGAGCGACTAGTGCATCTCAGCACGAAATGTACTGGTCTAACCAATAAGCAAAGCAAAGCAGATAAAAGCAGCATCGCCTGGATTGGGGTGGACTTGCCTAGATTGCATTCGAGACTCATCGAAGTGCACCTCTTCTACCGTGATGCCAGAAGATGACGATGATGATGACACCACCACAGTAATCCTGATACTAAAAACCTAATAAATGATATCTCAAAGCATGTGGAAAAAAGAATTAAAAAGGAGATGAAAGAGATAAGTTATTCCCTTCAATTTCATAGTGCGAAGCTAGATGAAGTAACGGGATGCATAGAATTATTTAAACAATCACTTAAACTTACTCTAGAACAACAAATTCAAGCTATGGAACAAGAAAAGCTTTCAAAACAGATTGAAGTATCTAACGTACCTTATCATTGTAATGAAAATGTACAAAATATAGTGGAACATTAATACGGAATATTTTGAATGTATTTTATGCACAATTACTACTCAGTCGGGTTATTCGGCAGATATTTGTGCTGTATATCGTCTAATAACCGCCTAATAACAGTAAACACATTTTTTTCACTGAACTTGATAATTTATTGCGTCTACATTGCCATAACAACGAATTGTTTGTGATAGGAGACATTAATATAGATCTAAATTTTGATAATCCTATAAAGCATAAGTACAATGACACATTGTACAGTAGGGGTCTTGTTCGTGGGATCACTAATAACACGCGTACAGAAATAACAGCCAGTAGGCCCACTAAATCATGCATTGATCATATTTATGCGAGATCTCATACACGGGACCTCTACACATCAGCGGTTGGCCGTTATTTTGTTTGAGTTTTGGTACTGTCCATTATCCCGTCAACAGTCAGTTGTGAGTAGCTTGGTCGTCACGTCTTGTTCTCCTTTATGATCACCCCCCCCCCCCCGACATATTTACAAAATTTGAGGAATTTGCCCCGTGCTTCCTGATTCTTCATGATTTCCAAGATGTTTTCTCTGTCTACCGTCATGTCAATTTCCATTTCCAGGTCTAGTCTTCTCCTCTGGAACCTAGGGCATTCAGTTATTACGTGGATTATGTCTTCTTCTGTCGTGTCGTCGCATCGGCATATCAGTCGGTCTATCCTTGATTGCAAAGTACCATTACTATAAAAATGTTTGTATAGTGACAACGCTGATGTATCAATGCCATATAAGCCCGCAAATAGTGTTACTGTGGAAAAAAATATCAAACACTTAAATCAGTGGCGTAGCGTGAGTGTCGGCTGCCCGGGGCGGAAGACAATTTTGCCGCCCTCTTATTTAGGTATTTTATTTTAATGTATACTATGCATTACATACATTAATTATAGAGAACTTTTCGGAGAGAACAGTCATCATTATTTTGTATTATACAGGCTAGATTTTAAATAAAAAACAGTTTATCTAAGTTTTACAATCACGTTTATTAATACAAAAATTCTTTTACTTTAACCAATTAGATACATTGATTTAACTTAGGTACCTATCACTTAAGATTAGGTACACCTTGAGGATCGACAAGATTAAATAAAATCAATTTTTATTTAGAACTAGAACGATACTATTATATAACATTTTTATTTTTATTGAAAAGTAATATGAGTATTTCTTAAAAAAACAAAACAAAACTTCATTAATTAAAGACGAATTAAAAATTTATACGTCTACTTTTTTTAAGAGCAAAGTCTTTTATTGCACCGTCAATGTCTATCGCATCACACACCTCTTGCTCAATAGACAAAATAGCCAAATTAGTTAGTCTTAGAGTACTCATTGTCGATCTTAAATAATTTTTAATCAATTTCAATTTTGAAAAACTTCTCTCACAACTGGCATTGCTTATAGCAACTGTGAAAAATATTCGGAACATTATTAAAATATTGGGCAGAGTATCTTCCAGCTTGGATTTAACAATAAATTTAAATAACTCAAGTGAGTCTGCATTAATCAATTCATTTTCGTTGCCTGTAGCAACAACGAAAGTCCGCAGTCGAAGTCTTTCCAGCTTGAAATCCTGCTCGTCAATTTCGTCAGATGCGTAGTCTAGATTACATACAGTGTTGTCTGGATCTAATAATATAGCCGGTGTTAGATAAGCAAACTTATCCGTTAAATTCTGTAGCTGTTGAAAACGCTCACGAATTTCTGCAATAACTCTATCTAACGATGAAAACAGCTTTCGTCTCAACTCATTTTCACAAGACAAGTTAGCATCTCTAGTTCCGTCATCAAAAATATGCTTTCTTGTTATGCGCCTCCGAGGTTTTATGGAAATTCCAAGTTCTTCACACATATTTTTTGCATAACCTACAGCGCCATTTGCCCATTCCACTCTTTTCTCTGTCAATATCATCTGCAAAGCATTTACTTTCTGAGCGCACAATCTTATGTCAAGTCCCCTTGTTTGTAAATATTTTTGTGCATCATTCACTTCATGTAGCACCGGTTGCCACAGGCCCAAAAAACAAAGAAAGGAAAATGACTGCATCGAAACTAGTAAAGTACCTGCATCTGTCCTAGTGTTTAAGCTTTCACCTGCCTCCGTCAGTTCTTCCAAAGTGACGAGAATATCTTTGTAATGATGCCATGTCACATTTACGGCATCGCCTCTTGCACTCCACCGCGTGTCTTGAACCCTTTTTAAGCTTTTGCCTGTAGCTGTTATCAGAACTTCCCAACGAAGTGTCGATGAGGAAAAAAAAGAATAGCAACGTTCTAAAGTGCCGAAAAAAGTTAGTGAATCCACCTCAACTGAGGCAGCGTGTAAACAAACTAGGTTTAACGAATGATTTGAGCAAGGTTGAAGGCAAATGAATTCAGCTTTAGGGTTTATTTCTCGAATTCTTTGCTGAACTCCTGAATACTTTCCAGCCATAACAGCAGCATTATCATATGCTTGGCCTCTACAGTTGCTTATATCTAGGCCATCAGCTTGAATTTTGTCCAAAATCATCTTTGAAATTCCTTCAGCAGTTTTGTCTTTAGTTTCAATGAAATCTATAAAAGATTCCATTACTTTTACTTCCTGATTTTCAATTACTACGTATCTTAATACCTGACTTGTTTGATCTTTATGAGAAAGATCTGGAGTGCTGTCGAATATAATTGAATAATACTTAGCCTTTTTTATTTGTCCGATGATATGTTGGCGAACTTTATTTCCCAAAATGGCAATAAATTCGTTTTGTATTTGTGGTGACATGTAAGTGATTGAAATTTTGCCAGATATTTTAGACCTTACAAGATGTTCACGAAGTACAGGATCGTATTTTGCAATTAAATTAACCAATTCTAAAAAGTTTCCTCTATTGGTACCGGTGTCGTTTTCTATATGTCCACGTAAAGCCAAATTTTGTTTGGCAAGGATCTTATAATATCAAACATTCTGATAAGAATTTCCTGCCATTTCTTTATTTCTTTTGCCACTATGTCTTGCTCTTTTTTGTCAATAGTCTGTAATTTTTGAAGTCTACTCTCCAACTCCTTCCATTTGCAATAATTTTGAATGTGTAGTGCACTTGATTCGTGACTTGAAACCTTAGGATTTAATTTCCACTAAGTATTAAATCCATCAGATGAGCAAAATTTAGATCCATTCGGTGTACTTACGTTCTCAAATAAACGACAACAAAAGCAAAATAATGATGCTTTAGCTGGAGAATAAGCCATCCAAGTACGTAAAACTTTTTCGCCGTTAGTCAATGTACGATAAAACCAATCCTTAGTAAGCCTTCTTGTCTCTCCTTTTGATTTTAAAGAGCACGAATCTGGGCGTGTTACTGTTGACATTTCAGCGAAATTAGTATCAATATGCTGAACAATTTCCTGTCCTTGCTGAATGAGATGCAATCGAATATTGTCGTCTATGTTTTCAGGCCATTTTCCAATATCGTCGAAATTTTCCTTTCGTCTTCGGTACTGAATAGCAGACAATGATGATGTTGTATCAATCTCTGTTTCGGAACTATGCATGTCCATGTCTGAACATACAGATGGAGACACTAATGCAGTGGATGTTGTTGGAATTTGATCTTTAGGAACAATGTCAAGTTCTTGTATTTTTTCAGCTTGTTCTGGGTTTAAAGGCCCAGTTGTCTGTGATGAATTTAAGCCTAACGAGGAATCTGACGTGTCAGGAACAACACTTTTCACATATTTAAGTAAAGCTCCTTCATTTGCTCTAATATTTTCCAACTTAGCTCTTCTCTTATTACGGTAAGAAGCCCCACTTTCTTTTACTCTTTTCATTTTTGATGCTAAAATCAAAAAAAATTTAAATGAGAAAAGTACAAGTTAGTGTTGTAAACAAAATTATCGAACATTTCAAAAGAAGTACCTAGGATATTAAAAAAAAACCTTGCTTTACTGAAATTTTCCGTTTTTAGGGTTTTGTACCCAAAAGGAAAAAATTGAGCCTTTATCTATCTTTACTTTTATTAAATCATTTCATTGACCGTCTGTCTGTCAAGACCTTTTTTCATAGGAACGAGTACTTACTTACACATATTAAATTGAAATTTATATCACAGTTTCCGATCAAGATCCCTTTGAAATGTGAAAATACTTTTATGCACTTCGGCGTTTCTTTTTTATTTTAATAAATTAAAGTTTGCAGTTTGAACAACATATCAGATAGTCCAACATACAATTAGATAAATATAGTATTTAATACTCACTCAGTTGAAAGTTGTTCAATAATTTCACAACCACTACACGCACTTATTTGCACAAAAATCACAATTTGGAAAGCGTAACATAATTAAAATACGAGACAATGTGAATTGGACAACTGACGATCCATCAATAAAACTTTCTTTGAATTGTCAAACTTTGTCAAAGCACGTAATTCCCCGTACCTTAAAGGGGCTTTCTCGTACGTGTGATAAACTATATTGAACTTAATATATATGTAATAGAAGTCATTCTCGCTGATTGTTAGTCATAAACGGGGAATTCCCACAAGTCAGTATAGACGTTGTTGCCAGTCGCTACAAAATATCATTCAAAGAAAAGGAATTCCCCGAATTCGTCACAAAATAAGTAATGAAAAATTCCGTGCTCCTTTCAATCGGTCCAAATTTGTAGTTACGATAAAAATATATATTTTTTATTTATTGTTAAATTTTGCCGCCACCTATAAAGTGCCGCCCGGGGCGGGCCGCCCCCGCCGCCCCCACTACGCTACGCCACTGACTTAAATAATAATGAAGCACCTGGTATAGATGGTATAAGAGCTATAGACATTAAGACACTCGGTTAAAGAAGCTATAGCAAATTTCATTAACGCATGTGTTAAGAAAGGAATTTATCCAAACATTCTGAAAACTGGCATTGTTAGACCTATCCATAAAAAAGGCAGCCAGTCTGACTATAATAACTATAGGCCTATAACTATATTACCAACTATTGATAAAATAGCTGAAAAGTATATATGTAAACAAATTTAGGATTTTTATGCTAAAAATTATGTACCTACTTACGGACAAACAATATGGGTTCCAGGCACAAAAAAGTACCACTCGGCTGTTGTCGGCTTTAACCAATAGCATTTATAAACATCTGGACGAAAAAAAACACGTATTGACCATATTCATCGACTATAGCTAGGCATTTGATACTCTATCCCATGATAAGCACATAGATAGTCTAAATGACAATGGTATAAGAGGTCCTCTACTAACTTGGTGTAGGGAGTATCTTACAGATAGAAAATACGCGGTTAAAGTGGGAAGCACTATGAGCAACTACATTGATGTCTCCGTAGGTACAGCACAAGGATCCGTAATAGGGCCGTTGCACTGTATTACGTATGTTAATAGTCTCGTAAACACTATTAAGCGTTGCGAAGTATATCAATATGCGGACGACACTTGTCTGATCAAACCAAGTTAATGTATATTAGTACTAGTCGAAATAGAAGCAACATTATACCTAAAATAATCATGCATAACCACCAAAGCCTTCACAAAACATCCAGACAGACCACAATGCCACCCTGTACCTGTGAAGAACTGGAGCTTGTAAGAACGCAGACCTATTTGGGACTTCTAATAGATGATCGGCTGAATTGGAAAGATCACATTACAGTAGTATGTGACAGACTTCGAGCACTGCTAGCAAAATTTGCTATAATAAAGCAGAAAAGCCCATACAAAACTCTGATCCAGTTGTATCGGTCATTATTCTTCTTATCTCTCTTTCGAATCTTTTATTTCATATGGTCTATCTAGTTTTGGGAGGACCTACAAATCACATTTAGATAATATTTACTTACTACAGCTGCGAACGTTAAAAACCATATTGCCTGACAACATTAAAATAAAACATAAAGATACAAACTATCACTATCTTTTTAATCAGTGCAAAATGATACCAATTCACAAAAAAGTTAAGTATACCTTACTTAAAGAAGAATTCTTCAACGAAAAACTTAAAAAACGTATATTTTTTCAATATAGGTAACAATACTCGTAGATCATTAAAACCTAAACTGGAAGTACCCAAATATAATAACTTGTATGGAAAACGAACATTGGAATTTTTGGTTCCAGATCTAATAAATAAACTATCAACATCATTAGTATCTGAAGTGAATGAAAAAAATATAAATTTTAAACTTAAAAATTACTTTATTAATATAGTACAATAATAACTTAAATTAATTCTGTTTTTTCTTTTCTTTTAGTAACCACCTGTATATTGCATTCTAAGACGACCGGTTTTCAATGTTGTTATGTTGCGTAACGCTGAGTGGTCGATGCGAGTGACGATCTCTTGATGATTCTTATGTTTATCTACCCTCACATTTATTAATAAAAATCGGTGACTATGACACACGGTAAAGTTTATAAAACTTGTGATGTGCCATATTAATTGTCTTACTTATGTTACCTAGAAATGCTATGTTAAATAAATATGCTCGATAAGCATTGCCAGTATCTAGATGCGAATTATCATCAAACAGAGAAGCAAATACATTCGCTTTCTCTGTTGCTGTATGGACCAGGGATCCTTCCGACTTTTCGCCATTATTAGCCATTTGAGACGAGCCCCAATCAGCCCAAATGAGGTATGCCGAATGTTTTTGGTATTCAGCACGGCCACATTCGGCATTAAGATATGGGCGAGCTTTGTCACCGATGGGTGCGTCAGCAAAAGGATTGAATCCAGTGATCGGAGGTTCCCAAGGGGGAGATGAACTCTACACGATACCTGTCCGGATCAGTTGTCAGCAGAAGGTCCAGGCAATTGGCTGCATGACCTACTACATCTGATACACTCATCGCTTGCCTCACCAGCTAAAAGAGGTCGAAGGATATCGCAAATTATTTCGTTATTTGCCGTGGTAACTTACTTGAGTTTTGTATTCTTTCTTTTATTTCCGTTGCCCGACGCAATAATAATAATATATAAAAAAGTTACCTAAGTAATAATAGATTCAAACATTTTCCATTACATACTTCCTTATAAATTTATTTAAAAAGAAAAGTCTAGTCCTGATTTTTTATTGCTCTGAGCGTAAGCGAAGCTCTTAACCGTTTGGGAATCAATTTTTTGAGGCAACATCACAGGAAAACCACTTGACCAATTTTAACCAAAATTGGCACGCACGAATAAAAAATATTGTTTTGTTTTAAAGCTATGGTCAAAAAGCTGAATCTCCCATAGAATTAAGCTTAACTGAACCTCCGAGCGCTCGCCAATCGTTACTCTCAACCTTTCCGGTGCCAACAACTTCATTGGAAGTCCTTGGGCGCGGTATGGACCGACTTTAGTAGCATAAAAAAGGGGAAGGGCGCTCAGCTCGACTCCCGCAGCGCATTGTGGCGGATCCTAGTATAAATGTTGCAAAACGTCCTGTATGTATTGAAATTCCCTTGTAATTTTTTATAAAATATATATTTTGTTATCTAAATAAAAAATACAGCAGACGGAAAATATTTTATTATTAAATATTATGTACAAAAATGGTAAGTACCTACTTATATAAAGGATACATTTTATTGGAATGTTAAATAATTCAAAAATTGTGTCAATAATCATAATATATTGGACACGAGTCATTATAAATACAGTAACACTGAATAAATATAACATATGTAGCGTTTAGAAACCTTAAATATTGACTTAGCTAACAATTATTCACAAATTATCCTAAACGTATCACAATACTACAAATGATATATAAATGATATATACTACACGTTGTTGTGCGACACGACCAGCCAGCACAGTATGAAGTAGAACAGACATATCGGGAACACTGCCAGACCCTTCTTGCCCTCCGGTTGACTGTCCCCTAGGAACTTTGTTGCCGCTGTAAAATAATACATCAAATATTAATATTAATAAATAACATTTTTAATCATTATAATTTAAAATAATAAAAAGTCAAACGAGGCTTTCTAGAGAACTTGTCTTTTTATTCAAGTTGTTATAAACTTTTTGTGTGTAATATTCATAGAATTAATATACATAGAATAGGTGAGCCACAGGTATTCGTATGAGCGTCAGTGACAGACAGTTAAAAAAAGATGCAAGATGTCATACTGTTTCTCTTTGCCTAATTACGCATGCGCAAAGAAATATTAATGACGCGTTTTAAAAATTTTCGAAACATTTGTGTAAAACATTTTTGACACTACTCAATAAAAATGACAGTTGCTACGAATTACACTCGAGACGACGACGAAGAAGCACGAGATTTCGTAAAAAGTTGAGATAGATAGGGTTTTTCGATCTACCTATCTCTTTTAAGTTCGATGGTCACAATTTAGGCTGGCTTCCCTACTCTATGTATAATATCTCTATGGTAATATTAAGATTTTTACACACACGGAGAAATAAACAATCAGATGTCAATTTCTTTTGTTTTGACGTCAAACTAGCAGTTGGTCCATGAATTCAATATCTAACAAGGTACACTTTGAAGAACAGCTGGTTGATGATGAAATCTTGCTAATTGTTAATTTCTCCGTATTTAAGTTTTACTGGGAAGTTTAAAAAAAAAGAAAGCTTCTTTTTATACAATTTCAGAAATATAAAAGTATTTTTCAGGATCATAAAAAATATATTAAATACTTACCAAAAGTAGCCCAAGCGAACCCAACCATAGATATAACAAGACGTAGAAAGAACAGAAATGTATTCTGTGTAGTGAACAGTATGACGCGGCAGACGACCAGAGACAAGGCGATGGGGAACAAACAGTACCCCAGGACGCACACCGACTGGAAAAACGATCTGAAAAAAATTGACAAATTGATTAATTTATTTATTTAATTCTTTATTGCACAATATACAATATAAAGCACAAAAGGCGGGCTTAATGCCACAAAGACATTCTCTACCAGCCAACCTTACAAAGTACAGGAGAGGATGTTGGTAGGCGTGCAAGACATAAAAAGTAAAAGAGAAGAAAAAAAAAGAATATTATAAGACTATCTATATCTAAATCTACATATAAAAAATCATAAAAATAATAATATAAAAGACATATAATATATACGATTTAAAACATAAGAGATATATAACAAATAATGTAGTCTATGTATAAATACTTTATTATTTGAGATAGTGTTCTTTTACTTGATGTATTGATGTATTTTAAATATATAGTTCTTAATGTGAACCAACAAACATTTTAATAATATTATAACAAAGATATTGCTGTACTCTCAAACTTCTTTCTGACAACAAAAAATATATTTTTTAAATACTTTGTACACGTACGATACACACATACATACTTACAACTCAATACATGAATATATACATGAAGACAATGATATCTATGTAAATAATGATACATACATATTACCCCCGAGTAGTTTACTGTTAAATGTAACCACAGCTGCCCCGATCCACACCAACACAAACACCTCGGCAAACTCGGGACCACCGTCATTAGAATTATCTGCTCTTTCTGTAGACCCTTGCAATATTGTGGCCATGAAAGTGCACAGTAGCAGTGGGCCCCACAGATCCCCTACAATTTGATAAATACATAGAATTTAGTTTATATGTTACACTAGCTGTTTCCAGCAGCTTATATAGGGAAAATAATAATAAGCTATATAGGGAAAAAAGCCTTGTTATGTATGCCAAAAGGTTTTTACACCTATTTACTCAGATAAAGTACTTTATTAGGGATAGCTGTTGCCCGTGACTGCGTCCACGGAGACTGTTAAAAATATATTTATATGGCTTATGATCGTAGTCATAAAGAGTCACGGGCAACAGCTAGTGATAAAATAAATCCCTTCATCATAGTGTTATTAGTGATTATAAATCAATTTAACTCTATATGTTTATATTTATTAATATTCGTATATGAAAAAGTCTTCAATCATATTACTTAATCAATTTATAATATATTACGAAGGCGAAATTTTCACGCGGATCCTTATTTTTTATCTTATAAAATATAGCCTATATTCATCAGAGGAATAAAGTAGGATTGTAATGGTCATAGTATATTACACACCTAGGGAGGAAAAATAAGAAATGTCTCAGATCACATGTAATTGTCTGAGTAACATGTGATCTGAGGCTAGTGTTTTCTAATGTTTTCACGAGTACTACAAATTGAAATAAAACTATTTTTACGGATTTAACCCGCGTATATTGAATTAAATTTTAAATTTACATTTTAAATCTAACCCGACGTTTCGAATGCTTTGCAGCAATCGTGTTCACGGTAAGACGAGATGGAGGTGTCTGTCAGTAAGTCAGTTAATTAGTCATCTACCTCCAACGGTTTCTAAGCTTCCGGGCGGACAGTTCAGGATTCACACAAAACGCACTAACAGTATCTTGAGGTCTTACAGTGCGGTCACAGACATGGCATTTTATATTTTTCAAGAATGGGTCCCAGGTGTTAGATAATCCCCAACCCTCTTCTCTATTAAAATTAGGATGTTTTTTAATTTCCATAGCCTCACGAACCATTCTTGGAATATAACGTTGTTCTTTAGCGAGGATTTTAGGTTTATCAAATCTTATATAATGATTGGGCTTGTCTATGGTATGTTCACACACTGCAGATACAGACTTCGATGTAGGCCTATGCTTGATATCCGATATCCTTAACTCTTTTATGTATGACAAGCCACAATCGCAGTCAAGTTTATATACTCCAGCACATTGTAAAGGAATATTACTTTCTGAGGCTGTCTTTTTTTACTTCCCGAGGTGTGTAAGCTATTTTTCTGCCGACGACGCGACGGCGGAAAGCGGCACCTTCGTTTTTCGCAGCGGAACGAAAGTTGTCGCTTTCCGCCCGGCGGGATGAAAAATATTTTGTTCAATCGGTCCAGTAGTTTCGGAGCCTATTTAATTCAAACAAACAAATCTTTCTTCTTTATAATATTAGTATAGATTAACCAAAATTTTTATGTGTCAGCATGATTGCAAGCATTCAAAAATTCAATTTAAATTTAAAGTGTATAATGAAAAATATAAATTTATTATACACAAGTAAGATATGTCTAAAATATAGTTTCAATTAAATTAACAGGTAAACCTGTTAAAAATCAAGAAATTATATTGATTATATCATTCTAACTACATAAAATAGAAACAGAAAAACCACTTTCTTTATTTAAAAAATTTGTTTACTTAATTTATAATATAATAAAAGGCACTCTGGTATAAGATGTTTTAATTGAAAATAGAGAATAAAGAGCATATTTTTCTTAATTTCTAATGATTTTTTAATACACATGAACTAATTAGAAAATAATAAAAACTAATGACTAAAAATCATGTCTATGAAACATTGATAAAACAGCAATATTTGATTTATTTGCATGTATATAAGCCTGCTAAAGAAAACAAACAATTACTCACATTCTTTCAATAAACTGGACTTTTCTCTAGGAATGAGAACATGATAAAATTTGTTACCAACAGCCCTGAGATCTCTAAGCTAAAACAAAAAAAAAAGTTTCAAAATATCTATAAACATAAATAGCCATGTTAAGGTTATTTAAATTTTTATAAATATATAATGTCTGTCCATCCATATGGTACGTCCAGGACGGTCTTCCAGAGGTTGTGGGTTGAAATACTTGCCCATATTGGTTTATTTTTCATTCTATATTTATATAAATTTAATAAAAATATGTAATAATACTATATTTCATATCTATGTCTTCAAAAATAATCTTAATATAATTCTAATTTAGTCAATCTATGTTATTATAACTAAGATTAAATATTTTTTCACCACAATTGTAGAAAACAGAATACTTACAAATGTTTCTTTAATAGGTTCATCCAGTGTGTTGAATTCCATGCTATTACCCGTGGGGACTCCTTGAGAGGGTATGTTCATTTCACCCTCCACCACTCCGACATCACCAGCTGGATACATCTTAAATAATATTGTTCTATTAAAATCATTCTGGGAGATTCATAAGACTATGCCACTGCATATTATAATTTTCTACAATTAAGATTCTGGTATTGCATACAAAATTAAAATGATAATTATAAATTGAATTTGTTAGAATAATATTAAGAAATTAAACAATTGATCTAACATTAGTTAGTAATAATTAAAGAGGAAGGTACATTTTGAACAGTATTAGTAAACAGACTTATGGTCAATCTACTAACTTAGAAGGTAGCTTTGATAAACTTCCTTTGGAAGAATGGTCACAATAAAGTACATATATTGTAATATAGTGTAGTGTATTAAATACATCTGTGTACTATTGTCCAATTCTAAAAGATTAAAAGTTGAGAGCAACTTCATATGAATGTACAATTTATAGAGCTTTAGGTATCAATAACTTCGTATAATATTATACAGTTGATATATATTTTGACTAATAATCAATGAAATACTAACTTTTAAACTATGATGTTTCATTACATATTATTATTTAAGAAATCGGGAATTAACGCGTAATGATACCTATTCCTACGCGTTAATTCCCGATTATTTAAATAATATAATCAATGAAATACCTAGAAACTGTAAAGTTTCCGTTTAAAGGACATTTTTTTATGTTTTGTCTTTATGTCAATCAGTTTGTAATAAGGTAGATTATGCAGCTGTATTATGCAGTTCTTTTGTGAAATAATTTATTTATGAATAGAGGCATCAAGATTCATATTAAAAATAATTATCAACAAGAACCAAAGCGAAAAATAAATAGGTCGTGGAGAATAAGATAAATACAAGGAATACATACATGAAAACTTACATCGTACTTGGAGTCAAATGTAGTCATTTTTACTACCGAAATTTAGATCACTTCTTAAAAATGTTTATACACTATAAAAAAGTTGATTCTTTTCAAAAAAATTCCAACACATCAAAAATGAAACACTAATCAGTAATCACGAAACAATCATTAAATTTAACATGTCAAATAACTGACATATTCGGCTTTCGGAGTGACAATCGGATACGAAATGTGTATTGTTTGTGGTGTGGTGGCAGTGTTGCCAACACCTAAAATTTTTTCCCCCTAAATGTAGTCTCGAAAACCCCTAAAAAACCCCGAAACTACAAATTTAACTAATGAAATATATGGATTCTTTACTATCATTTAAATTTTACATATTAACTTTAACTTATAACATTCTTCTTGAAATTAAGATGATGTTTTTAAAAATTTAATTTTAATTTAATGTTACTAGTCAAATGTCAATAAACAAAATACGGGTTAACAGTTACAAACTTGTTTGAAAATTATACCGATAATACGGTTATTTTCAAATATTTATCGAAATTAAAAAACCCCTAAACATTTTGTCCCCCTAAAAAACCCCCGGAACGCTTTATTTCCCCGTAAATTTAGGGGGAAAACCCCTAAGTTGGCTACTCTGTGTGGTGGTGTTATATGTCCTTAATAAGCATAATGTATATATCATTATGCTTATTAAGTAATTGATTTAGAATAACCTTTGCCGAGACAATTAATTAAGAAGCTTAATTTTTTTAAAGTGGGCGAAGATCTGTATTGTTAGGTCTAAAACAATCTATGTCATCGAATTCCTTTGTAATTACTGAACAGATTTGATGTAATTATTTGAACTTGATTTGATTTTTGTATTTTAGGTGAGTATGAGCAAAAAACCGGTGATAGATACCCTTGAGCAATAATCAATCAAAAATGATTTTCAATGGTTTGCATTGAAAAAGCTTTTCTTTAGTCGAGCAGTAAGCTCGATTGGGTTGTGAATATCTACATTATTTATCTGTGTTTAAGTTAATAAAAATTCTGATTATAGATTTCAAATTGTAACCTCACTCTGTTGACAATAATAAGTAATAGTTTTAGCTCAGAACAATAACGTAAGCATAGAAGTAGCCTAAATTTGAAAACTTTAATTGTGCGTAACGGTTGTCCTCTTTTTTCATACTGTGAAAACATAATGATGAAAGAAACAAATATAAAGTTGTCAGAAGAGCAAAATGTACACTTACAAATGACATAATGGTCAACATTTGGTCACCATTATGATGGTAAATTGGAAACTATAATTCATATTTGACTTATTGGGTATGTACAACGTTTACACATTTTGGTTGTGTTTGATGTCGGCTGTCAGTGGTGTATTCTTGTTTAGTTTTATTTAGATCGACACAATTGTACTGAAAAAATTGAGAATGGGAACATTTTAGTCCTCAATATTTAAATAACATCGATTGTTATATAAGTAGTTTAGAAAAATATTACTGTTGTTTTATTGTAATTTATTTTTCATTTATTTTATAAAAGGTTCTTGAAGTGGCAAATAAAAAATAAAAATATATTTGTTAAAAAATAAAAATAAATGTTTTTGATTTTGTATTTTTAGTTTATTTTCTAGAACAAAATACAGTTAAATGTTATCTCACGGCAAAATCTTCGAGGTGATAGCACTTTTCGATGTATCTCGTTCTAGCAAGTGATAGAAAGCACCTAACCAGCCTTTCAAAAACGGTAGGTACTATCATAGAGAAGGATCACTATCCATTTCGCGGATAAGTTTACACAATGTCACATCACTAGAAAAAAATCTGTTATTTACGGCGGTGTACGCTTTAAAAATATTAAACTCATATTAAAGCATATTAAAGCATAGGCTTTAGTTATTATTCTTCTAGTTTTAGTTACTGTCAACAGAGCTACATTGTTTACCCATACCAAATATTAAATGTCAACACTCAACTCACAACTGTCACTTATTAAAATAAAACTAGGTAATAGGTATGTCTATGAAGTATGAATTTTTGAAATACTAATTACTAAGTCAGAAGTATGAAGCACGAAGGAAATCCTGTTTCTTAGTGTCTACTGTCTTTTGTAAATTGTTTAAATTAAATATATCTTAATCTGATATCTTATTGCCGATCACCAGTTGGCACTTAAATTCTCCAAATGTATTCCAACCGGGAACGGTGAAGAATTAATTCTTCTGCTTGTGCGAGTTCATACTTTATCTTAATATTATTGTTTTCTTATTTGAAATATTTTAAATAAAATTATCATTTGTCTTTTGTCTTAATTAATATCTCCTACAACTAATCGTCGGTTCATTTGCGATATGTTCGTGAAGTATCATGAAAGTGACAGTTAAAAGTAAGTATCGTTTTGTAGCGCTAGTCGCTTTTCACAATCAATATACTTGTATAATGTCTTTTATTTACCTTTATCCGTAGCTTTCTGCCGTTGATCTATCTTAGTTGTATTTAAACTTACGGCTGTACTTCCAGAACTCATTATATAATGCTAAAAGGAAGCTATCGAAATAATAATTATATAAATTGTATTATTTTAACATAATCAATAGGTTGGACAGGTGTAGCTACTTGGAGGTGGATAGCTAACGACGATAACTGTGGAATCTGCCGGATGCCTTTTGACAGCTGTTGTCCAGACTGCAAGTTACCCGGAGACGATTGCCCGTTGGTTTGGGGAGCCTGTTCTCATTGCTTTCATATACACTGTATAGTGAAGTGGCTACATTCTCAACCTCAGCAACAGTGTCCCATGTGCAGACAGGACTGGAAGTTTAATAACAAGTAGAGTGAGTATATTGTTTTAATATACACTAATGTACATGATCTAATCAATACTAATTTATAGAGAGGCAGGGCTTTGTACTCTCTTGATAGAAGTATATTACTGAATAGTTCACTTGTGTGATATGGTTGTTTCCATGCCATCAAATTTGAAGTAATGTTTAAAAATTGTTTTTTATATCACTAACTTCCTTCAAGTTACATTTAGGATTTTTAAAAATAAGTACCATGTGAATAGGGTTGCCAACCATACTTTATAATAAAGTATTATACTTTATTTTTGGTAACTATACTTTATACTTTTGCATGGAAATAAAGTATGTGAAAATACTTTATTTCCAGGCTTTACTGCGATACATAGAACAAAACACTCACTATGGGTTTTATAGGTATGTATTTAACTATTTACCATATGAACATAACGATTTATAATTAACTAGCTGTGTCTGCGACTTCATATGCGTAGATTTCGTTTTTGATAAAACATACCCTTTGTACTTACCAATGTATGTAAAATCTATAAATCATCTAACTGCTAAGCAGCAATGGTACGACAACAAGAGATTATGAACTTCTTTATTTGTTAACTGATTGTTAAAAAATAAATAAAATGTAAAGTGAATCCCATGACAATATATTCCCGAAAACTGCATCCAAATCTATAAGCGTGAACAAACATACAGACATACAGAAGAACAGACAATATGAAAAACATTGTTTTGGGTTCTCTTGCTTATGTAAAGGTCCCCCTGTATGAATTTTAGAAAAAAATTTTTTTTGGTGTTGTGTGCACAACTAAAAGACAAACAGACAAAGATTTAAAAAATGCTGAAAATGAATTGTTAGTTATCACTTCACATCCTGGTATATTTTTTTTATATTTTCAATGTACAAAGACTACTACCCTACAGAATTATTACATGTATAGAATTTCCATTTCTGTACATGAAAAAAATAAAAAAAAACATCATAGGGGGTCTTAATAAGAGCCAGAGAACCCAAAACAATGGTTTTTCAGTTTGTCTCTATGTCTGTATGTATGTGCATGTTAATCTCAGAAACGGCTGAACCAATTTGATTGCAGTTTTCAGAAATATATTATCACAGTCTTCATTTAAGATTTAGTGTTTGTTTCATCTAAATCGGTTAAGAAATAAAAAAGTTATGTCAATTTATGGCAATCACGTAATAAGTACCTACCATTAAAATCTTATTCTATACATGTAATCAATCTGTAGAAAGGTAGTCTTTGTACATTATAAATATTTAAAAATATATACCAGGATGTGAAGTGATAACTAACACACAGACATTTTCACTTGTTTAAGTATTTCTATCGATATTGCATAAGAGCCCGCACCAATAAAGCCTTAATATCTTGGAGACGACTGTTTCTATCTCGACCAAACCAAGTCAAAACAAACCAAAACAAACAAACAAACCAAAACCGCAATTAAATCTGACTTGGCTGATTTGGCTGCTTGAATGCCACAGACGGACACACTGATACACAGATCGACAGGTCAAACTTATAACACCACTTTTTTTGAGTCGGGAGTTAAAAATGGTTTGGTTTTAGCGAACATAACTGGCTTTCCATACTTCCTAGCATGTCTTTGAAAAATGAAATTGAATTTGAACATTTTGAAATGGTAATAAATTTAATTAGAAACGAATTGTTTATTTATTTAAATTTCAATGTTGATTGTCAAACAAACTTTGAAACATTTAAAAATAGTAATAAATTTGAGCTTGTGGTAAAACCACATAAAAATACGTTTTTAAGGCAATAAAAGAATAAAAATTTATTTTAGAATTAATTTAGAATTTAATTTTGTTAATTGCAAAAATACTTTTTTTTCCATTCAAATACTTTATTTTTTCCTATTTAAACCATTTTATACTTTTTTTTCGTCAAAAAAAGTTGGCAACCCTACATGTGAAGCAAAGTCCAAAATCTAGAATAATAGTTATTAATATAATTATATTAATAACTATTAAAGCTCTTAAACTTAAAGACTTAAAGCTCTAGCTAGAGAAATTTGACTGTAACTAAATAGATGTCGTAGTTTTCGGCTTCTTGTAAAAAAAAAACTATGATTGTATTATAAATTATTAATATAATCTATAATAAAAGGTAATGTGGTAAATGCTACATAAATATAAAGGAACAGTGTTAGATGTAACTCATGGCAGATTTGAGAGTTAGTCTGGTTCTAAAACTAAAATGCTTAAGATAGCTTAAATAAGATTATAGGAAAATTAGAAACAGATGAGTGGTGACTTTTTATCTTTTTTTAATCAATAAACCAATTATTTAATATTTAAATATAGATTCACATCATCTATTGTTTGGGTTCAATTCCCGGCAGAGACAGGCATTTATGTGATGAGCATAGATGTCTGTGTTTCTGGATTTGGTCATTATTAAATATATTTTCAGTATTTATAATGTGTATTTCTAGGTATTTGTATTGTTGTCGAACACCCTTACCACTGGCAAATAATTAGGCAAATAATTTGTCCCGATATTATATTTATTATCGTAAAAAGTACTGAAATGGTTTAATTTTATTTATAAAATAACAATTCAGGAAAAATGTTGTTACCCGAACCCTTTAAAGACAAACAATTCATTAATCATGATGATCAAACGATTGTTTGGACAAGTATTTATGTATTTATGATAAAAACTTTAATCATCATAACTTATCATTAAAGTATTTAATCATATTTGTTATTATCTAGCGGAATAATCTAATAAAATACTATTTCTGAGAATTTTTAGAATACCCTAAGCTAAGATTTTTGTGATATCTATAATATTTCTTAATATACCTCTTTATTTTGGCAAAAAAATATATAGAGTATATTTTTATGATTAATATAGTCCTTTATTCCTGATTTGTATTTTGTTACTTTTAAATGAACATTTTATTAAAGTAGATTTATGACAAACAATGTGTTGTAGTGCTCTGTATCAACCATCCTTCCCACAAAGCCGCTGCGATGTTTTTGACGATCATAAAACAATAGGTCACTTAGTACTTTCAAAAGTAGCCTACAATGGCCATGCAATGTGGCGTGCGCGAACCGGTAGTGTTGCGTTCCCATAGTAAACAATCGCTTAGATAATGTTCGGGTCAACTCATTGTTTTCAAACATTACCCATTAAAACGCAATTGAGCTAAAATTGGGGGTTGTGCATCCAAATAATAATTCATCAACTATTTTTTTCAGAACATTCATTAGAGCTCTATTTAAGGATAGAGTTCTTTCAATTGTATGTTGTGTTTACAAAACATTGTTCCATTAGATATATTTGTACAATGTGCGTTGACACATTTTCTAAAATATTCAAGATACGTGCAATAATCTGAACATGCAGTCATACTAAAAGTGTTGCGACAAACGCGTCGCAGTGGTAGGCTCAAACCTGAATCACCGGCGCCGGGTTCGCAGTCAGTGCAGCGCCCGAGCGCAGACGGACGTGTTCACTGTTCTCTTGAAACAATACGCGCGTGGCGTGACTTACGTGATGTTCATATAATTACGCTCATTATACTATAGTGTTCGTGTTATAGTATTGTCCGAGTGACGCCTCGTTTAAGCATGCTGATGATACATACTAACGCTCAACCTATGAAGACCACTAAAATAAAAGGCCCTCCGCCTGTGCCGCCGCGTCCTAGCCAGAGTATGGTGGCCGAAGCTCTTGCGAAAACTAGAAAGGCTGTTGCGGATTCTAAAGGCACGACAAGAAGTAGAACATTTACTAAAAATGAAATGAGCCATGTATCATCGAGGGCTAAAACTTTGGATAGGAATACGACGCCGACTAAACCAACCGTGTCGCCTCGACAAAATGGGCTCGCGCGCGTCAAATCATTTATCAAAGACGTTATCAGTGATCGTAGCTCTTCATCGGACGAGAGAAAATCCAGTGGCTCGAATTCTAGAAGAAGTTCAAGTGACAGCAGCTCAATTCAGTCACCGACATCGAATAAATCTATTGAATCTCTTAATTCTAAAGCGGTTAAGACATGTAAACAAATATTAATTCGATCACTTTCTACTTCTAATAAATTAGACCAAGACTCAAAATGTAAGGTTTCAAAATCTTCTAGTTTTGTTGAGAAAACACTTCCGCTCCGTAAAGCTCCTCCACCTCCTTTATCTCCTAAACCTAAGCTAAAACCAATGAAACCGTTACCTGTACAAAGATGTAATACTGAACCGCGAAAGCAACAATCGAAAGGACCGGATGTAATTCTTTATTCATTACCGGTCGATGCTAATACGTCGCAAACTCCAGTTACTGAAGCTTGTTACGCGACCGTCGAGGAGGTCATACAGGTAGAAGATAGATTACAAAACACTTCACCGAAAACCAAAACGCCGGACACAAAAACAATAACCGAACAAGACACAAACGAAGAATTAAACAAAAATAACAATTCCTTAGAAAGGAAGACTTCACGAGTCACTGAAATGCTTATTTCGGAAATTCTTGCGAGTAGAAACAACAACAAAGACGAGGCGAACGCTGTTATAGATAAAGGGAAAGATTCCACGGATCTGACTAACGGTAACGATCTCGAGGCTGAGAAGATGAAGGACATGAATAACCACGAAATGTTAATATATGAACTACAGACGATGAGGTCACAGCCTCACGTCCCTGAAACTGTAGAGGCAAAGGAACCAAATAATATGGAGTGCGACTCGGAAGATGAAAACGATTACGCCATGTCAGTTACGAGTGAGAACACAGAGGACGAGCAGGCATATGCGTATATACGAGATGATGACCTCAAATCCAGGTGATTAATGCACACAAGCTATTGTGTGTCTTGTTTATTAATTTAATTTAATATCGGCATTTAATTTAATATCGGTTACTATGCTATGATTAAAAATACACATTAACATAAAACAAGAAAATTAATGTGTGCCCTAAATTGTAGATAGCTTTTTATGATCGTCCAATGACCTATATCTTTATTTCAAGTGTTTGTTTGTTATTTTCATACGTTCCTTCTAAAACTGCAACTGTTTTTCTGTTAGAGAAATTACACCTTCTATAAACTTAAGAGAGAAAATGGAAACCATTTTCTCATAAGTATTCCTAATATCTAAAACAGCTAAATAGTGTATTTCCATTATGAATTTAAAAAAATATACAAGAAGCATAAACAACAACTGTTTACATTTAACCTTTTAGACGACACAATGGCTCGTGCGTGAAATCCGTCTTTTGTTGAATACAAACAAAAGCCCCAAAATTAAAAACGATGCAAGCCCTTAAATAGAATAAATACTTAAGTTCTAAGTAAAACGTTCTTTAAGCTGAGCTGTGAAAAATCTCGGTCATTCTAATTTAATATATTAGTTTTTATAAATAACCTGATCTAGGTAAACGAGGTAATGCACTTGTATGGCGTCGTTTTAGCAGTAACGGACAAATCACATTAGTGGCTACTAGCACAGCTGAGCTGGATGGAATGCAGCGCGTGAAGAGCATTCCATCACGCTACGCTATACCTCATACTTTCATCACAACGTACTGTTATTTTGGTAGTTTTTACAAGGCAAACTAATTTAGAGTAAATAATAAAAAAAAGCTGGTTACTATAATAGCTTCAGTTTTATACTTTTATAATTTTAGTATCATTAATAAAGGACGGCTTAAAACAATTATTTCGTACAAAGATTGATTCTGAAGTTAAACAATCTAAATTAATTTTTATTAAATAAATAATAAATTTTATAATTTACGATGGATCTCTTATCTCATCTTTAGTTAGGTTCGCAGTGTCTTTATACATTATATATTGGTATCTTGAGATAAGGGTAGTGTTTCATTCAGCTGCAGAGTTGTTGGAAATCAGCCAAATATGAACATAAAAAAAACATATTTGTGTGGATACAATTTTGATATTTTTATCTTATGAAATACTGTTACTGTATAAGTCTATTGCTATTTGATTTAAAATTCTTTTTATAGTGGATATAGTTTGGATTTCTTCAAGTATCAACATTTTAAATACATCACTCACATCGGATTCTTGATTGTCACCAGACTACGTAAGCAGTTTCGCGCCATCAGCACGATGTCGCTCCAGGGGCTGCCTCCACTACCAAAGAGCCTCAGTGGCTTTACTGATGGCGACGAGCTCATCGAACCCCCCGCCCCCGCACCCTCCGAGATGCCCCCCAACGATCTTGACTCCCAGTTGGTCTATTTGAAAAAGGAAATGGTAAGTAGTAAAATCGTTTGTCTATTTTAGTCTTCATTCTCGAAAAACCGTTATCAATAATTTTCTTATTACATTCATAACCACTGCAAGTTTTATTTTAGTTTCTGTAGAGTTGACGTAACTTTGTGAATATTCATTGACGGCGTGTTCTCGTCTTATAAAATCGGTCAAGAACGTTGTATGAGGTTCGAATATATTTTAAGTAACCTCTGCAATATCTTAATATAACTAACTAATAGTTATAATTACTTTGCTAACTTTGTACTTAGTATAAGTACTATAATATAAGATTATAAATAGTTGTAGATTGTACTCCAGTAACAAAACTACAGTAAGAACACTACAGTAACAACACACACGTGTTATGGAAATATTTGTTGGCAAAAAATCACAGACATATTTATTTAATTAAGTAATTCTAGATTGATTTTAATATTTATTAATTTAGCACATTTATAAAGACGGAGAGAGTTACCACTATGACCATTACCACCATTACCATCATTACCATGCGTATAATTCATGTTATGTTTTCTTTGAAGTCATCAAAGATATATCGTTGAATTAATTATTTCAATACAGTCTTGTAGCAACCACATGGTTATTTCACTTCATATTAAATTAATATTCGTTCTCAATTGCGTTATCATTATAACATCATTTCTTTACAACTCCGTATACTTCTCTTGGAATCCAGTCTAATATAAACACAGTTATATCAAAGCTTAAGGATTCAGAGCACTCCTATTGGTCGGTGAACAGTGTTGCCTTCTACAGCTGTATTATAAGAACTGGGCGCCGAAATAGACACACTCGGCCTTAGATGTTCCTTCTATACACATTGACATCGTTTCATGTAATTTGTATTGCCTTTAAAAGCTTTGGTTTTACTGAGGATATTTGCTTAATAAATAATTCATTATAGAAGTCTCAATAAATAAATTTAAAGGAAAGTTCAGCTTAAATGTTTACCACTTTAAAATAAATAGAGAATGAAAAATAAAAAAGAAAACCGTTACATCGCTTTCAACAATATTAATAATATTATTAAGACACTAAGTACCAGTTAACAAGTATTATATATTATATGACATTTTATGGCGTATTGCACATAAGATGATGTCCGTACAGTAGTTGCGGCCCGCAGATGTTTTTAGGTTTATCGTCAGTTATCGGAGCGTTGCCTGCATTTTTGAGGAAGCCATTATACGTTTTATCGCACGTGAGTTTTCTAATTATGGACGCATTAATACATACACACATACATACATACATACATACATACATACATATTATGCAACTTTTAAGGTGAGAGATTTGGATCAACTAAAATATTATCTGTGTGTGTGTGCCTGTGTTTATCATTTTTCTAAGCTTTTGTACTTTTATATTTATTACTATTATTTCGTTCTCATAACACGCTTTTCAATTGGTGTGTTTGTTATTGCGAGGCGTTTGTTTTTTTTTTCTATTCAATTCAAATTAAATTCTTTTGTTCTTTTCTATGTTTGTGTGACCTTCGTACTGAGTGACGTTTTTTTTACTCCATACAGACTTTTTCTATAAGTCTTTGTAGGTATATCATTAATAAAATATATGATTCAATCGATTTTAGCATTTTCTTATTAAGGGCAAAGATCTATAGTATATGTATTAGGTCTGATATATATAATAGGTATGGGCTCATCAACATCCGCTCCTTGAAGAAGTCCAGTTAGTTCACAACAATCATCAGGTATACGAAGAATCACCTAGCATCTCAAGTATGCTAAAAAGTACGCGATATATTCCAAGAATTATCAGATAGATTGATTTATTATTATTAATTACTAGCACCCGCGTAGACGCAACCGACATTTACTAACTTATATATTTATATATTATCATAACGTGTATGTCATGTTATTAGTAAAAATCTGCATTATCATTGAAACCGTACAAAATAATCTTATTTATATAAAATAGGTCCACGGGGTAAGGTTTCTGTCAGTCTGTTCATGCGTCACTAGTTTGATGGTTTGGAGAGTGTTGTCTGCCGTGGATTAGATTAGTATTAAATAATAACTTAAATGATATTGTACCATTGTAATGTAAACTTAAATGGCCTTAAGAAATAAGTTAGAATTAATTAATTAATGTAAAGATTCTATTATATCATTATTTGTTACCGACGTTCATGAAAAAAAATACGTATTTTATTTTTAATAATATTGGCGATAATACTTCATTTATATTCATGAAGTCGGTCAACCTTCTAATATAGTCATGTGTTAGAGTAAATAATAATCAAAGTAGGAAGATATTAGAGATTTACGCAACCTAACCTTTGTAAGAAATATATAATTATATTATAATATATGGAGTACTTACACAATTATTAAAGTTTATTAAATAATAGATTTTACCCGCGCTTTGTAACCAGAAGTCTCAATAAAATCCGTTATACATATTCAGCCTTTTCTGAAGGGTAACTTTACCTGTTTTAATAATACAAGTGCTAATAGACTACTTGATTGATATTTTTACTTAAGGGACCCTGACAGATAACAATTGTTGTGACCACTCGCACCTTTCTCGACCCTACACACAAATAAAACACTTTAGTAAAATACGTATTTCTATAAATATGGAATTCCCTACGTATGCTTGCTAAAATGCCTTTACTTATTCGGAGTTTTTAATTGATTAATTAAAAGGTCAAGAAAGGCTCTAGAGTCACAAAATATGTGTTAAGTTTGTGTCCGTGAGCTACACACACAATGGTAACACACACAATGGTAACACACACAGTGGTAACACACTTATATACATTGAACGTGGGTCAAAGGTACACATCTAAGTATTATACTATACTGAGGATACTTTACTGTAAGTTGCGTCTCCAGCCTGGTTTACTTAGCAGTCTAGTATTATTTCTATATGTTCCTAAAAATATAATAAAACTTCATAAATAGATAGTTGATATATTTTAAGCAGCATGCCCACACGACACACCACAGCTGGGCTGGCGGCGGCGGCTGGTGCTATGTTCTTACTATAACTACTTGATGTATCTATTGGTTGGGTCTAAAAGTTATTTGTTGTCTTGTCTTTAAATATATGTGAAATAAGATTTAACGTCGACGTGCCTGTGACTTATATTTATTATTATTTGGTAGTTATTTAAAAAGTGAAAACTGTATTGTTGCTAGTTTCATAGTCTCTAATGAACGGCTGACACAAACATCCGGATCGGCTTTTCTATTACATCGTAACGGCGCGTTTATATTTTAAAATGGCGTGTAAATATTTTAAAAGTATTTTAAAACATGACGCAAGAAGGGAACTGTTAAGTGTCTCATACAAAGATATTAAGATGTTGCTTTTTTAACATGGGAACAAATTGAACAGAACTGATACCAAATCAAGTTTTATCAACTATTAATTTTTTTGATTACATAATAATATTGGTATTATACGAATATGAGAAAATATAGATTAATGATTAATATCGCAATTACGTATACCTAGAGTCTTAAATCATGACTCTTCTCTTTACCCGCTGGTCGTTCAGGAATCTAGGTGTCATCATGCACTTATCTTCTTTTTTGATAGATTATGGATTTTTTTGTGTGACTCCTGGTGACATAGAGACAACAATTTTTATTTTACTTTTTCAACAACAACCCACTAAAAAGCACTTTATCACTTTAGTCGTGACGTCCCGGAAGACAGTAGGTCGTCTATCCTAACTAAATTTATATGCAATATACGCAAAGCAAATACGGACAGACAAAAGTAAGATCTTTATGAAATAAACATAATATACTTTCAAAGAATTTTTGAAGAGCACTGTAAGATTAGTTTAATGCAGTACCAAAATATATATAGGAAATTTGTTTTGTGAAAGCGTTACCAAAATAAAGGAAACCTCCGCTTACGTTATTGTTACACATTTTTGTCCAATATATTTGGTTATTTTAGAAAAGTATCCAAAGAGTTTCTATGTTTCTTTGTATCCGCCCACGATTATTCAAGTTATGTAAAAGTACTTCGACCGCGCATAATTCTCATGTTAAATCAAATTGTTTAGTGTTTTAGTAAATATAACACAATTATCATAACGGTATGGAAGAAGATGGCGACCAAAGAAGGCATGGATTACTTGAAAAATAATGCGCGAAAAGAAATTGATGTATCCTTTGAAGTGAGTGCGTTGAAAAAGTTGACTGAATAAGTTGGATAAGAGCAGGTTAATGATGAATAAACATAATAGTACTAGAGTATTTATTTACATTTATGACCCGATAATATGTTAGATAAAAGAAAGTTATTGGAACAATTGATAGTTTAGACGAAGTTGGCACGTCGTGTGTGAGTGAGTGAGTGAGTGAGTGAGTGAGTGAGTGAGTGGTCACAAAGAATTGGTGTCGACTGGTGGCTGGTGCACTGACGAACATTTGGCATTCTTATTAGTGGTATGGTCTAATGTTACGAGGACATATCCGCGTTGGCAGCCGTAGAAGAATTTCGGATGGTTAATATCATTTACAATCGATCTATTAAATTCTCTATAAATACTTGGTTCAGAGTTTAATTGAATATAAAAATATTTAAGGAATAATGTAGAGAAACCAGGATATAAAAATGTTTAAGCACAATGCAATCATAGATGCAGGAGGGAAAAGATTGCGACAGATCAGATAAGCTAATAACAGACAGATTTCCTTCTGTGAAGTCGATCCACGGACCGGCATCTATTGTTAGTTACACGACACCCTGGCGAGCTGTGCTGTGTTGTGACCAGAAAGAATAGAAGCTTCACGGCCATATGGAAATTAATTCAAAATAGACTTTTAAAATATATGTTTTTGGAATGTTTTCAATATTATTGTCTCGTTTTTGGATCAATCGCCGATTGTGTTTGTAATATTAGTGTTTCTTTTTATATTTGATAACATTTTTAAATAAAATAACCAAACTAAATAAGTCCAACGACGGAGCCGTGATAGTGAAATGGCAGAACGAATTTAACACGTCTATAAATATCAGTCACCGAGTCACCGGGCCGGCGACGACTACTACAAATGTGCCCTCATAAAAATACTTAACTCATTAATACTTAACTATGGTTTGGTTTTAAACCAATTTATTAAAATGAAAGTCATATAATTTATAAAATCAGTTTAGTACAAAGATAATGGTTTCTATTATATTATATATAAGTGCACGATGTTGTTTAATAATAATTATATGAATTACGTGATGTAATATGTTGAAGAAAGAACCTTGGAAATAATATATAGAAAAAATAAAATTGTCAGGTGTTTATTTAATTGGTGATAGTTCCTAAGCAAAAAGTGCGATCAATAAAGAGCATCAACCTCGTAGGTAGTATAGTACTGTAGTGACTTAATATGTTCAACGGACTGACTGACGACTTAACGGGTCATCAATTACTAATGTGAACTTTTAGTTTGACCACACTTGTAGTGTTCTCGATCGATCGTTGTATTTAAGATCTTATAGCTTGTACAATAAAGTATATTGTACATTAATGGTTACTTGTTTTGTTTTTTTAATTCCACAGTGGTTCTAAAAATAGATTTTTAACAGACCTACATCTTTACAAAAATACTATAAACTAACCCAAGGAAGGTATATTTCTATGACACATAATATTCGCCTAAGTAATTGCGTTGACTTGCAAAATGAAACCTCTTAAATGCGATTGACTTAGAAATGCAAGACGTCGAATTGTATCTGCGTCATCGCGTCACATAAGAATACCCGAGGACATTGTATATACTATACTATATAATATAATATAATAACGGCTCGGGCGTGGCTCGTCATGGCCTCTATGACGTTGTATTGACACTCCGTTGTCCGGACATTATGAATCTTAAAATAATGCATTTGATAACTATTACCAGACTACTTCTGCTATATATACTGAAGCAATCCTTGTATTTTTTTCAACGTTGATCTTTCGTTGAGCATTTGACTTCAACCGGGACCACTATTAGCAGACACACCTTTCATTTCATAGCAGGTGACTTGGTCTTGTAATATCGTTGCTTTATACAATATAACAGTGTCTATCGTCTTAATATCATTTAATAAATTGTTCATTGGAATGATGTAAAAAGGTCAAGACGTTTAAGTTTTTATTAAAACGGTTGTCTAAAAAAAAAAAAAAAAAAATAATATGTGATGTCGTCTCAAATTAATTCTTTTATTCTAGTTTATCAAAATTGATATATAAATAGTTTATTTAACCGGTTCTGTTCTAAATAGTACGATAGTTGTAATAATATCGTTCGCGTGATCCGTTGGTCCGTCTGTCGCATCACGGCCGGACGCCCGGCACTTTCACACGTTATCCACAATAATCAATTTCACCTACATTTTCAGTATTCTAATTGCTAATACAGATTCCGTTAGGCTATACACATTCTTGATAGTTTATAATTATATTTGTCGAGTTATTTTTCGTGCGATTATATTATGTCATAAACTTTTGATGTGATCATTTTGTTCTGATGTACCAGATTTAATTTAAATGCTCAAATTATTATAAAAATAATTTGATAAAAAAAATATCATAAGAACGTTAAAAACTTTACAATTAAATATGTAGATTGTATTTATATTATTAAATATTATAAAAATATTATTAAATATTTAGTCTTGTTTCTCAACTCAGATAGTTATGTAGAAATATTCTCCAGTAAATTTTACTCAACGTAACGTAACTTATTACGTCAAGTGTTGAAATTAATTAGCTGAGATCCGACGAGCTCAGATCGTAACACTATTTAGTCTCGCTGAAATAGTGCAAGATAATAAATCCGTTTCATTTGCTGTTCCTTTAGCAACACTTTTACTGGTTGTCTTATTTTGTGATCGGTCACGCTTTCCAAGACCAATGCAGTCGTTGTTTCGCCAATGTACATGAGACAAAAAGATTCAATTACAATTTATGGGAAGGTGACATTTTAGCTGATCTAAATACCGGACGTCGCTATACGAACTACAAAAAAATTAAGATCATCGGAGACCGCCAAATTACAACAACCATTAAACATAATAGTCGTTCTGTTTTAGTAAATCATCGTAATAATAATATACTTATACATATTCGTAGGATGCCGTTCTCGTTGGAGAGCTAGTAGTTGAAGATGCAACACTGAGGTTGCGTCGAAGGAAACAGTTAGCCAGGCGTGTCCTAACGATCCATTCACGACTCGACATGCGCCCTTAATGACTATTGATATGGATAAGGTATCTTACACGATTCTCGAATTAGAGTTACGTAACTCAGAGCACTTACTGAATGTCCTACTTGAGAACTTAACCGTGATGATACATTGCACACACGTTGGGGAAATTTGTACACCTAGAGAAAGTACATGTTTCAGGTCATCTGCGTTAAAGTATCATTATTCGCTTATAAATTCGTGTAGAGGAATGGAGTACGTGCTTGAAACCAGGTCGAAAGACTTCCATGAGCTGTTGCCAACAGACTGATAGATTCCGGTAATATAATTAATTGTCCGATACAATACTTTTAATCGATATTCAGTTGAGAAATCGATGTGTGACGAAGAGATCTTGTCTGTTTTCTTCTATCAGAAACTTTTTGGATGTTGAATGTATAAATGGACCGTTAATTTAATATTAATATTATTACAATGGGAATGATTATTAAATTGGTGTGCCACATTATTACTCACCATAATATAGTACTTTAGTACAATGTTTATCTTTCGGCGTCCTTAACTATGGTGAAATGAATTCTATTCGGTCCAAAGTCATCTATTGTTTCTTTTCCGACAAATTAACCAGAGGGCGACTCAGAGGCATTTTATTTCATTATGACTCCGAGCTGGCAATATTGTAATATTATACCACTTTTTACATTATTATTATTTTGATTATTGTAATATTATACCACTTTTTACATTATTATTATTTTGATTATTGTAATATTATACCACTTTTTACATTATTATTATTTTGATTATTGTAATATTATACCACTTTTACATTATTATTATTTTGATTATTGTAATATTATACCACTTTTTACATTATTATTATTTTGATTATTGTAATAGCGGACATGATTCCTATTATATTATTAAACAAAATCTGTAATAAAACTGTAGCTTCATTGTGTGGACCAAATTATTCGTCCGTTTAAAATTAACGCGCTAACATAAATACCAGTAAAGCCCATTTTTATCCAATCCGGTTTTTATTCTTAAGCAACACAACTTACTAACCTAATATGTTATATTTTTAGTTAAAATATTATTTATTCTTGGCTGTTCCTCTAACTATTATATTTGTTTTGAATTACACTCATTTGCTGTCTTTTTTGAAAATTTTGATTTGATTGGTATTTTTTATCCGACCATATAGCAGTACAGAAATACAAATATTATTAGTAAGTTGAATGAAACTTCATATTAATATAGGAATGAGGCACGGACTTAATGTGTTAGAGTCACAGTCACTTAATGACTCACAGATGACCTTTTGAATGTAAATTTGTTGTGTTTGAACAAACCTCTTCGATCTTAATTAGTTTAAAAGTGGTTGTGGGTACGTTACTACGATTTATGTTTGATTACCCTTTTTTATACGCAACATACAGCTGGCAATTTTATATTAGCACCTTTGGATATCTGTGTTCTTTCCTAGGATTAAGACTCCAAGGAGTTCAGTAAGTCTCAAGTCACTTGCAGCATTTTCTATGCATTGTTTTAGATTGTCCTTGTCTGAATGTTACGCCATTTCTCGAAATGTTAATTGCTGTCGTGTCAAGGTGATTTTGCACAACATATACATTGTAATAAATAAAATTCGTGTCTGTTTCTGTCATTATACGCCCAGAACTAATTTACGTTCTAAACTGCTCTGTCTGGGCCGTAATTGATACGAGTGCACGAAATATAGCAAAATTTTATAACAGAAAATAGTTGGCTGAAATTTGTGTTTCATTAATTAATAAAATAATTTACGTCTTTATATGGTAAATAAATAATGTATACACAAATGTTGTATAACTTTCTTTAAAATGTTATCCAGCACAAACCTGTACCACAATGTTAAGGTCACGTTGAACCGGATGACCTCCCAAATCCGACAGCAGCGTGATCTGAATGTCATCAGCTCCCCAGTACCTACAGTGAAAACAATTGTCACGGGATTACAGTCTTTAAAAGTATAATATTCAATACTAAAACTGCTTAAAATTGTTGTTAGTAGTAAGTTGAACTCAAGTGTTATGAATCATTTGCGGCTTTTTCTACATTTTTTTTTTATAAAAAATGCCAAGGTCTCTCTTTAAATTTATATAAATATAGAATGAAAAAAAATATATATTTATATAAATTTAAATAAGCTTAACATGTTTATAGATATGTATTATCAAACATTAATTTCGGTTGTGGCATCTTTTCAATGTTTAGCTAAACTTCAAAACTAAAAACATTGGTTCGGATTTTCAAAAGAAATCTAATAGATGTCACCACCGTCCCGATAAAGACGATCACATATAGAATGCTTATTCACCGAGACGGACAGCGATACGGTAGATCAATTGGTAGAGCGACTCAAGGTTTCCCAGAGTTAACGGGTGCGAATCCCTGCCCCTATCAGTTTATTTTTCATTCTATTTTATATAAATTTAAATCAGCTTATTGAAATTTAAACATCGCTATACATGTTTAAATATATTTTCAAACAAGATCTCTCTTAAATATAAACAGTGCTAATAGTAGTTGATTCATCGTTTGATTAATTTTGGTGATAACACAACGTATCAGTTGATAGTTGACATGTCATAAATACAAACATAACAAAAGTAATCACATTAACATTGAATGCTGTAAGAAGAGCAAGTTTATTCAACTACTATTTTTTTCCGCATAATGCCCTTACTATACTAAGTAACAAGAATTTAATATAAATTGGAAAAATTTTATATCTTTTATCGTTAATTGTAAGTCATTGAACTTAAATTTGACTGTAACATGTACATTTCTTAGTAAAACTTCACCAGCGTAACCAAAATACAATTGACTATATGACATGCGCAGGCGCAATTTATAATTGGTACGTTAGTCATCAGACTGTTATACGAGCAAATAAATCTACCTACATCAGTATTCCTATATCATTGTGCGTCCATGTCGAGTTACCAAACTACCAAACAATATTACCTCGGCGCCCAACCCCTAACGGGTCATAATGACGTTGCTTTAATAGAGCCGGGTGTCACCCCAAAGGTGAAATCAATACTGGCCCAACCTATGAACACTTACAGTATACTAAGATAGTTGATTTAAGTGACTAGCTAGATGACGTCATCAGTTACAGCCTCGGTTCGCAAACGACTGACGACCTTCACAACTGCAGAGATAGATAACTGGTTGGACCACTGGTGTTGAGGAAATTATTATATAATGTTTAGAACTTTTCCATAAGCAACGTTGTCAGTGATCTTAATGTTATTATTATGATTTAAAAGAATGCTATTGGTTTTTTTTTAATGTACTGTGGACGGTAAGCGCAAGGCGAGATGTGTTCATTGTGTTGAAGAAGATACTAAACAAGGATAAAAAAAAACAAGTTGTGCAGATGTTAAGAATAATAAAAAGTAAAACGCAGCTGCTACAGATCAATACAATATTGATATTGGGACGGCGCGTGCTCTCTCTACCTGCTAATACTAATTATGTTATTTGATGAGTATCTTTTGTCTTAATAAATTAGGATTTAACCGGAGGTTGTAATCGATATTTGGATAGTCTTTATATAACTCCTCACTAATTAAAGTTATCATCTAGGCTTTAAGTGTAAAAACATTCTTCCTTCAAGAATACGGAAGTAATTATTTTTTCTTCCATGACAATGCAAGGAGTACCTTTTCTTGGCACTACAATATTAAGCTTTACAATCTTTTTAAATCTCAAAGGTCTGCTCTACTGTTAAGTTCTCGGGACCGGCAGCTGCGATGATTATAATACGAGCGCGTGTTTCAGTTCACTGGACCAGGTACCTTCAAGACCTTGGCGAGTATTTGTTAACTGTTTTGTATCGAATGCGGATGATTTATTTATTGTCTATTTAATCTGTGGTCGTATTTAAGTAATTTTAAGAAATAATAATAGAGCATTTTTTTATTTTTTTTATTTATGGTTTTCAATAATTCTTCATTAATACTATTCATTATACTATTTCATAAGCGTTAGGTCAACTAGTGTTCTAATAAACTAATATGACATTGTCAAAAGTCTGTTAAGTACTATTCACTCTGGACTATTTTTGTCGTCAAATATGTATGTAGAGTGTATTTTCAAATGGGCGCGTTTTAATTTCGCTGAAAGACTATTTATATTTAATCTGTGTTAACAAAAATGTTCTAATACAACAACTTGTTGTATTGTAACTTATTGTAGGTAAAAGTGCCTTGTAAAGAAAAATACAATTAGTGTTATTCAATTATGAATGATATTGAACTTAAGTTTTAAACTTATGACGAACAATATTAGTATTGTATTAGAGCAGAACGTATATTAATAGATATGTAAGCCCTGTAATAAATGTCTTAAAGAGTATACATATTTCGTAATGCTGTAAATAATGAGTGACTATTGAGGCTGTATGAACGGTGGGCGGACTGGTTGAACGAGATCAGTCTGTTGTGTCGCCTCTGTGTAACTGTGGTCTGTACGCGCCGGGCACCTTGTATGTCAATAGAAACAGGCCGTGGCTTCCCCGATTGCAACATTATCAGGTAACTGTTAATAGATGTTTTGCATCTAACCTAATGTAATAGGACATTAGGTTCATCGGTTTTGTATTCACGATGGGAACTTTCTAATTTATCTATTTTATTATTATAGGAAATATTTTGTTTGTTTGTTTTATTAACTCTGAAACCACTACTGATGTTAATAAACCTTCATCATAAAACTGTGTAAGTGTAATTTATTTGTCAAAAATACAAAATCTACATTTGACATGATCCGCGATATATTATTTGATACTCATTACTTATAATTGATATTCACGAATAAAAACTAAAATGGTATCATAGTCTTTTTAAGCAATTTGGTTTTTGCATCTTATTTGTTTCGTTCAATTTATTTGTGTTTTGAGAAAGTAATTGATTATGCATTGGTAATTATCCAACTGTATATAGACTCTAGACTCTCTTCCTAGTCGAGTTAGTAATTTATATCCTAGTGATAAAAGATGCATTGAATTCAAATAAGCTTTAGACACGTGGGCGATAAGACCTCTCGGGACGAGCCGGCGTTTTATAAGACTACACACAATACTAGGACTAGAGACTGTCTATGTAGTGAGGAATATTGTTTATTTAGATATTAAATAATATCTATTGTGTTTGTTTATGTTTACGTTTTAAATTCATAATTTCTTTTCTGTAAACAATATTAACTTGTTATAAGGCTAATATAGTATACAATTCAATTACAATATATTTTTAATTCGTAAAATGAACTCGAACAAGAAATGTTGAAACAGTTGAAAGTAACGGCTGCGGCAACCCGACCTACTTGTACCTCCCGCGGGTCACTGGGCGGTAGTACGAGGTACCTACATCTTACATCTTACACGGCTACTGCGGGCTGCGGCAACCCGACCTACTTGTACCTCCCGCGGGTCACTGGGCGGTAGTACGAGGTACCTACATCTTACATCTTACACGGCTTAAAAGAAACTGGGAGTTATAATATATTAAAAAGTAAAACTGTATTTTAAATATATAATAAGTCACCAGTGTCAATTATCCCGGCGCGCGGAGGTCTGTCAATTAAGCTACCGGATCGCTACCCGGTTTGAAAAATGAAGTATTTTATATATTTATTCGTCTCTACGAACGGAGATTTTAAATTGGTTGTTGTGGTCCTAATTATATTATAATAATTTGGAGGGAAAATCATGGAAATTGATGAAACAACCATATTTCTGTAAATGTATATTTCTATGGATGCACTAGAAATTTTTGTTGTATTATTTATCATACTAACAACTTAACTCAAATTATTCCACACTATATTTCCCGCGACTTCGCACGCGTTGGAAAAGTAAAAACCGCCCGCCCTGTTAGACGTGTCTGTTACACGATACAAGTTTTAATTACATCCATTGTTATTATTTTATTATACTTTTTTCTTTGCGATGTATAATGGTTAAGTGTAATGGTGATCAGTTGAGTATTTACAAGATGAAAGCTAAACAAACAAACAAACACACATTCCCCTTTATAATATTAGTTAGATTAGAGATAACATTTGACTCTTCCCCCCATAATATTAAAGTATCTTTTATTCTTATTTTTTATGTATTTCTTATTGCTTAGTAAAATGGCCGGTAATATTATCACTCTGTGAACGTTCTATTGTTATATCCATTCATAATTATTTTAAACTGTCAGAACCCAGTTCTTTTCAGTGTCATATTTATCGGCGAATTAACTATGCTCGGTAGCTCAATTTGTAGGGTGACGGGACGGTATCCCAGTGGTCCAGTGTTTGAATCATAAATCTGGTTAATATTTTTTTATTGTTATAATAGTGGAAAAGGAATTATTATCTAGAAATGGCGGATTTGCATAATGGTGGAGCGTGGAAGACTGCTTTCTCTCTTTCCGACGCAATCCGACATATTATCTCGCGTGACCATTGTGATGGCTTTAATAGATATGCATCTCTATCTCCTCACTGTGCAATTTACATAAATTGTTTTAAAACTACTTTAGTTATAATAAGTTTCAAACGTATATGTCTTGGACATTTAGCAACTATAAAAGTAAGGGTAATAATATATTAATAGAAAATCAACCAATATTCATCACATATATTATGTCATATGTCGTTCATCGTATTTGTGTACAATTAGATTATTAGAAAATAAGGTATTAATATTCTTATTCTTAAAAGTATTGTCTATAATTTGACGGTATTATTTATGTATTGCAGTCTTTGTTTAGGTGCTGGTCCGATTGTTTAACATCAATCATCAACATAGCAAAACCTTGAAATGCCTTTTTATATTAAATTTAATAGAATAAAGGCCACGAGATACTCTCATAACTAGATAATATTAGCAATATTAAAGTTTTATTTATTATTGCGATACAGTCGATATTATAAGACAATTATTGAATTATAACTTTAACTATCTGATACATTCACAATAATTGTTATCCAATGGAAGTAAATAACAACTCGCAGATCCGTGTAATGACTTATTATAAAATATTTTTTTATAATGACTTGAATAAATAATTAGAATAGAATAGGATAATGCGAAAGGAAATATTAATACAAATACAAAATACAAATATACTTACTCTGTAAAAAGTTAAACTTCTTGATGCTCTACTTGCGCTCAACAGTCTATACTCTAGATGTATATGAGCCAGAATTTCCTCGTTCACTTTAAATTAAGTATTTTTTATAATAATTGTTTATATTTACTTCTGTCCGAGACAAAACTCAAGAAAAGCATTTTTACTAGATCAGATAGAAAAACTAGATTTATTAATTAATAATTCTTTATAAATCATATTCTACAATTCACCTTCACTGGACGACCTTCCAGCAGTCTCTCAATTGCGTTGGCCAGGAATGCGACGAGCGCACGACTCGTTTGTAGGACATAATAATATTTAGACATTACTCGCTATTAGGTCATTATATGCCTTTTACTATATTGCAAGAAACGTAAAACACTGGAAATATTATTATCAGATTATACTCGTTTCAACCACTTACAGCTCACTTACACTCACCACGTCCAATTCGTTTAAAATATTCTCGGAATTTGGTATTGTTATATTTTTAACAGTTACAACCCAAACTATAAACTTTTCATAACAGATCTATCATTTTTATATTGTTTTGTTTGGCGAGATCTTTTCCAAACAATACACGAATAGACTACAGTTAACAACCCGATATTTCAAAACAAATTTCGATGGTTACCTTGGAATGAAGAAGATTTTTCCTATTTTACTTTTTGTGCTATCACTGAATGTGATGTTAAGAAGGACGTAAAATCCATTTCTTGGAATGCCGTTGGTGCTGACAGTGTGAGCAGTAATATGATCGTACCTATCCTAGATATTGTTTCTCTTATAATATGTCACATTCAAAATCATTCCATTTCCAGTTTTAAATTTCAAAAAAAAATCCAAACCTACAAATATTGTTCATATCCTTTCCAAAATCGTATAAAAAATAGTTTATGAACAGTTAAGCACATTCATTAACAAACATCAGCTGCCAAGTCCTTTACAGTCCAGATTCCGTCCTGGTCATAGTACGGTTTCTACGCTCGTCAAGGTCACCGATGATATACGGTCAGCGATAGACAAAAACAGCTCACAATATTGACATTATCAGATTTCAGCAATGCCTTTAACACTGTTGACTTTGATATTCCGCTGAGTCTGTTACGTACCCTTAACATATCTCCATCAGTGTTAGATTGGTTTCGGAGTTACCTCACGGGCCAAAGACAGCGCATTGGGAAAGACGATAAGTCCTTTTCGTCGTGGTGTGATGTCTCCGCTGGGGTACTTAAGAGTGGCGTGTTACTTTTCGCAATTTTATTAATTCTATCACTCAATATATATCTTCTCTCTATCATATGTATGCACATGATATTCAAATTTACCGCCATTCAAATCTTGAAAATCTCAATACCTCCATTTCTGCCATTAATGATGATCTGAATGCAATTTTAAGATGTAGTCTCTATGGTCTGAAAATTAAACCTGGTAAATCACATTTATTTACAGCCCTGGTATAATTGCAACGATAATAGACAAAACCTCCTTCCGATAGTATATAATGGTGTACCATACTGTGATCACGTTCAAGATCTTGGTCTATACTTGGATCAGACATTATGTTGGTCAGATGTACACATTCCGGGGCGTCACGGTGAGTGCGAAAGCGATCCCGTGGCGTCCCATTGCAGCGATGAGGGCAGCCGTTGGTTTTTTAGTGGAGTGCTTTAAAAATGGCAGCGTTTCCTATGCTGCCGGGTGCCGCACATACCGCCCGGCCATCGCCTTCCTGGCCTGGGTGACGATGCGGAAACGCATTTTTCCAACGAAAAAAATAAAATAAAAAAAAGATGTACACATCTTAAGGACCCAAGCAGAGAAACATTCGTCGCAATGAATTCGCTCCAACGACTGAGATATTTTCCAATTTCTACCAAAATTATGTTAACATATTCTCTTCTTCTTTCTATTCTCGATTTTGCCGATGCAAGCTTCGTAAATTTAACCGAGGACCAATTAAATAAGCTTGAGCCACTTCAAAACGGCAATACGGTTCGTATTTGGCTCGCGCAAATATGACCACATATCTCAATTTCGACAACAGCTCAAGTGGGTTACTATTCGTCGTCGCCGAGATTTACATGTGCTTTCTCTGCTGTACTGCGTATTATTCCACCAAGAACACCCTCATATCTGAAGGAAAGATTTGAGTTTTTAGGATCTCCTTCCAATTTAAGATCATCACAATTACTAATTAACAGAATGCGTGTCCACAATTCCAAATTTTATAAAAACTCTTTCGCAGTACATGCCTCTGAACTATGGAATGCTTTACCTATGTCTATTTTCGGAAATCAAAAACTTTCAATTTATTTTAAAAAAATGTGAAAAAGCACTTTTAAACTAAAGACACCTAAAATTTCTTTTTTATAATAACTATCTGTGTATAAGTATATTATATATTATTATTATATTTTTATTATAAGTATATTATTAGATATTAATAACAAATTACTATTATTATTTTCCAATCTCCCTGTATTTATTATATATTATATGGTTTTGATAACAATAACCGAATGATAACATTATGCGGATGGTACTTTTTCATGCTTGTTGGGGGATTTTAGTGCACATAATAAATGATCATAATGATAAAATAAGAATTGTAATAATTTAGAGTTGATTTAAGTACATATTAAGTTTCATAATAAGAAATTCCGTTGTTTGCTCAAATTTTCTATTTATTTACACTATAAAAATATTCTAACATAAGATTCATTTGAAATATCGATCTATTATTGTTTGACACTTATTTTCATTCATAATCATTTGAATAATAATTCTCAAAATCGTATAATTTTTCGAAGTTTGTTGCTCGGTGTTGAACACCACGTCGTATCGAATCGTTATATCGTCGTATCGTCGTCGTCGTCGACCAAAAATAGTATTTTTTAGTCCTTAAACTTGAGAATTTAAAATTGTACCCTTCTAAATCGATAACAATAAGCGACTTTTGATCACAATAAGGCTCGGCTTTTTTTTTAAATGTATTGCTAAGAAGAAATTTGGGACCGACCATTTTCGATAACAATAGCCGGTTGATAACATTAACCGTGATCACACTAAGCGGCGTCCACTGTATTTTCAAATTCAAATTCAAATTCAAAATATCTTTATTCAAGTAGGCATTTACACGCACTTTTGAATCGTCAATTACATTAAATTGGTCAGTATAGTCAGTCTGTGAGTAAGCTACCACCAGCTCGGAATGCTGTTCTGCTGAGAAGAGCTGGCCAGAAACTCAACAGTTGCTCTTTTTAAATAAAATTTAACAATGTTTGACTTATAAATTATAACATCAACCCTGCAAATGAGTCAATGACCCAAGTTCCACACATTTCGATCAACCAAAAACTCTTGAATGTTATAGTAAGATTTATTTAATAATATACCTTTAATTTTAGATTTGAAACCAAGAAAAGGAAGATCTAAGATATCTTGTGGAACCTTATTATATATGCGTATACTCAAGCCCATGAAGGATTTCTTAACTTTTTGAAGTCGAAATTTAGGCGTTACGAGCCTATTTTTATTTCTTGTATTGATTGTATGTCTGTCGCTGTTTTTTTTATAGTCATTTAAATTTTGGCGTATATATAGTAAGTTATTAAAAATGTATTGAGAAGCGACCGTAAGAATACCGATTTCTTTAAAAACTTCCCTTAGGGAGTCTCTAGCTTTTAAGTTACAAATAGCCCGTATAGCTCGTTTTTGTAAAATAAATATAGAATTAATTTCGGCAGCGCTGCCCCATAGTAAGATACCGTAAGACAATATACTATGAAAATAACTAAAATAAACGAGTCGAGCCGTATTAACGTCTGTTAATTGTCTTACTTTTTTAATTGCAAAGACGGCTGAGCTAAGTTTGCTTGCGAGTGTCGAGAGATGGGGGTTCCACTGGAGCTTTTTATCTAAAGTTATACCTAAGAAAGTTGTCGAGTCAGTCAGTTCTAACACTTCATTGTTAAGGAATAAACTACAATCTTGACTTTTTACATTAGGAAGTGTAAATTCCATGCATTTAGTTTTTTTAGTATTTAATGCCAAATTATTAATTTCAAACCAATGAAGAACACGTGACAGAGCACAGTTAACTTTGTCAAAATTAGCATTATTACGATCAACTTTAAAAATAAGTGAGGTATTTATAAATCTACCTACTGTGTAATTATTTATATGTATTAATGTCTGTTATATATACTCTGAGTATATTATATACGCCGTTAGGCGATAAGGCCGCCTTTTGTACGTCTTTTATGCTACTTGTATGTGTTTTACTTTTTATACTTTATGGTGTATAATAAAGAATATTTGAATGAAGCTATTTACCTAAATTAAAATATACTAAATATAAATAAACGAATGTTATTTATCTTCCAGGCCAGTCTGCGACAACTTGATCTTTCCCTACTGTCAGAGTTGTGGACGCTCAGCGAAGCGATGGCCTCCTGGCGCCGGCAGCTCGACCGAGGACCGAGACTTCGCCCCGCGCCCCCGCCGCCCCCTCCGCCACACTACCTTAGAACATAAATATATCAATACAACAATTAATGATATTTAACTCCATCCTTTCTTAATACTGTGACATGGCTCTGTTGAGCTCGTGTTAAATACGTCCAAAGGCCCTAAAGAAACAACTTAGAACATAAATATATAAATACCAAAATAAATGTTATTTAATTAATTCCTTTCCCAAGTAGAGGGTAGAATGATAAAGATACTGGATTTAATAATGTCCACAGGTCATAAAAAGGGCTATTTTGTATAATTTAATATGGTAACACACACGGTAAACATTATTTGTAGGAAACATTCCCGCTTTTTGTTTTAGAATTTTACTAACTCTTCTCTTTCTGGATGCCATAACACAAGTATAAATAATAATTTCTTTTAACGTGACCGTTCATGATGTATTTTTATATGAAATTGCATTTCATGAACTATTTTTTTAAGGGTGTTCTTAACCAACAATGTTTTAAATTATTATTAACCATCTGATGAGATCGCAAAATGTTTACTATACAGGGTTATTTGTAATTAGTTGACCACATCTTGCAGGCAGCCTCTCTGCATCAATCCTAACAACATTTGTTCTATGACTTTTTAAAATTAATAGTTTTGAAAATTTTAGTTTTCCTATACAAAATTTATTTGTTGCCTCTGAACTGATATTAACTCTGAACATAGGTATGGCGCCCGGACGTTGACCTTGTAAGCACTTCTTACAAAATACAGAATAACAAGTATAGGAAGCAATTTTTTTTGTGTCGTGTTTTTTGTGTTGTTTATCAAGTTTTAAAAAGTTGTAGAACAAATGTTGTTGGGATTTATGCAGAGAGGCTACCTGCAAGAGGTGATCAACTAATTACAAATAACCCTGTATATATTTGTTTAACCCTCAATTTTTATTTCGGGACTTACCTGAAATTCAATCCACGGGGATTATGAAGCAATGGACAAACACCCATAGACGTAAATCATCATAATTTAGGAAGTATTATAGATGTGTGTTGTGTGTAAATAAATGTACTTAGAATAAGTAATATCCAATTAAATGCTATTATTTACTTATATATTTTATTAACTAAACAACTCATTTGAATTAGTTATTCGACTCGTCAAGTCTATACCTAACATTTATTCCTATAATCAGATATTAAATCAATGGTCCAAGAATAAGAAGTCACAATCTAGCTTGTCTTCAATCCCAAGGTTTTTATTTATATATCATTAGCAGTTGCCCGTGACTTCGTCAACATCGACTGTTAAAAATATATTTTTATGGCCAGGAACATAAGCCATAAAAATATAATTTTCAATGGTTTTTGACGTATCTACCGATACCCCACTCGTCAAAATCCTTTAATCCGTTTAGACTACCAGGGAACATAAAAATAGCTTAATTGTCTATATTTTTATTAAAATACGTATAATTGAATAACATAACACTTCTTCTAAAGTCGTCGGGTAATAAGAAGGATTTTCACAAATCACCATCTCCCGTAGCAATAAGTCATCGCGCTACAATCTGTTATATCACAGGCAAAACGCCGTGCCAAAATTAGTATTTATATAGCCTATGTGGTATTTTGGTACATAAGCTACAATATTGCTAAGTTTCATCAAAATCCGTTTTGTAGTTTTGGCGTGATTGCAGTGGCGTAGCGTGAATGTCGGCTGCCCGGGGCGGAAGACAATTTTGCCGCCCTCTTATTTAGGTATTTTATTTTAATGTATACTATGCATTACATACATTAATTATAGAGAACTTTTCGGAGAGAACAGTCATCATTATTTTGTATTATACAGGCTAGATTTTAAATAAAAAACAGTTTATCTAAGTTTTACAATCACGTTTATTAATACAAAAATTCTTTTACTTTAACCAATTAGATACATTGATTTAACTTAGGTACCTATCACTTAAGATTAGGTACACCTTGAGGATCGACAAGATTAAATAAAATCAATTTTTATTTAGAACTAGAACGATACTATTATATAACATTTTTATTTTTATTGAAAAGTAATATGAGTATTTCTTAAAAAAACAAAACAAAACTTCCGTCTTTAATTAAAAATTTATACGTCTACTTTTTTTAAGAGCAAAGTCTTTTATTGCACCGTCAATGTCTATCGCATCACACACCTCTTGCTCAATAGACAAAATAGCCAAATTAGTTAGTCTTAGAGTACTCATTGTCGATCTTAAATAATTTTTAATCAATTTCAATTTTGAAAAACTTCTCTCACAGCTGGCATTGCTTATAGCAACTGTGAAAAATATTCGGAACATTATTAAAATATTGGGCAGAGTATCTTCCAGCTTGGATTTAACAATAAATTTAAATAACTCAAGTGAGTCTGCATTAATCAATTCATTTTCGTTGTCTGTAGCAACAACGAAAGTCCGCAGTCGAAGTCTTTCCAGCTTGAAATCCTGCTCGTCAATTTCGTCAGATGCGTAGTCTAGATTACATTCAGTGTTGTCTGGATCTAATAATATAGCCGGTGTTAGATAAGCAAACTTATCCGTTAAATTCTGTAGCTGTTGAAAACGCTCACGAATTTCTGCAATAACTCTATCTAACGAAGAAAACAGCTTTCGTCTCAACTCATTTTCACAAGACAAGTTAGCATCTCTAGTTCCGTCATCAAAAATATGCTTTCTTGTTATGCGCCTCCGAGGTTTTATGGAAATTCCAAGTTCTTCACACATATTTTTTGCATAACCTACAGCGCCATTTGCCCATTCCTCTCTTTTCTCTGTCAATATCATCTGCAAAGCATTTACTTTCTGAGCGCACAATCTTATGTCAAGTCCCCTTGTTTGTAAATATTTTTGTGCATCATTCACTTCATGTAGCACCGGTTGCCACAGGCCCAAAAAACAAAGAAAGGAAAATGACTGCATCGAAACTAGTAAAGTACCTGCATCTGTCCTAGTGTTTAAGCTTTCACCTGCCTCCGTCAGTTCTTCCAAAGTGACGAGAATATCTTTGTAATGATGCCATGTCACATTTACGGCATCGCCTCTTGCACTCCACCGCGTGTCTTGAACCCTTTTTAAGCTTTTGCCTGTAGCTGTTATCAGAACTTCCCAACGATGTGTCGATGAGGAAAAAAAAGAATAGCAACGTTCTAAAGTGCCGAAAAAAGTTAGTGAATCCACCAGTGGCGTAGCGTAGTGGGGGCGGCGGGGGCGGCCCGCCCCGGGCGGCACTTTATAAGGGACGGCAAAATTTAACAATAAATAAAAAATATATATTTTTATCGTAACTACAAATTTGGACCGATTGAAAGGAGCACGGAATTTTTCATTACTTATTTTGTGACGAATTCGGGGAATTCCTTTTCTTTGAATGATATTTTGTAGCGACTGGCAACAACGTCTATACTGACTTGTGGGAATTCCCCGTTTATGACTAACAATCAGCGAGAATGACTTCTATTACATATATATTAAGTTCAATATAGTTTATCACACGTACGAGAAAGCCCCTTTAAGGTACGGGGAATTACGTGCTTTGACAAAGTTTGACAATTCAAAGAAAGTTTTATTGATGGATCGTCAGTTGTCCAATTCACATTGTCTCGTATTTTAATTATGTTACGCTTTCCAAATTGTGATTTTTGTGCAAATAAGTGCGTGTAGTGGTTGTGAAATTATTGAACAACTTTCAACTGAGTGAGTATTAAATATTATATTTATCTAATTGTATGTTGGACTATCTGATATGTTGTTCAAACTTCAAACTTTAATTTATTAAAATAAAAAAGAAACGCCGAAGTGCATAAAAGTATTTTCACATTTCAAAGGGATCTTGATCGGAAACTGTGATATAAATTTCAATTTAATATGTGTAAGTAAGTACTCGTTCCTATGAAAAAAGGTCTTGACAGACAGACGGTCAATGAAATGATTTAATAAAAGTAAAGATAGATAAAGGCTCAATTTTTTTCCTTTTGGGTACAAAACCCTAAAAACGGAAAATTTCAGTAAAGCAAGGTTTTTTTTTAATATCCTAGGTACTTCTTTTGAAATGTTCGATAATTTTGTTTACAACACTAACTTGTACTTTTCTCATTTAATATTTTTTTGATTTTAGCATCAAAAATGAAAAGAGTAAAAGAAAGTGGGGCTTCTTACCGTAATAAGAGAAGAGCTAAGTTGGAAAATATTAGAGCAAATGAAGGAGCTTTACTTAAATATGTGAAAAGTGTTGTTCCTGACACGTCAGATTCCTCGTTAGGCTTAAATTCATCACAGACAACTGGGCCTTTAAACCCAGAACAAGCTGAAAAAATACAAGAACTTGACATTGTTCCTAAAGATCAAATTCCAACAACATCCACTGCATTAGTGTCTCCATCTGTATGTTCAGACATGGACATGCATAGTTCCGAAACAGAGATTGATACAACATCATCATTGTCTGCTATTCAGTACCAAAGACGAAAGGAAAATTTCGACGATATTGGAAAATGGCCTGAACACATAGACGACAATATTCGATTGCATCTCATTCAGCAAGGACAGGAAATTGTTCAGCATATTGATACTAATTTCGCTGAAATGTCAACAGTAACACGCTCAGATTCGTGCTCTTTAAAATCAAAAGGAGAGACAAGAAGGCTTACTAAGGATTGGTTTTATCGTACATTGACTAACGGCGAAAAAGTTTTAAGTACTTGGATGGCTTATTCTCCAGCTAAAGCATCATTATTTTGCTTTTGTTGTCGTTTATTTGAGAACCTAAGTACACCGAATGGATCTAAATTTTGCTCATCTGATGGATTTAATACTTGGTGGAAATTAAATCCTAAGGTTTCAAGTCACGAATCAAGTGCACTACACATCCAAAATTATTGCAAATGGAAGGAGTTGGAGAGCAGACTTCAAAAATTACAGACTATTGACAAAAAAGAGCAAGACATAGTGGCAAAAGAAATAAAGAAATGGCAGGAAATTCTTATCAGAATGTTTGATATTATAAGATTCCTTGCCAAACAAAATTTGGCTTTACATGGACATATAGAAAACGACACCGGTACCAATAGAGGAAACTTTTTAGAATTGGTTAATTTAATTGCAAAATACGATCCTGTACTTCGTGAACATCTTGTAAGGTCTAAAATATCTGGCAAAATTTCAATCACTTACATGTCACCACAAATACAAAACGAATTTATTGCCATTTTGGGAAATAAAGTTCGCCAACATATCATCGGACAAATAAAAAAGGCTAAGTATTATTCAATTATATTCGACAGCACTCCAGATCTTTCTCATAAAGATCAAACAAGTCAGGTATTAAGATACGTAGTAATTGAAAATCAGGAAGTAAAAGTAATGGAATCTTTTATAGATTTCATTGAAACTAAAGACAAAACTGCTGAAGGAATTTCAAAGATGATTTTGGACAAAATTCAAGCTGAAGGCCTAGATATAAGCAACTGTAGAGGCCAAGCATATGATAATGCTGCTGTTATGGCTGGAAAGTATTCAGGAGTTCAGCAAAGAATTCGAGAAATAAACCCTAAAGCTGAATTCGTACCTTGCTCAAATCATTCGTTAAACCTAGTTTGTTTGCCTCAGTTGAGGTGGATTCACTAACTTTTTTCGGCACTTTAGAACGTTGCTATTCTTTTTTTTCCTCATCGACACATCGTTGGGAAGTTCTGATAACAGCTACAGGCAAAAGCTTAAAAAGGGTTCAAGACACGCGGTGGAGTGCAAGAGGCGATGCCGTAAATGTGACATGGCATCATTACAAAGATATTCTCGTCACTTTGGAAGAACTGACGGAGGCAGGTGAAAGCTTAAACACTAGGACAGATGCAGGTACTTTACTAGTTTCGATGCAGTCATTTTCCTTTCTTTGTTTTTTGGGCCTGTGGCAACCGGTGCTACATGAAGTGAATGATGCACAAAAATATTTACAAACAAGGGGACTTGACATAAGATTGTGCGCTCAGAAAGTAAATACTTTGCAGATGATATTGACAGAGAAAAGAGAGGAATGGGCAAATGGCGCTGTAGGTTATGCAAAAAATATGTGTGAAGAACTTGGAATTTCCATAAAACCTCGGAGGCGCATAACAAGAAAGCATATTTTTGATGACGGAACTAGAGATGCTAACTTGTCTTGTGAAAATGAGTTGAGACGAAAGCTGTTTTCTTCGTTAGATAGAGTTATTGCAGAAATTCGTGAGCGTTTTCAACAGCTACAGAATTTAACGGATAAGTTTGCTTATCTAACACCGGCTATATTATTAGATCCAGACAACACTGAATGTAATCTAGACTACGCATCTGACGAAATTGACGAGCAGGATTTCAAGCTGGAAAGACTTCGACTGCGGACTTTCGTTGTTGCTACAGGCAACGAAAATGAATTGATTAATGCAGACTCACTTGAGTTATTTAAATTTATTGTTAAATCCAAGCTGGAAGATACTCTGCCCAATATTTTAATAATGTTCCGTATATTTTTCACAGTTGCTATAAGCAATGCCAGCTGTGAGAGAAGTTTTTCAAAATTGAAATTGATTAAAAATTATTTAAGATCGACAATGAGTACTCTAAGACTAACTAATTTGGCTATTTTGTCTATTGAGCAAGAGGTGTGTGATGCGATAGACATTGACGGTGCAATAAAAGACTTTGCTCTTAAAAAAAGTAGACGTATAAATTTTTAATTAAAGACGGAAGTTTTGTTTTGTTTTTTTAAGAAATACTCATATTACTTTTCAATAAAAATAAAAATGTTATATAATAGTATCGTTCTAGTTCTAAATAAAAATTGATTTTATTTAATCTTGTCGATCCTCAAGGTGTACCTAATCTTAAGTGATAGGTACCTAAGTTAAATCAATGTATCTATTCTTGGTGGTAGACCATAACATCCGGTCGCCGGCAAAGTTACCACCCATCGGGCAGAGTCGTGCCGCAAAGCGACCTAGTCGTGTTCCGGCACGTTGCTCGATGAAGCCGTTTATGGGAAATGGGTCTGAACAGTTGCGGTGCGTTGGCGAACCGGTCTGACGGCGGGTTGGTGTTTGTTTTGTCGGGTGTCTAGTCGAGGAGGGTAGCGGGATCCGAAGCGACGGCTTTCCGCTGGCCGCCCGCAGATAGTTGGGGGCCCAATTAGTGGGATAGCCAACCACGAAAGGCTGCCCCGCCAGCTGTGAAAAATCCCAGGGTGGCTCCATCGTGCTGGTTGGCGACCAGACGAGGAGGCCCGATGGCGATCCCTGGGGGGGTTCGGGCGTCCCCGCAGTCTCCAGACTAGCCTCCCAGTGGCAAGACATCACCAATTTCGACGTCGGGTTCGATACGTACCGTCTCGTTCAACTGCCATTTCCCATCCCTATTCACTTTTATATATTTTTTTTTATGAAAAAGTTAAGAAAAAGGAACAAGGTTACACAGCGGTTGCACTCCTCCTCATATAAAGTGCACCTCACTAATATCAGGGGTTTGCACTCAAATCTTTTAGCTGTCCACCACCACCTGGAGACAGAGCAGCCGCACTTGCTCTTTTTGACGGAGACCCAGATACAATGTCCTTTGAGCGCTGCATACTTGGATTATCCCGGTTACTCGTTAGAGCACAACTTTCGCTCACGGGCCGGAGTCAGTGTGTACGCGCGGAACGACCTCTGTGTTCAGCGTCTCCGTCACCTTGAAGACCCCACTTTTTCTTCTCTATGGGTTTTAGTGGACACAGGAAACGAAAAAATCCTGTATTCCTGTGTCTACCGTTCGCACAGCGGTGACCAGGAGACAACTCGTTTATTTGAGTATCTCAGTGAGGCTGCAGATATGGCTCTGTATCAGTACCCTTCGGCGCAGCTCGTCTTTCTGGGGGACTTTAATGCCTGTCATCAGGACTGGCTGTTCCCTTACCAGAAGACCGACCTTGCTGGAAGAGAAGCGCGGAACTTTGCGTTGTCCTTGGACCTCTTTCAGCTGGTGAGGCAAGCGACAAGGGTACCAGATGTGGTAGGTCATACAGCCAATTGCCTGGACCTTCTGCTGACAACTGATCCGGACAGGTATCGTGTAGAGGTCACGTCCCCCTTGGGAACCTCCGATCACTGTCTGGTGAAATCTGTATTTACATATTCCCCACCAGCTTTCGAACCACATGGTGTTAGGCGAGTATGGAAATACAAGTCAGCAGATTGGGATGAGATGCGACACTTTTTTGCGTCTTATCCTTGGTGGCAGGTCTGCTTCTCTTCTTTGGATCCGTCGAGTTGCGCGGATGCTATAACCGATGTGGTGCATCAGGCAATGGAGTATTTTATTCCTTTTGCTGACGTACCCATCGGTGGCAGAGCTCGCCCATGGTTTAATGCCGAATGTCGTCATGCACATGACCAAAAACATTCGGCATACCTCATTTGGGCTGATGCTCGAAGCCGCAAAACTCCGGATGTAAGTACAAAGAAGAGAGCCTTTAACCAAGCTGCCAAGTCTTATAAAAAGGCATTGCGGAAGGCTCGTCTTGATCGGATCGTTAAGAATGGCGAAAAGCTCTCTGTCAGACCAACTGGCAGTCGAGCTTTCTGGTCTCTTGCCAAAGCGATCGAGTCGAACTTCTGCCAACCCTCACTGCCTGCTCTGCTGAAGCCGGATGGATCCCTGGCCCACTTAGCAACAGAGAAAGCGAATGTATTTGCTTCTCTGTTTGCTGAGAATTCGCATCTAGACACTGGCAATGCTTCTCCAGAACATCTTCCTCACTGCGGTATTTCGATGCCTGAAATCCGCATCACGAACAAAGAGGTATGGAGAACATTGTGTCGTTTAGATGTGAATAAAGCTAGTGGTCCTGATGGTATACCAGCCATTCTGCTCAAGACATGCGCAGGTGAGTTGTCTCCTGTATTGACACGTCTGTATCGCCTCTTTTTCAAGACTAGAAAAGTGCCGGAATCCTGGAAGCTTGCCAACGTGCAACCCGTGCCCAAAAAAGGCAGCCGTGCCGATCCTGCCAATTATAGGCCCATTTCAATCACCTCCATACTCTGCAAGATTATGGAGCGTGTATTGAACTCGCGGCTTCTAGCTTACGTAGAAGGTAACGATCTCCTCAGTGACCGACAGTACGGATTTCGCCGAAATAGGTCCACTGGGGACCTTCTAGCGTACGCTACACATATTTTAGGCGAAGCCATCGAGAGGAACGGAGAAGCGGTCGCCGTCTCTCTGGACGTCTCGAAGGCTTTTGACAGGGTCTGGCATGTGAGCCTTTTAAGCAAGCTTTCAGCGTACGGTATATCTCCTGGTCTGATTGGCTGGATAACGGACTTTTTAAGCCAGAGATCTCTCCGTGTTGTTGTCGATGGGTGTTCTTCGGAACCCTTGACAATAAATGCCGGAGTACCTCAGGGGTCCGTTCTTTCTGCAACTCTTTTTCTGCTGCACATTAACGATCTGCTGAAGCCCGGTATCTATGGGTATGCAGACGACAGCACAGTTGTAGAAAGATATCTGCCAAGTTCTCGGGCTAGTAGAGATGAAGTACAATCTGAAAGAGAAGCCATGGTGCAACGTTTGAATGACAAACTTCAGGCAGTCTCCGCATGGGGCAATGCCAATCTTGTCAAATTCAACGCCACCAAAACGCAGACGTGTTTGTTCACCGCCAAAAGGAGCCCCTTCACCCTGGCTCCTACTTTCCAGAATGTATCCTTGGAATACAGTGACTGGCTTCAGTTGTTAGGCTTAGAGATCTCCTCGAACCTCAACTTTGGTCGGTACATTGAGTCCAGAGCAAGAGCAGCTGCAGGAAAGCTTGCCGTACTTGCGAAGGTGCGACAGTACTTTACACCGGGACAGCTTCTTGTATTATACAAAGCACAGATCCGGTCGTGTGTAGAGTACTGTGGCCACATATTTGCTGGTGCCGCAAAGACTCATCTTGCGGTTCTGGACTCAATTGAGAGGCGAGCAAAGAGGCTTATTGGCGACCCTAAATTGGTTGACGCCAAACTCCACAGCCTTGAACACAGGCGTAGAATTGCTAGCCTCTCAGTATTCTATAGGATACATTTTGGTGAGTGTGCGCAGGAATTGCACGACCTAATTCCTCCATCCCCGTTCCTTTGCCGGACGTCCCGACGCACGGCGGGTATCCATCCCTACGTTGTGGACACTCCACCTGTCCGAACGAAGCGCTATGCTTCATCTTTTTTAGTGCGTACAGCGAAGGACTGGAACAATCTGCCTGCGTCGGTATTTCTGGCAAAATATAATGTGGGTGTCTTCAAGAGGAGAGTGAATAGGCTTCTAGGTTAATGCGCCTTACCACCTAAGACTACATTTCACTTTCCATCAGGTGGAATGTAGTCAAGCATTAACCTAGTTTTGTATAAAAAAAAAAAAAATCTAATTGGTTAAAGTAAAAGAATTTTTGTATTAATAAACGTGATTGTAAAACTTAGATAAACTGTTTTTTATTTAAAATCTAGCCTGTATAATACAAAATAATGATGACTGTTCTCTCCGAAAAGTTCTCTATAATTAATGTATGTAATGCATAGTATACATTAAAATAAAATACCTAAATAAGAGGGCGGCAAAATTGTCTTCCGCCCCGGGCAGCCGACACTCACGCTACGCCACTGGAATCCACGTCAACTGAGGCAGCGTGTAAACAAACTAGGTTTAACGAATGATTTGAGCAAGGTACGAATTCAGCTTTAGGGTTTATTTCTCGAATTCTTTGCTGAACTCCTGAATACTTTCCAGCCATAACAGCAGCATTATCATATGCTTGGCCTCTACAGTTGCTTATATCTAGGCCTTCAGCTTGAATTTTGTCCAAAATCATCTTTGAAATTCCTTCAGCAGTTTTGTCTTTAGTTTCAATGAAATCTATAAAAGATTCCATTACTTTTACTTCCTGATTTTCAATTACTACGTATCTTAATACCTGACTTGTTTGATCTTTATGAGAAAGATCTGGAGTGCTGTCGAATATAATTGAATAATACTTAGCCTTTTTTATTTGTCCGATGATATGTTGGCGAACTTTATTTCCCAAAATGGCAATAAATTCGTTTTGTATTTGTGGTGACATGTAAGTGATTGAAATTTTGCCAGATATTTTAGACCTTACAAGATGTTCACGAAGTACAGGATCGTATTTTGCAATTAAATTAACCAATTCTAAAAAGTTTCCTCTATTGGTACCGGTGTCGTTTTCTATATGTCCATGTAAAGCCAAATTTTGTTTGGCAAGGAATCTTATAATATCAAACATTCTGATAAGAATTTCCTGCCATTTCTTTATTTCTTTTGCCACTATGGCTTGCTCTTTTTTGTCAATAGTCTGTAATTTTTGAAGTCTGCTCTCCAACTCCTTCCATTTGCAATAATTTTGGATGTGTAGTGCACTTGATTCGTGACTTGAAACCTTAGGATTTAATTTCCACCAAGTATTAAATCCATCAGATGAGCAAAATTTAGATCCATTCGGTGTACTTAGGTTCTCAAATAAACGACAACAAAAGCAAAATAATGATGCTTTAGCTGGAGAATAAGCCATCCAAGTACGTAAAACTTTTTCGCCGTTAGTCAATGTACGATAAAACCAATCCTTAGTAAGCCTTCTTGTCTCTCCTTTTGATTTTAAAGAGCACGAATCTGAGCGTGTTACTGTTGACATTTCAGCGAAATTAGTATCAATATGCTGAACAATTTCCTGTCCTTGCTGAATGAGATGCAATCGAATATTGTCGTCTATGTGTTCAGGCCATTTTCCAATATCGTCGAAATTTTCCTTTCGTCTTTGGTACTGAATAGCAGACAATGATGATGTTGTATCAATCTCTGTTTCGGAACTATGCATGTCCATGTCTGAACATACAGATGGAGACACTAATGCAGTGGATGTTGTTGGAATTTGATCTTTAGGAACAATGTCAAGTTCTTGTATTTTTTCAGCTTGTTCTGGGTTTAAAGGCCCAGTTGTCTGTGATGAATTTAAGCCTAACGAGGAATCTGACGTGTCAGGAACAACACTTTTCACATATTTAAGTAAAGCTCCTTCATTTGCTCTAATATTTTCCAACTTAGCTCTTCTCTTATTACGGTAAGAAGCCCCACTTTCTTTTACTCTTTTCATTTTTGATGCTAAAATCAAAAAAATATTAAATGAGAAAAGTACAAGTTAGTGTTGTAAACAAAATTATCGAACATTTCAAAAGAAGTACCTAGGATATTAAAAAAAAACCTTGCTTTACTGAAATTTTCCGTTTTTAGGGTTTTGTACCCAAAAGGAAAAAAATTGAGCCTTTATCTATCTTTACTTTTATTAAATCATTTCATTGACCGTCTGTCTGTCAAGACCTTTTTTCATAGGAACGAGTACTTACTTACACATATTAAATTGAAATTTATATCACAGTTTCCGATCAAGATCCCTTTGAAATGTGAAAATACTTTTATGCACTTCGGCGTTTCTTTTTTATTTTAATAAATTAAAGTTTGAAGTTTGAACAACATATCAGATAGTCCAACATACAATTAGATAAATATAATATTTAATACTCACTCAGTTGAAAGTTGTTCAATAATTTCACAACCACTACACGCACTTATTTGCACAAAAATCACAATTTGGAAAGCGTAACATAATTAAAATACGAGACAATGTGAATTGGACAACTGACGATCCATCAATAAAACTTTCTTTGAATTGTCAAACTTTGTCAAAGCACGTAATTCCCCGTACCTTAAAGGGGCTTTCTCGTACGTGTGATAAACTATATTGAACTTAATATATATGTAATAGAAGTCATTCTCGCTGATTGTTAGTCATAAACGGGGAATTCCCACAAGTCAGTATAGACGTTGTTGCCAGTCGCTACAAAATATCATTCAAAGAAAAGGAATTCCCCGAATTCGTCACAAAATAAGTAATGAAAAATTCCGTGCTCCTTTCAATCGGTCCAAATTTGTAGTTACGATAAAAATATATATTTTTTATTTATTGTTAAATTTTGCCGTCCCTTATAAAGTGCCGCCCGGGGCGGGCCGCCCCCGCCGCCCCCACTACGCTACGCCACTGCGTGATTGAGTAAAAAACATCACAGACAAAACCACGTGCAAAAGTTAGTTTTTCTATTGCCTATGCGTTATTCTGTTACATAGGCTATATTATTGCCAAGTTTCGTCAAAATCTGTTTAGTTTTGGCGAGACTGAGTAACAGACATCCATCCAAACACCCAAACAATCGCACTTATACACTTTTTACTTATATAATAGTTTGTAAGGCTTTTTAGATTATTATTAATTATATTAATTTGTATGTGCTTTTTAATTATATCAATTTGTAAATAATTTAAAGTTATTTAAATTTCATAAAAAAATACTTTTAATAAAAAAGTAACACCAAAGTCAAAATGAATGAAATAATTTGATGAGGGCTGTATAGGAAGAGCCTTTAATATAGAGCAATTAATGAAACTGGTTTTAATTTTTTATAAAAGTTTTTTTTTCTTCTTTTTCAGTGATTCCTTCTTTTATGTAGGCGAAATGTGTTATTAAAAATTGTTAAAGCAATGCTGTACAATTTTAAAAAGTTCTGTTGTCTATCTCCGAAACTAATGATCAGATTACCGCCCCATTGGTCGAGTGGTTAGCGCAGACGCCTAACGTGTCACGGCGCAATGGGGCTCGGGTTTGATACCCGGCGGAGACAGGCATGTATGTGATGAGCATAGATGTCTATGTTTCTGGGTTTGGTCGTTTATTAAATATATTCTCAGTATTTATATGTGTATTTCTAAGTATTTGTATCGTTGTCTAACACCCTTAACATAAGCAAATAATTTGCTCATTTGGGGGTTAGATCAATGTGTGTAATTTGTCCTGATATTATTATTATTATCATTTATTTCATTTTTATCTTACAATTTACATTTATATATATAACAAAAAAAAACAACAATATAAATATAAAAAATAGTATTCCGTCGATGTGGCCCTTACGACCAGTCCGTCGCGTCGGTGGTTAAGGCGACAGCGAAAGAAACTTCCTCACAATGCGTGCCGTACCCTAAACTGCTGATCTTTGCATCCGACCCTTGATCCAGTTGTTTAGTAAGAGCCTCTTGAGATGATGATCGAGACTCATCGCTATAAGACCATTTACGGAAACTACCATCGGGACAATTATTGTGGAGTCAACATCCCACATGTCGGTAATCTCGTGAGCTAAGTCCAAGTATTTTGATAATTTGTCCTTCTCAGCTTTCATAAGATTAGCGTCACACGGGACGCTGATATCAACAAGAAATGCCCGGCGCTCTAACCGATCTACCAGCACAATGTAAGGCTTATTGGCTACAATAGTCCTGTCCGTGATGATAGATCGGTCCCAATAGAGCTTAGCATGACCATTTTCCAAAACTGGCTCCGGTGAGTACTTATAATATGGCACTTCAAAAGGTACAAGACCGTATCGAAGAGCAAGTTGTTGGTGGATAATCTTGGCTACTTGGTTGTGCCTGTGCAAATACTCTCCATTGACAACCGGAAATAACATGTCTGATGGATTCTCCAGGTTGGTGGCACGCACGACATATATCAACAGTGCCATCCTTTATTATGTATTTCCGATAGTTGTTCGTCTTGACAACTTCGTCAGCAATTGCACAAACAAAACCTTCGGTTTCACCAAAGAGATCACCAAATCGTAGCCAAGCCACGGACGCCAGAAGGTCTACATCAGGCCCATAGAGTGCCTGGTGGAACAGTCCATGAAATTCCTTACTCTTCCATATACTTATACGGTCGTCAGTGCTAAGTACTACCGGTTTATGCCAGTTATCTTTGGCTAAGGAGAGCGGTGTAAGACCATTATCTACTGCAACAATGTCCCGATGCATTCCATACTCAGCATGAAGGAAATATTCCCTAAGATTGCATACCTCACGGTTGTGTAAGTTTTTGGCATTAAGGGCCACGACCCCCACACTTCCGTGGAATATACAATCTCATCACTGATGAGCGCGGATGATGCATGCGATACATAGTCAATAGTTTTCGGGCCTTTCGGTCCAGGGCATCTAATTCAGTCTGAGTCCACCTCAATATGCCGAAAGTATACATCAGAAGGGGCATTACCCAACTGTTGAATGCACGCATTTTGTTACCTCCGGACAAAAGACTTTTTAGAACTTTTGTCAAGCGGTTAAAGAAGCGTTCCTTCACTAGCTGTTTAATGTCCCCACTTAGTATGCCTAAGCATTCCGACATACCAAGGTATTTGTAGGACTAGGTTTCGGAGAGGGATCTGAGGGACATTGTCTCCGAGAGTTGTAAATATTCGCTATTTCAACTCGGCCACTCTGCACATGTGCAACCGCGCATTTATCTACACCAAACTCCATCCTAATGTCATTACTAAACGTTTGCGTAACGTTTAGTAACGATACCAGATCTGCTTTATTTGGTGCAAATAATTTGAGATCGTCCATGGACAAAAGATGAGAAATGATCTCACCCCCTCTGCGAAAGCGAAATCCCAGTTTTGAGTCCCTAAGCAACGTGCTTAAGGGATTCAAAGCCAGGCAAAACCACAAAGGACTCAAGCTGTCACCCTGGAAAATACCTCGCTCAATCCTTGCAGGTTCGGAAGTAAGAAGATTTCCCCCGCCCCCTGAAAGACAAAGGACCGTTGCCCATTGCCTCATACAGGAATCAAGAAAAGCGCATACATCTGTGTCAATCTTATACACTTCTAGTACTCGTCTTAACCATGTATGAGGCACCGAATCATAGGCCTTTTTATAGTCAATCCAGGCGGCAGCTCCTTAGTACCACGAGACCCAATCTTTCATCCATTTTGAGCGGGATTTAAAATGCTATTTGCATACAAATGTGTCTTTAATTTTAAAGTCAAAATGGATGTAAGAAGCTTATAAATTGTTGGCAAGCACGTGATAGGTCGAAAGTTCTTTGGATCTGTGATACTACCAGACTTGTGGAGCAGAAAGGTGATTCCTGTTGTCATAAAAGATGGTAGTGATACGGACACGATGGCTTCCTGGAATTGCACAGCCAAACGTTCGTGTGAAGACCGCAGCCATTTGAGCCAAAAGTTATGTAATCCGACCGGCCCAGGAGTTTCCCAGTTATGGGTCGAACGAATTGCATCCCTAACATTATCTGGGCTTATAAATATAGCCTCCATTAGCTGCAAGTGTTCACACACGCGCTCAACAACACGCATCCACCCACCATCGTTGTGATTAATAGGCACCGACCATATATTTTTCCAAAATGTGAACATTTCTTCCATATTTGGTAACTGCCCATCAATCACACTCGTAGCAGATTCCTCCCAGCTTCTATAAACCTTTCTTTGGTCACTTTGGAACATGCGATTCTGTTTATACCTATTTACACGTTGTATAATCTATTACACCGGCAAAGGCCTGTGCAACATAACGCATGACTCTCGGTCGGATGTTTCCCGATCTGAAGCAGATTAACTTGCCAATAATGACCTTAGCTGCGCTGATACGCCGTTCAATCCTCATCTGCCATGCGGGTGTGTCCTCAGTGGACCGCACCACCCTATCAATCACAGAAAATCTGACACGGGCGGAGCGGCACGCTGCAACAGCTGCACAATAAAGAATTGAATGCAGAGACTGTCGCTTCGGAGCGAAGCCGGTCAAGTGCGGAGTCATCCAACGCACGATTACGTTGAATAAACCACACCTGATCCAACAGTCGTTGTAAAAACGTCGTCGTAAAAACTTGATTTTGTTCTTAAATATTTTTACCAAAAATTTACTTTTAAAAAAGTGACAAGTCGTGGCAGTTACCAAGGAGTATTATTATTATTACTAGCTTTTGCCTGCGGCTTCGCACGCCTTAAATTCGTAGTAAAACAATTCCCACTTCTTTTTTTTTTTGTATTGGCTTCTATATGACTTTTTTAAGTGTTACAATCAAAATTACTACATCGGCAGACATCGCTCACTGTCAAAAGTATATTTAAAGTTTTCAATAAGGATACAATATTAGGGGCTGTAATTTTTTTTTTACCTCTCTTGTTTTTACTTAAACGTCCATTTAAATACTTCTTTAACAGAGTACTTCATAACCATTCTAACCATATATCACACTTACAGATTTTCCTTGAACATAATCAAAATATGACCATGTAAACTTGATTAATTCTGAGCTACACAATCGACATTATTTTCACCATCGACTTGAAGGTCTAGTTTTATTAAAAAAAATCTATTTTCAATGATAAACATTCAATTGACTATATGCATTAACAAAATTTTCAATACTGAACATTCACAAAAACCATTTTTGAGACGGTTTGCACGGGAAACGCGAAACGCGGAGATCCTATATTTTAAATCTGTAATATCTTCGAAAATATGTATTTAAATTACATGCTGTAAGGGGCTATGTTGTTCCATATTAAATGTAAAATGTATTTAGGTTATATTTCTTAAAATCGCTTCCTAAATATCCTATTATTTTTCGTAAAAAGTAAAGGATAAAAATTTTGTTATTGTGGGTTATCCCTAAGAGATAAACATATACACTCGCGGATTTTCTTGTAGAACTTTTTAAGATATACAATACTTAGAACATTATTTTGATCTATCATTGTAAGCGCAAAACAATGTGTTTGTTTACGACTTCGCATTAGAAATCTTGAAATTATCAGTGATTTTCTGATATATTAAGCATGTTATAATACGTATAAACCTTCCTCCTGCGTCACTCTATCTATTAAAAAAAACTGCATAAAAATCCGTTGCGTAGTTTTAAAGATCTAAGTTCGAATTCGGTTTATATAATATTATTCTTTTTATTTAAATAAATATATTTCATATTTTCCTTGAGTTTTTTATATGTTCGTTAATAAACTGATCATACTAATATTTTTCAACACACGAAATCGACAGGGTCTCAATGCGGAACGATTTATAAAAATCAAAGTCTTCATCCTTCATCTTTTCTGATTATTTTCTTCGATGATACACACATCGCTAAGATGTTTTAGAAGAAGTAAATTTAAAAGTAATCGTTTCGAAGGAAACGAAAGCTGGCCTCTATTAATGTGTGATCCCAAGCATATTGCCAAAAAAAATGATAAAATCTTTCGAACTCTGGCCTTATCATTTATTATGTTGGTACGTGGTCAATAATCCTTGGAAATTCGTGTTGGTGGGAATTCCAACACGTCTCGCATGTGGTGTAGGAACCATCCTACTTCCACTTTTATTTTTTGTTCATTAGGTGTCTGTAACATTTCCGATTTGATAAATATCAACGGTTATCATACATAATACATAAAGAAAGATAAATAAAGAATCCTTGGAAAAAAACATAACAGTAAAAATATACATATTGAAAAGCCAATATAAAAAAAAAAAGTTCTCTGTAATTATTATTTTTTTAAAGTAAATGGGCTTGTGAATTCATATCATGTTTAAGTAACAGTGAGTTAATAGTTTAATTATTTGTGACCCCGTTCTCTGAGAGTGTTTTGAGGTTTCTATTTTTGTATCTGTAGGCTGTACGTATAAACTATAACTATTACTTATCTGTAATTTGTTTGAGTTTGACTTTACTTTTCATGTTTGATGTTTTTGTTTTTCAAATACTGAATACAAAGCAAGGGAAGCAAAACGCTAAGTATTTAATTTAATAGTAATAACCTCAATAGAATATTTATGTGATAGAAAAATTTACGACCGATGTCAGAAACTTCTATACCAGCAAACCAACCCCCGAAGGAAGAGCTGCCGTCGTCAAAAATAACGGAGACAGTTAAGGTTAGAGAACATATCAGTGCTTCAAACTATAACGATTTAAATTCGTTACAAATATAACTTTTTCTAATACATACTTTTATTTTAGAAAATTATATCGATGGAAAAGGAAAATGAAACGAACGCTAGTCGTAAATCTCGTATTGATCTCAACGCACTACCAACTCGCCAGTATCTAGACCAAACAGTTGTTCCTATATTACTGCAAGGATTATCCGCCCTTGCCAAAGAACGACCGCCTGATCCAGTTAACTATTTAGCTGCATATTTATTGAAGAATAAAAGTACATTTGATAACAATAACTCAGGATCTAATAATAATCCTCCTCAAAATCCACAAACTTAGGTTTAGTATAGACAATGTAATATAAGGCTGCCATGCATATTCCATAATATAATCTATGCTTTTTAGATGGAACCTTTATGGATATTGTACAAGTTGTGATTACTGGTTGAAGATTACAAGAAATAACAGTTATTTTCTATAAAGTCAAAGCAATATATTACATTAATTACATACAACATTGCATTGGCAGCCTTATATTTTAGCATGTAGTGGACATGCTTGTAAATGCTTTAAAATTGAAACCAATAGCTTATATTGTTATAGAGGTGCAGAGGTTAATAGTTTGTTTCATATTAGGTAGCTCAACAAATAAAATTCAACATTTTCATTTTGTTCATTCTGTATTTCTTTCCTGATACAAACTTGTTAACTTTTCCTTATGAAAAAAAATTTAGTTAAACTCTTTATTATTTTGCCAATAAAAAAAGAATTACTATTAGTCTTATTATAAATTACCATTATTACCATTATTCACAATATATAATTTTATTTTCCCCGATTTTTTTTTTGTCTGAAGCATTTGTTTTACATTGGTTTAACTTTATGTATGTATGTAAGAATAGAAAGCACAAAAATCTTTATTGAATATTAAAGAAATAAACCAGATAAAAATTATTTTCTATTTATGAATTGCATGTGATGGTATTCCACACCCTTACTTCAGGACATGAACTATATCCCAAAAATCTTTTAATCACTTTTTAACTCAGTTTCTTCAAGAAATTGCTGTCGATGGAGCAACCAAGAGTCTGTATCACCACCACCTTCTTCTGCAGAAACAGAGGGAGGTTCAAATTTGAGGACATCAGAGTGAATGCTGCATTCAGTTAGAGATGGTACAGAGTCATGGACAGGTAGTGGCACAGGCTCCGGAGGCAGGAACTCTGCCATGTATGCTGTCACATTACGGGCTCTCCAAACTGATACTCTTCCTGTTAGCAATAAATGTATTATGAACATTGACCAAGAAATTCAACAAACAAAATTATATTTTAATGTTTTTAATTTGATTTAATATGTTTATCAGTTCTTTATGTTTTACTAATTCTTTTAAAACAGTTCTTACCCAAAGTCTCATCAATCTCCACTTCTTCTTCGCCTTCATCGAGTCTTTCTTCTTTTACTTCTTTCTCTTCCTTTTCTTCCTCTCCTTCTCCATATTCCTCAAAATCTGGATCTTTTATTAGTAAATAGAATCCATGCTGCATGCAATTCGTGTCAAAGACGAAACAACCAGGCCCCTTTGGTTTTCCTTTCAGCCAGGAGCCATGATAACGAACTCTAGGGTATATTATCTGGCCCGGTCCTTCGATTACTCCTTCAACCCATGTTCCCATAAATTTGATCTGTGAATTCAATGTTAGCTTACTACAAGATGATTCGAGGAACAGTTAATAGGTAGGTATAGAAGTTTGACATTTGATTATTTACATAAACTATATAATAGTTTCGAGGGCGCTTGGTGTAGGGGTTGATAAATGCTGGTAGTTCAAAAAGAGGCTGACCTGGTACTCCGCTATAAAATAGGTTCCAAGGCCATGACGTTTTCCTTTAAACCAAGCTCCCTCGTAGATATCTCCGTTGGGATAATAATAAGCACCGAAGCCGTGCTTCAAATCGTGTCTCCAGTCACCCTCGTAGCGGGACCCGTCAGGATAAGTCATCAAACCCACCCCGTATTTCATAGCTTTACGCCATTCTCCTGCAATATCATAAAGAATAACAACTTGCTTAGTTACCTATAGGTATTTCTATAACACCATCAAAATTCATTAAGCTGTTTTTAAGTTATATAAGAAATACATACATAGGTACATGACGTTTCAGTCTTAAACCGATTATTCATCTGAGTTTCTCACAAAAAAGGTACAGATTTATATTGTAAGAATTTAATGTTAAAACATGATGAGATCGCAACTTCAGTAAAGCAGAAGACTAAATTAATTATTTATTGCACACTAAGTGCAGGTTCAAATCTTTAGGTTGTAGGTTTGTTAGGTACCTTCATAACGAGCTCCATTTTTAAAAACGTATAAGCCTTTTCCATTCCTCATTCCCTGGCAGTAGCAGCCCTGATAATAGTCCCCATTAGGCAGCACAGCCCAGCCCTCGCCATGTCGCTCGCCGTCTGCACTTCTACCGCCTACGTATATCTGTAAATGTGCATCACAGGTATATTTGCTATTTACGTTTGATTGGCGCTATATAGTTGTTGCGTTACAGAAAAACACAACAAAATACAATAATTTAATAAATAGTATATTTAAAATAAATTAATTTAAATAAATGTTATTAACTCCGATTGTATCAACATCTTCAGGCCCTTCTCCTTTTTCTTCAGCCATTTTCTGTGTCTTGCCGTTGATTGACACAAGTATAACAAGTATTGTTATTATGTTAAATCAAAAAAAGGTTTCATTTAATGGCTTATGTTATTTTTTTTTATAATTATTTGTTGACTACAAACTACCCATTATGTAAAGACTTCATTTAGGTAATAGAAAAAATATTACTTCTTATTCCTATATATTTACATGTTTATTTTCATCATCTTTTTTATGTTTTCCTCAACAAAGGTTTGTAAAAAAATTAATTGTTCATTGTTACGTGAGAAGTGTACACAGAAATATTTCCCAGAGTCAGTAAAAAAATTGAGGTTATGAAATAGACAAAATATTGTGGCAGCGAACAGTTACAAATCAATTTAAATATAGTAATAAGTATTAGTTTTTTATACTATCGAGACAAATCAGAAATAACACAACTGTATAAGTGTAACGAAAATAATTTATTTTTTTAATCAATAATAAATAACAGATTAATAACACCTTAGAGCAAGCTGGGCGAAAATCAGATTTGTTGTTCATCACTTCGACTAGAAAAGGCGTTGATCTCATAAACACACTTTGAGAACATGTACTCTTGTACTAACATATTTAATATAAGTTTGATATATTTGTACCTCTTTACTTATGTTAAAACCTCGCTGATATTAAATGAACTATGAATAATTTTAAGGGCAATTAATCACAGACAAAATTAATAAATTAGTTATAGCCTCATTAAAAACTAAACACTTACAAACTATCCACATCAAGTTTCACATAGCGTGTAATACCATAGAACAAATATACCTAATAAATAAACTGAACAAATTATAATTAGGCAAGCAATCTACATCTATTTGTACTTTAATATTAATCCAAATGCAAAGGTGTGAACTAGTTTTACAGCGGCAAGTGGAACGTTTCTTACATTATTCATTACTGCATAACAGTTCAGACTCCATTACATCCGATTGATAAACAAGGTCAACACCTAAGGTATTCTGTAGGTCAAACAGCTTGACAGCGTACTGCGTGACCTCAATAGCGTCGAATTCCAACCGATTTTTGTGTAAAAAGAACTTAAATCGCTTAATACTTATTTACTCAATATAGTAATAAAACCAAGCAAATCAACGTGGAGGTGCTTGTGGCGGTGCATCTTCTAATTTTCCCCAAACTACGTTACACATTTCCCGCACTAGTGCTTGCTCCCCACAGTCTAAATCAGGAGCTGGTCTTCTCCTTTCTCTTTCCACCCTTTCCCTTACTTCTAACACTTGTAAAGCACGTACTACCGCTTCTGGTCTTTCATTAAGTCCACTTCCCAAGCCCTTTTCTGCTTCCAATCGTCTCACTTTTTGCTCTAAATCTTTTACGTATTGAACAGTTCGTTCCGCTAGTTGTGGATGCGTAATTGATACGGCAGTCGTTTGTGGTCGAGCCACTTCTTCGGCATTTGTGCCACTGCTACTTCCGTCACCGTTGTCTCTTTCTCTCCCAGCTGTTCTACCGCAATTAACACAGGAAGACCGCTCACGTTCTTCATCTAAATAAAGGCATAATTCTTTTAATTCTAAATTGTCTCGTATGAGTTCTTGTTGCTTATCATCTAATTCACGTAGTTTGCTTTGATAGGCAGACACTTCTTGCCGCATGACAGAAGCTGTGTACCTTCCAAAACGCTGCCATTCACGAGCTAATTTACGACCTTTTTGTCGATCATCATCTAAAAAGCAACACAAGTCACGAAGTTCTTGATTATCTTCGCTTAATCGACGATTAGCCTCTTTCAATGCTTTTATTTCATCTAAAAGTGTTTGAATATGCCGCCTTTGCTCTGTCGGTGGACGGGGACCATCAGATTCGATTCGTTTTGTGAACTTGAGCATATCAGCAGATCGCCTATGAATCTGTTCCTCTTCTAAATTACGATGCACACGTTGAGTGTCGTCGGCACTTCTTGCTCTTGTCGTTGCTTCTACAGGCTCGTGTATTATAGCTTTCGTAACAATCTCACCACCAGGTCTTACCATCCGCACTGCGACAGGCGGGATAGGATATCCTGCAGGACCGTGAAAATATTGCAAGTGGGGATAAGGGCCATTCGGGTACAAACCCGGTATTGTAGTTTGAACTCCCACTGGATATTGATATTTATTAGGATCGATTGTTTTCACAGAATTAGAAGGTTTGAACTCTTTCGAGGTTGCGTCTGTAGTGGTCAATTTAGAGCTCGCAGCGGCAGGTGGCGGCGGATGATACCGCGGTGGAAAGTTGACCGGTTCCGAGGCCTGTTTACCTAGTTGTTGCTGGTGTTTTATAAATTCCCCCGTGTTTTGTCTATTTGACATCGTTGACACAGTTTTTAAAACAGTCATCAGCTCAGTCAAAGCTCAGTCTCGTATATTTTTCTAGGTACATTTCAAAATCGTTAGGATTGCGTTGATATAGCTGTAGGAACATAGGTTCAACGGAGGGTCCTTGAATGAACGGAGTAGGGGAACGCTGCCGGCTACGTAGACCGTGGCATTAACACAATGAAATCGAACGTGTTCTGTACTTATGCACTACTTATACCAACTACACCTTGATACAATGTTTCACTAATCGCTTGTTATGATTCCGAGTTTAGTTTTTGAGGTTGTAATGATGTTGTTCGCACACAAAACAGGTTATTTATGTCTCTCGTTGTTGTAAAGTAACGCGAGCGCGCACGGACTGTGTATCTATGACTGGCTACACTCTACCTGCGCCTGCGCAGTCTGCGGAGGCTCTCGCGGCATCCCGCTCTATCATTCTCTCTTGCCTGTGCTCACATATGCCTTTTTCCATTCATTCTATTAAGCGAAATATTTTAGTTGTATACAAAGAATGTCTTAAGAAACTTTTATTTAATGAGATACATAAAATTCCAAGCTTAAATTTGTAAAATTTTGTATTATTTGTAATGTACTCGTATTTCGAAAAGGTACCATTTATTTTAACCTAAGTGTGTAAATTTACTTATAAAATATAAAGACAGTGTTAAAAGTTACTAACAAAAAAAAATATTTAAAAACCCTGATACAAAAAGCCGCCTAAAAAGGATAAAAATAATATTTTTATGTAATTATTGAAGTTCTTGCGTCTGGGGACCGTTGTACGTACTTTGACGATGGTATCTATTTTACAAAATTTTGAGCTAATAAATGAGGACTTAGATTATAAGATTTGATGTTGTTATTTCGTTATTTGCCTTGGTATCTTACTATCATTTTAAATTCTTCCTTTACGAACCAAGCTGTCGATAAAAAAAACCGCATTCAAATCCGTCCAGGCCTTTGGCGTTGCCACAGACAGACATACAGATAACCAGATTTGCAGGTCAACAGGTCGAGGGTTATAAATACATATTTTTAATAAGTAGTTTTTCTATAGGTAGGTTACTACCTAGCTAGGTAATAATATGAAATTAATATACTTACCTATATTCCATATTTTTCATATTAAGTACTATTCAGTAATTTACAACCAATTTTACATTTACATTTTCTTTAAATTTCTTTTATTGTAAAATTTTCATCGTCAAAAAAAAAATACTAAATTCATCAAGTTACTTATTAAATACTTTTAAATAATCTCTTTATAACAATGTAATACAGAAGAACTAAGAAGTTTAGTTAATGCCTTCATAAATTACTCATAGGTAATTGTTAATAGATAAGTAGACTTACTTAGTTCGACAACTTAGGACAGACTGTTCCAAATACTTTTTTGATACAATACTAATTAATAATAACACTATTAAAAGTTTCAAATATTTCTCGAGTGTTGAAATAATATTTATTGATATATATATCTTCTCATATAATACAACAAAAATGTGACAAAATCTGTACAAGTATTAAATTTATTTACAAACAAAACTGTTAAAACGTGTTTAGAGTAAATGATATAGATGAGAAATAATATAATTATAAAAAACTTTTACTCTTTCTCTCATTTTCGCGAGAATTAACAAAATATTTTGACTATAATTACAATAAAACACAAATACTGCCAAAACAAGTAAGTATTTTAGGATTAACATGGGCATGATTAAAGCATTCAGGATGGTTCTTACTTTAAGAGTTTCTCCAATTTTTAAGGAAAACCTAAAAGAAATGGCGTGGGCTCTATATACGTATATATATTTATATTTTTTTATTTCACTAGGTATGGATATATATGTAGGTATGAATAGCGTGCGTCGTCCTCAGTCAGTTAAGGTTATGTTAAGTAGGTATCCCCGGCAGTAAGCCGCCAAAGTTGAAGCAGTATAGCTCAGCAGTCAGCAGTCAGCAGTCAGTAGCAGTGGTACCTCGGTGCGAGCAAGGATGGCCGCCGCCTGGCTCGTGTGTGTTGCATTCGCAATTTGTTTTAACGGTAAATTTTAAGCATCTAATAAGACATTATTTGTATTAAAACTAGTTTGCATTTTTTGTTCCATCCTGCTGACGTTTATTAAAATAATTTCTAATGTTATGTTAATTATAGGTAGTAATAAAAATCTAATATTTTTAGAATCAAGTCATAATAAAAAAAACATATACTATTTACAATAATCTTGTATATAATTGTACAATATCTACTTTCTTGTAGGTGTCATTGGTCAACGAAAACCAATAAAGGAGGCTCTATATCTAAACAGTGAAGCTTTCAACACGTCTGTGGAAGACTGCGTGTGGCGCCGGGAGAGAGAGCCTTGTCCGGACGCTAATGTCGCCATCAATTTATATACAGAAGCTGAACCTACTAAGAAAGAGGTAATTAATTATTTTGCTTTTCTATTACTTGCTATTTCATTTATTACGAGGATGCAAGTGATTAGTTAAAACACTTCAATCTATATAAGACGATCGGGACAATTATACCAATTAGAATTTAAAAAATATTATATGAACACTTGAATTTTAAAGAAAACAAAAAGTGGATAACATTCCTTGTACTCTTGCTGATAATATCATCGAAAAGAAAAGGTTTTATTGTAATGAAAAATAGATACCTATTTAGGTATGTAGGTAGTTTGTTACACGACCCAATTAGCGGCAAAATTCCGATTATGTGCGAGAACATACATAGCCGGGTAAGTATATATTTAATTATCATGATGGTAGTTTTTGGTGTATGAGTATTATTTTGTTTATATTATATATTTGTACAGTTTTAAGGATATTAAGTGGGCAGCTACCGATCTAGAGTTACCAATCTTTAAATTTACTTCTGATTATTTACTAATAATTTCTCTTGAGTTCTAATATCTTGAAAACAGAATTATTATGCGATTTAAAATAGAAGAAAATATTAAATATAGTTAGTTGGTGAACAACTACTTCGTTATCATTTTAAATATATTTGGGATTCCATTTTTATCTTTTAAAAAATATATATTAATATATTCTTTAATTAAACTATTTGAACTATGAAGTTATTATAGTGTTTTCTAAGGTTTTCACGAGTACTACACATTAAAATAAAACTATTTTTACGGATTTAACTCGCGTGTATTGAATTAAATTTTAAATTTACATTTTAAATCTAACCCTTAGATTTAAAATGTAAATTTAATTCAATATACGCGAGTTAAATCCTTAAAAATAGTTTTATTTCTATGAAGTTATTGTTTCGTACATACATTTACACTAAGTGGAAAATTAGCTAAGTATTTTACAATAAGTAAATTCGGTTCACAGTTGACTGACTACGGCTAGCCGGGCTGCCGGCAGCGCGTCTGAAGAACCGTTAGACGCGTATTAGGAATACAAAATAGTTTTTTCTTTGGAAAGTGTTTTCTTTTCATAAATTATATTATAAGGCTTATAAGGATATTTATTTTTGTTAAAAAAATATACGTACGATTTGTCTTTTTTGGATTCAAAATATTGAAGTTAATTTATACAGGCTTTAATTTATACCTTTTAATAATGGCCTTAATTTAAAATTAGAATTCCACTGCCTTGTAGCAGGTCTCTCTTTGTAAGAGTCAATTGATACAGTGTCACTAAAAGTAACTGTATACCTATGAAATATGAACACTGAGCCTTGGCCCTTAAAGTATTGTATATTTCGTTTATACAAAAACCTTAAGGGTTTACACACATATATTAAACCAGTGATTTTATTTAAAAAAAAAAATTATTTTTAACAAAAGTACAATTTATAAGGTACTTACTAATTATTATCAATAAATGTTTGTAAAATTTATATGAAATCTAGAGTTCAACTCCTTGCTCAGGTAACTACTTAATACAAAATACACTCAATTAAGAACGTTTTGAATTATACATAAACATATTTAATTTGATATTGTATATATTTAAATATTATATTGCTTATGTGTCAGTTTTATCTAAAAGAACTACCGCTATTTGTTCTTGGAACCAATGAATCCTACAGGTTCATTATTTAGTGTAACGTTTAATTATTATATATATAATTATATATTTTTCAACTCTACTGTCATCTAAGAAAAAATAAAATATATCTAATTTAAACATGCATAATTACATTCAGTTTAGTAAATCTAGCTTTATCTTCGAATAGATTCCTGTATGAAGAAACCAGGAAATATTGGAAAAAATATAATAAAATAAAGAAATGTATTACGTCTTCCTTAGTTATAAGTTACGTTCTAGTTATTATATGTTTATATGTAATATAAATGTTAAAAGAATAAACATTGATTTTATAACTTAGACCTATAAATCACGAAGTACATAAGTCATGTCAAAGCATTGTGTCGTAACTTGAAATGCTCTACATACGGCGGTGTTTCACGAGAAGTACCTACCTAGTCTAGATAAGACAGATTCTTAGATATTTTATAGATCAAAAAAATATACCAAAATAACACGGTAGTTTATTGAAGGGATAATTTACTTTTAATAAATTGATTTATTTTTACTTGATTTACTTTTACTTTTACATACATTGATAAATAATTGTTAATCTTATAGACACCAAAGAAATAGATAACTTTAACTGCTATTTTGATAGATATACCTAGGTATTAGGTAAAAATCTTTTGCTTTCAGTCCTTCATTTTACAAGTAAGTGATATTTTTAAAGAGACACATTGAACGTCAAGCTCTAGTCAAACTATTTGCAAGGTTTGAATGGTAAAAGAGCGCTCGGCCAAAAAGATGACTTGGCAAGAAACTATATTTTAAAGAGCTATTAATTATAGAAACACCCTGTAGAGACTGACTTTAATCTTATTTTCAATGTGTCGCAGATTGACTTATTCAGCGAGGACTGGCTGCGGCAGAGTAGTTGGGAACCTTCACACGAGACCATCTTGCTGATACATGGCTACGCTGGCGGTGATGATACGCTGCCCATAGTTGTCTTGAGAGATGGTATGTGCAATATAATAATTCAAAAACCTGTTTGTTACGCAATAACCTTTCTGATGACAGAGTTAAGACAGAAATGAGTTTCTCTTAAATATATAAAATAAAATAATATAATAATTTGTATTTCTATCATTATGGGATGAATTAGGAGGAGGGAGGAGGTGGGAGGGGTTTGGTCCTAGATACGAAGATATCTTATAATAACAGGCTTAATAACTTGATAGATTTATTATCTAAGTATATAAATATATTAAAATGACAACTAGTAAAATCTGGACATCCATGCATTTTTTTTGCAAAAGTATTTGTATCTGTTGTATGTAGAAATTTTTTAATTTGTGTGTTTGTTTGCGCATTACGCAAACCTACTAGACGGTATTTGATATATTTTTTTGTTGTGGCTATGCTTATTGTCTTAGTCACAACATATTGTACTTCGTACCACGGATTGTTTTATGTTTTGGCTTTATTTACAATTGACCTTAGCTTACTTTAAAATATATGACTTTATATTTAATTAAGTTTATAAATGGTTTAAATGGACTGAAAGACGGGAGCAGGCAAAGTCGATGGCAACAATTGGTATTTAATAAAAATACGTACTGAAGTTCTCCGTTACTCAAACCAATTTAAATGGGTTATTCATTACTTTCATGATATTAAGTTTATTGGTATGTAGGTAATTGTTCGTACTCGCGGGTGAAAGTAACCCTGTGCCAGCAGACTGCCGACTGAGTTACTTAATACTTTCACTTTAGCCAATAATGCGATGTAGTTCATTCATCTGCGGCGGCCGCGTCCAGCTCCGCAGCCGCGTCACAGCTCACAGGTCCAGGATCGATGCAACTATTTGCCTTAGCCATTATTACATTAATTACATTTGTGACATTCAAAATGGATTGTAGATTTTTATAATTGTTAATGTATCATCTACCTTGGCCATGGGGTTCGAGAAAATTATTTAAGGGGAAGTAAACGAATTCTTGAGGTCTCTCTTAATTGAACTTAGCACACTGTCTTATTATTGAAGTTACTGGAACAACTAGGGCTGCTGATGGGCCCGTGACGTTTAAAAATGATAATATCAAATAAATACAGATATAAATGTGACGGCTATTTTTAAATTTTTCAAATTTTATTAACAGTTACCTACGCGTAATTTAAATTTTTCACCACACGCTCCACAATTATCCTTAATTTTCTCGAAACCGACTTATAAAATATAGTAAAGTTTGTTTAAACGTGTTGATAGAGGACACAGGAATCATAAGCCTCCAAAACTGTTTATTTCAGACCTTAAGTAAAATTTAAAAAAATGTATTATAAACCAAATGACATGATTTGTTAAAATCATAATGAACAAAAAACATTCTTAAAAACAAATCAACAACTGATGCGGGTGCCCCAGTTCTTAAGCACATTTACGAAGCAAAGCGAAAGCGGAATCGGGATGTTTTGAGATTTATCTAAAGACTTTGATTGCGTAGATCCTCAAACATTACTATGTAAACTTAACCACTATGATTTGCGTAGTGTTGCGCTTGATCTTATTACTTACCTGAATCACCTCTTACCTGAATCAATGAGTTCAGACTGTTGATTAAAATAATTCTTAGTCGGCTGGAACACACCCTAAAAATGGGTGTTCCACAAGATCTATTTTGGACCAATTTTTATTTATACTTTATGTTAATTATGTTGTATTTACACTTTATGTTAATTACGACCACGTGACACGTGTCTACGTGACATTGTAGATTTTGTTGATATCTCTCTTATTTTTAAAGTTGAGTGTAATATGTGTTAGCTTTTATGTAACTGGTTTAGATAAAAATAAAGATATCAGTTGTTGGTTTGACTAAAACGTGTAATGTTTGTATAGAACTTTAATTGACTAAATATATAATTGTAATATTGGATACTGATTTGATTAAGGTTAGTGAATATATATATCTTCTCCCAGCCAAGAGAAGGCAGTGTATGACCGAGAGACTAAGTTATGTAACAGAACTAGTATAATAAAGTGTAAAAGTGATAGTAAAGAGTTTAAATAACAGTTAAGAGTTTGAATAACTTTAACATTTTAGTGTGTTTGTAGAAGTGTCATAAAGTGTTTTAAAGAATAGAACGACTGTTGTGGTTGTTACTCGTAAAAAAATGGAAATAGAACTTGTGGTTTACATAATAATAATAATAATAATAATATCAGGACAAATTACACACATTGATCTAACCCCTAAGTAAGCAAATTATTTGCTTGTGTTAAGGGTGTTAGACAACGATACAAATACATAGAAATACAAATTATAAATACTGAAAATATATTTAATAAACGACCAAGCCCAGAAACACAGACATCTATGCTCATCACATAAATGCCTGTCTCTGCCGGAAATCGAACCCGAGCTCCGTTGCGCCGTGACACGTTAGGCACCACTCGACCAACGGGGCAACGGGGTATATTTTATTTATTTAGTATAACAAAAAAAAACACTGATCCTTATATTTAAAAAAGTTAAACAAAATAAGAAGAATGTCTAAAATTACGCCAGCTAGACTCAGCGGTGGGTTACTTGAGATAATACCTTAATTTTAAATTATATGTAAAAATTACTAAAAAAGAAATCCTAGACGCCACTGACAAATTATCAGCGAAGACATATGCACGATCCTCCTGCTTGTCAGTACTGGAGAATCACAGTCAAACACTTGTTTATAAAACTTTGAAAATGGAAGTGTTGATTAATGGTAAAAATTAATTTTGTACGTCACCATATTATCGTTATTTAAACGCCAAATTTTAGATATTTTTTAAACCATTCTAATCAAATATCACAATTATAGATTTTTGTTGAACATAATCAAAATATGACCATGTACCTAAACTTGAGGAATTCTGAGCTACATAAATTCAAATTCAAAATATCTTTATTCAAGTAGACATTTACACGCACTTTTGAATCGTCAATTACATTAAATTGGTCAGTATAGTCAGTCTGTGAGTAAGCTACCACCAGCTCGGAATTCTGTTTTGCTGAGAAGAGCTGGCCAGAAACTCAACAGTAGCTCTTTTTAAATAAAATTTAACAATGTTTGACTTATACATTATAACATCAACCCTACAAATGAGTCAATGACCCAAGTTCCATATATTTCGATCAACCAAAAATTCTTGAATTTTATATTAAGATTTATTTAATAATATACTTTAATTTTAGATTTAAAACTAAGAAAAGGAAGATCTAAGATATCTTGTGGAACCTTATTATACGTGCGTACACTAAAGCCCATGAAAGATTTGTTAACTTTTTAAACTTGTCGAAATTTAAGCGTTACGAGTTTATTTTTATTACTTGTATTTATCGTATGTCTGTCGCTGTTCTTAGTATAAGTATTTAGATTTTGACGTATATGTTATTAAAAATGTATTGAGAAGCGACCGTAAGTATACCGATTTCTTTAAAAACATCTCTTAGGGAGTCTCTAGCTCTTAAATTACAAATAGCCCGTTTAGCTGTTTATTGTAAAACAAGTATAGAATAAATTTTGGCAGAACTTTCCCATAATAAAATACCGAAATAAAATGAAAATACTATAAAAAAAGCCGTATTAACATCTGTTAATAGTCCTACTTTTTTAATTGCAAAGACAGCTGAGCTGAGTTTTCCAGCTAGTATTGAGAGATGGGGGTTCTACTGGAGCTTTTTATCTAAAGTTATACCTAAGAAAATTGTTGAGTCAGTCAGCTCTAATACTTGATTGTTAAGAAGTAAACTACAATTTTTACTTTTGACATTAGGAAGTGTAAATTCCATGCATTTAGTTTTTTTAGTATTTAAGACCAAATTATTAATTTCAAACCAATGAAGAACATGTGACAGAGCACTGTTTACTTTGTCATAATAAGCCTTATTACGATCAACATTGAAAATAAGCGAGGTATCCTCAGCAAAAAGTACAACGTCACAATGTCCTCTTACATAAAAGGGCAAAACATTAATATAGAGTAAAAATAAAAAGGGACCAAGAATAGATCCTTGTGGAACACCCATCTTTAGGTGAGAACCAGCCGATTTACAATTATTTACATCAACCGTCTGAATTCTTTGATTTAGGTAAGAGGCAATAAGATCAAGCAGCACTTATAAGATCATGCAGCACTATGCACACCATAGTGGTTAAGTTTACATAGTAATGTTTGATGGTCTACGCAATCAAAAGCTAAATAATATGTATTAGACATTCAGTTAGCTATCTACATTAACAAAATTTTCAAGGCTGAACATTTGCAAGAGCCATCTTTGAGACGGTCGACCGTTCCGAAAATATTGATTTAAATTACATGCTGTAAAGAACTATATTGTTCCATATTAAATGTATTTAAGGCACTTAATTAGATAAGGATTAACACTGTATTGCTTAAAATCGTTACGTAATTAAGCCGTTATTTCGCGTAAAAGTAAAGGATAAAAATTGTCTATTGTGGGTTATCCCTAAGAGATAATATATTAAGCATGTTAATATACATATAAACCTTCTTCTTGAATCACTTTATCTTTAAAAAAAACTGCATTAAAATCCGTTGTGTAGTTTTAAAGATCTAAGCATACATACAGACATAGGGACAGACGCGGAAAGCGACTTTGCTTTGTACTATGTAATGATTAACAGCGACTTACTCTGCCTCTCAGTCCTTCATTGACTAACAATAAAACAATCCAAAAGCTGGAGGTCGGCTTTAGGTATGTTTAAATTGTCTAATATATTTGAAGAGATTTGCCTAAAGTGTTAAGCACAGACCAGGCAAGTTATCGACTGGTGCTAACCCCCTTTTGGAATATGTTGGTAGGATTTTCTATTTTATTTACTTTTATGCTTGTCTGTTAGTCCACTCTTAAAATGTCTTTTAGTCGGCTCTCCAGACAACAAGCCTAGTCGAAGCCGGTCGGTACACACAATAAAAAAACCAACAAAAAATTTATATATAACAGATATATAACATTTTTGTTTTATATATATTATTTAATTTGTGTTTTCCCGTTAAGAAGAATAGATGATAGAAAAACAAGATAAGATAAAAAACACCACACCATGTTATTTGATCAAATTCTTTCAGTAGTTTTGTTGTATTGTACTCGTAGTTAGATATAGCACTAAACTATTCCGTTTTCGGTGAAATTATAGAATTTTCCCTTGTATTGTGACCACATCAATACATGACCTAACCATTTCAACCTGTCACTTTACCAGATTCTACTAAAATTCTATCAGTATCTTTCCTGCGAATCAGTTACAAAACAAGCTTTGAGTTATGCGTCACGTTTTAAACACATGACATTTCGTTTTTTATAAAATATTTAACACTCTGATTTTGCCTCGTACCTTTTTTTACCTATAGGTAGCAATAGTCAGACTATTTAAAGTGCTACTTTCAACGGGTAAATAAAAAACTTTCAGCGTATCTCCGTCGTGGGGGCTACAACGTGTTCATGGTAGACTGGGGTCAGCTCTGTCAGCCTCCTTGTTATGTAGCGGCCGTCCACAATCTCCGACCAGTAGCACGATGCCTTGCGGAAGCTCTTGGTTCTCTGAGAAGAGCTGGCTTGCGGCCGGACAGACTGACCTGTGTTGGTCATTCGCTCGGAGCACATATGTGCGGCATTTTAGCTAATTACCTAAACTTCAGGCTTAATAGAATTATTGGTAAGTAGGTATTACTTACGTTTTATAAATAATTAATCTAAGTCAGATTATAGCAGATCTTTAAAGAATTCAATATTTTGTCTCAAGAAAATAAATTAGTATTTATTTAATAGTTAACGATTTAAATCAGATTAGTTCGGTTTGGAATATAGACTTCTTTCGAAAATCCTAACCAATTTTCTAACTTTCCCAGAGGTTGCGGGTTCAAATCCCTGCCCGTAGCGGTTTATTTTTCATTCTATATTTATATAAATTTAAATAAGCTTAACATGTCTTTACCTACTTGTTTATAGATATTTTCCAACAAGAATTTAGAATATAATTTGATCTTCAAGAGACAGTCACGCGTCTTAATACATATCTAATTGTAGGTCTGGACCCTGCGCGACCGCTGATCAGATCCGCACCCGCCCTTCGTCTGGACCCAGGCGACGCGCGCGCGGTGCACGTGTTACACACTAACGCGGGAAGATACGGAGAGGGCGCCAGACTGGGACATGCCGACTTCTGTCTCAACGGTGGTCGGAGTCAGCCGTATTGTGAAGATACACCAAGTATGTATTGTGAAATGCGATGTGTTTGTTAAACTAAAACAGACCGACAGAAACTTTTTAATTATATAAAGATCTTCATAGTCAAATCATTAGGGAGAAGGAAGGTCAGGAGGAATGTAAGAGTATTAATGTAAAAAGTAATGTATCCTCGCCCGAGGCAACGATTTGAATAAGTAGTACATAATAATATTATTTATGGCAATAAGCTTGGAGACGACTGTTTTTATTTCGACCAAACATAGCCGAGAACCATCTCGATGAAGAATCAAGCTTTCAATTAAAAAAACCGCATTAAAAATCCGTCCACGCGTTTGGCTGCTACGTTGCCACAGACAGATACACAGATACATAGATACGCAGGTCAAACTTATAACACCCCTCTTTTTGGGTCGCGGGTGAGAAAGACAAGATAAGTTTTCCTTTCATCACATTATCTATAGAGCGACAACACCTAACGTACGTTGTGCTTGACTCTATTTTAAGTCGATTAATTATACTTTGTTAGAGAGTAATCAATTCGTCCAAGGTGGTCGATAACATTTGGTAACCGACCTCCACCTACAACTAACTTACTTATACTTACTTTACAGACGAGGCGTTGTGTAGTCACGTGTGGTCGGTGTGCTACCAGGCGGAGAGTCTGTTCCGTCGTCGGCTGGCGGCGCCGTGCGGGCGGCGTTGCTCCGTGCGCGTCCCGCCGGCGCGCGCCGCCGCGCTGCCCGTGCCGCTGGGGCAGCCCGCGCCCATGACGTACGTACCATTGACGACTTGTACTGACTTGATTGTTTTGTATTGACTTGATTGACTTGTACTGACTTGATTCAAATTCAAATTCAAAATATCTTTATGCAAGTAGGCATTTACACGCACTTTTGAATCGTCAATTACATTAAATTGGTCAGTATAGTCAGTCTGTGAATAAGCTACCACCAGCTCGGAATGCTGTTCTGCTGAGAAGAGTTGGCCAGAAGCTCTTTGTAAGTTGCTCTTTTTAAATGTTATTTAACAATGTTTGACTTATACAATATGACATCAACCCTGCAAATGAGTCAATGACGCAAGTTCCACACATTTCGATCAACCAAAAACTCTTGAATAGTTTAGTAAGATTCCATCACCGTCCTGATAAAGACGATCACATATAGAATGCTTAATTCACCGAGACGGTCAGCGATACGGTAGCTCAGTTGGTAGAGCGACGGGACGGTTTCCCAGTAGTCGCGGGTTCGAATCCCTGCCCGTATCGGTTATATTTCATTCTATATTTATATAAATTTAAATAAGCTTATCATACATGTTTAAAGATATTTTCAAACATAGTAAGATTTATTTCATAATATACCTTTAATTTTAGATTTAAAACCAAGAAAAAAAAGTAAGACATCTTCCGGAATTTTATTATACAGGGTTATTTTTAATTAGTTGAGCACCTTTTGCAGGCTGCTTCTCTACATCAATCCCAACAACATTTGTTCTACGACTTTTAAAAAATCTTGATAAATAACTCAGAATAAACGAAACAAAAAAAATTTTGCTCCCTCGATTATTTATTACTCTGTATTTTGTAAGCAGTCTAAAGTATAGGTCGCGGCAGTCTAGCGCTGTACGAAATTTGTAAGGTACCACGACGCACGTAATACTATTATAACTTATTATTATTTTTTGTTTTATTTCAAACAGTATGTAATAATTACCCAATCGTCGTATTGTGTATTAAAATTGTTAACAATAAGGAATCAAGGTAGAATCAGATTATTTACAATAATACAATGTGTTATTTACAAAAGGATTCAATATTTACAAATTACCTCTTAAATGTATATCTCGTTGATACCGGCGCAAAATAGTCCCCTTTATATCCAACACAAAGACCACACCTAAAAATCAACTGTTCACCGACTCCTCTTACCACACTTAGCCAGCACTCGCACTATCTTGGTGTGCTCGATATTTGTGTTACGGCATCACAGTACTGTTTTCACTAATCGAAATTCGGTTACCGAGTAACGGGAGCTAGCGGGTCGCGCGGCACACGCTTATCTAATTGACCGTGACAAACGACTGGATCAAGTTCAAACGTGCATCGCCGCCGCTGCATCACCCCGCGCCCCGCTGCACGTGCCTTGGCACGTATTTTGCCTACGCAAGGTGCGTGGCCTCTCTTTGCTCTAGGTTGCGAGGTTGTTAAATGCTCGTTCAGAGGTGGTAAATAAATTTTGTATGGGAAAACTAAATTTTTAAAACTATTAATTTTAAAAAGTCGTAGAACAAATGTTGTTAGGATTGATGTAGAGGGGCTGCCTGTAAAAGGTGCTCAACTAATTACAAATAACCCTGTATATGCGTATACTCATATTCTTGTATTGATTGTAGGTATGTCTGTCGCTGTTTTTATTATAGTCATTTGGCGTACCTATATATATAAGTTATTAAAAATGTATTGAGAAGCGACCGTAAGAATACCGATTTCTTTAAAAATATCTCTTAGGGAGTCTCTAGCTTTTAAGTTACAAATAGCCCGTATAACTCGTTTTTGTAAAATAAATAAAGATTTAATTTTGGTAGCGCTGTCTCATAGTAAAATACCGTAAGACAATATACCTACCGTGAAAATAACTAAAATAAACGAATCGAGCAGTTCTAACGTCTGTTAATTGTCTTACTTCTTTAATTACAAAGACGACTGAGCCAAGTTTGCTTTCGAGTGTCGAGAGATGGGGGTTCCAATGGAGCTTTCTATCTGAAGTTATACCTAAGAAAGTTGTTGAGTCAGTCAGTTCTAAAACTTTGACGATTGACTTATATTGACCTTATTGACTTGTACTGACTTGATTTTTCTCTTCACCTGATGTTTTTGTTTATTATTTTATTGTTGTATGTAGGTATATCCAAAGGAATATTTATTTCTTAATTATAATAATTAAAGATGTGCCGAATAGTGGTTTTACCTAGTAACCGAATACTATTCGGCTTAACCCTTATCGAACCGAATATTCGGCCGAACTATTCGGTTTACCATTTCATTGTTTGACGGTCATAAACAGGTTCTAAGAGGTACGTTAAACATGTGACTGCAGGCTAGACGAATAATTATGTTGATTTGTGGTTTAAAAATATTGTTTTGAAGCTTAAAAATAAATTCTGATCTAAGTTTCAAAATAAATGTTGACTATACTAAATATTAATTGTAGGTTATCAATAATAGAATAAATATGTTGACTTGATATGTTACGAAATAAATGTTGATTTGAATCAAAATTACTTTATATTATAAAGCTTTAATGAACACATTATTTATAAGATTTCTTGACTTATAACATATACCTATCTTAGTTTTGTCTTTTAGTTCTGTACTGTGTCGTGTAACCAAAAAAATAAAAATACCCAAACCGAATATATTCGGCACCAAAACCGAATAATTTCGTATTGAAAAAGATGTAGAATACTTATCGAATATTCGTCACATCTCTAGTGAAAAGGATGTCGAATATACTAATTGCCGAATACTAACCGAATATTCGTGCATCTGTAATAATAATGGAGTCATCGTTTATTATGTGCCAGTACACTGTACAAAATATTATCTGCATTATACATGTCATTCAAATGGCAAATGTCAACATGTGTCTAACATTTTTTTTAGAGAACTCATAATTTTAAAGATGTTGATGACTTGCAGGGCTTCAGGAGCGTACTGCTTAGAAGATTACAGCGCTCCCTTCTGCCCGACGACCAGTGGGTTGCCGGAGGGTGACGACCGCTGCTGCCTCGACCGGCAGTACGCGGCCGCCGCCTCCACCTCGCCGCCACAGACCAGACCCACCAGACCACGACCCGTGCAGAGACTGAGGGCGGCTAGGATTAAAACCGGCCCTTAACAAGAAATAGTGTCCGCTCATGTTTTCTTGTTTTTTATTTTTTTATTAATATTTTATAATTCGAACATTAGACTGAACACTGCTATAAGTAACACTAGTAATAACCAGACCACGTAATTATAATTCTCTTCGATAATTCAGTTATCCTTCTGATAATAACAAAACTTAACCTTCATAAAACGCGGCAATATAAAAGATATTGTTAACAATCAATACGACCTTTGACTGGGGGCAGTTAAAATTAATAGCGTGTAGTTAACTTCGCACCATTAAATTCCAAGACTCACTAATATTTGCTGCTAATTATTAAAAAAATAACCTAGGTCAAATTATAATCTTGAATACAGACAGAATTAAACGCTATTATTGAAGTATGAACTGAAATGAAAATAATTTTATATTTATATACATATATCTCTTAATTTATTTTTAATTATAGGAATAAGTCAAAAAGTTTTAATTTGAGAAGTTTTGTACATCTAGTTAGTACCTACTTAAATTTGAGAAAGTACAAAGTCAAAGCATTGTAGATATTCAGCCAAAGAGTTGTTATAAAAATAAATTATTAAAATAAATCTGGTTTTATCCTTTCTTACCGGGTTAGTCATAAAAAAAATAACTATCGTGGTTTTAATAACTAATAATTAGACCTGGGATGCAGCTCAACACCATGCTGAAAAGTGTGCTGCCCTCTCAAGTGTGCTGACCTGGTTGGCATCAAATTTACTTACATTAAATGTGTCAAAGTCTCACTACTTTACATTTTCAGCAAAAAAAGCTACACGACCAAATCAGATAAGCATTAGGGCTCACAAACGTAACTTTCCTATATTCGGTGGCTGTGATTGCCCCTCCATACAGAAAACGTTAGAAGCGGAGTCCATATTGACTGTACCTTGAGTTGGAATGGACATATTGACAAAACTGTGTCGCGTGTTCGCAAATTGATGTTCCCGATGAAGAAGCTGAGGAGGGTGGTGGACCTACCTCTATTAAAAACTATTTGCTATGCATTGGTTTAATCGCTTATAGTTTACTGCCTAGCAGTGTGGGGCGGCACTTTTAAAAAGTCTATGCTACGATTTGACAGAGAGCTGTCTTAACACACACACACACACAAACACGCATACAACACGCGCACACACACACACACACACACACACACACACACACACACACACAGCACTGACTAGGTACACAAACTCACGAATCTAACTCAGACACCCTAAGTTTTTATTTTTATAAGCCATGCACCTAAACGTGCAAACTAATTTTTAATATCGATAACATCTAGCTGTTCTATAACTGTAATTTTAAGTAGTGTGAGGAAGGCGTCGGTGTCTGTCACACAGTTTACACTAGCACAGACATCTTTGGTAAAAAGAATTACTAGGATCCGCCACAATGCGCTGTGGGAGTTGAGTTGAGCGCCCTCCCCCTTTTTTATGCTACTAAAGTGGGTCCATACCACGCCCAAGGACTTCCAATGAAGTTGCTGGTACCGGAAAGGTTAAGTACTTGGCGTCACTTACTTTATCTATTTCTGTACACGAACAGTCAGAGTTAGACGGGTCACTGCACTTATGAACTTTTATGTTGAAGCGCAGGGTAGAGTTGTAATGTTTTTACTGAAGCAGATGTAGTGGGTTTTTGTTGTGTTCAGTGTAAGGAGGCTTGTAGACAGCCAGGAATGCCGTCTTTGCTAGAGCTCGTTTTGCTAATATTTTTACATTAGCCCAGGATTCACCAGAGAACACGAGTGCTGTATCATCTGAATTTTGTGAGTCTAATTTTAATAAACTTTTCTATAATCTTGGATACTGATGGGAGAACAGAGATCGGTCGGTAATTACTTGGGTCAATTTTGGTGCCATCTTTGTGAATGGGTCAAATTAAGGCTGGCTTAAGTACCGTTGGGAAAATTCCCTGTTGGAAACATAAGCTGGGATTTTATCCCAACCCAGGTCACTTCCTGGTTTCATAAACCTAACAACATTACAATCAGTATTGTATGAGACGAATGAAGAAACTTGATTTGTGCTTGTGTTAATATTAGCTAAGAGAGATTTTCCTGTAGCTCTTTTCCTACATTTGTGAAATGTGATAGTGACGTCTACCGATGTCTGCGGGGATGGCGTTGCGCGCAACAATTCAAGATTTTGGGGTTTAGGGGACTTACGTTGCGTTATTCCATTTATCCCAAAACTTTTTAGGGTTTCCTTAAGCTTTGGTTAGCTGGTCACGATGATAATTCCTTTTTAACATTCTTAATCTGCATTTGGCTAAATTACAATGATACCTCGTATATTTTATTTTTAGAGTCTAATTATACCTAGTCTTGCCATAAATATTGAAACAAAAAAATATATTTTTTAATTGCAAAATAACATTTATTACTTTTACAGTGTGTTAGTTTTAATACACAAATATAAACAATTAAAAATATAAAAAGCTTATTCGAAGTGGTGTCCCTCGACTGCAATACAGTCCTTTAAACGTTGAGGCCAGTTATCAATAGAAGCACGAGCTCTTTTCATGGGGAAAATTTTCACTACCAATTGTATGGATTCTTTTAGGGACTCCATATTACCATATCGTTTAGAGCAAGCTGAACTCTCTAAAACTGATCATAAATCATTATCCAGCGGATTGAGATAGGGACTAGACGACGGCCAGCCTTCAGCTCTGATGAAGCTCTGACAAAGTATGGTCCTTCCAGCAGATTCGGCGCCGGGTCATAAAGCTCGGTCAACTAATTGGGAAGTTCCTTAGAGCTTTGAGAATAAATACGGTCATTTTGTTTGTTAAAATTTATTTATTTATTTCATGTACCACAATTAGTTACAAAAATAAGAATAATAACAAAGACGTATACGTAGGATGAACTTATCTCTACAAAGAGATCTCTTCCAGCTACCCAAGAGTTTTGGAGACGGGATTATAGAGGGCAGAGGTAGGTTCATAGAACTTTATAAATTATCCACATTAACAAAACAAATGGTAAATAAAATACATAAACATAAATACAAAAATACATACCAATACATACATTATATGTTTGTGACATATAATAATGCAATAACACTATAAACTACGTTTAAATATCATGAGGGAAGGACTAGATTTAATATGGCTAAGTAGGGAATTCCATAACTTCGCTGCTTGTTCGGAAAATGAATTGGAATAAAAGCTAGATTTGTAGGAAGGAATATCAAAAGTTTTTGCTAAGACGCAGAAACGTTTAGGACGGCTACTGGGTAATGAAATTTGGAAACGCTCATGCAAATAAGAGGGGGCTGAATGAGGGAAGACGTTATATAGCAGGGTAAGGATGGAAAATAAAGCGGATACACCCGTTTTAAAGGCGATCTAATTTATTAAGTAGCTTCTCAGATGCATTCAAGTAGCACAAAATATCAATAAGGCCCTAGAAAGAGTTTTATACTGGTTCACCGTAAATAATTTAGTAATGAACTCGGCAAAAACTAGATGCATGAAGTTTTCTTTGACTAAAACTACACAGGTTTCGCATGATTTAGTGTTAGGTACGGAAAAAATAGATTTCATTAAAAATGCCAAATTTCTTGGAATAACACTGGACGTGAAATTGCAATGGAGTACACATATTGAGGCTTTATCGGGAAGATTGAGTTGCAGCAGCCTATGCCGTAAGGAAAATAAGACACCTAACGGACATACCAACTGCAAGATTGGTGTACTTCAGCTACTTCCACAGTATCATGTCATATGGCATACTATTGTGGGGTAGAGCTGCGGATGCACAGGCAATATTTATTTTGCAAAAAAGAGCGATTAGAGCCATTTATCAGCTTCGTTCTTATGAATCCTTAAGAGATTTATTTAAAGAAATAAAAATTTTAACGCTTGCTTCCCAATACATTTACGAAAATATAATGTACGTTCGTAAAAACATCTCGCTGTTTCTTAAAAAAAGCGATAACCATAGTTACAATACAAGAAATAAAAATAAACTAGCTTTTCCAAATTACAGACTAAAAAAAATTAGCACTTCTTTTATGGGCTACAGTGTACTTTTTTATAATAAATTACCTGAAAGTATCTTTAACTTAACTGAGAAAATGTTTAAAAAATATATTAAACAAGCTCTATATAAAAAAGCTTACTACGATATTAACGAATACTTAAATGACAATGAGGCGTGGTCGGTCAAAATCTATTTAAAGTTTTTAATAAGGATACAATACTAGATACTGTATTTTTTATACCACTCTTGATTATATTTAAAAGTACATTTAAATACTTCTTAAACAAAGTACTTAATAAGCTCCATCACGCTGGACCCCGCCTTAAAAAAAACTTTACTTTTTTCGCTCATATTTAACTACAAACGATACTAATGATTGTAGTAAAATTGTTTTTTTTTTTTGTAGTAATAATAATTACACGACAAACCTAATAAATACTATTCTCAACCAGAAATATAAATAATACTGCTCTAAAAACTTTTGAAATACACTTTAAATCGTTTGTAGTTTGTAGAAGTAAAAAAAAAAAATTATATGTATAATTGCCGAGAAAAATAAAAAATAAAATTAAAAAAACAAAGTTTGAAAAAGTCAGAAAACCTCGAAATCTACAAACGATAGTAATGGTTGCAGTAAAGTATTTTTTTATAGTACTAATAATTACGCGGCAAACCTAAAAAACAACGTTCTCAACCAGAAATATAAATATTACTGCTCTAAAAACTGTTGAAATATACTTTAAATCGTTTGTAGTTTATTGTAGTGAAAAAAATATATATTATATATGTATAATTGCCGGGAAAAATGAAAAGAAAAATACAAGAAACAAAATTTTAAAAGTCAGAAAACCTCGAAAATTACAAACGATACTAATGATTGTAGTGAAGTTGATTTTTTTGTAGTAATAATAATTACGCGGCAAACAAGCGGAACAATTTAGAGAGGATTCTAAAAGTTTTTCGAGCAGTTTTATTTATATTTCTGGTTGAGAACAGTATTCATTATGTTTTCTGCGTAATTATTAGTACTACAAAAAATGAACTTTACTACAATCATAAGTATCGTTTATAGTTTTCAAGTAAGTTTTCTGATTTTCTAAAACTTAATTCCTTTTTAATTATTTTTTGTTTTTCTCGGCAATTATACATAAAAAATATATTTTTTTTCACTACAATAAACTACAAACGATATAAAGTGTATTCTAAAAGTTTTTAGAGCGGTATTATTTATATTTCCGGTTGAGAACAGTGTTTATTAGGTTTGCCGCGTAATTATTATTACTACAAAAAAATCAATTTTACTACAATCATTAGTATCGTTTGTAGTTAAATATGAGCGAAAAAAAGTACCTAAGTTTTTTTTAAGGCGGGGTCCAGCGTGATGGGGCCTACTTAATAACCATTCTAACCATATAACACACTTATAGATTTTCATTGAACATAATCAAAATATGATCATGTAAACTTGAGGAATTCTGAGCTACACAATCGACGTTATTTTGACCATCAACTTGCAGGTCTGGTTTTATTAAAATAAAAAATTCCTTTTAGAAATATGTATTAGACATGGTTGGTGTTTTTCAATAGACGAGATAATTTAGAAGATTTTAAAAGTTCTAGGGCTTGGTCATGATTTACTTTAGTCATAGTTTTGTTATGCTTGATAGGACTGCCAGTACTGGATAGTTTTAGAAAGTGGTTAGTAATGGCAGTATCGCGTATAGCAATAGAGGCGTTTTTATGTGCTTAATCGAGTTGTAGTATAAAATGGTCAAGACAATTTGGGCTTCTTGTTAGAATTGTACGCCCTGGAAGAAAGCCCTGTGATGCCAACAGCTCAAGATAATTTTGTCTGTTACTGCGTTCATGTAATTTTTCTACATGCCTATAGATAAAGTTTATGTTTATGTCTCCGGTGATGATTATATTTTTAAGCAATTCCAGGTGTAAGCATAATGAGTCTAATAAATTCGTCGACTATACGAATAGAGGGTGAGCGGTAAATACCAAGCACTGTAAGCAGAGGTGTAGATAATATCTGTAAGTACGACGCTCGTTTATCAGATGTGTCGTTTATCATGTGTTTATCAGAGTTCAGTTTACATTCATTAAGGATGATGAGATCAGTCTTAAAGTCAAGGATGAACGAATATGTTTCCCTGAATGACGTCAAAATTGGACTAAATACTTCCGATATTCTGAGATATTAACGTAAAGTCGGTTTTTTTTGTACTGTGATACTATTACTCAGATTTTCTCACTCTCTCCAAAATGTATCCTATAGAATACTGAAAAATAGTGTTGGTGTTATATTAAGTACTATTGCAGAGCCTATATTGTGTAACTCATATACAATATAATACCGTTTTTTTAACCCCAATAAAGAGAAAAAAAAAATGGCAAGCAATTCTACGTCTGTGCTCGAGGCTGTGGAGGTTGGCTTCAACCAGCTCGTCGTCGCCTATAAGCCTCTTTGCTCGCCTTTCAATGGAATCCAGAACCGTAAGATGAGTCTTTGCGGCACCAGCAAATATGTGACCCCAGTACTTCACACTCGACCGGAACTGTGCTTTCTATAATACGAGTAACTGTCCCGGTAAAGTACTGTCGGACCTTCGCAAGAGCGGCAAGCTTTCCTGCAGCTGCTCTTGCTCTGGACTCAATGTACCGACCAAAGTTGAGGTTCGAGGCAATATCTAAGCCTAACAATCGAAGCCGGTCACTGTATTCCAAGGATACATTCTGGAAAGTAGGAGCCGAGGTGAAAGGGCTCCTTTTAGCGGTGAAGAGACACGTCTTCGTTTTGGTGGCCTTGAATTTGACATGATAGGCATTTCCCCATGCGGAGACTGCCTGAAGTTTGTCATTCAAACGTTGCACCATGGCTACTCTTTCAGATTGTACTTGATCTCGACTAGCCCGAGTACTCGGCAGATATCTTTCTACAACTGTGCTGTCGTCTGCATACCCATAGATACCGGGCTTTAGCAGATCGTTAATGTGCAGCAGAAAAAGAGTTGCAGAAAGAACGGACCCCTGAGGCACTCCGGCATTTATTGTCAAGGTTTCCGAGGAACACCCGTCAACAACGACTCGGAGATATCTCTGGCTCAGAAAGTTCGTTACCCAGCCGATCAGATCAGGAGATATACCGTACGTTAAAAGCTTGATTAGCTTAAGCTGGCAACATCTTAAACAAAAAGAAATGTCACAGACTAATTAAGAGTTTGTTAACAGACAAATAATTAACCAACAACAGATAAATAATTTACCTTGTCTACAAGTTAGACAGATAATACGAAATCGTTAATATTAAAACTAAAAATATCGAAATATATTCAGATATGAAATTTCTATGTAAGAATTGTAAGATAATTACACATTGGCAATGTATTTAAATGAAATAGCAAAGGAGTTGACAAAATTACTTTTATTTTTAAAACTTATTTCTCTTATTAAGGTTATATTACGTCGCCCGTCAACTCTTATTAGCGGACATGAGTTGAGAGAGGAGAGCCGCTTTCTCCTTCTCTTTCTTTCTCACTATGTCAAGAGAACGATTCTTCCATGTACTCTTCCTTAACTTGATCGGTCTACTTCCTACATAGCGCCCTGAAAACGAATTTAAATATATATTTCAAAAATTACTGCTTTAGGTAAATCAATATTTACAACCTATTGATATGGATGGAAAACTTTAATAATATACATCCACGGACGTACAGGCGGGATTTGAACTCACGATCTTACTTACTAGACGGGCGCCATCGACCAACTGAGCCACGGCTAGTGTATGTGTATCTGACACTACAGTGACGCTGCATGCAGTCTTGATATAATCCAAATATATTTTATTTTATTTTTTAATTTATTATATATTGTTTACTCTATTGCTAAAACATTAGTAGTAATATTGTGTATAGTATATTGAATATCAGTAATTCAATAGTTTAAACAACACTTATGACTCGTGGTCACTTTTAACCATAATTTGCAAAACAATATTTTTATATGTAAACGTGTAAAATATTTTCACATAATAATGACATTATGATTATCCATAGATACATATTAAGAACTAACCGTCCATCTCCTTCATGGCCTTAATGAAGTCTCCGGGGTCCTTGAAGCTCACGAAACCGAACCCCTTGCTCTTGTTGGTCCGCTTGTCTCTTATTACCTTCGCTCTTTGAAACGACGTGTACTTGCCAAAAGTTCTCGTCTGAAAAGTGTATGATTACACCTGTTTAATAATTATTAATTATATAAGCACATATATAATAAAACTGAAAAGGTTTTTTCTCATCAGACCATTATTCAAGTCCGTCTTCGGGACCTTAAGGGAAACCTTCACGACCCACGATTTCGGGCGGACATGACGTCAGGACAAATACATTTAATGGACCTCTACATCACAAGCGATTCTATTGCTAATTAGCGCAGAACACTTTGAATCTCACAGCGCCGTGAATATGGCTGATCATAAAGAAAGTAAAGTATCCAGTAGTGAGTAGAGGAACGAACTAAACGTAATCGTAAGAGATGTAACAAAATCGCGTCACCAGCAGCTCGTCAGTGACGTCATTGCCGAGGTCTCCACAGAACATCCTGAAGTCGTCGTCGGGCCAGTCCAGCAGCGTCACGTCCTCCCAGGTCTGTCCGCCGGCAGTGCGCACCACCTGGGGGGGGGGGAGGGGGGACACTCACACATCTGTACAGTCGTGTTTGAAACACACGTGTCGATAGCTCGTAGTGAATTGTATATTAGAGTTATATTCTTCATAGAGAAACTATCCGGTCGGGAGCCATGAGACATTACTTCACCTAAGGTTATCTGTTAGAAAATGTAATGTTGCAAGGAATGCTTCGAGGTGACGAAGCGGCTGTCGAGTGACTCTTACGTGATTGAAAAGTGAGTTTTTTTAAATAAATAATAATAAAAACATACCAACTAGTGTTATTGAATAATACTACGACCGTCGATGTTATGAGAAATGTGTACAATACGCACTATCAGTATATAACGAACGAAGGGTCTATGCAGTAGCACGATCCGAGAAATGTAACCTGCAACTTTTCATCGCTTAACCTTCACCATACGAACTGAGCTATCGCGTCCTAACGTTCGATATCTTTGAGATAGAGTAATAAGTGCGTCCGACCTTCCGATGTTTCTTTTCCTTCTTGACCTTAGGTACGACGGTCTCTGGAAGCAGGACGGGCGGCGGGAGGGGCTCGGGCTCCGGCTCGGGCGGCGTCGGGGGACGCTCTCGCTTCTGTGTATGGATATGGTATGTTTATTTGTCATATAAACTCGACTGAATATTATTAATAGTTTAAGTAAAATCATTACTTGTACAGTGTAACAGAATGTTTTATCCTAATTATAATGTTAAATTATTATTTCACAATAATTATAAACATGCATTGATATAAAAAGGATATGACTGTATAAATATTTAATGAGGGTAGAGAGGCTGAGACTCTCTACTATTATACCTTCTTTAAAAACAATAACGGGGTAATAATGTAAAAATAAACTAAAATACCCTTTTCTTGCTGTCCAATTTATCCTTATATTCATCTTCTTTGGGAGGTTTATATAATTGTGGGGCGGCCGTCAGTATTACCGCCTGAGGCCTGGCTGGTGGAGGAGGTATCTGAGGTCCCTGGACTCCTGGTCGTAGAAATGAATGCCCCGGGAAGCCGTCTGGAACGGCTGGACGTCTTTGAACCTGCAATTGTTTTGTAAAGATTTAAGACTAAGATAATTGTTTAAAATTACTATGTATAAGTAAAAAAAATATATATCATTCATAACATTTTTCATTTCGATAATAATACTTTTTTGTACTCCACATAACAGTAAAAAAATTATGTAAAAAAAAAACGTTGAAAACAATTTAAGCCCTATCGATAAGTAGCGATTTTTTTCTCTGTTGCTGTATGGGCCAGGGGATCCATCCGGCTTCAGCAGAGCAGGATTGGCAGAAATTCGACTCGATCGCTTTGGCAAGAGACCAGAAAGCTCGACTGCCAGTTGGTTAAAAGAGAACTTTTCGTCATTCTTAGCGATTCGATCAAGATGAGACTTCTGCAATGCCTTTTAATACGAAGACGAGTGTTACTGTGGAGTAGTGGAGATCATTGTGCCCTGGGAAACAAACATCCCCAGGAATCACACATTTAAGCTTAAGAAGTATTATGAAATGTCCTACAAACTGTCCAGCAATAACTTTATATCTAGCTTGTACGCGATAGAAGTGGGAGCGACATGTATAACAGCAAAATCTCTCTATAACTTACTTAAACACGTTGGTATTTCTAGAACTAGCTTAGTTCATTTCTAGAAAGTATTTCAAAGGCGGCATTAGTAGGTACTTTTAAAATTTTGTTAGTTAGGGAGAGGTGTGGTTCGCCCTCGACCTCAGGACGGTTTCCCAGGGTCAGAGGCGAAGCAAACTGAGGCTGCTAGGATCAGGGTAGGGGCACAAAATATCCTGTTCCCGCGGTGGCAACGAGAGTTGGAGTCTCCGGCCACCGGTTTGTTCACTGTTGGAGTGCTTCCGCACCTCAAACAGTGGGTAGATCGGTGGCACGGAAATCTGACGTTCCGCCTTGTACAGATACACTACGCGATACCAGATCTCGGGGCATGGAAGCTTCGGGGGGTATCTGCACAAGGTGGCGAGGAGAGAGGCGACCCCCTGCTGTTACCGCTGTGAAGAACCGCAGGACTCGGCTCGTCACACGCTGGAGAAATGTGCGGCGTGGGAACACTAGCGAGAAGCGCTGGCGATCGTGGTCGGCAGCAGTGTCTCGTAGTCGAGCGCCATTCCAAAGATGCTCGACAGCGAGGATGTTTGGGTCCCCATGGCCTCTTTCTGCGATCAAGTCATTGCCGCGGAGCGGGTCAGGGAGCTAGCCTCTACCGCTGATCCGCTCCGTAGGCGTAGGCTGAGAAGAAGGAGTCGGGAGTATGCCCGCCGCTTCCTTCCCCAGCCATAGTGCCTTGTTGGGAGGGGAGGATGACCCCTCTCACCTACCAAAGGCCTACGTCGTGAGGGTGCTTTAAGTTACTCGGGGCACCCTAATTTGGGGGATACCGCCGGGGCGTCACGGTGAATGCGCAAGAGATCCCGTGGCATCCCACTAAGGCGATGAGGGCAACCGTTGGTTTTTTAGTAGGTAGCTTTAAAAATGGCAGCGTCCTTTTTGCTGCCGGGTAGTCCCACATAACCCCCCGTCAACACCTTCTTGGCCAGTGGGTATCCGTTATGGATTTTTCCAGAGCCAAAAAAAGGATAAGGACAAGGAAAGGATTTTATATTGTAGATAAAATATAAACTTGAAAATATTCTAGTTATTTTTCAAAGTGAATTTTAAAACACTGAGTAAATTTGAGCCGCTCAAACGCCGACATTTTGCGTGGCTTTGCGTGACATCAAATGACACGTCCGGCTTTTGTTTACTAATCTTTTTAGTTACTTCATACATATTTTGAGTTTTAATTGCTATACAAATCATGGAAGAAGCCAAAAACCATCTTACAAGTATTGTATAGTACCATAGTGGAAAAACAGTATTAGGAAAACACTCGACAAAGTTTTTTTATGTATTTTTAAGTTACATGAAAGTACAAAAACATTAGTGTTACAACCGGTAACGTAATGAGAATGGATAATATATCTCCTAAATCGTGTTTATATTTTTGTGAAGATCATTTTAACGTAAATACACTTAATTTATATACAGCTTTACACTTAATTTATATACAGCTTACAGCAATTTTCTTGGTGGTAGACCATAACATCCGGTCGCCGGCAAAGTTACCACCCATCGGGCAGAGTCGTGTCGCAAAGCGACCTAGTCGTGTTCCGGCACGTTGCTCGATGAAGCCGTTTATGGGAAATGGGACTGAACAGCTGCGGTGCGTTGGCGAATCGGTTTGACGTCGGGTTGGTGTTTGTTTTGTCGGGTGTCTAGTCGAGGAGGGTAGCGGGATCCGAAGCGACGGCTTTCCGCTGGCCGCCCGCAGATAGTTGGGGGCCCAATTAGTGGGATAGCCAACCACGAAAGGCTCCCCCGCCAGCTGTGAAAAATCCCAGGGTGGCTCCATCGTGCTGGTTAGCGACCAGACGAGGAGGCCCGATGGCGATCCCTGGGGGGGTTCGGGCGTCCCCGCAGTCTCCAGGCTAGCCTCCCAGTGGCAAGACAACACCAATTTCGACGTCGGGTTCGATACGTACCGTCTCGTTCAACTGCCATTTCCCATCCCTATTCACTTTTATATTTATTTTTTTTTATGAAAAAGTTAAGAAAAAGGAACAAGGTTACACAGCGGTTGCACTTATTTATTTATTTATTTATATCTTTTCCACTTAGAATCATAATCAGTGATCACTTGTGTACGTCAACATGGAAATGTCAGGAGGGCCTATTACGATACTAGATTTATCGAAATAAGCCCTTCTGAAAAAGCACTTTCCATCTTAATGTTAAAGCTATGAGGGTTCCAAACGCGTCCTGGTCTGAGAAGAACCACACAACAAACTCAGCCGGATATATTTTTTGTTATTGTGATCACTGTTTCACAAACGTCAAGCTTAAGTGCAATTTTGGAACAACTAGAACCTTCGCAATCAATCTGAAAAGAAGCCTAATGATTTCAGGCAACGAAAATTAAATAATAATAACAGAAAAAATATATAATATATAAATCTTCGGCCTGCCACACAACCAGTCACCGCAAGCAGCACCCGTTCACGAGCATAACACAAGAGCCAGCCATCACCCCCTTCGCACATATTTGAGGGAGGGAGGCAACCCGACTCCCGATGCTACCGCAAGTAGTGACTTCTAAGGAATCGGTGTGATGCAGAAGGTCGATAAAGCAAAATTAATTTACAACAAAAAACAAATTGCGGAGATTACTAGCTATTCGCAATACAATACACATTCATTCCCAGGCCATACCGTCGTCGATGTAATCCTTTACACTATAGTAGGATTTTTTTATTAAATTATTTTTAACATATAATTTAAATTTATTTAATGAGAGGCTTAAGGCTTCATTTGGGAGCTTATTATAAAAACGTATACAATTACCCTTAAAGGATTTACCTATTTTATGGAGCCTAGTGCCGGGCATAGCGAGTTTATTTTTATTTCTTGTATTAATTTTATGTATATCACAATTTTTCTTGAACTTTGAAATATTTTTATGAACGTAAATTAAGTTTTCATAAATATATTGATTATAAACAGTCATAATTTTAAATGCTTTAAATTTGTTTCTTAAAGAGTCTCTTGGTCTCATATTATATATTGCGCGAACAGCTCTCTTCTGCAATGTAAATATGGTATCAATGTCGGCCGCATTGCCCCATAAGAGTATACCGTATGACATTAAGCTATGAAAGTAACTAAAGTAAACTAATCGAGCAGTTTCCATATTTGTTAATAGACGTATTTTTTTAACCGCGTATGCAGCAGAACTTAGTCTGCTTGACAAATCAAATATATGAGGACCCCATTGCAATTTTTCATCTAAAGTAATGCCCAAGAAAGTAGTAGATTTGACCAAGTCCAAATCCTCATTATTTAATTGTACAGTGGTTCTAACATTTTTAACATTTGGTAAACTAAATTTGACACATTTCGTCTTTTTTTTATTGAGCAACAAATTATTGGCGTTAAACCATTGTACAACATCTGAGAGAGCATTGTTTACATCGTCAATAACAGATTGCCGTCTATTAACTTTAAAAGTAAGAGAAGTATCATCAGCAAACAACACTATCCCATTTTTTTCCCTCACTAGGTGAGGTAAGTCATTTATGTAAATGAGGAACAAGAAAGGCCCTAAGATAGAGCCCTGTGGCACACCTATTTTTACCAAAGAACCAGGGGAACGTTTTCCATTTACATCAACTTTTTGAATTCTATCATTAAGATATGAACTAATTAAATCTAGGGACTTATTTTTAACTCCATAATGTTCTAACTTTTTTATAAGGATTTCATGTTGAACGCAGTCAAACGCCTTAGATAGATCACAGAAAATGCCAAGTGCATCCTGTGATCCTTCCCAGGCTTCAAATATGTTTAGTAATAGCTCTACACCAGCATACCAGCATCTGTTGTAGAGCGACCGGCACTGAAACCAAACTGGTTTTTGTGTAAGAGATTGTTTTTACTGAAATATGCTACAAGTTGATTAAGAATTATTTTCTCAAAAATCTTACTAAAAGTGGGTAAGACTGAAATAGGTCTATAGTTACTAGGATCTAATGAACAGCCGGATTTGAATAATGGAGTTATTTTACTTTGTTTCATTAGATCAGGAAATATACCATATTCTAAACAATTATTAAATATTAATGCTAAGTCTGGCGCTACAATGTCAATTATGGACTTAAGTATGTCAACAGAAAACCCCCAAAGATCACTAGTCTTTTTAACGCTAATTGATCTAAATACTTTGATTACTTCTTGAGCATTAACTTTTTCAAACTTAAAACTACTAACACATTGATCTACATTCTCTCTAAGTAAACCCATAGCTGCAGCGGTAGAAGAATTTAAAGATAACGTTGTAGTCACTGGAATATTAGTAAAAAAGGTTTCAAAAGCAGTAGCAACCTCGAGGTCAGACGTGACATATTTATTATCTATATTTAATTTAAAGTCGATCCTCTGGGATTTAGCTCTTCCAGTTTCCTCATTAATTATTTTCCAAGTTGTTTTTATTTTATTAATGCTATTTCCTATTTTATTTTGAATATGTTGATTTTTTGCTATTTTACATTGTTTTTTAAAAGATTTGGAAAATAATTTTACCTCATCCCTAAACTCATTACTAATATTAAACATCAATTCCGCATACAAATTATATAATTTTTCTCTATTTTTGTGTAACTCAGCAGATGCCCAATCACTAAACACTAATTTATCATTAACAACCACTGTTTTTGGAGTAAATATAAAGTTAAATAATTTAGTGAAAGTACTAAAAAAGTCATTATACATAATATTGGGGTTTGAATTTTTCATCAAAGGCAAATAGCGTACTAACCCATTTTTAATTTGTTCGATACGTTCTACAGTCACTGGTATAAAACTTATTTTCTGTTTTGATTTTTCTCTCTTGCTACAACTGAATTTAATAAATTGGCCATAGTGGTCAGAATCTAATGTATTGAATAAACATTTAAAATTTGGAATAACACTTGTAAAAATGTTATCAATACAAGTGGCACTAGTGGTTGTGACTCTAGTAGGCTCCATAAACATGTGTAAAAGATTATAAGATTTGAACAAATTTAAAAACTTTATACTTATTGAATTTTGTTCAAGAATATTAATATTGAAGTCTCCACAAATGATTACCTTTTTACTAGATTGTGATAGTTTATACAATACCTCATCCATAATCTTTATAAAATGTTCAAAGTTAGATGACGGTGGCCTATAAACATTTACAATTATGAACTCTTCTAATTCAACTGAAGCAAGTTCAGTTGTCCGCTCAACAGAGTGGCTCACTATGTCCTTGCGTTCTTTGAATTTTATCTGTTTATTTAAAATAATTAAAGAGCCACCATGTATGGAATTAACTCTGTTGAACGAACTACCAACCTGGTGGTTATTGAAATTAAATATTAATTCATCATTCTTAAGCCAATGCTCAGTGACACAAAAAATATGAATATTAAAAGTATTTAAAAACAATTCAATTTCTAATTCCTTATTTCTAATACACTGAATGTTCTGATGCACCAGGTTGATACAGTTTATGTTATGGTTTTTATTATTTATTTTAACAATTTTTGTATTTTTATGATCATCATTAATATCATTATTTGATATCTTAATTATTTGGCTAGAGGATATCTCTACTGTCTTAATGTCTAGTTTAAACTACTACTAATACTACTATTACTAGTTGGATTTATTTCCAAGCTGTTTTTACTTATACAAGTAACTAAATGCTGTTCAATAGAAACAGTTTTAGCCAAATTATTGGCTGTCATGGTAAAATAATATAATAGCGATGAAGCTACTTGTCTTTTAATATATGGAGATAGGTAATACCTACCATTAGTCAAGTTATAAAAGTTACTAACATTAGTGTTAGTGTCAATCACATGAAATTTGTCATTATACAAACATAAATTATATATCAGTAAGTTTATCTTATATCTAATTTTATTTTCGGCCTGTGGCAAACCTTGATTATAGGGTAATGAAAACCAGACAATTTTATTAACATCTAAGTTACTTATAGTTTCAAAACATTTTTTAAATTCCAAATGATTTACATTATCTCTGTTTCCTACAAAAATTATTATATTTGTTGACTTAGTAAATTGTTTACTTGAATTCTTTATTTGTCTAGTAATATTTATTAAATTATTGTCAGGTGAACAGCTGTTGAATACATTTTGTTTTTCAAAATAAGAATTCAGTACAGATCCCATTCCTTTTCCAATATTATCACTAAACATATAAGTATCATGTACAGGAGTTAATTTGAGGGAGCCACTATTATTAGAAACAGGGATATCAACCTTGTCACACAATATTTTAGCGGGGGAGGACAATGTTGGTTTTACAGAAAATAACTTATTATTACATTCAATTGAACAACTGTTAGTCTGTGAGTTCATACATTCCAAACTATTTTGTGATTTTTTTAATAGTTCATCTACTTTTAACTTTTGTTCGCTTAGCATTATTTGTGTGTTTTCATATTTTTTTGTAACACTTCTTAAAGTAGTCTGCAAACGGGCTAAATGTGTTTCTAATAATTGTGTGTCAGATTCATATCTCCTATTTCTATTTTCTAATTCTATATTACAAAAGTTAATTTTTTTTAACAATATATTTTTATTAATAATTGATTTTGTAAAAAACTTGTTCTTTTTAGTTAATTTTTGAATTTTCTTAATATATCTATTAATTCTAATATATTTTTTATTGCTACAGCTACCCAGCCTTTGTGAGTTCAATGTGTCATTTGTTAAATCTATAGTGACACAGGGGTTTTTAGTTGCAGTAGTCGAGGAGTTGACCATCTGAGAAGCGCTGCCAATTAACTCTTCATACAAGCTGTGAGTGTGAATGTTAGTTGAGTTTTGAGCGGCCTCCTCCAGTTCCAAGATTTGTTGGTGGGCATCTCTCAGCTCCAGCTCCAGGGTGTTGGTACGCCGAAGGGCCTGCTCATACTCAAGACCACACTCATCAAACCTAGCCACTAATAACTGTAGCCTGTTACGCTCCTCTTCAACATCATTATATTTAACATGTAACTTAGAAAGTTCTATTTTTAATTTGTCATTATTCTTTAAAACATCTAATAGTTCCCTCTCACTCCTCCTCACATAAAGTGCACCTCACTAATATCAGAGGTTTGCACTCAAATCTTTTAGCTGTCCACCACCACCTGGAGACAGAGCAGCCGCACTTGCTCTTTTTGACGGAGACGCAGATACAATGTCCTTTGAGCGCTGCACACTGGGATTATCCCGGTTACTCGTTAGAGCACAACTTTCGCTCACGGGCCGGAGTCAGTGTGTACGCGCGGAACGACCTCTGTATTCAGCGTCTCCGTCACCTTGAAGACCCCACTTTTTCTTCCCTATGGGTTTTAGTGGACACAAGAAACGAAAAAATCCTGTATTCCTGTGTCTACCGTTCGCACAGCGGTGACCAGGACACAACTCGTTTATTTGAGTATTTCAGTGAGGCTGCAGATATGGCTCTGTATCAGTACCCTTCGGCGCAGCTCGTCTTTCTGGGGGACTTTAATGCCTGTCATCAGGACTGGCTGTTCCCGTACCAGAAGACCGACCATGCTGGAAGAGAAGCGCGGAACTTTGCGTTGTCCTTGGATCTCTTTCAGCTGGTGAGGCAAGCGACAAGGGTACCAGATGTGGTAGGCCATACAGCCAATTGCCTGGACCTTCTGCTGACAACTGATCCGGACAGGTATCTTGTAGAGGTCACGTCCCCCTTGGGAACCTCCGATCACTGTCTGGTGAAATCTGTATTTACATATTCCCCACCAGCTTTCGAACCACATGGTGTTAGGCGAGTATGGAAATACAAGTCAGCAGATTGGGATGAGATGCGGCACTTTTTTGCGTCTTATCCTTGGCGGCAGGTCTGCTTCTCTTCTTTGGATCCGTCGAGTTGCGCGGATGCTATAACCGATGTGGTGCATCAGGCAATGGAGTATTTTATTCCTTTTGCTGACGTACCCATCGGTGGCAAAGCTCGCCCATGGTTTAATGCCGAATGTCGTCATGCACATGACCGAAAACATTCGGCATACCTCATTTGGGCTGATGCTCGAAACCGCAAAACTCCGGATGTAAGTACAAAGAAGAGAGCCTTTAACCAAGCTGCCAAGTCCTATAAAAAGGCATTGCGGAAGGCTCGTCTTGATCGGATCGTTAAGAATGGCGAAAAGCTCTCTGCCAGACCAACTGGCAGTCGAGCTTTCTGGTCTCTTGCCAAAGCGATCGAGTCAAACTTCTGCCAACCCCACTGCCTGCTCTGCTGAAGCCGGATGGATCCCTGGCCCACACAGCAGCAGAGAAAGCGAATGTATTTGCTTCTCTGTTTGCTGAGAATTCGCATCTAGACACTGGCAATGCTTCTCCAGAACATCTTCCTCACTGCGGTATTTCGATGCCTGAAATCCGCATCACGAACAAAGAGGTATGGAGAACATTGTGTCGTTTAGATGTGAATAAAGCCAGTGGTCCTGATGGTATACCAACCATTCTGCTCAAGACATGCGCAGGTGAGTTGTTTCCTGAATTTACACGTCTGTATCGCCTCTCTTTCAAGACTGGAAAAGTGCCGGACTCCTGGAAGCTTGCCAACGTGCAACCCGTGCCCAAAAAAGGCAGCCGTGCCGATCCTGCCAATTATAGGCCCATTTCAATCACCTCCATACTCTGCAAGATTATGGAGCGTGTATTGAACTCGCGGCTTCTAGCGTACATAGAAGGTAACGATCTCCTCAGTGACGGACAGTACGGATTTCGCCGAAATAGGTCCACTGGGGAACTTCTAGCGTACGCAACACACATTTTAGGCGAAGCCATTAAGAGGAACGGAGAAGCGGTCGCCGTCTCTCTGGACGTCTCGAAGGCTTTTGACAGGGTCTGGCATGTGAGCCTTTTAAGCAAGCTTTCAGCGTACGGTATATCTCCTGGTCTGATTGGCTGGATAACGGACTTTTTGAGCCAGAGATCTCTCCGTGTTGTTGTCGGCGGGTGTTCGGGTGTCGGAACCCTTGACAATAAATGCCGGAGTACCTCAGGGGTCCGTTCTTTCTGCAACTCTTTTTCTGCTGCACATTAACGATCTGCTAAAGCCCGGTATCTATGGGTATGCAGACGACAGCACAGTTGTAGAAAGATATCAGCCAAGTTCTCGGGCTAGAAGAGATGAAGTACAATCTGAAAGAGAAGCCATGGTGCAACGTTTGAATGACAAACTTCAGGCAGTCTCCGCATGGGGCAATGCCAATCTTGTCAAATTCAACGCCACCAAAACGCAGACGTGTTTGTTCACCGCCAAAAGGAGCCCCTTCACCTTGGCTCCTAATTTATCCAATTATATATTAAGCATGTTTGTTGTGCTAAGTAGCAGATACAAGTGAAAATATAAATCCTACCCTCTTTTCTTAAACCTCCATTATTAATCAATAATGACAAGTAAAGACTTACCTACTTACACTATTGCTACATACTCAGATATTGATATATAACATACCTTTCCCCTAAGTAACCAACCATATATATACAATAAATAATAAAGATCTTAATTATTATTAATACACACAACTTATAGCTGATGCTAGTATGAGAACTTATAAATACTAATATATATTATATAATTTAAACAATATTATTGTTTACCACAAACCAATTCAAACCAGAATACATGAATACAATAAATCACATCATGAAACTATAGAACCTACTCTGTCTATCATAGGGTGACCTAGGGTGTGTGTTTATTTTATTTTTAACCTTGCCACCAGATGAAGTAGATTCAACATTAGTTGGTATACCCAACATTTCTGCCCACTTCTCTTCGCTTGGTACTTCAATAATTTCCTCCCTTAAAGTACTGTCAGTTGCTCCCTCTCTTAATTCACCGTCACTTATTTCATTCTTCAAGTCATTGTCTGTTATTTCATTTCTCAAGTCACTCATTTCTCTCTCCTCTACTGAATTACGTTGCTCTAATCTCTCTCCTTCCTCTCGAAATTGTGCTTCTTCAGGCGATTGTCTTATTCTAATTAATTGATCAATATGTCTATTAATTATAGTACCTTCCTTGGTACCCACCTGGTAATTTGATGGTCCTTTTTTATCAATTACTGTACCCGGTAGCCACCGCGGTCCTCTAGCATAGTTTCTATACATTACGTCAAGACCTATATTTGTTTCTCTGTTGTTTTTTTGTGCATTTTTCAAAATTTGATGTGTTCTTTTGTTTCTTTCCTGACTATCTGGGTGTAGTGTATCAAGTAATGTATGTAAACGTCTGTTCATTAAAAGTTCAGCTGGACTCTTATTAGTTGTGTTGCAAGGAGTTGCACGCAATCCAAGCAACAAATTAGGCAGTTTGATATTCCATGGCATATCTTCCATTTTACGCAATTTGTCCTTTACTGTTTGAACCATTCTTTCTGCTAAACCATTAGTTTCCGGGTGGTAAGGTGCTGTAGTGATATGTTTAATTTTATTAGCTTTAAGAAAATCTTCCATTTCTAAGGATACAAAGGCCGTTCCATTGTCAGAGACTAAAGTTTCACACAATCCATGAGTGGCAAATAAATTTCTTAAATGCTGGATGACTGTTCCCGAAGTCATATTATTAACAATTAATACTTCTGGCCATCTCGAATAAGCATCCACAACAATCAAAAATGTTTTATTCTGAAAAGGTCCAGCAAAAAAGCCAGATCAGAATAAAGATCTTAATTATTATTAATACACACAACTTATAGCTGATGCTAGTATGAGAACTTATAAATACTAATATATATTATATAATTTAAACAATATTATTGTTTACCACAAACCAATTCAAACCAGAATACATGAATACAATAAATCACATCATGAAACTATAGAACCTACTCTGTCTATCATAGGGTGACCTAGGGTGTGTGTTTATTTTATTTTTAACCTTGCCACCAGATGAAGTAGATTCAACATTAGTTGGTATACCCAACATTTCTGGCAGTGGCCTCCTTATCGAGTTGGGAGTAGCGCCTCTCATGTATGTGTAAAGTTCTGGATCCCATTGCAATTGGCCGTTCCGTTCCATCTCCCATAACATGAGATAATACTGCCCCGACGCCATATTCAGAACTATCACAAGTAAGCACCAAGGGTTTATGTAGGTCATAATGTACTAAAGTCAACTCTGATGACAATAACTGCTTGGCAGTATCGAAACTGGTTTGCTCTTTATCCGTCCATTGCCATATTTTAGATTTATCAAGCAATCTATGTAGCGGCTCCAGTATAGTGGCTTTATGAGGTATGAATCTCTCATAAAAATTGTACAAACCCAGAAATGCTTGTAATTGCTGAATATTTTTAGGTTCAGGAGTATTAAAGATCGACTCCACTTTGCTCTGAGAAGGATGAATACCGTCCGCATTAATCACAAAGCCTAAAAATTCCACTTGATGTTTTGCAAACTTACACTTATCTTTGTTGAGATGCAACCCTGATTTTTCAATACGGCATAATACTGTGTCTAGACGCTGAGACATCTCCATAAATGTGCGACCGCTAATTAAAATGTCATCAATCAGTACCGCTACTCCTGGAATTCCAGCCAGAAAATTCCAGGACAAGCCTTTACGCCAAATGCTAATCGATGAACAGAATATAAACCTTTGCATGTATTTAAAGTTAACAGCTTTGCGGTCCTTTCCGTTACCATGACTTGTGTGTAAGCTCTGTCCAAATCCAGCGTAGTATAATAACGACCACCTCCAATAGTCGCGAATACTTCACTTGCTGTGGGCATAGGATATGTGTCAGACTCGGTAGCCTGATTCACGGTACTACGATAATCACCACATAATCTAATGTCTCCATTTCTTTTTACTATAGGCACGACGGGTGTCGCCCATGCTGAAAATGCTATTGGTTTAAGTACACCTTCCTCCACTAATCTGTCAATTTCTTTTTCAATTCTTTCCTTTAATGCATAAGGTACTGGTCGCGCTTTTAAAAATTTAGGACACGCATTTGGTTTAACTTGTATGTCAACAGGGTCTCCCTTGTATGTGCCAAGACCATTCCTAAAAACTGTAGGATATTTATTAACTACTTCATTAATATCTGTCATGTCTGTGTCAATTACATTAATATTAAGAGTAATATCCAATGCTTGGAACCAGTTACGGCCCAGTAGATTTGGCCCAGAACCCTTAGCTATCACTGCACCTAAATTACATTTAATGTCTCTATATTGCACTTGTACTATAGCCTGTCCCATCACTTGTACTGGTGAATCGTTCCACGTACGCAGCCTCTTAGACATAACCTGCAACGTCTTAGTAGAGTGTAACAACCTCCAGGTCTGCTCATTTAATATTGTAAAGGCAGCTCCAGAATCCACTTCCATCTGCACTGGTACTTTATCCAATAAAATTGTTATTATGTAAGCTGGTATCCTTGAGGTTGTGGAATCCAGACTGTAAATACCATGAAGTTGCATGTCATCACCATCAGCATAATGCATTTTGTTACCACGACTCTTCTTTTTTGCTATGCAAATTTTTTCAATGTGCCCTTTCTTTTTACAAAAATTACAAACAACATTTGTGAAACGACACTCGCCACCGTGACGGTCGCCGCAACGATAACACAGTCGTATATTGCTCTTTGACTGTACTGCATTGACATCCATCGGCTCATAAGATGACGACGATCCTATCGCGGCCGGCGTCAGAACCTGCCTCATGACCGGCATGTTACCGCTGGGTGTACCCTGCATCATGCGAACATCTTTCACTGCGCTTTCAGAAGATAACATAGTGTCAACAACGTCAGAGTACTGCAAATTATCTCTTTTCAGCAACTCATATTGCAGTTTCTTGTCAATCATGCCACTTACTAGTCTATCCCGCAGCATGCGCTCCAAGTCCGTAAAGTTGCAACCTGCACTGATTTTCCTAAGTTGTGCAATATATTCCGACACTGATTCCGATTCTTTTTGATCACGTTTATAAAATTGAAAAGAAACAGATATTTCGTTAGGTTTCGGACTATAATGTCTTGTAAGAATAGTTACGATTTCCCTAAAAGTCACATCACTAGTCTTTCGAGGCGTTATTAACGCCAATACTGTTTCGTATACTTGTGCCCCACAAACAGTAAAAAGATTCGCCCTTTGCGCGGCGTCAGATACGATGCCATTCGCCTCGAAACAATAGTTCAACCTTTCAATGTAATTGTCCCAGTTATCATTTTGAAAGTTAAATTCACTAAATTTCACTGATTTACACTCCATTTTAACTATTTACACTACGTCGCCACTATTATGTTTAATAAAACTTCGCAATTATATATTAAACATGTTTATTGTGCTAAGTAGCAGATACAAGTGAAAATATAAATCCTACCCTCTTTTCTTAAACCTCCATTATTAATCAATAATGACAAGTAAAGACTTACCTACTTACACTATTGCTACATACTCAGATATTGATATATAACAATTTCTTTTTTAAATTAAGTAATTATTTGAAGTTATATGAAAGATATTTGATAAATTTAAAGAAATAAAAAAGGCACCAATAGATAATTAAGCAGCAGAGAAATGCTTTTTGAAAGACTGAAGAGACGAAGCTTCTTAGCAATCCATGGATTCACCGTGCGGGTGCCGGGCCCATCGCGTTGCAAGGAGAGGAGTGCAAGCAGTGCCTGGGACTTGCGACCCAGGAGTAGGTTTAAGGGGCCCCTTTATTATGCGCAAAAACGCTCACCTTCACCCTCCACACTCCTCTCCCTACCTAACCAAATTTGGAAAGAACCTACTAATGCCGCCTTTGAAGTACGTTCTAGAAATGAACCGATGCTTGTTCTAGAAAGGCCAAGATCTTTAAGTAGGCTATAGAGAGATTTTGCTGTTATACCTCTCGCTCCCACTTCTACCGCGTACAAACTAACTATAAATTTATTCCTGATCAGTTCGTTGGTTAGTTCGTAATACTTATTGAGCTTGAATGTGTGATCCCTTGGGATGTTTGTTTCCCAAGGAACAGTAAGCTCCACAAGTATCACGCGCCTCAGATGTTTCGAATACAGGAATAAGTCCGGTCTGGATGACGAAACACCAACATCCCCAGGGATTTTGTAATGCTTTTCATACGTGTCCATCATGAGAATCCAATCAGGAGCCGCGCCTAATATTGAATAAGGCTTCGCTTTTGATTTTTTGGAGGAGCCTTCTTTTACGAATTCTATAGATCGTTCGGTGGTTGTTATACCCTTCCGCGCTCTTGCTACTGAAAGACTAACCGCTTCCCGTATAATTTCTAATACCTTGTCGTGGCGACGCGAGTATTGACCTTTATCTAGAAGTACCCTACACCCTACTAATAGGTGTTTCGCGGTTCCTATTGCCTCCCCACAGATGTTGCAAGACTTTTCGGTGGCTTTGCCCCATCTTACTAAATTACTTTGATCTGGGAGAGTCATTTGGAATGCATTAAGATAGAATTTTAATAATGCTGGGGACCAATCATAAATTAAGGTGCGCCACTTCAAAGCTAGTGGAATACAAAAATCTCCTATGGTCACCCATTCGTTTTGAATTTCTAGGCTCATCGCGTGGAGTCGGTAATTATCGTTTTCGTCTTGTCAAATAAAAGATTTTGTTATGTCTATGTCTTGAACTTTCCTACTTGATCCTAGCCCTACTTTATTTGTTTGAGCACCTATCATAAACTTTTTATGGAATTGAAGTCGTGACTCGAGCTCTGAGGCAACTTTGTCTTTTGGGAGAGAAGTTACAGTATCATCTTTAGATTTTCCGATGATATGTCTTTTGGTAACTCTTAGATGTTTGTAGAGCTCCGATGGTTTCTTTAATTTTAATCCAAAGTTGTTACGGTCTCTAAAGAAAAAGAATATTTTTACGAGAGATATGAATTGTTAAACTTTTTTTGATAATCGAAAAGAAAGACATGGGCACCACTAGATAATAGTGCAATCAAGTTAACCACAAAAATGTCTCTGTCATTCATATAACTATAACAATCATATGGCAAAAAATAATTTTGTGTATAAGTTGTAAATGGTGAGTTGAAAAAAATATATATTTGCATACACACTTACTTTGTTTCATTACTATTTTTTTCGGATTTCTGCTAACTTCAGACTCATTTTTAAATCAACAATAAGTATTATTACTTACTTATAAAACATATACTTACTGAGGCCGGTACCATCATAGATGGAGGTGGCGGTGGTGGTGGCACAGTGGGGTACATTAAACGTGCTCCCATGACTTCAAACTGAGACAACATGGCCGGAGGTTGAGGGGGGTGAGGCAATGCACGTTCTAGCTGCTGTTGAACCGCCCCAAACGTACCAGCACCTATTACTGGCCGCATCGCCAATAAATCTGATCCGGAGATCTCTGCCTCGAATCTGAAATGGATATTAAAGAAAACATTGTGCATACCAAAAATATATTGAGAATAATAACAACAAACAGGTAGAAGCAAATAAAAAAAGATTTATTATTTATAACAAATAACATACCTAGACATTTCATCTTGCATCTGCTGAAGTTTGCTGGAGTTATCCATGATGTTGCACGGAGTTGAAACTAAAAGCAATCCAAAAACTTTACGTAGCAACGTAACTAATACTCGTTTAAATAATTCCGTTTTTACCAGTACGTACACTTGTTAGCATTTTGATTGTTGATTGAAAATAAATATATTGTGTTCCACTGATGTTAGATGGCTCAAAAGAAACAGCAATTGCCAATTAGTTGTACAAACTCAAAGTACGAATAGAAAATTAAAAATTTCACATTTGACATTGCATTTTAATTTCTGATATCAGGTAATTGAAAAATGAAAATGTAGAAACTTGAAAAGCGACAAATGACAATTACATCTGATGTCAGAAGAGGAATGCATAATCTGTGACAGATTATGCATTGCAGATTATCTGTCAGTGTAGAAATAGTTACATCTGGCTATGGCCATATCTTTTGAAGAATTTTATCAAATTCGTTCATAAAAACAATCCGTCAGTGGAGTTGACATAGGAATGAAAAAAATATTTTTGTATTATAAATTCTTTAATTTAAAAAGTTATATGTATAAAAATAACTAAAATTACTTGTTTGTACATGTACCACGTAATACATATTACAAATTGTGTACTAATTATTATGTAGTAGCTGCTATGAAATATGTATTATGTACTGGGTATTATAAAAAAATATTACGTTTCAATATTTTGTAATTCCACATTTTTCTTATATTATATAGCAACTCAATCCAAGCTACCTCAAGGTTACAAAGGTATATGTATATCATATAGAGCAGTTTAATTCTACTTTTTTTTTTCCTGCCCCAGATGTACATACTAATACCTTAGATGTAATTTATCGCATTAACTGCACTTAACAAGCTTTGTATGATATAGTTCCAGCCATCTATCATACATTCTATCAAGTAACGGTAAGATCTTGTCAACATTAATAAAATGAGCCTAAACTCGGCACACCCAGTTCTTTTCATTTAAGATTTTTTTTGAAGTGAAACTTCTTTATCGGGGTTGGAAAAAAATTTTGTGTAACATTTTTTCGTTACGCGTCACATTTTTCTTAAAAAAAAACTAACTAAAAAAACTTCTTTATCGACAGATCAGATAAAATTATATAGCAATATCAAAAAATTATGACATTTTTCTGTTACGCGCCATCTTTATTTCTAAGTCACATTTTTCCGTTACGCGCCATATTTGAAGTGAAACTTTTTTATCGACGGATGGGAGAAATTTTATAGCAATGTCAAAAAATTGTAATGTATTTCTGTTACGCGCCATCTTTATTTTTGCTTAAACTTTATCTAATTTAGCTTAATTAGCCATTCCTGTAAAGTTGTAATTAGTGAATCATTTTTGATAAAAGAAGTATTAGTGTACACATGAAAGAAGTGTACACGTGATAAAAGAATTAGTGTACACATGAAAGATGTTTCACTTCTTACATGTGTACACTAATACACACACACATATTTTTTTTTCTTTCACTTTCTTGACTTTCTTGTAAAACTTTCATGCCAATACTACTTATACTTTCTACTTTTGGCATTTCATAAATCAATAGGCAAATAAAGTAAATTATAATTAAAAGCCGGCCTACGCTTACTTTATTTGAAAACAGAATGCTATATCATTTTATGTATAAACTGTAATAGTAATTTGATTTAAATGTAGATTGATTTTTACTTTTACGCATGATAATATAACAAAAGAGTGTGTGTACTTATGTACGCACGTAAGAAGTTATACTTCTTTATCGTCATTAAAAATTACTTTTTAATTGCATGCAAGTAATTAATTGCAATAAAATAATGAAATGACTGAAAAGAATAGTCAACACTGTAAATAAAGTTGTCTTTAAATTTGAAAAATTAAATAAATGAATATTTATTTTTTTTTCATTAAAAGTTACGTAAATTATTTCAATATCCGAAAGTTATCTTTTTTAATTATTAAATGATGCCATTGCCATAGCATCTTCCGGAACTTCAGTTATCAGTGGCTTATAATAACTAAAATATGACACGAAAAGTTTTAAATGAATAGCGTTGAGATCTCGTATAAATATAGCATCTATGGCTCAGAATGATAACTAAAGCATTTAGTTATGGTTCTGAGATCTATGATAGTGCCATATTGTGTTATCGACATTAGGATAATTATTATTGATTAGATTCCAGTATTTTAGAAGAATTACAAAAAAGTTAGGCTATAAAACTCTGTGTCTTCTTTGTCTATGGATTGTTGAAATAATATTTCTGACATTGACAACTTCCAATTCGATTCAACAATTGGAATATTGATTAAGTTTTCAATTTTAACTATTTTCTAATATTGGAATTGAATTGACTTTAAAACAAGTATTTTAACGACGATATATAATAGAAGGAAGAGAAGAAACCTACTGAAATTAATAATAGTATTTAGACAATGATTGAAGACGATAACAAGACACTTTGGTGCGGCAATTTGTCGGAGCAAGTCACTGAAGAGATTCTTTATGAGCTCTTCATACAAGTGAGGAAAAGTAGATAAAATGAATTTGTGTTTTTTCTAGATGATATTTAATAAATTAACTTTTGCAGGCTGGTCCTCTTGAGAAAGTCAGAATACCAAAAGATAGAGATGGCAGACAGAAAAATTTTGCTTTTGTAACATACCACAATGAGGTGTCGGTGCCTTATGCTATAAACTTATTTCGAGGTACGGCACTATTCCATAGGACGCTACTCTTGCAGTCTAGAGGGCGTATGGCGTTACTACCACCACCAATTAGATGTTACGGTCCAGAAAGCACATTCGATTTTAATGGAGAGGCAAATGTAGCTAAGCAATTTGTTGATATGACTGAAAAGCTAAGAGAGGATAACCCCAAACCGCCTCATTTACCAACACATAGACCAGATATGAGTGATAAGCTAATAGTTGCCAGTTTACAAGGAAACTGGTCACACAGACACCATCCCTACAAATCAAAAGAAAAATCACACCATAGAGATGACTACAGACATAGAGAACATGATAATTATAGTAGGGGTAAATCCAACCACTGGAGAGACCGTCGCAATCATAGACAACGGAGATGATATTACACTTAATACTGGTCTCACACATTTTATGTTCTTTGTAAATGTTTATATGAGGAAAATTCTAAGATAGATTTAATTCAGTATTTCTTAGAGAAAAATAAACTCAACAGAAACAAGCATTTTTTTAGCAAATGTGACAAGTTTTATTACATGCAATTTAAAAAGACATTGCACTTTAATAAACATATCTTATATTTATGGAATATCATTTAATACCATACCAACTTCATTGGCAAATCCCCTGAATGTTTCCTGAAAAAATACAAATATACTTACATTATTTATTTATTCATATAATATACCATTGCATGTAAAAAAATAATATTAAACAAAATTTATATATCATTCCAAAATTGTTTGATACTTTGTAGTATTTGTACTAAATATAGTGCAAACATATTTTTTATTTTATTCATACTTACAAGTTTATTTTTATACTTGTATGTAACATAACTAAGTATTTCATATATCAATACGAGGGACACCGCATATAATGCAATAGAAACAAGTTTTTCGTCCAAATCCAATATATCCGAGTTAAGAATCTTGATCATAAGATATGTGCAGAATGGTCCTCTCAATAAAACAAACATCATCAGATATGTCAACTCAATTATGTAAAATGGTAATGTCTTTCCGTATCCTGCACTCCGTATTAGCCTGAAATATTTATAGAGCTATGTAATCAAATATAGAATGATTTTAAAAATTTAAAGTTTTTACCTTTTCATAGTAAGATTAGAAGATATATATATATATAATATATATATATATATATATATATATATATATATATATATATATATATATATATATATAATTTCAATAATTAATCATGTAATTTTAATCGGAATTTGCCCGACTAGTTTCGAACCCATTCGGGGTTCCTATTCATGAGCTCGAAGCATGGCGGACTCGCGGCGTGAACCGCAAATTTCGATTTAAATTACATGATTATAGTAGGGTAAAAAAAAATATATATATATATATTTTATAATCTTCATGGTTTACGAAAGTTTATATACAAAAAGATTAGAAGATATCCAAAGTACTCAACAGATATCTATGAGATGTTCATTGCAAAGTAAGCGATTAAACATTTAACTAATATCTTGTTGAAACATTGTCGACGTCGACGTCGAAGACGTCGTTAGAAGTCCTTTCGTTTTCGATAACAAACACTACAAAAATACTCTACAAACCATCGTGTTTGTAGCAGCGGGTTAGTAATCTCCATCAGCGCCAGAGTACACGCAAACGTGCACCCCGTGTAATCCTTGTTCATGTAAATATTAACACCTACTAGAGCAGTGAGATGATGAACGAGAATCACATAGCTGTCTGAAGAATATATGAGGCACCAGATCAGATCGAATGCAAAGTATCCCCATGACCATAGCATTAGGGCGTAGTGGGCTGGTGTTATTTTTGCTGAAAAAAATGTTACGTCTTTAAAGGTAATTGAAAGATAACAACTCAAAAATACTTATATTTAAAAAGATTATTTTTGTCTTTAAATAATACGCTCAAGATAGACATAAATATATCATTTGTACTAAATAATCATCTGTAAGGCAGCTGGCATCTGATTAAACAATATAAAAAGAAGCGGTTAATATGCGAAATAATTATAAATAGGTACCTACTTAGCAAGGCTTGAGACATGACTTGAATAATAGTTAGGCTTAATAGGTAAGTATCGTTTTACTTAGAACAGAAGAATATGTATAACTTCTATTAAACGAAATCATCTTACTGGTGAGAGTAGATTTGCTAATAGTAGATACGCCACATTGCCACAGCCCAGCCACGGTTGCCACACTGCCGTGGAGTAGAGTCACAATCCGTGAACACCATTCTGGACTTTGTTTTGGCGCATTTCTAGCGCAGCATACATAGGACCAACCCCAAAATATAAACGAACACAGTTTTATCAACGAGGCCGTTGATAGCTCATGTTGGAACTCCATACAGAACTATAATTTTAAAATGACTGTTAAGTTGTTAATATTCATGATTATTATATTTTTTCATGACTTTATTGAGGAAATATTTTGTAAAGCATGATATTATCTCTTGTGTATGAATCTTTGATTGATAATATTGTGTTGCACGGTTCAGTGTCAACCAACTTGAATTGATGTCAAAGAAGGTAATATTGAAATGATGAAATCTAAAGTAGGTTCTTAGTATATTATTTTCTTTTCATTAAATTATTTATTTAAATAGGTAGGTAATACATGAACATTGGGTATCTAAATGTTAGTCCAAGCTGCAGTTAGTCTTCGTAGTTGTAAAGGGATATGAGTCGGAGCTACTTAGTGTGAATTCGGGAATCCCACAAGGCTCCCATTTGAGACCATTTCTTTTTAATATTTATATTAATGATTTGCCTAACATCCTTGTTTCATCAACTCCTTATTTATTCGCAGATGACTTAAAAATTGCCAGTACTATAAAATCTGAAGCTGATGTTCTCATGATGCAATACGATTTAGATAGGTTATGTAACTGGTGTGGTGTTAATGGAATGGAACTAAATGAAGATAAATGCTTCTTTATAAAATTTACACGCAAACATCGCACAGTTAGATCCGAATATTTTATCGACGGCAGGGCACTTCAAGAAGTAGACAAAATCAGGGACCTTGGAATATTACTGGACAGGAAATTAACTTTTGTGCCTCATATAGATAATATTGTTAAGCGTTTATCTGGGATGTTGGGTTTTATCATCAGAAATAGCAAATTATTTAAAAGATCACAGACACGTATAATTTTGTACAACGCCTTGGTTCGCAGTCTATTAGAGTATTGTCCTGTTGTATGGAGGCCCCACTACGCTACCCATACACTAAGAATAGAAAGGGTCCAAAAGCGATTTTTATGGCACTTATCATATTTCGAAAATATCGCTAAGAAAAAACTATCATATCATGAGAAATTAATTCATTTTAAAATGTCTTCTTTAAGTAAACGTAGAGAATTCTCGGACCTTATATTCATGTATAAAATTTTCAACAATCATATCGACTGTCCTCAGCTTCTTAAATTTTTCAAATTTAGAATACCATATAGAATTCCCCGGCACCCATTGCTATGTTTCAACCACCCTTCCGTACCACTGTATTTGGTAAAAATTCGCCGATACCTCACATGCGTATCACATTTAATACTTGGCTCACAATCGAACTTAGAGATATTTTCTCCCTTAAACTCGTTTCGTGCACTGTTGATTGATAAAATTCTCAATTAGATGTATGTCATAAGCGTCTTTTTTAATTATTTTTTAACTGTCTAGTGCATAAATGTTTTTTTAAAATCACACTGGATTTAAATTGTAAATATATATCTATATCTTACATATACATATGAAAATACTTTATTTTCAAGCTTTACTGCGATGCATAGAACAAAATACTTATTAAAGGATTTATAGGCATGTATTCAACTATTTAGCATATGATTTTAAAGAGATGATCGAAACGATTTATAATTAATGAACAAAATATATCTAACATTACATTCAGTCAGTCAAATGTCAATGGGAATCTGTTATCACCCGAAATATTTAATAAAGCTATCACTTATCAATATTCTTTCACTCTATATTGATAGGATCTTAAATTATACAACAAAAAACCCCCGACGCAACGACTTCAATAAGTACATAATAATATTATTTTAATTCTTTTTAGAAGTCTTTTTGTATCGGGGGTTTTTTAAATTTTTAATTTAATATTTTTTCTGCTTTTTAAAGTTATGTTACTAGTTTCTGAATAGTACTAAATGAACCTACAGACACACAAAATTTTCAATTGTTTAAGTAGGAAAGATTTCTTTGTTGGTTTGAATTGAATAGGCTCCGAAACTACGAGACCGATTTTTAAAAAAATCTTTTAGCATTAGAATCGTATATTATGATGTACAAAGGTTATATTTAGTACGAGAATTATATATAATATTTAATGAAATAAGGATCCACTGGAAAGTTTCGATAATGTGATAAATTATAAATGTATTAAGTAACATGATTCAAGACTTTTTCATATGGGTAGGTAAATAGGTAGGTTTCATATATATACGAATATTAATAAATAAAAACATTTAGAGTTAAAATGATTTACAATCACTTATGACACTATGATAAAGGGATTTATATTATCACTAGCTGTTGCCCGTGATTCTTTATGACTACGATCATAAGCCATACAAATATATTTTAATAGTCTACGTGGACGCAGTCACGGGCAACAGTTATCCCTAATAAAGTACTTTACCTGAGTAAGCGTAAAAACCTTTTGGCCTTCATAACAAGGCTTTTTTTTCCTTTATAGCGGGCGAAACAACTGGGAACAGTTAATTATTCCATAGGAACCTCTCCCCCGCCCGAATAAAACGTCAATATCTTGAAGACGACTATTTTTTATTTTAATCAAACATGAATAAGAACCAATTCGACGAGCATACCTTTCGATTAAAAAAACCGCATTCAAATCCGTCCACGCGTTTGGCCGCAAACAGCTAATTGTTGCATAAGAACCTCTCTCCCGCACGAATAAAACGTCAATATCTTGAAGACGATTATTTCTATTTCAATCAAACATGGATAAAAACCATCTCGACGAGCAAAGCTTTCGATTAAAAAAAACCGCATTCAAATCCGTCCACGCGTTTCGCCGGAAATTTGCCGCAGACAGATACACAGATCGACAGGTCAAACTTATTATACCCCTCTTTTTAGCCGGGGGTTAAAAAATAACTAAAGATTAAAAAAACCTCGATACAAAAGAACCTCCAAAAAGAATAAAAATAACATTATTATGTACTTATTGAAGTCCTTGCGTCGTTATACGGCAGTACGTTGACGATGGTGTCTATTTTACGAAGTTAATCATTGAGGACTTAGACTATACGATTTGATATCGTAATTTCTTTATTTGCCTCAGTAAGTTGCATTTTAATTTCTTCCTTTATTCAGCGGTCTCTCGACGCAACGACTTCAATAAGTACATAATAATATTATTTTTATTTTTTTTAGAGGTATTTTTGTATGTTTCGCATGGGGTTTTTTAATTTTTTTCTGGCTTTTTAAATTTATGTTACTGGTTCCATTATTGTACTAAATGAACCTAAGGACACACACATTTTTACTTGTGTAAGTATTTCTATCAATATTGCATAAGAACCTTACACCCAGCAATAATTCCTCAATATCTTGGAGACGACTGTTTCTATCTCGACCAAACCAAGAACCATCTCGACAAACCAGGCTTTCGATTATAAAAACCGCAATCAAATCCGTTCACACGTTTGGCTGCTAGAATGCCACAGACAGACACACAGATACCCAGATCGATAGATCAAACTTATAACACCCCTCTTTTTGAGTCGGGGGTTAAAAATGGTTTGGTTTTAGCGAACATAACTGACTTTCCATACTTCCTAGCATGTGTTTGAAAAATTAGATTAAATTTGAACATTATAAAATAGTAATAAATTTAATAAAAAAATTTTTTTTTTTTATTTAAATTTCAATGTTGATTGTCAAAGAAATTTTGAAACATTTAAAAATATTAAAAAAAATTAGCTCGTGCTAAAAGCACAAAAAAAATACGTTTTTGAGGCAATAGAAGCGTAAAATTTAAAAAATACTTTATTTTAATTTCAAATACTTTTTTTTTCCTATTCAAACCATTTTATACTTTTTTTTCGTCAAAAAAGTTGGCAACCCTATCTATGATAGAAAATCACGTTTGTTGTAGTTTGGTAAAATCTATATTAATTAATATACTGTGAAAATTCGTAGCGTCTACGTGATACCGTTTTTAATATTGAACAAAAAACACGTTTATTGTATGGACCCACCTTAATATATATATATGTCTAGATTTAATTTTTAGTATTTGTTGTTATAGCGGCAACAGAAATACATAATTTGAGAAAATTTCAGCTTTCACGGTTTATGAGATACAGCCTGGAGACAGACAGACAGACGGACAGACAGCGGAGTCTTAGTAATAGGGTCCCGTTTTACCCTTTGGGTACGGAACCCTGAAAACTAACGTTGGTATGGCTGAGCTAAATGGCAGTCACTTGGCAGTACGTAGTAGTAGTAGTAGTAGTAGTATTTACAAATTTAGTAACACAAAACAAGGTACACACAAAACAAGGTACACACAAAACAAGGCACACTTATTCTATATAAATTTATTAAATAATAACAATTGAATAACATCCAATATTACAAAATTCGCTCCGAAAGGAGGATAACAAACATCTTCCCTAATAGAAGATTCTTAAATAAATACCTGTTATTTAATATCTAAGTGCTTATTTCACAAATAATAAACGTAAATTTAAATCGACATTCAATTTACTCTAGTTTTAGTTCTGCAAGTTGTATGTAGGTACAACATGTGCTATTTTTCATACCGCTAACAATCATGATATTGATTTAATACCATCGTTTATTGTTATGAAAAGTAGGAAATGTATTAAAATAGGCCAAACTAGTAATTAATTAATATTAACAGCTACCTATGATAAATAACAACTTCTGGTAATACAATTATTTAGTATAAATTATAATTCTATCAAAGCCAACAAAGATTCCCATTGTAAAAACATTGCAATAGATATAAATTCCATTATATTTATGTAGTATTTATTTACACAATATTAATATTCTTTTCAGTCAGTCAGTTTTCATTACAAAATATTATTTATTTTATTTGCTACGTCTTGTTGTACGTAGGTAAGCGCGTAAAGAGCTTTTAATATATTTAATAATATTTTTTATTGAAATATGTGTATATAAACATAGAGGTTCAGTATTTTAATAGTGTAAATTATAATATCGATTTTGGGGCATTCGTTTCGATAACGCTTAGTTAAAAATAGATATAATAAATATTATCTTAATATTGACACAATAAATAGTTATGAATTATCGGCAACGTAGTCTGTCAACATATTTTTCTATTGCTCGATATCGGCTGTGAGGCATAGCATCTTTGAGCATTTGACGGAACCGCGAGTCCTCTGCAAGAGTGAGGCAGAGGTGTCTCGCATTTAAACGGGCTTCTGGACTTGCATCTGCTAAAAGTTCACCTGCGGCACGCAAGATTACGACACGTGGTTCATTAGGTAAATCAAGAATACGAGTAGCGCTTTGTTGACGCACTAGTTTGGTCAGTGCCTGTGCTGCAGCCGCTCGCACCGGTCCCGCGCGGTGGGAGGCGCCTCGTCTAGCAAGGGCCACACCAGCACGCGCACAACTGCCACCGCAGGCTACGCGGCCAAGAGCTGTTGTTGCGTCCGCCCTCAGAAATCGATTAACGTCAGCGCATCGTTCCAATAAAGCACTCGTGGCTTCTTCTAACTCAGGATCCAGACATCTTCCACGGTTTTCAAATATAGCACCCATTGCTGAACATGCGGTTCGAGCTACTCTAGAACGTAGTGAGCGTACATGTGCAGCCACGCAGCGTGTTGCCGCTCGCCAGCTAGCCGCCGGAGCCCTAGCTATTTCATCCTTAGCTAATCTTTCAATTTCAAGTAGACTAGTTACAATTGCTTCCCAGTCTTCATGCCGCGCCGGTATCATGCATTCCGTTAGTGAGGTACGTACGTCCCTTTCAGGAGATGCTTCGATTGGTTGACTTAAAGCGTCTGGGTTTGTATTTTGACTCTTCGTGGAACTGTTTGTTATAACGCTACTTTTTGAATGGTTTGATTTGGTCGGTGACGATTTTTCACTAAGTGGTCTCGGCTCTGAGATTTTAACAGGCTCAGTAATAGTAAAGTTTTCCTCAGCTTCTTCTATTAAAGACGTAACAGGCGATGTATCCGCGGGTATTTCAGAAGATATTAGGGACACATTAGATTTTTCAGAAACATCTTCGACATGTATAGATGGTGTTCGAGATCGCTGTTCATTTTCTAACACATCCTTATTTTTTTCTGTGTCAATTGTACTATTTACGACAAATATGTCCTCAATTGTCTTTACGGTGTCCTGAGATTGTTTTTTTTCTATGTCTTCTCCATCGTCTGTGATAGCGCTGGAATCTCTGCGAATTGAAACGAAACAATATCTATAGCAAATATTTAATAGATAGGTAGCCGTGTCAAGACGGAAGTTACCGCGTGTGCGGAGGAAGATCTACAACGAGATCCGGCCTTCGGACTGGTGCGGGGCGCACCGCGCCTGCGCCCTCACAGCACCACAGCCACTGCATGCCACACCGCGTACCAACGTGGCGGCCGCCTGACTGGCGCCCTGACGCCTCGCACACTACTGAACGCCCTCACCGTATATCTAACGACGCAATCAATTGCTACTTGTGTTGATGAACTCACCCCGTATATTATGTAAATATTCGTTAACCAATTCGGCGTTTTAATGTGATTCACATTACACAAACTAAACTTTTAGTTAATTTAAAATTAAAAAAAAAAACCGATTATGCATAATATAAATATACTATAAAGCATGTAAAATTAAGACCGATTACATTTTTAAGCATGAAAATTAGAGCGATTTCACGATAGCGTAAATAGGGCGCCTGTGAATGTCGTGAATGGACGTCAATTACTTAAAGGTAATTTCATTTGCTGAATGTGGGTTACTGGGGACACGCTATACACGTGTATTGCTTTTGGTCATTTGACCTCACTTATGGGAGGACCCACTGAACTTTGACCTCTCTTGAATGTGTTACACGTCAGTGTATCGTCGGCACTTTCGAAGAAGAAAGAAAGATAACGACTAGTTATCGATCCATTGACCTGATTGTGCTCCATATGTGCCTACAAAGGGTGTCAGGTCCTGTTATGTATTAGTTTCTACTCGACTTGCAGATTTCAGTTGGTATTTTTGTTGCTAAGAGACGCCGTTTTAAAAAATAGACTCTTATTAATAATTGAGCTCCCTAATATTAGTGCGATTATATAGCAGCAAAAAAAGCAAAGAAACATTTTTTCATTAAAAAGAAGGAGAATGACGAACTAATATTTCGGGTATTGTTCAAAGAACAGCATGATTCATCGTACAAAATCAATAATTGTAGATATTATCGAATATAAAGCGAAATAAAACTACAAATTACAGATTGTAGTAGAATGTAGGTTTGAATAAGTCCTGTTTTCGGTCTTTTGATGCTTTAATCAATGGAATAAATCATTCTATTCAGTCATTTAGTAATCTTTGCTACTGGAATTATTTTTTAACGCAGATTTAAAATGTGAGACGTATGTTAGCCCTTTCGTGATTGGAAAGATTGTTGACTTACTACTTTAATTACTGGCAAACATATTAAATAAATTGCACTTACAAGTAATACACTTTTCTTCCGAAAATTTTGTAACTGGTTTTTATCCGCTAGCTACGAGCCATCGAACATAGTTCTCTTCCAAGACTGCTAATTTGGTACTTAATAACAATTCGTATATGAGACCTAGCATAGTCAGACATTAGGCTTCAGTATTATCCTAAGTTATCATTACTTTTATACGAAAATTATTAGTAGGTACATCTATACATATAATAAAATCGTCACTTCTGTACATGGAAAAAAAATAAAAAAACATCCCCTTATAAAAAACATTATAATATTTTTTATAAGGGGATTATATATTGAGCAAGAGAACCCAAAACAATGGTTTTTCAGTTTGTCTGTATGTTTGTGCACGCCAATCACAGAAACAGCTTAACCAATTTGATTGCAGTTTTCAGAAATATATTATTGCAGTCTTCACTTAAAATTTGGCCTTTATTTCATCTAAATCAGTTAAGAAATAAAAAAGTTGTGGTAATTTATGTCAACCATGTAATAAATTCGATGCAAGATTTGCATCGAATTTACTTATATACATGTAATAAATCTGTGGAGGAGTAGTCTCTGTACATTAAAAACATTTAAAAATATATAGCAAGGATACATATTGATAGTACATAATGATAGTACATATTGACTTAGACTATACGATTTGATATCGTAATTTCTTTATTTGCCTCAGTAAGTTGCATTTTAATTTCTTCCTTTATTCAGCGGTCTCTCGACGCAACGACTTCAATAAGTACATAATAATATTATTTTTATTTTTTTTAGAGGTATTTTTGTATGTTTCGCATGGGGTTTTTTAATTTTTTTCTGGCTTTTTAAATTTATGTTACTGGTTCCATTATTGTACTAAATGAACCTAAGGACACACACATTTTTACTTGTGTAAGTATTTCTATCAATATTGCATAAGAACCTTACACCCAGCAATAATTCCTCAATATCTTGGAGACGACTGTTTCTATCTCGACCAAACCAAGAACCATCTCGACAAACCAGGCTTTCGATTATAAAAACCGCAATCAAATCCGTTCACACGTTTGGCTGCTAGAATGCCACAGACAGACACACAGATACCCAGATCGATAGATCAAACTTATAACACCCCTCTTTTTGAGTCGGGGGTTAAAAATGGTTTGGTTTTAGCGAACATAACTGACTTTCCATACTTCCTAGCATGTGTTTGAAAAATTAGATTAAATTTGAACATTATAAAATAGTAATAAATTTAATAAAAAAATTTTTTTTTTTTATTTAAATTTCAATGTTGATTGTCAAAGAAATTTTGAAACATTTAAAAATATTAAAAAAAATTAGCTCGTGCTAAAAGCACAAAAAAAATACGTTTTTGAGGCAATAGAAGCGTAAAATTTAAAAAATACTTTATTTTAATTTCAAATACTTTTTTTTTCCTATTCAAACCATTTTATACTTTTTTTTCGTCAAAAAAGTTGGCAACCCTATCTATGATAGAAAATCACGTTTGTTGTAGTTTGGTAAAATCTATATTAATTAATATACTGTGAAAATTCGTAGCGTCTACGTGATACCGTTTTTAATATTGAACAAAAAACACGTTTATTGTATGGACCCACCTTAATATATATATATGTCTAGATTTAATTTTTAGTATTTGTTGTTATAGCGGCAACAGAAATACATAATTTGAGAAAATTTCAGCTTTCACGGTTTATGAGATACAGCCTGGAGACAGACAGACAGACGGACAGACAGCGGAGTCTTAGTAATAGGGTCCCGTTTTACCCTTTGGGTACGGAACCCTGAAAACTAACGTTGGTATGGCTGAGCTAAATGGCAGTCACTTGGCAGTACGTAGTAGTAGTAGTAGTAGTAGTATTTACAAATTTAGTAACACAAAACAAGGTACACACAAAACAAGGTACACACAAAACAAGGCACACTTATTCTATATAAATTTATTAAATAATAACAATTGAATAACATCCAATATTACAAAATTCGCTCCGAAAGGAGGATAACAAACATCTTCCCTAATAGAAGATTCTTAAATAAATACCTGTTATTTAATATCTAAGTGCTTATTTCACAAATAATAAACGTAAATTTAAATCGACATTCAATTTACTCTAGTTTTAGTTCTGCAAGTTGTATGTAGGTACAACATGTGCTATTTTTCATACCGCTAACAATCATGATATTGATTTAATACCATCGTTTATTGTTATGAAAAGTAGGAAATGTATTAAAATAGGCCAAACTAGTAATTAATTAATATTAACAGCTACCTATGATAAATAACAACTTCTGGTAATACAATTATTTAGTATAAATTATAATTCTATCAAAGCCAACAAAGATTCCCATTGTAAAAACATTGCAATAGATATAAATTCCATTATATTTATGTAGTATTTATTTACACAATATTAATATTCTTTTCAGTCAGTCAGTTTTCATTACAAAATATTATTTATTTTATTTGCTACGTCTTGTTGTACGTAGGTAAGCGCGTAAAGAGCTTTTAATATATTTAATAATATTTTTTATTGAAATATGTGTATATAAACATAGAGGTTCAGTATTTTAATAGTGTAAATTATAATATCGATTTTGGGGCATTCGTTTCGATAACGCTTAGTTAAAAATAGATATAATAAATATTATCTTAATATTGACACAATAAATAGTTATGAATTATCGGCAACGTAGTCTGTCAACATATTTTTCTATTGCTCGATATCGGCTGTGAGGCATAGCATCTTTGAGCATTTGACGGAACCGCGAGTCCTCTGCAAGAGTGAGGCAGAGGTGTCTCGCATTTAAACGGGCTTCTGGACTTGCATCTGCTAAAAGTTCACCTGCGGCACGCAAGATTACGACACGTGGTTCATTAGGTAAATCAAGAATACGAGTAGCGCTTTGTTGACGCACTAGTTTGGTCAGTGCCTGTGCTGCAGCCGCTCGCACCGGTCCCGCGCGGTGGGAGGCGCCTCGTCTAGCAAGGGCCACACCAGCACGCGCACAACTGCCACCGCAGGCTACGCGGCCAAGAGCTGTTGTTGCGTCCGCCCTCAGAAATCGATTAACGTCAGCGCATCGTTCCAATAAAGCACTCGTGGCTTCTTCTAACTCAGGATCCAGACATCTTCCACGGTTTTCAAATATAGCACCCATTGCTGAACATGCGGTTCGAGCTACTCTAGAACGTAGTGAGCGTACATGTGCAGCCACGCAGCGTGTTGCCGCTCGCCAGCTAGCCGCCGGAGCCCTAGCTATTTCATCCTTAGCTAATCTTTCAATTTCAAGTAGACTAGTTACAATTGCTTCCCAGTCTTCATGCCGCGCCGGTATCATGCATTCCGTTAGTGAGGTACGTACGTCCCTTTCAGGAGATGCTTCGATTGGTTGACTTAAAGCGTCTGGGTTTGTATTTTGACTCTTCGTGGAACTGTTTGTTATAACGCTACTTTTTGAATGGTTTGATTTGGTCGGTGACGATTTTTCACTAAGTGGTCTCGGCTCTGAGATTTTAACAGGCTCAGTAATAGTAAAGTTTTCCTCAGCTTCTTCTATTAAAGACGTAACAGGCGATGTATCCGCGGGTATTTCAGAAGATATTAGGGACACATTAGATTTTTCAGAAACATCTTCGACATGTATAGATGGTGTTCGAGATCGCTGTTCATTTTCTAACACATCCTTATTTTTTTCTGTGTCAATTGTACTATTTACGACAAATATGTCCTCAATTGTCTTTACGGTGTCCTGAGATTGTTTTTTTTCTATGTCTTCTCCATCGTCTGTGATAGCGCTGGAATCTCTGCGAATTGAAACGAAACAATATCTATAGCAAATATTTAATAGATAGGTAGCCGTGTCAAGACGGAAGTTACCGCGTGTGCGGAGGAAGATCTACAACGAGATCCGGCCTTCGGACTGGTGCGGGGCGCACCGCGCCTGCGCCCTCACAGCACCACAGCCACTGCATGCCACACCGCGTACCAACGTGGCGGCCGCCTGACTGGCGCCCTGACGCCTCGCACACTACTGAACGCCCTCACCGTATATCTAACGACGCAATCAATTGCTACTTGTGTTGATGAACTCACCCCGTATATTATGTAAATATTCGTTAACCAATTCGGCGTTTTAATGTGATTCACATTACACAAACTAAACTTTTAGTTAATTTAAAATTAAAAAAAAAAACCGATTATGCATAATATAAATATACTATAAAGCATGTAAAATTAAGACCGATTACATTTTTAAGCATGAAAATTAGAGCGATTTCACGATAGCGTAAATAGGGCGCCTGTGAATGTCGTGAATGGACGTCAATTACTTAAAGGTAATTTCATTTGCTGAATGTGGGTTACTGGGGACACGCTATACACGTGTATTGCTTTTGGTCATTTGACCTCACTTATGGGAGGACCCACTGAACTTTGACCTCTCTTGAATGTGTTACACGTCAGTGTATCGTCGGCACTTTCGAAGAAGAAAGAAAGATAACGACTAGTTATCGATCCATTGACCTGATTGTGCTCCATATGTGCCTACAAAGGGTGTCAGGTCCTGTTATGTATTAGTTTCTACTCGACTTGCAGATTTCAGTTGGTATTTTTGTTGCTAAGAGACGCCGTTTTAAAAAATAGACTCTTATTAATAATTGAGCTCCCTAATATTAGTGCGATTATATAGCAGCAAAAAAAGCAAAGAAACATTTTTTCATTAAAAAGAAGGAGAATGACGAACTAATATTTCGGGTATTGTTCAAAGAACAGCATGATTCATCGTACAAAATCAATAATTGTAGATATTATCGAATATAAAGCGAAATAAAACTACAAATTACAGATTGTAGTAGAATGTAGGTTTGAATAAGTCCTGTTTTCGGTCTTTTGATGCTTTAATCAATGGAATAAATCATTCTATTCAGTCATTTAGTAATCTTTGCTACTGGAATTATTTTTTAACGCAGATTTAAAATGTGAGACGTATGTTAGCCCTTTCGTGATTGGAAAGATTGTTGACTTACTACTTTAATTACTGGCAAACATATTAAATAAATTGCACTTACAAGTAATACACTTTTCTTCCGAAAATTTTGTAACTGGTTTTTATCCGCTAGCTACGAGCCATCGAACATAGTTCTCTTCCAAGACTGCTAATTTGGTACTTAATAACAATTCGTATATGAGACCTAGCATAGTCAGACATTAGGCTTCAGTATTATCCTAAGTTATCATTACTTTTATACGAAAATTATTAGTAGGTACATCTATACATATAATAAAATCGTCACTTCTGTACATGGAAAAAAAATAAAAAAACATCCCCTTATAAAAAACATTATAATATTTTTTATAAGGGGATTATATATTGAGCAAGAGAACCCAAAACAATGGTTTTTCAGTTTGTCTGTATGTTTGTGCACGCCAATCACAGAAACAGCTTAACCAATTTGATTGCAGTTTTCAGAAATATATTATTGCAGTCTTCACTTAAAATTTGGCCTTTATTTCATCTAAATCAGTTAAGAAATAAAAAAGTTGTGGTAATTTATGTCAACCATGTAATAAATTCGATGCAAGATTTGCATCGAATTTACTTATATACATGTAATAAATCTGTGGAGGAGTAGTCTCTGTACATTAAAAACATTTAAAAATATATAGCAAGGATACATATTGATAGTACATAATGATAGTACATATTGATAGTTCGTATTGATAGTACGTATTGATAGTACATATTGATAGTACATATCGATAGTACATATTGATAGTTCTTCCGTCAGGGACCAATAATAACTTTCCAATAAAAAAAAAAAATATATATATATATATATATATATATATATATATATATATATATATATATATATATATATATATATATATTTTTTATATATATATATATATATATATATATATATAAATAAACTACTACTTGCCGGAGTTTGATGAAACTTAGAAAGGGTACTTTTTATCGAAATTGGAATCTATGCGTACGAAGTCGCAGGCACAGCTAGTATTCATAATAAAATCAATGCGAAATGGTTTTATTATTATACTGTATTATCCTATGTTTACCGGGTTTTCGTACCTTGCGCTCTGGTCCGAAATACCTTTAAGTTATTCTGCTTAATAATAAGTTAAAGTCTATATTCTTAGTTATAAGTACTAAAACTGATACAATTTGGATAAAAAAGCAGCTGTTTGTTGAAGTTCAAATAATGATCTTAAAATCCTCATAAAGACCGACTGTTATTAATTTTGATTGATTATTCTTACATTATAATCACTGAATATGTTTTTATAGAGTTAATGAATTTAAAAAATATGAAATAACCACCAGTTTCTTATTTATATCTTTTTATTTACCCAAATACCTGATTGTATACTAAATTAGAAACTTTCTAGGTCATCTGGAACTCTGTTATAATTTGGATCTATAAGTCAGTCAGTGATAAAAATGTCGATTTTTGGATCGCAATGTCTAAATAATCGTTTGAGGTATTTTTCTAAAATTTAAAGAATATATGTAGCTTGAAAATCTCAATACTTGACATGTTTGTCTGAAATATATTTTAAGTTATATGTGAGTCAAAAGTAATGGTTCGTGTAATTTTACTCACGGTGCGGCTCTCCTGCTCAGTTAGCTTGAACTTGGCTTTACACTCTACCGTGTGTCTATATAACAAATTTTGAAACAAATGAATTAAAATAACTTCAAGCTTCAGGAAATTTGACAGTTGATAGTTTTATTGTAATGGTCCATTTTTGGGTGTAAATAGTCCAGAATCTGACCCGGGTATAAACATGATTGTTATTAGAAGAAGAGAAAATTGTTATTGTTGTATTGTATGTAACAATACAACAATAACAATTTTCTCTTATTTCAATTTCGGTGAACTTGCTTTCACGATATTTACATGGTATTGATTGTCTTCTAGCAGTCTAATACTAGTAGCTTTATATAAAAAAATAATAAGTTATTTTACTTATCTTGATTGTCTGTCAAATATATTTGGTTTAATGTGATATAGGTATTCGTTGAATTAAATCATGTTTTAAAGCTATTATAATGTTAATAGAAGTAATTTAGTGACTAGTTAAGTAAATTCCAACCACCATAAATCATGGGTAATGGTCAAAAAAAGAATTATATTTATTTTAATAATTTTAATAAGAACGACAGTAAATAAAATTGTTGGCCTAAAAAGCTCTAACTTTTCAATTTCTTGAAAATAGTTTAAGCTATTTACAAGAAATTGAAAACTAGAAAGGAACAATTCTTCATTTAATAGACTATGATTTTTAAACCTAAATTAAAATATAAGAATAAATAATAGATTAGTGCACAGACAGAAAGTTTTAAAGACTCACCGGCATTAATTAACTTAAGGAAATTATTGTTTTCTTAGATGTTTAGTGATTTCTGAATATTTATGCTGTATTATTATTGTTTATGCTGTGTTTATTATTATTTATGTTGTATTATTATTGTATACTTGCAAATTGATAATTCATAAATTCATTATGCTTAGATTATTTTATATCAAAAAGCTCTCTCGGAAAAACACAAATAAATCATTACATATAAGACGTAAAAATTATATAACTAGGCTAAAGTTAAACTATATAACTAAAGCAATGACATAAATTAAAAAAAAAATTAATTAAAAACCCCCGATACAAAAAAACCTCTGAAAAAAGAATAAAAATAATATTATCATGTATTTATTGAAGTCGTTACGTCGAAGGACCGTTGTACGTACGTTGACGATGGTGTATATTACGAAGTTAATCATTGAGGACTTAGACTATACGATTCGATATCGTAATTTCTTTATTAGTCTTGGTAACTTACTTGCATTTAATTTTTTTCCTTTATTAAGCGGTCCGTCGACGCAACGAGTTCAATAAGTACATAATAATATAATTTTTATTCTTTTTAGAGGTCTTTTTGTATCAGGGGTTTTTTTAAATTTTAAATTTATTTTTTTCTGCTTTTTAAGGTTATGTTACTGGTTTCTTTATGGTATTAAATGAACCTACAGACACACAAATTTTCAGTTGTTTAAGTATTTCCATCAATCTATCCTAATATTATAATGAGGAAAGATTTGTTTGAATTGAATAGGCTCCGAAACCACTGGATCGATTAAAAACATATTTTACCTTTAGAATCCCATTATCCCTTTAATGAACATAGGTTATGTTTAATACGAGAAAAAATAAGGATCGGCGGGAAAATTTCGACAATGTAATAAATTATAAATGTATTAAGTAACATGATTCAAGACTTTTTCATGTAAGGTATATACGAATATTAATAAAATAATTTACAATCACTAATAACACTATGATAAAGGGATTGATATTATCACTAACTGTTGCCCGTGACTCTTTATGACTACGATCATAAGCCATATAAATATATTTTTTACAGTTTACGTGGACGTCATGGGCAACAGCTATCCTTAAGAAAGTACTTTACCTGAGTAAGTAAGTGTGAAAGCCCTTTGGCCTACATAACAAGGCTTTTTTCCTATATAGCGCGAGTGAGGCCGCTGGGAACTGCTAGTATTGCATAAGAACCGTTCACCAATAAAACGTCAATATCTTGGAGACGACCGTTTCTATTTCGACCAATTATAGCTAAGAACCATTTCTACGAACATAGCTTTCGATTAAAAAACACTGCATTCAAATCCATCCACGTGTTTGGCCGCTACATTGCAACAGACAGACACACAGATACACAGCTACACAGATCGACAGGTCAAACTTATAACATCTTTTTTTTTAGCCCGAGGGGTGTTATAAGTAATAAGGTCAAAAAAAAGTTTAATATTAGTATATAACTAACTTAACTTATTAATATTCTACTTTATTTGATGTATATATATTTTTAATGTGTGCGTGAAACTTACCTATTATCTAGAGCGAGAGGGTTCAGGACGAGGTTTCTTCCAGGAAGCGAAACACCTGCAAGCATGTTGTTTTGTACACATATTCATTTCAGTAGACCTCAAATGTATAACATATAAACAAAAACGAATGATTTTTATAATTTCTTACCAGGCAGTGGAGCGGAGTCAGGCAAGGGCCGAAGTCTGCGAGGTCGAGGAGCTGCAGCGGGAGGAGTGGAACGAGCTCGCCGACGTGTAGATATTGGTAGTTGAGATGTTCTAGCAAAATTATTGACCAATATTGTATTTTGCGAATTTCCAACACACATAAAGTCATCTTGTGAAAAATATTGTAAGTGATAAAGGAAGAAATAAATCGAATTTAGTCAACTAGTGTTATTGCTTTACTATGGCATGAATTAAATTAAAATAGCTTTACTATGGCATAATTTAAAAAAAGGTAGTTAGTTTAGTACACGTCAGCTTTGCAAGTAATTTAAGTTTGACTATTTATGTGGGTAATAAATGGATAAGGCACAAAATAAATGAAATAATTTTAAATCTTTTTTCTGTTCACGACTGAAGATAATATTCATTGTTATCAGTATCTTTAGGAAGTATATATTGAACTTACACCGGTAATATCCAAAAATAAAAAAGTTCCCTAAAACAATTACCTAGCGTCGTGACCTGGTCTAATGTTTTCCACTGGTTTATACAGAAGCTCTCGAAGCTGCAAAAAAATGTCAATAGTTGTGTAAGTGTATGTTTATTTAATTAACAATACTTTTGAAACATTTACAATGAAATTGTTATGACCAGTGGCTACATAAATATAAGTATCCTTCTTCACCTGAATTCAATTTGTAGTTTGGGTTTTAATTTAAAATACCATATCGATCGCAATTGTAACCAAATTGGATTGTGCTATGTAATCATAGTTACTTATCTAAGTACCTCATGTTTCTATGATTGCAGAATGGTAAAAGACAAGTGAAGAAAACTAAAAGCTGAAATCTAAAAAATTTAATAACCAACCTTAGTACAAAACGCATCGCGAGTGGAACCAGACAGCTTCCTCCGAACAGCAGCAAGCACAGCCGCTGGACCAGCCGCCCGCGCCAGACACAGCGTTGCTCTAATCTGATCATCTTCAGCATTATCGCTGCTTGATACCTGGGTATTGTAAAAAATAGTCAGAATCTTATTGAACAATTTAAAGTGTAAGAATTATTGAGACGATTCCGCGAGATACTATTTATATATAATTAAAATAAAAGAAGGTAGTAAATATTCTCTATGAGTATTCTGTTGTAATATTTCAATTGCATACATGCAATGTTATGTTGAATTAAAAACTTGGTTTTTAAATGCTTTTACCTCAATGATATTAGGGTCAAATATGACTTCCACAATTTGATGCAATGCGATTCGTTGCAACAAAGCGTGAGGTAGTGCAGCGGGGGCAGGATCTCGGGCCATCCGGGATACCAGCGAGGATAGTATTCGTCTGATGCAGTTGGCAGTGCTGGAGCGAATCACGGCACATACTGCTCCCTCTGCTGGAGCTCGAGATGCTGGGACCTGAGTTAAAGATAAATCAGTAAAAACGGATACTTATAATTCTTAATATGTACCTCAATAAAATATGTTTTGCCGACGGAAGACCATGACTGAGTGATATGATGCCTATATATGATGTGAATTTATATTTATGGAATCTCTCGTCAGCTCTTCATAATGGAACTAACCTTTAGAACTGCGATTTGATATTATATTTGATAAAAATCTTGGACTTAACTTCGGAAGATTTTGAGCTTAAACCCAGCGGTAACAATGTTTGTATGAATAGTAATAATATATATATTTTAAATATGGACACAATTACATTTGACTTCATCTTTTGTTTTTATATAATAATGTAAACAACACATTGAACAGACAGACCGCATCACTCAACGCCCACATGTGTTCCACCAGCGAGAGTGCCGCTGGTTCCACTTTTTCTACATTTTCTGCACTCAATAAAGTACTATGGAGTTGGTCAGCTGCCTTTACTGCTGCTATCCAATTTTCCTGTTAAATAAGATTATTATAAAATATAATAAATACGCACGGAATAGAATTCAAAACTTGTATCTATTTATAGCAAGTTGACTGAGTGCAAGTTCGTAAAAGAGAGATCTTAAAAGAAGAAAAATATCAATAAGTCGTGAACACGCTCAGGCGATCTAAGTGTTGTTTGTTAATATCCTTTCCTTTAAGTGATTGTAAAGGAAACCTAATCTCTTTTTTAATATAAGCATTGAATTATAAACATGTAGAAAGAAATTTGATCAATTTTTTTCACCGCCATTTTTGTTATACAATATCAGGTCAATACTGTATTTTTTCCTTATCGGATGATCTTATTTTACTGCTATTAAGACAGAGAATTTGCTGTTCTGTAATGTTTTTGGTGAACTAAATAAGGTCTGTAAACGGGTCAGGGTTGAACTTAGTATATCAGATCTTTCTAATTAGATCTGATATACTAAATTGACCCCTATTTATTATTTTTAAGGTAAAACAGGTAGGGTTTATAGAAGCAGCTTATAGAATTGAATGTTTATAGAAGCACAAAGATCAAGCGTTTAATTAAACCTAAGGTTATTATTGCTTTAGTAAATTCGGTACAATTTGTCTTCATTATTAACTATCAGCTATTACTATCGTTACTTAAAAGAAATACTACTACTTATAAAATACTAGATTATAATATTGCTTGCTTACCGTATTATGTAGTTGGTCGATAGTATGTCGCGGTATTATGTCTAACTCCTCCCATGAATAATGTATTCTTAACGGAGAAGGTGGTTGAGGTGACAACAGCTCGACATCTTGTCTATTAGAGGCTAGTAAATTCAAGACGAACCTATAATATTACAAAGGACACAAAATATTACAGTCAAAATACTTCATTTTTACTTTTTATCTAACTACTGAAACTTGAGGCTCCTGAAATTATTAATCTTAATATATATAAATTACGTGTCACGTTGTTTGTCCGCGATGGACTCCTAAACTACTTAACCGATTTTAATCAAATTTGCACACCGTGTGTAGTTTGATCCAACTTGAAACATAGGATAACTTACATCTTAATTTTAAGTCACAATATTATTTTATATCAAAATATTGTTATTTCGTTATTGGCCTTGATAAATTTACTGGCATTTAAATTTTTTTCTTTTACTTAGCGGTCGGGGGTTTTTTTAATTTTAATTTTATTTTTTCTAATACCGTGACTTCTTAAATAGTTTAGTACAATGTAATAGGTATATCCAAAACCTTAGCAACCACAGCAACGCGTGGCCGAGTCTGCTAGTAATAATATATATTGTAGGACAAAAACAAATTATTAAATTATTAACTTAAACCATGTTCTTGGTATGACCATGTGTTTAAGAGTTAAGATATAACGAAAAAGATAGACTAGTTTTATAAGTAGTAAGTTGAAAGGAACTTTTCAAATACTCGTAAGTGTATATGACATGTTTTCGGTATTGATCGTATTCTAAGTTTTAGGATTTTCCTACAGAGAATAACTTAACTTTTTTCAATTGAAAGAAATGAAATTTTAAAAGCTAGTCTATTAGCCTACTGTAAGCTATACTATAAGTATACTATAAGCTTCATAATGCACTCTTCACTAGTCGGAGGAATTTACATAAATGAATTTTAAAGGTTTTCACAAAAATCCAACCTTTGTAAAAAAACTATATACTAATAAATTATTAATTAAGTTATTTAATAAGTAAATATATTATTTTAGTTAAGTTCAAAGTTAATACATACCCATCACTACTGAAACTCACACGAGTCTGATTTCGGCGTGGTGAGAGAGATGGACTTCTCTGCAAGTTGTGCAGAACCTCTACTTCTCTATGAGACTCTACAGGGCTGTGTACTTTTTCTGGAGACTGGACCTCCGTTAAAGTTAAAGCAAATCCAGACTTTTCTTTAACTTTTTCCTTAGAACCTTTGTTATTGCTAAAATAATCATATAATTCACTCAATGATTTAGATTTTAATTTAACATTATTGTACTTAGTGGCACTTTTTTGATTTTTATTTATTATAACTGGTAACGGAATGCCACTTCTCTTTGAACCAAAACTTTTTCTATCCTGTTTCTCACATTTTATTTCATTGATTTTGTTTATTATACTTGACGCCTCTGGAATACCTTGCTTTATATGCTCTATATTCGACTTTTCTAAGAAAACCTCATTACGGTTCTGGTTAATATCTTCTTCACTATTTATTAAATTATCACTGTCTGGAGTCCGAATCTTAATACTTTCACCACCAAAACGTACTTTTTTAACAACAACGTCCGAATCTTCTTCTGACTCACCATCACTATACTTTAACATAAAACGATCAGAACTGTCGTAGTCTTCATCACTGATTGTATTTCTCTCAGATTCTGTATCATTCTGCTCTAAAACAGTCATTGTAATAGCTGTATCAGAATTGAATTTTATTTCGGTTTCTATTATAACTTTTGCAAAGTTGTTTTTTTGAAACGGTAGTCTATAAGAGTCGTCTGATGAAGAGTCTGTGGAAAAATAGATAGGGTTTGTTTGAAGATTACTAAAATTATGGTTGATGTGCACTATGGGCTGGTTTGATGATTTTCTTGGGGGATAATATACATCTTGCGAATCTTCGTCGTATTTTTCACATAAAAAATTAAACTTCTCTTGAATGCTTGCATCCAATTGTGTGAACAGTGCTACGTGCTTTCGGTGGCCACATATTCGGCGTAATTTCATTAATGACCTGAAAGCAGCATCTTTATGCATACCATCAAAAAGTTTTTCTCCTACGATTTGTAGCACTGGCAGTAAATCTAAATTGGGATGTCTTCGATTTAATATACTTATAACAGATGGTATTGAGAGTATCAAACCGGTTATAATATTCATTTTACTATCAAAATCAGTCGAATTCGGTCTAATATTATTGTAGGAAAATTTATCTATTATTGCTCGAGATGCGCATTCAGGATCCTCGCAATGAGAGCAAAAAACTTTAAGAGCATCTAACGCTGCTTTTCGAACATTCGGCAAAGTATGTCCTAAATTGTCTACCACTTGATCAAACGGGAAGGACAGGGCATTTCCGGATAACGGTAGCAAATCCGCTAGGACTCGAAGCGCGTGGAGACGTACTTCCCATTCAGGATGCGATAGGCGGTCTTTAATGGCTATGTAAAGAAGCTGTACGTCAAGGTCCGGCGGTAGGGCTCTAGCTCTCAACACGCGGTCCCAAAGAGGAGCGAGTGGAGGAGGCGCCGGCTCGGGCAGTTGCATGGCGTCGGACTGGAGCGGGCTCGCGTGCCCGGCCGCGCCGTCGACACACAACTGGGTTAATGGTCGGCAAAGCACGCCACCCCTGACCAATCGATGGAAATGTATAATTAACGCAGTCTAATGTCTAGCCGTGTGTGTGTAGAATGTATTAATTGTGACCGATTGTGAATTTTAGTATTAATAAAGATTTTAAATGTAAAGAGTTATTAAGAGGAGATTTAGTATTTTCCTTTATCTATATGACGGATGTCTTAATATTATCTTATTTTAAGCCATTTAATATGTCATCAATGTTTAAGAAAGATAAGTGGTAAGAAATCTGATCTTTATAAAAACAACAAAAACAAATATTTTAAAACATTTTATGTTTAAGATAAAATAAAATTGTATTGACGTAATTACATACTATTTGTAGCTGTTTTGTCTAATTTAATTTTATGATTGCTCTGTAAATATTATAAACTTTATTCTCATAGTAATTACCCTTCTGTTTATATTTACTGTGTACATTTAATTTTAAAAAGATTTAATATTTTTTGGTTGTTTGTCCATTTATCAATTCATATATTTATCAAACATATATTTTTTTACATTTTCCTTTTAAAATTTACTGCTCTATATTTTATGTTGTGTTATTTGTCGTTCAATGAAAAACATAATACTTTAAAAATATATTTAACTATCAAAAACCCGACAGGTAGGATAATAACATATTAATTGAACCTTTGTAATTTGTGTAATTGTTATAACATTCAGCAGTAGGTATGGTCGATGAATATTACTCACACATTTACTATTCATATCAAAGAATAAATATAATAACCTCTACTTAAAATTCATAGAACTTGATTTGACATTTAATATTATGTTGTTGTGACATTTTAATATTAAAATATAAAATTTTAAAAGTTGAACATCATAAGTAGATATTTTTTTATAATTGGACTTAACCTAAGACTAGATTAAAGAATCTTAAATTAAATGTATGTTCTCGAATTAAGAATAATATTAAATATCTTGTAATACCTTATCGCAACGACTACATATTATGTTTTGCACGACACCTTTCATAAGTTGAGATAACCTGGAAAAATATTTATCCAGTCATAGCACCATTATTAACTAACTCTATATAAATATAAATACATATAAAACACGTATACTCTTAACACAATAACTATTGGGTAGACAAAAATAATAATTAAATAGGTATCTTATACCTAAATGATTTTAATATTTTACGAAATTGATTCGAAGCATTGTTCTGACTGTAACCATTTTCAATACCGAATTTGTCTTTGCCATTGATATGTATAGACTATTTTAAATCTTGATATTATCGGTGACTTTTTTATAGTATTAGTTAAAAAGAAGAAACAAAATTATAATTATGTGCTATTTATATTCAAGATTCAGTCGTATTTATTGCTTGGGTCGAAATTAGATTTACCTGTCTTAAAACCCATATTGGTTTCGGGTATTTTTTATCGACTCTACAACTTTATTTATATATAAAACTCAACGCCCCATTGGTCGAGTGGTTAGCGCAGACGCCTAACGTATAGTAACGCAACGGGGCTCGGGTTCGATTCCCGGCAGGGACAGGCATGTATGTGATGATCATAGATGTTTGTATTTCGTAGGGTTTGGTCGTTTATTAAATATATTTGTAGTATTTATAATGTGTATTTCTATATGTATTTGTATCGTTGTCAAACACAAGCAAATAATTTGCTAACTTAGGGATTAGATCATAGTAATTTAATTTTCCTGTGATATTATTATTAAAAGCAGTTTTATAAAGGCCATCTTCTTACCATGACAAGTAATAAATAGTTAATTAAAAACAGCCTAAAATTTGATATATAAAAATTTCTTAAGGTCACATGTTACAAATTGTTTCTAGTTTGATCGTCGTTAAAACCAAAATTATCTTTTCCTTGGTTGTTTTTCTTATCTTTAGCAGCTTTAATACTCTCGGCGACTTGTTCTATGGTGTCCAGGAGTGGTGCACCTTTTGTCTCGGGAGTAAGGAAAAGAAGAGCACTTGAGATTATTGCTGAGCACGCAAATAATATTGAGGCTACCAATGGAGTCTGTGAAAAAGTATAATATACAAAATGTTATCTTCTGATTTAATATTAAAATTAAACAATAAAATCAAGTCTAATGAAATACGATTATCAAGTATTTACTAATTATCAGCTAAAAAACTATTTTTAAACAATTTTAAATTAAACAAACGTTTATTATGCTCTGTGCATATGTTAAAATTCTATAATTAATAGAAATGAAAGCTACAATTATATCCTTACCAGAAGTGGAGTTAAAGGTGCCAACATATTGCCCACGGAAGATGCAACGGTACATAATCCGATCAATGATCCTCTGACACTGGTCGGGAACAATTCCATTGAATAGGTAAGTGTACCCGTGTAGCAAGCTGAAGTAACTAACTTGCCTAAGAGGAATAGACAGATCTTCAGCCACGCCCAATCTGAAAAGGATAGGGTGTTACTTCATTTCTGGTTGCTAAGTTTCACTCTGAATAAGATAATTTTATCCAGATTCCTGGTAGTGAAGGATTAAAAAAGAACACAATCGATAATATGTTAAAAATGTAATTTGTTATTAACTTACTCTCTGGAGCATATCCAGAGGCAACACATGCTACTCCACATAATAGAAACCCAACCATTAGTGGCGACCTCCTCCCAATCCGGTTCATAAAGAACATGGATATCAGTTCTCCCGGAAATGACATAACGGCTGCTAATAAGAAGTTTGTTTTCTTATCACCAGGTAATATCACAGAGTTTACTAACAGTCCGTAATAAACAAAACTGACTGTAAATCTGCAGAAGGATGTAACTAAAAGCCATGTAAATAATTCCCTGCATTGATATACTTGCTTTAATCCTTGTTTCTTCTCAGTTTCTTCAAAATTATACATAATTTTAATTTTTTCATCATCAAGACTATTAATCTCTTCCATATCAATATCGATCTTATTCATTTTCACAATCTTTTTCAAAGTTTCTTTAGCTTCATCAGTTCTTCCTTTGAGAATAAGCCATCGAGGGCTTTCATTCACCGATATAAAATAAAAGAGAAACAAAATAGCCGGTGTGCAAATTATATGTATTAGGTATTTCCAATATGGGACTGCCATGCCTATCAGTGCAAATACAGCTTCACCCATGTACACTGCGTAAGCAAATAGCACTCCAGCTAGTACTCTGTTCTTGTTGCCAGCTGATTCAACCACTGAAACATAATAGATCATAGTTCTGTTTTATTTTTTCAAATATTGTGAATATAAATATGCCGGGTAAATGAAACTTACTTAAAATACCTCCTGCCGTGAGGACTCCTCCACTAATAATTGCTTCTAAAAATTCCAAACTTACATACATATTATAGCTAGTAGCCAATGTCTTGAAATTTCCTAAGAGGCAGCCAAGTCCACATAAAATCATCGTTATTTTTCGCCCATAACTATATATTAGAAGAAGAAAGTATTAATCGGGGTTCTTATAATGATTGCACACTCTTTTACTACAATTCTCATTCTAAAGCTGGGTTAGATTATTACGTTATTTTAATATAAGTACTATCTAAAAAATAAGAAGAGAGTGTAAAATTTGCCAACAGATCGAAATGATATGACTACGGTTTCTCAAAAATCGATATTTATTCAAAGTGTCACACAGAATTACTCAGAAACAAATGTGTAAAATTAGTAAATTACTTACATGTCTGCGGTCCATCCCGACACCATCTCCGCGATAGTCATTCCAATATTGTGAATTGCACCTACCATGGTCCTCTTCCAGGGGTCACACGCTAGGTTCAGCTGGAAAATAATAATTATGTAAAATTAAATTAAGATTAGTCTTCCTATTGTTTGATACTTTAAAGTAGTGGTTAGATTAAAGTTTTTGTTAAGAATCGATACCTTTTCAAACTACAATATAATTAGCATCTGATGCACCATCAGCTTAAATTGACTAGTTAATACGAATAATAGATTTTAATATTATTACAAAATATTATTTATTATTTAATATATTACAAGATTACAAAATTCACAAGTGCGTTTCTGGGACTCTTGCCTCATAAAACTGATTTAAGTATTAATTTTTAATATTTTTTTTATTTATACTAGGATAAATTAATTAGGCTATGTATATTACAATATTAATAATATGCCAAACTAATTATCCGAACGTTCTCCGTTTTTCACCTTTTAATCTAACTGCGCATCTTGAGTACTAGATTGTTACCTCAGAGATAATAGTGTCATGGTTTTCATAAACCCAATCCGTACATTGTTCCATCGCTCCAGTAAAGCTGTTATTAGTACATACGCCCTTATCTAAGTATGTCTGGTTTAATACCGGCTTAGTACATTCGTCGGTATGGTTGGGCCACCAAGGTACAGAGTAGTTTGTATATGTGGAATCGCATTCTGGTATCCGACATCTAAAATGGTAATTTATATTAATACGGATAGGAATGGCAGACATAGTCCTGTCTTGAATATTTAATGTATATTCTCGGATTTAATCACAACGACCCCTAGATCCAGACGCCTAGCCTGCCAAATATAAATTCAAACGTTTTAGGGACGTAGGTACTTAAACATTCATTAAAAAATATCAAAATCAGTCCAGTGACCTGGCGTACGTTGTCCTGCCTTAAAAATGCAATGTTAAAAATATAAAATTTCGAATATATTTTTCATGTTTCAATAAATTTACATAAATAATAATATATTGTGATAATTTGAACGGTAAGTATCTGTGATAAAATACTACACTGTAGAACACACCATAATTCCAATAGCAAGTAACCATGAAGCATAAATCTTTAAACTAGAATTATTTTTTATTTTGCAACGCCATATAGGAATGACATTGTTCTACTTTTAAAATCCTTATTAAAATAATTTAAATTATGAAATAATAGTGAAAAACACTTATTATTATTGATTACAGTTGCTAAATGATGTTTTTAATCAAACTACAAAATGAAGATATAACAAACACTAAAATATAATCTATCGGTCAAAGTACAAAAATGATATTATTTACTAAAAAAACATTTGAACATACCTGTATCCGACTTCTCCAGCAACAAATATAAAATTAACATTAATCATAGACACGAAAATGGTCGGTAAACTGATATAAAAGTACTGCAGCATTTGGTATTTACCAAAACGTTCCGATATATCGGCAATGCTTGGAATTTCATCACCATCTTTTTTAGCTCTTTTAAACATTACGTTATTATTAATGTGTACTTATTGTATAAAATTATTAGCTCCCTGTGTTCACCGAACATCAACAGAGAGGCAACTAAATGATAAAAAAATAAATTGTATTTATATAAGAAAATAACACTCAAAAGATTGTTTAAACTAACACCAGAGCCAAGTTCTAGAGACAATTACATTTATGTAAACTAAATTTTAAAATGAACTAGGTATAAGACAAATTCACTGAACATATAGCTTTGAAAAACGTAATACTTGTTGTCAATAAAAAAAAAACTTAATGGTAACACAAACCGGTTTTGCCAGTTTGGGCACAAAATATCTTTGGAATGATGTAGGTGCTATTAAATTGCATTGATTTTTTTGATAATATGGTTCTCATCAGGGACGGTGCCTGTTATTTTTTTAATGATCCGTGAGTATAGAAGTGGCTGAGATTGTGTAAACATGAGTTTAGGACATATTATCATCAACTAGGCTGCTACTCTTCCAAATGTCGGAAGATTTTATTTACTAAGAGGATTAGTGAGACAATTAAGATTAAGAACTTCGTGTTCTTTATTAAGTACTACGATTATTATGATATAATTTGTATTTTTAACTGAACTATTTACTAGTAACTTGTATTTAATCCTTGTGATAAGAACTTTTGACTATTTCGGTAAAGGACTGGACGAGAAAACTCCTCTTCTTCTTGATACTGAATGTCCACCGCACCTACTAAAACCGTTTCGAAATAGAAAAACTTAACTTATAAAAGTTATAAAAAAAATCTATTCCTACATATTTTTTTATAAAACTTTACAATTTGGATATAATCACTTGTAAGTTCTAAGTAAAATCCAAATGGCGGACTCTTTTTAACGAAAATTTATTGATAGTAATTACGTTACTTATTTCAGGTGCAAAAAAATATATTAATAATTAAAAAAAAACCCCTTATACAAAAATATCTCTAAAAAAATTAAAAAACCCCCGATACGAAAAGACCTCTAAAAATAATAAAAATAGTATAATTATGTACTTATTGAAGTCGTTGCATGGGGGGACCGCTTAGTAAAGGAAGAAATTAAAATGCAAGTAAGTTACCAAGGCTAATAAAGAAATTACGATATCGAATCGTAAAGCCTAAGCCCTCTAACTTCGTAAAATAGAACCCATCGTCAAAGTACGTACAACGGTCCCCCGACGCGAAGACTTGAATAAGTACATAATAATACAGAGTGGGGCAGAGGAACTTGCAAATTTAAAAATTAAATTTAAAAATAAGTACTTCAAATATTTATTAACTTAAGTTTCCACAACAAGTGCAACATTTAAATTTTATGTTTACGTAGGTTTAAAAATGATGTCAGGCAGAAGGCGTCCATTATTCTCAATGTACTGGCTTAATCGCTTTTTGAAATTTTGTTCAACTTTCTCCAATACATCGATAGATATGTTGGCAATAGCTTGACGAATATTGTTCTTAAGGTAAGCCAGGGTTTTAGGACGATCGTTGTAAACAATTGATTTGAGATAACCCCATTAAAAAGTATCACAGGGGACCAAATCAGGTGACCGTGCTGGCCACTGCAGATCACCTCTCAAGGAGATAAGCCGTCGGGGGAAATATTGCCGCAAAACATTTATTGAAATGTCCGCTGTGTGTGCCGTCGCGCCGTCCTATTGGAACCACACATCTCCCAAATTCATTTCTTTGAGTTTTGGCAGGAAAAAATCCTGATTCATTCGGACATAACTTTCAGAACACAGTGAAATTGCCCGATTGTTCTCTTCAGAGAAATAATGACCAATTATGCCAACACTCGATAAAGCACACCAAACATTGAGATATTGGGAATGTAAAGGCCGCTCGTGAAGCTGTTTGGGGTTTTCAGGGCTCCAGTAGCGCATTTTCTGCTTATTTAAACATCCTGAAAGATGGAAGTGAGCCTCATCGCTGAAAGTTAGTGCGTCAGGAGGCATGCAAAGAAGCGCCTTACAAGCTTTTTCTTGAGCAACCAAGTCGCGTGGATTAAGCTGCTGCATCACAGCCAATTTATAGGGATGAAGCCTAATTTCTTCATGAAGGATTTGCCTCATATAACGAGCAGACAATCCGACAGCCGCTGCATGTTTGTGGGCAGAGGGCTGAGGGGAACGCAGAACAGAAAGTCTAACCAGGTCAATGTTTTGGGGGGACTTTGCTGTTTTTGGAAGCCCAGGCTTTTTTTCTTCACATCTCCAGTTTTCCTAAAGTTGTCTACCCACGAAAGAATCGACTGCCGATCAGGAACAAGATTTTGGGGAGCAATTTTAAAATGGGTACGGAATGCGCGTTTAGTGGCAATGATTGAGTGACCATTAGAAAAATACTTCGACTTCGAAAGCGCGTTCCATCTTGTTTCACTCCATGATGGCGACTCATTTACGCGGATAAAAAAAAAATGCACTGTCCTCTTGATATCTGCCTCATTTGCATGAGCTGCACTGCTGAACTTTCGCTTTATGGCGCCAAATTCAAATTAGCAAGTTCCTCAGCCCCACCCAGTATTATTTTGATTCTTTTTAGAGGTCTTTTTGTATCGGAGGTTTTTAAAATTTTAAATTTATTTTTTTTCTGCTTTTTAAAGTTATGTTATTGGTTTCTTCTTGATTCTTGATTGTTTGTTTGTTTGAATTGAATAGGCTCCGAAACCACTGGACCGATTTAAAAAAATATTTTACCTTAAGAATCCTAAATTAACCCTGTGATGAACATAGGCTATATTCAATCCGAGAAGAAATAAGGATCCACGTGCAAAATTCGACAATGTAATAAATTATAAATGTATAAAGTACTTTACCTGAGTAAGTGTAAAAACTTTTCAGCCTACATAACACGGCTTTTTTTTCTATATAGCGTGTGCAAAGCCGCTGGGAACAGCTAGAATTGCATAAAAACCTTTCACCCGCACCAATAAAACGTCAATATCTTGGAGACGACTGTTTCTATTTCGAACAAACACAGCTGAGAACCATCTCGACGAACATAGCTTTCAATTCAAAAAACCGCATTCAAGTTCGTCCAAGCGTTTGGCCGCAACTTTGCCACAGACAGACACAGATACACAGATCGGCAGGTCAAACTTATAACATCCCTCTTTTTAGTCGGGGGTTAAAAAGAATAAAAATTATATTATTATGTACTTTTTGCAGTCGTTGTACCGGGGGACCGTTGTACGTACGTTGACGATGGTATCTATTTTACAAAGATTTCGGAGATAAATCAGCTAAATGAATGAGGACTTAGACTATAAGGTTTGTAGTGTTATTTCGTTATTTGCCTTGAGTGATTTACTTGTTTTTTAATTTCTTCCTTTATCTAACGGTTCTACCACGCAACGACATCAATAAGTACATAATAAAAAAATAAAAAAAAATATATATATTTTTTTAGAGATTACATTTTAGAGGTATTTTTCAGATACACACGTCAGAACTATAACACCCCTCTTTTTGGGTCGGATATTAAAAACTAAATAGTGGAAAACGTGTCAACTAGATATAAATTTATATAACATTTAAGAGAAAGTAAGTCCGAGGTAGAAACGAGGTTTTTTTTTCATTTGACAGTCGTCATTGATAAGATAAAAATTGCAATTATAGAGTCTTATATATAAGATTAATATTAGTTTATGTTTGAATTGAATTTTAAACTTATGTAATGCAATTAGCTAGTAAAAGCAAAAGTTAATAACTACTAAACGTTCCGTAAAAACATTGTGTATTTTTGATTGAGTTATAACTTATTTGGAACTGGATTCAGTCAAATAACCTTCATAGCTAACGAGAATATCAAGATATACAATAAAGAGGAACCTCCACCAATCAAGTTTATTTTTATTATAACAAGCACATATTCTGTTTATAATATGCTTGTTGTAATTCTGGTACCAAGGAAGTTATATATAAAATATCTTGTTTTTTTATAAATACTATAATTATTCATAATTTGCAAATTTATTATTATGTATATATCTCGAAAATCAAGGTATATTAGTGAAGTTACCATTAAACCACAGGTCCCGTTTGGAGGGTCCGGACTGTATCACTCTCTCTAATGAATTCCGCCACCGACTCACTACTCTCCAATATTTAAAGAGTCGCATTTACCAATTAAAATGATTCCGATCACGTTCTCGTTACGTTACGGTATTCCTATCCTACCCTGAATTCACCCGCATGTAGACCACACGAATTACTAAATATCATGAGACAATCATAGAAATCTCTTTCTATTAAGTTTTTAACCCCCCACCCTAAAAGTTATGTGTTATGAGTTTGTCGTGTGTATCTGTGTATCAGTCTGTGACATCGTAGCAGGCGAAATCGTTTACGGATTTGATTGCCGGGTTTTTAGTCGAAAGCCTGGTCTGTCGAGATGGTTCTTAGCTATAATTGGTTGAAAATAAAACAGTTGTCTCCAAGATATTGAAATTTTTTCATGCTGTAAAATCTTCTTATGCAGTATTGATAGTGGAAATCTTGCGTGTTTGTAGGTTCATTTAGTACAATATAGAAACTAGTAACATAGCTTTAAAAACATTTAAAAAATACAAATTTAACAAAACCCCTGATACAAAAACAAATCTAAAATAATATTATATACTTATACTTGAAGTCACCGGGGGAACGCTAAATAAAAGTAGAACTTATTATGTAAGTAAGTTCTCAAGGCAAATAAGGAAATGATAATATCTAATCGTATAATCTAAGTCCTCATTTATTAGCTCCAAAATTTTTGTAAAATAGACACCCTGTTCCATAGCTCTATCACGCCGCTTTAGATAAAACTTTACTTTTTTTCGCTCACATTTACCTAGTACAAGTTGTAAACGATAGTTATGATTGTAGTAAACTTAATTTTTTTGTAGTACTAATAATTATGCAGCAAACCTAATTAATATTGCTCTTAACCAGAAATATAAATAATTCAATATTTCTTGGATAATATACAGGGTTATTTGTAATTAATTGGCCACCTCTGCTGGCAGCCTCTCTACATAAATTCCAACAACATTTATTATACGACTTTTTACAAACCTTAAGCGGTTAGTCTTTCAGTAGCAAGAGCGCGGAAGGGTATAACAACCACCCAACGATCTGTAGAATTTGTAAAAGAAGGCTCCTCCAAAAAATCAAAAGCGAAGCCTTATTCAATATTAGACGCGGCTCCTGATTGGACTCTCATGATGGACACGAATGAAAAGCATTACAAAATCCCTGGGGATGTTGGTGTTTCGTCATCCAGACCGGACTTATTCCTGTATTCGAAACATCTGAGGCGCGTGATACTTGTGGAGCTTACTGTTCCTTGGGAAGCAAACATCCCAAGGGATCACACATTCAAGCTCAATAAGTATTACGAACTGACCAACGAACTGATCGGGAATAAATTTATAGTTAGTTTGTACGCGGTAGAAGTGGGAGTGAGAGGTATAACAGCAAAATCTCTCTATAGCCTACTTAAAGACCTTGGCCTTTCTAGAACAAGCATCGGTTCATTTCTAGAACGTATTTCAAAGGCGGCATTAGTAGGTTCTTTCCAAATTTGGTTAGGTAGGGAGAGGACAGTGGAGGGTGAAGGTGAGCGTTTTTGCGCATAATAAAGGGGCCCCTTAAACCTACTCCCGCACGGTGAATCCATGGAATGCTAAGAAGCTTCGTCTTACTCTAACGCAACACAAAAAAAAAACGAAACGAAAAAAATGTTCCTCCCTCTTTTACTTATTACTCTGTATTTCTTAAGACGTTCTTAAAAGTCAACGCCCGGGTGCCATACCTACGCTTAAAAGTAACAACAGTTTAGAGGCAACAAATAAATTTAGGCTGGAAAACAAAATTTTTAAAACTATTAATTTTAAAAAAATCCGGTAGACACTGTCAAGCGACACTTGCGTCATCAGAACTCCCGAGCTTTTAAAAAAGATCCAGGCGAAATAATAACAGTATTCTTCTTAAATCGATATAAAACTGTGAATCACATCAGTGTCAGTGGAATTACATGTGATATGTGTAGAAAATAATGGAAAATCAACTTAAAAAGTGGAACAACAGCAATACGGAATGTATATAGGTAAACGTAGATATACACATCATACGATTTACATCAAATCCGGAAATTGACACTTAAGTGGATGACAGATAGTGAACAACAAAGTTGATGACAGTAAATAACTACTATAGAAAAGAGAAGTGTAATAATTATAGGTCGTGTTCCGAAATACATACCAGTAAACTGGCCCGTGTCGATGACGTCAAAATCGACGGCATGTTGGTGAAACGTTCTAAAATATGATGACCAGCGCTGGGCACATTGACAGCATAAATTGACACTATTCACAGAGTACTACATGAAACTAGTATTACAAATTACTTATTAGTCTGTGATTACATATTTATTTTCAAATGTGTCTGTTTTAGATAGTTATTCATTTTATTACATAAAATAATATAGTTCTAAGAGAAGGGAGGTACAAAGCAATTACAACAAAAGTGATGTTGATCAAAAAAATAATTCTAAAAAGTACAAAATAACGTAATAAGATTATGATTATAATTAATAGAAAATAGTGACATGAAAGAAACACATACCTTTAAACCTAATAAGAACGAAAATGAAAAAAAATCTATTTACTTTAAATGTAATTTACTGCATAGATACTTTGCATTATATAACATAATAGTAACTGTTATAATAATCTATAAAACTAACCAATTTAATGAATATATATTTGGAGCACGACGCTATATTGGAAGCTTTAAAGTCACAAGGTGTGCATTTTAAAAACATACGAATTATTATAGAAATATTATATAAACACTCATCAGCCAAAGTGATGACAGAGATAGAGGGAGAAGAATTTCTAATTTCAAGAGCTGTTAGACAAGGCGACGCTTTATCTCCAAAAATATTTACAGCTGTATTCAAACATCTATTCAGAAACTTGGGTTGGAAAAAGGAAGGAATTAATATTAAGAGCGAAAAATTAAATCATCTACGATTTGCCGATGACCTAATCTTGATCTGCGAAACTGCGTCAAGTTTACAAATTATTTTAACAGAACTCGGAAACCAAAGTATGACAGTGGGTCTGACCATGAACTGGAGAAAACGAAGACAATGGCCAATCGTGAAAAGAACATTATAGAATTGAATAACTCTATTATACAGTACGTGGACGATTATACATACCTGGGGCAGATAATATCAACAAGTGATCAAACACAAAAAGAAATTGAAACCAGAATCAACAATTTCTGGAAAAGATATTGTCACTAAAAGAAGTCATTAAAAGAAGTGTTTAAAAATCCACAAATATCACTGAAGGATAAAAAGAAAGTATAAATAGATAATAGAATAAATAAAGTGACAAACTTATGTTATTCCATGCATGGACTATGGCTGCCCAATCTGGGCTCTAACGCAAAGATACACAGAATCACTAAAAGTTTGTCAGAGTAGTATGGTAGGAAGCATGTTAAACATTAAACTAAAGGATAAGGTAAAATTAAAGGATATCAGGAATCGAACAGAAGTTACTGATGTTACCTACATGATACGGAAATTAAAATGGAGATGGATTGGACACCTTCTTAGAAATAAAAAAGAGAAATGGGGGAAAAAGGTAACAGTTTGGTACGAGGGTTTTAATCCCGTATCGGGTTATTGTTCATTATATATTTATATATATTTTTAATAAATTCTATTATTATTATTATTATTATAACAATTGTTACAAACTAGCGCTCCAGCTTGTAACAATTTAGCGCTGATAAGAATCAAGTTTATGGAATGTTACCAGCGTTTATTACTGACGCTGCCAAAGTATGGGAACGAATTTTATAATCATTTAATACATTCGGATTGCGACCTCGCATCGGCTCAGTTTTAGAATTATATAGAATGTAATTTAATTATAAAACAAATTAATTTTAAGTATGTGTTATTTTTTTTTTCACCCTCCGCCGCGACCATTTATAATTGGCGCAGTCAGTAGGATAACTTACCTAGTTAGGGCTCTATCATCGAGGTCAACTTGCGACGTGATTATCTTCGAATCTACTATGGTTCCAGCAAAGGAGGATCAGAACTTCGATTCCGCAAGGGAAAATATGCAGTAAGTCCTTGAATCTTTCAAGTCCTTACATATCCTAGTTCATTTACATTTGTCTAGGTCTAGGTCTAGGACCAATTGCACATACCAACCTGTATGTGCAATTGGTCCTAGACCTCCGATTGGAGGGGGGCATTGTGTCAATGCTCAATCCCACAATCGCAGAATAATCACGGCTAGGAGTAGGTGCATGGCGCGATGGTGCACATGTAAATAGATAGATAAGAATTAAAAGTATTAAAACAAAAAAAAAACAACTTATCCGGTCCTCCATGGCCAGCTCCAACTGAAAAGAAAAATAAAATGATTAAAATTTGGTAAAATGGTCATAACATAGTACTAAATTAATATTTAAATAGTTGGCATAATGGTGTCTAACAATAGTAGATAGTTAAGCAAGTAACTTACAAAAAAATCAACTATTGCAGCTCTTCTCAAAATTAATAATAAAAAAAAACAACAATTATTTACAAGTATACTAATGAACCACGATAATTAATAAATTGCAAAATAAAAAACGGAAATACTAATCAGAGAATATGAGAATAGCTGCCATAGTAGTTACCACAAGCGAACACTAAGCACGATACACCACATGCACATAGTAAAATTTAGAGTACTGAAAAACTTATTTCCCTGAACACAGATTCCGTCCTCCCATGCGGAAGAAAAATGAAAAATAACAAAAAAATATTTGGGGGGAACAGTTTTGGCGCCACATGGATGTTCTTTATAATTTATTGTCTATACCATGTTCATTTTAAGGCCTACCTGCTGTAAATGTATTGAGGTCACTGAGCATGTTGCTTAGGTCCTATAGTGATTTTGCCATGATTATGATATCATTTGGGAATCTAATGTGGGTGGTGAATTGATTGACGCCGTTGACGTTGATGTCATATCCTTGCATCGCCGCCGAAAACTTTTTGGAGAAATAATATCTACCTGCCTCCTTTTAAAGCTCCTTTAATAGTTCACGTGTGCCATACATAAGGGCCGATTATACTCATGAGACATCTGTATAATCTGGCGTAATGTGATCCATGGTACTAAAGCCTTTTCGGAAACTGGCTTTAGGAAGTCTTTGAACCTACGCTTAAGATGATTCGTGAATACCCTCGAAAACCTCTTGTAGATGTGGCTCAGAAGCAATAACACTTAATAAGTGTGTCAGTTCCTTTCTTATAGAAGAGAACAACCACTCTTCTGTTTTGTGCCTCAGGCGTAATACTCTTGAACCTCAAGGTTTTGCAATTCCGTTTTTCTTTTAAGTATCGATTTTCTTTTCAATAATTCTTTTAAGTATCACCAACCACCACCGGCACCAACCGACTTCAAAAGGTCAGTTGTTATTATGTTGTCGTTATGTTGTTATTAAGTTGTTCGGGAGCAATCCTAATCTCGTACAAGCTGATGTCCAGGTTGTCTTCAGAATAGTGTCAGGTTAGTTTGACTCTAGGGCCTTCAGCTAAAGGAACAGCAGGTTAAGTTACTGAAGTGTACAACTGTCGATAGATCACTAAATCCCTAGCTTTGACATAATAATCTTGCAGTCTCTGGTCTTCAGCTTCATCATCAGATGTATGATGTACCTACATAACGTACGACTGCAAACAGGAATGTTCTTTAATGTTAGTTTAAAGAAATGATTTTATACTTTCTCACGATAAAGTTTTGAACTGTTCGGTCAACTGCATTAAAAACTAGATAATTTGTCAAGAAAACGCCAATCGTTATTGTATCGATTTTTCGCAAATGTCCACTGTTGTTACAAAATATATTCGGTTTTTCCATATTATATTTTTTTAATAATATACTATAGTTAAACTACGAATATAAGTAAAAGATTAGACTGATATGGAACAAATTAGTTTATTTTATGATTTAAAGGATTAAATGACAATTCTCGTAAAAAAGATAATGAAAAATTTAGCAAATTTTTTAATGTAATAACTGTGTTTTCAACTATTCTTAAGAAAATATTCTTTAAGCGAAATTAGTCTCTCGGGAAACGCTACGGCAATAATTGTATATAATGAATGTAAGTAAATGTAGAAGTTACTTTTATGAGAATTTGGATGACTTCAGTAGCTTTCTATAAAATTGGCAGAGCACGAGCAGTTTGCGGTTTACAAGAGCAAGCTTGACATCTTGAAACCCATTCTCTGTGCGAGCGTATTCTCATCGTCACAAGGATAATGTATTATCTTAAACAAAAATTGTTCAACAGTAGCTAGTTATTGTTGGTGGGATTGAAAATTGAGGTACCTCATCCTCGCCCCTTATGAAAAATATAAAATAAAGGCCTGTGAACACACTCCAAGATATTGACGATATTGTCCATCATGAAAACGCTTGGAGGTAGAAGACGAGTTTACTATCTTCGTCTTCTCGGGGCCAAGAGCTTTATACCAATATTTATATTGGTAAAGCATCTTGCTCTTGGCATATTTAAAATCGTTATAAAAATTATTTTAACAACATTTGTTAAACAAGTATTGTTAAAATTTACACGTTTTACAAAGTTAGGTATGTAAATACTCTCAAAAATCTTTAAAAAAAGGCTGTAGTTTAAATGATAAAATTCGAATCGATATGAGTAGGGTTTCGAACACGTGACCTTTGGCAAACCGTCCCGTTCTCTACCTGTTTATTATGCTCCCGCATTAATCCCGCTTCGATTCTAAAATTTAAATTCGCTAACCGTGGCTATAAATATTTATAAATATTTTAAAACATAATTTTGATATATCATGCATTTTTTCTTTTCATATGTATTTCAGTTTTCAGTTTCCCTGAGGTTGTCTGGACGAAATTACGATTTAAGAATAAGACCGTATTTGCTTGTAGTCAATATTATTTAGTTTTTTTAAACTTTAATATTTTTTTATATTTATTAAGCTTTAGGTATATTAAATACAGTATTAAATAATAATAATAATAATAATATTAATAATAATAGTCCAATACAACTTCGGTAAATCACCATTGCATATTTCACAATCTAATTACTAGTTATTGTGCTAGACGGCGTTGGTATAGATGTTATAAATAGAGATCCAGCTTAAATTTGACAAAAAATATTTTAGGGTACCAGTAATTTGGTTCAAAGAGACTACTAAAGTAAACAAGCATTGGGTAAGTACTAGCTAAGCCCGGGCGTGGTAGGTTTGAGTCCCTCAGGTGAGCCACGTTCGAAAATGTATTAAATTACTAAAGTATCTTATGGTGTATGCCGTTTTAATATATTATTATATACCTTTAGAAAAACAGATAAATAACTATATGTGCAGATTTTAAAGATTACAACTTCACGACAGTCACTTTTCAAAAGACGAAAAAGATTTTTTTTAAAGTATTTTTAGGCGTCTGCCATTTTAATATATTATTAATTGAACAATTTTAAGCTAATATTGAAAATGATTGCCTTTTTTTCGGGTTGTACTCGTAACTATCCGGTTTTCAGAAAACACCTTATGTAATAGTACTATTGTGTATGTGGTAGGTACAGTAAGAGTAGTAGTTTTTACTTTCTCTCTCCCTCTGTATTTTTGATTTATAATATAGTATTTTCTTTTTAGTCAAATATTTGTTTCCATCAGTTCACCGCCAAATAGCAGGGGAGCCCATGATGCTAAATGGGGATTTAGTCGAGCGTCATAGAGACCTATAAGGTTGCGAAACTTAGATGAAAAAATAGGAAAATATATATATATATAATGTATATCTTTTATCAGTGGGGAGAGCGTCTACAGATTTTCAAAAATGTAAAAAAATATTGTTACAAAAACATTCTTGAGCGCGTCAGATATTGACAACATCCATGCCGTATGTTAATCTGACCGTTGGCGTATGGCTTTGGGTGGATGTACGTAAGGATTGAAAATGAAAAAAAAAATAATCGAGCGTGTCAGATTTTTTAACAGGATGTTAATTGAAGGTTCAAAAAAGAAGATCTAGGTTTATAATCAGATGATTTGGATGTGAAGCATGCTCGTGCTCAGTATTAGCAAAAATGCAAAAAAATATTGCCCATTTGAAATACTTTAGCGCATCAGATTAAGATATACAAGGTTATTTGTAATTGATTGGCCACCTCTTGCAGGAAGGGTATCTACATAAATCCCTACAACATTTGTTCTACGACTTTTTATAAATCTTTATAAACAACACAAAAAAACGAAAAAAAAAAATTTTTGCCTTTTTTACTTATTGCCCTGTATTTTGTAAGAAGTACTTAAAAGGTCAACGTCCGGGCGCCTTACCTACGCTCGAAGTTAATGCCAGTTCAGAGCCAACAAATAATTTTTGTATAGGAAAACTTATTTTTTTTTATTTAATAACAACAAAATTAAATAACGAAATGTTAACAACACCTGAAATTGTTGCCTCCTAACACTAATTTCAAAAACCCCTAAACTACAAAGTATGTAGATTTAATTCTGTTATTCAAATTTTAAACTTTAAATTTTATACCTACTTTGTATTTCGCAAGAAGTCCCTAAAAAGTCAACGCCCGGGTGCCATACCTACACTCAGAGTTAATGCCAGTTCAGAGCCAACAAATAAATTTTGTATCGGAAAACTTATTTTTTTTATTTATTAACAAAAAAATTAAATAACGAAATGTTAACAACACCTGAAATTGTTGCCTCCTAACACTAATTTCAAAAACCCCTAAACTACAAAGTATGTAGATTTTGTTCTGTTATTCAAATTTTAAACTTTAAATTTTATACCTACTTTGTAATTTGTAAGAAGTCCCTAAAAAGTGAACGCCCGGGTGCCATAGCTACACTCAGAGTTAATGCCAGTTCAGCGGCAACAAATAAATTTTGTATGGGTTTTCCTCGTAAAAACTCGTAAGCCCGAAACCGTGGTGGGGAGTGAATGAGAAAGTAATAGATAAAGAAAGAGTGAGAGAGGAATACAAAGTACAAATCACTAAAGGCATAGCGCACGGCATCTAGAGCTCTCTCTAGAGCTGTCGTCTGCATAGCAATGAATGTCATAAATAGACTGCATATCATTTATATGCAGAATATATCATTTATATTCGTCAGATGGCCCGGGTGCTAGACCCTATCGAACGCCTATATCTGGGCTTACTGCTAATGCCTCACTCTAACTCTCAATGGCTGTGGCCCAACGGTCTGTCAGATACACTAGAAGTTCACTAGTTGAGCGACTGTGACGAAAATCGTATTGACTTTGATTTGTTATTGAGCAGTTCCTTAAATGTTTAGTGTTTTCGTGTAATATTAATTTACCTGGTTTATAAACATTTATTTTTGTTATATTTATATATTCCTAAGTTCTATAGGGGTATACTAATATATCTCTAATCATCATCACTTTTCTTTTTTTTTTTAATGTAGGTACCATCGATTAATTACTTTAATAAATCTATTGTGACTCTAAATGTCATAAATCATAATATCAAGGCCGTGTTCCGAAATACAAACCAGTATACTGGCCAGTGCTGATGACGTCAAAAATCGACGCCATGCTGGTGAATCGTTCCGAAATATGATGGCCAGCACAGAATACTTTGACAGTATAAATTAACACTACTGACAGAGTATTACAAATTCCTTTTTAATCTGTGACTAAATATTTATTTTTAATGTGTCTATTTTAGATAGTTATACATTTTATTACATAAAATAATAAAGTTCCAAGAGAATGGAGTTACAAAGCAATTACAACAAATAGTGTTGTTAATCAGATATTTAATTCTAAACAAGTAGAAAAATTATTTAGTAAGACTATGATTATAATTAATTAATAGTAAATGGTGAGACGAAAGAAATAAAATATCTTTAAACCTAATAAGAACGAAAATGAAAAAAGAATCATCTATTTACCTTAAATTAAATTTACTGCATAGATACTGTGCATTTATGTTATTGTATCTGTGATAATAATTTATAAAACTTACATATATAAAGTATATATATTTTTCAAATATTAGAATGACGAAAATTAAGTTGTCCTTTATCTTTAATATATTTTTTAAAAGTGGCAACTCTAATTATTGTTTGAATATTATTCTGCATTTGCCTATATTGCCACAGATTACTATAAAGTTACCTCACCAGTACAATATGGCCGACACCAGTGCAATATGGCGTCAGTGTTATGACTTCATTAGCCCTGGCCAGTATGGTGGTTTGTATTTCGGAACACGGCCAATATGAAATATTATGTTAGCTGTCAATTTATAATTGTTTCAACTAGTGTCAAACTTTCGGATACTCCTCATTGAATATTTATAACAGTTAACAAACAGTTATGACAGTTAAACAAATTAATTAAATGAAGATACACTAAGTATCTTCGTTTAATTAATTTGTTTTTTTTCACATACTCCATATGGTTTTTAAACCATTTGGTTTTTATTATGTTTTTTTTAACTATGTTAAATTTGTAAACTGTATTTATCTCGTTGCAGTCAACTCATTGGCGAGGATGTGATTTAGTAGATTCGTCCTTATACTATGTATAAAAAATATTCTATTTATATAATATTATAAAATATATATATATTATTTTTTATTTTAGTATTTTATCTTTTTTTTATATATTTTACATATTATTATTTATTATTTTAAAGTTTATTTTTATAAAAATATGTTTTATGATGATTATTTCAGTTGTTTTTGGATGAATATGAGAGCGCTGGACATCGTTGCAACACTTCACCATCTAATTCCAAAACACTGGCAGATAAGTTATTCCATTTTTTTTATGTATAAACAAAATTTTTATCCTTGGCACATATCAATATGCAAAGCATACTTGCAGCTCCAACACGCTGGACCCCGCCTAAAAAAAATCCTTACTTTTTCGCTGATATTTAACTACAAACGATATTAATGATTGTAGTGAAGTTAATTTTTTTGTAGTAATAATAATTACGCGGCAAACCTAATAAACACTGTTCTCAACCATATATATAAATAATACTGCACTAAAAACTTTTGAAGTACACTTTAAATCGTTTGTAGTTTATTTTAGTGTTTTTTTTTATTTTTCTTGGAAATTATACATATAATTTTTTTTTAAACTGACTCTAAATGCCGCAATCTACTAAATAAAATGCGCCAGTGTGCTATTTTTTTTATGTAATTTTACTTTTTAAACTTGAATGTGTTTCGATTTTGAAGTTGTATTTTCTGGTTAATCTTTTGACGTCAATAATTATGAAATATTTAAATATTTTGCTTAAATAACTGTAAAAGTTGTAATATATTTTGATCGAATTCCTCGCATTTGATACAATTGTTTTCTCTTTTTTCCAGTCGCTTAACTAGGAGAAGTAGTTTATTTCTTAAACTTTTAAAGCAAATTGTTATAAACTAATTAATTTCATTAATTATTTAATCGAAAATGGAATTAATAAAATATACATACATACAATAAAAAAACTAAAAATCTATTCCTCTATTTGACATCGAAAAAATGTTGTTCTACAAAACAAGGACAAACATTTATATATCAAAATTTACTTTTCACCTGTTGTATCTCCGTAACACTCGAAAAGTAGTGAATAGTTTAGCAATTGTAGACTTGTTTAAAAATGTAATATTACAAGACGTTACAGTTCTATAAAGAAGGTGTTTTTATGTACTTCTCATACCGAAGCTCCCCGGAAACTTGTAATTCAAAGAACTCCATGTGGACTAAGAACTCCATGTGTAGTCATATTTATCTATCTGTCTATTTTTATAATTTTTGTTTTTTTATTATTTTACAGCATTAAAAAAACTGAAGTTACGAGCTACGCAATAAAGCCTGTTAAAAGTAAGAAAAAAAAAAACAAATTATAATAATTAAGATTATAAATGTTGATGAAATATGAGGAAGCTTGTTACAAACATGATCATGACAGTAATGCCACTTGAGCTGGACTTACAAAATTTATTACAAACGTGTATACCATCGCGTACCTCGTTCTCTACAGAACCGGTTTGAGCGCATATTCGTACCTGCCATACAAGATCCGCTGGCTCCCCCGGTGACGCTGTAATGACAGGGCTAACAGCATAGACATGAACAATATATATATATATTGTTATATGCTGTAGGTAGGTAATAGTATTTAGATAGTATTTTATAGACTAAAATTATTATTCAATATTAAAGACCCTTAGCTTTTAACTTAAGTCAAGTGTGTATATCATTCATTCGATTAAATTAAATTAACACATGAACCATGTGCTGACTGAGCTAAGGTATCGCTACCCGTTTCGTTGAATTAAGGATTTTATACATAATCGACTTTGTCGGCACGGTGCAGTGGTAACATTTAATAGGCTTTTTTAGAAATTAATAACTAATATTTCTAACTTTGCAATACACAAACATTGGTTAGAATTTATATATATATGTCGCAGATCACGATAATTTAAAGATAATTAGTAACTCAATTGATATCATTGTAACATTGGGGTGTGAATGCCGTGACGTATTGAGTCACGTGATCGGAATCGTTTGGAGGGGCACCGGAGACATTTTAAATATCCGAGAGCATCGAGACGAGATGATTATTGTTGAGTGTGAGCCTCACAGTCCGGACCCCCCCAAACGGGACCGGTGGTTCACGAAACTCTGATAATTGTATACCTACTAAGTAATTTGTGATTAACTACATTTAATACAAGTAATTGTGATATTGTGTGTGTGGTTTAATTGCCTGAGACCTACGCCTCGGATCCTGTACCAGAAGACTTCATCAATAACGAACAAGCCATCTAATATACCTCCTATCTTCGACATCAGAAGCGGGATTCACTCGGGCATCAAAACCACCAACTACCCGCGAGATAAGTTTATTGAAGCTACAAAATCACGTCGAGCAGAAAATGAAGTGATTTTATTATTTAAAACGCACACTACAAGATAATAACAATGAAGTTCCAGAATCAATACAATCAATCAATAGTTGTTAATCAATGGTTGTAAATCAATCAATCAATCAAGTTAAATTTATGTTATCTCAAAACTTCAAAAATTGAGATCTACCCACATATAAAGAAAATCGAGTGAAAATACCTATTTAATCGCTTATGCAAGTCGTTTATTAGATTATATGACAAAACGTTGGAAGAATTCTACGAAAGAAGGAATCGTTGCTAATGAAGAAAGAAAGAAATGAGAAATTATGGCGGTGACAACGCGGCGCGAATGGCGATGATGGCGCAGCGCGCATGGCGCTGATGGCGCGGATAGAGATGGCGGCGCTGATGGTGCTGATGGCGCTGATGATGTTGATGGTGGTCGAGGCGATGGCAGCTATGGCAGCGGTGCTGGCATGGCATGGGCGAGCAACACGTTGATGTCTGTGCAACTTATCCACCATTGGGCACGTTACAGCGAAAAGGTGATTCGTTTCAATTTACTTACGTTTCAAGTGCTAAATGCTCGCTAAGTCAAAGAAAATCAATTCATTTAGACAGAAATCATATGTAAAGTTTGTGTTTCTGTGTATCCGATCTTATTAATATCTTTTGTGAGATATGGTAATAAAGAAAAGTCGTTTATAATTTGAGAATTTTGGACGTCAATGTTGACGATGATGATAATAATAATTGTTCTGTTGCTGGCTGTTCTGATGATAATGATAATTCATAAGATGTCTTGTCAGTATGGCCGTGTCGCAGATCACGATAATTTAAAGATAATTAGTAACTCAATTGATATCATTGTAACATTGGGGTGTGAATGCCGTGACGTATTGAGTCATGTGATCGGAATCGTTTGGAGGGGCACCTGAGACATTTTAAATATCCGAGAGCATCGAGACGAGAGGATTATTGTTGAGTGTGAGCCTCACAGTCCGGACCCCCCCAAACGGGACCGGTGGTTCACGAAACTCTGATAATTGTATACCTACTAAGTAATTTGTGATTAACTACATTTAATACAAGTAATTGTGATATTGTGTGTGTGGTTTAATTGCCTGAGACCTACGCCTCGGATCCTGTACCAGAAGACTTCATCAATACCGAACGAACCACTAATCTACCTCTTATCTCCGACATATAGAATGAAAAATAAACTCATCATCAAACTAAACCTTAACGTAAACGAAACAGTTGATGGGTGTCACAAGTATGTTACTTATTTACGATTTTTTATTGATTTACTCATTTAATTGTATATTTTCAATTTTAAATCCACTACAGAGATCACCTGTATACGTCAAAGGAAAGTGTTAGGAGGGCCCATTCTTCATCGTCCACTCAAAAAGAGAGAAGTTATAAGTTTGATTGTATCTGTGTGTCTGTTTGTGGAATTGTAGCAATTCTACATGCTACAATTCATATTGTTAGAGTGGACATATTTGATTGCGTTTTTTTAGTTGAAAGCCTGGTCCATCCAGATAGTTCTTAGAAATATTTGATTAAAATAAAAGCAATCAGCTCTAAGACATTAAGCTTTTATTAAATAGTTAAATAATTGGAGACGACTCAAAATATTATTTATAATAGTTTCCTAATTTTACAAGTTACTCATGGTCTCTGGTTTTATAGACTTCTAAACCCAAATTATCTATTCCTTGCTTGTTTTTCTTATCTTTAGCAGCTTTAATACTCTCGGCGACTTGTTCTATGGTGTCCAGGAGTGGTGCACCTTTTGTCTCGGGAGTGAGGAAAAGAAGAGCACTTGAGATTATTGCTGAGCACGCAAATAGTATTGAGGCTACCAATGGAGTCTGTAAAAAAGTAAAAAAAAAATTAATTTTTACTTCTGATTTAATATTAAAATTAAACAATAAAATCAAGTGTAACGAAATACGATTATCAAGTATTTACTTATTATCAGCTAAAAAACTATTTTTAAACAATTTTAAATTAAACAAACGTTTATTATGCTCTGTGCATATGTTAAAATTCTATAATTAATAGAAATGAAAGCTACAATTATATCCTTACCAGAAGTGGAGTTAAAGGTGCCAACATATTGCCCACGGAAGATGCAACGGTACATAATCCGATCAATGATCCTCTGACACTGGTCGGGAACAATTCCATTGAATAGGTAAGTGTACCCGTGAAGCAAGCTGAACTAACTAACTTGCCTAAGAGGAATAGACAGATCTTCAGCCATGCCCAATCTGAAAAGGATAGGATGTTACCATTTTTGCACTCCTTTACTGTTTAAACTATGATATTTCTTTTCTCATCCTTTTATTTCTTTTCTTCTTATTCCGCGCAGTAAATGATTATTAAAATTAAAACCTTCAATAACTTATAAGTACAGATAATTTGAAAATAACTTACTCTCCGGAGCATATCCAGAGGCAACACATGCTACTCCACATAATAGAAATCCAACCATTAGTGGTATCCTTCTTCCAATCCGGTTCATAAAGAACATGGATACCAATTCCCCCGGAAATGACATAACGGCTGCTAACATGAAGTTTGTTTTCTTATCACCAGGTAATATCACAGAGTTTACTAACAGTCCGTAATAAACAAAACTGACTGTAAATCTGCAGAATGATGTAACTAAAAGCCATGTAAATAATTCCCTGCATTGATATACTTGCTTTAATCCTTGTTTCTTCTCAGTTTCTCCAAAATTATACATAATTTTAATTTTTTCATCATCAAGACTATTAATCTCTTCCATATCAATATCACCCTTATTCATTTTTACAATCTTTTTCAAAGTTTCTTTAGCTTCATCAGTTTTACCTTTGAGAATAAGCCATCGAGGGCTTTCATTCACCGATATAAAATAAAAGAGAAACAAAATAGCCGGTGTGCAAATTATATGTATTAGGTATTTCCAATATGGGACTGCCATGCCTATCAGTGCAAATAAAGCTTCACCCATGTATACGGCGAAACCTAATAATACTCCAGCAAGTACTCGGTTCTTGTTGCCAGCTATTTCAAGCACTGAAATGTAATAAATCGGGATTACTTCCAACATAAAAAATAAGAGGTTACTCCTGTATTATTGGTATAAATATGCCAGATAAACGAAACTTACATAAAATACCTCCTGCCGTGATGACTCCGCCACTAACAACTGCTTCTAGAAATTCCAAACTTACATACACACTATAGCTAGTAGCCAATGTCTTGAAATTTCCTAAGATGCAGCCAAGTCCACATAAAATCAAAGTAATTTTACGTCCATAACTGAATATAAGAAAAAAAAAAGTATTACTAGAGATTCTCATAATTATTATACACTTTTTTATCATACACCACCGTTTCTTCACAGTTGATAATTACTTAAACTCGTCAACAATTATGTAGAAGCAAATGTGTAAAATTACTTACATATCTGCGGCCCATCCCGACACCATCTCCGCGATAGTCATTCCAATATTGTGAATTGCGCCTATCATGGTCCTCTTCCAGGGCTGACATGCTAGATTAAGCTAGAAAATTATATTTATAAAAACTAAATTTAAATTAGTTCTCTTTGACTTAGGATCAACCTTAGGTATTGTATGGTTTAAATTAGATTAGATAGAGGTTCGTTGGCACTTACCTCATGAAACGCATTGAAGTTTCAGTTTTTAGTAAATACTTGGATAGGATAAATTATTATGTATATTACCTCAGAGATAATAGTATCATGGTTTTCATACACCCAATCCGTACATTGTTCCATCGCTCCAGTAAAGCTGTTATTAGTACATACGCCCTTATCTAAGTATGTCTGGTTTAATACCGGCTTAGTACATCGGTCGGTATGGTTGGGCCACCAAGGTACAGAGTAGTTTGTATTTGTAGAATCGCATTCTGGTATCCGACATCTAAAATAGTAATATATATATATATTCAAACGAGCGGACCCTTACCAGTATTTTACATAACACGGTCTAAAAAAGCCCTACACTAAGTATAATGTATACAATGACTCAAATAATTAATCATAGTGAAATATATTATAATGAAAAATTTGTTAAAGGCAAATTATTCATTTTTTTTCAATATTAATATTTTATGATTGGTATACTTTCTTATTCAGAATATTTAATTTAAAGAAATAACTAATAATATAAATAAATTTATAATGCTAAATACATAAAAAGTATTTAGTTGACCACCTTTTGCAGGCAACCTCTGAATCAATCCCAACAACATTAGTTCTACGACTTTTTAAAAATCTTGATAAACAACACAGAAAACACAAAACAAAAGTATTTTACTCCCTGTTTTACTTATTACTCTGTATTTTGTAAGAAGTACTTAAAATATGAACGCCCGGGCGCCATACTTACGCTCAGAGTTAATGTCAGTTCAGAGGCAAGAAATAAATTTTGTATAGAAAAACTCAAAGTTTAAAACCATAAATTTTGTATATATATATATTGCAAGTATATATTTTGTTTAATTTGTTCATTTTGTTCTTTTTTTTATTCTGTAATTATATTTGCACGCCTAAACGACAATTCTTGTAACTCTTAAGGTTGGCTGGTAGAAAATGCCAAATAGCATTAAATCTGCCTGTTTTTTTTTTGTTAAATCATGCAATAAAGAATAAATAAATAAATAAATAAATACCGCGGCAGAAAAGACGAAGCATTTGTTTCTGTTTGCTGAGAATTCGCTTTTAGAAATCTGTATCACGAACAAAGAGCTATGGAGAGCATTGTGTGGTTTAGATGTGAATAAAGCAAGTGGGCTTGATGATTTACCAGGCATTCTGCTCAAGACAAACACAGCTGAGTTGTCTCCTGTATTGACACGTCTGTAACGCCTCTCTTTTAAGTATTCGGGCTAGTAGACATCAAGTACAATCTGACAGAGAAGCTATGGTGTAACGTTGAACTGACAAACTTCAGGCAGTCTCCGCATGGGACATGCAATTTTGTCAAATTCAACGCCACTAACACGCAGAGGTGTCTGTTCACCGCCAAAAGGAGTCCTTTCACCTTGGCTCCTACTTTCCAGAATATATCTTTGGAATACAGTGTCCTAGTTCAGTTGTTAGGATTAAAGATTTCCCCGAACTTCAACTTTTGTTATTGCATTGAGTCCAAAGCAAGAGCATCTGCAGGAAAGCTTGCCGTGCTTAATTAGGCCTGACAGTATTTTACAACGCGACAGCTACTTTTATTATGTAAAGCACAGATCTGGTCGTGTGAAGCGTACTGTGGTCACATATTTGCTGTTGCCACAAAGTCTTGTGATAATGGACTCAATTGAGAGGCAACTAAAGAAGCTTATAGGCGACTCTGAATTGATTGAAGCCAAACTTCTCAGCCTTGAACACAGGCATAGAACTGCTAGCCTTATAGTATTCTATAGGATACATTTTGGTAAGTGTGCCTGGGAATTACACAAATTAATATCCATCCTTACATTATGGATGATCTCCCTGTCCAAACGTTGTGCTTTGTTTCGTCTGTTTTAGTTTGTGTAGCGAAGGAGTGGAATAGTTTTGCCTGTGTCGGTATTTCCGCCCGAATAAAATGTAGATGTCTTTAAGAGAAGAGTGAATAGGTAGGTAGGTTAATTAAGGCGCCTTACCAGCTATGACTAAATTTTTACTTTCTATCAGGTGGGATTTAGGGTGGAACATAGCAATATCTCAGCACCTCTTTCACGGAAAATTTGTTAATCTATTGGGGGAAATATACATTTATTATATTTTATACATCGCGTATTCGCCGATGGCAAAATATATCAAGCATATTATTGCATCAGAACCGTACAATATAATGGTAGGATCCGAAACTTTAGGTTGATCAACGATTGAAATTTGAAATTGAAATCAACATTTGATCAATTCTTTTATATCTCTTTATTCATCTAATTCGGTCTTATCTTCCTTTGAACTAGTGACACGTAGCCATGTAAGTTAGAATTAATCAGTTATCAAAAAATCATAAGTCATGAATTTTGTGTTTGGTTGTGGCCGTCGTAACTCACTTAATAATGTTATTATTTATTAGAGCTATTTATTATTATTAAACCAACAACAAAACAAAAATGTAATAGTTGGGCATAAGTACTCATTGTAAGTCCAAAAGTATAGAATCAATTACATTTTTATAATAGGCAATTTAACTTACCTGTATCCGACTTCTTCAGCAACAAATATGTAATTAACATTTATCATAGACAGGAAAATAGTCGGCAAACTAACATAAAAGTACTGTAGCATTTGGTATTTTCCAAAACGTTCCGATATATCGGCAATGTTCGTAATTTCGTCACCATCCTTTTTACTTTTTTTAAACATTACGCTATTACTAATGTGCACTTATTTTATAAAATTATTAACTTCTTGTATTTGCCGGACATCAACAGAGACGCAACTAAATTATAAACATCGAAGCTGCATAATATAATACAAGGAAAGAAGACTTAAACGACTGTCTGAAATAACAACGGAGCCAAGTTTTAGAGACTATTTATATATTGGTATGGTTGTATCTAAATATTTGGTTAATATATTTTTCTCTCTTGCATTGCCATACAATAATATCATTAAAAATATTTTTGAACATGGTATCAACTAAATATTTTCGATATTCTGTTAAAACATATACTCTATCACTTAAAAGAACAAAAAGAGAGACTTGACAAATATCAAGCAAGAAATGCTACTTAGTATGGGCAGAAAAAATCTCCGGAATATTATAGGATTTGCTTTCTTTGGTCTTAAAGCAACAGCGCATTATTTATCTATTTATTCTTAATTGCACAATCTATTATATATAATTCAAGTGTTACGATGTTTGTCCGCGATGGACTCCTAAACTACTTAACCGATTTTAATCAAATTTGCATATCGTGTGCAGTTTGGTCCGACTTGAAACATAGGATAACTTACATCTTAATTTTAAGTCGCAATTTTGTTTTATTGCAAATTATTTGTTTACAATTATCTGTTAGATCCAAACAAGTCTAACAGATTTTGTTGCATTTGTTGACTGAATCGAGTTAGTGATCAACAGATGGCGTAAAGTTAAAAGTACAAACGTTTCATATACGATTTAATATCATAACCGACACGCGATGCTGAGACTAAATTATGAGTTAATTTTTAGTGTTAGTATAGCCGGCCACGTGTTACTTAGACTATACTTTAAATAAATTCATATTATAATAAACAATAAAGAGTATTTATTTTTTTATTATTATATCTGTACGATCATTTTGATCAATCGTGTTCAAAGACCTTCAAATCCCAATCCATCCCCAATGAATTTTTACACCGGCTTTAACGTTTTCGTCTTCTTTGCTAAATAATAATTTCATTGTTTTAACTACCCTGTTGGTCGAGTTGTGGAGCGCAGACACCTAACGTATAGCGGTACAGTGTCGTTTGGTATGGTATTATATCGTGTACAAAAAATAGAAATACTCGAACCGATATGTTCGGCATCAAATCTGAATAATTCGGCCGAATACGAATTGCAAAAAAGATGCCGAATACACTGAATACCGAATACTTACCAAATATTCGGAGCATCTCTAATTATTATTATATTACTGTATCACGGGTTAATGTTAGTAGAAAATCAGTCATAGAGGTTACAATATTATTTTACAAATTGCATCTATGTAAAAAAAACATAGCAGTCCACATCATTATTTTTAACTCCCGACCCAAAAACAGGGGTATTATAAGTTTGGCCAGTAGATCTGCGTGTCTGTCTGTGGCAACGTAGCAGGCAAACGCGTGAACGGATTTGAATGCGGTTTTTTTAATCGAAAGCTTGGTTCGTCGAGATGGTTCTTAAATATGGTTGGTTGAAATTTATTGGTGCTGGCGAAAGGTTTTTATACAATATTGATAGTAAAAACCTAAATAAGTGAAACTAGTGTATTAGTAGATTTATTTAGTACAACATAGAAAAAGTAAAATAATTTTAAAAATAAAGAAAAAAAGAAATAACACCCGATACTAAAAGACGTCTAAAAAGAATAAACATAATATTATTATGTACTTATTGGTGTCGTTGCGTCGAAGGACCGTTGTACGTACGTTGATAGTGTCTATTTTACAAAATTTTCGAAGCTAATGAATGAGGACTTTGACTATACGATATATATTTTTTTCTAATACCGTTATTTCTTAAATAATTGACTACAATGTAATAGGTATATAAAAAACCTTAGAAACCACAGCTACGCGTGGCCAGGTCTGCTAATATATAGTATAATGCACAAAAGGCGGCCTTAATGCCACAAAGACCGTCTCTACCAGCCACCCTTACTTGGCCTTCGCGAACATTACTAATACTAATTAATACCTATTAAAAAATATATTTTGTTCTGCGTAATTTGAGATGAGATTTACTAGTAATTAGATAACTTATGACCTATAGATAGAACAAAGTTATTGAGAGTCTGTGTACGGTAGTACAGAATGAAACATATTGTTGAACTTGGCTACTACTCTCCTAAATGTCTCAACATATTATTCATTTAATAAATACTAAATAATACAAATCGTAGTACATCAGCTAAGTACAAGGAAGGTAATCTCTAATTGCTATAAAAAAACTAATTTTACATCAATCGCGTAAATATCGAAATACATAAAGAAAATATCATCATTGAGTATTCTGTCGTTTTCATGATTGATCTGATTAAAAATTTGCAAACAGTAAGACAAATATTAATTGAGTATTGGCTTATGTACATTTTCACGTTGTGTCTATTCTGACAAGTAAACAAATTTTAAAGTAAAAAAAAAATGATTTGATTTGTGATCCTATAATCCACTCTTTTCTAAAAAAATTATGATAAGATTGAATCATAACAGAAATTAAAAGAGGGCGGATTGTGCTACCAAAATGAATTGTAATTTTGCACTTCTCATATTGAATATGTCATCTGAAGAATTGCACGAGGCATCGAGCATGAAACTATAAAACTATGTTACGACAGGCGGGAGTTAATTACCCTTCAATTCTGCCAAAAACTATACGTTTTTAAAAAGCAAACTCAATTTTTAATTTATGATAGAGAAGAGGTTAATTGTTTCTATTTTCTCAACAGATCCATGCGCATCCTTGCAGGATGCCTTTTCTAATGTTTGTATTGCTCTGTGGCTCTACCATTTTCGAAAATTGTAAGGCATTTTTTAGCACACTATAATTTATTAAAAATATTTGCAGTCCTCTATTAGTCTAGATTAATAATGATAAGAGCATAGATTTCTTTTCCAAATAAAGCTCGAAGATTACACTTGCAACAAAATATTTTTTCCACACACAGTATAATTAAGTAATTTCTTTCTTGTGGTGTTCTGTGTCGGAGGCCTATGTATTAATAGGTATGTATTATAGCTGAAATTATGATTATGGTAAAAAATAATTAAAAATATAAAAGTCCTCCGATAAAAGAAAACCTCTAAAGGTTAAAAATATTGTTATTTCTTTATTTGCGTTGGTAACTTACTGGATTTTTTTTTATGTAGAGGATTCAAAATAATAATATTGCTTTTAAACTTTTTCGAGATCTTTTTCTATGTTATTGGTTTCTTTTTTTGTCTTAAATAAACCTACGAACACAATAATTTTCAACTGTTTAAGTATTTACTATCAAAATTGGATAAGAACCTTTCACCCACACCAATAAAAGCTTAATATCTTAGAGAATACTGCTTTTACTTCGACCAAACATAGCTAAGAACCAACTCGACAGACCACGTTTTCGATTAAAAATAACCGCAAACAAACCCGTCCACTCGTTTAGATACTACGATACCACAGACAGAAACCCAGACACACAGATATAGAGGTCAAACTTATAACCCCCTCTTTATGGATCGGGGGTTAAAAAAAAAAGCGGATGGGCATTTATTAATTAATGTCCTACCTCTATAAATCTAAGATCCGGGCAGACTATGACCTAACTACATAGGTATGATATGTATATTTTATAAATATCTATAATTACACCTAAATAAAATTATAATTTTAAGTGAACCGTTTACAAGTAAATTATTTAGGTAATGGACTGGACGAGGACGCTCCTCTCTCCCATGGTCCTAGAGGTAGTACCTCTATCTTTAAATAACTTGGAATACATGTTCGTAAATATAGTGTTGTCTGTGCTAAATGCAGTAAGAGAAGTGCAGACTTACAATATTTACCAGAACACAATTCTAATATCAATAATATAATATACCATAATATAATAATATGTCGAAAACATAAAAAAATAAGATTTAACAATAGCACTTATAGCACTAATAACAATAGATCAATAGAACTCATAGCACTAATAACAATAGATTTAACAATAAAATATTTTATGATAAAATTATTTTAAGTTTAAGTAATATAAATGGCTATTAAAGCTCAATTTAAAATAACAATGGATTAGCAAATATTAAAAAATAAGTAAAACATTAAATATTCTATTTTTAGTGATAAAAGAGTCATTTTTATTAGGTATGAATCAACATCTAAAAGGAAAAACATGTCACGTGTTTAAGATATATTGTAGGCAGTTAGGTATTCAATTCAATTCAATTCATAAGCAAGATATTATTATATCTTGTGTGTAGTAAAAAGGAACTTCCACTAATCAGGTTTATTATAATAACATGAACCTAGTTCTTTATATAATTTGCATATTGTAAATTCCAGTCTCAAACAAGTGATATCATCATTACTTATAACACGTGGTTGTCAACGACATTGTATCTTCAAAATTTTCTATTTTATACCAAAGAGTATAACTACAATTATACTACAATTGTATTACAGGATTAATTTTTTATATTATAATAATAATAATAATAATACAGGACAAGTTAAATTGATCTAACCCCTAAGTAAGCAAATTATTTGCTTGTGTTAAGGGTACAACGATACAAATACATAGAAATACACATTATAAATACTGAGAATATATTTAATAAACGACCAAATCGAGAAATACACACATCTATGCTCATTACATACATGCCTGTCCCTGTCGGGGATCTAACCCGAGCCCCATTGCGTCGCTATACGTTATGCGCTAACCACTTGATCAACGCGCGAGGCGGTATCATTTGGAACATAAGTTAATTTGTTGCTTTTAAAAAATTCTTTACCTCAATAAACAGTTTTATTTCCAGTTAATCAATTAGAAATTTAGAATGGACTCATTTGTATTTTATCTACCCGCTCTTGAAATGCTTCGCCAAATATCAAAATCGTCTTTTTATTAATATGACTAAAATAATAAATAAAGATTTTTATATCACCTGTTAATCTGTTAATCTGTTACCAGTATAATCTGTTAAGTTATTACATACATTGTATATATGCTGTATGTGTGTTGATATTATTCATATATCTTATCTAAGTATATTATGGTTCGTCTTTTATTATTTATTTGAATAATTTACTGTTGAATGTTTTTTCACTACTTGCTTTTTCCTCATATGCTTATACCTACGTATTTTTTTTCCTGGAAGAGATCATCGTGTTTAATTTTTCCTCTTTAATGTATAAAAGGTTTTATATGAATTATCTGTATAAATAAATAAATTAAACTTTATTTATTTATTATACACAATATATATTTCTCAAATTTACACAAATTTTTAAATATAGAACCCCAACCCCTTGAGGTTTGCTAAAAGGCTTGTTTTTAATATTTTTTTTTTAAAACAAACCATTTAGCCAACCTCAAGGGGTACAGACGAGACCGTCTGTTGTTGTATAAAAAATATTTTAAATTTACAATAATTTGTAGATACTATATTGTATACTTAACATATTTCATCCAGACCAGACTTATTTCTGTATTCTAAAAATGTAAGGCGCGTGATACTTTTGGAGCTTACAGTCCCTGGGAAACAAAAACCATCTTACACATCCCAGGGATCATCTTACACATCCCAGGGATCATCTTACACATCCCTTGTTCTAGGGATTTTTTCTGGACCGGATTATTTCTAGAACGTATTTTAAAGGCGGAATTAGTAGGTTCTTTCCAAATTTTGGTGAGGTAGGAAGAGGAGTGGGGATAGTGCAGGCGAGCATGTCTGTGCGTCATAAAAGGGTCCCTTAAATCTACACCTGGGTCGCAAGTCCCAGGCATTGTTTGCACTCCTCTCCATGAAATGAGAATCCATGGAATGCTAAGAAGATTCTTCTCGTCTTGCCATTATATTATGGATACTATATTATTGTAATGAATACATTTTTAATTCAATTTCTAAAAGTAATATTTAAATAACCTAATTATCTATTTTCCTACCATGATATCGTTACAGTAATATTACTTAGAGTAAAGTTTCTATAAGAAGTAAGAAGTAATATTTCAGCTATTGTGTACAACGAATCGGTAATAAAGTCTTTGGAAGCAGAACAATCCGAACTCATTGAAGAGGTTATGTTACAGACGATTGCGTGATTTTTTTGGATTAGCTCTGACGAGCACGAGTACTGTAGTGTATTCATGGAGCTGGTGACTCATACGTTAATTAACTACAGACCAGTTAATGTTATGATTTACAGGAGTAATTAAATTCTTTTAAACGACATTGAAAATAATAACTTGATAAATATTGAGTCATATTTTTAATACGTTAATTTATATATTTTAATGTCAACATGGTTTGATAACTGTTTCTACAATCATTTCCTTGTGTACAGTTTTTTAAGATAATATTAATATTTACATACAGAATAATCTCCTGAAAACTTATGAAATTGGGACAATAGTTGTGTCATAATAATGAAATTAGCCAAATTTGGCAGTTATTTTGAGAAATTTTGAACAGTTCTTGAAAACCTTCGAAAATATCCTCATCTATTGCTACTTTTCACCATAAATAAGATTTAAAACCGATGTGTAGCTTGTTAATTTTATATACTTTTTTAAAATTGTTGTAAATTAAGGAATGTCTATGTGTGGATGGATGTCTCTAAAATATAAATAAAAAAAACCTTACATTTGATCATTTAGATTTTATTTCGATGACATCCTTCGAAGTCGACTGTGACTCAAATAATCAATCGTCAATAAAATTTTAAGGACAAGTAATGTAAGTAATTGAACGGTCGAGTGAAGGCAATTGCTTCATATTTAAGCGAAAATGCTTTTGTGATTTGTATACCTATATATTATATTCTCGTATTGAGATAAATATTTTCACCCAATATCGATGAAATTTTCGAATCTATAAATGCCGGAGCTACAACAATACAACAATACAAGCACGACTAGTAACAATATTTATTTTAAGAAAAAATTTAGGTTTAGTTTAAAAATATAAAACCAAACTACACGTTGACATCCTCAATAGCTAAGAAACAGTGTCGTAATGGTAACGAATATTGATTGACATGTGCAGACATAAAATGACAGTGTATAACAATGACAGAACCTCTCCACTTTTAGCAAAGTACCTAATTAGATAACTAGCATTACATAACTGTAATTTCACTAAACCTTTACATTTCTATATTGATTCTAAATGAATCTTTTTCATTCAGCTTTTAATTAAACAGCCGGATTACGATGTTTACTTATATTTAATAATGATATTATATTAAATATTTAATTTGTAAGCGGCTTCGCTTACACTCTACTTTTCTACAGGGTAAAATCTTTTAAAAATCTATTTAGCTTTACGATTTAGTTTAACAATATTCAAAACATATAATCAGCATTTATATAATATATTCATATATTGTAAATATTCATCTCTGAGTTGTATAATTAATCAACCCATACAATATTAATTGTGTGTATACTCTACCTACGTACGTCGAATTGGCGCTGGACTCCCACTTAAAGTAATGTTTTTACTGACTTACAAAATATCTACATAAATTACAAACTGTTACGAACTCCTTAAAATACACTTGATTAGTGCAATATTTTTTTTAATTATATCGAAAATTAATATTAGGTTTGTCTGTGTATACTTTTTTAAATTTCAGGCTAAAAACCATCTTACATACAAGCATTCTACATACAAGTAGACTTAAATAATAAGCTAACACCACACTAAAATTTGTATAGTCCTGAGAACATTTCTCTCCAAATGTTCCAAGATGCGAAAACGTCTCCTAAAAAGACGACTTTCTACAGCAAGCATTACATGTCGAAAATATTAAAAACAGAAAATTATAACAATAAAGTTGCAACCGGCAAAAAAACCGTTTACCTATGGTTGTAATACATTATTTAGAACAAAATAGGATTTATAAATAATTAAATAAATAATTAATTAATAACATTTCATAATACTTATATAAAATTTATTTCTTAATCGTCTCAATTAGTACAACACAACCACGCATACCATAAAATCTAGTTATGTGTAAATACTTTTTTCTGGAAACTTCTTTTTAACGCTAGTTTGGAATTTCCTGAAAATGTAAATAATTATACAGATCTGGTAAGGTATTTTACCTGGTAATACGGTAAGTGCAGTTTTTATTATGATAATTTTATATTCTATTGTTTTTTATATTTAGTTGGTATATTTTTTATGGATTGGTAAACCAAAATATTTACATTAATAAAATATTAAATTAAAATTAATAACAGAAGGTTGCATGCACAGTATGCTAAATATACCTACTTTATAAATATTTTTTTTCTGCAGTTTTTCTGTATGTTCGCAAACCACTGAATGGTTATCAAACCACTGAATCTTTTAAAATCTGATTTTCGCCAAAACATGTTAATATACAACAATCTAAATCAGAGGTAAAGAAGTACTCGTACAGTATTCACATAAAACTCAGAACCAAAACCTTTATCATGGTGTATTTTCTATCTGATGAATTGATTTTGTTTGTTTTTTATCTACAGCCTTGTTTGTTGAGATGGGTTTTAGCTATATTTAGAGGATGTAAAAGCCTTCGTATCTAATATAATCTGCTATATTAGTAGTAGGAATTCATTGGTTCTTGCGTACTCCATATCCAACCCATCTAGCCTGCCTGGCGGCGCCTGTGTTTTTCTAGTCGAAATAAATAAATAAATTATCCTCCCATTTGAATTGATAGTGCTGGGTGTTGGAGCGCTATTTCTAACCGTTTAAGAGAAAAAGAAAAACTCATTTATTCGTTATCTAAGGACTTCGTCATTACTAATCACCTAATGACACAAGTCTTATCTTATCTTATATGTTGCAACCATTTATTTTATGATAACTTCTTATTTTGACTGAAATTATTTTTTTTTTTGACTTGCTCGTTCTTGATGGAATTTTCTGGTACAGGACCCAAGGCGTAGGTCTCAGGCAATTAAACCATACAGACACAATATGACAATTCTTGTATTAAATGTAAGTAATCAGTTGTCACAAATTACTTTGGGTGGTGGTTCCGAACTGTAAGGCTCTCACAAATCAATTCCCTTCGACTCGATGCTCTCGAATATTTAAAATGTCTCAAGTGCCCCTCCAAACGATTCCGATCACGTGAGTCGTTACGTAACGGTGTTCAATTGAGTCACTAATGATCGTTAAATTATCGTCATCCGTGACATTTCTTTTATGCATTTTAGTATAGAAATGTAAATAATATAAACATACACTAGCAGACCCGGCCACGCGTTGCTGTGGCTAATGTTTTTGTTATATTACAAAGTAGTAAACTATTCAAGACAAACGGTAGGAGAATACCAGATGTCATTTGTAAAAATTTGATGATGCCCCCATGATTGATTTCCTACTACAGTTGATATTGAGCAAAAATCAATACAAAAGATATAGTAAAAAAAAATAATAATTCTGTATTCAAGTTAGTAACAAATAAGTATATTACAAAGTTGTTAGTAAGTAGCACGTAATACTTAAACTTATAAATGAGGTAGGTAGGGCATATAGTTTTAAATCTTTATCAATAATTTCTATTATTTTGAATTATAAATACTTAGAATTCAATTTAATTTAGCACTAATTGGTGTACAATATTTTTGGTTAACCTGTCTTTAGCTAACACAAATAGATTCGACGATTTTCCTACACGTGAACATGCAACATGTAGTTGCCCATGAGAAAAACATGGATTTCCCAAATTTAAACCACAAATGGACATTGTTTGGCCTTGAGACTTATTTATAAACACATGGCATGACATGGCAAAAACTAAACGAATTGGAAACTAACCTTTTGAAGAGTATCGTAGATTCTGATGGTATCATTGGAATACGTGGCAACAGGACCACTTCTCCTTTGAACTTTCCATTTAAAATAGTAGCTTTAAGAATATTTCCGGTGACTTTTTGATGACCAAACGTGTCCCGTTGCGTAATCAAGGTGGATTCAAATTACGCAGGAGAATAATAGGTGAACCAATCTTTAACCGAAGATTATGTGGTGGCATTCCAGGTATATCTAATGAATTTAAAAATCCAATTGGAAAATTTACACTATCATTTTCATTAACAACAGTATCGATTGATTTAAAAGACGTCAGATCGCCTGGTAAAAACTGTAGGATATGGAAGTTAATGTCATCAACATCAACATTTTTGGCTGCCAAAATAGCCCACTCATTAAGCCAGTTATGATTCAAGTAGTTATTCTGTATATCCGGAAAAATACTCTGAATCAATTCATTTTTTTCCCTGAAGAACAGTGCAGAAATTGTCTGGCAATTTAATGTATTGCGTATTTGGTTGCCTATTTTACCGTTCCCAAAATATAGTAATTGTTCGGAAAATATTTGTGCTGATGGATCATTTTGCAATTGTACGTACATGTTTATAGTCAATCGAAGTGTTTCAACACTTCGCCATAAAAATGATTGTTTTAAACATGCATTAATTTCATCCGCGAAAGTAGAGCGAGGTATAACCGGTAAGGTCTGTCGGAAAGCACCAGACAAAAGTGCCGTTTAAATCTTGCATAGTTCTATGCAATGCTTCGAGTGAATATTTATGAGCCATTGTGCACTCATCCCAAATTATGATTGAACTCTTCCGCAACACTGCAGCTATTCCACTATTCTTTTTTATGTTACATATTGCATTTGGTTTATTATGAATGTCCAACGGCAACTTGAATATTGAATGTGCCGTTCGCCCACCATCTAGCAAAGTAGCCGCAATGCCTGACGATGCAACTACCAATGTGATTTTCTGTTGTGACCGTATTTTGGCAAAAATCAACGATATTAAAAACGTCTTACCGGTTTCACCGGGTGCGTTCAATAAAAAAAAATCGCCTTGCCCAGCAGCAACAGTCAGCATAATTCGATCATCAATAATTTTTTGTTTTGCTGTTAGCAATGGCTCACTGTTTACGATAATGGTTGCTAAATTGCCATGGTCATATTGTTTTTCTCGTTGTACATCGGTGTTGACTAAGTCGATGGCTGGGCGATCAGGTGATGGCATACCATAATGATTAAGTGGTAAATTTGAAATTAAAACACATAAATCCTCGATCAAAACTAACGCTTCATTATACATCTCTGGCGTATAATCTATGTTTTGACATTGATCTGTTTGTCTAATTCGGTGCAATATGTCTTCTGTCATACAATTTTTATATTTTTCTCACAAAGATTGTGCTTGCGATGGATAACATGTCGTCAAAATAATTGCAAACAGCTGACGAATGTTATTGGGCGATGATGTCAACGCAGCATCAGCAAGCGTTAAGTCCCAATGGTTATCGTCTTCTAACAGTTGCAGTTCATGACATGCATCTTGGTATGTATTGAATACTCGGCCATTGACCGTTCGCAGAAATTCAAAAGACGTTGGTCCGGGAATATTCACCAATAACAAACGTAAATAGAAGCACTCACGTTGCTTTGGATGTACCGTGTAAAGTCGCCCCAATGTCTTAGCTTCGAATATGCCTGTAATGGAAGGATGTGATTTCCCTTGTTTTCGTGGCTGCCATTTTTTACCGGTTTTGTTCCATGTGAAATAACGCCGAACATCATTAAATATCAATGTCCTTGCGAATTGGCCAAAAATATCAGATTTTTGACACAATGTAATAAATTCAGTTAGTGTCGTTTTTGGAGCCTCAAGCGCTCTTTGGAGAACATTTTCTTCAGTGAAGTATACACGTTGACCGTTTTCAAGATGTATTGCTAGATGGTGGACAGACGGATCTCTTTTGTGTATGGGAAAGCTTAGGATATACCAAATAGCTTCGTTGCTGATAATGTATCTACCCATTTGGAATCGTCTTATTTCGTCATTTTTATTTATATTTTGTACTTCAAATATAGCCAAATCACTGCCTTTATTTACATATTTACAAATGTACTTAATTGATTTTACAGAACTGCAAAGCTCGACATTGATATGAGCCTCATAAGTTTTTGAAAGTAATGGTGAGTATGGTACCACCCACTAATTATCAAATTTTACTTGATTTTTAAAATTCCGTAGTCGCATTGTGAATGTGTGGCCACCATTCTCAGTATTTCTGCGGCGATACATTGGATAACCGTCAATATCCGTGATAGTGTCATTCGTATGTGGCTTTGGGATTTTTTTTTGCATTTCCCATTTTCCATGCATGGTGACGTCATGTTGAAAGCACCGCACGGCCCGTGGATCATGTGTTTGGTAAATAAAATAAAATCAAATCAAAAAACTTTATTTGGACAACATATAAAACAAAAAACAAAAAATAAAATCAATAACAAAATTTAAAATAAAAAGGATATAACTCTTAATGTAAACAATTAAATTAAAAATGATCATAATAAAAATATAAAAATAAAAATAGAAATATAATAGTAAAACTGAAGATATGTCGTCCAAATTGGTTGACCACTCAGCGAATGTTGAATACAATGTTTTTGCAACGCTGGTATTCTGTGGCTGGCATTTTTGGAGTTGCGTCACGAGTTGAAATCAATATAAAAAAATTAAATAAAAACTGTTAATATATGAAAAACATTATATGATGTATTAGTAAATTTACATTAAAAAAACTATAGATGTAACATATTTTTTTGTTGGTTTGAGATTATACATGCGGGTAATAAATAAATAAAATTAACAAATAGTATAAAAATATTTTGGAGCTAACGTCAGTCGTTCGAGAAAATGAAATAGAAATTTGTTTAAGAAAGTGTACAGATATTTATTTTAAAGTTTAATCATATTTTGTCTCACAATCCAAGGCAAGTGAAATTATATGTGTAATATAATAAATATATATATATATATATATATATATATATATATATATATATATATATATATATATAATATCAGGACAAATTACACACATTGATCTAACCCCTAAATAAGCAAATTATTTGCTTGTGTTAAGGGTGTTAGACAACGATACAAATACATCGAAATACACATATAAATACTTAAAATATATTAAATAAACGACCAAACCTAGAAACACAGACATCTATGCTCATCACATAAATGCCTGTCTCCGCCGGGAATCAAACCCGAGCCCCATTGCGCCGTGACACGTTAGGCGTCTGCGCTAACCACTCGACCAACGAGGCGGTAAATAAATAATAAATAAATGTAATAACTATGTACATTGCTTTTGAAAAAGAAAGATAATCATTGCCTAATTTGTAAATCTAATAAAAACCTTTTGTATTTCAATTTAAAACCATTTATTGTTTTTACATCACGTAAGGGCGGTGGGAGATTGTTCCAGCATTTCGTTGCAACATATTTGAAACTGCCTCGAAAGGCGGCCGAATGGAATCTAGGCATACTAAGCATGTTTGACATAGCTCTTGTCTGATGAGTAAAACGTGCTTCACCGACCCATTTTAATTTATGATATAGATATGATGGCATGTTATATTTAATAGTTCCGAATAATAAGGTAGCGAAGTGTTGTTGTCTACGATGGTCCATCTTCAAAATCCGTGCGGTATTTAAAAACGGTGTAATATGTGATCTCGGGGGGAATGTTAAAGCAATATATCGCACATGCATTTTGAACACCTTGTATGATTCTTTTAGTACGTGATAGTAGTCTGGGGCCTCACACAGCATCCCCTTAATTTAACTTGGATAAAATAAGAGCCTCGCACAAGTTGACTCTCACTCTAGTAATAAAATATTTTCTAATGCGGTATAATAACTTTAGGCGGTAAAAACACGATTGGATGGTATGTTTCACGTGGCTTTCAAATCTTAAACCTTCATCTACTAAAACACCAAGATTTCTAACCTCAGAAACACGTTCTTTGTGAATGTTTTGCATCACAATGAGAGGAGATAGATTAGAGATTTTACGTATCTGCGTTGGAGTTCCTAGTATCATAAATTTTGTTTTATTCGGATTGAGAATTAAATTATTCGAATCGGACGATAAAGCAATACTACTAAGATCATCGTTGAGTTTTTTTTAAAAAGACATCTACATTCTCTGGCTTAAAAGATATATATAATTGTATATCATCAGCGTAAATGTGGTATTTACAATGTCTTATATTATTAACAATATCTGCGCAAAAAGTGTAAACAGTACGGGACCTAAAATAGAGCCCTGGGGCACACCTCTGGGAACACTTTTACGTACCGACAAATTCTTAGAACCGTCCTCTTGGGTGACCTCAACAACTTGTGATCTATCCAAAAGGTAGCTTTTAAACCATTCTTTCATTCTTCACCAAAACCATAATATGAAAGCTTGGCCAAGAGTAAGGTTAAATTAATGGTTTTGAAAGCACGAGAGAAGTCAAAAAACACAAGAATCCACCCATCGTCCTGTGCAGTTAGGATATCGTCCACTACATTGGCAAGCGCCGTAGTAGTGACTTTTCCTTTTCTGAAGCCTGACTGTAAATCTGGTAATATATTGTTGGTTTCTAAGTATAAAGTAAGTTGACGACAAACTATTTTCTCTAAAATTTTTGAAAGACATGGCAGAATACTTATGGGACGAAGATCATTTAAGTTCCTAGGGTTGTCTTTTTTTGCTAGAGGTATAAGAATGGCCTGTTTCCATAGGTCAGGAAAAGTGCTGGACTGTATAGATTTATTAGTAATGTGTAAAACGGTATTTGGTATGAAAGGAAAAGATATGCTTAACATTTCTAACGAGATACCATCAACACCTATATCTTTGATTTCAGATTTTTTAAAGTTTTAATTATTGTGATATCATCTACGGTATTGAGGTTAAAGTGGAGCGAATCATTGAATCTATTTGACGTGAAAAAACGCACACATGTGTCCGATACCTTTTATTTTCCCGGTATTTGTAGAAAATGATTATTTAATATATTTGGGTCATTAAGGCCTTCAGACAGGAAACCATCGTGCCTTTTTTATATTCTATATTGCGCTTAAGATGGTTCCACATGTACTTCGAATTCTTGGCATTATTGTTAATAAAATGAGTGAAATAAGCGGTTTTCTCACTATTTAATGCCGATTCCACAAAACCCTTCAATTCTTTGTAATAGGACATGTGAGATCCTTTAGACGTACGCCGCGCCCTAATATGCGCTGAGTCTCGCTTTCTCATCATTTGAATAATATTATGTGTGGTCCAGGGATATTGTTGGGCCCTAAAATAACGGCTTGTTAAGGGGGCTAATATATCGAATACAATTAGGAAGTCTCTAGTAAATTCACTAACTATAGTGTTAACATCTTTGGTGTGTATACATTCCCAATCGATCGAGTTTATCAGGTTCCTGAGATCCCCAATATCAATATTCTTAATTGGTCTAAAGTATTTAATGTGAGGTTTCGAATTTTCTTTTATTATATCAAGATAAAAGGATAACATGGCATGATTACCGAGGTCTCCAATGTAATCCACCCAGACATTACTAACGTTACTATCAACACATATGAGATCAATTAATGTTTCACTGTGGTAGGTGAAGTTTGTTGGTTTGTCAATTATTTGGTTTAGATTTGTATAAGTAAAAAAATCATAGAGCATTCGAGTGTGTACATTGCTAGAATCAAGAAGGTTTATGTTGAAATCGTCCATCAATACGATATTGTCGTAGTACGAAAAGGAGGCGAACGTGTCTGTTAAGGCATCTATAAACACTACAGGACTTAACCAAGGTGGTTTATAAGCAGTACCAATAATAAGTTTCTTTACTCCAATGTTAACATTTAACCACATTTGTTCTACGCATTCTGTTTCTGGGTGTGAAATAGATCGAAAGGTAATGTTGCTTCTTACATAAAAGCCTACTCCGCCACCGCGTGTATGCACCTCTAAGGGCCTTGGCTTGTGACGTAGGCGATAGCCAGGCATCGCCAGAGCACGTCCCTCTTCACCATCTCTCAGCCAGGTTTCGTTTAAGGCAATGATATCAACATTATGTCGGTTAGTGGCAACTACAAATTCGTCATGCCGCGTTCCTAACGAGCATAGGTACAATTCTTGATCAATTGATGGGTCTGGAATTTCGGCTAAAATTATTTGATCAATTTCTTCTGGACGGATTTTGTCTTGAAGCCAAATTAAAATGTGGGCATGAGGCAAACCTTGCTTTTGCCACTCAATTGAATAAAGCCAACAACGTGTGATACCGAAAACTGAATATTTAACAATAAAAACAATTAAGGATTTTAATTTTTGTTTGAACACACGTGCAGTTATATCATGACGATGAATTGTTTGTTGTCCTGGTAATAGTAAAATTTGTATCTCTTTCTAATTACATGTAAATGTAATGAACAAATCTGGTCGGCTGTAATGACATACGTAAGTCATCGCATCTTGTATGTATTCCTGCATGTTTCGCGGACTGCCGATTTAGCTTGAAGGTAAAATTAAAGCATTATCGATTTCAGTGGGGTTTAAATTTCCGTCGATATTTCCAACAACAGCATCTTGTATTGATTGGTGACTTTTCGTAAATCAAGTGTTAAAAGAAAGGATAATAAAATAAAACTTTTGGCGGGACTAAAATCAATAATGGTTCCTGATGTGGTCGAAAACAATAGAATAATGAGAAGTTAATTGCTACATTATTGCGTAGAGGAAGTTGGCTTTTCTCTAGGGCTGGGGCCATTATGACAGAGAATAGAAACAGACTCACTGGATCCCGTCTGGACAAAGTACTATTTATGTCTGAGATGGATTGGCGATTTTGATTAATTTGTGACTTATTACCTAATATGATTTTTATGTTCTATCTTGAAGCTAATTAAAAACATGATTTTAGAATTTCCATTTTATTTCATTTTTATAGTAAAATTGATTGATTCTATTAAATAGATCTGAAAGCACTTTAAACAGAACTCTATACCTGCCAGTACCAATAATTTTGCTCCGATACTTTTTCGGCTTTCTTGATGCGATGCTTGGTATCGTGTAGGTATAGTTACTTTTGAAATTATGCGTATTCCCAACTACAAAACTCGCAAAACTCCCTCGACTCGCACTTCGTTATTAGTAATCACAGCGAAGTGAAGTCTTAAAAATACTCTAAAAAGTACTCGAAACCTGCTAGTATCGATACTTTTGTTCCGATACTTTTTCGGCATTCGATACTTTTGATGCGATACTTGGTACCGGGTAGGTATCGATACTTTTGAAATTTTGCGTATTCCTAAATATATTCACACAAGTGAAAAGCTGGCTGACCCCGACAAATGACAATGCATTATGCAGCTTACAGAATTAAGTTTTGAGGGGTTTTACTAGATGGCATTATTAGAAATACTAACGCCATCTACCAAATAGAATGCGTCTTTTTTCTGGACTGAGCTTAGTCTATATATATAAAAATAAAGCCCGTTTTCCTTGGTCACGGCATCACCCGTGAATGGCTGAACCGATTTCACTAATTCTTTTTTTGTTGTATTTGTTATTATTAGGAGAAGGTTCTTACGGAAAAAAATATTAAGAAAATCTCTCAGAAATATTGAAAAATGTACATTTAATTTAGCATATTTTAAAAAGCGCGAGTAACAAATGTCAATGTCATTCACAGCCATAGATTATATTGATGAAAGAGCATCGTATTGAGCTTAGTGTTTAAATAAAAATGCAAAGTTGTTCAATAGCGATTTGTAAAAATATTAGTGAAATTATTGAATCCTAAGAAATAAACACTATTATGAAAATATATATTTTGTTTTTTATTTAATGTAAAATTAGTAGTCATTTTCAGGAATAGCGAGACCAGGGAATTATGGATTCATTTTTATATGGAGGATTCAGTTCAAATTGAATAGGTACTCATACCTAAGATAGGTCAGCTATACAAAATAAAGTAGTGCATCATTGCAATGCTAAGGCGGTACGAAGTTCGCCCGGTCAGCTAGTTATTAAATAATAAAAAAAACTACACACAAAAAATATCTTGTCACATAAAAAAAATTCTTCTTAAAAACAAGGAAACATGTTTTATTATACACTACAATAAAAAAATAAGATTAATGGTACAAATAATTATTGGTTCTCTCTTTACTTTATTTAAATAAAGAAGAGAATTTATATTTGTTTACCAATTTCTTCATAAATTGTTGACCGATTTTTAAAATTATTTTTATTAAAAAAACAGATCCTTGATGAGATTTATTCTTTCCCAGGTCTGAGTACGATGATTACAATAAAATAGCAGTAAAATTTAAATTAAATAAAACAGAGATAGTTAATATTGCAATGATATTGATTCCACGCTATATAAACTCCTTTGAACCAATTAGTATTTTGGGTAAGTGAATATTTAACTTTGAAACTACCACTGAAGTAAAAGGATATAAAATTGACCTTACAAAACGTAGAAGAAAATAAATAAAATATTATAACTGGCCTATCAAGAAATAAATAAACTCTAAATACTAAATTTTATTCTAATTTAGGTAAAACTTTTTAGTCAAGTAGAGAAATTAAATATTTCGGGCAAGTATATTTAGGAATACTGAATAATATACTGGATATTTCAACAAAGATAGGTTTTAGAAAAAGATAGGTTTGAGATAGATCTGTAGATAAATAAATTAACCAAAGTATTATTATTAAATAGCCAATGCGAAAAACCAATTTCAATCGTAGACAGGCCCAGTTTCAATGCCATAAATAACTGGTTATCTTTTTATGCATTCACACAAAACTGGTCATAGCTTCAAACATTCATTGTGTTCATAAAAACGAAGATATATAGAATACTAAATTCATCGCAGCCGGCACCTATAAGAAAACTAAATTGGCGACAGCGAGCGATGGACTTGTCTCCTGGACATCGAAAAATTGTTTTGCAAATTGTGTTTAATTTCTTATTTTAAGGAATAAAATAGGTTAAATTGTTCGATGCAAAGTATTTGGCCAGCAACGTATTTAAATGATAGCAACAACACGGTCCTGTTTTGTCTATCCACTCGTAAGTACAACGCTTTAAACTGCTTAGCAGTTTATTTATGTTTATATATATTATTTTTAAGATATTACAACTTATGATCATTGTACTTAAAATATTGATTATTCAAAACTTAAAATTGTTTATAACATGATAGTAGTTCTGATTGGTGTTGCTTTAGATTATATAATTGCCCGCCGATATTGTTATATTGACAGTCTCTTTATTGGTGTATTATGATCGTAAATGTACAATAAATTATAATCTATAATGATATTTTCGTCTAGTTTAAATAATTAAAGGCTATATTTTATTTCAAGGTAAACAGTTCCAGGTAAACAGCGGTAACGTTTCCCAATGATATATCAAATACAGGCAATAAAAAAAAAATGATCTATGATCACCCAGGTAATGGTTTCTGGGGAAGCTTAGTACCACGACTGAAGAGCTTCGTATACAAGCTGCAAGTTATTGATATATTGATATTGATATAGTTAAATGAAATGAAAATTCATTCCTTTTAACCCCCGAGACAAAAAGAAGGGTACTATGAGTTTGACCTGTGTATCTGTTTTTCTGTCTGTAGCATCGTAGCAGCCAAACGCGTGAACAGATTTGGTTGCTGTTTTTTTTATTCCAAAGTCTGATTTGTGTTAAAAGTCATCAAAGTCTGTTTGAAATAGAAGCAGTGGTCTCCAAGATATTGAGCATTTATTGGTGATGGTGAAAGATTCTTGTGCAATATTGATAGTAAATACCTAAGGAAGTGAAAATGAGTATGCATATAAAATCATTTAGTACAATATAGAAATCAGTAACATAAATTTAAAAAGCAAACAAAAAAAAATATTTAAATATCCCATCGCGTTGCAAGGACCCGGCACCCGCACGGTGAATCCATGGATTGCTAAGAAGCTTCGTCGTCTATCCTTTACAGGTCTCTTTGTATCGGGGGTTTTAATTTTTTTATTAAAATATTTTTTTATTTTTTTGCTTTTTAAATTTATGTTACTGATTTCTATATTGTACTTAATGATCCTATATACATATACATTTTCACTTCCTTAGGTATTTACTATATATAATATTACAGAAAATCTTCGTAAAATAGACACCATCGTCAACGTAAGTACAACGGTCATAATAAATATTGTATTTAACCTTTTTAGAGGTCTCTTTGTATCGGGGGTTTTTTTTTAATATGTAATAAGGTTAATTCTTATATTAAAGTAAACTAAACTTAACCTACTAGGAAAGAATTCATCTTTCACAATTGCTTTCTGGATCGCTTCTCGAAAGATTTCCTTTAATGGATAAAATTTGTTTATTGCCATCATTTAAAATAACGTAACTTCACAAATTATTTAATAACTAAAAAAACTGTTGGTTTGACTATGTACTCTATCGACGTTCACCACCTTTTTAAATATTCATACCGATTTTCTACATATCGGTCATTATATTTACAAATAATAACAAAATGATAACTTTATACAATTACAACTTATAAATGTTCTTAACGTAGCTTAGGTGCGTATTATACCTATGGTAGGCATTTAGCCTGAAGCAAAATGTCTTATACCGATTAAATATATTTTTGAGCTTTAAAAAATAAGTAGGTAAAAGTACCTACTTTACTTACTTTACTTTTGTTTTAATTTTTTTATATAAAATATAAAAAATAAAATGATTGAAAACGACCTACAATTGGATTTTTAATATTTTTTTAAGGTCACATATTAAACATTGGTTCTAGTTTGATTATCGTTGAATCCCAAATTATCATTTCCTGTGCTATTTTTCTTTTCTTTAGCAGCTTTGATACTCTCGGCGACTTGTTCTATGGTGTCCATTAGTGGTAAACCCTTCGTCTCGGGAGGAAGAAAGCAAAGAGCGCTTGAAATTACTGCTGAGAATCCAAAAAGTAGTGACGCTACCCATGGACTCTAAAACAGGTAATTGCAATGAAAGTTTTGTCACAAAAATTCGAAATTTGATATAAAATAAATTTAATAATTTGCTTACCAGAAGTGGTGTTAATGGTGCTATCATATTTCCGAGTGAAGAAGCAACAGTACATAATCCGATTAAAGAGCCTCTGACACTTGTTGGAAATAATTCCATAGAATAGATAACTATACCTGTGTAGCAAGCTGAAGTCACAAGTTTTCCAATCAGGAATAAACAGATTTTCAACCATACGTAATCTGAAATTAAATCATTAAATTACTCATCATCATTTGATTGAATTGAAATTATCATATAAAAAAAACTACTGTTAAGTTTTGATAAATAAAAAAAATATTTTTAATAGTAAATGGTCTTAAAAATCAAAATAATAAGGTTTAAGTCACCGATCAATTCTAAATTTCACAACAACATTTTAAACTATCGTATTAAGAATGGTAGAACTTACTATTCGGAACATATCCAGACACTATACATGAAACGCCACACAATAAGAAACCAACCATTAGTGGTAACTTTCTTCCAATCTTATTCATAAAGATCATAGATATAAATTCTCCGGGAAATGACATAATGGCTGCTAATAAAAAGTTTGTATATTTATTCCCAGGTAAGACTACCGAATTTACTAACAGTCCGTAATAAACGAAACTGACTGTAAATCTACAAAAAGATGCAGCTAAAAACCATATGAATAATTCTCTACACTGATACACTTGCTTCATCCCTTGTTTTGTTTTGGTTTCACTAAGGTTATACATAGCTTTAAGTTTGTCATTGTTAAGGTTATTCAATTCTTCCATGTCAACATTTAGCTTATTATCTTTAACCATTTTCCTTAAAATATCTTTAGCTTGACTAGTTTTGCCTTTGAGAACAAGCCACCGAAGAGTTTCATCCATCAATTTAAAATAAAAAATGAACAGAATTGCAGGAGTGCATATAATATAAATGAGGGTTTTCCAATATGGCACTGCCATCCCGACCAGTGCAAAAATAGCTTCACCCATATATATTGCGTAAGCAAATAACATCCCAGCGAGTATTCTGTTATGATTGCCAGCAACTTCAACCACTAGAAAAGAAAAGATGAATATTGTTATATAATGTAGAAAAATGTATTGTTAACACAATAGATGTATAATGAACTTAATGTTCTAATGCTTTCCGCGTAGAATATTGGAGGAATTAAGGAGTTAAGGCATATGTACTAGTTAAGAACAACTAGGAATCACTAGAAACTCTAAAGTAGTTTTAAGAAAAAAAAAATTAAAGGTCTTACGTATATACATTTTTCAATTTCTTTAAAGAACTCTCCACCCGCTTATAAAATAAGTGTCAGAACCAATCTTCAAAGAAAATTTTCCAATTTACAATAAGTACCTCAACGAACTTTTTGAACGCAGAGAAAAAGGGAAAAACACAGAGTTTTACAAAAAGCTTTGTGAGATAGATAACCCAAAAGTTATATCGGCGTGGTGTCTAGAAAGACTCTCGTCTCGATTACAGAGTGCATAGGACGTTGATCCCGTTCGTGCACGTCGCTTATAGCTTACGCGGTAAACACTACTGTCGAGCTTTTGGTAGTGTATCACTCCTTAATATATCTGAAGGATATATTTTACCCGGCTATACTATGTAATTTAATCGGAATTTACCTGACTAGTTTCGAACCCATTTGCGGTTCCTCTTCATGAGCACGATGGCGTAAACGTAGAAACGCCGCGATTCTGCTATACTTAAATTACATGTTATAACCGGGTAAATACATATTTAATAATCGTCATCATTCAATAAAGTTTAAACACAATATCTTAAGGATATTGACACTAAGCACATTGTTAAGAGAAAAAAATTGCGAGCAATATTTTTCCAGCGCTTCTTGGTCATTTCACTTTCGAAGGCGTTATAGCCATACTGTTGCCTTATATGTCCATAACTGATCAATCTAATACTTTTCTTCTAAGAATTTTTCCACTTGTAATACGTTTTCTTTCGTAACAACAGTCAAACAAAGCAGACACTAGGAGGCCTTTCTCGTGCCCTAGTAAGTAGTCAGTATTGTTAACCTTCAGTGTTTTTGTAGTGCTATTAAGATTGTTTTATAAGTAATATTTAAATTTATATATAAGAACAGTGCACGAGTACAATAAACCATATTAAACATCAATGAACGAAAATAAAAGTGCTAAACAAATGTTTTAAATGAAATGAAGTGCTCTACAATAAATATGAATAAACAACTCATTGAAATATAGTCGTAATACAAATAATTAATATTACAATACAAGGATATAAAAATATATCTGTGATAATAAGATAAATTACTGACAATTAAAATAGAACAAGGAATAGTGTTAGTTAAAATTTAAAAATTGTTAATACCTCTGCTTACGATTACAATTCTGATTAGTCATAACTATAAGACAAACCCCACTTTAAAGTAAGAAGTTTAAAAAGTAAAAGTTTTTTACAAACTTTAAATTATAACACCACAATGTATCATGGTTGGAAATGCATGTTAAACGCCAAACCGCAAATAAGGATATAAAATATCAGTGATAATAAGATGAATTACTGACAATTAAAATAGAACAAAGAATAGTGTAACTAAATTTTAAAGTATCGCGTTTCATTATATCTTATTATTTAAAAAATAGGGAATTAACGCGTCCGGAATAGGTATCACATACCTTTTATTGGACTAACGTTTCGACCAGGTTACACCGGGCGTCGTCACAGGCTGTCTGTCTTAGCGGTACAGGCTTTCCGCCGTCGAATCCGTGCGGGAAGAAATTTCTTCATTCACCCGCACATCTTCGTTATTATTAACATTATCTGTCCGCCACGTACCGTCACATACTATACTCACGGTATCCCTATGCATGTGTTTAACCGATTGCGAAAAAAAGCGAGGCGTTATGGTGTTTATCACTGGGTTCAACGATGCCGATAACTTAAATCCATCTTCCCATCTTAAATCATCTTTGTCGTACCCAGATCAAGCGATTGAAATCAAGAAAAACAGAATTTTCAATCGGGAAGATTTATCTAAGTTGTTGGCATCGTGGAACCCAGTGATAAATACCATAAAATCTCGCTTTTTTGCGCAGTTGTTTTATACAAAGCCCATCCAATCCAGTCGTGTGTAGAATACTGTGGTCACATATTTTCTGGTGCTGCAAAGTCTCATCTTGCGGTTCTGGACTCAATTGAGAGGCGAGGGAAGAGGCTTATAGGCGATCCCGAGTTGGTTGAACCCGACCTCCACAGCCTTGAACACAGGCGTAGAATTGCTAGCCTCTCAATATTCTATAGGAATCATTTTGGCGCACACTGCGCTGGAATTATTCGATCTAATTCCCCCGGCCCCCTTCCATTACCGGACGTTCCAACGCACGGCAGGTATCCATTCTTTTGTTCTGGACATTCCATCTGTCCGAACGAAACTCTTTGCTTCGTCTTTTTTAGTTCGTACAGCGAAGGACTGGAACAACTTGCCTGTGTCGATATTTCCGGGCGAATACAACGTCGGTGTCTTCAAGAGAAGAGTAAATAGGTTAAAGCGCCTTATCACAGAAGACTACATTCCACTTACCATCAGGTAGAATGTAGTCAAGCATTAACCTAGATTGTATAAAAAAATCCTAAGCGGATCCTAATGCGTTCAATTATCAAACACACTTTATAAAAAATGCGATGTTACTAACTTAAATGATAACGGGCCAATAATATTGATACCAACCCTATCAAAAGTGTTTGAAAAAGTAATGGCTGAGAAGTCATATAATTTTCTGAGTACTTTCAATGTATAAAAAATTACACAATACGGTTTTAGAAAAGGTAGTTCTACAACATTAGCATGTTTTTCACTTATGAGAATTATCACTTAATCACTTAATAACAAAGTCTATCCATTTACTCTTTTTATGGATATGAGCAAAGCTTTTGTTTTTGTTTCATACATTACTTTTAGATAAACTCCAAAAATACGATTTTTGGGGCAAACCACAAAAATGGTTCAAAAGTTTTCTATAATTAAGAGAACAACGTGTAGAAATAAGAAGGGTTTGTAGAAATAAAAAAAAAACTTGCTCAAACTTTTCCTATAATCGGTGTGGAGTTCCTCCAGGAAATGTATTAGGACCGTTACTATTTCTAGTATATATTAATAATATGACTGATATTAGTAATCATGAGTATCTATTATTTGCTGATGACATCACAGTTATCGTTAAGTGTAAAAATAAACTTAATATTTACCATGAAGTAAATAAATCTTTGACTAATGTAATAGACTGGCTAAATAGAAATAACCTAATAATTAATCTCTCAAAAACTAAAATAATGCATTTTCAAACACGTAGGGCTAAAATTGATAAATAAGATTTAAAATTTATTAATCGAATAATAGAAATCGTAAAATCTACTACATTTTTAGGTATTACTTTGGACAACTTCTTTAACTGGAAGGCTCATATCCAAGAAATATTCACGACGATTCAAAGAAATAACGACTCTGAAAGCAATACTATTAGCATATCATGAATATGTGTCTTCAGTGCTAAGATATAGAATAATATTGTGGGAAAATTCAGTAGATTTTAAGATACATTCAAAATAAAAAAAATGTATTCGTTCAATATGCGGGGTAGGGTACTTAGAAAGCTGTCGTACGCTATTTACATATCTTAAAATATTACCCTTACCCTGCCTCTACTGAAACTCTATTTGAAATGTGTATTTTTGTAAAAAATCACTTGAATTTGTTTAAAACGAATACTGAAGTTATAGGCAGTAAAACGAGACACAGACACAAACTGCATTTACTAATGCAAAAAAAGTCCTTGTATAAAAATAATGTATATGGTATGTCAATAAAAATTAAAATCATTTACCAAACCATTTGAAAGATTATCAGAAAGATTTGAAAAAAAGCTTTATTCCAATTTCTCTTCAATAAATTATATCATGACATTAATCTTAATAACATATTTTGGATTATTTTACAATTAATTTATGCTATTATTTTTTTCCTGACTTTTTAAAATTGATTTTAACGATAATAAGTGATGACATAATTTATTTTAAGATATTTTAATATAATTTATTATTTAATTTTAATTAACACTATTCAATTCAATCTGTTAAAAATTTTCAATTAAAATCTACTCATTCCCTAATAATGTTAACTGTATTGACAACATTTGTTCTCCGAAAATCGGTAGAATATGTGAAACTTGTTTTTGTAAATTTGTTAAAGAACGGCTAAATTCTTCTTATCTAATGTTAATCTTTCAAATGTTAACTACTACAATTAAACTCGTTATAACAGCGGTACAGTCTTATCAATAAACGCCAATTGAAGTTGATTAAACGATTCATTAAGTTTCAAGACGAAATAGAAGTCGTAAAAAGTAATGGTACAAAAACTTTTTGTACGCAGATTCATTTTTCATTTCAGTTCATAATAATTGTACATATAATAGAGGATAGTTTAAATTTGGAATAAATTTATTGTTAATTATCAAAAAGTAATTTACATCATAAATCAGAATTCACCAGCGCTTCACATATTTAATATTCTAGTTTAATGTAAAACGATTGTTTCAAACTCAAAAATATTTTTTACTTAACTTTTAGTGATAGTTCCAGAGGTTAATACATTCTAACAAAACTAACTTTGCTGTTTTATTATTATGACTTAGTAAGATATATTATTAATTCGAATTATTATTATTTTGTGGTATTGGTGAAATAGAACATTTAACTTAGTAAAAGACTACCTTTGGATCTGATTACCGATTTTAAGGGACACTAATTCTACCAAATTTTTAATAAGTTATTAAGAAGAGGGAAGTAATACATACTGAAAACACCTCCTGCTGTGTTGACTCCTCCACAAATAAGGGCTTCTACAAATTCTAAAGTTACGTATACATAGTAGTTTGTGGCAAGCGTTTTAAAATTGCCGAGGACGCACCCAATAGCACAAATAATCATAGTAATTTTGCGTCCGTAACTAAAAACAACAAGAAAGATTATTATATTAACCTATAGTAGACTGTGTCAGATACACGTGATATATTTTGTATACGGGATGAGATTGAATAAAACTATTAAATAAACATACATATCTGCCATCCAGCCTGACACCATCTCGGCGACGGTCATTCCAATATTATGAATGGCGCCCACCATGGTTCTCTTCAAGGGCTGACATGCTAGGTCCAGCTATAATAAAATATATATCATTGATTATGGCTCGTCTCTACCAAAACTTTATTAACGGCTCTTCGCATTTATCCACATTTAAGGATCTATATGTAAAATGTACTGATCTATATGTAAAGAGCATATATTAATAAAGTGGATTCAAACTCAAAAAGTTACAGACAAGGACACAAATTTAACACAAGATCAATGAAAATAGAAATAGCAAGTGTAAATAGCATAAATACGTTTTTAGATCAGTTTGAAGAAACTAATATTTCTGGTTAAATGCTAAGTTTATTATGTTTAACAATTGTAAATGTATTAAGTTACTTATGTATTTTTGGAAATAAACCAGGTATAAAAAAATACTCAGTATAAATACTCTATGTTGAGTTAGATAATAAGCTTCATATTTTTTTCTTAATCCTTTCTTATGTTATAAATTTTATCGTATTGTAATATATATTTTTATATCGTATTGCTGTTATAGAACTAAAACTAAAACTATTCTAGTGTTTTAATTATTAAAGCTATTTTAGTATTTGCGCCTGCAAATATGGAAAGTAGTTTGCCTGAATTTGAAGTATAAGTACCTATATGTTGACGGACGTCCTTTTGTTAAAATTTCGTCTAGTGGTTAGTTCAAAAAAAATTAAAACATTTTTGTTACTTATTATTTTGAGTGGTGTACTCTTATTAGTTAAACATTTAAATAGCAAAAAATGTTATTTACATAATTCTTGTTGGGTTTTCTTTAAAACTGCATTCCTTTGGAGCCCCTTGAAGCCGATCCACTAGTTTTATTTTCCATATTGTAATAAAACTAGACATAAAGAACTTATTATAACTTACTTCAATAAAATTTTAAACTTGACGAACTATAAAACATTTCATACTTTGTAATGTAAAAATAAAACAAGTTTTCGAAATGTGTAAAAAAAGAAAACTAACATAAAGAAGCTAATGAAGAATGAGGTATTCTATTGCATAGTATATTCAAGAGTTAATCCTCTAGAACCGTTAGAACAAACAAACAAATTAAGAAGAAGAAAATAAAATAAATAATAAGATATGTCAAATTTATAGCTGTTTATAAATAAAAGTATATAGTTATATAGTTTGTGAGGTACAAAACATTTAATATATTACATAATAAAAAAAAAATCGAAGCCTTAAGTATTCTCAAATATTGTGGGACCTTGGATAATAAAATGTTTGAGGCTGGCATTGAGTGAGACCAGAATTAGCTAATTTGAATATTATGAATGTTGATATGTTTGTTCAGCATCTTATACTTGTTAATATGGTAAAAAAAAAATTACTACTTTCTTTAAAAAATATCTGCTAACTGATAATTTACTTTAAAGCAGTAAAGTTTATTTATTTAAAGTCACGCATATATTTATATGTATGCACTATATATATATATATATATATATATATATATATATATATATATATATATATATATATATATATATATATATATATATATATATACTTATATATTACAAGAATAATTTGTGAGGGGAGACGTGATGTTGGATATAAACTTCAAAGTGTAGGTCCGTAGGTCGCAGCGGCTCTGTCAGATTTAGTTATTTTTATTATAACTGATAATACCTACCACCGAAACAAATCTTGCAACACGTGTGGTTCACGTGCACGATACAAAAAAGCTGTTTCTCGCCAATATCGTACGAATACCTGTCGCATTAAGTATTTATGCCTGGATTGAGTAGCCTTGGAAGCTTCGTTTACCTTTACCTACTACAATTTAAAACCGATCTACAGTCGGAGGGCATAAATAACCTATGACATAAATTGTAATTCCTTTCTTTAGAGACAGAAATTGGTTTAAAATCTATGATAAATATTTTTTATTGCTATTTAATGTCTTATGTTTTTTCTTTTAAATATTATATTTGTTTTCAGTCTTCCGTACCCAAAGTGTGACATATTCAAGTGATTATTAACGCTATTTAGCCTTCTGTATGTCTTTTATTTCTTTAGATCGGTATAATTGCTACCGTAATAGATATATATCTATGTGTTCGTATCTTATCTGTATCTTATTGAAATAGTAACACAGTAAACATTTCTATAGCCTTTGTAACAACAAATAACAATGAGTTTTTAATAATGACAATAGTATTAAAAAATGTACAAACGTCTATTATAATTGTATTACTCTCTTTCGGTAAACAACAAATAATATTAAGCTAACAATTTAAAAAACTCAAGTTACAAAAAGGCTTCTAAATAGGATATTTGTTTTTTTTGTGGATATTTATTGAAGTCGTTGCATCGGGGGACCGTGAAATTAAGGAATTTAAAATTGAAATGCAATTAAGTTACTAAGGTAAATAACGGAATGACAATATCAAATTGAATCGTGTGAATCCTCATTCATTAGTTCCGAAAACGTGAAATAGACACCATCGTCAACGTACGTACAACTATACTATTTTTATCCTTTATAGATATTATTTTTATTCTTTTTAGAGGTCTATTTGTATCTGGATTTTTTAAAATTTCTAATTTTATGATTATTATAGTTTTATTACTGGTTTCTATAAATCAACCTACGAACACACTGATTTTCTTTAGTTTTGTATTTTTATTATCAATATCGCATAAGAACCTTTCACTATCATCAATAAGAAATTAATAGCTTGGAGAAGGCTGCTTTATTTCACGAAACATATCTAAGAACCATCACGGATGGTTAGATTTCCAAATAAAAACCGCAATCAAATCCGTCTACTCGTTTGGCTGCTACGATACCACAGACAGACATACAGATACAGACGTAAAACTTATACACCCCTCATTTTTGGGTCGGGTGTTAGAAAACCCATCTTATTGAAAGCCAAGTGTGAGTCTGACCTGGGCTAATATTATAATATGCTCGTGCTCCGAACATAATGCCTCAATTACTAAACTTTATCTATGTTACCTTTCCCATTATGAGATAAATGTTCTCTGGCTGTAGCATAGAAAAAATATTATGTTCAAGATTATACTTTTTTTTCAATGACAAAACAGAAGCATTGAATATTCAATTTAATATTGTTTCATTGTAATTGTAATTATTGTATATAATAAAAAAAAACATCAATACGGGCAGGGTTCGAACGTGCTACCCTTGGAACAGAGACTTTTTTTTACTTTTCGATTTTTCTAGAGTTATGTCAATGATTTAGATGTAATCTCGTCAACATGAAAACATATGTGTTGTTTAATATTGTACATACGGTACGGAACCCTCAGTGCGCGACTGAGACTTACACCGGAACGATTTTAATTATATATATTTACAAAAAACAAAAGATCATACAGATTGAATAACGATTGTCTTTGAATATTTATTTATATTGATTGCGCATTCGTATTAATTACCTCAGAGATAATAGTGTCATGGTTTTCATAAACCCAATCCGAACATTGTTCCATCGCTCCAGTAAAGCTGTTATTAGTACATACGCCATTATCTAAGTATGTCTGGTTTAAGACCGGTTTTGTACATTGGTCGGTGTGGTTGGGCCACCAGGATACAGGATAGTAGGTTTTTGAGGAATCGCATTCTGGTACATGACATCTAAAATTTGAATAATTTTAGTGTTGCTGTTGTTCTACTGGTGTACTAGAATATTAATTAATCATACACTATTCAAAAAATTAAAAACCTAATAAATATTAATTTCTACAAAAAATATATTTAAAATAAATGATTTATTTCTTATTTTATTACCAGCTTTAATTGCTAGCTATTTTATAATTAAAATTAATTAAATCTATGTATGACCTAAGAATAAACTTTTAAATTTATACATTTTAATTTGGTTAAAAAACCTTAATTAAATATTTAAGTATAAAAAGTACTAACCTGTAGTCCACCTCTCCAGCCACAAATATATAATTAACATTTATCATAGACACAAAAATAGCGGGTAAACTAGCGTAAAAGTACTGTAATATTTGGTATTTACCAAACTGTTCCGATATATCGGAAACGCTCGTTACTTCGTTGACATCCCTTTTAGATTTTTTAAACATTTTGTAATTATTATCTTAGCTTATTTCTATAAAATATACTACTTCTTGCCATTACCCGAGACAACTAAATGAAAAATTGTGAGGCTATAATTTATATAACCTGTTTTAACTTATACTTTAGAGGCGATCAAATCAAAATCTCTCAAGATTAAGTCGTTTAATAAGTGACATTAGATCCTTGTGATCTAAATTATTTCAAACAGAATAAAACCAAAAAACTATGTTAACAATTGCAAAAAATACGAAAACTAAAATCAAAGAAACATTCCACGACAGATAAATATGTGGTCGGATTCTGAATGAAACGCGTAAGCGACGCGGTCTTCATGGCGCTTACGACGTTTTCGAAAGGATGTTCTCTCAGAGGTAACTTGAAGCTTCAATTATTATTAATGTTACACCCGCCATTTTATAAATAACTAGTCTCTGCTTCGTGGGTTCATTAAGTTTCAAAAGCACATACTTGTAAATTTTTATCGATTTAAAGAATACAATATAAAATTCGTCATACTCGCTGCTTTTGTTGACGTTATGATATTAACAGAGAGTGAATCGTGAAGACAATTTATCCAGGGTCAGATAGATAATTTGTGCTAGAGAGTGGTTTGAAATATATTCCAGAATATTCTTTATATATCCAAAATATTATACTAAAATTAATATATTAAAATTAAGCAAATATATAATACTAAAATATAAGACTGGGAAATATTTATTTATTTATTTATTTTAGTTATTTAGGTGTGCCAGATAGGTACATAGATATTTCTAATATTCTAGTAATTAATAAAGAAAGTAGGAAATATTATACATACTTTATACTTACATAATTACAAAATAATAATAATAATAATATATATACATACATATATATATATATATATATATATATATATATATATATATATATATATATACATATAATTACATCGTATACAAATACATACATAATAATAATAAATACCTATGTTTGTGACAAATAATAACTCTTCAGTCTTCGTTTAAATATTGTGACGGAAGGACTAGAAGTTATATGACTAGGTAGAGTTCCTTATGGAACTCTGGAGTCTGTCCAAGCTGTCAACTGTCAACTGTCAACTGTCCAAGCAGCTTGGACAGAAAAGGATTTAAAATAAAAGTAAGATTTATATTTCGGAATATCAAAAGTTTTGGTAAAGACACAGGAACGTTTAGGGCGGCTACTGGGTAAGGAGAGATGGAAACGTTCATACAAATAAGAGGGAGCTAAATTAGAGAAGAGGTTCTTCAGCGTGGTGAGGACATGCATATTCCGGCGTAGACGGATAGGGAGCCACTTAAGTTGCCGACGAAAATCTGTAATATGATGAAACTTGCTTAGTTCAAAAATAAAGTGGATACACAAGTTTTAAAGTATTATAATTATTAAGTAGCTTCTAGATAGCAAACGTCGGCGTAGTCGAGAAGGGGTAACAAAAGAGATTGCGCTAGTATGATTTAAGTCTGCAAGGGTAAGAAATTCTGCAGATGTTTAAGGGAATCGACTGAAAAATGCGCTTGCTAACTTGATAAACATTTGTCCAATGACAATTCCAGAATTTTAACTTTATCGGAAAAGCGTATAATAGAATTGTCCTATTCTATATTAGTGAGTTGGTTAGTGATAAGCTTATTCCGAAAGTGTCTGCTACCGATAATAATTGCCTGGGATTTTTTTCGGATTCACTAAAAGTCCAAGAGAATGAGACCATTCTTTTAGTAATTTTAAGTTGTACTTTTGACATGTTTAGGTGATGAATGTCTATAAAGTTGCAGATTGTCAGCGTAGAGATGGTAGTTGCAAGAAAGGATTTTCGTGATTTCATTTATAAAAATGGAGAAAAGTAGGGGAGATAATACGCCACCTTGAGGGAGGCCAGCAGAAAGCTCCGCCCATTCAGAGGATGAATCGTCAGATCAAGTAATCTGTGGACGTCCAAACAGGTAAGTATGAAACCAAGTAATTACGGGTGGAGATATGTTAAGACTTCGCATGATAGCTAGCAAAATATCAAAGTCCACAGTATTAAAGGCTAAAATCTAATAGGACGAGGATAGGAAAGTTTTTGTTATCCGTAGCGTACCTCATATATTCCGTAACCTTAAGCAAGAGCAGAGGATGTGCTATGCGCTGTACGGGAACCGGAATGGAAAGGACTAAGGGGCTTGTTATGGTTTAAAAATATAGTCAATTGTTTGGATACAATGCTTTCTAGGACTTTGGATAGAAATGTAAGTATGGAAATGGGACGAAAGTGGCAGGGAGAACTCGGATTGTTGATTATAGGCAGGGGAATAACATGTGCTGATTTTTAAGAAGATGGAAAATAATTGGATGTCGGGGAAAAGTTAAAAATGTGGGTTTTAACATCCATTATAATATCAAGGAGTGGAATCAACATTTCGCGGCTAATATTGTCACAACCTACTGCTATAGAACTGATTTTAACTATAGCTGTCTTAACATCACACTCTTCAACGAAAGAAAAACTGTCACAGGTAAGTGGAGTGGAATTATTTAATTGATTTATAACTGAGGATTTCCTTGAAGGATCTGTAATAAGTGGCTAAGTCGATAAATAATTGTTAAGTAAGTTTAAATTAAAAAAATGTTTTGAAGAATTTAGAGATTTAGCCACACCTAATGACTTGAAAAAACCTCCACTATTTAGGAGGGGTATAATTATTAACACAAGAGAAAATATAACGGCGTTTTGCATCTCTACACATTCTATTGCAACTATTGTGCAACTTCTTAGAGGTAGCGAAGTTTTCATCGCTGGGGAACTTTTTGTATCGTATCTTAGCCTTGTTGCGTTTGTTTATACCACTTTTGATGTCAGCATTTAGCCACGGTGCAGGATAATGTCTACCTTTGATTCGCTTAAAAGGTGCATGGGAATCATATAAGCCAGTGATGAGAGAGTTAAATAAATCTACTTTTGAGTCCATTGTAGAGCATCATATACCATGAACCATTCAATACTTGTAGCATCGGACAAAAGTCTATCCCAGTTAATAGTTTTAAAGTTGTGACGCAGAATAAGATTATTCTGCGTCGCAACTTTAAAACTATAGGGTAAGCGTAAGGTTTACCCTTGCGTTTGGGAGTAGAGAGATTATAGCGAAGAAATAAAAGGTCATGACAGGAGAAAGGACCAGTAAGCTGTCCATGAGTGAGAACGTTGTCTAAGTTGAGGACCATTATTAAATCGACAAGAGACGGTTCAGAATGAGGTGCATGATGGGTTTCAGAAAGAGGAAGTATAGAGAGATTATAAGAGGCAACTAAAGATTGGAGTCTGTCAGACCTATAATTGTTTTTCACAAGTATTTAGATCTCCCATGATAATAATATGTTGATAAGAAGGAGAAAAATCTAATAATAAATCGAATTCGTTGAAGTAGTCAATAGTTGGAGAGGGGCTGTACATAACACCAAAAAGTAATTTAGAGTGATGAAGAACAACTTCATTAAAAAGGTATTCTAAGTTTGGGGAATTTTGAAATTTATAGCAATTGTAATGTGAATATATATTCAATTCAATTCAATTCAAAATATCTCTATTTAAGTAGGCATTTGCACGGACTTTTGAATCGTCCATTACATTAGATTGGTCAGTATAGTTAGTCTGTGAGTAAGCTACTACCAGCTCGGAATGCTGTTCTGCTGAGAAGAGCTGGCCAGAAACTCAACAGTTGCTCTTTTAACAAGAAATTTAACAATGTTTGACTTATACATTATAACATCAACCCTGCAAATGAGTCAATGACCCAAGTTCCACACATTTCGATCAACCAAAAACTCTTGAATGTTATAGTAAGATTTATTTAATAATATACCTTTAATTTTAGATTTGAAACCAAGAAAAGGAAGATCTAAGATATCTTGTGGAACCTTATTATATATGCGTAGACTTAAACACATGAAGGATTTCTTAACTTTTTGAAGTCGAAATTTAGGCGTTACGAGCCTATTTTTATTTTTTTGCATTGATCGTATGTCTTTCGCTGTTTTTATTATAGTCATTTAAATTTTGGCGTATATATAGTAAGTTATTAAAAATGTATTGAGAAGCGACCGTAAGAATACCGATTTCTTTAAAAACTTCTCTTAGGGAGTCTCTAGCTTTTAAGTTACAAATAGCCCATATAGCTCGTTTTTGTAAAATAAATATAGAATTAATTTCGGCAGCGCTGCCTCATACCGTAAGACAATATACTGTGAAAATAACTAAAATAAACGAGTCGAGCCGAATTAACGTCTGTTAATTGTTTTACTTTTTTTAATTGCAAAGACGGCTGACCTAAGTTTCCTTGCGAGTGTCGAGAGATGGGGGTTCCACTGGAGGTTTTATCTAAAGTTATACCTAAGAAAGTTGTAGAGTCAGTCAGTTCTAACACTTCATTGTTAAGGAATAAACTACAATATTGACTTTTTACATTCGGAAGTGTAAATTCCATGCATTTAGTTTTCTTAGTATTTAAAACCAAATTATTAAATTCAAACCAATGAAGAACACGTGACAGAGCACAGTTAACTTTGTCAAAATTAGGTTTATTACGATCAACTTTGAAAATAAGTGAGGTATCATCAGCAAAAAGTACAATGTCACATAGTCCTTTTACCTAAAAGGGCAAATCATTAATATAGAGTAAAAATAAGAAAGGGCCTAGAATAGATCCTTGTGGAACACCCATGTTTAGGTGAAATCCAACCGATTTACAATTATTTACATCAATCCTCTGAACTCTTTGATTCAATACGAGGCAAAAAGATCAAGCGCAGCACTACGCACACCATAGTGATTAAGTTTGCAAAGTAATGTTTGATGGTCCACGCAATCAAAGGCTTTAGATAAATCACAAAACACTCCGATTACATTCTGTGACTTTTCCCATGCGTCTTAAATGTGCTTAAGAAACGCGGCACCCGCATCAGTTGTTGATTTGCCTTTGGTAAAACCATATTGTTCACTATGCAATTTCGTTAAAAAAAATCTCAAAAATAGCCGCCACAGTTTAATCTGAAATTATTTCAATTTGATCATTTTTTAACTTAATAGGTCCATTAGCAGCCCTATTTTTCCCAGAAACACTAGATAAAACATCCCAAGTTGCCTTTATTTTATTTTCTGAGTTTAAGATTTTATTTCTTATGTAAATCGACTTAGCTTGTACGCAAACGGTCTTAAATGTTTTAGAAAAAATCCTAACTTTATTCAAGAATACCGGATCTTGATTCCATTGCCTCTCACCATATAAATCATATAACTTATCTCTACTTTTATATATTCCCACGGTAGCCCAATAACTAAATTCAAGTTTTAGGTATTTAGTCATAGTTTTTGGCTTAAAAACAATATTAAATTCTTGTAACAATAAACCGAAAATGTTATTATATAAATTATTTGGATTATCATCGGTCATGTCTACTTTACCTACTTTTTTGTAATTGGTCTACAAGTAAACTTTTGGGGCTTTTCACTTTCGTGATTAATTAATAGAGAAAATTTTAGACGACAGTGGTCTGAACTTAAATTTGTCATTACTATTTCTTCATAAATGTTACAGCGACAAAACACATTATCAATAGTGATGCGAGTAGGTTCAAAAAAGACGTTCAGTAAGTTAAAAGATTTAAACAAATTTAATAAACGTACACTAGACGAAGTTTCTTGTAATATATCTACATTGAAATCACCGCACACAATCACGGACTTGTTTTTATGACTAAGCTTAGTTAAAATATCCTCCATTTTGTTTTCAAATTCATCAAAGTCACTAGAGGGGGGTCGGTACATGCATTAAAATTATTTAACATATTAATGTTTGTTGAGCTCAATGCAGGATAGTTTAGTTCTCTCTACAAATAGCTTTCTCTTTATAGAACGAACTTGACAATTTATAATTTTGTACATTTATAATATTGTTATTCTTTGATAACCAGGGCTCTGTAATGCTCAATAAACTTATGTCATATTTTTGAACAAAGAGTTCCACTTCCAATTCCTTGCCACCTAAGCCTTGTATATTTTGATGGACAATATTTAACAACTTAGGCTTTGTCTTATCCATTAGTTTAAAGTGGAACGCTTATGTTCTGTCAGTAATACATTATTTAAAGTACATTTATTTTTCGTTATATCCCTTATAACGAAGTTTTTGAAATTAAATGCTACTAAAGTAGCAATTTGTTTTTTATAATATAAAGGCAGATACATTGTACCTTTTGTCATCCTAAACCTATTATAAATAAATTTATTTACATCAAAGTAAAATAATGCATCGCTATGACGGTATGTCAGATTATATAATGTCAAATTTAAATTATATATATATTTATTTTATTTGTCTGAATAAGAAGATAAATATGGAAATGCACTAATTACAATTTTACAATAATTCTTATTAATTAATTTAAATAATTTTTCTATATTATTAACTATTTCAATTTTCTTAATCGACAAACCATCTCCATGTTGTAGTACAATAGTACTGTTTTCAGTCAACTTTGAGTCAAAATTAATTATTTTATCTAAATTGTGCTGGTAACTAGCTCCAGGTGAGCATATATTATATACATTATTTAATTCCCTACTTAAAAGAGACCCATAGCCCCGACCTAACTGGTCAGAAAAAACAAAGTAATTATGGTTGTGCACAATAGAGGAATTATTATTAATTTGATTTTTATTCATTATGTTTTTATTACTACTTTTAGTATGTATAGCCGAATCATTCAACACCTCGGAGTTTAGTTTAGAAACAACATTTACATAAACAATTTCAATTAACATAATTATTAGTTAATGACTCAAACCGCTCTCAAGTTATAACTACATAGGTCAACTAAATTACCTGTAGCTTCAATATATTCTGCATTGCATATTATATATGCAATGCAGAAGTTATTTGAGAGATTTCTTCATGCAAGTTTTGGGTGTCTCGCTCATACAGTGACCTACTCTCAATCATTTTCCTATTATAAACACTCACTTTTTTAATTAATTTGGAGCGTTCAATTTGTAAATTCTTTATTTTCTTTGCAGGAAACTTGTTTTTTATGAGAATATTACATTTTTTTTGTTAATTTCTTAACCTTCATATACTTTTCATTTTTTTATGACTTGAAAAGTATATGGGGTGCACAATACTTGACTCATCTTTTGTTAGATCAATTATAGTAGAATTAACATTTATGAAATTTGATTGAGTAGGTTGTGAGTTGCATTCAACCAGCTCCTCATATAAGCTATGAGTATGCTGACTTTCTACATTTAATTTGCAGGTTTCTAGGTCTGAAATAGTTATCTTAGCCTGCACCAAATCAGACTCAAGCTCTGAAATGCGATGTAATGCCCTCTCATGCTCATTGCTGCACGAGAGGGCATTACATCGCATGATTACTAAGTGTGTGGATGGACGTAACTCACTATAAAATGAGTAGTTGGTAGTTTAATGTAAGTGTAATTATATTAAAAGTAAAACAAAATACTCCCCGGGATTGAAGAAATTTGAATTCTTCATCCGTTGGTTGACAGCTCATTATATTTCTTTGTTCTGTTTAAATTAAGCACGAAGACAAAGTACAAACAATAACACTATAGTAATATGGTATTTTTAAATACTAAATGAGATAATTGCACTTAATTACTATACATAAAGTAATTTAATATTAATTTATAGTGAATTAGAATTATTTTTAAAACGTATAACAATTTTATTTTGCCAAAATCAAGTGCTCCCTGTTAAATATTCTTAAACCATTTACTAGCCAATTTAAATTAAAAACAAATCAACATTATACAACATTATACACGCAACAAATATAACCCAGAATAATTAACGACGCAAAGACTAAACTCAATCTTCAAATAATATTATTTTCAAAGTGTACCTTAACATTGTTTTACCTAACGTTATATAACGTTATACAGACAACTAATAATTAGCAATAATATTAATAATTCTGTTTTGTAAGTAAAGTTTTCTTTTTAGTAAGAAATTAAGTCTTAAAACCTAAGTGCCCGTGCCAGAGGGGCAATGGCAAACAGTGCCCCCACTTTGTATCCACTCCTGCTATGATTTTGAAAACCTTTTAACAATTTTTGTGATTTTTAAATGTATATGTCAAAGAGAGGGATAATGCTGTTAGTTTCCTAGGTTCGATTTGTAGTTTTGAACGTGCTTCGGACGGCTTGCTGTAGTCACGCGGAAACAGATAGAACATGTTTAGATCAACAACAATATCATTTCATGAATCATGAGTGTGCACTAATACATACAACACATCTTCCATACATACACATATACAAATTACACTTTATTTACATATATAAATAAAATGTAGGTGTATATTAAATAATATTACTATAATTACCGACTAGCCAACCGCTATGCTTTTAATTTTAGATTTAAAACTAAAAAAGTTGGATTCAAGATATCTTGTGGAACCTTATTATATATGCGTATACTGAAGCCCATGAAAGATTTGTTAACTTTTTGAAGTCGAAATTTAGGCGTCACGAACTTATTTTTATTTCTTGTATTTATCGTATGTCTATCGCTGTTTTTAGTATGAGTATTGTTAGGAGTCGAGGGTATTTCTAAATAATTAGTAGGCATCAACTCCTATAAATTAGTAAACAAGTGTTAGGTTTATTAATTATCGTGTTATAGAGAGCGGAAGCTCTGCAGGTGTGAATAGTGATAGTCGATGTGTCATTTTTGAGTGCCTACTTTGAGTAGCTTATCTTGCTTTTTATTACTGTGGTAGATTTGTCGTTTTATGTCATAGTTTTATTACTAAATTACTAATAACGTCGTAATCTGTCTTTCGTGGTATTAAATAGCGTGAAATACGTGAATTTGACAATTACTTTTTATTTCTTATTATTTTTTTAATTAAATTTCCACATGAATACTAAAAGTATTTAAATTTTGACGTATATATATGTTGTATGTTATTTAAAATGTATTGAGAAGTGACCGTAAGTATACTGATTTCTTGAAATACATCTCTTAGGGAATCTCTAGCTCTTAAGTTACAAATAGCTCTTAAGTTACCAATCTGCTGACTTGTATTTCCATACTAACACCATGTGGTTCGAGAGCTGGTGGGGAATATGTAAACACAGATTTCACCAGACTGTGATCGGAGGTTCCCAAAGGTGAGGAGACCTTTACTCGATACCTGTCCGGATCAGTTGCCAGCAGAAGATTCAGGCAATTGGCTGTATAGCCTACCACATCTGGTACCCTTGTCACTTGCCTTACCAGCTAAAAGAGGTCCAAAGACAACGCAAAGTTCCGCGCTTCTCTTCCAGCATGGTCGATTTTCTGGTACGGGAACAGCCAGTCCTGATGACAAGCATTAAAGTCCCCCAGAAATACGAGCTGCGGGGAAGGGTACTGATATAAAGCCATATCAGCAGCCTCACCGAGATACTCAAATAATCTAGTTGTCTCCTGGTCACAGCTTTACGAACAGTAGACACAGGAATACAGGATTTTATCGTTTCCTGTGTCTACTAAAACCCATATAGAAGAAAAAGTGGGGTCTTCAATGTGACGGAAACGCTGGATACAGAGGTCGTTCCGCGCGTACACGCAGACTCCGGCACGTGAGCGAAAGTTGTGCTCTAACGCCCAGTTGATCGAGTGGTTAGCGCAGACGCCTAACGTGTCACGGCGCAACGGAGCTCGGGTTCGATGCCCGGCAGAGACAGGCATTTATGTGATGAGCATAGATGTCTGTGTTTCTGGGTTTGGTCGTTTATTAAATATATATATTCTCAGTATTTATATATGTATTTCTATGTATTTGTATCGTTGTCTAACACCCTTAACATAAGCAAATTATTTGCTTACTTAGAGGTTAGATCAATGTGTGTAATTTGTCCCGATATTATTATTATTATTATTAACGTGTATCCGGGATAAGCCAGGTACACAGTGCTCAAAGGACATTGTATCTGCGTCTCCGTTAAAAAGAAGAGGTGCGGCTGCTCTGCCTCCAGGTGGTGATGGACAGCTAAGATATTAGAGTGCAAACTCCTGATATAAGTAAGGTGCACTTTAAAAGATGAGGAGTGCAACTGCTGTAAAAACATATTCTTCTTATTAACTTTCTGCATAAAAAAAAAGTGAATAGGGATGGGAAATGGCAGTTGAACGAGACGGTACGTATCGAACCCGACATCGAAATTGGTTAAGTTATGCCACTGGGAGGCTAGCCTGGAGACTGCGGGGACTCCCGAACCCCCCCAGGGATCGCCATCGGGCCTCCTCGCCTGGTCGCCAACCAGCACGATGGAGCCACCCTGAGATTTTTTACAGCTGGCGGGGCAGCCTTTCGTGGGTGGCTAACCCACTAATTGGGCCCCCAACTATCTGCGGGCGGTCAGCGGAAAGCCGTCGCTTCGGATCCCGCTACCCTCCTCGACTAGACACCCAACAAAACAAACACCAACTCGACGTCAAACCGGTTCGCCAACGTACCGCAGCTGTTCAGACCCATTTCCCATAAACGGTTTCATCGAGCAACGTGTCGGAAGACGACTAGGTCGCTTTGCGGCAATACTTTGCCCGATGGGTGGTAACTTTGGCGACGACCCGATGTTATGGTCTACCACCTAGAAAAAAAAAATTATCACTGATTCTTAAAAATAAAACATTTGTCACTGACTCTTACGATATTCGTCAATTCGGTGATTGCATCAAATGGTGAAGAATTTAAATTACGCGTGACGGTTACAGGAATTTCGTTAAAGAAAGTCTCAAAAACAGTCGCCACATTTGAATCTGCATTTATTTCAATATTATCAATTTTTAACTTAATAGGTCCATTAGCAGCACTAGTTTTCCCAAAAACACTAGATAAAAGATCCCAAGTTGCCTTTATTTTATTTTCTGAGTTTAAGATTTTATTTCTTATAAAAATTGCCTTAGCTTGTACACAAACGTTCTTAAATATTTTAGAGAAATTCCTAACTTTATTCAAGAACATGCCTCTCACCATATAAATCATAATTTTTCTCTACTTTTGTACACTTCTGGGGTAGCCCAATAACTAAATTTAAGTTTAAAGTATTTAGTTATAGTTTTTAGTTTAAAAATATTATTGAATTCTTTTATCCAAAAATCTAAAACTATTATATAATTTATTGGGTTTATCATTTTAACATTTAAAAACATTTTATGAGCATTTTTGCCCAAGTTTTGTACTGGCTCCTCCGGAAGGAAATCGAAACGTTCTGTGACTATTGACATCTGTTGTGTTAGATATGTGAAGTCTGACGCGCTTCTGCTAGCCGGTTCTCACGTTGCTGAGCAGACTCGGTAGCTGTCCGGTTTCGTATCACTTCTAATCTATGAGCTCTGCTGAGTCAACTCGTTTTCTAAACGCTCATTAAAAAGGCCAAGTCTATTAGCTCTCTGCTCAAAATACTCATTCGCAAGATGCTCTTGGATCTTACAGAGTCTAGAATTATTCTGATCAAGAGTTTCTTGACTTAATCATAATTTCATATATGCCGTCATGGCCAACCAACGTTTTTCACGATTTTTAAAAATCTCACAAGAACGTGAAATTGTGTTTCGAAGAGCATTTTTACGGAGACTACTTTTATCCGTTCTCGTTTCTTGAGATCTATATTATTTAAGGCGCGCAACACCATTAGGTCTACCCATGGCTAATAGACAGTGTAGCAATAAACAAAAAGTATGAAATCAAAATAACTACGTTAAAAAAAAACAACTTTTAAAATAAAAAGTAAAAAATAATGAAGATTTAATATTTATTATATACTACCTATTATCTATATGTCCTATTTACTAATAGGTTTGAAGTCGGTGCCAAGCCTTAAACAAATAATTATATTTAACCACTTAAACGAATACGAGCAAATTTATACAATGAAATGCCTACTTTAATAATTAAGATACGATACATACTAAAAAGCAATTTAATCCCCATATTATAAGCAGCTCAAACAATACGAAGAATAGTGAAAAAAAAACAAAATTATGAAAATGTATTCAACAGAATTCTTAAACTTAATGGACATGTGAATTATGAAATGCCTACTTCAAAAATTAATCTATGTAAATTCAGCTATAAAAGACCAATTAAATCTTATGAATATTATTACTAGCTTAAATCGATACGAAGAAAAACAAAAAAAATAAATAGTGACGAAAATGTATTCAACCGAATTCTTATACCAAATGGCTTGGCACCGACTTGGTATCGGTGGTAGTCTAATTACATAAAATTTAATTCAAGGCTTGTGGTTAATTTTACGGAAGCAAAAGTATGACTTTGACATATGTGGCTGAGAGTTCTGAATGAATTTGTTATTTTTTTTTGTAAATTCACTCGGATTATAATTTGGATTATTATTCATTTGCAGTAAACACTTATAATTAGGATTTTATTTCGTGTAACATAATCATTAATATGTAACTTGAGTTACAGATCATACTAAAATAAATGATGAGACAAACGATCTAATGTAATGGTGGCAGCCCAAGGCAAAGTTTTGAGGGAAACCCAGGGTAAAGTTTTAAGGGAAATTCAGTGTAAAGTTATAAGGAAAACCCAGAGTAAAGCTACAGGAAACCTAGGGTAATGTTAAGGGAAATCTAGGGCAAACTTTTAAGGAAAACTCAAAGTAAACTCTTAAGGGAAACCCAAGGATAAGGGTTAAGGGAAATCCAAGGATAAGGGTTAAGGGAAATCCAAAGATAAGGGTTAAGGGAAACCCAAGGATAAGGGTGAGAGGAAACCCAAGAATAAGGGTTAAAGGAAACCCAAGGATAAGGGTTATGGCATTATTAAGCAAGTGTGAGTCGAGTCGAGGGGAAGGACTAGCACACGTAACAAACTTCAAACCCGAGGTTATTGAGTTATAGTCGTATCAGTCGAGAGGAAGGACTAGCACACGTAACAAACCTCAAACCCGAGGTTATTGAGTTATAGTCGTATCAGTCGAGGGGAAGGACTAGCACACGTAACAAACCTCAAACCCGAGGTTATTGAGTTATAGTCGTATCAATCGAGGAGAAGGACTAGCACACGTAACAAACCTCAAACCCGAGGTTATTGAGTTATAGTCGTATCAGTCGAGGGGAAGGACTAGCACACATAATAAACCTCGAACCCGAGGTTTTTGAGTTAAAGTCGTATCAGTCGAGGGGAAGGACTGGTACGCGAACTGAACAACTGGGAGCTGAGGTGTTTGTTATATTCGAATCGGTCGAAAAGAAGGACTAGTACGCTAACTGGAGAAATGAAACCTGGTGCGTTTAGTTATAGTCGTATCAGTTGAAGGAAAGGACTGTAATGCAAACAAAACAACGGCGATCTCAGAGGTTTGTTATAGTCTTATCAGCCGAATAGAAGGACTAATTCCATTTACGGACAAGAGTGAATCTGGCATGGTATGTAGCCCAGGTAGCTATATGGATGGAATCCCAGACAGAAGCCTCGTCATACGGTATCAAAATAGTAAATGCGGAGGGTATTAAAAAAAGAAACTACAAACCTTATAGGCGGGGAAAACACAGCCCGTCCTGGAAATTTTATATTTAAGTGACGTTTCTCGACGGCTAAAAAAGAGGCGTAAAACCCAAGAGAAAAAAAAACAAACCAAGATTTAGGATATTACTAACTAATACGAGTAATTATTGATTATTTTCGTTATTTAAATTTTATTAGCAAAGAGACTTGCTAAGAGCAGAAAGGCCGAGCTGTTAGGTTACATTATTATTAAACGAATATTTTATAATAAATCGTAATATTTTGATTCGTTTAAATATTTTAATGGTCACTATATTGATCCATATAAATTAATGAGTAACTTAAATAAGAAGAACCAATAAGGTCTAATTATTAAAATCATTGTTTCATTAACTTACGTAGTAATATTTAGAATTCTTATGTCAAGTAATTGTTATATTCGTATGATTAAAGTAGTTTATTTGACTAAGGTCATTATGTATGTGAAGAGGGACATTTGCTTGATTAGTAAATACTTGAATAAGCTAGAAAAATGAGAACCATTAAGACTTCATAATTAAAACCAGCATTTAATATCCAAATTATAATAAAATAGAAATAAAATTTTTACCGATACTTACATTTAGTCATTTACGAGTAGTTGTTGTTTTTGTACATTTAAAGTAGATGATTTGACTATGATTATTTTTTATGTGAAGAGGGAGTCAATGAAAAAGGGTATATAAACTGCGTTTAGGACGATATTCGAGAAGACGTTGCTGTATAGTATTGGTACTAGGAAGGTTTAAATACAAGTTAATAAAAGTGAATTGTTAATCGCAAAATTTGTGAAGCAATACAATCGGACGTGGCCCTTATAATACGTTCCTTTGATAGTTTGTATTTTTTTATTTCATTTATAAATGTACCAGATTTTATTATAAAATATATATAATAGTAAAAGTCGGTGAAAACCGCTCTGGAGCAGAGGAGTCCTTGCACGGGTCAAGTCCATACCGACCTATCTAAAAAGTATGAGGCGTGGTAAAGAGAATACAGTTGTAGAGGTGACAGATTCTGACGATCTGTCACTTTCACAACAGAAGAAGATAGACGAAGAACCAAGTCTGCCGCAGCAGTTTTGCGTAAATACCTTTTTCTATGACTGTGAAATATCTAGGGTTATGCATGGATAATGGAGTGAATTGGCACCAGAAGATAAAGGAATGGTCACGTAAAGTTACCGTACACCACGGTCTCTGTATCGGACTAATTTTTTTTATCACTTAAAACAAAGTTATTTTAGTCAGTCAAGTTACCTTTACCTATTATCGATTACGCAGATGTTTGCTATACGAACCAAAATAATGAACTTCTTGATAAATAAGAATGCCTCCTCGACAATTGTATTCGCTATATCTTTGGCTTGCGTAAGTACAATCACGTCTCTCAATATCGGAGTCAACTTAAATGGCTCACTATTCATCAGATGCTTTAGGATTCTTCATCTCCTCATCTCAATATTATACGCTCAATACTTCAAAGATAAATTTCAATACCTCCATGACACACACGTCAGAATTCTTCGTAGTTCTTTCAATCTTACAACCACGATTCAATCTCATACCAGCGACTTCTTCTACAAATCCTTTGCTGTCCAAGCCTCGCTTCTTTGGAACCAAATTCCTAAAAAGATAAGAAGAGCACCGTCCAAAAGCACCTTTAAAGACTCATTAAAGAGCACTTTTTAAAGTTACCGTAGTCCGTGTGTTAATTTAAAATCTCACAATGAAAATTTTCAGCAAACATGATGTTGTAATAAAAGTAATGTGTATGTATCTATTTAGATATATGTATATGTTTATTCATTATATATATCAGTAAAACTGGATCATTCGCAACATTGCTCTGTATTAGAATAGAAGTGTTAGGTTAAGCACGTAGTTCACTATTAATGTTCACATTGTCTTAGATACACTACCCTAATGTTTAGTAGGGGGTGAAATAATTTTATATAAAAAAAAATCATATTCTAACACGAATGGGATAATGTTATCAGATTAAATTAAATTAAATAAATTACCACATAATGCCATGAGTTTCTAAGTAAGATTATTAATGATCTTATTTATATCTCATTATAAATTAAAATTGTTGTCAACAATCAGTCATTAAAATTCGAAGTAAGTAAGCGTGGTTTTTGATTAGAATAAATTTTTACATTTTTAGAAATACCCATATTTTTTTATTGTGTCAGAACATTTCGTGATAGAGATAGATTATTTATTATTAAAGTTGTTGTAAGTAGGTTTTAGAAAATAATTCAGTATGTGTGTGTACAAATTTGTTAAAGTTGTTAACACGCTTGTAGATTTAATTATAAATATAGTCCATCATTTCTACAATACTACAAAAAATCAGTTCTTTTTCAAAAATTCTAAATTTTTATACATCAGCTTCTTCCTCACTTCCTCTTTCCTTCCTGTAGATTCAAACTAAAATTAGAATGTTACTAAATTTTAACACGAGTTACTTAAATTTTAACAGGTTTTCTTACTGCCAAATCAATCAATCATCGTCTCTTTTACTATTGGCCCGCATTGTTAATTTTGAAGTATTTATTATTTTAGATCACAATATTTTTTATATTGCTGTACATTTTAAAATAATTTTAATCGTAAGTAATTTTAACTATGACATTTTCCTTCCTTTTAATAAATAGTTTTAACATGAAACCTTTAGATGTTATTGGGAATTGGCCTTTGTTATAATTAATGTTAATTGGTCTACTCGAGATAATTGGGTACAAGATACAGTAAAGATGAATTCTATAATAAAAAACGTATATCACGTATTAATACAACGAATTAAATGCACTAAAATACATTAAATATTTTTATTATTCTATCTTTTCCTTCAAAATTTAATGTTGCTTATTTTCTGATACTTTGAAATGCCCCATTTATTGTAATTGTCTTAAATCTTAACAAATTGTTTGAGTACCCTATAAATTTACGAAATTTTATACAAAATAAAAAGCTATACTTTCTCTGTGATACACGAGCAAAGAAACAGACTAGCACACAGAGAAATAAATAGAAAATCATGCATTTTCTTATTATTAGTATTGTTTTAAATTTTTGGTTAATTTTAAAGCAGATCGATGATTTTTTGATTATTTTGCACAGAGAGTAAACGTAGACAATACTGCCAATTTATGAAGGACCTCTAGCTAATTAAGTCAACAGAGAACGTAATTGTGCTTATATAATCCAATAAATAATTACATAGATTGTCCGAAATCGCTAGAACATATAAATTAAATATTCCTTACAAATCTTCTCGGTTATCTAAATTTCAGTTGTTTTGTACCAAAAGCTTTAAAGCCAGACTAGGACATTTTTCTAGTATTAACAAAATGCAAGAACAATATGCCTAGTCGCTTGTCACGCTCGCCTGGAATAGATAATGACATGTCTTACTCCTTACATAAATTAAATTCAATTTTATACAAGGATTATTTGTTTTATATTTTTTATTTTCTTATTGTGTAACTTATGCTAGTCTTATTTTATTTCGTTTTATTTCTATATAACTAGTGCAAGCCGTGGCAGCCTTTAAGTAAGGCTACACTATATAAATGTATAAAAAAATCGTGATTCTTCTTTTCCTTGATGTTTATCCTATGAATAAATAAATAACTGTCCCTATTTCATTATGTATTAACCTAAAGATTCAATTGCTGCAGTATCGTCATTTTGATTATTTGCTAACTCATGCTGACCAGGCTTTAAGACCAGACCAGTAAGCGGCAGCTGTATTTTACAAGCTGTACTTTTGGCCTATATTTTACTCACTTCAGTTTCATGATCAGAAGAGTTAGGGTAAACAGACAGTCAACAACGGACAATTGGACAATTAAGCAAATAAAATATTTTGACGATTTTTTTTCCTTCGACTATTTTACTATCTTAGAAACTGTATAGATATTTTGATTGGGATGAGATGCGGCACTTTTTTGCGTCTTATCCTTGGCGGCAGGTCTGCTTCTCTTCTTTGGATCCGTCGAGTTGCGCGGATGCTATAACCGATGTGGTGCATCAGGCAATGGAGTATTTTATTCCTTTTGCTGACGTACCCATCGGTGGCAAAGTTCGCCCATGGTTTAATGCCGAATGTCGTCATGCACATAACAGAAAACATTCGGCATACCTCATTTGGGCTGATGCTCGAAGCCGCAAAACTCCGGATGTAAGTACAAAGAAGAGAGCCTTTAACCAAGCTGCCAAGTCCTATAAAAAGGCATTGCGGAAGGCTCGTCTTGATCGGATCGTTAAGAATGGCGAAAAGCTCTCTGCCAGACCAACTGGCAGTCGAGCTTTCTGGTCTCTTGCCAAAGCGATCGAGTCAAACTTCTGCCAAACCTCACTGCCTGCTCTGCTGAAGCCGGATGGATCCCTGGCCCACACAGCAGCAGAGAAAGCGAATGTATTTGCTTCTCTGTTTGCTGAGAATTCGCATCTAGACACTGGCAATGCTTCTCCAGAACATCTTAATCACTGCGGTATTTCGATGCCTGAAATCCGCATCACGAACAAAGAGGTATGGAGAACATTGTGTCGTTTAGATGTGAATAAAGCCAGTGGTCCTGATGGTATACCAACCATTCTGCTCAAGACATGCGCAGGTGAGTTGTTTCCTGTATTGACACGTCTGTATCGCCTCTCTTTCAAGACTGGAATGTTGCCGGAATCCTGGAAGCTTGCCAACGTGCAACCCGTGCCCAAAAAAGGCAGCCGTGCCGATCCTGCCAATTATAGGCCCATTTCAATCACCTCCATACTCTGCAAGATTATGGAGCGTGTATTGAACTCGCGGCTTCTAGCGTACATAGAAGGTAACGATCTCCTCAGTGACGGACAGTACGGATTTCGCCGAAATAGGTCCACTGGGGACCTTCTAGCGTACGCAACACACATTTTAGGCGAAGCCATCGAGAAGAACGGAGAAGCGGTCGCCGTCTCTCTGGACGTCTCGAAGGCTTTTGACAGGGTCTGGCATGTGAGCCTTTTAAGCAAGCTTTCAGCGTACGGTATATCTCCTGGTCTGATTGGCTGGATAACGGACTTTTTGAGCCAGAGATCTCTCCGTGTTGTTGTCGACGGGTGTTCTTCGGAACCCTTGACAATAAATGCCGGAGTACCTCAGGGGTCCGTTCTTTCTGCAACTCTTTTTCTGCTGCACATTAACGATCTGCTGAAGCCCGGTATCTATGGGTATGCAGACGACAGCACAGTTGTAGAAAGATATCTGCCAAGTTCTCGGGCTAGTAGAGATGAAGTACAGTCTGAAAGAGAAGCCATGGTGCAACGTTTGAATGACAAACTTCAGGCAGTCTCCGCATGGGGCAATGCCAATCTTGTCAAATTCAACGCCACCAAAACGCAGACGTGTTTGTTCACCGCCAAAAGGAGCCCCTTCACCTTGGCTCCTACTTTCCAGAATGTATCCTTGGAATATAGTTACTGGCTTCAGTTGTTAGGCTTAGAGATCTCCTCGAACCTCAACTTTGGTCGGTACATTGAGTCCAGAGCAAGAGCAGCTGCGGGAAAGCTTGCCGTACTTGCGAAGGTGCAACAGTACTTTACACCGGGACAGCTTCTTGTATTATACAAAGCACAGATCCGGTCGTGTGTAGAGTACTGTGGCCACATATTTGCTGGTGCCGCAAAGACTCATCTTGCGGTTCTGGACTCAATTGAGAGGCGAGCAAAGAGGCTTATTGGCGACCCTAAATTAGTTGACGCCAAACTCCACAGCCTTGAACACAGGCGTAGAATTGCTAGCCTCTCAGTATTCTATAGGATACATTTTGGTGAGTGTGCGCAGGGATTGCACGACCTAATTCCCCCATCCCCATTCCTTTGCCGGACGTCCCGACGCACGGCGGGTATCCATCCCTACGTTGTGGACACTCCACCTGTCCGAACGAAGCGCTATGCTTCATCTTTTTTAGTGCGTACAGCGAAGGACTGGAACAATCTGCCTGCGTCGGTATTTCCGGCAAAATATAATGTGGGTGTCTTCAAGAGGAGAGTGAATAGGCTGCTAGGTTAATGCGCTTTACCACCTAAGACTACATTTCACTTTCCATCAGGTGGAATGTAGTCAAGCATTAACCTAGTTTTGTATAAAAAAAAAAAAAAAAAAAACAAAATTTGTAATTATTGGACAATTGGAAACAATTATTGGACAGTCTTTGAATATAGCGAAATAATAGATAAACATGTAATAAAACATCATAAGAACATTTTGTTTACTATTAATAGTTAACTTTTTTTTATTTTTTTTTTCTAAATCATAAAATATTTATTAACACCTAAAACTAAATAGTACACTAAAAAAACAAACAGTCTTTGGACACTGGATAGTTGTTGGACAGTCACTATTGATTTTCAAAAAATAAGAAAACAACAGGCAAAGAGTGACATCTATAGTTATTGATAAGATCTATGAATACTTAGCATTGTTTTAGTTTATAGGTTTTATAACAGATGGCTGTTACAAAGTGTCAAAATAATAAATCCCTTGTGGCTATCACGAAAACGGACAATTATCTTAAATCATTATTTCTTTTATAAGGTTGAGTCAAGTGTTTTGTTACGATATTGACTTAGTGGAGAATGTTATTGTTTTGGCTGTTTGAAGGTATTTTAACCCGTCCAGTGATTGTACGTCATTTAAAAAAAAAAACTATTATTGGACAATGTCCAATAACTATATTTTTTCAAAAATTAGAGTTTCTACGTTTTTTTTACTTTAGTTTTATAGCATTTAAATTCGTTATAATTATAATTTCAAATTAAAATATTACGGACTATTTTGTCAGTTATTGGACAGTGTTTAATAACTGTAACTTATTGTGTCCAATAAATGTTTGCTTGCAATTTGGAGTCTCAAAAATTGAAAGAAGAAAAATGATGACCCAAAAAAATGAATTTAGCACTCACATAAATACGAGAAACTAAAAACCCAAAGATAAGAGAAATTGCTAGAAAATATGATATTCCAAAATCGACTCTGCATTTTAAATTAAAAATCATAAGACTTCCTTCACACCCCAACCAGTTTTAACAAAAGATAAAGAATATGTCTTGAAACTTTGGATTAAAAGGTTAATGAAGAAGGACTTTCCTTGAAAAAATGAAAATTTGCAATGTAGTTTATCCAAATTTATTAAGGAAAATCCGCGGCCAAATCATGTGCCACCTTTGTTACAGTGCAGTGAGCAATAATGATGATGATGATTTAAGCTTGGAAGAATATGCTAACGATCCAGCTAATAATACCATCGACTAAGAGACTAAGATGCTCTTTGATATATACCAAAAAAAGAGAATTCTTAAAAAATTTTATTTGTTTCTAGCTATTTGCCTATCTGTTTTAATTTCTTTGATGACCAAAAAGTTCAAAATAATAACTTCAAGTTGTTATGTTTCTAAAGTTTTTCTCTAACTATATTTTTGTTCCTTAAATTTTCATGATGTCCAATAATTAAGACTGATTAATTTTGAGTGATTAATCATTTGCATACTACCTGTGTATATTTTGCGAGACTTAGCACTTCCAGTTTTCTCATTTATTATTTTCCAAGTTCCATTTACGTTTAGTTTAGCTTTGTTTATTCCTCACATTTCTCAGATTTACATGCAATATTTGTTGTGTTAGTTTTAGCTTAGCTTAGTTTATTATTACTACTAATAAATTTAATTTAAAACTATTGTTATAAGGACCGCTCTGGCGGTGAAAGCATTTCGCTCTATCTTTTGCCAGTCTATTCCATGTTATTCCAGCCCTAGCAACAATGTCGTTACTCCATACTCCGTTTTTTCTGATGAATAGGGAATTTGTTACAATTTAAGATCATTTGTACTCTGATGATCTTTGTACATGCCCAGCCCATTTCCATTTTTTCGCTAAATTTTAAGCCCTTTAAGCCCTTCAAGGCTTTAGTTTTTAATGTGACTGGAAGCCTACTCTTAAATACCTTTTTCATTGTCCAATACTTGTTCCATGTTGTTTTGATTCTTCGCTCTACTTCCTTATCGTTGCATGACTTGAAGGATATTAAATGTCCCAAGTGTGTGTAATCTTCGATAAATAAATTTTTTATCGCATCAGATATCATTGGTATGTACCGGCTATTTGACATTAGTTTAGTTTTCTCCCCGTTAATTATAAGACCTATTTTTTCACTCTCCATGCTAAGTTAAAACCAAAGCCTTATTCTATTTAAGACGCGTCTCCTAATTGGGCTCTCATAATGGACACGTATGAAAAAAAATTACAAAATCCCTGGGGATGTTGGTGTTTCGTCATCCAGACCGGATTTATTCCTGTATTCTTAACATCTAAGGCGCATGATACACGTGGAGCTCACTGTGCCCTGGGAAACAAATATGCCCAGGGATCACACATTTAAGCTTAATAAGTATTACGAACTGACTAACGAACTGTCCAAGATTAATTTAAAGTTACCTTGTACGTGGTAGAAGTGGGAGCGAGACGTATAACAGCAAAATCTCTCTGTAACTTACTTAAAGACTTTGGCCTTCCTAGAACTAGCATCAGTTTCATTCATCAGTTTGCGCATCATAAAGGGGCCTCTTAAACCTACTCCTGGGTTGCAAGTCCCAGGCATTGTTTGCACTTCTCTCCTTGCAACGCTATGGGCCCGGCACCCGCACGGAGAATTCATGGAATGCTAAGAAGCATCTTCTTAGTAATTTTGTCTACATAATTACACATTAATAACTATACTACTGTTTTTATTATATTCATGTAGCGGGAGTCATTTTGTAAAATTAAATAATTTATTTATTTAATTCTTTCTTTTCTTTAAACTTATAAGATAATGCATTGATATATATAATCATTTTGTAGTGTGAAGTACCTTGATTAAATATCTTATACTATATTATTTTAGTGTTCTTTAATTGTTTATTCTTATGAAATCTTACACATGCATGATAAAATGCCTTAAAACAATTTAAAAATACGGAGATGACTCCTGTCATAACATAATAGCAAATCATTAGCAATGCTAACAAGTGTAACAAAACATCAGTATATTTAATGGATTAATGAAAAAGTCAAGGTCTAGTCACAAAATATGTCTTAGTAAGTTTGTGTCCGTGAGTTACACATTCGACACATTCGAACGGTAACTAACCAATATAGCTTGAACGTTATGTTCAGGCATTTTATGTGGGTCAAAGGTACAAACTTTAATTTGTTATATTATAGAATAGTGACGTGGCATCTGCAAAAAATATAACTTCGGTATTGTTTTTCATTTGGTAGATCATTTTTGTGTTTTAAAAATATAAATGGGTTTAAAAATCCCATGGGACACTGATTTTTAAGCTTAACCCAAAAATTTGTTTACCATTTACAATCACTATTTGTTTCCTGTTGTCTAGGTACGAAAAGTTCAGCTTTAAAGCGGTATTCCTTACAACATAATGCTATTATTTCCTGATTAGTGACGTTTTATTTCTCGTTTCAGAAAGCAAGAAAGAAAGAAAAACAGAAAACATTCAAAGCGTCCATTGAAATCTTCGTGTATCAAAAATATACTTTAATAGCTCTTTTTCAACAATGCCAGCAAGGGTGTTGTTATCAAGGGTGTTGTTATCAAGGGCAAGGCATTTAGAGCTTTAGTAGTAACGAAAATAATGTCTAAGAAATATCTATCAAAACATGAAGCAATTTCAGATTCAGACTTAATAATATTACCATAGGAAAATTTGATTTTCCAGTCTCAATATTCATTATAATCCAAGAAGTTTTTAGTTATTACTTACATTTTTATTTTATTACCAAATTTGTCACTGTTGCTAAATTGTTCTTTAACCACATAATTCATAGAGCCGTTTTCTACTTTTATGGGCCTGGAGTCACCCAATTACTAAAACAACTATATTTAGAAACTATAATCGTTTTAAGAGTAAAAAAAACAGTAGCAGTCGTGGGACTGCCGATAGAAGTGAAAACGGAACTATTAAGTTGAGAGTAATTAAAACTATATGCAAAAATTCGTTCCTTCTGATTCTTCATCACCTTCTTGTCTTTTTCTTTTGCCCCCGTCTGAAGACAGTTTCAAGTTTTTTTCTCGTGGGATTAAGGATCTAAACAAGTATAAAAAATAGAAATTTAGAGATTTTAATTATGTTACAATAGTTTTTCTAATAGTGAAATTAAATTATATAAGTTCATAAATAATTATTTGGCAAAAAAAAAAACACGTATTTTATATCTAACAGATTACACAAACAAACAATAACTTCGTAAAATTGAATTTTACAATAAATTAACATATTTCATAAAATCTAAAATTATTATAACATTTTTTTAATATTCCAATTTTAAAATCCACGAAAAAATATTATCAAATAACTAGAAATCTATTTTACCACGCTAGTAAGATAAATATTATACCGTAATAATACTCATTTCCCGATGAAGAGGTTAAAGATAAAAAACATAATTAAAATGAATAATGCTAAATTTTAAATACAAATATTCGTACAAATAAATATTAATATTATATATATATATTTTTTTTAGTTTGTTTTCATAAATTTACACTTATTGTCTCACTATACCTGTATTATTAGTTACATATGATGGGTTAAACAAATCATGAACAAAATATAAATACAAAGTGGTTGAAAAATTAATTAATACAAATACAATTATCTTAATTATACATAGTATTTATATTTACACGAATTTCAATGAATTCAAGTTTGAACATTATTTTCATTATTTACATCATTGTCATCGACAATACAATTTTAATAATTTTTAATTTTTAATTAATTAAAAATATGTATTTTTTTCCTCCTCTTCTAACGATATTGTTTGATGCTTAGAAATTTTTAAATCAACGTTAAACGTCAAATTAGTGTATACGTGTACACAGGCTACTACGCGTGCGCTAGTCTGGCTCTCCGCGCTATTATCATTAGCATGTCGGTGACGCGAACCGAGGATTTTACCCTCTACCAAAACGCTCAACGCGCCTAAAGAAGTTTTCACTTCAAAAAATAAAATTCTGTCCTTAAAATGATAAAGAATCTATTATATACAACATTTGGATTTATGTATTATTGGACAAGAGGTAATTTCAAAATTAGAGTATCGTAAAATCTTTCAAAGCGGTTTTCGGTTTTTAAAATTACAGATATTTTATCTTTACCAAGAAACCGAAGAACATCTTGTACGGATTTTTTATTTAAGGGATGGTGTATACAAACGAAAATTTTTTGCTTATTCTTACTACATGATATCTTAGATAAGGCGCCTACCATAACATTTTAAAACTATCATACACTCCTGAATATAAACTATCAAAGTCTCTACAAACAATAATTATTATACATTGCACCAACTACACACAGGCGATTTCAATATCATCGCTCTGAGAGGTTCACAATATCTTTCCGTTCCTTATATTTAAGCTCTTTATTAACAGAGTTAGGGATCCGCCATGTATAGCATATTTTTTACTAAATGAAAAACCTATTTCATAATTTTTGAGATTGAATTACTGGTGCCGCTTCAGCGAATATTCTGTAACAAAGTATGTCCATGCTACTACCATACCAAGAAAAGCTTCAGTTCCAGCTCATTTAATAACATACATTGAATATTCTGATGTACAAGATTCATAAGTTTTAAATTTTGTGTTTTATGACTGAGTTTGGAATGTTGCTGGTGTATTTAATAATAAATTAGGCTAGAGGTTGTTACTTCTGTTATCTCAGTAATTATTTGAAATGGTAGGAAATGTCAAAAAAAAGGATAATTACTTGGCTGTGGCTGTGATGTTAAAAAAAATTATAGCTTATAATGAAAAAAAAAACTTGTATGATAAATAATGCTTTAATTAGTCGGTGCAACCTTATGGGTAAGTTCACCTTTTCTATAAATAAAAATTAAAACACATCCCATTATTGGGCATCAATAATGGGAAGTGTTTTACCTATTTTTGTATAAATAAAAGTTTGAAACATTGGTTAGGATATTCAAAAGAAACCTAATAATGGTCATCACCGTCCCGATAAAGACGATCACATATAGAATACTTAATTCACCGAGACGGTCAGCGATGCGGTAGCTCAGTTGGTAGAGCGACAGGATGGTTTCCCAGTAGTCGCGGGTTCGAGTCCCTGCCCGTATCGGTTTATTTTTCATTATATATTTATATGATTTTAAATAAGCTTTACATACATGTTTATAGATATTTTAAAACATATTAAGTATATGTAATCATAAAAATCAGTGAATTTTTTGTCGTCGTCTGTTCTTCTGTTCGTCGTCTGTTCGAATGTTCGTCAGTCTGTTCTATTTCGAGCATTAAACGTTGTCTATGGTTTGATCATCGTGGATGCTGGAATTGTATTCCCTATTATTATTTTTATTTTTTTTGTTTTCTTTAATGTGTTCAGCTACTTGTTCTATGGTGTCAAATAGTGGTAAATCCTTTGTTTCCGGAGTAAAGAAAAGTAGGCCGCTTGCTAAAACTGCTGTGGCCCCAAAAAGCTGCGACGCTGTCTCTGGAGACTGAAAAAGCTTAATGAACTAAAAGATGTTCTGTTCTCAACATATACATATAATATTTGGGGCTCGATTTATATATGAAGAAAAATAGAATTATAAAGTATACATATGTTTTTATCAAATGGTGTCTATCTGTTTGCTGATGAAACGAAATTCACATATTTTTTATTTAGATTTGAATATAAAAAATCCAGCTTTAAATCTTTCCAGTCCAATGGAATATTTTATTCCGCTATTGTTCTGACTTTGAATTAATAACAGTAATCAGTGTCAGGAGGGCTTATTTTAATATCAGATTTATCAAAATAAGCTCTTGTAAAAGCAACTTAATGTTAAAGCTATGGGGGTTCCAAACGCGTCCTGGTCTGAGACGAACCACACAACAGACTTAGACATAATTTTCGGATAGGATATTTTTCTATTATAATCACTTTCTCACAAACATCAATATTAAGAACAATTTTCGAAAAACTAGAAGCATTAAATCGGAAATGAAGCCTAATAATTTCAGGCAACGAATATAAAAATAATAATAATAGTCAAACTCGGCCTGCTAAACAATCAGTCACCGCAAACAGCGGCCGTTCACGAGCATAACTCAAGAGCCAGCCATCACCCCCTTCACCATATTTGAGGGAGGAGAGCAACGCGACTGCAGTCGCTACCGCGAGTAATGACTTTTAAGGGATCGGTTTGATGCAGCCGTTTGATAAAATTGAATTGTAGAGATTACTAGATATTCACAATAGAAAACCAACCGCCCCGTTGGTCGAGTGGTTAGCGCAGACGCCTAACGTGTCACGGCGCAATGGGGCTCGGGTTCGATTCCCGGCGGAGACAGGCATTTATGTGATGAGCAATAGATGTGTGTGTTTCTGGGTTTGGTCGTTTATTAAATATATTCTCAGTATTTATATGTGTATTTCTATGTATTTGTATCGTTGTCTAACACCCTTAACACAAGCAAATAATTTGCTTATTTAGGGGTTAGATCAATGTGTGTAATTTGTCCTGATATTATTATAAAAAAAAATAAAATAAAAAATTATTCGCAGGCCATACCGTCGTCTCTTTCCACCAAGCACTTTAGAGAGGGTGCTTGGTGGGTAGACGGTCCGAGACGTTGCCTGGATTAATCGTTGCCGAGCGCGACGCCACGGTTGCGCTTGGTGATGGTTGGTCTGGGCGTGGTGGGTTCCCGACTTATGCCTTTTTCTTGCTGGTCTCGGCTGATCACCGTGGCCGGCGGTAAAGGCCTGTCGGGTTCGACGTTGGGCCCCGGTTCAGTGTGTTGCAGTGAGGCTGTCTGCGCATCACTGGGTCTTATGGGAGTGTGCTCTTCCAGGGGGTCTAACCGGTGGTCTCCTCTCGGGGAGATAACCGGCGGCGGAGCTGGACACGGTCAATGGTCGAATCGGTCTGTCCAACCGGTTTGATTCTGAGACTGAGTCCAGCTAGAAGGGGGTCTCGGCCCCCTTCAGAGGCAGCAGGCTTGGGTGGGGGGAAGGGGATCCCTCCACGATCTATCAAGCCTGCGAAAAAGGGATGGGTGCTCCTCGTTGCGGGGTGCCCTCTCCGTGGATCACGTCGGGGCACCGCGGTGAGTGCGAAAGCGATCCCGTGGTGTCCCATTATGACGGCGGCGGCAACCGTCAGGTTTAGTGAGTAGGAGTCTCACATAACCCTTGATGGAGGTGTGTATCCATGAGGATTCCTGACGTTAAAAAAAAAAAAAAAAAAAAAAAAAGGCCATACCGTCGTTAATGTAATTCTGTACACTATAATAGGACTTTTTATCAATTTGTTTTTTATATATAATTTAAATTTATTTAATGATAAACTTAGGGCTTCATTTGGGAGCTTTATAAAAAAATGCATATAATTAACCTTAAAGGATTCATCTATTTTATGGAGCCTAGTGTTGGGCATAACGGGTTTATTTTTTAAAGTATAAATTAAATAGGTATATTATTATACAATTAAAATTGTAAATTTAATGTAAATGTAATATAGAAATAAAATTGTAAATTTAAATTGTAATTTTATGTAAATTACAATTTTTTCTTGAACTTTGTAAATTTTTTATGAACTTATATTTAATTTTCATATTTCATATTGATAATAATTTTTTTTTTTCATAAATACATATATGGATTAAAAAATATATAGTTAGCTTGTATGCGGTAAAAGTGAGAGTGAAATTTATAACAGCAAAATCTCTCAAAAACAAGAACAAGCACTGGTTCATTCATTTTAGTTCATTTCTAGAACGTATCCTTTAAAGGCGGCCTTAGTAGGTTCTTTCCAAATTTGGTTAGGTAGGGAGAGGAGTGTGGATAGTAGAGTGGAGCGAGTATGCACATAATAAAGATGCCCCTTAAACCAACACCTGGGTCGCAAGTCCCAGGCCCTGTTGGTACTCCTCTCCATGTAACGCGATGGACCCGGTATGCGCACGGTCGCTAAGAAACTTCGTCGTCTATCATAATTGTAAAGTCATTCAATTGGTTTCTTAATGATGCTCTTGGTCTCATATTATATATTGCTCTGACAGCCCTCTTCTGCAGTGAACATATGGTATTAATGTCGGTTGCATTACCCCATAAGAGTATACCATATGGCATTATACTATGAAAATAACGTATTTTTTAACCGCGAATACAACAGCAACATTTAAGTCTACTTGACAAATCAAATATATGAGGACCCCACTGCAATTTTTCATCTAAGGTAATGCCCAAGAAAGTAGTAGAGTTAACCAAGTCTAATTCCTCATTGTTTAATAATATATTGGTTCTGAAATTTTTAACATTTGGCAAATTCAATTTGATACATTTTGTATTAACGTATTTTGTTTACATTGTCAATAACAGGTTGCCCTAAGATAGAGCCCTGTGGCACATTAATTTTAACCAAAGAACCATGGGAACGCTTTTCCTTTTACTTTTTGAATTCTACTTTTAAGATATGAACTAATTAAATCTAGGGACTTTTTAAACTCCATAATGTTTTAATTTTTTTTACAACGATTTCAAGTCTTTCGACTTAGAACGGTGACTGATAATGTCAAGTGCATTTTGTAATACTTCCTAGGTTTAAAATATATTGATTAATTGCTAATCACCAGCATCTGTTGTAGAACGACCGGGAGTGAAACCTTACTGGTTTTTGTGTACGAGATTGTTTTTATTTTTAACAGACTTCAACAAGGAGGAGGTTATCAATTTGGCCGGTTTATATTTTTGTATATATTTTTTTATATATATACACTGATTTATCCGAGGTTTCTGAACCAATTTACGTAATTTAGTAGGCCCATTAGTTTTTGTTTTATGAGCATTTTTTATTCAAGTTTTGTACCAGTTTCTCCGGAATTAAATCAAAACGCTGTGACTAATTGCATTTGCTGTTTTGGATATAATAATTTCTTACAGACTGTTCATGGCAATTCATCATATTGATTTATGGTGGTTATAAAATTACACTCATTCATTGATCTAGGTCTTTGTAAAGTCTGACGCGCTGCTGCTAGCCGGTTCTCACGTTGCTAAGCAGACACGGTTGCTGTACGGTTCCGTATCACTTCTAATCTATGAGTCCTCTAACCTCTGCTCAGTCGACTCGTCCTCTAAAGGCTCATTAATGAGATTAAGTCTATGAGTCCTCTGCTCAGCTGACTCGTTGGCCAGACGCTCATTAATGAGGCCAAGTCTATTAGCTCTCTGCTCAAAAACCTCATTCGCAAGACGTTCTTAGATCTTACAGAGTCCAGAATTATGCTGATCAAGAGTTTCTTGTCGTAATCGTGATATCATATATGCCGTCATGGCCAACTAACGTTTTTCACGATCTTTAATATTCCCACAAGAACATGAAATTGTGTTTCGAAAAACATTTTTACGGAGACGACTACTTTCATCCGTTCCCGTTTCTTGAGATCTATATCTTTTAATGCGCGCAGCAGCTTTTGTAGGTCTAGGTAGGAGCTTTAATTTTTTTTAACATTCAAAACTGCTAACATATTGATTTACATTATCTCTAAGTAAACACATAGCTGCAAGAAGAAGAGTTTAAGGATATCGTTATAGTCACTGGAATGTTAGTAAAAAAGGTTTCAAAAGCAGTAGCAAACTCAAAGTCAGACGTAGCATTTGTATTATCTATATTTAATTTAAAGTCTATGCTCTTCCCGTATTCCGATTAATTATTTTCCAAGCTGTTTTTATTTTATTATTATTATTTCCGATGTTTATATGTTAAGATTTTGTTTTTTGGATTCTGTGTGTTTTAAAAGACCTGGAAAATAATTTTCCCTATCTCTAAACTACTTTAATATATTTTTCTCTATTTTTGTGTAACTCAGCGGATGGCCAGTCACTAAACAGGTACTAATTTATCATTAAAAACCACTGTTTTGCTAATACTTCCTAACACCTGCTACAACCAGTATGTACTTATTATTATAGTCCGTGGAAAATATTTTTCCAAGCTGGTGGTGGCTTTGATTATGAAAAATGATTTGTATAAAATGTACTTACCATAAAGATTTTTGTTTATGTTTTGATTTTAGGTTTATGTTATAAAATATTTTTAATTATAGAATAACAATCCTGACGCTCAACAAAGATTATAAATAAGTGATATAATCATGAATATTAAAAGAATTTCAAAATCTTGATTTAACGGTGTTAAGGTCTAAATATTATTACTTATTTTATTTGCCTAAGCTATAAAAACTTGGTACTTGACTTAACTTTATATAATTAACACGACAGGTTAACAGTTGTAAGGTCAAAATCTAAATGATATTAAATCTCACCAGTGCGCGTGTTAACGGTGCTACCATGTTCCCAGAAGCCGATGAAAGCGTACATAATCCGATCAAAGATCCTCTCACACTTGTAGGAAATAACTCAACAGTATAAGTAACGATTCCCGTGTAGCAAGCTGATGTTACCAACTTTGCCAAGAGGAACAACAGGGTTCTTAGCCATACTGAAAAACATTATAATTTAATATTCTAAGAGCCCGTGAACCCCAACTTTCGTTCTTTTATAAAAGCTGAAAGTTTGTTAGCACACTACCAACATAGGTAAGAACGATAGAGCATTATGAAGTTCAAACTATAGTGGCTTCGGCAGGTAAACGGTACCAAAGGTGAGAAAACTACTGCTTTACTTTCGTCAAATAGTTAAGTCTGATTTTTTGGTAATACCTTAGAATATAATTAAAAATTACTTCATTCATAGCCAGACACTTTACATCATGGCAACCCCTTGCCAGACCACCTTAATGTTGAGGAAATTTGAATCTTACTTACGTTATAGGTAGTATAAAAGCTGATTTTTATATATAATAATTACATAATAATTAGATGAAGTTTTCTCATCAACCAGACACTTTTGATAGTTCTGACCCCTTGCCAGGAAATAATATAGGGTAGCTGTAAGGAGCTCGAAGTACACATGTAGGTGCGAGTGAGATGACATGACATTTGATAAAATGAATTCGCGGGAACAGTTAGAGCATTGTAATTCTTGGCATTTCATTCGTCATCAATCTATGGGCACACTTCTATTAATGACATAAACTTAAATTTATATATATAGAGTATGAATAAAACATTAAATGATCTTTTTCAATAAATTAAAAATGTTACTTAATTTATAATGCTCTATCGTTCTTACCTGTATTGGTAGTATGCGCTGACAAACTTTCAGCTTTTATAAAACGAAGGTCTGGGATTCAAGGGTTCTAAAGGTATAAAGTAATATTGAAAGCGAATTGAATTTACTGGAAAGTGTCAAAAAGTAGTACAATTTATTCAAGTCAGTAGACTTACTTTTCGAAGCATATGCAGAGGCAACACATGTTATCGCACACAGTAGGAATCCAATTATAAGTGTCAATTTTCTTCCAATTTTATTCATTAAAAACATGGATATCAATTCACCTGGAAATGACATAACGGCTGCCAATAAAAAATTTGTGTATTTATTCCCAGGTAACAACACAGAATTTACTAACAGTCCGTAATAAACAAAACCAACTGTAAATCTGCCAAAAGACGCTACTACAAACCGTATTACTAATTCTTTACACTGAAAGGATTGCAGTAACCCTTGTTTTTTTTCCGATCCGCCGAGGTTAAATAAAACTTTTAGTTTTTCTTCGTCCACATTTTTCAATTCTTCGTCATCAACCTTAATCTTGTTCGTTTTTGCCATTTCTTTTAAATGTTCTTTTGCTTGACTGACTTTTCCTTTTACAATAAGCCATCGAGGACTTTCTTTTCCTAATATAATAAGAGAAAGGGATATAATTGAAGGAGAATATATGACGTAAATAAGTGTTTTCCAGTAAGGCACAGCCATCCCAATCAGTGCAAAAACAGCTTCACCCATGTACGTGGCGTAAGAAAATATCACTCCAGCAAGCACTCTGTTTTTATTGCCTGCTATTTCAAGCACTAAAAGGCAACAAAATTATAAGGATATACGAGGTTATTTTCAATTACTTGACCATTTATTGCATACAGTCTCTCTACATCAATCCCAACAACATTTCATCTACAACTTTTTACAAATCTTGATAAACAACACAAAAAAACTAAACAAAAATATATTTTCCGATCTTTTTTACTTATTACTCTGTATTTTGTAAGAAGTACTTAAAAGGTCAACGCTTGAGCGCCATACCGATGCTCAGAGTTAATGCCAGTTCAGAGACAACAAATAAATTTTGTATGCTAAAACTTTAATTTAAAAAAGTCGTAGAACAAATGTTGTTGGGATTGATCCATAGAAGCTGCCTGCAAGAGGTGGTCAACTAATTACAAATAGCCCTGTATACAATTAAAAATAATAATGTACTTATACTGCAACCACATAACATACAAAAACAATAGAATGTTTTCTAGCATGTAAAAATATAAGTTTTGGGTATACAATAATGTGGTCTTATTGCTTGGTAGCGATTTCTTCCAGACAACCTTATACTGATAGGATTGAAGTAAGATGTAAAGAAAATAGTTATGCATTATAATACATATAAAATATATACACGTACATAAACCTAGATCATGTAATACATACATATAACAAATCCTAAATTTCAATATATAATTTCAATAACAATACCTTCAAAGGAAAAGGAAGAGCTAGAACAGTATTATATAATATAATATATAAAAGCGATGAGCGATAATTATATTTAAATGATAGTACTGAACATTACTGAGCAGAACAAATGCGAAGATAGTTATCTTTGACCAATCTCTTAAATTTAACCAAAGATTATGCTTGTCTGATAACTATTGGCAATGTATTCCAAAGCAAAATTGCTTGAACAGTAAAAGATTTTTTTAAAAAGCGAGAAGAATGAGATAGCAAACGGAGAGTGAGGTTATCCGAAGACCTAACAACTTTACTATGAGCGCCTAAAAATAGTTTTTTTTCTTTTGAATAAAGCGAAGAGGATGGAATAGATGGATAGAATAACGCACAATAGAGAAGCGAAAGAATATGTAGATACATTCATTGTTAATGAGGATGAATATGTATTTAAGAACCATAAAAACATACTTAAAACGGCTGCCGCAGTGTAGATACCTCCAGAAATAGCAGCTTCTAGGAATTCTAATGATATGTAAAGAGAGTAGTTCGAAACAAACGTTTTTAAATTGCCCGTAAAGCAGCCTAAAGCACATACCAATAACGTAGTTTTGCGACCGAAACTGAAAATATAAAATTGATTTTATATAAGCTTTTATGTAGGATGTGTGTTGTGTTTTTTTTAATTATGTACATATGACATGATGTATACAAAAAAATGAAAGAATTTCATTCAAAAATATTAGCTCACTTATCTGCCAACCAACCACCCATGGGCATCGCGAATGCCATCCCAATGCTATGCACCGTACCCACCATATTCTTCTTCCAAGGTTGACATGCTAGGTTGAGCTGGAATATTAAGTTTTATCATACCTATATTTATTTTAAAACATCTTTCATTCACTGTGACAATACCATCCATATACATGTGCAATTTATTTTTATTTGTAGGATTTATTATGATGTGTTATTTTTTTTTTAAACTACGATTTCAAGTCAACTGAACAAATGAATATACCTCACCTCCATACACTCAAATTATCTCAAAAAAGAGGTAATTTGTTGTAAATAAAATAATAATAAAATATGGTTGCAAGATAGATACTTTGGTCGGTTCATTGAGTCCAGAGCAAGAGCAGCAGCAGCAAAGCTTGCCGTTCTTGCGAAGGTTCGGCAGTACTTTACACCGGGACAGCTTCTTGTTTTATACAAAGCACAGATCCGGTCGTGTGTAGAGTACTGTGGCCACATATTTGCTGGTGCCGCAAAGTCTCATCTTGCGGTTCTGGACTCAATTGAGAGGCGAGCAAAGAGGCTTATAGGCGATCCCGAATTGGTCGGAGCCGACCTCCAAAGCCTTGAGCACCGGCGTAGAATTGATAGCCTCTCAGTATTCTATAGGATACATTTTGGTGAATGTGCGCAGGAATTACACAATTTAATTCCCCCGTCCCCCTTCCATCACCGGACGTCCCGACGCACGGCAAGTTTTCATCCTTTTGTTGTGGACATTCCACCTGTCCGAACGAAGCGCTTTGCTTCCTCATTTTTACTGCGTACAGCAAAGGATTGGAACAGCTTGCCTGCGTCGGTATTTCCGACCGAATACAATGTGGTCACATTCAAGAGAAGAGTGAATAGGTTGCTAGGGTAATGCGCCTTACCACTTAAGACTACATTCCACTTACCATCAGGTGGAATGTAGTCAAGCATTGCCCTAGATCATATAAAAAGAAATATATATATATATCACACTATACCCGAGCAGATGCCGGGACCCTGGTAACTAACTGTTTAAGAGCTCCAGATACTACCCGACGTAATTTTCAGTGCTGTTGATTACATGTCCAGGCTGTGGCATTCATAATACCGCAGACTTATTAATTATAAAATAAAACTCGGTTGTACTTCCTATAGAAACTTTAAGAAGCATCACGATAACTGTCGGCGACAATATATAATACTAATATTAATGCATAATTCATTATTTAATTGTTTTTATATAAGTCATTGTAGAATCAAAAATAACTCAAAAATTATATAGAGTAAGCATTTGTCGCACTCGCTACAAAGCATTCTTTTGTGCAACAATAAGAAAGAGAGAGAGACAGCATTCGAAGGCTATCTCTTTCATTCCTAATATACCCCCAAGAAAATGTAGAATTGAATAAACGTGTTAATAATAGATTAATCATGTAATATATAACAGGGTGAACATAATATTGTATGACACCTCATGATGACCACCTCAATATGATTTTATAATTATTTGCATTTTCTGAAACTTAGAGTAACTTCAGGCTGACCACATATAATTATTTAAACATTACGAAATATCTCCATTAATCTCAGACTAATTATATCTTTTGAATTAGCTGTCATATGAAAAATCATCATCCTAAAGTCAAAAGATTAGATGAACGACTGACATAATAAAAATAAGAATATGTGACTAAAAATATATTTATAGAAATTAAATATCTACGTAATTATATATAATATATAAAAATATCTAAATACCTCAGAAATAATAGTGTCATGGTTCTCATAAATCCAATCTGAACATGTCTCTACAGTCCTAGTAAAGCTACTGTTGCTACAAACGACGACGTCTTTGTATATTGGATTTAGTATTGGTTTTGTACATTGGTCTGTATGGTTGGGCCACCACGGAACAATGTAGGTAGAGTTTGAGGAATCGCATTCTGTTATACGACATCTGAAATATAAAAACATTAAAATTTTAAATTAATATAGAATGGAAACTTAGGGCATTCACCGACTACAATCTCCTTATAGTTGATATGTGAGTGTACGGGTACGCAACCCCAGCTTTCCAGCCTCCATTGTTGTAAACCACTTCCTTACACAGTAATGGTGTGCATCCCATGCGTATCTTTCCAAATCCCCTTCTGTCATCCCTTTCATATAATATGCTCTCCTTTCTCTTATTCTTCTTTCCTTATCATCCAATCAAAGGTTGCCGTACCGACGGATGCGTGGCCAGCAACACGCCTGGTCATGAGCGTGCCAATAGGTCCTGGAGCCAGGGAAACGTCAGGCACTAAATAGCAGCCTGATACAAAATTGATAATCCATCCTCATCCAGCCTCTATCGATGACCTTTCGCAACGTGGCCAGCTCTCTGCCATTTCAATTTACTGATCCGGCGAGCTATGTCTGTAACTTTAATTCTCTTACGAAGTACTCATTCGAGAGTACTCATTTCTGATCCCATCTTGTCTATCTAATTGTTGACGAGAAGACCTGACGTAATATTTAAATTTATTAGCTTATATTTAAATATGTCGCAGTGATAATGATTTTAGGTCCATTCTTATATAATATAACCATTAAAAAATATATATTTATTTATTTATTCAAACACTAAGAATGAATGTAAAAAGAAAATAACAAACTGGTTACTTACATTATCGTATGACGAAACGGAGAAATTAATTGAAGTATTAAAATAAGGTAAATAACATAAAAGGTAGTATAGGTTATAATAATTTACAAAATAAGTACATACCACTCATTTATAGATTGTACAACATGTTTTATTATGTTACATAATCAAACTAATTAACACTATTATCCTAATTGATAGACGAAATTAAATAGTTGCTACAACAGAATATCATAACTTAGATATATAAGAATACAAAATGCTGTTTATGCCATATATTTGTATATGTATGTGTGTATATATTATATACTAGGTAATTGTAGTGATGTTTGTATATATATATATGAAAAAATATAAGTATAGGTATATTATTAATATTAACTTTTAGACACATTTTTCACACGCACACACCCACACCCACACAACCCCACACGCTACACACGCACCCCACACACACACACATACACAAACAAACACACACGCACACACACACACACACACACACACACACAGACAAACACACACACAGGAACTAATATTTTTCTATTAATTAAGAGCTATGTAACGTGAACTTACATTGTATTACAATATCTAAGAGAGCCTGGAGTTCTGTAATACAGGTCCCAACCTAGTTCAGACTCCAGACACTCACAAGGATAGGATCAATAGATCATATGTAAGAATATTACCATAGCAAACAGTATTATGTAAACCTTGTGAGATGTGAATAAATGATTATTATTATTATTATTATTATTATTATTATTATTATTATTATTATTATTATTATTATTATTATTATTATTATTATTATTATTATTATTATTATTATTATTATTATTATTATTATTATTATTATTATTATTATTATTATTATTATAGGTTTAGCGCCGCAAGTGATACCCGACTCGTTCGAGACAGAATAAATATACGACTTAGAGCCGAAAGTTCCCTCTAGATAAAGTCTATCCTTAGACCTACATCGCCCCAAATACACTGTGGGTCTGAACAGTTTCAATTGAAACTAGAAAGTCGATTTAACTCGCTGGAAACCACTGGCGATACGTACGAGATAACCGACAACGTGAAAAAGAGAATGGGAACACTTGATCGAAGTCATATAAACATTCTCCTAATACCCTGGACCTGATGAAGCATATACGTGAGATGCCACCCTCTGAAGTTACTTTACCAGAACATACGACTCTCTCCAGCAGGGTATGAAAACTTATTCGCAGCGACCTCCGCTGCTCTACAACAAGTCCCAGTACAGCTCTTATTGAGCAGAATGCCCAAAGTTTTCCAAAAATCACCTAGGAGGAGCCGTTGTATGAAGCTTAAGATAAGGGCCAGACTTTCGGCTCGATCTCGGCCGAAATTTTCGATAAGGAATCTGACAGGAAGATTCAGTTGGGCTGGGTGGCATTCGGCTTACCGCATTGTTGACGAGAAGACCTGACGTAATACGTACGAGATAATCGTACGCATCGCCAGTGGTTTCCAGCGAGTTAAATCGACTTTCTAGTTTCAATTGAAACTGTTCAGACCCACAGTGTATTTGGGGCGATGTACTTCTAAGGATAGACTTTATCTAGAGGGAACTTTCGGCTCTAAGTCGTATATTTATACTGTCTCGAACGAGTCGGGTATCACTTGCATATTTAAATATAAGCTGTGATAAAATCTATTTTGTCTCTTCCTTGTCACACTGTCCGTTCTTTGCCAGGTCCATCTTCTCTAAGACTTGTTCTTGAAAAATGAAGTTGTCAAGAAGAGTAACTCCATCTCGAAGAAGTTGAATAGCATTGGACCCCTTTGATTTCTTTTCCCCAATCCGTGTGGTGCTATATTCGATTAGTAACGTTCGATATTTGGCGTTGCAGTCCCCCATAATCATATTGTAGAAAGTGGAAGTAGAGCTATGGCTTTAGATACATTCTCATACATGGCCTAAACCTCTTCCTTTTTCAGAGTGTGTTGAATTTGGAGCATATACCTTCAAGGACTACCTGTCGGTAGGGTCTTGTAAACAAGAAAACTGACACCACCTTAAGAAACCCTATCACCATTGCAGAGCAAGTGTCCACAGTCAAGGGTTATCGCATCCTTTCCCTCCCATACCGACAACCACGGGAAGAAAAGGGGCGGTGCAATTCTTTTGTCGGCACCGCACATCGGCACAATTGCAAATAATTCTGGACGGTATAAATGAGTTGTTGGTAAAAAGAGGCATGAAGATTAATGCGAACGAAAGTGATTATGTTTGAAAGAGATGAGAATGTGACTTCATGAAATTTTTTTATTCAAGGTGTAAATGTTTAGCAAGAAGATAAGTTTGTGTACCTAGGAAGTGTGTTTTTACAAGAGATAGCTTTCTATGATAAGGTTCTGGTCCAAATAGTTCAACTGGCTGTCCACAATGCCGTGCTGGTCTCTACACTGATGTATTTTTTGATTCGAGAAAGAAACAACCATGCAAACACAGCGACATCAATTCTGTGGTGTTACAGTTCAATAGAAATTATGTGAAGGCAAAAAAAACACAGCAACTTCTTTTTGGTTTGAACTTTCGTAAATGGAATGAAACAGATGACATTGATGCAATTATTATGGTGTATTATATTTATCTCATAATATATATATTTTTTCCGAAGCTTCCCTATCTTAATAAGTCAGACTTTGTAACAAAAATATGTTGGAATAATATTTAAAGTGTAACTTACGTATTTTATGTTTAAAAGGATTTTTTAAAAATTACGTATTTTATGTTTAAAAGGATTTTTTTAAAATATTTACTAACGTACCTGTACCGTACATCTCCAGCCACAAAAATGTAATTGACATTTATCATTGATACTAAAAAAATTGGAAAACAAACGTAAACATATTGAAGTATTTGATATTTACCAAACTTTTCTAATATATCGGAAACATTTACTATTTGCACGATATCATCTGTCTTAGATGTTTTATACATTTTTTAGTATTAATATCGATTAGATACGCCTATGTAAAGCAGTTTAACATTTTACTCAAACATGAAACGAGTGATATTAGTGATATTGACTTTTATTGCTTATCTTTATGGCTATATTTAAACAACGTCGGCAAAAAAGCCAAGTTCTAGTTAGATTTATCAGTTTTGTATCAGTTAAAATAAGGATACTTTATAGGGTACTTTTTATAATTATATCATTTTATCACTTCTCATATCGCCTATAAATAATGTGGGCCTTTTGGTAAAGTTTATATCAAACGTAGTTTAATGTAAATGGATTTTGGATAAATACATATATATATATATATATATATATATATATATATATATATATATTTTATGAAGAATATTATTACAATAAAATAATTATCAACTTAATAATTAACAAAGTAAGGATAATTGTAAGCTCAAATTTTGTAATGTTCAATAGCTAATAAAACTTACTATAAATTTTAACTATTAAATTAAACTTATTATAAATAAAGTATACGGCGTTTGAAAGGCTCAAATTTACTCAATGTTTTAATTTTCACTTTGAAAAAAAAACTAGAATCTTTTCATTCATATTTTTTCTACGATATAGAGTATAAAGAGGTAAATGATTAATTTACGTCAAAAAAAAACATGAACATTACCTATTGTAATAAAAAAATATTAAATTATTAATATAAACTATTATGCTAATGAATAATATTTGTATACTATTTTTGTATGATATTTCGCCGATAATTTATAATAAATTTAAATAAAATTAATAACTAAATTAAAAAGTGTTAATTAATAAATCCATGAGCTATTGTCGCCACCTAGCGGTTTCACTTTGTACTGAAATATTTATATAATAGATGTGGTTTTGTTACAAAACATTACGAGTATATTTAATCACAAATTTGTATTATTATTTTCATTTAAACTGCAAATTTATTTTTAAAGAACAAACTCCTATGTCAAATATAATAAAGAACTACTAAGCAATTTAATATAATACAAAAAATAATAATGGTAGAAACGAAAATATCTCGCTTGCTTTGTATAAGAGAGAGAGAGAGAGATAGCAAAACATGTCGTGACAACTTTTGGTAAGAATTTTTACCGTCTAGCCCCCTTTCACAACGCGCGATAAGAAACTACGTCCCATAAACAAAAATATTCATTCCATACTATTCTCTGAATCTTGGATTAAGCCTTGTCTTCCTTTTTTTTTTTTTATTAATTTCTACTTTTTTATTGTACAATGTTATAATGTGTAGTATAGTATAAGTATTTGATGTATAAAAAAGAAAAATATTATTAAAGTTAAATTTCTTACATTTTCTCATCTATGCCTTCCTACGAAAACACTATTGTGGTGACCTACTGTTATTTTTATTTTTTTCACTCATCACGAGCAAGGTTTCTACGATAGCGAAGTTTCTGTCTTTTATAGCCATCTTGGTATTATATTCTATGATGTTATATTTTGTCGCCTGCATCGCTCTCCTGATGAATCTGCCCGTCGCGTCGTCCTCGCTGTCGGTAAAATACACACAGCTCTCGGTATGACGCGACACTGCTACAACCGCGTGGGTAACGCTGTCGTGCAGTTGCATCGTACTCCTGGTGTTGTTTATAAAAACGGAACTGAAAGTGAGTCCTTGTGCTTCGTGTATGGTTAAGATACGCGACCCTTCGCCTGATCCATAACCCTCGTTAGACAATGCTATCTTCTCTTCCTGGGTGTGTACTAAGTACAGGGTATTAGGTAGGGATCTGGGTATTTTCGATCCTGTGTAATTGAGCATTGTTAAGGACTGCACTTGTTTCCTGCTGGAGTAGATGCCGAAGTAGACCTCTTCTAAGGCATACGCGACATCTAAGGGATTCCGATGAGTGCACAGTAATTCTTGGCTGATGGACGTTATCAGGGTGGGACGACAGTACCTCATCTCGAATAGATTATCTCTATCGATGTAAGGTAACTGGTTCACGTCACCGACGAGAAGAATTTCGGCAGCGCCGGACAACCGCGTAGCCATCGCTATGGATCCGAAATGGTTCATAAGAGCCTCGTCTACCACCAAACGTTGATAGATTTCTGACTCTTTGAATCCATTTACTAATACAGAGTCCATCGTACGCACTCGATTCTTTGATTCGTCACCTATACGCTGAGAGATCTTCTCTCTTAGATCTTTAGCCGCCTCAGTCTTTCGTCATTCTTCGTCATTCTCGTCGTTCTTCAGCCTTGTCTTCCTTCTACGTCTTACTCTATACCCGGATTCCACCTAATTAACAACGACCGTATAGATCGGACTGTGGGTGGAGCTGCAATCTATCTTCGTTCTCACATTCATTTCTTTATTATCAGACCTTCAGTTTCCCAGACTAGTAGTAAAGCTGAGTATATTTTTATTGAAGTTGTTCTCTCTCACACTAAATTACTTCTCGGTGTGTCTTACAGCCCAAGTGCTGTCGACTATTTTACGGAGTTTGAATTCATAATTCAACAGTTAATACCATCATATATTCACACGGTAATATTGAGCGATTTTAACACATGCTTGATTAAAAATGATCACCGATAATCTCGTCCTAACTCTATAAGCAGTGGAGCAAATTTGCATATACTTCCATCACTCGCTACTCATTTCATGCCAATTAGTAACCCTTCGCTCCTTGATTTGTATGTTATTTCTCCTATAGATCACATTGAAAAACACGGACAAACCTATGCTTCTGAATTTTCTTATCACCACCTTCTCTTTCTCTCTTACAAAATAAAGCTTCCTAAGGCTAAATCTAGAACACTTCTGCAATGCAATTTCAATGGGATGGATTTGGCACGGTTGGATGAGGATGAATCCAAGATATCCTGGTTCAATGTTTTAAACCTTTGCTGTGCAGTTGAGCAAGTAAATCTACTAAATAATTCACTGATAACTCTCTACGATACATATGCTCCTATACGTCCAGTTCGTTTTAAACATGTACCTGTGCCTTGGCTTACACCTGATATTGAAAAAATACAGGAGAAGAAAAATAGGGCAAAAGGAAAGTATGTGTATGATCCGAGTGATAGCAATTGGGAGAATTGCAATTCGATGTAACAAACTATGTAGAGACAAACAATGCCGCCATATTTATAAATCCATTACAGTAGAAAAACACTCCGGAAAAGTGTGGCATTTTCTTCATTCATTGGGAGTTGGAAAAACACGTCAGGATGTAAATGTAGATAATTTAGATTTAAATTGCATGAATCAGCATTTTTCTAATTCTGTTACAATTGATGACTCAACCACGGTAAAACAATAAATTATATTTCTGCTTGCCAAACTCCTAATATTCGTGTTTCCTTTCTAGGTCAGTTTTCCGAAAGTGATGTTAAGAAAAACATGATGGCAATCAAATCCGATGCTATTGGTATTTGGTTCTGACTATTATAGTCGTAAGATGATCATAATAATTCCGTTAATACCAACACTTTTCCTAACTCGTGGAAAGGCGCTCATATTATACTATTATTGAAAAAACGAAACGCATCTTTCCTTTAACAAATATCATCCTATGTACATTTTCCTTTTCTTACCTAAAGTACTGGAGCGCGTTGTCCACCAAAAATTGAGTAGTTTTCTTTCTAAATATTATCTTTTAAACTCCTTAAAATCTGGCTGCCGTCCTTGTAACAGCATGACTACTGCGTTAGTCAAAATAACTGATGATATTCGAGAAAGCATTGATAATCAACAGGTTACAGTATAGACGTTACTTGATTATAGTAATGCTTTTAATGCTGTGGACTTTCATGTTCTACTGGCTATTATAAGTTCTTTGAACGTATCTCCTGCGGCAAATGACTGGTTTCGTAGTCATATCTATGGACGCTAGCAAAGAGTTTCTTCAAGAAATTCGTATTCTAAGTGTTCCACAAGTTAGCTTCTTATCTCCTTTGCTATTTTCCTTGTTTATAAATACAATAAAACAAATTTTATCCTCTCTTTACCATTTAACTGCAGACGAACTCCAGATATATAAACATGCTAGTGTAAAATAACTTCCACACCCGTCACTACTACTAGGAGAGATTTCTGGCTCGGAAAATCCATTACTAAGCCGATCAGACCAGGAAGTATATCGTACGATGAAAGCTTGCTTATAAGGCTCGCATGCCAGACCCTATCATATGCCCTCGAAACGTCCAGAGAGACGATGACCGCTTCTCCGTTCTTCTCGATGGCCTCGCCTTAACTGTATGCAGCGTACACGAGAAGGTTCCCAGTGGACCTATTAGCGCGAAACCCTTACTGTCGGTCACTGAGAAGATCGTTACCTTCTAGGTACGCTAAAGGGCGCGAATTCAATACAAGCTCCATAATCTTGAAGAGTATGGAGGTGATTGTGTCGGTGATTGTAATCGGACCCAAATGCTCGACTGCAAGTTGGTCTGACAGAGAGTTCGTAGCCATTCTTCGCGAATCAATCGAGACGAGCCTTCCGCAATGCCTTTTTGGACATACCCTCCGTCCGATCGAAATGTTTTGCTTTTACTTTCTTAATTCGTATAGTGAAGGACTGGAACAGCTTGCCTGCGTTGATATTTCCAGCCAAAAACAATGTGGGTGTCTTTAAGAGTAGAGTGAATAGGTTGCTAGGTTGATGCACCTTAAAATGCACGATTACATCTTCACTTTACCTCAGGTGGAATATAGTGAAGCATTGACCTAGAGAGTATAACAAAATAAAATAAAAATAAAATATCTGCTTAAACTCTATTCTCCCCCTTCTGTGTGTTTAGAATGAGAAATATTTGTTGAAATATTCAGTGGTGTAATCTGTGTGCTAAGTTATTTATGTATATTTACATAAAGAATTATATTTACATTACGAACATTTTACAGTAGTTAGCGCTCTTACGGCAAAATATATAAGATTGATTTGTGTCTATTTGTAAATTATATTTGTAACTTTAATATGTATTTGTTTTAATGTGGCTTTTAATAAAGAATATAAATATATATTGATAAGAGTATAGGTAAATATTGAAATGTTTCAAATTATCTTCATTTTATTTCAATGTTTCATTGTATCAAATTATCTGTGTTAAAGCACAGAAAACATTTGATATATACTCGTACATTTACAGAAATATTCTCGTATTGAGAATTAATCACACTTCTTCTTGCCATTTTTCCTGCATTTTCCATTTCCTTTAGCAATACAACAACGCATACTGAGGAAGTAGTAAGTAACCTAGTAAATATATAATAATTAAATGAATATCATACGTAACAACCAATAAATGGGTCCGTTTAATGTTTTTTTTATTGAGCTGTTTTTTTTATTTAGAGAAGTCATTAATTGCAATTTAGTCATTAGACTTCTACTTATATAACGTTAAAACTAAATTGTCTACATGGTATTTGTTCGCGAATTTCCTTCTTATCAACACCAGCCATTATACATATTTAAATAAATACGTCATTAGTTTGTTTTTTTATTGGAAGAATAGATAAAAACTGTCGCTTAAAGAAACATGCTTGTCCTATTTAGTAAGACTATATAATAATAATAATATTTATTTATTTATTTTAAACTTTATTGTACAAAATTATACAATTGGCGGACTTAATGCTAAAGCATTCTCTACCAGTCAACCGAAACATTATACAGAAAAATAAGAACTACAAGGGTACAATACAGAAAATAAAAAATATGAAATTCAAAACTATGACTACAGATCTAAAAAATATAATACATATACAAACTAGAATATCATAAATTAACAAACTTAAATATATACCTTATTTACAATATACTAAATATACTATGAACTATAATAAATACATAAACTACTACATATACAACATAATATGTGATAAATAATAAATCGCTACGCTATATACGACGGAAAATTTTAAGTCGTCTTCTCTAGAAGGTATCTACATACACGTTTCTTGAACACCTGCTTACTAGGAGCACGCCGAAGATGATCAGGCAGGCCGTTCCAGAGTTTTATTGCGTTTACTGTGAAAGAGGAAGATAGAAAACCAGTATGGTGTAAAGGAATATATAAACTAAGGTTGGACGACGATCGAAGATTCAATTCGTGAGTGGTCCAGAGTAAATGAATTTTGGATTTCAGGTACCGAGGAGAAGATGGATCATTTAAGACGGAAAAAAGTTGACTTAAATTTCTCGAAATTCGTCTTTCACGGATGGGAAGCCATTTGAGCTTATTACGATACTCAGAGATGTGATCAAATTTACGTAAGCCAAAAATGAATCGAATACAACTGTTAAGAATACGATCTAATTTATTAAGATTGGTTTCAGAGATGTTAGAGTAGCATACATCGGCATAGTCAATAAGTGGAAGAATGAGAGTCTGCACTAACAGAGTTTTGGTCCGAATAGGTAAAAAGTTTTTATGTCGATAGAGAGAACGTAGCGAATACGTCACTTTTCGACATAGCTCAACTATGTGAGAATTCCAGCTGAGTGTACTATCCATGAGAAGACCGAGATTTTTTATTGTTGTCAAAAAAGGAATATTCATATTATTATATTTAACTGGTACCACATTACTGCTTTTAAACTTATTCAAATTATGCGTGCTGCCAATAACTATTGCTTGACACTTTTTATGGTTGACGCTAATTCCGAAGTTATTACACCAGTCAAGAATATTATTTAGGTCTTTGTTAATATCAGCAATTGCGGAATTTATACAATCAGGCTTGGTATGAGCATAGATTTGAAGATCGTCAGCATACAGATGATAAGAAGAAGATAGATTAATGGTAATAAAATTAATAAATAATGAGAATAGAAGAGGAGAAAGAATACCACCTTGTGGAACACCAGAAGTTAAGTTACACCAAGCAGATAAAGAATTATCAATGTAGACGGCTTGCTGGCGACCACGAAGGTAAGAAGAGAACCATTTCAGCTCCTTGGAAGAAATATGTAGATGTTTTAGGAGAGCGATGAGTATGTCATGACTAACTGCATTAAAAGCGTTAGAGAAATCAACAAGAACTAATACAGTTAATAAGCCACCATCCATCGCTTCCCTGACATCTTCGGTGACTTTAAGAAGAGCTGTGCAAGTACTGTGACCCGGACGGAAACCCGATTGATGCTCACTAAGTAAATTGTTCTTGAAAATGAATTGAGAAAACTGCTTCTGAACAAGCAATTCCAGAACTTTGGAGAGGAATGGTAAAATAGAAATAGGACGATACTCATTACAGGATTAATATCCTTTATTTCTAATAAAATTCAAATTCAAAATATCTTTATTCAAGTAGGCATTTACACGTTCTTTTTAATCTCCAATTATTACATTAAAAAGGTCAGTATTGTCAGTCTTTGAGTAAGCTACTACCAGTTTGGAATGCTGCACTGCTGAAAAAAGATAGCGATCATCTGAAGTCCATCTGGCCACCTCGGACTCCCCGGGTGGTGGTTACCCCTATCTACCACCTTGCCACGTGGGCTAAGGTAACGCTCCTTTATCCAACCCTCCTCCATCCATTCTTAGATATCTTGTGGAACTTTATTATATATGCCTATACTAAAGCCCTTGAAGGATAACAGAATTAGGAGAACAGAATAACTGTTTTGCACTTTACCATAATCATTGTACCTAGTACATTAATTTCGTTTTAAATACATGTTGAATAATAATAATAAAACCTTTTATTTTTCTGTCTTTTTTATATATATTTTTTGTTATTATTATTTTTTTTATATCTTATGTTAGTACAATTAATATTTTCTAATTTTTAAATGATTTCTTGTTGGGTAAAGCCCTCTTCCATTTCTTTCCATTCGTTTTTATAATTTTCTTTTTTAAGCCCGCTAAATCCCGCCCATCTCTATAACTTAGATTCATCAGTCCACCTTTTTTACGTTCTACCCACGTTTCTTTTACCTATTACAATATTTCTTATAAGCTATATTTTCGGCATATCCATCTTCTAATCTGAATATCCCTTCTTGTTACCCTGTTTTAAAGATACTACACAGTTATCTTATTCCGTATCCCTTTTATTCGATGTTTGATATAATTTAATTTCACCTTATCCTATAATTTTATGTTTAACACGCTTCCATCCACTTTATTCTGGAAAAACTTTTAATGTTTAATTTATATTTTTTTTAAACCTCTTTTTTAGCGTTAGCGTTAGACAGACATATCGTAATACGAGTATGGCCGGAGACATCAAATTAAAAAAAATATATGTTACCAACAACAAACCATAAATATAAAGGGAAGTTATCGAGAGTTATATATTAATAGATACTTATAAACTATAACTATATATAATGTATACCACATTATTGACAGTTAAAAAATAAAAATGTATCATATCAACGACCATACAAGATTGAAGCATAAGAAATAAGGGCATTAAAATAATCGAACTATGCAGTACCGAGATTATTGAAATTGTAAAAACATCATTGAAATTCAATTAATGATCTTTAAAAAAAAAAATAACGTGCGGCACTCGGGGACTGCCGGGGTAAAGTTATTGCATAGCATGTTTTATCAACTTATTGAATTATAATTATTTATGCAGTATATTTTTTTACTGATGTTAATTCAAGTTTTTTCTTTTATATTAATTGAAGTTGAGCGTGGTGACCGATAAGAAAACATTTTTTTTTTCTTGTACTGTATAAATTACTATGAGAAATTGTCATTGGTATGTAATGTCATAAAAAGGTTAATATTATTATTATTATTAGCTAAAAATATTTACAACCATAAATCAAACAAATAAAGTTCAATTCCGTTTGTTAAGTACTTATACTAAGTTATACTAAGCGGGCTTTTGTAAAAAGATAACAAAATGAAAAGTCTTGTTGAAAAAAATACCTTTGTACAAGTAAAACATTTATTCTAAACTAAAACTTAACAAGTAAGCAATAAAGTATATAATACATAAAATCAATATGGCGCTTACGCTATTTTTAAATAATATGTACACAATACTCGGCCGAGCTACATAGTAGGAGGAATGGGGGTGTTAGGTTTTTTTCTTAACGGAATTTCTTGATTCGGTCGTCACGCTCCAAGCCCGCGATAAAACCACAACAACAACAACAAAGGACGTGGAAAGAAATCTAGGGAAAGGAACTACAAAAATATTACACCGAGAGCCACTTGCTGTTGGTGCATTATTTTTATCACATTGCATTAAAATCCAAGATATGTTAAATTCTTAGATTGTTCAGAAACGAAAACATAGTCCCATATAACTTATATTTCTTAAAATTTAGACACACGTTTTGCGTGTTTAGACAAGTTCAAGTTAATAGAACTGGCGAGCAGCAAGTATGTAATATTAACCTTATAATCATACCTTAATAACAGTTATTTAGATTTTAAGGTCCAAAAATCATTATCTTTATCGCAGCCTGACCTATTAAATCTGAACTGACTGATCAAAATTCTAAACCAGTTCCAGTTACCCTAAAAAGTTCAAATTTTGGATCCATATAAATTACTGGGTAAAAACAAAGGAATAAATCGTAAAGTAGTACATTTTATATATTTTTTAAAATTATTGTTTCTATTTGGAACACTTACTTTTAGTGCCAGTAATATAAAACTCAACAATCAAAATCGATGACAACCACATTTAATACTAAATTTCAGTTTTAGCTACTTGTAACTTGTAAGAGTATAGCAGACTTTTGAATGGATTACTAGATTAGTGACTAATTACTAGAATTTAGTATTAATTGTCATTTCAACATTTAGTCCAAATAAATAATAAAGTAATTGTGTAACATCATTACTTATTAAAAATTAAATAGTTGGTATTTTGGACCACAGCACACTGCACAAGAAAAAGTCACTAAACCGTAGTAAGCTATAGTAGAGTAACAAAAATCATATGGTATTAAATATATTACGAATTGGGTCCTTAACCCAATAATAAATTCTGTACAAAAAGTATTGATATCCTATCAAAAACATAAATGTGAAATAAGAACCAAGTTAAAGTTTATAATATATGTTGATTGTTTGTTTAGTCGATTGCTTACTTTAACATCCGAAAGAAGTGAAATCTACTTGGTTGCTCAATGATCAGTCCTGTCTGTCCTAATATCTAAATTGAATTTAAAATTAAAATGTTATCAAATTTGTTTTTAGGGTTCCATTCCCAAAAGCGTATAAACGGAACCCTCTAACTAAGACTTCGCTGTCCATCTGTCTGTTTCCAGGTTTTATCTCATGATTTGTGATCGCTAGACAATTGAAACTCTCACAGACGATGTATTTTAGTTGGCGTCATAATAACTACCACAAAAAAGAAAATAAAAAAAATATTAAAGGGGGCTCACATATCAAAATCATCTTTCTTTTACTCGATTATAATAACCGCAACAGGTAGGCACTTGAAATATTCGCTGAATATCCAGTTATATATTCACTAAAAAACTAAATAAATAAAAAAATTATAATAATTAAGCTCCCATACAAAAAAATGTGATTTTTTTGCTGTTTTTATAAATAAAGGTGAGGAGGACCCCTCCTCACCTTTTTCGTGCGGGAGTCAATCAAACTTAACTGCTTTTTTTTAGAATCTTCGGCCACGACTGTATTTAATTAACATTATTGTTTACTATGTAAAATAATGTTATTTGATATTTTTTTTAATTTATGGATATGTATCTGAAGGGCGTAGAAATGGGCCAAAATTACACGAGAGCAAAATTTTTGTTAAGAAAAAAAAATATGTGTTGCTTCATAAAGATAGCGCAGCGCAGGTGCATGACCTACAAAACAATTAATTGAATTTGTGTAATCCATTTATTACTTTAATTTAAAAATACATTTTATGTAAGACACTTATCATTAAATTATAAAGATACATAATATTTTGCGAAACGTGTTTTACACCTTTAGAAATTATAAAATACAGCATATTTTAATGTCATTTGAGTGTATATAATATAAAGCACTAATGTGACTTAATGTGTTTAAAATTGTGATTAAAAGAAAGAAGTTAGTATTTTAATACAACTAACATTAATAATAAAAAAATGTTCAAGACCAAAAAAAAGTATGACATAGAAATAACGAGCGTTTCCGATATACCCGAAAAGTTTGGTAAATACCAAATACTACAGTACTTTTACGCTAGCTTACCCGCCGTTTTTGTGTCTATGATAAATGTTAATTACATATTTGTGGCTGGAGATGTGGGATACAGGTATGTATAAATATTTATCTTTAAATATTATAGAATAGCAACAAAGCAATTTTTTTTTAAATATACTATTGTTAAGAGTCAAGTATATTATGAGAAAAAGTTAAAGAATCAAAACAGTATTGTGTAAATCTATTTATTTCATGAATTACGCAAATAACTATTGGACCGATTTTATGTTTTGTATGTTTTGTATATGTATTATTTTGTGTAGTATAAGCTGGTTTTAAATATATTTTTTATGAACTTGTATCCATTTTAAGAGATGATAGAAGGATTTTTGTTTGTGCGGGTTGAGAGTGAAAAAGATGAAGTTGTCGGAAATAGTAACTTCAAAAGTTACAAATTTGACCATTTACGAGCAATAGGAGGTAGGTCTCCGCCAAAAACACAATGAAAGTATTTTATTTAAGTACTTTAGTATTACTACTATATATATATTTTTTATATAGATAGTCTTTTTATGAAATGTCAGTAACATTATCGAGTTTTAAAGTAAAAACTGCAGGTTACTCTAGTACAAGAATTATACTGTAATGATTATTAACCAATTTTTTTTAGATGTCGTATACGAGAGTGCGATTTCTCAAATACCAACTACTCAGTATCCTGGTGGCCCAATCACACCAACCAATGTACAAAACCAATATTAAACCAGACATACTTAGATAATGGCGTATGTACTAATAACAGCTTTAATGGAGCGATGGAACAATGTACGGATTGGGTTTATGAAAATCATAACACTATTATTTCCAAGGTAGTTACATGGTATTAACTTTACTTAATTTAGAAACAAAACAAAATACCCCCTAATACAAAAAGACGTCTAAAAAGTATAAAAATAATATTTTTATGTATTTATTGAAGTTGTTGCGTCGGAGGACCGTTGTACGTACGTTGACGATGGTGTCTATTTTACAATTTTTAGAACTGATGGATGAGGACTTAGACTATACGATTTGATATTGTTATTGCATTATTTGCCTTGGTAACTTACTTGAATTTTGAATTCTTCCATTATTTAGCAGTCCCCCGACGCAAAGACTTCAATAAGTACATAATAATATTATGTTCATTCTTTTTAGACGTCTTTTTGTATCTACGAACTCACTTATTTCACTTATTTCACTTGTTTTACTATCAATATTGTATAAAAAAAATCCCCAGCAGCGATAAAAGCTCCATATCTTGGAGACGACTACTTCTATTTCGATCAAAAATAATTAAAAACCATTTCGATAAATGAAGATTTCGTTCTGTCGCATTGAAATCCGTTCACGCGTTTGGCTGCTACGTTGCCACAGACAGACACACAGATATATAGGTCAAACTTCTAACTCCCCTCTTTTTGGGTCAGGGGTTAAAAATTGGTTTTTATAAAACCAACATCACAATCTAGATACTCATTATTTGTCTAGTTTCACGTATCCTTTTTGATTGTGAGGTTTTAGGTTAGCAGTGTTGTTTGTGGCCAATTTATTTACTTTCGTTAGTAGCATTATCCTTTAGTCTAAGAATACTTTGATAATGCATTTTTTTTGTAAAATATGATTTCTACGAGTATTATTATTATTATTGCAGGTCCATAAATAAAATGAGTAGATATTTTTAAGGCACACGCAAGCAAGCAACTATTGCAGGTCGTTTTGTAGCATAAAGAATTTGAGTTACGTTTTTCAAATTATCATCGTTCATGTGACATCTATTCCTCTCATTCCTAATATTATATTTCTTTGCCATGATAAAAAGAACCTTTTAATGTATACTTTTTATAATTTACAAAAATAAAACCAGACAATGGATTGAAAAGTCATTGACTATAAGCTGGGATATAATTTACTCCAAAAATCGAGGTACGTAGGTAAATGTGCGATCTCGTAGAAGTGGCAGTTATTTAAATTTGGAAAGGCATCTTGGCTAAAAATCTGTCTCACATAGATTCTTATATTTTAAAACAAATATGAATGAGTTTAAAAATTTAATACAAAAAAAAGATGTTATGTCTACCGGGACACCAAGGATGAATCCCAAGTTTCTGGCTTGGAACGTTGTGTTTGAACGAAATCTAAAGGAGAAATTCCAAATCATCTTTACATTGTAGTTATGGGTGATTATCATATAAACATTTTAGATACCCATAACGAAATTTGTAAAGAACAACATAATTTTCTATTTAACAAAAACAAATCAACAAATTGAAAATATGCCACCGCAATACACGAACTGAAACAGAAGTCTGTTCTCTTATTAATATGTACAGATTTAAGTATGAAGTACTTTGATAGCGATAGTATATTTCTAATATTAATAATCATGAGATTGTTTTATTGAAGTAAAAATACAAGCATTATAAAAAAAAATGATAGCATAGATATGCATTGACTTCAAAGCTACCTGTGCTCGATTTTTGTTTAATGTGATTAGGAGACAAACCAACTAACGGGTCACCTGATGGTAAGCGACTATCGTCGCCCATGAACGTCGGCAACTCAGTAGTTGTCAGTCTTCTAGGAAGAAAAACGTTCTTTTCTTGAAACTTTGATTGTCGTATCGGTCAATTGTTCCACAGGTTGGCAACAAGTTTTTACAATTACTTTTTGTTTATGTCCTTAAAACAACACATCTAAAAATGTTCTAATTTATGATTATTTTACACTGATAAACAATAACGTTATTTTTAATCAATTAATTATTAATTTAATAATTATAATTGATGAAATATTGTGGTTGGACCGATATATAACTATAACATACTTTAAATATATTACTTATATATTAAATAAATAATTTATTTTTTAGCTGAATTTAGCCTGTCAGCCTTGGAAGAGAACTATGGTGGGTACAATACACAACATAGGCATGGCCCTTGCAGAGCTGTGGGCTGGTTGGGTGGCAGATATGCAAGTTATTTTTTTTAGTAACACACTGCGGTACATGTGAGAGGAAGATGAGACGTGTAGAAAAATATTGATACTTACAAATAGTACACATCTATTGTCACTGGCACATCGTAATAGTTTTTTCTTTGTTACCCACTAAAATGTATAAAATAATAATTTATTATTATAAAGTAAATATTTTTCTTTGTCATTATGGTATTAAACATATGTACGTAATAAACTTCCAAAAACATATATGACATATGTAATACATTAGATGCTTAGTTTGTTACAAGTTTTGGATCCATAGAGATGCGATCTCTCTATGGGTCCACTTAGGGTAACTTTTAAGGACAAACTTTTTTAGTAGATGGCAGCGAAACTTATAATGACTTAAAATATCGAGGCCTGTATTAACATTTTTGGGTAAAAGGGTTTTTTTTAGCAGGAAATGTGTAAAAATAGTTTTATCGTGATTTCAATTTCAAACCTTCTGACGCTCTCATTGAAACATTGCCTACTGGTGGTTGGCTATACTACTATACTATACTACTATTAGAGATACTTTAACTTTGCTATTTAATCGGTAATGAAAAGAGTTTAGGGATATACAAAAACTGACTTCAATGAAAGAGATGTAAACACAAATTAGTATAAGATTGGAGACATGAGACTCAATTTATTGAAAAGTTCAAAAACAGCTCGTATTTGAGCTTCTCCAACACGCTGTAACCCGATTTTGAAAAAAAAAAGTAAATCTATTGCATAGAATTTTTATCAACTTATGCTATTATAATTATCTATTTATTTTATTTCTGCAGTATTTTTATTCCTTTGTTTTTCTTTGATATTGATTCATCTTTTTGAGCGTGGTGACCGATAATAAAACATTTTTTTTTCTTTTATTAAATAAATGAGAAGTTAATACTGTTCAAAATATTTTTATTATCTTACAATACATGTAGGTTATTCAGGAATATTTATCATTGAAACTATAGATTTATGGTTACTGAAATAAGAAACATAACTTTGAGTATTGATATCTTCTAAATATCTGGAAAATACGTCCTTAGTGGTGGTCCCATATTTTGTTGTAGATTTTAGTGGATCATTATTTATTTTCAAATTCAATATTTTATACAACAAGGCCAACTAGAGGCGAGTTGCTGAACTAAAGATACGCGTGATATTTCAAAAAGTCATTAAAAGTTCTGCTTTTTATCGATAGATGGCAAAACTAAAAAGTATCACCGCTCTGTCGGGGAGTGTTAGGTTATTTTCGTTACGGAATTTCTGGATTCAGTTTCTACGCTACAGGCCCGCGATAGACTACTAGCTATGCAACAGTTTAAAATGCTGATACAACCAATGCCACCTAGATGCGAGTTGCTGAACTAAAGAGACAAGGTTGATATTTCAAGTCATTAAAAGTTCTGTTATTCATCGATAGACAGCAAAACTAGAAAGTATCACCGCTGTGCCAGTCGGAGTTGGAGGTGTTAGGTTTTTTTCGTTACGGAATTTCTTGATTCGGTCTTCACGCTCAAGGCCCGCGATGGAAGCTGTGCAATAGCTTATAAAACCTTTTTCGGTCATATTTACCTATAAACGATAGTAATAATTGTAGTATATATTTTTATTGTAGCCTTCAAAATATATTATCCTAGAAATATCTAAGTAGTTTTCAAAAAAACATAGTTATAGAAAGTTAAAAAATCTGGTTGAATACTACAAACGATACTAATGATTGTAGCAAAGTTGATTTTTTGTAGTATTAATAATTACGCAACAAACCTGTTTAATATTGCTTTAAACTAGAAACATAAATAATAGTTCGCTAAAATCTTTTAAAATAAACTCTAAATTGATTGCAGTTTATTGCAGTGACAAAGAAATACATCAAAAATCTATATTATCCAAAAAATATGAAAATAGTTCTAAAAAACATACTTTTAGAAAATCAAAAAAACCTGCTTGAAAACTACAAACTATATCAATGAATGTAGTAAAGTTCGTTTTTTTGTAGTACTAATAATTATGCAGCAAACTTAATTAATATTGCTCTTAACTAGAAACATAAATAATAGTTCGCTAAAAAGTTTTGGAATACACTAACATTACATTACATTCGGAAACGGAGACTTCAACTGTTTTTGTCTTCGCCGCACATGATATCATGTATTTGAAAATCAATCGGTTGCTTCTATAAAAAAATAACTTGATCTTAAATGTCATCAAATGCCTTCAGCACAAATCTGAAGGTACTAAAATGAATTAGAATGGAGGTCCCTGTTTTAAGTCCGTTATCAATTCCGCAGTAACGGGTAATGGGTTGACAATCACGCAGTCAATGTACATAGTATTATTTTTTATTTAGTTACGGGCGCAAATCCACTATGATCATTTGTGCCCTTGGATGTGTTATTGGAAATTTCAAGACTCTCGCTTCTAGTTACTCCGTGTATGTATCTTTAGAATTCCTGGAAGCCTTTGTTTGTGGAGGGATTTATACTGTAGGAGGCCTCTTAAGTAAGTTTTCTTTTCTAGCTTTTATAAGTATTTGAAAGCGTTTCAAACGTTTATGGAAATAATATAGATAATTCACAGGAATATTTCATTTTATTTAATACCGGTTTTCCTTTCAGTGCTCGAAATAGCACCTAATAAGAACAGAGTATTTGCTGGAGTGCTATTTTCTTACGCCATATACTTAGGGGAAGCTGTATTTGCGTTGGTCGGAATAGTAGTACCATATTGGAAAACGCTTATTTACATTATTTGTTCACCTCCAATTTTATTTATATTTTATTTCAAATTGGTGAATGAAAGCCTACGATGGCTTATCCTTAAAGGCAAAACCAGTCAAGCTAAGGAAACCTTAAAGAAAATGATACGAATAAATAAGATTAATACTGACTTGGAAGAATTGAGTTCTTATGACCATGAAAAATTGAAAGCAGAGTTTAAATTTGGCAAAACTGAAACAAAACAAGGAATGAAACAAGTATATCAGTGTAGACCGTTATTTATATGGTTTTTAATAATATCTTTTAGCAGATTTACTGTGGGTTTTGTTTATTACGGTTTGTTAATACATTCTGTAGTGTTACCTGGTGACAAACACACAAATTTCTTATTGGCAGCCTGTATGTCCTTTCCAGGAGAATTATTATCTCTGTTTTTCATGAATAAAATTGGAAGAAGACTCCCACTAATTCTTGGATTTATGCTGTTTGGAGTAACGTGGATAGCATCTTACTATGTTCCGGAAAGTAAATTGCGTTTCAATAAGCTAATTGACAACTATAAATTATATATTTATTTATTTTTTATACTTATCTTATATTTTTTTTCACTAAAATAATAAATTTTAAACGTTGAAGCGAATCGGTCATTAGAATCCAATTACGTTAAATAATTGCAGATTATGCGTGGATGAAAATTTGCTTATTTCTCTTAAGCAAGCTCGTGACTTCAGCGTGCTACACAGGTATAGCTACCTATGCTATGGAGTTATTCCCTACAAGTGTTAGAGGATTATTGTTAGGTTTATGTACCGTTGCTTCTTCACTTGGAAATATGTTAGCGCCCTTATCACCACTTCTGGTAAGGAAATAATTTTGTGCTTAGAATGAACTATAATTTATACAAAAAAAACAAATGTGCATGTTCAGTCTTCCATTTTTTTTATTTAATTTATTGATACAGTTTTCACTATGAATGCTTTGTTTTAGGCTCCACTTGTGACATCAATACTCTTTGGTTGCTTATCAATAATCTCAAGCGCTCTTTTATACTTTACTCCTGAGACCAAAGATTCACCCCTCAAGGACACTGTAGAACAAGTTACCGAATGCATTGTAGCTACAAAAAATAAAAAATATATTAATGAATGATAACTTGTTAGTTGTAATAGTAATCAAACCCGGAACAATGTTTAATAGGCGAAATGAAAATTAATTTAATTTAAGAGACGTTTGTTTAAAGTATCGTTTAATAAAGTGTGAACAAAGTAAAGCAAAAAGATTTATTAGTACAACATTAGCATTTTTTGTTAAGCAACATAAATACTTATATCATAATGATATTAGAAATATCGTATCGATACGTACGTATCGTATAAATACAATTCATCCACATTATGATGAAAAACCAGATCCTACATATACTCGTAGGTAGGCATAAAAAACAATCAGCTCAATCAATCAACAATCAACTTAAATTACGTTGAACTTGGATCATTGATTTATTTGCAGGGTTGATGTTATAAAGTAAGGCAAACATTGTCAAACATATTTTTCAATTAAAAAGAGCAACTGTTGAGTTTCTGGCCAGCTCTTCTCAGCAGAACAGCATTACAAGCTGGTTTTAGCTTACTTACGAACTGACTATGCTGACCAATTGCATGTAATCGTTGTCGAGTGTAATCGTCCAAAGTGCGTGTAAATGTCTACTTGAATAAAGATATTTTATATTTGATTTTGTTAATTCTAGTCTTACCTCCTTTTTGTTCTATGTTATTGTAGTCAGAACAATAAATACAGTAAAAAAATACACAATAAGTCGATGGTATAGACTAAAAGCTAGCGTGGCCGCCTGCGAGATATAATCATTGTAAAACATATTATGGTTGATAAAAGAAATGAGATCACATTTAAGTTGAAAATATTTATATATCATCTATCATCTTTTATGCGACTCTATTTAGTTTTATATTTATCGGCGCGAAGGCTTTATAAAACAACATCATGATCATCGAAATAAGAACATTATATTATATTTTATTAGGTTAACTGGTTATTGCTTGTAACAGAATAAATTTTTAGTGAGGAGTAATTTAAAAACATTGTTAAAACAACAATTATGATGTTACTAGACCTGTTTATGTCAGTCGTCATTTTAATATAAATACGAGCGGTCGACAGCCCGAGGATTAGTCTTGCTCGAGTCGTCGGACTATGCGGATCTCTATAAGGATACTGTTACTCTGTCCGTTGAATAAAGGAAGCTATAACTATTTGTGAAGTTTTATTTTGAAAACATCATTATGAACCACCATCCAAGGACTACGACAGTGAAGGCAGCAATGCTGACGTCACACTTTTTAAAAGCACTGACAGCGGTCTTCTCTCCGACGTATATGTATACATTTTTACTGTCATAATTTTACGTGATTGATATTTTCCTATGAACGAATTGTTATAACATTTAGTGATCTCAATTAACTTTATTTGGATCAAGTGTGTATAAACATATATATATGATTTTTTTTTAGTTCAATCTAGCGTGTCAGCCCTGGAAAAGAACCATGGTAGGCACTATACACAATATTGGAATGACTATATCACAGCCGTGAGCAGGTTGGATGTCAGATATGTAAGTAAAAGTATAAGTTTTCCATTTTGATAAAAGGTAGATGTTCGAAGAGCTTATGATACAAAAAGTACTCTGTTGAGGTTATTGAAGTAAATAGCGATGGTGACACAGTTAGTTATGAAATGTTTCACATCTATATTCATCTGTTTAATATTAATCACGAACATATATAAAAAAAAACTACTTGTGTCACAGGACTGAATTTAAAATCTTAAAAAATATCACCAATATCAAACTAAAAATTAGCAAGCTGCTTCTTTAAAATCGACAATGCAGTCATCTATTAAAAGGTTTTTACTGTCCCTTGTAACAAAATAAACACAACAAAAACGTTGCCTACCTATAAGAGCCGGTAGGGCTCTTCTTAAGATTATATGTTTGAAAGTTAAGAAAATGGAACAAGGTTACACAGCGGTTGCACTCCTCCTCATATAAAGTGCACCTCACTAATATCAGGGGTTTGCACTCAAATCTTTTAGCTGTCCACCACCACCTGGAGACAGAGCAGCCGCACTTGCTCTTTTTGACGGAGACGCAGATACAATGTCCTTTGAGCGCTGCATACTTGGATTATCCCGGTTACTCGTTAGAGCACAACTTTCGCTCACGGGCCGGAGTCAGTGTGTACGCGCGGAACGACCTCTGTGTTCAGCGTCTCCGTCACCTTGAAGACCCCATTTTTCTTCCCTATGGGTTTTAGTGGACACAGGAAACGAAAAAATCATGTATTCCTGTGTCTACCGTTCGCACAGCGGTGACCGGGAGACAACTCGTTTATTTGAGTATCTCAGTGAGGCTGCAGATATGGCTCTGTATCAGTACCCTTCGGCGCAGCTCGTCTTTCTGGGGGACTTTAATGCCTCTCATCAAGACTGGCTGTTCCCGTACCAGAAGACCGACCATGCTGGAAGAGAAGCGAGGAAATTTGCGTTGTCCTTGGACCTCTTTCAGCTGGTGAGGCAAGCGACAAGGGTACCAGATGTGGTAGGCCATACAGCCAATTGCCTGGACCTTCTGCTGACAACTGATCCGGACAGGTATTGTGTAGAGGTCACGTCCCCCTTGGGAACCTCCGATCACTGTCTGGTGAAATCTGTATTTACATATTCCCCACCAGCTTTCGAACCACATGGTGTTAGGCGAGTATGGAAATACAAGTCAGCAGATTGGGATGAGATGCGGCACTTTTTTGCGTCTTATCCTTGGCGGCAGGTCTGCTTCTCTTCTTTGGATCCGTCGAGTTGCGCGGATGCTATAACCGATGTGGTGCATCAGGCAATGGAGTATTTTATTCCTTTTGCTGACGTACCCATCGGTGGCAAAGCTCACCCATGGTTTAATTCCGAATGTCGTCATGCACATGACCGAAAACATTCGGCATACCTCATTTGGGCTGATGCTCGAAGCCGCAAAACTCCGGATGTAAGTACAAAGAAGAGAGCCTTTAACCAAGCTGCCAAGTCTTAATCGGATCGTTAAGAGTGGCAAAAAGCTCTCTGTCAGACCAACTGGCAGTCGAGCTTTCTGGTCTCTTGCCAAAGCGATCGAGTCGAACTTCTGCCAACCCTCACTGCCTGCTCTGCTGAAGCCTGATGGATCCCTGGCCCACACAGCAACAGAGAAAGCGAATGTATTTGCTTCTCTGTTTGCTGAGAATTCGCATCTAGACACTGGCAATGCTTCTCCAGAACATCTTCCTCACTGCGGTATTTCGATGCCTGAAATCCGCATCACGAACAAAGAGGTATGGAGAACATTGTGTCGTTTAGATGTGAATAAAGCCAGTGGTCCTGATGGTATACCAGCCATTCTGCTCAAGACATGCGCAGGTGAGTTGTCTCCTGTATTGACACGTGTGTATCGCCTCTCTTTCAAGACTGGAAAAGTGCCGGAATCCTGGAAGCTTGCCAACGTGCAACCCGTGCCCAAAAAAGGCAGCCGTGCCGATCCTGCCAATTATAGGCCCATTTCAATCACCTCCATACTCTGCAAGATTATGGAGCGTGTATTGAACTCGCGGTTTCTAGCGTACGTAGAAGGTAACGATCTCCTCAGTGACCGACACTACGGATTTCGCCGAAATAGGTCCCCTGGGGACCTTCTAGCGTACGCAACACACATTTTAGGCGAAGCCATCGAGAGGAATGGAGAAGCGGTCGCCGTCTCTCTGGACGTCTCGAACGCTTTTGACAGGGTCTGGCATGTGAGCCTTTTAAGCAAACTTTCAGCGTACGGTATATCTCCTGGTCTGATTGGCTGGATAACGGACTTTTTGAGCCAGAGATCTCTCCGTGTTGTTGTCGCTGAGTGTTCTTCGGAACCCTTGACAATAAATGCCGGAGTACCTCAGGGGTCCGTTCTTTCGACAACTCTTTTTCTGCTGCACATTAACGATCTGCTGAAGCCCGGTATATATGGGTATGCAGACGACAGCACAGTTGTAGAAAGATATCTGCCAAGTTCTCGGGTTAGTAGAGATGAAGTACAATCTGAAAGAAAAGCCATGGTGCAACGTTTGAATGACAAACTTCAGGCAGTCTCCGCATGGGGCAAATCTTGTCAAATTTAACGCCACTAAAACGCAGACGTCTTTGTTCACCGCCAAAAGGAGCCCCTTCACCTTGGCTCCTACTTTCCAGAATGTATCCTTGGAATACAGTGACTGGCTTCAGTTGTTAGGCTTAGAGATCTCCTCGAACCTCAACTTTGGTCGGTACATTGAGTCCAGAGCAAGAGCAGCTGCAGGAAAGCTTGGCGTAGTTGCGAAGGTACGACAGTACTTTACACCGGGACAGCTTCTTGTATTATAAAAAGCACAGATCCGGTCGTGTGTAGAGTACTGTGGCCACATATTTGCTGGTGCCGCAAAGACTCATCTTGCGGTTCTGGACTCAATTGAGAGGCGAGCAAAGAGGCTTATTGGCGACCCTAAATTGGTTGACGCCAAACTCCACAGCCTTGAACACAGGCGTAGAATTGCCAGCCTCTCAGTATTCTATAGGATACATTTTGGTGAGTGTGCGCAGAAATTCCACGACCTAATTCCCCCATCCCCGTTCCTTTGCCGGACGTCCCGACGCACGGCGGGTATCCATCCCTACGTTGTGGACACTCCACCTGTCCGAACAAAGCGCTATGCTTCATCTTTTTTAGTGCGTACAGCGAAGGACTGGAACAATCTGCCTGCGTCGGTATTTCCGGCAAAATATAATGTGGGTGTCTTCAAGAGGAGAGTGAATAGGCTGCTAGGTTAATGCGCTTTACCACCTAAGACTACATTTCACTTACCATCAGGTGGAATGATAAAATAGTTTTGCAGTGGTTGCAATATTAATTGATTATAATAAAACACAGAGAAGAGCAACATCTCCTTGTGACGTCAAAAAAGTACCTAATCGCAAACTTCTGAATCCCCTACTATTCAAAAGTATTTTCCTACTATTTCCATTTGTGCAGGTTACTACTGAAATGATCCGGATCTCAAATATTAACAGTAATACATATATGACCGGACCTTTGATTTGACGTGAATTACCAACTTGTTTTAATAGTCACTGGCTGTTTTTTCGAAGACATTATGTGTAATACATAATAAGTAAATCAATGTTTCTCTAACATTTTATAAAGAGACTGCTAGCAGGTATAATCATCTTTAGTACATTGGTTTGTTTATATATACAATAAGATATATGGGATCACAAATCAAAACGTTATACTCTTATGCACCTAGCGTCGACAATAACGAAGTTAATCATGCAGTCAATATATTGTCTCACAACCCCTCTTCTTAACCAGATGGTAGACCGGGTAGATACCAGGGGTTGAAAATAAGAAAAACTTAAGAGAGTTAAATATATATTTTAAGTTATTAGAGGGTCATGGGTACATCCGATGACCGAGGATGTGAAGAACACCGTATAGACAGCAACCACTGTCCTTGTATTTGTTGAATGCAGTGAAGTACGTTGCCGTGGTAATTTTGCGGTGAGACAGCAATTGTCCAGCACGGTAGTAGGAAGAGTAGAGTAGGAAGCGCCAACGGCCGTTAGGCCTAAGCCAGAAATCCCGAAATGGGGTTTTATAGCTAATAAAAATATTCAAAAACAATAGAAAACGTCGCAACGTTTTAAGAACTCTAATGACCTTAGCAATTGTATACGAGTACGATATGCACGATACGGCTAATAGCAACCGCTTTAGTAGGTCCTATCACTGCGGTAGGGCAGTTTGATTGCGCCGTGGCGCGGCGGAGCTCCCCGCGAAGCCCCCTTGTCGGCCAGACCGGTTACAAGCGCGTACGCACTCAACGCAGCACCCTAATGCAAACTATTGCTCTGCGGTTATATCTCCGTAAAGGCTATAAAACCGTTACAATATATACATATTATTATTATGTTTTCTAGTTATGGGCGCAAAACCATCTTAATCATTTGTGCCCTCGGCTGCGTTATAGGAAATTTCAAGACACTCGCCTCTAATTACCCGCTGTATGTATGTTTGGAATTTCTGGAAGCACTAATTTGTGGGGGTATTTATACTGTCGGCGGCGTTTTAAGTAAGTTTAATTTTTGTGACTTTTGTTTTTCTAATTTAGGATATTAATCAGCAAAGAAAACTCTGTACTTTAAGAAATAATATCCTCATTTAGTAATATATACATTTCAGTAATATAATCATGAATTCTTTATAAATTTTAATTAGATTTAATATCGATTTTCCCTTTCAGTGTTGGAGCTAGCTGGCAATAATAATAGAATGCTTGCTGGGGTGTTATTTTCTTATGCCATATACTTCGGTGAAACTGTATTTGCGATAGTCGGTATAGTAGTACCATATTGGAAAACGCTCATATATATTATATGCTCCCCCCCTATTTTGTTTATATTTTATTGTATTTTGTTAAATGAGAGTTCTCGGTGGCTTATACTCAAAGGTAAAACTAGTCAAGCTATAGAAACTTTAAACAAAATTGTAAAAATGAATAAGATTAATGCAGTTATAGAAGAATTGAACACTATTGACGATGAAAAACTGAAAAGAATGTTTCAATTAGGTCAAACTGAAACTAAACAAGGAATGAAGCAAGTATATCAATGTAGACTACTATTTATATGGTTTTTGATAACGTCTTTTTGTAGATTTACAGTTAGTTTTGTATATTACGGGCTGTTAGTAAATGCTGTAGTGTTACCTGGTGACCAGCACACAAACTTATTTTTGGCTGCCTTGATGTCGTTTCCAGGAGAATTGGTATCTCTGTTTCTCATGAGTAAAATTGGGAGACGACTCTCACTAATTTTTGGATTCCTGCTGTTTGGAGTAGCATGTATAGCGTCTGGCTATGTTCCACATTGTAAGTTGTAGATAAGTATACCCTACTCGGTTTTAATTGTAAGTATATAGCCTCCGTCCCGTAACTATCAAACCGTAACTATCAAAGGCACATTGTTTAATCGTCTTTATTGCTTAATGTATCTAGACAGTAATGACATAGCCGCTCAGTTGGTAGAGCAACGCGGTATCGTTTCAACTATTAATCCTATATTGTTTCAAATTAAGTAAGCCGTATTTTTTACATTCATTTAAAATTGTATTTATATATTTAAAATTGTATATAAAGATTGTATACAAGATTAATATCTTGTGATTTCATTTACTGAGTGAAATATTGTAATATTTTGATATAGATCTTGTCATTTTAATCTAACAAGGTAAAACAATTTCAGATTATGTGTGGCTAAAAATTTGCTTATTTCTCTTAAGCAAGCTCGTGACTTCAGCGTGCTACACAGGTATAGCTACCTATGCTATGGAGTTATTCCCTACAAGTGTTAGAGGATTATTGTTAGGTTTATGTACCGTTGCTTCTTCACTTGGAAATATGTTAGCGCCCTTATCACCACTTCTGGTAAGGAAATAAATAATTGTACGTCATGAGTCTATTATAATTTGAAAATATTTTGGTAAAATTTCAAAACTGTTTGTTCAAAGTCTAGTTTTATGCTTTATTTATTAACATAGATTTTTCAACATTATTTTTTGTTTTAGACTGCATTGATGGCATCGATGCTATTTGGTTGCTTAGCAATAATCTCAAGCGCTCTTCTATATTTTACTCCTGAGACAAAAGATTCACCCCTCATGGACACTATAGAACAAATCACCGATAGCATAGAAGCCAAAAAAATAAGAAATAATAATAGTGAGTCACAACGTGTTAGTGGTAATGGTAATCAAACGCGGAACAATGTTTAGCACGTTAAATAAATAATAACATATTTAAATATTAATAATGTTATAATATAAAAGTGTATGTCTGAAGTGATGCTTAATACTGTCTATTAAAGGTCAAAAATGTTATTGTTGCTATAATTTTAGCTTTTTTTTTGAGTTACTCTAAATAAATACCTACGTTGTAAAGAAAAACCTTAAAAAAACACCAACAAACAATTATAACGGCTTCATGTGAAATCCATATGCGCCCAAATCTCTAAATCAAATACAAATACTTTGACAATAAATACTGATTTTTAAATTTTGTTTGATGATTGGGGAATCATCAAACAAAAAGTTAAAATCAGTGCTCATAGAAACATAATCTACATATGAATAACAATATAAATGAAAAATTATAAAACTTATAAAAGTTGCGTAGGCGGTAGTACCAAAAAATGTTTAATATATAATAAATGAATTAATTGAAGAAACCTCAAATGTTAGGAAAAATTTTATTATCAAAATATTCTGGTTCTTGGTAGGTTTTTGTAAGAAAATATATTAAGCAGTCTTCCATGGTTTGTGTTGACTTGCGAGCGGTCAATAGCAAGTCGTTAATTTAAAACTAGCCGCAGCGAGCAATTTATAAAAATACAAATTAAATGAATAATAACAATGACGATGAAGATTTGGGTTCGAATAGTGATTCTGAAATACTGAATAAATGTAAAAAAGTTTTGAAACAATTTTCAAAAGATTCTGTTGCCATGGATATACAAACGAAAAAAAAACGTTGAGAAAAGAAAGTTAAGAGATGAGGAATTATCGGATGTGGATAATTTTACTACTGTGTATCTTATACTCAACATTTACCGACACAAATGGCTTTTACAAAGTTCTTGAAGGATGCATATATTAAAAATGTTACCCGGATTAGATTTAAAAGCCCTTTCAAGTTACTCGTTCGATTTCAGCATAAGGAAAATGCGAAAATGTTGATGAATTACACTAAAGGAGTGGCGGTTATATGTTGCAAATGACAAATGAAACAACACTATCTTATGGCAATATATTATTTTGGTGGTAGACCATAACATCTGGTCGCCGGAAAAGTTACCACCCATCGGGCAGAGTCGTGCCGCAAAGCGACTTAGTTGTGTTCCAGCACGTTGCTTGATGAAGCCGTTTATGGGAAATGGGTCTGAACAGTTGCGGTGCGTTGGCGAACCGGTTTTACGTCGGGTTGATGTTTGTTTTGTCGGGTGTCTAGTCGAGGAGGGTAGCGGGATCCGAAGCGACGGCTTTCCGCTGGCCGCCCGCAGATAGTTGGGGCCCAATTAGTGGGTTAGCCAACCACGAAAGGCTGCCCCGCCAGCTGTGAAAAATCTCATGGTGGCTCCATCGTGCTGGTGCTGGCTGGCAGCGTCTCCGCAGTCTCCAGACTAGCCTCCACGTGGCAAGACATCACCAATTTCACGTCGGGTTCGATAAGTACCGCCTCGTTCAACTGCCTTCTCCCATCCCTATTCACTTTTATTTTATTTTTTTATGAAGAAAGTTAATAAGAATGTGCCTATATGTAATGAGTCATATAATTACATCATATGTTTACACACGACTTCCAAAAGTAGGTCATAAGCAATCCATCATACTTTTCTCTATAATTGTCATACATAAATTAGTCAGTCGCACTGCAACCTCTGTAGCGATCAACCGCCAAATATACAACCATCAAGTTAATGTTCGTTTTATTACAACCTGAAGAACGCGCAAAGGAGAGGCAAATTGGTGACCCCGACGTGACTAACGTACGAGCAACGGAAAAGACCAGCATGTATCCGCAACAACGTCCACCAACGCCACCACAACAACCATCGGAATTAGCTACTGTCACAGTTTCATCCAGACTTCCAGATTTCTGGCAAGATACCTAACGCCTATGGTTCATTCAAATTGAAGCGATACTGAAACTTCAAAAATTAAGCGACGAGGCGAGGTTCAACCTCATTGTCACAAAACTTGACAAGGACGTAATCAAGCAAGTGAGTGATATCCTGCTGTCTCCACCAGATATAGACAAATTCGGCACTTTAAAAACACGACTACTGGCGGTTTACGAAGAGTCCGAAAATCGCCATTTACAAAAATTATTAAGTGAGGTTGAACTAGGAGACCAAAAGCCTTCCCAATTGCTGCGCTCCATGCGAGACCTCGCCCGAGAAAAAAATCCTGACGACACTTTAAATATCATGTGGCAAGGCCATCTACCCGCATCAGTACGAGCTGTTCTTGCTGTGACAGACGTCAAGGACCTGGAGAGCTTAGCAACTATTACAGACAAGGTGTTGGAAAATACAAGACCGCTACATATTTCCGAAGTTGCATCCGAGCCGACTCGCATTACTTCCGAGTTCGCCAAGTTACAAGCTCAGATTGCACAACTCAGCATACAAGTCGTTGAACTACAAAGATCTCGTGATAATTATCGCAACTACAATAATTATCGTCGTCAGCGTTTTTCATTGCGTGCCCGTTGCCTGACACCGCACCGTGAGTATCGTGACTCAACTTCCTTAAAAGGAGTGTATTTTTATCACAATAAATATCATCATAGAGCTAGGAAATGTACAGAACCGTGCAATTGGAACAATAGAAAGCCGACGAGGTCTAATAATTCGGAAAACTAAGTTTAGTGCAGCCAACGGCGGATGTCTGCACTATCACTCCCACTCCCCGCCTATGCGTGACCGACTTACAAAGTGGCCTACGTTTTGGGTGGACACCGGATGTATCGTACAAAGGGTATCGGTGGACCCTACGACACAACCCCTAAACGGGCGACGTCATCGACTGTTACGTACGCGACTACTATGAGTATATGACTAAATGACTTACCTGCCCGCTCCAGGTGTGGTACAATGAAGGTTATCACTAAGTCAGTCTGTACTAGTCAGGGATTTGGGGTTCCCCAGGAAGTGGAATAAATTGTATACTATATAACTAAAAGGATATAATTAAGGGAAAAAGATTGGATACTCAAGTGTTCCATTCGTGATCTCCGGTGCCACGCACACTTCGATTGGGAGTCAGCCACTAGTATCCACACTCAATAACACTCACGAAAGTATATATTTTAGATACCGAGGATAATTACTTCGCAAAACGCTAATAAATCAAGGAATCACCGTAAGTCGTTCCGACCGATACGCGTGCAATTATCTAACTCATTTTTTATAGATCACCGTCGGATCATATTCTAATAACATAAAAAATATAAAATGTGCGAATACCCCGTAGGTTGATCGCCTAGCAATTTTTATTAGCACCTGCACAATTTACCTAATAAGCTATTCCGAACAATCCCCCGCCCCAGCCAGGCGATAATGAGAACAGCCTCAGGATACGACCCCGTCTCCAGGAGAGTGGAGGCATATTAATTTCCTTTACCGACCTTAGGTGGATCAGTTTTATCAGACCACCTTACACGCTGTTGCAGCAAATGTAAGTACTCCAAATTAAACCTGCGCCAAAAGGTTTGAGATAGCTGCTGTAGTAGTTCAAAACGCGTGAGTCTATTAATTGGAGTATCCTCAAAAGGATATTCTGGAAGGGCTGTAAGGGGACCGCCCCCCAAAAAATGACCTGGAGTCAACACATCCAAGTCATTTGGGTCAGAAGACACCGAGCACAGAGGTCGCGAGTTGAGGACAGCTTCAATTTTACAAAAAACTGTCTGAAGTTCTTCGAAGGTGAGTATCGTTTCACCAATGATTCGACGAAGATGAGTTTTTGCAACTTTTACAACAGCTTCAAAAATGCCACCCCAGGAGGGATAAGCTGGAGTATCAAACTTCCACTGGATACCTTGCTGAGACATTTTTTGTCCGATAGAATCATTACTATCTAATAAAAACTTATGTAACTCTGAAAGATACCTATCACATCCCTTAAAATTCGTACCACAGTCGGACCGAATCAAAGAGGGTAAACCTCACCGACTGACAAATCGAGACAAACATGCTACAAAAGCCTCAGTACTAAGACTGGAGACCACCTCCAAATGTACGGCTTTAGTAGAAAGACAAACAAATACGCACAGATAGGCTTTAGAGATTCGAGCTTTACGGAGGGACGATGCCTTTACTATAAACGGCCCTGCAAAATCCGTACCAACTCCAGAAAAAGGTCTAGACATCTTCACCCTATCTGGAGGCAAATCTCCCATTTGAGGTTGCGAGAGAGTAATCTATAATCTTTTAATCTATAACAAGCCATACACCGATAGAGAACCTTTCGCATTGCCCTCCTAGCTGACAAAATCCAAAATTCCCGCTGTAAAATAGCTAAGAGGGTATTCAGTCCCGCATGAGCATTTCTTATATGTCGGTCGTTCGATCAAAAGTGTTACAAAAGAGTCATCTTTTGGCAGCAGGAGGGGATGCCGAGCCTCATAAGGTAAATCTGCATTACGTAATCTACCTCCTACTCGAACCAAGCCCTTCTTATCGAGAAAAGGATTCAATCGCGCAATAGCACCCTTCAACTTGACACGCTTGTTTTGCAAGGTGAGAATAACCGATCCGAGATGGTCGCGTTGCACGAAGTGAACCCAGAACTCCAAAGCTTGGCATCGCTCTTCGGGATCGAGCACCGGAGACGATTGTCTATTACACTTATGTCGTATATTGAAAATAAACCTCTTAATCCATCCTGTAACTCCTAACAACTTATTAAGAGAACTAAAACGGTTTAGTAAAGTTTTGAAGTCATTAATATGCTCCTTCTGAATAGTCAAAACGCGTAATCCTGGAAGGGGATCCACAACTTCCAGAACCGTATGAGGCCAAGAAATCTCCGGCTCACAAAGCCACGCCGGTCCCCACCAGAGATCATGATTTACCAAAACCTGAGGTTCACAACCTCGTGACGCGCAATCTGCAGGGTTTAAATTTCCCGGAACATGTCTCCATTTAATAACAGCATTTGAATTTTGAATTTGTGACACGCGATTAGCCACAAATACCTCTAAGGCATGGACAGATGCTCTTAACCAACTGAGAACAATCTCGCTATCAGTCCATGCAAATATTTTATCAATATCCAAAACCTGCCCCAAAGTAGAAACCAAATGATTGAGAAGCCTTGTTAAAAGAGCTGCCCCTGACAATTCTAATTTCGGAATCGTGAGCCGTGATCTAACAGGAGCAACTTTACTCTTTGCCATAACCAACTTTACAGTCACATCGCCCTTTTGATCAATAACACGAAGGTAGACTGCAGCCGCATAACCTCGTTCCGAAGCATCGGAACATCCATGGAGACTCATACGACATTTACCAGTCGGAAAGAAAGCCCGGCCTATTTTAATAAGTTGAATATCTGGGAGAGATGTTGTAAACCGAGACCAAGCTTGAATTAATTCTCCGGTAAGAGGGGTATCCCACGTCAATTCCTGCAACCAGAGTTTCTGCAGGAAACACTTTGCCCAAAACACAACCGGCGCTAACCAACCATTGGGGTCAAAAATCCTAGCCACGGTTGACAATACCACACGCTTTGTCCAAACTGTACCGGTATTTATATCCTGTACCCGAAACGCGAAGACATCCAAAACTGGTTGGTACTGCACTCCAAGAACGGCTACTGCATTAGGATTCTCAATATTTTGAAAGAGATGAGGGTCTTGCTGGTGCTCTTCTGGTAAGTCTTTGAGGACAACCTGAGAGTTGGATATCCATTTCCGTAACTCATATCCACCAGCCCTCAAGATACCGATCAGCTCGTCTCGTAAAACCTTCGCATCTTCGTCACTCTCAGCACCTGTACATATGTCATCGACATAGACATCGCTGGACAAAATAGCGGCCGCTCGAGGAAAGTGAATACGCTCACGATCCGCAAGTTCCAACAAAGATCGTATAGCAATGAATGGGCTAGACTTTAAACCATACGTGTTCGTATTCAGTTCATACACATCTATTGACTTAGATGGATCCTCTCGCCATAGTATGAGCTGATAACACCTCTCATCTGGGTGAATAAGAGTCTGACAAAACATCATCTTTATATCCGCAACAAAAACGACTCTATGTCGACGAAAATTAGTTAAAAGATCCGAAATATCACGTTGTAGTTTTGGACCTGTATGCAAACATTGATTTAAGGTGACACTGTTGGAAGTGGGTGCTGAACCATCAAAAACCACTCTAATCTTTCCTCCCTTAAACACAGCGTGATGAGGAATAAAATAATGTTCTTTAGAACGCCAATCAAATTGAGATACCGACATGTGGCCAAACTCTAGATACTCTCTCATGAAATTTAAATATTTCTGCCTGAAATCCGTATCTCGATTCATGCGTCGCTCCATGGACGCTAGTCTTTTCTCCGCTAGCATCCTGGACTGACCAAGGGGTGAACGAGATGGCAAAAACGGCAAACGTGTCACAAACCGACCGGAATGGAGCCGTCCTGTATTATTCTGATAGAATAACTCGCATTCCTGATGCTCCGGGTTGACACGAGGCGCAGCAGGGGGTTCCTCTATTTCCCAAAATCGCTGAACCATGTCAGCCAGGGATAGACCAACCTGCAGACTTTCGTCACTCTGAGAGGGCAGTACCGGAAACGCTGGACCCAAAATTACATCACCAAGGTCGGTAGCGACTGCAGACAAACCGCCTACTTGAAGAAGCCTATTGCTTCTCAACCGTAACAAACCAAGAACATCTGCACCAAGTAGCACATCCACTGGCCCTGGAATGTGGAAATCTGGGTCAGCAAGTGGGAGTCCTGAAGTTAAACTTACGACCGCTGGAGGTAGTGGAACTACAGGGTGTTGTCCTAAAATATTATCTAAGACGATCGCTGACGTAGTGATTCGAGGATAAGGCGATCGAAGTGAAGAAAACGATAACAAGACCTGCCCGACCAATCCGGAAACTTTAACTCCACCGATCCCATGAATAAAGTTTGCCCCAGGAGCAACATGTAACGATAATTTTTCCATTAAATATGTTGACACAAGACATCCCTGAGAACCTGAATCCAAAATCGCGCGCGCGGTTACCTGTTCACTCCGAGGAGAACCAACACGAACATGCGCGGTTGGTAACAAAACGGTAATGGGAAAGGAGGTAGGTGGAGATACGGGTTGAGAAGCTGGAAGGAGTCAACACTCCTGTCCACTATTAGCCTTAATCGATGGGAGAGTGTTATTAGATCCTTCCGTAACACGTCGTTGAGAGTGTTGGATGCGCTCACCCAATCGAGGATAATCTATAAAAGGAAGCTGGTTTGGCGACTCGTAACGGCAGTCCTGACCAACAATAACCTTGCCCCGCGAATTATGAGAACCCCCGCCCGTGCGAGGTGGTGAACGACGATAACCATAATCACCTTGACGATCAAACCGACTACCATGTCGGGGTGGAACACAATGTACACCTCCGGTCCAAGGCTGGTCTGATGCCTTTGCACCCCTTTGAGAAATTGGTGGTGATACTTCCGGCTGAGAAGATCCGTTACGATTACCACAGAGAAGGAGATGGTGATTACCTCTACACTGCGCGAAGGGACGAGCCGACTGACAATGACATGCAAGATGGCTGCCTAAACAATTATAACACCAGTTCCGTTGGCGCGCAATACCCCGACGCACCTGCCATCGAAGATTCTTAAATTTATGGCAACTCGTAACACCATGTCCAGAATCCCTGCAACAAACACAGCGGTGTTCGTTAGATTGGGCTGTCACTGCATTGTACATACGAGGTACATCGCGCTGCCTAACAGTCTGTCGGTGTTCAGCCGCAGGTCTTGGAATAGGATAAGCGACCGAAGGGCCGGGTAGAGGAACATTCTCCATACGACGACACTCCTCCTCCAGGAACACAATTAATTCATCAAACTGGGGAAGATGAGTGGCAGAGTCCCCACCATACTCCAATTCAAAACGATTCCGTAGGTCATGTGGTAACTTACCTAACACGATGTGTGACAATAAAAATGACTAACTCGTAACCGGTAATTCTAAACTCTTTAAGCCATTGATCGCAATTAACAGTGGATTAAGAAGCTTTGTACGTAAAGCGTGAGCGCCAACGATCCTTGGTAAACCTAGGATGACAGAAACATGATTATCTGCTAACCGTCGAACATTCTGATACCTACGTCTCAGTAATTCTCTAGCAATCTCGTAATTTGTATCGATAAGCTCCAAGTGTTGCACTAGCTCCTTAGCCTCACCAGTCAAGGAAGCCAACAAATAAGCTAACTTTTGAGCAGGGGTCAAATCCTTACGGCAATGTACCAAGCTATCGTACAAATTATTAAACTCCACCCACTGTCCCAAGTCGCCACTGAAGTGCGGTAAGTCAAGCACGGGCAACCTGCTTATTAATGCGGGGGAACTATCTATATCCGAAACTATGCGCGAATCACTAATTTTAGAGGCATTTAAAATACCTACTGCCTGACGTAATTGATCTGCCAAATCGTCTGCCTGGTTAACGTCACAATTGATTTTGTTCAAAATGTCCACATCCAGGTCCATTTCTAGAAGAGACCGGTACGCATCGTATAACTCAGTCAACTGGCTATCTAATAATTTATATCGCGATAAAAGAGCCTGAGCACGATCCTTGCGTTCAATATTTAAAACAGCGGAGCCGAGCCATCGCAATACACCTGCAATCCGTGCAGTATGTTTACCAGTCATATTAACCAAAAAAAAAATAAACAACTAAATTTAAGATAAAAGTACCCGTAAACGATATGTTAAAAATAAGGTTTAGTAAACCAGTAACCTATAACTGACCTATAAATACACAATAATACTAATTTTATTTATTATAGTTTCTATACTAGTTGATAGCTAAATTGTAAGTTTAAACTAAATGAATCGAACTAAAAAATCAATATAGATATATCTACGAATATGTTACGTATCGAGTAAACGTACAATTATTTTGGTGTACGTCACGAACTAAATACCCTTAACTCTGTAGAAAAACAACAATCAATATAAACTAACTACTTCTTTATATTAAACATACACTCAATATTAACAACTAGTGAAAGATAACAAAACCGTTCAATCCAATAATGAAATACTCATATAGTAATAGCCGCGTAACATACGTAGGTATATCAATCGCTTAAGCAACCCGTTAAACCGAATATACCCGTTCGTAAACCTATTAGGTTAACCACGCTCTGCTACCAAAAATTGTATCGTACAAAGGGTATCGGTGGACCCTACGACACAACCCCTAAACGGGCGACGTCATCGATTGTTACGTACGCGACTACTATGAGTATATGACTAAATGACTTACCTGCCCGCTCCAGGTGTGGTACAATGAAGGTTATCACTTAGTCAGTCTGTACTAGTCAGGGATTTGGGGTTCCCCAGGAAGTGGAATAAATTGTATACTATATAACTAAAAGGATATAATTAAGGGAAAAAGATTGGATACTCAAGTGTTCCATTCGTGATCTCCGGTGCCACGCACACTTCGATTGGGAGTCAGCCACTAGTATCCACACTCAATAACACTCACGAAAGTATATATTTTAGATACCGAGGATAATTACTTCGCAAAACGCTAATAAATCAAGGAATCACCGTAAGTCGTTCCGACCGATACGCGTGCAATTATCTAACTCATTTTTTATAGATCACCGTCGGATCATATTCTAATAACATAAAAAATATAAAATGTGCGAATACCCCGTAGGTTGATCGCCTAGCAATTTTTATTAGCACCTGCACAATTTACTTAATAAGCTATTCCGAACACCGGAGCTAATGTCTCAGTATTGCCTGCAACTAACAAACCACATTCGATCCACGACAGCGACAACCCTTACAAATTATATGTAGCAAACGGCAGCGTGATCAAAACCTACGGCACCAAAAACCTCGTGCTGAATTTAAAGCTGCGCAGATCATATTCGTGAACCTTCATTCTGGATAACGTGCAACAGTCAATTCTAGGTGCCGATTTTTTAAGTCATCACAAACTATTAGTCGATGTTAGCGGTAGAAAACTTATTGACACAGTGATCAGTCTAAACGTTATCGGGTCTATCGTCATGCAAGGTCGTCATACAATCAAAACAATAGACGTTAATACGAAATATTACGACATGCTATCTGCTTATCCAGATATCACCAAGCCTGTTTGTTATAAGGAGATTCCAAAACACAACGTCACGCATCACATCGAAACTACAGGCCCACCAGTTTTTGCCCGTGATCGAACTCTGCATCCAGACAAGTATGCAAAAATGAAGAAGGAATTCGACTATATACAAGAAATAGGCTTTTGCAGACCATCTAAAAGTTGTTGGGCAAGCCCTTTACACGTCGTACCAAAGAAGAACGGCGAAATACGATCCTGCGGCGATTATCGCAATTTGAACTTAATAACGAAGCCTGATAGATATCCAGTACCGCATATACAAAGCTTTACATGCAACTTGGCTAGAAAAAAAGTATTTTCACGCATTGACCTTCAAAGAGCTTACCATTTCATTCCGAATGCCCCCGAGGATATTGAAAAAACCGCCATCATCACACCGATTGGACTCTACGAGTTTCCGCGGATGATGTTCGGACTTCGAAATGCTGCACAAACCTTTCAGCGTTTCATGAATAACGTCGTATTTCAAGGGCTAAACTTTTTATTTAATTACGTAGACGATACCTTAGTGACCTCAGAAAATGAACAAATGCACAAAAAACACCTTGATATTGTTTTTCAGCGCCTCAACAAGTATGGCGTAACCATAAAGTTATCTAAATGTGAATTTGGCAAGTCAGCTCTCGATTTTCTCGGATACCGCGGAACCCCAGAAGGCATCAAACCACGGGAAGAACGTGTCAGAACAATAATTGAATATCAGCAGCCACAAACAGTATCAGAACTCCGTCGTTTTATAGGAATGATCTATTTTTACAGAAGTCATTTGCCGAATGCCGCATCTTATCAGTCAACATTAAACGCTTACCTGCACAATACTAAGCGCAAAGACAACACCAAAATAATATGGAATACGGAAGCCATTCAAGCATTTGAAAAGTGTAAATCCAGTTTACGTGACTCCGTAATGTTATCTCACCCTAAGACCGACGCAACTCTCGCGATAATGAGCGACGCATCTAATACCTGCGCAGGAGCTGTTTTACAACAATTCGCAGAAGGAAAATGGCAACCACTAAGTTTTTTCTCATGCAAGTTTAGTGAATGTCAGCAACGTTACAGCGTATTTGACAGAAAACTGCTAGCCATTTACGTGGCCGCCAAACACTTTCGGTACATGATCGAAGGACAAAACGTCATTGTATATACAGACCACAAGTCACTCGTGCACGGCTTACATAAAAAAGCTGCGAGTAGTAGTGATACGCCAAGACGACTTCGACAGCTGGACTTCATAAATCAATTTTGTACCTCAATTCAACACATTCAAGGGTCAGAAAATGTAGTCGCAGATGCACTGTCCCGCATTGAACAAATTGAGATGCCATCGCCCATCGATTACAATCAATTGTCTTTGACTCAAATAGATGACTGAAGCACGTAATTTAGGAGTATTTATTGATTAGCAATTAAGGTTTAACAATGATGTTATCAACGCAGCTCGCAATTGCTTTTTTAGAAGTTTTTTTTAGAATAAAACTCTGCGAAACACTGGTACGTTCCAAATTGAATTATGTCGATACAGTTATAGGACCAAGGCTCCATGCGCGTTCAAAAAAAGTCATACAACATGTACAAAACTCTTGTATTAGATTTTGTTACAAAATACCACCTCGAGCCCATGTAACCTCATATTTTAATAAAACACGTATGATTATGATGGAACATCGTCAACAATTACATCTTGCAACCCTATTATTTGGCGTAATACATAGAATATTTCCGAAATATCTATATCATAAATTAAGTTCGACCAAAAAAATAATAAAAATTAAATTACGAAGGCGTCATCTTATTTGATTATTGTACCTCCGCATCGCCTCAATCAATAGCCTTTAAAATTAGTTTCAGTTGCGCAGCAACAAAATGTTGGAACAATCTGCCGCCTTCTTTATTTATTTTTATAGTAGTTACAGGTCCAGTATCTGTAACATATTAATTATATTAATAATACAATTTACATTAGTTTAATGTACAATGCAATGTAATATTCATATTTATTTATTTATTTATTTTTATTTAATTATTTAGCCCGTTGAACTGACCGAGAGATTTGGTTTTTTTTTCAGCTGTGACTTTTGACTATAAGATGTCTCTTAACTCGGTATGCCTATTGGCAAAGGCCTCCTCCAGTAGCTTCCACTGCTTCCTGTTTTGAGCAACTCTCCTCCATTTTGATCCCGCAGTAAAAATAGCATATACATCTCGGGAAGTAAAATAAGAAAGCCTCGGATTACATGTTAGTCGACCTCGGTTCCACCTCGGACCTAACCTAACCTAACATTATTTTCCTCTCGATACCAAACTGCCTTTTCTTAGCTGAGAGAAGATTTATATATACACTACTTTTAATCAAATCAGTATTTTTTTTTAATATATAATCTAGGGCAATGCTTTCCACATTCCACCTAATGGTAAGTGGAATGTAGTCTTAGGCGAAAAGGCGCATTACCCTAGCAACCTATTCACTCTTCTCTTCAATGTATCCACATTGTATTCGGTCGGTAATACCGATGCAGGTAAGCTGTTCCAAAGCTTTGCTAGACATAGTAAAAAACACGAAGCAAAGCTCTTCGTTCGGACAGTTGGAATGTAGGATAAATACTTGCCGTACGTCGGAACGTCCGATGATAGAAGGGGGCCGGGGGAATTAGATCGTGTAATTGCTGCGCACACTCACCAAAATGTATCCTATAGAATGCTGAGAGGCTAGCAATTCTACGCCTGTGTTCAAGGCTTTGGAGGACGGTTTCGACCATTTCGGGATCGCTTATAAGCCTCTTTGCTCGCTTCTCAAATGAGTCCAGAACCGCAAGATGAGTCTTTGCGGCACCAGCAAATATGTGGCCACAGTACTCTACACACGGCCGAATTTATGCTTTGTATAATACAAGAAGCTGTCCCGGTGTAAAGTACTGCCGAACCTTCGCAAGAACGGCAAGCTTTGCTGCTGCTGCTCTTGCTCTGGACTCAATGTACCGACCAAAGTTGAGGTTCGAGGAAATCTCTAAGCCTAATAATTACTGAAGTCGGTCACTGTATTCCATGGATACTTTTTGGAAAGTAGGAGCAAAGGTGAAAGGGCTCCTTTTGGCGGTGAACAGACACGTCTGCGTTTTGGTGGCGTTGAATTTGACAAGATTGGTATTGCTCCATGCGGAGACTGCCTGAAGTTTGTCATTCAAACGTAGCACCATGGCTTCTCTTTCAGACTGTACTTGATCTCTACTAGCCCGAGTACTCGGCAGATATCTTTCCACAACTGTGCTGTCGTCTGCATACCCATAGATACCGGGCTTCAACAGGTCGTTAATGTCCAGCATAAAGAGTTGCAAAAAGAACGGACCCCTGAGGCACTCCGGCATTCATTGTCAATGATTCCGAGGAACACTCATCGACAACTACTCGGAGAGATCTCTGGCTCAGAAAGTCCGTTACCCAGCCGATCAGACCAAGAGATATACCGTACGCTTAAAGCTTGCTTATAAGGTTCGCATGCCAGACCCTGTCAAATGCCCTCGAGACGTCCAGAGAGACGGCGACCGCTTCTCCGTTCTTCTCGATGGCCTCACCTAGAATGTATGTAGCTACACTAGGAGGTCCCAAGTAGACCTGTTACGGCGAAACCCGTGCTGTCGGTCACTGAGGAGATCATTAATTTCTAGGTATGCTAGAAGACGCGAGTTCAATACACGCTCCATAATCTTGCAGCATAATCTGCAAGATTATGAAGGTGATTGAAATGGGCCTATAATTGGCAGGATCGGCACGGCTGCCTTTTTTGGGCACTGGTTGCACGTTGGCAAGCTTCCAGGATTCGGGCACTTTTCCAGTCTTGAAAGAGAGGCGATACACACGTGTCAATACAGGAGACAACTCACCTGCGCATGTCTTGAGCAGAATGGCTGGTATACCATCAGGACCACTGGCTTTATTCACATCTAAACGACACAATGTTCTCCATACCTCTTTGTTCGTGATGCGGATTTCAGGCATCGAAATACCGCAGTGAGGAAGATGTTCTGGAGAAGCATTGCCAGTGTCTAGATGCGAATTCTCAGCAAACAGAGAAGCAAATACATTCGCTTTCTCTGTTGCTGTGTGGGCCAGGGATCCATCAGGCTTCAGCAGAGCAGGCAGTGAGGGTTGGCAGAAGTTCGACTCGATCGCTTTGGCAAGAGACCAGAAAGCTCGACTGCCAGTTGGTCTGACAGAGAGCTTTTTGCCACTCTTAACGATCCGATCAAGACTAGCCTTCCGCAATGCCTTTTTATAGGACTTGGCAGCTTGGTTAAAGGCTCTCTTCTTTGTACTTACATCCGGAGTTTTGCGGCTTCGAGCATCAGCCCAAATGAGGAATGACGACATTCGGAATTAAACCATGGGTGAGCTTTGCCACCGATGGGTACGTCAGCAAAAAGAATAAAATACTCCATTGCCTGATGCACCACATCGGTTATAGCATCCGCGCAACTCGACGGATCCAAAGAAGAGAAGCAGACCTGCCGCCAAGGATAAGAGGCAAAAAAGTGCGGCATCTCATCCCAATCTGCTGACTTGTATTTTCATACTCGTCTGACACCATGTGTTTCGAGAGTTGGTGGGGAGTATGTAAACACAGATTTCATCAGACTGTGATCGGAGATTCCCAATGGGGAGGTAACATCTATACGATACCTGTTCGGATCAGTTGTCAGAAGAAGGTCCAGGCAATTGGCTGTATGGCCTACCACATCTGGTATCCTTGTCGCTTGCCTCACCAGCTGAACGAGGTCCAAGGACAATGCAAAGTTCCGCGCTTCTCTTCCAGCATGGTCGGTTTTCTGGTACGGGAACAACCAGTCCTGATGACAAGCATTAAAGTCCCCCAGAAAGAGGAGCTTCGCTGAAGGGTACTAATACAAAGCTATATCAGCAGCCTCACCGAGATACTCAAATAATCTAGTTGTCTCCTGGTCACCGCTTTGCGAACGGTAGACACAGGAATACAGGATTTTTTCGTTTCCTGTGCCTACTAAAACGCATATAGAACAAAAAGTGGGGTCTTCAAAGTGACGGAGACGCTGGATACAGAGGTCGTTCCGCGCGTACACGCAGACTCCGGCACGTGAGCGAAAGATGTGCTCTTACGTGTATCCGGGATAATCCAGGTGCACACTGCTCAAAGGACATTGTGTCTGCGTCTCCGTCAAAAAGAAGAGGTGCGGCTGCTTTGCCTCCAGGTGGTGATGAACAGCTAAGATATAGATACAGCTCGTTGTTCAACATCGTTTTAGTATGTTTTTCACGACAGACTATCATTATTAGATGGTGGTAATATGCCATAGGGAAGGTTCAACTCTCGATAAATTGTACGCTAAACCTTGTTTTTGATGTACAGTGATGCCAAAGGGCTACCACTTGAAGTAGATCTTCAAATAGAATTGATTGAATTAAGTAATAGTAGTGAATCTTAGTTCAATTGCAAGTCCGTGGGACTCGACGTTGAAAGTGATACGTTGAAACAAAGGGCATAGCCGGATTAATATGAGAAATCTGCCCCCGCGACTTTTTTGGCTCATACTAAGGGGATAGATTTAGTATCGAATAAAAATAATTCACACCAATTTTTAGCTCTTTAACTCTAACGGTTGTCGAGATTTCCAAAAAAAACTGTTTTTTCAATTTAATTTTTATTTTTATAGTAAAATTGAAATCTTATTAATGACGATTTTTTTTCTAATTCTTAGGAGTTTAATACATGAGAAAAAAATATAGTCATAATTTTTTAACGAAAAGCCGATTTTTGGCAGATGAAAACATTTTTTTTAAATTTTTTTTTTAGCCTTTTTGAAATATGTCACTCACCAAAATTCGTCAGAAAATGTCTATTATACTCCTCTACATGCAGGATTTTTTTCAATTTTTTTGAGGTGGTGGAACAATATGAAAAAAATAAAAAACTATTTTTTTTCTAAGGTCTTGCGTTTTAAATAACTTTTATTAGCTTAAAAAAATTGTGTCCAAAATATTTTTTTGCTTAGAATTTATAGTGTAATTATTTAAAAGATAAAATCGACATTCATTTTAAAGACAAAAACATAAAATCGACAAGTATTTAAAAAGATAATATGCTGGTTACTGACAATCTCAGTAGATGGCGTTAGAAAGCGTCCGCTAGGCAATTAAATGCACTTGAGGGGCCAAAATAATTTAACGTTTTCAATGGTCCGTCCGTGAAACGTGTCTGTTTCGCATATAATTTTATTATAAATTCTAAGCAAAAAAATATATAAGACAGATTTTTTTAGCTAAAAAAAAGTTATTTAGAACGCAAGACTTCAGAATAAAAATGAGTTTTTTATTTTTTTCATATTGTTCCACCACTTCAAAAAAATTGAAAAAAATCCTGCATGTAGAGGAGTATAATAGACATTTTCTGACGAATTTTGGTGAGTGACATATTTCAAAAAGGCTAAAAAAAAATTTAAAAAAAATGTTTTCATCTGCCAAAAATCGGCTTTTCGTTAAAAAATTATGACTATATTTTTTTCTCATGTATTAAACTCCTAAGAATTAAAAAAAAAATCGTCATTAATAAGATTTGAATTTTACTTTAAAAATAAAAATTAAATTGAAAAAACAGTTTTTTTGGAAATCTCGACAACCGTTAGAGTTAAAGAGCTAAAAATTGGTGTGAATTATTTTTATTCGATACTAAATCGATCCCCTGAGTATGAGCCAACAAAGTCGCGGGGGCAGATTTTTCATATAAATCCGGCTATGCCCTTTATTTCATTTGTTTGTTGGTATGGCATGGCAAAAAGATATATGTTATAAATAAGATTCATACTTTGTGTTTTATGTGCTTATAATAATATGTTCGTTGAAAATACTGTGCGAAAGTAGGGCTTGGTTGCTTTAGCCTTTAGTTGAGTGGTAATTTGTTTTGATAGAGAGATCTGATTATAATGTTAGATTTATATGAATTAAAGAAAAGTTGTTAACAATTTTATTAAATGGTTAAATAAGTGACATCGATTACTGTCGGTTACTATGTATAATTACAAACGTAAACGTATATGAGAAAGGGATCGGATATGAGTTGAAAATGTTATTAACTCTTATTTTAAATCATAACAGCGAGAAGTTACTTTTAATGTCTCTTCACTTTTGTATTTAGCAACAAGAAGTGACTATTAATGACTCGTTTATTATTGTGCTCAGCAGCAAGAAGTGACAGCTAATGACTCTCTTATTGTTGTCCTTAGAAGCAAGAAGTGACTTCTAATGACTCTTTTATTTTTGTGTTAACTGCTCTTTAGTTAAAAAAACCAAGTGACCAAATGTAGTGGTAATAGATTTTAGGATGTACAAGGATTAGTAACTGGGAGTTACTGGGTTACATTTAGCCAGCAATCACATATAAAGCTCAAGTATTTCAGTATCTTGTCTGATTGATATCTCTTGTGAGATACAGTGATAATAAAGTCGGTTATACTTTGAGAGTTTCGAATGTAATGACTTCCATGCTTTTGGTCTTAATAGCAAGGAGTAACAGTTAATATCTTGCTTACTTTTGGGGTAACGTCGAGAAGTGACGGTTATTTTTAATATTAGCAACAAGAAGTGACTGCTAATGATTTTTTTGCTAAATATCAAAAAGTAATAGTTGATGACTATTTTAGTCTTATAGTTTACAGTGAAAAGTGACGACTGTTCGTACTTTTGATACTTTCGGATTTACAGGCAAGACGTACTAGTAATTATTGTTGCTCTCTTTACGTTTTGTATTGAATAATTATTACTGTATTTTGAAATACTACTTAGATTTTTAATCAACATGTGATATCTTATCTTTTGTTACTTAATTATGAGCGACTTTTATATGTGGTCAAGAAGGCCGGTCGCAGTGATATATACAGTTGTATATTGTTTGGATTTCAGATACATATGCAGACGTGTGACTTGTCAGTATGGTCATGTCACAGATCACGACAACTTAACGACAATTAGTAACTCCATTGATACTAGGATACGCCACAATGCGTTGCGGGAGTTGACCTGAGCGCCTTTCCTCTTTTTTATGCTACTAAAGTCGGTCCATACCGAGCCCAAGGACTTCCAATGAAGTTGCTAGCACCGGAAAGGTTAAGAGTAACAAATGGCTAGCGCGCACAGGTTAAGTTCAGCTTAACTCTATGGGAGATTCAGTTTTTTGACCATATCTTTAAAACGAAACAATATTTTTTATTCTGTTTTTTGGAGTAGAAGACCAGTCACGTTCTTGACATGCGTGCTATTTTTGGTTAAAATTGGTCAAGTGGGTTTTCCTGCGGTGCTGCCTCACAAAATTAATTCCCAAGTTTACGCTCAGCTCAATTAATTCGAAACAGTTATGTATTGTAAACTGTAAATATTGATATTACAACGACCAAATGAAAATGAACAATATGGCGTCAGATGATTTTTATATCGATTCCAGGGCAGAAATGTGCTAAATATTTGGAAAATATTTTATAACAAGCCAATTTACTATGATAACAACATTTTTGTATATGATACCGCGATTCAGAAATACGATGGACATGCACAGCGACCTCAGTTGAGATCTAGAAACTGTTAGCTTAAGTCTATGGGAGATTAAGTTTTTTGACAATATTTTTAAAACGAAACAATATTTTTTTATTTTGTTTTATGAAAAACAAGCCCAGTCACGTCTTTAACATGCGTGGTAGTTTTGGTTAAAATTGGTCAAGTGGTTTTCTTGTTATGTTGCCTCAAAAAATTGATTCCCAAACGGTTAAGAGCATCGCTTACTCTTAGCTCAATGATATCATTGTAAAAGTGGGCTGTGAACGCCGTGACGTAACGAGTCACGTCATCGGAATCGTTTGGAGGGGCACCTGAGATATTTTAAATATTCGAGAGCTTAGAGCCGAAGGGGAATTGATGAGAGTCTTACAGTCCGGACCTCCCAAACGGGACCGGTGGTTTACGCAATTCTAATAATTGTATACCTACTAAGTAATTTGTGATAACTGATTACCTACATTTAATACAAAAATACATTAATTCTGATACATGAACTACAAGGACACGAAAAAATACGTACAGGTTTAGTGAGTTAAAGTAAAGTAAATTCAAACCTCTAGCTCAGGTAAAGAAGCAAACGTTAAAGGTATAAAGTTCTCCTTAAAAAAAGCACGGAAACTGAAATAAAGTTTAAATTTTCAAACTTCAAAACCTATAAATGGCTGTTAAATAAATTATATAATTAATTAACAATTAATTTTAATTATTTAGCATTATTTGAATGTAAAATAATGTAGATTTCTGGTTTCTTCCTCACTGCACTTGCTCTAACAGATGAGTTTCACAGGGTTCACTGCTTAAATCTGAAATTTGTTATTGCTATGTTTTAATCGAGAAATAAACATATAACTAACATATTTATTTTATATGTTATTCAAATTCAAAATATCTTTATTGAAGTAGGCATTTACACACAGTTTAGAAGCGTCAATGATAACATTAAATTGGTCAGTATAGTCAAACCGTCAGTAAACTGGTAGAAGATCGGAATGATGCTCTGCATAGAAAAGCTGGCCAGAAACTCAACAGTTGCTCTTTTTGAATAAAATTTATTAATGTTTAACATATACATTTTAACATCAACCGTGCAAATGAGTCAATAACCCAATTTCCATACATTTACACCGTCCACACATCTTATAAAACCTTTTTATATACAGGGTTACTTTGAATTAGTTGACCACCTCTTGCAGGTAGCTTCTCTACATCAATCCCAACAACATTTGTTTTACGACTGTTTAAAATTAATAGTTTTAAAAAGTTAGTTTTTTCCATAGAAAATTTATTTACTGCCTCTGAACTGACTTTAACCTTGAGCATATTCAGGCCATGCGTACGCAAAAACGTGCCAAGGCCACGTGCATCGGGGGGCGGTGTGGCAGGGTAGCGCAGCGGCGGCGATCACGTTTGAACTTGACGATGCACGTTTGTCACGTTCGATTAGAAACGCGTGCGCTTCTCGGTGCTGGCCCCCGTTGCCAGTGAAATCAGAACTGTGATGCCGTATCATTACACTAATATCGAGTACACCAAGATGGTACGCGTGCTGGCTAAGTGTGGTGAACATTTGATTTTTAGGGGAGGTCTTTGCGTTGAATGTAAAGGGGACTATTTTGCACCGGTATCCACGAGACATAAATTTAAGAGGTAATTTGTAAATTTTGAATCCTTTTGTAAATAAGACATTGTATTATTATAAATAATCAGATTCTACCTTTTAAATACGTTTGCATTAGAAAATAAAAGTTTTAGTAACTTTTTTTGAGGGAATAATGTAGTCCAGTACGTAACCTGATTAAGTATGAAGGGAAACTGGATTCAGAGTGCGGACGAGTTGCTAGATAAATTATCAATTCGTTTTAATTCATTGTAAGTACTTAGTAAATAACATAGTGGTGACGATTTGGGTCACCATTATGTCATTTCTAAATGTACATTTTGCTGCTCTGAAAACTTTATATTTGTTTCTTTTATCATTATGTTTTCACAATATGAAAAAAGAGGATAACTGTTACGCACAATTAAGTCTTCAAATTTAGGCTACTTCTCTGCTTTAGTTATTGTTCTGAGGTCTCTCATTTTGCCTGTTTTATTAATTGTCAAAGACTGACACTCAAACACCTGCCTGTGGTATGACCCCTCTCTATATATAATAATTATATGTCGATACCAGATTAAAAAAATTGTCGAGATTGAAATGGAAGAGAAGAGATTTTTTACCAATAACCGTTACTTTGTTCTTAATAACACTTTTGTATTATTACATTTACGGTTTGTCACTTTAAGAAGGAACTATTAAGAGTTTTTTTTTCATGCGTTAAATATATCGTAAGCTCTCTTTTATTATGTAATATCTAATTCATTTTATTATTTTTCTTACTTTTGACTTTAATACTGTCGGCGACTTGTTCTATAGTGTCCAGGAGTGGTGAATCCTTAGTCTCAGGAGTAAAGAAAAGAAGACCACTTGCGAGAACTGCTGCACAGCCAAATAGTAGTGAAACCAGTCCCGTAGACTGTAAGGCAGCTAAATATGTATAATAATGTAAAACCTATACTATTCTTGTATATTATAATTTATTTCATAATATATAAATAATTACTTGTTGTCACATATGTTGTCCGTTATTCTATAAGATGAGTTTGAAAGAAAATATATATCTCACCAGGGCGGGTGTTAACGGGGCTAACATGTTTCCAAAACAAGATGAAAGAAAACATAATCCAACCAAAGACCCTCTCACACTTGTAGGAAACAACTCAACGGTGTAGACAATGACGCCCGTGAAGCACGCTGATATGACCAACTTGCCAAAAAGGAACAAAACTATTTTCAGCCAAACTGAAAATTATTTTGGATATTATTTAATGTAACACAAATATATATTGTTACTAAAAATATACTCTAAATAAATAATTGCAACTTATAAACTAAAGAAACTAAATATAACACAAGGAATAATAAATAGAAAACTAATAAAAAAATATTGTAGTTTTACACAGGGTACGGAATTATAGTAAGTAAATTGTGACAAGCACTAAAAAACAACGTTTCCAGTTTTTACAGGGTTATTTGTAATAAGTTGACCACCTCTTGCAGGCAGCCTCTCTACATCAATCAAAACAACATTTGTTCTACGACTTTTTAAAATTAATAGTTTTAAAAATTTAGTTTTTCCCATACAAAATTTATATACTGCCTCTAAACGTGCATTTAACAACCTTGCAACCTTGAGCAAAGAGAGGCCACGCACCTTGCGTAGGCAAATACGTGCCAAGGCGGGGGCGGGGTGATTGATGATTGACTTAATGATTGATCCAGTCGCTTGTCACGGTCAATTAGATAAGCGTGTGCCGCGCGACCCGCTGGCTCCCGTTACTCGGTAACCGAATTTCGATTAGTGAAAACAATACTGTGATGCCGTAACACAAATATCGAGTACACCAAGATGGTGCGAGTGCTGGCTAAGTGTGGTAAGACGAGTCGGTAAACAGTTGATTTTTAGGTGTGGTCTTTGTGTATGATATGAAGGGGACTATTTTGAACCGGTATCCACGAGATATAAATTTAAGAGGTAATTTGTAAGTATTGAAAATTTTGTAAATAACACATTGTATTATTGTAAATAATCTGATTCTACCTTGATTAATTGTTTACAACTTTATACATCATAAGTTTAAAATTTTATTACACAATACGACGATTGGGTAATTATTACATACTGTTTGAAATAAAACAAAAAAAAAGAATAAGTTATAATAGCAGTACGTGCGTGGTACCTTACAAATTCCGTGCAGCGCTAGACTGCCGCGACCTATACTTTACACTTCTTACAAAATACAGAGTAATAAATAACCGAGAAAGCAAAATTTTTTTTTGTTTCCTTTGTTCTGAGTTATTTATCAAGATTTCTGAAAAGTCGTAGAACAAATGTTGTTAGGATTGATGTAGAGAGACTGCCTGCAAGAGGTGGTCAACTAATTACAAATAACCCTGTATACTGTTTATCTGAGTGAGTCGCCACAATATCACTTTCGCACTCACCGCATGTCCTTGCACATTATTATCTTTGAAAAAATTAAATTAAAAAAAAAAACTCCGATGTCCCCCGATGCAACGACTTCATTAATTATATAATAATAATATTTTTATTCTTTTAATAGGTCTATTTGTATCGGGGGTTGCCGTCCTTATATTATATTAAATAAAAACACGAACATAGAAGTAGAAAACAAACCAATAACGAATGAAAATACAAAATTAAGAGAATTTTCAGCAATAACGAGCTATTTTTGCTTTCACAATACAAATCTACCAAAGGACAACAACCCCTGTGAATTAAAACGGTAAAGATTATAATAAGATTGTAATAGTAGTAAAAGTAGTAATAAAATAGGAAGAGTAGTAGAATAAGTAATAAGCTTCTAATGACATAAAGAGCATCATATATTAACATTAAAAAGAAGAAAAGAAAGAACAATTTTATAAATTGTTGACTTACTGTTTGAAGCATATCCTGATCCAACACAAGCTATACCACATAGTAAGTATTGAATCATAAGTGGTACCCTTCTCCCAAACTTATTCATAAAGTACATAGATATCAATTCTCCGGGAAATGACATTAAGGCTGCTAATAAGAAGTTTATGTATTTATCTCCAGGTAGAACAACAGAATTCACTAATAGTCCGAAATAAATAAAACTAACAGAAAATTTGCAAAAAGATGCAACTGCAAATCGTAGAAGTAATGGTTTGCACTTAAATGCTTGTATAATGCCTTGTTTTTTTACAGATTTCCCCATTTTAAATAAATCTTTTAGTTTTTCTTCATCTATATCATTTAACTCCTTTTCATCAATATTAATGTTATTTATTTGTGCCATTTTTTTTAAATTTTTTTTTGCTTGACTAGTTTTTCCTTTAACAATGAGCCACCTAGGGCTCTCGCTTCCCAATTTAAAAAAAACTAGGAACAATATTGCGGGAGAACAAATGATGTAAATAAGTGTTTTCCAGTGTTGTATTGCCATTCCGATAACCGCTATCATAGCTTCACCCATGTATGCGGCATAAGAATTTACCACTCCAGCAAGTACCCTGTGTTTATTACCTGTTATTTCAAACACTGTAAGAAAACAAATCGGTGTTAATGTTACTTAAATCAAAAAACTCATGTTTTATAAGTAAATAATTATTGCCAGAAATAATAATAATAATAATAATATCAGGACAAATTACACACATTGATCTAACCCCTAAGTAAGCAAATTATTTGCTTGTGTTAAGGGTGTTAAACAACGATACAAATACATAGTAATACACATATAAATACTGAGAATATATTTAATAAACGACCAAACCCAGAAACACAGACATCTATGTTCATCACATAAATATCTGTCTCTGCCGGGAATCGAACCTGAGCCCCATTGCGAAGTGACACGTTAGGCGTCTGCGCTAACCACTCGACCAATGCAACGGGGTGGTTAATAAGAAACGGGGCGGTTAATAAAAAAAAACAAGTAAATAATAAAATACCTACTTAAAACGGCTCCGACTGTTAAGATTCCTCCAGAGATAGCCGCTTCTAGGAATTCTATTAATATATACGTAAGGTAATTTGAAGCCATCGTCTTAAAATTTCCTACTAAGCAGCCTAAAGTACATATCAATAGTGTTGGTTTGCGGCCCAAACTAAATAATAAAACATATTATAATAATAAAAATATTCTTTTTCGCATACCACATACAGCAATAAATTAAATTCTTTATACGTATTGGTAATACAGTAAGGCACTCTTATATCTATGGAGCGATCTCTGCGAGGCAATTGTATTCTGGTGAGAATGAAAAAAGTAAGTAAGTAAGAGGTACATAAAAATGTATATTAAATTTAATACCGAAGAATTAATACCGAAATTTTGAAATCATTAAGTTTTGCTTCAGAATAGAATATTTTCTCTCTTCGTACTCAAAAAAGAAAGAAGCAACGGCTGTGCTAGCATAATTTAGAAAGGTATGGGAAGAAAATTTTGCAATTGTCATAGTGAACATGAAATATAGGATAATGTTATTATTTTTTGTTAACCTCAACTATTTGATAAGTCCACGATAAGGTTTTTTATACTGTAGTTATAAGTTATTGTGACACCATCCTAGAACATCGAAGACCGGTCTATCCAATCAACTTTAGCGGTCCAGCTTGTTGGTACAACAAGTATAGCCTAACACTCGATTGCTTTGACTTTTATGACATATGATAAACCGATAAACATACTGACACTCTAGTATAGGACAGATATTTATTAAATTGAGAAAGATTGGAAGTAAATTTGCAAATCATCTTCATACATATGATAGGGAGACGATAAATTGTATTCATGAAGATGAAAAATAACTACGAAACCAATCATGGAAACCAATTATCAATGGACATATACCGAGACAAGCTAACATATTAAACATGATGTAGAAGTCAATGTAAATAAACGCCTTACTAAAATCGTGCAAGGTCAGTACTATCAGTTATTTATTATCCATTACCATTTTAATGTTGTCATTTAATGTAATTAATATAGATGAAGTAAAATAAAGTCTTTACGGAATCCAGATTGGAAGGTCACCAGATTATATTTATCAATAAATGAGTTGCATTGTTAAAATGCTTTTATTTTCAAATCTGTAAATAGGAAGAGAAAAATTAAAATAAATAAATAGGTGGCTAGTCAGTAAAAAAAGAGAAGGGGTGTAATTTTTGGAAAGGAGAATAATGTGAGCATACTTCCATTAAGTAGGGAACTTGCCAGTTAATATAAAATGATTAAGGATATGGGCAGTCACGAGAATCAAGATCTATAATAGAGATCGTATTGCGAGTGAAGCAATCGTCACCAATAACACTAGATGAAATGGACTGTTTTAATGAATGCCTGTTTAGTATCAGATTCAGCAAATTGATAAAAAGTAAACAAAACTAAACGGGGGAAAATTAATAGTAGGAAGTGATGCGATGGAATTTAGAGTATTATTTTTTTGTAATATTGTCCAAATTATCTTTGTATAAATATTACTGTTATTTATTACTAATATTCTCACATGTCTGCCATCCATCCAGATGTAACCATTGCGACGGTCATCCCAATACTATGGACTGTACCCACCATATTCTTCTTCCAGGGCTGACAAGCAAGTTTCAACTGTATAATTTAGTAAAATAATTATGATTAATAAATAAAAAATATTTAGATACTGTTCGAGTCAAGGCAAGTAGTAGAATATAAATATAACTTAATAAAAACTAAGAGGTGTCAAGGGACACCCGGATAGAACGAAGTTCCTTTCGATTAATTATTGAAGGAATTCTAATAAAAAAAATTACCGAAAATATAGCGAAAATAATAAGGTCCTGCGGCTGCTTGATGAAGCCTACTAACTAATAGTAGTTTACATGAAGTTCTATCACTGTGACCTAAGATTCAATTATATTTTTTTAAAATGATTTCAATATAAATGACATAATATTACTTATTTTGATCACAAAAGCGTATTCATTCTGTTTATCAAACCTATGTCTAAGCACCTATTTGGAAGATTGTACTTACTAAGAAATTAGGAAGAATTTCGGTTGTATAATAATAATAATATCAGAACAAATTACACGAAATTGATCTAATCCCTAAGTAAATAAATTATTTTCTTATGTTAAGGATGTTAGACAGTGATACAAACACATAGAATGTTATAAATATAGTTTTGGTCCCGTGCATATTAATAATAATAATAATAAAAAGAAATCACAAAATCAATACTAAACAAGTAAAAAAAAACCGATGGAGAAACAAGCCATTGCACGGACAATTTCCTAAAGTTGTTTTAGACCAAGCTAATATTAGAGGCATACCATAGTGACTAGTGGGACAGATTACTCCAGAATTCCTAATATTTAGATCTGTAACTTTCTATTCTAATATAAATGATCATATAGGTATTTTAAAAATATTATGAACCAAGTCATGGAACCAATATCGAAAAATAAAAATAAAGTACATAATTGAATGATATAGCGATGATATTATCGTTTAAAGTCACATGGTGGGACAGTCAAAAATATCTCCCCTCCGCCTTCCGCAATGTCAATCAAGATTTTAGCCCAAATATTATACATAGCAAGATGTCTTTAAACATGTAAAAAAATTAGTAAATATACTACTACAGAAACTAAAAATAAGCACTAAGTTTAATTTCCACAAGAAAATGTAGACCAAAGAAATTGTGACTGAAGGGACATCGGTTTGTAATTGGTGGGACAAATACAAAATCGGCTAAAAAAAATAACTCTTTTTATGTCATATTTAAAATTATTTATAATTTTTAAGATACTAATTATAATTAATCATGTTTTTTATTAAATTTCTTTAAGAGAAAAAAATCAACACAGTACTTTCTTATACTAAATGAACATAAACGTTTTCAGTAATTTTCTTAAATTAACCGTTTAATCATTATTATCACCCATTTGAAAATCAATGTACCATGGAAACTAATAATAAATTCGATTGCCTCATATCTTTATTTCTTTGTGGTAGACCATAACACCCATCGGGCCAAAAAAAATACAAAATAAGGAACAAGGTTACACAGCGGTTACACTCTTCCTTATACAAAGAGCACTTCACTAATATCAGGGGACTCGAACCCGCGATTACTGGGAAACCGTCCCGTGGCTCTACCAACTGAGCTACCGTATCGCTGTCCGTCTCGGTGAATTAAGCATTCTATATGTGATCGTCTTTATTGGGACGGTGGTGACATCTATTAGGTTTCTTTCAAAAATCCTAACCAAATGTTTCTAACTTTGCAGTATAGATAAACATTAAAAAGATGCCACTACCGAAATTAATGTTTGAAAATATTTATAAACATGTATAGCCAGCCATTCTGCTCAAGGCATGCGCAGGTGAGTTGTCTCTTATATTGACACGTCTGTATCGCCTCTCTTTCAAGAGTGGAATAGTGCCGGCATTCTGGAAGCTTGCCAACGTGCAACCCGTGCCCAAAAAAGGCAGCTGTGCGAATTCTGCCAATTATAGGCCAATTTTAATCACCACCATACTCTGCAAGATTATGGAGCGTGTATTGAACTTACGGCTTCTAGCGTATTTAGAAGGTAACGATCTCCTCAGTGACCGACAGTACGTGTTTCGCCGAAGTAGGTCCGCTGGGGATCTTCTAGCGTGAGCTACACACATTTTAGACAAGGCCATCCAGAGGATTGGAAAAGAGGTCGCCGTCTCTCTGGACGTCTCGAAGGCTTTTGACAGGGTCTGGCATGCGAGCCTTTTAAGCAAGTTTTCAGCGTACGGTATATCTCCTGGTCTGATTGGCTGGGTAACGGACTTTCTGAGGCAGTGATCTCTCCGAGTAGTTGTCGACGGGTGTTCTTCGGAACCCTGGACAATAAATGCCGGAGTACCTCAGAGGTCCGTTCTTTCGGCAACAACATGCAAACGACAGCACAGTCGTAGAAAGATATCTGCCAAGTACTCGGGCTAATAGAGATGAAGTATAATCTGAAAGAAAAGCGTTTGAATGACAAATTTCAGGCAGTCCGCATGGGGCAATGCCAATCTTGTCAAATTCAAGGCCACCAAAACGCAGACTTGTTTGTTCACCGCCAAAAGGAGCCCTTTCACCTTGGCTCGTGCATTTTAGAATGTATCCTTGGAATATAGTGACTGGCATCAGTTGTTAGGCTTAGAGATTTCCTCGAACCTCAACTTTGGTCGGTACATTGAGTCCAGAGCAAAAGCAGCTGCAGCAAAGTTTGCCATCCTTGCGAAGGTCCGACAGTACTTTTCACCGGGACAGCTACTTGTATTATACAAAGCACAGATCCTTTCGTGTGTATAGTACTGTGGTCACATATTTGCTGGTGCCGTAAAGACTCATCTTACGGTTCTGGACTCAATTAAGAGGCGAGCAAAGAGGCTTATTGGCGACCCTAAATTGGTTGATGCCAACCTCTACTGCCTTGACAGTGGCGTAGAATTGCTAGTCTCCCAGTATTCTATAGGATATATTTTGGTGAGTGTGCGCAGGAATTTTCCGATTTAATTCCCCCATCCCCGTTCCATTACCGAAAGTCCCGACTTACAGCAGGTATCCATCCCTACGTTGTGGGCACTCCAACTGTCCGAACGAAGCGCTATGCTTCGTCTTTTTTAGTGCGTACAGCGAAGGACTGGAACAATTTGCCTGCGTCGGTATTTCCGGCCAAATATAATGTGGGTGTCTTCAAGAGAAGAGTAAAAAGGTTGCTAGGTTAATGCGCGTTACCACCTAAGACTACATTTCACTCACCATCAGGTGGAATGTAGTCAAGCATTGACCTAGTATTTGTATAAAAAAAAGTGGTTCATTAACGAGGATTAAGTCTTGAACGATCCATGTCAAATATTTGTCTTGGATCGTTTGTCCTTCATTATCGCTATATACAATTTTATTTTTAGCACCTTTCCTTTCTTTTAACTTTAATTTTACAAAAATGAACTCTCCGATTTTGACATCATTAAAACTTAGGTCCAGTCACTGTGACTGGTGGGACAAGAATGAAAATTTTTTTCTCCCCTACCCTTAAACACTTTCCAAAAAAAAGGTATGCTTAAAAATTCAACAATTTGCCAATTCTTTTGCTTAACATTTCTTTAGTATGAGAGATTTTAAATCATCTGTTAGTCACGGCGCTGACAGATGCTTCATTATAACTAACTTAATAGGAGCGTGAATATCATACAATTGAATAAACTAACTTTTATCAATATTAGAAAATTGATTGTCAAGAGTAACATTAAGTGTAGAAATATTTGTACTGTAGTAACTAGAATCGCTAGATTGATCATCGGAGGAAAAATATAAAAATCTGTCATTGTCATCAGCACCAGATATAATAATAATTTAAAGGTATAAAATAATGTACAGAACAATGTAATAATATTAAATAGTATATAATAATTTAAAATATGTAATTAATATGAAATAAATATCACGATACGATACGATACGATAGGAGCGTGAATATTAAGTTAAAAATATAACCATACTTATAATTTACAAAACATGTCTTATGACAGTGGCGTTAAACCTTTAATAAAATAAAGAGCCTTTTTTCCTAGCCTTTACTATTATCAATAATCTGAAAGTTAGTTTGATAGGAACTGAACTATCTAAACAGAATATGTAAGTACTAAATATTGAAAAAAATATTTCTTTTGTTAGTTTTTGTAAGTTCTCTATCTTATGAAAGCAAATAGAAGCTTAAACTCTAGGGATTCTCATTACTTATTAAATAATCTTTTATACATAAAAAGTTGTAAATATCAAATAATCTTCTTATTCATTGTAACAAGTTCAAAAAGGAACTACTTTTTAAATTCTAAGTTATTATTGTAATAAAGAATTCATTTATAATTTAACGTTGTAAAAATAAAGTACTTGCTTTACTAAATGTTAAATAACAACGTCGATATTATAAAATAAAATAAGAATTTTGTTAGGGTTACAGTAGCATTTAACCGAACCAAATTCTAATCGATCGCCACGAATCAATACCAAATACCCACTTTGTTCCAGGTACTTTATTATCTCAGGTACCTTACTTTACTTTTATATTTGGGCAGATTACAAAAGGGTTTTATACTTAGAATTTTGATTCGTGTTGAACCCGGGAAGAAAACAGCATTATTTACATTTTTCACTATTTTTAAAATCTACTTATATCATTTCACTTGATAAATGTTAATATCACCTAATTTACACTTTCCAAATACATAACTACCATAAGAAATGTAGGTATGTGTCCTGACAAAGAATATACAGTTAGAAGACAGAAGGTATGTCGATGTCGATTTAGCAAACATATGCTAAATCGACATCGACATACCTTACTCTGACATTTGATTATTTTGCTTCTCTTGAATCAATTTACCATATTTATGAATGTCCAAATTGGAAAAACTGGTTAAGTAAACTTCCATAAGGTATCATAGTTTTTAAATATATTATATTTTATTTTATTGGCAGTTATTTATATTCATTTTACCTTTTCAGAGGGTTGCCATAAATACCACTGCTGGTATTATTGCGGTGTGATTGGTTTGACGAAGGTCAGGACGTCACTACACTTATATTATTTAAATAGTCGTTAGTCTATTATTTTTTTCCGTCTTGTTTGTTTAAATGCATCAATAAATAAAATAAACTAAAATTACTTACATTAACTAAAATACACATCATTTTTACTTATTAAACAAATAAGTAAACATGATGAACATGATTTATTTAATAAGAAAACATGATGTGTATTTTATTAATTTTACACAAATCCTGATCAGATATTAGAAGTATTATATTCTAAATTATTATTTTTTTTCACAAGAACTAAGTTTATTATTCAAGAGTTTAGATTAAATCAAATTCAAATAATGTCCTCATTTAGTTTTCCAGAGGGAACTATTACATATAATTTGTTTCTACCAAAATGCTTTATATGTTATAGCAAATATTTTTCTTGTAAAAAATTAATCTTAAATTTCCTAAACTTTGTGTAGTGGTTTTGGTTTTATATGTATCGTTAGTTTAAAGAATATTGTATAATATAAGAAATACATAAACACACGTTAAAAGAGCATTTTAATAAAGTATCTATACTAAATATGGATCTAATCCCAATGAATCTAAAATAGCGTTCGTGACATTTTATAACCGCAGCGTATTCCTAGTATTAATGAAAAACCTTAAATTTTAAAATTAAACCTTGAATAGAAGGGAAGATTTAGATTCCATTTACGTAAACAAAATATCCTTAATCTTTTTAATATTTAAGAGAATGGTAGCAGCCACTTCATTGTTAATGTTATCGATTTGGTATTGATTAATTTCTCGAATGAACATCTCTTATCGAGAGCAATTTTATATTTGTGTTATTTACCTACACCAACTGTAGTTTTTCGTTTGAAATATTCACATTTTACAAACTTGTTTTAAACTAAGTAAAAAGAAATCTTAAACTAAAACAAATTTCATCTTTGTTATTTTAGTTTAGGATTGTCTTGAGAAAGTCCACTTACCGTTAGATGGGTTTTCAAAAATGTAATTAAAAATGATAATAAATATCTAATAGTTATGAACATGTGTTAAAGTCGGGGGGCTTTGTTATGATAGAGTGGCTATATAATGGGGTTATGTCTTCTAATAAACTTTCTAAGGAGTAAAAATAATCAAAATAGAGAGAAGAGCTGTAAAACACACCAAGAAGTACTTTGGAATGGGACAGAGAAATTTATAAAAGTAAATACACGGCCAAAATACTGAAAGACTAACCGCTTCCCGTATAATTTCTAATACCTTATCGTGGCGACGCGAGTATTGACCTTTATCTAGAAGTACCCTACACCCTACTAATAGGTGTTTCGCGGTTCCTATTGCCTCCCCACAGATGTTGCAAGACTTTTCGGTGACTTTGCCCCATCTTACTAAATTACTTTGATCTGGGAGAGTCATTTGGAATGCATCAAGATAGAATTTTAATAATGCTGGGGACCAATCATAAATTAAGGTGCGCCACTTCAAAGCTAGTGGAATACAAAAATCTCCTATGGTCACCCATTCGTTTTGAGAAATTCAAAACGAATGGGTGACCATAGGAGGCTCATCGCGTGGAGTCGGTAATTATCGTTTTCGTCTTGTCGAATAAAAGATTTTGTTATGTCTATGTCTTGAACTTTCTTACTTGATCCTAGCCCTACTTTATTTGTTTGAGCACCTATCATAATTTTTTTATGGAATTGAAGTCGTGACTCGAGCTCTGAGGCAACTTTGTCTTTTGGGAGAGAAGTTACAGTATCATCTTTAGATTTTCCGATGATATGTCTTTTGGTAACTCTTAGATGTTTGTAGAGCTCCGATGGTTTCTTTAATTTTAATCCAAATTTGTTTCGGTCTCTAAATAAGGTTGAAGAGTCCGCTGAGTGCGCCAACCCGAGCCATAACTTCAATGTCTTTATGACGCTTGCATCTAACTTTGACAAAAGAATTTTATTGATATCATAAACGAGGTAAGGCCAATTTAGACGTGATGTTAAAAAATTTTGTTAAATGGTAAAAAGTTACTTAGTGGTTGGTTGTCTACCTTTTCCAGATCATTTAAAAAGCTGTCGACTATTACATCCAACGATGGAGTACGGCCTTGGTAATCGATTTTTTTACCTAAAAATTTAAACGGAGCTGCTTCCGTAACCGTACTAACGCACTGACCGCCTATTATAAGACCTGGATCGTAAGAGGTATATTTGGTATTCCGTCTACCCAGACACAGACTAAAACATTTACTTGGTTTTGTCCTCAATCCGCCCGTCCACGTACAGAAATCCTCAACTACATTTAAAAGTACCTGACATTGTTTCGGGTTACGTGTCAGTATCGCGAGATCATCTGCAAAAGCTAGTATGGATTCCGTGTATTTGTTGTTGAACTTAAACCGATAGCCCCACTTTTTTTCATTTCTAATTAATTTGTCTATTAAAATATTAATAACTATATTAAATATAATAAGAGAAATACAACAGCCCTGAAATAAACCAACGTTATAATTAAGTGGTTTTGAATGATTTTCATTAAAAATTATAGAGAATTTTAATTTTGAATAATATGATGCAATAATGTCGCGAACTTCCGTAGGAAAGTTATACCATTTAAGCGCGAACATCATTAGCTCATGTCGTACCGACCGAAAGGCGTTTTCTAAGTCTATCCAACAAATTGTAATTTGTCTCTCGTTAGCTCTAGCATCTTTAAGGCTTTCCGATATTAACGTATTATGTTCCAGGCATCCAGAAATTCCGGGCAAAAACCCTTTCTGGTGATTAGGCCTGAAATATCTATTGTTAATCATGAATTGCGTCATTTTAGTTTGTAAAAAAGAGAAAAATATTTTGGAAATTATATTTGTTAGGGCTATCGGTCTAGTATCCTTAGAATTATTGACATTGTCGTTTCGGAATGATACCGGTATTTGGTTTCTTGACCAGATTTTACCGAATTTTACAAAAAAAAATGTAAATGCGAAGATGAATTGGAAGTCGTCCTCCGCTCTTCCCGATGCGGTCATTGCGAATTAGACGAAATCGTGGCAGCAAATATGAAGTGAAAGATAATCTAGGTTTTAACCAGGATTCCGAAACGATGATGGTGTGTACATTACCTGACTGAAACGATGCAAGCATTTCTGGACCATGTGCCGGAATACTTTGGGTTTTCAAATGAACTACGTTAAATCTTTTATCAATATTAGAAAATTGATTGTCAAGAGTAACATTAAGTGTAGAAATATTTGTACTGTAGTAACTAGAATCGCTAGATTGATCATCGGAGGAAAAATATAAAAATCTGTCATTGTCATCAGCACCAGATATAATAATAATTTAAAGGTATATAATAATGTACAGAACAATGTAATAATATTAAATAGTATATAATAATTTAAAATATGTAATTAATATGAAATAAATATCACGATACAAATTAAACAATAGTATAATAATAATAAATTAAAATAATAGTAAAATAAAATAAAAATACTTAATATACCCACAAACTGGAAGAGATCGCATTTATAACTAAGGAATATAAAGTAACAATAATTGCTTTCAAAGAAAGGTAAAATGGTATGAATACTAATAGAATAATAATAATAAAATAAATAGAAAATAAAAACAATACACATTTCTACAACTAAAACTAAATAAGAATTAAGACAACTACTAACAATAAAATCATAAAAATTCGATGGTCCTGTTTCTGAAAACTTGAACCAAGCAAGCAAGAATCCTTGCAAGCTTGATAATCAGTTACGGTACACCATTTTGGGATTTTGTCCAAAATGTTGTATACTCTAGGTTGAATAATAAGTTTGAAGCACGAATTTACCCAAAAAACAAAATTTCTGACGTATATAAACAAGAAACAACAAAGAAAGTTACCTCAGAAATAATAGTGTCGTGGTTTTCATAAATCCAATCCGTACATTTCTCCGTAGACTGTATAAAGCTACTATTGCTACACACGTCATTATCCAAGTGTGATTGGTTCAATGTCAGTTTTGTACAGTGGTCTGTATGGTGGGGCCACCAAGGTACAGTAAAATTGGAGCTTATAGAATCGCATTCCTGTACACGACACCTAAAAAAAGTAACAAAAAGGGCGATTAAATACATTTAAGAATGGGAAGGAAGAAAATTACAAATCTATTAAATTTACTACAATGTATTTAGTTTGATGGGAATTATGTAAGCAACTTCATTGGACGCGATGTACTGTGTCTGTGTACTGTATGTCTGAACATAATTTATTAATATCTGGCCTATAGGCCAGAGTATGTTATTATTTTATTATGTAAGCCTTCTAATCCAATTAAATTTAATGGTTCTAGTTATTCGTGAATTGTTTACAAAATATCTACTTCTGTAAAAAGTGATCACAATAAAAAATACCCGGCTGAGTTTGTTGTACGCTTCTTCTGCGCTAGGAACCTTCGTAGCTTTAATTTTAGACACTCTATTTTTACAGAAGGACTTATTTCAATAAGTATGGTGACAAAATAGTTCTTTTTAACACTTTCCCTTGACGTTCATAGGTGATCTCTCGAAAAGATTAAATAAATAAATAAAGAATATACATTATTGTTATCAATACACAACAGCATTGCAGCATATTGGAAAGGTATATATATATAAAGCATAAACTTGGGACAGGTTTATGTAAAGTTCGTCAAGTTAAACTGGCCATATAATTGACATCTAGATACAATTGAGTAAAGTCGAGTTAGATTCTCAAATTAGTTACACAACCTTATTTGATGCTATTCATTGTCAAAATATTAAATCCAAATAATCTATTTTTTCTGGCATAAGTGTAGTAATATTTTATTTATAAAAAATGTTTTATTTAAAAAGATTCCAACATTGCAAACACTTCGTAATGCTTCAAGTAGTACCTACACATTTTAAACTTGTTTTTTATAACCCACTGTTATTTTGTACATAAAATATATCATTATCAAGCAATCTAATCGATTACTTTGTACAAATATTAAAATCATTATAGGATGTTACTTATATTCCCCTATCACATATTTTTACCCGACGATGCTTTTTTAGAATTATCTGGACTAGCAGTTAATCGCTTCAAATTAAATTGCGAAACATAATAACACACTAAATAAGTTCTCTTACGAACCACAAATCAACATATTAAGAAATACTCTTTTTTATTAATTTAATAATGCATAAGCATACCTGTACTTAACATCTGCGGCCACGAATATATAATTAACATTGATAATAGCCGCAATAAGTGTAGCATAACAAATATAAAGATATTGAACTATTTGATATTTTCCGAATTTTTCCAATATGTCGGCGATATTGAGTATCTTCGGTGTAATAAACATTTTTGTATTATTAATTGACGAATAGTTGATGTATTTTTACTTTTACCAATTATAATAGGTATATTGCTTCTACTATATTTTAACGATATGAAACAAAGAAGCTAATTGTGTTAAACAAGTTTTAGATATACTTATCATTTTGTATTAATTTGAATACGTTATAAAATTACCAATTAAAGATGATTGGCAAAGTTTTTTACTAAAGTTTTTAAATGTGATTGTGTAGGTTTGTTTAAAGATGTTAAAACATTAATTTTCACCTTTTTGTTGTATGCACTCTAACTAGGTATATTTCTAATATTGAAATATCTTCGGATGAGGATCAGTCATGTAGCATATCAAACCCTTTTGTCAAAGTTAGATGTAAACGTCACAAAGACATTGAAGTTATGGCTCGGGTTAGCCCACTCAGCGGACTCTTCAACCTTATTTAGAGCCCGAAACAATTTTGGCTTAAAATTAAAAAACCATGGGAGTTCTACAAACATCTAAAAGTTACCAAAAGACATATCATTGGAAAATCTAATGATGATACTGTAACTTCTCTCCCAAAAGACAAAGTTGCCTCAGACTTCGAGTCACGAATTCAATTCCATAAAAAAAATATGATAGATGCTCAAACGAATAGAGTAGGGCTAGGATCAAATAGGGAAGTCCAAGATATAGACATAACGAAATCATTTATTCGACGGGACGAAAACGATAACTACCGACTCCACGCGATAAGGCTAGAAATCCAAAACGTATGGGTGACCATAGCAGATTTTGTATTCCACTAGCTTTGAAGTGGCGCAATTTAATTTATGATTGCTTCCCAGCATTATTAAAATTCTATCTTAATGCATTCCAAATGACTCTCCCAGATCAAAGTAATTTAGTAAGATGGGGCAAAGCCACCGAAAAGTCTTACAACATCTGTCGGGAGGCTGTAGGGACCGCAAAACACTTATTAGTAGGGTGTAGGGTACTTCTAGATAAAGGTCAATACTCGCGTCGCCACGATAAGGTATTAGAAATTATACGGGAAGCGGTTAGTCTTTCAGTAGCAAGAACGTGGAAGGGTATAACAATCACCAAAAGATCTGTATTCGTAATTGTAATTGTAATTCGTAAAAGAAGGCTCCTCCAAAAAATTTAAACCGAAGCCTTATTCAATTTTAGGCGCAGCTCCTGATTCGACTCTCATGATGAACACGTATGAAAAACATTACAAAATCCCTGAGGATGTTTGGTGTTTCATCATCCAGACCGGTCTTATTCCTGTATTCTAAACATCTGAGGAGCGTGATATTTGTAGAGCTTACTGTTAACTTGTAAAGCTTACTGTAAACAAATAACGAACTGTTCAGGAATAAATTTATAGTTTGTTTATACGCGGTAGAAGTGGGAAATTATATATTTCAATTTTATGGTAAGCATATTATAATTTATTTTATTTCAAATATACAGCGTATTTGTGAGAACATCGCACAAAAAAAATAAGTAATTACTAAATTACAATTTTTTTTCATAGTGTCATAGTAAACAAATTGAAATAGCAGTATGGCCACAATGTAATAGCTTTCTTTGGTAAAATTTACCATATGCCATAGATTAAATGTAGTAGACTTCCACTAATATGTCAAGGACCTTCGATAAACATAATATGTCTTCATTTGCCTACTTACGTTGAATTTATTAAGCAAGATAACTAAATTATTAGTCTCCTCAAATTATGTAGATATCTATGCAAAAAATATTCATCAATTAATAGCTAAAAAGTCACTGTAAAATAGTACTCTGCTTATGTATGTTTAGGTATATATCATCGGCTATAGTACTGAATATACTAAAAAGTAAAATATATCTTCCCTTTTATAAGTACAAATAACGTCTTATATAAGTCCTATAAGTCATACATTGTCGTGATAAATTTTAGTTTAAAATATAAAGAACATTTTAGAACTTAATTCTTACATCTATTCGCTGATTACAAAGAAAACATTCGCGAAATAAGATATTTCATTTATCAACGTGAGTTAAACCATAATTATGTTTATGACTTATCAGAATCAAACACATCCTTTCTACTCCCGTGAGTAGTCAGGGATGCCTTGTGCAACTGTATGCACAAGGCGTCCTATCGGTATCTCATTAACAGATCTTATCCATCATCATCGTCATTATTTAGTTCTTCTTCTTTCTCTTCTTCGTCTATATCTTCTTTTACCTCATCTTCTTGAGATGACGTGAATTGTTCTAACAGCGATGCATCAGTTTGTTTCGTCGTTGATGTAAGAATCTTCTTCTGTTAGAGATTCATCATTTAACCGAGCGTTAGGTTGTGTGTAATACACCCAGCCTTTGGTAAATCGTTCGATATTTTCTGTTCTGTGCATCAAAAAAAGGTTTGCGTATGAGTAGCTACACGGGAGGAGGTGAGTAATCGTTGTGTTTTACGCCGCAGCTGAGCGCTAACCCGCAAGGTGTTTAGATGGGGTCAAGTTGCGCCTGGGTGAGATGCACCCACCTTACGCTACATGTTACAAATTCGGGTAAACACTTTTATATATATATTTTTCATTATTTATTAGTATTCGTTTTTTTTTGTATTTTTATCTGGTAAATAACTAATATGTCTTACGAGGAAGACCAAAGAAGATTATTGTTGCTTTTCGAAACTGGTGATCTATTTAATAATAATAATAATACACTGGACAAATTGGTCACACATTGATCTAACGCCTAAGTAAGCAAATTATTTGCTTGTGTTACGTGTGTTAGACAACGATACAAATACATAGAAATACAAATTATAAATACTGAAAATATATTTAATAAACGACCAAACCTAGAAATACAGATATCTATGCTCGTCACATACAGCCGATACCCTCCTTACGCTCCGTGTAAAGATTAGCAACCTTACGCTCGCCGAGTTAAACATGAGCGGCTTTGACAAATGGTGCACGCTAGTGAACAACCTTTTTTGCAGCCGCATTTCCAGTTACACCTTTTGGCAGTTTGCATAAAATAGAATTAAGGAGGTTTTCGCTTGCAGGTACAAAAAGAGTGGGGATTGGTTCCAATACATTATTGACATGCTTCCAACCCTATCGTTCTGGGTCTAACGTAATATTATGTATACACACACAGGTAAGCAAATTTTGTAATTGTTGTGTAACAACTTTTTTTTACAATAGTTTGTCTGTCTGTGTGTTTGTCTGACATATTTTTATCATAAAACTAGCCGTTTCGCTAAAAAAATTAAAACTACACATTTTTGAAACTTTTGCCCTTAAATAAATTGTTTTTGTAGACATGGGATCGATGGAGACTTTTCACAATTTTATAACAATGATGTCCCTAACATCTTTGCTTTGTTAAAAAAATCTACGTTTAAAATCAAGGGATTTAAAATTATACATGTTATAGTAAAATTAATAATTGCATGGTTTTATGAAAAATGTTCTTCAAATTTGTGAGTAAAAATTATATCGACTTGAAAAGTGTGAAACTTCAAAAGAAGTACCTACCGATAGATGAGATGAACTATACAGTTGATCGAATTTAATTTCTTTAAATAGATTCCAGATATCCGAATTCATCTTCTTATCGGTCTATATAACACATTTATATATGTTTTAGATATTATTCTCAACACGACATCTGTGTACATTTGTATGAGTCACCTCAGCGACAATAACCGCACGTTGCCACCTTTTTGCTTTTATTAGTGAATAGTGGTTTAGTAACTAGATGGCGTTAGCTGCAATCTGTATTTAAGGAGATCCGACATCACCCCGTTCTAACTTATAAGTGAAATTTACTGGGTAAAAGTATTATTTACAAATTTATCAATAAATAGATTGGAATGCATGGTTTATCTAAAAACATACCAGGAAACGTGAAATATAAACACACTCTGTCAAGTTCGGATATCAAAGTTTTTCCATGTTTATAAGTAGATAACTGGATAGAAATCATATTGCTCGTGGTATACAAATAGTTTCAAAATCTCTGCACGCAAAATTAAAACACGATCCTGGACGACATTGACAAATATATTTGTGCCCAATATTAACATTTAAATTTAATATCCTTTATGATAATTGTCTTTCAATAGGGAATTTCTCAATTAATATTTCATAACCATTTGAAATTCTAAAACCAGAAGCTATCTACACCTAGATGGTACAGCGGGCCTACCATGAACTGTTATTGCGATCCAATTTAAGACCTACATTCAATCGTTTTGATATTTCGTACCATGAGGCTGATAAGACGACCAGTTTAGGTCGCGACTTTAACAAGTCCCAAAATAAACCGCTAACGTTAATTCGTTCATTCAATTCGTACCATGAGCTATCTTTTCGACCTAAACTGAACCGCTTAACTATCAAAACTAGCGATTTAATAAAAGTTGCTATTATCGTAGCCTAAACAGAATTGTTACGAATTATATACTGTAGATACTTGGTGTTAATCCTTATTTATTAGTGTTAAAGATAATTATACCATTAGTTTTAAAGATAAGTATGAGTATAAACTATAAATTGTTTTAAATAAGTATAAACCATAAAATTATAAACCAACGAAGATCTTATTTGGAGCTGTGACTGTGTTGTGAAACATTTTCTTCATAGTCATATGAAGAAAATGTTATGTTATGTCATATTTTGTGACCATCTTACAATTGTAGCTTTGTTTTTAATACGTACCTGTATTTTTTTTTAATTAATGAGGTACCTTCCTTAGTATACTAATGAGATTTTATACTCGCTGCAACTAACTTTTTAAAATTCGATTTGTGGTGGCAATGGTTATCTATTGTTATATTTAATGTATATAAAGCTGACACTAATTCTAAATCTCTTTAGTTATATTCAGACTCATATTAGAGACGATTAATTAATACTTCCTTTTCATCATTGCAACGACTGAAAATCTGACTTCTCTGTGACTTGTCTTAGAAACTTACATAATGTTGTAAATTACTACATAGTAGGTACCTACTGCATTTATTTTACAATTATTTAGAATTTTAACTTACGCCTAAAGCCAGACGTTTTCTTTTCGCTGAAATGTATTAAATACCTAAGCTCTTTTCAACATTATTATTTTTGTTATATTAATATTTTTTAAAAAACGATCATCGATAATATACCTGAATATATTTTAGCTTTAAACTTGATATTTTCTTAAAAATATAATATAATAAGTGTTAAGGAATTTGGGAATCAAATAATAAATGTTTAAAAACGCATTTGTATATATTCGTTGGTACTCAAATACTGAAATATCAAAGTTTACTAAGTATTACTATTTTAACTCTAAATGAAACAATAACACATGGTTTGATAATAAATCTGAGTTAGATCCAGATGCTTTCCACCTTCCACCGAATGATGATAGGATAATATAATCGTTGAATCTTACGCGGGATCAGATAAACCATCAAAAAAAAATGCGAAAAAAAGCCAAGTTTAATTTATAAGAATATGCCTCAATGGCTTTCTTCAGCGACAAAAGAACTGGGATCTAAGTTGGAGCCGAGCTATTGAGCTTCTCAGTCTCTCAGTGTTAGTAGTCAGTCCTGAAATGCATAATATACTACAACGTAAAATATGTTATAATGACTTAAAATGACTTTTCTCTAATAAATTAGGATAAAATTTTGAAATCTTAGGTCTGACTTGGCTAGTTTTCATACAAGAATTATCTTATAGACTTTTCCAGTTCCAAAGGTATAAATTCTTATTTTATTCTTCCGAAAATTTGACTTGCTGTTACGACCTAGCCATCAAACATAGAACTATTCGTTGACAGTCTAGTAAATACTGAATAAGTAATAATAATTTGTTTATTTGACTGTGAGAAGTTTTTATTTGTTAAAGAGTTAATAGTTTTTTAAATAGATGTACATCATTATTTTGCAAAATAGTATCTATTTAAAATACCATTTTTTTATTCGAATAGAAATTTATTTGGGAATAAACTTTACACACACTAGTTTTATTAGCAGTTCGTAGGTAGTTCCGTACATAAGGATTTTAGTTTCATAAGGTAGATAGATAGTTAGTAACTAATCTAAGAAATTTTAAGAACGACCATAAAACAAACAATTGACTTTTAATTTATCTTAAAAGATAAAAGTTTTTGTTGCAAAAGCTATCAGAGCACAAAATATGTTCATTTTCTTACAGCATTTATATAAATATGTAGGTACTGCATAATTATATAAATGCTGTAAGAAAATGCACTGTAAATGGTTTATCAGAACCAGTACCTACTCAATTGTTTGAGTGATAATATAATGTACCTAATAAATGTAGATAAGACACCACCTGAGTACCTCGTACGAGTCTGATGAAATGTACTAAATTGTGACAGTTTATGCCTTGAGCATTGTTCACACCAAGTTCATGTTTAGAGTTTGCTCAATTTATCTCTTCAGACAAACTGACGGAGTGATGTATGGAGCGTCGATCTTTAAACCATTGTCACGTACGATTACATACTGCAATCGATATCGATATTTTTTTAAAGCATACTACTTATATTAAACATATTCATTATTTTCGAAATATATATTTAAATAAATATATAAATAAATAATAAATAAGATTGAGACTTTAAGCATTATGATATTTGTATAACACAATAAAAAAACGACGAGTGCAAGACAAAAAAACTGAGAAAAATTCAAACAAAATTCCACCCTTAAGTTATCAATTCCATTAACAAAACGAACTATTTCTGTTCGAGGACAAGCTTCACAAGCTTCAAAGTTACAGTTTACGCTGTTACTACAATAATGTAAGAAAATTAATGTTATTCTTTTATTTTTATACTCTAAGTATATTTACTACTATTGACTAGTTTTGGTATTTTAGATAGCTTCAAAGATCACTTAATAATTGGTTCAAATGTAGTTTAGAAAGATATAGAAGAAATATAGAGACTACCATCGAATAGTAATATCACAACTTAATTTAACAAAATGTTAAAATTTTAACATTTCTATAATACCTATTAACATAACAAATTACTGGATTGCCTATAAATGTGACTCAATGCTTGCAGTTTAATGAAAAAGAAAAAAAACTTACTTTCAAGTGATATTACCAAACATAAACGCTATTAATATTGTTTATACCCTAAGATATACCATTTAATTCATATACAAAGTTTATAAGGACAACATTTAAATTTAAATAATACTTTTATTGGACTTTTAAACATGTGAATGAGTAGAACCATTATACTAAAAAAAAGACAACAATCATTTTATAAATCCATTCGTTAATACAGTCCTTTAAACGTTGAGGCCAGAGATCAATACAACATTGATATTTTTTTATAATTGATTTAAAATTCCTTTCTAGTAATAAATCTGCTAAGGTGTCCTTTACTAGATTTTTTTATGACTCTAGGCTCCTACTCGTCATTTATTACACTGATATTTGAATCATAAGCAGTATTTTAAATTCAGTGTGAACAAGAAACACACCCAAGATTCAGGGCACAATATGTGAGGTTTCGGGTCGGGAGGGTTAGAAACAAGGAGGTCAATTTATCCTCACATCGGCCCTCTGATCGACGGGTTATCCTAAGAAGTAGGTATACGAGTGGTTATATCACTTCAAATTTAATAGATATCAATTGTAAATACAAATTATTATTATTGAATTTGATAACGTTTATAAAGTGCATAGAAGTGCCGATGGTCTTAAATCAGTTTAGATAAATTAAACGAGAAATTTATTTATTTACCTACATTATACTTCGACTTATTTGTACGCATATCAGTAAATACATAAGACCTGTAAATAAAACAACATTGTATATAAAAGGAACGTGTAATACATTTATATCATAAAGAGATATTCTTTTCACATTTGGTAAATATTAGATATTTTCATACAAACTCATCTGCGGCTGTGTACATTAACACAATGCTACATACATTTATTTATGAATACAACTACTGTCAGCCGGGACATTTACATGATATAATAATAACATTTTACAGACACACATATTGTTAATATACAATACATACACAATTCTAACTTCCATTAACATTTATATTAGGTACAGTCGAAAAAAAATATATTATTTGAATATTTTAAAATGACTAACTAACCTGGAAATAATAATGTAATGTATGTAAATAGAATAAATATTTTTATATTTTTTTTATATGAAACAAGTAATTATGAAATATAATGAATAATAAATATTTCTTTTAGCAATAATATTAAGAACAACATACAATTCTAAATTTTAGCAAGCCTGTAAACAAAATGAAAGCTAACATATAAATATTTTGTTGAGGCAATAGTTTGAATTTTCCAATCTTGATAAGATAGCACGGTGAAGAAGTTTATTTTTTGTTAATATCAAAATATTTCAAGTTAGCAATTAACATTTATTCCTAAACAAACACCTATGATATTATTATATATCTTATGTTTTAGGTTTTATTAAAAAATTGAGGCTCTGCGTTGTCCTTGTCACACATTTATAATAACTAGGTGACGAACAGAGACAAAAAGTCAAAATATATTCATTTATAAGTATTTTATATAAGAGTATAGCAATAAGGAAGACATCGATAGCCTGCATGGATTATCTCATAATTTAGAAAATATTAAAATTTTAACGTTATATTATATTCTAAATAATCATAATAATACATGTCATATATAATATCAAATGCTATTTTTTATATATTTATCTATATTATATTATTATTACTTAAATGCAAAAGAAATGGAAGATAAAAGAAATACGGGTTTTTTCACTCACATTAGTAACGAACTGGATTATAAATATTAATTATTAATTATCAATAAATGATTTATGTACTTTATTCCAAAAGTGGTTCAGTGGGATTGATCTTATAAGGTTATCCACGTACCTAGAGAAATCTTTTTACAGAAAATCACCTGAATCATTGGAATATTAACCTTTTAATTAATATAGGTATGATTATTTATGTTTTAATTAACTAATATTAGCTTTAAAATCAATACTAAGCATTCTAATGCCTACACACTAAGCACTTGCACTCCAACCTGGACCAACCTGGACCACCCTGGACCAACAGCTTCAAGCCAACCCACACAACAATTATATAATTACAGAAAATCACTCCGCTCCATGATATGTTTTGTTTCGTATTTTTTTACAATTCTTTAAGAAGCCAATGTACAAGAAATTTTTTTCTTAAAATTCTAATAAATAAAGAATGAAAACTAAACCGATACGGGCATAGATTCGAACACGTGATATCTGGAAAGCCGTCCAGTCACTCTTTCAATTGGGCTACCGAGTGCCGTATCGTTACTGGTCTCGGTCAATTAAGCTTTCTATTTGTTATCGTCTTCATCGGGACGGTGTTAACATCTTTTAAACTTCTTTCGAAAATCCTAATCAATGTTTCTGACTTTGCAGAATTAATAAACATTTAAAAGATGCAATAACCATAACGAATTAATGAAAATATTTATAAACATGTACAGCCATATTAAGCTTAATCTTTTTGAACAATAAACATTTATTATTATTATTATTACAAACTTATTTAAAATTAAAGACTCAACCTCTGGGAAACCGTCTCGTTGCTCTATCAAATAATTTTTTTAACGGGACAGTAGTGACATATATTAGGCTCCTTTCTATAATCTTTACCCTTGTTCTAGACACTCATATATAGAATACATACGGTAGCTCAACAGGTAGTAAGCCAGAGCAACGGGGCGATTACCCAAAGATCGGGTGATCGGTGCGAATCTCTGCCCGTATCGGTTTATTTTTCATTTAAAATTTTGTTATGTTCTAAATAAACTTAACATGGCTATATGTGCTTATAGATATATACTCCATTTTTATATTCTATAAACTAATTTTCTTTTAAAAATGTTATATAACAAAATAAATACATACGGACATGTGTTAAAATAAAAAGATGAGAAACATATTACTAACGTTTCCAACTCCACTCTCTTTAAAGGTCAGTTTCTTTGATAAGTGATGCAAATATCTCTGGGTATTACAAATATATAATGCCCTAAGTCAGTCTCATAATTGCGTACATAATAAAGGTGATTATACAAAGGTAAAAGAAGCGCATTGCATTAGGATGATAAATTAGGAGTAAAAAACTAACTATACATTATCTGTTTCTAATCTGAACACAGACTACACGCATCGCCCTTTAAAGTTGAAAGCCTTCTTTACTAATGAAGATATTATCATCAGTAGCCAGTGCGGGTCGATGATTCTATATCAGTTTATATTAAATGAATTTCAGTCTTTTATTATATACAAAAATCTTTGGTTATAACGTATTTAAAGCGTCGCTTTGTAAATATATTTATAATAGGAGCAGATCATTGCCCCTCTGTTATTCGCACGATTCCTTCAATTGACTTAGTGTGGGTGTACATGAATGTGATGTCTAAACATTATCATTACGTTGTTTTACTTTCTTGAATTATTTGTTTTTTTTTTATGGATAGCTAAATCTTAATATTATTTTACTGCGTTTTGGTTTTGAATTTATATCTCTTATGTAATCTTTCATTATATCGACCGTCTAATGCCTCAGTGTCTAAAGTGACTATTATCAGTATCCAGTGTTACAGTTGGAAGCTATCAATTTGGAGTTCTAGATGATCATAAACAAAGATAAAAACTAATTCTAAATATAATAAGATGGTTTTAAACTTCTTGTGACTCACATATAGAGCTATATAAATTAAATTAAATTAATATATTCTGAGCTTTAACTTTAGATAATATAATTATTCAATGATAAATTGGATTCTCTCACTCTACTTAAGTTATTTTAAAGTTTTGATCATAAATTAACGAAACCAATATAATCAATGAAAACTTGAAACAAATACTAAGTTTATTATTTTAAGTTAGTTCATTATCGGGCAAAAATTGGTTGTAGTTAATAAATGTATCAAATTTTTACCTTTAAAATAAGTGATATAGTTCAGGTAGACATAATTTAACGACATCATATATAGTTATGTTTCATAACATGTACATATATAGTTATGTTTCATAACATGTACATATATAGTTATGTTTCATAACATGTACATATATAGTTATGTTTCATAACAAGTACATATATAACATTTTCATTAAAACAGGTACAGTAATAAGACATCAATAACATTTAGATTTCTGTTGTAAGTACTGTTATAGAAAACATCATAGATTCATTTACTGTTTTAATTGACTACATAATTCAAAAACCAAATAATAAACAGAATACACATCCAATATTTACCTAATATATTACTAGACCGATTTTGATCCACATTTACGGTTTTCACAGGCAAATTTGTTGGTACTGATGCAGGTTCCATGCGTACAACATTGACTAAAGGAAATAACAACATTATCTATGAACATTATGATTCAAATAGCATAATCCAGCAATTATTAATGTCAAGGCTTACCAGTGACTGTATGATTTTGGACGTCCGCGAACCCTTCTTCAATGCTTGCATAGCTTGGGATAGTACTTAGGCAGGTGATGTCAACAGTTTGGTTTGGGTAAAGTTGTAGGCTTGTTAGCGGAAATCGTAAAGATGAATTGGTGATGGATAATGGCATTCCGTGGTGGTGACGACGAACATTCATCGTACCGTGGGGGATCGTCAACCTTTCATCCACCTGGAAAATCAGACTCATCGATATGACTGGTCCGACATATAAATATATAGTCATCTCATACATAAACTTAGTATACAAATGCCTTTATGTATAAGATCTTACACCGAACTCGTTCATAGTTAATACAAAAAAATATAGATATAGCGTTGTTTCTATGTTCTCTAATGATTTGTATATATTTAATTTTGATATGTTCTATATGTACCAGGATTTTTTTTATGTACATTAAATTTAGCTGATAGCCTTAAATATAATGTACACATAAAAAAATAGTGCTATATTCCAAATATCATGTAATTTGAAATATAAATTTGTTTGATAATTGCTTTGAGTGTAGATGAATATCAAATATAATCGAACAGAAGTAAAATACCTGCCAAGGCATAAAATTCAAAAAAGAAGCGTTTGTTGTATGGTAGTCCCCTTAAATACATATGTTTTTAAATTCTATATTTTAAAAGTGAATATATCTATACATATAATAAAATCGTCACTGATCCATTTCTGTACATGGAAAATATATTTAAAAAACCTTATAGGGGGCTTTTATAAAAGCAAGAGAACCCAAAACAATGGTTTTTCAGTTTGTCTGTATATCTGTATGTTTGTGCACGCTAATCTCAGAAACGGTTTAATCAATTTGAATGTGGTTTTCAGGAATATATTATCACAGTCTTCACTTAACATTTAGTGTTTGTCTCATTTGTATCCATTAAGAAATAAAAAAGTTATATCAATTTATGTCAATCCCGTAATAGGTACCCAAAACAATTGTTTTTAATTCTCTCTGTTTGTCTGTATATCTGCATGTCTGTATGTTTGTGCACGCTAATCTTGGAAACGGCCTAACCAATTCGACTGTGGTTGTCACGAATATATTGTAATTGTCTTTACTTAACATTTAGTGTTTGTTTTATTCAAATCAAAAATAAAAAAGTTATGTCAATTTATGTCAATTAGAGATACTCCTACAATAAAAACTACTAGCCGGAGTTTGATGAAACTTTGAGCGAGTACGTTTTATCGAAATTAAAATCTACGCATACGAAGTCGCAGGCACAGTTAGTAACTAAATATTCTTAGAATGTTTCTAGCGTCTACCTGTAGTAGTTATTAAAATCCCACAAAAAAACTTACGTTTTTCTGAATAGGAACCCCCTCAATTATTTATTTTATTCTGATTTTAATATTTGTTGTTATAAGGACAACAGAAAAACTAGAAGTGTTGGTGTCTAGCTATCACAGTTTATGAGATACAGCCTGGAGATAGACACACGGACAGACAGACAGCGAAGTCTTAGTAATAGGATTCCGATCCGGTTCCGGTTCCGAAAATTTTGCTTAGCAAGGTTTTTAATAAAGATGCATAAAGTGTAACATTAGCGTTTTTATAAAAAGATTTGATATTTTTTTTTCTTACTCTTTATCAATACAAATCATTTACCAATATTTCAGTTAACATTAACAAAAGTATCGTTCCATCAAACTAATAAATCAATGGAGACTAATCAATTGTAAAACAATTACAAATACTATTTAACATATTAAAGCAATAAACTGCCTATTTAATTTGAAATAACAGTAATTTTTGGATGTGACCTGAGGCACTGCTGCGTAATAATTGAACGACCTCGTAAATGTACGATTGGTTTCAAAATGAAAACAGAACGAGAAACAAATAAAATGCTATATTTATTATAGGGCAAAGCTTTTAGATTAAAATTTAACGCTATATTCTAAATTTGATCCAAGTATATTTGTTGAAAAATATATTAATATGACGGTCGAAGTATTGTGTTCAATATATCATAATGAAATTACTTTTATTCGGAGCATTGGAAATTTAGTCAATTAAAGTCAAAGTGCAATATGTAATTTTTATAGTCTTATAGAAATTTATTTTTATAACACTCCAATAACCTAATTCTAATTAATTTACATTTTAAGTTTTTTACGTTGTTAAGCTCTTTATCTTGGTGAAATATATTTTTAACATTCTTAAAACCAAGTAATACTAGAGAATACATTAATAAAAAAACTTAGCCACATTTCCATTACCCGTATTTATTCCCCATCGGAACTTATTGCGAACCTAGCAACCACGCAACCAGTATTAACTTCAATTGAATTACTATTATCATCGTTCTTTTTCTAGATTTAACGGGGCGTCAGTGAAGCAACAGCACTGTGATTTAACATTTAGAAACTGGAGATTTTTTCTATAAAACCATTAAAATGATACCAATTATTTCCTTATAATATTAATTAACTAAGTTTTTATAAAAAAATAAAACAAATTAGGTATCGTGCGTCTTATGGCTGCCTCAACCCATGGCAATATGTAATCTATTAAAGAATCTAAAAGTTTAAAAGTTGGCACTGTTGGCACAACACCGAAAATATCGAAAACCGACGCAATATCTATATCTATATCAATACTAATTATACAATATCTATATCTATACTAAGGTTTGATTTTTTGTTTGTTTCTTTGTAATGAATAGGCTCCAAAACTACTGGACCGATTTCAAAAAATTTTTCACTGTTGGCAAGCTACACTATTCCCAAGTGACATAGTATCATTGAAATTATAGGTTTATGGTAACTGAAATAATAAACACAAGTTTGAGACATGATATCTTCTAAATATCTGAAAATACCGCGTCAATGGTGGGCCCATATTTTGTTGTGGATTCTAGTGGATCATTATTCATTTTCAAATTCAATATTTTATACAACAAGGCCAACTAGAGGCGAGTTGCTGAACTAAAGAGACAAGCGTGATATCTGTGTCTGTGTGTGTGTGTATGTGATGTGGATGTATGTTATTATTTTCAGTTGGTATTATCAGTATATTTCGTAGCAATGTAATGCCTATATATATAAAATTGCCACGGGAATAGGATACTATAGAATTAACTATTTCTATTATAGGTCTGGATAATTGTAGTTTCCCGAGATTATGCTAAAAGCGACTTATACGCGAGCGGAGCCGCGGGCAAAAGGTAGTAAATATAAAAATAAAAGTACCTTTACGGATTTAACTCGCGTATAATTAATTTTTAACTGTAAGTCTTACCGTGAACAACGATTTCTGCAAAGTATTAGAAACATGGGTTTCAATTTTAAATAAATAATTAATTTTAAGTGAGTTAAAACTGTAAAAATATTTTTATTGAATAGTTTTATTTGAAAGTTTAATTTTTAACTGTAAGTCTTACCGTGAACAACGATTTCTGCTAAGCATTAGAAACATGGGTATAAATTTTAAATAAATAATTAATTATACGTGAGTTAAAACTGTAAAAATATTTTTATTGAATAGTTTTATTTGAAAGTATAGTACTCGTGAAAATCGTAGAAAATACTAGTATAAGAAATAATATATTTTTAATTATCAGTTTAATTCAAAATAATATCAATAAAATTTCTTCAATTAATCTTAAGGAGGCCCCGTATTAAGACATAGGTTTAGGTTATAGAAAACACAAAAAAGAACATACAGTCTGATTAAAAAGGGCAAAATCAAAAGTGATCTTATAACGGGTACTTACCTTAACATTATTTATGAGCCAGGTGAGGTGGGGGGCGGGGTGAGCAGGGCCGCTTTGACAACTTGCCTCCAGATCGTCCTTTGCTGATAACTTTTTGTGTTTGATTATTATTTTAGGTCGAAATTTCTGCCGAACTGTAAAGAGAGGTCGGTTATTACTTATCTTTTATCTGTTGACTTATATTATAAAATATATATAATTTAATTTTATATATTAATTAAATAGTTGTGTAGTCCTTATTTCTGGCTCAATGACTTTCATGACCATCGTCTCACTATGAACTAAAATTGAGAAGTGCTATAAAACGAAATTGCAGTTAATGTAGTTGATTTTAGATTAGTCGGTTCCGCCCAAAAGAAAAAAAACTAAAATTACATAGACAGAGCTTTGTAAATATCAAATAGTTTACCACAAACTGAACATAAAACCAAACTAAAAATGAGCATACCTCTTACATAATTCAATTATCTAGATAGATAAAAAGGGAAAAATATATAATCCTCTTTAGAGCGGATGGCAAAGCATAAAGTGAAAAAGAAAAAATGTTTTTTTTTTTTTTTTATAAATACTAAAGAAGAAGCTTGCATGAAAGAATGAAGTACTTCAAACTATTACTGTAGAGTTAGTGTTTATTACGTCTTTTAAATTAGAAAATCAAACATAATTTCTAGAACGTATTTCAAAGGCGGCATTAGTAGGTTCTTTCCAAATTTGGTTAGGTAGGGAGAGGAGTGTGGAGGGTGAAGGTGAGCGTTTTTGCGCATAATAAAGGGCCCCCTTAAACCTACCACTGCTTGCACTCCTCTTCTTGCAACGCGATGGGCCCGGACCCGCACGGTGAATCCATGGATTGCTAAGAAGCTTCGTCTTATTTGAAATAAACTTTATTTCTACAGTAGTGTAATACGATGTCCATAAGTATACGAGTATCCACATTGAAGGTGCCAATGATATCTATGATACTTATATGACCGCCTTATAAGCATGTCAACACCATAATACGATAGATAAATATCTTAAAAATTCAAACAATTTCAATAACCTAGGCAACTAACCATAGCATTTAGTAGTTTGATATTATTGATTCGATATTGTTAATATTCGATACTATTGACGTGGGTATAGTTGGTATTCGATATTGTTAATATTCGATACTATTAACGTGGGTATAGTTGGTATTCGATATTGTTAATATTCGATACTATTAACGTGGGTATAGTTGGTATTCGATGTTGTTAATATTCGATACTATTAACGTGGGTATAGTTGATATTCGATATTGTTAATATTCGATACTATTAACGTGGGTATAGTTGGTATTCGATATTGTTAATATTCGATACTATTAACGTGGGTATAGTTGGTATTCGATATTGTTAATATTCGATACTATTAACGTGGGTATAGTTGGTATTCGATATTGTTAATATTCGATACTATTAACGTGGGTATAGTTGGTATTCGATATTGTTAATATTCGATACTATTAACGTGGGTATAGTTGGTATTCGATATTGTTAATATTCGATACTATTAACGTGGGTATAGTTGGTATTCGATATTGTTAATATTCGATACTATTAACGTGGGTATAGTTGGTATTCGATATTGTTATTATTCGATACTATTAACGTGGGTATAGTTAGTTGGTATTCGATATTGTTGATGTTCGATATTGGTGCTGTTTGTTACATAAGGTTCTTAATTAAAACCGTTTGTGTCTAAAAAAGTATGGCTTAGATTTAAATAAAAAATGTTGTCTTATAAAGGTTTATGAATAATATGTGGGCAATACAATATAAATTTTTCTGCGTTATTAAAATGTAAGTACATGGTGAAAGGAGCACGTTTCGCTAAACGCAGCTCGTAATTACTTACCCTGATATACGACAATGATACGTGGACATGCCAGAACAAGTATGAAAGCCAAATTACATACGTTGGGTGTAATTAATTTTTCGGAGCAAAAACAGAGAATGACTGATTCAATGATTCTAAAAAGACTTTGTATACTCGCATTTCTGGCTTGAAGGGGACAGTCATTATTAATACATAGGAAATACCTGTCACCGCGTGACTAAAAAGATCTGCAAGTGCTTAGGAAACTTATGATTAAAAATAAATGTTATTTCCAACAATATATTGGATGAAACACTTTGGAAATATGTTGTAAAAGTATCTCAGAACCCAAAATAATTTGCTTGGCAGAGGAGATTGAATCCGTGAGGCAGGTCCATAATTATGTAATTATTTTTTTAAACGAAAACCTAATGTATTTTTTTTATCCATAGCTAAATGCATGTATTAGATACTTGATACGAAATAGAAGGTGAAGTTAATGACAAAGTTTTTTAAAACCTATAAAGAAATCTATAAAAATATTGATTTTCTCTTTTCATAAAGTTTACTTAAATTTAAGCGAACAATACATAAAAAAAATACAATCTTAAACTCTTAAATAAATAACGTAGGTACTAATACTGCTACTGTTCAGAACCTCACGTGTAGAGTATTTTAGGTCTCTACATGGCTGAGTTCTACTTACCAATAACGGTCACTTCATGTATTTTAGAAGCCTTCGAATATAACGGTATCTCCAACGCTATTTCACAGGCGTAGGGTCCGGATGCTGTGAAATCCATTTTCTCTAGAGTTATCGAAGTCGGAGACATTTTCATTAGCTACACCAAATAAAAACTTCATTAAAATGTTCATTTTTTTTTGTTTAAGATATAAGTACATTATTTTAAAATAATGTTATTATCTAGGGTTGGCGTGAGTTAGTTATAATTAAAATTAATAATTTATTTCAAAGTCAATAATACATCAAATATCTGTTTACTTTTACTTGTCATAATAAAAATATTAACAAGTTTTAAAAGAACAGACCTAATTAATAGAAAACTATTAAATAGTTTCAATGTTTAAATTACAAACAAATAATACCGCCGCTGTTATTTCCCAGCACAAATAATTATTTCTATAGAAAGATAGAGACGAAAGCGCCACAAAGAAAAGAAATTTGTACAAAGGATGAAACGATTCCGCGTACCTCTTAGGATGATACGCCACAAAGCGCCAATTTTGTTTTGCTAGTTGTCAAGTTTGGATGCTGACCTCAATATTAGCTTTCATATTAATTCACTTAAATTACAATTTGTCAGTACTATATTTACAATCTAAGCAAATCGAACAACGAAATCCAGGATTTAGGTATCCTTTTAGTTTACATATTTAAAATAATTACAACATTATATGAAGATAATTAATTATTAACAGTAAACTGATATTCTCTTAAAAGTCTAAGCAAGAAATCAATATATATATACTTACTTGGGTGGGTGGAATATTTGGTTGTCGGTTTACAATATTATATTTTTGACTGAGTTATAATTAATGTGTTACCTTAGCTTGAACGGTCTTATTTTAAGGTATTGGAACTACTTTGTTATCTCACATTCATTGTTCAGATCAGCATTTACTGTTTCAGAAAAAATAATTTGCAGTGAAATCATTACTTTTTATAACCTGTTAGTCTGATTAATAAGTGTTTAAAAAAGTTTTTTATTGTTTTGCTTTATTAAATTAAGGAGTTTATAATGAATATTTTAGAACTAGAGAATATAACTTTTCTCCTCATGTATTTCAGAGTATTGAGCAACACAGTGTCTTGAAAAGAAAACGAAAATTGATGAAAAAGAATCCAATGTAGTAATAAAGAAACCTAACTAAATCTTTTTGTTTTTTAGAGTTTTGTAAAATATATATTTTTTTGGCGAAGATGAGTATAATGTTATTAATTCAGTAATCAAATAATATAAAAATATTACTTGTAAAGCTAAAGTCTCAAAATAAGTAACCGTAATCCATAATGATATGTTTTAATAACATAGATATTTATAAGCAAGCTAATTTGAAAGTGAATACCTTCTAGAGCAAATTACTAATGTATATTGATGTAAGTAATGCGCTTCGTAACTTCTTGTATCAAAGGGTTCTGTAGCGCTTAAGCTTTAGCTTATTCAAAATAACTTGCATGTTCAAATTCCACGTTGACATATAAATGTCTGATAAGCACTTGTTTTATTATTGAAATGTAAAGTATATTACATTAATTTATAAAAATAACAATTTTAATAAATAGCATTTAAGTATTTTAATTAAAAAACAAACGTCTATTACAATTATTATACAATAACTATACGTTAATTATGAATTTAAAATTATACTAGAATTTATCAAAATAAAAAGAATTTAATTTCCTAACACTATTCGTGGTATTTCGTAAATAATCAGATATTGCAATCAAAGAATGCAAACGATTTATTGCATTGCATTGCATTTAATGCAGAATTAGTTAAATGTTAGTATTTCATATTCAATGGGTGATGGTTTAATAATAAACTAAACAAAAAAAGAAATTAACACTGTCTTTCAAAAGGAAATTATTGTTAATTTTAAATTTATTTAAAATACATATTCTTGATATTGTTTGCGATTTATTATGATACTCGTATCTACCTGGAGTCCGTTATTTCTTACGATAAACTCTTTGACACGTTTTGTCAGCGTAAAACGATACTTTGTGAATAGATACTTTAATGTTATGGAGACATAAAAGGTCATATCAAAGGTAACGTAAACGAAGTGACCTTTACTCAATAGAAATCTTTGAAAACATGTAGGTACATACTACTTTTACATACATACTAATTCTTCTATACGTGTATTATCATTGGAGTGCTCCTAAATGACTCGACCTATATTTGTGTAATATTTTGTTATTCTTATTTTTTAGATGTTCCTCCAAATTATCTTTTTTTAATGTTTGACTTCGTATGATAATTTATATGGTTGTATTCTTTTAATTGTTTTCTTTATACACAACAGAAATTGAACAAAAACATTTATTTCAAAGATATTGTTTCACTTATCAAACCTACAACTTGCATTAAGATTAAAACAAGACAAACAGAATGTTTTTATGTTGCTCTTCTGTTATAAGTTGCCACCACGTGGCATTGCAATGTACCAACTTTGATATTATAAAATCAATCACTATAAAAATGAGTGACAATATGTATTTTAGTACTAAAAGTATTTTTACCTCACTTTATTCTTACTCACTTTTTTCTCTCCACAACACTGCAATATTACTTCTTATATACAGGGTTATTTGTAATTAGTTGAGCATCTTTTGCAGGCAGCCCCTCTACATCAATCCTAACAACATTTGTTCTACGACTTTTTAAAATTAATAGTTTTAAAAATTTAGTTTTTCCCATACAAAATTTATTTATTGCCTCTGAACGTGCATTAAACTTGAGCAAAGAGAGGCCACGCAACTTGTCAAAATATGTGCCAAGGCCAAGTGCATCGGGGCGCGGGGTGGCGGGGTGACGCAGCGGCGGCTGTGCACGTTAGAACTTGATCATTATCTAAGGTGTAATAAAAAATAGCATCGTTTTCCATTTTTATTTATTAAAATATTTTCTACAATAGTCGAAACACATATTGTCTAACTGTTTAAGAATCTAATGAAAAAACAAAATCTCCAATAGAAGTTGTCCCCACAAGTTGAATGTCTTAATATTTTAATTTGGTTTATGAAATAAGGGCACTGTAACGAAACCAAATAAATATTATTTTTACAAAACAATAACTTTTCTTTAACTTACTTTATACATATCATATTATCTCGTTTGTTAATATTTATATCATCACAATAAAACAATAAGTTACTTACGCATTTCTTTACGAAGTTAATAGAAATTGCAGTCAGTCACAAATAGAAGCGTCGGTATACAGAAACAATCCAGGTAGTTAATATAAAATATCAGTAATACTACACACTTTCATCACCATAAATCTCAAGAGACAAATGAAATATCAATTATCAAATAACAAAGATAATAATATCAAATTACAAATTACTTGACATTTGGTTGGTATTGACACCAACTGTTGGTGTTACCATTAATTAAAACCATCACTGTAAAATAGTAACAGTATTTAAAATGGCTTCATCTTGTGATCCCAACTATAAACTTCATTCAGATATCCGACAAAATAAAATATTAAGAAACACCAGGAATAATAGGAAGTTTATTTAAATTATGTCTAAATTGGCCTTTCCTCGTTTATGATATTAATAAAACTGAAAAAACGAAATCTTTAGTCTTTATTAAATATGTGTGTGTGTATTAGTGTACACATGTAAGAAGTGAAACTTCTTTATGACATGTAAATATAATTCACATTTTCTTTTAAATGTGGCTTAGAAATAAAGATGGCGCGTAACAGAAAAACGTCATAATTTTCATTAATATTAATTAATTAAAACGTAAGAAGTGAATCGACTGTTTCTGACGTATAATATTATCATAGAAGAAACACATAAGTACCATAAAAACAGACAAATGTACACAATCCACTTTAAAAATAATAACTTTAGGATTCTTAACATGTTGGATCGTCACTATATCACAAATAAAATTATTCTTCATCATGGTTTCTGCTGTTTCGAGTTGTTGTTCGTTCTAGGTATAGCAAAACAGACCTTGTAAAGATCAGGACTCCAATGCTCCATTTCTCAGCCAAAACTCGTACTTCTTTTTATTCTTACTTCTCCTATTTCAAACAATCAATGTATTTTAAAAATATTATAAATTATATTTCATAATTTCTTCCTCATGTTATAATCTTGAATTTATTTATTAGTTTCAATAGCAAGTCCATAAAATCGTATTGTCCAGTATGTAATTACAATTCATTATTTAATTAAAAAACTCTAATCCGATAATTTTATTTTTGGTTAATGTAAATTGTGTTTTGTAATCCACATACTTGTCATTTTGATTATTTAGTATTTCCATAGCAACATGGTGTAAAAGAGATGAAGCTATACGAAAAAAGCTGGCGCGCGCGTTTAACAGTTTCTGACTTTCGTTACACTGCCGCGACCTATACTTTAGACTGCTTACAAAATACAGAGTAATAAATAATCGAGGGAGCAAAAATTTTTTTGTTTCGTTTATTCTGAGTTATTTATCAAGATTTTTTAAAAGTCGTAGAACAAATGTTGTTGGGATTGATGTAGAGAGGCTGCCTGCAAAAGGTGCTCAACTAATTAAAAATAACCCTGTATATGCGATATAATAAGATTATTTTCTAGAATTTGTAATTTTATAAAACCACTTTTGTCGGTTTCTGCTAAACTTTTGTTAGTTTTCTTCTTTGGTATAAAATTTAAAACTACAGTTCTTTTTTAACTTTTTACAGAAATACGATTATTAATATACTAACGTATAAATAATAAGCATTATTTTTATTGTACATTAATTGCATTGTTTGAGATAATTTGTAATTATTCTGAGTGTAATAGTTAGTAGTAGAGTAATAGATAGTATCTAATAATGTTTAGCAATTATTTTAAGTTTAATAAATTAAACAACATTTTGAGAACCGAACATATATTAAAAAACATTCTATGTATAAATATACCGTAACTGTCCTTTATTTAATATAATATTATTTTAATTCCTATTATTAAGACTATTAATCTTATCTTTTAAAATAGTTTAATCTGCTACATTCTATTCTTGCGAAAAATGATAGATTTTGCGATATCCGTCTAAAAGTTATTGCCCTTGAATTCCGATATCGCTAACGTAGCAAATATCAACAGATGGAGATCAGACGGAACGAGAAATGAGGTTATCTTTAAGTTAACATACGTTTAAGAAGATTTTATTAAATTGATAAGATCTGTGTTATATAAATTTTCTCAAGGCCAGCTATATGCAATAACACCATAAAAATATTTTATTACTTAAGACGAGATAATTTCATTTAAAAATATTTATTGACACTTTTCATTTCAACTTTTTTATTAAAAACAATTGAAGTGTTTCTATATGTTTTTCATTCAATCGATCTCCAGTAATGGAATAAAACAGAAATAGCTATTAATATATATATAGCTATTTCATCATATATATATATATATATATCAAGATGATGACTTTCAAAAGGGGATAGTATTCTAATGAAGTTCTGTTATAAAGTGCAGACATAACTCGACTACATAAAATGTGTATTGATTTTATTAAATCATTAAGAAACTATTACTTTCTTTATTGCTACATTATTTCTATAAAATGAAATGGCGCTAGGTTATTAATAAATGAAGTCAAATATCTTTTATCCGAACACCAGGTAGATACCTAAGACTTGTAAACTGGTCTTTCATTAAACACGACTGCTTTGAAATATTAAAAATAGTAATTTAAAACTTAAACCGGTAGCATTCGAACCTGCGATCTTTGGGAAATCGTCCCGTCGCTCGGTTAATTGAGCTACCTCATATATAACATAACATTCTATGTACATTCGTCTTTACCGGGAAGGAGGTAAAATCTATAAGGTTTTTTCAATTAATATTTACAAAATAAAATATGACAAACAAGGCTGACCATAATTATTAATTTAAATTAAAGAACAAACAATATGATAGGTTTATTTTTGTTACTTACATTAAGTTCCCCTCCAGTGAAGTTATAACGCTCAAATGGAGGATCTCGACCTTGAACGTACTGCATTATTCTTTGACCGCTTTTAAAAAATACAACCTGTGCGAACAAATTAATATTTATTAGATTACACATACCAGCTTAGTAAGAAAACCGAGTTATGAGGAAGATTTAAGCAACATGGTTATATCATTTAAATTATTCTATTATAATAAACTAAAAACTAATAAGACTCGCATTAATTCAAGGAGTACTTTAGTCAACTCATCGGTCATAGGTATGATCTAAACTAATATTTTTTTTATTATCTCAATTAAGTGGGCATGAGTAAATCTTTCTTTCGGACTGCGGTTTTTTTAATGTAAGCTTGCTTATATGTGTTTTTAAATTATAGCTTTCCAGTATATTAGTTACTATGTTTTTTAAAATTCTAAGCATTTGACATATTTTATAACAAATGAAAAAGTAAGATACGTAGTTATTTTAGGAAAAATGATAATAAAAAGTGTATAAATCTTACTCTTTTATAGAAATGTAACGTTACATAAAAGGTTGAACTTCATGCATTTGCTATTTTTAGCTTTGTATAAGGAATATGTTTGTTACGATAGGAAATTAAAATTGACGTTTAGACTGCTATATTACAACACTAAATCCTTTCAACTGGCATGTGTCAAAAGTGACTTTTCATTTGGGTAAGGGTAGTGATGTTGCAAAATTAAATATAATTTTAAAAGTATTTTTAAAAATAACTATTTACTATTTATTAATCATCACATATATAGTGTTACAATAGTTATTTTTTAATAAACAGTAATTTAATACCCTCAGTACTATTATTTAATGTTAATCATATAACTCCGTTTCTTGATTATATATTTTTTTCGAATATTCTAAAATACAACAATTGCATTAAATATAATAAATAATGTACTCAGATTTTGATAATATATGAATATGATGAATTTGATAACATTTTGTGTGTTGCCATAAGAGAAATAAAAATACATATTTTAATTTTGTATTAAATTGTCAGTAAAAAGAAAAAACATTACAATATGTATCTACAAACAAAACATTTATACCTTAATAACCCATATTTTTTTAATGATAAAATTAAAATCGTTCTAAATAAACACCCTAGAGTACTTGCAATTCTCACTGTTAATATTTCACGTGAAATGATAGAGAGACTTTTCATATTGTATGTGCCTGCTGTCCAGTTCATTATTTTACTCATTGAAAACATTTAGGAATAACAGATTATTTTTATATGTATCAGTAATTTTATTTTTTTTATCTTATAAATGTGTCCTTTAAAATAATACAGTGGACGCCGCTTATTGTGATCACGGTTAATGTTATCAACCGGCTATTGTTATCGAAAATGGTCGGTCCCAAATTTCTCCTTAGCAATACATTTGATTACATGTTATCTATTTAGAAGACGATACGACAATTTGATACGACGTGGTGTTCACCGAGAAACAAACTTTGAAAAATTATACTATTTTGAGAATTATATTCAAATGATTATGAATGAAAACAAGTGTCAAACAACAATAGATCGATATTTCAAATGAATCTTATGTTAGAATATTTTTAATAGTGTAAATAAATAGAAAATTTGAGCAAACAACAGAGTTTCTTATTATGAAACTTAATATGTACTTAAATCAATTCTAAATTATTACAATTCTTATTTTATCATTATGATCATTTATTATGTGCACTAAAATCCCCCAACAAGCATGAAAAAGTACCATCCGCATAATGTTATCATTAGGTTATTGTTATCAAAACGGGCTAAAAGTGATCACAATAAGCGGCGTCTACCTGTATAACACATTATCACATTAAAAAAAACAAAATAGCAATAGAAACATAAACATTTAAGTTCAAAGTCAATATATAGCTTAAAATAATATCGTACATGAATGTTTCTTGAGTGCTTTGAAGCCTACAAGCTTACAAGTTCTACGATGCTACGATTGCTACGATTGCTACGAACTGAATCTGACAGCTTATACTTCGCGTTTCGTTTATCTTGGTTCAGTGGCTACGTAGATAACATTTATACTCGCTTGCTTTGTTTTATCAAAGTCAGGAATTACTGTATTTTAGATTACAGTAGCGGAATAGGCGTATCTGTGTTTGTACTGAAGGCATAATAATTATAACCTTTTCATTAAGTAGTCAAAGGAAATTTATATCATACCTTGTATAAAGTTTGAGGTTCGACGTTATGGTCGCATCTGAACACGGCACTGTGGCCGTGCACGACGAACCGCGGGGCCCGCAGCTCCACCCACACCTCCTCCATACTGGCAACTGTGGAAATATATTATTAAAAACTTTTGATTGCAGATGTGTGACTAAAGCTTTATCTGCGACTGTTTATAAATGTTCCGTGGAAAGTTAACGATTTAAAGTTGAAGCAATAGCTCACAAATATAAAAGCGTTCAAATTGGGAAACCTCAAATAGCATCATATTTTCAAAGTTGTTACATATAGAAGTTCAAGTAAATAAATGAATATTTAGGCAAATATTTGGATATTTGCTTACTTGAAATCTGAATGTGTTTATTTGGATAATGCAATGCTGGAACGTCAAGAAGACCGAAATTTTAAACCATTATAGATTTATATTATAACAATATTCAGTCAAGATAGAAGGGAGCACACAATTAAGAACGATATTATTTTTATTAAAACTTATTAACATTTTTAATAATTTTTCATTAGTACCATTCGTAGCCTATAAAGATTTTTTCAGCCACAATGGACAAACTGTCAATAGTCAGTCGAGGTGTATTCGAACGGGATATTATGATCATAATTTTAACAACATATACGATATCGCTGGTTATGATAAGAAAAGAAGGCCATGTCTTAATTTATCAGAACATGTTTGGAACTAAAAGAGAGAATATTATTTAACAAAATTAGCGGAATTTCTTTGCTTAATGCAGTATTTTCAATTCCCTATACAGGACCAAGACTTCGCCAATTCAATGCTAACCCAAATGCTTAAAGTTAATTCCTGTTAACCCAAAAATCTCAAATTTGCCTCGTGTTTGCTGAAGTATAGAAAAGTAAAAGTCCACTTGTATTTTTGTATTTTATTTGTAGTTAAGAAACATACTTTCATAAATATTAAATTCTTGATTATGACTTCATTCATGCTGAATTTTCACAACCTATTACTAAAATGTGTAAAGTTTTAATGTATTAATACTATAATATTTGATAAGTATATTTGTATACTTTCTTATTATTTTCATGGTTTTACTTTTGAAAATATTAAGTTTTCACTAAAAAATACAAAATTTTGAGTTTTCTTAGATTTTTACGCGTACAGCACAATGAACTAAAACTATTTTACGGGTTGAAGTGGCGTATAATTAAATTTTTAATTTCTGTTTTCAAATTAACTCGAAGTTTCTAATGATTTGCAGCAATCGTGTTCAAAGTAAGATGAGATGTAGCTGATGTAAATTGGTTTGATGAGCACCTACTTAATAGCTTCGCCTTCCATTCCGAACTGGCAGTAGTCGTAAAATATAACAGCAATTAATTATTTAACCTAAATTTATTATTTATTATTAATGATTTAATTTTTTATTGTTGTAAACTTGTAACTTTTAACTTATGTTATATAAAATGTTAGATATAAAAAATATATCTCCGGATAATATTTGCTTGTATTTTATTAAATTTATAATTTGTTGTATAAACTTATATTATGTAAGAAAAGATAATAGTTTTTAGTCTAATAACTAGAATAAAAAGAATTATGGTGTTGAAAAAGAAGTCGATATAAAGAAAAAAATTAGTGATGCAAATTCAAAAAAGATATTGCAGAAACAACAAATATAATGCATATCAACATAGTTTTCAAGAACTAGCTTAGTAGTTTGAAATTCAAAATTTTTCTTAGCTCAGAGAGCACGCTGACCTCCGAAGACTGCAAATACAAACTGATGAACTAACAGTCACCTACATTTAGTCTCCCCGAAAGACAACGGCCGTAAGACATTTAAAATGTTGTTATGTAAAAATAAAAATATAAATAAAGTTTAATAATAATAAATATTAATATATCTATATATATGCGTTGCTAATTGTATTATCAAGTGCCCTCTATGTTGCTATAACGGTAGCTTACATTAATTAATTGGCTTATTTGGAATGGGAAGTTTTTTAATGTATTTAAATATTAAACTTTTTATATTTCTCTAATTCTAAAAGTTGCGAATTGCTAGTTATATTAACTGCTATGAAACTTTTAATCCAATATTTATGTAGTGTTTTCATAGCTAACAGTTGAAATAATATTACGTTTATAAAACCGAAGTTCTGAATTTAAAAGATAAATGTTATTTTATTAGGAACTAACTGTTTCAAGAATAGGTATGTAATGATGTATTTATTTTTGACAGTAACAGAGGCAACATTCATCCAACCTACTTAAATAAAAAATTAACTCTGAAAACGTCAGAGTTAAGAAGTTTATTTAGAAGGTTTTTACTTATGTCGAGATAATATTTGTTGGAATACTCAATATTTGATAAGAAGGAAGATTTTACGAGAACAATTTTGGTAAAGATTGGAGAAAGGAACGTAGTCTGCTGAATGATGTAGTGGAAGTAAACGTATTGAACTAGTCTATAAAGATAATGATGTGCATGTGAATTTATAAAATACTAAGGATTATAATAAAATCGATTTATATTATTGAATAGTTTATTTGTTTATTATAATTAATAATTATACTTTGTGTTAAAGATGGCTTGACACTAGCCTTATCGATGCGCTATGTAAAAGTACAAATAAATAAAATTAAAAATAACATGCAAAATAAATATTCAAATGAGTGTGTATGTTAGTTTTTATATATATTTTAAGAAATTTATATTTTTTTATGTATATTCATACGTTATGCATGTTAATCACTTCTTTTGAGTATGTTGCATAATTTACAAGCCAAGTAACAATTACCGCCGGGAGACTTGTATAAAATATGTAATAATAATTAGCTAAACATAAAAAGAGAACGAATATATCATAAATTTGTTATAATATGATATATACTTTTAGAAATAAGAATACAAAGAAATATATAATATATTCTAAAGTATAAAAGAATCTAATTATTAAACTTAAATGACAAACTAATGTTAAATCTGTTTTATACACAAAATATGTATAACAACTTTATTTATTTTAATACGTGGGACTTCAGAATCCATCTCGCAACGCATATATTGTTTCCTTCTATCCCAAGCCCAAACATAACACAACCCGTGACTTCTCTTCTCTTTCCTAGCTTTCAGAATGCTTCTTGGTTTGAGAGTTTTGTAATATTTTCACGTCACACAGTACAAGGCCACGGGAGCCGAGGACCCTCGGTCGAAGACCAGAGACAACCAGCATCATTGCGTTCGGTGTCAGGTCAGTGAACACCGCATCTGACTTAGGATTTATTAGAAATATATTTTGCATCATCAATACGTAACATTTTTCCTTTATGTATTACTTACATAGTAATTATTAAATATATGCTTAACCGGCTATGTTACGACCCGCAATGATCTAATGTCACAAAAACTTGCCAAATGTAAGTAATTAAATTTGTAGGAATTTAATTATTTGAGTCCAATTTATATTTTAAGTAAATTTATTATAAATGAAGCTTTAGATAATCTTATATAATAATAACGAATGAATTGACAATATATTTTAAACTTTAATTTAATTTAATATATATTGAGCTACTTGTAAGACGTTTGCGCCAACAACGTATGATCTTTAATAGAAGACTATTTAGGGATTCTGCTGATCCCTTATCATTGCATCGACGAAATTACCATATTATAAACCATATACTTATCATAATGTTAATGAAAAGGTATAGTATATATTCATTAAAGATATTCCACAATTACAATAGGAGTCGAATCGAATCGAAATAAAAAAAACTTATTAAGATGTTTTCATAAGGTTTTTTATGAATTAACTTTGCTTAATCTGTTTTAAAATCATATTATCACTTGGACTCATATGTTTTCAACTATAAAATAAATCAAAGCCAATTCTAACATTTTGCTTTATTCTATCAAACAAAGCTTATAATGTATTCTGAGTAATCCGACGCCTATTTTAGAAAATACGTCTTCTTTAGTTTTTTTGTTTCGGAAATTGTAAAAATCTACTCGGTGGTTTTTTGTTATTTTTTTTAATAAAAAAAAAATAATCTCTTCTCCCTTCTAAATTTAAAAAATATCGTTTAGACCTCAGTAGGTCTAGGATACTTCCCAGGAACCGTGGATATATATAAATATATTTTCGGTGTATTGTAAGTTAGTTGTAAAACCATTGAAATAGTTTCATTTGTAATAGTTATAAAACTATTCTCATAGTTTTCATTTAACATTGAAAATATTTTGGTTATCTCAATTATAATATATACCATGCAACAAAAACACGAAAAATAATAAAAAATAAACGATTATCATTTTAAGAATAGACCTAAGAATTAACAATGTAATATCAAACAAAGTGATCTCTACTAAATAAGACAAACATATACATAGTAACTATTATTTCGTAAGAACATACATACATGTACTGGTACATCTTATCTAATCTAGCAGACAAACCACCGATACCATATGGCATTTTGTATCTAATTAACCAGGTTACATAACCAAATCCATTAAAAGTAAGTCTTTTTTGACTTACTTCAAATTGTTTAATTCAGTTGGTTGCGGTAAGACAGAGTGTGAGTTTGCGACTCGCTGAAAACGTAAAATAGTTTGAATTAAAGTTTTACTGTAGTCATTCCCGACAGTTTGAAAATAAAGCATTTGATAAATAAAATGTTGTTTATTAAGGATTTAACATAAATAATTAATTAAAATTAAATAAAGTAACATTGCTTTTAGCTATTTGCTCTAGGTTCATTTTAAAACTTAATATCCTAAGTCCCTCCCTCTAAAAATCATTGACCTACACCTGGCTTAACAATATAATAATAATCTAAACGCTGCTCTGACAATAATATGTTTATAATCCCTAATATTATAATATAATGATAATGATTATACTTCATAATTAAAAACATATATTTAAAATATTATCACAAAAAATATATATTTTAATTAAAAGTATTGAATATTTTTTATGTAGTCACTTTTAATAAATCGCAATGATGTAGAGTTCTTGAAATGTTTTCGATGACACTTCATTCGCCAATGCCTCTTATAATTCTTCTTTAAACTTTTTAGTTTCTTCTTTAGCCATAGCAGCTATCATCATAGCTTTCGTTTAAAATAGTTACGAATTAATTCCAACTTTGTAGTAAGAATTTATATTACAAATACTAAAGATGTCTTGGAAATACAGATTTTTCTCCCTTAAAAATATGTATTACAAAAGCTTTTTTGGTAATTACTAGATAATTTTCTTACCCAACTTTTCAGTCGAAAATAAATAGAGTTGTTTCGAGATTAATTCGAAAAGTTGATCCAAAGGTCTCTGTAAACTTCGCACTTTAATTATATCGACAAGACTTTGTGAAACACATTGGCAAATACGCAAATTTCATAAATATTAAAATCTTTTGTTTTCTACTGGTAACTGGTCGTTATTGTCACGGAAATCAGTTCTGAATAACAATTAATCTAGAACATTTCAAATATAAATGGAATATATTCAGAATACTAACAGTGAGAGAATTATTATTATTGCAGTACAAGATTACTTGAATATCAAATCGCGTCACGTTCTATCCGAGAGAATTTTATATTTTGCGATTATAATTAATTCTTAAGAAAGTATGTTTTCAACGAAAATACAATATTTACTGTAATAATTAATGTTATTTTATTATTTACTTTTGGTATTTAAAATGTAGATTATTATTATTATTATAATTATTAAATGTCAACAATGAAGCAAACCACTTTGAAAAATATAAATAAAAGTTTTTTTACAAAATCACATATAATATATTTTAAAAGTGGACAATTAACGGTTTGTATATATATAGACACCGTTAGTGTTTATATAAACAATTATTTATGCAGAAATACGTGTTAACCAAAAATTTATACTTATAGAAATACTGGATGTGATAACCAATAATGCCTTTGTAGCCGTGTCCTTTATTTTTGTATCAGATTCTAAGGGTTCACTAAAAATGTAATTATCAGACAGTTTGTATCTCTTAATTAGTTTTATACCAATTCAATCATACGCGTGTTTGTTGTAATAAAATTATTTATTATCACCCAGATTAAAATTAAGTTAATTTATAGTATATATAAGTATATTAATCTAAAGTAACTTACAAAATGTTTGTTTGTATTATTACAATAGTTGTAGTCAATATGAACACAAACGGATCTAAGACGGTACTCGAGAGTTCCTAAAGTTTGTATCAAACATACGAGTAAATATTATTAATTGGTGAACTGAATTTGGTTATTTTGCTCGAGCTAGTTGCTCAATGTGGTTTGACAGGCTTGAAGTGTATTTCTGTAGTGAAATATGCAATAATATGTATTTTTTGATCTGTTTATTTTATATAAACATGCTACAAATCTTTCTAAGGATCTATTCGTGTAAGAGTCGGCAAAGGTACTAACTAACATATAAATCGTTACCATCCTAAAGATGAAGGTCAAACACTCTTACAAAAGATTATGGGAATCCCACCAACGCGCATTACAAGGAGATCCGATGTAGGGCCATATTAGCACGATAGAACAAAATAACTGTAATGAAACTAATTTGCTTTATTAAGTACGAACTACCTTCAAGTAACAATTATATTTACTGAAAAAATAACTACGTTAAAAAAACCGACTTTAAAAGTAAAAAGTAAAAAATAATGAATATTTAATATTTATTATATTCTACCTATTATTTATATGTCCTATTTACTAATAGGTTTGAAATTGGTGTCAAGCCATTTAGTATAGGAATGCGGCTTAACATTTTCGTAATTATTTATTTTTTGTTTTTCTTCGTATCGATTTAAGCTAGTAATTATTAATATTAATATTTAATTGTTCTTTTATAGCTTTATTTACGTATCTTAATTTTTTAAATAGGCATTTAAGAATTAGGTTTAAGCATTCTGTTGAATATATTTTCATAATTTTGTTTTTTTTTTCACTATTCATTCATTGTATTATTTTGCTCGTATTCATTTAAGTGGTTAAATATAATTATTTGTTTAAGGCTTGGCACCGACCTCAAATCTATTAGTAAATAGGACATATAAATAATAGATAGCATATAATAAATATTAAATCTTTATCTTTAATCTTTTAAAAATCATTATTTTTTACTTTTTACTTTTAAAGTCGGTTTTTTAACGTAGTTATTTTTATTTAATACTTTATAGTCTTTTACTACATTATCAATTAGCCATGGGTAGACCTACAAAAGGTGCTGCACGCCTTAAAAAATACAGATCTTAAGAAACGGGAACGAATAAAAGTAGTTGTCTCTGTAAAAATGCTCTTCGAAACACAATTTCACGTTCTTGTGAGACTAATAAAGATCGTGAAAAACGTTGGCCATGAAGGCATATATGAAATCACGATTACGTCAAAAAACTCGACTAGACTAGACTCGGAAAGATACAAGAGCGTCTTGCGAATGAGTATATTGAGCAGACAGCTAAAGACTTGACCTCATTAATGAGCGTTTAGAGAACGAGTCGACTGAGCAGAGGGCTCATAGATTAGAAGTGATACGAAACCGTACAGCAACCGAGTCTGCTCAGCAACGTGAGAACCGGCTAGCAGCAGACTTCACATATCCAAAACAACAAATGTCATTAGTCACAGCACGTTTTGATCCTTCCGGAAGAGCTAGTTCAAAACTTGGACAAAAATGCTCATAAAATAAAAACTAATGTTAGGCCCCTGAATAAAATTTGTATGGGACCAATTCGAAACTATTTCGCATCAAACAAAAAAAGAATTACGTAAATCGGTTCAGAAATCGCGGAAAAATCGGTGTACATACATAAAAAAATATATATACCGGCCAAATTGAGAAGATCCTCCTTTTTGAAGAAATCGGTTAATAATACGTTCAAATATTACTCCATACATTTTTTTTAACGCAATGTTTATTTTTACTGAATTTTTACATATTTAGCGAATAAAGCCATACCATTTGATTAGTCTATTTTTTAATATCAGGCGGAATAAATTTAAGTTTACTAAACAAATCATTTTAACTTCTACTTAAATCCAGATCAAAATTATAAATCATCTAATATCGCGTAAAACATATACTAATGACTACTTTTATTTTTATGTTTTTAAAGCTTTTATATTTTTTGTGTTTCCCAGTTAAATAGGGCTATTTGAAAGCTGTAATAATTTTACATATAGACGGGGCAATTACCTGTTATAGGTTACATTTACACAATGATACACATGCCTACCAATTATTATTTTTATACATATTGCAGATTTTGTCTCATAAGTCTTCGGTTATATTATATAGATTGCGAATAATTCAATTAAAAAGTGAAGATCAACCATTTACTCTGTTAAAATTCTCAGATTGTTAGATAATTATTTTAATACGTCGTATGATCTAGACTCTAGAGTAACAAAGCTATTTTATAATTTAGAATAGTTTTTTGTAAGACAAGACATTTTTGCTAAGTAATATTTTAAAGATTTATAAATTATTTATTACAAAGAGAATTGGATGACATAATTTTTTTCTCTTTTGTTTAAAGAAACAGGACTAACTCCTTTGGAGTGTTTATAATTTTAAGTCATAATGTATCATATTATTTAACAAATAAAATTGTAGCCAAATTCGAAACAGGTTAGTATTTATTTATCTTTTGTTGAATAGTTACTAACATGTTATAGTGAGGTTAACAAGTTCATCCTACCTATGATTACAAAACATTATTATGTTTCATTTTCTTAGATTAAAAAAACGGTAATAAGATTTCTAATTTAATGTTAAGAATATTAAGAAGCTAAAAATTAAAAATCTTTTACTACTAAATGTGTTCTAACTGAGTTTTTCTATTATAAGTAACAAATGGTAATTCACAACACAATTATTAGTTATTTTCGTGCCTTATTAGTTATTCTCATGATTATTTTCTGTTACAAAAGTAAATAGATTCACTACCTAAATATTGTTCTCGTATTAAAAATAAATTTAAATAAATTGATTATTACATATTTTGGTAAAAATAATAAAAAGTTTATTTTTATTGCCAACTGAAAATGCAATAATAATTTTAGTTTTTTTTTTGTAAATAGTCATAATGTTTGCTATACATATTGTTATTACGATTACAAACATTACAAATTTTTAAGTATCAAATACTATCGCGTTATATATAAGATAAGCTAAGACCTTGTCAGCATTTTGCCTTCAGAATTAAATTAACGTTAATCAGATCAATCTCTCAATCAATATCTCCTTCCCGTTATATTATATATTTCACCCAAGCATCAGACACTTCCCGAAACTTATCTTCATACTCTTGTCAGTATCTTATCTTGTAGTTTTGTATTTTATACACTGCCTTTCTTTGGAATAAAATAATTTAAACACCATTTTGCTTTTCATTGCTACTACAATTTTAAATCTTGTATTCTTCAACGATGTGTCTTTTGCTTCACTTTTGTCTTTGTTTTTATATTTTTTTAAACTTTTTTCATCTGATGGGAAGTGGAGATGTAATCGTAGGTGGTAAGGCGCATTAACTTAGTAACCTATTCACTCTTATCTCGAAGACACCCACACTATAATCGGACGGAAATACTGACCCAGGCAAGCTGTTCCAGTCCTTCGCTGTATGAACTATAAAAGACGAACCAAAGCGCTTCGTTCGAACAAGTGGAATGTCCACAATGTGAGGATGGTTACTTGCCGTGCATCGCGTGATGCAGTGGTGGAAGAGGGAGGGTGGATTAACTCGTGTAATTCCTACGCACCCTCACCATAATGTATCCCATAGAATACTGAGAGAGAAGGGTATTTCCCTCGACTTGTCCAGAGAGACGCTTCTCCGTTCTTCTAGATGGCCTCACCTAAAATGTGTGTAGTATGCACTAGTAGGTCGCCAGTGAGTCTATTTCGGCAAAACCAGTACTGTCAGTCACTGAGGAGGTTATTATTGTCTAGGTACGCTAGAAACCGCGAGTTCAATACACGTTCCATAATCTTGCAAAGTATGGAGGCGATTGAGATGTGTATATAATTGGAAGAGTCGGCACGGCTGCCTTTTTTGGGAACTGGTTGCACTTTGGCAAGCTTCCAGGATTTCGGCTCAGCGCAAGTTAAGTACTAATTTAAAACACCACTGTGTGTCTCGCCCGCGATAAGGTAGGTACTTCTAAACAATTAAAAATATCCTTTGATTCTCGAGAGGTTCCTAATAATAAGTGTCAATTTCTACAACTATTGTTCAGTTTCTAATATTATATTAAAAAAAAATTAAAGTTTGATTAAAAATGATTTGATTACGTTGTCATAAAAATCATCATAATATTTAATTATATTATGTTTAGATTTTAATCACTTACCTTACAAAGTTTATAATGAAATATTTCAATAAATCATAAATTTAGCATGATAAGAAATGTTTCAAAAAATATAGAATATATTGCGTGTCGTACGAACATTAAACCTGTATTATATAAACCTATAACATGCCCTCAAGTAGCACACAGAATCTTATCAAGATCTTCAAGTAGATTTTATGTGAATTTAACACTTCCAAATTTACTTACAAATCGACCTATGAAAACTTAACACCCCAATTTGTAAATAATTATTTTATTGTGTTTGTGAAATAGATTTCGCCAAGTAGTGGTGATGCTTATTTCGTTAGCAGTAAATTAAGTAATAAAAACACATTCGGAACCAAAAAGTATTTATTTTAGACAAATCTTATAAGAAAACTAGACTTTTATTGGTTTTTAGTAGAATAAAAAAATAAAAAAAGATATTTTCCATCTCGAATAGAAACTTAACTTAAAGATATTTTCCATCTCAAATAGAAACATGAAAACAATAAACGCTAAACAATAAACGCAAAAAAATACCGTAAAAACAAAATCTATAACTGGATGAGAATTATTTGTAGTATAAAAATATTTCTATATTGTTAACTACATACAACATTTTTAAATTAAGTTTTTAGTAGTTTTTGGTTAACCTTATTGCATCTGTTATGAAACATAACCATTAATAACAGTAATAAACTTTTTATTTAAAAAAAAAATGGGCCATAGTTACATTTTATATATCAAAAAACAGTAAAATATTTTTATGGGTATGTTTGACTTTGTTAAATATTATTGAGCTAAATGTTTATGAAACTATTTACTATCATCTCCTTCGAGACGGTAAAATCTCTATTCATAAAATGCCATGGATCGTAGATAAAGTGATAACTTCACCTGGAAGTAAATAGAGATAGTTAGTGATACCAGTTTTTGAGATAATCCCTAAAAATCGCTACCTTGAGATGTCCTCGAGTCAGAGACGTTCTAGTAATTAGGCGCAAACTTCACTTTACCTGTCTTTACTAGACAGTTGTCACCGTTCACGAACTGCACGCATAACACTGCGTAACGAAAGTGAACTCCGCTGGCGTGGACCGAGTACATTATTTATTGGTTATTAAAATTTAAAAGAATCAAATTTAATAATAAGGCTACCTAAGATCAAGTAATAAAAGTAATTTTAGTTCAAAAAAAGTTATCCATATCCTTTCCGTTGTGACGATATTGTTCAATTATTAACTCTCAGGGGCGGTGGATGATCGTTGCGGCCGGCACTTTTTTTTGCACGAGTAACTACCCTTAATTTAAAGGAAAGTTCTAAGTAACTTCGGAATCTAATTACAAACATAAAACCCCTGTTTCAAGGAAAAGTACGCAAAAGTAGACGACTGGTCTCTAAAAAGTAAAGATATTTTTTCTAAATAGGCCATGGTTCAAGAGCTTCCAATTATTTTTAATTTCCTCTTACAAGATCTAAGCGCTCTTTTAAAGAATAAATCGAATTAGATACATTGTTATTTTATTAATTTCATTACATTTATCTATATTCAGATTGGTTTAGACGTGATAACTTTGTATAACTTCTTTGTTGTTTAATATAATATAATGATACTATTTTCACCGTAATAAGATAATAGATGGAGCGCAAAGTATCAAACAATTACATGACAAGAAGGTTAAAATATGTGTAGATATAAGAGTACAGCTTATTCGTTCACTCGTACGGGCTGGCTCGAACAGGATAGTCCTGTCACAGAATATCGTCGAAAAATAACGATTATAGCTATATTTCGTTCGTGAGTGAGAGAGCATACACCCACTTTTCCTCTCCCTCTCCAAGTTTACTAAATTCATTCCCATTTCTGAAGGTTGGTGACGCATTATAAATAAATTTTCAAATATATATACGTGACGTCATCACTTTTCAACAGGTGGGCGAATTGTTTTTATCCTGATCCATAATGTATAAACGACATTTTAGAAACAATCAATATAAGGATAAACATATTAATATTTACGACTTGAACTTGCAAAGTTTAATGAGACTTTCGTAAAAAGCATCTATTATTTATTTAACACAGACACAGGCTCTTGTTACATGCTGCGGGCAAACTTTAAATGAAAGCACGAACCAGGCTCTTTGTTTAAATTAAAATACCTTATAAAGCGAAATAACAAAAGTAATCCCGTTTGACGTAGTTAGATTATTGTTAAAACATTTTTATCTTTTCATTTATAAAATAATGTATTATTCTCTTTGAGACAATCGGAAGGTTCATAAAACCTGTCTTTAACATCCCGAGTTATATTTTGCAAACTCCGTGATTATGTGATGATATTTTTTATGAAAAAAGTATTACTTCAAAACATTTTTTTAATACATTTTAGGGAATAAACCTCAAACAATTTTGTGAACAAATGATATAACGCCACTATGCGTTTGGCGTTGTTCGAGAAACTTTTTTCTTGTTCTTACCACAAACTTGTAGGTTCAATTATAATAATTATTCGTGCGCTCAACCATTTACGACTTTGCCTTTACAAGTATAATCTTCTTAATTCAATTATCCGACTTTAACAAATTACGCGCGTATCAATAGGTATATCATTTTCAATCTACAAATATATATATATATATATATATAAATATATATAATATATATTATAGATTGAAAATGTGTACAAAATCAAATAATAGTAAACGAGACATACATTAATTTAATCGCTTTTAAATACAGTACTATAATAATGATCAAACTTTATACGTGTAACGTTTTTTTTATGAATAAGCTATGGATATAAAGATTATATAAACCTAATAATTTTTCCTTTTTGTAAGCTTTGGTAAAACAAATACGATTTTAAATATAATTGGTTTATCTAAAAACATATGTTTCAAGTAAAGTGCTACTACAATACAGGTAGTATGGCAGTGGTACCATTTAGCACTACCAACTAATATCTCACGCTCACTGAACTCACGGAAAGCTTAAAAAATGGCAACTCAAAGCACTTGCCTCCTTGTAATGTTCTAGAGCAAGAAAAATTAAGACTAATTGGTTTGACAAAGTACACTGCTGGCCACAGATATAACAAAAAACTCCTGAAATTATGCGTCCATTATATCTTAAGGAAGCTCTTTTTAATTTTGGTTAGAAATATTTTATAAGATAGTAAGCATATTTTAATATTTCTCTATCAAAGAGGAATAATAATATCCAAATAATAATTAGATGTAGGTACCGTTACGATTGTAATGTAATGACAACTTACTTTTTTTATATTTTTTTGTTTCATTTTAGTCAAAAGTTATATATATATATATATTTATATAATACTCACAATATAAATGCAATAAGTAAATGAAAGTACACTATAAAATATCAGTCTATGTCAGAATGACATAAATGCTTCGCTTTTCATAATAGGAATAACGTAGTTCGTGCCCATCATTATATTAAGCGGCTTTAAAACATTACAGTTGTATATTTGTTGTGTATGTTTTTCTTATTTTAATTATATTCTATGTTATAAAACGTATCAAATTTACCTAAAAGCATTTGCATTCGACAGTTATTACTTTAGCACGTATATTTCTATATTGTCAAAATGATCAAGACTATCAGGAGAGTAATTTAATGTTAAATGTTCGGTCACAGTCGTGGCTGGCGCAGTCTTCAAGGAGACGCTATAAAATTACGTTCAATTTGTTTTGAGACTGGCCGTTTGCAACACCGGGCACCGGCGGCAGGTTACATTTCTAACATTTGCAGATTTTACCTGAAACTGAAACGCGTTGGAAACTTCAGTTTTAAAACTGCTATTAGAAACTTGATAGATCAGTCTGAGCTATTTGTTTTTATACCAGCTATTGTTATCCGACCTTAGCAAATTACGCGCATATCAATATATACAATATTTTTTTATACAGACCGTGTAAATATTTTTTTATAAATACGCTATAGTACTAATAGCACTATAGTTTTAAATTTGCCTTTTTGTAAGCTTTGGTTAAACAAATATTATATATAACTTTACTTATAATTGGTTTAACTATAATCATATACTTATGTGTATTTTTCCACTTTTTAATATGGAAGAGCAAAGCTTGCGTTAATAAATATTAATTTATGTCTAATTTGAGTAATTCATGAGTTATTCACGTTAAGAAAGATGTCAGGAAAAGGAAGGCTTCTCGTTATCCATCTCTAAAGTTACTTTTGTTAATAATTGATTTTCGTCTTTATTTTCCCGAGCCGTAAATTACAGAGAACAGTTTTTGTGGATGTTTGAAAATATCTATAAACAGGTATAGCCATGTTGAGCTTATTTAAATTTATATAAATATAGAATGAAAAATAAACCGATACGATCATATTTGTTTTTGTGGATTTATTTTTAGATTCGCACAATATCAAACATAAGGTCATCCGATTCAGGGACTTTACTTTGTCTTTTATGTCTTATTAATAAAGCTAAATAACTTGCAGTACAATCTATATAGATATTTTTCTAGTAATAAATTCTAGTAATATAATCATAGAGATATTATACATAGAGTATGGAAACCAGTCTAAAGTGTCACCATCGAACTTAAAAGAGATAGGTAGATTGAAAAACCATCTATCTCTACTTTTTATGAAATCTCGTGAGTCGTGCTTCTTCGTCGTCGTCTCGGACGTAATTCGTAGCAATTGTCATTTTTACTAACATTCCAAAAGCTAAGTTGTCATTTTCAACGTGTCAGATCAAATTTGAGTAAAAGTTATACAAAATTATATACTATAATTATAATTTATAGTTTTATTATTGAGCATAAAATGACAAATGCATTAAGTGTAAAAAAAAAAATCTTTTCGACTATAGTCGCAGTTTTCACAAGGAAGAAATCTATTTCTCTATAGATTTCCTAGGGATAATGATTTAAAGACAAACTGAATGAATGCTATTGAAAATTTATACATTAAAAAAAAATTCAAAGATCTGTAGTGACCATTTTGATACTCATAACTTATATCATAATACTGATGGATATACAACTTTAAGAAGATTACTATAAAATGATGTACCTCTCGATATGAAGCACGAAAGTGATGAATTAAATGACACCAAATATAGAATAAGAATGTTTTACAATAAGCTAGTCATACAAGGGCAATAGTAATTGGTGTTTCTGCGCTAGAGAGACTCATTAAGTGTTATAATATTTTATGATAATTATTATAGATATTTTTACCTTAACTAGAATAATATAATAAATACATAAGAACTAAAATAGCTATGAAAAATACCGTATTTATTAACTAATATTTGAATTTTTGTGTTGACTCAATATAGTCTTCAAAATGTAGTGTCAAAAATGTTTTACACAAATGTTTTAACTCATTCTAAACAAAATAGTAAAAAACTCAAACATTTAGAGGATGTCCTAAAAGAATGTCAAAGTATTTAAATTACAAACGCGTCAAGAATATTTCGTTGCGCATGTGTGATAAGACAAAGACAGACAGTGTGACATCTTGCATCTTTTTTAAGTGTCTATCACTGACGCTCATACGAATACCTATGGCTGACCTGTTCTTTTTATATTAATTCTAGTAATATAACGAGCCTGCTAAAGATTAATAATGCTAATTTTGTGAAAGGTATTTTTCGGGAAATAAAAGCTAAGAAAGAGAGATTAAATATATTTCAGTTAAAAAAACCATAATTCATTATTTAACAAAACATATTGCTTTTTGTGTAAAACGCAATCGCAATGTGTTCAATTTCTCTTTACCTCACGTTTCTGAAACTTTCTCTCTTTGTTGAAACACGAGGGTCGTTGTTGTCAAGGGTCAAAGGTTATGTTAACAAGATAAATGGCTGTTTATTATGATATTCTGATCATAATACTTATTTTTTATACTGTATTCATTACAGAATGAAGATAAATTTATAAATAATTGCTTTTGTAATCATCACTTTCATTCAATTCCTGAGATGTGGTTTCATTTATGATTCTATTCTATTTTGTGTTTGGTTTATGGCTGGTTTATGGTTTACAATGATTTAAATTCTAAGGTTTATGAAACATTAATCAATCATTATATGAATAAGTAAAGCAAAAATATTGTACTCCTTTTTACAATCAAAGAATGATATGAGCAGTATACAACTTTGCACAGGTAATGTATACATAGAGTAGATGTAGGTAGGTAGGTAGTAAGCCAACCTTAAATGTGTCCATCGAAAAATAAAGAGAAAGCGAATGTTACCTATCTATCTCTCTTTCTTCCATGTGTGGTTAGACAAATATAAGTATAGGCCTGCCTATGACTCCCTTATTCTATTTATAATAATTCTATGATAAATAGTCGCAAGAATTGATTATCACATAACCTAATATAACAAGTAGATATAATTGTATAAACACATATAAATAATTTTTATATTATATTGATGTTGGTTCAAACTACCACAAAAATTAAAACTTAAATTTACGGTCGAAATTCGGCCACTGGATGGCCACCAGTATTAATAACTTGAACTTGTTGCTATATTAAAACCTACATTTAATTAACTACATCTTAAGAGATAAGCATACAAAAAGTGAAACGATATATTTTACATATACTTTCATATTTAAAAAACTCTTAAAATATATATCTCGAAAACGAAAGTAGTAAAAAGGTAAAATTATTTCCGTCATGACGTAATTAGACTTTACTAAATCCAATATTTATCACAAAGTTTTTAATACAAATTAACTTACCAAATTGAAAAGTTTTCAAACTACATATTTGGTTTTTATCGCAATCAAGTAATTAATGGATTAAAGTTACGTGAAGTCGCATTCATCAAAACAGGGTAAGCGAGCGAGTAACTTTAACTATAAGAAAACTTTCCTTCAGCGTGATATTAGTTAAAATAATTTATTACAATTAGAATATTAATTTTAAAATTAGCAATAACCTAAAAGTGAGATAATATTTTTACTTCAAGGGCTGATATTTTAAATAACAGTATAGGTACTCTGCCGATGTACTCTAAGATAATTAAAACAATTTAACTTGCAATACGTATATATATACAAGAAAAACACGAGTGCAACAAAAACACGAACTCATTTTCAGAAACTACAACAAAACTATTTAAATGATTTGATATCTATTTAAATATATAAGTGTATGTGTATGCACGTATAGTAGTATGTGTATAGTATATCAAAGTATATACTATACACATAAGTGTATAGTATATACTTTGATATTTACTATACTTTGATATATACACTATGCTGACAGGCTTTACCATCATTTTTAATAATACTACATGAATAATTCAAGATGAAAACCATGATAAAGGTACAAAGCGACATATTATACCACTTTTAACATTGATCTTTCAAAGAATTATAAAGTTTGAGTCACTTTATGGAAATATGATTTACAACTGATAGTTCTTATATTCTTATTTATTTCGAAGACGAAACAATAAAAAGTTATGATTGACCAATTGATTTAGTTTATAATATAATATGTATGAATTATTAACTTATATATAAATACTGGTTTTCACCAAGTTGTATTATTACATAGAAGACACAATATTTATCAACACCAACGCTCAAACATTATCCATAATGAGAGGTATAGCCTCGTAAGCACGTCCTGCAGTAAAGCAGTAAAGCAGGTGATATTTTGGTAGCATCAAGTTCTAATCTGAGTAGATTATACGATCTAAGAGCTACGTTGCTCGCACCTATCTGAAAGCTTATTGCTTAATGATAGGATATACTTAATAAGCCATACGACAGATACTAACTAGAGCCCTGGATAATTATTACATTTAAAATTTGATTACAAAGTTTTATCAGTGATTAAGTATTTAAGTTTATGTGATAAAAACTGGTACGCTTAATTCTTTTGATTTGAAGTCATGTTTGGAATTGTATGTGTACATGTTAGCCATGTTAAGCTTTTTAAAACTGAATATATAAAATCTTTACTTATGTTAGAATAAAACATCGTTTCTGAAAAGCGTTACTTATTTTCGGTTTCTAAAACCACAACAAATATTTCCGGCTGCACTTCCGGATTAATAATGTAGATAGATAAGACTCCAAACAGTATCCAAAAAAATAATCGAATGTCTTTCTTTATTTAAGGTTATTTCTAACTATTTTTTTATAGGTGAGGTTAGATTTTATTATATAATATATATATTTATATTATTCTAAATTTCATTTCGTTAGCATGACTACCTGTACTCATTGCTAAGCGATAACAATAGCTTGGCTGCTGAGGACTGATAGTCGCAGCGGCATAAGGGTGATATTTTTTTCAAAATCGAATTTTGTTTAGTGTGAACTGGGTGCTTATAGGTAGTATGTAAAATTATATGTAACTCATTAATCATAAGCATATTCTGATTCATAAGTTCATGTAGGTTTGTATGTATGTAGATTTTTGAGGACTATTTAGGGTCTCATCTATCTACAAAATCAATCCTGGACCTGAAATCGAGTGGAGCCATTCAAAAGTATATCCAAAATAACAGCATCTCAATACTCTTTGAATTTTTAGTCAAGACAGAAACTGATACAAGAACATTACATACAATTAATATTTTACGAGACTGCATTATAAATCCCTTTTGCAGCAACTGCGTAGCAACTTGTTTATTTTGTCTCATAGAGGTGGAAGAGCTGAACGTGCTTCCGTCGGTCCAGTAGGTATTTCGTAATACCTACCAATTAAACACTACATGTAATTGCTTCGATTTATTTTAAAACTTATAGGAAACTTGCAAACAACCCCACAGCTTAAAATTTATAAACTATTCGGAATAAATACTATTAGCATAGTACACATAATAAGTGTTTAGTTTGTACACATTTAGCTTGGAGCAATTTATTCAAGTGTTAATGTTACACAGGCCAATAGGAGTCTACTTGTTGCCCCGCCAGTGTACGGCGTGCCTTTCAGGTGTGATTCTTGTAAAGGGAAACCTCTCCTAATTGTCATTCTACACTTACCTTTCCATCTTTCATTATTTAAAGCAACAAAATAGTGAAGTAATTACAAAAAATATTAAAAAACATTTCAACGAAAATGAATATTTAAATTAATTCTATAATTATATTATTATCATTATTATAGAAAAACATATCATAAAGCTTAATAGAAGATGTAATTACTTCTTTAAAAAAAGCACGATTTGTTATAAAAACCTTGTCGACCTTCTGAATCCATTCATTGGCTCTTTCCTTCAGTTTCATTTAATATTTAATTGTGAGGATACAATTAAACTTTTAAGTGCCTTTTACTTTCCCTTTTATAACATCTTTCTGGTAATATAAAATAATATAAAATGCTACAATGCTACATCAGCTGAATTTACAATTGGATGAAGTATATTTAATTTTCTTTTATTGTTTCAAGACTGATTATATATATTTGTATACATATATATTATTATATACAAATAATTTGTTTACAGTTCATTTTGACCTGGATAACATCCCGTTAAAAATAATATATATAAAGTTTAAAAATAGCAAAACAGATATTTTAATATTTATGAAGGTAATTTATGTTTATCTTTAATCTTTTGGGACTATTTTTGATCAGTAAAACTTTCACGATTATCTTTCATACCTGAAACCAATGTACAGTGGAGGAAGAGCAACGCCGCCTTCACCACTCCTAGCCCCATGGTGACTGGTGACTGATGACTGGTGACTGATGACTCGTAGACACTCACAGCCTGTGACAACCAAATATTATCACTATTTTGATGAAGTTGTACATAACACTATTTAAATCTGAACATAATCCTTAATAAATACATTTTATAAGGAAAGTTTTTTAATGCCACTTTATTTTTCTTCTCTTTTTATCTTTTTTAAACGATTTTTTACAACTTACTTGTAGAATTTGCACTTGGTGTTTATAATAACACCATCGATGAACAGTGCGTAAATATTAATGTAAAATCAAACAAAACAATCGAAATATACAGGATATAATAAAGCAATCCAAAAAAATACCACCTTGGGAAACATTGAACAAAAAGATCAGATAATCGGCATAACTTATCGTATTCAAAAGTTTCCGTAATATGTTTATGTACAGTATGCTTCCATTTATTTTTATATGAATATAATTCTAGAATACAAAATTTATTAATTTTAAAACATAAATTTCCAATATTCTTATTCAAGAATGTACAAAATTGTATTAGAACTTTGTAAACATACTACTTAAATATAGAATGAAAAATAAACCGATACAATAAGGGATTCAAACCCGCGATTCACGGTAAGACGAGATGGAGGTGTATGTCAGTAAGTCAGTTAATTAGCCATCTACCTACAAGTTTCCGGGACAGTTCAGGATTCACACAAAACGCACTAACAGTGTCTTGAGGTCTTACAGTGCGATCACAGACATGGAATTTTATATTTTTCAAGAGTGGGTCCCAGGTGTTAGATAACCCTGAACCATCTTTAGTTTAGTCGTTAAAATTAGGATGTTTTTAATTTCAATAGAACAAGCGAACGAACCATTCTTGGAATATAACGTTGTTCTTTAGCGAGAATTTTAGGTTTATCAACGCTTATATAATGATTGGGCTTGTTTATGTATGTTCACACACTGCAGACTTCGATGTACGCCTATGTTTGATATCCAAGATGTGTTCCCTAACTCTTTTACTGATGCTCCTCTTAGTTTGACCTATGTAAGGCAGGCCACAATCGCACTCAAGGTTATATACTCCAGCAAATTGTAAAGAAATTGAAATAAAACTATTTTTTTATTTTTTTATTCGTTATACGCGAGTAAAATCCGTAAAAATAGTTTTATTTAAATGAGTAGTACTCGTAAAAACCTTAGAAAACAATATTGTAAAGGAATATTACTTTTGATAGGTCTCAAGAATTGGCTCACTTTCCTTTGAGGTTTGTAGATAGTTCTAATAGAAACCTTTTTTAAGATGTTGCCGATTCTGTCAGTAACTCCTTTCACATATGGTAGTAGGGCTGGTTGACGCTCAACTGTGGGTGGCTTGATGTGGTTTCTGCGACGCTGGCGAGGTACGGGCAGGTTTAACAAGACATGCTTTATTTTTTATTTAATGTTTATTTTTATTTTAACATACTAAAAGTGTTAGAAAGTCTTTGGGTCTAATTTAAAAAACAAAACAATTGAATTATTAGTGCTACTTTTAATGATTAAGTGTTAATTTATCGCGTTAAAAGTTTAAGATCTTTTAGTTACGCAGCGATACTTAACAACGTTTAATTTTATTATAGAATTTAATATTTCACCTATTGACTGCTCCAAGGATAAATGATCTAAGCGACATTTTTGTAAAGTTGCAGAAGAGAATTATATTAAAAAAAATTGCGAAAACTGCATCTAAATCAATTAATTCGTTTCTGAGATTAGTGTGCACAAACATACAGACATATAAAGACATACGGACGAACAGACTAAATGAAAAAAACATTGTTTTGGGTTCTCTTGCTTATATAAAGCTCCCTTATTATGAATTTTTGAAAATATTTTCCGTGTGCAGACAGCGTTAAGTTACAGTTTTTAACCCCCGACTAAAAAAGGGGTGTTATAAGTTTGACCTGTCGATCTGTGTATCTGTGTGTCTATCTGTGGTAATGCAACGGCCAAACACGTGGACGGATTGGATTGCGGTTTTTTTTAACAGAAAGCTATGTTTGTCGAGATGGTTCTTGGCTATGATTGGTCGAAATGGAAACAGTCGTCTCTAAGATATTGACGTTTTATTGGTGAAAAGTTCTTATGCAATAATTAGCTGTTCCCAGCGGTTTCGCCCGTGCTATATAGGAAAAAAAAAGCTTTTTTATGTAGACCACCAGGTTTTTAAAATTACTTACTTAGGTAAAGCTCTTTATTAGGCATAGCTGTTGCCCGTGACTACGTCCACGTAGACTGTAAAAAATATATTTATATGGCTTATGATCATAGTCATAAAGAGTCAACAGCTAGTGATAATATAAATCCCTTCATCATAGTGTGATTGTAAATAATTTTAACTCTAATTTTTTATGTTTATTAATATTCGTATATACCTGAAATATATATGTGAAAAAGTCTTGAATCATCTTCCTTAATACATTTATAATTTATTACATTGTCGAAATTTTCGTGCGGATCCTTACTTTTTCTATTAAATATAACCTTTGTTCATCAGAGGGATAATGTAGGATTCTAATGGTAAAATATATTTTTTAATCGGTCCAGTAGTTTCGGAGCCTATTCCATTCAAACAAACAAACAATCAAATCTTTCCTCTTTATAATATTGGTGATGATGATGATGATAGAATATAGTCTATGGTCATCAGGGATAATGTAGGATTCTAATGCTAAAAGTATTTTTTTAATCGGTCCAGTAGTTTCGGAGCCTATTCAATTCAAACAAACAAATCTTTCCTCTTTATAATATTGGTATAGATTAATAGAAATACTTAAACAACTGAAAATTTGTGTATCTGTAAGTTAATTTAGTACAATTAAGAAACCAGTAACATAACTTTAAAAAGCAGAAAAAATATATATTAAAAATTTTAAAAACTCCGACACCAAAAGACCTCTAAAAAGAATAAAAATAATATTATTATTTACTCGTACATCGTCAACGTACGTACAACGGTCCCCCGACGCAAAGACTTCAATAAGTACATAATAATATTATTTTTATTCTTTTTAGAGATCTTTTTGTATCGGGGGTTTCTTAATTTTTTAATTTTTTTTTCTGCTTTTTATAGTTATGTTACTGTTTCTGGTTTGTACTAAATTAAACTACAGACACACAAAATTTTTAATTGTTTGGGTATTTTTATTAATCTATCCTAATATTATAAAGAGGAAAGATTTGTTTGTTTATTTGAATGGAATAGAATTTGAAACTACAGGACCGATTAAAAAAATCTTGTAGCATTAGAGTCCTACATTATCCCTGATGAGCATTGGCTTTATTTTATAATCATCATCATCATCATCATCATTAATATTTTAAAGAGGAAAGATTTGATTGTTTGATTGAATTGAATAGGCTCCGAAACCATTGGACCGATTTAATAAAATATTTTATCTTTAGAATCCTACATTATCCCTCTTATGTACAAAGGTTATATCTAATACGAGAAATATATATATTATATTTAATAAAATAAGGATCCGCGTGAAAGTTTCGATAATGTAATAAATTATAAATGTATTAGGTAACATGATACAAGACTTTTTTATATTGGTAGGTAGATAGGTAGGTTTCATATATACGAATATTAATAAATATAAACATTTAGAGTTAAAATTATTTACAAACATTAATAACACTATGATGAAGGGATTTACATTATCACTAGCTGTTGCACATGACTCTTTATGACTACTATCATAAGCCATATAAATATATTTTTTATAGTCGCAGTCGTACGCAGTCACGGGCAATCCCTAATAAAGTACTTTACCTGAGTAAGTAAGTTTAAAAATCTTTTGGCCTTCATAACAGGGTTTTTTTTTTCTATAAAGCACGGGCGAAGCCGCTGGGAACAGCTAATTATTGCATAAGCACCTCTCCCCCGCACGAATAAAACGTCAATATCTTGGGAACGACTATTTGTATCTCGACCAAACATGGATAAGAACCATCTTGACAAACATAGCATCGATTAAAAAAATCCGCATTCAAATCCGTCCATGCGTTGGGCCGCAGATATACAGATCGACAGGTCAAACTTATAACACCCCTCTTTTTAGTCGGGGGCTAATAAAATACACTGGTTGTCCTTATATGCAAATAGAAAAGCACAAAGTGTGCTTCTATATTGCGCTATAAACTTTGATATTTTTTACTTACTTTATCAAGACGTATGGCATATTATTTTTATTTATTTATAACTCTTTAGTGCCTACAAAAAAAAATTAAAAGAACAACAACATAATGGAAACATTTAAACATTTGGTACAAAGGCGGCCTTATCACTAGAAGTGATTTCTTACAGGCAACCTACAATTACAAGGACAATAACATTAGACAGGCAGTACTTGCTGCTTAAATTAATTAAACACAACATATAATGTACATACATATAATCGTTATATATAGATAACCTAAACAATATTACTTACACATACATACTAACTTCTACATATACTAATACCATATTATATTATATACTACTACTTAAACTTACTTATTAATATATAAATATTAAAAATATTACAAAGACAGCAAGTGGTTCTTAAGCAGACTTTTAAAACTATAAATAGATTTAGAGCATCTTATCTCACACGGAAGAGCATTCCATAGCTTGACCGTTTTAACAGTAAAAGAGTCGCTGTAACATTGCGTATGACATAATGGAATCTCGATAGTGGGTTAGCCACCCACGAAAGGCTGCCCCGCCAGCTGCGAAAAATCCCAGGGTGGCTCCATCGTGCTGTTTGGCGACCAGACGAGGATCTGGGGCGATGGCGATCCCTGGGGGGTTCGGGCGTCCCCGCAGTCTCCAGGCTAGCCTCCCAATGGCATAACTTAACCAACTTCGAAGTTGGGTTCGATACGTACCGCCTCGTTTAACTGCCATTTCCCATCCTTATTCACTTTTATTTTTTTTTATCATGAAGAAAAACCAAAAAAGGAAAATGTTTGTACAGCGGCTGCACTCCTCCTCATTTAAACTGCACCTCAGTAATATTAGGGGCCTGCACTCTAATATCTTACCTGTCTATCACTACCTGGAGACAGAACAACTGCACCTGTTATCTATCTATCGATTGTTCTAGATACACGTTAGAGCACAACTTTTGCTCACGTGCCGGAGTCTGCATGTACGCGCGGAACGACCTCTGTATCCAGCGTCTCCGTCACCTTGAAGACCCCACTTTTTCTTTTTTATGGGTTTTAGTAGACACGGCAAACGAAAAAATCCAGTATTCTTGTGTTTACCGTTCGCACAGCGGTGACCAGAAGACAACTAGATTATTCGAGTATCTCGGTGAGGCTACTGATATGGCTCGGCAACAGTTCCCTTTAGCGCAGCTCGTCTTACTGGGGGGACTTTAGTGCCTGGAAAAGAAGCGTGGAACTTTGCGTTGTCCTTGGACCTCTTTCAGCTGGTTAAGCAAGCGACAAGGGTACCAAATGTAGTAGGCCATACAGCCAATTGCCTGGACCTTCTGCTGACAACTGATCCGGACAGGTATCGTGTATAGGTTACCTCCCCCTTGGGAACCTCCGATCACTGTCTGGTGAAATCTGTGTTTACATATTCCCCACCAGCTTTCGAACCTCATGATGTTAGGCGAGTATTCCATACATTGGGATGAGATGCGGCACTTTTTTGCGTCTTATCCTTGGCGGCAGGTCTGCTTCTCTTCATTGGATCAGTCGAGTTGCGCAGATGCTATAACGATGTGGTGTATCAGGCAATGGAGTATTTAATTCCTTTTGCTGACGTACCTATCGGTGGCAAAGCTCGCCTATAGTTTAATGTCGAATGTGGTCATGCTCAAGACCGAAAACATTCGGCATATCTCATTTGGGCTGATGCTCGAAGCCGCAAAACACCGGATGTAAGTTCGAAGAAGCTGCCAAGTCCTTTAAAAAGGCATTGCGGAAGGCTTGTCTCGATCGAATCGCTAAGAATGGCGAAAAGCTCTCTGTCAGACCAACTGGCAGTCAAGCTTTCTGCTTTCTTGCGAAAGCGATCGAGTCGAATTTCTGCCAACCCTCACTGCCTGCTCTGCTGAAGCCGGATGGATCCCTGGCCCACACAGCAACAGAGAAAGCGAATGTATTTGCTTTTCTGTTTGCTGATAACTTGCATCTAGACACTTTCGGATTTCGATGCCCGAAATCCGCATCACTAACAAAGAAGTATGGAGAACATTGTGTCGTTTAGATTTGAATAAAGCCAGTGGTTCTGATGGTATACCAGCCATTCTGCTCAAGACATGCGCAGCTGAGTTGTCTCCTGTACTGACACGTCTGTATCGCCTCTCTTTCATGACTGGAATAGTGCCGAAATCCTGGAAGCTTGCTAATGTGCAACCCGTGCCCAAAAAAGGCAGCCGTGCCGACCCTGTCAATTACAGACCGATTTCAATCACCTCCATATTCTGCAAGATTATGGAGCGTGTATTGAACTCGCGCCTACTAGCATACCTAGAAGGTAACGATCTCCTCAGTTACCGACAGTACGGGTTTCGCCGGAATAGGTCTACTGGGGACCTCCTAGTGTATGCTACTCACATTTTAGGCGGGGCGTTCGAGAAGAAAGGAGAAGCGGTTGTCGTCTCTTTGAACGTCTCGAGGGCATTTGACAGGGTCTGGCATGCGAGCCTTATTAGCAAGCTTTCAGCGTACGGTATATTTCCTGGTTTGATCGGCTGGGTAACGGACTTTCTGAGCCAGAGATCTTTCCGAGTAGTTGTCGACGGGTGTTCCTCGGAACCCTTGACAATAAATGCCGGAGTGCCTCAGAGGTCCGTTCTTTCTGCAACTCTTTTTCTGCTGCACATTAATGATCTGTTGAAGCCCGGTATCTACGGGTATGTAGACGACAGCACAGTTGTAGAAAGATATCTGCCGAGTACTCGGGCTAGTCGAGATCAAGTACAGTCTGAAAGAGAAGCCATGGTGCAAAGTTTGAATGACAAACTTCAGGCAGTCTCCGCATGGAGCAATGCCCATCTTGTCAAGTTCAACGCCACCAAAACGCAGACATGTCTATTCACCGCCAATAAGAGCCCTTTCACCTTGGCTCCTACTTTCCGGAATGTATCCTTGGAATACAGTGACCGACTTCAGTTGTTAGGCTTAGAGATTTCCTCGAACCTCAACTTTGGTCGGTCCATTGAGTCCAGAGCAAGAGCAGCAGCAGGAAAGCTTGCCGTTCTTGCAAGGGTTCGGCAGTACTTTACACCGGGACAGCTTCTTGTTTTATACAAAGCACAAATCCGGTCGTTTGTGGAGTACTGTGGTCACATATTTGCTGGTGCCGCAAAGTCTCATCTTGCGGTTCTGGACTCAATTGAGAGGCGAGCAAAGAGGCTTATAGGTGATCCCGAATTGGTCGAAGCCGACCTCCAAGCCTTCAAGTGTCTTCAAGAGAAGAGTGAATAGGTTGCTAGGGCAATGCGACTTACCGCCTAAGACTACACTCCACTTACCATCAGGTGGAATGTAGTCAAGCATTGCCCTAGATCATATATATATATATACATATATAAAAGTTTGAGGCAGGTAATTGCCTTCCTTCAACGACGGCTTCTGCTCACCCATATTTTTATCGTATATATTACCAGGTTCAGGTGTGACTTGTTAATCAACTAGACCGAGACAATGGGGTTGGAAGCATGTGAACAATGGATTGGAACCAATACCCACTCTTCTTCCAGCTGCACCAGAAAACCTCCTTAATTCTAGTATTTTCTAACATCTCCATCTCGTCTTACCATGAACACGATTGCTGCAAAGCATTCGAATCGTCGGTTTATATTTAAAATGTAAATTTAAAATTGTATTCAATATACGCGAGTTAAACCCGTAAAAATAGTTTTACTCGTAAAAATAGTTTTACTTGAAATGCGATTCCAAAACAATAGGTTTATTATTATTATTTTGTTCACTAGCATGCCCCACTTGTCAAGGGCACTCGTTTTCAAATGTTGAATATCTTACAAAAAAAGATTCTAACATCAACGACGAAACAACTGATGCATCGATGTAACAACAATTCAAGTCGTCTCTAGAAGATAAGGAAAAATAAGAAATAAACGAAGAAGAAGACTATAAAGGGAAAGAAGAAGAAATAAATAATGACGATGATGATGAATTAAATCTGTTAATAACTAGAAACCCATTAAATTTTACTGGAATAAACCGTAGAATAGGTCTACCCGGGAAACCACATTAACAACTACATATACTACACTGCCTCGTAGGTGGCATTAAAACATGTACATATCATGGATAATACAGCGTAAAAAAAATTGTAATTGTTTTTTCTCAAAAATGGTTGGTTTTTCTCAAAAGTGTAAGGATCACTTTTGTAGATAATTGCATGATGTACAATTTTTGTCTGAAACATTTTTATCATATAACTAACCATTTCGTTGAAAATATAAATAAATTCAACCTTTGAACTTGAATATATTTTTTTGCAGATAGGGGTTCGATGGGGACTTTTTATAATTCCATGATAATGAGACAACCCTAACACTTTTTCAAAATTTCAGCTTTCTGGAACTTTGTGCACGGGTACTCCTATTTTTCAGCTAAATGACCGGATTAATAGGTAGTATTTGTTTGTAGTTTTTGCTTAACCTTGACAAATTTTCAACCTTAATTTATATTCAGAGTTTAGTATTTTAAAATATTGTTTAAATCATGTAGCTTTTTAAAAATATAGTATAATGTAAACAACAACGTTTTTATTTATTTAAAACAGTTAGCAATCATTTCAACTAATTTTCCTTGATAACACAAAATTCGGATTACGTAATTACCGCTCATTCCACGTACTACCGACGCGGCGGTACAACATGTTATATGGTACAATGTGAATTTATATCTTATTTTATTTTGGCCTATATTTTATATTATTATCAGACTTCTTACAGGAAGGCTGCCTGACGTAATGTTGGCCTCTAATTCGATGGATCGTGGGCACGTGACAAATTTATGAGAATTAGGAATGGCATATTTTAGACAACATTTTTGATATGCAAACCGCGCTCTGTTTCACTTGCGCCTAATATAATAACGAAGCCCTTGTGGGCGTTTTCTGTAGATTAATCAGTGGTTGTCCTTAGCAATAATACAAAATAAATAAACAAAACAATTTACATTAAACAATTTACATTAAACAATTTACATTAAATAATTGGGGAACAATATCGTTCATGCATAAATATGGATTTTGAAAATCAAAAGTAATAAAATATCAGCTTTTATAAGTGAGGATCACCTTTATTCTTTGCACGTCACAAATCCATATTTTGGACATATTTTTTATAAAAAAATAAAGTGCCAACCAAAATGTCATATTAGTGCTATTTTTCTGTTGAATTTCGTCAAAACTTATTTCGAAGATAAGCATATTTTAGGTTAAAATTATACCAGTAATTCTGTAGATAACTCCCCAAGCCGATGGTCTGTAGTACGTATCTACCTGTTGCTATTATTATCGACCTCGCCCTACCTTCAACAGCAACACGTTACATCGATACCAAATTAACGTGAACCGATTGTTTGTTGACTATATTATAACATACGAATAACTATTTCTGTTCATTTAATCATTTTGATTTACTTTGAACAATGAAAAATCAATTATAATTTTGTATAATTGATATCAAATTGTGCTATTATATTATTATATGCCATTTTAAAACACCAATAATTAATACTTATATTCAACAATAGACTTGCTATTACATACTGAGTGCACAATATTATTTCAAAATGGCCGCCTACGAACCTTCGTTTTCATTAAGCTAATGTACTTTCTAACTAAGATTTGTTAGAAAAGTAATTTATATCTATAGTCGATGAATATTGTTATAATTAAAAATGATATAAAAAGCTAGCATTGATAATTAGTCTGTATTAGCTCAAGTAATTTATATAAACATGTTTATAAAAAAAAATATTAAACAATTCAAGCGAACGCAACATTTGTGATAAACAAGCAAATATATTCACAATTCTCAAAATATAATTATTGTGCAAGCATTTAAAAACTTAACTATTAAACGATAAAAAAAACAAAAATTATTAAAGGTATCCTTAGCTTTTCTAAATTCTGAGTAGTTAAGCTTAGACTTTTGTTATTAAGATAAATCTTTTACAAGAAACTTTCACTTTCGCATTTAATTATGATCGTTACATACATAATAGACTAAGACCTAAGATGCTAAGATATTTTGAACATTGTTTTTGGAGTGTTTTCAAGTCGAATGAAACATACTTCTAGTTTCTTAGAATTAAATGTAGGTAGTATGTTTAAATATCTAAATATTAAATGTTATGATATAAGCTTAGTATTAGTTCATTACAATTGTAAAGGAAGATTCTTCATTCCCTGGTATATTTAACCCGCACTTAAATTACGTAATATGAAAAATCAAATGATATTCTGATAAATTATCTAATCCACCGAAACTTAACTTTATTTCTCCTGAAAAACGTAATTTAAACTTTGTGTTTTATTAAGGAAAATATCAGCGGCTTTGAAACATTTATTATATATTATTTTCGAAAATAAATCCAATAAATAGATGTTGGCTTTGTCCCAAAAAAAATACATACATAAAAAATATTCCAAGATTAATAAAAACGAGTAGTGACAAGATATTCCAGTGTCCTGACCACGTCGAGAAGAACAAATATGGAGATAATGAATTAAATATGGAGATAAAGAATAAAATCAAAGTCCTATTGCAACGACAAATAATTTTAAGCAATAAAATAACAAAATGTTACATCGATTCTAATCTAAGACATTTCATGTTTTATCTAAAAATTATTGAATATCTTCTGAATTATATGTTTATTTATATTAACCTTGACATTAAGAAAGGTCAAAAAATAAAAAAGTACGATTTTAACTTAAAAAAATGAAATATCAAATGCAAAAGAATTTCAATTCTCATTGGTAGTTTAAGACATTAGCCTGTGTCAACAAGTAGATCCAGCTTTTTATTTTTATTTTTTAAGTAAAAATGAACTCATGTAATAAAGAAAATATCAATTATATTGCATTAAGAAATAAGCAATATAATATTTGACAATAATCATAGCAACTATTACAGTATTGATACCAATTGAAAAAATAAATGAAAAATCTAAAATAGATACTTTTTTTCACCACACCCGTAAGTAACTTAAAAGTATTTGAATCAATATAACTCTATAACTTACAAAGTATCGTTAGGAAAATATATCAAATTATAAAAAAATAAAAACTATACAATAAAATTACAAAATATAATAAAATAAATAAAAAGGATTAAGATATTATTATGTAAGTGATTGTTTGGTTTGTTGTCTTACTCTACACTGTCTCTGAACATCAATACAACTTCTGTTGTGTTAACTTCCTTAATAAAATGAATGACGATTAAGATATTATTATGTAAGTGATTGTTTGGTTTGTTGTCTTACTCTACACTGTCTCTGAACATCAATACAACTTCTGTTGTGTTAACTTCCTTAATAAAATGCGTACGACGCTTGAGTAATTATACAAACTAATGGTCACCCAGGGGTGGAAATGCTACCATAATTCTAAGTTCGAGCGCCGATATTATAATATAATATAATGCTTTGGATAAAAATTTGGTATACATATTTAACCGGTACATATATCTTTTTGAATGTTATTCTGTTACGTCAGACAAAAATGTATTCATTATACTAACTGACATCAGATTATTTTATAATCCATATTGCAGTGTAATCAATTATTTGTGAAACATTGTGCCGACACACGCGCGATAATAGGTAACTACAAAACGGAAAAAAGACAAAAAATAAAAATAATTAAAATAACCTTTATACAATATATAAAATATTTTAATTGTATGTATTTTTTTTTAACATCAGACTCCCATACACAGTAAATACACGTAAATCGATAGCTTCTTTATATCTCGGTACCCTTTGATTATTTGAATGTTTCATGAATATTTAATGTTAAATATTTTATTATTTAAACAATAACCAAAGATATTTAGTAGAATCGAACAATGGGTAATTGAATGTAATATTTTTTGTAATATTTGTATTTTTTTCTTATTTGACCTTAAATTATAAATTACGAATGTTTGATATCCCAGTTTCCAAGAATCCATTTTTTATATGAGATGATTTGCAAAGTAAAAACCAAAAAAAAAAGAATAGCTACAAGTGTTCCAGTATAAATTAATATTCTTATTATAGAGGCTCCTTGGACGCGTGTAGTGAACACGAGTGAGTTTTGAGAATGAGTTTTGCTCATATCAAGACGATATTTTTTATTATGCGTAACACGCAACCATACTGTCCTAAGACACATATGAAAACGTTGCTTGCATTGCAATGTAGAGCATCATTTCGATTATTAATATAACTAGCCATCTCTACTAGCAAGCTGGCTTTGATATATGGCCAGACTGTCAGACTCACAGATCAGCTGACCGATGGAGATGACAAACTCACGTAGTTGCATATCTTGCATATACTGTGACAAAATGAAGAACGACACTTGATTGATAGCAGTTATATAAACCAAACCACAGTGTTTATTAACAAAGTATTAAACAACGAATGTCATATACTATACCTAATGAAGATTAAAAGATTTAGAAAAAATATTTCTTAATCAAATAGGAGTAAAACATCAGGGTCATACAAAATTTAATTCTTCAAAGAATTGATCAATAATAATAATAATACCTTATAATAATTTAAAGTATTTTATTGTTAGAATTTTGTTGCAGGGCTCCAAATGGTGCCGTTTCGAGAATTCCGTAAAAAATAATGTATATTCTTTAAACTCTGTATCCAGAAAGCCTAATCTATGAAAAGTGGTTGGACCTTAAAAACACATCATATATGAAGTGTTGATGATGATGATTATATTATTTTTTTTGGTCTTAGTAACGCTGAGGCTTCTTGTATTGTAAGACAAACTAGATAAGACTGTTTGGCAGTAAATTAATAACTTAGATTATTTATTTCTTGTTACTGAATAAATGTACAGTTTATTGAAAGTTTCAATACTTAATATAAATTATTCATTTAATCATTAAAGATGCTTATATTTTGATTTTAATGTAAGCTATTTCGTTAAACATGAGTTCTATGTGATATATTCGTTTCAAAAATCGTTTTTTACAGCGAGTGTAACCGCTCCTCTTATATAGTTATAAGTCGTTTATGTACATTTTTAATTTCTTGAGTTATTCAAGTTATTGGAGGTAAAATTAGTAAATGAAATTAATTGCCGTAGAATCATCATAAATCAATTTCCTATTTGAATTTAATAAAAGACAGTTTTAAAAAGTTTATAAAAGAGAATTTGTTGGATTATAAAAAACTAGACACTTAACCACATGCACACTAATATCACAAACAAAGCACACAAGCAAAGCTCTAAAAAAAGGCTGGTTAACAAGTAGTAACTTTTAATAAGCTTTAAAATAAAGAGTTGAAGTGAATCATTACACGATATCACATTAAGTAACACAATAACGACCTGTTGAGAAGTGTTTGTTGTCCCGCTTTAACTTGATGGCTTGAATATTTTTGTCTTGTTTTATCAAGGGGGTGAGTACGAAACGTCCGCACGCGTCACCACTTCGTTACAAACTGATCGCACGCTCTCCGATCTATAAGAGGCCGCCCACAGAGTACGAACGCTTGAATATGGAACGGTAAATAGAAACGTCACCTGCTAAATTGTTTAGACTTTAACTGTTTATATTAACCGAAATCCAAAAGTAAATCAATAAAACGACACCTAAAATAAGAATTATTTATGACCCAAATACCTAGGGAAGTTCTAGAACCTGGAAAGTGTGTCACTTCCTAGTTCCCGTTAATGAACTGAACCCATTATAACAGAGTTTAGATATTTGAGGTAATAGGAGAGCAACTTAAATGTAAAAACAATTAAATAGAAAGGGGCCTGAACCTTATTTTATTGTGTACTTTTTTTTTTCGAGAGTTGCGCTAAAATACGTTCGTGTAATTAATGAATACGTAAATATAGTGATTGTCCAATTGTATTAGTTTTACTGATTTATGAAAAAATAAAACAATTACTTTAATTATTTGTATTTGAAAATATCTATAAACATGTATGGCCATGTTAAGCTTATTTAAATTTATATAAATATAGAAAGAAAAATTAACCGACACGGGCAGGGATTCGGACCCGCGACTACTGGGAAACCGTCCCGTCGCTCTACCAACTGAGCTACTAGACTAAAGTGCTTTTCATTCTATATTTATATAAATTTTAATTATTTGATTAATAAATTAAAGTCTTGTGAAATGATATGATAAAATAAAATACAATATAAATGGTGTTGCCAATTGAAACAAATTTATATATAGGTACCTTCGACACGCTCTTAGGGGAGCAGTAAAAACGTAAACATGTGACTCGCAAGGGTAATGGGATAAAATGGGAAACCATGCCTGCACCAACCTCAGAATCCAAGGCAGCTCCAGCAAGATAATTCAAGAAGGTTCAATTCCACTGATGTCCAATAACACTCGCGATCAAGTTTTGGCACTACCACTTATTAGCGGGAGACTATTACAATTTCTCTTCACGATCCCAAAGTGCAGGACTCAAGGATCGGGCGGGAAGCTGGAGGTGAAGACGGAGATGTAGGGCTGCGTCTTCTGCCGATGCTATCAGAGCTATATTCGCTGCTTGACTGACGTGCGTGGCAATGCGGAAGGCGCTGGTGTGCACGGATTTAAGGAAGAGTGAAAGAAATGGATCGCGGAGTCACATATAATTACTCATTCACTATTTATTAATGAGAGCCACAAGGTGGCGTTACCAATAAATAAATACAGTGGACGCCGCTTATTGTGATCACGGTTAATGTTATCAGCCGGCTATTGTTATCGAAAATGGTCGGTCCCAAATTTCTCCTTAGAAAAACAGTTGAAAAAAGCCGCTTATTGTTATCGATTTAGAAGACGATACGACGATTCGATACGACGTGGTGTTCAACACCGAGCAACAAACTTCGAAAAAGTATACTATTTTGAGAATTATATTCAAATGATTATTAATGAAAACAAGTGTCAAACAACAATAGATCGGTATTTCAAATGAATCTTATGTTAGAATATTTTTAATAGTGTAAATAAATAGAAAATTTGAGCAAACAACAGAATTTCTTATTATGAAACTTAATATGTACTTAAATCAATTCTAAATTATTACAATTCATATTTTATCATTATGATCATTTTTTATGTGCACTAAAATCCCCCAACAAGCATGAAAAAGTACCAACCGCATAATGTTATCATTCGGTTATTGTTATCAAAAAAGTGTATAATGTTTTTATTCATATTTTATTCACAACAATGTTTCACAAGATATATCAACAACATGTCAGATTTTCATCAGATTCATTATATACTTTGTACTGTCAGTGTCAAGTATATATTGGTCTGTGTTCGATCCAAAGAGTTGATTACCGCTTGACGCAATATAATAAAAAACAAAAAACATACGAGTATGTGCATCAAGGAGTAGGTCCTTTTAAAACTGATTGAACTACTAAGCCATGCTAGGCCCGTTTTTTCAATATTTTTTTAAAAACTTTAATGTAAGCAAATTTTTAATTTAAAATAGTTGAAAAGAAATTGTTTCCCTTGTTTTCCTTTTCACCACACATATATAGCCACTCAGCAAAAACTAAAAGAGTTTAGCTGGGAGGTATTAATGCATACGCCGTTTAGCCCTGTACCTGCACCTTCAGATTTCTACCTGTTCCGGTCTCTACAGAATTCTGGACTGCCAAAACTACTTGTTTCGTTTTTTTTTTCAGAAGTCCAATAATTTCTGCAGCAACAAATTATGTCACAACTACAAGAGCCAAAAAGTTATCGAAAAAAGTGGTACATGTATACTATAAATAAATGTAAATAAACTTAAAAAGAAAATTAACATTTCATATAAAATGCAAAGAAACCTTTTCCCAAACTCTTTATTAATTCTTTCGGCAATATAATATTGCAGTATCATCAGAATGTTCAATTAAAAAGTACAAAAACAAAAGTCACACAAAATAAAAGCCAAAGCAGTGAAGTACGAAGATCTGGAAAAAAAGCATTATCTACATTAACACCTAAAGATATACCAATAAAGTTTGTACTAAACTCTGGCATTTTTAAGATTTTTTTAATAGAAGCTTCATTAAAAACTATTTCCACAAAATCAGATTATACGCCTGTTAGCTAAATAAAAAATAAAACATTATTTTAGAAACGTAGTCTAAATCCAATAAATAATGGATTATATTAATATAGCCCAATGGAACTCTCAAAGTATAATATCTCATCGAAATATTTTAACACATTTAATATACTATTATAATACTTAGTCTGACCATAAATACTGTTACAATTAAAAATAATAAAATATAACATTTCAATTTGGAATCTGTCATTTTTATGCGATTGTTGATTGTTTTTTCTCATTTTGGCGTCAATATATTGTACAATATTTTGCGATATTAAAATAGAGTAGGGCGATAAAGAGAACACAATCGCTTTGATTGCATTACACAAAGTAAGTATGGAGCCAAATGCAATTTTTAAAACTCTCCATACACTTGATATTAGTCAAATGTTTGTATACCGGGCTATTATTAAGTACAATGAGACTTCCTTTGTTTGTGACAGAGAAAGATCTGGCCATCCACCTTTTTTTTGAAAAAGGTAGTCAAAGCAGTAAGGGAAAGAATGCGAAGAAATCCTGTCCGAAATAAAAAAAAAATAGCTCAGGAAATGAAAATAGCGCCCAGAACCATGTCGCGTATTTTAAGAGATGACTTAGAACTTGCAGCCTATAAGGGAGGCACTGGTCATATCTTAACTGATAAATTAAAGATTAATAGGGTGGTAGAATCGAAACAACTACTGAAGCGGTACGCAAAGGGAGGTCACAGAAAAATTTTGTTTACGGCTGAGATTTTTTTACGATTGAGCAACATGTTAACAAACAAAATGACTTTATTTATGATCAAATCTCTAAGGAAGCTTTCCAATTAGTCGACAAAGAGCAACATGGGCATTATCCGACTTCACTGATGATTTGAATTGTGCTATGAAAAAGTGACTGAGCCATATTTTTGTGAAATAGGTATCAAAACATCGGCACAAGTGTATCAAGATACCATTCTCGAGAAGATAGTTGAGCCCCTTAATAACACCAGGTTCAATAACCAAGTATAGTCCTTCCAGCAAGATTCGACGCCGGGTCATATAGCTCGGTCCACGCAGTCTTGGTTGGAAGCGAAAGTCTTGGACTTCATCGGAGCTGAAGATCGGCCGCCGTCTAGTCCCGATCCTAATCCACTGGGTTATGATTTTTGGTCAGTTTTAGAGAGTACAGCTTGCTCTAAACGCCATGATAGTTTGGAGTCCCTAAAACAATCCATACGATTGGCACAGAAGAATTTCCTCATGCTTGCTTCTTTTGCTAATTGGCCTCAACGTTTAAACGACTGTATTAAAGCCAATGGATACCACTTTGAATAAGCTTTTTATATTGATTGTTTATTTTTTTATTTTAATGGTTTTGTTAATTGTTTTTTTTTTAAACTAACACACTGTAAAAGTAATAAAAATTATTTGCAATAAAAAAAAAAAGATCTCTGTTACAATATTTATGGCAAGACTAGGTAATAAATTGTAATATGCATATTACAATTTATTACACATAATATACAGTACAGTATATAAGAAGTGAAGCATTTTTGTCCCCAGATAAAAAAATCAGTATTAAAGGTTATAAAATAACACGTAGAGATTTAGGAAAATAATCGGGAAACGATTTTTGTTAGATTTTACATTCCCTAGATTACACCTTTCAATATAAATAACTTAGTATTGATACTTATTGCCTCCTCTATATGGTTTTCTAAGCAGCAATTACATTGTAATATATGACGAGACGGCCTCGTGAACTACTCCTACTTTCACCAGATTGGCGGCAGGCGTAGATCCCAAAATTTATTTCCAAAGAACTTCCATGTAGTCCCGGATAAGAATACGATTACTCCTTAAGTGTCAAAAGAGCCACAGAGGGATTAAAATATGGAAGAACTTCGATGCAGTGTATATTATTAGTCAAATGGCTTACCCTTGGTTAAGGCAGATGTTACCATGGTTTGCCAGTGTGCGGTCGCTAGTGCCGCCATCTGGCGCGTCCCCCGGGTTGCGGATAGGGGTTCTTCACCGGCTTCGGCCGGCGCGGACAGCTACTAGCAAATGTGGCTGCTTGATTTTCGGAGCGAGCATTGCACGGCCACAAGATCTCGGAAGCCCGCACTGAGCGGGAACGAGGGCTGGATTGACGGAGCTTGCTCTGATCGTCAGGCTGCGAGGAAGAAAACCTCTATAAAAAAATCACCCTTTTTTGTGTTTTGTCTTGTCCTGTTTTGTTGTTTTCTTCTGCGTGTCTCTTTGTCCCCTTTTAGATGTTTTGTGTCGGTCCGGCGGTTCGGCGTTTGCCAAAGGATCGGGTAAGGACGAGAGCGCCCCAACAAGAAATGGATAAAAACGATTCCAAAATGAGTCCCCAGGCGGATGCTGAATCCCGCACGGCCGCTGCTGTCGTCTGCCCCTCGTACTCTGGGGGGGGGCAAGAATCGTTTACGAGCAGGAGTCCCTGCACAGGTCGACACCACACCGACCTGTTCAACTAAACTGCGTGTGAGGCGTGGACAAGATGCGCCCATAGGACGCGGGAGTGGGCTCGCCCAGGCGAAAGCCGTGTTGCGAGCCATGGAGGAGGAGGCGGAGGAGGCCGAGTTCGAGCGCGCACTGAGCGCTCGGGCCCTCCGCTGCAAGAAGAAGAAGGATCTGGTGGTGAGTGCGCCGGTTTCCGAGGACGATCTGTCTTCGGAGGCGCTTCCCACCATTGAGCCGACTTCTTTGGATGCGCAGCAGCTGCATGCAGTTGCGCGGAAGCATGCTGCCTCTATCCAAGAGGTGTGCAAAAAGAGCACTAACTTGAAAGGCACTATGGTTAAGGCTCTGAAGGGGGCTGCAAGCAGCCTTCTTGAGGTCGTCGAGGTTCTGGCTTGCAGGGGGGAACCTGAGGAATCGCGGCAATTGCGGGAGGATAACGCCCGTCTTTGTCGCGAGGTGTCCTTTCTCAGGGGGGAGATCGTCAAGGTTCGCAAGGACTTTGACGATCTTAAGTCCTCTGTCGGTCAGCCTCCGATCTCGTCGGGAGAGGTTTCGTCGGTTGATCAAGGCGTGGTCGAGGAGTTGAGACGCTCCGTATTGTCCTCGGTGGGAGTTTTAATTAACTCCCGCTTTGAAGGACTCGAAGAGCGTCTCCTTCAGGCGCGGATCCACCGGCCGCCACTCGCGGCGGAGAGGAGGCAGTCGGCTGCAGTCGCGGCGACTGTCTCGGAGTCGGGGCCGCCGACGGCTCCTCTGATTCCAGAGGAGGCGTGGTCGACGGTCACGAGGAGGAGGAAAGGCCTGGGGAAAAAGAAGGGCCTTCCCCAGAAGCCGGCTCCAGCGAATAAGGCCAGTGGTGTTAAGGCGTCTTCCAACAAGAAGCCGAAAGCACCTTGCGTGGGTTCCCGGAAGCTGCCGTCTGCACGGTCTCCTGCAGTTATGATTAAACTGCAGGACCATGCGGCAGCGGCGGGTGTGACGTACGCCCATGTCCTAAGGCGTGCCGCCGAGATGGTCAATCTCGCCGACATCGGCCTCAAGGACGGGCTTACGATTCGCCGTTCAGCGGCGGGTGCCAGGCTTCTGGAGTTGCCCAAGGGTACTCCAGAGCAGGCTGAAAAACTGGCGGCGAAGATTCGCCCAGTTTTAGACGGTGTGGCAGAAGTCGTCCGGCCTGTTCGGCGGGTGGCCGTAAGGCTTAAAGGCCTGGACGATACCGTCACGCACGATGACGTGGTCGACGCGATAAGTCGCATCACGAACTGCCCTAGCGGGGCTCTCCATGTTGGGGAGATCCGTCGGGGTAGCTGGGGGGGCATGGGCGCTACCTTTGCCCGTCTCCCCACCGATGCGGCGAGAGCGTTGATAAACGCCAAGAAGGTCCTGGTGGGCTGGAGCTCAGCCAGGGTGGAATTGCTGGAGGCGCAGCCGCTGCGCTGCTTCAGGTGCCTGGCACCTGGGCATGTGCGTGCGGCTTGCCCGTCCGCGGTCGATCGCAGCGCCGTCTGTTTCCGGTGCGGTGGTGAGGGGCATACCCGAGCCACTTGCACCGGAATGTTGCGGTGCGTGGTCTGTGCGGACCGAGGCCTTGCAGCGACCCACCTATTGGGGAGCCGAGTGTGCAAGGCTCCGCGAGTTCGAGGATTAGCACCTGGTGCAAAACCCTCGAGCGCGGAGCCCATAGCAACTACGGAGGCTATGGCAACATAGTCACATCGAGCTTCAGCGGGAGAGGCTGCGAAGGAGAAGGGTTCAGCCCGTTCCTTCCCAGCCGTAGGCCCTGGTGAGAGGGGGGGGCGACCTCTCTTGCCATTGCACTAGGTCTATGAGCTATGAGGGGTACACTGGTTGCCCGGGGTACCCCTATATGGAGGAGTTCCGCCAGGGCACCACGGTGAGTGCGAAAGCGATCCCGTTGCGTCCCATTGTAGCGTCGTGGGCAGCCGTTGGTTTTTTAGTGGGGTGCCTTAAAAATGGCAGCGTTTCCATGCCGCCGGGTGCCGCACATACCGCTCCGTCATCGCCTTCCTGGCCTGAGTGAAGATGCAAAAACGCATTTTTCCAACGATAAAAAAAAAAAAAAAAAAAAAAAGATGTTACCAAAGACCGGAAGTCCTTAAAAGAAAATAAATACAACTGTTCCTCAAGATTGTTCAAAAGACCAATTATTAGAAATAAGTCCGCGTATGTCGTCAAAGTCGATAACCATCTTGTGAGCTACCAGTCTAGAACATATCGTTCTATCATCATCATCGTTCGTGCTGTGTCAGAGTCAGAGCTGGTGATCGTTCGTACACCATAACTCGTATATACACAGTGATGGAAGTCGGACCAGAAAACTGTGTGTTATCCTAGATAACATTTTCTTCTATATGTCAATGATAAGTTTTATATCTCGAAAATTCATTGTGATGTGGATGGTGCTGTATGTTTCAGTCGATTAGAACAATCACAATAATACTCAAAATATAGGGTGATATGGAGATTTAAAATTTAAAATGTAAATTTAATTATACATGTTTAATTCTATAGTTTTTTTTATATTTTAATAGATTTTTTTTTATATATACCTACATTCATAGTGATGATTAAAGACTTAAGATTTTGGTTGAAAGAAAAGTAAATGAAGTCACTTGCTTAAGTAATTTAAATAAATATATAATTAAATTTAATTTTAATATGTAGGTAATATAATTCTTATTTTGATATTACTTCATACATAATTTACTAGCGCATCCTTAGGCATATTATACCTATATATAGTAGACAAAAACAAAATCGGTAATTTTATTTTTATAGGTCCCAAGAAGATTTATCACGTCCTTCAATAAATGAGCGTGTTCGGGCTTTTATTTAAGCTATAAATATTTTTACAATTTTTGTAGAACCAACTAGGGATTAAAGGTAAAACACCGTCATAAAATAAACCAAAATTGACTGAAATAGTCCATTTTAGTTGGAAAAATGTTATGTATATATTATTGTCACACTCCTCTGAAGTTTTATCTCTTCTCTCTCTCTCTCTCTCTCTCTCTCTCTCTCGTATTTTAATAAATTATTATTAAACCGAATTTGTAAAACAAATTTTATAAAATTACCTGCACTAAGACTGAACCTAAATTGTAGATAATTTATTTATTATAAGTTGGGTTAAATGTATCCATAACAAGGTTCGAAATTTATAGTCACAGTCCTTGTACAACATTTTACAGAAAAAACAATATCGTGTTCATTAATAACATGTTTAATATTAATTAACCAAAAACCAAACATTGGAAGTTTAGCTCCGCATCTTAACTTGCTTAAATTTCAAACCAATTACCTAGACCGTGTGCAAATTGACTTTCGGTTTAGTAATGGTAGCCAACCAAGTTTGTTATCTATTCCAACTTCTAAACATAGAAGTAACTAAGGCATTTAGTATTAGTAATGTTAGGATATTTACTTGAACTATGTTTGTTAACGAAGTCACAAGAATGTGAATTAATGCTTATTGACAGTTATTTCGGAAAGAGTAAGTAGGTAGGAGAGTGGGTAGGAAAAATATCTACGAAGGCTTATCAACCTGTTACGCAACACCTAGAGGATGTATAACACCTAGAGGTTAAGTAACCTCAACTCAGACACTAAAACGCTGAAAGTAATGTGATGGCAATATTTTTAAGACCTTCTTAACTGCCGACCGGTAAGCAAACCACTACCAACGAAAACATTGACAAAGATATGAATCAATATGATGAACCACCATCTCATGCTGAAGCAAAAAAAGCCATTCAAAGATTATAGAACTATAAAACCCAAGGAATAAATAGCATACCGGGAGAAATATGGAAATATGGAGGGGAGGGGAATACAATCTCATCTGTATGAAATTATTTGTCGAAATTGGTCCGAAGAACAACGGCCGAAGGAGTGGAAAGTGGAAATTATCTGCCCACGAAAAAAACTACAGAGGCATTGCTTTTCTTCCTCTTTTTTTTTCAAAATACTGTCTAAGTTAATGCTTGACTACATTCCACCTGATGGAAAGTGGAAATGTAGTTATAGGTGGTAAGGCGCATTAACTTAGTAAACTATTCACTCCTCTCTTGAGGACAACCACATTGTAATCAGACGGAAATACCGACGCAGTCATGCTGTTCCAGTCCTTCGTTGTACGAACTATGAAAGACGAAGCCAAGTGTTTCGTTCGGACAGGTAGAATGTCCACAACGTAAGTATGGATACCTGCCGTGCGTCGGATCGTCCAGTGATGGAAGGGGGACGGGAGAATTAGGTCGTGTAATTCCTGCGCACGCTCACTAAAATGTATTCTACAGAACACTAAAAGGCTAGCAATTCTACGCCTGTGCACCAGCAAATATGTGACCACAATAATCAACACACGACCGACAGTAATGGTTTCAATTGGCCGTCCAGAGCGGGGGTCATCTTCAATCGACTCTCTTCCTTGTTTGAAAAGACCATGCCACTTGTAAACTATGGTTTTACCAGGGGCAGAGTATGCGTAAACAGCCAACAGCCGCCAACAGCTCTTGAAAAATAATCTGAGCGGCTTTCCCTTGCTTGGTAACGAACTTAATAACTGCGCGATGCTCAATTTTCTTCATACTGGCTAACTTCTTCCCGTTCAGTTATTTACAGGTCGATAACTCAAAAGTTAATGACCCGATTAGGTTCAAACTTGGTATATATACTATTACTGAGATGTTCAACTAGTGACTATCTGGACGAGTAAACCTACCAGCGTATCGCTTATATTAAGGCCAATCACTGTTTATATAACCATTTAGCCCTTATGAAAAATTAAAAAGTACGATCCTTCATAAAAATAAGTCACATAACTGATATAATATGTATTCTCCTTTGCGACTTATTTGGTAATACACATTTATTTTTAATATTTTGTTACCGCTAATTAGATTCTGCTGACCTACTAGTACGCTTTATTATGTGTTACAAGTTATCTTGTGAATATTTGACATATTCGTTAAAAAAGATTATTATACAACTAGAAACAATAGATACATATTACAACCTAAAGTTATAATTTTTTTAAGAAATGTACTTTAAAACCAATGGTTGATGGTCGATACTTTATAATATTATATAACTATACCAAAACAGGGTCGATTGTCTTTATTAGATATTTATAAAAGCGAATGAACTGAGAGCTGGCCCCAAGTGCCTTAATCGACGCATTCAATTAAGCCATTATACACTCCCTAACTTGGAAACAAATGGAAAACCAGATCTCAATTACGGTCCCCTACTATTTATTTTAAGCATCCTTTGTGTAATTGATCTAAGAACTGTATTTTTACAGTTAAAATACAAACATTATATAATAAAATATATAGGGCTGATGCCTGGTGGTCATTAAAATAATATCTGAATGCAAAAAAAAATACACACACTTTGATGTTAACCTAAATCATGCTCAAGTTTGAAACTAATAAGTAGGTTACAAAGACAGTTTACATACTCTTTCCTAATTGCCATACATCATTAATATAGAAAAAATGTTTTCTTTAATATATAGTGTGAATATCCTTCGTATAAATAATCCAATATTCCAATTGTAGGGGCACGAAGACAGTAGTGTCGTTGGAAAAAGAAGTTCAGAAATAATAACCAAATAACTGATTGCTGGATAATTTGCTGAGGTCAAGCTAATTTGGTAATGTTATAATTAGATGATTTCGACCTTATTTCTATAAACACTTTGGTTTATAAAAATAATTTAATCCGTATAGACCTTGCTTTGGATTCCAAATCATACGTCATATGTATGTCAAACTCAATCATTAAAAAATAAAAATCAACTCTGTTATTCTCTTCTTTTAAAATAGAAAATATATTCATGATTTAAAGTCTACAAGCATAATGACAGAATTAATCTTCCTCAAATAATAATAATAGTCCTCAAATAATAAAAAATTACATAAAGGCATAAAAAAACAAAAAAATCTACAGTAATATCTTTATATAATATCTATACTTACAAAGAAAAAAAGTGGGTCTCGCATAATATCCAAATTGAATCCTACATGAAAAAAGATGCTTATATTTTCAAGGAAATCAACTATAGAAAGAGTATTCGTAGAAAGCAAATCCTTCGTATTTTTAATATTTTTTTTTAGTTTTTTTAACCATCTAAATTAATGCTTGACTATATTCCACCTAATTTCCATATAGTGGAGATGTAGCCATGGGTGGTAAGGCGCATTAACTTAGTAACTTATTTACTCTTCTCTGAAAGATATTGTATTCGGTCGGAAATAACAACGCAGGCAGGCTGTTCCAGTCCTTCGTTGTATGAATTAAAAAAGATGAAGCAAAGCGATCGTTTGGACAGGAGGAATGTACACAACGCAGGGATGGATACCTGCCATGCCTTGGTTCGTCCAGTGATGGAAGGGAGACAGGGATAATAACTCATGCAATTCCTGCGCACACTCACCAAAATGTATACTATAGAATACTAGGAGGCTAGCAATTCTATGTCTGTATTCAAGACTGTGGAGGTTGTCTTCAACTAACTCAGGGTCACCTATAAGCCTCTTTGCTCGCCTCTCAATTGAGTCCAAAACCGCAAGACGAGACTTTGCGGAACCAGAAAATATGTGAACGCAGTACTCTAACGATGACCAGATCTGTGTCTTGTACAAAACGAGTGCTCTCAGAACTTCGTAGAAACGGCAAGCTTTCCTGCAGCTATTCTCGCTCTGGACTTAATGCACCGACCAAAATTGAGGTTCGAGGAAATCTTTAAGCCTAACAACTGAAACCGGTTACTTTAGTCCAAGGATACATACTGGAAAGTAGGAGCCAAGGAAAGGGCTCCTGTTGGCGGTAAATAGGCACGTCTGCGTTTTGGTGGCGTTGAACTTGACAAGATTGGCATTGCTCCATGCGGAGACTGCCTGAAGTTTGTCACTCAAACGTTGCAAAATAGTTGGTGTTGTTGCGTTGTTCTTTTTTAGATTGTACTTAATCTCTACTAGCCCGAGTCGGATATCTTACTACAACTGTGCTGCGTCTGCATACCATTAAACAGATGCAAATTACCATTAACTATTCAGCAGATCATTAATGTGCAACAGAAAGAACGCTCCTCTGAGGCACACCGGCATTTATTATCAAGAGTTTCGTGGTACACCGTCGATAACTACTCGGAGAGGTTTAAAAATTCCGTTATTCAGCCGATCAGACCAGGAGATATACCATACGCTGAAAGCTTGTTTATGAAGCTCGGATGAAAGACCCTGTCAACTGCCCTCGATACTACCGGAGAGACGGTTACCGCTTTTAGGCAAGCTAGAAGGCGCGAGTTTAATATACGCTAAATGATCTTGCTGAATATGGAGGTGATTTAAATTTTAGAATATTGCCTTTAGTAGCTTGGCTATCTCTACAGCGTAAGGAAAGTTGAAACTTGATTACTTGGTGCTTATTAAACTTTTAATATAAAAATTAAAAGTGCAAACAATGTCTACATTTTTACGGTGTTTAATAAAAAGCTAAACTTTAGAGCGATGGATTATGCAAACGTTAGAGTCAAAAAATAATTATTGATGCGTCTCATAACTTGCTTACATTTCAGGATGCCTAATTGATTCCTTTTGCTTGAGGAACCAAGATCATTTAATTTTAGTTGGTGATTTATACATAAAACTCCTGGACCATACTAACGTAAATACTATACTGCTTAATGGTTTTTAATATACTATCGAATAACTTAACTATATGTATACTTAACATAGCAAAATTTGATTGAACACTGATTGATCTTATTTGCTCAGTTAGAAATACTTATAATTTTTATTAATCAAGATAACACATAGTACAGATAACACCCAATTGAAGAACTACAGACCGTATCGCTCCAGAGCCATGTTTACAAGTTGTTTTTAATAGTCATCACAAATCGTCTCGCTTGAAAGTTTTATGACTTCCAGCCTCCCGAGGAAGCCAGTTTCGAAAAGAGTATTCGGTATTCGGTATTCGGTGCCTTATTGACTTTCGGTATATCGAAGACTTTAAGTGTTTTTACAAAAATGCCACCATGTCGATCCGAGTACAAGAAGGGCGTACAGAGGCTACCCCAATGCAGACAGGGAGACGTTATATCTCGGAAACTGTTTATCACCGCGCTAGAAGGCGTCTTCGCCTTCAAGCTTCTCGAGTGCAAAGGATTTGGCATAAAGATTAACGGCGAGTACATCACTAACTTTCGATTTGCAGATGATATCGTTGTCAAGGCAGAATCGCTGGAGGGCTTAGGCACTATGCCCGAAGGCCTCAACGGAGTCTCCCAAAATAACATACTCGTATGCAATATCATCAACAATGCGTTCATTTGTATGTGTTTAATTAGAATATAAAAACAATTCGAAACCAAAAATTTAGCACTACCAAAGATTATAATAAACGTTTCGACGCCAATGTGTTGGAATTATACTTGACTCATATCAAGGTCAATATTTTGGTTACTATATTCAGAAAATTGTCATCTCACTGCTCTGTTCCCACTGTATGCGGGGACGACACAACCTATTCTTCCAATCCATTCCTAATCCGCGGTATTAAATATCTCTGAAACACCTCGCTATTTAGTAGATTATTCTCTAGTGCGAAAGTTGTTTACTTTGGCTTATTTTTTCTACATATTTACGCGCGTCTTGTCATAAATATTATTATTACATATCAATAACTACTTACTGTAGCCAAATATGTTTTATTACAGGGTGGCTGACCTAAATAACAGTATAAGCGGATATGTACGTTTGTCCTTCATTCACGTTGCAACGGAGCAACAGATCGATACTTTTTAGTTTGGTGACGATTGAATGTTGATATACTACCTATGAACTAGTTTTAATACTTTAGGGAAGCGATTCTGATTAAGATACCATTTCCGATTTATAAAAGAAAGTTATCTATACGTATATTTTTAAAAAATTAAAATTTTATGTTTATGTTTTATGTTTATTAGTATGTATGTACTGATAATTTCATAAAGTACAATTATAAATATAATATCGTACAAAGAATGAACTCAAGTACGCATTACGTCTAATTTGACTTAAAATGTTTGGGAAATTTAAATTATTTTGTTCAACAATTCGCCTTAAAAGTTAAAATAAAAAAAAAAATTAAAGTAACCATAGAAAGTATGTGATAAAATATAAACAGTGGTAAAAATGTTGGTTCTAACGGAAATAAAACTATTTCCGAATATTTAGAGAACGATACACCCTGATTATGGAGTAATAGCTGCAGGGCTAAGTCGTGATTAACTAAATATAGACTTCATGTAAGGTTTTAAAAAATATTAGAAGACAAGCCCACTGAGTTTTTACTATGAATTAGAGCTAGTTATTATTCGTAGTTTGTTTTAAGCTACGCGGTTTTTTTATTTTTTATACATGTTTTATATAACACGTTACACATATTTTAAATGTTCCTATTTCCTAATTTAAAATGTACCTAGCAGACATACAATAATACAATATCACAACTCAATCAAGTGGTGGGGGATTATAAACTTTATTTTATTGCACTATATTTTATTAAAAAATATGTGCTTACACGAACTTACACCTATTTGATCACTAGATTCTGTGACGATTCGTTTGTGAAATGTGCGAAAATAATTTCAATAAAATTCGCTTTCACAATAAGTCAAAACAAGTTTACATTTAAAAATAGCTTCTCCAAAAAATATTTTACTGCACAGAATGTTTAGTAAATATATTTAATACAAAATCTCGTCTCTGAACCAAATTTTGTAAATGAATTTGACTGGCAACTTTGCTCGGTAATTGTGATGTATTGTTTAACGGGTTGGAAATAAAGAGAGATAATTTGGGTAGATAACAAACTTTTACAATTTTATCTTTGATCTCGATTTTTATACGAACACCATAATAAGATAAGTCCTTGGACAGAGAAAGATATAAGTTATAAACTAATAACTAGCGTGTTCTCGAATGAACAATTTTTTAAACAAGATACTGTTCTACAAAGAACAGTTTGAGTTTAGTATAATAAATATCCTAAGAGCATTTTAAAATCTATCTTTTGAAATACGCTAACCACATACGATTTTTTGCATTTTGCACGTCTACTCTGCGGACACGCTCTGAGGAAGCTTCCAGAAATTGAAGCTCGAATTGAAGTCTCACCACTCACCACTTATACTTATAGACTTTAGAATGGACGATGAAATAATGACGCAATATATTATACGAGTAGGTAGTTCGTACCGCCCTTGGTTAGCCTAAACACTTGATATACTTTATGTAATTTAAAATTATTACATTTTTAAATATATTCAAATTATTACATTTTTAATTATTATTAAATATATTAATAACGAAACACAGTTTACGTATAATAAGGGCCTTGCTACCTTTTTAAATCTTTCAAATAAAAACTAAAACATTAAACATAAACAATTAAAAGATGACCTTTTATTTTTAACCCCCTACTAAAAAGAGGGGTGTTATAAGTTTGACCTGTCGATCTGTGTATCTGTGTATCTGTGTATATGTGTATCTGTCTGTGGCAAATTTCCGGCCAAACGCGTGGACAGATTTGAATGCGGTTTTTTTTATTCGAAAGCTATGCTCGTCGAGATGGTTTTTATCCATGTTTGATTGAAATAGTAATAGTCGTCTCCAAGATATTGACGTTTTATTCGTGCGGAGAAGAGGCAATAATTAACTGTTCCTAGCGGTGTCGCCAAAAGAATGAAGGCCAAAAGGTTTTAACACTTACGTACGTACGTAAATGAGGTAAAGTACTTTATTAGGGATAGCTGTTGCGCGTGACTGCGTCCACGGAGACTGTAAAAATATATTTATATAGCTTATGATCGTAGTCATAAAGAATCACGAGCAACAGCTAGTGATAATAAAAATCCCTTTATCATAGTGTTATTAGTGATTGTAAATCATTTTAATTCTAAATGTTTATATTTATTAATATTCGTATATATGAAACCTACCTACCCATATGAAAAAGTCTTGAATCATGTTACTTAATACATTTATAATTTATTACATTGTCGAAACTTTCACGTGGATCTTTATTTTATTAAATATAATATATATTTCTCTTAATAAATATAACCTATGTACATCATAATATAGGATTCTAATGCTTAAAGATTTTTTTAAAGATCGGTCCTGTAGTTTCGGAGCCTATTCAATTCAAAGAAACAAACAAATTTTTCCTACTTAAACAATTGAATTTTTTTTTAGGTTCATTTAGTACAATTCAGAAATTAGTAACATAAGTTAAAAAAGCAGAAAAAAAAATTAAATTAAAAATTTAAAAATCCCCCGATACAAAAAGACCTCTAAAAAGAGTAAAAATAATAATTTTTATGTACTTATTGAACTCGTTGCGTCGGGGGACCGTTTAATAAAGGAAGAAATCAAAATGCAAGTAAGTTAACAAGGCAAATAAAGAAATTACGATATCGAATTTCTAAGTCCTCAATGATTAACTTCGTAATATATACACTATCAACGTACGTACAACGGTCTCCCGACGCAATGAGTTCAATAAGTACATAAAAATATTATTTTTACTCTTTTTAGAGGTCTTTTTGTATCGGGGGTTTTTGAAATTTTTAATTTATGCTATTTTATTTGTGTATCCTAGAGTAAATGCAAATATCAGAAAAAACTATTGGTCTCCCCCTTTTTCTTCTTTTTTCTTTTCTCAAGGAAATACCTATATTTTTAGATATCAGGCGCAGATTTATCACTCTTTGACCATGACTAAACCTACTGGACTGAAACGACACATGTATAATGTACATTAACTAACATAATAAATCAATAAAGAAACTGATACTTTGTGTATTTCTGAAATATTTTGCCGTTTAAAGTAAAATATTTAAAATGTCAAATATAACAACAGATGGAACAAAAACAATGAACAAACAATAAAACAACAAACAATAAATGAAAACAAGGCTAAAAATTTACATCCGGAAGAAAAATAAATATTTAACGTAATATTAATAATGGACATAATCACAAAAAATATTTCCTTAATTCAAAATCAGGAAAACAAAAAACTTTTTTGGACAATGGAATTTGCTTTTACAATGAATTGACGAAATTTGTCATCGCCTTGTCGTATAAAAAATTTAAAGGTTACATTAAACGTTAATGATTAGCTCATTACGATGCTAATGAATATGCTGAAAATAGGGATGTTTGACAATTACCAACTGTTGAATATTATACATATACTACTTTATTCATTCATGGTCTAATGACATTCTTAGTATGAATGGAATAATTACTATTGTTTTGAATTATTAAAGCTGGGGTTAGATTTCTCTAAGATGTTTTAAATGTGAGAGCATCATCGAAATAGTAGCTTGGTAACTCTTATCTTTTCAGTACAATGCTTTCCTAATTGTAACTGTAACTCAAATGATGAATATTATGGTTTTTTTTATTAGTTAATCTCTTTGGACACTTAATTTCTTGCCGATTCTTCTTCATGGACTTAATTTTTTGGAACCATGCAGCTAGAGTGGGACGTTTCATAACTACTTCAATGTATTCCTATTTGAAATTTAAAAAATACTTTGACGCTGTTAAAAAAATGATTCCTCACTGCTCCTCAGTTAGTTACTACTGCCAAGTTCATTTATAGTCATTTTCATTGGATAGTACCTTATATTATCGTACTATAAGATGCTATAATTATTATTGATTACTGTTACTATGGCTGGTGTTATAAATACCATTTTCGTTTTGCAAAAGTGGTATTCGTGCAATTTATAATCTAGGCCCTAGAACGTCTTTACGAGATAAGCTTAAGCAAATTAATGTACTTTTGGTAGCCGGTAAGTATAATTTTGAAAACCTTAAATATGTACATAAAATATACACAATATTAATACGAGTAACACAAGCTTGCGTTGCGTTGCTGGTGTTGCGAGCAAATCTTTTCGTGGCAATGAATCAAATTTTTTAACATGCTCCAAATAAACATTTTAAAGATTACCATTTAACAGATTTAACAAAGGATTTTACAAAACTTTTTGTGCAAAAGAATAATATTCTCGATTATTTATTTAGAGGGCGATGAAACGTGGGTCTAAAGCAATATTTTGATTTTAATTTCAGTTTCGGTTTGATTTTCGTTTTCGATTGGAAAGAAAATTGGTATTTAAATAAGTTATATTTATCTATAGATACAGTAAGTTGGATCGAAACATTTTATGAATTAAATTTATATTTATCATTTATATTATATTGTACGGTCCGTACAACCTTTTAGTGATAGTTGATAGTTGTGTGGAATTAAAGTCTTTGATATGATATTGATATATATATTGATTGATAAAAGTAACTATGTACTAAATGATATAATGATATGAGCGCGCGCGCGGTGTGATTGCTAGCCGTACACGAACTGATGAAATAATGTAAAAATGCTTATAATTAAATTTACTTATGCGATGAAATATAACACTGTACGCGCTGGCTCGTACATACTCCCGCACCAGAAAATAAAAGAAAGATGAGGGAGGAGTGATAGGTGAGTGAAGCGAGTTACAAGGTGATAAAACAATTTTTTGCTTAATTTAAATAATTAAAAACTACTACAAGAAGCTTAACAACTATTAAAGAGAGCTTAACATTCTTTGACAAATAGGCGACGTAGCCTTGTCTACACGCGTACGAGATTTACTCGCTTTTGCACTCGTGATCTCATCTAAATGATTAAGATCGTACTGATTGTAACTGATTGCACTACATGGGTTCACGACACTTTCACTGATACACTGAATAGTAGGCTGTGAGACGGCGTGGTCGCGAGCTTGTAGCTCCGGCGGTTGAGGCTCTGGCCTCGCTCGCAGGCAACGCGATGAGTCCACAGGTCACCACCAAGTATATGACTACATAATGGTGTACGTCGTGATATGATACTCGATCCGTCAGGAGTCCCTTGGTAGAGCTGGCTTTCATACCTTGTATTTTCTTACTGATTTCTTCTATTTCTTTCAGATGACCCGACGTTGATTGAGTCTTGGTTGATGAGATAGGTATTGATAGATTTATATGTTATTGATAGGAGGGATATGGATATTGATGACGTCGGCTTTTTGATGTATTATATTGGATAGGCTTTTGTGTGAATAAATCGTAAACGTATTCCCTTTGATAATGCATTCACCGCTTAGTGATATAATTCCGGTCGTAATTGTTCAGCAGTAACATGATCGTCACATATGACTCGTACAGTGCATTGACCGCAACAGAAAAATAGGTATGTATTCATGTTACCTAATTCTGTCCATGTATTATTACAGGTTGATATTACAGTTTCACATTGTTGAATGTTTATTTTCTCCTGTAGGTTATTCAGATATTGATTAAAACCTTTGTGCTGCTTATTGATTGAACTCTCTACTCTTTTGATCAGATTAAGTTCCGCTTCTACAACAGAAGTTTGATTTTTCCATAAGGAAGCCAAATGTTTCTGATTATCTCTTAAACCTTGTATGTCTCTAGCATACTGTTCGGCGAAATTTTGATCAAGTACGCCGAACAGCGTATTTGCGATAAATCCGACGCCGTTGATAAGGCCGCGACGCGTGCGCGCACCGCTCCGTGTGAGTTGCTGACCGAGCAGAATGCCATTGTAGTGTTCGAGTTCTGTGAACCCGTGGTGTAATTGATGGAGGATGACGTCACATTGAGGAATCTTTTTATTAGTAACGTTTAAACAGGATCCGTCGAGATGATGTATGTATTTACCGAGCAATTCCGTACCTTGCCAATATGGAGCCATATCATAATATATTACTAATTTCCATTGATCTTGTTCGAGACGAATCTTTGCGATTTTGTCGAAATATAAACCATTAGTATTGTTTAAACTTGTCAGTTTGTAATAACAGGATGCGGGGGATATAATCATTGCCAGCCACAAAAATAAGAAATAAAGTGCATTTCTTGACTTGACTCGATGCGCCGTCTTTGATAGCTTGTTCTCTGAAATGGTAGTTGCCGTGATAACTTTATATTTTTGCTGTTGCTCTGGCTTTTCTTCGCATATTTTGCTTTTGTTCGGTATATTGTTGTTGTCTTTAAGGTATACTATTTCCTTATTAAATTCTATATTCTGTACGTACTTGATAATGATAGCTTTTGATTTGTTTAATTCTGACAGCGATAAATGATTCTGTTTTTTAGTGTTATCTCTAGAACTAAATCGCAAAATACATGCTAATATTCGTACAATTTTGATGAATGAACTGTGTTTTGTTAACAAGTCATAAATAATATAATAGTTTTTACGTTGTGTTCCATAACGGCGTTCACCTGTTTTCTTTGTTTCAGTTCTACGTCCGTCGAATAATTTGGTTGAACCTCTTGGTTATGTATTCTAGAAAGCCAATGCGGTCCACTCCACCACAAAGAATGCTCTATTAATTGAGAAGTGATTAAGCCTCGGCTCGCACAGTCAGCCGGGTTATCTTCTGATTTTACGTAACGCCAGCATTGTGGAGGCATGACGTCAATGATTTGTTTTACTCTGTTACTGACAAAAGTCTTCCACCTGGCTGGGTCTCCATTCAACCAACCAAGACATATCATGGAATCACTCCAGCCATATATTTTTATTTGAAAATTATTTAAACATCGCTTAACTTTTGCCATTAATTTTGAAAGAAGAAAAGCTTCACTTAATTCTAATTTCGGGAGTGACGCTTCTGAATTATTAGGTACTAACTTAGTCTTTGCAACGTATAGTGATATGTCAGTTTTGTCGCCTCTGTTAATTTTGCAGTATATGACGGCTGCATACGCTATTGTCGACGCATCACAAAATCCATGTAATTCAATACAGTCGCCGTCCATTGTCTTTATCCACCTGTTCATTTTTATTTTGTTAATATTTTTCATATCGTCTTTGATTATTGTCCATTCTGATTGTATTTTTTCGGGTATTACGTCATCCCAACTGATATTTGATAACCACACATTCTGAAAAATTATCTTTAACTTTGTAGATAATGGTGCTAATAAGCCCAAGGGGTCGAATAACTTAGAAATATCTGATAGTAATGATCGTTTCGTGTCTTGTTTTGATGTGTTATCGACTTTGGTGTCGAATGATAAAGTATCTTGTTGCGGATCCCAGCTGAGTCCGAGTGTCTTTGTTTGAGGCGCTGGCTTAAAATTAAAGTTGTCTTGATTTAAATGCAGGTCATTTAGTTCGGGAATATTTGATCTCCATTTTCTCAGGTGGAAGCCACCGGCTTTTAATAGATTGATAAGGTCGCAATATAATTGTTTTGCTGATTTGACATCGTGTTGACCATACACAAGGTCGTCCATATAAAATGTTTGTTCTAGGACCTCTGGAGCCAAGCCGCTACTGAAATTTGATCTCTCGTCTTTAGCTAATTGTTTCAGGGTCATCATCGCCAAGAATGGGGCTGCTTTGGTACCGTACGTTACAGTAGCTAGTTGATATTCTTTGATAGGTACATGAGTGCTACTACGCCATATGATTTTTTGATAGATTTGATCATCCAAATCTGACGAAGCATTTTCTCAATGTCCGCGGTAAACGCAAATTGAAACAGTCTCCATTTAATGATAAGAGACTGCAAGTCTTGCTGTAAGTTAGGTCCACATGACATTACGTCGTTTAAACTAAGCCCAGAAGATGTTTTGGAAGACGCGTTGAATACGACTCTAAACTTAGTGCTCGAAGATTCGGCGCGCTCTACGCCATGATGAGTCAGATAACAATCGGGTGTTGTTGTGTTAGCAACGGGTACCATGTGGCCCAATGATTCATATACTTTCATGAATGAAGTGTAGTCATTCTGCATAGATTCATTTTTACTAAATTTTCGTTCCAATGATCGGAATTGGGCGATGGCTTTAGCTTTAGATTTGGCCAAATTTTCTTTAAAAATTAATTTTAAAGGCAGCCGGACTTCGTACCGACCGTCTCCTCGCCTAGTGGTTGTGTCTTTATAGTACTGTACGCATTGCTTATCATCCTGTTGATAGGTTTGATTTTTCGGTTATATCTTCAATCTCCCAAAACTTATGTATTTCTTCTAGATTTGTTAGTACTACATTGAAGTGAAGAGTTTGGATATTTCCGCTTAATATCCAGCCCAGACGTGTATTTTGGGCTACGGGAGAATTTTGATCCGATCTACAAATCCCTTCTAAAAGAATTAAGGAATAAATATCTGCACCTAATAATAGATTCACCGGCTTGCTATGATTAAACAGGATCTGCTAGTGTTATGTTGTCTAAATAGGACCAAGTCGGTTTGAGAAATGAGTAACTGGGTAAATTCTTGATTAGGTTTTTCATGATAAAGGTATCTGTTTCAAATTCAAAATCGTTGTAGATCGCTGAGCATTTTAGGTGAATTGTACCTTTACAGTTGCTTTCTTTGATACGTACTCCAGAGATAATAACATGACATCTTTGTCGAGGTAACCCTAAGAGTTTTAGTTATTAGTTTAGTTTTTCAGTGATAAGTGATGCCTGAGAGCCCTGATCTAATAAAGCTCGTAGGTTGATATAGGTTCCATCTGTTTTTTGCACCTTGATCTGTGCTGTTGCTAAAAGTATTTCAGGTATGTCACGTTGTAAAGACACGTGCGAGCTACTACGCCCGGCCGGTGGATATTCATATTTCGAAACGTCGCGCATATTATTCGAGTTCATTGCACCGGCAGAAGGCTCAAGTTTCTCGAATGCTCCATGCAGTAAGGTATTATGTGCTTGATTACATTCACGGCATCTTTTTTCTGAAATACATGCCTTTCCATGATGGCAATAAAGACAATTTTGGCATAATTTATATTTCACTACAGTGTCACGTTTTAGCGGTTGCGACATGTTGATAAATTGTTTGCAATGAAAAAGTCCGTGGTCATCAGTTTCACAAATAGGGCATTTGAACTTTTTTGCGACATAAACGTATTTCCTAGGTAGAGATTGCGAAATTGCTCGTCCGGTGTGTTGAAATAGTTGTTTACTGTTATAATTATTTGATTCAGGATATTTCGATCCAAAAAATGATTGATAATTTTGATTACGGTTGCGTATAATCGGCTTGTTAAAACGCGGATCTTGCTTACAACGTGTCGATTCTATGGTAGTAAATTTGTTCTCCAAAAATGATAGAAATTCTTGTAGCTTAGGTACATCTCTTGGATTCTTCACGGATGCTACATATTCTTTATGAGTGTCAGAATCCAATTTCTGACACATAAGTTAAATGAGAAGGGGATCCCACGAATGCAGGAATGCTGAGCATGATTTCGATATGAGAATTTAAAATTAGTTTTTTGTTGTCAAACCTGTGATTCAAGATATCCCAACAGATCGAATAGTTATCAGATGATATAGGTAAATGCTGTATAAGCCTCTCCGATTCACCCTTGACTTTAGATTTCAGGGTGAAGGGTTGCTATGAATCGTTTCAGTAAATAAGTCTTTGAATGAATTCCATTGATGATAACCGCCAGAGAAAATCGGTATTTCTATCTGCGGGGTTGACTGATTACGATGCGTAATTGACCACATCTTTTTATTAATAGATTTGATAGCGTCATTATAAGATTGTTCATACTTGAAGAACGCAGTTTCGTAACCTGGGTCTCTTCCCCCTAGTTCGTTGTCTAGTTCCCAATGAAGAGAGTCGATCGCGGACCAACGAGTATTTAATATACGTAACAGGTGATCGAACTCCCATTTTTCTGATACAGTGTCCAACATGATATTAGTAATAGTATGTTCAAATGCTTTAAAGTTACTACTTTGTTTTTTAAATAATTCATCTGTCTTGCTAGATGAACCTTGATGAGCTTGACTAGTAGATTGCTGGCCATGTTGGCCTTTCGGCACCCCTAAAGGCGTTGCCGGTCTTATTAGGGGAGGTAATGTTTCCTTCTTTAGAGGACCGTATTTCTAACCGTCTAAGGTCATTAACCGACGTTTGATATAATCATTATTTTTGCGCTCCGCGCTGTCCTTTTTGAAGTTGCTGTATAGTTGTTCTATAGCCACAGATGTTTGCTCTTGGATTTGCAGTAGATTCTCCATGCTAGTCATCCTGATATGATAGTAGAAGAAAAAATGTAAGGGTCTACTGGCTACTTTACAGTTACTGATGTATGATTTCTTTGATATTGTTTGATTGATTGATCTTGACTGGATTTCTTATTAGGATAATGATAGTTCACCTCACTTGTAAAACAGAGTCACGTTTTGTCCACGTATTCACTGAGTTGCGCGTGAGATCCGGCTTGAAGGACCAAAAAGATGTACGGTCCGTACAACCTTTTAGTGATAGTTGATAGTTGTGTGGAATTAAAGTCTTTGATATGATATTGATATATATATTGATTGATAAAAGTAACTATGTACTAAATGATATAATGATATGAGCGCGCGCGCGGTGTGATTGCTAGCCGTACACGAACTGATGAAATAATGTAAAAATGCTTATAATTAAATTTACTTATGCGATGAAATATAACACTGTACGCGCTGGCTCGTACATATATATTAATCTAAAATTTTCTAAACACTGGAATGTATTTTCTTCTTGGCTGAACCTTATTTTTATTCTTTTTAGAGGTTGTATATATGTATCGGGGGTTTGATATTTAAAAATATATATCGATATTGCGATATATTGGCTTTATTTAAAATAATTGTTATAAATCATTTAAAAAATGATTGTCCAGACATGCAATATGTTTTTTATTTTTTAAATGGGTTGCTAACCTAGTTGTTATTCCGCTATTTTTATGTTTTTTTTCTCATAAGTTAGATGAAATATTTCTTGTATCAACTTTTTAAAATACACACCATACTTACATACTAACTTTTAAACTATCGCGTTTCATTATATAATTATTAAAAAAAATCGGGAAAAACAGGCTGACTCAGCCTGTGACCATGGCCGGTGAAACCTGGTCGAAACGTCAGGCGAATAAAAGGTATGTTATATATATTCTGGACGCGTCAATTCCCGATTTATTAAATAATAATACATACCACACATACATATATATATATATATATACATACCAAGAAGATATATTTTGGCACTGAACTATTTCTATGAAACTAGATATTTAATGATTTAATGTAATTAAATTAGCTTTTACCGCTACAATAAAATTATAATTTTTCAAAACCCTTCTTTTCACTTCTCTTGTCAACTGTCATATCAATATAATTTGTTTCGCAATTAACGTGTCAAAGACGATATTAAACTCTACATCACAAACACTCCTATAAAGTAGATACCTACTATATTTTTATACGTTACACTTTTAAGATATATATTATACAAAAATACATTTCATTTTATGATCACAAGTAAACTAGGAATAGAGAAAACACAAATTGTAATGTAAAAAATGTATAGTATACTAAGTTCACGATTGTTGATTTTGTATAGATTAAATAATTTACATAGAAAAAAAAACGAAAACTTATTTGAAACAGATATTGACCATGATATCTGCATTTCAATATCAAACTATCGATATATAATATGGTTCTAAAATGTGTTAGTAATAAATATCGATATTTCTGAGTAATAATATGGATATTACGATACATAGATATTTTATATATATCAGAGAAATGATAACTTCTCATGTTAAATAGGACTGTTGATAAAATAAAGGTTAATAATATCAACAGCTAAAAATATTTTCAACCTTATACCTCTCAAATTTGGTTCATTTACTATTGTTAAGTAAGTTAGGGTCTTTTGTAACAAGATAACAGTAAGTCTTTAAAATGAAAAGGCTTGTTGAAAAAAATACCTTTGTACAAGTAAAACATTTATTCTAAACTAACCCTTAACCAGTAAGCAATAAGTTCATAATACACATTAACAACTTGGCGCTTACGCTATTTTTAAATAATATGTACACAATACTCGGCCGAGCTTCGTAGTATGCGGAGTGGGGGGTGTTAGGTTATTTACGTTACGAAATTTCTGGATTCGGTCTCCACGCTCAAGGCCCGCGATAGAAGCTATGCAATAGCTTAAAAAATGATGCAAGCAACTCAGTCTTACTACTACCAAAAGTAGTGACTTATAAATTAAATAAACTATTATAAACATTTCTTTCACCAACGGCCCAATTCAATGACAATTATTGAATTCGAATATTTAATATTGAATGCTTTTCAAGATAACCTGTTGTCCATAATATACCATACAGTTATTATACACAGAGTAAGACATTCATAGGTCGGTCTCTTTTTTTTCGATGGATACGAGATAGGCCCTACTCTATGTATAATAATTATATGTAATATTCACAGTCTACGAGATATACTGTCACTCTAACTCAGCAAAGATTGTCACCCACAAAGCTAAGCTTTAATATTAGTTTTAAATATTCCATACTTTTTGTTAAAAAATATAGGGTATATTTTTTATCTTCTTGTAAAAATTACCTTATTTGCATATTCAGTTCAAGAATATATTGCAAATATGTCTAAAGGATCAAATGAAATGCAGCCACTTCAGCACAACCTACAGAATCAAACAAAACTAAATGTGCACTTACAAAATATATCCAGAGGCAAGTTATTTATTTAATTAAATGTGATTCTTCACCGCCTCCTAACACATGCAAAGTTTGCGAAATATAGTATAAAATGAAGGAGGTGATTGTGTGTGACACACGTACAACACACCGGTCATATAACTCACAAAACTTAAGATTATGGAAAGTGTTTCGCATATTGGAAAACACTTGCAAAGACATAAAAGCGTGGAGACTAGCATTCATGACCACAATCGTCTTCATCTTTTTTTAAGAAGAAGGCTTTATTGTCAAATATATTAATTCAGCTTAATATTTATTTTATTAATACACTGAAGTCTAGTTTAATTTATCGTTGCGGTGATATGCCCTTGAACAAAAAGCTCTTTGAAGTGCGCGTCATGCCGTTATGGAGACGTGTTATATTAGTTATATGCCATTAGTGCAACCTAAGTAATTAAAATATTAACTTTTTCTTCATTGCATTATTACTGATAGTACGTATCATTCCAGTAACTATCGCGCTCGTAACGCAGGCACATGATATTTAATGGTAACAAAATTATATACTGAATTGCTGGTAATCGATTAAAGCGGTAATTAAAGCCATAGCCTTTGATAGAGTAGCGAGCGAGTTAATGGGCTAGTTCCTGCTTTACGTCAACACTCCACATGCGGTTACAAGCCTCCTTTTGATACTCATTTATTATGCGAACCATAAGAAACAATTTCAATTTTGATACTTAAAAAATATTATAAATTTAATACATGTTTGTGCATCAGTAGGTAATTGTCGTTTTAATAAATATTGATATTGGCAGGTCTCTGAAGAAATCTACTGTATGTTTTGACGTTTTATCGATACCTTAAAGTTATAATACATTTTTATTTTTCGATGTATTTATGTAGTGCAATCTAAATGTTACATAGAAACCGATTGTTTTTTTTTAATATTGCATTGCATTCCAAATGACTCTCCCAGATCAAAGTAATTTAGTAAGATGGGGCAAAGCCACCGAAAAGTCTTGCAACATCTGTGGGGAGGCAATAGGAACCGCGAAACACCTATTAGTAGGGTGTAGGGTACTTCTAGATAAAGGTCAATACTCGCGTCGCCACGACAAGGTATTAGAAATTATACGGGAAGCGGTTAGTCTTTCAGTAGCAAGAGCGCGGAAGGGTATAACAACCACCAAACGATCTATAGAATTCGTAAAAGAAGGCTCCTCCAAAAAATCAAAAGCGAAGCCTTATTCAATATTGGGCGCGGCTCCTGATTGGATTCTCATGATGGACACGTATGAAAAGCATTACAAAATCCCTGGGGATGTTGGTGTTTCGTCATCCAGACCGGACTTATTCCTGTATTCGAAACATCTGAGGCGCGTGATACTTGTGGAGCTTACTGTTCCTTGGGAAACAAACATCCCAAGGGATCACACATTCAAGCTCAATAAGTATTACGAACTAACCAACGAACTGATCAGGAATAAATTTATAGTTAGTTTATACGCGGTAGAAGTGGGAGCGAGAGGTATAACAGCAAAATCTCTCTATAGCCTACTTAAAGACCTTGGCCTTTCTAGAACAAGCATCGGTTCATTTCTAGAACGTACTTCAAAGGCGGCATTAGTAGGTTCTTTCCAAATTTGGTTAGGTAGGGAGAGGAGTCTGGAGGGTGAAGGTGAGCGTTTTTGCGCATAATAAAGGGGCCCCTTAAACCTACTCCTGGGTCGCAAGTCCCAGGCACTGCTTGCACTCCTCTCCTTGCAACGCGATGGGCCCGGCACCCGCACGGTGAATCCATGGATTGCTAAGAAGCTTCGTCTATACTTAAATTTAGTAACCTTACTGTTCTTTCTTAATTCCGCTGCTATTGAATATTCAATTTTAATAAATGTTATAAACTACGATACTCACTTTTTGGGTTTTCATCTTCCCGAGGAACATCTACTATCTATTTTAAATTTACTAAAAACTCTAGATGAATCAGAAGTACCTAGTTTTGTATAAAAATTCGTTCTAAATCTTTTTTAGTAGACTATAATAAACTTAAAAGTACTGACTGTCCAAATGAACAAAATCGCTAGGTGAGTCTCGTATTCTAATTAGAAAATGCTCGGTAGCGGTGGCAAATTCATTCCACATCATATTTTTCTAATTCAAGTCGAAAGGTTGTTCGATTTGTCAATGATAAAAATATAGGAGTTAAAGACCTCCGTTACTTGATTGGATTTTATTAAATGTCTTAGTGTCCTTATATCTTCCTAAAAATCTTGATAATAAATAAGACAGTGTAATTGTTATAACAACTATGGATTCGGTCGTAACTAACATTTAGTGAAATGTCCGTGTACGGGACACAGCACTTTCCTAATTATTTCTACTCCGTGTAATTGAACTGTCAAGTATGTGGAGTAGATGCGATGATGGTGCTGACCGATTATTAAATATCCATCACTTGGGAATACTATTTAGAGTTTCTCTCCTTATGTTTGTTCAACAGGTACCTACACATATTCTTATTGTTTTTAATAAGTTAATAAACAAAATTACACAATGTGTGATAAATCTTAGCCATATGATAATGTTACAACTACTTCTTATTGTTCAATTTATTTCACTTCACGTTTATTCTAGTCATCTTTTTGGTTCCACGTTTTATTTGAATTCTAAAAGATGGCCACATACATTATTACCGTGACTTAAATGATCAAAACAATTTATTTATTTATTTATTATGAAAACCAACGGTATTACAACAGTAAAAAATAGAAAATATATTAAATAACACTTAACCATAAACAGTTCAACAACAATCATACACACAATAAAGTTATATATATATATATATATATATATATATATATATATATATATATATATATAAAGTTATACATAACAACCACCCAACGATCTGTAGAATTCGTAAAAGAAGGCTCCTCCAAAAAATCAAAAGCGAAGCCTTATTCAATATTAGGCGCGGCTCCTGATTGGACTCTCATGATGGACACGTATGAAAAGCATTACAAAATCCCTGGGGATGTTGGTGTTTCGTCATTCAGACCGGACTTATTCCTGTATTCGAAACATCTGAGGCGCGTGATACTTGTGGAGCTTACTGTACCTTGGGAAACAAACATCCCAAGGGATCACACATTCAAGCTCAATAAGTATTACGAACTGACCAACGAACTGATCAGGAATAAATTTATAGTTAGTTTGTACGCGGTAGAAGTGGGAGCGAGAGGTATAACAGCGAAATCTCTCTATAGCCTACTTAAAGACCTTGGCCTTTCTAGAACAAGCTTTAATTTCTAGAACTCGGTTCATTTCTAGAACGTATTTCAAAGGCGGCATTAGTAGGTTCTTTCCAAATTTGGTTAGGTAGGGAGAGGAGTCTGGAGGGTGAAGGTGAGCTTTTTTGCGCATAATAAAGGAGCCCTTTAAACCTACTCCTGAGTCGCAAGTCCCAGGCACTGCTTGCACTCCTCTCCTTGCAACGCGATGGGCCCGGCACCCGCACGGTGAATCCACGGAGCAAGCTTCCTCTAATTTATTATTTCTATATCTTTTTTTATTTATGTATATTATTGGTTAAACAACATGGCTTTTTAAACAACATTGTAAACTAAATAGTACATTGTATTGGTTGTGTACGTTCCTAGTTTCACATATTTGTTCCAACGTTTTTTTTTTATTATTTTGTTTTAATTATTTAAGTGACTTAAACTAGTATATCGCCTCTTTGTGTTATCTTTTACTGGATTCTCAGGTTGACTGGTAGAGAATGCTCTTAGCATTAAGTCCGCATTTTGTACCTTTATTTGGCTCAATAAAGATTTAATAGAATAAATAAATAAAGTTTACAAAAAAGATTCTTTAGCATAATTAATTTTATACTGTCATGTTACTATTTGACTTTACGCAACTTGAGTCAGGCTGTGCAGTCAGAAAACACTAATATAATAATAAATAATATAATAATAAACCTGTCGAACTCGTAAAACAAAAACAATCAACCGAATCAGTGTGACAATTAAACAACATATTCTTGACATTCATTTTAAATTTATCAAGACAAAGATGAAATATATCAATATTTATAAACAATTTATTTTACTTTGAACAACTGTTATAATAAATGAGTTTTTAGCATATTTAGTATTTTTTGTTTGCTCGTCAAAAGTTACGAATACGCTTTTCTTAGAACAGATAAGAACAAAGGTTATAAATAAGCTTTTATTAGAACTAATAAGAACAAAGGTTATACATAAGCTTTTATTAGAACAGATAAGAACAAAGGTTATACATAAGCTTTTATTAGAACTAATAAGAACAAAGGTTATACATAAGCTTTTATTAGAACAGATAAGAACAAAGGTTATACATAAGCTTTTATTAGAACAAATAAGAACAAAGGTTATAAATAAGCTTTTCTTAGAACAGATAAGAACAAAAGTTATAAATAATCTTTTCTTAGAACAGATAAGAACAAAGGTTATACATAAGCTTTTATTAGAACAAATAAGAACAAAAGTTATAAATACGCTTTAATTAGCTTTGGATGTACGTAACGGAAACTTTTAATATGATTTTGACCACCATTGAATTATTAGATTAATTTGAATATTTTCATACCTATCAAGGATCAATGACAAAACAATATTATGAAAACAAAAACACGCCTTTATTAAAAAAAATCTAACAAAAATAAAAAATGGTTAAAAAAATATTAAAAATGCAAGAACTATAAGAAATAATTGAAATGTATTTAATTGTAAAATAGTTCTTCTGCTCATTTCTGACAATAAAATATTAGTTACGGTCGACACCATGCAGTCCACGCTTTTTTCACAATTGTTTATTTTTTTATATATAGTTATGTTCATGTCAGTATAAATATTGTATGTCTAGAGTTATTATTAGTTGAACATTTTATATTCAATTTAAAAACCAAACATGGTGAGGCTGTTTTATAGTTTATGATGTTATATTAAAAAAACCTGATCCACGTTAAGCACGTCGGTCAACAGCCGACAAAGGTCGCACACATGGATCCATAAATTTCTTAAACTCTCAGAACGAACTGCTGCAAGAGTTTGAAGGAACCATTCATGTATACATTCGATCCTAACAATAGGATTATTATACTGAGGATTCCAGACAGAAGAAGCATACATACACTTTAAACCGGATCTAACGTAAGCAGTAAACAAAATAATAGTGTTGAAGAATGGAACATAACATAACAGTAACATTCTCCTGGAATCCTGAATATAGTATGCACAAAACCAAACATACTATAAGGATTTTAGTTGTATAAGTTGTGATTGGTTAGATTGAACTTGGTCAATAGATGATTAAAAATTGCTGTCAAAGAGATTAACTCCTTGCCTACCGGTGGCAGACATTTCGTTAAGATAATGTGTACCAGGCAAGTTGGTGTTTTTTGAAGTGAAAACTTCTTTAGGCGCGTTGAGCGTTTTGGTAGAGGGTAAAATCCTCGGTTCGCGTCACCGACATGCTAATGATAATAGTATATCTATAGCTATGGAGAGCCAGACTAGCGCACGCGCAGTAGCCTGTGTACACGTATACACTAATACATCGACTATTTCTGACTGTATTATGTGCGCGTTGGATGCTTTTTGGATAAGTATAATTTTGTGAGTCACGTCACCAATACGTTATAGTAGCAGTACATCTGTAATTGTAAATGTGACGCGTTGTACATTAAGTATTAGAGTGTAGACATAAGTAAAGTTAAATTGACCACGTGGGAAGTTCAACTTGTGTGTACTGGATTTTGTTTATTTAAGTGAATTTTTAATTTGACTATTATTGTAATTATTTAATTGAAGGATTACTGTTTATTTATTGAATTAAAATTCATTGACTTCAGTATAAAAGTGAGTATGAAACATATTAATATTTTTATACAGATAAATGAATAATGAAAACAACGAATATATTTTTAAACATTTTTAATATTTGTACGAATATTTGTATTAAAAATTTAGCATTATTCATTTTAATTATGTTTTTTAATATTTAACCTCTTCATCATGAAATGAGTATTATTACGGTATAAGACACAGACGGTATATCTTACTAGCGTGGTAAAATAGATTTCTAGTTATTTGATAATATTTTTTCGTAGATTTTAAAATTGGAAAATTAAAAAAATGTTATAATAATTTTAGATTTTATGAAATATGTTCATTTATTGTAAAATTCAATTTTACGAAGTTATTGTTTGTTTGTGTAATTTGTTAGATATAAAATAAGTGCTATGTTATTTTTTTGCCAAATAATTATTTATGAACTTATATAGTTTAATTTCACTATTAGAAAAAATATTGTAACCCTTTGTATGATCCTTAATCCCACGAGAAAGAAACTTGAAGATGTCTTCAGACGGGGGCAAAAGAAAAAGACAAGAAGGTGATGAAGAATCAGAAGGAACGAATTTTTCTAATGATGACATAAATCAAAAAAAAATTATCATTAATTGAATTTTTGAATGAAACATTAGGTTTGACTATGTCTAATGATCGAAAAGTCAGTACAACAAAGTATAAAACGACTATCGATACTGTTTTTATACGATATTTAGATAAATTTCAATTCAAACATTTTTATTTCTTATTTCAGTTACCTATTGTATCTTTTTTAGAATACAATGAAATGATTGAACGAACAGATAATCTAAGTATTGTCGAAATTAATGATGACAATGATCTAAATAATGAAAATAATGTTCAAACTTGAATTCATTGAAATTCGTGTAAATATAAATACTATGTATAATTAAGATAATTGTATATTAATTATTTTTTCAACCACTTTGTATTTATATTTTGTTCATGATTTGTTTAACCCATCATATGTAACTAATAAATAAAATATAGTTTTAATTACTCTCAACTTAATAGTTCCGTTTTCACTTCTATCGGCAGTCCCACGACTGCTACTGTTTTTTTATTTGACAAAGAGCCAAAAATATTTAGATTTTCTAAATATAGTATTTTTAACATAATTGAGGTATTTATTATAACATGCAGCTTTAAGCCCTTTTTAGTCTTCAGTTTAGAAACCGATATTTGTAGTAACAGCTATAATTATTTAAAGCCTTCCATTTTTTTGGGAATTTAAATATTTCCTTGATATTTTTTGTGAAGACGAATAGCGGATAGGATTTCACATACAATTGTGCTTCGAACAAAAGTATTTATAACACTGTTAATGATCCTTTAAAATAAATCAACATCCGTCTCGACATCCACACAATTTAGACTCCGCAAGCAATTTGCCACAGACAACATTTTATTAATTATTATTATATATATTATATTATATTATTAGTTTACTGTATTATAAACAGTATTATTGTAAACATTGACAACGTGCGTGACAAGATTAACAAAGTGAGACCGCAGACTAAGAAAAGCAATGTCCAGTGCTGAGTTATGTACCTAAATCTTTTTCAACAAACGGAGTTTACTGTGTTACTGTTGTACCAAAATATTGCTAATATTATTTATTTCCGATTTCAGATAAGTAATATTTGAATTAAGGATAAGGTTTAATATTAAACTGGATGAGAATATTTTCATTCTCGGTTATCTTTAATGTTTTGGAAACAAAAGTGTCATTAAATTGAGCAATTTAGCAATAACATATTAAAATCATCGTCAAAAAAATATCTTTAGGGTACAAAATAAAAGATAAGAAATCTTTTTTGTAAAATTTACTTTGGTCATCGTATTGTAATAAACACTGCGGGAAGTAACAACCCTATTTACGAAAGTCAGTAGCTTTATTGTTAGATTAGATGCCTACACAGACAGTAACAACAAAATAACGTCCTATGTATAAATATCAGGAGATGATTAAAATGTGACATCACTAACAGTTAAGCCTTTCGTATTGCAATCAAAACGCCACTTCCCAATTTATCATTTCGAGTATCATAATCACAATCCCATTGGTATACAGAATATATACAGTCAAACAGTCATACAATCAAATATCTTTGAATCAAATATACCAGGTAATAACCAAGTTTCTGCTTGGCAGATATAATAATATTAGATTAAAATAAAGTATTTTTTTAACGAAGTCCATGTACATTTTGATAAAACATAACAAAATATTCATGGACTTCAGTCATCGTTCAACCATTTTAAATAATTTCTCGTAATAATATTATAATAAAATAAACAGTGCAAATTATATTTTGGGGCCGGTCCGTACAGAAGCAACAGACGTAGCAACAAGACTCAAATTACATTTCTGAGTTGTCTTCGCTTTGACTTCTATTTAGAGTTTTTTCTTCTTCGTTTAATAACATTGCAGGAAGGTGTTATATAGCGAGCGAATACAGCAAGAGGTACCATCACTAGATGTGCACCTCCAAGACAACCTCGAAGATTTGGAGTCCTTGATGGAACAAGTAATGTGATCGTTACTTTCACATAATGAACAAGTAATCAATTGGTAATTGTAATTTTATAAATAATTATCGAGTTTCTTGCCGGTTCATCTCCATAGGCCTAGCCATTGTAACCCTTCCAGTAGAGTTGTATTACTGCAATGTATTTTTAAATTCGCTTTTATGTGTTCGTTTGCTTGTTATCTTGATTTAAAATGTTTTTTTTTAATACTTTTGAATTTTAATACCTAATAAAAGTGAATCGATTTATTATATTATATACTATTATTATTATATATATATATATATATATATATATATATATATATATATATATATATATATATATATATATATATATATATATATTATTATTTTTACTATAGATTAAATTGATTAATTACTTTGTATGTATACACAATATAATTGATAAGGTCTTCTGTGAAGTGAGCTGTCAAAATACTAGCCTCGACAAATGAGTTGATTATTTTTGAAGTGTATTTTTTTGATGCATTGTAAAGCACATTTCAATCAATTCTCTTCCACATTTATGAGGCAAAGAGTAATCCATCACTGTCGACCGCAGTGACAAACACACTTATACTAAATATTTATCTTAATTAATAGTAACAACAATATGTTGTACAAAATATTTATTCCCGTTTCACTTAAAAATATATAAGGATTTTATGTTTACCTACTAGGAACTGTTTTCAGAGTTGTCAGAGTTACAAGAATTATAATACAAGTATAATGGAAACATTATGAGAATAATGGTTTTCAAATTACATTATTGACATAAAAAAACGCTATTTAGGTACTTTTCGCTAGGATCGTTAAAAAATTTAAATAATGATATCACTTATTAATAATTATCAGAGCCAATGTTGTTGATATCAGATTTCTAAAAAGCTAAGGATAATATTAATAATTCTAAAACAATTATTTTAATTTTTTTAAAGTTCATAAAACACCATTTACGTCCATGTATAACTACAAAAAAAAAGTATAAAAACTTTCATACCCTATTTTATTTCTCTAGGAGTTTTATATATATCTGGTGAACTAAAAGTTTTATTATTATAACCCCATTGTTTTTAAGATATGTAGGACATTTAGAAAAAATCTAATTTTCTTAAATTTATTTTATTCCTTATTTATATTGTATTCTTTTTATCTACTTTATACTGTAATCTTACCAATAATTGATATAGTATATATTTACTCTCTTAAATATACTTCTCTCTACTCTTCTTCTAGTACGTATGATGATGTGGACCTCTGTGATAGTATAACACATCTCTTATAAGATCAGGTGAGTGTCATCTCCGAAGGCCTAAATTACTCCCCTATCCTGCATCTCTGTATCTCTATTCCTACCATCGCCACAAATTAAAGTATTTAATTTCTATACTTATAGATAACAGAAGGTAAATTTCTTACTGCTCACTTTCAGGTTTTTGTTGCAATTTTCAGAAAGCCTTTGCCATTAATTATTCTTACTATTTTTCAGGTTCAATATATACAACACACATCAGAGTCACACATTAATCAATGATTTCAATTATTAATAATAATAAAGATAAGAATATATTTACCAAATATAAAATTCTATAATTAATCTTTCGACGGTACCTGTCACCAAGCCATAACTTAAGAAAGATGAACTTAAGAAAGATGCGATTCAGCGTCCTGAAAAAAATAATTACCTGATTTTTTTCACCGATTACCCTAAAACCTGCATTCTCTATATAATCTAGCAGATAGCTTATCGTGAATAGACTCAAAAAATTACGTCTGAGACAAACTCTTGATACAATTAACGTTATTGTCCGGCCGGGAATCGATCCGGAGATACGTAAGTACAAAGTAGAGTATCGTACCATAGCTATGACTTCTTATATATTTCTGTATAATCAGCAACTTATTTCTTCATCTCATCACATCATCCAAACCAATAGCTTCCTTCACCTTAATCATACAAATTGTTTATTTAAAAACCCTTCGCCCCGAGCGAGGCTCACAACCGTTCAATAAAAGTAAAAAACAAAATAAAAATCTATCTATATTTATGATCTTTATATAATTGTTTGTATTGTAAAATGAGAACTAATTTTGAATTGTTTAACTAACCTTCTGGCATTTAAATTGGTCATTTAATAATTAAATATTAATTAGTCATTATTGGTCGCAATCGAACGGGCTAGAGAACGTAGTATTTGTTAGTTAATAAATATTTTTATTAAAAATATAATATTAATTTATTTTTTTTGTTCGTAATTTTGTAAAACACTTATTAGGTGTGTATATAGAGCTATAGGAACAAGTTATAGTATGAGGTTATTTATGTTTGAAGTATGAGGTACTTGATGTATATCAAAAGGGTTATTAAATATGAACTACAGCGTAAACAGGACCTAATTAAAATTCAAACTGGGTACCAAGAATCAATTCGGTGACCCTACTAAATCCTTTCTTGTATTAATGGGTATCAAGTTAAGTGGTCGTTCTTTGAAGTCCGGAACTTAGCTAACTGTCGAACCTTTAAGGCTTTATCGATAAAGGATCACCAAATATAACAGACCAAGCGAAGTTTTGTCTTTGAAAATTAATTTGTTTGTCATCATATCATTACTTTAAGTTTTTAATATTTAATGAATTTTTTTGTTATTGTCACCTCGTGCAATTTAAATAGTAAAGTTATTAGTCGTCACGATTAATGAGATAAGAAAGTGTGACAAAAAAATGTTTATTTATGCTCTTCTAAAATTTTTAAAACTATCAATTACTTAAGTCCCACGAACTTAGGTCTTTGCGGGGAAACAGGCACAGACATTTTTAAGAACTGTGTGTTCTTAAGAATTGATCGTTGTTTAAGAATCGTACTTTATTGTGGCATAAAAAAGAAAATAACAATGAACTATTAATAATTACTGCAACCAATAAAAATCTCTTAACAACTTCAAATTATTTTTAACAATACTGAAATGTACATTTCTGCAAAATAAATGAATATATATTTTTTTGTAATTATTTTTTTATAAACCATGACGACTATGAAATATATATTTACCTGGCTGTGTTCACGTAAGCGACTCCAGGCGTGAACAGCGAGTCTGCCTAGCTTCAAGCTCATAGATGGGTTAGGTTGGTTGGGTTCAACCATGGGTTGGAAACTAGTCGTGCAAATACTGGTTAATTTACAAGAATACATCTTGGTACATACATATTTAATAACAACGTTATAATAAAAGGACCTGTCTCTGTCGGAGCTTAGAATGCTTAAAACACAGAACAACTTTGTTCGTTCATTATTTAATTACTCGTCAGAATTCCGAGCTGTTGGAACTTCTCAACTCATGCCCGATAAAGTTTCTAAAATACAATAAAATTCCTCTATGGGAACATTGAGATGTAAATAAATAGGGTAAACTAAAACATATACTAGTTAGTATTCCTGTTGTTTTAAAAGAAATTACTCATATATTATTATATTTCTACTTATTCATAATTTTCAAAACTTATGAAGAAATATTAAATTTATTGTAAAAAAAAGATAGATAGATAGATAGATAAGCACTTTATTGCACACACAAAATAAAATAAAATTACAATAATCAGCGGAATTGTAACATTTAAAAATAGTATGCAAAGGCGGTCTTTTTGCTAAGAGCAATCTGTGACCGACAACCTTCAGGTGAAAGAACTTAAGTAGTAGAATACGGGATTGAGCGATTGAAGAGAAATAAATAGAGAAATAATACTTATACTTAAAGCCTGTAATAAACTGTTTACTTAAAATACTTGCAAATACATAAATTACAAATAAAATAATAAATAAATAGTATATATAATACTTACACGTACATACATATAGGTACACATATACACATATATAATATATTACTTATACCAAATAAATATACTTACCATAAACAAAATACTTCAATAATGATTATTACTTCAATAAACACTATTACAATATAAACACCAAAACAATGAGCATGGACAATAGAAGATTATTAATTATGCAGAAAATCATATTTTATTTAAACAAGGAAATACTAAATTGATATTCCAAATACGTACATACTGAGTATACACAAGTCTTAAAGAGTTGACTATAATTCACCATAAGTCAAATACGGTCTAATAATCTATAATTCTAACACCGATACCCTAATGATCAGTGACGTAGCTCGGCGCTTTCGGCGATCCCTCGCCCACTGCATCGCACTACAAAGGACCTCACAGGGCTGTTTTGTCTTAACTATCTTATAAGTACGATCAGAATAACGGGATATGATAAATGATCAGAAACATAATATAATAGCAATAACGAAATAAATATTTTATTAATTTATTATTTTCAATTACCTAAAATCACTTTTATAACACAGAAGTAGGTACTATGGCACAATTGTTACTTAACTAACAAAGTAGTAGGTTTTGCCGGTGGTAGCTTCAAACATCGGGCCACGGGCAAGGTTACCCATTGATATGGAAATACAAGCCGCCAAGCATAGTCGTGTTCCGACATGTACGATGTCGAGATGTGTCAAGTTGGCTTGGCGGCAAGTTTATGTTTGCTGTATTGATCTCCTCGAGGAGGGTAGTGACAGACAGCCAGAATACGCTGCCCCGCCAACTGTGAAAAATCCCAAGGTGGCACATCCTGCTCAAGGATGACTAGATGAGGAGGCCCATAGCCCAAAGCATGAAAATTAGCATGAAAATAGGGGGCTAAGCCGTCCATGCAGTCCTCAATTTCACGGCGGCTACCAATTTAATTGTTCTGAGCACCTCGCTCAACTGCTATTTTTCTACTTTACACTCCTTCTCACTCTTAGTACACCTACCTAATATCCGAAATTTACACTCCAATCTCGTACCTATTAATCACCACCTTGAGACAGCTCAGCCGTATTTGATTTCTAATGGAGACGCAGTTACGCTGTCTCTTAAGCGCTGCGTTACCTGGTTTTCTCTCGGTACAGAGTTTGAAGCACTGTTATGACCTCAGCATTGAGAAAACTAAGATATAGAACCACTGTACCAAGCTCAATTAGAAAATCCAATCGTCAACCAACACATTAATAAACAGTAATTGCAAGACATTGATCCTAATGTTTATATTGCTATAGGAATTATTTTAATTTTGGGGGTCAGTACACCTACTGTACTGTACATTTACAGGGTCGTAATTTGATCTTTTATTTTGATAAAAAAAGAATAGTAATTTACGGACAAAGAACTCACTAAAAGAAAAAATATCGAAACACAATACAACTCTCAACCAGTGTTATACTTCAATCAATCAGTGTTATACTTCAACGTCTATCATCAACATCTACTCCATAAGTTTAAAAACACCTATAAACATGTATAGCCATGTTAAGCTCATGTAAATTTATATAAATATAAAATGAAAAATAAACCGATACGGGCAGGGATTCGAACTCGCAACCTCTGGGAAACCGTCCCGTCGCTCTACCATCTTCTTCATGTCCCAGTAAATTACTTTCTATTTCGGTAAGCTACTTGCTTGGTTTAGCAACTCTTTTAGCAGACAAACAAAAACTCCACTGATTATTAGTCGTAGTAATCTTTGTAATTTTTTTTTTTGCTGGTACAAATAAAATATTTTTTTAACTGAACAGCCTGGCAAAACCGCTGGAAAAATCTAGTTTCTAATATTTACGAACGTATTTACAATTACACCTAAATTTATCAAGATTTTATCTTGAAACTTCATTTAAAGATTATTTCTTTATCTTTAATTAATTGAAAAAAAATGTTGCAGTTTTTAACATGAAAAAAAGATTTTCAGTCACTTCTTCACGCATATTCAATGAACTGGGATTATTATATTTACTTTTGTTTGTTTCTTGGTTACAAATATAAATATTTTTAAAAGGGCATTTTAAATGATCCCTATAATACAGTAAGTATATTAAGTTATAAAGGTACTATCATAGAAGCTTTAATAAAAGTCGTTGGTATTTATGAAATAGCAATTTTTATGAGATTGTCAATTATAGTTATTATAAAGAATGTAAGCTATTTCTGAACTTTCATAATACTTTTAAAATTTAATACCTACCTAATAAATTATTTTAATTTATCGCAACGCGACACTTAACGCATCTATCTGGTCATAGCGAATAAGAATCCAGATCCTTAACTTATCTAAATTAGATACAATGATTGCAACATAAAATAATTAAAAATTTATTTAATTATCCGTTTCTCTAACAAAACAAAGTTAATCAGAAACTACATTGATCAATCTCACGCAATCGTATACATAAAACACCTTCATTATTAAAGACATCTTAACGGAATCCATTCATTCAAACATACAATTCATACAACAAATAAATACCCACTACTTAAGAAATAACATAAACACCAACTGCTGAAAACAGACACAAACTATATTGTTTGATGGAGCGCTAATATATCATAGTTTATCGAGTGACGTGAAACCTAAAAAGTATGTTTCTACTAAATATATTTTATAGCAGCCAGCTAATTGAACTTATGGAACCTTACGTTCACTTAAAGCTTAAGTGAACGTAAGTTTCCATAAGATTAAACTTTTAAAACTTTTTTAGTATCCAGTTGAAATTAGACTAAATTGTAAGTTTATGATATTTGTATTATATATTTTTTTTATTTATAGCAAGTGCTTGTGTTATCATCAATCGTGAGGCTCAATTGTAAACTCAAACAGAATCATCCCGATACTGAGCCTGAAATAACCTTATGATAAAATGAAATACCTTATCTGTGAGGCAAACACTGATAATTAATATTGGACCATATTATTATTCTCCTGTTCTGATAGTAATCTGGCAAGAGCAAGCTCTCTGATAAACATCACTTTTTAATTATTATCTATCAGTTATATTATCGGTTTTTTTATTCTCCTAATTTAATAGTTTTAATAACTCAAAACAAATTAATGTTAGAAAAAAATTGGAAGTCAGAGGAAGCCAAATAGAAATTGATACTTAGTTGAAAACACAATTAAGGAAAAAATATTTTTTTTTAAAGTAAATTTATAAACAAAAATTCACCACCATAAGCCCAACGATCTCCGGTATATCGCACAGGGATGGATTCTGAATAAATATTTAATTAAAATACTTAATTTAATATGAATATAATTAACATGAGATTTATAAAGAGATTAGATAAAACAGTTCTTACTATTGATATTATTTTAGATTTAAGTTATAAGGTTTAATTTAAATTAATATCATCAAGGTGAACCTAATTTTAAAATGAATGGTAGTCAGATATAAGAACGCCGGGCCCAGATACTAATTAACTTATCGTTACCTATTGTCCTCGAGTCAGTTTGTAGAGACTTTAATAGTATTCCGATAATTGGGCCGTGATCTCCTTTCAGTAACATTTTAATTTCATCGAATATAATGTTGAATACATGACACTCTTTACGAAAAAATCGAACGTTTTTTCAATAGTGTCACATGCACCGTATACTATTATAAATTAACTCGAAGGCCACGAAAGAAAGCTTTGTTATGAATTTGTATATTTAATTTAATTTAATTAATATACTAGGAACCCGTTCATGCAAAATTTCTAAGTTCTCATTAACATCCACTTCATTGCCAATTTCCAAAAAAAAAATCGTTTACTACCTACGACCAATAATCCTTTCTTCCCCACCATTTCTTTTAATATACATTCTGCCAATCTTAGCATATCTGAACTCCTCAATATTGGGTTTTATTCTTATCTTTATGATTACCAACAGATTACTTGTTCTGATGACTCATTCTCTTGTTGACCTGATATTTCTATTAGCGTCGTCTCATGGGGGTGGTCTCTCAAGGGTTGGCATCCCATCAATGATTATGTCATTGATAAGGACCTAATTTTAAAGGAATGGACTGATAGGGCTGCTTGTAAATTCCAAAGATTATGGCCTCATAAACTATATTGATTTGTATTTTTTAAATTACAATTACACCTCAAAAAGGTAAGTTTTATTTATTAAACACACATTATTATTCTATTTTTATTATTATCTGCAATGTGTGTATATTTGGAAATCACATCAAATCACAATTCCTCTCGTTTCTTCCTTATATCAAATGAAAACCTGTTTGCAAAAGTCCATTAAATTTTATATGGATAGGGATAGTCGTTGATGAGTTAGTGAGTCAGGAATTATGTTTGATATATAAATATAATAAGGCCTTTGTAATATTTACGTGATTGCTGTTACCAAACATTCTTAAAATTATTTTACAAAAACAAAGTTGTTATTAGCAACAGAAGCGCTGCACGTTAATTAAAACAAATCCTTACAGAATGACAGCTAAATTGTTTTTTTTTAAATATATACAGGGTTCTTGTAGCCACAACCTATCAAGCCTGCAAAAAAGAGATGGGTGCTCCTCGTTGCGGGATGCTCTCTCCGTCGATCCCGTGGTGTCCCGGTATGACGGCGGCGGCAACCGTCAGGTTTAGTGAGTAGGAGTCTCACATAACCACCTCCATTACCCTGGATGGAGGTGTGTTCCCAAGATGGATTCCTGACGTTAAAAAAAGACAGCCTCTCTACATCAATCCCAAAAACTTTTGTTCTACGACTTTTTTTAATTAATAGTTTTACAAATGAAATTTTTCCTATACAATTTTTTTTTCGCCCCTGAACTGGTATTAACACTAAGCGTAAGTATGACGCCCGGACGTTGACGTGGTCAAGAAGTGGTCAATTAATTACAAATGACCCTGTATACCCTGTATATCAAGCCAAAAACATTTTGCTTAGCATTTTTAAATAACGCAACTTCAGTACAAACTTTGTAAATCTATATAAATGTCTATATATATGTCTATATATGTCACTGATAATAGTAAATAAAATAAATATCCATGACTTTTTTTTTTAATATTGCAATATAACACTCATAAAATGTTAACTAGCTTTCACTGCTATATTAAAACAATATTATATTATTAAGAAGCCTTATCAAAGCAATATTTTTTTTTATATTGCTTAATTATATGCTTACAACATAATGACAACCTCTAATAATTATAAATATTTATAATTCACACGCACGCAAACCTATTTCGAGGGTCAAAATAGATATCTGATTTCATACTTATTGACATGACTATGCAATCGAAACTATTTTCTCATGTAGGTAAAGAATTATTTATTAAAAACGTATACAATATCGATGTATATATTACAAAGAAGCCGACTTTTTATGAAATCTCGCTCGGGTGACTCGGGGCAGGGCGGGTCGATGCGCGGCGTGAGGAGGGACAGGCTTTCAGTACCACCCCGGACCCTAAGCGAAACGCTCGCTCGTACAGATGTTGGCTTTACGCGAAATGTAAAAAAAAGATAGATGCTACAGGTGCCTTCTCTGACTTGGCATAATATATGACAGTGATTACGTTTGCGCCGACACTCTGGTAAATTTTTATAGCACATAAATAAATTAGCAGTTGCCTAAGAAAAAATCGGTTAATGTATTGCTGTAAAACTTGCATAAATATTTTTTTCTTTTTTAATTATATATTTCTTTTTATTTCATTACTTTTCATTAAATTAATTTTTTTTTTCAAACGTTATAAAAGATTTCTAAAAATGTTCTGTTCTTAGAGGTTATTTTTGACAGACAGTTTATCTCGCACGACCTGCGCAAGAGAAAATAAGGGTAGTTTAAAAAACAGTTTTTATTAGGCGTTTTTATTACAGAAATATTAGTGTTTATATAAATTATAATTTCGAAGTCTTTTGTTATATTTTGAATCTTATTTGGTGGAAGTGCGCTTACTTAATCAATATAACGGTTATATACTTGTCAGTAAGATGAAATTTCCTGTGACCTAGATTTCATTTTAAGCAGTCGTAGGATGTTGGGAAGCATGTCGTTGCTGATAGGGCGACGTTCTTGCTTCAGGCTATAATCACTTTCGAATATATAAACCGATTTACTCTTATCTCGTCGATTTTCTAACGTTCATTCGTATTATATATTTTAAAATAAACGTTTTAAAATAATGTAAATAATTCAAATCACTTTCCTTTAGTTCCTTTAGTTCTCACCATTAATTAAGCCGATATTAATTTACTTTCAATAAGATGCAATCGGAAGTTATTGTGTTTGCAATAAAACAATAAATAAAGCTTTAAAATATTTTCATAGCTTCTTATACTACAAAATGCCTAAACCAATATTGTATATATGTAGATTTCTACGTAATACTACGATACGATAATTTTTTGATTTACATTTTTCATGAATACTCTGATCAGTTTTTACAAAAGGTGTAATATATCGAGGAAGAGAACTTATACATTTATATTAAATCCAACAAATGTTTGAAAATATTTATAAACTTTCAGTTTTATATAAATATTGAATGAAAAATAAACCGATACGGGCAGAGATTTGAACCCACGATCCCTAGAAAACCGTCCAGTCAATCTTCCAAATAAACTACTGAGACCTAATGGTTATATAGATATACATATAGAATGCTTAATTCACCGAGACGGACAGCGATACGGTAGCTCAGTTGGAAGAACGACGGGACGGTTTCCCAGTAGTCGCGGGTTCGAATCCCTGCCCTTATCGGTTTATTTTTCATTCTATATTTTTAAAAATTTAAAATAAGCTTAACATGGCAATACATGTTTAAAGATATTTTCAAACATTAATTTCGGTAGTGGCATCTTTTCAATGTTTATCTATACTGCAAAGTTAGAAACATTGGTTAGGATTTTCGAAAGAAACCTAATAGATGTCACCATCATCCCGATAAAGGCGATCACATATAGAATGCTTAATTCACCGAGATGGACAGCGATACGGTAGCTCAATTGGTAGAGCGACGGGACGGTTTCCCAGTAGTCGTCGGTTCAAATCCCTGCCCGTATCGGTTTATTTTTTATTCTATATTTATATAAATTTTTATCTCCAAAACTAAAATTAAATTTAGCCATATAAATGGTATCAGGGGAAAAATCATTTGCTCATAATTTCGATTATTTTTCAAAACCGACTCAGTGCTACCCCTAAAGTGTTTTTGTAGATCCCAAAGAGCGTGGAAGGAGGGCAGCTCACCCCCCCCCCCCCCCCCCCCGCTGTAACACTGTGTTGAAGCCCAATCGAGCCGTAGCGATCGAGGCTGGTCCCAAGGCGACCAACAAGCCTCAGGGGCGAAGACGAACTTAGATTTCAGCACAGTGTGACGCAAGGTTGAAGGGGCTGGCCATCCTGCAGTGTCAGAGACGTCAGAGAAGTCTTAATTACCTACTTACATATCAAGTTCGTTTTTGCAAAACTTTAAATCGGTATTTCCTCACGAGATAAATTGTGTCCGGGGTAAGGGTTTAGCCACCACCATCTCCTTCCGTTCGTTCCGTTTAGATCCCGATAAAGGCGATCACATATAGAATGCTTAATTCACCGAGATGGACAGCGATACGGTAGCTCAATTGGTAGAGCGACGGGACGGTTTCCCAGTAGTCGTCGGTTCAAATCCCTGCCCGTATCGGTTTATTTTTTATTCTATATTTATATAAATTTTTATCTCCAAAACTAAAATTAAATTTAGCCATATAAATGGTATCAGGGGAAAAATCATTTGCTCATAATTTCGATTATTTTTCAAAACCGACTCAGTGCTACCCCTAAAGTGTTTTTGTAGATCCCAAAGAGCGTGGAAGGAGGGCAGCTCACCCCCCCCTCCCCCTCCCCCCCCGCTGTAACACTGTGTTGAAGCCCAATCGAGCCGTAGCGATCGAGGCTGGTCCCAAGGCGACCAACAAGCCTCAGGGGCGAAGACGAACTTAGATTTCAGCACAGTGTGACGCAAGGTTGAAGGGGCTGGCCATCCTGCAGTGTCAGAGACGTCAGAGAAGTCTTAATTACCTACTTACATATCAAGTTCGTTTTTGCAAAACTTTAAATCGGTATTTCCTCACGAGATAAATTGTGTCCGGGGTAAGGGTTTAGCCACCACCATCTCCTTCCGTTCGTTCCGTTTAGATCCACTAAAGGAAAGATTGCCCGTAGTTAGTGTTAAAAATAAAATATATTTCCTTCTCTGACGCTATTAATGAAGAGATTTATAATCATTACTATTAGAAATTTAATTTATTTTTTAAACTTATAAGGTACACTACGTTTCTTCATAAAGCAATAAGTAAAATAAAGTTAAGTTTCTTTAATCTACGTGACAGGCTACTTACAGGTATCAAATATTATTAACATGACATAACATGTAACTAAAATTGTAGATCAGGAAATATTCTATTTTATACTCTATTTCATATTATTCTATAATTTCACTTCAATAATTAAACATTTCACTTACAGGATACCGTTCGAAAAATAAGAAGATCTTAGCGTTTAAATTAATCACAATAAATTAAAATAATGTCAGGCAGTCAGTACCTACTTACTCGTAAAAGAAAGTACGTTTCTATTGTGGAGCCAAAAGAATGCGATTAGTACGTATTATTAATATAAATGACTATAATGACTTCACTATCTGACTATAATGACTGACTATAATTTTTTTTGTGCTTATAAATATCACTTCCATTTTTTTCTTATCCATAGATCTGAGGTTATCAATGGGCAACTTAAAAAGATTTTGAAAATCTACAAAACGAACTGAGGTTATTCGAACCCTTACAGCAGTTTTAATTTACATACACTTATGTTGACATAAATTCAGAATACGTTATTCAGCACATACAAAGTTTTTTCATACTAAGATTGTTATACAGAACGGTTTTCTTTTTGTAATGTAACTTCTAAAACTAAACTTCTTAGAAGTGCAATCTCGTTTGTTGAATATTTTCTTAAGTATTTTGTAGCTAATAACTTCCAAAATAAAATCTTATATTATATTCGATATTTATTTTAATCTTTATAGTGAAGTCAATTGACAAACTGATACCGTATTTTTATGATAATTGACAATTTGTAATTGTATTTCTACCATATAAAATGTTTTTATGCCATTGGATTTAAAAGGGTGGGGGAAAGGGGGGATGAGGGTTGCCTAAACCCTATCCCAACCTTATCCCTGATACCATTTATATCATGAGCAAATTTTTAGTTTTAGAGGCATATCGAGGCATAGACATAGGCATAGACAATAAGTTGGAGACGTCAGAGAAGACGTCTCCGACACTTCAGGATGGCCAGCCCCTTCACCCTTGCGTAACACTGTACTGAAACCCACACTCACTGTGACCACTGCGGCTTGTTGGGTGCCTCCGGCGACCAGCCTCAGACGTTATGGCTAGTTTTGGGCCTCCAACAGTGTTACAGCGGGTGGGGGCTGCCCTCCTTCCGCGCCTCCGGATTTACAAAAACACTCTAGGGATAGGACAGACAAGACTACGTGGACTCGGGGTTGATAGAAATGGTTTTGAAAAAAAAATCTAAGAGAATGAAATAAAAAATATAATACATATCAAATCAAAAATGTCACTTATCAAGTTGCTGATATTTGACATTTGGCAATCTAAAACAACGTTGTTACGAATTATGTTTTTATAGTTAAATTAAAATTAAATTAACTAATTAACTAATTATTGATAAAAATAATGCATAGACGTGAAATATTATTTCAACATTTTATTTTTGTGAAATGTGAAAAATAAATATTTAAAAAAAACTACGCAACTGCTGGTGCTGGAAATAGTATGAAAAGAAAGACGAGTCAACGACCTCTTTCAAATAAGACCATTTTCAAAACAAAAATCCAACGACACTATTGGTAAGCCGACCCTTATTATTTATTATAAAATTTTGTAGCTCAAAATCGAAGCGAAGAGGAAATCGTGTAGTATACATTATTCAAATTCAAAGAACAGTAACAATAAAATTGCCTTCTGTTAACATTTTTCATATAGTCCGTATATATTCCGTTCCAATAAGGAGGTTTATAGCTTAGAATTCAATTTTGATCTTTTCTGCTCTTATTCCACAATATTCCGCAATAAACGATTATTTAATTTTTTAGGTAAATTTGAACGAATTAAATAAAGTTAATGGTGTTTTGGAAAATAATATTAATACTATACATCGATAAGACTTACTCTTATCTATACTTTTTCCGTTGTATATACATAATATACACGTTACAAATCTTACTTTGAAAATAATTCATTTCGAAGTAACACAATTTTCGGTTACATACGCTTGCCAAAGTGAAAACATAATTTTGTTGACAAAGATTAAGGGTTGAATTCATCCCATCCACCATTAAGAATATTGAAGAAAGTATTTAAAGGCCAATTGTAGATGTTTTAAGATCACTCGTCCAGAAACCGACTGTTATTACTCACAGTCGGATAATACAATCCTTTGAAGACTTTTCAGGAAAGTTTAGTTTACTGAATTTCTCATTTGAAATTTCTAAGTTGCTGGACATTTGCTTGAATATATTTATTTAATATATACCTTCGTTTGATTTTGTTGTTTATTGATTACAATATATGTGTATATATGTGTATGTCGAAGATTTTATTAAAGTATTATTAAAAAATATGTGTGTGTGTATTAGTGTACACATGTAAGAAGTGGAACTTCTTTATGACATGTAAATATAATTCACATTTTCTTTTAAATGTGACTTAGAAATAAAGATGGCGCGTAACAGAAAAACGTCATAATTTTCATTAATATTAATTAATAAAAACGTAAGAAGTGAATCGACTGTTTCTGACGTATAATATTCTCATAGAAGAAACACATAAGTACCATAAAAATAGACAAATGTACACAATCAACTTTAAAAATAATAACTTTAGGCTTCTTAACATGTTTGATCGTCACTATATCACAAATAAAATTATTCTTCATCATGGTTTCTGCTGTTTCGAGTCGTTGTTCGTTCTAGGTATAGCAAAACAGACCTTGTAAATATCAGGACCCCAATGCTCCATTTCTCAGCCAAAACTCGTATTTTTTTTCATTCTTACTTCTTCTATTTCAGACAATCAATGTATTTTCAAAATATTATAAATTATATTTCATAATTTCTTCTTCATGTTATAATCTTGAATTTATTTATTAGTTTCAATAGCAAGTCCATAAAATTGTATTGTCCAGTATGTAAAAATAGAATGGCTGATCGTTCCTCTAGTTGTTATCGGTTCTGTTGTAATTGTAACATATAGGGATACATGTTTTACATTAGTAAGTTCGAATGGCGTCTAATATAGTGCGATAATTGAACTTAAGAGGGTTCTATCCAATAAAACAGGTTAATTGTTATTAAATCAATCAATTTTAATTAAATAAATTTAAACTAAACATAGTTTTTACTTATATATTCTTTGAAAATCAAGAGGTCTGAACACTTTTTATACAAAAAAGAGGTAGATCGTTGTTACTCAATTACAATACATTTTCATATTATCACACAGGGTGTGTGTGTCTATATAAATAAGTTTGTACGGATGGTTTTATGTAATACAAACCATAAAATAATATACTAAAAATAATGTTCTAAATATTAAATGAGGAAGCAATGGGTGTGGCTAAATCCACAGTTTTTCTAGAAAACATTGTCGATGCTAAATTACAACAAGGGCACATATATAATATAAATAGCATTCGATCAACCAAAGAGCTATTCAGACAAATTTTAATCTAACTAAAAAAGTTTCTTTATGAGATAAATTTAAGCAAATCAATATACCTACGATCGCCTTTCAGTTTAATAAAAAATCTTGAATAAGTGCATAAAAATACAATATTAATACAAGGAACTAACATAAGCTCCCGTTACTTGTTAGTCAATATTTTACGGGAAAATAAGTTTCTTCAAGAAGCCTTCAGCTGACTTCAACTGTTACCGTTTGATGAATTTAAGAAAGTAACTAAGGTTTGTTTGTTTGTTTGTATGTTATTGTATACCGATGTTTCGTTTCATTTCGATTTCATCATGCACATTGGGTATCCAGATATCAATATATTATATTCAGAGTAATTTTCTTTGTGGTCGTTTTACAATAGTTTCCCCAGCATTATAATGTATTTTATATAAAATACATTTTAGGTAATACTAAAAAAACAATATACAAACCCCGTTGTTATGATATCACCAGCTCTTCTCAGGTATGTGCCAATTAACATTTCTTAATATATTCATTAATATATATATTTCTAATTTTGTGTTTGTTTTCGTAATAAGCGTCTGTATTTTATATTTGTCATTGGCAACATAATAGTTTTTGTGCAGTTTGAAACCCAAATTTATTATTTATAAAAAGATAAACAAAAATTACATTTCTTAGAAAGTCAATACTTTTATTAATAGGAGGTTTTTTCAAAAAGTACTTTTTTTTTATAGTCATAGTTACAATAATTTGCTACAGACTTCTGAAGACAGGCGATACATAGATGATAGATGAGTTACTGATTATAATGTTTTTTAAATATTACAACTAAGCGATCGCCAAAACTTTTGATTTCTCTTAAAATGTCTTCGGAAACCAAAACCGAAAACAACCTACACTTTTGATATTTCTAAAACTTCCTTAATATTTCTCATAAGTATTTTGTAATAAGTTCCGTTTATATCCATTAACATAATATATTTGTGTGCACATGTACCTACTCGTAGAGAAACAGCTGTTTCCGATGACAACGTGACTGCTATAAATATATCACCGGATACTCTCTTGTACAGACGTGCACAATAGTTTTAGCGCACAGTTGTATTTTAAAAGTATAATTATTATATTTTAGTTATTTAATAATGTTAGACCTATTCACAAAAAAATATTGAATATTGAATATTATTTGTTAAAATGCCTCTTCCTTTTAAATTTAAAAGAGTTTTAGAGTTAATTACTCTTAGTCGGTGCAATGTTGATGTTTAATTAAAATACCGTGTTCAATCTCCTTCTTAAGGCGTTTTAATCCTCGGAGCTCTGAGGATAATCAATTTACCAAGTTATAGTTCGATCTCAGTTAAACCGGATCGATAATTTGATAACAAACACTTAAAATGGACAACGCTTTCTCGAATCTTAAAACCATACTAATCACTTTTTATAGAACTTACTTTTTCAAGTATTTCAAATACGACTTATGTTAGTTTTTTTTTATATTTTTAGATTCATTTAATTTAAAAGGTTTCTATAATAAAGATAATCTAAAAAGGAGTATTCTTGTATTCTAAGATTTATATTTTTAATACTAATAAGTATTCATTTAAATAAATATTTTTAAAACTTGAAAAATATTGCAAAAAGATAGGACAGGTTAAAATCAAGTAAAGTAACAACAAATGAATGCTCGATTAAGACCCACTGTCTCTATTAAATATGCGAGGTATTCGATAGTATGAGGTTACTTGAGACGTAGGTGTTTATTTAGAGTAAAGTAACAGGAGCAAGTAGCAGTTAAAGTTGATATTTTTTTCTTTATCTACATTGACATCAAACAATGTTTCAATTAATTATACATTTTTCGCTTTGAATCGATACCAGAAATCACTAGTGTGTGATCAGAAGTGTTAAGTTATCTATTTGGATGTCATATTTATCAAAATAGGTAACCTAACACTTCCACACTTAAAGAAACCAAGCCCGCCCTGCTCTGAGAAATATTTGTTTAAGACATCCACCATACTGCCCGGACCTTGCTCCAACAGGTTAATTTTTTTTTCCAAATTTGAATAACTTCTTGCGACTGAAAAAATCAACTCCGATGAAGCAGTCCTAACTTTGATTATTTAAATACATTATATTAATAAATATTCGACTTTTTGTTCCTCCTATACAAAATGCCAATTTCATTTGTGAGGACCTAATATAATCCTGTGATAGGATATATATATCATATTCTTTTTTATATGTAATTTAGGACAAACTTGGAAACAATGGAAATATCAAATAAAATATTAATCTCATTAATTATCTTCTTTAAGTAAAATAATCGAATTTTAAAATAAATTACCTTTGTTATAATTATCAGTTTAACATAACGCTTATAAAGACCCCTAGTTGTGTAAGTTTTGAACACAGTTAATGTTTATATCAATGGTCTCTTGAAGTACGTCAGTTAGTGGCCCTGAGAGATTAGTTATAGATTGTATTAGTCATCCTTACTAAATTACTATTGATGATAAAAATAAGGCGACAAAGATTAACTAAATTTGTTAGTTTAAAAGCTATTTTTAATGAATTGCTTGGAATCATATGTATTGATTAAAACAATATGTGAGAGACAAACTTTAAGTAAAAAAAAGTAAAATAAAAGGTCAGAGATTGTGCGATTAGGAAAAAATTTAATATAATACTCATGCATTATGTAATGACACTTTGGACATATAAACAGTTTTCATAAAATACTTTCGTAAATCAAATAATATCTAATAATAAAAAAATATATAAAAAATATTAAATAAAACTGATCAAGAAAATATAAATATCGAACAAATATAAATATCGGAGAAATTCCGTCCGCTCTCATTTAAAAAATAGTTACGTCGTGCTGATTGTAGTTCTAGTGTGGGAAGTTCATTATTGGGCCTTTAAAAGACACACACACACACACAACCAGACAACGCTTAGTATATTCAACGTCCCGGACAGGTCCGTCTGTACGGCTTCCCAGCAAGATTCTTCAAACTCTCATAACGCCGCCGTATTTATAGGTTTTTAAATATTGAAATTATAATAAGAGGAATAGTGATGTACCTTACTTAATTACTATTTTTGAAATGCGGCTACCCACCGACACGAACCTTCTGATAGGCGGTGCATGTTCTGCGCCTGCGTGAATTCTAATGTTAGATTTCTGAAATGTCATAGGTTATTTGTTATTTATAAAGGTTGTAAATTCTCATAGATCTGTGGTATTTAAATGTCTACTTATGCACTACGCCACAAGGCATCCCAACGGTATCTCAAGTTTTTCTTAAGGATCTGTGGTTAGCTCAAGAGTAACAGAGGTTTAGATCAAAGGTACCAGATATTGATTATCTTAGATTATACTCGAAGATTCTAGTACAATACTTAACTTAAGTGTCTGGCAAGGTTCGGTTGCTCGGATTATATTTCCCCCATAGATAATCTCGAAATGTGGATCGAACAGGATGGACAATATATAATACCGATCGCAACGCGTCAAAGACAAATAGCACACATAATAGATTAAACAACAAAAAGCGATACATGGCGCTCATTATTGACTTGATGGCGCCATGCTATAAGATGGTGGTGATGATTATGTTGATGTTGATGATCATGTTTTTCTATTGTTTCTATTATATTATTAAGATTAATCACTTAAAATATTATCCACTATTAACTATGAAATTCTTAAACATTTTACATCTTTTTGTTACAATCGGTAAAACAACAATCTGCGTAGTCAAAATCCCAAAAAAAGAAATTTCACCATAATGATTTTGATCTTCATTGACACAAGAAGACATTGTATTTAATGGCAATTTTTTTGGACTCAACAGTTGCAAATATATTCCTTCTCACATTCGCAATCTGCTTGTTATTATTAAATAAAATATAAAAAACTCAGATATAGTTGTAATACAATGTGTGTGTGAGCAATCAGACATCAGCACCACTGCTATAAAAACCACTTTGTAACCATTGTTGGTGCAGCATTTGCTTTACCAAAATCTTTATTGTGTGGCCACAAGCTCATTATGCTATTCTTTGGTGAAACTCTGACAAAATAATATTTGAATTCTTTAAGTTCGTTAGTAGTAAAAGTTAAGGATTCTCAGGAATAAAATATGGTATCCTTTTTAGGAAACCATATTAAAATAACCTGGACATGGAGCTTTATAACAATACCTTGAGGTCTTCTACATGTTGATTGACCTAACCATTCGCAAGACTTGTGATAGCGGGTAACCAAGGCAAAAATATTTACTACCTTTTTTGTTCAGTTTTTTATTTCAGCAGGAATAATTTTAATCACAGAAAAAGCGACTCTCTCATTCTTTCTCTCTTAAGCGCCACGGATAATGATACATTTTTGTTTGGACCATCTAACCTTCTAACTTATGGACTGTGGTTCTGATTCTGGAAGACCTTCTGATTCTGGAAGAAGTTTACCTAACCTGAACATTTCTAAAGATGATAAATTTCACTTCAACTTTGAATGCTAAATTTGGATGAAAATGACCCATTTTTCCTTTAAAGTGATCTCGTAATTTAGAAATAGATTTTTGTTGAAATTCCATTTTCAAACGATATTTATTATCCGAGATTACCATGCTAATTATTTATGTCTAAAAAATATTTTTTAGGCAATATAAATTATGTAAGATACAAACACATGTTCACTGTTACATACCCGAAAATAATTGAAAAAAATTATATTTATTATCTTTTGTCGTTGAAAGCAAAAAATAAGTAACTTTAGCATCTAACTTATTAAAACTCAACTCAACAATAATTATACAATATAAAAAGTATGTACATTTTTAGTTATTTTTTTATAACTAGGAAAAAATCTGGAATTACAAATAATATATTTTTTTTATCAGATAATAAAAATATAAAAATCTAACCAAAATCGTCAAAAACAAATAAGCCCTACGGAAACATGCAAGAAGTGAGACAATGAATGAAAATCTCTCTAATTTGAGTCTTGTATTGATCGGTAAAATATACTTTCGAAGGTGTTTGGACTATAGATAGGAATATAGATTCCTAGTACGGTTCGAAAGGGGTGAACTCAGTGATTAGTCATTATTTATGTATATGTACGTCGGTTCAGGTATAGTAAAGGTTAACTTTGGGTTCGAAGGGTCTAATATAAATTTTCGTTTCTCGTGTGCAAACTGGAAATAAATTACTACATATATACCTAGTACTTTAATTTAATGTGTGCAAACTAGAAATAAATTACAAAACATATAGCATTTTAATTTCATGTCTGCAAACTGGAAATAAATTACACAAAATAGTATTTTAATATTGTTTGCAACGTATAAATATAAAATTTCACGAGTACACATTTGATTATATTTTTTTTTAATCTAACTAGCGTGTAATTTTGATTATATTTCACATTACATCATCTATAGAAAGCTTTACATCAATCGTGTTCGGGAGGACGAGATGTAGGCATGTAGGTGTCTGACACCAATCTTATTAGACGCAAGACACGATTTAGATTCCTAAAAAATTGTTTTATTAATACAAGATTGGTTCAGCACCATTTTTAAAAAAGTATGAAATATATGTTTTATACCTCACAAGCTTGCTTATTACAGTATCAAGGTGAAACTTCAGAAACTTCTCTGAGAAATAATTGCAAGCGACCTTTCATTTATATTTAATGACTTTGAAAGAACAGAAAGACCATCAGTTACAGAACACGTCGCACACAACTTCTTTGTATTTTACATTGCGGCGTAGCGAGGACCGTAATAACACAATTTATCAAAACTAATTATTGGATATGACCAGAACATTAGAGTCATTTGTCACATGTATATATTCAAAACAAATATTATATAACCGGATGTAGATGACTAACTCCTACAAGTCTAGTTTTTACCTAGGTGGTAAGTGAACTTAAATCTCTTAGCAAAAGTTACAAAATAAGTGTGTATGTATGTTTATTTACGAGATGCATTTTGTAAAAAATTGTGTGGTCTCAAATAAACTATTATTACTATTATTATATGAGTTTAGTGAAACTTTTTATCTATGAAAATAGTCTAGGACAGAAAGGGGAGGGTGTTTAGGCACTTACATCTGGTTAAGTTGGTCGAATGGTTGGATAAGATGTTGGAATGTTAGTTAATTAATAAAACAGGCCGTGACTCACGTTTATCTAAATCACATGCTTTTTAATTAAACATTCCTTAGAAAACTCCTGTCTTTTTATTTAAATAAATCCAATATAAGCTAAAATATTTTAACTGTTCTTAACTCCATAATTGAGATAAAAATAAATTTCTAAATTCAAAAAAACTATACTAACTATAATCTAAAAAATAACATATTGACCTCAAGTTGTGCAGGTACCTACTACTACCTACTATCACCTACTACATAATCAAAGAAATAGGAAAATAAACGAGATTGACTTATGAAAAGACCTTTATAATTGGTGTTTTCATTAATATATATTTTTTGAGAAAAGCGATTTATTTATCTTCATCTGAATAAATCGGGTTACAACAATAGGTAAAAGAAAGGTAAAAAGTATAATTTATATAAAAATGTATTTACGCCAGAAAGACATCTTTTATTCATGTATAGGTATAAATTTAATATAATTTGTTTTCCGTTATATTATTTTAATGAAGACCTAAAGGTATTTGTTATAATAATATGTAAACAGAACTTTAAACAAACATAAAACATTGTAATAACAAAGGTAAAACAGTGAACTTTGTTTACTTTACTTCATATTTAAATCTTTCAGCGGCCGCATGGAAATAATAATCCTGTGGGAATGTTGGGTTAAGTGTTATGCTGTTGTTACGGCACTACTAATATTAAGAGAGAAAATATAAAGTAATTATATTATATATATAATTAATTTTATTGTTATAATAAATATGTGAGACAGAGAGCAAACTAGCTTTTACCTGGAAAAATATATTCTGAGTGTACCTACCTACAATAAATTGAAAAAGTTATATTGTAAAAATCGTAGAAGGGTTGATGATCAAATGGGGATGTAGAGGGGGCTCTTGTACGTCAATAAAAACCTCGTTACCCGTTACCCGTATCGTACCATCAGGCACTCTACGGTTCTGATGATACGATAATAGTATCGAGTCCCTATAGTTTTTTATTTACTTTGTTAGATAAGAATAATCCACTCAAGAATATTTGCTCGATGTTGTGTAAAAGGTTGAGATAAAAATGTAAAATAAGGTCAGTTATAAATTATCTATAGGTACATAATACATAAAATACATATAATAATACATATAATAATACATATAATAATACATATAATAATACATATAGTAATACATATAATAATACATAAAATCACTGATCGATTTCTGTACATGGAAAATATTCTGAAAAAATCATGATGGAGGCCTTTATAAGATCAAAAGAACCAAAAACAATGGTTTTTAATTTTGTCTATTTGTCTGTATGTCTGTATTTCTGTATGTCTATATGTCTGTATGTCTATATGTCTGTATGTGTATATGTCTGTATGTCTATATGTCTGTATGTTTCTGCACGCTAATCTCAGAAACGGCTTAACCAATTTGGATGAGGTTTTCGGAAATGTATTATAACAGTATTCACTTAACATTTAGTGTTTATTTCATCTAAATCGGTTAAGAAATAAAAAAATATGTCAATTTATGTCAATCGCGTAATAGACACCATGCAAATCTTATTCTATACATGTGATAATTCTATAAAGGAGTAGTCTTTGTACATTGATAATATTTTAAAAAATATACCAGGATCTGAAGTGATAACTAACAGATTCCATTTCCAACATTTTTAAAATCTTGGTCTGTTTATCTGTTTGTCTTTTAGTTGTGCACACAAAACGAAAAAAAAATATTTAAAAAAAATCATACAAGGCGACTTTTATATAAGCAAGAGAACCCAAAACCATGTTTTTTTCATTTTGTCTATTCGTCTGTATGTCTATATGTCTGTATGTTTGTGCACGCTAATCCCAAAAACGGATTAATCAATTTGGATGCAGTTTTCTTTAATATATTGTCATGGGATTGACTTTATATTTTGTTTTTTGTTTAACAATCGGTTAACAAATAAAGAAGTTAATAATCTCTTATTTTCGTACCATTGCTGCTTACCAGTTTGAGGGTTTATAGTTTTTACATACATTGGTAAGTACAAAGGGTACGTTTTATCAAAATCGAAATCTACGCGTACTAAGTCGCAGGCACAGCTAGTTATTAATATTATTGTCACTATTCCATGCGGATGTGATATTTACCATCATCAACGATGATTAATGTGCAACTTATTTAATATATAAAATCAGTTGAGACGACTACACTCATCGAGTTACAGCATTTTTTTTGGATACTGTTTCCGTCTGTATATTAAGAATGTATATGAAAAATTATAAACCTTAAATTATTTTTAGTATAATTTTTGTTTTTATTTTTCATTTTCATTTTTCATAATAAATAAGAATTATTATTCTTTATACGGAATTTATATTTAGATAGGTATGTTTATTAAGTTTTAAAAACTATATTCAGTTTTCGACATAGAGTTAGATTTGATGTATTGTTTATTAAGTTTGTTTATTATTTAAATATATTTTCTTACAATTTGAAATAAAACTTTTGCACCTATTTTAAACACTGGCTTACACATAAAAAGTTGGAAAATTTTAGCATTTCCTTTTTTCAATTGAAGCAGTAAAAAGTGTAATCGATAAATATAATATGTTTATACGATGATTTATAGTGTGTTACCAAGTAATGGTGTAACTGGAAGAAACAGCGCGGGTAATGATTCCTTCACAGACATGGTGGACAGTACTGCTGCTGCTGATGACCAGCCAACAGGGTAAGTTTAAAAAATAGACACGATTATACTACGTAATGTGTCTAACACAATATGTGCAACACAGTAAACGAACATACATATAGAAATATTTAAATATGGTTTTATTGTATATATAAAAGTAACAACGAATTAGTAGATATATTTTGTTAATTATTAAGTAAATGCCAAATAAAATTATTAATGTCTTTTTTTTTTAAGTTGTAATTTTTTAGTACTTACAGGGTTTTGTACCGAAATACGATATTTCAAAATGTATATTTATTGATGTTCTTAACTGAACTACAATACTAGTAAAATCTATTTGTCTTACTACCTGTGCTGACTGAGCTATGATTTTATATCGCTTGACCCAAATCGAAAAATGTTATTCTGACAATATTTTGTAGCGTTAATGCTAAAACCACATTATTTATGTTTGAAATATCTATAAAGCTTATTTAAATTGATATAAATATAGAATGAAAAATATATCGACACGGTCAGAGATTCGAACCCGCGACCTTCCAGTCGCTCTATTAATTGAGCTACCGTATCGCTGTCCGCCGTGAATTAAGCATTCTATATTGGATCTAGGGAGGTGTTAGATAACTGAAGATTAACTGAGCCTTCAGTTACTTAATAGTATAAAAATTCTATTAACAATATCTATCCATAGCAAAATATCTTTTATCTATAACATGATTGAAAACTTATCAAATTATCTAACAATTGTAGTTCAAAATTTTTATCAGCTTCCCCAAACTTGACTCCGCTAACAAAAAACTACGTAACATCCTATATTCCCAAACCTTTTTTGTGGATTCCATTTAAAGTTTATAATTTTCAAGTTAAAAAAAGGTTCATCTTTTAATAATAAGAATCCATAATTTGACATTTAGTTTTTTTTTTCCTGTATCCAATGTGACTTTTACAATAGTATAGTACCTACCTCTACCAAATACACCAGAAAAAATAAACTCAAAAAGCTGCAAATATCCTCTTCATAAAATACATAGTTTCATGACAAGGGTCTAAGTGGAATACTAGACATTCATAAACCTGCGAAATAGCTATTTTTCTCATAAAAAGACCTTTTTACAGCATTGTCGACGAAATGTTGCAATGATAGTTTCTTGCACAGCTATCATAAGAAAACTTTTGTTATTAAAGTCTATAATGAATAAAAAAGCTAATGAAAATAGGGTAGATTTTATATTTTGTTTATCCAAAATATTATCTATTACAATATAACACATCGTCAAATATCAACACACTTCTTCAAAACGTCAACCTGTAGACCCCGACAGAATGGTATAGGGTGCTTCATCTATATAGGTATGTCTTCATCTATATATACCATCCGTTCCATCTTCTCTGAGATGTCGCAAGTCACAGGAAATATATACTTTTTGAATACTCTGCAAAGCTAAAACCTGAATATTTTTTAACTTTGCTGATTATTTTTGTAGTTCTAGTTAAGTAATTCTAAAGTATAATTTTACCTCATCCAAAAAATATATTGAGGCGAATGAAGTTCCTTTGGTACCTACATTATATTATTATTAAAAAAACTCAATAAAACTCAACCGAAACTATTTTAAAACATGTGGACAAAATATATTAAGTATTGATTGATGGACCTATTTTTAATTCAATTTATCAGATTCTACTAAATATGGGTACATATTTTAAGAATAATTTTGTTACAGACTAAAAGTTAAAAAAACTTACTTATATTCCTAAATATTTAATCAACATTAAATCTGAAACAAAAAGTTATTTTTGTGTTTGTATATGTAGTCGCAACATTAATAGCTTTTTGTTAGAGCCTCTTCTGATGTAGCGGGTTTTGTTTATTTTATGAAAGGTTCTTCATTTTAGTACTTACTTCTGAGAAGTGAAAAATCGCTCTTATTTTCTTTTTTAATAGCAATAGTTCTCTAGCTATATACAGGGGTATATTTACTTCATCCAATTAATTAAAGAGGGCAGATGAAATATAATAATAAGGTTAATTTTGAAACAAACATAACAGCGAAATAATAAAATTATAATTAATACAATATTGTTTGTGTATGGATCACAGATCTGTCATAAGCATCAACAACCTAAAGCGTACGTCAAATTACAACACTCACAAAGCCGCTTATTATTATCCGCTTATTATTATCCGCTTATTAAGATCATACCCTTTAAGCAGCGAGTACCGAGTAGCGACGAACACTGACGTCGACGTTCGTTTTCAACATAGTTCAAAGAAAAACGCAAAATAGATACGTAATTGATCCATAGTGTACATTTGTTTTTATCAATTAAATAAAAAGGATTAATAATAAATATTTCAATGCGTTAAGATTTCGTTTTGGAATAAATAAACAAATTTTAATGATCCTTACTCAGGCGCCTTGGCTCCAACATTTGACATTTAAAGAATCTTTTCAATATTTAAAGAAAGTTTGGTTTTTTACAATATTGTTTTACGTATTATAGTATGAGAGTAGATAAAGTAGTGTTTGACACTGTACATAACTTGGTCTTATAACACGAGTGTGATACTATAAAAAACACACTCATGTTATAAGAACACTTATTATGCAACAGTATCATAATCTACTATTGTTGTTATATTTTAATTTAATAATTATATTTAAATAATTTAGTACTTTTAGTAAAAATTACTAAGTTAGTTGGATGTTTTTATTATTTGGTATTTACTATTGTTTCAATGGTAAAAAATAAATTATTGCATTAATAGACAGTTATACAGAATGATATTTTAATAAATTCAATTATTTGTAATATACAACAATATTGATTGTTACTGGTTATCGACACATAATAAATATTAATTAGTAGTAGCTGTAGCCAGTTGATTGTGAATAAAGTATGATGAAACTATTTGTGACCTATTCTCAGTCTAAATGCCTACACAAACACCAAGTTTTTTGGAAGATGAAAAATGTATTGCATTTTAGTATTGATATCAGATGAAACACGATACATACATACACACACATAAGTAGTACAATACTATACTGCGCCTTGGTATCTATCGATTGATCAATATTTTGCTTGTGTGCGATGCGATGTACATGTGTTAGTGACTACATATGTTTATTCAGTTCAGGTTCAGTGTCAAGCTAAAACCAAGTTTGTGGGGTCGCCACCCTTGTCCCACGGCCGCCATCTTGAAAATAGGGGTTGAAATGGTTTTTACGTTATATCTCTTAAACTATTTATCAGATAAAAAAAAATTATAAACATTTTTATTGCAAATTAAATTCTCTACAACTTTGGTCTAGTAATTTTTTGTCGTAGAACTATAAATAAAAAAGTTATAAGCGTAAATGTTAAGAAATTCGAGAAAGAATATATATTTTTCGATATAACTTTTTTTTGGATCATTTTACGAAAAAATAATATCAGACCATTTTTGTAGATCGTTTTTTAAGGAACAACTTTTTTTAGCAAATTTTTTTTATTAGGTCAATAGCTAAGGTTTTACAGCGCTCTGAAGTGAGTACTATTTTTCAGCACTCTTTCGTTTTTTTTATGTGGTATCGTCAGTAGGCCTAATCCACGGGCAATTTCTAGACAAAATAATGTTATTTATTATTATATATTGAAAAATGTCTATCATATATTATTTTTTCATTCTCTTCGATGGTCCAGGCTGCGAGAAAAATCTGAATCAGTATCCGAGGTGAATTTTTGTAGTATAATGGGCGTTGGTATTGGCGTCATTGTCGGTAATTCATCTTCTAATTCATTTTCTTCAAGTAATGTTGATATGTCCACGATGTTGCTGCAGCTTTCACCACCACAATGGAGGCAAACTGATAAGATTTAAGGCCTGCTTTTCGGCAACCGCACGCACTTCCACAATTTCCTTTGCATATGCAAAAGATTAATTTCATAAGCTCGAGGGGTGCTGGAGGCTTGGAAGCTTGGATTGGCATCCAAAATTTTCCATGCCTTTTCCAGCCCCATTCTTCTGGATCACAATATTTACCGAACCATAACTGAATCTATATCTGATATACTCGGAAACTGTGGAAACGGGCTGCATCTTGTGTTGGAGGAAGTGAAGAGAGATTAAATGCATTTTTAGTCACTGTCTTAGCAAATCGTTTGTATCGCAGAGTGTCTAGAGTATCGTCTTTATTTCCGCCATATAAAGAGAAGAAAAAACGTTCGCCAACAACACTGAGTAACGATGACTCGACTTTTTCACTCATAAAAAATTTAATTCCACTTGCTAACTCTGGATGCTTCTGCAAAATTTTTATAAATTTGACTTTGCCCATGTTGTACGCTGCTGACGTTGTGTCGCATCCTGAGAAGGCATGGAGAAACAGTAAATTCTCAGCTATTACCTAGTCTCAATTTAAAACCTGAAGGACATTACAATTGTTCGGACGTACGCCCTTTTGAAGGTTTTAAAAAAAATACATTAGTTTGATTCCTTCCTAATGCCGTCAGCAATACAAGGATGTCGATGTCTTCTGCTATGATTGTCACCGAATCATATGACTGCGATGCAGCAAGCGCACAACGGACGATGACCGCATCTGCATCCGATTCGGCCTGGTCGACAGTAAAATCAGTTTTGTAGTGGGGAAAAGGGTCAAACATAGTTTAATAATAGCATAGGAATGTTAAGATCATAGTAAATTGTATGAATAAAAAAAATATAGATAGAAAAGTAAGCCTAATTTTTAGTTTTTATTGCATCCCTATGAGCATTCGAGAATCCGTTCAAGTTTTGAGCGCTGTAAAACCTAGATAAATAAATAAAATGAAACAAGTATATAGAGGAAATTGTTTGGTGAAAAACCCTCTACAAAATTGCTGTGATGTCATTTTATTGTAAAATGAACTGAAAAAACATTTGTTACAAAATTTTTACTTATATTTGTTTATAACTTTTTTGTTGGTCACTTGACGATAAAAAATAATAGAAATAAAATTGTAGGAAATTTAATTTGCTAAATTTTATGTTTAATAAAATTTTCTGTAGAGTAACTAGTTTACGAGATACAGAGCGAAAACCCTTTGCACCCTTTTTTCCAACATGGCGGCCGGGGGACAAGGGTGCCGACCCCACAAACTTGAATTTAAGCTTCTACTGACCCCTCCTACACATTAAAAAAATAAAATTGCGTCCTCTAAAAAACGCAAGGTAAGGACTAAAAAATGTAACATTTCAATTGACTATATAGCATATCGTACATCTTACAAATAAACTACTACGCTGCTGTTTAATAAGTTTAAAATAAAGGTACTCGGAAAGTACTTAGAAACTTTTTATTTATTGTTGCATTGATTTAAAACGTCGTATTTTACAATTTCGTTTAAAGTATTTTGTAGTACGAGTGAGTAACTTTTAATTTTTTATTTTCTATATAAGCTAGGTTTTAGTATATTTTATCTATGTGTATCGTTATTATCCACATTCCGTGCTTTGTGCCAGAGAACGTTGAAGTGAAATATTTGAACATCAATGGTTAGGTCGTTTTTGTACCAGCATCATAATCATACGTCGCCTGATTTCACGCCACAATTTTTTTTCTGTATTATGAGGTCGATTGATACAATATAAACTAAATAATGTTATATTAATTTATATGCGTTCTGCACAATGGCGGCCATAATGCGAAAGTAAACATTGAATAACATTTTAAGTATTTGCAATAAATGTAATTATGAAAATCATTTTGTGATTAATAAAATGAAAAATTATAATGTTGACAACAAGTGGTCAGTGAATATACAGACAGTACCTCCTACCTCCAGAATTTATAGTATTACAGTGGTAATTCAACGTGTGCTGTTGCTGCTTTTGACAGCTACCTTAGATTTTATAGGCCTCACATATTTAACACATGTTTGATATATTGTATGTGAATATTTATTATAGTAATCTCAAAATATTAAATTACAGCATATAGAAATAAGATATTAATCTCAAAAACTAGACGGTTTTAATATTTGAAACACGCAAATATAGATATTTTCGTCGATCACACTTGTAAATATCAGAAATGGATGCCAAGGTGCATATCTTTGCGAGGACGTAGCATAGATACCTACAAAACATTAATCAAAAAATAAATTTATTTTGTGCACAGCCGTGGTCAAATAAGAAGTTACTTAATTGCAATATATCCTATATCATTATTGAGTGAAATTAAGTTCTTGTTACTTTTCTTTTCTATTTGAAAAAATATAATTATAAATTTCACAGGAAAACTCAATAATTAGTCTGGGCAATAATAAAGATAATATTAAAAACGTATGATTTGTATAATTTCCGAGTAATAATATAAATTAGACATTTTAATCATTTGGGTCATGAAGATAGGGAGGGGGAGGGAAGTGCAAAAGCATTTGAAGTTGCGGGCTTCGGCTTCTAGTAAATGTATTTTCAATTTTTATAACAATGGTAGTATTAAAAGTCTTTGTTAACCAAAACTCTGGGACATGTAATCGTACTCGTATTTAAAAGGGTCTGTATGTGGTATGGTATAAATAAATAAGAGATATCTTGACTGAAGAGAGATCTAAATGAACTGCAGAATACAAAGCAGGTCTGTAAGCACTTTCAAACCTCTGAAGATTGATTATTATTTGCTGGAGCGGATGATGACTGACTTCGACTTTGTGCTCATCTTCAAAATAATTTTGTTCTATTTTAGAATATAATAACCGAGATTACAAGACAGTGCTAATTTTAAACGTGATCCTTTCTTGTTGTTTTCTTATAATAGAAAGATTATCTTTATTTATCATATTTTTGTCGGAGATAAATTGATTTTTATCCGGAGTTAATTGATTAAGTTAATTGATACATGTTTCTGTAATATATGTAAGCAATAATTCCATTCATAATACTTTAAAACGGGTGTACAATGAATGTAATGTGTCCAAGCCTGTCGTTTTATATATACATAGTAAACCACTGAAATTTAGAACAGGTACCAAAAAATTGTAGAGTTTCAGTTTAATCATAAATCATAAAATTTACTATAATGCCAGACTAGATCCCAGGAACATACCTACATACATGAGTGTAACTTTTTATACATATATCAACTACTACTCATATTTTTTTAGTGGACAAAAATGCATATAGTATTTATCAGTACCTGTTTTCCGTGATACTGTTTGGTACACTACTGATAGAACCCGAAGCAACAAAATTGTGCGTATTGTTTAAATATAGTTTCTACATTTATAAAGCTTTTGAAAAAAAATAGCTTTCAAATGTAAAACAAAAACAAATAGTAGTGGAAGTCAGTAGTCACGGTAATTATTTCAAACAAAAAACTAAAAAAATAACATAGGCTTTATTCTTATTATATGATAGGTATCATAGACATCAGTAATGGATCTGGCCTCGTTATTATTTCATTATATTAGAGTGTTTTCCAGAGACAAGAGTTTCCAATACATCAATTGTAAAAATAATTCAACACCACGACTTTAGACTTCAATATTTGTTCTGTTGCTGTTATGTTATGTTATGTTATGTTGTAATAATAGTCCATACAGTTTTTGTGTTTTTCCGTAAAAATAAGAAAACTTTCCTAATCTTCTAACATCTTATATAATTACACCAATACTTACGTAAATATTAAACCAACACTATAGCAAATTTAATCAGAATCCAAGTAGTTTTGGTAAACATATAAAGAGAAAAAAGATAAAACTATTGTTTTGACATCCTCGTCATATCCTGATAGGAACTATTTAAAAAATATATTACTTACCTACTGATTTTGTTTTGCTTCAATTTAAGTAATGTTTAGATAGTTTTGTTATTCACGGTATGATGTACAAAAAAAACAAGTAAGTTTCAGTAAAAATAACAAGAGGACGTAACTATGAATTTATGTTAATATCTTGTTATTTTATTGCTACCTGAATAAAATGTGTAAATTTATTCAGATGCATACGAATAACAACATTTACTTCCTGGAAATGTAATTTGCATACGTAAATCTGAATTTCTACGTTAAGCTCACAAACGGTTTTCTGAGAAGCTTTCGTGGTGACTCTACAACTTTTCATGAATTTATCATAAAAGTAAACGTTCTCTTTATTTTTAAGACTCATTTTTAAAAGGTTATTTGATAATTGATTATTTGATAATTGTTTTTCTTTGATTGCAGATATAAACATTAAATAAAGATAGAATTAAATAAAAAACCTATTTTAATTACTTAACATATTAAGGATCTGTCTAGTCAAATCGATTAAATGTCCCTGTACATGATGAAACACAAATATCACGTTTTCATTTGCTCTAAAAAATTTCGGCTTTAACATTGACACTACATTATGTAAAAATGTCCACATAATGTCAACATCAATTCACCGAAAAAAGTTATCTACAGATATTTTATCGTCACAAAAACATTCTAGTAGCAGTCACTCGTGTGGCCACTTTTTAACTGTGACGATGTCTGCTGCTCTGAAAATTCAGAATGCATCTCACTGCTTTCTTTTCGAACTTCGCAAATATGGCCTTACGGACGATATATCTAATGGCAAATATTTGTGTCAATTGTTCACTATTCTGAACAATCCTCTTGGCCCTAGTATTTGAAGTGCGCATCTCAGTTACAACGAAATAATCCCGAACTGCATCTTAGCTCCATCTCTAATCTAATTCCTTTTACAACTTCACACCATACATAGTTTCTCTCAACCTATTTCACATGTCTAACTTAAATGTGGAACAACCTCCCTGAAACCTTAAGAAGTTTATCTAGCAGAGTGGCTTAAGAGGACAGTTTTTCCGTTTCTTTTTTGAATCCTATAGAATAACAATTAAAATGTATTTTTGTTGTTTAGTATTTTTATAGTTACTTAAGGTTATTATGTGTCACTATACTTTTAATATGTGTCATTTCTGTCTTTTCATTCTAATATAATTGTGTACTATTATAACAGTTATATTATAGAATATAGATAATTTATATTGAATTACAATTGACTGATTATGTCACAGGAAGCGGCCAGGCAACGGACGTAGATGTAAGGATATCGGCTCCAAGTTGGGTGGCCAGAGGAGGCTCAGCGACACTGCGATGTCTCCATCAAGTCCCACCCCAACTTCTATATAAGGTCGAGTTCTTGCGGTCCGGGGCCAAATTACTACAGTATGTCAGAGAACGGGTACCACCATATTCAAATTATACTTTTTCTGGTGGAAAACTAAATGTGAGTGTGCAGCCTATATATATATATATATATATATATATATATTATTACTATGATGATAATTTAATGATATGACAATTGCTTAACATTGTTGCTATTGAATAGAGTGCTAATAGCAGTTAATATTTATTTTTAAATCATGCTATAATAAAAAAATATATATAAAATAACATCTATTCAAACAATTTCCATATTTTGATAAAACATTTTGATTATAGTAAATAATTTCAAGGAATTCCGAAATTCTAAATAGAAATCTGAATGGTCCCATAACAATAAGTGGTTTAAGAACTAATATAGCTTGTTTAATTTTGAATTAATCAAACCACAAACAATATATAATATAACCGCCCCGTTGGTCGAGTGGTTAGCGCAAACGACCAAAGTATTACGGCGTAAATGGCGTCGGGTTCGATTCCCGGCAGAGCACAGGCATTTATGTGATGAGCATAAATGTCTGTGTATCTAGATTTGGTCGTTTAACAAATATATTCGCAGTATTTATAATGTGTATTTCTATGTATTGTATCGTTGTCTAACACCGTTAACACAAGCAAATAATTTGCTTACTTGGGGGTTAAAGCAATTTGTGTGATTTGTCCAGTGATATTATTATTTAACACTAAGATTTCCCCAAAAATAAAAATGTAACTTATGTTTTAGGTTTTTTATTATTATATTATAATGGGTTTTGTTACGATAACAATATAAATTATTATATTCTTCTAAACTGCACTATAAGATAAGTCTACATATAATTTTAGGCTCTATATCTCTTTGTTAATAAGTCAATTTAAACTTAAACTCGAAATTTTTTTAGCAAGTTTTTTATACAAATATATTACTTTCGAAAGCTTTTAATCCTAATTGTAATTCTCGTTGTAGTCTATGATGTTAGAGCGCATAAATAATCTAACTACTGTTTCCAGAGGTTAGAGATATCAAGCAAAACAAACCAAAAAAAACAAGTTTCAGATAATAATATTCATTACCCACAAATATTTAAATACGTTTTGAAACATTAGAATTTCATTTAACTCCTAAGGTAATTTTGTACATCCACTGCTAAGCTCTTAAGGAGTCATTGAAATACAACAAGTCTTCGTCTTTATATAGTGGTATTCAAATTTCTATACAGTAGAAATGGATTGAAAGAAATATTAGTTTTCAGATGTCTCTTGTGACAGAGAACTCTATTACTATAGATAATTTGGACCCCACTGCTTCTGGTCTATACTGGTGTGAAGTTTCACTTGAGACACCGATCTATACTGCAGCCTCGCCGCCGCTTCAACTGACTGTCGTATGTGAGTGACTCTATCAAATAAATGTTTTCATTTCATAGCTTTCAGATAACTCTTTATGATGTTTTAATCGAAAAGAGTTATAAAAGATGAAAATATTTATTACCGTCATGATGTTAATGATCATGATTGATGTTTGAGAATATTTATAAACACGTATAGCCATCTTAAGCTTATTATATTTATATAAATATAGAATGAAAACTAAACCGATACGGGCAGGGATTCGAACCACGTCCTCTGGGAAACCGTCCCAAGGCTTCCTAGAGGTCGCGGGATAAAAAACCATGATTAATGTTTTAAATTGCTAAATTTATAAATATTATTACAGCGGAATTGATGTTTTCCATAATTCTTGATACCTACTGCATTATTGAATGTTCTTGCTTAGTATTTGTACCTTAATGTATATCTAACGTTCAACAGATTCTCAGAAGCATCCACCAATAATAACATTCGGCAAACCAGACGTAGTCGTTGGAGGATTACTTCGAGCAAATTGCACTAGCGCTCCGGCAGCGCCAGCTCCTCGTCTCACTTGGTACATAGATAATGAAAAGGTAAGTGACTAACATATTTCAACAAATCAAATCTTATTCATACATTTCATAATCATTATCAATTCATAACTCTATGCAAAAAATATTTTCTTTTTACTTTTTTCAATATATACAGGTTCCTGATGAATCCATACGCTATTTCTCATACCGCGTATCAAGTTCGACAAGGAATAAGGGTGGCAGCAGTTACCGCCATAGAAAACATCAACATAGATATATTGCTCCTGAATTTAACTACACGGCGAGGTATTGGGCTCTTGTAAGCGAAACTACAACACCAGCACCTGCTAATTTGACGAAACAAAGCAAATGTACCTTGAATAATGGTCAAAATGATAACGAAGGAAAGGTGTGTTTATAGAGGATGAAAGATTTATTTGTAATAACGGTATTTTAGTAAATAATATCACTTTACTACCATTAATTAAACAATTAGTAATATTGTGTGTACTGTATCCAATATGCCTAATATATCTTTTTATTTATTGTATTGCAGTCTTGGTGTCAAATAATGTTTTGTATCAATTGTCTATAAAAAAAAATACATTCAATATCCATTGTTCGTCAAACTGGTCTACTTCGAGTATTATAATGTCTGATATCTACGGTTCGTCAGATCCAAGAAAAGCCGCGAGAACTAGCACCTCCCCCCATTTCTTTGTGGGTGTCCATCGCTGAACTAAGGACTCCAGCACACGGACGACTGCAATTAACTTGTACAGCCACGATTCCTGATGAAGTTGGACCTGGGGAACGATTCGCTGACATCAAGAAGCAGACTGTTACAGGTAGGTACTATTAGCAGTCTAAATCCTGTGTTTACTGGTAAAGAAGAAGCGTTACATAATTAATGAATACTTGTTTGGATATTGATGTTTCTTAATAAACTAACAAGATGAAAATATGGCAATAAAGAGTAATTGCTTCTTTTACAGCCATTTGCTGTAAGCTAGGAACCATGTTAATTTACTAAAAACATGACTCTTTGGAGCTTAACTTTAAGTTTATTTCACACAATACAATTATAACAACTGAAATTTTTAAAAAGAAAGTTTGGTTTCGTAGTTTGTTACAGGAGCAACACAGAATACATAATGTATGTTCTATTTCATAGTTGCCGTAAACGAGCTGAGTTTGAAAAGGCCACGTAGTGACACGAGTTATGTAAATGCGACTTCAACACGACTTCACCAATATCAGCCAATTCTGCTTGTAACTTGCGGATTTCTTCTCCAAGAGCTTTGGTATTAATTATCTCCTTACTAAACTCCATTTTTATTGATCTGAGCTTAGTTTAATTATCACTTAGTTATTTGTTCTTAGAATTAAAAGTCTTTGTCTCACTTTCAAGGTTTAAGGTTGTACTCTTTTTTAATAACAATCTTATTTAGACTAAAAAAAAATCTTTTATATTTTTGATGTAAATTCACTTTTCTCTGTGCAAAATGTATGAACGGATGGCACGACTATAACAATTTGTCAGAAGACGTTTGGCAGTTTTGTTATATTAAAAGTATATTTATATGTAAACAGAGTTTGTTATTATGTTGTTATACAAGAGTATAAATGTATGTTTGTACGTGACCATTATTTTGGAGCTTTCTCTGTGTCAATTAAGTCCTTACAGCTTTTTCGACAGGGTCGACTAATCAATTAAATCAATTATGAAATACCTTTCCACTTGTGATAAAATTAGTTAATATTCAGATCATTTTATAGCTACATTTTCAATAAGATAATACTTAATTCTTTCTTTTTATTTTTTTTTTCTTTTATTACGGTTTACGTTATAATTAAAAATTACAATTTATATTTATACATTTCCTATTTTTTTACGACATATTTTCTTTCGACGGAACCAAATGGTAATACTTCTAATATCTTTTATAAAAAAAAAACAAATATAATACTCCAAAATAAATTTCAGATAGTTGTAACTGTGAGCCACACTCATTTTATCGAATAATAATTAATAAGAATAAATAGAATAATAATAAAAAACTATTGAGAATCCCAAATTCGTTTAGCTGTAACCTAGGAAAAGCTTTAAATGTTGTCTTAAAATATGTATATTTCTTATATTATGTATATACAAGTAAATCAAAATAAATCATTTCATAATACTAATAAACCAAACACATAATATCAAAATTAAATAGATTAGTTTCGTTACGATTGTCTCTGTTGACTCAGGACCTTATCATGAAAGCTTCTTAGTCACATAAAGCTTATTGGAACTGCTACTTCATATTTTTACATTTTCAAGTCAATTTGTAAGGCAGTAGTAGAAGTAATATCACTGTACCTTGAGCTTAAGAGTGCCAGAAACTGTCTTCTTCCCTTCGTATTATGTATTAAAATTATCTTTATGAGCCTGCTTAAATATAAGCCTGCAATTTCTATGCATTATGGTTAAATAGAATTAGTGTGAAATATTAAAATTATTTCTATAAAAAGTATTTTCGATATATAATGTTATGCTGAAAAATATAATTAATATAGTTATATTTACCAGTATGAGATTGACTTTAGAAATTTCAGTTTCGAAAGTCAAAACTCTGAATTGGTGTTACATGTCTTCCTACAGCTCTTTACACTGACTTGTAGAGAAATTTTAGAGTATAGTAGAGGCTAAAAGTTGTTATAAGTCAAATGTATAAAAGGTATATTTTAAAATAGTTCAGTGATTGCAAAAAATATTTGATGTATAATATTATAGAAGATAAATATATGCATTAGAAGTACATTTATGATTTTAATGATGAAAATTTATAAAAAGTGGAATAGTAAAGTGAAAATGTTCCCAAATACCCATAACTTTGAATGCGTTTTGACAAAACAAACGATTATACAGAACATCGAAGTATTTGCAAGCTCATTTCAATTTGGCTTTATCTCACGGCGGGTCAAAGTTATGAGAATATTGGCAAATTATAATTTCGTTTTAATATATTAATAACCTACATTGCTATGATTATCGCTTAATATCGGTTTATTAAAAAAATATGTTTCTTGTAGAGAATAGTCTCGTGTTTACAATAAAATTGTATTACTTAATGGACGTAATAATTATAATATTTTTATACATTTATTTTTGTGGGCATTGTCATTAACTACTTACATAATATTATTATTGTCATTATTATATTAAAATATCTATGCACGTTAAGTTTATTTAAATTACTAAATTTATACAGAACATTTATGTATATATTAATATACATTTTTCAATCTGTATTTATTTGAAAAAATTTTTTTCATTATTACGTATAAGTGCGTACCATTTGGAGCTTTTGTCGGTCACCTGAATATGTTTGTTAATATAATATTAATAATTGTATGGTCATGTTATAAACTGTGGTAACATAAATACTTAAAAATTAAACGAGTATTTTATTTTAAACTATTTTATTTAAAAGAAGTCTTGATAGACCTTAATAAAGATAATTTTTAAACTTGAGACTATGAAGTTGAGGTTCATATAGTTTAGAAACAGAATAAAATATTTCTTATGAGATACATTTAAAAAATAACTTTATAATTTTTTGCATATCTTTTAAATGTCTGCCTCCTCGTTTATCCTTAACCACGGAACTCAAGGGGTTTTAAGATAAAGTCAGGGCATGGAGCTTATCAGATTGATTTCGACAATTGGATAAATTAACAAATCAGAATTATATAATAATATTATGTAACAAAATTGTATTGTTTTTAAATTTAAATAGGTGTTAGGATTCTCTCCAGGCTTCGAATCCACCGAATGTATGTATAATTTGACGTAACTGAATTAATAATTCTTTAACTTTCAACAACTTATTATAACTTATTACTTTATATAAATTTACAATACCTACTCTTTCAAATCATTTTTCTAGGAGGCCATTTTTATATTTTTATTTTACTTTTTCCGACATAGTTGTATCCTTTCCTTATCTTTATCTATATCTCCTAGACACGCCTGAGTTGATTAAATGCGAATCTAAAATATAAGATTTCAAAAATTCCGTCTTTCAAGAAAACTTTAATAAAACAAAATCAGAAAGGTAAGAATTTTATCCTTTGTATGGAATAATAAAAAAAAATTGTGTGCTTGCGAGTCTCAACTGTTTTTGACCACACCTATTTGAATTAAAACCCTTTGATTTTGCAATAATAGTCAATGTACTTAACAAATTCAAAGTTGCCCTAAGAACCATATGAAGACAGTTACGATTTGCATATTATACTACCGAATTTGCAACCGTATCGATATAGGCTACATAGTTACATTTTTAACAAATTTTGATTTATATGAACATAAAATGTCCATTTTATAACTACAGGTATTTATTGATTTACAGATTTATCCTGCTTTACATCTTATGTTATGTAAAAAAATCTGATACAATAATTAAAAAATTAAATAGAAATAAAAACATACACATGAAACATTACAATTATTTTATTTTAGGTTATTAATACACAGAACCAAAGAATGAAATCAAAACTATTATGACATAACTCAAAAAGTAACTTTTAAGGTAAAAAGCATTTCACTAAAAAAAGTAATATCTCTATAAACGAAAAAAAAACTGAAACTAAAAATATGTCTCTTAAAGTGGTTGACCGCTCAGCATGTGTTGATTGCAATGTTTTCAACGCTCCTATTCTTCGGCTGTCATTTACGCTGCTAGTTACGACGCGAATGGATATAAAAACATACGAGATACATTGGTATATATCACTCGCGGAGATCATTGATGTTTCTTGTTTTGTCTTTTTTGCTAACGGCATGGCTTTATGTTGTATTTGAAGAAAAGTGCTGGAGCGAATTGAGTTTTCTTTTTAATGAAAAGTCTGGTTCGTCGAGATGGTTCTTAGCTATGTTTGGTCGAAATAGAAATAATCTCAAAAAAATCAAGTCAAGTCAAAGAAATAGAAATAATCTCAAAAAAATCAAAAAATCAAGTCTCCAAGATATTGAGGTTTTATTGGTGCAGGTGAAAGTTTCTTATGCAATATTGATAGAAATATTTAAACAAGTGAAAATTTGTGTGTCCATAAGTTCACTTAGTACCAATCATGAAACAAGTAACATAACTTTAAGAATCAGAAAAAACAAAAGTTAAATGTTAAAAAACCCCTGACACAAAAAGACCTTTAAAAAGAATAAAGATAATATTATTATGTACTTATTGAAGTCGTTGACCGATTAATAAAGAAAGAAAAAAATGCAAATAAGTTATCAAGGCAAATAAAGAAATTACGATATCGAATCGTATAGTCTAAGTCCTCAATGATTAACTTCGTTAAATAGACACCATCGTCAACGCACGTACAACGGTCCCCCGACGCAAAGACTTCTATAAGTACATAATAATATAATTTTTATTCTTTTAAGAGGTCTTTTTGCATCGGGGTATTTTTTTAATTTTTAATTATTTTTTTTAATGTTACATTTCACAAAATTTAATAGTAATAATATAATATAATATAAATTATACAGTATACTGTACTAATGCTACAGTACTCGTGGTGAAGGGAGTGATCAATCCTAACAGGAGAGACTTGGCGCCAGGCGGAGTATACGAAGGTTCACAGCTGAAGAAATGTAACGTCATCTGTAAGTATAACCGTCATATTTTAATGAATATACTTTTATAAAATAATAATAAAAATATGTAAAAGAAACTTACCATTATAAGTTAGTAACTGCTTCCGCCTTAACTAATTCTGCAAACATCGGCTGTACTAACAACAAAAGATGAATTAGGCCATCAACTATTTAACTTTAATAGCTATATAATAATCAATGTCTAAAACAAGCATCTATACGGTCGAGTTAAGAGATCTCCTCATAGTTTTAAGTCCGTTAAGAAATAAAAACAAAAAAAAGTATTCTTAAAGAAATATATACCTATACGCCTATATTTCGTAAAAATATATACAAGTGTATATTAATCTGTATTAAGTAAAGAAAATGTGAAACAGATTGATATCTTAAATAAATTTAAAAGTTAAGTTGTTTTGCTTGAGACTTTAACTAGGTATAGTATGTTAATAGTATTGTTTTACCATCAAGCGAATTTTAACTAATTAAATATATTGGTATTTATTTATATTAAAAGCTCTCCCAATTCGTGTCATGGAAAGCGAACTTAGCTTGCCACCCCTTTGCTTAAGACGACAATATCTTGCCTATAAATTTTGTATAAAGAGCCAATCTTGGTCTAGTAATATAACCATAGAGCTTATATCCAAATTGAATAATTTATGTTATTTAAGGTATTGGCAAAAGAAAAATTGTTGAGGTCCATCAAACTTATCATTTACTCATGTTTAAACTTAATATATGGATTACAAGTATAAATATACATAATATAATTAAATTTGGTCTAGATAGTAGATAGTGTACAAAAAAGTAAATGTAGTTACAATAACTGTAATTTAAAATGTAATGTAATAAACGAATTGAACGAAAAGTATGAAGGATGGCACAAAATATTTACGGATGGATCCAAAACAAATGATAGTTTAGGAGTGGCAATTGTCTCTGAAGAACAGCAATTTTGCTTTAGAATTAAGACTGATTTAACCATTATGTCAGCGGAGCTTGCTGCCATCTCAGAGGCTCTTACATTAAGAAGTAATAAAAGTTGGAAAAAAAGCGTTATTTTTTTCAGATAGTAAGAGCGTCTTACAGGATTTGACTCGATGCGCTTCTGGTGTCAGAGGTGTATCGATAGCGTATACTATACTGAAAAAGATATCACAATTAGAAAATCAAAGTTACAGCTTGAGAGTGCAGTGGGTTCCAGCTCACATTGGTATACCTACCAGGTAACGAAAAGGCAGATATATTGGCAAAAAAGGATGTAGTGAAGGTATAGAATTAAATATTTTATCTGATTACACAGAAATCTTACACAAATTCAAAGCCTTAAATTTTGAGAAATGAAAAGAATATTTTAACGAGACATCAAAAATTAAGGGGATTTGGTATAAAACATTACAGCCAGTGCCTATTCGAATACCTTCTTCTTGGTTTCTGATTTAGACAATAATAGACAAAAAGTTTAAAATAAGAGTATATTAATAATAGTTGTACCTGAGGAGTCATTGTGAGATTTGTTTTGTTTACAGTATAAAAGGATAAGAAGCTAATAAGCTAGTTTGTTAACATATAATACTCGTTATATATACCTTAAATTAAATACCTATCTCAAATATATTAAAATTAAACAATTATATTTAAGTAAATATTCAAATTACGATGGCTAATATAGAAAAGCGTTTAAGAATTGAGCATTTTATTATTCCTGCTCAAAATTACAAGCATTAAGCTCAAACGCGTTGTCAATTAAAGCCTTTATCACGCCTCTATCTGTAAATAGAGATATACTACTACTACTATACAAAAAAATATTGAACAAACATATAAACGCCGATCGGATTAGTTTATTAAAGAATTAACTGTAGTGGTTCCTTGCGTCGCATTCTATACATATGATGATGATATGATAAACAACATGTGATAAGACTGATTGTGCATGTAAAATTATTTATGTTTAAAACTGATTACTGCGTGCTATGAATGTTAATGAAAGCTTAGAACGCAACACAATATTGTCTGTTGATCTGTTTGTTTCTTTGTTCGTCACACTTTAACATGTCGAAAGATTGTATGCAGTTTTGTGGGGATTCTCTAGAGCATAAAAATGAACTTGTCAATAATCATGGTTGTAGATTCTAAGACTTCATATAATAGGAAATTCAGTAGAATAAAGTATTGTTATTTATACTGACTAGAAATTTAGATGCAATTCTTAATAGTCGGCTAGTATTGTTCAATATTTTATGATATACCAATAAATATTGATACCAAACATGTAGACATGTAGAATAATAAAGTGAACAACTACCATTCTATATTTTGTGAATATTGTACACTATTTAAAATAATATTAGATAAGTATGTAAAAAAAAACATAACAAACAAGCAATATATTTATGATAAAAGAAAATATTATTGTTAGAATAAGTATTACGAACTGACCAAGGAACTGTCCAGGAATAAATTTATAGTTAGTTTGTATGCGGTAGAAGTGGGAGCGAGAGGTATAACAGCAAAATCTTTCTATAACCTACTTAAAGACCTTGACCTTTCTAGAACAAGCACCGGTTCATTTCTAGAAAGTATTTCAAAGGTTCCATTAGTAGGTTCTTTCCAAATTTGGTTAGGTAGGGAGAGGAGTGTAGAGGGTGAAGGCGAGCGTTTTTGCCCCTTACACCTACTCCTGGGTCGCAAGTCTCAGGCACTGTTTGCACTCCTCTGCTATCGTGAATCCATGGAATGTTAAGAAGCATTCACCGAGCAGGTGCCGGGCCCAACGCGTTACAAGTAGTGGCCAATTTAGACGTGATGTTAAAAAATTATCGTAAATCCAACCTTCAATCCTTTTTTAACGTTACTTAGTGGTTGGTTGTCTACCTATTTCAGATCATTTAAAAAGCTGTCGACTATTACATCCAACGATGGAGTACGGCCTTGGTAATCGATTTTTTTACCTAAAAATTTAAACGGAGCTGCTTCCATAGCCGTACTAACGCTGTGACCGCCTAATATAAGACCCGGATCGTAAGAGGTATATTTGGTATTCCCAGACACAGACTAAAGCATTTGGTTTTGTCCTCAATCCGCCCGTTCACGTACAGAAATCCTCAACTATATTTAAAAGTACCCGACATTGTTTTGGATCGCGAGATCATCTGCAAAAGCTAATATGGATTCTGTGTATTTGTTGTAAAACTTAAACCAATAACCGCACTTTAATAATTATATAACTATATAAAATATTAATAACTATATTTAATATAATAGGAGAAACACAACAGCCCTGAAATAAACCAACGTTATAATTAAGTGGTTTTGAATGGTTTTCATTAAAAAATATAGAGAATTTTGATTTTCAATAGTATGATGCAATAATGTCGCGAACTACTGTAGGAAAGTTATACCATTCAAGCGCGAACATCATCAGTTCATGTCGTACCGACCCAAAGGCGTTCTCTAAGTCTATCCAACAAACCGTAATTTGTCTCGCGCTAGTTCTAGAATCTTTAAGGCTTTCCGATATTAACGTATTATGTTCCAGGCATCCAGAAATTCCAGGCAAAAACCCTTTCTGGTGATTAGGCCTGAAATATCTATAGTTAATTATGAATTGCGTCATTGTTTTGCGTCATTGAATTGTTTGTAAAAATGAGAAAAATCATTTTTGTTTGTAAAAATGAGAAAAATACTCTGGAAATTGTATTTGTTAGGGCTATCGGTCTAGGATCCTTAGGATTATTGACATTGTCGTTATTCGGAATGAGGACAAAAAGGGCTTTTCCGATTGATACCGGTATTTGCTTTCTTGAATAGATTTTACCGAATATATTTAAAAGATGTTCATGGAGCGACGGACATTTTTTGTAAACTATATAAGGGATACCATCCGGAGCTGGTTAGATCCGGACCGGACCGGACTTAGATGGTTTCATTTTAATTATTTTATCGAATTCCTCCAAAGTGGGTGGGTTGCCATGAAAATCTTCAGTAGGAGTCTCAGGTTTGTGTTCGTTTGGATCCCCATATAGTCTTTGGTTTTCTGGCACTCCGTATGTGCTTTTGTAATGATCTAAAATTTGCTCGTTGGTCAAGAAAGTTGTTTTTTGAGTATTTAAAAGGATTTTTATCAAAGTCTTACTTCATGTCTGCCCGATCAAAGCTATCACGATTTTTTGTTATTTGATTTGTTATGCCTTGGATAAGTTTAAGAATTGATCTCAATGCCCTAGACAGTTGGTGACTAAGTTGATTATCGCTTTGGCTATACGAAGTTTCTTTATAAGGTCTCTTTTTTTTATGTGCCTTTGTCCTTACATCCCTTTGTCCTAATACGTACTGTGTTTATAATTAAGTAAAGTAATTAAATTGAACCCCTGTGAATCTTCAAAATGTAATTCTGAAACAAAGTCGTTTGTAAGAAATTGCTTGACGGAAGACGAATTTGTACAAAATTATATTTATGTCAACAAGTGTAATTCGATTGTGTAACATTTTATGTTGAATAAAAAATAAATAAATAAGTAATAACTTCGGCTACAATAAATACTTACACAGTTAGAATGACATTTTTAAATTAATAATAATATCAAAATACACACAATTATAATATTTTATGTTATCACTAGCGGACCCAACAGACGTTGTCTTTAATTTAAAAAAATCAAACTTTAAAAAAATATATATTAAAAAGTTATCACAATGTCTAACGTCATTACATGTACATTTATCATAATTCGACTAATCGATACCGTATGAATATGTTAATAAAGAATTTTTGTTTGAATAAATGAATTTGATGTTCCAATACATTTTTTTTTATTTCACTTTTTACGTAGCGAAGCACGTATCGGGCCGGTAGTACTAAAATATATTTCTTATTTCTATCGCGTATTCACCGTTGAGCAGTCGACCGGGACACATGTCCCTCTTACCTGCTCCGCCTATCCGCGCCACCTACCTGGGCCGTCACGCTGACCGCCCAGCCACCTGCACCGACCGTTCGTACACCTGCGCCAGTCAAGATAACGACCTCCATTGTGTGCAAGCCAGCGGTGTGATTGTGTTTGTGTGTGAGTCATCGCCGCAAGCACACCTGCGGGCCGGCGCGCCTGCATAGGGGTCCAACAAGTCCGACGTCGCCCTAGTTAGGGTACGAAACGCAATTCAAAGACTTCGTCGTAATAGCCTGCGTCGTGTAAGTACACAGTCGTTAGGGTATTAGGCACACCTCTGTCACCTACTGACAGAGATTCGATAGGGTTCACGTTAGGCACTCGCCTCCCTGCTCACGCAGGGAGGACGGCTCATATCTCCGGGCTCCACCATGGACCCCAAATCCGCGGCGGAACCCGAAGATCTGTCCAAGTCGCAGTTCTTTGGTTGGGTCCACGGAATTGCGCCTGAATTATGCCTGCGCTACTCTGTCTTGTTAGGCATCGAGTCTCCGCCCTCGACCTCGCGCGCCGCGGTCGCGACCGAGAGCACCTCCGACATGGAGGTCGAGGCCGCCACTCCTACGGAGCAGACGGCCTCGGATTCCGAGTCGGGGAGTTCGTCCCCTTCCTCGGACGCTGACAAGGACGACGGTTTCACGACCGTGCAGACCAAATCGGCCAAGAGGAAGGCGACGAAAGCGCTCTCCTCGAACGTCCCGCGAAAACGGGCCTCAAAACCCGCTAGTAGCGAACCCGCGTCGCCCGACCGTTCTTCGGGCCCGGGCCCGACTCGCGAACGCGCGCCGATCGCGCCCGAAGCGCCCGCGTCCGCGTCGCCGTCGTCCGCGCCTTCAGCACCCGCGGAGGCACCTTCAGCGCCTGCGCCTTCAGCGCCACGGAAGTCCCCCGCGCCGCCGCCGCTTTACATAAGGGACAAGTCTAAGTGGGACACTCTGTCAGCACTTATGACGGAGCACAAGCTCCATTTCACGTCCGCCCGAAATACCGCCGACGGCATCCGCGTTTAAACCGCGTCTTCGTCGGACCACCGTGGTCTGACTCGTCTCCTCCGCGAACGTGGTTACGGATACCACACCTACGCGCTAGAGGATGAACGCCGCTTAACGGTGGTCATCCGAGGGCTCCCCGTGGAGCTCACTACTGAGCGGATTTTCGAGGTCCTTAAGTCCCAATCGTTCCCCGTCATCTCGGTGCACCGCATGTACCGAGCGACCACTAGGGTCCCGTTCGATCTCGTTCTCGTCCATCTCGAGCTTTCCCCGGAAGGAAAGCAAATTTTTAACGTTAAGGCAGTCTGCCAACTCTCCGGCCTTAGGGTCGAACCTCCACGCGGTCGCGGTTTTCCTGGTCAGTGTCATCGCTGCCAGCTCTATGGGCATTCCCAACGTTTTTGTCACGCGCGTCCAAGGTGCGTCAAGTGCCTGGACGACCACGCGACAGCCGACTGTCCGCGTAAGGGACCGGTCCCTGAGGATCCTCCCAGCTGCGTCCTGTGCGGACAGAAGGGCCATCCTGCGAATTATCGCGGGTGCCCCAAAGCGCCGCGCAGGACACAGCCGGCGAGGCATCCTCCTCGGTTCGCACAGCCTCCATGGGCTCCTCTAGCCCCTAGGAGGCCCGCGGCCCCTCAGGCATCCCAGGCCCCTCAGGCACCCGCGAACGCGGTCGCGAACGCTTGGGTGAAGCCTCCGAGGATTATCCCACAGCCCGTCCCCCAGCCGATACCGTCGCCGCCGGTTCGTAACTCCACCGACGGAGTTGCGAGTTCGCTCGCGTGCGTCACGAGCCTCTTCGGTGTAATAGACATCGAAGAGCTCCTAGTCTTTTCGAACGAAATGAGGGATTCCGCGCGGAACCCTCCCGCGAGGATGGAAGTGCTCCTCAAGCACGCCGTCCTAATCAAATCGATATACGAACTCACGATGTCAACATGATGACATCGCGTGGAAGGGTAAAACCTCGTTCTCTGACTGTCGCTACATTCAACGCGAACGGGCTACTTAAGCAGATAGATCTAGTGCGCGACTTCGTGGTCACGCACCAGATAGACGTCCTGTTAGTACAAGAGACCTTTCTGAAGCCGTGTAATCGTGATCCGCGCATCGCGAATTACCGTCTCGTTAGGAACGATAGGGCAACCGCGAAGGGGGGAACCATCATCTACTACAGAAGGTCTCTTCATTGCACTCCGCTCGATCCGCCCCAACTAGTTAACGTAGAAGCGTCATTATGTCAGGTGGGTATGACCGGCCATCAGTCGATCGTACTAGCATCCGTCTATCTTTCTCCCAATAAAGCCTTAGTTGAGAGGGACCTTAAGTCCTTACTCCAATTAGGTAACGCAACCATTCTGGCCGGCGACCTAAATTGCAAACATCCCCGCTGGAACTCCACTGTCGCAAACAGTAGAGGAAATCTCCTTGATAGGCTAAGTTACAAGGCTGGTCTCGACTTCGAGATCACCGCGTCTTTGAGTCCCACGCGATACTGCGACACAGACTTCCGACATGACAGACCCGACGTGCTCGACATAGTACTCTTGAAGGGCGTGACACTCCAGTTACGTTCTATCGAGACGCTATCCGAGCTAGACTCTGACCATCGACCGGTCCTATTTCAGCTAGGACTTCCTCCCCTTAGGGAACCCGCGACCAAAACAATTATTAATTGGACGAAGCTTCGAGAGCAACTCCATTCCCCCGTACCAGCGCACCTCGACAAAATTCCTGACCAGCTTACATCGGTCGAGGACGCTGTCTCAGCCGCGACTAACTTCACAGAACATTTGGTAGACAGCATAGGAAAGTCCTCGAGGGAGGTCCGAGTGAACTTCGAGGGTTACCGAGCACTCCCTCCGGACATTAGACTTCTCATCACCCGTAAAAACGCCGCGATTAGAGCCCATGACCGATACCCGACAGATGACAACCGACGGAGGCTGCGCCGTCTTCAGAGGGAGTCGAGACAAGCTCTCGACGACTTCAGAGATAGCGGCTGGGATAGGACGCTTGCGACGCTCTCTCCAACACACCAGGCATTCTGGCGGTTGCAGAGAGCGTTGAAGGCGGACACTGTCTCAGATATGCTTCCCTTGGTTGGACCTAACTCCGCCATCGCGTTTGACGACCCTGACAAAGCTGAGTGCTTAGCCGACAGTCTAGAGAGCCAGTGCCGTCTGTCTGCTCAATCCGTTGATCGCGATCATGTCGAAATAGCCGACAAATCGGTCAATATAATGTGTTCTCAGCCACCGGCCGGTCCGCCAATCAAGGAAACGAACCTAGACGAGGTGACGTCCATAGTTAGGGCGCTTCACGTCAAGAAATCGCCAGGTCCCGATAGGATCACTAACAAAGTGATAAAGCTTCTTCCGCCTCCTTTAATTTACCTATTGGTTACCATTTTTAACGCTCTACTGGCCGGTTGCTCGTTTCCAGCCCAGTGGAAAGAGGCCATAGTGATAGGGTTCCATAAGCCGGGCAAACCCCGGCATCTGCCTAGTAGTTACCGTCCCATTAGTCTTCTTAGTTCCTTAGGGAAAGTATATGAGAGAATCATCCTCTGTAGACTTAGATCGGAAGTCGAGAGACTCAAAATCATCCCAAATGAGCAGTTCGGCTTTAGAGCCAACCATTCATGTTCCCATCAGGTGCAACGCCTCACGGAGCACATACTGATAGGGGCCACTGTGAGGGCCAAGAAGCATAGGACAGGAGCGCTCTTCCTCGATGTAGCTAAGGCGTTCGACAGGGTCTGGCACAATGGACTGGTGTACAAGTTATACCAGTTCAAGGTGTCGGACAGACTCGTACTCATCATACGGGACTACCTGACGAATCGCTCCTTTCGCTACAGAGTGGAAGGCGTCTTGTCAACCCCCCGCCCCATCAGGGCGGGTGTTCCCCAGGGTTCCCCAGGGTTTCTCGCCCATCCTCTATTCCATCTACGCTAGCGATATTCCTAGACCGCGATCTAAAGTGCACCTTGCCATGTACGCGGACGATACCGCGCTTTACACGTCCTCTAAGGATCACTGGGAGATATACCAACGTCTCCAATCCTGCGGAAATGGCGGATCGAGGTAAACCCTGAGAAGAGCGTTTCGGTGCTCTTCGAACGGGGCCCCCCAAGGATCCTCCCGCGAATCAAACTCTTTGATAAACCGATACCTTGGAAAGACGAGGCAAAATACCTAGGACTTTCTATCTAATGTTACGTTAGATAGAAAGTTAGTTTTCACTGCGCATATTAGGACCGTTCGTAGCAGAGCGGCCTACATATTAGGTCGTTTATATCCGCTGTTAGGCAAGCGGAGTAAAATGTCCCTTCGCAATAAGGTGACACTTTACAAAGCTTGCATACGTTCCGTCATGTCCTATGCGAGTCCCGCTTTTGCGCACGCTAATCTGAAACCCCTTCAGGTGATTCAGAACAGGTTTACACGGATTGCAACCGGGGCGCCGTGGTTCGTACGCAACATCGATCTCCATAGAGATTTAGACCTTCCGACCATCGCTCAGTACTTCAAGGGGCTTTCCCAAAAGTACTTTGAACGTGCTGAGCGACACCCGAACCCACTGGTGGCTGACGCCGCAGAGTATAGACCACGTAAGACTACTTTAGTCAGAAGAAGAAGACCCAAGTCGGTACTCGTTGACCCCGACGACGCGTTCACAGTAGGTAATAACGTGTACGCGTAGGCATAATTGACACCACACAACATACAGACACACACCGTCTGTACCGGTATAGACGAGGTCCCAACTGAGTAAGTGCTCCGTTGCTCCGGCGTTCTGCCGTCGGAGGACGCTAGTGTCCAAATTTCCTTAGCTTCCCTTCTGACTAACGACGCCCCGAGCCGAGGTCCGTGTCTCAATCTGAGACGCCCTCGGGACGTCGTTCCCCATGGGGGCCCATCTGGCCCCCCCTTTTTTAAGGGTGGGTCTCCTGACCCACCCATTCCCCCGGTGACGCTGTAATAGCCAACAGGGCTAACAGCATAGACAGAAAAAAAAAAAAAAAAAAAAAATGCTAAGAAGCTTCGTCTCTCCTTGTTTTAATGTCATTCATATTTTTTAAGTATTTATGATATATATTAACAAAGTCCAGTCCAAGACCAATCAAATCAATTGCTTGAAGAATAGTTATCCAAAACGTATAAACTTACTTTGACCTCCTTTCATTATTTTTATGGAACAAAAAACAACAGAATCTAAAATAAAATTATCAATACTATCTAATTAATATATTATCCACTAATATATATAGTATCTATCCCATACTACAACATCATTTTTAGAGTGGAATATTGAGAGTTGGGAGTGTAGAATTATTAGCATAATAATAATCATCATCAATCATATTTCTATTCATTGAAATTTAATTTATAAATTATTTTAATAAGGTCTTTAAATAAACCATGAATATAAAGTCGTCTTAAGCTGTTACATAATATTATCTGTATTATTATCATCCCGGCAAGTGGCCGAGATAGTATCAAATTACTTCCGATAAGTGATTGAGAATAGTTAGTGTCAAATTATCTCTATAAATTATTTATATTCACTGCCGCTTTTGCTTAACGATACTTTTTTAATATTTGAATCAAAAAAGTTTAAGGAAGATTCAGAATACAAGATTTTAAGTTTGAAATTATAGGCTAAATTCATAAAACTATACGAAGGTTCCAAAGAAAAATTAAATGTTCTTATTAATAATTCTAACAATGATTTTTCATAAGCCTCTTTACAAGAGGATTTACTTATAAAATATATTTTAAGTTAGTTAAAGGGAAAATCTTAAGTTACTTGCTCTATCAAAGAACTCTACAAGTGGAGTAGCTTGAAAAACTTTTGTAAAACAAATTTAGAGGGAGAAAGCACGCTACTTACATTCTAACTGACCTGTTAGAATGTAGATATAGTATAGAAAATATACTGTTTGTTTATGTAATAGTACATGTATATAAAAATAAAATTATATACAGGGTTATTTGTAATTAGTTGAGCACCTTTTGCAGGCAGCTCCTCTACATCAATGCTAACAACATTTGTTCTACGACTTTTTAAAATTAATAGTTTTAAAAATTTAGTTTTTCCCATACAAAATTTATTTATTGCCTCTGAACGTGCATTAAACTTGAGCAAAGAGAGGCCACACAACTTGTCAAAATATGTGCCAAGGCCACGTGCATCGGGGCGCGGGGTGGCGGGGTGACGCAGCGGCGGCTATGCACATTAGAACTTGATCATTTTCTAAGGTGTAATAAAAAATAGCATCGTTTTCCACTTTTATTTATTAAAATATATTCTACAATAATCGATACACATATTGTCTAACTGTTTAAGAATCTAATGAAAAAACAAAATCTCCAATAGAAGTTGTCCACAAGTTGAATGTTTCAATATTTTTATTTGGTTTATGAAATAAGGGCACTGTAACGAAACCAAATAAATATTATTTTTACAAAACAATAATTTCTCTTTAACTTACTTTATACATATCATATTATCTCGTTTGTTAATATTTATATCATGACAATAAAACAATAAGTTACTTACGAATTTCTTTACGAAGTTCCTAGAAATTGCAGTCAGTCACAAATAGAAGCGTCGGTATACAGAAACAATCCAGGTAGTTAATATAAAATATCAGGGCTAGTCTTTCCATTTGAGTTGTAAGAGTTTTGGTTTGAAAATGGTATCATTTGAAAGGGGTTGGTCTCCCCTTTCTTTTAATACTATTCCCAGCCTGAGAAAATGCGTAGTTTCTTTTTTATGTTTTTTTGTGTGAACTAAACTTACCGTGTTTTTAGGGTTGCCAACCATACTTTATAATAAAGTATTATACTTTATTTTTGGTAATTATACTTTATACTTTTGAATGCAAATAAAGTATGTGAAAATACTTTATTTTCAGCTTTTCTGCGATGCATAGAACAAAATACTTATTAATTAATTTATAGGCATGTATTCAACTATTTAGCATATGATTTTGAAGAGATGATCGAAACGATTTATAATGTTATGTTACTAGTTTCTGAATAGTACTAAATGAACCTATAGAAACACAAAATTTTCAATTGTTTAAGTAGGAAAGATTTCTTTGTTGGTTTGAATTGAATAGGCTCCGAAACTACGGGACCGATTTTTTAGCATTAGAATCGTATATTATGATGTACAAAGGTTATATTTAATACGAGAATTATATACAATATTTAATGAAATAAGGATCCACGAGAAAGTTTCGATAATGTAATAAATTATAAATGTATTTAGTAACATGATTCAAGACTTTTTCATATGGGTAGATAAACATTTAGAGTTAAAATGATTTACAATCACTTATAACACTATGATAAAGGGATTTATATTATCACTAGCTGTTGCCCGTGATTCTTTATGACTACGATCATAAGCCATATAAATATATTTTAACAGTCTACGTGGACGGAGTCACGGGCAACAGTTATCCCTAATAAAGTACTTTACCTGAGTAAGTAAGCGTAAAAACCTTTTGGCCTTCATAACAAGGCTTTTTTTCCTATATAGCGGGCGAAACAGCTAGGAACAGTTAATTATTCCATAGGAACCTCTCCTCCGCCCGAATAAAACGTCAATATCTTGAAGACGACTATTTTTATTTTAATCAAACATGAATAAGAACCATTTCGACGCGCATACCTTTCGATTAAAAAAAACCGCATTCAAATCCGTCCACGCGTTTGGCCGGAAATTTGCCACAGACAGATACACGCATCGACAGGTCAAACATATTATACCCCTCTTTTTATTCGGGGGTTAAAAAATAACTAAAAATTAAAAAACCCCCGATACAAAAGGACCTCCAAAAGGAATAAAAATAACATTATTATGTACTTATTGAAGACGTTGCGTCGGGGGCCGTTATACGTAAGTACGTTGACGATGGTGTCTATTTTACGAAGTTAATCATTGAAGACTTAGACTATACAATTTGATATCGTAATTTCTTTATTTGCCTCAGTAAGTTGCATTTTAATTTCTTCCTTTATTCAGCGGTCTCCCGACGCAACGACTTCAATAAGTACATAATAATATTATTTTTATTCTTTTTAGAGGTATTTTTGTATGTTTCACATGGGGTTTTTTAAATTTGTATTTTTTTTCTGGCTTTATAAATTTATGTTACTGGTTCCATTATTGTACTAAATGAACCTAAGGACACACACATTTTTACTTGTGTAAGTATTTCTATAATATGTGTAACGAAACAACAAGGAGAATAATGTAATCTAAGTTTGAAGAAAACTCTTGTGCCTCATATAATTTTGGACAAAAACACCAGCTGAGAGAACGGTAACACTTTCCAATTGAGTTGTCAGAATACAAGGGAGAGGGGGATAGGGAGAAAAGAGGGGTCGAAGCCCTATCCCCTGACACCATTTTTATTGTGAGAAAATGTTTAGTTTTGGAGATATTTCGATTTGAAGTTTCGTAAAAACTAACCTAAAATGTAAGTAATTAAGACTTCTGTGACATCTTATGAATTGTTTTTTCTTGTTAAATTAAAATGAAAAATTGATAATATCATATAAATAATTGATAAACATATTGCATAGATGTGAAGTGTTCTTGTGTTAAACATTGTGTTTTTGTGCTAATATTGGTGAAAACACGTAAGGTTGCCAACTTTTTTTGACGAAAAAAAAGTATAAAATGGTTTGAATCGAAAAAAAAAAGTATTTGAAATTAAAATAAAGTATTTTTAAAATTTTACGCTTTTATTGCCTCAAAAACGTATTTGTTTAGCACAAGCTATTTTTTTTTTACTATTTTTAAATGTTTCAAAATTTCTTTGAAAATCAACATTGAAATTTAAATAAATAAAAAAATCGTTTTTAATAAAATTTATTACTATTTTATAATCTTCAAATATAATATAATTTTTCAAAGACATGCTAGGAAGTATGGAAAGTCAGTTATGTTCGCTAAAACCAAACCATTTTTAAACCCCGACTCAAAAAGAGGGGTGTTATAAGTTTGATCTTTCGATCTGTTTATCTGTGAGTCTGTCTGTGTGAGGCATTCTAGCAGCCAAACGTGTGAACGGATTTGATTGCGGTTTTTTTAATCGAAAGCCTGGTTTGTCGAGGTGGTTCTTGGTTTGGTCGAGATAGAAACAGAGGAATTATTGCTGGGTGTAATGTTCTTATGCAATATTGATAGAAATACTTACACAAGTAAAAATGTGTGTGTCCTTAGGTTCATTTAGTACAATAATGGAACCAGTAACATCAATTTATAAAGCCAGAAAAAAAATACAAATTTAAAAAACCCCATGTGAAACATACAAAAATACCTCTAAAAAGAATAAAAATAATATTATTATGTACTTATTGAAGTCGTTGCGTCGGGAGACCGCTGAATAAAGGAAGAAATTAAAATGCAACTTACTGAGGCAAATAAAGAAATTACGATATCAAATTGTATAGTCTAAGTCTTCAATGATTAACTTCGTAAAATAGACACCATCGTCAACGTACTTACGTATAACGGCCCCCGACGCAACGTCTTCAATAAGTACATAATAATGTTATTTTTATTCTTTTTAGAGCCATCCTGAAGCGCCGGAGATGTCACAGAAGTCTTAATTACTTACATTTTAGGTTAGTTTTTACGAAACTTCAAATCGAAATATCTCCAAAACTAAACATTTTCTCATAATAAAAATGGTGTCAGGGTATAGGGCTTCGACCCCTCTTTTCTCCCTATCCCCCTCTCCCTTGTATTCTGACTACTCAATTGGAAAGTGTTACCAATATCAGTAATACTACACACTTTCATCACCATAAATCTCAGAGACAAATAAAATATCAATTATCAAATAACAAAGATAATAATATCAAATTACAAATTACTTGACATTTGGTTGGTATTGACACCTACTGTTGGTGTTACCATTAATTAAAAACATCACCGTAAAATAGTAACAGTATTTAAAATGGCTCCATCTTGTGATCCCAACTATAAACTTCACTCAGATATCCGACAAAATATTAAGAAACACCAGGAGGAATAATAGGAAGTTTATTTAAATTACGTCTAAATTGGCCTTTCCTCGTTTATGATATGAATAAAACTGAAAAAACGAAAACTTTAGTCTTTATTAAATATGTGTGTGTGTATTAGTGTACATATGTAAGAAGTGAGACTTCTTTATGACATGTAAATATAATTCACATTTTCTTTTAAATGTGACTTAGAAATAAAGATGGCGCGTAACAGAAAAACGTCATAATTTTCATTAATATTAATTAATTAAAACGTAACAAGTGAATCGACTGTTTCTGACGTATAATATTCTCATAGAAGAAACACATAAGTACCATAAAAACAGACAAATGTACACAATCCACTTTAAAAATAATAACTTTAGGCTTCTTAACATGTTGGATCGTCACTATCTCACAAATAAAATTATTCTTCATCATGGTTTCTGCTGTTTCGAGTTGTTGTTCGTTCTAGGTATAGCAAAACAGACCTTGTAAAGATCAGGACCCCAATGCTCCATTTCTTAGCCAAAACTCGTATTTCTTTTCATTCTTACTTCTTCTATTTCAGACAATCAATGTATTTTAAAAATATTATAAATTACATTTCATAATTTCTTCTTCATGTTATAATCTTGAATTTATTTATTAGTTTCAATCCGTAAAATCGTATTGTCCAGTATGTAATTACAATTCATTATTTAATTATAAAACTCTAATCCGATAATTTTATTTTTGGTTAATGTAAATTGTGTTTTGTAATCCACATACTTGTCATTTTGATTATTTAGTATTTCCATAGCAACATGGTGTAAAAGAGATGAAGCTATACGAAAAAAGCTGGCGCGCGCATTTAACAGTTTCTGACTTTTGCTACACTGCCGCGACCTATACTTTAGACTGCTTACAAAATACAGAGTAATAAATAATAGAGGGAGCAAAAATTTTTTTGTTTCGTTTATTCTGAGTTACTTATCTGGGGCGGGCAACCAGATTTCATTGATATATTTTTGTAATTTTGGATCAGTAAATTTAATTTTCTGAGCATGGTTTAACAATGAGAGAGCAAACGCTGGTAATTTGTGATTGCCGAATCTCGCTTCTAATGAATATCTTACTTGACTTTAAAGTGTTTTCTAAAAGTTTTACTAGAGAATTGTATTTGTTTGTAATACATAGATCTATAACAACGGAAAAGCTACTTTTCTCGTCCCCAATTAACCTTCCAGAGAAATCATAACTAAACCTTCTTTATTTTTAAAACTTATTTGGTTTTATTTTAAAATGTAAAATACCAATTTTAATTTACAATAGAAGGTAGAACAGGGGTGTACGACGTCCAGGGAGGGGGCAGCTGTCCCTCCTGAAAGTACGCCCATGGTATGTTATTTAAAAGTATTTGAGATTTGTTTGTTCTCTTTTCATAATAATTATAAACTCTTGGCAGCACAAGTTTGGCGTCAGTTATTTTTCTTGTCACAGTACTCTGGGTGACTTTTATTTGTACGTCTTTGTTATGATATTGTTCTTTTAATAATAACATATTAAATTTATTAGGTAGGTACTGGTAGTTTTTTGCAATATTTAAATATTTCTGTAGTGTAAAAACCTACTTGAATAAAGATATCTTGAATTTTGAATTTTTGAATTAAGGTACTTGTTTATTTCAAGGGTAAATTTAACAAGCATGCTCATCATGGTTCACGAAAGTTTAAATATTAAAATATGTGCTATATAATTTTATATAATAATAACAAACACAACGCGCATTATTTGAACACAGCTTTATATGCCTAAATTCTTCTAGATAAACCAAAACCTTCAACGTTATCAAAACCATTAACCAAACGTAACAGGTCAGTCTCGTGACATGAATTGTTTGAGTCATGTTACTTGTTGAACTAGCGGGCGTTTTGCCAAGATTCTAACAACATTTAGCGCGAGTCTTAAATTCAATCATAGTTTGTTTTATATGCCGGATTACATTTGTTATAAGAAATACTTTAGCTATTTGATGATGAAATAATGTATAAACACTTTTCTTATGAAAATAAACACTTATAATATTGCTACATACAAAATTCTATAATAAAACCAATAAAGTATAGTCGTGACAACTTTATATTGAACACATGTTGTTCATTTGTAGATTGTTTTTTATTCATTTCAAATTCATTTTATTACATTTCAATTTCAAATTTTGGTCATTGGTAGCTTGATAATTTAATATTATATCAATAAACAGAAAACACTCACTTCTTTCTTAGTAAAAGCTACAAAAAATGCACAGCCATATAATTATATATATTAAACAAATCTAAAAGTTGTCGGGATAAATTAGAATACTATTTAATCGACTCAAAAGTCGCATTGACAATATCCTAATTTGGGTTAAATATCTCTTTGAGATATTATAATTAATGAATGGTGTTGTCTATAGACCTGACAGCCATATTATAATTTACAATTACAAGTGTAATATACTTTACTTCTATGTGACACGTAAAAGTACATTTAAAACGTATTTGGAATAAGTAATTATAGGTATATATTCATTCATTCATCTGAAGTATTTGTCTGAGGGTCAACATTTATTATTCAAAAGCGCGGCTGAGATACAGCCATTCCTTTTCATATATACCTAACCTTTTATGAGCTTGAACGTAGACGGCTTAATACAAAATGCCTACGTCGCATACTTGCTTCGTATATTACGTGTTAGATGAAGAAGGTAAAAGTTGTAAATGTGTATTTGGCTACTAATTAGTAACTTTACTTTTACTTGTATAGTCTTAATATTACTGTTGAACGAGATTATCACTTCTGGAGTTATAGTAGGTATATACCTATAAAAATTTGAACATTCGTTTATAAAGTAGCTATAAATATTCATATGAGGAACATGTTATAGTTTATTTACGACTCATTACATACGAAAACCTAAAGGGATTTGTAATAATCTTGATGATAGTCTTTGCTATTTTATGTATTAAGGAAATGTACGTATGTAAGATCGTTTGTTCAGGAACTTCATTACTTTCGGGACGAGGGAGTCATTACGATAGTAAATTACAATTAAAACGCAATCAGGCTTAATGACGGAGATCTTGTGTAGAGACTTGTGTATTGACTTTGAGTGTGTCTTGAAGTAATACCTACCATTGTACATTAAGAAAAAAATAAAAAATAATCAATTCAATCAATTAAGTTCTTTGTTTTAATAATTTATTTTTTAAAATTGGTATCAAATGTTACTAAATTAAGTTGAGTTTTCGTATTAATTACAAGATCGGTTTTTTAGCACTTTTAACAATTTTATTTATATTTTTTTAACAAAAAAAAATAAACAAATCTACTAACTACATATTTAAAATAAAACAATATAGTTGACTAAAGCATATTATAATGATAAGATTCATTTAATTGATACTAACAATTTAGTCAACAAATCTTTGTTTTTGGTAAATTTACCTTACCCATAGGTTTAAGAGACAGATAGATTCTGTGCTATTTTTTTTTCGACATCTCAGCCAAAAACTTGGCTATTTCACCTGCTTCCATTGAGTAGACTGACATTCCAATTATTAATTGTTTTGACATTTCATAAACATTGAAAAGACGCCACTACCGAATTTTATGTTTGATAATATCCATAAACATGTATAGCCATGTGAAGCTTAGTTAAATTTATATGAATATAGAATGAAGAATAAACCGATACGGGCAGGGACTAGAACCCGCGACTCCTGGGAAACCGTCCCGTCACTCTACCAATTGACCTTCATTTATATAAATTCGCATACTATATTAGATACTATATAGATATTATAAAGATACTCCTTTCCTTATCACTGAATCTTTAAATGCCTCACCTGTGTTAGCAGGCATTGTTGAAAAATAGTGTAGAAGAACATCCTGGTAACTTCAAACTCAAATCAATATTAATCAATTCAATTAATTCAAATATTAATCATATTGATGTTATTTAAGTACTTAATTTCTTAAAATTAAACAGTGCTGTTACATTCTGGGGACATTCAGTTAGCTTAGGTAAATTGAAACTCACTATTATTGCACCCTATTAAGCAATAGTTTTTAACATATGTATTGACAGCAATGTATTCCCTGATCTCATGAAGTACAGTAAGACGATACCAATATTTAAAGCACGTAGCCCTACTGACCCCTCTAACTTTAGACTTATTTCTATACTGCTTTTTTTTTAGTACATAGGAAACTTTTACTTTTTTTTAGGAAAAATGTACTAAATCAATTAAATTCCCATCCTATTCCCATGCGAACATGTAAACACTTTGGTTTCACAAGGGCTCGCTCAACAACCGACGCTGGTGTTGAGCTATTAAAGTATATTTTCTATGTATGGGAGGATTGAATGGATGTTTTGTGTGTTTTTTGTGACATATCCAAATGAACGCGTTTGATGGCGTCAAACATGAGACACTAATCAGAAAATTACAGCATTATGGTGTAAGGGAAACCGCGCTAAAGCTGATTATTTCGTACCTAGAACACAGGAAGTATATAGTGGATGTAAATCGTAAACGAACTGTTGGGTCAAGCATAAAAATCGGTGTCCCACAGGGTTCAATTTTAGGACCACTTCTATTTTTAATATGCATAAATGATTTACCATATCGAATTAAAAATAATAGCAAAGTTGTATTATTTGCAGATGTCACGACTCTATTATTTAACATAAAATGAGGCGACACTGTTCTAAATTAATATAAATTAATATAATAAAACCAAAATTATTCATTCGTTCAACGTTAATAATTTACACATGAATAGTAAATAAACACAATGCATTAAATTTTAACACCAAATGTAAAGGGAGCCAAACCCGTATAGGTACTGTTAGATAGTACACATTTAGAATTTGTGAACAGCACGGTGTTTCTAGGTATTACCCCAGTTGAAAAACTTAAATGGTGTTCACATATAACTCAACTGGCGGATAGACTTAGCTTGGCAGCTTTTGCAGTTAAGAAAATACGCCAGTTAACAGAGGAAGAAACAGCGCGGCTTGTTTATTTCAACTACTTCCACAGCCTGATGTAGTATGGTATACTTTTATGAGGACACGCAGCTGATTTTCAAATTATTTTCATATTGCAGAAAGGGAAATATTAAAGAAAATTAAAATTTTAAGTTAACTGTATCAATATATATTAGATAATTTAAAGTACGTTCATGAAAAATTAGAAAAATTTAGAAAAAATAGTGATTTGCACTTTGTAAATACCAGAAACAAAGAACAACTTGTTCCAATTTACACAAGGCTGGCAAAGATTCATAAGTCATTTTATGTACAATGTGTCTATTTTTTTAATAAAGTCCCTGCAGAAATTTAAAAACTTTCACTTTTAAAATTCAAGTTGTTTGTTAAGCAGAAATTGCACGATAAAAGCTACTATACGATTAAGGATTATATAAATGACAATAAGACCTGGGTTTCTCATGAGCTCAACTCATTGAACGGGCTTTTTTTACAAGTCCAAATTGTTAAATTAATATTATTTTTTTTTTGCAATATTTTTGCAATACTTTCTTATTTTTAGCCCACGCGAACGCGTAGCTTATATATATATATATATATATATATATATTTATTTATTTATTTATTTATATATATACAGGGTTATTTTTAATTAGTTGAGCACCTTTTGCAGGCAGCCTCTCTACATCAATCCCAACAACATTTGTTCTACGACTTTTAAAAAATCTTGATAAATAACTCAGAATAAACAAAACAAAAAAACTTTTGCTCCCTCGATTGTTTATTACTCTGTATTTTGTAAGCAGTCTAAAGTATAGGTCGCGGCAGTCTAGCGAAAGTCAGAAACTGTTAAACGCGCGCGCCACCGCAAACAACACAAACACCATGTTGCTATGGAAATACTAAATAATCAAAATGTGGATTACAAAACACAATTTACATTAACCAAAAATAAAATTATCGGATTAGAGTTTTATAATTAAATAATGAATTGTAACTACATACTGGACAATATGATTTTATGGACTTGCTATTGAAACTAATAAATACATTTAAGATTATAACATGAAGAAATTATGAAATGTAATTTATAATATTTTTAAAAAGTAAGAATGAAAAGAAATACGAGTTTTGGCTGAGAAATGGAGCATTGGGGTCCTGATCTTTACAAGGTCTGTTTTGCTATACCTAGAACGAACAACAACTCGAAACAGCAGAAACCATGGATGAAGAATAATTTTATTTGTGAGATAGTGACGATCCAACATGTTAAGAAGCCTAAAGTTATTATTTTTAAAGTGGATTGTGTACATTTGTCTGTTTTTATGGTACTTATGTGTTTCTTCTATGAGAATATTATACGTCAGAAACAGTCGATTCACTTCTTACGTTTTAATTAATTAATATTAATGAAAATTATGACGTTTTTCTGTTACGCGCCATCTTTATTTCTAAGTCACATTTAAAAGAAAATGTGAATTATATTTACATGTCATAAAGAAGTCGCACTTCTTACATATGTACACTAATACACACACACATATTTAATAAAGACTAAAGTTTTCGTTTTTTCAGTTTTATTCATATCATAAACGAGGAAAGGCCAATTTAGACGTATCAATACCAACCAAATGTCAAGTAATTTGTAATTTGATATTATTATCTTTGTTATTTGATAATTGATAATTGATATTTCATTTGTCTCTTGAGATTTATGGTGATGAAAGTGTGTAGTATTACTGATATTTTATATTAACTACCTGGGTTGTTTCTATATACCGACGCTTCTATTTGTGACTGACTGCAATTTCTAGGAACTTCGTAAAGAAATTTGTAAGTAACTTATTGTTTTATTGTCATGATATAAATATTAACAAACGAGTTAATATGATATGTATAAAGTAAGTTAAGGAGAAGTTATTGTTTTGTAAAAATAATATTTATTTGGTTTCGTTACAGTGCCCTTATTTCATAAACCAAATAAAAATATTGAGACATTCAACTTGTGGACAACTTCTATTGGAGATTTTGTTTTTTCATTAGATTCTTAAACAGTTAGACAATATGTGTTTCGACTATTGTAGAAAATATTTTAATAAATAAAAGTGGAAAACGATGCTATTTTTTATTACACCTTAGAAAATGATCAAGTTCTAACGTGCATAGCCGCCGCTGCGTCACCCCGCCACCCCGCGCCCCGATGCACGTGGCCTTGGCACATATTTTGACAAGTTGCGTGGCCTCTCTTTGCTCAAGTTTAATGCACGTTCAGACTTCAGAGGCAATAAATAAATTTTGTATGGGAAAAACTAAATTTTTAAAACTATTATTTTTAAAAAGTCGTAGAACAAATGTTGTTAGGATTGATGTAGAGGGGCTGCCTGCAAAAGGTGCTCAACTAATTACAAATAACCCTGTATATATATACATATATATATATATATACATATATATGTATATATATATATATATATATACATATATATGTATATATATATATATATATATATATATATATATATATTTGCAAGTAACTACGGTAACTTACTTGCACACAAAAAAAATGCATTGCACACATTGCAAAACACAATAGCACGCAACGCAATTAGCACAAAACATGTGCTAATATTTTCACCAATATTAGCACAATGTTTAAATAGCATTTCACATCTATTAGTATTTCACTTTAATTTAACTAGAAAAACACAATTCGTAAGAACTTTGTTGTTACGAATGCAACTACAACTTACAACGTGACAAGTGACATTTGTCATTTGAATCATTCCGTTTCTATTTCGTTAAAATGAGTATATCTATAAACCTAAAACTGTTCTCACGATATAAATAGTCTCATTGGATAAATCATTTGCCTAGAATTTAGATTTTTTTTTTCAAAACCGACTCTGTCAACCCCGACTCCTCGTAGTCTTGACTGCTAGGACAGACCTCTACAGACACTAGGGGTACGTACACAGTTAGGACAGACTCTAGGGGTAGGCCCTTAGAGTGTTTTTGTAAATAATGAGGAATTATTATTATTATCAGAAGAATCTCAATTATTTTCATTTTATCTCCCACCCATCACACATAATGAAATAACAGTTATCTTTAATATTCATTTAACTTTTAGATATACCTAAGTCCAGTTTTCAACAATGGCACGAATATTATATTGTTGGGAACAAGTATCATTAATTTATTATTTCAATATTTGTTAATCACTATGTTTATTTAATATTTAGACTGATAATAACCTGCTCACCATTCAGGTCCACTTCATATTTTTAATCTTGATTTCATTCATGCTGTACTTAAACTATAAGAAACCTTGTTTTAAGACATCTCTTCCTTCTTCTCTTATTACTTTCTTCCTGAGATTACACTTATCAGAAATGACCGAATAGGTAAAGCCGGCGGTGGTGTCTGTATTTACTTGTATAGTTATATTTCTTTTAAATATTTTTCACAGTCACAATGTTCTATTCTTGATTCTCCTGAGTATCTTTTCCTAGAAGTCAATGTTAGTATCAAGTTAATTATTGGAGTTCTGTATTCACCTCCTAATATTTCTTGCTTCTCGTTACTTGAGTCTGTTTTCGAAGACTGGCTTTCTAATGGTATGCATCTCATAGTCATGGGAGAATTCCAATGCAATGGTCATCTTATTTTATTAGCTATAATAACAATTCACATAATTATCTTACTTATCATACATAATAATAATAAGTATATGGTTATTATTAAATTTGTAATAATATTAGTAATAAGTATAATGAAACCATTGCAATTACAATATTATCTTATACTACGAATCTAACTTCGTCTTATTGTGAATGAAAATCCATTTTAATAAGACATTTATAAACAAAGAAGTATTCAAAATCCCTGTTAAAGAAGTTTCATACATGTTTCTTCTTCTCAAGAATAATACTGGCTAAGTACTAATTTGGTACTTACCCTGTGTTCGGTGCAGGGTCTAATATTTTACAGGATATTAATTCCCAAAAATATGTTTAGATATATTTATAACCAATAAGGAATAAAAATACAAGAAATAAGAACGATTAACTTTAATGAATACTACCTTAATCTTATTATCATGAACGTGAGGAATAATCAACCAAAAATGTTTTTCAATATAATCTCACATAACTAGGTTTTTTTAAATCATTATTTATTTTAAACGAACTTTTGGTATACTTATATAGGTTATCAGCCCATCCTACCAATTTAATTACTTAACTATTATTTACTTAACATTTGGTATCATTATAACTAATATTAAAGATTTATCACACAATTTTTTTCTGTGCCAGAACAGGTTTTTAGGTTTTATAACAGAACTTCGAGTCAGTTCTTGTGGAAAATTCAAAGTTTATAGAAAAAAAAAATGTATTGCTGAGCAGTTTCACAACAAAATGAATCTAAAGGTCGTCTGTCTGGCCGACTTATCTAAGATTTTCAACAATGTCGTCACAGTCAATAAAAAAAATAAGGTTCATGATTCCTTGCTAACATCTCAAGAACTCAACACAATTTTTTTACCACTTGTATAGATTTTTAGATACCTTTTGTGATATCTATCATCTCTTTGTAAACGTATAGAACTATTTATCAAATTTATTTGACTGTAGTTATATAAATGTAAATCCATGCAGAATTGAACTACTTTTTTTCCACGAAACAACAAAGTTTATTTCTTAAAGATATACAATAGTTATCTTTAAATCTTATTACACTCGGAAACGTTAGTCGTCAGTTTTTAGCGTGTCTACGAACTATTAATTCCCTTTAGTCAATTCCGAAGATTATACCGATTGCACTTTATAAAAGTTATATATGAATCAAAGTATTATCAATATAATATAGAAAGAAAATGGCCTATAACTATGACAGGTACTTGATATATTTCCAAAATGTAAACACATCTTTAGATTTTTGTTTACAAAACAATTGAAACCGAAATTTTTGCGTCTTTTACAAAACTTGAAATAAGTGTTTTGTGATGTTTAAAAAAAATAGAATTTAAAGCATTTCACAGTATAAAATAAATAAATAATACAGTCTTGTACTCATAAACAATAATTATGCACACTTTGGAAAAAAAACTACATTTACTTAATTAGTGCAATTAAATACAATATCAGATCAATCAGATCAATACAAAAAAATATCTTTTGTATATTATTCAACAAAAGTAAGTATTGCAAGGTTATTACATATACACTACTCCACGCTACTCCATTGCAGCTTGGTAATTATATTATATTGATGCAATCTTCTTCACAATATTTTTCTTCACCGACCAGACTAAAAACAATGTTAATATTATTCAAAACCAAGCATTGGTGTTCGTTTGACGGTGGTGAAACTTAAAGTATTAAACTTCACAACACTACGTTAAAACTAGAGAAGAAGGCTAAAATATAATTCTAAAAAGAAAGTAATGCTATCTGCATTAAAACAAGGTGCTTTTTATATTTTTATCAGACAGTCCTTATATAATATAATATCGCAGTGCAATCCAAAGACAAACCCTGTTTTTATTTTTTTTATCAGATAGTCCTTATACAATATAATATCGCAGAGAAATCCAAAGACGAACCCTGTACTTGTGTTTGCAATATTTAATAATTAAGTTATCATGTTACTTTTAAATCCTGATATTTATAAGAACACCCGAAAATTGAGAAATTCTTTATACACATAAATAATACCTGTCAAATACCTGTTTTATTAAAAAAATACTATGTATAAAAACAGATGATAACTTTTAAATTGATTAATAATAATAATAATAAGAAGAAGAAGAATATTCCTTGGTAACTGCCACGAGTTGTCACGTTTTTAAATGTCAATTTTTGGTAAAAATTTTTAATAACAAAATCAAGTTTTTACAATATTAAAATTAATGAATTCAAATTCAAATTCAAAATATCTTTATTCAAGTAGGCATTTACACGCACTTTTGAATCGTCAATTACATTAAATTGGTCAGTATAGTCAGTCTGTGAGTAAGCTACCACCAGCTCGGAATGCTGTTCTGCTAAGAAGAGCTGGCCAGAAACTCAACAGTTGCTCTTTTTAAATAAAATTTAACAATGTTTGACTTATACATTATAACATCAACCTTGCAAATAAGTCAATGACCCAAGTTCCATACATTTCGATCATCCAAAAATTCTTGAATTTTATAATAAGATTTATTTAATAATATACTTTTAATTTTAGATTTAAAACTATGAAAAGGAAGATCCAAAATATCTTGTGGAACCTTATTATATATGAGTACACTGAAGCCCATTTTTATTTCTTGTATTTATCGTATGTCTGTCGCTGTTTTTAGTATAAGTATTAAAATTTTGACGTATATATAATATATTATTAAAAATGTATTGAGAAGCAACCGTAAGTATACCGATTTCTTTCAAAACATCTCTTAGGGAGTCTCTAGCTCTTAGATTACAAATAGCCCGTATAGCTCTTTTTTGTAACACAAATACAGAATTCATTTCGGCAGCACTGCCCCATAATAAAATACCATAAGACAAAATACTATGAAAATAACTAAAATAAACGAGTCGAGCCGTATTAACATCTGTTAACTGTCTTACTTTTTTAATTTCAAAGACGGCAGAGCTGAGTTTGCCAGCGAGAGTTGAGAGATGGGGGTTCCACTGGAGCTTTTTATCTAAAGTTATACCTAAGAAAATTGTTGAGTCAGTCAGTTCTTCATTGTTAAGGAGTAAACTACAATTTTGACTTTTGACATTAGGAAGTGTAAATTCCATGCATTTAGTTTTTTTAGTATTTAAGACCAAATTATTAATTTCGAACCAATGAAGAATACGTGACAGAGCACTGTTTACTTTGTCATAATTAGCTTTATTACGATCAACATTGAAAATAAGCGAGGTATCATCAGCAAAAAGTACAATGTCACACAGTCCTTTTACATAAAAAGGCAAATCATTAATATAGAGTAAAAATAAAAAGGGGCCAAGAATAGATCCTTGTGGAACACCCATCTTTAGGTGAGAACCAGCCTATTTACAATTATTTACATCAACCGTCTGAACTCTTTGATTTAGGTAAGAGGCAATAAGATCAAGCGCAGCACTACGCACACCATAGTGGTTAAGTTTGCATAGTAATGTTTGATGGTCTACGCAATCAAAGGCTTTAGATAAATCACAAAATACTCCGATTGCATTCTGTGACTTCTCCCATGCGTCGTAAATGTGCTTAAGAAGCGTGGCACCCGCATCAGTTGTTGACTTGCCTTTGATGAAACCAAATTGTTTACTATGCATGATTTTATTGCTGTAAACGAATTCTGTCATTTGGTTGAGAATAATTTTTTCGAAGATTTTACTTAAGGTAGGCAAAATAGATATTGGCCTATAATTTCCCGGTTCAAGTCTATCGCCACTTTTAAACAAAGGAACTACTTTACTATTTTTCATTAAATCTGGGAATGTACCGGTTTCAATAGATTTGTTAAAAATTAAGGATAATTGGGGAGCAATGTCATTTATAACAGTGGTAAGTAATTTAACTGAAATACCCCAGAGATCCCCTGTTTTTTTCATATTTAGGTTTCTAAACGTTTTAACAATTTCATATGATGAAACAGGTTTAAAAACAAAACATTTATTACTGACTCTTACGTTATTCGTCAATTCCGCGATTGCATCAAATGGTGAAGAATTTAAATTCCGCGTGACTGTTACAGGAATTTCTTTAAAAAAAGTCTCAAAAGTAGCCGCAACATTTGAATCTGTATTTATTTCAATATTATAAATTTTTAGCTTAATAGGTCCATGAACAGCCCTAGTTTTCCCAGAAACACTAGATATAACATCCCACGTTGCTTTTATCTTATCATCAGAGTTTAAAATTTTATTTCTAATATAAATCGACTTGGCATGTACGCAAACGTTTTTAAATATTTTAGAGAAATTTCTAACTTTATTAAAGAATACGGGATCATGATTCCATTGCCTCTCACCATACAAATCATATAATTTTTCTCTACTTTTGTATATTCCCGGGGTAGCCCAATCACTAAATTTAAGTTTTAGGTATTTAGTTATAGTTTTTGGTTTAAAAATATTATTGAATTCTTGTAACAAAAAATCGAAAACTTTATTAAACAAATTATTGGGATTGCCATCGCTCATGTCTACTTTATGCAGTTTTTGTGCAACAATATTCTTAAAAGTAATAGTTCGGTTTTTTGTTATCGGTCTGCAAGTAAATTTTTGGGGCTTTTCATTTTCACGATTGATTAATATAGAAAATTTTTGACCACAGTGGTCTGAACTTAAATTTGTCATTATCGTCTCTTCATAAATGTTACAGCGACAGAACACATTATCAATACAAGTCGAGGAAACACTAGTAATGTACACGCATAAAATAATATGTTCATTGAGCTTAATGCAGGATAGTTCAATAATTCGCTCGACAGAGAGCGCCACTATGTCTGTTCGAGACTTAAACACTACATCGTTACGAGTTAAGATAAGTGAGCCACCGCGAATAGCTTTCTCTCTACAGAACGAACTTGACAATTTATAATTTTGTACATTTATAATATTGTTATTCTTTGACAACCAGTGCTCTGTAATGCATAATAAACTAATGTTATATTTTTGAACAAACAGTTCCACTTCCGATTCCTTGCCACCTAAGCCTTGTATATTTTGATGGACATTAATGGCGTTGAGATTACAACCGTAAGTACCCAAGATAATGAGCAATTAAGGAGGACTTTTGAGGATGCGATTTTGGAATTTAAACAAATACCAGCCCGCGACAGGCCACGATTGCCCCGTTTTCCCACGCATAGACGTAATATGTCGCTAGTAATGGCTCTAGACTGCATGCTAGACTCTTATCTTCGTTCTAGCAATAGTTTCACTGATACCCATTCAATTCTTTATTATGCTGTGCCGCTCCGCCCGTGTTAGATTTCCTGTGATTGATAGGGTGGTGCGGTCTACTGAGGACACACCCGCATGGCAGATGAGGATTGAACGGCGTATCAGCGCAGCTAGGGTCATTATTGGCAAGTTAATCTGCTTCAGATCGGGAAACATCCGGCCGTGGGTCATGTGTTATGTTACACAGGCCTTTGCCGGCCTTTGCATAAGACCTCAGGATTACATGGCCTATGTAACAGAACGTATAGACTACCTAAAGCAGAAAGTTTGTGCGTGATTGATGGGCAGTTACCAAATATGGAAGAAATGTTCACATTTTGGAAAATATTTGGTCGGTGCCTATTAATCACAACGATGGTGGCTGGATGCGTGTTGTTGAGCGCGCGTGTAAACACCTGCAGCCAATGGAGGCTATATTTATAAGATAATGTCGGGGATGCGATTTGTTCGACCCATAACTGGAAAAGTCCTGGGCCGGACGGATTACATAATTTTTGGCTCAAATGGCTGCGGTCTTCACACGAACGTTTGGCTGGGCAATTCCAGAAAGCCATCGTGTCCGGATCCCTACCATCTTTTATGACAACAGGAATCACCTTTCTGCTCCACAAGTCTGGTAGTATCACAGATCCAAAGAACTTTCGACCTATCACGTTCTTGCCAACAATTTATAAACTTCTTACATCCATTTTGACTTTAAAATTAAAGACACATTTGTATGCAAATAGCATTTTAAATCCCGCTCAAAATGTATGTAAGATTGGGTCTCGTGGTACTAAGGAGCTCCTCATTATTGACATGGCCATCAATGAAAAGGTTCGCCGAGGTAAGAAGGGTCTCTCCGCCGCCTGGATTGACTATAAAAAGGCCTATGCCTCATTCGGTGCCTCATACATGGTTAAGACGAGTACTAGAAGTATATAAGATTGACACAGATGTATGCGCTTTTCTTGATTTCTGTATGAGGCAATGGACAACGGTCCTTTGTCTTTCAGGGAGCAGAGGAAGTCTTCTTACTTCCAAACCTGCAAGGATTGAACGAGGTATTTTCCAGGGTGACAGCTTGAATCCTTTGTGGTTTTGCTTGGCGTTGAATCCCTTAAGCACGTTGCTTAGGGCCTCAAAACTGGGATATTGCTTTCGCAGAGGGGGTGAGATCATTTCTCATCTTTTGTACATGGACGATCTCAAATTATTTGCACCAAATAAAGCCGATCTGGTATCGTTACTAAACGTTACGCAAACGTTTAGTAATGACATTAGGATGGAGTTTGGTGTAGATAAATGCGCGGTTGCACATGTGCAGAGTGGCCGAGTTGTAAATAGCGTATATTTAGGAGACAATTTCCCTCAGATCTTTCTCCGAAACCGAGTCCTACAAATACCTTGGTATGTCGGCATGCTTAGGCATACTAAGTGGACACATTAAACAGCTAGTGAAGGAACGATTCTTTAACCGCTTGACAAAAGTTCTAAAAAGTCTTTTTTCCGGAAGTAACAAAGTGCGTGCATTCAACAGTTGGATAATGCCCCTGCTGATGTATACTTTCGGCATATTAAGGTGGACTCAGACTGAATTAGATGCCCTAGACTGAAAGGCCCGAAAGCTATTGACAATGTATCGCATGCATCATCCGCGCTCATCAGTGATGAGATTGTATATTCCACGGAAGTGTGGGGGTCGTGGCTTCCTTAATGCCAAAAACATACACAAGCGTGAGGTATGCAATCTTAGGGAATATTTCCTTCATGCTGAGTGTGGAATGCATCGGGACATTGGTGCAGTAGATAATGGTCTTACACCGCTCTCCTTAGCCAAAGATAACTGGCATAAACCGGTAGTACTTAGCACTGACGACCGTATAAGTATATGGAAGAGTAAGGAATTTCATGGACTGTTCCACCAGGCCCTCTATGGGCCTGATGTAGACCTTCTGGCGTCCGTGGCTTGGCTACGATTTGGTGATCTCTTTGGTGAAACCGAAGGTTTTGCTTGTGCAATTTCTGACGAAGTTGTCAAGACGAACAACTATCCGAAATACATAATAAAGGATGGCACTGTTGATATATGTCGTGCGTGCCACCAACCTGGAGAATCCATCAGACATGTTATTTCCGGTCGTCAATGGAGAGTATTTGCACAGGCACAACCAAGTAGCCAATATTATCCACCAACAACTTGCTCTTCGGTCTTGTACCTTTTGAAGTGCCATATTATAAGTACACACCGGAGCCAGTTTTGGAAAATGGTCATGCTAAGCTCTATTGGGACCGATCTATCATCACGGACAGGACTATTGTAGCCAATAAGCCTGATATTGTGCTGGTAGATCGGTTAGAGCGCCGGGCATTTCTTGTTGATATCAGCGTCCCGTGTGACGCTAATCTTGTGAAAGCTGGGAAGGACAAACTATCAAAATACTTGGACTTAGCTCACGAGATTACCAACATGTGGAATGTTGACTCAACAATAATTGTCCCGATGGTAGTTTCCGTAAATGGTCTTATAGCGACTAGTCTCGATCATCATCTCAAGAGGCGTCGGCGGAATACTATTTTTTATATTTATATTTATAATGTTGTTTTTTATGTTATATATACAGGGTTATTTGTAATTAGTTGAGCACCTTTTGCAGGCAGCCCCTCTACATCAATCCTAACAACATTTATTCTACGACTTTTTAAAATTAGTAGTTTTAAAAATTTAGTTTTTCCCATACAAAATTTATTTATTGCCTCTGAACGTGCATTAAACTTGAGCAAAGAGAGGCCACGCAACTTGTCACAATATGTGCCAAGGCCACGTGCATCGGGGCGCGGGGTGGCGGGGTGACGCAGCGGCGGCTATGCACGTTAGAACTTGATCATTTTCAAAGGTGTAATAAAAAATAGCATCGTTTTCCACTTTTATTTATTAAAATATTTTCTACAATAGTCGAAACAAATATTGTCCAACTGTTTAAGAATCTAATGAAAAAACAAAATCTCCAATAGAAGTTGTCCACAAGTTGAATGTCTCAATATTTTTATTTGGTTTATGAAATAAGGGCACTGTAACGAAACCAAATTAATATTATTTTTACAAAACAATAACTTCTCTTTAACTTACTTTATACATATCATATTATCTCGTTTGTTAATATTTATATCATGACAATAAAACAATAAGTTACTTACGAATTTCTTTAAGATGGCGCGTAACAGAAAAACGTCATAATTTTCATTAATATTAATTAATTAAAACGTAAGAAGTGAATCGACTGTTTCTGACGTATAATATTCTCATAGAAGAAACACATAACTACCATAAAAACAGACAAATGTACACAATCCACTTTAAAAATAATAACCTTAGGCTTCTTAACATGTTGGATCGTCACTATATCACAAATAAAATTATTCTTCATCATGGTTTCTGCTGTTTCGAGTTGCTGTTCGTTCTAGGTATAGCAAAACAGACCTTGTAAAGATCAGGACCCTGATGCTCCATTTCTCAGCCAAAACTCGTATTTCTTTTCATTCTTACTTCTTCTATTTCAGACAATCAATTTATTTTAAAAATATTATAAATTACATTTCATAATTTCTTCTTCATGTTATAATCTTGAATTTATTTATTAGTTTTAATAGCAAGTCCATAAAATCGTATTGTCCAGTATGTAATTACAATTCATTATTTAATTATAAAACTCTAATCCGATAATTTTATTTTTGGTTAATGTAAATTGTGTTTTGTAATCCACATACTTGTCATTTTGATTATTTAGTATTTCCATAGCAACATGGTGTAAAAGAGATGAAGCTATACGAAAAAAGCTGGCGCGCGCATTTAACAGTTTCTGACTTTCGCTAGCTTGCCGCGACCTATACTTTAAACTGCTTACAAAACACAGAGTAATAAATAATCGAGGGAGCAAAAATTTTTTTTGTTCGTTTAGTCTGAGTTATTTATCAAGATTTTTTAAAAGTCGTAGAACAAATGTTGTTGGGATTGATGTAGAGAGGCTGCCTGCAAAAGGTGCTCAACTAATTAAAAATAACCCTGTATATATAAATAAATGTAAATTATGAGATCAAAATTAAATAAATTATGATAATAATAATAACTGGATCAAGGGTCGGATACAAAAGGCAGCAGTTTTGGGTACGGCACGCATTGTAAGGAAGTTTCTTTCGCTGTCGCCCTAACCACAGACGGATTGGTCGTAAGGCCCACGTGGCGGCATATTATTTTTTATATTTATAATGTTGTTTTTTTATGTTATATATATAAATGTAAATAATAAGATAGAAGTGAAATAAATGATGATAATAATAATAACACATTACTCTATACTCATATTATTTTTAATATTACGGCTATAACGGCTTTTTGTAACATTTATACAATTAGACTGTAACGGCTTATTTTCTAGCAATTGTACAATTAGACTGTAACGGCTTATTGTGTAAAATTTGTACAATTAAACTATAATGGCTTATTTTGTAAAAAAATTACAATAGGACTGTAACGGCTTTTTTGTAACAATTGTACAATTAGACTGTAACGGCTTATTGTGTAACAATTGTACAATTAGACTGTAATGGTTTATTTTGAAACAATTGTACAATTACACTGTAATGGCTTACTTTGTAACAATTGTACAATTAGACTGTAACGGCTTATTGTGTTACAATTGTACAATTAGACTGTAATGGCTTATTTTGTATCAATTGTACAATTAGACTGTAAGGGCTTATTTAATATCAATTTTACAGTTAGACTTTAACGGCTTAGTTTGTAATTGTACAATTAGACTCTTAACATGTAACAATTGTACAATTAGACTGTAACTGCAAATTTAATAACAATTGTACTGTTAGACTGCAAAAGCTTTTTTGGTGCCATTTGTACAGTTCGACTGCAACGGCCGATTATTATTATTATTTTTAGTATGTTGAGTACTATTTTATTTCTCTTACCCAAACAAAAAAAAACAAATAAGATGATTACGATGTGTTGTTAAAAAGATGAATGTCATGAGTTTATTAATATTTTTAAGTACTGGTACCGAAGCCAAGTCAGTCATGTTCGGTAGGCAGGAATTTTATTACGTCCGAATGGGATAGAGTGCGGGGTGAGACTGGGAGTTTTAAGTTCACCAACCTTCTTTAACTTGTACTTTAACGAGTTACTTGGTGAGCTCGGCAGCACTAGGATGGGTTGTTATATACATGGCTTTTGTATAAATATCTTAGGTTATGCTGACGACATGGTAATGTTCAGTGTTTTAATTTGTGGAATTAGAAATCTGATAGGAATATGTGAGGACTATGTGAGAAGACATGGGCTACAATGAAAAAAAAATTGAGGATTGCTCAAAGACCATCATTACACTTTTTTTTGGTAAAGCACCAAATAATCTTGCTCAACGGTAACATACTCAAAAAAGTGTACTAATTTAAATATATTGGACATGTGTTGACAACCGACCTCAAAGACGGTGCTGGTATTGAAATAGAACAGAGGGCGCGCAACTTTGCCCGTTGTTCGACTGACATTAAAATCTTACAGTCCTCTTCGTGTTAGTCGGTAGCATTCTCTGTCTGCGTATTTGTAATGCCATATCCGTCTATTATTTAAAATCACCTAAGAGTTCCCTTTTTTGTATAGGAAAACTATTATTTACGTACACGGAATGGATGGTCCATTGAAGTCATGCTGTTAGCCTTATATGTAATTCTTTTAAAAACAAAAATATTATTCTTTTAATAACATTTTAAATCTCTCAATGATACAAGTATTAACATATTTGATATATTGTAAAAGATAATGGATACAAAAAAAAAATATAAAAAGTTTCTTACATGTTTTCCAGGATGATGACTGATAGTTATTCTTACTAGAAGTGTTCATTTCAAATAGGTGACATTCACGAACGGGAATTTTCAGGCAACATTCAATTTCCGGCAGTCGAGCATCACGGTCTTTGTATGTACTATATATATACTCATATGCTGTGTGTACTCGTATGTGTATATTTCAACTTACCTTTGTAATTTTAGCTCTATTTAACGAACGGTGATGAAGACTAATAATAATTATTCTTGTAAAAATATCACTACAGCGGCGGTTACATATACATACATATTGACTTTTTATAACTATTTATGGCAATAACGAAAACTTTACCCGTTTTAACTTTACTTGTTGAAATAAAAAACACATTATGGCTGTTTATTTTATTCATTACTTCTAGTATTGTTAAAATAATTTCTACAAAATAGTATTATCATAACTCAATTATCTCATATTAAATTAGTCAATCAGAGGGATGAAACAAATATAATACTTTAAAAATTAATTAAGAGTTTTAAGAGAAAGATTTAAAATAACACTACAATGAATATTCAAAATCTTTTAGTACCTATAAATATATACTGGAGAAGATTCTTTTAATTTATGTATATATTTAGTAAAATATTATAATGAGACGCAAACACTGTATTAAATATAATATTATATTTTTTAATTTATGCATACTAAATGAAAAAAAAAATAATTTTATATTTAACTATAAACAATTTAATTTAAATAAAAATTTAATTAAAAGTTAGGTCACAGAATTGTTACAAAAATTACCTACCGAAGCTTAAAAAAGAAACATGAATAGTGGGCAAATAAGTGAAGAGACAAACTTCCAGCAGAACACAATAAACTGTGGAATTACGAACCTTCCTATAAACTAGAAATGAGGAAATTACTAGTCTGAGGAACAGATGTATTGTGCCACTTCCTTCACAGTAAATTAAAATTGGTATTTTACAATAAAAAACAAAACCAATTAATTTTTATAAATTGAAGATGGTTTAGAAATGCTTTCTCAGAAAGTTTAGTCGGGGACGAGAAAAGTAGCCTTTCCGTTGATCTATGTATTACAAACAAATACAATTCTGTAGGTTAACTTTTAGCAAACACTTTAAAGTCTAAAAATCTTCATTAGAAGGAAGCTTCGGCAAAGACAAAACACCAACGTTTGCTCTTTCATTGTCAAACCGTGCTTAGAAAATTAGAGTTACAGCTCCAAAATTACAAAAATATATCAATGAAATCTGGTTTGCCACCCCCCCCCCCCCATCTCCCCTCCCTAGCACAGAATCTGGGTACGCCCATGGTCACATACCTACATTATAAGTTCAAATAATTTAAGTTGTTTATTTTAATTTATTTTAATTTTATTTAATTTAACTTTTATATTGTTTTTATTTATTCTAATCGTCAAAGGATTATAAATTATAGAATGTAATTAAAATGGATATGCTTACAATATTTAAGGTCAGCGTAATAATTTATTAAAATAAAAGGGTAGAGGTCAGTAACTGTGTGCCAGGTCATGTATAACAACCAAAAATAGTCGTCTATGATTTCTGAAAATTTCATATGAAATATCAGTGCGGGACTTTACTTATACAAAATATTACATTTTTTTTTCTTATTTCTACAATTCAACTTAAATATCTCAAAATATCAATTCAACTTAGAATATTTTATGTCAAAAGTGATTTTAAAGTTTTAAAAGCAATAAATAATAGCAATCTAAATACAGAACGCAACCAGTAACATATTTCAATGAAGGCCGCCACGTCCGCTCCTATAATCCCTGGGGGCGAGCAGCTGCGAGCTCAGTCAAAGCACTTTGCAATGTTACATTCGTCTGAGCTCTGTTAAAGTAATATTAGTTTATTTATTGTTCACCTTATGATAACTTAATGAACACAATCTTGTTGTTTATCTCATTTATATTCATGAAAATTTTATAGGAAAAAGATAAGTCATTAAGAGAAAGTAAACAAATAATCATCTAAAATGAGATAAGTACGTTTCTTGTTTTCACAAACATGAACTTTGATGGATCATAAATGTCTTCCTGACTAATAGGTTTCATGGTTTTTTTTTACGTAAATTAATCATTTACCTCTCTATATCGTAGAAATTAATATAAATAGGCTTGAAAAGATTCTAGTTTTTTTTCTAAGTGAAAATTAAAATATTGAGTAAATTTGAGCTGTTCAAACGCCGTCATTTTGAGCGCGCTTTGCGTGACGTCAAATGACACGTCCAGTGAATGTTTACTATGAACTTTTAGTTACTTCATACATATTTTAAGTTTTAATTGCTTTACAAGTCATAGAAGAAGATAAAAACCAACTTACAAGTTACTTATTGTATAGTACCGGAGTGCAAAAATACCGGCAACAATGCCGCTGACATTTTTATTGCATCTTTTCTTACACACATTTTAATATTTTTTATTTTGGCATGACCTTTTTCTACTTATTTCTACTGTTAACATTAATAATTGTTTTCTTACGAACTAAAAACTATATCTAGATTTACTATACAATTTAAATCTAACACGGGGTAAATAAAATATAATAATAAAATATGACACACTGTAGCTCCTTATGGTACACTGTTGCGTTCTTATGGTGCACTGGTTTTGATTACAACAATTTTCCATAATTATTTACAATTACAATTATATGTTACACATGATAGATTTTAATATTTAATTCACGTGTGTTCTTATCCTACTTATTCCTATTATTAGCGCTTATCACTATTTTATTACAAAAATCGAAAAATATATTTCTAAATTTACTATCCATAATTATTTTGATATTGCTTCTGTTTATGTCCAAGTCCATTTCGTATTCAGCGTCCAGTCTGTCACGGACGTGTGTTGGGCAGTCAAGAAGTAAATGAAGTAGAGTTTCGTCAGTGTCAGGGTCACAGACACACGAGGGGTTCTTTTTGCACTTGTAGCGAGACAAGTACTCCGAGAACCCACCGTGGCCAGTCAAAAATTGAGTCATATGCCCGTCCAGTTTCAGTTTGCGTACTATTTTATATGCTGTGGTAACATTGGGAAGAAAGACTTTGGTGGTATTTGCCGTTGCGCCATCTACATAGCGTTTGCTCCATTCCGAAACTGAACTAGCTCTGATAATATTTTTAACGTGAGAAACCGGGCATTTGTCGTAATTATATCTCTTTTAGATCCGAGTGCTGCGCCTTTGGCCAGCTGGTCTGCGCGTTCATACCTTCAAAGCCAGCGTGCGCCTTGATCCAGTAGAGAGCTCTGTTCTTTTTGATCCCGGAAAGTAAAGCTAGATTCTCCCTGGCTTCAACTGCCAACGGATGGTGAGACTCTAGATTTGTGATGGTTTGAAGTGCAGACCTGGAGTCACTGTAGATGGCTAGGGACTTCTCTTTGTGCCAGGCTAGTGGCTTCGCGGATGGCCAAGAGTTCCGCCTGGTAGACCGAACAGTAGGACGGCAAGCTAAGCTTCACGGTTTTGGTTTCATCTTCGCTATTCCATATCGATAGCAAGGCTCCCACCTTACCGTCAATCTTGCTGCCGTCGGTGAAGATACGAACAGAAAAATTTCTATTCTCTTCGTACGGTCTTCTGTCCTTCAGGCAATGGAACTCCAGGCCGCTTTGTGAGGCTGGGTGCGGGATTTTGGCAAAGGGAGCCTTCTGCTCGACCTCTCTGCCGCATAGCTCTGGTAATGGGAGACTCTTCTTGGATTTGTTAAGCAAAGCCGCCTCCCTCATCCTGATATCCAATGGGAGTATTCCCGTGAGTGTCAGGGCTGAATGGAGCAAAACCATACGGTAAGCTTTACATATCTTCTGGAGGAAACCTCGTTGAGCAGTCTCTAGTCTTCTTCTCACACACTTCTTTTCCGTTGCTGAAGCCCATGCACTAGCCGCATAGAGCAGGATAGGCTCCACGTTCGCCAGATAAATAATACGGAGAACTTCCGGTTGAAGTCCCCGTGATATTCTGGCGGTCCTGAAGACCTGCTTGTATACTGCCACCGCTTTTTTACAGACAGCATCTACCTGGGCGTTAAACGTCAACTTTTTACTAATGATTACCCCAAGGACTTTGACACTGTCTGCAATTTTGATCGGCAAACCACCCATGGTGAGCCGGGGGATTTCGAAGATCAATTTTCTTGTTATCACCATGGCGTTTGTTTTGTTTAAAAAAAACATCCGACGACGAAAAAGAATTTGTAGGTATTTGTTTTTTTTAGAGTTGGTTGAGTATTGAGAAAATACCTAAACAATCGTATCATTTAATAAAACTTTTAAGCACGAAAATATAGGTTTAAATTATTTATTTTTCTCAGTAACACTAACACCACAGTATGAACTTCGACGCCGATAATAGGGAACATTCACGTATTTTTTTTTTGACGTAAATTAATCATTTACCTCTCAATATTGTAGAAAAAATATTAATAGGCTTGAAAAGATTCTAGTTTTTTTTCAAAGTGAAAATTAAAACATTGAGTAAATTTGACCCGTTTAAACACCGCCATTTTGCGCGCGTTTTGCATGACGTCAAATGATACGTCCAGTGAATGTTTACTATGAACTTTTTAGTTATTTCATAGATATTTTAAGTTTTAATTGCTTTACAAGTCATGGAAGAAGATGAAAATCATCTTACGAGTATTGTATAGTACCGGAGTGCAAAAATAGTATTAGAAAAACACCCGACAAAGTGTTTTCTGTATTCCAAGAGATGCGAAAATACAAAAACAATGGTGTACGGTAATTAAAAGGGATAATATATGTCCTAAATCGTGTTTATATGGTTGTGAAGATCAATTTAACGTAAGTATACTTTATTTATAATAAGTTTAATCTAATAGTTTAAATTTATAGTAAGTAATAAACATTAGAAAATTTTTGTTTAAAATTAACCTAACTTATCTTACAAATTTCAGTATAACTTTCTATAAAAACCGTAATCTTTTTTTGTTTTACGCAATTTTTATGGTCTGTCGATTTGTTTCAGGTTAAGGAAGATACAGCAAATTGTAACGAAACAACAAGGAGAAAGATGTAATCTAAGTTTGAAGAAAGGAGTTGTTCCTTATATATTTTTGTGGCAAAAACACCAGCTGATAGAATGAGAATGTGCATAGTCAAAAGGCAAAGATTGACATCGGTTAATGAAGCCTTTTAAGAGTTAGCTATCAAAAGTAGTGTTTAAAAAAATTGGTGACCTTTACGAAGAAGTGATATAGGTAGTAAGTCCTAGTACTGCCCATACAAATGTCTGTGATATTAATCAGCCAAGACTCAGTACTTCTCCTATTGAATGTGATGATCATAAGGCAGAGCCTTGCTTTTCGCATATTAAAGATAAATTACCAAGTGACTAAGCTGTGCAAGTTAATATTAAACCGAAGTATGGAAGTAAAGGTGTCAATGTAAATATACCTGCTGAAAAACAAAATGTAGCATTGTCACCATTTCCTCATTTAACACACAACATTGTTAGACAACAGTTTTAAAAGTAAAACTATCTGTTTTAAAAAGAAAATTTTTTACTGAAAACACAGCTGATAATACTTCTATATCATCTTATATCTTCTATATCTGCTGATTATCAACCAAGTTATTTATCTGAGTCAAGTGAAGTGAAAAATGATTCAGAGGCAGAAACATTTTAAAAATGTATTGTGTAGTAGCATGCTAACTACTATTCAAAAAGAGTTTGTAGGTATTTGTTTTGTTAGAGTTGTTTGAGTATTTAGAAAATGTTTTTAAGATTACCTAAACAATTGTATCATTTAATAAAACCTTTAAGCACGAAAATATAGGTTTAAATTATTTATTTTTCTCAGTCACACTGATACCACAGTATGAACTTAAACGCCGATATATTGAATGGCGTGTCAAATGACGTCACATTTCCTTTCGACCAATGGTGGCGCGTTTTGGAATTTTAAATTTCGCTCCCTAAAGTTACACTTTTCATAAATTATTTTATGGCCTTAAATGATTAGTAAATTAAAAAAAATGATTTTATTATAATAAGATGATAAAAAATAATCGAAAAAAAAATATTTGAGACCATTTAAATTTTATGCATATTCCCTATTATTATGAAAATATGTTGAAGACAGACATAGGTTACGACTTCAACCTATTTTGTAAACTGTTTAGTTAATTGGTATTTGTATTTTTTGTGATTTCTGCAAAAAGCATAGTTAGTTATAATTGATATAAAAGTAGAAAACCAATTATGGTTAACATATTTTTGTATCATACCTAGGTACATAAAGCCAATAGAACAATTTAAATGTCAAATATCAAGTATAATTATTTTATTGACACAAAATAACTTACCTACTAACTAACTTTACATTAACTAGTACCTAAAGGTGATAAATACAAACTGAATATCTCTTCTCCAAGTAATTTATTAGTTTCAATGAAGATCTATAACTACCTTATACCTATATTATACGAAATGAACAAAGTAGGTATTAGTATAGGTAGTAGTATCTAGGTATTAGTATAGGTAGTAGTACCTAGGTACTAGTATAGGAAGTAGTACCTAGGTACTAGTATAGGAAGTAGTACCTAGGTACTAGTATAGGAAGTAGTACCTAGGTACTAGTATAGGAAGTAGTACCTAGGGGTACTACCACAAATCACGGCAATTTTAGGGTAGAGATTGAATCAATCGAACATAAAAATTGACCCTTGTAATTGTTACCTATATCTGAAACATCTAAATGCAATTGTTAAGACGAAGCTTCTTAGCATTCCATGGATTCACCGTGCGGGTGCCGGGCCCATCGCGTTGCAAGGAGAGGAGTGCAAGCAGTGCCTGGGACTTGCGACCCAGGAGTAGGTTTAAGGGGCCCCTTTATTATGCGCAAGAACGCTCACCTTCACCCTCCACACTCCTCTCCCTACCTAACCAAATTTGGAAAGAACCTACTAATGCCGCCTTTGAAATACGTTCTAGAAATGAACCGATGCTTGTTCTAGAAAGGCCAAGGTCTTTAAGTAGGCTATAGAGAGACTTCGCTCTCGCTCCCACTTTTACCGCGTACAAACTAACTATAAATTTAATCCTGGTCAGTTCGTTGGTCAGTTCGTAATACTTATTAAGCTTGAATGTGTGATCCCTTGGGATGTTCGTTTCCCAAGGAACAGTAAGCTCCACAAGTATCACGCGCCTCAGATGTTTCGAATACAGGAATAAGTCCGGTCTGGATGACGAAACACCAACATCCCCAGGGACTGTGTAATGCTTTTCATACGTGCCCCTCATGAAAGCCCAATCAGGAGCCGCGCCTAATATTGAATAAGGCTTCGCTTTTCATTTTTTGGAGGAGCCTTCTTTTATGAATTCTACAGATCGTTTGGTGGTAGTTATACCCTTCCGCGCTCTTGCTACTGAAAGACTAACCGCTTCCCGTATAATTTCTAATACCTTGTCGTGGCGACGCAAGTATTGACTTTTATCTAGAAGTACCCTACACCCTACTAATAGGTGTTTCGCGGTTCCTATTGCCCCCCACAGATGTTGCAAGACTTTTCGGTGGCTTTGACCCATCTTACTAAATTACTTCGATCTGGGAGAGTCATTTGGAATGCATTAAAATAGAATTTTAATAATGCTGGTGACCAATCATAAATTAAGGTGCGCCACTTTAAAGCTAGTGGAATACAAAAATCTCCTATGGTCACCCATTCGTTTTGAATATCTAGGCTCATCAAAACCTTAAGAAATACCGACATTTTTAATATTTATTTATAGGCACAATGTTTGATATGTTATTCTTAGCATGTGTATTTATTATAAGCAAAGACCAGGTGCGAACTTTATTAGATTCGCGTTTCACTATTGATTTATGAAACAATAATTCTGCACAAAACAACAGAAACATCAAAACCCTGAAACGGATACACAATGAACATAAAATTGCAGTAAATCTAAAATGATTCATATTTATATAGACATAAAGTACAATTTTAGAAATAAAGATAATCAAATAAACGGCAATCGAGAGATCCCTGTTTCGACAGTGACGTCCCGATTAGGCAATAAATATACCCTTTCAATGGCCTACCTTTGTTAACTTTGCCATGAATTTGTCAAATCGATAAATAATTACATGAGATTTATCAGATAGTAGTGAATATGACACAATATGACACAATATGACACAATATGACACAATATGACACAATATGACACAATATGACACCGATTTATAAGTTGTTACATTTGAAAAAAATTAAATTAATTGTTGCGATATTTTCAAAAGTATTCCTCAATTAAAATTAAGCGAACGATGTTGAAACTTTATATTTTATACATTCAAGTTTGACAAAACATACATTAATATAACTGTGTGTGATTTGATGACAAACGAACAGACGGTCCAAGTGTTTTTAACAAAGAATAATAACTGCACACGGATAAGTAAAGAGGGAATTTGAGCATCCACTCTTACCCTAGTTACATCACACTTCAGCTATCAGTTACCACCTAAAATGATTTACCAGGTGGTAGGTAATTTCTTCATTTTCTTCTAATAAATCATTCAAAGAATTAATTAATTACACTAATAATCTCATATTCTCAAACCCTTTAGCAGCAGATATTTTTAGGAGTAATAGCTGTTAGCTATAAAATAATAGAATAAAATTAAAAGTATTAAAATTATTCTATCTATTTTGACGTCTTATCAAAAGGTAAGTAACCACTTATCCTTTGTATTTATAGAATATAAAAATAATTGGGTCTCTTTATAATGTAGGTGTATTGTCCTCTGTCGGACACTTAAGAACTTTAGAGTGATTCAATTTAAAAGTTTACTGCTTAGCAGCGAAATGGTTCACGTACACTGTTTTCAAACTGTACTAACTGACGCTTTCTGTTATATCAATACTTACGAGGAATAATAGACGTAATGTCTATATACCTAAGTATATAAAACTTAAAATATAAACGAAAAATAATCAAACAATATATTATTAAAGCGAACATATTTAAAAAGTAAAATAAATATGAACTATAGGTAATCCAATACCAATTAAGTAATATTAAAATTGATGATAAAAGCTGGGTAACCAGGGGTCTAAACCGGCTGGGCAGACCACCCTCCCTCCCTCCTGTTCCTTACAGAATGATATCCTAACTACCCTTACCTTAATGAGCTACGCAAAAAACAACAGGAAGGGGGTTACACCCTGATACTGTTTCTCCCTCTACCCGTCAGGGTTGAGAGAGGAGGAGAAAGTAAGTTTATTGAATATTGTGTCAAACTCATTTGAGAGCGGAAGTTCTGTAGGTATGAGTAGTGATTTATCTGTGAACAACTTCTTCTTATATAACTGTATACAACTATGTTAGGATTGTCTTTTAGCGGCATAGTTACGTTACTGTTAATGTTGTTAATATTGAACTGAAATCCTCCTCATTCAATTATCCAATATATATATGTAAATATCGTATTTACTTTAAACCCTATTTTTTGTTTATTAAAATTCCATTTAATTCCTAAAAATATTATAATAATTAGGTATAAATGGTATCATCACTAATTTAAATAATAGTATCGCGAGTTCCAGGGCTGTTTTATTTATTTATTTATTTATTTACACACCAACAGCTTAACACACAATTAATTACATACGTTTATTTATATTTAAAACATATAGACGACGTGTGCAAGCCAATTATAGGTGTGAACAACATTCATTATGCACATAAGATACAGTAACAGTTACAATAACTATTCTAATACTAATACAAAAAAAATATCTAAATTACAATATGGACAAAAGTGATTCCTTTTTATAGGCTATTTGGTCTAAACTCTTTTTTTTTGCGAAATGGAGTTTATATACATATTTGGAATAAGCGTTTTTTTCTGATTAATTTAGGTGTTCTTAAGATATAGAATAAGAAAAAAACTAGGCCAGTTAGACGGTAAGCTACATTTCAATCTGCTATCTGTTATACTGAAATATAATTCAATTTAAACCATTATGCAAAAAAAGAGAAACTCGGTAACCACACACAATAAGTTAATAGTAGTTTTAGGTATTACAATATTATAAGATAAAGAATAAAAAATGTGTTTTAAAAAAACATATAAAGAATATTATAAACTCAAATAAAGTAGTTGAAAGCTCATGTATCATTCATTCAATAAGATCAGTAAGACAATACCTACACGACATAGGTACATTCTGTGGTAGAGAAGCCTGTAGAGAAGTAGGAACCTACCGTTTATTTAAATTTAAGCCATGTTAAACTTATTGAAATGTTAAATAAATTTGGAATGAAAACGATACGGGCAGGGATTCAAACTCGCGACTTCTGGGAAATCTTCTCGTCGCTCTACCGATGTAGTTACCTTATTCAGCATAATTGTTACCAATAGAGCTTAACACGAGTATGTGTTTGTGATTATTCATTTGTTGGCATATTTAATAATTTAGCCACAAATGAATAATCACATTGTCATTAATAATTTTAATGAATGAAGTCCGTATCGATCGATAGATTTAAACAGTACCCCTAGTATGAGTTTTATAGTATCGTAGAGTAGTACTAATAATGGCCAATTTCGTGTAGACAGGAAAGTCTGAGTTTTTGGCTGTCATTGGTAGTACGAGTTCAAATTTATACCCATAGTTCACCCCATATCGACCAAAACTTAGGTCGATCGCAGCAACTTATATATATGTTCATTGTTTCTCAACATATATGTTCATTGTTTCTCAACATATATGTTCATTGTTTCTCCCTTACGTACGTTGAAAATGAAAGAGATAAACATATTCTTCTATTTTTAGTTGTATTATTTGAAAATTGACATTTTGGATCACGTATAATAATATTATGTTGTTATTAGAGTATTTATTTCAATGAATTCTAACCTAAAGAAGGTTAATTTTGCTTTAAAATTCACATTTAAAGTAGTATCATCGGGTCATGAGATATTATAATGGCCACTATAACTTATACATGTGAATTTTATGTTTTTATAACAATTACTATGTTATAAAGGAGACTAACAACTACGATGGTGCATTTTGTATGCTGAAACGAGTTAAATATTACAATTATAGTTCTCATAATAGAAAAAGGACTATTTAAGGTAAGAAAATATATTCTTATTTGCTTCTTTAAACTATTAGCATACTTTCAAAATTAATGAAGTAGGTAATGCTTTAAGACACATCATTATGTACTTCATGAGTTTTCTTGCTTGTCGTCTTAAATAAACCATTCATAATATAAATTATTTTATTATAACTGTTAATTCAAATAAACAATAATATCATTTTAAAATCTTGTTTACTTTCTATGGAATCCTTAACTTTTATTTAGTTAATTGATGGTCTATTCTACTATTTACAATGTAAATCATTCAATTTAATTCAAAAAAGTATCAACCATTATATAGGTTTAAAGACATTTATTCCTCATTAAAGACAAATACAGTCACTCACATTAGGAAAAACATTCAATAACGTAAAGATAAAATAATACATCGTTCGCAACTTAAGTACCTACTATTAAAATTAAAATTAGACATTCCAAACGTAAAGATATGTTTTTGTACAATTTTAAATTATGTTTGGACTTTCAATGGTCATAAATTAAATACAAATGATTAGTTTTTAAAATCAACCTACCTGCGGAACTCGCGAAAAACAAGTCCTTGCGCTTTGAAAAACACTAGTCTATTTTTAATTTGATAAATTCCATTTAAAAGAACGTTGTAAATGTATCTACTATAATAAATCATGATCACAATTCACAACATATTTATTTTTAGGTTAAGTTTAAATTGGTTATATGAAACAATTTTTTTGATATCTGACGGTATACTGTTGAACATTTTAGCTCCTTCACAACTTGCTCGTCTCGAGGAGCGTTTACACACATGTTTGATTTGAGTAAATGTGATTGGCAAGTTAATGGTTATTTTTAAAACCTTCCAGATAAGAATGCATGTGTTGTTAGTGTATAATTGTTGGATGTTCATTAGTTTTATGTTCTTGTATATGTGGGAAGTGGGTGTTAGGTATGGTTAATTGAAAAACATTTTAATTATTTTGTTTTGGATGGTTTGAAGCTCGGTTAGTTTAGTTTTGCATGCACTGCTCCTGATTTCTATTAGATACAGAAGATGAGATTTTACTAATGAGTTATAAATAGTCATTCTTACTTTTTGAGGGATTCATCGTGATATGCCGTGCAAAATACCCATTAGCGATAATCATTTTTTTTTACATATTCTATGTGTGCATTCCATGTTAATTTGGCATCTATTCGCAATCCTAAACATTTATCCGTTGATTTTTACATACATTTATTTAAATAACGTATTCAAATAATTAGAAGAGATTGATTGACTTATATATATTACAAGAACATTTTAGAGTAAGTTAATAATTTATCAATCACAAATAGTGCCTTCGAGTATTTGTATATTAGGGTATACCTACCTAAATCTTTACAATTCTGTTTAACTTATGATAGATCGAGGAGGAAAGCTATTCGTAATAGGTCAAGGTTATAATGAGGTAAGATATCTAGATAATAATGATGATAATGAATATCCTTGGGATCTCTACGCTACTTTAAATAAAAGACATTATAAGATGTCGTAGGGTCGTCATGGTCCTTGAATTTATATCCAATTTACTCTATTCAAAAATAGAGGGCGGTGTTAACAAAAAATAAATTGGTTTTTAAGTTAATTCTATGGAAAAGTGAAAAAGGTAAGAAAATTATCTTTCTAATGATAGAATATTGCGCTTCTTAAACCGTAATGACTGGTATTAGTTGTCTGCATTTGCTTTGCATGTAAAAGTGTGGAGTGATCTTAAAAATCTAAGAGGGCTGAATATCCTTTCTTTTATACCATTTATAACAAGAGATTCAATGACTTCTATATATTATGTGAGGGGAGTATGTGAATAAGTTACCCTTATTTATTATGAGTAATTATAACACAATAACTGAATTGCTTCTTAGAGGTAATTGAAATATAATAATTGTTAATGTAACATTGTATAAATAATAAAGTATTAATAATTATATTATATAAAGTAAAAAGAATTAATAATAATGTTAATATATAATAAAGTAATATTAATATAGGTATAAAACAATTGACTCTTAATGAAAATACATATATTATGAAATTAAATGAAACAACTTAAGTAGTTGTATTTTTTTATAAATGCAAATAGTATATTGCACAAAACCTCAAGCTTGAGTTGCACAGGTCCCTGAAGAAGAACTGGCAAGAAACTCCATGGATACTCTCTTATTTATATAATTGCAATTATCCATAGTATTGACACACATCATATTTGATATGTGAGAACCAATTAGATTTTAAGTGTGGTACTACAAAATTGTTACTAAGCTCACCAACTATGCCATTACTAGTTCTTTGATGTTATCACATTTTCAAGGCTTTAATGGAATCTGACTTAAAACATTCAACATATCACAGAACCAATTACACACATTAATCTTGACCGCCCCGTTGGTCGAGTGGTTAGCGCAGACGCCTAACGTGTCACGGCGCAATGGGGCTCGGGTTCGATTCCCGGCGGATACAGGCATTTATGTGATGAGCATAGATGTCTGTGTTTCTGGGTTTGGTCGTTTATTAAATATATTTTCAGTATTTATATGTGTATTTCTATGTATTTGTATCGTTGTCTAACACCCTTAACACAAGCAAATAATTTGCTTACTTAGGGGTTAGATCAATGTGTGTAATTTGTCCTGATATTATTATTATTATTATTATTAATCTTACTCCTAAGCAAGCAAATTATTTGCTTATGTTAAGGGTGTTAGACAATGGGTGAATATATTTAATAAATGACCAAACCCAGAAATACAGACCTCTATGCTCATCACATACATGCCTGTCCCTGTCGGGAATCTAACCCGAACCACATTGCGTCACTATATGTTAGGTGTCTACGCTAACCACTAAACCAATGGAACAATTTTGGTATCATAATCTTCTTGTTTCCATTGCAGGCAACCAATCACCTAAAATATAAAATAATATATTAAAAAAACTTGGTAGAAATAAAATAATATATAAAATGCTTACCTATTAGCTTGCTATTCTTCTAGATAAAGGCATCGTGGGTACCTTCTCCTTATTTGGAGGTGAATCCTAAAATGTACTGAATCCTCTACAATCAAAAAGAGACATTTACAAAGATTGTAACTTGAAATATGACAAAAAATAATTAAAAATTTGAAATAAATATATATCATATGAAATTTTACTAGCCAACCTGGCTCTCATCAAACGGCCCAGAGTCAGCAAGGAAGAACTGTCTTCCTGCACCACAGCAGTGTAAAACTCTTGAATGTCTCTAAGTATAAGAAATTATACCTTTAAATTTATAAACAGTCAATAAAATGACATTAACTGGGTACAAAAGTATTATTTCCCAGATAGGGTTTATAATGCAGTATTCTGTCCTTGCACATACATGTCCGTGCGGTTTTAAGTTCCCAAAATATTTTTAATAACCCTTGTCTTACAGTGTGTTATCTTATAATCATGTTGAATTGTATTAGGCAAGGGATTGCTGTAAGGAGTCATAAGCCATGACCTTTGGGGGGGTAGCCAGAATCACCTGTTAATGAAAACCCTTAGTTAAAAAATGATGAGATGTAACATTGCACAGTCTTATTTTTTAAAGACAATGCTTACGTAACAGCCATGGAGGTTCCTCATGTATAAGGTCTGCAACTGTGAATTATTACTACTGTTCTCCTACATTAAGGCATCATGGGTAACTCTTCCAAATGTAAAGTTAACACTTTAAATTCTTCCTTGATCATTTGAAAGCTATAATAAATTTTTGTATTAATATATATTTTGAAAGCTAATTATGAAATAGTGATATTTCTTTTGAAATATGATTTTTGTTTACCAGTTGCACATTCAAGGAGTGGTAATGGTTTATAGAATAATATGGATGCACATCCTGCTTTAGGGGTTTTACAATTCTAAAGTGACTCCATCTATACAATCTCAGCTAACTACCCCAGGAAACCCATGTTTGTTTTTAAAAGACATTGGTATTGGTCATATTATTGAACATGAATATTCTATAAAATATAAAATAGAGACCATATACTAACTTTTATTTTATTTGTTCTCTTATTTCTAGCTTCAGTAGTGTCAGAAAATTGTATGTAGCCTTTACTTTCGTCGGGGTGATTTAGAGCCTCCATAACCTCATCCACACTCTTACTCAATCACTGCTTCTTAAGAAAGGCTATACCAAGAATGCTTTGGTAATCACCATTCACTTAAGAATTCACTTAAAACCTGTAAAACTAAATTATTTTAAATTATATAAACTTGATTTGTAACAGATTAAAATTAAATTAAAGATACATTCAATAATTTGCAGACACCATTTTTTATAATAATTATTACTTTTGTAAATATTGTTATTATGATAAAATCAAATTTTTAGTAATTACGTTAAAAATATATATATTTACCTTCGTCTTCAAAAATATTCTTTTTGAGCTTTTCAGTCCGCTTTTTTCTCGGAGGAGGGAGCACCAATATTTAAATGCACATTTATTATGCGGTACCGGTGTACGAAATGTGTATGGGAGATATTATGATAGCTGATAATTCCAGCCGCTTTTTAGAACAATTTTGTCTTCTAAATCCAGCAATTTACCTTCCACAGACCCCGCTACTAATCTCAACGCCAAACAATTTATAGCATCCATTTTTTAAAGTACGAACTACGAGATACGTTCTCGGTTTTTACTTCTCAGTCCTCACCGATATTTCTCTTCCCCCCGGTGACGCTGTAATAGCCAACAGGGCTAACAGAATAGACAAACAAAAAAAAAAAAAATAAAAAATCTCTAGTGAGTCACTCACTGTGAGTGAAAAATCAAAAAACTGACAAGTGACAAAGTACGAGATTTTTAAAACTTTACGGCCTCTTAACTGTCAAACTTGTAACTCATACTGCCAATATCATGGAATATAGTCTGAAACGTCAACAATTTGGTTTACTTAAACGATCTCTGCTACTCATACTACGATTTACAAACTGACAACCGTTTTCGATTATTTATGAATGAACAAACTGCAAAAGTATGAACCTCGTACGATACTATAAACTCATACTAGGGGTACTGATGTAAAGTGAAGATGTAGTCATAGGTGGTAAGCCGCATTAACCTAGGAACCTATTTACTCTCCTCTTGAAGACACCCACATTGTATTTGGCCGGAAATACCGACGCAGGCAAGCTGTTCCAAACCTTCGGTGTACGAATTAAAAAAGACGGAGCAAAACGCTTCGTTCGTCGGACAGAGGGAATGTCCACAACGTAGGGATGGATACCTGCCGTGCGTCTGAACATACGGTGATGGACGGTAATGGTGATGGAATATAGCCAAAAAGATTTGTATTTTTATTTGGCGCTCTCTTAAGGACATTTCAAAACTGTTTAGACTAAATGTTGAAAAACCAATCAATTAGTTGAAGTTCCTATATTTATATATTTTGTATATACAGGGTTATTTGTAATTAGTTGAGCACCTTTTGCAGGCAGCCCCTCTACATCAATCCTAACAACATTTGTTCTACGACTTTTTAAAATTAGTAGTTTTAAAAATTTAGTTTTTCCCATACAAAATTTATTTATTGCCTCTGAACGTGCATTAAACTTGAGCAAAGAGAGGCCACGCAACTTGTCAAAATATGTGCCAAGGTCAAGTGCATCGGGGCGCGGGGTGGCGGGGTGACGCAGCGGCGGCTATGCCCGTTAGAACTGGATCATTTTCTAAGGTGTAATAAAAAATTGCATCGTTTTCCACTTTTATTTATTAATATATTTTCTACAATAGTCGAAACACATATTGTCTAACTGTTTAAGAATCTAATGAAAAAACAAAATCTCCAATAGAAGTTGTCTACAAGTTGAATGTCTCAATATTTTTATTTGGTTTATGAAATAAGGGCACTGTAACGAAACCAAATAAATATTATTTTTACAAAACAATAACTTCTCTTTAACTTACTTTATACATATCATATTATCTCGTTTGTTAATATTTATATCATGACAATAAAACAATAAGTTACTTACGAATTTCTTTAAGATGGCGAGTAACAGAAAAACGTCATAATTTTCATTAATATTAATTATTTAAAACGTAAGAAGTGAATTGACTGTTTCTGACGTATAATATTCTCATAGAAGAAACACATAAGTACCATAAAAACAGACAAATGTACACAATCCACTTTAAAAATAATAACTTTAGGCTTCTTAACATGTTGGATCGTCACTATATCACAAATAAAATTATTCTTCATCATGGTTTTTGCTGTTTCGAGTTGTTGTTCGTTCTAGGTAAGTATAGCAAAACAGACCTTGTAAAGATCAGGACCCCAATGCTCCATTTCTCAGCCAAAACTCGTATTTCTTTTCATTCTTACTTCTTCTATTTCAGACAATCAATGTGTTTTAAAAATATTATAAATTATATTTCACAATTTCTTCTTCATGTTATAATCTTTAATTTATTTATTAGTTTCAATAGCAAGTCCATAAAATCGTATTGTCCAGTATGTAATTACAATTCATTATTTAATTATAAAACTCTAATCCGATAAATTTATTTTTGGTTAATGTAAATTGTGTTTTGTAATCCACATACTTGTCATTTTGATTATTTAGTATTTCCATAGCAACATGGTGTAAAAGAGATGAAGCTATACGAAAAAAGCTGGCGCGCGCGTTTAACAGTTTCTGACTTTCGCTAGACTGCCGCGACCTATACTTTAGACTGCTTACAAAATACAGAGTAATAAATAATCGAGGGAGCAAAAATTTTTTTTGTTCGTTTTTTCTGAGTTATTTATCAAGATTTTTTAAAAGTCGTAGAACAAATGTTGTTGGGATTGATGTAGAGAGGCTGCCTGCAAAAGGTGCTCAACTAATTAAAAATAACCCTGTATATATATACGTAGGTAAAGATAGAAAGAAGTAAGAGTGCATTCAAGTTATATAATATTTTATATTTAAATCGTTAGTACTTTAAAAGATAAGATGCAGCTGACGTGTACGAATAGCTCGACATCGACGATTACCATCATCTCCCAGGTGGGTTTAATATGACTATTATAACTGAACAATAGTCTTTCCCTTCTTGTGTGTGCAACACATTTCCTTATTCTATTTTATTCATTTATGTACCAACCTTTAAAACAACTTAAAATATAAACATTACGTACATCATGGATAACTTATCTCTACATTTAGGAATATTTTTGTTGGAACCCTTTTTTTATAATTTATTCAAGTACTAGCTGTTGCCCGCGACTCCATGCACTTGAACGGTAAAAGTAATATTTTGTTTATGCTTCCATGAGCATAATGTGAGTTTTATTTTAGTTTGGAATAAAACGCGGATTTTTGATAGAAAACTATTTAATTTTTAAAAACAAGTTATGAACGAAAGGTTTTAAAAGATTATAATACATAATGTGTTGGAAAAATTATGAAAATGAAAATATTTACTTGTAGGTAGAAAAATAACAACAAAAAAATATATTGCTCTCGAAAGTTGCTTGTAATGTCCATAAAATTCAATGAACCAAACGATTGAAAACAGGGATTCCTATGGTAATAACGTAATCCCGCTACAACTAATGTATGTCACAGAGTAAACCATATGGAGACTATATTTTATTCTGGGACAAAATCAACATTACCAAGTTTTATCAAAATCCGTTCAGTACTTTTGACGTAATTAAGTAACAAACATCCAAACTTTCACCTTTATAATATTAGTATGCATAAATTTGGATTACCTGCTACGAGCATTGTTATTTTCTGGACATAAATATAGTTTGTGGCTTATAATGAAAGTCACGTCATGTATGTCTTCAGCTCCAAAATCCATTTTAAGTGCCTGCACATATTTTGCGTGTAATTAATTTAACTATAACATTAAATAATCAATATGAACTCATATGCTAGCCAACTCCTTCATCTTGCTCACATTGGTTACTTCCAGGCCTAGATGTAAATTTACTTTCTATAATCTGAGAAATAAGAAAGTTTTCAATTGCCGCAACAACTTTAGGTAGTCCTGTAACTGAAATTATAATAGACTGGAGATAAGGGGTCAGACGACGTAACGGGCGTTAGCTAGTTCCATTCTATTGTAATTTCGCCCGTGAAAATGACACAATTTTCGAAAGTAAAATATGTCCTCGGGAAAATATAAATATATCTGAAAAATAATATATCCTTAATACAATGCCTTAACTTACAAGAAATAAAAATAAACTCGTAACGCCTAAATTTCGAATTCAAAAAGTTAACAAATCCTTCATGGGCTTCAGTGTACGCATATATAATAAGGTTCCATAAGATATCTTGGATCTTCTTTTTCTTAGTTTTAAATCTAAAATTAAAAGCATATTATTAAATAAATCTTATTATAAAATTCAAGAATTTTTGGATAATAATAATAATAATAATAATAATATCGGGACAAACTACACACATTGATCTAACCCCTAAGTAAGCAAATTATTTGCTTGTGTTAAGGGTGTTAGACAACGATACTAATACATAGAAATACACATATAAATACTGAGAATATATTTAATAAACGACCAAACCCAGAAACACAGACATCTATGCTTATCACATAAATGCCTGTGCTCTGCCGGGAATCGAACCCGAGCCCCGTTGCGCCGTGACACGTTAGGCGTCTGCGCTAACCACTCGACCAACGGGGCGGTAAATGATTGAAATGTATGGAACTTTGGTCATTGACTCATTTGCAGGGTTGATGTTGTAATGTATAAGTCAAACATTGTTAAATTTCATTTAAAATGAGCAACTATTGAGTTTCTGGCCAGCCTTTCTCAGCAGAACAGCATTCCGAGCTGGTGGTAGCTTACTCATAGACTGACTATACTGACCAATTTAATGATATTGACGATTCAAAACTGCGTGTAAATGTTTACTTGAATAAAGATATTTTGAATTTAACGGTGAACTTATAACTTATATGAAAGGTGTCACAAAAATTTCCTCGTAGTATAATACCAAACTTTATCAAAATCTGTCCGGCTGTAAACTTAAAACAAAAAAATACTATGGCTTACAGTTCTAAGGAGTACTGTACTTCAATAAGTAACAAATACAAAAAGTATTTATATAAAGTGTTGTACAGATTTTGCCATTTTGTACATATATATGTAATTATTTATTTATTTATTTAAAAATTTTTGCACATATCCTGCAAAGGCAAGCATAATGCCACAAGCATTCTCTTCCAGCAAGCCCTCAAAAAAACAGTAAATACATCAAGGTGCATAACAAAACCAAAATAAAATAGTAGTCATATATAAAAATGAAAAAAAAATACTAATCTACTAACAAAATTTTCTAAGGAATAATAGGATGAAACATAAAGTTAAATATTTTTTTTTTACAAAGGAATAGCTTGAGATAACAAATGGTTTTTGACAAGGCATTTAAAAATATTTCTGTTAGGAGCTTTCCTAATGTCGGTAGGTAATGCATTCCAGAGTTTAATAGCTTGTGTAGTGAATGAGTTGAATTGAAAGTCAGTGCGACAGAGAGGCATTCGAAGTGTTAAATTTTCAGTGGAGCGAAGTTGACGGCTATGAGTATCACCAAGAAAATGAAAACGAGATTTTAAGTAATTAGGAGAACATGGATCATATAAAAGAGAAAAGAGAGTGCACAAAATGCATATATATATTTATATCAAAATTATTAAACATATTGTCATTACTATTTCATTATGTACATTTGGTGCTCCAGTAGAAGTAGTAGTAGTCGTAATATCCTAATTAAGGACGCGTTTACGGTTATGCCTAAAATTACCAACTTTTCGGTATATAATGCTACAAAATCAAACTTTATGTAGTGAAACCAATAATTGCAACACATAGAATGTTTCTTAATCTTTAGTGTCCTCAAAGAAAATACGGTAATATTGTAGTTTTTAATATTAAAAGAACGATTTTCGGTCACGTACTTTACGAAATCGGGAGGAGATTAGGAACATTTTTGTCGTAAATATTGTAATATATTTAAGCATAAAAAATTTCTTAGCTGAGTAGAACTACTTAACTACAAATGTGTGAGAAAAAAATCCTAAAAAAAATACGTAATATATCAGAAAATATATAAAGATATTTTTAATTTTTATCACGTATCTGTAGTTACACATGACTCTTAATGTATTTCAATATAAAATAAATAAAAATAAAAAATAAAAAAAAATTTGCTTCTAGTACGTACGGATTATTACAGATTTGTCTTTACTAGATGGAGTGACCCAAGAATACCCTGATGGATGGATGTTAGTGGATCTCCTAGTCAAATAGAACTGGGTGCACCTCGATGGGCACCATACTCGTATGGGCTTGTTTTGTTGCTTTCGATTGCATCTTACCATCAGACTTGATGGAGTGTTTCGAAGGTACCCTGATGGATGGATGCTTGTAGATCCTATAGATGAATGGAGCTGGGTGCACCGAGTATGGGCTTGTTTTGTTGCCTTTGATGAGATCTTACCGTCAGACTTGATGGAGTGATCTGAAGATACGCTGATGGATGGATGCTAGTGGATCTCATAGATGAATAGAGCTGGGTGTACCGTGTATGAGCTTGTTTAATTGCTTTTGATAAGATCCTACCATTAGACTTGATGAAGTGATTTAATAAAGCTGGGAGCGACGAGTATGTAATCTTTCTATTCATCTAGGAGATCCAGTAGCATCTATCCATCAGAAAACCTCCAGATCTCAACAGGCCTAAACTCGACTAGCCTTGTTTTTTTTTTCTAAAAAATCAAGTAACAGGCAGAATTCAGCTATTTTTAACTTACTGAATAATTAATACGTATATCATATAATAATTTGTAATTTTATCACATGTATAATATGTACACACTTAATCATCAATTATATAAAAATAATTTAAAGAAGTAATAATTAAACATTTAATATATGAGAAAAAATATATATATATATACTAAAATTAAAATTGTTTCATTCACACAATATTCTCGCACTATACATGCGTAAGTGTGCATAGTCGAGAAATGTCTATGTAGTGATGCAATTTTCTACCTAACTGTTTTGTAAACGCGTCCTTAATACATAAACCAATAAAATGTTATTAATTTCATGTTACATTTCTAAACGTGTATTAAATATAGCCGATTGGCCAATGTCCATATTTTTTTATAAATGTCAAATTGCAATATGGTCGGCCGTTTGCTTAATGTCATAGGTTTTGTTGCATTATGAGTTTACTTTACTCGTTTGTTTATCTGTAATACTGAAAGAAGGTTCCGTAAATAGGTAGTGAAACGTTAATAAGTGACCAAATATGAAGGAGTTCCCAAATAATGGAATAACCTATGAATTAACAATAAACTATTCGTATATGTGACGTGCAATGCTATCGAAGATAAGATGAAGCTAATATTACTATTATTCTTATTTTCTACAAGAATCCCTAGGCCAATAATCGCACAGAATGAAACATGTACAGATATCAACAATCGTTGTGATTACAAAACGAATGTTCGTATATTATCAGACACATTAGCGAACAAGTTTAACGAAATTGTTGTGAAAGAACTCGGCAGCGAATATACATCGCACTTAGAGATACGGACGGCCCATAAAGTAAATCGCTACCATACAACAGACATCACTACTTTATCTAACATTGTTGAAAAATTAGACTATAAACTGTCTTCAGCAATCAACATACTTATGGACATGAACAATGTTATGAATAAAAATGATACTCTGTCCTTCACACATCCTTGCCCATTTAACTCAATACGCAAATCAGTATTCATCAAAAACAATGTTTTTAATGGCATGTCTTCCATAGAAATACAAACAAACATGTTAGGACACTTCAAGGATTTAAAAGTTAAAAGGCAGTATTACTTATCACACCTAGATTATGCTACAGACAAAGATTGTGCAACCATGCCTCGCTCTAACTTGCGATATTTATATCACAAAATAGTGCATCCGGACCCGAAACTTTTTGTATTTATAATTGACAATAAAGTTAAGTTTGAATCACTACAACATGCAATTAATGTGGCCAAAGAGGCAGCATTTGCATTACAGAGTCATGATCTCATTGCACTCAAGATTACAAATATGTCAAATTTTATGAAGTTTGAAGACACCTGTAGCAATGATGGCATGTCCAATTTTGGAAATGCAACAGACAGCAATAAAATGCTGTTTCGTGAGTATTTAAATACTTTAGATGTAGCAACTACAACAATTTCTCCAACACAAATACACAAAGAAATTAAAACACTACTCACTGAAAAACTGCTGCCACTTCAAAAGCTAATTATCTTTTTGACTGATTCCAAAGTTATAAATAATGATGTTTGGCTTAAAATATTTCCACTTAATGTAAGTAATATAACCATAAAATACTCTATTGGATTAATAGATGAGAGTGCTGCAAAAAATTGTTCATTAAAAATATTACATTTGGAGAAACCACATAATCATTCAAGCAATCATTCATTATTGAAACTGCACATTTATAATAGTGATGTTGTTGGACAAGTTGCTTCAGCATTTATTTCCTTGCTACCAAAAAAGTATGAACAGAAATTGAAAGCAGAAGGACCTGTATGGGAGGCCACTGAGAGAGACTTCATGATATCATTAGTGTATCCAATAACAAGTGGATTGATTGGGTTAGATCTACACTGGTCTGATTTAGCCGAGGATATTATTTACTTTAAAGGATCCAACAAAAACAAAAGGGCATTTGTCATGGACTTCACAGGAAAAGTTATTATGCATACATATTTTCCCCGACCAGAGTCAACTACAGAGAAAATTAAGTTCATTCATTTGGAATCAGTAGAAGCTCATAGTTTTATAGCTGATGTGAAAGAAGAGTTATTGTCACATGCTTCTGGAAACTTCACTCTAGATATTCAAAACTCCACTAAAACAATAACTTACTCATGGAAATGGGTACAAAACTTATATATTGTTTGCATAGTGTCTGAAGTTTCTAATAAAACAAGTATGTTAAATAAAAGCAATATATTTTTTACAAGAACAAGTAAAGAAATTCTGTTTCATAGATTAGATTTATTTCCTCCAAAAACAGGAAAAATGTGTCGTCACTTTAAGCAGATAGCCACTATTGACCAAGGTACTGTGTACTTGAGTCCTTCCAGTTTTCAGTCTCCATTTACTTATTTATATGATATGGGAGATGGCCAAGAAGCAGTGACATATATGCAAAATTACTTAGCATATTTAAGGAGTGTGGCTCATGGTCTTCTCTCCAACCCTGGATTGAAAAATGATATACAACAAGATGTAGGCTTTTTAAATTCTATATTATCATTTTATAAGCGACAGCATTTACATGGTACATATTCTAAGTACATTGTTAGAAGGTATGCCGTTACTGAAAATGGAGTACTAGTTATGTTTCCTGGTACAGTTTTGGAATATGATTATGAACCCGTTAGAAGACCCTGGTATACTTTTGCTTTAGAAAGTCCAGGTAAAATAATACTAACCCCACCGAATTTGGATGTAGGTGGAGCAGGATATGTTGTATCAATTTCGTATGCTGTCAGAAGCCCCATTTATCCGACTATGGTAGTATCAATGGATGTTACTATGGGTTTTCTGTATAAACTCCTCATTGAGAGCCTTCCTCTATGTGCCATGACGTATGTTAAGTGTTTCATTATGAACAATCGTGGTTATTTGGTCTCCCATCCTGGGTTAATGGACCCTAACAGTTCGGGTCCGATAGAACAACAACATATTACCCATAAAGAATCAATGATAGCCATTGATATGTTAAATCACAAAGGATTTGTAACTAAAAGGTTGTGCAGTAACTTTTATGACAGAACAATACAAAGATTTTACGAATTTAATAATTCATTGCCAAATGTTCTTTCGAATCTGGTATCAGCTGATCATTGTGTACATTATTACGTGACTTCTATTCCTGGTACTAACGCGTTTATAGGAGTTGTTAACGCGTCTTGTAGTATTGGAGCTTTTTGTCCTTGTAGCATGGTAGATCGTCTGTGTCTAAATTGCAACCGTATGGAACAAACTGAATGCGAGTGCCCTTGTGAATGTAGCTCCGAATTATATGATTGTCCCAATGCAAATATTTCAAAACTAAACGATAATATTCCTCTTTGTGGACTGATGCCAGAAAACAACAACCATAAATCCCATTTCTTCCATAATTTCGCCGAAAATCTAAAGTCTTGCTTTGATTTCCAGTGTGAAACTTATCTTTCACATTCAACTTGTTTAGGCGTGTTAGGCTGTGAGTGGTGCCAAATAGATGCAGATGGTCGAACATCACTTTCGACGCCATTCTGTACTTCCCAATCGACCTGTTTCAATGGAGTCCTTGGTTCAGTTACTCCTTACGGCGAAGGGACCTACGGCCACATAAGCCGAGATGCTTTTGCCAGCTATTCAGCTATTGGTCCAATAGCGGGTTGCATTGTTACTGTAAGTTTGATAATTGCCGTTGCTATATATTGTTATCGGCAAAACACTTCAACTGATAGTTGCCATAATTTGTACATCGATGGCCCCGCTGAAACGTGGCATGATCCTGATGTACAGATGAGCCATATGCCTTCGGACGACATGCCTGACCAGTCTGGCCAGGATAAATTACTGCCAGCTATGGAAATTGAAGCGCCAATATCTCCATATCGTGTTATAACTGGTTATAGAAGGGCACACACTGCAGGTGGCTCCGATCAAGGCTATTCCACCATGACGCCTCATGAAGATTCGGAAGCTACAGGCTTTTCTGTTAACGATCCGACAATTTTATCGGATGATACCAAGTCTGATGCAAGTTTTCCAGCTCCAGCTAAAATAAAACCTAGAGTCAAAGTAGCTGACCTTACAATGACAATCCTGCCTTGTGGCAAGAATAGTGTCCTTGCTCCTGTCACTGTTCATAGACATATGGAAGCTAACTAGTTTTGTAATCTACCTCTTTTGTATATATAATTATTAGATATTATATAACGTATATTTTTACATTTATAGTTTTGTGATAACTTAAGGATAATATGCTTTTATTAAGGTATATATATTTTGCATTTTTGCTAAACAAATATCATGACAATCTTAAGAAACTTACTACTTTATGCAGCTTATTAATTTAAGATAATTTATAAGAATTATGTTATCTGAATAGCTTACCAGAAAATATCTTATTTGGATAATTTAATAAAACGAATTGAACTAATTTTATAGCTTGATAAAAGGTTGAAATACAATATATATGAATTTTTAGGAATCTGCCATATTTTTATTGCAATCAAATATAAATTAGATAAACCGTTTTTAAAATGTATGTAAAAGTATAAGTAATAGGTTAGTTCACTACTGGTATAATGTCCTCTTATTCAATATATAAAAAATATTGAATTTTTGATTATATATGTCCATCATATTTTTCTAAAGTCAATATTTCAGATTGGTGAATGTTTAAATGTGAAGCAGAACGTATTAACAACATTCTATATATTATTGATTATTTAATTTTATCTTTAGATTATATTTATTTTTGTTCATTATTAACAATCAAAATATCGTACTTAACATGGTTTTAATTAAGTATTAATAAAACAGGTTGTACCATCGTATACTTAACTGTAGGTTTAATTGAATATTATAATATAATTTTTATATATTGTTCCAGTGCCTCCTATTAAATTGTAAGTGTATGTTATTTAAGACTGACTAGTATTGCATTTGTTTAATTAATGTAATACATTTCTTTTTATAAACTTCTGCTTTTTTTATTTTTCTCTCCCATGATGTGAACATTTTCTGTTTAAAAATATCATCATAAGCAGGATTCCACTCTGCATGCCAAGAATAGCGGAGTCACCTCTGGAACTCTGGAAGTCATCCAGAGTTTGTAAAAAAATAACCACCTAAAAATCTTGAAATAAAAGTATTTTACGGATTTAACTCGCGCATAATTAATTAAATTCGAATGCTTTGCAGCAATCGTGTTCACGGTAAGACGAGATGGAGGTGTCTGTCAGTAAGTCAGCTATTTACTCATCTACCTCCAACGGTTTATAAAATAGCGGGCGTACAGTTCAGGATTGACACAAAACGCACTAACAGTATCTTGAGGTCTTACAGTGCGGTCACAGACATGGCATTTTATATTTTTCAAAAGTGGGTCCCAGGTGTTATATAATCCCCAACCATCTTCTGTATTAAAATTAGGATGTTTTTTAATTTCCATAGCCTTACGAACCATTCTTGGAATGTAACATTGTTTCTTAGCGAGGATTTTAGGTTTATCAAATCTTATATAATGATTGGGCTTGTCTATGGTATGTTCACACACTGCTGACTTATATGTACGCCTATGCTTGATATCCGATGTGTTCCCTGACTCTTACCGATGCTGCTCTTTGTTTGACCTATGTATGACAAACCACAATAGCAGCAAATTTTATATGCTTCAGTCATACATATTTTATACACATACTAGTGGAACAAATATTAATAACTAACAATTAAAGTATCGTCATAGTTAAAGTATTACAGGTAAATATCCATGTCTCTTCGACCTGGAAACGGCGCCGTCAGCAGTTCCTGTATTGGTGGTATGTAAATGAAAATTTCTTGAGAACTGCACTGTGTGGTGTAGATGGTGAGGATCATTTTGTAATCCTCGGCGTTCAGTGTGGTAATTCGGTGGCAGGAAACAGATACCATAAGTTCTTCGAGGAACTTTCCGTCACAAATGCTGTGAACCCTTACCGAAACCTTTGTGACGGATAAAGATGCAATATTATAAGATAGGACGAAGCTTCTTAGCAATCCATGGATTCACCGTGTGGGTGCCGGGCCCATCGCGTTGCAAGGAGAGGAGTGCAGGCAGTGCCTGGGAGTTGCGACCCAGGAGTAGGTTTAAGGGGCCCCTTTATTATGCGCAAGAACGCTCACCTTCACCCTCCACACTCCTCTCTCTACCTAACCAAATTTGGAAAGAACCTACTAGTGCCGCCTTTGAAATACGTTCTAGAAATGAACCGATGCTTGTTCTAGAAAGGCCAAGGTCTTTAAGTAGGCTATAGAGAGATTTTGCTGTTAAACCTTTCGCTCCCACTTCTACCGCGTACAAACTAACTATATATTTATTCCTGATCAGTTCGTTGGTCAGTTCGTAATACTTATTAAGCTTGAATATGTGATCCCTTGGGATGTTTGTTTCCCAAGGAACAGTAAGCTCCACAAGTATCACGCGCCTCAGATGTTTCGAATACAGGAATAAGTCCGGTCTGTATGACGAAACACCAACATCCCCAGGGATTTTGTAATGCTTTTCATACGTGTCCATCATGAGAATCCAATCAGGAGCCGCGCCTAATATTGAATAAGGCTTCGCTTTTGATTTTTTGGAGGAGCCTTCTTTTACGAATTCTACAGATCGTTTGGTGGTTGTTATACCCTTCTGCGCTCTTGCTACTGAAAGACTAACCGCTTCCCGTATAATTTCTAATACCTTGTCGTGGCGAGGCGAGTATTGACCTTTATCTAGAAGTACCCTACACCCCACTAATAGGTGTTTCGCGGTTCCTATTGCCTCCCCACAGATGTTGCAAGACTTTTTTTTTTTTTTTTGGTTTTGCCCCATCTTAATAAATTACTTTGATCTGGGAGAGTCATTTGGAATGCATTAAAATAGAATTTTAATAATGCTGGGGACCAATCATAAATTAAGGTGCGCCACTTCAAAGCTAGTGGAATACAAAAATCTCCTATGGTCACCCATTCGTTTTGAAAATTAAGTTCTTATATGTATATGAAATTGGCGTTCTTCATACTGGCCACTTTAATCACAAATTTCTCCTCTTTGGTAAGGATTTCCAATTTAATCTTTTATAGCTATTTACACATGTATTTTTGTTTCGTTGACCGTCATTCATTTGTTTTATTTTTCTTCTGTTTTTTCTGTTTGCGTAACTCAGTTTACAAAATGGAAAACTTAAAATATCGCATTATTTAAGAGTACGAGTTCGACCGTATCACCAGTGCTGTTGCACGACTCGAAGGGTTAATGTGTAACGATCGTGTTGCGAAAGAAAACATAGTTCGTTTTTGTTTCGAACGTTTTCGTTCTGGAAATTTCGATCTGTAGAATAAACCCCGTGCTGTTTGATGATGAAGAATTGAAGGCTAGGAAGGAAGGAAGCGGATTCATCGCAAACCACGTCCGAGTTAGATACAGATTGCGATGTTAGTGATAAAACTGTTTTAATGCACTTGAAGCAAATTGGCAAGATTAAAAATCTTAAAAGGATAGACTGAAACAAACCGGCAAACACGCATCGACAGCTGCATTACATTACTGATTCGGCACAATAATGAATTGTTTTTAAATCAAATCATAATCGGAAGCGCTAGTCGCGGACAAGTGCCGGTAGGGTTTTGTCAAATCTGACCAGACTATTACGGCAGATTGTCTTTTATCAGCAATTGCAAACCTTGATGGAAGAAATAGCTGCTAAACAACCTAGGCTGGTCATTCGATCCACACCCCTGCTGCTTCACGACAATGCTAGACCACACACTGCACAAAAGACAGTTACCATATTAGAAGAGCTTCAATTAGAATGTCTAAGACATCCACTCCCGTACTCCCCGGACCTTGCTGCAACAGATTACCATTTTATTCGAAATTTGGATAACTTCTTGCAAGGGAAAAAATTCAACTCCGATGGGGCAGTCCGAATCGCCTTCAAAGATTTTATTGATTCCCGTCCCAACGTCCCGGGATTAACAAACTACCTATAAGATGGCAAAATACCTATAAGATGAGTAGAAAACAATGTTTCATTCTTTGATAAATAAATACATTATATTAAAAAATATTCGACTTTTTGTTCCTTCCATACAAAACGCCAATTTCATATGTAAGGACCTAATATCACAGGACAATTACACACATTGACCTAAACCCTAAGTAAGAAAATTATTTACTTGTGTTAAGGGTGTTAAACTATGATACAAATACATGGAAATGCACATTATAAATACAGCTAATATATTTAATAAACAATCAAACCCAGAAATAACGACATCTATGCTCATCACACACATGCCTGTTCCTATCGGAAATCGAACCCGAACCCCATTGCGTCGCTGTACGTTAGGTGTCTGCGCTAACCACTCGACCAACGGGGCGGTCAATTAAAATACCCCGACACATCCTTAAAAGACCTTAAAGGTCCCACGCGATAAATTGGTAAAAGCTGATATTGGAACATAGATGAGAACAGTACTCTATGTGGCTAAACTTACGCTATATGCAGCTTTATTTATCAGATATTCCATTCTCCTTTTATGTAAGAGTATCTAAATAGTATTTTTTGTAAAGTATCTACACCGTTTCGATAAATTTACGTTCAGTTTATACCTACCTAGTTTAGTATACCTAAGACAAAATTGTCGTATTTGGATTTTATAGGCACATTGTCCACCATGTCTCCCACGTGTGAGGTAAGTGGCTTAGGTATAACACAGACCGGCCTAACAGGAGTATTTGAAAACATATGAAATCGCTGGCAATAGGTACCTATTTTATAAACTTAATTTGATTATTATTAAGTTTATGAGTTTTTCTAGTCTAACTTGGGACGTTTTTACCTACTATTATGTATAAAAAACAGAAAAAAACTCGTTTGTTGTATGGGAGCTGAATGAATTTTAAAATAATTATTTATTTTTAAAGTGAGTATATAACTAAATATTCCATGAATATTCCAAGTACCACTTGTACACCTGTAGCAGCTATTAAATTCGATCAAAAAAATCACGTTTGTTGTGTGGGTGCCCCCATCAAATATTTATTTATTCCGTTTATAGTACTTGTTATTATAGCGGTAACAGAAATAATTAAACTGTAAAAATTAAACTGTCTAGCTATCACGGTCCATGCGATACGGCCAGGAGAGAGACAGACAGACAGCGAACTCTTAGTAATAGGGTTACGTTTTTACCCTTTCGGCACGGAACCCTAAAACGGATTTACACTTTATATAAAATAATCTATTTTTAACCTCTGACTCAAAAAGAGGAGTGCTATAAGTTTGACCTGTAGATCTGTGTGTCTGTCTGTGACATTCTAGCAGCCAAACGCGTGGACGGATTTGATTGCGGTTTTTAATCGAAAGCCTGGTTGGAGAGATGGGTCGTCGAGATGGTTCTAAGCTATGTTTGGAAATAGAAAGAGTCGTCTCCAAAATATTTAGGTTTTATTTGTGGGGGTGAAAGGATGTTACGGAATTTGCATTTTGATAGAAATACTTAAACCAGTGAAAATTTGTGTGTTTGTAGGTTTATTTAGTACAACAATGAACTACTTTAAAAAGCAGAAAAAAAAAATCTAGTAAACCTCAATTAATTTCACTTAAAAAAAATAATAACAAAATAACCTGTAATGGTTATTATTTAAAATTTCACAAAAACAGCAAATTACACTAATTTTTAATTAGAAAAAAACTGAAATACGTTCAAAACAATAATAAGGAAATGAATTTACAAATTTACAACACAAAGTTATCATAAACACGAGATACTAAAAAAAAACAACACCCGCACGAATCGAGCGTTACGCAATAAGTGAATCCGAGCATCTACCCGCGCTAGATAATATACAAATCATCAACAGTTGATCTGAATTATCTTCTACAATATATCAAAAATTTTAAAAACCCCCAACACAAAAAGACCTCTAAAAAGAATAAACATAATATTAGTATGTACTTATTGAAGTCGTTGCGTCGGGGGACCGCTTATTAAAGGAAGAAATTAAATTACAAGTGAACCTACCTGCCTACATATCTTTCTATACATATAATAAAATTGTCAGTGATCCATTTCTGTACATGGAAAATATAAAAAAAAAACATCATAGGGGGCCTTTATAAGAGCAAGAGAACCCAAAACAATGGTTTTTCAGTTTGTCTGTATGTCTGTATATCTTGTATGTCTGTATATCTGTATGTCTGTATATCTGTATGTCTGTATATCTGTGTGTCTGTATATCTGTATGTCTGTATATCTGTATGTCTGTATATCTGTATGTCTGTATATCTGTATGTTTGTATATCTGTATGTCTGTATATCTGTATCTGTATGTTTGTGCACGCAAATCTCAGAAACGGCTTAACCAATTTGAATGAGGTTTTTAGGAATATATTATCACAGTTTTCATTTTACATTTAGTGATTCCCGACAGGGACAGGCATGTATGTGATGAACATAGATGTCTGTATTTCTGGGTTTGGTCGTTTATTAAATATATTCTCAGTATTTATAATGTGTATTTCTATGTATTTGTATCGTTGTCTAACACCCTTAACACAAGCAAATAATTTGCTTACTTAGGGGTTAAATCAATGTGTATAACTTGTCCTGTATTATTATTATAGATAATAATATCTAAATCGGTTTAGAAATAAAAGTCAATTTATGTCAACCACGAAATAGGTACCATGCAAATCTTGTTCTATACATGTAATAAATCTGTAGAGGAGTAGTCTTTGTACATTGAAAATATTTTAAAAAATATACCAGGATGTGAAGTGATAACTAACAGAATACATTTTTAGCATTATTAAAATCTTTGTCTGTTTATCTGTTTGTGTTTTAGTTATGCACACAACACTAAAAAAAATATTTTCAAAAATTTATACAGCAACCTTTATATTATATATAACCTTTATATATAATTTTACCTTTATATATAATTAAGCAAGAGAACCCAAAACAATGTTTTTCATTTTGTTTGTCCGTCTGTATTTCCGTATGTTTGTGCACGCTAATCTCAGAAACGGATTAATTGATTTGGATGCAGTTTTCGGGAATATATTGTCATGGGATTCACTTTATATTTTGTGTTTTTTTTTAACAATGGGTTAACAAATAAAAAAGTTAATAATCTCTTATTGTTGTACCATTGCTGCTCACCAGTTTGAAGGTTTATAGTTTTTACATACATTGGCAAGTACAAATGGTACGTTTCAGGTAAGAGTTTTAAAATCTACGCGTACAAAGTCGCAGGCACAGCTAGTATAAAATAAAACCTACTGAGGATTGAAAAAAACTGCTCTAAATGAAACAAATTACAATATCTATTATATTAGTAATTATAATCAATTTCTTGGCCGAAACCGCACATAAATTGGATTACTAGTTCGTAAGACTATATCAGTTATGAAAATCAAATCAGAATACTTAGTCACCGGTTCCAGATAAAAGCTTCTGAGTATACTTGATATTATCATCTTCAACTCGAGCATCACGAACTTTTGACCTAGATAAAAAAAACAGTTAGGTACATAAACACGCAAACAAAAAGTACTTTCATGATAGGCGTATTTTAAACGATATTTTTGTTAAACTGGTTTTATTTTCAACTATGACAATAAAACCACACTTTAGCTTAAACTTATTTTTTTATCCAATTGACACGTGTTTTATAGATCTTGTCTTGATCTCTAATATTAATTCTTATTTATTATAAGTGTCTTCAAGTCAATAGTTTTACGTAATTATCTTTTAGCTTTCCAACAATTGGAGGGTAGGTTTGATAAAAAAATAAAGATGTCAGTCGATGGTACGACTAAAACATGTAATGTTTGTATAGAAGTTTAATTGACTAAATAATTAATTGTAATATTGGATACTGATTTGATTAAAAGTAGTGTATATATAAATCGTCTCCCAGCTAAGAGAAGGCAGTGGGGGTGATCGAGAGACTAAGTTATGTAACAGAACTGGTATAATAAAGTGTAACAATGATAGTAAATAGTTTAATAGTAAACAGTTTAGTGTGTTTGTGAGTAGTGCCTATAAAGTCTTTTAAAGAATAGAACGACTCTCATTGGTGATTCTTTGCAGTAAGAGAGTTCTAATACACCTATCGAATAATTTAATAGATCTTGCTAATAGTACAATACCTATGCAGTTCCTAGGGCCAGCACTAAACGGCATGTAGGAGTAGGGATGTCGGTCATCAGACATGAATCGTTCTGGAATAAATCTTTCCGGTTCCGGAAATGTGTCCTCGCGGCGGTGCAGGTCGAAGATGTGGAGTGCCACGATTGAGCCGGACGGGACAGTGTAGCCTCCTGGGAAGGGGGAGGCGAGATCCACTGTACTGTTTTTACTTTACTTTGTACTGACTTTGCTGATAGCAACAAAAGGTTGAAAACCACGTATGATTAAATTATATTGTAAAGTATTTAATGGCTTGTAAAAAAAGGACTCTGCAGCATAGAGGTATTACTCTTACTCGTGCTGGAAGTCATAACAAACCCAGGATAATTTCCTCTTTAAGATATCTTGCTATGTAAGGCACGCTTGGATACAATCTCAAGGACTCCTTGATACAACACTCCATATATTTCATCTGGTTCAAATTGTTGCAAGTTGCCAAACCATCGGAATTGCCTAAAATCTGGTTGATTTCTTCATATAATTTATCCTTCAAATAGAAATGGTGAATATTGTAAAGATTATTAAATTGAGTGAAGTAACGTTCCTAAGTATTATTCTTACCTGAACTAATGGTTCATTAGCAATTATCATCAAGAAAAATATCAACGTAGTTGCTGTAGTATCATAGCCCTTAAGACATAACACAAATATATTTTTTGCATTTCGAAATGTTATCAAATCATCAATTTAAACAAATTTATACCTCGACTATAAATGTATCAACTTCCTCCCGAATTCCTTCGCTGTCTATTTTCCCATACGATTCATATTGAATCAGCAAATCCAACAGCGCCAGTCGTCCATTTCCTGATGTTTCATCATTCTGATGATTCATGGAATTCTGATTCAAATATTCTTTTCTCTTCGCAATAACGTTCCTTGTAAAAAAGTGGAAGTCTTTCAAAGCCATGCTTTCAATTTTGGCCACTTTTGTAAATTGATAGGTGAAATCGAAACATAGCCATAACCTGGAAGTTCGCAGGTGAATGGTCTGTCCGAATTTATGAACAGCATCAAAATATTTGTTGGAATCTGATTCTTTTCCTTCAATCACTGATGTCCCCATGGTAGTTTCTACCAAAAATAATAATACAATAGATTTATATAAATATAGAATGTAAAAAACCGATACGGGCAGGGATTCGAACCCGCGACTACTGATACCGATACGGGACGGTTTCCCAGTAGTCGCGGGTTCGAATACCTGCCCGTATCGGTTTTTTACATTCTATATTTATATAAATTTAAATAAGCTTAACATGGCTATACATGTTTAAAGATATTTTCAATAATACAATAGAACAAATTAGTCCCTATGTACCTATACTTACAAACTTTGCTCATTTGTTTCATCTAATTGCTATGGATCTGTCAGGATGGAGCTATCTAATCAGGATGATCGCCGTTTACAAATTTAACGAACACAATTATCTTAGACTAGAACCTCATAATATATTAAACATGTTTTCACACATGCACAAAATTTTACAAAATGCCTGAACTTAGAGGACTGAACTTTGGAAACAAAACTAAACTAACCACAAATGGTCTTAAGAGCCATGTTACTCATCAACTTTATGACATCGGACTTTTCCTTCTCTGATTCTTCTTTCAGCAACTTCATGAATTCTTCGGTCTGTTCCGCAAACGATAAAGTATATTTTTTCAATATATTGAAATGGAATGCTTGGGTCAACATTTTCCTTCGTTTCTGCCATTTAATGCCTGTTATCAAATTCAATAAGAATTATGCACCTTTAAATGAGTTAGTTACGTAAAATATGTTTGGCTTCCAATGCATTACGTTACTTACACATTTACACAGCTTTGTTTACTAGACTTGAAAGGTAGGTATATAATAGGTATATGAAGAAACCTGCCTCAGGCCTGTTAAAACTAATACGTATAAGTAACTAGATAAACCATTTCTCCATTAGTAGGTAGTTAAGAAATCAAAGTCAACTGGTAGAATAATTATAAATTTGACATAAAACTTATTTAATTTACGGAAAGTTTTATAAGATCCCTAAACCTAGAGACTGTAAAAAGCAAGGGCTAGTAGATACATTGTTTTCCTTACCGTTGCTTGTAAGTAGTCCTTCACCGAGCCACGACTTTAAAAAGTTATATGGTTTTTGCTTTTCGTTATACTTGACCGACGAGAAAATTTTCTGTGATATAAAAATATGATAAATAAGTATTGGTTGTAACAATATCGTATTGGATGCACAAAAATGTTGTTCTCGAAATCTAACAAATAAATCTGTATATAATAGGATATTTGTGTTACGGCCTGGATAGATGGACCATAACAGGTCATGCTACTTTGAGGGCCTTTTTAGTTTACATTGCGTGTATACAGTACACATTACATTGCTACGTGAATGTGTACATGAGACCAGACGACAGACGAAGCTTCTTAGCAATCCATGGATTCACCGTGCGGGTGCCGGGCCCATCGCGTTGCAAGGAGAGGAGTGCAAGCAGTGCCTAGGACTTGCGACCCAGGAGTAGGTTTAAGGGGCCCCTTTATTATGCGCAAAAACGCTCACCTTCACCCTCCACACTCCTCTCCCTACCTAACCAAATTTGGAAAGAACCTACTAATGCCGCCTTTGAAGTACGTTCTAGAAATGAACCGATGCTTGTTCTAGAAAGGCCAAGATCTTTAAGTAGGCTATAAAGAGATTTTGCTGTTATACCTCTCGCTCCCACTTCTACCGCGTACAAACTAACTATAAATTTATTCCTGATCAGTTCGTTGGTTAGTTCGTAATACTTATTGAGCTTGAATGTGTGATCCCTTGGGATGTTTGTTTCCCAAGGAACAGTAAGCTCTGCAAGTATCACGCGCCTCAGATGTTTCGAATACAGGAATAAGTCCGGTCTGGATGACGAAACACCAACATCCCCAGGGATTTTGTAATGCCTTTCATACGTGTCCATCATGAGAATCCAATCAGGAGCCGCGCCTAATATTGAATAAGGCTTCGCTTTTGATTTTTTGGAGGAGCCTTCTTTTACGAATTCTATAGATCGTTTGGTGGTTGTTATACCCTTCCGCGCTCTTGCTACTGAAAGACTAACCGCTTCCCGTATAATTTCTAATACCTTGTCGTGGCGACGCGAGTATTGACCTTTATCTAGAAGTACCCTACACCCTACTAACAGGTGTTTCGCGGTTCCTATTGCCTCCCCACAGATGTTGCAAGACTTTTCGGTGGCTTTGCCCCATCTTACTAAATTACTTTGATCTGGGAGAGTCATTTGGAATGCATTAAGATAGAATTTTAATAATGCTGGGGACCAATCATAAATTAAGGTGCGCCACTTCAAAGCTAGTGGAATACAAAAATCTCCTATGGTCACCCATTCGTTTTGAATTTCTAGGCTCATCGCGTGGAGTCGGTAATTATCGTTTTCGTCTTGTCGAATAAAAGATTTTGTTATGTCTATGTCTTGAACTTTCCTACTTGATCCTCGCCCTACTTTATTTGTTTGAGCACCTATCATAAATTTTTTATGGAATTGAAGTCGTGACTCGAGCTCTGAGGCAACTTTGTCTTTTGGGAGAGAAGTTACAGTATCATCTTTAGTTTTTCCGATGATATGTCTTTTGGTAACTCTTAGATGTTTGTAGAGCTCCGATGGTTTCTTTAATTTTAATCCAAAGTTGTTTCGGTCTCTAAATAAGGTTGAAGAGTCCGCTGAGTGCGCTAACCCGAGCCATAACTTCAATGTCTTTATGACGCTTGCATCTAACTTTGACAAAAGGGTTTTATTTATATCATACACGAGGAAAGGCCAATTCAGACGTGATGTTAAATAATTATCGTAAATCCAAGCTTTTTTGACGTTACTTATTGGTTGGTTGTCTACCTTTTTGAGATCGTTTAAAAAGCTATCGACTATTACATCCAACGATGGAGTACGGCCTTGGTAATCGATTTTTTTACCCAAAAATTTAAACGGAGCTGCTTCCGTAACCGTACTAACGCACTGACCGCCTATTATAAGACCCGGATCGTAAGAGGTATTATATGTATATTGTATGTATAAAATATGAAAAATTACTTTTTAGTGATATATATTGTGAAAATGTTTTATGTACCTACATAATTAGTTCATAATGATAAGTTCGCAATAATTAGAGTACCTACCTACGAAGTCTGTAGTATCTATTAATTATGTATTAAATAATTATAGGAAGAAGGAAGGGAAAACGTATTAAAGGTTCTTTTGTTATAATTTCATTCCAAATGCATTGGCAACTTTTCCGTTATCGATATCATCATCATCATCATCTCAGCCTATTAACGTCCACTGCTGGACAAAGGCCTTACCTAACTTCTTCCACAGCATGTGAGTTTGAGCCCCATGTAACCGCCCCGCAACCTTCATTAGATCGTTCGACCATCTTGTGGGGGGGTCGTCCCAATGTGCGCTTTCCGGTATATAGCTGCCACTCTTGAACCTTTATCCACCAAAGGTAGGCAATCAATTCTATGTGCCCTGCCCACTGCCACTTCAGCTTTACGATTCGATGAGCTATGTCGGCAACAGTAGTTCTCCTACGGATCTCATTATTTTTGATTCGGTCACGTAGGGAAATCCCGAGCATAGCCCTCTCCATCTTCTTCGTCTTCAAGCACTGGGGTATTGACCTTCGTCTTCAAGCACTGGGGTATTGAGGATGAAAAACTGTGCGCAGTTTTCCAAAGGCTAGCAAACATCTATAGCAAAGACCTCTTTCAAATCCCAATCCGGTGAATTCTTAGACCGGCTTTAACGTTTTCGTCTTTTTTGGTAAATAATAATTTTATTGTTGCAACCACCCTGTTGGTCAAGTAGTGGAGCGCAGACGCCTAACGTATAGCGGTATAGTGTCGTATAGTATAGCGTGGTGTAGCCAAAAAAATAGAAATACTCGAACCGAATATATTCGGCATCAAAACCGAATAGTTCGGACTAATACTAATCATTATTATATTACTGTATCAATGGTTAGGTAATGATAGTAGAAAATCAGTCATAGAGGTCGCCATGTCCTTTACAAATTGCATCTATGTAAAAAAACATAGCGGTCCACATCATTATTTTTAACCCCCGACCCAAAAAGAGGGGTATTATAAGTTTGACCTGTAGATTTGTGTACCTATCTGTGTGTCTGTCTGTGGATACGTAGCGGCCAAATACGTAAACGGATTTGAATGCGGTTTTTAACACGCTTTTATTAGCTTAGGTTGTATGTATGTATGTATGTAACGGAATCTTTGAACGTGATTTTGACCTACTTTGAAAAGTCGGATTAATTTGAATTTTGGCATACTTATCAAGAACCGATGACAATGCAATAAATTAATCAATTCGACCTGTTATCCTTACCAGGATCCTCAGGATAAACAAATTTCAAGTAAAAAGAGACAAACATATATTATTTTTATTTTGCATTCTTTAAATATAAGTTCTCCAGTAATCGTTCTCATGATCCCTTTTAGTGTTACTACTTTTGGTTTGATATATTTATTCACTTTTCTACAATATTCAAAATGATTAAAGTAATACCTTTCTGTAACAGAGATAAAACAAACATTTTTAAGTTACAAAATGCATATGCATAAATATACTATTACTTAATATTATATTAAAAAATAAATAAATTATGCTTGTTTATAGTTGTTATATTTGGTACTTTTTTGCGAAGTTAAGCATTAGATTGACCTTTAATATCATTGCTGTGATCATGTTTATTGTTACATAGTGTACGTATTCATTATATATATATATATATTTTCTTTCTCATATCTATTAGTAAGTGTATATGTATATATTTGCGTATATGTATGTACACATGGACGTATGCGCGTGTGTTCATACATTTACATCTTTATTATTATTATGTTATTATAGTTAAGCATATTGTTGTCTTTTTTGTTTCCTTAATTATTTTTAGCTTAACTGTCACTAGTGTTAGTCCCGTCATGGCACGGCGGCCACTGAAAATCAGTGCTGGAGTCATTTACTCCAGCAAAAGCTGAGTGGTTAACCGTTTTGGATGTCACAGTTACTATTTCTTTTTGTTGTGTTTTTTATATATATATTTTTTTATTCAATTTTCTTTGATTTTATGTTTTGTATTTTTTTTTGTTGTTGTACTTTCTGTTATGTGACGTCCAAATAAAGTTTATTTAATTTAATTTAATTTAATATATCCGTAGCGTGCGCCTTGCACATGCGAAAGAATGAGATAGAATGTATGAAGCAACATATCGTATTCTCGGAGTCTCCTTTTTGTGCGATGATACAATATATACAAACAGCAACCTAACCGTCAAATTTTTAACACGCTTTATAATTAGTATTTTTTAAATTATTTAATGAAATGATAAATATTATATTTTTCATATAAAAATTTATTTCATTCTATTATATAATCAAAAAATATATGAGAAGTACCTATGTCGAATTTGATACAGAAGTATAAAAACCATAAAATAAATAAAGTTAAAAAAAACTAAAAACACGCAAAAAAATGAATCATTGTAGTGATTGAATATTTTCAAAAATGAAATTTTAAATAAAATTTACTCTATTTTTAATAATGAATATACCTACTAATTATAAATTTTTGAATTAATAGTTTCTTCATGATTTACGGATTTTATTCCATTAATTGGGAGGTAAAACTAACCACAATGATGAAAGTAAGTCCCATTGAACCGTGAGGGCGATTGATTTCGGATCAATGCCCGTTGATCGATCATACGGAGACCACTGAGTGATTCTTTCTAAAAAAATCTAAGTAATGAAATGATTTCCCAATTTATGAGTTTGTCACAGACTAAAAAATAAAAAATAAACATTGGTTTAAAAAAACTAAAAAAACACGCTTTTATTGCTAACCGAACTAAAAACTAGAAAATATTTTTTAATGACAAAGAGTATAAAATTACAGTAGTAGAAGATCGAACAATTAATCATAGTGAATCGCCTTAATATAAAATTATAATAAAATTTAAGTATTAACAAAATTATTCAATTCTGCGTAAAAAGCGTGGGGTGCTCGATATTTAAGGTATTACAATCATTCTATTAGAAACTATCTATGAGAAAATAGTTATGAATCACAGTAAAATGCACCCCACGATTTTTACTCAGAATTGAATTATTCTGTTAATAACTTAAATTTTATTATAATTTTATATTAAGGCGATTCACTATGATTAATTGTTCGATCTTCTACTACTGTAATTTTATACTCTTTGTCATTAAAAATTATTTTCTAGTTTTTAGTTCGGTTATTTTTAATCGAAAGCTTGGTTTGTCAAGATGGTTCTTAGCTATGTTTGTTCGAAATAGAAGCAGTTGTCCCCAAAATGTTATTGGTGTTGGCGAAAGGTTTTTATACAATATTGATAGTAAAAACCTAAACAGGGGAAATTAGTGTAGGTATTCGTAGGTTCATTTAGTACAACATAGAAAATATTGTTATTTCGTTATTGGCCTTGATAAATTTACTTGCATTTTGAATTTTTCCTTTACTTAGCGGTGGGGGTTTTTAAGATTTTTATTTTATTTTTTCTAATACCGTGACTTCTTAAATAGTTTACTACAAAGTAATAGGTATATCCAAAACCTTAGCTACCACAGCAACGCGTGGCCGGGTCTGCTAGTATATATATATATATATATATATATATATATAGCTTATACTTATTACTGTTATTTTCAAATCATATCCATTATTTCTTTGTAATACGATGGTTTTATTTATCAGGTAAATTAACTAATAAAAACAGTTTATTCCTTACAGCGGTATCATGCTCAACCCACCTTAACATAACAATATGTTATATTGATAAAAGATATTTACAAGAACATTTGACAATAATAATAATAATAATAATAATAATAATATTATTGTCAGACAGTCGAATATCAAAGAAGATTTGAGATAGAGAGTTAAAGTTTGTAATATTATAAACTATAAATAAACGTCATACGTAATCAAAATTATTTTATGGATTGGATGATTGGATTTTCGTTTACGGTTACGCTCAAAATTATAGAGTTTTCAGTATCTACATAATGCTACAAAATCAAGCTTTATATAATGAAACCAATAATTGCATCGCATGTGATGGAACATATGGAACATGTGGGAACATATTTTACGAAATGGGGGGGAGTTTAGGTAATTTTTTTCGTATTTATTATAATACATTTCGTTGCTTTTGGTAAGATTTTTTCGTTTTTATTAGTAATTAGTATTATATTTATAAATATAAATAAAATGGTTACTTGAACAAACTTTAATATACTTTAATATATTTTGCTCGCGTGTTTTTTTCCCAATTTTCAAACATCAACAATCTTGATTGCCCTCAGCTTCTTAAACTTTTCAAATTTAGAATACCATATAGAATTCCCCGGCACCCATTGCTATGTTTCAACCACCCTTCCGTACCACTGTATTTGGTAAAAATTCGCCGATACCTCACATGCGTATCACATTTAATACTTGGCTCACAAAAGAACTTAGAGATATTTTCTCCCTTAAACTCGTTTCGTGCACTGTTGATTGATAAAATTCTCAATTAGATGTATGTCATAAGCGTCTTTTTTTATTTTTTTTTTATTGTTTATTGCATAGTTGTTTTTTTAAAATCACATTAGATTTTAATTGTAAATATATATCTATATCTTACATAGATTTGGTGCATGTTGTACGTGGCACCACTATACTAATATGTATGCCACCTGTAAGTGGCATACATATAAGTATTTAAGAATTAAGACTTAGATGTTCAAGATTTGTTTGTGAATGCTGTATATGTTATGCTGTTGGTGTGTCTGAATAAATAAATAAATAAATAAACATCTTTATTTTCAATTTGTTTTCTTTGTTTATAGTATTTGCTTGTGCATTCTTTATTTTAAAGTGCACAATAGTTTATTTAAATCGAAGAGCGCGTGCCTAAGCGGAAAGTGTCATATCATACACATTCTCCTTTCTCAAATTTTATTTGAGTGTGTGAATCATCAATTGCTTTTATCTTGTTACAGCTCTTTCTTTCTTTCTTATCATCTTATCTTCTTTATTTCCTTTATATTTAGATCTAATTATTTAAAATTTTTGTTCATCCAAATAGAACCATTTTGGTTTGGGGTTCTCATTTCAGCTGGTTCCTGTTTTGTACATTTCTGCACATGGCTACAATTTTCAATTACTAGGAAGTATTGAAAATATCTTTAAACATGTATAGCCACGTTAAGCTTATTTAAATTTATATAAATATAGATTGTAAAAAACCGATACGGGCAGGGATTCGAACCCGCGACTACTGGGAAACCGTCCCGTCGCTCTACCAACTGAGCTACCGTATCGCTGTCCATCTCGGTGAATTAAGCATTCTATATGTGATCGTCTTTATCGGGACGGTGGTGACATCTATTAGGTTTCTTTCGAAAATCCTAACCAATGTTTCTAACTTTGCAGTATAGATAAACATTGAAAAGATGCCCCTACCGAAATCAATTTTTGAAAATATCTTTAAACATGTATAGCCATGTTAAGCTTATTTAAATTTATATAAATATAGAATGTAAAAAACCGATACGGGCAGGGATTCGAACCCGCGACTACTGGGAAACCGTCCCGTCGCTCTACGAAGGTACGAAGGTACTAGGAAGTACTCACGACCTTCATCTTCGCTCTTCCTCTAATCTCAATCTTTTTATTCCTTCGCATCATACTGGTTTCCTCTCAAATTCTTTCACAGTACACGCTACAAAACTCTGGAACGGACTCCCGGAAAACATAAGGCGTTCTCCTAGCAAATTTGCTTTCAAAAAATCTGTTCTGACGTATTTGTCCCGGCAATAGCAGAATTATTATAAAGAATTAATTTTACGTATGTCTGTATACATGTATGTATTTATATATCTTTATATGTATTTATTTATGTATGTATGTATCTATGTTTATGTAAGTCATATTTATGTTTTTTTTTAATCTATCTGTTTTGTTACTTTGTTTGCTTTTTTTTGTTTATTTTTTTATGCAATGTTATCGTTTTAATTATTGTTAAGTTTTGATTGTATAATTTTAACGCCTGATATAATTTAATTATTTTACTGTTTTTCTGGGTTGACTGGCAGAGATTTTTTTTTTAGCATTAAGTCCGCCTGTTGTACCATTTTTTTTGGGCCAATAAAGATTAAATAAATAAATAAATAAACAAATTTGCATCATACTTCTATTGCCTGAAGCATGAGAGCTTAGCGCTGATCTGCTTTCACAACCCGCTTAACACTAAAGATGCCAAATGAAAATGAATTGGTGAGGATGTGCTGCGGCTGAACCTACATTGCTGGCAGTGGAAATAATGTTATAGCAAAACAGGTTTTTTTTTAATAATAATGACTTAAGTATTGTACCAAAACAAAACTGTAAGTGCTACATTTTTTTTATTTAAGTTATATAGGTCTGTCAAATTTAATTTGTTACAAGATTATTTTTTTTTTTGTATTGTTTTTGATATATATTATATTAAATTGTAACATTTCTTTTCTTTGCTCTCTGTAAACACACCAATGCCCGCCTTGAGATTAATAGTTCAATGGCCTATCCCGCAGACTATTCAGAGTGATTCTTAAGCACTGGTTCTCAGGCGCCCGATTATATTTGTTTAGTTAGTTTGTTTGTTTGTTCTTTTTATGTTTGAAAATATCTATAAACATGTATAGCCATGTTAAGCTTATTTAAATTTATATAAATATAGAATGAAAAATAAACCGATACGGGCAAGGATTCGAACTCGCGACTACTGGGAAAACCGTCCTGTTTTTGTTTATTTTTCTTATTTTGTTTATTTTGGGAACCATAGCCAATACCACCTCGGCAAGCTCACACACTCATTTATTTAGTTTTTCGTCTTATTAGAACTTCACTTAACTTTATTATTTTCATTCACTTATTTTTATTTTCATATATTCATTTATCATTATTATTTTTTAACAATACAATATATATACATCGAAATTATCAAAAAATTTCAGCTGAATAATAGATAAGGGTCGGATGATCTCGCAATTTATACAACTACGAGTATCTTCTATTGCGGTTGTATTTATTTAAATATTGATTAAGAACAATATATTATGTGGTTTACAATATATTAAATTATATATGTTGGCAATATATTATCTAGTTTATATATAGAAATATACATATAGAAAAAAAAATGATACCTTAATATCATCTGGGTTATAAATATTGATTGCCGATCCATTGAGGGCGCTGAAGGCTACTACGTCTCCGTATTTTTTGTTCAAAGTTCTCAAATATAAAAACAGCTTCTCTGAAGTATAAAAACAATTAGCATCCCTTTGACTTTCTAAATGATATTAATTTAAGATTAAGAGTTAAACCAGTTGAATAATTAATAAAAATAAAAAAATAATAATAAAAAAAAAAAAAAAAATTTTTAATAATCAAAATATAAACTAACATATAAAAGAATACTTTTCAATAAAATAATAATATAGCGCTACCTTCGCTCTTTATTAATGAGTATGAGTTCCCAATGATGGGAAGTTTTAGTGGTCCCGGTATTTTAGAGAGAAGTCTTCCATTCCTATTATACTGAAAAAACAGACTCAACACAACCAATAAAACAGAAATAAATATTGCCAATGTTATAAACATTGCGCACACTATAGACAAACGAAACGAATGCACAAGGAGTTTGAATACTGGGTGTGGACGAAAGAGTACATTGTATCTATATACATTTATTATTGCTTTGATGTCTACAACAGATACATAAATAAAACCGGTGAAGTGCGAGTCTGACTGGCGCACGAAGAATTCAGTACCATTATCTATGAAAATCTAAAAAAATCACAGTTGTTATATGGAAGCCCTCTTAAAAAAATATTTTAAAAGTTAATATATAACTAAATTTTCTGTGAATATTTTAAGCGACCAAAAAAAATTTGTTGTATTCGCCCGTCCTATAAAAATGTATTCTATAGTCTGTTTTTAAAAATATGCTTGGACCTATTAGAGTCCAAGTAGGTGCTTATAGGATATCTTTTACTCTGGAAAAATAAATAAATTATCACTTGAAAACATAAGAACATTTTAGTTATAAGTAATTACAGTAGGTACTCAATAGACATGGATTTCATTTTGTTGTGGTCTTCGCTATAAATTATACTTGGGTACAAAAAAAATGCTCTTCATAGGAAAACTAAAACCTTTGTTTTGTCTAAAAATTTATGGATTAATTAAAAATAAGTTATGGTTAATGTCCTAACAGTAATAGGATGGGGTCGAAGAGGGGGAGCAGACGAATACGCCACTAACAGCATCTACAAAAAATGGGAAAAGAAGAAAAAATGTCTAGTTTCCTTTAACTTGGGAGCGTTAGCTACTCGTAAGTTAAGCTATGTAGATTGCTAAATAAGTATTTAACGGTGCGTTCTTATCGGTGATAGGAATTTATTGCGTTTTTGGTGATAACTTTTACTGTTTTAGGTAAATATCTAATTTTAAGAGTTACTAAGTAGGTACCTAGATATAGGCTGCGACTTTGTCTCGGGGATAACAGATTGGTGTTATATGTGCAGAATGTTAGTTCAGTGTAGCTAGTTAGTGTTTTCAACCAGTTCGATCGCGTTACAGTAAACCATGATTTGTATAAAATAAAATCAACGTCACCTTGTTTGCGCCGGGCGAAGTTCCTCTTATTTCATACAAATCGAAGTTTACTTTAACGCGATCGAACTGGTAAAAAACTAGCATTTGATACACTGAACTACTGTAACCTGGAAACAAAGATATCCCGCATATTTGTACATTTAATTAAAGATTTTTTTTTTATTCAAATCAAATCAAAATCAAACCAAAATGTCTTTATTTGGACATCATATATTAATCAAAACTGACATAAAAATATTAAATCTATTTTATACAACAAAAGAAAAATATTATGCAAAAGAGAAAAAAAACAATATTAAAACAATAACAAAGAAAGTTATAAAAACTGATGCCCAAATCGGAGAACCACTCAGCTATTGTAGAGGAAACTGTCCCCTACGATGATTTTCAGTGACCGCCGTTTAGTGACATTTCGAACGCTAATGACGGAGATACAAGTACAAATAACACAAAAAAAAATGCACATATAAAAAAATAACAGAAAACATTGGCATCATAGCACAAAAAAAATATTTTAAAATAAAAAGTAAAAATAATAATAATAATAAGTAAAGTAAAGATAAAGATAAAAATGATTAACAATAATAACTATTATTTACTATACTATACTATACATTATTTACCATACTATACTATATATAAAAAAAAAAACCAGCAACTAATAAACAAATAGAAAAGTGATCGCATTAGTAGTAAACAAACAAACCGGTCTTAATGCAAGAATGAAAGGTACAATTCGTTAGGGTTTTCAATAATACCGTATTTTTTAATAGGTATATTCTTCCTTTTAATGACCTATCAAAAAGCGATTAGCGAACATTCTTATCTATTCCACGCCGTCGCGTCGCGTCGGTATGGTTTCGCTCTTCTTGCCGATCTAATACTACTTTTAAAATTTGGTTTAAGTACCTAATAGATTATTTAGTTTTCTTACAGTTAGTATATGTGTATAATCACACTCAATTATACATAGTTAACTATTTTAGGATGAATTTCTAAGATAGTTATGTTAAATTAATAATAAAAAGTGATACCTAAATATGAATCTATAATTATTAACACGTGTTCTAACGATACTTTGCACATGTTCACAACCTATCTTCTGATTGAACGTTGTCTGATTTACCTATTTAACTTAAAACTACAATCACCCTTGAAACGCTCACTTCACCCTTCATCACTTTAATGAGGGATTAAGTTAAATTTACACAATCAATGTAGGTGCGTAAATCGTAACGTTACCCGCCTTGATAACATTTTAGGTTTATATAAATATAGAATGTAGAAAACCGATACGGGCAGGGATTCGAACCCGCGACTACTGGGAAACCGTCCCGTCGCTCTACCAACTGAGCTACCGTATCGCTGTCCGTCTCGGTGAATTAAGCATTCTATATGTGATCGTCTTTATCGGGACGGTGGTGACATCTATTAGGTTTCTTTCGAAAATCCTAACCAATGTTTCTAACTTTGCAGTATAGATAAACATTGAAAAGATGCCACTACCGAAATCAATTTTTGAAAATATCTTTAAACATGTATAGCCATGTTAAGCTTATTTAAATTTATATAAATATAGAATGTAGAAAACCGATACGGGCAGGGATTCGAACCCGCGACTACTGGGAAACCGTCCCGTCGCTCTACCAACTGAGCTACCGTATCGCTGTCCGTCTCGGTGAATTAAGCATTCTATATGTGATCGTCTTTATCGGGACGGTGGTGACATCTATTAGGTTTCTTTCGAAAATCCTAACCAATGTTTCTAACTTTGCAGTATAGATAAACATTGAAAAGATGCCACTACCGAAATCAATTTTTGAAAATATCTTTAAACATGTATCTCGGTGAATTAAAGTTACCTTAGTTACCTTATATTTATATAAAACGTTTATACATATAAAACATATTATATCCCAGGTAGAAAAGGTTTTACAATAGAAGTCTAATAAAAGACGCTCATATAGAATGTTATTTCACCTTAGCTGGTGCGAAACCCTGCTGATATCAGTATTTTTCATTATATACTTTTTTAAATTTTAAATCTTCTTCTGCGTAGGGCCTCTTAAGTCAATTTAAATGAGTGCCAACTGTCGATAAAGTTTTCATTTGGCCCAAGATCTATTAAAGTTTTATCGGCACACACTTTCAGCTTATGATATCTTTCCATAATAGACAAAAGAGTGAATAATATTCACCGGAACCAGTAAAGTTATAATGATGCCGAATTCGTTTTTCCGGATTGCAATCCCTAGCAGGTACCTACTTATTGTTTTAGGAATGATGTTATGTTCAAGGACATATATCCAGATTAATTACTTCCTTAGCATGTAACAAAGACGCAAAGCACTATCAAAAATAATTACTTTAGGTATATACCTAATTACTACTTAGGTATTATTTATTGTACCTACATATTAACCGTAAAAAAGTTTTACTTGAAATGTAGAATAACGTTACTTGCGTGTCACGGTCGCAAAAAACAAAAATATATACAGGGTTATTTGCAATTAATATGTAGCTCTTGCAGTGATCCTCCAATCAAAACAACATTTGTTCTACGACTTTTTAAAAGGAATAGTTTTTAAAATTTAAGTTTTCCCACACAAAATTTGTTTCTTGGCTTTGAACTGTAATTAACTCGAGCGTAGGTAAAGCGCCCGGGCGTTGAATTTTTAACAAATTCTTAAAAAATACAGATAAATAAGTAAAAGAGGGAGCAACTTTTTTTTTGTGTTGTTTATGAAGATTTGTGAAAACTTGCAACATCTTTCTCGTTCTGCTCGCTGAAATTAAACAAAGCAGAAATACTGATTTGTAGTAGTTTTATTTAATCCTGATGTCCTTACAAAGGGCTTCTTCCTGTAAATTTTTGCCATGACATTTTTTTGAGAACATAATAAGCCTACCTTGTTTTCACGAACGAAAATAATACTACCTTCCTTTGTCAATGTGTTTGTCATAGGTTCGGACGTTAGAGCATCCACTGTAGTTATCACATAGATGCAAGGACGCTTTCTATGTTAGCCGTGATTTCCTTGGTTGTAATATATTTGTAAATAAATGTAGAATAAAAAATTCATGCCAAGTTTTAAGGCTGTTGCAATATTTTTTAGGAACATCGGAGTCAGCCGCACTCGCGTTACACTTTCGTTACGTCTCGCTCCGCACTGTGCGCAGACTATAGTACTTTGTAGTAGTGTCTGTGGACGCGACGTACCAGACACCAGCAGTTCGAAGATATTACTCATCTCCTCACCTCCAACTCGAAACACTTTAATACTAATCACGGCTACATACTAGTTCTTTTATATTTAAGTAGTAAGGTTGTTGAAAGTTTTAAGAACTATTTTTATTATCCTTATACCATAATTTGCAACAGAGGTCGCGTCTGGAAAAGACGAACCGAATGGTGCTTAACATTTATTTACAGTATTTCGCCTCGTATTTTGCGAAGCTTACGAGTAGCGAATGATAATTTTTCAGTGGGTGCGGGTTACGCCGAAATACAAATAAAACAGTGTAGGTAAGTCGTAATCTTTTATTCGTCGAAGCGGATGTGCGTGTGCGTGGGCTGCGGCGAGGCGGGCGCCAGCGGCGGCGGCGCGGCGGCTCGGGCCCGCAGGCGCTCGCGGCCCCGCACCCGGCCCCCCCCTGGGCCTCCGCGACGCGCCGCCTCCGCCCGCCGCCACTGCTCCTGCTCGTCGGCGGAGCACAGCACGCGCGCGCGCCCGTTCATTGCGCAGTACTGGAACGAAAACCGCTTATTGTTACTACGAGACATTATTGACCCAATATTATTTATAAATGTTAAGCTTGTGACAAATATATACTAAACACGGACGGATGGCGTGTCCGTGGATAAAAAAAGATGATTAAAATAAAATGTTATTTATATATATAATATCATATGTACGTACCTCGTCCGCCGCTTTAGCAGAATCGAACCGTAATATGACATCCGACTGACCCTCTTTGACTTCAACGTGTAGAACGTGGACGTTCGTTTTAATCTGCAAGATTACAAAATATAAGTAAAAAAAACACACAAAAAAATGTGATGCAAGAGTTCTGGAATTGAAATTAAATAAACTAACAAATAATGTAACAGACGGGTGAAGTGCCCGCGCGTCCATATACGACAAATACAGGGTTATTTGTAATTAGTTGAGCATCTCTTGCAGGCAGCCCCTCTACATCAATTCTAACAACATTTGTTCTACGACTTTTCAGAAATCTTGATAAATAACTCAGAACAAACGAAACAAAAAAATTTTTGCTACCTCGGTTATTTATTACTCTGTATTTTGTAAGCAGTCTAAAGTATAGGTCGCGGCAGTCTAGCGCTGCACGAAATTTATAACGTACCACGCACCTAATACTATTATCACTTTTTTTTGTTTTATTTCGAATAGTATTGTAATAATATTGTGTATAAAAATGTTAAAGTTATGATGTAAAAAAAAATAATTATTAATTCCTACTTGAGGTTTATATTTACTTACAATATCCAAAGATTTACTTTTACCAAACTTTTATTGTTTAATGCTTGCGTATTTAAAAAGTAGAATAAGCTAATAATTTACAATAATCTTATCGTTTACAATAATTCAATGTCTCATTTACAGTTATTTAGGTAATAGAAAAAAATAATTACAAATTACCTCTTAGATAAAATCCGGTGCCGGACTAAGTGCCGAATAAATGCGGGTGGAGTGTGGACATCACGCACATACCGTTCAAAGTAGTCCCCTTCGCATCCAACACAAAGACCACACCTAAAAATTAACTGTTCACCAACTCGTGACAGTACTTGCGTATTCGTTTTAATTTGGTCAAACGCACAAACAATTTTGTCCATTAACATAACGCGGTTTGCTACTTCACCACCGGAATATACTAGGGCAGGCTTTGCGCACATTGTCACCACACCTAGCTAACACTCGCACCATCTCGGTATAGGTACTCGATACTTGTATAAGTATACAGCATCGCAATACTATTATCCGTAGGTACACACTAATCGTAATTATCAAATAACAAAGATAATAATAATATTAAAATACAATAATTTTTGAAAATTAGTGTTACCATCATTTAAAAAAACATCACTAAAATATTAAGTAATAATATTTAAAATAGCTCCATCTTTGGATCACGACTAAAAACTTTATTCAAAGTTTTAACACCACGGACTGAGCATGGTGTTATAACTTAGAACAAATAAGCTCAAATATTAAACTTATAATTTAAATAAACTTCCTATTATTTATATTACTCCTTGTGTTTTTTTAATATTTTATTTTGTCGGTTTATGGTTCGGATCACAAGATGGAGCTATTTGATGGTTTTAATTAATGGTAACACCAACTACCAGTACCAAGTATCCAAAGTTATTGTAATTTGATATTATTGTGTTTTTTATTTGATAATTAATATTTCATTTGTCTCGTGAGATTTATGGTGATGAAAGTGTGTAGTATTACTGATATTTTATATTAACTACCTGGATTGTTTCTGTATACCGACGCTTCTACTTGTGACTGAATGCCATTTCTAGGAACTTCGTAAAGAAATTCGTAAGTAACTTATTGTTTTATTGTCATGATATAAATATTAACAAACGAGATAAAATGATATGTATAAAGTAAGTTAAAGAGAGCTTATTGTTTTGTAAAAATATTTATTTAGTTTCTTATCGAATTCTCAAAGAAAATACTCTATATTAGTTACTATTCCAAATAATATTGGGATCAAACTAGTTCAATTAATTTATTCCTTTTTAATAGGTGTAAATATTGTAATTAGATAATAAAGGCTGACTTTGTAAAAATTATATTATACAAAAAAATGTGTTTCGACTATTGTAGAAAATATTTTAATAAATAAAAGTAGAAAACGATCCTATTTTTTATACCTTAGAAAATTAGAAATTAAAATCATGGTTAGTAGCACTGTTACACTAGTCGGCGAATAGTTTCTTGTTCCTGATCAAGAAATTGCGCTTTGCGCGAAAGTACTCTGTGCGACTGAGACCAAGTTCTAACGTGTTACGTGCATCGCCGCCGCTGCGACACCCCGCCACCCCGCGCCCCGATGCACGTGGCCTTGGCACATATTTTGACTACGCAAGGTGCGTGGCCTCTCTTTGCTCAAGGTTAATGCACGTTCAGAGTTAGTAAATAAATTTTGTATGGGAAAAACTAAATTTTTAAAACTATTAATTTCAACAACAACGAACGTCGAACAAATGTTGTTAGAATTGATGTAGAGGGGCTGAGAGGTGAAGAGGTGCTTTACTAATTACAAATAACCCTGTATAATTTCATACAAATCCATACAGTATTTTTAGCGTGATGATCGGACAAACATCCAAACAATATTTTCAGTGTACATAAGTAGTATTCAATACATACTGTTCTTTTTGTCAACCTCACATCCAGACATGGCTCCGGTAGGACTTCCTTGACAAATACTCCGGGAATCTTTTCCAAAGGTTCCAAGTTTTTTCTACTTTCGAGTTCTGGTGTACTGTTTACTGTCATAAAAATATAAATCTTGCAATTAAAATGATTGTATTTTAATAATTTTAAAATTAAAACATTTTTTGATTTCATTTGTTTTGAGTAAATTTATCAAGATTTGTAAAAGATATAGACAAAAGTTGTTGGATTTGATGTAGAGTGGCTGCCTGCAAGAAGCGACCCATTAAAAATAACCCGGTATACATATTTAATATCTTATAATAATGCTAATGAGGTTTTTAGCCTCTGTATTACAAGGAAAAGGGGCAATTGATGAGCAGTAATTCTTAAAAATATGTAGTATTACTACCTTTAGGCATGAGGTTTCGAAGATTGCCAAGAGAAAGGTATTTAAATGATAATTATTATTGATAGAGCCAGTTGGGAAAAAAACTTATTGTAAAGGAACTGTTGGAAGGAATATATATTCCTTCCAAAATCGCCGGATGACCGGTTATATTTCCCTTAGTACATATGTCATCCGGCGATATTATTCAGTGATTATACTAAAACTTTTTTCCATAATTAGAAAAAGGGCACAAAAACAAAAGGTTAGAAGAAATTCTTACCAGGCCCTTCAACAGCGGGAGCGGCTGGTGCGGGAATGCCAGCATAAGCGTGCTTCTTATTTTGCCAATTACATTTTAATTCCTTCATGTACTTCCTTTGTAAATTTAAATATTTATTTCTAAGAGCTTTCCACTCAGATTTTGGCAGCACTTGCAGACCCCAAAGCGCGCCTTTAGGAGCTTCGCCTTTCCCAAGAGACTTTACTTTTCCTTTTTCTTTGGAAGACCGTTTCTTAACTTTTTTCTTTCTTGGAGCTTCTTCAGTATTCGTTTCATCATTACTTGTTATTTCTTCTTTAGATTCGATGTCTGTAATTTTGGCTTCCTGTAACAGATTTTAGTGTAGAAAACTAAGACGTTGATAAAATTAAAACTATAATTATATTATTTGTGAAAAATAATAAGGAGAGAATACAATACCTCAGAAGGAGTAGAAATGTTTTCTTTTGATTCGTCCTCCTGTAATTAGAAGGTATTATTAACTTAAATCCTTTTTTGGTCATTTTGTGGTTTCACAAATATTTAAATAATCAATACTAACACCCAAAGCCGAAACAATTGGTCAATCACCCAAATAATTCAGATCAAAAATCTTTATTGAAAATAAGTTTTACACAAACCAATTTCTCATTGTTAAAGCTACCGCCAGCTCGGAAAAATAATTCCCACAGACCTAAGAAGAGCTGGTGACAGAAACGCAGCGGGATTGTCATGATTTTTTTTAAACAGTACATAAATACATTACAATACTAAGTATATAATATTGAAGTAGCCTGCCTGGCAGCGGTCGCTACATACCCACGTTGTATTATTCCTCTAAGTATTCATATACATTGCAGTATCATTTTGCACACAAACGATCCTTAGTTATTCTCTCAAATTTGTTAAATGGTAATTAAACTTTAACGTTTGCTGGGACTTTGTTGTAAAACTGTATACATTGCCCCATGAAAGATTTACTCACTTTTTAAGTCGAGTTACAGGTAGCGCGAGCTTGTGTTTGTTATCACTGTGCTTAACAAAGTATTTTTATGTACATATTTAAGATTTTCAAAAATATACTAACTGGCGACCGTAAGTACATTAATTTGCCTAAACTTATCTCGTAAAAACATTCTAGGGCCCAGGTTGTAAATTGCACGGATAGCTCTTTTTGGTAAAACGAAAATGGTATTTATATTGGTACCCCACAATAAGATACCATAAGACATTATACTATGAAAATAACTTTAATACACTAACTTATTAGCGGTCTAATATTTTTAACAGCGTACGTGTCAGAGCTAAGTTTATTAGCCAATTCAGCTATATGAGGATTTTCGTCGTTCCCTCATTTAAAGGTATATTAGTTTGCACCTGTTTAATATTAGAAGTAGAAAATCTAAAAAGTTTAGTCTTTTTATTATTAAGCAACTGGTTGTTAACACTAAACCAATGCACTTTTCTAGAGAGAGTTTTGTTTACATCGTGATACATTACCTGATGCCGTTTTACTTTAAATATTATTTATTTTATAATTATATTAAAGAAGCGTCATCAGCAAACAATACTATCTCATTATGTTTGTCTACAAAAGAAGGCAGGTCAATTATATACACAATGAAGAGAAATGGGCCTTAGATTGAACCTTGAGGAACCAATATATCAATCGGAGTCCTAGCCGATCTTTTTCCATTCGCCTCTACCCCCTGAATTCTATCAGACAAGTAAGAAATCGAGAGTTTGAGATCAATGTTCTTAATGCCATAGTGGTACAATTTTCTGACCAATGTTTCATGCTGAACACAATCGAAAGCCTTATACAGATCACAGAGAACTCTTAGAGCATCCCGTGACTCATCCCAGGCCTCATACAGATTAGCCTTAAAAATGATTGCTAAGTAAGGCGCAACGAGGTCCATTATTGAGCCAATCACCTTTTTTTTACCTTTACAGATATTCCCCATAAGTTGAAAGTATTCTGAATATTTAAAATTTTAAAACATTACTAATACTAGATAAGGGTACAGAATGAATTGTGTGGAAACAAAGAATGTAAATTGTTTCATTTAAAATTATTTATTTATGTGTCTGTACTTACAGTGGATGTATCCAGTCTCTTTTCACCATCTGACTCATCCTGTTTTTGTTCTAAGCTCTTAGGTTTCTTCTCCTTATTTTTCTTAGGTTTCTTTTTAGGGGGTTCATAGTTTTTAATCTCAGTATTGTCACATAATTCTTCTATCGGTTCTACACTGAACATTTTGATAGAAGACAGTTCTTCAGGTGGCATACAAGAAGGTAATTTACAACCCATTTTGGTGAACGTGTTGATGCAGTTTTGAGCATCTTGTGCTGATGAAAATTCTATAAATGCAAAACCCTGTAAATCATATTAATTACACCTGTTTGGACCTAAATTATAATACAAATATTACCCACTATTACAATTATGGGTGTTATGTTTGACAAATACTAGTTTAGGTATAATATAAAACAAATAACAAACTTTATTCTTTTGCGAGTTCTTGAATTTTGGCAAAGAAATGTATGCAACCTGTCCGTAATCTGAAAACACTCTGTCAAGCCATTCACGGTTGGCTGTAACTGGTATTGACTCAACATACACGGTTCGTAAATCAGCATCATATGGCATCATGGGAGTTTTTCTGCACACCTATAACAATTGCTTGTACAGACTACAAATTTACTGATAAGATAATTGACTTTCATTTATCAATTTAAATTATTTTTATAATTGATTATATTGAAAATTTATTAATTGCGATTCCTTTCTATAATTTGAAATATCTCCACTTCAGCTTGTTCCAGCACCAACAAATATTTTAAATATTTAATGGAGATATTAACAAAGCTATGTTTGATAATGACACAAGTCAAAGTTATAATTATCTATTACTATTACTAGTTATGTTTGAAAACAGTAAATATTTTAAACTTACTTTTAATTTATCTTCTGATAAATCTAAAACCGTGGAATGTTTCATAGCCTTAACAATATCACTTGCATCCTGTGTCATAGAGCGAATCTTGTTGAATTTAAGAAACTCTGTTATTGGCACATACGGATCGCTTTTGACTAAATCCCCTAAAAACCTATCCTTGCTAAGATTAGCATCACTGAAGTAAAATTCCATTTGCTTCATGATATTATCATAAATTTGTTTCTTCCTGTGCCGAATACGTTTTCGAGGGTTATTTTCAAGTTTAATTTCGTCCACAACATCCGCGCTCTCAGATTCTGACATGCTTTAATGAAAAAGTGTAATTAAAATAATGCATAATAGAAGAGCTTGTTCAAGACAGCATACAATATTTTGGCTATTTGCTGTTTTATTCTACTATTTAGTACTTCGTGTCACATTTTGTGCTTACCTGCTTTAAAGTTTTAGCTTTTATTACGCAAATGTAAAAAAAAAGGATGTAACTGTTATAAACATTAATAACACCAATGACCACACAGCAGTACGTCTTTAAAAAATATACTAAATACTAGTTACTTTAAAGTTTAAAACATAATACTTTAAATGAATTAAATCTTATGTAGAAAACTGCTAGAAACTACTAGCTTATAGTACTCTGTGCTACTAGCGTACACAAAGAATATTTTCTTATTTATTTTTAGATGGCTTTTATTTAAAGAATAGAGAAATCTTAAAACTATAAGTTGAATTTGCTCTTTTCATTTTTGACAATTGACGAGTGCCAACTGCCAAATGCCAATTACTAATAATTCACAGATCTGAAATGACATTTAGCTCAGACTACAAATTTATACCCCATTAGTAAGATAATATTAGACTTTATGTTCATGAACATCTTCCTGTCACTTATAACAAATTTTCTTAAAAATCCATACCTGACAACCTCGACTATTATGTATAACAATGAAATATCCTATATAGTCACTCTATAGACAGGTCACATCTTTTCCGTACGCGCGTACAACGACCAAAATGCAGTAAAATTACTAAAAATTAATAAATGTTTATCATTTAATAGCAATATTGCTTTTATGGTTATTTAGATGGTTTATACCTAAAAATATTTCAGTTTTCATGAACACATGCGGCAGCACTGTACAAAATTGGTGGCAACACTAAGCCCCAACCAATGGTTGTCATATTTTTACAATAAATATATATTTTTAATAGGAAAATGAATGAACTTCTTGCTAATATTCTTTAAATCCTATTAAAACTCTTAATTTTTATCATTGTTATGTGATAGAAAATGTCTGACCGCACAATAGCAGTAAGTAGACAACAAGATGAATTTCTCGAAAGTTACCAAGTTGGAACTCGATAAAAAGACCATTTGTTTTCCGAATCGTAATGGATTTAACGTTACAATTGAAATCACGTTACAATCTAAGTATCACTTTGAAATAAATTCCATGATCTATGTACTTAAAAATGCTTTGCAATGTCTCTTAACGATGTAACACCAATGATAACGTATTATATAGAATAAAGATATATTATTTTCATCTTTGCGAATGATTTTGTTTTATTTACTATAAATAAAAACGACATGAAACTATAAATAAAAAATTACATATTTATGGTTGAATAATGAAATTTAATATATTTATGTGCTTTAAAATTAGTTTTTGTGAATATGTAATGCATACTGTATAGACAAATTTTATAATAATATTTAATTTTCAGTCCCGCCCAAGCTTAGAGCAGGTTGTTGCCATAATTGATTTCATGGAAAACCATCCAGCCTTAGGTCTCGGACAGTTAAAGGGTCTTGAAGGTAGGAGTCAGAGCAAGAAACTCTGGTGTAAGCTCACAAGAATTGTAAATACTATGGATGGACCAACTAGACCTATGAAATCTTGGGTTAAGGTAATAAAAGTTTAGATTTATAATTTAATGTGTGTAAATAAAATTTAATGTGTGTCATGATAAAAGTATAAATAAAATTTAAATAAATAATAATTGATACTTTCTCGTCTAAGTTTTTTCAACATAGTAAATTCCTACAGTTTACTAGAAAAAGGTAAACTGAAAGAGTTGTTGGGTGCTTAATCTTTAATTAATCATTAGTGTAATTGTTTCAGTATTGGGCAGATAAAAAGTCAACTGTGCGGGCAAAAGTAGTATCCAGTGGAGGAGATCCAAATCATCTAACATCCAATATAGAGAAGAGAATATGGGACTTATTTTTAACTATAGATGAAGGAAATAGTAAGTTCCAAATTTCTTTAGTTTAAATGAGTATTTATTTTAAAAGAAGGTAAGATTTGCTTGTTTTTAAATAATTAAATTCATAACTATTGAACTAATTTGAATGATTCTTTTACTAACAGAAAGATAATTTGTCTCTGATTAACAGCAACAGATTAGAATTCTACTTGTGAAATTTTATTTTGGACCGAGAGTATCATATATTGAGTATTTTTTGGACTAAAACACTTTCATAAGCAAAATATTATCCAACTATTACTTTTAGAAAATCGTAGTTCAGTAAAATTGGAATCACAATATGAGTTTGATTACAATGAGGATGATAATCCAGAGACAAACCATGGAAAGGATACCTCCTTAAGCTTTGAAGAACCGGTTGATTTTGAGGAAAGACAAATAGCTATTATGGAAAAACTGGTATGTCTCTTTGTTTATATTTTATAAGCATATTGAACTAACAAATAGTGTCTCTGCTCAATATTATACAATTGAGGGATTATAACTTATAGATAGATATACAGTATAACTTGGTGATAGAATGAACATCCAGTAGGTATTCCATTGATGTACAAATAATAGTTAAATAGTCAATAGTCATTTATTCATAAATATACATTACAAGTCAAACAGGTTTGGATACAAGTACTTATAGTTATTAATATGTCACAATTACAGATATAGTTTTATTGTAATTGTATACATGTCAAGGATATTATTCATTATATTAGGGCAAAATATTATTAAATTTATTAAAAAAAGAGCTTTTTTATAAATAAGATTATTAAACCTATCTTATTACCTTTGAATGTCAATCTAAAATTATATATTGGTGTTCAAAAAATGTGCGTGCTATCCTCTACACAGTTCCTTGTAAGAGTTCCGAAACAAACATGTGCCTTCTATTGGGATCACTCTAAGGAATATTTCGTAAAGAGGAAACCCAAGTTTGCGATCCGACCTCTCGCCCCTGTATCTATCTGTTAACCATCATTAGCTCGCGAGCAGCCATTATTTATCTTCTAAAGTTTATCAACGAAAATGTTTCGAACAGAAATGGATTCCATCCAGGCATGCAGCCAGGGATGGAGGCCGTCTCTCTCAGTGAGAAGTGACCACTGCTTAGCAAAATAAGACAACTTGGTTTCGTTAACAACAAGTTATCCTAGACGTGCATGATCACTTGCCCCTAGGGTTGCCAACCATACTTTATAATAAAGTATTATACTTTATTTTTGGTAATTATACTTTATACTTTTGCATGCAAATAAAGTATGTGAAAATACTTCATTTCCAGGCTTTACTGCGATACAAAGAACAAAATACTCATTATGGGTTTTATAGGTATGTATTTAACTATTTACCATATGAATTAGAAAAGATGAACAAAACGATTTATAATTAACTAGCTGTGTCTGCGACTTCGTACGTCGATTTTGATAATACGTACCCTTTGTACTTACCAATGTTTTTTAAATCTATAAATCATCTAACTGCTAAGCAGCAATGGTACGACAATAAGAGATTATTATCTTTTTTATTTGGTAACTGATTGTTAAAAAAAAACAAAATGTAAAGTGAATTCCATGACAATATACAATAGCGTGAACAAACATACAGACATACAGAAGAACAGACAATATGAAGAACATTGTTTTAGAATCTCTTGCTTAGGTATAGGGCCCCCTATATGAATTTTAGAAAATATTTTTTTTGGTGTTGTGTGCACAACTAAAAGACAAACAGACAAAGATTTTAAAAATGCTGAAAATTAATTCTGTTATTTTCAATGTACAAAGACTACTGCCCTACAGATTTATTACATGTATAGAATTTCCATTTCTGTATAAAATTAAAAAAAAAACATCATAGGGGATCTTTATAAGAGCAAGAGAACCCAAAACAATGGTTTTTCAGTTTGTCTGTATCTCTGTATGTATGTGCATGCTAATCTCAGAAACGGCTTAACCAATTTGATTGCTGTTTTCAGAAATATATTATCACAGTCTTCATTTAACATTTAGTGTTTGTTTCATCTAAATCGGTTAAGAAATAAAAAGTTATGTCAATTTATGGCAATCACGTAATAAGTACCATTAAAATCTTATTCTATACATGTAATAAATCTGTAGAAAGGTAGTCTTTGTACATTGAAAATATTTAAAAAAATATACCAGGATGTGAAGTGATAACTAACACACACACACATTTTCACTTGTTTAAGTATTTTATCAATATTGAATAAGAGCCCGCACCAATAAAGCCTTAATAATCTTGGAGACGACTGTTTCTATCTCGACCTAACCAAGAACCATCTCAACAAACCAGGCTTTCGATTAAAAAAACCGCAATTAAATCTGACCACGCGTTTGGCTGCTTGAATGCCACAGACGGACACACTGATACACAGATCGACAGGTCAAACTTATAACACCCCTTTTTTTGAGTCGGGAGTTAAAAATGGTTTTATTTTAGCGAACATAACTGGCTTTCCATACTTCCTAGTATGTCTTTGAAAAATGAAATTGAATTGGAACATTTTGAAATGGTAATAAATTTAATTAGAAACGAATTGTTTATTTATTTAAATTTCAATGTTGATTGTCAAACAAACTTTGAAACATTTAAAAATAGTAATAAATTTGAGCTTGTGGTAAAACCACATAAAAATACGTTTTTAAGGCAATAAAAGAATAAAATTTTAAAAATACTTTTTTTTTCATTCAAATACTTTATTTTTTCCTATTCAAACCATTTTATACTTTATTTTCGTCAAAAAAAGTTGGCAACCCTACTTGCCCCACAAGTGACACGTATGCTCGATTGCGCAATGCGCTCTTATAATTAATTATATAATTTAAAATTAGTATAATTATAGATATAGTATGGAAAATAACTACTTATTGTCGAGATAAATTGTAGTTAGAAAAAAAATAATGGAAACAAGGATGAATAATATTTATTTAAATATTACTGAAATTAAATTAAAATTCATAATTTCAAACAGTCTGACATTGTCTAATATTCTCAGTTTTCTAAGATGCTAATCTCTTAGTTTCACAATAAATACTCTACAGGTAAAAGTGATGAGTTCTCAAGCGGCCGCTCTCACCCAAGTGTCCGAGGCTGCGCTCGCCCACGCACACGCCATGGAGAAACTGGCTGAAGCTTCCGACATACAGGTTTATATACAACATTTATTTAATTAAGCAGCTCGTGTAGAGTCGACGCCCTCACACTGAACGCTCGAGTGGACCCCTCGAAGTAACAACGCGGAGGATTTGCATCGAATTAAAATATTCGTATTACATTATTTTAATATCCATCCTCTACTAAAAAAACAATCAAAAATACATAAATTGTAATAAAGTATTGTTTCAATTATTTTTAGGCGAAAGCAATAGATCGTCTAGCCGGCACGTTCTCGAGTATATCGGGCGTCACGCACGACGTCCGCGCCGCCATCTTGGACATAGACGCGTCCTTGAAGAGGTTCTACACCGCGCCTACCTAGGACTAGGGCGAGCTATACTGGTTCATGATGAAGTTGTGTAAAGTAATTAGATATACATTGTAAATAAAGTATTTTTGTATAATTCATTTATTGTACGGGTGACTGCAGAGATAATACAAAACCTTTACTTAATATTTACTAAGTATGACTAATATATAAACCGAGTTACTTACTTAAAGTTGGAGACAAAACTGACTTAAGTAAATTAAATTATAATTAAAAGAATTACAAAAAGTAAGTCCGATAAACAAAGGTTTCGAATATCTTTTCTTAGGTTCCGCTCTTGGATTCTTATTAGAAATGTGTAATCTAGCATTGTATATATGTCATTTATTTGGATGAAGCCGAATATATCTATTCATTAGCTTCTGAAATTTAAAAAGTTAAAGATGAAAACCTAAAGAACTTCAATTAGGTACTCTACTAATATTTGTTTCGAAATTCATATTCATTCATTCTTTTTTACTAATGTTTCAATGTTCAACTTCGTTCAACTTGTTGGTATTTTAAAATATAAATATAATGATAAAGATTATAACTCCACAATAACAATATCAATTATTGATATTTATAATAAAAACAGTAATATAAGTACATTGACACTGATAGAAATAGACAAGCCCAATGACATAAGTATAGTCGCCTTGCAGCATATAACACCAAAATTTTTTTTTGTGAATTTTATGATTTTATGGTAGGGAGAGATAGATTCTGATCCATCAAACTTTAAAAAACCTTTAAAGATCTTTGACAACGTCTTGTAAATAGTGGGAAAAAACGGTAGGTACATAAAGTATCAAAATAAAAAGTAAATACCTTCAGGTAGGTACAATATCCATCACAGTTTTTAAAATGTATAAAATGCACTAACATATGACGTTTTTCTTTAAAAACAAAATTGCAATAAAGATTTTACTTACCCCTTATTTTTACAACTACCCTCTTTAGCTTATCAGTCATTAAAATGTGTGCAAAAAAATGTTGAACGGGGATAATGCCTACTTACATAATTAGTTCTTGGAAAATTGAAAGTGACTTTTGTCAAGCATACTTAGGACGTAACACTGTGTCCGGTGTCACTCTTATAACATTAAGAACAATGATCTCAAATTGTTGTGACAAATTTTTATCTCAATCAAATTTGATAAAATTAAAACATAAAATTAACATTAAACTTTATCATTAGGATAACATATTATAAACACATGTACCCAACCGATTTAGGGAAATACCTAAAGCTCTTCTTTTTATTTCTAATTATTGTCGTTTAGTTGAAGTTTTTTTTTTTATATTATCTAGGGCAATGCTTGACTACATTCCACCTGATGGTAATGTAGTCTTAGATGATAAGTCGCATTGCACTAGCAACCTATTCACTCTTCTCTTGAAGACACACATTATATTTGGCCGGAAATACGCAGGAAAATTGTTCCAGTCCTTCGCTCTACGCACTAAAAATGAGGAAGCAAAGCGCTTCGTTCGGACAGGTGGAATGTCCACAACAAAAGGATAGATACCTGCCGTGCGTCGGGACGTCCGGTGATGGAAGGGGGACGGGGGAATTAACTCGTGTAATTCCTGCGCACACTTGCCGAATTGTATCCTATAGAATACTGAGAGGCTAGCAACTTTACGCCTGTGTTCAAGGCTTTGGAGGTCGGCTTCGACCAATTCGGGATCGCCTATAAGCCTCTTTGCTCGCCTCTCAATTGAGTCCAGAACCGCAAGATGAGACTTTGCGGCACCAGCAAATATGTGACCACAGTACTCTACACCCGACCGGATCTGTGCTTTGTATAAAACAAGAAGCTGTCCCGGTGTAAAGTACTGCCGAACTGCAAGCATTGCTGCTGCTGCTCTTGCTCTGAACTCAATGAACCGACCAAAGTTGAGGTTCGAGGAAATCACTAAGCCTAACAACTGAAGCCGGTCCCTGTATTCCAAGGATACATTCTGGAAAGTAAGAGCCAAGGTGAAAGGGCTCTTTTTGGCGGTGAACAGACACGTCTGCGTTTTGGTGGCGTTGAACTTGACAAGATTGGCATTGCTCCATGCGGAGAGTGCCTGAAGTTTGTCATTCAAACGTTGCACCATGACTTCTCTTTCAGACTGTACTTGATCTCGACTAGCCCGAGTACTCGGCAGATATCTTTCTACAACTGTGCTGTCGTCTGCATACCCATAGATACCGGGCTTTAACAGATCATTAATGTGCAGCAGAAAAAGAGTTGCAGAAAGAACGGACCCCTGAGGCACTCCGGCATTTATTGTCAAGGGTTCCGAGGAACACCCGTCAACAACTACTCGGAGAGATCTCTGGCTCAAAAAATCCGTGACTCAGCCGATCAGACCAGGAGATATACCGTACGCTGAAAGCTTGCTTATAAGGCTTGCATGCCAGACCCTGTCAAATGCCCTCGAGACGTCTAGAGAGACGGCGACCGCTTCTCCGTTCTTCTCGATGGCCTCGCCTAAAATGTGTGTTGCATACACTAGGAGGTCCCCAGTAGACCTATTACGGCGAAACCCGTACTGTCGGTCACTGAGGAGATCGTTACCTTCTAGGTATGCTAGAAGGCGCGAGTTCAATACAGGCTCCATAATCTTGCAGAGTATGGAGGTGATTGAAATCGGTCTGTAATTGACAGGGTCGGCACGGCTGCCTTTTTTGGGCACGGGTTGCACATTAGCAAGAAAAATGAAGTTATCGTAGATAGTGATGAAAGTGAGGTAGACTGAGCGCTACCTTCACTTGAATATACAAAATATGAGGACCGCATACTGATAATGGTTTTGAACTCAGGAAAACTTACAGATTATGATTCTGGATGTTGCCAGGAGCTATATTGGTCCATTTTTTATATTTATAGGTACTTATAGCCAGATAATTAAAAAAAAAATAACAATATAATAATAACAATATTTTTTTTAATTTGTTTTCCCGATTATCTTGATCATTATGTATGAAATGTAATGTTCACCTACAATGCACTTTTGTAGTCAAATGTTTTTGACTTTATCATTTCATAATTAATAACCTCTAATTATCAAAAGGCATGTCAATAAATAGATGTAAGCTATACATTTATTGTAAAAAGAAGTTGACAGTCTGTATATTATATTTAATAACGAATTAGTATATGACACACAGTAATAAAAAATATAAAAACAAAACTTGTTTTTTTGCATTTTTGCCAAAATTTTGTGGTTATGTATAAAAATTGCAAATAAAGAAGCTGTAGGTCTTATTATTACCTTTTTTTTTTTTTTTTTTTAACGTCAGGAATCCTCATGGATACACACCTCCATCAAGGGGATGATGGAGGTGGTTATGTGAGACTCCTACTCACTAAACCTGACGGTTGCCGCCGCCGTCATAATGGGACACCACGGGATCGCTTTCGCACTCACCGCGATGCCCCGACGTGATCCACGAAGAGGGCACCCCGCAACGAGAAGCACCCATCCCTTTTTCGCAGGCTTGATAGATTGTGGAGGGATCCCCTTCCCTCCACCCAAGCCTGCTGCCTCTGAAGGGGGCCGAGACCCCCTTCTGGCTGGACTTGGTCTCAGGGAATCAGGTGTAAAACCCGACTCGACCATCATCGACCGTGCCCAGCCCCACCGCGGTAGTCCCCCCGAGAGGAGACCACCGGTCAGGCCCCCTTTATTTATTATTTTTTTTTTTTTTTGTCGTTGGAAAAATGCGTTACGCATCATCCCAGCGGCCAGGAAGGTGATGGCCGAGGGGTTATGTGGGACTACCCGGCAGCATAGAGGACGCTGCCATTTTTAAGGCTACCTACTAAAAAACCAACGGTTGACCTCATCGCCATAGTGGAACGCCACGGGATCGCTTTCGCACTCACCGTGACGCCCCGGCGGAACTTAGGGACACCCTCTAGGCCTATAATGAGTGGGAGAGGTCACCCCCCTCTCCCGCCCAGGCACTACGGCTGGGGAAGGAAGCGGCGGACATACTCCCGCTTCCTTCTTCCCAGCCTAACCCTATGGAGCGGGTCTGCGGTAGAGGCTAGCTCCCTGATCCGTTCCGCGGCCTCCTTTGCGGCAATGACTTGTTCGCAGAAGGAGGCCATGGCGACCCAAACGTCCTCACTGTCGAGCATCTTTGGAATGACGCTCAACAGCGAGACACTGCTGCCGACCACGACCGCCAGCTCTTCTCGCTGGCGGTCCCACGCCACACACTCCTCCAGGGTGTGACGAGCCGTGTCCTGTGGCTCACCACAGTGGTGACAACAGGGAGTCGCCTCTCTCCTCGCCACCTTGTGCAGATACCCCCCGAAGCATCCGTGCCCCGAGAGTATCTGCACAAGGCGGAACGTCAGAGTCCCGTGCCGCCGGTCCACCCACTGCTTGAGGTGCGGAAGTAGCACCCCAACAGTGAAAAAACCGGCGGCCGGAGACTCCAACTCTCGTTTCCACCGCTGGATCAGGACATTTTGTGCCCCTGCCCTGATCCTAGCCACCTCAGGCGCTTCGCCCCTGGCACGAGCGTCGGCCCGGTGCCAGTACACTGCAGCGTTGACCTCCGCCTGGAGTTCCCAGGGGGGGTCACTTGCTAGCAGTGTCGCCGCAGTGAACGACACCGTACGGTACCCCCTGATCACCCTCACCGCGATGGTCCTCTGTGATTGCCGCAAGAGGTGGTAGACCATATCGTGGTGGTAGACCATAACATCCGGTCGCCGGCAAAGTTACCACCCATCGGGCAGAGTCGTGCCGCAAAGCGACTTAGTCGTGTTCCGGCACGTTGCTCGATGAAGCCGTTTATGGGAAATGGGTCTGAACAGTTGCGGTGCGTTGGCGAACCGGTTTGACGTCGGGTTGGTGTTTGTTTTGTCGGGTGTCTAGTCGAGGAGGGTAGCGGGATCCGAAGCGACGGCTTTCCGCTGGACGCCCGCAGATAGTTGGGGGCCCAATTAGTGGGTTAGCCACCCATGAAAGGCTGCCCCGCCAGCTGCGAAAAATCCCAGGGTGGCTCCATCGTGCTGGCTGGCGACCAGACGAGGAGGCCCGATGGCGATCCCTGGGGGGGTTCGGGCGTCCCCGCAGTCTCCAGACTAGCCTCCCAGTGGCAAGACATCACCAATTTCGACGTCAGGTTCGTTATGTACCGCCTCGTTCAACTGCCATTTCCCATCCCTATTCACTTTTATATTTATTTTTTTTATGAAAAAGTTTAAAAAAGGGAACAAGTTAAAGCAGCGGTTGCACTCCTCCTCATATAAAGTGCACCTCACTAATATAAGGGGTTTGCACTCAAATCTTTTAGCTGTCCACCACCACCTGGAGACAGAGCAGCCGCACTTGCTCTTTTTGACGGAGACGCAGATACAATGTCCTATGAGCGCTGCATACTTGGATTATCCCGGTTACTCGTTAGAGCATAACTTTCGCTCACGGGCCGGAGTCAGTGTGTACGCGCGGAACGACCTCTGTGTTCAGCGTCTCCGTCACCTTGAAGACCCCATTTTTTCTTCCCTATGGGTTTTAGTGGACACAGGAAACGAAAAAATCCTGTATTCCTGTGTCTACCGTTCGCACAGCGGTGACCAGGAGACAACTCGTTTATTTGAGTATCTCAGTGAGGCTGCAGATATGGCTCTGTATCAGTACCCTTCGGCGCAGCTCGTCTTTCTGGGGGACTTTAATGCCTGTCATCAGGACTGGCTGTTCCCGTACCAGAAGACCGACCATGCTGGAAGAGAAGCGCGGAACTTTGCGTTGTCCTTGGACCTCTTTCAGCTGGTGAGGCAAGCGACAAGGGTACCAGATGTGGTAGGCCATACAGCCAATTGCCTGGACCTTCTGCTGACAACTGATCCGGACAGGTATCGTGTAGAGGTCACGTCCCCCTTGGGAACTTCAGATCACTGTCTGGTGAAATCTGTATTTACATATTCCCCACCAGCTTTCGAACCACATGGTGTTAGGCGAGTATGGAAATACAAGTCAGCAGATTGGGATGAGATGCGGCACTTTTTTGCGTCTTATCCTTGGCGGCAGGTCTGCTTCTCTTCTTTGGATCCGTCGAGTTGCGCGGATGCTATAACTAATGTAGTGCTTCAAGCAATGGAGTATTTTATTCCTTTTGCTGACGTGCCCATCGGTGGCAAAGCTCGCCCATGGTTTAATGCCGAATGTCGTCATGCACATAACCGAAAACATTCGGCATACCTTATTTGGGCTGATGCTCGAAGCCGCAAAACTCCGGATGTAAGTATAAAGAAGAGAGCCTTTAACCAAGCTGCCAAGTCCTATAAAAAGGCATTGCGGAAGGCTCGTCTCGATCGAATCGCTAAGAATGGCGAAAAGCTCTCTGCCAGACCAACTGGCAGTCGAGCTTTCTGGTCTCTTGCGAAAGCGATCGAGTCGAATTTCTGCCAACCCTCACTGCCTGCTCTGCTGAAGCCGGATGGTTCCCTGGCTCACACAGCAACAGAGAAAGCAAATGTATTTGCTTCTCTGTTTGCTGATAATTCGCATCTAGACACTGGCAATGCTTCTCCAGCACATCTTCCTCACTGCGGTATTTCGATGCCTGAAATCCGCATCACTAACAAAGAGGTATGGAGAACATTGTGTCGTTTAGATGTGAATAAAGCCAGTGGTCCTGATGGTATACCAGTCATTCTGCTCAAGACATGCGCAGCTGAGTTGTCTCCTGTACTGACACGTCTGTATCGTCTCTCTTTCATGACTGGATTAGTGCCGAAATCCTGGAAGCTTGCTAATGTGCAACCCGTGCCCAAAAAAGGCAGCCGTGCCGACCCTGTCAATTACAGACCGATTTCAATCACCTCCATACTCTGCAAGATTATGGAGCGTGTATTGAACTCGCGCATACCTAGAAGGTAACGATCTCCTCAGTGACCGACAGTACGGGTTTCGCCGTAATAGGTCTACTGGGGACCTCCTAGTGTATGCTACTCACATTTTAGGCGAGGCCATCGAGAAGAACGGAGAAGCGGTCGCCGTCTCTCTGGACGTCTCGAGGGCATTTGACAGGGTCTGGCATGCGAGCCTTATAAGCAAGCTTTCAGCGTACGGTATATCTCCTGGTCTGATCGGCTGGGTAACGGATTTCCTGAGCCAGAGATCTCTCCGAGTAGTTGTTGACGGGTGTTCCTCGGAACCCTTGAAAATAAATGCCGGAGTGCCTCAGGGGTCCGTTCTTTCTGCAACTCTTTTTTTGCTGCACATTAATGATCTGTTGAAGCCCGGTCTCTATGGGTATGCAGACGACAGCACAGTTGTAGAAAGATATCTGCCGAGTACTCGGGTTGGTCGAGATCAAGTACAGTCTGAAAGAGAAGCCATGGTGCAATGTTTGAATGACAAACTTCAGGCAGTCTCCGCATGGAGCAATACCAATCTTGTCAAGTTCAACGCCACCAAAACGCAGACGTGTCTGTTCACCGCCAAAAAGAGCCCTTTCACCTCGGCTCCTACTTTCCAGAATGTATCCTTGGAATACAGTGACCGGTTCTATACAAAGCTTCTTGTTCTATACAAAGCACAGATCCGGTCGTGGGTAGAGTACTGTGGTCACATATTTGCTGGTGCCGCAAAGTCTCATCTTGCGGTTCTGGACTCAATTGAGAGGCGAGTAAAGAGGCTTATCAGCGATCCCGAATTGGTCGAAGCCGACCTCCAAAGCCTTGAACACAGGCGTAAAATTGGTAGCCTCTCAGTATTCTATAGGATACATTTTGGTGAGTGTGCGCAGGAACTACACGACTTAGTTCCCCCGTCCCCCTTCCATCACCGGACGTCCCGACGCACGGCAGGTATCCATCCTTTTGTTGTGGACATTCCACCTGTCCGAACGAAGCGCTTTGCTTCCTCATTTTTAGTGCGTACAGCGAAGGACTGGAACAATTTGCCTGCGTCGTTATTTCCGGCCAAAGAATGTGGGTGTCTTAAAGAGAAGGTTAGGTTGCTAGGGCAATGCGCCTTACTATCTAAGACTACATTCCACTTACCATCAGGTGGAATGTAGTCAAGCATTGCCCTAGATCGTATAAAAAAAAAAGAAAAAAAAGAGGACCTTAGAGTGGCAGGTGAGGGCTCCCGACCATATGGGGGCACCGTAGAGGGCCATGCTCCGTAAGATGCCGGCGTACAACCACCGGCACGGAGCACCCGGCCCTCCGACGTTGGGCAGAAGCCTACCTAAGGCCACCGCGGCGGAAACGAGTTTCGGGGCCAACGAGGAGAAGTGAGCCCCGAAACGCCACCTGCCGTCCAGGGTAAGGCCCAGATATTTCATCTGAACCTTAACCGCCACCTCCGAACCCTGGACGGAAATGGATGCCCGACGAGGGGGACCCCGGCGAGGGCAGTGGAACAGTAGGGCCTCAGTCTTTGAGACCGAAACCCTGAGTCATAACAGCCCTATACGGTCCGCCACCAGCGTAGCACCAACTGTTGCCAGCCTTTCCGCCTCCGCAAAGCTACCCCCCCTCGCTGTTACGAGGGTGTCATCTGCATAGCAGTACACCCTCATGCGCGGGAGGAGAGGACATCGGAGCAGCCAGTCGTAACCGAGGTTCCACAAAACGGGCCCGAGCACAGAGCCCTGTGGAACCCCGCAGCTAACGCTACGCCGATAGACCCGCCGGTTGCCGCACTCCCACAGGACTTCTCTGTCCTGCAGGTAAGCCCTCAACAGCCGCCGGAGATAAGGAGGCACTCCATGGAACCAGAGTGCCTCAACCAAAGTCTCAAACGGCAAGGTCTTGAAGGCATTGGCGACATCCAGCGATACCGCCAGGATGACATCCCTCTCGGACACAGCCACCGGTCAGGCCCCCTAGGAGAGCAGACTCTCGATACGACCCAGCGGGCTCAGCGGCTCTGGTCAAGCCGCGAGCCACGCGCCGGGCCGCACTAAAGCCCACTCAAGGCAGAGGACCCAACGTCGAACTCGACAAGTCGGGAACCCACCACGCCCAGACTAACCATCGCCAAGCGCAACCTTGGCATCGCACTCGGCAACGATCAACCCAGGCAACGTCTCGGACCGTCTCCCCATCAAGCAATGTTCTGTCAATGCTTGGTAGAAAGAGGTCCAGACCCCTAAACGACGCAGACGGCCTTTCCTCAGCAAGAAAGAGACCGCCGCGCACCCCCCCATACATCCGCGGGACCACTCCACAGTCCACTCTGCTAGTCAGAGAAGTACCAGGAGCGACAGCGTAGTTTTGCCGGAAATCGCAATAAACCGTTTTTTACCCTTAAAAACTCACCCTCACCTTTCCCGGACTCAGATCGCCTTTAATTTATTTTCCTTTCATTTTCTTAAATATTTTCTTGCTTTTCAAAACTGTCATCCTGTTACTATTTTTATCGTTCTAAGATATTATTGACACTACTACTAATATTAGACTAAACTAGACTAGATTAAACAGTAAATAAACAGTTTATCATTCATATTACAGCTCACTGTTCAGGATCACATAAACAAATAGGTAAACAGACAGTCTTTAGACACTGGATAGTTGTTGGACAGTCGTTGAGCTGACAGTTGACGAGCCCGTGGATATGGCTCGTCACACCTTGGCGGAGTGCGCAGCCTGGGACCGTCAGCGTACTGAGCTGACGGCCGTGGTTGGCAGCGACCTCTCGTTGCCGAGCGTTGTTTCCACGATGCTCGATGACTAGAGGTCCTGGGTCGCTATAGCCTCCTTCTGCGAGCAAGTCATTGCCGCGAAGGAGGCCGCGGAGCGGGACAGAGAGGCAGCCTCCTCTGAACCGCTCCGCAGGGGTAGGCTGGGTCGAAGGAGGCGGGATTACGCCCGCAGCCTCCTTCCCCAGCTGTAGTGCCTGGACGGGAGAGGGGGGTGACCTCTCCCGCCCGGTATAGGCCTACGAGGTGAGGGTGTCCCTAAGTTGATCGGGGCTCCTCGCAGGGGGTTCCGCCGGGGCGTCACGGTAAGTGCGATTGCGATCCCGTGGCGCCCCACTAAGGCGATGAGGTCAACTGTTGGTTTTTTAGTGGGTAGCCTTAAAAATGGCAGTTTGTTCTATGCTGCCGGGTAGTCCCACATACCCCCTCGGTCATCACCTTCCTGGCCGCAGGGATGATGCGTAACGCATTTTTCCAACGATAAAAAAAAAAAAAAGGATATGATATAATTTACATGATTAAATGATTTTTAACTTATAAATGTTATATTTTGAAGGTATTTTAACCCGTCCAGTGATTGTACGCCACAATAAAAAAAAAAACTATTATTAGACAATGTCCAATAACTATATTTTTTCAAAAATTAGAGTTTTTACGTTGTTTTTTTTTTACTTTAATTTTATAGCATTTAAATTCGTTATAATTATAATTTCAAATTCAAATATCACGAACTATTTTGTCAGTTATTGGACAGCGTTCAATAACTGTCACTTATTGTGTCCAATAATTGTTTGCTTGCAATTTGGAGTCTTAAAAATTGAAAGAAGAAAAATTATGACCCAAACAATATGAATTTAGCACTCAAATAAATACGAAAAACTAAAAACCCAAAGATAAGAGAAATTGCTAGAAAATATGATATTTCAAAATCGACTCTGCATTTTAAATTAAAAATCATAAGACTTCCTTCACACCCCAACCAGTTTTAACAAAAGATAAAGAATGTCTTGAAACTTTGGATTAAAAGGTTAATGAAGAAGGACATTCCTTTAAAAAATGAAAATTTGCAATGTCGTTTATCCAAATTTATTGAGGAAAATTCGCGGCCAATTCATGTGCCACCTTTGTTACAGTGGAGTGAGCAATAATGATGATGATTTAAGCTTGGAAGAATGTGCCAAAAAAGAGAATTCTTAAAATTTTTAATTTGTTTCTAGCTATTTGCCTATCTATTTTAATTTCTTTGATGACCAAGAAGTTCAAAATAATAACTTCAAGTTGTTATGTTTCTAAAGTTTTTCTTTAACTATATTTTTTTCCTTAAATTTTCATAATTCTATCCAATAATTGACTGATTAAAGTTTAGTGATGAATCGTTTACATACTATTTAGTTTTAGATGTTAATGAATATTTTGATTTAGAAAAAAAAAAAAAAAAAGTTAACTATTAACAGTAAACAAAATGTTCTTATGATGTTTTGTTACATGTTTATCTATTATTTCACTATATTCAAAGACTGTTCAATAATTGTTTCCAACTGACCAATAATTATAAATTTTGTCCAATGACTGTGTTTTTTTGGTCATATTTTTTAATATTCTGATATTTTACAATTATTCACAAGTGTTAATATTTTAAATGATTTTTATGGTAGCTCATTTAATCTAGTTTCAAAATATTTATACAGTTTCTAAGATTGTGAAATAGTTGAAGGATAAAAAATCTTCAAAGTATATTATTTGCTTAATTGTCCAATGACTGTCTGTTTACCAGTAAATACAATTATTCAAAGTATCAGTAATAATTATTAGGCACACTATGTTATTAAATAACAACATATACTTAGTGTACATTGCATGTAGCAGGGAAGATTAATTTCTAAGGTGGCATGGGTATTAGGCGTCCAAATGCCGGCTTGGTGAGCCGTTCAGTATTAAGTCCTCAACTTCTTTTTTGTTCAATAGCAGACATCCACCCTGTTGTTTTTGCGAACATCCGCGGAGTTCTGCTTCGGAAAACTAAAGTATGATTCTTTGTTTACAACTCATAAATATATATACCTATCTAGGTATACGTATAGATAGCACATATCGGGCTAACTTCCTTGTTACAATATAATAAATAGGTTTAAAAATAGAGTTATGTCAAGGAAGTTTGTCCGTTATATTTTACGTAATAAGAATTATAATAGGTTGGATTCGCACCGTCTATTAATGTATTTGCTTCATGCTGTAAGGAATGAACCAATCATTGACATTCCACTTACGGAACTTATCCGCACAGGTCTTTTCGAGTAGTGTTCCAATAAAATTAATAATTTAAATTTTAATGTTACAAAATGCAGCTAAAAAGCAGTGACTTTCTACTTAACATTCGTCTCTGTTTCTCTAGTATCGTAGTAGCACATTTGGTGTTTGCAGCAATTGTCCTTCTACGAATCGACATGTCACAGGATGAGGATCCGAGAATCAGTGCGTACTCCAAATTAAAATGGAAGTTACTTACGTGCTGGTTCAATGTGAGTTTATTATATCTGCACTTTATTTTGTATAGTATAGTGTTTGTGTAATGAGTTATGAACAAGAAAATATAAACAATCGTAGTAAACATAAATAATTCTACTTGTGTTTGTTATTGTTTACATAAATAAAGAATAAAATAAAAATGCTAGTAAGTTACCAGGGCAAGTAACGAAATAACAATATCAAATGGTTTAGTCTAAGTCCTCTTTCATTAGCTCCGAATATTTTGTAGAATAGGCACCATCGCCACTGCACGTACAGCGGTCTCCCGACGTAACGACTTTAATAAGTAATAATATTATGTTTGTCCTTTTTAGATGTCTTTTTGTATCGGGGGTTTTTAAATTTTTATATGTTTTTTTAATAAAGTCATAGTAATATTATCACAATTTTCACCAGTAGTATTGTAGTACACTTAATTAAAAAAAAATTAACGGACTGAAGTTGCGTACATTAGTTAACATTTGGAACTTTAATTTGATTTTAAACCCAAAGTTTATTCTAATACTAGCGACTCTATAGGTAGTTTTGAAGATCTAAGCATTTCACAGGGACAGACAGCGGGAAGTGACTGTTTTTTATTATGTAAAGAAATGTATAATAGTTGTGATAAGTCACACATTGTATTATGTGTTTTAAAACCATATACATATGAGCTATTATGGCATCTACCTGCATAATATAAGGGTTGCGTTGTCTAAATTATATATTTTTTCTAAATCTAAATAAATAGTGATGTCTATCAATACCCATCTGGGAATGATGCTCGGTTACTAATAAACCGCTGGCGGTAGATTACACATTAACGGACTCACTGACAGACATCTCAACATACAGACAGCATTTGAAACTCAAGGTTAAAATTACATTTTAAAGTATAAATACAATACACACTATAGATGTATACTTCATGCTGCTGAAACCTAATCAGTATTTTATTCTCCTCTGGGTCGGTATAAAACACCCTCTCTCTGTCAGAGAAGACGGGCATCAAATAATTATTATATTTTATAGGAAAATTGAGTTTTTTTAAAGAATGAGAAATTGTACATTATATTCTAAAAAACAAATTCATTCTTTTTTAGAAATGAAACAACAGTAATATTTAAAAATTATGTATAAACATATTATTATTTTTGGAAAATTCAGCAATATAAACCTTCCCAATTCCGTCCCAAAGTTGTAAGTAGTACGATTGCTGCTCGTGGTAATGATTTTTTTATTCTGTATTTATTAAAAAAATCTTATATGTCCGTTTACTGCGTGATGAAACAGACATACATGATTGTGTCATAAATACTTGTATTTATCGTTATTTTATCATCTATTATCATCTTCTGATTGGACTGATCTTCTTGGGGGCGTTCCTCCGGGTAGTATTCTATCCCCTTTACTTTTACATTATTATAAATTATTTATATGCTTTTTATATATACTCTTTTTATATAAACAAGTAAGAAAGTTTATGCCATTCTACTTTCTCAAGGGTTTGTAGATTTTTTTGGACTCTGTGGACTTATAACTTGCTAGCGAAACCCTCATGTTGTGCCATCTCGATGATTTTTATTTGAATCCTTCTATGGAGCTACTTAATACAGAGGTCTTCAAATAGTGAACCTCTGATTTATTTTCTGGTATCACAACTTTGAAAACGTTACAGATTTTAGACATCACCGTGAGTGACTCCCTATCCCAATAATGTTAAATATAACGTTTTTTTTAAATTCAGCCTTCCTCTTGTTTATTTGAACGTTTTTATCTATTCTTTTATAATAACTGACCCAAATTGTTTTGCACTATACTAATAACTCTTGATATCTGCGTTTATAAATATCTACCCTACATGAGGCCTGGTCATGAAATTGTCTTCTAAATATTATAAAAAGTAGTCGTTTTATTATAACTTCAAACAAACTCTGAATCAGTTATAACGACTCATAAATTTTATATTTATGTATCTATTTTTTTAGGAATTACATGTTACAGAACATTTATTTATGAATATGAACATGTACTATATTATAATAATATATTTATACATATCTATTTCAGTTCTCGCACACGTTCCTTCCTTTATTCGTGGGTAGGTGATCAGTATCTCTTTCTAGTATCTAGTGGTAGGTTTATCCTGTCTACATTTGTGTTCTAATATTGTGTAGAAAATCTGTTACATCATACAAATAATAAACTTAAAGGAATAAAAATAATGTACTTGAGTCAATTTTTATTTAATTCCAAGTAACAATTTAACAACCGTTATTATGTAATTTTAGCGGTACCCCGACGTAGACTTAACGCTGTTAAAAAATAAATTAAAATCAATAGTTACCAACGCTTACGATAATAATCGGTTGTTAAAATAAAATAAGAATAATAAAGAATATATAATATCAATTAATATTAATAAATTTAAAAAAAACATGGTGGAAATTGCAAAGATACGTAAAATAAAATATAAGCTAAGGTTCAAAAGTTTATAGTCTAATTAAAATCTACCAACAACCAACACAGCCTTCGAGGACATGGCCTTAGAGGCACTTCGCACTTCGACTATTAATTAATTTATCTTGTGACGATTTATTTCGGTTCTGTTTGTAGCTGACGTACTTTATTCCTTACTTGAATAATAATATATAACTAGTACATATTAGTATGAGAACAAAGGATATCACTCGATATAATATTTATTTAAATCAGTCAACAAGCAAACAATATTTTTGAAACCCAATTCAATGTCTTGAGTTTTAAGTAATTTATTTTGAGGTATTTTTAATCTCTTTTCTGGTAATAACATTCATTATTTTAATTGAAAATCATAATAAATATATTTATATAATATGATTATTAAAATAATTATTTCATTCTCATTACAATGGATCAATAAATCGTACCTTATATGATACGTAGATATTTAATGTTATCAAGATGACTCCAGAACTACATTGTTAGAGGACACACTCATGGGTTCCAATGTTAATTAAAGGAAAAAAATGCGTTTGCAAAATGGTTGTACAAAACCCCTGGATAACGTATCATCAAAATTTAATTCGAAATTGGATTTATAATTTAGAAACACTTTCGTAGCAATCAAATTAATAAATACCTTTTTTAGATATGTCTGTGGGCACTGAAATTTCAAAATAAAAACCGTAAATAGTTATAAACATAACACAAACAAACAGTTTAAATATAATAAGATACAATTTTAAAGTAATAACAATATATAATTGTATGATATAATGTAAGGTTACACTAGGTTAACTTGATATACATACTCTAGATTAGATAAACAAGTTATTTGCCGTTGATATTCCTGAAATGTTCATTCTTTCAAGTGTATACTAGGTTTATACATATATTTGATGTTTTTTACGTTTTTATAATGAATTAATATAAGGAGTTCGAATGCAGTTCTCTTTAATTTTTTACAAACTGTATACTATTTAATAGGTAATCTGTTTTTTTTTGTTTAACCCCAAAATAACAACAAAAAATACAGAAGTAGGTATAATAAGTATAATGTGGGGGCTGCAGTTGTTAATTCATTACTCCAATATCTATAGTCAACAATAAAATAAAAATAATATATAATTATAATTTATCTCTAGTAGGATATACATTTAAGTGCTAATTAAGAATACATATAGTATTGTAACCGTTGTTATTAGTAAATGCTTATCTACATGTAAGGTAAATGTTTTTATGTTTTTTCAGATTTTGTATAATTTTAATTGGTTATTTTTTAGCTACTCATGCTTGTATACTTTCCCGTTTCAATTTACTGCGACTGGAAACAAAAGAAAGGAAAGTGGAATAACAAGCAAGTGAAGACACTGAGGGATCTTAAAGACATCTTGATGACCAGCATCCTCTTCCCGACTATTATGGTTTGATATATTTATACTAGTAATTTTATTAACACAGTAAGAAACATCAGTTACCTCTAATAAGTTATGGTAGAAATCAAGTATTTATTATTTTAAGATAATAATCCAAAAATAGCAAACTTTACTATCGCGGTATTGCTTTACATGTCTATATAATAATGCAATAACAAAAACTGAGCACCATTTTATGTTTGTATGTTGTATTTTATTTGAGGTACAGGTATTTATTTATCTCTAGCCCTTGTTTCTATCAAAAAGGTATATTTTAACATATAAAAATACTTTGTAGGTCGTAAATTATAATTATTTCAAATTTAGATTAAATTATGTAAAGTACTAACAGATGTTACATTAAAAATATAATTGTAATATCCTCTTAGTATTGGGTTTGAAGTATAGGTACTAGGTATATTATATAGTATACCTAGGTGAGCTAAATTATTTAATAATATATACTTATTGGCATTTTATAGATTTTTGGGTTATTATTGTTACAAAATTTGACTTTGTATATTTTTTATAAATTTATATTTTAAAGGAATTTAATCGAAAAAGTTTTACATTAATCAATGCGTTCAAAAGTTAATTAATCGCAAAAATATAAAACGTCCAACCAATCAAAGAGTGTTTTCAATTACGTGAGCAATGAACAAGATGTTTTTATGTTATTTTTAGATCTAAATAATTATTTTTTTTATATCACAACGTCAACGTACAACTAAGAAATATTTTTTACAGTCAAAAAAGATATGTACTTAGTAGGTATTTATTCAGGAAGTGTTTATTAGCACTTCAATTGCTTTAAGTTCGACTACATTTTTTTACATTCACACGGGAATTATTGAATAAATAATTAATTTTTAGAGCTCTAGTTCTGGCAGTTTTAATACGTGTTTTGGAAAAAGAATTAAACATTGTAATATTCCTTTATCGCACTGTACTATCGTGTCTAATGTACCTAATAAATTACTAAAATAGCACCAAGGTTCATGAACCCGATGTGTAAGTGTGTAACTGGTCAACACTTATTGTCTCCTTCTCTCCCCAGGTAGGTACGCTTGATTTACTGCTTATCATCTTCTATGGCGCTCGATGTCATAACCAGCCTTTCTGCTTTGGCCCCACAAAAATATTGGCTTCCTTGAAAAGTTCAACCAAATGTCTGAATCTAAGAAGGAATAAATCTTTCTCAGATTCTACCCGCTACCTTCACTCCTTTTATTATATTTAAAGATAATATATATCTAACTATATTTTTTAGAGCCGAGACTCGCTTTCCCTAACCAGCTATTTTTTTTCTGGGCTATGGTCCATGTGTCGCAGCTTAAGTTTCGATTGTTCTGATTACGTTTTTATATAAGTATATAAATCGTTGTACATCTGCTCAATAGTTTGGAATCCAATAGAAATTCCCCTGTTTTGATCCATTGATTATAAAAAAAAACAGAACAGAACAGTAATGGTATCGATTATGAAAGATATTGAGCTATGAGATAGGTACTGAGTTTCGAAAACTTTTGTTGAGATATTTGTCAGTGAATTTACTAATATCTTATATATCTCCAACAGTTTATTGGTGACCAAGCATGGTTTCCAGGTGTTGATAAGCTCAAATTATTATCTTCGATAGATTCAGAATTCAGAATCAAATCCAACAGATTCAGAATCAAATCCAACCATTATCTTCGATAGATGCCAGTATGGCTAACAGCATACACAAAAAATCTTCTATGAATTTTTTTTAGGAATAAAAAAATAAATCTTTTGATGTTAAACTTCTGAACGAGGGAAACTGATGAGACAATTCCATCATTGTTTGACCGTTTATTTAGAGTGTATTTGTATTTGGTATGTAAGATAATGTCTTCTTTTCTTTTTAAAAGATATATTTTATATGTACCACAACAAGATCCGTTCAGTAACTTTTTATAAAGTCCTAATTAAGCCAAAATAATCCGTCCATGAGTACTGAATAAAACTCTATTTAAAACAAAAGGAATAAGAAATATGTTCCCTAATGACCTGTTATTATCTCTACTAGTGATGATAAATGGGTCTGACACATTTGATTCTACTTAATTATTTATCCCTCGTGCAACTATTACGACTTGAACTGGTACAATAGTAAGTGATTTTAAAATTGGAAATTCTATTTCCACGACCTTCTGGATTACATTTAAATCCCTTTTAAATATTTTAACTAACAGCTTAGTTTTTAGGTGAAAAGAGTCTTATTACTCTTCAGTTTTCGTCTTATTACTGAAAGACTTGGGGGTAATATAATTATAATAATTAAATATTCGTCTAGTGTGAGACGTTAAAATGTAAAGTATATTTATTACGACTAAAATACTAAGTTTCTTGTATATGTATCTTGAACACATATAGTTGTGGTTTTCAATTTATGTCTTGTCTCTCAAAAATTACAGTACAGCGACTATTTCTTTTGGCGCATGTGGTATCAAGATCCAGGCCTGATAGCACCAATAGGAATCTTTGAGTACATGCCGTCCTGGGGACAGCACTCCTTGCACACGGCTTCGGGACTTACAGTACTGCTTGATATACTCTTGACTCCAAGGAGACGACCTGACAGCATCCTACCTGGATCGATGCTGATGTTTGCATTCTGTGCTCTTTATAGCCTTGTGTGAGTATTTTTACATTTATAAACTTGTATATGATGTATTTTAACAGAATATTACATCTGACCCAACATCTAAATTATGATTTCGTCATTATCGCCCTCTAAAGATGACACAAAAAACCGTGAAATATGTTTTTCATGCAAGTCAAAATAAACTACATATTCGTACTATAAGAATATTTAAACTTTTAGTATCATGTAATATACACATAATTAATATCAAAATTTCAAACTAAATTAATAGACAAGAAAACCGTATTATGATGTTCTGTAGTTCATAAGAAGTAGGTAAATTAATTATTAGAGATATTGGTACATTGATTTTTATTGATTATATAATGGTACATTATTTTGGCTAAAATATATTGTTTTTGTGTTTGTCTCCATTAGCATAAACGTCATTTTAGGCGACAGTTAAGAAATTGATGTTTCCAATTTAACGTTCCATTTTTAAATGCAATCCACTCCCCAAATTAAATTAAATCAGTGGCTTCGCATACCTACTAACTTATCGACGATTATAAAGCGTAGTGTTTGTATTAATCGTTTATTTTTATATACAGAATCACAGTAAGCTACTACAATGGAGATGTTGTTTACAGTGTCATCGAGCTCTTCAACAGGCAACAAATAATACTCCTAATATCGCTAGCATTTATTGAACATATCTTTTTCTTCACACTACAATGGTGTATTATTGATTCAGTTCATGGAAAACAAGTAAAAAGTGTAAAGAAATGTTCATGATATATAGTTGTAAAACAATGATTTGTAAATAAAATGGTATTATATAATTTAATGACGAGCAATTTTGTAAATAAAGATTTTCTTAGGAATAAATACGTTATAGATTTTATTTAAAAGATAAATCCCTATTTGTGCTCAACATTTTGTATCTATATACGGTTGGTGTTATTTTTAATTTCTTACAATGTTAATCGAAGTCCTAATGTTTTAATATTTTTTATTAGTTCTTCAGAAAAAAGTAATTTATGAAAAATCTATATCTAAGTAAATAGTAAAATAATAGCAAAATTTACGAAACTATATAGACTATAAAAATTAACGCCATCTACGTATTCAGGACCTTCTTGGCGAAGAACACATGTTATACCTTTAAAGTTGGTAGAAGTAGATAATATAGGAGACGTGTTAATCCGTTATATTTTCTACTTTTAAAACATAATAATTGGTTTAGGTTATAATTATGATAACACAAACCAATATGGATTGGTATATTTAAGGGATTTTTGATGATTCACTGTTTGAGTTTGATAGACAGACGGAGTAGCTGCCGACAGTTACTAATATAGATAAAGTAAATAAAAGTGGTAGAGTGTTGATTTTTTTATATTTGTGTGTTTTTTTATATACGACGATAATTTAACCTTATTTTAAATATTGGAAGACTTAAATCTTGAGCAGTAGAGACTTAAACATTGACAAATTAAATTAGTAGGTATTTGTGTTTGACACAAATTGTTACTAAAAACACAACAGACCCTGTGTAATTATGATAAAAATATAAACAAGATATTAATAGAATTAAATGAATAAAAAATAACCACATAGTGATATTATTTAATATCATTATTTTTAACACCTTTTTAAAATATGAACTTATCTCTTATAGGAATACATTTACAATAACAGCTACCAACTAACTACCAGCAACTAAATGTGTTATAAAAGTATTTGTTATAATTTTCATGAGTAATTGACATAATTTTTAGAATATTTGCCTTTTATAAAATATATATTTAGGAGTAGGTATGAATGTAATTCTAAACCTTGAGCATATTTTACATTTTTTTTAAACATTTATTTTGATTATTTAAACAACTTATCGAATTACTTTTAAGGAATACTAGGAAAACATATATTTATTTATTTTTCTCTTAGAATACAGTACAAGATTTGATAATTCCATTAAAATAAAAAATATAAAGTAGGTACCAATGTAATATTTTGAGCAATACATTTAAAAATATACCCACAAACTTTCCTGCAGCATGACTTTGTTTATTACAAAAATATCCATATATATATTAAAAAATATGTATGTATAAAATAATATAAGGTTATTAAAAATAAAAAACCTTGTAAATAGAATATTACAATGTAAGTCATTATTAGAGAGAATTTTAAAAATATGTTTTTATCACAGTACTTTTTACTTAATGTTTATGGCAAAAAATAATTCTCACTTCAGCACCCTCATATCATAGATATCGTAGGCTCTGTTTATGCTCTGTTAATATGTTTTTATTTATAAATAAATTAAATGACCCTTTTAACAAAACTATTGGCATGTATTAGTTCACCAGAGCCGTTCTTAACACAATAATAATTATTATGCAAAACAATATTATAATACATAACCAATAACGTTTTGCACATATTTTAACTAAACACTATGCAAAAAATTCTTTCTTTATCATCAAAAAAATTCTATTAGTTGACACTTGAATTTTGAAGTGTTTCTGATTCCCCAGCAGTAAACATATTATGTAAGCCTCTAAGCTACTAAAAGAAGCTACATTGATTAATATACATTAATCATAAAACATCCAAATGCCATTCTGTTTAATTTAATTTTAGCCTATTAATGAACTTCTACCGAACAGCACTCAGCTTCCATTTAAGTAACAGAAATGAGGCCGTTCGAAGAACGAACAGCGTGACAGTCAGGGCGAGGATGTCCCACCAGAAATTGTTAGGTGACATGGCAATGTCTTTTAGGAATGTTCGCGTATACCTGAAAAGTCGAAAAAATCTTTTACATTGAGCATCACTATACTATGATAGATAAACAACAAAATAACAAAAATAAATGTTTATTTTTGTTTATTATATTCTATTACCTGTAATGGCAATATTTGGCTTCATTGCACTCTAATGTAGGTCTTTCAAGACCGTAAATGGCGCCAATATATCCTTCCAGTCCATACCTCAGATAGGACACATAGGAACCCCAGTACAAATATGGTGGAAGATCCCGGAGCGTAACACCGAATCCCGCGAACATCATCATTGGTACTGACAAAGTTGGGCCCAAGAAAGTGCCGTTCTGAAATTAAAAATATAAGGTCTAAAAATAAAACATTACTAGTAAGTTTATCATGTCACCATGTGCTATAGTTACTATCTTTGCCTATATTTTGACACGGCTTTTGAAAGAAGTCTTACTGACTATGCAAAAGTCTCTATCACGTTTAATAACTGACCACATATGAAAATAAAATAGAACTCACAACCACATTGAACACAGCTCCGACCATGAGTCCAAAACTCTGTGCCACGAGCACAGTGTAGATAGATATTGCAAGGAACATTGCAAAGCGACCTGGCTCCAGCGGCTGACCGGACATAGTGTACACTATCACGCTAAAGATAGCACAAGATACAATCTGTAACAAATTATAAAGGTTCAATGTATTTTGAGAAAAGTCTCTCTGTCTGATTGTTAGTCTTAGTTTTCTTAATTAAGTAACAGATATTGATGCGGTCTTCATCAGAATAACAAAGATTAAAGTATGTAATCACAAATACTTTGTTGTTATTCATTACAAAAATAATATTTTCGTTTTCTCTATAGATCTTATCATTATATTTATCTCCTATAATTAATTATTTTAATCTATAACGTATTTCAAAAAATCTAGGTTATACCTACTCATGACATTGTTTATTTCAACGTCGTTAATTTGAGTAGGTACCGTTTATATTGCATTGATGTCTTATTAAAAACAATGCGCAATTAGCCTTGGTCATGGAAACAGCGACATTAAAAGATCAAATGACGCCAAAGTCAATAAACATAAGATTTCATTAAAAGTAATATCCATTGAATTCCATAAACAGCTGACAGATGTATCGCTTTACCAACTTCAGCCAGCCATGTCTGTACGATTTTTTTAGATAAAAGTTAGCCTAAGCCTGTTTCTGTATCCGTGACAAAGAGTGTGTATAGTTTCATAATGTTCGGTTGAGTTATAATATTAGTTAGGTCAGGTTAGGTTGATTCATATCAAACACATACAATTATTGTTTCCATTTGTAATTAAATTTATTTGGAAATATGTTCTTCCCGCAATTTATTCTTTATTAACATTTTTAAAAATTCCTGCAAAAACAGGGTGTCCAATGCAATGTATAATCAAATGTAGGCAACTAAATTTCATTGAAAAATTTTGAGCAGTTAAAGCTAAAAACATAAGTTGCTAAGAACACTATTGGTACGGGCTTACCGGGAACATGAATTTGTAACAAATGAGTCAGAAAGTACAAATGTCTTAAATATAAGGCATTTATAACTTGGTGATTTTAAACCTTTAGGTAAGTTGATGCCACAAATTAACTTAATTGCATCCTTACTATTCTAGAGTGTCTCTTTGTTTAAAGCGCTGCTGTATATTTTGTTGATGTTATCATTCACGAATGTTCTCGTCATGTAATTATTTTAAAGGTCAGAGTAATTGATAAAATTACAACAATACCTAATAAAACCTTGGACATTGTTCGCTATTGCTGCATAGTGGCAGTTGCTACGAGTTGATAACGCTCATGATAATAGGCGTGGGTTATTTGTCTAATTATAAAAATAATTGTATTTTAATTACTTATGATCTTGTCACTTTGTCGCTATTTCACAGCCATGATTGTGCTATCAACCATGACCAAAGCAATTTGACTGTAAAGTTAAAGGATTCATACCGAGATCGGCAAGTCGACGATGGTGATGGAAATGTAATAAGATCCTAGGGAGTACCATCGGTTGAAATGCTCCTTTAACAAGATTGACATTTCAGAAGGAACTGAAATTAAAAAAAATAATAATAATTATCCATACATATTAGATATACAAAAAAATATAACGTATGAATAGTCAACAGAAACATCCGTTGTATTGGTAAAAATTATTGTTATCTACCATTAAATTGCACAGAAATAAACATCGAATACTTACAAGTAAGGATAGTCAGCATCATAGGTGACATCATGTGGTGCATCAAGATGGCGAACAGCAGGTTGTAGTTCTCAAGAACACGGGATCCCTCGTTTCCTGCGTTGATAAACAGCGCCCCCAACATTATCCCCACCACTATATTCACTATTATTCGAAGATGGGTCATAGTCTGAAATATCGGGAAATTATAGTAATTGTTACGGTTGAAAAGTATTTTAATTACTTCTGGCAATTATTTTCTTCTCTATTATATTTTATATTTATACTATCTCGTTCTCTCTGGTATTTAGTATTGAAACATTTTTTATGAAGCAATAATAGAAGCGTAGACGTGAGAAGTATCTTTTTGTTAATCTATTGTAAGTAAAGATGAAATAGAAAAAGATTACATCCTTATGTCAAGAGAAAGAGCAAACATTTTAAGGCAGGAATTTATTTATAGATATACGTTATTGAACGAACGAACGAACGTACATCAATCAAAAGTAGCTTATATTTAATTTGTAGACACAGATAAAACAAATTAAACGCAAAGCTTTAAATATACTTCAACTTACAGGGTCACGTTTTGCCTTTAGGAAACCTCGTCTTATAAGTACAGATCTTTGGTTAGCTTGGGATGTCTCTTCTGTACCGCCCTCTGCATCCTGTTCTTTCATCACACTCATTGGGTATTGTTTCCTTAGCGCCTCCATCGATGATATGGATTCCCAATCGTTGAACCAGTTGAGTGCTTTTCCATTTTCAGCCTTATTTGTTAAGAGAGTTATCTTGTCTTCTCCGTACTCACCGCAGGCTAACTCAATTACTGGGAAGTAATAATTTAAAATTATATTTCTTCACTATTTCTACATACTACATTTTATTGTTGTAAAACACAAGAAATAAGTCTGTAAAAATGAAAATTAAGAAAATTTCTAGGGTTTACAAAATGAAACTTACTGTAATCTGCCGGATTGTGATAAATTGGGCACGGAACCCCAGCTTCCTTCAGGTATGGGACCATATTTGTTGTTGTTCCTTGATAAAGACAGTTGCCGGCCGCTAACACGTACACCTGATCGAAGAGAGCGAACAGAGAGGCGGAAGGTTGATGGATTGTGCACACGATGGTACGACCTTGGTGAGCCAGACTGCGGCAGAGCTGGACCACTTGAGTGCAGGAGGAACTGTCCAGACCTCTGAAAACATGATATTGTCGGCAAAAACAAAATAAGTGTGGCTTTCCGATAACGCGACTTTTGTGAAATAAATGTATATTCACGATTCAACAAACAACCTTAATTAAAACATTTGAAACGTTATCATTTATACGCTGAATGTTTTTTCGTATTGAATGTCCTTTTAAATATTAAATTCAAGAGTTATAGTTTTAAAATAAATAAATAATTTGAATATTAAAGATAGTTAGGATCATTATAAAGGGTAATAATTCTGGTAATTAGTGCAGATGAACGCTATTTAAGCTCTAAATATATAATATGGTTAATGTAAGATTCTTACGTTGTGGGTTCATCAAGGAACATGACTAGTGGGTTATTGATGAGCTCCAGAGCGATGGAGAGTCTCTTCCGTTGTCCTCCCGACAATTGAGCACCTCGAGTGTTCATGTGCTCGTACAAACCAAGATTTGTTAAGATATCTTCAATCTGTTAAGCATGTTTTATTAATTAATATTTTAATACGTTTAATATCCATATACTAAGTTATGTCTGGTAAGCACTGTTTATTGTTTATTTCCAAGAGGTACAGTAATTAATTCATGCCCTTGTTCAATGTGATTTGTATATTAACTAGCTGTGCCTGCGATTTCGTACGCCTAAATTTTGATTTCGATAAAACGGACCCTTTGTACATACCAATGTCTAAACTATAACCCTTCAAAGTTTCATCAAATTCCGTCAAGTAGTTTTGCGTGCCTTTTAAAATTTTTAATCACAGATTTTTTTAAATTTTACTGAAAAGGGTATTATTTCTCCCCTGAGGAAAGTACAACAATTTTAATTTAAAAAAAATGTTTTACCACAATGGTAAGAAAATAAGTTACAGTTACAGTTTTATTACATATATTTTATTATATACACGGTTATTTGTAATTAATTGGCCGCCTCTTGCAGGCAGCCTCTCTACATCAATCCCAACAACATTCGTTCTATGTATTTTTAAAATGTACCTATAGTTTTTAAAATTAAAATTTTCCAATAAAAATTTTTTCTTTCGTTTTTTTGTGTTGTTTTTCAATATTTGTAAAAGGTTGTAGAACGAATGTTGTAGGGATTGATGTAGAGAGGTTGTCTGTAAGAGGTGATCAATTAATTACAAATAACCCTGTACATATATGTTATATGTATTTGTTACTGTAACAACTTTTTTGGGACGAAAACAGATTAAACCATCTGTTTCAGTCATGTCGGTATTGCTGATTTTTAATTTATATTTATTTTAAAGTTAAATAGACTTGGCATAATATTATGCTGGTTAACAAAGTTTATGCACAAAATCTAAAAGAAGTTAAAACTGTTTTACTCTATTATAACTAGATTAAACAGCTACATATAAAAATAACCTAACCAATGACACAAGTTAAAACTAGTTTGAATGTTTATAAGATTTGTTAGTAAGAAACTGCGTCACAACCTACATAAAAGATGGTGGATCCTTACCACTTCTCCTTTCTCGTACTTGTCTAATTTCGTAGGTAGTTTGAGATCCGCAGCGATAGCCATATTTTCTCCAACAGTAAGCAGACCTTGGATACGGTCATCTTGTTGGATGTAGCAGGACATTTTCTTAAAACGCTCTAAAAACACGAAATTATATTTCTATTAAGACTTTATATAAGTCGCCTCTAGAGCTGTCCGTAGTACACTGTATCAAATATGATTTTTAAATTATCTTTTTAAGTTCTAGTAGCCGTAAATTATATGTATGGAATAGCAGACTCTCTTATATGTTTCCATTGGGAAACTCCATGGCTCTTTTATAAAACTCAACTTACTCATAATCCTCCCTCTGCCATTAATGAATATAGCTCCTCCCACCCCCGTGATCCTGTACCCTGAGATCACGTCCAAAAGGGTTGACTTGCCAGCTCCCGAGGGTCCCATGATAGCGATAAGTTGTTTCGGACGAAGCCTGCCATTTACCCCGTGTAGAATTTGCTTGCTACCTGTAAAAATATATATTTTCAATTATAAATATTTAGGATACTATAATAAAAGAGGTATTTCTATGTATGTATATTTTAAGAATTATGTTTTGTTTCACATATTAGGTATATAAATAAATTCATTGAAGAAATATTTGTTTTAAGAATTGCATAAATATGTATTCTTTATTTTCATGAAACTTACGACTATTCTTACATATCAAAATCATTTCAATCCAAATTCAATTGTGGCTTAATTTAAATGTTAATATAACATTAGGAACTAAATATAACTTCTTAGTAAAAAAAGTGTATTAGAAACATACCTAGAAATTGTAAAATATAATATGTTATAAGTACTAATACTTCTACTTCATAATGTGTCAAAATTATCATGTCAAATAAATCAAACTATTTGTGGAATACAAATAATCAGAGTTTAAGATTAATTAACATATTGTTATACACATAACGACAACAATGTTCATATAAAACAAAGGCACTTGACAAATTAATATCCCAAAAATGAATAAAATGATATTATTTAATTACTATATAAGTGTTTATTAGAAATTTCACTTAAACTGTGGAATTAATCCGATGAGACGAGACGATGCTGCTTAGGATTCCATGGATTTACCCCTTTATGATGCCCAAACACGCTCGTCTCTACTATCTACACTCCTCTCCCTACCTAACCAAATTTGGAAAGAACCTACCAATGCCGCCTTTGAAATACGTTCTAGAAATGACCCGGTGCTTGTTCTAGAAAGACCAAGGTCTTTATGTAGGTTGTAGAGAGATTTGGCTGTTATACCTCTCGCTCCCACTTCTACCGCGTAAAAGCTAACTATAAATTTATTCTTTGACAATTCGTTGATCAGTTCATAATAATTCTTAAATTTAAATGTGTGATCTCTGGGGATGTTTTTTTCCCGGGAACAGTAAGCTCAACCAGTATTACGCGTCTTAGATGTTTAGAATACAGGAATAAATCCGGTCCGGATGACAAAACACCAACATACCCAGGGATTTTGTAATGCTTTTCATTTGTGCCCATCATGAAAGTCCAATCAGGAGCCACGTCTAAAATAGAATAAGGCATCGGTTGTAATTTTTTGGAGGAGCCTTCGTCTAAGAACTCCACAGGTCGTTTGGTGGTTGTTATACCCTACCGCAGTAGGGATACTGAAAGACGAACCGCTTCCCGTATGATTTCTAACACCTTATCGTGGCGAAGCGTGTATTCACCTCTATCTAGAAGTACCCTACACCCTACTAATAAGTGTTTCGCAGTTCCTACTACCTCCCCACAGACGTTGCAAGACTTTTCGGTGGCTTGGCCCCATCTTACTAAAATACTTTGATCTGGAAGAGTCGCTTGGAATGCATTTAGATAAAACTTGAATATTGCTGGGAACTAATTACAAAACCGGGTGAGCCACTTCAAAGCTTGGAATACAAAAATCGTCTATGGTCACCCATTCGTTTTGAATTTCTAGGTATATCGCGTGCAATTAGTAGTTATCGTTTTCATCTTATCGAATAAAAGATTTTGTTATAATCTATGTCTCGATTTTTCCTATTTGATCCTAGCCCTACTTTATTCGTTTGAGCAACTATCATAATTTTTTTATGGAATTGAATTCGTGACTCGAGCTCTGAGACAACTTTATCTTTTGGGAGAGATGTTACAGTATCATCTTTAGAATTTCCGATGATATGTCTTTTGGTAACTCTTAAATGTTTATAGAGTTCCGATGGTTTCTTTAATTTTAACCCAAAATTGTTTCAGTCTCAAAATAAGGTTGAAGAGTCCGCTCGTGCGCTAACCCGAGCAATAACTTCAATGTTTTTAGGACATTTGCATCTAACTTTGGGTTTTATTTATATTCTAAACGAGGACCGGCCAATTTAGACGTGGTGTTAAAAAAAAAATCCTATGTCTAAGTTTTTTTGACGTAACTTATTGGTTGGTTGTCTACTTTTTTGAGATCATATAAAAAGCTATAGACAATTATGTCTAACGATCTAGTACGGCCTTGGTAATCGATTTTTTTTACCTACAAGTTTAAACGGAGCTGCTTCCGTAACCGTACTAACGCATTGACCGCCTGTTATAAAACCCGGATCTTTAGAGATATATGTGGTATTCTGTTTACCTACATACAGAGTAAAGCATTTATTTAGTTTCGTCCTCAATCAGCAATAACGTCAATGCAATAAAATCTTCAGTAGGAGTTTCAGGTTTGTGTTCGTTTGGATCCCCAAATAGTCTTTGTTTTTCTGACACTACGTATGTGCTTTTATAATGATTAAAAATTTGCTCGTTAGTCAAGAGAAGCTTACCTTTTTCATCTTTGAAAATATTTTTTTAGTATTTAACTTAAATAAAAAAATGTTATAGGTTTAAAAAACTTCTGTGAATCAAGGTGGCTTAAAACTACTCTTAAAAATTACAGTGTTTAATATATTTTGACTTCCAGCCAGTTGCCTATCTTTAACATAATATTTGAGACACAGGTTTCGTATAATATGTTTGCGGTTTGAATGTTAGTTACATTACAAAAGTATATCAAATTATTCTAATAGATCATTTTACGTTTAAAGTAAAGAATATAATACATTTAAGTAGCAGTTCATTACTGTAATTAATAGGCAATTTGTCCATATAAATTGTACACACAATTTACCCAGACTGCAGCTGCAAAGCATCAATGGGTATCGTAACCTAGTCCGGCTCTAGTCAGACTTTTCTTAGATATAAGTTTGTTTTTCAAAGGGTAACACTATTAGAACAAAAAACTTGATACTTGTATTTCTGACCTTGAAAAAAGTTGTTATATGAAATCTTCCGTGAATTCTCATTGCGATAACCCCTGCGAAACATTATATTTTATAGTCATAATATTATTAAGTTTATATATTTTAAATGCTTTATATATAATGATATTTTGTGCCACGGCATAACGTCTCTGTTCCATAATTTTAGGATCAGCACAACACATCCATTTTTAAATAAAAATACATTTATGATTCTTCTCCGATTTTATAAATCTATATTTATAGAAAATATTAATTAAAAGAACTGATAAACTATTATTATTATATATTATGATATTATTATGTAATTCTACTACTATCATAAGAGTAAAGGTTTACAAGGATTTTGGTACGACACTAGACACAGACTGCAGAGACACATAGTTTTAACATCAGAATAACTGATGAATAAAACACGCTTTTAAAAATTTTAATGTTTCTAACAAATATAATATCGTATCTGTTAGCTTGTTTTACATATTGCATGTCTCTCAGTAAATATTACACTGGAATAATTATTAATCTAAACCCTGTAGTTCTTTATACCTTGTAATAAATAATAAGTTTTCTTTAAAATATATAACTTTTAAGTAATGTAATATGTAGATTAAAATCATTTCCCACAATTATTCATTCCATAAATAAATAAATGATATGTTAATATCGTATTTATGTAGTGTAATGACGTTTGACTTTACTTGAATTACAACAAACAACATTTCACAGACAAATAAGATAACATACAAATACTTAATGTTTATTTCTTATAAATAGTTAATTATACACTATATATCATCTATAATATGTAGCTTGTACTTACTTAGCTTTAGTTTTTCATTTGTTAAATTTTGCTAATTCTTTATAAATCTCCTTCGAAGTGTGTTTGTTTGAAGGTTGTTTAAAACTTTACTCAAGAATTGAAATTTAGAATTCGAAAATATTGTTCCAAATGTGATTGTTAGTTACAGTATTTATCGTTCAAAGTTCAAACTGAATCTTTCAACTTTATTATTACATTAGATATGTTCTTATGATCGGAACAAAAAAAATAAGAAATAATAAGAATAATCTAAAGCTGACCTAAATCTATATGAAACACGATTTAAACAAATTAATATTAAATTTATATAAATATAGAATGAAAAATAAACCGATACGGGCAGGGATTCGCTCTACCAACTGAGCTACCGTATCGCTGTTTAAGCATTCTATATGTGATCGTCTTTATCGGGACGGTGGTGACATCTATTAAGTTTCTTTCGAAAATCCTAACCAATTTATATAAATTTAAATAAGCTGGCTATACATGGCTATACATGTTTATAAATATTTTTAAACAAATTAATATTAAGTTTCATAAAAAAATAAAATTTATATGTTGCATTATCATAGATTATAAAAGGAAGATATTAGTAATATGCTAGTCTTTGCGCTTGAACTTTGAAGTTTCTAAATCTTAAAGCTGGAGTTGAACTTTGTACACAGACTTTGTCTCTTCAAAGTAGCTAACATTAGCTGACTTACACCGCGTGTAATGTGTCACAAAAATGATAATATTTGATTCAATGGAATAATTATATCTACCTATATCTATCTACACAAGGACAATTTAACTTGTAAATTTTTTTTTTACACGTTAAAATGCCTTTAATTAAAAAGCGAAGTAAAATGAGAGTACGAAGTAAAAGAAATAATAAAAGTAGGGGAGTTTTAAAAAAAAATAATGATGTGAGTTTAACTAGTAGGGAAAAGGATAAAAAGACAAATGTTTTAGAGACAATAGAGTTAAGAACTTCAGTTAAATCTCCAATTTTGAGACTTGATTACGCTACGGTACGTACAGGTACAGGAATAAGAGTAAGGATGTCTCTTATTACTAGAAATGGAGAATGATCAGTCAAAATAACATCGAAAGTTGACCGAAACTCTTGTCGACTCATCATCATCATTCAAATAACGCTAAGATTACCGATCAGTCTCATTAACTTTTATTACACCTCAAGAAAAAGTACGCAAACAATTTTTTGCATATTCTTGTGTTATTCCGGTTAGATACAAAATAGGATGCTAAAACACTTTTGATTATCCAAAACTATTCCAGTATGAAGTTTAATTTAGGTCGGAATGCAGTTAAGTATCTATTAAAAAGATTTAAAAGACTAGGATATGATGGCGTGTGGTGATGTTAGGTGTAGGTATCGCTATATATATATACATATATATATATATATATATATATACATACATATATATATATATATACATATAATCTACATACCTATATGAAATAATATAATGCTTAAGCTACTGATTGATCATATAAATATACAAAATATTTTGTTTTATAAAGATGACCTTTAAATGATAAAATACAAAATATAAATTTTATTATATATTAATGTTAATAAGAAAATTTCAAGCAACAAAGTAATAGTAAGGAAGACAATATAAGAAAATAAAAGTAAAGAAATAAGTGTTTAACGAAAAATGTACAACAAAAATGTTTTTTAATCCAACTTTATCTTTACTTGACGTCTCGCTTTAAATAATAGTGAAGAAATCATGCAACATAAAATAGGAATCTATTGAATTTTATGAAATTTACTAAATAAACATTACTATAGATGATTATAAAAATATTTCAGTTGATAACAGAACCATAATACTAAACCGTCTAGTAATTTGAAAAAGAATTTATTCATATCATTATATCAGAATATGTATTTCTTGAAATTAATGATTTGAATAAAAGATTGACATTTGATAGATGGTCAAAGAATTCTTAACTCATGTGTATTTTTTGTGCAACATTTTTTGTACTATTTTTATGACAAAAAATATACAGTTTTACTTATAGTCTTAAAAAATCCTGTTTACTTCAATAATATACGTTACTTATATACAGTGTTATTTGTAATTAATTGACCTCCTCTAGCAGGCACCCTCTCTACATCAATCCCAACATCGTTTGTTCTACGACCTTTTAAAATTAATAGTTTTTGAAATTTAAGTTTTCTCATACAAAATTTATTTGCCTTTAAACTGGTATTAGCTCTGAGCGTAGGTATGGCGTCCGGGCGTTGACCTCTTAATCGCTTCTTACAAAACACAGAGTAATAGAACAAATGTTGTTGGGATTAATGTAGAGAGGCTGCCTACCAGAGGTGGTCAATTAATTACAAATAACCCTGTACAGAGTTAACACGGCCACTATTATATTATAAATAAACAAACAGCTTGCTTCAAAAAGTATGTCAGATATTAATTTCTTAACAGGTTTGGCCCAAACACACACACGAAACTTGTGTCGTATATACATGTATGAGTAAGTTAGTCTTTCTGTCAAAAAATGGCTCTAAATGACTCTGTTTATCAGTAACGATCTCAACCCATTACAACTTAACTTATTGTACAATAACAATATTAAAAAAAAAATAATAAATAAATAATAATAATTACTGTGCAAAGGACTTACTAATATAGTTTTTTAAGATACCTGTAGATACTAACAGACTCCTTTTTGAGCATTTTATCTCAAAATTCAATGATTACTTTGACAAATACAGACTAAATGTTAAAAGTGCACGGGCGACGTGTCCGTAGATAGAATCAAAAATTAATAATAAAAAAAAAATTGAATGAAATAGAAGAAAAACGAATAGTAGTGAAACACAAAATAAAAAATATATTACTAATGGGAACAGTATTTAGAAAGCTACATTTTTTGAAGTTATAATATCAATATGTTGTAAAATATTCTTGAACCTGGATATAGTACTATGGTATATAGTGAAATATTTAATATGAAGTTTTTTACAGAGTTCAGAGCAAACATTTGGAACGAGTGTACGATATCGAGTACATTTTTGTAATGCAAATTGAAGCAATCAATCTCTCTCTCTCTCTCTCTCTCTCTCTTCAAGACATCAGGCGAAACGGTTACATGATGGAAAAGGTAGGTATTTTAGCCTATGGGGATTTCCATCAGAGTGTAATCATTGCAACCCAAGAAACTACAGCTGATGAGATAAATGGAAGTGGCAGGTAGTCTGCCTCCATTTAGAAAAGATTTATTCAGACGTGGAGCACAGGGTTCTCTTTGATAGCAAACCCTGTGCATGATCATTTACAGAGGTTTTTTATAATCGTTGGAGTTCTGATTATGTCTGTCCAGAATTAAATGGGTAATCCCAATGTACCACAAACCTTAGTAAACTAGATATTTTAAAACTTTTAAAAATTTTTTTTTTTTTTTATTGTCTAGGGCAATGCTTGACTACATTCCACCTGATAGTAAGCGGAATGTAGTCTCAGGTGGTAAGGCGCATTACCCTAGCAACCTATTCACTCTACTCTTGAATGTATCCACACTGTATTCGGTCGGAAATACCGACGCAGGCAAGTTGTTCCAATCCCTTGCTGTTCGAAGTAAAAAAGACACAAAGAAGGGGGAATTAAATTGTGTAATTCGGTTACGTAAAAGAAAGGTTACAGAAGTGATGTAGTATAGTGATCAAGTTATTGTTAGTAGCTACTACTACTACTACCACTACTACTACTACTACTACTACTACTACTACTACTACTACTACTACTACTACTACTACTACTACTACTACTACTACTACTACTACTACTACTACTACTACTACTACTACTACTACTACTACTACTACTAGTTAAACAATGAGTCAAAGTTTTGAAATTCGTAAGAAATATTTATGTTAACATTAATTGATTTGGAATTCAACGTGAGATTGTCAATATAGTATCAATAAAAACAAATTTATTATTAATAGAAACAGCTGACTATATGACTATATGACAGAAGAGGAGGGGCGAAAGGTTTTTTTAAACATCCACTTTATATATGCCTTCACTTTATCTTAGCCTGCAGCGACTGCTAGTTTCTCGAATTCTGAATATATATATAGTTATTACAGAATGCGAACGACATGTAGGTACCTATTTTTATTTATGGTCTTTTTGTTTAAGTTACTAGACACGTTCAAATTAATTAGAATTAAATGAATAGTTTATTATAATGTAGGTACATAATACGAGACGGGAGAGAATATAATTAGAATAATTAATAAATAGTGCGTTCTAAGTAGGTTTTAATTTAATACAATTTCATATTAAATTTACAGCAATTTATTGTATCCACTAATAATTAAAAACAAAAACGTGAAAATCTAGTGTTACACTGATGATGAATGAATGATGAATGATGAATGATGAATCAAACTTGGAAACAGTGACGGTAGAATAGCTAACTAATTATTATGTATCTTTTTCCTTATAGAATAGCTATTTGTTAAAAAAAATCATCATACATTATTTTAAGATTTTAAAAGTTAGGTGATATACCGATATAGGTACGTTACCAATATTTAAGAAATAATGATTACAACAATTATTATAACAAATAAATTTTCATTCCCAACCAAAAGAGGTATAATATTGCTTTGTTAAGCATATACCTATATAATATACGAGTATTATTATAATAATACGTCTTATCCAATGTCACTGTTACGTACCTATTTCCAAACTGAAATTTACACAAAAGACTCATTATTATTCATCTCAAGAACACAAACACAAACATAATGAAGGAACACGTTTTAAACTCATTGTACCTTCCGCATTACATTATAATTATGTTATTTATATTTATAAGTGGGGGTAGCCTACATATTACCAGTTATTATTTGAATATTGAATCTCAGATGTAATAAACTTGACATGTGCTGGTACAAATGGAATTTTCTTTTCCTACACACGTGTTTATAGTAACACTATGAAGAGGCGAGTTTATATGATATATCTGACATTAATCGACGGTGAATGTCATAAACTATTTTATAAACAATATTATTTATTTATTATGCGACCGAGTAAAACCGGTGGCAAATAAATGTTAAGTTGTTCAAACAAGAGGACACAATGTCAAATTCACTCTACCGTGTACTCCAGTTAAGGAAGAACCATTGAATGCTGCAACCATGCTGATGATGATAATAATTGAAGATAACAACTAGTTTGTGATAAGTAGTGTGAGTAGTCAATATACTGCTGGTGTGTTTAGTTTGTAACAGAGCTCTTTTATTGGTTTTCATAACTTTAAGGGTTACATATAGGTTTTATATAATTATATATTGTGAAGTTCTTTGTATAGCGGTGCGTCTCAGTGCGTCCTACATTTCACTATCAGCGCTGACGTCACGCGTTCACTGACATCTCGATAGTTCGTGTTATTCGCGATACCTAAACACGTGCGCTTGCGCATACGTTTGCATTGTCTTGCGCCGGCCAGCCACCTCCGGTTTGTTATTGTTTTATATTAACATGCGTTCTGCACTAAGAAGTGAATAAAACATATTACTTGATAACTATTAAAACTACCGATGACATTATTGTTTTATTACAAAAGAAACATAAAGCAGGTCCTAAGCACGTTCTCTATAACAACTGTTATATGAATAAATTAATAAAATATATAAATAACATTTGTCTATCTGAATGAATGAAAACATGATATCACTAATCACGGATAAGGTCACGTCCGGGTTCTAGGGATTGCAAAACATTGACTACTTGCAGTTTGCTATCTTTGAAATATTGTATTATTTAATATTGAGTTTGAGTAAATTAACAAGTAGCTGCTATTGTTGGTATGGACTTATACATACAGTTCTAACTTTATACTTCCTTTTGTTATTAACTACTTATCTATAGATACATACTCGTACAATTAAATATCGAGCATTTGAACAAAATATGTACCTTTAAGTTAAATATTTTATTGAAGATTAATTGCTACTAGTTCAGAACATGATACAGAATAATCGTTTTTTAAATATTTGTATGTTAGTTTTGCGTTACACATAATCTACTGTCGAGATGTTCATGTTCCTAATTTAGTATGGTTATAGGTTTTTAAGCGGTCAACATATGGGATACTACATATTCCGGAATATTTTTTCGTTATCATGGAAAAAAAAGGAAACTCATTTGAGTTAAAACAATACAATAAAAACAATGGAATTTGATGTGGTGTTGGTTTGTTCTCCCATAATTACTTTTATTACTGTACTTGTATGTTAAAAACTATTCTTACATCTTTGAATGAGAAATATAAGTAGTAATTAATTGCGAAATACAAAATTACCACATTCGTTATCTACTCGTATGTGAGCTGAGGGAATGTAACTAATCTATTATAATAAGTATAGTAATAATTATTGCAAATAAATATTAAATAAAAAAATACATTACATCGAGAAGAATAAATGAAAAAATATTAAAGATTCCCAATTTACAATTACAACCTTGCAATTAAAATTGTTTTACATAAGAAGATTTTTTTTATAATTTATCACTATCAGACTCTTATTGTGTATCTATTAGAAACGATTATTCTTTATAGTTAAAACTACTCGGAAGATTTTGAAACTGAAAAATAAACAAAAATAATTCTGCCGATAAGAAAAGACCTTGCTATTAGAAATGAGGTCATTATGGGACGGATAGAATTCATTTCTATATATTTATATAGCGAAGAAAAATTATACCTACGTTTAAATTAAAAAAAATTCTAGTATTAATTTATGAAAACATTTATTTTTGAAAACTTTTTTTGTTGTATGAAATTTAGCTTATAATATATATATGTATATAAAATAAATGTTAAGTAATGTTTTTTTACGAGCCGCTGAAACTAAAGTACTGTATTTTTTATAATTTTTATAATAGTCATAATTAAAATCAACTGACATTAATCTCTTATATTTATTGTATAGTCGTTTTTTCAGTGTTATTTTTGTAGAAGTGGAAATAAAAATAACAACAGCATAAACAGTTAAAAATATATTCAAACAAAAAATATATAAATGTAATATTTTTTATTATTATTCTCTGCTGTTGCCAGAGACTACTAAGTCTTCCCTAAAACGATGTTTTGAAATTTGAAAGGCATTATTTTTTGATGGCGAAACAAACAAGTCAAAGTCCTGGTATTAGTTTATATTTAATATTAGGTATATTTTTTTGCTGTTATCATGTGAGTCACTATCAAAATTATGCGGCACATAATACTTTCTGTTAATTTCATATCTGTGTGGAATATAAAGATAATCTTCAGTGTAAAGTCCAATCAACCGGATGTTGTTAAAATCGATGTTTTGATACACTTTATGTAGTTAACAGATATGTATAATAGGTTTGATAATGTAGGGCTTTGGAATATAAAAACTAAAATTAAAAGATTTTTTTTTAGTTTTATTAGAATACATATTTTATTTTTTAGATATATCAGATAGCTTATTAATACAGGAGGTATGTCTGTAGACATATATAAATTAAATATGTTTATAATATATAAACTATCTATCCGTCTATAATATACAAACATAAAAGATGTTTGTTTTATCTTTAATAAATGTTCTTCCACGAATTAATTACTCATAGCCCGCTAATCAGTCCTTGGACTTTGGAACAATGTTTAAAAGAACGAAAAGGTCACGCAAATAAGAACCCTCTAGAACAAAATTGGAATACTAAAAAAAACTATTCTAAAAATTGACTCATTTGATTGACACGAATTCAAATTGACATGAAATTATTCATTTCCTGGTAGGATTTGTTATTTGTAAATAATTTATACACACAAATTAAACATGACACATTACAATTAATTTAATTACTTATCACTTCTCATATAAGTCATTGTCCTGGATTACTTGAAGGGTAAATTGATGCAATGTTTGATTAGATATCATATTAAATCAATGATATATCTGCAACAGCTAAGTCAAAGATATCGCAACAACACTTAAGATTGCTTGCATCACATTTAATTTTAAATTTAAGATGTAATGAGCCGTCCTTTGACATTTAGAAAACTTATTTTATAAAGCAAAAGAAGCAGCAAAGCAGATTGGATTCGGATCGGATGTAACGCGTAAATGCCTTTAGAGTGATTAAAATGACTGCGGTTGAAGAGACATATAGGTCATGGCGATTAGTATCATGCAAATGTATTTGTTTCAGCGATATACCATCACGTGATCATATATATACTATTGTACCTGTACGGTGAGATTCACCTCAATAAGATACAAGTTTTAAAGTTATTATTATACCATTTAGAGAAAAGATAATTAATCAGCCATTTCAGATTATTTCTATTTTTTGTTTGTTACGCTTGCACGGTTACTTGCAGGACACAGACGTTGTCCATTGCACATCGTAAGACTGTTTTTCCCTACCCGCAGGCAAAGGCATAGTACAAAAATAATTTGATTGCCAACATTCTTGCTTAAAGAACTAATCTTTTTATAATTCGAGAAATTGACTATAAAATGAAATTGACTACCTATAAGCTGTTGAAACCCTCTGTACAACTTTGGATATAAACTTTTCTCACATGTAATACCTATTTTCTTTGTCGGATCATCAGGTCGGTAAATTGTACTGATAACTTCATTGTTACTATAAACAAATAAACATTGATGATACGTAACAAAGAAGGAATTCAAATTACAATCTAATTCTTGAGTTGTCAGAACATTTTACCGACCTGATAATCCGACAAAGAAAGTAGATATTATATGTGAGAAAAGTTTATATCCTGAGTTGTTTATTTAGCAAATATACCTATATCTACAAACAGGGTCGTTTTAAACCTAATGGAGAACCTGGACACATTAGGATCAGGGACACTCTATAATTCTTACTTACAAAGATTTTTTTCTTACCAAATGCCGAAAGATAAACCATATTCTATATTTTTACTAAGTTATTTTTATATATAAATAAATTTTGTTTTCACATTGACGAGCTGCTGAAAAACATTCTCAATGCCATTTGTCTTGCCTATTTTTGCAAGTATCTAATAACAACAATTACTATTAATATTACGGTACAAATTCTGATATCGATTATCTATCAATCTTTACAAAAACCAAACATCTTAGTCGACAGAAGGATGTTCCTACAAATATGACGAAAATAATGAAACAGAGTTAGAATAAAACGAATGATTGTTCGAAAATATGTAAAGCATGCTAGTAGTGTCAGCTTATACATTATTAGTATTACCTAATGTATAATTCATAAACACTGACAGAACTTGAACCTGCGACCTCAATCCTGTGTTTAGATTATGTGTTTAGACATTAAAATGCTATAAAACCATTAAGTCCGGTGAAGACTCGGAGATCAGTTGAATGAACGAAGGGTTGTACCGGTGTTGATATTTCATGATTCTATTATTAAGAATTATTAATTTAAATTAATAAAAAATATATATTTTTATAGTTTTTGTGTCCTTGTAATTAAGCTAAAAAATATAAGTAAGCTCTTAAAAAAATTACTTCATGATTACCAGGAAAAGGTTCATTAATCATTATTTATTTATTTGTTCGTTCTTGTCTATATTTTTATATGATGAACATATAGACAAGAACGATAAAATCTTTTGATATTCATAAAAATTTACATATTTATCAATAATTAGTATCATATATCGGCCGCATTACCAAGATGAAAAAGATAGGCCTGCCTACAACACTTTTATTAAATTACAATTGGGTTCTTCCGTACATAAAAGGGGAAATGGTATACATTACAATTGAGTTGATTGAACGGAAATATAACAAAAGAATTAACTACTTTTATTCACAACAGCTCTTAAACACATGTCATAGTCATTTGTCGCCCGCCTTCAAAGTTTAAATAGTTTCCCTGTAAAGAGTTCTAAATGTAAACATCTGATATTAAAAAGCAATTGAAACCAGGGCCATTACCCAAATTGTTTTATTAAGTATATAACCAGGTCATTAACTGCTTTACGAAACAAAACGGCGACTGGAACACAAGAAGATAAAGCTGGTATTATATTTGTAATAAAAAAATATAGTAAAAATAATGGGCGCTAACTGCTAGTATCTATTTGTTTAATGTAACGCGATCTAACGTTTCAATGAGATAAGTTTGGAAAAGGAAATAATTAGTGTATGCAGTAGGTGATAAAAGATGATTGGAATTTAATACTAACTATAAAAAAGAGTATTAATAATATAAAAAAAAAATTAAAAAACCCCCGATACAAAAAACCGTCTAAAAGAAAAAAATATTAACGAGTTTTTATTATAAATGGACCGCCATTGTGATATCTCATATATTATCATTTCTTTTATTATATTTTGATGAAGACCAAAAAGATAATAAACATTCGTATTAATTCTGATTGCAAAAAAATAAATGTCAGAACCATGATTTTGATGTTATTGTGATTTTTTTTATTTATTTTTTTACTTGATAGGTAGCCACTATTGTACTAACACCCATATTTTGTTAGTCTTTTTTGTCTGATCTTTCGATCGTCATATAACTACTTTTTATATATTATATTAATAAATAATATTTATATGACTGTATCTACTATAATTTATATTTTTAATGAATTACAGAATACAAACAGAAGTAAGTATATAAACAATGTTAATAAATCTATAAAGATTAAATATTGATTAGTATTTAGTATAGAACCCGCTCTTAAAGAAATGTACCTACCTATATCAATATTCAAATTTTAAAAGTTATGTCGGTTTTAAATTACAATAGTAATAATAATCACAATCCTGTCCGCATCCAATATTCATAAAACCTTTTAATAAAACTAGCTCATAACTTAAAAATACAACACTTATGGATAAAATCTTTCCAATAGAAATATAAAGTTGTCCTGCCAGCGAAAGCAGCGCCATACAGATACAAAAAAAATATAATAATTGATGGTATATTATTTAAAAATCCATGTTATATGACATGCCTATATTAAATATTCGATGCCTAAAATTCTTAGATATCCGTAAATAGATAAAAGATATATGATCAATTTTTTTAATTTCAAATAAGCATACTTTGCGCTTTTGAAACTTTACTTGCATTACTTTACTTGCACGGCACCTGAAGGTGATGGACCTCCATGAAAAGAACTGGGAAATAACTCCGTGGATATCCTTCAAACTTATTTATAAAGTTACAATAATCAATAGATATTTTTATGAGAAAATATACAATTCTAGTAAAACGTGGCACCCGAAAGAAAAGGAACTACAATTAGTACTTACCTATCTTATTATATTATTAAGTCTAAGGTAGGCTACATTAATAGCAAATATATATATTTTTTTGTTTATTACTAAATTAATAAGAAAACGAAATTAGATAATATCAAGACGTCATCATATAACAATATTTACTCTTTACTATAATAATATAATATTATTGTGTTTATAATATAACAAAAATGAATAATTAACAGAATTCAATTCAAAGAAATAATATCTTATAGACCAAGTAAGACCAAGATAATATACCTATCTAATAGATATGTATACCTATGCTTTATATCATAATTGTTGACAAAACGAAATTATTATACACATTTACATTAACTTGGGAATTACATAATCCCAGTGACGTCAATCATATTTTTATTACATTTTTTTGTTGAAGCATGGCTGCCTATCATTTGAATGTTCTATGATCTGTAAACCGGTTGGAGAGCAAAGTTCATTAATTGCACACGCCATTCGCAGACCTCATGGCCTTGTCAGAGCTACTAATAAAGACTTAATCTATATTCTAGGCCAACTATCTCATGATTACTTAACGCAATAGGGTCTACACCTCCCTTTAGTATTATAAATATTATATTACGTTTACTCGTTAAAAGACACTTTAAACTATGTTTTACTATTTAAATTATAACATAGGTATATATTTTAGTTATATGTTGTGCTTAAATAATAAAGTTATATCATGGTTTGTTATTTATTACTTACCAATAATTATGTAATTATTTTTTTAATGGTCTGTTTATGTGTCTAGTAATAATACAAAGCCAACTTTGCGGTTTTGAACAAGTAAGACTTTTTAATTATAAATGTGTGTTCTTAAACAGTTGCCAAGCTTCGCAAGTTTCTTCATTATTTCTATTAAAAAAATACCAACAAAGAAAATCTTGGTGTTTTTCAAAACCTAGTAGAAACCCGGTGAATCGATTTCTCGACTAAATTTCGATCTGTAAACCGATATCCAAATCAGTGAAACATAGCTTCCTACAATTAATCCACTTGGTTTTCGCATTAATAACTCCAAAATAGATTGTAATTCTTCACTAATTGTATCAGGATCGAATGAACTCAAGGAATTATTTTCTTTGATAAGTATTGACCGTCTTTCGTTAGTTATGACAACATAAAATGTCATTTTGTATTTTTAAGATTTTCGTTTGTTAACACAGTTAATAACACAGTTAATAAGATAGTTAATGATAAAGAAAATTATCTTTATGTTTAATTTCTGAAATATGAAATACTTATCAAAAGTTTAGTAATTCTTTAAATATATACTAACACTACAAGTGTGGAAACTCTTCCTTATTTGTTTAAAGAGTCAAGAGATGTTTGTAACTTTTGTAAATCTGCGATATTTTTTCAAAAGTATGTGTTTATAGTAAAACGACTATTATAGAAAATAAATAATAATCACCAATAACAGCTGACAGACCTTTTAATGTATTTTTTAATTTTAAAATTAGTAGCGATAGTACCTAATATACATTTAAAGTTAAGTGACTCTTAAAAGTCTTCATTAAATTAAAATTAAATAGACATGGAACTTATGTTTATTCTTGTAAAATTTTTAACATATGCTTGCCCTTATTATAATTATGTATTTGGTTTGCAGTACGTCTCGTCTATCATACCTCTCTCTCAGTTAGAAAAACACTGTTAAATGTTACCTATTACTACTACAGTGCTACTACAGTACTACAATAATAAGTGCGTCGGTAATGGCATATATTATGACGAAGGTCTCACCTTTACAATAATTATAACTATATTAATTTATTTTAATAAACGAGTAGAACAAGTTCCTCTGAGAGAAGTTTATATAAATATATATTTTGTTTGATTTTGTAATTTTTACGTATTGGTTTAAAAATGAATATAGGTAATATTTATATTTTCATTACAAGTAAGTACTGAATGCTATAAAATCTGTTCTTAAATTCTAACAGACACCTCATTTGCCTCATACCCGATCCACCAAATTAGATTTAGGAAGAAAACAAACACACAAACAGATTTACTAAAACAACACACAAACAAATAAATATATTATTTTATTAAATAGCCTTTAGTAGCTTTTATAGTATACATAAAAATAATTATCATGTATTTTCTTAAATATCGTATTTATACTATCGTAGACTTTAGTTGTTATTCTTTCGAGTTTCAAATAGTTGTTAAGTTAAATTTTCTTATTTGTTTCCTTATCTATAGTTAATTAAATAATTAGAATGAAATAAGAGAGACACTAAGAGAAAGAGAGGGACAGCTAGAATGTTTTAAGTATATATTTATATCACCACGAAATTGGTTCTCGTAATATGATGATTGTCCATGAGTAGTTAACAAAATTGTTTTGCTACGACTGTTAATAGTGAATTTCTTAATTAATTGCTTTGTATAAGTGAACAAACAAATATTTTTTGTGTGCATGTGTCCTAAGCAGTTCAAAGAATTACTCTTTTATCATTAAATAAATGGAAAATGCACTATATACTATAGTCTCAATCATTAGAACTATCTAAATAAATTATATAATAGAGAGATAAAAATATAAAAAAATATATCTTTCAATAAGGGAGCAGAACTTTGTACCTTCAATTTATTGATAACGAAATATTATATATTATGATACTCTGTTTAGTAAATGTTGTAACTTTACCATGGACGGGACACATACCTTTGTTTATTCCGAGTTTAACAGTGCAAGTGATGTTTGTAAACTGTATGTCCACGGGCTCCTTTGTGGGTGCCTTCGGGAGGCCAAGCTGAAGGGCCTGCGAGGGCCCCGGCTCTGAACTGATAATCGCTTCAGCATTCTCAAGATCAGTTTTGTAAGTCACACTTTCCACAATTTCAGCTCCGGCGAGCATCATTTTGAAGTTATTAAATGTTCATGAATGTTTTTATTATAAACCACGCGCGTGCTTCGAGCGATACGATTCGCCGCTGAATGCGCCCGCGCTGCTTTTTGTTATCAGTATCAGAAACCTTTTGTCTTTGCTGTCAACTATTGCGTGTTTACTACTCGCTCGTTGCAGCCGGGTCTTATAAATGACTGAGTAAAGAAATAATATTCTCGTTCAGATGGTCGGTATGATTATATATATTTGTAATATTCATAACCACATACAATATATATTTCCTAATTTTGTTAGTGATAATATAATTAATACATTTTTCCTGCATAACTTTAAATAATAAAAGAAACAAATAAAAAACTCACAAATATCAAGAGTAACGTAAAAAGCATAGTCTACAAATGTACCTATGTACAACTTTAAAAAAAAAAGATGAAAATGTAGTATTTAAATGGTTTGTTGCATGCTTAGTTAAAAATTAAATCTTACAGGTTTGATCACAAGTCACAAGTTGTTAATCATACAGCTATTAACATAATAAAGAATCTACACGTACATACATACATACATACCGCTCACAACAACAAACAACAACAAAATACAACAACACTCGTTGATATCATGGAATGGTTGTTTTAATATAAGATTGTTTTTATTGCGACTAGCGTGTCTGAAATGTAAAAAACATCGACATCATATCACAGACAAAGTAAGAAGAGTTGTGGTTTGGAACTCCTAGGAATAATAATATTCAATCGTAAGCTATAAATAAATGTACTTAAATGTTTGTTATATTTATTAAAAGTAATACAAACAAACTATATGCAGTTCCAAAATATAATAGTTACCATACGTCTTCGAATGACTAGAAAACCCCAAAAAATATTTATAAAACTTAAGAAAGAATTAAAAAATATGTATTATAGAAGATATACAAAGGTTATTATGTCATAGGCCATATTAGGAAAAAAATAAACAGATGACACATTCATCCAACATATGATTCATTTTTAGATAGAATATTGATTCTTCATACGATAGTTTTATCTTATTTTTTTTTAGGTGTATTTATGATGAGAGACTTATGATAGGTTCGAGAAACCAGGACTTCCCTTACTATTACTTAAAATTAACTTAAACTAAGGGGCACAACGTACAGCTTATATTAATTGATTTTATAGCTGGTTTGTATCGGATTATAATAAATATATCTGTAGCTTAATTAAATGTGAGATTATGAACTATTTAATACTATCATAGACTGGGGTTAGAATCAGCTAATTCTTTAAAATTAGCTCCGAAATAAGAATCAAACATCAAACAGAGAGATTTAGTAGGTTCAAAACTATTATGGCTAATAAGTGTGAAGTCAAGCAATCATCATAAATTACATACTTTCTTATTTGTAATGGTTTTGGTAGGAACTGCGTTTTACTAATTAATGATCTGAAAAAACTTCTACTCAATGTCGCTCGCATTGAGGTGAGCATTAATGATACACGTCTGTTAAATAAAAATCATTTGAAATATAATAAAATAAAAAGAAGATTACAACTGCACATTAATATTAGAAATATCATTGAGATGAGTTGACCTTCTAGGGTACCTTAGCGAGTTTAGTATAAAAAAAGACGACTATAAAAAGTAGGTATTAATATAACAATCATATGGGTATATTACGTAGGTATGTAATGTCAAATATTTATCTTATTATTATTTTATAAAACACTATTGCTCTCGGCAATAAATTAAAAATCTTGTATTTTGTATATTATTCTAAAGTACAATTAACAATACAATGGGAACATTGACTACTGAGACAAAGGTGTATTGATCTTTATCTGTTTCGTTGATTCTTTGTCAACGTATTCTAATTACCCGAACTCGTCATTCTAAAAATACACACGAATTTGCATTGTTGTGTCGAAGTTTGTATTTTAAAGGATTATGTAAATAAATATAGCTTTCATACTGTGTAAATTATTGAAATATATATTTTTGTTACTTAAAATATATTTTAAAATTTAAGATAAAATATTGTTCAATAAATAGTAGCTTAATCTGGAAAATTAAATCTAATATTTGAAGACAAAGGTCAAGTAGTTATATGTTCTTTGACGTTATTGTTTTGTACCTACCTATATATTTATATACCTACGAGTATATGCAGTATTGGATTAGATAAAGGCTTATCATTGATATTTTTGGATAATATGATTTTTTATAATCTATATATTGTTTAAATCATTATATTTCATAATATCATATACTAATCGTGGAATTCTATAATGGTCATACGATAATAAATAAATTTTTAAAGAGTATCTAAGCTTCTCATTTCAGTTTTATTTTTAATTCTCAAGTTTTATCTTATTTTTATTCACTGAGGTTTTTTGAAGTTTCTCTCTAAGCTAAGTTTATTCTCAAAAATATTGATATAACCTGAGAAATACAAATGTTTCATACAAATTGACATCAATCAAAATTACATAAATAATAGAAGGCCACATCAGCTACATTAAATGTTTTAAGATTTTTTTCTCTGTGTTGGTGGATTTCTTATTATAAATTCAGAACAAAACTCTTTATAAACTACTACAGATACCTAGGTACCTGTATAAGGTATAAATTATTTACAAGCTAATCATATTAACAAATACTTATCCCTAAAAATGGTATTCATTAGCTAATTTATATTTTGTCTTAGAAAAGTTTATCCGGAATGGTATATTAAACATTCGTTTAAATATGTAGATACAACATCTATAAAATATATTTTCAACTCAATTGCCGGGGCTATTCAAATATTAATTTTGGCGAGAATTATGTCAACTTTCTGGTTTCAAAAAGTGAATTAATCAAAATATAATTAATTTTGATAAACAAACATGATGATAATCCGTTATGTATAAGTAATAACGGAGTAGACCAGTGGCCAGGGAAATAACTGTAATTTATGTAGCTGTACTTACTGGTGAAATAAGTATATAGACTACAGACAGGTCCTTGCCACGTAACGGCATATTGTAATGATTCATTGCATTCAAAGATGCATTTAAGTACCTACCTACCTACCTAGCATATCTTTTGAGCACATGAGTTTTGGTTTCATTTACAGGTATTAACATGATAGGTACTTCAATTGTTGTTCAAATGTTTAATTATAAACTTTGGCATGTTAACACTGAGAGTCAAGGAAGACATCGTTAAAATAAAAAACAGCGAAATACGATTACTGCAATTATTTTTAACCCCCAACTAAAAAGAGCGGTGTTATAAGTTTGATCTGCGTATCTGTGTATCTGTGTGTCTGTCTGTGGCAATGTAGTGGCCAAACTCGTGGAAGGATTTGAATGCGCTTTTTTTAATCGAAAGCTATGTGTGTCGAGATGGTTCTTAGCTGTGTTTGTTCGAAATAGAAACAGTAATAGTTTTAATATATTTTTTTTGCTTTAAAAAATTTGCATATAAAAAAGATTAAGGAACGTGATTTATGACGTATAAGGAAGTATATAATCCGTTGCTAAAAGAGAAGTTCTTATTGATTGACTTCCAAATTAATTATCCACCAATATTCAAAAATTAAAATGAACTTTACTTTGATTCCAAAAATATAATCCATAGATCGTTTATTATAAGCAGTCATAACTGATACATTTTGAATTCTATACTTTTACTGATTTAGCCACGAACTTACACTTGCAAATATGTAAAAGTAAAAAAAAAAAAAACAAACTGGTTATGTTATCACCGTGGCACGGAAATACAAAAGAATGGTTTGGTTAATGAATATTGACCCAATCATTATTATTTTATTAAATATATATTTACGCCGCTATACTATGCTCATGGCGGATTCGCGGCGTGAACTAAGTATTATTATTTTGGTGTATAATAGATATAAACCTAAAAATTTGTGTATTTGTTTTTTAAATTATTTTTTTAAAGTATTTAATAATATTTTGATAATATTTTGAAATAATATTTTGATAACGTTTAAAGACCTTATAATTAGTTTACAGTTTTTATGGGACACGTACAGGAGACATAATGTGTGTGTGTGTGTGTGTGTGTGTTTACTCAGAACAAAAAAGTAAGAAACTATACTTTTACCAATACATACAGAAGTTATTATGTATATATAATGTCACATGTTTATGTACGTACGCTTTTAAATAAACGTACATATATCCACATAATCATGTAAATAAACACACAAAAACACACACAATAAGTACATATAAAAGGTGAGCTTGTAGGATGCCTTTATATTAAAACAAGTATAATGCTGCCTGTCATACCATTTTCTAACTCTTAAAAAAGTCGGTGGTGATGGAACCATAACAAAGTTGTGCCTCAAAGCGACCCGGTCGTGTTCCGGTGCTCTTTGTTCGATGAACCCGTATATGAGAAATCGGTTTGAACAGCTGCGTTGTGTGTTGGCGTAACCGGTTGGGTGTCGAGTTTGGTTTAAGTTTGTTGTGTCGGGTGTCTAAACGAGGAGGGTAGCGGGATCTGAAGCGACGGCTTTCTAGTTGGGTGACTACATCGTGCTGGTTGGCAACCAGATGAGGATGCCCGGTGGCGATCTCTGGGGGGTTTCGGTATCCCCTGGCCGGGAGTTATGTGGGACTACCCGGCAGCATAGAAGACGCTGTCATTTTAAAGGCAACCCACTAAAAATCGAAAGATTGACCCCATCGCTTTAGTAGGACGCCACGGGATAGCTTTCATTATTTACCACTTCGTTCAACTGTCATTTCCCACCCTAGTCACTTTTACATTATTTTTTATGAAAAAGTACAACAGAAGGAACAAGTTTATACAGCGGTTACGCTCCTCCTCATACAAAGTGCAGCTTACTAATATCAGGGATTTATACTCTAATTTCTTCGTTATCCACCATCACCTAGAGACAGAGCAGCCGTATTTGCTCTTTTTGACGGAGTCGCAGATACAATGTCCTTTGAGCTCTGCGCACTATAATCCCGGATTGTCTCGGTTACTCGTTAGAGCACAACTTCCTCTCACGTGCCGGAGTCTTTGTGAACGACCTTTGTATCCAGCGACGCCGTCACCTTGAAGATTTCACTTTTTCTTCCCCATGAAATATAGTATACAAAGGTAACGAAACCATCCTTTATTCCTGTGCCTACCATTTGCACACCGGTGACTAGGAGACAACTACATTATTTAAGTATCGCAATGAGCTTGCTGATACGGCTCTGTATCAGTACCCTTAAGCGCTGCTCATCTTTCTGGGGGACTTTAATGCCTGTCATCAGGACTGGCTGTTCCCGTACGAGAAAGCCGACCATGCTGGAAGGGAAACGCGACATTTTGCGTTGTCCTGGAACCTCTTTCCTTCTGTTGACAACTGCTGCTAACCTTCTACTGAGAACTGATCCCGACAGGTGTTTACATATTCCCCACCAGCTCTCGAACCACATTGTGTTAGGCGAGTATGGAAATACAAGTCAGTAGATTGGGATGAGATGCGCCACTCCTTTACGTCTTATCCTTGGCGGCAGGTCTGCTTCTCTTCTTTGGATCCGTCGAGTTTCGCGGATACTATAACCGATGTGGTGCATCAGGCAATGGAATTTTATTTTCCGTTTGCTGACGGACCCATCAGCTCTCTGTTAGACCAACTGGCAGTCGAGCTTTCTGGTCCCTTGCCAAATCGATCGAGTCGAACTTCTGCCAACCCTTACTGCCTGCTCTGCTGAAGCCGGATGGATCCCTGGCCCATACAGCTATGTTCCCAAGATATGTTAATATATGTTCTCAAGATAAGTTCTCTCCTGTATTTACACGTCCGTATCGCTTCTCTTTCAAGACTGATAGTATCGAAGTCCTGGAAGCTTGCCAACGTGCAACCGGTGATTCTACCAAATATAGACCGATTTCAATCACCTCCATACTATGCAAGACTATGAAGCGTGTATTGAATTCGCGCCTTCTAGCGTACCTAGAAGATAACGATCTCCTCAGTGACAAGCATTACGGGTTTCGCCGAATTAGGACTACTAGGGACCATCTACACACATTTTAGGCGAGGCCATCGAGAAGAACGGAGAAGCGGTCATCGTCTCCCTGGACGTCTCGAGGGCATTTTTACAGGGTCTGGCTAGCGAGCTTTCTAAGCAAGCTTTCAGCAACCGGTATATTTTTTGGTTTGATCGGTTGGTCAAAGGACTTTTTGTGCCACAGATCTCTCCGAGTAGTTGTCGACGGATGTTCCTCGGAGCCCTTGATAGTAAATGCCGGATTGCCTCAGCGGTCCGTTAATGATCTGCTAAAGCCCAGTATTTATAAGTATGCAGACGACAGTTGTAGAAAGATATCTGCCAAGTTTTCGGGCTATTAGAGATCAAGTACAGTCTGAAAGAGATTCCATGGTGCAACATTTGTATGACAAACTTCAGGCAGTCTCCGAGTGGGGCAGTTCAAATGTTGTTAAATTCAACGCCACCAAAACGCAGACGTGTCTGTTCACGGGTAGTAGAAGACCTTTCACCTTTGCTTCTACTTTCCAGTATGTATCTTTGGAATACAGTGACCGGCAGCAGTTGTTAGGGTTAGAGATTTTCTCGAACCTCAACTTTTGTCGGTACATTGAGTCTAGAGCAAGAGCAGCTGCAGAAAAGCTTGCTGTTCTTCCAATGATTCGACAGTCCTTTACACTGGGACAGCTACTTGTATTATATAAAGCACAAATACGTTCGTGTGTGAAGTATTAACTTAGAGAGTAAAAGAAACATCACAAACCAGCTTTGATAATACTAACACGAAGTTATTGACATTATTTTTGTAAACGAATTTGTACTACAAACTTGTTGTGAACTAATAACTTTCGTCAGATGAAACTAAAACGCTTATTATAAGACTTATTTAAGGGTGCTATGTTTAAGCCACATTAAAAAAAGTATTGTGAGTAAATTTAGTACTATGTAAAATATATTCTCGAATTACTTTTACCATCTCCGACTACATCTCTTACTTTTACTCAGATAGTATTTTCTGATAGTTTAGTATCAGTCAGATAGCCGTTACTTATTATATTTAACTAGTGAACCCAGCCCGCTTCGCTGGGCTAACCCTTACTTTACCTGGTGACAAGTTACATCAATGGGCATAGCATATTCGTTTTCTTCGAGGAAAAATACATGGTCATACCAATTTTTATGCCAATCGGTTGAACGGGGAGGAAGTCGATATTTGACAGCGCCGCCTGGTGGCGAGTTACATCAATGGACATAGCATATTCGTTTTCTTCGAGGAAACATACATGGTCATACCAACTTTTATGACAATCGGTTGAACGGGGCGGAAGTCTATATTTGACAGCGCCGCCTGGTGGCGAGTTACATCAATGGGCATACCATATAAACCTTCTCCGTGGAAAAATACATATACATACCAATTTTCATAATCATCGGTCTAATAGTTTCTGAGTTCATCGATTTCATATATACAAACATCCTTCTATATATATATAGATATAGATTATAATCGGATATATATATCGCCAAATCTGAAATCGCAGTATACAGTATGCAGTTTCAAAAAAAAAATAATAATTCAAAAAATCTTTATTCAAGTAGGCATTTACACGCAATTTTGAATCGTCAATTACATACAATTGGTCAGTATAGTCAGTCTGTGAGTAAGCTATCACCAGATCAGAATGCTAGTCTGCTGCGAAGAGCTGGCTAGAAACTCAACAATTGCTCTTATGGAATGAAATTTAACAATGTTTGAGTTATACATAATAACATCAACTCTCCAAATGGGTCAATGACCCAAGTTCCAATCCTAACGATCAATCAAAAACTGTTGAATATTATAGAAAGATTTGTTTAATAATATACTTTTAATTTTAGATTTAAACTAAGAAAAGGAAGGTCTAAGATATCTTGTGGAAGTATATAATACAGGGTTATTTTTAATTAGTTGACCACCTTTTGCAGACAGCCTCTCTACATCAATCCCAACAACATTTGTTCTATAACTTTTTACAAATCTTGATAAACAACACTGAAAAAACGAAACAAAAAAATTTTTGCTCCTTCCATGAATTTAGTTTCCTTAGTATTTAAGACCAAATTATTAATTTCAAACCGATAGAATAGATCGTTGTGGAATACCCATTTTTAGGTGAGAACCAACCGATTTACAATTATTTACATCAACCATAGTGATTAAGTTTGCATAGTTATGTTTGATGATCCACACAATCAAAGGCTTTAGATAAATCACAAAATACCCCGATTGCATTCTGTGACTACTCCTATGCGTTGTAAATGTGCTTAAGAAGCGTGGTCAACCCATCAGTTTTTAATTCGTCTTTGGTAAAACCATATTGTTTACTATGTTTGATTTTATTGCCACAAGCAAATTCTGTAATTTGGTTTAGAATCTTTTTTTCGTAGATTATACTTAAGGTAGGTAAATTAGAGAAAGATGGAACTACTTTACCATTTTTCATTAAATCTGGGAATGTACCGATTTCAATACATTTGTTAAAGATTAGGGATAATTGTGGAGCAATATCATTTATAATAATTATAAGTAATTTTACTGACATACCTCAAAGATCAAGATCGGTTTTTTTAACCGACTTCAAAAAGGAGTAGGTTATATATTTTTTATATATATTTTTTATATATATATATTTTTTATTTATATTTATTTATATTTTTTTTTTGTATATACACCGATTTCTTCGAGGCTTCGTAAACCGATTTACGTAATTCTATTTTATTTGATACGGAATAGTTTCGAATTATTCCTATAAAAATTAGATTCAGGTAGGCCATTAGTTTTTATTTTATGGCCATTTTTTGTCCAAGTTTTGAACTAGCTCCTCCGGAAGGAAATCAAAACGTGCTGTGACTAATGACATCTGTTGTTTTGGAGACATCAAGACGACTAAGTTTATGAGTCCTCTGCTCAGCTGACTCGTTGGTCAGACGCTCATTAATGAGGCCAAGTCTATTAGCTGTGCTCAAATACTCATTTGTATGACGCTATCGGACCAAGAGACCAAGAGTTTCTTGATGTAATCGTGATCTCATAGGTATATGCTTTCATGGCCAACCACCGTTTTTCACGATCTTGAATAGTCTCACAAGAACGTGAAATTGTGTTTCGAAGAGCAATTTTAGCGGAGACTACTTTTATCTAGACTACTTTTATCTAGTGTTAGTCATATTTCTTTATAATAATTTAAATGGTAAATACATTGGAATTTACATGTTTTAGTTCATAAGTTTCGACAGTAGCGCCTCCTACACAATTAATTATGGAATATTATTTAGTATTTACTGTTAAATGTTTTAAGAATTAGAAGCATAGAATATTTTAACATAATGTTTAATCTTTTATTAATTATTAGAACTTATTATAAGGTATAAATTATATCATCTGTAAGTTGGTTATGAAATTGTAAATTACCCTCGCCTAAATATAATAGTGTTAAAATATTATAAAACGAGTTGTAAGGGCTGCTCTCGCCCATTCTATTACAAATGGTTGTATATTGAACATTGAAGTGCAAGTACTGTGTATTACTGAAACAAGTCTTAACAAGTCAGAAGTGTTCGACCGCTGTAGTATTACGCGCCACGTGTCGATATACACCGTTCGATATATCCTGTCCAAGACTGCTGATGAAGATGGAGTGCTGCCACTGCCGTTGAAAAGCCACGAAAATATGAGACGACGTTAAAGTTACGTCTAAGAATGCTGATGAAGATGGAGTGCTGCCACTGCCGTTGAAAAGCCACGAAAATAAGAGACGACGTTAAAGTTACTATTTGGGCCTTCTCCGAGTGCTGCTGTAGTAACCTCAAGCGACAAGGAGTCGTAGATTTAAAAAGTGCGTAAGTTTTAATTTAATTTTATTTTTTTCTCTTAATACCCACGTTTTGCCATCTGCTTAGCAGGCTAATTATCTTGCTGGTTATTTGGCAGCATGCTCAATATAGAATATTAATAACTTTGTAGCTTGAAGTTAATAGCACTACTATTGAATTCTATTCATCATATATATCATATTCACTTTTAACCATATCCTGTTAAAGTTCAATCATATGCGAAATACAATAAGAGCCTGAATATTTACCAAAACTTTACAGTGGTTCTAATACAATATCTCTCCATACATGTTTACATCGCTTGGAGCCTTTGGTGAAGACATACGTCGGAGATGGAAAACTCTAAACTACTACTTGACTGCTAATCTGGAAGGGAATTCGTTGCTGTATTATGAAAATCAACAAACAGCTACTGGAAGAAGAGGTCGACCAAGTACTTTCTTCCTGATCGCGGGATGGCAGTGCAAGCAAGCAGCACTATACAACGATGGACCTGAATACAACGACAAGGTGACAGATAAACTTTATTATAAGAAACTAGCCCTAGAAAAGTTTTGCATAATTAAGTGACCATGTGATTTATAATATTATTGTTACTACGTACACCAACTTTCAAAGCTTTTAAGACCCAGTTGTAGGTTAGATACGCGATTTTTATTTTCTTTGCTTTTATTAAGTTATTTAACTGACGCGGTAGTTGAGACTTTGAGACTTGCAATTTAAAAGTAATGTTAGTATTTTAGATTACGATTTAGGCTTTAATGTCTTTATATATGACATAGAAGTGAACACTCTCAATGAAGGGGTAATATTCGGTTTACAAAATGTATGTAGGTTATTTAAAGAACGATTTATTAAAAAAAGAGTATACATCAGTCGTAAATGATTAATATATAAAACCCAATATTAAACAAAAAGAAAAGGAATAACGTTAGATATTATATATATATATATATATATATATATATATATATATATATATATAAAGAGGCAGTAATAAATAATATAGTAGTGTGTTAATTAGAATACAAGATCGTATGATATTTGCAATTCAAAAGCGATTCGTCACAAGCGTGGAGCACAAGAGCCGTCTTGAAAATCAAAATGTGTCAAGATGGCTGTCTTCACTAACATCGACCATGACGCTTCGCTAGGTTGACAGCTAAAATTCAACCTGATGTATGACATTAACGGATGCGCCGTCACGGCCGGACTGACATTCGACCGTCCTCGGGCGATTCTCCGAAGTAAAGAGTTACAATCACACATAGTCCGTTCGTGCATCCTGACGAAGGACTAATTATCTCAATTGTGACAATGCGCTGCAATTAAACACTTAAATAAGGCGAGTGTCTCGCTACATCTAAGCCGGACGACACAGCCTCCCAACCAAACAGCTTAACAATTAACTAGTCACATATTGCTACTATTAGACAAGTCAATCCTTTGGTGGATGTGACCCGGACCGCCGGACGACAAAATTCGTCTTAACAGAATCAGCAGAACATCGAAAACAAGTCAGCCAACTTAAATGGCTCTGACTCGGACGACATACTTCGTCTAATAGAACAAGAAAATACAGGGACAAGCCAGTCTGATATCTGACTCGGACGACATCTTTCGTCTGACAAATTTGAAGGAAAAGTATTCTACGGGGTCGCTACACTTACCTACGACTATGAATCGTCATGTTCTGTATTAATATCAGCTTCATGTAAAATTTTACAGGTCTCAGGATCCAAGCATATACCGAGTGTAACTGAGCCTGCTGTGAGCATCCTCGAATCAGCGGAAATAGTATTTGAGCATGCGGTCAAGTTATCAGAACTATCATTATCATGATTTGAATTAATTATGCTGTCTTCATCTTCCGACGCCGTCTCGGCCTCTTCACAGTTCAAAACATTAGTTTCTATTTCGATCAATCCAATATGTCCCTGAGGCATTACTTACATTTGGCGGTTGCTGAGCTGCGAGAACACGAGATAAGAACAATTCCATGTTATTCAATAACTTCTCTGTATCCTATTTCGTTGTCTTTCGCTCAATTCTAGCACCATCCGATCCCACTTCTGATAAAGAGGCAGTAATAAATAATATAGTAGTGTGTTAATTAGAATACAAGATCGTATGATATTTGCAATTCAAAAGCGATTCGTCACAAGCGTGGAGCACAAGAGCCGTCTTGAAAATCAAAATGTGTCAAGATGGCTGACTTCACTACCATCGACCATGACGCTTCGCTAGGTTGACAGCTAAAATTCAACCTGATGTATGACATTAACGGATGCGCCGTCATATATATTTAAAGTAAAAGCACTTAACATCATAAAACTATTTTCAAATCGTAATGATCCTTTTGTTTAAGATAGTAAGTAGTTCCTTATAGTATACACAATATGAATAGATGAAGTATAATTTTAATTTAAACAAATTAAAATGTACACTTATCTCCTTTCAGAGAAATTAAAATTCTAGAATATCTTATAGATAGACTTAAATGAATATGACTCGGTAAATATTAAACTCTATAAATTTGGTAGAATCAGATCTAAATGGCCTTGAGGACCGTATGGAAATAATAAGCCAATGCTTTGACGCTATGGGGGGTAGATTTAGATATGTTTACATTTATTAAATATGTAAAGATTTGAATTCACGATATTATTTTATTACTTCTGCAACTATATTTTATTTTGTTTTGCTAAAACTACTCCATAGATCTTAAAATATTTATATTTAATTTTTAATTTGTAAGTTTAGCATAGGGTTGCGATAGACGTTCGTTTTTAAAACCAAGTTGAATACTTGGTTATCCACGAGGATAGGGTTATGCCATATCATGTGGAGAAATTAAATTTTATGGAACCCAATAATATCTGTTTTGAGAAGTTTCATTGGTTACTTTCATAAATCAAATTTGCTTTGAAAAGACCATTTTTAGGTGGGTAAAAATAAAGTTTAAAAACGTTTAAAATCTGAACCGGTACTGTCTAAATATAATCCCGAACTAAACAGACTAATTCAATAAAACAATATATCGCGCGTATGAATATGAAGCAATGATACTGGTATTTATTACTAAAACATATTTCTATTATCTTTTATTTGACCGTTTAAATTATTTACTGAGTGTTAATTTCTCAGTAGTAGGTATCTGTACGAATTTATGATCTTAAATTTCAATCGATTATTGAAAAGGTAAAACGCAATAGGTATTTCGAAATAAATTCGTTAGAATCGATAAATTATTTCAGAATTATGATAATATAGGTTTAACATTTAGATCGATTTTAAACTAAACCAGTAAATGCGTACATTTCGTATTAAATTGTAAAAAAAAAATAAAGCAAGCAATTAGGTCTTCTAAATCCCTTTTAAAAGAAACTTTAAACCATATGCGTGGCACTCGATTATTTAATTTCTGATAGTATGTTAAAGAAGAGAAGAAATAACTACAATGAATTATCTTACACGCGTTTTTGAACTGTCAAATCGAGGAATGATATATATCCACAGTAAAAGTTTTACTAAACAAGAAATAATTGCATGTCTAAACAATATACCATAATTGACAGTTCAGACAGTTCAAATTAGGTATTTCAAATTGATGAACTTTAAAAAAATATATAATTTTCTAGATTATGATAGATGTTTATTACTTAAAAATAGAATTATTATAAAACATGCCTCCTAAATATTCTTATTAGCAATATGAAACATAAACACGTTAGACTTAAAGATTCTGGTAACTTGAACTCTAGACAAGAGAAACATAAGAAAATTAGCAACGAATATATATTGTCGTATCTTAGGGTATAAGAAGTAATATTATATATGGCACGGCCTCCTAAACCCCAAGCCCCAACCCCCTAAATTTCCAAGAATCGTATTATTTTCAGTATAACGTTTGTAAAATTTAATGCAGTTGAATTCTATTAAATAATTTATACTGTAGATAATAATAAAACAAAAAAAATACGTTTTGAATAATTGTAATCATTCATTGTTTCGATTATATAGTAAACTAGATGTAGGTATACAATGTACAAAATTACGATTTCAAACTCGGAATAAAATTAATAACACTTTTATAACAAGTGATTGAAAATTTAATTGACTTACGTTTTAATTTTGAAACACGTTACGATTTAGTGCAAATTAGAACAATTGGAAATAATAATATAAATAGTAAACTTCTAAAGAAATATGCTTGGTTTTATAATGTTCTCCAATTGTATGAAAAATATCGTTACATCTTCAAAATATAAATGAGGACTATAAAAATGTTCTATTCCTACTAATGATTACTTTTTTTTAGTTAAGAATATTTTCAATATTCATACGGACAGAGTAAATAAAGAATGTAAAAATGTAAAAATTTTATTTATATTTATTTATTTATAAAATCTTTATTATACAAAGAAATTTATACAATTGGCGGACTTAATGCTATAGCACTTGATGCCTACTAATTATTTAGAAGTACCCTCGACCCCTAACTTTTTTTTAAATTTATTTTATTTATTTTATTTTAAAAACTTATTGCACATACAATTATTACAAGAAATTACAGTAGTAGGATGTTGATACAGTAAGAAATTTTTGTGCAAAGGCGGTCTTATCGCTTAAAAGCGATCTTTACAGACAACCCTTGATGAGTAATGAATATTTGCAAGGTCATAGGATATAGTGCAAGCTATATAATATATAATAGTGCAAGCATACTACAACGAGAATAAGAATTTATACATAAGGACACAATAAAAATAAAAACTATCGTTTTTAATTAAATAATAATGATTGTATATAAATATACACGTACGCACATACATATACATACATATATCCGTATATATAAATAAATAGAATAAAATAGATAACCTATATAATATATGGTATACATACTTATGATAAAAATATATATTGCGTAGATAAATAATATTGCTTCAAACGATTTTTGAAAATTGACAGTGATTTAGAAGTTTGAATTTCTAACGGTAGGTCATTACAGAGTAATATAGAGAAATATATATAAATATTACGATTGTCATGAATTTTGAATCGTGTTATGGTTAATAACTAAATGGTCCTTTTTTATTAACTACCGTTAAAGTATTTAAATTTTCTAAATTCGGGTGAATGAACAAGATTTTCTTAAGATGTAAAATTTAAAACTGTTTCGATAAGATACCACATCATTTAAAATTCATATTTCTTAAAAAAATATAAAGAAACTAAACAAATATAACAATACAAACGTAATACAAATTAAAAACAACCTGCTACTTCCAACAAAACCCATGCATAGTATGAATTTCAGTCATATATCTCTGTAGTCTGATCATTAATATAGCCTAACAAAATGAGCTTGGTTTGCTTTTATTAGTTAAAGATTTATTTGCTTAGAATGAGTTTTAAAAAGTTAAAATTAAATATATGTTCATAACAATGATATTAATAAGTAAATTATTGAATAATGTGTTGTTTACCAAGTTGGTGTGTTACGTGGTAAAAATAAATGTAAAGTACCATGTTGGTGTAAAAATGATAACGTATTAACATGTTTGTGTGTCCCGTAGTAAAAAAGAAATTTATGCCATGTTGATGTCCAATGGTAAAGGTAAGTATGAAATACTATTTAGGTGTGTCCCGTGGTAAATAAGTGGTAAGTGAAAGTATAAGAAATACCATCAATGGGTGCGTCCCGTGGTATAAAAAAAATAAGAATAAACTACCATACTGGTGTGATCCGATGGTAGTAGTGAAAGTATAAGAAATACCATCAATGGGTGCGTCCCGTGGTAAAAAAAAAAATAATAAGAATAAACTACCATCTGTGTGTGTTCCGGTGGTAGTAGTAAAAGTATAAGAAATAGCATCAATGGGTGCGTCCCGTGGTATAAAAAAAAATAAGAATAAACTACCATCTGTGTGTGTTCCGGTGGTAGTAGTAAAAGTATAAGAAATACCATCTGTGTGTGTTCCGGTGGTAATAGTAAAATTGAGATATATCCCATGTTTATGATGTGTGTCCATGGGCACCAGATCATAACGACATGTCCGTCGATCTGGCTTTTTGTAAGCAGCCTGGTTTGTCCGGTGCAAAGAGAACAAGCTTGTATAAACATATTATATAATAATGTATTTTAAAGTTTGTGATGAATTAACGAGTATTTATGATAAAAATTATAATTATATTACGAGGACGTAATAAGATGTCAAAACGGCCGATAGTAAAGTTATATGTTGTATAAATGTTATGTAATTTCGCACATTAAAAGTATAATTGGATGTTTTTTCTTGATGCATTGTATTTTTAATAATTTGTTTTTCTCTATAATATTGTAAGATCCTGAATTCAGATGACCATTTGGTCTACTGGTTTCCAGAATGTTTATTAAATTAGAAATTAGTCATTTAATATATGATGGTTGATAATTAAAGAAATTAATGATACAATTACGAGGCCGTAAAATTACAAATCGGGAAAGGCCGAGTGTTAGTCATATTTATTTATAATAATTTAAATGGTAAATACATTGGAATTTACATGTTTTAGTTCATAAGTTTCGACAGTAGCGCCACCTACACAATTAATTATGGAATATTATTTAGTATTTACTGTTAAATGTTTTAAGAATTAGAAGCATAGAATATTTTAACATAATGTTTCATCTTTTATTAATTATTAGAACTTATTATAAGGTATAAATAATATCATCTGTAAGTTGGTTATGAAATTGTAAATTACCCTCGCCTAAATATAATAGTGTTAAAATATTATAAAACGAGTTGTAAGGGCTGCTCTCGCCCATTCTATTACAAATGGTTGTATATTGAACATTGAAGTGCAAGTACTGTGTATTACTGAAACAAGTCTTAACACTAGACTACTTTTATCTAAACTACTTTTATCCGTTCCTGTTTCTTGAGATCAATATTTTTTAAGGCGCGCAGCACCTTTTGTATCTCTACCCATGGCTAATTGACAATGTATCAATAAACTAAAAAGTATTAAATAAAAATAACTACGTTAAAAAATCGACTTTAAAACTAAAAAGTTAAAAAAGAATAAGATTTAATATTTATTATATACTACCTATTAATAAGTCCTATTTACCAATAGGTTTGAAGTTGGTGCCAAGCCATTTAGTATAGGAATTCGGCGATTGCATCAAATGGTGAAGAATTTAAATTACGCGTGACTGTTACAGTATTTTCGTTAAAAAAAAGTCTTAAAAATAACATTTTAAATCTGAAGTTATTTCAATATTGTCAATTTTCAACTTAATGTGTCCATTAGCTGCCCTAGTTTTCCCAGAAATACTAGTTAAAACATCTCAAGTTGCCTTTATTTTATTTTCTGCGTTGAAGATTTTTTTCTTATTTAAATCGACTTAGATATCCTCGACTAGGATAGCTCAATAATTCGCTCGACAGAGAGCGCCACTATGTCTGATCGAGACCTTAGCACTACATCGTTAAATTTAAGATAAGTGAGCCACCGCGAATAGCTTTCTCTCTACAGAACAAACTTGACAATTTACAATTTTCTGTATTTAAAATATTGTTATTCTTTGACAACCACTGCTGTATAATGCACAATAAACTTATGTTATATTTTTGAACAAACAGTTCCACTCATGGGCGTACCGAAGGAGGAGCAGGGGGGGGCAGCTGCCCCCCCCCCTGGACATCCTATCCATCCTATACCTCTCTACTATCTCCTATTGTAAATTAAAATTGGTATTTTACATTAAGAAATAAAACCAATTAAGTTTTAAAAAGTTGTTATGATCTTTGTATTACAAACAAATACAATTCTCTAGTAAAAATTTAGCAAACCCTTTATAGTCTAAAAAAATTATTAGAAGCGAGAGACAAATCACCAGCGCTTACTCTTTCATTGTTAAATCATGCTCAGAAAATTAAAATTATAGCTTAAAAATTACAAAAATATATTAAAGAAATCTGCTTTGCCCCCCGCAATATTTTTTCTGCAAAACAAATTCCTCTCGTGAGAAGAATAACATTTATAAATATAACTATAAAAATACCTAATAAATTGATCCCATCTCCCGTCCCAGATATTTTTTTAAATCAATCTTTTTTCTTTTACATATATCAATAAATTTTATGCAATTATTGTACAAAATAATTTATAATTTGATACTTTCATACACTCTGTCGGCTAATGAAATATGAGTATTTTTATCACTCAATATATCATAATTTATAGTCTATAAATAATATTTATTTTAAAATGTTGTCTCTTAGTTATTTCTTTGTGTTATTTTTATAACTTGAATAGACGGTATAAATATTTTGACTAACATTATTAACTCAGGAAATTTAATAGCGATAGCTTTTTTATATATAAAAAAAATAAATAAAAAAAAATAGCTCTGAAGACGATTTTTTTATTCTCCTCTTTAGTTAAATTTAACCTTACGGCTTCATTTTACAACCTAGTACACATCGGCCATGCGGTATAAACCAATCCATCCGCCTGGAATAAAGGGGAAGAATAATATTACAAAGTCTTGCATAGATCATGTGTTCACGAGTAGCAATAAAAAGCCCAAGAAATAGTGTACTTAGAGAGATCTACTATTTAAAGCATGGACAATCCGCATAAGTGCTTAGCCTACAACTCACAAAAATATTTGAAAATAGCTATAAACATGTATAGGCATATTAAGCTTATTTAAATTTATATAAATATAGAATGAAAATTTATATGAGTATAGAATGAAAAATAAACCGATACGGGCAGGGATTCGAACCCGCGACTACTGGAAAACCGTCTCGTCTAAAAACTGAGCTCTACAGTATCGCTGTCCGCTTCGGTGAATTAAGCATTCTATATGTGATCGTCTTTATCGGGACAGTGGTGACATCTATTAGGTTTCTTTCGAAAATCCTAACCAATCTTTCTAACTTTGCAGTATAGATAAACATTGAAAAGATGCCACTACCGAAATAAATGTTTGAAAATATCGTTAAACATGTATAGCCATGTTAAGCTTATTTAAATTTATATAAATATAGAATGAAAAATAAACCGATACGGGCAGGGATTCGAACCCGTGACTACTGGGAAACCGTCTCGTCGCTATACCAACTGAGCTACCGTATCGCTACGGTATAATTAATATATATACAATTACTTTATTAATTTATTATAAATTTGTTAATGATACAATTAATATATATATATATATATATATATATATATATATATATATATATATATATATATATATATATATATATATATATATATATATACTAATTGTATTAAAAATAAATACTTTAAAAAGGTTCTATTGGAAAATTACAGGGACCCGAGAAAAGTTGAAAAGATGTAAGATTATCAACAAAATATGTAGAAAAATGTCAAAATCTATTGAAGGAACTCTATCCTTTAAATTACTAAAACATTCAGAACAGGTTTACACGGATTGCAAACGGGGCGCAGTGGTTCGTACGCAACATCGATCTCCATAGAGACTTAGACCTTCCGACCATCGCTCAGTACTTCAAGGGGCTTTCTCAAAAGTACTTTGAACGTGCTGAGCGACACCCGAAGCCACTGGTGGCTGACGCCGCAGAGTATAGACCACGTAAGACTACTTTAGTCAGAAAAAGAAGACCCAAGTCGGTACTCGTTGACCCCGACGACGCGTTCACAGTAATAGCCAACAGGGCTAACAGTAGAGACATACAAAAAATAAATACTAAAACATACACTAGCCAATAATTTTGCGCACAAAGTTCAGGCTAATGTTAAAAAAAATACCTCTAGGGGGTTTTATTAGTGGTTAACTAACTACACTAAACCTCAGCACTTACAAAAGAAAACCGGATACCGCAAAGTGTCTTAAGTTAGCAGCAGTCAACACATGAGGTTATCCATAAAATAATTAAACATTTATATTGAAATAAAGGCCCAGGCTTCGACGGTATAAGAGCAATCGACATACGAAATATTAATGATTACATACTTCGTGTATATAAATACACACGTATAACACACTTAGTTAACAGATGCATATTTAATAGCACATTTTTTTTTTTTTTTTTTATACAAAACTAGGTTAATACTTGACTACATTCCACCTGATGGAAAGTGAAATGTAGTCTTAGGTGGTATAGCGCATTAACCTAGCAGCCTATTCACTCTCCTCTTGAAGACACCCACATTATATTTTGCCGGAAATACCGACGCAGGCAGATTGTTCCAGTCCTTCGCTGTACGCACTAAAAAAGATGAAGCATAGCGCTTCGTTCGGACAGGTGGAGTGTCCACAACGTAGGGATGGATACCCGCCGTGCGTCGGGACGTCCGGCAAAGGAACGGGGATGGGGGAATTAGGTCGTGCAATTCCTGCGCACACTCACCAAAATGTATCCTATAGAATACTGAGAGGCTAGCAATTCTACGCCTGTGTTCAAGGCTGTGGAGTTTGGCGTCAACCAATTTAGGGTCGCCAATAAGCCTCTTTGCTCGCCTCTCAATTGAGTCCAGAACCGCAAGATGAGTCTTTGCGGCACCAGCAAATATGTGACCACAGTACTCTACACACGACCGGATCTGTGCTTTGTATAATACAAGAAGCTGTCCCGGTGTAAAATACTGTCGCACCTTCGCAAGTACGGCAAACTTTCCTGCAGCTGCTCTTGCTCTGGACTCAATGTACCGACCAAAGTTGAGGTTCGAGGAGATCTCTAAGTCTAACAGCTGAAGCCAGTCACTGTATTCCAAGGATACATTCTGGAAAGTAGGAGTACATACCCCGGTAAGCTAAAACTTGGGGTAATCCGACCTATATATAAAAAAGGATTTTAATAATTATAGGCCGATTACTATATCCTTTATTGACAAGATAATTGAGTGATACTTTGGAAACGAAATGTCGCACTATCTGAAAACAAACAAAGTTATAAACCAATTCTAATAAGGGTTTAAAAAAGCCTTAGTACATATCAGTAGTTGTTTCAATTTTCTAATGAGGTAAATAGGCATTTGAATGAAAAAAGGCATGTCCTTGTTTTTCCCTTTAATTTTAGAAAAAGCGTTCAATGTCTTGCGATACAAAACGTTGCACACAAAATGCGACAGAATGGTATACAGGGTTTGGTCAGGTGCAAAAATGGCTAATGAACTATCATACAAACAAAAAGTCAATGATTAAGATAGATAATAGCTACAGTATTTGTTATATGTAAATGAATTGTGCAATGTAATTGAGGAGGGCTCTGTATATCAGTTTGCTAATGACACTTGTATTGTCTTATCACATAAAAACTTTTCGGTTGAACGCCAGTTACAAAATGATTTTGATCGCTTTTGTAAATGGGCACATGATCAAGGTCAGAAATGAGGACAAAACCAAAGCAATGCACATTCACACATCGCATAATAAAACATCAAACCTAGAATAGACGCCCACATTCACAACTGCCTCCACCAAAGTGATACTTTGCATACTTACCTACAGTGTAATTGTAAAAATGTTAATTTTGTGCTTCAACATATGTGTGTAGGACTAATTATAGATTATAAATTCAACTGGGAGCCTCATGTCAATTATATTTGTGAAAAACTTCGCTCGATTTTGGACCGATTCGCAATCCTAAAATATGTTACCTTTTACAATATTAAGAATACTATACCTGCTAATAGCACAATTAGTTATGGTCTAAGTACTTATAGAAGAGCATTTAAATCTTACCTTTTAAATATTTTGAACCCACAACTCAGACTCCTTAAGGTGATTATACCTAAGAAAACAAAATCTGAATTTAAAGATAACGATTTTGGATTGTTTTAACATTGATGATTGTTGATATCCAAGATGAGTTCCCTAACCCTTTTACCGATGCTTCTCTTTGTTTGACCTATGTCTGACAAACCATACTCGCAATCAACTTTATATACTCCAGCACATTATAAAGGTATATTACTTTTGATAAGTCTCAAGAATTGGCTCTTTCCTTTGAGATTTGTAGATAGTTCTTACTTACTTTACTTAGATGGAATAAACACATAAAAGCAATATGTGATAAAGCAAGTAAATTTATTAATGTTTTAAAAATGTTAACTGGTCCTGGGTGGGGAGTTCATCCATTACATATTAAACGTTTATACATTTCGTTGGTGGGCAGTCGCTTAGATTATGCAAGTTTTCCATATGACAATAGTTCAAAAGCAAATTTAGACAAACTAGATAAAATTCAAAATAAATGTATGAGACATATCGGTGGTTTTATAAAAACAACACCGATCCATGTAATGCAAAGTGAAGTTTGTATTTCGCCTTTATTTGTTCGAAATCATTTTTTGGCAGCAATATTTTGGTTAAAATGCAAATCTTTTGAAAATAATCAAGTAATTAAATTACTACAAGAATTCCAGGTTTTATGTCGGCATAACGATTATTGGCAGCATAAAAGGATTCCTTTGCTGGTAACTATTACTGAATATCTTGATTGTGTACCAATCTACAGTAGTAAAAAATTAAAAATGTTTTCGTTAGACACTTGGATAAGCAATGTGGATTTGTCTACATGTATTCGATACAATATTAATTTTATTGGTAAAAATAAACGTAGTTTTGATATACCTGAACTAAAACGATTGTGTGAATTATTTTTGAACAATAACTATGCTGGGTGGTATAAAATTGTTGTAGATGGATCCAAAGACAATGATAGTATTGGTGCGGCATTTATTGATTCCCAAACAAATGAAAGTATTAAATTAAAAATGTCTTCCAATGTTTGTATCAAGTACGTCGAATTGATTGCTATTTTAGAGGCTTTGAATTATATAAAATACATTCATCTAAATAATTTTGTAGTTTTGTAGAGTGCCTTGCAGCATTTGGCTCGATGCGCCTCGAATTTTCTAGGTGCACCGGTAGCTTATGATATAATGGATTCTATTTATCGGATGAAACTCATAAATAAAAATGTGATTTTGCAATGGATTCCTGCTCACGTTGGCTTAAAGGAGAATAAAATTGCAGATAATTTAGCTAACAAGCTCGCGGAGACGGCATTTTGACAAAGTTTTTACCCTTTTATAAAGACGTTTTGTATTTAAGAAAACACAGATGTAGACAGCTATGGAAGGAGTTTTTTGATGAAGGGTCCCTTTACAAGGGAATATGGTATAAGAACATGCAAACAGAACCTCCTAAGTATACCTGGATAGATGGAGCCAATATGAGCAGGAATGATATCGTCGTAGCCTTTCGGTTTCGTTCCGGACACATACCTTTAAATAGTTTTAGTTATCTTATGGGAAAACAAGTTCACCAAATTGTCTAGAATGTGGCATAGTGGAAATTGCTTATCATGTTATGATGTAATGTGTTCGTAACGAGACCGAAAGGTTTGAGTTTTTGGTAAAATTTAATTTAATTTTAGAAATAGGCTTGTGCAAAAGTGTTTTATCTTTTCCAACTTGTGATGTCGCGAGAGCATTGTATAAGATATTTATTAAAGGTATTAAGCGAAGACAGGCTTCACACTTATAATTTATTATTAAGATAGTAAATATAAGTTTTTATTTGTGAATATAGATTGTAGTACTATGAGGATGGCATATTCTAAACAGAATAAATCCTCCTTAAAATAAAGAAAAAAAAAACAATAAAGATCCAACATCTATGGATTTAATTATTTTGAGTGAACTACCAGTCTGGTGCATATTGAAATTAAACATTAATTCTTATTTTTTAGGCCAGTGCTCCATAACAAAAAGTATATTTATATTAAAAGTATTCATCCATAACCCAATTTCTAATTCCTTAGTCTCTCACACACTGAATATTTTGATGCTCCAGGTTGATATAGTTTACATTACTTTTAGTTATATTAATTCTAATTTCTAATACAATTATTCTAACTCGATATAACTCGGAGGATATCTCTACTGTTTTAAAATCTAGTTTAACCTACTATTGTTCGGAATTACTTAAAAACATTTGGTACTTATATCTAAACACTGCTCAATAAGAGCAGATTGTGTAACCAAATTATTGGCTGTCATTGTAAAAAATACGATAACTATACATCTACCTATATATATGAGAATACATAATATCTACCATTTTTACTATATACTAAGAACTAGGGGTCGCCCGCGACTTCGTCCGCGTGGTTTTTAGTGTTGCCGCCGAGTTCCAAACAAAATTGATATTTAAAACCCTTAAGGGTGGAATTTAAAAATCTTTTCTTAGTACACCACTACGTAGTAAAACAAATGTATCCTCCAATTTTACTATCTCTACGACCTGCGGTTTAGACTGTATGCTATAACTAAGTCAGTCAGAACCTATTAGATTATATTAGATTTGCAGCATTTTTCATTGCTGCTTAACTTCTATTAGTCACAGCGAGATGATATATACCCTATAGCCTTCCTCAATAAACGGACTATTTAACACAAAAAGAATTTTTCAGTTCGGGTCAGTAGTCCCAGAGATTAGTGAGTTCAAACAAACAAACTCTTCCGCTTTATAATATTAGTATAGATTTGGTCTAGTCATTTGTTGTTTGGAAAATCTGGAGCCATGGTTGTATTTTCTAGAACTCTAAGAGTTTGGATCCTTGGTAACTAGCGCTGCAGCCCAGAAACGATACGCCTGTCGTTTGTAACTAGTTGCTCTATTTTATTCATTCATAATCCTGTTGCTTAGTTCGTAGCAATACGTCTTACAATACATTAAACATTACATCCATACATTAAATATTTCTGTGGTCTAATCTATGCATATAAGAAAATATAATCTACCTCAAATCTGTGCATTGTTTTTCTGATAAAAAAAGTTTCTAGCTTATGACACAAACGACAAACAATATTTAAAAAAAAAAGCGAAAACGACAAATAATATTAAAAAAAATCAAAAAAAAATTGAAAACAAAAACAATAAATACAACAAAATTACAAAACCTATTTTAAACAAAACGGAAACAACTTCGAGAAATTTCACTAATTTCACAGGAAGATACAAAACCATCCCTTTTTGTTTTCTTTTTATTATAACTCAAACAATTTTTTGTATATTCCGTGATAGTTAAAGAATTTTCTACTATATTACATAATCAATCAACTCTACTCCAAATTTCTTTTGATTTCTTTTGACAATTTGATTAAAATATACTTTTAAAACTAATTGTCCTTCATCTCGTGAAAATGAGAGAATGGTCTGAAATGAAAAATATATAATGACTTTAACCATAGGATCAAAATCTATTAAATGGTTTTGCTGTGATCCTCGGCAAAACTAACAGACACATTTGATAAACAGACTAAGACGAAGCTTCTTAGCATTCCATGGGTTCACCGTGCGGGTGCCGGACCCATCGCGTTGCAAGGAGAGGAGTGCAAGCAGTGCCTGGGACTTACGACCCAGGAGTAGGTTTAAGAGGCCCCTTTATTATGCGCAGAAACGCTCACCTTCACCCTCCACACTCCTCTCTCTACCTAACCAAATTTGGAAGGAACCTACTAATGCCGCCTTTGAAATACGTTCTAGAAATGAACTGGTGCTTGTTCTGAAAAGGCCAAGGTCTTTAAGTAGGCTATAGAGAGATTTTGCTGTTATAGCTCTCGCTCCCACTTCTACCGCGTACAAACTAATTATAAATTTATTCCTGATCAGTTCGTTGGTCAGTTCGTAATACTTATTGAGCTTAAATGTGTGATCTCTTGGGATGTTTGTTTCCCAAGGAACAGTAAGCTCCACAAGTACCACGCTCCTCAGATGTTTAGAATACAGGAATAAGTCCGGCCTGGATGACGAAACACCAACATCCCCAGGGATTTTGTAATGCTCTTCATACGTGTCCATCATGAGAGTCCAATCAGGAGCCACGCCTAAAATTGAATAAGGGTTCGCTTTTTATTTTTTGGATGAGCCTTCTTTTACGAATTCTACAGATCGTTTGGTGGTTGTTATGCCTTTGCCCCATCTTACTAAATTACTTTGATCTGGGAGAGTCATTTGGAATAACTATTACTTACGTAAAATGTCGCGATAATTTATTTTTATTGTAACATTTACTATTTAATGATATCTATACAGGTTTATTGTAATTAGTTCACTAAATTTAAAATGTATAGTTTTTAAAATTTAAATTTTCTTATACAAAAATTATTTGTTGTCTCTGAACTAGCATTAACTAGCGTCAGTATGGTGAATACAGAGTCATAAGTAAAAGAGGGAGCAAAATTTCTTTTTTTATGTTGATTATCAAGATTTGTAACAAGTTGTAGAACAAATGTTGTTGGGATTGATGTAGAGAGTCTGCCTGCAAGAGGTGGTCAACTAATTAAATGTAGCCTTGAATATGTCGTTCATTTAGAATTGTAGAACAGATTATACAATGAGATTAATTAAAAAATAATAATAAGTTTAACTTAATCACAGTAAATGTGCATTCTTGTTAATAGAGTATATAATTATAAAACTAATTAGTTTCTACTAAATATAACAATTATAGTATACTAGTGAACCCAGCCCGCTTCGCTGGGCAAACCCTTACTTTACCTGGTGGCGAGTTACATCAATGGGCATAGCATATTCGTTTTCTTCGAGGAAAAATACATGGTCATACCAATTTTTATGACAATCGGTTGAACGGGGCGGAAGTCGATATTTGACAGCGCCGGCTGGTGGCGAGTTACATCAATGGACATAGCATATTCGTTTTCTTCGAGGAAACATACATGGTCATACCAACTTTTATGACAATCGGTTGAACGGGGCGGAAGTCGATATTTGACAGCGCCGCCTGGTGGCGAGTTACATCAATGGGCATACCATATAAACCTTCTCCGTGGAAAAATACATATACATACCAATTTTCATAATCATCGGTCCAATAGTTTCTGAGTTCATCGATTTCATATATACAAACATCCTTCTATATATATATAGATTTCAAATAACTGTTAGGAGTTTTTGCTACACGAATTTAGTAATGCAGGAAATGGTAGACATATTAAAAAGATTGAAATATTATAAATAATTCAAAATATATTAGGAAGTAGGTAAAGGTCGCGGTTGAAATAATTTTGCCCTCGAACGTTTATGGTTCTATGTCAACTGGTATGCAACACCGGAAACTATGAGAAACAACATAATTATGAACGTCTAAAAATATTATAGATAAGATATGTAAACATCATATGCAATTTGACTTTTTTTATGTATTACAAACAACCTATTTTCAGTATTTTCTTAAATATTCACGAGTATCCTAAAAAATATGTAAATTTATTTTTAGGATCTAGCTCACGCAGGTATATTTAAATATATATTTTACATGATAAACTTGAATTTGAAACCTGAAATTTCTAAGACTTTGCAGCCTTCGTGTTTACGAAAAGAGGAGATATAGATGTCCTACATCTCGTCTTCCCGAGAACTGAAATATATTTTTATTAAAACTGTCTATAATTGTTGGTTAGGTTATTACGCTCACTTTGTTACATTGATAAGTAATATCCTCTTAAAAATTAATCTCAATTAACTTGTTATCCGAGACTCTGCTAATTGGATTGAGGGCATCAAGTAAACTGTAATAACAGGTTTTTAATTATGGTTTGTCAGAACTAGCTATGTTGTAAATTGTACTAATACAATACTAATGATTTTTAACACGCTTCTTTAAGTTGACCTGTAACAAATTATGGAAAAAAAATCTTTGAAGCTATTTTATAGCAATTTCTAGTTCTGACATCATCATGTAACTTGATAGTTGAATGTAGATAATACAATATTATATTATAATAGAGCTAAAGTGATGATGGAGGAAGGTGGAACGCGAAACCCTGGACTCCCTACTAATAAACCATTCAAGTGTTACTCCTGACGAAGAGAACCTGTCGCAGGATCTGGAAATTGACTGATGGAATATTCCTAAAAAATAAAGAGGTCAATAATTTAATAATTATAATACTATCTATAATCTTTTGATAATTATTAAACGCATATGGTACGTGAGTATTTAGTTACGGCTTATCATAATTAAGTAATACTTTCCACTTTTGTAATATTTTTTTTTCTTATACGTATATTCAACCATTTTTAATAATTATTATATATATAATATCTATTTGTCCATCTTTCAAATTTCAACAGAGAAATTTATCGGTAAGTTTAAGCCTCAATTATCATATAGATCGCCACGGGCTCGTGCAATGTGTTCTTTAACTGAAGGAGGGCTAAATCCTAGCAGCCACTCTGAAAGCAATACTTCAATCAAGATATTTGCATATAGTCTGGCGACTGATTGTAAATTAATATATAAAAAAAAAATATTCTTGACGAAAGTCAAACCTAAGGATCTGTTTTTGGTGGAAGAATAGAGGTACCTCTAGAATGTGTCTGGGCATGGAAGTTCCCATGGAAGATCAACCTTCAGAAGCAGGTCAGCAACTTTCTAGAGATAGACTTATGTTTGAATATAAATATAGCTGAAATGCGGTTGTTTGTTTGTTTTGTTTGCCTCAAAAAATAGTAACAATAAAAACCTATTTCTTAGTTACATGGAAATAAAAAAACATGGACAAACATGGAACAACATGGACAAACATGGACCTAAAAAAAATAACAAAAAAAAGATTACCTGCATCAGACGAAATAGTAACAAATAACAATCTTTAGGATTATTGGCTTATTACTAAGGTACCAACCAGAAAACATCCATCCACATTACACCCTAAAACCAACCATTGATCTATTGGCTTATTATATACATTTTTCTATTGGTTTGTTATATAAATAAACCAATAGAAAATGTCTTTGATCAGCTTTTCCAGTTAAAAGTATCTGTTGTACCAACTAAGTGAAAAGAAATTAAATAAATAAATAAATAAATAAATGTATGAATGATAAGAAGATATTTGGATTTGACTTTATTATAAAAAAATTGTCATCTAACCGAAAAAATATTTCAATCAAAGAGAGACAATCCAGCTTTATTTTTTATTGAACTTAAAGCACCTATGATAGGTGCTCGCCGTGGTGCTCCTCGTGAAGATTATGTAACACTGATATGTGGTCTAAATGAAATTGAAGTTTGGGTGTTTAATTTAAAAATTTATGTTAGTGTCATATAATGAATTCTTGAAACTTCGAAGTAACTATTCTCTAGTATCACCACGACATAAACAGTTCTTGTAAAGTTACTACAAGAAAGAAAGATAAGATATATACGATACGATAAAAAAAATCAGATAGTCTCTAGATAACAATCCATTGCATCTAATTATCGGATTTAGAATGCATCCAGCATCAAATGTATGTGAAGAGCACAAAAATATGTTTTGAAAAAAAAATCTTTTAATCTGTCTTTATCAGACAAGGTTATCAAAGTTTATCACCTTGCTATTATTTATCCATAATATCAAAGTCAAAGTCAAAATATTTTAATTTCGTAGGTAATTTAAATATACTTGAAACAAGTAATTGTTTTTGTTTTTATCACTACAGCTGATTCGGAAGGCTGATTTTCCTGGGAGAAGAACCAGCAAGAAACTCAGGGATTGCTCTTTTTAAAACATTGTTATACATGGAAAAAATGCGTTTCCGCATCGTCACACCAGCCAGGAAGGCGATGGCCAGGTGGTATGTGCCGCACCCGGCAACTGCCATTTTTAAGGCACCCCACTAAAAAAACCAACGGTTGCCCTCATCACTACAATGAGACGCCACGGGATCGCTGCAGCATTCACCACGACGCCTCGGCGGAACCCCCTGAAAAGGGTACCCCGGGCAACCGGAGTACCCCTACGTCATAGACCTGTGCAATGACGAGAGAGGCCGCCCCCCCTCTCACCCAGACCTACGGCTGGGAAGGAATGGACCGAACCCTTCTCCCTCCCAACGTCCCCCGCCGAAAGCTCACCCCCCCACACAGCGACGGGACCACTTTTTTTTTATTTTTTTATATGATCTAGTGCAATGCTTGACTACATTCCACCTGATGGTAAGTGGAATGTAGTCTTAGATGGTAAGGCGCATTGCCCTAGCAACGCGCCTTACCATCTAAGACTACATTCCACTTACCATCACGTCTATGTTCTAGGCTTTGGAGGTCGACTTCGACCAATGCGGGATCGCCTATAAGCCTCTTTGCTCGCCTCTCAATTGAGTCCAGAACCGCAAGATGAGACTTTGCGGCACCAGCAAATATGTGACCACAGTACTCTACACACGACCGGATCTGTGCTTTGTAGAGAACAAGAAGCTGTCCCGGTGTAAAGTACTGCCGAACCTTTGCAAGAACGGCAAGCTTTGCTGCTGTTGCTCTTGCTCTGGACTCAATGAACCGACCAAAGTTGAGGTTCGAGGAAATCTCTAAACCTAACAACTGAAGCCGGTCACTGTATTCCAAGGATACCTTCTGGAAAGCAGGAGCCAAGGTGAAAGGGCTCTTTTTGGCGGTGAACAGACACGTCTGCGTTTTGGTGGCGTTAAATTTGACAAGATTAGCATTGCTCCATGCGGAGACTGCCTGAAGTTTGTCATTCAAACGTTGAACCATGGCTTCTCTTTCAGACTGTACTTGATTTCGACTAGCCCGAGAACTTGGCAGATATCTTTCTACAACTGTGCTGTCGTCTGCAAACCCATAGATACCGGGCTTCAACAGATCATTAATGTGCAGCAAAAAAAGAGTTGCAGAAAGAACGGACCCCTGAGGCACTCCGGCATTTTTTTTCAAGGGTTCCGAGGAACACCCGTCAACAACTACTCGGAGAGATCTCTGGCTCAAAAAGTCCGTTACCCGGCCGATCAGACCAGGAGATATACCGTACGCTGAAAGCTTGCTTATAAGGCTCGCATGCCAGACCCTGTAAAATGCCCTCGAGACGTCCAGAGAGACGGCGACCGCTTCTCCGTTCTTCTCGATGGCCTCGCCTAAAATGTGTGTAGCATACACTAGGAGGTCCCCAGTAGACCTATTACGGCGAAACCCGTATTGTCGGTCACTGAGGAGATCGTTTCCTTCTAGGTATGCTAGTAGGCGCGAGTTCAATACACGCTCCATAATCTTGCAGAGTATGGAGGTGATTGAAATCGGTCTGTAATTGACAGGGTCGGCACGGCTGCCTTTTTTGGGCACGGGTTGCACATTAGCAAGCTTCCAGGATTTCGGCACTATTCCAGTCATGAAAGAGAGACGATACAGACGTGTCAGTATAGGAGACAACTCAGCTGCGCATGTCTTGAGTAGAATGGCTGGTATACCATCAGAACCACTGGCTTTGTTCACATCTAAACGACACAATGTTCTCCAAACCTCTTTGTTAGTGATGCGGATTTCAGGCATCGAAATACCGCAGTGAGGAAGATGTGCTGGAGAAGCATTGCCCACTGGCAATGCTTCTCCAGCACATCTTCCTTGCTTGCTTCTCTGTTTGCTGATAATTCGCATCTAGACACTTCTAGATGCGAATTATCAGCAAACAGAGAAGCAAATACATTTGCTTTCTCTGTTGCTGTGTGGGCTAGGGATCCATCCGGCTTCAGCAGAGCAGGCAGTGAGGGTTGGCAGAAATTCGACTCGATCGCTTTCGCAAGAGACCAGAAAGCTCGACTGCCAGTTGGTCTGGCAGAGAGCTTTTCGCCATTCTTAGCGATTCGATCGAGACGAGCCTTCCGCAATGCCTTTTTGTAGGACTTGGCAGCTTGGTTAAAGGCTCTCTTCTTCGAACTTACATCCGGAGTTTTGCGGGTTCGAGCATCGGGTTCGACCACATTCGGCATTAAACCATGGTCGAGCTTTGCCACCGATGGGTACTTCAGCAAAAGGAATAAAATACTCAATTGCCTGGTGCACTACATCGGTTATAGCATCCGCGCAACTCGACGGATCCAAAGAAGAGAAACAGACCTGCCGCCAAGGATAAGACGCAAAAAGTGTCGTATCTCATCCCAATCTGCTGACTTGTATTTCCATACTCGCCTAACACCATGTAGTTCGAAAGCTGGTGGGGAATAGGTAAACACAGATTTCACCAGACAGTGATCGGAGGTTCCCAAGGGGGATGTGACTTCTACACGATACCTGTCCGGATCAGTTGTCAGCAGAAGGTCCAGGCAATTGGCTGTATGGCCTACCACATCTGGTACCCTTGTCGCTTGCTTCACCAGCTGAAAGAGGTCCAAGGACAACGCAAAGTTCCGCGCTTCTCTTCCAGCATGGTCGGTCTTCTGGTACAGGAACAGCCAATCCTGATGACAGGCATTAAAGTCCCCTAGAAAGACGAGCTGCGCCGAAGGGTACTGATACAGAGCCATATCTGCAGCCTCACTGAGATATTCAAATAAACGAGTTGTCTCCTGGTCACCGTTGTGCGAACGGTAGACACAGGAATACAGAATGTATTCGTTTCCTGTGTCCACTAAAACCCATAGGGAAGAAAAAGTGGGGTCTTCAAGGTGACGGAGACGCTGAATACAGAGGTCGTTCCGCGCGTACACACTGACTCCGGCCCGTGAGCGAAAGTTGTGCTCCAACGAGTAACCGGGATAATCCAAGTATGTAGCGCTCAAAGGACATTGAATCTGCGTCTCCGTCAAAAAGAGCAAGTGCGGGTGCTCTGTGTCTAGGTGGTGGTGGACAGCTAAAAGATTTGAGTGCAAACCCCTTATATTAGTAAGGTGCACTTTATATGAGGAGGAGTGCAACCGCCGTGTATCCTTGTTTCTTTTTTTTAACTTTTTCATAAAAAATAAATAAATATAAAAGTGAATAGGAATGGGAAATGGAAGTTGAACGAGACGGTACGTACGACGTACATCACCAATTTCGACGTACGACGAACCCGACGTCGAAATTGGTGATGTCTTGCCACTGGGAGGCTAGTCTGGAGACTGCGGGGATGCCCGAACCCCCCCAGGGATCGCCATCGGGCCTCCTCGTCTGGTCGCCAACCAGCACGATGGAGCCACCCTGGGATTTTTCGCAGCTGGCGGGGCAGCCTTTCGTGGGTGGCTAACCCACTAATTGGGCCCCCAACTATCTGCCGGCGGCCAGCGGAAAGCCGTTGCTTCGGACCCCGCTACCCTCCTCGACTAGACTCCCGACAAAACAAACACCAACTCGACGTCAAACCGGTTCGCCAACGCACCGCAGCTGTTCAGACCCATTTCCCTTTAACGGCTTCATCGAGCAACGTGCCGGAACACGACTAGGTCGCTTTGCGGCACGACTTTGCCCGATGGGTGGTAACTTTGCCGGCGACCCGATGTTATGGTCTACCACCAACGACCATTTCACAGTCAACTCTGCTATCAGAGAAGTACCAGAAACGATCCCGCGGCCGACCCCGGCAAAGAGAGCCTGCGCCCTCCCACCCCCGACGCCCAGGCCAACTTTCCAAGGTGATCACACGATGGAAAGAGGCCCGAACCCCCCCAACACCACACGTGCTCCCACGCACCCATCCCCGCCCGACAGCCACGGAATACCTCCCGGCGATGCTGGATACAACAACTCTGAAACGTAAGATAGCCCGCGTCTAGCTGAACAATTGGGTCACATAGTTTCTTATCGTCTAAATATTCAGACACTGTATAGTAACCCTTTGTATACAACTTCTTTTTCAAAACTGATTTAAATTTATTAAAGGGTAAATTTTGTATGTCAAATGGGATCTTGTTGTAAAAACGTACACAAAGACCCCTAAGTGAGCTAGTGACTTTGAGAAGCCTATTTCTGCTTATTTCTAGTGTTTACATTATGAGTCTCGCAGTTTCTTTTAAATGGCCCTATATTTTTTTTAACATACAGAAGATTTTCAAAACTGTACTGCGGCGTAAGAGTTAATACATTTATTTCCTTAAATTATTTTTTTGTAGATATTCCTGGTTCTAATTTATAAATAGCACGAATAGCTCGTTTCTGCAGTACAAAAATTGCATTGACATTAGCTGCATGGGCCCAAAGCAAAATTCCATACGACATCAAACTATGGAAATAACTAAAGTATACCAACCTCGGGGTGGCTTCATCTGTAAGTTGCCGAAGTTTTTTAACTGCGTATGCTGCAGAACTTTTTTTGTTTTGTTTTTTCGTGAAGCTACTAATATGAGGACCCCATTGAAGTTTAGTATCTAATGTGATTCCCAGAAATATTGCAGAGTCCACTGGTTTTACCTCATCACTTTTTATTACAATATTTGTGTCAACCTGTCTTACGTTGGGTAAACAAAATTTAACCCATTTAGTTTTTTTCTCATTAAGGAGAAGATTATTAATTGTAAACCAATGCACCACTTTAAAAATGGCATCATTAACATCATTAAAATTACTTTGCTGCCTAGGTATCTTAAAATTTTTTGAATGCTCTGAATTCTGATGCCCAAGTAAGACTTCAGAAGGTGGGGCACTTAACCCTTACTCCATAATGGTCCAATTTTCTGATCAAGATGTCATGATGAATGCATTCAAAAGCTCTGGATAAATCACAAAATATCCCAAGGGCATCCTGTGAATCCTCCCAGGCTCCAAAAATTTGCTCAATAAGTTCAACACCAGCATCGGTAGTTGAGCGACACCTGGAAAATCGATATTGTTTTGCATTCATTATTACAGTAAAAATGATTTTGTAACTGTTGTAAAATAAGATTTTCAAATATTTTACTCAGTACCGGTAGAATGGATATAGGTCTAAAGTTTGTGGGATCAGACATATTGCCGGCTTTGAATAGTGGAATGACTTTTCTCTCTTTCATAAGATCAGGAAATGTACCACTCTGAACATATTTATTAAATATTACAGCCAAGTATGGAGCAATACAATCAACTATGGAATTAATTATTATAGCTGAGAAACCATGAATATCATTGGATTTTTTCATTTCTAAGGATTTAAAGGACCTAACTATGTCATTATGATCAATATAAGTAAAAATAAACCTCAATTTACATTCTTCTACATTAGATTTAATCATTGATTCAGCTATGGTGGGAGATGAGACAAAATGCTTAGTAGTAGAAACTGGAATTTCAGAAATAACTTTCAAATGCATCTGCAACTTTTTGGTCAGCAGTCACGCTTTCATTATTTATATTTAATTTAAAGTTCAAATTATGAAGTTTGTCTCTTCCAGTTTCACTATTAATCATTTGCCACGTTGATTTTATTTTATTAGAGCTGTTTTTAATTTTGTTACTTATGTACATTGATTTTGCTAACCCACAGATACGTTTAAATAATTTAGAATATTTTTTGACATATTCAGTAAATTTGTCCGAATGGATATAAACTCTCTCTTCATAAAGGGAATACAATCTGGTTCTGCTGATATGAATTCCTATTGTAGCCCAATCACTAAATACTAGAGATTTATTAATTGTTATATTTTTGGATTTAAATGACAATTCATATTAATTTTTTACTAAATTGAAAACAGAATTAAACAGTTTATTGGGGTCCTCATAATAAGGCAAAAGAAGTAACTGCGTTGATATGTTCATTCTAAACTGATTAAGTCGACTAGCGTTCACAGGTACACATTTAATACTATATTTCATACATTTATTTTCATTAAAGCTAAAAGATATTTGTTGATCGCAGTGGTTCACCGCCCCGTTGGTCGAGCGACGGGACGGTTTCCCAGTAGTCGCGGGTTCGAATCCCTGCCCGTATCGGTTTTTTACATTCTATATTTATATAAATTTAAATAAGCTTAACATGGCTATACATGTTTTAAGATATTTTCAAACAGTAATTATTATTTTCTTTGATGACATATTTATAGACCGACACTGACCGCAAGGTTGACTAATGACACAAACAAGATTCCCGTACAACGTTCCTTCACCTTTCTTTGTTATTGTTTTATGAATATATACATAATATATAATAAGAATACAAAGGTCCGAATTAAGAATTCGTTTCCGCTCAATGTTATAATAAACACTCTCTCATTATTATTAAAAACAACATACAATCGAAGATTAAATCTTTTAACTTTAAGTAGTGAGTATGAACAAGTGTTTGTGCAGCGCTTGTTACATATCTCCTGAACTACAAGTGTTCAAAGTGTAACGATCTCTAAATCCTTCTTATATAGAGACATATCGTATTGTAAATAAGCATAGGTGTAGAACTGTCCAATATTTGGTATTTAAGGAATGTTGTTTAACATTCCTTTTCCTAAAATATTATTTTGCTATTCTGGGGTTTTATATGTTGCAACTGAATTAAGTGTAATTAGTTTTTAGGAAGACCCACTAACAGCATGGCCACGTAACAAAGATAGTGAAAAATGCCCTAAAAACATTTTGTTTTGCGAACATGTTACCTACCTGTGAATGGTGGAGTATACTGTTTCAAAATAAAAAGTGGTCATGTGCGAGTAGACTCGATCGACAGAAAATCAGGTTTTTTGTATGGGAGTCCCCCTTAAATATTTATTTTATTCAATTTAATGATTTAATTTTAAAGTGTGTACATGGAAGAATATTCTATGAGTATTTCAAGCATTTACCTGTTGTCTTTACGACAAACAAGCACAAAATAACGTTTGTTGTTTGGGGACCCCCTTAATTATTTTATTTTGTTTTCAGTATTTGTTCTTTTAACGGCAACAGAGATACATCATCTGTGAAAATTTCAGTTGTCTAGCTTGATAGCTAGATAATCAGTAAAAACGTAACTCTGTTACAAAGACTTTGTTGTCAGTCTGTTCGTCTGTTCCAGGTTGTATCTCATGAATTTTGATGACAATTCATGAGATATATAGGGATACGTTTTACAATTGGGGTACGGAACCCTATTTAATTTAAAACGGCACAATTTATTTACATCAATATTTTAACTAAACTTTACATTACTACCCTCATTTATTATAACCTAGTTTAATTCATTTGCCGACAGATTTGCTTTAAAATTAACCACTTTTATTATAAATCAAATATTTGAAATTGTTCCTATTTATTTATTACTATTATTAAGTTCATTTTATGAAGATTAGAAACAATTCTGGTGATATTGCGAATCTGAGCCATGGTAGGAGCCAGTAGGTGAAGGTAAAAATAATCACCTTATAATCGACAAAGACTCATAGACCATAGCCATTAATTAAATACGAATAACAAATAATACCTAGTGTACCAAGTCACAAATAAAATTGCATATTATGTAATTTCATTGAAACCAGCATATAAATTAAAGCCAATTAAATCGTTTTCGTGGCCATTATGAATGCCTATTGATATTTGTTAATCCACTTCATAACAAAGTCACTCTCGCTGCCCGCAGTCAGCCCGCGACTTTAGCACGGAACTGCTGTATTTGCTCACGAAAAAAACACTCCGACGGATATTTTATAAATTAATAGATTAATTTGTGTTGGCCTTGTGATTGTTAAAAACAGTTTTAAAGAAATATAATTATTTGAAATAAATTCAGTAATTGTAAGTTTTGTGCGATAGTGAAATAGAATTTAGATTTTTTGTAGTTTAGTTTAGTTTATTAATAAAAATGTCGGCTACTTTGACTCTTTTACAAGATTTGGGTCATAAAGTGCGGTGTAAAGAGCAAAATGATTGCCGAACACTGCAAGTCAACATGCCGGTGCCGGTGATGGTGGATATTGAATTTATAGATATTACAAAGGAAGTAACGTCGGGTTTTATTAAAAGAAGTGAGTACATTTGTAAATTACTTTAAGGGTAATTGTTTGTAAGGGAGTAATAAATCACAGATTGATTTCCGAAGAATTTTTGTTAAGAAAAATATATAAATCGTTTGAGATTTATCTACAAGTGATAAGAGCAGGAAACCCCTTTTATATTTTGAATGATTTTTTAAATCATATGTTTTTTAAATACATATAAAAAAATTATATTATGTACCATACCGCAAATGTTCTAAGAGATATTTGGAAAATCACACATTCGGAAGTTGCTCAACTTAGGATAAATATTGACTTCGTTTTAATTTTTTTAAACATAGTTTGTTTGCTTTGAATACAACTAACATAAATTATAATATATTATAACATATAATATAATTAAATAATATATTTTAAAATATTTTTTCCCATGAATATACAGTTATACGCTAATAATAATTTGTTCCAGGTGATAGGGCACGATGGTCGTTGTTTCATAATAAGACATACTGATGTAATCTACTTCATTATCATTGCATATAATATATCTATTTACAATTATATTATTAGATAACATAACATTTGAGTTCCAACTTTTTTTTGCTATCAACTAATGGCATTTTTGTGCATTTAAAAATATACAAAATATAAACTATCGGAAAATATATTAATCAAATTAGAATTTCGTATTAATTTCCTTTGTAGGTATATTTTAGCTATTGTTTCTAAATTTCGATAGTTTTTAGAATAGACAACCGAAACCAATGCATTATAGATTTATTCGTTTAAGCGTTATAAATCATATAGAAACGTGGAGTAGTTTCTATCGAATTAAACACGTGTCTAGATATTAATTAAATACGTCACTGTCAATTCCTCAGATCATTTGATGCAAATGTTTGCATTACAAAAAAAATATGTATATTAATTATATTAATATGTTTTTTTAAACATGATCGGTCATGTTCTATTTTGTATTTTAGGTAAAATTATTTACATTAACGAAACAGTGTTTTAAAACGGAGTTCTTATTGTCAATTAAAAATAATAAATTTTCAAATATTTTTTTTTTATAAATAATTTTTACTTAAATTTAAAAATTACCCAGATTTGACAATCATGATTAGGTAATTATATCTTGCTCCGCTGAAGCTTGTTTTAAGCGATTTAACAAAACCCGGTTTGATTGGTTTATAAGACTGGTTTATAAGATCTGTTTTGTGTCTTACCTGCTTCTAACTTGATATTGGTAAAAAAAAATCAAATACTAAAATTTATGATTGATTCCTTTCGTAGCTTCATCTTTTTTGTCCCTTATTTAAAAATAAATAAGGTTTTTATAGATTATTTTTTTAAGCAATATTCTTTCGTAAAAAAAAGAAAAATAGATTTATTTGTGCTAAAGGATGGCTCGATTACATCAGAGTTGAACATTAATGAGGGAATTTATTAGTGCTCTCTTCTTTTCTTTTTTACTTAACAATTCTTATCTGTCGAAACACATGATGTGTCTGTACGTCTTCGTACGAACCGATTGCGGAAGTTATTAGGATAGTATTGAGTTTTGATTTAATTTTATATTATTATAAAAGGTCAAGGCATAAGATTTTGGATAAGGAAATGTCAACTTTATTCTATTTCAAAGTAGCAGTTTTAAAATTGAAAGAATATCTGTAACAAATAAATATTTCTTGACATACACTCACGAGTCACGTACTATTAAGTACATAGGTATTCGAACGTAATAGTTATGTGGTGGTAAGAAACTAATAATCATTAACTAATTATTGTTCAAACTACATACCCTTACAAATAACTACGTACGAAGTGTTTTGTTATTCCTTCCTGCAGTAGATTTTTTTTTTAATTTTCTATATTTCGCTGTGAAAAATCAAATCAAAGTTATTATTGGTATCTTTCTGATATACTTATGTAATCTTAATTTAATTTACCTGATGAACTTCGTCGGCGAGTTCGTGAGATGACATTATAGACGAGTAGCTAGAAGAGTGTAAGAACTGAGGAAAAATACTAGTATACGTATACTACATAGAGATCTACGAATAACCATGTCTTACTTTTCTGTGAAACAAAGATTTAATAAATAAATAGTAAATAATATATATAATACTATAATATTATATTTGTCGAAACAAACAGAAACAACAAATGAAAAAACAGGTCGTTCACTGATGTGTTTATCTATATAGATCTACTACCACTACATAAATCTATTAGGACTATATAAATCTACTACTACTATACCTACAAATCTGAAGGATCTGTCTTTGTTTATAGATATATTTTTAACCGACTTCTTCAAAAAGGAGGAGGTTCTCAATTTGGCCGGTTTTTTTTTTTTTTTTTATGTATGTACACGGATTTCTCCGCGGTTTCTGAACCGATTTACGTAATTCTTTTTTTGTTGGATGCGGAATGGTTTCGAATTGGTCCCATAATAATTTGATTCAGGTAGGCCAATTAGTTTTTATTTTATGAGCATTTTAGTCCAAGTTTTGAACTAACTCCTCCGGAAGGAAATCAAAACGTGCTGTGACTAATTGCATCTGTTGTTTTGTATATGTAGTCTTTAATAATCTCACAAGAACGTGAAATTTTGTTTCAAAGAGATTTTTTATTGAGAAGACTATGAAGATTAAGACTATTTATTGAGATATATATTTTTTAAGGCGCTCAGCACCTTTTGTAGGTCAACCCATGGCTAATTGATAATGTAGCAATAAACTAAAAAGTATTAAATAAAAATAACTACGTTAAAAAAAACCGACTTTAAAACTAAAAAGTAATAAATAATGAAGATTTAATATTTATTATATACTACCTATTATTTATATGTCCTATTTACTAAAAGGTTTGAAGTCTGTGCCAAGCATTAAACAAATAATTATATTTAACTACTTTAATGAATACGAGCAAATTAATACAATGAAATGCCTACTTTAATGATTAAGATACGTAAATAAACATAATAAATAGCAATTAAAAGTTATTATTAAAAGCAGCTCAATCTTCATATGATTACTAGCTTGAATCGATACCAAGAAAAACAAAAACCGATTTCTAATACTAAATGGCTTGGCATCGACTTCAAACCTTTTAGTAAATAGGACATATAAATAATAGGTAGTATATAATAAATATTAAATCTTCATTATTTGTTACTTTTTAGTTTTAAAGTCGGTTTTTTTTAACGTAGTTATTTTTATTAAATTTGCTATCAATATTACCTTCACGACTATCTGACCAATTTTTTCACTTTAATTGTTTTGTGTTTCTTACTGTTAGTCAAGATAAAATGGTTAGTACACTGTATAGAAAACAGTTGAAACTAATTTGGTTTGCTTGTAACAAACAGAGTAATAGTTCACTGTTCACAGAAATATTATAATCTTCTAGTTATTTCTGTGCCATGAAAATAACTTCAGCCGTTTCGAATGTCCATAATCAATAATCAAACCAATTCAAATCAAACAAATTAGTCATTCTGATTATACAAATAGTCATTAATTTTATTTCGGTCTGTATATAATTAATTAATCTGTTTACCATCTGTAGTAAATAATTTATTCTTATAATTCAAATAATAATAATAATTCAATTAACTATATTTTTATTAATAAAAACATAACTTAAGTGTGTTGCCTACCGGAGTCGAAGATTGATATTATTAATAGAATTTTATACAGATTTTTTGTTTTATTTTTTTTTTTTATTTGTGTGCATATTGATTCAATAATCTTAATTATTGATAAGAGAGGTCATGACCTTATCTCGTCTAGTTCAAATTGAAGGACACCATGTGTTGCTTGAACAGATAATTAATGACTAAATTTATCTGCATTATTTTCCAATCTGTCTTCTACTTGTGTTACCAGCTATGCTTAAATATTTGAGCCAAACTCCCACCTTAGGTAATAAACTATGTGATGGGAGTTAGTCTTCTTCATATATATATCCATACAATTAATTAGTTCTTTATATATATGTAACTATAACCTATCCTTATTTAATCTACACTTCTATACTATCTATACTAATATTATAAAGAGGAAATGTTTGTTTATTTTTTTGTATGTTTGAAATGAATAGGCTCCGAAACTACTGGACCGATTTCAAAAAATCTTTCACCGTTGGCAAGCTACACTATTCCCGAGTGACATAGGCTATGTTTCATTTTCAAAAAATTAGGGATGATTACTAAAACTTGAATATTCTAACGCAAGGTGTAAAAAAGTAAACAAAAAACTGCGTGCGCTGCGAAAACGGTGACAGTTACGCAAAAATGATATTCTATGAAATTGTTTCTCTTTAAAAGTTTTTAAAAAAAGTCCGCGACAAAATATATCTAGCTTCTAAGGTTGACTCACTATAACGTTTTCTATGGTTATGAAATTAGTTCTAAAATAATATTGTCTATTATATAATAGAATATAGTCTATTATAGGTCTGGATAATTGTAGTTTCCACAGATTACGCGAAAAGCGACCTACACGCGGGCGGAGCCGCGGGCAACAGCTACTTTACTATAATCTAGTTCAATTTAGTTACATTTGTATATTGATTCATAAAACAAAACATTCGCAATTTAAGCACAAGAGCAATGGTGTTTCATGAAAATAATTTAGAAGTAAAATTATTGATCAATTAATTCATGAAAATTTGTGGTAGTTATTTTTACTTAATTGATAAGAAAATGTTTGTGGTGTGGTGATGGCATGATGTGTGTGTGCGTCTGTGTGTGTGTGTGTGTTGGAGAGTATGTCTGTGGTAGGTACGGAAAATATCTGTGCTAATTTTTAATTTATTTATTTATACTTTTCATTGCACACCCATAATACATGAAAAAAAAAGTAATATGTATAAAGAAAATACATCGCAAAGTACAAAAGGCGGTCTTCTTGCCTTACGGCGATTTCTTCCAGATGACCTTAAGAAAATTAAAAAAAAACAAATTAATATACTGGTAGGTGGTGTGATTATAATAAATACTAAATAAATATTTAATAAAAAAACTAATATGTGCCCACAAATACTTACTAATAATACATATATATATCATTATATATATAAATAATAAATATACACTATTAAATACAATGCTACTAGAGCAAAAAATATTTTGAGACAACGACTAGTTAATTTGAAATAAGTATACTACTTATTACTCTTTAACGGATTTTTTTAAATATATGTTAGCTTTTATACATGTAGTAGTTTGGTTTTGACTAAAAATAAAGATATAAGTTGTTGATTTGAATAAAATAAATGAAAATTGTTTAAATGGTTAACAGTTTAGTGTATTTGTGAACAGTGTCATAAAGTGTTTTAAAGTATAGAACGATTGTCGTTGGCGATTCTTCGCGGTAAGAGAGCTCTAATATATATCCAAAAAGATTTTGACATTCTCATATATAAAGGAAACGCATTCCATAGCTTGGTGGCATGAACTGTAAAAGGACGTTTATGAAAAAATTAATTATGAACAGGCATTTTTATAATAAGTTTTTGTTGCTCGGAGAAGTATATTGGATACCAAGAAATACATTTTTTTCTTCAGAATGAAGGTGTTTTTGTGTGGAATAATACACAGTACAAAATATAAAGTATATGTAAATCCATACGTTGAGTTATGGAAAGCCACTTGACTTTTTGACGATAATGGGAAATGTGGTCATTTTTTTGTTCGCTAAATATGAACCGTATAGCAAGTTATTGAAGTCTCTCGAGCTTGCTTAATTTGTCTTCAGTTAAATTAATAAAACAAGCGTCGGCATAATCGAGGATGGATAGAAGAGTAAGTATTGGTAAAAAAAAACGCAGTCGACGTAAAGACCTCAATGGAGCAAAAGTTTTTGTACTGATTTTTCTAACATGAACAGACTACGACAGTGTCTGATCTAAGTAAACACCAAGTTTTTAGCAGATGAATAATAAGGAATAGTAACGCAGTCAATTGTTATAGGTATTTCATCAATCAACTAATATGTATATCATATGTATATCATAGTGCTACAATTATAGTAACTTGAGACTTGGCAGGATTTATATTTAAACCAAATTGTTTACTCTAGTTAGAAATATAATTTAGGTCATTATATTAATAATGTCACCGAAAATATGGTGATAAATTTGAATATCATCTGAATGCCTGTAACACCAGATTATACTGCACTAGTCATACAAAATATATGTCTAGACACTATGACAAAATATATGTCTACCATTTAAACGAGTTATAATTTTTTTCTTTTTTACAAATATTTTTTGTAATGTTACCGATTCATTTGTTTTTCTGTACCTCTCAATACTTAGTATACTTCACAATGTCACTCTCATTCGTAGTTTTACACAAATTCGAGATAAACAAAAGTATTTTATTTGGACAAGCCACCATATATTTTAGATCACAATTTGTTTGACTCGTCTCACTAATAAATCTATTCTTTATTAGAGACTTGTTATTGTTTTGAACAAATGTCCTCATCTTTTTGTTTAAACTCGCAACTAACCTTCTCCTTTGCTAAATATAAAACATCACCTATTGTAGGAACCCTAATTCATATTAGGGTTCCTACAACAGTCCTCTGTTGAACATTTTATTGAAGTTTAAGCGGATGTTGCTAATGTTGATGTTTGATATACTTAGAGTAAGTTTATCAAACAGAAAGAAAGCTCTTCAACCTTGGGTTATACCTGTTTTACTGCGGTGTATAAGATTTCGAGAAACATTACACAAAAGACTTAAGAAACACCCTAACTACAAAAAACACTACATAGAAACCAGTTCAATAAGATTTTACATAATCTAAAGAAGGAACATGTACATGGTACATGAACAAACTAACAATAAGGACACAATAAGACATGGAGTATGTTATCTAAATCTATCAATTAAAACACAGGTTTTATTTGAGTTGCTTAAATTGAAATCTGATCTTCAACCTTGTTCCAATTTTATCAATGACTTTTTTATTAATATTGGCTTAGAACTACTATCTCATTCTAACTACCTAATTCATTCATATTACTAGATTTCCAAAATTGTGATGACCAATGGTCATGGCACCATTTCTGCATATTCGTATAAGCAAAAGCCTCCATATCAAAGATGTGACTAAATTTCTCTGCAGTAAGTTTTTGGATACATCTTTTAGTGATATGGACTATGAGAAAACAAGTTATTGTTTTTTTTTAAATAAATATATATATTAAACGTATGTACTTATATAAATGTAACTTATTGATTGATGCTTATACACTTGTATACTTTGTATTGTATATAACATATACATGTTATAGTGTATATATATATATATTATAATATATATGGGTTAACCTACATTATATCTATAATTTACACATTTATACTTATTAGTCTAAAATTATTAAAATCGCATATTATTTGTAATACAGTGATTTGCACTCACGTTAGATTAATAATCAAGTTAGATTTAATCGAAATATTCTTAGTCCTAGACAGTTTATAACAATAATTAATCTAAATTAATTTGATAGTTATGTTGTCTTGTTTTTGTTTTTTTTTGCTATTCATAAATATTTATTGTTTTTATTTACTTTTATTAATATAATTATATATAACCACTAATAATTATAAAACTCAGGAAACTATTTCCATAAGTGTGTATTGTGGTGTGGTAAGTGGTGCGAGAGTCTTCTTACCTTGCCTTACCTTAACACAGTTGCGATTAGCACGGGAGGTAAAGAATTCTTTTATATTTTTTATCTACGTACCGCAAATTACAGGTTTAATAGAGATAGTATGGCTACCGTACCGTTTACGTAAATTAGTTGTTAATTACTTGTAAAACAATGTTAATTAAAATTCCTTTAAAGTGTATTTAAGGGTTGTTCCTCTTTTTACATTTTGATCAAGTATTCGCTCTAATTTAAAAATATATATTAACAAGTGATAACGAAAAGGTGTTTCATTACCACTTGTTATTATTAAGGTACTTTATTTTATAATCTATCGGAAGTAGTTGTCAGTCGTCTGCTTATTTTGTAAGATTTCTAGATCCTAAGATGTACGCTAAATGTACTCTAACAAAAACTTTATTCCTCCGACACAAAATCTTTTATTTTATTTTGTCAAAAGATTTACATTAAATATTTTGCATTTTTGAGGCTCTTCTAGAGCAAAGGCTCTTCTAGAGCAAAGGCTCTTCTAGAGCAAAGGCTCTTCTACAGCAATACACAAATTTCAATTTAAAAATATTGATTAAGGAACTTATACACCACTCTGTCTCATATCTTGATAATATGTTTGTTTTTGCTATAAATCAATATTCACCACTTACGAACAAATATAATTGTTCAAACGTTATTAACATTAGCTATTATTAATCACTTTTTTATATTATTGTACCATACATAAATAAATATATAAATGACTAAAACAATCTTAGGTACTATCTGGAGACAACATCGTAACGGAGTTATTATTTTATGAAATATCCTATGTTCTGTGAAGTAGCTGCAGTGGCATTTGTGGTCAGTATTTTCTTTTAACAACGTTTTGTATAGGTTTCTTATCGAGAATCCTATTCCAGAGTCCACTAAAAACCTTTTTGTATTTTGTTTTTTTTTTTCTGCGTCCCGGTCATAAAGCAAAAAGAACTGTAGAATCTTATGTACAAAATTCGCCTATTTTCTTAGCACGCATACGCAGCAGCATATTTATTTGCACGGTTGAACTATACCTAAAGTGTCTCTTATGAATTAAATCATTATTCTAGCCTTTTATCTTGCGAAGGTCCGACAGTACTTGATACCGGGATAGATACTTATATTATACAGATCCGGTCGTGTGTGGAGTACTGTTGTCACATATTTGCTGGCGCCGCAAAGACTCATTTTGCGGTTCTGGACTCAATTGAAAGGCGAGCAAAGAGCTTATTGCCGACCCTAAATTAATTGACGCCAACTTCCACAGCCTTGAACACAGGCGTAGAATTGCTAGCCTCAACACAAAGGATATACTTACTAATACCCTCATCGTCTTAGTTGGACACTGCGGGATCGCTTTTTGCATGACCATGGTAAACGCACCGCAAAAACTCCCATTGAGGTTGCATGTTACATAGAACATCCTCATTCCTCCCCGCTCTCCCCCTCCCAATAAAGCTATTCAGCTGGTCAGTGAAGCAACGGGCACATTCTCGTCTCCAACCTATCTACCCACGGTTAAGATACAGGTCATAATATGAATAAAAAAGGTAAAACTTGTTTTATCAAAATACCTGGCGCAATCGTTGCATTGGTGTAACCTCTCAAAGAAGTAATGTGCCCTCTTATTTCATAATTTTTCATGGCCTGTTTTGAAGGCAGTCACCCTTTCTTTTTTACCTTGATATAGCGTAAATAAAAACATAATATAAATAAAAATCTTGTTAAGCAGTCAGTCAGTCAGTCAGTCTAGTCTCTAAATTAGGTAGTAAGTTTGCACAATACACAAGTCCTGAAATTATGGGTGTATTTTAAAAATATAATTTAATAGATAGCAAATCAATCTACCAAAGTTATTTTGTATTTTGTCAAACTGGCAGCGATAAATAAGACAAAATAAAAACTAACAGAAATGACGTTGAAAAAAAATGCCAAAATACGTCCTCAATCCGCATAGTTATTTTATAGGATGTTGTAAAAATATTGTTATAACGATGAGATGAGGTACACGTTTTTAATTATACCTTTAACTTCAACAAATCGTAAAATTTCCACAACTTCAACTCAGCTTAAATAAAAAAAAACATAATTAATTATTACGGAAACGTTTTATGGTAATCTTTTCTGGTGTCTAATGTTTAAATGGGTCTGGTTAGTGTCATGTCAAGGCTAACCAATAATTTGCAAATGATAAAAAAGAACTCAGTTTCAGTTTGGTAGATACTCGTGTCTACTTTGATAAATAAATGAATAATTTATATTTATATAAATATAGAATGAAAAATAAACCGATACGATAGAAACATTGCTTAGTATTTTCGAAAGAAACCTAATAGATGTCACCACCGTCCAGATAAAGACGATCACATATAGAATGCTTAATTCACCGAGGCGGACAGCGATACGGTAGCTCAGTTGGTAGAGCGACGGGACGGTTTCCCAGTAGTCGCGGGTTCGAATCCCTGCCCGTATCGGTTTATTTTTCATTCTATATTTATATAAATTTAAATTAGCTTAACATGGCTATACATGTTTATAGATATTTTCAAACATTAAATAATATATGTAAAAGCTAACTTCTTCTTCGCTTGTGTTGCATACAATTTTATGGGCAATAGGCGAAGGCGAAAAAAATCATGTATCACGCTTCATCACAATATCCTCTATTTGTTTTTTGTTTTCATATATCATTAAGTATTTATTTTTTTGTGGCCATAAAATATACGGCGGAAGAAATATACGTAATTGTGTTGTATCATGCGATGTAACTATACTAAAATGTAACAAAATCCATAGAATAATTTTTAATTGTTTGTAATTTTTAAATAAAAAGTTTTTGTGTTACTCGTAAAAATTTCCTTTAGAATCCCAATGAATTGAAAATGAATCAAATGAATAGATAATACTTTAAGTAAAGTTAATTATATTGTAATTGTGATGAAATCATGTTCTACTTTTTGCAGAGCAATTACAACAAACCAGTTACCGCCATGGAGAGACTAATTGTGTAATAAAATAGTATAAAATAAAGATATTATTCACGTCTGTTCCTACTGTCATTCTGAAAGATTCTTTGCCATCACCGTCTTTATCCAGGCGATATATCTAAATCTGACAATTAAATAAATGATTCTTATCATTAAGAAAAGTATAATATTTTAATAAGCATTGAATTTTCAATTTTTTATCATAACGTCCTAACTTTTTTGTTTAATTTGCTGTAAATTCAAGTGTCAGACTCTGATGGTTTTTATTTCGACAATAATTTAATGCAACTCAAATGGCTAACCATTAGACACCGCCGCAACTTACATAATATACTGTTCCTTTATACGTTATCCTTTACAAACCTGTATCTCCCCGTAATTGAAAGGAACGATTTAGTTTTTTAGGTACTAAAGGGTCAGGTCAACTTGAGCTCAGATCAAGAAGCTATAATAAATGAATGCTCCCTACTGCTCACATAAACACTATAACAAGTCCTTCACGATGAAAGCAGTAATGCTCTGGAATAAGCTTCCTTCAGATGTTCTTTACTTAAAATCCTTGCATACATTTAAAATTCATTAATTTATTTTGTTCATTTTTTTTATATAAATATGTGTCCACGTTCTGTACGTGGACGGGCGGATTGAGGACAAAACCAAGTAAATGTTTTAGTCTGTGTCTGGGTAGACGGAATACCAAATATACCCCTTACGATCCGGGTCTTATAATAGGCGGTCAGTGCGTTAGTACGGTTACGGAAGCAGCTCCGTTTAAATTTTTAGGTAAAAAAATCGATTACCAAGGCCGTACTCCATCGTTGGATGTAATAGTCGATAGCTTTTTAAACGATCTCAAAAAGGTAGACAACCAACCAATAAGTAACGTCAAAAAAGCTTGGATTTACGATAATTATTTAACATCACGTCTAAATTGGCCTTTCCTCGTGTATGATATAAATAAAACCCTTTTGTCAAAGTTAGATGCAAGCGTCATAAAGACATTGAAGTTATGGCTCGGGTTAGCGCACTCAGCGGACTCTTCAACCTTATTTAGAGACCGTAACAACTTTGGATTAAAATTAAAGAAACCATCGGAGCTCTACAAACATCTAAGAGTTACCAAAAGACATATCATCGGAAAATCTAAAGATGATACTGTAACTTCTCTCCCAAAAGACAAAGTTGCCTCAGAGCTCGAGTCATGACTTCAATTCCAAAAAAAGTTTATGATAGGTGCTCAAACAAATAAAGTAGGGCTAGGATCAAGTAGGAAAGTTCAAGACATAGACATAACAAAATCTTTTATTCGACAAGACGAAAACGATAATTACCGACTCCACGCGATGAGCCTAGAAATTTAAAGCAAATGAGTGACTATAGGAAATTTTTGTATTCCACTAGCTTTGAAGTGGCGCACCTTAATTTATGATTGGTCCCCAGCATTATTAAAATTCTATCTTAATGCATTCCAAATGACTCTCCCAGATCAAAGTAATTTAGTAAGATGGGGCAAAGCCACCGAAAAGTCTTGCAACATCTGTGGGGAGGCAATAGGAACCGCGAAACACCTATTAGTAGGGTGTAGGGTACTTCTAGATAAAGGTCAATACTCGCGTCGCCACGACAAGGTATTAGAAATTATACGGGAAGCTTTTAGTCTTTCAGTAGCAAGAGCGCGGAAGGGTATAACAACCACCGAATGATCTATAGAATTCGTAAAAGAAGGCTCCTCCAAAAAATCAAAAGCGAAGCCTTATTCAATATTAGGCGCGGCTCCTGATTGGATTCTCATGATGGACACGTATGAAAAGCATTACAAAATCCCTGGGGATGTTGGTGTTTCGTCATCCAGACCGGACTTATTCCTGTATTCGAAACATCTGAGGCGCGTGATACTTGTGGAGCTTACTGTTCCTTGGGAAACAAACATCCCGAGGGATCACACATTCAAGCTCAATAAGTATTACGAACTAACCAACGAACTGATCAGGAATAAATTTATAGTTAGTTTGTACGCGGTAGAAGTGGGAGCGAGAGGTATAACAGCAAAATCTCTCTACAGCCTACTTAAAGATCTTGGCCTTTCTAGAACAAGCATCGGTTCATTTCTAGAACGTACTTCAAAGGCGGCATTAGTAGGTTCTTTCCAAATTTGGTTAGGTAGGGAGAGGAGTGTGGAGGGTGAAGGCGAGCGTTTTTGCGCATAATAAAGGGGCCCCTTAAACCTACTCCTGGGTCGCAAGTCCCAGGCACTGCTTGCACTCCTCTCCTTGCAACGCGATGGGCCCGGCACCAGCACGGTGAATCCATGGATTGCTAAGAAGCTTCGTCTAATGAAAAATAAACCGACACGTCTTTATTCGAAAGAAGTCTAATAGACGTTACCACCGTCCAGATAAAGATGATCACATATAGAATGCTTAATTCATCGAGGCGGACAGCGATACGGTAGCTCAATTTTATTTTCATTCTATAATATGTGCCATGTTTAATAAAGTAAATTTATATATAAATATATAAATTTAAATAAGCTTAACATGGCTATATATGTTTATAGATATTTTCAAACATTATACTCATTATTTAATTATTATCTTTCCGTAGAGTTAATTAATTTTTAATATTGTCCCTGTTCATTGTTTTAGAGTATATATTGTAATAGTGTCATTATATTATTATTTTGTTCATGTTAAGTATATTAATAAGGTCTAACTAGGTAATATATGAGTATGTGTATGTGTATAGCTATATGTATGTGCCTGCATGTATTGTATATACTATTTATTTATTATTTTATTTGTAATTTATGTGTTTGTAAGTATTTTAAGTAAACAGTTTATTATAGGTCCTAAGTTTAAGTATTATTTCTCCATTTATTTCTTCTCAATAGCACAATCCCGTATTCTCCTCTACTTAAGTTCTTTCACCTGTCAATAAAGTCTTTAGCTCCACTACATGTTTTTATTTTTTTAATTTTTATTTTTAGTTTTATGTCTACTAATAAAGTGCCTATCTACCTATCTAAAGGTCCTTAGGCTAATTTAACTTTAACTTATTAAACATTTATTTTTTTAACCAACGAAAGGGATAAGTATATTGATCGTGTATAGCTTCTTATTGGTTTAAATCTGATTGTAAATTACAGCCGTGAGAAACGACACCTCGCTGTAAATCACTTACGTGATTATGCAAGTTTTTTTTGGAGTTTCAAATTTTGGAAGATGTAAAGTACCTGTCCATCTGTTCATCTCAAGACATTGACCGACGCAACGTGACAGATGACGGATGTGACTGATTAATAACAAAAACGTCTATTTTTCTACGAACAGTGTATTTTATTATTTCAACATATGTAGATATTCTACATATTTTAAATAGGTAACTTAATTTAAACAATCTTACAAGACTATAATAATTTTCCTTCTCATATACTCATAACAAAGAATTAAAGTCTAACTGCAAAGATAATATGAATTTTAAATTGAGGTAAACGTCTGTTATGATATACGTATACATATTTTATTTATTTAAATTACTTATCTACGATATTATCTAGCTTTAGCCATATATATGTTAATTTCCACTGGTAAAACAAATACCTAATTGTCAGTGTTTGTGTTATTAACGTTCAGTTTTTGAAGGATGATTCAATTAAAAACTTTATAATACCGTGAAGAGTTGCGTTTGGCTTTGATATCATTAAAATTGTGAGAACGGCTTAAGGGTCAAGTACAAAGAATCAGTATTGCTTTATGGAAAAAAGCAAGCGAACGTACAGATTGTTCAAGGGATATTGAATGTCCGCTACCCATCTTTTATAGCACAAAACAAACTTCAAAAGCTAAATTGACTATGCTTTGTTACTGGACTCTTACAGAGCAGAGATGAGAAAAGTGCTTTATACACATTTTATTGATCACAACCTGTATATTAGAAGTCAGCCCAGCTGTTCTATCTATCCGACTAAGAAAGTGAACTTTACTCGAAATATCGGGACTGTTACAATACTTGGTGAGGTAAGAAAAGCATTCTCGAACAGTGCTCTTCAAAACAATAAATTAATGAACAAGTTATATATCTTTAAATTTATTTCTGAAATAAAAAAAAATGGTTAAACAAATACAAAGAAAAGGTTATTGTAAATTAATGAAACCAAATATTTTTATTTTTTTTAGATGTTAGCTAAAACCCTCCACTTTATCTGTAAGTTGAAACTTCTTGTGAGGATTCGCTAAAGTCCCTTTTTAAAATGGTTTGCCTTGTGTTATATTAGGTCCTTACGTATGGAATTGGCGTTTTTCGTACTGGCTACTTTTAATCACAAAATTTCTCCTCTTTTGCAGGGAATTCCAAATATTTTTTTTACAGCTATTTTCCCATGTATTTTTGTTTCGATAACCGTCATTCATTTATTTTTTCTCCTGTTTTTTCTATTTGCGTAACTCAGTTTACAAAATTGAAAACTTAAAATATCGTATTATTTACGAGTACGAGTTCCGTGGCACCAGTGCTGCGGAAACTACTCGAAGGATTAATGATGTGTATGGCGGCCATGTTGCAAAAGAAAACACAGGTTGTTTTTGGTCCCAACGTTTTCGTTCTGGTATTTTCAACCTGCAGAACAAGAGCCTTGGACGGCCTCAGACCCCAGTTGATAATGAAGTATTGACGGCTACTGTGGAAGCGGTTCCATCGCAACTCACGCCCGAGTTAGCTACTTGCTGCGGTGTTAGTGATAAAACAATTATAATCCACTTGAAGCAAATTGAGAAGATAAAAACAGCTTAAAAGGTGGGTACCTCATGAATTGACTGAAGCAAACCGGCAAATGCGAGTTGACTGTTGCGTTACATTACTAAACAGGCACAATAATGAAGCGATTTTAAATCTAATTATTACCTGTAATAAAAAATGGATTCTCTACGATAATCAGAAGCGCTCATAGCATTGGTTGGATCCTGTCAGCCAGCCAAATCCTGCCCTAAGCGAATATTGACCCAAAAAAGTTAACTTATAAGCGTTAGGTGGACTAGTATCGGTATTGTTCATTACAGTTTTCTCAAATCTAGCCAGACTATTACGACAGATGTGTATTATCAGCAATTGTAAACCATAATAGAAAAGCTAGCTGCTAAACAACCTAAGCTGGTCAATCGCTCCACACCACTCCTGCTTCACGACAACGCTAGACCACACACTGCACAAAAGACGGCTACCAAATTAGAAGAGCTTCAATTAGAATGTCTAAGACATCCACCGTACTCCTCGGATCTTGCTCCAACAGATTACCATTTTATTCGAAATTTGGATAAATCCAAATCGCCTTCAAGGATTTATTGATTCTTCTCCGACTGATTTTTTGTAAAAGGATCAACGTCAATCATAAAACCTATAAGATGGCAAAACAACGTAAGAAAACAATGGTTCAATTCAAAGATTATTATTATTATTGTTATTATTTTTTTTAATAATATCAAGACAAATTACAAACATTGATCTAACCCCTAAGTAAGCAAATTATTTGCTTGTGTTAAGGGTGTTAGACAACGATACAAATACATAGAAATACACCTATAAATAAAATACCTGATACATACCTGATAAATACCTGAGAATATATTTAATAAACAACCAAACCCAGAAACACAGACATCTATGCTCATTACATAAATGCCTGTCTCTGCCGGGAATCGAACCCGAGCTCCACTGCGCCGTGACACGTTAGGCGTCTGCGCTAACCACTCGACCAACGCGTCGGGGCGGTAAATTAAATACATTATATTAAAAAACATTCGACTTTTTGTTCCTCCCAAAATGCCAAAAAGGCCTATTTCATATGTAAGGACCTACTATTTTAGAAAGCTAAAATCGTGGTTTCATTAAATTACTGAATGTTATATGCCCGACTGCCAACTATTTCTTAGTTACAGAAAGAGATGGCAACTCTAATTAATCGCTAAAAATCGATTATTCGTTTACCACAGCTTCGGCACTATACTTACATTTAGTTTTAAGGATATTTTGTTATCTATAGGTATATTATGTATCTTTCATTAGAGATTAAAAATAAGAGAGTAGGTAACACCCAAAACTTTTCCACATATGCAGTGTACCTTGACCGAGATTTAATTTCACGAGCCTAATGTATTCAAAAAAGTATAATTTTAAATTACATGTATCAATAATTTATTTCAGTTACATATCTATACATTATTTTTTAATTTAATTTTAGTTTAAACTAATTTTAGTATTTATTTGTGAAAAGGTTAACATTTTTCAGACTGAAAAGCTTTATACATATATATCGATTTACTTCGTAAGTATGTCGAAATAATTTTTATATATTCTCCTGAAAATAAATAATACCTACAGAGTAAAAAGAATTCTATACAATAATCGTTATCTTAGAACAGGTTAAAGATTCCAATCTACGCTACTAGTTCACCTTTAACTCGATTCGTAGGTCAGAAGACAACTGCTCTAGATGGAGATTTTTAGGATCGACCTGGTATAGATAATAAACTATATCATTAATTTATCCGCCACAACACACTTTGACAAGGTTTTATATTTGTAGTTCTACTAAGAATTATATTTTTCTACATATTTTCTATTTATAATATTTAAAAAATCTGTGCTAATAATATAAATAAAATAGTAATATTGAGTTAGGTTAATAATTGTTTTGCAGTATCTATCTAATGGTCGCTATAAGTTTATTGCCTCTGAGAATGTTACAAAATACTAACTTTGCAGCTTTATTAGTCTGTTAATGTATTACAGCGTAATTATAGTAATTACGCTGTAATGCATTATATAGATCATTTTATTGCATTGAATGCAGATAGATACAGATTTCTCCGTTGGCCTCTATTCAAATTTATATAAATATAGAATAAAAAAGAAGCCCAATAAATGTAACAAACATGGTCTCTATTCGTATATCTGTATAAGAATGTTACCATTCACGTCGTGTATTTCGATCACTAGGTTCACGGTCAATTGTGAAACCTGTCTTTCCACATGGCATAAGCGTCTTAAACGCTGACTAATATGCACATTATTACATAAACTCTAGCTAGTTGTGTTTTAAAATTCGCGTTTGTCTGTTTACTATTGGTAAGTAAGATAACTGGTTTGTAATAATATGATAAGCGGTTTAGAAATAAAAAGGGAATAGATGAACATACATAATTAAGACATTTTGGAGCCAAATCGGAAAACCAATTTGAAGTGCAATTAAGTTCTGTACAAATTGTACCAGAAGTTTTATTGGAAATTTACCAGAACTTTTATTGGCACTTATTAAAATAAATTATAGTATTTAAATTTATATAAATATAGAATGAAACCGATACGGGCAGAGATTCGAACCCGCGACTACTGGGAAACCGTCTCGTCGCTCTACCAACTGAGCTACCGTATCGCTTATAGTATTTGTTTAAAAAAATATTATTTTTTTTTATTCTTGGTATATTAATATGTAGCCTTGTATAAACGAAGCTTACTTGGTTAGTTTTAAAATTGATACCTTCTGATACCATCTAGAAATTAAAAATAATAACGCACCATTTATCTATTACTAGCGAACCCAGCCCGCTTCGCTGGGCTAACCCTTACTTCACCTGGTGGCGAGTTACATCAATGGGCATAGCATATTCGTTTTTTTCGAAGAAAAATACATGGTCATACCAATTTTTATGACAATCGGTTGAACGGGGCGGAAGTCGATATTTGACAGCGCCGCCTGGTGGCGAGTTACATCAATGGACATAGCATATTCGTTTTCTTCGAGGAAACATACATGGTCATACCAACTTTTATGACAATCGGTTGAACGGGGCGGAAGTCTATATTTGACAGCGCCGCCTGGTGGCGAGTTACATCAATGGGCATACCATATAAACCTTCTCCGTGGAAAAATACATATACATACCAATTTTCATAATCATCGGTCCAATAGTTTCTGAGTTCATCGATTTCATATATACAAACATCCTTCTATATAAACTCGGCGTCACAAAAATCGCACCTCTATGTTTTTTTCAGTAAATCGCTCCTAGAATCTAGCACATAAGTACTACGTATGAAAAAAATATATCATTCTAAAGTGCACTTCAATACCTTTATATTAATTACCTGTATCATTAAAAAAACAATTACCATTTCTAACCAGGAACCAATCAAAAAAATGTTTAAAAAAATGCTCACTTAAGGAGCACTACTTGTGCTGCCTTATAAGGGTATAAAAGCTCATGTAAAGGTAAAAAATGGGTCAGTCGCTACTCAGACTTTAGAGTGAACACACCGGAACAACATACGCAAGAGAACAGTACCTGAAGATGGATACAACCCCTGATAAAGCCGCTCAAATCATTGCGCTATTGCAATCAGGACTGCGACAGGTTGACGTTGCTCGACAGTTGAACCTTAGCCGATTCTCAGTTCGACGAATATACCAACGGTTCCTTGAGACTGGTGGCTATACTCGAAGACGTGGATCCGGAAGAAAACGCTGCACGTCAGAAAGAGACGACCGCTTCGTTGTTTCCACATCCTTGCGGCACCGCTTCAGCAATGCTGTTGAGTTGCAACAAGAGCTCCGATGAGCTTGCAGAACGTCTGTGAGTGTTTCTACGATTAGAAGAAGACTGAAAGAAAAGGAATTGAGAGCTCACAGACCTGCTAGGGGCCCAAAATTGACCGTGCAGCATCGAAGAGAGCGGTTACGATTTGCCCAGGAGCATGTCAACTGGACGAGTGAACAGTGGAAAGCCGTTCTCTTCACCGATGAGACACGAGTATGTCTTTTCTGCAACGACAGACGCAGAAGAGTATACCGAAGACGAGGAGAGCGATTTGCCTAGGCTTGCATAGAGGAATCCGTCGAATACCGAGGTGGTTCCTGTATGTTCTGGGGTGGCATATCCGTCGAAGGGAAAACGGAGCTTGTGTGCGTCTCTCGGACTGGTGGTGGTCGCGGGCAAGGGTCGCTGAATGCTCGGCGGTACATAACGGAGATCTTACAAGACCATGTGGTTCCGTATGCTGGTTTTGTTGGCGATGGGTTCATGTTAATGCATAATAACGCCCGTTGCCACACTGCGTTTGCTGTGCGGGACTATTTGGAAGAGGTTGAGATCCCTGTTATGCAGTGGCCAGCACGAAGTCCAGACCTGAACCCGATCGAGCATCTCTGGGACGATGTAAAGAGGCACGTACGAGCACGAGATCCTGCTCCCACCACTCTACAAGAGCTCCAGGATGCCGTGAAAGACGAATGGGACAACATACCCCAAGCAAGAGTGGTGACCCTCGTGAGCTCCATGAAGGATCGGCTGGAAGCTACCATCACAGCAAGGGGTGGAAACACTAGATTTTAAGGCCTTATTTATAATTTTTTATGATGTTATTAATTTTATTTTTTGTCACTTTGTCATGTTTTAAGTTTTTTGTCATTAAAGAATTAAAATGCATACACATGTTTTTTATTTTCTAATAGGCAATTGAATTACCTTTCCAATGATATCCTACAATCATATCCTTACAATTCACAAAGTTTGAGTAAAATTATTTTGAAGTTGCTTTTTTAAAAGGTGCGATTTTTGTGACGCCGAGTGTATATATAGATTATTCATAATGTTAAAAGGTATCACCAAATTTAAATTAAATTAAATAAACTTTATTTGGACATCACATACATTATTATAAAACAAAAAAAAAATAAAAGAACCATAAATCAAAGGAAATAAAATGAAGTAAAAAAAAAAACTAATAGCGAGAACAAATAGTTACTGCTACATCCAGAACGTATGACCACTCAGCTGTTGCTGGAATACCTACATGACTCCAACCCTGGTTTTCAGTGGCCGCCGTACCATGACGTAACTAATAATAAAGACAATTTAATAATTTTATAATTGTATATTTTATAAAAATGTCTCAAGCGCCAGTTCTTATAAACTATGTTCTGTAGCTTCTTTGACAATTAAACTTTGATACATATGTAATTTATTAAAGAATATATTATATTTAGTGATCTGATCTTATTTATTTTTTCTATACATTTTATTGTTTTCTGCATGTACAGTCCCTATAGTAGGTATCTACTGTCTAATTCAATTGTGATTTTATAAACAAAATCTTAAATCAAATTAACTAACGCACACTGCGTTTATCTCAGTAGATTAGTAGAATTTTATTTTTCTGAAGATCGCTTTGCAAAACATATAACACACTGACCATAGACAATATATATCTAGATAAAAGTCTATAATGTTAGATTTCGTAAAAATCTATTTTTTCTTAAAGTCGAGGTCGAGTTCATGTTCTAGGATTTCTTAAAAGTTCTACAAATTGTAAGTCAACAATACTTCAAAAAAATCTGTATATTTACCTTCCGTAGTCCAGGATTTTTTATGTTTATGATATTTTGTTTAAAGTTTTTTTTCCAATTGACAGAAAAAAAAAGTTTTTAATATCATTTGATGTCACGTAAGTAACATTTAAGTAAATGTTTTAGGGAGCCGATTTCGGGCCCTTAATTTAGAAACCTTAGTGTTTAAGTAACCTTTACAAGTCGTTAGATAAAAATTAGTGCGAAATTACACCCATTCTAGTAATAGGTCTTAAAAGTTAGGGGTTGTCGGTGAAAACGGGAATTAGTATATTAATATTACAGTTATAGTTACAAAAGAAATTGATTTTTTTTTAAAATATATTATGTACTTATTGAAGTCGTTGCGTCGGGCGACCATTGTACGTACGTTGACGATGGTGTCTATTTTACGAAGTTAATCACTGAGGACTTAGACTCTACGATTCGATATCTTTATTTCTTTATTAGTCTTGGTAACTTACTTGCATTTTAATTTCTTCCTTTATTAAAGGGTCCCCCGATACAATGACTTCAATAAGTACAGAATAATATTATTTTTATTTTTTTTAGAGGTCTTTTTGTATCGGGGTTTTATTTAATTTAGATTTTTTTTCTGCTTTTTAAAGTTATGTTACTAGTTTCTTTATTGTACTTTTTTTTTTCGTTGGAAAAAATGCGTTTCCCCATCGTCACACCAGCCAGGAAGGCGATGGCCGGGTGAGGGTGATATGTGCGGCACCCGGCAGCATAGAAAACGCTGTCATTTTTAAGGCACCCCACTAAAAAAACCAACGGTTGCCCTCATCGCTACAATGAGACGCCACGGGATCGCGTAAGCATTTACCGCGATGCTGGCGGAACCCCCCTGATGAGGCTACCAGAGTACCCCTACTTCATAGACCTATTCAAGGGCGAGAGAGGTCGCCCCCCCTCGCACGAGCAGAACCCTTCTCCTTCCCAACCTCCCTCTGTGACAGGGACCGGCCACGAATCCCCATGACCGACCTCTCCACTCCGGACAATCCGCAGCCCGCCGGCATCTACCTGGACAACGGCAGCTATCGGCGGGCTCCCGGACAAACCCACACGTGCACCCACGCACTCCTCCCCGCCTGACAGCCACAGGATACCCCCCGGCGATGCTGGATACCTGAGGAGGTACCCATGACTGCCCTCGAAACCCCCGCCACCGAATGCGCCCCAGCACCGCACCCGGCAACCGAAATCCCAGGCACCGCAAGTTGGCTAGACCATCTCACCGTCGAGCAGCGATAAACTGCTCGGCGGAAAGAGGTCCAAGCTTCTCCCCCGCAGACGGGCCACCCCACCCCTGTCAGCCATGGACCGGGCACAAACCCTCATGACCGACCCCCACCGCACCGGGTATCCGGAAGAACCCGAAGGTTCTCAGTATCCGTTGTTGCCCAGGGAGCACCACGAGGAGGTTCCCGGCATAGCTCCCCTTCTTTATTGTACTAAATGAACCTACGGACACACAAATTTTCAGTTGTTTAACTATTTCCATCAATCTATCCTAACATTAAAAAGATTAAAGATTTGTTTGTTCGTTTGAATTGAATAGGCTCCGAAAAAACTGGACCGATTTTAAAAAATCTTTTACCATTAGAATCCTACATTATCCCTGCTGAACATAGGCTATATTCTATCATCATCATCATCATCATCACCAATATTATAAAGAGGAAAGATTTGATTGTTTGTTTGTTTGTTTGAATTGAATAGGCTCCGAAACTATTGGACCGATTAAAAAAAATATTTTACCATTAGAATCCCACATTATCCCTCTAGTGAACATAGGCTATAGTTTATCATTATCATCACTAATATTATAAAGAGAAAATTTTGACAGTGTAATAAATTATAAATGTATTAAATAACATGATTCAAGACTTTTTATTTAAATCAAATCAAATCAAATCAAAATGTCTTTATTTGGACATCACACATTAATCAAAACTGACATAAAATAATAAATCTATTTTATAAAACAAAAGAAAAAAAAATACAAAAGAGAAAAAAAACAATATTAATACAATAACAAAGAAAGTTATAAAAAAGATGCCCAAATCGGAGAGCCACTCAGCTATTGTAGAGGGAACTGTCCCCTACGCTGATTTTCAGTGACCGCCGTTTAGTGACATTTCGAACGCTAATGACGGATATACAAAAAAAAAACACAAAAAAAATTACATAAAAAAAATATAACAGGAAACATTGGCATCATAGCACAAAAAAAATATTTTAAAATAAAAAAAGTAAAAAAAAAATAATCATAATAGTAATAATAAGTAAAGTAAAAATAAAGATAAAGATGATTAACAATAATAACTATTATTAACTATGCTATACCGTACTATATATAAAAAACCAGCAACTAATAAACAAATAGAAGAGTAATTATTCTACTTAGGTATATTTAGGTATATATCTATATCTAGATACTAATATAATATTATAAAGAGGAAAGGTTTGATTATTTTTTTGAATGTTTGAAATGAATAGGCTCCGAAAATACTGGACCGATTTCAAAAATTCTTTCACCATTGGCAAGCTACACTATTCCCGAGTGACATAGGCTATGTTTCATTTTCAAAAAATTAGGGATGATTACTAAAACTTGAATATTCTAACGCAAGGTGTAAAAAAATAAACAAAAACTGCGTGCGCTGCGAAAACGGTGAAAGTTACGCAAAAATGTTGTTCTATGAAATTGTTTCCACAGATTACGCGAAAAGCGACCTACACGCGGGCGGAGCCCCGGGCAACAGCTAGTTATTAATAAATATAAACTTTAGAGTTAAAATGATTTACAATCACTAATAGCACTGTGATGAAGAGATTTATTTTATCACTAGCTGTTTTCCGTGACTCTTTATGACTACGACCATAAGCCATAGAAATATATTTTTTACAGTCTACGTGGATGCAGTCACGGGCAACAGCTATCCCTAAAAAAGTACTTTACCTGAGTAAGTGAGTGTAAAAACTTTTTGGCCTACATAACAAGGCTTTTTTTCCTATATAGCACGGGCAAAGCCGCTGGGAACAGCTAGTATTGCATAAAAACCTTTCACTCGGGGAAACAATTTCTTTCAACTTCAATATCTTGGAGACGACTGTTTCTATTTCGACTAAACATAGCTAAGAACAATATCGACAATCATAGCTTTCGATTAAAAAAAAACGCTATCAAATCCGTCCACACGTTTGGCCGCTACATTGCCACAGACAGACACAGATACACAGATACACAAATACCCAGATACACAGATACACAGATAACCAGATCGACAGGTCAAACTTATAACACTCCTCTTTTTATTCGGTTGTTAAAAAATACCATTCGTATATTAAGCATCTCTTTAACAAATATATAAAATCAAAGAAATAGTAATAATTTTAGTATTGTTTTAAGTCAAATTCTTTGTAATCTAAATTATAAAATTCATTACCTACTACTGTCATTTAAATATTACATAATTATAATTTTAATCTGGGTAAAGCATCTCCAATTTCAGTTTTCATCCATTATGTTGTTAAATATACCTAATTATATATTTATACTATATTTTATGCCAAACGTTGTTAAATTTAATTTTAAAAAGAGCAACTCTTCTCAGCGGAGCAGCATTTCCACTTGATGGTAGCTTACTTACGGACTGATTGATAATGACTAATTTAATGTAATAATAAGTGATTCAAAAGTGCTCGTGAATGAATATATATTTGTATTTATATTGTTTCAGATACCAAAACAATCTTAAAGAAAGTGTCTGGTCATTTTAAGTCCGGTCAACTGACGGCTATAATGGGACCATCCGGAGCTGGCAAAACATCGCTCTTGAACGCGCTTACAGGATTTTCGTATGTTTTTGTTTTATTTACTACGTTCAACTTTTAAAATAATAATTATTTTAATATATAGTTTCTTAAAACATTCCTTAGGACTTTTCTTTTCTAAATAACTTGAGATCACAGTTAGGTTTATAAAATCAACACTAAACAAATGTATTATTACATTATACCCCTTTATTAAGTGACACTTTATTTGAACGAAGTTCCTTATGGCAGGGTTAGAACAGATAGGATAGGATTTTGCTGCGCGACCGAACTGAAAAAAATGTGACAGTAAGAAAAAATTATAACGGAAGTGCTGTCCCCTGTCAACTGTTTACAGTTCATGTAATTTGTTTACACAATATTTTGTTATTTATGTATCAATTTCTAATATACATTATTAATTCACCATTAAATATTCGTTCATTAAGTTTTCAGTATTTATTGTATAATTTTTCCTTGGTTTAAAAAAATCAACGTTTTTTGCTAAATGCTTATTTTTATTATGAATACAATGACTTTGTAGTCTAGTTTTATTTATGAGACTTATATTATACCAGTGGATGTATTAAAATACAATAGACAAATATGTCAAATTTTGAAAATGGTTTGTAACCTAAATTTATTTTATTTATTTATTTATTTATTTATTTATATCTTTTCTACTTAGAACCATAATCAGTGATAGCTTGTGTACGTCAACATGGAAGAGTCAGGAGGGCCTATTACGATACTAGATTTATCGTAATAAGCCCTTCTGAAAAAGCACTTTCCATCTTAATGTTAAAGCTATGAGGGTTCCAAACGCGTCCTGGTCTAAGAAAGTCACAATAGTTGCTAGTTTCTTATTACACAAGTTGAGATTTCTATTTCTCAAATTATTTTAGTGAATTGAATGATAAAATAATAAAATAATTCTGGTACTTACAGAGTGGAGGGTGTAAAGGGCAAAATAAGAGTTGGTGACAATTTATGTGAACTAGGCAATACAAGTTCCGTTCAAAATACATACGCGTATCGCAAGAAGTCTTGCTACATCCTACAAGATGATACACTGAATCCTCTCTTCACGGTCTCTGAGCTGATGCAATTTGCCGCGGATTTGAAATTAGGCAATACACTGACGCAGAAGATGAAGCATTCTGTTGTGAGTGATCGAGTAAACTCAAATTAATAACAAAATTTATTTGAATAACTAAGTAACCACACCATAGGCGTACGATTTATGTAATAAAAATTCTTTCTTTACTAGTTCAGTTATTCAAAACATAGTTAAGTACAGTTACAGAACCAAGATTACAATTATTGTCAAAATATTTAAGAAAGTATACAAGCATCAAGCAAAGAATCTCATATTGTATAAGTGCATTGTGTGCCTACTTGATATTAAAAAAAAAATCTTTGACTTTGAAAACCTAGGCAATAGTCTATATCTTGGTCAACAATATCTCTAGTATATGTTATGGCAAACCATGTTATTGCAAATCTGCTTTATTTTCGACAAACTATTCTGATCCATCACCGGTATTGCTGTTAAATGTTAAATAAATATAAAGTACCATACCATAATCAAAGTTATTGTACTGTATTTATTTTATGTTGTTGTTTTTAATTAAATAAACGTAAAATGATTTAGACAGATGTTTTAAATAATATAGAATAAAAACAATATTATATTAAAATTATTTTATTCTTTAAATACATTCATCAAGCCGGGCAAAGGCACAGTAGCTCAGTTGGCATTGCGACGAAATATTATTTCACAGGTGTTTACCGTGTTCATATTTTTTTCGATCTTTATTTTTATTATTTTTTAGTTTTTTTCAACGCTAAATAATTTTAACATTAAAATAAAAAAATAGGTAGGTATCAGTTTTGTTGAGTTTTAACATAATATTTTGTGTACTTATTAAGTAAATATTACATTAAAGTTGATATCTTTCCTAAATTTTTACAAACCTTTTTACACGTATGATTGTTTTTCTTTATTTATTCCGTTTTCAGATATCTGAAGTGCTGAACACATTAGGGCTGTGTGGAACTGACAACACTAGATGTTGTAAATTGTCCACCGGACAGAGAAAGAGACTGTCTATAGCTGTCGAACTAATTGACAACCCACCGGTTGTGTTCCTTGATGAACCTACTACGTAAGTTGCTAGATTGTAATAGTATTTTAGACAAAGATAAACCCCCAATACGCTCCGCAACTGCAAATTTGTAATCAGATAATTTATTTTTCCCTTATAATTCATAAAATTTCTATATAGAATGCAGTTCATTACAAATATGAAGAAATATGACGAAGCTGTTTAAAGAATATGTAAATCTATTTTTATATTATACTTCGTAAAAAAATGATTTCTAACTTCAGATTTAAAATGCAGTTAATGTACAATAGAATGAAGTCTGTAAATCTAAAAATGTAAATAAATTCCAAGAATCGACACATAAAAAAGTACTAAAAAAAATAAACAATGTGAATAAGCGAGGTCAGGGTTAACTTGAAATGGAAATACTATATATTTTTTTATTTATTTTCACGTACCACAATTAGTTACAAAAAAAAATAGCAAAGATGTATACAAATATATGCATATATTAAATATATATTATATGTTCCTGCTATATATTCAATATTTCAGGAGCTAAAATAGATCGGTTAGCTATAAAACCTAGCGAAGCTATGTATATATAGAACCATCTCCGTAGTGAAAAACGCTTGAGCTAAGTTTATGAGAACAAGTGTAAAGCAATGTTCGTTAAATTGAGCGACTTGACCATTGAGGAAATCATATGGAGTTAAAGCTTCTTAAAACAGTTTCTCTTATGTTCTGAGTGAATATGTTGGTTCGGTCTCAGACAAATCACCTGCAAATAAAACCATCCCTGCATTTAGAGCTGAGCCAAGTTGAGCTGACTGATTAGTAAGAAAAAATAACGTTTATTACTTATTTCACTACTTGGTCTTATTGGTATTCCGTACGAAAAGGGTGAAAATGGAATCCTAATACTATAACTTCGCTGTCCATCTGTCCGTCTGTTCGTCTCTAGACTATAATTTATAGCTAGGCACTTCAAATTTTCACAGATCGTGTATTTCTGATGCTACATTAAAAACAAATACTAAAATCCCATACAACAAAATAGTTTTTTTGTGTATCTGTGTGTCTTCACAATCTATATCATGAACCGTGACAGCTAGACAGTCGAAACTTTTACAGATGATGTGTTTCTGTTGCTGCTATAGCAACTAATATTAAAAACAAATTGAAATAAATATTTAATACCATAGAATAAAAGTACTTCTTTAGCTCGATTTTAATAACGTCTAAGTTATTTCACATTAACACTAAATAAATAAATTATAATAAAATAAAGGTTTCATTAATTTATTGTAATAAATATTCCATACAATAAATGTGTTTTTTAAGCCTTTTGGGTAAATAATGGTACATAACCTTTCGTGCACGAGTCTAACTCACATTTGGCCGGTTTTTTATTATTATTGCTTAAAGATAATATTTTTTGTTAGTATCATAATGCTTTTAACGATATTGTTATGTTAAGTTAATAAGCTTTATCGCTCCTCTAATTGTTTAAAATCATTATTATTTCACCTTTTTGTAGCTCATTCATGGCTTTCTGCTATTTAAATAATAATAGCAATAATGCTATTATGATTTGGTTGTTTTTTTTTATTGTGTCTTTAGTTAAGATTTTATGGTTATTTGCATTTCAGTTCTAAATGAGTAATTAATTACTAAACAATTGAAAATAGTTAATACAAAGTACTTGTTAAAGTAAAAAGTAAAAGTTAAAGTAATAGTTAATACAAAGTATTTGGTTGTTTTTTTTTATTGTGTCTTTAGTTAAGATTTTATGGTTATTTGCATTTCAGTTCTAAATGAGTAATTAATTACTAAACAATTGAAAATAGTTAATACAAAGTACTTGTTAACTTCTTTGTACAATTGAGTTTACTTGACAAGACTTCAACGACAGCTTGACATCTTATCTAATTAATATTGCCAAGGAAAAGTTTCATTTTAATTGTTTTTATTTTTAGATTTTGCTATTATGTATTTTCATTTTTTTATTTTGTATTACTTTTTGTTTTGCATTTGTAATGTCGGAAAACAAGTCCTTTTACTCGACTTATGATTCTAGCTCTTCCTCTTTCTTTATTTCTACGGATGCGTCATCTGCTTCTCATGGTGATGATCTTTTGAAATGTTCACTCCAACATAACTCTTTTCAAACAGTTATCACCTCAATGTACAAAGCATTCCACAACATTACGCTGAATTATTGACTTCATTTACGGAAAGTATTTTCAACGCAATTTTCATATCGGAAAGCTAGCTTAAATCTAATTTATGCTCTTCAGTACATCCTTGCCTGGGTTTATATTAGTTCATTGTAATCGTATAGGTAAGAGAGGCTGAGTAGGGATATCCCTGCTCCACGGCCTAGCTGAGTTTTTCAAAATAAAAAAATGATTGCATCTTAAATTACAATTCTTTTATTATTAATTGGGATTACTTAGGAATGTGGCAAACATTGATGACATGGTATTATTTCTTAATAATAAAATATTGTATATATAAAATAAGCATTCACCAATAAAACATGTTAAATTACAACATCCCCCATCTCCATGGATCTCTGATGATATGCAGGCATCTATGCATAGACGTGATCGTGCATTTGGAAAATTTAACGCTTGACCGTTGTGAAGTTAACTTAAAAGTGACATTATAAAAATGTTAATAGTACTAATTCTAGTTAATGTTAATAGTACTAATATTTATTACTTAATAGTACTAATTAGTTGGTAAGCGATGCTAAACGCCGATACAATTATAAACAAATAATAAATGATCTTCGGTACTTACCTGGAAGTATCTTCTAACTTTAGGTGTTTTACGCTCTATAGATATCTTTTGTTTTAACTTTCTAACTTGATATGAAATCAATCGTTCAATTCTCTGCAACTTTTTATTCTTGAGAATAATATTTCATCTAACACCATCTCTTTTATATTTTACTGTCAACTATCAAAGGTGACTCGTTACTCTTTCTCTAGTCACGGAGACAGAAATATGAAAAACTGTGCTGTCCATCATCGAATGGAGTCGTATTGGTAATGACAATGTTTATGATTGTGCACTTAGTTGATGTACTGTGATAGACACCTCCATCTCGTTTTACCGTGAGCACGATTGCTGCAAAGCATTCAAAACATCGGGTTGGGTTTAAAATGTAAATTAAAAATTAAATTTATTACACCCGAGTTAAATCCGTAAAAATAGTTTTATTTCAATGTTCTTTTGAAAATCCTGTATCCTTTCTTCACCAAAACTTTCTAATCCTACAACATGTAATGAACTACGTCCTATTTCTATATAACATATCTCCCCAAAATTCTAAACGTTGTAAAGGTGTCAATAAGCAACTTTCTAAATATATATTTAAGAACCTCCTACTTGGTGACCTTCTGTCTGGCTTTCGTCCAAGACACAGGACTTGTACAGCTCATTTAAAGATTACTGGGGATTATCAGAGTGGTGCGACCTGAAAACTGGCAAGAAAGGTTGTAATCTCGGAACCACCCTTTCCTTCTTATACATTAATTTCATTCAAAGGTTATTAAATTTCTCACACAAAAGTTTTTTGCAAAATAGGACACAACCTTTGTATATGCAGTTTCTCAACCTACCATTCATTGACTATGCTTATGTTACTCTAACATTTCCGAAACCTATTTAAACAAATTGGACCGTTTTTTAAACAGTTGTATTCGATTTATTTTTAATCTTCGAAATCTTGATTACATTTCTCAATACAGTTCTAAGCTCAAATGGCTAACTATCAGCAAACGAAAACTCTACGTCAGTTATTCTTAATCTTTAATGATCTACCTTCTACTCATTACTTGAAATCTAAATTTCCATTATTAAGGAACACCTGCGATTTGTAACTACGTTTTTCGTTTGTCTTAGTCTACGTATACTTTCACACCTTATTTATTATTTTTATTTTAGTATGTCGGTCGGCTAGTAGATAATGTTTTAGCATTAAGTCCGGCCTTTGAACTTTTTATTGCAATGACGATTTAAAAAGATATAGAGGTCGGTAGATTCATATTTAAAAAAAAATGGCGACACAACCGATGACGTTTTAAGAGGACTTCCGAAAAATTCGAACCCTGTTTCATTTTCAGAGGTCTCGACAGTGTGACATCAGGGCAATGCATGCAAATGTTGAAAAATGTGTCGCGAATGGGTCGGACTGTAGTGTTTACCATTCACCAACCACCTGCTACTACATATAAAATGTTTGATCAGGTATGCATAGTTATTAATTTCAAAGCCTCAAGCTGAGTCCAAAAGTGCTCTCTCTTTTCTAGTTTACAGCACAAAAAAACTCTTTGGTTATATGAATTGGTATTTAAGACATAGCATAGATATAGCTAGTTAAGGCACGCTAACCAATATTGATGCTTAGATAATAATTATTTAGTTTGTCTATACTATATGATTTGTCCAGGTTTACATATTGGCAGAGGGTATATGCGTGTACCGCGGGTCCAGCTCCTCCACGGTGCCACACCTTGCTTCTCTCGGCCTCACGTGTCCGACAAACTATAATCCAGCTGACTATAGTATGTCTTAAATTTACATTAAATTTTAATATTTATAAGGTTCTGTAAAACGAAACTGGTTTAATTTTTGAAATTCTTTATTGTAGTTTTAGAAATCGTAAGCGGAGAGTACGGGCAACTAAACAAGCTTTTAGCTGCAAATTGCGCTCCACATAAGCTGTCAGACAAAGTTCCAGCATTGTCCTACGAAGAATCCCCGACGTTCTCTTGCGGCAAGATGACGTTAATTATAAATAAGCCTCATGAGTTTTACAAGTTTGGAGTGCTCTTAAAGAGTTGTATAACCCAACAGTTTCGTGATTGGGTAAAAGACTTTGGTTTTTTCATATTTGTATTAGCTAATAAATATATCAGCGGATGGTTCACCTGGTGGTGGTTACCGCCAACCAAGGCCACGGCTTTTGTATTTTTTATTGTACGAGTGTACTTTATCACTAACCACCAGGTGAACTATCTGTCTTAAAAAAAACTTTTCCCTTTAATTTCAACTGTACTGCACTTCTACAACATAAAATTCAAATAAAATGGCAAATCTACTCACTACTACATTACGACTCAAAATGCTTTATAATATAACATTATTTTTTTTGAACCTATTCTAACTGTAAATCTTTTACATTTTCTAGACAGTAACATATTTAAAAATAGTGCTCCATGTTCTAATGGGCATACTTCTGGGATTGTTATTCAATAGAGGTGGCTACGATGCTTCTAGAACCATCAGCAACTTCGGCTTCCTCTTCGTATCTCCCACCTACCTATGTTACACCTCGCTCATGCCGGCTGTGCTGAGAAGTATGTATATTCGTATTTTACTCAGCCTAAAAATAATTATAAACAAAATAAAATAATATAAATCTTAAACTCTAGATATTTAGAAGAAAGTAAAGTATAAATAATTAAAATTTAAACTTTAAGTAAATATTTTTTATTAAAAAAAATATATTAAATAAATATAATTTATGCACTTTAAAAAACTATTACAGACGATACCTTTATCCCAGAGGTCGAAGTTTCAAGTCTTGTCCATAATAAAAAAAAAAATAATTATAAATTTCTTTCCAGTTCCTGGAGTAATACCAGTGCTGAAGAAAGAAAACTTTAACAACTGGTACAATCTCAGGACATACTACGCGGCCAACCTATTGACAAGTATTCCAATACAAGTAATTAATATTTATAGTATTTCCAATATTTTCGACAACGGGTATATCTATACTCAAGATCACTTAGAATGTTTTAAATACATACATTTTGAATTTTAGAGTAGTTATTGGGATTGTAGTGGGAATGAGAAAAAAATATAGATAGAAAAGTATCCTATATGATGACTTGTATAATAATTCAATGCAGCAACAAAAATACGTGGAAAACTTAATCCCCAAAAAGCTGTTATGAAGGTCTAAGTCTCTACGAGCTTTCCATTGTCCATGTGCGTTGCTTGAATCTCATCGCCAAGGTTATTTGTGTCCTAGTTCTACTATTTACTTTATATAATTATTAAATAACGATCTCAAATTGTCTTACAGATATGCTACAGTTTAGCATACGTCATACCAGCGTACCTCCTCACGGGCCAACCGGTGGAGCTATATCGTTTCGCAATGTTCTCGCTAGTATTAGCACATGTCACCCTGCTGGCGGACGCTATAGGCAACTGGATTGGATCTTGTGTTAATCCTGTCGTAAGAACATATAATAACCTAATTACAATTGACCTTGTTTTTTGCAATCAAACCATAATATTCCAGTGTATCATAATTTTTAGTACCTATACATGTATTTCGAATAAATATCAAATGAAAATGTCATAATTTAGAGTATGCGAGGTCCTGTTACGAATGGCGATTGCGGAATACATTCTTGTTCGAAATTTTTTTTGTTTTGAATTTTTTCGGTTATAGGTAACATGTTCTTATTTAACTTCTCTTCGACTTTTAGAACGGTACATTCCTGGGCGCGGTGACGACGTGCGCACTGATAGTGTTCGCGGGGTTCCTGGTGATACCAACACACATGATTGGGGTGCTGAGGCCCCTGGTGCACGCCTCCTTCCTCAGGCAGGTGTTTGAGGCACTTGTGCTAGCCGTATATGGTTGGGACCGCCCTCCGCTACATTGCCCGGATACCAAAGATTACTGTCACTTAAGGTGAGCTGGAAGTGACCGAGGCCGGCTGACTCGTGAAGTCCTATATATGAAGTATCCTACTTCAATATACGACTTGCGAAATCGAGGGTCGTGGGTTGCGAGTTGCGAATCAGCAGATTATTTTTTATGATAAGATAATAAGCTAACCTCACTTAACTTTTTGTTGTTTTTTTTGGTTTTTTGGTTCGGTGAATAATAAACAGGGCAATAAAGACGAGTCAATATTTTATTTCTGTAACCTTAATGGCCTTAAAATATATATACTTAAAATATATCTTGTAGTTCTTGTATTTTCTCTGGTTATGTTAGTTCTCCAGTTTGACTTTGTGTCTCGTGTTCTTGAAATAGATTATATTATATATTAGTGTTGATATGGAGGTATATGTTATTAGTTAATTAATTTTCTAACTCGTTCGAACTAGATCGTGTTTTTAAAGAACGTTTATAACAATAACGTATATAATAAATCCGCTGATCGGTTAACATTGGAGTCCTTGTTGGTTCAAAAGAAAAACTCTGTTTGATTTCTCCAAATTTTATTTATTTATTTATTTATTTTTTTAACATTAGGACATGCTCTGATATATTTGTTAATTCTATCTTTTGCAACATATCATCATTTCATCTATAAAATGTTTTCACTGTAAAATGTAACTAGTTGATATTGTTTTTATTTTCACTTTGTTAATATTCTAAGTGTTTTTACATAATATTTATTGGTAATCATTAGTTTGGCGCAGTAGCGACACCTGTTCCACATAATTTAATATATTTCCTCTAATCTGTAAAATGTTACTTCCAGGTATCCCGACGGAATCCTTGAGACGTTGGATGTAAACCCGGATAACTACTGGCAAGACATAGGCATTTTATTTTCAGAAATAATCCTGTTCAGAATAATAGCTTTTTACTCGTTAAAGTTGAGAATTAAAAGATCTAATTAAATAAATCTTACTTAAATTATAATATTATAAATAATTTATTAAAGTATTTGCATTTGTGGAACGAATGAATTTTTTATCTTATCCAAGTTCGGGATCATAATAGAATACACTTAATGTTCAGCTTAAATAAGAGCTTGTTATAATGTAATGAGATTTAATGAAAGAAAAAATGTATTTTATCAATTGTAAGTGAGTTTTAATATGAAAACGGGTCAGTTAGTTATTATTATAGTTGTATTGAAAATTACGTGATTTGTTTAAAAAATTAATTGAAATAGCTGTTGAAAAATAAAATTTCCATATAGGTATGCATTATCAGTGTTAATTTATAAAATCTTTTTCTAAACAATTCGCAAGATGTAAAAAATATCTCTATATCAAGACAACCTGAAGACTAGTGGGGTCATTGAGTACAAATATTAATACAATTCATTTAATTAGAATTGTTATTAGATGTAATTTTGATTCGATTAAAAGAAAGCATGCGGTTGTTACTTATTATTAAACAAACAGTTTTTTGTAGAACTCGTAGTAAAATTACTTTTTAATAGATAAATTAAATAATGTGATATAGAATAAATATATTAGATTTGAGTTACCTAATATTAAACTAATCTTGCCATAAGTACCTACATACCTGTGTTTTGTTTGTTTATAAAATAAAATAAAAATGTATGTACAGAAAATAATATTAATTTTATGTCAATTGCACTTAATTCCAGTTTATCCATATAAAATCTTAATAAATGAATGAATTATAATATTTTATTAATTATAGTACTTACAGAAAAATATTAGTACTTTAATTTTGTTTTTTGTTTTTTATTTTAATGATTGGTCTTTTTTTACCTATCATTTATTTGGTAATTTTTGATTATCTCCAATGTATCGTTATTATCTTGTATCCATATTTATAATACCTTATTAAGTGCAAGCTGATAACATAATGGAATCTTTATGGCCTGGAAGATTTTTTCCTTTAAAAAATATTTTTAAACAGTTTACACGACTACTTGTGTTTTTTTATTATCATTATAGTGGTGTAGGTAGTATAAAGAATCTCATATTGTAGTCTTCTAAGTCAAAACATTTTTAATATAGCGTTCAATTGCCTGCATATAAATTATAATGTTCTTGGTGATAAAAATTTAATAGTTTTATTAGCGCGAAACTCCATTGAACGATTTCACCAACTGAAACTATGCAATAAGGTGCCGTCTGCACATATTTCGAATTTGACAAATAACAAAATGTAGATGATAAATAACTGAAGCACTATTGTAATGTAGTGTCAGTTGCGTGAGATGCACAATCCTAGAATACAGAAGAATGCAGAAAGTTTTTTTTTCTTTAAGCAGGTATCCTTTATTTAAGTTTTTATACTCTACTCATTTAAACTAGATTACTCATTACATATTTAATAAAAAAAATAATAATAATAAAAATGTTTTTTTTATTGTTTCCTTCATGGTTGTATCCTGTAGCCTGTAGGTATTATTAAGCAAATTTCGAGATATCAATTTTTAAAAAAAATATTTATTAATTTCCATTCGTACCCTCCATAACTCTTAAAGGCTTAAGAGTTGACTCCAAATTTTGTATATTGACTACATGACCAAGATGTGCCATTTCATTTCGATTTGATACATCTGTTACATTACCGATAGTTATAATCTGCATCAAATCAATTATGCTTATTCTTATTACATATAAGTTATAACACTATTTATATTGTGAATTGATATGTATGTATATGTATATATTTATATGTATGTGTATATATATGTATATATAGGTGTATGTTTGTATAATATGTTTATATATGTATAAAATATGTATTTGTGTAAGTATATTGATGAAAACATTAAAAGCATTTAAGGAATTTAGCTATTATAAACCTGGTCAACAAATTTAAGATAAAGCGTAAACGCTTTGTTTAGATAAAGCCGTTTAACACACTTATCCTTACTTTTCTCACCTTTACTTATTACTCTATGATGCAAATTGCAATGTGACATTACCGATAGTTATAATCTGTGGACTGTGAGGATTGACGACTGATTATTTACAAATTACAAAACTAAATAGTAAATATTATTATACAAACATAGTAAACATATAATTTCCTTATACTAATAATTCTCTATCATAATAAATAAGTGAAATTATGAATAAAATATGTAGAATATGTTTAGAAGAGGGTGTGTTATCCTCAATATTTGTTGAAAACTACAACATATCTATATGTGAAATGGTTGAATATTGCAGTAATATAAAGGTGTTATTCGATTGAAATCATTATGTTATTTATTAAAAATACTTGAATTTACTTTTGTATTATTGAAGGTAAATCGAAATGATGGCCTACCAGAACAAATGTGCAGTAATTGTATGTACAAACTGGGTATTGCTTACCATTTTAAACAAACCTGTGAAAGGGCAGATGTACGCTTACGCCAATATTTAGGAATCCCAAAACAAAACAAGTAAGTTTGAATACTATTAAAAGCATCCAAACAATGTAATTAATTAAAGTACTTGATATAGTCCTAGTTTCACTTAACTTTTTCAGAACCAGTGATGCTATGGTCATGACAGATCCTATTGTAAGTCCTTTATTTTCTGATTAAAATATTTTTTATTCATTCCATACTTATAGTAATCTTAAATAAAATGTTTTCATTTTGTTAGGTGATGACTCAAACAACTATTATAAAGAAATGGTAAGATAAAGAGCACTATTATTATTAAGTTTACAAAACCGATACCTATATTATTATTAAGTGGAACCAATAAGAAAACTACCATTTATAAATAATAATATAAATTATTTAAGATAACATCTCTAACATGTTAAGAGATATAAAATAATAATTATTACAATGATAAAAAAAAATTGGAGTATTTTATATAATAAATAATAATGATAATCACAAAAGCAATGCTATTTTTTTAGAACATATTTTGAATGGGTAGCTGGAAGAGATCTCTTTGAAGAGATAAGCTCATCCTATATATAATATGTCTTTGTTATTATTCTATTTTTTGTAACTAGTTGTGGTACATGAAATAAATAATATAAATGAAATAAATATATAATTTCGTTTACAGCAAATGTATTGCGAAACAGAAAAAGACCACATCAAATTATAAACCCAAACTTGAATCAGAAAAATTGAAGAGAGGGCCTAAGCCGAAGCCCAAAAAGATACATTCTTGCTATGAATGCAATAAACAGTTCCGATGCCAGGCCCAATTGGAAATGCATGTAAGGTGGGATTAATTATTATCAATAATGTAAATACAGAATACTGTTTTAACATGTTCTTTATATATTTTTCTTGTTTTGTGTGTTGGTTATAAACTTTGAAACTTCTGTATTTAAACCTTTTCTGATCCAATCCGCTTCAGAAAACATAAATTATATTTAAATATATTTAAAACTATCTGTGCCTGTGACTCCGTACGCGTAGATTTCGATTTGGATTAAAAGTGCCCTTTGTACTTACCAAACTGTAAAAACTATAAACATTCAAACTGGTAAGCAGCAATGGTACCAAAATAAGAGATTATTGGTTAACCGATTGTTAAAAAAACTAATATAAAGTGAATCCCATGACTATATATTCCCGAAAACTGCATCCAAATTGATTAATCCGTTTCTGAAATTAGTGTGCACAGACATACAGACAAACAGAAAAACCATTGTTTTGGGTTTTCTCTATGATGTTCTTTTTTAAATATTTTCCATGTACAGAAATGGATCAGTGACAATTTTATTATATGTATAGATAAAAGAGTGAATTGTACTAGTGAATTGGGTTTTATGTCTATTAATTATCACAGGAAACTTTTAGAATAAGGAAATTGCTACAGTTATCATTTTAGATTCCTGAGGATTTTCTACTAAAAGTTTTCCAGTTAGAACCTATATCGACTAAGTTCCATTTAGGTGAAAGACATAATGTAATAGTATAATTACTAAAGATTAATAATTAATATTAAATAGAGTAACATAGACCCAAGAATTGGAAGGTGTATTGTGTGTTTAGAGGCTTGTTGATGGCAGTAGTGGTACATAAAAGGCATGTGCATTGTTGTTACCTCATATTGTATTAAATTCCTGGAATCCTATTTAATTAACTATTTTGTCGTTAGTTATACTCTGAAATGGAATAATAGATAGAAAATGTAAACAAAGAACTGTCAGTGTCATTATGTTAAATATCAAAGTATTGCTTCACTGATAATAAATATTTTTTAAATTAGTTTATTTTTCATATTTTACTTTTGAAATGATCATAAATACTTATGATACTACTATTTATGATAGTTTAAGTACAATACAATAATATAAATTTATAATAATTTGTTTTTTTTATATTCGCTGTCACTAAACGTAAGACTTGATGAGTTTGAAACAGAATTAGTTACATTTATAAATTTAACGGAAACTTCGTCAATGATCGTTAAATGATTACCAAAGGTTGTGTGTCCCTGTGACATTGCCATTGTAATAAACATTTTCGATCTATTTATTACAAGTAATTGAAAGGGTTATTTAAAAAAAAAATTATATATTATTTTGTTGACACTTGCACATAACTTATGCATAACATATAAAATACATATACCTCGCTGATAACACCATGAATGGGCTGGCTCGACCGGGTAAGTACTACCCTCTCACAGCAAATCGACGTGAAGTAGCAGTATTCATACTGCTGCGTTTCGTTCGGTGAGTAATGAGTTCCGGAGGCCCAATAGATGCAATTTAGCATCGGGTGCAGTAAATGTGGGACCAGTACAGTATCCGTGAAGTCATTGTGTGAATGGTGTGAGTCGACCCGCCGGACAAGAAGACCTGTAAAAACGGTGGTGTCAGATCACTGTTTGGAGTACGCTTCCGTACCTGGTCTCGGCCCTCTATGACCCGTAGAGGTGAAGCGATTGCTCTAGCACTATTGGTCGGCAGACTGGGATGGTATGCGACACTATTTTGCACACATCCCATGGGCTCACGGTGCTTTGAAAACAGGGATCTGTCGGAAAGTGCGTCTGCCGTAGTGTGTGAAATCAGTTTAGGTATGGAGTATTATATTCCGTACACTGAGATCACCAACATAAGCAAATCTCGTCCTTGGTTCAATCGTGAATGCGCTGATCCGGTTGGGAAAAAACAGTCAGAGTACTGGCCTTGGATCAGGGCACTCGCTATCCACGATCCAGAAATTGATCGCCTAAAAGCAGCGTGCAACAAAGCCGCTAAGGAGTGCAACAGGGCTCACATCAGAGCCGATGCACAGCGTATTGCACGCTTTGGACAATAACTTCTGTCGCACCCTACGGGCAGCCGTAGCTACTGGCGACTTGCCAAAGCCGTCCAATCGAACTTCTGCCAGCCATCGCAAGAGAAGGCTGAATTGCTGGTAAATCTCTTTGCAGCTGATTCCCTCATTGATAACCGTGGTTCACAACCGCCCAATGTCTTTCTCTGTGGCGTCACCAACCGGAAATTCGTATCAGGCAACGTGACGTCCGTGCTGAACTACGGTCACTCGATGTTCGGAAGGCCAGCGGACCGGATGGTCTTCCCGCGTCGGTTCTTAAAAAATTGTGCAGCGGAGTTGTCTCCAGCACTATCGGGCCTCACCGCCAGGGCTACTCCTCAGGATTAGTTCCGGAGGATTGGAGAAGGGCGAATAATTAACCGATCCGCAAAAAATGGGATTGGTCTGATCCAGCTAATTATCGTCCAATAGCTATTACCTCTGTTCTCTCTTAGGCGTTCGAGTGGATTATCAATAAGCAAATGATCCAATATAATAAAGGAACCTTTACAAGTGCGTACAGACGTTGCTGCTATGGCAGTTTTTTGTCGCCTTCACAGCGGCGAGTGCTCCGACGAACTCTTCCAAATTATCCTATCCTCTCCTTTCCGATCCAGAACAACACGTGCAAGACAGAAGTGCCACCCCTTCATGGTAGATTTTGTGTCATCACGAACCAAACGGTCCAGCACTTCATATTTATGTCCATCAACATGTGTAATTCACTAGCACGACACGTGTTTCCTTCCCACTACGATCCGGGGTCTTTTAAGCGCGGCTTGAAAAGGCATCTTACAAGGCCCCCGTTGTGGAGACCACCATACTGCGTTCTATTTTGTGTGAATGAGAATGGTGGTCACCATTTTTAGAATTCACTGACTGCTTAACGTCAGGCAGATTGGAGTAAAAAAAAAAAACAAACCACATTTCAGAGTATACCTAGTTTGTTTATTTGGGACATATAAATAAAATGTTTGTATGGAATACGAGAAATGATTTAGTATTGTAATTATATAAGAAATTTATATTCGTGGTTCCACCTGGGTTTTAATATAATCAAATTTCTTAGATTATATATGATATACATGATTGACCTTGGCTTTTAGTACATACCTAACCTCCGACTAAGATAAATGGTTAGTTTTGAGATGTCAACTAGAAAACTGTACTATTATTATTATATGAAATTAAAATAACTTTATTTAGACATCACATAAAAGAAAATACAACTAAAAAACGGTTAACCACTCCGATTTTGCTGTAGTATATGACTCAAGCGCTGATTTTCAATGGCCGCCGCGCCATCACGTAATTAACATCAGTGACAGTTACACTAATAAAACTAGTAAAAATACAACAACATTCTTAAAGATATGAAACATATATACGTACACTTTGATATAGATATGAAAAATGAATGTCCTATTATTTTAAACAACAATTCCAAACATTTACCATCTCTGTCTTATTTTTTTTTATTCGTTTCAACAACTTTTCTATGTTGTCTTTTGACAACTTTATTTGAATTTTCTTTTCCCTTATCAACAAAATCAATATAATTTGTTGAAACAATAATGTTAATTAATTATGTCTATTTAATTTTCAGAACCCACACGGGAGATAAACCATTTGTGTGTGTGTACTGTCCGCAGAGGTTTACTCAGAAACACAACCTCACTATACACCAACGAGTACATACTGGTGAGAAACCATTTCAATGTGAAGTATGCAGGTTCGTGTCCATTTTAAATTACAAAAAAAAACATTGGTAAAGATTCTCAACATATTTTAAACTTACAGCAAAAGATTTTCAGCGCAAGGCAATCTGCATGCACACCTCAAAATTCATTCGGGACGAAAAGACCATGTAAGATTGATTTTTATTTTCTCAAGTGGTCCCTTAGAGGCGATATCATTAATAGTAGTATATTATATATGTATAACAATGTGCTTAAAATCAACCGTGTCTGAGTTATTTAAGTTTTTCTAACGGTAATACTTAATTAGTTGCGCGATAGTTTTTATGCAAAGTTTTGATGAAATGAACAAGAAAATTATCTGATTATACGCAGCTTCAAAATAACATTTTCTTACACAAGTTCCAAATTTTGTCCTTGAAAATTCAGGCGCATACATACACATACGACATCGCTTAACGACGTGCCGAGTTACTTTTATTAGCTGCTTCTTGTTAATGCTTTGTACAGCAGCTACAATGCGGTCCTTCGGCTATTAGACCGGATTTTACAGTTTTGCGGTACACTAGGTTCTTTAGTTCTTTAGTATTCCCCATAAAAAGAAGTCCAATGGAGCTAGATCAGGGTTCCATGCCGGCCATGGGATGTTTCTATTGATGGCTGTTATCTTCTCAACGACCTGACTCCCCAAAAACTCTAGAACTCGACGAGCATTGAGTGGAGGATGTGTGCTCCATCCTGCTGATACCACATTGTTATTATACATTATTATGTTTAGAATGCTAAGAAGAACCGTTTGTGAGGCTTGCAACTCCTCATGTCACATGATTGCCCACAACTTTTCTCCCTTCCAAAATTAAAGAAATAATCCCAAAAAAACGTTTTTCTCACCACCGTGTATATATTGTGTTTCAGGAGTGTACTCTATGCGACAAATCGTTTATAACATCAAGTGAGTTGACCCGCCACATGTACAAACACAGAGGCGTTAAAAACTTTCAATGTGATCTGTGTGCGTCTGCTTACATCCACAGACGAGATCTCGTAAGTATTTCTGCAGCCAATGTCCTAAATATTATAAATATTATTATATTAATAAAAATACAATTCCAGAAACTACACATTTTAAAGAAACATCAAATCAACGAAACGAAGGATCCAAATGATTTTGAGAACACAAACAAGAACATAGATATAGTTTGTATCGACGAGGTCAAAAGTGATCATGTGAAAGATACAGGTCATCTCCCGCCTGACGCTGGTGCGATGATGACTTATAAATCTAAGGACATAAAAGATCAACGAGTCATGATCCTGGTACAGCACGGTCATGACTCGTTCCAAGACAAGGTTCATGAAGTACGAAGCTGCGCGATTTGCGGAGAAGTGTACTCACAGCATTGTATGCAACATCATAAACTTGATCATTTACTGCAATAAATTGTTCTACAGACCGGTTTTATTATTTATCTCAATGAATACTTTATAAAATATTTTCTAAATTTTTTACAGTTTCTACAGTTTCATCTATTATTAATTAAAAAATATATTAAACACGATTTATATATGCATGCAACATACAATGCAGAAGTAAAAATACAAAATAACTAAAATTTTAACTTGTTGGCTACCAAAAATATATTTCAAATCGTTTCAATCTTTATTATAAAAATAACTACAAACAAAATGTAAAAAATAATGAAGATTCAATATTTATTATATACTACCTATTATTTATATGTCCTATTTATTAATTGGTTTGAAGTCGGTGCCAAGCCTTAAACAAATCATTATATTTAACCACGTAAATGAATACGAGCAAATTAATACAATGAAAAGCCTACTTTAATGATTAAGATAAAGGTCCCAGATCGTAAATTGAAAATGGTAGGTACTTATAATAATAGCACATACTTATATCTACGTAGTAGGATACCATAAGACATTATACTATGAAAGTAACTAAATTAAACTAAATTGGCAGTAGTGTAGTCGGTGTAAGTTCTATTTTTTAAAAGCGTACTCAATAGAACTATGCGGGGTTCTCAATCAATCTTAGCACCAACACCATAATCTCACTCCCGTGGACGCTGTCATAGTTTTTGTGTTTCAGATAGATTTTTTTTTTTTATTTTTTTTATATGATCTAGGGCAATGCTTGACTACATTCCACCTGATGGTAAGTGGAATGTAGTCTTAGATGGTAAGGCGCATTGCCCTAGCAACCTATTCACTCTTCTCTTGAAGACACCCACATTATATTTGGCCGGAAATACCGACGCAGGCAAATTGTTCCAGTCCTTCGCTGTACGCACTAAAAATGAGGAAGCAAAGCGCTTCGTTCGGACAGGTGGAATGTCCACAACAAAAGGATGGATACCTGCCGTGCGTCGGGACGTCCGGTGATGGAAGGGGGACGGGGGAATTAACTCGTGTAATTCCTGCGCACACTCACCAAAATGTATCCTATAGAATACTGAGAGGCTAGCAATTTTACGCCTGTGTTCAAGGCTTTGGAGGTCGGCTTCGACCAATTCGGGATCGCCTATAAGCCTCTTTGCTCGCCTCTCAATTGAGTCCAGAACCGCAAGATGAGACTTTGCGGCACCAGCAAATATGTGTCCACAGTACTCTACACACGACCGGATCTGTGCTTTGTATAAAACAAGAAGCTGTCCCGGTGTAAAGTACTGCCGAACCTTCGCAAGAATGGCAAGCTTTGCTGCTGCTGCTCTTGCTCTGGACTCAATGAACCGACCAAAGTTGAGGTTCGAGGAAATCTCTAAGCCTAACAACTGAAGCCGGTCACTGTATTCCAAGGATACATTCTGGAAAGTAGGAGCCAAGGTGAAAGGGATCCTTTTGGCGGTGAATAGACACGTCTGCGTTTTGGTGGCGTTGAACTTGACAAGATTGGCATTGCTCCATGTGGAGACTGCCTGAAGTTTGTCATTCAAACGTTGCACCATGGCTTCTCTTTCAGACTGTACTTGATCTCGACTAGCCCGAGTACTCGGCAGATATCTTTCTACAACTGTGCTGTCGTCTGCATACCCATAGATACCGGGCTTCAACAGATCATTAATGTGCAGCAGAAACAGAGTTGCAGAAAGAACGGACCCCTGAGGCACTCCGGCATTTATTGTCAAGGGTTCCGAGGAACACCCGTCGACAACTACTCGGAGAGATCTGTGGCTCAGAAAGTCCGTTACCCAGCCGATCAGACCAGGAGATATACCGTACGCTGAAAGCTTGCATATAAGGCTCGCATGCCAGACCCTGTCAAATGCCCTCGAGACGTCCAGAGAGATGGCTCCACAGTGTAATGTAGAGATTACATTGCATTGTTTATTTATTTAATTCTTTATTGCATATCATATAAAATAATGCACCAAAGTCTCAATGCCACCACAAAAAAAGAAATTGCTACATTATTTTAGAATTAAAAAGGATAAATTAGGATCACAAACATTGAATCCTTTTCTATCGTTTTCAATCCTAAGATGAAAATTTTTTTTTTTGGTACATGAAGGAGAATCAAAAATAATTCAATTCTAGTTAGATGTTAATTCTGCGGAGAATTAAGAGTATGTAGAGTATCAAGTAGGTTTCAAAAAGTGTGCTTTTTCAATCCTTTTTAATTCTCGTTTTTAATGAGAGTAGCAGCCAACCTTATGATGTAGGCGTGCAGGAAAAAAACAACCAAGTAAGAATAAAACAATATATGTTACTAGGTACGTACCTACAAATAATAAATAAATATACACATAATAATAATTTATATATTAACATATGACATATAATATTTATGACACACTGTATGAAAAAGTCAGTATATACTCATTTATATATAAAAATTGTAATGACAACTATTACCACTAGATAATACATATACTAATCGAAACGTAAAATATGTTTATCCAAATGATAGTTTAAATTCACCTTACATGTAGCCGTGGCCTGACCTAGCTGATCATTTTATCAGCAGTAAATGAATAAACTATATTGATGATAAGAAAGATAAAACAATATCAAAAATAAAAAACCTTTATGTTTTAAGAATATTTTAATTATATTTTTCCAGATTCAACTAATTCTTTAACTCTATATTTTTGAACTTTACCGGAACTTGTTTTTGGGAATTCGTTTGTAATTCTTAATATTTTAGGAATTTTAAATTTAGTGAGTTTTCCAGTACAATGTTTTTTCAAATCTTCGATAGTGAAAGTAGCACCATTGCGTACTCTTACCACAGCACAAAGCTCTTCACCAAGTCTTTCATCTGATAATCCAATTACCTGCAATATTTTAGAAGTAATCATTATTTTTATTTCTAGTATTGGCTGGACACTGAAATAGGTACTTAATCAAACTAGCATCAAAGAATATTTAAGCTCCATAAACTTTGGTAAAGAAAGAAAATGAGATAGGCACCAATAATTATTTTAAAACAAATCGATTGATCATACTACCTTATAAATATGGGCTAATGTTCATCCTTATTTACCTTCAGTTTATATAATTACATATATTATATTTACCTGGCTTTCAATAATGTCAGGATGTGTATTTAGAGAGTCTTCAATTTCTTTGGGAGCGATATTTTCTCCGCCACGGATTATGATATCTTTTATTCGACCAACTACTTTTCCATATCCATCTGGTAATATTACGAATGTGTCCCTACAAAGGATGAATAGATATGGTGCGTCTAATCAAAACCAATATATTGGTTAATACTACAAAAGTTTAGGATTTTATATATATATGAATCTGATAACTAATTATCACTTACCCTGTATACAGCCAACCATCTTCTGTGATAGTCTTTTTAGTTTTGATTGGATCATTCAAATAACACATCATGTTACTGTAACCTCGCATCATTAATTCTCCAGGGCTCCCGAACGGTACCACTTTACCATCACTATCCACCACCTTTTGTGTAATGTAATGTAAAAATTATTTGACATTATCTGCACTTATAAGAAAATTATAACAAGGCAAAATCTGTACAAATAACATAAAATACAACAGGTGTCTCGTTTATCACGCAATATTTCTGGAGATATTTAGATATAATTTTAAATAGTGAAATTCTATTGCCAATATTAACGTATAGATTTTTTTTACTTATTTGGACTATAATTACAATACAATGAAATCAACTCTGGTTTGTTATAATCTAAGTCGACATATAAAATGCTTTCCACTTCGCATGATTTCTTAATTTTCAAGGCCAAATAACAAAATTGTTTTGTGCTACAATTACAACACCAGAAAGTATCCAATTTTCATGAGTAAATTAAAAAAAATATTTTATAGAATTATGGCTTAACGGTTAACGTTGGAGTGGCGGAACCCAAACTAATAAAGTTTGTTTATCTTTCTCATGCAGACAAAATAATACTTATCGAACTTTTTAAATTATTTACATATTTATATATTGTTACGGCGAAAAGAGTTTTCATAAATTGCTTGAAGCAACTTAAGAAGTCTGTCACTATAGTATTTTGTAAGATATTGTGGGATTCGGCAAAAAATAGGAATAGCTTCAATGGAGTCTCCTGTACAAACTGATGACATAGGAGAACACTTAAATTGAAGTATAATTTTATATTCTGAAAACCAGCAAGCCTCTCCGACAGTACCATCTTTGCATAATTTGGAAGCAAATTTATAGATGTAAGTGAAGTCAGGGCAATTGTAGTTTATAATTTTATTTTATTTAGTTACTTCCACAGTCTCTATAGAACCTACTGTTGGTATAATAGTCCCACAAAGAATTAAGAAATATAGAAAACTTCGGTGAACTTTAAATCGGATTTGGAAGGCAAAAGTAAATTTAAGAAAACTTTTGATTGCGTCTGTAATACCTTGATTAGGGCGCGTTATCATATAATTTATGCAAGCGATTTGTTTGGGGATGAGAGGTTTTTTGAAAAATATTTTAAACAAAGAAGATTGCTCATACATAGATATCGTAATTTATTTGGATTCTTTCTCAACACTATCTTATTTTGGATAGCTCTTTTCCAATGTGTAGTAAATTAAAATTAAAAAATACTAGGATTAGTGTACTATCTACATTTTTTTACAAATATCTGTTTTGTATTTGGTTTAATTTATAAATTATTTAAATGAAATAGTCCGTTGTCCACATGACTACCAACATTTGCATTATAATGACGAGGAACACTTCATAAAGCTCGGAGGACGTTATTGATTGATTAATGGACTATACATATATAGTAATCCTCAAAAAAAGACATTAAAAATTGGATTTTGCCTTATTCTAGTAACAATTTTAGCTGCACACATACTGATGGAAAGATAATTATTATATTTTCAATACACATATATAAGCTATATTTATATATAATATAATATTTACCTTTGCTTCCATATGATCTGAAATATAACCAACAGTTTCTGCTACGAGTTTCACACTGTCAGTGTCCATGGATTGAAATACACCAGCCGTAACTTCGGTCAGTCCATACAATGCCTTAAAGAAAAAAAAAGAAATCAAAAGCTTAAATAGAGCAAGGCCCGTTTTTAAATATATAAAATACTTACTCTAACTGATTTAACGTTTAAATGTTTTTTTATTTTACGAATAACTTCTGGACTGCATGGGGCTCCAGCGGCTAAGGCCATGTTCAAGTTAATAGGCAAATCTCCTTTGCCATTCAACTTCGTCAGTATGTCTACGAACATCGTTGGTGTTCCTAATATGGCAGTGCATCTACAATTTTAATTGTTATTTTGTATAAGAATTGGTCATTGACTTTTAAACGCAAAAACATACCATTAATAATGACTACAAGGTTTTAGCGCATATGTACGTCATAAGTGGTACACGCTATAAAAGAAAACCTTATGCTTTCTCTCTGATACTTTGTCAAGACAATTGACATATGTGGTATTATGGTTTTCAATTAGAGAAATAGATTTGAATGCATAATTTTATTTCAAACTGGTTCAAACAATATTTTTTTTAGTTATTTAAATATTTCAGTAATTTTTCATGGTTTGATATATCAAAAATATTTGCAAATATATATTTCTATCATATGACTTACTTCTCTGTACAAAGTGCGTGTAGACTTGCTGAAGAGTTGTAGACGGGAGATGGAAACACAACTGTAGACCCATGCAGTAGAGTTGGTATGACACTTACAAGAGAACCAAGCGCATGAAACAACGGTGCCTAAAAAGATATATGTACAGGTATAGACAGGTATAGTAACTACAACAATCAACACATTGAGTGCAACCAGAGATCTGTCGTCTTCAAGTAGAAACTTTTTTAAATTGTAACGAGCAAAACGCAAAAACGGATTTCGCTAACATAACATTACAACAAAAGTACGAGAAGGACTATTCGTAATTACATTTGAATTAGAGACGAAAACGTTATTCGAATAGTAAATTACCTGTGAACATACGATTTGATTGAATAAATTAAAACCGCTTCTTATACCAGAAAAGTAAGTATTGTTTACAACAGCTCTCTGAGAATCTAGAACTGCTTTCGGTTCACCTATAAAATGCAAAATAAAACGTATTTAAATTTATATAAATATATAATAAAAACTATTGCTACGGTACGATACGGTAGCGCAATCGGTAGAGCGACGGGACGGTTTCTCAGAGGTCGCGGGTTCAAATCTCTGCCCGTATCGGTTTATTTTTTATTCTTTATTTATATTAATTTAAATGAGCTTAACATGGCTATACATGTTTATAGATATTTTCAAACGAAAAAATAAATCGTGTGTATATTAATTATTAATACGGTTAAGGCTCCGTGATCCTGTTTACCTAAAAGATATAAAAGAATCTTCGACGTTAAGAATAATACTGTTTTTAATTTAATTGTTATTTTAACGTTTGATTTCAATTGTTAATAAGTTTGGATTTCTTTTTATTACAATCTGTATCCTGCTTAACCTGCGCAGCACCTCAAAGTATATTTTTATATTTAAATTAACTGAGTAATTTTGGACCAAAATATGCCATCACACTTCAATCTCCAGCCTCTCTCCATCCATTCTCTCCAGCCATCATCCATCTCTTCAGCCATTTGTATTGTACCCTGACACCTTGATACCTACCAGTAGATCCAGATGTTAAAAGTATAAGCGAACCATCTTCAGGCCTTATTTTGCTTCCATATATTGATATATCACTATTATTTTTGTGGTTTCTTATAAGGGAATCCATATTGAAAATACCACTGAAAGAAAAAACAATATGTATAGTCGGACTTAGGTAGATTTCTGAAAACAATGCATTGGCTTTGTTTTTTCCAGTGTTTTATTAAACAATCGTAATATATTTTTAAGATATCAATCTCACTTAAGTTTCTCGTTCCCGGCAGTTATGATTGTTTTTAAAAATGGAAATTCCTCCGATTTAAGATCACCAACATTTGATGAATTAAGCTCAGGTATTATTTCATACAGCATGGTATTGTAATTTCTGGTCATAATCGTATCTCCAGTCAGAATTCCTTTTAAATTTGTTTTCTTGATAGAGTAAATTAATTCAGGCTTTTCATACACGGGGTTCAGCAAAACCTGAAATAGATTTTTTTAAATAACATTTTCATTAGGTAAAATTATTTTCAAAGCTAGGAAGACCATTGTAGCTAATAATATTTTACTTTTTTATGATATACACTATTTTTCAAATAGTTTAATGTCTGTCTAAAAAATCTATCTGTAAAGGATGTCAAAGCATGTCAAATACTGTATTTTGTAATATTTCAACGATATAACACAATATTACCAACTAATCCCACTATCTTATCTTAATCAGATTACAAGATCTTTTTAGTCATAATTAAATTTATTTTAGCTATGCTATTTTAAATGCTATATTATACGTTATGCCATATTATTAGAATGTAATTTTAGACATTTATAATTTAATTTTGATGTAAATATAAAATTATAAATTCATCAACTCGCATAAAACTCGAATTCGCGACCTCTGGAATAGCGACCTCGTAATTTTTGTTTTGTTGTGAAAAAATTACAAGTCTGTCCCAGTTTTAAAGACAATTTATATAATTGAGTTCGATCTCATACCGGTATAACACCAGCTCGAAAAGCAGCAATGAATGTGACTACCCATTGTGTACAGTTGTGTGTCCACAGCCCTAGCTTGTCCCCCTTTTCAAAACCGATTGATCGAAGTGCACAACCCAGTGAATTAGCCTGGAAAAATAATGTCTAATGCAAAGCCACATCTCAGATATTAATCTTATATAGTAAACTTATTACATATGAATAAAAGTATATAGGATAAAAGTTTTTATTAATTTTATACGAAACTTAATAAAAATTAAATTACAATTCAAGTATCTGCAAAACAATGGAATTTAAAAAGATTGTTTTGCTGTTTATCCAGGCTCGTAATCAACGTACATACTTGATGACAATATTAATCTTTTTATTTGATATCATTTTGATATAGTGGTTATTGACCCCAATTGATGAACAAAAAGGTTGGTTTACCTTGTTGGACATTTATCGTGTAATCCACGAGCTATTGTTTCAAATGTGGGTGTAGTTTGTGCCCCTTATTAAGTGTTTCTAAACCCTAATCAAAAAAGGAACCATCTTCGAATATGAAACTTGTATTTTTTTTCAAAATATTAATAGATGTTGAAAATTCGTACTTTATTAATCAATTCTTCGTAAGTGATTGTTAAATCTTCGTGTACCGATTTGATCGCAACTCTATTAGGGTACTTGTGAGCTGTTTCGGCTATATAATCACCTAGAGTACCATTTAGGAGGGGTTCAGCGCCAGTATTCTTCAAATAACTGCCTCGATCTGAAGCTATGTGATGAGCTTGCCTGTAATATATTTTCAAGATACAATTTCTTAGATTTACCAGATAAAATAATCACCACATGTAAAACATTTATGTTCCTACCTAGTACCTAGTTTATTCGTATTATCTCTGTTACTAAACACACACATATATAATTAGAAAGTATACACACCTTGATTGAAAAGGCCTTAGTGACCTCAGCAGCATGCAACTTTTATTGAACATGTTGTCCGACGTCTTTATTACAACTGAACAATATTTAAGTTCGGTATTATTTTATCAAGCTTGCGGATTTATCATAAATTTATGTTTATCTCGAACTTATTAAGTTAATATATTTCTTAAATTTAATGTGGCAATAAAAACATATTTGTATCTTATGTTATCTTTATTAATATATTCGTTTACGATTTGAATAGCTTATGACTAACGTAAGAAATTATAATGATGTTAATTTTGTTTAAAGGATCATACATTTCTAATTTTGATTAATGTAAGATTTTATTTACTTACAAATAACTGAGGTCTTAAATTTAAATTATATCTTATCTTAATAGCATATTTAAAGTAATTGTTGTTATATTATTATTCATAGAATAAAATAAATATTATTTGAAATACTAATGATGGTATTGAGGAAGTAGCAAGAATATATTTATGGGCAATGGATAACTGATACTGATAACAAGTTTTTTAAAACCACCTCTAGGTACATCTCATAAAGATCTCATAAATAATTGTAGGGTAATGATTTATGCATGTAATCGTATTTTTTTCCTCTTTTAAATATTGTGAAGTAATCCTCCATGTCCTCACATATGTGGTAATATAAAGGTACTTTGTTCAATAGCTTGTAACTTGTATAATATACAAGTTCCACACATTTATATTAACCAAAAATTCCTAAATGTTATAATAAGGTTAATTTAATAATATACTTTAAATTTTATATCTAAAACTAAGACAAGGAAGATCTAAGGTAGCTTATGAAACTTTATTTTATACGCGTACACTAAAGCCCAGGAAGGATTTGTTAACATTTAGAAGACGATATTTTTGGTGATATGAGTTTTTATTTCCTGTATTGATCGATATGCGAGAGGAGGTCAAAAAGTTAGCGGAATGAGAAGGAAGGACGTTGAAATTAAAACACCAAAACTATTCTTCCTTTTCAATATAACTTCTTCTTCTTTTTAACCGCCCCGTTGGCCGAGTAGTTAGAGCAGACGCCTAACGTATAGCGACGCAATGGAGTTCGGGTTTGATCCCCGACAGGTACAGGCATGTATGTGATGAGCATAGATGTCTGTATTTCTGGGTTTGGTCGTTTATTAAATATATTCTCAATATTTATATATGTATTTTTATGTATTTGTATCGTTATCTAACACCCTTAACACAAGCAAATAATTTGCTTACTTAGGGGTTAGATCAATGTCTGTAACTTGTCCTGTATTATTATTATTATTATTTATATATATATATTGACTCTAATAACGTTGGTATTTTTCAATTCAAATTATAAAACAATGAATGTAATAACGCCTTTGAACCAACGACTGTTCGTTTTTAGAACTAATTTATTGCAAAAGTTGCGATGTTTCGACCGTCAATTTCGGTCATTTTCAAGCTACAAAAGATAATATACATTGATAAGTTTCCTTTCTTTACAATACATAAATTTCAACAAAACAAATTAAAAACAAAAATTATACCTTAAATTCTTCTTCTTCTTGCGTCGTTTGTCCGCAATGCTGAGGGTCGTGACCTCTACAAATGACCTTTTCGTGGACTATATTGCGCCAATTAGCCCTATCTTCGGCGGAGTGGTTAGCCTCACAGATTGTGGTGCCCAGCGTGGAGCGGATTTGGTCTGACCAACGTATCGGGTTTCTACCTCTGGGTCTTTTACCTTGGATTTTGCCTGTTAGTAGAAGTTTCTCCAGGTTATCCCCACTTTTCCTAGCTATGTGGCCAAAGAATTCGAAACTTCTCCTAGAACAGATGGTAGTGAGCCTCATAGGTATTTTAAGTTCTGCCAGTATAGAAGCGTTTGTCCGATGTTCTGTCCAGTGGATACCGAGCATTTTCCTCCAGCACCACATTTCAAATGCCTCAATACGGTTTCGGTCAGCTTTCTTTAGTGTCCAGGTTTCTGCACCATACAGAAAGACAGAAAAAACCAAGGTGATGACGAGCCTTTTCTTCGTCGTTCTTGAGACGTTCCTATCAGCCCAGATGCGATTTAGCTGAGACATAGCACTCTTCGCCATGCTGATTCGATTTCTGACGTCGATTTCACATGATCCAGTATTCGTCACAACCGACCCTAGATATATGAAATCGTCGACTACGTCTAGGTTCAGTGCACCTGAGAGTGTGAGAGAGTTGTTACGGTCGACAATCATGACTTTCGTTTTAGCCCGGTTTATGTGGAGTCCCATTTCATTGCTGACTGCCTCTAATCTTTCCAAAAATGCAGACATTTCATCTTCATTGGCGGCAAAGAGCGTGGTATCGTCGGCGTAACGTAAATTTGTGATCTTAGAGCCGCCAATTGATATTCCGCCCTCCCAATCTTCGCAGACTCGCCTCATTATGTGTTCTCCATATATGTTGAAGAGTACTGGCGATAGTATGCAACCTTGTCTAACCCCTTTTTTGAAGTGAAAAGGCCTAGAAATTGTGCTATCCATCCGAACTGTACCTTTATTGTTGAAGTAAAGCGTTTGGATTAAGGCGACGAGGTGTTTGGGTACGCCTAGTTCAAAGAGCACATTCCATAGCTTTCCCCAGTCAACACAATCGAAAGCTTTGCTGTAATCTATAAAGCACATGATGAAAGCGGTGTTAAATGCTAATAAGACTTTTCGATTATTTGTCTGATATTCAAAATTTGCTCACGTGTACCTCTACCTTTAACAAAACCAGCCTGCTCCTGGGGGATTTGCCAGTCAAGAAAATGGCGGATTCGGTGGTTAATTATATGCAGGAGGATCTTACTACTGTGTGAAATCAGAGCGAGAGTGCGATAATTGTCACAGATTCTGGTTGAACCCTTCTTGTGAAGTGGTAGGATCACAGATTCCGTCCAGTCATTTGGCCATTTACCAGTTTTCCAGATACAGTTACAGATGTTGTGCAAGTTGTCAACGCCCTTGTCACCCAGATTTTTGAGAATTTCTGATGTTATCTGATCAGGGCCTGGGGCTTTACGGTTTTTTAAAGCCGATATGGCTCTAGTAATTTCTGAACGTAGTATAGAGGGTTCATGTTCCATGCTATTCCAGACGGGAAATGACTCCGTGTATGTTTGTTGATCGTAAAGCTTTTCGCAATATACACGCCATCTCTCAGCTACAGCTTCAATGTCATTAATAGCATTACCGTCTTCATCATTGATGACCCAAGTTTTAGGCTTGAATTTTTTGGAGATCAGACAAACTTTTTTAAAAAGGTCGGAGGTCTGAAATTATCTTGAGTTCACCTCTATGTCAGCACAGATGTTCGATAAAAACTCATTTTTATCTCTGCGACATCTCTTCTTGACTAAATTCCATTGCTTCGAGTATTCTTTCCTAGGGTCATTCCGGTGCAGACCTTTGATCCTTGCAACTTTACACTTTTGTACTGCTTCCCAGGTGTCATCTGAGAGCCAAGATTTGGTTTTACGCGATGGGATGTTGGTTTTTCGAGAAGCCTTGATAGTTTCTAATGTCTTCTTAATCGTCTTTTCTAGCAGTTTCCAGTTTGAATTAGCATCTCCGTTGGTAGTTGGAAGATCGGCGAGCTTGTCTTCAGTAATAGTTTTAAAAATTGATTTTTCATGGGGGGCTAGTGAATTGACGATTAACTTTTTATGACACCTGGGGGCCTTAAGGCGTAGCGCAAATTTCGCAAGAAGCAGATTGTGATCAGAGCCACATTCAGGACCAGGATATGTTTTCACATTCCTTACAGAAGACTTCCAGCGCTTGTTGATGAGTATATAATCAATTTGATTTCTGTATCGTGCTCCTGGAGACGTCCAAGTGTACAGACGTCTGCGATGATGCTGAAACTGAGTGTTTGTGATACAGAAATCCTTCTCAATGCAGAATTCAATCAACCTCTGACCTCTGTCACTCCTTGAACCTAATCCGAACTTGCCCACGATTTTGCGGATATGGTCATCTTTGGTGGTATCCCCGACTTTAGCATTCCAGTCTCCGATGACAACTGTTACTTCTCGATTTGGAATTCTGTTCAAAGTGGTAGTTAATGTGTTGTAGAAGTCATCAATATCTTGATCGGGCGCTTTTTCAGTAGGTGCATACACCTGAACAATGTTGAGTGTGGCGGGTTTGGCATTGATTCTCATAGTGATGATCCTGTCAGACACAGGGTTGTATCCCAGCACGAACTTGTTCATATGCTTAGAGAGCAGTATAGCTACGCCCTTCTGACTTTTGTCATCACATCCAGAGAAATACAGAGTATTGCCACTAGTTGTATTGAAATGGCCCTGCCCTTTCAAGTGAGTCTCGCTGAGCCCTAGTATTGAGATCCGGCACCTCTCCACTTCTTTGTCTAATAAAGTCAATTTACCAGCCATTAATAGACCGCGAACATTCCACGTGCCGATCCGATGTTCGTCACGAATTGATATTTGCTCATGTTTGGTATTAGGAGCTTCGCCATGAGCTGTTCTTCTGACGGAGTCCTGGTGCGGAGCCCCGATAGGTTTAAATTTAGATTCATCGGTAGCATATTTCACACCACTCGGCTCGGGTACCGAAAGGCTCCGGGTGTTAGCCGGATCGTCCAACGTCGCTCTTAAATCTTGTATCTGTGTATTCATTCATAAAGGTTTTCTTGGGACAATACGCGTGGTGGTTTCCCACGTCCTTCCACGGCAGTTTCTTTTAGAGGGTATTTAGTTCCTCAAGGTTGCTGAATACCTGAATTGGTCGGGATAATTAACCGCCGCCCGATACTCGGCGTTGACTATTTTACGATGGCAAGGTCGAAATCCGATCAACCCTCCTCTTTTTGCATCCGGGCTTGGGACCGGCATAGGCAGAGTTACCTTAAATTCTAGTATTGCTCATTATCACGGTCGACTAGTATCAGTTTCGTCTGACAACAATCTATAAGAAAAAAAGGTCAAGAGTGAGGTTATGTTTATACATCAATAACGAAAAAACTTGTTATAGTTCAAAACATACCTCTTTCTTTCTTTAACCTCACTTTCGTTGAGAAGTATACACAAGTTTTTACAGGTGTTATCTTGTTGTCAGATTTTATCATAATAACTTAAAAAGTAACAATTAATATAATAATAACAATCAATGCGTGTCGGTGTTGACAGACGACAAGCCACTATGTTTCGTTCTAATGTTGGTAACACGAACTATGTGTCATTTGATGAGCGGTAAATACACATTATTCAACTTGTCGGTGTCAGTTTGGTCATTGATACAATTTTTGTTTTTCTTAATATGCATCATCTCTGAGATCAGTCTTTTTTTCACATTTGGTTCTTTTTCTAATATTTTAACATGGTTCCACTTAAAATCATGTTTATTATTTTTCCTATGGTCTGTTACAACTGTGTGTCTTTCTGATTTGCAATTGATATTGTTTTTATGTTCATTGATACGTGTTTGTTATATTCCCATAGATCGTGGGATCGCTAAATAGACATTTTATATATTCCCATGCATCGTGGAATCGCTGATTAGACGATGGTGCAATATATCAAGCATTCTTCATAAGAATCCAAGAGCGGAACCCTAAGATATATGAAACCTTTGTTTGTCCCGCTTATTATTCTGTAATTCTTTTAATTATAATTTCAATTATTTAAATCAGTCTTGTCTCCAACTTTGAGCAAGTCACACGTAGCTTTGTAAATTAGTTATACTTATTAAATTTTAAGTCAAGAAGTTGTATTATTTTGGATCCTCCGGTTGTGACCGTCGTAATTGGCGCAGTCGGTAGGATAGCCGTAAATTAAAGTCAGTGAATCGATCAAGGACGTCGGCTATCTGGAACCTACACCGTGTTGCAGCAGGAGGAGTTTCCAAAAATCGAAACACCAAAGGTACGATTTTTTATAAGTACTTTAGAATCTTTCTGAAGTTGCTTCCATTTAATTCCTAAGTTATTCCTTATAATTATCCAAGATTTTCCATCCACGGCAATCTGGGACCCCTAGGTTAGATAATCATAGGAGAAATCATATTTTAGATCTTAATAGAGATTTAAATTATAGTAGTGTAGACAATATGGCTGATTTAGAGAATATATATAAAGCTATTCGATTGATCCCGGAATTTGACGGGAACCGTAATATTTTGACCCGATTTATAAGAATTTGTGATCAATTAGTTAACGATTTTATTAGTACTGAGCCCGGTCAGCAATTAAGAAACCTAGCATTAATAAATGGCATTCTAAATAAAGTTACGGGGCCCGCCGCCCGAATGATTAATTCCAACGGTATTCCGGAAAATTGGGCAGGTATCCGTAATGCTTTAATAAATAATTTCGCGGACCAGAGAGATGAGACCTCATTATATAATGATTTAGCTCTGTTAGTTCAAGGTTCAGCAACACCTCAGGAGTATTATGAAAAATGTCAAAATTTATTTAGCACTATAATGACCTTTGTCAGTTTGCATGAAACCGTACCTAGCACAGTAGATTCAAAACGAAAACTATATCAAAAATTAACTTTAAAATCCTTTTTACGTGGCCTTCGCGATCCTCTACGATCTAGAATACGGTGCATGCGACCTGACACAATTGAAAAAGCTTTAGAATTCGTTCATGAAGAGATGAATACATTATATTTACAGCAGCGTAACGAAAATGTTCCTGAAAAGAGATCATTCCAGCCTAATCATCAGGTTAGTGTATTTCCTAAATTTTCTTTTGGCCATATGCAACCGCCTTTTTCAATGGGAGCCTCAAGACCGAATTTTGCACCCCCTAAACCTTTTAATATGCAAGCGTATTCAAGGCAAATAGTTCCACAAAATCAACCTGTACCGATCTGGCGTTCTCAGGCACCTCAATACCGTGGGCCTACTAGAACTCAACAGATATTTGGTGCCCCTCCACCAAATTATAGACCCCAAAGTAATGTATTTAAAATTGCACCCCCGAAAAATTCTTTTAATAACAATAAATGACTACTACAATGACTACCCCTCTACTGACTATTATTATGAACCACCTCAATGTACAGAAACTTATACGATAGAAGAGACAGACAATACTAGCCCCAACGAAGCCATCCCCAATGAGGATTTTCAGGAGGACCCCAAATCAGACACATTAAAATAGAACTTAACCTACAGACACAAAGACATTTACCGTATATACAAATATCAAACCCGCCTCTGAGATTATTAGTAGATACAGGAGCTAACCAGTCTTTTATTAGTCCTGAAACTGTGCAACGTTTTTATTCACATTTAACTTGTAATTATGATCCATTTGAAGTAACGAATATACATGCGACTACACGAAATGAATATTCCATTACTATACCTTGTTTTCAGGAATTTAATGAAAATGATGATTTAACTTTATATATATATAAATTCCATGAATATTTCGATGGTCTAATTGGTTATGATTTACTTGAAAAACTAGAATCTAATATTGACTTGAAAAATAAAATGTTAATAACTCGAAACTCTAAAAATCCTTTAATAATGTATGACTCTCGAAATTGTAATTTATATGAGGATATTATTCCTGCAAATTCATCAAAATTGGTTCGAATTCCTATAAATTACCATGATGGCGATGTTTTAATTACAGAACAATACATTTCAGGTTGTGTTATTGCTGATTGTATTACCACAGTGAGCGATAACCGCGGTATTTTACAAGTGACAAATCCCACTCGTCATGATTTAGTTTTTTCTATGGACCGACCTGTAGACGCGGAGTTATTTAATATTCAGTGCACGCGTACTAAACAACTACCTAATCGAGTTAAGGAGGTGTTGTCACGTTTACGCATGGATCACTTAAATGTAGAAGAAAGAGCTAACTTAGAGTCATTATGTTCACAATACGCTGACGTTTTTTATATAGAAGGAGAGCCACTTACATTTACAAATCAAATTAAACATACAATAAAAACTACTGACGAACAACCAATTTATACTAAAAGCTATAGGTATCCATTTATACATAGGCAAGAGGTCCAAGACCAAATATCAAAAATGTTAGAACAGGGTATCATCCGCCCTTCTGTATCACCATGGAGCTCCCCTATCTGGGTTGTTCCTAAGAAAAAAGATGCATCAGGTAAAACAAAATGGCGCATAGTTGTTGACTTTAGAAAACTTAACGAAAAGACAGTCGACGATAAGTATCCTATCCCTAATATAAACGACGTGCTAGATAAATTAGGTAACTGCCATTATTTCACTACTTTAGATCTTGCAAGCGGATTCTACCAGGTTGAGATGAATCGTGAAGATATTTCTAAGACAGCATTCAATGTAGAGCACGGACACTTTGAATTCTTGCGTATGCCAATGGGCTTAAAAAATTCACCGTCTACATTTCAACGTGTGATGGATAATGTACTCAGAGGTCTTCAAAACGTTGTTTGCCTCGTATATCTTGATGATATAATTGTTTTTAGTGTCTCATTGCAAGAACATATAGTAAATTTAAAGAAAGTATTTCAAAGATTACGAGAATCAAATTTTAAAATACAAATGGACAAATCGGAATTTTTAAAGCTAGAGACGTCATACCTCGGGCATATAATTAGTAAAGACGGCATTAAACCTAATCCTGACAAGATTAAAGCTATAGAAAAATTTCCTATACCAAAAACTGTTACAGAAATTAAACGTTTTATTGGTCTTTTAGGTTACTATCGTAAGTTCATCCCTGACTTCGCTCGTTTGATAAAACCTATGACTCAATCACTAAAAAAAGGATCAAAAATAAATATAAATAATGACGACTACATTAATTGCTTTGAAAAGTGCAAGACTTTACTCAGTAACGCACCGATACTTCAATATCCCGACTTTAATAAGGATTTTATATTAACTACGGACGCCTCTAACTTTGCTATTGCTGGAGTACTTTCTCAGGGACAAATAGGAAGTGACAAGCCTATAGCGTACGCATCTCGAACCCTAAATACTAGTGAAATAAATTATAGTACGATTGAAAAAGAGCTTTTAGCTATCGTTTGGGCAACTAAATACTTTCGCCCTTATCTCTATGGTCGTAATTTTAAGGTCGTAACCGATCACAGACCACTTCAATGGGTAATGAATTTAAAGGAGCCTAACTCACGTCTTACCCGGTGGCGACTTAAATTAAGTGAGTACAATTTTACTACAGTTTACAAGCCAGGCAAATTAAATACCAATGCGGACGCCCTCTCTCGAATAGAAATTAATATTGAAGACGTTAGTTCTATCGTGGTTAACCCTTCTGAAAAACCACCCTCGTTAGACGGATCCTCCACTGAAACAGCCCATAGTACGTCTACTGAAACAGCCCATAGTACATCTACTGAAACAGTCCATACCAGTGTCGAGCACCCCATCTTAGAAGTTCCAATTTCTGACGAGCCCTTGAATAAGTTTAGCCGACAAATATGTTTTGTAGTAGTGGGAGATATAAAAAAACGCCCGACAGTAACAAAGCCCTTTGAAACGCACACTAGGACGACTATACAATTATCAGAATCTAACCTTGAAAATGACGTAATTAATGCTGTTAGAGAATACATTAACCCTAAATTTAAAACCGGTATTCTAATAAACCCTTTTCTTGCTATGTACAAAATAATTCCAATTATTCAAGATACATTTAAAAATTCTGCTATGAATTTAGTCCTTACAAAAAATAAAATTGAAAATGTTAAAGAGTTTTTAAAACAGCAAGATATAATAAAAAAATACCACGAAGGTAAAACAAATCACCGTGGCATTAATGAATGCTACCGCGCCTTTTCCGTTAAATACTATTGGCCAAAAATGAAAGATCATGTAACAAAATATATCAATGAATGTAGTATCTGTGGGCAGGCTAAATATGATCGGAATCCCATTAGACAGCAATTTTCTCTAGTTCCACCCCCAACTAAACCTTTTGAAATCATTCATATGGACCTTTTTACTGTACAAAATGAAAAGTTTCTTACCCTCGTTGATGCTTTTTCAAAATATTCACAAGCTTATTATCTTCGAGATGGTACCGCTCTTAGTGTGATTCAGGCATTTTTAAAATTTTGCACTCATCACGGCGTTCCATTCACCGTTGTTACTGATCAGGGAACGGAATTTACAAACGCTCTTTTTTCTGAATTTACCCGACTTCATAAAATACAGCATCACAAAATTCTAGCACACACCCCTAATGAAAATGGCATTGTAGAAAGATTTCATTCCACAATACTTGAACATTTAAGAATTTTAAAAATAGAAAATAAAAATGAATCTATTATTAAATTAATGCTATATGCATTATTAGCCTATAACAGTTCTATACATAGTTTCACAAATTGTAGACCTATAGACTTAATTACAGGACATTTTGACCCTCGTGACCCTGTAAACGTTAACATGACTGAACATTTACTACAACAATACATTCAAGACCATAGACAGAGAATGATTAAAGTATACGATCTTATAAATGGGACTTCTTTACAACAGCGGACTATACTTACTGAAAATCGCAATAAGAATCGTGAGCCTGAAAGGGAATACACCCCTAATGAACAAATATTCGTTCGAAATCCTATGGCGAGTAGGCAAAAATTAGCTCCACGTTACACACAGGACGCTGTCCTTGCTGACCTTCCTATACACATATACACTAAAAAGAAACGCGGTCCGGTAGCTAAATCACGCCTAAAAAGAAACCCTAAAGAACCCGTATTGTTACAGGATACTACTAACGTCTCTACTCCAACTGACACGAGGACAAGAAGTAACGATTAACTCATTAGAATCCGGTCCTGGCTTACTCCCGTTTAAACTTGGCGAAACAAAAATCATATCTCATTATCATTCATTTTTAAATAACATTGACCTTGATGATGTTAACAACCAAACCTTATTAGTTAAATTTCAAATATCTAAAGTTAAATCAAATTTAAGTAAAATAACATCTCTTTTTGAACCTCACCTTGATTACCTTAATACTAAATTAGATAATTTAATTGCCCTGCTTAAAACCTTTGAGCATAATCGTAGTAAACGATGACTCATTGATGGCCTTGGTTCCGTTATTAAAAGTATATCCGGTAATCTAGATTATACTGATGCCATTAAATATAATAAAGCAATACAAGCTCTTCAGAATAACGAATTAAAATTACAATCGAAACTCAACGAACATATTAGTTTAAGTAAAGAATGGTCATTATCTTATTCAAAAGTCTTAGACAGCATAGTAAAAAACCAGGATAATATCACTAGAGTACTAAACTCTGTTATTAATAACGTTTACAGTAAGGAAAATTATGCCCATATGGCCCAATATCTTATGATATTAGGCGATAATATAGATATTCTATCGGAAGAACTGCATAAGCTAGAAAATTCTCTCACTTTTATACGTGCATTGAGCACACCTCATTCTATAATTAGCTTAGTAGAATTAGACAAAATATTAAGAAAGCTAAGGATTTTATATTCAAAGGATGAAATCCTAAGTTTAGAACTTAGAAGTTATTACGATATAATTAGAATAGGTTATTTCTATATAGGTAACCAAATAGTTATAGTTTTAAAAGTACCCATTGCCGTACCCTTATCCTATGACCTCTACCGATTATCAATTGCCCCTAATAAATTTAACCAGGTCCTTTTACCCAAACTACCCTTTATAGCAATTTCTAGTAAGAATTCTATGTACATAGAGGCTGAATGCCCGAAGATAAACTCTCTGTATCTTTGTGAAGAAAATACTAACTATATAACCCGAGATGAACCTGACTGCATCCGCAACCTGATCGAGAAACAAGAACTTGATTCAACCTGTAAATTAACATCTGTTATCCTAAAGAATGAAGCACTGGAACAATTGGACGAGAAACACTACATCTTAAGTTTTCCCACTCCAATGAAAATTAAGATATCTTGTGGTCAAGAAATATATAAGATACTTCAAGGGAGTTTCCTAGTATTAATCCCTATTAACTGCTATGTCAAGACATCTTCATTCACCGTTGTCAATTCAAACGACTACATAAAAGGATACGCTTTAAGGATAATAGACTTACCTAATCTTGTAGATCAAGAAGAAACCAATATTTCTCCTGTAACATTAAATTCAATTAATCTTCAAACACTTCACTCAATTAATTCAAGAATATCCGAACAAACTCCAGTCAGACTTACTTCACTTCAAGATAACAGCATGATCTATCATACAACGATTCCTGTATACTTAATGCTAATCGGAGCAATCATTTGCTGTATGGGTCTGGCGTACAAAAGATATTATTGGAAACATTCTAAAGGAAACAATCCCCCTGAACAAAAGAATACTGAAGTCAAAAACGAAGTTCATCCCCACGAGATAAGAGTGGACCACGGCAACATCTCAGCAACTCTCTCGAGGAATAGTTGCTGATCTGCGGAGGGAGGTGTTATATTCCCATAGATCGTGGGATCGCTAAATAGACATTTTATATATTCCCATGCATCGTGGAATCGCTGATTAGACGATGGTGCAATATATCAAGCATTCTTCATAAGAATCCAAGAGCGGAACCCTAAGATATATGAAACCTTTGTTTGTCCCGCTTATTATTCTGTAATTCTTTTAATTATAATTTCAATTATTTAAATCAGTCTTGTCTCCAACTTTGAGCAAGTCACACGTAGCTTTGTAAATTAGTTATACTTATTAAATTTTAAGTCAAGAAGTTGTATTATTTTGGATCCTCCGGTTGTGACCGTCGTAATTTGTTTGTAATCTTCTATACGTTTGTCCAATATAAATACTGTTACAATTACTATCCGCACATTCAATTTTATAGATAACGTGTGTCTGGTGTTCTTTGATTGTCTTATCTTTGCCTTTTACTATTATGTTATTAAGTTTATTGTGTACTGAATTTACAACATTAAAGTCTAAGTTTTTAAGTGTTCTGGAAATTTGGACAGTTTTAATTTGTTTTGTTGAGTATTGTTGAGTTGAGTTGAGTGCCCTAGTATTGAGATCCGGCACCTCTCCACTTCTTTGTCTAATAAAGTCAATTTACCAGCCATTAATAGACCGCGAACATTCCACGTGCCGATCCGATGTTCGTCACGAATTGATATTTGCTCATGTTTGGTATTAGGAGCTTCGCCATGAGCTGTTCTTCTGACGGAGTCCTGGTGTGGAGCCCCGATAGGTTTAAATTTAGATTCATCGGTAGCATATTTCACACCACTCGGCCCGGGTACCGAAAGGCTCCGGGTGTTAGCCGGATCGTCCAACGTCGCTCTTAAATCTTGTATCTGTGTATTCATTCATAAAGGTTTTCTTGGGACAATACGCGTGGTGGTTTCCCACGTCCTTCCACGGCAGTTTCTTTTAGAGGGTATTTAGTTCCTCAAGGTTGCTGAATACCTGAATTGGTCGGGATAATTAACCGCCGCCCGATACTCGGCGTTGACTATTTTACGATGGCAAGGTCGAAATCCGATCAACCCTCCTCTTTTTGCATCCGGGCTTGGGACCGGCATAGGCAGAGTTACCTTAAATTCTAGTATTGCTCATTATCACGGTCGACTAGTATCAGTTTCGTCTGACAACAATCTATAAGAAAAAAAGGTCAAGAGTGAGGTTATGTTTATACATCAATAACGAAAAAACTTGTTATAGTTCAAAACATACCTCTTTCTTTCTTTAACCTCACTTTCGTTGAGAAGTATACACAAGTTTTTACAGGTGTTATCTTGTTGTCAGATTTTATCATAATAACTTAAAAAGTAACAATTAATATAATAATAACAATCAATGCGTGTCGGTGTTGACAGACGACAAGCCACTATGTTTCGTTCTAATGTTGGTAACACGAACTATGTGTCATTTGATGAGCGGTAAATACACATTATTCAACTTGTCGGTGTCAGTTTGGTCATTGATACAATTTTTGTTTTTCTTAATATGCATCATCTCTGAGATCAGTCTTTTTTTCACATTTGGTTCTTTTTCTAATATTTTAACATGGTTCCACTTAAAATCATGTTTATTATTTTTCCTATGGTCTGTTACAACTGTGTGTCTTTCTGATTTGCAATTGATATTGTTTTTATGTTCATTGATACGTGTTTGTAATCTTCTATACGTTTGTCCAATATAAATACTGTTACAATTACTATCCGCACATTCAATTTTATAGATAACGTGTGTCTGGTGTTCTTTGATTGTCTTATCTTTGCCTTTTACTATGATGTTATTAAGTTTATTGTGTACTGAATTTACAACATTAAAGTCTAAGTTTTTAAGTGTTCTGGAAATTTGGACAGTTTTAATTTGTTTTGTTGAAATTTATGTATTGTAAAGAAAGGAAACTTATCAATGTATATTATCTTTTGTAGCTTGAAAATGACCGAAATTGACGGTCTAAACGTCGCAACTTTTGCAATAAATTAGTTCTAAAAACGAACAGACGTTGGTTCAAAAGCGTTATTACATTCATTGTTTTATAATTTTATTATTATTTATTTATTTCAATTCACCGTCATGGGTTTTATCAAAATTACATCCGCATATTAAGGCAAGATGTTAGTTTTAGGGATGGGGATGTTAAAGGGATAGATGTCTACGCACAATTGCTGTCGTGTGGAGAATAACAGCTTTTTGCGCGCTGTTTCGGACTGTGACCGGTAACCTCAGTTGTAGCAGAGAACTTGTAAAGAGTTTTGTACTATTCCCGTAGTGGAGAGGATTAGAGGAACCTCGACTATAGTAGTGACCTCGACTTGTCCCCAAACTTGCCGATACTCTTCGACAAGTGGTTGGTATTTTATTAAAATTTCAGAGGTGTAAGTCCGAATATTATAAGAGTTAGGCACACCAATATCCAGTATCCATGTTCTTTTCCTCCTTTTTTTCGACAACGATAAAGTCCGGCCGGTTGTTAGCAACGGTTCGATCGGTGAGGACAGATCTGTCTCAGTTTAGCTGGATATCATCATTTTCCAGAACCGGACTCGGGGTGTATTGCCAGTATGGACTTTCCTCCTTCAAAAAGCCATGTTTGTCGGCCAAGGCCATATGAATGATTTTTGCAACATCGTTATGCCGCTTAATGTATTCAGTTGCACCAAGGGCCCGGCATGCTCCTGTTATATGTTTAATGGTTTCTGGGCATTGGCAATAGCCACAACACAACTCATCCTCTACTTTAGCGTTAACAATGTATTTTAAGTAGTTTCTCGTTGGAACTACCTGATCCTGGATCGATAGCATAAACTCTTCGGTTTCGGTGTATATGCTTCCTTGTTTTACTTGTTTTAGCCAGTTAGTGGAGGCATCAAGTTCGATGTGCAGCTGATGCAATTCATTAATGAAACGGCCGTATAGGAGTTTTGAGGCCCACTGATGTATTTTGGCATTAATATACCTATATTCAGTATCCAAAATCACGAGTTCACTATTATTAGCAAGAAGTAGATCGAGTGGAATCAGTTTGTTATCGGCATGAACAACTGCTTGGTGGAGGGTTGATGTTTTTTTTGTTACAAAAATATGTACGCAGACTCTGGATCTGCTTAACGCATTGTCTGCTAATATCTACGAGACTCCTGCCACCTTCGGCCTATGGTAGAGTGATCCGCTGAATTGCCGATTTCGGATGATGGTTTCGATGATTTGTTAGCAATACGCGGATACTTCTCTCAACTTTCTCGAGCTCGGTCTCACGCCACTTGACTATCCCAAAAGTACAAAAGTAAAAATATAAATAGAGATGATACCCATCGGATGAATGTATCTTACCTCGATCGACACTCAGAGTTTTACACTTATCCAACCCAAAAAAACATTTTTATATCGTTAGAAAACTGTTCAGTAGTCTGAAGCAGTCCTCGGAGTTCATGTTTATTAGTCGCGTAGATTTTAATGTCCTCCATAATATATATTATAGTAGGGGGTTCAGTTTGATTTTAAAACTGCTTACCTCCCGTCCTTTTGATTTTAAACCAGTACTCTGTCTCGTTTAGAAGCGAGGTAATGGATTCAGGGACAGACAGAACCCCTTGAAAAATGCCCCTTCGGATAGGGATATGTCCGGTTTTAATGTCTTTTCCTCCACAATTGAGAGTAAGCTGAGTTTCCCAGTGTGACATCATCTGCTCTAATAATGCGGTTAAATCGGGGTGGATCTTATATATTTTGAGTACCTTTACCAACCAGGAATGTGGCACTGAGTCAAAGGCTTTTTGTCGTCAATGTAAGCCATGTGGATGTTACGAGACTTGTGGTGTGCCTGTTCCGTAGCTACTGTATCAATAAGAAGTTGCTATTTGCACTCTTGTGACTTCTTGATACATCCGTTTTGCTCTGTCGCTAGTAACGAGTGTTTATCCAGGTGTTCATACATCTTTTCTGCAAGGCAGGATGTTAGGATCTTATACAGAGTACACAGGCACGTAATAGGGTGGTATTTTGCGGGATTTTTGGTGTCGTCATCTTTAAGTAGCAAGTATGTTATTCCGGTGGTGAGGTATGAAGAGACTTTTTCGGGTGTATGGTATTCGCCAAAGTATTTATGAACAGAAGAGAACTTCTGTAACCAAAAGTTATGTATACCATCAGGGCCCGTTGCCTTCCAGTTTTGAGTTTTGTTCACCGCTTTAGTGACATCCTCTGCTATAATAGCTACCAAACTCATGGATTCAGTTTTCATAAGGTCTTTCTCCACCTGAACAATCCTGGTAGCGGCCACATTGTGGCTTACACTCTCGGACCACAATCACCGCCATAAGTTCTCAACATTCTCTAGGCAAGGTTGGTGACCAGTTTTTCTGTCAACATCTCCTCTAAGTTTTCTGTAAAACAATTTTTTACTTTGCCTAAAGGTGCCGTTGTCCATCTTTCTTTTCTGATATGCTCGGTACCTTCGAAGACCGTTTGCTTTAAGGGCTTTTTGTCTTTATCTTTTGTCGTAAGGTATTGAGAATTTCCTCCGGAGTGTTATTGGGTGGGTCATATTTGGTATGATGGAACGCCCCCATTCGCAGTTTATCGTATGCGGTGATGACTTTGTTGCTTCGGATACAGATGTACTGGGTCAGGCGTCCAATATCTTGTCGTAATTTGTTAATTGGCTGGGATAGTCGTTGCTCCTAGGCTGGGACTCTTTTTAGTGGTCCAGACTTTGTCAAGCTGCAGACTACCTTCCCGCTTGTATGTCGAACAACTGCAATAGCATCAGCATAAATGGCTGTTTGAATATATTCGAAAGTTTTGTCGTTTTTTTCTAGGTGTTGGGGCTCTTTCTTCATTTTTGGCAATAAATTATAGTCACTAGGTGCTAATTCTGGATTGTTGGGTGAATGGTCCAATTGTTCGAAGCCGCATCGGTGAATGGCAGCCTTTGCAACATGGCACGTGTGAACAGGTGCGTTGTCGTGCAGAACAACACATAACACAACTTTTGACAACTTTCCACTTCTTTTTTCCGTGATGGCTTATTTCAATCTTTCCAGTAAAGAAGCGTAGTAGTGTTATAGTCACACCACGTTCTTTGTTATCGATCAGGAAAATGCATTCTGTATCCCAAAAGACAATTGCAATAATCTTACCTGCCGATCGTGTCATTTTCTCAGATTCATAGTAATGAACCCAGGTTTCATCGCCAGTAATGATTTGGGACATTACTTCTTCCTTTCTTTCCACAGAATCGAGAATACTCGATTCGCTCACGTTTTTGAAGTAGCGTGAACATTCTCGGAACCCATCTTGCCTTGACCTTAGTCATGCCCAGATGATGATGTAGAATTCTCAAAATATTTGTTTCAGATATTCTAATAGTTAAGATGCATCTTCTTTAACCAGCCATCTTCCAATACAAGTTTTTCTACTTTTTCGACGATTTTCAGAGTAGTGGTTTCAATTGGCCGTCCAGAGCGGGGGTTGTCTTCAATCGACTCTCTTCCTTGTTTGAAAAGACCATGCCACTTGTAAACCATGGTCTTACCAAAGGCAGAGTCCGCGTAAACCGCCAACATCTCTTGAAAAATAATCTAAGCGGATTTTCCTTACTTTAATTTTCTCCATACTGGCTGACTTCTTCCCGATTCAGTTATTTACAGGTCGATAACTCAAAAGTTAATAACCCGATTAAGTTCAAACTTGGTATATATACTTTTAATGAGATGTTTGACTAGTGTCTATCTGGACGAGTAAACCTGCCGACACCAACCCCTCCATTCAGCGAACTTTTTGACCTTCCAGTATTTAAATGTAGACTTATAAATAATATGTTATTAAGCCCCAAAAGTTTACTTGCAGACCAATTCCAAAAAAGCGGACCCTTACATTTAAGAATACTTTTGAGCAAAAAGTAACATATAGATATATATAATAAATTACCTAAAAATTTAATTTCGCGATTGTGCTACCGTGGGAATATATAAGAGTAGAGATAAGTAATATGATTTATATGGTGAGAGGTAATGGAATCAAGTTCCGGTGTCCTTGAATAAAGTTAGGATTTTTTCTAAAATATTTAAGACCGTTTCCGTACAAGCTAAGTCTATTTACATAAGAAATAAAATCTTAAACACAGAAAATAAAATAAAGGCAACTTGGGATGTTTTATCTAGTGTTTCGGGGGAAACTAAGGCTGCTAATGTATAATATTAAGTTAAAAATGTATAATATTAAAATAACTTCAGATTTAATTGTGGCGGCTATTTTTTACACTTTACTTTTAACGAAATTCCTGTAACAGTCACTTGTAATTTAAATTCTTCACCATTTGATACAATCGAGTAAACGAAACCGAATAAACGAAAAACGTAAGAACCAGAAAAAAATATTTTGTTTTTAAACCTATTACATCATATAAAATTGTTAAAACTTTTATTAACCTAAATATGAAAAAAACCGGTGATCTTTGGGGTATGTCATTAAAATTACTTATAATAATAATAATAATAATCGTTTAATTCAGAAAATTATTCCATAATATTGTTAGTAAATAAATACAGACTTATGCAAACTAGTATTAGTAGAGTTACCTAACTGCATGGAGTCGTATGCAACGCTCCAAGATTGCTGAGTCCCATCTGCTACTTAGTGTCCTCAAGATGTTGTTGGGGCTGTCACGGACACGGTATAAAAGAGAAGCGCACCTCTTGCGCATAATTGTGGCAGAGCTGTCTACATTTGCGTCTGCTAACATGCCAGACACACTAGAATAACGTGGCAGCCCCATCAACACCCGGAACGTGTTGTTGTACTGGACTCGCAGGTCACTATATGCCTTCTGCGTATAGTTCACCCACAGGCAGCACGTGTAAAAGGTTTGACAAAAGGCTTTAAATAGCGTGACCTTTACTGCTTTAGTACAGCGTGCAAACCGGTGGGCCAACATGCCACATCGAGCAGGCAGTGACCTGCGCTCCCTCTCCACGTCTGTGTTGTCTCTCAAATCATCCGAGACCCAGTGGCCCAAATATTTAAATTCTTTAACTACTTTAAGATTCACTCCACATAGTGTAACCGGCGGTATATTGTGCTAGGTTTTATGACCAGATTTAAAAATCATGAGCTCGCTCTTGAGTGCATTATATTTGAGCCCGTGAGCCTCGGCATAGGACTCACATATATTTACGAGCTTTCTCAGAGCTTCGATTGATGGGCTCAGCAGCACCATATCATCAGCATAATTTATATTATTAACACTCATACCGTCAATGTGACATCCGACTCCGGTGTTACTGAGCTCATCAAGTAAGCCATTTAAATATAAATTAAAGAGTATATATAACTATTATCAATGATATTGCTCCACAATTATCATATATTTTTAACAAATGTATTATTTGTATGAAAAATAGTAAAGTTAAAGTTCCTTTGTTCAAAAGTGGCGATAGACTAGAACCCGAAAATTATAAGCCTATTTCTATTTTAATTCTATGTTTATTTTACAAAAAAGATCTGTACAGGCTATTTGTAAGTTAAAAGCTAGAGACTCCCTAAGAGATGTTTTAAAAAAAATGGTATTCTTACGGTAGCTTCTCAATACATTTTTAATAACTTACTATATATACGCCAAAATGAAATGTTTATATTAAAATGACAGGCTCGTAGCGCCTAATTTTCGACTTCAAAAAGTTAACAAATCCTTGAGTGTACGCACATATAATAAAATTCCACAAGATATGTTAAATCTTCCTTTTCTTTGTTTTAAAAAGAGCAACTGTTGGGTTACTGGCCAGCTCTTCTCAGCAGAACAGCATTCCAAGCTGGTGGTAGCTTACTCACAGACTGACTATAAGACCATAAATGACCAATTTAATGTAATTGACGACTCAAAAGTACGTGTCTAATGCCTACTTAAATAAAGATATTTGGAAAGTTCTGAGCCTCTCAGCATTCTATAAGATACATTTTGGAGAGTGTGCGCAGGAGTTACATGACCTAATTTTCCCTTTTTCCCCTTTCCCTTGCTTGCACTCCTCTCCTTGCAACGCGATGGGCCCGGCACCCACACGGTGAATCCATGGTTTGCTAAGAAGCTTCGTCGTCTGTCTATATGAAAGGGCTGAATTCTATTACTATGAATTAGAATACAAATAGAAGAGATGAATTTTTTTATTCTTCATTAATAAAGAAACTCAAATTGAAAAAGTTAGTTCATATTTTAACAAGTATATTTTTATAAAGTTATTAAAGTTATATCTTTCCAGATTCTACTAATTCTTTTACTTTATATTTCTGTATTTTGCCAGATGTAGTTTTGGGAAAATCATGAGTTATTTTAAGTATTTTGGGAATTTTAAAACTAGCAATGTTTCCAGCGCAATGTTTTTTTAAATCTTCGAGTGTGAATTTTGCATTTTCGCGAATTCTGACCACGGCACAAACTTCCTCCCCGAGTCTCTCATGTGAGACTCCAATCACCTGTAAACACAAATTAAATGATATTGTCACGACATTTAGTCAAAAATAAACTAAACTTGGAGCAAAAAGTTGAAAGTGCGGAATATTTTTACCTGACTCTCAATAACGTCCGGATGCATATTCAGAAAATCTTCGATTTCTTTTGGGGCAATATTTTCGCCACCTCGCACTATTATTTCTTTTATACGACCAACTACTTTTCCATATCCTTCTGGTGTAATTATAAATCTGTCTCTAAATTATACAAAAAAACAAAAAAATGGATTATTATTATTTATATTAATGCTTAGCAGTTATGATAAAAGACTACATTATAGAACCCGTGAGGGAATATTAGTTTAGATCTTCTCGAAAAGAAACAGCATTATTCGCATTTAACCTACTTTTGTTAAAAATAATTCAATTTAGATTTAAGCTTGAAGTTATGATTGTAGAGTAATAATGAATAATCTATCAAATTTAAAATAGTTCAAAGATCAACACTTTAAAACAATAAAAAAGGACTTCACTGAACATAATATAAGTGAATTAAAGTTTTAACAATAAAATCACAAAAAATATAATATTAAATTTATTCTCCTACCCGGTATAAAGCCAACCGTCTTCTCTTACTGCCTCCTTCGTTTTATCTGGATCATCCAAATAGCAAATCATAGTACCATAGCCACGCACCATCAGTTCTCCTGGGCTCCCAAATGGTACTATATTACCATCACTATTCACCACCTCAAGTTAATATGTTTATTTGAATATATATAATTCTCCATTTTAGTTCTTTAAATATACATAATTTTATATTTAATAATATATACCTTAACTTCGGTGTGGTCTGTTAAATAGCCTACAGTTTCTGCAACCAGGTCTACGTTGTCGCTAGGTATTGATTGAAATACGCATGCAGTAGTTTCAGTTAGTCCATACAGCGCCTGAGAAAGAAACGTACTCTCATATTAGGTCTACAGGAATAGGGAATATTGATGTCTTTTTTTTACTGAAATTAAACATTTGCCTCTTTATATCGTAGAAAAAAAATGTAAATAGGCTTGAAAATATTCTAGATATCTATATTACTATGAAGTGAAAAGGGAAACATTGAATAAATTTGAGCCGTTCACACGTTCATTTTGCGCGCGCCTTGCGTGACGTCAAATGATAGGTCCAGTGAATGTGGTAAACATTTTAGTTACTTTATACATATTTTAAATTTTAATAGCTATATAAATCATGAAAGAAGACAAAAACCATCTTACAAATAGTATATAGTTCCGGAGTGCAAAAATGGTAAAAAACTCCCGAAAAAAGGGTTTTATTGTATTCCAAGAGATATAAAAATACAAAAAAAATAGTGTATGGTAATTAAAAGGGATAATATATGTACTTAGTCGTGTACTTTATTTCTATACAGCTTAGTGTAAGTTTTGTAAGAAGTAAGTTCTGCATTAGCTATTGAACATTAGAAAATTTGGTTAAAAATTAACCTAACCAAGTTTACAAAAGTGAAGTGTAACTTTCTATAAAACCCTTTTCTATTTTTTGGTTTTAAGATTATTTTATGGTTATCGATTTATTTCAGGTTAAAGAAGCTACAGCAAATTGTATTGAATACTAGGATCCGCCACAATGCGCTGCGGGAGTTGAGCTGAGCGCCTTTCCCCTTTTGTATGCTACTAAAGTCGGTCCATACCGCGCCCAAGGACTTCCAATGAAGTTGTTGGCACCGGAAAGGTTAAGAGTAACGATTGGCGAGCGCGCATAGGTTAAGTTAAGCTTAATACTATGGGAGATTCAGTATTTTGACCATATCTTTAAAACGAAACAATATTTTTTATTCAATTTTTTGGAGTAGAAGCCCAGTCACGTCCTTGACATGCGTGCCATTTTTTTTTTAAATTGGTCAAGTGGTTTTCCTGTGATGTTGCTTCAAAAAAATGATTCCCAAATGCTTAAGAGCTTCGCTTACACTCAGCTCAATAATATAACGAAACAGCAAGGAGAAAATGTAATCTAAGTTTGAAGAAAGGAGTTGTGCCTCATATATCTTTGTGCCAAAAACACCAGCTGAATGAATGACAATGTCCGTAGTCAAAAGGCAAAGATTAACAAAATCCGTTAATGAAGCCTTTTCAGAGTTCAGTTCAGAGTTCAGTTCAGAGTATCACAAGTAGTAATGTTTCAACCAATGCATATGGTGAACCTTCACAAAGGAGTGATCACTGAGTGAGTTCTAGTACTGCCCATACAAATGTCTGTGATATTAATCAACCAGGACTCAGTACTTCTCCTATTTAATGTGATGATCAAAAGGCAGAGCCTTGCTTTTCACATATTGAAGATAAATTACCGAGTGACTACGCTGTGAAAGTGAATATTAAACCGAATAGTAGAAGTAAAGGTGTCAATGTAAATATATCTGCTGTAAAAAAAAATGTACCGTTGTCCTCTTTCAACACAATATTGGAACTTTACCAGTGAAACTATCTCTTTAGGAAAGGAAATTATTCACTGAAAACACAGCTGATAGTACTTCTATATAGCATCTTATATATCTGCTTTATGAATCAGGTGAAGTGGAAAATGATTCAGAGGAAGAAACATTTTAAAAATGTATTGTAGCATGCTAACTGCTATTGAAAAAGAGTTTGTAGTTGTTAAAATATATAGAATAAAATATTTATATATATAGAATATATAGAATAAAATATTTTAGAATAACCCAAACAAACGTATCATTTAATAAAACTTTTAAGCACGAAAATATAGGTTTAAATAATTTATTTTTCAGAAACATTAATACCACAGTATGAACTTCAACGTCGATAATTTGAATGGCGTGTCAAATGACGTCACATTTCCTTTCGACCAATGGTGCCGTATTTTGGAAGTTTGTATTTTGCTTCCTTAATTTACACTTTTCAGAAATTATTTTATAGCCTTAAAAAATTTGTAAATAAAAAAAATCTTTTTTACATAATGATGATAACAAGTATTCGAGAAAAAATATTCAGACCATTTCAAAATTTTATGCATATTCCCCATTGAGTGTTACTTGTTGTTGTAGTTGTTAGAGACCCTGACTGCTGGACCACGATTGAGGGTTCAACCGAGTCGGGGTATACTGTATTTCCCTTATTGACATGTTTGTGAAGTTCGCCACGACATAGGTTTAACATAATATCTAATGCGGAGCTTCCGCATTTTATGTCTTTAAAAAAATAAAAACAAATAACAATGTACTTTCTCATATTTCTACGATTGGTCACAGTATTTTTTTCTATGGGGTAAAGATTGCTTTGAATTTTTTTAATTATTATACTTACTCTAACAGATTTTACTTTGAGTTGCGAATTTATTCGACGTATTAGTTCTGGACTGCACGGTGCTCCGGCTGCAAGAACCATATTCAGGTTAATGGGCAAATAGGCTTGGTCTTTTATTATCGACAATATATCAACGTACATTGTAGGTGTTCCTGTTACAACAGTGCACCTTAAAACAAAAAAAAACATAAGTGTTATTACTTTCTTTTTAAAACAATGTGGCAGGTTACAATCGCCAGATATCTAAATATAGTATTTTTTTTCCAATGTTATATTTTTTTCAAATGTTCATCAGTTTATGAAAGGTTTTCTTTAGGTTTTGTTGCATAATATGCCATTTTATGAAAATGTTCTTGTCATTTCCTGTTTTCCTTATAAAGTCATAGACCTGGTAATTATATAAACTATATGAAGTAAATACGTCGGTTGTGGTATGGTTTACTAATTATAATAGTGTTTTATTATAGTTAATTAATTAAGAGTAGACTAACAAACCTGATCACGGCGTTGTACCTATAATTCAAATGAATCCATGTCAATCCCGTACATGGTGTTAATAGACGTGTAGAAACACTTACTTCTCAGCACAGAGTGCTTTTATAGTAGCAGTTGGACTATAAACTGGCGATGCAAGGACGACTGTCATGCCGTGCTGGAGAGCTGACAGCATTGTCACTATAGAACCTAGTGCGTGGAATAACGGGGCCTGGAATATTGAAAGTGTAATATTAATCTTCCTTAGAGTATTCACGTGACTTATTCAGTGGTATCTCAAGTAACGAGTTTATGGACGATAGATATACGGGTTACTGACGAGATCGAGAAACTAGTAAAACCTTAAAGTCAAACGGTGGAGGAGTCTTGGTTGCCGTTTAAAATAGGTTTAAAAGCTACAGAATTACCGCTTAGGAAACTTTAAATGAAGATCTTTGGGTCAATCTGGTGATTAAATCTAAAATTATTTCTATTTGTGCATTTTATATTCCTTCGAAATTAAAATATGATATATTGGAATGTTTTATACAAAATGTTGAATCAGTGTTTATCAAACAGAATTCGACCCTTATTATAGGAGATTTCAATATACCAGCTCTAAACTGGGAATTTAATCATAGTAATAGAACCTCTCATAAAATCCGCACTAGCTCCTTGTATTTTATATTGTCCTCAGCTAGTGCTCTATAAGGATCTCAGGGTATTGACAAACTTTTTCCGTTGACAAATATATATGTAAATGAAGTATTAGTGCAATTAAAATCTTTAGATATAAACAAGTGAACAGGTGTGGATGGTATACCAACTACTTTTATTAAACAAAGCGCAGAAACAGTTGTGAAACCACTTTAATTAATTTATCGAAGGTCATTGCAGGACGGTAAATTTCCTACAATTCAGAAAAAAGCTGTGGTGGTTCTTATATTTGAGGGTGGAGAAAAACAAGAAATCTCAAATTATAGACCCATCAATATTTTGGCCATGTTCTCGAAGGTGTTCGAATCATTGATCAAGTATTAACTTGGCATACGAAGTCAATAATTATAGACAATCAACATGGTTTTTTTTAAAATATACCCGATTTAGGAATTACTGTTGATTAAGTTTTATTCCACAAATCGATGCTGTAATATCGCCGTCACTGGATCGTCGTGGATCTTATTATAAAACCTAATGTGTAAAACATTATTATTTTTATTTTATATTACATTTATTATTAGATTTTATAATAAGATCCACGAAAAATTAAAAAAAATTGATACTAAATTAATATTATATAATTCTCTGATAAGAAGTAAGTGGAATATTGTTCTATTTCTTGGAATCCCTTTTATCAAGTACATATAGACAGAGTAGAATGAATACAAAAGAAAATGTTGAAGTTTTTGTCCTATAAAGATAATTTATGAATTCAGCTAAATAATTATGACTTGCTTTTAAAACATTATAAAAGGCTCTCGCTCTCAAATCGAAGAGATATGGCCGACCTGTGTTTTTTACACAGAATACTATCAGGGGAAATTGACTGTTCTAGAATACTTCAAGATATTAGTCTAATTGTACATAAGCCAAATGCAAGGCTTTTAAATTTGCCAATTTTTAAAATTATCTTTTCTAGAACTAATTTGGGTTTAACTGCCCCAATAAACAGACTTGTCAAAACATATAACAGTATTTCTAAGAAAGTCGATATTGATATATTTAATGATTCATTAAGGACCTTTAAAATAAAAAATATCTCAGTTATCAAAACAAATAAAAATAAACTGTTTTCTGATTATTCAATTTTATATTTAAACAAAACTGATACCTCTTAAAATTTAACATACTTTTAAAAATACTTTGTTTTTATTTTTGCTAAAATATTTATTTTTATTGATATTTACTGTTTTTTAAATTTTAGTTAATATTTTTTTTATATAATTTTTTTATGTTTAGATAATTTTTTTCCTTTTACATGACGAGACTAGACGAAGCTTCTCAGCATTCCATGGGTTCACCGAGCGGGTGCCGGACCCATCGCGTTGCAAGGAGAGGAGTGCAAACAGTGCCTGGGACTTGCGACCCAGGAGTAGGTTTAAGGGGCTCCTTTATTATGCGCAAAAAAGCTCGCTTTCACCCTCTACACTCTTCTTCCTACCTAACCAAATTTGGAAAGAACCTACTAATGCCGCTTTTGAAATACGTTCTAGAAATTAGCCGGTGCTTGTTCTACAAAGGCCAAGGTCTTTAAGTAGGTTATAGAGAGATTTTACTGTTATATCTCGCGTTCCCACTTCTACCGCGTACAAACTAACTATAAATTTATACTTGGACACTTCGTTGGTCGGTTTGTAATACTTATTAAGCTTGAATGTGTGGTCCCTGGGGATGTTTGTTTTCCAGGGAACAGTAGGCTCCACAAGTATCACACGCCTCAGATGTTTAGATTACAGGAATAAGTCCGGTCTGGATGACGAATCACCAACATCCCCAGGGTTTTTCATACGTGTTCATCATGAGAGTCTAATCAGAAGCCGCGCCTAAAATTGAATAAGGCTTCGGTTTTGATTTTTTGGAGCAGCCTTCTTTAACGAATTCTACAGATCGTTTGGTGGTTGTTATACCCTTCCGCGCTCTTGCTACTGAAAAAATAACCGCTTCTAATCCTTATCGTGGCGACGCGAGTATTGACCTTTATCTAGAAGTATCCTACACCCTACTAATAGGTGTTTCGCGGTTTGTATTGCCTCCCCACAGATGTTGCAAGACTTTTCGGTGCCTTTGCCCCATCTTACTAAATTACTTTGATTTGTGAGAGTCATTTGGAATGCATTAAGATAGAATTTTAATAATGCTGGGGACCAATCATAAATTAGGGTGCGCCACTTCAAAGCTAGTGGAATACGAAAATCTCCTACCTTTTTGAGATCATTTAAAAAGCTATCGACTATAACATCCAACGATGGAGTACGGCCTTGGTAATCGATTTTTTTACTTACAAATTTAAACGGAATTGCTTCCGCAACCGTACTAACGCACTGACCGCTTATTATAAGACCCGGATCGTAAGAGGTATATTTGGTATTCCGTCTACCCAGACACAGACTAAAGCATTTACTTGGTTTTGTCCTCAATCCGCCCGTCCACGTACAGAAATCCTCAACTACATTTAAAATTATTGTTTTTATTAAAACAATATTGTTTTCATTTTTACGTTTATTATTTTTTTTAGTTATTTCTGTTTGTTTTATTTTTGTATTAGTTATAGTATAAATTTTAAGTGTGACTCTGTAAAACAAATGTTTTCCATCGTATATTACGTTGACTTCCTATTAAATAAATAGATAAATATCATTAACCAATTAAGCCGAATATTCTATTGAAATATGTGTATAATATTAGAACCTTGATAAAATTCAGTTTACATTTACATTTTCATTACATTACAACTTTTTTTTATTTAAGATATAAAATTTTATATTACCTGTATACATACGATTTGATGTCCAATTGTGAAATCGTTTCTAATTCCAATAAAATGGCTATTATTTACAGTAGCTTTATGAGAATTCAGTGCTGCTTTCGGATTTCCTTAAATAAATTAAACTTTTAATGTTATATACAATACCCAAACAAATAAATAGTCAGATAACTCAGTTGATATCAGTTCGTATATTAAAGAGAGATTCCTACAAAGAGACATAAAAACCAGAGTTAAAATATTTGGAAAACCTAAGATTCACTGATAAAAGAACAAAAATACACATGACTCCTTCAAGGTACCAGTTCACGTCTAGTTACGTTCGGTAATATTGATCTTAAACATTGTCTGGAAACTAAAGAATCGTTAGAGGAAGATGATCAAATACTTTTCTTAGTAACTACTGCCGTTTTCGGGATTACAATTATACTAGGAGTGATCCAAAAGTAATTATAATGACAATAAAATATGGTTAAAAAGATTACGAAATAAAATCTACATTATCTCCTAATAAGTAAATACGTTTATTCTGTCTTTTTTTAAACCTAGGATTACTTTGGAAAAATATCTTTGCTTGACTCTCCCAAAATGCGGTCATCACTTCACTATCTTCCCTACCGTCTTAATTTTTATTTAACTCTGAGGTATTTTTTGAGCCGAGGACAGCGGTAGAAGTCGCTAAATTTGGTGAATATGAAAGGTGAATATGGCAGCCATTGCAACTGAGGCTTTGTGAGCGGGTTCTTTGTCCCAGTCAATCAGCACGCGAGCTAGAGTGCGTTTGCGCTTCTATTCTCCTTGATGGTTTTTCGTAATTTCCTTTTTTAACAGTAACAGTAGCTGTTTTTACTCCATTCCATTATTATTTCTTCAGCATCTCAAAAAACGGACGTCATAACCTTTAACGCCGAATTTGAAACCTTAAATTTCTACACCGGCGGTGAGAAAGCTCGTTTTCAGGTCATCAACTGTCGTTTTATTTCAGAACCCAAGTGGTCCAGGGTCTCGTCCATGGTCACAAAGCGTGACAAAAACTTCTCCTGGTCTGCCTGAAATTTTACCAGTAACTTACTCGGGTCTCCACGCTCCTTCTTCAGGACCCTTTGAAATCTCTGTTATCTCAGCCACATGCCTGATAGGCACTCTTCGATCTTCCAAAACTATATCTTCAATTTCGACGTTGATGGCCTTTCCTTGCGATGTTCATTTTCAGGTGATGTTCTGCGCAGCTGTAGAATATAAAGGAGCAGGGTTGGGGAATGGTTCCACCAAATCTTTGTGTATATTTTTGTTAGATATTATTTAAACACAGGTACTTAATCACATCTCTAATACAGATTTTGTTCATTTGGATGTTATTTCTCTGGAGATTCGTATTGAAATGAATGCATCTAATGGAAATCAAGGCCAATAGGTAAATATTCCAAGCCATTAGGTAATATGATTTTTTTAGATTGACTGAGTGTATATAATGACAACCTAAAAAGATTTTTTATTTTTTTTTTATGCTAACTGGAAATAATCGATTATCAACACATTTGGATCACCCCTCGTATAAGCTGTTTTACTAACTCCGCTACTTGTAGTTATTTTTATTGGTTGCATTAAATAAACGAGAACCGTCAAGTAAATGTTGTGATTTAAATTAGAATTAGAGTTTTGGTAAAGTTCACATACCTACCAGTAGACCCAGAGGTGAGAAGAACAAGACAACCATCATCCTGTTTCACTTGTTGCCCATATTTTGATATCGCATTATGAGTTATTTGACCTCTTATAAGGGAATTCATATCGTAAATACCACTGTTAAATTGAATTAGGATTTCAGTTACTAAATATGAAATGGTTTTTTTTTTCTGTCTCAAATTTATGATTCGATGACATAAATATACTTATTATATATTTGACAGGAATGTATAAAATTTTAATTATTTATCAATATAACAATGATCAGAGATGGTATTATATTTCTAACTTTACTCACTTTAGCATTTTCTTCTCAGCAGTAATGACGGTTGTTAAAGTTGGAAATTCCTTTGTAGTAAGAGCACCTCGTTTTGATGTATTTAGTTCAGGAATCATATCATAGAGCATGCTGTTATAATTCTTCGTCCTAAATGACTCTCCCGTAAAAATTCCCTTTAATTTTGTTTTATTAATACAGTAATTTAATTCGCGTTTTTCATACATTGGATTGAGTAGCACCTGCAATAAGTTTAGTTTTAAGAGAAAATACAGAGTTAAAAACAATTATATAAATAGAAATATAATTATAATTTCCAATACCGGTATGATGCCAGCTCTAGTAGCCCCAACTAGCGCAATAATCCATTCAGAGCAGTTGTGTGACCACAGACCAAGCTTATCTCCATTTTCGAAGCCATTTTCTCGAAGCATACATCCAAAAGAGTCAGCCTGAAATAAATGATTAGTTTATTGTAATATGATGACAAAAATATATACGAGTTCGGTACTAAAATTACAAAAAGGTCTATTTATAAATAGGTTAATATTTAATTAATAATTATTATATTTATTATAATAAATCTAAATCTAAATATCCGCCCATTTATATTAACCTCGCTGTTGCCAGCGACTTCGTGTGCCTTCCCGTTCTTCCTCCTTTTCCTCTTTAGACATATCATACTCGTATATCAAAACTTAATATTTCTATAAAGCCATATTTTTTATATTTATTGTAATTAGAGAGCAAATAATTTATTGTGTTTCTCGCGACTTAGTATAATTTTGTAAAAAAAAATGTTTAGCTACAAAAATTATATGAAATATTTTACTGGCTTCGATATCCAAAATATTTAAATACTGATATGATTTAATTCTGAAATGTATGTTGTTAATAGTAGGTACCTAATTTATTTACATAATCATTATTGTATGCAATGCAAAAATAAAACATATGCAAATATCCCTTGACTCCAAACGTCATTGTAATATTATTATTTAAATGTTTTTTTTTGTATTTTTAATTCTATCGGTGTTCTATCTCAAGAAATATTATTTCATGATTTAATGATTAGTGCAACTGAAACATAAAACTACAACTAAATAAAAGAATACGAATATGAACAGTTTGTTAATAAATATAACTTGATAATTCGTATGTGTCTTGGTCATACATATGTATGAATTTTCTTAAAAATGTATTTATTTGGTTACGTTATATTAAGTGTGATTTACGAACATACTTTACTCAACAATTCCTCATACGTTATTATTACATCTTCATGCACTGATCTGATCGCCACTCTGCCTGGATTCTTATGAGCTGCTTTGGCGAGCTGATCGCCTAACGTGGCGTTAATCAAGGGTTCACATCCTGTGTTTCTCAAATAGCTGCCTTCACCTAAAGCTATATGGTGTTTTAGTCTGTAATCATTTATTGATATATAGATAAAACGCCATTATAATACCTACTTCACGACAACTGTTTTTCATATATTTTTAAAATATAGTTATTATTTGTTTAATTTAAGATTTCTAATGTTTGAAAATATCTTTAAACATGTATAGCCATGTTAAGCTTATTTAAATTTATAAAATAAAGAATGAAAAATAAACCGATACGGTACGATAGCGATACGGTAGCTCAATTGATAGAGCGACGGGACGGTTTCCCAGTAGTCAAGGGTTCGAATCCCTGCCCGTATCGGTTTATTTTTCATTCTTTATTTTATAAATTTAAGATTTCTATCATGCTAAATTCTAAATGTAAAGACAGACGTGATTATGGATTTTTTTTTGAAGTTAGGTATTAATGAATGCTAATTCATTCAAGCCACGTTGTATCCAGCATGTGCCGAGACTTAGTACATCAAATAAACATAAGAATACATCTTAAAACGATTAACCGAAACTAATCCGTAAAGTCACCGTAATTACAATACACTGATAAAGTTATGAAACGTTTAAACGTACATTATTAAGTATTATCAGTAAATAATTGTTTATAGAAACTTCAAGACATAACATAATAAAATAATTGCTAATTATCTATCTTTTAGTTATAAATATCTATCTATCTTTTAGTTATAAGTATGTTAAATACGTATTTATTACTTTTCTCTGTTAAATATCTTTTTAACATTAGATACAAATATAGAGATGAAGTTTATGACGAACATGGGTAATTGTATCTACTTATGAGCTTAAAATATTATGTGAAACTTACCTCATTTTAAGAGGTCCTAAATTCCTGGTAAAACTAACAAATCTTTTAGTAAACATAATGTATGTATGTATGTCCCGGAGTATGGTTGTATGTCAACTGAGCGTCTGGCGTCGTCACCACCACTCAATTGATGTTATCAAAAATAAATGACGTGTTTACATTGGACTTTATTCGCAATAAATAAATTATTTACAATAAATTAAATCATAACCAGCGCATTCGCTTATTAAAAAATTGATTTAGTAATCCTATTGATTATTTATTTGTAATAAATATAAAGAAAATTAAGATGTTTTGTAAGATATGTATCCAACATACTTATTTGTTTTTAGCATCACCATTTGCATTTTCGCCTCATGTAATAAATCATCAAAATAGTATACGTGAAAGTCTTATAATACTATATATATATTTATTTATTTATTATATTTATAACAGACTAGCTTTTGCCCGCGACTTCGTTCGCGAGGACTTCAGGTTCGTCCCGTCTAGTCATAACCGAAATATAACACGTCTATCACCGAAACGGTATTTATCGCCGAAATTGCTATGACTCTGCATTTTAAATCTGTGATATCTTCGAAAATATTTATTTAATTTACATGCTGTAAAAAGCCATATTGATCTTTATTAAATGCACAATGTATTTAAGATACTTAATTGGATAAGGATTAATACTGTATTGCTTAAAATCGCTTCGTAAATAAGCCATTATTTCTCGTACAAAGTAAAGGGTAAAAAATGGTTATTGTGGGTTATTCCTAAGAGATAAACATATACCATCACGGACTTTTTTGTAGACCTTTTTAAGTTGTACAATACTGTAGTAAATTGTTTTGATCTATCTTGTAGGATTCAGTCAGTGTTTTTTTTACGACCTCACATTAAAAACCTCAAAAATTGTAGCCTATGTGCTATTCTGATGTATAAGCTATAGCCTATGTGTTATTCTGATGTATAAGCTATATTGTGGTAAAGTTTCATTCAAATCCATTCAGTAGTTTTTACGTGAAAGAGTAACAAACATCCATACATCCATACTTACAAACTTTCGCCTTTATAATAGTAGTAGGATTAACACACAATTCATAAAATACGTTCTTGTAAAGTTAATCCATTGACACGTGTGACGCCACTTATGTATATGTGAACAACATTTAGGCACATAAGTTGCACTAACAGCCACACTAATAAATCTATGAAAATCATTAAAAAAAATCAAGAAATATATTCCTAATTTAAATAAAAGTTTTTTTTAAATCACTTACTTAGATGATACTTAGATATTATTCAACAAGTTGCCGTTGACGAATAATTCTATGTCGGTATCGGTTTCTTTGGAGCACAATAGTTTTATACAAAGCGCATACAAGGGGAAGTGGAGAATATTTTAGAGAGATGTATCCAATAATGTCTAGATCTGGATGGAATGTTAAAAAAAAAATTTTGGGAGAAAATTTCTGAAGACTAGAGAACCAGTTATACGCTTTTTAAGAAATGATGTGTGAATGACTCTAGGTGACTGCGAGCTAGGACGTTATATTATATTATAGTGAAAATAAAGAAAAAATATATACAACTATAATTTATGATTTTGTGATCGTGTATATAAAAGAGCAATTGAGGGAGAATACAAAGATTTTATAAATAGGAGTTTTACTCATTCCTATTTCCTCAGCGCACTGCTAGGAGTATACTGGTGTTGAATTATTACTGGGCTAGAAATGCTTAGAGTTATAATCCTTAAAGATCTTGTAAATTTGAGAGTATTAAGACGTACTAGAGGCGTGGTTATTTGTTCTAGTATTCTTTTCGGTATCACAGTTTACTTGGATTCTAATTTAATCTCACATATCCATTGTAACGGTGACTTAAATAAATACTGTTAATAATTATATAGATAAGTTAAAAAGAACCTATAAGAATCTTCATGGATACATATCTAGATGCATACCCAGATTTTTTTTACATGGAACTTCTATTTTAAACCGAACAAATAAAGTCTGTATATTGAATATTTATATATTCGGCAATGCTATTGTTTTGTAATATTTATGGACCAATTTATTTCCAGTTACTCTGAGACTTGTCTTGTTCTTGGACTAAAAAATATTGACTTGGTATTTGATAATACATATCTAGTGTATTGTCAAGTGTAGTTGGGTACTTATAGAATGTAGGTAAGCATCACACCACTTTACTAAATACGCGATACTTAAGAAATATCAATAACATGATAATTTTCCGTTAATACAAAGTCAAATTACTTTAACAACAAAATAGAGCGCGATAGAAGAAATAATAACAAAATATAACTCAAGCAACACGGTGCATAAGAATAACTGGAAACTAACCTGGTCTATGTAAAGTACTATCTAACTAAAGTAAACTGTGCAATAGCACATGTTAAATATAACACCTTTGCCAAAATAAAAAAAGCTTACGTTCATCTTAAACATCTATTCTAAATTGTCAATGATATAGATTATATCATGGCTTCAAATATTATGTCCTACATAGAAACCTACAAATTGTGTATTATATAAAACTTACGGTTGCTGTTTCCATTTAAAAAAACTAGATTCCTAAGCAGGCGATAGCAAAGTGACAAAATTATCCCCTTTACATTCTCCTTTTTTCTACTATAGAGTACTAAAGAAACACCTTAACAATATAATTAAATATTTGCAGCATATAAATGCAGCTGTTGTCAACTACCTCATCTTTGATCGTCACCTCTAAACTAAATACGCTATCTTAATGTTTGTACTAATAAATATTTAATTGGGTGCTCCTCTACATTTAGTTCTACTATACTTTGTAGGAAAGAAAAAAAAAATAAAAGAAAACTTTTGTTCGAACGTTGTAAACACAATTAAAATTTCAAAAAATATAAAGAAACCAAAAACATTTTAAAAACATTACATAAGTTAGAAAATAATAATAATTATTATTATTATTAAATAAAATAAAAAAAAATTAAACTAATATTTTTAATTATAAAATAACTTATATAGTGAAAATTACCTAAATAGCCTGTTACCTATTGATTCAAGTTTTGTAGCATTGACAATTTAAATAATACACAAATCACACTAAAACGTTTACTTTGTTTAGTCTAACACACAACGTTGAGAGAACAATGTTTTTGCTTGAAAGGGCCTCGAAGAATAAAATGAGTAGTGAAGATGTTTTTTTTGCTCTTTCAGATAATGAGATTGTAGTATAATATTTACTATGTTGTGTATGATATATAGTAGTATGTGTAGTATTATATGCTGTTTATTTCTAATAATCAGACATTGTAGCTTAGTAAGATTTAATAAGGTACCAAGGTTTTTTGTCTATTTTCTAATTTACACATAAACAAAATTCTTTCGCCATCTCAGTATGGGTTTCGACCACATATATCTACAAGTCATGCAGTTCTTGATCTAATTAATGAGACAGTTTCTAAAATAGATAATAAACAAAAGGTTTTGGGTGTTTTCTTAGACCTTGCTAAAGCGTTTGACAGTGTTTCTGTCTCCACTCTAATTACCAAGCTAGAGCTTATAGGCATCAGAGAACTTGATTTATTCCAGAGTTACATAGACGCCAAGTTACAAAAATTGGAGAGTGAATAAGTAGAGACCAACCTGTCTTTTACGGAGTCCCACAGGGCAGTACATTTGATCCAACCCTATTCTTTTTTTTTTTTTTTTTATACAATCTAGGGCAATGCTTGACTACATTCCACCTGATGGTAAGTGGAATGTAGTCTTAGATGGTAAGGCGCATTGCCCTAGCAACCTATTCACTCTTCTCTTGAAGACACCCACATTATATTTGGCCGGAAATACCGACGCAGGCAAATTGTTCCAGTCCTTCGCTGTACGCACTAAAAATGAGGAAGCAAAGCGCTTCGTTCGGACAGGTGGAATGTCCACAACAAAAGGATGGATACCTGCCGTGCGTCGGGACGTCCGGTGATGGAAGGGGGACGGGGGAACTAAGTCGTGTAGTTCCTGAGCACACTCACCAAAATGTATCCTATAGAATACTGAGAGGCTAGCAATTTTACGCCTGTGTTCAAGGCTATGGAGGTCGGCTTCGACCAATTCGGTATCGCCGATAAGCCTCTTTGCTCGCCTCTCAATTGAGTCCAGAACCGCAAGATGAGACTTTGCGCCACCAGCGAATATGTGTCCACAGTACTCTACACACGACCGGATCTGTGCTTTGTATAAAACAAGAAGCTGTCCCGGTGTAAAGTACTGCCGAACCTTCGCAAGAACGGCAAGCTTTGCTGCTGCTGCTCTTGCTCTGGACTCAATGAACCGACCAAAGTTGAGGTTCGAGGAAATCTCTAAGCCTAACAACTGAAGCCTGTCACTGTATTCCAAGGATACATTCTGGAAAGTAGGAGCCAAGGTGAAAGGGCTCTTTTTGGCAGTGAACAGACACGTCTGCATTTTGGTGGCGTTGAACTTGACAAGATTGGCATTGCTCCATGCGGAGACTGCCTGAAGTTTGCCATTCAAACGTTGCACCATGGCTTCTCTTTCAGACTGTACTTGATCTCGACTAGCCCGAGTACTCGGCAGATATCTTTCTACAACTGTGCTGTCGTCTGCATACCCATAGATACCGGGCTTCAACAGATCATTAATGTGCAGCAGAAACAGAGTTGCAGAAAGAACGGACCCCTGAGGCACTCCGGCATTTATTGTCAAGGGTTCCGAGGAACACCCGTCGACAACTACTCGGAGAGATCTGTGGCTCAGAAAGTCCGTTACCCAGCCGATCAGACCAGGAGATATACCGTACGCTGAAAGCTTGCATATAAGGCTCGCATGCCAGACCCTGTCAAATGCCCTCGAGACGTCCAGAGAGACGGCGACCGCTTCTCCGTTCTTCTCGATGGCCTCGCCTAAAATGTGTGTAGCATACACTAGGAGGTCCCCAGTAGACCTATTACGGCGAAACCCGTATTGTCGGTCACTGAGGAGATCGTTACCTTCTAGGTATGCTAGTAGGCGCGAGTTCAATACACGCTCCATAATCTTGCAGAGTATGGAGGTGATTGAAATCGGTCTGTAATTGACAGGGTCGGCACGGCTGCCTTTTTTGGGCACGGGTTGCACATTAGCAAGCTTCCAGGATTTCGGCACTATTCCAGTCATGAAAGAGAGACGATACAGACGTGTCAGTACAGGAGACAACTCAGCTGCGCATGTCTTGAGCAGAATGGCTGGTATACCATCAGGACCACTGGCTTTATTCACATCTAAACGACACAATGTTCTCCATACCTCTTTGTTCGTGATGCGGATTTCAGGCATCGAAATACCGCAGTGAGGAAGATGTGCTGGAGAAGCATTGCCAGTGTCTAGATGCGAATTATCAGCAAACAGAGAAGCAAATACAATCGCTTTCTCTGTTGCTGTGTGGGCCAGGGATCCATCCGGCTTCAGCAGAGCAGGCAGTGAGGGCTGGCAGAAATTCGACTCGATCGCTTTCGCAAGAAACCAGAAAGCTCGACTGCCAGTTGGTCTGGCAGAGAGCTTTTCGCCTTTCTTAGCGATTCGATCGAGACGAGCCCTCCGCAATGCCTTTTTGTAGGACTTGGCAGCTTGGTTAAAGGCTCTCTTCTTTATACTTACATCCGGAGTTTTGCGGCTTCGAGCATCAGCCCAAATAAGGTATGCCGAATGTTTTCGGTCATGTGCATGACGACATTCGGCATTAAACCATGGGCGAGCTTTGCCACCGATGGGTACGTCAGCAAAAGGAATAAAATACTCCATTGCCTGATGCACCACATCAGTTATAGCATCCGCGCAACTCGACGGATCCAAAGAAGAGAAGCAGACCTGCCGCCAAGGATAAGACGCAAAAAAGTGCCGCATCTCATCCCATTCTGCTGACTTGTATTTCCATACTCGCCTAACACCATGTGGTTCGAAAGCTGGTGGGGAATATGTAAATACAGATTTCACCAGACAGTGATCGGAGGTTCCCAAGGGGGACGTGACCTCTACACGATACCTGTCCGGATCAGTTGTCAGCAGAAGGTCCAGGCAATTGGCTGTATGGCCTACCACATCTGGTACCCTTGTCGCTTGCCTCACCAGCTGAAAGAGGTCCAAGGACAACGCAAAGTTCCGCGCTTCTCTTCCAGCATGGTCGGTCTTCTGGTACGGGAACAGCCAGTCCTGATGACAGGCATTAAAGTCCCCCAGAAAGACGAGCTGCGCCGAAGGGTACTGATACAGAGCCATATCTGCAGCCTCACTGAGATACTCAAATAAACGAGTTGTCTCCTGGTCACCGCTGTGCGAACGGTAGACACAAGAATACAGGATTTTTTCGTTTCCTGTGTCCACTAAAACCCATAGGGAAGAAAAAGTGGGGTCTTCAAGGTGACGGAGACGCTGAATACAGAGGTCGTTCCGCGCATACACACTGACTCCGGCCCGTGAGCGAAAGTTGTGCTCTAACGAGTAACCGGGATAATCCAAGTATGCAGCGCTCAAAGGACATTGTATCTGCGTCTCCGTCAAAAAGAGCAAGTGCGGCTGCTCTGTCTCCAGGTGGTGGTGGACAGCTAAAAGATTTGAGTGCAAACCCCTCATATTAGTGAGGTGCACTTTATATGAGGAGGAGTGCAACCGCTGCTTTAACTTGTTCCCTTTTTTAAACTTTTTCATAAAAAAAATAAATATAAAAGTGAATAGGGATGGGAAATGGCAGTTGAACGAGGCGGTACATATCGAACCCGACGTCGAAATTGGTGATGTCTTGCCACTGGGAGGCTAGTCTGGAGACTGCGGGGACGCCCGAACCCCCCCAGGGATCGCCATCGGGCCTCCTCGTCTGGTCGCCAACCAGCACGATGGAGCCACCCTGGGATTTTTCGCAGCTGGCGGGGCAGCCTTTCGTGGGTGGCTAACCCACTAATTGGGCCCCCAACTATCTGCGGGCGGCCAGCGGAAAGCCGTCGCTTCGGATCCCGCTACCCTCCTCGACTAGACACCCGACAAAACAAACACCAACCCGACGTCAGACCGGTTCGCCAACGCACCGCAACTGTTCAGACCCATTTCCCATAAACGGCTTCATCGAGCAACGTGCCGGAACACGACTAGGTCGCTTTGCGGCACGACTCTGCCCGATGGGTGGTAACTTTGCCGGCGACCGGATGTTATGGTCTACCACCAAGAAATAATTCTTAATTTATATAAATGATCTCTGACAAATACAGTTGCAGAACGGATCCATTTATACTTAAGCCGACGATACTGCCCTCTTATTTCATGGTTGTGACTGGCAACAAGCCTTTGAATATGCACAATCCGGTCTTTACGTGGTCACGAAATGGCTTTCTGAAAATTTCCTCACTTTGAATGCAGATAAAACTAATCACATAGTCTTTTCACAGACATCTCATACCCGGCCTAGTGATTCCTTTTCACTCACCGCCCACAACTGTTATCCACAAAACAGCATACCATGTACATGTTCCAAGGTCTTTCGCACGTCAAACAGTAAATATCTCAGAGTTACCCTGGATGCCTCTCTCTCATTCCAAAACCATATTGAGTCATTAACCAATAGACCGAGAAAGCTGATTTATATATTTAAAAATCTCCGCAACATTGCAGATTTTGATGTTCTCCGTCTCGTCTATCTAGCCCTAGGTCAATTTCTTGTAAACTATTGTATAGTGGCATGGGGTGGAACCTCTAAATCTCATCTTTTGAAGGTGGAGCAAGCTGTAAGAGCCATTATAAAAGTAGGACATCGCCTTCCTTTTCGCTGTCCTGAACTGAACTGAAGTTTTTAAACTGAACTGAACTGAAGTTTTTAAATTTTGTAACGTCCTATCTGTTAGACAACTCTTTATACAGCAAACCTTCTTAACAACGCATTCAAGAACTCCGTATGACGATAAGTCCCCACTACTCTTACGACGTCGTAACCACGGAATATGTCCTTCTATTCCAATATCTACAAAACTAGCCCAACATCATTACTAATTTCTTAGTGGTTATTTGTACAATAAATTAAACAAGTATATAAATTTTCACTCCGCTAACAAAGAACAGTGCAAAAGAATCTTATTTAAATGACTGCTAGGACAGGATTTTCAAAGCACAGAAAATATCCTATATATAACTGGTGGCTGACGCCGCAGAATATAGACCACGTAAGACTACTTTAGTCAGAAAAAGAAGACCCAAGTCGGTACTCGTTGACCCCGACGACGCGTTCACAGTAGGTAATAACGTGTACGCGTAGGCATAATTGACACCACACAACATACAGACACACACCGTCTATACCGGTATAGACGAGGTCCCAACTGAGTAAGTGCTCCGTTGCTCCGGCGTTCTGCCGTCGGAGGACGCTAGTGTCCAAATGTCCTTAGCTTCCCTCCTGACTAACGACGCCCCGAGCCGAGGTCCGTGTCTCAATCTGAGACGCCCTCGGGACCCACCCGCTCCCCCGGTGACGCTGTAATAGCCAACAGGGCTAACAGTATAGACAAACAAAAAAAAATAAATAAAAAAAAATAAAAAAAAAAATATTTATATAACTTCTTAATTACTACTTAAAATAACAACTAATAATACCTAAAAATAATAACATATTAAGCCCATTTATCTTCACGTATAATAGTCACACGAGCACTGGTTCCTACACACACATACATCTATACTTATATACACACACACACACACTCAAACACACATACACACACAAACACACACACACACACACACACACTTTTTTGTTTTGTTGTTACTTTGATTTTTCTTTATTTTTCTCCTAGAATTAGTTATAATTTTAATTTGTCGTTTTCTACTATTCTCAATCGCACATTTATATCTGTTATTATATAATTTAAACTAACACTACCTGATTAGATACAGAGATGAAATATTCACATTTTTTTTAAATGATTTTACCAAATTTCAACTCTCTTACTTTCAAGGGTTCGGAAGCCTGGAAATCTGTAACACAGGTTTTGAACCTAGTACAAACTCCAGCTCTCGAGGAGGTATTTTTGGATTGTAATTATATTTTATTTACTGTACTAATGCTGTACCTTTTCGAGAGAAATAAAAGCTTTTTGTATTGTTTTGTATTGTATTGTATTGTATTGCATTGCATTGCATTGCATTGCATTGCATTGCATTGCATTGCATTGCATTGCATTGCATTGCATTGCATTGCATTGCATATTGCATATTGTATTGTATTGCTTAAAATCAGGGACAGATTCTTTTTCTCCAAAAAGTACAAATGTGTCTATAACTGAAAATCATCTGCATAACGCCCGTAGAGAAGATATCATTTTAGTTATTTTATTTGCGAATTAAAGAATAGTAAAGGAGATAAAATGCCACCGTGTAAATAACCTGCTTACAACCTGACAACCGATAAATACGACTTAAGCCAACCAGGGCTGGCAATGTATTAGGAGAACGTGAAATAATAAAACCTTTAATAAAGGCTAGAAGAACTGGTATAGTATTGATGTCCATAGCAAGGCGATTATTCTTAGTAACTTTAAATAGAAGTGCTGTGGTAGTTTCGGAAACCAGTTTAGAGAGGACAAATTGGTAAACCTGACTGACGTCATCTATTCTCTCGATATTCAGGTCAACTGGACAGGTCTGTGTCATGCACGAGAATATAAGCTAGCTATAAGCACAAAAAGAAAAAAAACTTTTTGTTTTGTTGTTTAATAGGATTAAATGGCAAAACGAGCACACGGTTCTATACCCATAGTACGAGCTATGACATTACGAAATCTATGACACTTTACCTTATCGTAAAATCAAAAGATAGAATTATTAAACTGTCCAGAAATCAAAATATATTGGCATATTTAAAGTAATCTGTTAGAAAATATATTTATATGCAGTTATTAAGGATAAAATAAATAGCTAAAGATATATTTTCTTGGTGGTAGACCATAACATCCGGTCGCCGGCAAAGTTACCACACGTCGGGCAGAGTCGTGCCGCAAAGCGACCTAGTCGTGTTCCGGCACGTTGCTCGATGAAGCCGTTTATGGGAAATGGGTCTGAACAGTTGCGGTGCGTTGGCGAACCGGTCTGACGTCGGGTTGGTGTTTGTTTTGTCGGGTGTCTAGTCGAGGAGGGTAGCGGGATCCGAAGCGACGGCTTTCCGCTGGCCGCCCGCAGGTAGAGCACGACTTTCGCTCACGGGCCGGAGTCAGTGTGTACGCGCGGAACGACCTCTGTGTTCAGCGCCTCTGTCACCTTGAAGACCCCACTTTTTCTTCCCTATGGGTTTTAGTGGACACAGGAAACGAAAAAATCCTGTATTCCTGTGTCTACCGTTCGCACAGCGGTGACCAGGAGACAACTCGTTTATTTGAGTATCTCAGTGAGGCTGCAGATATGGCTCTGTATCAGTACCCTTCGGCGCAGCTCGTCTTTCTGGGGGACTTTAATGCCTGTCATCAGGACTGGCTGTTCCCGTACCAGAAGACCGACCATGCTGGAAGAGAAGCGCGGAAATTTGCGTTGTCCTTGGACCTCTTTCAGCTGGTGAGGCAAGCGACAAGGGTACCAGATGTGGTAGGCCATACAGCCAATTGCCTGGACCTTCTGCTGACAACTGATCCGGACAGGTATCGTGTAGAGGTGACGTCCCCCTTGGGAACCTCCGATCACTGTCTGGTGAAATCTGTATTTACATATTCCCCACCAGCTTTCGAACCACATGGTGTTAGGCGAGTATAGAAATACAAGTCAGCAGATTGGGATGAGATGCGGCACTTTTTTGCGTCTTATCCTTGGCGGCAGGTCTGCTTCTCTTCTTTGGATCCGTCGAGTTGCGCGGATGCTATAACCGATGTGGTGCATCAGGCAATGGAGTATTTTATTCATTTTGCTGACGTACCCATCGGTGGCAAAGCTCGCCCATGGTTTAATGCCTAATGTCGTCATGCACATGACCGAAAACATTCGGCATACCTTATTTGGGCTGATGCTCGAAGCCGCAAAACTCCGGATGTAAGTACAAAGAAGAGACCCTTTAACCAAGCTGCCAAGTCCTATAAAAAGGCATTACGGAAGGCTCGTCTTGATCGGATCGTTAAGAATGGCGAAAAGCTCTCTGTCAGACCAACTGGCAGTCGAGCTTTCTGGTCTCTTGCCAAAGCGATCGAGTCGAACTTCTGCCAACCCTCACTGCCTGCTCTGCTGAAGCCTGATGGATCCCTGGCCCACACAGCAACAGAGAAAGCGAATGTATTTGCTTCTCTGTTTGCTGAGAATTCACATCTAGACACTGGCAATGCTTCTCCAGAACATCTTCCTCACTGCGGTATTTCGATGCCTGAAATCCGCATCACGAACAAAGAGGTATGGAGAACATTGTGTCGTTTAGATGTGAATAAAGCCAGTGGTCCTGATGGTATACCAGCCATTCTGCTCAAGACATGCGCAGGTGAGTTGTCTCCTGTATTGACGCGTCTGTATCGCCACTCTTTTAAGACTGGAAAAGTGCCGGAATCCTGGAAGCTTGCCAACGTGCAACCCGTGCCCAAAAAAGGCAGCCGTGCCGATCCTGCCAATTAAAGGCCCATTTGAATCACCTCCATACTCTGCAAGATTATGGAGCGTGTATTGAACTCGCGGCTTCTAGCGTACATAGAAGGTAACGATCTCCTCAGTGACCGACAGTACGGATTTCGCCGAAATAGGTCCACTGGGGAACTTCTAGCGTACGCAACACACATTTTAGGCGAAGCCATTAAGAGGAACGGAGAAGCGGTCGCCGTCTCTCTGGACGTCTCGAAGGCTTTTGACAGGGTCTGGCATGTGAGCCTTTTAAGCAAGCTTTCAGCGTACGGTATATCTCCTGGTCTGATTGGCTGGATAACGGACTTTTTGAGCCAGAGATCTCTCCGTGTTGTTGTCGGCGGGTGTTCGGGTGTCGGGACCCTTGACAATAAATGCCGGAGTACCTCAGGGGTCCGTTCTTTCTGCAACTCTTTTTCTGCTGCACATTAACGATCTGCTAAAGCCCGGTATCTATGGGTATGCAGACGACAGCACAGTTGTAGAAAGATATCTGCCAAGTTCTCGAGCTAGTAGAGATGAAGTACAATCTGAAAGAGAAGCCATGGTGCAACGTTTGAATGACAAACTTCAGGCAGTCTCCGCATGGGGCAATGCCAATCTTGTCAAATTCAACGCCACCAAAACGCAGACGTGTTTGTTCACCGCCAAAAGGAGCCCCTTCACCTTGGCTCCTACTTTCCAGAATGTATCCTTGGAATACAGTGACTGCTTGCCTAACAGCGGATATAAACGACCTAATATGTAGGCCGTTCTGCTACGAACGGTCCTAATATGCGCAGTGAAAACTAACTTTCTATCTAACGTTACTCCTAGGTATTTTGCCTCGTCTTTCCAAGGTATCGGTTTATCAAAGAGTTTGATTCGCGGGAGGATCCTTGGGAGGCCCCGTTCGAAGAGCACCGAAACGCTCTTCTCAGGATTTACCTCGATCCGCCATTTCCGCAGCCAACTCTCAAGGGAGTCGACTGCGGATTGGAGACGTTGGTATATCTCCCAGTGATCCTTAGAGGACGTGTAAAGCGCGGTATCGTCCGCGTACATGGCAAGGTGCACTTTAGATCGCGGTCTAGGAATATCGCTAGCGTAGATGGAATAGAGGATGGGCGAGAGAACTGAACCCTGGGGAACACCCGCCCTGATGGGGCGGGGGGTTGACAAGACGCCTTCCACTCTGTAGCGAAAGGAGCGATTCGTCAGGTAGTCCCGTATGATGAGTACGAGTCTGTCCGACACCTTGAACTGGTATAACTTGTACACCAGTCCATTGTGCCAGACCCTGTCGAACGCCTTAGCTACATCGAGGAAGAGCGCTCCTGTCCTATGCTTCTTGGCCCTCACAGTGGCCCCTATCAGTATGTGCTCCGTGAGGCGTTGCACCTGATGGGAACATGAATGGTTGGCTCTAAAGCCGAACTGCTCATTTGGGATGATTTTGAGTCTCTCGACTTCCGATCTAAGTCTACAGAGGATGATTCTCTCATATACTTTCCCTAAGGAACTAAGAAGACTAATGGGACGGTAACTACTAGGCAGATGCCGGGGTTTGCCCGGCTTATGGAACCCTATCACTATGGCCTCTTTCCACTGGGCCGGAAACGAGCAACCGGCCAGTAGAGCGTTAAAAATGGTAACCAATAGGTAAATTAAAGGAGGCGGAAGAAGCTTTATCACTTTGTTAGTGATCCTATCGGGACCTGGCGATTTCTTGACGTGAAGCGCCCTAACTATGGACGTCACCTCGTCTAGGTTCGTTTCCTTGATTGGCGGACCGGCCGGTGGCTGAGAACACATTATATTGACCGATTTGTCGACTATTTCGACATGATCGCGATCAACGGATTGAGCAGACAGACGGCACTGGCTCTCTAGACTGTCGGCTAAGCACTCAGCTTTGTCAGGGTCGTCAAACGCGATGGCGGAGTTAGGTCCAACCAAGGGAGGCATATCTAAGACAGTGTCCGCTTTCAACGCTCTCTGCAACCGCCAGAATGCCTGGTGTGTTGGAGAGAGCGTCGCAAGCGTCCTATCCCAGCCGCTATCTCTGAAGTCGTCGAGAGCTTGTCTCGACTCCCTCTGAAGACGGCGCAGCCTCCGTCGGTTGTCATCTGTCGGGTATCGGTCGTGGGCTCTAATTGCGGCGTTTTTACGGGTGATGAGAAGTCTAATGTCCGGAGGGAGTGCTCGGTAACCCTCGAAGTTCACTCGGACCTCCCTCGAAGACTTTCCTATGCTGTCTACCAAATGTTCTGTGAAGTTAGTCGCGGCTGAGACAGCGTCCTCGACCGATGTAAGCTGGTCAGGAATTTTGTCGAGGTGCGCTGGTACGGGGGAATGGAGTTGCTCTCGAAGCTTCGTCCAGTTAATAATTGTTTTGGTCGCGGGTTCCCTAAGGGGAGGAAGTCCTAGCTGAAATAGGACCGGTCGATGGTCAGAGTCTAGCTCGGATAGCGTCTCGATAGAACGTAACTGGAGTGTCACGCCCTTCAAGAGTACTATGTCGAGCACGTCGGGTCTGTCATGTCGGAAGTCTGTGTCGCAGTATCGCGTGGGACTCAAAGGCGCGGTGATCTCGAAGTCGAGACCAGCCTTGTAACTTAGCCTATCAAGGAGATTTCCTCTACTGTTTGCGACAGTGGAGTTCCAGCGGGGATGTTTGCAATTTAGGTCGCCGGCCAGAATGGTTGCGTTACCTAATTGGAGTAAGGACTTAAGGTCCCTCTCAACTAAGGCTTTATTGGGAGAAAGATAGACGGATGCTAGTACGATCGACTGATGGCCGGTCATACCCACCTGACATAATGACGCTTCTACGTTGACTAGTTGGGGCGGATCGAGCGGAGTGCAATGAAGAGACCTTCTGTAGTAGATTATGGTTCCCCCCTTCGCGGTTGCCCTATCGTTCCTTACGAGACGGTAATTTGCGATGCGCGGATCACGATTACACGGCTTCAGAAAGGTCTCTTGTACTAACAGGACGTCTATCTGGTGCGTGACCACGAAGTCGCGCACTAGATCTATCTGCTTAAGTAGCCCGTTCGCGTTGAATGTAGCGACAGTCAGAGAGCGAGGTTTTACCCTTCCACGCGATGTCATCATGTTGACATCGTGTGTTCGTATATCGATTTGATTAGGACGGCGTGCTTGAGGAGCACTTCCATCCTCGCGGGAGGGTTCCGCGCGGAATCCCTCATTTCATTCGAAAAGACTAGGAGCTCTTCGATGTCTATTACACCGAAGAGGCTCGTGACGCACGCGAGCGAACTCGCAACTCCGTCGGTGGAGTTTCGAACCGGCGGCGGCGGCAACGACTGGGGGACGGGCTGTGGGATAATCCTCGGAGGCTTCACCCAAGCGTTCGCGATCGCGTTCGCGGGTGCCTGAGGGGCCTGGGATGCCTGAGGGGCCGCGGGCCTCCTAGGGGCTAGAGGAGCCCATGGAGGCTGTGCGAACCGAGGAGGATGCCTTGCCGGCTGTGTCCTGCGCGGCGCTTTGGGGCACCCGCGATAATTCGCAGGATGGCCCTTCTGTCCGCACAGGACGCAGCTGGGAGGATCCTCAGGGACCGGTCCCTTCCGCGAGCAGTCGGCTGTCGCGTGGTCGTCCAGGCACTTGATGCACCTTGGACGCGCGTGACAAAAACGTTGGGAATGCCCATAGAGCTGGCAGCGATGACACTGACCAGGAAAACCGCGACCGCGTGGAGGTTCGACCCTAAGGCCGGAGAGTTGGCAGACTGCCTTAACGTTAAAAATTTGCTTTCCTTCCGGGGAAAGCTCGAGATGGACGAGAACGAGATCGAACGGGACCCTAGTGGTCGCTCGGTACATGCGGTGCACCGAGATGACGGGGAACGATTGGGACTTAAGGTCCTCGAAAATCCGCTCAGTAGTGAGCTCCACGGGGAGCCCTCGGATGACCACCGTTAAGCGGCGTTCATCCTCTAGCGCGTAGGTGTGGTATCCGTAACCACGTTCGCGGAGGAGACGAGTCAGACCACGGTGGTCCGACGAAGACGGGGTTTGAACGCGGATACCGTCGGCGGTATTTCGGGTGGACGTGAAATGGAGCTTGTGCTCCGTCATAAGTGCGGACAGAGTGTCCCACTTAGACTTGTCCCTTATGTAAAGCGGCGGCGGCGCGGGGGACTTCCGTGGCGCTGAAGGCGCAGGCGCTGAAGGTGCCTCCGCGGGCGCTTCGGGCGCGATCGGCGCGCGTTCGCTAGTCGGGCCCGGGCCCGAAGAACGGTCGGGCGACGCGGGTTCGCTACTAGCGGGTTTTGAGGCCCGTTTTCGCGGGACGTTCGAGGAGAGCGCTTTCGTCGCCTTCCTCTTGGCCGATTTGGTCTGCACGGTCGTGAAACCGTCGTCCTCGTCAGCGTCCGAGGAAGGGGACGAACTCCCCGACTCGGAATCCGAGGCCGTCTGCTCCGTAGGAGTGGCGGCCTCGACCTCCATGTCGGAGGTGCTCTCGGTCGCGATCGCGGCGCGCGAGGTCGAGGGCGGAGACTCGATGCCTAACAAGACAGAGTAGCGCAGGCATAATTCAGGCGCAATTCCGTGGACCCAACCAAAGAACTGCGACTTGGACAGATCTTCGGGTTCCGCCGCGGATTTGGGGTCCATGGTGGAGCCCGGAGATATGAGCCGTCCTCCCTGCGTGAGCAGGGAGGCGAGTGCCTAACGTGAACCCTATCGAATCTCTGTCAGTAGGTGACAGAGGTGTGCCTAATACCCTAACGACTGTGTACTTACACGACGCAGGCTATTACGACGAAGTCTTTGAATTCCGTTTCGTACCCTAACTAGGGCGACGTCGGACTTGTTGGACCCCTATGCAGGCTCGCCGGCGCGCAGGTGTGCTTGCGGCGATGACTCACACACAAACACAATCACACCGCTGGCTTGCACACAATGGAGGTCGTTATCTTGACTGGCGCAGGTGACTGGCGCAGGTTCAGACAAACAAAATAAATATACATATATATAATTTAAATTTGACATTACATAATTTGACATACCGTCATAGTGATGCATTCTTTTACTTTGATGTAAATAAATTTATTTATAATAGGTTTAGGATGACAAAAGGTACAATGTATCTGCCTTTATATTATAAAAAACAAATTGCTACTTTAGTAGCATTTAATTTAAAAAACTTCGTTATAACAGATATAACGAAAAATAAATGTACTTTAAATAACTTAGCTCGTAACGATGTAGTGTTAAAGTCTCGATCAGACATAGTGGTGCTCTCTGTCGAGCGAATTGTTGAACTATCCTGCATTGAGCTCAATGAACATATTATTTTGTGCGTGTACCGACCCCCTTCTAGTGACTTTGATGAATTTGAAAACAAAATGGAGGATATTTTAACTAAGCTTTGTCATAAAAACAAGTCCGTGATTGTTTGCGGTGACTTCAATGTAGATATATTACAAGAAACTTCGTCTAGTGTACGTTTATTAAATTTGTTTAAATCTTTTAACTTACTGAACGTTTTTTTTTAACCTACTCGTATTACTAGTATTTCCGCGACTTGTATTGATAATGTGTTCTGTCGCTGTAACATTTATGAAGAAACAGTAATGACGAATTTAAGTTCAGACCACTGTGGTCTAAAATTTTCTCTATTAATTAATCACGAAAGTGAAAAGCCCCAAAAGTTTACTTGTAGACCAATTACAAAAAACCGGGTCCTAACATTTAAGAATACCGTTCAGCAAAAAGTGGGTAAAGTAGACATGAGCGATGATAATCCAAATAATTTATATAATAACATTTTCGGTTTTTTGTTACAAGAATTTAATAATGTTTTTAAGCCAAAAACTATGACTAAATACCTAAAACTTAAATTTAGTGATTGGGCTACCGTGGGAATATATAAGAGTAGAGATAAGTTATATGATTTATATAGTGAGAGGCAATGGAATCAAGATCCGGTATTCTTGAATAAAGTTAGGATTTTTTCTAAAATGTTTAAGACCGTTTGCATACAAGCTAAGTCGATTTACATAAGAAATAAAATCTTAAACTCAGAAAATAAAATAAAGGCAACTTGGGATGTTTTGTCTAGTGTTTCTGGGAAAAATAGGGCTGCTAATGGACCTATTAAGTTAAAAATTGATAATATTGAAATAAATTCAAATTCAACTGTGGCGGCAATTTTTGAGACTTTTTTGAACGAAATTCCTTTAACAGTCACGCGTAATTTAAATTCTTCTCCATGTGATGCAATCGTCGAATTGTCGAATAACATAAGAGTCAGTAATAAATGTTTTGTTTTTAAACCTGTTACATCATATGAAATTGTTAAAACTTTTAGAAATCTAAATATGAAAAAAACCGGTGATCTTTGGGGTATGTCAGTAAAATTAATAATAAATATTATAAATGATATTGCTCCACAATTATCCTTAATTTTTAACAAATGTATTGAAACCGGTACTTTCCCAGATTTAATGAAAAATAGTAAAGTAGTTCCTTTGTTCAAAAGTGGCGATAGACTAGAACCCGGAAATTATAGACCTATCTCTATTTTACCTATTTTAAGTAAAATCTTCGAAAAAATTATACTAAACCAAATGTCAGAATTTGTTTGTAGCAATGAAATCATGCATAGTGAACAATATGGTTTCACCAAAGGCAAATCAACAACTGATGCGGGTGCCGCGCTTCTTAAGCACATTTACGACGCATGGGAAAAGTCACAGAATGCAATCGGAGTGTTTTGGGATTTATCTAAAGCCTTTGATTGCGTGGACCATCAAACACTACTTTGCAAACTTAATCACTATGGTGTGCGTAGTGCTGCGCTTGATCTTATTGCCTCTTACTTGAATCAAAGAGTTCAGACGGTTGATGTAAATAATTGTAAATCGGTTGGATCTCATCTAAAAATGGGTGTTCCACAAGGATCTATTCTAGGCCCTTTCTTATTTTTACTCTATATTAATGATTTGCCTTTTTACGTAAAAGGACTATGTGACATTGTACTTTTTGCTGATGATACCTCACTTATTTTTAAAGTTGATCGTAATAATGCTAATTTTGACAAAGTTAACTGTGCTCTGTCACGTGTTCTTCATTGGTTTGAAATTAATAATTTGGCAATAAATACTAAAAAAACTAATTGCATGGAATTTACACTTCCTAATGTAAAAAGTCAAGATTGTAGTTTATTCCTTAACAATGAAGTGTTAGAACTGACTGACTCGACAACTTTCTTAGGTATAACTTTAGATAAAAAGCTCCAGTGGAACCCCCATCTCTCGACACTCGCAAGCAAACTTAGCTCAGCCGTCTTTGCAATTAAAAAAGTAAGACAATTAACAGACGTTAATACGGCTCGAATCGTTTATTTTAGTTATTTTCATAGTATATTGTCTTACGGTATCTTACTATGGGGCAGCGCTGCCGAAATTAATTCTATATTTATTTTACAAAAACGAGCTATACGGGCTATTTGTAACTTAAAAGCTAGAGACTCCCTAAGGGAAGTTTTTAAAGAAATCGGTATTCTTACGGTCGCTTCTCAATACATTTTTAATAACTTACTATATATACGCCAAAATTTAAATGACTATAAAAAAAACAGCGACAGACATACAATCAATACAAGAAATAAAAATAGGCTCGTAACGCCTAAATTTAGACTTCAAAAAGTTAAGAAATCCTTCATGGGCTTGAGTATACGCATATATAATAAGGTTCCACAAGATATCTTAGATCTTCCTTTTCTTGGTTTCAAATCTAAAATTAAAGGTATATTATTAAATAAATCTTACTATAACATTCAAGAGTTTTTGGTTGATCGAAATGTGTGGAACTTGGGTCATTGACTCATTTGCAGGGTTGATGTTATAATTTATAAGTCAAACATTGTTAAATTTTATTTAAAAAGAGCAACTGTTGAGTTTCTGGCCAGCTCTTCTCAGCAGAATAGCATTCCGAGCTGGTGGTAGCTTACTCACAGACTGACTATACTGACCAATTTAATGTAATTGACGATTCAAAAGTGCGTGTAAATGCCTACTTGAATAAAGATATTTTGAATTTGAATTTGAATTTGAATTTGTACGAAAGGTCGGTGCAGGTGGTCGGTGCAGGTGGCTGGGCGGTCAGCGTGACGGCCCAGGTAGGTGGCGCGAATAGGCGGAGCAGGTAAAAGAGACATGTGTCCCGGTCGACTGCTCAACGGTGAATGTGTACAGCGAAGGACTGGAACAATCTGCCTGCGTCGGTATTTCCGGCAAAATATAATGTGGGTGTCTTCAAGAGGAGAGTGAATAGGCTGCTAGGTTAATGCGCTTTACCACCTAAGACTACATTTCACTTTCCATCAGGTGGAATGTAGTCAAGCATTAACCTAGTTTTGTATAAAAAGAAAAAAAAATATATATATATATATATAATTTAGAACAGTTTCTTTTTAATTGCAGTAGATCATCGTTCATGAAGTAGGTATATAATAATTCTATGTTCTATTTCACGATTTGGTCAACTGTCATAGTTTTTGTAACGTCAAAACCTGTACTACGGGTACAATCATGGTATTTGATCCAGTAACTCAGACATCACAAAATGTTTTTTCTTATTGATTTTTTATTCCAGTAAATCTCTAAATAGTTTATAATATGCACACATTAACACAATTGTCACCTAACTGTCAATTACGTGTTGTTTATGTCTCCAAATGTTGCAACATTTATTATGATACAACTTTCACATTTACACTGGTTATCAATAATAAAAAACGTTATTAAAACTGCTTAGGTTATAAGTTTAAAATATTCACCGTTAAGTTCAAACTGCCGACACGTTAAACTTAGACTAATAGTTCCATACAAAAAATACTTATTTAAAGATGATGCTGTAAATGGATTTTGTATATTTACGCTTGAGGATACGAACACATGCTCATTTGTAATGACTTTAAGACTTTGTTTTGCAAACAGTGAAAACCAGATGAAGATCGGTTTAGTAGTTTTTATCGCGACATACAGACAGGGAAATTGTTTTTTTTTTTTAATTAATGCAAAGGTTTCTTTTAATACTATTAAAACCACCATTTCTTTTATTAGTGCACAACTTTATTTGAAGAATGTTATTTAAATAAAATTATTTATTTAATTAACATATTTATAAAATGTTGGCTCGATGTATTTCTTAAAATTTAACCGCAGAAAATATCTGGCCAGTGAGTCTATGTGTTTGTAACTAAAAATACTGCACTTTAATGTGGTGAAAGAAATTAACGTTTCTTTAACATCTAAGTGTTTTACGAGACCTTTTAGTTTGACTAGACTTAATTATATAGTTTATGAATCGTCATACTTTCTTATAAAATTTGTTTATTTTTAACCCCCGACTAAAAAGAGGAGTGTTATAAGTTTGACCTTTCGATCTGTGTATCTGCGTATCTGTGTATCTGTGTGTCTGTCTGTGGCAATGCAGCGGCCAAACGCGTGGACGGATTTAAACGCGGCTTTTTTAATCGAAAGCTCTGTTTGTCACGATGGTTCTTAGCTATGATTGGTAGAAAAAGAAACAGTCGTCTCTAAGATATTAACGTTTTATTTGTGAAAGGTTCTTATGCAATAATTAGCTGTTCCCAGCGGCTTCGCCCGCGCTATATAGTAAAAAAGCCTTGTTATGTAGGCCAAAAGGTTTTTACAGTTATTTACTCAGGTAAAGTTCTGTATTACGGATAGCTGTTGCCCGTTACTGCATCCACGTAGACTGTGAAAAAAAAATATATAGCTTATGACCGTAGTCATAAAGAGTTACGGGCAACAGCTTGTGATAATATAAATCCCTTCATCATAGTGTTATTAGATATTGTAAATCATTTTAACTCTGTTTATATTTATTAATATTCGTATATACCTATATGAAAAAGTCTTGAAACATGTTACTTAATTAATACATTTATAATTTATTACATTCTCGAAATTTTCACGCCGATCCTTATTTTTTCTGGTATTAAATATAACCTATGTTCATCAGAGGGATAATGTAAGATTCTAAAGGTATTTTTTTTAATCGGTCTAGTAGTTTCGGAGCCTATTCAATTCATACAAACAAACAATCAAATCTTTCCTATTTTTAATATTAGTGATGATGATGATTATTATAAAATGATTCTAATGATAAAAGATTTTTTTAAATCGGTCTAGTAGTTTCGGAGCCTATTCAATTCCAACAAACAAACAAATGTTTCCACTTTATAATATTAGGATAGATTAATAGAAATATTTAAACAACTGAAAATTGGTGTGTCTATAGGTTCATTAAGAAACCAGTAACAAAACTTTAAAAAGCAGAAAAAAAAATTAAAAAAACCCCAATACGGAAAGACCTCTAAAACGAATAAAATAATATTATTATATGAAGAAATTAAAATGCAAGAAGTTATCAATGCAAATAAAGAAATTACGATATCGAATCGTCTAGTCTAAGCCCTCGTAAAATAGACACCATCGTCACCGTACGTCCAACGCTCTCCCGACGCAACGACTTGAATAAGTACACAATAATATTATTTAATAATTTTTAGAGGTCTTTTTGTATCGGGGATTTTTATTATTATTTTTTTTTACAAAATAAGCTTAAATCTTTATTAATAATAGATAAATCAATATTTGCAAATCGCATATATTTTTTATGTTTTCTTCGATTTAAGTTTAAACCTACAATGTTTTTAATTCAATACCATAAAACCAAACGATTCATACGGCCCAAAGACTCTACCTTAATAATATCCAATTATTTATTAGGTTTACCAACAGCTTACAACATTTTCCTTGAACAATAAACATTATAATAATAAGTACTAAGATAAAATGAGAAACTAAATAATTATGGATAAACACTACAATTTTAAACAAAAATATGAGATTTAGTTTTGTCCTCCGCATTTCCAAGGAATGCATACGGAAGAAATTTAGGCAGTCTTTATAACTGACAATACTTTTAGTCTTACCTGCCGGGCCGTGTAAACCAAATGCTAAATGAAATATTATACATATTTCTTTCAAAAATAATCACTAATATGAGAATAGGAAAAAATAATATTGGAAATTGATATTGAAAGTAATTTTCTAAACTTTATGAGGGATGTGATTTGTATTTTTTGTATTTTAATTCTGAAAGAAAGAGTAGTCTCTTTCTTTCAGATTTAAAAATGTCTTTTAAAAAAGACATTTTTAACTAGTTTGAACCATTGTTTATATATGTTCCTCCTTCTTTCTTGTTTAATTTCACTTTCAATGTCTCTTTGCAGCTGTAGAGCCCAGCTATAGCCAGTTCACCGAACAATTTCATTCCTATTATAAATTAAATTCAGCTACACCTTTAATTATAATAAAATTAAATAGTATAATTAAAATTAATAATTGTATGTTCATTCATAATTATAGCGAAAAAAATGGGTAAGACTTGTTTCAGAGCAGTATCGGGGCCAGGCCGCCCTACGGAAGTAAACTCGCACGCGACGGCGACTGCGGGGACGAAACATGCAAATTTACTAGACTAGTAACTAGTAACTAGCTCGCTTTGATCCTGAATCGGGGCCAGCTGTAATAAAATAGTTAGCGTATAAGAAGTAATAAAATAAAAATGCCATATAAACTAAATGTTCAATAAAATATTATATGTATATAAAGTCGCGGTAACAGATTTCCACACTCCCGATGTTTACGTTACATTACGTAATTATTTAATGTACTTAAAACCAATTAAAATAGTGTATATGTGTACCACTGAACGTTTCTAGGTATACCTACGAGTATCTATATATATATGTAAAGCAGTGAACTTGCCAAATTTCTCGAGCCCTCGAGCCTACTTAAAAGTGGTGCCGGTATTTTGAAAGCTTTTGCAAGTGCTTTGTCTCTATAAAATGATCGATTTCAAAAGTGTAGTTTTATGACTAACATAGTATTTTGAACAAAAGACTTTTTAAAATAAACTTGAAAAATTAGTTTAACCTTATTTATATTCTATTATTATGTGACATATCATGGAGTTAAGGAATATAATATTTCATGCCCTTCCATCCATCCATCCATCCATATAAAAATGGGTCAATGCATGAGACATTTTGAGACATCGCCTTAGCAAGTTTGTTAGTAAATTCAGCCGTTGCCGTCGGTTTTATTTACTCAAATCATGCAAGAAGTCAGCCAAGCTACGCAACTGCCGCAGTCATGCTCCGCCCGCCCTACGATCTACATCGCTAGACGGACCACCATGGTCACGCGAAACTGTGCAGTGTTTTGTGATTTTGTAACGTGATAATGTCTCAAGCCCCAGGGGGAAAAAAGGGCGGGAAGGGGCCTCCAAAAAAGGTTCCAGAAGAGGACAAGCCAGTACCAAAAGTAGAAGAGAAAGAGGAGACTTCTTCCAACAATGGAGATAAAAAGGAGATTAAGGAAGGGAATGGGCTGGTGGATGTGCCAAAACCTCCAAGTGCAGGAGTCAACATGCGGGAGGTTGCAGCGAAGATATTGGTACTGGCCCAAAAGTCCGAGTGGCCAGCAGTGGAACAGACTCTCAAAGTTTTGGAAAAGCTGGTGGCGGCGGGAGGTGAAGACACCGTATCAGTTCCTATGGCTGGCATCATTGATTCGGTATGAAGCATTTAATTAATTACCCTTTTAAAATCTTATACTATATATTATTTATTTCAATATTGTTTTACAAATGTTTATAAAAAAACTTTATTGATGACATTATAATATAACAATATTAGTATGTCTTTAACTCCTACAAACTTGCAAAACAAACAAAATATTTAATATTAATTTACTACTATATTATTTGATAACACAAATAAGAAGTCAGCTTATCTATCTATATAAGTATATTTTAGACTTTTATAAGCAAATTTTAATTAGTTTTATATCAGAATATGTTTTTGAAACTACATAAGTTGGTTAGTTATTTTTTTAATATTAATATAAGACTATTGAACTAATTCAATAAGGTAAATAATATAGATCGCTTAAATTTCAGCTATCAAAATATCTATAACATTATAAGATAACGCTAAAAGCTTTTATATCACCGTTTAATTGATATGACGAAGATGATGACGTTAACTTTGTTAAAAAATATTTATTTAATATGTTTGTAGATATTATTTAATACGTATTATTTATCAAGGATATTTAAGAGATTTACCTACAAAGAACGAAGGTACTACTCTAGTAAAAAGTATTTTATGACTTGGGTTTTTTTTATTTTGTATTATTCTTAACAGGACATGACATATACATTTATTGAACTTCTTTTTTTATAGTTCATGAGTTATTTACGTAACTGGTTTAGTAAAACTGATATAAATGACAGGCAGTCTGTAGAGGTGGTGGAGTTCTGGTGAGTGATCTCCACAATTTATCTAGTAGATTGTGATAGTTTAAAAAAACAATTATAATATTAAGTAAATATGTAACGACGATTACATCGTCTGACCTTAGCCCAGAACAATTACAAAGTTACTTTTATCACAAGGCCGACTTAATTCTTGACCAATTTCTATAAGAAGCTGTTTGGTTTTCTAGTGTGATTAAATAACATATATCAACGATGGTTTTTAGGATATGTGAAGTATTGTAGCCTGCCTGTTATGCGAATACTATATATCTAAAGGAACATTCAAATAAAACTACTAAATCCTAGTGTGTCGTTTAAAATAAGAATTACAATTATCTCCAGGTATATTAAATAAAAAGATATATATATATATATATATATATATATATATATATATATATATATATATATATATATATATATATATATATATATATATATATTAAAACTACATACATCAGTTGCACGATTGTTTTGTCTTGTATTTCGCAAAATACAAAAACAATCACTAAAATTTTGAAACTTACTACAATTACAGTGAAATTACTTTAATATTTCATCTCTTTGATTTAAATCAACTTTATATTCCTGTGTTTTCTAAGGTTTTCACGAGTACTACACATTGAAATAAAACTATTTTTACGGATTTAACTCGCATATATTGAATTAAATTTTAAAATTACATTTTAAATCTAACCCGACGTTTCGAATGCTTTGCAGCAATCGTGTTCACGGTAAGACGAGATGGAGGTGTCTGACAGTAAGTCAGTTACTTAGTCATCTACCTCCAACAGTTTCTAAGCTTCCGGGCGTACAGTTCAGGATTCAAACAAAAATACACGCGAGTTAAATCCGTAAAAAATATTTATTTCAATTTATATTCCTTCTTAAAATTTCAATCCAAAAGTCTATCAAAACAAAAAAAAAATCAGATCAAATTTAGATGTTAAGTGTTAACTTCAGATAGGAATAAGGGATATTTCATCCAATAAGAGTTTACAATTTCAAGTTAACACTTGGCCATACATAAAAATAAAAACCAAGAAGTTACTACTGGTTCTAATTCTGGTTCTGGTTCAAGATATAAAAAGTCGTAAATAATACTTTAAATATGTATGTGTTAAGTTATTTCTTAAGTAACAAAATATTGGTTGTATTAAATAAATAGTTGCTATTATTGTTGTTAATTATTGATAGTCATCGCGAGTAAAGCCGTAGCCAAAAACATCTCAAAGACAGCCTTCTAAAATCTCATCAGGTCTCTTCTTCATCAACGCTTACTACAATTTCCTGGCAAAATAATAATTAATCTCTGTCATGAACTGAGTCGCTGAGATGTGATGAGATGTAAACTTTTATCTGCTACCCATATCAGCGGTTTTGTTAGAATTCTGTAATCTCATATTTCTACGAAATCCAATATTTTTTTATCAAATGTTATTTGGGACACATATTCTGACCAAAGATAACATACTTACTGCAATCGTTAAAACAGAAAAACTAAAATTATCTCACTTTTTAAAAAAATACTTCAATAATGTAGGTACTTATTTTTCCTATCAATGTGTGTTTTTTTTACCTTTCCTGTTTTACCTTTACGGGGACAATTTTGCACTTGAATAAATTTTATAAGTTTATATATCAAAGTCAGATATAAGTTTCATACTTATTTCGTTTTAGGCGCAATTGATGTTTTAAAAATTCGTCTATCTCAGCGACGGGGCTGTATGTTCGATATCGTGGCGACGATCGCGTGCTGGCTCCCCAAGACATCTTTCAAACTTTTTACTGTTCAGCTAGATCGATGAAGACGATTGCCATGTATGATTTGTTTTTGTATTATTATTATTACATTATATACTACATATTTTTCTAACTGAAACGCAAAGGTTTATAGAGTTTGTAGGCAGTTGTTCTGTGAATAGTTTTTTTATATTTTTGGTGATGGTAACCTCGTTTTGGCATTACATTAAACACATATATTAAAATAGGTGTTTTGGTGTCTAAAACCATTTTTAACTTTAATAATTCATATTTTTATTCTTTTTAAATGTTGAGGATAAAACCTGGAAATTAATTTAGTTTTAGACTAGGTCTGTTACGCTATGACCCATGTTTTGTGATCTTGTGTAAAATTATTTATTATTGCATTAAAACAGTCACCATATATTTTTGGCTAATTTTCTTTTATTTTTCTTCTTACTCAATTTACAAACTTTGTAAATAAACAAACACGCAACAGAACTTTAGTTCAAATCATAACTTAAAGAGTATTGCCGGTGATTCATTGATTGAGGATCCTTCAAAGTTTCCGCACTCATTAACAAAAAGTGGACTTCTATTTTTCAATATTCATTTTAAAAGGAGGAATAAACAGTGTAATAAAGTATAAAAAAAAAGAACTAAATGCTAAAAATGTATAAAAAAATGTTAAAAGTCCCCGATACAAAAGACCCCCATTAAGGATAAATATATATTATTTTGTACTTATTGAAGTCGTTGCGTTCACTTGGACAAAAAAAGTTCAATATCTTGGAGACTTTTATTCTAATCAAAAATAGTTAAGAACCACCTCCACGGACCAGACTTTTAATTTAAACAATCCACATTTAAATCTGTCCAGTTGTTTGGCTGCTACGAGACCACAGACAGACACACAGATACACATATATACATTTGTGTACACGTCAATCTTAAAACACCACTCATTTTAGGTCGGGGCTAAAAATAAAAAAAATATACCGTATTTCAAGCCTAAGCAAAAGTAAAAAATAATAACAGTAATAGCGTCTTAAATTTATGTTATAAGAAATTAAAATTAAAATTAAAATTAAAAAAGTTGTGAACAATTTTCGTTCCTTAAAGTATTAGTTTTTATTGGTTTATTTATTATTTTTTATCATATGGCTTTATTTCTTATTTTAAGTTTGAGAAAGTATATTAGAAAAAAAATACTTTTATTTATTGTACAGAGAAGTACAAAAAATATAATTATTCTGTATGTAGCATGTACTAATTGTTTTATCTAATTCCGATACTTTACTGATAACTGTGACCGAGTTTACTCTATGATTATGGCCTTTGTAATAATGTTACGACACTCGGAAAAATACTAAATATTGGAAAAATATTTTATCAATAATATTTATATTTTTGTAGACTAAGACCTGTTTTTATAGTTGTCTGAAAATGGATAAAAACGTTATTTATAACCAAGTCTTTTATATAAGTGTATACTCTACAGTATATAGTTCAAATTAGAGAAATGTGTTGTTAAAAAAAAAAATAGTATTCTATTTAAAAAAAAACCCTTGTAGTAATACCATACACACAGTACGTATTCTAAAAGTTAAATATTATTATTTTTATGGAGTATTCCGAAAGTTCTATTTCTAGTCCACATTAGTTTTACGACTGTGTAGCGTTTGTAATAATAACCTTTTGTTATTAAGGGCTCAATTAAAGCTAAATCTTTAGCCTCAGTATCGATGGCGTGAGGAAAGTGTGTCAGACGCCAACGTCAGTAAGGTTGTAGTTGACCAAATGAAGGTATGCAGTTGAGTTAGGAAATAGTAAATATTTTATAACGCCACTCGCCTTCACCTTATATTACATGCAAATTTTCCTACCACAGTTAACACGACCACTACAAATATTATTAATTCAAAATAGATACTTCTCTAACATAATATTAAACTTAATAATTTAAAATAAAAAGTTGTAGAGTTTTTTATTTTTGACTAGCCTTTGACAGTGCTTTTTGCCTAAGAATTCACAATATTGAACAAAACAAAATTCCCAACAAGCGAATATCCAAACATTACATTATTCCTTAAAGAATCACTTCCTTCCTTCTTTCCTGTTTTCTTATCCAAATCATCTTAATTTCGAGAAAACACTGAGAAATAAAAACACAAAAATAGAAACAACAATTATTTATCTTTACTCTTAATTCCCAATAAAAAAAAGTTGAAACTAGCAGACCGCTAACCTGAAGATATATAATGCCGTCGCCAAGAGACATCTGCAAAAATTAACATCATCATGCATCATACAAGTAAGAACCGGAACTATGCATAATTATTTTTTTATTATTTATTTTTTAACGTCTGGAATCCTCTTGGATACACACCTCCATCCAGGGGAATATGGAAGCGGTTATGTGAGACTCTTACTCACTAAACCAGACGGTCAACACCTCTCCGTCATAATGGAGCGCCACGGGAACGCTAGCGCACGCATCCGCGTTGCTCCGACGGAAGGCCGCGTGAGCGACCACCACCTCCATGGAGTGACGCGCCCGGTTGACTTGAGCACGTCCCACTCCGGTGGCCGGCTTGTTGAATCGCGAAGGGCTCCCCTGCCCTCCACCCAAGCCGGCCGAGCCAAATCAGGACTCCCTCAACGAAGAAGGTGTCCCGATCCGACTCAACCTCCCGGGGCCGGACCCCGTCCGAAAACGGTCGTGGTCCGAACCCGAAGCCGCCACCAGCGGCTGGTGTGCATCGCAGGCGACCCTCCGAAGAAGACCACCCCGACACACGGGGCCGGAAGAGGTAAGCACATCTGCGCCGCAATTTAAACTGCCACCTGCAGACGACGCAGAATATGCGACCTCGACCGTCCCGCCACCCCGCCAACTAAGCCCTCCCAAGGAAGAGCTCCGCCGCCACCTAGCCCGGACTAATCATCGTCAAGCGCTATTGTACCTGACGATGACTATTCCGGGCCATCACCCTATCAGCGCAACGGCCTCTCCCTCAGCAAGGAAGAGACCGCCACGTACCCCCCACACAACCACGGGACCGCCCCACAGTCCACTCTGCGCACAGAGAAGTACCAGGGGCGACCCCGCTGCTGTTCCCGGTAGAGAGGACCTGCGCCCTCTCACCCTCAGTGCCCAGGCCAAAAGGCCCGAGCCCACCCCGCAGTCAGACCACCTCGAAAGGCAGCCTGCCCGCCAGCCAGCAATGAACCGGGCACAAACACCCATGGCCGATCCACCCCGCGCCGAGTATTAGCAAACGGCTAATGCAAACCCGAAGAATCACATTAACCGTTGTTGCCCAGGGAGCACCGGCCCGTACCGCTTCCGATGCCACCGGACGAATCCGAGCAACAAGGGAAACAGACAGGCACACGAGGAGGTTCTCGGCGACGGCCCCCCATGCATAATTATTACTTTAACCCGATGACAACCCGTACATGATCTGCAGTCAAATGACTCTATTTAATTTATAACACTTTTTCAGTTTTTATATCATTTTCGTTTTTACAGAAACCAAGCAACTTTAGGTTTGTTTTATACAGTGTTCCGATTCTTATGTACTTAATTAATCACTTGCGGAAAACGCATGCATGTGACATTCTCCCTTGTTTTTTGTTCATGCATTGCAGTGTAAAGGTGGAATAAAAATAGATAAAACTGCAGTGAGTTGCGGTTTGTACCTGAAGTAATTATGCCCCGAAGAATTTATATTTTGCCAAGATAAGACTTCGCTAGTTTATTATGACAACACGAGCATTCTATTATAACTGAGTAATATTTTATTACCTTTTTAAAACTTTTTTTTTCTTCTGTTGTTTTTTTGAATGATTTACAATAAATAATAGTACTTCTACATGTGATATTTTAACATATAAATATAATAATAATAAATATTTTTATAAGCAATAAACAGAAAATACAAAGCAAAGATAACAAACGTAAAAAACGTTATGGTGTAGTAAAAACACAAAAAGGCGGCATATCACAGAAAAGCAATTTTAAAGTTGCGCGTGCAGAAAGGGAAAAAATATATTTTTTTAATCATGCGCAGAAATAATGTCATTACCTTCGAATAAACAACAAGCGAAGTATCATATTTACGTAGACTGAAAAACCAAAATCACTTCCCGGCGCATTCTTTGAATTTGGAACGAAGAGCGCGCCGGCAATGTTGTATGAAACGGTGTGCTGTTTGAATTTAAAATTCTTTCTTTCAGCTATCGTACACATTGCGTTCTCGTGGCTGTATAGCCACAGATGCGTTAACCTTTTATTTTATAATAAATAATTAAAATGAGTTGCAATGATTTTGAAAGTGAAAAGGAAATGAACATTGACTGCACTCCACCAGATTATGATCGGAAATCTAAATTAGCTATAGAAAACCTGCTTCCAGCAAAATCAAAAGAAAAATTGAGCAATATAACTTTTAATGTTAATTTAATTTGTTACGTAAAAGGCTTTTTTTTTATTTTCTTGCACTTTTTTAAGGGAAAATATTATATATGCCTCGGCCGAAATGGCAATTGCCTGTCTCGCATCATTGTAGTCCTCGCCTACGGCTCGAAACAAACTCATGCTCGACCTGCAATTGCCTATTTCGCTACCTTGGCAATATTGTACTATTAATCTCCTTACAATATTAAATGAGGAACTAAATATACATATAATTATATATTAATATACTTGTAAAGCCTCAACTATACAAGTGAAGCATTTATTACATACATGGACATTCTAACGCATTTAAAATAAAAAAGGGATTCTAAAATTGAGAAAAGAGATGCATAAAAAAATATTTGTTACTGTCATATTACTATTGACTTAACACAACTTGAGACAGTATGTGCAGTCAGAAAATCTAATAAAGAAACAATAAATAACAATGCGAATAAATAACTAACATACACTACATTTAATCAATATATTACATATTACATCTAAATCAAATCAATCAAAGTTACAGTTAAATCAATTAATTAATTGTCGGTATTACAATTAAATCAATAAATCAGTATTACAATTAAATCAAATCAATCAGAAATACAACTAATCAACACATACTTGGCATTAATTAAAAAAAAAATAGAGAGAGATGAAACATGTCAATAATTATAAACATTTTATTGTAAATTTTTAATATAAATGTTTGAAAATATCTATAAACATGTATAACCTTGTTAAGCTTATTTAAATTTATATAAATATAGAATGAAAAATAAACTGACACGGGCACATATTTTCAAACATTAATTTCGGTAGTCGCATCATTTCAATGTTTATCTATACTGCAAAGTTAGAAACATTGGTTAGGGTTTTCAAAAGAAGTCTAATAGATGTAACCACCGTCATATATAATGCTTAATTCACCGAGGCGGACAGCGATACGGTAGCTCAGTTGGTAGAGCGACGGGAGGGTTTCCCAGTAGTCGCGGGTTTGAATCCCTGCCCGTGTCGGTTTATTTTTCATTCTATATTTATATACATTTCATATATATTCCTAATAATTAATATACACATTTAAAAACATAAGTAAATAATTGATTAAAACGAGAGGACCTTCAACGGGTTAAATAATGTGCAATGACAAGTTTTTTGAAAACAGCCAGCGCTGGAGAACGTCAGACCTCTCATTTCTAAAGGCAGACTATTCCAAAGTCAAATAGTTTGAATAGTTGAGACTCGCCAAGGAGTTCAAAACAATTTTATAGACAGGGTAGAAAAATGGGATTTAACAAAATATTCAAGATATTTTTAAGTTGCTCCTCTCTTAAATCTAAGTAAAAACATAGTTTTAAGCACCAACATCCCCAGGGATTTTGTAATGCTTTTTTTACATGTCCATCATGAAAGTCTAATCAGGAGCCGCGCCTATAATTGAATAAGGCTTCGGTTTAAATTTTTTGGAGGAGCCTTCCTTTATGAATTCTACAGATCGTTTTGTGGTTGTTATACGCTTCCGTGCTCTGCTACTGAAAGACTAACCGCATTCCGTATGATTTCTAATACCTTATCGTGGCGACGCGAGTATCATCTCTATCTAGAAGTACCCTACACCCTACTAATAAGTATTTCGCGATTCCTACTGCCTCCCCAAAGATGTTGCAAGACTTTTTGGTGGCTTTGCCCCATCTTTCTACTCTCCAAGATATTAATGGAGATCATTATAAACCATTCGCTCCTGGCTCACTTTAAAGATAGCCAGTAAATCGATGAATATGGCTTGGTCGTAGACAAGAGATAAGAGAGAGGGTCTGACAGTTAATGTGGATATTTTAAAGCCTTCTTTTATACTTTATATGTTTTAAATAATTTTATTCTTATATATTTTAAAGTTTGCCGACAGTTTATTCAAATTATTAACAGCATTTTTACGGGGTGGAGCATATGAACTTTTTTTCGAATAATTTTGCTGATGAACGAGAAAGCGATTCCCACTATAGAGAAAAATCTACAATGAAAACTTTTATTTTTCTAGACTCTACTTATTATTTATATTTGTATTTTGTAAATGTTTACAAAAACATAAATTTACGTATGTTTATCAGTTGTCTAGTCTATGCCTACCAGGTCGGAAAAATAATTCCCACAGATTTGAGAAGAGCTAGCGACGGAAACTCAACGGGATTAATATTACATAAATACATTACAATACTAAGTAAGTAATCTTGAAGTAGCCTAGTAGCAATCGCTTCATACTCACGGTGTATTATCCTCTAAGTATTCAAATGCACTGTAGTATCCTTTTACACCCAAACGTTCTTTAGTTATTCTCTTAAATTTATTAAACAGTAATACTTGAACTAGATAGAGGTGGCGCTGCTGTGCCCGTGTTCACTTCAGTTTCGTAGTATTTTTCTAATTAAAAATATATAAAGTGATCATTTACTTAATACAAGTGTTAAAAGCAGTGCAATAACGCTCCACAACAGTGAATAATATATAGTTTCCAGGACACAATGAACATCAAGTGAATAAAACAGACAGAATACCGGTATACAAAGCATTAAAACAGCTACTTTAATTATTATACTAGTGCAAGTAAGATTAAATTGGGAAATAAACTATCGATATCCCTGAAGAACCAACAGTGTATTATTAGATAAACAGAGCAAGTAGTTAAAAGTGATATAACAAATTAATATAACCTACCTACCTAATACCTAATAGTACCTACAAATAAAACTGCAAATCACAGCACAGCTTTACTGTAATGTCATCTAGTGGCAAGTAATCGAACTAGACGTGCAATTAGCTGCGCACGCACATTAGACTCACAATAGAGCCAAGAAATATCTTTATATTACGAATATTGTGATACAACCATTTACCGCTAGAGGGCACCACCAATAACAAAACATGGAAAATATTATAAAAATTCTGAAAGAGATTCAAGGTGATTTAAATAATTAAAAACTGGAAATAAAAAACATGCAAGAAAATATTACCAAAGCTATAAACGACAATATTAACCAAAAGTTTACAAGTATTGAAAATAGAACGATCAGCCTAGAAACGAAAATAAATCATCAACAAAAAACAATAGATTATTTAGAAAGACAGACTAGAAAAAAAAATCTCATATTCTATGGAGTAGAAGAGTCTGACCAGGGATACGAAAAATTACAAAGTACATTAATACGCTGCATTAAAATCACAATGAAAATCTCCATTGAGCAATCCGAAATAGAATTTGTGAAAAGGCTTGGCAAAAAGAAAACAAAACGAGACCTTTATTAGTATCACTTACAACACTAGGACGTAATATTGAAATTTAAAGAAAAAAAGAATACTAAAGGGCTCACCCATTAACATTAAAGAAGACTTCTCACCACAAGTTTTGTTAAAGCGTAAGGAACTACAAGAAGAAGTAGAAAAAGAACGAAAACTCGGGAAAAATGTTGTATTATGCTACGACAAAAAAGTAACATTGCCGGGTTACCCCAAAAATAAACACTACGTAACAGATACTGGAAAACAAAAACGAAATTTGTCAAATTCCCCTGAACACCCTACCACCGTGATCAGTGGAGATAAAATGAAACAGATACCAAAGAAAAATAAGACAAATAATATTAACTCCTACATGTATAATAAACCACACAATAAAGGGTCGTAGCCAAGCTCAAATGGAGAATACTCTTTATCAAAAAACGAGTTAAGAAAGCCCCTCTACATCTCCCAATACGGCTTGTCACCGCGGGGGATAATGACAACAACCCTCCATCCCCACTACAAAACCTCTACATATGCACTTACAATGCAAGATCACTACTATTAAATGAAAGACTTTTTGATTTTAAAAGAGCGATTTCAGAAATAAAATACGATATTATTGGCCTTTCTGAAATAAGACGAACGGGAAATAATATTATAGAAAAAGACGATCCTATTTTTTACTATTTTGGGAAAACGAAAGGTCAATATGGTGTCGCATTCCTCATAAAAAAGCAATATAAACGAAATATTGTAAGTTTCATTGGAATATCCGATTGTATTTGCATTTTAAATCTACATTTTGAAAACACAAGACTCACTATTACACAAGTGCATGCACCAACCGTTGAAGCAAGCATCCAAGAAATCAATAACTTCTACAATCTATTACAAAACGCACAATATCAATGCAATAACCAAAAAATAATATTAGGAGACTTTAATGTCCGTATTGGAAAGCGACTACCAGGAGAAGAAAGAATACTGGGCAAATACTGTTACGGAAATAGAGATAATAGAGGAACAGAAACCAATAAAACGTGAGACTATTTCTGGTTACATAAAGTGTCTAATAATAAGAAGGAATGAACTAATACATAAGAAGCCCCTAACAAAGGAAGAAAAAGCCGAACGTACCTACCTCTATAAAACCATCTTTAAATTAATAAAACAGGAACACACAGAACAAAGAATAAAAGAAATTAAAACCCATATTGAATCAACAGGTAGCTTAAAGCGGGGTGTTAAAAATCTTAATACCTCGAAAAGATGGATTCCCTATATAAAAAATGACGTTACCATCATGAAAATAGTATCAAGATCTAAAATAATAGAGACAGTAACAATGTTTTTTAACAATTTATACTCGGCAAATGATACTATTACCGAAACTGAAAGAACTAACCGGAACTCTGCTACTTTAGATAGATTCTCTACACAGGAAATAATAAAGAAAATTGAATTTTTAAAATCCGGTAAAAGCAACGGGCGAGATGAAATCTCAAATGAAGCACTTAAATTGGGAAAAATGTTACTAGCACCATATTTAAAAGTTTTACTTAATAAGATCTTAAATGACAGAGCAATACCGAATGAATGGGCTCAATCCGACATAGTTCTACTTTACAAGAAAGGAGACCCGGCAGATATTGGAAATTACCGACCAATAAGCTTACAATCAAATGTATACAAACTACTTGCCTCATGTCTTGGGGTTCGCCTAGTAACGTTCTTAGAGAAATTTCAGACGCCGGAACAAGCGTTTTTTAGAAAAAACTTCTCAACCACAGATCACATCCACACCTTAAATTTGATCATAGAGAAATATTTGGAACACAATAAACCTCTCTACCTTGCATTTATTGATTACGCCAAAGCCTTCGACTCTATATCTCATAAAAGCATGTGGAATGCTCTACATGAATACGAAATACCATCAAAAACTATAGATCTTATAAAAGACATTTACTACAAAAGCAAAAGTCGTGTAAAGTTAGAGAGACAAGGTCCTGAAAAAAAAAATTGTAGAGGCGTAAGACAGGGTGATCCCCTATCACCTATTATCTTCATAACTGTGCTCCAAAGTATAGTGAAAACTCTCAACTGGGAAAGGAAAGGAATTAATATAAATGGAAAACTCCTCAGTAATCTTAGATTTGCAGATGACATCATACTCTTCTCTGAAACAGCATCTCAATTGCAGAAAATGATTATTGAATTAAATGACGTAAGCAATAACATCGGTTTAAAACTAAATACTAGTAAAACTAAAATTATGACGAACCACCACACTATTCCAATAAAGGTTAACAAAAATACACTACAATATGTTCAAAGCTATGTTTATCTGGGTCAACAAGTATCTTTCTCAAAGACAAGACACGAAGATGAGGTTAAAAGACGAATCAATATAACCTGGAATAATTTCTGGAACAATAAAGAAATCCTTAAATCAGAATTACCTTTACGACTTAAGAAAAAATAATGGACATATGTTTACTACCTTGTCTAACATATAGCTGCCAAACATGGATTTACAATAACTGCACCAAAAACAAAATACTAGTGTGCCAGAGAGCAATGGAAAGGAGCCTACTAAACATACAAAGACAACATTGGAAAAGAAATACTGAAATAAGGAAAACAACAAAAATAATAGACGCTTTAGAATATTCTCTAAAACAAAAATGGAATTGGGCGGGTCATATTGCACGCATAGACAAAGAAAAATGGACACCAAGGGTAACGACCTGGCAAGGACCAATAAATAAAAGATTAAGAGGTAGATCTAAGGAAAAATGAATTGATGAAATAAAAAGAAAAGCTGGTGAAAACTGGATTACCAAACAAAAGACAGACAGATGTGGAGCAAAATGGAGGAGGCCTTTATCCGTAGAGGGGTCCATAATGATTTCTGATTTTTAAAACTGAATTTAGATTTTGATTCTGTTTAATTTATTTATTATTTAAAAGTTTATATACATTTAAATTATTTTTAGGATTAGAATTTAAAATTAATGATTATTAGTGGTAAAAGTTTATTTTTAATGCATTCACCTATTATGTAATAATCATATGATATACTGTTTAATATATTATTCATTATGGAAATAAAGGGGCTAAAATAATAATAATAATACTTGAACGTTTGCTTGGACTTGCATACAATGTTGTACTTGTAAAATTGTATACCCCCCCCCCCATAATAAATATTGCCCCCGGGAAAGATTTATTCACTTTTTCAAGTCGAATAACAGATAGAGCGAACCTGTGTTTTTTCCTCCTATTTATAGTGTGTACATCACTTTGCTTAATAAAGTTCTTAGTATTTTTATGTACATATTTAAGATTTTCAAAATTATACTGACTGGCGACCGTAAGTACATTAACTTGTTTAAACTTATCTCGTAAATAATCTCTAGGGCCCAGGTTGTAAATTGCAAGGATAGCTCTTTTTGGTAAAACGAAAATGGTATTTATATCGATAACATTACCCCACAGCTTTCCAATCTTCTAATGCAAGACAAATTAGGTTACAGTTGGTGTTCGACATTGGCATTTTATAGTCAATACTCTTCAAACTACTAGGGAAACGTCGACAGTTACCTAAAAATGTTTGCGTACAGTCAGCAGAATATCCAGCAAAGATGGCATGTTGATATTCACATCAGAGAGTAGACGTCTTCTATCTACTTGTTGTTGTTGTGATTGTTTGTTTATATTACATATTATTATTTTTAATAACCGCGATGTACGTGAATTATCCTTTTAATTGTGAAGAAAAAAATAGCTTTCAAGTTTAAACATTAATTGCGCCAAGGTTTTAACTCTGATACAAAATAATACTCAATTCTTCCAAGGTTAAACCTATTATTCCAAGGTTCAGCAAGAGCAACGTCCAACGTCCGTGAAGTTGAAACGCACCTTCCGTTGTAAAGCATTATTTTGGCCTGGCCTACATAATTTTCGGTTCTCCAGTTATACTGACCGTTAGTATGTCAAGGGTAAGAAGGCAAGGAGTTTTGCGTGCGGCAGCTCGAATCGATGTAAGATTTTCGACCTTGTTTCAAACTAAAAATCCATGTGAAATGCTGACCTGTCTAATATACACAGTTTTAATTTGAAATAACAAAAACGTTATAATTAAATCCCGTTTTTAAGGTCGCAGACCAAGTCGCTGGCACTATCTACTAATTTTTAAACAAATGATTTGAAAAATTGATTAGATTTCCTTGATGAGAAGAAACTTAAAAGATAAGCATTCAAGCAACTAATGTTAAAAAATAAATTGAAATGTATTCTCAAAGACATTCTATACATACATACATACATACATACATAGATTAAGGTACATTGCCAGATACAGTATTATTGAAAACTCATTGATTATAAATTCTGATTGTTTATAGACATAGAAGTTCATGGTACTGCTAATTATTTGCTTTTGCGAAGGAACTAAAGAGTACACCAACAAAAACAATTATTTTCCGCATTTCCTTCGCCTCGTCATCAAATTACTTTTAAAAAAACTATTTGTAGAGACATGCCACACGGTGATTAAAGAAAGTACATTTGTTGTAAAAGAATTATGTTATCTATTTATAATTAATATTATAGTATTGAGATTTTTTTCACCATACTAAATTGCGTAGTAGGATAGATAGAACACGGGGTGAGTTTGAAATTTTGTAAAGTTTCCTAGAACCTTAAATAGTTTAATCCCACTTTGATAGTTATTTTTTTTTACATGAATGGAGCTATATTAGTAAAATGCAGAACATTGCAACCTTTCTCGGTTTCCCCTCACCATAACATGTTTACAGGCAATTTCAAATATCATTAAAGCATTATAAAAAACTTTACCAGTTTTCAAATGAAGCTTAATTCGACCTCATTCTTTAAGACTTTATATTTTTAAATACCTGCTAAATAATTCTACAAATATATTTGGTTAATGTATGAATTATTCATAGTTTGTAGAAAACAACCAAATAAGTTACAATATATATTTATTGTCGTAGTAACAAAGACAAAAAGCGTCACATTATTTCACACTGACTTATTATAAAATTAGCATCCTCTACTAATACTACTAATACTAATGCAGCATATAATAATATTGTTATAAATAAGAAATATCTTTAAATTACCTAGTCGTAATGTTCGTGTGGTATATGCTGCGTCTGTAATACCCTTAAGTATATATAATGTTCTCTCTGGAACTACCACGTTATACCACACCGTAAATACATACATACATGCATACATACGTACTTGCATACATACATACATACATACATACATGCATACATACATGCATACATGCATGAATGCAGAATTCAAACAAAGTGTGGTATAAAAAAGTAAACTAGTATAACTAACTACCTAAATATTAGTTCTATGAGGCTCTCATGGTAGTTCTATGAGGCCTTTAGGGCCAGTACAAGAAATTCTAATAAGATTTGAAGACTAGGATTTAAATATTCAAAATAATGGTAAATGTACCACACTTCAATTTCAACTTCATTGGCTGTAAGCAACATGTGCAAAACACACAATTAGCAAGTTGTTTACTACCTGAGTTTGCTATGGTCAAGATAGTCCTTAGTTTTATAATTTGGATATTAGATAATATAAATATCAGTTTTTACTAAAGACGTTATTTATTTGGATAAGTTTTTCTTTGTTTTACTAACGTCGTCTGAGGGCATGATATTAGTAAAATATTTGTCAAATCTGAATCCTTAAACCTAGTAAAGATCAATAGAATAGTACCACTATCTCGACGTGATATTTAGCACCTGAAATAGATCCTATAATAAAGATCCTACATTATAGAATCCATTTCAGACCAAAAAGTGTGGAAAGCCATATAATATCATTTGTATCAAAATCACGAATGAACCGGTAGTGAGTTGGCAGTTCGTCGGTCAGCGACGTTTTAATATCATTAAAAGCATTTCGGATATTACAATTTTAACAATATTTGAAAGGTGATGCGTCATCGTAATTAGGATTATCTGTATTTTTTTACTATCAATTCAACCTTATTAAATTGAGTTTTCTAAAGAATTAATAATAAAATATGTGTAAGGTGTGATTTAACTGATGCATAGTGCAAATACTTAAACACAGTCGCTTTTCATAATTTTTATGAGAAATTGGGTGTAGTCAGTTTTTACATCAGTATGGAGCAACCAAAAGATAACTTCAAAGGTACTATTATAAAAAAAATATTAACGTTAATGACAAACAAGACAAACTATCCCAACTTGTACCTTTACTTTATATTAGTCTACAAGGGTTACCATCTTCGAACGCTAAGCACTTTCGGTTCACGTCATATTTTTGAAGATATAAGTGATGGAATCTAGTATGCCTTTAAAAATAGTTTTAACAAAATAACACAATATAACCCACAACACCAATATTTTATATTTACATATACACTTTCAAATATTTGTAAAACATTTGTTTTGTTAAAGTTTTATTCACCAGTGGCATCAATTGCTAAATGAAAATTTAACAATAACGAATTAATCATTGTTACGGTTATTCATTTGTAAATAACATTATTGCAAGGAAATTTTGAATAGACAATACTATTCTACGAATAATATATAATGAACTAGTTTGAATTTAACTTTCCGTGAAACATAAGGAACTATCCGGTTGTTTTATGAATATATATATATGAATGAATATGAATATATATATATATATATATATATATATATATATATATATATATATATATATATATATATATATATATATATACCTGGCACAATACAATCTGCATTACCTACCCCATTGTTTTTTTAATGATTTTTCTTTGTCATTAAATTACTTATTCATAATTTATATTGTATAATTGAAAGAGATCGAAATTCGTCGAAACTGCTAAGTATTTTAATGGCCATATTATACAGAGAGAAATCTACTAAATTAATCAGTTTATATATTCCTTATTAGTTTTTTCATCTTTTCTCGTCCTGTTATAATTCTCAAACAATCTACGCTGCGTGAATGTGACTTTAAAGGAACTTGTAGTAAATAGTAATTATATTACTGACTAGGTATAAAATCTCATCAACTACAACCCCTACGAGTCTAAAATAATGAAAAAGTAATCCTTATTCCACTCCTGGGGTAAGCCTGTTATTAGAGAGGTCCAATTAAACAGACGACTTAAAAGCTTTTGCAAATTATTATCACGAAATCCGCAAAACTTAAAGTAACAATTTATAATCGTGAAGTAGAGTATTCAGTACTGCGGGCATTAAAACGAATATTAATTCCGTAATTATTAATATTTTTATATTTTTATATACCAAAGCTGACGAGTTTACTTTATTGCTGATTTTCTGCTTGATGGACCTGTAAAATGTTTATTTGTATTGGATAGTTTGTTAACTATTAAGCTATATGGTTATGGATTTTATAACATCACACTTCGAATATAACAACCAGTAGATCAGACAAAGCGCGGGTAATGTACAATTTGAAGAAAATAACATAAAATATTTTACAGGAACCTTCGAAAATTTTAAAACGTCAGCTATTAACGAAACGTTATCATGGGCGCGTAGGAAATACAATTATTATTATATAATTAGCTCCAATATAGGTTCAATATAAAAGAAAAAATGGAACATTTCATGCAACTTTAAAATAATTTATTTTAAACTTTTATGTTTTTAAACATTTCTGACTACCCATACTTTAGTTTTTTTGTGTTTCTGAGTGCTTACATCGTAAAGGTAACTTACATTATGTACTTTTAATTTCTTGTGACAATGATCGCGATGGGGTTGCGATATTAGGAACACAATAAATGCAGGACTGACCCAGTGGTGGCGATGAGACGCCGATGAGATGAGAACGTTAAGATAGATATGCCACAGCCAAAAGAAAAAGACCAGACAAGAGATAAGAAACTAGTATGTAAGGGAAAATATGAAAGTTTCTCCTGTAATAGAAAAGATAAGCGCTAGGTTATCGTGTTTAGCACATAAGAAGATAAGATGAAAGTCACGACAATCGTGGGTATGAATGATGATGAATAAGTGTTTTGGGAGAACGAAAAAGAGATGGTTGGATTATGTGGATGATTTAATGATCATAAAAGGAGATAGATAGATAGAGTTAACGGAAGACAAAAGCGAATGAAAAAAGGAAAACACGTTCTGCCGACCCCATCTAAAATGGGAAAAGACATTTGAATGATGTTGACTTTATATAATATTTTCATTTTCGTTAGTCCGCTGTCAGTTCGTTTTCTGTTTTGGATGTACACGATGCAAAAGTTTTGATATTCAAAGGGAATAGGAAATATGCATAAAAATTAAAATGGTCTCAAATATTTTTTCTCGAATACTTATTATTATCTAATTATGAAAAAATGTTTTTTTTTATTTACTAATTATTTAAGGCCTTAAACTAATTTGTGAAAAGAGCAAAATTCAAACTTCCAAAACGCGCCACCATTGGACGAAAGGACTTGTGACGTCATTTGACACGCCATTCAAATTAACGGCATCGAAGTTCATACTGTGGTATTAGTGTTTCTGAGAAAAATAAATAATTTAAATGTATATTTTCGTGCTTAAAAGTTTTATTAAATAATACGATTGTTTAGGTAATACTAAGAACATTTTCTGAATACTCAAACAACTGTAACTAAACAACTACAAATTCTTTTTCAATAGCAGTTATCATGCTACTACACATTACATTTTCAAAATGTTTCTTCCTCTGAATCATTTTCCACTTCACTTGACTCAGATAAATAGCTTGGTTAATAATCCGTAGATATAGAAGATATAAGATGATATAGAAGAAATTTGTGGAATTTAGATATAGATTTGTAAATGTATGTCTTTTAAAATATTTTTTTACATTTGTTAAATCGCAATGTCATCCCTATATCGGTTTTAAGTATCTCTGTGCTGTCTAACAGAACTCGTTGGTTACTTGCATAAAACTTAATAATATTTAAATATAAAATCTACTTGAGGTGTGTATCATGTCTAAATCGGTTTCAGACTTTTCGAATGAATCCTATTGTATGACAAAATATGAGAGGCCACCTAAAATAAAATTGTTTAGGTTAAGTTTCTAACTATTGTTATATATATATATATATATATATATATATATATATATATATATATATATATATATATATATGTTTATTTGTTTCAGACAACCGGCATGACACCTCTTATGTATGCTGTGAAGGACAATAGGACATCGTTTGTAGAACGGCTCATAGAACTAGGATCAGATGTGGGAGCGAGAAATAATGTAAGAGTATAATATTGTATTCGAACTAAGTTATTCAACATACATTTATTCACAGGAAATAATCTAAACATGTAAATAATTATTCATAAATTCCAGGAGTATTAAATAAAAGTGTTAAATTATTTGTGTTGAGGCTAAAAGAAATATACAACTTAAGTAACTAACAAATTTGTATATGGAATATTAAGAGACTACGATACAATAAGTACTATTTTACATTAAAACATAACGTATGCTATACTCTAGTCTACTCTATAGTTCTCAGTTCTCATACATGCTAACTTCGTAACTACTACCTAAGTAGTAAATCGTATGCTTGACGGGTAAGGTCAGCGTTACAAGCGAAGTCATATTTTGTTTGATTTCTTTTTTATGTAAGTAGTACTTGTATAACCGGTAAGAAATATTTAATTTTCTGACAACATTGTTCCAAATCCGTTTGTTAATTAAAAGTTTTATCCTTTTTTGAGGCTTCATTTTAGGGTGAGTCAAGTTACATTGGATATAATTTTGTTTGAGATAGTATCTAATATATAATATTTCCTTGACTGACTATGGTAATATAACTATTATTGTTATTTCTACTATATATGTCGTTATAACATTAACATTATATAAATATATATCCGGAAGTCCTCCACATAGCTTTAGGTACATGTTAGGGTCATAACGGCAATTCGAATGAGCCGCCGATTGAGGCGAAAGAAAATTACAATACAGATTTAGGGCAGAGCATTAGCAAATGTTACTTGGCCATATTAGATTCTCTGATACCGCGGCAGCAATTTATAATCATAACGGTCACGCCTAACCGCCACAACTACTGTGACCCAAGTAATGGTCGTAGTTAAAGATAGCAGGATACACACTACACTACTCAGAATGAATTACATTCAATCTGACGGTGATTTAAAATATTAAGTCATTCTTTAGAATTGTATTAATTATATATTTTGCTATTTGTGTTTTGCTTCTCGTGGATTTCTTATCTTTTAAATATTTTAACGACCTTGAACTTTTAATAATTCTAATTAATCTCACGCTAATATAGCATTTGTACCTTTTCGTTTTACATATTCTGAATTCAAATACTACCTATATGTCATACGTGGCCTTATAGTATCATATATATGTGGCCAGTACTTTATTAATATGGAATACATAATACATACATTATACAAACTTTGGCTAATTATTATTCATCCCTACACTATAATTAAATCCTTCCGTACTGCGTCAAATGTATTAATAATTATATAAAAAAGTCTTACCTTGAAATTGTTAACCTTATGTTTTCTAAGGAACATTGTGTCGTAGCATGTACATAATTATAAAATATATTTAGCAGGTTTTAGAAAAATACATGCACTGCAGAATTGAAAATGCACTATAGAGTGCACTATATTGGTACCATCCAATTACGTAGAAGATTAACTTCACGCGATCTTTTTGATTTAAGTCAATCTCAAGACAAGAAAGGGCAATAGCGTGCGTGGGCTGCACTGGCGTGACAATAAGAAAATTGCATTTGTTGAACGCGTTTTCACCTACTTGTAAACAAATAAAAAAATAATATACTGTAATGCATGTAATAAATAAATAAAATAAATAAAATAATTAATATGCAGTAGGCGCAATCGAGAGCTTATTTCAAGTTTATATGAGTAATAGAGACTGTAGAAAAATATTATGTTTTACAAAATCATTCTTTGAAAAAATCGTATTTTTACAAACAAAATTCATTTTCAAAAGTATGTAAATATTTTTATTTATCGGCTCTCAATTGTAACTGTTAAATAAAAAAAAATGTAACTAGTTACTTTGCGTTTTAAACAGATTTGTTATTATGTGACTTTGTAAATACTTATCTGCTTATCAAAAAAATACAAGATTCTTTTTACTTTCAATCTGTACAAACAAATAATTTTTACAATAAAATCCACAACTTAATGAAACTTACAGTATGAATATTTCCTTAGCTATTAAATTACTTAGACCGCGTTCCCAAAAATAAATTAGTATAGATGATAGATCTTAATATATATTCAGACTCTTTGTATAAGAATATATTACTAACAAAAAAAATAATAGCATTTATTCAACAGGACAATTACAATGTGCTCCACATATCAGCAATGTACTCGAGGGAGGACATCGTCAAACTTTTGCTCTCGAAGAGAGGTGTCGATCCCTTTGCTACAGGGGGGGTAAGCCCGTAAACCCGTAAAGCCATATATTTATCCATTAGTTATAATAGAATGTATATCTATTAACATTTGTACAGAGTCGACAACAAACAGCAGTTCACTTAGTCGCCAGCAGACAAACCGGAACTGCTACAAGTATTCTTCGTGCGCTGCTCACAGCCGCTGGAAAGGACATTCGGCTCAGAACTGATGGGGTAAACAACCTTCTGTTTGTTAAAACACCATAGTGTATTTACTAGTTTAATATTTAAGAACATCGATGGTCAAACATTGTAAGAATCTTTCAGATTTAAAGTAACAAATACAATTTCAAAAATCTTTTATTCTTTTTTATAAACAAAATTGCGCCATTCATGATTAATGATAGATATTTCAAGCCTAATTATCAGAAAGGCTTTTTGCCGGGAATTTCTAGATGCCTGGAACATAATACATTATTATCAGAAAGCCTAGAAGATGACAGAACTGTTGATAGACAAATAACGGTTTGTTCACTTAGAGAACGCCTTTGGCCGGTACTACATGAACTGATGATGTTCGCGCTAAGATCATATAACTTTACCACGCTATTAGAGACATTATTGCATCATGCTCTTAAAAATCAATATTCTTCTAAACTTTGAATGAAAACCATTAAAAATCACAAATTGAAAACAGTAACAATAAATTATATTCAGAGCTGTTTTATTTTTCTAATTATATTAATTATAATTATTAATATATTAAAAGATAATTTATTTAGACTTAAAAATGGCGAATACCAAGGCGCGCTCCATCGTTAAATCCAATAGTCGATAGCTTTTTAAATGATCTTAAACAGGTAGACAGACAACCAATAAGTAACACCCAAAAAGGTTTCACTATTTGAACAGGAATGCAAACCACTGTTTGCACTTGCCTGGAACTGAGACTGAGAGTTCCATGTGCCAGTGCCAAAGAGAGGACTCCAAGCAATGCGATGGGCCCGGCACCCGCACGGTGAATTCATGGAATGCTAAAAAGCTTTGTCTCTATACGAACAAAACTTTTTTCGGCATATAAGTGAACTCTCTCTGAAATGTTTACTTTTTATAATATTATTATTATTACAGTATGTATATTAAGGCCATTACTATAACGGCACGGCATCACGGCATAGAAATGAGATCCTAACATTTGAAGCATTATACTATCGTAAGCAGTATTTATTAAAGTCGATGAAGAATCCCAAATCCTAAGGTGCATTGAACTACATCGGACGGCAGTTCCATTAATATATAAAATTATGTAACCAGTGGTTTGTTTATTAAAATGGTCATTTGACTGTTATTCCTAATATTCAACGAATTTGTAAAATGTAAGTACATTTAATAGTCAAATTGTAAACGCGCAATGATATGCGAAATCAAACAAATTTTAGGCTTTATTACTTCGAATTATAGTTATGATTTCTGATCAGTTTTTAGTATTACTAGTAAATTCATTCGATGCAGCATTGATGACAGTCGCGTGCAGCGTGTTGACTGGTACCACCATCCCCGGGACGAACCCCCAAAACAAACGTAAACAAAATGGATTTTATCAAGTCTTTCATAGAAAAAAGCATTGTAATTTTTAATATATATATTAACCTAAAGCATGGCTAATGAGTTAACAATTAAAAACCCCAAAATTAACTCTACGTCTTTTGTTTTAACGTCATACCTACACAGTAAAAGCGATCCACCCCTACGAATAGAAAATAGCTAATTATCCGCCGAGCTTTAGCCGCCAAGTAAACGTCATAACGCGAAATTTACAATGCAAATTAGTAGCGGAATATTAGTTACAACGTCAACGTAGAAATTCAAAATTAGTAATTTTAATACAATAAGTCTCAGTCCGCCCTACGACACGACTAGAGAAAGACAGTTGTGACATGTCAGCTTTCATGGTATTAGTGGACTAGTTCCCATGGATGACCATGTACGTATACATTAGACGACAATCTAAAATCCGCAAGGTTTAGCTATTGCATGCGAGTAACGAATTTCCGTTCGATTTAATGTTATGTTGAAGCGTCTACGAAGATTGCGATGCACATAAGTTGATACTTTCGTGGTGTACCTACCGCCACTACCGCGAGTAGTCCGTGCATAGACACTGCAGCGTATGGATTTCAGTGCGGGTGAGATTTTGCGGATATAGAGCAATATGTCAGATAATGATAGGGACGTACCGGGAAGCGCAAACTTACATTTGCGCTCAAGCTTACGTAGTTCACCCACAAACCAACAATCTAGGGACTTTCAAAAACTTGAGCTTAGTTTCATCGAACTAAATAAAGAGCGCGCTCGTCAAAAGGAATGGAAAAAGCTAATCCGCGACATGGTGTTCCAGAGAGGCAAAATCCCGTTGCTGTTGGCCGTAGAGGCCGGCAATCAAAGCATGGTGCGGGAGCTACTCAGCGCACAGACAGCAGAACAGCTCAAGGTATGTAAAGTATCTGCGCAATATTATGTCTATATCCCTTTTTCTACTAATTATTTTAAAGAACTTTTAGCATGTTCTTTATTTGCCTTAATAAAATTAATAGTGAAGCAATTACACTCAGGCTGCCACACCCGTTGGTGATACTGCCTTGCATCTTTCTGCACGGAGACGAGATGTTGACATGTCTCGTATCCTTGTTGACTACGGTGCTGCAGTAGATGCTGTTAATGGAGCTGGTCAAACACCACTACATATTGCAGCGGCAGAAGGAGATGAACCATTAGTAAAACACTTCTATGGAGTTAGAGCGAATGCTGGCATTGCTGACAATGAGGGTATGTTTTTCGTTTGTAATTTTTTTTTCATATTATTATTGCAGTAAATCCCAAACAAACCCCGAGGCAAAACTTTTGCTAAAAAAAAATCATGGTTTAAAATATTTTTTCTCCTTTCTATAGACCGAACGCCAATGCATCTAGCAGCAGAAAATGGTCATGCATCTATCATAGAGCTTCTGGCAGATAAGTTTAAGGCTTCCATCTTTGAAAGAACTAAAGATGGCAGTACCTTAATGCACATCGCTTCACTGAATGGACATGCAGACTGCGCGATGATGCTCTTTAAAAAAGGCGTATACTTACATATGCCAAATAAGGTACTACTACATATAACTAAATTAAAAACTTTATTTATATACAGATTTATTATCTTAAAAAAAAGACATTTGTTTTAATAATTAACTACCTACATATTTTTTTTAAATGACCAATAATATTTTAAGAGTATAAAAAAAAATAAGAAAAAATAAAAGAAAATATATCGCGTGTTAAACTCATAAACTTAAACAGTGATACCACAGCTCATTTGGAAGATCGCTCAGAATCACTATGGCCTGATACAAATAAAGTCAGAGTCGTGTTGATTACTTTAATTTATATTATATTTTTTTAAGGGTTGATGTTTTATTAAACTGACTTGGGACTCTTGACTTTGACAAAGTGATGATCATTGACTAAATAGCAATAAATAATAAAAATGATTATTTTAAGAATATTGATCTGTATGAAATATGTCATTCCGTAACTCCGTACATGGAAATAGTTAAAAAAAACATCATATCGGGCCTTTATAAGAGCAAGAGTACCCAAAATAATGGTTTTTCAGTTTGTCTGTATATCTGTATGTTTGTGCACGCTAATCTCAGAAACAATTTAACCAATTTGGATGTGGTTTTAAAGAACATATTATCACAGTCTTCACTTAACATTTAGTGTTTATTTCATTTAAATCGGTTAATAAATAAAAAAGTTGTATTAATCTATGTGGATCAAGTAATAGGTACCAAACAAATCTTCTTCTATACATGTAATAAATCTGTATAAAATCTGTATAGAAATGGTTTCTGTAGATTCAAAATGTAAAATAAATATATAGCCTGGATGTGAAAACATAATTAACAGAGGATATTTCTAATATTTTTGACATTTTTGTCTGTTTATCTGTTTCTCTTTTAGTTGCGCACGCAACACGAAAAATATATATGGCCAATGTAAATAACTTTTATACTTAAAAATTGAGCCTCACTCTTAATAACATTTTGTTTTTCACTATCATTGCACACTATTCACTCTATCAAAAGATAAATGTATTTAAAGTGTTTAAGAAATGTATCTATGTACATAAAATAAACCTGTTACCCATCGCTGTGTGTACATGGAAAATATTTACAAAAACTCATTATGGTCCGCCATATGGTCCCCCTTGCTTATATATCTTATGTATAAGCAAGAGAAGCTAAAGCTATGGTTTTTTTATTTTGTCTGTTTGTCAGTTTGTTTGTATGTCTATATATCTGTGTCTGTATGTTTGTGCACGTTAATCTCAGAAACGGATTCACCTGTATGAATGCAGTTTTCGGGAACATATTGTCATGGGCTTCACTTTACATTTAGTGTTTTTTTTTATTTATATCGGTTAACAAATAAAGAAATAAATAATCTCTTATCTTCGTACCATTGTGGTAAGACATTTTTTCAAAATTAAAATAGGTCATTGAAATGTTCCTCCCCTCATGAAATAATAATACCCTTTCAAAAATTTAAAAAAATAATTAAAAACCCCCATACAAAAAGCCCTATAAAGAAGAATAAAAATTATATTATTATGTACTTATTGAAGTCGTTGCCGTCGGGGACCGTTGTACGTACGTTAACGATGGTGTCTATTTTACGAAGTTACTTGGGCTTAGACTATATTATTCAATATCGTAATTTATTTATTTGCAATGGTAATCTACTTGCATTTCATTTTGTACCTTTATTTAACGGTCCCCGGAGCAACTACTTCAAAAGTACATAATAATATTAAATTTATTCATTTTTGGAGGTCTTTATGGATCGGGGGTTTTTTAGATTTTTAATTTATTTTTTTTCTGCTTTTTAAAGTTACGTTACTGGTTTCATGTTGTACTAAATGAACCGGATACACAAAATTTCCTTAGGTATTTTTATCAATATTCCATAAGAACTTTTCACCAGCACCAAAAAAACCTCAATAACTTGAAGACGATTGTTTCTATCTCGACCAAACATAAATCAAATCAAAAACTACAAGACGGTGTTTGATGTAAACTTTGAAGGTTTGTAGTTTATACAAGGGTATGTACGTTTTATAGAAATCGAAATCTTCGCGTACGAAGTCGCAGGCACAGCTAGTATTATAATAAAAAATCCTTAATTAAAATAAAACAGTTCCTGTAGAAGTTTGCAAACCAAATCCATTTAGTCCGTCGAAACAATATACCATTTTACAAAATAGTTTCATATCCACCATAACCAAGGATGTTCGTGCTTTGAGTCACTTTCTAGGAAACTAAAAGGCGAGCATTTTAAGTGTAAGCTATAAAGTAATGTTACACGTGATTATGTACTAGGACTTTGAATTATTAATTTCCTCGCATAACGGAGGGAATATTTAATAGCAATAATTGTAACTTATGCGAAAAAAAAAATATCTGCTGTGCCATATATTACACTATCGAATATAAAATATTGTTAAATACGATATATTTTCCCAGGACGGTGCTAGAAGCATCCACACTGCTGCGAGGTACGGCCACGTCGGTATCATTAACACATTGCTACAGAAAGGCGAGAGTGTGGATGTCACGACTAATGTAAATTTATATTTTTGTTTCATAATTAAACAAGCCTAATTTTTTAACACTGCAACCCCTTTAAGTGACATTTTATTGCAAGATACTTGTCGCCTCAAAAAACTTTTACCACTAGCATTGTCTATAAAAATATATTGATATTTTAGATATAACATAGAATTATTTTATAACAATTATCTCACAGGACAATTACACCGCTCTGCATATAGCTGTGGAGTCATGCAAGCCGGCAGTAGTTGAAACACTCCTAGGATATGGCGCTGATGTTCATATAAGAGGAGGAAAGCAGAGGGAAACCCCTCTACATATAGCTGCTAGGATACCTGATGGTAAGGTTGATATAATTTATTTATAGAAAACATATTTTTGTTATTTGTGACATACGTGTCGACAGATTCTACTCCATTAATTATTATATGCAGGAGGATATCTATATAAACCAATATGTATCGCAAAAATACATAAATGATTCTTAATAAAATTATTTTTTAGGGGATAAGTGCGCGCTGATGTTATTGAAATCAGGTGCAGGTCCTAATAAAACTACAGAAGACGGTATGACACCCGTACACGTAGCAGCAAAATATGGGAATCTGGCTACGTTAATACTTTTATTGGAAGATGGAGGAGACCCACTGAAAAAAACAAAGGTAAATAAATTTATCATCCAAAAACAACAAGAAGAACTATATTAAAAACTTGTAGATGTTAAAAATATTTATTCAGTAATAAAAAAATCAATTAAACAAATCTAAATTTCAGAGTGGCGAAACACCGCTTCATATGGCATGTCGAAGTTGTAAGCCAGATATCGTACGACATTTATTAGAATTCGTCAAAACCCATAAGGGAGATAAAACAGCAACAACCTATATTGACTCTGTTGACGAAGATGGAGCCAGTGCTTTACACTTTGCGGGTAAAATTACAAAAGAAGAAGTCCAAAAACCTTCTGCTGATAAAGAGGTTGTCAAATGTTTAATGGAACACAGTGCTGATGTCTCCCAACAAACAAAACAGAACCACGAAACTGCCTTCCACTTTTGCGCTATCGCGGGGAACAATGATGTATTGACAGAAATGATTATCGATATGTCGGCTACCGACGTTAGCCGAGCTCTTAATAAGCAGAACTCTATCGGTTGGACACCGTTATTGATTGCATGTAATCGAGGTCATATGGAACTAGTAAATACTTTGCTTTCAAATCATGCAAGAGTAGATGTATTTGACGTAGAAGGAAGGTCCGCCTTACATTTAGCTGCTGAACGAGGTTATCTTCAAGTATGTGATGCTTTATTAACCAATAAAGCATTTATTAATTCTAAAGCAAGAAATGGGCGTACAGCACTTCATTTAGCAGCTATGAATGGATATGCGCATTTAGTAAAATTCTTGATAAGAGACCATAATGCCATGATAGACGTTCTAACATTAAAAAAGCAAACCCCTTTGCATTTAGCAGCGGCATTTGGACAAATCGAAGTCTGTAAATTACTGCTTGAACTTGGTGCCAATATTGATGCTACTGATGAATTAGGTCAAAAGCCTATTCATGCTGCTGCACAAAATAATTTTTCTGAAGTCGTACAGTTATTTCTACAACAACATCCGAATTTAGTAATGGCAACAACAAAAGATGGGAATACCTGTGCCCATATAGCCGCTATTCAAGGATCCGTTAAAGTTATAGAAGAGCTAATGAAATTTGATAGATCTGGTGTGATATCAGCTCGAAATAAATTAAATGAGTCTACTCCCTTACAATTAGCAGCTGAAGGAGGACATGCCGACGTTGTTAGAGTTTTAGTTCGAGCTGGTGCCTCCTGTTCTGAAGAAAATAAGGCAGGTTTGACAGCTGTTCATTTGGCAGCAGAACATGGTCATACAAATGTATTAGATGTAATGCGTTCCACTAATACATTAAAAATATCCAGTAAAAAGCTGGGTTTGACTCCTTTACACATTGCAGCATATTATGGTCAAGCAGGTATGCAAAACAACCAGAGTTGTTTTAAGACCTAAATAATGTTTTAAAAATATAAATACTATTATAAAATGACTTATTTTGTAGAAACCGTACGTGAACTTCTATCACATGTGCCCGGAACTGTGAAGTCTGAAGCTCCTACAGGAGTATCGTTGGTGCCGATACTGGGTGCAGAATCAGGTCTTACTCCACTGCATCTTGCCGCTTATAATGGTAATGAAAATGTTGTCCGCTTATTACTTAACTCTGCTGGAGTCCAAGTTGATGCAGCTACAAATGAAAACGTAAGTTTTATATTTGTAATCAAAAACTTGTTTTTAATAATTTAATAAACATATAAAATCATAGATAATATTAATATATTTTATATTTAGGGATACAATCCGCTACATTTGGCATGCTTCGGAGGCCACATGTCTATTGTGGGACTATTATTAAGTAGATCTGCCGAATTACTTCAAAGTACTGATAGGCACGGCAAAACAGGCTTACATATAGCATCCACTCATGGTCACTACCAAATGGTAGAAGTCTTACTTGGACAAGGAGCTGAAATAAATGCTACAGATAAAAATGGATGGACTCCATTACATTGTGCTGCAAAAGCGGGTCACTTGAATGTAGTAAAATTATTATGTGAATCGGGAGCCTCGCCAAAAAGTGAAACAAATTTAAATTATGCCCCAATTTGGTTTGCGGCATCAGAAAATCATAATGACGTCCTTGAGTATCTTTTACATAAAGAACATGACACACAATCATTAATGGATGACAAGAGATTTATTTACAACTTAATGGTGTGTTCTAAAAACCACAACAACATACCAATAGAGGAGTTTGTATTAGTTTCTCCGGCGCCGGTAGATACAGCAGCAAAATTATCTAATTTGTACATTAACTTGTCCACGAAGGTACGTATACTAAAATATGTTCTTGAAATTGTTTATAAATAATATTTTTTTAATATACTCTATAACAGGAAAAAGAGCGTGCCAAAGACCTTATAGCTGCGGGGAAACAATGTGAAACGATGGCTACAGAATTATTAGCCTTAGCTGCTGGTGCAGACTCGGCCGGGCACATACTCACTGCTACAGATAATCGAAATATAGAGTTTTTAGATGTATTAATAGAAAATGAACAAAAAGAAGTAATAGCACACACCGTCGTTCAGAGATATCTTCAGGTAAAAAATAGGTAACTTCGTCTACTATAATAATACTTCGTGTAAGATAGTATTTTTATTACGTAAATCTGATTTTATTTCAGGAACTCTGGCGAGGGAGCCTCAAATGGACTGGCATCAAAATAATGTTCCTTTTTTTTTTGTTTATAATTTGTCCACCAGTATGGGTGGTATTTTCCCTTCCATTAGGACATAAATATAATAAAATTCCTATAATGAAGTTTATGTCATACTTAACATCACATATTTACCTTATGGTGTTATTATCTTTAGTGGCGATTACGCCAATTTATAATTCTATTTTTAGAGAAAGCTTAGTGCCGAGATGGTATGAGTGGATGCTTCTTGTATGTTTAAGCGGTCTTTTACTTTTTGAACTAACAAATCCAAGTGATAAATCTGGCTTAGGTTGGATAAAAATAGCAGTTTTATTGTTAGGTATGATAGGTGTTGCTACTCATGTTGTTGGGTGGATATTTGTATTACCTAAGTATTGGCCAACATTAATGTATTGTAGAAATCAATTTTTTGCATTATCGTTCCTTTTAGCCTGTGTACAAATACTAGACTTTTTATCTTTCCATCATCTGTTTGGTCCTTGGGCCATCATTATTGGTGATCTTATGAAAGACTTAGGGAGATTTTTAGCAGTCTTGGCAATATTTGTATTCGGTTTCTCAATGCACATCGTGGCACTTAATCAGCCCTTCAGAAACTTGTACAAACCAGAAGACAATAAATATGCAAGACAAGCCCGAAGAAGACTTTTCTCCGACGGTAAGGAATTCCTTTCTCTTAGTTTTTTTTTTTGTTTTGCATAAATTACTAGTAAGTAAAATAAATATATAAATTAATTTTCTTATGAATTTGAGTTGATATTTTCAATTGTTACACAATAGAAAATCTTCGATCAAAAAGACAAATATACGATTCTCAGTGGATAAATACATATTCACAAAATGCAGAATCATACCGACGAAAACAGGGACAAACGGGTCGTAAGTCCAAGTTAGCAATAGACGTATAAAAAGTTAATGAAAGTTTGATTCATGCCTTGACAATATGTAATTCACACGATGATTGCATTATGTCGATGTGCTTATTTTATTTTGAGTTACGTTGTATTTGCTTGCAAGCTTAAATGTTTGCCACCATATCGAGAATGTTATCATCGTCTATCAGAACTGTGTTAAATCATTCGTTGTTTGTATCACACAAAAGACGTGTATTATGAGGATCATGATTTACATATACACGACTGCTGTAAATTGGAGCACTACGATCATTGTTAAAACTGAAAATGACAAAATCAATTATTAGTATTAGAACTATTTTAATACGTTGTTTAGTGCGTTTTCATCATATTTTGAAAGTATCATTGATTTATGGACTGAACACTTTCAGAACAGAGAATTTCAAAAGAAAATGCATTATACAACACGACTAGTTTTAGTGGAATGAGTGGCCGACCTCACCGCATTCAGTGGAGCAAGTTTGATTTGCGCATGTCGTGGCTGGCTTTTGTCCTGCGATTGTTCACCGGCGTCTTGAGGTATCTTATGTTCAACATATGTTTGGCTGATTGTCGTCGATGTGGCGCTTTGCGCCCTCACGTTGTCCTTGTTTTGACACTAGTAGAAGGGCCGGGGTAGATTGATGCAGGTATAAGATATTTAAAAGAAAATAATAAAAAAAAGTTAGTGTTTATTATATTACGTTATACCCAACACATAACACTTTAACAGTACATATTTACACAAATCAATCTGCCCCTACATCCCACAGGCCACAGTCTATTATCTTAGTGGATTCATATGTGTTGTGGTTGTTTGCATTATGCCGTATCAGACTTTATGTTTTAAACTCAGCACTGCCTTAGATGTTTCTAGATTTAAATTCAATCTATGATACGGCATTTTTGCTAAAAGGAACATATGAAAGGGCACTGTCCTGATTAAGGGGTAAATTGATGCTAAAACTACATATTTGGACTGAACATATCAATTAAAGAATACAAATTTTCGCACCTTTATAATATCTGCATTAAGATACCCCTGAATAAAACTGGAATATGGTCCATGTGCGTATTGTCTTCTAGCGATGTTGACACCGATCGAGGCGTTCGAGAAAATGTTCTTCGCCCTTTTCGGCCAGATTACCATATCAGACCTCAACTACGTATCCAGTTTACGACCATTATGGACGCAGAACCCGTTCAAGTTTGTCTTCGGAGGCTACTTGTTGATGTCCGTGGTGGTGCTCGTACCACTCCTTATTGCGATGATGTCGGACACTTACCAGCGCATTCAGGTAACTTAACAATATGTTCGCCTTAATTGTTTACAGTGACGATGAATCCATTGTATTCCTTCGAGCTTCTGTTCTTCGCGGTGTTCGGGCAGACGACCACCGAGCAGACGCGGGTTCATCGAAACGACAGCAATGTTCAACCCGCGTGGACAAATTACTTATTCAAAATCGTGTTCGGTATCTACATGCTGGTGTCAGTGGTCGTGCTGATCAATCTACTCATTGCTATGATGTCAGACACGTACCAAAGGATACAGGTACACGAAATCGATCGACATCCAAACTATTATCATTGATCATTGAGGCTTTACAAACTTAAACTAAACTTAAGTTATACTTGAAGATTAACATATAAAATAACATATTGATATTAACCATTTCATATTAGTTTTTTATTACATTTATGTAAATGCTATTTTATTTAGCTATTGATTTTAAAACAAGTTAGTGATTGTTATATTACGTTATACCCAACACATAACACTTGAACAGTACATATTTACACAAATCAATCTGCCCCTACATCCCACAGGCCACAGTCTATTATCAAAGTATATCATTGTTATACAAGAAAACGTAACTGTGTTGAAACAAATACCTACAAAAGAGAAATAATTTTCCATAAACACGGATGTTTAGGTAATATTGATAGAGTTTAGGTAATATAGATAGAGTTTCGGTAATATAGATAGAGTTTAGGTAATATAGATAGAGTTTAGGTATTATAGATAGAGTTTAGGTAATATAAATAGTTGTTGTCTGATAATAGTAGTCTGTTGTCTTGTAATTTTTTTATTATAAAACATTGCCTTTACCTATTTTATGGAATTAATTATATTATTTTTATTCTTTTTAATATATCGTCTTTCTTAACTAAAATAAAGAAATTATTTATAATCCTAAACATTATCATACCATTAAAAAATAATAAGATTAGGGATACAATTTAACTTGCTATGGTTCTGGACGTTTTAGTAATATACATAATAACATCTAATATAATGTTAATCACAGGCCCAATCCGATATCGAGTGGAAGTACGGACTATCAAAACTTATCAGAAATATGCATCGGACTAACACCGCGCCGTCTCCTCTCAATCTAGTGACTACTTGGCTAATGTGGCTCATACATAGATGCGAGGTAAAAGAAGTCATTTCAAGTCATGATTACTGAATATCAATAGTTTTGTTTTATATTCCTTTTACATTGTTTTATACACATTTAATATTCATACCAGGATCGCATAAGTAAGAAGAAACGTCCCAGTCTCGTGCACATGATCGGCTTGCAGCGACAGGAACAGATGAGTGCGCGCTCTAAGGCTGGGTCCAAGTGGCTATCTAAAGTCAAAAGAGGCCAGGTTGTGCCTAAAGGTAAATCTACATCACGTATTTATTCTAACTATGTTTTTTATATTGAAAACCTATTATCACGAAATTTCGCATATAAGGGTAAAAGGACAGGAACAGGACAGGGTCATATATTATCTTCATCCCAACAAAAAAAACGATACAGAGATATCAAAATATTTTTACAAGGCAACCAAAACTAAGATTAAGTATACGAAGATAGTGTAAAAAAATAAATCTACAATATTGCAATTGAAATTGATCACGAAATTTGATTTTGTTTTAGATTCAACCCGTCTGTCAGTGGTCCATCTCAGTCCAATGGGATCACAAATAAGCTTCAGTAACATGACGAGAATAGAAAACGTAGTAGATTGGGAGGTCATCGCAAAAAAATATCGAGCACTTACTAGAGATGAACCGGAAGAGTCCCTTAATAAAGACAGTGACACCGATGCTGTAGATGATGAATCTGAATTAATTCCAAATAATATTGCCGCACCGCCTTGAATAAGATAATGTTGTGGTTTTTTTATGGGGTAAAGAGAAAAAAAATATTATTCTCTCAAGCCGAATATATAAAATAGTCGTCTGAATAAAAAAATCCTACAAAAACAATAATTTATATTGTATAGGATCAATTGTTCTGTAATATGTTTACCTGACATTATATCAAAAACGGCATTTTTATCAGTATTAGTTGGTTAATATTTTCTTATAATTAGACTAATGTTACATTTAAATTATATTAACTAATATTATGTTGATAAGAAGTAAAATGAAATGCTTTAAATGTTGCATTGATAAAGCAGTAATATTCGTAATCTTAAATAATATGAAGTTGTGAGTAACCTTTTGTATAACCTTAGAACGCCTTCAATTAGCGAATCTTTCTTAAAGAGCTTAGGTCAAAATCTTTTGTAACGAAAATTGTAGTGGAAACGAATATTTTTTCATTTATTATTGTCTAATGAAGTATTAGTAAATAAGGGTATAATTATAACTTGGCAGACAAGTATTATTTATATTCTACCGATATTTTTGTAAATAAATGTGTTGTGTATTTGTGTACAAAATTGTTTTAATAAAAATTGTGCATTAAATGTATGTTTTGTGTTTTCTTGTTTAACGGTTTTAAAGACATTACGGCACATGTGGTAACGGGTATAAAATGTTTTGTCTTATATTAGGCATGCTCTTTTAGTGATCATTCAGTTTATTAGTATCGAATTTTAATATCGATTTTAGACTACAAGCTTCTAGCAAATATTAATCCAGGAGAAAGATACCTATAACACGGCATATTATATCGGTATATAGGTATCTTCCGTTGGCAGATACCTTTTCAAATCTATACTATCTGGCTAACAAATGCTTCTGTTACACAGCGGTGATTGGTCCATGGTCCTGAATTTAAACGTAGAGTTTTTATAAGTGATGAAGTCACAGTGTCTAAAGATTTTAACCAGCACATCGATCATCGATACTAATGATAGTTTTGTAAAAACTCCAAACGGCTAATCCTTCAATCAAAGTATCTAGGATATATTATTAACTCGAACGGTCTACAAATGGAAGGAGAAGTCGATAGTTAATTACTCCATTTCGACCAATCACAAAAAAGTCAGTAGCTGTGCGGGTACTGCATCTTGGTAAGTCCAGTTCAATTTAAACTTCAGTAACTTACAATAGACAAATTAACATCTCATATTAAACATGCAACTGCCTTTTCTTGGTCAGTGGAAGCTTATGAAGCATTACAAAAACTAACATGTCTTCTGGTTTGTACCCCTATATTTTTTCGTCTAGACTATTAAAAACCTTTAGAGGTACATACCGACGCGAGTGAATGTGGTCTTGGATCAGTACTCACTCAAATGAACGATAGTGAGGAGAAGGTCATAGCAGTACCGTAACGTAAAGTGCCACAGTTAAAGCAAAGCGTCAAACTCTGTCTGTACTAAATTCTATTGAGAATTGGCGGTGGAACTTAGAGAATGGTCTGAAATTTACATACGACGACCATCCTCGCTAAATTGGTTTTTTAATCTAAATAATCCAATAAGTAGACTAGCTCGTTGGGGAGTCCGTTTACAATTTCAAAATAAATATAGTTCCCGATAGTTTTAATCAATTTTTAAAGAAATTATATCTCTAAACTTACTTTGGTATCTCTTTTCATTTTGGTATTTTCAAACTCACAAACTTATAAATTTCAACTATTTTTGGACTGGGTTTCTAAAAGGTGTGACACTTGACTTACTTACAAACTTCCTAATCACACTACCCTAGGTAACATAGGTAGACCTAAATATGGTTGTCGCCCTTTTCAGATGCTACGCATTAATTTGGTTCCTTCCTTACCGATGATAAATTAATCTCATATAGCAGCGGTTATTTTAAATTTAATATAGTCAAATACAATAAACTTCAATAAACAAAAGAAAATGTTAGATACTGAATGTAAGTTTTGAATATGGACTTCTCTTTCATTTTTTTTTTAATTTAAAAAATTACAAGCCCTTTTGATTTGCTCGTTGCATTTAGTTAAGAAATCTGTTAAAAATCCATACACAGAATTAATTTCCTGATAAGCGTCTAGTCGCCCTGACAATTCTGCACACAGCACGTCTCTTACAGGTAAATACCTAATAAAAAGCGATTTTAAAAGATCAAATTTTTTTTTTTTTTTTTTTTTTTTTTTTTGTCTGTCTATGCTGTTAGCCCTGTTGGCTATTACAGCGTCACCGGGGGAATGGGTGGGTCAGGAGACCCACCCTTAAAAAGGGGGGGCCAGATGGGCCCCCATGGGGAACGACGTCCCGAGGGCGTCTCAGATTGAGACACGGACCTCGGCTCGGGGCGTCGTTAGTCAGGAGGGAAGCTAAGGAAATTTGGACACTAGCGTCCTCCGACGGCAGAACGCCGGAGCAACGGAGCACTTACTCAGTTGGGACCTCGTCTATACCGGTACAGACGGTGTGTGTCTGTATGTTGTGTGGTGTCAATTATGCCTACGCGTACACGTTATTACCTACTGTGAACGCGTCGTCGGGGTCAACGAGTACCGACTTGGGTCTTCTTTTTCTGACTAAAGTAGTCTTACGTGGTCTATACTCTGCGGCGTCAGCCACCAGTGGGTTCGGGTGTCGCTCAGCACGTTCAAAGTACTTTTGGGAAAGCCCCTTGAAGTACTGAGCGATGGTCGGAAGGTTCAAGTCTCTATGGAGATCGATGTTGCGTACGAACCACGGCGCCCCGGTTGCAATCCGTGTAAACCTGTTCTGAATCACCTGAAGGGGTTTCAGATTAGCGTGCGCAAAAGCGGGACTCGCATAGGACATGGCGGAACGTATGCAAGCTTTGTAAAGTGTCACCTTATTGCGAAGGGACATTTTACTCCGCTTGCCTAACAGCGGATATAAACGACCTAATATGTAGGCCGCTCTGCTACGAACGGTCCTAATATGCGCAGTGAAAACTAACTTTCTATCTAACGTTACTCCTAGGTATTTTGCCTCGTCTTTCCAAGGTATCGGTTTATCAAAGAGTTTGATTCGCGGGAGGATCCTTGGGGGGCCCCGTTCGAAGAGCACCGAAACGCTTTTCTCAGGGTTTACCTCGATCCGCCATTTCCGCAGCCAAATCTCAAGGGAGTCGACTGCGGATTGGAGACGTTGGTATATCTCCCAGTGATCCTTAGAGGACGTGTAAAGCGCGGCACTTTAGATCGCGGTCTAGGAATATCGCTAGCGTAGATGGAATAGAGGATGGGCGAGAGAACTGAACCCTGGGGAACACCCGCCCTGATGGGGCGGGGGGTTGACAAGACGCCTTCCACTCTGTAGCGAAAGGAGCGATTCGTCAGGTAGTCCCGTATGATGAGTACGAGTCTGTCCGACACCTTGAACTGGTATAACTTGTACACCAGTCCATTGTGCCAGACCCTGTCGAACGCCTTAGCTACATCGAGGAAGAGCGCTCCTGTCCTATGCTTCTTGGCCCTCACAGTGGCCCCTATCAGTATGTGCTCCGTGAGGCGTTGCACCTGATGGGAACATGAATGGTTGGCTCTAAAGCCGAACTGCTCATTTGGGATGATTTTGAGTCTCTCGACTTCCGATCTAAGTCTACAGAGGATGATTCTCTCATATACTTTCCCTAAGGAACTAAGAAGACTAATGGGACGGTAACTACTAGGCAGATGCCGGGGTTTGCCCGGCTTATGGAACCCTATCACTATGGCCTCTTTCCACTGGGCCGGAAACGAGCAACCGGCCAGTAGAGCGTTAAAAATGGTAACCAATAGGTAAATTAAAGGAGGCGGAAGAAGCTTTATCACTTTGTTAGTGATCCTATCGGGACCTGGCGATTTCTTGACGTGAAGCGCCCTAACTATGGACGTCACCTCGTCTAGGTTCGTTTCCTCGATTGGCGGACCGGCCGGTGGCTGAGAACACATTATATTGACCGATTTGTCGACTATTTCGACATGATCGCGATCAACGGATTGAGCAGACAGACGGCACTGGCTCTCTAGACTGTCAGCTAAGCACTCAGCTTTGTCAGAGTCGTCAAACGCGATGGCGGAGTTAGGTCCAACCAAGGGAGGCATATCTGAGACAGTGTCCGCCTTCAACGCTCTCTGCAACCGCCAGAATGCCTGGTGTGTTGGAGAGAGCGTCGCAAGCGTCCTATCCCAGCCGCTATCTCTGAAGTCGTCGAGAGCTTGTCTCGACTCCCTCTGAAGACGGCGCAGCCTCCGTCGGTTGTCATCTGTCGGGTATCGGTCATGGGCTCTAATCGCGGCGTTTTTACGGGTGATGAGGAGTCTAATGTCCGGAGGGAGTGCTCGGTAACCCTCGAAGTTCACTCGGACCTCCCTCGAGGACTTTCCTATGCTGTCTACCAAATGTTCTGTGAAGTTAGTCGCGGCTGAGACAGCGTCCTCGACCGATGTAAGCTGGTCAGGAATTTTGTCGAGGTGCGCTGGTACGGGGGAATGGAGTTGCTCTCGAAGCTTCGTCCAGTTAATAATTGTTTTGGTCGCGGGTTCCCTAAGGGGAGGAAGTCCTAGCTGAAATAGGACCGGTCGATGGTCAGAGTCTAGCTCGGATAGCGTCTCGATAGAACGTAACTGGAGTGTCACGCCCTTCAAGAGTACTATGTCGAGCACGTCGGGTCTGTCATGTCGGAAGTCTGTGTCGCAGTATCGCGTGGGACTCAAAGGCGCGGTGATCTCGAAGTCGAGACCAGCCTTGTAACTTAGCCTATCAAGGAGATTTCCTCTACTGTTTGCGACAGTGGAGTTCCAGCGGGGATGTTTGCAATTTAGGTCGCCGGCCAGAATGGTTGCGTTACCTAATTGGAGTAAGGACTTAAGGTCCCTCTCAACTAAGGCTTTATTGGGAGAAAGATAGACGGATGCTAGTACGATCGACTGATGGCCGGTCATACCCACCTGACATAATGACGCTTCTACGTTGACTAGTTGGGGCGGATCGAGCGGAGTGCAATGAAGAGACCTTCTGTAGTAGATGATGGTTCCCCCCTTCGCGGTTGCCCTATCGTTCCTAACGAGACGGTAATTTGCGATGCGCGGATCACGATTACACGGCTTCAGAAAGGTCTCTTGTACTAACAGGACGTCTATCTGGTGCGTGACCACGAAGTCGCGCACTAGATCTATCTGCTTAAGTAGCCCGTTCGCGTTGAATGTAGCGACAGTCAGAGAGCGAGGTTTTACCCTTCCACGCGATATCATCATGTTGACATCGTGTGTTCGTATATCGATTTGATTAGGACGGCGTGCTTGAGGAGCACTTCCATCCTCGCGGGAGGGTTCCGCGCGGAATCCCTCATTTCATTTGAAAAGACTAGGAGCTCTTCGATGTCTATTACACCGAAGAGGCTCGTGACGCACGCGAGCGAACTCGCAACTCCGTCGGTGGAGTTACGAACCGGCGGCGGCGGCAACGACTGGGGGACGGGCTGTGGGATAATCCTCGGAGGCTTCACCCAAGCGTTCTCGATCGCGTTCGCGGGTGCCTGAGGGGCCTGGGATGCCTGAGGGGCCGCGGGCCTCCCAGGGGCTAGAGGAGCCCATGGAGGCTGTGCGAACCGAGGAGGATGCCTTGCCGGCTGTGTCCTGCGCGGCGCTTTGGGGCACCCGCGATAATTCGCAGGATGGCCCTTCTGTCCGCACAGGACGCAGCTGGGAGGATCCTCAGGGACCGGTCCCTTCCGCGAGCAGTCGGCTGTCGCGTGGTCGTCCAGGCACTTGACGCACCTTGGACGCGCGTGACAAAAACGTTGGGAATGCCCATAGAGCTGGCAGCGATGACACTGACCAGGAAAACCGCGACGACGTGGAGGTTCGACCCTAAGGCCGGAGAGTTGGCAGACTGCCTTAACGTTAAAAATTTGCTTTCCTTCCGGGGAAAGCTCGAGATGGACGAGAACAAGATCGAACGGGACCCTAGTGGTCGCTCGGTACATGCGGTGCACCGAGATGACGGGGAAGGATTGGGACTTAAGGTCCTCGAAAATCCGCTCAGTAGTGAGCTCCACGGGGAGCCCTCGGATGACCACCGTTAAGCGACGTTCATCCTCTAGCGCGTAGGTGTGGTATCCGTAACCACGTTCGCGGAGGAGACGAGTCAGACCACGGTGGTCTGACGAAGACGCGGTTTGAACGCGGATACCGTCGGCGGTATTTCGGGCGGACGTGAAATGGAGCTTGTGCTCCGTCATAAGTGCGGACAGAGTGTCCCACTTAGACTTGTCCCTTATGTAAAGCGGCGGCGGCGCGGGGGACTTCCGTGGCGCTGAAGGTGCCTCCGCGGGCACTGAAGGCGCGGACGACGGCGACGCGGACGCGGGCGCTTCGGGCGCGATCGGCGCGCGTTCGCGAGTCGGGCCCGGGCCCGAAGAACGGTCGGGCGACGCGGGTTCGCTACTAGCGGGTTTTGAGGCCCGTTTTCGCAGGACGTTCGAGGAGAGCGCTTTCGTCGCCTTCCTCTTGGCCGATTTGGTCTGCACGGTCGTGAAACCGTCGTCCTCGTCAGCGTCCGAGGAAGGGGACGAACTCCCCGACTCGGAATCCGAGGCCGTCTGCTCCGTAGGAGTGGCGGCCTCGACCTCCATGTCGGAGGTGCTCTCGGTCACGATCGCGGCGCGCGAGGTCGAGGGCGGAGACTCGATGCCTAACAAGACAGAGTAGCGCAGGCATAATTGAGGCGCAATTCCGTGGACCCAACCATAGAACTGCGACTTGGACAGATCTTCGGGTTCCGCCGCGGATTTGGGGTCCATGGTGGAGCCCGGAGATATGAGCCGTCCTCCCTGCGTGAGCAGGGAGGCGAGTGCCTAACGTGAACCCTATCGAATCTCTGTCAGTAGGTGACAGAGGTGTGCCTAATACCCTAACGACTGTGTACTTACACGACGCAGGCTATTACGACGAAGTCTTTGAATTGCATTTCGTACCCTAACTAGGGCGACGTCGGACTTGTTGGACCCCTATGCAGGCTCGCCGGCCCGCAGGTGTGCTTGCGGCGATGACTCACACACAAACACAATCACACCGCTGGCTTGCACACAATGGAGGTCGTTATCTTGACTGGCGCAGGTGTACGAACGGTCGGTGCAGGTGGTCGGTGCAGGTGGCTGGGCGGTCAGCGTGACGGCCCAGGTAGGTGGCGCGGATAGGCGGAGCAGGTAAGAGGGACATGTGTCCCGGTCGACTGCTCAACGGGGAATGAATGTAAAAGATCAAAGAAGAAGAACTGCCGTTCGAAGTTCAATTGTTGGCTTTTGTAGCGATATGCTTACACCATTGAATCGATCTAGTAGTGCAGCCCAGAATTTTGACATAACGACATTTTCTATTTTACAGAATCCATTAATAAACATCTGGCCTCATGAATCACTTTCGATGTCTACATCTTATCTTCATAAATAGAATAAAACCTTACTCTGCCCGATTAGCAAATCCGTTGTTAGTGCTATTAAAAAATAAATAAAATAAATAAAAACACATACAATTAGTTTCAAAGTTCTTATTAAAGTATAAATTATAATAAGTGATAAAAAATATCATTAGAATAGTTGTAATACGTTTAAAGTGTCAAAAAGTATACTTTTACAACGAGATTGTTTATTACCTATGGTAATAAAAAAATATTGAATTATTAATATAAGCTATTATGCTAATGAATAATATTTGTATACTATTTTTGATTTTATGATATTATGATTTTATGATATTAGATATTATATTATTTATTTGATTTTATGATATTTCGCCGATAATTTATAATAAATGTAAATAAAATGAATAACTAAATTACAGTGTTAATCAATAAACCCATGAGTTATTGTCCCCACCTAGCGGTTTGACTTTGTACTGATATGTTTATATAACATGTAGTTATGTTTCCCTAAAGTATAAATAGATGGCGCTGTTACAAGACATTACGAGTATATTTGATCACAAATTTGTATTATTATTTTCATTTAAACTGTCGTATTTGCAAACTGATTCTAAAAGAACAAACTCCAATATCAAATAAATAATAAAGACTACGAAGCAATTTGATATAATACAAAAAATAATAATGATAGAAATGAAAATATCTCGCTTGCTTTCTATAAGAGAGAGAGATAGCAAAACATGTCGTGCCAACTTTTGGTAAGAATTTTTACCGGTTAACCCCCTTTCACAACGCTCTATAAGGAACTACGTCCAAAAAAAGTAATAATATATCATAGATAGCAATATTTCTACTTCAGTAAGCAATAACGAATGTAAATATATGTAAAAATAAAATAGTCTCTCTCTTATTAAGCCACAACATAAAATATTGTAAATATATTAAGATGTGCACCCTAAATCTCATGTACAAGTTTTAATGAAAAAACGCGGGACGGAATCCTATGTGGAATAGATATAATCCAGATTGGAAAATATCATAGTGGCTTTGATACGTAAGAGGTACAGTAAAAAAAAAACACCTGGGACTCATTTCTGAAAAATATATAATACATAACATACTGTTAATGCGTTCTATGTGCATCCTGAGCTATACCTACGTCCGGAAACTTAGGAACCGTTGGAGGTTACCTACAATATACAGGCAACTACATTTCTTCTCACTAATCTAAAAAATCAATAAAGAACAATAAGAAAATATTTTGTATAAAATAAGAAAATGTTTTGTATAAAAACTCTCTAACATATTTTTTTATTCTAAACTTATTATGTAGTTATAACTGAACTAGTAGTTTGACAAAGATGTAACATAATATAAATCTTATAAGGTATATCCAATTTTTTCGTAGAATAACATAATAATAATATACTATCACTGGACAAATTACACATTGATCTAACCCCTAAGTAAGAAAATTATTTGCTTGTGTTAAGAGTGTTAGACAACGATACAAAAACATAGAAATACACATTATTAATACTGAGAGTATATTTAATAAACGAGCAAACCCAGAAATACAAACCTCTATGCTCATCACATACATGCCTGTCCCTGTCGGGATTTGTAATTAATTGGCCACCTCTTGCAGGCAGCCTCTCTACAAAAAAACTAAGACTTTTTCAATTTTAATGGTTACAAAAATTTAAGATTTTCCATGCAAAATTTATTTGATGCCTCTAAACTGGCATTAACTCTAAGCGTAAGTATGGCGCCCGGGCGTTGATCTCTTTAAAAGTATTTCTTACAAAATATAGATTAATAAGTAAAAGAGGACCCAAATATATTTTTGTTTCGTTTTTTTTTGAAAAGTCAAGAATTGTCAAGTCGTAAAAAGAATAACTAATATGCAAGGAAATGTTTTTTTACGGCATTTTTGAAATGTTAAGGGATTGAGCTCGTCGGATAGATAAAGGCAAGGAATTCCAGAGGCTTGGAACGTAGTCGGGCAAAATGTATTTAAAACAATTATTCAGTTGGTAATAAAATAAAATGAGAGGGCGCTAGTGCGACACGCTAAACATCGGCTACGTATTAAAATTGAATTAAAAATATAAACAAGTGTTTTTTAATGCTATAAATTAGCTCAGTGTTATCATAATCAAGAGACTATCGAAATACATTGTGGACAAAGTGTAAGAACAGTGAATAAATAACTACTAAACGTGTAATATAGTGAAGTGAATAAGACCTGTAAACCGTATTATTAACATCATTTGCGGCAATAAAGTGCTAATAGTGGTCTATAAACAAATGTACGAAGTGAAAAAAAACCAAAATTTACTTAATGTGAGTGCAAAAATCACAATAAAATAAAAAAATCAATAACATTGCTGTATAACTTAGCAGTTTTGATCCATAAGCAGCGCCATCTAGGAGAAATTCCCAAAACCGCTAAGACTGATAAAACTGATAAACAGCAAACTACTGTTTAGTTTTGCTGGTACCAAATTTGACCAACAGAGGGCACTACTAGTAGCAAACAATACTAAAATAATCTTCACAAGTTATTACTGTAACAGTATAACCCACAACCATGGAGCAAGTGATGGATATGGTCAGAAAAATACAAAATGAGCTTAACGAACACAAAGCAACAATTGTGCTATCAGCTGATAAGGTTACGGAAAAAGTTACCCAAAATATAAATAACCTAGTGGAGGAAAAGTTTAGTACATTAGAAATTAAATACGAAAATCTCAAACAGAAGCTGGAAAATCAAGAAAAGAGGCTACATTTTCTAGAAAAACAATCAAAGCAGAGAAACATCATAATTTTTGGTCTATCGGAAACTGAAACATCGTACGCTAACTTATAAAAAACGGTACCTACTCGATTTTATAAACAAATATTTTTCTGTAGAATTAGATCGCAGAGACATTCAAGAAACGAAGAGAATAGGGAAGAAAGGAGAGCGTCCCCGTCCGATTACCATAACTTTTACTTCTTTGGGCACGAAAATAGAAATTTTTAAAAAAAGGTCAGTACTTAAAGATACCACTTATTACATTAAAGAAGACTTTCCACAACACATTCTAGAAATAAGAAGAAAATTGCAAGAACAAGTGAAGATATAAAAAGAGAAAGGGAACTCCGCCACCATTAAGTATGATAAATTAATTATACATCAGAATAAAAATGATAGACCAGGAAACAAGAAAAGAAGTCTGCCAATATCACCAAACTACAGTGGTATAACGCCATCGAAACCAATGACACAAGCAAATAAAAAGAACAAAACTCAAACAGGATTTCAAAGAACAACGAGTTTACCAGAAAATATTATCAAACCAGGCATACTCAGTTTCCTGACACCCAAAAACCAAACCAATCACAGCCAAAATAACCTATCAAGCAAACAAACAAATAAGCAATAGCAATTACCTCTCTCTCTCACGGAAAACGCATCACAAACAAAAACGAGCACTAAACCACAACTTCCAAGCCGGCTGGTCACCGTGGAAGTTCATGACCACAACCCTCCAGAGAAAAAATTTACAGTTTATTCAAACAACACAAAAAACAATCGTCATAACAGTCTATATATAGCGACTTACAATGTTTGAAAAAATACATAAAAAGCTTTGAGGGACTGTCAGAAAGAGTAGCGCTATTAAAGGTACATATCAACAATACAGATTTAAGCATTATTTAAGTTTATGCCCCAACAGAGGCCTCTAAAGACGAAGAACTAGAGCTTTTTTACAACACTATAGATAAAGCCATACGACTCGCAGGAAATAATATAATAGTCATGGGTGACTTTAACGCTAAAATTGGTGTACCCAAACCAAACGAATCCATCACTGGAAAGTATGGGTACGGAAATAGAAACTGTAGAGGAAATAGACTTATTGATTTCGCGCACGAGTACAACCTAGCCATTATGAACACTTTTTTCAAAAAAAATATCAAACAGAGATGGACTTGGAAATCACCGGATGGTAAAACAAAAAACGAAATAGACTACATCCTAACAAACCTACCGAGATACATAGACAACATACAAGTCCTAAACATCACCTACCCTTCGGACCAGAGACCTGTGAGAGCAACATTTAATATACTCTCGAGATCAAAAAATCGCTGCAAATTTGGTTGCCACCCTAAATCCCAGTTAAAGAGCGAAGAAGAAATACAAATTTATACTGCATCGCTGAACAACTGCTCCGCAAACCTGCCCGACCACTGGGACGACAATGACTCTGTTCAGAACTGCTACGACAAAATAATAAAAGCAATAGACACCAGTCTAAAAAAAAGCACACGAACTGTCATCAAATACAATCAAAAGGAAAAACCAAATAATGACGGCACGCACACAGGCATTAATCAGCAGAAGACACGAACTACAGAGGAAGAAACCAAAATCGAGGGCCATGAAAAATGAACTTAAAGCAATCTACAAGCTTGTAAGTAAACGAATAAAACAAGACTATAAAACACACCGCACACAAATTATTGAAAAATGTCTTCGTACCACAGGGAGTGCCAAAAATGCGTATAAAAAACTAAGAACTCACAAATCATGGATCGAGGAACTGAAAAGTAAAACTACAAATACACAAAACAGAACAGAAATACTTAGAATAGCAACAGACTTCTATAAAACGCTTTATAGCTCGCCAAATCTACTATCTTACCAACTACCGAATATTAACGAAAAAGAAATACCAGCAGACTTTGAGGAGGACGAAGTGGTCAAGGGAATCAACGCACTGAAAACTGGTAAAAGCCCAGGGTCTGACAGGATAACCAATGAAGCTATAAAAGCAGGAATCATGTACCTATCTAAGCCCCTAACACAACTGTTCAACATGATACTGAACTGCAAAAACACTCCACGTCAATGGTCAGAGTCGGAAATAATTTTGCTATACAAAAAAGGCGACCCAAACAACATAACTACAGACCAATAAGCCTACTACCTTCACTATACAAACTTTTCTCCTCAATCATCGAGAAAAAAATAAAAGAAACTACAGATAAGTTCCAACCCATTGAACAGGCAGGCTTCAGACGAGGTTTCTCCACAGTCGATCACATACACTTCCTAGAGATGGTAATAGAAAAATTCCAGGAGTTCAGGAGACCACTGTACACCGTCTTCATCGATTACCAAAAAGCCTTCGACACTCTACTTCACTCATCTATTTGGGAAGCTCTACTTTCTCAAGAAGTGCCATTGGATTATATAAAAATCATGAAAAATATCTACGACAATTGCACTAGCAGAGTGAAGTTGGAGACCACTGGTCCACTCATACAAATTAAACGAGGAGTAAGACAAGGAGACCCGATCTCGCCAACAATCTTCATAGCGGTGCTAGAGTCAATCATCAGCAAATTAAACTGGGAAAGTGTCGGTATAAGTATAAACGGATGTTACTTGAGTCATCTCAGATTTGCTGATGATATAGTTTTACTATCAGAGAACACAAACCAATTGCAATTGATGATAAACTCTCTACATGATGAAAGTCGCAAAGTAGAAATCAACCTGGAAAAAACTAATGTCATGACGAATTATACTAAAATACCCATATATCTCGAAAATTTCCCTCTAACCTACGTTGACTCTTACATTTATCTGGGAAAACAAATTTCATTTAACCATCTCAACAATGAACTAGAAGTGGAAAGAAGAGTCAATATCACATGGAAGAAGCTCTGGAGCCTAAAAGAAATTTTAAAAAGCGACATGTCTATAAAATTGAAAAGCACAGTCATGAACACCTGCCTACTCCCTTCACTAACATACGGCTGCCAAACCTGGAAATTTAGTAGTAAAATTAAAAACAAGATCACAACTAGCCAAAGGAGTATGGAAAGAAGTATTTTAAAGATTAAGAAGATCGACAAAATCCGGCATACTACCATAAGACAGACGACCAAAGTCATCGACGCTCTTAGTCACTCTCTGAAGCTAAAATGGCGATGGGCTGGACATGTTGCCAGACTCACTGACAACCGCTGGACCAAAAAATCAACATCATGGCTAGGACCGTCTGGCTATAGAAAAAGGGGCAGACCAAACGCACGCTGGTCTGACGATGTAATAAAAGTAGCAGGTGCCGACTGGATACGAGCAGCAGAGGACAGACAAAACTGGTCATCTATGGAGGAGGCCTTTACCTTCCACTAAGAGGGGTTCTTGCATAAACTTCAATAATTAATAACATTAAAATTAAAAATAAAAAAAAATAATAAAATAAAAAAAAAAAAACAAATATAATGTTACTAATTTCTTTACTCTTATATTTCTAAATAATTGTAAATTTGTACATTTAGCAAGAAATAAAAGGCTTTTTATTTTATTTATTATTTATTAATAAAATAAAATGTAAAACAACATTGATTTTTATCATAATTAAAATAAAAGTTGAGTTTTTATTACAAATATATTATCTACATGATGTGGAAAAACAAACTATACAGTAATGAACATTCTTGTTTATTTAATAAGTTATTATTTTGAAGTTTCAGTTTCTGATCCATCGGAGTCTTCAAAAATTAGCTTCTTAGGGCGTGCAACTATCGGTTTCCGAACATATTTTGTTATTGATGCTTTTTTTTCTGTAAAAAAAAAATTTTTCATAACTGTTAGTAAGTTAGTCAAGTTATGGAATTGAACTTCTCAATAAACTTAACAAAAATTGATAAAAATATAAATAAATAATAAAACTAATACACACTATTCTTTTATAATAACTGACACTAACCTTCACTTTTCAAAGTAACGTATTTCGTATTACCATACTTTTTCAAGCTACCTGCAAAAACATTAATAATTTTTATATGCTATATAAATTAAAATTCAAATAAGTATTTTCACATTACCTTTATCAATACTACGTTTCCTTGATGTTTTGTATTCTTCAATTCGTTCTCCTAACATTGTACATATTTCAGATAAATTCATGACGCTATCAGTTCCGAGTATAAGGGCGTTAATAATGAAGTCAGCCATTACACTTGAATATTTATACAGTAATATAGGGCAGGGGATAATTAGTAAATTATGATAATAACATAATTACTTATGTTTATTGAATTATGCCATACTTGGAAGGGGAGATAAGTAAAAAGAATACTGAGAAAACACAGTTTATTTTAAATTATCATTACTTAATCTAAAACTGGGTACAATGATAGCAAATAATATCTTGTCAAGAATATTTTTAACCTACAAGGCACATGAGCAATAAGGCCACATTCATCATTATGAAAATCATATAAAAAATAAGACACTAAAATTGGCTACAATAAAATAGTTCCGAATTCTAAATAAAACTAATTATTTGCTACACTTAAATTACAAATAAGAGATTGATATTTGAATTATTTCTTTTGAAACAAACAGAAATACGAAAGTAGTTGAAACCATTAACAAACGTTTGTAAGACAATAAAAATTACGTCCTTACTTAGTTTTCTGACAATTATTATTATCTAGTCCTTATTTTGTATATTATTATTAATAACTCATTTATTGGGCAGCAATTTGAACATTTTCAAATACCCTTTGAAACAAATAATTCACAAACAAAGCAATAAATTAAAAACAGAGACATTTGGCGTTTTTCACAGCTCAATTAAATACATTATCGGATAAAACAGTTCACACAAATTATTTAGATAACTTTGTACAGAAAATTACTGCATAGGGTGCTCCAAAATAACATTGATCTTAAGATTAACATTAAAGAAAATATATCAAACACTGATAAAAAATATATTTACATGAAATGCATTTTTTTTTAATTTATCCAAATAATTGTGTACTAGAGAGTTTACAAAATAAGTAATTGTCCATTCACATACTTAATACAAGACTGCACCTCTTCACTGTCTGCTTCCAGCCCTTGTAGCTTATCCAGGATATCTATCAGAAAATCTTTATTGAACCCTCCCTTTTTAAGAGCACTCATACAAAAATTTATAAGCGCTTTAAAGCACTGTTTGCGCTGTGCATTGTGCGGCTGATTATCCCATACGGGGGTTCCTCTCACATAGTTCCATGCTAGAAAAACATAATTAATTACCGATTCCCAATGCTGTGAATCCACTAATACTTTCCCTTGTTCAATGAGACTCTTCTTGAATGCCGTCAAATGTGTAGCAACTCGTGAATAGGCCGGTGAATCTGTTCTTGATGTCAAACGGGATGTTGGTAGACTTTTGAAGATGTTAGACTTCAGGTAATTCAGCTTTTCTTCCAAGGGAGTAAGATCTGGTACCGGCATATCTGACCGTATTTCTTTCTCTACTTCCGGATGTTTGTGTGTAATTCTTTTAATCATATGAATCAATTGTGTCGGACTCAGACCTTTCAATGCGGTGTCCAGGGGACCTTTGAATTCACCGTCAAAAGTTTTCTCGAGACGTGATCGTTTAATCGGAGGAGAGTCTTTGAAAGGACTAGTAATTTTGAATTTTTGGGGTGTACTGATATCGCTGAAATCAATTTTTTCTGGAGTGAACGGAACTCTTTCGGTATCGCCTAATAGGAGACGTTTTCTTGGTGTTGAACGTAATGTAACACCCAGCTTTGGAGGTGTGTTCCGACCTGTATTTTTGGGGGGAGTGCGCACTGCGGAATGGAATGTAGAGTTTCGTTTTAAATCAATATCGGGTGACCATGTGACTGGTAGACGCTTTCGACCTGGAAATTTTAGCAAACAATAAATTGTGTGAAAACGCTTTTTTATTATCTCCTATTTCAAATATGATGTTGTTAAGATTGACAATTTTTTTATCTAGTTATCCAAACCTCTCTGCTGAATAAGGAACTCGTCAGGTGATGGTGAGGGGCTCAAATACCCCAAGTGAGGCAACAATGGAGACGCCTCCCGGGTGTTGGTGAGGGGTTGGAACGGGGTCATTCTGAGGCGGTCCAGCCTGGCCGGTATCTCTGCCAGGGCGGCGCGAGTGCGACGAGGCACTTCGGGTGACGCTTCCATCTGGAGTTCTTTCAAAATTGATTAGGATAACAATATTTACTGTTATTAGTGGATTACAATTTAGTAAAAGCTGATTATTAGTTAACAATAGGTTTCAGAAAAATTATATGATTAGAAATAAAGAAACAACTCTCCAAAATTTAAGCATATTTTAGGTGATAGATAGATACGAATCTATCATCTAAAATACAGCTATAAGCTCACCTAAAATACAGCTATAAAATCAGCTATAAGGCTAAAAAACTGAAATGAGGTGACAAGTGAGTTTTTTAATAAAATTGATATATTGTAGTAAATTATTATTGCAGGTTTGAATAAAATTAACTGATTATATTGTATGTATTATCTTTTAAATTCAATTATACTAATTAAATTATTACCTTTCTATTGCAAATAATTTTAATGTTTTTATTTCTGTTAAGGGGATACCATTTTACTTCATAACTTAATGAATGTCATTCAAAAATGTAACTGATCCAACTATCCAGGGATTTTTATTTTCCTTAATTTTTTATATTTATTTCATTTACTTATTGACATTTATTATGATTACCTAAGTATGGTAGCATTTTCAATACTTATTATACATATTTTATTATGTCTAAAATATTAGCTTCAATGCTTGCACAGTTCACATTAATATTTTTAAGAAGCAATAATTGAGTTAAAAATATTATAAGAATGGTTTTGTTAGTAGATGCATTTTAGTACATAAAATATAATTTCTTGGTTTAGAATGAGAAAGAAATTAATATTTATTAATAAAAGCTAATCTGATGTTGCGAAAAAAGAGATATACAATTTATTACTTGTATCAGTAACAGAGATGTACTAGACACTGACCTGAATAATTTCGTTAACTATTTAGTAGAACTCGGAGTTCGGCGGCAAATAGGTGGAGAACAATATCTTAAAGTTAAGTAAGTATGCATTTATTTTATTCTAAAGATTATTAAACAGAAATAAAGCTTTAAAAAGAATTTAAGCTGCTCTTAAAATAAAAAAAAAGTTTGTTTAGGCTTTCAAGGTATTTATAACCGATCGTTGTTTATGCAATAACATTATGTTCACGTAAAAGAATATATTTAAAATTGTTACGCATAACGAAATGACTAAAGAAAGTAATTATAAACTATTATACGCACCTGGTAAATATATCTTTAAAGAAAACAATTTACTAACTTCCCAAGTATACTAAAAATTGGCGCACAAATTGACACTTGACAGTTTTATAACAACGGTCAGAACTCAGTTTACTTTAAAGTTCAAAAACTAATGGCATCAGTCTTTTTGTTATTACAATAAAAAACAACATTTCTAGTGTTTGAGGAAAACGCATATTATAAATTAAAATATGTAAAAATTAATTATAAATAAATAACGGTATTTAAAATATGCTTATAGTTAAATACTTTCTAAAGAAATAAATTCATACCAGTGTAATGCATAATAATTTATATAAATATGCTTAACATATGGCTATAAATCTTTATAGATATTTTCAAACATTAAGTTCGGTAGTGGCATCATTTCAATGTTTATGTATACTGCATAATTAGGAACAATATAGAATGCTTAATTTATCCCTGCCCGTATCGGTTTATTTTTCATTCTTTATATAAATAATATTAACTTAAAATAAGCTTATAGTTAAATTGCCTCAAAAGATACTTCCTACCTGTTAATTTAAATTTTTTATTTTTTATCTTATCTTTTCTGCTTTTGATCATTGTTCAAATTGTAAATATTTAAAATTGTAATATAATGATCAACAGCGGGATTGTAAAACATTCGGATTTTTTTATTTTATTTTAAGAACATTCATTGTTATGACGTTAAATATGATTATAGCTTTCAAACTGATTTCTTGGCTTATAATTATTGTTATTTGGAATTATTCCGATAAAAAAAATACCAATATATTTTTAGGAATATTTCTATATTTTACCCTCGTCTTAAACTAACTAATAAATTATCAACAAGCTTCCCATCTCGAAATGATAGTTATAATGTGTTCTATTCTTAAGGTTTTACAGCAGTGCAGACTATACAAATAAATATTTAAGTGAATGTTTGATGTTTATATTTTATAAATTACAACATTTAGTTTGTGTGTTTGTCGTTTGACACAAAGTATACAGTTGTCTATATATATGTTGAGTAATCAACTCTTCGAGAAACGGGTTTATAATTTATAAATGATAATATTAACAATATTCACTTATCACATTCACCTTCATAGATTTAGTACTTAGTAGTACCACCTTCATAATGTGATTAAGTTCTTTATAAAGTATTAATATTTATTTTATATTAGCACTCGCAGAATCGTAAACCGTATTTATATATTAGAAAGAAAATAAAATATTTCAAAGAGTTTATAAGATTGACGACAGTGATATAATTATTATTAGAACCGTTTTCTAGTTGTATATACATTGTGTATAACATAAATATTAAAATATTTTTGCTTTGTGAATAAAAGGAAGCAAGTAGGACAAAAAAGGTGTAAAAAGTACCTACCACATAGTAACTTCTAGTGGTCTGTGAATATATCATTTATACATGATGGGTGTTAGTATTTGAGATCATGGAAAGATTGTGTCATGACTTAAACCTGGCACTGGAGGAGAGTAACTGTGGCAGGCAGGAACGGAGGAAACTCGGACTGCGGCGGCGGACGAGGTCTGCGGGAAACCTGCGTTAGTTTTATTTAAATAGTTTTTCTTGTTAAATTAATTAAAACATTTATATTTTATATAATTGTTCTAAAAAGACTTACTTGAAAAGTAACAAATGTAAGAGTCATATTCTATAGATATGTATCTATAGAACAAAATATGATAAAAAATTAAAATATGTAATACCTTTTACTGTTTGTAAGAAAATGTGATAGGTAGTTGAGGCATGCAATTTATTGTTATTTAAAATTCTTTAATAGATGGTTAAATTTATTCATCCTACTTAATATTACAGCTGCCGCAGTAGCCGTCAGTCTGGTTGAAGATGGCAGTTCGAGTAGCCCACCACAAGCTCCACTCATCACTCAACCCCTTTCTGACTCCGATGACCCTCATCTTAGTATTCACAAGTCTACAAACCTAAAATCAAGACACTATTGCCAGATCGGCAACATTGAGTCAGACTCATTCAATGAAAACTTCTCACCAACTCGGCCTGCTAATGCCAGGAGGAAAAGAAAGTATAAGAAAATGCCAGTTGAATATAGTGATGGAAAACACTCTCCCCCTATTGAAATATTAAGTATTACAACTGAGGTAAGCTTATCTTGTATTATTTGGTTTGGAAGCAAAGAAAGCCAATATTAGATGTTTGTTTCCTTTTTTATTATACATTGTTAGTAAAGTGTTACATGATTTAAATCTAAAAAATAGTTAACACCTTCAAATAAGAATTTATCATTATTAAAATTATGACAACTGCCCAAGAAGTTATTTATTTTAAATAAATTTAAGATCCCATTTTTGACATTTTAGAAAATAACCTTGTTATGCTAAATAGACAAATTAACAATAAAATGCAGTAACAGTCATACTGTTGTTAATTATCAATATATAATATAATAGTCATTAATCTCTACAATTATATTATTATCATACAAAAGCAGAATGAAAAAATATATATATATTTGTAGTGTCATTAACGAAATTCGATGAATTTATATTGCATAGCGTTTTTCATTATTGAATGTATATTTACGTATTTACTCTATGTGAACAGTGTCTATACTGTAATTTCGTCTCAGTGTCGTATGTCAGGATGGCCGAGCGGTCTAAGGCGCCAGACTCAAGGTTCCCTTGCCCGTACAAAACGGGTCGAGTTGTTCTGGTCCTCTCTGAGGGCGTGGGTTCGAATCCCACTTCTGACAAAACTTTTTGTTGTTTTTTTTATTGTCTTCTTTTTATTACTATTATACCATTTTTTTATATTTATTGATGCAATATAATAAACATTAACAACAATTTTTTAAAATGTTAGGTGACACATACGTCCCATACATCCGTCCTATTAGATCGTTACAGAGAAAAAATAGTTTTATTAATTACAACGTTTGAGCTTTTTTTGTCTTATAGTCACATTTTTTTTAAGTAGGTAAGTAGATAATCTTGTTTTAAGTTTATATTTTTACAGCCTAACGCCTTGCCAGTAACTATCACGCTGCAGACACAGAGTACATCTCATGTGCATGGCTGTAAGCAAAAACAGGAGAGGTATTTTAAAATAATTATAAAACTATATCAAAAAAATACATTTTTAATTTGCTAGATATATAATTCATAATAAAATTATTACCAAATATTAAAGACTGATATTCATCATTATTGTTATATGTTTTTTAGGAACGCTTTTTGCGGCAAACGAAAATGGTCCCACCGAGATAAAGGTGACGCTTGTGAGATGAGAGAGAGGTCTTTCAGCGGCGGATGTTCTTCTAAATCTGGATTCTTCAAAAACGATTTCAAATCTAAAAAGCACGATACAGATAAAAAGCGTAAGGACTCAGTCGTGCAACCTGGGAAAATTATTCTTAAACCTCAAAATAATGAAGAATTAAAACCTTCATTCTCCAGCACTCATTCCTTACCTGGAAGCTCTAGCTTTAACTTTGTTTACAAAAATTTATCAAAAAATGGCACTCCTACATTATCTAAACTCACCGGTTATAGGATAGTTACAGATTTGCCGCCATTCTTTAGTCCGTCGACTAGTTCAGGCAAGAATAGTTTAGAAGGAAAATATCATAGAAAGATTAAGATACTTAACAAATCTCATCCACCAAACTCTTTAAGGAACCCCTTAAATTTTGATGATTCCAGCGGGATGGATCTCGGGAATGAGAGTAGTTCTTTAAGTAGTAGTGATTCAGACGGAGTTATAACCAACGATAGCGACAGGGAAGGTGATGATGAACTGACAGACTGGCCCGGCATCGAGGAACTCAAAGTGTTCAATAAAAGTTTGACCTTTAAATCTTCAAAATCCGTCAACAATAACTGTACAAAGTCCATCAGTACAATGCCTCCTCCGAAAAGGTTGAAAAAGGAAGGAATGCTGATGGGTTGGACGAGTTCCAAGAATAGATTTAAAAAGAAACGAGCCAAAGTGGATTCAGGTAATGATGATGATACAATGATGTCTGATACTCAAACGGTAGCCGATCAGGAGAACAAAGTTGAAAAGGAGAAAGAAATTCTTCCTCACTCCTCGTTTTCTACTTTCAGCGATATCATAAACGCCGGTGCCTCCGGAAAGAATGCAAACGAAAGATTTCTTCAGTCCTTTCAGGCGTTTCAGGAAAAATCAGAGAAGAAGGAGGAGTTCAATCAGAAGCCGCGTACGAACTTCACTTTACAGAAAACGTCGTCAAGCGATTTGAATTTGAGTGAGAAATCACCACAGAGCGACCATTACTACAGCGAGCAGTCCATGGGTAACGCTGGGATCCCGGAAGTGAGAGAAATCCGAGCTGGATGTAGACGAATACGTGAAGAAAGACCAGGTTTTCTCATCCTGAGCGCCGCAAACGAACAACTATCAAAATTTTTACAAGATTCCTGTCAAACTGAATTGAAGTTGCCGAGCTTCAATGATCCCAAAGAAAAGGAAAAGTTAGAATCCTTAGCTAAGTTGTACTCGTTGGAGCTGCAAGTTGACATGGGCAGACCGATTCTAAGGAAGACTAGGTAATGTCATCAATCAATCGTTTAAAATAAATTAGTTTTATATTGATATGTTTATTTTACTAAATGTTACATTTAGAACATTGATGTATTGATGTATATGCCAATTATTTTCAGTAATACAATGCAAGCAATCCGAGTTGAACACTATCCTCATCATATATTTCCTTCGGATCACAAGAGGAGATGTTATGGAGATGAAGTAGACTCAAGCCTAAGCTTAAGCGACCAGAACTCTGTGACCTCTGCCAACGAACTAGACGATATTATTCCAGAGGTCAAGCATTGTGATATCACACAGGAGTTGGCGGAGCAATTCACTTATGCCCAGGTTGACAAATCACTGTTACATCCCGGGGACCTAGATTGAGTAGTAATTAAATATATATTATATTACGTATATTTAACATATTCCATTGTAGGTTTTGTATATTATGAAGTTATGAGAATTTATGTAATTAGATTAATTGACGTCTTTGATCTTATAATTTCTTAGATAATTAGATAGTCACTGAACAGTCTTAAATAATAATTAATCTTTCACAAAAAATAATATCAAAGTAGATATTTGGGCTTATAACAAAAAAAGCATTTTTTGCTTATTAAAATAATTCAGCTGATGTTTAAATACATTTATATATTCGACTGACATTTGGTAACATAATTTTGGAGATTAAATTGTAATCTTAAATATTCGTATTTGCAACGTACGTTTCGTACGTGTGATCGTACGTTATGAGATGTTACGACGAACATGTTTATTAAAGCGTCTGGATATTAAAAAAAGCACTTTTATTAAAACCTTTTTTATTAAGAGAGGAGTATGACAAAGATAACAACAATGTATCAAGCATTCAATACTTTTTGATTTTATTACCAGCTGATAATAACAACATCTGTTGGAATACAAACATACAGTTGATAATTAAAAAATAATTGATAAAAAATAAATACCAACCTTATACTTAACACTTCATAACCTAACCTACTTTTGTGTTACATCTCTTTAGTTACGCCTTATTTGCTATGGCAGGTATTAAGGTATTACATACGTATTTAAATTTTACAACATTTAAGTTATTTACAGTTTAAAGTTTAATTTATTATCTGTCATCTGTAATTTTATAGTAAGTCAAAACTATTTTCAGTTTTATTCTTTTTTGTAAACAATTTCTACTTTAATGTTAGTACATAATGAAATATATATATATATATATATATATATATATATATATATATATATATATATATATATATACATATACATATATTTATTATGCCTGTTTTTTAAGTTCCTGTTTTACCTGTAGGTTTTTGAAGAACCTATCTTTAATAAGGTTCTTTAGTAGTTGGTAGTTTAGTTGTATTTCTTTGTTGAGAACTAGTAATACGCGTTGTATTTAACAAAAGGTCGTACGACAAAACAGTTAAATAAATGAAATTTGGTTTCAGGCCGTAGTAATAATGAAATGAAATTAATTATGTTTTCAAAACTACAAAATCATAAACGTATAAGTAGATATTAAAAACTAACAAAGTGTTGACAGTTTGCCTTGGTGTTGTTTGGTCAGGACAGAATTTATTAAACAAAATAAAAATAGACAAATTTCGTATAACATTTTATTTAATATTTGTGATAAAAAATTTAAAACAAAAACCAATGAAAACTTTAAAGACAATTGTTTTTAAAATAACCACCATTTCATAATAAAGTACTTAATTCTAATCGGCATATAAAAGTCTACACAAAATGTCTTTATTTGCTAAAACCTTTGAATATAAACATGTCTAGATAAAGTAGTCCAACAAAAACCCAATAATAGTACAAAATGTCTTACAATACCTAAATGTGAATTATAACACCATTGAATTAAGAACTTACACAAATTATTATTATATTCCACTGTTACATGTTTTGACGTCAAAATGAAAGTGCTAACAATTAGAGAGATTTATGTAATAGTAATAAAATTATATACGCATTCTTTTATAGTAGATAAACAGAAAAATGAAAATGGTACAGCAAGCTTAAACGCAAGTTATTCTAATATAGGGAAGGTCAAGAATTATTCATGGCTTTTAAATAAATAAATATAAATCAATATGTATATGTTTTCTTAAATAATAATGTTTTATAATATAAATTCTTTTATGGGTTCAACGGTATAACTTTAGTCAAGTAGCCAATTAATTAGCTACTGACTACAATTTATTGACATGACATCTTTATATAAGACATTTATTGATTCAAAGTAAATAAGTCTGGGATCTTATTTCAAGCTCATAAACATGGCGACGCGATCTACAAATGTTTATAATCAAAAAATACAACAACATTTATTTAAAAAACTGGACAGTCATTAATATAAAAACATGTCTTTTGATTTTAATATAAGTTCATTGGCAAAAATATAACTTGTAACACAATAACAAATTTTACATGTTCGACATAAATAAAATATAATTAATAATTTCACTCACACATTAGAATATTCTCGAATCTTTCAATTTAAAAATAATAATAATAATTTTAGCGTTTCACTTAACATGTATATGCTACAAATATTTCCTACACTATTCACAATCCTCGTTTGTACTGCGACGTAACTATTACTGCAACATAGACTATTTATATTTATCACAGCTTCGGAACTCTTAATTGCAACTACCCTCATCACTCCAAATTATACATTTTATTTTGATAAAGAGATAAAAAATGATTGCAGTAACAATGTATATAATATAGAACCTGCTTGTGACGTTTTAAGTAAATCCAGTCGACGAACAAGGTAGTCGTGTAGTTTTTTTATTCTATGGTACAAATAAGGTCGTCGCCCTCGAGCTTCTGTCCGTTAGTAATGGACACGGTCTTGACAGTACCGGCCTTGGGCGCTTGGACGATCATTTCCATCTTCATGGCTGACAGCACCGCGATGGGCTGACCTTTCTCTACGTGGTCGCCTTCTTTTACTTTCAAAGCTGTAAAAATATTTGGTTAATTTAAAAATGCTTTTTATATATATTATAATACATATATATGTTTTCAGCTATATATATATATATATATATATATATATAACTATGTTAAGTGTAATTTTAAGTAAGGAGAGATAAGAGAAGTGATAATAGTTGATGAAATTGCTAAAATTTTAAATAACAGATATAAGGAGGATGATGAGTAAGTATTGTAAATAATATTAAACAAAATGTTTACTTAGGACAGTTCCAGGCATGGGAGCACCAACTTGGTTCTTATCACCTTTTACAGCTTTCGGATGAATCTTCATTTCCTACAAAAATAATGTTTAATATAGCTCTTGTATGCTTTTAAGCAAAGCAAAACAAAAAAAAAGACTAAAGAAACACCAATGCTACTTTTCTAAGTGCATCTGTGTGCATGATCTTGTAGGTCATATGTGTGTGTCCTTGTACCACACATGTATTTATATGCATGTGTGTGTCAGATGCACTAACCTTGCTGGCGTTATCGTCTCTGATGAAGACCGACCTCAGTTGTCCGTTCAGTTCAAAGAAGACTTCTCTCTCTCCGGCTGCTGTCATCTCTTCTGACACGGCTAGGGTCTTGATGTCTAAAGTCTTGCCTCTTTCGATCTTGACTTCAATAGTTTCACCGATCTGTTGATAAAGTAAATATTAAACATTTGGTTGTTCCACAAATGAGTTAATTTGTTTGAACTTTTAGTAGAATCTTTGACTTTAAATTGTCAATCACCACCTGGATATTTCAGTCCTGACTAAGTATTGAACCTGGTCAATATATAATATCATTAAATAATAATCTCTTTGGCCTAATTGGTGTCAATATGCACTGGACTTTAGTTTAATTAATGAATTTTAAAAAGAATTATAATATGGATGTATTGACCGATGGTCCGACGAGGAATGTCTTGGTGTCGAGATGCTTGACGGGTCCATACTTGTCTCTGATGCGGAAGAAATCTGAGGCTACTTGTGGGTACATGGCTGACGACATCACATCTGCATCTGTTACCTGCAAGTATGATTTGTATGTTCTTATTATACTAGATTTTTTCTATTCTGTTTAAGTTTTTGTTAAAATATTTAAAGATATCGAACAATAAGAATATATTAAGAGTATTTTCTAAGACTTTCACGAGTTTTTTTTGTTTCTCGAAGCTAAAAAAGATTTGTTACTAGTGGAATTTGTGACATTGGAGCTGTAACGGTTGAAGCAGGGCAACTGCTATCAAACTTGGTCTATGAAATATGTACTCGCGTAAAGATCGCGCTTTATAACCAATTTTGATACATTTAATTTGATTGAATGAATTTGATTTGGATACGAGTTTTATAATTCTCGGCGTTGCAATATTTACATAACAGAGAACATATGACTCGGGGAACAACCCGAAAATTTCAAATAATGGTTAAAAAATAATTCTTGATGTAGTTCAATTTTGTTGATGAATGTAAGTAGAATAAGTACCTCTGGATAAGTTTCCTGTAATTCTGACTTCAGTTTATCAAAGTCAAGGGATTCCAGCTCTTGTCCTGGACGCCCTTCTATTCTTGGCATATCTTTAAGGATCTTTGATCTGAAATAATGAGGTATTGGTGTGGTTCGTTATAAAAATATAAATAAATATTACTAGAAAAAACTAAAATTTTATCAGACAACAAATTTGGATTACCATAAACTTGTCAACTCACCTTAAGGGTTCAGGGAATCCACCATAGGGAATACCAATAGCCCCCTGGAAGAATTCTACCACGGACTTAGGGAAGGACAGCTCTTCTGCCCGAGCCTGTACATCCGCCGCCGACAGCTTGTTCTGTACCATGAACTGTGCGAGGTCACCCACGACCTTGGACGAGGGGGTCACCTTGATTATGTCTCCTAGGAGAAGGTTCGCCTCCCTGAAAAAATATTTTTTAATTATCTATAATTTAGTCATATTACGCATTTTAAATATTTATTTATTTATTTTTAATTCTCAAACAGAACTCGAACCTACGTTCTAAGAAAACGCCCTCATATAAGCTTAATATGTTATACATTAGCATCATCGACAGATTGTTGGTTTGTACTACCAGTTGTACTACCAGAAGTTGCCAGTACGAATAGTCATCGTAATATTTTTTATAGAATATTAAAAGAAAGAGAAAAAGAATTTTCATTTTCAACAAAATTCTGATTTACTCACCGATACGCCTTCTTCACCTCCTCAAACTGGCTGCCCAGACCCAGGGAGAAGGCCTGGAACTGCAGGTTGGTGTACTGGCCGCCGGGGATCTCGTTGAGATACACGTCCGCGTTGCCGGACTTCATGGTGGCCGTGCACTCGAAGGGCCCGTATAGGGTGCGGGCCTGCTCCCAGTACGCCGAGTATTCAGATACCGTCTGCAGCGGAATACCTGGAAGGTCATTTGTCGTATTGTCATTTCAAGGAAATGTCGAATTGATTATTGAGAGACTTCTTTAAGAATATTCGGATCATAGCAGTGCAGTGCGGTGACAGTAATTGGAATGCCATCCTAACAGAGCATCGAGATGATAAAAAATGTAAGTGACGTATACATTAATGTATCGTCTCCGAATCTTCAGGGGACCAAGTGTAGATCGATCGGTGCGATGGTGTGGTGTGAGGGAGTGTGTGTGCGTGTGAGGGAGTGTGTGTGCGTGTGTCAGTGTCGCACCCGTGTCTAGCTTGGTGCCCTGCAGCGAGGCCACCAGCGCGCCCATGCTGGGCTGGCTGGTGAGGCCCGACATGGAGTCCACGGCGCAGTCCACGACGTCGGCGCCGGCGCGCGCGCACGCCAACATGGCCGCCACGCCCGCACCCGATGTGTCGTGGGTGTGCACGTGGATGGGGATGGACGGGTGCGCGTCGCGGATGGCGGTTATCAGCAACCTGCAGGGATACTCGTGTTCACTACCGTATCACAGAGCGATTCCATTCTTAGACGCAGACTTTTACATAGATCGTAGATCACAAGCGTCGATCTATAGTCGAGACGATGAATCGTTTCGTATCACGAGTCGGTGGATCGATAGACCCCGAGTTCGGTAACCTTTACAAATTATTTACGATAGTTTTCGATCGCAAACTGAAAAGTCGGTCGGAGAGTACTAACTCGGCGGCCTGAGGCTTCAGGAGCCCGGCCATGTCCTTGATCCCGAGCACGTGGGTGCCCGCCTTGATGAGCTCGTCGGCCAGGTCGAGGTAGTACTTGAGGTTATATTTTTGTTTGGTGGGGTCCGACACGTCCCCGGTGTAGGAGATGGCCGCCTCCACCACTCCCCCCGCGTTGCCCGCCGCGTCTATACCGAGGATCAGGTTCGGGAGGTAGTTCAGTGAATCGAATACGCGGAATATATCCATCCCAGTTTTCACCTGCAAATGAGATAAAGATAAAAAATCTTTTTATATTATCTTTTTTATTATAATCGAATAATAAAGTCACTCGTACTGACTGACGATACAGAAGAAATTAACGTTTTTTTTCCACCTCGTGGGGTTTAAATATATAGTAGTACCTACTCAAAAATGTATTGAAGATGAAAAATTCCATAATTTCGACATGATACATTTTCAAAAATCATGTTTGATAAATAATACAAATAATATTTTAATGTATAAAAATAATGACAACTCAAATATATAAAGGTTACTTACAGCCAAATCACAGAATTTAAAGACCACATTGTCCGGGTAGTTGGTGTACCCGACCGCGTTGGCGCCTCGAAGTAACATTTGGAAGGGAATGTTCGGGATCTGACGACGCATGTCTTCCAGACGCTCCCAGGGACACTCGTGGAGGAACCTGTAAAGTTAATTTAATGATAAATCAATATATTCATCGAACATATTAATTTATTGATAGATTTACGTGACAGCCACGTATAAAATTATCACACTAGCAAAATACCATCTGATCTCTGTATTATCTTCAGTAAGTATTACTCGATACAGTAATCTATGACACCACTACAATCTTATAATATTCTGTCTGGCCATACGAGCGGGCCGGGGCGGGTCGTCGACCCACACAAACTCTCCCAAAAATCTAGCACCCGTCACGCTACTCCAACTCTCCCTAAAATTAAACCATCGTTACACTCGCTAACTGCCCCAGGAACGAAATACTGCCGCATTTCCCAAATTCCCTGAGACCGTACCCACCTGAGAGCCACGTCGAAGGTGGCGCCCCCCCAGTTCTCCAGCGAGTACAGGTTGCTGAAGTTGTGCGCGACGTATGGCGCGGCTGCCAGCAGGTCGTGCGAGCGCACGCGCGTGGCCAGCAGCGACTGGTGCGCGTCGCGGTACGTGGTGTCCATCAGCAGCAACCCGCCGTGGGAGCGCACCGCGCGGGCGAAGGCGGCCGGCCCGCCCTCCTGCAGGATGGACTTGAACCCGCGGGGAGGCTGCACGGCTGGAAACCCGGGAACACTCACTTTTTTTATTGCACGGACACGAGCTTTAATTTTTTTTTTACATTTTTAAAATGGATTATAATTTTTGAAGTGTAGTTCATTATTTAGATTTTTTCTCATCGAGTTAATTGTATATTCAGGAATAGATTATCGCATGTTATAAATTGTAGTATTCGATAAAATCACGTTACGGCGACGATTCGATTCGAATCCTTAGTTGTCTTTGGACCCGATTATCGCCGGAACCGTGACAAAAAAAAACAAAAAAAGTTACATCTTACCTACATTTTCTCCGGTCAATTCTTGTTTTTTAATAGCCTCGGGTGAAAGGTCTGAAAAAATGATTAGTAAAAAAATGAAAGTGCGATAGTTAGAGGTGCATTTAAAATGACGGAAAATAATAAATATTTAGCGAATTCCCGTCGTGTTAGTAAACACAAGGACGACACAAATGACAAATATATTTATATATATATAGACATATTATTCCTTTAACACAATAAAAAATAAAGTTTATTTACAAGCGATATTAATTCTATGATTGTTAATGAATAAAATTAAATTAAACCAACTTCATGTATCCTAAATGATCAGAAACCAGCCCGTTATGCGCATTATTTAACAAGCTAGGAGAAGTAAGGATTTATTAATATCATAAAGAACGCAGCAAAACTGAACTAAATTTGTTTGACCTACCACGCCCTGAACCGTCTGAAAGAAAAAATGATCCTGCATAACAAAAACTTACAAGTAGTATACTATTATTTAAAATATATACTCAATTATGACATGTGGCAACACTAAATATTCATTTCTACATGAATAATGAAAACACAACAAAAACGTAACTTTTTCGTTACAATAAAATGATATATATTAGTCATACCGACAGTCACATCCAATTACTAAAAATATTTTTAGTGTAGACATCAATATAAAATTATTTTAGATTTTTTAACCATTTAATATTGTAAATAAATTCCCAGGTATTTGCAAATATTATGTCAAACAATAAACCCAAAAAAATGTCACCCAATTACCCATCTGATATTTACCCCATTACCCGACTTACCTAAGGGCACAGGTGGTATGTAAGGTTTGACGTCCGAGGGTGGTATCTTAGTAGCCAGCGGAGTGGCTGGACCATTGACGAGGACGTATCCAAGATAGTTGAGGATCTTTTGAGCCCTGTTCTGAGATGCCTTGAACATGAAGAGTTGGGGGTGTTCGTCGATGAAGTAGGTGTCCAATTTCCCTAAAATTTTACGTTTTATAGGTTAGCCTCTGGTCGGTATCAAATAGAGTGTAATTCGGGGGTCTAGTTATAATGGTTATTGTAACAATTAATTTGAAATGACACTCTTTTCTAGTTGTATATAGGTATATATGTTTTCTAAGGAATGTGACTCAAATCAAACAATATTAATTTCAATATCCACAATATTAAAACTAAAGGGTAGATCATTACTTACCATTCAAGAACTTTTGGTTCTCCAGAACATTGAGCAGGAAGGGTATGTTCGTCTTGACGCCCCGGATCCTGAACTCCCTGAGGGCGCGGTTCATCTTGGCTGCCGACGCTGACAAGTCTTGAGCATGGGAGATCACCTGAGTGTAATAAAAATAAACAATTAGATTAACAAGAACACTATAGTCGAACATATTTGGAGAAATAGAGGGGATGTTACATTATTATTTGTGCCAATTTATAAATACAATTCAGATAACACTTCACCTTCACGAGAAGCGAATCATAGTAGGGTGAGATGATGGCTCCGGCGTAAGTTGAGGCGGAGTCCAGACGGATGCCCATACCTTCACCAGACCTAAGAAAATCATAGATCATCATTAGGTGCATGGCCCCTTCTACTATTAATCTCCTAGCAAGAGGTGGTCAACTAATTACAAATAGTCCTACCTACCAAAAACATTGTAAGGAAAAAAACATTTTATAAGAATATTTAAGACAGTAGGTGAAGCTCCTTTAGTAATAAGTCAATCATACCTGAACACCTCAATTCTTCCAGTGCTGGGTTGGAAGTTGTTGGCGGGGTCCTCTGTGGTGACCCTGCACTGTATGGCGTACCCTTGAGCCTTAATGTTGTCTTGAGTGAGTCCCATCTCTGGTAGAGTCATGCCTTCCGCGACTCTTATTTGGGACTGCACCAGGTCTATCCCGGTCACTTCTTCTGTTATCGTGTGCTCTACTTGTAATCTGTGGAATTTTTATTGAGTAAAATTACAAGGACTGGGATTCGAACCCGTAACTTATGCCGCCCTCCCATCTATTAAGTCATCATATTTACAAAATGATTTAATAACATAGACATCACAATCAATATGACAGCATGATATTTATATGATAAATTATATATAAATATTAATCATATTAATGTAATATTTAACACAGTCACTATAGGTTTCGTGGGCTCTTAATAGATTCATTATAACAATAAGATGCAGTTGTGTACAAAACTTAAATGAATGGCACACAATATTCCTAACTTATTAGCTGGTAGACATTATAATAGCGAAGTTAGTACATATATATAAAAATTAAGTTAAACCTGGCGTTAACTTCAATGAAGTAGAAGTTTCCTTTATCGTCCAGCAGGAACTCCACTGTGCCAGCGTTCTCGTAGCCCACGTGTCGCGCGAGGTGCACCGCACAGTCAGTCATACGCTGGCGGATCTACGACACAGTGGATACACAGTCAGTCATACGCTGGCGGATCTACGACACAGTGGATACACAGTCAGTCATACGCTGGCGGATCTACGACACAGTGGATACACAGTCAGTCAAACGCTGGCGGATCTACGACACAGTGGATACACAGTCAGTCAAACGCTGGCGGATCTACGACACAGTGGATACACAGTCAGTCATACGCTGGCGGATCTACGACACAGTGGATACACAGTCAGTCGGTTAGTCAGTCATGTAATTTAGTACCCTTTGGCATATAATAGAAAGTGAAAACAAATTGTTTAAAGTGAAAACAAATTGTTGAAGTTCGAGTTAACATAACAGTTAACATACTTGATCGTATTCAATAGCAGGACCTACTGATTTTCCCATTCTTATTGTATTACAGTATATTTTACTCCACATGATATCTGTATCCCCATCTTACCTCAGGGTCCAAGCCCGGCGCCGGTGCTATTTCCACGACCTTCTGGTGGCGACGTTGCACGGAACAGTCTCGTTCATACAAATGAACTACATTACCGGCCTTGTCACCTGGAAATAGGTTTCGTTGAAGATCTTATTGTGCCTTAGAATTGTCAAAATTTTAATAATAAGTTTGTAACATACTTCAATTTGCTTTTAGAAAATAATATCTAGATAGATGTAAATTCTTTTGTCAGTATATTATGTTTAGAGCCAGACAGTATTATACATATTTACATTTTATTTCAATTATATAAGGCAGTAGCTCGTGTATAAATTGTGGTTAGACCGAGGAAGTATCTCCAACTCTCTGAGATAGCTTCATCTAAACTAAAAGCCGAAAACCATACTTTTTATATCGTCACAGGGCCCAACTTTACTCTCGATAATTCTATCTGGCTCAAAATTCCGAGATTTACTAATACTCTCTTCTGCTTCAGACGTCCAAGTAAAAAAGTTGTTTGCTAACCATTCAACCTCTCTAGTCGAAGTTGAATATACTTACCTAAGAGCTGAACTTCAATATGGCGAGGTCTCTCAATGAACCTCTCGATGAACATGGATCCGTTCCCGAAGGCCCCCAGCGCCTCCGAGGACGCGCGCTCGAACGACGACGCCACCTCACTCATCTCACGAACCACCCTCATCCCGCGCCCGCCGCCGCCGTACGCCGCCTGCACATGGACGGACATCTCACTCACCCACACAGATATTCATTCATTCTTTTACCATTGGTTTAATCTATTTCTACTGACAAACGAGGAACATTTATTTATTTATTATGTAGAAATAAAAAAGAAAAATCAGAAAAACTAATAGTTTTAGGTTAGATAGCATACCAGGTGAAGTGTGTAAATTAGAAGTGGTTTTAGGCTTGAAGGCTTAATTTTTAGATAATAATGAAATTAATGTGGTAAGTTGGACAACTATCGAAAGTTTGGTACAAAGTAATAGGACAAAATGAGAGGGGTGTAACATAAACCCCGAACCGATACGGTTTTAAAATTCTAAATCGGTTAAGCAAATAACGTGGTGCTTAAAAACTTGCACAGGTTTTATATTGACAAGGGGGTCGAGAATTTCCGATGGGTTTTAAAAGATAAGACTCCCTGAGTAGTAAGTACGTATTCTAAGGTCAATATATGAAAGCGTAATACTCGTTCGATTTGAGGCTGGTATAACTAAATCGCTAATGTAAGGCAAAGGCTTACACCACGGATCGGCTTTTAGCCCATTTCTATTTCTAGTAGTAATAGAGGACTCAATTGCCAAAAATGAATAGCCGGCTCCTTGAAGAATGCTGCTTGTAAATTACATTATAATTGTCGAAAAATGAAACTGATTTCCAAATGAGATTAGGAAATGGCAGAAGAATTTGAAGTAGGTCGAACTTCCAAACATTCGGACTAGATCGTCACTTCAACGATTCCCCAATTTGTCTCGAATTATCTTGGTGGAAGTGTTATCAGTCTGCTCCAAAATCCAGTACCATGGCTCCTTTCATAGAAGGACATTGAAGTTGACATTGACATGAGAATGCAGGAAGGGCGAAGTGGGGATGGTTCCCAGGAGCAACTGAATACTTCACACTTGATGACAAAAAATTCATAACTCTAATTGGACCTGTCGCATACTATACATCAGAGTAATTAACATACTGATAAAAAGAAGCATGCATCCAAATTAGTGCAAACATATATATGTATGTATGCGGTAGATGTAACAAAGATGGATAAAATAAGGTATAAATATATTAAAAGGAAATTTTAAGAAGATTAATTTGCATTGATTTATGGGTAGAAGCCAAAAAGATACATGGAGTGAATATATTTTTTGAGCACAGAGTGTTTTAAACTGTTTGATCATAAACTATTCTTTTTTTTAGTTTATGTAGGGATATCTTTTTAATTTTCATTACTGTACCTTAAAAATAACCGGTAAGCCATGTTGCTTGCAGAACTCTAGAGCTTCTTCCTTGGTTGTTATTGGCCCATCAGTACCCGGGACAATAGGAACCTCTAAAACCGAAAACGATTAGTTTAATAATAATATTAGGGTTAATGATAATCAGGGGTTTTCGTCCAATCTATCTATTCAACCAACATTTTTGACAATAAGCACTAATAAAACTTGAACTGCAACCAAATAACTTACAAGTAAACAAACTCTACACTCACTGGCTTCTATCGCAGCTCTTCGGGCGGCCACCTTATCTCCCATCTGCTGCACCACAGCCGGTGACGGCCCGATGAAGCGGAGCCCTGCTTTGAGAACGGCGTCCGCGAAGTCCGATCTAAATGGGTTATTATTAAGAATTACTCAATTTGTTATTTGTCTCGATAAAGACGGTTATATAGGTTAGAATCATCAGGGCGGGTAACGCCGCAGTAGCTCAGATGACAAAGCGATGGAGACGACCAAAGGTTCACGTTTTGACGGTGCTGAATAATTATCCATTGTATATAAATAAACAAAAATCTCATACAAACATACATAGCAGATAACAGAGGGAAAAATTATCATAATAACTTTGATTCTTATTGATATTTTATATGCTTTTTGCACCATAAACTAATACTACCAAATATTTGTTTGTAATCCTTTATTAATTCTGTTTTCATAAGAAATATAATTTGTTATTGTAGTGTTAACAAAACAGGCGAGTTCTGAATTTATTCTTGCTATTAGTGCAATTCTAATATAAACCATTTCTTGTAGTTTTGCAAAGGTCAAGAATGATAACCGGATTTATACTTCTGTGTATGTGTGTGTTAAGGAACGATTTATTTATAATAATAAATTTATAAATAATTTATTATTTCACTCATCATTCACTTGTATATAATGATTCAATAATATATCGTAACTAAGACAGGTGAATACATGAGTGATCTAAAATAATATATATAATTACCGAAATTATAAGCGTTACTAAGGTAATTAGACATCGTTCTTGAGGTTGACCTTGGGAACTGCAGACTTGTGTTTATAGTTTGTTTGTTTTTTTGTAGATTAAACCAAGCATGTTTTGTAAGTTGTGTTACATTAGAATTAACTTCAATTGGTTTAAATCTTCACTAAAAATATTTTTTCCTTAATTGAATTTTTTTTAAGAAATATTATGAATTGTAGTTAGACTACAGAATTTTTGATAATATATAAATAAAAGACCCATTTTTATCTTTTTTAAATATACCGTTGGTAAGTAATAAGTATACCTTTCAGAGAGCAATCCATATCCAGGATGTACAGCATCCACATCGTTTTCTTTAGCGACTCGGATGATCTCAGGAATGCTCAGATACGCTTCAACTGGAGGCAGACCTTTACCTACTAAATAAGATTCGTCGGCCTTTTGTCTGTAAATAAAAGTATTATGTTTATAGTATGTATACTAATACGTATATTGTTAAGTTCATGTTCAAGGTCAAGGTCAACTCCTAAGCATAAATGGGGATGGTAAAAACGAAGCGTGCGTGGAGTGCAAACGTATATAAGCTAGTTTCAAATAGATGACGTATGATTGAAGAGACTTCATGAAAATAATACACTATTATAATATAATTACCTATGTTACAGTTCAAGAGGAAGGAAAATTGATCTAGTAACGAATGTTTTTTTTTATATTTATCTAACGGGAACAAGAGATATAAAAATATTCTTTGTGAACTGTCCCCATAGTACCAGTTTTGACGTTACGAAAAATATGAGTTTTCGAAACTGTTAATACTAAATTTATTGACATAGGTATTTAAAAAATCATATTTACCTTTTGTTACTTAGGATGATTATTCTATTTCTTCTAGTTTATGTTATGCTTATTATAAAAAATGACTTTGACTTGACTTTGTTGTTGTATTTGTTACGAGGATTTTACGAGAATAAGCATTGTTTGAATATATTACTTTGATAACGCTACCTGCGACAATTTACTACTGTCAAGTAGTTCTACAGTTATACTACACTACTACAGTAAATACCTACATAATTGAACAAAGACCCTTCATTTACGATTTTTACAAAACATACACTGAGTTTGTAACTATTTAGCGTTTCGAATTGCACCATTTTAATTTATCTTTAAAGCCATTTGCTTAGTTTGTAACTTTTAACCAGACTTATTTAAAGATACTTTGTACAACTGTAGGAGTGTATTCTTGGTTTAGTTAGTAATAGGTAGTTCATCTATACCTGTGCATCTGTAGCCGGTCCTGCTCGCTGTAGATAGCGACGGATCTGATGCCAAGTTCCGTGCATGCTCTGAACACTCTAATGGCTATTTCTCCTCTGTTTGCAACTAGGACGCTTCTAATAGGCTTGTAGTCTACTGTTTTTGATTCCTGAAAGATTTATGAGATTCTTAGTGATAAATACATTCATACATAATTATGTTTGGTTGTATGAGTCGCTTACCGTTGATGCGTGTCTGTTTCTCGCCAAGTTCCATGCTTGTAAATGGGAAGTCGTCGCCCTGATGGCAAATCTTGCCTTGAGAATTTGCATTTTAAAAACAACTACGCTTAACAAATAAAAATAAGTACAATCTTAATTCAAGTGTAATTATATAATTAAGTTTATTATAATTCTATATCATTTTTAAATGAATATTTCAATATTTTTTAAAATATGACTAGATTTCTGTTTCGTTTCGTGATGTCTCGATTAAAATCTGTAACAAGACAAATATTATTTATTAATTATATTCGTTCAATTATATCTACACTAAACACGACCTTGCATAGGTATGCGTTCTGTTCAAGGAAGCTGAGTGACCTTGTTAAACTCTGGTAATTTGGACAGATCGAAATGGGGTTTACTAAAGCAACGAAAATAAGTGTACAAAATATTTTAGTGATTCATTTTACAACACCAATATTTACATGTCAATAAGGAAAGTCAACTATGTTATTTACGTACTAATTGGGAGGGGAAAATATAAACGCAAATATATATTTGCGTTTCAGTACTTGTAGTGTAGTAAGTAAACTAAGTATAGAAAAATAGTTATACATAATTTAAACTAAAACTTATTTTCTTTTAATAAGTCATTCCACTGCCAACATTAAATAAAAAACAATGAAAATTTTAAATCCACGTTAATGTTATCAAAATTACAAGTAAAATATATCATTACTGATAAGAGTCTTGATTATTCCGGATAGTAGACGCTCGTTCAGCATTAAATGCCAAAAATATCAACTTTGATGTAAATACATTCATAGATAGACTTTAAAGTCTAGTCTTTGTAATCCAGTTTGTTTTTTAAAATACTCGAGTTTTCGGTGTTGGCTTTTTGGGTAGGTAGGTAGTTTTTTTTTACGTGATAAACGCGAAAACTACGGTGATCTGTGAGAAATGATGCTACAAAGTTTTGTGGTGCAAGTAAATTACATAGTATATTTTGTTTTGAACTTGCCGCAAGTATTTAAATAGTGACTCGTTTGATAAATTATCAGAAAAAAAGAAAATTATCATATTTCCTAACTGATAATTTATCAAACGAGTCACTATTTAAATACTTGCGGCAAGTTCAAAACAAAATATACTATGTAATTTACTTGCACTACAAAAATTTGTACCTCTAAAATATTTATGTAGTTGGACCTTATCAGTCACTTAACTCATTGTCATTTCTCACAGATCACCGTAAAGTAGTACTCGCGTTTATCACGTAAAAAATCTACCTACCTGCCTACCTAAAAAGCCAAGACCGAAAACTCGAGTATTTAAAAAACAATCTGGATTACATATTATACCTTTAAATTCCTACGAGACTTTAAGGTCTAAATCTATGATATGCAGTTCTTTAAAAATGAACTGCAATGCCATTATTTGTTGTCCTAAAATATGTCCCAAATTATGATTTAATTTTATATTAGGTAAAATAACCGCAGGAAGCATTTGATATTTCGTATTAAAAAGTATTAATAATTTTAATATCTACTACAAAATACTATACAAAACTAACATTTTTTAAAGATAATATAAACTAGGTCCACGCAAGCGGGGTTGATCTCAGCGAAACATAACCTAAAACATACAAACGAAATAAAAACTTCAATGAAAGCTTGAAAGTATTTGGGTGTTACAATACTACAGCATTGAAGCAGCAGCAGCAATAAACGATGTCTGATCATTTCATTTCATCATTAAATAAAAATTAAATTAACAATTAAATCAATTGTTTTCTTCAATATTAAGAATTATTTTTTTTTACAAAAAATGTATTTTTGCTACAAATCCAGAATCTTTTCTGCGATGTAGAATACATCATTATGTTTTTTTCAATTCATTTTATTGGTATCAAACGTTATCATTGAATTATAGTTTCAGTCGCAGAGGTCGTTGCACTTCAGCATGCTGTTCAGGCTAACTTGACTGCTCAATGATTCACATCAATCGACTCAGATGGAATGGCTCGACAAGCAAGCCAGTGATGGTTTTAACCCTTGAAATTGAAATATAGGCCAATTCATGCTGAATTCGGTTGGACCCAGTTTCACCGCTGCTTTCTCCACTGTAATCCCTTAAGACCTATGGATGCTTATTGTTAGGTGCACCATGGCACCATTAATCTATAATTGTATATGTGCATGTGGAGACCCTCGATAGGTATTGTCACTGGTATCGATACCAGTGATCTACTACCTTAAGTTGTTTAAATATAATATACCTACAAGAAAATAGTGACTCGCTCTTCGAAGTAAGTATTCGTTACCTGTCAATGGATTGTCATTAATTTTAGATTACATTAGACGGGCAACGATACGTTCATTTACGTTACATGTTATCTCTTTGGAACATGTTTTGGTGATTATCTCAAAAACTACATATAACTAATTTTCTCAATTTATTTCCAGGTAAAGTGCCCGCTTTACTCATGCTCTTTGCTATATTTTACGAATATAACTCTTTCCACCTCGGAGGAGATGATTAACAAACGTCTTGTCGATTTGAGTAATAAAGTGTTTCGCTAACGCTCAGCTCAGCAATGAAGTACTTATTATTATTAATACCTATTAACACAATGAAGACAGTCCGCAAACAAACTAACAATACTGTTTATTTTACTTTTGAAAATATGATTATTTATTATCTAAAGAAATATTTGCTAATGTATTGATAACAGTAAGGTCGTACTTTGCCCCGCGTCGTATTGCTTTCGTATCCAACACAAATAATACTTAAAAATTAAAAATATTGCATTTATTGATAATAATTAAATCATAAGACTGAACTCAAATGACGAAAATGTCGTAAGCCATTAATTTAATATTAAATAACTTGTTTTTGTCTTATCGTTCTGCTGGAGATAATAAAAAATTTATAACTTTTATTACATACCTTCGTTTATGACAGCGTATATTATGTATGACTTGTTACTTATAACTTAATATTTAGACTTATTTGTAAAAAGTTAATATTTAATTAATATTATACTTATATGGGACTGTGTTGCCAATATATATGTTGTAAAAGACATTTCATTTTATTTTTAATACATTGTTAACATTTTTTTTTAGTAATATTAATAAAAAAAATATTAAATACATATCATTTCGAATATTAACATTTATTAGCATAAATATTTGCTATTGGGGAAACTATGCAAGAGTCTGATTGTGTTATAACAATTACCATCATACTTGGGTTCATTATATTAGGGTTGAAACACTCATAATATATTATGTATGTAATTTTTATTTCAATGGTAGGAGCTAAGCAGTCATTTGACTGCAAACAGCAGCTTGCAAGGGATGGCACACCGCACACTACCCTCACAGGGCGGGGTATAGCCAACTATCTACGTACGTACGTACAGAAGTCCAAACTCCCACTTTTCCCCTTCCTTTTATACTTCGTTATACAATTGAAAATTTTCACATATATTTAATATATATTGTTATATTAAGTTTTATTTCTGATTGAAAATGTGACAACCTTATTAAAATGAGCAAACAATTCCAATGTTTTGATTACATTCGTCGTTACGTTAGTTGGGTTTCCTTCAATTGTTTTTCACGCAATCATCGACTTAGACGATGATAGTTCTTACTCATACATACATTTGTACACCTACATATAGACTGATCGATGACCATAATATACACATTATTCAGATACATATCATTGTATATACATATTCCATATGAAATATATTATTCTTTAATGATTTTCAACGCAGTGCAAGCATTGACCTAAGCAAAGGTAGTAGCGTTTTTTGTAAGTTGCATACCTATGTAGTTTGGGCGTAAAATATACACAATCGCGACGATCTATGATAGTTGATACGCCGTGGTAATACCTATGTAGTATATTACTAGGTACAATGACGCGAATTAAAAAACTATGACCCTTCACCAAATCGTAAAATCGAAATATATAATTATTATTTACTATACACTCTATGAATAAAAATATATTAAAATCTGTGAAAAAATATATTGTTTAGGATGATTTTTATAACGATTACAAGTAACTAAGGACATATATAAATAAATTGGATAATTTTCGTAATTTCAAATCTAGTACTAGGCTATATAACTGTATAACTGATGCTATGATACAAATGTGGAAATTTTATAGGAAATTAAATAGAAATTTATAACAATTAAAAAAAGATAATACTTTATTCAAATTAAGGATTTTCAGGATTAAAACCTAAATAAGATTTTTTTGTCTTTTAAATACAAAATGTAAACGGGCAAGAGAGAGTCGGACACGCGAACGAAGTTTCCGTTCCATTATATATAAAATTATATATAAAGAGACGGTAAAAAAAATAATTTCAATCATTGTTGTATGGCACCATCTTAAATATTTATTTTATTTTAATTTAATTATTTAGTTTTAAGGTGAATATGTAACTCAGTGTTTTAATAATATTTCAAGCGCCTACCTGTTGTAGTTGTTAAAATCAACCAAAAGTAAAAGTTTGTTGCATGGGAATAATTATTTTAGTTTTAGTATTTATTGTTATAGTGGCAAGAAAAGTACTGTCTATCTATAACGGTTAATGAGCTACAGTCTGGGGACATACAAACGGACAGACGGACGGATAGACAGACAGCGAAGTCTTAGTATGTAATAGGGTTCCATTTTTAACCTTTGGGTACGGAACCCAAAAGACGGATTGATAAAATTTCTCATTTATAATATCACAATTATTACTAAATATTTAAAATAAAAGATTTTTAATAAATATCATTATTAAAATATAATGTGAAAAGTTATGAATTCTCTTGAGGCTGTATAGACTAAAGCGTTTACGTTCGAGATAAAGTAACCGGCCCTGACATGTTTCGGAGCACGTGTCAATGACGGGCATCGAACCCACGACATGCAAACCATAAACCGACTGTTGACCACGTCGTTTACTTCATTTACGGTAACTTGTCTAATATTGGCAAAATTTGCTGACGTATAATAAGAGATAGAAACTAATCGCTGATATTATCTGCATCGATATTATTATATCAAATTTATCACTTATTGTTGTAACTATAAAAATAAGAAATTACCCTATTTTCATGAAAATACTACAAAATAATTAACAATGTTTTCTACTTTGGACTTTCAGATAAATAGACAAATTGTTTATTTTTCTTTGAAAATCCGTCAATTATTATTTAGTACTCGACTAAGATACCTATTTAAGATTAGAAAAAATACCTATCAATTAGGTATTTTACGTGAGCTAAAAGGGCAGTGATATTTATCTACAATTAGATTAATATTAATATTGTAAACGGATGAGACAAAAAAACAAACGATCATCTAAGTAGGTAAATTAAATTTGTATGTAAGTAACATATAATACATCGTAAACGGATTTTCAATGAAATACGAGGTTACACTATCTGTATGTACGTATGGCCTTACATAATTATAATAGTTGATATTATAGAAATATGTTTAGACAGTTTTATTAAAAATATTGGTATCCCATATAACTAAATACCATCAATGCTCTTAAATTCACATTTATCAGTAATCGTATTAGTTTGTATTATATTTATATTATGTTGTTTATTTATTTATCAAATTTAAGTGATAAAGTTTGTGGCATAAGAATTAAATAACATTTCTTATCTTCTTTTACGACCCCATTGCATTTTAATAGAAAATTCTTTGATAATCTTTTAATATCTGTTGTTTTATTTTTTACCGCGCTTTTACATTTAAAATAAATAAATATAGGTACCTACCATTAATTTTAAAAGATCCTACATATTAATTAACAGACTGACGCGTGTACAGATAATGTTACCTAGGACACAACGGCTTATCAAACGTGAAGGTCAAATAAGATAATAACTATAATTGAGATGTGTTCTCTTATATATTAGTTTAATTATAGTTACTTTATACAATAAGGTACACACCTTTCGAAACCTCAAACACAACACTAAACACGTCCGCACACTCCCACGACCGGTACTTAACTGAAGTTTGTATATGTTTTTGGTTTAAAACAGGTCAGAGTGACCTCTAAGAAACTTATCAGCGAGTTCAAAGGCAGTCCCATTTATATTCCTTTTAGAGGTAAGAAGTGTGTTTGTAAATAATAAGTATCTTTAAAAATCAAAATATGAAATAAAAAAGGATGACTCTGAACTAGATGGCTTCAAAATGTCATGCCAATAGAATTGTATAAATTAAAAATACTGGAAACTATATATTTAATTATAACACTTTTTCGGTTGACGACACATGGTCAATACGGGATATCTAAAAAAAATCCAGACCAAAATAGGTTCATCGATTTTTATTATGTAGGTAGTGTCAGTAAGTGTCAAAATCACTTATTTTAAAAGCCATTTCAAAATAAAGAAGACGAAGACTTCTATACTATTACTTTTATTATTTACAATTTTTATATTTTTTATTATTTAAAATAAATGATTAGATTATATTGAATATTATTACTACGTTTCAGTGAATTGGATAATAACATGCAACTATAATTATCATTTATTAGTCGTAACATACAATGATCACTCAACAACCATGCATGTACTAGGTCTATGTATACATAACTGATTAGCCACAAGTTCTACCTAGAAACAGATGGAAGAGGATGAACTTTCGAGGTGCCAAAGGTCAGATTACAAACTAAAATGATTAAAAAATACATTAGACCAGATTAACATTAGATTTTTCATAAATTAAAATATTTAACTTGATAGGCAAGTCGTTTATTTTTTTTATACTTTTTTATAATTTGTAAATAAACTAAGATTTTCAATTTCAGATGGTAAGAAACATATGTTTTTAAGGCGAGGATTATAAGAAAAACAAGTACAGGAAAAAACTAAAAGCAACTTATGTAGAAGCAAAAACTTCTTCAAATTATATAGAAACAAATATGTTAGCCACGTTATGTTTACTCGAATTTTATATAGGTACCTAAATACAGAATGAGCAACTTATTATTAGTATAGTAGGTACCTATAAGGCATAAGCATAGAAAGAAGAAAAAACGACCAATTCTAAAACGACGCTGATTCGTGTTTACCTTGGGCTACAAACGCTGTATTGCGATTAAATCAAGCGGTAATGACTTTCACGAAAATATAATATCTATTCTGTTAACATATTTTTGAAATATCTAATGGGTTGGTCAGCGGCGCCGGGTGGTGTGAGTGATGTGACTTAAGAGTAGGAGCTGAAAAAATGGGGCATAGAAAGCCCTCAAACCCCTTGGATAAAAAGGTCTCTCTGCATAGACTAATTTCGGTAGAATTGTACCATATTTAATAATGTAGGAATATAATATGGGAGTAGGAGGTGGGTAGTATTATTTCATAAAAATCCATAAAATAAACTTTTAATCTGTAATTGGATAGAAAATTGTTTCGGTTATCACACGACATTGCAAAAACTTTAAAACTAAATAAATAGGTAAAAAAACATATTCATACTATAAGGGCCACGTACAATTATATTGTTTCACAGATTTTACTTCTCACTCTTCACTTTTATATACTTGTATTTAATCCTTCCTTGGTACTATCCAGCAGTGTCTGTCCCGAATATCGTCCTAACCGCAGTTTATATACCCTTCTTTATTAACTCCCTCTTCACATAAATAATAATCATAGTCAAATCATCTACTTTAAACGTACAAAAATAACAACTACTCGTAAATGAACAATTGTAAGTATAGGTAAATACGGTATTAAATACTGGATTTAATTATGAAGTCTTAATGGTTCCCACTTTTCTAGCTTATTCAAGTATTTACTAATCAAGCAAATATCCCTCCTCACATAAATAATAATCTTCGTCAAATAAACTACTTTAAGCATACGAAAATAACCATTACCTGACATAACAATTCTAAATATTACTATTTAAGTTAATAAAACAACGATTTAAATAATTAGGTACACCTTATTGGTTCTTCTTATTACCTACAGTTAAATTAGTAATTCATTAATTTATATGGATCAATACAGGGACAATCAAAACATTGAAACGAATCAAAACATTACGGATTATTATAAAATAGTCGTTTAACAATAATGTAACCTTACAATACGGTATGTAGGTAATTAAGTACAATTTATTTTTTATTTCACTAAAAATCTTTGTGCACAGGTCTTGGTCATGGCAAGACAATGCGTTTACGACTCTGTCCTGATTTTACTTGTAGCCACTTATACGATATTCCAAAACAGACGTATCATATCAGAACATTTCTAAGATACATCGTTTATTAAGTAAAAAAATATAGGATTTCTGCCTATATGGTGCCGCAATATTGAATATTGTAAACAGCAGTTTCAATCTTTCAAAGTAACGTTCACTCCTTTTATGAAATCCCCTGTCCGGTTATGAAATGGTACTGCCGTAAAAATATAAAAATACCCAAACCAAAATGCAACTGTCAATAAATTTCTTGTATTGCTGATCGTATAATGAGGTTCCTCCACACATTCGCTAATTGTTTCAATGGGAACGCCAAAGAAAATGGTAAATATTAACTATTTTTATCATTTTCTTTACGCGACCCACATTAACAGCGATAAAAAAATGTCCTAAATCAAATACTTATAAAATATAAATTGTACAAAATAAAAGTACACACAATTAGTTTAATACTTCTAATTTGGCGCCAGTATCTAGGTATATTTAGTAAAACTACATCATAGGTATATTAAGAATACGTGCCCTAAAAAAGAATATAGGTTTATAATTTTAAGGGTTTCACGTCGATTCTGTGATAAGAGATGCCGGTTTCCCCAATTTGATTTTCTAAAACCACCTTCTAAATCCAAATACGTACAAATGTAAAATTCTTGTATTTATTTATTCTAAAGTAGTTTTTTTATTTGTAATATTTTTTATCATCATTGTTTAAGTGGGTAATTGAGGAAAACTAAGTAAAAATATTATTAATTACGCATTCCAAATAATTGACTATTGTGTCAACCTGTATAATAAAATGACCTGAACTTTAAAGAGCCTTCAATAAAAAATATATAAATATATATATGATTGAATAATTTTTATTTGTTAACAAAATCTACTATTCATTCTAAATGTATCGTAATTTTTGGTTTCGGGTCCAATGTGGTTCTAATTTTAGATCTCGTATTGTTTATCACAGTTTTAGGGGCAATAAAAAGGACCAAAATATTTATAGATTATATTATATAAAAAAAATAGGTATGTCGGTAAAATATACGAAAGTATAAAATAGTACACTGCACAATATACGTTTCACGTCCTTCATTATTCATAAATAACTAGTAAGTTGTAATAAAGAAATAATGTTAATTCGCACTTACCGTTTTTTATAAAAGCATAATGTAATTGCGCCACTATTTTTTATAAATCAAGTGTAGTTACTACTAATAAAAATCTCTTATTCGGAGATACATAATCGTCAATCGCAATTCACTGTATAATTTGACAATTTTGACATTTTGACTTTGATCATAGTGACGACTTTTGCATATCAAAATAATAATAGATATCGAGTAAATAAATAAAATAATTAAGTTGAATTAACTAACACAGTAATAAACGTGTGTGTAAATAGTATACACATTCGACCCAACCAATATATCAATAAAAGTAAATGAAAGTTTAAAATTTAAAATATATCTTTTGAAAAGTAGTTGCAAACGTCAATGTCTAAGTTTTTGTTCAAGTTTAAAGTTGTGGAATGAAGTTGTGTTTGTTAACTAGGTATGTACTTAGTCTTTCTCATTTTAATGTTGGTCAAACCAGGACAGTTAATAAAAAAATATTACAATAGTTAAACCAATACTATAAATATTTAGGTATATTTTTGTAGAAAGAAAATATTTGTAATTTACAATTAAACATGCCAAGCAATGATCTTCACAAATATAACAAATGTTGTCGCACCTGTATGCAGGAGAGATCTAACATGTTTGGTATATTTATTGAAAAGAATAGTACCAGTGCAGCAGATATATTGACTATGTGCACAAACATAAATGTATGTATTATTTTACAAAATATTTTTCAACTTGCTTTAAAGATTTCGTAATGGCTAAGAATGGTACAGCTTTATTTTATAAATGGAAAAATATTTCAGATTACTAAAGAGGATGTGTTACCAAAACAAATATGTTTCCATTGTTATAACTGTCTTCAAACTTTTTATAACTTTAGAAATGTGGCTGAGAGTGTCGACTTAAAGCTGAGAACTAAGTTGTGTAATATCTTACAAAGCTCTCCAAATGAAAAAGATTGTACACTGACAGCAATAAAGAGAGAACCAGCTTTAGATGAAATAGAAGAAAATGCTACTCAACCAAAAATAGAGGAAAAAAAAGCAAAGTCTGAAATACTTAACAATAAGTCTGAATTAGAAATTAAGTTAATTAATGGCAATAAAAACGATAACAAAACATACTTAGATGAAAAACCTGATATAAAAAAGTTACTATTGGTAAACAAAACTGAATGTAAAGATAATGAAGAAGAATATGCTAACACTGATAAATTTCAATGCCAGATCTGTGACACAACATTTAAATCAATTAAATCTTTATCCGCCCATATGATAAAACATACACAAAAAGGCAGAATTTTATCATGCAGTATTTGTGGTAAAGAATTCAAAAAAGTCAGCCACGTTAAACGACATGAAAAAATACATGATATTAATCGTCCACATAAATGCTCCATTTGTACAAAGTCATTTTCTAGTGAAGATATTCTAAAAGAACATATAAATAAACATAATGGTGTTAAACTTCACTCCTGTACCTTTTGTTCAAAATCATTTGCACATCTATTTACTTTAAAAGCACACACAAGAGTACACACTATTGATAAGGCATTTTTGTGTCCCACATGTGGTAAAAAATTCTGTTCCAGTACAAATTTCAAACAGCATATGAAAAGACATGTAGGTTTGAAAAAATTTTCATGTACCATGTGCCCAAAAATATTTATAAGTAAAGGTAATATTTATTGTATTGCTGAGATAAAAAATCTACAAAAATAAAACAATATTCATTTAAAATTACAGGTGAATTAAAATCTCACACAGTTACACACACCGGTGAACGAAACAGCACTTGCGATCAGTGTGGATCTTCATTTACTAAGAATAGTTCTCTAAATAAGCACATTAAGTTAAAACATTTGGGCTTAAGGCCTTATCAGTGTGATAAGTGTTCTATGAAGTAGGTGTTGTTTTGTATTTTTATTATTGTTTTAGTTAATTCCTAGCAATGTAACTCCTCGCTTCTTTGTCACTCAAAGATTATTATTATACCTTGTACTATTAGATTCTATTAAGTATTTTTGAGAAGTTATACTTTAACAAACAATATCCATTTTAGTATTTATGTATTAATTTTGGTTTGAACAAAGAATTAAAAATATGATCTATTTATTATAGACTAAATAACTTTATATGTAATGATTTTATATGCATAAATGTTTTATGTCCTATCAATTTATTTGTTGTTAAGATATTTTCAAATGGTGATCTTATATAAAAATAAGTATATATAAGAATTGTATAACGTAATTAATTGCACACAGATTCACAACTAAGGATCATCTAAAACGTCATTACCGAAGTCATACTGGAGAAAAGCCTTACAAATGTGACATGTGCGAGAGAGCATTCTCACAGAGCAATGATCTCGTTAAACATCGTCGGGTGCACTTAGGAGATAAAGTTTATAAGTAACTCATGTGGTTGATTTATTCATTTTTTTGTATTCTTTATATTGAGACATTCTTTGAGTATTTCTCATGTGGGGAAACCCAATGTATGCATTCTAGTAAACTAATTATGCAAATACCGGTTTACAATTAGTTTTCGAAATGTGTTTTGCTCTCCTATTGTATTGTCAGTTTTATTTTACTTGAAATTAAATAAACACAATTTGAAATAAAATAAAATACTGGGTATCCATATTTATTAGTTGATTTTAGTTGTAATTATTTTGCAGGTGCAGTGAATGTACTCAAAGTTTCCGCCTCAAATACGAACTACAGCGGCACATATCAGAACATTATATAAATTCTACGAAAGATGTCGCTAGTTCTGTTGTTGTCCAAAGTTTCCGTACTCCGTCCATAGATGGCGCTGGCGCTATCGAAGCAGCAGAAATTAATAAATGATTTTAAAGTTACATACTTAATTTCTTTTCTACTGTCTAAAAGTATTTATAGTACAAATAACTACTGTAAATGTCTCAAAAGAATTAAATTATAGTTAAATAATATTGTGTATATCAATAATTTGGATGGTTTAAAGAACCTATTTGATATTTTTGTTTTCATACCTATTTGTTGTAAGAACAGTAAAATATTAACTGAATTGAATAACTAACTGCAATAAGTCGATATTATAAATCTCAACGAATAGAAATAGATTTAGGAGCAAGTATAACAGTGCTTAATCTATAAGTAACTATAGTAATGATCTTAATCGAAGCGAATCGAATTAGTAACGGTTCTAACTATCAGGAGTTAGGGAACGTTTGGCAAAGTTAGGCAATATGGTCAAAAGACTTAGCTTGCTCTTTTACATTTAAAGCATAAAATATATTAAAAATATGTATAAGGAAATGGAGAGCGCTCATACATTTTTATGCCGAAATTTTGAACTCGTAGTACAGTACAGTACATATATGCTTTGGCATGTATGTACTGTACTGTACTAGAAAATATTTTTATTTATTTTGTTTAATTTTTATAATCTTTTGTAGAAATAAACAAAAATTTTAACACAAAAAATGAAATATATAAGAATAAGTATTAATAAAGTATTCAATTATGTTATATACAGTTTTCCACCAACAAGATAGACGTAGGTCATGAATCACTTAGGGAAATGGGAAATGCTAAGGGCATTTGGATGACGTGGCTTAGGGACACCTGAAAACAATAAAGTGTCGTTTCTTATATTCAATTCATTCAAATTATAATATTATATTGATTCGTTTTAATGTAAATGTAAATAGTATAATACGAGTAATATTAAGGACTATGTATAAGCTAGAGTAAAAATAATACATTTACTATATCTATATATACCTATACTATCGACATGAACTTGCGCTCATGCTCAAGCTCAATGACAAATTCCTGTTTTTTTAAAGCCACACTGAAGGTCATATCAAGGAGTGGTCGTCCAGGTAACGAATAAGCTGTATGTTTATTATTCTTTTCAGAATTTTACATAGTACTGAGGTGATGTCTATGGGTCGATAGTTAGCAGGAACAAAGCGATCCTCGGGTTGTACATTCACCTCCTTCCGAACCCCTGGAACGATCCCTGTGGAATAAGAAGACCGGAATTAGCGCATTAATACAGGAAACAATTCGATCGCACATTTTTTAAGAACTAACGCTGAGATACCATGGCGTCCATGGCTTTCCGGACATCGAGCGAATGTAACAATGCGCATACATCACGTTACCTGATACAAATATCAGCCATGGAGTGGTCTAAGTGTGGAATTGGAGGCGGTTACGCGCCACAATCATCGACTCGGTAGTTAGCCGCAAAAGATATTAGCAAAAAGGTCCGCTTTTCTTGCCGCTGGTGGGCACCGTAGTACGAGTCAGGTAGTAGTCAGAACAGCTGAAAGGAGTCTACCGATGCAATGTAGCTATCTGGGTAAAGAGAGCGAGGCAGAGAGAGTTAAACCCGGAACATTGCCCGAAGACATATTCGCGGTTTGTACCCTCTTGTTTGTACACCGTGGTAGTTTCAACAGGCCGAACATTGTAGCGGGACTTTCAGTACAATGTATTCTCACGTAGGAGACTTGGCACTTGACACGGTCTACATAGTACATGCCATGAAATAAAACCTTAAAACGACGCTCTAAAAATAAAAATAAGTTCCCATTAACACGTTGTAATTATAAAAGATAGTTTTATTATTTTTTAATTTTTATAGTTCAAAATTATTTCTATGGAACTGTTTTATTGTTTTGTTGATGTAACAAAAAGCAAAATAAAATCAAATTTGGGTAGATATTGTAAGTTTAATTTCACAATTTAATTAGCAATAGCAGCTTTTCGTAGACTTGTTTTATTTATTGAGAAATCAACTTTCTGTTGAAAGATTGAAAAAACTGAAATCAGTCACGATTTCAGCGTGAATCAGAGTTCGACTTAAAAGAAAAAACTGACTCCAAAAAGAACTAATAGTTTGTCACTATTTTTGAAAGTGAAATCACTACTAAATTCTAGTTTTAATTTGCATTGCATAAAACAATTTATACACCCAGGCCATCTATACGAATGACAATTAAAAGGTATGTATTTTTTATTTAACGCCAAACATACTTTATTTTATTTATTATGCAACTTTATTATTTCCAAATACGAAGGGAGATGTATTGTACCTATCCTTGCTCCCTTCCTATGATTCTGGAGGGTCCAGGAGGATGTCGATATATCGTATGTTAGAATTAAAACAGTGCTTTATATGCTAAGTTCCTGGATAGTGGAAAAAAATTTTGCTCGAAATATTATATTTAAATGATTTGTGCCTTGAAAGTACTTTATGCTTGACAGTAACGTTTGAGAAAATTTTGAACTCGTAAATCTTTTAATTTAGTGTAACTGTAAGTATAAAACCTTTTTTTGCTCTTAGAATGCTTTACTATGTGTATCTCGTCTAGACGAACGTGAGTAGGGTTTTGATATCAACCCAACAGTTATCCTTTTAGTCTTAAGAAAAAATCAAGATATTCTATACCGACTATGTCGTCTTGATAAGATTAAAAGATTTATATATTATTATTATTATTTTACATATTATTCTACTTCAACTTTTACAATATCTTTTTTACTATGATGAAGTCGCCTGCAACAGTTAGGTACTCACACAATAAAGTTTGTATATTCATTGAGAATAGAATGGGGGTGATAATAAATAAACAAATTCAGATTCAGTAACTGCGAATTAAATAACTAAAATTAACTTAAGTAGGTACATGTAATAATAATATAGAAATTACTTTAAAGGAATTTCTATATTATTATTTACATGGCAACTTTAAGTAAAAATAAAATAATTCTAGACAAAGACAAAGTAAAAAATCTGGCATTTGTGTCACGAAAATCCTCAGATGATAAATGATACTGATTTGGTAATACATTTCAGGATTTTGTAGATCAAAGCTACTTTATATCATTCCTAAATAAATCCAGGTTATATATCGTAATCCTCAATTTCTAATTTATTATAATAAATGTAGTTTTGTCTCTTTATTGTTCTTTGATGTGTACTTACTACATATATTTCAATGATCGGGGACGGCTACTAGCTTTTAATGTCTAAACCACGTTTGAGCTTATTTGTTTCTTTGATGATTAATGGTAAATAGATAGCTTTCAGATAATTATATTCTATATTAGTACTTTATGACCCTTTAAGCCTTTTTTATTTCAGTGGGTATATTAAAATGAGGGTAAATGATCCTACGCCACCTGATGGTAAGTGATCAAACCACCCATGGTCTCATACAATCAGAGGATTCACAAGGGTGTTGAAGACCTTTGAGGGAGTATACCCTCTTTTTGAAGGTAGGTACTCATATCGAACGAAGGAAGTAAATTTCACATCGTGGTGGTTCGAGGAAGCAATTTCCTTAAGAACTCTTATTTGACATAATTATAAATGTCGGGAAATGTTACTTGTATACTGGAGGTCTTGATACTGCATCAATGTACTACACTGATTTCAATACAATAAACAACAAAAAATTTAGAGTGTATACCAAAAGTTTTTAGAGCAGTATTATTTATATTTCTGGTTGAGAATAGTATTCATTAGATTTTCTGCGTAATTATTAGTACTACAAAAAAATGAACTTTACTACAATCATTAGTATCGTTTGTAGTTAAATATAAGCGAAAAAAATAAGTTTTTTTTTAAAGCGGGTTCCATCGTGATGGAGTGATACCTATTTATTACTTGAGTAATTCATTAATTTTAGTCAAAATAATCTCTAAATATTTAAAATCTGTTGTCATAATTGAAATTAATTACAAAGTTGGTGAAACTGAAAATTATTACCTAAGTAGGTATATCTTAATCTACTCAACTGTAATTTAATAACGTACGTTCAAGGGGATCAAAGTTCTTGGTAAAAGGTGTATATTTTGGATTCTCAGTTACACCTTTCCGGTCTTACAGAACTGTTCTGATCATAAGTTCAGATCTACGAGTAGAGCCTGGGATAGATATGGCAAAGATATGGTTCGCATACTTGAAATATTTTAGCAGTAAACCAATACTATACAGTCTAAAAGCATTCTTAATAAACGGATTATATGGATTATCAAATGCAAAACCACATTCAAATTCAAATTCAAATATTTTTCAAATCCGACGGTTGCTTCCAAAGATCAAGTGCGTTCAAGAAACTTTTTAGTTGTCTCAAATGAGAAGAAGATAACATTATATATTATACATATGATGTACATTAAGAGAGATTACATATTATATAGTCAATAGAAAGCTGTTTTGTATGAGTTTATTTATAATAATAATTAATTATTTAAACAGAAGGAAAAGTCATAAAGATTTCCCGCAACGCAATTAGAGAAAGATCAAACAACAAACCTCAGACGCAATGCGGTACTAGATCTAAGAGTTCTAAATTTAGAGGACATATTGTTCCCGTCAGGCCTCCTGTTGATGTCATAGTATTTTAATATTTAACATAAGACTTAAAAGTTCCTTAGTGATGGAACCACACGAGGGTTAGGTATATGGGGTAACTTTAAAATTGGTGTCGTTTCTAGGATTCCCATGTATTCTCACCGACGCGTCCCGGTAAATAAAATGTTTATAAAACAATTTTCAACCGAAGAAATACTTAATCATAAAAGTAATTATTAAGCAAACCCCAGCCTGCGAGGTTAGTTTTAATTGTTTTCACAATTTCAAGCATTTAGAGTTATATTATCACATATCAATGAGTTATTTTTTTGTGTTATGATTATTAAAGTGATTAATTGTAATGTTTTGTTTATCTGTTATTATTAAACGTGCAGTTCGTTTATTTTAAATATTCAGTAAGTCGTTTCCTGAAACGGTTTCAATTGATTTTTTACTGAAACTTACATTTGTAGTTTTTCGGATCTAGAAATAGATGCACAGACAAATTATTAAATGCATAAAATTACAATTAACAAAAAAAAAACAATTTACACTATTTTTGTTATACTTATGCATTTGACTTCAGCACGGATTCAGACTGGCTCAGACGTGGTGGTACCACCCTCTCATAAAAGATCAGAATAAGGCATAAGTATAATAGTTGTGTTGTACGGTGACAGTGACAGCCGGTTAAATTTAACACCTTCTTTCCTATAGTGTTTTCTAAGGTTTTCACGAGTACTACACATTGAAATAAAACTATTTTTACGGATTTAACTCGCGTATATTGAATTAAATTTTAAATTTACATTTTAAATCTAACCCGACGTTTCGAATGCTTTGCAGCAATCGTGTTCAGGGTAAGACGAGATGGAGGTGTCTGTCAGTAAGTCAGTTAATTAGTCATCTACCTCCAACGGTTTCTAAGCTTCCGGGCCTACAGTTCAGGATTCACACAAAACGCACTAACAGTATCTTGAGGTCTTAAAGTGCGGTCACAGACATGGGATTTTATATTTTTCAAAAGTGGGTCCCAGGTGTTAGATAATCCCCAACCATCTTCTCTATTAAAATTAGGATGTTTTTTAATTTCAATAGCCTCACGAACCATTCTTGGAATGTAACGTTGTTCTTTAGCGAGGATTTTGGATTTATCAAATCTTATATAATGATTGGGCTTGTCTATGGTATGTTCACACACTGCAGACTTCGATGTACGCCTATGCTTGATATCCGATATGCGTTCCTTAACTCTTTTACCGATGCTCCTCTTTGTTTGACCTATGTATGACAAGCCACAATCGCAGTCAAGTTTATATACTCCAGCACATTGTAAAGGAATATTACTTTTGATAGGTCTCAAGAATTGGCTCACTTTCCTTTGAGGTTTGTAGATAGTTCTAATAGAAACCTTTTTTAAGATTACGATTCTATCAGTAACTCCTTTCACATATGGTAGTAGGGCCGGTTGACGCCCAACTGTGGGTGGCTTGATGTGGTTTCTGCGACGCTGGCGAGGTACGGGCAGGTGGTTGTTGAACAAGGCATGCTTGACATGCTGCAGCTCGCTCTCTAGGTGTTCAGCGTCACAGATGTGTTGTGCTCCCTGAAACAAAGATTTGCCAACGGTAGCTAACTGGCTAGGGTGGTGGTGTGATTTACCATTGACGTACCTGTCTGTATGTGTGGGTTTCCTATAAACAGTGTGTCCCAATGTATTGTCAGGATTCTTGATAATAAGAATATCAAGGAAAGCTAAAGTATTATTTGACTGCAATTCCATTGTAAATTGTATTTTGTTGTTAATGGAATTAAGGTGTTCTAGAAAAGCAGATGTTTGATTCATAGGTAGTATTGTGAAGGTGTCATCTACGTACCGTTTAAAGATGTTCGGTATAGCAGGTGCAGAGGACAGGGCCCTCGCCTCGAAGTGCTCCATGTAGATATCGGCAACAATGGGGGAGACCGGGGAACCCATTGCCACTCCATCAACTTGTACATAGAATTCATCCTTCCACATCAAATAGCCAGATGTTAAGCAATGCTTCAGTAATTCTGCATATTCTACAGGCATGTTGTTATCCTCCAGCTTTCTCTTGACAATTTCAATGCAGTCAATCACTGGAAGGCTGGTAAATTGTGACTGTACATCGAAACTAACCATAATGTCGTTGTCATTTAATTTCACTTGTTGAATATCATTAACAAACTGGTAAGAATCCTTGACATAAGTTTGTGTATGTCCCCAGAGAGGTGTCAGTATCCTTGCAACGTGTTTAGTCAGTTTATATGTTGGTGTATCAATTTGGCTGACTATGGGACGTAGTGGGACATTCTGTTTATGTATTTTGGGTAACCCATACAATTTTGGTGGTTTTGCACATGATGGTACGAGTGATTTTTTGTCTAAATTGAACACCTGGGACCCACTTTTGAAAAATATAAAATCCCATGTCTGTGACCGCACTGTAAAACTTCAAGATACTGTGAGTGCGTTTTGTGTGAATCCTGAACTGTACGCCCGGAAGCTTAGAAACCGTTGGAGGTAGATGACTAATTAACTGACTTACTGACAGACACCTCCATCTCGTTTTACCGTGAACACGATTGCTTCAAAGCATTCGAAACGTCGGGTTAGATTTAAAATGTAAATTTAAAATTTAAATCAATATACGCGAGTTAAATCCGTAAAAATAGTTTTATTTCAACCTTCTTTCCTTTCTATGAATCCAGTCCCATAAAAAAATAAAATTAGCTGTCACTAAATATTTGGTACAGGCCGTTTAAAAACTACTTTTAAATATATATATATCACAGTTATTATAACACAACAACACACAATATTAAATAAAACTAAAAACTGTCAACATTGGCGTACAAATAGGTATATATATATACCGAACTGAGTTTCTTGTATATATCAATAATAAAATGTAAACATGGCCGACCACACCTAGCGCTTAGCGAAAGTTTGTTATAATAATATGTAATAACACCAGCACAATCAGTACAATCAAGGAAACCTTTCTAACGATGACGCAAGCCGCATCTCGTGTTCAGACATTAATTACAGACTCGCATTGTAAATTAACAATGTAATATGATACTTGTGAACACTGCTCACTGCTCCAGTATGTGTTTTCCTACTCATTTTAAAGTTACATTCAAATTTTTTAAACAAATTATGTTTTTTTTTGGATATAGATTAATTGTATTTTAGTAACAATGTTACTATGTTCTTTTATGATTTTTTAAGAGGTATTTACTTTTTGTATTTAACTTTCGTAAACTATATGGACTATTATATATTTATCTGGAAGCGTTCACGTTAAGTGAGTCTGCCATGCTTCGAGCTTATGAATTCAGGGAATAGGGTCGAAACTAGTTGGGCAAATGACCATTTAATTAAGGTGAATACAGCCGGGTAAATATATGAATATAAACATGTATATATATAATAGGTACCTACTTTGTTTGACAATTGATATATATTGGAAGTGTAAGCGACCATTAATAGTAGATTAGTAGCCAAGGGCTGTAAGGCATCGATTGCAGCCCGAGATATTTAGACGCACGAGCGCAGCGAGGGCGCCTATAGTTCGAGGGTGCAATTGATGCTTACACCCGAGCTAACTACTCTGCTTTACATTACGATTGTGAGGTAGGTAGAAAAAAAACCAGCATTACAAGAATAAAAATTTTTTATTCCCGCCTTATTTCATTAAAAAGAAGTAAAATATTCTATAAACGAAATGCGGCTTTGCCGTTCGATATTTAAAATTGATGGCTATTATCTCATACGAAGACAAGGCTGAATAGCGATGCGACCTCTTTGATCATTGGGCTGAATGCATGATGTCTATTGCCTGTATGGAGGTTAGAAGTACGCGAACTTTTTGAAAAAGTGAAGTGTTGTTTTTTTAAATTACTTACCGCCCTGGGGCCTTTCTAGCTACATTAATAACCTAGAGCGCTAATTGGTCACTTACAAGCCCCATTTGGGTGTAATAAGGACCTACTTACCGAATATGAGAGATGTAAAGTTTATTATACCTACTCCTGACAAATATGCGTTACTTTGTTAAATCTTACTAATTCTATTTAACGTAACACGCTCTAGGGAAATTTAGTTTTGTGTACTTAACTTAAATTAAGGGCAAATTAGATGTAAGGTTTTTAGTATTAACGCAACCACTAAAAACATAAGTAAACAAAAATTATAAACTTTATATGAAGTGAATTCTCTGAAGGTCTGATGCCTTTTTGATACCTAATGTAATAATTTAGAGAGTTAACCTGTCTGTCTTAATTATATCATGTCAATATAATTATGAAAACTCAATACAGTTACAGAAGATTAACAAAAATAAGACTTGAATTCTTTTTGATTTTCACGAATACTATACATTGAAATAAAACATTTTTTTACGGATTTGACAGACCTATAATTAAATCTAAATTTACATTTTAAATTGAACCAGTGTTTGGACGACGCTTGATTGATGCTGTTAGTGCGTTTTGTATGCATGCTGACCTATGCACCCTGAAACTTAGGAACCGTTGATATACCATTGGAGGTAGACGACTAATTAACTGTCTTACTGACAGACACCTTCATCTCGTCTTACCGTGAACACGATTGCTGCAAATCATTTGAAACCGTCGGGTTAAATTTAATTATATAATATTTAATATTTAATATATAATATTTAATTATACGCCAGTTAATTTCGTAAGAAAATAGTTTTATTTTAAAAATAAGACTGACGTTTGGATTTTTCCAATGATTTTCATTTGAATTAAGAACTTTGAACTAAAATACATCACAATAACAATAGTATACATAAACAGATTGATATTTAAATTATATCTATATGCTAGTTAGTTGCAATTTTCGTAATTTATTTAATGTGTTATTATTTTAAATGTTTAGGTTTTATATGGTTCTTGTCTTTTATGTGCATATAAGCTATAAAAACCGTTTTTTGGTGTTGAAACGCTATTGAAACTTTTTCGTTTCCGTAAAATTAAATATAAGTATTTGATTATATTAGTTTATAACATAAGGCAATAAATTAAAGTCTAATTTTCTCTAATCTAAATTTAAATAAATTACATTTTCAGAACTTCAGAACATTTATAATTTAACAAATGTTCTATAGAATAACTTTCACAACATTAAATTTATTTCCGTATTTTATTTTATCTGATTGCTATTTCAATCTATTTCTGTTAACAAACTATGAAATCTTTTCATCGTATTTCCACGTTTGGTTCTACTTAATTATGAAAATTATATTTAATTTATAAAGAATAGTCGGTTTAATGATAACGTATAGTCCCAGACTATATTAAAATATTTTCAAGCAACTAATTAATACGTAACCGGTAGGTATGTGTCTCGATCAATGGTGGTTGCTTTTACATATTTTTTGTTATTTTTATTAATTTTGACGTTTAAATAAATTAATTTTATTGTTGTTTTTTGCTATGGTTGTTTATAAAAAAAGCATAATGTTTGCAAATGATAAATAAATAAAACTGGACAGATAATTAATAAAACGCTAATTATTATAAGAAATAAAATTCTAAGAAACAACAATATAGGTACACCGACCTTGTCACACTTTTGTGAGGAAAATGTTACAGAAAAAAATTTTTTGAATATACATTTTTATCGTCTTATAGGATTATATAAATACTTATTATTGCATAAACATTTTTATAATAAAAATACCTTTATTTACAAGCATGACTAGTTTTAAATCTGTAATCGTTATCTACTTATACTTCAAAAAATATAAATATATCTATATTTTTTTAAAGAAACAGAAAAAAAAAATGTAAATATTAGGAAACAATGAAATTAAATATTATTTTAAGTTAATTTAGCAAAATCCTTAAACTATGTAAGCTTTTGTTGAGCATAAAAGCTATTAAACTAAGGCATAATTAAACTTGAACTTACGTTCGCTAATTAGTAAAATGTCAAGCAAGGTTATAGTTCTCACAACACTAGCCTGAGTGGTGCGGTGTCAGTATTGTCAGTTTGTACGTTGTCAGTGGTGACTGTAGGAGGCGCGGGAACCGCACGCGCAGGCGCAGTTGGCTTTGTGACTTTTTTATTATTACGGACGCTTTGAATACAAGTAAGTTGACAAGTATGTGTAAAAATAATTAAATATAATATATATATATATATATAAACATTATATATAAATAATCATGACAAAATATATACAAATGTTTTTTTTTTATTACAAATATGTATACAATTTAAAATAGTTATTTAATTTTATTATAACAAGTACTTAAAATATTACTAAATGAAGCTGTATTTTTGGAGCACCAGACAAAAGCTTATATGAGTATTAAGAATCTGTCCAGAATAGTAAATAATAAATTACAATTATGTTTTCGCACCATATATGCTTTGGAATTTCGGATGAGATTGGAATATTTAAATACCTAACTCAGCACCTAGGCTGCAGCGTTCTGAAATATGTTACCTTTTCTCGGAGTTCTAATTTTATTTAGATTTTTCTTAATTGTATTCAAATATATTAGTTTTTAGGCTTCCATTGAGAGTTGCATGATTTATTTAAATAATTAGTAAAATATAAAGAACCTTTATAATAATCAAAAATAAATTGGATAATATTTGACCTCGTAAAAAAAACACAAAAATGAATAAATTATATATTAAGTATATATTTTTTTTATTATTGTTATTATACCTACACTCTTAAAGCTTAATTTAGAATAATATTTGAATTTCTTTGAATTACTGTAATTTTAGAAATTAGTGGTAATTTTTTATATCTCAATAACCTTGACGTATAAGTAGCAATATATATATCTATTCATGTATTTATAAATTAATTTGATTATATAAATATATATGTGTATAGATATTGTATTTAAACATCTTGTATAAAGGTATATACAGGATTAATTTTAATTAGTTGACCAGCTCTTGCAGGCAACCTCTCTACATCAATCCTAACAACATTTGTTCTACGACTTTTTAAAATTAACAGCTTGTAAAATTTGAGTTTTCCCATACAAAATTTATTTATTGCCTCTGAACTGACATTACCTCTGAGCGTAGGTATGGCGTCCGGGCGTTGACCTTTTAAGCACTTCTTACAAAATACAGAGTAATAAGTAAAATAGGGAAAAAATTTATTTTTGTTTCGTGTTTTTGTGTTGTTTATCAAGATTTTGAAAAAGTCGTAGAACAAATGTTGTTGGGATTTATGCAGAGAGGCTGCCTGCAAGAGGTGGTCAACTAATTACAATTAACACTGCATACCTTGAGACCTTGAGCGAAAATATACATATATAATTTATTGACATAAATTAATAAATCACATGCCATATTTTGCAATATTCACGGTCAATACGAAATATAGTTTAAAGGTCTTACATATTGAATTACATAATGCTGATAAATGTTAGGTTATATAATTTCATAGATATTGTGCAATCTTGTCGCTCCAGTACCCTAGGAAAAAGCAGGAAATAACTCGGATCCGACAGGTTTGCGTTCTGTCGATTTATCGATGTTCTCTTAGGTATCGGATTTCTATTGCTTAACAGAGGAAAAACTGTTTATTACAAAAGAGAAACTTTTACGTTCTATGATGAAATTAAACTACACTTAAATAATAAACACTCGAAACTAAACTTAAAAAACAACGTTGTTTTTGTTATAGTCTAGAAGCTCAGAACAATAACTAAAGTATAGAAGTAGCCTAAATTTGGAGACTTAAATTGTGCGTAACAGTTGTCCTCTTTTTTTTCATACTGTGAAAACATAATGATGAAAGAAACAAATATAAAGCTGTCAATTGATCACCATTTGGTCACCATTATGATGGTAAATTGGAAAGTATAGTTCATATTTGACTTATTGGGTATGGACAACGTTTACACATTTTGGTTGTGTATGATGTTGGCTATTGAATTCATATAGTTATTTACATATTTTCTCTGTTTTGTTGACAGAACATATAATTTAATAGCATGAGCAATGTCCTACGTTATAAGGGAACGTAAATCCCATTCTTCCCGGAAAGAAGGTTAAGTTCAAAAGGTAACCTTCCATCGGTAAATGATCTAACATGGATTTTTCTACGTTTTTCTTTGTTACAATACAAATATTCGTGTTTTTTAACTGGTTTACAAATTATAAAGAGAAAATTATCCTATGGCCCAATTATAAGATTGTTATATGCTATATTTATTATGATATATATTTTTTAGCCTTTTAAAGTTTTCTATATATTTTTAGCAATAGTGTTGTAAAAAGCACAGTTATCGATAATTTATTCCAGTGTTATTCTAATAAATTCTGCAACATCTATGTGATATATCCACGGATTATTATTCTAGATTTCCCACGGAAGTTGACAGACGTCAGATATGGATCGACACGATTGCACAGAAAAAAATGGGAAACATTTTAGTCCTCAATATTTTAATAACATCGATGGGTTTATAAGTAGTTTAGAAAAATATGGCTGTAGTTTCATAGTAATTGATTTATCATTTCTTTTATAAGAGGTCCTCGAAGTTCCAAATAAAAAGAAAATGTGTTAACCTGACTACATTTTTTTTAATTTACTTTCAATAAATGTTTTTAATTTTGTAGTTTTAGTTTATTTGTCATATTCATTATTTTTAAATACTCAGTCATTTTCTAGAACGAAATACAGCGTTATTAATATATAAACGTTAAGTTTATACAATGTCACATGACTAGAAAAAAATATGTTGTCTACGGCAGTCTACGCTTTAAAAATATAAGGCTCCTTCTATGCTTTAGTTATTATTCTGAGCCTAGACGTGTGTAAAGGGAGTAGCATTAATATTTTTATTTATGTATTTCAAAGATCAAAAATATAAGAATATAAAATGTCACCCACGTGAAGAAACTAGTTTAGAAACGATTTTACGGTAATTGATTACATGTAATTGAAAATTCTTTATCGTACTTACCGATTTATTATTTATATATCTCATAACGAATGCTTCGTTTAAGCGTTTTTATATCACCATTTTATAATAATACGATAAAGCTAAATATTACAAGGTTATGTTAATTTTTTGAGTAATGTCAATAATTAAATTCCAGCACTCCTAATGAATTAGACAAATGTTTACTATGATTTTGGTTAGATATGCTAATTTCGGTCAATGTACTTAGGGTTATCTTAGAAATTACTTTTTTAAGATATTAAAAGAAACGTTTTTAGTGGAACACGAAATAGTGCATTAATTCCAGAAAATTGAAGAAAAAGATTAGATTATTATTTAAGTTTTGATCTTGCTAGGAATAATGCAAATAATACAGATTCATAGTCCAAGAAAAGAACATATTTCATTGATTTCCAAAGTACAACAAATAAATGATATTAATAATGAAGTCTTTTAATTCCATATTTCTAAATTAACATTTCAAGCGTTTGTTATTAGGTCATTAGTAGTTTTCTTAGGTTAATGTTAGTGTGGTTAGTCTACTTCTCAAATATGGACCCCTTCTTGGCCAGCCTCTTCCAGTTGTCTATGTCCTTTTCAGCTGTTTTTGTTTTGGCTGATATTTTCATTTCTTACTATATGTGATTTCCTGATCATTGATGTCTGAGTACACGTGGTTTTATGTTTGTTTTGTTTGTAAATACCCAAGATTGAAAAACATATAATAACCATCGTTAGAGACAATTACAACTAATAGGACTATTTTATTATCCAAACTATAGGGCACTATTAAACTTCAAAAACTAGACAACATAAGTTGCCACCAATCAGATGGGAGTACCTACTATCTCAATAACACAATACGATATTAGAACACTAGTTGACCTAGCTCTTAGTAAATTGGAGCTAGCTTATTATGCTATGCTTTAAAATTTCTGCCTAAATGTAAAAATTACATAACTTATTAAGCTGTAAGGGCGATAAATATGAGTAAACAAACGTACTGACACACTGACACCGCTGTTGATTACGTATTGAGTTAAACGTGTCAGTACTGAGATTATCACACTAGTTATTTTCGACACTACCTACCTTACAATATTACAGAAGGATGTATTATTCATATTATTTATTTATTGTTTCGAAGAATTATACAAAATATTATAAATTTACGAACATAAAACAAAAATGAAATAGTAATGCAATTCTTCCAGAGTTTTAATGTTCATTGTAATTTGTTGCGCAACTGCCAAATGGAAAGTGAATCTTTGAGGTTTTGAGAATAAAAGTGTCAGATTAACCTAGTTTAAGACGTAACTTAAGAATATGGCCATGGTAGTAATTATACAATATCCGAATATCTTGATCTGTAATAAATATATATTTATAAAAAAGGATTCATTCAAATTAATTGTATTTATAACCAAATATCCGAATGCATACATATTTTTACTTATAATTTTTGATATATGTTGTAATTATCATAGAAATGGCTTAGAAATTATTATTTTAATAATTATAAAGTAATTTACTGTTTTAATCTATAGTAATAGTATTTGAACATTCACCGACACGCAACAAAATAATCAAAAAATCGTTGTCAAAATGATCTCGTAACAGCTGACTTTCACTAAGTTATTTTTTGCAGATCGAGTTGGGTGCACTCGGTGTTAGTGTTGGTGAAGTGAAGTTATATTTTAGTGTTGTGGAGTGTTTTGAAGACATGGTGAGTTTAATTTATATTATTATTAAAAGTTTCATATTTTTTTATTTTTAATTATTTTTTTTTATATTTTTAATATTTACAATTTATATAATAAAATACTTAAGAAAGTTCTTTAATAGGAATCTTAATAACCCTGTTAGAGAGTAGTTTTACTATTTTTTTTAATATATAATAATGTAAATGTCGTAATAAGTGGTAGCTTATATTTGATAAAAAATAATAATAAAATGCTGTCTTAATAGCTTTGTGATATTTTGATTAATAAATAATAAAACACGTATATTTACTAAAGCGCCGGGTGCAGCAGGACTCGTTCATGTAATATGTGACATAACATGTGTGTGCGGAAACACAGAGAATCTAGTTTTAAAAATAATTCATGGAGAAGTTAATATGTCAGTGTGTTTGTAATTGTTAGGACATTTGTGTTTGTTGTGTGAGCTTGTATGTGTGTCTTTGATTGTTTGTGTGTGTGTGTGTCTAAAATTGCTGTTTCTACGAATTTATAAGAGTAATGTTAACTAACCTTAGTTTTAATGTACAGTCAACAATAATATCACAATAAACTTTAAAAAGGCGACAAAACAAAACATGTATGTCCTTGATTGTCCAAATATAATATCAGGTAGATAATCACCGATTTCCTTATCATGGACCTGTAATAGCTCATTAGTTCAGTACAATACATAGTTAGTTCTCTATATAGAGTAGCTGCGTATTGTTTTGATTGGAATCCTTATAGAAATTAGTTTTTTTTGTATACAGTACTTTATTAGTAAACAAAATTGTATATCATATCCATCACTGGCACCAATCATATTTCTTATGCTACTTACGAACTGAAATTAAATATTCAGCGACCATTATAAATATAGGTTTTATTAAATTACATCACAAATGTATCTCAGCTTAGAAAAAAATAATTAGTTCTTAATTTTTTATATAATTATTGTATAATAATAATGTTTATGTAATTATTATAAAATAGTAATTTATTGTTTGACCTCATGCATACTAATAAATAATCAATTAAATTAACAAAAATATTCAACAAACTAAAATAAACTATATTTTCTTATAATACGGTTCCAATTTGAAATACTGCATCCATGATGTTTAAATATCTAGGAAATAGTACTTTAGAATTGTTAAAATAAGGTTTAAAGTAGATTGTATTGTTGAGAGGAAGTAGAGAAAGGGAAAGTAAGTTACTCTCACTGCGGTCACGGCCGCCATTTACAAACAACAATAGACTTAGAGGAGGTTGTTGCTTATAAAATCAGACACGAAATCAAACAGTCATATATATAATTAATTATAACATACACATTAGTACTATTAAGACACAAGTAATATTCCTATCTTATATTATTCGTTCTTTGTTAGTAGGTTTGATAACAACACAGGTCAATGATCTCCAATCAAACTAGAACCTACTTTTCCTTAAGTCGTGTTGGGATCTTAAGTTACTCGTCAAATATTTTCATGAAAAAATATAACCTATTGTTCTTATATTTGATTAATAGCTATTTTTCTGTAAAAGTTTAATAACGAACTATTAATTCATATATCCTTAATACATTATATATATTTATTTATTATAATTATATAATTATCCTCTGATATCATTTACTCCAAGCATATATGTAACATATATACATAACTCTGTTTTCCAATCTCTGTTCAACATACGCGAGTGAAGAGAGTAAACTGAAAGCAAGGGTTATTTAGTTAGTTAGTTAGTTAGTTAGTTAGTTATTTAATTATTTAGTTAGTTAGTAGTTCTAAAACGATACGTAATGTATTATTTTATTGACTGGCTGCAGCATTAATCTTGAAAATTATATAATCGTGTATTTTACAATCAAATAATTAAATATAACCCCATCATCTTCATAGACCGCCAGAAACACGTTCACATGTATTTGTGTAGAAATAATTGTAACCAAACCTTGTATAATTATCCTTTTCGAGAAAGCTAATTAATTTTAATATATTCTAAATAAATACCTTTCATATGTTTGTTATTTCAGTTTATTTAATTATTCTGAAATCTCATGAAACTTTTGTTTGATAAATATTTTAATAATTGTATGTTATTGTGTTTTGTTTTGGATAACTGATGTTTTGTTAAACTTCTGTGCTGATTATAATATTATTTGATATTTCATTTTATTGTTTGTTTTATTTCATTAAAATTTAGAAACATACAGTTAAGTAAATTAAGTACCTACCTACATCATGAAATGAGATCGGATTATTTAAATCAGAGAACAATGTTCATTATTAATAAAAAAAAGTATTCTTAATTTAAATAACAGTTATTTTTAACAAGGATATTTAAGATATTTTTTAAAAAAATTGTTAAAAATGTTTACTTTAGCCCTTGAATTACACTATATTATAATTTTCATGAAATAAATAAAGACGATTAAAATAAAGCAATTTTAAATTTAATGGCTTTAATTATTTAGAAAAGATTTTCCAATACTGTTAATTGCTTTAAAATCTAAGTTATAAAATCAGGCTCAGTCTGGATTAGTGCCTACTTAAAGCTAGACAAATCTAATTAAGATCCCAATACTGGCCTCAGTGTACTTGTCAATATGAAAAAAAAAATCTTACGTATTTAATAAGATGTCAAGATGAAAAAGTAGGCACATATATTTATTTACCACAAGACTTACTTTCAACGCTCAACTATATAATGTAAAACTTCATTAAGCGTAATAAATAATAGGATCTCAAGAGAGACAGAATTATACATTTTAGAATTTAGACCAATGTAGTCATTTCAACAAGACATCTAGAGAAGAAACTAAAAAAAAATAGTAATTAAACATTGTTAAATATTAAACAAGATTAAATCTATAGAAAAATATACCAAGAAATAAGTTTTTATAATAATAAGAATCGTATTTGAAATGACTTTAACTTAACTTAGACTTACCTTAATAATTTAGTTAATTATATACCTACTTTTATATAGTATAAGAGGTTCATTAAATTTCAAGTTCAATTGATGGAAATGATAGACGTATTAAATATCATTTTGTATATTTAAATAATAATATACGTCGATGTCTTATTACTTTACATACAAAACAACGTGTTCGATTTACTAAATTATAGGTATTTAACAGATCATGAATAAGTGTCATGAAATTCCTCACGAAATGTCTCGTCTAGACATCGTTTTATAATTTGAAAAGACTAACATCAAATCAATTTATTAATATTACTTGAATACACAATCATTTTAAAACATTATATCTTTCTTATAAACCTGATTGACTTCGTTAGTTTTGAAGTTTTAATGACCTCTTGCTCCTTGTCACAGTATGTTGCAAAAATAATCATATTTATAATAATTAATCAAATGCTAGATTACAACATCCGCGACACGTTTCGTAAATTTAACACAATATTAAAAGTTAAAACCCATCAAAGACAGGCTGTGACGTAACATTATGTAACTTTGAGATTAATCTGATATTCAAGATTTGGGAATTCCCAAGAAAACACTTAAAAACTTCTCTGCATATGAACCCATATATGTATATATATATATTATATATATTCGGGACTCAAATTACAATTCGGTACTTTATTACATCAGGGTTACTTGAAGAAATTCCATGTTACTGAGTCGCTACTCTTGAAACCAAACCCGTTATTACCAGTGTCAGCTTGGGTTGATTACCCACTACACACCTCTTTTAGGTTTATACAGTTTATATAATAAAAATATATAGCTATATCATTATTTCCCAAAGATAATAATAATAAGTACCATACCATTTTTATGGGAATGATCTTAATACAAATTAAGAATTATTCTTTTCTCTGGTATTACTAGTTAGACCATAATCCATAGAATTATTATACATAGAATAGATGAGCCATAGGAGGGTCTATGAGTGTCAGTGTTAGACACTCATAGACCCATTGAAGAAGAGAGAGAAATACTAATCTTTGTCTTATCACACATATAAGAAAGAGAGACAGGTAAATAGCCTCATTTGCTAGCTTTCTTTTTGGATGGACGCTGTTTAGGCTGGCTTCCCTACTCGTATGTATAATACCTCTATGACATAAGCAGGCTCTATTTATTGTTTTGACAACAGAGTTTAGTATATAACACCATCTACAAATGTATATAGTATATGTATTAAAAAAAGCAAATTACCATTCCTAAGAATGTCGGTATCCAAATATTTTAACTTCTTAGGACTGAGGAGATTTTTTCGCAAAGTCGTAACTTTTAATAATATTTGTGTTAAAGATATATTTTGCAATTTACTTTCAGGATTTTAATATTGGAATTAAAAATAATCTTACAATTTTATTAACATCCCTCAATATAGGCGGTGTGTGTGTGTGTGTGTGTTTTGATATATATAAACATTTTGGAACTACTTATAAAACATAACGACATAACATATAATTGTATATATCGTCAATATTAAAGCAGGTTTTATATAATAAAAAAAAAGTTCGTATAAATAAGTTTTGAGGTTGCCGTATACATAGGGTAAAAACTGTCTGTCTATCTCCAGAGTCCAGACTATATCATGAACCGTGATAGTAAGAAAGTTTAAATTTTCAGATATCATGTATTCTGTTGCCGCTATAATAACAAATACTGCATACAAAATCAATTTAATATGTAAGGAGGGATCCCGTACAGCAAACGTTATGTTTTTGTTTGTTTATATTAACGGCAACAGGTAGACGCTTTAAATATCGAAGGAACATTTAGTTAAATAATCCTCTCAAAATATATAATTATATCAATATAAAATATATACTTAAGGCGGCATAGGTACAGCCATTTATATGTAATGGTACGGAACCCTTAGTGGGCGAATCCGACTCCCACTGGGCAGGTTATTATTTAATACTTGTCATCTTCCATGATCTAATATTTAAAATTATAAATTATTATAATCAAATACCGAAAAACCGGTCGTTGAGTTCATCTTTTTTTAAAAAAAAAAATGTTAATAAATATATATTAACTTAATTATTAATACTTGACCCTTTGAAAAACTAGTGACAATAAAATATTTAATCTATTTTATATGAATAATTAAAAACCTGTCATCATATTTGTACACAATAATAATAAATCGGATATCATAAAAAAACTTTGATACTAAATATAATATTAATTTCTAATAATAAAAAAGTCTCAGCTTATAACTTGTACCATACAGATACATGAGAAAGGTGAGTCCGGCACACTTTATCTCTTCCTAATATGAGTTACGTAACACATGTAAAGATCATCAAAGTTATTATGGGTGTATGTTCATTAACTATTTATTTATTTATTATTTTTAACTTAATATTTACTAGACGATAATTATTGTATAAGAAAGAGCTTATTCGTGACTGTGACTTCGTCCGTGAAAAAAGTTAATGTTATATCCCTTAGGGACAGTAGTTTTCTTACTGATAAAAGGTATTCGATATCCTTACGTGCGTGCAAAATTTAATTATGATCGGATGAGCTTGGCGTGAAAGCGTTACAAACAAACTCACTTCAAACTTGTAGTATATGGATAAAAATATTATTTAATCAATTAAAGTTGAAAGACAGTTTCATTCATTTAGTTTTAAAAGTTCACTTAATGCCATCCGAAAAATCATGCAAAATATTATTATATTTCAACTTACATAATAATTATTTTTTTTAATTAAAATGTCCATCTTTCTTGTTAACTTGCCAGATAATAAAACAATTTAGGTCGGTTTGTTACTCTTTTATAACAATAATTGTTGACAATAAATCTACTTATAAATCTTACCTTAAGATAATATTATTTGAGCTCAAGGTAAAAAGTAATATAATGAGATGATTCTTTTTCTTAAATTACTTTAGCTTGTTCGTTATTAAGTCAATATCTATTTACTTACCAGACGAATTAAAATACTTTTACTGTAAATATTCAAAAATATATGCGAGAAATATAATTATTGGAATCAGTGTTTGATTTGGCTGTTCTTGTGTATATAATGAACGAATCGAAAAGCAATTTATAGTTATGTATATTTTTATATATTGGGATCAAACGAGTGGACAGCGGTATTGTATGTCACATATAAGATTATATAAGGGTTGAAAACCCCAAGGCAAAATCACCCATATAAATTAAGCCAAATGAATAAATAAAAAAGATCATTTTTTATATATCTTGATACATGCAAAATTGATAATACGACTAAAGATTACAATATTTTTGGTAGATTGAATCCACTTAAAGTTATTTTTATCTTATCTTTCATTTTATCTACATCTTACAGGCATCTCGATATCTAAGATGTTTTCTTGAACGGGTTTTTTGGGATCAAAGAAATTATCCCACGTCACTTTCTTTCGCAAATTTATTGCGATCCTTTTCTCTTACGACGTGAAATATTGACAAAAAAACACACACTTTAATATGTATAGTATTTAGAAATACTCAAACATATCTTAAGTTAGATAATATTTGATTTATTTGTTTATCGTTTATCGTTATTATTTGTTTTTCGTTTTTTGTGTCGTTTATGTGTTTATCGATACAGATTTCTCTCCCTAATAACGATACTGCATTTTTTTATGTAATATGTAATTATGAATTCGTTCACAATATTTTTATGTAATAAAATAATCGATGAATCGTTTTAAAATTATTGTAATAAGTTATTAGTCATATTTCTGGCAGTAATATTGTAACCATTGTTAATATTACTTAATATTTATTTGTATCCTACATACCTACATGCCCCAAAAATGGCAAATTTAACGAAGTGCTGAAAATAATTGATCATTAAATCTCATTCTAGTACGATAACTTTTTTTAATTACATTGTTCATTTACTTTTAATTTTATTGTGTAGAGGTCAGTCAAGCTGATTGTAGTGACGTCAATGACTTTTAAAAACTTCACAAAATTTAAGAAAACTTGTGATATATATTTTATTAGGCAACTAATTAAGCCGAGAATTTATTAATATTGACAAAAAATATATATAAATGGACCATACAATAAAAAATACTAATATTTTAGATAAAACATGTGACTGTAATTTATTTTCAAACCTGTTTACTTTGATTAAGTAGAAATTAAGACAAACTGTGAGAAGCCTCGTGATAATATGTATCTGCCCTTGAAATATTTCTTATAAATTATTATCATTAAGGAACAGGTGTAGCCTAAATTTATTTGATGAAAACAAGTTATAGTTGAAATATCTCAAATTAAATTATTGATTGAAGTTCATGTAGTCCTTCAATGCGATCAACCTGACGTTTCTTCTCCTGAACTACTAAACCGATTGTTATCAATTTTTTTATTTGATTGACAGCATTATCATCGATGGTTTAACAACAAAAAAACAGGAATCGATTATGTACTTCAGTAATAAACACCAAAAAACTTAACTACTTGAACACTACTTGTACGAATAAACTACTTGAATCTGCGCTCAGCAAACGGTCAGAATTGCTGTCAACCTAGTATTTAAAGCTTATAAAAGGAAGCTTTTATAAAGTTCTTTTCCTTATATACTAAAGCTCTTTCAATATGAGGTCAAGTTATGAAGCGGTAGTGTTATTGAAGTGAACGAATTAATTAGCTCCAAAAGAGAGCTGGGCAAGGTTGATCACTCACTTCATAAAAAATTTGGGTCACGATAAAGTTTAAGGAAATCAAGTTACCACGAAAGTTTAAACTTATAAAGGTGATGTTTTTATTTCTTTATTTATTATTATCTATATGAGTTTAAAACTTTAAAGATACGTTCAGTTTTCAACCTTAATGTAATCCCATCAATTTAATTACTCAACGAATGCTAGTCTAAATTACCATCACAATATACCACAGTGAATAGATTTCATTATGTACTTTTAATGGTATATTTAATGTTATATTATGTCTCTGTAACGACTTCTCCATTTAAGGCATATTGACAAATTGCAACATGATCTTTGCATCTTGGTTTCAATGGAAGTTTTTATGTATTACTTAACACCGATATATATTTACTCTGTAGCTAGTTTTATAAATTAACCATTTCCAACCAGTTTTATAAAATAAAGTTGTAGCGTTTGTATAAGTTCTAGACATTCAATAAAAATGTTTTGTCTCATTTTTCAAATTTATTTTATCATATAAAGTAATTGTTATAGGTGTAACCTCGAAGGAATATAAGAAAAACTCTGAGTAAAAATAGAACAGAGATTGTGTTCAATAAGTTTAATAGAAAAAGTTTATTGACTCAGTAAATAAAATTGATTTATAACAACAGAGTATTGTTGTTGAATTTCTTTTACACTTGTGTGTATAATTACTTATTCATATTTGATTAGCTTTGAGCTGAACACTTCCATTATTATTAAAGCTGACTGACAAAAAAACACATGGATAAAGAATATTATAATCAGGTATTTGTTTGAAGAATTCCTTGATTTTTTTTTGTATACATAATAATAGGCTTTTATTTAGATCAAGTTAAATCTGAATTACGTACAAGTGGTAGAATTTAAACTTAACTTTATTTTGTATTTGTTGCTTGCCTATTTTTTACGATGCGTTTTTCAATCGACAAAGACCTCATCCAACCTTTTCCATTCAGATCTTTCCTGAGTCACTCCATTTCAAGCCACTCTTGCCTCTAGTTTAATATCGTCAAGTAATCTCTTCTATGGTCTGCCTCTCTTCCTTTTGTCTTCTCTCGGATACTATCTTCTTACGCTCTTACTCCATCTTTCATAATCTCATATCATGTTCTCTGCCTCTCTAATTTAGTTTTCTAATTTGTAGTATAACAACATCTATGCTTTTTTTTACTTCCGATGATACGATTTCTCAATCTTTTATGTACAAACATGTTAGTTACTTATTGAGAATAAAGAATCCAATACAAAGAAGATATTTTTTTCAAATATAAAAAAAAGGTTTGCTTTTTCGCTTAGTACAAGATTTGTTTCGACACATAACTTAAAACATTACATTTCTCCAATTTGCATGTATGTTCTTGTCTCCGATGATATCTGAGATTATTTCAAAAGACTAAGTTGTTTTTGCGTGTAAGTATTTGTGTCATACTGATTGCAAGCAACGATGACTTTAGGAGCTAATACAACAAAGATGTGATTTTCCAGGAAACTTATTAAATAATAATAAAATATTTGCGATTATATAATTACATAATATCTTAATAGGTTGGTTACATAATATCTATATAAAATACAATTTTTTCATAAGACAGTCATAAAATTTATGATAAGTTTTTAATGTGATATTTAAAATCAACTTATCTCAAACTTGTGTGATAATGTATTCAGTAGCATTTTTTTTAAATTTAGGCAGATTGAATGTATTAGCATATATTATAAGTTTACGATAACGTGCCTGACACGTGAGGAAAATAATATGACTTGTACCACCCACACACAGATCATAAATATTATTTGCATTTTGGAGTTATACATTTTTCTAGTTTAGTAAGTTACGAAAATAAGAAAGAGATCGTAAATAAAAGTTAGCTAAGATGTTAGGTCAGTTTCTTAATTATATACATGCAATACGTGAGTGTGACCTGCAGATTTGAAGTCGGTCATTTAAGCAAGGAGTTTCCAAACATTTGAGCGGCCCTTCAGACTAAACAATTACAAGAAAACGAATCCGAAATTGCAATGGGAAACTGTTATTCAAATAAAATAACTATTAGTCGTATTTGATTAGATATTATTGAGTAAAAGAAAATAACGAAACGAAAATTATTAACGCATAAGTGATCAGCATTGTGTTCATACAATAAGGTAATGCCGTGGGAAATGTAAGTCTTTGGCACGAATATTACAGTACATTACAGTACATACTCTCTGTTTTATTTGATGAAGCCGCTCATTTGTTATCCGACTGCGAACAAGAGATCAATGAGCTCCACTTCTCCTATATCTGATAAATATTCTACTGGATCAAAGGATTCCCAAATTCAATATTATGTATGTTAATATGCGCCAACAAGACGGTTCTTATGTTTGTGTGTGTATCACTGACGTCCGTTCCCAAATACACAATTAGCTGTATGTCTATTATCACTTAAATATTGACATCCGTACATTTCTGGTTTTTTAGGGTTCCGTACCCAAAGGGTAAAAAACGGAACCCTATTACTAAGACTCCGATGTCCGTCCGTCCGTCCGTCCGTCTGTCTGTCACGAGGCTGTATCTCATGAACCGTTATAGCTAGAGAGTTGAAATTTTCACAGATGATGTATTTCTGTTGCCGCTATAACAACAAATACTAAAAACTAGAATAATATAATTATTTAAGGGGGCTCCCATACAACAAACGTGATTTTTTTTTGTTTGTCTATATGTCATGAACTTTTATAGCTAGATAGTTGAAATCTTCACAGATGATGTATTTCTGCTGCCGCAATAAAATCTGATACTAAAAACGTAAACAAAATGATAATTATTTTTTTAAATAGATAATAATAGTACGGAACCCTTCGTGCGCGAGTCCGACTCGCACTTGGCCGGTTTTTATAAATAATTCAAGCCAGTTGGTTTGTTTGTTATAGGAATTGAGGCGTGTTCCGTAATACCCTCCGCGCTGCCCAGTCACTATGTTATAATCGTAATAATTTAATACAACAAACTATATCAAAATCTGTTCAGAAGTTTTTACCTCATGCGTGAACATAAAATAGACATTTGAAAAAAATAATATATTTTCGATAAACAATTAATGTAGGGGGATTTGACCATTACTTATTATATTTTGCATAATTATAGATATTGTATCATTTTATTTACCATTGTGATATACAATACAAAATGAATATCTAAATTTTCTAATAAAAAAGACTATGATGGATTTTTGTTTATGTTTTCAATTGATTCCTACTATTTCTTTGATTTTTTGTTTCTGTTGTTTATATTTATATATTACACAAACCGGCCAAGTGTGAGTCGTACTGGCACACTAAGGGTTCCGGAACCCCTAGTAATATTATTATATTTATACTTAATTGATAAGTGTCGTGTTTGTCAAGTAATATATATATATATATATATATATTAATATTATACTACTGTCATGTTTGGGAATATATAAAAAAAAAGCCTTTTTAACAAGTTTTAAACCGAGAGTTATTCCCTTGTAGGTAATTAATATACAAATACTTCATTGTTGAAGTAGGTATGTATGTGGAACCACCAAATATTTTGGTAGGAACCACCAATGTAAAGATACCATCTACCAGCTCAATTAATCAAGATATTTATTTAAGAAGTGACGTATATTTACAGTATTATTTATCATAAAATGAAGTCTGAAAAATTTACATTTTAATTTGTTACATTTTCTTGTGGTGGATACTTATTAATATTTATTAGGCAGGAATATTCAACATGGTAATATTAGATCAGTTTTCCATTTTAGTTATTAAGAATCCTATAATATTATACAGATTATAATGATAATATAATATTAATTAAAAAAAATAAAGTTATATACTTAGGAAGCCATTAAGATCTCCCCTCCTGATAAAGATTATTAAATAATAGGCCATGGTAGCGCCACGGTAGCTCAGTTAGCAGTGCGACTGGACAGTATCCCAGAGGTCACAGGTTGTCAGATTCTGCATGTGTTGATATTTTTTTCATACTTCATTAAAAAAACAAACGTTATTATGTGTGAACACGTTTCAATTCAATATTCATACAAGTTAAAAAACGAATCCTCTTTAGTATTATAATACTACTTACTTATTATAAATCTAATGCTTTTATTGTACAGTATTATATCTTAAAAGTACTCTTAAATAAAGAACTATATTATTCTGTTTAATATTTGGTTAATCGATATTTAAATAAACCTACAGTTAAGATTCAGAATATAAACGACTGTTAATAAGACCATTAATTGACTTCAAGCTCTGAAGGATTTAAATTAAAAATAAGAGATGATAAATTAGAAATAAATTATATATCCTTGTAGTTACTGAAAACTATTAAAAACCATTTATATTCCTCTTCAATTTTATTTTTTATTATTTTTTTATTTTTTCTCTATATTTATAGCCTCTTCAATTTTATTTCAACTAAGATGGTTTTTCCTTATATAAGTAAATTATTTTTAAGTTTTACAAGTTTTTACAAGTTTTATAAAAGTATTTATTTTCCTTAAAAAAAAAAACTTATTTTGAATTGCAGGGAGGTTCACATTGGCCAATACTATGTCTGCCGATCTTGATGGCGTCTGTATGTGGAAGCGATATTCTAATGATAACGATGGGTGGTACCAAATCACATAAGATACCTTTCTTAGAGCTGGCGCGCGGACTTCTTAGAAGGTAAAATCACTGAACTGTTATTATTTTAAACTAAAACAAAAGAAACTACCAAAGAAATACAAGATACACATTTTAGTAGATGTTTCTAAAATATCATTTCTCCAAATTTAAAAAGATTTTCGAAACCTTACTATTTAAAATAAATAAATCCTTTTCAGAAGTTTTTTTACAACCAATTTAGATTCCATTCCATTCAAAAGTGAAAACTTAAAAATATGTTTAATTAACATTTTCCAATATTCAGTTATTATTTCTATATGTAACTTTTAAATTATACTATTATATATTTATTTCCAGAGATCATAACATCACCCTGATCAGTCCTTTTCCTCCTGATTTCCACCTTGAGGGCTTGGAGGAGATTGCTCCTGAAGGTTTAGCATCCTTTGTAAGGAGCTACATGACGTTTGATCTGGTGGGTGCGAGGATGAGGGGTGAAGAACCTCTGCCGTATATGGATATCATAAGATATGGCTATGAGGTAAACTATTTATACAATATATAATGTATTACATTTTAAATAAATATAGCATGAAAAATAAACCGATATAGGAAGGGATTTGAACCCACGACGTCTGGGAATCCGTCAAGTCGCTTTACAATTGAGCTACCGTATCGCTACCTGTCTCAATGAATTAATCATTCTATAATAATCGTCTATATCGGACGGCGGATATTTTGATTTTTTCTTTCATTTCCAGGCATGCGACGCATTTCTAAATGATATCGAGATTAGATCCTTTCTGCGTTCAGGAAGGAACTACGATCTAATTATTTTGGATGGAGCCTACCCTGAATGTGCTCTGGGTCTGGTGTATCGTATGAAAGTACCCTTTATGTACATTAACACTGTGGGTTTCTACGCAGGACCTACTAGTATTTCTGGTAGTCCAGCTCCCTACTCCGTCACCCCAATCTTTGCAAAGGCTTTTACGGATAATATGGGTTTCTTCGATAGGGCATTTAATACGTTTTGGAATGTTGGAGCTTCATTGGGACACGTTGTCAGTGTTACGATTCTGCAAGGAGTGTTAAGGAAATATTTTGGACCCCAAATTCCTCACGTGTATGATATGGGAAAAAATGTTAGTTTCATTCTACAAAATGGACACTACTCAGTTTCTTATCCGCGACCTTTTTTGCCAAATGTAGCTGAAGTTGCTTGCATTCATTGTAAGGAGTCCAAGGTTTTAAATTCCGTAAGTAACTTTTATTTTGTAATAAATATTGAGTAATATTTATAGGAATAGGCTTTCATTACTGTTATTGCAATCCGTTACGTTCTTATTCACAAGTAAATTATTTACTACTATTATATTAAATTACTATATTCGTAATTGACAGTTTAATTAGAAATATATTCTGAAATAAGACTAAACGTTAATTTGTTCCAGGATTTGGAAGAATGGATCGCTGGTGCAGGCGAAGCTGGATTTGTGTATGTGTCCATGGGGTCTTCAGTGCGGACTAATAAAATGCCACTATCAGCGCATCGTTTATTCGTTGAAGCGCTGGGAAGGTTACCACAGAGAGTGCTCTGGAAACAAGACGGAGAACAGAACATGACAAACATACCATCAAACACCAGGATTTATAACTGGCTGCCGCAACAGGATCTACTGGGTAGGAAGATATTAACATTTATATAACCCAGTCTAGTTAATACATTATATAAAAGTTATGTCAAAACGATATTGTAGACATTATTTCTTTAACACCTAATCCAAATGTTGGTTTCCTAACGATTGAAAAACAATACATCACCTGGAGAAACCATTATTTCACATAAATCGACGAGTCTGATATAACTTCTGACAGCCTACGACATTATCGTTAATGCCACATACTGTGTTACGTATCAAGTTATGCAAAACATAACACTCTATATGTACCCGGAATGATTTGAATAATTATATATGTCATTCTGTTTGGGAAATAAATTTATTTTGACTAGAAAAAATATCATTTCCGTTGAAATTAATAAATATTTATCCTGAAATTGAAAGAATCAATTTGAATACCAAATCTATCTTTACATAATTTATATCTTCTTATTTTTGATATATTTCATTTTATTCCAGGTCATCCAAAAATAAAAGCATTTGTAACCCACGGAGGCCTGCTCAGCATGTTTGAGACGGTGTACCATGGCGTGCCAATAATCACTATACCAGTGTTTTGTGACCACGACGCAAACGCAGCTAAAGCTGAATTAGATGGTTATGCCAAAAAACTAGACCTCCAATACCTAACCTCCGATAAACTCTACAGAGCCATCAAAGAAGTCATCAATGAACCCAAGTACAAAAAACAAGTTAAAAACCGACAAACACTTCTGAGAGATCAGAAGGAGTCGCCCCTGGAACGCGCTATTTATTGGACTGAGTACGTGATAAGACACAGAGGGGCTTATCACTTGCAATCTCCTGCCAAGGATTTAAATTTCATTCAATATTATATGTTAGATGTCGCTGTAGCTGCTTTCTTTTCAGTTATAATCATTTTAGGCCTTACGTCGTTTTGTTTAACGCTTAGTTTCAAGTGGCTAGGCGAGTACATACATAATAAACGTATGGAGAAGTTAATCAACAAGTCTAGCGATTTGTTAAAACGATCCACGAAATTAATAGGTGAAGCTACATTGTCAAAGAAGAAATTGTAACCGAAATGTGTGTTATAATTTTAGTTTACAACAAAAGTTACCATAGGAGATTGATAAGCTGTATTAAATTGTGATTACGAATTCTTAGAGGGTATTAAGATGTAAATATTTAATTTTAGGTTTAATAAATAAAATATTGACTAAAGTTGTTTTTGTTTTGCCTCTTTGGAAGTAAAATTTTATAAACTATTTTTATTGTAGTTTTTATGGTTATTTTGTAAAGACCGCGAAACGATTAGAAAACGCTCGGCGCCTAGCTTGTGGCTGACGACAATCGAAGTTAACAAACGTATTGGTTTTTAGTCACTAGGCTCTAGCCGCTAATCTAGCCGCTAAGCAAATCGCTTAGCCTGTCTGTGGGGACGTAACCTTATACATTGTAGAGGAAAGTAAAGCTTAAGAATGTACCTTAAATAGTTAGTTTTTTTTTTTATATTGATGTAAATTATAATGTTTTGTTATGTGATAAGCTTATTATCTGTTTTTCTGGGTTTCGTCGTTTATTAAATATATTTTGAGTATTTATAATATGTATTTCTATGTATTTGTATCGTTTGTCTAACACTCTTTACAAAAGCAAACAGTTTGCTTACTTAGGGGTTAGACAATTTGTGTAATTTGTCTAGATATTAAAAAAAAATATTTAAAAAATAATAAATCTTATAAAAACAAAAAAATTATTACTATTACTTTAATTAATCTTTAATCAAATAAATATTACAATTTGTATACATCTAGTTTATCGTGATTCCCTTATAAAATAATTCATATTTGAAATAGTCATAAATCTAATTTTCATATTGTGTTTTTAAAGAATTCCAAGCAAAATATGTAGTTTTTGTACTATTATTTCTAGTCTATTATTAAAAATAAAAAAGTGCAAACTAGAACAAAACGATTTGTTAATTAATCTAAGTGTTCTTAATCATTAATTTAATAATGAGTGTAATTGCTGTAGAATGCGTGTACTATAAGTTTATATTTCAATCTTGGCTGGCTCTAAGCCTCCATCTTTCAGGTCGGTGTCCGTTTCCGGGTTTACTTTAGTTACTGAAGCGGTGTCGGATATAGCGAACCGAATTATTTTGTCTGAAAAAATGAATTATTTTATAAATATATGACTTACTTCTTAATTATAATATTTAAACAAAATGAATGTGATTATTAAGATAATGTTACATTATTTAGTAATGAAAATTAAATTATTGACCTGTTGAAGAGTTCTCATAATTCACAAAGCTTGAATTATGGTTACTTTTGTGATTTCAAATAAATAAAAAATATAACTAAATTCAAACCATTCATTTAAATAAAAGTATTAATGTAATTAAAATATAGTAATATAGTATTACAAATGGTTTTAATCATAGATCGAGTTACTTAATTAATATAAACTAAACCCCGCGCACGCACCACTCTCAAAGTACCTTTGAAGTGGAAGACCAAGCATACCAGTAGACCAAGAAGACCGGATGAGAAAAGCAACCAGCGTACTACACCCACTATACGCTTGGGCAGGAATAGTTGATGCTTCAGCATGTTCACAAAGGTCTTGTTCAGTGCCAGGCCCTTAGGATTTAGATTATGTTTAATAATAGTAAAAGCTTTCATAATAATTATTATAGTTTTATACATCTAAAGCTATCTAAATTCAAATTAAGTAAACAGTATTAATTATTAAACAAATACAATGTTTCAATATTACTTAATTCTGAATTGATTAAACCTTATTCATGGCACAATATAATGTTAGTATGTACATCTGTATCTACATCTTTCTAAAACTTTATAATATTATGTACTTTCTGTTTACTTATAATAATTAGAAATTATAGACCATAAGCGTATTAGAAATGGCTTTGACGTCGAATTATCATATTAACGTTGGCTATAAGAAATTGTCGTTAAGGTCGATATGTACCTACACCCCCCAGGTGATTTAGTTCTCAGGCGGTCGATCTAATTTCTTTACTCAACCCTAATTAATTTGCTATTGACCGATAATACTGATAGCTGAGCAATTAAAATGTTAAATGGTTCTACAATTTTATTTGACAAATGAATGATTTATTTCTAGTTGGAAATGAAAATATTTCTAACTGTCATTCATTTGTTTGTAATATATTTAGTTATTATAGTTTTTAATATAATTATATATATATATGTCTAATTTATTATTGTTACGAAACGAATCCATAGTTAAAGTTCTTATATAAATAATTTAATAACGACCACGAATAAACGACGATGAGCCAAAATTGCTTTCAGTTTTATTAAATTAATATTTTATTTTTCGAGGATAAATGACAGGGCGAGAAAACTTTTATGATAGATGAGAATTATTTAGAAATATATTTAATTATAAAAAATTTTACTACTATATTATTCCCATATTAACATTACCAATATATACACTATACAGGGATATTTGTAATTAATTGGGAACCTCTCTACATCAATCCTAACAACATTTGTTCTGCGATTTCTAAAATTAATAGTTTTTAAAATTTAAGTTTTCCCATACAAAACTAAAATTAACAAAATTCGTCAACAAGTTAACCTCTTCTATCCAGAATAATGGTACGATAGACTCTGGTAGGTCTTTGCAAATTTCAATTTTATCAGTTTTATATATCGGCATGTTGAACTGTACTCTCTGCTTAGCAACCATCGGAGTGCCAGTGATCTGTAATCAATATTGCTTTTATAATAAATATTATATTGCGTTCTCATTATAATAAAACCGAAACAGATGATAGACGAAGTAAAAATAATCACAAGTGTCTTTAATACTTCATAGAGCTTCAAAATAAATGAAATATAAATATATAAAAAAAAATACTTACAGGTTCAAAATCAATTAAAATTTCATGTTCATTTACATCTGGGTTAAGACCTTTGATTTTATTGATTACTTCTTGATCGCAGCCGTAGAAATGTGGTAAAGATACATACATATGTACTCCCATACATTGTGCCAAATTCATTAGACCTTTAGGCGGGCACTTATTAGGTTCTTCGCAGAAACACTGAAGTTCAGGATCATTAGCCAGGTCTCCGATGTTGGCTATATATCGATTAGTCTTGATCCCCCTATAAGATGACTTCTTTTGATACCATGGCCTAAAAGTTCTGTAACATAAGTTTATGCAATTATTTTTAATATTTCAGAAAATTAGTTACATATTAAGTATTTTCGCATTAAGAATTTTACCTGCATAGATCACTAGAAAACGACTCCAATCTATCTGATTCTGTTAAAAAAGGCGGGAACACAGTCCCATCAGTGCCCGCGAACTCATTACATTGTCCGCTCCAGATGTCTTGCTCGGTCTTTCCATCCATGGCTACCACCTTACCCACATCCATCACATTCTTGACTCCTCGCTTCACCGTCACCACATGCTCGTCGATTGTTCCATTGCGCTGATGATTTGAATGATGATGATCAAATCAATCTAACATGTTAGTAACAGAGTTATAGAAATGACAAACACCAATTTACTAACCATACCAAACAAAGAGAAGCGGTACTGGTTGTTTGGTTCAAAGATTAATTTACCAGCTCCTTCTTTCTTCAAGGCAGTGCATACTGCTTTTGGAGCGAATTCAGTTTTATCACAATTTATGACGATTCCTCTGAACAGTATGTCCATTACTTTAACTGTGCTGAAGATGTTGGATGGATTATCGTAGATGCTATTTAGTGCCTTTCCTAACATATTCAACATTGCTGGTTTCTCGATATAGATTTTGGAAATCATTCCCTAAAAAAATTTTTGGAAAAAAAAGAGACATAAACTTACAAAAAAATAGATCCAAAGAAATAATAACACTTAAGTAAGAAGGTCTTTAATAAAATAAATAACAGTTTATAAAGTTGTCAAGCAAAAATTATTCTGCTTTATATAAAAATCTATATTTTATTGATTCAGTTATAGAAACAATACAAACTACCAGAATAATCAAGAAAATAAGAGATAATAATAAATATATTCTTTGATTATACACTATATATTACATAGTAGGCGTATCTTCTACTTCTGTAACAGCAAAATTCTCACCAACATAAACACATTAGGCATAACTAAAACCTCCTCTCCCGTAAGACCGGGTCCAGACAGTTCCTTGTTGAAGATAAATTTATCTAGCTTCTTGTAATTTATCGTATCTGTGTCGTCTTGTTCTTCAACTTCTACTTTTTCCTTCCATTCCCTAAAATATTTTTTTAAAAATATTTCAAATGCATATGAACACGAGACCGTATTCTTATATATTTAATGTTTTTTAAGATTTTCACAAGTAAACTAATAATCTCTAAATAAATAAAAATTCAGACAAGATATTATTGTTTCAAAGCATTTGTATCTTCAGTTTGAGACGAAAATTGTTATCGTATATAGTTGTGATTTTATACAGTTATCTAGAAATTAAATTGTTAGAAATGTAACAGATGCAAACAAACAAACTTTTAAAAACAAAATAAAAATATGCATAAGGATATTCTTTCAAAAATATTTTTTTGTATATGAGTATAATAAGGTTTAGTATGCAATCATATAATATCGATCAGAGAATATCAAAAAGATTACCAACCACTCATTATTATTTCCACATAATGATGTCATCATTTTTTATCGATAAATTGTAATAAAAACAGCGTCAAAAAGACCTGTATTTAGACTAAAGAAATGGGCGTAAGATTTCATAATAAAGGTGTTGCGCTATATATGGAAAATTACTGCCTTGTAAATTGAAGGCCTCTTTGTGACGGGACTCAAACTATGTAATTGAAAATGTTTACTTTATTTTTCTCTACAAGTAGGCTGTTTCTTGCTACATATTTCAATAAATCATATTGCATATCAATTTTTAATCGTATTGTTGTTATAAAGAACATATGTTTAATATAAATATAGAATGAAAAATAAACCCATACGGGCAGGGGTTCGAATCCGCGACCTCTGGGAAACCGTCCCTTCGCTTTACCAATTGAGCTACAGTATCGCTGTTCGTCTCGGTGAATTATTCATTCTATATTATGTAATCGTCTTTATCAGGCCGGTGGCGACATCTATTAGGCTTCTTTCGAAAATCCTAACCAATGTTTCTAACTTTTTTGGACCCTTTCTACCGCTATGACATTTTTTCACACAAGAATATACAATACATTCTGGAACTAGCGGACTTATTGCATTTCATGTTCAGAAACAATGTTTCTACGGAAGTTTCGAGTAGACGAGGATGTTGTCAGTTTCAGTCCGGTTGTGAATTTATATATGTCGCAGATCACGATAATTTAACGATAATTAGTAACTCAATTGATATCATTGTAACAGTGGGGTGTGAATGCCGTGACGTATTGAGTCACGTGATCGGAATCGTTTGGAGGGGCACCGGAGACATTTTAAATAGCCGAGAGCATCGAGACGAGAGGATTATTCATTAGTGTGAGCCTTACAGTCCGGACCCCCCCAAACGGGACCGGTGGTTCACGAAACTCTGATAATTGTATACCTACTAAGTAATTTGTGATTACCTACATTTAATACAAGTAATTGTCATATTGTGTCTGTGTGGTTTAATTGCCTGAGACCTACGCTTCGGATCCTGTACCAGAAGACTCCATCAAGAACGAACAAGCCACTAATCTACCTCCTATCTCCGACATATATATTGAAATTTTAACATCCTTTTCTTTTATATCCGAAAGTTAAAGACAAGGAGTGAAGGTTATAGAAAAATGTGAACAATATAAATTTTAATCTTTCTTTAAATGTTTTTAATGAACAGACATTTTTGGTACAGACAAAAAAAATAAACTGTTATTAGTAAAGCAAATTATCCGTAAAAGTTACTGGCAATAGCATGTGTTTCTAATAAGGTATTGTAAGATATTGAAGATTAATCTTAATTATGTAATTAAAGGTCCTTACTCAAAATAATAAGGTCCAATTTCCTTAACGATTGGCAGAGCACCCTTGTGTACGTCTTCTGCGTTGGTGTAATTGAAGAGATATACTTTGAAGTCGAGGGCGAAAGGAATTTTTTCCCACATTTTTCTTACGTCCGTCTTCTTTGATAACGCCATCTCCTATAAATAGATTGTTTGTACTCGGATTTATTTAGGTATTATGAAAGAAATAAGCATTTATTAAATTTTGGATTATTCTTATTGGGTTGGATTTATAATTAAATATAATATATTGCATTACAGTCGGATAACTGTGACTCCGCCCTCGTAGATGTATTCGAACTACATTACAATTACATTCGCGTATATTATTTAATATAAATAAATGTTTTAAATATGCTGTGTATCCGTTGTGCGTAATAAATAGCAGATCTGAATTGCGCGTGTGAACACCTGCAGACAATGGAGGCTATATTTATAAGCCCAGATAATGTTAGGGATGCAATTCGTTCGATCCATAACTGGAAAACTCCTGGGCCGGACGGATTACATAACTTTTGGCTCAAATGACTGCGGTCTTCACACGAACGTTTGGCTGAGCAATTCCAGGAAGCCATCGTGTCCGGATCCCTACCATCTTTTATGACAACAGGAATCACCTTTCTGCTCCACAAGTCTGGTAGTATCAGATCCAAAGAACTTTCGACCTATCACGTGCTTACTAACAATTTATAAGCTTCTTACATCCATTTTGACTTTAAAATTAAACACACATTTGTATGCAAATAGCATTTTAGATCCCGGTCAAAATGGATGTAAGATTGGGTCTAGTGGTACTAAGGAGCTCCTCCTTATTGACATGGCCATCAATGAAAAGGTTCGCTTAGGTAAGAAGGGTCGGTGCCTTCGAAGGATTCGGTGCCTCATACATGGTTGAGACGAGTACTAGAAGTGTATAAGATTGACACAGATTTATGCGCTTTTCTTGAGTCATGTATGAGGCAATGGACAACGGTACTTTGTCTTCCAGGGGGCGGAGGAAGTCTTCTTACTTCCGAACCTGTAAGGATTGAGCGAGGTATTTTCCAGGGTGATAGCTTGAGTCCTTTGTGGTTTTGCCTGGCTTTGAACCCCTTAAGCACGTTACTTAGGGATTCAAAACTGGGATTTCGCTTTTGCAGAGGGGGTGAGATCATTTCACATCTTTTGTACATGGACCTCAAATTATTTGCACCAAATAAAGCAGATCTGGTATCATTACTAAGCGTTACGCAAACGTTTAGTAATGACATTAGGATGGAGTTTGGTGTAGATAAATGCGCGGTTGCACATGTCCAGAATGGCCGAGTTGTAAATAGCGAATATTTACAACTCTCGGAGACAATGTCCCTCAGATCCCTCTCTGAAACTGAATCCTACGAATACCTTCATATGTCGGAATGCTTAGGCATACTAAGTGGGGACATTAAACAGCTAGTGAAGGAACGCTTCTTTAACCGCTTCACAAAAGTCCTAAAAAGTCTTTTGTCAGGAGGTAACAAAGTGCGAGAAATGAATTACTCTAAATTATATATTCAGCACTACAGTTAATTATTTCTAACTGTGAAAAACATTTTAGGCGAGTAAAATAAGTATATAAGTGATGCTGAAACTCAGTTAACAGAGTGACGAGGCTTTTGAAACTAAACATCGGTAATCTATTTAAAGCCATTTATTGTTATTGTTATTTATATCAAATGTAAAGATTTTTAATTTTCATTTATTAACACTTTTATTATAATTATAGATACAATATACGTTACATTATACATATATATTTAACTAAATGAAAGAAAGAAGACAATATACAATAACAATTTGAATAAATAAAAATATATTTTTTCTGTGAATCATTAAAGTCTTCGTTCTTACTAAAATGTAACGAGCGATCTCAAGATCTATGATAATCGTTAATCTTTCAACGTAAGCGTAGATATAGATTGAAAAAGTTTTAATAGACTTAACTGAAAATTTATGAGTAAAGTTTGTCTATATCTGATATATTTTATTTGCGTTCTTCGTCATTTTAAAAAATAAAACATATTTATTTCTTAATGATTCGCAGAGGTCGCGGTTTCAAATCCTTGCCGGTATCGGATTTTTTAAAATATTTAAATCATCTTTTCATTGATATACATTTTCAAATATCATTTAAACTTATGTAAAATAACTCCGAGCTTCAAGAGCAGAAGCTTCTTTAAACTATGATGTACAGTTTAGAATTTAAGAAAATGTCTAACTGTTAGAGTTCTCTCTAATACTGAGGCCCTTTGTAGATAAGATGACTTGTTGATTTATTCATATAAATAATCAGTAAGATGGAGACAGTTGAGTGACAACCTTATAAATACAGTTCAGGTGAAATTCAAATGATCTGTGTTATTTGAAAATCAACTTGAAATTTACAACGTTAATTTGAATATAGGTTGGTCCTGTTTGCAATTCCCTCGGGGGTATGAAATATGAAACTAATGAAATGTCTTAATAATATTTAATAAATATGGCTTTATCAATAGAATACAGGGATTTCAACCCGCGATATTTAAGAAACCACCGCGTGGCTCTAAGCATTGAGCTATTGTGTCGCTATCTGCGGCGGTATTTAGCATTCTATATAAAGTCGTCTTTATCGGGACGGTGCAGTGGAAACATCTAATAGTCCTTTTTAGAAAACCCTAAAATGTTTCTAACTTTGCAGTAATATTGAAAAATAGATATTTTCTAATATTTTTTTGCATACAAAATAATGTTATTGATACAAAATAATATTATTGACATTAATATAAAAATAAAAAATCTATATTCTTTAATTTTTTAATTAGCTTTAATTACATATTTCTACAAAATAGAATTTCCCGTTTCTTAATCCCTACTATAAAACATAACTGTCTATTTATTAATTGGTGTTTCTTATTTAAAAGGTCACATGACTTTAATAGAGAAATAGGATTGAAATATAACACTATATTTATATTAAAAAGTACGACTTTTAGTCCTCTGATAAAATTATTAAAAACGGAGTTAACTAGGACATATTATTTTATAATATACACAAACTAGTACAAAATATGTATATTAAGATTGGTTAGTTATAATAGTAATGGTAACTATTATAATAAATAATATTATAATTATAATATATAGCAGTATTAAGTAATTATAGCATTAAAAGCTTACCTTTTTTAATTGGCTTTTTAATAGCGTAGGAAAAATCACCCAACCGAAAAGAACTCCAAATATGGCTGCCCCGGCACATCCTGCCGCGATCTTCAAGTGCTTGGGCAACTGCATTTTACCTTAAAATAATTTAATTGCTATATTTAAGTGAAGTTGGATAAAAATTAAAATAAGTCATAATGTGTATTCGAGAATATACCATGCCTATCCCGAGGTATGTATAATTGTTTTTTATGAATCCATTTTATAGTCACCCTCAAGGTAATTTAAAGTAGTACATAATTGACTAGTCGAAGGGTAGTTTTGCAGTCGTAGGTTCTCACGACTCACACTTATCTATAGCTTGGTGCATTTTTAAAGATTTTTTTATTACGACCTTGAAGATGTGAAAGAATATATTAAATCATTCTATTGGATGTAATTAAAGTGAATTAATTAGTTAATTGCTACTAAGTATTTCTACAGTTGTATAATTCAATTAATATAAATAGGAAATCTTAGAATTTCATATATAAAATAATAACTTAATTTATATAGAGTGTCTGAATTTCCGTTCTTTAATAGTTAAATTAAACAGTTAAAGAGACTTATCTATCTTATGCTAGGAATAAATAAAAAAAAAATGTATTTTATACTAACAAAAAAATCCTAAGGCTGCTTAATGTATTATATAATTACAAACATCTTGTTATTAAATTGGTCTCTGTTTTATAAAACAGGGAAAATAATAAACCGGAGAATGGTATTTCAATACAGATATTCAATACTCCTAGCAGACATAAAAAATGAAATACTATAACATATAAATACTCAATAAAACACAGGATTCAACTTGATTTGTTCTTATCATATATATTATTTTTTTAAGATTAATAACTGCGAAATATATTTAGGCAGATTTTCAATAAATATGTCAAAATATCAAATTATTTTAAGTTAAATCCTAGCTTTGATTTAAAAAATCAATCCTTAAAGATACCCGTGAACTAAATAGTTGCTTTAAATACATGTTACAGATTTGGTAGCTCAATTGGTAGAGCGACGGGACGGTTTCTAAGAGGTTGCAGGTTCGAATTTCGGCCCTTATCGATTTCTTTTATATTGTATATTTATAAAAAAACCAATTAGCTTTATATGGATATACATCTATATAAATATTTTAAGACATTAATGTTTAAAAAGAGGAGAACATTAAATTATTATTTAATATAGCATGCTAGCCTGATTCAAAGATAAACTCTTTTTATCAGTTTCTTATTAAATATGAAAAATGCATCATTACACTATCACAAATCTATTAAGCTCATAGTTAGATATATATACTTACAAATATTCGAAGGTTGAAAATGTCTAACGAGGGGTTGAAAATGAACATTTTCTTTGTATGGGGGATTTAATATTATATATTCTGTTGAGTGCTTATGACTCTATGTAGCAATTAATTAATAATTAATGTTAATTATAAGGCAATACATACTTATTAGTGCTTTAATTATTGTTCGTGTCTGTAAGCTTCCAATAGAATTTTTTTATATCCTTTACACGTTTTTTTACTATGAATAAGTTTTTATACTTGATTTTAATCAATTAAAATGAAAAAAAAACAAGCAATTAATAAACATAACAATTATATAATTTATATTTGCTAAAATTTTATGTGATATAAATAATGTATATCTTTTTATAATATATAACAAAAAAAAATTCAATACATAACAGTCAATACATACGTGTTGTGTATTCAGGGACAGCTGTGCTATAGACACTGCAACGTTCTTCGCCATGCAGAGGTACTGTCATGTAGAAAAATGGTATATTCTTCATGATAATTGTAAATAATTATATATATTATATATTTAGAAGGTTTTTATTTTAGATTATCATTAATTTAGACAAGCCAGAAAATTATCCTGGCAAATATTTAATAACATTTAAGTGAAGAATTCTAAAAGTTAAGAAAACAATAAAAGATCGATTTTGGTTTTTGTCCTATTTATTTTATAAAATGTTTTACAGCACTCTAAAATGAATCTATGTTACTTTAAAATATCAAACAAAGTCTTTAAACAAATCATATATCTTAAATGAATATATTATTATAGTTAATAGAACACTTATTTCGTGACTGTACGTCACCGCCCAACAAAAGATATCCTTACCCGGGGCAGTACGTCATATACCTTAGCAATTTATATATATCTTTCTACTTATATAACATACATATTTTTAAAGCATTTTCGGTAATAATAAAGACCGTGAATGGTAGTAATTTAAATATCATATTTTGTATTCATATATATATTTGAGTTTAATATTTTAATTCACAAAAATACTCAAAAAACAAACAAGTTTAATCGAATAATAAAAAATCGATGGATAATTATTACTTTTGTTACCAAATTCCTCTGTAGAAAGTTTTTTCTTTTTTATAATTTCTTTATTGGGTTATTTTCAAGATATTCCATATTATTTCTATCTTTTCTACAGGGTAAATAAAAGTATAACTAAATAGAAATTTATTGATATAATTATTATTTGATTATATTATTTAATTGGCTTGCGGAGGTAAAATAAGAATTGTATTTGATAAAATACTTTATATAAATTTAAATAAGATTAACATGGCTATACATGTTTAAAGATATTTTCAAACAAATACTTTATTTGTAATTAAATTTGTAATAAAAGTAAATATATGGACGGAACTCTAAATAGGTTTTTATTTTCAAAGAATTGATGATATGATTTATTTATTAGACACAACTGCGATACGAGGCGTGATTTTGAATATTTAATTTCTAGTGTTTTGAAGTATTGTTTGAAAAGTTTTAATAAAAACACAAAAGGACACACCTCGTTGTGTTTAAATATTTCTGATAAAGGGGCGTTAGTTATAATCGGTTCTTTTTGGGTTCCGCAGCAATTTTATAATTAATTTATTTAGAATAAATATTACTATTACTACTACTGCTGCGGTTTACTGCTGGAGTTGACTGGTAAAAGTCGACACGTTGGAAAAATGTTATGCTCCCACTGTGTGTTTTCTTTTTATCTCTTTCTATTATATTTGAGTCTGTTTGTGTGTGTGTGTGTGTGCATTCCGATATGTAAACTTATGTCAACTTAAAGTGTTCCAGCTTATGCTCCATAGCCAGAAATATATTCTCCGAAGTGCAAGGATGTTCTGAAATTGGTACAATTGTTTAAATATTGCATTAACATCAACAACAACAACAAGTTTTCGTTCAAAAAAGAAAATGTATCAACTTACCTATATCAACCCATTGATCTTGATAGCCAGCATCTTGACGTGACAATGTTACTATTTCCCGAAACGCGTGAGTTATGACTACTGCCATACATAACGCAGGCTCTCCTGTTGCTGTTATATCAAGAAATAATTATTGATATCAAAATATAAAGTACTTTATTGGGTATTTAAATTTGTTTTGTTTGGCGACAGAAGGCATTATTTGGTGAGATATTATATTATTTTATACGTTATCTGTACAGAAATTAAGATTTCAATCATTAATTAACCAATTCTGTAGCAAAATCTTACTAATGAACACTATGCTGTCCTGGAATTTAATTTTGCTGAAACCTTTCACAGAATCCTTAGAATAGTAAGAATGCAATATCAATTTACTTTTGAGAAGTTATACCAGTTTCAACTATATCATATGTCTGTATCACTTGAAACTATCTTTATAAATTTAAAACTTCTATGATTCTCAAGAATATCGTACCTTTAGATTGTAAGACTCCACATTTATTAACACTGTTTCTTCGAAAGTAAATTCTGAAATCGGCAGGAATATCTTTAATTCCCGGAGGTTTATAAGTCCACGTGCGATCTGTCAATAGTTGTCCAGTTTCACGATCATATACTATTTTCTCTGAAGTCCAATAACCTAAACCCATTACGAATGCACCTTCTATCTGCATAAAAGATATTTAATTTATTATACATACTTTATGTATTTTTTATTTGTAATATTTTTTAACAACATATACATTATTTTTACTTAACGTTTACTTAACATTACTGATAGATATTTGTCTGAACCGAAGGCTAGAAACTATTACTTACCTGGGCAATATCAATTTCAGGATTCAAGCTCCTACCAGTATCTTCCAGCAAGTCTACTCTTCTTATATCATGATTTCCAGTTAATATATCTACTTCGACTTCCAGTGCCACGACGCAATAAATATCGTAAGGTTTCACAGGTTCATTAGCTGAATACATATATGATGCTTGTAAATATATTCCTGATTCGTGTGCTTCTTTGATGAGTTTCTCCCAGGACGGATTGACTAACTTTTCACGAATCGGTTTTAATCTATCCAGTAAGATTTCACAAGCTTTCATTGTCGCATAAGCAACTAATTCGCTTCCAACGCTGGCACCAGTGGCCATGCAGTTGGGTGATGTGAAACTTGTACTTGGCTTTACACTTATTTTTTCTAAAGGAATATCTAGAACATGTGCACAAACTTGAGCAGTTTTCGTATTTATTCCCTGACCCATTTCAATAGCTCCGTGCGTAATAACTACAGAACCATCTCCCTGATAAATAGAAACAACGGAATTGTATGGCCCTATATAGAAAAGGTCATACGTCATTGGCATTAATTTTAGAGCTCGTTTTCTCCAACGATTTTTTTGGTTAAAGTTTTTTACTTCTTGCAATCGGTCATCAAAATTAGAATCTTTTTTTAATTGCTCTATCAATTCTGGAATAGGGTTATCATCTTTCTTCATATTGATTGTTCTTACTTTTAAAGGTTCTTTTTTCACAGTGTATGCAATTTTTTCCATTATTTGTTCAACAATTGCGATAGCTTCAGTTGAAGCTGTAAATATTAAGCCAACTTTAATGTTAGTTGAGTTAAATGGTATTTTTTGTCAAGAGTTTATTTTTTTAAATTTTTATTTTTTTTTAAGTTTAAGTTGTGCCTTACCAGGTGCTCTACACCAGGTAGTGGATGGTGTGTCTGTGACTACGCTGTAAGCTTCAATATGCCAGCGTTTAGTATCGTAGCAGTTAGGAAAATGGTTCATCGTGGTATAAGCAATTGTTTCGTTACTTGAACATCCATTATCTTGGTAATACATTATTTTAAGATACTGAATTTCACCATCTTGATTAACACCGACCTATTTATTATATAAATTTTAAAAATATATTTAAAAATATAGAAATCCTGAATAAAAGTGTTATATGCTAATATTATTATTGTATTTTTTTCTAAACCAGGGTAATACTTACCTCATATTGACAGTAGGTGGGAGCTCGTTTTCCTATGATTTTCATATTTGTTTCTAATGGAAGAACAAATCTACAAGGTTTTCCTTGTAAGTGTGATACTACTGCTGCAGCGCAGGCCACTTGTGATGATCTTGTTATCTTACCACCATAGCCGCCACCAACTCTTCGGACTATCACATTAACGCTTCAAAGAAGTAAGAAACATCCAAATAAAAATATAACGTCATAATAACATGTATTTTCATGTTTATTTATCCTTTCACTTATTTGAAGAATAATATGATAATACTATGCCTATAATATAATAATACTTAAATATTTTTAACAGTTATTTTCTCATAGGAAATTATTGCGAGATCTTGTACAATGTTTTAGCTAACATATAAATAATATGAAGATGGTGTTATAAAAACATGGAATACCTCTTGAAACATACGCAACAATTTGATATATGTAAATATAAAAACTTGTTATTATTAAAATATAATACCTATTGACGGGTACGTTCAAACATTGTGCTACCGCAATATTAGTCAAGTCCAGAAATTGTGTGGAAGAGTAAACTTCTAATCCATCTTCTGTTGGTTGAACAACGCAAGTCTGCGGCTCCATATAATAATGATATTGTGACTCTAAAATAATTTCACCTCGAATAACATTTTTCACATCACTTCCAGCATCGATTGGAATCTTAATTTTAATCGTGGTAACTCTTTCTTCTTTTTTTGGCGATGATAAAATGTCTTGTATAGTTATCAATGGTGTGGCAGTACTTCGCTCATATTTACTTTCGACGAGCTTAGCAGCATTGTTTGCTGTTTTTTCTCTATCTGCTACTATAATACCAACAGGCTGCCCGTAGAATTTTATTTCTTTTGAACAAACAATTTCTTCAATGGAACTTAAAATGGCAATATTAGCTGGGGTAAAATTATTTTCTCCTGGTATATCTTTAGCACAGTAAAATGCTAGGGTTCCTGGAATTTTCTGAAAAAAAATGCTTATATACTTTTTTAATTGCAAAAATGCTTATCTCCTTTTTAATTGCAAAAATGCTTATCTCCTTTTTCCATTGCATTGTTATTTCACCTTTATAAAATTAATTTGTAACACCAAAGTAGCAATAGTAACTTACAAATGCTTTGGTTGTATCAAATCCTGTAATATTACTTCCAGGTTTTATGTCAGCAGTCACAAAGGCAGCGTAAACTTCATTTGTTTGCGTCGGGGAGTCGTTTGCAAAAGTCGCCTCGCCACTACATTGAACCAGTGCTTCCAATTTCGGCACTGGTTTGTTTAGCGGCCACACACTCTCATCTGTGTCGTATATTTGCGTTCCTCGAGATAGATTGCGTTTGATGACGTCCCCACCGGAACGATAAACTTCGTTCAATTTTCTTTCAGGGCACAAACTTAATATTGCCTGTAAGGATTAAGTATATTAGTAAACAACAATAAAATTACAAGAAAGCAAAACGTACCGTTTTTAGATAACCAATCCATTAATATTAACTAGATAAACAGTTGTGTATAAATGTTTTCACGTACTTTGTAAAAGAGAGCGACTGCTAATAGTTTTCTATATTTCGCTGAAGGTTCAGGCGGTCTCGTATCGGGATGAATTTCATCATACAAACTCTTCAAAGCTATTTGCAAAGCTCCCTCAGTGAACGGATCTTTATCAATTAAAAGTTTCTCTGTCTTCTCAGCGTGAATAAATTGCGGCGTAATGTTCCCGTACACGATGGTGGCGTTTTTAATTATATTATTAGCTTTGAATTTTATTAAAAAACCTGCATTAACAATGGCGTGAGCATTTTGAGTGCGAGGCATTATCTACAAAATATACAAGAAATCTTTTAATCAGCATTTTATAGTAATCAGATTCTAATAATATCTCCCAGTTACGGAAAAAATATACGTTTAAATAAATAATGTTTTATTAATTACCTTATATGTCTTAACGTGACACGAACGAGATAATGGCGGTAATAATATATTTACAATTAATGCATTTTTCATATTTAATGTCAGAAAGTCAGATAAAGTTACCGTGTTTCTTTTATTAATGGTATCAGCTGTAAAATAACATGCCAAAGTAACGAAGATTATCTTCATACCTTATATTTTTTAATTTTACAATAATTTCTCTTACACCTATTAGTTTAATGTCATTTTCTTAACTTAACTTTATATCTTTACATGTTAATTACTTTCTGAAATAAATCTCAGAACATAAAATAAATTAAAAAATTTAAAACTTATCCAGATATCCCAAATGACTCTAATAATTCTCGGATTACTTTTTATTTTAACGAAATTAAAAAGAAAAATTACCAATAGTTATCATGGCTCCTACTGTTTCAAAAAGAAGAAACAGATCTGATGGGAATTCATTATTTGCATGTTTCATAAACAAATTCCCTCCAATAGTACCAATCTAAAATAAATTATAGTATGTTATTTACAACATTGTACAGTGTTATTAAGTTATAAATCAAACATATTACACAAACTCTAAATAAAAGAGACGAATTATATACTATTTATTTCACTTACATTCCGTACTGGTATATGTGCAACTAAATCCATATGCTGATAAAACTCTTTTAAGTAAGCAAAATCTTCATTATCTGAAGATAATTTTAAAAATAACTCCATCATTTCATTCAATGGCATTCCCGCGCCTAATATTAGATTTATATCCAAAGAATATCCTTTTATTTCTGAGACATTAAATATATCAATAATATTTTTGGGATATTCTGTTACGTGATATACCCCTGAAATCAAATTTGAGGTAAATCTTCGTCTTTTCATAAAATTCCTTAACCTAGAAATACAATTGAGGTCTGTGATAGATTCTATGATAGTTTTTTATGCTAAGATATCAGAAGCAATCGTTGAAAGAATATCTAACTGTATAGATAGATATGTCTTTATATAATATTGTTTATATATATATAATATTTATATACATGTATTTTTTTATTTAGTGGGACGCAGGTAACATCTGTATCTAAGGCTCATTTCGTAATAATCAATGTTTCGAACTAAGCAAGATAAATAAATATAGAATGTTAGAGTCATCGGATATATTAGCTCAATGGGTACGACGCGAGGGCAGGACGGTTCCCAGAATCAAGTGAGTATCGATAATTTTTCATTATAAATGTATTTAAAAACATTAGATATCATTATTTTATCTTTGCCGTGCCACAGTGTAAAAATTTTGATATTTATTTTCCCATAACAATTATATATATTTATGTTCGTATTTCATAAATAAGTTAAAAGAGTATTTCTGGAATTTTTTGCCGATTTTTATCCATGTTTCTACTGTTTAGAACCGTATAACAAGAGACTAACGTATGCTATTACGTCATAAGTTTAATATATGCCTATTTAAAATAAAAAAGTTTCACTCTTTTTCTTCTGCCGATTTGAGTCCTAACCATGTTGATGAATCTTTCGTTTTATTTTTATTAAGGCGTTTTCATATATGTCTTAACTCAGTTTAATAGGATCCAGCAGACAGTATAAGATTATCATTTTGTAATTTTAGATAAAAAATACATATAATAATCTCTCAGAAGTATTTTTACTTCTACTTACATAGATAAAAATCTCACCTTGTCCGGTATTTCCAGCGATAAGTTTGTAATCATCACACTCAGACATAGCTTTAAAAGTATCATTTAGATTACTAACTTTAAACCATTTGTGGGTATCAGCTTCTATGGTCAGGACATTTGTGGAGGTTTTGTCGATCACACACCACTCTTCGTCTTTGGAATTATTATTGATTTTATCCATTTCTTTAATATTGTTAGATTTATGCTTGCAGTTCTGTGTACATGTAACTCCACAACATTTAAATGCTGCCATTTCCTCGATATCAACAATTTTCTTTTTGAGTCTTTCATCAGCGTCAGTAGCAAAACTCTTGAACGCATCTGCTATGGGTCTATATCCAGTACACCTGCATATATTACCAGCAAAAGAGTTTTCAACTTCCATGGAAGTTAGCTTTTTGTTTTTAGCTGTATATAAGCTGAAAACATTTATCCAATAAAGTTACGTTATCTATAAATATATATATATATATATATATATATATATATATATATATATATATATATATATATATATATATTTTTAGGCATTCTTTGTAAATATTGAAGAAAAATTAAAATTTCTTTACTAAATCATGGATTTTCTTATATAGACGACGAAGCTTCTTAGCATTCCATGGATTCCATGGATTTCGAATACAGGAATAAGTCCGGTCTGGATGACGAAACACCAACATCCCCAGGGATTTTGTAATGCTTTTCATACGTGTCCATCATGAGAGTCCAATCAAGAGCTGCGCCTAATATTGAATAAGGCTTCGCTTTTGATACTTTTAAGCGAATTACGGAAAAACTACTTAATGGTTTAGTACTAATGAAATTTAGATTAGTGTATGTCACTTTCCATGTGCATAGTATGTTTGCTAATTCCAATAAATTCTCTAATTATTTCATTTACAAATGCTATAAATATAATAAGACTAAAAAATATGCATTCGTATACACTATAAATGAGGTTAAATGGTTTCCACTTTGGGTTTCACGAAATGGGGAAGAGCAGATGGACAGACTAAGTCGTTAGTCATAGCAAAGTTGTAACTGGTTGATTTTCCATAATCCTATTACCTGTACATGTTCATTATCCAGCCTGGAGTGCAGTACCCGCATTGGGTACCATTAAATTTTGCCAATCTGCTTTGTATTTCATGATACCCAATAGTCCTGTTTCCTATTCCCTCAACTGTTGTAATTTCCCAGTTGTGACATGATAGTATTGATACAAGACACTACAATGATAAATGTAAGAAAAATACCTCAATATTGTATTGTATGTATTTAAGACATTGGGATGTACAGTAAAGAACTGATTTCTTTTCGATATTAAGTAAAACAAGTAAATTACTAAAGTATTGGAAAATGTTAATAAACTGATGAAGTTTTAAAAAATACTGTTTGGATACGCTTCTTATATACATTTACTTACAGAATTAACAGCAAAGGTCTTGACCTCATGTGTTGGTGGTAGAGCCACTCTTACGGCTACGATGCAGGCCCCACAGCCACCTTCTTGACACATCACCTTCGTACCACGGAGATCAGCTACCGTCCTAATATATTCATTTAGAGACACATCTGGGCCATATTTTCCATTAGCTAAAATAAACGCAAACAGTAAAGGAAAGAAACCGAAAAAAAAGGTACAGAAAAAGATAAAACAATTTTAAAAAAGCTACGAATAGTAGAGTGTTTAAGTAAAGATGTTTAATAAATTTTATTGTTAATATTACAAATAGATTAAACTGATTAAGAAAGTTTATATAAAAAATATACATTTGATAGTTTTTTTTTTATCATAAGCAAAAAAAAATCTTAAATGTTTATTTCGTAAACGTTACCTTCATATTGTATTCCGTTAATTTTAAAATTTATTTTTGTCATTATAATTGGAATATTACTTTTTAGAATATTAATGTTATTGATTATACATTTTTTTTATTTCTTTAGTAATTTATTTCTGAAATTCTATATTTTACTATAAAGACTTGTTATCACTAGGCAATTTTTTGCACAACTAAATGTATTCGTAATTTCGTCAAGTGTTGTTTATAATGATGCTGACGGTTATAATATACTAGCGAATGTCATTATGTAGTAATGACTCAACAACAATGTACCTGCCAATTTTTTTGTCCTAAATTATTAATTTTGAAAATTACTTATGAATTCATAACTGAATAATTTATTACTTAAAACCTTTACATGTATATGTTGAAAATTAAAAATTGCACTATCACAAGGTAATTTAGAGTCCCATGGTTTAGTTTTTATTTTGTAACAAAAAAGTGTTGAATGAAAAATGTATGCAATTAAAATAATAATGAATTTATTGAATTTGAACCGATTTTATTTTAAACTTGACTATATCTTTCTTCAAGACACAGTTCAGATTATCGTGACATTATAATATACGTTTTTAATCAATTTTCTTGTTCGGTAGTGCGTTAATTTAATAACCACTTGACGCATCTGTCATAAAATCTATTAAATTAAATTAAACGGTTATCTGATATTATGGTGCTATCAAATTATATACACTTAGAGAGTATTAGAAAAATATATGACAAGTGGTAGTTGCATGGAATATCTTCACAAATAACAGTATTTTGCATTGTACCGCCTTTATGTGTGATATTCATTATAGTATTTTCAAATATATTTGGGTTGTTAACAAAATCATAAATAATTAATCAATGTGAACGTCATCATCTTGACAATGACCAATAATTGTCAATATAACAAAGAACTTACTAACATTGTATGTAACAAAATATATTTATTTATTTATTGTTGTAGGCTGTACCCTAACTGCAGTCATTTGAATGCATAACATGTCATTTTAAATTTTACAATACTTGTTGATATAAGAGTGTCATTGACTTACTTAATAATCAGTTTTTTTTTTGTTTAAAACATATTCTGTTTGTTAATTTTTTTATCAAAAACATAAAGTTATAGTATAATGATGTGAATAGATAATAAGTCAGTTTACAAAAAACAGCATCTGTCGCAATTTCACCTGGAATCGGATACTAAATTGAGTTTTCCTAGGCCCTATTATTAAAGCTTGCCACTTAGGTTGTAACATCTTTGCTAGATAATTTTAGATTCCAGATTTATATAAGGACCACGTCCGATTGTATTGTTTCAAGGATTTTACTATTAAAACTTTACTTTTATTAACTTGTATTTAAACATTCCTTAGTACTTGTAACAAAAAAAAAAAAATTTTAAATTGCAATTAACATCTATTACTTTTACAGTGTGTTAGTTTAATACACAAATATAAAACAATTAAAAATATAAAAAGCTTATTCGAAGTGGTTTCCATTGGCTGCAATACAGTCCTTTAAACGTTGAAGTCAGTTATGAATACAAGCACGCGCTTTTTCCATGGAGAAACTCTTCACTGCCAATCGTATGGATTGTTTTAGGGTAAATTGTGATGACGTTTAGAGCAAGCTCTACTCTTTGAAACTGACCATAAATCACAATCCAGCGGATTAAGATCGGGACTAGACGACGGCCAGTCTTCAGCTCTGATGAAGTCCGAGACGTTCGCTTCCAACCAAGACTGCATGGACCGATCTTTATGACCGAGTCTTGCTGGAAGGACCATACTTGGTTATTGAACATGGTGTTATTAAGGGGCTTAACAACCTTCTTGAAAATGGTATCTTGATTCACTTGTGCCGATGTTTTGATACCTTTTTCACAAAAATATGGCTTAGTCACTGCTTCATAGCTCACACTCCACCAATCCATCACTGAAGTTGGATAATGGCCTCGTTGCACTCTGTCGACTAATTGGGAAGCTTCCTTAGAGCTTTGAGCATAAATACGGTAATTTTTTTGTTAAAATGTTGCTCAATTGTAAAAATTTCCTCATCCGTAAACAAACGTTTTCTGTGATCTCCCTTTACGTACCGTTTCATTCGTTGTTTCGATTTTACCATCCTTTTTTACCAATTAAGAAAAAAGAAATACTTACCTGTCCTGCCAAAAAACGAAGCAACCCAGTAAAATGTAAATAAATGTAACTAATATTAATGTAAATATAAATAACTAAATAACAACTGTAAATATCTTACCTTATCCTCAAGTATTAAATATCTTCAGTCATGCTTGAATCTTAGCTCTATCACGCTGAAACTTGCTTTAAAAAAAACCTTCCTTTTTTCGCTTATATTTAACTACAAACGATACTAATGATTTTAGTAAAGTTCATTTTTTGTAGTACTAATAATTACGCAGAAAACCTAATGAATACTGTTCTCAACCAGAATTATAAATAATACTGTTCTAAACACTTTTATAATACTATTTAAATAGTTTGTAGTTTATTGTAGTAAAAAAAATACATATGTTATATGTAGGTATAATATCCAAGAAAAAAAAATTTAAAAACAGAGTTTTAGAAAGCCACAAAACCTGTTCGAAAACTACAAACGATACTAATGATTGAAGTAAAGTAATTTTTTTTCTACTACTAATAATTACGCAGAAAACCTAATGAATACTGTTCTCAACCAGAATTATAAATAATACTGTTCTAAACACTTTTATAATACTATTTAATTTGTTTGTAGTTTATTGTAGTAAAAAAAAATACATATGTTATATGTAGGACAGAGACGAAGCTTCTTAGCAATCCATGGATTCACCGTGCGGGTGCCGGGCCCATCGCGTTGCAAGGAGAGGAGTGCAAGCAGTGCCTGGGACTTGCGACCCAGGAGTAGGTTTAAGGGGCCCCTTTATTATGCGCAAAAAACGCTCACCTTCACCCTCCACACTCCTCTCCCTACCTAACCAAATTTGGAAAGAACCTACTAATGCCGCCTTTGAAGTACGTTCTAGAAATGAACCGATGCTTGTTCTAGAAAGGCCAAGATCTTTAAGTAGGCTATAGAGAGATTTTGCTGTTATACCTCTCGCTCCCACTTCTACCGCGTACAAACTAACTATAAATTTATTCCTGATCAGTTCGTTGGTTAGTTCGTAATATTTATTGAGCTTGAATGTGTGATCCCTTGGGATGTTTGTTTCCCAAGGAACAGTAAGCTCCACAAGTATCACGCGCCTCAGATGTTTTGAATACAGGAATAAGTCCGGTCTGGATGACGAAACACCAACATCCCCAGGGATTTTGTAATGCTTTTCATACGTGTCCATCATGAGAATCCAATCAGGAGCCGCGCCTAATATTGAATAAGGCTTCGCTTTTGATTTTTTGGAGGAGCCTTCTTTTACGAATTCTATAGTTCGTTCGGTGGTTGTTATACCCTTCCGCGCTCTTGCTACTGAAAGACTAACCGCTTCCCGTATAATTTCTAATACCTTGTCGTGGCGACGCGAGTATTGACCCTTATCTAGAAGTACCCTACACCCTACTAATAGGTGTTTCGCGGTTCCTATTGCCTCCCCACAGATGTTGCAAGACTTTTCGGTGGCTTTGCCCCATCTTACTAAATTACTTTGATCTGGGAGAGTCATTTGGAATGCATTAAGATAGAATTTTAATAATGCTGGGGACCAATCATAAATTAAGGTGCGCCACTTCAAAGCTAGTGGAATACAAAAATCTCCTATGGTCACCCATTCGTTTTGAATTTCTAGGCTCATCGCGTGGAGTCGGTAATTATCGTTTTCGTCTTGTCGAATAAAAGATTTTGTTATGTCTATGTCTTGAACTTTCCTACTTGATCCTAGCCCTACTTTATTTGTTTGAGCACCTATCATAAACTTTTTATGGAATTGAAGTCGTGACTCGAGCTCTGAGGCAACTTTGTCTTTTGGGAGAGAAGTTACAGTATCATCTTTAGATTTTCCGATGATATGTCTTTTGGTAACTCTTAGATGTTTGTAGAGCTCCGATGGTTTCTTTAATTTTAATCCAAAGTTGTTACGGTCTCTAAATAAGGTTGAAGAGTCCGCTGAGTGCGCTAACCCGAGCCATAACTTCAATGTCTTTATGACGCTTGCATCTAACTTTGACAAAAGGGTTTTATTTATATCATACACGAGGAAAGGCCAATTTAGACGTGATGTTAAATAATTATCGTAAATCCAAGCTTTTTTGACGTTACTTATTGGTTGGTTGTCTACCTTTTTGAGATCGTTTAAAAAGCTATCGACTATTACATCCAACGATGGAGTACGGCCTTGGTAATCGATTTTTTTACCTAAAAATTTAAACGGAGCTGCTTCCGTAACCGTACTAACGCACTGACCGCCTATTATAAGACCCGGATCGTAAGAGGTATATTTGGTATTCCGTCTACCCAGACACAGACTAAAACATTTACTTGGTTTTGTCCTCAATCCGCCCGTCCACGTACAGAAATCCTCAACTACATTTAAAAGTACCTGACATTGTTTCGGATTACGTGTCAGTATCGCGAGATCATCTGCAAAAGCTAGTATGGATTCTGTGTATTTGTTGTTGAACTTAAACCGATAGCCCCACTTTTTTTCATTTCTAATTAATTTGTCTATTAAAATATTAATAACTATATTAAATATAATAGGAGAAATACAACAGCCCTGAAATAAACCAACGTTATAATTAAGTGGTTTTCATTAAAAATTATTGAGAATTTTAATTTTGAATAATATGATGCAATAATGTCGCGAACTACCATAGGAAAGTTATACCATTTAAGCGCGAACATCATTAGTTCATGTCGTACCGACCCAAAGGCGTTTTCTAAGTCTATCCAACAAACCGTAATTTGTCTCTCGCTAGTTCTAGCATCTTTAAGGCTTTCCGATATTAACGTATTATGTTCCAGGCATCCAGAAATTCCGGGCAAAAACCCTTTCTGGTGATTAGGCCTGAAATATCTATTGTTAATCATGAATTGCGTCATTTTAGTTTGTAAAAAAGAGAAAAAACCTAATGAATACTGTTCTCAACCAGAATTATAAATAATACTGTTCTAAACACTTTTATAATACTATTTAAATTGTTTGTAGTTTATTGTAGTAAAAAAAAATACATATGTTATATGTAGGTATAATATCCAAGAAAAAAAAATTAAAAAACAGAGTTTTAGAAAGCCACAAAACCTGTTCGAAAACTACAAACGACACTAATGATTGAAGTAAAGTAATTTTTTTGTACTACTTATAATTACGCAGAAAACCTAATGAATACTGTTCTCAACCAGAATTATAAATAATACTGTTCTAAACACTTTTATAATACTATTTAAATTGTTTGTAGTTTATTGTAGTAAAAAAAATACATATGTTATATGTAGGTATAATATCCAAGAAAAAAAAATAAAAAACAGAGTTTTAGAAAGCCACAAAACCTGTTCGAAAACTACAAACGATACTAATGATTGAAGTAAAGTAATGTTTTTTGTACTACTAATAATTACGCAGAAAATCTAATGAATACTGTTCTCAACCAGAATTATAAATAATACTGTTCTAAACGCTTTTATAATACTATTTAAATTGTTTGTAGTTTATTGTAGTAAAAAAAAATACATATGTTATATGTAGGTATAATATCCAAGAATAAAAAATTAAAAAACTGAGTTTTAGAAAGCCACAAAACCTGTTCGAAAACTACAAACGATACTAATGATTGAAGTAAAGTAATTTTTTTTGTACTACTTATAATTACGCAGAAAACCTAATGAATACTGTTCTCAACCAGAATTATAAATAATACTGTTCTAAACACTTTTATAATACTATTTAAATTGTTTGTAGTTTATTGTAGTAAAAAAAATACATATGTTATATGTAGGTATAATATCCAAGAAAAAAAAATTAAAAAACAGAGTTTTAGAAAGCCACAAAACCTGTTCAAAAACTACAAACGATACTAATGATTGAAGTAAAGTAATTTTTTTTGTACTACTAATAATTACGCAGAAAACCTAATGAATACTGTTCTCTGTACTGGTTGAGAACAGTATTCATTAGGTTTTCTGCGTAATTAATAGTAGTACAAAAAAAATTAACTTTACTTCAATCATTAGTATCGTTTGTAGTTAAGTACAGAAAGGTTTTTTTAAAGCGGGCCCCAGCGTGATAGAGCTTTGAATCTCTTCTACATATCACAATGTCTGTCTTCTACGTACCTATAACACAACCACTATAGTCAAATTACAAACAGTTCTTAAGTATTGTAAATGTATATATACTAAAATAGTCATTAAATTTTTATCTAAACTGTATAAATTACCATCTTATTTAAATAATGATCACTGTATGCTAACTATAAGTAAAATAAGAATACTAGCAAATAAGGATGTGCGGCAGCTACAGAGAATGATAATTGGAAAGTGCTTCACTTTTTGAGAGAATCTTAAACATAAGATTATATAATATGTATAATATGTATATGATATTCAGAACGAAACTTAAAAAGGGCAAAGTAAGTAGAATTGTAAAACGATAGATAGCTGTCGTCCACACTGGAATGAACACAAGAGTAAAAGGAGCAACAAAACTGTAAACACCAGAAAAGTAAAATATCACAAAGTGAAAAAAAATACTGTTGTATTTAAAACCCAAATACTGACTCCGGCATCCCATAAAAAATTGCCTTGCAACTGTAATATTTGAAAATAACCTTTTTTTTGTTTTATGAGACCATTGCATCCAAAAAAGAGGCAGAACGATGAATGTTTTCCGATTTTTGTTTTCCGTAAGAATGAGATATTTTGCTGCTATAAAAAGTAGCATATGTCCTTTCTTTATTTCTTATATATATGTGTCCCAAATTTCATCATAATCGGTGCAGTGGTTTAAGCGTAAAAGCGTAACAGACAAACAGGCAGAGTTACTTTACAATTTATAATATTAGTATGGATTCTTTGTTAATGGACCACTTAGTCCTTACTAAATTTATTAAAAGACAAGACAATCAGTTTCATTGATCAATACAAATGAAAATAAATCCAAATAAATCATTGGTGAAACATCGTTATATGGTGCGGTGAAAAAATATGGATCTTTGTCATTCAGAATTATATTTTCAAGATATTTTGATACGTTTGTTTGTTTGTTTTATTATATTGGTTTTGGTATTTGATAAATTAAATTTTAATTTCAAGAATGCGAATATGCAGTATTAAAGATAGTTTTGACTTTCATGGAACATATACCACAAACGGTTTCTGTTAGTAAATCTTCAAACTTAAAAAAAATATTAAATAAACATTAAAAAAAGATTATTCTTGATCTGTAGCTTTTTTTTTAACAAAACACTCTTTATAAAAATTATGGTAAATGTAGATTGAAATGTAGAAATATAGAACGCAGTATTCTTTTTTAAGTTCAAATATTATTTTAAACGTAAATTATTCGTTGTGTAACTAAAGTAAGTATAATAAAGTAAGTAACAATAACCATGCCATCACTTTTTTAAAGTGAAGGAAGTCAAAAGGACATACGCGACACGGACGGACATACAAAGTACGCGACATTCGCGTTGAGTCACAGACACTATGTTATCACGATAAGAACGTTATCTTTAATCAATATTCAATAGTTTCATATTTTTGATTACTTCGAAGTTTATTATTAGTACTTCCACAGTTCTCAGTATCTAAATTAAGCGCTGTTCGCTTTTCATTTGTATTATATGTGTACGTCGGTCAGTTTACTGATTAGTTGTATCAGATCAACTACTTGTATCAAAATCAGCTGCTTAAGATGTAATTATAAGGAACTACTACTAATAGTCAATAAGATGGTTTTCTGGTGAAAAAGAGTATGTTTTATTTTTTATATTTTATTGTGCCATATTGAAAGAAAGAAATAATTAAATGTTAACAGACTATATATTATTTTAACACGAAGTGTTCTATTTTGTGTTCCAGGGCCATGAATTTTTTTTCCACCGTACATGGTTGATCTGTAAAAAAGAAATTTAAGAACAATAAAAAGAAAGCAATTATATTATATAGATATGTGTTACATACATACATTTTAATAAATAAGAATAATGTTAGTAGATAAAGAGCCTTTTATTTTTTTTTATTATTCTAGCGGACAAATTTAATCATTGACGATTCAAAAGTGCGTGTAAAATGCGTACTTAAATAAAGATTTATTAAATTTGAATATTTTTTTTTAGGTAAATTAAATACCTATGTCGATCCACTGGTCAGTATAGCCGGCGTCACTTCGACCGGAACGGATTGCTTCACGCAGTGCGTGCTGTAATATAGTGGCCAAACAAAGAGCTGGCTCACCAGTAGCTGGAAAGCCATGGTTTATAATGATTAGATGTTTAAGCGTTATAACAAAGGTTTACAATTAGTGATTTAGATTCTGGAACGTTTTTATAGTAGTTACTGTTAAACCTATATAAATTTCATTTAAAGAATAAAGAAATGGCTTTATAAAACAACCAAATCAGATGTCAGACAGATTTGAGAACAATAGTTTTTATAAAAAACATAAATACCTTTAGATTGAAGTACACCAAACTCATTTCCAGCGTTTCTTCTAAAGTAAATTCTCATGTCAGCGGGTATATCCTTAAGTCCTGGAGGTTTGTAAGTCCACGTTCTATCCGTCAGTAATTTACCACTGAACTCATCATAGACAAGATCCTCAGAAGACCAGTAGCCCAGTCCCATAACAAAAGCACCTTCTATCTAAAATTTCATTCCTTTTTGTTAATATTTACGTTAAAAGCTTTTTTGAGATCACATAAAATTTGACAAACAAAATTCTTAGAACAATAAGTAACAATGAAGTGACTTCCTAAATCTTTATGAGGATAACGTTACATGATATATTGTTTCTAAAATTAGGAAATTATATTATAAAGATGTCTTTGGGATTTATTTATGTTATATTATAAAAGTATATATGATTGAATTGTATTATGATCGTTTTAATAATAATAATAATATCCCAGGACAATTTACACACATTGATCTAACACCCTTAACACAAGCAAATAATTTGCTAAGCAAATGTTAGACAACTATACAAATACATAGAAATACACATTATAAATACTGAGAATATATTTAATAAACGACCAAACCCAGAAATACAGAGATCTATCACATACATGCCTGTCCCTGCCGGGAATCACGTTTTAGTCGTACCTTCTCAAAAAGATATTTGAATTGTCATTTGTAAATAAATAGACATTAAGTCAATCAACTAACTATACATTTTTAAATGTATTCAATATAAATAATTAGTTTTGTTGCATATGTTTAATTTATTTTTAATTATATACCTGTGTTATATCAATTATGGGACTTAAACTTCTTCCAGTATCTTCAAGCAAATCAACTCTCTTAATATCGTGATTTCCAGTTAATAAATCTAATTCTAATTCTAATGCACAAACAGCATACACATCATAGGGTTTTAAATTATCGTTTCCTGAATACATATAAGATGCATTCAAATCTATTCCTTTCTCAAATGCCTTGGAAATTAGTTGCTCCCAAGAGAAAGCTCCAGTTTGTTTTATTGGCTGTAATCTCTCTAGAATAATCTCACAAGCTTTCATAGTAGCAAACGCAACACATTCGCTACCAATACTACCACCAGTTACCATTGTATTAGGAGAAACAAAACTTGTGCTGGGCTGAACTTCTATCTTTGATAAGGGAGTTCCCAAAACAAAAGCACATACTTGGGCAACCTTTGTATTCAAACCCTGACCCATTTCAATACCACCGTGGTGAATGACAACTGAACCGTCCGCGTGGTAAATAGATATCATCGAATTAAAAGTTCCAAAATATGCTATTTCAAATGTCATCGGCATTATTTTAAGTGCTTTCTTTGTCCAACGATTTTTTTCGTTGTATGTTTTTATTTCATTCAAACGAGAATCGTAAGCACAGTCTATTTTAAACTGATTTATCATTTCAGGTAGAGGGTTATTATCTTGTTTCATATTTTGAATGCGGACATCAATGGGATCCTTTCCAATAGTGTATGCAATGAATTCCATAATATTTTCTACCATTGCGATTCCTTCAGTTGACGCTAAAACAATGATTATTGAATAATTAAAAGGGTTAAGCGGATTATAGTTTCATATGCCAAAGCAATTACTAATTATTATAACAAAACATTAAAAACGATCGTCTAAAAATAGAATAATTACGTACACGGAGACCTGCAATAAGTGTTAGACGTATTATCAGTGATAACACTATTAGCTTCAATTTTCCATCTTCTTGTATCATAAGAACCGGTAATGTGCATTATTGTCGTTGGCGAGATGATTTCATTAAACGAATGTCCACTGTCGTGGTAGAATTCTTTCTTCAAATATTGTATTTTACCATCATTATTAACTCCCACCTGTTAACAATGAAACTATTATAAAATATTGTTATCAGATAAAAGATTCTCTGCTATTCTCAGTGCAACTGAAGAAGAGAAAACGGCAAGCGTTTTTTAAAAGTAACTTGTTTTTGTGAAAGTTTGATACTTCCCCTGTCGAGCCAGACTCTGAACAAGAAGTAATTACTTCGCTAAAGCTACATTATATCAATCAATTATTACTTAATAAAGACATTAACATTTTGAAATCTTACTTCAAATTTGTTATAAGCTGGAATTCTCTTTCCAACGCACTTCATATTCGTTATCAAAGGTAGTATAAATCTACATGGTTTTCCCGCCAAGAATGTTACTAAAGCTGTTGCACAAGCAATTTGAGAAGAACGTGATATTTTTCCTCCATAGCCGCCACCAACACGACGCACGATAACATTTACTCTAAAATGTATAAAATCATGGTTTTGATTTAGATTTTATCAATTTAAATTAATTAATAAAATAGTTCGAATATAAGTTTTTAATTATAATTGAGTCGGTGTAAATACGCTCTACAACGGTTTTCTTCATACTTACTTATTTAACGGTATTTTTAGACACTGCGCGATTGCTGTGCTAGTTAAATCAAGCCATTGACAAGACGAATAGACTTCCAGACCATCTTCGGTTGATCTTACAACGCATGTCTGTGGCTCCATATAATGATGGTATTGGCTCTTTAATTTAAATTCTCCTTTCAGTATATGCTTTACATCATTACCAATATCTGTTGGTTCAATTACTATATTTTTCATTACTCTATCTTTCGCTTCCGTTGAACTTAACACATCATTTGCCGTCAATAAAGGTTTGCGACTGCTGACATAAGAGTATATTACTTTAACCATCTTCGCAGCTTTCTCAGCAGTTCTTTCGTCATCAGCAACAATAATGGCTGCTGGTTGTCCGTAAAACATAACTTTTCCTGAACAAAGAATTTCTTCATTGGCGTTCATTAAGGGAATATTAGTGGGAGTAAATGTATTATCTCCCGGGATATCCTTAGCCGTGTAAATACTAACTACTCCTGTTATTTTCTGTGAAAATAAAAATATTAATATTTTAAGATTAAAAATATTAATTTATTGTTTGGCAAATTATTGCAAACATAAATATTTTTTCGTTTACTCGGCAAAAGTAAATCTTAATTTGAACTGTGATATAATATAATATTAAAAACATGACAAACTGTAATATAATATCATACAACATTTATTTTATAATATTTAAGTAAACATAACATTTTGTTATAATTTGATGTTGACGTGAACTTACTACTGTACTTCAACGCGTGGGCTTCAATAAAATTATAACATGTTAATAATAAACAAGCAAATACTTACAAATGCTTCAGTTACATCAAATCCACTAACGATGCTTCCGGCATTTGAATCAGCTGTAACAAATGCTGCAAAAACTTCGTCAACTTCTAAAGGTATGTCATTTGTGTATACAGCTTCTCCAGTACATTGCACCATTGCTTCTAGTTTAGTTACTGGTTGATTTAGGGGATATACACTTTTGTCGGTTTCAAAACTTTGAGTGCCTCTTGAAACACTTCTTTTAAATACATGACCTCCGGATCTGTATATGGGATTTATCATATCATCCGGACATAAAAATAGTATTGCCTGTAATAAATTTAAATATTAACAATATACAAAAATAAATATTATTAACGTTATCAAAAAATATTACCTTATAAAAGAGAGAAACAGCGAGCATTTTTCTGTACTTAGAAGATGGCTCTGGAGGATTGTCTTCTGGTTGCAATTCGTCAAACAAGCTTCTTAAAGCCATCTGCAACGCTTCATTAGTAAATGGATCTTTGCCGACTAAAATACTCTCTGACCGGTTTGCATGAATAAAAGTTGATGATATTCCTCCATAAACTATTGTTGCACTTTCCAAAAGTCTGGAGTTATGGTGTGATTTCAATAAGAAACCGGCATTAATGATTGCGTGAGCGTTTTGGGCTCGTGGCATTATCTGAAAAAAAATGGTAAATTAAAATTGTGTATCTTGTATATTGTGTATGTGTATATTGTGAATGTATTGTAAGAGTCCGTGGGCGGCGATGATCACTTAACACCAGAGGACCCCCAGGCTCATTTGCCTTTTTATTAATATATAAAAAAGTAACTTAAAAGATGATCTATTTTACCTTGAATGTTTTAAGAAAACAGGACTGAGAAAGAGGTGGAAGTATTATGTTTGTTATAATCTTTCCTTTCATATTGAATCTTAAAAAATCTGAAAATGATAACAAGCTTTTCTGATCTTCATCTTTTGCTGAAACCAAAAATAATGTTATTCTTAGAAACGTGTTGTCTATAATGTTATTGTTTTTTTAGAATTTGCTATAATTCTAAATCTTTTATGTGTACAATAAAATTAAATATTTTCACTCTATTATTCCCAATATGGTGTATATTACCTATTGTGAGCATCCCACCAACAGTTTCAAATAATAAAAACAAATCAGAAGGAAAACTGTTGTCATAATGTTTTAGCATTAGATTTCCACCAATTGTGCCGATCTGTTGAGAGAATATGATATTCATTCTGTTATAGCTTGACAAATTACAAAGTTTTTTTTTTAAATTGTTTTTAAATATATTCAGGGCAGAATTCAAACAGATCGAGCAGATGATTTAATAGAAGTCCAAAGTGTGAATCCTTCTTGTATCGATAAATTGTTCATTATTTATTTTTTTTAATTATATATAATATTATTGTATTTACATTCCGCACTGGAATATGTGCCACTACGTCCATGTGGTCATGAAATTGTTTCAAATAAGAAAAATCCTCATTTCCCGATGATAATTGGAGAAAAATATCCATCATTTTTGTCAAAGTCAAACCAGCACCCAGCACTAAGTTAATATCAATAGTATGTTGTTTAAGCTCAGACACACTAGAAATATCTATTACATTGGCTGGATAATCAATTTTGAAAACTCCTGAAATTGTATTAGAATGTTTACGAAGAAATGATGTTTCATTTTCATTTTATTGGTATATTTTATTATTATATATTTACCTTGACCTGTATTTCCAGCGATCAATTTATAGTCACTACCAGCCTTCATTATCTTAAATACGTCATTAAGGGAATATGCTTTGTACCATTTATATTGTCCACAGTCAATAACAATTAAGTCACCTTGTTCCTTGTTAATTGTTCTTGGCACATATTTATTAACATCATTTTTACAATAAATATTTGATTTCCCTATAGTCTTGCACTTTTTGTGGATACAATTCTTGGGACATTTAGAAGCTGCTATATCTTCAATATCGCGAACTTGTTTTAAAAGTTCACTGCTAGCATCATTTGCAAAAGATTTAAAAGCATCAACAATCGAACGATATCCTGTACATCGGCAAATATTGCTTCCGAAGGAATTTTCTATTTCTGCCGACGTTAGGTTTTTATTTTTAGATTTATAAAGACTGTAATAATTTACAAAATATATAAGCTTTGCTAAGCTTTTCTATAGTAATTTCTTAAGCATCGGGAGAGTTGTACTTGTTTTTGTATCAAGATGTAAAATTAATCAAGTATCAAAGATTAGAATTTATCTAACTAAAAACCAGACAGAGTATTAATGTTCTTTTCTATTAAGAAGACATATTTTGTTTGTAGCAGTAATTTTATCCTCATAAAGTTATTGTTATTTTCTGTGTCAAAAATGGTAATAAATGATGGCAATACATATTTTTAACCAAATAATTGAACTTATACGTACCTAGGTTACGGAGTATATGGTGGATATTTTAGGTGGGAATTTAAAAGTGAGAGTAATGTGCAACTATGTCACTACAAAGTAACTGCCTAAGGAGACTATTTTAATTATAAATTAGTACCTGGGTTTTCAGAATTATAAAAATACAATTACCATGAAAATTTACAATTCATACGAAATTTTTTTATGAATCCAGTCAATCCTATTTATTTTGAAGATAAAAGATCTGCATCTAAATATGTATCTGAAATTAGACTCCTAAAAAATTTAGACACTCCCAAATATATTTTTCTTTACGTCACGGCAAGTATTGAAACTTTATTGAGTAAAAAAAAATGTGTGTGTTTGAAAAGTAAGACAGGATATTGCAATTTTTAACAACTTTTTTGACATCGAAAATATATCTCCATAATTTGTGTTCCTGCCATTTTTGATAACTCAACTATACCTTACCAAATGTATGTTGAATTCAAATGGGTTGTTATAATTTCTGACTTTATAAATGGATAGATCGAAATCCAGAAAAAAAAAAGATATTTCTCGCAACTTTGCATGTTTTACTAAGCATTTGTATGCAGGTCAGAATATATCAAAATGAATGGTTAGCCTCCTAAAAATAGTATCTTATATGTTATGTTACAGATAGTTTGGATACCCGTCTGTACGTCATATGTATATTAGTTATACTTTTTAGAGCTGTGTGTAAAAAAAAAGACGAAGTATAAAAAAATCATATAACTTTTTTGTACTTCATCCCGGGATACCTTACCTATACATGTTCATAACCATCCCCGGCGTGCAATATCCACATTGAGTCCCGTTGAATGTTGCCAGACGCTGTTGAATGTCATGGTAACCAATGTTTTTATTGCCGATGCCTTCTATGGTTGATATTTCCCAGCCGTGACACGATAGAACTGACACCAAGCACTAATAGAACACATGTTAAGAAAGACTATATTACTTGGAAGTAATCATAAGGACCATGAATAAAGATAAACTAACAGAATTAACAGCAAATGTATTGGATTCGTGTGTTGGAGGTGAGGCTGCTTTAACCGATACGAGGCAGGCCCCGCAGCCGCCTTCCTTACACATAGACTTAGTCCCTTGAAGCCTGGCTACATTTCTTATATATTCAAGAAGTGTTACCTCTGGACCGTATTTGCCGTCAACTGAAAGAAATTAGAATGTTTATCAAAGTAACTTTCATCTTATAAATTGTGATACTTAATAATTTAAATATAATATTTGAATTCGGTAAGAAAACAAGTCGTTTGTTGATAATTGTTCTGATATGTGATATACGTTTAAATTACCAAGGAAAGCCAATTAACTTAGATGCAGAGGAATTGCATACCATGAAATAGAAGCGGTTCACTTCAGTGATTCAAGTTACATTTCTAGCACTAAGCATTGTAAGTCTCAATCGTTATCATTTACATATCATATTAGCATCCTCACTTAGTGTTATGTCATATACTGGATATTACTTACTGGATATGTTTTTAGGAATTTCATCAAAATATTAAAACCATATAAATACAACGAATACAGTTACAAACCTTTATGTTCTTTTCCGTTGATTTTAAAAAATATTTCAGACATTTTGATTTAAATATTTTATTTATAATATACAGAATATATATGCTTAAGTAAGATTTTTGTTTTAAGTGGAGTGACCAAATACTTTGACACAAATGGTCCTTGCGTTCTGAGTTACATATTGATATTGATATCTAGCAGTTTATTACCGGCCACGAACAGCAATTTTATGCAACCTCAATTTAATTGCACTTGCAATTATTGCAACAAAGCTTAATAACAGAGTAGGTTAGATTTAATTTCTAAACGTCTGCCTCAATTAAAAACTTGCTAGTAATTTATATAATAAGAAAATAAATAGTCTTTTGTGATTTCCTGTGATTATATAAATAACTAGTTTTTGTAATACTTAGCATGCCCCTCCCCCCTACACCCTTAAAACAATCTTACAACAATTTGTCTTTCAAATTAATTTTTGTACTTACCCGTAAATATTTTTTCGGAGTTACCAAATTATCTTAGACGATAATAAGTTAAGATCAAACTACATTTCATAAAACAGTCTTCCAATAAATAATTCTGTTGTATTCGAATTCCTGTTAAAACCAAATTTTATTATCCTTTATGTGTTTTTTGTCTATTTTGTTAAAAGTTCTATATGTTAGAAAGGTTTGTTACAATATGTAGTCATGTTAAGCTTATTTAGATTTTAAATAAATATAAGGTGAAAGTTAAATCTCTATGGTCAGGGATTGGAACTCGCGATCCTGAAAACAGCCCGGTTGAAATGTGACGGTTTTCCAGAGGAGTTATTTAAAAAGTATCCCATATAATCACTGGAGCTATATTCTGTAACTGCCTTTAGCGCAGGATGGAAATAATGGTGACAGAAAAAATCGAATGGGTTCGAAACGAGTTGTCCAAAAGTAAGATTAATTTACGTGAATTTAGCCGGTTTAATATATATTTAAAATTAATAAAGTAACATCATCATCATCACCAAAAACATTAGTGTGGTAGTGGGGATTTAAACCAGTGCCTGGAAGATCACGCAGTAGACTTTCGAGATGAGGGAACCCATAGTTCGATGCCTTGGGCGATGCAAAAACATAAGGTTAAGTTAGGACTACAATATATAGTCTTTTAGACTAACTCAAATGCAATAAGCGCCTGGAGTGGTACCTATGTCTAGAACAGGAGGGGTGCTACGATGCGAATATTAGAGAAGAAGGATCTCCAAGTTCTAAGCAGTGTTACTATTTCAACTTTCGATACTGAGTGGGGACGTAGTCGGTCGTAAGGTATTGCAGCGATAGGGACTTTAGGGCCTGCATGAGCGATATGCTCACACTAATCGACGACTGAAGGATTGAAGAGGGTTTTGCCACCTCTGATCAAATAATCAAGAAGTGCACCCAGTCAAGTGGCGGTCACTTGCTTTGAGTTTGTTTTTAGATCCTCTGATGAAATCAGTAGAGAGAAGGGCACCCTATGATGAGAGACACATGTCTTATTTTGATGTGGAGTTGATTTTCGACTGGGAAACAGCACTGGAGATCGGGAGGCAGATAAAATCCTGTCTTTAACATGTACTGAATTAGGGAATCGGAATGAAGTTTACCTTCTCATCGCCCAAGATATGTGCAACGGTTGTCACTCGATGCTTAAGAACGATGCCCCTCTCTGAAAGAGTAACTGATAACAATACCAAACTGAATAAAAATCTGTCTAGTTCGTTTTGTGTGAAGCGTGAAACGTACACAGACGTACATTTTTCTCCAAACATCATGTACAGCTTTAGCCTCGTATCTAATTTATTACATGTACATGTATAATGTATATTATGGAACAAAAAAGAGCACTAAAAGATACAAATTATTACATCAAGGAAGACTACCCAATATACGTACTGGAGAAGAGAAAAGAACTGCAAGAGCAATTACAATTAGAGAGAGAAAAGGGGAATATGGCCAAAATTGTTTATGACAAACTAATAATATCTAAAAACAACACTAAACGAAAATTACCTACCTCACCTGAAAATGCCAACGGAACCAATAGCAAGACGAACACGCAAATAAATAAAAAGAACAAAATACAACAAACTGTTACTTCAGCCAACAAAGGTCACCAGAGGTCTGGTAGTTTCTCAGAGGGTGTCATCAAACAAGGATTACTGAACTATGTAGTTAGAAATACAGCAAATATGAATAATAGTCAAAACACACAAGCATAGCAATCAAGCGCCCCCTCCTCCGACATAGAGCAAACAAAAACACAAATAAAAGCACGCACCACACATCATCTTCCAACCCGGCCGGTCACCGTGGAAGAGTACGACCACAACCCTCCAAAGTTAGATATTATAGAAACAAAGAGAAATAATAATAAAAAAAAATCCAAGAAAATCAATATATATATACATAGCAACATACAATGTTCGAACCTTATCGACTTACGAACGGTTATTGGAATTAGAGGAAGCAATTCAAGAAATAAATTACGACGTTATAGGCATCTCTGAAATGAGACGGCTAGACACCAATATAGAAGAACATGAAATCTTTATATTTTGTCACGTGGGTCACACGCCTGGTCTGTACGGAGTCGGCTTTATAATAAACAAAAAACACAAAAACAATATAGAGAGCTTTACTGGTATCACGGAACGAATCGCTGTACTCAACATGAATATTCAAGGCTTCCTTGTATCTATTATACAAGTATACGCACCAACGGAAGCGGCAAGCGAAGAGGAAATAGAGGAGCTCTACAAATTGGTCGACAAAAGTCTAGATACCGCACATAAGAATATTATACTCATGGGCGACTTCAATGCGAAGATCGGCATTCCCAAGAAAGAAGAACACTTAATAACAAAACAATTCGGATACGGAGTAAGGAACGAAAGAGGCCAAAGTTTATTAGATTTCGCGTTGGAGCATAAACTAACTATAATAAATACATGCTTTAAAAAGAAGTTAAGCAAGAGGTGGACATGGAGCTCTCCGGACGGGAAAAGTAAAAATGAAATAGATTATATACTAACGAATCAACCGAGAATATTTCAAGATATCGGCACTATGAACTTAAACTACCCGTCAGACCATAGGATTATCAGAGCAAAAATTAAATTAACCAACCTTAAAAAAAGGAGAGCTAAATACACGAGTATACAAACATACCAACTAAAAAATGAGGAACAAATTTTGACGTACAGGGAAACCTTATCAAACATGCTATTTGGACGAGGTGCTAGCCATGGTAACACCACAGTACAAACACATTATGACGTCATCACAAATGCAATTACCAAGAGTTTAGGATCAGCCCAATCAGTGAGTAAGGAACGCAAACGCCACAAGTGTCTATCGGAACGTACAACATCCCTTTTAAAGAGAAGAAAAGAACTACAAAAAACAAAAAATAAGACACGAGCTATGAAAAAGGAACTCTCTGCACTCTACAAGCTAGTCAACAGGTACATGAGAATTGACTATGCAAAGCATAGACAAATCACAATAGAAAATCATCTGAACCTCACCGGTAGCACAAAGAAGGCCTACAAAGAACTAAGAACATGCAAAAACTGGATAAAAGAGCTAAAGGAGCTAGGTAGAGACATAAGTAAACGAAACGATATTATCACGACAGCAACCAATTTTTACAAAAACCTTTACAGCGATAAAAATCATACATCTGCACTTCAAAGCAATAGTATAAACACAGCCGGAAACATACAAATCGACCCCACTGATTGTGAAATTATAGAGAATGTCAAATCAATTGATGAGAAAGAAATTGTAGAAGCTATAAAAAGACTAAAACTAGAAAAATCGCCTGGATCTGACTACATAACAAACGAAGCTTTAAAGTCAGCTTATCATATACTGGCAACACCACTCGCGGAGTTATTCAATTTGATATTACAAAAATCCGAAACTCCTACACAATGGTCTGAATCAAATATTATTTTAATTTATAAGAAGGGAGACCCAAAAGATATAGGTAACTATAGACCTATAAGCCTACTACCTACCTTGTACAAGCTGTTCTCTACCATTATAAACTTAAGAATCAGCCCTGAAATCGAAGCTGGACAACCTATAGAGCTGGCCGGATTTAGGCAGGGTTTCTCTACGACAGATCACATCCACACCTTAGAATTAATTATAGAGAAGTATAGAGAACAGCAGCGAACTCTATATCTCGGATTCATTGATTACCAAAAAGCCTTCGACACGGTAACATATGACAGCGTTTGGAAAAGCTTAAAAGACCAGAGGGTAAGCGAAATGTACATAAAAGTCATCAGAAATATATATAATAACAATACGGGTAGAATAAAGTTAGAGACACTGGGCCCGAGCTTCCCCATAAAGCGAGGAGTGAGGCAGGGCGACCCTTTATCGCCAAAAATATTTATAGCCATACTGGAAGTCATCATAAATAAAATTAACTGGAGTAATTGTGGACTCTACATACAGGGAGCCTATCTGAGCCATTTACGTTTCGCTGACGATATAGTAATACTATCAGAGACTAGCTCTCAGCTGCAGCTCATGATGGAAGACCTACAAAAAGCTAGCGCCAATGTAGGACTTGAAATCAATCTCGCTAAAACCATGACAATGACTAACAGCTACAAAAAACCAATAAAAGTTAATGGCAGTCCACTTGAATACACAGACAAATACATTAACTTGGGAAAAACAATCAGCTTTGAAACAGAAAACAACGATTTAGAAATTGAAAGAAGAATTCAGAGAACCTGGAACAAATATTGGAGTTTGAAAGAAATCTTCAAAAGCAACATGCCAATAGAATTAAAAAGTAAAATAATGAATTCTAGTCTGTTACCATGTTTGACTTATGGGTGTCAGACATGGAAATTTACGGCAAAAGTAAAGCGCAAGATCACGTCCTGCCAGCGAGGAATGGAGAGAAGCATGCTCAAGGTAAAAAAACTAGATAAGATTCGGCATACAAAAATAAGATCTATAACAAAAGCCACTAATGCCTTGAGTCATGCACAGAAATTAAAATTCAAATGGGCCGGCCACATAGCGAGACTCGGAGATAATAGGTGGACATACAACACTACCATATGGAAAGGACCTCAGGGAAAAAGAAAAAGAGGAAGACCCTATACCCGTTGGGAGGATGATATTAAAAAAGTAGCTGGCTCAAACTGGTTGCAAATAGCGCAGGACAGAGGAAAGTGGGCATCTTTGGAGGAGGCCTTTACCCAACATGGGGATCATGCTTAATGCATAACAAAATAATAAATATTACATAAAAATTATATATAGATTCATAGAATTTAAGTCATGTAGTATAATAAGTAGTTAAGTATAGACACAAAGTAGTGCATAAGTAGTAATAAGTACAGTTGTAAGCATGGTCAAATAAAGGCTTTTTATTTATTTATTTATTTATTTTACATGTATAATATATTAACTTGATAAACAATATATAAATTTTTTATCTTTGTTTCATATAACCTCTGTATATAGCCTCAACCTATTAACTCTTAAATAATAAAAAAAATATTCAAAAATATGTCTCGAAAATAAAAATTGTAAACGAGCATCACTTGTTACTAAATGAGGCATGAGAGTTTCCACTCTTTGAAATTTAAGTTATTCATTTCTTAATGTAGTTCTCAGTCCATCATAGCATGGCACGAACCAAACTGAAGTCTACGATATAATAAAAATAATAGAAAAAATAAAGTGCATATAATTAATATCACTAATTCAATGATAACTAGAAATCGTTAACTCGACGATCACAAACCTAATTGAACGATAATTCGATAATTATCAAATCAACATAATTTGTGAATATAATACGTATGATGATGATAATGTTAACCAATTGCTCCGAACTCGGAATGATTACTGTGTTTGGCGATTATCACTGTCATTAACTATGTAACTATGGCCACCTGGTGTAGCGGTAGCCAATAGCCATGCCTGCGTTTTACCGGACGGATGTTGAATTCCAACCACAGAAAAAGAATACTAGGTAAATTTAATACTTTTAGTATCCAGTATTGCTTTTTGACTTTTTCTGGAAACAATAAATCAATAGATAATCTGGGTACTAGTTATATAAATAGTTATAATACACCAGTTCCCTTATAATATCAACTCCAGCAATATACAATAGATTTTAGACTATGATTGACATAAAGTAGGTTGTTGTATAACGTGTGTCTAACAGGATTGGGGCAATTATGAAAATAATTTTATAAATTATTCAAATACTAGCACAAAGGTGGTGGTATATGTTTAGCTCCAGCATGTCATCAAATATGTATTGTGATCTAATCTCATAGAAAACGAGTTCTAGCGGAACTAAATAATGCCTCTACAAGGTATAAACATGTCGACATTCAGAGTTAGCACACAAAATGTTTGAACTTAATATTATTAACAAATTGATTTTATTTTCAATTATATTTTATAACGAAGGGTGTCTTTACAGAATTATTTTAGGTTTGTTGCTATTTATTTGCTTTCACGTAAGCGTCAATGATATAATTTACCAAAAAGTCTCATATTAATACTTTAAATTGAATGTTTTGTTTTGAGAAACTCTTAATATATAAAAATTATTGAAGTGAAACTTCTTTTGGGTTGGAAAAAAATTTAGAGTAACAGTTTTTCGTTACGCGTGACATTTTTCCGTTACGCGCCAGCTTTTTTCGTATAGCTTCATCTCTTTTACACCATGTTGCTATGGAAATACTAAATAATCAAAATGACAAGTATGTGGATTACAAAACACAATTTACATTAACCAAAAATAAAATTATCGGATTAGAGTTTTATAATTAAATAATGAATTGTAATTACATACTGGACAATACGATTTTATGGACTTGCTATTGAAACTAATAAATAAATTCAAGATTATAACATGAGGAAGAAATTATGAAATATAATTTATAATATTTTTAAAAAACATTGATTGTCTGTAATAGAAGAAGTTAGAATGAAAAGAAATACGAGTTTTGGCTGAGAAATGGCGCATTGGGGTCCTGATCTTTACAAGGTCTGTTTTGCTATACCTAGAACGAACAACAACTCGAAACAGCAGAAACCATGATGAAGAATAATTTTATTTGTGATCCAACATGTTAAGAAGCCTAAAGTTATTATTTTTAAAGTGGATTGTGTACATTTGTCTGTTTTTATGGTACTTATGTGTTTCTTCTATGAGAATATTATACGTCAGAAACAGTCGATTCACTTCTTCGTTTTAATTAATTAATATTAATGAAAATTAAGACGTTTTTCTGTTACGCGCCATCTTTATTTCTAAGTCACATTTAAAAGAAAATGTGAATTATATTTACATGTCATAAAGAAGTTTCACTTCTTACATGTGTACACTAGTACACACACACATATTTTTTTTTAATTTCTAATAGTTACGGTTGACTGATTACCACGACAGCTGGAAGGCATCATTGGCCTGGAAGTCATCAGATTTACAAGCGAGACAATTCGTAATGGATAACAACTTGCAAACATGGCTTACGAGCGGTAGTGGTCTGTAGTTCCTCTTCTTGATGAACAATACGACGATGCTCCTGTTCCGTGTTTTCGGCGTGGTACCTTCTTCGAAAAGAACGGCATGAAGCATCTGAAGGACTTTAAGTACCGGTTATCCACTCGCTTTCAAAAGCTCCTAAGTGATTCCATCCTCATCCGGCGCCTTGTTGTTCTTAAGCTGTTTTAGAACCATCCTTTTTTTTGCTTTGCTAAACAGAGATGCTTCTAACGAAAACTTTGGAGTCTTGGTTCCGTTCCATTGCATCTTTAATACATTTTGTATTGACGGCACCAATGTCGTCTTACAAGGAAGTTTGAATCTCCCTATCGGGCTGCCTATGTGACTTTGCGTCGTCGAGTGACTGCAGCACCACTAAGCTTCAACTTGCCATGTATTCGAGAGCAGACCAAGTTTTTGAGGTCTATCCTTACGATGTTGTGTAAAGAACTTTGACCCCACGTCATGAACAGTTTTCACAAACCATCATCCACTATGACGCAGTTCTCTAGTAGGGATCTGAAGCGATTCTGCACTTCTAGTTGAAAACCCTCGGGGTTTGGAACATGGGCATTAGATGGTTGGAGCGTAAACTTTATTAGTAAACCCTCTTCGAATTTGAAGTGGATTTTCAATGTGCCTCTTACCATTCGGTCATCACTTCCGGTTTTCATCCTGTAAATCATGGAGACATCATTAAAAATGCATCTCTTGTTGGTTTCTATCTCAATTTTGGCCATACCATTGGGAACAACTTAAGTTCATTTCCTCTGAGTCGGCTTTTGAAAAAAGGAGTTCATCATAAAGAGCCCCTCCTTTTCCAGAAACTCGGCCAGCCTCTGACCCCTATGGTTTCTATGTTCATATTCAAATTGACCCACTTTCAACTCTGAATGGCCTCTACTGCCAAGTTTCGCGTTAAAGTCCCCCATATCAATAGTAAAGTGAATTTAGGAGGTACGTATGGCTCTTCTAACGTCCTCATATAGCATAGAGTGCGACAGGTCGCGGTGCATTTACCTGAATGACCTTCAGCGAATATCTTTCAGATATTCTGAGTATCAGGTATGCCACCCTGGTCGACACACTTTTAATGGTTGTTATGTTGCTTACAAGGGACTTGTAACGGACTTATATATAAGTTATAACATAATAAGCAAAATAGCTTAAAATATAATAATAATAGTAAGAAAAACCACTGTTCATTTAATCTCTATTGGCCAATAGAAAGCAACGTTCACTGAATTTCTTAACTATTTTAAGAAAACACATTTCATTATTCATAATGAATAATTTTTCAATCGAATTAAAAAAACAAACACAAGATTTAAATAATCTATTTATTGGATAAGCTACCTTTCTTTTACATTAATCCTTCAATTTTAATTTTAGTATTTTTATCTAATATTATTATTTAGATTAACTTTTTAAAACAAGTTCATATATACTTGGTATTATCGTTTGTTTTGTAATCATAAAGCATCAAATAATTGTTATATACTCATAGCGTTTTATATTTATTTACTGTTCAGTGAAATGTCACGTAAGTTTATTTTAAGTAATTTATATTATTTGACATAAATAATATAGATGGACATTTTATTTATTATAAATCTCTTAAACTCGAACATTTCTTTGGTTCTGACACCTTCTAACAATGAGTTTAATATTGTTTGTGGTGTCTTTTCAATGTCAAGTTAGCTCTTAATTGGAACTTCGATGTCTCATGTCTGTGTAGCTTTAGAAATTAAACCATTCTGAAATATTGACCTACAAATATATTCACTATATAATGTAAACCTAATCAGCTTGGGAGTAGCCATACGTGACTGGTTATGTTATTTATAAACTAGCTTTTGCCTGCGGCTTCGCACGCCTTAAATTCGTAGTCAAACCATTCTCTTTCCCTTTTGTATTTTCTTCTATAGGACTTGTTTTAAGTGTTACAATCAAAATTACGACATCGCACACTGTCACAAAATCTATTTAAAGTTTTTAATAAGGATACAATATTAGGAACTGTAATTTTTTTATACCCCTCTTGTTTTTACTTAAACGTCCATTTAAATATTTTTTAAACAGAATACTTAATAACCATTCTAACCATACATCACACTTATCGATTTTCATTGAACATAATCTAAATATGACCATGTAAACTTGAGGAATTCTGAGCTACATATTCGACGTTATTTTGACCATTAACTTGTAAGTCTGGTCTTATTAGAAAAAAAAAACTATTTTAAATGCTAAATAATATGTATTAGACATTCAGTTCAGACATTAGCTATTATTAAGACTTGTTTCAGTAATACACAGTACTTGCACTTCAATGTTTAATATCCAACCATTTGTTAAGAATGGGCGAGAGCAGCCCTTACAACTCGTTTTATAATATTTTAACACTATAATTTTTAGGTGATGGTAATTTACAATTTCATAACCAACTTACAGATGATATTATTTATAGCTTATAATAAGTTCTAATAATTAATAAAAGATTAAAAATTATGTTAAAATATTCTATGCTTCTAATTCTTAAAACATTTAACAGTAAATAGTAAATAACATTCCATAATTAATTGCTTAGGTGGCGCTACTGTTGAAACTTATGAACTAAAACATGTAAATTCCAATGTATTTACCATTTAAATTATTATAAATAAATATGACTAACACTATATGCAATAATAACATTTTCAATACTGAACATTCACAAAAGCCAATTTTGAGACAGTTTCCACGGTTCCATAACAGAGTGCGCCGCGCCGGCCGACGGTACCGCCACAAACGCGATGTCCCAATATTTGAAATCTGTTATATCTGTTATAGTGCGGATTTTCCATTTTAGTATTTGTTATATCAGTTATATCTTCAGCTCTTTTAGCATTATTATTTTATAACATTTACATATAATATCTATAGTATAAACTTTTATTTTTCTTTCAGTGCATAACAAAAAAGTATTATATGCATTGAAGTTCCTATTCATAACCTGTGTGTACGCTGCTAGAGAATCAAAACAGCAGGCCAGTTTCAGCGTCAGTTCTATCCTTGAGTCTCTTCCTGCGCTGCAGCCGTTAGTAAAAGCAGGCTCAAATAGATGTACGTACATCAATTAGCTATTACTAAATCACACTATATAGGTGTAATTTGTATCATACAAGATGATTATGAAAAACCTTAGATTTCCCAGATCGACCAATTTGGTAATTTTACAACAAATTTGTTGTAATAAGATTTGTCGTTCCGGCTGGCGGTAAGTCGCCAAATTGCTTGCTTACGTCAAATAATCTGTATACATTGACATACTTTTCGAGTACGTTGTTTGATTCTTAAAATTCAATAAAAAAGACTTATGAACCTCTTTGAATATAATTTTGTCTTTGATAGCTGTTTGCTTGTTAAGTATGGTTGTTTTATCAGAGATTAAGTGTTTTTAAGAATCTAATTTCGAGGGTTGAAGGGCTATTTGGTCTAAACGACATGTTTTTGCGAAATAGGGTTAATATAATCTCCATTTCGCAAAAAAAGATTTTACTTAGACCAAGTAGACTTGAAACCATCTATTATATAAAAAATATAATAAGCAACCATCTTACCCAGTGGCGTAGCGTGAGTGTCGGCTGCCCGGGGCGGAAGACAATTTTGCCGCCCTCTTATTTAGGTATTTTATTTTAATGTATACTATGCATTACATACATTAATTATAGAGAACTTTTCGGAGAGAACAGTCATCATTATTTTGTATTATACAGGCTAGATTTTAAATAAAAAACAGTTTATCTAAGTTTTACAATCACGTTTATTAATACAAAAATTCTTTTACTTTAACCAATTAGATACATTGATTTAACTTAGGTACCTATCACTTAAGATTAGGTACACCTTGAGGATCGACAAGATTAAATAAAATCAATTTTTATTTAGAACTAGAACGATACTATTATATAACATTTTTATTTTTATTGAAAAGTAATATGAGTATTTCTTAAAAAAACAAAACAAAACTTCCGTCTTTAATTAAAAATTTATACGTCTACTTTTTTTAAGAGCAAAGTCTTTTATTGCACCGTCAATGTCTATCGCATCACACACCTCTTGCTCAATAGACAAAATAGCCAAATTAGTTAGTCTTAGAGTACTCATTGTCGATCTTAAATAATTTTTAATCAATTTCAATTTTGAAAAACTTCTCTCACAGCTGGCATTGCTTATAGCAACTGTGAAAAATATTCGGAACATTATTAAAATATTGGGCAGAGTATCTTCCAGCTTGGATTTAACAATAAATTTAAATAACTCAAGTGAGTCTGCATTAATCAATTCATTTTCGTTGCCTGTAGCAACAACGAAAGTCCGCAGTCGAAGTCTTTCCAGCTTGAAATCCTGCTCGTCAATTTCGTCAGATGCGTAGTCTAGATTACATTCAGTGTTGTCTGGATCTAATAATATAGCCGGTGTTAGATAAGCAAACTTATCCGTTAAATTCTGTAGCTGTTGAAAACGCTCACGAATTTCTGCAATAACTCTATCTAACGAAGAAAACAGCTTTCGTCTCAACTCATTTTCACAAGACAAGTTAGCATCTCTAGTTCCGTCATCAAAAATATGCTTTCTTGTTATGCGCCTCCGAGGTTTTATGGAAATTCCAAGTTCTTCACACATATTTTTTGCATAACCTACAGCGCCATTTGCCCATTCCTCTCTTTTCTCTGTCAATATCATCTGCAAAGCATTTACTTTCTGAGCGCACAATCTTATGTCAAGTCCCCTTGTTTGTAAATATTTTTGTGCATCATTCACTTCATGTAGCACCGGTTGCCACAGGCCCAAAAAACAAAGAAAAGAAAATGACTGCATCGAAACTAGTAAAGTACCTGCATCTGTCCTAGTGTTTAAGCTTTCACCTGCCTCCGTCAGTTCTTCCAAAGTGACGAGAATATCTTTGTAATGATGCCATGTCACATTTACGGCATCGCCTCTTGCACTCCACCGCGTGTCTTGAACCCTTTTTAAGCTTTTGCCTGTAGCTGTTATCAGAACTTCCCAACGATGTGTCGATGAGGAAAAAAAAAATAGCAACGTTCTAAAGTGCCGAAAAAAGTTAGTGAATCCACCTCAACTGAGGCAGCGTGTAAACAAACTAGGTTTAACGAATGATTTGAGCAAGGTACGAATTCAGCTTTAGGGTTTATTTCTCGAATTCTTTGCTGAACTCCTGAATACTTTCCAGCCATAACAGCAGCATTATCATATGCTTGGCCTCTACAGTTGCTTATATCTAGGCCATCAGCTTGAATTTTGTCCAAAATCATCTTTGAAATTCCTTCAGCAGTTTTGTCTTTAGTTTCAATGAAATCTATAAAAGATTCCATTACTTTTACTTCCTGATTTTCAATTACTACGTATCTTAATACCTGACTTGTTTGATCTTTATGAGAAAGATCTGGAGTGCGGTCGAATATAATTGAATAATACTTAGCCTTTTTTATTTGTCCGATGATATGTTGGCGAACTTTATTTCCCAAAATGGCAATAAATTCGTTTTGTATTTGTGATGACATGTAAGTGATTGAAATTTTGCCAGATATTTTAGACCTTACAAGATGTTCACGAAGTACAGGATCGTATTTTGCAATTAAATTAACCAATTCTAAAAAGTTTCCTCTATTGGTACCGGTGTCGTTTTCTATATGTCCACGTAAAGCCAAATTTTGTTTGGCAAGGAATCTTATAATATCAAACATTCTGATAAGAATTTCCTGCCATTTCTTTATTTCTTTTGCCTTTATGTCTTGCTCTTTTTTGTCAATAGTCTTTAATTTTTGAAGTCTGCTCTCCAACTCCTTCCATTTGCAATAATTTTGGATGTGTAGTGCACTTGATTCGTGACTTGAAACCTTAGGATTTAATTTCCACCAAGTATTAAATCCATCAGATGAGCAAAATTTAGATCCATTCGGTGTACTTACGTTCTCAAATAAACGACAACAAAAGCAAAATAATGATGCTTTAGCTGGAGAATAAGCCATCCAAGTACGTAAAACTTTTTCGCCGTTAGTCAATGTACGATAAAACCAATACTTAGTAAGCCTTCTTGTCTCTCCTTTTGATTTTAAAGAGCACGAATCTGAGCGTGTTACTGTTGACATTTCAGCGAAATTAGTATCAATATGCTGAACAATTTCCTGTCCTTGCTGAATGAGATGCAATCGAATATTGTCGTCTATGTGTTCAGGCCATTTTCCAATATCGTCGAAATTTTCCTTTCGTCTTTGGTACTGAATAGCAGACAATGATGATGTTGTATCAATCTCTGTTTCGGAATTATGCATGTCCATGTCTGAACATACAGATGGAGACACTAATGCAGTGGATGTTGTTGGAATTTGATCTTTAGGAACAATGTCAAGTTCTTGTATTTTTTCAGCTTGTTCTGGGTTTAAAGGCCCAGTTGTCTGTGATGAATTTAAGCCTAACGAGGAATCTGACGTGTCAGGAACAACACTTTTCACATATTTAAGTAAAGCTCCTTCATTTGCTCTAATATTTTCCAACTTAGCTCTTCTCTTATTACGGTAAGAAGCCCCACTTTCTTTTACTCTTTTCATTTTTGATGCTAAAATCAAAAAAATATTAAATGAGAAAAGTACAAGTTAGTGTTGTAAACAAAATTATCGAACATTTCAAAAGAAGTACCTAGGATATTAAAAAAAACCTTGCTTTACTGAAATTTTCCGTTTTTAGGGTTTTGTACCCAAAAGGAAAAAAGTTGAGCCTTTATCTATCTTTACTTTTATTAAATCATTTCATTGACCGTCTGTCTGTCAAGACCTTTTTTCATAGGAACAAGTACTTACTTACACATATTAAATTGAAATTTATATCACAGTTTCCGATCAAGATCCCTTTGAAATGTGAAAATACTTTTATGCACTTCGGCGTTTCTTTTTTATTTTAATAAATTAAAGTTTGAAGTTTGAACAACATATCAGATAGTCCAACATACAATTAGATTAATATAATATTTAATACTCACTCAGTTGAAAGTTGTTCAATAATTTCACAACCACTACACGCACTTATTTGCACCAAAATCACAATTTGGAAAGCGTAACATAATTAAAATACGAGACAATGTGAATTGGACAACTGACGATCCATCAATAAAACTTTCTTTGAATTGTCAAACTTTGTCAAAGCACGTAATTCCCCGTACCTTAAAGGGGCTTTCTCGTACGTGTGATAAACTATATTGAACTTAATATATATGTAATAGAAGTCATTCTCGCTGATTGTTAGTCATAAACGGGGAATTCCCACAAGTCAGTATAGACGTTGTTGCCAGTCGCTACAAAATATCATTCAAAGAAAAGGAATTCCCCGAATTCGTCACAAAATAAGTAATGAAAAATTCCGTGCTCCTTTCAATCGGTCCAAATTTGTAGTTACGATAAAAATATATATTTTTTATTTATTGTTAAATTTTGCCGCCCCCTATAAAGTGCCGCCCGGGGCGGGCCGCCCCCGCCGCCCCCACTACGCTACGCCACTGATCTTACCAACAATATAAAGATGATGACAATATAAAATTTCTAATAAATGTTAATGATCTAACAAAGATTTCATATCTAAAAATGATAGTTTGTTTATATTTTTTATATAGGTATATTTTTTTGAATGAAAACATTTGTTAACAGAAAAATATCTATTAACAAAAAAAGAAACTATCTATCTTTTTCTTATTACTAATCAAAATAAAACTTTTATCGGATTGGATTATTATTTTTAGTTGGTAAATAAATATAAAAGAGGTTATGATTATTTTCATATTAAATTATATTTGCTTGCTGCGCTTGTGTGTGTGCTTACAACATTTTTTTTAATATGTTTACATTGTTAACAATATCTGTGTCTGGAATAATGTGATATGTGTGTGTTTAGGCTCGGACTCGGACCCATTATGAAAATGATATTACTCGTACGTAATATCATAATTTCTCATAGAAACTAATAAAAGACTGTAAAAGATATATTTTATGAACATTTTATTTCACAGGTGAAGGATTAAAAAGCTACTTCGGGTTAACATATGAACAACTATTAGAAAAAAAAACCACTACTATTGATGACATGATAAGCGTAGATCATATTACCAAAAATAGTAAAATTAAGCACCATTTTAATAACACTACCAACTTAAAGAAACTTATGAGACATGCAAGATATGTTGTAATCCTCATACATGGGTTTATGGAAAGTTCTGATGGATCAATGGTAAACAAATTAGCTCCTGAATTTCTGAAAAAACAGTATTTAAAAGTTTTTGCGTTGGATGGGAGCAATGTGTTTACTTACGAATACTTTAGATCGTCGACTTATTCGCGGTTTATGGGAGAAAAGCTGGGAGCATTTCTAAGCGAAGTTGTAGAAAGTAAATTATGTATATACTTCCTTTTTTGTGCTTATATCCATTGAAGTTTTTATTATTACATATTTATTTATTTTAGGTGGAGTAAACCCCTCGAAATTCACTCTCATTGGACACAGTCTAGGAGCTCACATAGCCGGAGTTGCTGGAAAACAAGTAAAACGAAAAACTAACAAACTTATTGGCAGAATAACAGGCCTCGATCCAGCTGGACCTTGCTTCAGTAACGTGGATTTAGATGGAAGACTGGATAAAGAAGATGCTGAATACGTTGATGTGATCCATACCAATGCAGGAATATTGGGATTACATTTGCCTGTAGGTAACGATAGTTTAAGGAAATTATAAATTTTCAGCCGAGGGTTAAGTAATGGTGTTTTAAAAGAATTGAACTATTATTTGATTGATGTTTATATAAAGAAAAAAACAATAAATTTGTGATACGAAAGAACTTACCTGGAAAGTGGCTCATGGATTTCAATCTTTTAATTTTGCTAGTAAAACGTAACGATTGGTCGTAACGATTTTATTCGTAGCTACGTTAACTATTTTAACTTCTAGAAAAAGATTTGTTTGTTAAAAACGATTTTTGATATTTCGGGCAAAAAAATCAAAATATGTTAATTTTACTAATTATGTGTGTAACTTGTATTTGAAAAGTTGAATAGAAATGTGATTTGTATAAATAAAGAGACATAGGCAGGGATTCGAACCCGCGACCTCTGGGAAACCGTCCCGTCGCTCTACCAATTGAGCTACCGTGTCGCTTAAATATGATGAAATGAAATGTTCTGTTTACATTTACAGCAATCCACTGACAGCTTACACATTTAAACCACTGAAGATAAATACATGCTGAATAATGATAAAATAAATATTGTAATATGATGAAATAATCGGTATATGCTTTTTAGATGCACTTAGTTAATGAATTACATGCGAGGCTGGTGATGTTAAGCTTATAAATAAAAAACTAATAGGTTGGGTTCTGTTCTATCTTAGTATATACAATTCAATAATCTACGACATCATAAAAAATACGATATGTCCTTAGCGGGTGGAAATATGTTTTTATAATTAATTAACAGGACATAAGGATTTTTATCCCAACAATGGAATGTCGCAGCCTGGCTGCTTCCTGTCAACTTGTGATCACAGCCGAGCCTGGGAGATTTACTCAGAATCTATTAACATGCCGGAACACTTTCCCGGTAATTGTCTCATTTTAATAAATAAAATCTTATATATTTTTTGTTATAATTTGTGGCAATATTTTTTCTCAGCTCGTAAATGCGACAACTGGACAGCGTTTAAAAATGGGCTCTGTTTGAAGAACGAACTGACATTCATGGGTATTGAATCTGAAGCTGCTGCCTCAGGAATTTACTTCCTTATCACCGGGTCATCCTTTCCCTATGGGTTAGGTCCGGCTGGAAGCAGATAAAAGTTCTGTGAACTGTACTTTTTTGAACAAATATATGATTCACAATATCAGGGCAAACTGAAACTCTATATTATACTGTGTGATAGTTAATAGAAATTGAAATTCAAGAGTTAAAATTGTGACCTCACCCAGCTTGACAATCTGTCAGAATGGCTGTCAACCTAAAATATAAACAGCGAAATGAGTTTGCCTTTGGAACACACTTATTTCATTTTTAATACGTTTTATTTAAAAGGAATCTGTCACAATAACATTTAATGTAAAAAGCAATATCCCTTTATTAAGATTGATATTGAAAACCAATTTAAACAGTCTTCCTTTACGTATAACACAACATTTCCTATATTTTACAATAAATGTGTGGGAGACAAGATGTAGTATATACGAGTATGTCTGTGTGTCGTGTTCTTTGTCATCCGAACCATGGAAAGACCTTCAGATATTTCTTCCTACGAACATTATTATTTATAACAACTGAAATATGACAAGAACCACTGAATTATATATTTATATTTATATATAACACAGGAAAACATAAAATATCCATCCAAGACTCAATTAAAATTGGCACGAAATAAATTGCTTTTGCTGAATACATTTAGTTATGTGATTGATGAAATTTTAATAAATTCATTTATTAAATCAATGGCTTCTTATCAATACTTCACTAATTTGGACTTCATTGTTTTAAGTTAAATTGCGTTCCAGCGATCAATTGGAATTTAAAGCTATTTATTAAATTGTATTTCTTTAATATACTTGTTAATCGCAAGTTCATTGCCACGGATTATATAATGACTTTTCACAAAAAATATTATAAAACTATTTTTAAGAATATTGTATCAATTAGCCATAATATGTATTATGTCAATATTTCAGTAAAAAGAAAAATGTTATCTGTAATCAAATATCAAGCCTAAATAAATTACATCTTGTTACACTCTACTCCGTGAGTTATTTTTTCAATATTCTTTAGAACATAACGAACAAACACATTCTCCTAACAGTTTAGATAGTAATCTAATCTTAAGTGGTACTCGAAAAGTATGAGTAATGCTAAGCTAGATTTTCTTTATTACTGATATTGACAAAATTCCAGCTCGGATTAATATCGTTGCGAAAACCAGAGAATTCGTAAGCTGAAGTTAATAGCATACTAAATATCAGAAAACATCTGTAAGTAGCGCGCCTGAACCTATTAAGTTTAATAACCATAATTATAGTGCTATAGTCTACTTAATTTATTTGTCTTACGTCATGAGGATTGGTAGTTTTATTTTGTAGTCTTGTAATAAAACACGTTAGTTTATATTCAATATTATTTTACTTCGCTTACAGATCATAAAATTAAGGTGTTTATAATTACAAGGTGTATAAAATTAAAAGAGCATACATTTTAATATTCACAATATATATATATATATATATAACACATATTCTGTTTAGTAAAATTATATCACCTACTAATGCTAACATTTACCATGATTTAAATTATTTAATAAAAAAAAACCTAAATTTAGATTCAATATTATACTATTCTTACTATAAAAATAATTAATACAATATAATCCTTTTGAAGCAACCTCTCGTGGGTCATAACTCATAAGATATTCCACAAAGTAATATACGATGTATAATACAATCAGGTAAGCACTTCGATATTAATTTACTAAACACGCAGGTCAGCCAACTCATATATTATAGAAGCCGGATAGTTTCCTGTTTATGAATATTTAGGGTTGGGGTCACGAAACTTTGCACACATTGTCAATGAATGAAAAACAAAAGAACACTTCTATAATATAACGGAGAAAGTTCAAGTGTAAACGGATATACATTTCACGAGCTTAGGGAAGGAATACTTTTAGGAATGTGTATATTCCTGTTTCTATTTTGCATTACTATCTAATTTAGTATGTAGTAAGAACTCATAAACGTTTAAAGCGTCGTGCTAAGGTTTTAAAGGAATGTTTCTTTAATTTAATAAAATGGGTTTCAAATAATTTTGTTAAATTTAATGTAATTTCTTAATTTTACGTAATGTTTTTATTGCCGTCTTTATTATTATTATTATTATTATTATTATTCAACTGACAACTGACCGCATTACTTCGTTTCCGAGTTTCAATCGTTTACAATTACATACATATATCAATTTCGTATCAAAGGTAGTTTTGGAATGTTAAAAGCGGAAGAGCTTTAAAAGTTCAGATATTAGTTTCATAACTGCTTTAGAGGGTTGTTCTTTATCCGGTAACAGAAATATTTAATTTTCTAAAATATATAATATTATTTACAAAGCCTCTCTTTGTATTTCCATTCGATTCTAAGCATACTTTGTTAATTTATACAATGTTTTTTCAAACATCAGAAAATATGTAACTAAATATAAATGATAATCTTAATAATTATAATGCTGCAGTTGCTTGCTTATATTACCTATAGTCTAGACTATCGTCAAAAAAGTATAGTTTTCACGACATAAAAGTATTAGGAAAATATTCTTTTCATTATTAAGATAATATTGTAACGCGACAATATATACATAGTAGTCTAATTGTACATATGAATATAAAGTATATGCTACTTAATATAAAGTATATACTTCTTTGTACATTTCTAAATATTAATTGAAAACTGTCATAGTTTCCCTGAAGCTTATTAAACATTCAAAATAACTAGTTATTTATCTCTATCTTACCTATTAATATAACTACGGTTTATATATTTTTTTATTTTATTTAAATTACACACATTGATCTAACCCCTAAGTAAGCAAATTATTTGCTTGTGTTAAGGGTGTTAGACAACGATATTAATACATAGAAATACACATATAAATACTGAGAATATATTTAATAAACGACGAAACCCAGAAACACAGACATCTATGCTCATCACATACATGCCTGTCTCCGCCGGGAATCGAACCCGAGTCCCATTGCGCCGTGACACGTTAGGCGTCTGCGCTAACCATACTCGACCAACGGGGCGGTTGAACGGACGGACGGACCACATGTATATTAATATTTTATTTCTATTGTAATTAGTTTGTGTTACGTCACGAGTGCGCTCTACCTTCACTCTCCCTCGTTAAGCTTTAATAAGAAACATTATATTTGTATAAATTGTGGAACTATGAAAAGGTTATCCTTTGTTTACATAAACAAAGGATAACCTTTTTATAACATTACATGAAGTTATTGAACTTATGTAGTACATATTAATGGCAACGTTACTATTTTTATATCTAATTAAAAACAAATAATTATTGTTAGGTTTCGTGATACAAAGTATCTGCGGGTTCAGCAAATGTGTCGCCACCCTTGAGAAATGGGGAGGGATGAGAGAGACTAGGAAAGGGATTGACAGACTGGTGAGTGGGCTTCAGATTATATCACTTATCTTACGAAACGTAACTCTTATATTTATTTAACTATGATCTTGTTTTGGTAGGTAGTCTACTTCGTTCGAGTCAACCCATATGAAATGCACTGAGACTACTACAGATAGGAATACTTACAATTATTACAATAAATAGAAATTATATCCAATATATATAATCAAAATTTTATATATGATTAGTTGATAAGACGAAGCTTCTTAGCAATCCATGGATTCACCGTGCGGGTGCCGGGCCCATCGCGTTGCAAGGAGAGGAGTGCAAGCAGTGCCTTGGACTTGCGACCCAGGAGTAGGTTTAAGGGGCCCCTTTATTATGCGCAAAAACGCTCACCTTCACCCTCCACACTCCTCTCCCTATCTAACCAAATTTGGAAAGAACCTACTAATGCCGCCTTTGAAATACGTTCTAGAAATGAACCGATGCTTGTTCTAGAAAGGCCAAGGTCTTTAAGTAGGCTATAGAGAGATTTTGCTGTTATACCTCTCGCTCCCATTTCTACCGCGTACAAACTAACTATAAATTTATTCCTGATCAGTTCGTTGGTCAGTTCGTAATACTTATTGAGCTTGAATGTGTGATCCCTTGGGATGTTTGTTGCCTAAGGAACAGTAAGCTCCACAAGTATCACGCGCCTCAGATGTTTCGAATACAGGAATAAGTCCGGTCTGGATGACGAAACACCAACATTCCCAGGGATTTGTACTTTTCATACGTGTCCATCATGAGAGTCCAATCAGGAGCCCCGCCTAAAATTGAATAAGGCTTCGCTTTAAATTTTTTGGAGGAGCCTTCTTTTACGAATTCTACAGATCGTTTGGTGGTTGTTATACCCTTCCACGCTCTTGCCACTGAAAGACTAACCGCTTCCCGTATAATTTCTCATACCTTGTCGTGGCGACGCGAGTATTGACCTTTATCTAGAAGTACCCTACACCCTACTAATAGGTGTTTCGCCGTTCCTATTGCCTCCCCACAGATGTTGCAAGACTTTTCGGTGGCTTTGCCCCATCTTACTAAATTACTTTGATCTGATATAATCGAACATTTGTTCTGAACTGCTGAAGAGAACAACATTCAACGCGAATGCCTATTTTTATATTTTCGAAAAAGATGCCGTAAGTACCTTTATCATACGATGTATTTTATTCAGGGTCCATGTAAATGACATTACTTATTTTATATTATTATATTTCCTAAAACTATTTGCCATTTTCCTTCTTTAAACGATTACTCTATCAAAATTCTATTCATAATTTGGTCAGGATTTGCTCCTCGGTCTTTAATAATTTTGTCGAATTTTGCTTTTTAATAGTTTAATTGCTCTTTTGAGAGAGCGAGCTAGCTGTTCGCATTGTGCAGCAATTGTCTGGTGGGTGTGAGATTTCTGCTGGCTTGGCTGTGACACCTCTGTTCAGAATATTTGCACCATTCATCAATCAATGTTGGTATAACAGGTCCTCCTTAAATTTAAATATACAATTTATTTTCAGTGACAGATTACTCAATTAATTCTGTTCGCCAGGGCATATCCTCATGGCACAAATGTAAGGTAATTAATTATCATTGGTAATCTTCGTAACTCGCTAAACTTAATAACCACTCGCCTAATTTTACATTGAACAACATATTTCATCAATTTCATTTAATCAATCAATAAGCATGTTTCTTGGTAGATTTATTCTTGTTCACGTTCATTAAATCGCTTTTACATATTTTCTTTCAATAAAAACTTAGCTCAACTTGGAGAAACGTCGTTGCCTAAATATGTATTATCAAGTGATGATAGCTACGAGTATGTAAATTTAAATAATTATTTAGTTTACAATCACGAACATTTGCTCAATTCTGACGAAAGATTTCTTCGTTTCGATCACATCTCTAAATTCCACTTTCATTTGGGTCACGTATGTAAAACCAATTTGATTATAAAGATTCATCCGAATTCTCGGTACCATACTTCAGTATTGTATTGTATTGTACCGAGGTATTTTAATAATTCCTTGTATCTGTAATGTGACTGTAAATTATTATTTATAACTGTTGTTTATAGTAAGTTACGAAGTTTGTTTGTTTGTTTGTTTGTTTATGGTAAGAACGAATTCTAGTCAAAACCTATTGACTGTTCTATTCACCACACTTGCTGCGATTGCGGAACAATCTATCAGGAAAACTGCGTCAATACATTCTTTTAAGACGTAGGTCTAGATTTTTTATCGCTGGAAATCGTATTGGAATGATTTTTCCATATATTAATTCCTCCAATTAACATTTAATAGAGTTGTCTATTTGTTTTTGTATTTATATGTACAATAACAGTCTGTCTAAATAGGTACCTACTGATCTTTATTTGCACACATTTTTTTACACATCGTGTTTGATTGGAGGAGAATGCATTATTGTTAAGCCAAAAATATATGAAAGTATTTAAGTGTGAACTTTGGTATTGACCTATATTCAAATTTCTTACAATAATTAAAAATACAAATAGGTTCAATGGTTTCGGAGATTAATCCCTTAAACATTAACATTGACTATGGAAATCTAAATTATTAATAGTTTAGAAGTATTAATGCTACGAGTGTGTGTCACTGTCCTTGGGTAAGTCTCGTTCCTTGTGAAAACACAAGATTCAATATACCTAGACGATTTATATTATGTGTTTAAAAGGCAGTTTTAAATCGCGTGGATCTACTTCCTACAATACAGTTTATATATGAGACAGTAACAAAGTGCCTCAGTGTTAAATTGTCTCCATACATTTTCAATTAACTCACTTTGACCTCAGTTGTATTGACATTTGCGATTTATTAACTAAGTGTTCTTTACTCTTTAACTAAGATACATTTTACTATAAAGTAAAATTCCAGGATAACCGATCGGAATTAGAAATAATCTTTCATGTTGTACCTGTATAGTAAAACAAAATTACAAATAAGTATCTCGTAGCGCAGAATTCGTTTATATGTTGACCCGGCTCCAGAAATAATGTTTAAGGTTGGGATAAATACAGAGTTTTTTTTTAGTTACCCAAGTCAGCCGTATTCTTCTAATATAAAATTAAATTAAAGATTTAAAAAACCCCCGATACAAAAAGACCTCTAAAAAGAATAAAAATAATATTATTATGAATTTATTGGTGTCGTTGAGTCAGGGGACCGTTGTACGTACGTTGACGATGGTGTCTATTTTACGAAGTTAATCATTGAGGTCTTGGACTATACGATTCGATATCGTAATTTCTTTATTTGCCTTGTTCCATTTTAATCTCTTCCTTTATTAAACGGTCCCCCGACGCAATGACTTCAATAAGTACATAATAATATTATTTTAATTCCTTTTACAGGTCTTTTTGTATCGTACGTAAATTTTTAATATTTTTTTTTTTCTGCTTTTTAAAGTTATGTTAATGGTTTCTGAATTGTACAAAATCAACCTACAGACACATAAATTTCAACTGATCGACAGGTCAAACTTATAACACCTCTCTTTTTAGTCGGGGGTTAAACAAATAGACTAAAATAAAAAATAGTTTAAAATATAAATGCTAGATTTTTTTTAATACACTTTGTAGTTTCTAAGTTTTGTTATTTTTCGCTGTTTTCTTATATTATTTCTTTTTAACCCCCGACTAAAAAGAGGGGTGTTATAAGTTTAATCTGTCGGTCTGTATATCTGTATATCTGTGTATCTGTCTGTGGCAAATTTCCGGCCAAAAGCGTGGACGGAATTGAATGCGGTTTTTTTTAATCGAAAGCTATTCTCGTCGAGATGGTTCTTATCTATGTTTGATTGAAATAGAAATAGTCATCTTCAAGATATTGACGATTTATTTGAGCGGGGGAGAGGTTGTTATGCAATAATTAGCTGTTTGCGGCCAAACGCGTGTACGGATTTGAATGCGGTTTTGTTTAATCGAAAGCTATGCTTGTCGAATTTTTTTTATCCATGTTTGATTGCAATAGAAGTTGTCGTCTTCAAGATATTGACGTTTTATTCGTGCGGGGGAGAGATTCTTATGCAATAATTAGCTGTTTGTGGCCAAACGAGTAGACGCATTTGAATGCGGTTATTTTTAATCGAAAGCTGTGCTCGTCGAGATGGTTCGTATCCATGTTTGATTGAAATATAAATCGTCGTCTTCAAGATATTGACGTTTTATTCGTGCGGGGGAGAGGTTCTTATGCAATAATTACCTGTTTCGCCCGCTATATAGGGAAAAAAGCCTTGTTATGAAGGGCAAAAGGTTTTTACACTTACTTACTTAGGTAAAAAAGTACTTTATTAGGGATAGATGTTGCCCGTGACTGCGTCCACGTAGATTGTAAAAATATATTTAAATGGCTTATGATCGTAGTCATAAAGAATCACGGGCAACAGCTAGTGATAATATAAATCCCTTTATCATAGTGTTATTAGTGATTGTAAATCATTTAACTCTAAATGTTTATATTTATTAATACTCGTATATATGAAACCTACCTATCTACCTACCCATATAAAAAAAGTCTTGAATCATATAATTTAATACATTTATAATTTATTACATTGTCGAAACTTTCACGTGGATCCTTATTTTATTGAATATATTGTATATATTTCTCGTATTAAATATAACCTTTGTACATCATAGTATAGGATTCTAATGCTAAAAGATTTTTTTAAAAATCGGTATCGTAGTTTCGGAGCCTATTCAATTCAAACAAACAAACAAATCTTTCCTACTTAAACAATTGAAAATTTTGTCTGTCTGTAGGTTCGAAGAAATTACGATTTCGAATCGTATAGTCTAAGTCCTCAATGATTAACTTCGTAATATATACACTATCAACGTACGTACAACGGTTCCCCGACGACTTCAATAAGTATATATAGTATGTATAATAAATATTGGACACCTATAGCTGGATGCGGCTCTGAGAGACAAATAGAAGTTATAGACAAATAATATCAATGACGTTTGACGAAAAATAAAAGTAATTAACGTTGATCTTCATTATTTTCTGAATAAAAACTGCGGCTCAATTTTGTTACGTTTATTTAAAATAATGTTTTGTTTATAAGGTAAGTTAATATAAAATAAGAGTTTTAGAAACAAAATATTAAGTCTATAGTTGCTAATAACTCTGACACCAGCAACTAAAGACGAACAGCAAAATACTAACAGTGCGACAATTTAATATATAATTATATATTATAATGTATCGCAAGAATTATTTTTTTCCTATCGTTAACTGCAAGCATCTAACCCATATTATATTTACAACTAAACCTCATAGTTCATAGTTTGTCCACAAGCCATTCCTTTGTACAGGTTAGTACACAACAAAATAAACAAAGACATTAGCTTTTATAATCAAAATTGATAGGAAATGAAAAAACTTAAAGATTTGATTATTGACTTTCGATTATGATGAAAAAAGTCTTATATTAAACACATACAAACACCTCCTTGAGCACATACACACTAAGATAAACATTAGCTCGTCTCTTTAGTTACTGATTATTTATAACTAATAAACGTGTAAGTCTCTTTCCAAATAACATAGTTATATAAAAGTAATATAAATAATTTTAACAACATAAATATAAGTAAAAAAAAAGTATGTTTATTCATTTACCTTTTTCAATACAAACTAGGTACAAGGGCCCCTGTACTAGGTTTTAGACCTGTATTACTGGGTGCCCGGCTTATCCACCGAGACATTTAACAAAACCGGTAAAAAGAAAAATAATCACACCAATGCAACTAAGAAATATGATTGAACCAATACACAAAAAAATAAATTGTGATGTACTATGTATGGAGAATAAAAGGTATATTGTTATTGTTTGAATTTGGTTTTACATCTAGGAACATGGCACACGGTACTATTTCTACGTTGGGATGCCGGACTTGAGATAAAAGGTAATTGACGATGGGTTTTTAGTATCCAGACAAATATGTACAGTTGACGTATGGTGAGTAATTATTTCGAATTATATTATAGAAATGTAGAGAATTTGAATGGCTTATAATATATAATAAGTATACTGTATACATCTTATAAGATCTTATAAGAGTCGTTATTATACGATGTTGTTCGAAATACAATCGGAAGGAGATTAACGTGCTTTAAAAAAGGAGATTTATTACTTTTTTTGCTAATTGAAAAGGCAATAATCGGCCATATAAAGTGACCTCAATATAGTTAGGACATCGCCATCTTACCACTGTAAACAATCTTTGTACTGATATATTGTTAAAAGAATGACGATCACCAAAATCCTGACATTCATGCTCGAACCACTCGAAGAAATTTTAGTTAATTATGTAGTTATTTGTAAACATACCAAAACCTAATCATGTCTTGTGGAGCCCAGCTTCCGATAACTCTGTTTGATCCCAGTTAAGTAACTTAAAAACTTTTATCTCCTCGGAGCAGCTTAACTTCTAAATATATTTCTGTCCGTCTTCATAATTAGTTTAAAATCCTAACATGAGTTCATCATAATAAAATTAGTGCGTAGTGAAAATTTAATTTCCTCAAGATAATATTTTTTTACGTACATTTTTTTTTTAATAATATGATGAATCAGTTCGAGATAATGAAATAATTAATCTAAACACTATATAATAGTAAAGAAACCAAACTGATAATAACTATATTTATAAAACAGTAATTGCTATGGAACAAAATGCATTAAATAATATTTATTGAAATAAGATTTTGTATGTTTAAATTTCGAGATTTTATCAAATTTAAAATCATTTCAGGTTACCGTCCCAGTCAGCATATATTTTTAGAAAAGAATATAAAAAAATAAATTGGGAAAACAGAAACAAAACAGCTGAGCGAAATTTTATGATATTGATAATAACATCATAATATTGTGAAACTCAACAGAGAAGGTTAGTATTAGTGCATTTTGTTTTGGGAAAGTAAGAAAGCACACAAGCATACAATAAATTTAGAAAGTTTAAGTATTTGTAGATATTTATATGTGATATTACATATAAATATCTATAAATAAATGTAATCCATAAACTAATATATAGTTTATGGATTACAGAGGAAAAGACAGAGGAGGAGGAGGAAACAGATGAAATTGATAGAAACAGTAATATATTTAATATGCGTTATTTGAGCAGATTGATTGATAGAAATCGGTCCAAATTCAATGTCGATGTGTCCCCAATAATAATATAAAAAAACATTCTTAACCAACAAAATAACGTATTTTTTTTTAATTAAAACTTTTATTTTGAAAATATTCTCCTCTGCGTCCAATTATTTTTGTTCAATTACTCAAAAACTAATCTATTTTAATTTTGCATTTCTGCGAGATGTAAAGTAATTAACCTTCTAAAAGTAAATAACATTATTAGAACATACTTTGAACAATTAAACGTTTTATTTTAACAAAAGCGGGCATTAATAATAAAATATATACATTTTATAAAGTGTTAAGCATTCCAAAGATCATATTAATACTATTTCATCTTAGTACTGAAATAATCTTTATTCCAGAAGTGGGGATCGTACAACTTTAGAATAATTCAGTATTGTTAAAAATTAACATTAGGAGCTCTGACGAGCTAGAGGTTCGTTCCTAAATAGCTACTCGGAGGGATCTCTGGTCACATGTGCCAGTATTTGCGAAATCTGGGCATATTTTTTCACATCAAGACGATACAAAGTTCTCTTTTATACTTCTTTATCTGTGATGCCGATTTCTTGTATTAAAATACCACAATAAGTTAGATGTAGTGGAGTAGTGTGGCTAGTATCTAGAAGCCAGCTACATGTAAAAACATAATAAATAAAATAACCATTTTCTTTTCGCTGTATTTTGACAGGGCTCTAATAGGATTTATCAGTGAATCTAGAAAAAAAAAGAAAGCTATCCCTTGTCTACTAAATGTGGGTATGGTCTTCATATCTGCGGAGAACAGATGAAATGCTGATGAGACCCTGGCACGTGAGCGTAATTTGTGCTTCAACATCCGAGATCCGGCTAACAATAGCTATCTCAGTATCATGAAGGATACTCGTTTCGAATATTATTTTTAATTAATATAAATTTTATATGTTAAATAAAAGAGTAACATTGTACTTCAATTCTGTATTACGATGTTAATTTGTTTAATGGTAATTATTTTCATCAGGCCGACCCGCTTCTCACTAATGACTGAAAATAATACAAAAGTTCGTTTTCCTTTTGTATCACATGCTAGCATTTAATTGTAGTAAAGGGAAACATTATATCACGTGAAGAGTTTTAATTATTGTTAGTTCGTATCTTTTTTAAAAAGGATTATTATTTGTAATTAAAGCATATACTCTGTATCATTAGAATTAAAATGTATGCTGTTAAGTGTTAAATGTTTTAATTTAACACACAATACCATGTAGGTTAAGTAATATAAAAGATGTATTTACAAAATCACAGGACCTTAACAAAAAAGGGACTATAATGATTTCTAAGAATTATAAAAATAAGTTTTATGAAAAAAAAACAGTTTTTTACTTTATATTAAATAATAAATAGTGTTGGTCTCTTTTGACATATACTTTTACGGTTAAGAAATGATTTAGAGTTGTTTTCTCGATTTTTTTATTTCGCAAAATATACAGGGTTATTTTTATGTAGTTGACCACCTATTGCAGGTAGCATCTCCACATCAATCCCAACAACATTTGTTCTACGACTTTTACAAATCTTGATAAACAACACAAAAAAAAACGAAACAAAAAAAATTTCTCCCTCTTTCACATTGATCTAACCCCTAAGTAAGCAAATTATTTGCTTGTGTTAAGGGTGTTAGACAACAATATAAATACATAGAAAAACACATATAAATACTGAGAATATATTTAATAAACGACCAAACCCAGAAACATAGACATCTATTCTCATCACATAAATGCCTGTCTCCGCCGGGAATCGAACCCGAGCCCCATTGCGCCGTGACACTTGCAACGGGGCGGTTAAACTTATTATTACTTTGTATTTTGTAAGAAGTACTTAAAAAGTCAACGCTCGGGTCTCATACCGATGTTCAGAGTTAATGCCAGTTCAGAAACAACAAATAAATTTTGTATGGGAAAATTTAAATTTTAAAAAATATTAATTTGAAAAAGTCTGTGATGTTTGTTACTCAATCACGCCAAAACTACTTGACGGATTTTGATGAAACTTAGCAATATTGTAGCTCATGTACGAGAATAACACATAGGCTATATAAATACTAACTCTTGCATATGGTTTTGTCTGTGATGTTTGTCAATTAAACAAGCCAAAACTATTAAACGGATTTTGATGAGACTTAGCAATATTGTAGCTTATGTACCGAAATCACATATAGGCTATAGAAATACTAACTTTTGCACGTGTTTTTGTCTGTGACATAACATAGATTGTAGAGCTATAAACAATTGCCACGGGAGATCCTGTTTTTAATCGTTTGGTTCACTGAATTTTACATAATTATTTGTGAAAATCTTTATTATTACCCGACCACTTTAGAACGAGTATTATGTTATTGAAATATACGTATGTTAATAGAAATATAGCTAATTATGCTATTTTTATGTTCCCTGCTACAATCTAGACGAATTAAAGGATTTTGACGTATGAGGTATCGCTACATACGTCAAAAATAATCGAAAATAGTATTTTTATGGCTTATGTTCCTGGCCATAAAAATATTATTTTTACAGTCTACGTGGACAAAGCCACGGGCAACAGCCAGTAGGTTATATTTTATTGATAGAATATAAATAATAACAAAGATTAAATTACACTTTAAACAAAATTGTATGTGTGGGTACACATAATGAATTTCACCAAGACAGAATACATTTTTAAACTTAATAAGCAGTTATTCCTAGGACAGAAAGAAAAATGTCTAAAATAGAAAAGTTAGCCTTATTTATATTGTTTTTAATGTTTACAAATATATTATATATTATATTTGGCTCGTAGGCTGAAAAAGGGATTGAGTTTGATTTTTTTTTATTAAAAATTAGTTATAGAAATCAAGCCATACAAAAGTATTTTATCCAAAAAGTAATAAACATGTTCTTAAATAATAATTATTAGGGGCATTATTTTTAATATATTCTATTTTAAGCCTTTTTTCATTATTGTGATAAGGAGGTACTTAAAGTTATATAGTAAAGTAAAGTTATATATAAAGTCTTGACCTGTGATTAATAATGATAAAAAAAATAATGATGAACAAAAAATTTGATATTTATTGAAATAGCTACATAATACTAAAATACAACCATTTATAAATAAGTTTAAAGTCATCTTTGCAAGCTAACTTCACAGCAAGTAGTGAAACAACAACCCAGCAAGTTCAAACTAACACATAGTTGTTACTACTTAGGAAACACATTGAACTTATAAGAAGATTATTAAAGGTCCTTAAAATAATAAACAAGTAAAAATAACAGATGAAAAGGTATTTGTATATGTTAGGATATAATAAGATACACAAGTTCTAATCACTTGAAACTCACTTTATTTATAAAAATGTATACGAACAGATTTTACGCAGCTAGCGACAATGGTTATATTATTCAACTAACTTGTACTACAACTACATCGATACAACACGTATATGAGCGCTGACACACACTCACAGATCTTCGTATACCTCAATACCTCCCCTCGAAGTTGTGAGCCAATCTGATTTGTCTATCATTCCCAGATTACCTAGGCATTCATAATGTTTCGTTCCATTTAAGCCTTTCGTAAATACATCTGCTGGCATTCTCTCTGTACACAAATATTTCAGATTAATAACACCTTTTTCGCACATATCTCGAATAAAGTGGTGTCTAACGTCTACATGCTTTGTTCTCGAATGATAATTTCTAGTTTGAGTAAGTTTTATAGCACCTTGATTATCATTGAACAATGTAACAACCTCGCATTCCATTCTCACTATTCTCAACACATCCTGCAAATACATTGCTTCTTTAGCAGCTTCAGAAATTGCCATATATTCGGCCTCGGTGCTGGAGAGAGCAACAGTTCTCTGCTTACGTGCCTCCCAACTTACTGGAGCGCCGGCTAAAATAAATGCATACCCGGAGTAGGACCTACGGTCGATTGCATTATTACCCCAATCGGCATCAACCACACCAAACAATGGTAAACCAGTCCTTTCATACATTAAACCATAATTAGACGTACCTTTTAAGTATCTTAACACCCGCTTAGCCGCCTGCCAATGCTGAACATCAAAATTAGTATTAAATTGACTGAGATAGTTTACAGCGTAAGTAATATCTGGTCTTGTGGACACTGATAAATACATTAAAGCACCAATTAAATTCTGATAAGGTAGTTTCTTCATAACATCTATTTTAATCTCTTTAGGTTTTACTAGTTTTACCAGACCATCCATGGAAGTTTTTGCAGGCTTACAATCACTCATACCATATCGCTCTAAAAGTCTTTCAACATACATTTTTTGACTCAAGTATACTCTATTTTCGTCATCTCTTTCAAACTCAATACCTAGACAAGTATTAATTTCTCCTAAGTCTTTCATATCAAAAACATTCATTAATTCTTTTTTAACTTCTTTCAGCCATGTAAGATCATTTGTAGCTAAAATTAAATCATCGACATAGATAGCAATTAACATTATATTATGTTTGTTTTGTGACACAAATAAACAAGGATCTTGTGACATTGACTTAAAACCAATCAACTCTAATCTACTAACTAACTTTTTATGCCACTGCAAACCTGACTGTCGTAAACCGTATAGCGATTTCTTTAACAAACATACTGCATCATGACATTCATTCATCTTTTCCATCCATAATTTAGCGGTTTCTATAATCTTTTCATCTTGAACTATTTGGTGACGTGAGCCAATCTGCTTTCTAGTAATTATTTTATCTAGTATACTATTTATATCGTCAGGTATCTCCATGTACACTTCTTCATCCAGTGTACCATTCAAATAGGCAGTGACCACGTCCATTTGATGGATCTTTAGGCCCAACTCTGATGATAGTGCTGCTATCAATCTTATCGATGATGATCTGACTACCGGGGATGACGTTTCATGGAAATCCTCCCCTGGCCGCTGGGAACAACCTTTAGCAACTAGACGAATTTTCTTTCCGGTTACTTTACTTTTAAATACTAATCTATTGCCAATCACTTTTCGATCATGGGGTCGTGGCACTATTTTCCAAGTCTCATTTTTTATTTGGGCTAGATATTCGTCTTCTAAAGCTTTTTTCCAATCTGTAGAATCACTTGTTCTTTCAGCTTCTTGCCATGACATTGGATCAACCGTTGTCATGTTTGCTGACATTTGTTCTTCCGATTCCTCATCGTCTGTCTCACTTTCTACCACTCTTTCATCATTCTCCTGGTACTGATATTCCTTTCTGGGTCTTCCTCTCAGGCCGGTACGTAAAAGTCTCGGTCTCCCTCTTCCTCTTTTAGCAGGTTCTATTAAATTTTCCCATGATACCGTTGCATGTCTTTTTCGTGTTTGTCTGTCCATTGTATCAAGTTTTAAAATATCATGTATATTTTCTAAAGGTTTTAACGTTCTAGATTCACCTCTTATAGCTTTTATGTATGGTCTATCCTCCTTTGCTTTCTTTTCACTCAAAATTTCTTCATTCAGGTCTATATTTATCTTTTTATCTACTTCATTTTCATTCTCAAGAATTTCCTCATATTGACTATCAAACGCACTTTCTTTCATGAAAACAACGTCTCTTGCTATAACTATTTTCTTAGTTTTAGGGTTATAAATTCTATATCCTTTGGATTGATTGTCATACCCCATAAGGATTCCAACTTCTGAATTAGTGTCGAATTTACCTTTCTTTGACCCCTTTTCTTTGTAACATAGCTTTGCTCCATATCTATTCATGTATGTTACTGTAGGCTTTTTCCCTTTCCACGCAGTATACGGTATTTCACCTTTCAATGCCATAGTAGGACATCGGTTTCTTATATAATTAGATGTATTTATAGCTTCAGCCCAAAATCCTGGAGGGCTTCCGACTTGATGCATCATGCATCGGGCCATCTCAACTAACGTTCTGTTCTTTCTTTCTGCTATGCCATTCTGCTGAGGCGTATATGGCACAGTTAATCTTCTTTTAATGCCTTCTCCCTTCAAGAAATCATCAAATTTTGTATTTATATATTCTCTTCCGTTATCTGACTGTAAATTCTTTATCTTCATACCTGTTAACTTCTCTGCATATGCTTTATACTCTTTAAATACTTTAAGGACATCACTTTTGTTAGCGATGAAATAAACTTCACACCAGCGAGATTTGTCATCGATAAATGTGACAAAATACTTCTTTTTACCATATGACTCATGTCTCATCGGGCCACACACATCTGTATGTACTATTTCTAATAAAGAGTTTGTACGCTCTTCATTATTTTTAGGAAAAGGTTTACAAGTCATTTTTTGACTAAAACATGTTTCACATTCCGACAATTTTTCACTGTCATCAAACTTCAGACCATGTACTAAGTTGTTTTTAGCCATAGCTTTAAGGTCACGCTCATTAATGTGACCCAAGCGCTCATGCCACATGTCAATTGGCTTTTTCATCATTTGTACATTATTGGAATACTGCTGATCCAGTCTTACATGGTATAAGTTACCTACACGGTCGGCCTTCATATGAATCTTTTTGTTCTTATCAGTAACAACAGCCTCTTGTTTAGTAAAATGAACTTCAAATCCATGATCAGTCATTTTCGACACTGATAAAAGACTTGTTCGTAAGTCTGGCACGTAAAACACTTTCTGAATATTTACCAGGCGTTTTTCACAACCTGTATCAACCGAAATACTGACTTGACCGATCCCGGTTATCTGCGTACTTGCTTGATTTGCCAAATTAAGTTCATTTTCCAGCCGCGTGAATCCTTTTATCATGTGCTTATCATTACACATATGTCCTGTGCATCCACTATCGATACACCAAACAGATCCACTCTCATCACCTGTACGAGCCTCTTCAGTCGTGGTAAACATTGTCGTATATTCCTGCTGCTCAGAACTATTGCGTTCTGCTTGCCTAGCGCTATGCTTAGGTTTGTGTACAATTTTCGTTTTACATTCTCTTGCAATGTGTCCACGGCGACCACAACGATAACATTCTACTTGATTCTTATTGTTGTGTAAAGTGTAATCATGTGTAATACTTTTCTGATGCACTTTGTTAGTGCGCTTAACAAACATAGCCCCTTGGTCATGTACTGTGGCCTTTCTCCCTTTATAATCTTCGAGGATCTTTACTTTGAGTATCTCAGTAGAAGGTAGATCATCCCGCGATTCCATTGCAGTACGAAACATACTAAAAGAATCTGGGAGGCTATACAATAATAAAATGGCCAATAATTCGTCAATCACCACCAAACCGATTTCTTTTAGTTTTTTAACAGCGTCAAAGAAATCTGTTATATGCTTTCGGAGATCGTCTTCTTCAGTCATGCGCGTCAGTACAAGTCTCTTCAATAATGACGCTTTGCGAGCAGGTCCGCTTGATTCATACAATGATTTCAATTTATCCCATACCTGTTTTGAGGTATCTAAACCATCTAACGCTGCGAGCTCACTAGGACTGACGGCTAACAATATATCCGATTCCGCCTTTCCGTCCATTTTAACCCATTCTGAATACTTAGGGTCGGTACGCACCGGTTTCGCCAAAGTACCTGATACAAATTCCCACAAATCATTTTTCTTCAAAATAGCTCTCATGTGAATTTTCCACGTATCATAATTATTTGCACTTAGGGGTTCAATCTTAATAGAAGCAGCCATAATAACGTTTTAGTGTTAACACAAATAATAACATCGACGAACGAAATATTATGTTGTAAAACACTTAGGCGAGTCCACTTTTATTTTAATGTAGGGGGTAGTCTATAATTTTTCATTAACAGTTCAACACAACTTTTCACTGTATTTACTGTCCAAAACTCACGAAATCAATTGTATATATCCTTCTGGGCCCATAACCTGTTAGGATATAATAAGATACACAAGTTCTAATCACTTGAAACTCACTTTATTTATAAAAATGTATACGAACAGATTTTACGCAGCTAGCGACAATGGTTATATTATTCAACTAACTTGTACTACAACTACATCGATACAACACGTATATGAGCGCTGACACACACTCACAGATCTTCGTATACCTCAATAGTATAACGTATAACGATAATAATTGTTAATTAGTTGTGGCTGCTTATTAGATACTTAATAAGCTTTTTCGTGAGACTTCTTCCTGCGAATGCGTAGTTAGTTATTTTAAGAGAGCTGATGGTGTAGGCGGGAGGATGCAGTTAAAATGTGGAAAGGGGCATTATTACTATTAAAATTCAAGTATAAGGGTACTATAAGATTGAAGCATTCTAGAAACTAAAGAATTTAAATTATTACCTTTATAATTTAAAATAAAAAGATGCGGCTCAAAGTTAAATTATATATTTACTGAATATAAATATAACTATTGAAAAAAGTTTGAATTTCATATAAATTATACATTTGTTCTTAAAAAAACAATCTAGCTAACCAAAATTTCTAACTTTAAAAATAATTAAATATTGACGTTATCTTATTTTACTTTATACCTTGTATATAGAATCTCTTACATTCAGACCTGTTCATCCTTTCTACTCTGATCCCAAAGTTAAACTTATTCGGTTAGCACAATATTTTAATTTCAATTCGTACAATAGTTGCAAAATTGATTCACATCAAATTTATAAGTTTCTGTTTCTAAAGTCTAAACAAAACACTAAATCAATATCTTATATTATGCAGTTACCTTAAGAAGAGGCACAATTGTACTCGATAAGAAAATATTTTGCTAAATTACAAATTAAAAATATACCTAGAATAACAGTATTGAAAAACAGAACGAACGTAGTAAGTACCTAATACAAACATTAGTCAAACTTTTGATACGTACCTACCTATTTTGAAAATCATTTAAAAAAAAACCCATTATGTATTAAAGAGTTCGCATAAAAGACAGTATGATATTAGTTGGAAGTTCAGTATAATTAAGAGCTAAAAGACAATTTATTCTAAAAACAGTTCGAATATTTTAAAATACAAATAATCGGTACAGTACGGTAAATAACCCAACCAGGTGATGTACCTACTGCGACTATAACCGGTTGTTATAAATGCTTTCTCGAATATCATCTGTTAAGTAGTATTCGTGTTATGACCAGGACGGAAGAAAGATAAGCAAGGTTTAAGAGATTGTATTATAGTCGCCCTGCTTCCACATCTTATCATTTTAACATAAATAATACAGTAAGTACATTCATATATACCGCCTCGTTGATCGAGTGGTTAGCACAGACGCCTAACGTATAGCGACGCAACGAGGCTCGGATTCGATTTCCGACAGGGCCAGGCATGTATGTGATAATCATAGATTTTTATATTTCTGGGTTTTGATCGTTTATTAATTAATATATTCGCAGTATTTATTTTTTTATATGTGTTTTTCCCTGTATTTGTATCGTTGTCTAACAACCTTAACACAAGCAAATAATTTGCTTACTTAGGGGTTAGATAAATTTGTGTAATTTGTCCTGATATATTATTATTATATTATATTCGATAAGAATAGCATCGAAAAACAAATTAAAATATTACCTTATATTTACTGACAAATCCTTAAAGTTATTATTCATAAGTCATTGTTATTCTACATCACTTTTAGAAATCAAAAAGTATACAATATACCTTGGCTACCATTGATAATTGGTTATACCCATTGCTTGGCGACAGACGGCGGCCGGACCCGAAACATTTTTACCGAATATTATTAAGCGCTCTCATTCTAGTAATAACTTTAATAAACATATCCTCTTATTATTATATTGATGTATCTTCGTATAACTGTTTAGTCTAACGTGACCTGATGAGCACGTGGTAAAACATACTCATCAAACTTTACCCTAAATCTTCACAATACTCTTTCTCTCTTTACTCTCACTACATTCTACTAACATCAATCTACATCACGTACATTGGATCGATATCAGCCGGCTTATATTAAACATTTTTATTTATATAAATATAGAATGTAAAAAACCGATACGGGCAGGGATTCGAACCCGCGACTACTGGGAAACCGTCCCGTCGCTCTACCAACTGAGCTACGGTATCGCTGTCCGTCTCGGTGAATTAAGCATTCTATATGTGATCGTCTTTATCGGGACGGTGGTGACACCTATTAGGTTTCTTTCGAAAATCCTAACCAATGTTTCTAACTTTGCAGTATAGATAAACATTGATAAGATGCCACTACCGAAATCAATTTTTGAAAATATCTTTAAACATGTATAGCCATGTTAAGCTTATTTAAATTTATATAAATATAGAATGTAAAAAACCGATACGGGCAGGGATTCGAACCCGCGACTACTGGGAAACCGTCCCGTCGCTCTACCAACTGAGCTACCGTATCGCTGTCCGTCTCGGAGAATTAAGCATTCTATACGTGATCGTCTTTATCGGGACGGTGGTGACACCTATTAGGTTTCTTTCGAAAATCCTAACCAATGTTTCTAACTTTGCAGTATAGATAAACGTTGATAAGATGCCACTACCGAAATCAATTTTTGAAAATATATTTAAACATGTATAGCCATGTTAAGCTTATTTAAATTTATATAAATATAGAATGTAAAAAACCGATACGGGCAGGGATTCGAACCCGCGACTACTGGGAAACCGTCCCGTCGCTCTACCAACTGAGCTACCGTATCACTGTCCGTCTCGGTGAATTAAGCATTCTATATGTGATCGTCTTTATCGGGACGGTGGTGACACCTATTAGGTTTCTTTCGAAAATCCTAACCAATGTTTCTAACTTTGCAGCATAGATAAACATTGATAAGATGCCACTACCGAAATTAATTTTTGAAAATATCTTTAAACATGTATAGCCATGTTAAGCTTATTTAAATTTATATAAATATAGAATGTAAAAAACCGATACGGGCAGGGATTCAAACCCGCGACTACTGGGAAACCGTCCCGTCGCTCTACCAACTGAGCTACCGTATCGCTGTCCGTCTCGGTGAATTAAGCATTCTATATGTGATCGTCTTTATCGGGACGGTGGTGACACCTATTAGGTTTCTTTCGAAAATCCTAACCAATGTTTCTAACTTTGCAGTATAGATAAACATTGATAAGATGCCACTACCGAAATCAATTTTTGAAAATATCTTTAAACATGTATAGCCATGTTAAGCTTATTTAAATTTATATAAATATAGAATGTAAAAAACCGATACGGGCAGGGATTCGAACCCGCGACTACTGGGAAACCGTCCCGTCGCTCTACCAACTGAGCTACCGTATCGCTGTCCGTCTCGGTGAATTAAGCATTCTATATGTGATCGTCTTTATCGGGACGGTGGTGACACCTATTAGGTTTCTTTCGAAAATCCTAACCAATGTTTCTAACTTTGCAGTATAGATAAACGTTGATAAGATGCCACTAACGAAATCAATTTTTGAAAATATCTTTAAACATGGCTATACAAGCCATGTTAAGCTTATTTAAATTTATATAAATATAGAATGTAAAAAACCGATACGGGCAGGGATTCGAACCCGCGACTACTGGGAAACCGTCCCGTCGCTCTACCAACTGAGCTACCGTATCGCGGTCCGTCTCGGTGAATTAAGCATTCTATACGTGATCGTCTTTATCGGGACGGTGGTGACACCTATTAGGTTTCTTTCGAAAATCCTTACCAATGTTTCTAACTTTGCAGTATAGATAAACATTGATAAGATGCCACTACCGAAATCAATTTTTGAAAATATCTTTAAACATGTATAGCCATGTTAAGCTTATTTAAATTTATATAAATATAGAATGTAAAAAACCGATACGGGCAGGGATTCGAACCCGCGACTACTGGGAAACCGTCCCGTCGCTCTACCAACTGAGCTACCGTATCGCTGTCCGTCTCGGTGAATTAAGCATTCTATACGTGATCGTCTTTATCGGGACGGTGGTGACACCTATTAGGTTTCTTTCGAAAATCCTTACCAATGTTTCTAACTTTGCAGTATAGATAAACATTGATAAGATGCCACTACCGAAATCAATTTTTGAAAATATCTTTAAACATGTATAGCCATGTTAAGCTTATTTAAATTTATATAAATATAGAATGTAAAAAACCGATACGGGCAGGGATTCGAACCCGCGACTACTGGGAAACCGTCCCATCGCTCTACCAACTGAGCTACCGTATCGCTGTCCGTCTCGGTGAATTAAGCATTCTATATGTGATCATCTTTATCGGGACGGTGGTGACACCTATTAGGTTTCTTTCGAAAATCCTAACCAATGTTTCTAACTTTGCAGTATAGATAAACATTGATAAGATGCCACTACCGAAATCAATTTTTGAAAATATCTTTAAACATGTATAGCCATGTTAAGCTTATTTAAATTTATATAAATATAGAATGTAAAAAACCGATACGGGCAGGGATTCGAACTCGCGACTACTGGGAAACCGTCCCGTCGCTCTACCAACTGAGCTACCGTATCGCTGTCCGTCTCGGTGAATTAAGCATTCTATATGTGATCGTCTTTATCGGGACGGTGGTGACACCTATTAGGTTTCTTTCGAAAATCCTAACCAATGTTTCTAACTTTGCAGTATAGATAAACATTGATAAGATGCCACTACCGAAATCAATTTTTGAAAATATCTTTAAACATGTATAGCCATGTTAAGCTTATTTAAATTTATATAAATATAGAATGTAAAAAACCGATACGGGCAGGGATTCGAACCCGCGACTACTGGGAAACCGTCCCGTCGCTCTACCAACTGAGCTACCGTATCGCTGTCCGTCTCGGTGAATTAAGCATTCTATATGTGATCGTCTTTATCGGGACGGTGGTGACACCTATTAGGTTTCTTTCGAAAATCCTAACCAATGTTTCTAACTTTGCAGTATAGATAAACATTGATAAGATGCCACTACCGAAATCAATTTTTGAAAATATCTTTAAACATGTATAGCCATGTTAAGCTTATTTAAATTTATATAAATATAGAATGTAAAAAACCGATACGGGCAGGGATTCGAACCCGCGACTACTGGGAAACCGTCCCGTCGCTCTACCAACTGAGCTACCGTATCGCTGTCCGTCTCGGTGAATTAAGCATTCTATATGTGATCGTCTTTATCGGGACGGTGGTGACACCTATTAGGTTTCTTTCGAAAATCCTAACCAATGTTTCTAACTTTGCAGTATAGATAAACATTGATAAGATGCCACTACCGAAATCAATTTTAGAAAATATCTTTAAACATGTATAGCCATGTTAAGCTTATTTAAATTTATATAAATATAGAATGTAAAAAACCGATACGGGCAGGGATTCGAACCCGCGACTACTGGGAAACCGTCCCGTCGCTCTACCAACTGAGCTACCGTATCGCTGTCCGTCTCGGTGAATTAAGCATTCTATATGTGATCGTCTTTATCGGGACGGTGGTGACACCTATTAGGTTTCTTTCGAAAATCCTAACCAATGTTTCTAACTTTGCAGTATAGATAAACGTTGATAAGATGCCACTACCGAAATCAATTTTTGAAAATATCTTTAAACATGTATAGCCATGTTAAGCTTATTTAAATTTATATAAATATAGAATGTAAAAAACCGATACGGGCAGGGATTCGAACCCGCGACTACTGGGAAACCGTCCCGTCGCTCTACCAACTGAGCTACCGTATCGCTGTCCGTCTCGGTGAATTAAGCATTCTATACGTGATCGTCTTTATCGGGACGGTGGTGACACCTATTAGGTTTCTTTCGAAAATCCTTACCAATGTTTCTAACTTTGCAGTATAGATAAACATTGATAAGATGCCACTACCGAAATCAATTTTTGAAAATATCTTTAAACATGTATAGCCATGTTAAGCTTATTTAAATTTATATAAATATAGAATGTAAAAAACCGATACGGGCAGGGATTCGAACCCGCGACTACTGGGAAACCGTCCCATCGCTCTACCAACTGAGCTACCGTATCGCTGTCCGTCTCGGTGAATTAAGCATTCTATATGTGATCGTCTTTATCGGGACGGTGGTGACACCTATTAGGTTTCTTTCGAAAATCCTAACCAATGTTTCTAACTTTGCAGTATAGATAAACATTGATAAGATGCCACTACTGAAATCAATTTTTGAAAATATCTTTAAACATGTATAGCCATGTTAAGCTTATTTAAATTTATATAAATATAGAATGTAAAAAAACCGATACGGGCGGGGATTCGAACCCGCGACTACTGGGAAACCGTCCCGTCGCTCTACCAACTGAGCTAACGTATCGCTGTCCGTCTCGGTGAATTAAGCATTCTATATGTGATCGTCTTTATCGGGACGGTGGTGACACCTATTAGGTTTCTTTCGAAAATCCTAACCAATGTTTCTAACTTTGCAGTATAGATAAACATTGATAAGATGCCACTACCGAAATCAATTTTTGAAAATATCTTTAAACATGTATAGCCATGTTAAGCTTATTTAAATTTATATAAATATAGAATGTAAAAAACCGATACGGGCAGGGATTCGAACCCGCGACTACTGGGAAACCGTCCCGTCGCTCTACCAACTGAGCTACCGTATCGCTGTCCGTCTCGGTGAATTAAGCATTCTATATGTGATCGTCTTTATCGGGACGGTGGTGACACCTATTAGGTTTCTTTCGAAAATCCTAACCAATGTTTCTAACTTTGCAGTATAGATAAACGTTGATAAGATGCCACTAACGAAATCAATTTTTGAAAATATCTTTAAACATGTATAGCCATGTTAAGCTTATTTAAATTTATATAAATATAGAATGTAAAAAACCGATACGGGCAGGGATTCGAACCCGCGACTACTGGGAAACCGTCCCGTCGCTCTACCAACTGAGCTACCGTATCGCTCTCCGTCTCGGTGAATTAAGCATTCTATATGTGATCGTCTTTATCGGGACGGTGGTGACACCTATTAGGTTTCTTTCGAAAATCCTAACCAATGTTCACCGAGACGGACAGCGATACGGTTGCTCAGTTGGTAGAGCGACGGGACGGTTTCCCAGTAGTCGCGGGTTCGAATCCCTGCCCGTATCGGTTTTTTACATTCTATATTTATATAAATTTAAATAAGCTTAACATGGCTATACATGTTTAAAGATATTTTCAAAAACATTTTTATTTTAAATCTATAAGTTGTTACTAAAATAGGTCGTGGATGAAGGGCTAGCCGTACCCACGACTCCGCCAATAAGGCGAGGAAGGAGCGCGGCGGGGTTTTTAGTGGGTACACCGTTTTCGGGAGTCCCACACACGCCCCTCGCTTCAAAGCATTTTCCCCGCGGAAACAAAAAAAAAAAAAAAAAGTTACTAAAATATATGTTCCTAAAGAAAAACGCGACCAAACCCGACCATTTTTTTTCAAACTAAAAAGTTATTAGTATAGAAAATACAATTAAGTTTCAAAAATGATTTATAAAAAAATGACTAATTTAATGAAAAATATTTAAGAACAACTTAAAACATAAAATGATTTATATTGTTTCAAATTTAACTTTAATATTCAAAGGAGGTCCTAATGAGGATATTAAGTGTGAGCCTTGAGATTAATTGCTTTTCATCTCAACAATTCAGGAACAATGTCTTATATAAAGTTAATAGTATGTGGTTCAAACGACTATAATTATTGAAAGATGTCCTAGGTCTCCCGTCAGGAATCAGAGTTAATTAAATATGGAAAATAATGTGCGGGACAGAATTGTGTGGCAAAAATTTTGATGACCCCAAATTACGGAAGTTGAGTTTAAAAAGACATAATACGGTTATATTTACAAATTGGCATATTGTAATATTCCGCATGCTTAATCTTAAAATGCAAAACCAAAAGATATTTGCTAAAACACCCGTACCTACTCATAACCTAATTTCTGTATAAAATCAAATTAAAAAAATCTAAATTCTAATTCAACATATCTTTATTGAAATAGTCATTTACAATCGTCAATGATTACATTAAATTGGTCAGTATATTCAGTCCGTAATAACTACCATCAGATGGGAATGCTGTTCTGCTGAGAAGAGCTGGCTATAAATTCAATTGATCTTTCTAATTAAATTTAACAAAGATTGACTTATAAATTATAACATCAACCCTGCAAATGAGTCGAGGACTCAAGTTCCACACATTTCGATCAACCAAAATTTTGAATGTTATAAGTAATAAGATTTATTTATAATATACCTCAATTCTACATTTAAAACTAAAAAAAGGAAGATCCAAGATATCTTGTCGAACTTTATTATATAGACGTGAACTCAAGCTCTTGAAAGATTTGTTAAGTTTTGAAGTCGAAGTATAAATACTTAAACAATATTACGTTTTCAGATGAGCATTAATTTCCGCCAGCTGATATAATCTTCAAAATGCAATTTAATTCTTGTAAATCTAAAATTGGTTTTTTATCTTAATCTGGATTAAATTATTTGCTTAACAAGTAAATTAAGCCAGACGTATAAGATTTGAAGATCTAAAGGTTTAAACTAATATAAAAGAAAATTTTCAAGTTTACTTGGAAATTTTAAACGGAATAAATAAATATTATGTTCTCAGAAAATCTACAGTGAAGATATATTTTTTATAATATTTCTTATGAAAGTTGTAAAACTTATAACGAATGTTAAAACTAAGTATAAAATATTACTTAGTTCATTTAAAAAATATATATATATATTCTGTCAGAAAATCGTATTTCGTATTGAAATAAAACTATTTTTACGGATTTAACTCGCGTATATTGAATTAAATTTTAAATTTATATTTTAAACCTAACCCGACGTTTCGAATGCTTTGCAGCAATCGTGTTCACGGTAAGACGAGATGGAGGTGTATGTCAGACAAAGGTAAAAAAAGTCGAATATTTTTTTATATAATGTATTTTATTAACCAAAGTATGAACCATAGTTTTCTTTGCACTTTTGCCATCTTATAGATGGGTTAGTTAGTTCGTAGTTTATTGATCCTTTTACAAAAAAAAAACATTCGAACGGGTATCAATAAAATATTTGAAGGTGATTTTTACCACCCCATCGGAGTTGAATTTTTTTCTTTATCCAAGAAGAAGAAGAAGCAAGATGTTATCCAAATTTTGAAAAAAATGGTAATCTGTTGGTGCCAGGTCCGGGGAGTACGGTGGATGTCTTAGACATTCTAATTGAAGCTCTTCTTATTTGGTAGCCGACTTTTGTGCAGTGTGTGGTCTAGCGTTGTCGTGAAGCAGCAGTGGTGTGGACTGATTGACCAGCTTAGGTTGTTTAGCAGCTAGATTTTCTATTATGGTTTGCAATTGATGACAATGCACATCTGCTGTAATAGTCTGGCTAGATTTGAGAAAACTGTGATTAACAAGACCGGCACTAGTCCACCTAACGCTTAAAGTAATCTTTTTTGGGTCAGTTTTCGCTTGGTGCAGGATTAGGCTAGTTGACGATGATCCAACCCTTGTGATAAACGCTTCCGATTATATATCTATTCGGAAAATAGTTTTATTACTAACACCGCAGCTTGTAGCTATCTCAGGCGTGGTTTGGGATAGATACGCTTCCACAATAGCCTTCCATTCTTCATTATGAACTTAGGTCTCGGACCGTCCACGAGGCTTGTTCTGCAGGTTGAAATTTCCAGAACGAAAACGTTGAAACTAAAAACAACCTGTGTTTTCTTTTGCAACACGACCGCCATAGCCCATACACATCATTAATCCTTCGAGTCGTTTCCACAGCACTGGTGCCACTTGTACTCGTATATGATCCGATATTTTAAATTTCCATTTTGTTAACTAAGTAACGCAAATAGAAAAAATAGAAATCAATGACGATCACAGAACAAAAATACATGTGTACGTATTGTATACAACAATACATACATAGCTGTAAAAGTACAAATATGTGGCTGTAAAACTTTGAATTTGGAATTCCCTATCAAAGCGGTTAAATTGGTGATTTAGTGGCCAGTACGAAAAACGACAATTTCATATGTTAGGACATAATATATAGAGTAGGAGAGACCAATACTTATTTTTGTCTAGTAATACAAAAAAAACTGAGAAGTAGGTAACGAAATTTGTTTTATTTTTTCGATGTACACATTTTAGGCTGGGTGGGAGCGTAGGGATACTCTATGTATCATAACTGTATACTGACAACAACTTATACTCGTTGGTCAAAGAACTTCTTAACTTGACGCCGCCTCACAATTCGGGAATATAAATGGTAATATTTATAATATTCAATATTATGTAAATGTTGACATTAGCATTGAATTAAAAATAAATGTATTATTTGATATTCATACATTAAAATAAACTATAGAAATTTATTAAAATTAAACAATTAAATTAAAGACTAAAATAATAACGTTAAATTTTATATAACTTCCCTTGTTTAACTTCAAATGGTCATGAGAAAGCCGTTCGAGTTTATTATCTGTATATAACTTTAGTCTATCTAATCTATGAAATATCTTTTGACGTTTCATGTTTTGTCGAAACAACTCTGTACAGACGTAACTCACACAATTTTTTAAATAACATTTTCCGTTACTTATTGACATTAAAAGAAGTAATTCAGAAGTGGAGACTACAGTCTTCTTGCAGTCAAGGTTAGGTGACCTAAAGTTGTTAGAAATGCTATTTAATGAGGCTATTTAATAATGATCAATCTAAATCACCGATATCCCCAAATCTTATTATAAAAACCAGGGACTATGATGATGAACAGTCCTGTCATTAAGTTTTACTTTACCCCAACCATATTATTGTCTACTAGCATCTTAAGTTCGACAATACAATAAATATCAACAGAATATCGTAGATATAATATAAAACTGCTATCTGTTATGGTATTTGTATATTTTCTAATATTATCAATAGACTTACAAACTATTTGTTGGTGGAAACAACAATAGTTAGCTAAATAAAAGAAACATGAACAATTACACTACATCGGCCATTTTGCACTAATGTATTCGTTAAGGATAATAGGTTGGTTAAGGCCAAATATCAAATCCTGAACCGAATGTAAGATTTAGTATAAGCCTCACGCAAAAGCAATCGAAGGTTTGATGAACTAAACTATCATGTCAGTATACTATCCGAGTCATTATACGTAGCTCGTTTTTTCTTTGTATGAGCACTGTTTCCTACTAATAATAATTATATTTACATTATTTATATTAAAAAACAATATTTCTCACATAATCATGAACTACTTCGTGTATATTACTTGATTAATAAGTAATACCTCCATTATGTCTTCTTAATTCCTTAAGCTTAGTTAAACATTATTTATTAATATTTTAATGACACTTTCGGTAATACATAGAGACTATGTCAGTCTCTATGTATTGTGTTTCATTTATAAAATATATGATAAACATTTCAGAGACATATAAATTTCATTAATCTAAATACCACACTAATCATTTTTATGCAATTCACATCCATAAAGCATTCTTCTAAGCTTTGCAAAAATTTTCAAACTAGTTTTAAAACTGGACGAATTTCTGTCTCTTTGTGTTCGTAACCTATATTGGACTATCGTTGTAGGATATCTCAGAACCTTTTGAAGTGACTCGTGAACCTTTTGAGTATTCAAATAACTGTTTGTATTAAATACCAAAATAAAAGATATATTTATTATGTAATTCAAAGGTTTCTGAGAATTTTTCATTATTATAATAATAATACAATAATATCAGGACAAATTACACACATTGATCTAAGCCCTAAGTAAGCAAATTATTTGCTTGTGTTAAGGTTGTTAGACAACGATACAAATACATATAAATACACATATAAATACTGAGAATATATTTAATAAACGACCAAATCCAGAAACAGACATCTATGCTCATCACATAAATGCCTGTCTCTGCCGGGAATCGAACCCGAGCCCCATTGCGCCGTGACACGTTAGGCGTCTGCGCTAACCACTCGCCCAACGACGGGGCGGGGCGGTCGGTGGTTATTATAAATATAATATAACTGTAACGGTTATTATGAATCTATAAATATAATATAACTGTATCTGTACATGGAAAATATAATTAAAAATGTACAATGGGGGCTTTATTTATTTATTTATTTATATTCTTTATTGTAAACCACATAAAAAAAAATACATTTAAACAATTACAAATAAAAACAGGGTAAATACAAAAGGCGGTCTTATCGCCTAAAGGCGATTTCTTCCAGACAACCACATTGAAAGGAATTTAATATTAGTGCACATAGATAGGTGGCTAAAAGTTTTAAACATTGTAAACATACATAAAAATAAATACACATTAATACATAAACGTAATACACATATAATTATATACAATACATATTAATTAATAAACTAAACAATACCAATTAAAATTTATACAGTGTTTATACATAATAGAGAATTAATTATACACATATGTAATAAATCTAATGATAACATTAGAAAATAATAATAATAACAAAAAAATATATATAATAATAATAAGTCGTCTTAGTTTTTTCCTGATAAATAATATTCCTTTACAGATTTTTTTTTTAAATATAGGCAAAGATTTAAATTTTCTAATAAAGAGAGGCAGTGCGTTCCATAATTTTGTCGCATGGACCGTGAAAGAATATTTGAAAAATTTTGAGTTATGAGCTGGCATTCGTATAATTAAAAATTTTGATGATCGTACATCAGCTGGCAGCCCAATAAACTGAAATCTCTCCCTCAGATATGAGGGTGATTTCATGTGAAATAATACACAGTACAGAAGAGAGAGAACGTGTAGATCCCGGCGGCGGCGAATAGGGAGCCACTTGAGTTTTTTGCGAAATTCAGAAACGTGGTCATATTTTTTTAAACCAAATATGAACCTTATAGCAATATTTTGGAGTCGCTTAAGTTTGTTAAGTTGGTCCTCAGTTAAATTAAGATAGCTTGCATCGGCATAATCGAGAATAGAAAGAAGAAGAGAGTGTGCTGACATAATTTTGGTAGGAATCGGCAGAAAATTTTGCAATCGCCATAGAGATCCCATAGCAACAAAGATTTTTTTACTAAGTTCTTTGATATGACTAGTCCAAGATAATGTTTGATCCAGGTGTAGTCCCAGATTTTTGACGGTGGAACAGTAGGATATTGGAACATTGTTATATATTACTGCAGGAATGCTATCTCCATCTATTCTTGCAATCATACTGGGACTGCCAATAATAATAACCTGGGACTTTACAGGATTTATTATAAGTCCATACTGCTTACTCCACTCAGAAATTGCAGTCAGGTCAATATTAATGGCAGTTATGGAAGATGTAAGATCTTCAATTCTGAAATGTCTGTAAATTTGAAGGTCGTCTGCATACATGTGATAGAGAGAAGATATATATTTAGTAACAGAATTTATGAAAATTGAAAATAATAAAGGAGATACCACGCCACCTTGAGGTACCCCTGCCGAGACGCTACACCAGGACGATAAGGTCTTGTCGTTCCGAATGCGCTGTCGACGACCAGTGAGGTAACTCCGAAACCAGTCTGTTACCGATGGAAATATGTTGATAGAACGTAATAGGGTAAGTAAAATATCATAATCGACAGTATTAAATGCATTACTAAAATCAAGAAGGGTTACAATTGTAAGCAGTGTATTGTCCATTGCCAGTCGAATGTCATCAGTGACTTTGACTAGCGCTGTAGCCGTGCTATGACCGGGGCGAAATCCAGACTGCCAGGGATTTAAAAGTCGATTTTCGTTAAGAAATAGACTTAGCTGTTCAAGTACTAATTTCTCAAGATTTTTTGAAAGGAAGGGTAAAATGGAGATAGGACGGAAATCACAGAGGTTTAACGGTTTGGCCTTTTTAGGTATAGGAATAATTTGGGCTTGTTTCCAAATATCGGGAATTTTACTAGTGGTAATGGAATGGTTTAAGATATGGGTTAAAATGGGAGAGATAACATCTAGGATGGGTACGATCATATTCCGGCTAACGCTATCAGCACCGACAGCATTCGATGAAATGGATAGTACGTTCTTCTTAACATCACATTCAGTAAAAGAGCAGAAAGAAAAAGGTAAAGAATCTGGAGTTTTAAGGGATGCAAGAGTTTTGAGAGTTTGGTTTTTATCAGTGGTATTGATGGCCTCTGTGGTGGCTTTATATACGCAAGGGAACCCAAACAATGTTTTTTATATTTTGTCTGTTTATCTGTATATCTGTATGTTTGTGCGCGCTTTTCTTAGAAACATATTAATCGATTAGTTTTTAGTTAATATAGTTTCGAAATACCGATATTAACCTAAGTAACACATAATTATATATAACCTTACCAATAGTTTTTTGCAACAAAACGCTTTGGGTTTGATTATTTCTAATTTTAATTTAACCGTATTATTAATGTCCATTAATAAAAAAATGCATTTGATAAAACGGTAATCTGTGTTGCTCTTGCAATATAAAGATATTATTTTATGTATTTAATTGCATAATAATATTAATATTTAATAGAATCTAATTCCTTGCCATGGTTATTTTATTATGATTTCTTAAATAAAATCAGTAAGTAAGAGTGAATTTGTGTGATGATAATTGTCTCTAGGGAAGAAAAACAATATGTAGTTAGATTTTCTTTCGTACGCACGATGCACGTAATACATACATACATACATACACAAGTTAGTAGACGCAAATCAAGCAAGTAATAGTTGTGCGTTAAGTGCGTTGTAATTGTGTTTAGTTAATTTGTGTATTGTCTATAAAAGGAATATTGTTTATAATTATACGCATATTGTGTATTATTGAAATAATTATTTATGTTATGAAAAATAAAACGCTATATTTATCTAATAACAGAATTATCTATGACGATACGATTTCATAGATATTAAACATTTTACACAAAGCTCTGTAAAATATATTAGTAACTGTATAAAATAAAGGGAGTAATGTTTCATGTTAACAATTGCTTTCAGGAAGTTAAACAAACGAGTTTAAGGGTTTTGATTAAGGTTTTTTAATGTGACGAAATATGGAAAAGTTATTCGAGAATAAAAAGCCCTAGAGATGTAAAGTTTCATTTGCGTAAATAAATTCGACCTGTATTTAGACTTAAATCTAATATTAAATACAATTTGAATGTAATAATAACTCGAGAAATAAATAAATTATGCACGTTAATTAATATTAATTATTAATCTAACAATAAAAGATAATTTATTCATCCACTTTATTATATATTTAGATAATTTTTAATAATATAATTTACATTTCTCATATTCGGTAAGTAGGTCCTTATTACACCCAAATGGGGCTTGTAAGTGACCAATTAGCGCTCTAGGTTATTAATGTAGCTAGAAAGGTCTTTCAAAAAGTTCGCGTACTTCTAACCTCCATACAGGCAATAGACATCATGCATTCAGCCCAATGATCAAAGAGGTCGCATCGCTATTCAGCCTTGTCTTCGTATGAGATAATAGCCATCAATTTGAAATATCGAACATTACATCGACAATACATTGTTCTCATTTCACTATAAATGAACATTATATCGAACAATACATTGTTCTCATTTCACTATAAATTTTAACTAATAAAATGTTTTATTCTTGTAATGCTGGTTTTTTTTCTACCTACCTCACAATCGTAATGTAAAGCAGAGTAGTTAGCTCGGGTGTAAGCATCAATTGCACCCTCGAACTATAGGCGCCCTCGCTGCGCTCGTGCGCCTAAATATCTCGGGCTGCAATCGATGCCTTACAGCCCTTGGCTACTAATCTACTATTAATGAATAATGAAATAATTAGAAAATGAAGATAAACTTCACTGAAAACTTTATTAAATAAACAGTTATTAACCTTTTCACTTCATATGAAACTAAGTTAAAATGTAATATTAGTGGTTAATATTTACTTTGAAGATTACAACATGTAGTAAAAACTTTACTAAAAAAAGAAAAAGAGCATTACAATAAATTTTATAGGTTCTTTGCATTAAAAACAATATATAATCCTTAATACAGAATAATAAAATGGTTTGTTGGTAGATTAATATAATATAATATTGGACAAAAACTGTAACAAAAAAAAACTTTGAAGCTTTGTTCAGTATATTCCTATTGATAATTTTAATAGCATTTTGACTGCTGCCTTCTAAACGTTCTGAACGAACTGACACTTTGCATTCATTTTAAAGTTACTTGTACCAAATATTACAATGATTTTTCGATTTTTATTTCATTAACAACTTATCTCGTCCAAAAGCTCTAAAAATGTATTAATTTTCTAAAAGATAATATTAATTTAAAATAGATGTCAGTTTGACATTTAAAAGAAATAAAACTAAACAAACAACTTGTGTACCGAAATCATAATAACGTCGGGTTAAAAGCTTAATTCGACAGAAAAAGAAATCATATTCCGACAATATAACGAATGTACTGAATAATAAAGACATGTAAGTAGTAGAAATACAAAAAAATATACTATTATACTAAGAATGATATACCTACTAAATTCATCAAAGCTTCAAGGATTCCGAGCAAAATTTAAAAAGTACATAATATACTTAAAAAATATTTTAATTTGTAAAAATATTGCAAATGTACTGTTTACAAATATTAAATGTAAGTTTATTAAATATTCCAATTATTATACATTAAAAATATTATGGTTTATCGAATTAATTTGTTTTAAACACTAAAATATTGATAGAACAACTAAATATATTTGTTCTATTCCTAAGTACCTATATATAGTATATATAGTGAGCAGTATTGTATTGTATGTTCTATTTAAGGATCAAGACTTATTTGTATTAGTTTGTTTCTTAACGACTTATATAAGAATATGTAAGTTATAGTTATATAAGTTATATAAATTATTACATTACTCCAAGCCATGGAACTTGTTTTAAACAGGAAGGCCATAGTCGTGTCTTATAATAAATTAAATATAAGTATATTATTTTGCTTTAAAAAAAACTTTAATATTTTTCACTATAATGAACAGTCAATTTCTTTTTTATGTTATCAGGTAGTTTTGTTAAAAGCTATACAGCTGCGATGTCAACTTGCGAGAACAATTTCGAGAAGAGTTTTTCGACTGATGAACCTAAGTGTTGTATTTGAGTAGTTCTACTGAGTTTTATTTAAGTTAGATGTTCTATACTGCTGTTATTCCTTTTATTCTTCAACATAAATTGTTTATAAATTTACATTGGTAAAAGAATACTAACATCAGGTAGATATATAAGGTATACTGAAATATATTTAGGCTTCTTAATTAAGCTTATCTCAAAAATAACATTGCGAGTCATATTTCAGAACGCTTCTCATTTAAGTATTCTCTGTCTGTGTCAGATATATAACTTACAGAATATTAAAGATACAACAAAACTTAGAGTACAGTAATAAAAAACAGTTATGAAATGCTTAATAAACATCATGAGTTAAAAAAATACTGTGAACCGATATACTGCTTTTTTGTTATCAACCTACAAAAAACATTTGTTATTTTGAAAATAAAATAACAATAGTCAGGCAAATAAAAATAAACAAAACATCCGCAACTTCATTTACATCGGCACTAGACGGTTGAACTACAGCCTTTGTACTAATGTTTACGTTAAAAGTGGACCTACCAATAAAATACTGACATTTAGACTCGACCATAGAATAAAATAATGAGTACTAATTGACATACTTAGTTAACAAACTTACTAATAATCATCTCTACTGTGTTCTAAAACAACAAAATATTACGGCCTTGTAAATTACAGCCGTGGCAGCCGGTTTCTAAATGCAACTTTAATATATTTTGAAGCCGGGCTTTCGTTAATTTTGTACATCCTTATTAAGTAACTATGAGCGCTTTCCTCCGCACAATTCTGCCGGGAAAATATTCTCTTGATATTTAATGAGCTTTAGATTCTTAACAAGAGGCCCATAATAAATAAATAATAAATAATTATGTATTTTTTTTAAGTAGATGGTACTTATACTACTAACTAATGGTAGATGGTAACTGTTCATATTACAAAAAAACTAGCAAGTTAAAGATTGTGTAAAAAATGTATATGTGGATAGATAGCTCATAAGTCGGTGTTGACAGTTAGTATTATAGTATTACATATATGTTACTTGAGTTAAATAAAGCAACTTGTGTAAGTATCGATGTGTCTGATCTTGTTTGTAATTTAATTTATCCCAAAAACTAGTTGAATAACTGTCGCATTTTCATCATTCTTGTTCAACCCACTTATAATATTGACCTTTATTATATTAGGTTCTTGTTAAAATATTATAACGTTGTATTTAAAATACCTATAAGCGTATAAGCCTATAAGATCATATGATATAAAAGATACTTATATAACTACTTTCACCAGAGGAGGGCAAGCAGTGCCTGGGATTTGCGACCCAGGAGTAGGTTTAAGGGGCCCCTTTATTATGCGCAAACACCCTCGCCTCTACTATCCACACTCCTCTCTCTACCTAACCAAATTTAGAAAGAACCTGCTAATGTCGTCTTTGAAATACGTTCTAGAAATTAGAAATGAACCGGTGCTTGTTCTAGAAAGGCCAAGATCTTTAAGTAAGTCAGAGAGATTTTGCTGTTATACCTCTCGCTTCCACTTCTACCGCGTACAAGCTAACTATATATTTATTAATGGACAGTTCGTTGGTCAGTTCGTAATACTTATTAAGCTAAAATGTGTTATCACTGGAAATGTTTGTTTCCCAGGGAACAGTAGTCTCCACAAGATGTTTAGTATACAGGAATAAGTACGGTCTGGATGACGAAATACTAACAACCCCAGGGATTTTGTAATGCCTTTCATACGTACATCATGAGAGTCCAAACAGGAGCCGCGTTTAAAATTGAATAAGCCGACAGTTTTGATTTTTTGGAGCAGTCGTCTGTTACGAATAACAATAATAAGTTCTGAGATAAGTATATATTTTTAAATCGTTTTTTATTTCATAACAAATCCCTAAAAATGCTCTCGGTTTTTCAAGTGGTTTTAGAAAGTTATACAAATGAGTTTATAGGTATTGTTTTAATGTTTGTGTTTTGGCAAAATATGGGAAAGTTATTGAGGACTAAAAAGCCATAGAATTCCAACTTTAATTTGAGTGACGAAATTTTATTTTTATACAAATTCAACTTTTGTATTGAATAAGCACCTATTTTAATAAAGAAATTGTAGGATTTGCAAGAAACGTATTAAAATGGATACATAGATAACATTTTATTCATAATATTAAAGAAATAATTAAAAAAAAATTGGAAGAAAAGGAATAAATGAAATTACATATCTACTACGGTTTTGATTAATTTTATCAATATAAAATAGTATTATTGGATAAAAAAACAGTGTTCCAAGAATAAACACATTTAACATACACAGACAAAAATCATAGCAACTTTGATTCGCTAGAATTAAAGTTGAATTTTGATGATTTTAAGGTATTGAAAAGCTGAAACCTGAAATTCATTCAAAACAGCTGACTCTTGCCACATTTTATTGTACATTATATAGTCAGCATCATCTACATCTTGATCAATCCGCAGTTTTTGTTCATACACTGAAAAAAAAAAACTTTAAAAACATTTTAACAGAAGTCACGGGTTATAGGTAGGTAAATAAGCCATATTATTATAAAATAATATTATTTTTACCAGCTACGTGGGCGGAGTCGCGGGTGACAAGTCTAATTAGTCTTTGACTTTCATTTCGTTTTGTTTAAGATGATGAATTTTGCCAGCTTAAGCAAACATCATAGTCCCCAATATGTTTATTAAAATATCAATTTATTTTGATTAATGAGTACAAAGCAAATTCTGCTTATGCTGAAATACTTTTAACTACACAGTGCTACAATTCAAATATAAGTATATTTATAAGGCAAATATTTATATATATATGTTTGTTTATAATACTTCATACTTCAATACAATTGACCCAAATGATAGTTCAAAAGGAAGTTACGATTAATTTTATAAAGGGTGGTATGGTTTCTCATAGGTCATGGATGCATGCAACTGACTGCCGGTTTATTAATAAAGGACCGTTGTCGAGATTCAAAAGTTGTTCTTATAATCCGAAGTTCTTATCATTTCAAGAAGTAGAAAGATAATTTAAAAACAAATTAATTATTAATCGTTTATAAAAAGGTTGAAGCACTTTCAAGAGATTGGAATAAAAAAAAATATCCATTACATTATATATTCATTAGTCTTTTAAAACTTTTCGATTATATTTTTGTATTAAAGAATTACAAGTCTAAATTGGGTTCTCCTTGATTATGAAATTATTAAAACCTTTTGGTCAAAGTTAGAAGTAATTAGAAACCATACTGTTCTCAAGCTGTTAATCTTTTAATAGCAAGAGCCCAAACGATTACAATATCTGACCAACAATCTGTAAAGCTCATAATATATAAGTAGCTAGTTAAAAATTCAAATGAAAGCCTGATTATATTTTAGACAAGGATAGTATGATGTGGTGGTGTTTAGACTCTCACGGTGGTATTTCATCATTCCTACATATTCCTGTGCTGAGGTCAGACATATTTCTTACTTTTTCCTAAGAAACAAATAACCCCAAAGATGACACATTTAAGATAGGTAAGTATTACGAATCTATAATCTTTAATAGGAACTTGGTCTTTCTATAACTGGCATGAGCTAATTTTAAAAGTGTCTCAAGTTCAAGGGAGAGTTCACGTCTACCAGCTCGTACCGACGCAGACACGCCACACACAACAATTATCATTTCAGCAGTATTCGTATCTACAGCGATACTACTTATATTCAAATTTAGAGATTAAAACTACAAAATTGGATGTGTGACATTATTTTATTATGTTTGTGTGTGTTTATATGGGCTATTGACAAACACTTACAAATGTTATTCATGATCTGATTGGTAAGCTGTGGCTTTATTATTGAAAATAAAAATGTTTTGACATTTTGTTATGTATTGTATAAATCACATTTTTTTTAATTATATATATCACGCTTTTATGGTAAAATTATGTATTGAGTATCCTTATCCCTACTATAGTATAATGACTTAAGATCTATACCTTTGACCCGTAACTCACGAACTCATACTTAAGACATATTTTGTGACTCTAGACAGTTTCTTCACCTTTTAATTTATTCAATTCAAAACTCCGAATAAGTAAAGGTATTTTAGCATGCATACGTAATTTTACTTAAGTGGTTTATTGAGTGTAGGGTCAAAAAAGGTGTTAGCGGTAACAATTTTTTTTTTCAAAAATAATTTCCTAATTTTCCAAAAAAATCCTAGTTCTATAATAACTTACTACTAACGTTGTGTTATTTTAGATGATGTCTCTTTATCTTAAATCACTAAAATAAAGACGTATCCATTATCATCCACCTGACTTTGTCCTAATCATTTGTATTTAACATACCTATTGGAAAAGGACTTCTCAAAACTTTTAATAATCGGACATCTTTCTGATGTAAACTCTCTTTAGGAATGCATACTTGTAAGTAACTGTATCGCTAAGTAAAGCATTGAATCTAAATACAAATAAGTTACATACAATACAATATAAAATTGTATCCTGTATGTCCTCATTAATTAGTTCGAAAACGTAATAAAATAGACCACTGTCAAGATACGTGCAACGATCCCGATGCAAAGATACTTATTGAAGGTACATAATAATACTATTTTTTCCTTTTTCGGGTCTATTTGTGTGTTTTAAAAATTTTAATTAAATTTTACGGGAAACAAGTATCTTGCAGAATATTATAATATTCTCTAGTAATTTACTCAAAAACTAACTTTAAACTACAATCTAATAGAATGACGTTTAATTTGAATCTTCGACATATATTATAGTCGCACAATATAATCCACATTAAATAAATTTACATTTATCACATACAAATTAAATTTAAATAAATACGCTCGTTCCATTTTGAAAGGTTGAAGAGATGAAAAGTAATTAGAACTTATAGCATTAAGTCCGCCTTTTGTACCTTTATTTGGTTCAATAAAGATGAAATAAATAAATACTTAATATTCTCATTAACTTACATTATGACATTTTTTGAATATGTTAACATTATATTTGGAACATCAAGCAATTAGGACAATATTACGGCACTAAAATATATTCAATGTCAGTATTTTTTTAGAGTTAGTTTATTAGAAGTCAATTACTCATATTCTCAATATATTACCATAATAATAACTCACCCAACATGTTCGAGTTACAAATTATTACGTTGTTTGGATATTTTCGCCCACGCCTTATCCTCAATTTTCCTTTATCTATTAATAATAATTTATTATTTTATCTATTAATAATAATTTATCATTAAATCTTTAATTAATTCATTAAGTTGTGACTCTATTTAAAATGATTTTAGAATAAAAATATATTGAATACGAAACATATATAAAGGCAGATATCAGATAAATAAATATAGATAATAATAATAAATATAAATACAGAGATCATACAAAAAATATTTATGACAACAAGAGTCTTATAAAATGAAGAGTGTCTTCTAGATCATAATGCAATGCAAGTCACAGTTGAAACGAAATAGTTTTTCCGATTCCGAAGTGTCGTCATTTCCGCTGTCGTAAATGAATCTTATTTTCATTTCATTAGATCGGACACGTTGGAGCGCGTCGTACATCGATCGAATATATTATTTTGTTTCAAACATGGTCTCAGTATTGCTATTTTCTATTGTTCTTAAATCTTGTTGATTGTTAAGCAATTTAAACATAATCTGAATCTGTTCTAATATTTTTCAAACATTTCAATAGACAAAAAAAAAACTCTTTAATGTAAAAATCCAAGTAAACAACAAGAAAATAGACAAATTTAAATCGACTTAGACAGTTATATTTTAAAAGCGAGAGAGAAATGATATTAAGATAAAATGAAAAATGAAAAGAACGATTCCGGATGGTCTAGACTCTAGTTAGAAGAAAAACCACGATACATTAAGAGAATAAATTATGAAATAAGAGAATATTTCGACTCATGGGATTACTGTGGTTAACTATGGTAACTATATATAGAACTGTTCTAAAAAATAAGTTCTATATAATCATTATAATAAAAATTATCACTTGTCATTACATTATTTATGAATTGTTTAGTTAGAACTGAGAGAGAGGAGCGTAGTTGAAAAAAAACTTTTATCTTTTTATGTAGTACATAATAAATAATAAATTCAAAGAATAATAACACTACGCCCATGTCAATTAAACATCCATAAAAATACTAATCTGCTTATCAGGTTCATATTTTTATTTTAAATACTAGCTTTTGCCCGCGGCTTCGCACGCCTCAATTTCGTAGTAAAAAAATTCCCACTTCCCTTTTTTTGTATTGGATTCTATATGACTTATTTTAAGTGAAACAATCAAAATTACGACATCGGCAGGCATCGCTCGCTGTCAAGAGTATATTTAAAGTTTTTAATAAGGATACAATATTAGGTACTGTAATTATTTTTATACCTCTCTTGTTTTTACTTTAACGTCCATTTAAATACTTCTTAAACAGAGTACTTAATAACTATTCCAACCATATATCATACTTACAGATTTTCATTGAACATAATCAAAATATTACCATGTAAACTTGAGAAATTCTGAGCTACACAATCGACGTTATTTTCACCATCAACTTGCAGGTCTAGTTTTATTAAAAAAAAATCTATTTTAAATGATAAACGTTTAATTAGCTGTATGCATTACCAAATTTTCAATACTGAACATTCACAAAAGCCATTTTTGAAACGGTTTGCACGGTTCCATACCAGAGTGCGCCGGTACACCGTACGACCGCAAACGCGAAGACCCTATATTTTAAATCTGTAATATCTTCGAAAATATTCATTAAAATGACATGCTGCAAGGGGCTATATTGTTCCATATTAAATGTAAAATGTATTTAAGTTACTTAATTAGAAACGGATTAAAGCTGCATTTCTTAAAATCGCTTCGTAAATTACCAATTATTTTTCGTAAAAAGTAAAGGATAAAAATTTACTTTTGTGGGTTATCCCTAAGAGATAAACATATACCATGGCAGATTTTCTTGTAGAACTTTTTAAGGTATACAATACATCAGTATACATACATCATTTTGATCTATCTCGTGGAGTTCAACCAGCGTTTGCATTGTAAGCGCAAACAAAAAGACAAACAGATAAACGGACAAAGATTTTAAAAATGCTAAAAATGAATTCTGTTAGTTATTACTTTACACCCTGGTATTTTTTTTTATATTTTTAATGTACAAAGACTACTCCTCTACAGATTTATTACATGTACAGAATAAGATTTTCATGGTACCTATTACGTCATTGACATAAATAGTCATAACTTTTTTATTTCTTAACCGATTTAGATGAAATAAACACTAAATGTGAAGTGAAGACTGTAATAATATATTTCCGAAAACCGCATTCAAATTGGTTAAGCTGTCTCTGAGATTAGCGTGCACAAACATACAGACATACAGACATACAGACATACAGACATACAGACATACAGACATACAGACAAACAGACAAACTGAAAAACCATTGTTTTGGGTTCTCTTGCTCTTATAAAGCTCCCCTATGATGTTTTTTTTTTTTATTCCATGTACGGGAATGAGTCAGTGACGATTTTATTATATGTATAGATTATAATAGTTAGAATTTAAGAAATCGACCTGGGCTGGACTCGAACCTGCCAACCATTGCAAATGTTTCTAATTTGGGTATAGAATAAATGAAAAAAATGCAATAGCCGAAATTAATATTAGAAATTGTCTATAAACATTTGTAACCTTATTAAGATTATTTTAATTGCAATTAATTATGAATTTAATATATGAAGTAGGTGCAGTGCCGCATCTCTCCTCGATAAGTAAGATGAGATAAAAATAAGTACAAAGAATTAGTTTATATAAGAGTCTTCAACGTTTTATTTTTCCCGAAAACATCTTTAAATGTTATCCCATGCATTAAAATAAATTCATTTATATTTGATATCTATATGAAAATGAAACACTACTCATGGCTTTACCATAAAAAATAATGAAGGTGGAAATTAATATTTTGCATAGAGATTCGTTTTAGGATTAATGTACAAGTACTCGAAGTACGAAGAAGAGATTATGCAAACATTTTATTTAAACACGTAAGTATGAGATAATATTTGTTTCAGCAATCCGATATTAATCTCATCATTCAAATCGTATTCGTTATAAATATTCATACTACAATAGTTCAGATCTGTTATAGATTTAGAGCCCATATGATATTTGATTTAAAATACTGCAGTGTAATGAACAAATAGACAGAGGTACCAACTTTTTTCGTGTATATAGAGGCTACCAGTTATAAAACATACCTTTGACGGGCGACTAAAAGTCGGAGTCCTATCCAACTATCAATAAATATAAAATGTTAGTACATTTAAATAAGAAAACTAATATCAAATAAGGATGGACCGTGCTCGTTAGAAGCTTAATATATTTATTTAAATAAAGTAATGTACTATTTTAATAACCGATTAGTTATTGAAATCAAATTGATTAGTTTTTCTGCTAATTAAAAAAAAAAAAAAACTTATTACAAAAAACTTTCAAAACTTTCCTTAGAAATAACAGATAATCTATTTCAACTCTTAACTTAAAATAACACATAACTTTTAATGTTCCCATTAATATCAACTTCAACACTTCTTTCTTTTGTAACAACTTACTTTTGCTGATATTTCAGCTTCAGAAAAACGTAAAATTTTATACTAAATCGTCTTTTTGTGTAAGGTCTACTCGTTTTTAACATTTACATATAAACGAAGATATCGGTTGATCAGAATGTTATAGATACATGTAAATAAAAGTTTTGACGAATTAAGAAAATGAATTAAGAATTTAATTGGAACTAGACTTTAACATCGAATATTATATTTGTGATTGTGTGTGTTGATCCAAATATTAATGAGTTAGAACTAGTCTAGGTTAGAACAGAAAAACAATTTAGGAGCAGATTTATATTTATTTTTGTGATATATGTAAATGCAGAAGAATTATAAAAAGCGTTATCGGTTTTTTTAATACGAATTAAAACAGATTTAAAAAGAGAATTAAATTTTATTATTTCATGTAATTTTTTTTTGAATTTTTTTTTACCTATAGTTCTATTGAGATTAGGTTAATTCTGTTTGATCCTAGTAAACCCATTTCCAGTACCTTGATCCTTTGAAGACGTACGTTTTCAAAATGTCTGTCTCGCACAATATTATCCCGACATTTAATTTTCTTTGAACTCCTAACAATGATTCTATATTTTAAACTTAAAATGTAAATTGAAAATTTAATTAATTATACACGAGTTAAATGCGTAAAAATAGTTTTATTTCATTGTGTAGTTCCTACTCGTGAAGGTCTTAGAAAATAATTAAACTTTTATAAATGTTTATTCGGGCGGGTACTCTATGGCTAGGTACCTATATTGGTGGAGTAATTTGACGGTTTCTTAGAGTTGACATGTTCTGGAGGAGTCGATGAATTTTTAGTGGTTTATTTATTTAAAATATAAATAATGTTCACTTATTTAAATATTTATATCTAGACAATTTCGAACAACAACTAATTAAATAACAGTTGAGGAAATAATTACCAATTAAATTTAAATACTTGTTCCATTTTGAATTGTTGCGAGACGAAAAGTAATTAAGCTCAAAGCTCATACTACTATACCCTCATTAGGACTCATTAGGAATATCCTTGATTATATTAACATTATATATGACACAGTAACAAGCATTTTATGTAACACTACTGCTTTGACCCCGGTTTCACTTCCAGCATGATCCGATGGTGTGATATATTTTTTTAAAACATTTTCTTATACTGGCTAAATACCTTTAAATTCCTCCTAAAATTGAGCTATGAATTAAATAAATATTTTTTCAATGTGACTTATATTTACAGATATTATTGCAATCAAACAAACAAAAATCTTTACTATACTTATGATCTTAATATATATTGAGTCGGCAACTTCTAGTATAAATGGTACACTCTATTTATTTTCAATAAACTATACTTAATGAACATAAAGAGTTATATTGTACTATGTATTATGTTATATAATATCCCCCCATCTCTCGATACTCGCAAGCAAACTCAGCTCAGCCGTCTTTGCAATTAAAAAAGTAAGACAATTAACAGATGTTAACACGGCTCGACTCGTTTATTTTAGTTATTTTCACAGTATATTGTCTTTCGGTATTTTACTATGGGGCAGCGCTGCCGTACTATAACATTCAAGAGCTTTAGTTGATCGAAATGTGTGAACTTGGGTCATTGACTCATTTGCAGGGTTGATGTTATAATATATAAGTCAAACATTGTTAAATTTCATTTAAAACGAGCAACTGTTTAGTTTCTGCCCAGCTCTTCTCAGCAGAACAGCATTCCGAGCTGGTGGTAGCTTACTCACAGACTGACTATACTGACCAATTTAATGTAATTGACGATTCAAAAGTGCGTGTAAATGTCTACTTGAATAAAGATATTTTGAATTTGATTTATATTATTTTAGTTTACTACAAAGGTAACTAAACACCTAGTCCTGACAAGGTGAATAATATTCAAGTTACAAATATTTATATATATATATATATATATACATATATATATATTTGTCTTATAAAATGACTAATGCAATTGATAGTTGGAGCGTTTATCAAAGCTTTTTACAATTTTTCGATTAACTTTTAAAAAGAGAAATTTTAGATGTAATTATATTTGGTTGTAATTATTCTCAGAATCCTTAATTATGTAAATTAATTGAAGACCTAGTCGCTCCTTACTACCTAGTAACTAGATGAAAGCCTTAATGTTTTATAAGCTATTTGATGAAAGCCTTTATGATCTATTTAACAAATAGATTTTACCACCAAATTACGTTTTTTATTAAACAAATACAAACAACTATATATATCTAACTATATATGTGTATAAAATTTTGTCTGTTATTATTATTTTGATTAAAATAATTTTGAAATAAAGACAAAGTAATTCTTATGAGTCTGGAGGAACTTAAAGTATATCAAAATAAGAAGAAGCGGCTCAAGTAGTAGTAAGAATCGAACCAACATCATTTCAAACCCAAGTCAGGATCCCTAACCATTGGTCATAATATAGCGTCTGTCAATTTTATTAAATTTAAAAACACAGTAAGATATGTAGAGATGTATATAAAAGACAAAGGAATGCAGTTGTGTTTATGGTTCGTGTCATCAATTTGTTTTACTTTTGTTATATTATGTTTATTTGTTAAACATTTTCCATGTTTACCAATTGTTTTACTTTTCTAACAAACCCTTATTAATGTCTTTACAGAGTTTACAAATAAAATTTAAAGAAGGTATTGGTAGAATTTCTTTGTTATGGCGAAACATGGAAACTTAATTAAACATAAAGAACTAAAAAACTAAGGAAGTGCTGCAAAATTTTTGTTGCGTAAAAAGAATATGATTTTTCTAGGAAAGTCCTGATTTGAAACCCAAGTAGTGTAATATAGAAGTACATGTCTGAAGATGGTCATTGAGCAGGAAAGTCTGAATTTTCAATAATTGTCTGAAATTTTAGTAAAATTAAATAGAACTAACTCACTTGGAAAGAGAATACCAGAGAGCTATGAGCATTACAGAAAATACAAATAATAAAACATAATATTTAATTTGAAAATTAATTTACCTATATATTTACTTAACTTAGTCTTGCAATTAATATTATATAATAATAAGTGTTATAGAACCTTAACTAAAGATAAATATTGAATTATATTCAATTTTATTGTTAATCCTGTTTGTAATAACTATATGAAACTTAATAAATAATTACACATTTTCAAGTTCATAAAGAATCATAATTAAAACTTGTTGTGCTGTTTTCTAAATATATATTTTTTTCGATATATTCTTGACATTTAAATATGTATATATTTTTTATTAACATTCTAAAAATGTTGAGCCATTTTAATAAACTTAGGAAACAAAAAATGTTAAAACTCTGTATTGTAAAATCGGTATATTTTTATATAACATTTTTTCTACACATATTTTTTTGAAATATAAATAAATGAGTTTCAAATGACTTTTTCAAGGTAAATTTCAAGGCAACACCAGAACTCTAGTTCATTCTAACATTCTTCTAACTACTTTGAAAGTACAAAATATTATAATAACTTAAATTAAATTTTCCTTACTTTAAGACTGTCTTGCAAAGTAGAAAGACATTGAAATAAAAATAAAAGGACAAGAATAATTATATTTTATTATAAACAAGAAAACGTTATCTTAATCTAACTAATAATCTTATATTTTGAGAAAATAATATTAATAATGTTTAATATAAAGCATATAGAGTTTTCCGGAATGGATATATAATAATGTTTACATGTAGTCTATGTGCTACATTAGTAATTGTCATTATAAAGAATTTGGTTTTCTATTGCTTATTGCTTATAATTTTATATTTTCACATATTATTCTCAAGAATCCAACCTTGTTTCTTAAAAATATGGATACATTAAAATAGTCTCTCCTTTCTATTCCATATAAGGCCACACTCTATTCCACTGGTAGTACATTCTCTCCACAAACATCACTAGTAGCGCCAGCGTGTACACTACCAGTAGGATAGTGAACAGCGACGCTGTGTGCTCCCACTGAGTATCGTAGTGGTTCACCGTGGGATTGCATTGAGGTTGCGAGTATTTTTCCAGCGCAAGAGAACGACGAATCAGACCAGCTTCCATTATTCGGAGAGTTCTATAAAATTTTGCAATGTGTGTGTGAATTAATTCAATATGATTTATTTATTAAACCAATGATAAATGAGTGGACGGACAACTTGGTGATTGGACAGTAGATAGACAGCAATTACGTGTTTTCATATCTGGAAAGTTGCAGATGCATATCCAGTTTTTTAGAATTAGAGAGAAAAAGAAAAGGGGAAGAATGATTTCTTGGTCATTTATTTAATCTCGTCCTGGTAATGAAGTATTTATGGCAACTGTACATTTTACAATTGATTTTGAACTTTAATAAATATTAAAATTACGTAAGACATTATTTCTAGTCGCAAGTCGCTAGTTATTTATGTAGGTACACGTATGTACAGGTACAGGTAAATATCGTCATTATTTATTAGAACATCATTAAAACCAAACTTACCCAACTTTAAAAAGCTCTTTGTATTGAAAACTCTTAGACGTAAACAAATAATTCTTCACATTTGAGTAAAGATCTATTTCAATGAGGTGACAAATATTTTCCATTTCAAAACCTGTATAAAAATATTAGTATATTATTTGTTTCATAATGAGTTTTTGTAAATAGCACTACTATTTAATACAATAGAAAAAAAACTGGATGAGAAATATATAGATGAAATGATTGAGATATAAAATAAATAAATATTATTTTACAAAAATACAATTATGTTTATTATTTTTTAATATAAATAATGTACAAAAATATAATAAATGTTTTAAATAACAAGATCTATGAACATTGTTAAATTCTTACTTATATAAAATAAACTGCAATATATTTAATCCCAGTTGTTATATAATATATAATGAACTACTACTTAAAATGTAATATTGAAATGAATGCGATAGCTTTTTCTGTAACTTAAGTTGAAGCATGCTTACTTCTCTTCAAGATAGGATACAGTTCTATGTAGTCGGTCATAACTGCTGTTCTCGACTCCATAAGAGCGGTTAACGCAGACGATAAGCTTAAAACTTTAAGCGTTTGTAACTTATTCCAAATAATGCTTAAATTTTTATCGAGGACCATCTCATATTTCTGTAATAAAAATGTATTTTTTTATATTTAGAGATACATGAACTTTTGTTACATATTTATTCAACGTAAATATAGTTAACCATATTTTGTAGCATAATAAGGTTGTCAAAAGAGATATAGGCGACCTTTTGTACTCGAAGAAATCTTTCTGACAGATGACTTAATAATGATATATTTTTATCAGCAACACAACCAAATATGAGAGAAGTTCATGTGTTATAATAACAGGACTCTTAATTTTACCTTTTTATCAAGAATGAGGTTCATATCCTTATATATCGCGAAGTCATAGTTACTGTTGACCAAAACCTCTAAATCCATGGCTGCTCCAGTCTCCATCACCAGTTGTGTCAGTAGGTTTGATGTGTAGAAAGTATGAAGGACATAAGCGCACATTATAAAAGAGAGGTATGCGATGCGTCGAGAAAATGAAACTGCTTGAAGAGGAAGAACTAAAATAATGACAAATAAGCCAACAACGTAATTTTTAAATGGTTATTTTAATAAACTTAAACAAGTGTAAGTGTGTTACATACTATGCTGACAGTATGCAGAAAACGCCAACAGTAACTCAAGAACAAAACTGCACTCTCCCCCATATCTCTTGAAGTCCCATAAGCTTAGAAGATAGAATTCAAGCGATCCAATTAAAATCAGAATGTAAATACAATTCCACACTGAGTTTGTGAAAGGTTCGCTGTAGAAGCGTCTGAGAAAACCATTGTATCGCTGACGAAGAATAAAACCAAAACTGTAAAAAGATAAAATTTTTTAAAATATATTCTTTAGGTTAAATAATAAACCCATTAGTTTCTTCTTAATCTTAATTAGGAGTTGTATGTGTGTATAACAACACACGAATTTTTTTTATGTTATAAGGATACATATTAATTACAAATTTATAACAAGGTTGGAGTAATCAATAATTTCTTTAATATAATATATTTCTTTTTTTTTTAGTTTTGACACATAGCTGGAGCATCTAGTACCTATTTTTTTTGGTGTATTTAATATTCTTTCATAATAATAACAATACGTATACATTTTGGATGATTATTGTGAGAGCTGAGGATCCTAACTGCTTATTCCTCTATGGCATACTCTTCTTTGTTTATATTTTTTGAAGTTTAAAATTGGTCATGGTAACTTTTTATAACATATTTAAAGAATAACCAATACAAGTAACAAGTTACAATTAATATATTTTATTACAAGGCAATAAACAAACCTTATGCCTTATAATTTTAGTACGGACAGATACTACCTCGATGGTATCCTTAATTGATGTCAGACGCAGACGCATTAAAGCGTGCGCTAAATAAAACTCAAACCTGTAGGGGCAGCATGTGCTAGTGATGTTGACATGGTCACGTGGGATGTCATTATGCTAAAAATAATCTAAATTGTGCCATTTTGTTATACAAATCCGGAAAAATAAGAGCCGGTTGAATTATATATATTCTGAAGTATGCTTATGACGAATCACTTATCCGAGTGCTGATCCAAAATGTATTCAATTTAAAGTATACGTTTTACATTATAATATTTTTAACTTCATGAGATAGTCCGGTCAAATTAGACATTCGGTGCTACATAAATTCGCAACAAGCTGAATTTTGGTACAATTGTTCAAAACACGATTATAAACAATAGCTGAAAGTTCCCCATCATTCCCGTGTGTGCAAAATTTTTATTCAAGGTCAAATGTAAAAAAAATGAGTTTTTCGCGATTTTCAGCAAAACGGTAAGTTTTATCAGAAAAATACTTCAGACTAAAATTGTAGATCATTAAATTATCTATAAAAAATATACCAATACCTTTTTTCTCACGAGACACCGTTTCGGAGATATCGCAGTGTAAAAAGTTGTAACAATTGCAATTGTCATAAAATGCAAACGTTTCCACGCCACCTATGTGGTAGTGTACTAAGCGCGTTATTTAACGTGGTTTCCCCAGTAGGCCTACTCCACAAGTCAGTAATTATCCAGTTTAATGAAACTATCGTAAATAATTGATATTAACCAGAAAAAAGCGATGTTGATAAAAAAAAAAAGTACAGACATTTATTAGTCGGAGTCGTAATTTTCGAATTCTTCTCGATTTTCTCCTTGTTCTTCTTCTTCTAGATTTTCTCCTTGTTCATTTTCTTCTGGTTCATCCTCGTCTTGGGTGCAAGTAAATTCAGCCAATAACGATGTATCGCAAGTCGGCTCGTTGACGTCGAATGTATCATCAATTGTTGGTGATTCAACATTAGAGCACGACTTGCCTTGGCAACTTGTACACGCCATAGAACAGAATAGACCCACTTTTTTGCAACCACATTTAGCGCTGCATCCCTTTTTGCAGTTGCAAAAAATTGCGTTTAGCAATTCTTCCGGCGCAGGTGGAAGCAAAGTTGGAACTGGTTCCAATTCATTATTTACAAACTGCCAACCCCAGTCTGTTGGGTCTTTCTGACAACCAAGCCACACTTGAACTTGGTAATATACCCGAAGAAGATGTTGATGAGCAGCAGCCGACGTTGGAGGAAGACAAGCTAACTGTACCTGTTTTTTGCTTTTGGTGTTTTTGACGAAACATGCATACCGATGTTTATCTAAGCACGTAGTTTTTTTAGGAGCCCCGCACATCGAAAGAAGAAAGCGAATGCCACTTGTGATGATCTCATGTTGAGTTGAATTACAGTTTTGAAAAACTTCAGCACATTCAACTAAATTTTGTTTTTCAAACATTTTGAAAACTGTCGTTTTACCCCTCCTATAAAATGCATATGTCGTATCACAGCCAGTTATTGCATGCAGAAATAGTATGTGATTTTGACTCTTTGCAAAAGAAGATAATAAGCTTTTAGAAGTATATATTTCCGATTGATGTTGAGATTTTCCTGGTTTTAAAAAGAAAATAGTTTTTTCAGTTGGAGTTCGAGCAGCGAGCAATACTAGCAAATCTACATCTACAACAATAATTGTATTTGTCTAATTGAATTGCTCTATTGCTGTTTCAACAATCAATACATCAGAATCGTTATCGGCTTGTTTTACCAGTATATTTTCAGAAATTTAAGTGCAAGTTACAATGACCGACAGAAAAATATTTTAACCTATACTACATAATATTACAACTCTAGGGATGAATATACGTGACGTACTCATGCATGTTATGACAATTGCAACTGTTACAACTTTTTACACTGCGATATCTCCGAAACGGTGTCTCGTGAGAAAAAAGGTATTGGTATATTTTTTATAGATAATTTAATGATCTACAATTTTAGTCTGAGGTATTTTTCTGATAAAACTTACCGTTTTGCTGAAAATCGCGAAAAACTCATTTTTTTGACATTTGACCTTGAATAAAAAATTTTCCACACACGGGAATGATGGGGAACTTTCAGCTATTGTTTATAATCGTGTTTTGAACAATTGTACCAAAATTCAGCTTGTTGCGAATTTATGTAATTTCACCCTAATTTTTTGGTCTAATTTGACCGGACTAAGAAGAACATTCAGTTTCAGTCATTCAGTCATTTCCGTTAATTTGTGATCTACCTTTACCCTTTTTTTTTGTTCAAGATGCACATAAAATATATGAAGCTAAAGCATTTGAAACGAAATTCGTAACATAATGTATTTTAAAGAGATATAATTGAATTTAGAGATGAAGTTAAATTATTTAACAATAATCATTGTAATTAAATATTACCGCCACATAAATATGCATTGTATTGGATAAATGATGTCCAGGTCTTCTTTCCGCAGCTCCATTGGTTGAATATAAATATCCACTGAGTCATTCAGGCGAGGAGTTATATCCAGCTGCTTATCTGCCATTGTCATTGTATGGTCATCTTCAAGATAGGTTATGCTGGTGACAAGAATAATTAATGAAATAGCCATCTATGGCTACTATAATAAATTGATTACAATGCTTCAGTTGTTTTATGAAGAAATAAATGTATAGTGTTTTGACTTTATTTTAATAATTTAGTTTTAATCGATTTCTGGTTGGCATTTGTTGCCAATATTTTGCAAATATAAAGTAGATGAAGTTACTTACTTGAAGTTAAAGATATCTTGCAGTAGTTGTAAAACCAAACATCCGGCTCCAGTTTTCCTCCAAGTAGGATCATGTGCGTATCCATTTTGAAACTCGTGAATATAATCGCAAGTAAACATCGACTTTACTTTAAATGTTTCATATATTTTAACCATTTTCCAAACGAAATGTTATGTAGAATGAAAAAGTTTTGTTTTAATACACGTATAACCTACTGTCAGAAGGCTATAAGCTATGTCAAAGTAATGTACAAGCTTTGGCTATAAGGCCATGTCGAAGTATGGTTTCTTTTTACTAATTGTGTTTAAATTATTAAAGACAAACGAAAATATTTTCAAGGACAGTTTATTGTTCAATCAACTTTAATGAAATATAAACATTTGTTTTTGCTTCCTCGACCAATATTATTTAGGCCTAGTTGCTTCCAGCGACTTCAGCTGGCCCTCACAAATAATAAACCATCTATTATTACTTAAACTAAATTATATAAATCCATATTTTGTTTTATTGGTTTTATTATTATGGTACAAAATTATTATTTTTTTTCCTGAAAAGCATCTTATGTGTTACTGAGATATGCTAACACAATTCCGAATGTATTCTAAATCCGTTGATTTCGATGAAATTGTACAGACGGACAAAAAGAAAAAAAAACACAAATATATTGCCTTTGTCTAAATTAATGAATTTTTAAATAACTCCAAGGTACATGTATACACACCTCTATTTTTTTTTTATTTACCTTAACATAGTCACCACACAATGTGCGCTAATGATGTTTTTGTATTATATTTTATGCAATATATGTGAGTAATCATATTAATGTGAAAGTTTGCATTGTGTGATTGCCCGTCAATCATCTAAATAATACTCCATGTACTTAAAAAGAGAACATAATCCTAAAAAATATTCAAAAAGTTCAGGGTTTAAGGTTTCAAATACAAGATTCCTGTAAAAAAACTCAGTGAGTATTCACTGTTTGCATATACTCGTAGCAAACGTGTAGCAAAAGTTTGCACGTATTCTAACAAGCTTCTACGAAAATGAATGCCCTGGAAAAAGGTAGTATTATGTATTTTTGTAATTTGAACTAAATTACTAGCTGATGTTTGAGTATATATAGCGAGGAGCTTCGACGCTTCGATATTATGATGTGTTTATAACATATTCACAGGTGTAAAAATATATTTTAACGATAAATATTGAAAATAATAATAATGTGACTTATGTATGCTATGGCTCATAGGCCATAGATGAATACTTTTTTGCAAAAAGGATAATGTTTTTTAGGATAACCATTCATGTATTATATGCATTTAACATTCCGTTCATTCATTTGTTATACGATGATTAGACTGTAGACGTACGCTGCTACCATACAAACGTTTAAAGACATTAGGATCGCTACAAGACTAGCTTACGAATTGCAACAGCTTTGAGGTTCATGCGCACATAAGTTCAATATCACATATGTAAAATAATCAAATAGTATGATTTACAAATAAAACTTTCATTTAAAACATAAGCAAACGTATAACAGTGTTATCTTAACATCAAATAAACATTAGTAATCAAACTTAAATTTCAGAATTAAATTAATATTAATATGTTATTTCATAGCTATGCATGAAGCAAAAGAAAAACATCACTCCACGATGAATATTACTCCATATTAATATCATAACATTATTAACATGCACTTGCACGCGCTACGTAGATAAGTAGTAATGAATTTGCATTATTATGTTTGAATTTATAAGTTTTAAAACATAACATACAATTGATATGAACAATCATTACGCGAAACTCAACATTAATAAATATTGTTCATAAGAAGACTTCCTGGTCTGTTTGTTTCAGCATCATCATCTATAAATCTACTGTAGAGATTAGAAGATGACTGACTCCTGTCAAAATGCTGATCGTGGAATTGGATGATAAGGAATCGTTCACATAAATCTATATCTATACTAATATTATAAAGAGGAAATGTTTGATTATTTGTTTGTCTGTTTTAAATGAATGGGCTCCTAAACTACTGGACCGATTTCAAAAATTCTTTCACCGTGCAAGTTACACTATTCCCGAGTGACATAGGCTATATTATATTTTCAAAAAAATTAGGCATGCTTACTAAAACTTGAATAATCTAACCCAAGGTGTAAAAACATAAACAAAAAACTGCGTGCGCTGCGAAAAAGGTGAAAGTTACGAAAAAATGATGTTCTATGAAATTGTTCTCCTTTAAAAGTTCTGAAAAGAAGTCCGCGACCGCATATATCTAGCTTTTAAGATTGACTAACTATAACCTTTTATATGGTTATGAAATTAGTTCTAAAATAATATAAACTTTCGAAATTAGTGTTTTAATAATTACTATATTATTCCTTATCCAAACAAATTATTTAAATATCTCAGGCACTTAATTATGAACAACATTGCTCTTGAAAAAAATTGATTTTAACCAATACGTAAGGAGTTATTATAGTTTTAAAATAATACACAATGGTCAAATACCACACGCAGTTTCATGTGCAGGGTGCGTGGCGCGGGGAGAGGGGAGGGCTACGGAGTAGCACGCTTCCGATTGATTTGAAATTTAAAACATACCTGTATTTGAAATTTAAAACATACCTGTATTTTCTATGCCAATGCAATTATGCATAATCAGTATCGTCATATGTATTGTTCTAACTATTAATCTCGAATATAATAAGACAGTAAAAATCGAGTGTCTGTACATTAATTAAAAACTAGTAACAGAAACCAAAAAAAAATATTGGAATTTTTGTCTGTCTGTCTGGTACGTTATAACGTCGAAACTACTCAACGGATTTGGCCGTGGTTTTTACAAGTGGTTTTTGTATAATCTGGAGCTTAAAACTTTGTTTCGTTAAAATCTCTTAAGGGAAAAGTAAGTTATGGTCAATTTAAAATTTACTGTAGCAGTTTGAAATTCTACAAAGCAATTCTTAAATTTAACATTTCTTAAAAACATAGTATTTGGTAAAGAATATTTCGTATCCATATGCTTTAATACGTATATCTAAATAATGTCCTGGCTGTGTGTGTGTGTGTGTGTGATATGGATGTATGTTATTATTTTCAGTTTGATATCGTAGCAACTAGCAATGTAATGCCTATATACCTATATAAAATTGCCACGGGAATAGGATACTATAGAATTAACTATAAGTCTATTTATTATAGGTCTGGATAATTGTAGTTTCCACAGATTACGCGAAAAGCGACCTACACGCGGGCGGAGCCGCGGGCAACAGCTAGTAAATAATAAATATAGAGACAGAGACGTGAGAGAGGCCACGTTAACTAATAGCTTACAAGCCAAGTATTCAATATATTATCTATTTATTGAAAAGTAAAATCATCTTTCATCTACCCTTGTCGGTGGAATATATTATTTCTTCTTCGTAGCTCTTTCAAAACATATGAAATGGAATGAAATGAAAAAACTTTATTTGGACGCCACATAAAAAAAATACAATAAAAAATAAACCAGCAAAAAAAAAACAAATAAAAGACATTAAATAAAGAAAATGAGAAAAAAAACTAATAAAACAGTGCCATCCAAAACGGTTGACCACACAGCTTTTGTTGGAGTATATATTTATAAGTCCAGCCTTGACTCTCAGTGGCCGCTGTGCCAGGACGTAACCAACATTAGTGACAGTTAACCCAATAATATTATTTTAATAAAACGACATTGTTAAGAATAATAATATAGCAATAAAAATTATATAAATAAGTGAAATAAAAATGTAATTAAGCAACAAATAAGACCAAAGCAAACATTATCAACATATAATTTATCATATACCTACTCCATTCATGTCTTCTAAAGTGGCTCTATTTTCTTATCTAGAGTCATCGTTGAAACTCTTCACCATTTTAAATTATCACCTGAACATACTACGACTATTAGTTCACAGGTTTTTTTTTATCACATCTAAACTTAAGAGACCGGTGAAAACGTTTATTTTTAGACCAAAAGTATCAAAGTTTGTTGTCACTTTGCCAATCTACTCTAAACTATGAAGCCCTTATTATCAACAAAAAAACAGTGTCTTTAGCCAATAAAATATACCAGGGTATTTTCTTTTGTATATACGATGTTTAGACATCGATTATCTACGAAAACAGTTAAGGGCTTAAAGCCGACCTTTAGAAGGATATAGATATGGATAGAGGAATATGGAATAGAGGAGTGGAGGATATATGGAATAGAGGCCCATTTAGACATTCAAACTATGGGTATTCATTTATATATTTTACACTTATCTCTAGTACTGATTGTACTAGAGATCAATTGTGTGTGTTAAATGGAAGTGATAGGAGGGACAGTTTTGATACTTATCGAAAAAATACTGAAGAAAAAAGACTTACATTACATTATATTAATTTGCTAGGATTAATATCATAGTTCATAAGTTCTTCATTAATGTATAAGTAATAAAATAAAACTACAACAAAGATCCCGTTTTACTTTTAACTAAGTTATTTGAGGACATTTTAAACTATTTTTATTTAATTCTAACGATACAAGTTTCCTCATGTTCTGTGATAAAACTTATAATACATACATCTTCTAAAACGTCTTTACAAAATTCATTTGTAAGTGATAATTATATTGTCTTTATATGATATATTATTATTAATATATCAGTCACCTCTCTGGTGACTTAGAGAAGTGTAAAAAATCGAATTATATAACAGTTAGTATTCATATTGAAATCTAGTTGGTTGATCTTTTTTATGGACATTTGTGATAGACTCATTTTAAATGGATTTTGTCAAAATGTTACGAAAGTTTGTTCCCAAGAAATTTCTGTGTCGTTATCCTCTTTGTACTGGAGCTATATGCACTGGAATAGTTCTAATAGTGAGTGCTGTTTAGTATGACAAATAAATTGAATGAATACAATACATTATTCACCTTAAATAAATATAGAAAGCAAATTTCATCAAAACGATCAAAATCACTGTGTCAATTGAACTACCATATTACTGCTTCGATGAATTTGTGTCGAATAAAAGTCATCATAACTGGTTACGAATACAGTTGGTGAAAATTGTTTCCCCGAAGTTTTCCAAACTGTGCACTTTCGAATCCAGCCCGTATAAATTAAGACAATTAATTTACAAGTACTGGATATTATATTTTATATGTCTGTGTAAATTGTTTTACAATTTCTATTTAATAAAATAAAATACAATTGACAATAGAATAAAATTGACATTACGCCATTATTATTCTTTTTATAACAAACAAAACCTCTTCAATAATATATTTAATATAATAGTTAAGTAATACACGTACACAATAGAGCCTGTCTCTCAAAAAAATTCGAACACCAGAAGTCACAGTCAAGACACACCGTTTTTACTTCTCCCTTTTATTAGAATCTTCAGGGTTGTATGTCAATAGGTAATTTAATAAATAAAAACATGAACACGACAAACTTTCACCGACCCTGACATATGAGACGAGACATACTCCAAGAGGTCACAATTTCAAGTTATATTTATTCATAAATTAAATAAGCTTAAATACGATTTCAAATAAATAAACAGATGTTTATTCACAGTGTGTCTCAATAATATGCACTCTAGCACTGATCGCTCAAGTTATCATGATGGCCAGTTACGACAGTGTTTCATCTCGCTTCGCCTGGAGAAATGCATTCAGTTTTAGTGTCACTGGAGTTGTCTACAGCATAGTGATGCTTGTTATGCACATTTGGATGCTGTGGGGTGTCAAAGAGGTAATCAAATGAATAGACAATTATCAATATTAAACAAATTATTACATTTCATTTGAAAATAAGTTTTTTAATAATATAATAATTAATAATATATAGGTGGAAGATGTGAGTATATTTTTTAGCAAGCACAGACATCGTTATTGGTTGTATTTTGTTCAAGCATGTCGTACTAATTAAACAATTAAAATCTAGGTTAATTCTTTATCATTTTTGTAAATGATGTATCAGCTTAATTCTCAGTACTCAGAGTACAGGTCGCATGGGACGAGAGGAGGGTTATAGTTCCAATTTAAATATTTCGCCTAATAAAATATTCGTTCATAAGTCGTTGAACTTGATATCGTTCGTTCGTTCGTTCGTTCGCACACTAGTGCTTATAGGATTCAATATTTATGTATTTGTTTGAACAATAGTCATTCAAAATATAAAGTAATCATTTCATCAATACTTTGAATGTGAACTGATTTGTAATGGATACTGTTATATCAAATTTATTAAAACTTTTGCAGAAAAAGAAGATGATTTTGCTATCCTGGTTTGTAATAACAGCCATGTGGTTGGCTCAGACCTTCATTCTCCTCATAACACTGCTATGTATCTACAGTTTTGAGGTCAACTTCATCGCTTGGATAGTTTCACTTATATTGGGATTAATAGCTATTGGTGAGGATTTTGTTATTAATACGAAGGTGTTTCAAATTGAACTTTACTATCTTTTCCCTCGACTGCGCCTGTGTAAATTACAGAACAGCGTTACACCATCGTTCACATTAGTATACTTATCTTACTTATTTACCTTACTAACTTATCTTACTTACTTACCTTACTAACTTATCTTACTTACTTGCCTTACTAACTTATCTTACTTACTTACCTTACTAACTTATCTTACTTACTTACCTTACTAACTTATCTTACTTACTTACCTTACTAACTTATCTTACTTACCTTACTAACTTACTGTACTTACTCATTGAGCTCGTGCGAGAAGCGGCGTTATCCGCATCCGTGACATTTCTGTAGAAGGTACTCCCAATATTTTGCTACCATTAATGAAAGGGATTTCAGTACTGCTTAGTATGATGGTGGTGTGAATTTTCTGTCACAAAATAATATTATACTTTTTCACTGTGTCAGAATTTATTTGATAAGTGGGCATACCTTCTATAGAATAGTACTTTCTATTCATTGAACATAACATTAGTTCTTAAGAATCGGGCACTCAAATAAATATTTATTTGTCAAATCCATCTGGTTCTGGTTCCAGAGTAAGGCTCGTTCAAATATAAAAACCCTTCCTTATTACTAGTTTAACAACTAAAGTTAAGGAGACTTTTTGCAAAGGTTATCAAAATTTACTTTTATATTAAAGTTAAAATACAATTTTTAAGGTATTTTGACATATCTGACGCTCATCGTATATGGACTCTGGTTGGAGCTAAAGATAGTACAGGAGCGAAGTCATAATCTAACTGTAACAGGCAATACCAATTAATGTATAATAATTGAATTGTATCATTATTTTTAATTAATTGAATAAATATATTGAAATAAAATATGCGTATATACATTATACGTCTTGCAACTCCTATTTAATTCTATCAACAAGAGTGTAATGTTTAATAACTAAAGATTTGCACAAATCTTATCTTAGTTTTAATTTTTATTAGTTAGTTCGTTAATTAGTTAGTCTAAATCCAAATATATAATAAATCTAAATACTTGTCTTTGTTCTAAGTTTATTATTTAGTACTTAGTAAATTATTACTTCAATTGTTTTTAGTTTATTATAAATATAAAATATTGTATCCGATAAACGTGTAACAAGGCCAGGGTAAAAGAATATTAAGCAGTGATTTTAAGTCTAACTCTTTTTTTTAGAGACAATGGATCCTTCTAAGTAGTAACAACATCAAAATAGTTTTCTTTAAGAAAAGAAGTAAAAATAAATTATCAAACTAAATAATTCTTACTCATCTTTTAAATGAATAACATTTAATTGGAATGCGATTTTAAAAATAATTAAGATATATATTTTTAAATCGTTTTGAACTATTTAAATAATGAATAGGGTAATTGCTGTAATGATATGTTGACAAGAGATAAAATAGTTCAAATAAATGAAAACATTTAATCAAATGCTTATAATTTATAAAATAATCCAGACTTACAATACTGTCAATATGATTTAGGTAATGGAGGACTAGGGCTGGCCCAGCTGGCCTTGAACAGTTGTTTCCGATGACTGTTCACCACCAAAATGAAATATATTGTTACTGCAATAAAGAAAAATACTTATACAAAACATACTCAGTTTGACTTACATTATATACCATACACTAGCTCTTGCCAGCGGCTTTGCCTGCGATTTATCATAAAGAAAACATTCCTGTTTTGTCGGATGGCGGCAAAAAGATTTTTTCCCTATAAAGTATTTTTTCTGCAACTGTATTAACTCTAATTTCATAAAGACCGTGTGAGTAGTTAAGGCCTGTAAAACATAAACCAACAGACATATTCGGATATATAATGTTAGTTAGGTAAGCTAAGAGTTATTAGCTACTATGCGACGGTTAGAAGAAGTACATTGCGTACTAACCCATCTCTGAATATGTTTGCGAGTTTGTATGTTTGCGAGCATATGGAAAGACATTTTTTGTTTTTGTTTGTTGCAAACCTAACGTGTTGTTTATTGACGTCCACATTCTAAAATCGAATATGAATTATTTACTAAGAATGTTTGCTGTATTACAAGAGCTTTCAGTATAACTGTGATAAAAAGCTTCTACTGGTATTTTGTATTCTCAGAAAACTTTAAGGAAATAAGCTGGAAATAAAGAGGAATATTTCTTTGTGAATATCGAAAAATAAACTTTTTTTTCACTTACATTTTCAATATCGGAGCAAAACCAGATACCTATGAAATTCTCTTACACTCAAAGTAAGTAAAGCGGTCTGTTTTTCTTAAACTTCCTAACGATGTTAAATATTTCGTGATTTTTACATTTAATCATATTTAAATACATATAATTAAATTTATAATATTTTCTAACAAATATTATTTTTATCTATACTGGCACTACCACTATATCGCTGGGGATTGTACAAACAGACTAATAAAAGACAACAAGTACATCCAGAAATAAAAAAGAGTTTTTGTATTACACAAAGAGTTATTCCGAGTGAAATTCAAACTCACTACTTTTTAGTTCTGAGTCAGCGGCCAGCAGACGATCTGTCATATTTATGAACAGACATGAATACTATGTACTTACAAATATACCAAAGCATTCCAAGTATTACAATGAAGACTCTATTCCTTTGCTTCCTAGAGGTGAAGACAATAGCAAGCAGCATCATCATCATTAGCATCACAGCTACAAAGATCACTGCGTACCAGATCCAAATAACACATAGGACTGGAGCATCCTAGAAGAAAGCTATTTTGATACATCTGATTGACTTGAGCTGTTGAAGGCTATTATTACCTCTGATAAATAATAGGCATAGAATTACAAATGTGTACTGAATCTGTTTTAATTTTTTTTTAATTAACCAAACCAGTTTTATTTATGTTTCCGTGAAAATGAGGACTTTATCCAAATGATAATTTGTCATCTGAACAAATTTAATAAATCCGTTCTATCATTTGTATATGCCATTGTAAGTTGTGAGCACAAACAGACCCAAATTACAAAAACTATACGCAAAATTTATTAAATAACATTATATTTAATGTACATATTTGGCCTCGTTTCTATCAGTGTACCTTCACGACCCCGAGAAATAATACAACGCTGGCTGCAAAGTAGAGAGCTACTAAAATCCAAATTGTTACTAAAAGGTAACTTAAAGGGATAAAGAAAGAACAACCGTAGGCCATCGGATGTACCTGAAAATAAAAAATACATATATATTGAACAGTTTTATATTTATTTTATAGGAGAATCATCCTTATTGTAAAAACATCTTGGGGTTGGTATAAATTATATTAAGTAATACTATTTTATGGACTGACTTATAATCTTATTCGAACTGACACATATAATATCTAATAATTTCGGGATAATCAACTCTACATGACATTATTCTTTACATTTTCTTATCCTTGAGAAAATTTATAAGCAACCATATAAATTTCTCAATTTACTTATCCTTAAACACCCTTCCCTCTCATGAACTGTGTCGAGAATTACATAATTTCAATGTCAACTAAGATATGTATCGTCTTGTCTGCTACGTAATCAAGGTAGCTATATTATTTAGTACACAAATTACTAATGTCTCTGACGACTTATGACGTTAATCTTAAGTTGTAAAATGGTCAAATATTAAGTTATTTAGAACAATTTTAGAGTAAAGTAGTTTGTATGAATTTATTATATTACATAATCATAATGTATTTACTGTTTATCTGGTGAGTTAAATATTTGTGAGTTTGTATGTGCCGCTCAAGTTGCTTACCACGCCGAGCGCAGCTACTATCATTGCACCAGTCTTTAGATCCACTCCGAAGAATGAGCCGACATCCGGTAAATCATCTAAAGCAGTCATGTTTTGGATGTCAGATTTTTATTATTTCTTATACTTTTTAGATAATAACTATAAGCTAATATATTCTATTATATCAAAGTTCACTTCTGATTTATTTATTTTTGATTTTGTCACAGCAGTTGAAGATGACAGATGGCTTACAGTAAAGATTAGGACAGAGAAGAATGACAATACAAAGAAAAAGTTCAATTACATCTTTTTTTATAATTTACGTTTAATAATTTAATATTATAATGTCTTTTATAAAATATTTAACAAAAAGAATAACTTCAGTATAGACAGAATACACCGTTACAGAAATGTTATTCAAAATAACTTTTTTTCAATGTAATAAATAATTTTCATATTCTACTGCTACTCCTTTATGTAAAGGTTTTTTTGCCATTAATATCCAATCTCCATTATTCAATAACATGGCGCTCATTATTTCGTATAAAAGAATACTTCGCTTTAATCAAAATAATATTCAATTTCTAATAAAATACACACAAAATTTGTTGCCTTTATTAGAATCTGTTTAGAAAGTTTCATTGTTGGTAGTTTATGGATACATAAATTAATTAGGTATAAAATGTAGATCTTTTCAAGTAAAATATTGATCATATAACCGTTCAATCTAGATTAATTGTTGAACTGAAAACAATCCAGACATCTAAAAACATGGCTACAATGGTACTTCTAAATATGTATAAAAAATGTAGTTTAAAAGTCAAGTCTACTTCCCCGTACAATGGCCATGTCTTGGTCATCTACTCTAAGGGCGCCTACACACCGCATCAGATCAGAATCGGAGTCCGTGAATTCCATTTTGGTGCGCTTGTATTTTGATCGAACGCCGTATTATTTCATATGAAATGTCACGACCCGGTATAGTGTACATTGTTTAACCACTATATACAAAACAAAATGATTAGAGGCAAAAACGAATATTAAAAATTAGAATATTAAAAATTATATTCAGTACACGATATAGGTTTCAAAAAATCTTCCAAAAATATTGTCCGTTGGTTTGTCTATCTGTCTGTATGATTAGGTGATTTTGTGAAATAGTTTGTGATTGACAACATACATGAAACTATTTTAAAACATAAAAATTCGGGTATGATACAATATCAATAAAACCTATCAAGAGTTTTTGTAAAAATGATGATATCTGACTTATTATTTGAGACGACTGGGAGAGCAGACAACAGCGAGTATTGAATATATAATCGGCTGTGCTTTTATGCTTATGGTGATGCCAATATAACAGATAACGGGCAGACATGTTAGTGATAAAAACATACATAAGTCAGATGACAATAGCTTAATATTTAAGTCAACTATGAGAAACGGGTTTGGATTTATATAAGAAAGAGTAGACCAATTTAGCGCATTGCTTTAAAAAGAAATGCCTCAAAAGTTACATGAATATTATTCTGCGGATTATTTTAAGCTTATGGTTAGTTTGGAGTTGAAAATGTGGTCTCGGTTAAAGGTTAATTATTAATTCAGAAGATATGTTGTCAGTTTGTTACATAACTTTGCATTATATCTTGTGGTAAAGATGTTAGTTTCCTTAAATCGGCTAAAATGTGCTATTTGTGACCAAGAGGTTTTTGTTACGATTAAAATCTGATAGTGTTGTCGTAGGATTTCGGTGTGTACAGTGCACCCCGGACACCTTTTTGAGGGAAATTAATATGATCGATAATTAATATTTAACTATTATTATTACCATACGTACCGTACTATTACGTATATTTCGTGTACTAAACGTACATGTGTAAATAATTGCCCAATGTGCAAATGAGAGAGCAGTTTTGAGAGCGGGGCAAGATGGATATGATGAGAAGTGTTTATTTTTCTCACCAGCCATTTCAATTTCGTCTGTAATAGCTATTTCTTGATATTTAATTCCTACTTCCTTAAAAAAAATATATAATTGAGAAACTTCTTAGTTGTTAAAATATTTTACGTAAATATAATTTATGTAGCGTAAAATTTACCAAACAACTCAACTCACAAACAAACACGGTCCTTTGTTAAATATGTTATATAATATATGTAGGTAATACCTACAGCAAACTGAGTAAGACATAATTATTACTCTCCCGGGAACTACTAGACTACGGTCTAGACTGATTTTAATAATTAAGACGAGATGATTCTCATAGCTAAACTAATACTTTTCTCGCGGCTTCACTCGTGCTCTAAAAGAATACAGAACAAAGTATCATATTATAACTTTATCATGGTTCACAAATACATTATTTATATTTATCAAATGTTTTTAATCAGATTTAAGATTACTATAAACTTTTTCTCCACACAGATTAAAATTTAACTGCTTATAAATTTGATAGATAGTCGTTTGACCTCGTTATAATATATAACTAGCCTATATTATATGTTACTATTTTAACTGTGATACAATAAGATATTTATTTTTATGTCATTTGTATGCACAAATAAATATCTATACAAATGACGTAAATATTACAAATAATAAAAGATGACTAAAATTTGTAAAGGATGAAGAATTAAAACAACTGTTATAACAAAGCGCTTTTAACATCGTAACGTTCTCGTTAAAAAGCAAAAGAGGGAAAAAATGGAATCCTTTTAGATCTATATAAATCCGGAATAATCCAATTAACATACAAATGCTTGTCACATTTAGTTCATGTCAACGAAGGTATCAGAGGATTAATTGAAAGCTTTGTCGATACTCTAACAGGCTATCAATAATATATACGAGTATGTTTTATCTAGAATATATTCAGATTATTTGTATATAATATATACATAATTATAAAAACATGAGAATAATCTTATGATAACCACGTCACGAACAGTCATTCTACATATTTTATTAAACAAATATTAAAAAGTCGTTACTTAAAAAGATCGTAGTATTTTTCGGATATTGATTAACTCTTAGTTATTATTGAAGTTGGTTCATTTTATACTTAGTCTACATTATTTAATAAGAATAATGTGAAAATTATAAAACATAGTGAAAACTAGAAGTCCTAAGTTCACTCAAGTTCTTGTTACTGCAAAACTTTGAATTGACTTGAATAAGTTCTTAGAATTTGTGCTCAGGTTGAATATAAAACATATCTTTTTAATTTCTTATACCTCTAGTCAACAGAATACAAATAGTATAATTAAGAATTGCTTTACTTATCATTTCATATGAACATTCAGTTCTATATCTGTAATTTTTATAAACCTTTTTTTTTTTAACGTCAGGAACCCTCATAGATACACACCTAAATCCAGGGGATGATGGAGGTGGTTATGTGATACTCCTACTCACTAAACCTGACGGTTGCCGCCGCTTTCGCACTCACCAGGCAGGCACTCATTCGCAGGCTTGAAAGATTGTGAAGGGCTCCCTTTCCCCCCACCCAAGCCTGCTTCGTCTGTAGGGGGCCGAGAACCTCTTCTGGCCGGACTCGGTCTCAGGGAATCAGGTGTAAAACCCGACTCGACCATCATCGACCTTCTCCAGCTCCACCGCGGTAGTCTCCCCGAGAGGAGACCACCGGTCAGGCCCCCTAGAAGAGTAGACTCTCGATACGACCCAGCGGGTACAGCGGCGTTAGTCAAACCGCGCACCGCATGCCGGGCCGCACTAAAACCCACTCAAAGCAGGGGGTCTAACGTCGAACCCAACAAGTCGGGAACCCACCACGCCCAGACCGACCATCACTAAGCGCAACCGTGGCATCGCACTCGGCAACGATCAGTCGAGGCTACGTCTGGGACCGTCTCCCCACCAAGCAATGTTCTGTCAATGCTTGGTAGAAAGAGGTCCAGACCCCTAAACGACGCAGACGGTCTCTCCCTCAGCAAGAAAGAGACCGCCGCGCACCCCCCCCCATACAGCCACGAGATCACTCCACAGTCAACTCTATCAGAGAAGTACCAGGAGCGATCCCACAGCTGACCCTGGCGAGGAGGACCTGCGTCCTCCCACCCTCGACGCCCAGGCCAACTTTCATGGACCGGGCAAGAACCCCCATGACCAACCCCCACCGCGCCGGGTATTAGCCAACGGGAGAACCAGAAGGTTCTCTGTAACCGTTGTTTCCCAGAGGAGGAGGTTCCCGGCGTTCGCCCTCCACAAACAAGACAAACGGTCCCAACTTGTACCCTTACTTTATTTTAGTCTACAAAGGTTACCATATTCATACGCTAAGCACTTTCGGTGTACTTAATATTTTATAAACGGTCCTAACCTAACAAAACATTATACTACGTTAACGTTATATTTTTTTTTAACAAAAAAGAAAAGATTGCACACATTTTCAATCTAAAACTAAGTTAATTACTAAATTAAACAGGAACTTTTTTAATAAAAAAATTACATTTTTAATACTTTTGCAAAGTACTGAATAAGAAGCCAAACAAAAGCGTCACAACTTTGTATTTTTTTTAAGTATCCTCTTAAAATTCATGATTTTCTCTCTACTATTTCTTGATACCCGGTAAGTTTTTAACAAAATTTTATTTTGGATGTATTCTCTTAAGTTTTGTTCGTTAAAATATTGTTATTTCAACACATTTATTTTCTACAACCTAATATAAAGACTTGTTGATTAAATAGTGAGATAAAAAATATGTTCTTTACATTAATTCCAGACGACGAAATCTTTGATAAAATACATTATTACCATCCAACTCAATCATCGTCATCTCAATGGAGACTTGATTCTTTGCCATATCATTGTTCATCCACTTCATTCAAGGTTTCTTCGTTCATCCATATTATTACTAAAGACTCTATGTTATCTGCTTTTCTTCCTTCCACATCACATGACCACTGACCACACCGCCACAAACTATTACTTCTCATCTACCTTAGCAGGGAATCGTACCTTCAAACTTATAAATACCAATGATTTTTCTGAAGAGCACAAAGAAAGGACGTATTGCATTGAAAATTGACTATTTACTGTTATAATTTCTAACGACTAAAAACCCTGCAGCCTCTAGTCACATTTTAATTAAAAATATTGCCCAGTGTTTATTAAGAAATATTTTTCCTTCATAGCCAATAAAGCTCTGCTTTTTACAATTTCATAAAAACGAGCCTTATAAAATATGACACGAAAAGGTCAATGCACTTATCAAGTAAATATTAAAACTAAATTATTACAATGGACTTCATTTCAAACAGATTAAATATCACAACAATCTAAGCATCATTATAAGAATAGAGAAAAAAAAACCGGTTAATTTGAATCTACGAGCAACTTACATAACAAACTCCTATACACTATGCTATATACCTACTGTAGAATAGCATAGACAAAGTAATGATTCTCTCTTCTTCAACAAAACTTATTTACCTTATGATATACAAAAATCACATGTAGAAATTAGTTAGTTACGTCGTTATTTAAATATAGTTAATATAATAGTATCATTTCTTCATTCAATCATTAATATAAATTATATATATTTTAATAATTAAACAGATTAAATATAGGTAATCTATATACTATATTGTTGCAAATCGGGCCAGTCACTTTTCAGAGAAGTTTCTGAAATGTTTAGATTTTTCAGAATTTGACTGCCAGAGCATTGACGAGGGTGAGACAGTACTGATAAAAAACACAAATTCATAAGAAATATATTATATTTATTAAAGCTCTTAGAAAGTAATGCTATGCTAATGCTGAGTAAGTTAAAATTCAAAAAAAAAAATTAATTCTGTGAGAAATAAACTCTGACAACATTCATAACAGTCTTGACATTTTTAATAACATTATTTTACTCTTAGGCACTTTTACTTTAAAATATACATTGTATAAATAATGTACAAACAATAGAAATTAAAGTATTAGTATCTTTGTTTGTAAATTAATTTAATTAAATTGTTGTAAATTAGTACATTGTTATGTAAATTGTTACCAAATATTGAGTTTTCTTAAATTAATGGTACAATTTCATGTACAGTCGATTGATTAAGTGTTTTTGGGCTTGTGACAAGCCAAAGGACTGACTTTTTGAGCATACTTTTTCTTTTTATAAAATTGCTATTTGAAGTAAACAGTCTGAAATTGAGTAACCAATTAGACGAGATTTCAACATTTAAAAATAAAATATAAAATCTATAAAATATAAAATTATTTAATATTTATCGACTGATGACACTGAGTTACCCAATTTTTGTAGAATCACCCATATATATATACATATTTGTGAATAGAATTATATCGGAGTCGGACATTTATATAATATTTAAGGTTTCAAATATGTTTATATTTTTTATGACTTTTTTTATTTATTTTTTATTTCATTTGCCTATAATATAAATCCCGAAGTATGTATTTTTAATTATAAAAAGAACTCACTACCTTTGCAGCCTTTTATAACACAAAAGATATGGATGTTTTATTCCTTTGTGTGTTAATGTACATACAACATAGTATTTTAAATTTTAAAATAATCTTTGAAAAAGGTTATGTTGAATATCAAAGTGCCACATTAATAATTAATTGAAATTATCTCGTGTTATTTGGCTGATAGATCATTTTTGTTATGAAAGTTATAAGGAGTGGAAGTCATAAGTCATAAAGTGACATTAAGTGACTACTAGAGGTAAAATATATTCAGCTTAATGTATAGAGTTTGTGTTAATATTAATTAATGAGTTCGTTTGATGTATATAACTTTAAAATGTTCATAGACAAAGTTGCTTGAAAAAGCTAGTTCTATTAAATGAAGATCCTAAGAAAATGATAATTATTATTCTACAAATTTTAACCATAAAGGACTTTTTAATAAAATTTATATAATTAAGATACACATTAGTAAGCTAATCATGTAACAGGTGGTTGAAAACCATATATATAAAGGCTGCACCCTTAAGGCTAAAGGTACAGTGTCGTTTCGGACGCGTTACGGGACGGACGTTCCGGTTGCGAGAAATGTACGGAAAATAAATACGATCAGTGTCAAATATAACGTAAATGTTTATAGTTTCAAAATTTTTGGTACGTATTGTTCTATATATTTTTTGGGATTAATTTTAATTGCTTTGGTCTGGTTTAAAAATATGTAGCTTTACATACTTTTTAGTTATATTTTGTTCTATCGGAATATTTTACTTAGAATTTCTGTAAAATATGATATTTTAAAACACATAAACTTCATTTTCTTACTTTTATCAAAAAAAAAATGCTTATTCATTGAAGGTAATTGTTATTCTTTTAAAATTAATTCTAAATGTTATTAAAGCACTTAGCCCTTTTAGATAACTTAGTTTTATATAAACCATGTTTTGTTGATATTTTATAAAATTTTATTTATTTATAAAACTCATTGTATAAGCTCGCTGTACATTTAGCTTTTATGAAACGTTCAAGTTATTACTTGGAAGTATATTACTATATAGAAGCATTTCCTAGACCATTTTGAAATTATATTTTTTAGTTTGTAAATTTTGTATAAAAAATAACAATCTAATGGATACCGTTTTAAATTATTTTACAAAGACGAATTAAGATGTCTTCTTTATAATTACTTTACAATGGATATATTAGTGGTTTTATCTAAACTAAAGAAATATGTATATATATATATATATATATATATATATATATATATATATATATATATATATATATATGTTAAGAACAAACTCTATAGCTACATATTACGTTACTAGTACTGGTGCTATATACAATATGGAATATTGTTTTTTAGATATATTTTTATAAATAGGTATGTTAATGTTTTTGAAATGTTGCCTGGTATATGAAGATAAGTAAAGATACTTATCTTATTCATCTACAATTTCTTCTCCATTTGATTCAGAAACAGAATTAGTTAGTATCAATTATTCAAGTCGCATACCCGACAACAATAGCACACAAATTGACAAAGTTAGGCTAAAATGCAAATGCGACGCAAATGCGACAAGTAGTGTAGGAAATATTAATAACAATTTAATAAAGACGTACTTCAAGGTTAATAATTCATAATATATGCTATCTGATGCCTGGAGCTTTGTTAGACTAAATCTTTTTTTTTCAGATATAAATAGCACAGAATATCTCTTTGAATGTATTTACTTTTCTTTCTTTGTCAAGCCTATATATTCCATTATTTGTAACGTGAAAACCTTTGTTGTGTATATGATATATCATATTGGCCAGATTTATATGAAAGTACTGAGGAAAAATATGTTTTTATGAATTTTGTTCATTTATATCTCATCGTTTGATCAGCGCCGGTCAATAAAAAAAAAACAATTAACGCTTTTTTCGGCTATTGACTCTGGGGAAGAGCTTTTTTTAATTGTATTTTTTTTAAATGAATGTTTTTGTATACCTACCTTACTTTAACTGATTTGAATAAAAAATCTTTATTTATTTTTGAACTCCAAATCATATTACAGATTTTTTTTATTAACAAAAAATATTTATAGTACACTGTGTTTTACAATTGTAGGTTCGTGTAATGTGAATATTCATTGCTATCAGAAGATCATTAAGAAGATCAGTAAGCAGAGTTATTATATTATTTAGGGTCTAATGTATTAGTATGTCTTAATAATGAATAGATGAAACCCTTTTTAGAATAATAAACGAACATAACGATGAGATAACGAAATAAATTAATTAGTTTTGAAATTTTACTTAAAAAGTGAAATAATGACAAATCTTTTAAAATACTTACCGAGAATCTTATTTTTAGTACACTCAATGATAGATTTTTTTAACATATACTTTTATTATATATATTCTTAGATGTTTTTTGTTTTAACTCGATGCTGAAAATGTTTTGTTTTGGCCATATATTGATGTCGAAATAATTGGTATTTCGACATCAATATCCCCTTGAGAGAAGTAGTACCTCAGCAAAAAATAAAAGTGTTTTCAGTTCGATTATTTATTATATGTATACATATATGTATGTATGTATATATTTAACCTTAAAATGCATAGAAAATGGATAAAGCTTATTTTTAATTTATAATATTAAATAAAAAAGTATTAAGAATTCGTCCGTTACACGTAAAATATATCTAGGTACTAGATTAAAGATTCCTCGAACAAATTATAACCCCACACAAATGATCATGGAAATACTTTTAATAATAATTAATTAATTTTAGTTACTTTTTTGTAAACACATACAAATAAAAATGAAAAAAAAACCAAGATGAAACATATACTTTGGTCTTACAATTTATTCTTAAGATAATAATCCATATATGTAGTAATCACATCATAAGACGTTATCTTTTAAAATTTCATAAAAGATACTTTTGTAGTTTCCTTCTCTTCTCCTAACCTTATCTTTCTTTCTGTGTAAGAAACTCCTCTTATACATATTAAAAAAAACGTGTTGTTTATAGAATATATTAATAAAATATGAAGTTTTACTTTGTAAGATTATTCATAGAATCTATAAATATTGAGAACTAGCTAACTCCAACTAATGTTTGTAAGGAGATCAAAATTCGGGCATAAACATTGTTTTAAAATTTCAAAAAACCTGTATCATTTTCTATGTTTAGACTTTTTTCATCTTCATATTTATTGAAAGTATAATTAAGAATATTAATTTACATTACAATACATAAACGCTTAGCTCTCATGATGGTAAAATATATATTTTTACGTACACTATTAAACAAACCTCGTTCGATACCCAGCAAACAAAAAAAGGTAATTGGTTGAAAAACGGAAGAAAAAAACTGACAAAGTTTTGAATATGCCTATTTACATATATCGTATTGTTTTGTGCATATCCTCTTTTATGTTTACCGCCTGACCCAGGGGAAAGCAGGGTCATGTGGAACTCGTAGGCAGAACGCCGGGATAGCCACATTTACCCTCATCGCCTCAATGTGACGTCCCGGAATTGCTTCCGCAACCAACCGTTCTCAAGCTAGAAATAATACATTTTAGACTAAATCATTTATTTAAATATACACCTTTTCTGCTAAGGTTATAAGAAAAACTTTTATTGCAAGACGATTGAAATTCTGCATATATCGGTAGGTCCTTAAATAATCAAGTACTGTACAATTCGGTATGGGACATCACTAGATGTTCTATTTTCAAGACACCTTCATCACGCTACTTACATCTGTTACTGTAAATGATGTTACTGATGACCTATAGTTAACCAATTACTTATTTGTTGGAACAAGTGTGGCTGCAAGTGAAAGTAAGTAATATTGCTTACCCGTTATAATCGGTACAGCTTACAGACATATCAATTACTGTCCAATAGTATTGTAATAACGTGTTATTATACCGTTCCGTAGGTCGAGTGGTTAGCGCAGACGCCTAACGTGTATTGTCGCAATGGTGCTCGGGTTCGATTCTCGACAGAGACAGGCATATATGTGATAAGCATAGATGTGTGTACCCAGAAAGGTTTGGTTGTTTATTAAATATATTCTCAGTATTTATAATATGTATTTATATGTATTTGTATCGTTGTCTAACACCCTTAACACAAGCAAATAATTTGCTTACTTAGGGGTTAGATTCATTTGTGTAATTTAATAATAATAATAATAATATCAGGACAAATTACACACATTGATCTAACCCCTAAGTAAGCAAATTATTTGCTTATGTTAAGGTTGTTAGACAACGATACCAATACATAGAAATACACATTTAAATACTGAGAATATATTTAATAAACGACCAAACCCAGAAACACCGACATTAATTGATTGACATTTGTCCTGATATTATTATTTATTATTAATATTATTATTATACAAATAGGTTCATCAAGTACTTTTCCGTCTTAATTACATCCAATGTTTATATAACAATATTTATACTGATTTACTGATAAATTATTGTAATAAGATACAATATATGTATTTTATGAACAAACCTAAGCTTACATTTATTTTAGTTCATATTTATAGCTTCTCTTTAATTTTATATGTTTCCATTATCATCAATTTCAATGTTCCATATGCGGTTAGCGTCCTCTGACGGCCACATTTTTTAAACACCAATAACTTGCTTACAATGGAATGGAATATTTAGATATATTAGTTTCGTTTCACCTATACCTAATAGTATTTACTTAAAATATTAGAAACTTTATTATTAATTAAGGCTATAATCATATCTCAAGATAATCTAAGTTTTAAGATTCAAAATACAGGAAAGTCGAAATTTAAACACGATAAGTCTTTACTAAACTTTGGCAACGTTAATTAGATAATTGTGTAAATATTTAGGTATCAAGTTAAACTAAATTATAATGTATAAGTATAATTATTCCACAGTTATAAGGGTTTATATTTTATTAATATAATTTAATACTTTTTTTGGTTTTTTATAAAAAAAATATTTTATAGTTTTTTTTGTAATATAAAGCCGCCATAATGATATGTATTATTTTTTTTCTCTTTTTTGTCGGACTCTTCAATTAGTGAAAAAATTCCAATTGGTAAAAAATAAATGAATGACAGTTTTGTATCAACTTAGATCAAAAGGAGATCAAAATAATAAATAAGGGGAAATCAGACAAAATTAAGACACAATGTCGCCTTCCTCCTGATAAAGACGATTATACCGACTGGGCCATTAAGTTAAGCGTTAATAAATCATGAAAAAAAACTAGAAATCGTTGGAAACAAAGTTTATATTTTTAATACAGTGGAATGGATTTTTGTTTTTTTTTAATTTTCTTAAATGAAGACTATAAATTCATTATAATTTGCTAGCTTATTGCGCTCTCTCTTCCGGATATTATTTGGGACCTATGAACAATCGTCTTCTTCCAATCGTCTTCTTCCAATCGTCTTCTTCCAATCGTCTTCCTCCAATCATCCAAAGACCAATCATCGTAACTCAGAAAAAAATCCGGATTTCAGTGTTCTTTGTTACGATACCAATTTTTCACTAAACATTTCACTGTTACCTTCTTTACGATATCAATTTTTCACTAAACATTTCATTTACTTAAAGCTAATTTGATATATCGCTAAATCTTATCAAAGAAAAATATTCCAAGATATTGCTATGTGGCGATTTAAATTAACAATTGCTCATTTTTATACAAATGTGGTTTGATGATTCTTTCTACCGACATAACCTTACAAAGTAAATCTCTAAGCCAATGCAAAGGTCAGGGGAGTTTTAGTTTTAGCCATTTTGGCCAATGCGAGCAATTTTGTTTGTTGACAAATCTTCATAAATGAAAATAAATTACATCATAAAAAACAATATTAACATTTATTATAAAATATGTTAAAAAAAGCTATATTAACATTTATTATTCAAATAAAATCCAATGTCTGGATTATATACAATCGTTTGATGCCTCATTAAAATGCTGTTCCCTAAAATCTGACGTAGTCTTTTATTAATAAAAATCGTAAAGTACCTCGTAACATTAAGATTCATGCAATGAGAGTTAGTTTAGTCTTACTGGGTAATAATCAGTTTCGTGTGAGACCATGCCGGTCTGAAAACGGATGCGTCAAACTACAGGCAAAATGGCTGTCTGATGACGATATAAATGGTTGGAATAGATGACTGACCTGACATCGTATATCGTACTGACGATTGTACATAAGTTTGAATTATTATTTATTTCATTGGTGTTTAATTATTATAAATAATTTACTCATTCAAGCATCTATAAAATATTTATATGAGTTTTTTTTCACTTTACTGAAGCCACACGATGCCTACAATATTCGTTTTTCCAGCATGAGTAAATGGTAATGTTATTCTACTTAATAAACAAAAAAGACTGCAGCAATACGTTGTACCTAATATTTTTTCTTAAATATTTGTATACTTTCTATGTGTTGTTTAATGTATCTTAAAAGAAGTTACATAGGATATTCTTTTTTAATAAAACCGCATTCAAATCCGTCCACGCGCTTCGCCGGAAATTTGCCACAGACAGATACACAGATACACAGATCGACAGGTCAAACTTATAACACCCCTCTTTTTAGTCGGGGGTTAAACACTATAAATATGATTCACGTGGTCTGGTCATGCCAGCCACATACCGTCTGTAATTTAGTTCTCTCATCTCTTTTATGAAAGTTTAAGATTTATTTAACAATTAAAATTAAGTAAGAAAATTAATTCCCATTAGATTATTCAAAATCGTTGCTTTATTTGCATTGAAATAAGATATTCTATTTCGAGTCGACCCTTTTCATTGACAGTGTCAGGGACAGATGAAATAACTCATTTCGTTCATTTAGTAAGCCTTATATTTTTAAATATTTACATCTGTTTTTGACATGTATTCATACACACAAATAAATAGAATAAAAGTACTAAAACTAATTGTATTTCTATAATAGTTTAAATTATCCTAAGTTTGTTTGTTTGATAGATATTTTAACCACAATATTTATATTTTTCGTATATCTACTATAATTTGTTGATTTGATCGCAGTAATAGTGATTTTGTTTATGTTAAGGGCTATACACCTAGTGTTGCCATAAATATTGTAACAAAGAAAAAAAACATTTTTTTTTTGCAATTATTTATTAATACACAAATATAAAACAATTAAAAATATAAAAAGCTTATTTGAAGTGGTGTCTATTGGCTGCAATGCAGTCTTTTAAACGTTGAGACCGGTTACCAATAGCACGCGCTCTTTTCGTGGGGAAATTCTTCACTGCCAATCGTACGGATTGTTTTAGGGACTCCAAATTATCATGGCGCTTAGAGCAAGCTGTACTCTCTAAAACAGACCATAAATCATTATCCAGCGGATTAAGATCGGGATTAGATGACGGCCAGTCTTCAACTCTGATGAAGTCCGAGACATTTGCCAACCAAGACTGCGTGGACCCAGCTTTATGAACCGGCGCGCGAGTTTTGCTGGAAGGAGATTATTCAGTTATTGAACATGGTGTTATTAAAGGGCTTAACTACCTTCTTAAGAATGATATCTTGATACACTTGTGCCGATGTTTTGATACCTTTTTCACAAAATATATGACTCAGTCACTCCTTCATAGCTAACACCCCTTCAAACCATCACTGAAGTCGGATAATGTCCACGTTGCACTCTGACGACTAATTGGGAAGCTTCTTTAGAGCTTTGAGCATAAATACGGTCATTTTGTTTTGTCAAAAATCTTATCCGTAAACATTTTTTTTTGTGACCTTCCTTTTTCGTACCGCTTCAGTAGTTGTTTCGAATTTATCACCCTATTCATATTTAATTCATCACTTAAGAAACAACCCGTGCGTCTCTTATAGGCTGCAAGTCTATCTTCATTTCCCGAGATAAAATCTTTAGCTTTCGGACAGGGTTTCTTCTAATTCTTTCCGTTACTGCTTTAATCATTTTTCGTACTAACCCTACGTGGACGGCCAGATCTTTCTGTGTCTCAAACAGAGGAAGTCTCATTGTACCTATTAATGCCCCGGTACACAAAAATTTTACTAATACTAAGGGTATGTAGAGTTTTAAAAATTTCATTTGGCTCCATACCTATTTTGTGTAATGCAATTACAGCGATTCGGTTCTCTTTATCACCCTACTCCATTTTAATATCGCAAAATATTGTATAAGGTAATAAAACCTCAATATCTTGGAGGCCACTGTTTTTATTTCGACCAAACGTAGCTAAGAACCATTTCGACGGACCAGACTTTCGAGTAAAAAAAACCGCAATCAAATCCGTCCACGCGTTTAGCTGCTACATTGCCACAGACAGACACACAGATACACAGATCGACAGGTTAAACTTATAACACCCCTTTTAAGTCGGGTGTTAAAAATATCAGATTCCAAATTCAAATGTTATATTTTTTTATTTTTAATCGTAACAGTATTTATGGCCAAACTAAGAAGTATATATACAATGAATCTTCGACGCTTTTCACCAATGATTATTTTAAGTCGGAAATCCTAATTCTCGATAGCGGCACTTTAAAATCTTCCATTACTCGGATTATTCTAGGGATAATTCTAAAAAAAAAAAAAACTTTCGAAAAAGAAATGTCACAATTAAGTAAAATGTAACTGGAAGTATTTTCTTTTGGAGAAGTGATAAGGTTCAATCTTTATTTGAGTACCAGAATAGTCATTTTATTTATAAATTTGTATTATTCTAGATCGATCGATGATAGATTAATTATGTATGGTAAGATGTCACACGCATAATTACTTTAATTAAAATGTATTTCGAGTGTTATTATTATTTGTTGTTGTAAGGGTAACTGTTATGCTACTAAAAACAAATAAAATGTGATGTTCATAAAAAAATACTGTATTAAATATATTTCTATAGAACGTATGTTATTAATTATTATTTATCCAATCTATATGGGTGTACAATAAAATATGTTGTTTTCTAGAAGTGTTATAATGAGAATAACGGCTGTTGTAAATAAAATACAATATCTAGAAATATATAAGAAATATATATAGATATATAACGATAGACCAAAAAACTTTGATTGTTGCAATGTTTTAGTGTGATCAAACTAAGAAATAAAAAAATATAAAGGTTACGGTTCATATATCAAACAAACTATCAAACAAGCAACCTTCAAGTAATTTAAATTATTATAAGATACAATTATCAGTACTTTGTTCAATTTATTTATGTGTATACACGTCACTAACAATAATATGATCTTTTTCATGGAGAAAAAAATTAATTGTTTTACTTCGCCGATGGAATTTATTAATATTGCAACTAGCTTGTTTCTAATTATACAATTGTTTTGGTAGTTTTTACTGTCGAATTTAAAAAAAACTATTCTCCGTTTGGTTTGAAATGAACATACAAATATAAGTGTTGTTTAAATTCAATTAACATGTTACAAAACATTCAGCGCAAAGCATTATACACTCCGGTAATGTGCCGGGAAAGAATTCATTAATTATTTGAAGACATGAACATGGACTTCATTTTATTTGTACGATAATTGTTCCGGCCCTGTCTACGTGTTGGGTATTATAGTCGATAATAGTTTAAACATATTTTGAATTTTTGAAACTAATATTAAAAAATTCAATATAAAAAACTAGCTAAACTCGATCACTCTTCACTATGACTCTGTTTTTCATTAAAATAGAATTTTTATAATAAAGAAATAGAAGAGATCAGATAACACGAAAGTTAATTATTATGTATACGTTTTGATACAGGGAATACGATTGTCTGTCTTCAAATTGTTTAAAAATAGTGAATAATATAATTATTTATTACCCTTTAGTATTTCATTGATTTAGTCAATCATCAATCATTTTCTCTCTAGTGATTTCACTTCACATTTTCCATTTCATGAAAATGTCAGATAAAAAGTAGATATAAAAAAATACTTTTAGCCAGAAGTGCAACGTTACATAAAAAATAAATTCATTTTTACAACACCATACTCGAGTACGACACTACTCTACAAGAGTACTACATACAAGTATACTCGTATTTTGTAATCGTAGTCACTTTCCATTAAATGTTTTTTCATGTCACATATATTGACCGAGGAAATATATCTCAAGGTAGAGTTATAAGATTCAAGACACATTCAAGACACAGTCCCAGATGAACCTCATCTTGCCTTCTAAGTAAATACAAAAATCCCTTTAGTATATTAATAAAAGGGCTTCCAAGCTTGCAAGTCATCTGATGGTAAGTGATCATCACCGCATACTTACAATACCGGAGGATGTACAATATTGCCAATCTTCGAGGATCTATCGAGGAGGCTGTTGAAATGACAATTAAATCAATCAAGAGCCACGTCTTCTTTAATACGGTCATCTAAGTCTACGCGTAAAGATTGTATCGACAGGCCCTACTTTCAAAATTACCAAGGTGACGGCAGCAGATATCGGCCCTTACGAACATAGAGAACATAGTCCCGGCGTAGAGTATAAAGTTACTTAAAAGTTTATACCCGGGGTATAATAATTACGCTATATCGCTTGGTCGAGATATTTGCATCTCCATCAAAACAGTAAGGCTGGTACTATGATCTCGAGATGATAATAGACGGCATTCAAGGTGATGTGCAGTCCCCTAACAGAAGGACCTATGAGCCTCGTTGGTCCTAGGTATCGTGTCTCTCTGATAATATTAACATTTTCAAAGTATTATATTTAAGTAGTTCAAGTATAATCAAAACAAATTAAATATCTGTTATACTAAAGTAAGTTTTTTATACGAAATATTTTTCCATTATCATAGTTTTCAACAGCTCGGAAAAACAATTTCCACAGTATGGTCATGTTGTCACTTTTTAAGGTACAACTTGAACTCTAAATTACGTAAATACATTACAATAGCAGGTAAACACACAAAACATATATTAGAGTAGCCTGGCACCAATCACTGGTTACCCACGATGGATTATCCCCTAAATATTTAAAAACATTGTAAGTAAAGCGAACTTGTGTTTGTTCGTCGTAAATATTCTGACTGGCCACCGTAAGTAGATTATTGCTTACACTTATTTCGTAATCGTAAATATACAATAAAAGTATATTAGAACCGATTTAAACAAAAAATAATAATACAATTAGTGAACTGTCAACGTTTTACGGTAGGTACCTGCAGTCTATGTAGAACATTGACAAAAGTATTATTGCCAACATTTCAAAAAGTAATAGATATAAGGAAATAAATTAAAAATATTACTTATTATTACTTAACTATTATAGTTTTGTAATGGATTGAATTATTTCAAACAAATATATTTCATTAAAAAAAAACAGTGCAGTGCAGCAGAATACCGCACCTTATTAAAGGCGAGGTCATAAAATTGGGCCGAATTGACTGGAAGCAATGCTATTCATTATTGCGCATTCATTGGTTAACGCATTAGTTGTACTGACAGGAACTCTATTGGAGCTATTTTTATTTGAGTCGTCGTAGCCACGAAGGTATACTGAGTTTTTTTTATATTTATATTCCTACATCTGCCTAACTGTTGGGTTGTTACGAGATAACTATAATGTGACCAATTCAAAGTGTAGTAGTAGAGTGTAAATGTGAGATAATAGATTAGTTTTTGTTAATGCTTAAAAATACATATCATATCTAAGTACGTGTTTAAAACACAATTGAATGAATTGGAATGTAAGAATTTGCCAAAAATACTACCAAATTTAATTCAATATCTGTGGTATATACGTGTAGTAATCTTTGTGTCGATATTGAGGCATCGACTACAACACACACAGACACACACACAGACAAAAAAATAAAAAATATTGATCATTGATCTATAGTAACGAAAAAAACTAGACAAGACGAAGCTTCTTAGCAATCCATGGATTCACCGTGCGGGTGCCGGGCCCATCGCGTTGCAAGGAGAGGAGTGCAAGCAGTGCCTGGGACTTGCGACCCAGGAGTAGGTTTAAGGGGCCCCTTTATTATGCGCAAAAACGCTCACCTTCACCCTCCACACTCCTCTCCCTACCTAACCAAATTTGGAAAGAACCTACTAATGCCGCCTTTGAAGTACGTTCTAGAAATGAACCGATGCTTGTTCTAGAAAGGCCAAGATCTTTAAGTAGGCTATAGAGAGATTTTGCTGTTATACCTCTCGCTCCCACTTCTACCGCGTACAAACTAACTATAAATTTATTCCTGATCAGTTCGTTGGTTAGTTCGTAATACTTATTGAGCTTGAATGTGTGATCCCTTGGGATGTTTGTTTCCCAAGGAACAGTAAGCTCCACAAGTATCACGCGCCTCAGTTGTTTCGAATACAGGAATAAGTCCGGTCTGGATGACGAAACACCAACATCCCCAGGGATTTTGTAATGCTTTTCATACGTGTCCATCATGAGAATCCAATCAGGAGCCGCGCCTAATATTGAATAAGGCTTCGCTTTTGATTTTTTGGAGGAGCCTTCTTTTACGAATTCTATAGATCGTTCGGTGGTTGTTATACCCTTCCGCGCTCTTGCTACTGAAAGACTAACCGCTTCCCGTATAATTTCTAATACCTTGTCGTGGCGACGCGAGTATTGACCTTTATCTAGAAGTACCCTACACCCTACTAATAGGTGTTTCGCGGTTCCTATTGCCTCCCCACAGATGTTGCAAGACTTTTCGGTGGCTTTGCCCCATCTTACTAAATTACTTTGATCTGGGAGAGTCATTTGGAATGCATTAAGATAGAATTTTAATAATGCTGGGGACCAATCATAAATTAAGGTGCGCCACTTCAAAGCTAGTGGAATACAAAAATCTCCTATGGTCACCCATTCGTTTTGAATTTCTAGGCTCATCGCGTGGAGTCGGTAATTATCGTTTTCGTCTTGTCGAATAAAAGATTTTGTTATGTCTATGTCTTGAACTTTCCTACTTGATCCTAGCCCTACTTTATTTGTTTGAGCACCTATCATAAACTTTTTATGGAATTGAAGTCGTGACTCGAGCTCTGAGGCAACTTTGTCTTTTGGGAGAGAAGTTACAGTATCATCTTTAGATTTTCCGATGATATGTCTTTTGGTAACTCTTAGATGTTTGTAGAGCTCCGATGGTTTCTTTAATTTTAATCCAAAGTTGTTACGGTCTCTAAATAAGGTTGAAGAGTCCGCTGAGTGCGCTAACCCGAGCCATAACTTCAATGTCTTTATGACGCTTGCATCTAACTTTGACAAAAGGGTTTTATTTATATCATACACGAGGAAAGGCCAATTTAGACGTGATGTTAAATAATTATCGTAAATCCAAGCTTTTTTGACGTTACTTATTGGTTGGTTGTCTACCTTTTTGAGATCGTTTAAAAAGCTATCGACTATTACATCCAACGATGGAGTACGGCCTTGGTAATCGATTTTTTTACCTAAAAATTTAAACGGAGCTGCTTCCGTAACCGTACTAACGCACTGACCGCCTATTATAAGACCCGGATCGTAAGAGGTATATTTGGTATTCCGTCTACCCAGACACAGACTAAAACATTTACTTGGTTTTGTCCTCAATCCGCCCGTCCACGTACAGAAATCCTCAACTACATTTAAAAGTACCTGACATTGTTTCGGATTACGTGTCAGTATCGCGAGATCATCTGCAAAAGCTAGTATGGATTCTGTGTATTTGTTGTTGAACTTAAACCGATAGCCCCACTTTTTTCATTTCTAATTAATTTGTCTATTAAAATATTAATAACTATATTAAATATAATAGGAGAAATACAACAGCCCTGAAATAAACCAACGTTATAATTAAGTGGTTTTGAATGGTTTTCATTAAAAATTATTGAGAATTTTAATTTTGAATAATATGATGCAATAATGTCGCGAACTACCATAGGAAAGTTATACCATTTAAGCGCGAACATCATTAGTTCATGTCGTACCGACCCAAAGGCGTTTTCTAAGTCTATCCAACAAACCGTAATTTGTCTCTCGCTAGTTCTAGCATCTTTAAGGCTTTCCGATATTAACGTATTATGTTCCAGGCATCCAGAAATTCCGGGCAAAAACCCTTTCTGGTGATTAGGCCTGAAATATCTATTGTTAATCATGAATTGCGTCATTTTAGTTTGTAAAAAAGAGAAAAATATTTTGGAAATTGTATTTGTTAGGGCTATCGGTCTAGTATCCTTGGGATTATTGACATTGTCGTTTTTCGGAATGAGGACAAAAAGGGCTTTTCCGAACGATACCGGTATTTGCTTTCTTGACCAGATTTTACCGAATATATTTAAAAGATGTTTATGGAGCGACGGACATTTTTTGTAAACTATATAAGGGATACCATCCGGACCTGGTGCTGACTTAGATGGTTTCATTTTAATTATTTTATTGATTTCCTCCAAAGTTGGTGGGTTGGCTTGAAAATCTTCAGTAGGAGTCTCAGGTTTGTGTTCGTTTGGATCCCCATATAGTCTTTGGTTTTCTGGCACTTCGTATGTGCTTTTATAATGGTCGAAAATTTGCTCGTTGGTCAAGAGAAGCTTACCTTTTTGATCTTTGAAAATGTTTTTTGAGTATTTAAAAGGATTTTTATCAAAGTCTACTTCATGTTTTGCCCGATCCAAGCTATCACGATTTTTCGTTATTTGATTTGTTATACCTTGGATAAGTTTAAGAATTGATCGCAATGCCCTAGACAGTTGGTGACTAAGTTGATTATCGCCTAAGGCTTTGGCTATACGAAGTTTCTTTATAAGATCTCTTTTTTTCCTCCTCATTTTCAATTTAAAACCGTTTTCTTTATTTTTGTGAGCATAACGATTCGTAGGTGGATAGTGCTCATTAAAGTAGTCGTAAATAGTATTTTGGAGAGTCTCTACTTGCGCATCGAGTACCTGATTTGAGCCCGGGTGCTCTAACAGGGCCGCTATATTTTGGTCATGTACTTTCCAGGTCGATTGTTTAGTATTTGGAATGCTAAGACGCGTCCGGATGGTCATGGACTCCTGGTAGTTTTCATTCAATGGCTCACCATGAGATATATGAGGGTAAACTCTATCCGCAGTGAAAACTGAAGATCTTACCGACGGTTGCCGCACTTCAGCACCATTGTGTGTTTTAAGATGTTTAATAAACCAGGCTCGTCTTTTGTAATTTTTCCCGCACGTAGGGCATTTCAGTTCCGTTATCGCGCCGTTTTCGCCGTAATTGTCAACCGGTGGACAGTTCTTCCGCCCCCCCTCTCGGACTGTCCTAGGGGTATTTTTCTTATTTGGACTTTTAGCGTTTATCGACGTTCCCGGGCTTGGCTTGCTAGGCCATCGCCCTCGGCTGTCTTTCCAGCAGTCTGCTGTCTTCCCAGCTGCCAGCTGTCTTTCCAGCGTCAACTGTCTTTCCAGCGTCATCCCGTCTCTCCGGGCTGTCAATTTAGATAAGACGAAGCTTCTTAGCAATCCATGGATTCACCGTGCGGGTGCCGGGCCCATCGCGTTGCAAGGAGAGGAGTGCAAGCAGTGCCTGGGACTTGCGACCCAGGAGTAGGTTTAAGGGGCCCCTTTATTATGCGCAAAAACGCTCACCTTCACCCTCCACACTCCTCTCCCTACCTAACCAAATTTGGAAAGAACCTACTAATGCCGCCTTTGAAGTACGTTCTAGAAATGAACCGATGCTTGTTCTAGAAAGGCCAAGATCTTTAAGTAGGCTATAGAGAGATTTTGCTGTTATACCTCTCGCTCCCACTTCTACCGCGTACAAACTAACTATAAATTTATTCCTGATCAGTTCGTTGGTTAGTTCGTAATACTTATTGAGCTTGAATGTGTGATCCCTTGGGATGTTTGTTTCCCAAGGAACAGTAAGCTCCACAAGTATCACGCGCCTCAGTTGTTTCGAATACAGGAATAAGTCCGGTCTGGATGACGAAACACCAACATCCCCAGGGATTTTGTAATGCTTTTCATACGTGTCCATCATGAGAATCCAATCAGGAGCCGCGCCTAATATTGAATAAGGCTTCGCTTTTGATTTTTTGGAGGAGCCTTCTTTTACGAATTCTATAGATCGTTCGGTGGTTGTTATACCCTTCCGCGCTCTTGCTACTGAAAGACTAACCGCTTCCCGTATAATTTCTAATACCTTGTCGTGGCGACGCGAGTATTGACCTTTATCTAGAAGTACCCTACACCCTACTAATAGGTGTTTCGCGGTTCCTATTGCCTCCCCACAGATGTTGCAAGACTTTTCGGTGGCTTTGCCCCATCTTACTAAATTACTTTGATCTGGGAGAGTCATTTGGAATGCATTAAGATAGAATTTTAATAATGCTGGGGACCAATCATAAATTAAGGTGCGCCACTTCAAAGCTAGTGGAATACAAAAATCTCCTATGGTCACCCATTCGTTTTGAATTTCTAGGCTCATCGCGTGGAGTCGGTAATTATCGTTTTCGTCTTGTCGAATAAAAGATTTTGTTATGTCTATGTCTTGAACTTTCCTACTTGATCCTAGCCCTACTTTATTTGTTTGAGCACCTATCATAAACTTTTTATGGAATTGAAGTCGTGACTCGAGCTCTGAGGCAACTTTGTCTTTTAGGAGAGAAGTTACAGTATCATCTTTAGATTTTCCGATGATATGTCTTTTGGTAACTCTTAGATGTTTGTAGAGCTCCGATGGTTTCTTTAATTTTAATCCAAAGTTGTTACGGTCTCTAAATAAGGTTGAAGAGTCCGCTGAGTGCGCTAACCCGAGCCATAACTTCAATGTCTTTATGACGCTTGCATCTAACTTTGACAAAAGGGTTTTATTTATATCATACACGAGGAAAGGCCAATTTAGACGTGATGTTAAATAATTATCGTAAATCCAAGCTTTTTTGACGTTACTTATTGGTTGGTTGTCTACCTTTTTGAGATCGTTTAAAAAGCTATCGACTATTACATCCAACGATGGAGTACGGCCTTGGTAATCGATTTTTTTACCTAAAAATTTAAACGGAGCTGCTTCCGTAACCGTACTAACGCACTGACCGCCTATTATAAGACCCGGATCGTAAGAGGTATATTTGGTATTCCGTCTACCCAGACACAGACTAAAACATTTACTTGGTTTTGTCCTCAATCCGCCCGTCCACGTACAGAAATCCTCAACTACATTTAAAAGTACCTGACATTGTTTCGGATTACGTGTCAGTATCGCGAGATCATCTGCAAAAGCTAGTATGGATTCTGTGTATTTGTTGTTGAACTTAAACCGATAGCCCCACTTTTTTTCATTTCTAATTAATTTGTCTATTAAAATATTAATAACTATATTAAATATAATAGGAGAAATACAACAGCCCTGAAATAAACCAACGTTATAATTAAGTGGTTTTGAATGGTTTTCATTAAAAATTATTGAGAATTTTAATTTTGAATAATATGATGCAATAATGTCGCGAACTACCATAGGAAAGTTATACCATTTAAGCGCGAACATCATTAGTTCATGTCGTACCGACCCAAAGGCGTTTTCTAAGTCTATCCAACAAACCGTAATTTGTCTCTCGCTAGTTCTAGCATCTTTAAGGCTTTCCGATATTAACGTATTATGTTCCAGGCATCCAGAAATTCCGGGCAAAAACCCTTTCTGGTGATTAGGCCTGAAATATCTATTGTTAATCATGAATTGCGTCATTTTAGTTTGTAAAAAAGAGAAAAATATTTTGGAAATTGTATTTGTTAGGGCTATCGGTCTAGTATCCTTGGGATTATTGACATTGTCGTTTTTCGGAATGAGGACAAAAAGGGCTTTTCCGAACGATACCGGTATTTGCTTTCTTGACCAGATTTTACCGAATATATTTAAAAGATGTTTATGGAGCGACGGACATTTTTTGTAAACTATATAAGGGATACCATCCGGACCTGGTGCTGACTTAGATGGTTTCATTTTAATTATTTTATTGATTTCCTCCAAAGTTGGTGGGTTGGCTTGAAAATCTTCAGTAGGAGTCTCAGGTTTGTGTTCGTTTGGATCCCCATATAGTCTTTGGTTTTCTGGCACTTCGTATGTGCTTTTATAATGGTCGAAAATTTGCTCGTTGGTCAAGAGAAGCTTACCTTTTTGATCTTTGAAAATGTTTTTTGAGTATTTAAAAGGATTTTTATCAAAGTCTACTTCATGTTTTGCCCGATCCAAGCTATCACGATTTTTCGTTATTTGATTTGTTATACCTTGGATAAGTTTAAGAATTGATCGCAATGCCTCTAATAATTCAAAAATATATAATGTAAAGATTTTGTTTCCTTACATTTATATGAACGTATTATAAATAATGACGTCAAAATACTATATTGAGACGAAAACAGTTTCAATCATATTTATATTTTCTATAAATGGCTAAAGCTTAATGAGATTTTTGGCAATACCAAATCAAAAGATTTAATGAATAGCTTGTAATTGCTTTAGCCTAAAACGAGAAAGACCCACATTAAGACACTGTTTACAAATGGAACTGGGGCACCATTTGAAATCTCCTTACTTTTATAAATAAAAAGAAATGAGTTCATGAACTTAATTACTATAGTTAGCTCAAAATATATATCTTGGAAATAATAATTATGTACGTTTTAGAAGATATTATCAATAAAATCTTTTAAAACCATAAAACCATATAAAAAAATTACAATTAAATTAGTTCTTTATTTATATCGTACGACAGTAATTAATAATTGAAATCAACCTCACATTGCACCTACAAACCTAATATATGGCTTTGTTATAGGAACTGGTAACTAAAGAAATATTTTATTACTTCCGTAGCAAAAATTGGATCAGTATCGATTATTAATTTTAGGAGCTAAACGTGACGGACGTGGGGACGTAGTAGCACGTGGTGTACTTCAAGTGGAACCATCTTGTATCGTATTTATCCGTACTCTTATCGCCTAAATTGAATTGACGTAAGACTGTTACTTATTTTTCATTGCTTGATATCAAATTTATAGTTTTGATTTAATAGAACAATAACTTGACTGTTACCTGGTTTTGTCAAATCGTAATTTACGTTGAATTTTCTAGATATAAGAATTTTATATAAAACTGAAAATACTTGACAATTCAAAGTTAGAAAGTTGAATCCATTCGATAGGTTTAACGTCTGGAACGTGTTTTAGAATAACGAGTATCTAGTTTCAATTCTGATGTCGAATATCGGTAGACTTCAACTTTGCAAAGGTGATGTGATGATGGTGACTGCATCTTCTTGAAACAAGGACCTTACATTTTTCAGTAGAACAACTAAACTTTTAGTAAATAAACTAGCTTTTCTCTTAACGTGTATGCAAAATTTTATAAAAGTTTATGACGTGTTTTTTGTGTTATTGACAAACAAGTATCCGGATATCTAAACTTTCACATTTATAGTGTACCAATACCTAAATAGAACTAGATACTACAACATTGAATAAGCTTATTCTTCACAAAAGATTTAACTTGGTTAATAAATATCTCTATCTATATATCTATATCTATATAATAAATAGCAGCTTATTCTTGCTTCTAAGTAAAAATTTCGATGATATTCATATTGCTAAACAAAAATTGCTCAGTGATGAATGATTTCATAAATCCCACAAATGTCTTCTGCATAACGAGACAGTATCAGTAGAATAAATATCTCACAATAAAATATCATAGTACTACATATGGTTAATATGACTAATATACATTAGGTATAGTAGGTATTATTATTATGCTATAATTATTAATATACAAAAAAGTGGCTACGATCATTTAAAGGTCGGGAGATACTAGATAATATTTAACAATTAAAGAGTACCAAAAAAACTAATTTCAAACATGAGATCAAGTAGTATATGGAATGGGGAAATAATTTGTGATTCCCGACCCATCTTAGACTGAAACAAAAAATATGTACATCAAACTGCCGCCTTCTAAACTAGATGGCTAGGTTATTAAAGAAATGTGTATGCTGATGAGGAGAATAGATGAAGTAAGAAATATAAGAAGTAGTATAGTAGAAGTAGTAGTAGTATATATAGGTATAGTCGTCTGAAAGTAGCATCTGTGATAGAAAAGGTGTAAGATCAAAAATAAAAAGCATTTAGCAAGAAAAAGTATAAATATATGAGTGAAGACGGCGATCAAAAGATACATAGTTGAAATGATGGTATAAAAATTATATATAAAAATATAGCGAAGAAGAATCTGCATTGAGATAATGTATGAGTGTATAATGTGGAAAATTATTTCTAAGTAATATTTTTATTAGGTACTTATAAAAAAATAAAAATATATATTGATCGCATGTACATTATTTAATAATAAAACCACGTAAAAGTAACATTTTTGGACTGAAATTTTATTCCGGATATTGACAATTAAGACACATACCAAAAATAATCCTCCCTTTACGAGAAGCTGCTTTAAGAATAACGGCCTTTTAGATGTTACTTGATATTTACATATATAAATAAAATTAAAGTGTCTGTTTGTAATATAAAATTAATAGCTTTTTACTAAATACACTTGTTAATTTATACAATACTTACAGAAAAAAAAATTGTCTGTTTGTCTGTTTATTACGACTAATCTCTAAAACGGCTGGGCCGATTTTAAAAGGACTTTTACTGGCGGATAGCTGGTGTAAGGAGTAACTTAGACTTTATATTAGAAAAAAAATTACCGCAAAACCGAAGTTTAAATCAATAAACAATATCTGATTCAATAATGTTTGAAGTATATAAAATTACCGCAAAGATGAGGGCGCAGGTAACAGATAGTTATTAACTAAAAAGAAAATACAAAAATAAAATGAAACGACAACAAGCAGCGAGCAACTGAAGGTCATAGAATAAATACTAGTAAAATTGTTTTTTTTAATAATAAAAGAGATCTAAGATAAGTTTCTCTAAGATAATGATTTCTGGGTTTTGACAATCATTCGGCTTAGTAAAAATTTTAAAATGTGATAGCTCATTGAGCATGGTTATTTATTATTACATCAGTCTACAAATATTACAAAGGTATACTTTAATAAACATTGCACATATGCGGACAATGTTTTTCGTTCCCCGGGTTCAATCAATATTCCTGAACTAATGTTCTGTACGTGTCTGTCTCGACCCTGCCTGTTCTTCTACAGTTCACACAGACAGAGTCGCGGATAACTAATTATTTATTGTGCAGATAAGTTCAATAAAAAAAAATGTAAAATAAGAATATTGCACTCTCCCTATAAAAAGAATGGGTTAATTGAAAATATGTGAACTAAGAAGATAAATTATGGGTTCTAACATTAATTTGTACCTCATGTGAATGTAAAGTATGAGCTTCCTTTAACCTAATCACTTTTAATTTTTCAACCGTTTATGTCGTAACATGCCAGCATGTTTTAATGTTTGGTGATTATAAATATACAATGGTGATAATAAATATACAAATATTCACTTGGCCTACTTTCATCAAAATCCTGTAATTTCGGAGAAACAAACTTACTGCACAATTTTGATTCGAGAATGTAATTTTGAGTATATTTTAGTAACACTACTTAAATAATTTATTTTAAATTATCCATACAGTATTTAACAAATATTAGCATTATGAAAGTTTCTTTCATAAGAAGGGCTCTTCAGCTATCGTTATCAAAATGTGTGTAAAATGTTAATATTCATAAGTTATACCCCGAGACAAGGTGAATAAGACATGGAGGTAAAATTAATCTACTTCCACTTAATATATGTCAAGGTAATCAAGACCGTAACATTACCTATTAAATATCTAGTTTCTGCTAGAATCGAAATTCCGCCCCAAAGGAGAAAGTGCAATTTTCTTGACATCCCTGATCTTATAGAAAAATATTTTGTAAAAATGCAAAAATATTATTTCTCTTTATGAAAATATGGAAGCTCAAAAGTTATGAACAATTTTATTTGTGTAATATTCTAGATATTAAAAATCTTGTCCTCAAATGTCGTTGCTACAGAAACATTATATATGACGAAAATCATATTTATTCAACCAAACCATATGAACTCCATCGAAACCTCTTTTATTTTTATACTCTGTCCCAATTATACCTAAACCACAATTTTAAAACAGAAAGACACTGTTCGAAACCTAGTTGACAGTTGATAATTATCCATGTATATTCAAACTTGAGTATCTTTTAATAAATAGTAAAAGTTATTACAAATTAATTAAAGTAGTGATGTTCAGCCAGTAGCTATGACCAAAACTGTTCATAAAAAAATTGCTATTGTCTACTTACCTGGGTTTTAACTGTAACACACAATTCAATTCGATCAAAGCAATAATCTTTAATGTATAAATTTATTTATGTATATGGATTTAATATGAATAATTAAACAGAAGCAACATAACAAAAAGCAATATTAAATAGTTACATATAAGTTAAGAACGTCTAACTTAAAAAATCCTTATTTATTATTTAAGAAAAATAAAAAACGACTTAGGAGTCAGATGAGTGTCAAGAGAAACTGTCAAGAGAGCGGAAAGATTAAGAAGTTCAAACACTCTTAAAGATAAAGGTGCTTAACGATGCTTAACAAAGGTCAAAAAGAATTAACGGCAGTCTAAATTCGTGTATATAAGGAGTATTGCATAGAATCGGGCCCATCGGGGTAATACATATTTTTAAATAATAAAGTAATCTAGATCCTGTTTTTATTAACACAATATAATAATAATATATTAAACGTAATTTAAATACGGAAGTCAAACAAAAACTCGTTGATTCGTTAGTTCTCTCACATCTTGATTATTGTGTATTGTTGTACGTACGTTGACGATGGTGTCTATTTCACAAAATTTTCGGAGCTAATAAATGAAAACTTAGACTTTACGATTTGATTTTGTTATTTCATTATTTACCTTGGTATCTTACTTATATTTTGAATTCTTCCTTTATTTAGCGGTCCCCCCACGCAACGACCTTTAATAAGTACGTAATAAGGTACCGGAGGATTTTTTTTTTCTGCTTTTTAAAATTCTTTTATTTTTTCTATGTTGTGCTCAATTAACCTACTAACATACTAATTTCACTTGTTTAGGTTTTTACTATCAAAAATGTATAAGAACCTTTCACCAGCACCAATAAAAACTCCATAGCTTGAAGATAACTGCTTCTATTTCAACTTAACATAGCTAAGAGTATAGCTATAGCATAGCTAGGAACAATCTCAACAAACCAAGCTTTCAATTTTAAAGAACCGCATTCAAATCCTTTCACGCGTTAGGCTGCTATGTTGTCACAGACAGACACACATAACGTATATGTACACAGATACACAGGTCAAACTTATAACACCCATTTTTTTGGTTTGGGGGTCAATATTTCAATAATTATGTATAAAATAAAAATTCTTAATTATCCCATTATTTTTTTATAATATGTAAACAAAAATGGTAACTGTGGGCTATTCTTAGGATATAGACATAAAACCAGACATTGTTGTAGACCTTTTTAGGATATAAAATTTAGTACATAGTATACTATTTTGAGCTATCTTGTAAGGTTTCGTCAGCATTTGCTACGTTTTAAGCGTACAGAATATGTTTTTATGACATCACATTACAAATCTTTGAAACTCTAGACTCTTTTGCTATAATATATAATAATCATAATTTGAGTTTATAGAATCTCTTTCCAATTTAAGATCATTCCAATTATTAATTATCAGAATGCCTGTCCACAATTCTAAATTTTATGAACGCTCTTTCATAAAACGTGGCACAAAACTTTGGGACGCTTTGCCTCTGTCTATTCGAAAGTCAAAAACTTTAAATTTATTTAAAAAATCTGTTAAGGGGTACTTTTTAACTAAAGACAACTAAGACTACTTGAGTGTAATAATATAAAAAATACTGTTATATATTTATTTATGTATTACTATTGTATGTATCAATCTCTTTGTATTTATAATATATGGTTTAGTTTATTATATCTTATTGATTGTAGTTAATTTTTATAATAAATCTACGTATTAGTGTATAGCTATTTGTATGTATGTTTATTATTGTAAATTTATGTCACCTACCTATATCAATCTGTCTTTTAAGGTCTACTCAAGCCCTAAGGTTGCCTGTGTACAACATAATATGTAATTATTTATGTAATTTTTTTATTGTATTTTTTTTTGTGTGTACAATAAAGAATAATAATAATATCACAGGACAAATGACACACATTAATCTAACCCCTAAATACACAAATTATTTGCTTGTGCTTAACAACCCTATTGGTTGAGTGGTCAGCGCAGACACCTAACGGCGCGCTCACCGGGGCTCGGGTTGGATTCCCGGCAGGGACAGGCATGTGTGTAATGATGATCATAGATGTCTGTATTTCTGGGTTCGGTCGTTTATAAAATATATTCTCAGTATTTATAATGTTTATTTCTATGTATTTGTATCGTTGTCTAACACCCTTGACACAAGCAAATAATTTGTTTGGCTTAACCCCTAGGTTAGATATTGATCTATATAATAATAATAATATCAGGATATTACACAAACAAATTAAACAAATTGTTGTGTAATTTGTCCTGATATTATTATTATTATATATAATATGCATGTATTATTGTACACATCAATATTAAACTTAAATCCTTGTGTCTGTTAATGAAAACCACATTAAAGTCCGTTGCATAGTTTGGAGATCTAAGTGAATAAACAGCGGGAAGCGACTTTGTTTTAGACTATGTAAAGAATTCGAAACTAAGTGTTCATGTTATTTATATAGAAAATAATGTATTAAAAAATGTATTTTTTTTTAATGAATAAAGAAAATTATTACAATGTATTATATTATTTATTTTCTAGGATATTTACTAAAAAATCCTTTTAAAATTTTTTGTTGACGTCGTGATATCGTCAAGTTATCGGAAAACTGAAATTAATAACTTAATATTAATTAAGATTTGTTTAACGTTCTTCAGTTGTTAGTTAAAAACTAATTTCTTTTCGCTTTTCACTATAAGTAAGGAATTTATTGTCTTGATGAATTACTACAGACAAAAGTAAATATGTCTGATTCGATATTACAAAACATATGACTTGGTTTTATAATTAACAGTTGATAAGATAAAATTTACTATTTTTCTATATTGTTATTATTATATTCAAGACATAAATTATGCTTTAATACTTCGTTAGCATTTTTATAATGAGTATTCTTAATAATTATTATCGTTAATGACTGTCTTAAAAATCTGACCTGTTCTTCTTCTTTCCAGATTAAAACTTAAAGGATTACAACGAAAATGTAGTGATGTAACTGGACGTAACTGCGAAGTGTAAGTTTTTTAGTGAAGTGAAGTGATAATGTCTTACAACATCGATTTGAATGACACAGTGGTTCGGGCCTACGGGGAGGGGTTTCCCCTCTTGATGCCAAGATGGGGTTATGTCGTATCAGCGTTTGTGCTCTTCCTTATTGGATTCTTCGGGTTCTTTTTGAACCTAATGGTCATACTCCTTATGTTTAAAGATCGACAGGTGAGTTTCTTCTATAGATTTAGTTTAACACAAAATCTCAAGCGGTGATTGACTTGTTTGGTCAATAGAATATTATGATTACGAGAAGAGTATTTATCGGAAATACATATCGTATAAACTGTAAAAAATCTGCTTTTGAAACATGTTTTTAGTGTCAACATAACTCCATAAAACAGTAAACAATTCCAAGTTGCCAAAATTCTACCGCAACTCATAGTTTGGATGTTTATGACAGTTTCATCTGAAAGTACCAATCTATAACCATTGTATAATCATTTACTTGTCTTATACTTTATCTCGTCAGACGACAATCTAATAATAAATAATTGCGGCATCTTCGTCATAATTATCTACACTACCATATATTTCGCCTTGACAGTGTAAGTTAATATATATACATTAACGTAAGCGAAAAAATATATCTTTTTCATTCGTCTACTATTTTTATTTTCCGATGTGTTCGTAATATATCACGCAATAAACCTTAAAAGGGATACAAAGATCTTTTTATGCATTAAAATAAAAATATGTCTACCGCTTATAAAAATGAAGATTTCTTTCAGTAATTCGATTTTATCGAACTGATACCTTTACCCTTGGTTCCGAGATGTGACAGGTCAACTAAAAATTTTGGAGAAATAGGCATGAACGATATTATTGTACGTATAAGTGGTAATTACTTTTTGTGTTACTAATTTCGTGGATGTAACCTACTTAAGGTTACATTCACGAAATTAGTCTATCCTGCTTATGATTGGGCGAATCTTAGTCAATCATCATTACTTCTTTATAACATACTAGCGCCCCGCCTCGGCTTCACTCGGGTGCTATGTAGATAATATAAAGCAGTGAAGATTAATCAATAATATTATGATTCATTTATACTACAGGATGTCTTTGTAGATAATATTCAAGAGTTTCCTCTGCTTTATAAATCTCTGATATTTTCTTATATAATTTATATTTTATTGAAATGTTATTAAAAACATTTTTTATCTACATGAAATGTATAACGTATATAATGTATTTCTTCGGATAGAAATAATACTGTATTGTATAAAATAGCTTGGTAAATATATATTTTTCGTCATATATAAAAAGTAAAAATGGTTACTGTGGCTTATCTTTCAGAGATAAATATTAAACATGGTAGTCTTTCATATCTATGTTCAAAATATATACAATTCCCTAATACATCGATTTCATCTATTTCGTAAGGTGTATCCACCCATTTAAGCGCACAGAAATATGTTTGTTGCGTCATCACATTACAAATCTTTGAATTGTCTGACTTTTTTGTACTAAAATATATATGTTTTATAAATATGAACATTCCTTTTGAATCACTCTATCTGATAAAAAAAACCACCGCATTAAAATCGTTGTTTAATTTTAAAGATCTAAGCATACACATACAGACAGCGGGAAGCACTTTGTTCTTTACTATGTGGTGATTATCCAACTCTCGTTAGTTGTATACATGCGAAGAATTCGGTAAAAACTGATAATATTTAAACATATTATATAAATGCTTTTGTGTCTTGAATTTGCATTAAAAACATTTCGACGATATTTGCAATATAAAGGGGGGGGGGGGGGAAGTTTCATCCCATTTTATACGAAAAGTGAAGAATTTTTTATCAAAGTTTATTTATATGTATTAATATCATATATGTACCATTTTGTTGCTAAAGTGATCCCCTTATACCCTTATTATTGATAAATTCCTCCTGCTTTCTTTCAATTTCTTGCTTTAATCTCATCACCTGTTGGTAGTAAAGATCCGAATCCATAGTTCTGCCTGCCGGTTCACACCGTAAATACAGCATCACCTTATTGCTTGTTAACACGGGTTTTGCCACAGTCTTAAAAGCACTGTCTACTTTTAATCACCAACGTTATCAATCTCTTCAAAAACGGGTTGATTTCTTTAAGTCTCAGTAAAGAATCGCAAATGAGTCCACGGTTCATTAGGATCGTCATACAAAAAGTCGTCATACATCGATCGTCATACAAAAGGTTCATAGACATCACAATTTGAAAGGTACCTCCTGAATAGACTGAAACAATCCGGGAAACGCACGTCGAATGTTGCGTTACATACTGAACTGGCACAATACTGAAGGAATTACCTGGGAAGAAAAATGGGCTCTCTACGATAATTAGAACTAGTGCCGATATTGTTCATTACAGTTCTCAAATCTGGCTATACTATTACGGCAGATGACTTCTGTCAGCGATTGCAAACCATGATGGAAAAGCTAGCTGCTAAACAACCTAAGCTTGTCAATCAGTCCACACCACTGCTGCTTCACGACAACGCTAGACCACACACTGCACAACAGACGGCTACCAAATTAGAAGAGCTTCAATTAGAATGTCTAAGACATTCACCGTACTTCATGGACCTGGCTCCAACAGATTACCATTTTATTCAAAATTTGGATAACTTCTTGGAAGGGAAAAATTCAACTCCGATTGGGGCGTCCAAATCGCCTTCAAAGATATTATTGATTCCCGTCCGACTGTTTTTTTACTGAAGGGATCAATGAACTTCCTATAAGAGCTATCTTATCTTTTGCTAAAAAGTACATAAAAAATAATGGTTCATACTTTGATTAATTTAATACATTATATTAAAAAAGATTCCTTTTTTTGTAATATTTGCTATTTAAAAGTTGTTGAAAAAATATTTTCGATTTATTAGATTACGGCTCTCCTATTTCATTATTTGTTATTTAATTGCACTAAAAATTTGAAAAAATACCTGTGACGTCATGAAGCTGTTTTGATAAACTCTTTTATCATTATTTCACATGGTATAATGATTATAAATCAAAGGTATATCAAATAAAATAACTATTCATTAGTGGGCTTTCATATCTTATTGTTCTTGTGATCACTATTACTGAAAAATGAGTCGAGTTCTCAAAATAGAATATGAATACATTATTTTATTTCTTAATAAAAAGCCGTAGTATTTTTCTTGTTTTTATTTGAATAAATTCATATTCATTTTCTTATCATCACTTGTTTTAATGAAATTCCTTTTACATAATTGGGATATTATTTAATTGACATTTAATCTTTTAACTGTTATCAGAGATTATCGAGATCTATTTATCCGAAAATGCTATAGAAACTGCTTACATCTGTAAACAGATTGATTTTCCACAGAATACTTTTGAACCACTCAAAGGGTTGTGATGGAAATATCACCTGGAAGATTTATGTTTAGACATTGTTTAAGTGTATATTAATAAAAGAGAAGAGTCGATATATGTCAATAAGTGAGTCACGTGCTTTTGACTTCGTTTTAGGACATCACTGGCTAATAAAAGTTAATAAATATTTTTTTTCTTCTAATAAAGAAACTTTTCTAGCTTTTAAATCTTAGGCTTAGTATTAATTTATATGACATTACAGAGTTATTGTTTGAATTATAATTATATTTGAAGCGAGTATTATATATCAGTAACGTATAGACGAAAATGTCTGAAGAGATTGAATTTAAGCATAATGAACTACAAGCCCATGTCCAAAAAATGTATGGGTCATATGAACCACCAGGTGACGAATATAGGAAGATACAAGAGCATACAATAGTAAGATTTAGCTCTATGCCGTCACTTGTAAGCTGTTCAACTGACTGCTGGTAAGAATTCAAAAGTGCGGGTAGAGTGAGTTCATTTTGGTCATATATTTTGTACGGCATTTTTACAATCGACAGATCCATGAAACATAATAAGAGAGCGCGCAGTTCCACAAGCTCTGTAACTTTTTTACTTTCTGACAATTTCCGGAGTAAATTTGGTCATTTCATTCTGTAAGGCATCAGTTTCATACTGTGTTAACACAGCTTCTAATCCATTGTTCCGCAACGTCGTACAAAAATCATGCTACAAGGGAAAAAAACCCCTTTCTTTCCGTGCAACCCCCTCTCTTTCCGTGGTCCGGGGAGTGATTTGAAAAAGTACGGCTTCGGTTCCAAAACATTATTTAGCACTCAAAAGTACTATTAAAAATAATGGCGTCAAAAAATTATTGGTTATTTGAATGTATATCAATAATTATCTTAATTTCATGGTATACTTGGTTCATAAATCTGTAAAATCATTTGACTCTGTACGGGAACTTTTTTAACATGATATTGTAAAATACAATTGTTATATATTATTGCCAAAATTCAAAACAAACTGTTCTATAAAAAATTATAGAGAAATACAAAAACTATTTTTTTTTTAATTATTGCAAAAGTTTAAATATTCATAAATTATTAAAAGTTGAATGAGCATAAAAAATCAAAGCTTATTAAAAAAAGTTATATTACTAATATGTATTTAAACTTCATCTGTGTTCAAAACTATCAATATCCAAGTTACGAAAAGCACTTAGTCAATTAGCTTTCTTCATTAAGTGCTGAGGAGATACTTATATTAATTACCTTATAATAATTACCTTAATAGGCGAAGAGCTTCTTCGTCTTTATAATATTAGCATTCCCTTAAAGTACTTTTTAAAAAATGAACCTTTTATACTGTTTGGTAATGTATTACGTTTTAGTAAAAATATAAGTTGCCTGGTTGATATACTGGCTGATATGTGTCTGGTACCAAAGGATTTCATGATTCAAATCCAATGTCAAAATGTTTTTTGTTTATTTCACAACTCCTCTCCCTTGGCCCCCTGTCAAAACAAAGGACGATAGAAAAAATCAGTGCAAGAAGTATATTATATCACGTGTATCAAATTTTTCGAAAGTTCTACTTTTTTTACCTAGACTTTTTAGTATCCTTACAAGATATACTAATAACATTGTAAGGATGTGATTGCTAATAGATTATAAAGAATAATATAAATTTGTTTTTTTTTTCAGTTATGGACACCTCTGAACATTATTTTGTTCAATCTGGTGTGCTCAGACTTTTCTGTGTCCGTAGTGGGAAATCCCCTGACTCTGATCTCTGCACTTTTCCACCGATGGATTTTTGGCCACACTATGTGTGTTCTTTATGGATTCTTCATGGCTTTACTAGGTAAGTATATAATACTGTAGATTTAAATGAAAATGGCATTTATATCCATCATAGTTATGACTAATAAACTGCAGGGATAAATCAAATTAAATATACTTATTCTTGATTTCTCTCGTTGCATTCTTAAAAAAAAACTTTTTTCAGCTCATCATTTCTCTTCAGTATTACGATTTTGTTGGTAGATCTATTTGGTTGGTTTTGTTGGATTGGTAGATCTATTTGGTTGGTAATTGGTACGTCACTACTTGCAGTCCATAGATGTTTCCTATTGCCACTCGGAATCATTCCAAACTAGTCAAATTCGTAGACTAACTCAAGATGCTTATTTTCTGGAACACATTTTGATTGAATTTTTTGACCTTTGCGTTCTACAATTATCTCTTTTTATTTAAACCTATTTATTGTGAGCTCTATAAACCTATTTTAAATCTTCATTGTTCAAAATATTAATATTACTTTATTTTTCGGTGATGCGAGGGATTAAGTTGATGGCGGATCTCAGGTTTCTGATCTTCTAAAAACATATTTACCCAATACTTTCTCTTCTTTTTAGGTCTTTTATATTATAAGTCCTCAAAGATATATAAGCTCGTTGGAGGGATCACAAACCCTTGCGGAGGATTGTTTTCGGGTCTGAATAATTTAGACTTTACCTCATGATCCCAATGTCCTTTTTTCTCTTAGAATTAAGTTGATCAGATCAGATGTGTGATCTAATTATGATATTGGAGCTTTCTGGAACGATTGCAAAACAAAGAAAGTCTCTTTTTGATAACGTAAAATGTAGAGTAAAGAATATGTTAAGTAACAATATTATTAATGCGACCGGTCTACAGTTCCTTAATATAATGACTTAAAGTTTGTACATTTGACCCAAATAAAATACCTGAACATAACGTTCAAGGTATATTAGTGAGTTACCATTCGAATGTGTAGCTCACGGACATAAACTTAAGACATATTTTGTGACTCTAGACCCTTTCTTGACCTTTTAATTAATCAATTAAATATCCTGACGTTTTGTTACACTTATTAGCGTTGCTATCGATTTGCTATTATTTTATTTCATGAGTTTTTAAAATGTTTCACTTAAGTGTTTTCTTTTTGTGTGCAGGGTCAAAAAAGGTATTGGTAGTCGGGAAAAGTTTCCTCGTTATAATATTTTGACATATCGTCACACAACTAGCTTATTTAAAGTATTTGAGCTTCTAGTGATAATTATAAGTTATAACCTAAAGCTTGTTATATTCGAAACAATAGCCAAAAAAAAAGAAATCCATTTATTGTTATTAAAATTCTGGAAGAAGAAATTTATAACGACATTTTACGAAGCAAACAACGTTAAGATTATCTTAGTTTTGTTGTTATAGTAAATAAGACGAGAATATTACAATAAGTAACAAATAATTATTATATTTGCAACAGAAACGTAGAAGCGTTTAACAACAAGAATGTTGTTCAAGAACGTTTCAGAAATCATTAATCACATTCCAAATGATGTAATATACGAGTAGCTTGAACTTAAATATGTAGAACAACAACAAGAATGTTGTTTCAAAACCGTTTTAACACATCCAAGTTCAGCAATAACAGTTTCACTCTACATATAAAATATGTATGTCATATTTTAAATATATACAATATACTATATCCATAACTATTTGTAATATATATCTTAGTTATCATATTTGTTCTGATCTTGTCTGCTCTATATGGATAATAATATAATCAAGCAGAACAGTTTATGGTATTATTGAAGCACATACAGCACTAATATTGTGTTATAGGTCTGACTATTTAGTACCTACTACCTAATAGGTATTAAATAGTCATAATACAACTGTTTCCATGATGGTATTCTTTATTGTGAAATTCGTTTTATGGTTTTATCTGACGGATATTGCAATTGTTCCCAGAAAGAAGAGGTGTCTGTCTGTGATTCAATTAATTAGTCACCTATTTCCAAAGGGTTTTTGTTTTTAGGCGAAGAATTGAGGCACTGAGAGTACACTAGCAGTATTTAGTTTCAATAGTGGATCAGTTAAATAAAATGACATATTACTTAAATTAATGTATTATTAAAATAAACCTCATATTGACTGTTTAATGTTCTAGATAAACGTAGCTATAGCTCACTTGAGTTAAACACTCAAATACTTCCATTAAATAGGATTATTTTTAAAATTATAATATGGTAGGTTTAATTTCTAGGCGCAACTGACAATGGACAAGTAAGAACAAAAACGTATTCCCCTTGTTTGTCAGTACAAGAGCGTAGCAGCGTAGCGGTCAAACATTTGTTTTTAAATATTAAAATGTAGTACAACAAGAACAAATACCCTGACATTCACGTCTTTCCGAGATAAGAATATATTTTCGAAGGTTAACAAAAAACTTTCCGTAATGGATAGTAAACCTGTCATAGAACACACACACACACACACACACGCAGCATACACACACAACATCAAACTAAATGTAAACAAAAACTTTCTACATCATATACCAAAAGCGATAGAAGTATTTATTTGGATAAACATCAATGTGCAAAATTAAGCATTAATGAGCATTCTAAATACAGTGTTAAAATTAAGTGATTTTTTATTTCAATATTTTAAATATACTAATCTATGTAAAAAATGTGCTAATGCTGCATTTTTTTGCAACTTTGTAAGGTAAACAAGTTAACCATACGTTATTTTTCAGTAACTCTAACGGTTTAAGCATTGTAACTACGCCAAAAGAGGTGCCAGTTTAATTATACTTATATTTCGGTCAAATTATTTGTAATATATTTGTATATTATAGCTTATTGTATTTATTAATATTCGTATATACAGGATTATTTGTAATTAATTGGCCACCTCTTGCAGGCAGCCTCTCTACATCAATCCCAACAACATTTGTACTACGACTTTTTACAAATCTTGATAAACAACACTCCCTATTTTACTTATTACTCTGTATTTTGTAAGACGTTCTTAAAAGGTCAACGCCCGGGTGCCATACCTACGCTCAGCTCAGAGTTAATGCCAGTTTAGAGGTAACAAATAAATTTTGTATGGGATAACTTAAATTTACAAAACGATTAATTTAAAGAAGTCGTAGAACTTGGGCCAATTAATTACAAATAACCCTGTATATGACAAAGTCTTGAGTCACGTCACTTTATATATTTTTAATTTATAACATTGTCGAAATTTCCACGCTGATCCTTATTTTTTCTCGTATTAAATATAGCCTTCGTTCATCAGGGATAATGTACGATTCTAATGGTTTTTTTTAAGTCGGTCAAGTAGTTTTGGAGTCTATTAAATTCAAACAAACAATCAAATCTTTCCTCTTTATAATATTAGTGTAGATTTAATATTTATATATAAATAAATAGACAAACATATGTCAAGTCGCATTATCAGTTATTACGACTCGAGGGAATGTGTTTATGGAGAGCATTAGGGAGCCATCACGAAACGTGAAGATATTTAAACAGTTACTTGCATTTTAAATTATGAACTGTCGAAACGATCACGAAGAAAAAAGGATCAATTTAAAATAAATAAAATAAAAATATAGATAAATAAAATAACGAAAAGAAAAAATCAAGATTAAATAGAAAAGATTTCTTGTGAGTCAATGTCGGTTGATAGTAGTATTTAGAAAAGTAGAAACTCTCCAGTAGTTGCTGAGACAACATCGGCTCTCTTATGAAAGATATGTTAAAGCCAAACATTTAAGCTTACACGCATCCGCAGACCCAATTTTATATCCGAGCAACTTGCGCAAAAAACGTTCCTGTTTTTATTGTCTTCCAACAAAGAAAAAGAAATAAATGTTTAGTTGTACAATATCATGGTAATATCTACATAAGACAGTCCGAAAATTCTCATATTGGTGTTAAAAGTGAATCACAAATTAAATTAAAAATAAATATTATTATGCTCCGTTTGTATTATTATTCTATTAGTATTATATTTTTATTAGTTTATAAAATTAATGGTCACATTATATTTACTGATTATTGTTTTTGCATACTTACAATTTTAATATGAAGAGTATGAATAATGAACGATAAATGTTAATGTAAATATATTAGTTATAAGTACAATTTTAAAATGTGTATAATATTATACTATGTAATATTTTTATAAAAATTTAAACATTATAATAGAATGATTTTCAAAAATATTAACTTATTGTCATTTTTGAGTATTGTATTCAAAAATTTTAAACATAAATTTTGGGTGGTAGCACTGATGATGATGTTGATCATGAGAGGTTCTTGGTCCTTGGTCTTTGGTCCTCGTTCACCGCCAAAAAGAGCCCTTTCACCTTGGCTCCTACTTTCCAGAATGTATCCTTGGAATACAGTGACCGTCTTCAGTTGTTAGGTTTAGAGATTTCCTCGAACCTCAACTTTGGTCGGTTCATTGAGTCCAGAGCAAGAGCAGCAGCAGCAAAGCTTGCCGTTCTTGCGAAGGTTCGGCAGTACTTTACACCGGGACAGCTTCTTGTTCTATACAAAGCACAGTTCCGGTCGTGTGTAGAGTACTGTGGTCACATATTTGCTGGTGCCGCAAAGTCTCATCTTGCGGTTCTGGACTCAATTGAGAGGCGAGCAAAGAGGCTTATCGGCGATCCCGAATTGGTCGAAGCCGACCTCCAAAGCCTTGAACACAGGCGTAAAATTGCTAGCCTCTCAGTATTCTATAGGATACATTTTGGTGAGTGTGCGCAGGAACTACACGACTTAGTTCCCCCGTCCCCCTTCCATCACCGGACGTCCCGACGCACGGCAGGTATCCATCCTTTTGTTGTGGACATTCCACCTGTCCGAACGAAGCGCTTTGCTTCCTCATTTTTAGTGCGTACAGCGAAGGACTGGAACAATTTGCCTGCGTCGGTATTTCCGACCAAATATAATGTGGGTGTCTTCAAGAGAAGAGTGAACAGGTTGCTAGGGCAATGCGACTTACCATCTAAGACTACATTCCACTTACCATCAGGTGGAATGTAGTCAAGCATTGCCCTAGATCGTATAAAAAAAAAAAAAAAAAAAAAAAAAAAAGAGGATTTTTCTAATACAGAAAGGTAATAAAAAGAGAAAGGCGACAAACTGAAACATTTTATTTCATAAATAGATTCACTTGAAACTTTGTATGGAAGTTTCTGCAATGAAGCAAGCAACAAATAAAGGGATTCCGTCAGAATTAATGTGATTGTAAGAAAAAAAACCACTTCCGTTTTATACTGGTTTACAAACTATAAAACGAAGAAAAGATATTTTTGCTCCTACTTACATTTCTATAACATCTTTTACCAGGAATTAATTCACTCTACCTACTTTATCTCTCCAATATTGTTAGTAAAAAGTTGCAGATTTATTCTATAAATAAGAACTGTTATAAGAAAACATGAATAGAAAACAGAATGGCTGATTTTTCCAGAAATATCAGGAAGTGGAGTTACTTTTTCGTTTTATGATCTGATTTGACATATATATTACACAAAAACTACTCACATTTACAAGCACATACACACACACACAAAACTTTTTGAACCTAAAATATTTTGTTATTATTATTTTAACAACCCAAACCTTGCAGATAGAAGAACTAAGTTAAAATATATTTACAATAAAAGTATGCCATAACTTTACATTACAATGACTTATTATAGACTTACTTATTTATTTACTAAAATAATAATTATTTATTTTTAGGACAAGGAATTCTAATACTAACACCAGGAAATGGTTAATGAAAAGCAATTTGTGCCAAATTATTATTAGGATGATTATTTCCAGAAGGCAGGCCTGGCAAACGTTAACCAGTGTCGTTCAGATAGTCCTGCATTTAATATTAGGCTTTTGACTTTCAAAACAAGATTGATGTCAGCTGTCAGTATTATATTTTTATTTAAGTTTGTGATGGATTTAATTATTTATTATCAAAACTATTTTCATATTACATAAATGATTTAATTATTATTTATTTGTTTTAGTGATCTAATTTTTGGAATCAATATTTTAAGTTTATTTCTTGCTTTTATATTGTATTATAAAAGTTGACTATTATTCTATTAAAATATAACATAATTTGGTCCGGATTAATTTCCCATCACAATATACTTAATCAAACACACAATTAATTCTGTAACTAGAAGCTGAATAACAGAATACATATTTGGGATGATTTCTACTTAAGATGCTTTTCAAATCTCAATTTTAAGAATCAAAAGCTAGGTACTAGACTAGGTACTGGCCTGTGTGATCGAAATAACGCCTCTATAATAATAATAGGGGAGAAGCCCACGACGCTAAATGGGGATTTACTCCAGCGTCATAGAGACCTATTGGGTTTCGAAGCTTAGATGATAAAAAACAAATGTTATATAATGTATATTTTTCATCGGTGGTGGTTTATAGATTTTCAAAAATGTAACAAAAAACTGTTGCATGGACATACTCCAGCGCCTCAGATATTGATCAAGTCTTACGTATTTTAATAATGTTCTTGTGTTAATTGGATCTTTTTTTATGGTAGAAGTGATTGTACGTAAATGTGGAAAAAGAGAGTTTAATGACGTCAGAGTATTTAAAAGCATGTTAAGTAAAACTTAAATGAAGCTCTCATTCATTAATCTGCAGCCATTATGAAATACTGAAGCGCGTCAGATTAAGGTATGGTTTATCTGTAAGTCCTAGACGTGAGAGGGAAAACAGAGGGATCGCATTATTTGACAATATTTATTTCTATTTTTTGGTGATTGTTTTAAGTCATTGAATTAAATTAATGGCAAAGCTCAGAAAACAGTATGGAAAAAAACTAAAAGAAATATCTAAAGAAAAGCAAAGAAGGAAACAAGGGTACACTTCTTAGGTCTAGTCAATTCTTGTAATTATGTGGTAATAATATCTGTATATATAACATAGTGGATTAATAAAGGTCGATAAATAAAACGTGTTAAAACTTGATCACAATGCCAGGTACCGATAAGTTTTTTTACATCCTATTTAGTAAACAATAAGTACCTACGTGAGTAGTGAGTACTGCTTCAAACACAGATAAACTACGTTATTAACGTTAAAAAGTTAGAAAATCTAACTGAGTAAAAGTGAGATCTATTACTAACTGACAACAAAGACTTCTAATGTGGATAGAATTAATAAATTAATTGAGTTCCACTTTCTATGGATTACAAACAAACCTACAGATATTTCCTCCTTATAATGTCATTATACCTAAATAAATAAATGATACTATATGTGGTTAACACTGCTCACTCGGCTATCAAAATATTATATAACACACGAATTCTCTTTGAATATTTCATTTCACAGCCAATTCCACATTATTATACTCCTTGAGAAAAGAAGACAAGAAAGATCAAAGAAAATGTTCTTATTTTTTTCACGATACAAAGTTTGCTTTGTAAATGATTCTAATTAACATGACAAAGTCTAGTTCATGTGTAAACAAGGCACAAAGTAAAACAGGAGTGGTTGAAATATTCGATAAGCATGTTAGTCATATCAACTTTATTATATTTAATTAAAAAAATCCAATTTCTTACTAACCAGAAAAAAATATTAATACTAATGATATTAATATATAGGTAACAAGACGTTTTAACTTGTATTGTAAATACAGTTTGTTATACATTCTATATAAGTCCTAAAGGTACAAATTCAGGTTAAACCCTTTATTATTATTCAAGTAAACAATTTACTAAGTCAACAAATATAATAATTTTTGTAGGAAATAGAGATAATGTAAATCATTTGGAATTTAAAAAATGTTTTGAAACTATAAGTAACTTAGATGTCAATAAAATTGTCTGGTTTTCATTACCCTATAATCAAGGTTTGCAACAGGCCGAAAATAAAATTAGATATAAGATAAACTTACTGATATATAATTTATCTTTGTATAAAGACAAATTTCATGTGATTGACACTAACACTAATGTTAGTAACTTTTATAATTTGACTAATGGTAGGTATTACCTATCTCCATATATTAAAAGACAGATAGCTTCAACGCTATTATATTTTACTATGACAGCCAATAATTTGGCTAAAATTGTTTCTATTGAACAGCATTCAGTTACTTGTATAAGTAAAAACAGCTTGGAAATAAATCCAACTAGTAATAGTAGTGTTAGTAGTAGTTTAAACTAGACATTAAGGCAGTAGAGATATCCTCTAGCCAAATAATTAAGATATCAAATAATGATATTAATGATTATTATAGAAATACAAAAATTGTTAAAATAAATAATAAAAAACATAATATAAACTGTATCAACCTGGTGCATCAGAACATTCAGTGTATTAGAAGTAAGGAATTAGAAATTGAATTGTTTTTAAATACTTATAATATTAATATTTTTTGTATCACTGAGCATTGGCTTAAGAATGATGAATTAGTATTTAATTTCAATAACCACCAGGTTGGTAGTTCGTTCAACAGAGTTAATTCAATACATGGTGGCTCTTTAATTATTTTAAATAAACAGATAAAATTCAAATAACGCAAGGACATAGTGAGCCACTCTGTTGAGCGGACAACTGAACTTGCTTCAGTTGAATTAGAAGAGTTCATAATTGTAAATGTTTATAGGCCACCGTCATCTAACTTTGAACATTTTGAAAAGATTATGGATGAGATATTGTATAAACTATCACATTCTAGTAAAAAGGTAATCATTTGTGGAGACTTCAATATGTATTAATATTCTTGAACAAAATTCAATAAGTAAAAAGTTTTTAAATTTGTTCAAATCTTATAATCTTTTCCACATGTTACTGGAGCCTACTAGAGTCACGACCACTAGTGCCACTTGTATTGATAACATTTTTACAAGTGTTATTCCAAATTTTAAATGTTTATTCAATACATTAGATTCTGACCACTATGGCCAATTTATTAAATTCAGTTGTAGCAAGAGAGAAAAATCAAAGGAGAAAATAAGTTTTATACCAGTGACTGTAGAACGTATTGAACAAATTAAAAATGGCTTAGTACGCTATTTGCCCTTGATAAAAAATTCAAACCCCAATATTATGTACAATGACTTTTTTAGTACTTTCACTAAATTATTTAACTTTATATTTACTCCAAAAACAGTGGTTGTTAATGATAAATTAGTGTTTAGTGATTGGGCATCTGCTGAGTTATACAAAAATAGAGAAAAATTATATAATATGTATGCGGAATTGATGTTTAATACTAGTAATGAGTTTAGGGATGAGGTAAAATTATTTTTCAAATCTTTTAAAAAACAATGTAAAATAGCAAAAAATCAACATATTCAAAATAAAATAGAAAATAGCAATAATAAAATAAAAAAAACTTGTAAAATAATTAATGAGGAAACTGGAAGAGCTAAATGCCAGAGGATCGACTTTAAATTAAATATAGATAATAAATATGTTACGTCTGACCTCGAGGTTGCTGCTGCTTTTGAAACCTTTTTTACTAATATTCCAGTGACTACAACGTTATCTTTAAATTCTTCTACCGCTGCAGCTATGGGTTTACTTAGAGAGAATGTAGATCAATGTGTTAGCAGTTTTAAGTTTGAAAAAGTTAATGCTCAAGAAGTAATCAAAGTATTTAGATCAATTAGCGTTAAAAAGACTAGTGATCTTTGGGGGTTTTCTGTTGACATACTTAAGTCCATAATTGAAATTGTAGCGCCAGACTTAACAGTACTATTTAATAATTGTTTAGAATATGGTATATTTCCTAATCTAATGAAACAAAGTAAAATAACTCCATTATTCAAATCCGGTGTTCATTAGATCCTAGAAACTATAGACTTATTTCAGTCTTACCCACTTTAATAAGATTTTTGAGAAAATAATTCTTAATCAACTTGTGGCATATTTCAGTAAAAACAATCTCTTACACAAAAACCAGTTTGGTTTCACTGCCGGTCGCTCTACAACAGATGCTGGTGTAGAGCTATTACTAAACATATTTGAAGCCTGGTAAGGATCACAGGATGCATTTGGCATTTTCTGTGATCTATCTAAGGCGTTTGACTGCGTTCAACATGAAATCCTTATAAAAAAGTTAGAACATTATGGAGTTAAAAATAAGTCCCTAGATTTAATTAGTTCATATCTTAATGATAGAATTCAAAAAGTTGATGTAAATGGAAAACGTTCCCCTGGTTCTTTGGTAAAAATAGGTGTGCCACAGGGCTCTATCTTAGGGCCTTTCTTGTTCCTCATTTACATAAATGACTTACCTCACCTAGTGAGGGAAAAACATGGGATAGTGTTGTTTGCTGATGATACTTCTCTTACTTTTAAAGTTAATAGACGGCAATCTGTTATTGACGATGTAAACAATGCTCCCTCAGATGTTGTACAATGGTTTAACGCCAATAATTTGTTGCTTAATAAAAAAAAGACAAAATGTGTCAAATTTAGTTTACCAAATGTTAAAAATGTTAGAACCAATGTACAATTAAATAATGAGGATTTGGACTTGGTCAAATCTACTACTTTCTTGGGCATTACTTTAGATGAAAAATTGCAATGGGGTCCTCATATATTTGATTTGTCAAGCAGACTAAGTTCTGCTGCATACGCGGTAAAAAAAATACGTCTATTAACAAATATGGAAACTGCTCGATTAGTTTACTTTAGTTACTTTCATAGCTTAATGTCATACGGTATACTCTTATGGAGCAATGCGACTGACATTGATACCATATTTACATTGCAGAAGAGGGCTGTTCGCGCAATATATAATATGAGACCAAGAGACTCTTTAAGAAACAAATTTAAAGAATTTAAAATTATGACTGTTTACAATCAATATATTTATGAAAATTTAATTTACGTTTATAAAAATAATTCAAAGTTCAAGAAAAATTGTGATTTACATAAAATTAATACAAGACAAAAAAATAAACTCGCTATGCCCGGCACTAGGCTCCATAAAATAGGTAAATCCTTTAAGGGTAATTGTATACGTTTTTATAATAAGGTCCTAAATGAAGCCTATCATTAAATAAATTTAAATTATATGTTAAAAATAATTTAATAAAAAAATCCTACTATAGTGTAAAGGATTACATCGACGACGGTATAGCCTGGGAACGAATCTGTGTTGTATTGGGAATAGCTAGTAATCTCCGCAATTTGTTTTTTGTTGTAAATTATTTTGCTTTATCGACCTTCTGCATCACACCGATTCCTTAGAAGTCACTACTTGCGGTAGCATCGGGAGTCGGGTTGCCTCCCTCCCTCAAATATGTGCGAAGGGGTTGATGGCTGGCTCTTGTGTTATGCTCGTGAACGGATGCTGCTTGCGGTGACTGGTTGTGTGGCAGGCCGAAGATTTATATATATATATATATATATATATATTTTTTCTGTTATTATTATTTAATTTTCGTTGCCTGAAATCATTAGGCTTCTTTTCCGATTGATTGCGACGGTTGTAGTTGTTCCAAATTTGCATTTAAGTTTGACGTTTGTGAAACAGTGATCACAATAACAAAAAATATATCCGGCTGAGTTTGTTGTGTGGTTCTTCTCAGACCAGGACGCGTTTGGAACCGTCATAGCTTTAACATTAAGATGGAAAGTGCTTTTTCAGAAGGGCTTATTACGATAAATCTAGTATCGTAATAGGCCCTCCTGACACTTCCATGTTAACGTAAACAAGTTATCACTGATTATGAATCTAAGTGGAAAAGATATAAATAAATAAATAAAATAAATAAATAAATATTGAAATCGGATAAGTATGTTACTAAAGTTATTACCGTACTAAGACTTACAAATTTTACCTTTTTATAACTTTATAAAAGGATTACCTTTTACTCTTCTCCGACATTTTAAAGCAATATTTAAAATAAACCTTCAAATTTAGAACCAGTCCAAGTTGTAAATTTTCAAAGTTTATGTTTTTGGAATGCTATATTTCCTAACTTATTTATGAAAATGGTAAACCAAAATATAGTACTAGTTAACAATAACTTACTAGAAACATCCTGAACGACCTCAACGACCTGACAACGAACTATAACATTTTAAATGATTTAACCGCGAGTTATACAGAAACAGTTAATTCATCGGAACAGTTGATTATCCATCGCATGTTTGATGTTACCTTGAAGAATATAACATGAAGAAGGAAGTAACATTAATTGGAAATAACGATAATATTGTATTAATGATGTTGAGTGTTCAAGTATCATAAATGTATTTATTGATTTGGTGTTAAACTATATGTTTGTTGTTTTAACTGTATGTTACTGTGATAATAAATCTATATTAATGTTATAGTATGTAAGTTTGTATATCTCTTAAGTAAAATACTCTTAGAAATGTCCATCTTTCTTAAAAAGTCTTTTGCCTATATTTGCAATGGCTTTACAGAGTAGACAAGAGGTATACATTATCTCCTTTTAATTAAAGGACTTTCTTTTAAGACAAAAACCAATCAATATGCTGCCTTCTATAGCCTTAAGGACATATATATCAACATTTTATTTATTTACTTACCGTATCAGTTGGTAGAGCGACGGGACGGTTTCCCAGTAGTCGCGGGTTCAAATATCTGCCCGTATCGGTTTATTTTTCATTCTATATTTATATAAATTTAAATAAGCTTAACATGGCTATACATGTTTATAGATATTTTCAAAGATAGTATATTCAAAATAATATTTGTGTAACGAGGGTATTTAGGACTGAGGTATTCAGATATTAAAAGCAATTTGATTGTTTTAGGAATCACGTCTATTACAACACTTACAGTCATATCATTTGAGCGATACTTGATGGTGACGAGACCTCTTAGTTCCCGCCACCTCAGCTGCAAGGGAGCCACACTCTCCGTCGTCTTCATCTGGGTCTACTCTCTCGCTCTCACCACTCCACCACTGATGGGGTGGGGCAACTATGTCAATGAAGCTGCCAATATTAGGTAAGTTATTTAAATATATAGCAAAATCAGGTTATAATACATAATATAGATTCTAATTTATTTTTCATCGTATAAAGTTTTTATAACCTAACTTTATACTATAAGTATTATTATTTACTACTCAGTTATAATTCAGATATTTTCTACGCACTAGAAGTTAGCTGTATACTACATGCATATTATTTTTACTTTGAAAGGAACCTTGGATGTACATAATTGAAAACTTTTTCGTTTCTAACTTTTTGTTTGACTGACGTTAATTGTTTTCACTAACAGAAAAAAAATTGCTGTAGAGAGATTTATTTTCATCCAACTTGTTTAAAGTTTCTCACTACTGGAAACAACTGCGACAACAACATTAGAAGTTAAAACATATATTTAAAAATATTATTTAGTTGATCTACACAAGGTTAGAGATATAAATGTTTTTTATTGAATAGTTACCGAACAGTTAATTTATAATTATTTAATTTACTGCAATAATAACCGACATTACGCTCAATAGTGGCCTTATTTTTGTTTTACCGTTTAAATAATTATTGAAAAAAATCTCAACTTTCAAAATAATGCACAAACCCCCTCCCCCCCATTACTTCCTGTTTTCCGTTCTATACTATTGCTAAGGTTTTTTTTCAAAATACCTGCAAGGAAATGAAGAGTTTAAGATATCGACTTCCCGGTTTTTTCTGTAACATGCGGTTACAGAAAAAAGTATAAATAATTAATGCATTATATAAAGATATAATCGGGTGAAGAAGAATTACTTACCCACATAACATAGGTTTTGAACTAGAATTAAAGTTTGTCAACTTTTCTGATAACTTACAAAATTAGTGTTTATGTAACGTAAAGCATGTGTAATTCCAAAATGTGTTCGGTGAGCAATTGCATGGTCTCTGAAATAAAATTATTATTCATAAATTATATAAGAAATCAATTTATCTTATATAAATATCTATAATGGCATAATTTTATCTATTCTCTCAAATATGATCTTTCTTACAGATAAAAAATGGAACTAATTAGTCTAAAAGTCTAAAAGTTCAAAAACTCTTCTGTTATTTATTACTGCTTAGAATTTATTAGTTTAACTTTTCTATTATTACAATGTCAGTCTAGATATATACTTATATTTCTTCTGTTAAACATTCCTTTCCAATACTTATTGAATGAGCATGTGAAGCAAACTAGTAAGTAGACTTTGTTTTTTTATAATAAAATAAAAATATCTTAAATATAACACAGGTTAAATGTGGAGAATTTGCTAATAATTCTTTTTGTCGCTAACATAGCCCGCTTTGGAATTAAATTAAATTAAATTTATTTGGACATCACATACATTACTACATATACAACAAAAATATACAAAACATTAAAACAAACAAAAATGAAATGAAGTAACAAATAAATAGTAAGAACAAATAGTTACTGCGACATCAATGAATGAACTTAACTGTTGCTGGAACACCTATATGACTCCAAAGCTGATTTTCATTGTCCGCCGTGCTATGACGTAACTAACACTAGTGACGATTAATTAACCTAACAAAATTACATGAACAATAAAAAAAAAGAATTCCTCGCATCATCCCATAATGTCATATCATGGTTACTCATTGACTGAGGTTAGAGCGGTAAGTCAACAATAATTTGTTCCATAACAAGCGATGAACTTCAGGAACACGCGAAAATAAACCAACAGCGGTGTTTTTTTAAACTAAACACTGAAACGACTTAAATAACCAAGGATTATAATAATATTTAAAGGTACAAAGTATGCAAGATTCTCTCCATCCAGATCATCAGGCTTAACTTCTGTCAAAAATATATACAGTAAATTGCATCGAGATCGCTCGCCCGTTACCCATCCCCAAATAAAGTTGCCCATTTGTTAAACACTAAACAATGAATAAAACCTGATACCCTTATAAACGATTACATAATTACGTGATTTTCGTAATACGAAATACCACGCGCCATTATTATACTTATATATTCCAAAAAGGCCCATCAACACGCACGCCCCTAAACTTCAAGTACGTCTCGATATAAATGGTTGGTAATTCCTATGTCATTAACATTATTTCTAAAGCCTAACAATTAATATACCTCTCTCTGTCTCTGACCTATATTTTGGAGCCAAAATTTTTGATCAAATATTGGAAATACATATTTTCAATAGAAGATATTTCAGCTTAATTAGGAAATTGTATTATGATAAAGAGGTCAGTTACATTTCACTTCATCGTCATTACAAAACATAGATACTTAGTTAATTGTTCTTACTAAAATCCCCAAAACATAATAAACTAAACTTAACAAACAACATAAAAAATAATTGTAGGTACGTAAGGAAAACTATCACATTACATACGTTATGATAGTAATACTACATTTTATTTTTAATATCTATAGAATATTTTATTTTTAATAAAGGGAAACCAGTGTCTCCGTGTACGTCTTTTTGGGAATGAATGTTTGTGTGGTTCCACTAACGTTCGGTTTCGTGGTGAAAACTAGTGTCTACTTGTATTTTATCCCTCTCTTTCTTAGTCGACTTTTTCGGTACCCTCAAGGAGATACGAAGTGGTTTTTAAGTAATCTCTTTACAAGAGCACCACCAATCTAAAACACTCAAAATATTATAATTATATGCTCACATTTAAACATTAATTTATTTTCATTTAAACTAGTATACTTTCATATACAGGGTTATTTGTAATTAATAGGCCACCTTTGTTGACCTTTTAAGCGCTTATTACAAAATACAGAGTAATAACTAAAAGAGGGAGCAAATTTGTTTTTGTTTCGTTTTTTTTTGTGTTGTTTATCAATATTTGGAAAAAGTCGTAGAACACGTGTTGTTGAGATTGATGTAAAGAAGCTGCCTGCAAGAGGTGTCCAATTAATTACAAATAACCCTGTATATCATTGGGTACTTTCATTTAAGTATATACCTGAAGTAGAAGGCCCCGCTCCTCCTTTATACAATTAGAAGTAAGTACTACAAGCTATCAGTTACAAACGATACTATACTTCATATAATAAGTTTGCACAGAGATTAATTGAAATGAATTGAAAATATAAACATTTTTTTTAAAGTTTTGAATGTCGCAATTTATTTTTTAAATAATTCAAATTCAAATTCAATACTAAAAAATAACACACAGTAATTTTTTTAATTATAACTATTACTGTAATTGTAATTATATTTTACTAGGGGTCGCCCGCGACTTCGTCCGCGTGGTTTTTAGTATTGCCGCCGAGTTCCATACAAAATTGATATTTAAAACCCTTAAGGTTGGAATTAAAAATCTTTTCTCAGTACACCACTACGTAGAAAAACAAATGTATCCTCCAATTTTACTATCTCTACAACCTGCGGCTTAGACTGTAGGTATGCTATAACTAAGTCAGTCATAATCTATTAGATTATATTAGATTTGCAGCATTTTTCATTACCGCTTAACTTCTATTAGTCATGCGAGATGACATATACCCTATAGCCTTCCTCAATAAACGGACTATTCAACACAAAAAGAATTTTTCAATTGGGCCAGTAGTCCCAGAGATTAGTGCGTTCAAACAAACAAACTCTTCAGCTTTATTATATTAGTATAGATAATTAATTTAATTTTATAGTTTATGTCATACTTATATTAATAAGCAAATTGTTATAAATCAATTTAAATAGTTCTCATTCCTAGTGTAAGCTAATAAAATTCTTAACTTAGAACTTTCTTTGTCCGCAGCTGCTCCGTGAACTGGCACGAGCAGTCCAACAACACCCTCACATACATCCTCTTCCTGTTCGCGATGGGACAGATCGTACCACTCGCCGTCATTACCTTCAGTTACGTCAACATTATCAGGACTATGAAACGGGTCAGTTCTTAGTAGTTCTTTGTACTAAAGTCCTGTTGGTCTTCCTGGTCAGTGGCTGGCTACTGGCTGCTGGCTGCTGTATCATAGATCGTAGGTTATTAAATGGCTTTTAAAATTTACTGAAAGTGATCTTTCATTACTACATAAATAATTCTAATTTATCACGAATTATATTGGTATATATAATGTATATGTATAAATATTTTAATTAATTTTATTCAAGACAGAACCGTATAACAAATAAATAATGTATTTCTTTTAGAATTCTCAACGGCTAGGCCGAGTGAGTCGGGCCGAGGCTCGCGCTACCGCGATGGTCTTTATAATGATAATATCTTTCACTGTCGCGTGGACACCCTACTCACTGTTTGCATTGATGGAGCAGTTTGCTACTGAGGGCATTGTGAGTATAGTAGCAAATCTCAATACATGTAGTTATAACAAAATATTATACGCTTTAGTTATATTAAATTTAAATCTTTAGTTAGTATTTCAATGTTAATACTTTTTTATATTTAAAATTAATTTATTCTTTAATTGCTTCTGTAATTATAGTAAAAATTGTGACCAACTCGTCGACGCAACGAAACGTCGATTCCATTAATTGAAACATTTCCATTATGGAAATTAAAATCATTGAGGTTTTTTGTTCAAGGTCTTTTATGTACAAGAGTAATAAAAGGTATAACAGAGGCTTTATTTCAATTTTCCGTTTTATAACTTATGTATTTAATAAAAATCTTAAATAAACAGGTTAAAAACAATTCGATAAAAAGTAATCATAATTGATATGCATGTAAGACTGATAATAGTATTTTTAAAGGTCATTTTTATTATTTTACAGGTATCTCCAGGTGCAGGCGTTATACCAGCTCTCGTAGCAAAAAGTTCTATCTGTTACGATCCTTTAATCTACGTGGGCATGAACACACAGGTAATTTATAATCCCATCAATATTTTATCAATATGTTTTTATGTACGAGTATTATATTATTGTCACGGTGTTTTATTTCAGTTCCGGCAATCCATCAAACGAGTTTTTGGAATCCATTCAAAACGAGGGGGATCACAGACTGATAAATGTTATAACAATTCTGTATTATCACCTGCTCACAGACAATCCGCTTACAATGATATTACCGTGCGATATAATTCCTCAGAAACCATGATATCCAATACTCCGAAACGACAGAGCGATAGAAAACCTAACAATGGTGGGGATTTTGAAAATCAGACAATATCGTTGACAGTCAGTGAGATAAATCGTCCATCTGGAAAATTATGCGAGCTCTGCACTATTCAAGAGAACAAAACTATATCAGATACTGAGAGGTCGGGAGATACAGTTTTTGATGATGATAGTTCCAGTAACAAAAAACTTGAACTCGTTTTTGGTGAATCATGTAAGATTTACAAGGAACCTACTTCTGCTACCATCACTGATTCTAAACGCCTCATGTCATCTACAAGTAAAAATAGAACAGCATGTAATGAAAATAAGGTTGAAAACAAAAATAATATAAATCTAGCAGACCAAGTTTTACTTGAAAGTAATTTAAACGAAAATTCCTTGAAGTTACCTAACACCATAAAACACAGCTATTCATTGGATTTGGGCGGAGTTTGTCATGAGAGTAAACGAAGAAAATTTTCAATAGAAACCAAACTTGAAACATTTAATCCTTCTAAAATATTTAGAAAGGATGGCACAGTTAACAAACTTTTTGAACCTGACACCAAAGACTGTAATGTTAAAAGTTATTTGTGTACAATGAATGATAACGAAAGTCGGGATGAACTCCTATAGCCATTTTATATACTTTCTTTGGACATTCAACATGGCCGCCAGTAACGTATAATAAAAGAGTCAAATTATGAGATAATGTTATAGTTTAATATTTTATGAGATGACACGGTGATTATAATTCCAGTAGCGGATGTTTTTGTCAAGGATCTGTGATAAAGATAACAGTGCCAAAGATATATGTAAATAAATCTTTTTTGGAATGATAGAAACGAATTATTAGATAAGATAAATTAAAATGGATTTTTCCATTTAATGTGCAAGTATACGTATATAATGTGTAAATATATACGTATTGTTTTCTTACTAGTTAAATAAAATATAAAATTTGGTTATCTGTTATTATATAAATAAAATAAATGTTAATAATTTAAAACGAGTATTAAATAAACATGAAGTAGTGTTTTAGGTGTGATTCGGTCAATTCTCTCGTCAAATCGTCAAAGAAAATGATTTTCTAATAAGAATCATAAGTCATTTTTAATTGTATTTGAAGTGATAGCATGTTATAGCTTTTTCTCAATTAAAATGTAAGCATTTACAATTTTTATTAAATCTAAAAAAGTTTGATAGTTACTAAAATATTTCTTAAATAATATTCAAATATATGATTCAATTTGAAACATTTTGTAAGTTAAAATCTAAATTATTTAAGCTTTAGATAATTTAAAACTGATTTAAAATTATACACTTTTTTACTTTAAATCATGATTTCATGGTTTCAAGCAACGATAATTCATTTAAAAGTCATATATAATTATTTTTTATAAACTACGTCTACTTCATAGAATTAAGTACGAATACTGCAGGTTACCTATACTAACTCGGATGCACTAGCACAATATGTTATGTCAATAATTTAGTTACAACTATAAGTAATAATAATTAAATATTTTATCATTGTTTGTATGTCTTGTATGTCTTATACAATTATAAAAATATTATGATCTGGAAAGTTTAAATTACAAGAACTTAAAGGACAAATGTAAGAACGTCATATAACTTGTGTTACGTAACTATAGTATAATAATATTATTATACGACAACACAAGTTATATTAAAATAATTAATTTATTATTCTACTCTAAATTAAATTCTAATTTGTTCTTACATAGGGCTCTATGACTGGATTGTCAATAATTAATAAATAACTAAAGAGTATAGTTTCTTATCGATGTTTTTCTATGGATCCATAGAAAACATTAAACTAGAAAACTTCTGCTTGTTTCAACTTTCATTAAATATTTTTTAGCATAAGAAGACTTATATATTTAAATGTTGTGTACTTTTGTGTTTTAAAATACCCAACTTGCTTATTTCGATATCAATTGCTAGAATGGCGACTTATATAATAGTAAACATTTATAATAAAATATTACTATAAAGACTGGTTTAAAGAACATGATATAGTTCCAGCCTGTCATAGAATTCATATAATTATTTGATGTATTCAATTTGATATTTTAGTATAATTAATACGTTAGTAAATGTTTTATTGAAAATATACCTATGTTATAAATATACATTCTATGTATTTTATAGTTACTAAATCTAAACGTATTTTATTAAATCGGAATTAGTAAAATTAACTATTAGAAAAATACATAGGATGTATATATATATGTCATATTTTAATGTAGACGGTTCTAATGTATCACAAACCGATAGAATAGGTATATTTTTTATAAATAAGAATATCAAGAATTCTTATATAACATTTTGAACATTAAAAAAAATATTATTGTATTAAATTTTATTGTATTTTAATAATTAATAGTGTAATAAATGTTTTATTCGGAAGATTAATGCGGATGTTTTTTTTATTAATTTTACCATTTGACTTCAACTTACATAAAATGATGCACATTTTCTACAATGTCAGCGGTCACTCGGTGATTTTTGAACGAATATTATTCTCAATTTCCCAATTCCTAGACGCTTCCCCAAGGTAGTATTACCATTTCTTAATATGGAGTGTACTATGTACATGTACATACAACGTAGAACCCATAACAGGCAGTACTTTGTTATTGTATGGTATTGTAAAGACTGTTCCGCTCTCGTCACACTGATACTGCTGGGAATTAATATATCTTTACCCAACAGTGTAATGTCAATATCTTTATAATATTATGCGTGTATTATAAATTCTACTTGCATACAACAAGCAATAATAATAGAATTGTATTGTTAATAGTATTGTTCCTAGGCTGAGGCGCCAGGAACCGCAGGATCATTTTCCTTCCCTTTACAAAGTAAAAATGAATCAATAAGGTTACTTTATAGTTATATATAAAAATAAAGGAATAAATTATCAAACATACGATCAACCACGCGGTTTAAATAAAACTAATGTATATCATTATTGAGCTACCCGTATAGAAAAATATGAAAATTACTAACTACTTACTATTTGTAAACGTTCTGGTTTATTGAAATTTAATAAGTATTTCTATTATTTTAGACAACTAATTAAGATAAATATCTCGATTGCTATATTAATTTGCGATATCCATAAAACTAAAACTTTTAATTTTCCGACCAAGTTTTCTAATTGCGCAAGAGCATGGTGGGATAATGATTCTATCAGTGATCACTTCACTGTTCACTGAAGTCGTGATATTAAAGCTAATTTTAGATTTTGTCTAGACATGACCTACGGCGGTAATTTGAGATCTTTTAACATTTACAGTCGGGCCATAAATGTTACTATATTCCAAGACTTTATCTACCTCATTATTTATATCATAATTAAATTAACTTTAATGGTACTAATGGTAGCTGTAGAAATATTTACGTTAACTAGTAAACTTGTCTGCATAAATATTTTTAAAGAAACATTTGACACTAGTATTAAATTAAATGTTGATCGCATAAAGTAAAATTATATCTCTAGAGAATATTTCAACACTTTGTTTCGTTTTTTTGACATATGGTTGATATTCTTAAAAATATAAACATATTTTATTCCATTTGTCAAAACGGATGGTTTATTTTTTTTTTAATGATTTTCTTTTTTTCATCTACAATAATGACAGAATTGTGTTTAATATTTCGTTTAAAAACTTCTAAATTATAATTTTTCCAAATATTCACAAGTATGTCCGTAATCAATAAAGGATTACAACTCTTGTCTTTATAAGCAACGAAAATAATATGATTTCAAAGGATTGCATAATAAAATATACAAACTGTACCCTCGCGTCCTCGAACCTAAAAAAACAATTAAAGTATATTCCACGAAAGCATACATATTATGATGTATTGCCTTAATTCTTTCTTTTTGAATATTACCCCAGTGACTTTGTTATAGACTCTTCCAAATACAATACCCTTAAATTCCGAATTACCGAGTCACGTCATAAAGTAAATCTATAAAATAAATATTTATTTTATTTCGTTCAGAAGTCGTGTATAGTAGAGCGGCTATTTAAATAAAATGTTAATATTGGGCTTGGTATACAGATTTACTTTTATAAATATAATTCCGCTGTAAAAATATTTATTATCTTCATAAGTTCACCCTCATCTTGTATTATCACAGAAAAAGATATTTCAGATATTGCCAGTCATCTGTTAAAGTTTACTTAAAAAGTGTTTTTTAAATAAAAAAATATATAGAAATATTTTTTAAACATATTAGATTGCGTTTTAGTACCTAGGTTTTTTAGTATTAATGTCACAATTATCGTGAATTACAAAAATGGGAAGGCAGAAGTTCAAGAATATTTGATTTAAGTATTCGTTGGAAAGATAAGCACTACTGGATAGGGTTAATGTTTCAAAAGAATTGATTATATTTTAAAAAATATAGATTTGGAAAATAATATTTAAAAATTACTCTACAAACTCCCAGAAATATTCTCCATTCCTATCATTCTGGCAACTCCGCTATGTCCCAACTCCTACCATGGTAGTTAGTATGCATGCGTGCCAAATAATATAATAAACAAAATATTTAAAAATATGGCGCAATAAAACATATGCTTAACATGACTAACAAACTTTATATTTTTTCAAACAAATAAAAATATTTTATAACGAAATTAATCATAATTTGTCAAAACCGTGTATTTCTTTTTTTTATATCTTTTAACAAAAATAATATACAATATATGGAGTATTATAGTAAAATGCAATATAATAATTAACAAATAATAATATTCTTGTGTAAAACAATAAACTGGCCGTAATTACAATTTCGTCCTTAAAATCCTTTGACATTAAAATCCGTTCCAACATCGTATTGTTTTCAGTCATTAGGACGAGGAGGGACTTTCTGACAAAGTCAATTAAGAGTAGACAAATTAATCTATTGGTAACTGTTATACATTTAAATTAAGTATTTACTTTGTTCTAATCAGTAACAAGAACCTATCGTAAATAATAAATATTGTAGAATAATATTTAATATTATTAACAACAATAATATTGAATATTATTAACAACAACAACAACAACAATTAAATTAAAATACGTAAGATGATGAAAGAACATAAGATGAAAATTAAAATACGTAAGATGATGAATGCATGTTTAAGTATATAGAGAACATGTACAAAATAGGTCTAATATTACAATTTCATGAAACTGTATTAGTTCTGTACCAGGTCTCTACCAGGTCTGTACCAAGTCTGGAATGGGAATGTAACTTTTACGCTATATAAAGGCAAAAGTTCGCAGCAGGAATACAATATTTTCAGAGTATAAGCCTTGTTAAGTGTAGTAATATCTATACTAATATTATAAAGCTGAAGAGTTTGTTTGTTTGAACGCACTAATCTCTGGGACTACTGGTCCGAATTGAAAAATTCTTTTTGTGTTGAATACTCCGGTTATTGAGGAAGGCTATATATCATCTCGCTGTGACTAATAGAAGTTAAGCAGTAATGAAAAATGCTGCAAATCTAATATAATCTAATAGGTTCTGACTGACTTAGTTATAGCATACAGTCTAAACCGCAGGTCGTAGAGATAGTAAAATTGGAGGATACATATGTTTTCTACGTAGTGGTGTACTAAGAAAAGATTTTTAAATTCCACCCTTAAGGGTTTTAAATATCAATTTTGTATGGAACTCGGCGGCAACACTAAAAACCACGCGGACGAAGTCGCGAGCGACCAATAGTTTTGTATACAAAGACGTTTTTAAACAAAGTAATTAGCGCAAGAGATAATAAGATATAAATAATGATAGTAGCTCTACGATATATTTAGAGTAAATTTGAAAGACCTCTGTCTAAAAAAATTATATTATCCGACATGAAGTAGACTGAAAATCATCAAGGAGGCATCTAAAGGTCATGTATTCGATTCTAACGTGGGACAATGCTTTAAAGATGATCTTCAGGTATTTTAACCGAGTCTGTGGGAACTTAATGATTCTTATTCGTGTTTGTGATATAATAACTTAACTGTTATATATAACAGTTAAGGCGCATACACACTACATTAGATGTGAGCACGATAAATAAAGATCCGAAGTCAGTATTATTCGACTTTTGTTATCTGAAGGCGCCAGCTATATCAACACACACACAAACACACACAGACACACAGGCTATTTCAGCGTCTTGATCAAAGAAGTTTGCTAAGATAATTTACATAGTGTAATTTTCATTTAGTTAGAGATATTTTTAATTTTGTGTGGTTAATAAAGTAAAAACATTAATCGGGACTATTCATCTCATCTTCATCTTCCTCATCTATCGAAATTTTAACCTTATACTTTTCCTACTTCCGTAAGTACTTACGTATGCAACGCATCTATAGAAGCCAAGAAGGTTTTAAAAAAAGAGAATGTATGTATTTGTTTATAAACTAAGAAATAATGAAATACAATAACTAATATGTAAAAGGTTTATCTTTTTTATAGACACAGATAGATCACTAGTTCACTTTTATCAATGTAGTAAAGTGCTACTAAATATTAATTTCTATAGTTGTTTTGTTATATGTTTCAATCGTTTTCTTACAAAAGGGTTATTAATTACTGTTGAAGAAGTGTCTCAAAACCGTTTAAAAACTGAATTCACAAGCAAAGATACTTTTGAAACTTAATTTTTGTATCTTTTAAAATGAACTACAATAAATTACTTGATTCTTTTATAATGAAGTAAAACGTAAAGAAATGTTTTACTTTGATTTATGCACTAAGTATTAAATTTGAATATATTTATGAATAATGCAATTTTAATTAATTCTTAAATTATTACGGCTACAAAAGCTATTCTCAACAGATCACGCAGCAACGCAGCTGCGCTCAGAAAATATATATGGAGGGATATTGGACTTCCTGTTGTAAGAAAAATAACAAAAAATATGTAAGAATAACAATGAGTTTCCTGGTTCCCATCAAGCAATCTCATGAAATAGATATTGTATATATGTATTGTATATATGTATTGTATATATGTATTGTATATATATTTGCTCTACTCTTTTAAATGTTTTTAGTATAATAAAACGATATATAAAAGAAGACTAGTAAAAAAGCAATTGCGTCAATGTGTGTGTGAATAAACAGTTTTAAAATCAATTGGCGAGGAGAGTTAAAAACGTACCCGACTGTTCTGTCTTTGTTAAATATTATATTTATTAAAAAAGGTCTTTTAATAATTTCCTAAAATAGCATAATTTAACTAACAATACCCACCTGAAGTATAAAAAGCAAATATTAATATTAGGCTACGCTATATTTTAAATATTCAAATACTTAACGTTTTATAAAACAGATAGAACATATAAAACTCATCAATTATTATACTATTATCAGATTGGTTATTTTCAGATTTTTCTAATCTCTTATAATAACTTATTCACTGGAAAAATACAGGTAAGAAAAACATCAACCTTTATTAATCAAAATTTTACAAATATTTTCAGTATTTTTTTAAATTACAATAAGGTTACTGAAATAACATTTCAGTTCGTTGGAGCAAATTACATTGTTTTTTTAAGATCAGAATTTATTAATAATTTCGGACAACGGACCACGCTTAAGGACTTTTTAATTTACATATAGAATACTAAATAAACTTATACATATTAAAAATTTCAATAAGTGCTTTTAATTCTAGGTGATTACCTATAATTAAAAGATTGGATGAATTCAACAAATGTGCTATAACAATATATACATATCGACTATATTTTTAAAACTTATAATATTTTTTTAGTATTCAAATATTGTTGGTCTTAGTGCTTGTAATATTAGTAAAGATTGAAACTTACTACAACTATTTGAAACATAAAATCTATCATTCTAGTAAAATATGCAGTGTGGGTCTGTCGTAGAGTATGTAAGACCCTCGTTAAGCAACGTTGAGCATCTTTTATCTTTTAGAGTGTCTTAATGTCTTTAATATATTTGTTTAATGATTATATATATATATATATATATATATATATATATATATATATATATATATATATATATGTAGTATATTCTCAATCTTTTTCCGACGTATTCAGTTCTCTTAGTCATTCTATCTGACATCACTTGTTTTACTCTCATATAGTACGTGATGTCAACGTCATAGTTTGACACCAGAGAGTAACCAAGATTTGAGCTCAAAGTACATTCTGCGAGGACAGTCGTATTATGTCATTTAGCCGTTCAGAAGATATGTATAATTCATATGTTTAAATAGAAAAATACCAGAAACATTTTAGCTATAAATACATTACAAGACCCTACTTTAATATTGAGATAATAATAATAATTTATAAGACACTTATAAGAGTTCAATGATCCTATCAACTCTAGAATTGGGTCCGTCGTAACGATCACATCATTCGTTGCTCATTTCGTTAATACCATTAGCAAAAAAATACATTAAATAAAAATAAAATATTATATACTTACTTCAATTATAACGTTTTAGAATTGAATACTACGGAGTTATTAAAGTACAAAGTTAACTTAGTAGAACTTTTACATTATAATATTAATAATATGAAATACAATTAAAGTTCATTTTGATTCTTAAGTTCAAGAATAGTTGTTAATTAGAATAGATTTGTATTTTGAGTATTTAATAACAGTAGTTTATATTTATCTTTTTACCACGAGGTTCTAATAAAATAAAATTAAACGATAACTTTTTTTATAAACATCGTTCTAGGTCTATTAATAACTCGCTTAAAGTACTTGTAAAATAAAAAATATTCATAGTATTGAGTATTTGATTCACGTTCATAATTGATATTTAAGATCAAATAAGAATTCAAGTTAAGAGAAAAGAAAATTAGTACAACTAACCACGTCACTAGGTATTGCTTAAAGAATTATATTATTATAACACAATTATATTCTTTATTTATATATTTCTTCATTTCAAAAGAACACTAACGAAATGAATTCAATTAATTGGTAAACTGATAATAATAGGTACCTACCTACGTAACAGATACAAGGAAAAATATAAATACTCTTTAAGTCCCAACGCCTTCTCAACTGTTTAATTTTAGCTTGGTTTTTAACAGATTCAATTATAAGATTATAATAAATATTAAAAAAGTATAGCTAAAGTTTATTATTGTGACCTGATTAACCTACTCGTTGGTCGAGTGGTTAGCGCAGATACCTAACATGCAGCGACGCAATGGGGCTCGGGTTCGATTCCCGACAGGGACATGCATGTATGTGATGAACAAAGATGTTTGTATTTTTGGGTTTGGTCGTTTGTTAAATATATTTCCAGTATTTATATTGTATATTTCTCTAAATATGTATCGTTGTCTAACACCCTTAATGCAAGCAAAATAATTTTCTTACTAAGTTAGATTAATGTGTGTAATTTGTCCAGTGATATTATTATACTTATCATATAGACATAGACATATATTTAAGATATATTTCATTTTTCACATAACATTATTATATATAATTTCAAGATTACCCGCTTATTAAGCCAATGAAGACTCAAACTGTCTCACAGCTCAACATTATTAAAAGAATTAGTTAACTGTAGTAAAGCAATTTATCTATAAGGAACGCTGTATTCGTAAATTTAGAAATCGTTTTTTAATTAAGATATACAATACAGATTAAATGTATTATTAATGTAAATCGTAAAAGATCTATTTAACAACAAAAGTAACTTTGACGAAGTTTATAAACAATAATTTAAACAAATATATACCTATTTCAGGTTCAACTCTATTCAATTATTCTTTGTTTAATAAAACTAGTTTTGTTCATGAAATTTATGTTAACTGTGCAAAATCAAAGTAGTAGGGTAGGTAAAAATTTCGTCTATATATACTAAGCACGTTATTCTCTAGAAGTATATTATATTATACGAATAAACAAACATCTTTCAAAATAAACGAATCCATCTTTGTCTATATATATATATATAGACAAAGATGGATTCGTTTTTTAAGGTTATATACAAGCGGCGATAAAATTAGATATTTTTAACGTTGTTGAAAATTTGTTCCCGTTAAACGTGTTCTTTTTTTCGGAGAACAGACTAATTAAAAAATAACGAACAAGGTGGTTCGCAAACATACTGCTTTTATTAAGTGCTGTTTTATTTACTGGGGTATTATTTAAAAAATTCATTCAAGTACATTTTACTATCGAGCTGCTGTAGTTTTTATAATAAAATATTTTGTATAGAACTTATTTTTTATTGGTGATGAATGTTGACTTTGGCAATGAACTGTAGGTAGTATTACAATTCGTAGATAAATATTATTATGTATAGAGTAAAAGCTAGTGTGTGGCCACTATCAGCTGGCGGAGACACAATGATAATGGATGTACACAGTTAATAAAAGCTCACCTTACAAAATAACGTCAAAGAGTCAAACATTTAATTGTCTGTATATTTATATCTTACTACGTTTCTATCTTCATGAGTGCCTAGAGCATGTTCGGAATCTACATTGTGAATATAAATTCCAACTCACAAAGAGAAGAGAACAATATAAAATTAAATTTAAGCAATAACTGCAGCTCCTATATGGTTTTATATACAGGTATATAATAAAACAGACCTCACAAAAATCTTTAAAGAACTGAACTCATAAGAAGACACTTTTGCAACTGAAGGAGCGCTTTGTTTGGTAATTAAGTAAAACTAAGTATTTAACTTTTATTTCATTTGACATCTATGAATACTGTAATTTTACTTAATGCTTAAACAATTAAGGCTACTAAAGCTATTGTCGTAAATGCCTTGTTTTAGTTTCGCTTCTCAAATATGGTCGCTGTCAACAAAACAAATTCACAAGATTAAAAAGTGCCAAAGTAGCATGGAAAGAAGTCACTTAGGCCTAAAGTTTAGAGATGACGTAAATTACCACGGAAAGGGACATAATACAATCTATAACGTCCCTAAAATTTAAATGGACTGGTCATGTACAAAGATCATCAGAGTACAAATAGTCTAAAATTGTTACAAATTGGTACAATTGTACCATATCCATCAGAAAAGACGAAGAGGAAAACCTTTTAAAAGAAGATTCGGATAACATGGAATAGAGTGGCAACATTATAGCAACGGAGGAGGTACTCACCGCCAGAGCGGTCCTTACAACAATTAGTTAATAGTTTAAATTAAATGTATTAACATTAAGTAATAGCAAATTAATCTAAGCTAAAACTAACACAACCAACATTATATATAAAGCTAAGAAAAGTGGCGAATAAATAGAGCTAAATAGTTAATTAATAAATAATAAATATTCTATAAGTATATAGATTTTAAATCATTGGCTTTCGAATATTAAGAAATATTTAATGTCTAATTTGACAATTTCCCAGGACCTTCGCGCGTGATCGTAGAACATCACGTTCTCGTAACGAGCACTCTGTCAACATTATTTATTTGATCATCTTAACACAAAACAATATGATGTGTTTTCTGGAGAAAGTGAAAGTAAAATTTACTCAGTGAATCAAAAAGTAATTATAAGAGTGATAAGTACGTGTATGTATGTTCGTAAACACCTAAAACTATAACGCCGACTTAAAATAAAATACATACCTGACCGGATTTACAATGGATTAAATACTAGTATAAAGTAGTATTATTAAAATTCCTTCAAAAGATCTTTCAATCAACAATGGTCCAAAATACCATTTGTGCTTTATTTTCATTAGATTTTGTTTTTCGTTTTATTGATGATTTGAAGTTTCTAAACCAATAAATAAGATTGGAAATAAAATAATTTTCTTTGGACCGAGTGAGTGTTTTTAATAAACGTTTTATGCAATACGAACAAATATTCCTTCCTTCCGGTTCATAATTTATTAAATTATAAACCATCTTTTGTAAATTATACAAACCATAAGGGTTTTTATTTCTATTTGTTTATGCCTATGCTTTGCCTGGCCGAAACTTTAAGAGTAGCCAGGCTAGGTAAAAATCATCACAATCAACATATACTGAGAACTTTGTCGTTAACAAGAACACGCTACAGCTCTATAAAACCTACTTCTTTCCATCTTAACAATTAAAAGGATTAGAGAATATTATTTTATTATTACAAAACAATCCTTTTTTAAATTAAATCAAATCAAAGGAATAATAATAAATATTGTAACATAAATGAACTGTATCGTCAAGAAGTTATAGTGCTAATTAATAATTGTATGAAGAATATATATAATGAAAAATATTAAGACAATTTATATTTTTACATTTATTAATAAAATCATAATTATATTTTAAGTATATTTAGTATTCTATATGTAAATTAGGAAGCCCATAGACGTGGTACGTTGTCCGAAATTATAAATAAATTATAATCTTAAAAAAATAATGTTAGGTTTGCTCCAACGCATTGAAATGTTATTTCAGAAACCTTATTATAATTTAGAAATTACTGAAAAAATACGGAGAATATGTGGAAAAAGGAAATCAGACAGCCTTCTACCAAATACACGGAAATAAATTAACAAAGCATGACCTCTCTACACTATAAGATTATTTTAAAATAGTGTAACGTGATTTTATTATTTATTTTGAATATAAAAATAAAATTATTTCACTTAGCACCGTTCATAACGTAAAGATGTATTTTATTAAATAATCATCCAAAATCAAAAACTATCATAAATATTAATAAGAATTTCCGCTTCATGTAAATGTTATTAATATTATTCTCATAATTAATAATTATCTGTATCATATCTTAGTATTAAAGTAGTGGTAAAATATGTGTATTATATATAAATTATCTAAGATATTATTATTTACAATACCTTTTACTGTAATAATTTAATAAACGAAGTAATAATTTTAAACGAAGTAATAATTTTATAAGAAGAACTTATCTTTTGGGTCTAATTAAATATTCAGGCTTATAATAATTTATTTATTAAAAAATACTTAATTCAAATGTATATCATTGACCAATAGAGTAATTTGTCTACTGGTAATTGACTTTGTCAGAGAGCCCTGCCTCGTCCTAATGACTGAAAACAATACGATGTTGGATCTGATTTTAATGTCAAAGGATTTTAAGCACGAAATTGTAATTACGGCCAGTTTATTGTTTTACACAAGAATATTATTATTTGTTAATTGTTCCGTATATTATATAATACTTTTGTTAAAAGAGATAAAACCAAAAATATACGATTTAATGGTTTTACAAATTTTGATATTAATTTCCAAATAGTTAATACATTATACGTTAATAGTTAAATATATTTTTAATTACGCCTCGATGTAAATGATTATATTCTATACAATACATGACTATTGTTGAGTTGAGTAGAATATTGAGTTGAGTATTGAGTTGTCAGAGTCATAGAGATGAAGTACCAGAGGGGCGGGTCTTGTGTGTATATCACTTTATCACTGAATGTATATGAGAATAGACATATTTAATACATTTTTGGGGGTAAGAAGGAATTCATTTAAATTTATATTATAACATTTAGTACAATTATTATTACTTGTTAATTATTAATATTTCAACTTTATTATTTAATAATAGTACATTACTTGCTAAGACAGCGAAATAGGCTATTGCAGGTCGAGTATGAGTTTGAAGGCCGAAGTTCAGGCGAGGACTTCAATGATACGAGACGAGAGAATTGTTTTTGTTAAAGAAATGCAAGGAAATAAAAAAGGGCCTTTTACATAATAAATTTAATTAATATTAAAAGTTATATTGCTCATGTTAGGACAATTATTGAACGAAAATGTTATCGATTTATATCGAGTTGTGGTGGGAAATTTAATTGCTGTTTAGAAGTGGACGGCTGTGAACTTGATAATTGGCACGAGGTTAGTGGGTAAGATGTTGTTTCCGAATCATTAACAGGTCGCAATTTTGGTTAATTTTATTGTTTATCTCAGTTTTATTTTAAACAGAGTCTTCGATGTAGACTTCAGCCACTTTATTGGACTTCTAACCTCTGTGTCTTTTTAGAGTAGTTAAATTCACTCCCGAATCAGCAAGAAGAGTGTCTGAAGATCTGCGGCAACAATGTCCAGTGTACAACTAACTTAACGTAACTTGTAACACACAACAAATAAATATCAAGCTAGGTATAGCTTTCACGAACAATATAATATTAAAAACGATACAGACTCTGTTGCAACACTCAACCAACTCGACTCAATAAGTTTAGCCCTTTTAGCGTGCGTACGTACACTGTTTCGGAGAACAATTTTGCGTTTTTCCAGAATATGAAATGTTCATACACTTTCATATATCTTTCATTTGTTTTTGATGGAAGCAGGTTTTCCATCGCTAGTTTAGATTCCGATCTTAAATGTGGTGAAGTGAAGCCAATGTTCATTTCATTTGCACTTTCAGATCAGAACATCGGAACTCATTTTAATTATTTATATACAAAATAACAACGAACTCCTCTTTACCGCCATTTTTTTTTAATTTGTGCCGAAAGGTAAACGCATCTGTGGCTATACAGCCACGAGAACGCAATGTGTACGATAGATGAAAGAGTTTTAAATTCAAACAGCACACCGTTTCATACAACATTGCCGGCGCGCTCTTCGTTCCAAATTCAAAGAATGCGCCGGGAAGTGATTTTGGTTTTTCAGTCTACGTAAATATGATACTTCGCATTATCTTGGTCGAGTGGTTAGCGCAGACGCCTAACGTGTCACGGCGCAATGGGGCTCGGGTTCGATTCCCGGCGGAGACAGGCATTTATGTGATGAGCATAGATGTCTGTGTTTCTGGGTTTGATCGTTTATTAAATATATTCTCAGTATTTATATGTGTGTATTTCTATGTATTTGTATCGTTGTCTAACACCCTTACCACAAGCAAATAATTTGCTTACTTAGGGGTTAGATCAATGTGTGTAATTTGTCCTGATATATTATTATTATTATAATTATTATTATTATCTTTATTCAAAAGTACTGACAATATTGCCGCGCAATGTTTAAGAAAAACCTATTTTGTAAGTTTAACTATATATTAATTATTACTTTTGCATAAAATATTTACTATTATAATGTGTGTTAGTTAATAATATGTTAACAGTAAAACATTAAAAATAAATGAAGCTCTTTTAAAATGATTTCCATTATCATTAAAAATTGTATCAATAAATATCAAATAGGGGAATTTTTAATGTTATTACGATAAGATAATAATTATTCGATATATGCAGATTCATCGATTTTGCAAACAAAATCAATAAAAAGTATAATCTAATAAGTAATAAGTATAATAAAATAAGTAATAAGTGGTATAAGTACATGTAGTAAGCAATGAGTATAAGTAATAAGTGGTTTCCCGTATCCCATTTATTCCCATTAAGAAATAATCTATTAGTTATTGCAACTGTACCTTTTTTATTTTTAATTTTTTTTATCGTTGGAAAAATGCGTTTCCGCATCGTCACCCAGGCCAGGAAGGCGATGGCCAGGCGGTATGTGCGGCACCCGGCAGCATAAGAAACGCTGCCATTTTTAAGACACCCCACCAAAAAACCCAAGGCTATGAGGGCAGCCGCTGCAATGGGACGCGACGGGACTGTACTTAAAACAATCTTGACACTGACATTTTAGTTTCCTATCATTCTACATTTCTATAAATTTAAATAAGCTCAACATGGCTATACATGTTTATAGATATTTTGAAGCATTAATTTCGGAAGTGGCATCTTTTCAATGTTTATCTATACTGCAAAGTTAGAAACATTGGTTAGGATTTTTAAAATAAACCTAATAGATGTCACCCCGTCCCGATAAACATGATAATATATAGAATGATTAATTTACCGAGACGGACAGCGATACGGTAGCTCAATTTGTAGTGCAATGGGAAGGTTTCCCAGAGGTCGCGGGTTTGAATTCCTGCCCGTATCGGTTCATTTTTCATTCTATATTTATATTTAAGGAGAAGATTTAGAAAAATTAACCCAGATATTATTTTAGCTATAAAAATATATTAAACGTACTTTTAATTTTGGAAATATCTTTAATCATGAATAGACCATGTCAAGCGTATTTAAAATATAAGTAAGTTGAATGGTTTAAAGTAAACATCTCAATAATAGTAATAAAGATACATAATGTTCTCGTCACATAGTTATTAAATCAATATAGAAGGTGAGCTCTTGAAGGTCTGACTGAACCCATATGAAATAAGACGCAAATTAATGAAGATGGCAGATTCTCAGTCTGGTCGTATTTATAACAAAGTAGTACTGAATAAGTAAGTAATAAGTACATTTTCTATATATTTTTAATTAACAATTATTATCGTACATCATTTCTATCATCTATCGTACATAATCGGCTTTGTTGTCTAATAGCATTTTTATTGGTATATAATATAGGATTTGAAAACAGAAATGTATATTTTTATTTGAATGTGTTCATAATAAGTCAGTATTATGTTATTTTTCCCAGTCGTTGAGAGAAAAGAAAAAATCAAAATGTTATGCATTTATTAAAATCCCATTTTACTAATAAATAGATAGATAGATATAAATACATTTTTTATATGAACATTAAACACAAAATAATATAAATTCTAGGTACAAAATCATACTCTTAACTTTTTTAAATTGTCAATAAATTATTGAATAAAAAATAAGAATACCGAATAAAACATCAACAGTAACTTAACAAGTCAAAAATAAAAAACTACTTGTACGAGTTATAAATATCGCTTATAATGAAACCAAAAAATATTTGTTTTAAGAGTTTCTTACCACATCTTCTCTTTACTAATATTTATTTCATATTAATCAGTTTTATCTTTCTACTGGTTAAATAAATTACATTTTATTTTTAGTTAAAGCCGTTTTTTCTACGTAAATTTTGGAAACGTTCAGTTTATGTAAATTTTATAACTTTTGCTGTCGTTAAAGCTTTTTGTCTCAATAGCTTCACTGTAAATGTTGGTTAACTCAAGCACCATCAAGTAACCTTAATGTAACAACTTTACAAATTACATTATTTTCAGCTCCAAGCATACCTGTTGCAGCACACTCAGAAAATATCTTTTATAAAGAGCATTAGCTGATTGTAATCTTAAACATGAGTAACTGTATTTGTACTATATTCATACAAATCGAAGCCATATTGAACGCCCGCCTAGTGACGTCTAACTAATCGTTCAATAAGGCGAATTGTTAAAACGGCAAACCTTCCTTGACGAACGTATGTCTGTTAATGAAGATTAGAATAGAAATTTGATCTTTATAAAAAGTAACGACTAACGAATGTTTGTGGTCACATCAATGTGAGTTGAGACTGATGGAATCTGTTATTAGATGCTATTATACCTTTAATCAGCGAGGGAGAAGAAAAGTGAGGAGTGAAGGTCTCTGTTGTTGATGAAGTGCATTCTAAGTCATCAACCTCCTCTGTAATTACTGAACCGATTTGATTCAATTCTAATATTTTCTATACATAAAATCTGTTAAGGCTCAGCAAATAATATCAAATTTAAATTTATAAACAAACTTATGGTCGTCTTCGGAACAGCTGTCTGGTGAGATGGATTACTTATTGGGACAACCGGTAAAAGCACTTGCGGGAAGTGATAGACCAATCAATTTTGAAACGAGAGAAGGAAGCAAATATTGGTGTTTAAAAATATCTATAAAAATGTATATGAATTTACTAATACTTAATACTAAAACTCAAAACTTCGAAAAATAAATTAACAAAACATTTTCATTCTAAAAACTGCAACCGTAAAAAAAGTCGTGACTGAATTTAACAGAATGCCTCAGTAAATAAAAAGCATAAAATGCTTATATAATAACGGCGGGAACATTTAAGATTTACCGCATCCGTGATTTTATAAATAGTATGGTCACCGCAAACAAAAAATATAACCGGTATTATTAACAAATTTAAAAATAGTTTTATTTTTGCAGATATGTTAATTTATACATTAACTGACGAGACTTACATCGTGGTTTTTATTAATAACCTTACATTTTTGATTTTTGTTTTATGAATATAACTAATCCTATACAGGAAAGAACAATTATACAATATATTAAAGTATAAAAATACAATACATAAATAATAACAGAGTTGTGACTGAAATAGATATCTTTATATGTACTTTTGTTTCTTCACTGAGGCATCGAGATAGCAACAATCATATTGAAGTATTATTTTACAATTATTTCTTAATGACCTTAGTCAAAGTTATTTTATTCGTTTTGAACATCTTTTGAGACTCCGTTAATTGTATTTAAATTAACCATAAATTCAACTTAATGAATCATTTTGTATCTCTTAATTCCTTAAGAATAAAGAAGTTCTTTGAGCGTTTTCAATTTACGAAAACAACGTTGCTCATTTATCAATTGCTTTACTACAGTTAACTGTTTTTTTTTATTCATTTTTTTCGCGCCGTTTGCCTTCAACTTGTCTCGATGACTGTTTTGAGGTTAAAAGTAATGTTTTGAGTTTATGCTATCTATTTTTTTCGGTTCCGGTTAATGAAATGATGTGGTCGACAAGTCGTCAGGTGGTACCATACCAGCTCATGGTAATACTGTATTACGGCTATGTACGGTCCCCAATGTCGTACATCGCCGTGATGATAGGTCGTTCTTTTTAATGATTTTTCATTAATCCCTTTCTCACTTTTTTGTACTGATATACTTCGTGCATGTAGTTTGTCCATTCCTATCTTTATCTATCTTTTATATCAGGTGTTTTGGGTCCTGCGCTCTCTGTGTACATTCACACAGTCGTCAGGGCTTTTCTTCTTCATCGTTTTTTTTTGAATTTGCTACTTTATATCCTTGCGGTCTTCATGTTAATGTTTTCGGTCTAGCCTCAGTATTTTGTCTTAGCCTGATGTTCCTGTTTTGTTCTGAATTCTTCTTGTTCATACTGGTAACTCATTCTGTTTATAACACTGAGACGAAATTTATATATTCATTGACTTGAAAGTTGGAAACCTTAAAATTATTTACAGTGTTAAGGTCAAATTTATATGAATATAAACCTAACCTACTACCATACTACTACCATATTCAGTAGGTACACGTTCAGAATATATATTACTGATTTGGCCCGAAAAATAAAGACATTACCATAAATATTTCTTAGGCATTATAGATGGCCTAATAAAGTATACTATATATTGACTTAATAGCCAGGCAGTATCCTTATAAATTTCATACAAAATCTTAATAGCTATTAAATAATATATTATTACTAATATTACAATTGCATGTGGATTGTCTCAGAAAAAATATCCACGCAAAAATCTACATAATATAGAATCGTTTAAAATATTTAGAATAGTTGATTGAATTTCGGAATTATGTTTTGAATGGTACATATTTTAATATAAAGTCTTTAACGGCTCGATCCGAAAATAAAACGGCATTTAATAAAAGTAATACATTCAAGAATGACCTCGAACGAGGTTTTATAATTAGTTTGTTCACCGCAAACAGAAAATATTCCATGGAATCAAATTTTGAACAAAGTTAAGATACCAAATTCTACATTGGTATGTACATACCTATATATTTAAAAACTATTCCAAATTTATCTTTTTATTTCATATAGGTATACGTAACTAATACATACATAATAACGTACTTTTATCAAACAAAGAATTATTGAAAAGAGCTGAAACTAAAACCTTTTTTTTGTAATTAATTAATTTCGTGAACCATTACGATTATTGAATTTATATTTACGCGGTTCTGTTCACATAAACTAATCGTATTTTGTCCAACGGAATCGTATTTCGAGTCAATTCCTATTTGTATTTCCTGTACATGAGCTCGCAGAATGGCGGACTCGCGACTTCGACTACTTTTCACTTTTGTTGTGTTTAATACATGTTTTGTAATTGAAATATATTTACGTTAATAATAAATTTAATCTATTTTGTAAATCTTAATTAAAAGAAGTTTTCTAAATTTACTAATACAGCGTAATAATCAATTGCTCTTCTATAGTTAACTAATTCGCTTAACAACATTTAGGTACAAGTTACATCTTCATTGACTTAATAATATTGAAGTTGCTTATGCTTATAAGGTTAAATAAGATATTGGTTTATTATTTCATCAAAAGAATTTCGTTAGTGTTCTTCTGAAATGAAGAAATATATAAATAAAGAATATAATTGTGTTATAATAATATAATTCTTTAAGCAATACCTAGTGACGTGGTTAGTTGTACTAATTTTCTTTTCTCTTAACTTGAATTCTTATTTGATCTTACATATCAATTATGAACGTGAATCAAATACTCAATACTATGAATATTTTTTATTTTACAAGTACTTTAAGCGAATTTTTTATAGACCTACCGTAACAATAACTAATCGGATGAAATTGTTTCGCAATCGATATATCGGTATATTAAAAGTAGTTAGAAAGGAAGCTGATGTAAAAGAAAATCTATCCTGATTTTTTCAATATATATACAAAATATACTTATATATTTCCACATATATTTTATTTTAAACTCAAATTATATTTTTGAGCGATCAACGAATAAAAGTTGACAAATTCTGTATCTGACAGATTGTAAACAATTCTCACAGCCTAATATTTAGAACGATATTTATAAAAACAAAGTAATTGTCTAATTTTATACAATTAGATCTACACGATCTATCAATTACATACACTGTTATTAAATACTCAAAATACAAATCTATTCTAGTGAACAAATTATTCTTGAACTTTAGAATCAAAATAAACTTTAATTATATTTGATATTATTAATCTTGTTCTAAAAGCATGTTCTGCAGTTTTGTTATTTCTGATAGAATTATTAAATGTTCCTGTTGAATACGAAACTGCAATTCTGAATAACATTCAAACATTTTCAAAGTTGTTAAAATAGTTAATACCTACTGGAGTATCGCTAATAAGAAATCTTTTTTTTTCTTTTACATAATATGCTATTAAATTCCTATATAGTTTTATATCGTAAAACTTTTACTAAAGCTAATTTATAACTTTCGTAACTCCGTAATATTAAATTCTAAAAGTATTGACTTATCAAGAGTTAAATATATAATGTTTTATTTTTATTTAATGTTTTTTTTTTGTCAATGGTATTAATTGAACAATTAAATTCCCAGAAGTGTAAATCTTTGTTACTAAGTCAAACTACCTAAACTACCCTAATTTGTTATTTTAGGTTCGAGGCTGTGAGGGTAAAGTTTGGATATTTTATTACGTAATCGTTACCTTGTAGTCGTAATAAACTTGTCAAAGCATTGTTTGTTACGACAAGAACTGTCTTCTGTCTAATGACTAGATGACAGAAGACTTGTAAATAGTTTTAGTAAAGTTAAATAAATCATATTGCTTGTGCAATAGTTACTTTTTCTAAATGTTTAAACATTCTTATTATTAGATCCGTATCCGAGAAGTTATTAGTGGAGCCATGATTTGAACTACGAGGGTACTATTTTTCAATTGTAGAATAATATTAGACGATGAAAAATATTACGATAAATTATTTTATTACAATAATTTTTACTTTCAAATATTGTATATATAACAGAAATCTTTTTGAAATAAAAACCACCACCATAACACAAATTAATAATAAAATAACTAATTATTAAGGAGAAAAGTAAGTGTTCACTTACACACTAAATTTCATTAAAATCGGTCAAGTTCGATCTGTATTTATGCATTATTTTTCATGGCGTACTATACTATAACAGAAGAAAACAATTGATGTAAGATGGAATAACTCAGAGAGTATATACTAGGTATATACCTAGTATACCTCGTATATACGAGGCCTGTTCTAATAGTATCGTATTTAGAATTTCCCCGGACTACGTATATTTAATTTTAGATTTTCTGTTATTGTTGTGTTTGTACTTATGTCCCTTACTTATGCTGACAAGGTCGGCCATTTTGAGTGTTTAGTAAATTTTTCACAGCTGTTTTACTTAGATATGTTTTAACTTGTCTTCGATTTTCACGTATTTATTAGTTAGAGAAGTTGCTGAGGACCTAAACATATTGACTGGCTCGTGCCACTCGATTTTAACCAATGATTTAGACATGAATCGGGTCGAATTTGTAAATTGGTCGAAAAATTTGTGTCAAAATTGCTCAATTTCGACCAAAAACACAAAATTCAAAATTCAAAATTCAAAAATTCAAAATTCGCGTTAACATTGCTCCGACGCCCCCAATTTGCTCCAGAGGGTCGTAACTGGTGATGGATCATAGGTTTATGGTTATGACGTGGAAACCAAGGCTTAAACGTCCCAATGGAAGCTGCCGCATGAGCCAAGACCGAAAAAAGCGCGCCCAGTTCGATCGAACGTGAAATTTTTGCTTACAGTTTTCTTCTATTGCACAGGCGTGGTGCACCATGAGTTCTTGCCACAGAATAGTACGGTAGTACGGTCAATAAGAAATATTACCTGCAAATTATGCGCAATTTACGCGATGCAATCCACAAGAAACGCCCAGAATTATGGAAGAATAAAAACTGGCTTTTGCACCATGATAACGCCCCTGCTCACACGTCGTTACTGGTGCGTGAATATTTGACCAAAACAACACCGAAATGGTACCGCAGCCACCGTACTCCCCAGACTTAGACCCTTGTGACTTTTTGCTGTTCCCAAAACTGAAATAGCTCATGAAAAGACGACGCTACGCCACGAATGAGGAGATAAAGACAGCAACGAAGAAGAAGTGGAACAAGATCACAAAAAATATATTTTTTACGTGCTTCAAGGAGTCCTAAGGAATCGGTGTGATGCAGCAGGTCAATAAAGCAAAATTTACAATAAAAAACAAATTGCGGAGATGACTAGTTAATCCCAAAACAATACAATTTATTCCCAGGCCATACCGTCATTGATGTAATTCTGTACACTATAGTAGGATTTTTTTATCATTTTTTTTTTTATATAATTTAAATTTATTTAATGATAGGCTTAAGGCTTCATTTGGTAGCTTATTATAAATCCGTATACAATTACCCTTAAAGGATTTACCTATTTTATGGAGCCTAGTGCCGGGCATAGCGAGTTTATTTTTATGTCTTGTATTAATTTTATGTAAATCACAATTTTTCTTGAACTTTAAAATATTTTTATGAACGTAAATTAAATTTTCACAAATATGTTGATTATAAACAGTCATTATTTTAAATTCTTTAAATTTGTTTCTTAAAGAGTCTCTTGGTTTCATATTATATATTGCGCGAACTCTCTTCTGCAATGTAAATATGGTATCAATGTCCAGCCACATTGCCCCATAAAAATATACCGTATGACATTATACTTTGAAAATAATTAAAGTAAACTAATCGTTTCCATATTTGTTTATCGACGTATTTTTTTAACCGCGTATATAGCAGAACTAAGTCTGTTTGACAAATCAAATATATGTGAACCCTCATCTAAGGTAATGTTCAAGAAAGTAGTAGATTTGACCAAGTCCAATTCCTCATTATTTAATTGTACATTGGTTCTAACATTTTTAACATTTGGTAAACTAAATTTGACACATTTCGTCTTTTTTTTTATTGAGCAACAAATTATTGGCGTTAAACCATTGTACAACATCAGAGAGAGCATTGTTTACATCGTCAATTGATTTGATTTTTGATTGATTGATTTGATTTGATTGCCGTCTATAAACTTTAAAAGTAAGAGAAGTGTCATCAGTTCTTCATCATTTGTTCTATGACGTTTTAAAATTAATAGTTTTTAAAATTTCAGTTTCTTCATACAAAAATTGTTTGTTGCCCCTGAACTGACATTAACTCTGAGCGTAGGTATGGCCGGGCGTTGACCTTTTAAGCACTTTTTTTTTTTTTTTTTTTTTATTCAAAACTAGGTTAATGCTTGACTACATTCCACCTGATGGTAAGTGAAATGTAGTCTTAGGTGGTAAAGCGCATTAACCTAGCAGCCTATTCACTCTCCTCTTGAAGACACCCACATTATATTTTGCCGGAAATACCGACGCAGGCAGATTGTTCCAGTCCTTCGCTGTACGCACTAAAAAAGATGAAGCATAGCGCTTCGTTCGGACAGGTGGAGTGTCCACAACGTAGGGATGGATACCCGCCGTGCGTCGGGACGTCAGGCAAAGGAACGAAGATGGGGGAATTAGGTCGTGCAATTCCTGCACACACTCACCAAAATGTATCCTATAGAATACTGAAAGGCTAGCAATTCTACGCCTGTGTTCAAGGCTGTGGAGTTTGGCGTCAACCAATTTAGGGTCGCCAATAAGCCTCTTTTTGCTCGCCTCTCAATTGAGTCCAGAACCGCAAGATGAGACTTTGCGGCACCAGCAAATATGTGGCCACAGTACTCTACACACGACCGGATCTGTGCTTTGTATAATACAAGAAGCTGTCCCGGTGTAAAGTACTGTCGCACCTTCGCAAGTACGGCAAACTTTCCTGCAGCTGCTCTTGCTCTGGACTCAATGCACCGACCATTCGAGGAAATCTCTAAGCCTAACAACTGAGGCCGGTCACTGTATTTCAAGGATACATTCTGGAAAGTAGGAGCCAAGGTGAAAGGGCTCCTTTTGGCGGTGAACAGACACGTCTGCTTTTTGGTGGCGTTGAATTTGACAAGATTGGCATTCCTCCATGCGAAGACTGCCTGAAGCTTGTCATTCAAACGTTGCACCATGGCTTCTCTTTCAGACTGTACTTGATCTCTACTAGCCCGAGTACTCGGCAGATATCTTTCTACAACTGTGCTGTCGTCTACATACCCATAGATACCGGGCTTCAACAGATCGTTAATGTGCAGCAGAAAAAGAGTTGCAGAAAGAACGGACCCCTGAGGCACTCCGGCATTTATTGTCCATGGTTCCGAGGAACACTCGTCGACAACTACTCGACGAGATCTCTGGCTCAGAAAGTCCGTTACCCAGCCAATCAGACCAGGAAATATACCGTACGCTGAAAGCTTGCTTATAAGGCTTGTATGCCAGAGCCTGTCAAAAGCCTTCGAGACGTCCAGAGAGACGGCGACCGCTTCTCCGTTCCTCTCGATGGCTTCGCCTAAAATGTGTGTTGCGTACGCTAGAAGGTCCCCAGTGGACCTATTTCGGCGAAATCCGTACTGTCGATCACTGAGGAGATCGTTACCTTATACGTACGCTAGAAGCCGCGAGTTCAATACACGCTCCATAATCTTGCAGAGTATGGAGGTGATTGAAATGGGCCTATAATTGGCAGGATCGGCACGGCTGCCTTTTTTGGGCACGGGTTGCACGTTGGCAAGCTTCCAGGATTCCGGCACTTTTCCAGTCTTGAAAGAGAGGCGATACAGACGTGTCAATACAGGAGACAACTCACCTGCGCATGTCTTGAGTAGAATGGCTGGTATACCATCAGGACCACTGGCTTTATTCACATCTAAACGACACAATGTTCTCCATACCTCTTTGTTCGTGATGCGGATTTCAGGCATCGAAATACCGCAGTGAGGAAGATGTGCTGGAGAAGCATTGTCAGTATCTAGATGTGAATTATCAGCAAACAGAGAAGCAAATACATTCGCTTTCTCTGTAGCTGTGTGGGCCAGGGATCCATCCGGCTTCAGCAGAGCAGGCAGTGAGGGTTGGCAGAAATTCGACTCGATCGCTTTCGCAAGAGACCAGAAAGCTCGACTGCCAGTTGGTTTGACAGAGAGCTTTTCGCCATTCTTAGCGATTCGATCGAGACGAGCCTTCCGCAATGCCTTTTTGTAGGACTTGGCAGCTAGGTTAAAGGCTCTCTTCTATGTACTTACATCCGGAGTTTTGCGGCTTCGAGCATCAGCCCAAATGAGGTATGCCGAATGTTTTCGGTCATGTGCATGACGACATTCGGCATTAAACCATGAGCGAGCTTTGCCACCGATGGGTACGTCAACAAAAGGAATAAAATACTCCATTGCCTGATGCACCACATCGGTTATAGCATCCGCGCAACTCGACGGATCTAAAGAAGAGAAGCAGACCTGCCACCAAGGATAAGACGCAAAAAAGTGCCGCATCTCATCCCAATCTGCTGACTTGTATTTCCATACTCGCCTAACACCATGTGGTTCGAAAGCTGGTGGGGAATATGTAAATACAAATTTCACCAGACAGTGATCGGAGGTTCCCAAGGGGGACGTGACCTCTAGACGATACCTGTCCGGATCAGTTGTCAGCAGGAGGTCCAGGCAATTGGCTGTATGGCCTACCACATCTGGTACCCTTGTCGCTTGCCTCACCAGCTGAAAGAGGTCCAAGGACAACACAAAGTTCCGCGCTTCTCTTTCAGCATGGTCGGTCTTCTGGTACGGGAACAGCCAGTCCTGATGACAGGCATTAAAGTCCCCCAGAAAGATGAGCTGCGCCGAAGGGTACTGATACAGAGCCATATCTGCAGCCTCACTGAGATACTCAAATAAACGATGTCTCCTGGTCACCGCTGTGCGAACGGTAGACACAGGAATACAGGATTTTTTCGTTTCCTGTGTCCACTAAAACCCATAGGGAAGAAAAAGTGGGGTCTTCAAGGTGACGGAGACGCTGAACACAGAGGTCGTTCCGCGCGTACACACTGACTCCGGCCCGTGAGCGAAAGTTGTGCTCTAACGAGTAACCGGGATAATCCAAGTATGCAGCGCTCAAAGGACATTGTATCTGCGTCTCCGTCAAAAAGAGCAAGTGCGGCTGCTCTGTCTCCAGGTGGTGGTGGACAGCTAAAATATTTGAGTGCAAACCCCTGATATTAGTGAGTTGCACTTTATATGAGGAGGAGTGCAACCGCTGTGTAACCTTGTTCCTTTTTCTTAACTTTTTCATAAAAAAAAATAAATATAAAAGTGAATAGGGATGGGAAATGGCAGTTGAACGAGACGGTACGTATCGAACCCGACGTCGAAATTGGTGATGTCTTTTTAATGGGAGGCTAGTCTGGAGACTGCGGGGACACCCGAACCCCCCCAGGGATCGCCATCGGGCCTCCTCGTCTGGTCGCCAACCAGCACGATGGAGCCACCCTGGGATTTTTCACAGCTGGCGGGGCAGCCTTTCGTGGTTGGCTATCCCACTAATTGGGCCCCCAACTATCTGCGGGCGGCCAGCGGAAAGCCGTCGCTTCGGATCCCGCTACCCTCCTCGACTAGACACCCGACCAAACAAACACCAACCCGACGTCAGACCGGTTAGCCAACGCACCGCAACTGTTCAGAGCCATTTCCCATAAACGGCTTCATCGAGCAACGTGCCGGAACACGACAAGGTCGCTTTGCGGCACGACTCTGCCCGATGGGTGGTAACTTTGCCGGCGACCGGATGTTATGGTCTACCACCAAGAACAACTACTTCTTACAAAATACAGAGTAATAAGTAAAAAAGAGGGCAAAAACTTTTTTGTTTCGTGTTGATTGTGTTGTTTATCAAGATTTTTAAAAATACGTAGGACGTTGGGATTGATGCAGAAAGGCTACCTGCAAGAGGTGGTCAACTAATTACAAATAAACCTGTATACAATACTTATTTCATGAGAATGCTTGATGGGAACCAGGATACTCATTTATATTTTTACATATTTTTTGGTATTTTTCTTACAACAGGAAGTCCAATATACTCCATATATATTTTCTGAACGCAACTGCGTTGCTGCGTGATCTGTTTCTTATTACATTATTCATAAATATATTCAAATTGAATAATTCGTATATAAATCAAAGTAAAACACTTAACTTTTCTTCATTTTAGAAGAATCAAGCAATTTACTGTAATTCATTATAATAGATACTTAAATTAAGTTTTAAAAGTGTTTTGTGAGTTCAGTTTTTAAATGGTTTTGTGACACTTCTTCAGAAGTAATTGATAACCCTTATGTATTACATCGAGTGAAACATAATATAACAAAACAACTTAAAAATATTTAATATCAAGTAAAAGATTACAAATTCGCTGGAAACAGCTGGTTATTAAGAAAATAACACAGAATTAAAAATATCACTAACTATGCTCTGACTGTAAGAAAATAAAATACGTGAAAACCTAGAAATAATCTGTGATGTAGTAATTTTATGAGTTTTACTTTAAAGTGAGTAATTATAGTTTCCCGATTAAGTTACAACATGTAAGGGGATTTGAATGTATTTTGTCTATTTATTATAAAAGTTTTAGTTATAGCATTTAATTTGAATTAGAATGAAGTGCTCACTCATTCTACAAATTACTACAATAAACTACAATTACTTTTTTTCTCAATTCTAGGGCTCGTTTAGGATCCAGTGCTTGAGCTAGGACGCTAGCTGTTATATACTTAGTCTGGTCATAAATAATGTTACAATTAAAAATAAAAAAATATTACATTTGAATTTGGAATCTGTCATTTGTATACGATAGTTCATTGTGTTTTGTCATTTTGGCACTTATACATCGTACAATTTTTTTTTTATTTATTTATGGCAAGACTAGGTATATATCATTATATGTTTAACATAATGTACGTATGTAACATGAGGTACCGACCGGCTTGGTGAAAATACCTTAATTATTTTTAAAGATTCATATATACTTTAGGAATATTTTATGTTTAGGTAACAAAAAATAATGTTAGTTTAACTAAAATATCAGTTTGAGAGACCCTTTAGGTAGAGTTGACATAACTAACAGACTTTTGCTTAATGGATACGAAGAAAAACAATTTCTAGGTTGTAGACCATAAAATCGTGTCGACGGCAAAGTTACCACCCATCGGAAAAATTCGTTGCTTGTATAAGCCGTTTATGGGAAATGGGTCTGAACAGCTGCGGTATGTTGGCGAACTGGTTGACGTTGAGTTGGTGTTTGTTTTGTCGGGTGTCTAGTCGAAAAGGGTAGCGGGATCCGAAGAGACGGCTTTCCGCTGGTCGCTCGCCAAAAGTTAGGGGCCCTATTAGTGGGTTAGCTACCCACGAAAGGCTGCCCCGTCAGCTGAGAAAAATCCCAGGGTGGCTCCATCGTGCTGGTTGGTGACCAGACGAGGAGGCCTTATGGCGATCCCTCGGGGGGTTCGGGCGTCCCCGCAGTCTCCAGGCTAGCCTCCCAGTGGCAAGACATCACCAATTTTTGTCTGTTGTTTATAATGTTAAAATTTAGAGCAATCTTTGATAGGTTATGTTTGTATAAAATGTGTGACTGCTGACACTGTCGCGTGCTCAATTATAGATTATAAAGTATAAAGGCTCAACTGAAAATCAGTGTTGCGATATTTTTATTATATTATATATTTTATATATCGTAGCGTAAGCTGAGCTGAGTCCTTTTCGGCTCAACATAACATTTGGGTACATAACACTTAGATAATTTTATTATTCTGTTTTAACTTTTTATAGCTTTTCTGTATGTAAATGTTGTGTAGAGACTACGAATAAATATGTTTTCTTTCTTTCTTTCTTTCATTTCGACTTAGGGTTCGATACGTACCGCCTCGTTCAACTGCCATTTCCCATCCCTATTCACTTTTATTTTTAGCGCAGCTCGTCTCTCTAGGGGACTTTAATGCCTGTCATCAGGACTGACTGTTCCCGTACCAGAAGACCATGCTGGAAGAGAAGCGCGGAACTTTGCGTTGTCCTTGGACCTCTTTCAGCTGGTGAGGCAAGCGACAAGGGATACCAGATGTGGTAGGCCATACAGCCAATTGCCTGGACCTTCTGCTGACAACTGATCCGATCACTGTCTGGTGAAATCTGTGTTTACATATTCCCCACCAGCTTAAAAACTTCATGGTGTTAGGCGAGTATGGAAATAGAAGTCAGGAGATTGGGATGAGATGCCGCACTTTTTTGCTTCTTATCTTTGGCGGCAAGTCTGCTTCTCTTCTTTGGATCCGTCGAGTTGCGGGGATGCTATAACCGATGTGGTGCACCAGGCAATGGAGTATTTTATTCCTTTTGCTGACGTACGTGTAAGATATTATAAGATTCTACAATTAAAAACCACTAAAATAATATACTATAAAGTATTTAATCAGGCTCTGCCCACTATATATATGATAATATTATCTGGATAAGTTTTAAAGAAAAGAAAGAACTAAACAAATATATCATTTAATATAACAAAATGACTCCCGGTACATGAATATAATAAATACAGTAATATAGTTATTACTGTGTAATTATTTAGACACAATTATCAATAACTTAATACAGTGAAATACCCACAATAGTTATTACACATATTATAAACAATATAAGTATAAGAATCACTTATCTTGCCAGTTGTCCAATAAAGATTAACATCGACAGAAGCGCCAACAGCAGCTTCTGGAGATTGGTCATATTCACAACTCTAAACATCATTAATTATCTCATAATAACAATGTAATAGTACATAACCATTTTAAATGTCTAGAATATTTATAACAATCGTATATCTTTCACACATTTACGGCTTACCTAATAAGATATGTAAATACAATATATTTAATATCTTCAGGCTACTTCCGATAGTTCGTCAAATCAATATCTTTTACTACTTTAATAATGTACTAGTAATAACAATGATATATAGTTCTAAATAAGTCTAAACTCTTAAATCTATTGCTACATCAATATTTCGCATATTTCTTGTCAACGGTATTATGTAGTTTCATAAATAATAATATCTTTATTTTACCTACATCTGTATGTAGGTACAATATAATAACAATATTATATGTATCAATATTACATATATCTCTCACGGCCATACTGACATATACTTCGCTCTCGAAGTATATACACCTTCTTATATACATACATATATATATATATATAATATATATTACATTTTTTTGTTTTGTCAGTTGCCTAGACGTGTCAAATCCCCTTCACCCGCTGCTAGTGAGCTAGATTTGCACCAAGCAAAAGACCGACCAGCGGAAACATTCTTTTTTTTTATATATTAATATACTTAAACAACATTCCTTAAAAGTAATACATTATAACATTGTTATTGTCCTACTCCTCACATTAAGAGGACAAAATAACAACGGTCGGATGCTTTGAAACAATATCAACTAGCCTCACACCTGCTGCACATGAGACAGGCTAGAACAAAGCAAAGGACTTCAGCAGTTCAGTTCCAACAAATAATATTCCTCTCCTATCCATATACTGTTATATTTCCATATAACATCGACTAATTAACATCATAGAATCACATCAAACTGATCTTATTCATTTACTGTTATAGTCCCATATAACATAAAAAAAATAACAGAATCATATCAAACTAGTAATATCTTTCTTGTATACATACTGTTATATTTTCTTATAACATCAATGTATCTACTTATTTATTATTATTTCATTACATAATAATCAAGAAAACGTTACAATCATAATAATCATATAAACGTTATAATAATACCATAAATTATAATACTAATAATTATAAATTAATACATTTGTATATCTATTCAATATACTGCCTAATATATATGTGGAGATATATTTTGTAGTCGCCCGTCTTGAAAGATTAATATTTTATATACTTTATTTATAAAGAATACCTAGACCCAGAAAAAGAAAACCTTTTGAGCATATTATATTTTTGTTTTCGAAACCGTATAGATTATTCTGTTACGTTAAGACAACAATCACTTATTTTTGTTTTAAATTGGCTTACAAGAAGCCTTAAAATAAAAATATGTCTAACAGACAATACATTACCACATTTATAAAGTTCCCCACTTGAGTATCTAAAAGATTTGAAGTTTATTATTCTAAGTCGGTGGACATTTTCAACAATAAGCAAAACCTTTTTAGTAGTACCACCTCATGCCGAAATACAATAATTATTATATTTTATTTTGAATCGACCAGTTCTTCAGACCATAACCTCAATTTATTATAAGTAATAACAATATTCCTTAAATTTCCTAACAACAAAATTTTTTTCTTATTTCTTTAAACTTTATTGTACAACAAAAATCTGCAATTGGGGGATTTTAATGTTACAGCATTAAATACTGTCAACACACACAGATAAAAAACTACTAGGGTACAATATAAAAAAAAAGGTGAAAAACTATGACTGACATCACTATACTAAAATATATAATATATTTTCTATTTAAAAATAAATAAATTCATTGCACTTTAAGATCTAACAGGATCAGAATTGTCCAATGTTTTCATTGGACAATTAAATTACATTATATATAATACAACAGTAATATATGTATAATATATACTACAATAATAATGATATATTTAGGATAATATATATAAATAATAATATTTCAATAATAAAATTTAAATATTTATGTTTTATGATTGTTAAGAAATACTGTTTTTTGGTAATATCCATAACCGATTTAAACCTTCTACCAACTGTTCGGCCAATCCGACACGTTATTAGAGTATTTAACATTAAATACGTAGAAACGTAACGTTACACTTGCACATTATATCTCCAATTTTTTTTAATCCAAATGCTTAAGTTTGTTGTCTCATGATTCTTACGATGATACTTTTGGTTTTTATTTATTTACAGCACTAGGTTAACAATGACAAATTCATTAAATATCTAAAACCTTGGTAACCTACGTTCTCGTAAAGTGATAAGAATGATATATAATAAATTATCGACGAATGAATTTGGTTGTACCGTTTATACATTAAAAAACGATTATTTCTAGCATTGTTATCGCTGTTAGGCTTAATCTAAAAAGCGAATAAGTACGTCGGGTTTCATATAATTAATACAAAATATTTAGCTACCGGCACAAAGTACTAGTGAACAATACATCCGAGTATTTTTGAAAACATTACACTTTTTGGTACTCCCAAATTTGTCTCAGATAAAATATTTTTATCGTTTGACCGACTATCTATTTAAGAACGTTGTAGGTACTTTTTGTTCTTACGATTTTTTTTTTACTTTACAATTTAAATAAAAATAAGGTAAACAAGTTGTAGGCCGTTTTAACACTGCTAAAGATGCCATTTTGGTATTAACATCCGATATACTACCACACACTAATTCAAAGAATTGTTATTCACCAAAAGTTAATTTTGTACAACACAATCACTATTTTTTTTCAAGCATACTCACAATAAGAGTCCGCTTAAACGAAAGTACACAGAATTGCTTCTTAGGTTGTCTCCGATGTTTTCTTTTTCGTTTCATGAGTTTTCTCATGACCTTCCCCTTGTAATGTCCCAATATTTGAATCACAATGCAGACCCCTTGAAAGGCCTTCGTAGGAACAGTTGCCATTGCAACAATGGCTCCAGTCAATTCTCCAGCCAAGGCATTCCTGGTGCTGCACCAAAATTCAGCGCCCAGATAACTCTTTGAATCGGAGATGGCAGTGTAGCAAATTCTTCAGTTCTATAAAAAAATATAGAAATTAATATAATAATTCCTGTGTCCCGGACGTGCTAGTTCCCGATACTCTTCAGACTCGACGAGTTTCAACGTCACAAAACTCGGTAACACGGGATGCAATAAGATCCACAGTCTCGTTGTCCTCCTCTCCTCGGATCTCTTTTGAGAGACTCGAACAACGCCACCTCAGCCCTGGAAGCTTCACCAGTTTTTCCGTGATCCAGTTCAATCAGCTTCAGCTTTATTATCGATTCTCCATCCGATGCATCACAGGCTCGACACTGCACCGGCGAGAGCCATACTGGGTCCGCAGACTCAGCTGGCATGGCTGCCGTAATGCAACCGCTCGTTCTCCATCGCCATGATGACGCCGAATGGTGTAGTTCGTACGTAGAATACAAATCGTGAATTAAATTTAATTCGTAAACCACTTCGTAATTAGAAATCACTCCGCCGTTTCCCAAACTACGCCTGGACATCGTAGAGGTGATGGTACTTCGACGTATATAGCGATGGCGGCGTGATTTTCCCTGTGAATTAGGTTTTTAACATATTAGTAAAGTTTAAATCACACAAAATGGAATACAACAGATTAACAAATAAAGCAACAACAATGAGGGTATCTTGATTTTATCGATAAAATATAGTTTCGGCAGTCAAACTGTCGATACCGAGGACCGGGATGATCCCACTTCTGATGTTAGACATTATAAGATTCTACAATTTAATCAGGCTCTGCCCACTATATATATGATAATATTATCTGGATAAGTTTTAAAGAAAAGAAAGAACTAAACAAATATATCATTTAATATAACAAAATGACTCCCGGTACATGAATATAATAAATACAGTAATATAGTTATTACTGTGTAATTATTTAGACACAATTATCAATAACTTAATACAGTGAAATACCCACAATAGTTATTACACATATTATAAACAATATAAGTATAAGAATCACTTATCTTGCCAGTTGTCCAATAAAGATTACCTTTAATAGAGGCTAACAGCCATATTTATAACATAATAACATCGACAGAAGCGCCAACAGCAGTTTCTGGAGATTGGTCATATTCACAACTCTAAACATCATTAATTATCTCATAATAACAATGTAATAGTACATAACCATTTTAAATGTCTAGAATATTTATAACAATCGTATATTTTTCACACATTTACGGCTTACCTAATAAGATATGTAAATACAATATATTTAATATCTTCAGGCTACTTCCGATAGTTCGTCAAATCAATATCTTTTACTACTTTAATAATGTACTAGTAATAACAATGATATATAGTTCTAAATAAGTCTAAACTCTTAAATCTATTGCTACATCAATATTTCGCATATTTCTTGTCAACGGTATTATGTAGTTTCATAAATAATAATATCTTTATTTTACCTACATACAGAATTACAATATAATAACAATATTATATGTATCAATATTACATATATCTCTCACGGCCATACTGACATATACTTCGCTCTCGAAGTATATACACCTTCTTATATACATATATATATATAATATATATTACATTTTTTTGTTTTGTCAGTTGCCTAGACGTGTCAAATCCCCTTCACCCGCTGCTAGTGAGCTAGATTTGCACCAAGCAAAAGACCGACCAGCGGAAACATTCTTTTTTTTATATATTAATATACTTAAACAACATTCCTTAAAAGTAATACATTATAACATTGTTATTGTCCTACTCCTCACATTAAGAGGACAAAATAACAACGGTCGGATGCTTTGAAACAATATCAACTAGCCTCACACCTGCTGCACATGAGACAGGCTAGAACAAAGCAAAGGACTTCAGCAGTTCAGTTCCAACAAATAATATTCCTCTCCTATCCATATACTGTTATATTTCCATATAACATCGACTAATTAACATCATAGAATCACATCAAACTGATCTTATTCATTTACTGTTATAGTCCCATATAACATAAAAAAAATAACAGAATCATATCAAACTAGTAATATCTTTCTTGTATACATACTGTTATATTTTCTTATAACATCAATGTATCTACTTATTTATTATTATTTCATTACATAATAATCAAGAAAACGTTACAATCATAATAATCATATAAACGTTATAATAATACCATAAATTATAATACTAATAATTATAAATTAATACATTTGTATATCTATTCAATATACTGCCTAATATATATGTGGAGATATATTTTGTAGTCGCCCGTCTTGAAAGATTAATATTTTATATACTTTATTTATAAAGAATACCTAGACCCAGAAAAAGAAAACCTTTTGAGCATATTATATTTTTGTTTTCGAAACAGTATAGATTATTCTGTTACGTTAAGACAACAATTACTTATTTTTGTTTTAAATTGGCTTACAAGAAGCCTTAAAATAAAAATATGTCTAACAGACAATACATTACTACATTTATAAAGTTCCCAAAAGTCGGTGGACATTTTCAACAATAAGTAAAACCTTTTTAGTAGTACCACCTCATGCCGAAATACAATAATTATTATATTTTATTTTGAATCGACCAGTTCTTCTGACCATAACCTCAATTTATTATAAGTAATAACAATATTCCTTAAATTTCCTAACAACAAAAATATTTTCTTATTTCTTTAAACTTTATTGTACAACAAAAATCTGCAATTGGGGGATTTTAATGTTACAGCATTAAATACTGTCAACACACACAGATAAAAAACTACTAGGGTACAATATAAAAAAAAAGGTGAAAAACTATGACTGACATCACTATACTAAAATATATAATATATTTTCTATTTAAAAATATCATAAGGTAAGAATCTTGAAAATAAATCTTACATACAATGTACTATATACTAAAATAAATACAAACTACAATTAAAATTTATGAATTAAGATTGTTAAGAAATACTATTTTTTGGTAATATCCATAACCGATTTAAACCTTCTACCAACTGTTCGGCCAATCCGACACGTTATTAGAGTATTTAACAATAAATACGTAGAAACGTAACGTTACACTTGCACATTATATCTCCAAATTTTTTTAATCCAAATGCTTAAGTTTGTTGTCTCATGATTCTTACGATGATACTTTTGGTTTTTATTTATTTACAGCACTAGGTTAACAATGACAAATACATTAAATATCTAAAACCTTGGTAACCTACGTTCTCGTAAAGTGATAAGAATGATATATAATAAATTATCGACGAATGAATTTGGTTGTACCGTTTATACATTAAAAAACGATTATTTCTAGCATTGTTATCGCTGTTAGGCATAATCTAAAAAGCAAATAAGTACGCCAGGTTTCATATAATTAATACAAAATATTTAGCTACCGGCACAAAGTACTAGTGAATAATACATCCGAGTATTTTTGAAAACATTACACTTTTTGGTACTCCCAAATTTGTCACAGATAAAATTTTTTATCGTTTGACCGACTATCTATTTTAGAACGTTGTAGGTACTTTTTGTTCTTACGATTTTTTTTTTACTTTACAATTTAAATAAAAATAAGGTAAACAAATTGTAGGTCGTTTTAACACTGCTAAAGATGCCATTTTGGTATTAACATCCGATATACTACCACACACTAATTCAAAGAATTGTTATTCACCAAAAGTTAATTTTGTACAACACAATCACTATTTTTTTTCAAGCATACTCACAATAAGAGTCCGCTTAAACGAAAGTATACAGAATTGCTTCTTAGGTTGTCTCCGATGTTTTCTTTTTCGTTTCATGAGTTTTCTAATGACCTTCCCCTTGTAATGTCCCAATATTTGAATCACAATGCAGACCCCTTGAAAGGCCTTCGAGGTAACAGTTGCCATTGCAACAATAGCTCCAGTCAATTCTTCAGCCAAGGCATTCCTGGTGCGGCACCAAAATTCAGCGCCCAGATAACTCCTTGAATCGGAGATGGCAGTGTAGCAAAATTCTTCAGTTCTATAAAAAAAATATAGAAATTAATATTATAATTCCTGTGTCCCGGACGTGCTAGTTCCCGATACTCCTCAGACTCGACGAGTTTCAACGTCACAAAACTCGGTAACACGGGATGCAATAAGATCCACAGTCTCGTTGTCCTCCTCTCCTCGGATCTCTTTTGAGAGACTCGAACAACGCCACCTCAATCCTGGAAGCTTCACCAGTTTTTTCCGTGATCCAGTTCAATCAGCTTCAGCTTTATTATCGATTCTCCATCCGATGCATCACAGGCTCGACACTGCACCGGCGAGAGCCATACTGGGTCCGCAGACTCAGCTGGCATGGCTGCCGTAATGCAACCGCTCGGTCTCCATCGCCATGATGACGCCGAATGGTGTAGTTCGTACGTAGAATACAAATCGTGAATTAAATTTAATTCGTAAACCACTTCGTAATTAGAAATCACTCCGCCGTTTCCTAAACTACGCCTGGACATCGTAGAGGTGATGGTACTTCGACGTATATAGCGATGGCGGCGTGATTTTCCCTGTGAATTAGGTTTTTAACATATTAGTAAAGTTTAAATCACACAAAATGGAATACAACAGATTAACAAATAAAGCAACAACAATGAGGGTATCTTGATTTTATCGATAAAATATAGTTTCGGCAGTCAAACTGTCGATACCGAGGACCGGGATGATCCCACTTCTGATGTAAGATATTATAAGATTCTACAATTAAAAACCACTAAAATAATATACTATAAAGTATTTAATCAGGCTCTGCCCACTATATATATGATAATATTATCTGGATAAGTTTTAAAGAAAAGAAAGAACTAAACAAATATATCATTTAATATAACAAAATGACTCCCGGTACATGAATATAATAAATACAGTAATATAGTTATTACTGTGTAATTATTTAGACACAATTATCAATAACTTAATACAGTGAAATACCAACAATAGTTATTACACATATTATAAACAATATAAGTATAAGAATCACTTATCTTGCCAGTTGTCCAATAAAGATTACCTTTAATAGAGGCTAACAGCCATATTTATAACATAATAACATCGACAGAAGCGCCAACAGCAGTTTCTGGAGATTGGTCATATTCACAACTCTAAACATCATTAATTATCTCATAATAACAATGTAATAGTACATAACCATTTTAAATGTCTAGAATATTTATAACAATCGTATATCTTTCACACATTTACGGCTTACCTAATAAGATATGTAAATACAATATATTTAATATCTTCAGGCTACTTCCGATAGTTCGTCAAATCAATATCTTTTACTACTTTAATAATGTACTAGTAATAACAATGATATATAGTTCTAAATAAGTCTAAACTCTTAAATCTATTGCTACATCAATATTTCGCATATTTCTTGTCAACGGTATTATGTAGTTTCATAAATAATAATATCTTTATTTTACCTACATCTGTATGTAGGTACAATATAATAACAATATTATATGTATCAATATTACATATATCTCTCATACGCATGGGTGGCACAGCTCGCCCATTGTTTAATGCCGAATGTGGTCATGCTCAAGACCGAAAACATTCGGCATATTTATTTTATGTATTTATTTATTCATGTACCATAATCAGTTACAAAAATTAGAGCAATAACAAAGACGTACACATAGGATGAAAATATCTCTTCAAAGAGATCTCTTCCAGCTACCCAAGAGTGTTGGAGACGTAGTTATAGAGGGCAGAAAAAGGTACATTGACATTATATTTTATAAACATAGTAATACAAATGGTAAATAAAATACTTACATATATATCAACATAAATACAAAAATACATATAATTACAATATATAAGAATACATACACTTAAATACATAATAATAATAAATATGTATAACTTATGTTTGTGACATATAATAATTTTTCAGTCTACGCTTAAATATCATGACGGAAGGACTGGAAGTAATATGGCTAGGTAGGGAATTCCATAACTTCGCTGCTTGTACGGAAAATGATTTGAAATAAAAGCTAGATTTGTAGGAAGGAATATCGAAAGTTTTTGCTAAGACGCAGGAACGTTTAGGGCGGCTACTGGGTAATGAAATTTGGAAACGCTCATGCAAATAAGAAGGGGCTAAATGAGAGAAGACGTTATATAGCAAGGTAAGGATGTGCATATTCCGGCGTAAGCGGATAGGGAGCCACTTAAGTTGACGACGGAATTCTGTAATGTGGTCAAATTTGCGTAGTCTGAAAACAAACGGGATACACAAGTTTTGTAGGCGATCTAACTTATTAAGTAGTTCCTCAGATGCATCCAAGTAGCACACGTCGGCGTAGTCGAGAAAGGGTAATAAAAGAGATTGGGCTAGCAAGATTTTAGTCCGCAAGGGTAAGAAATTCTGCAAACGTTTAAGGGAGTGGACTGACATATGTATGCGCTTGCTAACATCATTAATTTGCGCCGACCAAGATAAATATTTGTCAAATATCAATCCTAGAATTCTAACTTCATCGGAAAATTGTATAATAGATTTGTCGTATACTATATTGCTAAGTTGATTAATAATAATTCTATTTCGAAAGTGTCTGCTACCAATTATAATAGCCTGTGATTTTTTGGGATTTACTAACGACTCGGCCCACTCTTTTAGTAATCTTAAGTCATGATTTATAAGATTCACAGTGCTATTAAGATTTTGGAATGATGAATGCCTATACAGTTGCAAATCGTCAGCGTAGAGATGGTAGTGGCAAGAAAAGATTTTAGTGATTTCATTAATAAAAATGGAGAAAAGTAAAGGAGATAGAACGCCGCCCTGTGGGACGCCAGCAGAAAGTTCTGCCCATTCAGAGAATGAATCATCAGAACAAGTAATCTGTCGACGTCCAAACAGGTAAGTATGGAACCAGGAAATTACGGGTGGAGATATGTTAAGACTGCTCATAATAGCTAGCAAAATATCAAAATCCACAGTGTTGAAGGCATTACTAAAATCTAATAGGACGAGGATAGTAAGGTTTTTGTTGTCCGTAGCATACCTGATATCTTCAGTAACCTTAAGCAAAGCAGAGGATGTGCTATGCGCTGTACGGAAACCGGATTGGTGAGGACTAAGGAGGTTGTTTAGATTTAGGAAATTTGTCAATTGTTTGGATACAATGCTTTCTAGGGGTTTGGATAGAAATGTGAGTATAGATATCGGACGAAAGTGGCAGGGAGAACTCGGATTAATGATTTTAGGCAAAGGAATGACATGTGCAGATTTCCAAGGAGATGGAAAGGAATTGGTTGTTAGGGAAAAGTTAAAAATGTGAGTTATAACATCCAATATAATGTCAAGGAGGGGAATCAACATGTCACGGCTAATATTGTCGCTACCCACTGCTCTGGAACTGATATTAACTGTAGCTGTCTTAACATCACACTCCGTAATTTCTGCGAAAGAAAAACTGTCACAGATAGGTGGAGTGGTATTATTTAATTTATTTAGAACTGAGAGTTTTTTTGAATAGTCTGTGATGTGAAGTCGAGAAGTAATTGTTAATTGAACTTAAATTTAGGAAATTGTTTATCGAAGGCAGAGATTTACCCACACCTAGTGACTGAAAAAACCTCCACAATTGTGGAGGAGTATAGTTACTGACACATGAAAAGATATAACGGCGTTTAGCATCCCTACACATCCGATTGCAACTATTGCGTAATTTCTTATAGACAGCGAAATTTTCATCAGTGGAGACTTTCTTGTACCGTGACTTGGCTTTGTTTCGTTTGCTCATAACGCTCTTAATATCGGAAGTAAGCCACGGTGCAGGATAATGTTTTACCTTGAATCGTTTGATAGGTGCATGGGAATCATACAAAGAAGTGATAAGAGAGTTAAATATATCAACTTTTGAATCGATTGACGTGGTATTATATATATTGGACCAGTCAATACTTGTAGCATCAGAGACTAGTTTATCCCAATTTATATTTTGGAAATTACGTCGCAGAATTATCTTACCCTTGCTTTTGGGAGTCGAAAGATTATAGCGAAGATATACAAGATCGTGGTAGGAAAAAGGAGCAGTAAGCTGCCCGTGCTTAATAACGTTATCGGAGTTAAGAACCAGCATTAAATCGATAAGAGACGGTTCAGAGTGAGGTGAAAAATGGGTTTCAGAAAGGGGAAGAATAGAGAGATTATAAGAGGCAACTAAAGATTTTAGTTTATCTGATCTATAATTGTTTTTTGCAAGGCAAGTATTTAGATCACCCATGATGATAACATGTTGATAAGAAGGAGAAAGAGAATCCAACAGTAAATCGAAGTTATTGAAGTAGTCGATAGTAGGAGAGGGGCTATACATGACACCAAGAAGTAATTTAGAATGATAAAGGACTACTTCGATAAAAAGGTATTCTAAGTGAGGGTTATCTGAAGAATTTGTTGTGGCAATAATTTTAAAGGAAATATGACTTTTTAAATATAAACAAACGCCGCCACCCCGTTTTTCAAGGCGATCATTACGCACCATAGTATAATTAGGTAAACTGTAAAGAGAGGATGAGAGAGAAGGTTTTAGCCAGGATTCAGATACAAAGATACAATCGACTTCGACGTTACTAAATGTTGCAAGGAAATCAGAGTAATGAGCCGGTATGATTTGAGCGTTAATGTGAACAATATTAAAGCTATTACTTCCGCTAGAGAGTATAGACTGAAGTTTGGAATCTAAAGGTATGAAATCAACATCTGATGAGGCATGGCTGGAGGCACTTAAAAATTCATCAGAGAAAGATAACGACAGACAAATATTATTAAAATCTTCTATCGTGTTAGACATAACAAGTATAAATATATATATGTATATATATACATATATATATATATATATATATATATATATATATATATGTACATATGTATGGATATAACTATAAGGTGAAATCAAAATTAATTTTAAAATAATAACTACAATAAATATAATATTATCACTTCAATATTAACTACAAAAAAAAAAACGATAATAACTATTATCGTCCCACATTCACTGGCATAGTAAGAAAACATCTTTACAATAAAAATTAAAAAAACTTTTACATAATATAACAAGATAAAAAAAATATATAATTTGTACTAAAGATTTACAAAAATCGTAAAACTGGACCGGTTTCTAAACAAGTGTCAGGACAAAAATACTTAGCTGTAAAGTCTAAATATTGAGTTGTCAAACAGAATGTCATTGATGTATATAACAAGCATAAGTAAAATTTAAAAAGACAATTAATAAAACACTACCCAACTGAAAAATAAAAAGTGAAATTAGAAATAAATTAAGGAATATTAAATAACGTTTACCGGCCAGCATTTTAAAAAATAAAGAACATAAAGAAAAATAATCACCAAAGAAAAATAAACGACAGAGAAAAATACAACAAAACACTACTTAACTACTTTTTTGGGCACACGTCGAGATCTCGTATTTTGCTCCTGAACATTCTGAGGTGAAGAAAACGTAGCCATTAAAGAACGCAGCTCCTTCATAGTTTGTATCTTCTTACGGCTCTTGTCAGGCAGGGAAACAATAATGATACCGTCAGCAGTCCATGAGTTTTTGATCCCGAAGTGGCGTCTAGCTTCTGCAAAGATCTCTTGCCTGGGCTTTGTTAAAAACTCTGAGATGGTAACACCAGATCCCTTTAGAAAAGCTTTAGTATTCCAGACTTCAGATCTCTGCTTTAACGATGTGAACCGTACCAGAATGGGAGTGAAAAAAGATAAACCCAGACCAACTTTTTTCACTCCCAGACGATGACATATATCAATGTGAGATATCTTAAACCAGCTCAAATTAAGTTTTTTAATGACATTACTGACTGCCATCTCAGCATTCTCATTAGTGGTTTCGGCAATACCATGTAATAGGAGAACCTTCCGTCGAGAGAAAACCTCATGCCTATCAAAACCAACAGAGAGCAATTGCAATTGGTTTTTTAACATGGACAGTGTCTTCCACACCAGGTCTTTGAAGATGGCATAATCTTGAGCCAGTCCGGAAATATCCATCAAAGTGTTAATTTGTGGCTGTGGTTTATTAGTGTCAAGTGTTTGTGTGAGAGCTTTGTCAAAGCTATCCATCCTGGACTCAAACATTTTAATAATGTCATCCATGTTCTTAGTGACTTGACTATGTAGATCCATATTGATTATATAATAAAGATGTTATTTGAAAAATTAAGTTTTATATTGCCAGGTAGTGTAGAACAATATCAATATTCAATAATAAATCATTAAAAGAATGTAAATTAATGATATATGATTTTTAATAATAAAATAGAGATGGAGCAAAAATTTTTGCTGTTAATGTACTTACATCTACCCGCAAAAAAAAAGCCCATATCTCATTTGGGCTGATGCTCGAAGCCGCAAAATTCTGGATGTAAGTTCAAAGAAGAGAGCCTCTAACCAAGCTGCCAAGTCCTACAAAAAGACATTGCGGAAGGCTCGTCTCGATCGAATCGCTAATAATGGCGAAAAGTTCTTTGTCAGATCAACTGGCAGTCGAGCTTTCTGGTCTCTTGCGAAAGCGATCGAGTCAAATTTCTGCCAACCCTCACTGCCTGCTCTGCTCTGCTCTGCCCACACATAATTCGCATCTAGACCAGTCTAGATGCGAATTGTCGGCAAACAGAGAAGCAGCACATCTTCCTCACTGCGGTATTTCGATCCCTGAAATCCGTATCACTAACAAAGAGGTATGGAGAACATTGTGTCGTTTAGATGTGAATAAAGCCAGTGGTCCTGATGGTATACCAGCCATTCTGCTCAAGACATGCGCAGGTGAGTTGTCTCCTGTATTGACACGTCTGTATCGCCTCTCTTTCGAGAGTGGAATAGTGCTGAAATCCTGGAAGCTTGCCAACGTGCAACCCGTGCCCAAAAAAGGCAGCCGTGCCGATCTTGTCAGTTACAGACCGATTTCAATCACCTCAATACTCTGCAAGATTATGGAACGTGTATTGAACTCGCGCCTACTAGCATACCTAGAAGGTAACGATCTCCTCAGTGACCGGCAGTACGGGTTTCGTCGTAATAGTTCTACTGGGGACTTACTAGTGTATGCTACACACATTTTAGGCGAAACCATTGAGAAGAACGGAGAAGCGGTCGCCGCCTCTGTGGACGTCTCGAGGGCATTTGACAGGGTCTGGCATACAAGCCTTATAAGCAAGCTTTCAGCGTACGGTATATTTCCTGGTCTGATTGGCTGGGTAACGGACTTTCTGAGCCAGAGATCTCGTCGAGTAGTTGTCGACGAGTGTTCCTCGGAACCATGGACAATAAATGCCGGAGTGCCTCAGGGGTCCGTTCTTTCTGCAACTCTTTTTCTGCTGCACATTAACGATCTGTTGAAGCCCGGTATCTATGGGTATGTAGACGACAGCATAGTTGTAGAAAGATATCTGCCGAGTACTCGGGCTAGTAGAGATCAAGTACAGTCTGAAAGAGAAGCCATGGTGCAACGTTTGAATGACAAGCTTCAGGCAGTCTTCGCATGGAGGAATGCCAATCTTGTCAAATTCAACGCCACCAAAACGCAGACGTGTCTGTTCACCGCCAAAAGGAGCCCTTTCACCTTGGCTCCTACTTTCCAGAATGTATCCTTGCAATACAGTGACCGGCTTCAGTTGTTAGGCTTAGAGATTTCCTCGAATGGTCGGTACATTGAGTCCAGAGCAAGAGCAGCTGCAGGAAAGCTTGCCGTACTTGCGAAGGTGCGACAGTACTTTACACCGGGACAGCTTCTTGTATTATACAAAGCACAGATCCGGTCGTGTGTAGAGTACTGTGGTAACATATTTGCTGGTGCCGCAAAGTCTCATCTTGCGGTTCTGGACTCAATTGAGAGGCGAGCAAAAAGAGGCTTATTGGCGACCCTAAATTGGTTGACGCCAAACTTAACAGCCTTGAACACAGGCGTAGAATTGCTAGCCTCTCAGTATTCTATAGGATACATTTTGGTGAGTGTGCTCAGGAATTACACGATTTAATTCCCCCGTCCCCCTTCCTTCACCGGACGTCCCGACGCACGGCAGGTATCCATCCTTTTGTTGTGGACATTCCACCTGTCCGAACGTAGCGCTTTGCTTCGTCATTTTTACTTCAGAGAAGAATTTGAACAGCTTGCCTGCGTCGGTATTTCCGGCTGAATACAATATGGGTGTCTTCAAGAGAAGAGAGAATAGGTTGCTAGGGCAATGCGCCTTACCATCTAAGACTACATTCCACTTACCATCAGGTGGAATGTAGTCAAGCATTGCCCTAGATCATATAAAAAAATGGATACGAAGCCACTAATAACTTTTTAAAGGTCTGGATTATATGTTGATAATGATAACTGTTGAATCAAAATTATTTTATTGTAATAATTTTCTCTAGGAAAAGCAAATAATCATTATGATGATATGAAAACATCACAAACTATAGAAATCTATCAATGTTGTTTAAAGATATTTATAATCTTATAAACACAGAAAATTTCGTAACTTTCTGTAAAATCTAAAGAGGTGTAAAAAAAAGATATTCAGTTCTCATAGACGAGACAGATGTTATGTTTTTATTTTTCCATAAAGATCTTAACTTAAATACCTCTGATTGCTGATATTACGGAATTTGTATATTCACTAAACCGAGGGTAGTCAGTGTAAGAGAAGTTTTGTTGTAACTAATTTCTAACATTCTTTCTTAACTTCTTTACGAAAAGCATTTGCGGACACTTATTGCATAAAAAAAGTAAAATAATTCGTGAAATACTGAATTTATAGGATGTTAGATCACAATTAATGTGACTCCAGCGCGTCTTAACCATTACTTTTCTTTTCTATTTATCTTAAACCATTAGAATTTAGTTTCTGTTACATTTTTGGTCCATGTTTTCTAAAGTTCGTGGAAACAAATAATATACGTAAAATACTATATAATAAATATAAATAAACGTTACAATTATAAGGTTCAAGTGTAAGTAACTAGATGCTTTTTTTAATAATGTTTAATTTCTATATATATACATAGAAATCAAACATTGGCCTGTGTGGACGTTTAGATCAAATCTTGCAAATTGATTTGTATTATGATAAGTTGATTTGAAGTAGATCTTAATACGGATTACTTTTTATTTGTACTAAGAAATGTAAAAAATTCAGTACTTCTGTAATAGTTCTTTCAACAAGACTCAGAACCAGCTAAAACCCTCGGTCTAGTGTAGCTGATCTAGTTTCGATCTTAATCTGATGGATCATCATACGTTTAGACACCACGAGAATTTGTAGTTCTTAAGACAATTCTCAAGATTAAATAATTCACCTACTTGATATCTGTTGATTATGAAAATTGTTTGGAAAGAGCTTGTTATATTTTTAATATTATTATATTAATGTGTTAACTAAGACACTTTACACTAACCAATATTTTATGAAACAGATAAAAAAAGATTTTTCTTTGTAACTGTATTTATGTCAAAACCATGTAGGTAATTAATTTCCATATAGTTAGGCTTACAAATTAGGTTTACCTAAACACCAAAGGAGCTTTTTTTTAATTTATTTACAAGCTTTCAAGATTCGCAAATCATTAAATATTTGATATTCAAAACCCAAAAAGATATGTTAGTATTTATAACAATGTTAAACTTATTTAAATTTAAAGTAAATGTATCTCTCCGTGACTCCATCACGAAAAAGACGATTTCTTATAGAATGCTAAAATCATCGAAACTGTTAATGATACGGTAGCTCCATTGGCAGAGTGACAACATGATTAGCCAGAGGTCCCGAGATCGAATCCTGCCCGTATGGATTAATTATCATTCTAAATTTATTTAAAAGAATATTTCTATAATATATACATATATATGTAAAGTAACTTTCATAGAAGTCATAAAAAGTTAATTTATAAGAATATTACAATGTGACTGTGGCCAGCTTATTGCGCAATTTCAAAAGAGACATTAAAAACCAATTTAAAACAAACTTTATTGAATAATGCTAAATATAGAACGGTAGGGTAAAGCTAACCTCATTAGCTAAAACCACGTGGCTTCGACCGAACCACGTTTATAAATTACACAAGAAATAACTATGGGATGTATTAGTTCTTAAAAGTGATAATTAAATTGATATATAACAACAAAGACAATACAATAAATGAAAGCCCAAGTTTCTAAAAACTTTCCGAACAAACTTAGAAAAAGCTATAAAAGTGCTAGAATGTAATATTTTTATTTAATAAACTTAACCAAATACTAAAGCCTACGGGCTAAATGTTTTATTAGGCTTTATGTAATGGATAATAGACCTCCAATAAACACTCGTTTAGACTAAGGAGCTATGCACATTGAATTTTTTAAGCAAGATAATGAAAAACAGTCATCAAATGGTGTCCATGTTGCATAAGTGCAAAATATTGAACGATTGATAGAAATAAGGCCACTTGAAAATAATGCATTATCTAAGTGTTTTGTATGCTACTGTTTTGTTCACTGCTATTAACACAAACACAATATTTCTGATACACAATTAATTTTAAAAGATATGTTCATTCAATTCAACTCATACTTTATCGTAACTTACCTATTATTAAAAATATTATATCAAATGCTAAGTATAAAGAATAATGTAAGTAGCCCAATTTTGAGTATATTACCATTAATGCACTGCACTTAGTATTTGCATAAACTTGTATGTATAGTGTATGTATTGTTTTTTTGGAAACTCAAACTTAATTCTTTCGAATAAGTAATGATTACTGTTATTGTTTTTTTTATTCATAAAATGTACAAATAAATTATTTAAATTTAAAAAATCATAATTTCAATTTATTAAAACAATTGAGAACAATTTTTTTAAGCGGTTGAAATAAGGTCAATGCTAGTATTGTGTTATCCATTAATTTCTCTGAAGGCTTCTAGACCTAGAAAGCTAATAGAATTAATGAAAAGAAATCATTTGTTGTGATATATTAACGTAATACGGAGGGATAAATGACATGCCATAAGAAGAGCCTATTGTTAGAAAGTGTGTTATAAGAGATAAGAAAGATAAGATATGATACAAGAATGATCATGCAAAGAAGCAAGTCCTCAGCGAGATGTCTGATGATAGCAAAGCGCAAAAGAAATTGGTGATGATTGATCCAGCGGCCGCGAACAATTATGTTAATGCTGCTAATATCAATGTAATTGTAATTTGTTTGCAAGCCTACCAAATAATATTATAAGACGTTCTTAGTTATGTATTCTTAAAAATAAAATCTTGGAAATGATCACACAAAACTACTAAATTGATATGTTTGTTAAAGAAGTAAACGTATAGGATTAAATACATCAAAACATTTTATAACATAAAATGTTCTCAAAATACAAAAAAATATGAGATGATGCAGTTGAAGTCGTTAATTATTACTAGAATCAAATATAACTCAATCAAACTAGATTTGGCCTAAGACTTACGATTTAAGAAAAGAAAAACAAAGATTTTTTAAAAATCTTCATATAATGTTACTAAACCTATTAATATAGAAATTATGATACATCATATGTACCACATACGTTTACTATTCCTCTTTACTTTTGCTATGAACTCAAATATGATTGTAATTCCTGTCAGATGTAAATTTCTTATTATTATATTTCTTTTATAGGTATAGTGCTAATCTTTTATTTAGGAGTTTTATTTTTAAGACCCATTTTTATCACATGGGCGTATGAATGTATTTTGTTTTGTTTACACCAGTGTATGTAAACAACAAAGTAAATAATTGATGAAATAAAAAGTTTATCTCAACACCAAACTAGGTCATTCATTTGGTCGAAGCAAAACGATCTTTTAAACATCATGACAAATATTACACTTTCTGATCCAAACTTATAAAAAAAATTAAGATATAAAAACAGAAATTAATAAAAGACAAATAAAATAAAATTGTTGTACAACTTATAAAAAATATTTATTAATGTGCAATAAAAAATAATAATAATAAACTGTTTATTACTTAAAGTTTAAAAGATTGTATCGTTCCTTTGGGGTTAGTTTGTTTATTGAATATCATACTTTAGTGTGGACATCAATCATTAACCAATTACTAAACGTAAATCCCACAAAACAAACAAAACAGATTTCCCTCGAGGCTCATGAAAATATATTGGTTAAAGTAATATGGGATGTAGTCAGGCGATCAAATTTTACTGATCACTTATTGTTCGGGTTTATTAAAACACAATATTTATGTATATTACATTTCGTTTAAGCTGGAAGCTGAAGTTTGGATGTTTTTAGTGCACTACTAAATATCAATCAGCTAATAAATAGGTTTCAAAAATCATTTTTTTATCTTTTCAATCCTACCACAAGTCGAACACTTAAAAATTTAAGGAACAAGCATAACCAAAGTTGTTGTTTCATTCTTTTTCGACGATAAAACTAACTCTTTTATGCTTTTCTTCTTATTATATATTAATAAAAGAGATCTTACATAAAGTAAATTAAACTTTCGCCTATTCATTTATATCGAATTTATTTCCAGACATCGGTTTTTCTTCATACCAAATTAAAGTGTATAGTTGTGATACATAATGCATTTAATTGAAATATCAATTAACGATATAACTTATATATTTAGGAACTGTATATTCTAAATTTCAAATCTACTAAGATAGCGTTATTATTTTTATTTGCGAAACTTTGAAAGATAATAAACTTTGTTTTTGTTAACAACTAATAACTAAAGTTTTGAATCTGTTTGTTAATCTTGTCTAATTCAAGATTTATATTAGGTACATTTCGCTAATCCTATTAGTTGTGATCTCTTAAACTTATTATTTGTGTAATACAAAAGCAACAAAACATCAACGAGGTAACTTATCAAGAAATGAATACATCAATTTATTTTACTCTCTTAAATAATAAATGTTATTTTTAGTAGATCTAGTCGGCAGGTATTATTTCATTTTATATTTATATAAATTTAATTTTACGGAGTTTCCTTTCTAAGAGTATTGCAGCTACTTTGGCGAATGCCACTGAGTTAATAACCTATCACGACAAGGGATGTGCATGTATTGTACCCGAATATTTTGCCCGTCCCTTTTCGTCGATTGTAACTACTTAGTCTAGTTAGTCTGACCATAAATACTGTTACAATTAAAAATAAAAAAATATTACATTTGAATTTGGAATCTGTCATTTTGATACGATTGTTCATTGTGTTTTCTCATTTTGGCGCCAATACATCGTACAGTTTTTTGCGATATTAAAATGGAGTGGCGTGATAAAGAGAACCGAATCGCTGTGATTGCATTACACAAAGTAGGTATGGAGCCAAACGAAATTTTTAAAACTTCCCATATACTTGGTATTAGTCAAATGTTTGTTTACCTTGCCATTAATAGTACAATGAGACTTTCCCTGTTTGTGACAGAGAAAGATGTGGCCGTCCACGTAGAGGTCGTACAAAAAAGGTAGTCAAAGCAGTAAGAGAAAGAATTCGAAGAAATTCCGTCCGAAAGCAAAAGATTTTATCTCGGAAAATGAAGATAGCACCTAGAACCATGTCGCGTATTTTAAGAGATGACTTAGGACTTGCAGCCTATTGAGACGCAATGGTCATTTCTTAACTGATAAATTCAAGATGAATAGGGTGGTAAAATCGAAACAACTACTGAAGCAGTACGCAAAGGGAGGTCACAGAACAAAATTGTTTACGGATGAGAAATTTTTTACAATTTAGGAAATTTTTAAAATGTCCGTATTTATGCTCAAAGCTTTAAGGAAGCTTAATAACACCATGTTCAATAATCAAGTATTATTATATGGTCCTTCCAGCAAGACTTGGCGTCTGGTCATAAAGCTGGGTCCACGCAGTGGTTGGAAGCGAACGTCTCGGACTTCATCAGACTGGCCGTCGTCTAGTCCCAATCTTAATCCACTGGATTATGATTTATGGTCAGTTTTAGAGAGTATAGCATGCTTTAAACGCCATAATAATTTGGATTACCGAAAATAATCCATACGATTGGCAGTGAAGAATTTCCCTATGGAAAGAGCGCATGCTTTTATTGAAAACTGGCCTCAACGTTTAAAGGACTGTATTGCAGCCAATAGAAACCACTTCGATAAGCTTTTTATGTTTTGAATTGTTTTATATTTGTGTATTAACCTAACATGTTGTAAAAGTAATAAATGCTTGCAATTAAAAAAAATATTTCTTTCTTACAATATTTATGGCAAAACTAGATATATTATAGGATCTCGGACCTCTTATGTATTTTTGCGCATTGCGTATCAGTGTCTCAATTAGGTTAAAATGTGTCAAAAAGTGATTTAAAGGAAGAGCGTAATGGTCGTTCTGATTGAGTTCTAAGAGCAGAGTTCGATCTCTATCACGTCCACCATCCTCATAGGATTTTGCTGGAACACTCTTTCCTCAATATCTCAACAACTAATGGACCGAATTTGAAGAAACATTTTTTCCCGAAAGACCTTTAATTTGATACCAAATATAACCCCTGTACCTATAACCGTTTGGTCTAGCCCTTCATGGTATTAGCGTACCTTTAAGTAGATTTTCTAACTTCTGTCATCTTTTTCTATACAAAATCCTGCAAAAATTCATGTACTGCAAAAATGTAAATTTATTTAAATGTGCTTTTTGTATGAGTGCTAAGAATGTCTTAAAGGTTAGGGTAAAACCCAGGTTTAAAATATAAGCCTGGAGGGAATAAAATGATAAATTTGTTAATCTAGGGCAAGTAAAAAACCATGTAGGGTTTCAATCATTTATTTCGATAGTCTCTATTTAAGGTATGATAATATAATATACTATACGCTTAAGCAATACTGAACAAAACAATAAAATTTACACGTCACAAACGTCTAAAGGTACTCAATTGAATAAATTATTATTAAAAACCATCTCGTCGGTAACATATTACAATATTAAATTATATTTACAGAAAATCAAATATCAGATCGAACTACATGAATGTAAAATTATGTAAAATTACAAAATGTAAATGTATCGAAAATTTTTCCAATATGGCGTCCATTAACTATACACCTCCAAAATCTACCCGATAATTAGGCAAAAGATCAATTCCTACTCTATTTATTTGCGAGTTGAGACAATTCCAAGTATGTTACAACACTCACGCTGGGTACAATAGTTTATTTATATTATCAATTCTTATTACCAATGATTATTTATTTATTACATTCAAATAATTTTCAAATTCAGCTTTTCTGCCACATATTATATATGGCAACATTTAATCAACACAACCAATAATTAAAAAGTCCTAAAATTGGAAAATTCATATATTTTTTAGAGTTGTTTTACTTATTTTTCATTTCATCAAATAAGTAACGATTATAGATATTAGGTTCTTTATCACATTTATGTATTATTGTATATGTATAGACTCAATATTAAATAATTTAAAGCCGGTCAAAAAACAAAATTCAAACAGTCTTAATGTCAATTACTTCCTGGGGTCACAATATGCTCTTTTGACAGTTATAAAGTGTTGCTATTGGTTAGTTTTAAATTAGAAGCATTATTTATAACCAATCTGAGCCGACTAGCTTTTTCATAAATCTGTCAAAAGACGTTCAAAATATTGCCAAAACAAACGACGTATAATATAATCGTTGTGAACTAAAATCACTATTAATGGCTACATCACAATCCAATATAAGATTTCTTTATAATTATGTAATAATTTAATAAACTTAGTGTATTGCGCTTATTATACAAGCCTAAAAAGCCTATATATTTATAATTTAACTTAATCTTTACTATAACAAATAAAATTCTCAATTCAAAACAAATCATCTATACAGAGTACATAACTATCGGTACTTGATGATATTCACTTGTCAAATCTAACATAAATATATATCATAAAGAAACCAAATATTGGCACCTATTTGTGACATTACCTATCACATAGTACACATCTAGAAAGACACATTTGATTCAATTCTTCTGTCGTTCTCTAGAATCCTCTCTACAAACTGCCCTTGGAGGCGAATCTCGTCCCTTGGCCTTGGCCTTCCTCGACCGTTTGAATTTGGCGACATCATCTCCAAACACGTCACCAGTTCTTAAAGCTGATATGAGGTCATCAAACTCTCCTTTCTGTCCGTTGGTCAGTGTACCATCCCTGGAGTTATCGTGGCCGTTACAGTCGCCGTTAGATTTCCCAAGTGATTTTCCAACCGAGCTCAATAGACTGGACCCTTGTTTTCTCTCCATTGTTCGTTTTTTAAGCTGAAAACAATACAAATACAAACATTGGAAGAAGATTTTTTTTTAATAATATAGTTTAAATTTTGTGGTAAACTAGATGTAGCCTACGACTTGCATGCATTAAAGCACGAGTTATAAAGAACGCATAAATCCGTTTGTTCCAATCGATAGCTCGCCGACGTACTGAAATATAATAATATTTAATCTCCTCCCTCCCCTCAACTACCTTCTTTTCTTCACTCTTTCACGACTAGCATCATCATCATTAGATCATCTACATTATAATAATCCTCCCTACCTCCTGTTCATGTCTGGTCCTGCGCTCCTCCTCATCTCTTCTTCTTCTGGCGGCATCACATTCCGCTCGTGCTTCTGCCAGCTGACCCAGGAAGCAGTCCATGGCACCGAAGAGTTGTTCCGGAGACGAGCTCGGTTCCTCGCCGAATGCGTGTGCGCATGCTTCTAAGCGACCCTTCATGTCCTGCGATCATAAATAATTATTATGACTAGTGCAAAGCCCAAAGGCCGAAACTCGATCATAATCTAAAGTATAATAATAATAATATCAGGACAAATTACACACATCGATCTAACCCCTAAGTAAGCAAATTATTTGCTTGTGTTAAGGATGTTAGACAACAATACAAGTACATAGAAATACACATATAAATACTGAGAATATATTTACTAAACGACCAAACCCAGAAACACAGACATCTATGCTCATCACATAAATGCCTGTCTCTGCCGGGAATCGAACCCGAGCCCCATTGCGCCGTGACACGTTAGGCCGTGACGTGCTAACTACTCGACCAACGGGGTATTAATATTTATCAAAGTTTTGACTAACACCTTTTTACATTTTTATTTTTGTTTTTTGTTATATTTTTATAATTTATTTAATTTATTAAAACTGCATTATTTTTGAAAAATATTAGCGTTCTGCACTTCTCTTACACATAAACTATAAATGTGCCAAATTTCATACTCCTCCATCTGCCCAATTTTCGTAACAGGGGGTCCAAAGTATTTGCTTCACGTATTAATATATAGATATCTGAATATTATAAAATATCCAATAATAATTTTCATGTTGAGTAAAGCAACTCGAACTGACCTGGAACAGGTCCTCCAGCTGTGTGAAGGAGCACACCGCATGAGCGTGGAACTCCCTCATGACCGGTACGAAGGCGTCGTTGTGTTGTGCGGGCGCCGGCAGGGACGCGTGGTAGTCCAGCTCACGAGACACTTCGCGAAGACCGTTTCTAAGAGCACCGACGTCCTTTTCCAGCTGGTCGACGCAAACCTTTGCAGCCGCTCGAACATGGGGCAGATCTTCTTCAAGGAGTAGTACATCTTTGAACTGAAAAAATATATCGTATTAATTATCCAAAGCTATATCTTTCGTTCAACAGAGCAAGAAAAAACGGAGTAAATGGTGATGCGGGCAATAAAACTTATATAATAACTTTAATATTGTTTGTTACTGAGATTACACGAACAATTAAAAGAAAATGTTGCTGATAAACATCAATTAAATCGCTATACTATAGACATATATTTTTTTAATTACCTGTGTCTCCAGCATCTCCACCAGGTAGTGTAGGAGCGTGGTGTTCCTCGTGACGCTGGACTTTGTATCGGCGAGCTTGTTGAGGGACGTGAGACGGAACCCGGATGCATTGCCACGAGCACCTCTGGATATACCAAATAAAAATATTTTGTTATAATTTAATATATAATTACTTTTGTCCTAAACATGTTTTATAATGACGTTCTATCTTATAAAAAACTATAATGCATTAATTATATATGTACCATATAGATATAATGTATTATATATTTTTTTACAAGATTTTAACAACACTAAGTATAAATATTTAACGGAGGTCGATCCGTGGGTAATATTTGTTTAAATACTAATCTTATTATCGCGTAGAACAGAAAAAAACACCAATAAAATAAAAACAGATCGTATACACCGGTGACGTCGAGGAGCATCCAATATCGGATGCGAACCGACGAGCAATATCTGGAAATTACAATTTCAATAGAACTCCATGTCCCTGCGCCGTCACCGTGTGCCCTGCGGCGGTACCCCGCTACCTGTTCATGTAGTTCCCGAGCGCCAGCACTATTTCCAGCAGCGCCCGCAGCCGGCGCGAGCGAGTCATGTCCCGCGCGGCTCGCAGCGCCACGGACGCGCGCGACCGAGCCTCCGACACCGCCACGCTGAACTTCTTCTTGAACAACAACGTTCGGACGCGCTGGGAGTAGTGAGGTATCCTGGAGGAGATGATATGTGTTATACTATTACCGGCTTACACAGACCTATGGATATAAGTCCATGTCAACAGATTAGTAAAAAAATATATTATTTAAATTTTATTAGACTTCGAGAGGTTGCAGGCCCGACGATCACCATATACCAGATTCAGCAATTCTACCACACGGGTCGTGTGACGGCCGGTCCGTTAAAATTCGAACTTACGTTAACCGTACACGATAAATATTAAACGTATTCATTATCTTGGAACCCTGTATATCATATTAAGAATGCAATTGATATTATATGATATAATATATTGTACGAGCCAACGCATAGTGTTATATTTCATCGCATAAGCAAATTTCATTATGAACAATTTTACATTATTTCATCAGTTAGTGTACGGCTAGCAATCACACCGCGTGCGCACTCCTATCATTATATCATTTAGTACATAGTTACTTTTATCAATCAATATATCTATCAATACTTCATATCAAAGACTTTCATTCCACACAACTATCAACTATCACTAAAAGGTTGTACGGACCGTACATCCTTTTTTGGTCTTTCGAGCCGGATCACACGCGCGACTCGATGACTACGTAATCAAAACGTGACTCTCTTTTACAAGTGCACCTCACTTGTAAACTATCATTATCTCAACAAGAAATCCAGTCAAGATCAATCAATCAAACAGTATTAAGGAAATCTATTTCCATTCTAATTTTTCTTCTACCATCATATCACGACGACTACCATGGAGGATCTACTGCAAACCCAAGAGCAAACATCTGGGGCTATAGAACAACTATATAACAACTATACAGCAACTTCAAAAAGGACAGCAAAGAGCGCAAAAATAATGATTATATCAAACGTCAGTTAATGACCTTAGACGGTTACTGGCAAGAAAATCAATCAAATCATATCAAATTGTGTGGATACGATGATAAGTCCCTTCATATTTTACATCAAATCAATATGAAATTATCAAGGACAGGTTCGCCAACATCAAATCTGCTACCCAACATTACGAACCTCTAAAGAAGGAGACATTACCTCCTCTGATAAGATCGGAACGCTTTTAGGGGTGCCGAAAGGCCAACATGGCCAGCAATCTACTAGTGAAGCTCATCAAGGCTCATTTAGCAAGACAGATGAGTTACTTAAAAAACAAAGTAGCAACTTTAAAGCATTTGAACACACTATTATAAATATCATGCTGGACACTGTATCAGAAAAATAGGAGTTCGATCACCTGTTATGTACTTTAAATACTGCGATCGACTCTCTTAATTGAGACACGACAGAGAACTAGAGGGTAAAGACCCAGGTCACGAAGCTGCGTTCTTCAAGTATGAACAAGCTTATAATGACGCTATGAAATCTATTAATAAAAAGATGTGGTCAATTGCGCACCGTAATCAGTCAACTCCGCAGATAGAAACACCGACTTTCTATGGCGGTTATCATCAATGAAATTCGTTCAAAGACTTATTTAATGAAACGATTCATAGCAACCCTTCACTCTCTAGCGCGGAAAAGATGCAATTCCTGAAATCTAAAGTCAAGGGTGAATCGGAGAGGCGTTACAACATTTACCTACATCATCTGATAACTATTCGATCTGTTGGTATATCTTAAATCACAGGTTTGACAACAAAAAACTAATTTTAAATTCTCATATCGATATCATGCTCAGTATTCCTGTAGCGCACCAACCATTATACAGTCATATCAAAAGGATCCATGACTACCTTTTGGAAAGCCTGAACGAAATCAAAAAGTTAGGCATCCACTCCTCGTTTATTTCATGTGTCAGAAATTGGATTCTAACACGCATAAAGAATATGGAGCATCCATGAAGAATCCAAAAGATGTACCTAAGCTGCAAGATTTTTTAATCATTTTTGGAGAATAAATCTACTACCATAGAATCAAAACGTTGTAAACAATAACAGCTCTTTAACAAGCCGATTATACGCAACGGTAATCAAAATCATCAATCATTCTTTAGATCGAAATATCCTAAATCAAATGTATATAAAAAAATGAAAAAGTTGTTTACAGTTATAACTATAACTGTAAACAACTATTTCAACACACCAGACGAGCAATTTCGCAATCTCTACCGAGGAAATACGTTTATGTCGTAATACATTAATAGTATAAATATATATAATATTATGAATGCAATTTAGATACTTGTAACATTTTTTTTTTGCAACTAACATTTATTACTGTTGTAGTCTAACACACAAATATAAAACAATAAAAAATATAAAAAACTTATTCGAAGTTGTGTCCACTGGCAGCAATTCCTTTAATCGTTAAGGCCAATCAATAGAAGAACGCGCTCTTTTCATGTGGAAATTCTTCACTGCCAATCGTCCGAATTGTTTTTGGGACTCCAAATTATCATTTCGTTAAGAGCAACTCTCTAAAACTGACCATAAATCACAATCCCGCGGATTAAGATCGGCGCTAGACGACAGCCAGTCTTCCGCTTTGATGAAGTCCGACACGTTCGCTTCCAACCAAGACTAAATGGACCGAGCTAAATGACCGAGTCTTGCTGGAAGGACCATACTTGGTTATTGAACATGGTGTTATTAAGGGGCTTAACAACCTTCTTGAGTATGGTATTTTAATACACTTGTGCCGATGTTTTGATACATTTTTCACAAAAATATGGCTCAGTCACTCCTTCATAGCTAACACCCCATCAAACCATCACTGAGGTCGGATAATGCCCACGTTGCACTCTGTCGACTGATTGGAAAGCTTCCTTAGAGCTTTGAGCATAATTACGGTCATTTTGTTTGTCAAAATGTTGCTCAATTGTAAAAAAAAATCTCATTAGTAAACTTTTTTTTTGTGACCTTTTGAACACCGCTTCAGTAGTTGTTTCGATTTTACCACTCTATTCATCTTTAATTTATAGTTAAGAATGATCAGTGCGGCCACTCCTACAGGCTGCAAGTCCTAAGTCACCTCTTATAAAACGCGACATGGTTCTAGGTGCTGTATTCATTGCCCGAGATAAAATCTTTTGCTTTCGAACAGGATTTCTTCGAATTCTTTCTCTTACTGCTTTGACTACCTTTTTTGTACTAACTCTACGTGGACGGCCAGATCTTTCTCTGTCACAAACAAAAGAACTCTCACTTTACCTATTAATAGCCCGGTACACAAATATTTGACTAATACCAAGTATATGGAGAGTTTTAAAAATAGCATTTAGCTCCATACCTACTTTGTGTAATGCAATCACAGCGATTCTGTTCTCTTTATTACCCCTCTCCATTTTATTATCGCAAAATACTGTACGATGTATTGGCGCCAAAATGAGAAAACACAATAAACAATCGTATCAAAATGACAGAATCCAAATTTAATATTTTTTACATATTTATAACGGCTAACACGTGGCCCGAATGCTATGGTTAAAAAATCGTATCCAAAACATCAACGAACGGTAATCTAGGTAATCTCACTTGGAAATCTCGTAGAGGAACCGGTCGGCCCTCGCCATGGAGTCCAGCTCGTCCTGGTGCTCCTCCAGCAGTGCCGCCTCCTCCGCGCTGGGAGTGAACTTTAGAAGCTGCTCCACCATGTCCAATGGGAGCTGTTCTCCGCTGTCCATCCGCAGGATGGCACTGGAGGAGTATAAACGACTTAGTGACATTTTCATAGTTGTACTGAGTAAATATATTGTTTAATGTTCGACATAAAAGTATCTTGAGACCGAATTCTACTTGTACGAATAGCAAAACGAAAGGAAACTCAATCGTTATTATAAAAAATATATTACAATAAATATAAGACGATTACGGAAGAGGAAATAGAAGTAATTATAATTTAAAAAAATTATAATAAATTGTTCTACATTTATTAGTCTACAAACACAGGTATTATAAATACAACATACCGACAGATCTCCTCATCGCTCATCTTCAGCTTGGACAGTAGGATGGTGCAGTTCTGTGCGCGTCGTCCGTCTATCACTGATAGTATTTTAGTACGAGGCTTGGAACCTAACTGTCTTAGGTCCTCCACCGAGCCCTCGTTCTGAAAAGAAATTTAGATTATAAGCAAAAAAATATATAATTTAAACCGACTTAGAGTATTCATACTTAATAAATAAAATTAAATAACTATAAATGAGACCGAAATAATACCATAATAAAAAAATAATACATTTTGTTTACATTTTATGTATTACAAAAACTGTCCATAGAAATACATGAACATAGTATCTATCAGCTCCCACCGACCTGTACGCCGTTCTTCTGATAGGCGCAGAACATCTTATCAATGGCGTGCAGGTCCATGGCGTTGTATAGTTTGGTGTCGTCGAGTTCCTGCCACACGGTCCCGTGTAGCTTGGTGTCGGCCAGCTTGCTCCAGTTGAAGCTCTTCAGGGGGTTGCCGGGGGTCGGGACGTTCTTCTTGGGTCGCGGCGCGGCGGGGGCCGGCGGGGGCGCCAGGGGGGCGGGTGGGGGGCGGGGCGCCGCGGGGGGAGGGGGACACAGTGCGGGGGGAGGAGGTGGCGGAGGGACCGGCTCCAGCACTGCACTCTTCAGGCTACTGACCTGTTGTGACATGTCATCAGTTAGTGTACTGTGTGTGATCTTGACGTGTTGCTAATGAGGTCAGTATCAAGTGTGACCCACCTTAGCGTCATCCGGTAAGCTACCTTCGCTAACAAGTTTCTCGAACCTCACGCGTTCAGCGCGCTCTTGATTTAGCTAAAATTACAACAGTTTGATATTAGAACACAGTAATTAATTTATACAAGATCTGCCGATTATTGTACATGTCTACCTTTTGATAACATTCGTAAAGTTAGAACCTGATGGACAAGGCGTCAGTTAATAACCTTACTTGACCTAAAAACATGACTTTAAACTGGATCTCAAAATCCAACCATCCATTCAACAGTAATCTGTGTCAAACCAATTACAATTAACTTTAACTAAGTTTAAAATAATTTTGCAATTCAATATTTAGAAACCACCCGACTAATTCAATTAGACTTGAAGACTCCATCAGCAGCAGACAAGTTGGTTCGACTCTCGTAATCCAACCAACTATACACAAGGCTGTACCTGTTGTTCCAGCGTGTGAGCTCTACATGCTGAGGCTCGAGCTCTCTCTGTGCACTCCATGTGGGCAGCTGTCTCTCTCTCTAGTCGGTCCTTGAGTCGCGACACCACTCCCTCCAACTCCTCTCTCTCCTGCGTGTGCTGGTCTACTTGCTTCTCCTGTTAGTTGTTAGTTATGTTATTACCTTAACCGTACGAGCGGAAGTTGGTTAAACCAGAATTATTATTATTTCATATTGTTTTTTTTCCGCTCGCAAAAAAAGTTATATGTTTATAAACGGTCCAAACGTCTTTTGTATGGATTATAATAGTCGTTAATGTGACTTAGAGCTTAAATATGAGTTCATTATTTCATAAACATGTTTCGTTATAATGGTTTGTTTTAATGTAAGTTTAACGAAATAAAAGCTCATGGAACGGCATCAACCATCAGACAATGTATTTACTTCAACCGGTTACATGATGTTCAAAAACCGCTACCCGAAATAAAGTTGAGGACAATTCAAATTTTAAGCAACCATACTAAATGTATTTAATTCTTATATCTCATATTTCAAATCTTAAAATATGAATTGACCCAAAACGAACAGCCATGAACAAAAATAATATTGTGTTTTTTTACCTTTTTGGCTAACTCTGTAGCCAAATCAACGTTTTCCCTTTCCAAGTTATCAGCCTTTGTTCTCGCCGCCACTAATTCTTCCTCTTTAGCCAGTAAATGTACTATCTCTCCAACGTTTATTTCTAGTGGTGCTACATCTGGGTCGTATATCTGAAATTTGCATAACAACTTAATAATTGTCTATATTACAATATTTTGAGAACGTACAACAATCATATCAAAATAATTATTTCCTATTTACAATCCAAATCGTGACCGCTGAAACTTTTAAGTTTCAGTCTTAAGCACCATATATATTTTTAACAAGAATATGCTTAAAACTTTATATTGGAGAATTACAATTAGTTTGTTTAAGGTTATAGATAAAGTCTAGATATTAAACCTATACAATATTAAAAGCATCAAAATTTCCTAAATTATCTGTCTGAAAAAGTTCCGATTGTATAGTTCCACACAGTCTACACTTTCAGTACGTTCTCATTAATACCTTGACGGTCTCGGAGCCCCCGTCGGAGGCGGAGTCCCTGTCGGTATCCCTAGCCGGCCCCTGCAGCACCAACTGCTGCACCACGCGGTCCAATAATAACCAGTGCTGCGCGTGAGGGTTGTACTCCACTGAGGGAAGGAATAGGGTATAATGAGAATACTCTTGATTCGGATACTGTTATTATTGCAATTAAAATGTTAAAAGCTTGTTTCCATAAGTTTGTTTAAGATTGGGATTAAATGTTTTTCGGTAGTGCAGTCCAAATTACGAAGATTAAGTATGAAGAAATATTAAGAAGAATTAGTATTATTGGACTTGGTCAATGAGTAAATTTTTTTTAAATACTAAAAATCTGGAATTGAATCTTTATTTAACTATCTTCATCCAGCCTGGATTGGAATCTACGACTTAAGGGAGTCCGTCCACGTCGTTCTGCCGACTTATGTAGCGTATCATTACTTACTTTCATGAATTCAGAGTTATAGACATTATAATATCAAGTCCTATGCTCCCATCTTTGCAGTACAGAATTGATCTTGAAAGATGCGGTCGCGGGTGTGAGTCAAGTTAAAATTAAGGTCAGTCGAAGATATATAATGACTCACGCGGCAGCAGCAGCAGGTGTTGCAGGAGCGACATCAGATGCGCGTAGGCCGCGGTGTGGCTGAGCTTGCGCTTGAGCAGCTCGAACATGTCTGCGGCGCTCTTGGTGTCGACGTGGTGTCGGTCGAAGCGCCGCGCCAGCTCGCGCTCGTCCTCGCCACGAACCAGCTCGAAGAACTCGATGTGACGGTCCAGGGTTTCGTTCTCGTATTTTCGGAGTTTTTCGATCACTGGAATAATATTTTAGTATAAATATTAGGTAAGTCTGGATTATTAAAAGTTAAATACTTCAGTCCGTATATTCATGCTAGCAGATTTTTATTTTAAGTATGCCTATCAGTTGATTTTATTAAATATATCTGATTTTGTTAATACCAAACAAATCCGAGTTGATCTGAGTTGATTTAATTAATTGAAAATCTGATTTATTAACTTTGTTAACATGTCAAGGAAGTGTAACAACAACAACAAGACGTTTCAGGAAAAAAGAAACAGTTATCTACCCTAATTTAACTTCAGCTGTAAGACCAACCCCTCATAATGATACTTTGCAAATTCTAACACAAGTAGAATCTACGTTCATTGAGGTTGATGGATCACAACCCTCTACTTAAACTACTGAAGAAATTCTCAACTACCTACACTTGATAACCCAAAAAGAACTAAATGAGTTAGTTCGAATTTAATTTAGAAAAAACAGTCTAATAGTCGAACTAATAGTCTCATTTGAAATGTTGGAATTGGCTTGATTATAATACAAAAATTACCTATTTTCCAAATCGTGATCAACTTACATTATTCTCTCGAGATGAGGATTTGGTGTATTGCAATAATATGTAGGAGTTTATGAAAATGTTAGAAATGATTTTAATCCTTCCCAGTAGCGTTTATTTATTGATTCTTCGAAAACAAATCTAAAAGCTGCTTTATTGTCGTTTTATTTAATAAACTTCTATCTCTATTTCCAGCCCATGCTGCTAATATGAAGGAAACCTATGAAAACATGTAGTTGTCACTTGAAAAAATCAATTACAATATATATTTTTTCTAAATCTGTGGCGATCTAAAAGTAATTTCTTTACTACTAGGAGTTCAGCTAGGATATTCAAAATGATGCTCTTTGTATGTGAAGAAGATAGTCGAGACAGAAAAATCGCTATATTGATAAAATATGACCTACGCGTGCTTACTTAGTTCCTGGACAAAAAAATGTGAATTATTTATTCCTTATACGTGGGTGTAAGGCTTTTAAAAATGTTATTGCAATATTTGAGTAACCATAAGAGAGACATTCATAAAGAATTGGTTTCCGAGCTATCGTTGGCTTATCAAGCATTGGGTTTCAAAATTTTACCCGAGATGGAAAAGCAACACCAGGGCCAATAGAATTCCTAAATGTTGGCAAATGACTACTGGATAATTAAATAGGAACTAACCAGGAGATACATATTCGAAAAATCTTAGATCGCCTATTTATGATAAAAAAATAAAATTTTTATTTACAATTTCAGTATTAGAAATATGTACAGAAACGGGATTATTGCCACGTGGCAATAATCCCTGTACATAATTCTAGTGAAAATAACCACGTTAATCTCAAAACTTATATAATTTCAGTATTTTTCTTCATATTTTTAAAAGATAATAAAATAAAATTCTTTGTTTAAAAAAATCTTAAATGTATATTTTTACTTACAATGTCTATCTAATAATAGTAACAAAATATGAAATATAATAATCAATATCATACATGCAGTAGGTTGTTCCTTATCCGTGTAATTGAAATACAATAGATACCCAGTGTACACATTCGTGATTGATCTAAAAGTGTATCAACTCACCGGGCTGTATCCCCAGCATCAGCAATTCATATCTCAAATGCAGTCTAAAATCCAGACTCTCTTCCCCGGGTCCATAGTTCAGAACAGCGTTGACAAACGACATGATAGCCGTCTTAAGACCCAGGTCATCTCTGTACGCCCCCGTGCTTCTATCCAATTCATTTACGATACCCTGGAACCTTGCTCGCTCGCCGGCGTATTTTTGGAAGTGGATCATGGCTTCTAGGACCTGAAACAGAAAGTTTCATTCAAACCTCATATGTAAAAAAAAAAAAATTTTTTTTTAATTATTTGATTGTTTTTATACCTTCTTATGGCCTCCAGGTACTAGACATACTGCTCCAAGAATCTCCAGTGCAGCAACTTTGGTCTTAACATTCTCAGTGTCCATTGACTGCGCGATCAGATCTATACTCGTCGGATGCGCCAAGACATGAGCTCGACCAGTCTGCAAACAATGTCATACCATACATCAATAATAATCTCATACGGCATTTTAAGTTTCGAAATAGTATGTATGAAGGTATCCAATTATAAAGTCCTATACATACAGAGTTGTTCATAAGAGCCTTGATCCCAGCAATAAGGTTGTGTCGTGTGACAGCATCGTCTCTGGGCGCTCTTTGCAACGCTTCCAGCAGCGCTGCCAGCCCTCCCTGCTTGATAAATCGAATCACAAAGCTATGAGCTCGAGTCCGGAGAGCTGTCTTCAGTCCATCCACTAAGACAGATGCTTCCGTTGGGGGGACTCCTTCTGATGATGCGAATGCCTGGAAAATGGAAATAATTGTAAGAGTTAATGAAATTCATTTATCCGGCTTTCTATTCGTGCTGACGTATGCGGGTATTGAGTATTAATAATTACAGAAATAATTCGAAATTAGTAATATGATAAATGTTGCAATGTACTTTTGCGCAATTGAATTAAAACATTTTGCAATTGGAATTAACGGTTTGGTCATTGCTTTATACGAATTAATTTATCTACAGAAATACATGAATTGTTTATATTATTTGATTAAAATATATTTAGTTTTAAATTGTATGACCAAATAGATATAAATTAATAATTTAAATAAAATTGAGCAAATCAAACGTAAGTACTTAACTAAACTGTCGTCTATACTAATTGTAATAATGCTAGTATACTAACTAATATGTTATCTATAATTACATCACTTACATCAGCAATTTCATTCAAAGCCTTGATATACTCTTCAACTTGAGGAGCCGTGGCCAGCGGTGGGGCCTGACCTGGAGGAGGTCGTCTACTGCAATAGATCTGCCACTTCTTAGCAGCTGGAAGTTCCATCATCGCAGCTTTGTTCACTGCTGTTAAGTCAAGCTCCTCCTGTAAACAACCAAGTAATGTTAAGAAAAATAAACAAATTGGAAATAATTATTATTTATCTAATATTCAAAATTAGGTAAATAATATAATAGTATCAGCAAGCAAGGTAACTCAAGTTTAGCGCAGATATGAGAATGAGAATACACATATACTTATTAGCATATTTTGTGTAACAACAGGAATGTTACTACATTATAGTTAATTTGTGTAAGTATTTAATTACATAAAAACAAAAACGGAACTGGTTATGAGGACTGGGAAGGACAGACATGTGTACTGTGAGACGAATAAGGCTTTTTTATTGGAAGTAATTAATTATCCGTGACATGCATAGGAAATAGGCAAATAGGAATATCCTTTTACGGTCAGAAATAGCTCATACCAAATAAATCAAACCGGATCTACGACCATGTGGACCTTCACACGAATACCCTACATTCGAAAGGAAATGCTTCCAAAAATTATGTCTGCTAAAGTATTTAGAGATACCATCACCATACTAGAACATTTATTTCATATGGTCATAACTATAATTAAGAGATTCCTTTGTACATTAACTCGAATATGGAGAAGTTCTAGTGGATTAAATTTGTAATATATATAAAATATATTTGAACTCAAGTTTGGCTCTGAATTAAATTTATTAAACAAATAACACATACGAACATCCATATTTTAGGATAGGTTTAATAAAGTAGCATGTGTTCAGAACATTCCGAGACACTCCTTCATAAATACTTGCACGACTGACTATTCCACTATAAAAGGTATCGAAGCCTGAATATGGAAAAAACCAAGCACTCAGTCGGTAAGTCAGTCAATCAGGTAATTAACAAAATACAAAGTAAACATTATAAAAGTATGAGGCTACATATAATTAATCTGAGGTTTTATTTGCTATTATCCGCTATCATTAATCAAATAGGAAATACTCGTATATAATGAAATCATTTTTGCAGCGTCGATTAAGTAAAAATAATTCAACAAGTCATCTATAGAGCTAAACGCAATTACGTAACGTACTTGATTGCTTTCATCTTAGAAAAATAAATGTAAAGTTTATGTTGGTATTTTTTTATACTTCTATTAGACAATTAAACCTAATAAAAAAAATAGTTTTTAGCGCCTTGTAGCGAATAATATAAGGGATAGCAGAATAACTGCCTGAGAAAACATCTAACTTTATTAAATTTAATTTTTAATAGACTCCTTTTAAAAGTTATATTTTAAATGAATGTAGAATGAAAAACAGGACCAGGACATGATTTAGGCCACTGATCTGCCGCATTGAGTGTCGCTAACCGTTTGGTTTGATTCTACATTTATTTAAAATTTAAATAAACTTAACATCGCGAAATTGTCTACAAAATTGTTTAAGGACATTTCGAATATGCAAATATGACTAAGTGTAAAAAAATCCTTTAAGAAAAGAAAAGAACAAGCGAGTAATAAATATTACGTAAAAAACTTTGATTACAGCAATACAGACGCATAACATATGTAAAGTCATTTTATATACTTATAGATTTGTAATACATATTTGGATATTCCAAACTCCGTACAGAGCAGTGGTTCCCAATTATTGGTACACGTCCCCTCATGCCTCAGGGGCACACGGGACTGCTTGAAGGGGGCTCACGTTTTATTAAAAAACGATTATTGATACATCAGATTCCTCGTGTTGTTAGAATCTTTAAATATTAGAAAAGCATCGTTTTCAACTTCCCCTAAATAAGTAACATATTTTCTTAGATATCAAATGCCGTTCCAAGGATATAAAAAAAAGCTGGCAATTCCCTTAAGACCTTGTACTTTTTTTATTTGTTATAAAAAAAATATAAAGATTTTTATTAAAACCATAATTATACTTTTTAAAATTTAGAAGTAAAGTATATATTATTAACTTAAATCTGATAAATTTTACACATACAAATGATAAAATTATTATACTATTCTAATAAAAAATATACTTATAGTATTTAACCTATTTTCTGTAAAAAGTACTCTCTTCTAAACTCGTATTAACTTGGAAATATCACCCTAGAAAATTAGTCCCAGAAGAAGATCACGCTTTTGACATTCCCATCCAAAAATAAAGAAAAAATGAGAAAACAATCATTTAAAATTTTAAGCAGTACACTGTTAAGATACTTTGGTTTCGAGAAAAATCTATTTAGGAACCACTTAACATAATTAATATAAGCAGGTATCTGAAACACCCACAAATAATATACAAAATGTATATTAAGAGGAATAGTCCAAGAAGGTGAACCAGGTTGACAGAGAATGTCAAGGTACAACCACGCCCTGACATGTGGTCCCTGACAGGACTGTAACAATTGACGACCACGCGTCAATGACAGTGACGTGGTGACTCTGACTGATGAAGGATTTCACGACCATCAGGAAGTTTAACACCTTGATCAGGTTTTTGTCATCAGTGTTGATGTTAATCGATTAAAAGCTATCAGTGATAACTGAAATAACTTAGATATGTCTTATGAAACTTTATTTATAATTGTATAAATATTGGTTATGTAAGTAATGTAAGTACTAAAAGTAACCTATTACGATATATTTGCAAACTAGATCTAAGAAAACATTTAAGATCTAAATTAGTTGAGGGGAATGTTTTAATTTGTTTACTGCGACCATGGGTGAATTAACCAATTAGAATCTCAGGGCAACGCTTACGGTAATTACTTCAATTATTTTAATTTACTAAGCCAAATAATTCAGGTCATCAAATAACTTAAATGTAATTAAATAAAAATTACTGCACAATTATTAAAATTTCATACAACCGTTTAACATAATTTTATCAAAACTTAAATTGTTAGCCAAACTTGTGCAACAGATTGTTTTTAGTAAAAACTTACAAAAGTAAAAGAAGAAGTGATAAATCAAGAGATAAGCAAAAACTACTTTGGTTCCGCATACCTTTGAAACAAAGCCGTGACCGAGGTTGCATACAATACATACATACGAACACTATGTGTGTTTTGTACACAAATATGTATTGTATACATAGGAATACTAGGTACTTATGTATTAAATACTTGTGTTGCACAAATTATTTTTTATAAAAGAAACAACCGCATGGGGACCTCACAAATATATAAATAACGGTTACGAGTACCTACACAGAGACAACAATCTGTGGATCACGTAAAAAATTGTCCCGTATGGAAATCGAACCCACAACATTTGGTTCAGCAGTCAGACTCAGTTACCACTAGATAACAGGTCATTAAACCCAAATCTAACTATACCCTCATTTCGGTATTATCACAAAGTATATTATATCCTAAACAGTATTTAGATTGATTTTCTTATCATGCTTGTCTGATAATTACCACACTTCTAAACTACTGTATTCTATGAACCCGGTTAGTATTATAATAAATAAAATATCAAGATAGTTAAAGTTACGAGTAAAGTTAAAGCACAGGTCATTCCAGACCAGACCCTGCGCCATTTTTAATTATTCATATGCTAAAACGTTCTTATTCATAACGGACGTATTAAAGTATATCCTTTATATGATTTTAATTTTACGAGTCTATTTACATGTTCTCCTTGCCGATACATTAACCTTGTTTGTATGTGGGTATCATTGTATGATTAGACTATATATAACAGTAAACGTCATTTTGTCAAACTAACAAGATGATAAAGTGCTATATTAGTTATTTTGCAATATTATTTACATTCCTTAGGAATTGGGGGTGTATTAATAAAGAATACTAGATATCAGCATATAAAATGTTAAACTCAACCAGATGAGCAACAACTTGATAGATCGCAGACTTGAATCCGGCTCGTGTTGATGTATTTATATTTCTATATAAAAAAATGCAAAACAAATGCCAATACCAGTGAAAAAAGGATATGTTAAACATACATCCATTTGTAACAGAACTTAGGAACTAACTTTCAACTTTTCTCTTATCTCATAAACCTAGCTTAAACGCTTGTATTTTATTGACAAGTGTACTAACAAAGTGACACTTGCACTGGAAACAGTCTTAATATACATAATAATTAACGTGTCTATTAACGAATGCAGAAATGTAATTAAGCAAAGGATAGTTCAGTGTAGGGTCAGAAAAATACTATTATATAGTTTTCAATACTTTTTATTCTATAAAGATATCATTGATATAAAACATTATCTTTTGTTAGCATAACAATATTTACGAATAAAGAAAAAAAAATATATCAAAATATTTGTCTCTTCATTGGTTCCGGCTATTCTACAAAATGGTTAAAACACATTTTACGTGAAATTTTATTGGGAAATTCGTACAAAGTTTTAAGTAATCCTTATCTATCGAAAAAATATTGTAATATACTTTTTTTTTATTATAGAAAAAAATAATATTTCGTCACACTGCATAAAATAACTGTTAGTAAAACTTTTACCTAATTAACATGCAATCGATACTTCTACTATAAAATATAAATACACCTGGATACTTAAATACTAGAAAGTTAACCAATTGTCAGATTAATAGTGAATATCACTTTCAACTATTAAGTGTAGTTTGTCCACACTACACTTAATAGTTGGGGCATTATATTGTAAATATTATTTGTAGTTTCTATCCGTGTGTTTATTATTTAAACACTTGCGATATATACTTATGATAAATTATTAAAGTGTGAAAAATCTAAAAACGTGTATAGCCATGGTAAGGTTTTTTAAATTTTAAATTTGAACCCGTTACTTCTGGCAAATCTTCCCGTCGCTCTACCTATTGAGCTATTGTATCGCTAGACGAAATCCTTGCCGGTATCGGTTACTTTTTCATTCAACAGCTAAAGTGCAATAACTATCAATTCATTAATATTAGGATAAATGATTAATATTTTACTTAATTGGAATGATATATATGATAATTCATACATATCCGAGCATAAAACAATTAAACAAATAACATGGGATTTAAAATTAATGTAAAAACTGAGAATTTCCTCCCTGTACGTTCTTGAAATTGATAAAATAGTGCAAAAGATATTAAAATCCGATACATAATATTTAGATTTTTAGTTAAAGATAAAAATTATAGGCAATCTGTCACCCACAGCTATATGTTTATTATAATGTACGGGGATGGACAGCACAAAGAACCGCTCTCGTGACTGGAGACAAGGTCTTTGGTAATAGGGAACATGCAAAAAAATTTAAATGGTCTCAAATATTTTTTTTTCGATTACTTTTTATCATCTTATTATAATAAAATATTTTTTTTTTAATTTACTAATCATTTAAGGCCATAAAATAATTTATGAAAAGTGTAACTTTAGGGAGCGAAATTCAAAATTCCAAAACGCGCCACCATTGGTCGAAAGGAAATGTGACGTCATTTGACACACCATTCAATATATCGGCGTTTAAGTTCATACTGTGGTATCAGTGTGACTGAGAAAAATAAATAATTTAAACCTATATTTTCGTGCTTAAAGGTTTTATTAAATGATGCAATTGTTTAGGTAATCTTAAAAACATTTTCTAAATACTCAAACAACTCTAACAAAACAAATACCTACAAACTCTTTTTGAATAGCAGTTAGCATGCTACTACACAATACATTTAAAATGTTTCTGCCTCTAAATCATTTTTCACTTCACTTGACTCAGATAAATAACTTGGTTGATAATCAGCAGATATAGAAGATATAAGATGCTATAGAAGTATTATCAGCTGTGTTTTCAGTAAACAATTTTATTTTTAAAACAGATAGTTTTACTTTTAAAACTGTTGTGTAACAATGTTGTGTGTTAAATGAGGAAATGGTGACAATGCTACATTTTGTTTTTCAGCAGGTATATTTACATTGACACCTTTACTTCCATACTTCGGTTTAATATTAACTTGCACAGCTTAGTCACTTGGTAATTTATCTTTAATATGCGAAAAGCAAGACTCTGCCTTATGATCATCACATTCAATAGGAGAAGTACTGAGTCTTGGCTGATTAATATCACAGACATTTGTATTGGCAGTACTAGGACTTACTACCTATATCACTTCTTCGTAAAGGTCACCAATTTTTTTAAACACTACTTTTGATAGCTAACTCTTAAAAGGCTTCATTAACCGATGTCAATCTTTGCCTTTTGACTATGCACATTCTCATTCTATCAGCTGTTGTTTTTGCCACAAAAATATATAAGGAACAACTCCTTTCTTCAAACTTAGATTACATCTTTCTCCTTGTTGTTTCGTTACACATATTATATTCAATACAATTTGCTGTATCTTCCTTAACCTGAAATAAATCGACAGACCATAAAAATTGCGTAAAACAAAAAAATATTACGGTTTTTATAGAAAGTTATACTGAAATTTGTAAGATAGGTTAGGTTAATTTTAAACTCAAATTTTCTAATGTTTAATACTTACTATAAATTTAAACTATTAGATTAAACTTATTATAAATATAGTATACTTACGTTAAATTGATCTTCACAACAATATAAACACGATTTAGAACATATATTATCCCTTTTAATTACCATACACCATTGTTTTTGTATTTTCGCATCTCTTGGAATACAAAAACCACTTTGTCGGGTGTTTTTCTAATACTATTTTTGCACTCCGGTACTATACAATACTCGTAAGATGATTTTTATCTTCTTCCATGACTTGTAAAGCAATTAAAACTTAAAATATCTATGAAATTGCTAAAAAGTTCATAGTAAACATTCACTGGATGTATCATTTGACGTCACGCAAAGCGCGCGCAAAATGGCGGTGTTTAAACGGGTCAAATTTACTCAATGTTTTAATTTTCACTTTGAAAAAAAACTAGAATCTTTTCAAGCCTATTAATATTTTTTTCTACGATATAGAGAGGTAAATGATTAATTTACGTCAAAAAAAAAATACGTGAATGTTCCCTATTCATTGTAGATAACATTTAAATTAATTCTAACAGCTGTTTGTAAATTAATATTGCAACCAGGTTACTAATAACTTAAGGACATATTCAATTATATGTTGATTTGAAATTTAAAATTCTGAATATATTTGGTGTATTTGTTTGAGCAAAAATATAGTACTTTTTTGTAATATAACTTTCGTGAACCATGATGATTATAATATATATTTACCCGGCTATGTTATTGTAAGTTAATCGCATTGTTGACCGGCTAGTTTTCGCCCCGAGTCACCGATGCTTCGAGCTCATGAAGGAACCCCGGATAGGTTGGAACTAGTCTTACAAAATTCCGTTTAATTTACGTGAATATTGCTGAGTAAATATATATTTAATAATAAATACCACTTTCTTTTGATTTAACAAAAGAAATACTCGAACAGGCACAAAATATTGTTGAATACCGTAGTGTGGAAAAAACATAAAATAGCAGTAAAACTAATAGAGCGAGCATGATCGTCAAACCGCATGGTTGCGGTTACACTCGGGTTACATAACCATGGAGATAGGTTACTGGAATAACTTTATTATAAAATATATACGTATGTGTTTCAGAAACTTAAACATATTTTCCTTTTTATTTTAGTAGAATTGCTAATTAGTAGAAACATTTTAATAAGAATAAAATTATTATAGTATTTATTGGGTTTCTTGTCGGTTCTACTACTAGTCTAGTATATAATAAGGGATGACGTCAACAAAACAATGAATGATGAAGTGAAACCATACATACATCATTAAGAGAAATTATGAATAACACCAATTGGCACCTTCTGTTAATAATGTTTATAAGTAAGGAAGAGAAAGTATTATAACAATAAGTAGTGCTTATTACAATGGAATAAGATTCTAATTACATGACAAGTGTAATATATTTGCAATTATCGAGTGATATATGTCGCGGAAGTTATGTCACTTTAATTGTTGGAGTAAAACAAGCAGATGATTGAAAACTATTTACTTATGTACTCGTCATTTGTGAAGACATTAACCATATATAACCATATATGTATGTGTAAATATTTTAATTACTTGCATAATTTGTATATTTGTTTGTGCGGAGTAATCTTCGAAACGACTTTACTCATTTATAAAGTAGGTACATTAGTGTTAATACAACAAGAAAAATATATAAGGAATGGAAATTAAAAGTTTTAATAAAAAAATGTTCTTTTCTTGTGTACTTTAATACAAATTATTTAATACATGATATACCTAATAGTAAAAAGCATTAATCGAAGTATTACAGTATAGTATTACCCATTTGTAAATAATTCATTCACAAATTATATAATAATAATATATTTTTAATAACTACCGCTTAGATCACTCTTGTTTTATAATTTTAATATTTTTAGTAAAAATGTTTTTACACTATGTTAAAAATAAAATACCCTGAGATTCTTTTTTATTTATCAATTACGGCTTATATTTTATACGTACTGACGAAAAAAACACCAATTCATATAATTACTATTTAAATATTGTTTCTTCACCAAAGAAGGAAAATGTAATGAACACAAGCGAGGCTGCGATAGAATAATAAGTAATAAATAAATTATATACATAATAATATTCTTAGGAGGTAATAAAAGTTTAAAGTTATCATTTATAATATTAATTTGTATAGAAGTCGACCGTGACTCGATTTCAACTACAGACACAATACAAACAGCTAGGACATATATATATAGGGTTATTTGTAATTAATTGGCCACCTCTTGCAGGCCGCTTCTCTACGACTTTTTAAAATTAATAGTTTAAAAAAATTAAGTTTTTCCACACAAAATATATATAGTGTGTGTGTATGTATATATGTCCTGTAAAACTGAAGTAGGTACTTGCTTGCATAAATAATTTATTAAAAAATTATTTATAAAATTTTCGTAACCAGCATTTTATTAATGTTGTCAGTACTAATTGATAAATCAATCATTTCTTTTCTTCAAACTCATAACAGCTATTAGTTTTAATAAGCTCTTCGAGGTTCCTCTTAATATCACTTTACCTTGGTACGGAGCAAAATCATAAACAAATACATATATTTTTAACATGGTATATAGCGGTACATTATTTAAGCTAAATATTAAGAAAGGATAAGCAATAATTATGAAATATATAAGTACTAGTCATTAATACTAATACAGTATTAGTAGTAAGACGTTCTTATGTGATGTCTCGTTAGATAAATAGGAGCGTCACTATTTATTGTTTTGTATTCACTTTAGCAACCATATAACTAATGTTAGTAGTTCTACTTGATAGACGCCTTTCTGAACTATAGTAGGCTTAAAAAATATATATAATTCAAAATTTAAGATAATAAACAAAAATTATAGCAGGAATTTTCACAAAATGCTACAAATTATGAATATATTTTCAATCTCGTCTGTCCCTACGTATGTTGTAAAGTCTTTAAGCTCTAAATCTAGCGCAGGTTAAGGAGAATATTATATCTTCAAATTCAACGATGTTGAATAATTAACAACATATCTATATCTATAAGAGACACTCAACTATCATTAATTTAATTAAAAGTAGAACGGAAACAAAATGTAATCTACGAGAATGTAAGTAGTTCTTTTATTATTATTTATTATTAACTAGATGGAGTTAGTAGCTACATTAAAAAGAGCGATTTTGTCACGAGTTTGTCTTATAAAGAACAAATAATTTCATATTTACTAACTCTTTGTGTTAAGATTAATACAATTAATCTTAACACAAAGAGTCTGATTCAAAAAACATATTAAACAAAAAAATATTTAATCATAAAATACTATTACACCTCCATCAATCAATCAATCAATTATTTAATCAAGACAAGTTGTAAATACCGCGTGATAATCTATCACATCATCAGTGAAAGGCGCTGGTTACGCAATCTATATCTATAGATACATAATGATATCTCAATCTAAATCCTGTCAAAATTCGTACTTTCTTTTATAACATACGATGTTATAATAATTGATATAATTATTTAATTTTGTGTGTTAGGTTAAACATTTAGGAGATTTAGTTTTATTTTTATATTGTATATTTTGTAAAGATGATTTGATCTATAAAAGTACTTTCTAAAAATACCAAATATAACAAGTTTTGTTAATTAAATGTTATAGTATGAACCTAAGACAAAAACCTATAACAACCCTGAGGACCTGTAATAAAAGCTGGAGCAGAATCGTCCAGAACTTTCCTCACCATTCAATCCGAGCATTTCTCTCAGATGGAAAGCCACCGTCCAATTAGCAGCAGTTCAATTTATTTGGCGTCGTCAAACTAAAAACCTGTTTTCCCTTGAGTGAAATTTTATACCAGACTGAGAGATAGCGCGTCTCATTACATGACCTACGTCTTAGGACTGAGGAGATAAATACCTTATATAGCAATTCAAATATTATTAATATAAGTATAATAAGCCTATAATTATATTTATCAAATTATAAAAACTTAATCGTTTAATTTATATGTTCGTTATATTTTTATTATTTAAACAACGGAAGCAATTATTCAGATATTAGAATTGTGTGCGAAATTTAGTTGAATTTCACTTTATTAATAAATTAATGTTAAAACGCGGAAAAACTTCAATTTACTGTAGAATGTGTTATATGTATTAGTTATCCGGATATTGAAGCTTGCTATACATAACATCCGGTTAGATAGTTATTAACAAATATTTCTCTATCAATTAAAATACTGATGCACTGCAGCTATAATAAATATTTTTGTTTATTGTTAAAAATGTTCATCTTGTATTTGAATATAAATAATATAAATACGAGAAAAACTTCCTGAAACTAAATATTTTTCATTTTAATAAAAACATTTAACATTATTTACTTTATTTCATTGGCATACCAAAATGCATTATCTTACAATATATACAAAAAAATAACTGACATACCATTACAATATATACTAAAGAAATTTATACAAAGTGAAAAAAACTTTGAAATAAAAAAAAATAACAGAAGCATAATAAGAAACCTAAATTAAATATAATATAATAATAAATTCCTTCATTATCATACCTGCAGTAATAGACTCATCCAACAAATCATATATTAAATTCAACTAACTATAAATGCAGTCTTTCATACCATATTTATATATTTTTTTAATTTAGGGGTAAAAAGAATATTATAAAACCATATAGTTATTATACATAGAATAGGGGAGCCATAGACAGGTCTGTGAGTCCAGTATCTGACAAATAATATAAGAGGGAAGATGAGAGATCTATACTAATTATCTTTGTCTAATCACACATGCGACAAAGAAAGTCAGAAAGGTTATCTCATTTTCTTTCTCTTTTTTTCTATGGACAAATATTAGGCTGGCTCCCCATGAATAAAATACTCATTTAAATCCAGTGCATTTAAAATTTTTATCTCAAATTATAAATGTCAGCTTCGTGAATATTAAATTAGCGACTTGATATCAATAAATCATATCTCGTATATAACAATATAATAACGTTTAAGACTGCTCCAGACTGTAACAAGATTTAAACGATTGAAGTATTTCTTTACAATAAACAAAAATATAATATATTTTTTATACATATTGTGTCACATAAATATATAAATTATATATTTCTGTGTAATTTTGAAATATCTATTTCTAATTTGGTATCAATATATTAGTATATTATATGTATTTTACTTTTACTCGTCATACATTTATCCTAGAGAAAGCAGTTTCCTGCGCAGGATGTACAACTTATGAAGGCGAAACCCTTCTTAGGTATTTCACAGATAGAAAACTAACTTTGATACGTTCGACTACTAGTTTAAAATATTGATTTTTAAGTATTTTTTATAATGCATATTTTAAATACCTTTAAAAGAAAAGATAAACAAACATATAAGAAAATCGAAAAAACAAAAATTTTGATAATTGTTGATTTTACCGAATTTATTAAATCGCATTACATACTAACAATTATATGTCTTATAAGTTATATGTATAAAAATATCCAGGTAAGCATATTATAAATAAACAAGGTAAATCAAATAAATAAAGTCATTAGTTGTAATGATGAAGTATATCAAGTCATTATACTTGTTCATTTCAACTATCTTTCCGTCTCCCTTTACCTTAGTTTTTGTTTCTTTTGTATCTTGTGTTTGCTAATAAATATATGTATTACAATATTCAAAACTGCGCCATTTTGGATCTTAAAGTAGAGTTCTATTAATGAATTCATTCTCACAATTACTGTATTTTCAAAATAAATATATAATGAAAAATAATAATACGGGCAGGGATTCGAACCCGCGACCCCTGGGAAACTGTCCTACCGCTGTACCAATTGAGCAGCCGTATAGCTTGAGATTCATTTCATTCTATATTTATTTTTAAAAACTCTTAAGATAACTCTTAAGGCTATACATGTTTTTTTTAATTTTCAATAATAATGTCAATGTTTCCATAAACTCATAGGAAAGTATTAAGAGTTACCTATCTATTTCAATGAAATCTATTTCTTTTTATTATTATTGATTATTATATTTACGTAAAATCCATAAACCTCATAACCTTTAAAATGAAGGTAATATAAAAGCTGTATATCATCAACTCACCACCAGCTCCGCAAACTTGGCGTCCAGTTCATCCTGTGGCGGCATGGGGTGTGTGGGGGTGACGGCCTGCAGCGCCAGACCCCCTTCCCCCCCCACCACGCAGTACGTTATCTCCGGCGGCTCGTCATTCTGTGAAGGAATAATGCTTTTATTATCTAATGGATTCTTTGCGTAGCGGAAATTGCTTGGACATGACAATAATAATAATATTGTTTATGTTTGAAGTAACTGTTCAGAAGTTTTGACATATCGGAAGACTTCCCTGACAACCTTATTTACTTTATTGATTATATTAATTACATAAAATAACCAGTTCAAAGTGAAATAATGTATCCAGTAATTAATAAACATAAAAAATTCGGTCATCATTGATTTTTTAAATTCAAACCAAATGTGGCCGCGTGTTTAAAGTCAATAAAATAAAATATACCTACTTAATACTGATATAGTTCATATAGATATTCGTAGAGGTCAAATGAGTTTAAAGCTACTATGACCTCAGCGTCTGAGCTCCAAAAACGAAAGTGAAAACAATGACAGAACAATTAAACAACAATTATTTACCAATTTGGGAACTGAATTCCACTGATTACTTTAATACTTCCTTTAAATATCTACATAAGACCGGCTTTAGATTCGTTTTTTTAAACCACAGTGCTAAACAATTATGAATTTAAATCAAATCTTGTCTCAAAGGTTATGAGCATATATTTATATAAAACAAATATTTAAATCATAAAATTATAATTAAGGATATATATGTATTTAAGAAAAACAACATCGGAAACGTCTCCGACGGCCTTATCGGGCTTCGTGTATGGCGGCTCAATGTTATCAAGAGAATATATCAATTTTACAATTTAAATTTAAATTCTTAATACTGTAGCTTTCACCGCACTTCTATTTAGGGTACAAAATATTTACCGACTCGATATTTTCGAGCCAACATAATTTCCTTAAAAGGATTTTTTTAATGTATATTTATTTCAATTAATAACAATTAATTTGGTAAAATAGTGATACTTAATACTCGTGAAGATATATTTTTTTAAATGTATAATTAAAAAACAAAAGTATGAACATGACAGAAAAAAAATCAGCGTAAGTAGGTAGAAATAAAAAGCAAAACAAAACTTTTAATAATATAATATGTTCTAAAACTTTTTAGTATTTAAAAAGACTGAAAAATCGCTTCAATTCGTATAAGTACAACATATGACCAAGATATAAAAATAATTGTTTTGGTGTTCTTACTATAAAGAATGAAAAATGATAAAAGTAATAAAATAATAACAAAGATTAATGAAAACTAAATATAATACTACACAATCACACTGAATGAATCATCTTATAAACTAAATCAGGGTGGCGCCGGCGCATTTCACTAAACACACAACACGCTCGTCTCGCGAATACATTACAGGGTTGACATTTACAATATGCACTTGTTAAATATTAAAAAGAGGAATAAAAACAAAAGACAAGAACATTGGAAATATAGTTTAGTCATTGTAACATTAACTATTGATGGTCTAGATAGGATAGGATAGGATAGGATTAGATAATGTTCAATACAAGAAACCAAATACCTAGTAATGTAAACAAGAATACACTTGGTGAATAAGTTTCAAGAATCATTCTAGTACGAGATCTTGGTTAGTTTATTAGCTTTCTCAGCCAATGAGAAATAATCTTAATGATAACACGAAATATCTTCAAACAGAACCAATGTACACAGTTAATATCAACCACTTGTCAGTGTGTACATTGAGGCGATGAACAATACTGATGATATTAAAACAATTAACAATGGAATATTATAATATTTTTGTGATATGAAACATTTTATTGTGTTTGTTTCAATGTTTCTTTTCGACTTATCCTTGTATTCAATTCAATTATTATTTCAATATCATTATTATCACAGAAAATGTATACATATACGAGTAAGAAAACTAAAATCAGTACACTATATATTTTATTATTATTATATATTGCTATTTGCGAAGTGAGATTTTCTCTAGTACCTACCTAAGAACTCTTAACTATCGTTTTTTAAATATTCGTCTGTTATTTTGTTAAAGTGGTTTAAACATGAAATGGATTTAGATGAAATTTGGTACATTTAAAACTATCTATTATCATGAAAATCGTTCTATTATTATTTATATTAGTATAATAATTAAACAATAATAACTCCATATATATGTGATATTCAATATCTAGTTCGTGATCAACCCTGGAGTCAAGTATAAGACATATTATTTGAGTCCATGACATCACCCCGTCTGCCCCGGCCCCGCTCACTAAATATATTCAACACAACAAACCTCATTATTCTCTACATTAATATTTAATCGCATATATAATATATACATATATTTTCTTAAACGACGCACAAAAACCAAAGGTTTCTTCTTTAAACAGAATTTATACCCTAAACAAGTTTTATATTTGAACGGAGTCGTATTGATTTTAACTGTCATCCAATAAAGAAAATAAAGACTAAAACTATTTATTAAATAAAATATTGTATAAAACTTTATAGTAAAATATAAATTTAATGTTTATTAGTAAGTATAAATAATTATAAAATTCAAATTAAAGATTTCCTAAAAATAAAAGAGTAAAAAAGTAAAAACCAGAACTAATGATAATATGCAAACATTATAAATTTATTGTATTATTGAATGTTTTACATTTGTAATTTATTTTTATGTCTTTACGTCATTTCCATGTTTCATATAAAGTTGAGCAAAACCTTGAGCAACACATTTATTTATGCCACACTTGAAATGTCGTGCGAATTTAGAAACATTTTTCAAAAGAACTTTAATAAGAATCTTTGCCCAAATACGTCTAATTGACGTTAACAATGTTACTTCACACAAAATCAGTTTGAGGAACGACTGCCGCCCAATTGGATATCACATTAAAAAAACTTCTTAGAACTAAAGATGTTCAAAGAATAAAAAACAAATATTATAAAAATTTTCTTCATCACAAACATATCTGAAGTATTATCTTTTTTTATATAGAATCTAAAGATCATCAACGCAAGTTGGATTCGAACCTTATCTCTCTTATTATGAATTAGTACATATATTTTAATTATCACATGATAAGAAACACTCACACCCGGTTTAATAGAACACCTCCTCTTCAAAGACACACCCTGTTTGTTCTTTCTCTTCCTCGAAAACATCACAACAGAACATATAACTAATTATAAAATACTACTACTTGTATTTAATAGTGACATTTATGTATGTATGTCTTAATAAGGAGCAGCGCCACACGTGCGGGCAGATCGTCCCAGTAATGTCGACTCCGTAATTACGTATAGTATACTTCCGTACAACGTAACCTCTCCTTCTAATTCTATCAACAATTAGTTGCTCGCAGCACGAGCTTCAAAAGAATTTACCAAGATAACACGACGAAACATTAAATTTACCGTGATAACCCAACGAAACATTTAATTTACTGTGATAACACAACGAAATATTAAATTTTCGTTATTTTTTAAATTAATAAGAAAAGGGCTTATTCCGATCTCTATACTTAATAAGTGAAATGTTTTTTGATTACGTTATTCATCTTTTATTTACAAACAACAACTATTCGTGTCTTTCGCAATGACCTTAACGAAATGCCAAATATTTCAAGTACAAAAGCGTTATTTACTCTTAGATTTACTGTTGATCCTAATTGATAGTATTGTGGTATTTGACGGTGTTTTTAAATATACATTCGTTAATGTGCTTAGAACTCGTCGGACGAAACATTCCACCCCTTGTTGTAAGATACATTGGGGTTAGTAAATAGAACCTTTTATATAAGTGTCAGTGGCAATTTAATTTATTTAAATAATAAATTAAACATCAAATAACAATAAAACACTGTCATTAACAGCAACGTTCCTCAAACCTTTACTCTTGAATTGAAATTATGTATCGATAATAATTCCATAGTATATATATACTGTAATAACTATATCAGTATATTTATTTATGTATGTATTATTATTATCAAGAAATAAAAGTACGTATTATAACGAATTGTTAAAAAAATATAAAATCAGTTTCCACACAGTAACAAAAAAGATTGGTTTAATAAAGTATGTATAATTCAAACTATTTAGAATTCTCCAAGAATTGCATTTGTATTAGAACAGTACTAAATAAACTTTACATAATTTTATAGTTGAAACATAATTTGCAACACAATATGAGATCAATAACATATATATATGTTACAGCGATTATAAAATTATAATTCAGTATTTACTAACCTTCCTACTTTGTAAATTTATGATAATCATTTTATTTTATTTAAACTTAACTATATTAAAACAAAGTTGTAATTTGTAATGTTTTTATTATTTTAATATTTAAAATATAACCATTTTAATAAACTTTTGTCGTAATTTATATATTTGTATTGAGCAGAGGATTACAATAAAGAACTGATTAATGAAGAAGCCGACAGTCTTTGTGTTCTCTGATGACAAATGATAGCTTTTCCCACGAACATAATGTTTTTTCTGTCACAAAAAGTAAAGTTACGGTCAATTAGTGCGCAAAGCTCCATACAAATCGATCTAGTAGTTTTTGCATGATTGAAGGACAAGACATCCAAACTTTCACAATTATAATATTACTAGCTGCTAACTGCGACTTCGTCTGCGTGCAGTATTTGTATAACACCTTACATGTCCACCTATTGGAACCAGATTTTATTCACCATTTTGTCAATTAAAAGTTTGTTTTGGTGAACTTTTTTTTTTAATTAAAGTAGCTTAAGTTACTCTTTATACCATCAGCGAAAGTAAAATCAATCCGTTTCAGAGACAAGTCTGAATAAACAGACTGTCAGAATGACAGACAATTTTTTTTCAAATAGATTTTTTTATGTTAAAACCATATAGTATACTATCATGTGGTATTTTCTAAGACTTTCACGAGTAGGTACTACACATTGAAATAAAACTTTTTTTTCAAAAGTTAATTTGTAATGACAAACAGACACTTCAACTTTATTTTCAAATGTATAGATTAGGATTTGAACTACTTTACCAAACTAACAACATTAAAAGCAGAACTGACTGTCAAGGTAGATTCATTATATTTGTATATCGTATATTTATTTGATAAATATATAGAAAAACTAAAAGCTTTACCGCTTTATCTCAACTTTTTGTCGATTGATCGAGTGACCTCTTATGCTTGGGGACATTTTGTATACATACATATAAAAAGAATTGAAAACTGGTTTATCCGGTCATTGATACATATACCTAATAATTTATGTCAAAGAAACCTCATTCCAGCATAATTAAGATTATTCCTTAGAGCATCACATCACATCACATCACACAAACACACACACACACACATCACATCACACGATGTGCAGTGATGGTGTTAAAACCACGAAGATAGATAATTATAATTTTAATTACGTTTATAATACTTTTTATATTGTTTATCACGATTAATATAAAAATTGAAGCATTTTTGTTTTGTATTATTGTAAGGATATTTCAAGGTGACTGCAGAGGTCAATTGAAACATTGATTGAAAACTTCATTTTTTTAAATAAACGTTTTAATATATTTATTGTAATTTTTGAGATTACACAAAATGATGCTTTTGACTTAGAAACTGATTTCTGAAACAGAACACTTGACACATAGATTCCTCAGACTTTTTATAATTATGTTTATATTTAAAAGAACCTTGCAGATATAACTAACAAATGAAGTCGCGAAAGTAGCACAAGAATCGTACCTGCGACCCGTGAGACCTGATATCCGGTGTCGGCTGTCTAGAGTCGTGATCTCGAGACATTTGACACTCTACACTACACTAAAGATACCTAGAAAATGCCAGTAGCTGATTCTAGCATGCATGTACATGAAGGAACTGTAATTTTCAAGAACATATAAATTCTTTTTATATATTATTATATGTACGATAACATTATTTTATTTTTCCATAAAACATATTTGAACTATATAGTTAATAGAATATGAATTTAATAAAACGAAGATAAAAAATTTAATGATGCTTAAAAGAAAATAATTCGTACAAAAAAAAACTACGCACCTTTTCAGTATATTTAAAAATATTCATTGCCAAAAAGAACATTTGTCATTAATATGAGAAGTTTTTTTTATTTATAACACACATTGTTTGTGTAGTAAAAAAATAATAAATATTATTTTCAGTAACAAAACAAATGACGTGGGAACGATACTCGAGGAACATTCACCAGACCAGCGATGTTAACCAATCTATAAGATATCACAAACAATCAGAACCTATCTATCTAACTATATTTAACATGCCTACTACGCACATTATATATATATATATTTATTTTTGAAGATGGAACAAAATTCATATGATTTGCAAGTTAATCAATATAGGCTATAGGTACATCAAATTATTAAAATATTATTCTTAGATTATATTCCGTAATGTGCCCTTGACTTGTTCCGTAGTTAAATGTAACAAACGGATGAATCAACAACATCCAGCAGAATGAGAAGGTTATTCTGTCAGTGTTATACAGTTGTAGATGAACATACCTCAATAGCATTACTGAAATATATAACAAGGAAATTTAGGTACTCGTAATATCCTATTTTTTATTATTGATTTGATATTTAATGAAAAATGGAAAATAATTTATTTTTTTGTTTCTATATAGAAGGCGATAACATATTTACCTAATTGACAATATGTTACATATATAACAATATAAAAATAAACAAAATCTAAATCAACACTAAATTTTCATAAATAATAGATCATCCTGTTTTATTGCATTATACCACTACAATATATAAAATAAATATTATTCAAGTGAACTTTAGACACAACTCAGTCAATCTTCAATACTATTAAGAAATACGTAAATACAATAAATACATAAATGGTGCATTACATCGTGATTTATAGCGGGTTATTATTTAAATATACTTCGGCTGTCTGTACGTTTGTAAACCGGAATGTATTTATAAACAGGCCCGCATTCAAAATAAAGACCAAGATAAAGTCAACATTGTGACCGTTTCATTACTTTTGCATATAGTTATATAGTTGAGTTGTCTAAATTTGTAAATCACTTCTCTTTATTTTAAGGTTTTTATTACAATTTATATATTTCTGTTCAAAAACAAATTGGGATTCTATGAATATATATTATTAGTGTCATAGAAAAGTTATAGTTTCCTATCATTGTAACTTACTTGCAGGCAGGGGCACATGGGCCACCGTCGTCGCAGCGCGTGCGGCATCTTCTTGCGCGGCGGCTCGGTGTCGGGAGCTGTGCCGCAGGCCCAGCGCACCAGCCGCGCGCGGGCAGTCTCCGCCGCCTCCAGCCCGCGCGACCAGGATGGTAGACCCTGAACCGAACAAGGGACACTTTAATAAAACCTTTGAGATAGAATAAATAGTGGCAATTCCTGTTAAACTTATATGCGGTTTAAATTCTTGCTTTGTGAAAATTTTAAACTAAAACTTTACTTCTAGATATATATACGTAGTGCGTCCCTATTTAAATTATTTTTGTTGGATCTTCTTCGATTGGGCCGGACTTCTGTTTTATTACAATAACATGAGAGACGCCAAGTTATGGCTGTGGTCATTTAGAATATACATATTATATTATATGTATTAATGTCAGTTACTAAACATCAGAAGAAGTATTTTAAAAAACAAAATACTGTATTACATAATTCAGATTTTCATTAAAATTTTAACAGGATTGCAACAGCAATATTAGTAAATATTATTGGACTAAGATTACTCAAATTAATAATTTATTTATATAGTAACATCAACGAAATCCATCTGATGAAATTGGAAGATGACTTAATTAAAAAAAAAAAAAGAAATTTTGACATTTTATGCGACGAAATTATTAAAATAATGTATTTATTCATAATCTTTTTACTGTAACACGAGATAGAAGATTCTGAGACTTATTTACACACACACATACAGTCATCACATTAAGAAATATGGATTTATGACAACTCGTTAACATCCTTACATATTATCAGGAAATGAAAATCAATTAACAAACAGACTACCAAGTCCTCGTGCATATTTTAGAAATCCAATAATATTATATTAAGAAAAACCAAAAAAAATATACATGTTCTTAGATAAATGTCTATATTTAATACTCATTGACTAATAACCCCGAGTGGTTTCGAACATGGTTTAGTATAACCAGGTAAATATTAATATTTATAACTACATATGTTTACAAATTATAAAACTAATACTAACTAAAAATAATATAAATTTAGCATTGTCTAGTATTGTATGTTTATACAAACATACAGTCACAATATTTATTAGTGTAACTACCTCATAATGATCTGATCTCCTGACATCGACTCAACGCGTGAACGATCAATGAACTGTATAAGGAGTTAAATCCTGATGTTATTTTAATCTCTAACAATCCTTTCTTTTACATTAGGGATGTTGCTATTTATTAATTTATGAGAATATTGAGTAAATTTATAATAGTAGTTTAAAGAAGTATGGAAACCAAGTTACAATATTTAATTAGGAAAAATTATAAAGACCATTAAATTTAATAAAACGTTATATTTAATTAAACGATTGTATGAAAAATATCAAGCCATTTGAAGTTTATATACTTAACTATATCATTGATTTCGTCACATCCGAAATTCTATTGTTCATTTGAACTTTAGTTCGGCATTTAACTATTGCTGAAGATCGGAACGTGTGATTACTAACTCATGAATGAGTGATTACTAACTCACTGACGTTACTACCTACACCTGTTAACTATGAAAAGGGATGTATGTGGTTAATTTGGGTGAAACTAAAGGTACAATTATCTTCAAATAAGCCGAAATAAGTTCGATATACCTTCAAACTCTTGAACCCTCGAGGTAACCTCATTATATCAATATAACAATCTGTTTCGAAAAACAATATTCCCACACTATAACAATGTAGCTACAAGTGTTGCGCCTGCGCATCGAATTAAACAATGATCTAGCTCGATCACTTTCCGACGACCGTGAACTTTCATTGTTGTCAGGAAACAGCTGTCAATACGCGTTAAAGACTCTGGCTTTCGATTTTTATTTGACTCTCTCAAAGATATTGCACTTTTTTTACGATTTAAAGATTCTATATTTACAGTTACTACCCAATACAAAAAGATAAATTTATATATTTTGACGATAGATGAAAGGATTCGATTATTTATAATTGCATAACTAACTTTCTTGCCTAAAGCATGATATAATCCGAAGATAAATCCCAATAGCATTCCGACATTTGAAAAAAAAACAATGTACCAATCAGTTCAATATAAATTATAAATGCACATCATGGAGGCACCTTCACCACTATGGGCACTTTCGTCTGACCGTGAACGATGGCTGGTGGAGGAGTGTGTCATGGGGTCAGCCTTGCTATGGACATCACGTAGATCAGACGAGGTGAAAGTGATTCGAACCATCTCTAACACTATTCATATTATACGCTTAATGCTGTTAGTATAGGCGGCCAATGTTAGGTAGTACCGATGAACGTATTATAAGTTACATATATGCTATATCAAAATAACATTGCCGTTACACATTGAAGCCAAAATAAACATTTACTTTGTGAATGAATATCATTAGAATACATTAACTAGACTCTAGATATAGGTCATTAAAATAGTTAATTTTAAGCTATAACATTTGACAATTTATTAAAGTTAAATTACTAAATTATATATCCACCACAGATTATATAATACCTCAATCTATACTTAATGATCAAACCCTTGAACCGACGACATCTGCATACCAAAATGTAATTATATGTAAATAGCAAAATATAAAGCTCAACTTATAATGAACTATGCATTTATTACAATATAATTGACCTCCTAGACGAAAACTCAGTAAATCTCTATTATTTGATTATCAATATGATATGATAATCATTTGAACTAATCCTACAGTGATGTGAATATTTTGGTCTCTGTATGTGGAGCGGAATCTGTTACAAAAAGTGGATCAAGTAAGAAATCCGGTCCGGTCTCTACTATAGGTATTGAAAACACGTAAACGAGCGATACATTGATGAACAAGGTGTATTCAAACTAAGCGAAGGCTTGAATTATTCATTGAAGGTACTGTCTGAACAGATAGAGGAAAAATCTCACAGTATACACATATATATATATACATTATGAAAGATTTGACGTTTAATACTTTACGAGAAGATACCTACGAATGAGGACTTCAATAAAAAACAAAATAATCAACTTTTTTTTATTATATTAGCATTTAATATTACTCATTAGATGTGCAATAAAAAACAACAATATTTAGTACAGAAACATAAAATCAATTATATAAGCAACAACTTTTACAACACTTGAATATCCATATATGTAATATTAAAAGGGACCTACACCCTGTACATAACTGTAAAAATACATATATATCGCTTCTGTATATAAACAACATAGCTTACTTATCGAGACAATTAATACATTTAGATCAGATAACAAAAATATCAAACTGCCGCGACGAAAGGTAAAAAGTGGAACAAACAGACAGACAGTTGGGTCCAAATCAATATCAACGAATAGTTGTAGTACTACTGTAGTAGGTACCTACTTGTTACGTGCGGGCGGAAACTTTAACCGGATCTAAACTTACGTCATTGACCTCAATTATTCTAATTGACATTTCTTGTATAATGCTTCTTGCATACACAATTATCTTATATTTTTTATAGAGTATGTATTGTATTTTCGTAATTTTTTTTTTCTATTATATTTAACCAATGTTAGTTATTATTGAAATACAATTAAAATTATTTTATTTTCCTGAATGTATTTAATATTCCAGTCACTTGACACGGAGCTCTGAGGTCAACCGTACCCCGAACATAAAAATATAGGAGTCGATAGTAGTACCATGTACTTCATGTATATTTAGAAGGAAAGAAGTAAAAATATTATGCTCAAGATTGATTGGTTAAATAAAACATTAGAAATAATTACAACTAAATAAAGGTACACATATTGAATTTAAGAAAGCTATTAGTAAAAAAAGTAATGAAAAGAAACTAATATTATAATATCACAATGTAAGAAGATATTAAAGTTATATGTTTACTATATACCTATATGTTAATTAATAATATTCATGTCAGTTTAAAACTATGAAACGGTTGAAATATTTTTATTGAATATTATGTAAGTGATGTTTTGTAATATATTTATATTATAAGTTAATTACAAAATAAATTTGCATAATAAATTCATTGGGGCATAGAATAGTGCTAAATTAACTGGAGTGTCTTAAGAGTCGTGGTTCGTGATTTACACACACAGACAAATACATTATAACAAATTATCTTTAAACTTATGAAATATTTTAAAACTTCTCAAAGTTCGATGCGAAGTTCAACTTATCACTGTAATGTTATTAATATATAACAGTAATATTAACGAGTCAGTGAAGTTGTTATAGTTTTAATTTTGTATTAAGATAATAAAAGCTTTTAATTGAACGCCAAAAAACTTGGAAATTCTTTTCCTCCTTAGATGTTCTTCAGTTAATTTTATTAATTTATCATTCGTACGTACCTTAATAAATAAGCGTGCGAATCAATAAAATAATATGTTTTATTTTATACCTCTTTATCCTCCATACTCCATCGAATGTCATGTAAATCTATGACCTCTGACGAGACCTTATCCACCTCACAAATACCCAACCTTCACGCCCGGTGTCAAAGACACATTAAAGTTTCAAAACACACCCAATTCTTAACACACCTAACCAATCATGCGACAAAAATTTCGTAGATTATAAATATAAAACACATAAAAAAACACACACATAAACACATGTTATAAATATAACACAAACGTTATAATTTATATAGACGTAACAATAAACCCATACAAAAACTTATTACGAGATCACTTTCCAAGACAAACCTGTGTTAAGGGATTCTTTAACGTCACAATGACCAAATTTCTTTTATAACGGATGTATAAGCATTTTAAGATAACAATGACATTAAGTTCACATATTTACGTAATATTCAAACGTGAGAGTGTTGATGTGAAAATAGACTGAAATTGTCAATTAAAAGTTATTTATTTAATTTCATACAAGACGATGGGAAACATTCCAAAAAAATTATTAATTTCTCCCACGTGCATACAATAATTATGTTAATATTGTCTGAAAAATTACATTGTTTAAAGTATAATTTAAAACAAAATTATTTCTAAAGGAATTGGATATCCGATACAAATTGTTATCATTTCCTTAAAGCACAGGAAAACTTGAGATATGTAATTTATCAATAATTGCCAATCTCTATGGAGTTTTCTTAAAACGGGATACAAAATAAAATATTAAAGAGTGTAGTCGTAAAGTCGGTGTACAAAAAAGGAGAAACTTAAAACATGATGTAAGCCTTACATTAAGTACTCATACTCATGATAGTACTCATACTCATGATAGTACTCTTACTCATGATAGTACTCATACTCATGATAGTACTCATACTCATGATAGTACTCATACTCATGATAGTACTCTTACTCATGATAGTACTCATACTCATGATAGTATTCTTACTCATGATAGTACTCATACTCATGATAGTACTCTTACTCATGATAGTACTCTTACTCATGATAGTACTCATACTCATGATAGTACTCTTACTCATGATAGTACTCTTACTCATGATAGTACTCTTACTCATGATAGTACTCATACTCATGATAGTACTCTTACTCATGATAGTACTCATACTCATGATAGTACTCTTACTCATGATAGTACTCATACTCATGATAGTACTCTTACTCATGATAGTACTCTTACTCATGATAGTACTCATACTCATGATAGTACTCTTACTCATGATAGTACTCTTACTCATGATAGTACTCATACTCATGATAGTACTCATACTCATGATAGTACTCTTACTCATGATAGTACTCTTACTCATGATAGTACTCATACTCATGATAGTACTCTTACTCATGATAGTACTCATACTCATGATAGTACTCTTACTCATGATAGTACTCATACTCATGATAGTACTCTTACTCATGATAGTACTCTTACTCATGATAGTACTCTTACTCATGATAGTACTCTTACTCATGATAGTACTCTTACTCATGATAGTACTCATACTCATGATAGTACTCTTACTCATGATAGTACTCATACTCATGATAGTACTCTTACTCATGATAGTACTCATACTCATGATAGTACTCATACTCATGATAGTACTCATACTCATGATAGTACTCATACTCATGATAGTACTCATACTCATGATAGTACTCTTACTCATGATAGTACTCATACTCATGATAGTACTCATACTCATGATAGTACTCATACTCATGATAGTACTCATACTCATGATAGTACTCATACTCATGATAGTACTCATACTCATGATAGTACTCATACTCATGATACACACTCTATGTAGTATTATCTCATGCTCTTACGATTATTTCTTATAGCATTGCTGTTCTAAAATAAAATTACCCTTAATTCAGTAGTAACTTACCATTATGAAGCTGAAATAATACAATACATAATTTGTAGATTAAGTTACATTTACATTCCAACCTATAAGTGAATATAAAATGATAAAATTCATCGAAACGAGCGGATCACGAACCTGCGACCTCCAAGAAAGATTCACGTCAGTTTGTAAATCGAGTTACCGTGTCGCTACCCACATTTTAAAATCTAGATCTATCACTCTAGATACGATCATCTTTATTGGGATGGAGATATCTATTAGGTTGTTACAAAAAACCCAAAAATATTTCTCATTCTATTATCTCATAAGCGGTTCTATTTTCAGTGAGATAAAATTATGGAATCCTTATTTTAAACAATTTAACTAATCTAGAAATTGAAACTATTTATCTACCGTTACGTGCCAATAATGAAAAAACTTTAATGAAAAGATTAAGTATAGTATCAGTTACAAAGATTATTTCATATAATGGACTAGATCACTATAATAATTATAAAGCAAAGCAAAAGATACGATAAAATCACTCAATAACAGCATTCTTATAAGAAGGAAACACAAACAAACATTCACACACGAAGGTTGCTTTTTAACTAGAGCGTTAATTAAAACATCAATCATAGATGATGAGATTATCAGATAAGACTACATAACTACGAAAACAACAAAATATATAAAGTAGGTCAGTGTTTTAAATTGATTCAAATTATAATAATATTATAATCTTTATTAAGTTACGTAATAAAGGTAAATTATTTTTTATTATACGATATATTCAGTTATGATTTATTTATGTGGAGTCATCTTTATAACTAAACATGAAGAAAAACAAGGAAATACTATTCACAAGTCATTTCAGTGAACAAGTATTGTTAAAGATCCCCTCTTTATTTACGAGACATAAAAATAGGGAAAAGTCAGACAAAGTTACAGTCATACAAATATATTAGGAAATAAGTATGCGTGATGTTAGAAACATCTCAAGATTTATGGTTTGTGGTTTTGAGTATATATTTTATATAGTTCCAAAGCTGACACAAACATACTGACAGCCGAGACCGATAGACATTATTACAACCTTTGACATCGTAATGCATATAACGATTGCCCTCAATACGCTTTAATAATGTATAATAATCATTAGATTATAGAATATATAACGAAAAAGCCTAGTTATAAGTGATTTATGATTATTATATAAGGAATAACGCCAGTGGGGCATGACGTCGGACGGTATGCGGAAAATACTTTGAGGAACAACGAGGCAGTGCAATGTCACCAGTATAAGGCAGTTAAATATATGTCTAAGTATAAATAATGCACATAAATATTACCCTCGTAATTATATCAGAACGCTAATAAATAATAATTAAGTTAAAAACCATGAAGTTTGCTAAAACGTGAAAAAAATTATTAGGACAGAAATAAAATAATATTTTCATCTAAAATATTATATGACGCTAAATCTTGTATCTCGTGGGCAGGTTTTAATATAATGATTATCTAGAATTATATCACTATGTAAATATATACTTTATTTTGTAATAAAGTATTTGTGATTATCATTACTCACCTACTCTGAAATTTATCAGACATTGTCTGATTACACAAACTAAATACTTCAAACGATTTAAAGTGTAAATCTATCTCTCTTCTATCTATATAAAATCTCATCTTATACATGTTATATCACACTATATCATCATCAGATGGTGTCTATAAAATAACATCATCTAGAAAAGTTATTAAATAACTCATTAGCTCGTTGATTAAAAAAATTCACACACAACAAACATACAAAAAATAATGATCACGTAACAATATGATTAGAGAAATGTTATATAGTGGCAGAGTAATGAATATGTAATAAACCGAACCGCAAAGGTCAGTCGTGACACGAAGTTGGTGAACGGGAGCATTCTTGGCCACATCAGTTAATGGACACCCACTGGCGTGTTCAAAGCATCACATCAAATAAAAAATATATAATATAATATTAGCTTTTGTCCACTTCACTCTTATACGAACAAACCGACTTTCCAGCTTCATTATATTGGGCATTGTTATTTCGAAATCACTAATGCAGCCAATTTTAATAGTTCTTCATTCAAATTTATCAGACAAAACCGATATTGAACTATAGAGGATCAATAATAAATGTTCATACAATTTTCTTTCATACTTTAAAATTAACCCAAAACAAAATAATCCTATAAAAGAAAGTAATTTTACTCTCTAATATATTACTAATATAAAAATATTTAATTGACTTTCTTCTTATATTTTTTATGCAGAAAGGAAAATCATATACAGTAATAATAACAGTAGCAATATTAAACCAAACAGGAAAACGTCGTCACAAAATGAACAAAACCCATAAAAGGTAACAATAAAAGAAACCTTATATAGAAAAATGCAGTTTCTTTTAAAGAATGTACATTACATGATAAAGGACTGATAAAGTTGACGTGAAGTATTCTTTATCACAGTCGATAAACAAAACAGTGGACCCTACACAAACACCGGGATATTTATGAAAAATGAAGAGAAACGAGCTACTAACAAAGAAAATTAATATTAACATCTAACTTAACTGCGCATGCCTGCTAATATGATGTATATGCATGTGTATGATAATTTTTAATTACTATCTATAAATATATTTAGCTATGTCAAGCTTATATGTCCAGTAAGACCGTGTAACACTGTAGCTCAAACGACTGATAGGCGGAACGGTATACTATAGGCTACAGGTTCGACCCTGTTCTTTGATGATGTTATCGTTTTATAATTATTTAAATAAATGCTTGGTCGTAGTAGCAATAAGAATGACAACCTAAACGAGTATTCAAGCCAATTTTGTAAGAAACTGGATGTTTCAGTAAAAGGTTTTATTTTTGTTCATGGCTGACATAACTATCACAAACCCATGCAATTATTATTATTTATTAAATAAATTTATGAGCACATAGTTAACTTTAACAATATTAAAAGTGTAAGGCACAAACTACCATACAAACTTTACATAAGTAAGTAAAAGTTGTTTGTAGATCACAGATTTCAAATCTTACAAACAGTCTTCCTTTCATCTTGTCTCCCAGAAGTCAGAAGTCATCATGAGATGAAGATAACATGTAAGGTGACCATTTCGTTTATTTATAGAGAGATTTTCTTTTAGAGAGTTCTTAAATGGATAATCATCAATAATGTAAAATGATAAAATTTTGTTTATACTTTTATGTCTGAATATATTATCCATTTTTATAAAATTATAGTAGGTAGACAACGTAGATAATATATGATATTAATAAACTAAAATAACATATCCACAGGAAATCTCAATACCATAATAAAATATAATAAAATATTAAATTGTGCAGAATTTGAACCTGTTATCTCCTGAGTTCGTCTCTGTGCTTTGTCCAATAAGGATTGACGGTCTATTAAGAGTATTAGTTTTTATTCGTCTCCATACTCAAATATAATTAATATACAAAAACAGTAAATACTTACCACATTGATTTTGCCGAGCACGTGGCTTATTTGGTCCTTGCTGCACATTTTGAGATGAGATGGTATTTTTGAACTCACAGTCACATGGGTCACTTAATTTTTACTCTCAAAGCATTCTACGATATGATTGTTATATTTTGCTTTGTTTCTTTGTGAGGTCTGGATTTTATGTCCCTTCGAATTGCTTTTACTACCAAAACGTCAGAATAATATGTAAGCTATTTGTTAATTAAATATATGACAAATAATAAGCTTGTCACAAATCTGATTAACTGACAAGACACTAGAGGTATAATGAACTATTAGAAAACAAATTAAAATCAATGTTACAATTATTTCTTTAATGAATATTACGAAACATTTCGGAATGCTGTGTAGTTGGCTGTGCCGGCTATTGTTGATAACGATACCAAATAATTACAACTTTAAATGGTTATACTATATTGTGTACTTAATTAATAGTCGTCTAAACAAATTGCAAAGTAATCAAAACAAAATGTTAATTTTACCATGACTGTCTTTATCTACTAAATAATTATCAGCTTAAGGTCGTCTGTGGACGGTTATGGTAAATTTATTAATTTTATTTAAATTAACTATAATTCTATTTAATCGTATTTTCTTTTTATTGTTTTACAAAATTAACAAGTTTTTAACAGCCATTTCAACATTTTCTGATTGGCAATAAAGTAATATATAAATAAAATAATATTTATAACAGGGATCGAAAAACTGATCGGATATTAATAACGACAAACATTTTGAATACAATTTCAACTTAATCCGCCTACACAATAAATAATATCAAATCAGTACAAAATAATTCAAGCCACTAGCATGTTAACAAGATAGTAGATGCCCTTAGCATTTGATGAATATTGATGAAAGGTTAAAGGTCAAGTGAAAAGCACATCTACGCACCGACAGACTTAAAACTAGCAATACACTTTCCTTTCGTGGTTTTCCATCATTACTATTTAAAATGATATACAAATTTAATAAGATGGAAGATTCACAAAGGAATGACAATTTTTTTTTTTCATAAATTTTTACTATAATAAAACCATATGATTAAAAAAGAAAATTAAATTATAACTTTTTTAATTTCTGACTTCTATTCTTCAATTGAAGTCACGGCTCTTTTTAAATGCTCAACAACAAAGAAGTCTATTACTAATTCTTTAGACCTTAAAAAACACCTATAACTTTCATGAACTTGCATTCCAAAGAAAACGATAATATCTATTACAAGCACCTGTACTGCTATAGACATAGGACTCAAAGTCTAAAGCACTAACTTGCTATCAGTTCGTCTAACACATTTTTACGATTGCCAATTTCATGCTATTTGGTCAAATTAGTAATTGTAGGAAAGCTTTCACAAAAAAGGTTAAAAAGTCGTGATCTGTCAACGGACCTGAACATCTTACGTAATTAAATGATATAATGCTATCAGTTATGAATAAGAGTTTAATTACTGTAGATATCTACATCTCTAGATACATTTAGTGCCAAAATAAATCATTACGAATTCAAGGTTTTAAATTAAGCTATATTATTTTTTTCCTCGTGCTATAAATATTTAAATTAAACCCTATATATATATATATTATTTTTTCACTCATATTCTTATAAAAACTTATTTAATGTAGCTGTTCCGTGCTTTCTAAATTGGTTCTTATTACTTATGTTCCCACGAACAATAAATACATATTATTCAAACTTAACGCCTATGCGTTATACCATTATTAGCTGGAACACTTTCACTGTTATATTATTGTAGATTTCCATATCGAGGTAAAAGTATTTCTCATCTTATATAATTACCTTTATCTTTCAAAGATAGGCATAATTTTTAAAACCTTCCAGATACTTCAAAAGCATTAACATTTATAACTGATTTATTACTTTTAATATTGTGATTATCTCTCCTAAATTATTAATAAATTAGACATCATTTGTTGCATTGGTAAATAATTTCTCGCGGTAAGAACAATTTTCTAATGTCAAAACCAATGTTACACCAGATCTCGGTTACACCATTTGCTTGCACATAAATAACAAATACATATTTTCTTGCAAAAAATGAAAATTAGTAAGAAACATATTTCTAATATTTTATATGAAACATTGTAAAATAATTTAATGTCTTAACCGACTTCTAATAATATAGTAAAGGTTAAGCAATATTTCATGGTAAATAAAATAATAGAACAATTTTCCCGTCATTGCGTATACAAATTGTGACAAAATGCTTTTAATGTAGGAACTGACGTGCAAATGAAGAGTAAAATTACCCTGCGGCATGCGCTGGCGCAACACGCTCAAATGTTAGCGAATGGATTGTAGTTGGTTTCCGTTGTCTTAGGTATATAGCTTTAAATAAACCGTGCCTACATTAGCATACAATAAATAAACCGATATATCTTTGCTGATTAAAACATTCAAATAAATAACGTTAAGGATTAAATTAAAATATGACTATTTATAAATCACAATACATATTAACGTACCATTCTCTTAGTGTATAATCCAAACACTTGAACTTATTTATTTTATGTATATAGGTAACTATATGTATATTTTATTATTTTTTTAGCTGCCGCTCGGCCACGTTTGGTCTGTCTCTAACTAAAATATGACTATTATTTTAATGTGGGTAGAATATATTTCAAACACCAATTTTATGACTTGTCATACTCTTTGAGAGTATTGACTTTACTAAAATATAAACAATACAAGAAAACTGATAAGGTTATTTTTTAAACAAAAGAAACAAATAAATGTAAAATTAGCTGCAACTAATTAAAATGATATGAAAATAACTCAGATAACATATTATTCTTTTGCAATCGTGATAAATATTTTATCGTGAAAAAAAAAATCATAATCCATGCACTTTTCATACGTATTCTAGAGATCAAATATAAAAAGAATACTGTTTTATTATATTTTATTTATATGTAAAAATAGATAAAAAATCACTATTATTCTGGACATAGTATATCGTAATACAATTCTGCATAACTAATAATATCACTATTATTATTATCAATATTACCTGCACATCCAAAAAAATAAAAAATCGAGACCCCAAAAGAAAATAATCACAAGCACATCGTAATCACTGACAGTTCATTCAGTCGTGGGTGTCGTGGGTGTCGTCGGTGTATCCGCGAGGCGCGCGTCGCACCCAACACGCCGCAGGTTACTGAGCTGTGAGCCGCGGTGGGTGATAGGACGCAACTGTTCATACTAAAAGTAGGTAGCCATGTCACGGTAGAGAAAAGTTAGAAAACAATCATTGCTTACCTTAGTCGTATTGTATCTTTATTGTTTGTGTCTTGAATGTTATATTACCTCTAACAAAATGTATTTTGTATTAAAAGTTACTGTGATTGGTGATGTTATCTCTAATACTGTAATTTCTTATTAGAAATGTTAAGCCAATGCCCTGAAAGTATTCGCGTATAGCAAATACGTGTTTAATTGTAATATCTTTAAAAGGTAAAATTTTTAAAAATTACGTCTAGTGCTTTTGAACTAATAGCATCTGAAATTGGAGTTTACTTTTGAAGTTTATTGTAAAAGCCTATTTCATTAAACTAACTCCAACAGTGCCTATAAAAACTATGAAATATAGAATTAGTAAAGTTGGATGAAATAAAATCAAACGCTACTCAAAGATCAAAAATATGAGAGAAGAAGAAATGAAAGCGAAAATCCAAACCAACTTTATATATCTGGAGTAAAAAGTTAAATTTAAATTCATACATAAGTTCCAATGAGTAATACACAATAATCCAACGAACCCAATACAAATTGACGTATTTGAATGTGAGTTTGTTTATATTTGAAGACAAACATGTGATAACATGACAGTCAATCAAGATAATTTATTCCTGTTGTGATAACGTTCAAGGCCACACAGATTAGATGCAGACTCAGTTTTGCTAAATTATTAATTCCTACTGTTTTCTACATGTCATCAAGCCATTAATATTTTAAAGTTTTAATAAATTATAGATCAAAATATAAGATGTTTAATGAAACTATTTTACATTTACAACTGTTTTTAATAAATGTAAACATCAAATTCATATGAAATTACAATTTATATTAATTTAATTTAGTATTTAACTTTTTTAAGATATTACAAAAATATTATTATTATACATTATCATTATCATTATTGTCCTAAAATCGAAATCTTGAGTCTAACAGTACCTACGTATAACATATCAGGCCTCTCTAGTTGATAAATTGATCTAATTTCCCAGCGGATGCGACTCCTACAATCTGTGGTTAGTACCAAACGGTCTCTAATGTAAATAGTGTAAAGGATTCCAACAAGTAATAAATATATAATGAAATACAACTACAACAATAATAATAATAATATGAACTTGAAATATCTTAATGAAATGTTATCAAAGAACTAACACTGTATCAGTATATATTCAAAATTATTAATATTATTATTAAACTTTAAAATGCTGAAAAGTTCCAGCAGATCAAGACGTTGAAAAGATGAAGTTTGAAGAAGAACTATAAATTGAATCAAAGTCATTGAAATAACGATGAGAAGAGATCACAATATGGTTCTTAAGAAACGTAACACGAAGTAAAAGAGCACTAAATGAGAACTAATTCTTTGCTCAAGAAACGTGAGTCGTACGTAACCTTTTACAAAGACAATAAATTGTAAATTGGGCAACGACATATTTAACCCATTGCACACATTGGAAATACCAAAGAAAATACTGAGACCTTTAAAACAAAATTAAGAACTTTAAATAAAGACATGGCGACTACTCCCATTTCTGACAAAGGTTTATATGAATTATAATAAATTCCAACATGACTTTAATTTTAGTACATAATTACAATATATATATTGATAATAGCAGTTCTCGCGTGAGTCCGCCATGCTTCGAGCTCATAAGAATCCCGAGGAACCCCGAATGGGTGCGAAACTAGCCAGACAAAATTCCGATCAATTTACATGAGCAGAGCCTGGTAAATATATAATTTTAATTATCATCATGATTGACGAAATTTAATTAAAAAGATATATATAATACCCATTTAGTTTTTCTTGTAACATCGTTATATTTATTCCATTGCAAGTAAATCTTAACAAAGCGTTTAACATCAGCCTTCATCTAATTCAAGTTAATCGGTAGGCGGTTGAGCAACGCAAACGAATTGCTTCATTAGGCTCGGTTTCTAGATTAATTAGCTAATTACTATTAAGCACTTTATTGTTTACTTTTGCATATGTAAATGTTACTAACCCTTCAATTGTTTCTGGTACAGTTAGAAGTTTAATAGATATAGATAATACTGCTGCCAAGAATTTATAAATTCTCTATCTCTGGTAAGACTTTTGAGATTATTCTTATCTGCTTCGATGATATAATCAGTACTCTTATTTCATTTGATTTTGTATTATTTAACAACTTTTCTCGGTTACAAACATGATTTTCAAACATTTTTCATAGAAAGGTCTTTAGACTTTAAATATATATATAAATTTAAAGATATACATAATCATCGAGTTTCTCTGTGAGTAAATCTTTGTTATCAACGGAAATCACAAATTCCATTTTTACTTATATTAACACTATTATTTTTATTACACCAAAATTGTATTACCTAAACCGTATTAAAATAATGTGTATGAACCTATACGATGAGTGATCCTTGACACATGTAATCAGCTGCAATCGCATTTGTATCTAGGTGGAGCAGTTGTAATCCGGAGAAATCTTAAATTCCATTAAGAAGACCGCCAAGTGCCCCTGAGTACCTACCCGTGAGGCTTCGTCATGTCGGAGCTCTGACTTGGGATTAAAATATTGTATATATTACATTTATTAGCAGGAACCACTGAATATACCTGTTGATCCCTAATTATATCTAATTATAAGTGGAAACAGACTACTTGCACGTCAGAAGGATCTAAAAATCAATATATTTTTAAATGTTCTTATTATAATAATGTTGCTCGACCCTACTCGTATGTTCTAGAAGGAGGGAGCGGAGGGATTCTTAAATAAAACTAATAACTAAAGTAACGGACTGCCAGCGGCTTCTTGGTGGTAGATTCCAATTTTTGTAAAAAAAAAACAATTCATGCTCTTTTTCAAGTTATGTCGTCTAAAAATACGTTTAACTTGCATTAAAATACTCTGTTTGGTACAAAAGAGTTGATAGTGTTCCTTACATCTATGATATAACAATAGTATATCTATGGAATAACTACATTGACTAGTAGATAATGTCAAAAAGCACTCGTTTATAGCCTGGATAAAAAAATATTTATGGAATAAAGTATATAATCATAAATAATTATTAAAAAAGTGAAAAATATTTTCTAATGGTACCTACAACTATAGAAATTTTAAGCAATAAATTTATTAAACGTCTAATATAAATGTTATTTTATGATTATGTTCATGATATTTCATGAAGCGGACTCTCCAAATAATCGAAGCACTTTCATAAATCGTTTAACCTCTGGATCCATTGATCTAACACTTGTTGTCATTGTTTATCTTAGAAACCTTCGCAAAAACCAGAACCGATATAGACTAAGACTCGATCGTCCAATAAAAGTGAAACCTTACGCATTATTAAGTAATATGAAAGTTATAGAAAAGTACAGGTCAAAGACTCTGGTTGTTCAGACATACTCTACAATCTTATCTTAGCCAAATATAATACTTACGAAGTTATATAACAAACAGGAAAAAAAAATGTCAAATAAAATTTTAATAGAAATATTAACCACATGAAAAAAATATTATTTATTTATGTTATATTTAGTATATAAATATAACTTGTAAGAGTTTTTTTTATACTATATGGATGATGAAATCGATTTTTAAAAATTGTTAAATACTCGTATAATGATTTATTTGAGTCAATTTTCTTAACATTGCTTAAAACTACATGAATGTTTTCAAAAATCGATAAATGTAGTGATTTGATTCCAATTAAATATAATTAACCAAAAGTTACTTTAAATATCTTGATACCTTTAATAATATATTCAAATAAAACCATATGGTCTTACATGGCTATTTGCAATAGCAATATAATATTTCATAATTGTCCTATATTTATAAACCGTATCGTACATATCTTCTCACTGGTTACATTGTGATCATCGGGTGTTGTATGTTGAAATGACTATGGAGTAATTTGACTATATTGTAAGACATTTGTATCACACATAAAAAGCTTTACAGAAATAACGTACCGGAACAAAATTCTCGAGGACAGTTATAGAATATATAGGCTATATATAACGTCACACTATATATAACGGACCCTTACGACCAGTATTAGAAAGTGCCTTCTATAATAAACCGCTTAATATGTACAGTCTATGATAATGTTAGTCGTGTTCCGGTCTTCGATCTGTTAATCTAATGTTCCGAACTTGTAATGGTGGACGGAGTCGCAGGCACCAGTTAGTATATAATCATCTTAATATAAAATATTAATATCCTGGAAAATATTAAAATAATTAATTTGCATATGAATAGTAAAAATAAAACATCAAAGTTTTATTGCGATTATCCGTGAGACCGAATATAATTGGAATATAATAGTGGAGTCACGAAACCAATACGATCACTGGTTTTCATTCGGTCGATGGATTTCTGAGAATGAGTATAAAAATATACCATTGGAAAATAAACATTGGGAAGCTATAATTATAGTACTATAACTGGAACAAAGACCAAACAAAAACCACTACCTAGAAAAAATATATAGCAGAATTGTAAATTAAACAAACTGTTATACCATTGCACAAGTAAAGCAACAGCGAACACGAAACAATGACATTTGAACATCCAGGCCGGAGTAAGTGACGTCACTTGACTTGAAAATTACATTCGGTATCATTAACGAGCGATTGTTATGATTTGAGACAAATTGTTTTATTAGGTTTAAATAAAAAATAAACAAAACAAATTAATGTCCTTCAACCCTTTATAATAACAATTAATCGTTACGTGTCGAAATCGCTCCGAGAAAGTATACATCTAATTCGGAGCCAGCTTCCTGATGCTATTTCGAGATTGTGTAAATAAGGAATGGGGTTTTTCAATTCGGAGACAGATGGTTATCTCGTTCGTAAACAGAGCTACCACTAAACAAACTATTAGGTGATGGAGCAATCGACATTAAAACTACGCCATTTTAAGAGCATTCACGTAGATGTTTTTCATTTAACTTTTTATAAATTTAATTTCAAAAGAATTTGTTAAATATATACAAGCAAATATGTTTCTTGTAATACCTATTATTATTTAATTATTATTTTTTGTTTCAAAGACAAATATCATGACCTTTTTAACAAAATTATATGGAAATATAACACGAAAGTATATAAATAAAAATAATTACGGAGATATAATGGAGGCGATGACAAACAAACCACCAGAGTGTTGAACGACGGTTATACGAGACTTGGACAAATATGTGATATGGAGTCCAGACCAGCTAATTAGAATAACTGACAACCATAAAATATACATGTATTGAAAATAGTACGATATAATAAACATAATAACTTTCTTACATAGTATAAAGCAAAGTCGCTTCCCGCGTTCGTCCCTATTTTTGTATGTATGTATGCTAGCTCTTTAAAACTCCACAACGGATTTTGATGCAGATTATTTAATAAATAGAGTTACTCAGGAGCAAGGTTTATATGTATAATAACATGCCTAATATATCAGAGAACAACTGATCATTTCAATATTTCTAATGCGAAGTCGTAAACAAACACATTGTTTTGCGCTTACAATGCAAACGCTGGCTGAACTCTACGATATAGGTCAAAATAATGTTCTAAGTATTGTATACCTTAAAAAGTTCTACAACAAATGATGGTATATATTTATCTCTTAGGGGTATCCCACAATAGCCAATTTTTATCCTTTACTGTTTACTAGAAATAATGGCTTACGAAGCGATTTTAAGCAATACAGCATTACAGAAGGTAATTTATATGAATATTTTGGAAGATATTACAGATTTATAATATAGGGACATAGCTAACTGAATGTCTAATACATATTATTTAGCATTTTAATTGGATGTTTTTTTTATTGAAACCAGACCTGCAAATTAATGGTCAAAATAAAGTCGATTGTGTAGCTCAGAATTCCTCAAGTTTACATGGTCATAATTTGATTATTTTTAATGAAAATCTATAAGTATGATGTATGGTTAGAATGGTTATTAAGTACTCTGTTTAAAAAGTATTTAAATGGACATTTAAGTAAAAAATGACAGTATCTAATATTGTATCCTTATTAAAAACTTGATTTTTACAGTGAGCGATGTCTGTCGATGTCGTAATTTTGATTGTATCACTTAAAACAAGTCATATACAAGCCAATACAAAAAAGGGAAATTGTTTTACTACAATTTTAAGGCGTGCGAAGCCGCCGGCAAAAGCTAGTATATTATATTACTATACATTTGATAATAAAATATTCAAAAGAGTTGCAGCAGATGTATAATCGCATAAACAGAATTAATAGTTATACATGCAGTGTGTTACATCCCTCGAGGAATAGAATCCCTGCCCCCTCCTTTGAAGAGGATCAAGACTCACAGCAGGTTACAGAATGATTAATAAACGTAGTTAGTTATAAGAGTTATTATTATTATTTCTGTCGGGGACGTCCACTGCCGGACGGACGATCCACCCGCGTTAATTGCTGGTCACTTCATCCATTTCCCCATAATGATATGGATATTCCAGCGGTCACGGTTCCCCTTTGAATCTATTGGTTTCTTTGCAAAATCTTATAATGTTTTCTAGTTTTAGTTGTCCTAGGTCTTCCTTGTCTATTATGTCCGATCCCATTATCTCCCATCTCGCCATCGAGTACATTGGGCACTGAGCGAGTAGGTGGAAACTGGTTTCTTCGCTATCCATGCACTCAGGACATATTGGATCTCTTGTCACTCCTATCACCGTCAGATGTTTATTAAGTCGACAGTGTCCTGTGATTACCTCTGTGATAAGCCTCATGTTCGCTCTGGATAGTCTCATTAGTTGACTTGTCTTCTTCTTGTCCATACCTTTGATGAAGATCTTGGACTGTTTCATGCCCTTTGAGGATTTCCATCTTCGGTTGGATTCTGTCTTAATGCTTTGATTGATAACTCCTTTTGTGATTCTGTGTGGGATCGGTAACCTTGGTTCCGGTCCCACCGGGTTGACATTTGCTCCTTCTCTGGCCAGTTTGTCTGCTGTTTCGTTGCCCGTGTGACCCTTGTGTCCGGGAACCCAGGCTAGCGTGACATCGGCTTTCCTGGTCATCTCCTTCAATATGTTCTTGCATTCTTTGACAATTACCGAAGTTGTCTCTGCTTTGTTGAGTTGAGCGCTGCCTGGCTATCGCTGTAGATGGTAATCTTACCTGTTTCTGTAAGTTTGTTTACCATATCAGCGCATTCCATAATGGCGTATATTTCCGCCTGAAAGACGCTAGCAAATCTTCCTAGCTCTATTGATCTGTTGATTTCTGTCCCGTCCGCACATTTTATATACACTCCGGCTCCAGATAGCATCGTTTGTTCTATTCTTGAGCCGTCTGTGTAGCATATGGTGCCCTTAGACTCTATCATCCAGTTGTCTCTTTGTCTTATATGTCTCTTATATTTTTTGTCAAAAATCCTTTCCTTCTTAATGAGATCGTTGTTGGAGATTATCATTGATATTTTGCTTTCATATTGTCTATTTATACTGGCATGACCCTCGTCGGTGTTATTAGCGGTCCATTGTCCAGTGCTCTTTAGCTTAAACCACTGTTCAGCTGCTCTCCTTTTAATTTCTATATCCAGTGGGTTTAGCCCCATCATAATTTCTAGTGCAGCTGTGGGTCTTGTCCTCATCGCACCGGTTGCCATGAGGACCGCTAGCCTCTGGACTTTGTCCAGTTCTTGTTTATTTCTGCCTAAGGCAGTCCTGTGCCACCAAACCAGGGCACCGTGTAAGATTCTAGGCAATATTATTGCTTTATATATCCATAGTAGCGTCGCTGGTTTGATACCCCAGGTTCTGCCTATTGCTCTCTTGCACTGCATCATAGCTATTTTTGCTTTAGAGCATGTTTTGCTTATATGCTCGTTGAAGTTTAATTTGCTATCCAGTGTAACTCCTAGATATTTTATTTCCTTTACCATTTCTAAGTTTTGGCGGTCTAGTCTTACTGGTGCTAAGTGTCCTATTTTCCTTTTGTTGGTGAACAGGACTAAAAGTTAGTTAGTTAGTTAGTTATAAGAGTTACTTAAAAGTGAACTAGTACCTTCAATACGAGGTGCAGGTAGACCTAACTCAAAATCTACCTTCATTTATGTTTATATGTCCATGTACCTGTGTCTAATAATAACTATATAGAAAATACGCATGTATACCTATAAATAGAATGGAAAACTCATTAAAATTATCAAGCCTCATGTTATACTTACTAACGACAATAGTAGTTATTTACTAATTGTAATAACATAGTTTATGAATACTGTACATAATATCGATAGTTGCTATGGTAACAGTTAAAATAACACAATGGTAAAATGAAAATCAATAATATATATTTTTAAGTACCGATTTAAATTCTATAAAATAAATGATCGTTTTCTTTTCTTACATAAGCACAAAAAATAATACGTATATAAAATATTAAAAATATAACACTTTTAAAGGTAACTTTCGTTTTGAAGTTGTAATCATAAATTCAGTACAACTATAAAAACGCCGCACAAATATATTTTCCACTTACCATTAACGTTATTATTATTATTATTATTATAGCCAGTCATAACAAAAATATTACGATTTTAAGGATCAATAAATTTAATAAATAAGTAAAACCTGGACATGCACGATGCTGGAGCATCGTCAACTTCAACGCCAAATAAATGATGATGTACTGTACGTTCACATCCTTACATGGACTTAAGTTGTATTAAAAATATATTAACCGATAAAATATCAACGAACACGCCATAAATTATTATTGAGAAATTATTAATGGACAGACCGACAGCGGTACTTCGTAGGGCAGAGGAGCGATGTAGAAAGTTGCAATGGCCTATTAGCACAATTTATTAAGTACCTAGGTTTTTAGGAGAGAACTTCTGAAATAGATAAAAGATTGCAAATTCCTTTGAACCCTATTTTATTGGTATCTTATCTATATCTTAGAAAACCATAACAGTGTAGGTATACTTGACTACATAATAATAAATAAATCTGCCGGTTGCAAAAAATAGTTCTAAAGCAAAATAAAGAAGAGGTCATTTTACAAAAATATTTTTTATTCTGAAAACATTTGACGCAGTAAAACTTATAAGCTTTTAAAAAGTACCTACTAAACTTTCAAGTAGCCCATCTTAACTATACAAACGCTACATATATTGACATAAAAAGTTTTCCTACAATTAATGTTTCCATGTACCTATGTCATATGTATTATAAAAATATATAAAATAAAACTTCTTAGTACCTGTAGTATAGAATATATTCATACTAAGATTTAAAACACGGTAAATTATAACGCACCTCATTTTCGATAATGAATTATAAAATACACTTATATGATAATTATGATTTGGACTGTACTTTAATATGTATTCCATAGACACCAATGCTTTCTGGAACTTTTGTCTATTAATAGTTGACGAGAGCGATTCTCGAATGTCATTGTCTTTGGTTTAGAGGATATTTCATGAATATTCCTACTATAATTACAATTTTTCCAAACCATTAACCAATCTGAATCAAACCGTAACCAATTTCAATATTATTTCCAATCGCCGCCTTGCACAGGTTATTGCATATCCAAATATATTCAAATTAGTACACAATATGTAACCAACAATGAAACAAGGTTTTAATTGGTCTTGTGTACACTGCCTTGGAATAGACGTATAGACAAGGGTTAATTGGGCTGCTCGATAGACTGTTGATTGGTCGTACCAATATCCGAACAACTCAATTCTGATCTAAACTAAAAGATATAATTACTGACATGTATCTTAAAAATAGAATACTTATACAAAAACCTTTTTTTATAATTGTAATTTCAACGAGTTCCGTAACTAAAATCAATTTAATTAATAATACTTGGTGCATGTCGTCTGTACGTAATCTAATTATAAAGCCTGTTCAGTCGTGCGTGTTAAGTTTTATTGACAATCTGTCTGAACTGTACCTTATCTTAATATGGTTTATGGAATTTACAGAAAATTATTATAGACATAGATCTGCATATTAGAAGACATGGCTGCTATAATGTTATATAAAGTTAATAATGTTTTTATAAATATATTGTATTTTATCAAAGCCTTAATTAAAAGCCAAATCGTCATTAATAATATTTTATTAAGAGTTTGTCAACGCTTTCTTTTACTTATAGTAATTATTATTTATTATAAGTAGAAGATTAAGTCCACAGACAAAGAAGAGACGTGTACCATACACATAGTTTTAAATGTGTAATGCCACTATCCGGTTTTCTCTTATGATAACATCAATATATAAACATTGTATTTTTATTGACATAAAGTATAATTAAAAGAGATAATTTTTTTTAGGAAGCAGCGGCACGTTGGCAGAACAACAGGACTATACCTATCAGAGGGTTCGCAGATTCGAATCTTGATAATCTATATTTATTTTAATTTTAAATAAGCTTAACATTTATTATGTTTGTATATGATATAGACAACTACAAATAAAAATGTATACAATAAAACTTTTTACTAGGTATACTGCATAACTATAAATACAGCAAGGGGTTGGCTCTTGGAGGAAGAATCACATATAAATAGACTTTACTCACCAGTAGAAGAATACTACTAGATTACTAGTACTAGAATACTACTAAAATAGACCAATCACATACTAACACTTATGTATTTAAAAAAAACACAAGTCTAGTCTGTAAATTAAAAAAATATATAAAATATGTTCTAAATGTCACCACTTTAATACTATATATGAATATAAATGTTTGGTTACAAAAGGATATAAACACTATTTATCAAATTACAACAAACAGATTTAACAACAATTTATAGCAATTAAAAACTTTCACAAACAAAAGACAAACCTGCTCGATTGAATAACTATTGTAGTGTATTAATTGTTTTGTATGTATTAAAACTTCACCCAAAGTGCAGGTAAGTATTATTTTCAAACTGGTTGTTATTTTACTATTATGTAATAATATACAACTGATTCTCCGGTAGCAAAGTATTTTGCAATTACATCATGTTTTCACAGTGCTTTTCAGTTTAACTACATTCAGATACTATAAATATTTTACGACAACTTTGATATTTGTTAAATTACTTAAAAAAAGAGTGAAAAATGTATTTTTAATCGTAATGTACCGCCCCGTTGCACGAGTGGTTAGTGCAGGCACCTAACGTATAGTGGCGCAAAGGGGCTCGGGTTCGATTCCCGACAGGGGGCAGGCATGTATGTGATGAGCATAGATGTCTGTATTTCTATGTATTTGTGTCGTTGTCTAATACTCTTAACACAAGCAAATAATTTGCTTACTTAGGGGTTAGATCAGTTTGTGTAATTTGTCCAGTGAAATTATTAATATTATTTATATTTAATTATTTTACTTAAGGCTAATATTAATTACAGTCAAAACAGGAAAATAAACGGAAATCTCATATCAGAGTGTCATTTTTACGTAAACAAAGACTAATAATAGTCGAGGAAAACATTTAATAACATTCATAGTTATATTATGTTTACATTAAGAAGCATAAACACTCAATACTAATATGTTTCTACTCAAATTATATATGATTTTATTAAGTAAATCAATAATATTTTCTTAATTAGCTGTTAAATTCTTTGGGTCAGGCCGAGAGCCTAACTTAAAGTATTGAACGAAGTTGAAAAATATTCATAGACTTTTAAGGTAGTAAAGGTCTATAAATCCACAAACCCATTTAGTTTATCCTTGAATTAAGTAAAACAGATGGTGTTCAGGCAGTGATTACCTGCGAGTCCTACTTTCCATTGGCGGTTTCTTATTGTTCAACACTCATCTGAACACTACTCTAAGTGCTCTGCCATGTACATAGAGTAAGTACATTCCTCCACACTAATTACCTACACATTACATTTACATTAATTAAATACAAATTGGATGTTTCAATAACCATCTCTAGTAACAACTGAGGGTCTGGAAAGTTAAAGTCATATATATGTTAAATAAAAAGTTTAAGTTAATAGGTGTTACTACTATAGTAAGTATTTATAAACTAAACTCATTTAATAGAGCTATGCACTATGCTAATATATATGTTGATCAAATAGGAATGCAGTTTGGCTATGAGCCACTTGATAAGAAAACCTTAATATTAGAAGGTCGTGTTTGTTCGCGTGGGGTGGGTGTAGATATAATTATATTTATTATACAATATTACTTTATATATTCTTCCTCCAATTTTGAAATAAATATCTTACCAATCACCATTCAGTATTAAAATTCATAACATTCACAACTTATTTTACACTATTAGGGTCTATTAGTAAGTTCTTTGAGATAAATTAATATGACTCGTTTAATGTACTTTTAAACAAAACAAAATCCAACCCCGTTGGATGCTTCTAGATAAATAATCTAAAATAAATAAAGTGATCATAAATATGTACCTACATTAAAACTAACTTTACCTACGTCATAGGATATCTATCTGTGTGTGCAATTGTTCTTTTAGTCGTTTTTATGACATAATAAATAATAGGAAAAAAATTAACACGCGTTTATAAAAAAAAACTAAAAACTAAATAATAATTTAAAAAAATTAAAAAAAAATAAAAACACCCCATACAAACATGACTAAGAACCATCTCGCAATCGCATAACGCAATCAAACCCGTCCACGGGTTTGGCTGCTGCGATGCCACAGACAGACACATGTATCTGTGTATGTGACACAGATACATAGCTGTGACATTCATTTTAATAATACATAACCTCATAGGTATCATTTGATGTTACTTTTATAGACATTCATTCCTATCACTTACAAGCACTTGCAATTCTACGTTCTTGTATATTATTTTTTTTTCTATATTTTTGTTAAAATATTAAAAATATTAACCGCCCCGTTGGTCGAGTGGTTAGCGCAGACGCCTAACGTGTCACGGCGCAATATGGCTCGGGTTTGATTCCCGGCAGACAGGCATTTATGTGATGAGCATAGATGTCTGTGTTTCGGGGTTTGGTCGTCTATTAAATATATTCTCAGTATTTAAATGTGTATTTCTATGTATTTGTATTGTTGTCTAACAACCTTAACACAAGCAAATAATTTGCTTACTTAGGGGTTAGATCAATGTGTGTAATTTGTCCTGATATTATTATTATTATTATATTATTATAAGTTTTGCAACTAAGAGGAATAAATTGGTACAAAAAATATATAATCGCTATTTATATAAATACTCTGTTTCTAAGTTTTTGTATAATAAAAGTACCTACGCGTGCTTTACTCATTAGAGATCAGAACAATGACCTCAGTAATTATTATTAAAAAATATTTATTATTATATATAATATCATATTAAATCATATTATATCACTATAATTTAAAATAGTTACCTAAATCAAAACTATTAAAAGTGTTAGAAACGTATTGTAGTGTTCATTATAATTAGTGTTATTAACATTAATAATATTATAATATATAATAGCTGTAATAAAAGACATGTCATATTAATCAAAATGTAATAAATACTACTCGACGTACAACATACGGAAGCGTCAAAGCATGTCGGCATTTAGTAACAAAAAAACTAAATTATCATTTAGTTATGCCGCTATTAACAGATTAATATTTAATAACTGACACTTATAATACAACAAATATTTTATTAACAACATATAACAAAAATAGTTGCATACCAAACCATTCAAATTCAAATATATATCAACACATATCTAGACATTTACACGCACTTTTGAATCGTCAATTAATCGACATTAAAATGGTGAATAAAATAAGTCCCTTAGTAAGCTTATTAGGTAAACAATCCTACTAGTATCTACTTTACCTAATCGTACAATGTTATTGATAAATAATATAAGAATAAAACTAAGCATACGAAAAATAGTATAAAGATTGATTTTAATATACCATTCCAACAGTTGTACAACTTCCTACACTCTGGAATGGACACTAGATTGTAGATAATCAGCAAAATACAAGGATACTAAAGTACTAATGACGAGCTAATGTTCCTTTCTTAGTGCTTTGTTAATCCTGATAGGACATCAGTAACTGATAACAAAACATTAGACACCCAGCGTTATCTATCACATAGCAAATGTACCACACACATTCACCTACGTTAGACATTGGCTCAGAGATTTGATTTGCTTAAATTATCACTTGAAGTACCAAATTATATTGTTTTACAATTAAAAGGTAGGCAAAAAAGTTTACCAATGTATATAATATGGCACTTGCATATATTTATATATTATAAGAATAATAATTCATTGGATTCGATATCATTAATCACATTCGCGTATAACAAAATAGTAATATTATAGTGTCCTTGTTCGTAAGTGCCGCCTGCGGCTTTTCCTTTAGAATGATAAATGAGTTCGGTACCTAAAATGAAAACGCCCAGGGCTGTAGTTTTAACATGGCTTTTGGCTGGCTTTAATACCTTGCAGTTGGTTACATTGTTTTATGATCTTAACACTATCACAGTCACATATAGGTATAGCAAATTCAGTTTATTTGGATTCTTTTTTGACAACCGTAAAATAAACAAAACACATGCAATTGTCATAGAGAAGAAAGTAATGTTTTGATACAAGTACTCTAAGCGATGCACACCCGACTCCCGAGTATCTCTCTAGTCATTATTTTGGGCGCCGACCTCGAGTACTTTCACATCACACTCGCTGTACTGTTGACACGTGCTTAGACTGTGGATGGCAGACAGAGACGTGCTGTCTGCTGGTAAGTGCCCTCACCTCCTCCTTATTAATCACTAACTGTTATTTGTTACTGTATACAATGGAAGAAACGTAAATGAAGGTATAATATACGGTGCCTCTTAAGGTCCTTCACGTTTTCATCTTTGCAGCACTTTTACAATTAATTTATCAAATACGTGTTAGCTTCTCGTACAATGAAAGTATATAAACGCAGTATATATTTATAATTTATAATCACAGAGATACAGACAAAGATAATAATGTTCTTCTATGTTAACTGTTCGCTCTCTAGGAACCAAGTGATCCTCCATCATCAGGTCCTAAACATGAAGCTTTTCATAGGATGTGACGTCATGTTCACTTAAAGTTGACTATTTGACACGGCGCTACCAACATTAACTGTCAACAACCAGTGTTGTCAACACGGCCATGCTGCAAGGTGCCTGCCCCAGGCACCACACGAATCTAAGTAAAACGCAAAAATGGGTTAATTTCATATTTTAAAATTTTAATGTCATATAGCTGAAAGAAATATTGCACGGCCCTTTATCTTATTTTATTATCCTTAAATATTACACATTAACTCCATAACTATAGAACTATAGAACTTTTACGACCGCCTGCACCTACTGAGATTCACTACAGTTAGGAGACCAGGTTCGTCATAACTTAAGACCTCTTGCACTTAAAGAACATTGCGCTCACTTAAGTGTACCAAGCTCGTCTCGTTCGTTTAGTAGTCGATTCATGGATAATGTATTTATAATATTTACCAAAAAGTAAAACAGTTAACGCTTATAGAATATTTCACTCTCTTAAGCGAACCATTTAAATGTGCAATATTTCAATCAACAAGTATTTTATTAAAGCTCGCTTAGTATTATACTATTTCATTTTATAAATTTCATTGTCTATTTTACATAATAACGAACATTTTATTACCTTGCCAACACGGAAGTAGCTTAAAATCATTATTGTTATATTATACGTATCTTTAGTCCAATTCCCAATTGCAAATATTAATCCATGGCTTCATGTGTTCTGCTACGACTATTCCATTATATTTTTTTGAACTTCTTTGGCTACCTCGTAAGTCCATTACCTCGTATCTATCATTATTTAATATTTTCTTTATTTGAAACGGACCCTTAAACGCCGGTAAGAGCTTTTTACTTTGACCATTGTTACTTTGACTTTGTATTTTGCATAAAACTAAATCTCCTTCTTGATATTGTTTGGCTTTAATTCTAGTTTTATCAAATCTCTTTTTCTGAGAGTCTGCACTAGCTTTAATATTCGCATCTACGTTTTCACGCAACTTTGTTACATCCACCGAATTCTCGTTAAAAGTTTCCGGAGCTAGATTGTCACTGTCCGTATGGAGCCTATACCCAAACATTACTTCGCTAGGCACAGCTTGAGTTGTCTTATGTATTGTACTATTTAAACCTTGTTGCAGTGCTTTTATACACTTATCCCAATTATTATCTATTGTGTTTGCACCCATTGCACTCAAGGCCTCTAGAATGGTTTTATTAAAACGTTCAGCTTGGCCATTAGCACGCGGAACGCCCGTTGCTACAGTATGTAGCCTAATATTTTTATTAGTACAGTACTCTAAAAAGTTATTAGAAGTAAAACATGTTCCTGCATCACTAATTATTCTTTTTGGATTTCCAAAGATCTTTATTAAATTTTCTAATTCTTTAATAACGCTACTTGTATTAGTTTTACGAACCGCACTTATGAAAACAAATTTTGTAAAAGCGTCTACAATTACTAACAAATATTTATTTTTCTTTATAGTGGTTACAAAAGGTCCTAAATGATCTAGATGTAGCGTATGAAAAGGTACAGCATATTTTGGTAAAGGATAAAGTTGTCCTTCTTTTGCTCCGCTTTTATTTTTATAATAAATACAATTTAAACAGTTTTTAATATATTTTTTTACTATATTTCGCATACGTTTGAACCAATAACGACTACGTATACGTTCAAGAGTCTTATCAACCGAAAAATGACCTATGTCATCATGGTTACATTTAATAATTTGCCAAATACATTTTTTTGGAACAACCCAACGTCGCCCACTATTCGTTTTTCTATATACTTTACCACCTAACAATTCATAACTATCAAAAATAGGTTTATTTTTATCGGCCTCTCCTGATTCCAAGATAATTTTTATTTGAACTAATTGAGGGTCTTGTACTTGAACCGAAAGTAACCAATCCGCTTCTAAAATTGTCATAATTATTTCGGTTTCAGATTTTTCTCCATTTGAAACTGGGTTACGACTAAGAGCATCTACGTGTTGCATACGACTACCTTCCCTATGTATTACTTCAAACGCAAATTCTTGAGTGGTTAACACCCATCGAGCTATACGGGGAATAATGTCTTTTTTTGTAAGTGCATACCTTACAGCACTACAATCAGTTATAATTTTAAAATATGAGCCCAACAAGTAAAGTCGAAATTTTTGTAAGGAGCAAACTATAGCTAACAATTCTAATTCAAACGAATGATATTTCTTTTCGTCTACCGTAGTCTGTCGACTGTAAAAATGTACAACTTTTTCGCCTTCGTTATCGATTTGTGTTAATATACTAGCGATACCATCTCGACTGGCGTCTGTGTATAAGACCGACTCTTTATTTGGATTAAATATAGCAAGAATGTTTCTAGACGTTAATTTTTCTTTTAAAATAGAAAACGCTCTATCTCTCTCGTCATCCCATATCCATAAGACATCTTTTTTTAACAATTTAGTAAGCGGGGCAGATAATATCGCACAATTTCTAATGAATTTACGGAAGTAATTAATAAGTCCTAAAAACTGTCGAAGTTGATGCACCGATTTGGGCACAGGAAAAAGTCTAACAGCTTCTAATTTTGATTCATTTGGCATGACATACCCGGGTTTTATTTTATACCCCAAAAATTCGATTTCTTGCTTAAAGAAGTGGCACTTTTTAAGATTTAACGTAAGGCCACATTTTCTAAATATTTGCAATACCTGCTCTAAGAGTTTTATATTTTCTTCTACTGTTTCCGTGGTTAAATACACGTCATCTAAATAAATAATTACTTTGCTAAACCTTAAATTACCTAACGTCTTATTCATCATTTGTTGGAAGCAAGATGGCGCATTAACTAAACCAAAAGGGAGTCGTAGGAATTCATAATGACCATCTTCCGTAATGAATGCAGTTTTCTCTATTGAATCTTTATGTAAAGCAATCTGATAATACCCGCTTTTTAAATCTAAACTAGTAAAGATTTTGTGACCTTGGAGCCTATCTACCAAGTCCTCAATACGCGGCATAGGATACTTGTCTTTTATAGTTATTTTATTTAAAGCCCTATAATCAATACACAGCCTCTTTTCTCCATTTTTTTTATCAACCAATAGGGCTGGGCTAGCGTAAGGCGAGGTACTATCGCGCGCAATATTATTTTCAACTAATTCTCTTACTATTTCTCGTATAGTTTCTCTATTTGAATGAGATGTTCTATAAGGTCTATACTGGACTGGTTGACTTTTTTCTAATTTAATTACCATTTCGTGATGATTTACGCGACCTAATTCTTTTATATTGCTAGCTACACAATCACTATATTGATTAAGTAAGAAAGTTAATTCGTGTTGATGAGTATCTGCGTCTAAATCGGTTACTAAAATACGAGCACAATGTTCCGATTGATCGTTTGCGAATTGAAATTTAAGGACATCCCCTATTCGAGAATATATTAAATCCGGTCGTTCAGTTACGTTTCGGCCTATTAATATATCACATCCAACCAAATCGTTAATGACAAACATATCGACATTATTTAATACAAGAGAATCTAAAGTAATGCTTACATTTATTTTATTAGAAACAAATTTATAGTTTTCTTTCGAAAAGCCTTGCAAATATATAGGTGAGGGTAGTGAAATAATATTGGTAGTAATTTGGTTAACTAATAATTTAGATATAAGTGAGCAACTACTACCAGTATCAATAAACGCTTCAAAACATTTATTTTGTATATACACTTTTTTAACAAATTTATTACGAACGCTTGAAGTTACAAATTTTGTTTCCTGTTCCTCAGGTTTAATATTAAACCTCAAGTTGTTTTTTTTTAGTCCAACAAACCGATTCAATGTGACCCCTTTTCCCACAGTAATCACACTTATTTGCATCACACACATTTTTTTTATGGTTACCCCCACATAAAAAACATTTTATAATTTTACGATTTTGACTGATATCGGCATTAACTTGAAAATTGGTAGCTTGTAAATTTGAATTTGAATTCATATTTTTATTACTAATTGATGTAGACAAATTATTTTCAGTTTTAATATCACGTGAAGTACCTACTTTATTAAGGCTCTTATGGTAGACACGTCCATGTAAATAGCTAGCCAAATCGTCACAAGTAACAAAATTGCTACCTTCAATGGATGAATAGATATTATTATCTTTTATGTTTCCTACAATTATAGATATTATATCAGATTCCGAAAAATTTAAACACAAATGATCGATTTTCGATTTTTGTTCAAAATAAAATTCATAGAGCGATTGATTATCGGAGGGTTTTTTATCAATTATTACTTTTAAAAGATCAAACATATTTCTTCGTATTTGAAAACTACCCGCTAATCTTATTTTCCACTGGCTCCAGTTCCATTCCGGCCACTTTCCGTCTGTTCTTAATAACGAATCGTACCAGACCTTAGCTGAACCTTTTAATTTATTTAAGGCCTGATAACGGATGGTTTCATCTGACCAAGCAAAAGTTTGCGCATAAGATTGGACAATATTTAGCCATGCATTTACATTATCTCTCAGGGGGTCAAAGTCCGGTATAATATTATTTAAAGTAACAGATGCATTACTTACAGTTTCTTTCCGTGATACCTTGCGTCGGGGCTTTGGTGATGGTGTTCTTAGACTAGAACTGGAACTTGAACTTGAACTTGAAGAAATGCGTCTCCGTTTTTTCTTTCTTTGATTCTTACTTCTTCTACCCATGGCGTCAAAAGATTGCTATCCCACTTCTGATGTTAGCTTCTCGTACAATGAAAGTATATAAACGCAGTATATATTTATAATTTATAATCACAGAAATACAGACAAAGATAATAATGTTCTTCTATGTTAACTGTTCGCTCTCTAGGAACCAAGTGATCCTCCATCATCAGGTCCTAAACATGAAGCTTTTCATAGGATGTGACGTCATGTTCACTTAAAGTTGACTATTTGACACGGCGCTACCAACATTAACTGTCAACAACCAGTGTTGCCAACATACGTGTAATATATGTGTAGTTAGTATTTTAATTACACTCAATCAAAGATAATTTTTCTAGCTTACACTTTAAAAAGTTATTATATTGTGTCATAAAGTATACTTTAGTATTATTATAAATTATTTATACATGACTATTTGTTAGTTATAACAGAAATATAATTAACAGTATTATATACTAATATACTGAGCTTCTTATATTTTGGTGAAAGTTAATCTAGCTAATGTAGCAAAGAAGCCTTCAAAATCCAGACACTTTTTGCAAAGAATCCCTTTAATCTTGAGAACAAAGGACTGCACTACTATCACTACAGTTCTAGGTATAGAATACCGTAGTCTAGGTAGTCTGTATTTTATACAAGGAACTTTCCTACCATAGTTTCCGACATACAAAGTGTGTGTGTGTGTGTGTGTGTCTAAATTATTGTTAAACTTTATTAAGGCCATCGTGTTCATTATCTTCTTAAATAATTAACCAATACAAGTTCTATTAGTTGAATTTTAATTACTTTATATAATGTATAAGTTATATTTTATTTCTTTTGTTCTTAACTTAAGGTTTCTATTAAAAAATAAATAAAAACGTTTTATAAAGCTTACAGTTAGAGTAAAGTAGAACTACATGCGGGTGAATGATAACAAAGGTATATCATATTGGTTTACTTTAGGGTCACAGTATTGAAACTACAGTTAATTAATTGAAATATAAATTTAATAATCTAATTCCACAAAGGATCCTATCATAAGCAGATAAAGATCGCTTCGGTTCAGTTAATAGAAAAGAGAAAATTTTCAAATATAGTGTTTGTACTATTATATCAAAATTAAACAATATTTGTGAGTGTTGCAAATTATTGCAACCTTGCAAAGTGGCTTTTTGAACCACATGACGGCTAGAGTGTAACAATCACCCATTGTTTTGAATGTTTTGAATAGTGGCACGCAGGAACTCGAAACCGGCTCATAAAATATTATATTCAGATCAATGAAAAAGGTAGAACTTACAAACAATTCATTGGAACATTTCTTGAAGCAAATTTAAAAACATTTCTACCTGAGAATTCGGACTTGAACTCAGGTTCGAGGTCAAATTTATTTCCACCTTTATTATATTTAGATATATATTTACGTCAAAGTTGCTTTAAAAATGTGACAGTGATTTTGCTTGATATAATTAGATTAATAGGATTTACCAATAATACGTAGCATGTTATTCTATACTTAGCGATATTGTGTAGGTGTGGGTACCTATACAGATAAGAGAATACATTTACAATGTCTATTTTTTTTTTGTTTTCATAATATAATTATTTATACATAGTGAAAGCAATAGAGTAATTAATTCACTATACAATAAGTTCTTTATTGTTTATCAATGGTTTCAAAAGTTGTTGAAATTTTTATCTCCCTTAAGTTAGTATCAATTAATACTTAAAGACTATAAAAATAAATTATTTAAGTAACTTATTTTCATATCAACGTAATTTAATCACGTATATTTAACTGAATTTAAAATATTTTTCATGTTTTCATTAGAAATTGTTTTTCTTTCAAAATTTATGAATTGATCTTTACATGGTTTTCGTTATTTACTAAAAATAATGAACTGTACCTACCTATAGTAAGTAATCGAAAAGCATACAGTTTAAGATTATATGAATTATTTACATCAAGTTAAGGGATGTTATGAGTTCGATACATCCGTATACCAATGACCTCTATTAAGCATCACGTAGTGGCCTTCGAGCCCGTTTTGCATCTTGTGGATTCGATGTGTGACCAACTTTATGAATGTTGGGAATTTTCGATAATGGTTAATATCGATATTTTATTTTTTGTATATAGCATTCGGTATGAAGTGCAGTAAATGTAATTATTAAAATAAGATTTACTATCTTATTTTACAGCAGATACCTAATTGTTAAGTTAAAATTGTACCGCAGATAGTTTTTACAAACACAGCATTTAGATTTTCATATTTAGATTTCAGATTTCATATTTAGATAAAACACATCTATGAAAGCAATTTTATATCTAGATAAGCTTAACGTCATTGATGCAAAAAACAATATCTAATCATAATTTCGCACATGCAAACTGTTAATTTAACAAAATCTTATCTGCACTTTTCATATCATATGCATATGCTCTGATTTTATCGATAAACAATACAGGCATTCCATCCCTATCAGCTAGTGAACTGTATGAGGATGTTAAACTTATTGTTATTCTATAGACGGGCTACAAACGGGTCCCCTTTCTACAATTCATGCCGCTATTCATATTTAAAATGTAACAATAAAATGTAATTTGAAAATTGTATTAAAAGTATATTTTGAAACCAGTTTTATATTTACACTAAAATAATGTAACGATACAAGAAAACCTAGTACATATTAAAAAAAAAATTAATATTCAAATATTCAAATCAAATTTAATATTCACATAAATTTTAAGTAGTAATCAAACGCATCAAAACATACTTCCTGTAGAAAAAAAACAAGTTGCACTCTGAATCATGCGCACACGCAACAGTCAGACGTGCTAATACAGTGGAAGTCATTTCTAATACTCGAAAAGGAAAGTATCGACTTTTAATTGACGAATTAACTGAAATAACTACTTTAAGTCATTAAACATATAAGGAACAGATTAAGTCAGGAAGTACCACTGTGTTTGAACCAAACCCACCTGCACCCTGCATTTACCATAACATTTTGAAACAATAGAACAGTACGTACTGTACAATGTTAAGACAAAGGAAGATTATTCTTTTATTTTTACCTATAGAAAGAAAAATACAATTATATAATCATATGATATAAGATCATGAAATAAATTGACATATTGAGTCGACCACAAATATTGTTGATAAAGACAGGTGGATGATGATCTTATGAGAAAATAATACACAAACTATCTATGAATACATAAACAGCATATATAGTCATATTTTTTAAAACTATACTATATAACTATAAATTTCCAACTGAGAAGCCTCGTTTCCCGTCCACTAAGACTTGACGAGAGGTTAATGTCGTCTGTTATATATAAATGCAAATAAATACATAAAAAGATCAGACGACAATGTGACCTGAAACCCATGCAATCCCGCTGCAACAAACCATCATTATAATCTCTGTAACAAACTAACTTCAATCTCTTTGTATGCTAATATCTTAACACCAGCGCCTTCAACGTTTAACTCTATATTTATTCTGATAAGGAAAAACAGTTCATACCATGCGCAGGCGCATCTCTGTATACCATAAGAGTTGTAATATAAAATCTTGTATATTTAGTATGAATTAGCAACTTAATACTAATTTTGAAACAAGATAGACCAGGTGTATATACAGTGTAACGTCGCGTAATAATTTTGAACGCTGCAATGATTACGATAGCGAGAGTTGCGCTCACCGGCGCGCAGGCGCTTCCTGCCGCAACAAAAACATCACAGCTGCGTGAATCACACAGCCGTATACTCACTTTACACCGAATTCGAACTGTTAACTATTTTTGGAGTCTTGTTTAAGTGGAATATTTAGAAGAATATATTAATGCATCTTCAAAAGATGGGTGTCAAGAAATTGATAACAGCAACCACTGGGTTATTTATAATAAATATACTTTTGAAAAATAATTGCATCTTCATTTAAAATATACTTTAAGATAACAGTTTTCCTAAAAGTAAGTAAAACAAATAAATCTTAGTAATCTTAAAAATATATATATTATGAATTAAACAATTATCTAAATAACAGATAAAATTCGTGTGTGTAAGATACTATATAAATCAAGTCAGCTTAGCTAAATATTTTTTTTTTCTACTAATCGCCGCGTGAATCATGCGCAAGCGCAACACTTGGGTTGCTCGAGTCATACTATTACTTTATAAGTATAGTGACGTTATCCAATTGATCGTTTTATTACCCTTGTTATTTCTGTTTTAATGACAGAAAGTAAACACGCCTTACATATAAATATTTCTATTATCGTCGCTAAACTTATTCGCTCATCGGTCGTGTCAGTACATTAAAAACGTTGAAAGTGCTAGGAATTAATTTGTTAAACATTAAATCGATTCATGACTTTGAATAATGATGTACTAAAACGCAACTTTTATATTCGTTTTATGTAAATTAACTATATATACAAGTTTAATTACCTGTTATTTGACAGATGATGATTTAACAAACATTATTTTTTTAATATCGTAAAGAAAAACAGAATATCTAGGAGTTTGAGATCACAGTCTAAAATATATTAATTACAATATGTTCCTTAGAATTTTAATTGTATAATCTTGGAAAATATTGCGACATAAAAACTATACACATGATACTTGGTCACTTGTTGCAAGCAGTGTGATAGACAATATGAAAGTGTTCCTACAACGATATAACACGTAGGTTACAATTAGCATGCTCGTGTTCTCGGAAGGTTTAACTGAGTTTGTTTAAACTGAGTTTACACTCAGTTTGCACAGACTTATCCATGTTGGAGAATAGTGTCGGAATTTACCGAACAGAGTTGTTTTAAGCCAAATTGCTGAGCTGAATATTCAACAGTTTTTAGATCTGATATTATGATCTAGTTTATATGAAACATAGCTGTTGGACATGAACATGTTTCAAGTTGTTATACACATCATAATTATATTTGGCCACACAAATAATTCGTCAGCGGATATCACGACGGACGTTATGTTGTCATCCGTTATGAATGGATTGTAATAGCGACAAAATATTCAATTAGCATCCTAAATAAAAACTCTTATAGTTCTTTTAAATGCAAATGAATGTGACGGTAAAAGGGACGGAGAATATTTGTCTAAGGAATGGAAATTGATACTTCAGACGTAGTGTAATACTAGCTGCCCGTGCTCTCAGTGTCCTATTACCTCGCTGCCTCTGGCAAAACTGTATGCTTATAATAAGGAATATTCATGGTTTTTTTTTACATAAATTAATCATTTACCTCTTTATATCGACGAAAAAAATATAAATAGACTTGAAAATATTAGATATTTTATAAAGTTAAAATGATGATATGATATATAATATGCCATCATTTTGACGTCAAATGACACGTCCCATGAATGTTTACCCTAAACCTTCTTGTTTACCTTATTTATATACAGCTTAGTGTACATTAGTAAGAAGTAAGTTTTGCATTAGCTATTGAACATTAGAAAATTTGGTTTAAAATTAACCTGACCTAGTTTATAAAAGTTCAGTATAGCTTTTTATAAAAAAACCTTTAACCCTATAAGTAGATATAGCAAATTGTGTTGAATGTATTATAAGGAAACAGAAAGGAGAAAATGTAATCTAAGTTTGAAGAAAGGAGTTGTGCCTCATTTATTTTTGTGCCAAAACACCAGACAAGATAATGAGAATGTTCGTAGTCAAAAGACAAAGATTGATACCGGTTAATAAAACCCTTTCAGAATTGGCTATCTAAAGTCGTAATGTTTCAAAAAATGGTGAACCTTCACAAAAAAGTGATCACTAAGTAAGTCCTAATACTGCCAATACAAATGTCTGAGATATTAATCAGCCAGGACTCAGTAATTCTCTATTAAATGTGATGATCATAGGGTAGAGCCTTGCTTTTCGCATATTGAAGATAAATTACCAAGTGACTAAGCTTTGCAAGTCAATATTAAACCGAAGTATAGAAGTAAGGGTGGCCATTTAAATATATCTGCTGAAAAACAAAATTTTGCATTTTTACCATTTCATCATTCAACACACAATATTGAAATATTACCAGTAAAACTATCTGTTTTAAAAAGTAAATTGTTTAATGAAAACACAGCTGATAATACTTCTATAGCATCGTATATCTTCTATATCTGCTGATTATTAACCAAGTTATTTATTAGAGTCAAGTGAACTGGAAAATGATTCAGAGGAAGAAAAAAATTAGAAATGTAATGTGTAGTAGCATAATAATTACTATTGAAAAAGATTTTGTAGTTGTTTTGTTAGAGTTGTTTGAGTATTGAGAAAATGTTTTTAGGATTATCTAAACAATCGTATCATTTAATAAAACTTTTAAGCACGAAAGTATAGGTTTAAATTATTTATTTTTCTCAAAAACACTAATACCACAGTATGAGCAGATAATTTAAATGGCGTGTCAAATGGCATCACATTTCCTTTCGGCCAATGGCGCGTTTTTTAAATTTGAATTTCGCTTCCTTAATATACACTTTTCACTAATTATTTTATGGCCTTAAATAATAAGTACACCATAATAAGATGGTAATAAGTAGGTAACTCAAAAAAAAATTTTGAGACCATTTTAAATTTTATGAATATTCCTGAAAAGTAAACTCAATAATAGATTGAGAGTACTTTTGCATTTGTCTTTATAGATCCATGATATTGCAACTTTGTAATCGTTGATTATAATTAGGATAAAAATGTTAAAGTCATTATAAATCTTTAAAATGTAATATCGCAATACAGTATAGTATCAATAACATCATCAATAAAAATGTACAAGTGATTATTTTGAGAACCGATCCAATATAAACCACATTACTCGACTGAGATGTAAAAGTGGAATCGCAAAACGTTCCTCGATACACAATCAAACAAAAAGTATCTGACATAAAAACTAGTCTTGACATAGATCGTGTTACAGTCTGTCAGGATATGTGATTTATATCTTCCAACCTTTTTGTTCCAGCGTCCCTTTGAAATATTGTCGATCACGAATAGAGAATGCATGTTATGATGCTTGATTCTTGGACAGTAATAGAAGTGCTGTAAAGATATTACAATTAATACGCTTCGTGAATTATAATGTTATGATGATAGCAGGATTTGTATTTATAATCTTCGGTGACACTATCCAAGTGAATAATGCAGAAAATACTCGTTTGTCATTCTTTTATTGCTTATATAGAAGTTTTGTGCCACGATTTGTTTAGTATATTTTAAGTACGATGTTTTATTATTATATTAATGTTTATCCTAAAAAGAGAAGGAAAACATATAATTAATTATCAAGAATATATTACATTTATTCCTTAAAGGGAGTAAATATTATATTCTTTGTCCCAGAGTAGGATTAATGATCTAGCGTTACGAAACAATTTCCTAGATGTAAATGTGAACCTACCCGTAAAAGCTATAAAATTTGGCAAAACGTGCAGTTCTAAATATAGAAGTTAATCCACGGGAGGGGAATTTCGAGGGTCAAAGACCTGGCCAACCGGCCTGTGTTCATAATGTAGTCATTATTTAGACACGCAAGTTCAGGGACACATATTAATGAATCCCGTGCGTAAGTTCTCTAAACTCTTATATTGCAAATAACTTTACAATTCACAGTTTTTGACATCCATAAAATTCCACTTTTTATATATATCTCCATCTTCCTTACTCAAACCTAACAAGGACAAAAAATAAAGTGGTACTGAGATAGCAAACTTATTAAGCTTTTTCTCGACATGTTTAATGAAACGAGCTTAGTTTTCGCTAATTTATGAGCTCGTTTAAACCAGTGGTTTATATTCCTAGCCATGCTTTAAAGTGTCACTAGATTGTGTTATGTAACGATGTCTTGTTGGTTGGCGTGCTGCCAAGTCTATTAATGTCTTCGACTACATAAACCTTAGACGCACTGAGCAGCATCCCTTGTTATTTTCTATGAATCAACAAATGTCCTATAAATATTGTATAAAAGGTTTAATTATTTGTACCCATACGAAAAGAGTAAGATCATTGAGATATAATAATAAATCTTAATACATTCAAAGAAGTTCCGTTATATCCATGTGGGTGGTTTCAAGATGATATAGAGTTGCCATGTAGTAAATTAGGAATTATTTTTAATCTGGTTAGCGGTATGCTTTGCACTGCAAAGGTGTTAGTCGTATCATGACTAATTATTTGATGAAGATTACCAAAACACGCGACAGTCACACAATGATACACTCATTTATTGATGTAAGTATCAAGATGACTAGCAGTTAGGTGCGAATGAGACCTGCATTCCTGTAATTATATTTTATTTTTAAATTACTACCTATATGAGTGCCTACTTACTTTTATTTTTATGACAACAAGAGATGCACCTTTGCTAGAGTAGATGCTTTAGGTAACTAATAAAAACTTTTGATAATATTGCGAACGTAAATTAAATCGCGACATTTTTAAATTTTTAATAGAATGCTGTAGGTATGATATGTTACTTATAAGATTATAAAATAATAAGAATGATATAAAAACCTATTTCAGTTACTAGAAAAAGTAATACTCAGTAACTATACTTGTACTTAAGTACCACTAATTTATTAACTTCACTTCATTTCTTAAAGAAAATCTTCAAAAAATCATAATCACTATACCATTTTTCTTATATATGTTCTTATTTTCGTACAAGCAGTCTACAATCCTAGTTGCGTAGAAAGATCCTGGAGTTTGGGAATTAAATCTTTTTCTAATAGGATTATAAGATTTATACATAAATGATTTCATATTGTAAGTACTCACCAAATTGTTAAACTCTATAATTTTATGTTGTTATTTAGCTAAGTTGTTCGTTAAGTTGCGTGTTACAAGAAGTTCTGTTGATGAAGCTAATTTGAGCATTTTTTGTGTACAATTACTTTCATACGCCTTATGATTCAATGAATATTTCTTAGTTTGGTTATATTTATGTCCTAAACATAACATTGAGAGCTAAAAAAGTTTGGACATTAAAAAAAATAATATTTATCTATTAAATAACAAATCAAAATTTCATAATTTCAAAACTTTTCGACTTCTAAGATACTTATTTTGGATTTGTATATACGATTTATCTTTTACGAATATTCATATTTTCTGCTCTTTGACAGAGGGGCTAGACATGTTATAGAACGGGGGGTAAAATGTAGAGCCAAATATAGGGTAGTTCCGGGAGCAAGATAATATCTAAACAATTCTTTCAGATTACTGTAATAATAATAATTTTTAACAATAAACTTTAAACATATCACGGGATACGTACCTTATAAAACACCAGGCATGTGAGACGCCGGTATCCAAATAAAATCACAGTTTACACACAGCACTAAAAATAGCACAGCCACTCAAAAAGTAATTATTAAAGCACTTGGGATATGAATAACAGCTGGTGATATTTTTTTCGTTCCTGTCAAATATGTCCTTGAAGGTAGCACGCCATGTTGTTTTGAGGACGGGCGCGTGGCGACTGCGCGCAGCCGCCCCTTGTTCGACGCATGCGCAGTGCGTCACCCCTGTCTCGCCCGCGCTCTCGTCGTCCTCCTTCCTTGATCCATGTTTTCCTGATACACCACAGATTAATAAATATTGTCACATTTTCCAACTCTATGCCAGCTAGGGTCAACCGCTTTAATTGTTGTTTAGCAAACTTTTATTAAGTACAGTAAGATTATGCATGACTACCTACTTAATATGGAAGAATGCTTACGGGGTGAAATAATAATACAATACACCGTCGCCCGGCTACCTGCTTGAAACAAAGAAGATCATCGAAATCACATTTCCTTATATACGAAACCACTTGACACTATCACATTTTATTAACGTGCTCTAGGTAGAGAGATTATATGAATGATCGGGTTGTTCTATCAAGTTTGAATGTAATTTTAGTTAATCTAATAATTATTTTTTATTTTATTGTATTATAAATAATAACCTTATTCAAATATTTCAACTTAATAAGATAAATTCAGACTTTACGTCACAAAGTTATAAAATATATAATCACATATTTTATAGCGCGGAGTCTCAATATTATATTACTGATATTAAATTGTATTCATAGGTTTTCAATTTATTATTCCTGTTTTTGAATGAATTAAACTGTTACAATTGTTAATATTTATGTGAATCATATCCAAAACGTGTGATAGTCGAGAACTCGCGTTTTACTGTCTTTGAGGAAAATGACTACTGTATAAAATATTTAATTTTCAGTATTTCTTTAACAGTCACGGTTAAATTTATTTATCAAAAAGATACTCTTTTGTTAATATCTGAATATACGATCGTTTCAATATTGCTATTGATAAATAAATTATTGTATTTTACTCCTCCCTACCTACCTAATTCAGTTTAATTTATTCTATAAGACATAAATCCCAATATAGCTTAAGAAACAATCGTCTTTACAGTTGGTTATAGAATTGTAACAGATTTCTTTTTTATTTATCGTAAATTGTCAACGACTCCGTCTGCCAGAAGTTGTAGTATTAATTTAAGGGAAGCTCGTTGTTTATCATTGAGTTCAAAATACTTAAATTCATTACTGGCTCTATATGTAGAGCCAGTAATGAATAGTAGTAATAGTAGTTTTGTTAGAAATACCGAACAAAATCCCGCAGTGTAAAGTATACAATTTAATAAAATGATAACATTTTTGGTTTGAAAATGTCAAGTTTGTCGTGTTTATATAAGATTAATTTTAAACATAAAAATTTAAAAAGATAACTTACATTCCTTAATTATTTAATTTCTGAAATGAGTTAATTTCAATTCAGTCTATTGTCAAGTTTAGAAAAATGATTTTATTGGTGTCTTTTTTATTTTATTTTAAATTAGATAGGTATATATTTTTACAAATCCTGGTTTTGTTAATAATTTATGAATGCTGTATTGATTTACGAATAGGTACTGTATTTGGCATTGTGGATAGTTTTTATTTCCAATAAATAAAAACATATGTTCTGAAATATTTTAATTTATTCGTAAATATTAAGTATAACATAGCATTTTTCTAACCCTACCCCTTACTGTAAATTATTTTGGATAACTAGGTAGACAGTTGCCAACAAAAAAAAACGTAAAAAAATATACTTAGTTTATTATGTACACAAATTGTTTTCTTGAGAGTTTTCACAATGGCATTTTTGTCCGGCGTTTATTCAACAACACCAACCTCATAAAAAAATGATTTATTTCGCTGACTTAAATTACATACAAATCGATTCTTATGTTGAAAGCGATTTTGTAATATTATTATTAGGTCTACTTTCATTAAAACGCCTGTTATAAAGAAATTTCATGTGGCTTTTATGAATTAATGAAAATCAGTATCAGAAGAGAACCTTAGTTACTGTTGCTGGATATTATTCTTAGACAAATAAGGCAGTTAACTTGGAATCATGTTAAAATATTTCGAATTGTCCTATTATATATAGGATATATATATATAAAGGATCTTTATGAAAAAAAGCTACACAAGACTCGGCGTGCTGTTTATGGAATAATGAAATGAATAATAAATATTGTTTTTTAGAATATCGACAAAAAAAATTGCCACTGTAAATAATTTCAATCTTACTTTAATAAATTCCGTACAATTAATAAAATGTTTTAATGTTATAAAGGTTGGGGATAATCAAAATTTGTTTAGAACATAGTACCTTAGTAATTAATTTATTTGATATAACACATAGATGATATATATGCAGGATAGATGTGCAGGGCTATGAGAGCCCAGTATCGCTGCGACCTAAAAGATCTATTGTGATCGCCACTGCCTACAGTTCACTATAAAGGTCTACTGCTCTGGGGTATTGCAAAATTTCCTTTGCAGTGAGGTGTCGGACATCCACTGGGTCCAGGATGTGTTTCCCCAGGGAGTCCCTGCGTTTACGCATCAGTGAAGCGCACTCGCATAGCAGATGGCTCGGGGTTTCATCCGCCTCGTGGCAGTGCCTGCACAGTTTTTCATCCGCTAATTTGAGGGTCGCTAGGTGCTTATTCAGACAGCAGTGCCCTGTAAGCGTTCTAGTTATGATACGTAGATTATTCCTGCTCAACCCAATGGGCTCCTCAGCTGCTTTTGCATTGAAGGGTTTGATGAGGGCTTTGGAATGCTTGAGGCCAGGTATCTCCTCCCATCGCCTTATAGCCTCACACCTAGTTAAGTTATTCAGGGTCATGCGAGCTAGGCTGTTTGTAACACCACATATCTGGACCGTATGTTTTGCTCTCAGCTCCTGCACGGGCCAGTTCGTCAGCAATCTCGTTGCCAATATGGCCCTCGTGGCCCGGGACCCATATTAGAACCACTCTGTTTTTGCAGCCCAGGGTGTTCAATTTCGTCAGGCAGTCAAGCACCAGTCTAGACGTGATAGTTTTCGAGTTTATTGCCTTTAGTGCCACCTAACTATCCGAGTTGATGTAAATGGTCCTATTCGTGTAGTTGCGCTGCAGGTTCAGGGTCGCATAAGCAATTATGGCGTACACCTCTCCCTAAAAAGAAATTGCCCTGTGGAACCATGCTGTCGCCAATCATCGCCAATACGTTGTCGCTCATGACCGAGTGCTTAATAGTCCTGAGTCTGCTCGACATCCAGTTTGTACTGCCCTGGGCCGATACTCTGAAAATATTGCCCCTAGCCACCCTCTTGACATGTAAGTCGAAAGATGGGAGGTCTAGTAGGGCATTCAGTGCCGCTTCTGGGCAACTGGACATGGCGCCTGTCATCATGCGACAGGCAGTTCCTTGGAAACTGTTCAGTTTGTCCCTGACCGTAATCTGTTAGTACTTGCTCCATCAAACCACAAATGCGTAAGTCATCACCAGCCTCACGATCGTGCTATAGAGCCAAAGCATAATTATATATGTGTTATACTTAGTTCATGAATCAAATATGGATATAATAGTATTAATTCATAATTGTTTTAAATGAGTATGTTATGATAGTAATAATTTATTATGTTTCTAGTTTGTTTAAGTAAATAAAGGTGTAATTTAGTACAGTTCCAGATGTCAATTGCTGATTTTTAATAAATATAGACTGGCCTTGATAAATACGAAGGACCTGAAAACAGAGCGACGGGAGCTATGAGTCGCAGGACCGGCCGAATAATGTATCGATGAAGAGCAACTGCCTCAGGCCAAGGCATAAGAGGCGTCATAGTGAAAAAAAATCTTAAAATTAACATATATTTGTTTGCCAAAAATGTGTGTAGAGAAGTGAACATCCTTCTTGCTTTATTTTCTTTAAAAGGATTTTGCTCCTTCTAAAAACCTATCTCAGGCCACTAGCAATGGGATTTTATTATACGGTGATCACATTCACAGTTTTAACTTATAGTTGCAAGATATAAACAATTAAAACGCATATTTTAGAAGGTCATGGTACCACATTTCATAGATGTGATATACGAACAGCAGCCACTTAAGTAGCAACATAATAAATTTATTATTTGTAATTTGAGTGTGGTCTTTATTCTTTATGCTGTCTATTCATTAAAATTTTTATATGATTAAAGTTCTCTCCTGATTGTCATTTTCATTAACTCACAACAGCTACATGAAATTTATTTATAACAGGCGTTTTGATGAAAGTATACCATCTCAAGGCATAACAATAATATTACATAATCGTCAGCAACATAACAATAGATTTGTATGTAATGTAAGTCAGCAAAATAAATAGTTTTTTTATTAGGCCGGTATTGTTGGACAGACGTCTGACAAAAATGAAAACTCTCCAGATTTACCACAAACAACTTATGTACATAATAAAATATATACCTACGTACGTTTTTTTCACGTTTTGTTTTTTGTTTTTAATGATCCAGTTTGTCCCAAATAATTTACAATCTGACTAATCTATCAACGCACAATCTTAACTGTTGTTGGTTGTAATATTATAAGTATTTGGGGTTGTAATATATACAGTACGTTACTTCTAAAACAGGAACTAAAACAGGGGTGGGTGAGATTCTACAGTATAAAATAATTTCATTTTTAAAGAAAATCTTCCCACACTTTATGCTATATTAAATTATTTCCGCTAGCAGCTAGCTAGTAGTGAGTAGCCATTCGTTTATAGCACTATCATTACTGTCAACGATGGCCGTATTCCGAAATACATATCAGTATACTGGCCAGTGCTAATGACGTCATAACACCGACGCCAGCCACCAGGTTGCACTGGTGTCAGACATATTGTACTGGTGAGACAACTGCATAGTGGAGACATACTCTGTGGAGTCATAGGCAAATGCAGAGTAATATTACAACAGTAACTAGAATTGCCACCTTTTTTGCTTTTTTCATTAGTCAAGTAACTAAGAGAAAAAATACATATTGTAGTGGTCAAGTAAATAAAGGACAACTTAATTTTCTTCATTGTTATATTTGAAAAAGTATAATTATCCTTGTAATTATAATTTATTTATATATTCTTTATATTTGTAAGTTTTATAAATTATTATCACAGTTACAGTTACAGAATTGCACAATATCTATGCAGTAATACTATGGTAAATGTAGTCAATAGTGTCAATTTATGCTCTCAAAGTCATGTCAAAGTTCTCAGCGCTGGCCTGGCCATATATTTCGGAACGTTTCACCAGCATGGCGTAAAGTTTTGACGTCAATAGCAGTGGGCAGTGGCCAGCACAGTGTACTATATAGTGGCCACTGGCCAGTATACTGGTATGTATTTCGGAACACGGCCATTATCTTGTATGTCAAGTGTCAACTGTCATTTTCACAATTCTATGGTTTAAAATCTAAAAGTTAAACACCATACAGGTGATGAATTAGTTTTTCAGGTTTAATTTTTAATTTAATTTACTGCAGCTTTGTAAGAAGAATTGCTTATATCAAACAAATATTGTTATATTTTGGTTATATAAATATTATTATGGCTGACGATCCAAAAAATAAACAGTGAGTACTTCCTTAAAGTAAAATCTGTTTTGTCTGAAATTATGTTGTGCAACAGTTTTTTTTTATTACTATTATAGAAAAGGAAAACATGAAGCAAAAGACCAGAGACGAAAACGGCAGGCCCGACAGCATGTAGGCGCCGTAGAAAGAAAACAAGAAAATCAACCTGAGACATCAAAGGGTATTAAATTAAAATGGTGGCTTATAAGGAATTATTAAAATATTGGATACTTGTTTTATAGCCATCCAGTCATTTTGTAAAAAATATATATTTTGTCTAAAGGACATACTTTGTACTAATTTATAAATATTCTCATTTTAGCTACAGCTCCCCAAACACCTACACACCATCTTCCTGGACCAGAATTTTACAAAGGTTTAAAAAGAGAGACAGATGAAATTCTAAAAATAAATGAAGAAGAAAATAGTAAATATAGGAATAAAGAAATTCAAAGCAATTGGGCCAAATATGAGATGCCTATTGAGAGTTATGAAGAGATGGACGAACAAGAGCACCTTGGAGCTGATTATGAGGTATTTGTTAATTAGTATATATTCAAAGCATGCTTGCCAAGCAAGCAAATATCCTAAGTATAGGTATAAATAATATTTAACCTAGATAACGTCACACTTCAGACAATTTTATAGCATATTTTAGAAATAATTTGTATGGTAACAGGGATGTCTATAAACATGTTAGCGATGTTTTGCTTTTGTATAATTGAATATATTTCAATAAAATAATATAAAAATGTATTGTTCCTTGTACAGTATTCTAGAGGTTTAAATTCTTCCTGTGCCATGTTATTGAATTTTTTATTCCATATTCAATATAAAAAATTAAGATAATTAAGAGTATAATTAAATATATATTAAGACAATTATAAAGTAAAATACCAATTTGTATATTTTATTTTTAGACTCTCATTCAAGCACCCTTATCGGTAGGAACACATTTTCAATTTAAACATGAAAAATCATGGGATGTTACGTCTGGACCATCACCATATCAAAAATATTTTGACATAGATATGGGAAATTTGGTTGTTGCTCTGTCTACAATACCATTTTATGAGAGAAATAATATTGACAAATCAATATTCAGTGATAGTGACTTTCTAAGCATGGACCATAGAGCTGCTAAGTATAAACAAAAATACTACGGTGGTAGTAAGTACAATGCTGTTGATGGTCAAAATAAAAATTCTGAATCAGTAAATGCAGTAAAGAGTGACAAACATACTGAAAGATGTGACAACATTACTGAACAATTATTTAAATTTAAAGATTTGAAACTTCCGACATCCAACACACAGGTGCTAGACAACAAACATCAAAAACCGGAATGCAATGTTCCTGAAAGCAAAGATGATATTAAAACAATGGAAAAAAAAAATAAGGCTAACAAGATTGATGAAATAAAACATTCAGATGACATTAAGATTGTCAAAAAACCTGAATCCAGCACAATAGAATGTTATGATTCTAAAATAAATATACAAAATCCAATAATTGCTGACAATAAAAATACTGCAGACAATAAATTATTAGAAAATCCTGAAATGAAATTGATTCATAAAGATGTTTCTGCTGTAACATCAAAATCAAGCGTTGAAGGTATAGTCAAATTTAATGACTTTAATATAAGAGAGGTTTCAGATTCAAACCTTTTTTATTAAAGTAAATTTCACATTTTTGTTTCAGTGGCACATTCTCAAAAAGACACTTCTAAACCAATCATTGAATCTCCAGAAGACCTTGAAAAATGGCTTGACGATTTCTTAGATAATTAAGTGCACTGTGATATTATAATAATGATGAATATAAATATTATTTATTTTTCCATCTTTTTATATTTGTGACCTTAATTATATAATCATATTATTGCATAAATAAAACATTCACATTATTAAAATATAAAATATATTTCACTTTAAACTCATTGATGAATAGTTTATCAACCAGTTAATAAATTATGTATTTTTTTTAACAATGACATGTATCTTACCATTTCAATTTATAGAACTAAAAGATCCTTGTCATAAGTAGTTTCCATTATCTAAATTTAAACTTTAATAAAAATCTTTATTCAGGTTTTCTTGATATTGTGATACTTCATAATTCTTATAATTCCCTGCAACAAACTTAAAAAAAAGCTCCTGTAAAAACAAAACATTTCCACAAAAACTGTTTTAAAATATAGTTATATCTGACTTACCTTTTTCTCCTATTTGTATTTTTGTAAAATAAGTAAACAAATAATTTTTAATTTAACATACATATTTCAGAATATAAAGGACCTTTTCTATTAACATTTCTTAAATCTATTAAACAAAGTGAGGCCCATTCAAGATTTTACATTCACATTTCAATATGACTTAATTGAACGCGAAACTCGTTATGACAACAAAAATATATGTGGTATGAATAACTGCATATATTAGAAAACCTGCTATTTATTTGATAATAGGAAGTGGACATGAATTTGAAAGGTGCAACCGAAGTAGTTCTCATACTCCTGTTTTGATTTTTACAATTCGACTTTCATCTTCAGTCTTCCCGGTCACTAACAAAGTAGGAGAACTTGGTAGGTGCTCGATTCGTTCGTCACCGTGAGTGCTAAAGCGATCCCGTGGCATCCCACTATGGCGATGAGGGCAACCGTTAGTTTTTTAGGGGATAGACTTTAAAATTCCAGCGTCTCCTATCCTGCCGGGTAGTCCTACATAACCCTCCGGTAATCACCTTCTTAGCCGGCAGGTATCCGTAACGAAATGTTACAACGCAGAAAAAAAATAAAAAAGGCGCTCGTTTTGTTAAAATTTATATAAAGGGAGTTTATATAAAGGAATAAAACAGTGTCACTGTTTTATTCCTTTGTCTTAACAAAAACAATAAGAAAGACTTAGTGTATCATTTATTTTTATATTAATTTGGTACCTATTCTAAATGGGACCCATAATTTAAATGCATCACAATTACTACAAGTTCATATTTTTTCGCTTCAATGCCTGCCAATTTGAAATTTATAAAAATAATGCAATTATATTAGGTACTCTTTTTTTTTCAGTTGATGTATTTAAAAGTAATGTATGTAAGAATTAAATAACCTTAATTTAATACCTATGAAACATTAATACTTTTGATTTGCCAGTCTCTCAATGCAATCATAATTATTTTACATACTTTACATGATAATTAAGCAATATTAATGTATCATAGCTACTAATATGGCATACACCAAATTCCCTAAATTCTAAACATTCTACATCTTAATATTATCAAATTAAAATAAAAACAGCAAGACCTTTTTGAGATATTAAGTAAATTCATTAAAGTAACAATGCATTCAGAAAGATGGTTTTATTACTCACATCAGAAGCTGAGTAGAAAGATATAATAGAGGGTTTAAATTATAAAGTCTACCATATCATTTGCATTGCAACTTTTAATAACGATAGTTATAATTATGCCGATATTGACCTCTTGTATCTTGATCATAGTTATTTCGTCGGTACTGGTTGGCACTTTGCGGTTCAGTCTGCTTCAAAGTCTTGGCACGGGCTGCAAGCTGGGACACTAATTGAGCTGGAGTCATGTGCGCTATTGAAATAGTTGCACCATCAGTTACACTACCACTTGGATTGAACACTGATTGAGAGCTGGCCAAGTCTTGATCCACTACTTGAGTGTGCACTGTGTTTGAAAACTGTTCACGGTCAATAGATGTTCCAACATTATTAAACTTTGTAGAATCACGGATAACACACATATCACAGAATGGTTTAGATGTCTGAACTGCCACATCCTTAGAGTCCTTTTTCACTTTTTTCTTTGTTATACCAACTATCTTCTCCAGTGACAATGTTGCTATGATGGAGTCTACAATTTGCTTGTTCTGCTGAGTTGTCACTGATGGATTAAACTTGGAAAATTGAAACTCCAAAGGGGCTTGTCTTTTCAATGGTGAACAGAACTTAGGGGTTATTTGCTTGACTTCTGGTCCAAAGAGGTTGTTATTAATTATAAGTCGATTTGGTAACACCATAGAGCCTAGCTTGGATATGGCACTGTAGCATTGGTGTAGTACTGTAAGCAAAATTTCTATAAAATTAACTAAATAGACATGATTAAAATACTCTGAGCCACCATCCTCACAAATCTTAAATTGCTGTAAAAGACAAAACAAATTGAGATAGACAATTAGATAATTAAAAAAATAAATGCAAATCAAAATGTTAATGCAATATACATGGTATAATTAATTTACAAAATAATACGATAACTGAGAAATACCCACCCTCATCCTTAGCAGTGTTGTCCATATTTTGATAACAACCTGAAATATAATATTTAATAAAAAAATACTTTCAAAATGAAGAATAAATTTAAAATCAAACTTAAGCATAATATTTATTTGCAGATTATTTATGTTATACCTTTATTAGGTGCCAGTTTTAAATAGTCTTCATGGGATAATTTTCCTTCTGCGACCATCTGTAATACAAGATATTTAAATTATTTTTATAAAGTAACTTGATTATCTTATACATGAAAAAAGAAATATAATTACTTGGGCTAATGGATCCACAGGTGTATTGTTTCCAGTATTCATTAATTGTGGAGTGACGGACGTAGTGGCACCAGGTGAAATCATTTTTATTGGAGCTGGTACCATAGTAGGGGCTTGTAGAGCTGTTGTTTCTGACGGTAACAGGGGAATACTAGGAGCTGGAACTGGTTGTGGTACTGGCATTACAGGTAATGTTCCGTACTCAAAAGGAATGGAATATCCACTGTATGCCGGAACCGGATTGTAGGGATAGTTTGAAACATTTCCGGAAAATTGTGTTACTGGTCCCGAGTATTCAAGTAATGGGTCATTCTGATAAATAATTTCATCTTTGACAGGGTTTGGATAAGAACTACCCTGGTAAGGTAAGTTATCTCTAGTAACTTTATAAGAAGAGGAGTTAGAGCGTGATCGTCGATAATCTTCTCTTTCATGTCTGTAAGAGCGAGACCGAGATCGGTGATATTCTCTCACAGACCTCGGCGAACGTGATCGGCGCTGAAAACCTCTGTAAGGGGATCTTGATCGATGGTCTCGGCGAAATTTAAAGTTTGGTTTTTGAGGGCTATATTTGTGAATTCTTTTAAAATGCCCATGCGGACTAAAATGGTTTTTATGTGGGCTGCGACGAGGACTACGATAAATATCATTGTAATGTGGACGTCGCGGACTCCAGTGTGCATGTCGGTATCGTTGAGGTGATATGCGATGTCTCATTGGTGACTCCCGCCGATATCGTTGGTGGTGGTGGTATGATGGTGATATTCTTCGTTCTCTTTGTGGAGAAATAACACTTTTTCGTGCGGATATTACCTTTGAAGCGTCAAATTCCCTTCCTAAATCTTCGTCAATATGACGATCGTCAAAAAATTCATCAAGCTCAGTCCCAGGTGGGCGTATATCATCACTGGATTCGAGATGTTTTGCTAAATACTCTTTTACCTTTACTTCTTTGTCTTTTTTGATAGCCTTATTTGTTTTGGAGGGATCACGGCGACTACCTGGCTTGATATAATCGTCCATGCGACTGGCACTACCAGAATGATCTTTCGATCCTCTCTGATTATCCATGAGATTATTATGCATCCTCTGCTTAGATGTGTCTTCAAACTTGTTGTATTTCTTCTTTTCGTCGTGACCATCTCCTATCAATTCACGAAGGTCTTGAACGGTGTCTATTGTTTCTGCGTTAATTCTAGATCGAGAAGTACTAGGTTTGTTTTCACCTGGATCCCAACTATCAATAACACTAAGACCTTCCATAAATTCTTCCTTATTGAAATCATCAAAGAAATCACTTGGGATATCTTCACCATCGGAAGAACCCTTAATATCACCCATTACGATCAAGTCAAAAAAAAATTGCGAAAAGGGCCAGTAAAACGACCAAAGGATAAAAATATAATAAAATACAGTAATATTATTGAAATTATAATTGAAAATACTAAACCTAATTAATTATTCACTATAATATCGATAAAGATAGATTGATGTTATCTTCATAAACACATACACTGCAGAGGGTACCTCCGAAATCCGATTGCATTTGTCCAATAACCTCACAAAAAAACTAAAGACCACTTCATTTGATAAACAGCATAAAACTTTTTAATTTTTAATAGCTTCAGAAAATATCTGGATCTAATGTACACTTCATACCATCTTCATAATTATTAAGGATTTTATAACTTATATTTTCTTTTTTTTTCTATTTTATAATTGCTTGACAAATGACAGCTACAAAACACAACTAGTAACTACTTAATACTTATACCTATAGGCTATAATACTCTATGGACTATTGCAACTTGTAATTTCTGCAACTGATGCCATTGCTATCTTTTTTTTTTTTATTGAACAAACCGTAGGTCGACACAGATCGAAGCTCTATAGTCTATAGTTTGATGGGCTTGGGTGTACCCTATTGAGAAGTTTATAGTTGTGGCTCTATTTCTACAATAAATAGTTCTCTCTCTATTTCTATTTCTGTGTATAGGGCATTATAATTCTTTTTTCAATATTACCATAAAGTAAACTCTCGATATTTATAAATATATCAATATCAGGGTTTAATATACTTTTTTAAATATCGTCATTTCGATATATCGGTTTGATTTAAAATAATTATTGTAAGTCAGCAAGAAAATGATTAACTATACAATTTATAGTCCTGTATATTTATTAAACAAATTGGGGATATAAATAATGGTGATTAATTTTTGAGTGGATTGCAAAATTAGTTGTATTTCTTCTGCTTTTATATTTTTCCCGCATAAGTTGCAGAAAACACTACTTGTATAAACTTTTAATTTAATTAAAATACGTCCGTATAGTGGTAAAATTGGTTGAAAAAGACATATTTTGACACTGTATTATTTCTATGAAACTAAATATTCAAAATAATCATTATCTTTATATCAATATACTTGCATTTACCGCCACATTAAAACAGTAAATTTTCATAACCTCTCTTTTAACTTTGCTCAATGTTAATGGTGATATCAATATATAATTTCAATAAGATGCACGACAAGGACGATATTTCCCATTTTTATAAAGTAGGTACTCCATCTTGTAATTTTTACCCCTTCACTTTAGAGATATATCCATACAACATTACTTTCCGTTTTAAGATAAGAAATAAACTAGGAATAGAGAAAAAACTTATATGTTATAAAGTACTGTGTACCAAGTTCACGATCTTTTTATAGATTAGAAATAAAAAAATATTTAATATATATCGACCATGATACTGCATTTCAGTATCGAATTATAGGTATATCGTTCAAAAAAGTATTAGTAATAAATATCGATATTTCCAAGTAATAATAGCGATATTTCCATACATCGATATTTTATCAACAGACAACAGAGTAAGCCAAAAACGCTGGCGGCTTTATCGCGTTCTAACAGCAGTGCTGGCAACCTTGCGATAAATATCGTACATGTACGATAATTTGGGCCTAACTTACGTTGTACGATTGCTATTCATTATCGTACGCAAATGTATGATAATTTTCGATTAAACATTAAAAAAAAATTGCAGTTTTAAATTTGAGTAACAGAAACAATGGCACAGACTACTAGAAAGACCCTGTCAATCATGACAGACCTTATTATTACCTCATTTCTTTAAAAAAATGTAATTATTGACTGATCCACTTTCAAGTCACTTATTTTTTGTAAATTTTATTAATCACCCAATTTTTCGCGCCATTTTCTATGCGATGTACCCATGTGAAGTACCTATGTGGAATCATAAAATAAGGACGTGACGGGTGGTCGAGTATATAATATAATAGTATAAGTTCGTGACAATGTCTGTTTTATTAATAACTAATACTTTTATACGTTATTTGAAAATGTATGATAATTTTTGGACAAGTACGATAATTTTACGCCCCTTGGTACAATCGGCGCATCGTTCCAGGTTGGCAACACTGGCTGACAGTCTTAAATTTTAATATTCTACTATTTACTATTTAGTATTTGGAAATTAAGTACATAAGGGATATAACCCATAAGTACTTTTAAAATCGTTTATAACTCATTCTAATGGATACATTTGATAACACATAATGGAGCTAACTCAAAAAATAGAGTGCACACAAGAGTTATATATAAATACCGTTGAAAAAGAAGTTCCTGAGCAGGTTAGTTTGTTGTTTACAAACATGAAATATACATTTTAAGCTATTATGTTTATTCAATTTTATTTTCACTGTATATAATTTATTACTTTATAGATTGGTTTCCTTGGTATTTGCGGTGTTAAGTATCCACTGAAGAAAGGTCCAAACAAAATAGGCAGAGATCCTAATACTTGTAATATTGTTTTAAATTTAAATGTAAGTACGTCAGTTTCTTTATAATTTCACATTATAATGTCTGTACACTAGTGATAATAAATAGATAAATTTGATTATAGCAACTTTAACATTTTTTGTTATACTACTAACATAGTTTACAATGTTAAACCAAATGTTACTTAACACTAAAGCAATGTTTTGAATTAATACTAATTTATTTTATTAACTTCCGACTCTTTTCAGTCTATATCAAGGCAACATGCGGTCATCAATATTTTAAACAGTTATGATTTCATGCTTATGGATTTAGATTCTGCCAACAAAACAAAATTAGCAGATGTAAGTTACAATGAAAAATATACTTATTTAATTTTAAGATTAATGTTAACACATTTAAGAGGTTTTCCTCTTTATGACATTGTTCTATGAAACATTTTTATATTCATAGATAAAAAATAAATAAAACCACAATATAAATATACATATATAAGTAATTTCTTTTAACAGAGTTTTAGACCGCTCTAAATGTTAAATTATACATGTGTTTTCAGAAAACTCTCCAAGCATACATACCTACACCTCTAAAAAATGGAGATATGGTACAGTTTGGTCAAGTGTTTGGTGTGTTTCGGTTGTTTGAAGATGACAATGATCTACCCATGACTCAAGCTTTGGATATCCCAGAAACTCCAGTTCGAAACCCACATGTTTCTAAAGTTAATCTAATTACAACTATACCTGAGTCTCCTGAGGTTAGCGATAGGGTATGAAAATGTATATTCATTGTACTATACCTTAAATATTTCTATTTATTTATTGTTTTTAATTATTTATATTTGCATTTACAATATGTAAAATAATATTAGTATATTTTAGACATATCATGTAAAAAAAATACATTTTAAGAGATGTTTTGTATTTCACAAGGCATGAATTTTAATATTTTATTATTATTTAAATTTTTAGGATGACTCCTTCATTGTGGCATCACAACCAAAATCCAAAAATGTGTTTAAAAGTCCTAGTACAAACTTTATAAAATCATCCGGAAAAACTATATCCATAAAGCCTGTAGGTTCAAATAAAATTGATAATGTATATTGGAGTTCTTCTAAAAAATCTGATTCATTTAATTTAGAATCAGACACATCTATGGATACATCATTGCAGACTTCTAAAACCAAAGATAATATACATGAACAAAACACACAAGTACATAACAGCACTAATGACTTCATATATGAAGCAGATACACAAGTTGGTGACAGTGTATCCCGTATTCATAATATAGATACACAACTGCCTATAATTGATAATCTACCAGAAGTACATAAAGTACATGGTCAAGAAAATGTAAACATTGATTTGTTTACAGAAAACAAAGAAAATGATAACAATATACACAATTCTGAGACACAGGATGTTTCAATGCTAAAGGACACTCATAAAGAATCTAAGTGCTTAGATAGAAGTTCTAACAAGAATGTTGTATCTGATGATATCATATTATTTGATGAAATTCAGAGCACTCCAGTTGAAGAAAGTTTTGAATCACAAGCCTTATTGCTGCCTGAGATAGACGCAATTGATCAGATTGGACCAATAAATGAAGGAAGTATTGGATTATCAGATGGGGAAAAACAAACAGAAAAATTACCAACATCTAATCGTCGGGATTCAAGTAGCTCTACAGATTGTGAGGACATTGATTTTGCATTAACACAGAAAATACCAGAAAGACGAACAAATGATGATGATGATTCTACTGATTGTGAAGATGTACCTGAACTGACTCATGAACTAAATCAAAAGCACAAAGCTGGTGGTAATTCTAATATCGATGATAACCTAACTGACTGCGAAAATGAAATTGAAGATAATAAAGAACAAAAAGAGAAAATAGATGATATAAATTTAGAAGAACTAGCGACGCAAATTATAGAAGAGACGCCAACCCATTATAACGTAAGACCAACAACATCCAAGAACATACCGTGCTTAGAGGATCTGCCAACTCAGATCATTGACGATGACATAAATTGTCGAAAAGAGAAGAGTAGGGATCAAATAGACTTAGAAGATTTGCCTACACAAATATTACATCAAGAACCACAAAATATTATTTCGGAAAAAGATACCCCTTTTAAAGTTCCAGTTATCTCGCCGCTTAAACGCAAAAGAAAAGACGACACAGTACCAGCTCGCAATAAAGGAGTGACTGTTGATAAAACTATTATTAAAGATATCGATTGTGAGGATGAAGAAAAATATTATGCTGCAACTCAAGAGTTATTAAATGATTTATGCACTCAGAGAGAACTTTCACCTGAAATAGTTTCTTTCGCTGTTGAAAGTAAAAATTTCTCGGAATCTGCGTCGGATAATAATCAAACTACTAATAAGTCAAATTTGAATATAATAGAAGATATCGACGATAAAATTGATCAATTTGTTATGAATTTAACAAATTCAAAATTAAACGATGTTGATGTTGAAAATGAAGTTACTCCATTGAAGAAGGTATCCAGTGATAGCTCTGATTTGGAATGTACACCAAAAAAATTACGTCCAAGTTCATTTTTAGAAACGAATCTACCTAATACAGATGAAATAAAAAAATATCTAAAGCTAAGTGGTTACGTCTCGACGGAATCGTCGAAGGGATCGGATACAGATGGTTCAAATCATGGTAAACCATATATACATAGGAAGAAAATTCGTAAGGAAGTGAAACGTGTAGATTTAACTACTAAATTTGAACCTGAAAGGTTACCAGAAAGAGTTATTACCCGATTAAGGAAACCTACTTCTAAAATGCTTTTTACTGAGGATTCCAAGAAAGACTCTAACAAAATACCTCGGATCGGGTCGTTTCATATCGACGATAGCAAAGAACAAGGGACAGTACCATTATCTGAAACTGTTACACGTAATATCAAAGAGAAATTGAAAAAGCAAACAAAGAAGACAGGAAGTAAAAAAAATGATATAGGCCGAGAAACAAATAAAGTCAGAGGAAATAATAAAACTAAAGAAAATGTTGGAATCCTTGAAAATAAGGAAAGTAAAGAAAGTGTTAGATCCCGAGAAAATAATAAAAGTAAAGAACACAATAAAATTAAAGAAAATGATAGACGCAAAGAAAGTAGCAAAATCACAGAAAATGTTAAAACCAAAGGAAATAATAAAAATGCTGAGAAAAAACAAGCCCAAGAAAGTAATAAAAGTAAGAATGTAGAAAAAAAATACAACGAAAATACTAGTCGTTCAGATGAGATTGAAAATAAATCAGAAAAGAAATCGACACGCAAAAGCAGTAGAACGAAGAACAAACAGCGTGAAATTAGAAAAGATGACGGACAAGTCGTAACAGATGAAACAAAGCCCCTAAAAGCCGAAACTGGGAATTCTATGAGCAAAATAAATGGAAGTGCTCATAGCAAAACTAGTCGAAAAGAGTCGAATACCATTGACAAATATCTTCTCTCTACTCCAGCAGAGAATATACAAAGAGAAGAAACTAAAACAACAGAAAAGAAAAGCCGTCGCTCAAAAAACAAGGAGACAACAAATCGCGAAGCATCTATAGAAACAGAAGTTAGACGAAGCAAAAGACAGAGGACGGCTAAGAAGAGTTTTGATACAATAAACCCCAAATCAATACTAATGAAACCATCGAATCACGAACAGAGTGCAGTTTATAATATTTCTTCCGAATCTGGGATAGAATCTCCAAATAAATTAAAAAGACAGGCAAGTGACTTCAGCGTACCGATAGCTAAGAAAACTAAAACTATGAATAGTTACAACGTGGTATTGAGAACAACGCCCGCAAGAAAAATTAAGACACATGTCTTATTTACCGCGTTTCCTTGTGACGAAGTAAAAGTTAAATTGGAAAAATTAGGTAAGGTAACATTGCAATAGCAGCATTGTATGATTTTATATTGTGTGTTTTATATATGGAAGTATTTTCCAATTAGTTTTTAATCAGAACCTAATCGGATTGTTACAGGAGCGGTGATAGTAACAGACATAATGCAATGCACAGTTGTACTTACTTTACAAATAAGAAGAACATTTAAGTTATTGTGTGCAGTTGGTCTCGGGAAGCCCATCGTTGGACCAAACTGGGTACAAGCTTGTGTGGACACCAATATGATTGTTGGTACGTGTAGTCATCTTTTAATAGCCCTTACATAAGTACATTCAAAGAGAGAACAGTCTCAAAACTTTGCTTTTATATCTGATACCAATAAAATAATATTTTTTAGATCCCTGGCAATATCTTATAAAGGACGAATTAACGGAGAAGCGTTTTCAGTTCAACTTGGAGCGTACATTGCTGGGCAATAGACAGTTCTTGAAGGGTTACAACGTGTCCTGTACACCCAATATAATGCCGAGCCCACCTGAAATGAAATGTAAGTATAACTTGTAAGATATAATATTTATACATTAAGATTTAACGTCTTGTGAGTTGTTGTATAGAATGAAGTGTTTAAAGATGTTCAATCCTTATTTGTACAATAGAAGTGAAGACAGTTATCTAAGTATAAATAATAATTATGCTCAAGCAATCAGGAACTCATAGACAAATAAGATATTTATGATGATTGTTTTTCTAGTAATCGTGGAATGTTCAGGCGGGTCCTGGACCAATGATGGCAAAAACTGGATATGCGTTTCATCAAAAAGTGACAAGTCTCTATGGACGTCTCTTAAACGTAAGGGCGCTACGATAGTGTCCACTGAGTTCATACTTGGGGGTGTGTTAAGACAGACAGTCGACATTCAGAGGAATATGTTGGCGTGATGTGTAGATGTTTTGTGTTAATAGAATTTGGTGGATTTTTTCCAGTGATGTGTATTTTATAACTTTAAATCCTAATATATATTTTCGACAGTGCAAAAAATTATTTTACCAATGTGAAGCATATTAAAGTAATTCAGTAATTATATTTTTGTTTTGTATTTTTTTCAACATTAGTTAGTTTCATGAGAATTTGTAAACATAGTCGTTTTTTTATGTATGTATGTCTCTGTCTGCTTTAGTGAGATATGTCTGAACAACGGCACCTGGTGGTGGTTTTGAAAAAGGTATATTATTTAATGAACGCTTATATTTTTCTGAATCTGAGAAGAAATAACATAATAAAGAATTCATACAGTCAAGTGTTATAATTAGATTTTGTATTTATACTTAATATTATTTTGTCACGGTATATGAAAATATATTATGTATTATGAAAATAATACACACCGCTAACTAGAGCGAGCCTCTAAGAGAGCCGATGTATGCGTTACGAATTACGATTAGTACTTTCACAATTTCAGATGTTAGCTAAGTGGACTAACAATATATATTTTTTTTGTTTATTGACATTTGACTAGTAACATTAAATTAAAATTTCAAAAACATCATGTTAATTTTAAGAAGAATGTTATAAGTTAAGGTTAATATGGAAAATCTAAATGATAGTAAATAATTCACATATTTTATTTGTTAAATTTGTAGTTTAGCGTTTTTCGAGATAACATTTAGGGGGAAAAAAATCAGGTGTTGGCAACACTGCTTGTCAAGTTGTCATTGCACTTGAAGAAGTTATTGTTGTAGTCTTGGGCGTTATAGTTCGCGACTGAGATCGAACTGTTTAGTTCGCCGATCCTTAAGGAACTAGTTCGCTCTTTTAGTTCGTTAGTTCGCGTTTCGTTCGGAGCTGTTTAATTCGGAGCTGTTCGGAGCTGTTTAATTGAGAGATTTCAAAAGGCAGTTCGTTCGCTCATTACGATATCGCTCCTGCTCTGACAAGATTATTAAGCAGTGTACATTTAGTTAAAATTTTTGGGCACTAAAAATAGCATAAACCTATGAATAAGTGTTCATAAAATATATATTTCTAATGAACACAAATAAATTTAGGTAGGAATTAAAATACACTTTTATTTATAATTTAATCAAGTTTTGAAAATTATCAACTAACTTATATAAGACAAACATATTAAAGAAGTGTAAAAAAGGTTTTAAAATTTTAATAATAAGAATTATGAAAGTTCGCTATAGATATTCGATATTATACAAATTCTATGTTATTCGCTGTAGCTACGGAAAGCAATTCAATGAGCGAGTGAGAGATAGCATTCCTTGCAACTGTGAGCGAGACGACAACAGTTCGGTTGACGGTTGATGTCACTTATTTTATTCTGTGATCTGTCACGAACTAAGGAACTAAGGAGCGGGAAATGTGGGATCTAGTTCGCGTAGTTCATCTGTGGGAGCGCTCTTTCGAACTAGTTCGTTCGCGAACTACACAAGACTATATTGTTGGAAGTTATTGAGTTTTGTAACATTTGTGATGTAAAAAAAACAATCTAAAAAATGGACCATGGTCCATATGCTCTCATAAGCCATCCAAATGTTTCCTTTAAGATAATTTAATAATATTTTTAGTATAGTTTAAAATTAATGAACTTTGGTAATCATTTTCGAGAATACTACTGCTAGTGCCTTTTTTTTAATAAACGAGCTATATAAGTTTACATTGCAGTGTGGGATTTATATCTTAACATGTTACATGTTACATTAATAATAATAGTAATAGAGTAGGACGATTAAAATTGTACCTGTTTGTTAATTAGCAATAGGTAAAGTTAGAAATTTGTGACTGCAAATTTGCATAACATTTCACAAATGGTATAAATGTTTTTATTGTTAGGTTTCATTTAATAACTTGATTGTAATAAAGTGCAGATTAAATCATAAATATGGATAAAAATATATTTAATCTATTTTTATACCAATGTCAAGTTTTTTTTTAATCTAATTATGACCACAAAAATGTATACTTTGCAACATAAATATCTAATAACGTTTTAAGGAACTAATGCTCAGTTATCCAAATTTGTAAAAATCAAGCATGCCAATCATGTATTAATAATATTTAAATAATAATATTATATACCCATATTATATATTACCTTGATGCCAAGAACTGTTAAAAAATGTAAATAATGTAATGACATTGAAATTTTAACTTTTTTAGTAATATCACATTTTCAATCTGTACAATTATTTATATTACCAAATTAATAAGATACCTTTATTTTCATGAATATAAATGTTAACTTGTAAAAACTTTTTTAATAAAACATTTACATAAATTACATAATATTTATTACAAAGGTGCTTTTACAATTATCTGTAAACCAGCTTAAAGTATCTTAAATTGCGTTTTACGATGGAGTATTTATTTACAAAGCACCAAATTAAAAATACTCCATAGACAATACTCACAATTTCCAAATTTTTGACGATATCGAGGTTATTAAAAAAAATACAATTAATTAACTAAAAAGAAAACATCACTTGTTTTGAAACATCCCGAAAGATATATAGGAAATTATATTGTGTATACAGATTTATTGAAATTAGTTAGCCACCTCTTGCAGGCAGTCTCTCTATATCAATCCCAACAGCATTTGTACTACGCCTTTTTACAAATCTTGATGTAGAGAGCCTGCCTGCAAGAGGTGGCCAATTAATTATAAATAACCCTGAATATGTATACTCTTAAGGGAAAAAATAAATATTTTTTTTATAAAAACGTTACTTCTTAAATTTTAACTTAAGCTTAAAAATATTAAATATACATACTAGAATATGTAAGAAAGGCTAAAAGGACCAAAAAATTTGTATCGTATAGCGAAAATGAGAATTAAATGGAAAATATATCATTATGTAAAAGGTATAAAAGATAACCAGTAAAAGATTTTAATGGTGAGGATACAAAGTGATGCTGGGATAAATTAATGAATAAGAAAAAAATCCTATTAATTCGGATACAATAAGAAAAGTGAATGTAGACAAAGTAAATTGTAGCACATACTACAAAAAGTGGGAAAGCGATTGCGCCAGATGAAATACCAGCTGAAGTTTTTTTAAAAACTAGTATGAAGAATCAATCCAAAATGAGTAGTAGACTGAACACTGGTCACCATTTTTTATGTTAGGTATAAAATTAAAGTACTACGGAAAGGATTTTTGCATGCATAAGTTAGACACAAATGGGGATTTAATGGGAAGTTAGTTAAAATATATGAGGAACGCTAAGGTAATGTGGTAGGGCATATAATGAGGGATGCAACAAATAGATGGATGGACTGCGAATAATGACATAAGAATGAAAGCGGCAGCGGCATTGTTCATGGGAGATATGAGTATGTGGAGACATGTTGTACCGACCCCACATGGAGTGGAAGTACACTAGGAGAATGATGACTAACATTGGATACTCCTGCCACAAAAAATATATAAATTACAACTATATAAGAATACATTATAATAAAAAATCTTTTCAACATTAATAATATTAAGAAGTTGGAACAGATAGTAAAATTAAATACAAAAATTTTAATGATGTCTCTAACTAACATAATTATATTCTTTTTAATAATGATATTATCTTAACAATGGCAGAGATATAGTTTGTGCTCACAGTCGAGTGCTATATATACAATTTAATTTCACAGTAGTTCAAAAAATGGCCATATTTAAATAAATTACATTTTGATGAAGTGGTTCAACAAAATCTTACATTGAATAATATTTTATCCAAATATAATTTTTAATGCAAGAACATATGTTTAGATTATTTTCTATAAAAGACACACGTCTAGCATTATCTCAAACTAAACTATAATACATATACATTGGATTTTAAATAATAAAAATGGAACTATAACACATGATTGCAGTGTGCACCAGCCTTTATAAGTAGACTAGGAAGTCTATTGCCTCGTCTATGCCTCAGGGTTCTTTCTCATGAGAGCGAGGTCAGCTTCTACCATGTCCTTGACGAGCTGGTCGAAAGTCACGCGGATAGTCCAGCCTAGCTTCTGTCTGGCTTTAGTGGAGTCACCCAGGAGAAGATCCTGAAAGACAAGATATATTTTGACTATTAAATGTTCACAAAAATATGTGAGGGTAGCTGGTAATTTTTTTTTATACATACCTCGTTACATCAAATCATAATTTTAGACGAGAAATTAACATAATTTTATAATGTTTTAACAACTATGTTTTTAAGAACGTGTTCACAGTTGCAGAAAATAATCCATTTTTCGGTATTTATTACAAAATCAAACCAAAATGTGGTGAAATTAATAATTGGAACAGGTAAAATGTTTTTTTAGTTTTAAGAGTTATATTGTCAACGTTTTAAATGTTTTACATATTGTTTTAACAAAAACTAGTTTAACATAAATCTATAAAATTAAAACATTTCGATACTTTTGACTTTAGGAAAGTGTTAGATAATAAATATAAGAGATGGTTCTGATAAGTAATTTGTCGATCGAGTGATTGTCGATTAGCCCTCGGTATTTGAATGTATGAGGAGACTAGGACAATAAGGACGCGGTTACAAAAAAAATAACATAAGTATCAAATCGCATCACTACATTGACAAAGCAAGACTACACACACTTGCGCATGTGTAAATGAAGTAATTTTAATACTTTGAAAGTATTGTTTTTCCATATTTAATATTTCTGCAATTATTTATTATTACACGTAGCAGTTGCAGGTCCTCATTGTTTATTCAAATATTGTAGTTTTGAATACAAAAAACTATTTTCCAAACTTCCTAACATGTTTCACGATACCTAGAGGAGCTTTGGTACATTTTACTTGTATTTATTACTGTATGTTTAAAATAAAAGATCCTGAGTAAGAAATCATAATCATCTAAAAAATATAGTAACAAATAAAAAAACATTACTACACAAGACAACTCTTAAAGTTAAATGAAACAAAATTGCATGTCAATTATAAATTGGAATGACCCAATAATAACCAGACCAAAGAGTATCTCACCACTTCCGTGGGTCTGAAGTACTTGGGGTTGACCTTGACGAGTAGTTGTTCAGTGTCTTGGTCGTGGCCGGTCTCCCGGGGTCCCTGCCCCCTCCAGACCACGCGGCGCCCCACGCACGAAAAGGCCTTCTCCACGAACTCCCTGACGCTGTGCGCCTCGCCCGTCGCCACCACGAAGTCCTCGGCCGCCTCCTGCTGCAGCATCAGCCACATGGCCTGAAATATATTTATTATTTCAAATTCTCTGCGAACGTTCCAGCCGTGATGTTTTATTTTGAATTAATGAAGCGAGTTCACGTTGAGTTGTGAATGAATGTGAGAGTTATTTAAATTGTATAATGCTACCTAGGACGTCTAAAAAATACTTTTTTTTATTAATTGAAATACAAATTAATAGAAAACAATTTCATCGCAAACAAAAGGGCGACCTCGACATAATCCTTGGCGTGTCCCCAATCCCTCTTGCTGTCCAGGTTGCCGAGTTCCAGGTGACTCATCAGCCCCAGCTCTATCTTGGCCACTCCTCTGGTTATCTTTCGTGTCACGAAGTTCTCTCCGCGCCTCGGACTCTCGTGGTTGAAGAGGAGTCCGTTGCAGGCGAACATACCGTAGGCCTCTCTATAGTTCACTACTATCCAGTAACCGTAGAGTTTGGCACAAGCTGGAATAATAAAAATTAGGTGGCATAGTTGCATAATAATAATTCTAAATCTATGTCGTACCCACTGTTTATTGAAATGTATTAAAAGTTATATCATCGAAAATTATTAATTTAAAGAAACATGAAATATTTGAGTGAAGCCGACGAGCACTTAATAACACACTTATCACATTCTTTACATGATAAGGAACACCTAAAATAATTACTTACCATACGGTGACCTTGGATAAAACGGCGTCTTTTCAGTCTGGGGAACTTCCACGACCTTGCCATATAGTTCGGAAGTGGAGGCCTGGTATATCCTGGTCTCCTTCTCCAGCCCGGCGGCTCGAACGGCTTCCAGCAACCGAAGGGTGCCTAAGGCGTCTACTTGTGCGGTATACTCACTCAGTTCGAAAGACACTTTCACGTGGGATTGGGCTCCCAAATTATATATCTCTTTGGGTCTTACCTTGAAGAGAGAAAAAAATATTAGTTATGGAAGTGAATCTACTTTAAAACTGGTGATAGTTAATATTAAATTTAAGTAAAGATTCTTAAATGTAATTTATAATATGTATATATTTTTTTTAAACATAACTTTTTATTCATAATTTTTGTTTACCGCCGCCTAACGTATAGCGACGCAATGGACTCGGGTTCGAGCCCCGACAGGGACAGGCATGTATGTGATGAGATATAGATGTCTGTATTTCTGTTTGATCGTTTATTTAATATATATTCTCAGTATTTATACTTGTATTTCTATGGTTTTTGTATCGTCGTCTACCAACCTTAACACAAGCAAATAATTTGCTTACTTAGGGGTTAGATCAATGTGTGTGTAACTTGTCCTGTATTATTATTATTAATTTTAAGTTATATAAAAGAAATCGTTACAGAATTTCATACAAAATACGAACATAAATGAAACCAAATACGCAGTAAATACTTATGTGTGTTTCAACTAAGAAAACTTGTTTACTCTGAGGAAAGAAGTCGTACCCGTGATTAACACCTTCGTGTCTTGATGTTAAGTTTATATTTTTACAATGACATATTAGCTAGTTGATAAATATATAAAACTTGGCTAGTAATAAAAATAATTACTAATATAATTTTATTCGAATGTAACTTAACGTTTTATAATACTTTTATCTTAATGTACACAACGTAATTGATTTTTATTGTATAGTCAATTAAAAACTATTACTCATTATTTCGTTATCAAAATATTACGAATTAGATTACGTGTCGTTCTATGATACCATCAAATATCTTTTAGGTAAGCGTCTGATTGCGGATAAAATAAACTAAACATTTCGTAAGTATTAAGTAAGTATATTTAATTCTTGATTTCAATATCAATTATAAAACAATCATACCGATTGGCTCCAATAAAGAAATGACGAACGAAATCTATACATATTTAATATAGATTTGTATATACCTATATGTAATAATGGTATTCATCTCCATCGAAAATATAATCGACAATGACAAATTGAGATTCTAGGTTATCGGTGTATTGATGAAAAGTAATATTTAATTTGTTTTATTTGTGTGTAAACCTATTTGTCTGTGCGCATCACGTGTGACTACGGATTGTGATAAAATGTATATAGTCATAGGTTATTGCCCTGGTCAGGCATAAATCATAACATAGGGTATTTTATAGGAAAAACAGTACTGGTTGCGGTTATAAATAGAATAAGTATAAAATTTAAAAATCCTGGTGGTGTTAATTAGTTATCTCATTTAACATTTGAAACGTCTTTTTCCTCACCACATTCAATTTTTTACGGCCACTTTAACAATAGTTTTGTATAGCAAAGACAAAATTTGAAGACAATATGTTTATGAATATTTCACTTGTAATAAATTACAACTTCCACGGATAGTACAGCTCGCTTTATACTTGTAACGATAGAAATACATAGATCCTTCTACACTTCTGATATGTTAATCTAAAATTCTTTTAAGTCAAATCTCTACTCTCTAGATTGTTTATGCTATATAGTAGTACCGCAACTCAACTTAACTCAACCGCCGCGTTGGCCGAGTTGTTAGCGCAGACGCCTAACGTAACGTGTCACGGCGGAACGGGGCTCGGGTTCGATTCCGGGCAGAGACATGCATTTATGTGATGATCATAGATGTCTGTGTTTCTGGATTTGGTCGTTTATTAAATATATTCTTATTAAATATATTCTCAGTATTTATATGTGTATTTCTATCTATTGGTATCGTTGTCTAACACCCTTAACACAAGCAAATAATTTGCTTACTTAGGGGTTAGATCAATGTGTGTAATTTGTCCCGATATTATTATATAGTACCATTATATCCTGTTAATTTATTTTTTCCATGTAACTCTCAATCGCCGATCAGATGTAGACCAAAATCATTTATTTTGCTTCGTCACGGCGAAAATCGAAAGAGAAAAAAAAACACTTCTTGAGTCACTATGAGAAAGATCTCTTGTCATCCATTACCCTCCTTCAATATCTGCACCTGACGATCATGCCGGGAGATCTAATTAAGTCATCATCCCCCTCCACTTGCCACTCCTGGCCCCATCGGTAAAAATAGCTACAATAAATCCAAATTCCTATCCAATTAGACTAAACTAAAGGTAGAGCTGACTATTTAACTTATATTCACCTAAATATTATAATTAAACCGGGTTGGTTCCACCTTCTCAAGGAAAATAAGTATAAAGGTCATTGAATTTAAATTAAAAATCGGCGCCCTAAATCTCTGCCTCTATATCTACCCTACATCCCACAGAACTTCTTAAGTAACAATTGTTAAACCCCCTAATTCCATACCTGTTAACATCCTTCAGATATCTAACTATCATTGGCTATTTACTATGAGGTATATGTTTTGTATAACTTCAAAAAAATATCATTTCAGTACTTTTTGAAAAATAAAACTATGGATATGAGACTGTTCTGATATATCTTATATAGTAAATTACTAGCACATCCTTGAATAATAATTGCATAAGTACATAATAAATATGTATCAATTATCGTATATTGCCTTTTGTTATGAGTCCTTGAATGTTTCAAATGGAATATGTTTAACAATTTACATACAATTATTTCTGTCACATGATATCAGTATGTAATATTGAATAAGCATACATGTTATATTTAGAGACGTACAATAATTTGTTGAAGTTACCATGTGTCTGGCATCAGTTACATAAATGAATTAAGTGGAACTCATCTTGATTCAAACATTAAAGTAATATATGACTCTTAAAGTACTATATGACTTACCTTAGTAATAATACTAATAAGGCAGGTGGTGTCAGTGAGGTCACCGTAGTGCAAATGCATTTTTCCGCCAGTGTGACATGCTGGCTGGCCATAAAGATGCTGGATACGGCCTTTATAGAATTATTTTATTAACAAATTGTTTTTTTATTCAATACCATGCACTTGGATATTTGCATGGTATTTTAGGAATTAAAGTTGGAGTACTATATTAAGGTATCAGGACCAGCTTTATATATAATGATAAGATTAGTTGGAAAATTATAAATCATAAAAAAATATTTGAAAATAATTATTTACCTGTATTAAAAGATGAAGACCGACGGAGTATCCCATGAACTTCATAGCCCTTCTCTATAAGGAATTCAGCGAGATATGATCCATCCTAAATATTAAATGGGTATATGTTATGAGTGCATAAGTTTATTAAATTTATCAAATCATCAAATTCATGGAAAATTATTTAATTTTATTTTCGTGTTCTTAACTAGATTTTCTTAATTATTATGCTTAATATTAAATATAACAATGATGTAATCATAGTGTTTTGTTCCTGACAATTTTTTATGTTAATAATACTCTATCAAAATACTATAAAATCATAAGGTGAATTGTAAACCCCATAAATGTTGAAAAACTACAAAATCTTATAAGAAATTGTTTAAGTACACAATTTTTACCTGTCCAGTTATACCAGTTATTAACGCGACTTTTCTATTTGTATTGACACTAGTAGCTGCTGCGGACATTTTTGTTGTCTACAAAGTATACTTCTAAATTATTAAAAGCGAAACGCTACACGTCTGCAGTTTGCACTAAGCAATTCGTTTGATTAACCGGCACAGTTTTGTATAGTGTTGATAAGCTTATCTCTGACACGCCTAAACATACTCAACATCTAATATAAGCACAATAAACTTTTGAATTCATATTTAAGTACGGGTAATGTGTATTATTGAAAGTTAGAAAACATTTATTACTATTTATTAATGATACATTTATTTTGGGAATCATTAATTTAGTTTCCAACAATAGTATAAACAAATTATAATATGTCAAGTTGACATTTTAAAACAATATGCTAATTGTCTTCGGTTATCAAAAGACAGGTGTCTTAATGTCAATAGTCAAACTACGAACGAAAAAAAATTCATCAAATCAAATCAAATAACATGCAACTCCAAAAGTATTGTGTCACGCACACAATACCGTTGTAACAAATATTATTTTTTTATTTATTGTAAATAAGTAATTATTGTAATAAGTATTGTAAGTAGGTAATGTAATTATTACCTAAAAGTCGTAATGTGTTAATTTAAAAAACATATTGTAAAAAATTGTTGATAATTATTACCTACCTTCCTATGGTTTATACTGTATCTAAGATATGATTTATTAAAGTTATGAGGATAACGTATAGTAATATAAACACTACAAAAAATCATTATTGTTCAAAGACAGAAACAAACTTAATAAAAATAAAAACATAATAAAAAACAACGAAAAGAGCGGAATGTCGTACCGGTGGGGACTGGAGAGTCAATTAGCGCTATACACGTCCGTCCTTCATCCCTCGCAGTTTTCTCAGATACCTTAATTTAGACTTCTGCGCAGTCTAGTCCGTGAGCGCTGCTTCACGCCGATAGTTATAGCTGTTGTAAAATAAATACAACAACTTTCTTTGCATGATTTGAAGGTATAACTAACTAAAGCTTCGTTGGTTTTATTTTAAGAAAAACGACAATACTATAGAAAGAGAAGATAAAAAACAATGTCCTTAACCTCAAGTCAAGTCCAAACAAAAATTGTATCCTCGTTCAAGACCGAGGATATCATTTTTGTTTAGTGTTTTATTATTTTTTAACTTACTTTATTAAATTGTCGTACTGTATACAACATGTATTTCTGCATAGTTTGTATTGAGGCACTCACTCATTTTAAAGGTGTACTATTTAAGACTTAATTTTCATACTATTGTTTTGTACTTAATTTAACATATTAGTACTTAATAATTTCGGAAAGAAAAGAAGTTCATAAAGTTATTATTAAGTATTAGTTATTGAATAATGAACCATAAGAAATAAACTTAACTTGTACTTAATAAAATCAACAAGAATGAACTAAAAAAGTAACCTTTAAAATTTCAAACGTCTATTGTCATCAAGAATCATGACAAAAATAAAACGTTATTCTCTTTAATGACTGTATATTTCAGGCACTCATGTATAATAATTTTGGGCTATAGATCAATAGTAATGTATTGTACAGTTTCTGAACTACTGTGTCGTCTCGGCATTTCTGTGTGTAAATTTGGTGGGCAGATGATGTATGTTTTTTCTGAAATTTGTAGTTTCTATAGAGCTAGATCTATTCCCAACATATAACCTTATGTTTTGCCTTGCTGCAAAACTAGCTTTTGACGCTTTATTTATGACTTGAGATTGCGGCCAGTGTCTTTCTTTTGGTTTTCATTCCTATATATATCATATATGTTGTATTGTAATCTTATTATCTTTATTCCTTCCTTTGTCTTCTGAATTCTGTGTTTGCCAAAAACTGTCAATGTCAATTGTCATTGTCATTTATGATTATCAGACATTTGTGATATATGAAAATAATTAATATTCGTAATTTGTTAATCGTTTATTATTTGTTAGTTCTAAAAAGTAATTTATAGAGATTAATAAATAATATATTATACAATTTTGTAATCAGCCTGCATTTTGTGAAATTAAATCAAATCATTACAATTACACATGTATGTATTATAAATATATTTTTGAAACTTACATATAATATAGTGTATTTTTAAACAACAAAACAATTAACCATAAGTTTTCCTGTTTAACTTCTATAAGTTCTCTTTACATTTTCATTATATATATTTTTTCAGTATGCCCGAAATAAAGATAACCCCTCTAGGGGCAGGACAGGATGTTGGAAGGAGTTGTATTTTACTGTCAATGGGGGGGAAGAATATTATGTTGGATTGTGGAATGCACATGGGGTATAATGACGAAAGACGCTTCCCAGACTTCTCATATATAGTTCCAGAAGGACCAATTACAAGTCAAATAGATTGTGTCATTATTTCACATTTCCATTTGGACCACTGTGGAGCATTACCTTACATGTCTGAAATGGTTGGATACACTGGGCCAATTTATATGACCCATCCCACCAAAGCTATTGCCCCAATTTTGCTAGAAGACATGAGAAAAGTTGCGGTTGAAAGAAAAGGAGAATCAAACTTTTTCACATCTCAAATGATAAAGGATTGTATTAAGAAAGTTACTGCAGTAACATTACATCAGTCGGTAATGGTTGATAATGAGTTGGAAATAAAAGCATATTATGCTGGTCATGTGCTAGGAGCTGCAATGTTTTGGATAAGAGTTGGTTCACAATCTGTTGTATACACAGGAGATTATAACATGACTCCAGATAGACATTTAGGAGCGGCCTGGATTGATAAATGTAGGCCAGATTTGTTAATTTCAGAGTCAACTTATGCTACAACAATAAGAGATTCAAAACGTTGCCGTGAGAGAGATTTTCTTAAGAAAGTTCATGAGTGTGTTGAGAAGGGTGGTAAAGTGCTTATACCAGTTTTTGCTCTTGGTAGGGCTCAAGAGCTATGCATTCTTCTTGAAACATATTGGGAAAGAATGAATTTAAAATATCCAGTGTATTTTGCATTGGGCTTAACAGAGAAAGCTAATAACTACTACAAAATGTTTATAACATGGACCAATCAGAAGATCCGTAAAACATTTGTTCAAAGAAATATGTTTGATTTTAAACACATTAAGCCTTTTGATAAATCATACATTGATAACCCTGGTGCTATGGTGGTGTTCGCTACCCCAGGAATGCTTCATGCTGGCTTATCTCTGAACATATTTAAAAAATGGGCCCCATATGAGCAGAACATGTTAATAATGCCAGGCTTTTGTGTTCAAGGCACAGTTGGGCATAAAATTTTAAATGGTGCTAAAAAAATTGAATTTGAGAACCGTCAAGTTGTGGAAGTAAAAATGTCAGTTGAGTATATGTCGTTTTCAGCTCATGCTGATGCTAAAGGCATCATGCAACTAATACAATATTGTGAACCTAAGAATGTCTTGCTTGTTCATGGTGAGGCACAAAAAATGGAGTTTTTAAAAGATAAAATAGAAAAAGAATTCAAAATTAATTGTTACATGCCTGCCAATGGTGAAACAGCAATTATTAATACTCCAACTAAAATTCCAATAGATGTATCTTTACGATTACTGAAAGCTGAAGCTGTCAGGTACAATGCTCAGCCCCCAGACCCAAAAAGAAGACGAGTTGTGCATGGAGTCCTTTGTGTAAAAGATAATAGATTGTCATTCTTAGATATAGATGAAATGTGTGATGAAATAGGTATTAATAGGCATATCATTAGATTTACAAGTACAGTCCGTTTTGATGACCCTGGTTCAGCAATAAAAACAGCAGAGAAGTTAAAAACATTATTGGCTGAAAAGCTTCAGGGTTGGTCAATCACTATATCAGATGGTAACATATCTGTTGAATCAGTGCTTATCAAAGTTGAGGGAGAGGATGATAACACTAAAAGCATCTATGTGTCTTGGACAAATCAGGATGAAGATTTGGGAAGTTACATACTAGGATTGTTGCAATCTATGGTGCAGTGATATACTGTACTGTAAAATGTTTAATAAATAACAAATCGAGATTAATTAATTTATTTAAATACACCAGCTGACATCATCATTACATTTCCCTTGATACCAGATGTATTGCAACCTATTCATTTCATTTAAAGATGTAGTTTCATTATCTATCCTTGCTTCAGGTTTCTGTAATCATATTTAATGTTATGAATATTGCAAGTACATAAAATTAACATTACTAGAATAGTTTTATTAACATCTAAAATAGTAGAAGTTCAAACTATCAACATACAAGTGATAATAAGTAGATAATAATAATAAGCATTAAGCAGTTAGATATCTAATTTTTGAATGTGATTTATAGTCTCATAAACACATTTACTAATGTCTGAAACTAATTATGCCTGAACTATCCCAGCTATATAGACCATATTTATAGGTAGGTAGGTCTATAGGATGACCTATAGGCTATACCTACCAGAGGTCAAACGGTTTTTATCCACCAGATGGCGCTGTACTAAATACTAGAGTAATTATTAAATTCTATACAATTTATGAATCTGAACGTAATACGTATTCTGATAATTACAACCAAGTTATTCCTGAGGAAATTGATTATGTGATATCAGCGTTTTAATAAGTGCAAATAAAGAGTTTTATTCCTGCTTCTTACACATAAGTACAGAGAAATAGACGTAATTTTAGTAAATGATCGTTAGATCATGATACATACCATAGCTGGTGGAAACAGCCTTCTAAAGTCACCTTTATGTATATATTCTCTGTGCGCATTTAATAAATGGTATCGTAATCTGGGGTTCAGGCAGGGTTTGCAAAGTTTGCAGATTTCTAATACTCCACAATCATCCTTACAAATAGAATTGCATTCTTTGCTGTACACGGCGATGTTCTTTTGAGACGATATCATGTTTCGCTTTGAATAATCCCTGAAAAACAAAATATTACAATTTAACGGACTGTATATTTGATTTTTAGGATGATTAACATCTTTGGTGTTTATGAGTTTCTTTTAATGTTATTGGAAATATTGTAATTTTATAAAATTTATAAATTAGGTTTATTTAGATTTAGCTGATATGTAGACATGTAGAAATATAACTATATGTATATCAAGTTACAAATTGGATGCTTTTGAATCTGCAAGTACGCAAAAAGCCTACAAGATGGTGCTGTAGGATATACATAAAGTAATATAAACTGATAGGTTGCATGATTACGTTATATCGTAAAATAAAAGATTCGAGGCTAGTACCGACAATATTTTAAGATTCTTCTTCTCCTCCTAATGGAAAATGTTACGTACATATTTAGTCAATAATTCATAATATTGGTAGCATAATTTAATCTACTCGTAGAAGTCAGTGTGTTTGTTGAAGACAGTTCGTATTTATAAACAAGAATATATACAGCAAACCCACATTTAAAGAAAATATGTGTCATCTTGAACGGTCGTAAAGATTTTATAGTCTATATGTCAGCAATATATTATATATATTTTTGATGTACACTACTTACTGTAATGCGTGAAATTACTGTTAACATGTACATTTCAAGGAAATGAGATTGAAACTCGGGATTTACATAATTTATCAACGTGTATAAGACTTTTGCCGTTTATTACCATAAACAACATAACAACGGATGTAAACCACGAAATGAAAACAAAGAAAATATATATATAGAAACATATGTTAACCAATACGGTGACTATACTTGTCGTTTTTTGCAAATAAGTCACTATATATTAAATTCTATAACAAAATATGAAACCAATTATGAACTAAAGATTTGTGATAAGTAAATAAAAAGGGTAGCAGGGACATACTCCAAATGTAACGCAGCTATCCTCAAATTGTCTAATTTTTTAAAAAAGTTATTTTTTAAATTGTCGAATACTTACGCAATATTATTGAACGAAGCAAGTCCTATCAGCGAGAACAAGTTGTACAGTACTTGTTCGAACAGCACCTGGTTAGGCGGGAAGTGTGCTGAGCTCAGGTTGGGCGACATGTTGGCCTCCAACAAATACACCTTCAGATCTTCGTCTATGACTAAATCAAAACGCATCATTTCGAAGAAGTTGTCCTGAGGTGGGTAATGTTTTAACTGCAAACACAACAAACAAGATTCAAAATGTTTGTTTGTTTTCATCGTCATGCTTGTCTTCCACTACATCTCTTATAATATTTGTTTTATAATGCGAATTGATTATAATAACTTAAGATTTATAAATGAATATAATAAATTATATATAAGTTATAGGTCCATTAGATATATTACGTATAAGTGTATGTATTACATTTTACAAATAAATGTAATTAATAATTATATCGTTCAAACTTACAGCCTCTATTATATGGTGTTCCTTTTTTATAAAGACTTCAGTAATAGAGGCATCCACTTCTTCCCACATATGTTTAGTATCTAGACCCTGAAATTATTATTAATTAATATATAAGATATACAGTAATCCTGTTTGACGATGATACTTCCCTTATTTTTAAAGTAGTCCGAAGAGACACGGACGTTTTTACATTTAGGTAAATGATAGCTTAGTGTTTTTTGTCAAAAGATTCTCAGAAAATACCTAACACTTCGCTTAGAAATAAGAACGCAAGACGTCTAAATTTTTCTTTACCTAATGCTCCCCAAATTAGCCTAAAGTAAATTATTGTTGGTAACTTAATTGAGACAATTAACGAAACTGTATGTTAAAGATCATCGGCGTATAAGGTTAGGAAAATTATACAACTAACTAATATCGCCAGAGTTGGTTTAGTTTTGATGTGGAATAAAATTTAATTTAACTAAAGAGAGCATTTCAACAAGTTAAACAAAATAAAATATAAATATAACATGGGGTCCCTTAAAACAGTTTTTAAAGACCCATCTATACTTACCTACGCTTCTATCAGTATATTTGCAAACATTATATGTTAAAAGTGACTAACATCATATCAAAATAGAAATAACCATAAAATCGTTACTAAATTGGATCATTTGGTTATTGTCAATTTTTACAAAAAATTGCCAAAATTTAGCACCGACAAATTGGATAAAAAATTCAAAGTTAATATTTCGCGTACTTAGGTATATACAAAGTTTATAAAACTGAGTACTATGACTATTAGAAGGTCTGACAGTAGCCCACTTATTGATAATTCATCAATTATCTCATGTTGCTTCACTGAAAACTTCCAAGATGTTGTCTATTGAACTGAAAACGCAGTTGAAGTTGTAAGGCATTATATCATTACTATGAATGTTCAAAGAGTCCCTCAAGCACTTGTAAATATGAGATCGTCATCTCATCATCAGCGGATCTAGTAGTGGCGTCATTAGTTATTATACTTTATGTTTCGTTAAGCCGCTTTACTTGAATTATTATCACATATCAATTATGACTGTGACATAAATAGTCAATATTATAAATAATAATAACATCAGAACAAATTACACAAATTGATCTAACCCTTAAGTAAGCAAATTATTTGCTTGTGTTAGGGGTATTAGATAACGGAACAAATACATAGAAATACACATTATAAATACTTTGAATATATTTAATAAACGACCAAACCCAGAAATACAGACATCTATGCTCATCACATACATGGCTATCCCTGTCGAGAATCGAAGCCGAGGCCCTCTGGGTCGCAATACGTTAGGCGTCTGCGCCAAACACTATTAACGCGGCGGCTAAATAGTAGTTCTATAAATAAGTTAAAAGTATCCATGGAGTTCTTGCCGGTTTTTTGCTATGGACTTACCTTCATCAGTTTGGGTTGAGCAGTCGACCGGGACACATGTCCCTCTTACCTGCTCCGCCTATCCGCGCCACCTACCTGGGCCGTCACGCTGACCGCCCAGCCACCTGCACCGACCACCTGCACCGACCGTTCGTACACCTGCGCCAGTCAAGATAACGACCTCCATTGTGTGCAAGCCAGCGGTGTGATTGTGTTTGTGTGTGAGTCATCGCCGCAAGCACACCTGCGGGCCAGCGAGCCTGCATAGGGGTCCAACAAGTCCGACGTCGCCCTAGTTAGGGTACGAAACGCAATTCAAAGACTTCGTCGTAATAGCCTGCGTCGTGTAAGTACACAGTCGTTAGGGTATTAGGCACACCTCTGTCACCTACTGACAGAGATTCGATAGGGTTCACGTTAGGCACTCGCCTCCCTGCTCACGCAGGGAGGACGGCTCATATCTCCGGGCTCCACCATGGACCCCAAATCCGCGGCGGAACCCGAAGATCTGTCCAAGTCGCAGTTCTATGGTTGGGTCCACGGAATTGCGCCTCAATTATGCCTGCGCTACTCTGTCTTGTTAGGCATCGAGTCTCCGCCCTCGACCTCGCGCGCCGCGATCGTGACCGAGAGCACCTCCGACATGGAGGTCGAGGCCGCCACTCCTACGGAGCAGACGGCCTCGGATTCCGAGTCGGGGAGTTCGTCCCCTTCCTCGGACGCTGACGAGGACGACGGTTTCACGACCGTGCAGACCAAATCGGCCAAGAGGAAGGCGACGAAAGCGCTCTCCTCGAACGTCCCGCGAAAACGGGCCTCAAAACCCGCTAGTAGCGAACCCGCGTCGCCCGACCGTTCTTCGGGCCCGGGCCCGACTCGCGAACGCGCGCCGATCGCGCCCGAAGCGCCCGCGTCCGCGTCGCCGTCGTCCGCGCCTTCAGCGCCCGCGGAGGCACCTTCAGCGCCTGCGCCTTCAGCGCCACGGAAGTCCCCCGCGCCGCCGCCGCTTTACATAAGGGACAAGTCTAAGTGGGACACTCTGTCCGCACTTATGACGGAGCACAAGCTCCATTTCACGTCCGCCCGAAATACCGCCGACGGTATCCGCGTTCAAACCGCGTCTTCGTCGGACCACCGTGGTCTGACTCGTCTCCTCCGCGAACGTGGTTACGGATACCACACCTACGCGCTAGAGGATGAACGCCGCTTAACGGTGGTCATCCGAGGGCTCCCCGTGGAGCTCACTACTGAGCGGATTTTCGAGGACCTTAAGTCCCAATCCTTCCCCGTCATCTCGGTGCACCGCATGTACCGAGCGACCACTAGGGTCCCGTTCGATCTTGTTCTCGTCCATCTCGAGCTTTCCCCGGAAGGAAAGCAAATTTTTAACGTTAAGGCAGTCTGCCAACTCTCCGGCCTTAGGGTCGAACCTCCACGTGGTCGCGGTTTTCCTGGTCAGTGTCATCGCTGCCAGCTCTATGGGCATTCCCAACGTTTTTGTCACGCGCGTCCAAGGTGCGTCAAGTGCCTGGACGACCACGCGACAGCCGACTGCTCGCGGAAGGGACCGGTCCCTGAGGATCCTCCCAGCTGCGTCCTGTGCGGACAGAAGGGCCATCCTGCGAATTATCGCGGGTGCCCCAAAGCGCCGCGCAGGACACAGCCGGCAAGGCATCCTCCTCGGTTCGCACAGCCTCCATGGGCTCCTCTAGCCCCTGGGAGGCCCGCGGCCCCTCAGGCATCCCAGGCCCCTCAGGCACCCGCGAACGCGATCGCGAACGCTTGGGTGAAGCCTCCGAGGATTATCCCACAGCCCGTCCCCCAGTCGTTGCCGCCGCCGCCGGTTCGTAACTCCACCGACGGAGTTGCGAGTTCGCTCGCGTGCGTCACGAGCCTCTTCGGTGTAATAGACATCGAAGAGCTCCTAGTCTTTTCAAATGAAATGAGGGATTCCGCGCGGAACCCTCCCGCGAGGATGGAAGTGCTCCTCAAGCACGCCGTCCTAATCAAATCGATATACGAACACACGATGTCAACATGATGACATCGCGTGGAAGGGTAAAACCTCGCTCTCTGACTGTCGCTACATTCAACGCGAACGGGCTACTTAAGCAGATAGATCTAGTGCGCGACTTCGTGGTCACGCACCCGATAGACGTCCTGTTAGTACAAGAGACCTTTCTGAAGCCGTGTAATCGTGATCCGCGCATCGCAAATTACCGTCTCGTTAGGAACGATAGGGCAACCGCGAAGGGGGGAACCATCATCTATTACAGAAGGTCTCTTCATTGCACTCCGCTCGATCCGCCCCAACTAGTCAACGTAGAAGCGTCATTATGTCAGGTGGGTATGACCGGCCATCAGTCGATCGTACTAGCATCCGTCTATCTTTCTCCCAATAAAGCCTTAGTTGAGAGGGATCTTAAGTCCTTACTCCAATTAGGTAACGCAACCATTCTGGCCGGCGACCTAAATTGCAAACATCCCCGCTGGAACTCTACTGTCGCAAACAGTAGAGGAAATCTCCTTGATAGGCTAAGTTACAAGGCTGGTCTCGACTTCGAGATCACCGCGCCTTTGAGTCCCACGCGATACTGCGACACAGACTTCCGACATGACAGACCCGACGTGCTCGACATAGTACTCTTGAAGGGCGTGACACTCCAGTTACGTTCTATCGAAACGCTATCCGAGCTAGACTCTGACCATCGACCGGTCCTATTTCAGCTAGGACTTCCTCCCCTTAGGGAACCCGCGACCAAAACAATTATTAACTGGACGAAGCTTCGAGAGCAACTCCATTCCCCCGTACCAGCGCACCTCGACAAAATTCCTGACCAGCTTACATCGGTCGAGGACGCTGTCTCAGCCGCGACTAACTTCACAGAACATTTGGTAGACAGCATAGGAAAGTCCTCGAGGGAGGTCCGAGTGAACTTCGAGGGTTACCGAGCACTCCCTCCGGACATTAGACTCCTCATCACCCGTAAAAACGCCGCGATTAGAGCCCATGACCGATACCCGACAGATGACAACCGACGGAGGCTGCGCCGTCTTCAGAGGGAGTCGAGACAAGCTCTCGACGACTTCAGAGATAGCGGCTGGGATAGGACGCTTGCGACGCTCTCTCCAACACACCAGGCATTCTGGCGGTTGCAGAGAGCGTTGAAGGCGGACACTGTCTCAGATATGCCTCCCTTGGTTGGACCTAACTCCGCCATCGCGTTTGACGACTCTGACAAAGCTGAGTGCTTAGCCGACAGTCTAGAGAGCCAGTGCCGTCTGTCTGCTCAATCCGTTGATCGCGATCATGTCGAAATAGTCGACAAATCGGTCAATATAATGTGTTCTCAGCCACCGGCCGGTCCGCCAATCGAGGAAACGAACCTAGACGAGGTGACGTCCATAGTTAGGGCGCTTCACGTCAAGAAATCGCCAGGTCCCGATAGGATCACTAACAAAGTGATAAAGCTTCTTCCGCCTCCTTTAATTTACCTATTGGTTACCATTTTTAACGCTCTACTGGCCGGTTGCTCGTTTCCGGCCCAGTGGAAAGAGGCCATAGTGATAGGGTTCCATAAGCCGGGCAAACCCCGGCATCTGCCTAGTAGTTACCGTCCCATTAGTCTTCTTAGTTCCTTAGGGAAAGTATATGAGAGAATCATCCTCTGTAGACTTAGATCGGAAGTCGAGAGACTCAAAATCATCCCAAATGAGCAGTTCGGCTTTAGAGCCAACCATTCATGTTCCCATCAGGTGCAACGCCTCACGGAGCACATACTGATAGGGGCCACTGTGAGGGCCAAGAAGCATAGGACAGGAGCGCTCTTCCTCGATGTAGCTAAGGCGTTCGACAGGGTCTGGCACAATGGACTGGTGTACAAGTTATACCAGTTCAAGGTGTCGGACAGACTCGTACTCATCATACGGGACTACCTGACGAATCGCTCCTTTCGCTACAGAGTGGAAGGCGTCTTGTCAACCCCCCGCCCCATCAGGGCGGGTGTTCCCCAGGGTTCAGTTCTCTCGCCCATCCTCTATTCCATCTACGCTAGCGATATTCCTAGACCGCGATCTAAAGTGCACCTTGCCATGTACGCGGACGATACCGCGCTTTACACGTCCTCTAAGGATCACTGGGAGATATACCAACGTCTCCAATCCGCAGTCGACTCCCTTGAGAGTTGGCTGCGGAAATGGCGGATCGAGGTAAACCCTGAGAAGAGCGTTTCGGTGCTCTTCGAACGGGGCCCCCCAAGGATCCTCCCGCGAATCAAACTCTTTGATAAACCGATACCTTGGAAAGACGAGGCAAAATACCTAGGAGTAACGTTAGATAGAAAGTTAGTTTTCACTGCGCATATTAGGACCGTTCGTAGCAGAGCGGCCTACATATTAGGTCGTTTATATCCGCTGTTAGGCAAGCGGAGTAAAATGTCCCTTCGCAATAAGGTGACACTTTACAAAGCTTGCATACGTTCCGTCATGTCCTATGCGAGTCCCGCTTTTGCGCACGCTAATCTGAAACCCCTTCAGGTGATTCAGAACAGGTTTACACGGATTGCAACCGGGGCGCCGTGGTTCGTACGCAACATCGATCTCCATAGAGACTTGAACCTTCCGACCATCGCTCAGTACTTCAAGGGGCTTTCCCAAAAGTACTTTGAACGTGCTGAGCGACACCCGAACCCACTGGTGGCTGACGCCGCAGAGTATAGACCACGTAAGACTACTTTAGTCAGAAAAAGAAGACCCAAGTCGGTACTCGTTGACCCCGACGACGCGTTCACAGTAGGTAATAACGTGTACGCGTAGGCATAATTGACACCACACAACATACAGACACACACCGTCTGTACCGGTATAGACGAGGTCCCAACTGAGTAAGTGCTCCGTTGCTCCGGCGTTCTGCCGTCGGAGGACGCTAGTGTCCAAATTTCCTTAGCTTCCCTCCTGACTAACGACGTCCCGAGCCGAGGTCCGTGTCTCAATCTGAGACGCCCTCGGGACGTCGTTCCCCATGGGGGCCCATCTGGCCCCCCCTTTTTAAGGGTGGGTCTCCTGACCCACCCATTCCCCCGGTGACGCTGTAATAGCCAACAGGGCTAACAGCATAGACAAACAAAAAAAATATATATATATATATATATATATATATATATATATATATATTTCACTCGATGTAATACAAAAGGGTTAATTATCAATTACTTCTGAAGAAAAAAAAAAAAAAAAAAAAAAAAAAAAGGACTTACCAACTTCTGTTTTTAATAAATAATTACGGTTGTTAAATAGTGTAATATAATTCATATCTAGCTAGTTTACATCTTTAGAAATCTAGGACCATTTATTTATGTTTGTTCCGAGTTACTTTCTAAAAGCTGTATTATTTATCATGAGCATTTTAGAGATAGTTAAATAGGTAGGTATAAATAAATATTGTAGATGTGTATTCCGTAACAGACCTGATAAAAATCAATAACTTAAATACATTTGAACTACAAGGTGATGTAGTGAACTTGTAAGTAATCGATAGAAAAAGGCTTAAATTCATTAATCTCATTGCGTTCGTGTCGAGGGGTGTGCGACTAACGCGGCGCCACCTGCCGACTAGGTTAGGAATCATTCACATATCATTTTATTTAGATTAGTTTACCTTCTAGCAAAAACTTTAATGATTTTGTAATATCAAATGGGTCTGGTATTCTACATGGTAGGTACTCCTGCATTGCTTTTAAATATTTCGACTATTAGAAATGATTCGCTTGGGGAAAGAATTTGTCCGGCGTGACAGTCTTGAAATTTAGTATTAGTTATAAGTATAAAGCAATTTTTGTATTTAGTTAAATGACAATGTATAGTTAGCTTTATATTTACCCTTTTTTTAAAGTGCGTATTCTGGTGTCGCGTTTGTTATCGTCTGCTGAACGGATTTACACGGTAAGTGGCTGTTAGACTGTTAGTACTAGGTCTTCATTAAAACTACAAACGAGTCTTACGCGCCAATGACAACGCGAAATGACAGTTCAATTTAAGTACTGTATATTGACATTACGCTTGGCCGAATGTATAAACGAAAAAAGATGAGAATAACGTTAATAATATATTTTTTTAAATTGAATATGAGTTAACAAACATCTTACCTTTGAATTAGCGTAATGTTCAAAACTGTCTTTCATAGAGTAGCCCAGTGCATAGGGTTGTGCTAGCGACGGTACTTCCCACGTTGGAAGATAGTCGTCCCCAATCACATATTTATCGACGTTTTGGGCATCAAATGGGTAGTATTTTGCTGGACAATACCTGTTCATTATTTTTATTAATAATTATTTGTTTTTTGCTTGTATCACGACCAAATTTGAGATCAACAATTTTCTTAACATTTTACAATTTAAATGTACTTTTTTTTTTATTTTCGGCTCTTGATGAAAAATTAATTAATAAAAGCAGTACCTAATTGTTTTGTAATTTAAAAGTATTTACTTGATATAGCTATTGTTAGTCATATCTATTTATAATAATTTAATTGGTAATTAAATTGGAATTTACATGTTTTAGTTCATAAGTTTCAACAGTAGCGCCACCTACACAATTAATTATGGAATGTTATTTAGTATTTACTGTTACATGTTTTAAGAATTAGAAGCAGAATATTTTAACATAATGTTTAATCTCTATTAGAACTTATTATAACACTATTCACTAAACTATATTTAGGAGTTTTTATAAATAAATATATAACTACAGTTTATGAGTAACTTAATTTAAATATTGTTTCTAGAGAAACCTTGAATAATTGTTTTGATAACAGAAACATATTTATGGTGTGAAAATAATCTCATTCGTTTCAGTCATTCAGCAGTCAACTATTGACGTTAATATAATAAATTATAGTTAACTAAACTAAAGATAACACAAAATCTAAAAGAGAAATAAAATACTTATGACTTGGGGTAAAAGTAAATTGTAAAAGATAATTGCGATTGTGGATTATTTAATATTAATATTGAAAAATATATCAATCTAAATATGGTGGGTGTGATGTGGGCTTATCGAGCTCAATATTTGTAATATGTTAATTAGAGTTTTATTAATAACTTATTTAAGAAGATCGTTTAGAATTAAAAAAAAAAGATGTATCTTTTCGAAAGTATGTTATCTTTTGGAAACGAGTACGAAATAATTAATATTCTTACCTAAATAGAACATCTCCCTTGTACCGATAGACTCTCAAAGGATTAACTGAAGTCAGTACAACGTAGACGCCAATATCAAACTTATGTCCATCCACTAAAAACGGTTTTTGCATAAATTCCTGCACAAAACTTTCTCCACTGGCCAAGTCGATGGCGCTCACGTTCTTCAAGTACACACCCCGGTGCTGATTGTGCTTCTCCAAAAACAATGCTTCTTTATTTTCGCTCGCGTATTTTAAGAACTCTGTTTTGTTTTTGGGTATCTTAAACGCTTTGGGAATAAATCTGGAGCTAGATGTCGCCAGATCCACCTTGTTTGTTATAAATCCTGTTCCGGGGAAGTGATTTACTTTTTGGAAATTCTGTAATTTATGTAAATTCGGGTACAGTGCTCTGAATGGGTAATCGTGGGACCACAGCAGGGTCCATGGTGTTTGGTTCGTACTTTTTTCGTACCCAAGTCGCTCTAGGACCAAGTGAACATGCTTCAAGAGTCCATTTTTATTTTCGACGTCGTTGTATGCGGAATAGACCCAATAACGTGATTTGTAGACATCATTCTGACGAATATTTTCTCTTCGATTTTGTACATTTACTATCTCTAATAATATTGCTAAAGATATACCAATTATACATATCAAAAGAAATATATTTATATTTGTGCCATTTCTGAAACAACTGTTTATATTTGTGTCAGTTTTCGTTTCGATATTATTTTCCGAAATGTTATCGTTCTTGTCCAATATTTGTTTTGTCTAAAAATAAAGAAATAATATTATTAGTTGATATTTATATCAATTAATAGAGCCGTGAAGCTTATTGGGGAAAATCATATTTTTTCTTGGAAATGATTATATATAAAAGCTTTTAGATTAAATAAGTGTAAATATTTAATTATTATAAAAGGGATGGTTAATAATTTATTACAGGCATAACTAACGAACATAATAATAGTAATAATCTTGAAATTATTTACAGACTTACAAAATTCAATATGAACTTAATATTTATTTTTGCTAGATTTTTGCAAATCATTACTATACACAATCACATAAATATAAATATTATAGCTCCAGTGATTTTACTTAAATACATTTTTTTTTTAAATAGTAATAAAAATAGACCTCTTTGTGACCTGTACTTGGAATTTAACATATTAAAATAAATACAATTATTAATTTTAATTAAGGGCAAACTCACATTATTCTTCTGTTTCATGATTATAACACTAAATCACTATTAGCTCAACATTTGGTGTACACTAAACTTTAAAAAAGTATTGTCTAAAAAACATATTTGTTTACTAAATTGCGCACGAGCAGAGATCTCTACACATAAGGTAGGAATGGATTTCATTCAGGTGTGACAGAGAAAGGTGCACTTAAGTTTACTTTGGATTGGAAAAGGACAGATGTTACTTTCTAAAACGGTAACCACTTTTTAAGGTCACATCACTACCTACATGGTTATCAAATATATAATTTTCTTAGATTTTCATTTATTATTTTACAATTGAAGTAAACATTAGGAGTCTTACAAACAAAACAACATTTAGTTAGTTTTCCTTTCAAAAATATATTTAATGATTCTCAGTATAAAAAATTATGCTTCTTTTTATAATTAGGTACTAAATAATATAATAAAATAATTTGTAGCAATCTAGTTGATAGCTTAGAGGACGACTTGGGAGATATTAAAGCTTGCCGATACAGAAAAGATTACCTACACTATATATGTTTTTGCTTTCTATAGACTTACTTTATAGAAATATTTATACAGTAAATGGTTCCTCAATCTCCATTACATATTGATTATTTATATAATAAAACTGTGACTGTGATAGGATTCCGAGACACTGTAGTTGATCATCTTCCCTTATCCCAATTGTTGAATTCTGCACGGTTTATTTAGAGGTTCAGAGAGGTTGACCTGCACCTGACCTGTACCTGACCTGTATCACACGCCAGCTCATTGCAGACCAGCTTTGATTTGCTTATCAATTTGTACGCAGCTTCCATGTTTTCTTCGGTCACTATCTCCTCTTAACCATCAACATTCATACTTAAGACTTGATATATGCTTTTCATCCCTCCTCATCCCTTCTAATCCCTCCTCATTAGGTGACCGTACCACAATAAACGATTAGGTATTTTACGTCTTTTCTTTACAAGTTGTGATTAGACACCGACACCACATAATACACAATACTATACACATTGAGTATAATAATGATGTATACATATATACACATATGTATATGTATATAGTATAATAGTTATGCGTGTCCTGTGGTCACACGTCCTATTATAGGTATTTCAAGGAATGTTCTGTGATCGTTATGGCGAACCAGTAATGTAGGCAATCTACATATTTGATATCAAATATACATACTTACGAATATTGATGCAAATATTATCAAATACAATTTATTTTTCTAATAATATAACTATTTGTTTAATTAACATAGTTTAGACATAATCTATGAACTTCTGAAAAAAAGCGTAGGTACATTCTTAGATTTTTTTTACAAAAAATATTTATTTTGATTACATTAACCATGAATATATGATTTATATATATTAAAATATCATAATGTAATTGTATCAAATTTAGGTCATTTAATATACTGTTTAATAAAATTAAAACCAATGTATATGAAACTTAAATCTAATATATATAATAATTTGTTACAATACGAAGTCAATAAAAGAGATCATCAATTTAAAAGACCAATCAGAATAAAGCAGTGAGTCTGTGCTAATATCCTAAACTGTTTACAATCTCCGCAGACGAGATGGCGGGCGCCGAGACCGAGCGGTGTGGTATGATACTGCCACATTGAAAATTATAATCTTGGTAGCTGTTACACTCAAAGTTAACCAATCAGCCAATTTTATTTATGTAAAACATAAGCAAGGGAAGAAAAAATAAACTTGAATGTAAATGTAATTAATATCAAAATTAGAAGTTATTAAATTCTGAAATATTATTAGCTTGCTCACTTAAATTATATATAGGTTCCAAATGAAATTGGTAAAGAAGTAGAATTTAAAATACCAATTCCTCTGTGATTCAAAAATATAACAATATTTTAAAATGAATAGTAACATACAATGTAGCATCCAACACCGGAGTCCGGAGGCTGGCGTCATTCTGTCTGCACCAGACATCGATCCAACGCACCCGAATCACACGACAAGCCGGCGCCTACTGACACCCGCGATAACAATTGATAACAAAATAGTTTGAGAGGAAGTTCATTCAACTCTATACTCAACTCTGCAGACTCAACCAGGATAAGTTGCTTATTTACAATTATTTACTAGGTGTCATGTTGTTCCATTGGTAAATAACAAACCACAAATTGACTTATCCGTATGTTACGTAATGCCCCAGTAGTTATTTTATCAAACAGAGGGAAGATTACGTAACTTGTAAGATAACAAATAAACTATATTATTAGTTTATTCGGTGTTCTTTGTTTTTTAGTTTATAATATATCATTTGTATTACACTTTAATCGTATGTATTTAATAAATATTTAAGATAATAGGTATCTACTACATACATTTTATATAACTTGGATGGTTATTTACATACTGTCCTAAAAATCATAGACCACTCGATTTCAAAATCGGAAAAACATAATATAACACAATATCATCATCATCATAAAACACAATATATTAAAAATAAAAAATAAATAATAATTAATTGAAACGTATAAATTATAAAAAATGTAAAAAAAACCATTATTAAATTAAAAATAATTGATACAAAAAGTGTTTTTATGATACAAATTAATAGAGATGCGCTGAATAGTGGTTTCATCGTATAACCGAATACCGAAAACTATTCGGTTTAACTTTTACCGATCCGAATATTCGGCCTTATTCGGATATTCGGAGTTATTCGGTTTACTATTTCAATGTTTGTTTTTCATAAACGGGTTCTAGCAAGTATGTTACATGTGACTTCTGGCTAGATGAATAAATGTGTTTATTTCTGGTTCAATTTTTTTTTTGAGGTTTAAAAATAAAAGCTTAGTTGCTCTATATTATTAAGCATTATTCAACACATTATTTATAGGATTTCTTTTACAATTATTGATTTATAATATGACATAAATCTTAGTTTTGTCTTTTAGTTCTTTACCGTGTCGTGTACCTACCCAAGAAGATAGCAATATTCGGACCGAATATATTCGGCACCAAAACCGAATAATTCGGCCGAATACGACTAGTGAAAAAGATGCCGAATACCGAATATTTACCGAATATTAATCTCGCGCATCTCTACAAATTAATGATCCTTTATTATAACCTTAATAACATACTTTAATTAATTATGAATAAAACAAATAAATAATTTAAAATAACATTGCGCTATGGGTATTTTATTTTTGTAATATGTACATAGAAATGTTCATTTGAATAGTAACATCCATGTTTCAAGTCGAAGAAAAAAACGTAGGCATTACGGAGATATTTTTCTTATTCCAAACAAAATTACTATCGCCGACATAATGTAATCATTTGTAATAAATTTAATGTTTCTTTGAGTGATGTTCTTTAGAGCTATTTTCGTACCAATTTATATTGTAGACCTCATTTCTGACGACAAAAATAGCAAGAAATTATTTTTCCCTCATCTTTTTAAGATGTTGTGTGGTTGTGTTCCAAAAAAATATTATTGATAAATCTTTTTGGGTTATATCTTTAAAACATTATTCTTCTTTATGATTTCATTAACTTTTCGCAAAATAATTTAAATATTAAACTACTTTTTTTCTTCTTTTTTATACTATTACTCATTACTTCTGTAGTCCCAAACTTCTATTTAAACATAAGGAACCAATAATATTTTTTACATTTGCTATGTCTTATGAAGACGGTATTTCTAATAATACATTGTATACTTTGCTAGTGATTGTAATAGTATGATTATAATCAAATCTGTGTGTGTGTGTGTGTGTGTGTGTGAGAGAGAGAGTAATCAAGAAACTTTTTCACCATCTCTATTAGATAAACTAGTTACATATCTAGTATAAATAGTATAGTTTTAAACGAACTACTATAAAATTTATAAATATTTTAATGGTTCTAATCTCTTCATTTTCAGTAGAAATCATATTTTCTTGCAGCCCTTAATGTGTTATATATCCGGTGACTATTATACCAAAAATAATGTTAATTCCTACTGTATTTTTTGACTCTAAAATTAATACTAAATATTTTTTTACACAAAATCGAAAATACATCTAGATATTTTTACACAAAATCGAAAATTTTGTTTAAAAATATCTAGATGTTAATTTGGGCAATAAGCTATAAGAGCTAAAATCTACAAAGACTATTCCTGAGGGCTCTGTGACAAGAACCTAAGATTTCCAAACTGTATTAAAAGTACCTGTATTAAAGGTACCTATAACAGACTTGCTGACGTTAGTATTTTATAGGCTATGTAGTATAATCTATTTGACCTAACATTTCATTCAGTTGCCACTCGTACCCCTGATTAAACTTATTTATCAGATAAGTACTAAGTAATTAGGTTCATATTATTATTGTCCTGTGGTCGTAGGAATGAGAATAGATCAAAATCATTCGTCCAATAGAATTAAACAAAGTTTATTTTTATTCACATTAAACAAATATCCCTTATTTATTATCATTACATTTTATCAGCACTCTGAAGAGATAGGGTAGTAATAAAAGAAGTAGTAATAATTATGAAAAAGTTGATTTATTATTTTATTATTATAATTATAATAATTATTATAATACAGTTTACAATAATTACAAGCGATCACCAAACGGGGTGAAAGAAAACTGCATATTAATTTATTTAGGCCGCCTGGGCACGAAGCGCGTAGCGACGTGCGACTCGCCGCGCGCTCGCGGGCGCGAACCATCGCCCGTGACCTCGCGAGGACATTTGGCAGGTTGCGAGGTAAAGCACGGTCTGTCATCGCAACGAACCCCGGAAACCACGAGAGATATTTCGCACCGCGAGTGTAAAAGTCTAAATGACGCGCCGCACTCGAGACGCAGTTCGGCCGCAGGACGTCGTTATTCGATTTATTTAGGATATAGTCTTTCGAACGCGAGGAACAAAATATTACACAAGTCGAGAATATTATTTATAATCGATTCGGCGAAAGCGTACCGCATGAGCGGCGGGAGAGAGGCGGGCGCGGTAGAGGCTATGTACAGAGCCGCTAGGGGCAGTCACACTCTTCGACCACCATCTCGGGCAGGTCGCGTTTGATGATGTTCGAGTCTGCGCCGAAGTAGATGAGCGACAGCGCAGAAAAGCGCACGGGGGCGCAGCACGCGGCGCGCTGCAGCCGTGCAGCCTCCACCACCTGCACACAGCACCACGCTGGTATACACAGCTGCGGAAACATCAACGTCTGTGGGGATGTTTCCGTGACGTTGTGAACCAACGAAGGAACTTAAACCACTGCAGTTTTCGATGCACACTTAAAATTTTAACAAATATCCATTTATTATAAATTATTAGAAGTAAAAATAATATATTTATGATAGAAAGTTTTTCCTATAAATCTTGAAGGTATTTTGATTTGTTTCCAAAAGTGTGAGACCTGAGAATGATAGTTGAGGTATGGCTCGCACGCGCCACGGCAGTAGTTAGCGTAGTAGCCCTCCGGCGCGACGATCCAATCGTCCCAGCCGAGCGCGCGGAAGCTCACGTAGTATGTTTGTCGACAGCAGCGGCCGTGCGCGGCGGCGTCGCAGTCCAGGGAGCGGCGGCGGCGCGGGGCGTGCGCGGCGATCCTTAGTCGCAGCAGAGGCCGCGTCGCCGCCGCGCCACCGAGCTGCAGCCGCACGCGCCTGGCGCACCCGCTGCAGTCCACCAGCAGTCGCAGCGGCGTCGTCGCGCCCGCGCCCGCCCAGCGCCGCGCCGCCGCCGTCACGTCCACGCGCTGCCATCCGCGGGCGGATCTACCACCTATTAGTCAAAGATAATTAGATGCAGTTTGACACTAATATCATAATAGATAAACTTACCACTTATTTTTGCGGTGCCGGCGAGTTCACCAACGCTAGAATTCCCGTGAACTGTGAACGCCCATAACGTATAATGTAACTGGCGTGCTTGGCGTGGAGTCTTGGCCTTGGCGTGCACCATCAGCTCCGCTGTCGCAACCGAAAGACCCAGCTCTGACTCTTGACCGAGTCGGAACTCGATCAGACGCTGTCCATTTAGCGTCTCACCTGGTAACAAATGACTTGCTATTTGAAGTTTGAGTTTTTTAATCCGTTAGCAAAAACTACGTCTTATATCCAAGTCCCTATCAAAGGCGAAATGACTCATAATATCAACGATTGCTTTCATCGTGTGATGGGATAGGATAGGTATGGTCGGGTCCACTCGTTTGGCGCCCATGGCTGTAGGCTACACTAGCCCGGCCGTCGAGTACACGCGATCAAATAGTTCGCATATATTGGACGATTCGTGTTCGTGTTACCGAGTGTACACCGAACTTTAAAATTCAAATGCCTATAGATTGGGTCTTTATTGTGTTCTCAACGATGGCACAATCGCTGTTGAAAGTAAAGAAAGAGTAATAAATTTTGGACTACGCGATTTCCAGCGGTGAGAACTTCCAGCGACGAAGTTTCTTCATGCGTGTGCCTGCAACAAAAAATCGTTTTAGATTAATTGCACCAAATTATCAATGAAACTTATTATATTAATGGAAAGGAAAACCAATAAAAAACTTTGTTAAAATACAGAATACTATTATATACATATTTATTTAAACGTAGATTGTAGACCAATGAGTCACATAAAACTCCCAGATTCGTACAGATCTGATCTATTCTTTGATATCACTTTAATTGACTTAAAAATGGAAGTAAACATTATATATATCACCTATATGTAATGAGAACCTAATATTATACAACCGCTAGTGACGTAATCCTGGACACAGGGTAAGCATCACGAACATGCTTGTTACCTTGTGTGTGGGTTTGATACACATCTCTATTACAAGAGCTTACAGTTTGAATTTAGGTTTAGTATCTGACAATATACCTAAAATACGGACGCATAGATGGACTTAGTAAGCTGCAGTACTTTTCTTAATTTAGTTTTAAACCTTGTTAAGCCTTGAATAAAGTTAATGAATTTAATATTTCATTTATCTACTTTTATATAAATTTCATTATACGTACTAACCAAAATGATTTTTTTTTTCTCAATAGGCTTTATTTCTACTTTTAAAATAATTTATTACATATGTGTTTAACAAATGTTATTGACACGAAATAGAGACATGAAGATTATTTCTATTATTATAATAATAATAATAATTATTATTATTATCGCAATTATCTATATTTTTATCGTAAATAAATGTGTCCTTAGTGTAATTTGTCTGTTACCCAAAGATATATCTTCTGAACCCCGGAACCACTAATTCAACATTTTTAATAATCTTTTAAACACATGATATTCCTTATAGATTTTTCTTTGGCAAATTTGACACAAAACCAAAATTACCATTATACTAATAGAATAAATGCAAGTTAAATGAAATTGTCATAAATTAAAAACAACTTATATAACGTAAATAGTCGTTACACTATAAAAAACCTACCGCAGTATCCGCGGTACACAATAATACTGTCGGGAATCTAAAACCCTACATTGTTCAAGGCGGTTAGTTAAAAATAAGCTATGGTTTGGCTCATGGGGTAAATAATTCAAGGTGGATCGAACGTGTCGCCCATGCAGTGTTATGCAACAAACAATATCGATTATTATGGCCTGTTATGTAACTAATAACTAAACATGATTTAAAAGATGTTCTATTTAAAAGTAATTGGTTAATTGGTAATTCCTAGTGTCAGAACTAGGTCTACTAAAAGTTCGTATGAATATTTATTTGGAGCGTGTGGCTCGCGTGCTGAGTTCATTGAAGTAGCAACATGGTCACTGTTTCCGGTGGCTTATCGTATTGCAATTCGCAAATCTGTGATAATAATCGCTTTTTATAATTTTGTTTTCAATTGTAAACCTTTCTTTATATAAGATGTTGGTTGACCGGAAGAGACTGATAAGGCCGCCTTTTAACCCTAAAATTGTATATTGATAATTTTTAGTATTCTTTTTTTTTCTTTTTGCTGTTTTTCTTTTTTTTGTTGACTGTAATAAATAATTTTACTACTATAACTTTTGGTTTATTCAATCTGAATCATTATAATAATGATCGTATGTTTTTTATGGTTTATTCTTAAAAATCACACATACAAACCACATTGATGATGGAACACGAAAAATTTTGCTCATGTTTCGCTTTTAATGACTTGTTAATGTTTTTAATGATTTTTGTAATTGTATTTTTATAACGTCTATAGCTAATGTAAATTTATAGAATTTTACTGAAATATACATTTTATAAGCAATATTTTAGTTCAATTTCTAAGAACGGTCATTGTTATAACAAATGTAAATTATACCTTGTAAATTGTAACTAAACTAAGCTGTTGATATCAAAGTATTACATTTACATATATTGAACTAGTGAAGTCTAACTCAAACTGTCGCAGTAACTAAAACAAGACTAATAAACCAAGGTTAAATAATGACCAAAATATATGGTTAATTTTTGATTTGTGGGAAAAAATCCTTACAATATGGGTTCAAACATAATGTATCCCGGTACTTATATAAAAACTTCGTAAGTTAGGATAAGAATTACTTAATAGCCTGCCCGTATCGGTTTATTTTTCATTCTATATTTATATAAATTTAAATAAGCTTAACATGGCTATACGTGTTTAAAGATATTTTCAAACAAGAATTACTTCAGGTTTTCAACAATGATTGGGACGAAATGGTTTGATAGCATTGCGTTAATGAGCAATGGGCATAGTCAGTGTAGTCAGTGAGTCCAGAGTTACGTTATGAGTTGAGTTAAAGAGTTACTGTCTATCAACAAAATAAAATTGTTACTTGGTTTTTATAGTTATTTGTTACTAGTGTCTTCAAGACTATTGCATTCTAAGATTTTTCTACTTACTTGAAATAAACTTTTTATTGAGTATTGTCACGGCTAATGAAAAAATACATTTGAATCATCATCATCAGTCATCCCATAAAAAAAGAATTATTGATATTTAATTTATTATATAACACATGTAATATTCAGTTTAATTTAAATGTATTTTAGAAACTATTTTAGTTGTAAGTGACCTAAGCACCTACCACCATCGCGTGACCACCCTCACTCCAGGGTGTCAAATAACTCAGTGCAGGTGACGTAAATTATCTAACTTCCTTAATTTTATTATTTGTTCAATTACATTTCTTGTACACAAAGGTTAAACTTCTTAACATTTACACGCAAACTACCTTATCTCAATTTGAATGTAAGGCTTATTTTGAGGTTTAAAATGTTTATATAATTTTTAAAAGTGTAATTTGAGTTTGATTAAACTTTATTTTAAATAATTCCAATTTTTTTAGAATGTCAAAGTATATTTTTATAGTTTAATGATGATGACATATCGCGCTGTCGCATAATTTATCGATTAAAAACTAGAAAAAAAATTAACTACGTAGGCTCATATGTTATTATTGCACGAGAAAACTTGGCTAAAACTAAGTTCAATTACTATTAGCAACAGTTCAATTATTTTAGAAAACGAAATGAAATATTTCTTAAAGCTTTCTGATAAAAAAATCTTTTTTCCAACAAAAACAATATCTTACATAAAAGTTTATTCACTGTTAAAGAACGAATAATCCTTTTAAAAACGTTTATCCAACTTAATAATGGGAGTAATTCTTGTTAGTCATTTAAGTATTTATATTCGGCTAAACGGTTTTCTTTTATAAATAAAAGATTAATTATTGTAGCAGTTCTTTGTAAGGTAAGTAATTGTTGCGACTAAATATTTCCTACAATCGCCTATTGTGTTAGAGGTTCCTAACATAAGACCTATCTGATTAGTTATTATTTTATGAATAGGTTCTGTTATCGTTCTTTTTTATATATAATTGTAAAAATGATTAGTTTATTAGTTTTAATGTTAACACAACTTAACAATATTCAATAAGGAACCTTCGATATTAACTAAAAAAATAATACTATATGTATATTCAATTGTTTTCAAAGATCTATATAAATATCTACGAGGTTTGGCCAAAATCAACTCATTCAGTAAAAATGACAAGGTATTGCTACATAAGATATTAAAACTGCAAATATTTCAAATATATAAAAAAAATATTTCTTAAATACATATACCTATCACATTTCAAGCCAAACGTGAAGAAAATATTGTATTCATAAAAGTAAAAAAAAATTGTTGAATTGAATTTCACAATATGTATTAAGATATTGTAAAACTGCATCAAAGAATTTGTAAAATGCTTTCCGATTTTTTTTTGAAATAAAAAAAAAATACACTGATCCTAACGTTTTGGTCCGAATCTGTTTAAAATATGTAAATAGTAAACATAATGTTCCAGAACCTGAGTACGTTACTATATTTAAATATATACTTTAATAATAAATACATTAAATAAATGTACAAACCCCATGTTTTATCTTTGTGCGTTATAATTTAGTTACAATTGTCAGAAGCACTAACACGGTTTGTTCAACATAAAATTATTTAATACTGCAGTATATTTTTATCATAATGCAGCTTCGAGGTATAAATAGAAAATGATTTTACATTCGTAATTGAGCACTTGATACAATTTGATTGATATAACAACAAATGTTCTCGACTTTTATTTGAATTGAATAACAATGTAACGTTCTGTAAATATTTTTTAACAACCATATAAATTAATTAATAGAGTTTTGAGAATAATTCTATGGTCTTTACAAATCCTATATAACCTCCAACAAGACTCACCTTCACGTTGGGAAATTGTGGTGGGTGAAGTTACGTAAAAAGTTTTCTCTAAGTCCGGACATGCGGCCTCTCTCTACGAAGGTTCCACCGCGACTGGCCGGCTCGGGGAAACCCTTGGCTTTATAGCAGGCTGATTCACCAACATTGGCAACTTTCTAGATTAGTTGGGGTGAATTTTTTGTTGTACATTGCTGCTGTTGCCAAGTATGGATTGTTACTACAAACATATATGTGGCTGGGAAACTAATATATTAGGAGCAGTTTTTTAGTTTCATCCTATTAATATATTTTTATTGTTTTTGACACATGATAATTCCAAGAAATCAAACCTTAATCTTGAAAGCAAATACTATTGCTGAGAGCATTCAATTACTGCAAGAATTCATTTCGTAGGTAAATACTAATAAGCTACGTCAGGCGAGCTACGAGCTACGAGGCTACGCTGTCTAGGGGATGATTATTTATTGAAATCATAAAAAATGCTTATTTTTTATAATTGTTAGTAATTTCAAAGATAAAGTATAACTGAAGCTTGTGATACACAATCATTAGTATTATTGTTTTTGGCAATAAATAATTTACCCGTGATTCTGAACTTAATAGTGTCTACTAGTAGCGAGTAATCAATTTTTATATTTAATTAATATACATTGTAGTATTTTCCAAGATTTTCACGAGTACTGCAAAATGAAATAAAACTATTTTTACGGATTTAACTCGCGTATTATTAAATTTAAATTTAACCTGACACACATAATTTATTTATTTATTTATTTCTTAAAGCACACTTACAATATACATATTTTACTTGACTATTTAAACAAAGCAGATAAACACACTCATTGATATATATACTCACTGATATATATACTCACTGATATATATACTCACTGTATATCAATTACAAGTGTACATAACATTCACAAAATGTCATGCAAGATTATTTTTTATATTACATACATTTTTGAAGTGAATAAAAAGGTAATGAAGTACAATTTTAAATTATGAAGGATCATATTCTTATATGTTTAAACTAAATTAGATCTTACAGCTAGGTACTCGATAAGTTTTTTTTTATTTTCAAAAACAATAAAAAAAAATCACTAACAGTATCATGAGGTTTCACAGTGCGGTCACAGACATGGGATTTTATATAGTACATGAGCTGGTAGCAAGTTTCAGAAAGTCTCCAACCATCTACTCTATTCAAAAATATTAATAGAGAAGATGGTTGGAGACTTTCCGTTATAAAATAAAAATTATATTTATTTTAATATGTATTTGTTTAAATATATTTAGCTTTATATAATAATCAATAAACGTGAATCATCAGAGATTGGAAGTAATTAATTGTTGGCAGACGCCCAGTGATGGTTAGAACAGTCGCAGTAATGAGACAACTTTGGCCTGGTACAATTTGTTTAGATATTCCATTCAAGGAACCTTCATTTATAACAACTTGCTTGCTGTCTGTCTGTCTGTCATTTCAAGACATTTGATAATCCGAAAGTACTCATATAATAATTATAATTTTATGTTATTAATAACTCTGTTATTTAATTAACCTAAGATTCGGTCATAAGCTTCGGTAGTTTAGGAAACTGTTTCTTTTTGTAATGGAATTTCAATAATAACTTAAATATACCTTAGTATAAGTATAGAACTAACAAGAGTCAAATAACTAAAGAGAAGTAGAGGCACCATGCTTCGAGCTCATGAATTATATTTTTATCTATTGCCCTGAATGGGTTTGGAATTAGTCGGACAAAATTCCGGTTAACCTACGTGAACGTAGCCCAGTAAATATATATTTAATAATCATCATGGTTCACGAAATATTAATTACCAGAACTGAAGTTAGGTTTAGATATAAAACTAAATTGAATCTTTAATACATTTAAAAGAATGCTAATAAATAATATATAATATTTGTTCCATAATAGGTAATTTGTAGCTTGTATAACGGATATTTACGTATATTTATATTGTATGTACGATAGAATGATTTACTGAGTTATTTATTTTATGAATTATATCGAAATTACTCCATTTTATTTATATTATTATTATATGTTATTTATTGATAATAGTATACGGCTCCGTCGTAAAAAAAAGAGGTAAGTAGTGAATTTACCAAGAAATCAAGAAATTGATACCAAATGATCTATAGGTACGGTTTTGACATATATTTATTACATTAAAATTATGAACACAAATATAATACAAAAAATAAGAGGACAATATATTAGTGGTTTTATTGACATTAAAGCAGAGTACCAACCTAACAAACATCATCATATAATATATGAATGTATATGAAAAGTGACGCACATAACTAGTGGTGCTTAACCAAAAGGATGTATTAAAAAATAATAATGATCCCACTGGCGTATTAGAGTATATTTTGTTAACCTGATTATTATATTAGGAACTGCTTTAAAAACTACGAAATCAGCCAAAAATTGTGTACAAGCCGAAATCAACGATATTTGATAATCAGTGCCTAGAGTCTTAATGAGAAATAATTAGCAAAAAAGAATGTAGATAAATATCTAATTTAATAAAACTGGGTTTCAGTTTAATGCCTTTTATATTTTGGGGCATAAAAGTTCTATAGAAATGCAGCAGTTACTTCATAAAGATAATAGATGTACTATTTACCATAAATCGATATTAAATATTAAAATTAAGTGGTGTGATAAAAAAAACCAAATTGCTGTGATATCATTACACAAAGTAAATACGGACTTCATGTTATTTTAGAATTTCATCATCCGCTTGGTATCAGTCGAATGTTTGTGTACTATTGATACAATAAAACCTCTTATGTTAGTAACAAAAACATAAGACGTAGTATTCGTAGAAAATAGGCGATCAAAACCAGATTTGAACCAGTATGGGTAATATTTGACTGATAGTTTAAAAATTATTAGAGTAGTTAAATCAAAACAACTTTCTAAGCACAAAGATACACATAAATAAATATACTGACGAGAAAATGATACATATAAGCAATATCTTAACTAGCCTAATGACTGAGTTTATGTTTCTGGGTGCTATAGTGTAAGCTCTATATCTCGCAAGAGTATACGAAAAGACTAGTACATTAACAATCACAAAAAATCATCATACGACATACATATTCATCAGAATAAAATAAAGCTGTAGATACGATTACAGAATCCTTAATTAGATTGATCATTTTTGTGGGCCGATCCCGGCGGCACTGCAATGCCGGGCCGACCCGTGACGGGAGTGAAGCGAGCCCCGAACATCCCGTCGGTTTACAAAAATCAGATTAATATACTGGTCCCGACATGCGGGAACTTTCAGATATTAAGCTGAAAAGAACAGATACTACACTTTGATCTTAGCCAAAAGGCCGAGAAGCGATAACAAGGTGGGCGAAAATATGGAGGGTCATTCTAGGAGCCAAAATCTTATCATCGCGATTTAGGAAAAGACCAGATTTTTACAGTGACATCTAGCGGAGTAATGTTACATAATGTAGAGTCATATGCACGGACAGCATTGAAGTAGAGTCGAGGTGTTTTCTCTATGTTACCAAAAAAGGTCCTGGTTTTTCAAATTTAAACTCTCTCTAGAAGTGTAATCAGTTACGTTTTCTCATAAAACTAAACTTTAAGGGTTAAATTTGCATGAACAGTTTATTTAATAATAACTCAAACAAGAGAAATTTACGAGGAGTGTTAGTGACATCTAGCGGTATTCCTGGAACTATCGCGTTTTGTATGAAGATAACTTCTTTTATGATTTATTATAGTCACCAATTGTTGACATTTATATAAATTTCAGTAGATAATTCATTTAGCGGTTTACCATTATCTTGATTGTGTACTTCTTGTAGTAAATACTATAATTCATTATAGTAGAGATTACAATCTTTTTGTATAATTGCTTTCGTGTAATCATTATTACTTCTAAAATATATAATAATTAGCTTAAAATAATCCAGAAGAAAGATTCGACCACATAGAAAAATTAAAATCTTGTATTTGGTATTTCATGGTTACGTAATTTTTTTTCTTGAATTTGCCTAACTCTACATTTTGTGACAACAGTATACGCTAGACCTAGATGTCGCTGTAATGGGCCAAGTAATTCTGAATCGCGGTGACAATATTTTAGCAGGCAATATGACCCCAGATTTTTACTACCATATTATTACTCTGGTTTCCCTTCAAAACGTATAAATCTTTCGCCTTTTACTAAAGATTTCCGTGGAGGGGAACACTCAAATGAGTCTAACTCTATTTTTTGAAGCCTCACTTCGGTGAGGTTAATAAATAATGTTTTCGATAAAACCGATGCTTTTAAGAAGACTGTCAGTCGGTACTAGAGGTTTACACCGGAGCGAAATTTTCGTTACCGATCGAATTCACTGGTGACTGAGACAATCTCCGGTATTTCACCGGTGATCACCGAAGAATTAAGTCATTATTAATTTGTTATAAATGAGAACTACAAATAATATTATTCTCTAATCTAAGGTGTAAGTTCAACATATACAAGGGATATGTAAGACCATTACTCACGTACGCAGCCCCTGCGTGGTACGCACTAGCAGGCAGATACAACAGAGCGCTTCTACAAAAGATCCAAAATAAAGCTTTACGCCGCGTGACCGGAGCTCCATGGTGCGTAAGGAACGCGACCTTAGCACGCGACCTCCGCACCGAGAGCCTGGAAAAACACATTGAAACCCTATCCACAGCCGCCTTCAACCGTGCAGACGCATCCAAGTTCGCGCACATACGCGATATAGCGCCTTGGCACACTAGGCCGCCAGAACGAGCAAAGAAGCGACTCCCAAGAGACATCATACCGCTATAATTTCACCTGTTTGAAATTCAAACCCAAACCATTCCCTTAAGACTCCTAATCCTAACTTCGTTACCCCATCCTCGCCTCCGAGTCGCCGTCATGGCCGCTGGTCGCCTCAGCTGGGCCTCCCCTGGTCTCGCCAGGGGTCTCACCCGGCTGGGCTGACCGCCCGGACGGCACTAGCGGCTCATTCCATTCCCTCACAACCGTGAGGGATCACCACCCGAGGGCAAAACGCCCGACCCAACAACGCGCTCGCTTTAGCGTGCGCCGTAGAGAGTCACGGCAAAAGTGTCACGCGCTGTCGCCGTCCCCCCTCTCGCCCCGCGGGGTGGGAGAGATGATAGCCGTACCCTTGTTATCGCTTCTCGGCCTTTTGGCTAAGATCAAAGTGTAGTATCTGTTCTTTTCAGCTTAATATCTGAAAGTTCCCGCATGTCGGGACCAGTATATTAATCTGATTTTTGTAAACCGACGGGATGTTCGGGGCTCGCTTCACTCCCGTCACGGGTCGGCCCGGCATTGCAGTGCCGCTGGGATCGGCCCACAAAAATGATCAATCTAATTAAGGATTCTGTAATCGTATCTACAGCTTTATTTTATTCTGATGAATATGTATGTCGTATGATGATTTTTTGTGATTGTTAATGTACTAGTCTTTTCGTATACTCTTGCGAGATATAGAGCTTACACTATAGCACCCAGAAACATAAACTCAGTCATTAGGCTAGTTAAGATATTGCTTATATGTATCATTTTCTCGTCAGTATATTTATTTATGTGTATCTTTGTGCTTAGAAAGTTGTTTTGATTTAACTACTCTAATAATTTTTAAACTATCAGTCAAATATTACCCATACTGGTTCAAATCTGGTTTTGATCGCCTATTTTCTACGAATACTACGTCTTATGTTTTTGTTACTAACATAAGAGGTTTTATTGTATCAATAGTACACAAACATTCGACTGATACCAAGCGGATGATGAAATTCTAAAATAACATGAAGTCCGTATTTACTTTGTGTAATGATATCACAGCAATTTGGTTTTTTTTATCACACCACTTAATTTTAATATTTAATATCGATTTATGGTAAATAGTACATCTATTATCTTTATGAAGTAACTGCTGCATTTCTATAGAACTTTTATGCCCCAAAATATAAAAGGCATTCAAAGCAAATTATTTTTATTGTCTTCAGTCAATTTTATAATCCTCTTCGTAATATTGTTATTCGCAATACAAGTTTCTTACTGTATACCTTGTGAGATCATATCTATCTAGGCCGACTCTATCCCCTCGTGTGCAAGCGGAATAAACTGTCCCTTAGAAATAAGGTCACACTTTACAAAGTTTGTATACGCACCGTCATGTCCTATGCGAGTGTCGCCTTCGCTCACGCCGATCTGAAACCCCTTCAGGTGATTCAGAATAGATTCATGCGCACTGCCACGGGGGCGCCGTGGTACATGCGCAATGCAGACCTCCATAGAGACCTAGGTTTACCTACAATAGCGCAATATATCAAGGAGCTCTCGCAGAGCTTATTCGATAGGGCCGAGGTACATCCGAACCCACTGGTGGTTGAAGCGACCACCTACCAGCCTAGAGTCACCCCATTAGCTTTTAAAAGAAGACCCAAGTCGATTCTAATCGACTCAGATGACAAAATAACGACTGACAACAGACGGTTAGCTTATACAACATCTCATACCTTCGCCGGCGAAGGCGAGGCCCTAAACGCACGCTGTCTCGGCGTTCTGCCGTCGGGGGGCGTTAGTGTCATTATACCCTTCTATCCCATCCTATAAATACGCTGTCTTAAGCCGAGGACGGCCTCTTATAGGCACCCTTAAGGCAGACGTGTCCCCGGGGCCCCTCAGGCCCGTGTTTTTCAAGGGCGGGTCTCAGTACTCGCCCACTCCCCCGGTGACGCTGTAATAGTCACTTGGCTAACAGCATAGTCATTACAAAAAAAAAAAAAAACTATCAGTAAAACTATAATCATTCCAGCCGAGCACGTAGCTAGAAATCAATTCATCTGAACGTATGTTTATCTTATTTATCTACTCTTCTATATTTTTAATATTTTATATTATGTTCTTTAATAAATGTTCTTCATCTATGGTTTCTGGAATTATTAACCATCGTTTCTGATTATGATGAAAGGAATCAGATATATATAAATATAGAATGAAAAATAAACCGACACGGGCAGGGATTTGAACCCGCGACTACTGGGAAACCGTCCCGTCGCTCTACCAACTGAGCTACCGTATCGCTGTCCGCATCGGTGAATTAAGCATTCTATATGTGATCGTCTTTATCGGGACGGTGATGACATCTATTAGGTTTCTTTTGAAAGTCCTAACCAATGTTTCTAACTTTGCAGTATAGATAAATATTGAAAAGATGCCACTACCGATATTAATGTTTGAAAATATCTTTAAACATGTATAGCCATGTTAAGCTTATTTAAATTTATATAAATATAGAATGAAAAATAAACCGACACGGGCACATATAGAATGCTTAATTTACCGAGGCGGACAGCGATACGGTAGCTCAGTTGGTAGAGCGACGGGACGGTTTCCCCTTAGTCGCGGGTTCGAATCCCTGCCCGTGTCGGTTTATTTTTCATTTTATATTTATATAAATTTAAATAAGCTTAACATGGCTATACATGTTTATAGATATTTTCAAAAAGGAATCAGATATTCAACAATTATCAATCAACTTATCGTATTGTTTTATATTTAATTAGTCTCTTCGGTGCGATAATCTCTACATTAGAAACTTAAAACTGATATAAACGCTACAAACAACATGTGCGTCGTTTAAATGTATTTATTTTTTTTGGAAATAAAATTATAATATAGCAGTTATTACTTCATACAAATAAATGATAATGGAAGTACTATTTTAATTATAATCTCCTGGACTAAAATATTAAACTCATGAGATATTTTTTTTAATTTTATGAGAAATACACATTCCGTTTTCATTGTGAATTCATTTTCATCTGTATTCTTTCAAGTTGCATCTGAACTTATATTAATGGGAAAATAATAAAAGTCTATATTTATTTTTAATATTTACTGTTATATATTTTAGTACATTAACAACAATCACAAAGTCTACATCAAACATCTAATAGAGATAGACTTGACTACAGTGTATATTAAATACATTTATGTAAACATGCGCCCTAGCGGCGGTAAATAGAATAAACAGTCTACGTACAAATAGATAAAAGTACAAAAAATATTTACGTCGATAATATTATTAGAAACTTTTAATAAAATATTTTATAAGAAAAGAAACAGTGTATAAGTTGGTTGAATCTGATACTGTAGTGATTATTGTGCCATCTGTATATAATAGTAATATTTATATAAAAGTAAAGTTATTTGTCAATCCAAAGTGGTTTTAATATAGCATGAAACTACATGTTTTATTAACTTGTAAGAAACAGTACGATAATGTAACTATAATTATCTGTGCTGACATCAGTTACAATACAAAATAAGTGATAATAATATCAAAATTGTACGTCAAAAGTTACAAATCTCAAAGGCAGACAGACATCAGTTAGGAATAAATATAACATCGTTGTTCTTTTATTATCAAAATCAATTAACGCCATGGAGTACAGTACTGATATAATATTCATGGTATCTCGAGCGCCATGACGCAGAGGGAGTCGTGTGGTGGTGGCACTTTAAAGATGGGTCCATTTTCGTCGCAATGCTCTGAGTAACGGACCTTCTGAAGTACTCGCAGACCCAAGCTGCTGCAAATTCGCTGAGAGTACGCACCCGTGGCGTCCACTTTGAATAACTGCAAGTGTACTTGCTATGTTACACAATTGTTGTGATTTTGATGCTTGCGATGCAAATAAAAATATTAAATTTTATTTGTTACAATTGTTTATAGAATATCGAATTAGTTTACTTTTTCTGCACATTTCTTTGTCTTTTAATTTTAATAGCAATTACCGAAAATTAATATGAACTTCACAAAAAAAAGAATGGTTGAACATTGAGTTCATACAAAATTTTTGATAACAGATAATACAATATTTTCTTATGGTTGGTGGGTATGTTATTACTTATAAATATTAAGTATGTAGTCTTAAAACCATGGTTCATGTTATTATGATTTATTTATAAGAAGACATGACGTTAACCGTCATTTGTATTAATTATTAACCTCACCGTAATGAGGCTTCAAAAAATAGAGTTAGACTCATTTGAGTGTTCCCCTCCACGGAAATCTTTAGTAAAAGGCGAAAGATTTTTACGTTTTGAAGGGAAACCAGAGTAACGAGGTTTTTACTAGGGAGAGCATATGTGTATGTTATTTTGACTTGTTGCTAGCGTGATGTACATTTCATACGTAAGCAAAATATTATTGCTGATAATCGAAATTTAAAGAAGGAAATGTGAAGAAAGCTGATTGCAGAACAAATCCATAAGTTCATGTCGTTTTTATACCAATGTTATATTCCTGTTAAAGTCAACATAATGAACCTTAAATCCGTGGTCCATAGCGGTCTGTATGCTCCTCGTCATCAGCTCCTTCGCCAGTCCACGTCCACGCGCGTGCTCCGACACGGAGATGATGCGGCATTCCAGCACGCGGTCCACCGCAAACGTGTGGAACAGCTCTAAATCTCGGCTTACCGTGTACAGGATATTGAAGATCTGGGGTTTTGGAATTATTTTTATTTTTGGAGTATTGGCTCAGTGGCAGTATTAGTTCACCAAACTGGTATATTTCTAGGGTCTGCGAGAAATCTATATGTTTTATAAGTATATATTTATATATATATATATATATATATATTTCGAAAAAAATATACAACATAGTTCTTGTATGTTTATAACTTATCTAGTAGGTATCCAATGTTGTGTGGAAATTAAAGAAAATTTATCTTATTTATTTAGTTCATTTACCATAAAGTATTGTTAGATTATTTTTGTTTTTCACTTTATCAACATGATTTAATTATACCACGCTTTATTAATACTTTTATTGATGTTTAAAGATAAGAAGATGCAGTCACTCTGTAATCAAACTTCAATAATTGATTGAAGAAAACAAAACTTATATGAAGTAAAAGATACAATTTTAAAACATTCCAATACCTTGTTGTATTTCTCATCAGAGGACTGGTGTATTTTTTGGATGGACTGTTCAATGTCCCCGGGTCACAAAACACCATTCAGGGCCACTCCGAGGATCTATATATTGAATCATTGTATTATTCTTTTCAAATATGTAGCCTAGATTTTTAATTTTATAATATAAGTAACAATTATAATTAATATCAAATAAATATAAAGTAAAATTTTAACATCGAAGAGTATATGATTCTAAATTATATAGTCGGTATACAATAGTCTTTGGCGGGAATGTAGCGACACGATAGCTTAATTAACAGAGCCACGGAACTTTCCCAAAAGGCAGTAGTTTCGAATCCTACTAGTATAAATGGTTTTGTTATTATGTATATACTTTATGGTTTATATTAGAATCGAAACATGAACTAGAGTCTAAACTTCCCCTGGAATACTGTGTAACTAAGAGGTAACTCTGACAGTCGTCTTTGCTTGCCATGATCAATTTAGCACATGCGTCTACTTAACAGTCTGTCGGTCTGACTTACCCAGCCCTAACTAATTAGAGTTATTTGGTAGAACATTAACTTACAGATAAAATAAAAAAAATATAAAGACAAAAATGTAGAGTTCAACTTACGGTATCTCTCTCTATAGCTGCAATGGACATTCCATCAGCTATGGTAGCATTGCACAGTCTCTCCAAGGCGGCGTGGGGCTGCCCGCGCTGGCAAAGACCTACAGCCTTATTGAGAGGCTCGTCCGCGAAGAAGCTGTCGCGGAGATGACGGATCACCCCATCCCGCATGTTTTGCGTTATGGTGGTATAGAGCACCATGGTGGTCGCTATGGGTCACATTATTTAATAAATAACTGGCAACAAAAGGCAACAAACAAACTTAAAATTTATGACCTTAACATAAATGTTTCTATATTTACGCTAAAGCATATGTATTTTTTTAAACATCCTTCAGTGAATTTAGTTCTCATTCGATAAATTACATATATTGAATTCATTGTATTTCATTATTCTTTCCTATAAAATATTGATTGTTTTCTAAAAATGTCCGTAGAATATAAATAAGGTAATACCGATCCCAATAAGGAATTTCAATTTAGTAAGACCTTGTCATGAAAACACGACGGAGCTTAATAAAGCGTTCCAGAACAGGTCAAGGACAAACGGATGGATCGAACCAGACGATCGGATGTTGACTATTAATATTGGAACTGACCGAACCTGAGACAGGAAGTATTTATTATTTATAGTAAATGGTACCTCACTAAAGAGGTCAGACAATTGATTGAAGAATGCTGCTTGAAAGAAATGTAAGACAGAACTCGTTGATAAAACATTTATAAGTTAATTGTAATGTGTTTCTAATTTTAAACTATAAATATTACATTTATTAAATATCAATTAGAATTCATTTAAATTGGATTCTTATAATCGTATAATAAATATTTTATGCAAAATAATGACTTTGCAATTTTACTGAAAAAGAGCAATAATTAAGTTCACGTGAAGTTTAAAATCAATTAAGCTGAAAGCAGGCGCTATCGAGTTTCCGATATCTTGTTAGCTTTTTGATATTACATTGAGTTACGTCTACCATATAGGGTATTAAGAACTGATGTTCTAGAAGTTACTATAATATATTCAACAATTAATCTTATTTTTATTATTAACGTGGGATAATTACTGAGTGTTTCTAAACCCTATACCGAGCTTTTAAAAACGGTTATCATGTATTAATCGAGTGTACCATACAGTAAGAGATATGTAATGTTTATTTAAATTGTCACAAACAATTACGCCACATATATAAAATCTAATAATAATTGTATACCTTCAAATAGTCAAGATTTTAATTCTACTTGCCTGCATATTTGGGCGGTTTTCTAACAATCACTATAAATATATTATTTAGATTTGTATGAAATCTGGGAACAGTGTTATTAGTGCGGTTTCTTATTAAAATAAAATCTCACAGTAGCCCTTCAATCCCAGAAGGGACGTGAGTGCTGGCACTGTCTAACTTACTTCGGAAAGTTTAATTCACTTTGCAAAGGTAACTTCCACACGAACAAAGCCGCGGGAAAAAAGTTGTGAAAATATAATTCAAAACTACTAATCAGAGGACAATACAAGTTGAAATTGTAATTAATTAACGGAGCGGATCGTCGACTTCAGGGACGTGGGGAGCCAATAGAAATAGTAGTTTAAAGGTCAGAAAGTAAATAGACACTCTTTATTTTATATAACCGTTTTTTATAAATAGTAAGTATGTACAGTTGTAACGAGGGCATTTAAAGGAAATATCAATTGTTGTTGGTATTTTTTTAATATTTGTAACGTGAGATTGTTACATTATTTTTTCATTATTTTTTTATATGTAAAAGTAGGTCAGAACGTTACGTCTATCTAAACACATAAAGTATTTTAAATAAAGTAAAATATTAAAAAATAATTATCAAAATATAGAAAAAATATTTAAGAACCTAAAAAGCTATCTAGCATTCGTAGATCTTTGCAAAGGGTGGCTCTGAGAGGACGCTAGGGAATGGCGGTCCATTAGTAGGAAGGTTTTTGACGAGCACCATTTTGGTACAGACAGCATCTAAATTATGTGATAATAAAATTAAATCTCCTAGAAGTGTAAGAGCTCTCTTAGAAATATATAAATATATCATCTATTTTATTCATGTTTCATTTAGCTGCCGACCTGCTTTGTGTAATGGGATGAGACATTTGTAGCGGGTGTTGAATACAATAATGATTTGCATAATATTGAACAAATATTGAACAAATATGTAACAATTTATAATTTAGTATTATTATTATAGATTAAATAAAAACAATAGAACTTATAAAAACACATGTATAATAAACATTATAAAACAATACAACACACGACATGTAGCTAGAACAATTAACATCGAAAGCAAAAAAGATTCCAAGTTATTCATATTGACAATCAATTAAATAAAATAAACATATCTGAAAACCTACAATAACCAAATATTACAAAACATAATATAAAATTAAATACTAATTCAAAGAAAGTAATCATTGAATAACAAAAGAATGTTATTTAATAACAAAAATCAAATGTGTGCAGGTCGAGAACACTCACCGTAGGTGTTCCTCCGCGGAGCAATGCTTGCGCACTGAGCCTGACTCCTGAGGTCTGGAGACTGAAACGCCCGCCCTACCAAAGATTATAATGTAGAAGTGACCATTCTTCTGACTATTGGAACTAAATTTGAAACAACAATTATTAATAATAATGCTTCTTATTCTTTCTTGACATTTTAAATCAATTTATTTCTCTTTAATCCTTTTTCAAATTAATTTCTCGCATATTTTGATCCCTTTTCAGTTCATATATTTAAAAAATAGTTTCTTACAATGTTTAAAAACATTAATGATTGTTGAAGCACAATATTCGTTATTTTAAATATTCTTAATGTTATTGCAATGTCCTTAATAAATATGTAATATTAAAATAATAATTGTTCTTTGCTCAGAAATATCAAATACGGTCCTTGTCAACGCTGAAAGACTAAAGTTTGTAAAATATCATGTAGGTATTGTAAAATATCAAAATATCATGACAGACAAAATATGGAATTAATTTATGTGGTGGTATAAACTTATTTAACTTTAATTTTGTTACTGAAGATTTGTTACATACAATATTAACAAAAATGGTAAATAGGCATTCTATAATAATCTTCTAAATATATAACAATTTTGAGAACAAATTAAATGTAGAATATTGATTGAAGAAAAAGTTATAATAGAAATGCTACCATAAATATTGAATGTTAGGTATTCAATATTGTATTCTAATGAAATACGTAAATGAATTGGGCTTAATAAAACAAACGCTACTCGCCATTTCCATTTCCGATTCTTCTCTTAATTCCCGCAGTGCTCATCCGGTCACGTCCAAACAAGCATGCCGGATGCGAGAACACTTACGTACCTACGACATTTAATATTAGATCTATTCTTTGATAAACTTTAAATGAGGGTAAATACGTATTCTTTATTTCCGATTATATAACATTTGAATTTGCTTATACGTTTATTTCTAGAATTGCGGATTTTATTATTGGGGAGTATTAAGAAAATGTTTGTTTAAAATAAATACATTGTGTTATTAAACAAATGTCAAATGTTAACCTTTTGTTAAACTAATTATAAGGGGGTGAGGGGGTCGAATGGGTGATTTCTTCTGGTTTAAGGGGCGCTAAATTTTGAACGATATATTTTATATGGTCATAATAGTCATCGCTGCTAAGTATTTAAGACTTTGTTTTCATTTTAGTATTAAATATTTTAAAATTAGGAATGTTTTTTTTTCAGTTATTTAAAATCACAAAGAAGTACCTAACCTAACATCAATATCAGGGAGGAACCGAGAGAAAAAAGACGAGATTCAGAACTTTATACCATCATGTGTGAACATCCCCGTCCCGCCTGTACTCCAGACTTGGATATCTTACAGCTCGTACCTACCTGGTTTACTAAAACAGTAGAAATCAAGTTAGGTTTTAAAAAAAAAACAAATTAAGTTTGTAAACATATTTTATTTGCATAACTTAAAAATAATAGTAACGATGCTTTGACGTAGTTCACTTAAAGCTTAAACTAAACAAAAGCTTCACAAACTTGAAACACGAAGTGATCTAAAGTATTCTATATTGAAGTACTTGCTACAAGTATTGATTTCTCATTAGTTTAATAATAGTGCAATGGTCGTGTTAGTAACACTAAATAGTTGAACGTTTTAAATAATTCAAAACAGCAGACGGACACCTCCATCTCGTTTTACCTGAACACGATTGCTGCAAAGCATTCGAAACGTCCAGTTAAATTTTAAATATATATTTAAACGCGAGTTAAGTCCGTAAATATGTTTTATTTCAATAGCATTATTGTTAAAATATATTTAATTTTTTATTTTCTAATAATAAGACAGCGTTAGTCAGTGTGGGAAGAGGTAAAAAACATTTTTGAATTAGTCATAGTTAAGGAAAACTTATTGTATTTAGCCTTTCAAAATTTTAGGTTATACAAATTTCGTAAACATTTGAAACAAAAACATTTAGCACATTGATTAAATTAATATGAGAATTAACCACGGTGTTTAAACACACTCACACGTATACAAGTAAAGTTATGAATATTATATTAGTTGAATATGAACATCGTACTAGAAACATTGTTTTTGCAAGCATTTTTGTTATTTTCTTATAAATAAGAAGTGTTCCTAATTATGTTAAGATGTTCAATTCTATAGACATTTTGTATGTTATTAAATATGTCGGTACTACAAAAAAACAATATATTATTATATTCAAACAGTTCAACTATTTTGTCTCACTAGTTCAAAACAATTCTTCATACGATTATTATCTACTTGAACTACTTTAGTAGTCTCACTAGTTCAACTGTTGAACTACTCACTTGAACTACTGGAAACTAAACTAATTTAACATAAACCTATGACTGGCTACAAATAACTTAAATATAAGGCATTTTATCACTGCCGGCTCTAACCCGGCTTTTATATTAATATCACTAATAATGAATGTGAACTACACTTATCACTAACAACGACTTATTTGATATTCGAAGAGTTTTATTATAGATAATATTTTCTTCTATAATATCAGTGCGAGTATAATAGATAGAATAAAAAAGAAGCCTCAGACTTGAGTTATATTTAGTATTTTATAATTAAATACTTAAATAACATAAAATAAGATTTTTTTAATGTTAAATTAATTATAATTAATAAAAAGGGTAAGTTAAAATTAAGTTTTATTAATTTTTGGTTTATAGCTTGTTTGTGATGAACTAGAGATAAAATAAAGCACTAGTAATTAGTCGTTTAGGATAAAAATAGGAATATAATTGAGTTCATTGTTTGAGAAAAATAAAATTATGATTAAGTTCAGTGTTTGAGAAAAATAACAACTATTGTAATGTAACCTCCGTCCTTGGCACTAAAAATTAAAGACATTGTTATATATTATAGAGATTATTTTCCCTTTAATATATATTTTTTTCTTTTTTCTTACCAGGATAACATATATATATGTTATATTTATACTTTAAAATTTTATAAAAACGCCCTAAATTTCAAAATTTTAACTTACTAACTCAAACTTCAAGCAATAAAAAATGTTTAGTACAATTTCATTTAGAGTGAGGTAAACCAATTTAATATATTAAAAATTAGTAAGTAAAGTGTCAATGCAAAATACTAATAAGTCTTTTAAATGCAATTTTGAACCCTACTGCAGTTGGGGTTGCCATCTGTCATCATCGGATTTAGCCGGACATGTTTGGCTTCTTCAGCTTGTGTCCGGCTAAATATTTGCAAGTCCGGCCTGTACGGAATTGTATATTTAAAAAAAAACATGTAAAGAATTTTAAAAAACGATTGCCCAAGAGATTTGCCAAATGTATTGAATAAAGTTAAAAAACGAAATATAGAAAATTGTAGATTTAAAAATTACGTAAGTGCTCCGGCTTTTAGGACATGTCCGGCCTCATACAGCGCTGAGCCAGGCTTTTTTATTTCAGAAGATGGTAACCCTGACTGCAGTGCTTCTTACTAATAATAAAATACTTTCTATTTGTAAAAACTTGAATACTAATATCCTCTTGCTTAGTTTTAATTCCATCATTTGCTTATTTTATCTGGTGTTATATTGATGGTGATATCTCCTAAACTGTTCTTATCAAGTACACTGCTATTAAATGTGATAGTGATCTGTCCGTCCGGTGGTGTCTCTATATTATCCTGATCCTCCTTGCATGTCAGGGCGACCATATCGTTTTGTGGTTCCGGTGGTTGACCGTTCAAGTAATGCACTGGATAGTGACTTTTTAATTCCCTCATTAATCTAAATTTCGCCTGACATACCGTACATCTGTAAATTAAAAATATATATTTATGAAGTATATATTTATATATTCATTGAATCTTTTTGTTTGACAAATAATAATAGCAACAATTTACTTTACGACAGAATTTAATTATCCATTTGCAATCCAAATCATCCTAAACTTTCTACGAATTCAAACCACATTTGTAATTGTAATCTATTAAAAGTAAAGGATGATTATTAATCAATCAATATATGCGTGTGCGTGTGTGTACGTACTGGTATATGTTCTGTCCCAGGTGCGCGCGCACGTGTTTGTTGAGGTCGTTGCTCTGCGCGAAGGCGCGCGTGCAGTGCGGGCAGCGGTAGGGTCGCTCGCCCGTGTGGATGCGCTTGTGACGTGTCAGGTGGTCCTTGCACGTGAACCTAAAAACAATAATTTAATGATTCATAAATATACCACAGAGTTCCAAGTCTTAGTTTCAAAATAATATTCTCTTCGCTCTATATTAGCTCTGTTTATTGTGTTGTAGGTATATTTTACCATAAGCCATAACCAATTTCTTTTCACTGGTCCTGGATTATACACCGAACTAATGAAATCCTCACATTTTATGCCCAAAAACGATAAGAATACAAATTAAGTTAATAACCTGGTTATTGACATTAGAATATGATGAAACAGAAACTCTTACGCTAAACACATACACACGCGCACACTTACATGTTTGGTGTACACCCTTATACACACTCTCAATCTCAATCATATGCTCAATGGATATTAAAATATTGTTACTGTAATTAATTAAATTTAACAAAACAATTGAAAAACATGAGCTGTAACCTTAAAATATGAAGTAACTTAAAATATAGGTATTTGAATCCCAAGACACAGGTTTTCACTTAGTTTGGGGGTCAACTGATTTTTGTAATACTATATGTAAAGTCTATTTCAATAAATATATTATATATAATACATTTGGGATTTTAAATTATTATCCATAAGTGAGGTTTACTTTGAAATAAAAAGTATACCAACCTCATATTACAAGTATCACAGGCAAATGGTTTTATACCGAGATGAATGAGCTTATGCTTCTTCAGTGAGTTAGGTTTGGTAAAGGCGGCCCCACATACACCACACTTATAGGGATGGACTCCGGTGTGTGTGTCTATATGTTGTTTCATTTGTCCTGAAATAAAAATTGCTTTGATAATATACTGCTAAGTTTATAAGGTAATCCTAAAAGTTTAAATATTCAATTTAGGAGTTAAGCAATTATACCTTTAGTTCCAAATGTCTTAGGGCAGAGATTACAGGCAAATGGTTTCACGCCGGTGTGCCGTCGTAAGTGTTGTCGCAAGTTAGAACTATTACTAAAACCCTTCCCACATTGCGAACATAAAAATGGTGTCTCACCCGTGTGTGTACGAACATGATCTTTCAAACTGCACAATTGGGAGAAAGCTGCGGGTCAATAGAATTAATAAATATTTAATAAAGGTCTTTTTAATTGAATGCTTGGTGTTTAAAGATTTACTTACCTTTGTTACAGTGCGGACAGACATAAGGCTTGGTTCCATCATGCTTACGAACATGCGCTGCAAGTTGGTCCTGACGAGAGTAACTCTTTGTACACTTACTACATTTAAATGGACGGTCTTCTAAATGCAACTTCATATGCCGTCTCAATAAAGTTTTTAATGAAAACACTTTATCACAATTATCACATTTATATAGGTTATCTCTTTTTAGTTTTCCTTGTTCGTGGCTTTTTAAATGTGCAAAAAAAGACCTCTGCTTTGTAAACACTATATTACACTCAAGACACTCGTATTGCTCATCACCATTCTCTAATTTCACCTCCTTAACATCTTCTATGTGACAGTTGTTAATATGTTCTATGAGTTGTTTATAACTTGGAAAGATAATTAAACATTTTAAGCATTTTGTAGAATCAATTGGCAGTTCAGCGTGTTCCTGTAGGTGTAGTTTTAGGGTAGACTCTAAGGAAAAGTGTTTACTACAGATATTACATACAAAAGATTTAATACTTAATGTGTTGCTATGTTCTTTGATATGCTCAAATAAAGTTGCTCGGGTTTCAAATATAAGAGTGCATTCGTTACATTTGTATTGCTCTTTAAAATCTTCTTTTTTAACATCAATATGAATTTCATCAACATTATTATCAAATAATTCTTTTTCATTTCTACCATGTGATGCCTCGTTGTGTTTAGTAAAATGTCTATTTAATGAAGACTGTTTATGAAACCCTTTATTGCAAATATGACATTTAAACCTAAGACTTTCATGAGATGACAAATGATTTAAAAACTTTTTATGTTTATAAAATTGTTTTTTGCACACATCACAAATGTAAGTTGGTAAGCTAGAATCTGGTTCACTACTAGCATCTTCTAGACAATAGTCATATGTGTTTGTGTAATCTAATTCATTCTTTAAATTACTATCTACTTCCTCTTTGATTTCCGATACAAATATTACTTTCTTCAGATCACTTTCCGAATTATGTGCTTTTCTACGAAATGTATATACATTTTGTAAAAATCTAGCACACTCATTACAAAGATTTTGGGGTAGTCCATCGTCACTGGTTACCTACAATTTGTAATAATTTAAATAAATAACAATTTTGCACTTGTTACAATTCTACTCTTTGGTGATTTATATTTCTATTAATATATATTACCAGAGCAGAAAAATCATTTTAAATTATACGTTGATTACCTTTAAAGTAGTGGTTAATATCAGTACATCTGCAAGGTTTAATGAACAATTATCTTCAATTTTCAAAGGCCCGAATAAATCAACTAAAGGAACATTACTTTTCATACAGGTCCGACAAGTTTTTTCTAAGATTAACATCTTTAAAATACGGTTTCAGGACTATTACAATAAAAGTAGCCGGTGTAGAAATAAAAATCTTACATATAACAAGACAGTTATTTTTCCAGTTTTAACTTTCTTCTTCTTCTTCTTTATTATGAAATGGCATTTGGTTGCGCCTACTTTGCACAAAATATTTTGCCAATGTCAAGTAGGATATAAATGACACAACGAAGAATGGAAAATGAGCAGGGCGATCAGGCGTTTATATTATTACATATTTATATATATTTATAAAATATTTAATTAAAGTTTAATTTTATTGCATCTAATAAACTTACACAAAAATGAACCAAATGGTGAAAACACAAAAGAAAGCAAACACTCAACGTTTATAGGGCGGGCAATTTTAAACGGAAGAATATCATATACAGGATGAATAAGTTTAGAACATGAAAAAAAGATATGAGACACGTTACCTTCATCAATGCCACATTCACAAAGTGAATTGTCCCGTACCCTAATCTTTGCTAAATGAGAGGGAGTAGAAGAATGACCAAGACGTAAACGACATATAGTGGAAATAATCCATCGATCGTCATATTTGAAATAACAAAACCAGGGACGAGTTGGAATTTCTTGCTGTATGGAAGCATAATACCTTCCTTTAATAGATTTAGAAAGGTTCCAATGGATGGACCAAGATTTGTCTAATTGAGATTTTGCGAGAGACAACAAGTCTTGAGAAGAATTTTTAAAATGATCACAAGAACCAGTGAGAGTGGCCGCTTTAGCACATGAGTCGGCTGTCTCATTTCCAAAAATACCAGAATGACTTGGAATCCAAACAAGAAAGACTTGTAGCCCTCTTTGAGAACAGGAAAAGAGAGCTTCTTTGATTTTTAAAACAATCGGAGATGGAGATCTATTGCGAAATGGGTTTTTTTTAAGAGCTAACAGACAACTAAGGGAGTCAGTTAATATTACAGTCCGGGTAAAATTATGAGAATATGAAAAACGGACTGCTTCAAGAAGGGCAACACATTCGCCAGTGAAAACCGAAGACTCTGGGGGACATTTAAATTGAAGAATTATTTTGAAAATCGGAATCCAACAAGCAGCCCCAACACAACCAATTGTGGAAATTTTAGATGCATCAGTGTAGATATGTATAAAACCTGCCCAATTTTCGTGAGATATTGATTGAAATTTAGAATTTGTATCAGGAGAATTTTTCTCAAGGCCGAGATCTAAAATAATATTTGGTTTAAATATGAGTGCCTGAAAAGAAGTACAAAAAAGGGGATTTGAAGGAAAGCTTAACAGAGGATGAGACATTTTGGAAAATTTATCGAAACTTTCCAAAAGAAATGATAGTTTGCGGGAATGAGAGACTTGCAGTAATTTGTTCAAACGATAAATCAAAGGATGAGACGATAGTTGTAATGATTTTATGATAAAACGATCAGACAAATAACGCCTTCTAAGCTGTAATGGAGGCTCAACGCATTCGACTTGTAGAGCATTAATTGGGGAGGATTTCATTGCTCCTAAAATGATTCGGAGACACCGATGTTGAATTTTGTTGAGTTTTTCGGCAGCCGATTTATTAAGAGGTTCCAAAACAAAAAGACCATAATCTATATGACTTCGAATAATCGCGTTGTAAAGTAACTTAAGAGAATAAGGGTGAGATCCCCACCAAACACCAGAGACGGCACGAAGAACGTTAATACCTTTTTCACATTTTTCACTAATAAATTCAGCATGAGCAATCCCGTTAAGTCGTTTGTCTAGATAAATCCCAAGAAATTTCACCTTGTCAACAAGAGCAATATGTTGATTACCACAGACTAACTCTAAAGAAGGAATGATTCTTTTCTTAGTAAAAATTATAGCCTGACTCTTACCTACTGATAAGGAAAGGCCATGATCTGAAAGCCACTGATCGAGGTAATGTAGAGCAGAATTAATGCGGAAAGATATATCGTCAATAGACGAAGAACTATAATATATAACTATATCATCAGCGTACTGTAAAATTTTACAAAAGTTGTTTACGGATAAATCAAGATTATAAGTATAAATGCTGTAAAGAAGAGGGCTGAGAACAGAGCCTTGAGGAAGACCTTTCCAAACCGTCCTAGGGGGAAGAATACTATTAAGATATTAGACTTTAATAGATCTGCAAAAGAGTAGATTGCATATGAAATGGGTCAACAACGGAGGTATACTCAGTTTTAACTTTCACAACACAATTATTGTTATTGTCATATGTCAGTTATGAGTTGACATTCTTTTTACGTGATTTGCCATAACCTCAGAATAATGCTTAAATTGTTCTGAAGTTTTGATCTACTGTAAACGACATTAAGTGTTTTGAGCATTATATTAGAAATGCTAGTATAAATCGGAAAACAAACTAATTTATACAATTCGTATCTTTGACACAAGTGGAAAGGACTCTTCCAATATTTTATTTTTAAAACCCACTTTCTTGGTTGATTGATATCTTTATTAAAAAATCTTATTTAACATTCCCGTTTTCTTTCAATAAATGAATAGTTTAAATATTATAATTCAAAATAATTAATAATTATTTTTTTAACTCTGTTAGTTTTATGGTAAACCTTGTGAAGATTTTGTGATTATTGTGTGTGTAAGTTTGTACCTATTTAACACAAAAAAGCGTTTAATTGTAATTATAAACCTAATCGGATTTTAAATTTTCCGAATCATTTCCCGAAAATTTCAGGTTTTTTGCGGCAAAGGAATCGTATATGTGGATTAGAACAACAATGAAACACAAAATTTAATTAAAGTCCGTCCAGTACTCAGTGGTCATAAAAATAACACCTCATAAGTTGTAATGGATGGCCATAGGTGTATAGGTGCATGTATAGGTGCTCCAAAAAATATTCAAAAGCCTATGCTGAATTTTGTTTAACGTTTTGATAGACGGCTCACTATTTGATCTTTTACAAAAGTCTTGTGAACACACGAGACAAGCTACTAAAAACATAGTATAACTATAAAACCTCAAAACCTCATTATGATGACATCCTCGAACACTAATCACATATTACTATTTAACCCCCGACCCAAAAAGAGGGATGTTATAAGTTTGATCTGTGTATCTGTTTGCCGGACATTGCAGGACGCGTTTGGTTGCTAAGTTGCCAGACGGATTTAAATGAGATTTTTTTATCGAAAGCTTGGTTGGTCGAAATGGTTCTTAGCTATGTTTGGTCGAAATAGAAGCAGTCCTCTCCAAGATATGAAGCTTTTATTGGTGCTGGTAAAAGGTTCTTATGCAACATTGACATTTAATACCTACACAAGTGAAAATTTGTGAGTGCATTTAGTATAATATAGAAACCATAGAATATAGTACCATAACTTTAAAAAGCAAAAAAAAACAATAAATATTTAAAAACCCAAGATACAAAAAGACCTCTAAAAATAATAAAATAATATTATTACGTACTTATTGAATTCTTTGCAACCTGGGACCGTTGATAAATTACCAAGGCAAATAATTAAATAACAATATCAAATCATATAGTCAAAGCCATTATTAATTAGTTCCGAAAACTTAGTCAAATAGAGATCATGTGGAACGGTCCCCTGACGCGACGATTTCAATTAGCACGTAATAAAAATATTTTATTATTTTTAGAGGTCGGTTTGTATCGAGGGTATTTGAATTTTTTTTTGACGTTTTTTATTATACCGTACGTTATAACGTTAATAATGATTATATAATATTATTACTTGGTCTGTTGACTGCAATATGTTATACGCACTTTAACGACAAGAGGACAACTTGACAAGACAAGACAAAGACACCAAAAACAACATATTTGAATGTTGTCAAATCTGAAGTTCTTACTTCTCAGTTCTCACTTTTCAGACAAAAGTTATTTTTAAAGTGATATGTAATGTGGTTAATCTTTCTTCTTTGATATATACTCAGTTCTACTAGCTAAGCGATTTAGTGAAAATGGATGATATAGTGTTTATTGGAGATTGGATTAAGGACAGAGTTTTAGGATCCGGAAGTTTTGGTACTGTTGTTCTTTGGAGACATAAAAATAATGAAGCGAAACTTGCAATAAAAACTTGTAAATGGGGTGATGAGCTCACCGCTAAACACAGAGAAAGGTGGGCGAAAGAAGTCGAAATGTTGCAGAATTGCAACAATCCAAATATTGTGGGTACAAAAGTATTGCCCCCAGAATTTGTCTCAGGATTAATGCGTGCAAATCCTTCTAACTTACCTATTCTTTGTATGGAATATTGCAGTGGTGGAGATTTACGACAAGTTCTTAACAAACCTGACTCGTGTGGCGGATTGAAGGAACCGCAGGTGCGAAAAATACTCGGTGATATATGTAATGCCATGAAATTCTTACACAGCCACAAGATTACTCATAGAGATCTTAAGCCTGAAAACATTGTGATGCATGAGATACCAAGTAATGACCAAAGTCAGGATATTATATACAAAATAATTGACCTTGGTTATGCTAAGGAAATAGATTCAAATTCTGTCTGTGCGAGTTTTGTAGGAACTTTGCAATATCTAGCACCTGAACTATTTTACAGCAAGACCTACAGCAACTCGGTTGATTTTTGGTCATTTGGTTTACTTGCGTTTGAAATCATATGTGGAGTAAGGCCATTTTTACCTCTTAAAGCTCCAGTAGAGTGGATGCCATTTGTTAAAAAAAAGACTCATGACAATATATGTGTTTACGAAACCTTCCATGGGGATGTTTATTATTCAAATGAGGTTTTTGAAGAAAATCATATTTCAAAGCCATTTAAGTCCTTGATTGAAGATTGGCTGAGAGTAGCTTTAGAGTGGGATCCAAAGTTAAGAGGAAGGAATGCTCCTTCCAAAGTAACATTTGACATTCCTTCAGAAGGGAAAGGAGCTGCAAGTAATGTAGTTATTTACAACATGCTTGAAGATGTACTATTAAAAAAAATTGTTAAAGTCTTCTCTGTTCCTACAATATCTAAAGTTGCATATGAAATTAATGATCAAACAACAATATTGACTCTCAAAACTATGATTAATAAAGATATGAATATTCCTGTTGAAGATCAAATCATAATTTCACAAATGTCTTACACTGACATTGGTGATGAAGAATTGGTTATTAAATATTATAACGCGGGGAGTGCTGCAATGTTGTTTGTTTATAATAAACACTATATGGTAAATGAAGGGTCTACTCCATTTGTACCAAAAGCAGTCCGACGCTGTCTGGAGCTCCCTAAAGGAATGTATAACTATAGAAACAGCCACAACTTGTATCAAAGTGCCTTTTATTTTGTAATATCCCAAATGGATATTTATGATGCTCTTATCAATGGTATTTTCTCCAGGGCGGAGGCTTTAAAACTTGAAAGCAAACAGTTGCTAGTAAAACACAATAATGTGGATAAAAATTTAGGAAAGCTTCTTGCTCAAACAGAAATTTTATGTAAAATGAGGGAACAAGGAAGAAGACATGTCGAAAGTCTGAAAGAAAATGGTATTGGGACAAATTTCTTGGGTGGATTTGGGAAAATATTTAAGGATTCTGATGATTTTCTAGAAAAAATTCAAAAACTTAACTGTGCCTGGTCACAATTATCTGTGCGTTTACAATCAGCCGCAAGACGCATTAATGACTCTGTATCCGTGGATCTAAATAGTTTTGTTGCTAAATACAACTATCAAAACTTATTTTCAAATGCATACAAAACCTTTATATCACACAAAAAAAGTGATTTTTATAATAGCAATAGGGAAAAAGAAAGGCAGTGTCCAGAGATAGTTAAAGTGTGTTATGATTGCTTAAAACTGAGAAGTAAAATTATACAAGAGCTACAACATCAACAATTTGTGATAAAACTCAAGGATTTAAGTACGGAATTTGCAAAAATATCAGATATTATAGCCAATGCAACCAACAATACCGATAGATTTGGTAAAGATTTACTTAATTTATTGGATGAGTTTAATACTTGTGTCTGGTCAACCATAAGCATAGTTGTAAGAGATGCAGACAATATAGCTGATCTCCCATACAGTGTCGTTTCTTTTCAAAAAAGAGATTTTAAAATTGGGGATTCAGTGTCAAGCAACTGCATTCCTGTTAAGAATAAAGAGGATAATACTGTTCAATTGTTGATATCAGAAAGCTTGAAGATAAGACAAAATCACTCAAACCTTTGTGAAAAATTAAACTCACAAAAACAATTACTGCAGCAAACAATATTAGACTTTAGTTTCCTTAATTCATAGTTAGCTCTTATAAGGAAAATGAATTAGCAATTTCATCAAAATGTTTCAAGTAAAGAGGCTATGCAATATTAAGTAATACTATATTTGTATACATTTAATGAATATTAATTATTTATTATTATTTCCTAGCTTTAAGATTGAATGTGCCTTAAATATTTATTAGCTATTAACCAACATTAAAAAATCGGTTTGTACTTTTTTAAAGAAAATACCTATATGTAAATAAAAAAAATATGATATATATTTTTCTAGTCAAATTTGTAAGACAGAAATTAGAAATTGTGTTAAATACTAAAAATCTTTATTAATAATGGTTATATTTAAAATTTCAAGAATAAATGGTTTTCAAACATATATTTTTAACTTTAATATCACTGCATATTATCTAAGACAAGTTAAGTTGAACATAAGTTAGTACCTCTGTTTCCATACTAATAAAATGGACTGCATCCAGTGAATTGTTCCAGCCATTCAGTGAAGTCAGCCATAATCTTCTGCAACTTTTTTATATCTGCGGGAGTTTCAAGATATTCCTCAGGGGCAAAGCGCGGTTCTGGCATACCACTGACGTGCAGCCAGATAGCGAAAATAGCATCATGGATATTTGCAACTTGTCTCCGACATAACCTGGCTGATGTAGTACAAGTAGATACCAATGCCTCCAAGTTACCAATCGTAAGAGCTTTAGGTCTTTCCTTTCGAGCAGCAAGAAAGTAACTTCTCAACAGATGTTCCGCTCCCTCCTCTAAAGTAATATTTACATTTGATACGATATCCAAATAAATTGAGATATCTTTTAGGGCTTGCTTTTCTTCATTAGTAATTTCGGATGGATTTATAGCTTGTTCCAAATTAAAATCCGCTAATTCTTCTGAAAACTCTCCATAGTCTCCCCGACATACAGTGCCAAAGACGCTGCCTACGTTGTATAAAATAATCTTCTTAAAATCCATTCCATGTGCCCATATAGCACACTGCAATTTTACTTTGGAACTACCATGACAAATTTCTCCAGTTTCTAAAATTGATAACATTGAATGGATTTGTTTTTGATTGTAAGTTTGCAAAGGGAGGGGCATAATGCAGACACCGCCGGATGCAGCAATTAACGATGTTAGAACCGAACAATTAGACATCCCTAAAAATACTTTTGGGTCTACTAATAAAGCTGCTTGTGTCATGAGCCTCCTGATATAACCTGTGTCATAACCTCCAGCTAAAAAATGTAATATTGGACTTTCACAGTAAGTATTAGCTTTAACACTTGCGAGACTCAAAAGAAGACCGATTTTAGCGTTCATGAAATTGTTTAAGGGGCAAATACGTCCTCCAATAGTTGAAGCCAAGCAGTATATAAATTTCCAGGGAATGCCATTGCAGGTATCAAATAACTCTTTTATATCTTGAGGTGTGGCAGTCGTAAGTGGAGCAGGTAAAGGTATAACCTCTTCTACTGACCAAACAGTAGTTACTTTTTTTAAAACGGAAACATGTATTACATATTGATGACCCAATTTAAGTTTTAATATTAAGTCGTCGACCATTGTATATATTCTAGGTAATAATTCACCCTTTAATTTAAATGTAGTTTCAACCCTTTCACCACATTTTCTTAAACCGCTGTTTTCAAAGAGGACATTTTTACATAAGTAGCACTTTGGCGGTATTTTAGGAAAGTGTTGTAAAATAACATCATTGTCTTCGCATTCGTCCGGGCACGACCATACTGTGTGATAGACATAATTTGTAGAATTTGATATATCTATCAACGATCCCTGTATCAAGGTTATACCATCATATTTTCTTAGTCTAGGATGGTATAAAAATCTTGATGAACACTTTAATCTTAGATTCATAGCAACTTGACTCGGTTTTATATGTTGTAGAATATCGCTTTCTAATGATATTAAACAAGCAAATAGAAGATCGTTACAATGACTAATAAATTTCATTGGTTCCCTAAGCAAAAAATCCCCTACCTCGGGAAAAATTTCAAGGCAATCCATTACATCCATTTCTAACAAATATCTAAATGGTGGAAACTTACATATTGTTTTGTCATTTAATTCTTCTAGGAAATCTTCACACGAGTTTTTCATTGTGCTTAAAATGCTCCTTATATCAAAATAAATCAATAACTTAACATCGAGATCCATAAAGTAAGTTTCCAGAATTTAAGAATTATATTAATATTTACTAATAGGGGAGATGTTTTACTTCGGTGTGCAATTAACTTTCAAAGGTTTTCCCGCCACTTTAAAAAATATAACCCAAAGTGCTGAATTAAAAAAATATATATGTACTAAGAAAAAAATAATTAAAAATAAAAAAATATTTAAAAAAAATAGTAAGCTTATAATTAAGCAAAATAATAAATAGATAAATAATGGGTTGTAAAATTAAATTAACAACATATAATATATAATAAGTAGGTCGGTATAGGTAAAAAGTTCATACAAAAAGTAGGTAATACTGTCATTAATTTTAGTTTTGCAATTATGTTATTCGGTACCTACGTACTTACCTGTGCAGTCATCAGTCATTGGCCCTATCGTGGGTTTTTTTTAACCAACGCGATGTCTTGAAACAAAAATATTATTTATAATTAAACAAAGCAATGACTGCGAAATTTTATTATTAGTTATGTTTGTCTATAATGGTTAATTGCAGATTTTTAAAAATCAGATATAACTTACCTTTTTCTAAAGTAGTTTTTTTTATTACGACAACAAAAGTACTTGTCCGAGCAGTATTATGTTTCATTTTAATTTGAAAGGACGGAACGGATGGGTAGGTCGTAGGTAATTGCTTGATGACTTTTTAAAATATATACAGGGTTATTTTTAATTAATTGACCACATCTTGCAAGCAGCCTCTCTACATCAATTCCAACAACATTTGTTCTACAACTTTTTACAAATCTTGATAAAAAAACACCCAAAAAAACGAAATAAAAAAATGTTTGCTCCTTCTTTTACTTATTACTCTGTACTCTGTATTCCGTGCTCTGTATTCCGTGCTCTGTATTCCGTGCTCTGTATTCCGTGCTCTGTATTCCGTGCTCTGTATTCCGTGCTCTGTATTCCGTGCTCTGTATTCCGTGCTCTGTATTCCGTGCTCTGTATTCCGTGCTCTGTATTCCGTGCTCTGTATTCCGTGCTCTGTATTCCGTGCTCTGTATTCCGTGCTAATAATAACCTTTATTTTCATTGAATAAGGTAACAACTAACAGGTATAGAGTGTTGCCAATTTTATATATATTTTATATTTCTAGGGCAATGCTTGACAACATTTCACTTGATGGTAAGTGGAATGTAGTCTTAGGTGGTAAGGCGCATTGCCCTAGCAACCTATTCACTCTTCTCTTGAAGACACCCACATTGTATTCAGCCCGAAATACCGACGCAGGCAAGCTGTTCCAATGTAAAATGAAGTAAAAATGACGAAGCAAAGCGCTTCGTTCGGACAGGAGGAACATCCACAACAAAAGGATGGATACCTGCCGTGAGTCGGGACGTCGGTGATGGAAAGGGACGGGGGAATTAGGTCGTGTAATTCCTATTATTCTGCTTATTCCTATATTCCGCCTATTTTGCTAAAAATGTAAACTTACAATTGTACAATTACAATTATAAATAAAAAAAAAAAAAAAAAAATAAATAAAAAAAAAATAAATTAAATTAAATTAAATTAAATTAAATTAGATTAGATTAGATTAGATTAGATAAGATAAGATAAGATAAGGTAAGGTAAGGTAGGGGGGCCGTCGCCGAGAACCTCCTCGTGTGCCCGTCTGTTTCCCTTGTTGCTCGGATTCGTCCGGTGGCATCGGAAGCGGTACGGGCCGGTGCTCCCTGGGCAACAACGGTTAATGTGATCCTTCGGGTTTGCATTAGCCGTTGGCTAATACTCGGCTCGGTCGGCCATGGGGGTTTGAGCCCGGTTCATGGCTGCTGGCGGGCAGGCTGCCTTTCGGGGTGGTCTGTCTGCGAGGTGGGCTCGGGTCTTTTGGCCTGGGCACTAAGGGTTGGAGGGCGCAGGCCCTCTCTACAGGGGACAGCAGCGGGGTCGCCCCTGGTACTTCTCTGTGCGCAGAGTGGACTGTGGGGCGGTCCCGTGGTTGTGTGGGGGGTACGTGGCGGTCTCTTTCTTGCTGAGGGGGAGGCCGTTGCGCTGATAGGGTGATGGCCCGGAATAGTCATCGTCAGGTACAATAGCGCTTGACGATGATTAGTCCGGGCGAGGTGGCGGCGGAGCTCTTCCTAGGGAGGGCTTCGTTGGCTGGACCACGTCCGTTTTCGGACGGGGTCCGGCCCCGGGAGGTTGAGTCGGATCGGGACACCTTCTTCGTTGAGGGAGTCCTGATTTGGCTCGGCCGGCTTGGGTGGAGGGCAGGGGAGCCCTTCGCCATTCAACAAGCCCCGGAGTGGGACGCGCTCAAGTCAACCGGGCGCGTCACTCCATGGAGGTGGTGGCTGCTCACGCGGTCTTCCGTCGGAGCAACGCGGTTGTGTGCGCAAGCGTTCCCGTGGCGCTCCATTACGACGGAGAGGTGTTGACCGTCTGGTTTAGTGAGTAAGAGTCTCACATAACCACTTCCATCTTCCCCAGGATGGAGGTGTGTATCCATGAGGATTCCAGACGTTAAAAAAAAAAAAAAAAAAAAAAAAAAAAAGTAAGGTAAGGTAAGGTAAGGTAAGGTAAGGTCCCCACCGAAAGGTGTCTCCACGTTGCCGTCGTGGTGGGGCTTGCGTGCCTCTGTGATCTTCGAGGCTCTGCCGGTAGAGTTTCTCATGCCGGAAAGGCTCGAAGTGAGAGGCTAGACTAAGAGAGACACCAAGGGGTCGCTCCTGTTCGGTCGACCGACGAAGGAGCGGCTACCTCCGTCGCTAAGGTGCAGGCGCACCTTAGTGGCGAGGATTCTCTCCTCGCGAGGAGAGAATTTCCGGCGGGTTCGCTGAGTCGGGTTGGCCGGACAGCGGACGGAGGCATGTCTAATGCCGCCGTCGGGGGGCTTGGCTTAAGTGCCCGGCCCCAGAGGAAGGACACCTCTAAGATAAAAAACCACCCAATTCCAAGTTTTGGAGCGCGGCGAGGGAATGGATGGCCGTTGGGAGTACGGTCGTTAGCGCTCCCCCCCCCCTGCTGGTACCTGCCGCCCCCAGCAGTATTTAGGCTTACTTGGGTACGAAGCTCTGCCCAGGTGGACATTTATTTCTTCACTACTCGTGGGATTTATATGGATACCAATAAAACTCAAAAAGCTGAAGTGAGGGAGAGGAGAGGAGAGGAAGGGGAAAGGACGAACGCGCTGTCCTTTCCCCTTCCTGAGCGACACAGTGGTGCCGGCAGCCAAAGTCGGCGCCAAAAAAGGAAGAAGGGTTAGGCCCGCTTCTACCGGCCAATATGTCGGAGTCGGCGTATCCAGGCGTGAAGCTGCGGCTGCAGTGAAGGCCGCAGCAGCCGCCGACAAACTGGCGGAGGATGAGCGGCAGATTGCGGCTCTGACGGAGAGGGTGACGCTCAGGAAAGTCACTCGCTCGTCGGAGTCGTCGTCTGCCGTCCCTGAGGCAGAGGTCGAGGCAGGGGAACTTCCTGCCTGCGTTCTTAAGGAAAGGATGGCCGATGCGATTGCGGCCATTAGAAGGGTCGGCCGGGTCTCTAAAGGCCTTAGCGGCCGCTGCCAGAAGGCGCTGAAAGAGGCCACGGCCTCGATAGTGGACAGTGCTGAGGCCCTTTTGACCCGAAGTACTACGGAGGAAACGGCTTTGCTGCGGGCCCAGAATAAGAAGCTCGCGGCCCAAATGACGGAGCTCCGTAAGGAGCACGAAGAGCTTAAGGCGGAGATGGTCAATTTCCGCCGCGAGCACCTCAGGCGGGAGGTGGGCCTTCCGCATGTAGAGCCGCAACCGCAGTCGCAACCGCGGTCACCGCAGAAGTCACAGGAAGCGGACGTAGTTCGCCTGATCCGTCAGGAAATGGCGAGCTTTAACGCTCGCTTCTCTGTGCTGGAGGGGAAAATTCTGCGTCCTCCCCTCGCTACAGATCGGCGCAGAACACCGGCGCCGACATACGCGGCCCAAGCCGCAGCGCCCCGTGCCGTCCAACCGGCACAAGCGGGATACAGGAGGGCTGCTAAAAAGGCAGGTGCGACCACTGCTCCGCCTGCACGGGCTTCTGCACCGTTAAGACCCGCCACTCAACCGGAAGCGGAGTGGACGGTTGTTGGCGCCGCCAAACAATCGAGGAAGGCGCGCCAGCGGGCCAGAAAGAAGGCCAAAGAGGAGCGGTCGGCGGCCAAACGCAAGGCCGTGAGACTCACCACCCCCCGCTCCACAGCTGTGGTGCTGACCTTGCAGCCGGGGGCGGAAGAGCGTGGCTCCACGTATGCCAGGATCCTGGCGAAGGCGAAAGCCGAGATTTCGCTCAGCGATCTTGGCATAACGGGTCTAAGGTGCAAGACTACTGCCACCGGGGGTCGTCTCCTGGAGATCCCCGGCAGCACCAGTGGTCCCCAGGCTGACGCCCTCGCTGACAGGCTCAAAGCGTCGCTGGACCCGGAAGATGTCCGAGTGTCCAGGCCAACTAAGTGCGCAGATCTGCGCATTTCAGGCCTGGACGACTCCGTGACGCTGGAGGAGGTCGCCGCTGCCGACGCAACGACCGGAGGATGCCCGCCGGATCAAATAAAGGCGGGCACGATACGCCGGGGTGTCTCCGGTCAAGGGACAATCCTGGTCAGGTGTCCCGTTGCGGCGGCAAAACAATTGGAGGGCAAAAGACTCCTGGTTGGATGGGTCTCGGCGCAGGTCGCGTTCCTAGCGCCAAAGCCCTTCCGGTGCTACCGCTGCCTGGAAGGAGGACACGCAGGGGCACGGTGCACCGCTGGGGTAGACCGCAGCAATCTATGCTTCCGCTGCGGTCAGCCTGGTCACAATGCTGGCCCCTGCACTGCCGCGCCGCACTGCGTCATCTGTGCGGCAGCTGTCAAAGGCCTGCGCCAGGCCCAAAACGCCGCAGAAGCATGCGAGGAGACAGCCGACTACGATCACGGCAACCAGCTCCTCGCAACCGGTACACCCGCCGGTTGCGGCAGAACAACTGCCGAGGGCTGGGGAGGGGGCGACGGCCATGGACACCTAGTAATGGCTCTACGTCGTCTCCTCCAAGCCAACGTAAACCACTGCGCCAGGGCTCAGGATCTCTTGCTCCAGAGCATGGCGCAGTGGTCGATCGATCTGGCTGTTGCCGCCGAGCCGTACTTTGTGCCACCCAGAGATGACTGGGTGTGCGACATGGGCCGCTCGGTGGCACTTATTGTGAGGTCTGGCGCCGACACCCTTCCCTTCGAGAACGTCACCCGAGGGCGGGGCTATGTCGCGGCAGTGTGGGGCAATCTCATGGTCGTGGGGGTGTACTTTCCCCCCAGCCTTTCTCTCGCCGACCTGGAGGACATTATTTTGGAGTTGGGCACGGTCGTCAGTCGTAGCCGTCCTCGTCCCGCGATCGTCTTCGGGGACTTCAATGCCAAATCCACGGCTTGGGGTTCCCCGGCCACGAACGTGCGGGGCGAGTTGGTGGAGGAGTGGGCGGTCGAGCAGGGCCTGCTTCTCCTGAACCGGGGTTCCGTGCAGACGTGCGTGCGGCAGCGGGGCGGGTCCATAGTGGACCTGTCGTTCGCGAGTCCCGCTTTCGCGCGCACTGTCCAGGACTGGCACGTTCTGGAGGAGGTGGAGACGCTGTCCGATCATCGGTACATCCGATTTAGCGTCTCCGCCCAGACCTCGGTTGGGCCGGTCCAAGCGGCCCCGGTGGGCGTTGGTGACGGCCCGCGTTGGGCACTGAAGCGGCTGGACAGGGAGGCTCTCCTGGAGGCCTCCATCGTCAAGGCCTGGCTGGACTCTCCAGTCAGGCCGTCCGACATCGACGAGGAGGCGGAGTGGTTCCGGGAGAGCATGTCGCACATCTGTGATGCTGGCATGCCCCGAGTCCGGCCGCTACTTGCTAGGCGCCAGGTGTACTGGTGGTCGCAGACGATTGCGCAGCTGCGCATCGCGTGTGTGGAGGTGCGGCGCCAGTACGCCAGGTGCCGACGAAGAAGGAGTGTCCGCCGCCCCTTTACAGCGGCGGACGAGCAGGAAGAGGCGGAACTGTATGAACGCTACAAACAAGCTGCGCCAGTGGGCTCCCCCGCTGTCCCGGAGTCTCCAGCCACAGCTGCTGGAGGAGGTGGTGTGTGCCTTGTTTCCGGCGAGGCCGGAGCACACGCCACCGGCTATGGTTCCGCCTCGCAATGTGCCCGGCGCGGAAGACGACATTGACGACGACGTGCCCGAAGTGACCCGGGTAGAGTTGAGAGTGGCGGTGGCTCGCATAAGGAACACCGCCCCAGGGCCCGACGGCATTCCAGGCCGCGCATGGTTCCTGGCCATGAGGGCTCTCGGGCCCCGACTAGAGGGGCTCTTAAGCGCATGTTTGGAGCGGGGCCAGTTTCCAAGCCGGTGGAAGACCGGGAAGCTGGTCTTGCTGAAGAAGGAGGGGCGCCCCGCAGACTCGCCGTCTGCGTACCGCCCCATCGTGTTGCTGGACGAGGTGTGCAAGATCTTCGAGCGAGTAATCGCCGATCGCCTCGTCCGGCACATGTCTGGGGTGGGTCCGGATTTGGCGGACAACCAGTTTGGTTTCCGCCAGGGGCGCTCCACGGTGGACGCCATCATGCGCGTGAGGGTCCTTGCGGAGGAGGCAGTCACCCGGGGTGAGGTGGTCTTGGCGGTGTCGCTCGACATCGCCAACGCCTTCAACACCTTGCCCTGGAGCACTATCAGGGAGGCACTCCGCTACCACGGGGTGCCGCGCTACCTCCAACGCATTGTCGGGGCCTATCTCTCCGAGAGAGCTGTCGTATACCCGGGTCGAGAAGGATGGGGTCGGCGGGAGACGTCGTGCGGTGTTCCACAGGGCTCGGTCCTGGGACCGCTGCTGTGGAACATCGGATACGACTGGGCTCTGCGCGGTGCGCTTGTGCACGGCGTCGGCGTCATTTGTTACGCCGACGACACGCTCGTCACAGCACGTGGGAAGTCGTACCGGCAGGCGGCCATACGCGCGACTGCTGGTGTCGCGCACGTCGTGCATAGGATCCGGCGGCTGGGCTTGGAGGTGGCATTGCACAAGTCCGAGTCCCTATGTTTTCATGGGCCGAGGATGAAGCCGCCTCCGGGTTCAGCAATCATAGTGGGAGGGGCCTCCATCGCTGTCGAGCCGACGATGAAGTATCTCGGACTCGTCCTCGACAGTCGGTGGAACTTCGGGCTGCACTTTACGCGGCTCGCCCCCCGGTTGTTGGGCGCCGCTTCTGCGCTTTCGCGCTTGCTGCCCAACCTCGGGGGACCTGGCTCCTCCTGCCGGAGGCTCTACATGGGGGTCGTACGGTCGATGGCGTTATACGCCGCGCCAGTCTGGGCGGACGCCCTGACGGCCCGTAATATAAGGCGGGCCGTGACGGGGCCCTCCTATCGTTTTGGAGGGCCAATACCCGTCGGGCGGGTGTGACGAATGCTTCGGTGATACCCGCCCCCCGACACATGGGTACGAGAAGGACACGGTTGGTTTTTAGTCAGTAAGAGTCTGACAGTACCCTCGCCCTTCCCCAAGGGCGGGGGTCTCCATGAGGATTTTCCAACAAAAAAAAAAAAAAAAAAAAAAAAAAAGGTAAGGTAAGGTAAGGTAAAGTAAAGTATAGTAGAGTAGAGTAGAGTAGAGCAGAGTAGAGTAGAGTAGAGTAGAGAAGAGTAAAGTAAAGGAAAGTAAAGTAAAATAAAATAATAAAAAAAAAGTCTTTTATTTTCCAAAACCATTAACATAATAATTGTGAAGATAAGTAAGTAAATTAAAAATAATCAATACTATTTGGATTATGTTTAATCCTTGGAAACCCCTAAGGTGAAGGCCTCCTCCAGAGAATGCCAGCTCTCCCTGTCTAGTGCTACTTCTAGCCAACGAATTCCAGCTGTACGTACTATCTCGTCCTCCCATTGTGTGAATGGTCTTCCTCGTTTACGTTTGCCGATCGGCCCTTGCCAGGATGATATCCTTTTGCTCCATCTGTTGTCTTTCAATCGTGCAACGTGGCCTGCCCATTTCCACTTGAGCTTTTGTGCGTGGGTGAGGGCATCAATAGCGTTAGTCTTGGTCCTTATTATTGAGTGACGAATTCTAGGTATTTTGTTTCTTTATATTCAACATGCTGCGTTCTATTGCTCTCTGGCAAGTGTTTATTTTGTTTTTAATAATGTTATTAAATTTCCACGTTTGGCATCCATAGGTCAAACGCAATTACAATTAACAATTTTTATTTAATTTTACATAATTCGTAGGTTAAAAAATATTAATTTTAATACTATTTTACAATTATGTATAACTTTTTTTAATTTGTAACATAATTCAAGAAAAATTATTAATTTTTATTATATAAATCTATTTTATTTAAGTGAGATTTAAATCTTATCTTAAATAATTTTAACGGTAAAGATTTTAAATTGTTACTTAATTTATTAAAAATCTTTATGCACATGCCATGACAATTATTTTGGAGCAGAGAAGTTTTAGGCATCATTTCCATAGAATTAATATACATAGAATAGGTGAGCCATAGGTATTCGTATGAGCGTCAGTGAAAGATAGTTAAAAAAAGATTCAAGATGTCACACTGTTTGTCTTTGTCTTATCACACATGCACAAAGAAATATTCATGACGCGTTTTTAATTTAAATATTTTGACGTTTTTTAGGACATCCTCTAAATGTTGAGTTTTTTACTATTTTATTTAGAATGAGTTTTTTAACTCATTTGTGTAAAACATTTTTGACACTACATTTAGAAGACTATATTGAGTCAACTTAAAAATTCAAATATTAGTTATTCCAGCTTAAAACGAAAGTTATTAATAAATAAATACAGTATTTTTGATAGCTATTTTATTTTGTCTTATGTATTTTTTATATTATTCTAGTTTTAAGGTAAAAATATCTATAATAATTAGGATCACGTAAAATCAGATTTATAACAATTAATGAGTCTCCCTAGAGTAAGGTACACCAATTATTATTGCCCTTGAAATATGACTAGCTTATTATTATTATTATTAGTATTCTATATTTGGTGTTATTTTATTCATATTTTTCGTGCTTCATATCGAGAGGTACATAATTTTATAGTAATCTTCTTAAAGTTGTATATCCATCTGTATTATGATATAATTTATGATCCAGTATCAATGTGGTCACTACAAATCTTTAAAGTTTTTTTATGGATAAATTTTTAATAGCATTTACACATTTTGTCTTTAAATCATTATTAGTTATCAAGTAGATTTAAATATCTTCTTATGAAATTAATCTTTTTTAACACATAATATCCTACTAATAAATCTTTTAATATGTATATGACAAATATAAAAACTGTCAATTTCTTACTTATGAAAACTGCGACTATAGTCGAAAGGAGTAGTTTCTTTTTTACACACAATGCATTTGTCATTTTTGAAAATTAATTAAAAAAAATAATTATAATCTTTATATATATATTTCTTGTGTATGTGTGTGTCACTGAACTCCTCCTAAACGACTGGACCGATTTTTATGAAATTCTTTGTGTGTGTTCAAGGGGACTTGAGAATTGTTTAGATTCACCATTTGGTCCACTGAAAAATGGTTTTTTGATTAATTTTTAATGTGTAAGTAGGTGGTGATTTTGGAATGTTTCACATTGGTTCCGACGGACTGCGTTACCATGGCAATGTCAAATATTAAATAATATTATATTTTAATTATAGTCTGCCCGTCAGTTGGCGTTGCGATAGAAATAAGAAAAATATTTTAGAACTAGCGGCCCGATACGTGCTTCGCTACATAAAAAGTGAAATATAAAAAAAAATATTGGAACAAATTCATTTATTCAAACAAAAAATCTTTATTTACATATTCATACGGTATCGATTGGTCGAATTATGATAAATGCACATGTAATGACGTTAGATATTGTGATAACTTTTTAATATTTTTTTTTAAAGTTTGATTTTTTAAATAAAAGACGCGTGTACAAGACAACGTCTGTCGGGTCCGCTAGTAATCTTTATATATATATTTCTTGTGTGCGTGTGTATGTCACTGAACTCCTCCTAAACGACTGGACCGATTTTTATGAAATTCTTTGTGTGTGTTCAAGGGGACTTGAGAATTGTTTAGATTCACAATTTGGTCCACTGGAAAATGGTTTTTTGATTAATTTTTAATGTGTAAGTAGGTGGTGATTTTGGAATGTTTCACATTGGTTCCGATGGACTGCGTTACCATGGCAATGTCAAATATTAAATAATATTATATTTTAATTATAGTCTGCCCTGACAGTTGGCGTTGCGACAGAAATAAGAAAAATATTTTAGTATATACTAGCGGCCCGATACATGAATCGCTACGTAAAAAGTGAAATTTAAAAAAAATATTGGAACAAATTCATTTATTCTAACAAAAAATCTTTATTTACATATTCATACGGTATCGATTGGTCGAATTATGATAAATGTACATGTAATGTCGTTAGACATTGTGATAACTTTTTAAATTTTTTTTTAAATTAAAGACGCGTGTACAAGACAACGTCTGTCGGGTCCGCTAGTAGTATATAATTTTGTATAATTTTTACTCAAATTTGATCTCACACCTTGAAATATTATCTTAGCTTTCAATATGTTAGTGAAAATGACAATTGCTAACTCAATTGTCATTTTACTCAACACGAATTACGCCCGAGACGACTACGACGAAGCACGAGATTTGATAAAAAATAGAGACAGATAGATCTACCTATCTCTTTCAAGTTCGAGAGTCACATTTTAGGCTGGCTCCCCTACTCTATGTATAATATCTCTATGATCATTTCTAACACTAATCTCTCTGGTTCTGTAGTATTTCTCAGGTATAGATAATCAGCGGTTTTGAAATGATCCCTGTGAGTTTTTACAAATATACACGCATTCACAATATACATTGATGTTAGGGTAAGGATTCCTAATTTTTAAAATGTTTTTGTTTAGAATACAGGAATTAGTCTGGTCTGGATACCGAAACACCAACATCCCCAGGGATTTTGTAATGCTTTTCATACATGTTCCTTATGAGAGTCCAATCAGGAGCCACGACTAAAATTGAATAAGGCTTCGGTTTAGATTTTTTGGAGGAGCCTTCTTTTATGAATTCTACAGATCATTTGGTGGTTTTTAAACGCTTTTGCGCTCTTGCCGCGATAGCCTTATAGCATCCCTTATGATTTCTAATGCCTTAGCGTGGCGACGCGAGTATTGACCTCTATCTAGAAGAACCTACTAATAAGTGTTTCGCGGTTCCTACTGCCTCCCCACAGATGTTGCTAGAATTTTCGGTGGCTTTGCCCCATCTTACAAAATTACTTTGATCTAGGAGAGTCATTTGGAATGCGTTAAGATAAACTTTTAATAATGCTGGGGACCAATCATAAGTTAATTTGCGCCACTTCAAAGCTAGTGGCATACAAATATCTCCTATAGTCACCCATTCGTTTTGAATTTCTAGGCTTATCGCGTGGAGTCGGTAGTTATCGTTTAACTTATCCCAATAGTCAGACACATAGGTACGCTATTTCCCTGTCTACTGTAACTGGTAATTAAGCAAAACGTACTTGATGGTTATACAAAAACAAATTGTATGTTTTTTTTTATAAACATATAGGTAAGATATTGGTAACAATTGCAAATACTTGATTAGGTTCAAATTAAGTGAGTACATAATCAGTAGAAAGGTATTATGTAAATAAAATACTGTATTTTCTTTTAAGAGTTTAAAAATTACTTATATGTATATAAATAAAAACTATTTTTAACAGATTACTTTGCAGCAACCGTAATTGCTACCTTATAAATCGAGGTAATTATACGAGAACAAAATCCGTTAAAAATAGTGCTCGTGATAATCTAAGAATATACTAAACTATGCACCTATTATTTCGTTATATAAACTAAAGTATCTATTATTTTGTTATCTAAGAAGTTAACCTAAACGGAAGCAAGTTCTTCTGCAATTTCTACATTATCCATAAAAAACAAAAAAAATACCTAAAAAAAATACCTAAAAATACTTTTTATACAAAAACGACTTAATATTAATACAATAAAAGTTGTCTTATATTATATCTATTGTGCTGATATTCGTCTTAGGTACCATAACCTTTCACCGCCACACCAACTCCACAATCCATTGTAATAATAGGTAAGTATTATAATAAATATACTAATATTAATTGGTATATTTATTATATTCTTTATTTTGTAGCTGTTTCTACTTTACTATTTGTATGTTTCAAATCATCAACGTACTTGCAATGCTATTATGAGGTGTTTTTAAAAGTTTCATTCTGGTGATAAGTACCTATAACTTCTGTAATATTGCTCGTTAATAATAATAGCATTCCAATACAGGTAAATTTCATTTAAAATAGTGATTGCTTTGCCTCCAAAATACATACAAAGGTTTACAATCGTACGAATTTCGGAGGCCGTTTTGAAAACTTTAATTTCTGTAACATCTATCTTTCTAATGTAAGCTATTTAAAAATATTCTCCGACGCTCTTTAACACGTATTTATATTATTTATTTTTAAGTAATCTACACAATATTAGCTCTCTTTGTTGTCTTTTCAATGTTTCAATTTGATTCCGGATTATCAAAACAGTTGTCTGTCATTTAAAGAGTTTTTTTTTTCCCCAAATGGGACTCCAAAATGAGTCTTTTATTCTCAAATATTCTATTTAATAGAAAGCGTTCACGTTAATAATCTGTCTAATTCTTATTCCATTAACCTTGTTCTTTCTTCTTTAATATGTATCTTCTTTTTATCTTAATCTTCGTTTATTCTTTTCGATTATGAGTCTTAAGTAAAATAGGGCATTTTTTTCTATATTAATAACATCGTATGTAGGTAGATAGTGTAGTATGGGGTACAGAATGTTTTCTCTTAGGATTAAATATATTTTATAGATCTAAGATGACTAAGGTAACTTTAAATTTCACATTTTTAAATCGCATTTTTAACTTTTCCTTGACATCCAAATCCTTTCCATCTCCTTGGAAATCTGCACATGGTATTCCTCTGCCTAAAATCAACAATCCAAGTTCTCCCTGCCACTTTCCATATCCGATTTCCATATTTACATTTTTATCCAAAGTCCTTGAAAGTATTGTATCCAAACAATTGAATTACTTGTTCTGACGTTTCATCCTTTGACTGGGCACAGCCTTGTGCTGGCGTCCCTCAGGGCGGCCTACTATCTCCCTTACTTTTGCCCATTTTTATAAATGAAATCACAAAAATCCTTTCTTGCTACTACCATCTCTAGGCTAACGGTCTGCCACTTTATAGGCATTCATCACTTCAACATCTCAATAGTACTGTGAATCTTTTAATTGACGACTTAACATTATTAAAAGTATGGGTTCAGGCCTTTGAACTTTTAGTGAATCCCAAAAAATCCCAGGCAATTATCATTGGTAGCAGACATTTTCGGAATAAGGTTATTACTAATCGACTCACTCATAGAATACGATAATTCTATATCTATCTATATCTGCCCTCTATAACACAGTCTCAAACGCTCATGGCTAGCTAGAAGAGATCTCTTTGAAGGGATAAGTTCATCCTATGTATACGTGTTTGTTATTATTAAAAGTTTTGTAACTAATTTTGGTACATGAAATAAATAAAATTTCGCTATAAAGAAACTCAAATAAAAATGTCACGGATACAAAATAAACATATCTTATAATTACAATAATAACATTGTTAACATACTTAGGTACTTACTCCCATAAATACAAAGTTAAGGCTTTAGTACCATTATTTTAGTTAGTGGATTAATGGGAATATCGTTGAGTTTTTAACCCCCGACTAAAAAGAGGGGTGTTATAAGTTTGACCTGTGTATCTTTGTATCTGTCTGTGGCAAATTTGCGGCCAAACGCGTGGACGGATTTGAATGCGGTTTTTTTTAATCGAAAGCTGTGGTCATCGAGATGGTTTTTATCCATGTTTGATTGAAATATAAATAGTCGACTCCAAGATATTGACGTTTTATTCGTGCGGGGGAGAGGTTCTTATGCAATGATTAGCTGTTCCCAGCGGCTGTGCCCGCGCTAAATAGGAAAAAAGCCTTGTTATGAAGGTCAAAAGGTTTTTACACTTACTTACTGAGGTAAAGTACTTTATTAGGGATAGCTGTTGCCCGTGACTGCGTCCACGTAGACTGTAAAAATATATTTATATGAGTTATAATCGTAGTCATAAAGAATCACGGGCAAAAGCTAGTGACAATATAAATCCCTTCATCATAGTGTTATTAGTGATTGTAAATCATTTTCACTCTAAATGTTTATATTTATTAATATTCGTATACATAAAACCTACCTATCTACCTACCAATATGAAAAAATCTTGGATCATGTTACCTTAATACATTTATAATTTATTACATTGTCGAAACTTTCACGTGGATCCTTATTTTATTAAATATAATATACATATTTCTCGTATTAAATATAACCTTTGTACATCATAATGTAGGATTCTAATGCTAAAAGATTTTTTTAAAAATTCGGTCCCTTAGTTTCGGAGCTTATTAAATTCAAACAAAAAAACAAATCTTTCCTCTTTATAACATTAAAATAGATAATAATAATAATAATAATAATAATAATATCAGGACAAATTACACACATTGATCTAACCCCTAAGTAAGCAAATTATTTGCTTGTGTTAAGGGAGTTAGACAAAGATACAAATACATAGAAATACACATATAAATACTGAGAATATATTTAATAAACGACCAAACCCAGAAACACAGACATCTACGATCATCACATAAATGCCTGTCTCCGCCGGGAATCGAACCCGAGACCCATTGCGCCGTGACACGTTAGGCGTCTGCGCTAACCACTCGACCAACGGTTCGGTTAATATAGATAAATAGAATACTTAAACAATTGAAAATTTTGTGTGTCTGTAGGTTCATTTAGTACAATTCAAAAACCAGTAACATAACTTTAAACGGCAGAAAAAAAATAAATTAAAAATTTAAAAAACCCCAGATACAAAAAGTAAAATATCTTTAAAAAGAATAAAAATAATATTATTATGTACTTATTGAATTCGTTGCGTCGCGTCGGGGGACCGTTTAATAAAGGAGGAAATTAAAATGGAAGTAAGTTAACAAGGCAAATAAAGAAATTACGATATCGAATCGTATAGTCTAAGTCATCAATGATTAACTTCGTAATATATACACTATCAACGTACGTACAACGGTTCCCCGACGCAACGACTTCAATAAGTACATAATAATATTATTTTAATTTTTTTTAAAGGTTTTTTTTTGTATCGGAGGTTTTTAAAATTTTTAATTTATTTTTTTTACTTCAGGACTTTTATCAATTGGTGCCTAATGGCGTAGGTAAGTATGTGGTCGACGGTGGTAATAAAAGTACCTTTACAAAAGTAGGGACTCCAAACTTAGTATGTAATTTCATTGATTTATGTGTTATTTTCTTAAAATTTTCGTGGTGCCTTTTCAGAAAAGGTTGCTTTCCTGCCTTTCTTTTATCTCTTTTTATTAACAATGTTGTTTAAACAAAAGTAAAACTTTTTCACCTATGTTTATATAATCTATGGTCTGTTATTGTAGACTGTATTGATTAGTAACTACTAAGTCAAAGTTTGGAGTTTAAATTCTGAAATGGGATCATCATCATTTTAATTCATTTATGTGTTGTAAGTAGGTATGTCAATATTTATGTTTAAGACAACACCCTCGATTTTTAGTTCCTAGGTTTAATTCCTAGGGCAGTTTGAGTATTTTGAATATTAAAAAAATATTTATAATAACTGCCGTATCCGCATTTATTTATTTATAAAATTATACAGAACAGATAGATATAAGTGCCTAAAGAGGTATCTAATTTTTGCATTGTGTCCTTAGAAACAATAATGTTTTTTAACACATGTCTATTTTATTTATTTTTAAATAATTTTCTATATACTTCATACGTACATTGCAATATTTCTGATAATATTTTTGGCGACCTTTTGATAATTGTGAATTACTATAGACTATAAGTTCACCATTTTAATGTGTGGAGAACAATTTGTCAGAGTTACGCAGTTTACGTTCCATTAATAAAATCATTACATAATCTGTGATTGCGGCAGTAATGACAACTTCACACCCACGCTACGTTTACCTACTTAAACTTCGTTAGCCTACACGATATTTTGTGTTCTCTTTCAAGGTCAAATACATAATGATTACCAACGACTATAGAAAACGGAAATGCCGAAACCAATATGCAAATACGACTAAATCTATTGCTACCAAGCCTTAGCGCCTTGTTCATTCATTGTGACTTAGTACCATCGCGCGATAAAACACTTGCAATGAAAAAATTTTTGACAGCTACATTTGTGTTTATATATTTTCTTTGAAAATATATGAATCAAGAAAATTCCCCGTAATATTTCCCAATTTTTATTGATTAATACAAATAATAGAATATCTATATTATATAAGTATATACCTACATACCTACCGAATATTTGAGTACTAATAGATTTCAACTAAAATGGTGTGCGTACGTACTAGATAATGTTGTTTATATCTTAAATCTTGTATTATCTTCATAAGAGTAACAAGATAAACTGATAGGCAATGATGGAAAAACTCAAATATTGCAAAACAGTTCTCATGGATATTATCATTTTTCATGTTAAAGTTAGTTTACTTGCGTTTATCAAATATCAGATTATGAGACTTACTAAATGAACTATTTAGCCTTTGGAGAAGGTAAGTGCAACCGTCTACATCTGATTCAATACTTAATGACAAGATGTTGTCATGCAGAGATGAGGCAAATTCTATTTCTAAGCAGTCCTAAAGTTAGAATTAATGTCCAACCCACTACATAAAATTGCACAGCTCAAGGATCAATTGAGGTAAGTATCTTGACACGAAAAGGAAAAGGTACCTTCATATTTTACTGAATAAAATAATAGTGAAAGTTGGAAAAAAAATTAAGAACATCTAAAAGGTATTCTACGTATGATAAATGATTTCTGTCGCGATGATACGTGAACGGAGCGGGGCAAGTGGGCGGAGTGAGCGTATTTTTTAAGCGGAATCCGAGTGCGGGCGTCGCGTGGGGCTCGCTGCGAGCACGCGCACTCGATGCCCGATCACGACAAGTACCAGCTGCGTCCACGCGCCGCGCGCAGTCGCGAGCCGCGCGCGCGACGCGCCCCGCAGCCGCTCAGCAAGTACCGCAGGAAAACAGCCAATGCGCGGGAAAGAAGCCGGATGAGGGAGATCAATAACGCCTTCGAGGCGCTCCGGAGAGCCGTTCCCGCTTCGGAAGTTACAGGCAACCCTGTTCCTTGCGAGAAACTCACCAAGATTACTACTTTAAGACTAGCGATGCGCTACATCACTGCGCTGTCGACTGCCTTGAGAGATACGAGTCCAGAATCAGATTCCAGATCCAGGCCGGATCGCTGGCCGTCTCCACTGTGCTCGGAACTGTCGGAGTTTTCCACGGAACAAGAGACTCCTTCGGAGTTTGCGGAGGATTCCTTATCACCGTTCGATTCATTCTTCGCGGAATTCGACTATGAATATATAGACAGGACATTTACGTGATAGTGAAGTGTTGGACCGTTTATTAGATATTTCCTCTCGTTTTGCCATATTAATTATATTAATTAATTTTATAAATAGTTTATTGAATGAGGTGTTGTGAGATTTTATTTATTTATTCTAATAATAAATCGTTTTTTGTTATTAATAACATTTTATTTTATTTATTAGTTTAAGAATTTTTAACGGCTTGCTAAATATATAATTTTAATGAAAAACGTAAATAAACTCATTTAAAATGAGTTTTTTAACTAAAACTATATGTCTGATATATTTTATGTGGCAAATAAAATTCTGAATTTGTAACATAATGTAAAATTACGTCATTTTCAATTAAAACACTAGAAACGTTAGCAAGTTGTAAACTATTCACCATTGCCAACAAAATTAATTCTTCAACTGATGATTATTACAAGGAATATTAATTGATTATTTATTTAATTGTAAAGTAAAACTTATTTTCTAATACAATATTGTAAAAATTCGCAACTGCTAATAAAATATGATGTATAATTGTTAGAAATTCAGAATCTCCACTTTTTTCGTTTATTTTTCTTAAATACCCAGAATTATTATCTTATAAAAAAAAATATTTTTTTTGGATAGTTCCAGTACTGATGACCTGACCACTCCATAACAAGTTTACGAAAAGAAATTACTACTTACTTAGTATTACCCAATACGCGCGGTGATGCGAAACGAGAAATAAGGGAGCGTGGGCTGACATGGTACCATACCCAGGATACCGTCACGGAAGATAAAACCTTGTCGTAATAACCCACGCAACGAGCTCATTGTTCGATGATTGCTATTGTATTATTGTTTTGTTCTTATTCTTAAAACTGTACTGTCTTTTTTAATATTCAGACATAATTGATATTGTTTCACCATTTCCATTCAAGATTCATTCAAGTCCCAAATTGTTCATATTACCAATATTAATTATATTATTATATGCGAAAGTGATTGAAGAACCATATACATATTCAAATTATCTTTATTGAAGTAGAGACTTACACGCACTTTTAAATCGTCAAGTATTAGGTACCTACCTAAGTTAAATGTTAGTATAGTCAATCCTTGAATATGCTATCACCAGCTCAGAATGCTGCTCTTTTGAGAAGACCTGGCCAGAAACTCAACAGATCCCCTTTTTAAACAAAAGAAAAAAAAATCTAAATGCAGTTCAATCAAGGCCAGATTTTGGATAGCTTTAGTGATGGGGACAAATTGGTCATTGTATTTGATTGGAGATATGAACTTGAAGATATACACAGACTTATAGTATATTATTTCGTATAGTCGTACTGATTTTTTAAGGATGGTTTTTGCACCTATGTGCAATTGGCACATAACTTATATGTTTCCCGTTTTAAGATCATGCGTCTTATTGTCTTTCGTGATGATTTCTTTGTTAGCTACAATAACGGCATAAACGATGATCGATGCACGTCAACTATGAAGATGATTATAAAAACATAAAAGTATTATCTTTTAATATTCTAAGAGAATTATAATTTTTAATTTAAACTAGGGACATCCAATAAGCTTATTAACTACAAAACCAAGATATCATTGAATGATGCTAGACGAATAAAAAAAAAAACAATTAAATTTACTTTTGAAATTCCTTAATAAACCTAAATGATAAAAGAAAACTCATTTATTTAGTTCATTCTTTTTGAAATGATATTATATTGTTAGTATACAAATGTCTTGTTCCAACTACTACATTGACACAATTTCGTGTTGTCAAGAATTAAGATCCTATCAACATACTTTAAATTGAAATAAAAAAATGCAATTCTTATGCAATGATCGTATCATGCAATAAAGATCCAACTTGTATCCCAGCGCTTGCCCATTTTGGTTTAAGCGGATTGCTTTCCCGCCAAATACGGCCGCCATGACAGTTCATTGAATTATGTGATTAAAAGACATGACATGAGTTACTGTCATTTTTTTTATATGTGTACAGTTATTAATACAATTCATCATTTGTGAAAAGCGACTTGATTGTATTAGCTTGTATCCGTACGAAGCATTGTTGCCGGGATTTTGTAGTCGCGATAAATTAAACATAATCTCTGAATATTGTGAGTCAGAATTATTATTGTTTACTTTCTCACTTCCTATTACTTAATAATTTTGTGTAAGTTTACATGTAAGGAAACAAAAAACGGCCAAAATATTACAAAAGGAATAATGAGATATATATCATATATGTAAATATATCATAAATATCTCTGTCTGTAAATAAAAGATCATTTTAGTTGTAAATCTAATATTTAAATTAATGATTTTTTACCATTAGAGCTTTTTATGACTGGCTTTCGTAAAAAATAAAATTCATGAAACAATAATAATTCATGAAACATAATTTAATCTAAATTTAAGAGCTCACATAAAAAACAATAAAAAATAAAGTACATTCACATTTATTTGCCATTTAGATTGCAACAAGAAGTAATGGGTTCGCGTGGGCAAACCACTCCGTCAAGGAAAATATTAAAAGAACTTTAAAAATCTTATTCTTATATTTTGGAGTCCATTTGCATTTTGCATTTTCAGATTCCATTGTCTGTGAATGAAATTTTTAAAAGTTATTTTTTATACCTTATATGTTTTAAAATGGTAAGTATTATACGAAGTTCTTCTATCAAGCTTTTACAATGTATTTATTTATTTTTCATGCATCTCAAGTGGTTATAAAAAATACAATTCTGACAAATACGTACACATAGGATGAACTTATCTCTCCAGAGAGCTACCCATGAGTGTTGGAGAAGAGGTTATAGAGAGGCAGACAGACATTTTTTGTATTAATAAAGAAGACTGTACTTACACCTGACGATAGTAAGTCATCTTCAGCCGGCCATTAACAACTACAGAATCTATAGACGAACCTTGTGTAAATTTTGGTTTTTAGATAGGTATAAAGCATTGACGGTGCTAAAAATCAAGTTGATTTTGATCTAAGACTAAACTATATTATAAACAATTTTTTTTAATTTATTTAAGTTAGTTCACTTATTTAGTGTATATAAGCCATTAGGTGTTATTTACTTTAAGACGATATAATAGAAGAGGAACAGAACCCTGTTCGTGAAACTTATTTAAATTTACCGTGAGCTAAAGTTAATATAAGTACGTACACCTAAAGAATGATATTTAAAATATTATCTTTTTGATTTATAAAAATGCCGTACCTAATATAGTTTCCCAGAGTCGATTTATTTTTCATTCTATACTTATGTCAAATTTAAAGCTTTAACATTGTTACACATGGATATAGATATTTTCAGAGATATTGTCCAAAATACCTTCTATAATCTACATGGTCACATTATTATAAATAACTGAAATGGGTCGTTAGAAGGAAAATTATGTCTCATTAGTTAAAACCATGTTTACTTGTAATTATGACGATTATTTAATTAAACTTAGTTAGTAATTATGCTAATGATTCATAATATTTATCCGTAAAATATTAAAATAGCGCGTGAGATATAAAAACATAAGTAGGTAAATGATTTATTTTCTACATCGTATATATTATATATGACTTTGGTGGCTTTGATTTTTTTAAATTTCAATAAAGACATATGAAGCATTGAAACTTTACACATTGAGCCATTGGGGTTTTATTATCGGTAATTATTGAAATTATTTTATATAAATTGAATATTAATGACCTAAGTTGAATATGAATGACTTTATTGTGGAATCAGCATCTCCAAAGCATCAGGTTCCTTCATGAGCTCTTTTTTCAATGCCAGACATGGATACCTAGTTATTAGTATTATAGGAGCATTTTTAGGATATAACTCCATATCTCAAAAAAAAAATGGCTTAGATCATATAGCCCTGGAAAAGTCGAATTATATATTTAATATTCATATAACCTTTTAACGATAGCCGAAGAAAGTGCCCCCAACCCACTACGACCGGTTCCATCACAAAATAACCTGCAGCTAAGATGATAATGTCATAATCATAAAGTACATATTTATATATATTCTGTGGTTACGGCTTGTATATCGTATATTAGGAAAGATTAAAAAATATTAACTTAGATACCTACCTTTTTTTTTTTTAAAACTGTAAATTTGTTTCTTTTTGAATTTGAAATGGCATAAGGGAGTGATATATCTCTTTTCAATTAAGTTTATATATATTTTTTATATACAATTAAGTAGCTGCGTCATTTCAGTGATTTGTTTCCCACATTAAGTTTCAACAAAAAAACTTTAAGCTATCACAAATTTAAGTCATAAATTAGCGAGAATAATAAAATATGCCTTATCAGTCAAAACCAGGCCCTTAACGAGAAAACGGGGTCCAAATACCAGCTCCTGCGCAAGGCCGGGCGACGCCACTGATCCGACGGCACATTGAAAAAGATTGTGCAAATTGAAGATTAACACAAAATACAACTCTACAAGGGTAAAGATTTACCACACTCACTCACACATACAAATATACACTCACAGCTGCATTACATCGTTGAAATAATACACAAGAATGTAATGTCTGCAAATTGTGTGACAGTGGGAGGAACTTTATTGGTGGATCTTTCGAATTAAATACATGTACTCAGTACTGTATATTTGTTACTAAAGATAATTTTGATTAAAATTGTCCAACTTTCTTAAAATTACAAAGAATCTAAAAATTATACCCATGGCTTTATTTGTATAAGACAATATATAATTTAATTTTCTTCTTTACAAATAGACGCAGTAACTATTCTAGTACCTATGTATCTTGGAACAGGTACTTTGATTGTAATTTTATATTCATGAAATAAATATAGAGCTCGCGAATAATAAGAGTACTTACAGACGAACCAATCGCTTACATATTTTGTCTTTTATATTATGTAGCGATAAACGATCGCACAAGTGATGAATTTCAAATATAGTCTGTTAAAAACGAAGGAAATCAATAATGTATCTTTAATTAAACTTGCAATTAAGAGTATCGTTGATTGCTTCAAGATAATTTCTCACCCGATTGGGTTACCACAAGAAATAAATAAAATTATAAAATGGCGGATGCTCCATTGCAATTTATTTAATGTACCGTTAACTTTCAGGAAAATTTAGGACACCCGGTAATTATTAAACAGGTAATATAACTTATTACTTCTAAAAGATATTTTCAATAGATATTAACAGGTCGCAACACTTCGCAGAACATCTTAATTAATAGGATATTTTCAAGTGTTTCCTTAAATGTTCATATAATATGATATGTAACCCAGTTTACTATAAAAACCTTCAATTTGAAAGTCTTAACAACTTTAATCAAAGCTAGAACTCTCTATAATCACCGTCCAGATACCTTCGAAGCCTTATGCCAGAGAGAGATACTAGCATACAAAGGTTCACTATTTCTGTCCATACTTAAAGCAATAAAGAAAATAACCCTAATAATCGAAAGCAATATTCAATATTATGAATACGAAATATATAAATGTTTAAAACAAAAAAATGTGATTATTAAGATTAATTGACTAATTAATTGACGTTTATCTCATTACTGTACTAGTTTGTTCAGACGTTTTTTAACTTTGTTAAAAAGTTTTCGTCTAATAAACAGAAGATGTAGTTGTTATTGGAAGGAATTCGGAACATAGGATCAATTACCAATATGTTTGGAAGTATAAACATGAAATATTCCTGTTAGTGCCGAATACAGACGTGTCTAGAATGTATATCTGATATTGCACTATTGTAAAAACACCTCCAAGTCTGTTTTTACTTTTGATATCTTTATAAGTAACTAAATACTTGAACTTAATATTTAGTGAATTAAAAGTCTTTTAGATCTCATAAGAAAAGTAAACATAATGAGGGATCTCTAAATACATAATACCAACTGACAGAGGTATGTATCTCATCCGATTATAATAGGACACCACAAAACAACCGATTATAATAGGATATATAATAGCTATATAAAAGTTTTATATAAAACGAACTAAGTAATAAACATATGAATTAAATAACATTATGTATTAAGGTCTTAGAAGTAAACAAGTTAGTGTAGACACAGTCTTACATAGGCGCCTAGCAGGGCGTATTAATCTTTATTCTAGTGTGAGAAAAATATCCTAGCCCTCACCTAGATAGAGTTAGCGCTTCGTGTGAGCTATGACCCTATATGTACCTGGTGTCAACCGGTATGATCTACGACTTCTAATTACCCGTGACAACATTTAGAATTTGCTCCACTTGTATTACGAATGTATCTCTTTAAAAACGATATTGTGACCTGTTTTTTTATTTAATATTGTCGTAAATACTTCTCTACAAAGTATCGAATTGTTTACGGCTAGTAATTTTGTAAAAAATATTTTCACTAACAAAACTATCATCAGTTAGAAAAGTTATTGCTCGCTGCAGACCTAAGAATTGGTGGTTACTGAAACTCATCGGGATTATCTTATGTTACTTTTTAAAAGACATAATTAAATATATCGTTATTTACTTTATAAATTAAAACAGTTAAACAATAATTGAAGCAACTCTCTATCATAGAGAAGTTGCTATCGATTTCCCACGCCCTCTGTCGGTCGCTAAACGCCATTTCCTATGACTACGTGTGGGTTAAGTTATTACTTAATATAGACCAACGCCTACGTGCAATTTCAAACATTATTTCTGTGGTAGCTTGTGGTTTCTACTCTATAAATGTTATTCATCCGAGTTAGGGTTAGAACTTGAAATGATTTCTTATATGATGAATCTTTGTATTTATTATTAATATGACTATTGCTAAATTAGACCGCCCTATATATCACTTAAATTTATATACATAGCCATACATTAATTATTTAATTCTTAGTTTATGTTTAATGTAATAAGACTCCATGTATTTTTTTGTGTTCTCCTTCAAAAATTTGCGGTCTTTTTTAAAACACAGACAACATTTGTAAAAAGTTTCGAGTTCTGTTTATTGCAGGTACAGTGTACTTAACATTTAGATTTTTTTGCCATAACAATTTTTAAAAAAGGACTAGTGCTTAGTATTATGATTGTTACATAATATATACAACCTTACAATATTTTTTATAGATAATATAATATCATTTTATTAAAATAAATATTAACCAATGATTACGAAAGAGATACATACATGTTAATCAATTTGTATGTACTATATCACGTAGCCTAATTTTGTGATTAAGCATGCTACCTCAGTATGGTCATGCGCTTACTTTTGTGATCATTTAAAAAGAAACATGCAAGATCGTGAGCTTTTAACACGACAGGACAACTAAGTATAACATTACCAAAATATTTATAACATCTTTGATGCCTGGTAATAGAGATTATAATCGTTTAACAGTGTGTTTGTCTAGTACTTGTTATTGAAAGGCCTGTCCACCTGACGTCGACGTATATGGAATAGAGAACGTGTGATTGGGGCAAGCCTAGAGCTGTGATCTCATGAGCTGTCATTGTCATATAAGTGTTTACAATAGGTTCAACGGCATTGGAGGTTTCTTTCAATTTGCAATTATATTATTGCATACAAACTATATATGTTGCGTGTAAAATACTTCTCAAAAGGATTCTTAAAGAAATCGTTTAGATAGGTACCAGTTAGGTAAATATAACCCGAATATAGTTCGAATCCGCGAACTTTGGGAAACCGTCCAGTCACTCTACTAATTGAACTATGTACACTACCCGATTCGGCAGACCGGGCGGTGGTGACATCTATTGCTTGTTCCGAACATTCCAACCATAGTTTCTAACTTTACAGTATAAGTAGATAAATATTGAAGATATAACACAACTGAAATTAAAGTTTTAAAAATAATCTATTAGCATATATAGGTATATAGCCATATTAAGCTCATTTCGTATACTTACGGTATACGGTAGCTCTATCGCGCACTGTCGCGGGTCAGAACCTTGTCCTTATCCATTTATTTTGCATTCCATATTTATTTAAAATTTAAATAGCTTTATAAAGTTGTACATGTTTATATTTTCAAAGATTGTTTGACTAAATTTCCTTTAAGCAATCTAATTCATAATATCTCATTTAAATAAAATTATTTAAACGATTTCAGTATTCGTCACCAAACTAACAATAAGTTATTGTCACCGTCTATTTATAGCTTACTTAATACTTTGAAGCTTCAATAGAATGAATCAGATAACAGATTAGCCATATTTAAAATCAAAAATCACTATTTGCTGATTCATAAGTGTAGGAGTTTGTAATTAATGCACTTACATTCAAGGCTGAATATTGTATTTAACAGAAATATATTAAAACTTTTTAAAACTTATTTAAATATTATGTAGACCTAACGATTACTGAATTTTGATTAAGTAAAGCAAGTACATACATATATTCATTAATATTGCAAAGTAAACGCAAAAGTAAATAATATACAGATTATAAATATTAATAAATCTAAGTGACTCAGTGCTTGTAACGCGATTAAATTGACACAGCTAGACATCAAATATGGCGACTGACCATAAGCGAGTTGCTAAAATATTGATAGTTTTATATGACTTCTTATATCGTGATTGACGGATTCCTTACTAGCATTTGGCCGGTTTTGATATTTTTTATGGTTATTTATCTGTGCCAAGAATTAATAACGTATAAACAGATATGTATCAACTTCAAATCAATCAATCACTATGTGGTGTTAAAATAAGTTAAATGAATTTCATTCTTCAAAAACAGTTTTTACTGAAATTGGACTTTTTAACAAAACTGTACAAAGCTATGGATAGATAAATATGATTAAACACTTAGATCAGTTATAAATATTCAATTATTAATTTATGTTTAATGTAATTAAACTCCATGTAATTTTTTGTGTTCACCTTTAAAAATAAGAGATCTTTTTTAAAGCACAGATAGGTATATAAACAGACAACATTTGTAAAACAGTTTCGAGTTCTGTTTAATATAAAAATATACATAAATATTATGTAGACAATAAAAATAATAATAATAACTGAAATCCGCGAGAAACCTATTACCTACCTATATATTTACCTGTAGCTAAAAGATACTTTAAGAAATCTAAGCTAAAATGTGTACATTAGTTATTTTCTGAATATTCCTATTTTTTTATCGCTTCACACCTAATCAGATCCTACATCAAAGAATTCAAAGAATTCTGTGTCATGTTTGAAAATTTTTTTTCTCTTCTTAAGAAAAGCCGCTAAATTATTTTTAATTCATTTTAGTATGGTTATTGGTTATAGTTTGGATTTTTCAGTGTGTGTTTCTTGAGGATTGAGATGAATGGAAATATAATGAAATGCCGATGGAAATGGTGTACCTCAAGGTTCAATATTAGGTCCTTTGCTCTTTGTTAAATAACTGAATTGCCTACTTTTGTAGACATTAATAATAATAATTGCTGTTGATACTTTTTTATGTTTAAAGTCAAACGGCATCAGGTAGTGTATTACGATGTCTCTGAATAATGTAATTCGTTAGTGTAGTGTAGTGTAATTCGTTTAGTGGTAACCTGTTACGTAATAATAAAAAGACAAAACTTCTCAGATTGTCAAAACCAAATATTAAATAAGTACAGACTTATGTACTTTTAAATAAGGAGGGGATGTAAGAGTATGTCCGTATCTCAGAGGTAAGCATAATATGAATAAACAATTCAAAAAAATATTAAGAAATATTGCTTCCCAAACAAGGCATACATTCTTTTTTGGTTTATTTAAATTTCCATGACCCTATCATTATTTTGTATTCATTGTACCATAACTTTATCTTACATATCAATCAGTATTCACTCAAATCTAGGCACCTTACATCTCCAAGACCAAAAGTGGCGTATTACCATAAACGGCTTGGCAAACCTAACTTTGACCAACTTATTTTAAATTATAGACAATTTAAAGCGAATTTCGACTGTATTACATTTGATTAGAGTATAATTTCGTTTTAATAACCATAAATATACATTGGTCAGACATTCGAGCTGCAACTAAATATATACTGTTTACATTAAAATTAACGAGCTCACTAAATGGTTTTTGCGATTTTGGGCACTGATAAGTGGTTATAAAGACTATAATCGATTGTTATTGTTATTTTATGTCCTCTGATAGCAATAAGGCTTGACTTTAATGATTTTAAATTTAAAATTTCACATTCTTTCACAAGTTCACGTGTTAATTTCATTATTTATATCCAAGTTATATCAAAGCAAACGTAGGTACACACACATCTATCATCGTCATGTGATGATTGAGAGCAATTAATTCAGCAGTAGTCTGTTCTTGGTAGGTCTATCTGATTTTAGTCACCCGCAGCTATAATGTCTTCCTCAATAGGAACACCCTCTCAACTAAAATCAGCATGTAGTAAAGTTACGTTTCTTATCGTGAAGAAGGAGAATTATAATTCTGCCATTCGACCTTGGTGTCTTACTTCTGTATATTCGACCAGTTTCATTCAGTTTCATTCAATTAGTATTAAGATATTAGTTTCTATCACTAATATTGTTACTATTTTTTAACTTTTTGTTATTATCATAGGTATGTTTGTAATTACTTCGATAAGAATATAATTTTTATAAAATATCATATGACATAGTTACAGAATGTTTAAAATATGTAGATTGTTCGTTACTATCATATGAACATATAAAATCTTGGACAAATTGGAAATGTGAAAAAATATATTAAATTAAACAATTCAAGTAGTTACAGATCTTCTCGGTCTACTGTACCTACTGATACTACATGTAGGTAAGTAGTATCGTAGTCGTACTTGTCTAAGAAAACGCTCGACAGACCATATAAGACAGTCTATAAACAATAGCAGCAGATAATTGCCGCATAATCCGTTTAACAGTTTACTTGTTCACAACATTGAATCGTTCAGACTATAATTATCCAATTTATATCCGTAGATGGAGGAATATAGTTCCATGGGAATTGGATCACTAATAATAATGTTCAAAATACTGTAGGCAGGTATGTGTAGTGTTGGCTGTCACCATAATGTTATTTTGTATATTGTAATAGATAGCAGACCGATTTATAGCTATAGCACTCAAATTAAACTTATTCTACCAATCTAAATGTGCGTTTATGTGAAAAATCTCCTTTATAAAGTGTGCATATTATTATGATATATAAAATATTTATTTTTATGTTAGTATATTTCCTGTCTGAAAAATGTTAGTACAATGACAATGTCATCAAAGTCTATGGTCGCCTTCATTGCCTCAGTCAGAAGCATATATCGTACTATCTCCTTTATATCTTCCATGCCATCACCCAATTTCAATTCATTCACATTTTCTTTAGTATCCGAGGAAGATATTAAAAAAAACAGTGCACTCGATTAAATCGAATGCTGTTGGTGAGGATGAAATCTCTAGACTTATGATCATCACTTTCATTGACGTACTTCTACCTACTTTACTCCTATTATCAATGCTTCACTTTCCACTTGTACATTTCCATTAATTTGGCGTAAAGCGCATATAATTCCTACCCTAAAAAATCGGAATTCTACTACTCCTAGCGAATTACGACCTATCCCTATTTTACCTTACCTATCAAAATTCCTGGAAGCAACAATATATAAACAACTGACTTTCCATGATCTTAATAATAATATTTTGTCTGAGTTCAGTCTGGGATTCGTCCTGGCCACAGTACTGGCAATGCTCTACTCAAGGTTGTGGAAGATGTCCGAGATGCAATGGAAGGTGGTCAATTAACCATGTTAGTCCGTATCAATTTTCTAACGCTTTTAACTCTGTTGATCATGACATTCTTGTTGCTCTCCTTACACACCTTAAGGGGTCTTCCAACGAACCAAATTGATTCTCATCCTATCTTCGCGGTCGCCAGCAAGCGGTATGCATCGACAGTACTCTGTCTGATTGGTGTGACCTGAATGCTGGTGTACCACAAGGCGGTATACTTTCTTCACTCTTATTTTCTTTATTTATCAACTTTATTACAACATATCTCACTACCTCTTACCATCTATATGCAGACGACTTGCAAATTTACACCCATGCTAAGCCTGACAAGAGAAAATATTAATAATGCCATTGCTTCTTTAAATTCTAACTTGCAACATATTTGTGAATAGTGCTTAAAGTTTGGTATTAATGTTAACCCTTTGAAATGTCAGGCAATAATAGTAGGTAGTCAGCGACAGCTACTTAAATTGGAATCTATAGATTTAATGTCACTGTCTTATGACAAAATAAACATTCCTTTTTCATCTGCTGTAAAAAATCTAGGCCTAAACATTGACACTATATTATGTTGGAATGTTCACGTAAGTAAAATCTCTCGCAAAGTTACTAGTTCTCTACGAGCATTGTATCATCACAAAAACATTCTACCCATTCGGACTGAAACTCTGCTAGTGCAATCTAGTGATTGAGGAAGTATTAGTATACTTCCTCTCTTTGACTATGCTGATGTCTGCTCCTCTAACATCTCTGAATGCCACTTAAACAAATTAGATCGTCTTCTCAACAGCTGTATTGGATTTATTTTTGGTCTTTGCAAATATGACCACATATCTCCTTACCGTTCAAAACTTAAATCGCTTCCTATACGAGAGCGAAGGTCCTCCAGGTATTTGTGTCAATTGTTCACAACTCTTTACTATCCGCTTTGTCCCCAGTATTTGAAATTAAAATTTCGATTACTGGGAAATACTTATGACCTCTATCTTCGCTCCACCTCAAATCTAAAACTCTTCACCCCTTCTCACCATACTGGGTTTCTCTCCAGATCTTTCACAGTCAACACAACTAAACTCTGGAACAGCCCCATTGAAAACATAAGACGATTACCTAGCAGAATGATCTTTAAGAGGGCAGTTTATCTGTATTTTATGAACATCTACAGAATAATAATTAAAATGTCTATTTATTATGTTTTGTGTATTATTATACTTATTCTTATTACATATATCATTATTTATATTGTGAATTGATATGTATATATTTATATGTATGTGTATATATTTATATATATGTGTATGTTTGTATAATATATTTATATATGTATAAAATATGTATTGATGTAAGTATATTGATTTATTAAAAACAAGTATTTATGATTTACAGTATACATTATGTGCAATCTATACTAATATTATAAAGATGAAGAGTTTGTTTGTTTGAACGCACTAATCTCTGGAAGTACTGGCCCGAATTGAAAAAATCTTTTTGTGTTGAAAAGTCCGTTTATTGAGGAAGGCTATAGGGTATATGTCGTCTCACTGTGACTTATAGAAGTCGAGCAGCAATGAAAAATGCTGCAAAAACGGGAAAAGATTTCTTTTTTGAGAGCTTTCCTCGGGTGCGCTGAGGAAACACTAAAAACCGCACGGACGGAGTCGCGGACGACCCCTAGTGTGTTATATACACATAAGTTTTATTTATTGTAATGTTGTTTTCTGAATTGCTTTTTTCTGTATTAATGTTTTATATTTTTAGCGTCTTACTCTACGTTTGCACTGTATTCTCGGGTTGACTGGTAGAGAATGCTTTTAAGCATTAAGTCCGCCTATTGTACTAGGCAATAAAGACTCAATAAATAAATATTTATATATATACAGAATTATTTTTAATTAATTGGCCACCTCTCGCAGGCAGTCTCTATATATCAATCCCAACAACATTTGTTCTAGGCCTTTTTAAAATTAATAGTTTTCAAAAAATTTTTTTTTTCTATACAAAAATTATTGGTTGCCTCTGAAATGACATTAACTCTGAGCGTAAGTATGTAGCCCGGGCGTTGACCTTTCAAGTACTTCTTACAAAAACAGAGTAAGAAGTAAAAGAGGGAGCAAAAACCTTGTTGTTTCGTTTTTCTTGTGTTGTTTATCAAGATTTGTAAAAACTAGTAGAGCCAATATTGTTGGCATTGATGTAGAGAGGCTGCCAGCAAGAGGTGGCCAATTAATTACAAATAACCCTGCATAAGTATAAGTAGACATAATTCATTTTTTACAATATACTTATGATAGAATTATAAATATGAAGGAAATATTTGAAACATTGTTTAGGTTCCCTACCTAAAGGGTAAAAACGGAACCCTATTACTAAGCCTTTGCTATCCGTCTGAACGTCCGTTTGTCGCTCTGTCTGTCTCCAGGCTGTATTTCATGAACCGTGATATCCAGACAGCTGAATGAACTGAAAACAAAAGAAAATATTTTAAAAGAAACGTTTTGTGTTGCTCGATTTTACTAATAGCAACAGGTAAATATTTCAAGTGTCTACCTGTTGCCGTTATTCACAAGTACATTTGGTATACCTTTCATATGTTTATGAGCTATACCTATAATAAACGTGATTACAGGTACGAAGCCTGACTCGCACTTGGCACGTTTTTTTATATTGTAGTGATTAATGAATAAACTTTAAATACTACTAGTAATGTAGTTTACCTTATATTAACATGAAACATTCGTATGTGTACTAAATAGGAATGGCAAATAAAAACAAGCATAGACAAATCGATATTTTTTGCCTATAACATAGACAGATAATATTTTATAACCATTTCCAACGACAAATCATAGTCCAACCAATCAGCAGTTATTTAGGAGCTATGGGCAATCAATCAGTTTATCCTTAATTAACGGAAAGAACGTAAAAACTGTCCGTTTGTACGACACGGGAATGTCTTTTAAAAACTGTTTTATGAATTAAATTCATCATTAGATCTGAAGGAAATGTGATATATTACGATCATAGCCAGTGCTAGTTCATCTGGTTTTTACAAGTCATTTGAAACCTATGTACCTAGTATTAGGTAGGTATATCTAAGACTTTAGCTTTGCTATGTTAAGAGAGTAGGACAATAGTGTAAAAATAATAATATAAAATAATCTTTAAAAACTTTATTTTATGTGAAAATTGTTATTTTAAAAAGTATAATGTACCTACTGGTTTGATGATTTAATTGCAAACATTTAATGTAAGAAGAGGCTTACATAATATAAATACGAAGTGATATAAAATATGGTATACTATTGGTATACCTATTATAAAACTAAGGAGTATGTTGACGATAGCGAAGTCTGGCAAAAAACCAACTAGTTGATGACTCATGTTGCTTTTCTGTAACCACTTAGGTACTTACAAAATATGTTATGTCTATTGAAGTTGTTAGTTCAAAGATAAGATAAGATAATTACTATTATTTTGTATGTTTAAAGTTAGAATTCTTTAAGCCTTTATAAATGTTAGAGCATCATAAAAATAGTAGTGCTTAGTTAACCACGCGGCACGCCGGTCGCCACAGTTCTTAGTTTCTATTCTGGTGGTGGTATTTCGATACCTACCACTTTACCTGAAATATTGTGTAAATAATATATAACTCAAATAGTAAGAATAATCAATACTAAGAATAATCGTAATTTTAGAAATAAATTAAAACAGTATTAATGGAGTTTCTTCTCGGTTCTTCTCTATCGTACCGTTTGGAACCGTACAACTGTTGTTTGACTATATGGAATGTATAGATAATATAAAAAACAATATACAGTATATTAATAATATTTCATTTTTTAAAGTCCTTTTTAATCTGCATTAGCCCTAAAGGTGTTATAAGTCCGGACTCCGGACATTTAATTGTATTTTCTAAAGGAGCGCCGGCGCCAATCCTTGCAACTGTAATTGTCGAATAATTATTATCTGAGCAATCGACCTGATAACCTTATAGCTGTAGATGTTTTTACTTGTATCTCACTTGTTATTATTTATTTTTAAGTTAAAAATGTTAAATTATACAATATGACAAGATAAGTTTGAATTCCGATAAAAACTTCACACAGCAAATAATTAAAAACAGTAACAATAGTACCTATACCAGAGATGCCCCGCTGGCAAGTGCGGGCCTTATGTCTAAGCCAATCAAAAAAACACAAAAACACTTAAGACTAAATAAACAACAAAAATTTTATGTATAATAAACTAATATACTTACATATTAGTACAAAACCCTATACATTAGACATCTAGATTTATTCTCACTGTATAAAAATATAAACCGTCATGTAGGTACGGTTTTTTTTTTGTAAAAAAAATCTGAAAACAGTCAGAAAAATAAGATAACTGCTCAATTCTGCAAAAAGTATATATGTAGATTTTCTTTAATAATCAATGTTCATATACCGAAAAGAAATAATATTACAATATTCCGCTGAATATTCTAAACTAAATTATTTTTAACTTAATTAGTAACATGGTCGTAAAGACGATTAAATTACGGTTAATTCAACCTTTATATAATATATTACCTACGAATCTACATTTTTATCATTTTATTTAGATAACAGACAACACTTGATATTTACTGTAAATATTTATTTTTATTGAGATGATTCTTTAATTAGAAGTGTTTATTTTGTACAAACTGTCAATTGACTGCAGTTCATGTGCTGTTTCATTCGACCGGGATACCCTCTTATAACCTTCTCTTTCTCTTACTCCTTGTATAGTCTCTTTCATTCTTTATATTTTAAAGTCAAATGTCAGGTCAAGACGAATGCCTTGTCTAGGGTTTCGTCTCATGATTACGATCATTAAATAAATATAAATTAACCCTAATTATTGTGTTTAAAGTAGTTTTATTTAAATTGAATATTACATAAATATTGTATTTGTAGTAAATCCAGAAAACAACACTAGTTTTCTTTAAAGTGGCACGGTCCGTGAACAAGAAATCACTAGACCATAGAGAATAGCTAAAATCTGAAATAAATATAATGAGCTTTGTTTTTTCGCCTTTAACTCATTTTTTACTGAACATATAATATTTTTAATTAATTAAGATAAAGTGTGTCGTTGCTACGATTTGTAAAAGCTTTATAAGAAACTAATAAGGCATTGGAAGAGGAAGATATTGGTGACTATAGTTTTCTTCACTCCCGCACTCCACTTACGTCCCGGTATTAAGCATAGAGATATTATACATAATTCTATGGTATTAAGACTTCGCTGCAAATTGCATTTTTTATTATCGAAAACAATTTTTTTGTCTCCGTGTTCAATATATATATTATTTGTGTAGTTATTGTGGAATATCTTTATACAATAAATATTTACGACTGATTTGGTTACCAAACCAGTTTTAAGTAATTTGAAAATAATAACTAAATATTTTTAGAGCTTTAAAATATTTAATTATTTTCAAACTATAAATCAATTACTATAATTGGAACTTAATATATATATTTATAATGATATGTTCACATTTGCAAAAATATAAAATAACTTAGCTCATAATGAGTACATCTTTGTAGAGAGCGGGGTTAATATTTAAAAAAAGTAATACGCATCCGCCATTTGCAATAAAATATTCTTTTAACGTTCATTGACTTCAAGACAGACAAACCCTAACAGTAATAATATTAAAAGGTCATCGTTTTGTCGTAATCACATGAAGTTGAAATCTCATTCATTACAACTGATATCTACCTCAAGCGTGAATCATACGACCTTATACCAACCAGCCACCGATATGTAAACTGTGAACTTGGGCACACTTTATTTTATTATATTTAGCAAGTTATGTTACTTAAACATGTTATTTATGTTATTATCTAGTTAAATCGAATATTTATTAACATAATGAAGATATATGTTCCTGTAATAATTAGGTATTCGCTTTCCAATAGATATGATTAGTTACAGTTTGATAATGATGCGTCAACTGTCAGATGAAAACATAGAAGTAACCTAAATTTGAAGATTTAATGGAGCGTAACAGTTGTCCTCCTTTTTCATACTGTGAAAACATAATGATGAAAGAAACAAATATAAAGTTGTCAGAACAGCAAAATGTACACTTATAAATGTCAATTGGTCACCGTTTGGTCACCGTAATGATGGTAAATTGGAAAGTATAATTCATACTTGATCCATTGGGTATGGACAACGTTTACACATTTTGGTTGTGTTTGATGTAGACTGTCGGTGGTGTGTTCTTGTTTAGTTTTATTTACGAATTATAGGTTTTTACATATTTACTGCGTTTCTTTGAGAGTAAAATATAACCTAAACGCATGAGCAATGTCCTACATTATAAGGGGATATAAATCCCATTCTTCCCGGAAAGAAAATTAACTTCAAAACGTAACTTTCCTTCGGTAAATCATCTAAGATGGTATTTTTTTACGTTTTTCTTCGTTACAATACAACTATTTGGGTTTTTTTAACTTGTTTACAAATTATAAAGAGAAAATTGTCCTATGGCCCAATTATAAGACTGCTATATGCAATATTTATTATGATATATATTTTTTTGGCCTTTTTTTTTTTTTTTTTTTATATTCTCTAGGGCAATGCTTGACTACATTCCACCTGATGGTAAGTGGAATGTAGTCTTAGGTGGTAAGGCGCATTACCCTAGCAACCTATTCACTTTTCGCTTGAAGACACCCACATTGTATTCGGTCGGAAATACCGACGCAGGCAAGCTGTTCCAATCCTTTGCTGTACGCAGTAAAAATGAGGAAGCAAAGCGCTTCGTTCGGACAGGTGGAATGTCCACAACAAAAGGATGAAAACCTGCCGTGCGTCGGGACGTCCGGTGATGGAAGGGGGACGGGGGAATTAAATTGTGTAATTCCTGCGCACACTCACCAAAATGTATCCTATAGAATACTGAGAGGCTAGCAATTCTACGCCTGTGCTCAAGGCTTTGGAGTTTGGCTCCGACCAATTCGGGATCGCCTATAAGCCTCTTTGCTCGCCTCTCAATTGAGTCCAGAACCGCAAGATGAGACTTTGCGGCACCAGCAAATATGTGTCCACAGTACTCTACACACGACCGGATCTGTGCTTTGTATAAAACAAGAAGCTGTCCCGGTGTAAAGTACTGCCGAACCTTCGCCAGAACGGCAAGCTTTGCTGCTGCTGCTCTTGCTCTGGACTCAATGAACCGACCAAAGTTGAGGTTCGAGGAAATCTCTAAGCCTAACAACTGAAGCCGGTCACTGTATTCCAAGGATACATTCTGGAAAGTAGGAGCCAAGGTGAAAGGGCTCCTTTTGGCGGTGAATAGACACGTCTGCGTTTTGGTGGCGTTGAACTTGACAAGATTGGCATTGCTCCATGCGGAGACTGCCTGAAGTTTGTCATTCAAACGTTGCACCATGGCTTCTCTTTCAGACTGTACTTGATCTCGACTAGCCCGAGTACTCGGCAGATATCTTTCTACGACTGTGCTGTCGTCTGCATACCCATAGATACCGGGCTTCAACAGATCATTAATGTGCAGCAGAAACAGAGTTGCAGAAAGAACGGACCCCTGAGGCACTCCGGCATTTATTGTCAAGGGTTCCGAGGAACACCCGTCGACAACTACTCGGAGAGATCTGTGGCTCAGAAAGTCCGTTACCCAGCCGATCAGACCAGGAGATATACCGTACGCTGAAAGCTTGCTTATAAGGCTCGCATGCCAGACCCTGTCAAATGCCCTCGAGACGTCCAGAGAGACGGCGACCGCTTCTCCGTTCTTCTCGATGGCCTCGCCTAAAATGTGAGTAGCATACACTAGGAGGTCCCCAGTAGACCTATTACGGCGAAACCCGTACTGTCGGTCACTGAGGAGATCGTTACCTTCTAGGTATGCTAGTAGGCGCGAGTTCAATACACGCTCCATAATCTTGCAGAGTATGGAGGTGATTGAAATCGGTCTGTAATTGACAGGGTCGGCACGGCTGCCTTTTTTGGGCACGGGTTGCACATTAGCAAGCTTCCAGGATTTCGGCACTATTCCAGTCGTGAAAGAGAGACGATACAGACGTGTCAGTACAGGAGACAACTCAGCTGCGCATGTCTTGAGCAGAATGGCTGGTATACCATCAGGACCACTGGCTTTATTCACATCTAAACGACACAATGTTCTCCATACCTCTTTGTTAGTGATACGGATTTCAGGCATCGAAACACCGCAGTGAGGAAGATGTGCTGGAGAAGCATTGCCAGTGTCTAGATGCGAATTATCAGCAAACAGAGAAGCAAGTACGTTCGCTTTCTCTGTTGCTGTGTGGGACAGGGATCCATCCGGCTTCAGCAGAGCAGGCAGTGAGGGTTGGCAGAAATTCGACTCGATCGCTTTCGCAAGAGACCAGAAAGCTCGACTGCCAGTTGGTCTGGCAGAGAGCTTTTCGCCATTCTTAACGATCCGATCAAGACGAGCCTTCCGCAATGCCTTTTTGTAGGACTTGGCAGCTTGGTTAAAGGCTCTCTTCTTCGAACTTACATCCGGAGTTTTGCGGGTTCGAGCATCAGCCCAAATGAGATATGCCGAATGTTTTCGGTCTTGAGCATGACCACATTCGGCATTAAACCATGGGCGAGCTTTGCCACCGATGGGTACGTCAGCAAAAGGAATAAAATACTCCATTGCCTGATGCACCACATCGGTTATAGCATCCGCGCAACTCGACGGATCCAAAGAAGAGAAGCAGACCTGCCGCCAAGGATAAGACGCAAAAAAGTGTCGCATCTCATCCCAATCTGCTGACTTGTATTTCCATACTCGCCTAACACCATGAGGTTCGAAAGCTGGTGGGGAATATGTAAACACAGATTTCACCAGACAGTGATCGGAGGTTCCCAAGGGAGAGGTAACCTCTACCCGATACCTGTCCGGATCAGTTGTCAGCAGAAGGTCCAGGCAATTGGCTGTATGGCCTACCACATCTGGTACCCTTGTCGCTTGCTTCACCAGCTGAAAGAGGTCCAAGGACAACGCGAAGTTCCGCGCTTCTCTTCCAGCATGGTCGGTTTTCTGGTACGGGAACAGCCAGTCCTGATGACAGGCATTAAAATCCCCCAGAAAGACGAGCTGCGCCGAAGGGAACTGATGCAGAGCCATATCAGCAGCCTCACCGAGATACTCGAATAATCTAGTTGTCTCCTGGTCACCGCTGTGCGAACGGTAAACACAAGAATACAGGATTTTTTCGTTTCCTGTGTCTACTAAAACCCATAAAGAAGAAAAAGTGCGGTCTTCAAGGTGACGGAGACGCTGGATACAGAGGTCGTTCCGCGCATACACGCAGACTCCGGCACGTGAGCGAAAGTTGTGCTCTAACGTGTATCCGGGATAATCTAGGTGCGCAGCGCTTAAGGGACATTGTATCTGCGTCTCCGTCAAAAAGAACAGGTGCGGTTGTTCTGTCTCCAGGTGGTGATGGACAGGTAAGATATTAGAGTGCAAACCCCTAATATTACTGAGGTGCACTTTAAATGAGGAGGAGTGCAACCGCTGTGCAAACTTTTTTCTTTTTTGGTTTTTCTTCATGGTAAAAATAAATAAAAGTGAATAGGGATGGGAAATGGCAGTTGAACGAGGCGGTACGTATCAAACCCGACTTCGAAATTGGTGATGTCTTGCCGCTGGGAGGCTAGCCTGGAGACTGCGGGGACGCCCGAACCCCCCCAGGGATCGCCATCGGGCCTCCTCGCCTGGTCGCCAACCAGCACGATGGAGCCACCCTGGGATTTTTCGCAGCTGGCGGGGCAGCCTTTCGTGGGTGGCTAACCCACTAATTGGGCCCCCAACTATCTGCGGGCGGCCAGCGGAAAGCCGTCGCTTCGGATCCCGCTACCCTCCTCGACTAGACACCCGACAAAACAAACACCAACTCGACGTCAACCGGTTCGCCAACGTACCGCAGCTGTTCAGACCCATTTCCCATATACGGCTTCATCGAGCAACGTGCCGGAACACGACTAGGTACAACACGCTTTGCGGCACGACTTTGCCCGATGGGTGGTAACTTTGCCGGCGACCCGATGTTATGGTCTACCACCAAGAAAGAAACCTTTTAAAGTTTTCTATATATATTTTGCAATAGTGTTGCAAAAAGCACAGTTATCGATAATTTAGTCCAGTGTTATTCTAATAAATTCTGCAACATCTATGTGATATATCCACGGATTATTATTCTAGATTTCCCACGGACGTTAACTGACGTCAGATATGGATCGAAACGATTGCACAGAAAAAAATGGGAAACATTTTAGTCCTCAATATTTTAATAACATCGATTGTTTTATAATTAGTTTAGAAAAATATGACTGTAGTTTTTCCTAATTTAATTTATAAGAGGTTCTCGAAGTGGCGAATAAAAAAAAATATATATATGTTAACCTGACTATATATTTTTTTTAATTTACTTTCAATACATGTTTTTTATTTTGTATTTTTAGTTCTGATTATTTTTAAATACTACCTAAGTCATTTTCTAGAACGAAATACAGCTAAACCTTACCGCACACGTCAAATCCTCGAGGTGATAGCACTTTTCGATGTATCTCGTTCTAGCAAGTGATGGAATGCACCTTATCAGCCTTTTAAAAACGGTAGGTACTACTACAGAGATAAGGATCACTATCGATATCACATAAGTATTGGCAATGTAACATCACTAGAAAAAAAATCTGTCTACGGCAGTAAACGCTTTAAAAATATGACGCTCCTTCTATGCTTTAATTATTATTCTAATTTCTGACCTCTAAATATAAGAATATATTTTATACAGTAAAAAATGACACACCTCAACAATAAAAAATATTTTTATAAAGTAATAAGTAAACACAAACTAAAATAAAGTGAGATACAAATACAACAAAATCACTACAATAAATAGTATATTATTAAATAAGCTGAAGTCCACACAATTATAAGTCATTTCGTTCCGATCCTTCGGCGCCAGAATGTTACACCACAGATTTCATCTGCTGAATATTTCGGCGGGAATACGTGATCGCCATATTTGGAGACTCTTTATGTTTTTAACATGATTTTCACTTTAAAAACCTTATCTCATTCTTTAACGGCATTAATTATGCTTTGTTTATCCACATTTGTCCCTAAAATTCTTAAGTTACAAGTTTTTTATATGGTATTTGTATTTATTTTAAGTTACTATGGTGCTTTTAGTCTAATCGCATGTTACGTGTTTTATTTATGCATTATAAGTAATGTAGATATATAAAAAGGTGAATCATGCCTAAAACTTGTAAATCTATTTTAACCGAGAATATCAATTAACTATATTATAATAAACTTACTATTCATGATAAATAGAAAGGAGAAAAATATATGATACGACATCTTTATTTCAGAGGATAAATAAAGAATAAACGTGACAATTCTTAAAAAAACATAAAATATATAAAACATAAACTTGCATAAAGAGAATTATTCTATAATATTTAAACTGTATCAAAATAATATTACAATGAATGAAATGAAGTCAAATATTAGGTATTCTATTGAAAGTCATTCACAAAAATTTTGACATTGATTAAAAGAAATATCAAACGAATGAAAACAATTTTTTTTTAAATAGGCATTGCTTCACTGAATTGTCATAATAATCCAGAGGATAACTCCGACTTTTTTCTAATTATTATCTTCCAATACGCAGCATGTGTTTAATTTTTTAAATATTATGTTACTATATGATTTGATATAGTTGGTGGTGTACTATGAATATTGCTAAGAAATTGAGGTTATTTCTTTTAAAAGGGCAAACAAGCTTGAAGGTCATCTGATTTGAAGTAATCAGAGGATGCCCAAAAGTTTTGCCGACCTTTGAGGAGGGTCGTAATATTATTTCGCTATTTACTTCCATATACCCACTCCTTTATCTAATGGGAAAATGTATTTAAAACTTGTGTTTATCCCAAAAATAATAATATTCGGTATTCCACAAAATATGATTTTTCCTCCATGATCTTAGAAGTCAGAAAAAAGTTAAATAAATTTGAAAAGTACTTTATATTAATAAAATCCTCGTTGAAAATAGCTACATATTTATGTTTTTGGGCTTTTATCAAATACCTACGCAAATAGCAACATTATATACTATATTCATATTTTAATATCTTTTAATAGGCCTTTTGTATAAATATTTAATTATGTCAACCTTAAGGGTCACAAAACTCTTTTTCGAACCATCCTGTATACATATCTCTTTTTGGATCTCAGCGTAGACGATACATTTATAGAAATATTTTGAACATTTCTTCAAAAGTTCATCGTCCTAAACGCTTTGGACGCTATTACAAATATAGGTAAATGAAGTTTCACAACTAGTTCCCAAATGAATCCTATTTTTAAAATATTCATGGTTATCTAGGGTTTGATTATTCTTCAAACAATTCATTATTTTTCTCAACCTATTGATACCTATTGTTTTATTTAAATACCCTTAAATTTCTTAGATAAGTCAGTGAAAGATAAGGTTAAGTTAGTTTGTTAAGATTAATAAACATTTGAGTCAGTTTTTTGGTTTAGTCATTAATGTCATTATTTTATATTTTAAATAATAATAAATTTACAAATAGTACCTAGTATGAGAAATTCTCTGTTGTGATTTTCATGATACATATGTACTAATTTAAGAAAAAGATCGTGATTTTTGTTTTATGATTATAGTTTTGATGTAATAACATTCTGTTTAAATTATCAAGTTATTTTCTATTGTTATTTTTTATGATTCTTCGGCTAAACGGCGGCAATAATCCCAGAATCAATATTGCATTGTCAAGAGAAACAATATGGATTATTCGCTTAAATTATAAAAGAATATATAATTATTTTTCATAAAAATCTAAAATTATAATATTTTTATATTACGCACAATAATATCAACATTGTTTGTAGGACATATACATCAAGATAAAACATTTTAATTTCATTCAAACATGTTAATTAAAAAATGTTTACGATGACACACTTTCGACAATTCACATTTTTGATGAAATTTAATCGTCTCCCGTCGCACTTAATTACAATAAGACATTATCAATTTACTCCTAAATCTCTTACTATCACATGTCCTTCCATTTTAGGGTCTCAAGACCCGATCGTACCTTTTAAAGAAAAATTTTTGGCTTTCGAAATCATTTGCAAGCATCAACGCTTGCTGGAACCTACTTATTATCATACTCTGTAAGTGCATGTAAGTAAGATAAAGGTCAATGTCCTGTATATAAACTCGCAGAAATTAACATATCATAAATTATTATAATCTTACATATAAAAATATCGTAAAAATACCATTATAACAATATGCAATTATAAATTACTAACTGTTTCCTGCGGTTTCGTTCACGTGAGCTACAGAAAGATAAACCTTTGGAACATTAGGCGAAAAGGAATCAAATATGCATTCAATTACTGGTAAATTGTGACTGTACATCGCAGCAAACCATAATGTCGTTGTCATTTAATTTTACTTGTTGAATATCATTAACAAACTGGTAAGAATCCTTGACATAAGCTTGCGTATGTCCCCGGAGAGGTGTCAGTATCCTAGCGACGTGTTTAGCCAGTTTATATGTTGGTGTATCAATCTAGCTGACTATGGGACTTAGTGGGACATCATGCCTTGTTCAACAACCACCTGCCCGTACCTCGCCAGCGTCGCAGAAACCACATCAAGCCACCCACAGTTGAGCGTCAACCGGCCTATCTACATCTATCTAACTATCTACAAACCTCAAAGGAAAGTCGGACAATTCTTGAGACCTATCAAAAGTAATATTCCTTTACAAAGTGCTGGAGTATACAAACTTGACTGCTATTGTGGCTTGTCATACATAGGTCAAACAAAGAGGAGCATCGGTTAAAGAGTTAAGGAACACGTATCGGATATCAAGCATAGGCGTACATCGAAGTCGAAGTCTGCAGTGTTTGAACGAACCATAGACAAGCCCAATCATTATATAAGATTTGATAAACCTAAAATCCTCGCTAAAGAACAACGTTACATTTCAAGAATGGTTCGTGAGGCTATTGAAATTAAAAAACATCCTAATTTTAATAGAGAAGATTGTAGGGGATTATCTAACACCTGGAACCCACTTTTGAAAAATATAAAATCCCATGTCTGTGACCGCACTGTAAGACCTCAAGATACTGTTAGTGCGTTTTGTGTGAATACTGAACTGTACGCCCGGAAGCTTAGAAACTGTTGGAGGTAGATAACTAATTGACTGACTTATTGACAGACACCTCCATCTCGTCTTACCGTGGACACGATTGCTGCAATGCATTCGAAACGTCGGGTTAGATTTAAAATGTAAATTTAAAATTTAATTCAATATACGCGAGTTAAATCCGTAAAAATAGTTTCATTTCAATGGTAAATTCGCTGTGAGAATGATTATCGAGGTCAACAAAAAACCCTTTACATTGGCATATTACAGATAGATAATTATTGTCATTTATAATGAATATAACATTTAGAATGAATAAATATAATTTAAAAATAATTAAAAATATACTTTAAAAATGAAGCGAATTAAAAAGTAAAAAAATTGAATTAAGAATTTAAAAAACCCCCGTAACAATAACACCTCTAAAATTAATAAAAATAATATTATTATGTACTTATTGAAGTTGTTGCATTGGGGACGTACGTTGACGATGGTGTCTATTTTACGAAGTTAAAGATTGAGGACTTAGACTATACGGTTCGATATCGAAATTTCTTTATTTACCTTGGTAACTTACTTGCATTTTAATTTATTCCTTTATTAAGCGGTCCCCCGACGCAACAACTTTAATTAGTACATAATAATATTATTTTTATTCTTTTTAGAGATCTTATTGTGTCGAGGGTTTTTAAAATTTTAATTTTTTTTTTCCTGCTTTTTAAACTTATGTTACTGGTATTATTATTGTACTAAACGTACACACACAACACACACAAATTTTCATTTAATTAAATATTTCTATCAATATTGCATAAGAACTTTTCACCCGCACCAATAAAACCTCAATATGGAGACGACTGTTTCTAATAATAATGGAGACGACTGTTTCTATTTTGATCAAACATAGTAAAAAACCATCTCGGAGAACCAGGCTTTCGATTAAAAAAAAAACCGCAATCAAATCCGTCCCCGCGTTTCGCTGCTACGTTTCCACAGACAGACACACAGATACACAGATGGACAGGTCAAACTTATAACACTCCTCTTTTTGAGTCGGGGGTTTAAAAATAATTTATAATATGAGAATGAAAAATGGGCAAAATATTATAAAATTATTGTGGAAAAAAGAGTGTAAAGCTTTGTGCCATACCTTTAATTTCATTTTCGAATTCGATTTTGACTTACTTTAGGTCAGGTCCTATTGGAACATTCCCAAATTGTAAAAGACAATTGGCAGTACTATAACTAGGTAATATTAATTCATTATCCTTGTAAATTCACCAGAATGAATCATTTTTAACAGATTCTTTGATTGAGAATAACACAGATTAGGCACATCTGCGGTCTAAAAAAGTATACCGTATAGGTTAATGTTAATTAAATCATGAAGAAGCTATTAATTCGAAATTAATAATTACTTTAATTTATAGAATATGTTGTTAATTCTTGATGGAACTGCATTTTTAATTACGATTAACACAATTTTTACTTTCTTGTACAAAGTTAAAATTATTGACTAATAATAAAGATAAGATTCCAGTCAAACACCAATCCGGAATATATAAACTAAATTGTAATACATGTCAGGCTGTGTATATTGGTCAAACCGGAAGAAAATTTTAAACCCGAATAAAGGAACATACCTCTTGTTGGAAAAATAAAAAGTCTAACTCAACATTCGCAAATCATTTATTAGAAGAGAACCATAACTTTGATCCGAATAAGAATTTTAAAATATTACATATATGCAATAAAGGCAGAAAATTTAATTCCCTAGAAGCACTTGAAGTGAATAAGCATAAGGATAAACCAGAAATGCTTCTAAACGAACAAGACCACCTGTCCAATTCAGCTTTATTATTGTATTTTAAGGACATTTAATTTTATTTAAATAACTAGAAATTTATTTATTTATTTATTCCTTTGACATAATTATATTTGTATATTGACATTAATTTGAACCTTAGAGACATTGTAACGTTATGATATTTTTATTTTGTATTATGTAGGTAGATATTAATACTTCCGATCCTATCCACCAGCACTCTAATTAATTGTAGTCGCCTGATGATGATGTACGAAACCGGTCGCATATAAAATTGTATCATATATTTAAATAAAGTGGAACTTTGTACAAGAAAGTAAAAATTGTGTTAATCGTAATTAATAATTACTTTATAATATTCTTTTCTAAAAATAGAGTAAATTTTATTTAAGTAATTATTTTTGAAAATATTCAATCACTACAATGTCTTTAAAAATGCCACAAAAGTAATAGCACGAAGCGCTCCACGCTTTTTTCCACAATAATTTTATTATATTTTGCCCATTATTCATTCTCATATTACAAATTATGTTTTACTTTTTAGTTGATTCACCGTTGAGCAGTCGTTAGGGTATTAGGCACACCTCTGTCACCTACTGACAGAGATTCGATAGGGTTCACGTTAGGCACTCGCCTCCCTGCTCACGCAGGGAGGACGGCTCGTATCTCCGGGCTCCACCATGGACCCCAAATCCGCGGCGGAACCCGAAGATCTGTCCAAGTCGCAGTTCTTTGGTTGGGTCCACGGAATTGCGCCTGAGTTATGCCTGCGGTACTCTGTCCTGTTAGGCATCGAGTCTCCGCCCTCGACCTCGCGCGCCGCGATCGCGACCGAGAGCACCGACATGGAGGTCGAGGCCGCCACTCCTACGGAGCAGACGGCCTCGGAATCCGAGTCGGGGAGTTTGTCCCCTTCCTCGGACGCTGACGACGATTTCACGACCGTGCAGACCAAATCGGCCAAGAGGAAGGCGACGAAAGCGCCCGACCGTTCTTCGGGCCCGGGCCCGACTCGCGAACGCGCGCCGATCGCGCCCGAAGCGCCCGCGTCCACGTCGCCGTCGTCCGCGCCTTCAGCGCCCGCGGAGACGCCTTCAGCGCCTGCGCCTTCAGCGCCACGGAAGTCCCCCGCGCCGCCGCCGCTTTACATAAGGGACAAGTCTAAGTGGGACACTCTGTCCGCACTTATGACGGAGCACAAGCTCCATTTCACGTCCGCCCGAAATACCGCCGACGGTATCCGCGTTCAAACCGCGTCTTCGTCGGACCACCGTGGTCTGACTCGTCTCCTCCGCGAACGTGGTTACGGATACCACACCTACGCGCTAGAGGATGAACGCCGCTTAACGGTGGTCATCCGAGGGCTCCCCGTGGAGCTCACTACTGAGCGGATTTTCGAGGACCTTAAGTCCCAATCCTTCCCCGTCACCTCGGTGCACCGCATGTACCGAGCGACCACTAGGGTCGACCACGTTCGATCTCGTACTCGTTCATCTCGAGCTTTCCCCGGAAGGAAAGCAAATTTTCAACGTTAAGGCAGTCTGCCAACTCTCCGGCCTTAGGGTCGAACCTCCACGCGGTCGCGGTTTTCCTGGTCAGTGTCATCGCTGCCAGCTCTATGGGCATTCCCAACGTTTTTGTCACGCGCGTCCAAGGTGCGTCAAGTGCCTGGACGACCACGCGACAGCCGACTGTCCGCGTAAGGGACCGGTCCCTGAGGATCCTCCCAGCTGCGTCCTGTGCGGACAGAAGGGCCATCCCGCGAATTATCGCGGGTGCCCCAAAGCGCCGCGCAGGACACAGCCGGCAAGGCATCCTCCTCGGTTCACTCAGCCTCCATGGGCTCCTCTAGCCCCTAGGAGGCCCGCGGCCCCTCAGGCATCCCAGGCCCCTCAGGCACCCGCGAACGCGATCGCGAACGCTTGGGTGAAGCCTCCGAGGATTATCCCACAGCCCGTCCCCCAGTCGTTGCCGCCGCCGCCGGTTCGTAACTCCACCGACGGAGTTGCGAGTTCACTCGCGTGCGTCACGAGCCTCTTCGGTGTAATAGACATCGAAGAGCTCCTAGTCTTTTCGAATGAAATGAGGGATTCCGCGCGGAACCCTCCCGCGAGGATGGAAGTGCTCCTCAAGCACGCCGTCCTAATCAAATCGATATACGAACACACGATGTCAACATGATGACATCGCGTGGAAGGGTAAAACCTCGCTCTCTGACTGTCGCTACATTCAACGCGAACGGGCTACTTAAGCAGATAGATCTAGTGCGCGACTTCGTGGTCACGCACCAGATAGACGTCCTGTTAGTACAAGAGACCTTTCTGAAGCCGTGTAATCGTGATCCGCGCATCGCGAATTACCGTCTCGTTAGGAACGATAGGGCAACCGCGAAGGGGGGAACCATCATCTACTACAGAAGGTCTCTTCATTGCACTCCGCTCGATCCGCCCCAACTAGTCAACGTAGAAGCGTCATTATGTCAGGTGGGTATGACCGGCCATCAGTCGATCGTACTAGCATCCGTCTATCTTTCTCCCAATAAAGCCTTAGTTGAGAGGGACCTTAAGTCCTTACTCCAATTAGGTAACGCAACCATTCTGGCCGGCGACCTAAATTGCAAACATCCCCGCTGGAACTCCACTGTCGCAAACAGTAGAGGAAATCTCCTTGATAGGCTAAGTTACAAGGCTGGTCTCGACTTCGAGATCACCGCGCCTTTGAGTCCCACGCGATACTGCGACACAGACTTCCGACATGACAGACCCGACGTGCTCGACATAGTACTCTTGAAGGGCGTGACACTCCAGTTACGTTCTATCGAGACGCTATCCGAGCTAGACTCTGACCATCGACCGGTCCTATTTCAGCTAGGACTTCCTCCCCTTAGGGAACCCGCGACCAAAACAATTATTAACTGGACGAAGCTTCGAGAGCAACTCCATTCCCCCGTACCAGCGCACCTCGACAAAATTCCTGACCAGCTTACATCGGTCGAGGACGCTGTCTCAGCCGCGACTAACTTCACAGAACATTTGGTAGACAGCATAGGAAAGTCCTCGAGGGAGGTCCGAGTGAACTTCGAGGGTTACCAAGCACTCCCTCCGGACATTAGACTTCTCATCACCCGTAAAAACGCCGCGATTAGAGCCCATGACCGATACCCGACAGATGAAAACCGACGGAGGCTGCGCCGTTTCCAGAGGGAATCGAGACAAGCTCTCGACGACTTCAGAGATAGCGGCTGGGATAGGACGCTTGCGACGCTCTCTCCAACACACAAGGCATTCTGGCGGTTGCAGAGAGCGTTGAAGGCGGACACTGTCTCAGATATGCCTCCCTTGGTTGGACCTAACTCCGCCATCGCGTTTGACGACTCTGACAAAGCTGAGTGCTTAGCAGACAGTCTAGAGAGCCAGTGCCGTCTGTCTGCTCAATCGGTTGATCGCGATCATGTCGAAATAGTCCACAAATCGGTCAATATAATGTGTTCTCAGCCACCGGTCGGTCCGCCAATCAAGGAAACGAACCTAGACGAGGTGACGTCCATAGTTAGGCCGCTTCACGCCAAGAAATCGCCAGGTCCCAATAGGATCACTAACAAAGTGATAAAGCTTCTTCCGCCTCCTTTAATTTACCTATTGGTTACCATTTTTAACGCTCTACTGGCCGGTTGCTCGTTTCCGGCCCAGTGGAAAGAGGCCATAGTGATAGGGTTCCATAAGCCGGGCAAACCCCGGCATCTGCCTAGTAGCTTCCGTCCCATTAGTCTTCTTAGTTCCTTAGGGAAAGTATATGAGAGAATCATCCTCTGTAGACTTAGATCGGAAGTCGAGGGACTCAAAATCATTCCAAATGAGCAGTTCGGCTTTAGAGCCAACCATTCATGTTCCCATCAGGTGCAACGCCTCACGGAGCACATACTGATAGGGGCCACTGTGAGGGCCAATAAGCATAGGACAGGAGCGCTCTTCCTCGATGTAGCTAAGGCGTTCGACAGGGTCTGGCACAATGGACTGGTGTACAAGTTATACCAGTTCAAGGTGTCGGACAGACTCGTACTCATCATACGGGACTACCTGACGAATCGCTCCTTTCGCTACAGAGTGGAAGGCGTTTTGTCAACCCCCCGCGGGGGTGAACCGCGGGGGGGAACCCCCAGGGCGGGTGTTCCCCAGGGTTCAGTTCTCTCGCCCATCCTCTACTCCATCTACGCTAGCGATATTCCTAGGCCGCGATCTAAAGTGCACCTTGCCATGTACGCGGACAATACCACGCTTTACACGTCCTCTAAGGATCACTGGGAGATATACCAACGTCTCCAATCCGCAGTCGACTCCCTCGAGAGTTGGCTGCGGAAATGGCAGATCGAGGTAAACCCTGAGAAGAGCGTTTCGGTGCTCTTCGAACGGGGCCCCCCAAGGATCCTCCCGCGAATCAAACTCTTTGATAAACCGATACCTTGGAAAGACGAGGCAAAATACCTAGGAGTAACGTTAGATAGAAAGTTAGTTTTCACTGCGCATATTAGGACCGTTCGTAGCAGAGCGGCCTACATATTAGGTCGTTTATATCCGCTGTTAGGCAAGCGGAGTAAAATGTCCCTTCGCAATAAGGTGACACTTTACAAAGCTTGCATACGTTCCGTCATGTCCTATGCGAGTCCCGCTTTTGCGCACGCTAATCTGAAACCCCTTCAGGTGATTCAGAACAGGTTTACACGGATTGCAACCGGGGCGCCGTGGTTCGTACGCAACATCGATCTCCATAGAGATTTAGACCTTCCGACCATCGCTCAGTACTTCAAGGGGCTTTCCCAAAAGTACTTTGAACGTGCTGAGCGACACCCGAACCCACTGGTGGCTGACGCCGCAGAGTATAGACCACGTAAGACTACTTTAGTCAGAAAAAGAAGACCCAAGTCGGTACTCGTTGACCCCGACGACGTGTCACAGTAGGTAATAACGTGTACGCGTAGGCATAATTGACACCACACAACATACAGATACACCGTCTGTACCGGTATAGACGAGGTCCCAACTGAGTAAGTGCTCCGTTGCTCCGGCGTTCTGCCGTCGGAGGACGCTAGTGTCCAAATTTCCTTAGCTTCCCTCCTGACTAACGACGCCCCGAGCCGAGGTCCGTGTCTCAATCTGAGACGCCCTCGGGCCGTCGTTCCCCATGGGGGCCCATCTGGCCCCCCCTTGTTAAGGGTGGGTCTCCAGACCCACCCGCTCCCCCAGTGACGCTGTAATAGCCAACAGGGCTAACAGCATAGACAAACAAAAAAAAAAAATACTTTTTAGTTGGATTCATTTTTAAAGCGTCTTTTTTTAACTATATTTATTTTATGGTTTTATACTTCTGTATCAAATTCAACATATTTCTCATATATTTTTTGATTATGTAATAGAATTAAAAAAATGTTTCTATGAAAAATATAATGTTTTTCATTTTATTAAATAATTTAAAAAGTAGAATGTTGTTTAACAATTGGTTTTCGGTAATGATTTTTTTTTAACGAAAATATATGATTTATATTCATGATTAATAATAGATATTTCAGGCGTAATCACCAGAAAGGTATATTTGCCCGGAATTTCTGGATGCCTGGAACATAATACGTTAATATCGGAAAGCCTTAAAGATGCTAGAACTAGCGAGAGACAAATTACGGTTTGTTGGATAGACTTAGAGAACGCCTTTGGGATGGTACGACATGAACTGATGATGTTCGCGCTTAAATGGTATAACTTTCCTACGGTAGTTCGCGACATTATTGCATCATATTATTCAAAATTAAAATTCTCTATAATTTTTAATGAAAACCATTCAAAACCACTTAATTATAGAGTTGATTTATTTCGGGGCTGTTGTATTTCTCCTATAATATTTAATATAGTTATTAATATTTTAATAGACGAATTAATTAGAAATGAAAAAAGCGGGGTTATCGGTTTAAGTTTAACAACAAATACACAGAATCCATACTAGCTTTTGCAGATGATGTCGCGATACTGACACGTAATCCAAAACAATGTCAGGTACTTTTAAATGTAGTTGATGATTTCTGTACGTGGACGGGCGGATTGAGGACAAAACCAAGTAAATGCTATAGTCTGTGTTTCTGGGTAGACGGAATACCAAATATACCTCTTACGATGCGGGTCTTATAATAGGTGGTCAGTGCGTTAGTACGAAAGCAGCTTATTTCCATTTTTAGAAAAAATAGATTACCAAGGGAGTACTCCATTGTTATGTTATAGTAGATAGCATTTTAAATGATCTTAAAAAGGTAGACCACCAACCAATAAGTAACGCCAAAAAAGCTTAGATATACGATATTTTTTTTAACATCACGTCTAAATTAGCCCTACCTTCTTTATGATATTAATAAAACCCTTTTATCAAAGTTAGATACAAACGTCATAAAGACATTGAAGTTATGGCTCAGGTTTGCGCACTCAGCGGACTCTTCAACCTTATTTAGACACCGAAACCCTTTTGGGTTAATATTAAAGAGACCATCGGGGCTCTATAAGCATCTAGAGTTAAAATCTAAAGATGATACTGTAACTTCTCTTCTAAAAAATAAAGTTGCCTCAGAGCTCGAGTCACGGTTTCGATTTCATAAAAAAAAATATGATACGTGCTCAAACGAATCATCTAGGGCTAGGATCAAGTAGGAAAGACCAAGACATAGACATAACAAAATCTTTTATTCGACAAGACGAAAACGATAACTACCGACTCCACGCGATGAGCCTAAAAATTCAAAACGAATGGGTGACCATAGGAGATTTTTGTATTCCACTAGCTTTGAAGTGGCGCACCTTGCTTTATGATTGGTCCCCAGCATTATTAATAGTTTTTCTTAATGCATTCCAAATGACTCTTCAAATGATTTCTGGGACAAAGCCGCCGAAAAGTTTTGCAACAACTGTGGGGAGGCAGTAACAACCGTGAAACACTTATTAGTAGGGTGTAGGGTACTTCTAGATAGAGATCAATACTCCCGTCGCCACGATAAGGTATTAGAAATCATACGGGAAGCGGTTAGTTTTTCAGTAGCAAGAGCGCGAAAGGGTACAACAACCACCAAACGATCTGTAGAATTCGTAAATAGATATTCATTATTATAATAATAATTCATTTTAGTAGTAAATTCTCCGATTCTTAGTAATCGCATGATATAATTACCATGTGAGTACCAATTAATCCTGTAAGATTAATCAAGAAATTGGGATAATCTCATCAAATTATTAATTTACTATTGGTCTTTGATATGTGTACAAAATTTGAACAAAATTGGTCCGTGGGAAATGAGATAAAATCGGATTTGAAAAGTCGGTTACAATTAAAGAAACAAACAAGCATATACGTGAAACTAATAAAAGCTTGTTAAAAATAAAGCGATACAGGCAGTGATTCGCACCCGCGACCTCTGGCAAACCGTCCCGTCGCTCTACCAATTGATTACCAATTATTTTTCTATAAGTGTACTACAATAAGTTTTGTCTACATGTTATAGTAATATATATATATATATATATATATATATATATATATATATATATATATATATATATATATATATATATATATATATATGAATTTAAATACTATAGTATTTTAAACTTTTTGTTTAATCCCAAAAATAATCTCTCTAATCTATCAAAGTCACGCACCATAGGACATTTGTCAAACGTAGTATCACTTATTAGTCTATGCTTATTGCTTTGACTGTTGACACTTGACAGTACTTTCACTTGGCGAATGGTTGGATTTCGATTCGTTATCATTATATCCATAATATAATATTTACATTGCCATTAAAATGAGCTGACGTGGATACTAGACGCCTAATAACTTATGCATTCCAGTTTAACTTAACGCATAATAAGTGTTTGTGATAATGGCAGGGGCGCCGGTAAAACTTGGTTCTATTTTGTCTTTTTGTATAGTTTTGTATGCGGTGTTTTATAGAAAAAATGACTTAGGTGATTTGAGATTATCTCCTGTAAAGGAACATTTACTGTCCCTGGAAAAAGAGAACAAAGTTGGTTCAGGTATAAATCAGCCAAAAGTCGCACTGGGATACGGAGCATGTCACGACCTCTTCGTTAATGCAACGTCATTGTTAAACCCTAATGATTTAAAAGGCAACCCTGAGCATTTTAATGAAATCACAAGTATGGATGAATTTTTAAAAAGCTTTACATATTTTTTTAAACATGGTGCAGCAGCAGAGTAAGTTGCTCTTGTTAATTTAGTTCTTAGTGGAGTTTATTATTTTTTATAATTATGAATGAAACATTTGACATTCATTCCCTAAAGTTACAGGTTTTAAAATGGTTGTGTTAAAGATTTAGTCATTAAAAAAACTTAACCAGGCTAAATATGTTTATAATCTATTTCAAATAATAAGAAACAGTACATTTATCTTTTCCTTTGTACTTAAGAAAGAAACTGTCTATTAAGGGGTTATCTATATTGTTTTAATAATATTGTTTTGTTTTTCAGGCGATTCATGTCAAATAGTGAACTTTATGATGAACTTGTGGAACAATCACTAAAACTCCCAGATTCTAGATGGGCTATTGGAGGAAATGCACCACTTATGGCAAAAAGGTTCTTTATAGAGGGCTGGAAAGTATTGCTAGCAGGAAAAATGAGTAAAAAACTTAAATCTTACATTCCAAATGAAATACAAATTGTTGGTGATGAAAAAGATGAAGAAGTGAGGGATGACGTACATATGATATTGGAATATCGAGCAGACGAAGTGTTTGGTCAATTTAAATCGTCACGAGCAAACCGATATATAATGCACAATGATGAAAACAATCCCCTACTAACCTCGTTGGAGAAATTAGGGGAGCACTTGCCTAAATTTAATCCTAACTTACTAGTCATTAGTGGATTGCAGATGATGGACAATTTTCCATTTAAGCAAGATGGTAAAGGTAGTTAAAGAAGTATTACCTTTTTATGTTGTTCACAGAATATTTTATTTGTTTTGTAAAAATGTCTATTTGTCCAATAAATGTAGTATTGTATTTTATAATATGTATATATCTGTTAAAATTTATAATAAATGTTTATGAATAATCAAGTTTGCCAGCTATGTCTATAAATATTTTTTACAAGTTCTGTTTAAATTATATTGTGTATATTTTTTTAAGAATTGTTATTGTGAAAGTATATGTGCATTGTGTAAAATTATTACATGTATTTATAAAAGTAAATTTATTTTTGTACAATATATATTGTGTATTTACAATTTAATTTTAATAATTGTATTTGTGTACAAAACATTTATAAAATAACTGAAATTCATAAGCATAAGGTAAATGATTAAAACCATATAGCAATATTAACAAGTTTTTACTCAAACATAATATTATCTTTACAGATTTAAGGGCGGAAAGACTGGACTTAGTTAAGGAACAAATTTTATCACAACCATTAGGAACTTTGACACATTTTGAAATGGCCAGCTATGTAGACCTAGAACTGCTTTTACACCTTACAACAAAAGTATTGCCATTTGTTGACTCAGTTGGTATGAATGAACAGGAACTTTCTAACCTTAATAGTGTACTAGAATATGGTAAGGTAATTGTTGTTGCCGACTCTAACCCAAGAGTAGCTACAGCATTAGATCAAATGCGTAAAACATTCCAACTTATAAGGCAAAAGAACCAAGAATACGGGAGCAGAAGAAAATTGACAAGAATACATGTTCATACTTTGGCATATCAGGCAATATTGACTGTCAAAAACTCAAATTGGAAAAGAACAAAAGCAGCAGCAGCCAAAGCCTCATTAATAGCTCATAGATATGTGTGTAACAATCAAAATATTGACCTGGATAAGTGTAAACTTTTACTGGATGATAGTTTCTCAACAACTACTGATGATAATAATAATAGCAGAGTATTCTTTGAACCAACAAAACCTGTGGCTTGTTGGGAAGAATTGCTTGATGGTGATCAAGTAGATATTTGTGTGGCCCCAGTACTTATTTGCACAGAAGCCCAGCTGACTGCTGGGGCGGGAGACAATATTTCTGCAGCTGGCCTGGTCTTACAAGTAGCGAAATAAATATGAAGTTGTTTAAATCTATGGGACAAAATTGAGCAAAACTTATTTATTTTGTTTTTTATATTTTTATGCAAACATATATTATTTACTTAAATAAAATTTATGTGGGGAACCATTGCAGATTGTTGAATTTCAAAGTTACTTAATAAATTGTAGCATTATTTTTAAGATGACCTACATATTGGTGGTTACATTATCATTATTGTGGTTTATAAATCAAACCATTATATATTTAACAATTATATTTAGAAAAAGAATAACGAAAAAATAAATGTACTAAGAAATTGAGCAATAAAATATGAAAACAGTTAATTCTGATATGTAGTTAAGAATGATAGTACAATTTACCATTCATGCGTGGTTTAAACATTCCTAATTTATTAATGATATGTATGAGTTAATAATAAAACCTTGTTTTTTCATATATTTATTTAATTTAAAAAACTACCTAAATATTATAACTAATACAAATGGGTTAAATACTTTATAATTTAAGGATGTTAAAATATTCACTGTAAATTTTATTATAGATGAGTATCAATAACTTATAATATACAATGAATAAATAATAACAATATATATAAATTACTTCCAAAATCTTGAATAACAATAAACTGATTGAATTACGGCACATCTTATCAATTGGATATACATTTCTTAGTACATCTAAATACTAAATAATGACAAATATAAAGCCAGTATTTCATTTATAACATGGTTAAATAATGTATGGGCATATAACAATTTGCCCGACACAACAGAAGTGAACATGGGGACTAGTTAATGAGTTAATTAATTTTGCAAAATAAAAATTTTAAAAGGTATATAAAAAGCAAGTTTTACTTTACACATTTGGTTACTAAAATGTGACAATGCACACTTGAAAACTTAAAGTGATGTTCTTATAAATTCCTAACAATATCTGATTATCTTTGAGCCTGTCAAGTAAATTTAGTAAAACTATACCTATATTTAATAGCTAAATAAAGAATAAACAGCTTATTATTTAATACATGCAGTAACTGGTACATAATACTTGTAAAATAACTGAATAAATAAACAGATTATTGAAGGCCTTATCAGTTATAATACAAAGAATTTTAATATTAAAATAATATTATGATTTACATCTAATAACAAATCTTTTATACCCAATACTTTCTTTAAAAAAATATAAGATTCAAATTATTTATAATTTATTCCTAAAACAAACACAGATTGCTTTGCCTTAAGTTTATTCCACATGTACACAAAAATATTATCTTATATAAACCAATAATTTTAGTAAAACCTAAACTACAAAATCAAAACTAAAATTCATACATATATAAGTGCTTAAATAGGAGTCAACGATAAACAGAATAGTAAACAGATTCACATCGAAAGAACAACAACATAAAAGGAAACTATTTAGATAATTCAGTCTTGAATGGGGACTTAAAGGTAGGGTGATGTAATTTATTAATCTTCCTCCATGAGATCAATTATTTTAAAGTGCGCCGGCTGTCCCTGTCCCACTGTTCGGTACGAATCATATAACCCACTTCTAATGAATCTTTTAACGGCTTCTATATTCATCGTCGGTCTTTTTTCGCGATCTTTTACTTCTTTCCACTTTAACATAGCGGCTTTAACTCTTAGTAGTTCATTTTTAATTGGATGCGTGGAAGGATCCACGCCCTGTATTCTCAGAGTTATCCATTGCAGCGAATTAAGCGTATAAGCAAAAAATAAATCCAACTCAATTTGAGCCGGAAGAGACATTTTAGCATAGTGTTGTTTTAAAGGTAGTAATTTATCTAATACCTTTTGCAAATCCATCAAATTCTCCTTCAAATCTTCGCACTTGTTTACATATTCTGTATCCTTGGTAAGTTCGCCGTATTTAAGGTCCCAATCCATTTTTTTCTAATGAAGATAATTCTGTTTATCGGAAATGATAAGTCCGAATACAATTATTGCAATTACTGCATTAAAATCACACTCACCACGTTTCTTATTTAACCTTTGCTTGAATTGACAAGGGGAAATCGTTTAATGTCAAATAAATTTTATTGATTAATTTTGAAATCAAAGACAAGTTTTATTTTTCAAGTCTAAAGTCAATGACAGATTAAAATATGGGGTTTAACTTTTTGCAAGGTTGCTTTTAATAAAATGGACATATTATATTATGACTTATGAGTTATGTCACAATCTGAATAGAGTATAACCCAATATTGTAAAAAAATAATATACATTAAAATAAAAATAACATAAGTTCAACGAAAAATATTAAGGTAATAATTATGGGTTTCTATATTGGTATATCATTAAGTAATTTAGAAAACCAATATATTATATGTATATATTTTTTTTAACTAAAGACAGTTCTCTTACTTTCTAATTGTTATTGTAGTTTTTTGAACGCCAGTGCTTTTGTAGTAGATACTAGAATCTCTTTTTTCAGAATAAGGTAAGGTAGATAGGTATGCATGTTTCGACATCCTTCCCATATAAAAGGATTTTTGTAGTTCTACACTCCAGAACCTCAAGATATCTCTTAGTCGAGAATTTCTGTTATTATGTGTAACCCACAAAACCGATCCTTATATGTCTAACAAAACACCTAAACATCATAATAGTTTCAAGTGAAGGGATCGCTTTCAAATAAATATTAATAGAGGTGCTTGTGCTGATTAGTATACACATGACCTAAAGCCCCTTTGTTCTTATGGGCAGTTTTTAAATTAGAAAATTGTTGTTTGTAAAGAAATATCATCCAAAGAATAGAAACCTAAAGTTGGTAACAAACACACCGATATATCTTTCGGGATAATGGGTTTTGTACGGATTATTATGACTTGTGCCAACCACTGTTATCCATTTGATTCACAGAGTACTATAAATGATTAATCCGTTGGAAAACGCAGGAATTCTAATAACTAATCCAATTACTAGGTTGACAATCATTCTGACTGATTGACATGCGAGCGACGTCGTAATTAAAATTCTCAAATTTGGATTTTTATTAACTTTTACACAGTATAATAGAGTTTATTGCTCTACTAATGTAAACAAAAAGCGCGCGCTAGCTGTATTGCTCAATAAGCTCAATGGCATTTTGTTAATTATTGTTCAAGGACATGACTTATCAACGATGTTTTTGATTAAAAACACGGACCAGAACCACGGCAGTCGATTTTTAAAAACTGAATAGTTATTTATTATCGACGAGCTGTGACAACGGCTTCAACTGCTCCCCCCCTTTTGCCAATACAGAATATAAATATATCACTGCTAAAAATGTATTTAAATCCAAACATTTTACGTTACGTCAAGTAGCATGAATATTTTATCATATTACAAGATATTTTAATAAAAACCCAGGTTGTATTGTCCTATAACCTTTTTTCTATAGAAAAATAAAGTTACAATCCGTTCTCTTGAATTTGTAATAAAATAAAGTAAATAAATGAAATCCAAATGCTCTGACAAATAATATAGATCCTCAAGAAATTCTGACTAAAAACATATAGGGGAACTATGAAAACAGCTAATAATTTCGAATTATTTATTTGAAAGAGAAACACAATTATAATTTGCTGTTAGTAATGCGTGTACTTTGACATTTTATTATACTAGTTCAATACATATAATCGATTTATATCGTCCTAATTACTATCGTGAGTAATATTTTAACCGAACAGGGTATATCAATCATCTAAGTATTCAAATGGTTCTGGGGGCTCAGGTTCCTTTTCTTCTTCGGCTTTTGGGCCAAATGCAGCCACGGGCTCGACAAGAACTTGCTCGGAGTCACCAGAGTGATTTAACATGACAATGCCGCCAATAGTAACATCTTTCAATGGTGCGTATCCTGAACCATCAATAACAGTAAGGGTTTTTAGTTGTTGGCGCATTACCCTTGCAGGGTTGCTGAGAATCTCAAAGTTGGGCTCTGGTTCCTTTTTCTCTTTTGTATCTTTTTCTTCCACTTCCTTTTCGTCTTTCTTGACATCTTTAGAAGATCCAGCATCTTTATCAGATTTTCCGTGAACTGTAATGTTAGGATTAGGAGATTTAGAGGGCTTCTTTTCTTCTTCATCAACATCCATTTTTGACGTCGTTGATGACGTAACACTACTACTTGCCGACCCCTCGGTTCCATGCGCTCGCCTACGCGCTCTAGCGGCAGCAATACTTAATACGGCAGTGGTGACTCTTTCTCTCTCTTCACGTTTTTTTTCTTCAAGTGGAGCTGGATAAGCGTATAGTGATGGCTTTGCGTTGGATTTCATTTCTAGCAGAGGCATTTTTAAGTCCGAATTCAAGGCAATCACACACGTTGGTGTAAAAGCAAGAGATAGACAATGGGCCAGTGGGAACCAATACCAATATTGTGTAAACACCAACATCCCAACTACAGCCAACATATTCATGTGCCCAGTTCTATTTTGAAGAGATACCGTAACATTCCGGCCACCAGCGTCAATGATGCCCTGGGCTAAAATAGCTCCGAACTTAGCCATTACGTCTTCATGTTTGTTGGAAATAACTTGTGCATAAAGTTGGCGGAAATATGTCACTTTTGGGCAGAGTGCTTCAGTCTGTTGGATTAAAATCATTGCGGAGGCAATAAGAGCTCCTTGTCTCACAAAATTAACAGGGTCAAACTTGACCATAGGTTCAAGAAGACCAATAGCTTCACGATTTCCAGTCCCAGCACATGCAATACCTAAAGCCATAGCTGCACCGTAACGTACATGTGGATTGTATGACTCGGCTAACAGAGACACGACCGAAGGGCACTGTTCAGGCGTTCTGAATAATAGAAATCCTAAAGCTGTCACAGCGGCGCGACGGACGTCATCGTTTACATCTGAAACTGCGACATGAAGTAAAGTACGGATAGAATCATTGTTTCCGGTACCGCAATAGGCCGTAGCAATGGTGTAACACCCAGCACGCCGCAATAAAGGATCCTTGTCTCTCAAAAGTTGCTGAACGAGAGCATCAGCTTCTTCAAGTCGTCCATACATGGTAAATGATATCCCCACAGCCAAACCACGCAAAATCTTCTCGTGTTGAGTTTCCTGTGCGTATGCAACCATATCCTCAATAGCGGCAGCATTTCGTGATCCTAACATGACCATTCCCATAGCTATGCCGGCAGCTTCACCGGTTACTGCATCATCTTGGTAGAGATTGAACTTGAGTTGTTCATAAACATCTTGCCGGTGTGTACCCATTGCAGCCAGGCCGAGGCCCAGGCAACCACCATGACGCACCATTTCATTCTGAGCGTCTTTTAATTGTGTTAAAAGATAGTCAATGATGTTGGCACCATGATTGGCATGGATCAAACCCAAAGCATAAAGGCCACCTCCTTCTGAATAGCCAGATGATGGTCCCGCCTCTTTGGGTAAATAAGATTGCATGAGAGCTAAGGATTCATTTTCGTGGCCTCTGTGTATAACACCTAGAGAAGCCGTTACTGTTAACTTTGCCCAATTTGTGGCTCGTGCCAGCCATTCTAGATTATCTCTTAAGAATTGGTCACTTGTAGTTCCAGCATGCATAAATGCATTAGCAATTACCGTGGCCGTGTGACAAATTGAAACTCTAATCGCATCTTTTGTGTTCTTCAAGATTAACATATCTGCATGATTTGATCTTATTAAGAATTGCAGTTGTAAACCTATAGATACATCTCCTCCTAATATAGAAATTAATTTTTCAACCCTCTTTTGGTGTTCTTTTTCTACGTCACTAAGACTGTTTATATCCCTTTCAGGTTTTTTTGGTTCTTCAGCAGGTGGTTGATCTACTTCCATAGAAGATTCTGGGAAGGGACCACCTTGGGGCTGTGGTTTGCCACCTAATGCACTAGGTATTGGAGCTGTAATTCTGAGAGCCTGTAGAACACGTCCCAAGAACTGTTGAGTTGCTGAATCATATAAATCAAATCCAATTTGATAAGCCATAAGTACTGACTCTTGTGGACCGTGTGTCAACTTATCAAGAATTTCAGCTACTGATAGTGGATCTTCTAAGAAGATCAGACATTGACACATGTTTACATAGTCGGGAACATTTAAACCTCTATATAAACCCACTAAAGAACGAAGAACTGTGCTGCGGAAACCTCTATTTTGCAGAAGACTCATTGCCACAGTAAAGGCATACTGTAACATACCTGAAAATACAAATAAAACTTTGGTAAATAAAATTAATTTTACAAAAAAGCCTTCTCTATATTAAGAAATAATCATTGTTAGTTTTCTATTTATATACCTTTACATAGAAATATTTTTATGTTTCTGGTTAATTATAGATAATAAATCAATTTTTTTTTATAGATAATAAACTATTGAATATTATAAATATTTTAACTGTAAGTAATTCATCACACTAAAATTAACTAAAAACATACTAACTGATTTATAAATATATCTAAAATGTTCCAAATGTTGTAACCATTGTTTTATAATTTTTCTGCATTGTAATAGTTATAGATGTATATATAATAGAACCAATAACATATAAGTGGATAGGAAGTAATACTCATATAATTTTAATCCATTACAATATGGATTTTGATGATAATTATGGTAGTTGAAACTATTGGTTAAATGATATACCTGCAACATCATCAGATTTCATGATAGACTCCTCGAAGATATCCATCCGTCTCGTCTCGAGCGCCAGACCCAAGGCTTGCCTATATTGACCGTCGTCCAGACATCGTTGGAACATTCGGTTAACAATATCTTCGAGGCGTGGATCAATAGACTCGCAGGCAGTATCAATGAACAGTGCCTTACGTTTCTGAGTATAAAAGTCGATAGCTTTTGCAATTGTGGTATCCACATACTCATTTCTTGCATTTACGTCGAACAAGTCTCCTGCCCCTAGAGCGTATGTCAGAGAATCTTCAAAAGCTCCTAAGTGGTAATAAACCTTACTGGCGACCAGAGCAGCTAACTGATGTTGTGAAAAAACCTTGTCTTCATGTAAAATCTCTATCTTCTCAATAGATTCAGAGATTTCAGGCCAGAATTCGTCGACGATGTTGTCCAATCTCTTCAACGCGAACTCTTTCACTTCGTGCATAGGTTCATCGAGCAGGGATATTATCCCTGCGGCTGATGTGATATTCATTTTGAATAAATTCTTTAATATTCAGGACTCAACGTTACACTTTATTTCACAAATTACAATTCTTTTGTGATATGTACAACTCACAATATAGGTTTGTGATTTCGCGATGAATTGACAATTTTACATAGAGCAAAGACAATATAAATTATAATCAGATATAAATTATCGTCTATAGGTTATATTCTTTTACCGTTAAATGGTGTAAGTACATATTTCCAGTGCAAATATTTTTTAAATAATTATACTATATTCTGGCAGAAAAAAATAAAATATTTTTAATGGATATAAATTAATTAAAAATTTTAAGAAATTAACACGTAATAAGGTACAATTAAATGTATGATGGCAACCATAGAGAAATTATACGTTAATTCTATGATGGCAGCACCAGATTTAGACTATATACAATGGAAGGTAGAGGTAAGGAGTAATTTACATTATTTGAAAGCTTATTAATATTAGTAAAAAGTCAACTAATAACCACGAGGATGGTGATCTTAGATTTTTTTTTAGCTGTTAAAAAAATGGAGGGGAATATGTTGGGAGGTAAAAATAACTATAAAAAATCTGATACGGTTTTAACTTAATAAGTGCTCCGGGATTCCTATATCAGAGAGAGCAATCACAAAAATATGAATCACAACAATTTTTTTTTACTCTGTCTTAATTAATGCTTGACTACATTCCACGTGTCTTCAATCGGACGGTAATACCGTCGCAGGCAAGCTGTTTCAGTCCTTCGCTGTACGCACTAAAAAAACGATGCATAGCGTTTCGTTTGGACAGGAGGAGTGTCCATAACGTCAGGATGAATACCTGCCGTGCATCGGAAAGTCCAGTGATGGAACAGGGACTGGGAATTAGGTAGTGTAATTCCTGCGCACACTTACCAAAATGTATCCTGTCGAAAACTGACAGGCTAGCAATTCTACGTCTGTGCTTGAAGCTGTGGAGGTTGGTTTCAACCAACTAGGGGTCGACACTAAGCCTCTTTGTTCGCCTCTCAATTGAGTTCAGAACCACAAGATGAGTCTTTGCGGCACCTGCAAATATGTGACCACAGTAATCCACACACGACGAGATCTGTGCTTTGTATAATACAAGTAGCTTTCCCGGTGTAAAGTACTGTCGGACCTTCGCAAGAACGGCAAGCTTTTCTGCAGCTGCTCTCGCTCTGGACACAATGTACCGACCAAAGTTGAGGTTCGAGGAAATCTCTAAGTCTAACAACTGAAGCTGGTCAGTGTATTCCAAGGATATATTTTGGAAAGTATGAGCTAAGGCAAAAGGGCTCCTCTTGGTGGTGAATAGACACGTTTGCGGTTTGGTGGCATTAAATTTGACAAAATTTGCATTTCAAAAACCCCATGCGGAGTCTTCGCTTGAATTTTTTCATTCAAACGTTGCACCAAGGCTTCTCTTTCAGACTGTACTTGATCTCTACTAACCCGTGTACTCGGAAGATATCTTTCTACTATTGTGCTGTCGTCTGCATACCCATAGATACCGGGCTTCAGCAGATCGTTAATGTGCAACAAAACTAGAGTTGCAGAGAGAACGGACCCCTGAGGCGCTCCGGAATTTATTGTCAAGGTTTCTTAGGAACACCCGTCGACAACTACTCGAAGAGATCTCTGGCTCAGAAAGTCCGTTACCCAGCCGATCAGACCAGGAGAGATACTGAAGGCTTGTTTAAAAGGCTTGCATGTCAGACCCTGTCAAATGCCCTGGAGACGTCCAGAGAGACGGCGACCGCTTCTCCGTTCTTCTGACAGAGAGCTTTTCGCCATTGTTATCGATTCGATCAAGACGAGTCTTCCGCAATGCCTTTTTATAGGACTTGGCAGCTTGGTTAATGGCTCTTTTCTTTGTACTTACATCCGGAGTCTTGCGGCTCCGAGCATCAGCCCAAATGAGGTATGCTGAATGTTTTCGGTCTTGAGCATGACGACATTCGGCATTAAGTAATGGTCGAGCTTTGCCACCGATGGATACGTCAGCAAAAGAAATAACATACTCCATTGCCTAATGCACCACATCGGTTATAGCATCCTCGCAACTCGACGGATCCAAAGAAGAGAAGCAGACCTGCCGCCAAGGATAAGATGCAAAAAAATGCCGCATCTCATCCCAATCTGCCGACTTGTATTTCCATACTCGCCTAACACTATATGGTTCGAGAGCTGATGGGGAATATGTAAATACAGATTTTACCAGACAGTGATCGGAGGTTCCCAAGGGGGATGTAAGCTCTACACGATACTTGTCCGGATCAGTTGTCAGCAGAAGATCCAGGTAATTAGGTGTATGGGTTACTATATCTGGTACTTTTGTCGCTTGCCTCACCAGTTGAAAGAGACTCAAGGACAACGCAAAGTTCGGCGCTTTTCTTCCAGCATGGTCGGACTTCTGGTACGGGAACAGCCAGTCTTGATGACAGGCATTAAGGTCCCCCAGAAAGACGAGCGGCGAAGGGTGATACAGAGCCATATCTGCAGCCTCACTGAGAGATATTCAAATGATCGAGCTGTCTCCTGGTCTCCGCTATGCGGACATACACATAGGAATACAGGATTTTTTCGTTTCCTGTGTCTACTAAAACCCATAGGGAAGAAAAAGTGGGGTCTTCACGGTAACGGAGACGCTAGATACAGAGGTCGTTCCGCGCGTACACAGAATCCGACCCGTGAGCGAAAGTTGTGTTCTAACGAGTATCTGGGCTAATCCAAGTGCACAGCGCACAAAGGACTTTGTATCTGCTTCTCCGTCAAAAAGAGCAAATGCGGCTGCTCTGTCTCAACGCCAAATCGGTTCGCCAACGCAACGCAGCTGTTCAGACCCATTTCCCATATACAACTTCATCGAGCAACGTGCCATAACACGACTAGGTCGCTTTGCGGCACGACTTTGCTAGATGGATGGTAACCTTGCCGGCGACCCGATGTTATGGTCTTCCACCTGGAAACTACCTTCGTATTATGGCAGCTATTATTGGAGAACATGTATTTTTTATGTGTCGTGAAAGAAACTGCTTAATTATTTTATTAACAAAAAAAAGACTTAGAAAGTGAAGGTATATCGTTCTGCCTTCTTACTTTTAATCTAAATTTTCTGTTTGAGCACTTTTAAAAAAATATATATGTGATAGAAGAGCCATCAATTTAGACCTTTACTAATTTTTGTCAAATGATTTTGGCACTCATATTCCTTTACCTCTGGGCTCTGCACTACAATCTTGTGAGTTGTCAATTTGCCGTCAAATTTTTACAAACACGAGTCACAACTCAAAGACGTTTGAAGTGAATACGTAGTTTTCTTCACGTAGTCTGAAACAGCTGCTTAAAAGTTAAACTATATCAGTGAATAATTTATAAAATTTATCATAATGCTTGATCTGTTTAGCATCTTTAGTAAAGGAGGAATCGTCCTATGGTGCTTTCAGAGTACCAGTGATATATTTTCACCGTCTGTAAATGCTCTAATTCGAAATGTAATCTTACAGGTAAGTAATTCTTGAAGAAACCTTTTAAGCTCTAGCTCTTACATCAATTAAAATGATAGAAAATCATTTCGACTGATATATAAGGAATTACTAATATAGTAGATTTTATTGATAAATTATTAAATAATATTTAATTTCAGGAGCGTACAGGGAATAATACGTTTAGTCATAACGCTTTGAGCCTGCAATATAAACTCGACAATGAGTTTGAGCTCGTGTTTGTAGTAGCTTATCAACGTATACTACAATTATCGTATGTAGATAAATTTCTAAATGATGTACATTTGGAGTTCAGGGATAAATACAAGAATGAACTGCAAGGGGGCCGGCATAACATGGACTTTGATTTTAAAACAACCTTTGACAGCGTCCTAAAGCAGTGTGAAAAATGGGGTTGGTATAAATATATAAACTATTATTCTTAAAATTGTTCTTAGTAATTTTGTAATATATATGATTTAGCTAATTTGTTTTTATTAGTTGTTTTTAGTTATATAACATCTAAAACGAAGAAAGGTTTCTTTAAATTAATGAGTTGTTTAACTAAATTCAAAATATCTGAATCATTTCAAATGATGTGTATCCAATTCATAATACTTTTTCAGCCAAAACACAAGCTCAGATTCCAAAACAAATGAGAACATTTGAAGACTCACAGAAATCTAAAAAGACAGTTGCTTCAATGATTGAGCGCAAGGGAGATGAGAAAAACAAAAAGTCTGGTAAGTACTTCAATCCAGAGTCAAATAATAACATAATTCTTACATTTCAGAATAAAAAAAAATATAATAATTGCATAAGTTGTTTTTTTTTATTTAGTATATGCAAAAGATATCATTATTTGATTGTTTAATAGAATTATTTTATTGTTTTGGAATTTATTTTGGAATATTTATTGTAAATTATTTTCATCTGAAATGCTTAACTATATGTTTTCCATGAATAAAATAATATGTTTGTACATCTTCAGTGAAAATAGTAGAAAATAAGAGCATACCTAATGGCAAAGTAGAGGAACCTGAAGTTGAAGATACTATGATAGCAGCCAACAGAGCCAAGCTAGCACAGAAGCTTGCTGCCAAGACCAAGAAAGATACTAAGTAAGTGAGATACAGATACATAAAAATATGTATTACAAGTTCTTTTCACAGACATTTTATATGGTAATTTCTCCTTCCTTGTCATATATACGGTTTGTGTTCTTAATTCTTCTTTGTAAATAAAAATGATAATTATTATGATTATTTTATGTGATAAAAGCTTATGCCTGGCTACATTCCAACTGTTAGTCGAAGTGATTTATAAAACAAATCTTTATGAGATTATTTCAATAACAACAACAAAATCCATAATTTTAATTTTGTAAATGTTTTTTGATATTTCAGAAAATCACCAAAAAGTCCAAAAACCACAGATCGTGTGAAGAAGCCTAGAGTCTGGGAGTTGGGTGGTGACTCACGTGACTTGCCCTCTCTGGACTTTAGCACGGACAAGGAAGGCTGCGAGGAGATTGCTCCCGACACACAGGTATTGCATAATGTCAAAAATGTGTAAATTCAAGACGAAGCTTCTTAGCATTCCATGGATTCACCGCGCGGGTGCCGGGCCCATCGCGTTGCAAGGAGAGGAGTGCCTGGGACTTGCGACCCAGGAGTAGGTTTAAGGGGCCCCTTTATTATGCGCAAAAACGCTCACTTTCACCCTCCACACTCCTCTCCCTACCTAACCTAATTTGGAAAGAACCTACTATTTTACTATTAGCCCTACTTTATTCGTTTGAGCACATATCATAATTTTTTTATGGAATTGAAGTTGTGACTCAAGCTCTGAGGCAACTTTGTCTTTTGGGAGAAAAGTTACAGTATCATCTTTAGATTACCTAATTTATTAGATTAGATGGATCATCAGATTAGATTAGATTAGATACATTTAGATTAGATAGATCACCTAAACAAAAATGATATTATGTATTAACTTAAATGACCCGTTGTAAACAGTGTTTAATGGTAAGATGGTAGTAATATGGTAGTGGGTATATAATAATTATTATTATTCTTGTTATTTGCTATGTTTATAGTTTGTACTATTATATATTTAATTCTTACTATACTTCCAGTTGGTAGGTCAAATGAAAGGTGCTATTCGTGACCTGGAAGTAGAATCTGAAGATAGCAGTTCTGAAGAAGAAGTGGAACAACACCAGCCCAGCCCAAAGAAGACGGGTGGCATGTTCAGTATATTTAAAGGTATGTATAAATATATATCAAAGAAAAGAAATACATACTTGTATTAGATCCTAATAGTTATTGAGTGATCTTAAGGAGCATTAATTTATCTTCAAGTAAATTTGTTAGATATTTTTACATAAATTGGTGCATAAAAGACATTATTAAAAAAAACAAATGTATCAAAAAAACAAAAATTAACATTTTTAAAATATTATATACATATTTTAATTAATTTAATTTATAATATGTTCTCATTACTTTTGAACCTCTGACCCAAAAAGAGAGGTGTTATAAGTTTGGCGTGTGTATCTGTGTGTCTGTCTGTGTAACTGTGTGTCTGCTGTGTATCTGTGTGTCTGTCTGTGTATCTGTGTGTCCGTCTGTGGAAACGTAGCAACCAAACACGTTGACGGATTTGATTGTGATTTTTTAATCTAAAGTCTGCTTTGTCGAGATGGTTCTTAGCTTTGTCAACTTTGGCAGTCGTCTCCAAGATATTGAGTTTTTATTCGTGCGGGTGAAAGGTTCTTATGCAATATTGATATTAACAACCTAAACAAGTGACAATTTGTGTATTCGTAGGTTCATTTAGCACAAAATACATACCAGTAACATAACTTTAAAAAGCAGTTATTTTTTAAATTAAAAACCCCCGGTAAACAAGACGTCACGGCGCTAAATAAAGGATAAAGTCAAAATGCAACTTAATTACCAAGATAAATAATGAAATAACAATACCTAATCGTATAGTTAGACTATAGTTTTTAATCTATCAAATGAATGAGTCATTAGCTCTGAAATCTTGGTAAAATGAACACCATCGTCAACGTACGTACAACGGTCCCCCGACACAGCGACTTCAATAAGTACATAATAATATTATTTTTATACTTTTTAGACGTCTTTTTGTATCGGCAGTTTTTTTTAATCCATGTAATGTTACTAAATGTTTGTTTTTTTTTCTTACTAAATGCTTAACTATGAAAAAAATATGTATCATTGTCTTGAAACATACTTGAGAATCTCCTAATTATTTGAAGTCGGGGCGTACAATATGAATATAACAAAAAATAATATTTCCAGGTCTTGTGGGCTCCAAGGCCTTAACAGAGGAGTCCATGCGTCCAGTACTGGACAAGCTGCGAGACCATCTCATAGCTAAGAACGTGGCCGCAGATATATCCAACAAGCTGTGTGACTCCGTGGCTGTTAAGCTGGAGGGGAAGGTGTTTATTTATTTTATATTATTTTTTATTTCAAACATTCCTATACGACGCAATGTACTATTGGTACTAGACAACAGATAAACAATACATGAACTATGTTTCATTTTAGAGTAAATCTTGTGGTACTCGTCTCTTTAATCTCCGAACACCAGGGAATATATCGTCCATCAGATATTGTGCCAATTCATTTGGGTGTGTCTGTAATCTCTTTTTATAAGTTTTAATTGTGTCTCTTATTTCATCCTTCACAGATTTTATACCGAGGTCGCGGTGAAGTCTTTCGTTTGTCACATACCATGGTGCATTAACTATCATTCTTAATATTTTTAATTGAAACCTTTGTAGGATTTCTAAGTTTGAATTGGCAGTTGTGCCCCACAGCTGTATACCATACGTCCATATTAGTTTTATTATAGCCTTATATAATAGTAGCTTATTTTCCATTGACAATGGACTACTTTTATTAATTAAACAGTACAGTTTGCGTACTTGTTGACCCATTGCAAGGCGTTTAGTAAAAATGTGTTTTCTCCAGGTCAAACGACGGTCTAGACACATTCCAAGGTAATTCGCTTCTTCTGCTTGTGGGATCGGTATACCATTTAGAGTTACTGGCGGGCATTTTTGTCTGCGAGTGGTAAATGTGACCTGAACTGATTTCGTTTCGTTGGCCTTAATGCGCCATCCTCTATCCGGCATCCGGCCGTCTCTTAGCCAATGTGTTATTTTGTCTAAACTGGCTTGCAGTTGCACACAAGATGCTTGATTTGGTGAATCATCAAAAGAAAAGCAAATAACTGTGTCGTCAGTAAATGTCTCGATAATAGCATCGTCTGGTGTAGGCAAATCAGCAGTATAAAGAAGGTACAAAGTAGGCCCCATAATACTTCCATGCGGCACACCTGCTTGGATTTCATTCAGCTCTGTTGCTGCTTCCCCTTGATTGACAAAGAAGTGTCTACCCTTTAGATAAGATCTGATGAAGTTGTAAAATTTTATGGGCAATGACTTTTTTATTTTATATAATAAACCGTCATGCCAGCTCCCTCCACTAATCTGTGAATTTGTTCGATTGTGCTGTGGTTTTTTCTAAAGCCGAACTGATGTTCAGGTATCAAAATTTACTAACCATTTAAGGCCATAAAATAATTTATGAAAAGTGTAAATTAAGGGAGCGAAATTCAAACTTCCAAAACGCGCCACCATTGGTCGAAAGGAAATGTGACGTCATTTGACACGCCATTCAAATTATCGGCGTCGAAGTTCATACTGTGGTATTAGTATTACTGAGAAAAATAAATAATTTAAACCTATATTTTCGTGCTTAAAGGTTTTATTAAATGATACAATTGTTAAGTTATTCTTAAAAACATTTTTTCAATACTCAAACAACTCTAACAAAACAAATACCTACAAACTCTTTTTCAATAGCAGTTAGCATGCTACTACACATTACATTTTTAAAATGTTTCTTCCTCTGAATCATTTTCCACTTGACTCAGATAAATAACTTGGTTGATAATCAGCAGATATACAAGATATAAGATGCTTTAGAAGTATTATCAGCTGTGTTTTCATTAAACAATTTACTTTTTAAAACAGTTTTACTGGTAAAGTACCAGTATTGTGTGTTGAATGAGGAAATGGTGACAATGCTACATTTTGTTTTTCAGCAGGTATATTTACATTGACACCTTTACTTCCATACTTCGGTTTAATATTAACTTGCACAGCTTAGTCATTTGGTAATTTATCTTCAATATGCGAAAAGCAAGGCTCTGCCTTATGATCATCACATTCAATAGGAGAAGTACTGAGTCCTGTCTGATTAATATCACAGACATTTGTATGGGCAGTACTAGGACTTACTTAGAGTATATCACTTCTTTATGAAGGTCATCATTTTTTAAACACTACTTTTGATAACTAACTCTGAAAAGGCTTCATTAACCGATATCAATCTTTGCGTTTTGACTATGCACATTCATGAGAATGTTCTCTCAGCTGATGTTTTTGCCACAAAAATATATGAGGCACAACTCTTTTCTTCAAACTTAGATTACATTTATCTCCTTGTTGTTTTTGTTATACATATTATATTCAATACAATTGGCTGTATCTTCCTTAACCTGAAATAAATCGACAAAAATAAAAATTTCGTAAAACCAAAAAAAGAATACGGTTTTTATAGAAATTTATACTGAACTTTTGTAAGCTAGGTTAGGTTAATTTTAAACCTCATATTTTCTAATGTTCTATACTTACTATATATTTAAACTATTAGATTAAACTTATTATAAATAAAGTATACTTACGTTAAATTGATCTTCACAACAATATAAACACGATTTAGGACATATATTATCCCTTTTAATTACCATACACCATTGTTTTTGTATTTTCGCATCTCTTGGAATACAAAAAACACTTTTTCGGGAGTTTTTCTAATACTATTTTTGCACTCCGGTACTATACAATATTTGTAAGATGATTTTTATCTTCTTCCATGACTTGTAAAGCAATTAAAACTTAAAATATGTATGAAGTAACTAAAAAGTTCATAGTAAACATTCACTGGACTTGTCATCGTGACGTCATGCAAAGCGCGCGCAAAATGACGGCGTTTGAACGGCTCAAATTTACTCAATGTTTTAATTTTTAATTTAAAAAAAAACTAGAATCTTTTCAAACGTATTTATATTTTTTTCTACGATATAGAGAGGTAAATGATTAATTTACGTCAAAAAAAAAAATTACATGAATGTTCCCTATTGGAAGTAAACTTATTGGTTGGTCTGTATGATTTTGCATCTTCCGGGCTTCTACCTGGCTTGGGAATCATTAAAATTTTTGCCACTTTCCAATGTGGTGGCACAAATTCTCTCCTTATAATGGCGTTATACAGTTGAGTTATGACCCTTAAACCCACATCTGGCAATTCCTTTAGAACAGTCGCTGTTATTAGATCATAGCCTGGTGCTTTTCTCACGTCTAGTTGTCGAATTACTGATTTTATTACAGCTTTTTTTCAATTGGTAGCTCTAGTTGGTGTATTTTTTCTAGTTATTCTGAAATCACATGTATTTTAGAGGAACTAACGTTTGGATTTGGCTTGAAAACTACATGTAGATGTTCCATAAATACTTGAGCTTTTTCGGCCTTATTAGTAGCCCAGGAGTAGCCCTTTTGTAGGGGCGGCTGATAATTTATAGGACGTTTAAGATATTTTGTAGCTTTCCATAGTGAGTAATCAGTAGAGGTTTTACTATCAAGCTCTTGTAAATACTTTGTAAGAATTTGGTTATGATCATCATTTAACAATTGTTTAAGTTGTGCTGTCAATTTGTTATAAATAGTTTTATCAGCCGGAAATCTTGTGGTCTGCCATTGTTTTCTAGCCTTGCGCTTCTTGGCTAACAGTTCTCTAATAGTAAGTGAACAATGAAGACCATCACGAGTGTTGGCAGGAGGCGGAGGTGTGGATTCCCACGCAGCGTGCTGGATAATATTATTGATGTATTCCACGGCCTGTGTTATGTCTTCGTCTGACTCTAGAGGTATTTTTTCGTTCATGGAGCTTGTTATTAATTTCCGAAAATAATTCCAATTGGTTCTATGGGTATGAAGTCTGCATGGTTTCTGGCTTCTTAGAATTGAGCGACTCAGTTTTATTTCAACAGGATAGTGATCAAAGTATGTGCTGTTGATACCTTTAGTGACACAAAAGTCAATTAGGTCTGGTTTTTTCTTAGTGTCAGTTGGCAATATGTTGGCTCACCAGTAGAAACAACGCCAAGATGTAGTTTTATAATGGTCGATAATAAATATCGTCCTTTGGGAGAGATTATCCGAAAACCCCAGTACGTGTGTTTAGCATTAAAATCACCACCTGCATCGAACCTTGTCCCCAAGGTTGCGAAGTACACCTCATAGTCCACTTTTTTTATATTATGTTTTGGTGGACTGTAAACAGCTGATATGGTCACAGGCCCAGACCAGTCTTCTATCTCTATATTTGCAGCCTCCAGTTTTTCAGAACAGTAGTGTTTAACCAAATGATGTCTAATATTGTTCTTAATCAAAATTGCACTTCCTCCGTGAGCTTTACCATCAGGATACATTGTTTTTTTTTTTTTTTTGGATGTCTATTCTGTTAGCCCTGTTGGCTATTACAGCGTCACCGGGGGTTCCCCATGGGGGCCAGATGGGCCCCCATGGGGAACGATGTCCCGAGGGCGTCTCAGATTGAGACACGGACCTCGGCTCGGGGCGTCGTTAGTCTGGAGGGAAGCTAAGGACATTTGGACACTAGCGTCCTCCGACGGCAGAACGCCGGAGCAACGGAGCACTTATTCAGTTGGGACCTCGTCTATACCGGTATAGAAGGTGTGTGTCTGTATGTTGTGTGGTGTCACTTATGCCTACGCGTACACGTTATTACCTACCGTGAACGCGTCGTCGGGGTCAACGAGTACCGACTTGGATCTTCTTTTTCTGACTAAAGTAGTCTTACGTGGTCTATACTCTGCGGCATCAGCCACCAGTGCATTCGGGTGTCGCTCAGCACGTTCAAAGTACTTTTGAGAAAGCCCCTTGAAGTACTGAGCGATGGTCGGAAGGTCTAAGTCTCTATGGAGATTGATGTTGCGTACGAACCACGGCGCCCCGGTTGCAATCCGTGTAAACCTGTTCTGAATCACCTGAAGGGGTTTCAGATTAGCGTGCGCAAAAGCAGGACTCGCATAGGACATGACGGAACGTATGCAAGCTTTGTAAAGTGTCACCTTATAGCGAAGGGAAATTTTACTCCGCTTGCCTAACAGCGGATATAAACGACCTAATATGTAGACCGCTCTGCTACGAACGGTCCTAATATGCTCAGTGAAAACTAACTTTCTATCTAACGTTACTCCTAGGTATTTTGCCTCGTCTTTCCAAGGTATCGGTCTATCAAAAAGTTTGATTCGCGGGAGGATCCTTGGGGGGCCCCGTTCGAAGAGCACCGAAACGCTCTTCTCAGGGTTTACCTCGATCCGCCATTTCCGCAGCCAACTCTCGAGGGAGTTGACTGCGGATTGGAGACGTTGGTATATCTCCCAGTGATCCTTAGAGGATGTGTAAAGCGCGGTATCGTCCGCGTACATGGCAAGGTGCACTTTAGATCGCGGCCTAGGAATATCGCTAGCGTAGATGGAGTAGAGGATGGGCGAGAGAACTGAACCCTGGGGGACACCAGCCCTGATGGGGCGAGGAGTTGACAGAACGCCTTCCACTCTGTAGCGAAAGGAGTGATTCGACAGGTAGTCCCGTATGATGAGTACGAGTCTGTCCCACACCTTGAACTGGTATAGCTTGTACACCAGTCCATTGTGCCAAACCCTGTCAAACGCCTTAGCTACATCGAGGAAGAGCGCTCCTGTCCTATGCTTCTTGGCCCTCACAGTGGCCCCTATCAGTATGTGCTCCGTGAGGCGTTGCACCTGATGGGAACATTAATGGTTGGCTCTAAAGCCGAACTGCTCGTTTGGGATGATTTTGAGTCTCTCGACTTCCGATCTAAGTCTACAGAGGATGATTCTCTCATATACTTTCCCTAAGGAACTAAGAAGACTAATAGGACGGTAACTACTAGGCAGATGCCGGGGTTTGCCCGACTTATGGAACCTTATTACTATGGCCTCTTTCCACTAGGCCGGAAACGAGCAACCGGCCAGTAGAGCGTTAAAAATGGTAACCAATAGGTAAATTAGAGGATGCGGAAGGAGCTTTATCACTTTGTTAGTGATCCTATCGGGACCTGGCGATTTCTTGGCGTGATGCGCCCTAACTATGGACGTCACCTCGTCTAGGTTCGTTTCCTTGATTGGCGGACCGACCGGTGGCTGAGAACACATTATATTGCCCGATTTGTGGACTATTTCGACATGATCGCGATCAACCGATTGAGCAGACAGACGGCACTAGCTCTCTAGACTGTCTGCTAAGCACTCAGCTTTGTCAAGGTCGTCAAACGCGATGGCGGAGTTAGGTCCAACCAAGGGAGGCATATCTGAGACAGTGTCCGCTTCTTCAACGCTCTCTGCAACCGCCAGAATGCCTGGTGTGTTGGAGAGAGCGCCGCAAGCGTCCTTTCCCAGCCGCTATCTCTGAAGTCGTCGAGAGCTTGTCTCGACTTTCTCTGGAGACGGCGCAGCCTCCGTCGGTTGTCATCTGTCGGGTATCGGTCGTGGGCACTAATCGCGGTGTTTTTACGGGTGATGAGAAGTCTAATGTCCGGAGGGATTGCTCAGTAACCCTCGAAGTTCACTCGGACCTCCCTCGAGGACTTTCCTATGCTGTCTACCAAATGTTCTGTGAAGTTAGTCGCGGCTGAGACAGCGTCCTCGACCGATGTAAGCTGGACAGGAATTTTGTCGAGGTGGGCTGATACGGGGGAATGGAGTTGCTCTCGTAGCTTTGTCCAGTTAATTATTGATTTTCTCGCGGGTTCCCTAGGGGGGGGGGGAAGTCCTAGCTGAAATAGGACCGGTCGATGGTCAAAGTCTAGCTCGGATAGCGTCGTCGAACGTAACTGGAGTGTCACGCCCTTCAAGAGTACTATGTCGAGCACGTCGGGTCTGTCATGTCGGAAGTCTGTGTCGCAGTATCGCGTGGGACTCAAAGGCGCAATGATCTCGAAGTCGAGACCAGCCTTGTAACTTAGACTATCAAGGAGATTTCCTCTACTGTTTGCGACAGTAGAGTTCCAGCGGGGATGTTTGCAATTTAGGTCGCCGGCCAGAATGGTTGCGTTACCTAATTGGAGTAAGGACTTAAGGTCCCTCTCAACTAAGGCTTTATCGGAAGAAAGATAGACGGATGCTAGTACGATCGACTGATGGCCGGTCATACCCACCTGACATAATGACGCTTCTACGTTAACTAGTTGGGGCGGATCGAGCGGAGTGCAATGAAGAGACCTTCTATAGTAGATGATGGTTTCCCCCTTCGCGGTAGCCCTATCGTTCCTAACGAGACGGAAATTCGCGATGCGCGGATCACGATTACACGGTTTCAGAAAGGTCTCTTGTACTAACAGGACGTCTATCTGGTGCGTGACCACGAAGTCACGCACTAGATCTATCTGCTTAAGTAACCCGTTCGCGTTGAATTTAGCGACAGTCAGAGAGCGAGGTTTTACCCTTCCACGCGATGTCATCATGTTGACATCGTGAGTTCGTATATCGATTTGGTTGAAAACCCTATCGAATCTCTGTCAGTAGGTGGTAGAGGTGTGCCTAATACCCTAACGACTGTGTACTTACACGACGCAGGCTATTACGACGAAATCTTTGAATTCCGTTTCGTAACCTAACTAGGGCGACGTCGGACTTGTTGGACCCCTATGCAGGCTCGCCGGCCCGCAGGTGTGCTTGCGGCGATGACTCATACACAAACACAATCACACCCCTGGCTTGCACACAATGGAGGTCGTTATCTTGACTGGCGCAGGTGTACGAACGGTCGGTGCAGGTGGTCGGCGCAGGTGGCTGGGTGGTCAGAGTGACGGCCCAGGTAGGTGGCGCGGGTAGGCGGAGCAGGTAAAAGGGACATGTGTCCCGGTCGACTGCTCAACGGTGAATGTAGGATGCATTGTGTGGTAAAATGTATGACCTGGTATACTGATAGTTTTTCGCAGTGAAATGCGTCTCTGATATTAACATTATGTCAATGTTATTTAAGTACATATATTGTTTAACCTCAAGGGTATGTTTTGACAGTCCAAAGGGATATTTTTCCTATTTGCATTCCAAAGGGATATTTTTATGGAGTCCAGTTTGGAATTAATTTGGACGTCAGATTAAGGAGAACATTTGTCATTGCTGTCAGTTGTTGCATAATTTGTTTCATTAAGGTCATTAATTCCTTCATGTCATTGTTACTATCATTACTATTTTTATTCAAAAGTTCTTCTGCTTGATTTTTATCAGATGCGTTTTTAGTAATTTCGACGTATGTTAAGCCTGTTGTTGATGTTGTGTTAGATTTTTCTTTTGTCTTTTCAATTTGTGTAGGTCTTTTAGATTTTTCAGGTGGAGGTGCAAATTTTATTTTTTGAAGCTCTCTATAGACTTTGCAGCGCTTATAATTGGCTGGATGGTTACCTTCACACAGTATACACTTTACTTTGTCAGATCTATTTTTTCGGTGACAGTCAGCTGACAAGTGATCACTAACACACTATGCATTTTGGACTTCTCCTGCAGTAAGCTTTTGTGTGTCCATATTGTAGACAATTTCCGCATTGAGGAATTTCTCTCTTTGGTCTTGGAGGTTCCAATACCACTTTACAGTGTAGAAGATATTTTATATCGTAAATGGACTTATTATTTTCTTTTTGTTTTATTTTCGCTATAAACATTGGTAGTGCTTTATTAGTGGTATATTGTTTTATATTCCAGATATTGGTGCATTCATGGTCTAGTTCCGCGAATGCTTCTTTTATTTCATTGATGTTTGTGGAAGGATGCATATGTTTCAAAACTACTCTAAAACTCCTATCTTGTTTCGGTTTATAGGTATAAAATTCAGTTCCTTTTGTCTCCAGCTCTTTGACTATTGTGGTGTATATTTCTGATGTTTTGGGTTGGATCTTTACCTGTTCATTCCGAAGAATCTTTAATTCGTATTTATTATGTGCATGCGCCTCCAATAAGTCTATTGGAGGTGGTTTACTTGTTTTATCAATTTTAGTGGCATTATCCGTATTGAGTTGTTGTGGTCCGTCGTCTTCCAAAAGGGTAAAGCTGTTTGACATTTGTGTTAGTGGAGGTTGAGATAGCCAGTATGTGTCAATTTTACTTTGTTTCTGAAATCTTTGAAATTCAGGACTGGTCCGTTGCCGTTATTTATTTGTAACTTGAATCCAATCTTTTTTCTATTTTGGTAGTTTGTTGGGGTTCTGCCCAAAAGTCACTGGACGATGACGATGTTGGCCTGAGAAACATGCCAGCCTGCATCAGAGTTTTCTTTTTCTCAACTTCGATGTTTTCTTGACTTGATAGTGTTTTGTCCGTCTCAGAACCTTTGAGGCAATCCGAGCTTTGCTTAAGGAGACATTTGCCTGCATAACTGGTACCCCCCTGGAGTGTTTTATTTATTTGTGTATTATTAGGATTTATGTTCATAGTGTTTCCACAAGTAGGGTTGTTCATTGATCACTTTATGGGATAAAGATAATCTGGTGCACTGAGTACGAGGACATTTTTCTTTAAGGTATTGCAACACTAATCAATTTAGCAGTTGACACTACTATTTGACAAAGACCAAAGATATCAACTGTTTCAAATATAAAATAATTAAGAGGGTATCTTATATATTTTTTAGGCAGTTAAATCCCTAGCATCTGTCAACTATAATTTTTGAGTGATGTTTTTACCACAAATTTCGAAAGTTTGCACTCAGATAACACTTTCACTGATGTATTTGGCACTCGTTTAAACTTTTTTAATATTTTTATCTGTAATAGTCTTAGTCTGCGTTAATTAATTCCGAAAACTAAGTGAAATATACACTACGGGCAACGGTCCCCCAAGTCCCGACGCAATGACTTCAATTAGAACATAATAATATTATTTTATTCCTTTTAGAGGTCTTTTTGTATCGGGGGTTTTTTAATTTATCATATATCAATTGCGAAATTTAAATTTAAATAAGCTAAGGAGACTAATTAAAAAAAATATATGATATACCCTAATGGAACAACCAGGTTTAAAAATAAATACTTAATGTACAGACTTTATTCACTTAAAAAAATTATTGTATTATACATAAGTTATTTAATTTATGTAAATAGTTGAATATTATTGTATACATGTTCGGAGGGTAACTATTATCACCATCTCCAGGTACTAGGAACGTTCGACAGCGTGGCCAAAACAATTAAGTCCACGCTAACGGAGGCCTTGGTTCAGATCCTGTCTCCGAAGCGACGCGTGGATATTCTCCGAGACTGCCTCCACGCCAAGCAACAGGGCCGACCTTACGTTATGGCTTTCTGCGGGGTTTGTGAATTATATTGTTATATTCTAATATTTTATCGGCCGCTTCACAAGCTTAAACTATCTAACTAATGTTAAAATATTGCAGAAACTATGGCTAGAATTTCCATTTGAGTTGTAAGAGTTTTGGTTTGAAAATGGTATCATTTGAAAGGGGTTGGTCTCCCCTTTCTTTTAATACTATTCCCAGCCTGAGAAAATGCGTAGTTTCTTTTTTATATGTTTTTTTGTGTGAAATAAACTTACCGTGTTTTCACCAATATTAGCACAAAAACACAATGTTTAACACAAGAACACTTCACATCTATGCAATATGTTTATCAATTATTTATATGATATTATCAATTTTTCATTTTAATTTAACAAGAAAAACACAATTCGTAACAACTTTGTTGTTTTAGATTCCCTAATGTTAAATGGCGGCAACTTGACATATGACGTTTGTGATTTAAAATGCTTTTTGAAATAATTAATATTTATATTACTTTTTTTGTCAAAACCGACTTTGTTAACCCCGACTCCACGTAGTCTTGTCTGCCCTACCCCTAGAGTGTTTTTGTAAATCCGGAGGCGCGGAAGGAGGGCAGCCCCCACCCGCCGTTACACTGAGTTGAAACCCAATCGAGCCGTAGCTACTGAGGCTGGTCGCCGAAGGCGACCAACAAGCCGAAGTGGCGAAGGCGAGCTTGGGTTTCAGTTCAGTGTTACGCAAGGGTGAAGGGGCTGGCCATCCTGAAGCGCCGGAGACGTCACAGAAGTCTTAATTACTTACATTTTAGGTTAGTTTTTACGAAACTTCAAATCGAAATATCTCCAAAACTAAACATTTTCTCACAATAAAAATGGTGTCAGGGGATAGGGCTTCGACCCCTCTTTTCTCCCTATCCCCCTCTCCCTTCTATTCTTACAACTCAATTGGAAAGAGTTACCGAAACTATACTTCAAGCTACTAGATTATCAAGGAAAAATAAAATATTTGACCGTTAAAGTCTTTAATAATTGTTATGTCGCAAAATATAGAGAACTAATCGACGCGCCATTCGAAGACTTACAATATAAAAAATATATATTGTAAGAAATATCTAAACCGAACAAAATATTTAACAGGTGAACGGAGTGGGTAAATCGACAAATCTGGCGAAGATCTGTTTCTGGCTGATCGAGAACAAGCTGTCCGTGCTGATAGCGGCCTGCGACACCTTCAGGGCCGGCGCGGTCGAGCAGCTCCGGACACACGTCAGGAGACTGGACGCCCTGCACCCCGGGACCGTGCAACTCTATGAGAAGGGCTACGGTGAGTTCCGAGATACATTATGTCTTATTAGTAAGGGGTACGGTGAGTACCGAGATACTTTATGTCTTATTAGTAGGGGTACAGTGAGTACCGAGATACTTTGTCTTATTAGTAGGGGTACGGTGAGTACCGAGATACTTTGTCTTATTAGTAGGGGTACGGAGAGTACCGAGATACTTTATGTCTTATTAGTAGGGCTACGATGAGTACCGAGATACTTTATGTCTTATTAATAGGGGTACGATGAGTACCGAGATACTTTATGTCTTGATTGTAGGGGTGCGGTGAGTACAGATATACTTTATGTCCTTATTTATTATTATAACTTACATATTTTTATATAGATTGCCCTTTTCTCACTACGTCGTTACTTAATAAGTACCCAAAAAATATTGGCCAAGTTACAATACTGTGAACGCAGCTACTAAACCTGTAAAATAATGTTATTTAATCACATTACATCTATCTTTATCGAGTAAAAGTTGTCAATTTTAGGACTATGTTAGATAATTTGAAAATTGATAATTTGTGTGTTCACAAATAATAATAAGAAAACGGACTTGACAATAATAATATCAAATTAAGGTAACAATTTAATCACAGGTAAGGATGCGGCGGGTATCGCAATGGAAGCCATCAAATACGGGGCAGACTCAAAGTTCGACGTCGTTCTCATAGACACGGCGGGAAGAATGCAGGACAATGAACCCCTCATGAGAGCATTGGCAAAACTTATCAAGGTCAATGAACCCGATCTTGTTCTATTCGTAGGGGAGGCTCTCGTCGGAAACGAGGCCGTGGACCAGCTCGTTAAGTTCAACCAAGCGTTGGCAGACCACAGTTCCTCGACTAACCCTCATGTTATTGATGGAATTGTTCTCACAAAGTTTGATACAATTGATGATAAAGTTGGTGCAGCAATTTCGATGACCTACATCACTGGCCAGCCAATCGTTTTTGTTGGAACCGGTCAGACTTACACCGATTTAAAAGCACTGAATGCCACTGCTGTGGTCCACGCTCTTATGAAGTGATGTATTAGTCACAAGTTATTTTATTTACTGTGGTGTTTATCTTAATCGGTTTTTATGACAGAATTATATATTTTTAATATATGTAATAAAAGATATGGTATTTTTTTATTACTTTTACCAGCACATTACTACACAGCATGATAATTAAAATACTAAATCTCTTCCAGAAGACCATCATCTCCTAATACTCTATGTTTCTAACCTGTTGTATTACTTAATTTTGTTTGAATTCTTCAATTGTGATAATTTTAAAACTATATTATTTTTTAACGTAACACATTATCGTGGACTTCTTTATCTTCTGTCTTTATTGTGTGATATATTTCTTAGTTTTTATAAATCTACTTTATAGTATTTACAATTTTAAAATAATATAAATATTTTCGATCATCAAATATAACACAATTTTCTCTCAATATATAACACTTCTTTTGATTAATGTATAAACATTTGGTGTTTGGTAAAAAGTTAAAAGTATATTTTTCTTGTTTTTTTATATACTTGTATGTTAAGCTTTCCAATAAATTTCTCACTCTGTGATTATTGGATGTTATAGTTGATATTATTTTTTAAAGGTGCTGGTTAATAAAAGGATCCAATTAGCAGAAATATATATGAAATGCGTAGAATTAATTTTACAGTGCCTTGATCCCGAGATGTTATTGAAATATTAATTTAGCGATTTTGTAAACAACACTGCCTTATGGAGATCATATAAACAATGTTGGACATATGTATATTATTTGTTAATAATTTGTTATAATAAATATTTGTTAAATAATTTTTAGATGTTGCATATTATTTTTGGCAGACATTTTTAGTTTCATGAAATTATCTCAGGGATGTAAGTAATGTTTATTATTGTCATAAATTTTATTACACAAATATATCAAGGCGATTTAAATTAATTTAAAATAGGTAGCTGTACCACAAAGTGTTTATACTGTATTCCAGGCTTTGTTCCTGGACAAACAATAAAATGAATACAAATGAAAATAATGTTTTTTTTTATTATTTTACCTGTTCAACCATTTTTTCCTAAATAACTATAAACAGAATACAAGTATTATAATAGTTGTGTTTTTATTGGGAAATCTCTATTTTTCATATTTTTATATTATAGGCAATTAAAAAATTAAAACATTTTACATATTATTGAATTTTTTTACATATCTGTTTTACAATATTTTATCTCGTAGGCACTGCTTATAGCTATATAAAATGTAATTTATAAATATATTGTAGTCGTATACATATATGTATTACATATATTACATATATTCAAACGAAATTAGGTTCAAACCTACCAACTGGTGATACAATGTCAATGTGGCAATCAACGAACTAATAATCGACTTTCACACGAGATAGCATAGCGCGGTTTAATTATTACGAACACTTTATAAAATTTAAAATTGACCTTTTCATTAAGCGTTTCCTAATTATGGTAAATAGTTTTAGCGCGTATTTTCGGACATTCAAACGGAACGGTGTTAGAGACAGCTGCGTTTAGAAATGGACAAAGCATACGAATATATTAAATCCGCATTTATTACTTTCAAATTAGAAACATGTTGCTGCTTCGCTCCTATACGCATCGGTGTTCTTATAGTTGGATATTTTAATTTATTGATAGCGGTAAGTGCAAATTACCCCTTAATTTATGTACAGAATGATAGTTATTGTATAAGTCAGTAAAGATTCAAAATTTGGCAATTACATCGATTTTTTAAAATGGTTAATTGAGGGTAAAGATAAAAAAGGGTAGTTGTTAGTAGTACCCATCCCTTAATAATAAAAAACTACGTAGTAACTGTATAGCATACAAAAGGAGTTTTTTTTTAGAAAAGCAGTTGCGACAAAGTTTAAGTTTTAAGTCTTAAATTTCACTTTAAATAATATGTATTTTAAATGTGTAGATATTATCTCTCATGGGAACAGCGGACGGCGGCATCACACCGCCTCTGATGGAAATTCAGGACCAGTTCCTTGAGGATAACGCTTCTAAACCAGTGGGCATCATTGCTTACTCGTCTGAGCTAGCCTTTAGTGCCTTACTGTTAGGTGCTATGTATCGTGTAAGTAACTTGTTTATATATAAATTATAATTATAAACCGACGTTTGTTTCATATATAGTGAAATAAATGGGAATAACAATCAGCTAAACTCACTTTTTCACAACAAGTACGTTTTCGTTAACTACATTTTCTTCGTTCGAGGTAATTCTTAAAGAGAGGAACAGTTCGTTAAGCAATAAGTAATAATTAAATATAGCATAATCATGTTATTTACAAATTCTGGTGATTCTGTGCCTCGTATTTTTTTTCCTAAACGGCTTGGACGATTTTAATAAACTTGGTTTTAAACTAATGAATTTACCTACATGAAACATAGCTAGAGCTAGCAAGTTTAATTAGTTTTGTTACCACTTGCTATTTTCCACATACTTATATTTTCTGTCATAAATTAAAAGTGGTATATAAGTACCAAACATTACTGTTTCAGCATTTCTCAATACATATTATAGATTAATGACCGTTCCATTCAAAAATTACCGTTTGAATATTCAAAAGTAAATATTCGAATACAAATTAATAACAATTAATAATTAATATGAGTACCTACCTACTGTGTAGAATGTATTTAACGCCGGCAAAGCCACTGGGGGGTAATAAGTATTTCTATTAAATATTTAACTTTTTATGTACAGAATGATGTCATCTTGCTCCGTGTGTACATGTATTACGCGATGGTGACCATTATAACCTCCGTGCTGGTGTACTCTATGGTCATTGCAGCTGTGTCATTACTTACCAAGATAGTTATTATTGGCAATATGGGTATGATTAATAAACTGTACTTGATTTAAAAGATATACCTAGTCTAATAGAAAAAAATATACTTAAAATAACATTGTTTTCTTTCTTAGTTTACAATGGATATGTATTATTACTGATAAGAAGCGCAATCGTGGAAATCAAAGAAACTAGAACGTCTGAGAAAAACGGTCACGTCACTCTATACTCTGTGGTCAAAGCTCCGTATGAGGAAGAGAAAATCGACGTCGAAGTTATCGCTGAACCCACGAAAACACATTCCGAAAATACATCCAAAGAAGACAATACTACAGAACAAAAAGACGAAGAAACTCCAGTTCCAGCTAAACTGGAAATAGTAACTGAAAATCCTAAAGAAGAATAAATTATTTTTTTTCAATAAAGTTTTATTATTCGCAATTATTTGTTTTGGTTGTAAAAAAAATATGTGTGATAAATTCTTGGTAACTTGATTTGTAAATATCTTATACCTACTTTATATCAATCTCCAATTACAAAAACGAAAATATTATTATTTAAAAAAAGGCTATATCCATTTAAAGTTTTTAATGTGTACATTTTTTATTTAATAACCGCCTCCCATAATTGTAGTATTGTTATCGAACTACAACTACTAGTACTATAGTATAGTTATCGAAGTACAGCCAACCAGTGGCCGACTAAGCCCATCAGATGCCCGGGGCGGCATATTTGAATGAGGTGTATTGTTTAAAGATTTTTATTAATTACACATTTGTATGTAACATTGAGTATGTACCTATCTATGTTTATTTGATCCACTTCTTATGATTATTGTTTGAATTAGATTTTCATAAATAGTAAGAAAAGTTTTTTTTATAAAAAAACACATGTAATAGAATTTCCAATAAAAATTAAAGGACTATTGGACTGTCGATTTTATTTTCAAACCTGATCCTTAATTAATTGATAGTAAATTTCGAACATATTCTCTAGTGCTACAGCCAGTGCGTCATGTTTCAAACATAAATTTCAACTATTTGAAAAATATTGTTTAGTTTTTGAAAATATGTGTAAACTTGTATATATGTGTAAACTTGTATGTTAAGCTTATTTAAATTTATATAAAATATAAATATAGAATGAAAAATAAACCAATTGAGCTACAATATCGCTAGAGATATGCAGAGGCGTAGCGAGTTTAACTTGCACCCGGTGCCCAATACCGCTTTAGCTCTCCCATTTAGAAAATAATAAAATGTTAAATAAACTCCCAACTTAGTAAATAAATAAATAAATTCATAAGCTCAAGCATGCGTTTTTTCTGTTGTGTGCTTGAGAAGTATATATATGGAAAATAGACGATCTTTTACTTGTTATTTTCCGAATACTTGCTTTTTCTGTGACTATAACGAATTATGCATGTTTAGAACGTATTTCAAAGACGGAATTAGTAGGTTCTTTCCAAATTTGGTTAGGTAGGGAGAGGAGTGTGGAGGGTGAAGGCGAGCGTTTTTGCGCATAATAAAGGGGCCCCTTAAACCTACTCCTGGGTTGCAAGTCCCAAGCACTGCTTGCACTCCTCTCCTTGCAACGCGATGGGCCCGGCACCCGCACGGTGAATCCATGGAATGCTAAGAAGCTTCGTCTCTATTGTATAAGAACGAGATAGACTTCATAATAACGGATAACCAGTAGATATTTAGGGATGTCTTAGTAATGAACCACAGGTATACCTGAAAATACTGGAAGCAATCACCGAATTATAAGGGGCACCCTAAATATCAATTTTAAGCTCGAGCGAAACCGCATGATGAGGTCTGTTCTTCGTCCAACTGTGCCCCAAACCGGACATGATGCGTTTCAGCTGGAACTGCAAAACAGATTATCTGCACTCGAATCCTCGAGTCCTCGTCAACATTTGCCCGCAACTTGAACGTCATAATAGGGATTGTTCGCCAAGTGGGAATGGGGCACTTTCGGAAAAGTCAACCAGATGAAACCAAACTTTCAAGCTAAATCCTAGAACTGATGTGACCTCGACAAGAAACATAAGAGAATCCTTCGTTGTATATCCAGTTGCTCTACAAAAAGATCCGGAGCTTGGTATGCCGCGACCACTGAAGCTGGAACATTCACCCCAAACAGAAGGCGATTGAGTGAAAGCGGGAATCTAAAAACTTTACAAAACCACTGGGAACAAGTCATCTGACTAAATTAACTGACCTCGAATGGTGAAGCCGTCACATCAGTTCCGGAGATACTTGCTGAAATTGAGGACTTCTACGCAAATCCATATTCCTCACACGCACCGAAGGCTACACAAGCGCAAGCTAACCTAGAGCCCCACTTATCCACCACATTACGGACGATCCACGAGACGTAGATGTCGACGAAATCGAGGCGGGTCTTAAACAACTTAAAAATGTGAAGAGTTCCGGGAAAGATGGAGTAGCCTAGGCCATATTAGATACATATTACTCTATATATTACTTTTCTGAGCCACAATAATAAGCTGTTTTTCAGAGTCGTCACGAATCGTCTGGCATCAAGATTTGTCAAATTCCAACCCACCGGAGAAGGCTGAGTTTTGTAAATGTCTGGCTTTGGTGGACCAGGAAAAAGCTTTCGACTTCGTTTAAACCTTTGCTATTCCGGAGTCTTTGCAGCGCTGCCAAGTCGACTGGTGTTATGTATAGGTGATGAGAAATCTCTACCAAATGGTAACGATGTCAGTCCAAGTAAAGAACCACCAAGCAACTCCTATCTAGTAGTCTTGAAGTGTTAGACAGAGTGACGTTATATTCCCGAAACTTTTCACCACTGCGCTATAGGATATTTTCAAGACAATTATAGTGGGATTATTGGGGCATGAATGTCCATGGTGAACACCTCACGCATCTCCGCTTTGCCGATGGCATAGCCATAATGATAGACTCGCTGCAATTCTTGCAGGAAATGCTGTCGTGTCTCAATGCTACCTCAAGACGTGTTAGGTTAGGGATCAAAATGGACAAGACTAAGTTAATAAGACGAAGCTTCTTAGCAATCCATGGATTCACCGTGCGGGTGCCGGGCCCATCGCGTTGCAAGGAGAGGAGTGCAAGCAGTGCCGGGGACTTGCGACCCAGGAGTACTTTATTATGCGCAAAAACGCTCACCTTCACCCTCCACACTCCTCTCCCTACCTAACCAAATTTGGAAAGAACCTACTAATGCCGCCTTTGAAATACGTTCTAGAATTGAACCGATGCTTGTTCTAGAAAGGCCAAGGGTTTTAAGTAGGCTATAGAGAGATTTTGCTGTTATACCTCTCGCTCCCACTTCTACCGCGTACAAACTAACTATAAATTTATTCCTGATCAGTTCGTTGGTCAGTTCGTAATACTTATTGAGCTTGAATGTGTGATCCCTTGGGATGTTTGTTTCCCAAGAAACAGTAAGCTCCACAAGTATCACGCGCCTCAGATGTTTCGAATACAGGAATAAGTCTGGTCTGGATGACGAAACACCAACATCCCCAGGGATTTTGTAATGCTTTTCATACGTGTCCATCATGAGAATTCAATCAGGAGCCGCACCTAATATTGAATAAGGCTTCGCTTTTAATTTTTTGGAGGAGCCTTCTTTAACGGATTCTACAGATCGTTTGGTGGTTGTTATACCCTTTCGCGCTCTTGCTACTGAAAGACTAACCGCTTCCCGTATAATTTCTAATACCTTGTCGTGGCGACGCGAGTATTGACCTTTATCTAGAAGTACCCTACACCCTACTAATAGGTGTTCCGCGGTTCCTATTGCCTCCCCACAGATGTTGCAAGACTTTTCGGTGGCTTTGCCCCATCCTACTAAATTACTTTGATCTGGGAGAGTCATTTGGAATGCATTAAGATAGAATTTTAATAATGCTGGGAACCAATCATAAATTAAGGTGCGCCACCTCAAAGCTAGCGGAATACAAAAATCTTCTATGGTCACCCATTCGTTTTGAATTTCTAGGCTTACCGCGTGGAGTCGGTAATTATCGTTTTCGTCTTGTCGAATAAAAGATTGTGTTATGTCTATGTCTTGAACTTTCCTACTTGATCCTAACCCTACTTTATTTGTTTGAGCACCTATCATAATTTTTTTATGGAATTGAAGTCGTGACTCGAGCTCTGAGGCAACTTTGTCTTTTGGGAGAGAAGTTACAGTATCATCTTTAGATTTTAGAGCCATAACTTCTTTCTTTTTGACGCTTGCATCTAACTTTGACAAAAGGGTTTTATTAATATCATAAACGAGGAAAGGCCAATTCAGACGTGATGTTAAAAAAATATCGTAAATCCAAGCTTTTTTGACGTTACTTATTGGCTGGTTGTCTACCTTTTTGAGATCATTTAAAAAGCTATCGACTATTACATCCAACGATGGAGTACGGCCTTGGTAATCGATTTTTTTATCTAAAAATTTAAACAGAGCTGCTTCCGTAACCGTACTAACGCGCTGACCGCCTATTATAAGACCCGGATCGTAAGAGGTATATTTGGTATTCCGTCTACCCAGACACAGAGCACAGCATTTACTTAGTTTTGTCCTCAATCCGCCCGTCCACGTACATAAATCATCAACTACATTTAAAAGTACCTGACATTGTTTTGGATTACGTGTCAGTATCGCGAGATCATCTGCAAAAGCTAGTATGGATTCTGTGTATTTGTTGTTGAACTTAAACCGATAACCCCGCTTTTTTCCATTTCTAATTAATTTGTCTATTAAAATATTAATAACTATATTAAATATTATAGGAGAAATACAACAGCCCTGAAATAAATCAACTCTATAATGGTTTTCATTAAAAATTATAGAGAATTTTAATTTTGAATAATATGATGCAATAATGTCGCGAACTACCGTAGGAAAGTTATACCATTTAAGCGCGAACATCATCAGTTCATGTCGTACCGACCCAAAGGCGTTCTCTAAGTCTATCCAACAAACCGAAATTTGTCTCTCGCTAGTTCTAGCATCTTTAAGGCTTTCCGATATTAACGTATTATGTTCCAGGCATCCAGAAATTCCGGGCCAAAACCCTTTCTGCTGATTAGGCCTTTTTTTTATCGTTGGAAAAATGCGTTTCCGCATAGTCACCCAGGCCAGGAAGGCGATGGCCGGGCGGTATGTGCGGCACCCGGCAGCATAGGAAACGCTGCCATTTTTGAGGCACCCCACTAAAAAACCAACGGCTGCACTCATCGCTACAATGGGGCGCCACGGGATCGCTCACCGTGACGCCCCGGCGGAACCCCCCCCGATAAGGGTACCCCGGGCAACCAGTGTACCCCTACGTCATAGACTTAGTGCAATGGTGAGAGAGGTCGCCCCCCTCCCTCTCACCTAGGCCTACGGCTGGGAAGTAATGGGCTGGACCCTTCTCCTTCGCAGCCTCCCCCGCTGAAGCTCGATGTGACTATGTTGCCATAGCCACAGCCGGCTCCGTGCTGGGCTCTGCGCTCGAGGGTTTCGCACCAGGTGCTAATCCTCGAACTCGTGGAGCCTTGCACACTCGGCTCTTCTGTCTTCGGCTCTATTGTTAATCATGAATTGCGTCATTTTTGTTTGTAAAAAAGTGAAAAATATTTTGGAAATTGTATTTGTTAGGGCTATCGGTCTAGTATCCTTAGGATTATTGACATCCTTAGGATTATTGACATCGGAATGAAGACAAAAAGGGCTTTTCCGAATGAAACCGGTATTTGCTTTCTTGACCAGATTTTACCGAATATATTTAAAAGATGTTTATGGAGCGAAGGACATTTTTTGTAAACTATATAAGGGATACCATCCGGACCTGGTGCTGACTTAGATTGTTTCATTTCATTTCATTCAATGGCTCACCATGAGATATATGAGGGTAAACTCTATCCGCAGTGAAAACTGAAGATCTTACTGACGGTTGCTGCACTTCAGCACCATTGTGTGTTTTAAGATGTTTAATAAACCAGGCTCGTCTTTTGTAATTTTTCCCGCACGTAGGGCAATTCAGTTCCGTTATCGCGCCGTTTTCACCGTTATTGTCAACCGGTGGACAGTTCTTCCGCCCCCCCCTCTCGGACTGTCCTAGGAGTATTTTTCTTGTTTGGACTTTTAGCGTTTATCGACGTCCCGGGCTTGGCTTGTTAGGCCATCGCCCTCGGCTGTATTTCTAGCAGTTTGCTGTCTTCCCAGCTGCCAGCTGTCTTTCCAGCGTCATCCCGTCTCTCCGGGCTGTCAATTTAGATAAGACGAAGCCTCTTAGCAATCCATGGATTCACCGTGTGGGTGCCGGGCCCATCGCGTTGCAAGGAGAGGAGTGCAAGCAGTGCCTGGGACTTGCGACCCAGGAGTAGGTTTAAGGGGCCCCTTTATTATGCGCAAAAACGCTCACCTTCACCCTCGACACTCCTCTCCCTACCTAACCAAATTTGGAAATAACCTACTAATGCCGCCTTTGAAATACGTTCTAGAAATGAACCGATGCTTGTTCTAGAAAGGCCAAGGTCTTTAAGTAGGCTATAGAGAGATTTTGTTGTTATACCTCTCGCTCCCACTTCTACCGCGTACAAACTAACTATAAATTTATTCCTGATCAGTTCGTAATACTTATTGAGCATCCCTTGGGATGTTTGTTTCCCAAGGAACAGTAAGCTCAACAAGTATTACGCGCCTCAGATGTTTCGAATACAGGAATAAGTCCGGTCTGGATGAGGAAACACCAACATCCTCAGGGATTTTGTAATGCTTTTCAATAAACACCGAAATTCACCAAAATTCTTGCCACAAAGTCTAAAGACTAAGCCGAGACGTGGAACCTGACCCATTGTCTGCATGTTACCCAGAGAGCTATGGAAAGGTCTATTCTTGGGATCTCACAAAGGGACAAACTCCTAAACGAGGTTATCTGGCAGAAAACAAAAGTGGCTGGCATAGTCTGATCTGCGCGAGAGACGGCCTTCTACGGCGACAACTGAAGATAAAATCAGTATTGTGCGGCGTATTAAACACAGACAAAAGAGTGACCTATCGGCAGATTTGGTAAATCTAAGACAAAAGCTAAGTGTGAGTCTAGTGTACAAAATTCCCCATGAACATTTAGGTTGTACCCAGTGGATAACTCATAATTTGACCGAAACCCAAAACACCCGTCATGTTTATGTGTGCCGTGAAATGCTTCAAAGATTTAACGGTGGTGACTCAAATACTGTGTTCTACAAACTTACGGGTGACGAAAGGTGGATTTACGGTTGGGATCCGGAAACCAAAAGTCGCTCAGCAGGGTGTGTCTTTCCGAAGAAATGCCAACCAAAGTAAAAAGAGGTCGAAGTGTGGGAAAAAGATGGTGCAGCCTCGTTCTTCGGAAAGATTACGTGATAGTTGTTTTAGAGGATCAAAAGAATGGTTACTGCTAAGTGGTACACTAACTACTGTTTGCCAGTTATTTTGGAAAAGATTTGTAAAAAACGACTTAGTAGACTGTAGAATCCTTCTTCACCACGACAACGTTTCGTCACATACCGCCGTGCGAATAATCGACGATTTCAAGAAGTCAAATGCAGAATTTTTGTGTTGGTGACGGGTGGGCAAAGTGTTTTTCTTTATTTCCTCGGAACTTATTGTGACCCTCGTTATATCAAATATGTATTAGAAACAAAATAAAATAAATACTTGTATGGGGCTCCCATACAACAAACGTGATTTTTTGTGTCCTTTTAATAACGGCAACAAGTAGACGCTTGAAATATTCCCAGAATATTTAGTTATATATTAATTTTATTTTTAATACAAAACTAGGTTAATGCTTGACTACATTCTACATGATGGGAGAGTGGAAATGTAGTCATAGGTGGTAAGGCTAACCTAGCAACCTTTTCACTTTTCTCTTGAAGACACCCACATTATATTTGACCGGAAATACCGACGCAGGCAAATTGTTCCAGTCCTTCGCTGTACGCACTAAAAAAAACGAAGCATAGCGTTTTGTTTGGACAGGAGGAGTGTCCACAACGTCAAGATGAATACCTGCCGTGCATCGGAAAGTCCGGTGATGGAACAGGGACGGGGAATTAGGTCGTGTAATTCCTGCGCACACTCACCAAAATGTATCCTGTTGAATACTGAGAGGCTAGCAATTCTACGTCTGTGTTCAAGGCTGTGGAGGTTGGCGTCAACCAATTCAGGGTCACCAATAAGCCTCTTTGCTTGCCTTTTAATTGAATCTAGAACCGCAAGATGAGTCTTTGAGGCACCAGCAAATATGTGACAACAGTAGGTACTCCACACACGACGGATCTTTGTACAATATCAGTAGCTGTCCTGGTGTAAAGTACTGTCAGACCTTTGCAAGAACGGCAAGCTTTCCTGCAGCTGCTCTTGCTCTGGACTCAATGTACCGACCAAAGTTGAGGTTCGAGGAAATCTCTAAGTCTAACAACTGAAGCCGGTCAGTGTATTCCAAGGATATATTCTGGAAAGTGAAAGGGCTCCTTTTGGCGGTGAACAAACACGTCTGTGTTTTGGTGGTGTTGAATTTGACAAGATTGGCATTGCCCCATGCGGAGACTGCCTGAAGTTCAAACGTTACACCATGGCTTCTCTTTCAGAATCTACTTCATCTCTATTAGCCCGAGTACTTGGCAGATTAATACAGGAATTATCGCAATGATAAATGTCTACTAAACAATAAATTTATATAAATATAGAATGAAAAATAAACCGATACGGGCCCGCGACACTGGGAAACCGTCCCGTCGCTCTACCAACTGAGCTACCGTAAGGCTTTTTTCATTCTATATTTATATAAATTTAAATAAGCTTAACATGGGTATACATGTTTATAGATATTTTCAAACATTATTTTCGGTAGTGGCATCTTTTTAAGTTTATCTATATTGCAAAGTTTATCTATATTATAAATACATAGAAATACACGTTATAAATACTGATATATATTTAATAAACGACCAAACCCAGAAATACAGACATCAATTCTCATCACATACATGCCCGAACTCAAACCCGAAATCAAACCTGAACCCCATTGCGTCGCTATACGTTAGGCGTCAGGGCTAACCAGTCGATGTGCGTGCGATGCGAGTGCGTTAGATGAGCACATGCAACCTACAATTAATTACACATGCAATTAAACAAAACACAATTACACAAATTACATATACAATTAAAAAAACAAGTATGGGGAAAAAAGCTATAAAGTAAATGAAAAATTGTTGAATTTTCTATTTTGTAACAATGTTTGTTTACTTAGTTTAAATATTTTTATCTCAATCAAATGCTATTATGACTTTAACGTTCTCAATCGAGAAATGTAGACGTAAAAGATGGTGGGTTCACTCGCGGCCCCCGCTATCACTTTAACATAAACCCTTGATAAGTTAAAAACTTGTAAAATATTTTGTGCTTTCCTTGGATTTTAACTTATCGAGGTTCTACTGTATATGTATTGCGAATATAAAATTCATTAAATGATGTGTGTAATGAGATATATAATATATATTTAAAATAAATCATCAATATTAGCATTAACATATATTTGTCATCTTTAATTAAATTTGTTTAATTTAACAAATACATATCACAGTTTACAAAATCAAGAAAAAAAAGACTTCTCACTGGGTGACAGCATGGCACATAATGGCGCCATTGGTAGCCATATTGACAGGGGGTTCAGATCAACAGTACAAAAAACCTTCAGTATATAAAGCAACCAAAAATAACATTGAAGCACATTATTTCTATAAAATTAAATAACCATTTAATCATTGTTTTTTACCAGACATTTATATTTTTATTTTTGACAAAATTTGTTTTTAATTTTTATTTTAACTTACATTACTGATAATTAAAGTTAATAGAAACATTTATATAACTTCAGCTTTAAAATGTAATCTTAATATTGACTCTTACATAACATGTATTTTTAAATACATAGATAATCATCTATATCAGGGGTGGCCAACCAGTTGATCTTGGCTGTTAGATTATTGCGACAAGATTTTTTATTTTTTTTTTTAATTGAAAGAAGTATGTAACTCCTAAAAATAATGAAGATAAATTCCAAATGGACTCTCGGTATGAAGTCAATCTTAATTCTGATTAAGTCAGCCACTCCTGATTTATAAAAACTAAAACAATCTTATATTTCACATGACTTTACATTTCACAAAACTAAATATAAATGGAATATACAACTAACCCTTTGAAGAAACATTTGTAACAGAAAAAAAATAATATAAAACTACACCATACAAAAATATTTTGTTTCTTAAAACTAATCTTCAGTTACTAACATTTACAACTGTTTAGTAATTGCATATAATTTACTGCTTGTCTAGTTTTAGTTTGCTGAGACTGCCACCCAAACCGCGTCCTGAAAAAGAAGTACAAACATATTGTATTTTTTGTTATTATTATATATTTTTTGTAATTTATAAAAAAAGCGAAAATTAAATAAGAATTTCGCAATTCATAAAATACAACATTGATGTATACTTTAATAATAATTTATTTCTAGTCTTCTATTATTTACAATTTATGTTACCAAGTAAAAAAAAATACTAACCTCGCCCAATGCGAGGTGCTCCAAGACTTGGAAACTCTTCCTCAGTTAAATCTGGAGCCAACCGGATAGCTTGAGAATCTGAAATATTTATAAACTTTATTATGTATTGCACTATGAATTAGAAATCATCCAAAAATACCCATGTATCTCAAAGTTGCCAAAAATGTGGGCTTTTGCATATTTATATAAATCATTTCTATTTAATCATAATTATATAAAAAAAAAACTTACAGTCAGCTTTAGGCATCCGTAATGGCACATGAACTCGCTTCTGTCTCCTGGAACCTACAATATAATGAAACATTGTACCATCAAGAACATTAACTATTAATAAAACATGTATACTCACTCTCTGAGGTAGTGTTGAGTGAGGAGTCTAAGTATGACTCACTCACAACTGATGTGTTACAAGATGACAGGTTGAGCTGCAAAATATATGATAATGTATTTTATACCAATAGAACTAGTCAACTTTACAACAACGCAACATCTGTATACTTGAACCTATGTTTGTTGGAACTTGCTTAAAAATATAATAATAATAAATTATATTTATTTGTTAGTAATAGGTTATATAACTATTTGAATACACACCTCAAAGCCCGCTATAGATGGAGCGAGTCTATCTCTCTTCTGCTCTTGGTAAACCTGGATGCTCTAAAAAAAACATAGTTCAGATTAAGTGTCTGAAAATGAGGTAGTTTCTAAGTAGCTCATTTAACTGTGTACATTAATGTCAACATATGTTATTGTACACAATATGTGTATGATAATATTTAACAAGTAACATAATCTGGCCACTATCGAATGGGATACGAGGAACTAAAACTAGGCTTGTAATCTGTCCAGGTACATTATGGAACTCGGACAGCTACACTCCCTCCACAAGTCGTATTAAATAGTAAATCAGTTGTAGCTGAACAATATTCTGATGGCAAGTAACAAGCTCAAACTGACTTCAGTAAGGTCAGTGAACGCACCTCGAGGTCGTAGTCGGGCGGCACGTGGCAGGCGGGGCGAGCCGCCACGCCGGCTGCGGGGCAGCAGCTGTCCAGCACCGTGTAGGCCCAGCGCTTCACCCGCGACATACTACACTCCACCGACTTATCTGATTCTTCATGGTGCTGGAAACATTTATATACTTAGTATATTCTGTAATAGTAGGTAATAAAACACCAGGTTGTGTTTGTGAAAATGAATACCTCACAACCGATCCCCGGTGAATACTTGAAGGGATCCTTCTTCAACTGTAATAATGCCAGTGATTCCTTGGGGAAGCCTTCGTTCACTTGAGTCTTCAGAGTATTTAATAATGTGAAAAATAATGTGTCTAACTTGTATATTCGGAATAGAGTTTCATCCTCGGCTGTAAGAAAACTAAAGTAAATATAAAGTGTTTATACTAATATATTGCTATTTTATTTCATATGTGAGTACCTGCACGTCTGCAAAGTTGATGTATAAAGTTTTGTACTGGAGCTATTTTATCGGGCATTGTGAATATTGGTGGCAGAACCTTAGCGGTGCGGTCTTGCTGCTTCAAGTAATCAATGATATTGGCTAGAATTTGCATGTAATTAGATCTTTTGGAGGATTCATCTGGCATTTCCAGGCAATATTCTTTGCTGCCAAGTTTCATGTCATATGCATAGCCAATTGGTATTGTACCTAAAAAAATATTTATAGAATTAGTTAAAATGTATATTTTTTATAAAAATGCTGTTAAACACCATAGGTGACTGATCTTATATGGACATTTTAAATTGCAATGTAATTTTATATACAGTAGAGCGTTTATTATTCAAACTAATTGGAAAAAAAAAGTATTCAGAAAATGATTTTTGTTGGATAATCAGACTGTTGATTCAGCCTTACTTAACCATAGTTAAATAAAAGCCATTTTTAAATATTTTGTACTGATCTTTTTAAAGTATCTTTAATGACTAAAAGAAATTAAAGAAAAAAGTGCAGTTTTGAAAAAAAACATACATACTTGTATTATTGTAAGACAGTTAGTTCAGTAATACTGGTGGCTCTCAGATTGTGTTTTGAACCAAACTTAACTTTATTTTTAATTAAATTGCTGCTGCTGCTGAGAAGACAGACTATCTAGTCTTTCTCCTCAGGGAGAGATAAGAACATGCAAGTCATGCAGGTTGTTAAATGTTGAATAAGCAATCATTTGACAATTGCTGTTTGAATAATAAACACTCTACTGTACTTATGTATCATAATATAAAATATATATCTATATAAGCTCTCCCAATTAACTGTTTAATTATGATTTAGTGTGAAGCATATACTGCACTTTAATATATCATATTACATATTTATTCAAAAAATTACAGCATAATTTACTATACATATTGTTAAAACTTACCAGGGTTAATAATTTCATGATATGTATCTCTTATTCCATCCTCTACATTAAACCTTAGTAGTGTACTTTCCCCAATGATATAATCGGTGCCAGTCTTACAATAGAAGTTTACATCCATCAGGTAAATATCCAGGGACTTGGCAGCTGTAATGAGTATATCAATGTCATAAATATTTTACTAATACTCTGAATATTCAATAACACTAAATATAACATACTATTATTAAATGCACGTAATTTAACAAGATTTTTTATATCCTGCTTTTCCATTTCTTCAGCTGCTTTCATGTCTTGCTCAATACGTTCAATTTCAGATAAAGATATACCAGTTGATGTAAATTTTTGATCACTAATATTTAATTTTTGTTTATGTTTTTTAGCCATGTCCTCAAATTTTGTTCTCACAGATGGTGGAGCATCCTAAACCAATATTAAAATCTATTTTTATTACTCATTTAGAAAAATATATAAGATTTAGGATACATAATGTTTACAATGTCATCTAAAATTTAAAGAGAAAAACGTTTCATCAGTAACAGCTCATCTTCATAAGGTAATTTGAATGGAGAACAATAAAAAGGACTCTCCCTTCTTTTTATTAACAAGCAAAGCAAAACGTAAATACTTATATACCTCTGATAGTTTACAATGAAGTTCTTAATTCATGAAATCTCACTACCATAAAACTATAAATGTTACTTACTCTCCACATAGGACCGGCAGCATCAGCAATTGCTGCCATATTGCTGTAGTTAATACCTTTATGCCTTTGTTCCTCTTTAAAATCAAGCATGTAAAAATAAAAAGCATTTCGAGGCGGCTTCTTCGGCATCTTCCAGCAAATAAGTATACTGTATACGAAGATGCTATTGGTTTTTTATAAAGTTATTAGTTATTATACCTTGATTTAGTATTTTTTAATCTGAAATATGTTTAAGTTATTCCAACTAAATGGAAATCATAAAATGACAAATAATAATTTATAATTGTCGAATCGGTGTGTCAATTGATTGACAGAATAACGGTTTTGTTCTGCCTTTTTAAGATATGGCTGATATCAAGATGTTTTCAGCCAGTCACAGATTGTCAAAAACTTAAACGAAATTAAAATAGTAATGTGTCCACAAAAATATATATAAAGAGTAATACTGTTTTAACTTAAGTCTACCCTTTTTTTTATGAATCTGTATACAGATTTTTCATATCTTTCTCTGTTTTAGCATAATTACTAATCGTAAACTATCAAATTCGCCCTTTTTAATTCGTAACAAGTGAATTGCTTACGCGTGAGTGACTCGTATTTCACTTTATTTAATATATTATACATAATACAGTTGAAAATTAAAATATTTTCAAGTTATGACTTATGAGTTATGACGTGCCAATACAACACAGGCTAAAAACAGGATTGACGTTTGAGAGTTTGACGATTTTCGATGGTGGATCGGCGAATGTAGACAATCGACATTCGAATTTCAATGATTCGGCTGTCGTCTCGACTCTCAGTTCCAACGTCTGTCGACTGACGAGTGTAAAAGTCGTAATGCAAAGTCGGTAAACGTTTTGATGGCTGGTATTAATGCGTGCTGAAAAGAATGTATGGTGATTCGTGAATATAGTGCGGTCTGAATTGTAGGCTGTAGCCTGTAGTAGTATAACAACGTTTAATCATACTAAGTGTTTTTTACAGTGCTTATATATTATTTTAGGCAATTTTTTTAGTTTGGTCCCCTGTTGAAGATTAAATCTTTATAAAACAAGGTAAGCTTTCGTACTCTAGTTTTTGTATCATATACATGGACCACTTTCGAGTTTCCGCTGTTAGTACAAATTTAATGATGCATGTTGAATGATTTTATAATAATAGTGAATCTTCATACTAATTTAGTCTAATGAAAATTAATGAATTTAATAGTTTTTAAAATTACATCGCTCGATTGCTTTTTACTACCGTTTCGGAAAATAATTATTACCGTATTACTTAGTAATTACAAATACTGTATTATAATGAGTGTCAAATAATGAGAGTGGTTGGGTCTATAGATGTAAAACTCCTTATAATCTCCTAAAATTATAATTATTATATATATATTTTTATAAGACCCACTGTAAAATAATTTTGTTCATAATTAATATCTAATTTATTAATTTAATATGTTATTCTTGTTAATCTGTATGTTCTCACATTACACAGAAGCTACAGTTCAGATTTTATTAAAACTTCGTGTGGTGTTAATGTCTAAGTTGATATTATTATACTTTGTGTAGTGACAAAAAAAAATAATAATTTGGTCAACAAATTAAAAAAAAAAATTCAACTCTATAATTGCAATGAAACTAGATCTGCCTGGGTTTACAATATGGATGAAGTTGTAGCTTACAGCTAGTGTATAACATGTATCTATTGTATATTTAGTGTATATTAGTGTATTTAGGAGTAAAGAATGAAATTATCAAGCCAAAAGATACACTATTATTTGTAATTAATTGGCCACCTCTTGCAAGCAGCCTCTTTACATCAATCCCAACAACATTTGTTCTACGACTTTTTTAGTTTGCCCATACAAAATTTATTTGTTGACTCTGAACTGGCATTTACTCTGAGTGTTGATTAGCTCCAAATGTTGACCTTTTAGGTACTTCTTAAAAACACAGAGTAATATGTAACAGAGGGAGCAAACAATATTTTTTTTGTTTTTTTTTTGTGTTCTTTATCAAGATTTGTCAAAAGTCGTAAAACATATGTTGTTAGAATTGATGTAGAGAGACTGCTTGCACAAGGTGGGCAATTAAAATTATACAGGATTATGTCATTCACTTTAGTTATTATATCAGCAGTAAATCTCAGCCAACACGCATTTGATATTATCACTTATAATTTTAGATGGTTGTTGTTTTGGTGGATGCCTGACAGTAATCACTCTAATACCTTCACCTTCTGAGCATTTCATTTTATATCATCATCCATTTTTGTAATTCGTTATGGAGATGCACAGGCAAGGTTTCTTTTTTTTTTTAAATTAAAGCTATGAAAGTTTTATAAAAGGTTTGAGTTTTAGTGTCATTATGTTTAGTGGTCTCATTTCTTGTTATGCATTCAAGTATTCCACTCCAGGTTACACATTATAGAATGACTTCTTAAACACATATCCTCTTTCTTTTTGTACTCTGACCGGACCTGGATAAAAAAGACAAAAAAGGCAACAACAACTACAGTTGTAACATTAATAAAATTGAAAGCGGATGAAAGATATTATATATAAAATAATATTTAAAAACTATTTCTTCTTAATATTGTGAATATAATAAATAATATTTATATTATAATATTTCTTTCTAATGTAATATTGATTCTTATTTCTATTTAATATGTTACCCTAAATATGTTTGTCATGACCTGAAATCAAATTTTGTACTGTCAATTAGGCATTAGCACTAGTTTAGCTTGGCACTATGGATAATAATTATATCCTATGTATGTGCAAATAACTAATAATTAGCATTTATTCATAGACTTAGTTACATTTCTAATAATATGATACAAGGTTAAAATTATATAATATTGAGGTGACAATATTCAAAAGAAATTTACATTTATATATTCCATTGTATATTGTAGTATTATTTATTATATAAAAAAAAAAGTTTTTTTAAAAGCAAACTTATATCTGATTATCAAAAATATGACTGAATAATATATATTATATATAAATATATTTATACAGCCTCAAACATCAATTCAAAATATTTTACATAACAAGTAATTCAAGTGTTCAAAGTAGACAAAAAAAATTGTATCTTCTAATAAACATAAATAAAACTTTTTCAAATAAAAAAAAACATTCAAAACCAGCACACGAATCGAACTTGCGACTATTATGATTACGTCCCCATCGCTCTGTCCAATGAGCTATTGTGCTATTAAACAATTGTTTTATCACATATGTCCGGACTTCTTGGCTAATCATTAGATTATAAATTTGTTTTCTCCATGTATTTAAGATGTGATAGATAAGCTAATCACATTATATCTATACATCTATCACATCTTAACTCATTAACATAACCTACATTAAATTATTTATACAATAATCGTTAGTTACCGTGGGAAATAATAAGAATATATGAAACCGACAAGGGCTTCACGGTTCACTTCGAAAAGTATGAATATATACTACTTTTTAATTATCTGGTTTTACTTTTAATATTAATAGCGTTGTTATGTGTTATAACTATATTCGGTAAAAAACTCTATTTAAATATATTTTCAAATAATATATTTAATTTGTCACTAATAGTTACTTTTAAAATATATCTAATAGGAGATAACAAAATGATAAACTCATTTCTTGCCTTTTAGAGCGTCGTATTGTGATATTATACTCCTGTATCCAAAACATCAAAAGAATGGTATCTATTATTATTATAGCTTTAACATATAAAATATATATCCAAGACGTTACCAAATCGATGAAATTTCATTCTATATTGTTTAAAAAATGTAACATAATTAACTATTTTAAAGAAACGTGTAAAATGTTTCTCATTAAATTAATAACAAAGATGTTATACCTACAAGCAAATAATAGATAAGTTATTAATAATATAACTTTTAATAAAATTATTAATAATACCGTTGTTCGATACTACATTTTTAACGAAGCGTTTATCAGCTCCACTTGTAGAGTATGTACACATGTAAGTATGATATCAACAGATGTACTTGAAAAATGTTTATAACGCACTCATTATCTGGAATTAAAAGATTTCTCGATAGGTATAAATATTTATATATAAATAATGTTTTTAATATGAAGTTTTCTACTATTTGATTAGTTATTCCGATACGACAGTGCTTGCTCAGTTGTTTTTTTTTTCTAAAATGTTGTAATTCACAGAATTTTCCTGTGCGAAGTCACATAATACTAATTGTAATTTAAGATTAACCATACAAATACGGCGTCGTATTTAATGCCTCATTATAGGTTTCACTTCTAAATTTCGGGAACAAAGACTTACAAATTAAAAAGTTTTAACATATGCTTCTTGAGATAACGTAGATAAGACATTCGTAGGTCTGATATACTATCCTAGTCTGATTTATAATTTGTAGATGCTCAACAACCAAAACACATCCAAAAAAAGTACTTACTTACATCTTTTCTGAATCATACTCTTTTCTAAAAGTTGCTTTTAATTAAAATCTAATATTTTTTCTGAATGGACTTTTTTTGGTATGAGTATTCCCATTCTTTGGTAAATTAAAAATTCTATAAAACCAACGAACAAGAATGTCGTATTTAAATAATACTATAGATCTGACACCTGAATACAGTGAAATCTTCAAACTTAAAAAAAATCTTTTCTATTATCTTCAGATTAGTTGACTTTGGTAGCTATATAATGTAGCGTTGTATGTTTGTTTTAACGATTGTATATATTTAATATTTATACATATTGTTTAAAACAAACAATATACTAGATGATAATCAATGTCGTGTTACTGCAGGATTGCACGTTCTAAGTATTTATAGTTTAGGTATTGGTGTTTTACAGTAGATACATGTACCTACATGTTGTTAAATGAAAGCCTTGGGATCCTGAATAGTTTTAAATATTTTTTTTAATGTAAAACTTGAAACATTATGATATTTACACATCAATTATATCGGAATTTTGGCCGATTGGTACGCTCATGAATAAGAATCCCGAATAGGTTCGAAACTAGTCTGGCAATTTCCGATGTAATTGACGTTAATACAGACGGGTAAATATATATAAGAATAGCAACATTTAAAATTATATGACACAGTATGTATGTAAAGTATATAAGGTTACATTTACAATTGAGTAATAATTCAAGAACATACAAACAGATGTTTTCATATTATTATTTCGTCTCAGAACTTTGAATGCAACCAAATGAAGACTAGGATGCCGAGTTCATGATGAAGCTCTATCCCGGCGGCCCCTCGGGACTCAATGGCTACTTTATGATGTATCTGACGAAATGGAAACGCGTGGCCGTTCTGCTGCTCCTCATATGGGTCGTGGTTACATATCTTGTGATCTCGCCTTTACGGTAAGTGTATCTGACAAAGGGGAGATCACCCCAATATTTTGGGGCTGTTACTGCTGTGGGTATATCAGTGGTTGGTTGTTAACAACAGTGGGAGATAGTAATGTCTTTGATTGATTGGGAGCGTTCAAAAAGTATTGGGTGGGGAGAGATAGATATGATAGGACCTGTTCCTATAAGAATTGCAGGCTTCATCTCGACATAAAGCAGTTATTTCGTTAACATTATATAGTAAAATATTTTGCTGAAATGTAACTTTTAACAAGTTCCGGTTTATTGTATAATATTAAAGTCCTCAATAGTTTCACAATATACTTTCAAACATAATGTAAGATCTTCAATAATGTGCAGCTTGAAATAATAACTTGTCTGGGACATGAAATTCACCTTCACTTAATTGGCATCATAATCGACGAATTATCGTATTATGTATACAGTAATTTTTCTAATTTTGAAAACATTTTATTAAGTTTTAGTTTTGTAAAAGATAACTTTGTTTCATCGTTTATTGACATAGTTTTATGTTAGTAATGATTCAGTACGAGTGTCAGACGGAATACTTTTTAAAATACATTTTGTAACAGCATGGTTCATAAAAGTAAACGATAAATATGTAAATTATTATTTTAAGCATATTTTATTCATATGCATATTTGTTTTTTATATACTTTGTACAAATATATATTTTAAAGAATTAACTTACAGAAATGTACCTAATAACACTACAATAATAATATTACTTCTTCTCACACTGTTTAAATTATTCCTTGGATAAGATTTAAACATCGGATAAAAGAGATGTTCTGAAAGAAAACTCTAGAATATCAGTCAAATATAAAAGTGGAGATAAGGGTTATCTGGAATTTATTATTATTTACTTCCTTTGAGTTTCCTTAATGTCTGCATTTTCAGTTTTCAAAGAGTTTTGTAACATTAACAGAATAGTAGTGTCACGCGTTGTTTGACTTGGGGTTTTATAATTATACCAATATTAGGTTAAATATATTTAATATTTTGAATATTAGTTATATAAATTATCGATTCGTCCGTCAGTTCATCAGGAAAACGTTGATATTAAATACAAACAAAATAATCAAGTCTCGTATCGCAAACTCTTATTTAAAAGTAGTATTTCTAAATATGTCGTTTCAATCAATTACGTTAGTTATAGCTTATCGTAATATTTGTTAACGGATCCAATTAAAAAGTTATTGAGTGTATCGAAATTAGAAGCTCGTTTAAATAATTAAAAATATATGGATATTGCTGATATTTAACAAATAGTTTTAACATATGATTTTGGTACATTCATTCTGGACAATGGCTAAGCAGTTTTAGATAGAACTATTTTTATTATATAAAAAATGTCTGAACCACCACTACTGTCTTTCCATTAGCAAGGTACGATGCTACAGACAGACGGATAGACAAAAGACAAACACGAATAAATAAAATAAGTATATCATGTCCAATATTATAACACGTTTCCAATCTTTTACAACAATCTCCTAAAACTATATATATTTATAGCTCTTCCTGTCTATTGTAGGTATTTATAATAATAATTTTAATAACATTAAAATACCGTATCCGTGTCGAATAAATAGTGTTTCTTTGACGTCCGCTCTAACTAACACAATACCTTTATAAAATTAAATATGTAGTCTGTTTTGAATGCTTTCAACTTATTTTCATCTTGCTGTAAGGATTTATGGGTTCTTAGGATCTCTTTGATCTTGGATGAGAGTGCAATCGATAGAGCTAGACTGAGAGAAGGGTTCTTTGATACCCTTTGAAAAGATATAACTAAAGATAGATAAAAAGATTAGACGTGACTGTTATTGAAATTCGTTTATAAATGTGGTATAAAAAAAAGCTTCAAGATAATATTATAGTTTGTAATTTGGTTTAAGTCCTTCTCTTAATGATTCATTCATAATTTGTTTTAATTAGTGAGGTGAATAGTTTTCATTATCTCATTTTTTTTTCAGATGCGATGGAAATTTAGAAGAAGCGATGGATTTTCAAGAGAGATTAAAAACAGTGTCGAAACAGTTAGAGTCACTGAAACAACAACACAATAATCTTATTGCTCAAATAAAAAAATCTCCTGGGTGGGTTTAGTGTACTTAGAATTTATCATCGATAATAAATTGCAAAAAAATCACGGGATTTTTAATTTATTTTTAGTTAAGCATATAAAAATGTAATATAATAGCAATTAGCTACTTGATCGTTTTATGAAATATATTTTAAAACATGCGAAATATCTTGTTATCTGCTATCTTGATTCGTTTTCTCTCAAAAAGTGATTATTTTATTAAAAATAAAATATTTTTTCCGATGACAATTAACTTTCGCGCAAAAACACTATGTCACGTGACTTATACGAGCAATGACGTCACGACACTACAAATACAACAATAATGTTTGTCTTCTCTGTTATTATACGGTTTTAATTGGAAATTGTTAAGAATGTGCCCTTAAAAGACATATGTAGTGTCAATATGCAAAAGTAAGACAATTAGAAATCCTGATACACTGTTTATACACGTTCTTAAATGTGTAAAACCTCAAAAACAATAGATTAAGTTAGCGCTACGAGATTCTTATTTAAAATCAAATAACTCAAAGATATACATACTTTCGTAAACATAATACCTAATGTAGAAATAAAAAGTGAAGCATACCTTTTAAAGCATATTTTCTTTGTTTTCAATGGCAAGGTTATCATTTTGAAATGTTTTATTCCGTATGAATAATAAATGCACCAATAAAACCTTGTTGAAAATGAGAGCTTTGTTTCTTTCATAATAAAAGAAAATAAAAATAGGTAAGAAAAACTTAAATACCGCCACTAAAACCAAGGAGAAAACTCTTTTATGGTTTATTTCATTTGGTATTACTATTTAACTATATTGTGATATAGTTCATAGTCCACATCATTCTTACCTACCAAATGATATGGGAAATTACTCAAAATACAAAATTGTTATAACTTATAACGTAGAATACTATTCAACTTGTGTCTGTTTATAGCGTCGTGACGTCACGATACGATTTGTCATGCGGCCTGCTTTTAATTTATCTTTATTCGCATGAAATCAAATTCATATTAACTTTATCTAATAAACATTTTACAAAATAATGATAATGTAAAAGATAAATAAAATGTAAAAGATAAATAAAAAAAATGATAAATTACATAGTTATTGTTTACCTTGAAGCTATCAATTCCAATAATTTTTATAGTTTATTTTGATATAGGTCAATTACCCAATTATCTTTCAGATTAAACGTAAATCTAAACGACATAGACACGTCAGCCTTCCACAGTGGGGGCGGACCATCTGAGGAGTACGAGAACCTACGAAGGAGAATATACTCTAATACAAAGGAAATATGGTACTTTATCAATCACGAACTGACCAAGCTCATTAATGAAGATGTCCAGACGGAAAAACTGCAATCTATTCTCGACCAAGTTGCCGACAGAAAAAGGTTTGTTTTTGATTGTTTTTATTTATTTATTGGTAGGCGATACATTTTATGTATTTTATATTCACTTCGTACGACGATAAAGACTTTTAAGGAGTTACTAGATTCCAAAATAATTTGGAATATTTGAAAATGTGTTTAAACGTATTCTTGAGACTTATTATTGAGACTCGAACCTAAGGTCTATGGTAGACTGTCACTGTCAACTGTACTATCGTGTCGGTCGTCGCTATGAACAGTTTACCATTCTATATATATTCGTCTAGACGTAATATCGAATAGTAGATAACATGATATCGTGATTCGTGTATGTAATATGAATTAAATTTTCCGAGTTATTCGGTGTAAAAAGTAATCAAACAATAATTCCATCAATAATGATGAATAATAATAGCAAAAAACGTAAACCATTGTGATTTCAATGTCGTTGAAATCAGAACGACTTTTATCTGAATAGAAATAAATATTTTATGTACTTCATTAGAAAATAATAATTCATAAGTTATATTTTTTTTTAAGGATGGTTTTTAATTTAATTTATATCGTTCATCAATCAATGAATCAATCAAGTGGTCAACAAATAAAGAAGTTATAATCTCTTATTTTCATAACATTACTGTAAGGCATTTTTTTTGACGGAGTTTGATGAAACATTGAAGGTTTATAGTTTATACATTGTTATGTATAAAGGGCACGTTTTATCGAAATCGAAATCTAAGCGTACGAAGTCGCTAGCAAAGCTAGTTTAAAAAAAAACCCCCGATACAAAAATACCTCTAAAAAGAATAAAAATAATATTATTATGTACTTATTGAAGTCGTTGCGTCGGGGGACCGTTGTACGTATGTTGACGATGGTGTCTATTCTACGAAGTTAAGTCTTAGATTATACTAAGCCTTAGATTATACGATTCGAGGTCGTCATTTCTTTATTTGCCTTGATAACTCACTTGCATTTTAATTTATTCATTTATTAAGTGGTCTTGCTATCGATTTAAAAAATTCAATCAAATCCGTTCACGCGTTTGGCTGCTACGTTGCCACAGACAGACACACAGATACACAGATCGACAGGACAAACTTATAACACCCCTCTTTTTGAGTCCGAGGTTAATAAAAATACCAGATAATTTCATGAAAATTATTTTTTTTTACAATCGTCATATTTAATATTTAGTAATCGTTATTTAATATTTAGTAACCAGACAATGAAAATAATATGTTTTAACTGCTTGTTAACTTTTTACTACTTTATTATTAGCCATTGTGCAATACCATATATGTATAATAAACTATCTAAATGCATTCTATAGATGCATTTAAATAGATACAAATATTTTACATTATTTCGATGTTTTACGTAAAGTTTGATTAAAGATTCTAGGTATATTTTTCCTCTCATATAGGTATTTATACACTTTTTATTTTCTTGTAATATAAATAAAATGATAAAAATCGGTATTGTTAAAAATACAATAAATAAATTGTTAGTTCTAAAATATTTTTTTTGCTCATAAGACGTTGATATGATCGGAAGTATCTCTTTATAATATGCGATTGTATTGTGAATGATATTTCGATAAATATAATATCAAAATAGGTTCTTCTAGCATTTCATGACACATATAAGTCATCTCTGATTTAAAAAGGAAAAGATATAAATTAATTTAACGTATTTTTAACGTATTTAAAAAAAAAAAATTAAGATACCTTAACAGTTTTCCGCAATAACTTATATAACTTAACCTATATGTGTACTATTGTAATACATATATGTTATAATAAAACTCGGGACAATTATTTCGAAACCCTCGATGTAACACCCAACTACTTAATATACAAAATAAAAGATATTCTTTTTGTATTCTGATAAGATTTTGAGGACAAATTTTCTATTTAGGAAGTTTACAAATATACTTGTATTTAATTAATTTTACACAACTTTTCTCCTATTACTGAAACGATAAATTATTTCAGAAAATCAAAACTTTGAATTATTATACACTTTATGAGTCAAAATCAATTATAAAAAACATTTAAAACTTGCTTTTATTTTTACTTATTTCGAATCATTCTATAAATCGTCCTAAATAATGAAAGTTCAATATATTTATTATTTTTTTTTTAATTTAACATTTTTAGGTAATTATTATAGGTTTTGATCTTTCCATTTGTTAAACTGTCATAGTTTTCGTAACGTCACGTCAGTTTACAGACACATATCAAGTCTGTTTTAAGATGTATATTCTATTAAGCCCTAAAGATCTTGGTTAAAATTGTTAATCGCTAAATCTATTTGCATAGATCGTTATTTTTCTTAATACTTAAACCAACAAAGTAGATAAATAAAGATCAACAATTCTTAAATGTAAATCTATTGGTTTAACATATTAAACTTTAATTATATCCTGACGTTTTGACTGCTTTGCCGGAATCGTGTTTACAGAAATGTGAAATATAGGTGTCTGTCAGTGTCAGTTTTTTAGTTTCAGAGCATACAAAATTATAGAAAATGCTGCTTGAATAAAATTTTTCCCATCCCTATTTTTCTACAAGGCATTTTGAATGTGACTAATGAAAGTGTCGTGTACAGATCCCTGCTATCAGATCAAGAGAAGCTCCCCCAACTGGACGGCTACAGCGACTGGAGGCAAACAGAGGCTGCCAATGTCAGTGATCTTGTACAGAGACGGCTTAAATTCCTACAGAACCCCGCAGACTGTAGAGAAGCTAGGAAAGTAATTTGTAACTTAAATAAGGTGAGATTATATTAGTTATCTTTAAGTTATATTTCTATTAGCGAAAAAAAGTTAACTAAAAAATTAAAAAACCGGCCAAATGTACCGTACCGAACAAAATATCACATTTGTTGTATGGGAGCGCCCCTCAAATATTTATTTTATTTTGTTTTAAGTGTTTGTTGAAATCCCTTCCTTAGCTGTAAAAAAAAATCGTGAATTCAAAGTATGTACCAGGAATTCATAATATAGCAGCTAGTCATCGAAATTTGTAAATATAATTTCTTTACAGAAAAAAAAAACTTTGCAAAAAGGACCAGGAGAGCATTAAATATTAAGAGTTTAAGTGATTTGTTTGTTCAGAAATAAACTTTACATCTGTAGTCGACTGATCGTACGTAGTGAATCGTTAAATATTTAAGTGTTATAAAAGTTTCATTGTTTCGTTATTTTTGTACATTTTTATGTGATAAAATTGGAATAGAATGTACCAGGAGAACATAAAATGATAGAAGTTTTATTAGGATGTTCACAATAGACAGCTAGTCTTTTTCAGTTCTTTATAGGCTTCTCTTATACAATATGTATTTGAATATTTAATGTATACGTTTATGAGGTCTTGGTAGATATATTGTGTAAAGTCCTGCATTTTTATGTAAACTTTCATGACGGTTGATTGGATCGTAATATTTGGATAAAATATTGACTCAGTAATCATTATATTAGGTTATATATTACAATATTTTAAGTCCATGTATCTCTGCTAATCTAAATTGTGTTCTGCTGCTACGTAATAGGGTCGTATTTATGTATTCATATATTGACGTGTTTGAGCAAAATTGATTACAGGAAACAAGTTATTGGCATGTCCCCTTGTGATTGTTATATCACTATCTCACAGAATGGCATCAGTTATGCGTAATAATAATTGTTTTAAAAATAGAACATATTTCAGATACCAATATCTCATATTTTTTAACCGACTTCTTCGAAAAGGAGGAGGTTCTCAATTCGGGCGGTATATATTTTTTTTTATGTATGTACACCGATTTCTCCGAGGTTTCTGAACCGATTTACGTTTTTTTTTTGTTTGATAGGGAATAGTTTCGAATTTGTCCCATAAAAATTTGATTCAGGTAGTCCCATTAGTTTTTATTTTATGAGCACTTTTGTCCAAGTTTTGTACTAGCACCTCCGGAAGGAAATCAAAACGTGCTGTGACTAATGACATCTGTTGTTTTGGATATGTGAAGTCTGACGCTGCTGCTAGCCGGTTCTCACGTTGCTGCTAATCTATGAGCCCTCTGCTCAGTCGACCCGTTCTCTAAACGCTCATTAATGAGACCAAGTCTATAAGCTCTTTGCTCAAAATACTCATTCGCAAGACGCTCTTGGATCTTACCGAGTCTAGAATTATGCTGATCAAGAGTTTCTTGACGTAATCGTGATTTCATATATGCCTTCATGGCTTACCTACGTTTTTCACGATCTTTAATAGTCTCACAAGAACGTGAAATTGTGTTTCGAAGAGCATTTTTACAGAGACAACTACTTTTATTCGTTCCCGTTTCTTGAGATCTGTATTTTTTAAGGCATTTTGTAGGTCTACCCATGGTTAATTGATAATGTAGCAATAAAAACTAAAAAATGTTTAATAAAAATAACTACGTTAAAAAAACCGACTTTAAAACTGAAAAGTATAAAAATAATGAAGATTTAATATTTATTATATTCTACCTATTATTTATATGTCCTATTTACTAATAAGTTTGAAGTCGGTGCCAAGCCTTAAACAAATAATAATATTTAACTACTTAAATGAATACGAGCAAATTCATACAATGAAATGTCTACTTTAATGATTAACATTAATCAAACATAATAAAAAGCAATTAAATGTTATTATTATAAGCAGCTCAATCAATACGAAGAATAGTGAAAAAAAAAACAAAATTATGAAAATGTATTCAACAGAATTCTGAAATGCACACACACACATGCCCATGTGAATTATGAAATGCCTAGGTACTTCAAAAATTAAGATATGAAAATAAAGCTTTAAAAGAACAATTAAATCTTAATATGATTACTAGCTTGAATCGATACGAAGAAAAACAAAAATAAATAATTACGAAAATGTATTCAACCGAATTCCTGTACTAAATGGCTTGACACCGACTTCAAACCTATTAGTAAATTGGACATATAAATAATATAATAAATATAATAAATATTAAATATTCATTATTTTTAACTTTTTTTAATTTTAAAGTCGGTTTTTTTATGATATAACGTCTAAATCATAACCTCTCAGTATGATGCTATGAAAAATTCTTAAGACAATTGTAATGAAGATACGGAGTGTAGAATGTGCTTTGAAAGAAACATATTTATGAGATTTTTTTATTGACCTGCTTTTTATTAAATACACTCTGAATTATTTCAATGGATTACTAAATTGATTATAAATATTTGAAAGTATTTTTATGAAATTATTAGTCAAAAATATATAAATTATGTCCTTTATATAATTAATTATGTACACTTTAAAGACATAAATAATACTACAATACATAAATAAGACTTATTTTTAATAAACAATACTTTATACACTAATAATACATTTTTGATGATTTTTATTGATGAAAATGTTTTTTATTATTTTTTTTAACATTTAGATACATTAAGATACAGTAACGCTAAATCAAAAAAACTGTTCAAAATTAATAGATCTTTAATTTATAATAATAATATAATAATAATAATATATCAGGACAAATTACACACATTGATCTAACCCCTAAGTAAGCAAATTATTTGCTTGTGTTAAGGGTGTAAGACAACGATACAAATACATAGAAATACACATATATTTACTGAGAATATATTTAATGAACGACCAAACACAGAAATACAGACATCTATGCTCATCACATAAATATGCCTGTCTCCGCCGGTAATCGAACCCGAGCCCCATTGCGCCGTGACACGTTAGGCGTCTGTGCTAACCACTCGACCAACGGGGCGGTAAAAATAATTTATTATTAATTAATTATTTAGGATCATTCCATAAATTCTCCGAAATAACTAAAGATATACATTAAATAAATTTTAATAAATATAGAATAAAAAATAAACCGATGCGGACAACGATCCCGCGATCTCTGGGAAACCATCCCGTTGCTCCATCAAGTGATCACAGCATCATTCTATATTTATAAAGAAAAAAATAATAAGCTCAATGGCTATACATGTTTTAGATAGATATTTTCAATCATAGAATGTATACTAATTATATGTTTTAATTTTACGATTTTGTAAACTATCATAGTTTTTGTAATGTCAAAACTCGTACTAATTTTTTATTTGTACCCCAAATAAAAAAACATAATAAATTGATTGTTTTATATAGAATATAGTTTTATATAGAATTTTTAATTTAATAAAATGCAGTACAGTATCTGCAAAGCGTCACGTTTACTTTTTATCCCCTTATCTCTATAATAAAATTAACAAACATATTAATATATACGAACTCAACAGACATGATTGTCGTAGAGTACTGCATGACTGGCTGCAGACTTTGAGTTACCAGGAAACAGAAGATCTTTTTAAAATACAAAAATAATATAAGTGTAGGTATATTTTATTTTATTTATTTATATTTTTAATTCCAATCATTATTCATATCAGTCATTAAAATCTTTACTCATCTATCTATTTCATATTTATAATAAGCCTTAATAAAATCATATCATACGAGTATCACAATATAATATAATTAACAATAAGTAAGAGTAATTTTAAGTAATTCTAAATGGAAATGATTTAATTATTATTTTTTTGTTAAATTTATTAAAACAGATGTTTGTTAAAAATGATCCGGGGCGGCATAAATGACCTGCCACACAGGTTAAATCCTAGTGCAAGTAATTTAATGTGCATGTATGTAGTTATAAGAATCTTTGAAATAAATCATTATTATTATTATTATAGGTAGTTACAGTAATTTCGCGCAAAAATCGAATCTCTCCAGTGACATGACGTTAGCTGGACAGTAATGTAACGAGTTTGTTTAGTGCTGATAGTGAGTCTGTGTCAATGGCTTGATTAAAATGTGTACACGTAATTGATAAAAACAGTTAGAAATATATCCGAAAGATTTTAATAGTGTTTTTTATTGTTTTTTCATTATAATTTGATTATTTTTTTTATGCGTTTTCTATTTGATATTTAGTTTAGTATTAAAAATGGAATAATTTTTTATTATCTTTCATACTTTGAATAACCTATTATCAATACACGTCATTAGTCATTGGAGCCTCCTATTGTAGAAAACGTATCTGCGAAATAAGATAAAAATGTATATAAAATAAATGGTGTAACTTTGCGTACAATACACATAACAAATACCTGTCTGGAAAAGGTATATTCGAAAAAGTGGTATTCTCAAAGAGACAGAAAATCTTGTAGGTAGTAAATAATATTTTCCAATAAAAATACTAGAATTGTGTATTTAAAAAACAAAACATTTCAAGATGAATAAATAAACCAAATAACGAATAAACAAGTATATTAGTAAGAAATAAAATGATGTATGTCAGTTGAGCTCTTGAGTTTTGACAATAATGTCAATATTAAAATCTTAATTATTCAAAATATATTGTACTTTTGCGGCACTGAATTTTATTTGGACCGCATCAAGTCGTCTATGTAACACGTCGGATGCCGCGAGTGTTCAAATGCCACATCATTTCCGCCAAAGCTCTTTATAGATTTATAGGTTACGAAAAGCCATTACAAAGTAAAGAAGATTTATAGGTTATTTGATATATATCTTCAATAATAAAGTCGTTTTAATAACCGGGTCAGTCATCCGGGATTATATTAGGAACGTAAACAAATGCACTGAGAGCCCACTGGCTAGTGACGGGTCGATAACCGATTTCATCACCGTTTTGAGTTACATTTGGTTAGCATAATATGTTTGGGTTTTTTTACCATTCAGAAGACGGTTGTTGCTGTAGGTGATAAACAGTTTGTAAATATAATAATACTATTATCATAATTATTATGATGTTCGAAGCTAAGACGTGAAATTACTTATAAACAAGTAGGTATGTAAATAAAATACTTATATTTTGTCGTAACAAAGAAGCAGCGCTAATAAAACTGTTTGTCCTTGTAATGTACGTTATGTGTGTAAAATAATTACGAAGAGGTCGATGACCTCATATTACTAAAACGGAATTGTTTCTCTGACCTAACACCTCACTTACTGGGTATTTAAGATAACTCTTAAAGTACGTAAGATGTATTTTTATCAGTTAATTCAATTCACATGAAATTATTCTTGTTAATTTATATTATATTTATCTCGTGGCCAAACACAAACCAACACAACAGATAGACCCAAATCAAATAATAAAAAAATATAAATATTAAAAAAAAATGCTTAATAATTATTAGTGACTTTGAATGTGTGTGCGTGTTTATGAATGTGTATTTGAAACACAAGTAGGTAGTAGGTTTCTTTATAAACAACTTGACCAAATACCAACGGACAAACTTAACTACATTATGTGTTTACAACAGTGGCCAACTACATGATGTCCCATAAATAAGATAAAATAATTTACTAAGGTAGTTTAAATTATACTGCATATTTATAATATATATGTATATATATTTATTTATTTCCAGGGTTGTGGCTTCGGATGTCAGCTTCATCACATCGTATATTGCTTGATATTCGCATACGCTACAGAAAGAACCCTCATCTTGAACTCCAAGGGCTGGCGGTACAATAACAAGGGTTGGGAGTACGTGTTCCATCCCATATCTGATAGCTGTACCACTGCTTTTGACGATAAAGTAGTGGCTTGGCCAGGTGAGAATAATAACTCAATTGTTAAAAAATAACAAATTATAAAGTGAATTCCATGACAATATATTCCCGAAAACTACTCCTCTACAGATTTATTAAATGTATAGAATAAGATTTGCATGGTAGGTACCTATTACGTGATTGACATAAATTGACATATTTTTGTTATTTCTTAATTGATTTAGATGAAATAAACACTTAATGAAGACTGTGATAGTATATCCCTGAAAACCGTATTCAAATTGTTTAAGCCGTTTCTGAGATTAGCGTGCACAAACATACAGACGTACAGACAAACAGACAAACTGAAAAACCATGTTTTGGGTTCTCTTGCTCTTATAAAGGCCCCCCTATGACGTTTTTTTTAATGTTTTCCATGTACAGAAATGGATCAGTGACAATTTTATTTTATGTATAGATATTTATCATCAATAATTTAATTAAATATTTATTGTATTTAGAAAGTTAAACAAAATGGTGCTACAGAAAAATAATCTTATATTGTATTTCAAAGCCACATAGTACAGTTAAAGAAATGACAAAACAAGTTAATGAATAGGTTCGTTTCTTTCAGCGTCGTACGACGCCAAGGTGGTGTCGTTGCCGTTCATCGACTCCATATCGCTGAAGCCGAAGTTCCTCCCTCTAGCTGTTCCCTCCGATTTGGCTCACAGGTACATAAGGACCTCGTGGTTCAGTGACGGGATCACCGACACGAGTTCCGGATTCGATGTCTGATTTAATTTATCTCATTGTGAATATTACACTATTTATAATATTTCCAAGTAATAAATAATTAATCCATAATCAACAGTAAGGAACAACTGCTTTTATCGAAGTGAAGTTTCTATATTTAAGAGGATATTAATATTATCTCATTATGAAAAATTGAAAACTGGAGTAGATTACAAAAAAAATATTATGAACACCAATAAGAATTTACAAAATTACAAACGCTATCTGCGTACGTGCGTGTGTGAGATATGTTGTGCGTGTGCGCGTGTACCAGTAGGTCGTTGCTCCCAGGATAGTCCGCTTCAACGGCGACCCGTCCTCGTGGTGGATCGGTCAGATGCTGAAGTTCGTGCTGAAGCCTCGCGCCGCCATGCAGCGCACCATCAACGACACCATCGCCAAGATTAACTTTCAGAAACCCATCGTCGGGTGAGTGGAAACCCCACACTATTATATAAATATAAAATCCTACACGCGAGATGGAATCGAACCTGCGTCCTTCGGGAGTCCGCTCCCGTCGCGAGTCGAATTGAGCTTTCGTTATAGTGAGGTGGCAATTTCTGTTGTGACATCTCTTCAATGGTATTCTTTACATGCCATGGCTATCGTGTTTATAAACATCTCCAAATATCGCCGCGGTACTCGGATGTGGTTTTCGGTCGAGTTGGAGAATTAATTCGACGACATATTTATTAATTTTAAGTAATGTTGATAAACATAAGCCACATTTTTTATATTATTCATAATTCAATACAAAACCAACCGTTTCCTTCCAGAGTCCACATCCGTCGAACGGACAAGGTGGGAACGGAGGCGGCCTTCCACCACATCGACGAGTACATGGTGCACGTCAAGGAGTACTACAGCACCCTGGAGCAGACCACACCCGTCCAGAAGAAGAGGGTGTACCTGGCCACCGACGATGCTAATGTGAGTTGTGGAGATATCGTATCGATTCTTGTGCTTTTTTAGATGTACTATCACTATTCTCACAGGTAACATTTCTTTCGTCTTCATATCTGCGGACGATACGAACATGTTAAAAGATATTTTATCGTATTAACAGAACGTTTGATTTCATCGGCAGGTCCTCCAGGACGCCCGCAGCAAGTACTCGGAGTACGAGTTCCTGGGCGACCCGTCCATCGCCAAGACGGCGGCCACCCACCGCCGCTACACGCCGCTGTCGTTGACGGGGCTGCTGCTGGACCTGCACCTGCTGGCCGCCAGCGACCACCTCGTCTGCACCTTCAGCAGCCAGGTACCACCAGATACTGTAATAACCACTAATCGACCTTTTACATATTCTAATAACCCCACTTACGAAACGCGTCTCGAGTGGCACTGTTGGCGAAAGTCAAAGTTAAAGTCAAAAATTCTTTGTTCCATGAAAACGTTTTACACGTAAACAAATATTGCAAAAAAATATATAATAATCATCAAAATAGAATAAAAATTATATATATATATATTAATTTTACATTTTGACTTTATCTAAATATATATTAATTTTATATATTAAAAGAAAGCCCCTTCAATAAGTTGAGTTCATAAGAAGATCCAGGCAAAGACGCTCATGGCCGCTCTCTTCAATTTACAATTACAGAATTGTTTATTAGCTAAGATTACAACAGTTTAGTCGCAGGCCTTATTATCATTTATATAATCCTTAATTGTATAGTAGGCCTTATCTTGCAGTTTCTGGTTTACATGCAACTTGAATTTTGAATGTGATATTTTTTGAATGTCTGAGGGGACTTTATTATATAAAAATGGGCACATTGTAAAAAAAAAATACTTATGAATCTTTGCCGGCCTGGTATGAATCGCTGCCAGCTTGTCGTTATTTCTTGTATTTACGGAGTGCACATCACTATTCTTTTTTAATTTTTCTAAGTTTTTGTGAACGTACATTAAATTACCAAAAATATATTGACACGGTAAAGTTAAAATTTTAATTTTCTTAAATATTTCTCTTAAGGAGTGCCTGCTAGGCAGGTTATAGATTGCCCGAATAGCCCTCTTCTGTTATATGATAATAGTTGGAATATCAGCTGCGTGTTATAATAAAAGTAAACTATAAGACATCACTCCATGAAGAGGCTGAAATAAAGGCCCTCTCTGAAATAACTAGTAGACTTTGAAGATGCCGCGTCGGTAAGATGTATTTATTATCATGAAAATAATAATAATGTGATGACATTCTCGGTTTATTTTTACTATTGTTGTCGACGTGTAGTACGTCATGGACCCAGTCTTCGTAGTACGAAGCTACGCAAGTTATTAGTAGTTTTCGAAACAAAAAACTACTATGGTTATTTATTGTATGATTATTTATTTATATATTCATATTTAAGTATCATATAATATAATAAATCGGGTTTTGATAATGACCACATCTAAGTTGAATAAGCAACAGTAAACAATATTATTATTTATTTAAAACGTCTAATCGCTCGTTAAGTAGAATGACAGCCGGTTAAACTTTCCTGTGTTAGAAAACACGTTTAGATTTGCATCACTAATAACGAGGAATAAAAAAACGCTAATAACGAGTGTCGCACGCTCCTTAGTACGAGTTCTTCGAAGGTTCGTCTATCATTTGTTTTGCCTGTGACGTCATCAGTCTAAAATAACTGCAAAATGCTGTGTTTTCAGATTAGCATTGTGTGAAGTTATAAATTAGTGTAGTGTCAAAAAGCGCTTAGTTAACACGCACACACACATAAAGCTCTACTGGAACGCAAATTAAGATAATTAAAATATTTGTCGGAACAAAGTAACGATCGATATAGAATTAAAAAACCTCAAAAAAATAAACATTTTGTCTCATATCGGTTTTAAATATGTTACGATCTAAACTTTTAAACTAACTTTAAATATTTCAATGCACAAAATTTACAGTTCAATAAAAAATAACCTAATTGCCACTAAACTATTACAATGTTACCCTCTGGGTCAATCTAAAGATTCTCGGAAAATTTCGTTTAAATCGGTCCGGCGGGTTAAATTAGTAATCTATATAATCATCTTATTAAAGAGATATGTTAATTAAATCACATATTTCATACAAAGCACTCAAGATGTTGTTATAACATTTTTAAAAGAATTTGCGACGTGAAACCAAGTTGCGCCATTTTGGTCTTTTAATATGAAAACTCGTTAATTACCAAACAAAACTAAAATGGTAGAACAGAGGATAATAAAGTACTATGAAGGTCATACTGAAAGTTATTATAAAATCAAAAACTAAGCAAATTAGCAAATTATTAGTTTTATTATATCTTTTCTGAATAGTATCCATCCACATCAGAACATCGCTGCATCCAGTAAAACCACTGAGAAAAAACACTTCGCCCACTCGTTCTTAGAGGTCTTTTCGACGGTATTTTGAAACGCAGCCACTGATCCCTCGGCGTCCATAAAACCGTTTTCTATTAAGCTTTTTTTTTATTTCGGGAATAAATAAAGATCGCAAGGATCTAGATCAGGGCTGTATGGCAGGTGACTAAGTAACTCCACGTCTGACTTCTTCAAACAGTAGATTGTTCGGCCGGCGGTGTGTCACGAAGCATTTTCGTGGTGGAGGAGATTTTTACTGCGAGGTCGTTTTTCCCGAACCTTTTCTAAGACAAGTGACAAATAATAGTTGTGTGCCACTTAGCAGTAATATTTTTTGGATTCTCTAAAACAATAGGGAACATGCAAAAAAAATTAAATGGTCTCAAATATTTTTTTTTCGATTACTTTTTATCATCTTATTATAATAAAATCATTTTTTTTTAATTTACTAATCATTTAAGGCCATAAAATAATTTATGAAAAGTGTAACTTTAGGGAGCGAAATTCAAAATTCCAAAACGCGCCACCATTGGTCGAAAGGAAATGTGACGTCATTTGACACACCATTCAATATATCGGCGTTTAAGTTCATACTGTGGTATCAGTGTGACTGAGAAAAATAAATAATTTAAACCTATATTTTCGTGCTTAAAGGTTTTATTAAATGATACAATTGTTTAGGTAATCTTAAAAACATTTTCTAAATACTCAAACAACTCTAACAAAACAAATACCTACAAACTCTTTTTGAATAGCAGTTAGCATGCTACTACACAATACATTTTTAAAATGTTTCTGCCTCTGAATCATTTTTCACTTCACTTGACTCAGATAAATAACTTGGTTGATAATCAGCAGATATAGAAGATATAAGATGCTATAGAAGTATTATCAGCTGTGTTTTTAGTAAACAATTTTCTTTTTAAAACAGATAGTTTTACTTTTAAAACTGTTGTGTAACAATGTTGTGTGTTAAATGAGGAAATGGTGACAATGCTACATTTTGTTTTTCAGCAGGTATATTTACATTGACACTTTTACTTCCATACTTGGGTTTAATAATAACTTGCACAGCTTAGTCACTTGGTAATTTATCTTTAATATGCGAAAAGCAAGGCTCTGCCTTATGATCATCACATTCAATAGGAGAAGTACTGAGTCTTGGCTGATTAATATCACAGACATTTGTATGGGCAGTACTAGGACTTACTACCTATATCACTTCTTCGTAAAGGTCACAAATTTTTTTAAACACTACTTTTGATAGCTAACTCTTAAAAGGCTTCATTAACCGATGTCAATCTTTGCCTTTTGACTATGCACATTCTCATTCTATCAGCTGTTGTTTTTGCCACAAAAATATATAAGGAACAACTCCTTTCTTCAAACTTAGATTACATCTTTCACCATCTTTCTTTCTTTACACATATTATATTCAATACAATTTGCTGTATCTTCCTTAACCTGAAATAAATCGACAGACCATAAAAATTGCGTAAAACAAAAAAAGATTACGGTTTTTATAGAAAGTTATACTGAAATTTATAAGATAGGTTAGGTTAATTTTAAACTCAAATTTTCTAATGTTTAATACTTACTATAAATTTAAACTATTAGATTAAACTTATTATAAGTAAAGTATACTTACGTTAAATTGATCTTCACAACCATATAAACACGATTTAGGACATATATTATCCCTTTTAATTACCGTACACCATTGTTTTTGTATTTTCGCATCTCTTGAAATACAAAAAAACACTTTGTCGGGTGTTTTTCTAATACTATTTTTGCACTCCGGTACTATACAATACTCGTAAGATGATTTTTATCTTCTTCCATGACTTGTAAAGCAATTAAAACTTAAAATATCTATGAAATTGCTAAAAAGTTCATAGTAAACATTTACTGGATGTATCATTTGACGTCACGCAAAGCGCGCGCAAAATGGCGGTGTTTAAACGGGTCAAATTTACTCAATGTTTTAATTTTCACTTTGTAAAAAAACTAGAATCTTTTCAAGCCTATTAATATTTTTTTCTACGATATAGAGAGGTAAATGATTAATTGACGTCAAAAAAAAAATACGTGAATGTTCCCTATTGTCGCGTAATGAATGACCTATCCTTTCGAAAAACGTGGCCACCACCTTTTTCCGTTGTCAATTTCTCGGAAGGAAACATTCACTGAGCGGATCGTAAATGCAGCTTTCGTCATTAAATGGATATTGTGCACTTGACTCATACCGATGAAGTTTGTACGAACCTGCTGATAGGTCACTCTATTGTCAGTCTCTATCATATGCCGCACAATACTTATGTTATCTTCAGTTGCCACCATAGAAGGCCTTCCTTCACGCAGATCGTCGTTGAGATCAGTGCGACAAACTGATTAGACCAGTTTAAACAGTGGCACGTGGTGGGCCGTCATCGTGAAAGGCCAACCGAAGTCTATATAACTCTCTTGTTGACTTAAAAACCATCGAACGTCATATAAAGTCATTGCACGAAAATGTTCTCGCGTTAAATTCACGCTGACTTGACAAAGACAATTTTCAATTTGCCGGCAAATCTGAAAACAAATGACAACTCAATAATATTGGCAGAGTTCCATTTTCAAAATGGACATCGTATAGCTCTCTACTACATTCTAATGCAAATTAAAATTGGTATTTTACATTAAAAAATAAAACCAATTAAGTTTTAAAATTGAAGAAGGTTTAGAAATGCTTTCTCAGGAAGGTTCGTCGGGGACGAGAAATGTAGCTTTTACGTTGTTATAGATCTATGTATTACAAACAAATACAATTCTCTACTAAAACTTTTAGCAAACACTTTGAAGGTTTTGCTCTTTCACTGTTAAACCATGCTCAGAAAATTAAAATTACAGCTCCAAAATTTTAAAAATATATCAATAAAATCTGGTTTACTACCCCTTAACACAGAATCTGGGTACGCCCATGATTGTGGCCGGTTCTAAACACACTCAGCTTGCCCTCGTAATCCGTTTGGTTTGTCTGTTTATGTGTACATTATTTCCAGGTGGGTCGCGTGGCGTACGAGATGATGCAAGCCAACAGAGTGGACGCGTCCGACAGCTTCCACTCGCTCGACGACATCTACTACTTCGGGGGACAGAACGCACACGACAGACGAGCCGTCATCACACACGCACACACACTGCCGCAGGAGATAGCCTTCCAGGTCACTGCCACCTACCACTAAATACGAGGATGAAGATTATTAAAAGCCATATATATAGTCTTTTGACTGTTTTTTTTATAATACTTGCTTTTAATGTTTTTTCCCTAAAGACAAAATTATTCTCCATGTTGGCTCTTCGTAAAGCGTAACTAGAATCTGACGTTTCACAAGTGCAGTTGTATTAGAAATGCAATTTTGATCACGTTAGAATTAATTAATTTTAAGTAATATGAGTATAATTATTTATAGACGGGAGACCTCATCGGCGTGGCCGGCAACCATTGGAACGGCTTCGGTCGTGGAACCAATAAACGTACTAATTTGGTGAGTTTTGTACACAGAATGGTTTTTTAACTGGGAGCACTAAATATTAAAACAAAAAATATATTTTTCTTTATTAACATGCCACTAATTTCCTTCTTTCCTCAGAACGGCCTCATCCCCTGGTACAAGACGGCCGACCATCTTGTTCTATATCCATTCCCCGAGTACAAGCACGTACAGACGGACACGCCACAGAAAGACTTATAATATTACATACCTGACGGGGGTCAGCCCGCCGGCTGGCGATATTGAAACGTATTGCGTTATGATACCGTTCATTTTTGAATGAAACGCTAGTTGTCTACGAATCCATAGTGTGGTAGATCGATTTTGTATTGCACCGGCTTGGTATTCGACCTTATGATAATTATTTTAGAGTTCATTTTTGCATTTAGCACTGCACTATACAAATGTGATAATAACTATAGTGCCAAGATTTTTGTCACTTTACAATTTTCTCTTAATCTTGAATTATTTCCACGTGTGTTTTCTGGTGCCTATTTAAGTGTAGTTAGTAAAGTATATTGTTATTTGGTTGGAGTTTTTAATAAGTGTTCGTTGAAGTAGGTTATGAATCCAGTTGTTATATCTTGGACAGCATTCACGAATATCACCATTGACATTTATATCACCATCACCATCATTATCACCAACTCCATCACCATCACCACCATCCCCACCATCATCATCATTAATCATATTTAATTTTTAACATTTTAGTCTGTTAATCTATTCAATACCAATTTGAATATTATACTTCGACAAATATTTAAGATGCAAAATACAGGTGTGTATGTCATTTTATACATATATCGAAATTATCTCAAGGAATTTTGTGGTTTTAGGTAATGTTTATGGTTTGATGTAAATTATGTATATTACAATTATCTTGAGTTAATCAAACTTTGGACGCGGTAGGGATAATATTATAGTTAAAGTGCAATTTTAATTTTGGGAGAGAGAGAGAGTGTCTTGTGGATAGACAGAGATGGAGATAATGTTGGTAATGTGGTGAAAGAGATGTCACATATTTAAACTGTTAACTCATTTTCTTTAAATCTCATGGCAATTTTCGAATTGGATTTAGGCATTAAATTTATCTTCAATTTCTCGTTTTTAAATTTGCCATTGTTTTATAATATCTTCGATTATCTTAATTTTTTGTGCCATTTTGGTATATTTTCTTAGTTAAATATATATTCCAATTTTCGATACTTCTTTCTACATTCCTATATGTTCCTCAATTAAAAACAAGCTTATTGAGAAGTATAATTCCTTTAAGCAAAAGTCGTTTTTAAGTCTTTCCATAAATTTGATAACATCAGTGTTGCGGAGAAATCTATGTGTAAGACTTAACAAATATTCAAAAGAAACACGAATAATTATAAAAATTTAATATATTATTTTCTATGTATCAAATTAAATTTCAGCTAATAAATAATAATCATATAATAATATATTATATTATATTATTATATGATATAATAATAAAATGTTTAAACGAATATTTTATATTTAAAAATCAAGCTAAGTAATCCATTTAAAAACAGGACATTATGACTATTTTATAGAATTTAAATTATTATCATTCCCGACATATATTTTTTTTTAAATTTTATTTAAACATAAAAACCACTAGTAAAATATATATAAAATTGATGTTTATCTATACCAGGTCTAAAATATGAAATGGGTAGTTAGAAATTGAAATAACTATTTTTGTGCTGGTTATGAATATATGTTCCTTTTATGATCCAGACTTTTAGAACATTCTAGTTTTCGAGATTTATGACGTCACAAATATTCTTTAACTTTTTTTGAAGTCATTATTTTTTCATATTACAAGTATTTTTAAATTATTATTCATTTTTATTTTTTAAATAAAACGTTTAGTATTTTTTAATTATTATTTATTGTTTCAGAAACAAATTTTATATTTTTTAAATTTAATCAAATTTTAAATTAATTTAAATTAAAATTAACTCGACGATATATTATTGCCTTTTTGTATGATATTATTTGCATACAAAATCCCCGTATGCAAAAATACATATTTAATTCCAAAATAGTTATTTAGTAACTTCAAGAGTACTGACTAATCAAGTCTTATTTATGGATGTATATTAAATTTAATATCATGGCTTTGTTAAATAATCGAAAATGATACGACCAAATGCACCACACTTATACAAATATAAATTCTAAATACAATTGTATATTCTATAGTTTATGTATTGTACAGTAGGCGACAGGGGCTCGTTTCAAGTCATACATAATATTGTATAATGTTCATACACACATTAACTAGAGCGCGAACTGTGTGGTTTACTGTATATTTGTTTATTGTAAGGTTGAGAGATATAATTAATATATTTTTTTCTGGAATCAAATTTAAATCATGTTTTCTAGATATCTGTACATTATAATAATAAATATTAATTTATCTTTTTAATTTTCTCAATTTATCTTTTTAATTTACCTTTTTTTATATGTTTGAAGTTATCAAAATTGTTATTTGAATTAATTTTATTTATAGTACTCTCAACCAAGGTCTAATATTGTTATTAATTTATGGATGTATGTATGTATTCAATGCCTTTGAATTATGTAATTATAACTTTATTATGGACCTAAATTGTGTGTATATAGCTTTAGTGTACAGAAAAGGAAAGTAATATAACTTTAAATAAAACTTTTAAATATATATGTTATTTTTTTATACGACGTGTCTGTGTGCCCTTGTTATAGTGTGACCTTTTAGAAGTTACTCAGTGCCTTATGAAATACTGATTGTATGAACGTAGATAAAATATACTGGTGTTTATATTCTTATATTCTATTCTCGGCCTATATAATATAATCAAAGAACTGATATATAATAAAACCATTTATTTGTGTTGTTAACTGTATAGAGCGTGGTTAAGTATATTATGTAGTTTATCTCGGTTTTAACTTTTCACAGAATTTTTCCCTCTGACTTAATTTAGACTCGATTTTAACTAATACATATTTTTTAAATTAAAACTAACTATTCGCATCACAGCTATAAAGTATTAATATTTGACTCAATAACGGTTTTATTCCAGTATATATTTCTAGGTTTATTAAATATAGAGAGATTTAAATCGTATAAGTAATTAATATTCTTGATATAATTTTATTTCTTTAATAAAAGTATATCTTGGTCTCATGAAATTTTTTTCAATAATCAATGTATGTATCAACTTTCGATTAGTTACATTTTTAACTAAAAATGGAGGGATGTTATAAGTTTAAGCCAAACGAATTAACAGATGTGATTGCTTTTTTTTTAAATCGAAAGCCAGGTTCGTCGAGATTGTTCTTGGCTACGTTTGATCGAAATAAAAGTAGTCGGCCCAAAATATTGAGCTTTTATTGGTGCTGGTAAAAAGTTTTAAAGCAATAGTGTTAGTAAAAACCTAAACAAGAGAAACTCAGTGTGTTTGTACGTTCATTTAGTACAATATATAAACAAGTCATATAATCTAGAAAAGCAGAAAAAAAGATTTCTAAAAAGGATAAAAATAATATTATTTTGTTAAAATAATTTTATTATATTATACTTATGTGTATGACAATATTATTTTTATCCTTTTAGAGATCCGTGAAACATGATTACAAAAGAGCAGTACCATAATTAGAACAAATATATTATTAACAAGCTGTGCCTGCGACTTCGTACCCTTAGCACTTACCAACGTATGTAAAAACTATAAACCTTCAAACTGGTAAGCAGCAATGGTACGACAATAAGAGATTATTAAATTCTTTAATTATTAACCGATAGATTGTTAAAAAAAAACAAAATGTAAAGTGAATCCCAGGACTATATATTCCCGAAAACTGCCAAAAAATCCAAATCGATTAATCCGTTTCTGAGATTAACGTGCACAAACATACAGACAATCAGATAATATGAAAAAACATTGTTTTGGGTTCTCTTGTTTATATAAAGTTCCCCCTGTATGAATTTTGGAAAATATTTTTTTCGTGTTGTGTGCACAATTAAAAGACAAACAGATAAACAGATAAAGATTTTTAAAATGCTGAAAATGGATTCTGTTAGTTATCACTTCATATCCTAGTATATTTTTTTTAATATTTTTAATGTACAAAGACTACTCCGCTACAGATTTATTAAATGTATAGAATAAGATTTGCATGGTTCCAATTATGTGATTGATATAAATTGACATAACTTTTTTATTTCTGAACCTATTTAGATAAAATAAACACTAAATGTTAAGTGAAGACTTTGATAATATATTTCTGAATTCAAATTCCATTCAAATTAGTCTAGACGCTTCTGAGATTAGCGTGCACAAACATACAGACATAAAGACAAACTGAAAAAACCATTGCTTTGGGTTCTCTTACTCTTATAAAGGCCCCCTATGATGTTTTTTTTTTAGGTTTTTCCATGTACAGAAATGGATCAGTGACAATTTTATTATATGTATAGATTAAACACCTGTTCATTCGACGTCAGACCAGGCAGTACTTTGGGACATGGTCACAGCAAAAGCGAAATCCAGACAATGATGGCCATGTCTACCGGTCATAGATACAATATAGTTAACTATAGATAGATAGATATATTATGTTATATATTAGGTGTTCATATAATTAATCATTCTTACTACATGTGTTTTATATAAGGACTGTTCCTAATTAAGATTTTTGTTTATAACTACACAGGTCACAGTTTACTAACGGAGAAATGGTATTTCTAAACTCTCGACTCACAATGATTCAGTTAATTTATTTTTAATTTAAGAAAAATCAAGAGAAAGCCGTTGTTTTAAAATAACGCAACACTTTTTGTAAACAAAAAAATATTTAAAACTGTAAACTTAATGGAGAGAAAGGATCAAACAAATATTAAAAACAAATAAAATATAATAAATATGGAACGCCAGTCTTTGTACGAATACTTATCTCTCATTTGTGAGCGATTCACCTAGTTTTCAAAACTGTATCTTGATGCATTTATCGAGGTATTAAGGCCAGGTATCCCTGCCAAAGTAGACATTCAGCGCAACCCCCGCCCGCGTAATATAGGTACATCGCGCGTTCGCAGTGGGCATTGCGCATAGCCACGTAACGTCATCCTTTCGCCACAGTATAGAAACAAACCATTTTTAATAATTTATTTCACTTCAAAATATTAATGCATTTTTATGATATTTTTATGTGCTAATAATGTTATTGATTTTCGTAAATAAATAAAGTTTTTGGTATATATAGAATAAAAATAAAACAAATTATATATTTAATTTAAATTATATTTATGTATAATCATAGTAAAGTAGGTAGCTCTAAATTAAGGTACTTTAAAACTGAATATTTAGTCGGTGTATATTTTGTGCCGGTAGTGATGCCTTATCACACACACAGAACACATAAAATGCACATATAGAATGCTTAATTCACCGAGGTGGACAGCGATACGGTAGCTCAGTTGGTAGAGCGACGGGACGGTTTTCCAGTAGTCGCGGGTTCGAATCCCTGCCCGTATCGGTTTATTTTTCATTCTATATTTATATAAATTTCTTTACACATATTGCATTCAAATTTAAAAGTCGATATCAGTCCATTTTTTCTTTCATCAACTAAACATAAATTACTTGCATTACAATTAAATACATTATTGTGGCGTGCTTTCTCTTGTAATTCTCTTAAAAAGTAATTGTCATCAATTATACGCCGTCCTTTAATAGGTTGGAAAAAAATCTTCTTTATCATTTATCATTTCAATCATAAGCCCATCATTGCCTTCATCAGTTTCGCTGCAATAACAAATAAGATATCAAGATAGTATTACGCGGACACAAAATAAATTCAATATAATAACTAACTTGATAGCTTTGGAATTAACAACTGGTTCTTAAGATGTTCAACACATGGAGCATCTTGAAAATGTTCTAAAATAATTTGTAATGATTTCTTCAAAAGAAACTTAAAAGAAATAACTGTACAAAATAAAAAAATGTAGACCTGTACTTTATGCCATTAAAAAACAAACAAAATACTTACTTAGTAGTAGAAGATTGCAACTGCAAATTACCATGCTCTGATTGATATGTTAGAAACCTCAATCGGTTGTCTGAAAAATAACAACTTTGTATACTTAGTTCTTTATCCTTTATACTTATCCTTATTTAAACACGTGGTCTTTTTATACGAGTACATTCGAGTTGACATTTACTCGTAGTTATGTAGGAATATGATGCTATTTATTGTGTGGTCAGGATGGCAAATATCAAAAAATCAAAGGCAGTACTTACTGTACTCATTCTTCTCTACTGTTTTTAAGTTTAAGTACTGTTTGTAGTAATAAACCTTTTTTATTTCTTGTGATTTTTGAACTGAAACAATAAATGTTATAAGTACGTTTGTAAAATATAGTAGGTTTAAAAATATTCAAAACATTATGATCACAAAATCATTCAGTAGCTAAAACATACAACATATGTATTTTAGTCAGTTGGGACCTCCGTTATACCGATATAGACGATTTGTGTCTGTATGTTGTGTTTTTTTTTTTTTTTTTTTTTTTTGGAAGAGGAGGGCAAACGAGCTGGAGGGTCACAGATGACTTGTGATCACCGCCGCCCATGAACTCTTGCAACATCCGAGGATTTACAAGAGTGTTGACGGCCATGTAGGTAGGAGTAGACACCTTTTTTGAAGGTATCCATGTCGTACCGATCTGGAAATACCACTGAAGGGAGTTCGTTCCACAAGCGAGTGGAACGTGGAAAAAATGTCCTTGAAAACCGCACAGTAGAGGATCGCCACGCATCCAGGTGGTAAGGATGATATTGGAGGCGATGGCGCGCTGTGCGGTGATGAAATTCGGCGGCGACATTAGGTCGAATAGTTCTTCAGAACATTCCCCGTTGTAAATGCGGTAGAAGACGCACAAAGAAGCCACGTCTCTACGCAATGCCAAAAAGTCCAGCCGTTCGCAGAACACCGGGTCCCCGACAATCCGAACGGCTCTCCGTTGTACGCGGTCAAATGGTAGAAGCTGATATTGGGGTGATCCGGACCAGAGATGAGAACAGTACTCCATGTGTGGCCGGACCTGCGCCTTATAGAGCGCAAGTCTTTGGCCATGTTTGAAATACTGCCTCGCTCTATTAATCACTCCCAATTTCTTCGAGGCCAACTTGGCCTTGCTCTCCAGATGACCACGAAACTGACAATCGCTCGAAATGTCGAGACCCAGTATTCTGATACTTGGCGGGGCAATGAGGGGAGTGCTCTCGAAGAGCGGTGATACGACAAATGGGGTTTTCTTAGTGGTAAACGCGCAAACTTGTGTCTTTAGGGGATTGAACTGAACGTGGTTCAGTTCACCCCACTCAGAGATCAGCCCCAAGGAAGTCTCTATAGAGGACACAAGTTTCTTTCGGCACTCGTCGACGTTTTCCCGAGAGAGACCTGCACGGCCGGAATATACCGCATCCCCAGTGCTGTCATCCGCATAACAATGTATGTTGGAGATATCCAACATATCTGGGTCTTATACCGACTTGGGTCCTCTTTTTCTGACTAACGTATGCAAGCCTTGTAAAGTATCACCTTATTGCGAAGGGACAATTTACTCCGCTTGCCTAACAGCGGATATAAACGACCTAGTATGTAGGCCGCTCTGCTACGAACGGTCCTAATATGGTCCTAATATTAGAAGAAAGATAGATGGATGCTAGTACGATCATCTGATGGCCGGTCATACCAACCTGACATAATGACGCTCCTACGTTAACTAGTTGGGGCGGTTCGAGCGGAGTGCAATGAAGAGACCTACTGTATTAGATGATGGTTCCCCCCTTCACGATTACACGGCTTCAGAAAGGTCTCTTGTACTAACAGGACTTCTATCTGATGCGTAACCACGAAGTCGCGCAGTAGATCTATCTGCTTAAGTAGCTCGTTCGCGTTGAATGTAGCAACAGTCAGAGAGACAACATATGTAATTTACAGAAAACACTATGGTCTAATGGTGCGTGTGCAGCGTCAGCGGTCGCGGGTTTAATTCCTACTCGGAGTGTATATTGGTGTTTAGACAAATTTTTAGTTTTATAAAGTTGTAAACTAACCACGTCTCAAATGATCTACTATTTTAATTCGATTACTTTGAGAGTTATTCATGATTTTGCAAAATGTTCGATTGACACGTCTTCGATTTTAACATTTTTATTATTTTCTTTGAACCTACTGAAAAAGCTAGACTGTGGTAAACTAGGGAATGGCCGTCAGGGACATTGAATGAATAATATTACAAATACGAAAGAAATCAAACTTACCATATTTTTTCGCGATGTATTTCTTCCTTAATCTTGAAAATTTTGGTTTTTTATTTCACATTCCGTAGAATAATCGCACAATTGCATCTGCAAAAATTTGACACACGTCTTACCTTGTCAACGTCTCGCAAGACACTGACAGGGTATGTTAACTCAGTACTAGCATTCCTCCGCATTCCTGAATCGGCTTAGGTGTGCGAGTAGGATAGCAGCTTAAGTCGTTCCATCTTATGCATTACAGTGAATTAAAACGTTTTAAATCACTACTTTATGATATCTATAAAATAATAGAATATAGTTTTTATCAATTCTAATTATTTTATTATTATGGTAAAAATAAGTTTTCTGACTTATAAGATAATTTGAACACGTTAAAGATTTATATTATTCGAACGTTTCTAATGATGTACCGCGTTAAAAGAAACTTATAATTTAATATCATTATTTTTCTTTTCCTCCATCTTGTTTTAAAATGTACCGAATACCGATTTGAAATTAAATAATTCTCGAAATAAAGTATTATATTGTGGCAAATGATTGTTTTGGGCTTTAAAATACAGAGATACTATCAGATGTTATAAGAAATCTTCAATATATGACGTTTTGGAAACCTAGTGTGGATTATTGAACTTCAGTATCCAAAATATACATTACATCGTAACATTTGGACGGCGAGATTCTTCTGCAGACTAATAACAGGTTTAACTGGACAGTGAGAATCTTATACAGCCTAGAAATCATTTGGACGGCGAGTTTCTTCTGCTGCTTGGATCCAGAATCCTGGCGTCGTATTTTAAAATGTTTAGTACCAGACGCTGTGTTCTAAGATGCTATAAAACTCAAACAAGTAAGCAATAGCATTATTCTCTAATAGACTAGTATTTAACGCATCCTGTCATTAGTTCTTTTTAAGTGAGTACATTTAAGTACTAGATAATACTTATACATGGGTATAAACTATAAGGTGTGACCGTGTTACTGGATCTTCTTTCTTAAAATAAGTACATAACACTAATTGAAACCTATATTATTTATATGTATATTTTACACACATTTCCTCTATTTGTTTCATTGATTAGCTGGTATAAATCACCAACATACAAGAGGATCTTGTGTTTGCAAGTCTGGTGGGTCTGTTAGGTTATAAGCTTACATTGTTTGTTTTCTTTACCTGCCTAAATTTTATTTCAAAAAGGTAAATGCAGATACAAATATACACCTTTATACAGATGTTGATATCTAAACTCTGGAGAAAATTGTAATTGATATTTGATAATATATCATTCACATTCTTGAAAGTTTTTTATTAGTTTTTAAATTCAATGAAATTAGAACAGTTTTATAGAAATAAGAATTTGTAGGGAAATAGTTTTTAATTTGATTTGTTTAACTTTCAAATGAGGGTTTAAAACATTTTTTAAATAAATAATATACTTTTGTTATAAAGACTTGAAATCTGTTTTCTTTCTCAAATATGTATATATATTTTATTAGTATTAACATAAGGTTTCAAAATATTATACCCCTTTAAAAACCCCTTAAGCGCTTCAAGATAGTCCTCCTGGCAATGACTGTCAACCTGGAATAAGTTAATAAAGTAAATGCTAAAGTAAATATACTATGCTAATTTTAATTTACAGGATATCCAACATCTTCTCAGCAATCTCTTATTTCATGCAAGGAATCCACTTTTACACCTAATTCATTTTCTGGAGGTAATGATGTTTAAAATAAAATTTAAAAGTATACTCTTAATGTAATTATAATGATGATACATTATAATTACATTAAATGTCCAACATAGAACATGAAATGTCCAACATAGAACTTAAAAAAAAACTTTATTTGTATAACAACTAATGACCATATATATTTTTTATGTATTAGGTATTATTATTATTCTTATATTCATATATTATTTTACACATAATTACATAGTACAAACATTATGATTTTGCTGTTATATTTGTTTGAAAATAATATTATTTTAATTAACCATAGTTGTTTAAGTTTAACATTTGTTATTGTTGTATTGCATCCACAGTTTAATTTATTGGTTTGAAATAGATATAACAGTGGATACCTCTTTCAAATTCTGCTGCTTTAAAATGAATAAAAGATGTATATTTTTATTTATATATTATTTAGCTATTCATAATTTCATATTGTGAATCTTCAATGCACTCACTTCTGGTGGTGATCTATAATATTGTTTAGTTACTTTTGTTTAATTTGTTATAGATGTTAATATAATTATGTTTGTTAATTTAGTTATTTCTTTTAATTACAGGGTAAATTATGACAAATATTCTGTAGAGTACCACTCAACATTCTCACAATTTTTTTTTCAAGGTTGTAATAGATTTGGTAAAATGACACTATTCCTAAAGAAACCAAAGCCACTGCAGATATGACACTATGCTTTGATGAATTATATATGATCTGAGGCAGTTACTACAGCTTTCAAGATAAGAGTAAAGAAGAATTACCTGAGTGAAGTGTAGGTAAGAGCATATTTAGAACATTTTTTTACAAAGGGAGGAAAAACTGTAGTGTACCCTTAAATTAAAAACTTATTGCTAATGTTTGAAAATATATATTTAATAAATTTTATTAAATTCTCTTGTGTTATGCTCGTGAACGGGTGCTGCTTGCGGTGACTGGTTGTGTGGCAGGCCGAAGATTTATTTTCTGTTATTATTATTTAATTTTCGTTGCCTGAAATCATTAGGCTTCTTTTCCTATTAATTGCGACGGTTCTAGTTGTTCCAAATTTGCATTTAAGTTTGACGTTTGTGAAACAGTGATCACAATAACAAAAAATATATCCGGCTGAGTTTGTTGTGTGGTTCTTCTCAGACCAGGACGCGTTTGGAACCCTCATAGCTTTAACATTAAGATGGAAAGTGCTTTCTCAGAAGGGCTTATTACGATAAATCTAGTATCGTAATAGGCCCTCCTGACACTTCCATGTTGACGTACACAAGTGATCACTGATTATGATTCTAAGTGGAAAAGATATAAATAAATAAATAAATAAAATTATGTTTAAAATTATAATTAAATTTAAATAAACTTATTATATTTATTTAAACTCAATCAGGACCCATTAGAACATTTATTTAATTTTTGATTTAGACATATATTACCTACATGTTTTACATTTGAAATAGCTTTTTCATCACTATTATTTTTGAATGTTAGTTCATTTCATTCTTTTTGGCACCAATTGTTAAGATGATTCATGTTTTATATTATAATCATTAAATTATAAAAAATACATCAAATAAAAGCTGCTTAATATATCCTGCACTTGCCATAATTAAATGTTTTTCTAAAGTGTAGGATATTGTAACACACATTATTAAAACTAAATTTTCAATAAAAAATACTCCTATTACTTTGAAACTGTCCATATTAATTATGTTGTTTTTAAAAGGGAGTTAGGTTTGTAAATTGAAGTTAAAACCGGTAATTTAGCCAATTTGCCTTTGCCATTTTGCTTTGAATTTTTCTTAACTACTTTGTATGTTTCACTTACAACATTTTTTAAACACAGCCAAAATAAAGTTATTTTTAAAACCTTGATTGATAAAACTGTCTTCCTTACGAGAGTTTTGCCACTAGACATAGTAAGAATAAAATTCATGTTTCAAGTCACATGTACACATACACAAGTCACACCTGTCTTTAAAGGATCATACACCGTAGTCTTAACTAACATTTATTTTTCATTCTAGGCTCTCCAATATTAGAACTAAAGAAGAGAGAAAAAGAAGAAGAAACTTTTCTGTATTCAAATACTGGTGTCTGGCAGGAATGACTAAATTATATTATATTAAATGATATAAAGTGAATCTACATATACCAAGGTATAAAACATTGTAATGTCTAAAAAATACTTATAAAAATTAATAGAATTTATAAATCATTATGTATTATCTAAAGAAACACTTTATACTTTTTTAAAACATGGTAATCTCTAAAAAATACCGATTAAAAATTAATAGAATTTAGGTTACAAAACATTCACTTTTCTCACTTCATTGGTAAATATGTACTACATAACAGGTTGAATCATTATTGAAAATTAATAATTCAATAATTAACTAACAGAAACTATTAACAAAGAAAACAATATGCAAATTTATTTTTTATATGAATATGGAAATAATAAATAGATAATAATGTCTTTCGAAAATTACAGAATACTGCTGTCCAATATTCAAGAAAGTAGAACACAAGATAAGTCCCTCCTGGAGCTGGAAGGAAACACGGGTCCTAGCAAATCATATACATAGGACTTAAGTAAAATAATTGTTAATGGTAATTCTATTAGGTTATACATTTATGTTTGTCTTATTTGATTTTGTTTGCAATATCTATAAACATGTATAGCCATGTAAGCTTATTTCAATTTTAAATAAATATAGAATAAACAATAAATTGTAAATTTAAAATTTAAATAAATATAGAATAAAAAATAAGATATGGGCAGGAATTCGATCCTACGTCCCGGTTTCCCAGAGGTAATATTTATTTATTTTATATTTATTTGAAGTTCGTTATATATTTATTTGAAATTTGTTTGATTTATTTATAAGTTTTAGAGGTCACAAGAGTTAAAATTATTTATGAATTTAAATTAATTAAATGATCATAACATGTCTGATATTTTTAGAGGCAATTCCAAATAATTATTCAATGTTTCAAATAAATTTAAACCATTAATAATAATAAATCTTTAATATGTATTTAAGAAAAAAAATCACAAATATCATTTAAAACTTATGCTTAATTGTATTTCTTTTTCTTTATAATTGTTTACCTAATAATAGTAATGATTTTAGTAATGTTTACCTAATAATATACCTTTAAGATGAATGAATTCTATTTTTAAATAGAACAGTTTCTTTAATACTTATATATTTTTTTTTACTCCAAAAATATGTGTAGCCATGTTAAGTTATTTAAAACGTTAAACCATTTAAAATTTTAAAAAAATATAGAATAGTCATTAAATTGATATGGGCAGGATTCATTCTCTATATTTATTTAAAATTCACAATTTATTTGTTTATTTCTCGTGTTTCTATTATTATAGAAACTTATTCAATATAGAATTATTATTTCTTACTTCGTTTTTACATAAATTAGTTTGAATGTTTGCTTTAAACTAATGGTCCCATAAGCATCGAGCATTTGGATGCATATAATTTAAGTATTTGGCGGTTTAACTAATACAAATTTTATTTAATTGTGAACTCGATAATGTATTCAATCAATTTAAAACTGATAATCTGATGTATGTATTTATATTACAATGTTGTATTTTAAATAAAGTAAAAATTGTTTAATTTGTTTTTATTTACTCTTATTTTCATGTAAACACTTTCTGTAAAGCTACTTATTATAAATGTAAAATGGTTAAACACGTTTTTCCATTTTTCATTTATAATAAATAGCTTTATTAAAATTAAAATTTTATTATTAAGGAATTCGTAAGGAATGCGCAGTATCTGCATACCAGACATTCCAAAGTAGTTTTCGTCGGCCTAAGTCTAGGAGGCGCTAGTAGTCCAAACCTCGGAGTCGGCACTCTATTTATAGTACTCTGTGGACACTGACGAGCTCTCCGATGACCGAATTTCGCTTAAATAATTAATTAAAAAAATAAGAGATTGAATAAAAAAAAACTATCGGGTAAAATGCCTCGAGAAATCAATGAACATTATTTTGGTAAAAGACCCATAATGTTTAATCGCTTATTTTAGAAATAAAACCGAAAAATTGGAGACAAAAAGACGGAAAAGAGGTAACTTTGTGATTTTTTTCTATCGAGCCAATTTTATTAAATCATGTTTTCATCGGGTACATTCCCTGCAATATATCCTCAAAATTAACCATATTTTTTTTTAGATTTAAATTTCAATGTTTACTATTTCAAAAACGAATTCTAACAATGTCTTTTGTAGGGATACCTGGCCTTAATCTTTTGCGGCCACGAAAGCTGATATAATTAACAAATATCTAACTATTTGGATTCGGAATAAATAATTGTATTTGTATGTCTAATTGCAAATACCTGAACATAGGAATCGAAATATAGTGACAATAATTTTAATTCCAATTCTTCTTTACCGTTAACTCCAGTTCTGATATTTTTTTATAACACTCTCACCTAGGGTATCCCTATAAATTTGGAGTCGTAAATACTTCCCAATTAATATATTGGACATTTACCCGGAAGCCGAGTTTGTTTTGTGGGTTTTCCTCACAAACAGAAAGTTTCGTAGCCTGAGAGTTCGTGAAAGTAGCTCTCTCAGTCAAGTTCAATAACACTGCTAACAGTACCATCGCCACGGCCGGGCGCAACACGCGTCCTCAGTCATCTGCACTTCACATTTACATCAGTTTCTTACGTTTTTACATATATAGGATGTTTTGAAAATAAGTTCAAAAATGAGATATTTAATTTTTATTTTCGCAACATGTTGTTTGACGCCGGTAGTGTTGCCAGCTAAATATATTTTACCAAAATGGAAGAAACAGGTAAGATTTTATTTTGTTTGTCGATAATATTTGTCCTGCACTTTACGTGTTGCATGGAGGTTCTATTGCATGTGGTTAAAATAAATATTAAATGTGGTTACCCCAACTAAAATTTTACATGTTTGTATCTGTTTATAATAACATCAAAGAATCATAATAACAGATTTAATTAAAGTTCTAGTATTAAATAATTAATTTCCATTTTCGACAATAAAATTTAAAATATTCTAAACATCGAACAGTTGTTTTCATCCGTATAATAATACATTTTCTATGTCTTGATTTAATTAATATTTATTCATTATATACACAAATATAAGTAAATTCAACTTAACGTAAATAATTTTTAGGTATTCAGCATTAAGTTGCCTTAAAACATTGGTACCAATATTCGACGAACTTAGCTCCATTTAAAGCACATTGTAATAAACTTCAAGCTATTAAAATAAACTATCGTATGTAAATATCTATTGGGCAAGAAATACACATTCACCTCATTTTAAATTTAAGTAACACTGTAAATGGCTGTACTCTAAAATGACCAAAGAGCTAGTTTCCTCAGGAAACGTCTGACATGGAAACGCAAATTTTGTGTAAACCCTTATAAGTTATATAACATGTCTTGTGCATTTTAGGCTTAGCTAAATGTACTTATACATTTAATACTTACCTATATTATTAATTACTTATACTGAAGTAAGCTGCACATTTTTTAAAATTTTATGATTGTATTATTATGATCTCGAAATACGATTTTTTTTTATTAGGGAAACATAATATCTTGTAAGATTAGTTATAATTTCTAGTTTAGAAGCTTATAAGGAATATACATATTTAAATAATATTGTTTGTTTCAACAAACATATTATAATAAATATTCTAATTCTTATATTAGGCATATTGTTATTTATTAGGTACCTACTAGAAATGACTTATTTATTTTGTAGCCAACAAACATATTTTGATTGTCGTTTCTCGTTGCGACATACTTTCCTACGGCTTTCTCGCGCTCATATTAGAAAGTTCCTTGGTGACTCAAACATCCTGAAAGGATTTATATATTAATCACCAGTTTCACTGAATTAAGTACTTTAGCTTTGATAACGGTTCTTTTGATTAGAGAGCGACTTTATCTTAATAGATCTTTTACCACTTTTGTAGGTCAAAGAAAGTGTCTTTTATATTATTTACATTTGGTAAGAGTCTTTTATTACAATAGACAGATAGACATACAATTCACTAATGTATTTAAAAGTTTTGAATAATCTCGATATATTAGTCTTAAGAATAACCATCTTATAAAGAAATGATGTTATAATTTATGTACAATTTACTTTCATTTCAATTATATGATAATTAGCTACATTTGTATGCGATTATGATAATTATCATATTACGTATGTGTATTAACTATTACCGCGAGTGATAAAAGCCATTGAACATGTTATATGACATTATATGACACTGACGGAGACCTCATTAAAACCATTTATATTAAAGTATAGTATCTAAATATAACCTCATATTAAACAGCGACTTAAAAGGATAATAAAAAATCAATCTAATTAGAATGGAGATTATGGTAAAGCCTCTAAACATATGATGAAAAATGACGTGTCAATAACGGTAATAACATGTTATTTAATATATTTAAAATATAGCAAAATATTGCTATCTTAATTCACAAATCCCTTGATTGTTGATTAATATTACTGTAGTAATGCTTAAAATATAAAATAGTGAGGTAAGTATCAGTTGAAAGAATGGTTGCCCAAATTAAAAACGCACGTTAAAAGAATCAAACTATCCGCTTAGTCAAAACAGTTTTATCGCGTTTAAAAAGTTCACATCTAAGTTGTTAATAACATTACCAGTCCGATTAAATCCTGTTAGCACCTTGAAAGCATGTAACTTTCGCACCTAGACGCTATATCCGAAGAGTGTCCAGGCCTGTGAGCTGCCAGCGGTCCAAAGTGAGCACAGCCACTACGTCTGCGATGACAAAGGAGAACCCAAGTGTCTGCCGGGTTGGCAAGGAGACCTCTGCGATGTACCCATCTGTAAGAGAGGCTGCGATCCGCTACAAGGTAATTGTTTTTGGTGATACAAATCTACATCATAGAAGTCTTGTTTCAATAAATAATTAAATATCTATTTACCCCGCCATGTAAAAAAAATCCCGACTAATTTCGAATCCATTCGGGTTTCCTATTCATGAGCTCGAGCTCGAGCATCATGGCAGACTTGTGTTGTGTGTCCATGTCATGTTCGTCCGCTATGCTTCGACTTCATGAATACGGACCCCGAATGGATTCGAAATGGGGTGGGAAAAATATATTAATAGCCGTGTAAAAAATATATTTAATAATCAATATGGTTCACGAGAGTTTATTTAAATAAATAATAATTAATATTATATTCACGATAATAGGGGTAGAGCTATAAGTATTTAGTGGTTATTTATTTATTCAAAGTATTTACAGACAATCATCATTATGGAATTTCGGAATGACGAATGAACATATAATATTATTTTAAGGATATTGCAAGCGGCCTGGTGAGTGTCGCTGCAAGCTGGGATTTTATGGTGAGCGCTGCAACAAGTGCATCCCGCTGCCAGGCTGCCAGCACGGCTTCTGCAACGTCTCCTTTGAATGTATTTGTAGAGACGGATGGGATGGCATCTTCTGTTCTGAACGTAACTAAATTTAAAATATTCATGTAATATTTGAAAACGGATACATACTTGTAATTGTTAAATAAAATTCTAAATAAAAGTCCTTATTTCATACATTCTGATAATGTTTTTGGCTTATTTTTTTTTTGGGAACAGCAATGTGTCGATCAGACTGCCATGCAACCCGGGGTTTCTGTGAGACACCCGGTGAGTGCCGCTGCAAGCTGGGCTGGGCAGGGCCCACGTGCCGCGCCTGCCAGCCACTACCTGGCTGCCAACATGGGTACTGTGACAAGCCACTGGAGTGCAAGTGTCTGCCTGGATATACTGGACTGTTGTGCCAAACTCGTAAGTTTTAACGATTCAACCTTTAAGATTAAAGCCATATAATAAAGATAAAATTCATATATTAAGCACCAACAAATCGGAAATATAATTCATTTGTCTCCTTGTCTAAGTTACTTTCATCTTTTCTCGTTCCTCATTGATGGCGAAGCATTTGCATATGTTTGCTATGTCCATGAGAGATAGCACGAGTTATCATCAGATGGACCGTCTACTTTCTTGTCACGTTATTAAATATATATCTATATATATATATATATAAGCTCTTGTACATACTAACTGGTCTATCATGTTCTTACTAACTAATTGCAGTTAAATGTATAGGAGTTCAAAATACATGAACATGTTATTTTTCCAGCAATCTGTGCAACGGGGTGCCATGGAGAGCGAGGTTACTGTCGGCGACCTGGAGAGTGCCGCTGTAAGGTGGGCTGGACCGGGCAAAACTGCTCGCAATGCCACCGGTACCCGGGCTGCGTGCACGGCTCCTGCAAGCGACCCTGGGAATGCGTTTGTCAGAAGGGTTGGGGAGGCATGCTGTGTGATGAAGGTTAGGTTACTATGAGCATAGCATGACGACATTTAACTAACTTTAACTTTATTTTACTTGTTTTATTTTAGAGTTGAACTACTGCGATAAGAATCCCGATACGTGCAAAAACGGTGGTAGATGTCAGTCTTTGGAATCCGGAGACGGATCCTACAGGTGCCACTGTGAGGCCGGTATCAACGGTAAGCACTGCGAACTTCTCCCAGACTCGATGACCACCACAGCCAACAGCACTCACATTGAAACCACTGAGATTCCTGATAATCCTGACTCTGTTTCTGAATCAGAAGTTGAAACGGCTACGGTTAATATAGAAGAAGAACCGAGTGATGACAATGAGACTGAATGATTTTAATATATATGTAAGGTAGATGTGAAAAACAAAGTAGTCTTGTGATAGATTTCAGTTATTTAGTTTATTATCATCATCATCATTCACATTAACATCAACCACATTTACTCATTATATAGGTATCATTTTCTAATACATCCCTACACGTTACGTTATTGTATCATTATGTAATTGTCAATTATATTTAAACAGATCATCAAAGTACAAAACTTTTCATTAAATTCGGTATTAAAATTATCACGTCATTTTCATAATAATTTGTTTGTAATATTTAACTGAAGTCTATTTATTATTAATAATAATATTATTTATTCTAGAATATAAGAAATGATCAATAAATTATAAGTTTTTAATATTGTTTTATTTATATTTAAGCATACATTTAAGATATTACGGAAATATCCATAAAGTCCTCGTAATAGCAGCTACAGTGAGTATGCCAGATCTAAGTGTAGATAAAATAGGAAACAGTATATGTAATACGTACATGTAACGCCTCAAGTCCAATTTGCCGTAACATTAATAGCTAAAGAAAAATATTAATTTTAGGCATAACATTTATTATCTATTGATCTTATGATATGGAATTTATTTATTTTTAGGTTATAACAGTTACGAAATCCATACTAAGATTATAAATGTGAAAGTAACTTTGTTTGTCTGCTACTTTTTACGCCTAAACTGCTCAACATTATGCTTTAAATTTACTAGGGGATACATACACAATCCCGAGGAAGGTGATATAACCTTATATTATTAAAATAAACCAGACATTGTCAAATACGGTATAAAGTTTGTTTCTTAATATTGGGAAGACATAACTTCTAACTTTCTGAGCTGACAACATATCAAGTCCTGTTTAAAATATTTATTAATAAACAAAAAAATATTTATTTGACTGTAATTGAAAAAGGTTAGGATCACAAGGATATAATAAAAGTATTGTTTAATATGAATATGTAAAATTTTATTGCTTTGTTTAGGAAAATAGCTCTCAGTCCTCATTCAAGAAGGGAATCGAATGATCTAGACCCGATAGATGGCGCTGTGGTAAGCTTATAACATAGTTTCTGTGCCGACGGACCCACGATAAAAGTTAGTTATGAAATAAATCAACCACTTAGGATTCAATCTTGATTGGCTGTGTCCATGCTCTTATTTGTACACAGACATGTTTAAATTGCGATCATTAAATTCAGATTTTGTTTCAATATGTAACATTTAAAGTATTGGTTATCATTTTACCTGCACGTATCCCAAAAAAAAATAAGTCGACGAAATATGTTAATTTCTTCTACGCTCTTCTATCATACGTCATCATATTAGTCAAGTTCCATCCTTCATAGTCATATAAAGTTTCAATCACTCCATCCAAATTTTCTTATAACCATCCACATTTACATACCCATGATTCTTTTCGTGACATGTTGTTTATCCCTCTATATTAAAGACAAAACGTCTTTGCATTGTCATGTCAATTACTTCTCATCTTTTCTGCCACCGATGCTTCTTTCAAACTATTTCTTCCATTATCATCACTCGAGGCATCCATCCTAACATTTAAGTTTTGGATGGAAGTATTGTTGCCTCTCATTTTATTTCGTAGTGCAGCATTCAGTTCTATTAAAAACTTAGGTATCAATATTTTATGATATTTTCCCTTCCGTCTAAGCCAAAACAAATATAGCCATGTTGTGTGAAATATGTTTTATTAATTTTTAGTTTACAACATCTGATTCACAAAACTTATATTAAACTAGATTCCGTATCTAGTGACGATTTCGGTCAACTAAAGCATTTTCATTTAATTTACTTGCATATGTTATCTTCGTTTGGTCATAATTCCATACATAGCGAGCGGCTAATATATGCGTGGCTCCAATCTTGTTTGAATCCTATCTGGACCAAACATAGCGTTTAAGCTTTCGCGATCCTAGCACATAGCTTTGGTTACGACACGGCCCTTCAATCTGCATTTTTTATGAACAGATTTTTTGTAATCATGTCAGTAAAAATGGTGGCATTACCACGCCCTACAACCTTTGCCTCATTAACGATGTTTTGGGACCGAGACTTATCAGTCTTAATATGCGTCTCGTTATTGATTGGATTATTTCTATCTAGTTCATTCCTCAGGTCATATTAGGTGCGATGTTTTGATATGTTGCCTTATACGGAGTACTAGTGCAATAGAATCCACAACATACTTCAGATAAATCTTATATTTTTTTCTTAATTTTAAATATATTTGTAACGCTTTTCTCAATGTCTTTATTTATGAAAATCTTTGGTACGGCGTTTCTTATATATTTTAACCATTTATGAAATATACATTTAGAAAATGTCTTTATATTAATAAGGAATTCATAAAAAACTGCTACTGGAATGGAAAAGATTTTGCGATGAAATCCTGATTATTAAAATTACGTTACAGAAAATAACTGTACTTGTACTACGAGGTCATATATAACAACCAGACAGGGCAGCAACCTGGTAGTCGGGATACATTGATAATATGTGGTTAGTTTTCGTGAATCTGCCTTAAGAGGGGAAAACCACCACGAAAACTCCACCAATCAATTGTCCACAGCTATCCTTCTGAAACTTTTAAGTTTTTCAGACTGACTCGATGACACTTAACTTGGTGACTATAATAATAATATTTTTGGGTATTTTGTGATGTATGTTTCATTTCATATTGTTATTTTTAAACATATTTTTTTAAAAGGAGATAATTTATATTTAAATATCTATCTATACTAATATTATAAATTCGAAAATAACTGTGTCTGTCTATTGGTCTGTTACGCTTTTAAGTTTAAAGTACTAAACCGCTTTTTATGAAATTTGGCATAAACATAGATAAGACGTTGAGAAATAACATAGGGTTTTATTTTTGAAGCGGGAAAATATCTCATTCCCGCGGGAAATAACGGAAATCAGAAGAAAAACATCGAGCACCGTTTTCTTTGGAGCGTTGGCATTATTGTGGCGGGTAAACCATATGTTTTATGTAAAAAAAATAAAAAAGATAAATAGTTGTCTTCGAAAAATGTAACTTAGCAAGGTATATTAGTATTAATCCTTATGAAATATAGTAATGTTATCATCAAGACTATTGTACGAAGATAAACTTTGCCTTTGAAGCATAATTTAAGAAGTACCTACGGGATAATGAATATTAATTATCTACCAACGTTGGACGCTAACTATAGTCCCTACTAATAATATGAGTGTCTCAATTCTCAACCTAGACCTAACGATGCTAAACTCACAAAACATAAATAGACTATCTGTTCCCTACTATCTTTTAAAAAAGGGGGTTAATAAAAATGATATCGTATAAATTTAAATACAAATTTTGAAATGATACAACCAAATTGAAAAACACAATCACACTACTATGCAACTGTACTATGTAAGTACTTGAAGTAAAAAAAAAGTACTGCCCAAAGAAAATGTCTAATGCGGACGAGGTCGCAGGTAAGAACTAGTCATTAATAAATAAAGCAAATATAAAATATAATATACCTACATATATATTATTTTAAGGCTTATTACGCTTCTACTGGGTGTACTATGTATAACCGTTACTTAAAAATATAGGTATTTTAAGTAAAATTAGAGTTTAAATCTTTGTCACTTGATCCAGGTTTGATTTTATTGAACTAACTATAACTATATATTAAAGGATAATTTTAACACAAAGCTGTCTCAATATTTAAATCAATTAAGTATGCCTACTTAAATGATATTTTTTGACTACAAAACAAAAAAAAAATTCTGAGATTTACCTAACTTCGTTAAAAAGGAGCAACTAAAGATGTCCAACTAACATAAAAATCTTAGGTATGAAAATAACTTGGTTGCTGTATATTAATGAAGAGGCATGGTGTGACATAAAAGTATCTACCATAAGATATTATAGCCCATAAATTATACCTAATAAGCACTAGAATGCTGTAACTAAACCTAGCCCACCCTCCAACGAAAAGGTATGAAAAAGTCGTATCGGTGTGTTTGAAGTTAGTTTGTGCTATATATAAAGGTGCAACAGACTGACACTTCATACAACGTCGATCGGTCGGCTGAACATATTATACATTTGTCAAAAAGTAATGTGATTTGGTGAAAAAACGGAAGCTTCAGTTGCTTAAAGATGGCGGCGGTACACTTTTTCATGGTATGGTTATTTTATATTATTAAAACTTATAATTTAATATGTATATTATGTATACTTTATTAATATTGAAGAATATTTATTTTTTAGCTATATTTTCAGCGAAATCTTATGTATCTTTTTATTAAATTTTTATAAACACAGAATAATTTCACTGTTACGAAGTTCATTCTTTAGGTGGTTTCAGTATTTCAAACTTCGTAAATAATACTGTCAGTAATCAGTATAATTATTAAAATGTTTAATAATAATAGAACACAAAAAATATTTTATATATTATATTTATAATACCGGATTCAAATTTATATAAATTAAGGATCAAATTGGCTTTTTTATTACTTTATTTAAATTCCTTTTAAATTAAATGTTTATTGTTGCCTTAAAAAAGTCCTTAATATCAAAATTTTGTATATCAATATTAGTCGATATTGGCTGAGATATGTGTAGATATGTTTATATATCAGTCTTATACATTTTAATCGTACTTGAGTTTGAATTAATTAATCTGTATACATCAATTTAACTCTTATTTTAACTCTATTAATAACAAAGAAATTTTGAACAAATTATTACAAAATATATTACAAATGTTTATTATTAGTATTAGGTATATAAGTTAAATTTTTAGAAGTTTAAGCTTAATTTGTCTCGGTAAGGGCTGAAAGAGACGAATCAGTGGTTCATTTCTTATGACCTGTAAAATTTAAATAAACCTAACGTGCTAAACATGTTTCAGACAATTTTAAAGAATAATATAAAAATATATAATATTTTTATTCGATTTGAAGTAGGCCGAGGTAATCTTGGTCACTTTATCTATCTATATGAGTGGCAAATAACGTTTGTCTCAACTCAGCTTATGTATTTGAACGCTATATATAAATAATAATCTTCAATTTATTAATCTTTAATGAGAATTTCATTAATTATTTAATAACAAAAATCATGAGAATACAAAACATTTATTCCAAAGTCACTACTTTATTGTTTCTTATCTTTAATCCATTTCAACAGTAGATTATTATCCGTTAAAACATACGTAAATATAAAAATATCTTTCGTCCGTTTATAAGAAAACTGATTTAGTTCAATTAATAGAACACATCCTACGTAACAAACTTTTCAATTAATACGATCTACGAACAAATATCGCGATTTATTTACTATTACCTTTTATCATGCGATTTTACAGCATGTAGTTAGTAACATAACTCAATCTGTACTTCGAATGTAACTTATTCAGAACTTATGTATATGTAATGTATATTAATTAGACAATAATCAAAATATTATCTTTGCTGTTCAATTAACTGTTCCTTGTAGTTTGTGAGTAAGTAAGTAAGATTATTCTTTGGTGAATCATTTAAAAATGTATTATGTTCAATTGAACATGTCTATAGCGCTGTAGAATAGATCTGTATAATGTTGTTCCATTGTTTAGAACATTAGATACTTTACACTTTTATTATATTAAGTATTTTTTAAGTTTTATATAATAAAATAATGTATTAAACTTCTAAATTATATAAAAAATAGCAGACTTTTTTTGGCCTACGTATAAATAGAGCTACGTTTTTAAGATTTTTTTAAATTTATTAATATTTATCGTTAGAATAATAAAGTTGAGAAAATATTGGAGACTCTTTGTGATATAATGATGTCTTCTGAGTTTATAAAATTAAAAAAACATACTGAACTGCCTTACTTGCTCAATCAAGCACTACTTACACAACAAGTCTAGACTATAAATAAAATCTAGGTAATACCAGTACCATATACCTACTTACATTAGACGGCCCTTCTTCCGTATGAGGATTTAGAATTAAAATCATTTCAGAATCAGAATGCAATCAAAATTGTTTTCGATAATAAATGTAATTTTTGTAATTCTTTCTCTGAGCTGTTTTAGATTGTTATAGTATTGGATGTTTAATGAAAATTTTGGTAAACGATTTGATAGAATATATAAAAGTGTGTTACTAAATGGTATAAGGTAATATTAGTAAATCTTATCGGAAAGCTGAGCCGGAGTTGCCTTGACCCGGAGTAAACACTAGACTTAATACTGCACAGACCGGCCGTAAGGTTATTATTGTAGTAGGGCTTAATTTTTATTATTATTTATTTTTTAACTTTTTTCATAGAAGCATCGCAGGTGCACTTTTAACTTTTAATATAGTTATATATATGTCATGTTCTTAAGATTTAAAATTGATATTTTGTAATGCTTAAAAAAGGAGTTTATTAGTAGAGTTGAATGCTTTCACACAATTATTCTTTTTTTTTATTTTATTTTTCTATGTAATAAAATATTTTATTTCAGGTGCTGCTTATAGCAAGCAGTTTATCTGCCAAGGAAATAGATACTAAAACAAAAGTATCGGAATTGTTAGAAAACGGAATCAAAGACGGTCCAGCTGGTAAGCCTGTTAAGAGAGGAATCTTCTCTTCTGGACATGGGTACCTTTCGTCGGGTCTGTCCCACGGAATTGGCTCAGGAATTGGTTATTCCCACGGAATTGGCTCAGGAATTGGTTATTCCTCCGGAATTTCCTCAGGAATCGGTTATTCCTCCGGAATTTCCTCAGGAATCGGCATTGGCTCCGGTATCGGCATTGGTTCCGGAGTAGCTATTGGTTCTGGAATAGGAATTGGGTCAGGAATAGGACTCGGTGGAGGAGGATTAGCCATTGGTGGAGGTGGTGTAGGCATTGGTGGAGCAGGAATAGCAGTTGGTGGAGCAGGAATAGCAGTTGGTGCAGCGCCTGCAGTAGCAGTTGCAGCAGCTCCCGCAGTTGCAGTGGCCCCAGCCGCCGTTCAAACCTCCGTTTCAGTACAACCAAACCCAGTAATACTCCGTCAAGAAATACCCAGATTCATAACGAGAACAATCACGAGAAATGTACAAGTCCCCGTCCAAGTCCCAGTACCTGTTCCAATCGATCGTCAAATCCCAGTACCTGTCAGAGTACCAGTTCCAGTACCAGTCGACAGGCCAGTACCAGTCATCCACCGAGTACCAGTTGAGATCACTAGACAAGTTCCAGTGTATTACGAACGGAAGGTTCCCTACCCCGTTAAGGTACCAGTGTCTGTCCCGGTGCCTTACCCCGTCACTGTTGAGAAACAGGTACCTGTAGACCGCCCAGTGTATATTAACCGTCAGGTGAATGTACCAGTACCAGTACAAGTAGATAGGCCAGTGCCCGTCCCCCATCCCGTTGTAGTTGACAGGCCAGTGCCCGTCCCCCACCCGGTTGTAGTTGATAGACCAGTAGCAGTAGCGCAACCCGTTGTCGCCGCAGTTTCTGCAGTTCCAGTATCAACAGGTATCGCCGTTGGATCATACGGCGGTGGTGCAGCGTACGGCGGAGGTTTATCTTACGGTGGAGGCATATCGTACGGAGGTGGTTATGGCGGAGGCATATCTTACGGAAGTGGTTATGGCGGAGGCATATCTTACGGAAGTGGTTATGGGCACGGCTTATCTTATGGTGGAGGTCACTCCTCTATAAGCAGTGGCATCTCTATTGGCCACGGCTTATCCTCATATGGAGGAGGTTACTCATCAGGCCTTTCCGGCGGATACTCAAAGATTATCAGTAGCCACTAAGTATATTATATAACAAATGTACAAGTTCATTTATAATGGATATGAAACATGAAATAAAATCATTGAAATAATTTTCGCTTTTTAATGTTTGTTTATTATATACAAAGCACACAAAAACTATATTAGGAGTATTATTAATATAAGTATATTGTACATTTAACAAAGCTTTTATATATTTTAAACTACATATATAAACTATATATATGCAATCAGTTCGTTATGGCACTTCAATTTTTTTTTCTATTATATGTAGCGCTTTATACATTACTTTAATATTGTTAAATGCTATTATAATATGATGTGTACCTTTGTTATTAACGAAACAGAATATTTTGTTTTTTCTTCGATTTTATTGTCTTTGTTTTAATAAAATGTTGTTTCAATGTAAATGAGTATTTTTTTTACAAACACATATATTACATTAATTATTCAACGAAAAAGTTTGTCACACTAATTAATCTCCATTTTTAAATAGAAACAATTTTAATATTGTCTCATTATTGAATCATTTGGAAAAACAGTTCTTAAAAAATAATACACCGTTTGTTAGGGTTCATCGGAGAACCAGCCGGGCAGCCCCAGATCTCAGCGAAGTCCGCGTTGTTCTGCAACGCACCCCGAGCCCTAAAATGTTGGGGAGAGTGCTCATCAGAGAGACTGGATTCAAGGGAATCCCTAGTTGAAACTTCACACCAAAGCTGTTGAGAAATATTTAGTTATGAACAAGAATTTTCTATCATTATAATTTCTACATTATTTTTCAATCATTTAACCTACATTTCCATAGGAAACAAAAAATAACTGTTCTGAACTAAAATGTTCAAAACCGGGTAGCTTGGGTTCCGAGCCTTGCTTCTTGAGGTGTTCTCTCAATGCTTTAAATGCTTCTCTTACTCCACCGTTGTCAGCGATATTTTCGCCTAAAGTTTTTTTGCCGTCTACCTGCAATTGCATACTTTAATAATTAAATATATAAAATAAATAAATGTGTTAAACAAAAAGGTTTCTCACATTAACTCTTGTGTCTTAAATATCAATAACAAATAATTAATTGACAACAACTTGGCTATATCGAGAATAACCCGGCTCAGCGGTATCAATGTCTGCCTTAGAAATGATGAGGCTCGAGTTGGATCCCGGAATACATAAACTAACACTTTACTTTTATTTATTTTTTATGTGTGTGTATAATAACTTCATTTAATGCTAGGGCATAATCCATCACATCTTCGAGAAAAAATACCTTACTGGCTTTTTGATTACATTATATTATATTGTAATGATTATTTAAAAAATTAACATTAACATTGGTTAGTCAAATATTCATACATGTTCACCAAGTTCCGGAATATAGTAGGTAGAGTACTGGTCCACAAAACATTGGGTCATATTGATGTAGGACTCTATGGTACCATTTGACCACCAGGGTAGCATGTTGCCGTTCTTATCAAATCTTCGACCTGCCGGCAATGCTCACCTCACAGTATTACAATATGATAAACCGTTGTTGACAAAATTGTCAATATCGATGTTAGTGTCTTACCAAAATCATCGAATCCATGTGTTATTTCATGTCCAAGTACCGTGCCTAGAGCACCATAGTTAAGTGAACTGTAAAATTAAAGACTTCTTGCATTTTTAATTCGTAATAATAAGTTATATCAAAATATCACGTCAAGACCATTTCAATGAAAATTACAGTAAGTTCAGTACATACTCCAGTCCCAAATCGAAGAAAGGGTGTTGTAACATCACCAAAGGCACAGCTGCGTCCATAACCCATAGAAATCAATTTAACAATCACATAAAATGGCGTATTTGAATTTATTTGATTTGTTGTTCGTTAGTCATTTTTATAATTGACTAACGAATTTTGATTATAAATATTTATGACTTTATTAGGATAAACGAGTGAAGGGTAACCTGATTGCACTTGCTTAATTTCCGAAATGTCCCCTCTCTATCAATGGTAAACTGGGTTTGAGAGAAGAAGAGGAAGAATGGCAGGGAGGAAGAGAGAAAAATTAGTATTCTCATCAACAACAAACGATCCCCTGTGTAAGGGTGGTTTAAACATCCTTTATAAATATAGATTAGCCTACTCTAGTGTACTTACTTATAGTATTCTCTTGAAAGGTGTGATAAGCGTTGACTTCAGTAGGATCAGTCGCCCACGCGAAGTCGTTGCCACTTCGGAATTTGTTTAAAGCTTTTATAATCTTCACTTGTATTATATTAATCATATTTTCTAAATGTGTTTTAGAATCAACTTTGATTCCCTCGTAATATTTTTCTAATTTTGCGTCATCAAGTAACCAGTCGGGGAAGCCAACAAAAGATTTCATTTCAATAATTTTCTGATACGTCGCCAACTTAGTATTGTCATCCATCCATTTTGCTTTACCAACAAGACGTGCTAATGCATTTTTCATTTCATTTAGCATTATTTCAATCTAAGAATATTAATTATTATTACATATATTACTATTAATATTATATAACACATTGAAACATTTCATTTTACACTAATGAGACTATTATGCAGTGTTTTTTTTTTTTAAGTATCTGTAACCTTGGGTTTTGTGTCAATGAGGAAGTTGGGATTAGCAATAGCGTAAGAAACAGCCATTCCGAGCATATCGTTGACTGCGCTAGCGCATTGCAAGCTGCGCGGTGTAATAGATAGCTCGCGAGATCGCAAGGCGTCATATGATCGCTGGAAAAGTATCCTTAATTCTGAAGTTGTGTGAACTGCCATTACTTCAACTACCTTTAAAAAAGGAAGAGTATTTTTTACTTCAATTTATAATTAAAATTGTTTTCTTTGAAGCGAACTAATAGTAATTTATTTGAATATTAAATAATCAGTACTTAATACAAAATATAAGTGCACCTAATATAAAAAAAAAATTAACTAACCTTTATCCAAATATAAAGTTCTATCGAAACCGGTGATGCTTTTGATAAATATGCTGCCATAAGCGACATGTATTTCAAATCAGGATCAGAAATTAATATTAAATCACTTTCAAAATTCAAGCTGACGTTACTTATATTAAATACACCTTCCAAATAATCTTTCCAGATTTTCATTTTTGTACCATTATTATCTTCGACGATCGCATCCGTGTGGGCCTGTACAGCTTCTACTGAGTATTCAGGAATATTAAGATACACATCATCATCACTAAGTGTATCATTGTCGGCTTCTAGCTGTAAAACAAACACTTATCAACCTCTTTGTAAATACTTTATTTACAATTCTCTTTTGATAAAATTACCTCGTACATGTCCTCATGCATTTGATAATATTCATTGGCTGCTAGAAATATGTTTTGGTCTAATTCTAATTCACCTATACTATTGTTCTTATCTGTGGCATCAATAACAAAGAGTTTCATCATTTCAGCATAAAAAAGTTTGTATATATGCTCAATTTTCTCTTCTTCTTCTTCGCTATTTGTATCAAATTTGTTCTTTTTATTTGACTTGTTCAATATACGTAGATTATTCCTATATTTATAATTCATCCTCTGAAAAATACTTCTTCGTCCTACATGACGTTTCTTTTCAATGAGAAAACTGTAAAAAAATCTAAACTTAGGCTTAACTTTTATTAAATTTTGTCAAAAACATAAACTTTTTACCTTGGAAAAGGGTTAGTTGTTTCGGGTGCTCCCATTATAAGTTTGTATACTGACGAATTTTTCGGGTCAGTAAAGATATCAAAACCAATCAACACATCCATTCCAAGCTGAGTTTTTATTTTTATCACAGTTTCTAACCAATTAAATTTGTAGGCTGAATAATCTATGTCATCTGTTACGTTAATAATTGTAGGAAAGGAAGGCAGTCCCAAGGATTCTAATACTTTTATAACAGGCTTTAAACCTCTCTTATCTAATGTTTCTGTAAATCAAATTGAGGGTAAAAACTGTGGTTAGACATGTTATTTTATTATGCTCACTTTGTTACTTACAGTTTATAATCTTACCAGTATTCATACAAGCACTATACATATTTTTCGCCTGCTGTACAGGTCTGGGTTCGTCACTGGTATTTTTGCTGAGGAAGTCGCGAATAGCAGCAAAAACCTTCCGCTGTTTGTCGTTAAACCAATCGTATGAACGGTAAGAGTCGGGTCGGGGATGTTCTTGAGGCCAGTTGCCGCAGACGTACTAAAAGTTATAAATGAGCTTCCATATTTTTGTCAAAAGTGAGATGCTAAACTTAATGAATTATTTGAGTTTAAAATATTATGAACTCTAAAATAAAATACTAAGAACTTTAGGTTTTGTTGATATTACTTGATAAAAATCTTGACAAGGATCAGCTGTCTTGTCCATTGAGAGCGCTAAGTTCGCAGCTGATCTTAAACATTGTTTGCTTTCACATATTGGTACAGGTTTATGACGTTTCTGTTTTACATCTGGAATTAAAGAACTAACAAGTATTTATTCAACTTCTACTAACATTTATTATTCTTTATTTATGATTAAAAAGTATCCAAGGTTTATAAATAATATTTTTATAATGGTAAGGTTAATATTAAATTGGATTTTTATCGATTTAGAATTATCTTATACTCATAATTAATACTCACATAATACAGTCATTGCTATGGCTAAGCATAATAAAACAAGCAGTAATCCTAATAATATAAGAAATATCATTTTGTTTTTGTGTTTTCTTCTGAATCTGAAATCATATTTGCCTGTTATTCCATCACTATCAGTCTTTGTAAATATATATTAAAGATAATATCGTTATTACCTAGCAGTTCTAGACCCGACTGCTATCAGATAGCCGGACTCACGCATCTCACTGCCGTTTTTTAATGGAGGCGTAGAAGATTTTGCACTGCAAGCACCTACATTTAAAAACAGATTTTGTTTAAAACTGTTGAATATTATTGGATTAATAATGTAAGCATAATTTATTTTTTTATATATATTTGAAATATTTTTGTAACTTAACGCATTCGTTCATATAAATAGGCTAAGTCTATTAGCTAGACTCCTTTTGAAATTCTTATAGCCGGAGCTATTATAATTGGTCTTAGATTTCAATCGTGACGCAGCTAATGGTTCCAATGGTGGAGTTAGCTGACCTCTGGTGAATTGAACTGATTTTACTTCAAAAGTTTTTTCATAAAAAAAGTGTAACAAAATTTTTATATAACCATTTTTATATACTATAATACTATAAATGTAAAGTCTGGTTAAACCACCGACCCGACTTACATTGAATTCGTAATTAAAATAGTTGAAGACCTAGGATCAACTATAGGCTATTCATTCCAAAATCAACCCTTAAAGGAATAAAATAGGAGAAGAAAGTTTGTATGAAAATATCTAAATTATTTGACCGATTGTCATGAAATTTCTAAAAAAGAAAAATCAAACGCTAAGTTGCAGAAATAAGGGGATGATCATTTGTGTGAATAATCTAATCCGTTTAACCGAATGTTATGAAATTTGGTATATATATAATTGTTAACCCAGGGTTAACATAGGGTACTTTTTTAAATGATATACATACATTATCTAAATAAAATTATTTAAACAATGCTTAAAAGCATGTTTGTCTATAATCATCTTCCATTAGTAATGTAATGTGAATTTGTTTGTTTGTCACGATCTTATATCTTAATTAAAATAATAAACAATGCTATAAAGCTTAACATACAACAAATTAAATGAGAACCATGAAATACATTATTTTCACCGGTTCCTTTTTCAAAGAATTTAAGATTATATATATATCTATTTATAATATTATTTTTGAAACTTTTATCAAGTAGAAGTAGTATTTGTAGTTAGTTCCGAATAAACTTTTACTACGATTACTTACGAGTTACTGTTGGTCCCATGGCATCACAGCCTTCCCCTGACCAGGCATTCATTTTACAAACTTATCGACCACGATCGAAATATCTTTTTACACTATAATCATCTTTATATTAGTATACATATGTACGATTTTCCCACGGTTTCATCGCCGTGATGATATCTCATGTTCAGTGTGTTCAGTTTCAAGGCTTTTGAGTCACTGAAAGCTTTCTGTGGTGAACTGAAATGTGTATACTATAGTATTGTGACCATATTTTTGATAACAATAGAACAATAATTAGTGTTATGTAACTTGTAATAAAATAATCAATTATTATTAATATAGTAATAGAATATTTTCGTGCAAAATATTATTATGTTTTTTAAAGTATTTTGTCCTGTTTTGCTATAAAATTTATGGGGTATCTAATCCTAGCTAGTTCATAGGACAGTGTGATGTTCAGCACGCGATGGTTAGTGATGTACCGAAATATCGATTTTAGCTATTATTATTAAATTATAACTTTTCTTTACTTAGTCTTTTATATAGATATAATTTAGTTTAATTTGATTAGACTTTCAATCTGCGTCTGATTTGAATGATATATATAAATGATGAAGTAACTGTGTCGTTCTTAATATATTTATCTATATTTACTCAGTACTGCTTAAAAAATAATATCAGCTTCAGAAAAAAAAACAATACGGTCGAAACTTATAAGGTCCGTGGCATTTTAATTTCTTTAAAATCTTTTGTAGATAATTTGGATTTCTTAAATGATTTAATAAAATAAAAAGATAAGCTAAACAGGTAACGACTCGGAACCAGTTCAAAGATAGCACCACACGCGATAGTGATGTGCATTTGTATCGATTTAACAAACCATTTAGTTGCGATTTACGATGTTTTGGTATCGCTGATTTACATATCCACTTCCGAATTCCGGTATTGTAAAATATGTAAATAATACTATAGTGTGAGATTAACTTTCTATAAGTTATAGCTAAGCTAAAAGCATGTGCAAAAATCTGATCTGAGTGGTAAATAGAGAGAGAAACAGTTCAATCAGTATTTATTAAAATAATGTAACGTTTAAAAAATATTAAGAGTTATAATCTGGCCTTAGATGGTTAAATATATTTTAATTTCAAAATTGGGTGAGGGAGAGAGGATGACAAGAGAAGAAAACCTTTGGTCTTCTGTCTCTCTCTCTCCTTAAAAATTACCTTACTTTTATTTGTAAAAAGATTTTGCTATTGCCGGGTAGGTTTTAGAAAAGTCTGCTTGTTTTGAAGTTCTCTGTTTTCAGATTTTTTTCCTATATTTGGAAGAGTTAAGACCTACTTGTACTATAATTAAATCACAATTATAATATTAATTATTATTCAGCATTGGATCTAATTCATCGCTTTTGGATAAAAGTTTCAAATTAGATTTCCCGGAGATTAAATAGTAAAATTGTTGTATAAATATTATGATGGAAAGAATGTATAATCAATATACATTATTAATATGACGCAGTGCTGTATTTTTTATATAAACTAACTTGAATATATGATAACAACGTGTGTTCTAGTATGTTTCCTTGAAAAACATTAATATCATTTGAAATTTTGATTGCATAAAGAGAATAAAAATGACATAGAATATTATTTATGGTTATATTATTTTAAATAAAATATTTATTTACAAGAAAGAAAGAAATATATAAAAATACATCAAGAAAGAAATATGTAGTATACAAATCAGCGATATAAAGTTCGTTATCATTATGAAGATAAATTGCTCAAGAAGTTTAAAAAAGAGACAAAAACTAATTAAATTATAATTTATTAATTTAAATACAGAATCTAAAAGTATATTTTCTTTAAGAAACCGTTTAGCATTAAATAAATCAATATGTCATATACTCTGATAAGCAAATTGAACCTAATAATAGCATCATGACTGACATGTTGGAACTAGACGTTATACGCCACTAATCACAGGTTCTAATATTATTTTAAAGGACAGGTTAAAACCCGCTAATGGTTGTTAGGTGGGTTGTAAACCTTTTACGGAACACTGTATAAATATATTAACCTACATTATTTTACATTGTAAACTCTTACAAGTTACTAGTAAATATAGTGATGGCTAAAATACGAATCGGTTAGCTCTCATGGCAAAAAGCTGTACTCAACAAATAAAGATATTGCGCTCTGTTTTGCTTCTCAAATAAAAGACACAAATATAAATAATGATATAAATATTTATTTGCACCACCCCGACACATCGGGTATGATCTCAACGCGCTAACAAACTGACAATTATTGATTACATTATATTTAATTCGTTTACCAACCATGACCCAGCGAATGGCCATGGGAGATTGGTTCATGAGACTGTAGTGAGAGTATTGGGGCTGATTGAATCACTTTCGTTGCCTGCACTATCGGGGCAGCATGGATCACCGGGGCAGCATGGATCACCGGGGCTGCATGAACTACCTTATGCGCTACTGGATGGATCACCTAAAAAAAATATTTTTTTTCTTGAAAACCTAGAATGCTTATATTTTTGGATGACATTATAAATAAAACGATTATAACATTTATTTGGACTTTACAAAGTTATACACAAAGCAAATTTCTGTGCTTAAAGTTATTCACAATTAAACTTCAGTTTCACTTTGTAAATAACTTTGTGCTCTCCTTTTTTATAATTGAGTAACGAAAAACGTAAAAAGGCTGTTACCCTTTGGAAAGAGGAGTAGCTCGTGGCCTGTGCCTTAGCGACTGCAATGGGTGCATGAATGATTGGGGCAGAGTGCAAAACTTGAGCAGTCTGGATCACTGGGGCCGCATGCTCGAATGAGTACGATGGCTCGTAATCTAAGCCATGCTGAAACAATTTACTTTTCAATACTAACTTATTTACACGTTACTATTAATTATGTTACTATTAATAAATTGTTATAGTTCTGCTGGAAGAGATTACATTTTGAAATGAATGCCTTTGTACAAATCTAAATTAAAATATGTTTATCTTATAAGTATTCTGTGTGTACATAAATGTTAAATAAATAAATATTTCTAGTATTATTGTAATTGTAGCAGAACCTAGTTTTAGGGCAGATATGAATAATACTTTATAAAATCACTGCCCTAGTCTTTATATGATGCTAACAAAAAATATATTAAAATATATATATATATATATATATATATATATATATATATATAAATTAAATTATATTAATGCATAGGTTTTTCCTCATTACTATGTGGCATACATTAGGTAAATATTTATAGAAGACAAACGGGCATATATTCCACTTATGAATCGTCAGACGCTACTTGCACGGTTCAAAAAGGTAGGTCCATTGAGAAGAACCGGCTAGAAAGTCCACGTATACTATTTTAACTTATTCATAAAATGACAATTAATCAATACTTATGTAATCAATTATCAGTAAGATTATTATATTATAGATAACTAATAAATGAAGACTTACACCATAATCTAATCCTGAAAGGTAACCTGGCATGGGCTTGGCCGCCACTATGGCGATGAGGGAGAACAACACCTGAAAATTGTTGAAAATATTTAGTATTTATTATTTTGTGACCCCCGAGTCGACTGGAGCAGATTAGTTAACGTTAAGTCTGTTGATAAACATTCACTTCCAAGCAGTTGGAACAGTTTGGGGTGCTGATGCCATACGTCTTTGAAGTACTGACGAAAGAAGTATATAAATGAGAGAAGTCAGGGATTGAGTATTGGCTTCTTATCCTCTCTTCTTTTTATAGTTTTTTTTTTAAGCAAGCTATAGTGTCATGGAGCAGTAAAAAGCAGAAAACAGCTGGGCTCTTATGATGATTAAAACTCGTATATGTGTATGTAGCAATTTATTTTTATATATATTGGCTATATACTCACTAAGTATCTCATGTTTCTGACTGTTGCTACCGAAGTAAAAATGTAGTCTGACCAATTAATGTCTTCACGCACCTTTTATACCGATTTGTAATTTGTAAGCTGGTCTGGGTTAGATCCTAGGTCACCTTAATTTTAAACATACCTACGTGACTAGGCAAGAGTACGCCTTATTAAGAATTTTCTATCACATCGTTCAAATGTTTTTGTAACTATCTAATACGGTATTTATCTAATCGTGGATATGAATCGAAACTATATCTATATCTATATTAATAGATTAATACTTCATTGTGTATATTTTAACTCCAATAGTAAAACGATCTGACGGAATAATGGTAAGGTCGGCCCCACCTGCCCCACCTAACTGTTGTCACAGGACGTGGGTCCACTGAACACTTGGAACACGTGGAACACCTGTTTGTGTGATCCACAGATCGTTTCAAGTCCAGGTGTACTGGAACCGTCATTTATATGTTGGTAAAAATGTTATACTTGCAAAAAATCAAATGTTTAAATTGTTTCTGCGTTTTTTGTCAGATGCTGTTGATCAAGATTCTAGTAATTATGCTAGAACTTTCACTCCCTGTCGGCTCTACCTGAGTGGAGCCCAGACAGAATTTTCTGATTTTATTAAATAATTAGTTATATATCATTAATCAAAAATAATAAGAACATTTTTAAATAAACAGGTACATTGTATGAGATTTAAAAATATAATTATATAATTGTTTTCCTTAAATTTATATTGTAGGTACTTATTTTTGGTGATGTTGGAAACCATAGCAGAGTTAATAATTGTATATCATAATAATGTTTTAATACATAATACACGATGTATAAGTTTATATAAAACGCAATCAAATAACGATTACGAAAGTCTTTTACTTTATATATTTATCTCATTAATAATACATTTTTTAAATCAACATTACTTACTTCTTGCAAAAAGTTCTGTAACTTGCAACCCGTATGTAACAAATTCGTGAAATGTTTAGAGTTCAAATGTTCTATAGAGTTTTAATTGCAAAATTTAAAATATTTGTGTCATTGATATAGTATTGATCATTTTGTTTTTATGTTATAAATATGACTCTTAGAGACTGTTGGACGCCTGGTAGCTATTAATTTAGATATGCATGGATAAATATAATATAATAATGACGTCAAAAAAAACAAGAAATAATTGTAACGTATTTTTAGTAGGTACATAGATGATAGATGCCCAATTTTCACGGGAACGTAAATAATTATTTAAATTATAATGATAATACAACGAAACTGCTGAAAGATTGTTCAAATTAAACGTGATATTTTTTCTGTTTTTTTTTGCAGCATTTAACATAAACGATGATTTTCTCGTTGACTTTCACAGTAAAACAGAAAAAATGGACAATATTTATAATAACATTTGAAATGTATTAATAAATATATAACATGATGTCGGTTTACTTGATTGGAACGATGATGAAGTCGCTGGCAACTACCTACTGTTTGTTACACTTAATGTATGTGTCCAACATTACTTAATTCCAAGCTATAAATTGCTCACAAATCATAACTTTAGTTGTAAAATATCAACATCGTTGAAATATACATATGAAACCAAGTTACCGATTGATTATACTATCTTATTTAAGATATGCTATTAAATGGCATATTCATCTGTAATATAAATTATTAGTGCTTTTTATTACGTTCCAAACATCGTTAATAGATGTTTGAGGACACTCTATATGGTTGATATCATTTACATTTGCTAATATATTTCATATAAAATGAACAGAATTTATGAAGTTGAAATTAAATGAATGACTTTAACCCATTTTTTGTTATAAATTATTTATTGTATGCTTTACTAAATAATGAACATAGTTAATACTAAAAAAAAATACACAAGTTTTTAATCAAAGTAAATCAGTCTACTTGATCATGTATTTTTTATGTTTTTTTTATATATATATTTTAATATGATCTTGAGTGAAACCAGGCTTCACCGTTTTACAGTTTAAACACACGTGTATTTACTAAAGCTGTCAAATTACTAATTATAATAATACATACGCATGTTTGTTTGTTTCTTAAGCCTTAAAGCCTTGACTTTTTCACCTAAACTTAACCTAATTATGTACAGACGTTGTGGGGAAATGATTAGAGTAAAAGGCAATAAGATAGGATTTCATAAAAAATAATGTAACCGAGGGATTGAAAAATAACACGGAAGTCCAACACATGAATTTTATTTTTATTTATATAGCGCGAAAAAAGCCTCTGACAAAACTATACTGATAAGATTAATAATCTATATATATATATATATATATATATATATATATATATATATATATATATATATATATATATATATATATATATATTTGAATAGCTTTTAAGTCTATTTCTCTTGATTTAATATTTATATTGATGTTTTACGTTTTATTATTAGTATATTGTTTTAGATTCTATAAGTCATTATATCTGAGATATATGATTACTCTATAAACTTAATAGTCTTACAAAAACGATAAGTTGCATATTCATACCATATACGAATAAAATATTGACCAGATTTTATAAAATGTGTTTACATTCTCAAGTTTATTTATTAGACTTTGGTTTAGATTAATATTATGTAGACGCATATTAAAAATATTTATTAACAGGCAAAATCGTAAAAAAAAGATAGTTTTTTTTTGAGAAACATATTTTAGGAGAAGATTTAGTCGATAATTTGAGTTTTTGTCATTTCATTTGTATTTTTAAATAGTTCTGTTACGTTATATTGTTAGACTTTATCTTGTCATTTTGAATCCAAAATATTAACAAGAGTTGTTAATTTTTATCTTATTTTAATAATAAAGAGTTCCTACTCATTGGTTGTTATTATATTGTTTCAAAACCGAGAGGACTGACACGTTCGTTATATATGTATAAGAAGTAGTTTAACCCACATATATATTATGTATTTAATATATAAGAGCCGTGAATGGATATAATTGGTTGATCAATGTAATTGCGATAGTAATGTGGTCATATTTTCATATACGTTGGTCAATAGCCGGTCACTCTCGTTAGGCCAGGATCTACATTTATAGTTTTTACTATGTATTTGACTTACGTAATATATAAAAACTGATAATTAGGAATCAGCATAGCTCTGGTAGTTGTTTTCATATCCGTTGGAGGCTAGGGTTGGCTATATCAATCATTACAACTTGTTTGATCTAAATATCCTTAATTATATAAATAAAATCAAAGAAACCTGAAAAAGGTATAAAAATAGTATAATCAAGCCTTACCTACAATCTCGGTCAACTTTGATCGCGCAAAATGTATATATTTTTACATATTTTCCATAATTAAGAATGTTTAAGAACATTTTATATATATTCGTATTTTTTTTTATTTAGTGTACTAAGTGTACTAAGTGTGTTGATTTGATTAGTTGGTAAGAACTAGGACCGGATAAGCTTTCAGTAGTTACTAAATATTCACTTAAAGAATTAGAATCTCGTTAACCTCTGGGTAACATGGATTTACTTTGTAATAGGATCTTTTTTTTTATTTCTGAAACCGATAAATAAAATTCTAAGTTCATTGTCTAATTCCAGTCTAAAAAAACAATTCAATATTAAACTTTAGCAATCTTTAATGACGATATTTCTCTTGGGTAGTACTCTCCTATAATGAAGTTTTCTTGATATAATGAAGTTTAAAGAAATTGTTATTTTTTTGTCATTAACCACGGTTAAACCTTCGATTAACCACGATGACTACTATACATAGATATATTCACGTAAGTTAAATCAGAATTTCACTAAATTCAAACCCACTTCGGGTTCTTATTCATGAGCTCAAGGCATGCTACAGCTGCTGCGAGGAAGTAACTCGTGATACCGATGTGGATGCAGTAGGACAAAAATATATTTTATTGTTTGAAATTATCTATGTTAGCCATACTTAAGTTATTTAAATTTTAAATATGTATATATAAATTGAAAAATGCGTTGATAAGACTAGGATTGAACCAGCAATCTGCATTATCTAGTATTATAGCCTGTTACTTTTTAACTTACTTAATTTTTGAATGTAGCCAGGGTTTTGTGAGTTCATGTGTATGTAGTTCTAATATTGGTATATATTTCTATTTCAATTGACACAGTTTACTGAGTTGTTATGTCGGTCGGTAGTATCAAATATGAATGATAATGACTGTAACTAACTCAATGTGATTTGAGGTCACCTTAAGCTAGGTTGTTTGAAGTATTCTTAGTGTACAATATTTTGTTATTAGGTAAAATTTTGATTTTTCATATTATATAAAACTGTGTATGTATAATTGAACAATAATTAATTAAATTGAAAAATTGATATTTTATTGGAAAATATATATTTTTTTAATAAACTTGAACTATGTGTCTATATTTTTCATGTGTACAATATGCTTTACTGTATCAGTAAAGCATATTGTAGAGTATTGTATTAGTGTATTGTACTGTAATAGTTTTCATAATACTGATAACTTTAACAACAATGTGTTTGAGTTCATTTTAATTCGTTTTCTATAATTTGATTTTAAGACACTATCCTCTTGTTTTCATTATTTTATGACAAAATTTTAATGTGCTTCGTATGGCATCGCGAACTTGCATTCAGTCCGAAATGCTTCGTGCTCATGAATAGGAACCCCGTATGGGTTCGAAACTAAATACACGAAATTTCGATTAATTTACGTGAACGTTACAGTTAAATACATATTTAATAATGATTTATTTGTTTTATAATCTATTCGTTCTATTTACCCGTGACAAATTATAACCAACCCTCAATTACCCACTACTAGGTCGGTCGATAAATATTAATAATGTATGGACATCGATTGACCATTGGAAGCCTGACATGAAGGTACCAGACTAGATTATCAGATAACCTAAATGTCATATCAGAAAACGCCATTATTGGATTAAATAAAATAATCTCCAGTTCATTTATAGCATGCTTTTGCTTTTAGAGCCCAATTATTTAGTTAGAGATAATAAAGTAAAATTATATCCTATTTACTAACATTGAATTAAAAACTAAATTGTTACCTAGTGTTATATATATTTTACTTAAAAAAAACTTTCATTGATCTGTCTACCTTTTAAATAATAAGGATGTTAATTATAGAAACCCAAGAAATAAATAAAATAATAAGGTCATGTTTAAGAAATGAGTGTAAATTGGAGATTTACAATGTTTTTAATTTTAGTCTGTCTGTTTGTCTGTACTCTGCAAGATTATGGAGAGTGTATTAAACTCGCGTCTTCTAGCGTACTTAGAAGGTAAGGATCTCCTCAGTGACCAACAATACGGGTTTCGTTGAAATAGGTCCTCTAGTGTACGCTACATACGTTCGAGGCAAGGCCATGGAGAAGAACGGAGAAACGGTCGCCGTCTCTCTGGACGTCTCGAGGGCATTTGACAGGGTCTGGCATGCGAGCCTTATAAGCAAGCTTTCATCGTACGGTATATCTCATGGCCTGATCGGCTGGGTAACGGTTCTCTCCAAGTAGTTGACGTCAGGTGTTCTATGAAATGACGGAGTGCCTCAGGGGTCCGTTCTTTCTGCAATTCTTTTTCTACTGCACTTCAACGATATGCTGAAGCCCGGTATCTATGGGTATGTAAACGACAGCACAGTTGTAGAAAGATATCTGCCGACTTCTCGGGCTAGTAGAGATGAAGTACAGTCTGAAGAGAAGCAGTCTCTGCATGGGGCAATGCCAATTTTGACAAATTCAACGACACCAAAACGTTTGTAAACCGCCAAAAGAAGCCCTTTCACCTCGCCACTTTCCAACATATATCCTTAGAATACAGTGACCGGCTTCAGTTGTTAGGCTTAAAGGTTTTCCTCAAACCTCGACTTTGGTCGTTGCATTGAGTCCAGAACAAGAGCAGCTGCAGGTAAACTTGCTCTTCTTGTGAAGGTTTGACAGTATGTAACACCGGGACATCTACTTGTTTTATACAACACAGATCCGGCTGTGTGTGGAGTAGGTCACATATTTGCCGGTGCCGCAGTCTCATCTTGCCGTTCTGGACTCAATTGAAAGGCGAGCAAAGAGGCTTATAGGCGACCCCGAATTGGTTGAAGCAAACTTCCACAGCCACACAGGCGTAGAATTTCTAGCCTCCCAGTGTTCTATTTTACATTTTGTTGAGTGTGCGCTGGTATTACACGACCTAATTCCCATGTCCCTCTTTCATCATCGAACTTTCCGACGCATCCATCCTTTTGTTGTGGGCAGTCCACCTGTCCGAACAAAGCGTTATGCTTCGTTTTTTTTAGTGCGTACAGCGAAGGACTAGAACAGCTTGCTTGCGTCGGTATTTCCGACTAAATACAATGTCAGTGTCTTCAAGAGTAGAGGGAATAGGTTGCTATGTTAAATCGCCTTACCACCTATCACTACATTTCCACTTTACATCTACATTCCACCTTCAAGTATTAACTTTGATAGTATAAAAGAAATTTATAAAAAAATGCGTGTCGCATTAATAAATAGTCACCCGATGGCGATATAGTTTTCATTGTTACATAACTAATAATCTGGGATGAATTATAGAATATATTAAAATTAGAATAGAAGTTGAGCAAGTAACAAAATAATATGTCTATTGAGGCACATTTGAAGCAAATGGATTTTATTAAAAGTTTCACCGTGAATATTAAAAAAGAATAGTTTAAAAACCCCCGATTTCGATAAAAAAAAAACGCAATCAAATCTGTCCACTCGTTTAGCTGCTACGATGCCACAGACAGATACACTGATGTTCACATAAAACTCATATTTTTTTTTTTGTTTGTCTATACTGTTAGCCCTGTTGGCTATAACAGCGTCACCGGGGGAGCGGGTGGGTCTGGAGACCCACCCTTATAAGGGGGGGGGGGGCAGATGGGCCCCCATGGGGAACGACGTCCCGAGGGCTTCGACGTCTTTATGACTCGAGGGTTAAAAAAGGCGGTTTACGTGATTTTACTTTCACAGAAAATTTACTAGATAGTGTAACAACAAATACTAAAAACAAACTAAGATAAATATTTTATGGGGGCCTTCATATAACAACTTGATTTTTCTAACAGTTTTTAAATATCAAGGCACAGAACACCTTTGTGCGTGAATCCGGCTCGCACTTTGTCGGTTTTTTTTTTTTGGATAATGTAGAGTGCAAACATGCATGCGGATCACTATCACTATCGCTATGTGAACACAGTCGTCCACAAACCAAAGGAATTACCAAAGCGGTGCCGTTTTTAAGAAAAATGTAGGTGTTCTACTAATTTTGTGAATAAATAATTTATTGATCACAAATTTACCGTCATTTTATTAATATTTTTGTTTTAGCTGTATTTATTACCTATTTTTTAAGCATTTTTACAAAATATGAATTTTACAGAGAGAATTCTTCATCTACTTATTGCTCGTTTATTTAAGTTACTTTCACAGTATTTTGTGTTACGATATTTTACTATGGGTCAGGGCTGCCGAAATTAACTCTATATTTATTTTACAAAAAGGAGATATACGGGCTATTTGTAATTTATAAGCTACAGAGTCCCTGACAGATATTTTTAAAGAAATAGGTATTTTTACGGTGGCTTCTCAATATATTTAATAGCTTCTATATATAAGCCACAATTTAAATACTTATATTAAAAACAAAGACAGAATTACGATTAATACAAGAAATAAAAATAAACTCGTAATGCCTAAATTTCGACTTCAAAAAGTTAACAAATCCTTCATGGGCTTGTGTACACACAATAATAAAGTTCTACAAGATATCTAAGATCTTTTTTTTCAAAGTTTACAATCTAAAATTAAAACTATATTATTAAATAAATCTTACAATAACATTCAAGAGCTTTTGGTTGATCGAAATGTGTGGAAGTTGGGTCATTGACACATTTGCAGGGTTGATGTTATAAAAACATATATAGATAGTAGTTAATCAATATAGTTATCTTTTGTTATCAGCAAGTGATGTCTCGTCTAAACTCTCATAAATATAAAATCTTGAAGAAATACTGCTCAGAATCCAACGGTTATTTGTATATCACAATAATTAGACCACATACTTTAAAAAATATATATTTAAAAAAGTAAAGAACCACAAAATGTATATATGCATATATATAGGCCACAAAATAGGTGTAAAATCGGTGCAAAAAGGTTATTGCTATAGCAATCTCTCGCATATATACACCCATTCGAGGAGAGGTGTAGTTAAAGCGGGATAATGCAAAAAAAAATAATACTAATAAATTGTTTCTTATTTCTTAACTCTTATATTCCATATAATAAATTTACAATAATAATTTGATGGAATGCACAAATAGAGTTCACTCTTATATTTTAAAAAAGTTTCAAGCTATTACTTAGGGGACGGCGCGTACGCAGTCCCCACTATCAAAAATTGCGCGTCCGAGTTATTCACATTAGGAATAATCACAAAGGTCAACCCTACCGCAGTGCAATGGCAGGGTCTCGCTCTGGGGGAACCGCCTTCATGATCACGGTGTCCCCTACGCCAGGTAAGTATGATTAAAAATTTTCAGTACGAGGGGGTCATTCTACTAACAAAAATCTTACCACCGAGATGCAAAACACACAAGCTTTTTGCCAGCGCCATCTATAAACCACTTTAAAACCTAATTATGTAGAGTGCTTGATTATTGTAGAGCGAGATAATATATTTTAATTTGAGAAATAATATATTTTAATTTATAAGCTCTATTATTTGTTCAAATCGATTATTAGAATTATTATGTAATATATTTATTATACATTGTTATATTATTGCGTAAAATATGTTACTTATTTATTTGTGAAAAAAATAATGTCCCCGTAAAAAACTTTTATTTTCACTATTTCCATGCCATGCGAATATAGTAGTATTTTAATACTAAATAATACTGGGTAATTGTAAGGTTAGTATTATTTGCAATAATTAATAAATGATGGATATTTCATCATTAATAAGATATATTTATCTTTTATAATAAATTTGTTTACGCCATGAAAAGATTTATACCTACTTTGTTTTCTCCTTTTAGCTATAGGGATAGTTTTTACTTCAAGCGACATCTATGTGACAGTTGTGGAACTATTAAGCAAATAGTTAATTGACAGTTGTAGTAATTCCTATCTTTTACGAGAGTGGTAAGTGGTAGTAAGGATACTATGAACTCTACATTATACGTACTGAAATACTATTGTGTTTTGTTGCTTATTATAAGATATTTTATAATATATGCTAAGTTGTTTTTATATATTTTCAACTATTTACGCATTGCATTTTATCATTATTAGCTTAGCTTAGCTTCCATTTCTGTCTGCTAGGTGTCGGTAGAGTCAGTAGAGTTGTTTTTTTCAATAGTTCTTTATTTGATCCATCCTTATTACTCTGTATGTTATGACTTAAAAATACATAGTTGATATATATAGTTATTAGTTATATATATGTTTATAGATATTTAGATACAGTTAATTAGCTTTAATGTCTGTGAAAATGTTTAATGTTATACAAAATCAACGTTTGGTGCAAAATTGTTTGCACGAATTATTTTTAAGTCATAATGTACCGTCCCGACACAGACGATCACATATAGAATGACTAATTCACTGAGATGAACAGGGTTACGGTAGCATCCAGAGCTCGCTAATTCGAGTTCCTGTTCGTGTCGGTTTATTTTTCATTTTATATTTATATAAATATAATATACTTATATTTTTAGGAGTTTATGTTAGTATTCGTAGTTTTAGTAGATGGCGTTGTAGTAACATTTTAATGAATTAGTATATATTAATAAATTAAATATATAAATGCTATAAATGTAGGTATGTAGATTATATATAAGTCGTAAAACGAAACTCAAAGGAAAAACTATTTTGATATTAAAATTAAATTAATTCTGAAAGCAAGATCAATCAAATAGACGCTTTCTATCCGTAAGGATAGAAGGTTCGAATATCGCTAACAAATTTAATAAACTTTTGGAATTAAAAGAAATATGTTACATACATTAGGACTTGAATTATATTGATATAAATTAAATTCCAGTCCATATGTTTGCATAATAATGAAAACATACACGATATAATCTAGTCTAGGCTATCACTAAAATTATAGACCTAGTAATAACAGCACCCTGTTGTTTATGCAACAAAGTTCAGTAACCCTGCTCACGTCTTTGTGACGTTTGTATTACTGTCATTATTGTGTCACCAGTCATTGGATTAATGCTTATATTGATATTTTATGTGAATGTATATCCTATCCTATCCTCTCATATCCTTGACTGCTCATTTATGTAATAAGAGATGGGATAAAATTTTAAAATGTTGTTCTTTTCAACCGTATCACTAAAAGAGGATTTATTGAAATTACCCGAAGAAGTGATTAGTGAACGATATACTGAACCTTTTTTTTTCTAGTTATGCTCTCTCAAATTAATTATAAGGGGCTTTAATAAATAGATTGATTGAATAGAATATAATTCGTGGTATGCATTTTACTTTAATAGTAATAAAATATATGAAAAAAAAACTGAAAATAGAACGAAAACAGATTAGCAATACAATAGTATAAATATATATAATTTAAAATGACATTGCTTAATTAAAGGCACTTTAAGTTATATTATTTATTGAACCTCAGATTCATCAAAAGGGCATACGAACGATAGAACGGATTTGCCTACGGGTCGTAATTTCGATCTAACCAAGTTTTCAGTCTATGTTAATAAAAAAATAACATATTAACATAAATATATATCGAATAACATTATTCAGTCTGTATGTATACGTCAATACATGTATTACATAACATCAATATAACATGTATTCGTAGCGAAACAACTTTCCAGAGTTATTAGACTGAAATTAAAAATTTATGTGTGTAGTTAGATTATATAAATTGCTTCTAAAATACGCAAATGCTTTTTTTTTTCCTAGAATATGATATAATATGCCAAGAAACATCATACAGTATACACACAATATATCAAACATCTATCTACAATCAGTTTTGATCATTCTTGTGTATCAACAATTTATTCCCATTGAAGAAAAAAATGTATACATGTATTAAATATGTATTTACCCGGCTATGTTCACTTAATTTAATCGTAATTTTGCTCGACTAGTTTCGAACTCATTAGAGGTACCTATTCATGAGCTCGAAGCATGGCGGACTCACGTCGTGAACAAGAAGCCTATACTATCATATTTTTTTATAATTTGATAACAAAAAAGAAGTATATACTAAAACCAACATTCAGGACAGTTTGAATTCAGATAGATTAGCTATCCCTGCTGCTATGTCCAATCCATCTATCGTTAGAATTTAAGGGGAGAAATAAAAACATAGTTTATTCAAAGTACAATTTATTAGAAAAATAATATTCATCAATAGTGTTTAGTCGACTGCGAACGAAATAAACTCCATGTATAAAAATATAACTAAAGAAAACCTATATACAATAGTAAAACCAAGTACATACATCCGAAGCTTCTCGTCCAGAATGGAGATCACCATAAAAATATTACAAAATGGCCAACTCACTGTTGTAAACTGATAGATAATATATATTATATATATAACTGGGCCAAATATCATTATTATACTATATATCATTGTTATCATTATTATATAGTGACCTCTGCTCGTTCACTCACCCAAGTGTAAGCCTCTCTGATTTTCCAAGTAGCACCAAACAATCTCACTTAAAACTAATATAGCCTAAATCACAAAATACCAACAGTGACTAAGTAAAGTCTTAAAACGCCTACAAATACTTAGTAATCATTCGGTCATTAGATCTTCCATGTCTTCTGTCAGATTCTCATACCCTATAGCCAATTTTATTTTATCAGTCTCCAAAATCGACCAAAACATTTCATATATAGAATCTAACCGAGTGTTTGATCAGTCTACCAGATTTTGGCGTGACCGTGACCGAGGCCAAGACCTAGACCACCTCCATAGATTCCATGGCCAATACCACCGCCGTAGTATCCACCGCCAATGCCAATTCCATGGCCGATGCCTCCTATGATGCCGCTTCCAATACCAGCGCGAATGCCACTGATGACTGGCACTGCTACTGGTTGTGGTACGGGTACCGCCACTGGTTTAGGAACAGCTACTGGGTATGGTTGGGGCACAGGATACCCGACCTAAAGTTAACAAAAAAAAAATAATATTATTTTCAAACCGCAGTTTCTATCCTTCATGTTGACACATATACATATACATTTATACCTGTTTAATAACTGGTACGGGAACGGCATGAGGTACTGGCACAGGTACTGGTCGGTCTACTGGAACTGCTACTGGCTTCTCCACTGCAACTGGGTAGGGCCTTGGAACAGGTACAGCGTAAGGGCGGTCTACTGGGACGGGGACTGCCACCTGTAATTCATTAATATTAAATATGAATATAGTAATAAATAAGAGATTTATTACAGGTCACTGATACAAAATATGAATATACCTTGACTGGGTACGGTACTGGTCTATCAACAGCAACGGGGTACGGAGCTGGTACAGGTACTCCAACATGTTTAGTGACGGTGGTGTGAACATCGGCACCGACAATGGCACCAGCACCAGACGATAAAGCCAGACCAGATCCTAAACCACCAATGCCAGCTGCTATAACACCCGATCCGAGTCCAGCGCCATAGCCGCCATAACCACCATAACCTCCATAACCTCCATGGCCAATCAAGCCATGACCTAATATAGCACCCCCATAGTGACCAACGAGTCCGCTTCGCTTCTGAACTACTTTACTCGGTTCCGCCAGAACCGAGGCAGTTATAAAGAGAAATGCGATCTGAAAATAAATATACATATATATTTGTTTCATAAAAATTATACTTCAGAACGTTGAAAATCATATCGAAATACTATATGTAAAACTGAAAATGCTTTATAAAACTGAAAGTAAGAGTTGTCAAAAAATGAAATCAAAATTCTGTTTCGCGTACTTTTCACTGTTACGTGTGATGACTTCATCATTGTAATACATAGTTGGCTTACAAACGAAATTGTGTTCGTGTTTTGAATTATAATGACTTATAGTGAGAATTATGGTAGTTTATGAATGATGTATGCGTGTGTTTGTTATTGTTTTTAAATTTTCGCTTTCGATGCATGAATTATTGGCTTTGTTTGAATCGTGCTTAATGTGCATAAGTTGCGTCAAATTTGAGCATTATTTTAGTATAATTTTTATAGTTTTATATGGAATTTAGTAGCTTACTAAAATATACACTGCACTGTTTTACATATTCTTGTATTGATGTACTTATTCATATAATCTGGTATATAATCCTGATCATTTTGATATTGTTTCGTAGAATAATCCTTGCAGAATTAATTAGTGATTATGAAAATAAAGTTTCTATGTTAACTCAATTTAAAATATATAATATGTTCCTCAGGATCGCTCTTAATAAGATGTCTTCTGACCAGGTTATAATAAACTATCACCTCTGATACTTAATTAAAGCCTTAGTGCGTTTAAAATAATTCATAACAAAAGAGATTCATAAAGTTATTAATAGTTGATAAAAAATATTAATTGGACATATTTATTATTTGTTGTTATACATTTTATTTTATATAAATTTTAATAACAATAAAATTACAATATTTTGTCAGATTCCATTATTCAGAAATAAAAACCCCATAATTGTGTGTATTTTGCGTAATTATGCATAATTGTGAGAATAATATACCTTCTATGCAAAAAACATTAATTTCATTAACAACTAGTGAATACCCGCGACTTTGTTCGTTTTGCACTGTTAATGTTTCGGAGATTAATACTAACAAAGATTTTTAATTTATGATCTATATAAACGTATAAAACGGATCACGCTGAGATTAGGTATACCGAACAAACAAACTGATAAAAAATGGGGTTTTAGTAATTTAAATCAGTTGAAACAATAGATAGAACAGTAGATAAACAATGATAGACGCTATTACATATATTTTTACAATTTAATTAATTATTTATTAATGTACCTAAATACTACTTTTTTTAAATTTAATTTCCAGGACCATGAATCAATCGTCTATTGCTGAAATTGAATACTTTCAGTATATATACAACTTCATCAAACTGAAAAAATAACACTGAATGGTCATAACAGTGTCACGTTATGAAAACCTGAATAATTAATTCATTAAAATTAATTAATTTGTGACGATAAATTATAATAATATATTATTATGATTTAAATTTATGTAGAAATGACACACAAATTTATGTACAATTTATATTTATATATATATATATATATATATATATATATATATATATATATATATATATATATATATATATATAATATGAAATATATGTTATATTACGAGCACCATAAATATAAACATATAAATATTTTTAATAATAATATTAACCGTATAATTAAAAATATATGTAAAAGACTTACATAAGCCCTCATAATGCTAGACTAAACTGCACTGTACTGTATGCTATGTGAAGCTGTCCTTATATAAGGGCAAAGCACCCCACTCGAAGGACTCGAGTCGCAATAACCCGCAAAGTGGGGTTATACGATTGGGCCTTTTTGGAAATTACCGTAATATCTGGTAATCATTTAGATGTACTATATGATATATCTATATGGTTTTATGGTTTAAATTAGATTGTTTTTATGTACAGTTGTTAATTTAAAGCATTATTAATAAATCTCGTAAAATTATAAAAAATAAAGTTTCTTTTGTTATCATCAGAGATTTAATAAATCATATTAAAAAATAACTAAATAAGAATTAAAATATGACCAATTTTAAACGGAATACAAGATTTATAAATATATTTTTAAATACAATGATTAGTATTTATTTATTATAATGAAGATAATAGCTTAAAATTTAAACACAATTAAGATAATAAGTGGTTTTATTACAATTACTTCCTGACTAGTCGCAGGGTCTGTGACCTACTTGCGAATTACTCCACAGACCTTCTAACTCGAAATGTCCAGTCTAATAAGTTCAAGCCGATAATAATATCCTGTATTATGAAAAGCTGCTTTATTGTTATTTTAATTTACAAGAATCAATAATAAGGTTTTTTATTTATCTGTATGTTTTATACTAGTTCTTTCTTATTTTAATAACTTAGATATTTATATATATATTTTTTAGATATATTTACTCGCTTTAGGATGGCGTTTTTTATACACTAAAGTTAAAATTTACTTCCGCTAGATTACTGTAGATATTAATTTTTCCTGTTTTTTCACAAACGAATAGAACCCACAACCTTTGGTTCTGCAGTCAGGCTCACTAACCACTAGACCTACAGACCATCAATTACAATATATTTGTAATACATATATATGTAAAGTTGGTTTCCATGCTTCTTTCAAAAATGTTTTTTGTTTAAGGATAAGATGAAATATATAAAAATAAAAAATGTGTAATAAATAACTATGTGCTTAATTTGTATAATATTAAATATTTAGTATTGACTATTATTTACTAGTATGTTATTGGTTAATTTATTCTGCAGTACCACTATCATAAAATGAAAACGACGGATGAAGAAAATTATTATGATTTCGTATAAACAGTTTTTATTTCAAATAAATGTGAAAACACCTTTAATATAATATAGATATTAATATGACGGTATTGTGTAATTGATTTAAAATTGTTTTAGTAATCACCCAAAATCTTTATATTTGTGATTTTTCTCTCTCCTTTAATTTACGAGAATATTAGTGATCTTAACTGTAAATTAACTGACTATCTTAAAGGATAATAAGATGTCAGATAGTGATTCAGCTTCAACTATAAAATATGTTATAATTAACTATTAGTAACCGCCTCGTTGGTCAAGTGGTTACCGCAGACGCCTAACTTATAGCGGCCCAATGGGGCTCGGGTTCGATTCCCGACAGGGACAGGCATGTAATTGATGAGCATAGATGTCTGTATTTTTGGGTTTGGTCGTTTATTAAATATATTATCAATATTTATAATGTGTATAAACACAAGCAAATCATTTGCTTAACACAACCTTAACACAGCAGATAATTTGCTTAATGAGGGGTTAGATCAATGTGTGTAATTGTCCTTTATTATTATTATTATTACTACTATTATTAATTAATGATTACCCCTCCGAAATATTTAAATTAATGTGTTCAAGAAAAAGAATACATATATTTTAGTATTACAAGGAAAGTAATAAATCATCATTCAACAAAGAGTAGGTACCTAGTTTACTTTACGGTTGCTTCATTAAATGACCAACCAACCTGTAACCAATATTGAAAACACGATAAACAAGTACATGTTCGTATGTACTTACAGATATTAAAAAACGGTGAACAAGTACCTACATGTTTGTAAGTACTTAAAAATATTAAAAAATGGCAAAGAAGTACATGTAGGTATAAATTTCTTTATGTATGTAGGAAGCAATAGGTCTTTAAGGAGATCACACTGTTTTTATAAAAGCTAGTGAAATAAAAAATAAACTTATTTTTATATTAGAATGTCAAACGTCAGAATCAAATTAACAAAATTATCAAAATTTTTGATCTCTTTATCAGTAAATTAAAGTATTCTTTCGATATTCCAATTTTTTTTCGCCATATTTTTTATTAATTCTCTTAATGGTGTATAATGCATCTCCTTCTATCTTACTATTAAACAGCCAGCTCTTACATGGGCTATGAAACAACTTATCATCAGCTGCACTCGTCATCTGACCTGCTGGTTTCCTTTGCTAACACAAAACTGATATATTGTCTATCTTTAATAAATTAATAATTAATATGAAACTCTTATTACTTTTTTCTAAATGTATAGGAAAAGTTCTAATTGGTTATAGAAACAAAAACCCAGTCAATGTAACTAATAAATTATTTAAACTTTTTCGACACAGACACCCACGACAATTTGATAACATGTACATATAGATGTCAAAAAAAAAAGATTGTGATATGGATTTTAGGGTATACTTTGTCTATCTAAATAATAAATAACCTTTAGAGCATTCAGACATCTTGATGGTGATGTTAAATGATTTCTCAATGATTGTTTTTTTTACTTAAATCATAAATAACTTTTCAGGGACATTGTATATCTATTTTAAATGAGAAGTGTATATTATGAAACTTCTATCTGAAGTAAATGTTATGAAATTGAGGAGAGGTTTGTTTGTTCATTTGTCTGTTGAGGAAACTCTCGCCCACTGGTTAATTCTGATCATTTGCACCTAATTTGCATATTGACTTGCGGGAACATAATAAATTATACTCTTTGAAAGGAGCACTGTTCCCACAGAATTGATCTAGATTTACTCCTCGGTTCGAACTGTCGTATGTACTCTAGAACTGCTTATCTAGTTTAAATTTAATATGAATACACATAGGGTTGTATATAGGTTGTATTTTAATTTACTATTCGATTTCTTGTTCGTTCAAGGACAGATTTAGTATTGCTCCTTGTTTGTTAACTGTTTCTTTCTAATGCCAAATTCCTTGCTAATAAATGTTGTAAGGATTCTCACTTATAGGTTGCCTAATAAAGTACTATGAGCTATGTTTTAATGAGAAAAGTCTTGACCTTATGAAGATCAAGTCAAGTTAATATTAATTATTTTATTCTAATATCAATCTGTGTTTAATTGTTTGTTCATCTTTCACGACTCGCGTAATAGTCACGAACTGTTAGTTATAATGCCAAACAGTAGACAGGGATGTATATATATATATATATATATTTCTTGTGTGCGTGTGTATGTCACTGAACTCCTCCTAAACGACTGGACCGATTTTTATGAAATTCTTTGTGTGTGTTCAAGGGGACTTGAGAATTGTTTAGATTCACAATTTGGTCCACTGGAAAATGGTTTTTTCATTAATTTTTAATGTGTAAGTAGGTGGTGATTTTGGAATGTTTCACATTCGTTCGGACGGACTGCGTTACCATGGCAATGTCAAATATTAAATAATACCTATTATATTTTAATTATAGCCTGCCCTGACAGTTGACGTTGCGATAAAAATAAGAAAAATATTTTAGTACTAGCGTGTACAAAGCAACGTTTGTCCGGTCTGCTAGTAGGTATATATATATACTATCAAATAGGACAACTTATATAAAGATGTTAATTAAATGAAATTAATCGAAAGATTTATGTCTTAATGTCTCATTTGCGAAAAATTCAATGAATTTACTATTTATATAAAATAAAATACGTAAAAGACATTACTTTGAGTAAATATGTGACATATAATTTTAGAGATCCCCACGTTTCCTGTAATTTTTGTTTTAAATTCCTAAAATTTTATAGAATATATGAACATTCAATCAAATTTTAAAATATATTTTAAATTACATTATTTATATTAAACACAAAAAACAGACATATATTTCAACTTGAACTTTGGATATTGTTGACTATAATTATTATAATCAATGACAAAACATCACATATACAGACACACTAATAGCCACAGCATCCGTTAATGGTTAAAGCTTTTGAGAATAATTTAATTGAAACAAATTTATGAATATTAAAAACATTAATATATATAGCCACGGAACCACTAATCCAATTACCGTCCCACACTACCCTATAATGGATCTCTAATATCATGATGTAAGATATGTTACGTATCTGGTCACAGTTCCAACTGCTTTTTGCTTTACTTTGATAACTTGTTACTTCTAATTGAGGAGGTTCTTAGTTTTTAAGTTATTTACAAGTAGCGCCATGAATTGCAGGTCTTCAAGTAAAGCTTATAGATAATTATGATCAATATATGAATATATTACATATTCCATTTTTTATCATGTTATATCTTGAATTAAGTTATATATAAATTCCAGTAGTATTTAGTCTTGTACTTAATTTTTTTTATTACACATATTTTGATATACATATATATAAAAACAATAAACTATATTTTTTTTACCTCCATAGACTCCAAATTGATTGAATTGTCTTATATATATATATATATATATATATATATATATATATATATATATATATATATATATATATATATATACATATATATAGAGTAATCATTATTAATAGTAAAGTAAACCACATTACTATGCAACCGTCGAAGTATTATCACAGCTACCTAGATAGAACGTAGCGTTCCTTATATCTAGACTGAGTCATATATCTAATGCCATGACATAATGATAGCTAACAAGACAATAATAATGATAATAGAAAGTGATAATCAAGGTTGCATTCATAATTATAAGGTCTAAGAAAGAATAATATATACTTTTTTCTAGTTAACTATTCAGATATATGCTATTTGATGACATTATAATATACTTAATAATATATATATATATATATATATATTTTAATTTCACAGTAATATTCTGATTGTGAAAACGGACTGTGTTTTTTAAATTTATTTATTTCATATTTGAAAAATAATTTCACAATTGCCAAACCTTTGCCTATCAATTACAGTATTTTATAATTAGTAACAAAGTAAGATTTGCTATATCTAATAGATAAGTAATAAATTTATTATAAATTCCATTAGCTTGTATCATTTATTGTAATAAACTATTTGTTTTCATTTAATAAAGTTGCGCAAATCTTTCCCAAGTTCTTGTCTGTAAAGTTATTACAAAACAGTCAATAAACGTTAGGATATTGAAAAAATATGCCTTTGTTAGTGACAATGTATATTGTCTCTTTATATGAGAAATTCTAAGTTATGGAAACGTATGAGTATTGTTTAAAATTTATTAAATTTGGTTGCTTAATCTTTCATTATGTGTATTATTTGGATGCTGTGATCTATTTTGATGCAGGATTAGCGCTAAGTCTTACATTCTCGAGAGTATTTTGATCTTCCTGAATATATATTTTTATTTTTTTTATTGTGGTTTTGTTGCTACTAAAATGCTAAATTTCCAAGATTTTTTTTTACAGATAATATGTATTTGTATTTTGTTGAAATATATTAATAGTTTATTTTCATAGGAATTCTAGATTTTAATATTTCAAGAAGGACATGGATTTTTTAGAATGGTAGTATTACTAAAGTAGTAATTACTTAACATTTTGATTGTAAGGTTATATATATATATATATATATATATATATATATATATATATATATATATATTCAAAATAAAAATAAAAAAAACTTTTAACTGCATTTATTTTTAATGTGGTACAGTCAGGTACAGTCAGGTACAGTCAGGTACAGTCAGGTACACACGAAGAAGCGAAGAAACAGGACAATAATTTTAACTCCTCACGTCAATCTCCATTAATTGATAAATGAACAAAAATGTTTTTGATATATATTTATGTAAAGTTAATATTAAACTTCTTTACTATCTCAACATAAGTACGTATAATATATACGTAAGATATTTATATAACATATATTTATATAATTTCTGATAAAGCCACAAAATCCTGAAGATAATTCTTATTTAATAGAAAACCAAGTTTTTTCCTTATTATCCTTAATATAGTAATTCTATCGTAACTTTAAGACATATTACGTAAATATGGTGTTACAGAGTATGGTGTTACAGAGAGTACAAAGTGAGTTACTAGATCGATGGAACAAAACCTCACCTTTTCCGGCGCAGTGTTACGTATTAGTAGGAATGTCAGTCACCTAATAAGGTTTAAAGATTTCTAGATACAACTTTTTCTAAGCCATTCCGGGAGTCAGGTTGCTTCCTCAATAAAAGTTTAGTTAATCATAAAATTTTAGATACATTTACATTAAATTTCCTCAATATGGTAGAATTTCTTTTATTTTCATCAGCAAATTAGTTAGTAATATTTTAGCCTATTTTGTGAGTATTATACTGCTAACATATATATGTACACAATATAATATATAAGTGTATTATGTAAAGAATATATTTTATTCTTTCTCTGTAATACCTGGATGTAATAATTACGATAAATATCACAAAATACTAAAGAGACAAAAACTGTAAATAACTTGTTGCTGAGAAATAATGTGTTGATATAAGTCCTTATTACAGTAGTTTTAAATAGTGTTCTGTTGTCTGTTTGCTGAGCAAGTATCGTTTAAAAACTGAAGACGGATTTTGAAGTAATCTTGGTGTAGTTATAGCCCATTGATAATTTTATACTAGAAAATTCTTAAAAGTCTATGGGATTAAGAAATTTACTAGAAGAATACTATCTTATCACAAAAGCTTAAATGGGGTATAATGAGAAAGGAAAAAGGCACTAAATAGATTTTGATTAAAATTTGTGAGGAAGTAAGATATGGTTTTAAGTATATATTTTTAAATGATACGTGGTTTATTTATGAAGATTGTATTCTCTGTTGCAGACGATGACAATGCCAACTGCTATTACTTAATATAATGTCATTTTGTAATAATTTGTAAAACATTTGAGATCGTAAGTTAATATGAATAAAAAAGTAGCGCGTCGACCGACTGGACTCGTTTTTGTAAATAATAGAAATTCAGTACGCACTTAAATACGCGACCGTTTTTTAAATCTATCGATAGTTATTACATCACTTAATCGCATTCAGATAACAAATATATAATATACTTTTCAGAATAATGAGTATTCCAAATTTCCAAATATATCTCAATTGTAACGGCATATAAAAGTGATGTTAATTTATCGAAGAAGTTATTTATATTAGATAAAATAAATAATTCCAATAACGGTGATGGTAATAGTACTTCGTTTGAGTTAGACTTTTGTTGAGTTGAGACCTTCTACTATGCAGGTATTATGAATGAACCACAGTGTGTTGTTGGATTTCATATTACAGGATATTTCTATTTAGATTTCCTCTTTATTACCAAAAAGCAAAAAATATGTATTCATCTCATAAAAAATGCCCTACCCTGGATTGAAACCGGGACAATTCAACGCAAAGCTTTTGTACCTATTTCTATCCTAGATATTAATTGCTAACTGACATATAAATAACAAATAGACATAGACTATTTGTAGTATATTTCCTTTCAACCTTCACTTCTAGCCAGTAAGCCGTAAATATTATTGTTTAAATGTTAGATCTGTATCTATAAATAATATATGGATCTATAAATAAACTATAAATGAGACAGAATGAATAAATTGCTTCTTTATACAATAACTTTTTTATTATTTATTTTGGAATAAATCAAACAAATAATTGTAAAATGAATGAATGAATTGTATTTGAATTGGAGTCACAGTTATTAGGTTTGCATCATCATTATCATTTATTATAAGCAATTACTTATTTACAAATAAATTATCTCATTTAATATTCAATTTCGAAATTTCAGCTAAGATAAAGTATTTCGTTCAGTCAGTATAGAAATATTTATGTGACTTTTCCTGGCCACGGTTTCATACCACACATGGTATAAGTTATGTAAGAAGATCCCATTTGGCTATAACGGGGAAATGTGACGGATGTTATGAAGTTTTAATGAAGGAACTAATGATTTTGAAGCCTTTTTTATTTATTCATTTATCGTCATTCAATTGGGTTTTTTTTATGTTCTGATATTTCATTATTGTATAAGGTTAAGAATTAAAATAGGTATTAAGTATAATATAATAAGTATTAATAAGCAAGTGTCTCTAACAACTGCAGTGTTGTATTGAAAACACAAAAAAAAATTGAAAGCTTTTGAGACGTCCAATACTTTTATGCCGCGCTTTATATTTATATCTCTTTCTCATTTTTTCTGATCCTATAAAAAGCAATAAATAGTAACTTCTTAACTATTTTATTTTTACATGATAATGTGTTAATAGTGTTGGCGAAAACTTCTAAAGAGATTGTGGCCTTATCATTTGTATTGCCATACAATGTATTTGAAGTTTACGCAAACTACATAAGATTTACATAACATAATTTATCACTATTACGGTTCGTATTAATGGAGGATGGATATTTAGAAGGTTGATACAGAACAGTTGATAGAGTCGTAACAACAAGAACAGTTTAGTCTTCATGAGTCATATATGTGTAAAATAAACAACGAACAAACATTACACTAGTCACTATGCATACATTAGATAAACACCTAAACTCTAATTAATTTGTCTATCTTAGATAATATGTACGTGAGTATAGACATTTAACAAAATCAAACAAAAACAGGTTACATAATAGTTACGAACTGTTTCTGGTCTGGATTAAAACTAGCTCTGACTTTATTTAATGGGATACTTGTTCATAAGGTGATAACTTAAATATATATCAAGAGCTGCGTTAACTTCCAATATTCGATATTAGATATACATATGATTTTGCTTTGAATATATGTATCTTTTATATGATCTGAAACTATTTATATTGTATTATTATGTTACTATTATTTAGTGTATCTATAAATGATAAAAATAATAAAAATAGTTGCTCAAATCTTATATGTTTTTATTTATATTTTTCAAATATTCAGAGTGTTGTAATAACAGCTCTTATAATTATCGCAATTTTTCCTACTTTCTTCGATGTAGGTATTAACAAGTAGAGTTCCTTAACATATGGTTAAATCACATGTCACATATAAATACCAAAGCCTTCTTGTATCAAATCACTTTCTACAGCTCCACTCGCATCGGAGAACACTTAAAATGTTTCGTTACGTTTTAGTAAGTTTACATGCTCGAGCTAATTTTATTGCTATAATTTAAATAATTATATGTTTTTGTTAATTATTGCCCGCTAAATATGTACAATTACTAGATCTATTTTAAATGTAACTGGTTAGTAAATAATTATATTCTTACGTTGCAGATTCTTTTCGCATTATGCTTTGCTGTACAAGCGAAACCCGAAAACCAGAAACGAGAAGCATCCGCGCATATTCCAATACGACACAGCTACTCAGAATACCACAATCAAGTGGCTATACCTGTTCCACATCCAGTTCCCGTCAGTGTTCCTCGCCCTGTGCCTGTCAGAGTGGCCGTGGCCGTTCCAGTAGATAGCCCTCGGGCAGTACCAGTGTCTGTGCCGCAACCTGTGGCGCACATTATTCCAAGGCCAGTAGCTGTGCCGGTGGATCGCCCAGTCCCCGTTCCAGTAGCCCAGCCCGTGCCAGTTACCATTACACAAGGAGTTGGGATCCCAGTTCCTCAACCATATGCTGTAGGCGTGCCAGCACCTGTACCCGTGCGGGTACCTCAGGCGGTTCCAGTTCCAGTAGCGGCTCAAGCTGTTCCACTTGGGGTAGTTGGGTCAGGTGTTGCTCTCGGTGGCATATCCTCCGGCATTGGCCTTGGTGGATTATCGTCAGGATTAGCTCTAGGTGGATTATCATCAGGACTAGCTCTAGGTGGTATAACGTCGCGGATAGCTCTTGGTGGTATATCACCGGTTGTAGCTCTTGGTGGTATATCCCCGGGAGTGGCTATTAGTGGCATTTCTGGATTAGGTCTCGGTGGGATTTCTTCAGGAATTGCCCATGATATAGGTTCTAGGATAGCGTATGGATCAATAGCACATCCCATTATCTCCTCAGGTTCTGGTTACGCATCAGGTTATAGTGGTGCATATTTAGGAGGTCATTACGGCCATTAACAGCTGGCAAGTTTTAACTATTCCTAAGATTGTAAACTTTAGAATTTAGTTACGGGTCCCCGTTTATGTTTATCTAGTCCAAAGTTTTTGTTTTTATGATCCCAACTAAATTATGGTGTTGACAAACATTGAATGAGAAAAAATCTTTAAAAACAAAGTAATATGTATGGATTGGAATATATTTGGGAAATATACTTTTATAGTAAAATATATATGGCTTCCAAAATCTTTATATATATATTTCTTGTGTGCGTGTGTATGTCACTGAACTCCTCCTAAACGACTGGACCGATTTTTATGAAATTCTTTGTGTGTGTTCAAGGGGACTTGAGAATTGTTTAGATTCACAATTTGGTCCACTGGAAAATGGTTTTTTTAATTAATTTTTAATGTGTAAGTAGGTGGTGATTTTGGAATGTTTCACATTTTTCCCGACGGACTGCGTTACCATGGCAATGTATTTGACATTAAACAAAATTATATTTTAATTATAGTCTGCCCTGACAGTTGGCGTTGCGATAGAAATAAGAAAAATATTTTAGTACTAGCGGCCCGATACGTGTTTCGCTACGTAAAAAGTGAAATTTAAAAAAAAATATTGGAACAAATTCATTTAGACAAAAAATCTTTATTTACATATTCATACGGTATCGATTGGTCGAATTATGATAAATGTACATGTAATGATGTTAGACATTGTGATAACTTTTTAATAATTTTTTTTTAAGTTTGATTTTTTTAAATTAAAGAAGCGTGTAGGTACAAGACAACGTCTGTCGGGTCCGCTAGTATTTAAATAAATTCTGAATAATGATGATTAGTCTATTATTAATTTGGAAAGCAAAATGTATAGGATAATAAATAATATCTGTTGAGATAATATAAGTCTTAAGAACAGGGGCCATAAAGACATGTAAAGTCTGGAGATTTTTTAAAAGAGTATTTGATATCCCGGTTATCCGGTTACTGGTTTATCCTGAGTTGCCCACCTCTATGATTATAATATAATATTTTTATTTTAATTATTAAATAAGATTCAATGTATAATGTATTATTTTAGCTATAAATATGATGTGTTAATAATAAAAAATCAGATAGAAAGTAAATATAAATTTGGAAACTAATAAATATATTTAGTTTAAATCTCTCTCTTTTAATTCATTCTAATAATGTCCTTTAGGCATATCCTATACACAATCTGTATTTGAAGTCTGATAGTGTCCACTATCTTCCGATAAGTTTGTTTTGATAACGTATCTGTGTCCGTTTTTAGTGTAAGCGGCTATGTCGATTTGTAAACTACTATTCGTACTGAAAATTAAATTCAGGAAAGGAGAGAAGTGAAAAATTTTCAAAATGATGTCAAGTAAGTTATGTTTGTGATGTTTGAGAAGTGCCGTTGTATTGTAGTGTATTGTAATAGAGTATTGTAGCAGTATTAGTGTAAGTGTAAAATTAAATTACCGAATTAATTATTGTGTAACTGTTATCTTAATTCGAATTAATAAAAATATAGAAATGATATTGATAAGATATTAAAAGTAGTATTGAAGTACAAAATAAGGTTATATGGATGAGAAAATTGGAGATTCTGATGCATTTGATTCTGTTTTAAGATGACGATTATCACTCTAATAATTGAGATAAATATATTCGTTTTTAAAATATTTTTTACAATAATATGTTAAAACATGGCCTCTAATAGTATATAATAAATAAATAAAAAATATGTATTGTAGATATCTTATTATTTATTTACTTACTTAAAATCTTTCGGTACAAAAAAACGTACAAATGGCAGACTTAATGGTAAAGCATTCTCTACCAGCCAACTTACATGGTAAACTAAAATTTACGAATGAGGGGGCACAATAAAAAAAAGAAGGAATAAATATCCATAAAACTACTTGTACAGACACGTGAAAAGTATACATACATACATAAAGTAAAATAAAAATAACTGAAATTACACAACCTCAAAAAAGTATTTGCGGAATCGTTTCTCAAAAAGCTCTCTATTGGGGGCTCGAAGTGAATCAGGAAGGCCGTTCCAGAGTTTGATAGTGCGTAGTGTGATAGAGTTGAATAAAAACCAGTGCGGTGTGAAGGTATGCATAGATTATAGTTAAACGAAGAACGTAGTTGCAAATCGTGGGTGTTTCTTAATAATTGGAATTTAGAATATATTTTAAAGAAATATGAATATATTTTAAAATATTTTATATGTTATGTTTTTATATGTTTTTTTGAAAGCATTTTTGTATTTAAAAAAATATAAGTTATAAATATGTTCATTTTATGTCCTTTAAGGTGGTATTTATATTAGATTTTTTATATGTTTGTTTGTCAATCATTAAAAAATAATAAATAATATTGTAGGAAATTTCACATAAATATAAACCACGGCCGAACATAGAAACACATGAAGTACTTACATGTGGTGCTCTTTGTTTTGTATTTTTAGGATTCCGTACAATAAGAGTAAAAACGAAACCCTATTACTAAGAGTCCGCTATCCATGTGTCAGTCTGTCTGTCATTAGACTGTACCTCATAAACCATGATAGCTAGATAATTGAAATTTACAGAGATGATGTATTTGTGGCCGCTATAGTAACAAAAACTAAAATCAGAAAAAGTGAATATTTGAGGGGACTCTTGTAGGAAAGGTGTTCGCTTGATATTAATAATGATAACAGAGAGCCTTGTGCGAGTTTTTTTTACGTTTTTTACTAGATCGCTTAAAGTGTATACTTTACAGTACAAATAGAAGTATTTCCATTTGTATAAAATTAGAGCGACTTTTGCTCTTATTTCATTTAAGTCGAAGTTTAAATAAAGCGATCGAACTAGTAAAAAAACTACCTTTAGACATATAGGTTCATGAAATATTGACAAAATATTTATTCATAAAATAAATTATTAGTTAAATAAATTTAAACTCCCATACAACAATAGTATTTTTTTTTAATTTATATAGATACGGAACCTATCGAGCGCGAGGACAACTCGAACTCGGCGGATTTTTTAAACTACTCCTCTTATTATCTTAAGTGTTATTGTTAAATAGTCGTAGCTACTTATCTATTGTTCTATATTGCCCGAGTAATCATGATATAAAAATCACCCTAGATCCTGACACACAGACACGATGATAAAATGATTTTGTGTGTTTTTTAAAACGCGGTACAATTTTTTCTGCGTCAAAGACCTTGCTTTTTATTTTTGATCACTTTCAGACCCTAAGTTCAAAATGTATCTCCTTTTTTCAGATTAATAATTAAACGTTAGTTCCCGTATACCAGTAATCAGAATGTTAATGCGATTTTTACATGCCCACATAAAGGTCTAATAATCTTTCAATATAAAAGGCTTTTAATGATATCACAGTTATCACGATTATCTCTACAATGTCTTAAGTTATAAAAAAGAAGATATGACTCCATTTCTGTGTTCTTACTTCATTCAATTAGACGTATTATTGTTAAATTGATATAAACTTAAGTACCTACTTTAAATGGAATACGCAATAAAAAGGAATCCACAATAACATTTCCTTAATATCTGTTTACATGCTCAGTTTCTCAGGACGTTAAAATATTTTTCTATCCCACACTAACGACTCTATCATTATCATATTATTATAGTCATTGAGAAGCCGAAACGCCATATTGTATTTTTGTATTATAAGTACATATCTACAAAAATATTTTGTTTTTAAAATTCATTGGATACTTTAGACAAAATATGTAGAGCGTAATCTTTTTTTGTTTCTAGATGTACCTATATAAAATTAAATCATATATCAAACAGCCAATGTTAGTTATTTTTTGTATGTTGACAGTGTCTTTTTCTAATTAGAAAACAATCCTTCAAAATATACAATTCGCCAATAAATTCGAAATTCTGATTGGTTGCGAAACGTGCTAATTATAAATATAAGTAAATAAATAAGTATAATAAGTAAAATAAGAAAAGTGGATTTAGTTACAGCAAGAGAAGCTAAAAACATTGCTTTAGCCAACTATTTCAACAACTTCTATGGTTAATGAATGTCCAAAGTATAATGTGAGAAATAATATATTAATTGTAAGTATATGACAAATAATAAGTAAGAACAAGAATTCCGTCTAATATTTTAATCATGAATATTATTATTATTTTTTTTGTCTGTCTATGCTGTTAGCCCTGTTGGCTATTACAGCGTCACCGGGGGAGCGTGTGGGTCATGGGACCCACCCTTAAAAGGGGGGGCCAGATGGGCCCCCATGGGGAACGACGTCCCAAGGGCGTTTCAGATTGAGACAGGGTCCTCGGCTCGGGGCGTCGTTAGTCAGGAGGGAAGCTAAGGAAATTTGGACACTAGCGTCCTCCGACGGCAGAACGCCGGAGCAACGGAAGTGAATATTAACTTCACCAAAGTGAGGCTTCAAATGAGGCTTATTGAGTTATGAATTTTCCAAGCAAAGTTCCAAGAATGACACTAAAAGTTACGATTCTACAAATAATCGTAACTACATTCTACCTCGCCAGCGATCACACTTTTTAGCTGTTATAAATATCATTTAATAACCTCACCGAAGTGAGGCTTTCAAAAATAGAGTTAGACTCATTTGAGTGTTCCCCTCCACGGAAATCTTTAGTAAAAGGCGAAAGATTTATACGTTTTGAAGGGAAACCAGAGTAATTATATGTCGGTAAAAAAACTGGGGTCATGTTGCGGACTAAAATATTGTCATCGCGATTCAAAATTACTTAGCTCATGTACAGTGACATCTAGCGTTAATAGACGTCATAAAATGTAGAGTAGGACAAACTGTATTGTGTTGTGGTTATATCATGAATTATAAAAATACTTCATTAAAACATATTTTGGCATCGTTTTTATAAAGTCTTGACACGTAGAGATAGATAGTAGATATTTCTCACTGTCGTAATTAATATTTTACAGTTGCTACGGTATATCTTATATCCAGAAATTATAAAGCAACAAGAGTAATTTTTAGCTGAAATCACTAAATTTAATATTCCGAGACTAACTGGTATTCAATATATGTCAAAGAAATAAAACAGAAGTGTAAGAAACAGTAGCGGATTTAGGTTTGAGGACGCCCTAGGCCCGAGACGATATGGCGCCCTTTATCTTTTTTCTTTTATATATATATATATATATATATATATATATATATATATATATATATATATATATATATTATATATATATATATATACATATATGTGTGTGCGTGTATAAAATAATTAAAAAAATAACAATAATAATAAGAAATCTAATTCAGGTATAAGTTAAACATTTATTTTTTTAACAACTTTTAGGACTTGCCTGATTAATTATTTTAACAAAGAAATTCTACCCTCAAAATGGTACTATGTTTCGATAGTAAGAGCGCAATAAAATAAACTTTAAAATTTGGTCTTGCAGTTTAGAGAAAACCCAATCGATTTTAAATTTTAGTCATCTTAAAATTTTTGGCGCCCCTCAAAATTTGACGCCCTAGGCCCGGGCCTCACGGGCCTAAGCCTAAATCCGCTACTGGTAAGAAACACATCTTTATTGAAATATACAACTGTTTAGTGAATGCCGGTAGATGTCTCTAGTGATAAATTTATATTGATAACTCTTGAACTTTTATAATTTTAGTTAATAACGGAGTAGTGTATTTGTTAAATAAATACATTGAAGTATTGTAAACAGAACAATTTTTTTGATACTTGCATTAAATAACCTATTTCTATGGTGAATGTGCAAGTGACTCTACATTATGTAACGTCTCTCCGTCAGATGTCGCTGTAAAAACAGCGTCGTTTTCTGAATCGCGTTGATAATATTTTTGTTCCTCGAATGACCCTCCGTATTTTCGCCTAACTTGTTATCGCTTCTCGGCCTTTTGGCTAAGATCAAAGTGTAGTATCTGTTCTTTTCAGCTTAATATCTGAAAGTTCCCGCATGTCGGGACCAGTATATTAATCTGATTTTTGTAAACCGACGGGATGTTCGGGGCTCGCTCCACTCCCGTCACGGGTCGGCCCGGCATTGCAGTGCCGCCGGGATCGGCCCACATAAAGAACTATTGAACTATAATATTAATCCCTTAGAAGTATGTTCGTCTCCAAAAATTATATCATATAACTATGGCCATTAGAGTTATTGGTGGATTACGCGATTAAGTATTATATAAGAATGCAAATAACAATGGTAACAAAGGTTACCATGGGTTAATTACTCAAAGTCTTATACATATATCTAAAAAATATATATGTATATAATCATGAAACAAAAATATAGAGTGCGTAAAATTGTTGGTAGTGCCACTTTTAATCATCACCATAACTAAATCAACCAACCAATCAATCATCAACCATCACTAAATCACTGATTTAGCTATATAAGCGGGATATTTCTTTGAAAGTAGGTATTATCAAAAATACTCTGTTGTTACAAGTAAACTATGTAATTATATGAAGATCATATGCTTTTAATTTTATTCTTGTTTTATAATACCTGTTAGCCATAGCAACTAACGACGCCCCGTGTCTCAATCTGAAACGCCCTCGGGACGTCGTTCCTCACGGGGGCCCATCTGGCCCCCCCTTTTGAGGGCGGGTCTCATGACCCACCCGCTCCCCCGGTGACGCTGTAATAGCCAACAGGGCTAACAGCATAGAACGGCATTCTTGTTCTTACTGATTATTTGTCCTATACTTACAATTAATATATTGTTTCTCACATTATACTTTGAAGATTCATTAACAATAGAAGTTGTTGAAATAGTTGGCTAAAGCAATGTTTTTAGCTTCTCTTGCTGTAACTCAATCCTTTCCACTTATATGTATAATTAGCACGTTTCGCAACCAATCAGACAAAAAAAAAATAATAAAAAAAAAAAAAAAATAGCCATAGCAGGTCATAACCTGTTAGAGATATTTGCTTTAAATCTTTATATCAACATTTTAAGTACGAAACTTCTATTAGATTTTGATTCCTAGAGTGTGTAATAATTCTATGTGTGGATTTTATGATTTCGTAAACTGTCATAGTTTTCGTAACATTAAAACTCGTAGTGTACTCAATAGTTATCATTACAACATAATATTTTTTAAAATAAAATAAATATTGGTAGGTTTTAGTTTAGCTTTAGAAAACAGTCTTTCGAATGATGTTGATAAATGTGGTGAGCATAGAAAGATATATCTGGGTTTGGACGTTTATTACATATATTCGCAGTATTTAATGTGTATTTGTATCGTTCTCTAGCTCCCCTAACATAAGCAAATAATTTGCTTACTTAGAGGTTAGATCATTGTGTGTAATTTTTCCTGTGATATTATTATTATTGTTTAACTGTGAGGCCGTGAGTTAACATCGATAACGATTCTGTTAAAATCGGTGTTACGATACTTTATGTACAGCAACATCGATGTTCATCGAGCATCCCTGCATATTGTGCTTTAGTAGTTTATTCCGTTTCTAGACTTAATATTATTTAATTGAAGGTGAAAACAATAAAACTATTCAAGAATTGATTTTAAATATATAAATTATGTATATAATTATAATACTAGTAGATTTTATAAGTAGTCATAAAATATATTATTTTCAGGGTTTCCTTTTTCTCTGGAAAACATCCCCAAGCAAACTAGCTTCGCCTGTTTGTCACTAAAGTTCGGCAGTATCATATCAGCTATAATATTAATAGTAAGTAATTGCTTCAAAGCTTTACTGTAACGATACTTGTTATATAAATATATTTTAAATTACTCCTTCCAGTTATACTCAATATTCGGGCTAGCATCATGTCTGGCAGCGTTGAACGGTCTTCCTCCACATTGGTCTCCGGAAGACACAGACGTCATCTTCTCATACACCGTGATAATTATTGTCGCTATCATGCATGCTATCACGTTATTCCTGAGCACTTTGATGATGATTGGAGTTCTTAAGGTGATTAAATTCATAAGATTTCACTTTTCCATTGACTACAGGCATTCCAAAAACTCTTGAAAAAATTATTCACTCATGAAACCAGTACTCCTGAAAGTATTATCGAAATATCTGTTTTTTTTCAAGTTAAGATTAAGTCATTGGGCAAAAATATATCTTTTACCCTTTAACCATCTTTTATAAATGAGCTTACGAATCCAAAGTTTCATTTGTATCCCAATACTAATTAGAATTATATTAATTAAGTATTCCTTGATTGTTTTCGGCAATCCCTAATTTCTTTCTAATTATTTATTTCCAGGAGAAAGCAAAGCTCATAAAACCATGGGTTATCCTGACCACATTACAGCTGTTAGTGGACCTGATGGTGTTTGTGTTCTGGACCACGCTGGGCATGATCCATCATTACGGGGATACTACTGACCTTGTGATATACATTCTTGAGTTTCTGGGACTCAGTGAGTTAATGACTATTAACTATTAGTTGCCTGTTACAATGTTTAAAGGAATAAATAAGTTTTAAGATTCTATAAGTAATGTTCAAATAAGCATTTGTAATTAAATTATTGTTTTTTTTATTTCAGTGGTTAGATTCTACATGCTAACGATTGTTTCGAGCTACTACAGACAACTGGAAGAGATAACGCTAGAAGAGAGAGAGAAACTAAGAGATCTTATAAATAACGAAAACTGGTATACAGCTTAATTACCTGTTATTTAATATTATATTATTATAATTTATAAAAATAAAATATTTATATAATAAATATTGTTTTATTTTTGGCATATAATGTAGCACTAGATATTGAAAAATATGTATATACAACAATTGTAGAGGAACACTCTTTAGAGTTTAGTCCATAAGTTTGACCAATGCATTGATATGTATGGCTTTTGTGAAGATTTTTACCCTGGAACAGCAAAATTATGTGTCTAAGTGCGCAAAGTCAAGTAAGGAGAAGTGAAGTTTGAGAATCAATGTGCACACTAAAGTGGGATAACTGTAGGTCAAAATGATAAGCTGATACATCAGCTTTACAACTTGGAATTAATTATTTTAAAGACTAACTAGATATTTTGAAAAGGAATTATATCATTTCACAGAACAAATTAAAGAGTATTCCGAGCCAGTGGATAATATTATTGAATTATAAAATGAAAACACGTTTTACTCATTAGTCAACAATCACTCTTGTGATTCTGCCCATTCACCACATCGACCGCCTGCAAGTACTCCGGTGTGTGCCCCTTTGACTGACCCCTTATGTGACATTTTTTAATCATGACCTTGGAAGAAAAATAAGCTCAACTTTGAATTCTTACTTATCAGAACAGTCCAGTCTTAGTTTTTCTTATTTTTCAGCATCCACTTTCTTCTTCTTCATTTTCACTTTCCATCACTTGAAATGTAGTCCAGTATTAATTAACTTAGATTATACAAAAAACAACTGAGTATTAACTCACGGGCTCAGAATCGAAAAAGTCTGGAGTGAGTCTTTATGAAATTTGATAACAGCGTGAGAAATTTGTTACTTTCTTTTGTCTACATTTTTTATGTGCATTAATTGCATTAAACTTAATTTTTTTCATCGTATATACCTGACTTTCAGATATGACGTACAGTCCTGTGGATTTTTTTTTAAGAACAAATTTTTAGAAGATGCCTTCACTTTAAATAATAGGTTAGAAACTAAATATAACGTTATTAGTGAAACCTTTAAGAAAAACTTTAAAAAGTAAGTGGTGTGGCTTTAACGAAATATATTAAGACAGGCACGATACAAACTAGAAGTTTTTGGGAGTGAATAAATACTGCATCTATTATATTTATGAAGAAACTGTTACTAGTGCGCTGCTGCATTGGTATTGAATTTTGCTAATACTCAAAATATAAAATGCATTCAAAGCAAATTATTTTAATTGTGTCCAGATAATTTTATAATCCTCTTTGTAACATTGTTATTTGCAATACTGGTTTCTTACTTAATATCTTATGAGATCATATCTATTAGTAAAATTAAACCAGTTCCAACCAAGCACATCGCCAGAAATTCAATTGATCTGAACGTATGTTTGTTTGTTAATCTTATTCGTCCATTTTATAGTTTTTCAAATTATTAACCTCATCGATTCTGATTACGATGAAAGGAAATACGATATTCGGCAATTGTCAGCATAGTATATATGTCATATTATTTTACATTTGATTAGTTTTCGAGATGAAAACTTAAAAAATATCCAAGTAAAGATAAGTATATACAGGGTTATATGTAAAATTTTAGTTTTTCCTTACAATAAATATTTGTCGCCTTTGAACTGGCATTTACTCTGAGCGTAGGTATGGCCCCCGGGTGTTGACCTTTTAAGTGCTTTTTACAATATACCTACAGAGTAATAAGTAAAAGATTTTATCTATTGATGTAGAGAGGCTGCCTCCAAGAGGTGGCCAATTAAGTAGAAATAGTTCTGTACATTTATAAATTTTAATTTTTTTATAGCATTCAGTGTCATATTATTGAGTTATGAATTTTTCAAGCAAAGTTCCAAGAATGACACTAAAAGTTACGATTCTACAAATAATCGTAACTACATTCTACCTCGCCAGCGATGACACTTTTTAGCTGTTTATAAATATCATTTAATAACCTCACCGAAGTGAGGCTTCCAAAAATAGAGTTAGACTCATTTGAGTGTTCCCCTCCACGGAAATCTTTAGTAAAAGGCGAAAGATTTATACGTTTTGAAGGGAAACCAGAGTAAATATACGGTGGTAAAAAAAACTGGGGTCATGTTGCGGACTAAAATATTGTCATCGCGATTCAAAATTACTTAGCTCATGTACAGTGACATCTAGCGTTAATAGACGTCGTAAAATGTAGAGTAGGACAAACTGTATTGTGTTGTGGTTATAATATCATGAATTATAAAAATACTTCATTAAAACATATTGTGGCATCGTTCTTAAAAAGTCTTGACACGTAGAGATAGATAGTAGATATTTTTCACTGTCGTAATTAATATTTTACAGTTGCTACGGTTTATCTTATATCCAGAACTTATAAAGCAACAAGAGTAATTTTTAGCTGAAATCACTAAATTTAATATTCCGAGACTAACTAATATTCAATTTATGTCAAAGAAATAAAACAGAAGTGTTTCTTATCTTTATTAAAATATACAACTGTTCAGTGAATGCCGGTAGATGTCTCTAGTGATAAATTTATATTGAGAACTCTTGAACTTTTATAAATTTTGTTAATAACAGAGTAGTGTATTTGTTAAATAAATATATTGAAATATTGCAAACAGAACAAATTTTTTGGTACTTCCATTAAATAACCTATTTCTATGGTGAATGTGCAAGTGACTCTACATTATGTAACGTCTCTCCGCCAGATGTCGCTGTAAAAACAGCGTCGTTTTCTGAATCGCGTTGATAATATTTTTGCTCCTCGAATGACCCTCCTTATTTTCGCCTAACTTGTTATCGCTTCTCGGCCTTTTGGCTAAGATCAAAGTGTAGTATCTGTTCTTTTCAGCTTAATATCTGAAAGTTCCCGCATGTCGGGACCAGTATATTAATCTGATTTTTGTAAACCGACGGGATGTTCGGGGCTCGCTCCACTCCCGTCACGGGTCGGCCCGGCATTGCAGTGCCGCCGGGATCGGCCCACCTAAAGAACCTATTGAACTATAATAATAATAATCCCTCAGAAGTAGATTCGTCTCCAGAAATTGAATGATTTAACCCATGGCCATAAGAGTTCTTGGCTGATTACGCTATTAAGTATTATATAAGAATGCAATAACAAAGGATAACTTGGGTTAATCTCAGAGTCTTATGCACATATCCAAATATATATAAATGTATATAATTATATAACAAAAATATAGAGTGCGTAAAATTGTTGGTAGTGCAACTTTAAAAAAATCATCACCATACAGATTTAGTTATATAAACGGGATATTTCTTAGAAAGTAGGTATTATCAAAAATACTCTGCTGTTACAAGTAATCTATGCAGATGTTTGAAGATCATATGCTTTTAATTTTATTCTTGTTTTATAATACCTGTAAGCTATGACCTGTTAGAGGTATTTGCTTTAAATCTTAAACAACATTTTAGGTACGAAATGTCTATTAGATTTTGATTCCTAGAGTGTATAATAATTATATATGTTTATTTTATGATTTCGTAAACTGTCATAGTTTTCATAATATTAAAACTCGTAGTGTACTCAATAGTTATTATTACAACATTATACATTTTCTAAATAAAATAATTGTGTTAAAAATATTTTTTATTTGGCATACAATATAGCACTTAGTCTTGAATAATATAGTTATTTACAAACAAATATATACGTATTTAAATGACTTTCAAAACATGATCACTTAAAGAACTCAATTAATCAGTAGTCTCTGAAAAGTGCTTAATAATTGTAACTCATATTCTGTTTTGTTGTAAAGCGAGACTTATATTAAATAATGTCATATTAAATTATTAATATATAAATATGTATTTTTGTGCGGTAGTTTAGTAACAATGTTTATAAAAATTAAATCCTTAAAAGAAAAACAAACGGTATGCATTTCGTAACGAAATCTATAGAATTTATCTTCTAACATATCAACCATAACATACATAAATATTTCAAAAATTTTTACACGTATTATTAATGTCTTGAGAATGTACAAAAATTGGTTAACTGATTGATTGATTGATTAATTTCTTTCTCCCCTTGTTTTCCTTTTCCTATCAACAGCATGAGACATATGTTACGTTTATGTTATATAGATTTATCAAATGCATTAATATAAAAATATACTTCATTTATTTTGTACAATAATCGCCTCTTTAAATAATTATCTTAAGTGCTTTCTGTTTCTTCATATGTACGTAAGTCTTTCAAATATCACGTCCCTTATACACATTTATATCCTAAAGTACATAAACTATAATTAATATAATAAAAAATATTTCTAGCATCTTTTACTTTTTACTTTAATAATTTGTATACCACGTTGTATTTGTATAAACTCTTAATATATTATATATATATGTTAACATTTAGAAGACATTATCTCGAATAATTCTTAATTAATATAGGTAACTTCTTAAAAACTTATCATGTAGCAACGCTAGGGCTCCCTCGTATACTTGACGGTGTCGTCTCGTTGCATCTTCACTATTGAACTCCAGATTAAGATCACCAGGTAGATTTGTACCACTGTAAAAAAACAACACAAAAAAATGTCAAAATAAATAATAAATAATTTGTACCATTATAACGGTACATAAACAATTGTTGATAGACTGAGAGAACATGACCCTTAAGATATATATATATATATATATATATATATATATATATATATATATATATATATATATATATATATACATATATATATATATATTGTGGTTATAGAAGAATAAAAAAAAAAACTAAACGAAAAAATTTTTTTTTCGCTGATATATTTAAGGACAAGTAACAGAGTGAGCTTATTCTTCTAATATTCAAAAAGCCCTTTGTAACCAAATTATTGGATATGTTTGTAAATGTATATTAAGAGTAGGTATCATCGAAGAAAAGACCATGTCTTTTTTAATAAGCTCCGCAATCACTTACTTAGTTGGAAGAGTATCAAGAACAGCTCACTGCTGGTCTCTTTGACGAGGAAGGCGATGCTGTATATGAAACCGATGATGGCGAAGACAATTTCGAAGTACAGGTAAACCTTCATTAAAAGCACGTGTTTCTGAAATAAAAGTGTAGATTGTGTAGGTATATAAATAACTAAATATTTTTTCATATTTTCGAGGGTTCAATTAATAATTAGGATATACCTACTATTTCATTGTTATGTTATATAGACCAATCAGACCCGAGGAAAAAATCTGGGGTCGAAGAAACTTGATTCCTATTTTTTGACCTAAATTGACCGCACTGATATGCGTTGTGAATAAAATAACAAACAATAAAATATTACTGTTAACTGTCTATAATGTTTGTTGCTGAGGATCGCATTTATTTATATTAAGTTGCTAATTTTTCATAAATATTTGTGTTTGGTAGTACTATGTTGTAGTACGTAACGTGGGTCATAGTCCACAGACCACAGGTCATTTATCTACCTTAACTTACTACTCTTACAACTAGTTTACCAAAAGCAAGGAACTGTATAAGTACCATATGCAATGCAACGATGAAAACGATGGTCATAGCGAACTCCAGAACCAAAGCGGTGGTGTCTGCTATGAGACGAGGGAACTCTGAAGCATCTTGCAGGTCTGCCTGCGAGTTCCTGATGTATGAAATGTACATCGACAGCAGACAGGTCACTGCTAGTGTCAGCATCTGGAACACGAATGTTTTAATTTATTGTTATTGATTGTCATTAATTCATTTATTAAAAGTTTTTATATTCTATATATTTGGTAAATTTATTATTTACACATACAACTTTTGCGTAGTTGTGGTAACTTTCTTAAATAAATTTCTCGAATAAATAATCAATAATTAATTGATACTATATTCGTATATTTATTTTTATATATGTCTTTAAAAGGAGGTACGTATTCATATTTGATTAGAAATTTATAAGAAAGTTATTTTGATTTGCATAATATTATACTGATCTTATATTAGTTAAAACATTCAACTCAATATATATGACATTTAAGTCAATTTACAAATAAACACTTGAATAAATTGTTTATAGAATAAATATAAATATTTTTTTTTTATACAATTAATTATTTTATTTATTTTGATTAGGTACACGTGTTCAGTCAGTCAGTTCAGTTGTGTAACAAATGAATGAATAAATATTTAAATATAAAATATAAGTAATAAATAAAGGTTAAAACAGGTTGATGAAATTAACTTGCCCTTAATTCTGCATATACATAAAAATGTATTAATAAGATAATTACCAAATTGATGTAAGCAAAAGCTATAAGTCCTTTCCGGAGCGGCAAGCAGAAGCAGCATTTTGTTAGAATCGGGACTTCGACGTGAGAGCATATTTTATCTCTGAAACATAAAAAACATTACATTACAATACGTTTATAAACTATAGAAAACAATATTTATTATATTTAAGTCGGATTTCATTTAAGAGAATTTTTTCCTAAGAAAACTTCCCTATTTTTTCTCTACACTATTTTATTTTCCGCCGTTTTCTCTCTTACTCAAACCTTTATGAAGTAGGATAAATATAAAAAATTACAATTATAAAACTAATACATATTACCTACTATTGGTCAAGTTCATAGCCTCGTACTTAATCTAAATTAATATCAGCTAATTTAATATTATTTAACAGAAGCGAAATTATTTTACAATACAGAAAAATTGGTTAGAAACTGTAAAAAGCAAGTAAACAGCTGACGTCAAACATTATTAAATAAGTGTTATTCGTTACGCTTATTGATTACTGTAAACGGTTGTAATTATCGGATAAATGTCGGAAATCATAAATAGCTCATTTTCTATTATTAAACCAGCTACGACCGAATAAATGTAATTCTGAATGAGATGTTTTACTCGTACTAAATTTACACGATTTGATTCTGAACAAAAGAAATTAATGACTACACGACAATTGCCAAAAAGGAAGATAAATAATGTGTCCTTACATGACGCGAAAATAGTAGTTTTATATTCTTTTTTGTAGGTTTTATGGCGTTTGACTCAGATTCATAACTAATATGGTTCGAATTTTTGAATTTTTACATCTGAATAACATTTTTCTTTTTTGGTATCTGATATTAAATAATAAAAAGGTTTTTCAGTCTTCAGTTTGGTGGAAGCCAGCTCAGGTTGATTTAAATCTCGGATTGTAGATCGAATATTAATTGTGTTTGTCAATCTAATTAAAAAATTGGGATAAGTTATGAGTCATCTTTATTATTTTTTTTATAAAAGTAATGTACATGAAGAATAAAAAATAGACATCAATAATAAGTATGGCACTTATACTATCCCAGTATTTACAAAATAAAATTAATTTGATGAACCTTTGAAACTTATCATTGGTCTAAAATATTCGACAATATTCTCTTATCTTAATTTCTGGATAATAATTAATGAACATTGAACTATTTATCAAACAAAGAACATAAAGGATGCGTTCGTCCTCTCGTCTGTTATCTCTTTTAAACTAAGGTCGTTTGTCTAAATTCATTTGTTGATTTCTTCCATTTCCTTTGATAGTGTTATCTTTATATATTTGTGTATTTTTATTCTTTTGTATATGAGCTTATAAGTAATTATGAATATTGTAATATTAGGTACTTCATTGTTAAGTCATAATGCCGGCAATGTATGTTTTGTTAAGTTTCTTGCTTCGGATTTACTCGGGTCTGTATCAAATACTAATAAGTCAATGATAGCTTTGACAATGGAAAATGTTTTGTAAATAGATATACTAAACCTACGTTCAATATGGAGAATGGGTTAATTTATCAAGACTTGGCTTGGCTTTGTTATGGACATAGGCTTATCTGTCTGTTTTTTTGTTTATAGAAAGGTTATTAACCTTTTTTTAACATATTAAGATATACACTATAGCAAATTAAGATATAAACTATGTACAGTTATATGCACATTTAACCGCAAGAAGATAATTTATACAATTAATAGATTCCAATTGTTATTTCATCTCGTAACTGACTGAACGTCAACCACAGATCATCTGAGGCTGTACGCACGATCATTTCTGTTTACTTAACATAGTACGCGTATCTTATGAGGATATTCAATTCTATAATTTTACTGTGAATCAAATTTTTTAATAATATACCTTAAAATAATTAAAGTACAAAATTTCCAACATTGTTGTTGTTATATTCCTTATTTTTTATAATTCTGAGATTATTAAATCGGCTAAAAGTACTTTGAATATAACGAATGATTATTTATATTTCTAAACCTTTTAAATTAAATATAATTTGAACTTACAATATACAAATAAGTAAGTAAAATATTCTACGCAATTATTTTCTCATCATAATAAGGAGTAATATTTATCCAATTTCAAAGAAATAACGTATAAGCAATCAGTATTAAAGCGCACCAAAGTTATCTTTAAATATTATAATTAAACTGCAATATGTTATGAGCGCGTCAGTACCGATTACAACATTATCTTAAAGAGCAATTTATTTAGCAAATAACGAAACTTAATAATCTCATAGAGTGGACATGTCAAAGTTGTTTGAACACCTAGTATCGATTATGAAAATGCTGTTCAGTGTTATAGCGGTGTCTTGTCTCGGTGATATCATCGGAGGGTGCGGAATCTACTTTATTAATTGTATACTCTATGAGAATTTGTAACTCTTACTATTATTCACTGATAATATAATAATGCACAAATTTTTTATAACTGGATGATTTTCACAGAATGCTAGATATGAATGTGGAAGGATATGTGGATTGGGATAAACCAAGAAAGATATGAATACATTAGGTGAAAGATGACATAATTAATAAGTGACTGTTGAGATGATGGTGATAGCCTAGAATAGAAGACATAGAGTACATGTTGCGATGACATAAAGTGAGAAAAGGTGATGTTGATGACTGTCACAAATTGATATGAATATAACTTGGGTGTTCAGTGATACAATGATTGACGAATGGACCAGATTTTCTTGTTTCATAATATTGAATAAAGTATGTGTATTTGATAATAATATAAAGTGTCTTATCAAAAGCACACGCGTGTCATTTTGATAAGTATTTCATTTGTATGAGTTGGTGTTAGAAAAATAACAAGCTCTTAAAGAACTATATAAATGATATTTTGATATAAAATAGATCAAGTTACTTAGAAACTACAAAAAATCAATTAAATTTCTAAGTTTTCTAGAAAAAAAATTACATAACAAGAACGTAATATGCCCCGTTATAAACATAACGACAGACAATTGACTTCGACGAAACAACGTGGGATTGAAACCAAGAATTGTCATCAAAGCACTAATGCAATTCATAATTATAAAAGTATATACAATTATAAGGTAATTGCGTTACTTGTCTAATCGAATTTGGGGAATTTTGGTAGATTAAAAAGACCATAGGTCTGCGGGATGATTCTGTTTTATATATTTTTTATGAATTCTAATGATAAAAAGTGCATGCTTCTGAAATGACAATGTTGAGATGTTTCAAGTATGTGTGGAGTGATGAGAATGGATAAAGTTATGAGTGTGTAAGAGATGATTTAGAGCACAGTAAGGAAAAGTAAAGTAGAATAGAAAGTACTAAAAAAGATGAGAAATAATCTGACGTTGTTTGGTCACGTAATGCGGAGAGATGGAAAACATGTAACGAACAGAGTTTTCAGTATCTTTAAATGTAGACAATAAGAGAAGAAAAAATATATGGGTCAGAAAAGAAGTATAGAAGTCAGATAACTTATGACAGAAGAGCTTAGAAGAATTTGGCAACTACACCGACCTCAAAAAAAAATGATGATCAAATAAACAAATATTTAATATTTAACATTTAAGGCAATTTGGTTTCAACAAATGCATTTTCTAAATGTATCTGTTATTCATTGATCGTTTATGAACGAACTGAGCTTAGGTAAAACTGATTGATAAATCTTTCGTACAGTGGGCACATAGCGGTAATACATAAGATTTAATCTCCCGGCAGTTGCGTGATGTAACCTACTTATTATACTTATTACTTTACGTCACTCAAATTACATAAATATTCCTGTTTTATACCATTTGTATATAGTGGGTAATGTGTTTCTAAGGTAAGGTAGCAAGAATGTTATATTTAGCAATGTTTCGGTTTTGTAAAAAAAACCGCAGCTATATATATAAATTACATCCCCAGTTATTTAATAAAAAAAATATATATATAGTGTTTTAATTTCATATTTTTTGTTATAGTTCATGCTTTGAAAGAAAAAGTAAAATAAATGAATAAATGCTAATCATGTATCTAATAAATAAGATAAATTTGTTATCAGTGTGAACCAGAAAACGAGTTACGAGAAAGTAGCTCAGTAACGCAGCATGTACCTTAGTACTACCTGCCATAGTAGTAGGATACTACATTGATCATAAATAGCCAATTATTAAACTTCTGCGATTGTTATACCAAATGAAAACATCATAATTTTTAATAAATAAGCCATTACACATTATCCACAAGGGCAGGATTCGAATCTGTCATCTCTGAGGAACCAGTTATCCAGTTTTTCATTCTACATTAGTTTAAAAATTAAATAAACTTTACATGGCTAAACATGTTTTTGATAATCTCAAATTTGTAAATAACATTTATAATGTTCTAATTTGACCAAATATAAGTTCTAGTACATAGTAGTAACATCAGTTATACGATGTAGGAGGAATGCGTCCCTAACCCCCATCAGTGCTAATTCCTATTTGCCACACAATTGACATTACAATAGACCATTTCCTTTGTCAATAATTGTTTATTTACTTTATTTAAATGATGGTTCATTTAGAACAATATCGGGCAATAAATTGTAATTATCATTATTATTATATTTACGCGCATATGTCGCCTATGTTTATTTTCACAATAATATCTGACTTTAAAATACTTTTTAAATGAATATTGAAAAATAATTGTTTATATAAATCACAATGTTGTTAAAATTACAAAACAATAAATCTTAAGAAAGGAATTGATATTCAAGTGACGTCATTCTAAAATGAAACCAAAAACTAATATAGGGTCATTTCGCCTGTTTGCGTCCATTTAGTGGAGTTGCTGACTTTGAAAGAGAAAATAAAAATGATTTAGCACTACTTTTGAATAAAAACTTATGTACAGTGTTAATAATATAGTCCTTTTTATATTCATTTAAAGTTTTGGTCGAAAGATATAACGTATTAAATATAAAAGTGATAAATATCAGATTTGGGCGATTTAGCCAGTTTGCGTCCATAAAATCTAAATTGCGTCCACTCATGTCCAGTTTGCGTCCACCAACTTATATATAGAATTTAGGGGAGATTTTTATTAATTATTATTCAGAAAGATTAGATTTTAACAATTTATTGTTTTATGTCTAAATATTTAACTAATTAAATTTTAAAATATTTTTAATAACAAATATATCATCTTATATATTTGTCACAGCCAATGTTTTCTTCGCCGTCTTCATCTACATCTGATTACTGATATAAGTATGTCATTACATTCAGCACACTTTGTACTATCCACGGCTGGTAAATTTTCTTTTCAGAGTATCAGTATCTACTGTGACTTTAACAGGAAGTGTCTTTTTCCTACGTTTTGGAGCAGTTCCTTGAAGTTTTTTTTCTCTATTCGTTCTTAATTTATTTTTCTTACTGCTTTGTTTTTTTTCTCCATCTGCTCTTTATGTTCATAATACTTTCTCGATGCAGACGAAGATATGGCCGCTGGAGTTCTTTGATTAAATTTTCTTGCTATGCTAAAAATTTCAGCCAACATCAGGTGGGTTTTAAATGGATCAAAGGTTTCTGAATGTGAAATGCCTTGAATAAATAATGAAGATGATTGTAAACTAGGAGGCTTTTCTATAGGTGAAATAGATGGTGATACAGTTGATGCTAAATGAATAAAAGCAGTCGGAGGGGGTTTTGATATTTGTTGCTTAGTTTTCTCAAAACCTGGTGTAGTATGAGTTGCCATATCTTCTAGTGGTAAAATAAGAACTTCATCTGAAGACACTATTGAACTAAGCTACAGGTAACTGCCAAAAAGGTGTATAGGCAAAATCATTTTTATTCATGTCATGAGTTTCAGAGTTGCACCTTGATACACTGTGATTTCACAATTTCTAATTTGTTCAATCAGGAGCCGTTAATAAATTACGTTATTTTTTTTTATTATAATCACATTAAGATGTTATTGGTCGTAGGTATATACAATTTTATTAAATTTAAATAAGCTATACATTTTTAATTACTTTTATAAATAGATAACAAGAAAACAAAGGTGGACGCAATCTGGTCTGTCCTAAATAATAGGTCATAAAATTCGCGTCCACTGCGGACCAAAGTGGAATTTTTAAAATTTGTATGTACTAGTTTGCGTCCACCTTATTTTAACTGTCAACAATTAAAAAACTTAAGTAAATTCATAATTATGTTTTTCCTTTCTTTATTATTAAGGCCTAGAAACATCTATGTATCCTTAACTTCACATAAAACAATGTAAAACTAACCGTGAGTGGTGTTGCTGCTCACTATTTTTTTACTAACATTTAAGACATTCGCAGTCTTTTGTCCCGTGGCTCAGATAAATTATTTTTTTTTAAAGGGAAGGATTGCGCTCAAGGAAATTTTGTTTATGACTGTGTATCTCCTATATATTGAGGTATTGGCAGAAATTACATTTGCTTTTGTTAGAAAGTTCATGAACTTATTTTCGAGTATTTTATGAAAGGATAGCCGTCGAATGGACGCAAACTGTCGATGGACGCAAACAGGCGAAATGACCTACCACGTATCATCATCACCAAACTCATAATGGAATAATTAGATCTCCTCCTAAATATTTATTCGACACACTTTATAATGTAATACGTCCTAAAACATTCCTCAGAATACTATCAATGGTATTACTATTAATATATATAATATTAATATATATAATATTAATATATATAATATACTAAACATACCTAGTTTTCATTCACGGATGTGAACTGACATGTAATTATAGAAAAAGATATATGTAGTTTGATTGTCTATTTAAGTACCTTCTAACGAAATACATAAATATATAATTATTCTACTTTTAATATTATGAAGAGAGAAAGGCTGTTACATGTCACATATTTTTAAATATTTAATTATAAACTTTTAGAAAACCTTTAATAAATAACTCGATCTGAATTAAAAGGTGTTCGTATGAAAATAATATAATCGGTATTAGTTGTAACTCTTATACACATTAGTTAATTAAATCTATGAACATAATTAGATCATTTAATATTTTTATTTTTATAACATCAAATACTTAATATAAAATGTTTGTCACACAAATGTTTGTAACACAAATGTTTGTAAGACAAATGTTTGTAACACAAATGTTTGTAACACAAATGTTTGTCTCAAATAAAAGCTTACCTACTCATGTTTTGTATTTTTTTTTGGACAAAGTCATTCTGTGTTTAAAACTATTAGGTGGGTGTTTCTCTACTGTCATTTTAGAATATGGTTTTGATATATCGATTACCAAAATAAACGTATAGTTACTTAGTTAGCTGTGAAATAATCTAGGATTCTTAAATAATGAATACAGTCTTGTTTATTGCCAGAAAACACAGTCCCCTGGTGATAGTCCCCTGGCGACAATTTCCTGTTTCGACGCAATACAGGGAAGTTTTATACTTTCCAGTGGATTGTTTTTTATATAAATTTAAATAAAATTGGCTACTAAATGGATAATATGCAGTTATTATCCGTAAGTACAGTAATTACAAATATAGCTTAGAAACGGCTTACCATGCCAGTTACCACTCAAAAAAAAATATAAAATGACGAGAGAATAAATACCTATTAGAAAAAAAAGAGAAAAACAGCAAAATTTTGATACAAATGTTATAAGAATCATCCTTAAAAGATGGAGGAGGTCAAAAAAAAAGCACCGAAAAAAAAAAACTTCTAAAATTAAAAACAGCAGAGTAATCTTCCGGCCTTTTATATACTTGAAAATCGCTTGTTTCATGCAAAACTTTCCCGTTAGTAGAGAAACACCCAGGTATATCTTTTTCGTTGTTTTCTTTCAGTCAATGTTAACGTATGTTAATAAATAAACTTTGAAACAGTAAAACTACTTAAAAAATCGAGTTCAGTTTTAAAATTTAGCCGAGGTGTCGAATGCTTTGCAGTAATCGTATTCTCGGTAAGACGAAATCTGACATCTACGTCTGTCTGGTTATCAGAATTTCGCATATTAGAATAATCATATTTATAAATAATGCAAAAATATATGGTGTATTTTATTATTACCGAATAAATAAAACTATATTATAGAAATAAACTCATTAGATTCATTATTTATACGATTATATTGGTTATTTATATTGATAAATATCACATTATAAATATTAGAAAAGTTATTTGTATTCTTTCAAATCTACTTACAATTATTTTCAATAAACAATAATTAAGTTATTACAAACATCACGAAATAACGTGATAACTGCTCAATATCGTATCTCTTGGTGTTTAGTTCCGCATGTCTTAAAATAATACATAAGAGGAATAATAATATTAACAATACCTAATTAAACCATCGTGACACACCAACACATACAAATAATATTTATTTATTTAATTCAAGGACATTATTCAATAAACTAATAAATATAAACATTAGAATAATCAAATCAAAATGTTCTCATATTTATCATGAAAATTTATTGTTTTCAGCTTCTTAAGTATTATTTTTTTTACACACCAGGAATAAAGACATTAATTGTAATTTTTGGCTGAAATTACATACAATGTGACTATTTTCGCTTATTATTGATAATGATAATATCATCACAAATTTTTATCGAAATATTAATTTTGCATTTTAAATAAATAAGTATAATTCTTTACTCCTTTACTTAAATTATTTAATGTGTGCATTATTTTAGAGTAAGAAATCATTTATTGGAATTACCTATTAACTAATTTAAACACGTTGATATTTGAGAGATATTATGTCATAGAGAGACACACAAACGTAAATATTACTTGTACACTTTTATAAACACAAATACTAATCCTATTAATCTAATAAAGAATCTAAAAAATCGTCTCCAGAGAGAAGGAAAAAAAAAATTAAAATTCTTCTGAAGAGAAAAAGATTAGGTGGCCTAAGCAAGTATGCTCCAAAATATTCTTTCTTCTCGCTCTTGGATACTACCTAAGACCGAATTTAAGAAATATCATCGCAAAATATAAAACATAGATAGAAAGTTTATTAGAGTCCGTTATTTTCTATTTGTCTACAGATACAGTTGTGCCCAAAAGTATTATATAATGCAAAAAGTAAATACCCGCATAGTTTTAATATTTTAGACAACTGCATGAAGATTGATGTAATCGTAAATGACCTAAGAGACCTTCAACATTATTACAAAATTAAAGCCTACACCGGCGATATTATATTCCACAATAATGGAAATATTTGATTTAAACAAACATATGAGTGAACAAAAATATATTTAACAAAAAAAGTGTTAAGTGTGAAAAAAAATGTTTAATTCTTGAGTGTAACATGTTTTTAAACAGTATTTACTAAGGTTAAGTGTTATCACTGGTGGTCTGACAGTATCTTAAAAGTTACATGTAAAAAATAAATAACATGGAGATTATTTTGTACATATTTTAAAATTTATAATTTTTTTTTTAAGAACAAGTTGCAAATTAGAAAAATAATCTGTGTCGGAGATTTTAAAAACACAGAGATAACCGATCCAAAGAATACCTAGACTGGAAACAACAATCTCTGGATCTCTCAAACAACTTTCCCGGTGGGAATCAAACCCACGACCTTTGGCTCTGCAGCACGACCACTAACCACTAGACCAATAATATATAACAAGTATAAAGGTCGCAGTCTGTCTATCTGTTAAGATTCTATAATTGAACGTATTTTGTTTAAGTTATGTTCGGGTACCGATTCAAAGACTTAGTAAATAAAAGCAAAGCAATTAAAAATCAATTTTAAATTGTTATAGTAACAGATTAGTAAAATAGTCAATTTTATAGCAAAAAAGTGGATTAACCATTTTAAAACTGCTAGATTAATACTCATAGTAAATCCAGTTGTCGGAAAATTTTCAGAAATAGTTTACACCTTAGATAATCCATATCATGAAAAATATAAATTAAATCTTTTAGAATTTTATTATATTCTGAATAATCTCAAGACTTGTTATAAATATTACCTACATTATATAATGACATATTTATTTTCTGAAATGGAAAGGCGGATGGAGTCGCGGGGAAGAGTAAAGTATATAATATTTTCTTATATAAAAGATAGTTATAATATAATCCAAACAATAAATTTCGTCATTATGTGATCATTAAATTATCAAAAACAACAATATTAATATGTTTAATTTGTAAGATAAAAACAAATTAGTGTCTGATTTTGTTTAATTACATTTCCAAATTATTACACTACAATGTAATCAAATTAACGGTTTAAATTAATTAATATTTAAGTATTTAGGTCATGGAATAGATTACATCTTAAACACTAATCAAATAAACGATAACCGACATTAGAACAACAGTTAAACGAGACATTAGTATTTGAAGAAGAATTATATTATTAATTAGCTTTAAAGTAAATATTATAAAATATAATTAGTCTGTTTAGAAGATTAGATCCAGATTCTTCATAAAAAAAATACTTACTACTTAGGAATAGTTTGATAAATTTTAAAATAAGTTAAAAGTGGAGTTAAATGGGATTATCTACCTATACATGAGGATATAGTATTGGACTTGGTCTTAATACCCTTAAAAATAATTATGATATTAGTATAAAAGAAACGTAAACACACGTAGATTAAATAAATCAAAACGTGAAATATAAAACATATATTAATTTTCACACCACGTAAGTTGTCACAGGAATCTATTCTCACTTTCCCTAACAGAAAGTAATTTCTAACTTTCTTCTTGCGCTAACGATACTAACATAATTTTAACAATATATACTAAATAAACACTATATTGAAATACATTTTACACTTATTCATTATTGTTAAAAATGCCCTTGAAATCACAAACACATAAAAGTGGAAACTAAATTGAGTGAAAGTGGCACTAGATAATAAACTGTTGCTTACTTTAAACTACTTTGGACTGTGGCGGCCATGACGACGTCTAAACCGCGACGATGTGGTTTGGTCACTGAGTCTTCGCTCTTTGATGTTTAACTCAACTTACCAACTTACATGTAGCTTGCTACATCTTGATGTGTGCTTATATTGATATAGAGCTGTTAATTGTATTTAGTTTATATTATTTTTGTAAAGTTATTATTTGAGAATGTAATTAGTGAATATTACAGACAGTAGGCTACATATTAGTTTCAAAAGTACAACATATTAAAATTAAAATGCTCTATGAACCTACAAGCTTAAAGTAGTTAAACATTTTTAAAATCTAACGCATCTTTTAAACTATTATTTATAATTAATATTAATATTACTTAAACAACTCTATAAAGTTCCCTCTCAACGAGATATATAACTTTGAAGTTAGCAACACCGTGAGAGAATCATTGTGTTTATATTATGACGCTCTGTGTTCTTTCTTTTATAATCTCGTATAGTTCTTAGAACCTAGAGTACTTAGATCCTTAAAGGATTTCTTGAAAGTATTATGATATCGAAAGGTTTAAAGAAAAATATGTATATAAAGAATATTATCTATTTAGCCCCAACCGATAAGTTTGTCTAGCTTTCCCTTTTGAAATATTAAGAGGCTTTTGTCCGTTTTGATATAAAGCCTTAGGCCACCAATAGACACATCTCCAGTCTTTTCTCGTCTTTTTCATAAAATAAAATGTATAAATTAAATAATTTAATATTCATGTTTACGTATAGAGTAGATTTTTTTTACAATACTTACATAAAGCTAGATGATTTATTTTAGATGAGAACGCACTATAGGGTCAGTTGATTTTCTCGACATGAGACGTACTGGACATCCCTGGTCTCTTCAATTATTTTCAATATGTTGTAGACGAGGAACAATAAATATATGTTCAAACCTAAAACGATGTTAATAACATAATATTATCTTACATATATCTAAACTATTTATTATCCAGATTAGAAAACAGAAATTCGTTCATTATAAATACATTATATTCTTTTGATATTTAATGTAATCTTCGTGTATATAGTCTTCAGAATATATGTTTCTTAATCACAATAAAATACTTCTAGGTTTACAAATATAGCTAATAAGTAGTAAGTGTAATAGTACTTATAAACATTTACATACAGATCATCACTAAGTTGTTTGGGCGTGTGTGTGTTTGTGTGTGTGTGTGTGTATGTGTACTCACTCACCCAAGAAAAAGAAGTATACAGTATTTTCAATATACTCCCTATAGTCAAAGTATATAAGGTCCAAACATAGAGTCACCATTTGAAAAACTATACCAAAGTAAAAATAAACTTGAAGTAAGATACGTTTTTTCTGAAAAATATATGTTTTTTAATATTATTTGCTAAACAGATATTATAGTTGTATAAAAAAGCTGGAAAAAACAAAAAACAATAACAAATAACCCATTTCTAAAGAATTTAGATAATGTTGTTATATGTAAACATGATAAAGGGGTTTTTACGAGCGGACATACGAATGAACGGAATAAATTCAAATTCAAATTCAAAATATCTTTATTCAAGTAGGCATTTACACGCACTTTTGAATCGTCAATTACATTAAATTGGTCAGTATAGTCAGTCTGTGAGTAAGCTACCACCAGCTCGGAATGCTGTTCTGCTGAGAAGAGCTGGCCAGAAACTCAACAGTTGCTCTTTTTAAATAAAATTTAACAATGTTTGACTTATAAATTAAATATATTATATTATAACATCAACCCTGCAAATGAGTCAATGACCCAAGTCCCACACATTTCGATCAACCAAAAACTCTTGAATGTTATAGTAAGATTTATTTAATAAAAAAAATAGTGATTTTTATTCGGCTAATTGGCTCCTTATCGTGATGGTACCACCGACCACCGACCAAATCTGAACTAAGGTCATTCTCAACTCATTTAGTACAATTAGATATGTATATAAAAATACTGTTGGAATAGACCTTTTGGCATTGATTGACAATTGATCTTCTGAATACATTTTAATCATCTGGGTCATGTTAATTTTAAATTATATTGATTTCAATTTAAAGTAAGCATGGCATCTGCTTTTTGATAATTTAAATACATTTCAGATATTAGCGATATTTTAGTAAATGTAGTTGTCTTCGTCTATTAGGTATGTATTTTACAAAGCTAACTGTATTCACCTGTTTTTATTAACGTTCATTCTAAATTGTCTCAAGGTTTTCATTTATCGCAGTGTTTCCAGGCATGACCATTTTAGAGGTCACAGCTTATTTTACAATTATTGTAATATACCCATCATGGAGGCAATGACGGTATATATTGTACATATGTGGTTATATGACATTATAATATGGTATGTTACCGTTAATATATAAATTGAATATTAGAGTACCAACCAAATGTTAGTGAGTATGGTATTCAGTTTTTAAAGATAATTTAATCACTTACGACAAATTTTGTTTTCGTTGTAGTTCTTACGCGATATATGTTATAAACTATTAAATTTGTCTAATTTGTTTTATAGAACTTTTTTTGTCTAAAAAATAAAAGAAGAAAAAAATGAAGCCTTAATTACCTTATGGGCCCCAATCAGTAGCACGATGGTCATAACAACATCAACTACAACAATAGCAATTGTCACTGGGAGGTGTACTAGGGGTTCAAGAGGACTCTTTTCGTGCACGGGTTTCCCTGTCAACTCCTCGACTAATAGAAATATTAGCAACGGGAAGGACAGGAGAGATACCACCTGAAAATTACAACAAAAAATACTACTACTACCATGAAGCTACTTCTACTACCATGGAGCTACTACTACTACCACGGAGCTACTACTACTACTTTCTCTTTTGTTATGTTATAGTAATAAATTCAATTTCTCAGTCTTTGATTCCATTATTTATGCTGCTTACCAAATTAGAGTATCCGAATATAATAACGCCTTTTCGTATCGGCACGCAGAAACAACATTTTGTGGTAACGGGATTTTTTTTAACATCAATTTTACAACACTTCATCACTTAATATTATTAAAATTTACAAATATTAATATATCTTTGAAGTATGGGCTGTAGACCTCTTTTTAGAACCGACGATTTAACAATGGCATAAAGAAATCTTTTCAACTACATCCCACACGAAGATACTTACGAACAATGAGATACTTCCTCTAGACTACTAGAAGCAGACGCGGCTACATTTCATATATACTGTACATTGATTCTTTAAGGATTGTGATTCATATGTACCTACTGTACATTGTTTCTTTAAGGATATTGTATTGTGATGTATTTAAATCACGCAATGTATAGTAAACTTTGTAAATAAAATACTTTGTAAAATATACAACTATTAATAATCGCTGACTTTTAAACTTTAGGTATAATCCCAATGATTTTGACGTATATGTTTAATCTAACAATTTTTTGTCTAACTAGCGTATAATTGATACACATTTTACTTTGTTTGAATGCTGTGTGGCATGTGAAGATGAGATGTAGGTAGGTGTCTACAGGAGTCAGGTGGCTGTCAGTATGTCAGTTACTTAGTCATCTACCTTCAACTTGTAGGTATATTCGAAACGTCGGTTCAAATTTCAAGTTTATAATAAGCCAGCCAGATTCGTAAACAATGGTTGTATTCTTTGACTTTTGATTAATTTTTCATTCATGTTCTACATATTTTAAAATGAATGAACGATAATCTTTTATTTTGTTTATTTTTTATCTTGGTTTTGTTGTTGCCTTAGATAAAAATATTGAATTCTGTATCAATTTATTTCGCAGTCAAAAAAAGGACCTTATATTTTCTTGGATTTTTTTCCTATTATGTTTAAAATGTTGTTTATATATATATCAACAGTTCACACAGAAACACGGTACATCGTAACTAATCAAATGGTACCCATTATGTTAATACTAAATTTAAATACTGTAATAGCAAATATTCTCGTAGCAAAGTTCTTTTATTATAGATTTATTTTTAACGCCTTATTAAATTTTATTGCAAAATTTTAAACAAACCGCACATCTTTATATACTTCACAGTATTCATACTTTATAAATTTGCTGTGCGGTGCCAAGAATTGCACCGCCCCAATTCTTCTCGTGGTTGTCATAAGAGGTGACTAAGGAAATTGAATACCAAATGGATACGAACTCCGGTCTCCAACCCACCTAACTAGCGGCGACTATGGGCATTTAACCCCCATGAAGTGTGCCAAGGATCAAAGGCCCCTAGTTCCCGGCAGCTCCAATATTCCCAGCCACGGCAGGTGTCGCGGTAACGGTGGGCGGGGAGTGCCTTTAATCACCGGGCTACGAAAGGCTGCAATGACAAATTACACCTGGCAACGTATAATGGACGAACGCTACGGCCAGACCAGCCTCTCCGAACTATAAGTAATAATACTTAAACTTATCGCATATAATAAACTGTTTACTTAAAATACTTACAAATACATAAAATACAAATTAAATTATAATTAAATATGTAGTACATATAAAAGATACGTATATACTTATACTCAAACATATATATTACTTAGACTATATAATAGTATATTGTGCATTGTGCATAGTATATTGCCTTCGAGTGAGCAAGACACCCTGGCGCTAGTTGCACTTACCTACTCTTTTTGTTACTCATGCGGGGATAGTACTATCTTTTGCGGATGCTTGGAGTATGCCAAATTTTCATTGGCACACGCAAATTTGCGAATTAGCGTGTGACAATGAAAATTAGTTGCGAAAAGTTTACTTGTCGCACTCAAATTGACATAACATTATTGATGTGGGCAATTAGCGTCTTTTCGAACCAAAAAGCATGCACCAAGATAGTACTTTCCCCGCATGAGTAATAAAAATATACTTAACATGAACCAATACTAATTCATAATATGTCGGGGACAAATTTTTTTCGCATATAGTGTGTATGAACCATGTAATAAAAAAAACTTTGGCTGTACTTTTTATTTCTTGGCTGGTATTAATGACATTAAAACGATTACTTAAAAAAAATAACAATTGAGTAAAATTATGTTTCCCGGCTTTAGTCTTTCGTTCGACCAATGGGATAAAAATTACCAATAAAAATAAAATAAATGATGTTTCCTGCCATTTTTCATTTGTTTTTCTTTCTCTCCGAGAATTTTGATGTCAAAGATTCACCTCGCTGTGGTCGCCCTGTTACAAGTAAAATGGACACAATTTTTTAAAAATTGTATTAAGATCGGCATGTTCTTTAGTTATGACGTAGCTTAGAGAACTTAAAAAAGATTTGCACTTAAATGATTTTGATCTTTATTGGCAGAAGATGTTTCTAATATTTTAATAATCCAACATTAGCAAATATGTTTCTACTCACTTTCGCAATCTGCGTGGTCAAGGTGATTGATAAAACTGTTGACTTTGTTGCGCATTATTATCATTTCTGATGAGATGTTTCTTGACCGAATGAAATACAACTAAGGAATACCCCTTTTAAAGACGTAACGTTTTAGATTAATTTTATTATAGAATAATCTACGTTTATTCAATATATTTTAATGATAAACCAAGTTAAAATTGATTGGCTCAAAACTAGAAGGACTAGATCATTTAAGCAGTTCAGTTTTATAAGAGGTCACTCTACAACTGATGCTTGGGTTTTTTTTGTATTGTTTAAAACATATATATGAGTATAGTATGAGTTTTGGGGAATCTCTTTAGTAATATGTGATAAAGTGATATATCTAAGGTATTCTATTGTGTTAAGAAGAATAATTTCCAACGAATGGCCTTAAGATTAATAATTGCCAACTCTAGATTTTTTCTTGTCTTGTAAGAGTCTAGAGATCTCTAAAGTTTCATTGTTAGGGCCATTTCTCTTTCCAATTAATATCAATAGTCTTTTTTTTTAATTAGGTTCTGTTAGAGAAATTATAAGATATCCAAGAAAGTAATATTAGTAGAAAAAATATAGTTAACTTATATATGTACTATAAATAGAATAAGAAATAGAAAGCATTCTAACCATTAAGTTTATAACATTTCTAAATATTCTCCAACACAGAAAGTAAAAGATGAAACTATTTTGTATAAAATCTGTTAAAAAAATATTCAAATTTACAAAATTAAATTAAAAATTAAAAAAAACCCCGGTACAAAGAGAACTCTAAATATAATTAAAATAATATTATTATGTACTTATTGCAGTCGTTGCGTCAGGGGACCGTTGTACGGACGTTGACGATGGTGTCTATTTTACGAAGTTAATCATTGAGGACTTAGACTATACGATTCGATATTATTTTTTTTTATTTGAATTATTAACTTACTTGCATTTTAATTTCTTCCTTTACTAAACGGTCCCCCGACGTAACGAATTCAATAAGTACATAATAATATTATTTTTAAAATTTTTAGAGGTCTTTTTGTATCGGGGGTTATTTTTTTCTGCTTTTTAAAGTTATGTTACTGGTTTCATTATTGTACTAAATGTACTTACGGACACAAATTTTCACTTGTTTAAGTATTACTATCAATATTCCACCACACCAATAAAACATCAAAAACTTTATGTGATATTTCTTTGAGGATTATTTTAAACCCATTTATAGCCTCTAATATTATAAACTAACTAATTAAAAACTTCTTACAAACAGTATTAGTACTTACGACTTTTCTTTAATATTAGATTAGATATTTCAATAAACATTAGGCTGTTAAATAAATAGCCGGATATAAATATGGAAATATAATCATAATTATAATATCACTGGATAAATTACACAAATTTATCTAACCTTTAAGACTTAAATAAACAAATTATTTGCTTGTGTTAAGGATTTGTGTTAGACAATGATACAAGTACATATAATAGAAATATACACATTATAAAAACCTTGAATATAATATACATACATATATAATTAATATACGGCCAAACCTAGAAGTACAGATATATGTTCATCATGTACATGCCCGCCCCTGGTGGGATCGAACCCGAGTACCCTTTTCATCGCTATAGGTTAGACGTCTGAACTAACCACTCGAGCAACGGGGTGAATTAATTAATTAATTATAATTATATAATCTTCTATTATAAAGTTTTATAGCTATCAATGTTATTTATGTACATTGTAGTTCTGGGTTATTATAACGGATGCCGCGCCTCACTTCTCAGCTTCAGAACTTTGCTCTTCACTAAGTAGTTTAGATAAGCTTGCATCACTGAAAACATGTATAATAATTATCAGTATACAATTATATTCTGCTGAAAGACATCTTCCTAGGTATGAACAAAATGTTGTGTTTTAGTTTCTTTAAATGTCATGAAACAAATATAATACTTTATAATAATGTACTTACACAGAACCAAGATCAATAAAAGTAATAATGCCAAGGCAGGATCTATGGCTGGAAGAACCAAAAACAATATTAAGCAGCTTAATATGGTTAGTGAACCAAAAATATAAATACTATATTTATAATATATTTCCATTATTCTTTTATTTTTCTGAAACAATTAACCATTTGTCATTTAAGATGTAAGCTTCTGTAACTTATAAATATGTTTGTATAATTCTTACCATACAGACGCTTATAATAATACCCAATCCAGTAACAATATCAACAACATCTATGAAAATAGCAAGGCTTATTATTACAACAAGGAAACCCGGTCTTGGTGCATCCATCACGAATCTTAGACACAGAATCAGTGATTCTAACAGCCCCAAGTTCATTACCTGCAGCCAAGGTTTCATGTATAAGAAGTAAGCTATTTGTGAAGTGTCGTGTATTCTTTAGGCATTTGTTGTATTCGGTTGTAAACATTATTCTGTATAGATATTATTATCTATACTTTTAATAACGAGGCATAATCCTCAAATATTAAAACATTCTTATCCTACGGATTTAACTCGCGTATATTGACGTCACGTAGCAATCGTGTTCACGGAAAGACGAGATGGAGGTGTCTGTCAGTAAGTCAGTTAATTAGTCATCTACCTCCAACGGTTTAAAAGCTTCCGGGCGTACAGTTCAGGATTCACACAAAATTTTATTTCAATGTGTAGTACTCGTGAAAACCTTAGAAAATACTATTCTTTTCCTTTACAGAATACTACTTATATTTTTATCTTATACAGAATAATACCACTCATTTTTTAAACTATATAATATAATTTTGACTATAATTGCAATACCACAATATTATAACTGTCATTTTAATTAATTATGATGTCTGTTGGCCTATTTATTATCTTTGTCAACATTTGACTTTTCATATGGATTGCTTGTCATATCTATTGGAAAATTAATGAAACTAAGAAGAAAATTTATCTAAATTATAATTACAATACAACAAAACTATTTGTTTTTTTAAGCAAAATGATTATAACTAATTTTCTAAATGAATCGGAGGATTCTTTTAGAAAAGAGTTACCAAAAGACATATCATCGGAAAATCTAAAGATGATACTGTAACTTCTCTCCCAAAAGACAAAGTTGCCTCAGAGCTCGAGTCACGACTTCAATTCCATAAAAAGTTTATGATAGGTGCTCAAACAAATAAAGTAGGGCTAGGATCAAGTAGGAAAGTTCAAGACATAGACATAACAAAATCTTTTATTCGACAAGACGAAAACGATAATTACCGACTCCACGCGATGAGCCTAGAAATTCAAAACGAATGGGTGACCATAGGAGATTTTTGTATTCCATTAGCTTTGAAGTGGCGCACCTTAATTTATGATTGGTCCCCAGCATTATTAAAATTCTATCTTAATGCATTCCAAATGACTCTCCCAGATCAAAGTAATTTAGTAAGATGGGGCAAAGCCACCGAAAAGTCTTGCAACATCTGTGGGGAGGCAATAGGAACCGCGAAACACCTATTAGTAGGGTGTAGGGTACTTCTAGATAAAGGTCAATACTCGCGTCGCCACGACAAGGTATTAGAAATCATACGGGAAGCGGTTAGTCTTTCAGTAGCAAGAGCGCGGAAGGGTATAACAACCACCGAACGATCTATAGAATTCGTTAAAGAAGGCTCCTCCAAAAAATCAAAAGCGAAGCCTTATTCAATATTAGGCGCGGCTCCTGATTGGATTCTCATGATGGACACGTATGAAAAGCATTACAAAATCCCTGGGGATGTTGGTGTTTCGTCATCCAGACCGGATTTATTCCTGTATTCGAAACATCTGAGGCGCGTGATACTTGTGGAGCTTACTGTTCCTTGGGAAACAAACATCCCAAGGGATCACACATTCAAGCTCAATAAGTATTACGAACTAACCAACGAACTGATCAGGAATAAATTTATAGTTAGTCTGTACGCGGTAGAAGTGGGAGCGAGAGGTATAACAGCAAAATCTCTCTATAGCCTACTTAAAGATCTTGGCCTTTCTAGAACAAGCATCGGTTCATTTCTAGAACGTACTTCAAAGGCGGCATTAGTAGGTTCTTTCCAAATTTGGTTAGGTAGGGAGAGGAGTGTTTAGGGTGAAGGTGAGCGTTTTTGCGCATAATAAAGGGGCCCCTTAAACCTACTCCTGGGTCGCAAGTCCCAGGCACTGCTTGCACTCCTCTCCTTGCAACGCGATGGGCCCGGCACCCGCACGGTGAATCCATGGATTGCTAAGAAGCTTCGTCTACACAAAAAAAACTATTTTTTTATATACATGGGGTTATAATTTAAAGACACGTAAAATCTGTGTAATTGTATAAATTATATCCGTCTCATTTATCATAGATTTATATTCGAAGCGCAGAGGATGTTACAACAGATAGATTTGCTGGAAACAGCTACTTTAATAAAAATATTGTTTATATAGAATCAAACCACTAATCCTGAAGATAAAGCAATAATTTTTCAGTGTGAATGACACTAATACGAAATATACGATAAATTTAATATTTAGCTAAACAGTCATGGCCCTAACACAGTGTTTTTCTGTACTTAGGACCGCGAATGGATCTTTTAATTCACGTGAGGTCCGTATTTAATATAATTAAAAAAATTACCAGCTTCAGAAAAACCAATACGAAAAGTCTGTGAAAAACACAATTGCACTTCCATCTTGATGCCGGTTCCTGCTGTTCTGTTGTCTCGTCATTCAAACTTGTCTGACACTGTTCCATGGGTCTTAGTATTGTGGTATTTCAGGTAAAAAATTGACCCACAAAATAGTAACCCTGAAATAAATAAAAAAAATACTATAGATGTGTATATAATAAAAATAGTTATTTTTATATATTTGCAATTTAAAAAAATATATATCTTAAAATATATTATTATAAAAACTTTAATACGATGTCTAGTCACATTTATTAATATTTAAATTATTTACCAGAAATTTGGAATGCTTTGCAGGAAACGTACTCACTGGAAGATAAATTGTCAGACCCGTCACGTAATAAGTTAGTTTGTTTAATATTTTAGTTAAATATACTTCATCAGTTAAACAGTGTCAATGAAATTCCAGACAAGGTAATATCACTTAAAATAATTAGTAACAAACATATCACTTATGTACTGTATCATATTAATTTTGTCCAAATGTAACAAAAATAGAATTTTGCTTACACTAAGAATTCTAGTACTTAAGTAATATTAAACTGAAATGACGTCTGGTTCGTAGCAGGGACTACAACGATCTAGTTTTAACGCTAGACTCTCGTCCCCCAAGTTGACTGAGTCAAACGAAATCAATGGGGAACGAAAAACGTACACTCTATGTTAATGAACTTTCTCCGATATCTATTTGATTTTGAAGTTTTTTTATCTTTTATCTTTATATGCGAACGGCTCAAGACAATTTTAGTACACTATGAGGTCGAATAGAATTAACATTATAATTTGAATGTTTGTAATGTGTTTGTGGATTTTTCATCTTTCTTTGGTGTTCAGATGAAATATCCTTAAGAGATCACCAAGTCTAATATTTTTTTTTATTGAAAATAAGTTTTATACAAACCATTATTTCTCTGTCAAAGTTACCAGAACTAATTCGCTCTCCATCTTGCTAAGAAATTATGTGTATGTGATATTGGTGAAAGACATTGAAATCTAATATTTTTTATGTTAAAAACTATATTTTGCTAAGAGGTTTATTCTATATCAAAATGGAACAAACGTGGTAACAATAAAGCCTTCATGGTTTTTACTATATTGTATTTTATTTATTACATTTTATTAAAGCTAGTAAGTTATTTATTAATATATAATAATTTATATATACTTTTGCACGTAAGGCGGACTTGCGGCGTGAATTGAGTTATATATTTGCTCTACGCTTAGGAAGGAAGAATCTCGAATGGATTCGAAACTAGTTAACAAAATATAAAATATAAATAATTAAGACAATATCAATGTTATATTTGTCCGTATTATTTATGCTTAATATCAAAATACTTTTAAAATTTTGAAATAAAATCCGTCTAAGTAAGTTGTAGTTCCGAGACTATAATATTAAGAAAATATTCGACAAATATCTCTCACATCGCGTACCTACTTTTGAAAAACACAAAAGAATATTTAGATAATATAAGAAAAATGAAAATAGGCAAAAAAAATAAAAATGAAAGAAGCGGGTTGTATATGTTAATATTTATTTACACTTAAATTGTATCGTAGTCCACTTCATCATTATTATCATTCACTTCATCTACTTCACTTGACATTTTAATAGTAGCGGAACATTGTGCTTCGACTTCATTGTTCACGAACTGTAATTGTGTGTTGCCCTTCAGTTTCAGAAATTCGCTTCTCACCAATATCAAGAGATATATCTGGACCACTGAAACGTGTTTGAAAAGTATTGAAAATTATGAAAATTTTCAGTGTAGTCTTGATCGCGCTCTTTTATGAAACTAATTTTTTGGATTACTTGACTTCAATTGATTTAAGGTACTTTTCTGAACCGAATAAAAGCTTTCGTAGGGATATTAATTTTTTAACGTAACGATTTAACGTAAGTTTTATAGTCATAGGTTATTGACTTACTCAAGAAATAATAATTTGATTTAAATTTCAACATAACTTACCCACAATCCATATAAATATAAGGACGACAAATATAACGTACTTTAGAAGGAGGAATAAAACAAGAAGATTAAAAAATATTCCCATATTTATGATAAAAAATATAGTTAAAGCTATGATGTTATAAATACTATATCTGTAGTACCATCTTATTTTCCTGTAATCTTTCTGTAAGAAAATGTAATCATGAATTATTAAATAATAAAACATTACTATAGTACCTTGTACCAGCGTCTTCTGGCAAAATCACTGAAGTCACAGATTTTCTATTATGTTATTAATAATACAAGTAAGCAAAATATAACTAATTTATTATTTCTCTTAAAACTTTTGTAAATAAAACCTTCTTAAATTAGGATTATTATTCAATTGTTTATTTGTTAGAGTATTTTGAAACTCGTTATGTTAACATAAAAATTCCGATAAATTTACGTAAATACGGCCATTATACAATATTTAACAAGTTTTAATATGCGTACAAATGTATTTGATTTGAAATACTAAACTAACTCTTACACTCACCTGATGTGCTCCGATTAAAAATATTATATGAAAAACAACATCGATTATACTATTTAAAAATGAAAATACATTTATCAATATAATTTCATAATAGTCATAGAATTCGAGGGATCTTAATGCAATATACAGATTGACGGACACGAAGAATAGATACAGTGCACCCAGGATCTGCAAACATTAATTAAAACATATACCTATGACCATTACAAATAGGTGAACACTTCATTGCACACGTTAGTTAAAAACATAAAGAAAAATAAACAAAATATCCAAAGGCAATCTGATTGCTAAGAGTAATCTGTGAGAGACAACATACAACATATGTATATATTACTCAGTATATGTAGATATATATATATATATATATATATATATATATATATATATATATATATATATGAAATATAAACAAACACTAACATAACAACATTATCCTAATAACAACAATAATCGGCGAGATTGTTAAACCGAATTTAGTCTATGAAAAGATAATAATTAAGTTTTGAATTTTAAATGCATACATTTTATAGGAGCGGTTATGTAAAGGAAAATATTTCAGAATGTGACTACTTTCATCATTATTATTTTGTACACAGTTAATGATTAAAGGAAGAAGAAATATAGAAAACTAATAGATATATATATATATAATAATGCATTAGAATATATAAAATTATAAAATTTGTTTGTGTCGTTTCTCTATGTGGTGTGCAATCAATAATATTGTTATTATTATTGTTTACGTTGACACCGACAAAGTCAAGAATGTATTAAGTCTGATGCAAAGATTCGCTAAGAGTTGAATATCGTCTGACGTAATAGAAGAAAAGCAGAAAATAAATAGGGTTTTGTGTACCCAAAAAAAAGCATAAAAAACTTATCATTATTGAGACTTTTTAAGTTATTTGAGATATTTTTAATTTTTGTATAACAAACTTACAATTTTAATATATCCCGCAATAAGTAATCCAATTCTGAGAGGAACACAGAAACAGCATCTTCTCGGTGTTGGAAGCTCACAACGCATTTTAATAATTATTTGATCTTGAACAACATGATAACTTATAGATAGACTTTAAAATATTGACAGGAAAATTGAAAACACAGTTACAACGGAGATATATCTGTCGGATGTGTGCTTGGAAGTATTTTAAATGATAGTATTATCGCTAAATATAATTCATTATCGCGTTATTATTCACTACTAGTGTTTATAAGTGACTTCAGAGCTCTCTGTTACTTATTTATTTAAATCATATTTAATATTTCTATGTAATTAATTCTTTTAATAATATCACTGGACAAAAATACACAAATAGATCTAACCAATAAGTAAGTAAATTATTTGCTTGTGTTAAGGGCGCTAGAAAACTATAGAAATACATAGAAAAAATACACATTAGAAATACTGCGAATATATTTAATAATCGACCAAACACAGAAATATAGAAATCTATGCTCATCACATACATGCCTGTCCCATCCCTGTCGGGAATAGAACCCGAGCTCCTTTAAACCGCTATATGTGAGGCGTTGCGCTAACCATTCGTCCAGCGGGGCGGTTCTTTAAAAAATAAAATTTGATTTGATATTAAAATTGAGCTTTAGATTTTATTGTTATATTATTATTTATTACTGTTGCAGGAAATTCTATCAACTAGCTAATATCTCTCCTAAAAGTAATAGAACAATTATTATAAGTTGCTGGCACTGGAAAGGTTAAGAGTAACGATTGTCGAGCGCGCGCGCAGGTTAAGCTAAGTTTATGGGAGATTTGGTTTTTTGACCATATCTTTAAAACGAAATAATATTTTTTTATTCTGTTTTTTGCAGTAGAAGCCCAGTTACGTCCTTGACGTGTGTGCCAATTTTAGTTAAAATTGGTCAAGTGGTTTTCCTGTGATGATGCCTCAAAAAATTGATCCCCAAACGTTTAAGAGCTTCGCTTACGCTCAGCTCAATAATAATAATAATAATAATAATAAATACTTTTTATTGTATATCCAGATAAAACAATAACAAAAAAAGCAGAATGTACAAATTTGGCGGCCTTATCGCTAAAGAGCAATCTCTTCCAGGCAACCAATTAGTTGGTGGAATAAAGATACAGAAGACGTAGTGTGGGTGTTGTTGAAAAAGTAAAAAAGAGATAAAACAAAAAGAAAGCATTGCATACAATACATACCACTACATACATACACATATTTACGTACATACCACATTCATACACACATATTAATATATACATACATACATACGCTTATAAATAAACATACATATCAACATATAACAAATAACAATACAGACGACAAACACGCTATAAATTTAAAAAGTTAACTTTAAGGCGGCGCTTAAACGAATCGCATGACTGTGCACGTTTAATGTTCAGGGGAAAATAATTCCACAGTCTTATAGTCTGCACAATGAAGGAACCGGAGGAAAAAGAAGATGAATGGGAAGGAACTTTAAGGATAAGGTTTTTATTGGAACGGAGAGGACGGTTATGTGACGGTTAAAAACTCAAAACGTTCTTTTAAGTAGGAAGTGTAGAAAAGTTGAAAAGTAGACAGTATAGAAGGCCAAGGATATAATTATTCCTGCGGAAAAGAAATGGAAGCCACTTGAGTTTACTGCGAAAGTGAGAAATATGGTCATATTTGCGAAGTCCAAATATGAACCTTCTGCAGAGGTTTTGAAGACGCTCAAGTTTATTTACCTGATCCTCTCTTAAATCAAGATAGCAGACATCAGCGTAATCTAATATTGGAAAGAGTGAAGATTAAGCTAAAACAACTTTGGTAGAGATTAGGAGAAAATTACCTAATCTTCTTATGGATCCTACGGCTGCAAGCATCTTACTCACCTCACTAATCTGCGAATTCCATGACAAAGTTTGGTCAAATATGACCTTAAATTTTTAACTTTGTTACTATATGGATTTTTAACTTTAGTACTATGGATTTTTAACCTTATTACTTTGCCTTCAAAACTAATATGAGGTAGCTGATACTTGGATGTAAGCGCGATCAGCCTAAAACTACACGTGATAGTGACCTGCGTTTTGGAAGTATTTATTTTAAGGCCATTTGCTCCAATTTAAACATAAAAATATTTGATTTAATTTAATAATGATAAATTTAAGGCTTTACTGGACAGTTGATTGTATAATCGTATACAATTGACCCGGGAGATATTGCCTCTTTCATTCTACCTAAGTTTATTTTGGATTCGGAGGTTAATTTTACAATATTATTTGAATTTATTAAAGTTTGAAAATATCTATAAGCATGTATAATGTTAACCTTATTTAAATTTATATAAATATAGAAAAAAAAATTGATACGAGCAGGTATTGGACGGTTTTCCAGAGGTCGTGAGTTCGAATCCCTGCTTGTATCGGTTTATTTTTCATTCTTTATTTATATAAATTTGGTTTTATTACATAAAATAAAATTCCATTAATATACTGGTTAGTTATTTTCCTAATTCTCTTGGCTTTGTTACTGACAACTGTATGAGGAACAACTAAACCTGGTTGACAAACATCAAATATGAAAACCCCATTTTTTTTTTTTTTTTTTTATCATTGGAAAAATGCGTTTTCGCATCTTCACCCAGGCCAGGAAGGCGATGGCGGGGCGGTATTAGCGGCACCCGGCGGCATGGAAACGCTGCCATTTTTAAGGCACCCCACTAAAAAACCAACGGCTGCCCACGACGCTACAATGGGACGCCATGGGATCGCTTTCGCACTCACTGTGGTGCCCCGGCGGAACTCCTCCATATAGGGGTACCCCGGGCAACCAGTGTACCCCTACCTCATAGACCTAGTGCAATGGCGAGAGAGGTCGCTCCCCCCTCTCACCTAGGCCTACGGCTGGGAAGGAACGGGCTGAACCCTTCTCCTTTGCAGCCTCTCCCGCAGAAGCTCGATGTGACTATGTTGCCATAGCCACAGCCGGCTCCGTGCTGGGCTCCGCGCTCGAGGGTTTCGCACCAGGTGCTAATCCTCGAACTCGCGGAGCCTTGCACACTCGGCTCCCCAATAGGTGGGTCGCTGCAAGGCCTCGGTCCAGACAGACCACGCACCGCAACATTCCGGTGCAAGTGGCTCGGGTATGCCCCTCACCACCGCACCGGAAACAGACGGCGCTGCGATCGACTGCGGACGGGCAAGCCGCACGCACATGCCCAGGTGCCAGGCACCTGAAGCAGCGCAGCGGCTGCGCCTCCAGCAACTCCACCCTGGCTGAGCTCCAGCCCACCAGGACCTTCTCGGCGTTTATCAACGCTCTCGCCGCATCGGTGGGGAGACGGGCAAAGGTAGCGCCCATGCCCCCCTAGCCACCCCGACGGATCTCCCCAATATGGAGAGCCCCGCTAGGGCAGTTCGTGATGCGACTTATCGCGTCGACCACGTCATCGTGCGTGACGGTATCGTCCAGGCCTTTAAGCCTTACGGCTACCCGCCGAACAGGCCGGACGACTTCTGCCACACCGTCTAAAAGTGGGCGAATCTTCGCCCCCAGTTTTTCAGCCTGCTCTGGAGTACCCTTGGGCAACTCCAGAAGCCTGGCACCCGCCGCTGAACGGCGAATCGTAAGCCCGTCCTTGAGGCCGATGTCGCCGAGATTGACCATCTCGGCGGCACGCCTTAGGACATGGGCGTACGTCACACCCGCCGCTGCCGCATGGTCCTGTAGTTTGATCATAACTGCAGGAGACCGTGCAGACGGCAGCTTCCGGGAACCCACGCAAGGTGCTTTCGGTGCTTCTTGTTGGAAGACGCCTTAACACCACTGGCCTTATTCGCTGGAGCCGGCTTCTGGGGAAGGTCCTTCTTTTTCCCCAAGCCTTTCCTCCTCCTCGTGACCGTCGACCACGCCTCCTCTGGAATGAGAGGAGCCGTCGGCGGCCCCGACTCCGAGACAGTCACCGCGACTGCAGCCGACTGCCTCCTCTCCGCCGCGAGTGGCGGCCGGTGGATCCGCGCCTGAAGGAGACGCTCTTCGAGTCCTTCAAAGCGGGAGTTAATTAACTCCCACCGAGGACAATACGGAGCGTCTCAACTCCTCGACCACGCCTTGATCAACCGACGAAACCTCTCCCGACGAGATCGGAGGCTGACCGACAGAGGACTTAAGATCGTCAAAGTCCTTGCGAACCTTGACGATCTCCTCCCTGAGGAAGGACACCTACCGACAAAGACGGGCGTTATCCGCCCGCAATTGCCGCGATTCCTCAGGTTCCCCCCTGCAAGCCAGAACCTCGACGACCTCAAGAAGGCTTCTCGCAGCCTCCTTCAGAGCCTTAACCATAGTGCCCTTCAAGTTAGTGCTCTTTTTGCACACCTCTTGGATAGAGGCAGCATACTTCCGCGCAACTGCATGCAGCTGCTGCGCATCTAAAGAAGCCGGCTCAATGGTGGGAAGCGCCTCCAAGGACAGATCGTCCTCGGAAACCGGCGCACTCACCACCAGAGCCTTCTTCTTCCAGCGGAGGGCCCGAGCGCTCAGTGCGCGCTCGAACTCGGCCTCTTCCGCCTCCTCCTCGCCGAACGCCGAACCGCCGGACCGACACAAAACATCTAAAAGGGGACAAAGAGACACGGAGAAGAAAACAACAAAACAGGACAAGACAAAACAAAACAAAAAAAAAAAAAAAAAAAAAAGGTGTGATTTTTTATAGAAGTTTTCTTCCTCGCAGCCTGACGATCAGAGCAAGCTCCGTCAATCCAGCCCTCGTTCCCGCTCAGTGCGGGCTTCCGAGATCTTGTGGCCGTGCAATGCTCGCTCCGTAAAGCAAGCAGCCAAATTTGCTAGTAGCTGTCCGCGCCGGCCGAAGCCGGTGAAGAACCCCTATCCGCAACCCGGGGACGCGCCAGATGGCGGCACTAGCGACCGCACACTGGAAACGATACGAAATATAAACACAAATTTACATTTACACAAATCTCAAAATGTCTCTTAAATTTTCATTGTTCTAACTAAATAATTTAGATTTTTTTATAAATCGTAAATATATATTTTGTATCAAAGGTAACGTCAGTTTTTACCCAAATACCTAAAATATTTTTTTTGTATCCTGCTGTTAATCATATTTTAATTACATAAAAACGTAACACATGTACACCTTAGTATGGCTCAAACTTGAAACTAGACTGTCACTGTAGTCCTGTCACTAAATCACTGAAAGAAAGGACTACCTTCTTAATTTTAATATGATTTGCTTAGATATCTTTTTGTAGCTTACTTAAGTATTTATAACTTTTTTCTTTGAGACTAGACTAGATATATACCTAAACAGGTGGTTGATGTGAAAACAGTTGATAATTAAGAACTCTAACATAATTGGATACCTTCTGTTAAAAGGTACTATGGCTATCAAAGTTGTTACATTTTAGGTCTGGGTTATTATAACCGATAATGCTCATTACTCTTCAGCTGCAGGACTTCACCCCTCACAAATTCGTTTACGACTATCTGCAACACTAAAAAGATGTGTACTGATTATAAATTCATGATTATATTATGCCTTATTGATAACAAATATTGTACACTAAATTAATCAGTAAGGGTCATGAAAAATACACTTACGCAGAACCACTAATAATATCACTGCAACAAAAACCACAGGTTCTTTAATACCTGTAAGTATATATGTTATTAAGCAGCATAATATGCTTAGTAAGCCAAAAATATAAATACTATATTTATAATATATTTCCATTATTGTTTTATTTTTCTGAAACAATTAACCATTTGTCATTTAAGATGTAAACTTCTGTAACATATAAATATGTTTGTATAATTCTTACCATACAGACGCTTATAATAATACTCAATCCAGTAACAATATCAACAACATCTATGAAAATAGCAAGACATAATACTGCAATAAGGAATTCTGGTCTTGGTATATTGGTTTCCGTCTGTAGATACATAAGTAATAATTTTAGCAGTATCCAGTTCAATACCTGCAGACAAGGTTGAGTAAGGAAGTAAAAGCAAAATCTAAAATTAATTATGAATATTATTCTTTATAGAACTCAGTGAAATACAAAAACTTCCTTTTACTCCAGAAAATTTTCTTATTTTCGCAATAAAATCGAAATAATGGTATGGGTTATAATTTCAAAACCAATAAAATGTCTGCATACATTTTATTATAGACATCTCTATATTATATCATTTTTAAGAAAAGCATGTATCATAGAGAATTTTTATGGTCAGGAGTGTAAGGTCAAAAAAAGTCGCCGAAACAGCGAGTTGATAATAAAAACATTTAAATTCAATCAACTAATTTTGAAGTTATAAATTACGTAGTATTATTCACGTAATACAAACCTAATTTGATTCTGAAATATTTATTTAAAATAAAATAAATAAAATTTACCAGCTTAAGAAAAACTAATACGAAAAGTACAAGTGTTTCAAAAAGACGAGAAAAGTCCCATCTTGACAAAGACATCTCCTGTTCTCTTGTCTCGTCAATAGAACTTGGCTGACACATTTCCACGAGTCTGGTTTCTATTTCATTTAAATCTGAAATAAATAAATAAATATGTACGAAATAAACACACTACCTGTAATAATTTCAAAGCTTTTTTTCTTTCTATCTTTTATGAAAATAAGAAAAACTGTAGCAATAAAAGTACAAATTTAGATAATATCCTTATTAAGATCACATTTGTCAACTTTTAAATAATTTACGAGTAGTTTCGAATGGTTTGCAGAAATTGTATTTATTCACTGAAGGGACTCTCCCGATTGTACGTTATCTCTCATAAAGTTCATTTATTTTATATTTTGGTTAGTTTTATATTCATACAAAATCTAGATTATTTAGTTAGGTTAGACACTGCCAATAAAATAGTAAGCTGACATGAGTGTTAATAATAAATATCAAACACATCACTTATTTGCTTGTGCTGAATTATATTAATTTAGAATATTGTTTTGACAACAAAAATAGCAAAATAACATGGAATAATATTAAACTGAACGGACGTCGGGTACGTAGCAGAGACTACAGTGATCTAATTGCAACCAGACAGGAGTCTGCCAAGTCGACTGAGTCATACGATCGAAAAATCAATGGTGTACAAAAGACATGTGAATTAATATCTCTCAATAACTTATCTTATTTATAAGGTTCATATTATTTTATAATGTTCGTTTTTTCACGAGAAGCTTATGATCTGAAAAATGGATTGGTATGTTACATGGTGTCTATAAGATTGAACATAATAAATTTTCTAATTTGAACATCCGTAATCTGTTTTTGGACCACCATTTGGAACTGCCCATTTATCTTGCTAAAAAGAACAAGTAACACCGCCCCGTTGGTCGAGTGGTTAGCGCAGACGTCTAACGTATAGCGACGCAATGGGTCTCGGGTTCGATGCCCGACAGGGACAGGCAATGTATGTGAGTAACGTAGACGTCTGTATTTCTGGGCTTGGTCGTTTATTAAATATATTCTCAGTATTTATAATGTGTATTTCTATGTATTTGTATCGTTGTCAAACACCCTCAACACAATCAAATAATTTGCTTACTTAGGGGTTAGATCAATGTGTGTAACTTGTCTTGTATTATATTATAATAAAGAAGACAAAATACCATATTGGGCTATGACAGCAACTACACAGCATCCGTCAGAGAGGCTCTCTAAGTGGGAATGGGCTGCTGACGCCTTCGAAGTTATGAAGAGCAACATCTGTAAACAGAATCCAAGATGTTTTGGTTGGACACCAACACAAACAAGAGGTCATGATTCACGCCCAAAAAATAAATGTAATTCAACCATTACAATAAACAATATTTGTTTTCCATACCTTGAAGAATAGCTTCGGTTAACCTTAAGGGAGCTGTATTTGGATAGCCAAATATTTTATTTTAAATAATATTATTATGTTAATGTATGGTAATGTATTATATAATATAATATAAAGCAATATGATACACCCAATGTTTTGTTTACTTTAAAACATAAGTTATTTAAAGTAGAAAGTTTAACACATTGGTCCCTTTACTTTTTACTTTATTTTGGGTACAAATTAAAAAGTAAAAGGATACAAATTAAAATAAATGTAATAAAAAAAAGAAAAATTGTTTATTTTTTAGCTCCTTTGATCTTATAGTTCTGGTTCTTTGTTCAAATCAGTTCTTATGATTAGATCGTGAATGATTAAAGGTTGTGGTTTAAAAATATTTTCCGCACCCGCGCTATTACATATTTTTAATGACATATTTTTCCAATATTTTAAAAGTGAGATTAGGTTTAATATCGCGGAGTATAAGTAGTCTGTTGAATATCAACATATGAAAACGTATTATTATATATAACGTATGTAATCGTTATAAGTTAACAAAGAAAAAACCAAGTGTTACATTTCAATCGTTCAATAACAGTTTGGAGTTAGGTAAATAATGTGAAACTTAGTTTCTATTATTTCATAAATGCAACTTGAAATAAAACACTTTAATGTATAACTATGCGATTGTTTGATTTATTGTTTCTTAGTAATGTTTTTATCATCACACTATTATGTAAACATTTTTTTTGGGATTTATTGTGAACCCGATATCTGACACGCGACCTCATGAACCAAAACACAACATAGTAGGTATGTAGTGTTTGTTATCATCCTACATCGGCGCCATAACAACGAAAATAAAAAGTAGCTGAATTGTATTGTCGTAGTATTATAATACAAAAATGTCTGTCTTTTGTCGTATGTATGGAAGGAACAGTAAGTAAGCATAGCATAGTAATATTTTATCTCAAAAATAACTATTGAATAAAAAAAAATTAAGTATAATGTAAAACAATCTTCTGACAAAACAATGACAAATGGTGAATTATTATTTTTTTATGCTTAAATACGTAAGTGACGCAGTGTATAGTGCATTCACTTAACAAAATGACATTGGATAGTCTATTAACATATTACCATGGAACAATTCAATGGAAACCTTGACTTTAACCTTGGATGGATGCTTCCATTCAATAAAAAGCTCGCGCCTGTGCTGTGTTTACCATCATTCATAACCATAACGATTATATATGTATTTTTATGCCAAGTGGTCGCGTCAAGTAAGAAATTTGTAAATGGAGTGAACTATAAGTATAAAAAATTACAGATAATACTTGGTAATAATACAGAGAGAGAGAGAGAGAGAGAGTAAATGAAGCATCCAGCGCTTACCCACACAATCTCAAAACGAATCCTGCCCTGCTCCAGGAATCGAGGATAGAAACCGATCAGCACTTCAACCGACCTTCTTTACTGCAACTTAAAATGGGGTAACTCCAAAATACGCTTAAGTGAATTTATATGAGTATTGTCAATTAATTCACAAGAACACTAGTTCGTGGCACGGCCATATCATTTGAACTGGCTATAGTTGTTCTTCGCTGCCAGTGGGAGGCAGAGGGCACTGCTTGTAAAGGGAGTGGAAAAGTGGGAATTCAGAAATATAACACGCCAGTATGCGCGTTATATTAAATTAATTAATAATAACTGGCGTCAACATTTCCACCCGCCCGTAAAGGGTTACCTTTAAAGAGCGTCCATAAGAATTAACAAGAAAACTATGACATGGCCATAGTGAAAATCTAATATCTGATTAATAACAGAGATAAGAATCTTAAACTTTGCGATACGATTCATATTCATCTTACAACCTACTTAAATTTATAGTATAGAAATATTTATTTTAAATTACACTAATTTACTGCATCATTGCCTCTGAACGAAATATAAACGGAAGACCGGACAGAGGTAAGATCCCTTGGCGGTTCTGATAGTTACCGCGCGTACGATGCCATCCTTGGAGGAATGAACCTTCTCTACGACAGCTAATGGCCAAGCTAGAGGCGGCGCATTATAGTTTATTAAGATCAGTATAGTACCAGATGTGAAAGGACCTGAAGACGTATTCCATTTTTGCCAAACTTGCAAGCTATGGAAGTATTCCATCCTCCAACGAGCCCAAAACTATTGGACCAAATTATCCAATAGTGAATGCCTCTGTGCTAAACTGGTTGAGTCCGAAACGACTGCCGGTGCAGGTAGCTACATTAAAGACGCTATATTAAAAAAAAAATCTCGGCGTGAGGACCTAAGGTTCGCGGGGTCAGAACTGAGAGTCGTCAGCGGACGAGAGTTTAGTAGGCATTCAATTTGAGTGACAGTAAAAAGCTCATCGTTTGAAAGAAGTCCAATAACTTGGAACAGATGCTATTTAAGTTTTACGACCCTAACCATACACTACCATCCACTACACCCTCCGTGGTGTGGTGAGCTTTAACAAATAAATTTCCACACGACTCACGGCACTCTTCTACTCTAGATTTTCATTATACTAGTTATTAAGAAATTTATAAAGATAGCGCATTTTTATGAAATAAAAATTCTCACAAACATGCTGGCTTTGCAGGGCGCGCAGCATCTTATTTTCTTAATAATAAAATCGGCAGCAACCATAGCAACACTGCTGTAGCGAGGTAATAACTTAACAAAACTACATACATACAGTACGTACGTACCTACTCCAGACAATGTGTTATAGGAGTAAACACAGTGTGTGTCAGTACCTTTTGTTCAGGTATGTTTGCAATAAACTGGCCGACCAGGGTTTTAAGAGGCAACTGTGACGTATTTAAGGAAACACACTGAGTCCAGTGAAGTTATAAAGGGTGAGAGATTATTCTTTGTAGTGTAACACCACGAGAAAGAATATCCGCAGGGTTCTCTGTACCCGAAACATGGAAAAAATTGTCAGCTGAAATATTTTCCGTTACTTGATCAACGCGATATTTAACAAAAGTTTGTCACCTGTGTGATAAACTTTTTAACCAATATAAAGCGTCCTTAGAGTCGGTAAAAGCGAAAGATTTAATTGGGATAGGATGAGAATAGGTATCAAGAACTCCACAAAGCAATTTCAATAATAGGACGATTCCACAACTTTCGAGCTTAGCTAAGATTATTCTGTCACAACTGTTTTATTAAGAGCTTGGCGTACACGACGGTGGGAGCTACAAATCCCATTATAGTATATAACAGACGAACAGAGTGGCTAAGAATTAACGTATTTCTCACAACAAGTGAAGTTATTTTAAAGTAAAATATATTATCATAAGTAGACTAATGTAAGCCTAATAGTTTATGTTGCGTATATTTATCAAATTCCAACTCGGAGGAAACTTTATGCGAATCGGAGAGATTATTTAATACATGTTTATTATTGATGTTCCATTTAAGAAGTTCTCCAGTGTGCATCCGCCCCGTAGGCCGAGTGGTCAGCGCAGACGCCTAACGTATAGCGGCGCAACGAGGCTTGGGCTCGATTCCTGACAGGGACAGGCATATCTATGTTCGTCACATATATGCCTATCTGTCTATTTTTCTTGGTTTGGTTGTTTATTAAAGATATTAGTATTTATAATGTATATTTTATTTTATTTAATTACTGATGATGCGCCCTTAAGACTTCTTTCCCAGGTCTAACAGTATAGGCACAAAAAAATAAAAAAAAAGTAAAAATGCCAGCAGATCAGAGAATTATTGAGTATTATAAAAAACATAGTATATATAAACATATTAAACATAGATATATGTAATTTCAAAGAGTGCTGTAATGAGCATAAGTTAAGGTCACTTATAGAAATAGTTTTTACCAAATGAAATTGTATTAAAATGAAACAATGTTTAATATTCTATTGCCTGTTAGTGTACTGCCAACGTTTATAAAGTTATGATAAAATTATTGTGATTGTGACAATAAATAGTATTATTTAGTAATAAAATTAAGATATCTCAATTTAGAAAATAAGCCTAATAATAAAAAATATAAATATATATAACGATTCTATTAAGAGTAAGAGATAGGAAATAATAAAAATGAAGGATTCAGTTCTGATAATGTAATATTAATTTACACTCTAATTTTATAGTCAACTTTATCATTATTATCATCCACTTCATCTACTTCACTTGACATTTTAATAGTAGCGGAACATTGTGCTTCGGCTTCATTGTTCACGAACTGTAATTGTGTGTTGCCCTTCAGTTTCAGAAATTCGCTTCTCACCAATATCAAGAGATATATCTGGATCACTGAAATGTTTTTCAGATACATTTTGGTACTAAATTATACATTTTATTACTTCTAGAAATTGTTAAGGAACACCTAATTACATTCTTTTTTGGAATTAATAACCTGAATCAGAAGTCGAGTTGACTTCTGTTGCTTTTAAATATCGCTGCTTGATAGTGCTATTTAAATCATCAAGTTAAACCTTGTACGAATATAATAATTATAGCTGTACTGTACGATGAACTACATATGTCAATCTTTACATATGTCAATCTTTTACATTTTTAAATCAGTCATAAATAATTTACTTACTCCAGAAATAATTACAAGAACGAATGTAAAAATGTTTAGTTAACTTACCAAGAATCCATAAGTATGTAAGTGCAAAAAATATGACTTCCCTTAGAAGGAAGAATAAAATAAAAATATTTAAATACATTCCTATATATATGAAAAATATTATAGTGATAGCTATAATATTATATATACTATATCTGTAGTACCTTCTTATGTTTCTGTAATTTTTCTGCAAGAAAGTGTTATCATGATTAATTATAAAATATCACTACAATATCACCTACAGGAGAAATATTATTATTAAAAACTGCAATTCGTGGCACAATCACTAAGGTCGAAGATATTTATTATAGTTTTTATTATTTAAGTAGGCATAAAAAAGAAATCATTTATGTATTTCAAGATAGTCGAGCTACTAATTTATTTTAGCTTCAAAATACTCGAGCTGATATATTATTTTTAGTTTCAAAGTAGTTAAGCTAATATAAGGTAATAGTCAATAGTAATATATTAATATTAGCTTTATTTTTAAAGTAAAATAAAAATATAAAAATTAAACTTTTATTAAATTGGTTATAGTTTCAATATAAAGAAGCTAATATATTAGCTTTTGTTTCAAAGTAGTTGAGCTAATATATAAGCTAGAGTATTGAAGTAGTTGAGTAAATATATTAGCTTTAATTTCAAAATGATTGATCAAAATAGTCGAGCTAATATATATGCTTTAGTTCCTAAGTATTTAAAATAATATATTAAATTTATTTTTAACAAATCAAGCTGGTAAATTTGCTTTAATTTCATAAATATCAAGCCAATATTTCAGTTTTAGTTTCAAAATGATTGAGCTTATATATTAACTTTAGTTTTAAAATAGTCGAGCTAATATATATGCTTTAGTTTCTAAGTAATTAAGCTAATATATTGAATTTATTTTTTAACAAGTCAAGCTGATATATTAGCTTTAGTTTAAAAAAACGTCGAGCTAATTAGTAAATAACCTATTAGTGGTCCTTAGGTATAAACTCCAGGCGCTAATTACCGCAGTGCTATCCTGCCATACTCGGCAGTGTAAAATATGTTATAACATGTTTTACATATGTATAAATGTAATAGATACAATATGTATAATAAATAAGCTAAAAGAGACTTCTCTACACTTTGGTACTCACCTTATGTGCGGCGATTAAAAATATTATATGAAAAACAACATCGACTATACTATTTAAAAATGAAAATAGAATAGTCGATAGTATGACATAATGTTTGGTAAATTCAAGGTATTTAAAATTAATATACAAGCTCACGAAACTGCACAACAGATACAGCGCACTCAGGATCTGCAAATAATAATTAAGATGTCTATTATCATCATATTATTAATACGTGCATCTAGAACTTTGTGAGTTATTTAAAAAATATAAACAAACATAGAAGTATGAAATTTGGCATAGTAAAAAAATGTACAAAAAGAAGTGCAGAAAGCTATATTTTTCCCATAAGAAATACATAAAAATTACGAAAACATTTTACGCTCACTAAAATGTGAAACATTACGCTAACTATAATATCATAGTTTATATTAACACTCTCAGTGTCATTATTTGTTAGGTTGACGTTAAAAAGTCTCAAAGAGTTAATTAACTGATTGCCTGACGTTACAGAATAGAAAAGCAAAAAAGTATTCTAAGAGGTATTGGTCCAAAGCCTTTTAAAATATTTCTTTTTTATTTTCTACATTAAAACTTAAAATAAAGCTCGAATATCGCTCACCGGGCCGTCAGCAGTACGTATTAAATATATGTATTACATAATTATTGCAACCCGGTGAATTTAAGATGTACCTAATATCAAATTATTTGTAAAAAAACTTACAATTTTAATGTATCCCGCAATAAGCAATCCAATTCTGAGAGGAATACAGAAACAGCATCTTCTCGGTGTTGGAAGCTCACAACGCATTTTAATAATTATTTGATCTTGAACAACACGTTAGTATTATATAAATAATAAAAATGATGTACATTAAGTAGTATTTAACTTTACTGGATTATAATTGTCAACACAGTTACAACGGAGATACATCTGTCATCTATTTAGATGTCTGGCCAAAACGGTTTGAATGATAACATTATCGCAAAAAAATATATTAATTATCATGTACTAGCGTTTGCAAGTGGCTTCGCCTCTCGGTATAAGTTTACTTCCTATTGAATCCAATATCTATAAATCTATAACTTTCAAGATACATATTACAAAACAATGCTATCCCCCTCAGACATTTCATACTATAATTAGGTTTTTAGATTTAACCATAGGAACTAATTGGAATACAAGACAAGTAATATACGGTATTAAAGGGCCGAAAAATTTTATATGAATTTTACTAGATGTATCTCTTTCAATAAATTTGTATACAAAATACTTACGTGTAACGTAGTATTCTTTTTTCAAATAATTGCCAAATGTTTTAAACAGAACATAAAACAATAGGCGTTTTGTATTTGTGTACTTTGTTTGTAATTTATGGAAAATGTTTTTTTTTTTTGGATTGGTTATGGAGTCAAGTTGTAGTCACATAATTGCAGCTCGTAAACCGATTGACTCAGAGCCTAGCGCCTACCTCTCTCAGAATATCAGCGTATAGTTGCTATTACAGCCACTTATAATAAGTAATTTAATAATAAGTAATTTATTAAAAAAAATGTACATTGGTTTAAAATATTTACCAAAGAAATATTATTAAAATTTACAAAATAAATAAGGTTTTGTATGTTAATATATAAAAATATTATTAATAAAAACACTGCCACTGTCTTAGAAATTATATAATACGGTTTCACAAACAAGTAGAGCAACTCAGATTAAGAAGAACAATATGTGGATCACACAATATTGTCCCTTATGGAAATCGAACCCATAATCTTTAATTCAGCAGTCAGGGTTACCAACCACTGTAACAACAGGTCACCATACCACCATTGATATAATTACCACTTATTTTCAATTTAAGATTAATTTTAATTAATAACTTATTACCAAACAGAAAGAAAACATCAATATACAATTATGTATGTAAGGGTTACTTCATTAATATTGATCTCTTCCAGGCAACCCGTATCTTATAACAGGCAAAATTTCCTTGAAGAATGATGGGCGTATTTAAAAAACATACTTTTATTTGAAAATAAGATATACCTATAGAGAATACTTACCTTACCTATAGAGAATACCTACTTATGTAAATAAAATGTAATAAATAATTAATTTATTGAAAAATATATAAATATAATAAAATAAAATTGTAATAAAACATATACATAAATATTTTTAGGGGTTTCTGATGTTTTTGTTTTGGATTGGTTGCTCTCCAATAGTGGCAATTTTGCTTATTAATATATCCATTGAGATGACATTGGGCTTCATTAAAAAAAAAAGAAACTTAAACGTTGGAGAGCGCTCAATTATCTGATTTACGAAGTCAAGTCTATGACCAGCATCCTGAGGCTTTAATTCATGCACCCACAATTTTTTTTCCGGTACATCTTTAAATCTTTGTCTAAAATGCGGCAAAATGAATATGCAAGTTTTAACAACAACACACTTCCGAATTGAAAGGTTCGGATCGTCACGAACAGAATGAGTAACACTGACTTTGTTTTCAACCGTGCTTACAGATCTTGGACAGTCGAATTTTGGCATTTCCAGTGTTGACCCGGTCTCTTCAAACTTTTTGACCCATTTTGCAGTGAGTCGAGTGTTTTGCGCGTATAGTTGTGTGCACGCAAGAAGCAAAACAAATGTGAACTTTCTTTTGAGACATTCTGTACAATAATAGCACAACTCATTATGTTTTCCAAACGTTGAGCGCCATTGCTCCCTATTACCTTAAATATAAAACTTTTTCCAAAAAAAAGGGGGCGCCCAAACAAATAATCGTTGTACCGTCTTTATAAAAAAAATAAAATATGTGTGTGTGTATTAGTGTACACATGTAAGAACTTCTTTATGACATGGAAATATAATACACATTTTCTTTTAAATGTGACTTAGAAATAAAGATGGCGCGCAACAGAAAAACGTCATAATTTTCATTAATATTAATTAATTAAAACGTAAGAAGTGAATCGACTGTTTCTGACGTATAATATTCTCATAGAAGAAACACATAAGTACCATAAAAACAGACAAATGTACACAATACACTTTAAAAATAATAACTTTAGGCGTCTTAACATGTTGGATCGTCACTATATCACAAATATAATTATTCTTCATCATGGTTTCTGCTGTTTCGAGGTGTTGTTCGTTCTAGGTATAGCAAAACAGACCTTGTAAAGATCAGGACCCCAATGCTCCATTTCTCAGCCAAAACTCGTATTTCTTTTCATTCTTACTTCTTCTATTTCAGGCAATCAATGTATTATAAAAATATTATAAATTATATTTCATAATTTCTTCTTCATGTTATAATCTTGAATTTATTTATTAGTTTCAATAGCAAGTCTATAAAAACGTATTGTCCAGTATGTAATTACAATTCATTATTTAAATATAAAACTCTAATCCGATAATTTTATTTTTGGTTAATGTAAATTGTGTTTTGTAATCCACATACTTGTCATTTTGATTATTTAGTATTTCCATAGCAACATGGTGTAAAAGAGATGAAGCTATACGAAAAAAGCTGGCGCGTAACGGAAAAATGTCACGCGTAACGAAAAAATGTTACACTAAATTTTTTTCCAACCCCGATAAAGAAGTTTCACTTCAAAAATAATAGATTTATGAAAATTGTTCGCTTAGATTTTGGAAAATTTAATATTTTAGTAGATTTTTTTAAATTTTACAACAAATTATCGATAAAATAAATCAAAATGATGTGTATGGTAATTCTACTCTGTGATAACAAAAACAAAGTGTTTTTTTTTGCTTCTTTTTTTTTACGTTGAAAGTCCAAAAGCTAACATCAACGCTTTTACAGTTTCAATCTTTTTATGAGTTCCATACTTGACTTAAAGAGTTAGGACGGCGAAATTTACAACATATCTATCAACCTTAAACATTAAAAGTTTTAGACCTAGAACAACTGGGCAACGAATGATAGAGGGAAGAAAACGCTTAAAATGGATTACAAAAACTTTAAAATATACTTGAAGGCGGCTTTTGAGGTACTTTTAAGGATTATTGAGTATATATATAAAAATTAGATATGCAAAAATTACTGTATTTATAAATAACTTTAACCAAAAAATCGTATTTAATTTAACAATAGGTATATAATGTTTTCATTGAAGGTCAGTGCACCGCCCACAATATGATAAACTTGTTGTTATTGTAAGTGTTAAATATATATATAAGATTATTTTTAAATGAAGGTATCATAATTTAGAAAAGTTAGCCTAAAAATTAGAAAATTAGAAGATTCTGTTTAGAGCAAAAAGAGCAAATAAAAAAAGAAATATGCGTCTTGTATAGTGTAATACGTATTTACATTTAAATTGTATCGAAGTCCACTTCATCATTATTATCATCCACTTCATCTACTTCACTTCGCATTTGAATAGTAGCGGAACATTGTGCTTCGGCTTCATTGTTCACGAACTGTAATTGTGTGTTGCCCTTCAGTTTCAGAAATTCGCTTCTCACCAATATCAAAAGATATATCTGGATCACTGAAATGTTTTTCAATTATATTTTGGTCTTAAATTATACATTTTATTTTTTACGAAAATTTACAGTGAACTCCTGAACACTTTCTATTTTGGAAATAATAGCTTAGATATGCAGTCAAGTTAGTTGCTTTTAAATATCACTTTTCTTTGATAGTATATTATCAAGTTAAACCTATTGGTAATTTAATAATTATAACCATATTTTACGATCAAGTACAATAGTCAAGCTTTTACATTTTAATTTACTCCTGAAATATTAACAAGAACGAATGTAAAATTGTCTAGTTAACTTACCAAGAATCCATAGAAATAAAAGTGCCACAAATATGACGTACTTTAGAAGGAAAATTATAACGAAAATATTTAAATACATTCCCATATTCATGAAAAATATTATAATGATAGCTATAATATTATAAATACTATATCTGTAATACCATCTTATTTTCCTGTAATTTTTCTGTAAAAAAAGAATAATCATCATTAAGTATTAAATATACAGGTGACATATTGTTATAGCAAACTATACCTGCGATTGCTGGGACAATTACTGGGGTCGCAAGTATTTCTTTTTTTATTATTTGAGTAGGCATACAATAAATAAGATATTTAGGTTTTATATTTAAACCTTGTCAATCATAATTATTGTTCATTTTTTTATACAACAATTCTTAATGCGCTCCAAAACCGTAGTGCTAATAATTAGGATTTGTTTTAAAAAATTATATATAAATATATATATATATGTCTTGACTCAACAATAATTGTCCCGATGATAGTTTCCGTCAATGGTCTAATAGCGAAGAGTCTCGATCATCATCTCAAGAGGCTCTCACTAAAAAAGTGGATCAAGGGTCGGATGCAAAGAGCAGCAGTTTTGGGTACGGCACGCATTGTGAGGAAGTTTCTTTCGCTGTCGCCCTAACCACCGATGGACTGGTCGTAAGGCCCACGTCGGCGGGATACTTTTTTTTATATTTATATTTAAAATGTTGTTTTTTTAAATGTTATATGTATAAATGTAAATAATAAGATTAAAATAAAATAAATGAATAATAATAATAATATCATTTATTGCCAGAAAATACATTCCATAGAAATAGATTCAATACAATCAATTGCTAAAGATATTACTCATATAGAGATACAAAGTGAATTTAACTTACAACAAAAGTTTATTTCATTAAGTTACATTGAATAAATTAAATTAAATTAAGTAATGTCAGTTTATATTATATTAAGAAAATATGTTAAAACAAAATTTTATAATTTTAATCTACTCTAAATAAATTAAAGGAAAGAAAATGTATTGAAAATATAAATTGATTATAAATATAAATTAAGTTAAGTAAAGTTTAATTAAATATAAATTAATTTAAATTATTAAAACATAACGATAAACACTCAATAAAAAATAAAAATCTAATTATGTCCCATTAAAACATATTAAAACAATAAAAATAATAAAAATTTAAACAAAAACAAAATTTACTATCACTATATATATATATATTATAATTTAATTTATTATCCGTCATATACAATGCTCTAACACACTCCTTGTAGGTTTTTATGCACGTGAGACCAGTGTCTTGTCAAGTAACCAACATTCAATTCCACGGTGGCTTTAATAAGTTCGTTTTTACTCCGCAAGTAACGAAGCCATGTTGTAGCCGTAGTCTATCTCATCAGTGCCCAAAAACCCTGAAGACGAATGACCGCAAACATTTCGGAGGCACTACAATAGCGTGGCAGCCTGAATATTAATCTTAGTGCATTATTATATTGCACTCTGATGGCATTTATGGCAGTTTGCGTGTATTTACACCACAGGACATTAGTGTACATGCTCATACAGAAAGTGCGAAAAAAAACTCTTTTCACCTCTGCACTGCACTTGTGAAATCTACGTGAAATCATATTAGCCCTAACAGTGATTGCTCTTCTTTGTCTATCAATATCATCGATATCTGAGAGATCCTGCCTTATTAAGTGCCCGAGATATTTAAAAGAATCAGCAGTAGAGATGTCATTATTATTGAGGCTCACCGGTGGTACAATATCTGGACCTTTACCGTGGCGGAAAACAACAAGTTTCGTTTTGGTGCTATTATATAGCATATTGTGTTCACGAGCATACTGCTCACAAATGTTTAGCAGTTTCCGCATCGCTCTGATGCTAGGCGTAAGTAACACCATATCGTCTGCGTAGGCAATATGGTTAGCGCACACATTGTTCACGTAATATCCCATACGAGTCTCAATTAATCTCTTACTTAAGCCATCCATGTAGATATTGAAAAGGCTAGGAGACATTACACCACCCTGTCTTCACCGTTTGATATGTAAAATGGGCCCGACGTATGGTTTCCCCATTTGACACAATTCTCTTGTTGTCCATACCAGACCCGAAGTATATTAACGACACTATGTGGTACTTTCGCCTGCTCCAAAGTGTCCCAAAGCTTAGAGTGTGATATTCTGTCAAATGCCATACTCAGATCTAAGAAGCAGCCATATACACTAGTTTTTCTTTGAGTATAATATGTTACCGTTTGCTTCAGAGTAAATATTGCCATATCAGTTCCTGTGTTCTCTTTAAAGCCCATTTGATTATCACGTGTTTTGATACTGTCTTTTATACGGTCATATAGAACTCTCTCGAATATTTTTGCAGTAATTGTTGCGAGAGATATCGGACGGTAATTGGATGGTTTTGATATATCAGCCTTCTGATTTTTTAGTACGGGTATAACGGTCGTTTTAGTCATTTCTGGTGGTAAATGGCTACGCATAAGCATAGCATTAAACAAGGCACTTAACAAACTTAACAAGTGTGGGCAGGAGAATTGTAGGTGTTCTGCGCTCAAACCATCGTGGCCCGGTGATTTTTTGAGTCTTTCGCTATTTATAGCTCTTTTTATCTCATTATCCCTGATAGTTATCCCGGAGTTGCTTTCTATATTACATGGAATTGAATCAGCAGTTCGTTGGTATCCAAAATGCCATCAAATTCGCTATATCTTCTAATCTAGTATGCCCGTCAACCTCCAACGCTAAGGTATCCGTATGAATCTTTATAGATTTATTCGTCTCCTTCCAGAAATTCTTAAAATTATTAGTATGTAGACTCATAGCCAACTTATCCGCTCGTATACTTTTTGATTCATTAAGATATTTTTTTAACTCTTTTTTAAAAAAAATCTTTGAGTTAATTCTTGAGGTAGCAATAGGTCCCGTGTCAGGTCTACCGTTAATCAGCCATCTGATGTAGGCTGCCCTCAAGTGATCGAAACTTTGTTTCACTCTGTCATTCCAACCTGGAATGTTTCTTCCCTTATGTTGACGTCTTTTTTGGTATTTAAATGCTCTTAAGGAAGCAGTCTGCATAGATGTAATGATATTATTGTAATTCATATTTATTCTGTCCTCAGCTTCCTTGTCACTTGCATTCTGTAGTTTTGAGAGATTTATAGGTTCTACTCTCAACAACCGTTTACTTACTTCCTTCATGTAATACGAAATATCTTGATCATTCCTAGGACACCCCTTGAATGACGATGGAAAGTTATCTTTTTGCACCGTTGAAGAGGTCAAACATTCTATGTCCAACGATACTGACACAGCCCTAAGATCCGACCAATCCATATCATATTGAATCGATATGTTCTCTATTTTGGATTCTAAGCTAACTGAAGACATACAGTGATCGAGCCAGGAGACAGTGTTATGTGCATCACTTACAAATGTGTAACTATCACAAGCCAGGCGTTGAATATCGCAGCAAACAAGGTCGTTTTCTAAAGAAAAATTTAACAATTCTCTTCCGAACAATCTATTAGGGTCTGCATTAAAATCTCCCATGATGATACAGTCACGGCAATCCTGTTCGTCCACTATTGCTGTTATAATAGACAAACATTGTGTGAACTCCTCAAGGTTACCATAACTTTCAGTTGGCATGTATACAGTGAATAAAAGCAATCTCTTTTCTCTCAAATTAATGAGTATCGCTGCAACTCGTGGCGAACCGCAGTCAACAGGCTTTGCACTTATATTTTTGTGCCACAAAATTCCAACACCACCAAAAGGGCGACCGTATAATAATCTGCGGGTATCTATTGCTGAGGTTCCCAAGCCTCGAAAGTTAGTATCAATTTCTGTGAGGAAATGTAACTCATCCGAAAAAAACCACGTCTCTTGTAATAATAATATATTACAATCAAGACACAAGTCTTTTAAGAACTTTTGATTCCGTTTAAGTCCTTTACAGTTAATTGATGAAATTTTCAATTTTTCAACCATTTTTATTTATTTATATTTTTATTCGAAACGTAGGTTTGTACCCTTGCTTCTTTGTATTCTCTGAATACTACACCTTCTGGCCAAAAGTCTTTACTCAAAACCTTTAAACTATCCCTTTTTAATGTTGTTATTTTAAACGAGTTAAAATTCGTAATATGCGTATTTTATAAATATGCATATTACCTTCAGCTTATAAACTTCAAGCTTATATATAGGATTCTGTTTCATAGTATGCGAGAGTATATAGATTTTATTTAGCGTGAAATTGTCGAGCCAATTATTAAATAACCCATTAGCGGTCTATGTATATAAACTCTATACACAACGGTATACACTAGGCAGTATACAAACTTTATTAACATGTTTCAAATGCTTATAAGTATAATAGATACAATATTAAAAATAAATAAGGTTCTTTACACATTCATTTACATTGATACTCACCTTATGTGCGGCGATTAAAAATATTATATGAAAAACCACATCGACTATATTATTTAAAAATGAAATTAGAATAATCAATACCATGCCATAATTTTCGGTAAATTTAGGATGTTTAAAACAAAAATATAGGCTCATAAAATTGTACATAAGATACAGCGCACTCAGGATCTGCAAATAATAATTATTGCATCTATTATCATCATTATATTAATAAGTGCATCCAGAACTTTGTACTCTTCTGAAAGAAGGGCAGAAAGCTATATTTTTCTATAATGCTTAAGAAATAAGTAACATTTTAGTAAACACATTACAATCTCTTAAATAAAAAACATTACACTAACAGTGTCATTGCTTACATTAACACTCTTAGTGTCAAGTTTATATTTAGTTTTTGTAGCTAAGGGGTGAGTGACGTCTGACTTTACGGAAAAAATAAATTTTCTTAGGGGTGTTGATCAAAATCATAATAAGCATTAAGAATTTCGGCGACAGAGCTATCACCAATATGTATTAAATATTTTTATAAATATAGATTGAAAAAAAAAACCGATACGGGCAGGGATTCGAACCCGCGACTACTGGGAAACCGTCCCGTCGCTCTACCAACTGAGCTACTGTATCGCTGTCTGCCCCGGTGAATTAAGCACTCTATATGTGATCGTCTTTATCGTGACTGTGGAGACATATATTAAATTTCTTTTGAAAATCCTAACCAATGTATCTAACTTAATATATAATAATGATAAACATTGAAAAGATGCAACTACCGAAAGAATAAAAAATAGGTTTATTTTTCATTCTATATTTATTTAAATTTAAATAAGCTTAACATGGCTTTACATGTTTATAGATATTTTCAAACATGTATTAAATATCTGCTATCATTATTGAGACTGCGGGCATTTAAAATGTAATGTCGACTAAATTATATGTAATGTAAAAAACTTACAATTTTAATATATCCCGCAATAAGTAATCCAATTCTGAGAGGAACACAGAAACAGCATCTTCTCGGTGTTGGAAGCTCACAACGCATTTTATTTAACGTTGAATAGAATTAATTTATATTATATAGTGTTTCACTTTGCTGGAGGATAATTGTAAACACAGTTACAACAGAGATAAATCTGTCGACCGATTCGGATGTCTGGTCAAACGTTTTAAATGATAACATTATCGCCAAAAATTAATTGACTATCCTGTACTAGCGTTTAGCCAATGGCTTTGCTCCTAGTTTACTTTATAATGAATTTTCAGTAAATTATTTATTAAAATTATTTATTACGTACAAACTTATTCCCAATTTTGTCATACATCTTCAATCTTCAGCATCAATCTTTCATCCCGCTCCTCTTTCCCTCTCTCTATCATTAGATTTTTAGATTTAATCCAAATTAAATTTTTATTTTTAATTGTAACACAGGATTAGAACTGTACGGTCGAAGCGGCCGTAAAATTTCATAATAATTTTACTAGATATATACCTTTCAATAAATTGTACAGAAAGTAGTATATTTTTTTGTTAAACTTAAAAATGGCGTTTTATATTTGTGTAGTTTGTTTTTGTTAGTCATGCATAAATGTCAGTTGTCATTTGGTATGCTTATAGTTTACTAGCATATCCAGCCCGCTTCGCCGGGCTTAATTTAAAGATAATAACTCAAAATACAGAATAAAAAGTATTTTAAATTTAAGAATTAGATTATTTAGAAATAATCACCACGATAATAATTGTGATTCAACCTAAATTTCATATTCTTCTACTCGTTTCTCTAGTTTGTACATGTATAGTGTCATGACGTTATAACTGATCCTGAATAGATTTATGTAAAAAAAAATATCAGTAGTAATAAAACTGTCACTGACAGTTCAATAAAAATGCTCTGCTCGACACCAAACTTGGTATTGAAAATTTGGTTAAAATCGGTCAAACCGTTTCGGATTTTATCCGGAACATGCATACATAACTTCTCTTTTATAGGTATAGGTTAGCCTATTGACTATTCAACACGTTTTTTTTTATTTTCTGATTGGTGGTGGAAGTCACTTAACTGCAGCTCGTATACGAAATGACTCGAAGCTTAGCAACAGTGTCTTGAAGAATATCAGCGTATAGTTGCTATTATAGCAAGGTTTCGTACAGTGAGTGAGAGAGCTAAAATAGGTCTTTAAAGTCAGTTTCGGTAAAATTATATAATAACATATTAAAACGGCAGATACAATAAAATACTTTAGAAATGAACTACATTTTCCAAAATTCGTTCACCTGAGCGGCCCAAACCTACCGCAGCCGGGATTATTTGGTACTGATTGCTTGTTGTATAGTATGAGGGTATAGTATTCTCATTGAACCAAATTACAGGTACCATAAAATATGTGTTGTCCGATTTAAGCTGGTTCTCTAACTAATACATATATATAAATATAGAAAAGGGCGCTGCTCAGTTAAAGAAAATACGTTGTAATTTTTTTAATACTTATTATTTATTATAATTATGAAGCTTAAAAATGTATTAATATCTAATTTTATATATTAATTATTTAGGAACCAAAATTTTATCATAAAACTTAATCCTATTTAACCTTTAAAAATATTATGTTTTATTAAATCTGACCTGACGTTTAAACTTGTGTAATTCCGTGCAGTAGAAGGGAAAAAGATGCTCAAGTTTATAAATTAAAATAAAGCAAGTGAGTTTAATTTAAAAATATTTATTTATATGAGAACAACCTTATGCTACCTAATTCTACAACAAATGTGTATCGAATATTCACATGTAAAACATCGAGCAGTGGTCAGATTTAAACATAGATTAATTACTTAGAAACATAAGTCTTAGGGACATAATTCCCAAGAATACTAACTAATATAAAGCACTAATATAAACCGCACCCGGTGGTGTTATTACAACCGTATCTGGTATAACCATACCACCACTCATTATGGTTTCCGAACAGTGAGCAATGTCCCTCTCCTTAACCTATATACAAGGTTAAACCCTTTTCCAAAAAAAGGGGCATCTAAATAAATAATCTTTTTATAACTGCCTTTGTGATAATTTTATTGTCTTCTGTAAATTGTCGTGTTAGTTAATTAATTAAATCTTTTCGTAAATTAATAATTAAATTAATTCTTTTTTAAAATTTTACATCCTACTACCGAGAGAATAAATAAAAACGTGCAGTATACGGGAGTATAAACCCATGAATAATATGTACAATCTACTCGGCTATAACAAAATCATTTTTTTTTCTTGTTTATTTTTATGTTGACAGTTCTTGTAGACTGGCAACATAAACAAAACTCAACTCTTTCACTGTTTCAATGCTCTTTCTGAATTCCATAATTTACATCTGTTTGGGATTATTGGTCTAGGATTTGTTAGTGCCTGATCGAATAACTAACATTTAGCTTTCTTCAAGTAGCACCATAATTTTACCAGCTCTATAGTTCTATAGCCTTGTCAATCATTTTTTATATAAAATAATAACAAGATAATATGTCTGAAAATATCTATAAACATGTATAGCCATGTTAAGCTTAATTAAAGTTATATTAATATAGAATGAAAAATATCACCTATAGAATGCTTATTTCACCGAGGCCGACAGCGATATGGTAGCTCAGTTGGTGGGGCGACGGGTCGGTTTCCCAGTAGTCGCGGATTCGAATCCCTGCCCGAAACGGTTTATTTTTCATTCTATATTTATATAAATTTAAATAAGCTTAAAATGGCTATACATGTTTATAGATATTTTCAAACATTAATTTCGGTAGTGGCATTTTTTCAATGTTTATCTATACTGCAAAGTTAGAAACATTGGTTAGGACTTTCGAAAGAAACCTAATAGATGTCACCACCGTCCCGATAAAGACGATCACATATAGAATGCTTAATTCACCGAGACGGACAGCAATACGGAAGCTCAGTTGGTAGAGCGGTAGTCGCGGGTTCGAATCCCTGCCCGAAACGGTTTATTTTTCATTCTATATTTATATAAATTTAAACAAGATAATATACTTTTATGAGTAAAAAATCTAACATTAAAATAATCATTTCAGATTATTTTAGCAAAAGTTATCCTTTTGTATTTAACAAGTTAATAGAGCTCTCTTACCGCAAAGAATCGCCAAGGACAGTCCTACTATTCTTTAAAGCACTTTATGACACTGTTCACAAATACACTAAACTGTTTACCATTTAAACACTTGATTATCACTGTTACACAACTTAGTTTCTCGATCTCACACTCAGCGGTTTATTATAACTGTTACACTTTTTATCAATAATACCACCCCACAACTTGTACTCCCAATTACACACACTGCCTTCTCTTAACCGAGCTGCGATTTATATACTTCTTATTCTTAGTCAAATCGGTATCCAATATTACATTTATTTTATCAATTAAACTTCTATACAGAGATTCAATTGTTTTAGTCAAATCAACAACTTATATCTTTATTTTAAGTCAAAACCAAACTACTACATGTATAAAAGCTAACAAAGTTTGAATTTTTTCGCTTTAAAAAAACATTTTTATTTTTTAACAAACATATGTTTTCTTATGTTATGTTACAAATTCAAATTTGGAAGTCAATCACTTTTTAATTACATCTGTGTTTTTGCCCCCATCCTGGGATATAAAGAAGCTATTATAGATTGTGATCTATCGATGAGAAAAATTCAATGTTGTGATATCGGATTAATCTGATTCTAATACTCACAGAACTTGGTACCATGTGCTTACTGCAATCCCTTTTTTGGTACTTCTGGTGGATGTCTATGGTTCTATTGTTAATGTCTACGCCTGTTCATCGAGGTTCATGATAAATTTAGTTGTGTACTTCATTACAGAATGTTTGGTGGTATCTCTGCTTTGAAAAAAAAAGTGAAAACGTCGAAATTTTCGATATATTTATCAACCCTAAACATTAAAAATGGTAGACCCAGGTCAAGGAATGGTGGAGTGGAGAAAACGGCTAATTTGAGGTACAAGGGAGTTAAGGATATAGTTGGCGGCGGATTCTGAGGCTCTTCTAAGGGTCTTTGAGTAATATTAATAATATATATGAAAATGAAAATGCTTTTAGTTTTGCATGTATATGACATATAAAAGTAACAGCTTTTTCAAATAATATTACTTTTAACAAAAAAAAAAGAAATATATTAAAATGAACAATATAAAATGTTTTATTGAATATCAGTGCACCACCTATTTTTTGAAGCTATGATAAAATTGTTATTATTGTGACAATAAATATCTGTTTCATTTTATTTTAAAATGAAGATAAGTAAATTAAGAAATATAAGCCTAAAAACTTTTACCAATTATTAAGATTACATTTGGAAAGTATTTCTAAAATATCTCACTCCACTGAGATTTAAAAAGGTAAAAAAAGGTGTATAATGATTTTATAAAAGGCGAAAAGGTGTAATAATAAAAATAATGTAATATAATATTTAATAATGTAATATTATATATAAAAACGAAAGATGCAATTCATATAATGTAATACTTATTTATACTTAAATTATATCGTAGTCCACTTCATCATTGTTATCATCAACTTCATCTACTTCACTTGACATTTTAATAGTAGCGGAACATTGTGCTTCGGCTTCATTGTTCACGAACTGTAATTGTGTTCTTCCTTTCAGTTTCAGAAATTCGCTTCTCACCAATATCAAGAGATATATCTGGACCACTGAAATGTTTTTCAGATATATATTAGAATTAAATTATACATTTTATTATTTATGGAAATTGTGAGTGTGCCTAAATACTTTCTTTTTGAAATTTAATAGCTTGGTTCAGAATTCGAGTAGACTTCTGTAGCTTTTGAATATCGCTCTTCTTTGAGAGTTAATTATCAAGTTAAACCAAGTAGTAAATTATTAATAATAGTTCTATTCCACGATGACCATAAGTGCATAAGTTAGGCTTATCCATTTTTTAATCAGTCATAAGTAGTTTACTTATTTCAGAAATAATAATAATAATCAATATAAAAATGTCAACTTACCAAGAATCCATAGAAATATAAGTGCAAAAAATATGACTTCTCTTAGCAGGAAGAAATAAAATACAAGAAAAAGATTAAAATAGATTCCGGTATAAAAGAAAAATACTATAATGATAGCTATGATGTTATAAATACTATATCTGTAGTACCATCTTATCTTTCTGTAATCTCTCTGTAAGAAAAATATTATTAAATATTGTATACCTACAAAGTCCTCTGATAGTTAAGCTTTATATTTAAAAATAGCTCTTATATAAGATACAGTTAAAAAAAAATCGACCTAATATATATAATTATATTTTAAAATAGTCATTAGATTTAGTTTCAAAATAGTTGGGTTAGTACATAAACTTTAGTTAAAAAAGTTGATCAAATTAGCAAACGATGCACTGGGGCTACACTTTACAGTATACCATTTTTAATAATGCATACATACATATACATGTTTATACCTACATACATACCTGAATAAAATGAGATTATGTAATAGATATTTTACTACTCACCTTATGCGCGGCAATTAAAAATATTAAATGAAAAACAACATCGACTATACTATTTAAAAACGAAAATAAAATAATCGTTATTATGACATAATCTTCAGAAAAATCAAGTTGTTTAAAAGAATAATACAGGTTCATGAAATTGTTCATCAGATACAGCGCACTCAGGATCTGCAAAGAATAGTTAATACATTTATTATTTTTATATAAATAAAGAATGAAAAATAAACCGATACGGGCAGGGATTTGAACCCGCGACTGCTGGGAAACCGTCCCGTCGCTCTACCAACTGAGCTACCGTATCGCTGTCCGTCTCGGTGAATTAAGCATTCTATATGTAATCGTCTTTATCGGGACGGTGGTTCGAATCCCTGCCCGTATCGGTTTATTTTTCATTCTTTATTTATATAAATTTAAATAAGCTTAACATGGCTATACATGTTTAAAGATATTTTCAAACATTAATTTCGGTAGTGGCATCTTTTCAATGTTTATCTATACTGCTAAGTTAGAAACATTGGTTAGGATTTTCGAAAGAAACCTAATAGATGTCACCACCGTCCCGATAAAGACGATTACATATAGAATGCTTAATTCACCGAGACGGACAGCGATACGGTAGCTCAGTTGCTAGAGCGACGGGACGGTTTCCCAGTAGTCGCGGGTTCGAATCCCTGCCCGTATCGGTTTATTTTTCATTCTTTATTTATATAAATTTAAATAAGCTTAACATGGCTATACATGTTTAAAGATATTTTCAAACATTTATTATTATTATTATTATTATCCAGAACTTTACATTCCAATATCCGAAATACAAGTAGACGTAGAAGTTTGACATTTGGTTCACTTTCCGATTATATGAAGAAGAAGTGCAGAAAGCTTATATTTTTATATAATAAATATGCACATAAAACTTCAAAGTCAAAAACAAAAAGTAAAACTTCTTTATTCTATGAATAAATAAGAAATAATAAAAAATATAAAAAAATAATAAATAACAATTTTGACTTGTTAAAAAAAGCCCGTTGAGCTCATGGGACGATTCAGGGAAAGTAACTCATGGCCACTCTTTGAATTACAGTTTTTTTATGAAGTAGTTTTACAATAGTTTAGTCATTTATATAATTCTTAATTGTATAGTAGGCCTTATCTTGCAATTTGTACTTTACGTGCAACTTGAATTTTAAAAGTTAAAATTTTCTAAATTTTTGCAGGGAATTTATTATAAAAATGGACACATTATACTATAAAGGACCTATGAATCTTTGTCGACCTGATGTAATTTGGAACAAGTTTGTATTTACACAGTTTACATCACCATTCTTTTTAATTTTTTCTAAGTTATTGGGAACTTATAATAAATTATCAGATATATATATATATATATATATATATATATATATATATATATATATATATATATATATATATATATATATATATATATATATATATATATATATATATATATATCTGATAATTTATTATATATATATATATATATATATATATATATATATTAATACGGCAAAGTTACAATTTTAATTTTCATAAATATTTCTCTTAAGGAGTATTCCAAGTACTTTTTTTTTGTTATTACTTGTTTTTATTTTATTACTTAAATAAACAGGTTTAGCCATTTTACAAACCTGTAATAATACTTTTGAATATTTCTTTACATAATCTCTAAATCTATCACTAGTGGTTTTCTTTCCCCATATAATTCATAGAATTGTTTTCTATTTATATTTATATCTACGCTCGCCCAATCACTATGAGAAGTTTGCTTAGAAACTGACATTGTTTTAGTTTTTAGGTCACAGATGACACGGATGACAAAAAAAATTACAATTGAGCAACATTTTAACAAACAAAATGACCGTATTTAAGCTCTAAGAAAGCTTCCCAATTAGTCGACAGAGTGCAACGTGGGCATAATCCGACTTCAGTGATGGTTTGGTGAGCTACGAAGGAGTGAATGAGCCATATTTTTGTGAAAAATGTATCAAAACATCGGCAAAAGTGTATCAAGATACCATTCTTTAGAAGGCAGTTAAGCCCCTTAATAACACCATGTTCAATATACAAGTATGGTCCTTCCAGCAATACTCGGCGCCGGGTCATAAAGCTCGGTTCACGCAGTCTTGGTTCGAAGCGAACGTCTTGGACTTCATCAATCCGCTGAATTATGATTTATGGTCAGTTTCAGAGAGTATAGCTAGTTCTAAATGCCATGATAATTTCGAATCCCTAAAACAATCTATACGATTGGCAGTGAAGAATTTCCACATGGAAAGAGCGTGTGCTTCTATAGATAGCTGGCCTCAACGTTTAAAGGTCTGTATAGCAGCCAATGGACACTACTCCGAATAAGCTTTATAGTTTTGTTTATTTTATATTTGTTTATTAAACTAACACTCTGTAAAAGTAATACATGTTATTTGCAATTAATTTTTTTTTTCTTTGTTACAATATTTATTACGAGATTAGGTATATCTACATTCAATTCTCCACAAAGGAATATTACTCCTACTACATATCTAAGATAAGACATCTTCCATAATATTTTAAAGACCATCATAAACTCCTGAAGGGAATCTATAAAGACTCATTGATACATTGTTCCAATTCCACACAGCCGATTTCAATATTCTGCTGAGAGGCTTACAATGTCTTTCCATTTGTTATATTAAGTTCTTTATGAAGCAGAATTGAAGAGCCACCATGTATATCATGATCTCTACTGTACGATCTACCAATTTTGTAATATTCGTATAAAGCTAGAGGTCTTTCCCTGTTGTCTTAGAAATTAATTCAAATGTTGGGAAAGGTAAAAAAAAAATTAAAATTACACTCGAATTTCGGCCATTTGGCTACCAGTAGTATGTATTAAATATACCATCAATATTATAACTCTGTAACTTTCAAATGTGATACTAGACCATTTTTTTTGTTAAAACTTACAATTTTAATGTATCCCACAATAAGCAATCCGATTCTGAGAGGAACACAGAAACAGCATCTTCTCGGAGTTGGTAGCTCACAACGCATTTTATTTATAAGTAGATCTTGAATAACACGTTACTTTTATATTAACGATAAAATAACTAATATTAGTATTTCACTTCGCTGGAGGATGATAACACAGTTACAACGGAGAAACATCTGTCGTCTGTTTCGTGTTTGGCCAAAACGTTTATGTGATTACATTATCGCTTAAAACTATTCATTATCATGTACTAGTGTTTGCTACTGGCTTCGCCCCTTTCTATTAATTGTGGAGTTTTATGGGTGCGATGTCCAAACTTTGCCGAGCAATATCATGGAAGGTACTAAATACATTTTTGTTTTAAAAAAATTATCATTTAGGATTTGACCATGAGAACAGTTGCCAAGCTGTTTACTTTTTAGTCTAAGGTAGAGTTCAACGTAAAAAGCGCTTTAGTCCTCGATAGTTATTGCAGTCATATAGCACCCTTACTTTCAAAGATGAGCACCAGGACATAATTCCTGCGGGAAAGTGTTCTTACAACAACTTAATGCAGATCAAAGTCAGCCATTTATATCCAAAGTCTAAGAGTAGCTTGCAGAATTCAAATCACTTGCATCATTCACTAGTACATCATCTGGATCCACTGCTTTTCCATTATCCATGCGTCGTACAGCTATTCTCATATAGTTTTTTCTCACCATAACCATATTTGCTTATACATCTTCCACCAAAGACCGCAAATTCAAATACAAATTATCTTTATTCAAGTAGGCATTCAGACGCACTCTTGAATCGACAATGATAATATTAAATTGATCAGTATAGCTAGTCCGAGGGTACAATACCTCCAGCTCGGAATGCTGTTCGAAAATTTAACAGTTGTTCTTTTAAAATAAACTTCATTGACTTCAGACAAGAGCAAGAATAGAAGATACAATTACAAAACCTGTAATTTGATGATATTATTAGTCTTTAATTTAAGAAATAAAATCAATGGGGTTACATCAATGTGTGTAATATGTCCTGTGATATTATTATTATTTTGACTTAGGTTATTATTCTTTGGCAATATAAAGACTGCCTTTTACTATATATATTTACGATACTTGCAATTTCGTGTTTACATTAACGTAAATTTGAATCCCAACTTTTAGTAGTCTCAGGCGTTCAAGAAAAGCTGGATATAATGAACGGTGGCATAGTGTACGAAGAGTTCTCATACTCCGCGTGTCGCTCCGACGAGCTGTCGTTCGAGAGCGGCGCTCGTCTGCACGTACTGAGGAAGGGAGACGACTGCGAGCGGGGGTGGTGGTGGTGCCGCGACAACCAACACGACGACGGATACGTGCCCAGGAACTTGCTGGGGGTGAGATACCACCACACGAAACGACACACCACACGACACGGCACACCACACGACACGACATACCACACGACATACCACACGACACGACACACCACACGATACGACACGACACACGACACACGACACGACACGACACACCACACGACACGACACGACACGACACGACACACGACACGACTTATCTTCTTATTGTTATCTTCATATCCGACATTACTTTAAAAGTCTTATGACAAGCCCTGAAAGCTTTAATTTAGTTTATAACTTTAACTTTATAAATGTAACTATTACAATACTTTGGTTTGTTTCCAGAATATTTGTTCTAAATTTTTTTTTTGTCGTATCGTCGTTTTATTATTATCATGAATATACTCAATACGAATTAAAATATATGACGATGACTACTTGAGAATGTAAAGAAAAAAAAAATATGTGTGTGTACACTAGTACACATGTAAGAAGTGAAACTTCTTTATGACATAATTTTTTGAAAAATGATTCACTAATTACAACTTTACAGGAATGGCTAATTAAGCTAAATTAGATAAAGTTTAAGCAAAAATAAAGATGGCGCGTAACAGAAAAACGTTACAATTTTTTGACATTGCTATAAAATTTCTCCCATCCGTTGATAAAAAAGTTTCTCATTTTAAATATGGCGCGTAACGGAAAAATGTGACGCGTTTCACTTCAATAACATTTAACAATGTTTTACTTATACATTATAACATCAACTATGCAAATGAGTCAATGACCCAAGTTCAACACATTTCTGTGAACCAGAAACTCTTGTTAATTCAGGCTGTGCGTTCATCAAGTACCTCTTCCAGCGTTCCTTCATTTGTTCTTTTTTTTGTTATATAGTGGTTACTTCTGCTCTTTTATAATCTTCTGGGATATAATCACATATTCTTAATTCTACACTACCAAATCAACCGCAATCAATAAATCATTATATTTATTATAAATGTATACATACATGTATTTAATATCTATGATTTATATTTAGTAAATTATGTTTATGCTATATTATTTAATTGTATATATAAAATTAAAAACTTATAAAAATAATTTCAGTAGCTTAGCGCAATTTCTCAACATTTGCAAAGATTAACTGGTAGAGAATGCCAATAGGCATTAAGTTCGCCTTTAGTATTATTCGATCAAGGGTAAATAAATAAATAAAATAAATTTTTAAAATGTAATTTAACGTACATTACATACACAAAGACACATTGGAAGTACAACAGAATTATTTATTGCCTATATTTTATTTTTTATACTCAACCAACCTCAACCTTACCTTCACATTGATAAAGATAGTTGACGTAACAACAACAAACATACATACAAATAACTACACACTCATAGGAGATTCATAAACATATCAGTAATCTATAAGTTATATTAAACTGAACCATATGTTAGAGTACCAGGTTATTGCAAAACAATAATAGTAGTAACTAAATAGTAATTTATTCTTAATATTTATTCTTGTAATATTAATTAATCTAATATACAAATAGTTGTTATATACACATAATTTGTCTTAGTCTTCTTCAAATAAAGTAAAATCCAATAATTCAATCTCTAAATAATGTGAAATGTAATAATTCATGTTCTCCAATAAGTTTTAAAATTTTGATCTAAGGTGTTCCAAAGGTTAGTGTAAAAAAAGACCTTATAAAAATTGTCTTTGTGGACAGGCGTTCTGATAATTAACAATTGACTACAATTATGCTCGTGGTCCTAGAAACTTAAATCTTTTCTTTAACTTCGAATATGAGGGTGCTTTTGTTTGTATAAAAATAATTGTAATATATGGAAACTTAGTGTTATAAAGCTCTGTAGCTGTGGGCTTTTACAACGGCGACTCCGCGTTATTTCCAAGCTTCAGAACTTCCTTTTTCATTTTGTAGTTTAAAAACATCTGTATCACTAGAAAAATAAAGAATAATATCAAATTAAACATACATTTTTTCTATTACTTATTCTACTACCTAAATGCTAACTTTATTTTGCTTTTCGATTTTCTTAAAATATACTTACTCATAAATAAAAGAGTTACAGAAAAGATTATAAACATCAGTGAGAAACCACCAAGGAATAAATAATATCCTAAGAAGCAGGAGACGGTCATTGAACCCACGATATACGTACTATACTTATAGTACAACGTTATTATTACGTTATATTCCTGAAAGAGTAAAGCTTTAGGTATAATTTGCTTGACTTTTATAATTTAAAGCAACATTTTTACTATTCTTACCGCACAAACACTTATAACAGTTATTAATACAACTAATATATCTACCACATCAAGGAAGATAGTAACATATAGAAATAAAACTAAATTTATCGGTGGAGGACCGAACATGTAACATAAATATACACTATACATTAATATAATTAACAGCCCCAAGCTGAGTACCTGCAGACAAGGAGACAGTTATATAGACAAGGATAATAATAAACTAAGAATCATAGTACCTTGCATATGTGAAGGAATCAAAGTAAAGACACTGTAAGTATTAGTTAACCTTATTGAATAACTCTCATGGGGATCATGAGCTAAATAATTAATTTTGTAAAATAAGTCTGTAAGATACATAAGGTTTAAAGAGTTTATTGCCAGTTTCACACTAGGTTTTACATATTATACAGTGAAAATATAGTCAAAAGTTTCACAGGTACAATATATATTGTTAGGAATCGAGGGTATTTCTTAACAATTAGTAGGCATCAACTCCTATAAATTAGTAAGCAAGTGTTAGGTTTATTAATTATCGTGTCATAGTCGTTTGAGAGCGGAAGCTCTGCAGGTGTTAATAGTGATTGTCGATGTGTTCTTTGAGTAGCTTATCTTGCGTTTTATTACTGTGGTAGATTTGTCGTTTTATGTCATAGTTTTATTACTAAATTAGTTATAACGTCGTAATCTGGCTTTCGTAGTATTAAATAGCGTGAAATACGTGAATTTGACTTTGAATTCTTATTATTTTTTATAATTAAATTTCTACATGAATCCTTAGAATATAATATATTTCTTGTATTTAATAGGATTGTTATACTAATTTACTTTGAGCGCACACATCTTAGTAACTCTCAGAAAAACCGTTTAAAGGTTCAAAATTTCGAAAAACATCCTGCCATAGCGGTATTTTCTCAAAACTTTATGAACGTAAATTATCATTATTGTAAATCCGTTTAAGATAATAAATCTGTTGATATACATAAAAAATTACAGTTTTATGAGTGTCTTTTTGTTCTTAAGCTAAACATAAACAATAAGTTATAAAATTATTACAAAAAGAGAAAGTTTATTTAAATTTATAAAAAAAAGAATTTTGCCTATAATTTTACAGTCTGCCACTGCTAGCTTTCTCACTAACTTTAGTAAAATAAAACTTAAAAACCCAAAGTACTATAAAAAATCTACCGATGAATGTAATAAAAAGATTGTTATAAAGGAACATTATTTAACTCGAAAATTACATAATATTCTGTCATAGTACAATTCAAGGTGAGAGGATGAGAGTACAAGTATCCCAAATAGTAATGTAAAGGTCGATGTAGTGTACAAGCAATGGTCAGGATTAGAAAATAATTAAAGATGGGGAAGGTAGTTAAAGTTTGCGTTAGTCACAGAAATAATAGAATAAATGATGCCAGCTCATTCCTGTTACACAATGAATACAATCTAGGTAATAGCGGTCTATTGTAATCATACATGCTCTTGTTTATGGCTATGCGACTGTTTAGAGGTAAGACGAAAAGAAGATGGCTTGAGTGAATGTCGTGAAATGAATGACATGACATGAATGACATAACATGAATGAAATGGGGATGAAAAGCATTAAACCAAACATAATAACAAATCAAAAAGAGCTTAACCCACATGTTTTGTAGAAATAAACTAATTAATTAAAACGATATTTGACTAAATTAATACGCTTTAACTGACATTAAATTGCAATTAACATATATAAAAATAAGAATTGAGAAATTTATAGCTCAGTATCGTGTAAAATGTCGCTTTAAGTCATTAAGACAGTCAGAATCTAAAACTTTTGAAGTAATAATCCAAATCAAATTTTAGTTAAAGTTATGTCTGATGATAAAAATAATCCAAAATAAACTCACCAGCTTGAAAACGGTTAATGTGACTATTCTACATGTGTTATTTGTTTCTGGTACGTGTTGTTCCATGGTACCATCATTATTTAATTTTGACTGACCCATTTCCATAATTCTGGAGACTTTTGTTATTCACTTATATTGATCCACAAAATATCAACTCTGAAATATATAAATAAAATACAAAATATACGTATTAAAAATATACAACTTCAATAATTTTAAATATAAAAAATATATTTATTATTTTATTCATATTAAAATACCATAAAATTTGTAAGCTTATACATTTTATCTTCATTATTTTATTAACACTGTCTTGAAAAGAATGAACTGGTGTTTTTTAAATAATATATTCACCTGATTTAATCTCGAATAAAGCAATCGTATTTAATGGAGGAAGAGTTGTCTGTCATAGAAGCGGTTGATTTGTCATCTGAAACATCGGATAAACTATGCTAAATATAGTTTTGTTTAATATTGTGTAATATATAAATTGACTGCATCACTAATTACGAAATATTTTAATAGAAGAAGGGAACGCAAGAACTTTAGTTTTAACTAGTTACATATTTACTTGTAATTAATATTGTTTTAAAAACAAACTTAATATATAAAGAACAATAAGTACAGGAATGAAACAAAATTCACGTCAGGTTGGTACCAGTGGCTCCAGTGATCTAGTTTGGAGTCTAGACAGAGGTCTGCCAAGTCGTCTGAGTCATAGGAATACAAAATCAATGGTATACGAGATACATTTTAGCTGTGTGTATTATTTTCTGACAATATTCTTGGTAATTTAATTGTATGAAATAAAAAAATCGTGAAAATCTTACAAAATACCAATATAATTGGTAACACATGTTTTTATATAATATATCTGAAACATATTAATTCCCAAAATTCTTGACTCATAATTCCATTATATTTTCATATGTATCTACTTGCTTTTGTTACTGTTCATGAAAACCACCACTTGATCCAGCCACCTGCGTAGCACGCGACGTAGGCGTAGCGCCTAAGACTTATTATGCAGTACAAAGCGAATGCGATGATTAAATTAATTAACCTACCCTTTGAATCCGCGACAGTAGAGTTTGTATCATAAGTGCAATATATTTAAAAAAAAGAAAAATACATTGACTTTGTATGACGTCTGCTTGTTAATATTTATTTTTTATTATACAAACATATTATATTTTTAAATATATATAGCAGAATTATTAATAATTTAAAATATCTTTTCATTCTCATTTTTTTTTGTTCCTTTCTGTTGAGGTTAGAGGTCATTTTATTTTTCTTAAGATAAGGATTTTTTTAAACTATTTTTTTTTTTATTAGAAGGACTTTAAGGGTCGCTTAGTTACATGCCTGCTGCACCTCTCCCCACTGCTATCTCATTCGGTACAAAAAACGACTAACTATTTTATAAATACCCATTAAGAATTAGAATAACGAATTATTTCAAATTATCTTTTACATGTTTAATTGTTAAACAAAAAATAATTTAAAAATATGTAATGAAATATATAAAGAAAAATACATCAAGGGCGGAGTTATCTGTCATATAGTCGGCAAATTTGTCATATGATACTTCGGATGAATAATTAATTTGTATCTACGTGAGGTTAAATAATCTAAAAATAGTTTTGTATAGTTAGGTAAATGAATACTATGTACATTACAATTAACAATGCCATTCTGTAATTGAAAGTACAGAGGACATGAATTATTATAGTAATTAAATTAACTGCACCTTCGCGCTATTTTCTGTATTAACTAATCATATTGATAACACAATATCATAATAGATTCTGAATAATAATGAAGTTTTAGAAGATAAAAACTGAACTCACGAAAACGAACCTGAGTTCGTTGGAGACAGTACATATTTAAATTTATTATTATCTGTCTGTATTAATTTAATGATATATTTAAGAGTCGCTTAATGTTGTGTCAGATTACACCGAATTTCATATATACCTATACCTATATACCATGTTTGTATACCTACCTAATTTATTTAAGGGTAATTTAGAACCAATTATGAAAAATAAGATTACGGATATCGCTTAGTACTATTATTGATGAGGCTTTTAGGGCTTAAGGATTTCAACCTGGACTTTCTAGAAAGACCGCAATAATAAGTGACAATCTAGAGAATCTATATTCTATACGATAAAATATATTTTAACACTAGCAGACCCGGCCACGCGTTGCTGTGGTTGGTTGGTATGGTTGCTAAGGTTTTTGATATACCTATTACATTGTAGTAAACTAATTAAGAAGTCGCGGTATTAGAAAAAATAAAATAAAAATTTAAAAAACCCTCGACCGCTAAGTAAAGGAAAAATTCAAAATGCAAGTAAATTTATCAAGGCCAGTAATAAAATAACAATATTTTGATATTATCGTATAGTCAAAGACCTCATTCATTAGCTCCGAAAATTTTTAAAATAGACACTCATCAACGTATCTACTAAGGTCCCCCGACGTAACAACTTCAATAAGTACATAATAATATTATTATCCTTTTTAGACGTCATCTAGTATCCTAGTATCCGGGATTTTTTTTTTTTCGGTTTTTTTAAATTATTTCCCTTTTTTCTATGTTGTACTAAATGAACCTACGAATAAACTAATTTCCCCTGTTTAGGTTTTTACTATCAATAATGTATAAAAACCTTTCGCCAGCACCAATTAAATTTTGGGGACGACTGCTTCTATTTCGACCAAACATAGCTAAGAACCATCTCGACAAATCAAGCTTTCGATTAAAAAAAACCGCATTTAAATCCGTTTACGTATTTGGCCGTTACGTATCCACAGACAGACACACAGATACACAAATGTACAGGTCAAACTTATAATACCCCTCTTTTTGAGTCGGGGGTTAAAAATAATGATGTGGACCGCTGTTTTTTTTGTAAAGAACATGGCGACCTCTATGACTGATTTTCTACTACCATTACCTAACCCTTGATACAGTAATATAATAATTATTAGTGATGCGCCGAATATTTGGTAAGTAGTCGGTATTCGGTGTATTTGTTATCTTTTTCGCAATTCTTATTCGGCCGAACTATTCGGGTTTGATGCCGAATATATTCGGTTCGAGTATTTCTATTTTTTTGGCTACACCACGCTTTACTATAAGACACTATACCGCTATACATAAGGCGTTTGCGCTACTTGACAACAGGGTGGTTGCAACAATGAAATTATTATTTACCAAAGAAGACGAAAACGTTAAAGCCACCGGATTGGAATTTGAAGGAGGTCTTTGAACACTATTGATCAAAATTATCGTACAGTTAAGGTATTTAATTTTAAATTTAATTATTATTATATTATTTAAGATGGTAACAAATGAGTAGACTACAAATTTGTAAGTAAGGTATTTAGGGCAGATAGTTTTAAATTTTTTAAAATAATATTTGTTATTTTAAATTATTAAAAATTTTATTTTTAATTTAATTTTGCACTAATCGGTGCACAATATTTTTGGTTGACCCGTCTCACATAAATAGATTCAACGTAGAAGCAGGTAATTTGAATGTATTATGTTCATTATAATATGAGTTTATATATACTTCAGTCTAAGTAATACTTGGCTGGCTATATTAACACTAAAAATGAACTCATAATTTATTCTCAGCATCGCGCGTTAATTTGGATTTGATGTTAAATTGTATATGAAATATTTGTACTTTTAACATAACGCCATCTGTTGAACACTAACTCAATCCAGTCAACAGATACAACGTCATCTGTTAAATTTGTTTGGATTCACAGATAATTGTAAAGAAATAATTTGCAATAAAATAATATTGCGACTAAAAATTAAGATGTAAGTTATCCTATGTTTCAAGTTGGATCAAACTGCACACGGTGTGCAAATTTGATTAAAATCGGTTAAGTAGTTTAGGAGTCCATCGCGGACAAACAACGTAACATGTAATTTATATATACGAAGATGAGAGTACTGTGTGTTTATTATATTTGGTTGCTTAAAAACACTTTTTGACATAAAATGTACTGAATTTCGGTTTCTTTATCGATATGATTTTCTAAATAAATAAATAGTGAAAAAATTGAATTTGAGTTATACTTGAATATTATATAACTGGATATATTCATAACAGTAACTAAGGTGATGTAGTTTTTAGATTAAACCAGAGCTTGCTATGTCTACTAAGTCTTACAAGTATAAAGTCACTGATATACCTACTACCTACTTCATGTGTATTAATTCCGTTCAACATTATTTTATTTTTGGCTACAATCTATCAAATCACCTCTAAATCTTTCAAGACTGACTATTGATATAATATAAGAGCAAATAATATATATACATATTATCGCGGTCGGGGGTCTGCGGTCTTAAAAGACCGGAGCGGCGTTACGCTGAGGTCGCTGTATTCGATCTCAACTACCGCACCCTCCCGCTTGTAGAGCGAAACGGACCCTGTCCGCAGAACTGACGACAAAGTCGGGTGACTAATGATCACTCCTAACGGGCGCCGGTGATCCGTCTCTCAAAGGATAAAAGGGTCTCGACTCGAAGGGGTAATTAAAACGAGAATGTACAAACATTCAGTAAACCCAGTCACGAGTAGCTTTCGATCGGGCTCTTCTACGATCCTCCCGTACAATAATAGAGCTTTTCTACGATAATCCCTTATAAAAAGTGGGCTCTTCTACGATAATCCCATACAATGTTGCTATTCAGGGCTCTTCTACGATTTTTCCCTTTCTTCTATCTTGCTGTGGCGGTCCGAGGCGAATGGAATACCGCATATCCCCATACTGGCGGGTTATAGGCAGCCGGCTATACCGTAAAGAGAGTCACTGAATAGCAACGCGTTTTTCGCTTATTTTTATCTATGCCCCCGTGACTGAGAATAAGAAATAAAATGGTAAAAATATAAGAAATTCTATAAATTTTTTAACACCTTTAAAGTCGTTTTTCTTACTAATTATCCCTCTCCCCTATGAGCTGTCGTACAATATTATGTTCACCCCGCTATATACTACATAATTAATCTACTATTAACATGTTATTTCAATTCTACATTTTCTCGAGGGTATATTAGGAGTGAAAGAGATAGCCTTCGAATGCTATTTCTCTCTTTCTTATTGTTGCACAAAAGAATGCTCTGTAGCGAGTGCGACAAATGCTTACTATATATAATTGTTAAGTTATTTTAATTCTACAATAAGTTATATAAAAACAATTAAATAATGAATTATGATGATAAAACAATTAAATATTATTAATATTAGTATCATAAATTGTCGCCGACACATATATATGATATTTAAATAAGGTATGATTTAATAAACATTATAATTTCAATTATTATAAAGTAATTCAAGTTTTTATCTAAATTTAAAAAAAATACATTTTTTCACATCAAACTTCAAGTAACACATAGAAATCAGATTGAAATTTTAAGTTTAATGACCGAACATAAAGATAATAGAAGATAACGTTATGGTTTTCATATATTTTTAATGAAAATTAATGTTATGTTACCTAATATGAAGAATATTTAAAATTAAAAATATCCAGGGATATGTTTCAGATAAAATAAAGACTTAAAAATATGTATTATTATATTTATTGTCAATACAAAATTCAAAAGTTTGTGCTACCTTACATTTGGGTGCTTTTGAACGTATTTAGAACAGAACACAAAAACTCGAGTAATTATATAAACAACACTATTGCGTTTATAGAAATGAAACAAAATAATTTTATTTTATATGCACATATATATTTATTATTTATATTAAATATTTAAATGTCATAAATACGTAGCAGGCATTTGAACTTTCATCAGATCCAAGCTGTGGTAATAAAAGAAATAACTTTACCTTAAGTTTTTACACTTCATATAAATAACTTACGATCAAGGTTTGAAGGTCATTTTCAAAGCAATTTCTTAATCAATTTATAGCTTAATTCTTTGATACAAGACTAGACATTCAATTAGAATAGCTGCTTAATATAAGTGTAGTTATCATCTTATAGTTATCATCTCTGTTTGTTTTGTATATGTAGGTACTGTGGCTTCAAGTCGTTATAACTCTATCTGTTCGATACTCTCCATCTTCATAACTTCGCTTTTCAGTAAGTAATTTAAATACACCTGCACCACTAGAAAAATATAAGGTAAATATAAATACTTTTTTTAAAGATATAACAATCTCACAAATTTGTTTCTCGCTATCTTTTAAATGTATTATGTAAGCTACCTATAATAAATGATATACTTACTAAAAACTAAGAAACATATAGAAAGAAATATCACCATAGTAATTATATTTATAGTATTTATAAATACGATCAAACAGCACATAAAGGACAGTGATCCAAAAACACAAATACTATATTTGTAATACATTTTCATTATTCTTCGATTTTTCTGAAATAATAAATATTGTTATACCGCTACGTCATTAATGTAACTTATAAGCGGCTATTTATATAATTCTTACCAAACAGACGCCTATTATAACAACCAAAGCAATAACAATGTCAATCATATCTAAGACAAACGCCAGCCATGGTACAATATCTGAAAATAATATCAATATACCTAATAAATTTGGTACATTTAGGATTTCAAGTAATATTATTGTCAGCCCCAAGCTCATCACCTGTAGACAAGGAGATTTTTATCTGTACAAATAAAATAGAATCGAAACAAAATATTTGGTTCTATTGTAATCAAATTAACAGAACAATAGTTTTTACACCATTTGTCTGTTTGTCTATTGTCTAATAATGTATATTTTCTTGTTTGTTTGTGCATCACGTATAAATACTGTACAAATATTGAAGAGTTGAGTAAAGGTTTACCAAAAAAGTTAGTTCTGTGACTCTGCTTTGTGTGTCATTAAGTCAGCCGCAATAAGGTGCTTTAAATCAAATCAATTTTACAGACAAACCTTTTAAGTCAAGAATAATTTTAATATTCAGTTTTTTTTTAGTATTCCGCACTCAACAATGTATTTGGCTTTTTAGCTAAGTTCAGATCTTTTCATAAAAATATCTATAATATACTTACCAGCTTGATTAAAGCTAAAACAATTATACCAAGTCTTGGAGGAATACAAAAACAGCATGTTTTTTGTACTGTTCCGAGCTGTTCTGTCTCGTCTGTCTTGTCACTCAAAGTTAGCTGACAGGCTTCCATGTTTTTTCGAAGTGCTTTTACATAAAATATTAATCTACTACTTCAACACTAAAATAATTAAATAAATTTAATCTTTCCAAATCTTTAAGGGAAAACAGTTACCATTTCGTCATAAAGTTATTTAATTCGTCATCTAAATAATTGTTGGTAAATAATCAATTAAAATTTTATTATACTCGCTGAAATAGTTTCATTCAAATATGTGTAATATTACCCTTATTACTCATTAAAATTGGCGAGATGACATCACTTATAATACCACAACTAAATATGAATGAAAAAACCATGAAGTGTCATGCTACTTTTGTATTAACTTAATATTAAAAAAAAAAGTAAAATTAATCCTGCGTAACGAATAATGTATAAAAGCAAACTAAACTTACGTCATGTTCACAACACTGACTAGAGTGAACTAGTTGATAGGAATTTATAAAATTCAAGCTGTATGTCAAACCAAGAGAAAATCTATATCTATATCTATGATAGGAGAAATAAATTGTATTTATATAAATGATTTTCTCTCTATAATATATATTTGTGACATAAAAGGTTATAATGTTGCTTTGCTTTGTAATGTTGTTTGGATCTAATACACATTACATAATTGACATCATTCGTATTGCATTGCACAAGCAGATAAAAAATAAATAACTAAATAAAGTAATAGATATAGCATTAGCGCGCCAAAATTGTTGAAGAAGAATTCAGACAATTTGATTTCGTCAGCTATTTGTGAGTGACATAAAACGTAATATTAATATTTTAAAATGAAAAGTTGTATATTAAGAAATAAAACTATGATAAGTGCATTAACTGCTAAGATAAATAAAAGGGCAGGAATATCTTACCATATGGAAGTATAATAAATTTCAATATTTTGTATTGTTCTATTTCTCATTAGCAAATAAATTAATAACATGGTAGGTCGAGCACGATAGAGTCTTAATGACGACTGTGACAAGGCCCGTTATCTTCTAGATATCTGATTCGTCTTTGAAAATAACTATAATATATATTATTTTTATGTTAGTACAGATTTTAGAACAACAACTCTTACGCAAATCAGTATTAATATCTTTATATAAAATACTTAATTAGAAGCCTTATCTTCTTCGAGAATTGAGCTATCAAATAATATGCAAATCAAACTGGTAGATCTAAAGTTTAAAGGGTTGTAAACAAATAAATAGAAAAGTTCCATCTTTTATATATTCTATATTATATTTTATGCTATTAATAGAAGTTTTTGTTTATAAACTTCCACTACTTTAATCGTGATGGTCAGAAGTGTATTGTATTGAAAATAATTAGAATATTAATATTATTTATAATAATAGATACTAACGCCAAGCTGACATTAATCATTCAAAACTTGAAACTCGGCCAAACCGTGAAATAAAAAAAGTTTAATTAAGTAATTAAAAAAAATATACTTTCATTCAAATTAAATTCAAAAATTCTACTGAAAACTAGAAGAAAGAAAAATCTAGCATATTTTTTTTTACAAACTGAGTATATGCTTGACTATATTCCACCTGATGGAAAGTGGAAATGTAGTCATAGGTAGTAAAACGCATTAACATAGCAACCTATTCACTTTTCTTTTGAAAACACCCACATTGTAATCGGCCGCACATACTGACGCAGGTAAGCTTCAGGTCCTTCGCTGTATGCACTAAAAAAGACGAAGAAAAACGCTTCGTTTGGACAAAGCGAATGTCCACAATGTAACATGGATGTCAACAAAGTAAATGTGGATGGATAACGGTCGTGCGTCGGAACGTCCGATAATGAAAGGGGACGGTGGAATTAACTTGTGTAATTCATACGCACACTCGCCAAAACGCATCCTGTAACACACTGAGAGGCTAGCAATTCTACGCCTATGTTCAAGGCTGTGGAGACTGGCTTTAACCAATACGGGGTAGCCTATAAGCCAGAACTGCATGATGAGACTTTGCAACACCAGAAAATATGCAACCCCAGTACTCCACACATGACCGGATCTATGCTTTATATAATACAAGTAGCTGTCCCGGTGTAAAGTACTATCGGATCTTCGCAAGAATAGCAAGCTTTTATGCAGTTGCTCTTACTCTGAACTCAATGCACAGACAACAGTTGAGGTTCGAGGAAATCTGTAAGCCTAACAACTGAAACCAGTGGATGTATTCCTAAGATATATTCTGAAAAAGAGCAGGCAAAGTGAAAGGGTTTCTTTTGGCGGTGAACAGATACGTCTGGGTTTTGGTGGCGTTGAATGTTATAAGTTTGGCATTACCCCATGCGGAGACTGTCTGAAGTATGTAATTCAAGCGTTCCACAGATGCTTATCTTTCATACTGTACTTGATTTCTACTAGCTCGAGTACTCGGCAGATATATATCTGCAACTGTGCTGCCGTCTGCATATCCAGAGATACCGGGCTTCAGTAGATCGTTAACGTGCAGCAGATAAAGAGTTGCAGAAAGAAAGGACTCCTGAGGCACTCCGACATTCATTGTCAAGATTTCCGAAGAACACCCGTCGATTACTACTCGGAGAGAGTTTATAAGTCAGTTAAGTAGAGATTATATTTAATTTTTTTTTTGAAGCGATAACTTTAATTTTGACTACTTAATTTATAGAATAACATCAAGTAAAAAGTAATTCATTTCATTTGTAAATATTTTTATATGCATATTAAAACGAAAATAATAATTTGTTACAAAAGTCTCCACTTCCAATGTGTGGTCTTAAGCACACACGATATTTTAATTTTTTTATCATAATAGCCAGAATAAATTGTCTGTAAAAGAAAACATTCTTTCATCAGTATTTTCAGTAGTATAAGGCAACATATATTTGGACTCAGTAAGTAAGCTAACATCATAGAGATATTATACATAATTCTATGGCTAACATCCACATCTGTCAAGTATGATTTTTTGATGTAAATATTGCTATAATCAGTTTTGGTTCTTTCCCATGAAAATACTATAATTGTGGATTAAAAAGCAAGTCATAAATTTACTTTATGTATAACAAATATTAACACACTATGTATATGTATATATATATATAATATATTATATATAATATAATATATTATAACATTATATATATATATAATAATTATATATATAATACTACAAATAAAATAGTTAAATATAATCTAAAAAAAAAATTTAGTCCAGCTGAAACTTTAAAAGTAAAAGATTATAATTGACACAATGAATTTCATATATATTTTTAAAATTTATATTATGTTACATAGAATTACTTATATTATGTTACATAGAATTATTTATATTATGTTACATATAATTATTTATCTTATGTTACATAAAATTATTTATATTATGTTACATATAATGATTTGTTAGCTGAAAATAGCTACCCAGGAAATAATTAGCTATCCAGGGAAGTGATGCGGATGGAAAAAGACTTCGTAATAAATATATTTCCAAAATCAAAAGTTTCTGCAACTTGACACTTAGATACTTTAGGACACTTTTACAATCGGTAATTGGTAATCGGTGTTCAAGGTAAATGACTAACTAATTCACTTCGAATTGCTCCTAGACTTTCTACATACTTTGATGCTAGACTAGATCTTCAATATGCATATTTAGTTATATTGTGTGATATTTTTTGTAATAAATGTACACTGTGGCTGTAGGTCATTATAACCGGATCGGCTCACTAATCTCCAGCTTCTTAACTTCGCTCTTTAGCAAGTAATTTAAATACTCCTGCATCACTAGAAAGGTATGAGAAAATATCAATATAAGATTATATTTTACAATTAAACGTCAATCTCAAAAATCGGTATTAAGGTTTTTTTATTGTAAAAAAATAAATAATAATTAATATACTTACAAATCGTCGAGAAAAATATAAATAGAAAGATCAACAGAAAAATATAATTTGAAGTAATTAAATAGACAATCGCGCAGCATATCAAGGCCAGTGCTCCAAAAATACAAATACTATATATATAATACATTTTCATAACTCTTCGATTTTTCTGAAATAATAAATATTGATGTATTGCTAAATTTTCAACTGATACAACTTATAAGAGAATACTTATATCATTCTTACCACGCAAATGCTTATAACGGCAACCAATGCAAAAGCGATGTCAACCAAATCAAGGGAAATAGCAATCCATATCATAATATGATGTAACAATATTGGGTGACCGAATAGATAAGACATAAGTAGGGCATCAAACAAAAGTAGTAACAACCCCAAACTCAGCACCTGCAGACAAGGACTCATATACATATATACATAGGTACAGATAAAACTCATGCAATAGGTAATATTCAAGTTTTTTTTTGACTAAATTAGTCATTTACCTTTTTATATCGTAGAAAATATATATATATATAGATTTGAAAATATTCTCGTTATTTTTCAAAGTGAAACTTAAGCTGTTCAAACACCGTCATTTTACGTCATTTTTATATAATTTATTAATAAAACCCTTTTGTCAAAGTTAGATGGAAGCGTCGTAAAGACATTGAAGTTATGGCTCGGGTTAGCGCACTCAGCGGACTCTTCAACCTTATTTAGAGACCGAAACAATTTTGGATTAAAATTAAAGAAACCATCGGAGCTCTACAAACATCTAAGAGTTACCAAAAGACATATCATCGGAAAATCTAAAGATGATACTGTAACTTCTCTTCCAAAAGACAAAGTTGCCTCAGAGCTCGAGTCACGATTTCAATTCCATAAAAAAATTATGATAGGTGCTCAAACAAATAAAGTAGGGCTAGGATCAAGTAGGAAAGTTCAAGACATAGACATAACAAAATATTTTATTCGACAAGACGAAAACGATAATTACCGACTCCACGCGATGAGCCTAGAAATTCAAAACGAATGGGTAACCATAGGAGATTTTTGTATTCCACTAGCTTTGAAGTGGCGCACCTTAATTTATGATTGGTCCTCAGCATTATTAAAATTCTATCTTAATTCATTCCAAATGACTCTCCCAGATCAAAGTAATTTAGTAAGATGGGGCAAAGCCGCCGAAAAGTCTTGCAACATCTGTGGGGAGGCAATAGGAACCGCGAAACACCTATTAGTAGGGTGTAGGGTACTTCTAGATAAAGGTCAATACTCGCGTCGCCACGACAAGATATTAGAAAATATATGGAAAGCGGTTAGTCTTTCAGTAACAAGAGCGCGGAAGGGTATAACAACCACCAAACGATCTGTAGAATTCGTAAAAGAAGGCTCCTCCAAAAAATCAAAAGTGAAGCCTTATTCAATATTAGGCGCGGCTCCTGATTGGACTCTCATGATGGACACGTATGAAAAGCATTACAAAATCCCTGGGGATATTGGTGTTTCGTCATCCAGACCGGACTTATTCCTGTATTCGAAACATCTGAGGCGCGTGATACTTGTGGAGCTTACTGTTCCTTGGGAAACAAACATCCCAAGGGATCACACACTCAAGCTCAATAAGTATTACGAACTAACCAACGAACTGATCAGGAATAAATTTGTAGTTAGTTTGTTCGCGGTAGAAGTGGAAGCGAGAGGTAAAACAGCAAAATCTCTCTATAGCCTACTTAAAGACCTTGGCCTTTCTAGAACAAGCATCGGTTCATTTCTAGAACGTATTTCAAAGGTGGCATTAGTAGGTTCCAAGGTTCCAGGTTTCCAAATTTGGTTAGGTAGGGAGAGGAGTGTGGAGGGTGAGGGTGAGCGTTTTTGCGCATAATAAAGGGGCCCCTTAAACCTACTCCAGGGTCGCAAGTCCCAGGCACTGCTTACACTCCTCTCCTTGCAACGCGATGGGCCCGGCACCCGCACGGTGAATCCATGGATTGCTAAGAAGCTTTGTCTTGTATTACTATGTATTATTTGCCATAACAAACATATAGCAGAAATTCACTCCGGAAAACTATTTTTCCCTTAATTACAATAACATCTAGTGAGGTTCATTTCTATGTACCGTAGGTCAAAGTTAGTTTATATCTTGATATGATAGACGCATTGACATATTACACAACAATTTTGCACCTTGAGCAGTTCGAAGGTAAGTCATTAAATAAAACTTTTTTTTTTAATATATACAGTTAAAACCATTTGAAAGCATCATAGAATTAGTAGTGAACCCCACTACAAATTCTAATATTCTAATTTTCTTTTCGGTACCATGTTTTAATTAAATTTTAATTTTGTCTACACATATCAATTATTACTGTGTCTCAAATAATCACTTATATAAAAAATATAATTGAATGTATAAGCATTTCTTATACATGACTATCATGACTTTGACATCTGCTATTTTGGTAATATGTGTGCTTTCGCGGTATTATAATGCTAAGTCCTCTCTACAGGTTTATTTGATAATTAAAGACCTCGGTCCACTCCCGTAAACCCTCGCTCGAATCCTAATTGGGTGGAGAAGAAATGACGGAGAGGCAAACATGGTGTTGCGAGGGAACCACCGATACTTATTTTAATATTTGTATAAAAATCGATGCATATCCCTTGCATCGAGTATTATTTATTTATTTATTTAATCTTTATTGCCTAAAATAGTACAATAGGCGGACTTAATGCTTAAAAGCATTCTCTACCAGTCAACCCGAGAATACAGTGCAAACATAGAGTAAGGCGCTTAAAATATAAAACATTAATACAGGAAAAAGCAACATTAGAATAAATTAAATAAAATTTATATGCATATAACACATTGCATCTAATGTATATAATAAATCATAAATACTTGTGTTAGCTTTTATACATGTAGTAGTTTGGTTTTGACTAAAAATAAAGATATCAAGTTGATGATTTGACTAAAACAATTGAATCTCTGTATAGAAGTTTAATTAATAAATTAAATGTAATATTGGATACTGATTTGACTAAGAATAAGAAGTATATAAGTCGCAGCTCGGTTAAGAGAAGACATTGTGAAATTGGGAGTACGAGTTGTGTGGTGGTGCTATTCTGATAAAAGTGTAACAGTTATAATAAACCGCTGAGTGTGTGATCGAGAGACTAAATTGTGTAACAGTGATAGTTGAGAGTTTAAATGGTAAACAGTTTAGTGTATTTGTGAACAGTGTCATAAAGTGCTATAAAGAATAAAACGACCGTCGTTGGCGATTCTTTGCGGTAAGAGAGATCTAAAACTTGTTTTCAATAAATCAAAACACTTACACAAATACATACCTTATACATACATAAACATATTATACAAACATATACATATATTTAAATATATACACATAGATATAAATATATACATATATATATGTCTCATACGTCTATATGACTCATACGTATATATGACTATATATGACGTATATATGACTCAATACGTCACGGCGTTCACACCCCACTGTTACAATGATATCAATTGAGTTACTAATTATCGTTAAATTATCGTGATCTGCGACATATATATACACATCAATTCACAATATAAATTATGATATATATAATAAGAAAGTATACACAAAACGTAATAAATAGACATTTTAATTATTATTCTGTAGATGTTCATAAAAATACAGATGAACTGCCCTCTTAAAGGCCATTCTGCTGGTTGATCGTCTAATGGTTTCAGGGATGCTGTTCCAGAGTTTAGTTGTGTGAACTGTGAAAGAGCTTGAGAGAAACCCTGTATGGTGAAAAGGGGTGAAGAGTTTTAGATTTGAGGTGGAGCGAAGATGGAGGTCATGAGTATTTCCCAGTAATCGAAATTTAGATTTCAAATACTGGGGACAAAGGGGATAGTTTAGAAAAGTGAACAATTGACACAAATATCTGGAGGACTTTCGTTCTCGTATAGGAAGCCATTTAAGTTTTGAACGGTAAGGAGATATGTGGTCATATTTGCGAAGACCAAAAATAAAGCGTGTACAGCTGTTGAAAAGACGATCTAATTTGTTTAAGTGGCATTCAGAGATGTTAGAGCAGCAGACATCAGCATAGTCAAAGAGAGGAAGGATAAGTGATTGCACTAGCAGAGTTTTAGTCCGAATGGGTAGAAAGTTCTTGTGACGATACAATGCCCGTAGAGTACTAGTAACTTTGCGAGAGATTTCACTGACGTGAACATTCCAGCATAATGTAGAGTCAATATTTAGGCCTAGATTTTTTACAGCAGATGAAAAAGGAATGTTTATATTGTTATAAGACAGTGACATTAAATCGATAGATTCCAATTTATGTAGCTGTCGCTGACTACCTAATATTATAGCCTGACATTTCAAAGGGTTAACATTAATACCAAACTTTAAGCACCACTCACAAATATGTTGCAAGTTAGAATTTAAGGAAGCAATGGCATTATTAATGTTGTCAGGCTTAGCATGTGTGTAAATTTGCAAGTCGTCGGCATAAAGATGGTAAGAGGTAGTGAGATATGTTGTAATAAAGTTGATAAATAAAGAAAATAAGAGTGGAGAAAGTATACCGCCTTGTGGTACACCAGCATTCAGGTCACACCAATCAGACAGAGTACTGTCGATGCTTACCGCTTGCTGGCGACCGCGAAGATAGGATGAGAACCAATTTAGTTTGTTGGAAGAAATATTAAGGTGTGAAAGGAGAGCAACAAGAATGTCGTGATCAACCGAGTTAAAAGCGTTAGAGAAATCGATAAGGACTAACACGGTTAACTGACCACCTTCCATTGCATCTCGGACATCTTCCACAACCTTGAGTACCACAACCTTGAGTATTATCCAGTAGACCAATCAATTTATCAGAAGTATTTCAAAGAATAGGTACGCTTTAGATATTAATTAAATCTTTATTTATTTAAAAATGTACATGCTATATTTCCTAACATTAACAAAATCAACAATTAACTACTAAGAATTACCTAAAAGTATCGATTACTATAAAAAGCAAAGTAAAACATACATTAATAGATACAATCAGGTTCCCAAAAATACCATTATTTTTATATAAATTAGATAGAGATCAGAAAGAATACTTTGAATTTGTCATTGCTTCAAATATAAATGCTATAAAAGACAAGAGGCAGCATCAATTGTGGAGAAACTTGAAGTAAGTAATCAATATTTTTATTAAGTATATAATTATTTACCATGGTGTAGTAATTTATTAATTAAGTTTCTAATATTCGGCTATATGCAAGTTATACCAATGTTGGTCTGTTACATTGATTTATGCTGTTAAGTCAGAATCTACTCCACTTAGTCCGCCGCAGCAAGCTTCTATAATTCTAATCAGTTATACTAACAAACCCATAATTCACTGATTATTTTAATTTTCAGAAATTATTAGTATTCCACACTCAAGAGTGTATTTGGCTTTTAACTTAGCTTATACAATTAACTATAATCTTTTTTTAAGAATATCTATAATAAACTTACCAGCTTCATTAGCGCCAAAACAATTATACCAAGTCTCGGAGGAATACAAAAACAGCATGATTTTTGTTCTGCTCCGAGCTCTTGTTCTGTCTCTTCTGTCTCGACACTCAAAGTTGTTTGTCTGGCTTCCATGATTTTTTTTTGCAGTGTTTTCACTTATAATATTGATTCACTAAATCACCACTAAAATAAATAAATAAAATTCAATGATTAAATATTTGAAATGGTCTATAAATACATGTCCAGCCATGTTAAGCTGATTAAATTAAAAACAAATATCAACTGAAAATTTTAATGATATGGGAAAGATTTGAGACTTCTTAATTCTTCAATGGAAAACACGTACGAGTTCGTCAAGTACTTCTTCGTCTAAAGGTCAATTAATTCGTTATCTAAAATGTCGGGAAACACACAATTAAAATATTCGCTTAAATAGTTTAATTTAAATGTGTAATATTATCCTCATTACCATTATTCCATTCAATATTGTTAATGAAGGAGCTGTTTAATTACAATAATAAATATGAATGAAAAAACCATGAACTGTAGTGCTATTTTTGTATTAACTTCATATTAAAAAAAAAAGAGTAAAATCAATCCTGCTTAACGAAATTAAAAAAAAAACAAAAAATTCAAAATTCGAAATATCTTTATTCAAGTGGGCATTTACACGCACTTTTCGTCGTCAATGATCGTCAATGATTACAATAAATTGGTCAGTATCAGTCAGTCCGTGAGTAAGCTACCACCAGCTCGGAATGCTGCAGTGTTGAGAAGAGCATACCAGAAACTCAACAGCAGCTTTTAAAATGAAACTTAACAATGGTTGACTTACATATAACATTAACCCTGCAAATGAGTCGAGGACCCAAGTTCCACACATTTCGATCAACCAAAAATTCTTGAATGTTATAATAGGTTTTATTTAATAATATACTTTCAATTTTAGATTTAAAACTAAGAAAAGGAAGATCTAAGATATTGTGGAACTTTATTTTATATGCGTACACCCATGAAGGATTTGTTAACTTTTCGATCGAAATTTAGGCGTTATAAGTTTCTTTTATTTCTTGTATTGATCGTATGTCTGTCGCTGTTTTCAAAATAGGTATTTAAATTTTGAAGTATATATAGTATGTTATTAAAAATGTATTAAGAAGCGACTGCAAGAATACCGATTTCTTTAAAAACGTCTCTCAGGGAATCTCCAGGAAAGTTTGCCGTTCTTGCGAAGATCCGACAGTACTTTACACCCGGACAGGTACTTGTATTATACAAAGCATAAATCTGGTCGTGTGTAGAGTACTGTGTTCACATATCCACCTGATGGAGAGTGGAGATGTAGTCATAGGTGGTAAGGCACTTTAACTTAGCAACACACCCGAAATACCGACACAGGCAAACTGTTACAGTCCTGTCACTGTAGGAATAAAAAATATGAAGCAAAGCGATTCGTGCGGAGAGGGGGAATGTCCCCACCGTAAGGATGGATACCTGCCGTGCATCGGAACATCCAGTAATGGAAGGGGGACGGGGGAATTAACTTGTGTAAGTCTTGCGCACACTCACCAAAATATTTCCTATAGAATACTGAGAAGTTAGCAATTCTACGACTGTGTTTAAGGCTGTAGAGGTCGGCTTCGGCCAACTCGGGGTCGCCTATAAGCCTCTTTGCTCGCCTCTCAATTGAGTCCAAAACCGCAAGATGAAACTTTGCGACTTATTATTTTTCCATTTTTTTTAATGTATTTAAACACTATTATTGGTAATATTATAATATAAAGGTTTTCTAACATTTCATAAAGCAGCAAAAACGTTGATTAATCAAAAACTTATGACTTAAAAAAAACAAAGATAGAACAAACGTTAATAACTGGTTCATAACAAAATTGTTTTTTTTTTCCAACTATAAAAAAGCACCACTCCACTAAGTAAGATGTTTTGCATCTGTTATAAATCTAACATGTTTTACAGACCGGCCCTGTAGGTCAAAGATATTTTAGTATTATGAAAATTTTCAGTAATCCGTGATCAAGAGTGTGAATAAATGTTCTAGCTTAGATAGGATCTTATTATAAAACAATTGACTTACGAGCTTGATTGAAGCTAAAACTATTCCTTGAGGAATACAATAACAACATGACTTTTGAACTGGTGCCAGCTGTTCATTTGTTTCTTCTTTCGAAGTTGACTGAGACGCGTCCATGAAAGAGTGAAGTGAATGAAGAGAGACTTTTCACTTATAATATTGATCCAATATATAAACTCTGAAAAAAAAATAGTTACAAAACAACACTTGAAACCCTCTATTAAATTACTATTTCAAATTATCTATAAATATGATTAGATATGTTATATTTTTTTACTTATTAACTAATAAAAATTAACAATTAAGCGATACTGGTCCTTAACTTGTTTCGAACGGTTAGCCAGAGTTAATGCTACCCGTAAGAATTATGTATTTGTTTTTTCTAAATATATTTTAAATTAACTTCTACAACCTACTGTCCTATTCATAATAAGGTTTATGAAAAAAAAATCAAATTAAGAATAAAACCCCTACTAATACCAATAACAGCTCCAAGTTTTTTTTTATTATTTTTTTTTGTACGTTTTAATTAATGTAAAATAAATCTGACTACTAAATATTAACGTGTTTACCGGTGGAAGAGACTCTATAGTTTGTCATATAGTCAATTAGTTGGTCATCTAAAATGTCACATACACAATTTAAATATGATTATACTAGCTAAAACATTTTTATTTAAGCGTTTTTAATACTATTTCCACTAACAATTGAATACCGTTTATAAAATACCTGGCAAGATGACTTCAATTGAGAAACTTTCAATTGAGAAAAATTGCACCTTCGTGGTATTTTCACATTAACTAAATATTAAAAAAAAAAGTATCCGAATATATTCTGAACCACACTGACGTGTGAATTGTAGTGCGAACTATATTTATAAAACTAAACTGAATTCGCGTCAGTTTCTCACCAGCGACTACTCTGAACTAGATGTATTCTAGACAGTAGTCTGCCAAGTTCAATGAGTCATACGAATACAAAATCAATGGTATGCGAAATAAACTTTGTTCGCGTAAAATTCTTTCTCTTGATGTCCTTAATAATAGTATATTTTTTATTTTTGTTAGTTTAAGACTACTAAGATAAGACCCTTCTATGAAACGGTATTAAATCTTAATTGTACAAAGAAATTGATAAAATTGGCGGGCTTGATGATAAAGCACTCTCTATTACGTCACTAATTTAATTACCAGAAAAACACAAATGAAAACAAAAAAGAAGGGATAAGATTAAAAACGATCTAAAACTCAATCATATTTATTACCAATTCAAAAATGAAAAGTTACTTGCAACCTGACATTTAGGCACCTACGTTTGGACACATTTACAATTGAATACGAAAACTACATATACGAACTATTGTATGCTCAAAACAATTTACAGCTATATTTTATTCAATGTTTAAGTTACATGATAAGTAACAAACATTAGTTAGATCTAAACTCCGGTATTTACTGCAAAGATATGACAAAATTTGTGTTGGCTTAACTTTTTCAGAACTGCTTATAAGTACGTTGTTAAACGTTTAAACGTGTTTGAAGCTGCTTATGAATGATGAAATAATTTAGTACTAATTACTAAAAGAATTACTACTTACGATTGTATTCTTACTTTACTTATGCCTTATCTGCATCTTTGATACTAGACTAGATATTCAATAAGCATCTACTCAATATTAAAATAGTTAGTAATATTTAGTAATATTTTTTTGTAATAAATGTACACTAAAGGCTGTGGCTCCAGGTCATTATAACCGGAACTGCTCTATACTTTCCAAATTTATAACTTCGCTCTTTATCAAACGATGCAAATATTCCTGCAAAACTAGAAAGGTATAAAAAAATATCATTATAAAAGTGTATTATGAAATTTGACGTCATTATCATAAATTTTTATTTATTTTTATTAATTATAAAGTATACAAATGTAGTCTACCTGTAATAAATGATATACTTACTGAAAGTTAAGAAAGATATAAAAAGGAATTTCGACAGAAAAACTAAATCTCCAGTAATTATATAAATAATCACGCCGCAGAAGACGGTTAGTGCTCCAAAAACACAAACACTGTATATATAATATATTTTCATTATTTTTAGATTATTCTGAAATAATAAATATCAATGTTTTGCGAAGTTTTCAAGTGATACAACTTATAAGAGATTACTTATATCATTCTTACCAAACAAGCGCTTACAAAGACAGCCACTGCAATAATTAAGTCAACCGCACCTAGGGTAATAGCAATCCACATCATAATATATTGTAACAATGTCAAGGGAACGAATACGCTACACGCCAGCAGGGCAACAACCAACATTACTAACAACCCATAGCTCACCATCTGTAGAGAAGGAGTAATATAAGATTAGGTATCTGTGCCTAATTATATTAATTTGCATATCTGTTCCTGCTTCAATAGTTTTATATTGATTTTGTATGATTATAGGCTATAGCCCCAATTAGTTTTAATATATTTTTTTGTCTTGTCTATGCTGTTAGCCCTGTTGACTATTACAGCGTCACCGGGGGAGCGGGTGGGTCAGGAGACCCGCCCTTAAAAGGGGGGGCCAGATGGGCCCCCATGGGGGACGACGTCCCGAGGGCGTCTCAGATTGAGACACGGACCTCGGCTCGGTGCGTCGTTAGTCAGGAGGGAAGCTAAGGAAATTTGGACACTAGCGTCCTCCGACGGCAGAACGCCGGAGCAACGGAGCACTTACTCGGTACGGTATAGACGGTGTGTGTCTGTACGTTGTGTGGTGTCATTATGCCTACGCGTACACGTTATTACCTACTGTGAACACGTCGTCGGGGTCAACGAGTACCGACTTGGGTCTTCTTTTTCTGACTAAAGTAGTCTTACGTGGTCTATACTCTGCGGCGTCAGCCACCAGTGGGTTCGGGTGTCGCTCAGCACGTTCAAAGTACTTTTGGGAAAGCCCCTTGAAGTATTTAGCGATGGTCGGAAGGTCTAAGTCTCTATGGAGATCGATGTTGCGTACGAACCACGGCGCCCCGGTTGCAATCCGTGTAAACCTGTTCTGAATCACCTGAAGGGGTTTCAGATTAGCGTGCGCAAAAGCGGGACTCGCATAGGACATGACGGACCGTATGCAAGCTTTGTAAAGTGTTAGTTTTAATAACATTTTATGTTTTTCATTTTCAAGTATAACACCAAAACCGAATCAGGAAATAATTACAAAGATACCAAAATACCAAATGCATTTGTTCACATTTTGATATGGATTGATATAAGATTATTTCTCTGTAGAAAATAAGACAGGACTATAATTATAATAAAAACTTATCATGTTAATTTCAACCGTGATACAAGTCAATGATAGATTATCTGTTCCATAATGCTACTGATGATGATGATGATGTACCAACTTTTCTCCACTGAGCTATCAGAAAATTAGTGATTTCAGGTTCATTCCTGAAAATTCTGACCCTAATTGGGGAAACACAAAGTAGGACCTCAAGGGACACACTGTATCACTTGGTCATTAGTGGGTAGAGCAAGATTAAGCTCACCAATAATTATTTAAGCATATCCAATATACGAGGTATTTTAAAATATTGTAGAACAAGATATTTATCAGGAACCCATTTGTAAGAATAGATGGGCTCGAAAAAATATTACTCAATTATCATTTTAAAAGTAAATACCATATATTTTGTAGAGTTCGATTTAGAGTGTAAATAAATCCTCTCGCATAGGTCGTATCTTCTCAAAAAATAATTTATATAAACTTACGAGCTTGATTGAAGCTAAAACGATTATCCCTATTCCCTGAGGAATACAATAACAACATGACTTTTGAACTGGTGCGAGCTGTTCATTTGTTTCTTCTTTCGAAGTTGACTGAGACGGAGCCATGAAAGAGGACTACTACTTTTCACTTATATTTTTGATCCACTTAATATCAACTCTGAAAAAAAATTAAGATACAATTAGAATACCATTTAAAAGAGTACTTTCAATAATGTTTTTGTATAATACTTACTTTGTAAAATAAATCTGACTAATACAATACAAACGTGTTCGCAGGTGAAAGACACTCAGGAGTTTGTCATAGAGTCAATTAATTCGTCATCTAAAATGAAATATTATACTCAATAAAATAGTTTTATTTAAGCATGTGTAATAATTAAAGTTATTTAATCTACAGTATTCAATTAAGATGACTTCAATTGTACAAAATGACTTCAAGGCAAGATGACTTTAATTCTACAAAATGAAAAACTGTACCTTAATGTTATTTTCCTATTAATTATTATTTTTTTTTTAATAAAAAAATCAGAATGTATTCTGAATAACACTGACGTGTGACTTGTAGTGCGAACTATATTTATAAAACTAAACGGAATTTGCGTCAGCTTCACACCAGTGACTGCACTGAACTAGATGTATTCTAGACAGTAGTCTGCCAAGTTCAATGAGTCATACGAACACGAAATCAATGGTATGCGAAGTAAAATTTGTTCATGTAAAATTATTTATCTCGAAAATGTTGTATTATTTTTCTTCTTCTACCCTTGATATAATTTTTGTGCTATATTTTTATTATTTTTATTTCTGTTACTTTATGCCTTCTGATAATTAGAACCTTACATGAAACGGGGACGAAGCTTCTTAACAATCCATTGATTTACAGTGCTGGCGCTGGGCCCATCGAGTTGCATGGAGAGGTGTGCAAACAATGCTTGGGACTTGCGACCCAGGTGTAGGTTTAAGGGGCCCCTTTTATGATGCGGTATAAACGCTTACCTTCACTGTCCACACTTTACTACTAGCACTAGGCACTAGAGAGAGCCCTGTCTAACTAAGTTTGAAAGAAACCTACTAATACCCCCTTTGAAATACGTTTTAGAAATTAACCGATGCTAGTTCTAGAAAGGCCAAGGTCTTTAAGTAAGTTATAAAGAGATTTTTCTGTTATACCTCTCACTCCACATTCTACCGCTTACAAAACTACTATATTTTTTTTCCTGGACAGTTCGTTAGTAAGTTCTTAATATTTTTTGGCTTAAATATGTGAATTCTGGTTATGTTTGTTTCCTAGGCAACAGCAAGCTCCACAAGTATCACGCTTTAGATGTTTTGAATATAGAGATATGTCAGGTCTGGACCACAAAACACTAACATTCCCAGGGATTTAGTATTGATTTTTATACGTGTCCATACTGAGAGTCTAATCAGGAGCCGCGACTAAATTAGAATTAAGCTTTTACGAACTCTACAAATCTTTTGGGGTTGTTATACTCTTCCGCGCTCTTGTTACCGAAAGATTAACCGCTTCCCGTATAATTTCTTATACCTTATGGCGTCTCCAGTATGGACATGTCAAATTTAAAATTATGGTTTTAAGAGCAGTCTAGTAGGTTTAATGATCAGTGAGCTTAATAAAATAAATCGAAATCTCTCTAGCTTTTTAACTTATTGTAATTTTATATTTGGTTTATAAAACCAGTTAATGTTTTTAAATCCTATTATTATAGCAATTAACTTCTAACTTAGGCAATTCCTTTGATGTTGCCCATGGGCGTACCGAGGGGAGGGCAGCTGCCCCTGGACATCGTATATCTCTCTACTATCTTCTATTGTAAATTAAAATTGGTATTTTACATTAAAAAATAAAACCAATTAAGTTTTAAAAAGTTGTTATAGATCTATGTCTTTTTAATAATAACAATTCTTATTAAACCATGATCAGAAAATTAAAATTACAGCTTAAAAATTACAAAAATATATAAAACAAAATCCGCTTTGCCCCCCCTAGCACAAAATCTGGGTACGCCCATGACGTTGCCATTACTTCTTTAATCAACTGGCTACATAAAACCGTACCCTTAGGAACTACTACTAGCGGTAGTAATAGGGGCTAGGTTGCCCCCCTCCCTCAAATATATCAACGGGGGTGGTGGCTAACCCTTCTATTCTAGTTGTTTGCAAATGGCTCACTAAATATTCAAGTTTGTGAAAAGAAATACTCTCCTGAATTTGTTGTGTGTTTCTTCTCATACTACATTTGGAACTCTCGAAACGTAAATTTTAAGTTAGGGAGCGTCTTTACAGAAGGGCTTTTTTCGATAAGATCTTACATAAGGGCTTATTGCCAAATAATAAGTATTTTGATTTAAGTTTTAGAAACTAAAATTGAATAAGTGCGATAGAGGGCACAGCATAATTTATCGTATTCAGGACTGAAACTTATTAAATATATTTATCGTTTCAACGTTTCGATAGTGCACCATAAAAGTGAAGTTCAGAGTGTTTTTGCACTATGGCCGCCAGTATTAATAACTGCCTAACTGACAAAACATAGCATTCATGGCATTGTAGGTAAAGTTTTTTCTTTGGAAAAAAGAACAGGCTTAAATGTCATGACTTTCAAAATCGCTGTGCCCTTTCTACCCTTAACATATGATGACATTTTGCCGCGAGATGCAATATAATAAGAGAGAACTGATTGTGTGATTGCATAGTAAACACACTTAAGACATTGAAAGTCGGCTCAATTTCAGAGTCTTAAAAGCTACAATCGGCTTTCTAATCCTAGAAACCGTGTACTGGATATGTGATTTCCAAGAAGGAAACTATCTATCCACACACCAAGATACCTAATAGTTGAGGTACGGTCTTTTTAAGGACATGGACTAAAAAAGAACCATAGTTTTTTTTGTCATAATTGTGAAGTCTTAGAGTAAGGGAAACTGAAGAAACATCCTGTGTGCGGTTTGTAAAAGTAATATATTGAGTTTTAGGGTAATTCATTGTAAGTAAATTTTTTGTAAGCCATTTTGAAACAGCAGCTACCACAACATCGGCCTGTGAAAAGGTTTCAGACTAAGTTTTATTTGAAATAATTATTGCTGTATCATCTGCATACATTATAGTTTTACATATATCCGTTGCTAAATAAAAAAAATCGATGCCATATATTAAAACGAGAGTAGAGCCTCGTACGCTGCCTTGAGGGATATTAAAAGTTATTTTCTTCTCTTCTACTGAAATAATCTTTAATTTTAACTGCTGGGTGTTTGCCTGATAAGTATTCAAGAAATAAATTTAAAGCAAGACAACGAAAACCATGTCAAATGCTTTGCTCAAGTCTAGAAGTATACATAATGTTTTCAGTTTGTGATCTAAACTTTAATAAGTGTAGTAGTAAAATCAAGAACCGCATCATTCTTAAACAGTATTGATACGGTGACAGTATTTTTTTTTTCTAAATAAGTTTGTAGTCTATTTTTTTTCTAATTAAGATTTTTTTTGAACATTTTTGATATCGTGGTGAGAACTGAAATTGGTCTATAATTATTAATACACTTTTGATAACCCCCTTTATAAATGGGATAAGGACAGACACAAAGTAAGTATGATATTTAGGATCATACCTATAAGGGATTTTTTGACCAATTTAAATACTGTCGCGGGCATATGATCCCAGACTACAGCGCAGTTGTCTTTAAGATCCGAGATGATTAGGCCTGTCTCTGAGTTGTCTAAAGGAAACAATACTATAGAGTTGGAATTATCGAATTTTGATTTCAATATCGTAAGTAGGTAATACTTTGATGGGGTTGGTTGCAGTTGAATGAGTTATATTTTTAGTTTTTTAAAGCTTAATCTTTTCTATTACTAGCAAAATAATTATTAATAATGCTTACAGACTTTATTGGGTTTTGAAAAATGTTAAATAACTGTCTAGGTGCATTATTTTTAGATCGGAGGTTAGCTACTTGTTTTATAAGCTTTCAAGTTGGTATCGGATCATTTTTTTTTTAAACCCACAACGTTCGTACTCACGTTTTAGTATTTTTATTTTTTTTTGCAAAAACTACGGTACCTAATTAAAACTATCTTAAGTATTTCGTTGTTACTACTATTTTTATTTCATCCATAGCTTAAAAAACAGAATGTCCAGTCGTAGGCGTATTAATTATTAAACCATGGATTTTTCCTGGACTTCTAAGATGTACTGTGTAATACATCAGTGTGTGAATGAGTGTGTAGTGCAGAGTCTCATTATATAGTATGTTTATTTTATTTAATTAGTCCAAACTTATAACAATACTTACAAGAAATAAATTGTAGATGGTATATCCCATCCCATTAATAATAATATTTTCATACATTAGACACTTATCAATAAATTATAATTGTACAATGTATGTATGGTAGGTGTTTATAGCTTTTTCGCATCCGACACTAATTTTATTTGATGTTTCGGTATCGTTTATTAACTAACTTTAGCTTCTGAAACAAATATATTTCAATCTCAAATGTACCATATTTCATTTAAATTAATTATTACAATATTTCGTTCGTTCCATGAATTAAATTTCAATATTTAATAACTGAAGTGTAAGTATTATTATATCATTATAAAAAAATCTGCAATATACATTGACTAACTTTGAGAAGGAACAGTACTGTATTTTAATCGGTATAGGTGGTAAATAAGAATCAGTAACTACTAATTTGATGACATAAGTTTTCAGTGATAATCTTTAATTTTAACTGCTTGGTGTCTGCCTGATAAGTATTCAGGAGATAAATTTAAAGCAAGACCACGAAAACCATATCAAATGCTTTGCTCAAGTCTAGAAATATACATAATGTTTTTATAGTAACAGTCAGTCAGAATCAGTAACTACTAATTTGATCACTTAAGTTTTCCGTCTTAAACCGTCAAATAGTTGGAATAAAAAAAAACATAAAAAAAAATTTATAAAAATTACTTAATTCATTTTAATAAGGAAATTTTTAATTTTTTGGAGTCCTAAAAATTTAAGTTCGCCATTCAATTTTAGGCTCAATTTTTATATATTATATTTCTGATATATTTAAAGGTATCCTGAAATTTTTAGGAGTCAGATTTTTGTTAATAGATTTAAAATATTTTTTATCCATTTCTTTAACTTTCTAATCGAGCGAATTCAATTTTGAATATGTTCTTATAAATCACTATATATTATTTTAAACAAATAATACACAGTTTAGTACCAGGAAAATATGATAAAATATTACCGAAATTGAATGTTAAGAATTTTTACACATAACATAATTTTTGTCATTTTTTTCTTTTTTTTTTCTTTGGTAGAACACTTTATTTATAAAGAATAACAAACATCAGAATATTAAATATTAATCTTTATCTGTCTCTATTTAAATCTTGATCTCTCTATCACTCTATCCATTAAAACAGGAATATATGAAACAATGAGGTAAAGAAACTGATTTATTAATAAATCACGTATCGGTTACCAAAATCCCTTATTTAATTACAATCTCAATATTCATTATATGAGTAAATCTGCAATCCCCATTTCATTGTCTATCCCTAAACACTGATCTTACTTCAATAACGAGTTTAATCAATCTCATATAATATATTTATACAATCAGTAAATATATTCATTTAAATTTTTATACGTATATCAATCTCGATCTTCATTTGCAATCCTTGTATCAATATTTAGAATATCTAATCTTTCTAACATGTGTACTAATTTGCGTTACACGGTCTCATTTTGCTTATCTAAATCCTTTTAAGTATTTCCCCGCATTTTCTTCCTATTTTAATTAATAAACCCTATTAATAATTTGACGCAGTTGTAATTTTAAAAACCCATAAATAAACACAAAATAACAATTCAAAAAGGGAAATGTATTTAAAAATACTTAATATAATAAAACATTTAATTACACATACAAATGGTAAGGAAAGAATCGAGATTGAGGTTATGGTTTTGCAAAGGCAGACAGAAGAAACCCCTACCACGTTCGACACTAGGCTTGGCTTTTAGACCAAGACGCTTTTTAATACGCACGGTAGAATAGTTCTGGATCTGCATTACCCTCTCCGTCACTTTGTCAACTAAGCTGTTTAGTCACTACTTTCCTCGAATAATTTCACTTTTATATTTAATTGTCTTTAATGAGAAGAGGGTATTATCTATTTTTTTTAAATCATAAGCTATTTTTTAACTTTGTATATCAACAAATATATGTACGTTGTCAGTATCTTTACGAACAACAACTCTAGGTCATTATATTAAGAATTCCTCATTGCTTCTTAGAATTTGAATTTCCCTCTTTACCATCTGGTTGAGACACAACTGCAGAACTAGAAATATAAAAGGTATATCAATATTAAAATATATTTTGCCTATTGCTTCAAAATTATCATGCTATTAAGTAAGTTATTGTAATTGTAAAAAATATATAATTACCCAGAAATGCTAAGAATATAGAAACATATATTGACATAGGAATTATATGTCTACTCAATATATGTGGCGAAGAAACCGAGAAGAAAGAAATAAAAGCTAAAAAGGATATCACACAACACAAGACTATAAGTGATCCAAAAACATAAACAGTATATTTATAATACATTCCCAACAGTCCTTGATCTTCCTGCAACAATAAAAAATCGATTTACTTAAATATGTTCAACTTGTGTAACTTATAAGTGCTTAATAATACATATTACTTACCACGCAAATGCTTACAAGAGCAACCAATCCAATAAAGAGATCTACCAAACTAATTAAAATACCTATACATCCTAGTACCATATTAAGGTATATCAAGTTAAATTGACTGAAAATCAGAATTAGAAACAAAGTTAAAAGAATCTCAATTAGTATCGCCAAGCTTAGTACCTGCAATGAGAAAACATTCTCAGTATTTCAATGCGGTTACAAAATGTGAATTTAACTGTTTGACAACCGTTTGTTTCTGTATTTTCTGATAGTGATTATCATTCGAGCTGTCAAAAACGATATGGAAATGCCCTGCAGGTTGATGACATAATGATAACCAGAACTTACCAGCTTTAATGAAGCTAGTATAAATAGTCCAAGACTGTGAGGAATACAAAAACAGCATAACTTTGACACAGATTCGTGCTGTTCTGTTGTTCCACCTTTCAATTTTGTCTGATACTCTTTCATTCTTGTCTTGTCTTGTTAAAATGATCTATTGTTTATTTGTAATATGCATATACTAAATGTCTGCTCTGAAACAAATAAAATACAATAATAGTATACAAAATGAAGACAGTGTAAGGTATCTTAAATAACTTAAATTATATATTTACCCTGCTGTATTCATGTTAATTAACTAAATTAGAATTTGGTGATTAATTCTGTGTTCTTATTCATGAGCCCAAAGCATGGCAATAGAAATAAAATTTACCAAAATCCAAATCCAAACAACATTTGTTCTACAACTTTTTAGAAATCTTGATAAACAACACAAAAAAAACGAAAAAAAACTCTGTTAATTATTACTCTGTATTATGTAAAGAAGTACCTAAAAGATCAACGCCCAGGCATCTTGCCTCCGCTCACAGTTAATGCCAGTTCAGAAGCAAAAAATAAATCTTGTATGGGAAAATTGAAATATTTAAAACAATTAACTTTAAAAAGTCGTAGAACAAATGTTGTTGGGATTGATATAGAGACCCTGCCTGCAAGAGGCGTTCAATTAACATCAAATGACCCTGTATCTACCACTAGTATTTAATAATAACTTTTATATATTTTTTTTCAATTACATTTGTTTAGGCAGAAGTTATCTTTATCAAAGATTGGTAAAAAATGTCTATAAGCGAAAATCGGGGAGGTTAGACTGCCATAGCCATAGTTTCATTATGTTAAAATCTTATATTGGAAGATATATATTTACATTTAATAATCCAATTTTCAGAACTATTTCCGAGATATGATTACCCTTACATGTATATTATTATTAATTCGTGCAATAACAATGCTATTATTATATAATAAGTTTAATCAGTGTTTTATGGAGTTACAATTAATAGTCATACTTTCAGCATTAACAAAATAATTCTAAAAATTGGAATATGGCTAAGAAATAACGATAGCTCAGCAGTCTAAACTGTATTTGAACATTTAAGTATTTTAGAAACTTTACAGTACTCTGTACTCAGAAGTGCACTGGTACTAAAGAGTCTGTCCATAAACGTAAACAAAATATACTTACCAGCTTAAAGCTTTAAAAACAAAGCTAATGCAAAAAGTCTAGAACTGGTACTTGTTATTCTGTTTTATCGTCATCACAATTTTCATGACGCTTCTACGTGTCTTTTATAATATGATCCATTAAATATCAGCTCTGGAATAAATAAAGAAGATATAAAGTGTACATAATAAAAATACAATAAATACCTACGTACTATCTAGCTGACATGAAATTGGTAAATTATTATTTTTGGATCCATTAGCATTACAAAAGTTAGACTAAAAAAAATATCGATAACCAAAAACAATAAAACTAAAAGCTATAAAATAACATTTTAATTACATTATTTATAACTAATATTAAATTGTTTTTGAATGATTTGCAGAAATCTTATAATTCGTGTACTGTAAGACTAGGTATATATCATGAAGTCTGTTCTTCATCAATATCATAATAATAATATACATAAAGTGCTAAATTTAAAATTGTGTAATTAAACTTCTGTAATGGCAGACGAGTTGACATCACATAAAATTTATTCAGTTTGAACATAATGGGGAAAACAAAAATAAATAGTATACACTAAAGTTTATAATAAATGTGTTAGATAAAACTTAACTCACGTTAGGATCGTACCAGCGACTACACTGAACTAGATGTACTCTAGACACGAGTCTGCTAAGTTCAACGAGTCATACGATTAAACGATCAATGGTTTACGAAACACGATTATATGTTAAAAAAAAAAAAGAAAAAAAGTGACCATTTCCTTCCATTCCACATTTTATAAGAACAGCAATATCTGCGAACCTCAATTATTATTGTTACATCATTAAAGTGATTCGAAAATATTTTCGCTCTTTATTCCTTATTTCGTAATTACTACCTATCACTTATAAATAAAAATCTACATTAAACAAAATTTAAAAATTGTATTATATGCGAATTAGAAGTATTTAAAAAAAAAATGTTTTGTCTATTATATTTTACTTATATTAAAAACAAAGGACAAGCTAATTTTATTCGCTTTAAAAAAATATATTCTTATACGAGTCTCTCTCTCTTTCTTCTATTTGTTAAAATAACCCTCAAAAGCTAAGTGATACATTTACTTTTCTCCACCCTTAATTGGATAATAAATCTTGAAGATAATAAAGTCTGAGGTTTTGAAAGAACTTACGTCTTACTTATAATTTATGCCTAATTATGCTATATTTTGGATACGTCTCAAGTATACAAAAGTCCAGGAAACAAACTAAAGTAAAACCCGTGCCTAACGAGACAGACAATTATTTTGCGGTGGAAAACTATTTCAACCCTCATTAGCAAGCAAGCATCAACCTTTGCTCAGCAAGAAGAGGTTGCCCCGGATGATAAAACCAACATTATGTCTAAAATTTTTAAGAGCATGAATTCAATTTAATAAAGTTGTAATAAATAAAAAAAGGAAGACAAATATATTAAAAAAGAAGAAAAGTATCATTATTTTTGTTTTGAATAGTAGGAAACAACGCGCAGGCGCGCGCTTTCGATTGATACGGAAAACATCAATGAAAACAAGCCAAGAAAAATTACAAGGGCAGTAAATAAATAAACTTATTAAATGTTATATTAAAGAAAAAATATTATGTATACTTACTGTAACATTCATGGGCTTGTTAATACACTAAATTTCCTATTATTATATTTTAATATCACTGCAGATGATAGCACAAGCCGGCTGCAGGATACTTTTAGTCTCCGCCATGTTGGCGCCGACGTAGGACGTTCGCATATACTACGTAATATACCTAATATGTTTTGCGTAGCTGACCTTGACCTCCAAGTCGTGCGTTGTGTGTAGTGCAACTGACTAAATAGTAATGTCGAACAGAGTCGCCAACTGCACGACATTATTTGTCTACGCTAACATTATTTGACAAGTGAGTTTGAAATTCACAATATACACAAATAATAAAAACAAGTCTGTTGTAAAAACAAAAAACTTGGTTCCAAAAAATAGTTTTGATAAATTTCATACGTTCTTTTAATTTTTGATTGTCTCTGTATCTCTAAAATCGGACTGAAAAAATGGAGGAAATTTAATGACGTTTTGTAAAGTGACAATGGAAGGTATATATTTAAATGAATACCTATTAAAACTATAAGGATTTGCAGAATAAACAAAAATTATGAAATTGTTTTATTAATTTGTAAGAAAAATTCAAAACTTGGGTTCTAAATACTACTTTAAAAAAAAAGCAATATTTTTTATGATTATTTTAATTTGTCATCAATTAACTATTACACACTAATATTACTCATATATTATACTCCCAAATACCTTAGAGAAAAATATTTCCTGTAATTAATTTCTTCATTTGTTCAGAAAATATTTTTTAAATATAAATTGTAAGATTTAGAGCTTTATTTTTAATAAATAATAAGTATAAAACAACATCAAATATTATATATTTATTAATTTCATCACAGAATATTTTCAAGATTTTGCATAACACGAGTCTCTTTTGTTGGTGATAAAAAACTTAATCTGTATATAAACAGATTTAGTGATTTGTAGAAAAATCTAATTATATATTATTTGGGGCAAAGACCAATTATTTATTCAATATTAAAAGTAACATAAAATGTTAAACACTCTAAACAGCTATTTCACGAAATTATTTAATACTAAATATACTGTTCATAACAAAACATGAATTGACAATAAAAATAGATAGAAGACCTATTTTAGGACAATAAATAGGATTATAAATTAGTAATCATTATTAACATAGGTACAAAATGGCTCTTCATCATCTTTTAGAATATGGAATTGTGATGTGCTCCTCAGTTTCAGAACTTCACCCTTCACCAGCTGGTTTAGATACACCTGCATCACTAGAAATATATGTTTTATTAGGTTTCTTTAATTTATTTAAATAATATATTTTTTTTAAGTGAAATAAATATTATACTCACGTATGACTAGAATAAGTAATATTATAAATAATAACAAAACATAAATATTTTCATAAATCAAGTGGAATACGAAGCAGCACAAGATGGACAATAATCCAAAAACATAAATACTATATTTATAATACAGCTCCATTAGTATTACATTTTTCTGAAATAAAAAGAAATAAAATGATTTAACGTAACACATATGTAATTTATTAACACTTACTAATATAACTCTTACCTTATAAGCGCTTACAATAAAAACTACTCCTATTACAATATCTATCACGTCAATGCACACAGCAGTCCAAGCTATACCATGGTTAAACATTTCCTCCTTACTTAATATTTTATACATAAGAAGCAAAAAACGTACATTTTCTAAAAATAGCGCCACGTTCACTACCTGCAGACAAAGAAACATACTTTGTTAATGGTATTATGAAGTGATATTTAATTTACAAACACAAAAATATAGCAACCTTCTAGGCATTATGTTTGCGCTTATTTCAGCAGCACTTAATAATATTTAAACGTCTCTACTGCAAGATAAGTCGACTAGAATGCTACATTGACGATTCAGATGATATCTTCCTCTCATAGACAGCGGCATAACTTTTTAATTTAGATTTAATTATATTTTGCATAACACGAGAAAGAGCTAAAATGATTATTTCGAATTACGTTTTGCTAATATAAGTTTTCAGGCAAATATAAATATCCATTGCCATAAGATGAAATCAATCTAGACAGAAATGAATTTAAAATTGTGGTGTGAAGTATGCCATTACAGTGTCAGTGAAAAACGACAAATAAGTTGCTTACTAACAAATTTTGGACAACATTTAAAATATTTCATACATTTCGTATGAATAAAATATAATGTCATCAAATCGCTTTCTAAGAAAATTATGTAAGTGATATTGTTTAGGTAATGTATAATTTAGTTATTTATTTTATTTTTTACTCAATTAGTTGGAATAGATCCTGTTGCATGTTGCAATCTTTCTTTAGTCTTTATAATTTTATATAGTCATGTTTAGCCATAATAAGCTTATTTAAAATTATATATACCTAAATATAGATTGATAAATTCATCAACACATAGCGAAAACAAAAATCACTCTTAATGTGAGTCTGAAAAAGACGAACAATCCAAGTTCTTCTTTTTCTTATCTTAAGTTATCTTACAGTCTTTATAATCTTATGACAAAGAATTAATGATACATTATGTCATTTACATTTATCTTTATATTAATTAATCTGTAATATCGTAAATTTATAAAAAAAAATCTCCTTCCTGCTGTCTCCATTCTTCGCGACAAAAAAAGAATATTCATTGTCAATTGACATAATTGAAGAATTGATTGAATTAACTTATGGAAATTGGGACTTCAGACTGTCCTAAAAAAAGTGAACACCCTCCCTTATACTCCACAGACTATTTCTACAATGGCATTAATGGAGGTTCATAATACTTTCAGTATGGTAATACTGAATTCATAGGTTGAATAAGTAAACTGAAATAACTTTTAAAAATATATTTACACAACAATTTTATTCCTAAAAGTATAATAAGGTATGGTATGATATGATACTATTTCAAAGGACCACCAAACAGTTAAAAAAAATATGTGTGTGTGTATTAGTGTACACATGTAAGATGTGAAACTTCTTTATGACATAATTTTTTGAAAAATGATTCACTAATTACAACTTTACAGGAATGGCTAATTAAGCTAAATTAGATAAAGTTTAAGCAAAAATAAAGATGGCGCGTAACAGAAAAACGTTACACTAAATTTTTTTCCAACCCCGATAAAGAAGTTTCCTTTCAAAAAATCTTCAGATATTTTTTTAAATGTACTAATAATTCAAGTAAAATTCCGTATTTAGTTTTAACTACATCCAGTTGTCCTTAATCCTTATCATTTTCTCTCATTCTTTCATACTATGTAATCTTTACTATTTAAACATTGATCGGTGATCCCTTCTTTATGAAACAATTAATTTTTTAGAACAATCCAGTCACTTGTATCCATATTCATTAGTTCTACAAGTTACGACCTGTATAACTTTTCTTGCGTCACAGCTCTAGAGATGCTGTAGCTACTGCTATCTTCGTCCTCATATTACATTAATTGTACAACATATTCGTCTTGTTTTTTATACTTTTATTGTAGTCCTATATGGGGTTAGTCGTTTAATTTCCATGATAAGGAGCCTATGCTACGAGACTATGCTGTTGCGGCTATGCCTTGCAATTGCACTTGATTTAATTTCTCCTTGTTAAGAAGTAATCATAGATATCTTTTTTAAGTAATATTATTTTTAAAGTAGGAGGCAAAAGAGGTCTCCAGCAATGCCTCACCCTCTGAATTTCGGTTACCGAAACCCTAATAGAAATTCCAATTTAGATGACCCCCATCTTTCCTACACTCCACACGCCGTGTTAATGATCCTCACGAATATCTCCTCATCATCTATCACCACAGAAGCAAAATCTTTCCACAATTTTCTTTCATACTATCATCTATTCTCTTTGCGGAGCATACATTCTCAATATATTCCGAATTAAACTTTTGAAACATCGTCATTTTATGTATATTATTTTATTTATGTAATATTTTTTTCTTTACTAATAGAAATAAAAAGAATGAGGTATTTTAAATTTATATCTTGAAAAAAATATATAATTTGGATTTTTGTTGAAAATTGTTATGACATCTTTCTCACTTTAATAAACGATTAAGCTCTATGGGTGACTAAATGTTGTGTAGCTTTTTACTAAGATGGTTGCAATGAGGACTAGACAATTATTTTGAATAATTATAAAAATACTGAAATTAACCACCATTACATCATTTTATAAACACAAAGAATACAAAACAAATTTGAAACTAAGTTGATTTATAAACAATAGAGAGTTCAGGAATGCAAATAAAATTAAATGAAATTCAATAAACTTACCAACTTAAGATAAGCTAATAAGAGGAATCCACGTCTCAGAGGAAGACAACAACATTTTTCTGGCACTGATAGTTCCCAGCGTAGGTTATTATTATTTTTTTTAAATATTCTTAGTAAAAAATCATTTGATACATGTTGATTTGTTCCCCCGTCATGCATATTTCCTACATACGCTTCTATGGTTCTCTTTTGTCTTTCCTTTCTTTGACCTTACAGGCCAATAGCTCTGAAATAAAAATATTATTTTAGCCAGCTTATTATGTTAATGCGAAATAATCAAAGTTTTGTTTTTTTTTAAGGCGAAAAAGGGCGTGCGCCATCATAATAAGAATAGTCATGATGATTACAAGGCATAACTCACTTGTAAAAGATTGGTCTAGAAAACGCTAGAGAAGCGATAACGAACTATTACCAAAACTAGTAACGAGGTCAAATCATTGCATCAATTACAAAAACAATTGGTTTCGAGTTATGTTTATGTAACATAAACCCTGTTAAAAAAATATACAATTATACCTATATATTGTCTGTCTTTCTATTTATATGTTGAAATGTTCAAGATAAAAGTAATAAAAACTGATCTAAAATTCTAAATATACGGATAAGCCTATTATGAAAAATAAATATAGTTAAATCATGTTATAAATAAGTTTTCGGAAAACATTTTTCTATGGTAAAGCTACAATTTGAGGGGAAATAATAATTTGACACAAACCTGAAGTCTTATCTCAACCTGATATGACGCCGGCGCATGTCAGCGCGTTAGTCTTTGTCTTTTGTTAATGTTACACTAATAGCCATAATTTACAAATATAATAATTATAATTCAAGCATTCTCAAATAGAATACTTTGAACGGAGCGCCGTTCTCCTGCAGGTGAAATACTATTTAAATTACGTGAATATAACCAGACATATATAGTAGAAAACTTAGTAAAAAAGAATAATACTTAAATGATAACCAAGCATTGATAAATATCAAAAAACGTAAAACTTCATGCGTTCCAATAACACAATACCGGGAGCCGCAAAAAAACACTTAATACATAAATAAAAGAGACGAGGTGACATCAGTGTTAATAATAACCAAACCTTAGTTTTGTTGCTAAAATTGTAATCACCCAGGATATTTTTTTGACACAAATTTAAAAAAACACAAATTCGGAACTACGGTACAATAAAAACCAGAAAGAGATCAGATCAGCCGCGTGCCTGTGACGAAACTAAACTCGCTTCAAGTCAAGACTGGAAACTTCCAAATCGAATGAGTCATTCGATTACCAAGTGCGAGCGAACAGGCGTACAAAGGGTTTCGAACATATGAAATCCAGCAAAAAATCATGTAACCAGGCAATTTGTTGTCGTGCAGTAGGTTTTTTTAAAAAAGTAAATAATATCAAGAAATAAAGTACAAATATTTTTTTATTTATTATTATATTTTAAAACCATATTTTTATATCAAATCAAATAAGTATCTCCACTATACAATTGCACAGTATCTGAAAAATCTATATTTTAATTAAACTACATAAATAATAAGTTTTTTATCGAATCCGAATTTTTAACACTGTTGGAGTGTAATTAATAGGTGACCAATTTAATTATCAATATGTATGTAAAAGATAGAGTTATTTTGTCACTTTGTGCAGGGAAGCTGCAATTTTTTTCAGCTCCTCTTTCTTCCAACATCAATCGATAAATATTGTTAAACAAATAAAACTTACAGGTGAACAATTCAAAAACACAAAGAAATGAAATCATACAAAATAATGACATTGAAATTAGCAAACTTTTATAAAATGTTGTTTTATTTTTGATAAACAATCAAAAAAGTAAGAAGCACTTTTTTTGTAACTTGTATTGTTTTTTAAGTATTTACATTTACCTGAAATAACGTAGGTATACAATATTCTATTTTAAAGTACGGGTGACCACCTTATTGGGACCCCCCCGCAAATATTTATTTTATTGTTTGATTATTTATTCTTATAGCAGTTTTTATACGGTTCCGTTTTTACCTTTGGGGTACGAAACCCTAAAAATGTTTGATTTTTTGTTTTGTTTTCTCTGGTTTCTTTTGGCGCAAGATGATGAATGAGTCGGTTCTTTTTATAGAAATTGTTTATGTTGTTGTTATAATGTCACATTATAGTTTTATTATAATATATATTAAACCACTAACCTTAACTGCCGTTGCCCTTCAAGAAGTTGATGTCATTAACCTCTTGTTTCGCAATTCAAAATATTCAAAGACAGTTTCACTATCCCTACTTTGTATATTCAAAAACACTTCTATATTTTGCTTTCCTGAACTCACATGGGATTGAGGGGTCATTGCCCATTCCTCTTATTAAGACCAAATTACAATATATATATTTATATATATATATATATATATATATATATATATATATATATATATATATATATATATATATATATATATATATATATACAAGGCTAAGAATGCTTGTCAAAGTCGGAATCCAGAACTGTGTAACAAGAACTATACAGTTAATAATATTGTGAGTGTCATTAGGCTGCTTTCACATCGAAAGCTAGGTGGACTACAGGGAAAACAAGTTACACTTAATGTTTTGAAAATATCTATAAATATGTATAGCGATGTTAAGCTTATTTAAATTTATATAAATATAGAATGAAAAATAAATTCCTATCGGTTTATTTTTCATTCTATATTTATATAAATTTAAGTTACACTTAATATGTGGAAAATTCTTAGAAAACCTTCATTTTTTTTCAGTGACCTATACTATTTACTATCTCTTTGTAAAGATTGTTTACTTGGGTAGCTATTTTTTTCATAGCTTCCCTTCTATTTAAGGCGCAATTTGTATTAAAAAAATATTATAATCATATTATATACTTTACTTTTTTATAACTTTATACTATATCTTCCTTAAATTGCAAATAAATTTAATATCTTTATTTCACATTGACACTGTAATTTTTCAAACTATTAGAACAAAATGTTTTATAGATTTTATATATTTTCGCGTTCAACTACATCGTGGATGTAGTTGATCTTCGGGATCTTTTATGGTTTTGATTTATACTGATACACACTTTTATTTTCTATAAAGTCTTTATTCCTTTTTTTATAACATGCATTACACACAGCCACTTTTTCCATAGAGAGATAGAGGCATATCCTCTCATTTACATCATAGATTATAACAGTGTTGCCCTTACAGTTGACACATCGTATCGAACCGTATTAGTATGTTGGACACTCGACGATCATTTCTTCTGCGGTATTTTAGGCATTGAATATAAAAAAAACATTAAAAACATAACAAATTTAATAGTTTCAATCATTATTGAATAATTGTAGATTTTATCTACAGGGACATGTTCATCTTATAAGAAATAAGATAAATTAATAAATTAAGTAACACTATCTGCGTTATTTTATAAAGCTTTTAATTAAATGTTTTTTTAATAAAAATGAAATTAATTATGTCAATAATTTTTGTCTCTCCGAGACTTAAGAATTTAATATTAATCTGTCACATATGTATAGAACTATGTCTTCATATTTGAACGAATATTTTTTTGTTGCATAGTTTTTTTTTAAGATGTGTAAATATTTAAAAATATAAACGTTTCTTAACGAATTTCACTTTCATATTAAGATTATTACTTATATATGTTTACACTAGCATTGGCATTTAACTCTAGAACCTGGTAGTTAGTTATCAAATCTTTTATTATAATTGAAAATATAATCCAAGATTAAAACTATAATTTTTTATTGCACTATTATTGTCCAGACTTTCTATTATAAGTTTTAATTTATTTGTCCTCATTATTAGTATATATGCAAAGTGATTCTGGTTCATTATTTAGAAACTTGAACTGCGCGTTGCTCCTCAGCTTCAGGACTTCGCCCCTCACCATCAGAATTAAATACGCCTGCATCACTAGAAATACATTTGGTAATTATCAATAATTAGTTATATGTTGCCTTACTTCTACCAAAACGTCAAAATAATTTTGTCATTTGGTTAGTTTACATTGCACAGGTTAGTGAAAAAAATGTATACTTACCCATTATTAACATTAATAATAAAAGGAATATTATGAAAGCATATATATGTCCAAACATTATATTAAAGATCACGGAGTAGTATACGATTAGTAATCCAAATACGTAAATACTATATCGATAGTAAATCTCCATTATTCTTACATTTTTCTGCAACAGAAAAAACAAAATGGCGTAATCTAATAGGTTCATAGAAATGTTACACATATGTCAATATACATAGCCAAGCAAGCCAACCTTAAAAGTGTCCTCGAATGTGTTATCGAAAAAAAGGATAGGAAATTTATATTTTTTTAACATGTTTAATTAAACAAAGATAAATATGGCTCTCTCATCTGCCCTCTTTTATTATTTGTCAGACACTCACAATCCCAGGCCTATCTATGGCTTCCCTACTCTATATATAATAACTCTATGAATATATCACTTAAAAGAGCTCACTTTATAAATCTTACCTTTCTTTACCCAACCTTATTTTCTTACCTTATAAGCGCTAACAATAATAAATATTCCAATAACAATATCCATTAAATCAAGGAACATTCCAAACCATACTGTGCATTGTATTAACATTTGCTCTCCTCTCATGAATAAAATCATAAGTAACAAAATATACGAATTTCCCAAAAGCAGTACAACGTTTACTACCTGTAGATAAAAAACATTAAAAAAATATTAACAAAAAGTATTAATTTGCAATTATGTTAACTTCAAAAAAAAATGCATTCCAGAACCGTAATAGTCTGATGATTTTTTTTAATCATCATGAAAAAGTTCTGTCATGTTCAATATTTTTTTTTAAATAAATACGGAATGAAATATTCTTCGACACGGGCAATTCGAATCCTTCAACCATTGGGAAACTGTCCTATCGCTCTACCAATTGCGTTATTAAGTCGCTACCCATATCGATGAATCTAGCAATGTATATTTGTATAATGTATATTTTTCAATTTTCATAATCATCAATTTTTACAATGTATAACAAAAAAATATATATCTAAGAATTTTAAACAATCTCAAACATTTCATTTATTGATCATGAATTGAATATAGTAAAACAGGCGTATCATGACCCTATAGTTTATTTTTCCGGTAAGTCTAGGATTTAAAATATCTTTTGTACATCTCAAAAATAGCAACGATCATAAAATATATACCTGGGGTATTTGACATTTATTTTTATTCTAAGTGCAAGTGGCAAAAGAATATAAAATTTCTTAACTAATATAAAAAATAGTAATAACATTTTATAGTATTTCTTAACCCTCTATCTTGAATTTCTTAAAAAAAACTGATAAATATTGTTAGTTTACTTAATTTATAATTTAGGTTACAGATTTTATAATCGGAATACGACCTACTACCAACTAGGCTTAGATAGTTAAAAAGGGAAAAGTATTGAAACTACCTCTAACCATGTTCTAATAATTTTTTTTTTGTTAATTTTTTTTTTATTTTGAAAGCGAGTTAAGTCGCAGGTAACAAACAACTGGTAATAAAATAAAGAACTTACCAGCTTGAGGTAAGCCAACACAAGAAATCCATGTCTGAGTGGAACACAACCACAACATTTTTCTGGCACTGGTAGTTTCACACACAAATGAAACCATTTTTGCGTAAATGTCCTCTGTATATACAAGTGCTTTTCCGTTCTTCCGTCATTCTCATTCAAACTTAGTTCAGACGGTTCCATGACTCTTGGCACTATTGTCTTTTATAAAATTCATCTACTTACTATCAGATCTGAAATTATAAATATAATCCAATATTATTTACAAGTTAAAGACATTGAATGTATCTTTAAATATTTTTATTATTAAACTACTACGTATTTATAACTTATTAATTAGTAAAATTTGATAAGCAGAGGTCAAATTTGATCATTAAGCCGGTTTCGAACATCATCGTCATCTTGAGTATGCCTGACGATGATGTTCGAAACCGGTCGCATAGCATAAATATAAAATCATTAAATAGTGGAACTTAGTACAAGCATATATTTTTCATTTAAAACATTTAGTTATGAAGTTCCATCAAGAAATATCAACACAAAGTGTAAATTAATTAATTATGAAGGTCATTTAATATTTATTATTAAAGTCACACTTATAACCTATAACGGTTATAAACAATAACACTTGACGTATGTCTAACTAGATAACTGAAGGTACTAACTAGATAACTGAACACCATATACACACAATTTTGAACTAACAAAATATGAAATAAAAAACTAGTATTGAAAAAGCTCTTAGTGAAATCTATGATTGAAAAAACTACAACCGCATGCGAATAACATCAACACCGAACACTGAATACATAAATAGAAAACAAGGTGACATCAGATCTAATTATAAACTAATTAACTGTACCTTTAATAAAAAATTTAACCACGTTGCATATTTTTTAGCACAAATAACTACACATTCTGAACTAAGTCGTAGTTCAAATATCAAGAAAGAAGAGTTCAGATCAGCTTCACGTCTGTAACTAAACTAACCTCGTGAAGTCACTGCCAAGTCGAATGAGTCATACGAATACAATTCTAATGTTATGATGAGAATTGAGCGATCACCAATTATCAAATTTAAACATTATTTAGCTAACTTATTTTCTGAAAATTATAGTTATTATCAGATAATTATTATACCTAATAGTTGAGGGTTGCCTTTTGGTAGAATCATAAACGGATTAGCCAAATATCTCTGTCTCCAATTTCGCTAAATTACGGTAAGGGTTACCGAGAAACCCAAAATGTATTCGTTTAGGAAATATCTTATATGCTAATTATATGCAATTTTTGTGTCCATGAAAGTTTATAACGTAGTTAATGATTTTTGTAATACAGAGACATCATCCATAAGGAGTTATTTAAAAAAAAAATATTTAAAAAAATAGTAAAAAATTAGTACCTACCTGCTTTATAAAGAGTATTATTTGGAACAGACCTATTGTTAAATAATAACTAACAAGATAGTTTAGGTGATAGACATAATAATATATGCCTTTCAAAACTTTCCCCTGGGTTTAATTAGGATTTATTTTGTGCACTATGTTAATCTTATAAGGTACGTAAATAAACAGGTTTAACTAGAACTACATACTAAACAAATATTTTAATCAGGTTAACTGATTAATTATAATTTTTATTTAAAACATTGACTTCTTTTTAAAGTCAGTAAATAATAGGACATTGACCTCCAGCCACATGTGCCCTTGTCATACTCACAGCCGGTAAATCATTTCTGATTAACATCGACGATATATCATAATTTAAAATATATTATTAAAATGATAGATTATTGCTAGTAATCTCATTAAGATATTTTTCATTCACTTCTCTGCTATACTAAGAACCATTGTTTTTCAGACCAACATCTACGATTAATATTGGTAACACTACATCTATGAATATAATATTATAAAAAAACACCAACACAGATTCCATAACATCTCACAATAATTATTTAAATAGTAAATTAAAAGTTCTTTTCATATTCTTATAAGAATCAGATGCATTAGATATGTTACGCATAGGTAATACCTATTAACCACTTAATTACAATACAATTCACAATATCGCTTCACAGCAGTGTCTGTTGTTTTATATCTCGATAAACCATATTAGAAAAGGTTTTTCGTCAACAACAGAATTTTTAATTGTTCCAAATCTATACCTTCAATTAAAAAATAAAAGGACTGCTTACTTGTTCCGCGAACACATTCACAGACATAATGACAAATGGATCATATTTGATAAATGTGCTGCAAATTAGTTAACTGATCGTCATAACAATATAAGAGAAGTCATTAAATTTAATTTAATTATTAAAAAACATGAGTCAGTCTTGAATATTTTAATAATAATACTTATATCCTTATCAAGGATCACACTCATCACAATACTCCTTTGTTTTGTTGTAAAACTGTAGAGTACATTCTGTATCATCTAAGGTGTTCACCGCGGGCTGGTAAGTTTCTCCTTTACCATCATCTAACCTGGTTATGAAGCTACGAACAGCTGTGATTAGGTAGACCTGCACTGAAATTATACATATATTTTTTTATTATTTTTTTATAAAAAATAAGTAATATACGTAGAATTTATTTATAAAAATATACAGGGTTATTTTTTAATTAATTGGCCACCTCTTGCAGGCAGCCTCTCTCTACATCAATCCCAACAACTTTGTTCTACGACTTTTAAAATTAATAGTTTTAAAAATTTTAGTTTTCCCATACAAAATTTATTTCTGAGCGTAGGTATGGCGCCTGGGCGTTGACCTTTTACAAAATACAATAAAAAGTGAAAGAGCAAGCCAAAATTTTTTTGTTTTTTTTTTGTGTTATTTATCAAGATTTGTAAAATCTGTAGAACAAATGTTGTTGGGATTGATGTAGAGAGGCTTCTTGCAAGAGGTGGTCAATTAATTACAAATAACCCTGTATAGTGCTATTTACTTTAAAATGGGTATGTTTGATGATAGAGTAATATAAGATATTTATTTCTTAGAAAATAAATTTCTTGGGATATTTGGTTTTTCTCTTCTTATTTATTATTGTTTTTATTTTGGTTTTTAATATACCTTTATGTGTTCACTGTTTTTTCGCTTGGCTTGTTGGAAAGAAGTGTGTAAAAGGATGTTCATAAATAACATAACACTTTAAAGTAATTAAAATTAAAGGTTCCTGATAATAAGAAGTCAAATTACTAATGTTTCGAACGAGCTAATCTTTTTCTATAATTGCTGACAAAGTCTATTGTGGGCGTTATAGTAATCAATCGACTTCATAACCAAGTAATATTTAATACCAAACGAGTAAAATATGGCCTAACTGGTACATACTTAGAGTCGGTGGAATTGTGTTAACACGCTTTTGTTTTCCACCAATTTAAAACAAAATTTATGTCAAACTCACATTTTATTGGGCTAGCATTTGTCGTTGTTTTTGGTATTATTAAGTTTAGAAAATATTCGAAATAACTAAAATACGAAAAACGATTTAAATAGTTTTGCTAACGATTAAGATATAACTAATACCTTAAAATTCATTTTAACTCCTGTTATTAAAGGGATAATTTCAATTTCCCATAGACGCATACTAAAAAAATATATCTACACTCGTAATAAAGCTGAAGTGGGTTATTACTTTTAATTGAGCATTTCCTGGCACGACCAGTTGAATTTTGTATTTTTTTAGTATGGCATCAGCAATACTTGTAAATTACGGAACAACAGCCACCGTCTATATAAATTATACCCGTAAATAGTACAGGAGTATAGCTCATAATATATAAAGATAAAGAATAGAATTGACTATTGGTTTAAAACAACTTAAAAGACTTTCTTATATTCCCATATATCAGAAAAACGCTGGTTATACTATTCAATATATCAGAAATTGAGAAAGTTATGACAAAATATCAGAAAAAAAATGTGCAACTTTTTGCACTAGTGCCCTAATGTTTTCAACTGTTAAGACACACGTTGTAAATTAACATTACACATATTCTGAGTAAGCCAAAGATACTTACATAAAACAGAGATGAAGAGACATATTCCAGTTACAACCGGTATCCAAATTGAATATTTTAAGCTTTCATATTTTTTATACAACTGCAGTGGTAAGTACAGCGATGCTATGACCACCTCAGCGATCACCAGTATCACTTGGTAACCGTAGAATACTTCGAGAAGACCGCGGCTGGTCTGAAAAACAAATTGCTATTAATTTAGCGAATTGCGAACCCAAGCTTACTCTTCAAATAACAATATCAAAACTAAGACCAAAGAAATATGTAGTAATAAAAAATAAACTTATATTAACATTAATATGTGGTTTGTTATAATATTAAAATGTTATTACTTACCTTATGCAAGCCAGCCACCAAAACAATATGAAAAATGAAATGTATAATAAGTATCGCAAATGTTAATGATAAATCTATGAATTTGTAAGACTCAATCATCCTTGACCCTTCAAAAAAGTCGTCCAATTGACATAGAGTATGTAGGACACTTAAGTAGTTTATTACCTGAAATATAAATAAATAATAACATATTATATAGATTACTGCCCGAAGGATTTAGGAACCAACTCCAACTGTTGGCCTTTAAGACGGGGTGTCTGGGGTAATGACTCCATCCATCATATGATAGGAACTGGCTGCTGATGTGATGATGGGCTGGTGATAGCATCATCGAATATTTACCATAACCAGAAAAACTAAGCATTATTTAAATTTTAAGTAAATATAGAATGTATGATCTTATTTATCGGGACGCTGGTGACATCTATTAGGTTGTTGTTTATCTATACTGAAAAGTTAGAAACATTGGTAAGGATTTCCGAAAAAACCTAACAAATGTCACGACCGTCCCGATAAAGACGATCACATATAGAATGCTTAATTCACCGAGACGGACAGCGATACGGTAGCTCAGTTGTTAGAGCGACGGGACGGTTTCCCAGTAGTCGCGGGTTCGAATCCGAATCGTATCGGTTTATTTTTCATTTTTCATTCTATATTAGAATGTATATATTCGTTGAACTTAATATGTATATTTTGAGTTATTAGAAACAACAGATCTCTGAATTGTATCTTTTATCTAAAGTTAATTTCAATCACATAAATATATAAAGTAAATAAATTATTAATGTAATAACTTACCAAAGCTACATATCCATATATCAATAATCCTATTCTCAGCGGCAGACATAAGCAGCAGTGAATCAATTCCAAACTCATTTTAAATAAAAAATACAACGGATTGTAGTTAACTTTTCTTTTTCATCACTACTATACCGATTAAGAATTAAACAATCACTGGTTTAAAATATATTGTCCGTGTTTTATATTATAACATATCGGACTTTCCTGCCCATTAAAGTGGGAATCGAAAAGATTCGGATTGTTGTAGCTCTAAAGAATAAAGATAATATATGTTTACACTTACATTATGATTTTTATTACAAATCATAAAAAGAAATTCCTATTTTTTATCATCTACGTATAAAGTTTTTTAAATTAAAACTTCTAATATTTTTTTTAAATAATAATATTGATTCAATTTTAAATCAGCTAATGTAACTTTGGTTTCTTTAATTTAGTAAACTATATAATAACAAACAGACAACATGTATTTTATATTTTTGTATTAATCGGACTGGTGATAAACTATGACCCGTGGGTTTTGATAAATGGCGCGTCATCCGCCAGTGAGATAGATTGATTAAGACATTTAGAACAAGACATCTGGCAGATAACATTTGTAATTTACCCACCATTTAATAAAATCATCTTCCTTCATGATCATTAAACCCAGTAAATAATTTCCAAAATCAGAATAAGATTCTATACGTATAAATTTGTAATGAAGATTATGAGTAATATATTACAATAAATTAAAACTATAATAAATTAAATCTCTAATTGCATTTTTTACTGCAGTGACTTCTATTGAAAAACAATTACTCTTTTTAATTTATGAATACAATTTACGTATAATTCTGGATGACTTGATTGTAACTATAATATGTTTTAAATTTTGCGGATAGTTTGAACCTTATATCAATTTATAATCACCGCGTTGGAACTAGACTTTGAACAAGATAATATCTAATCAAGACTCCAAAGTCCGGTTGTCATTCAAGGGTGAATTCCTATGTTGAACCGAACTTCTAGCGATTTCATTCCGTTCCATTTGACTTACACAATTTGTTATACAGTTATATCTGGTATAGAGTCGAAGTGGAAAAGATAAAAATACATAAAAAGATAGCAGCAATCCGTGACAGTGGAGTATGATCTGGATGCGTTCAAAGTCATGGTCGTCACATCAGGGTTGGTGACACGCTTCACAATCTGACGCCACTCCTCTCGCATCGTTGCCTTTCTCGTACACTCGTGGAGTGAACCATCAAGCGCAGCCTTCACCTAGTCACTCCAGCGCCTAGGCGGCCTGCCATGTGGTTATGTACCTTCAACTCTTCCCTGTTCTGTTCAAAAAAATAACAATTACTAATTAAACACCTTAACTTTTTGAGACTATTTTAAAATAATTCCTTTAACAGTCACCCGTAATATAAATTCTTCATCATTTGATACAATCACCGAATTGACGAATGACGTTAGAGCTGGTAATAAATGTTTTGTTTTAAACCTATTAGATCATATGAAATTGTTAAAACTTTTAGAAACTTGAATATGAAAAAAATCGGTGATCTTTGGTGTATGTCAGTAAAATTTCTTATAACTATTGTAAATGATATTGCTCCAAAATTATCCTTAATTTTTAAGGATGATTTGTGATTTATCTAAAGCCTTTAATTGCGTGGACCATCAAACATTACTTTGCAAACATAATCACTATGGTGTGCGTAGTGCTGCTCTTGATCTTATTGCCTCTTACTTGAATCAAAGACTTCAGAAGATTGATGTAAATAATTGTAAATCGGCTAGTTCTAACCTAAAAATGGGACTACACAAGGCATTCTTGGCTCCGTTTTATTTTTACTCTGTATTAATGATTGGCCCTTTTACGTAAAAGAGCTATGTGACATTATATTTTTTGCTAATGATACCTCGCTTACGTAATAAAGCTAATTTTGACAAAGTAAACAGTGCTCTGTCACGTGTTTTTCTCTCAGTTCGAAATTAATAATTTGGTCTTAAATACTAAAAAAACTAAATGCATGGAATTCACACTTTCCAATGTGAAAAGTCAAAATTGTAGTTTACTCCTTAACAATGAATGTTAGAACCGACTGACTCAACAACTTTCTTAGGTATAACTTTAGACAGAAAGCCCCCATCTCTCGAAAAAGTAAGACAAATAACAAACGTAAATACGACTCGACTCGTTTATTTTACTTTTATTCACAGTATCTTGTCTTACGGTATTTCACTATGGGGCAGCGCTGCGGAAATTAATTCTATATTAATTTTACAAAAAAGAGCTATACGGGCTATCTGTAACTTAAAAGCTAGAGACGCCTTAAGAGATGTTTTTAAAGAAATTGGTATTCTTACGGTCGCTTCTCAATACATTTTTAATAACCTACTATAAATACGCGGAAATTTAAATGCTTATATTAAAAACAGCGACAGACATACGATCAATACAAGAAATAAAAATAGGCTCGCATCGCCGAAATTTCGATTTCTAAAAGTTAACAAATCCTTTATGGGCTTAAGTGTATGCAGGTATAATAAAGTTCCACAAGATATCTTAGATCTTCCTTTACTAAGCTATAAATCTAAAATCAAAAGTATATTAGTAAACAAATCTTATTATAATATTCAAGAATTTTTGGTTGATCGAGATGTGTGGAACTTGGGTCATTGACTCATCTGCAGATTTGATGTTATAATGTATAAGTCTAACATTGTTAAATTTAATTTAAAAAGAGCCACTGTTGAGTTTCTGGCCAGCTCTTCTCAGCAGAACAGCATCAGCAGAACAGCATTCCGAGCTGGTGGTAGCTTACTCTGACTATACTGACCAATTTAATGTAATTGACGATTCAAAAGTGCGTGTAAATGCCTACTTAAATAAAAATATTTAGAATTTTTGAATGCAGGTCACTTTTTACCGCATTTGCCGCTGGTCTTAAACGTTTATCTAACGTTGATGTGTGCACGCACCTCCTTTATAATTTTGTTTCTAAAGATATTTTGTCCTCGAGAATTAAATTTATTTAGGGTATATAATAAAAGCAAACCCACCTTAAGCAAGAATGATAATTTTTCAATATTTTACGAAATCCAAGAAGAAAATACATTTAAACGTAAAGATTACCCTCAAATACAAAGTGTACGTAAAATTTTGATCGGTGAAAAAAAGAATAGCAAAATAGAAAAACAAATATAAATAAAGTTTTGACTCTACAACTTTATGTAGATTCATGCTCCGTGTCTCTTCACGGTTTTAATTACAACGTACATCTAGTACGTTGTAATTAAAACCGTATTAAATTAATAAAAATTAAAAGAAATCATTAAAACACGTCCGTACTCAGCGAAACTAAAAAGTGGCAGGATCTTGTAAGAAGCAGAATTCTTAAGAAATTGGTGTCTAGTCTGAGTGCTTTTTTTCTGTAAGGCTCAAAGCATGGTTTTTTATAAATCTGTAAATTTCGGTCTATTGTAAGGAAACAAAAATAATGATGTTTCCAGAGTAAATACCGGTCTCGTAGCCCAACCAGAAGCAAAGTGAAACATGAATCTTTTAGGATTAACAAGATTTACAAGACGTTCAGTGTGGCTGCCATAATATATAAACTTATCGTAAATCCAATTATTTTGAAGAGTTTCTCTTTATCCGTGTTTTGGGTCATTTAAAAGAATTCAGTAAAGAGATTCGTGAGCATGGGTCATTAAATGTATTTTTTTTATTCAGATTTCCATTTAATAAATTGTACCATTTAAGTCCGCATTTTGTACGTTTTTTTGTGTGCAATAAAAATTTAAATAAATAAATAAATAATAAATTGAAAATAGTATAATTACAATATAACAAAAACAAACGGACTAAAAAAATTAATTTTGGATATCGTCTACGGCTAACTAATATATAAAATATACTTTTTTAAAAATAAGGTATCACCGATTGTTTCGATTTTATAAATACTTTTTTGAACATTACGTTAAAATTGAAAGAGTTATATTTTAAATACTACTGAATATGTTTCTTTTCCTCTAGCTCTGCATCGATCCTGATACCAGGATGTAGACGTGCGTCCTCCGAAGTAAAACGTCGTGGCCTTGTGGAACTGGTTTATTTGGCTTTATTTTAGCAGTTTTTAGGAGTAGAGACCAGATTTTAATACTACAAGATGAAGCATAATGGTGCTATTCCGGAGACATTAAAAACACATAGGTCATCAATATTATTTTGGCAGCTTATTATTTAAAAAAGTTGTTTATTTAGAAAAAATATTTTTTTATTATTATTATTATTTGTTATTAATAATACCATAAGAAGGATGTAAAATGGTTTGAAATCTATTAAAGTTTTTATCATAATAAACTCAATCTAAATTAAACCTTAGGTAGAAAGTGTAACAGACTCTGCCACCTATGATAAATATAGAGGTGTGCAGAAAAACAGTGTAGATTAGTACTAAAGGTAATCTTTTTGGGCGATAGATTTTTTTTCCTTCTAACCTACCTATTGGCATTGACAAAATTTTCTCTCCGGCTGACTCTAAAATATTTCTCAGTAAATTATCATGTAATCATTTTTAGCTACAAAAGCATTAATCATGTGAACCTCTCAAGAGACCTGTCATTGAGCGTAGTTAATGACCACTATGATGATACATAAAATAAAACAGCAATTTCCTATGAGGAGTCTGTTACAACGTTATACTTATATACCTATCTATTACTTTAGTTCCAGGATGACTGCTGCTGCTGCAAACTGTTGAGAGGCAAAAAGAATGTCAATAGTAGGTGGTAGATTGATAGATGGTGGTAGATCAATAGATGATTCGAGATGATGGTCTGATCAAGAGTGGAATTTAATATTGGTTAATTTTCATAAAAAAATTCCAGTTCCCGCTAAGAAAAAGAATAAACCAATAAATAAAACTCCGTTATTATCACAACAAAATTATTCACACTATAATATTATATACATTGAAACAAGTTTTCTAACTATTCAGAAGGGGTTTCTTTCGTGTTCTATAGGAGAGTCTATCATCACCTCTGCAGCGTGGTTGACATAGCACAGCCGGCGAGAGTGGCGTAACTTCAGCAGCTCGCTCCTGACCAGCAGTAGGAGGTAAACTTGGATACCTGTCAAAGTAGTTCTATTATTTTAATTACCTACTATTGTAATGTTAGAAGCATAACTTTTAAAAAAGTTTTCTAAGCTATATATCACTTAACTTTAACATAAATTTATTTTGAAAAGAATTCTTTACTAGAACCTGGGTATTAGGTATTTACATTTAAAGGTTTTTAAATTCATGTATAAATTGAGTTTATTTTTAAGCATATTATTTTCTCACCCAAACCACAGAGCACAAAGGATGCCTCCAGTATGTAGTAGAGCGGGTTGCGATATATCTCTTCATGACGTACAACTATGAAAGTAACTAGAGAAGCTAGAGTCGTTGTTATTCCGTAGTAATAGAATGCACGGAGCAATTTGGTTTTTTTCTGAAAATAGTAATATAATATTGACTTTCCTATCAGTACCAGTATTCGTCTTTAAACCCAATCAAAGCCTTCATTTAAAATATATCTGACGAGAACTAATATTATACTAAATGATTCGATGAATAAGTTCCGGAATCTCCAACCCCCTAATTCCTCCCATTAATCAAGAGTGGCACAGCGTTAGCCGAAATCAACATATCGTCAAAGACATTCTATGATATGTAGTAAGGAAGAATGTACTACTAAAACTCATCACCTGTGTAGTAAAGAAGAATTTTCAGCAACAGTCATACATTGTTAAGGTTGGAACCGTTATTTATAATTTACTATACAATAACTTATTTGTGTTAAAGAAATTATATTTTGATAACATATACAAACCATATGAGCTCCAACCAACAGTACAATATTGAATACAATCTCAGCTACATAGAGGATTATTGCGAACCAGACCTGAGAAATAATAAACAAAGCAAATCCAACAGATGTAAAACTATATGAAATGTAAAATATTTTTATTAGTATTTTAGTAATTGTGTTCAAAACCTGAGAATAAAAAGAGACTCCCTTGTAGATCGCCATCGTGTAGGGGCTGTACAAATGACCGAAGCTGATGGCCGCTTCCAAAGCTAGCACGAATACGGAGAATATCTGAAATTTAAATCTAATGTTATACTGTTGAGGAGTTTTTATATTTTGTATAATACTTCATTGTTTACTCGTCAATCTCTGAAACTACGATTCGTTTTTTGAAATATAGTTGATAGTTAGATTCTCGTCAAAGCTATACAATATCAAATAAAAAAATGAAAATAGTTGAATGAATGTAAATTAATTATATTATTCTTAAATAGTTTCATTAAGCCCTATCATTAAAGTAATTGCCTAGATAACAAAGTACTGATTAATGCTACTGACGTTTATAAGAGAGGTCATTGAAAATAAATCTCAACGTGAACTTGTATAAATGTTATTCAACAAAAATTTGCAAACATAAGAATTAAAGCTTACCAAGTTAATGTATCCAAAAACAATAATTCCGTGTCGTATAGGTAAACAGCAGCAACATCTTCTACACTCCGGAATTTCTAAGCGCATTATTTATAAATAAAATGTAATGATAATTGAATGTAAAGTTAAATAAATACAAAGTTAACTAAACTAGAATAGTGTACTAGTGTATTCTATGTACACAAGTAAATGTAACAGTAACTCCATTTGACTGTAGAGTTCAGATTGTTCACTTCTGCGTCGCTCTAACTTCAATTATCTTATTTAACGGTCAAGACGCGGAAACATGACATTGGGACATGGTTTGTAGGAAACCTCCTACATGTAGTTATCAAGACAAAACGGTTACAGAATTGTATTTGAAAAATCATTTTTTTTTATCGTGTTTTAATTAGTACTCAAATGTATTGCTATGTAAACAAATACAACTAAATAAAACATGTTTCTTTATATTTTGTTATAATTAAAAATTAAATATTATTATTTGGTAATAGATAGATATAAAAAATATAATTATAAAATACGATTTTTTTATTTAGAATATTTAAATTAAAAACTATTCCAATATTCTTAATATCTGTTTATTAGTACCTATTAAAGACGAATAAACAGATTAAGAATTAATAAATTAATTAGCCAAAGGCAAATAATTTTTCTCCTATACGAGTTCGATAAACTACAATAAAGTTATTATTACAATTAAATGTATAAATTATCACCAGCATGCCTCGTAATATGAGAAGTGTGTTGTGTATGAAGTCACAGACAGCCACGATTTAAAAATATATACATAATAATTAATAAAAGGATCAATTTTAAATTTAAGAAACTTCTAATAAAGGATTTATAAGTTTGGTCAAACAAAAACCTGAAACTATTAGTTATTTCAATCAAGGACGCCTAATCATTTATTGTAATATTAGTTTCATGCAGAAAAGTATAAAAACAAAAGAATTTAATATTTTATAATAATTTATTAAATCTTTTTTAAGTAATTGTATATTTACAATCTTCTTAGCATTGCCCCTTATTCTATTTTTGGTATTAATATTATAATTAGGTTCTTAACAATTTATATCTTTTAATTTATTTCTCTCTTGAACTTTTTTCTAAATGATGACTAGTGTCTCGTAATTTTAAACATAGTAACTTTTTTAGTTGTAGTTCTCCTCGTATATATTATTTAAAATATATTATATATATCTCAATATTACTCCTAAATACAATTTCCGAACTCGCAGAAAATCTAAATACTAAGGTATTTAACTAATATCGAGTATTAAATATTTTACAATTACTATACTTAAATGAAAAATATATTACATTAGCTAAATATTACGAATATAATTAAATATTTAAACAGTTTCGTTTGGAATCACAATGCTTGGATAAACTCCATTTCCTTCAACACTAAGATCACCGTTTACAAACTGCTGCAGCTGGTTCACGTACCCGTTACCAGATATATCCATATTCTTCAGCAGAGTCCTCACCAGGAGAAGGAGGTATAGATTTAGACCTGGAAGAAAACAATTAAACGTGTCTTCAATTTATATAATAATAATTTGTTTTATATTATTTATTTATCCTGTTTAATATTTTCTTTGTTCGTTTTTCAAAATCATTTTAGTTATTGTGCAGACCTTTTTGATTCTTATATTATTTTACACATAAACATTTATTTAGCTATGTCCATTGACTTGGTCTTCATTGATTGTATTTTATTTTATTGCACAAAAACCATTACTTACACAAACCGAACAAGAAAAGAGATATCAGTTCAAAAGCGTCAATGAATCCAGAACCGATTATTGATACTATTTCCAAAACCACAACCGCTGCTATGGTAGTAATAGAGTAGTAGTAGAATATCTTCAAGTACGTCATTATTTTCTGAAATTAAATTATCAAGTCTTACAATTTATACTTATGTATAAAAAATGTAAACTGTTTATGTACAATCTAAGACATAGGTAAAAATTGTTTGATCCTTAATCCAGTTTTCTGGCTTATCTAAATATAGTGGTCTATTGGTAATTGTAGTGTAATTTGGTATGCTTCCAATGAATTCTCATAGGTTTTCACATATCAATTATTATTGTGACTACAAATATATATACAACATATAATTACGTACGTGTGTTGTCCCCAATTATTCGTAAACGATTGAAAAGTTTTCAAGTTTTATGATTCCTTAAATGATTTATATCGACATTCATATTCATTTATGAAGCAACGTCTAAGAAAATTATTTTTTTGTTTGTATAGTTAACCGTGCCAAATATATTTGTAAGAACTCGTATTAAAAAAAAATGATTATAAAAACATTTAAATTTATAAATTATTACCTAACATTAAATCATAATGTATATAAAGACTAACCTTATGAGCACCATACAGTAACACCGCGTTAAATATAAGATCAACACTATAAATAGCTATGCAGAGCTCTTCCTCCATCTTGGCTGCGACACCATGGAACACCATCACCACGCCATACTCATTGTGTATACAGAAACTGTACATCCCAATCATAAACAGTGAGAACAGCTGGAAGAGTAAATACAACTTAGAATAGGCTTTTAGTCATAAATAATTAATTCATAGGAACTAGAAATATATAAAAACTTTTTTTTAAGTACCATAAATAGTTCTTAAACTTGGTGTATTATTGTTAATAAAATTGGTCTTAAAGTTTCATCCCCATATCATACGACACTAGACATAGATGGTCTCATCCCAATTCCTAATACATAAATTAGGTAAATATAATCAGACATTCAAATAAATCCTATTTAGGGACGTGATATAATTATGACGTTATTATGACACATGATGATGATGATATAAGAGTGATATTAAAATGACAGAGCGAATTTAGAGGAATTCTTATTTATTAAATTAAGATATTATGTAGTTTATTATGACTAGAATATGTTTAACAATTCTCAAACATATTCCAAACCAGTACTTCTTAGAATAAGTACTTTCTTAATCAAGATCATGCATAATGGACCCAGATTTTAAACATTTATTTTAGAATCGTAAAATGCAATTTCACTATGCAATCATAATATTCGAGATAATATTTATGTCAATTTCATGTCACAAACGTCATTCTAACATTATGTACTAGCATGAGAGTTATTATCATTATACAGAGTGATATACTTTATGTCATTGTGATATAATTTTTTAATCAAAGTATATAAATATACGACTGCCAGGTATGTTATCTATGTATGATGTCAGCCTGAGGTCATGTATTTGATAGAAGTGTAATAACAGATTTTAGAGATTAATAATTCGTTTATGATCACAGAATGTTCCAGTGTTAAAAAGTTATTACAAGTGCAAAATCAAAGTAAATTAATAATGATAGTAATAGAAACCTCATTTTATCGCAGTTCAACCTACATATCTATGTTATATTCGCAATATATGGAAAATAACAGATAAACAATGTTATCGGGGGCGGTGTTTTTTTTCAGGATGTTGATATCTAAAAAAATTAACTTGTTTATTTGTTTGCTTGTTTGTGTTAAAAAAAATCTATTTTAAAACTGTATTTAAATTATTATGTTCCAAAAATAACACATTTGTATTGTTATCTACTGTCAACCAAAGTTAAGTCAAGATCGAAATTTAATAATATTCACTGCATATTTTCTTTTTATATCTAGTAGGAAATAAACTATTAACATCAAATCTTAAAATTTCTGTTATATCAAAGTCTTTAACCTATTTTATTTCCACATATTAATAAATTAAATTCCTTTGTTTCCAATATATATATATTTTACACCACTAAGTTAAAAGATATTTTGATATGATGTAAATAATAACATCATTAATACTACAATAATATTCCCGATATATATAAAAAATTACAAAATAAAATAAATATCAAAACATACTTACAACATTTAAATATCCGAAAACCAAAATCCCTCTTCTCAGCGGCATGCAAAAGCAGCACCTCCCAAATTCAGGTATTTCGCAAAACATTTTCACTATAATAACAATATAAAAATTCAAATGTACCAGACGTCCGTACACAATACCGCGCGACGATTTGTCCCGATTATATCATTGAAAAAGACGGGACTTATATATGATCATCGCCTGAATGTGATAGTTCTCTGTACGTCATTACAATATTTGGGTTTATCTTATTGTTTGTATATTCACAATTAGTTCCTATTTCCTGTGATAATAACTTAACTGTTTCGGAATTACCAATTTTGATAATTTAATATTTATTTTCTTTACTTATTAACATAATATAATCAACATTTAATCAATAAAATATTTAACCTTTTTGTGTTATAAGTTGTAGTATGCATTTTGTGAACATTTGTGATATTAAATGTATTGGAATTACAAATATACCACAAATATATAAACTATTTGATATTGTAAAAAAAATGGTTAAAAAAAGTTTTGTTACAAAATGTTATTGACCCTCAGAGTTCAAATTGGTTTATTTTTAGACGACCTAAAGGAAGTTGCTCATTATCAATACATCACACAATATTATTTTTTTGTAGTTTTTAATCTGTAGCTATGCATGTTTCTACGTATTTTACGGATAAATATTCTATGTATCTTTTAAAACATACTTGCTTTTAACGTCTCAGGGTAATTCCTACTGGTTCACTACATGACATATGTTTATATATTTTTAAATTAAAACAATCAAGTTCCAGAAAGTTGTTAAGATATATATTTATGTAATCTTTATTTATAGAACAAAATGTCTCTGATCTATTCTTATAATAAAGATGCAAGCTGAAACTCAAGTAGAAACCTAGAAATAATCAAAAAAATATTATTTTAAGATGTAGATTGGATTACCAGCGCTGCGCTTTAGGAGTTGTTTATAACATATAATTATTTTTAAGAACTCGCATATTATATGTATAAGCTATGAAAACCAAATAAATACATATACAATATTTTCAGATAAAAAAAAAAGCAAAAAACTAAGACCATAATTTTGCAATTTAACCTGTAATTATAGGTAAATCTTATTCTAAGAAGGTTCCTAGGTTCTTATCTGTTATCTTTTCCGTATTAATAAATACGAAAACTTGTTCCGGTCATCACATACAAAACAATAATTAACAAATGAGTAAAGAAACTTGACCTATGAGTTATGACTACTATATCTTATATTTGCATTTGGTGATAAATAATACGATTAGTACTTCTAGTGAATTGTAATAATTAAATTGATTAGATATTTGGTTTTCTTCTCAAATAAAACATTAAATAACCGTATTATGATTGAAACTTGAAATATCTATTTTTTTATGTAGGTTTTATGCCATGTCGCTGAACCCATAGCTTCTGTTCTGTTCTGTTCTGTGTTGACGATTTTTTCATTGTATGTTATAAACTTAAACATTTTATTATTATTATTACATTAATTACTATTTGTATAATATAATAAACAACATAATACCCGTAATTGGTTGTTTTGAACTGGTTTTTTCACCGCCCACAAAGAAAGATAAGTATAACGAGAAAAGTCAGTTAACAATATCCAATTTATATTAAAAACATGTTTACATGATATACCATTACAATATACGAATTATTATATTCTTTATTAAATATAAATGATTAATCTGTACTTATTATTCCTAAACGGCTGGAGTGATTTTCATGATATTGTTGTGTTTGTTTCTGAACGATCCACAGAAGATCGTTCAATTTCTCCATTGAACCAGTTTGGTGGTGGTGCAATTAGGTTTTAGGTTTTTTCTATCAGGGTATCTGCCTGCCCAATAATTAGTTGTATTTTATATATTTTTTCTTCATATATTAATCTCAAGGGAATTAAGAAACATAAAAAAGACCAAAACTTTAATTAACCATATAACACACACACAGTAAAATTTATAAATATACTCCTAGCAATACTAAAGTTTAAAAATACTTAATTCTAAGGTCATCTAACTGTCTTTGAGGGATACAATGTGTAATTGTAAAAAAATATTTATAAAGATTCATAATTTAGATTGTAAATATTTATAACAAAATATTACATTTAATTTGGTAAGTACAGTAAAATGACAAGACATCATTATTGATAAATCAATATATAAAAAATCTAGCAGGAACATACAATGGTTGACTAGATTTAATTTGTTTTATTTGTTTAGGCATTCTATGCACAGTCTCAGAATCTATTACAAGATATACTATAAGCGTAAGATCATTTGTCACGAAATTTGTCATAATAGACTTTCGGAGTTCGTTATCTGAGTTTCATATGTTCACGAGTCAATTATTATCGTGAAATGTTACCATAATGTCAGTCTGAGATTAATCCTTTACAATTGTCCCATCAGCTTTAAGCTTCTATTTTCCTATCTTCAACAACCGGACTCGTTCCGACATTTAACTGACTTACATCATATATAACCGGTTCATCTGTAATCACTACCTTTTCATCTTTCACCGTATTAAATGTTAGATCTAACGTATTTGGTCGTACAGCGTGTTGACCACTAGAACTTCCAACTGTTTCACTTCTAACAGATTCCTCGACGTTTCTTGGAGCTAGAATACCTGTTATTGCATAATTTAATTCATTTTCATCTATTTCTTTATTTCCGGTCAGAGTAGTTAATATAGGATCTGCTGATGGTTGATTTGACACAACTCCATTTCCGTTATCTGGTGGTTCATTATTAGTACAGTTGCAGCCTCTACAGTGTACTTCATTATAGCCATATCGATAATCTCTATGTGATGGATTAATAAAAGAAGGCATAGATGGTGTCCCAGGCTCAGGTTCTATATCTTTGTGTCTGACTTTTGCCTTTCCTATTATCTTCTTATACTCGCTGTTTAATGCCAGAATGTTGTAACCTTCAAGTACTGGAATAAGTAAAGATAATAGTGAAATAATTGATCCGTCACTTGCTGTAAACAAAAACATTACTGGTACCAAGAATAACTTACGTATACCAATAATAAGCAGGATTCTCAAACTAAATCTTATAATTAACGCAGCCAAAAAGGAAATGAAAATATCCAAAATTAAGTTTGGTACACTTATATACAGCAAAATCTTCATCATTTTACCATTTCTCTGAAAAAAATAAATTACTTAAAAAATCTTTATTAATTTAAATGGCCTAAATATTATCCAACACTATATTGATCATAAATATTTACATATACAGGGTTACTTTTAATTAGTTGGCCACCCTTTGCAGGCAGCCTCTCTACATCAATACAAACAACATTTGTTCTACAACTTGTTACAAAACTTGATAAACAACCTTAAAAAAACGAAACAAATAATGTTTGCTCCCTCTTTTACTAATTACTCTGTATTTTGGAAAAGTACTTAAAAGGTCAACGCTCGGGCGCCATACCTACACTCAGAGTTAATGCCAGTTCAGAGACAATACATAAATTTTATGTAGAACAATTTTAATTTTAAAAAGTCGTAGAGCAAATGTTGTTAGGATTGATTTAGAGAGGTTGCCTGCAAAAGGTGGACAACTAAATACAAATAACCCTGTATAGGGCCCCACATCACTTCCTCTACGTCCAAACCTAGTGGTGGTAGGTACTTTATTAGATATAATAGACCTGTCTTTTATTTCGGGACAAAAGAATAACTAGCAAAACTATATTTAGTTTTATACTGTCACAAGAAACCCAACTAAAAGTGGACATTTTTTTTATAGCTTGCTGCGTGACCGAAAGATCTTTTGAAACATACATTTATTCCTATCAGTCAGTTGAAAGAGTAAATCTTATAACGATACCTGTTATCCAATAAAGAAAGCACATTCAGTGTTTATTTTCAGTACTGATATTTTTTTCTAGTGTCCACATAGTCTAAGAAGACTAAAATTGAATATAATATATTTTGATCTCTAAACATTTTTAAAGTAATACCATGGTTTCAGACAACTATACTTAATATATAACGAATTTTAGGGTTCCATATGAAAAATGAAAAACTTAATTTTTCCCTATCTGTCTATTTGAAGACTGATTTTTTAGATTTTTTTTATAGTTTTCTTTAATATAAAGTGATAAAATAGTATTTAAGAAGTCTATTATGATTTTTACAAATTTTGTAGGTCTTTTGGAAAAAAATTTAATAATTTTTTTTTGCTCATAATTTATAGTGTTTTATATTGAGTTCTAGTCTTTTAACCATCGGTTTTTACCTTGAAAATTGCGAAGATGGTCCAAAGCAATATAAGTACATAAATGATCTTATAGCACAGCCACAGTATATAATATATTAACAGGCAATTATATATTAAATAAAGTTTTGTTAAATTTTGTTCGGGGATCCAAAGTCTAATGTCCGACTCATTGGCTGTCAGGTTAGTGCCAAATGCAGAAGGACTGACATCTAGCATATGACTCAATATCTTGGTGTTCCACAGAATAGTTATGGTTGTCATAGCCTGAAAAAAATATTCAAAATATTAAGTTAAGAATAGATCTGATTTGCTATACCTATATAGTAAAACTCAAGGGTATATCACTTCACAGTCTTTACAACATGGATATCTTGAGAGCATATGAACAGAGGAGAAAATAAGCCAAAATTACCAAATTGAGTGCTGAACTAATATATATCCCGGTTGTCAGACTACAACAACCACAATAGATGTCCAGTTCCGGCCAATTGTACTTGCATTTCTTTTTAGACCTGAAATTATTTCATCAAATATTAACAGATACCAGCACTAGTTTTGGTAAGTGTATGTAAACACCACTTTCAAATAAAGAATTATAACTACTAACTCCAACCACGAAAAGCTATTTATATATTGTCTTTACAAATATTTACCCCGAAAGGTTGTCTGTAAGAAATTGCTTTAGCAATAAGACCGCCTTTGCACCCTTTTGTTGTTTATTTTGTTTTTATTTCACCTATTTTTGTATTTTGTGTGCAATAAAGTTTTTTTATCTAAATATTGAATGGTATAAACTTAATTATTTTTGGAATTTCAAATTTACGAAAAAGTACCTCCACACTCGATTAATCATAATTTCGTAGGAAGAGCCTAACTGCATTCTCTGACTGCAGCTCGTATGAGTTGATTAGAACAGGGTAGTAGGTCATCAATGAACATCAACATCTCTTAAAATATCAACATAAAGCAACTATGTCTCGTCCGGTGAGTGAAAATACTGGAAGCCCACACACTCACTATTCCCTTACATTTTCTAGCTTTCTTCATCCTTCTCCATTCCCTTGGCCATGATGAGGTAGACCGCCAGCTTATTACGTTCATAATTACGTGTAGGTTACCGTCAATATAGAGGATCTCATTACTGTATTTTTTATAATCATTCAAAATCAAAATATTTTGAATTTTCTGACTATTTTCAATTAAAGATATAAACCATTCATTTTATTATTATTATTATTTTACCTGTTTCTGACCTTGCAATACTTAAGTAAGGACAAGTGTCAAAAACATTACGTTAAAGTTAAACCATACCTTCTTTATGGTAATACAATTATTGGTATAGGATTTTTTAGGTCAAAAGGACAAAAGGAACAAAACTGACAAGATATTTTATCTCAGACAGATTTCTAGTGGGGCAGTCCCCACAGTGTTTTTGAGTACGTCCTCGTCGTCTGCCCTGGAAATCCCTACTTGGTACGCGGTAACGCAGTGGCCAGTAGTGGAGCCAAATCTCAAGTGACAATACTGTGTGGAATAGGAGTGAAAAATATGAATAGTGAGGTGAATCCCGTGTCCCCCGGGACTCCGAACGGCCCTTCTCAGGGCCAACCTAACGGCCCTTCTCAGGGCCAACCTAACGGCCCTTCTCAGGGCCAACCTAACGGCCCTTCTCAGGGCCCACCCGGTCCTTCAGGACCAGTGGTAGTGCCGCCTAGGAGTGGAACCGTGTCGCCTATTTTCGTGAGGCCAAGCGACCTCACGGAAGAGGAGATGACGGACTCGACGGTGGCCAGCGACGTGTCAAATATGTACACGCGCAAACGCCTGCGGGCTCGTGTGTCCGGGTCGTCGAGCTCTTCAACGATCAAGGAGGCATAGTCCAAGCGCGGCTGCGGCCGTGGTAGCGGGCGCACCCAGGCAGGTGGCCGTCGTGCCGTGTCGACGTCATCTGACCCAGCTGCGGCCAGAGAAAAACAGCAGGAGGCCGAAATATTGGCTAAAGGCGTAAAGCACACCAAAGAGGCGCGCGCCAGGTTTTTGGCGGCTAGGAATACCCCAGCCGCCAAAATGGAAATGGAGAGGATGGCCTACCTCTTAAGCAAACAGGCTCAGGTGGAGGTGGACACGATTATAACCGTGGCCACCCAATCATCGAAGCTGCCGAAGGCATGCCGGACGGCCTTGAAGGCGTCGGCGGTAGCGCTTCGGGAGATTGTGGCGGAGGCGATGACCCGGAGCGCCTCTGAGGAGGTCCAGCGACTTGAGGCACAGGTCACTAGCCAGAGCCTCGAGATCGCGGCCCTCCGGGAGGAACTGAAGGGGCTCCGCCAGCCCCAGAAGGGGAAAGCTACGACGTCCCACGAGCTGCGGGAGGCGCTGCGCGAGATCGCGCAGGAGGAGCGCGCCTTCACTCGCGCCTGCCTAGCGGCGTTGGAGGACCGCCTCCTCCCCGCAAAGACCGTTCGGCCGCCGCTTGCGGCTGACAGGCGCTCTGAGGCGCCGACCCCGGTGCAGGCCCCAACGCCTGCTCTAACTTTCGCCGCTACGGCGGCAAAAAAGAAGAAAGGGGCCAAAAAACAGGCCAATCCGATTGTCCCGGTTGCCTCGGCTCCCGTCCCGACGGCCCCGGTCGCTGGGCCGTCCGGTGTTGAGCCGATGGAGATCGGGTTGCCCTCGCAGGAGGACCCGATGCTGCCCTCGGCCACTGCAGCCAATGAGTGGACGCAGGTTAAAAGAAAGGGGAAGAAGAAGAAGGCGCCTCAGCCGTCTTCTTCCTCAACGGCGCATAAGGGGCCTGCCAATAAGGCAGCCCCCGTTCCGGCCTCGAAGAAAGGCCGGAAAAAGAAGACGGCCACGAAGACAGCTGCCGTGGTCGTCACCATCTCCCAGGAGGCCGCGGCCGCGGGCGAGACCTACGAGTCGGTCTTTTTAAAAGCCCGACAAACGGTCCGCCCGGCCGAGATGGGGATCGAGCGGGTGTCGTGCCGGAAAACCCAGACGGGAGCTCGGATCTTCGAGTTCCCAGGGGCCGACCGGAACCAGCAGGCCGACGCCTTCGCCGCCAAGATGGCGGAGGCTATTTCAAATGTCGCCAAGGTGACGAGGCCGGTTAAGACCTCGTCCTTGGTACTGATGGAGCTGGACGACTCCGTCACTAAGGACGAGGTAGCCGCCGCCGTAGCGGCGGCGGGGGGTTGCGGCGTCGCGGACGTCAGGGCCGGTGAAATCCGGCCGGGCAGCAGGGGTATGGGCCGCGTCCGGCTGCAGTGCCCCGCTGTGGCCGCCGAGGCCGTCCTTAAGAAGGGGCGGCTCCTCATCGGGTTCAGCTCGGCTGTGGTCCGGGCTGCAGAGGAACAGCCGAGGCGCTGCTTCCGGTGCTTCCTGCCCGGGCACGCTCGGCCGTGCTGCCCATCGCCGGTGGACAGGTCCGACCTGTGCTTCAGGTGCGGGCAGCCTGGCCACAAGCAGGCCGCCTGCGCAAAGGACCCCCACTGCGCTGTGTGCTCGACCAGCGGAAGGCCGGCGGGCCACGTCATGGGGGGGGGCTAAATGCAACCCCCCCGCCAGGAAGGGCAGGGAGCAGGCCACAGTGCGGCCAGCCCTTGCGGATGCCCAGGTTACACCGGGCTCCTCTGACGGTGCGATGTCCCAATAATGTCAGGACCGGGACATCGCACAATAATGCAGATTAACCTCAACCACTGCATAGCGGCACAGGACCTCATGAGTCAGGTGCTAGCTGAGTGGTTGGGGGATCTTGCCGTGGTCGCCGAGCCTTACTACATTGCAGCCAGCTGGCTGCAAGACAATACCGGCAGGGTGGCCATCGCGCCGCGACCCTCCACGGATTCTCCTCCTCTCTCGCTCATCGAGAGGGGACATGGATACGTGGCCGCCGCGTGGGGGGATGCCGCTCTCCTGGGCGTCTACTTTCCCCCAAGTCGCCCGCGGTTGGAGTTTGAGAGTTATCTCCAATCCCTGACCGCGGCGATTGCGCGTATAGGGAGGAGCAAGGTCGCAGTTTTGGGCGATTTAAATGCCAGATCTGCGGCCTGGGGGTGCAAGGACACAAACGCCTGTGGCTCGGCTCTCGAGTCGTGGGTGGCGTCGAACGGGTTGGTGCTTCTCAACAGGGGGGCAGTGCAGACGTGCGTGCAGCACAACGGGAGCTCGGTGGTGGACGTTTCGTTCGCGACCCCAGCCCTGGCCGCCGACGTCTGCAGGTGGGAAGTGGACCTGCAGGAGAATCTATCCGACCACAGGTACATTCGGATAGAGTCCACGGTCTCCACCCAGAGTCCACGGTCGGGGGGGCTGGGAAAACGGCTGGGAAAACCTTGCCGCGGTGGGCCCTGACGCGGTTAGACCGCGACGCGGCCAGGGAAGCGGCGATCATCCAAGACTGGTTCGCTCCGCCTGCAAGTCCGAATATGGACGTCGACGCCGCCGCCCTCCGGCTGAGGGAGGCGATGACTGAGGTGTGCGATTCCAGCATGCCTCGGTCCCGCCGGCCGCCTCCCAAGCGCGCGGTCTACTGGTGGTCGGCGGAACTCGCCAGCCTTCGGGCGAAATGCGTGGCCGCGAGGAGGTCCCATGTGAGGGCCCGCCGCCGTCGCCAACGCGATGCCGCCAATGCGGACCGCCTCCATACCGCCTATATGGAGGCCCGCCACGTCCTCAAAGTGGCAATCCTGGAGGCCAAAAAGACGGCGAGGGAGGAGATGCTAGGGGGGCTCGACAAAGATCCCTGGGGCAGGCCGTATCATGCGGCACGCAATAAGCTGCGACCTATCGGCCCCCCCGTCGTCGAGTCCCTCGAGCCGGCGCTCCTGTCGGAGGTAGTCCGGGGGCTGTTCCCGGACAGATCGGAGGAGTTCGTCCCTCCTCGGATGGCTCCGCCTCGGCGGGTGGGCCCTCCGGCCGACACCGGTTTCGTCCCGGTGTCGGAGGAGGAGTTTTCCTCGGCGGCGCTCCGCCTCCGAGGAAAGAAGACGGCGCCGGGGCCTGACGGGGTGCCGGCGCGGGTGGTGGCGATAACCACCAGCCAAATGGAGCGACGCTTCCGGGACCTCTTCGACCGCTGCTTCACGTCTGGAAGGTTCCCAAGGGTGTGGAAGGAAGGGGTTCTGTGCCTCCTCCGGAAGCCGGCCGGTGGATTCTCCTGCTGGATATCGGCCGGTCGTCCTCTTGGACGACGCGGCCAAGCTCTTTGAGTCCGTGATAGCAGCACGGCTCAGGGAGCACCTGAGGGGGACCGGCCCGGACTTATCCGGGGCCCAGTATGGGTTTCGGGCGGGTCGGTCCACGATAGACGCGCTCCAGGAGCTGAAGCGCGTCACACAGGAGGTGGTGGCGGCTGGGGATGGCGTGTTTGCTGTGTCGTTTTACATCGCCAATGCCTTCAACACCATCCCCCACGCCACAATTATTGAGGCACTCCGATACAATGGGGTGCCTCCATATTTGCGGGCCCTGCTGGCGGACTACCTCCGGGAGAGGGAAGTCCTGTTCGTCGGCGGGGACGGCCGCATGAGACGGCATAGGGTGCAGTTGGGTGTTCCGCAGGGGTCGGTCCTTGGACCACTCCTGTGGAACGTCGGCTTCGACTGGCTCCTCCGGGGCGCCCTCCCCGATGGAGTGGGTGTCATTTGCTATGCGGATGACACCCTTGTCACGGCGCGGGGGAGAACATTCGGGGAGGCAGCCACCCGGGCGTCAAATGGGGGGACCCTGGTTGCCGATCGGATCCGGCAACTGGGGTTGAAAGTGGCGCTACCCAAGACCGAGGCCCTATATTTTCATGGGCCGCGGCGGGGTGCGCCACCTGACGCCCATATCGTGGTGGGTATCGAGAGGGTGCGGGTGAGTGCCACGATGAGATATCTGGGCCTCACCCTGGACGGGCGGTGGAAGTTCCGAGAACACTTTCGTGAACTTTCACCGCGCCTCCTAAAGGCGGCGAGGAGCCTAAATTGGCTCCTCCCGAACGTGGGAGGGCCAGCCACAGCATGCCGGCGTGCTAAAAAGCATGGCCCTGTACGGCTCCCCTATATGGGCGGACGCCCTGGCAGGGTACAACCAGGTTCACCTGCGTAGGCCCCAACGGGCCATCGCACAGAGGGTGGCGCGGGCTTTCACTACGGTGAGCCATGGTGCGGCTTGCGCCATGGCGGGCACTCCACCGTGGCACTTGGAGGCCGAGGTGCTATCCGCCGTCTATAACTGGACGGCGGACAAGAGGGCGCGGGGAGAGCGCCCCGCACCGGAGGAAAGGGCCGCCGTCCGGCTGGCGGCCCGCGAGAACATTCTCCGCCAATGGATGGCGGAGATGGCCGAAGCCAAATTCGGACGGTGGAGCCTGGACGCCATCGGTCCAGTCATGGAGGCATGGACCGATAGGAGGCACGGGTTCCACACGTACCGGTTGTCGCAGGTACTTTCCGGGCATGGTTGCTTCGGGAAGTTCCTGCACCGGATAAAGCGTGAGGAGACCCCGGCGTGCCACCACTGTGGCGCGATTGCTGATTCGGCGCAGCACACCCTGGTCGAGTGTCCGGCCTGGGTGGAGCAGCGCCGACGACTCCAGGAGTCGGTAGGCCCGGACCTAACGCTGCCTGCGGTAGTTACTGCCATGTTGGGCAGCGAGGAGGTCTGGGTGGAGGTGGCCTCCTTCTGTGAGGAGGTCATGTCGCGGAAGGAAGAGGCGGAGCGGGCGCGCATGGACGATCCCCTTGCGCCCCCGCACCGCAGACGTCGAAGGGGCCGGAGAAGACGGCAATTCGAACTTCTCCAGCCTGGTGGTGGCCAGTGGGCAGGGGGTGTGGGGACACTCCCGCCCACATTGAACATGGCACCACCCGCGTCGGGTGGGAACGACAGGGCGCTCCTGGTCGCTCCCACAGGCCCCCCCACTCAGCTAGGGGGGCAGGTGGGGTCCGTCGTGTAATAGACGGGCCGTCGCCGGCGGGGTCGTGGATGAAGGGCTAGCCGTACCCACGACTCCGCCAATAAGGCGAGGAAGGAGCGCCGCGGGGTTTTTAGTGGGTACACCGTTTTCGGGAGTCCCACACACGCCCCTCGCTTCCCCCGCGAGGGGTACGGTGCGCAAAGCATTTTCCCCGCGGAAACAAAAAAAAAAAAAAAAAAAAAAAAGACAGATTTCTAGTTGTTATCTTGCTTTTGACCAAAACTAAATCGTATTGTGCACCCAAATAAGTTTTTAATAAAACAACATCCCATTTGAAGTCTATGTATTTATGAAATAGTATTTACTGTATGCTCGTCATATTATGATAAGTATGATATATAATTATTTAATTCCTTTTTAACTTCTATTAAAAGTCAATAAAACAACACGAACCGAAGGAACGTCATTGTTACACGATCTGTTTATTTGTGTACTGTGTACTCGTAATGAAATACGTCATAAAAACAAATATTTTCTACGTATCTTTTACAGGTCTGTGTTTTATGACGTAAAATATTATTTTGTAGACACATGGCTACCTTTAGCTATGACCTTTAATATTTAGATCTAGCCAGACGGTAATAGAATTAATTACACACTGTTTCTATGGGAAATTAAGACTAGACTTTTCTTGAGACACTTAATATTAGCGTGTCGTTTCTACTTGGTATGAACCATAAATTACAGTGTAAGGTTTTGAGATTTCAGTACAGTATCTCTTATACAGTCAGTTCAATCCAGGCTAGGATAATTCTTGCAATGTGACCTAGTACCTACAGTTGCTGGTCAGTCAGTGTTGCCTGATATAACTAGACATGAGTGTTTATTATTTGCAGATAACACCACAGTTATCGTTAAATGTAAAAATGAGTTTAATATTGACCTTGAAGTAAATCAATCCTTGATAAATGTATACGACTGTCTAAATAGAAATAACTTAATAATTATTCTCTCTAAAACTAAAACAATGCAATTTCAAACACTTAACGCTATAATTAATAAAAAACGATTGTAAATTTAATAATCAGGTAATGGAAAACGTAAATTCTACTATATTTTTAGGTATTACTTTGGACAACTTCTGTAACTGGAAGGCTCACATCAAAGGAATATTTAAAGTCTGGATACATTTGTATATGTCCTGAAACGATTAAGAGAAATAACGACTCCGGAAGCAGCACCATTAGCATATCATGGATATGTGCTAAGATATGTAATAATCTTGTGGGGAAATTCAGTAGTATTTAAAAAGCTTTCAAGATTCAGCAAAAAAATATTCGTTCAATATGCGGGGTAGGATACTTAGAAAGCTGGCGTACTCTATTTACATCTCTTAAAATATTTCCCTAACCCTGCCTCTACTTATTTAAAATGTGTGTTTTTGTAAGAAAACTCTTGAATATGTTTAAAACGAATAGTAAAGTTATAGACAGCGAATCGCAAAATAGTAAATAGTAAAGTTATAGACACAAACTGCATGTACTTATGCAAAAAAGTCGTATTAAGATAATGTACACTGTATGTCAATTCCAATTTATAATTAATTACCAGACTTAGATTTCACAAGAAAATTAAAGTCTCATTCGTAGTTTATGCTGATTTTTAAGCATTCTTATACCCAATACATACATGTAATAATGATCCATCATAACCATTTACAAATAACATACAAAAACATGAACCTTACAGTTTTGGTTATTATATAAAATGTTCTTTTAGTTATATTAATGTAATACTTTGAGTAAATATGAATCATACAGGGGTCCAAATTGTTCAGAAGTGTTTATAAAACTATTATACAATGATGTAAAATTAATATACGAAAAGAATAATTTTTAAAAATCTCCAAAATCATTGTCAGAACTACAAAATTAAAACATATTATAAAATAAGTAACGTCAAACTTTGTCACATTTGTGAAACAAATTAGAATAACAAAATTAACAACTAAAGCAAAAGGTGTTAAAGCCTTATCAGCCTTTAGCGATAGCGCTGTTTTCTTTTTTTTTTTTTTTTTTGTTTGTCTATACTGTTAGCCCTGTTGGCTATTACAGCGTCACCGGGGGAGCGGGTGGGTCTGGAGACCCACCCTTAACAAGGGGGGGCCAGATGGGCCCCCATGGGGAACGACGTCCCGAGGGCGTCTCAGATTGAGACACGGACCTCGGCTCGGGGCGTCGTTAGTCAGGAGGGAAGCTAAGGACATTTGGACACTAGCGTCCTCCGACGGCAGAACGCCGGAGCAACGGAGCACTTACTCAGTTGGGACCTCGTCTATACCGGTATAGACGGTGTGTGTCTGTATGGCGATAGCGCTGGGCGAGTTGATTAGGGAATGAATTAGGTGATTAGGTAGTCTAAATAAAAAAGCTATATCTGTAACCGTAAGAGCTAGCGCAACAGGGATGGCACAAAAAGATTTAAATGATAGCAAAACCTTTTTTTTTTAGGTGGAGTCAGAACCAAACTTATGCTGCGCCAGAACACCCCCCAATACAAATGAGCCAGAACCCCCGAACACACACTATTAATTAATAACAGATTTTGATTTATTTTACAAATCATTTATGGTATTATTATTTTTGTGACATTTTAAAATTGATTTCATCGATAATAAGTGATGGCATGGTTTATTTTAAGGTATTTTAATATAATTTATTATTTAATTTAATCTAACACTATGAAATTCAATCTATTAATAAGTGTCAAACTTAATATGATGAATTACTAACAATGTTAAATTTATTGACAACATTAGTATTCCGAAAATCGGTAGAATATGTGAAACCTTAACACCATGTTGTTAAACGTATGCACCATGTTCTTCCAAATAAATATATTATTATTATTATCTATATATTTAAAACATATAACATATCAATTGTAGATTTCTGCATTTCAAAAAAAAATTTTAACTTTGCAAAATCTTCCATTCCATTAAGATATAGGCAAGTAGATTCTTCAATGAGATTACAACGATTCCTATGTAAGAAGGTAATTATGATATCACCTGATATAAAGACACATTTAAAATTTAAAAGATAACAAGTTCATTTATTTCATAATTGCTATATTCAATATAAATTTCACTTTAGAGCATGGTTAATATATTTTAAATAGAAATCCAATAGCTCGTGTTCTCAGCTACTTCAAAATTTTCAATTCCTTACCATTCCATTGAATAATAATAATATTACTTAATATTACATATAAATGTATATATGATTAGTGTTCGGTTATATTGAAAACCCTCACAAACGAATGACACTCTTTCTCTGGATTTTCGTTTTCACTATGAGCTAACTTTTTTAATCCGTCTGGGGGGCTTGGCTTAGTATGAATGGCTTGTGAATAAAAATATCAGAGTACAGGGACAGTTTTAATATATATAAACTTAAAAAATACGTTATATATTTATATTGGCACATAAGAATACACTAATACCCATAAGAATAACAAAAAATACATATTAATAATCGTTCACATCTAAGATAAGATAGATATAATATAAAAAAACCACTTACCTAACTTTGATCCTTTCCGTTATCTTACGATAGAACTCCTTAATTCCTATTCGTGCCATATCAGTTATAGGACTCTTATTGTTTCTTCACCAGGATGAAACTGACAGTGGCCGTTCGAATCCGATATCTTCAGCGTAAATGATATCTTATCTAAAATTACATTATTTTGAATGTTCCTAAATATTATCTTTGACGTAATTGAACTGATGTGAAGCCAAACGCAATATTATTGATTATAAGATACCTATTTAGCTCAAAACTTAATCCAAAAAATAAGAAAATAATATTAATTAGGTGCATAGTGTGATGGTATATTCAAACTCATGCAAGTAATTTCTCTTGAAAATGCTCTCAAGTCTTCAGTGCTGTTTATGATATTAAATCAATAGAAATCCTTCCCACTAGGATAGTACCTTTTTCTGATACATAGTTACAAAAATTACTTTGGATTACTATGAAATAATTTAATTTATAAAATCTAGTTGCTAAGGTGTATCAAAATACATATTTTAATTATATTGTGATATATTGTGCTAGGGTTAGACACATCAGTTGTTATTGTAGTAGGTTATTTATTGCCTTCATTAATTCAGAGGCTGTTTTTGTTATCAACCTAGAAAGAAGAAGAAATTAATGAACTTTATCCTTTAATGGCTTTATCCTAAAGCAGCTGCTAGGAAAACAAAGATAACACGTAAAACTCGCAAATGACTTAACTGATAGGCCAGAAAAAATCTTTGGTATTGGAACAGGAAAAGAAGTAAGGTATTAAATCCAAAAATGAAAGGTTAACTAAGGGATTAAAGTCTAAATCCAGTTCTGGACCTATAGGTGTATAAAATATCAAAAAGGCAATAGAATCAACTACGAAAACTGCAAATTTAGAAAAAAAGAAGGTATTAAGTACATGAAACTGAAGTCAAAGAAAGCGTAGAAAATGAATATATTTTTGTGTCTATGTTGTGATCCATTTGATCCCAAGAAATCTGGTGAGGATTGATATATTGATTGATGATTGGTTGTGTTGTGTACAAAAACTGGTCTAAAGTGATAATTCAGATTACAGAGGCTATTTTTTTTTGTTCCTTGTAAGATTTGTTGGTTTTTATAAAGTCTGGCATTATTGCTTTTCGATTTTTATGATTATTTTGATTATATTTCTTTCAAAAGTTATCTTATTATTGGTGAGAAATAATTAATATTTTATTATCACAGTTATGACAGTATATCATTTAAAGTAAAAAATGTAACTTCCTATGATACTTGTTTTCAATAAAAAGGTTTTTTCCTACATTTGTTTTTATTTGTAACATTTTTTCAAAATTTGTTCATTTATATCTAATCTAATGGTTTGGTATACAAAATGTATTTTAACTTTAAATACTGTATAGTTATTTAATCGAATAAATATACACTCGACTATAAGAATCAAACAAATAAAAAAATATTACAGTTTAAAATTTTAATGTTACAACTATCCCCGGTCTCCCTATAGTTTGAACAATTTATTACAAATGCTGACATTCCATAATAGTGATAATTTGTTATTCTTGTATACTAATAAATTTCTGCATAATGATATTATGTTATCTCAAGTTCATAAATGTCTTCCCAAGAATTAAAAACATTAATAGACACTAGTATAAACTTATGTATCAGTATAAGTGGAGTTAAGATATGTGTTAGTGATAAAGAAGTTTTTTAAAATTGTGATACTATGACAAAATGTCTTAACTGTTAGATACGATAATACTGTTACATAATAACATCGTAGTTTATCACTAAAATACTTACCACTGTTCTGAAAATTCTGGATCTAGAATCTAGATAAATATGTGTATGACAATGTACAGCCATATACAGCTTATTACATTTAAAAAAAATAAAATAACAATAGAGCGATTAGCCCAGTTGGTAGAGCGACGAAACGGTTTCTCAGATGTCGTGGGTTCAAATTGACGATGACATTTCTATAAAAAAAAATCAATATGTAGCTTGATTTCAAAAATAGTTTTTCAAATCTTTTTATGGCAATCTTAGATATTTTATATTGTAAAAAATCTTGATCAAATATGATATAAAGGAAATTCTCTGTGGAGATAACGGTACTACCATGGTTGCGCTGTTTCATAAATGAGCATACTATTTAAAGTTAGGTTTATTTAGGTTAGGTTAGAATACATATATTATGTCTCCTCTGAACTGCTCCGCCGGAGTAGGCTGGGTCGAAGGAGGCAGGATTATGCCCGCAGCCTCCTTCCTAAGCTGTAGTGCCTGGGCGGGAGAGGGGGGTGACCTCTCTCACCTACCATAGGCCTACGTCGCGTCGTGAGGGTGCTCTAAGTTAATCGGAGCAACCTCATATCGGGTGATTGCAAAAGGGATCCCGTGGCGTCCCAGTAAGGCGATGAGGTCAACCGTTGTTTTTTTTAGTGGGTAACCTTTAAAATGGCTTTTCAATGCTTCCGAGTAGTGCCATATAACCTCCGGCCATCACCTTCCTGGCTTACGGGAATCCGCAACGGATTTTTTCCATGGCAAAAAAAGGATAGATATTTTATGACTGGAGTGTTGTTTTACTATTCCTATGTATCGATACAAATAAAAAGATTTCTCCTGACTGAATTGTCTATCAACACACAGTCTAAATTTGTTGTTTAAGCTTTTAAAATTGGTTCGAAACTGTTAATAATACAGGTTTCTTTTATGATTTAAGCACTTATGAAGACAGAATAAATAAGGAACGGTCTGCTCATAATGTACAAAAATGTTTAAATGTAATTCTTTGGAATGTAAATTTTCATTTTGTTCTTATATTAAAGTGGGGAGTTTTTGTCATTTTAAATTAATAATACGCTCTACAGGTGATCCTCTACAACATGTTCTGTCTACGGTCTTGTGTCATCAATAATGACATCTCTGACTTCAAATTACAATTATTTTCTTTAGAAAAACGCTTAAAAGGATTCTTCTTAAAAGAAAGTAGAAAATATAGAAAGTATGTGTGTTAATATTGAAGTAATTTTACCTACAATTGAACGATTTCTGCTCTTATATTCCTTGCGTTGCGGGTCTATTTTAATTTTATTTTGGACATTGGTAAGATATTACACAAAAAATAGAAAACAACAATTGTACATAGTATCTATTAATATAACAATTAAACAGTCGTAATTGGCTCTATAGACAACTTTTATATAAAAATGGGGGGTAATTGATTTGGATCCGAAAACTTTTAATATTCAAATGCCTTGTAAACAGAATATAGCTAAAGTATATGCAATATATATTTATGTACGCATGTAGTTAAGATCGCCAAGACTTCACTCCACCCCTAAACATTACTACACTAATATACTAAAAATAAATGACTTTCAGATGAGAACACTATTCTGTATAGTTTTCTTCTCAACCGCCATTTTAGAAGTTTTGATCGGCAAACAATCGCCGGGTGGTAGGTTGCTAGTGCAGGAAAAACCAGTAACAGAATACACATATGTTGTGTATTATTCTTTGATAATATTACTATTGTCTCAAACTATTATTCTTCTATTTACGATTCATCTTGCGATTGGTTTATTCTGTGTAAGTATTGTTTCCAATTAGGTAAAAAAAAATACGGAATTAGGAACTTATTTATGGATATTTTAGAGTTATAGTTAATTTTAGTTAATCGAAAACCATTTATATTTGTTAATACATACAAATTGTTTTTCATTTTGTTATAATAAAATATTTACGGTTTTATAAGTTACTATTTATCAAATTTGATAATAATCGGAGGATCACAGCGAGTGTGAAAGCTAAAGTATTTATGGAGTAATATTTAAAAATGCTTTTAGTAATATACTTATCAATTAAAAATGTAGTTCTTATAAAATAATAAAAGTATATCATTAAAATAAACAAAACAGTAGTAGTAGTTGTATTAGTAGTAGTAGTAATAAGTATTATTTCTATGCCCGGAAATTATTAACAAATTTAGTTTTGTACAGGGTTATTTGTAATTAATTGGCCACCCCTTGCAGGCACATTGTTGCCTCTGAACTGGCATTAACTCTGTCTCGGTTGACCTCTTAAGTGTTACAAAATACAGAGTAATAAGAAAATTTTTTTTTTTAATTTTTTTGTGTTCTTTATCAAGATATGTTAAAAGTCGTAGAACAAATGTTGTTGGGATTGATGTAGAAAGACTGCCTGTAAGAGGTGGCAAATTAATTACAATTAACCCTGTGTATGTTTTTTCAGTACAAGACCCATTTACTGGTACATTATTTAATTGTTCGTTTCTTGATGTGGCTGTTTGAGGTTATAGCACTGATAGTCGTCTCTTTTGTTCATAAATTACTCATCGGATGGTATTTGGGTATCCTGTTCTTTGTTGGTACGCTACAATAATATAAATATTTATTATATAACTCAAAAGTATTATATTGACCAAATTCAGTATAAAAACTGAAACCGAACAACGTAAATAGACAATATTTAATATGAATTTATTATTTCTAGTTCCTAATTATGGTTTTCTATATTTTTTTTTAATTTCGTTTTAGTTTTGGAGGCTTATTCCTTCATTGTGGTATACAGTTATTATATACAGCTGATCTCAGACGAAAAAGAACGCTGAAAAGTGAAAAATACTGTAACGCCGGTTTATAGGAAATAAGCATTATTGTAGCTATTTTAAATAAAGCACATAATTAACACGAAATATTTTTATTTCTTCCTAAACATATATTTGTTACGAATATTAGGTAATTATAGTTTACAAAGCTATAACTAGATAATAGCTACTTCAAAGATTAATCATAGTATTTTTTGGGCTTAAAAATCAATATTGCCTAATAATAAAAAAAAAGTAATAGTTTTATCGTGAAATGAATGGGTTGAACTCGTTGGTCAAGCGCTATCTCTCCTAATCTGATAACGAGATAGGAGATAAAGCTACACAAAATTGTGCATTTAACACGATCAGTCTGTCGTAACCTAAAAACCCAAACCAGAAGAAATAGGTTCTTTATAACAGACTTCTTTATATTGTAGGGATTTTTTTTTATATACTGTAGGTTTTTTATAGTGTAGTATTTATTATAATGGGATTCCCGCTGCCGAGGTTGCAGAAGTGTGGTTTTTGTTTGCCTCTGAGGACTGGATGTCTGGTTCTAGGATACGTTTCTGTGGTAAGGTACTTTATAACTAAGATTTACTAGCATCTTGTTAAGTTTATCGTAAAAAATATGAATTATGTTTTGACAGGAAATTAATGTTGTAATCAAAGGGCGGTGTTTTTAAATGATTAATAGATGTTCTAGGAAACGAAATTTGAAATAGGTACAATAAACATTCGTGATTATTTTCAAAAGGAGATATGTCAGATAGGATAAAACATTTTATTATTTTGTAAATTAAATTAAAGTTTTTAAATAAAAGGTTCCTATTAAACAAATAATGTTTTCTGGTTATCATATTACTACTACTTAAATCGCTAATCCAATTTGTGATATCTATGCTATTTTTTAACTAAAGACAGCAACTTTCTTTTTTTATTGTTTTTTATGGTTTTCATTAAATAATTATAAAAAAAAAATGTGTAGATATGTGTTCAAATTATAGAAATAATAATTTTCTAATTTTCTGTAAAGAAATAATACTATTTATATGGCGTTATTTTTTATTTATATCTACTTAAGTCGTCGATCACGTCAATTTGTCGATTGTGTACGGACTCTACCACCATGATATTATAGAAAATATTATATTAATCAAATATTAAAAACGATTATATTACTTATATTTTTTGTCATTTGGGATAGGGGAGGACAATGTTAGTCTAAGTATCTTAAGATTTTTAAAAGAAGCCTAATAAATGTCGCTATTGTCTCGTTATGTCTCCCGAAACACATCGTAGCGGGTAGCGACACGGTAGCTCAATTGGTAGAGCGATTATCTTATTTCTAATTCCATGTTTATATCACATGTGTGTATAGGTAATATCAAACAAAAACAATTTACAAGTGTGTTTTGTATTTCCAGATCATTTCTCTGATCGCTCTAAGCGTGGTTTCATATTCCTTGTTCAGAATAGTTACATTCGTTGAAACCCATGAAAATTCACCGAACCCAGAACACAGCAAGGATGATTACAGACGAACATCCCTTAGTCTATATATATCACATGGGTATTTGCTGTTTGTTTTTATATATAAAATGATGATTCACCTCATGCTTATTATTGGAGTTCATTTGGTAAGGAAATTTTTGTAAAAATACTTTTAATTTATAAAAATATTAATATTTACTTTGCTTACTTTAGAAACAAATTTTATTTTAACAAAAAGTGTTTTCAGTGACTTCGTGTAGAAACTTGACACACATATACCTAAGAAATTTTAGCATTTGTCACATAAAATTCGTAGAAATGCGTAAATTGGTAGTTATTACTATTATAGCCTAAACTGATCCTTTTTTTCCTATGAAATATAAAAGAATTTTCTGGAAATAATTACCCAAGTTAACACATGCTATATGTTGACTAAGATAATAAACCGCACCAAGTATAATCATATTTCCATTTTTAACCGATGCAATAATAGGTATTTAGCAATGCAGAATTTCATCAAGATCCATCCAGTATTTTTCTGCTTGCATTCAGCCTGTAAAACAGACAATAATATTAAACATTGTAAAATAAATTCTAATCATTAAATGATAATTACCCTCTCTAATCTTAATAATGATGAATGAAAGTTCAAATAATCAGATACCTACAAAAATTATTCTTAAAATAAGTATAACTAAGATAAGTAAAATGCCAGAAGTCTTTCTTGCATATGAACCTTATTATAGCAGAATAAATTAAATAAATTTTACATTTATTGAAAACTACACTGTGTGTGTATTTCTGTTTACCTCTTTATGTGTTAAAGAGACTGTGGAGTTTGTCTGTGTGTTCCAATAATACCCAGACATAAGCTATTTTTGTTCCTTCTTTAAATTTAAATATAATTTACATTCTAGAATAAAGTAACATTTATGAAGTACTACGTTTATGGTGGATGGCTGCTATTGGTGATGGCGAGTGCTACTGTGGTGATATCAACTGTGTTGCTACACTTTATTATCACCGTCGCCTTTCTTAAATGGTGTTGTAAGTATCAGTTATTTAAATATTTCTTAATTCGTAGTTGCATTCCTTATTATTTAATGTTATAAGGAATAATAATTAAAAACGAAAATAACGAGTCTTTACTGCAGTTAGTTCGTATCCATATTATTAATGTTTTTATTTTTCTTCCTTTCAGTAACAATCTTTTACTGCATAATAGTGGTGCGGAGTACGCTATTAGACATCGAAGATCAGAATAAGCCTCCAGAACTCGAAATGCAAAATCTGTACATTCCGCAACGAGCGCCACATCTTATGTAGATTAGTTATATTTTATTTAACTAATTAAATTTATATTAAAAGAACGATTTTGTTGCGTTTGGAGATCTGTCACTGTCGTCAAACAAGTTGTAAACCCCATCCCTAAACGACCAAACCGAAACTAAGTACGAAAATTTCTCGTTACACGTTTGTAATATAACCCACCTATTAAAAGTGTAATGAATACTGTCAAATTTATAATGAGGCTACTTCTTTGAATTACAGTTATATATTAAATGTTAAGTGGTCGCTATCGTCTTCCTATGATGTTGCACTACAAACAATATATTTATTACATATTTCTTTGATTACGAAACTATAATCGAACAAAATGTTTTACCATAACTCAAATTTATATGTTGTATATCTTTGGCATATAATTAGAAAGTTTTGGGGCTTTTAAAGGCATCATAGACTCCCGTTGAATTAAAAAAAAATATGTTGTTCTTAAACTATTTAATCTCTTACTCTTTTAAATTGCTAAAATTATATCCATCGCTTCTTTACTTTGCTTCTGGTAGAATACAAATTCCTCGTCGGATGTTTTTGGCTGATTTTGACTTTTATTTTTTTTCATTTTTTTTAACCAATGAGGTTATCAAGCTATTTATTGTTTAGTATTTTATCTTTAGAAATATCAATGAAACAATCAATAATAATACTTTTATTGTAAACCATATAACAGGTAAAAATAAATAGAATACATTTGAATATAGTACAACATAACCGCCTTATCGATAAGTAGCGATTTCTCCCAAACAATCTTATTCCAATAAAGAAACACGATACAGTGAAGTAAATAAAGACTGTCAAAATCATGAAAAAAAACAATAATTGTTTTTCTTGAAATGTAGTAGAAAATTGAGGAGTTATATAAAAGTGTCTATGTTGTTATCAAATTTCAAATTAAAAATATATTATTTTTTGACGGTCTGTATTACATTATAGTCTGTGCAAAAGTTCTAGTGACGTTTGAACTTTGAATAAGTAATTGTCAGTTGACATTTATCTAATCCATTGGGCTTTGATTGTGAATGTTATAATATTTATCTTAATTTGCTTTATATTTAATATTTTTATTTAACTTATTTTTCTTTTATTTACTATTATAGGCTATGTTACATGTAAGGATATAAACTCAGACAAAATGTCAAACAAATATCAACAAAGCAGTGGCGTTACCGCTCAAACGCAGGTTGTAACCTCGAATCAAGTATTTATTGTAAATATTTTGCGAAATATACCCATTTTCATATAAAAGTTGTTTTATTTCCCTCCTGTTTTAGCTAGTGCAATGGATAAACGAAGTAGGAATGTCGGAAGGCAACAAAAAGGTGAATTTGTTGCGGAAAGTCATAGAGGTTTTGTTACACCAAGCACCGCAAATGGTGCCTGTTTATATGGAAAACATTTTAAGTTGCGTCAACGATAAATCTACTGATGTGAAAAAGCAGGTTGTAGCGTTTATTGAGGAGCTCAGGTAAGGCTTATAGGAACAGCATACTTGAACAGATATGAGAAGAAAGTAACCTATTTATGAGATGAGATATACTATCTTTTACAATTAATTAGGTCTAAAAATAAGCTTATCAAGTTTAGCAGTTATGATTACGTATCAAGAACAAAAACTTATTGTTTTTATTGTGACAAATGCTTGCATAACAAATATGTAAACAACATAACTAAAAATAAGTATAGCAATAAGTCAGGTTTACCTAAAAAGTGCTAATTAATAATTCATTGCCTATCCATACAACATTCAAGTTGATTTTATTTAATATTAAATATACATAATACAGTTTCTTAAAACATAAATAGAGCATCTATTTATGTTTTAAATTTACCTGTTTTGTTTGGAATGAATATCTTATATACTATATATATTTAAGGATTGCATCATAACCATCAAAATCATCTTTTTTAAGCAAATCCTATCCAGAGTATCTTCCTAAGATAATTGGACAATTACAACTACTTGTGATAGACACAGTCATTGCTGTACAAAAAAGGGCAATTCAGGCGGCCAGCTTGCTTTACAGAAATGTACTATTATGGATCTGCAAGGGCTCCGCTGAACTGAAAGATATGCAATATGTTTGGGAACATTTGTCTGAGTTGAAGGTTAATATAATAATAAATTGTTCTTCAAATTAAAAGTACATTCCTGTGAAATGGAAATAGATGAATCATACATTTTGGCCTGGTTATAAATGACTAGGACCTGTAAATGAATACAGTCTGAATACTAAAATAAGACAACCTTATCTTGCACTAATTCAGTGGTGTAACTGATATAGCTTTTATTCTTAATAGTTCAACATCATGTCTATTCTTTGTTGAGTTGAACTGCTTAAATAATTAGGGATTCAATTTTAATAATAAGTTTTTTAGAATTTACAGATGCTTATAAAAAAAATAGTAGTAAAACTATTACTTATACTCAGGTAGTTTAAATTATTTAAAAATGTTTTATCATGGTTAAAAATGTCTTAACTTTATAAGACTGATGGACATACATAAGCAACAATTTTGCCATCATGATTTAGGTTACCTAATTCAGTTTATTAATAATATAAAAATGGTATTTTATTCAACAATTACAACATTATTAATTAGATTTAATAAAAACTTACTTTAAAATAAAAATTCACTATATGTATCTATAAATATTAAAATTATTAAAACTAAGTATTATGCAACATTATATTGACTCATCAATATAAATTCAATTTCTCAACTGAATTAGTGGAAACAAACCCTAAAGTAGCATTCTTTTCAAGACAGTAATAAGAATCTGTTCTTATATATAAGCAGTTGAATTCAGTGCAAGTAAATACTAAATAAGTATCCATATAGTGTAAATAAATTAATCTATAATTCCAGCTTCTCATCCTGAACATGATAGACAGTGATAATGAAGGTATTCGGACTCATTCCATCAAGTTTCTAGAAGAAGTAGTGTTGCTACAGAGTTGGAACTCTGGTGATAACTCCGAGGAAGAGTTCAGCTTGGACAGCTTGCCATCTCACTTGTCTTTCTTGAATAGAAAAGCTATGGAAGAAGAATCGGAGTAACTTCTACTAATTATTTAAATTTCATACTCAATAACATAGATTACATATAATTTGTAACTATGACAATTAACTAACATTAAATCAAATATTTATTTACTGCAGTGATAAATTAATTATAATGTTCTATTATTTTACTTACAGCCACATTTTCCAACTACTGCTGAAGTTTCATAACTCGCAGCATATATCTAGTGTGAACCTCATGGCTTGCATGACGACCCTGTGCTTGGTCGCCAAGCTTCGCCCAAAATACATGACCGATGTAGTGAAAGCCCTTAATGACTTGCATACAACCTTACCGCCAACGTTATCACAATCACAAGTCAATTCGGTAAGAAAACATCTAAAAATGCAGTTATTAATGCTAGTCAAACATCCATCCTCGTATGACATGATGCCACAACTAACCCAACTACTTGTCGATATTGGAATGACTCCTCAAGAAATCAATAAAGCTATTCCTAGAGAGAGACGGAATAAACGATTGGGAGAGTTAAAATCTGGGGAAAATCCATCAAAGAGGTTCAGGGTTGACTCTCCTCAGAGTACTGTGGGCAGCGACAGCAATAGCAATAGCAGGAGCGATTTGATTACATTTGACGAAGATAGTAGCCAACAGAGCAGCCAACAGAGCGGCCCACAGACTGTTACGAAAGCAACTGCTACAGAAGACTCAGTATTTGATGGACTTAACAACGTCGAGAATGTGGTCAGCCTAGTGATGGCAACCCTGCTTAGTAACCTGCCAAGTGAAATGCCTTCGAGTTTTATTAGTATCTACAAACCTATTCCAAATTCTGGGAGTAAGATCCAAAAGCGAAGTCTAGCTAAAATGGTGATTGCGTTAATAAAAGACGAACCGGTTCCGACTTCATTTATTAGCACACCGACTTCTGATGTTGGAATTAAGATTCCATTACTAAGAGAGGATGATGAAAAAATACATCTGAAGAACGCGGTAGCCAAGCTCCAGGAATCTACTAAGGCCGACAAGCAGATAGAGACTGCTGTTTCCAAATTGATGGAGGAAACTAGACTGGAACATCTCAAAGAAGAAGAGAGAAAGAATAAAGATAAAGAAAAACTTGTAGCTCCATTAACGCCATCAATACCAAAACTCAAACAAAAAGTCAAACTACTGAAACTACAGGAATTAACTCGTCCAATACCAAAAGAAATCAAAGAGAAACTCATGCTTCAAGCTGTTGAAAGAATTCTAAGGGCAGAAAAGGAAAGCATAATAGGTGGGGCGGCGCAAATAAGATCAAAATTCATAACAATATTTGCGTCCAGTTACACACCGGAAATACGGGAATTAGTTTTGAATTACATACTAGAAGATCCAATGAACAGGATCGACCTCGCCCTGTCCTGGTTGTACGAGGAGTACGCGTACATGCAGGGCTTCAATCGGCTTCCTGTCACACTACAACCGAAAATGCAAGACAGACACGACGAAAACTACAACCAACTACTTTGTGCCCTGATCACACAGATATCTGAAAGAGGGGATCCATTGATGGAGGGCAGTAAGGATGTGCTCCTGAGAAAGATATATACTGAGGCTCCAGTTGTTACCGATGAAGCCGTGGATTACTTGAAACATTTAGTTACCGAGGAAAAGTCAGCATCCGTTGCATTGGAATTGCTCGAAGAACTTTGTCTCATGAGACCTCCAAGAGCCCCCAAGTATGTCGCCGCTCTCGTGTGTCACGTTTGTGAGTACATTATGTTTTTTAAATGTGTATATGGTATTAAAAATCTGCTTGGAAAACATATTAGTACTTCGTTGTTATGTCAGTTAACCATTATACGATTTTATAAATGAAATGTGTTTTAAACTGTGCAGTGAGTGAAAACGAAGAAATACGCAACACGGCTCTAAAGTCCGCCGTAAAAATCTACAAGGAGAGCACCGAAGCCGCAAAGAAAGTAATAGAAAAGCACGCCATGTTGTATCTCGGGTTCATATCGTTGTCTACTCCGCCGCAGGAGTTGTACGGCAACAGACACTCCAACAGGCCCTGGTCCGACGACTTGTACCGGCAGTGCCTGAATCTCGTGATGGCGCTGTTCCCGGAAAAGGAAGGTCGCTACTTTAACTACACACATCAAGGGATCAATCCATACTTTGAAATATTTATCCTATATAAATTCCAGAGGTAATAATCGAGATCGCCCGCGTGTACGGCACGACGGGGGCGGAGGCCAAGCGCTGCGTGCTGCGGCAGCTGGAGGCGCCGGTGCGGTCGCTGGCGGCGCCCGGCGTGTCGCCCGCACTGGCCGCGCTGCTGGACGCCTGCCCGCGCGGCGCAGAGACACTACTGACGCGCATCGTGCACGTGCTCACTGACAAGTGTGGGTGTCCTTACCAAAGCACACGTACACACACTCCCACTCACACACTTTACTACACGTGCGTGCTGGTACCTGTTGGACCCGTCCGAGTGCGTACATACATACATATGCGTAAACACGTCGACGTACATACTAAAAAATTACGTGTACTGAAAAAGCTAGGAGTAGTTTCTTGACTGCACAGTGAACACATGTACCTTCGCCTCGGTGTACGCATACTATACAGATATCCACACCCAACACATATTCCTATGTACTTAAATGTTTAATTATAATTTGTAATAAATGTAATAACCTTGTCAGTGTAACTGTCTCTAGACCCTCCCTGTCCGGAGCTGGTGTCCCGCGTGCGCGAGCTGTACGCCACGCGAGTGTCGGACGTTCGCTTCCTCATACCTGTACTTAATGGACTTACCAAAAAAGAGGTTAGTATTCAGTCTATTTACCTTAAAAACAGTATTCTTTTTTATGGAGTCAACTCACGCTTGATAGATTGATAAATATTCTATCTAGGATAGAGGCAGTCATTCATGGTCAGTAATTATGTTACTATCTTCTGAAAAGTTCCAAAAACTCAAAAATCCATATATTATTATATATATAATTAGACAAATCAAATATTCCAAATGAGTGATACATATTACTTTAAGGATTTACCAAAAAATGTGAATGAATTGTTTACACAAAAAAGTAATAAAATTGTTCTTAATACAGTTTTCAGTTTCTTATATCTCCTTAAGATATATTTTCTAATACTGTCTTGGAAGAATGCTATGTCTAGTGTAAAATATATATTACATATAGTATAGTGTAATATTACAACAATACAGGTATTTAATATGTAATTTGTTTTTACAAATATTTGGTCCTCGCTTGAACTCAGGAGTTTATTTCTTTTTATATTTGTGTAAATAATATTCAAAACATTTTCAGATCTTAGCTGCTTTACCGAAATTGATTAAGTTGAATCCGGTGGTAGTCAAGGAAGTTTTTAACAAACTACTCGGACTGCAGAATCCTACCGAAGAACAACTGCCGGGTATAATAATGATAGTTACAAATAATAAATGAAGTAGAACATTAATACTTAAACAATAATTTAGTTTTATATATTCCAGATATAATTTGTAAGTACATAAAATTACAATCGATTGTAATACATTTTCAAACAAAAAACATCAATATAATTGAATAGAAAACGATTTTATCCATGCTTTTTGTACTACTCGATTATAGGATGACGATGTTCTTGATGCCTTGCTTCCAGTTTCCCCTGAGGAGCTGCTCGTGTCACTGCACTTGATAGACCCCAGCAAGGCCGACCTCAAGTACATCATCAAGGCCACGGCGCTCTGCTTCGCCGAGAAGAACACTTATACTCAGGATGTATGATATTACGTTTATTTTCCAATAAATTATATATCAGCTACGACGAGAACGGCTGAGAAGAGCATTTTTTTTGCTGGATTCACAATTAACAGAAGACACAAACAAAATTTTAATACATATATATAATATTTTTTGTTCTGCTTTACTACTACTAATAGAACTATTAATAGTATTATAATAACTTGTATTCCTCTCCCAGGTGTTATCGTGCGTGCTCCAGCGGCTGGCGGAGGAGCCCCACACGCCGGTGCTGATGATGCGCTCCGTGCTGCAGGCGCTCACGCTGCATCCCGCACTAGCACCGCTCGCACTCAACATACTGTGCCTGCTGTGCGAGAGAGAGGTCCGTATGTCCCCGTACTCGAATAGCCCGTAGAAGAAGATCGCACTGCTCCTTTATGAATCTTCTCCCCGAGAAACAGATCGTGCACGTTGCGACTGATTGTCAGAGAGATCATTGTCTCATACTCGTAGCCGACCAATCAATACATCGAACCCGACTTGGGTATAGGACCGGACCCATCCCTTAAGCTTCGCGTAAATTAGTGAAAATTTTATTATCGGCTACAACTAATCTAAAGATTTTTTCTCAAGTGTCTTGATTCACTGTTACCACATTAACATCTAACGGTGAGACATGTAAGAAACTTATGAGGTTCTACGAAGTGACATGTGAGCCCGAACTGATGAGTCCACCGGCATCCTCAGGTGTGGAACAACAAGGTGGCGTGGGAGGGGTGGGTGAAGTGCGCGGAGAGGCTGGGCCCGGCGGCCGCGCCCGCGCTGCGAGCACTGCCGGCGCGCGCGCGCGACCTCCTCCCGCCGCACCTCGCCGCCGTCTGCCCGCAGGTGAGCGCGCGCGGTATTTATATACGGGACCGGGATCAGGCCGAGGAGGCACTCGAGGGTCGGATACAGCTCGGAGAGGAATGAGCCAGTGGTACATGTATCCAGCCTCTCTTGGTCCCACTGGTCGGTGTGGGGCAGACAGACCTTGAGGCGTTCGGATTTTTGTTTATCTTTGCGTAAAAGGTTATAGGTTCGATAAATATTGTACAACAAATTTTTATGAAGGGTTTAAAAAGATAAATGTTTGCCAAAACTGAATTGCTACTAGGACTATATCAAGCAACCTAATTATTGATTAAACGAATACAAAGTTATATTTAAATTATTATTCCTTACGAGAAACAGTGTGGAGCTTTAAAAATATATATTTCTAAGGTCTCTTTCATTCTCTTTATAAAATATATAAATATTCAAGAAATAGATAACGAACAACCTATTAGTTAATTAATTAATATATTGAAGCAAATTGGATTGTATTGCTACAGTATAAATAAGAAGCTATGTTAAAGATATATTATTTGCAGGATCCTTACCCGGGAGCGCCAAACCTCATCGAGCCCCTACCCCCGGGGATGGAATGACGAAATAATTAATTAAACCACTCATGATAAAATTGCTGAGTAACAGCCACATTTATTAATTGTCATTTTATTATGATATAGTATACTTTGATTTTTTTATAAAATGTAATATCTACTCCGCAACATAGAGCGGTAATAGTTACAAGCAGCCTGTAAATAGTTTCGTTACATAAATGCTTTTTTCCTGTGATTAAATAAATATCTTGAAAAGTATTTTTTATTTCTGTATTCAAAGTTTCGTGAAGCAGCTCGTGATGACTATTAAATATATACTTATGTATGTATTCCTAGCGTAAATTAAATGAGGAACTTTCCCGAGCAGTTTCGATCGAAGCTGAACCTATTCGAGGTTCTAATCCATTATCTCAAGGAATGGGAAGAAAGAGATGGAAAAGTAGCGGTAAATATAACAAAGGCCTATAAGAACGTTCATCACCTTAACGTGCTCGTGAATGTACATTTCAGAGTATCGCGTTATCTCATACTATAGTCAAACAAAAGCATCTTCGTACTTTGAAGATCTGACTAATCTACATATATATTTCAAAATGGAGGGAGAGCCGTGTTAAAGCAGTTTCAGGGGTATTGTTTAACAAAGTGTAGTTTGAAGGGAAAATACGAGAGACATCCTACTATAGCTAATACTTAAATAATGTATGTGTTCAATATAGTAGGTGATGGTTGATGATGAGCAGCCCCCAAATGTTGCCAGAGAGGACGGAGAGCTCAACAACAATTCTAGAGGAGAAGTCAAACACAGTCTTGAAAACAGTGGTGGAATGGGGAAATCGTAATAAGCTCAACTTCGCGCCTCACAAGACCGGCGCCATGCTCTTAACGAAGAAACTGAAGTACGATGAACCAAACATTTACATGACTGGAACCGCAATACAACTTGTAAAAGAAATAAAACTCCTTGGACTCGTGATAGATAGGAAGCTCGCCTTCACCTCTCATGTGTCCGCATCGTGTAAAAAAGCTGCGGAAATATATAAACAACTAGCGCGCGCCGCGAAGGTCACCTGGGGATTGAACGGTGAAATCACGAGAACCATCTACGTTGCCGTAGTGGAACCTATTATGATGTATGCCTCAAGTGTGTGGTCGCAAACAACTGAGCTGCAAAGGATACAAAAACAGCTAAATGGTTTCGCACAAAAGATCTGCAAGGCATACAGAACGGTCTCACTGACGTCAGCGTTAACACTCTCAGGTCTCCTACCTCTCGACCTGAGAATCCAGGAGTCAGCCCACCTTTTCTGGACTAAAAAGGGAATATCAAAGATTACCTTCCTCCAAACAGAGAGCTGGAAATGGCCATCAATCACTTAGACAAGCCACACCCATCCACAATATTAGATATAGAATACACCAAATTGGATCAACCACAACCCGACGTCATCCAAACCATACAAAATACAGGCCCCTTAATATTCACAGATGGAAGCAAAATATCAGGCAGAGTAAGAGCAGCCCTGACGTGGTGGGAGGATGGTAAAGAGAAGGAATACGGTACATTCAGCCTGGACTAGTAGGAATAGTACTTTCGCTAATCCATCTATTCATCAACCCATACAAACACGCGAAGTGATTGCCCGAAGACATCCTGTGTTACCCATAAACTCCGAGCCAAACGCGATAACAATTCACCAACTTTCATCTTGTGGTGAAAAAAGTAATCCGTCCATAAGAATTCGAGGGGTGGCCCTATTCATGAATTCTAATCAGGAAAAGCTAGGTATAAGTTTTTGCGTTCCTAGTAGTCGCAGTGGAGTGGCGATTGCCCCGGGACTAGCGGCATTAATAAATGGGAGCACGTCGAGACAGAACATGAAGCGCAAAGTTTATGAAGCATTGCCCGTAACAAAGGTGGCAGGCATCGAATGCCGGTTATTACGAAAAGTAAATAAAACTATCGTATTAATCGAGCGGAAAGACGTGGAGCCACCTTACGCTCAGGCTAGTTGTCTGCTGTCGAAATTCGGAGAGCCGTTAGGAGGGGAAAACATCACTCCCCGAACAATCAGTGTTGATGCTATGGTACTGGTGTATGAGAAGGCTGAAGTATCACAAAGGATTGGTATTTTAAAGGCCTCCATACACCACGAGATAGTTGTCTATGAAGACCGAGGAGAAAACCTTGAATACCTCAGGGCACATCATGTTTTGGGACCAACCAAGCCCCCGGGCAACGGAGGATATACAGAACCAGCATCAAAGAGTGGTTCGGAACGACTACAGGAGAAGGCAAAAGCACAACTACAAGCAGAAGCCTCCACGTCAAAACCTAGCCTGACATCAAAATCTTTCATGAAGGCAATCACAACCGCCGTAGGGTCCATGGTAAAAGCATCAAGAACCTCACCAGGTAAGAAAGTGGTGTACGATGACCAGGAGGAAAATCTCCAACACACTAGTTCACGTCGTACACTAAAGCCCACCAGCTCCATGGCAACGGCGGTAATTAACCTCATAAAGATGAAAAATAAAACCAGCTCTGAATCCGTAAAACCTCAAAAAAAAACTAAAGCAAAGATGGGAATAGTCAGTTCGCCTTGTTTTCGTCTGGCAGAGGGACCACTTGATCACTTCATAAATGCTTTCCTTGAGTTTCAAGCTTTAACAAAAGCGACTAAACAGGCTAAATCGATACCTCTTGAAGAAATTCTTCAGGCCTTTAAAATCGGTAATCGGAAGTTCTTGGAGCTGAAACTCAAGGAGGCAGATGCAGCCATATACAACAACCAAACTGCAAAGATAATTCACGGCACAATGGCAGGAGAGCATATGGCAGCATAAAATGCGACCAGTGGTTTCATTATGTTGGATAGGGAAGAGACGAAGCGAACAGGCAAAGCCAAATATACGACGCCATCTAACGACCCAATTGTTGTCACGGCCCAATGCACCAAGATTATGCTAGAGGATATGATCCTAGACAAAGCTAGCACATTAACGAACTTTGAAGCTTGGACCGTGCCAATACTAAACTGGGTCAACGGGGTTCCAGGATGTGGCAAAACCACGTGGATAATATCGCACTTCGACGCGGAGAAGGACGTCATCGTTACAACCACAACTGAGGCGGCTAAAGATCTAAGAGAGAAGATCTCTCAGCGTATAGGTGACGAATCAAAGAATCGAGTGCGTACGATGGCCTCTGTATTAGTAAATGGATTCAAAGAGTCAGAAATCTATCAACGTTTGGTGGTAGACGAGGCTCTTATGAACCATTTCGGATCCATAGCGATGGCTACGCGGTTGTCCGGCGCTGCCGAAATTCTCCTCGTCGGTGACGTGAACCAGTTACCTTACATCGATAGAGATAATCTATTCGAGATGAGGTACTGTCGTCCCACCCTGATAACGTCCATCAGCCAAGAATTACTGTGCACACATCGGAATCCCTTAGATGTCGCGTATGCCTTAGAAGAGGTCTACTCCGGCATCTACTCCAGCAGGAAACTAGTGCAGTCCTTAACAATGCTCAATTACACAGGATCGAAAATACCCAGATCCCAACCTAATACCCTGTACTTAGTACACACCCAGGAAGAGAAGATAGCATTGTCTAACGAGGGTTATGGATCAGGCGAAGGGTCGCGTATCTTAACCATACACATATAATCAACACCAGGAGTAAGATGCAACTGCACGACAGCGTTCCCCACGCGGTTGTAGCAGTGTCGCGTCATACCGAGAGCTGTGTGTATTTTACCGACAGCGAGGACGACGCGACGGGCAGATTCATCAGGAGAGCGATGAAGGCGATAAAATATAACATCATAGAATATAATACCAAGATGGCTATAAAAGACAGAAACTTCGCTATCGTGGAAACCTTGCTCGTGATGAGTGAAAAAAATAAAAATAACAGTAGGTCACCACAATAGTGTTTTCGTAGGAAGGCATTAATGAGAAAATGTAAGAAATTTAATTTTAATAATATTTTTCTTTTTTATACATCAAATACTTATACTATACTTCACATTATAACATTGTACAATAAAAAAAATAAATAAATAAATAAATAAAAATTAAAAAATATATATATGTATATATATATATATATATATATATATATATATATAATATTTATATTTATATAAGTATGTGTAATTGCTGTGCAAAGGACTTACCTTACTAATATAGTTTTTAAGGTACCTGTAGTAATAGACTCCTTTTTGAGTATGTTATCTCAAAATTTCAACAATTAATATGCAAAATACAAACCAAATGTTAAAAGTGCACGGGCGACGTGTCCGTGGATAAAAGTAGAAATTAATAAAAAAAAAAAAAAAAAATGTTGCCAGAGAGATGGAGGTGGCGCTGTTTTGTTTCACCCCGTCTGGCATTGTGTCTGATCTGTCTGAAAACACCGTCAATGAAAGTCCCATGTTGGTAATTCGTGGTAGAAACTTTCTTAAGAACTCACTGAATATGAGGTCTCAGTTCTGTAATCAGTAGTAATTTCTCTCGTAACTAATATCTACTATCTAAATACTTTTTTATAAAATACATGTGATAAAAGGAAAAAATGTCTTCCTTATTTATTTAAATTTATTTATTTTTAATCTATAAACAGTAAAAGCGACATATAGTAAAATTAATAACAGAAACGAATACTATCTCTACCAGAAACGCATAGTCAAAGGACATTTTTGAAAATATTATGAAAATTTCAAATAGCAAGGGACATAGAACGCTGCCTCGCGGTACCCCAGAAGACAGATTCATCTAGCAAAAGTCAACAGAACTCTTATTAAATTTAATAATCTGTTGTTCACCAAAGAGAAATCCTTTAAACCAGTCAATAGCACATGGACATATTATGGTTTTGATCTCGATTAAAATACTAAGCAAAATACTGATTTAAAGACTCAGCTGAAGTCAAGAAGAACTAGTAAAGAATGAACTTGGTTGTCTATAGCATATCTAATCATGACCAAAATAAAATTGTGAAGTAATTAATAGATTATTATTATAAAAGAAATCTGAAAGCCTCTTGAAAACCACATCTTCAAGAATCTTGGATAGGATAAGTAATATAGATAAAGGTCGATAGAGAAAAGAAAAAGAAAGTATAAGATAGAAATACATATTTAAAGAAAAACATTTCAACACATTTGCAAGGAAACAATCTTCCAGGAAATAATAAGGAAAAGTTAAGAGTATGGGTTATTATAGGTAAAGGGATATCAAGGGGACGAAATATCAAATGCATTTCTTTACCAATATTGTCGTGTCATATACCACTTATGAAGAAAATGATGAGAGTGACTTCTTCACATTTCCTTCTCTTACTTACTGGAACAAAAAAATAAACGAGAGCCATTTTTAGTTTTTGTAGTGTGTTGTGAGATTTAAGTTCTTTTAAAAGTTTCGGTTGCGGCTTTCAATTATTTTTTAATTAATATTACAGCTGACATGCGACTGCCGAACTTTAATGACAAACAAGCAAAGGTGGTTTACTTAGGGATGTTTGCCACAGAAAAAGGAAACCCTGAAAATAATAAATATTGTTAAATACTATTTACAAAAATGTACAGTATTAAAATTAAGTTCATATACTACAAATTTAATTAGTTGGTATCTATATTGAAAATTCAAAATCGGTTTGCGGTTAAACTATATATTTTATAAACACTATATTGCTGTAACTGTCACATATCGTATCCGGATATGATTCAAGAAACAGTATTGAGGAAGCATTTCTTATCAAATCGAATTTAATATCGTTTTCTCTGTCTGTCGCGTTATTGACTAGGAACAAAAATCTGTCTAAGAATTATTTGTATTTATATGTTGTTTATTTAGAATAATTTATTTAATTAAGACAAAATAAAAAGATTTATTTTATGAAATTCGATACAATATACGAAAAAATAAAATATAATTTGAATTCATTTTCCTTATATTTCCTTGCCTTATTATTTGACAAAAATAAAACATAAATAAAAATGTTAATGATATCTGATTTGAAATCGAAACATAATTACGAATCAAACACATAGCTTCAAAAAATATGTTTCGAAATTCGATATTAATATATGGATACTTGCGACTCTTTTCGCGACAAAGATGGTTTCTTCACCCTCTCCCTACAACGAAGTGGATGCTAGAAAATAATTGTTATTTTTGTGGGCCGATCCCGGCGGCACTGCAATGCCGGGCCGACCCGTGACGGGAGTGGAGCGAGCCCCGAACATCCCGTCGGTTTACAAAAATCAGATTAATATACTGGTCCCGACATGCGGGAACTTTCAGATATTAAGCTGAAAAGAACAGATACTACACTTTGATCTTAGCCAAAAGGCCGAGAAGCGATAACATACGTAGAGCTATCATCTCTCCCACCCCGCGGGGCGAGAGGGGGGACGGCGACAGCGCGTGGCACTTTTGCCGTGACTCTCTACGGCGTACGCTAAAGCGAGCGCGTTGTTGGGTCGGGCGTTTTGCCCTCGGGTGGTGATCCCTCAAGGTAATGAGGGAATGGAATGAGCCGCTAGTGCCGTCCGGGCGGTCAGCCCAGCCGGGTGAGACCCCTGGCGAGACCAGGGGAGGCCCAGCTGAGGCGACCAGCGGCCATGACGGCGACTCGGAGGCGAGGATGGGGTAACGAAGTTAGGATTAGGAGTCTTAAGGGAATGGTTTGGGTTTGAATTTCAAACAGGTGAAATTATGGCGGTATGATGTCTCTTGGGAGTCGCTTCTTTGCTCGTTCTGGCGGCCTGGTGTGCCAAGGCGCTATATCGCGTATGTGCGCGAACTTGGATGCGTCTGCACGGTTGAAGGCGGCTGTGGATAGGGTTTCGATGTGTTTTTCCAGGCTCTCGGTGCGGAGGTCGCGTGCTAAGGTCGCGTTCCTTACGCACCATGGAGCTCCGGTCACGCGGCGTAGAGCTTTATTTTGGATCTTTTGTAGAAGCACTCTGTTGTATCTGCCTGCTAGTGCGTACCACGCAGGGGCTGCGTACGTGAGTAATGGTCTTACATATCCCTTGTATATGTTGAGTTTCGTTTTTAAAGAAAGAACCGCCGCGGTTTCGGGAGGTGGGGCACTGGTGCCCCTATTGCTTTGCCCTTTTCTGGGGCCTCGCTTTTTCCTTCTGGCTCTCTCGATGTACTGATTGGCTGGAGCCATCAGCGTTGAGGCGTGTTGTTCAGCCGCAATGGTGTTAGTTGTAACACGTGCGTCGCGGGATGGTTTGGTTAAGGCCGCTAGTCCGGCCTTCTTGAAACGGGCTTCTTTTTTAAACTGGGGGCACGCCGCGTGATTCGCTGGGTGCGGGCCGCCACAGTTCGCACACGTTGGAGGTTCGTCTAGGGGGCGGGGGCAGTCACGCGCAGCATGCTGCTCACCGCATCGTAAGCAGGCCAGCCGGCGATGGCAGCCGTGGCTGGAATGCCGGAAGGCCTGGCATCGGTGGCATTGTGCGGGCCCTTTCCTGCCGCGCCAAGCTTCAATGATCACTCCCGGCATGTTCAAGAGCTCGTTCACTTCGTATATACCGGGAATAAGGTCTGGGGTATTCTTGATTATTGCCATAAAGATACACCCCGGGCGCCCCATTCTTGCCTTAATTGGGCGAGCGTACTCGGCGGTGTATCCTTTTTCTTCAAGGGCTGCAATTATTTCTTCCGGGGTTGTGCTTACTGGGAGGCCGCGGATTGCAACCTTGCGGCTCATCTCGGAAGGTAATCCGTAGGAGAACCATGATAGTTCGGTTTCTTTCTCGAGGTCCGTCAGATATCTCTGTATCGTTCGATATTCGCTTTCAGAGCAGGGTGTAAATCTAACACCCATTCCAAAGGGACGGGCGTTTGGGGGATGTCCAAGCAGGTACTTGAGCGCCTTAAAATGGGTGGCCCAGTTCGGGAGATTTTCTACCACTAATGGGGGTAGACGTGGTTTCTGCGCGTCGGTCGTTTGGGCCGATGCGGGCGCGGCTAGGCTGGGTGGATTAGTACTGGCACTTGTGGTTGCACTATTACTAACCTTGGTGTTGGCTTTGGCGGCTGCGGCGAAGCTGAGAGCAGGTTTGGGCAGCGGCGTGGCGCTGCTAGAAGGGGCGGCGGTTGCAGTAGTAGCGGGCACGAGTGAGCTTGCTGGCTTGTAGCGCGGGGCGCTCTGCTGGAACGGGGCGGGTGACTGCGGTTGAGTGCGTTGTCTCTTGGATGCTGCGTCCCCCTCATCTCCAGATCGGGGGCGGCGCTGTGGAGTCTTCAGAGCTTTCGCGGGATCGTTTCGGCCCGCGCCGGAGATGATTGTTCGGCTCCGGCTCTCCAAGGCTTCGTTTTGGTCCCTCAGGAACATCGCAATGTGTTCCATGAGGGCACGCGACACGACGCCTTTTTGTTGCAACTCGGCCATGATTATCATGTCCGAGTTGACCCGCGACTGTGGCGACATCTCGACGTCCATCCTAGACGGGGCTGAGGGCGATCTTCTTAGAGCTGGACCTCTAGCGGCTGGGCGCGGGGTCCGTTGGGTTTCATTTGTTAGCTGGGTGGAAAGTCGACTCGTTGACTGATCGGGTGTCTTCGGCACTTTTCCCGAAACATCGGGAGTGCGCGCAGACCAACTGCGTGCCTCCGATGCTCGTTCCGGCGTCTCCGACGGGCCGACCAATAGTGAGCCGGCAATCGGGCTTGGGGCGGGGCCTGTGTAAGGAACAGGCGATGCGGGATGCTGGGGTGAGGTGAGGCCGGATGATTCTCCCCCACTGTCTCGACGGGCTGCGGCGGCACGCGAACGGTTTGGTTCTCGTTGCGCGGGGCTTCTGCCACTCATGATGAGTTGGCGATGTCTGGGCGGGCTCTCTTGCGACGATTCTTCATCCCCCACAAAAGCACGAGGGGGACGGGCAGCAAACTTGGAGCGGCGCTTGTGCCGCGGCTTCTTCGCGTCGCCTTGAAGAAGGCGGTTGGTGAACTATCCGGGGTTTTCTCGCAGGAAACACTTGTTAGTTCCGATGATTTGCTTGATTCCGTGTCGACTTGTTGAGACTTGAGAGCACTGCTGATCCGCGATAACATACTAGGCGAAAATACGGAGAGTCATTCTCGGAGCAAAAATATTATTACCGAGATTCACAAAACGACGCAGATTTACAGCGACATCTAGTAGAGTGATGTTACATAATGTAGAGTCACTTGCGCATTTACCATCGAAGTAGGTTATTTAGTACATGTACCAAAAAAAGGTCATTAAAAATATTTTACTGTATTTATTTTGAAAGTGTTTATTTCCTCGTAAGAATTACACTCTACATTGTTGTTAACAAAATGTGTAATACCTCAAGAGTTCTTAATATAAATTAAACACTAGTGATATCTAGTGGCGTTCTTGGAACTATTGTATATTTAATGAAGATAAGAAACACTTTTTTTGTAATTCTTACACTGTCAAATTTAATATCAGATGGTCTCTTAACAGTATATTTAATGATTTCAGTTGAAAATGACTCTTCCTGTTTTTTATTTTCTGGTTATAAGATATACACTGCAGTAAAAAATAAAATATTAATTGGGATAAAGAATATCTATCGAAATATATTCAGACATTTTTATAAACGATGCTACTTTTTTTCAAGTGATTGTTTATAATTTATGATACACTACAGATGGTCCTACTCTACATTTTGTGACTTCAATTAACGCTAGATGTTGCTGTACATGAGCTACGTAATTCTGAATCGCGGTAACAATATTTTAGCCAGCAATGTGCCCCGGCCCCGTCTCGAGAGCATCACTGAGCACGTCCCAAGAGTCGCAGCAGTGTTATCCTTATTTTATTGATTAATCCACCAACAGCTCTATTAAATAATATATTCCATAACCATGAATAAGTTATGTGTTTTTTAAGCTTCACAGTGAAACTACTGCTGTTAGGTATGGTAGATTATTTTGTGGGCCGATCCCGGCGGCACTGCAATGCCGGGCCGACCCGTGACGGGAGTGGAGCGAGCCCCGAACATCCCGTCGTTTTACAAAAATCAGATTAATATACTGGTCCCGACATGCGGGAACTTTCAGATATTAAGCTGAAAAGAACAGATACTACACTTTGATCTTAGCCAAAAGGCCGAGAAGCGATAACTAGTTTGTCGAAAATACGGAGGGTCATTCGAGGAGCAAAAATATTATCACCGCGATACAGAAATCAACGCACTTTTTACAGCGACATCTAGCGGACTAATGTTACATAATGTAGAGTCAATTTCCCTTGGGCAGATAGCATTGAAGTAGAGTCATGGCACTCATATCATTTATTTAACCTTAACGAGAATTCTTCTTTAACGAGAATTGTTGTGATAATTAAACTTTCTCAATATGTTTTGTTATATAATTTAATATTGTTAAATTATATAGCATGGAGATACGATATAATTTTACAAAATCAAATTAAATGGATATAGTGAATATTATAGAATAGAATGGAGCATTCTGTAGTTAAAATTTACTAAAATATTTAATTTTCAATTATTCAAACAAGAGTTTTTAAGATATGTGGCCCTCTAGAAAGATCTAGCGGTATTCCTGGGACTAGGTTATTTTTTATAGAAATACATTCTTTTGTTTCAATTTGTAACAGTTGTCTTCTTTATCGACAATAGTTCTAGCAGTAATCTTTTTATCCACGTATGTAGACTTTCTTCACTTTTGAAGTTTTTAAATATGAAACAAAACTAGTGATATTATTTATATTAGTAACTCTATTTATGTTAAGTTAAAATATAAAGTTTAAAATAGAAATCAAAAGATTCGACATTTATGAAGAAATGCTATTTTTTGCTAATAGATCACTTTTTTTAATAGTCGTTATTAGAAATTAAACAGGAATATGAATTAATTGTATTCACAACCGAAAATATCAGAAAAAATATTAAAGCAAAAGTTGCTCTCTCCCTTGACTTAGATAACTACTAAAATAAAAATTCGTTGAAAATGTTTTAGATATGTAGGTACCTATATAAACCGGTGGACATATTTAGCGGAACGCAAAAAACAGACTGCAAGATCATATGAAAACACATTTTTGTTGTACAATACATTTGATTATTATTCTGAATTAATTAAATTAACATTTTTGAACATAAAAAATCACAAAATTAAAGCGAAAGAAACGAAATTAAAGACAATAAGGTCAGTGACTTTATTCTGAAGAGTTTTGACCTAACACAATGAAAACTAAAGAAAAGTTAATATTGTCCAAATGACTGGTTTTTTCGCAATGGGTGATACAATCAGTATTTAGTGTTGCCACCTCTTGATGTTAAAACTGCCTGCATGCGTCTGGGCATGCTCTCTATTAAATTATCAATAAAACTTTGCGGCATTGAGTTCCATTCTTCAACCAATGCGGTTTTGTGGTCTCTTACGTTGACAGGTGATGGATTTCTTTGTTTAATTTGTCTTCCCAGTTTGTCCCAAACGTGTTCTATTGGATTCAGGTCTGGCGAGCGTGCCGGCCACCCCAAAACCTGGATTCCGACCTCATTAAGATATTTCGAAACTAATGCCGCAATGTGAGGTCGAGCGTTGTCATGCATTAGAAGAAAATTGTCTCCAATGAAAGGGGCAAAAGGTATCACAATCTGCTCTAAAATGTCGGTTACGTATCTTGCCGCAGTCAGGGAGCCGTTTTCGACGATGTGTAGCTCCGTGCGTGTTCCTAAGCAAATACCGCCCCATACCATTACTGACCCTCCACCATACGGCTCTCTCTCAATAATGTTACACTGAGCGTATCTTTCTCCGGGTCGTCGCCATACTTTGGTCCTTCCATCATCTGGTTTGAGACAAAATCTAAAAAGAACTTTTCCCCAAGCGTCATTATTCCAATTTAGGTGGAAACGAGCAAAGCTGACCCGAGCCACTCGATGACCTGTGGTGAGCTGTGGACCTCTGGCAGGCAAGTACGCCCCTATACCAGCTGCCTTCAGTCTTCTTCTGACGGTTTTGGTACTAATTATCACTTGTTGAACTTCCTGCAGCTGGTTTCGTACCTCAGAAGAAGTCAAGGTACGGTTTCTGAGAACACTGCTGACAATAAATCTATCGTCTCTCTCTCCTGTTACTCTTTTGCGACCTTGTCCTTTACGCCTGGTATACTCTCCAGTCTGCCGGTATCGTTTAAAATTGCGGAAAATCACAGACTTGGAAACATGTAACGTTTGAGCCACTTCATTGTAAGTGTAACCATTTTCAATTAAAGTTACAGCTTTAGAAACCAGAGCAACGCTGAGATCCGGCATTATCGCCTAAATTTATCGAATTAAGTTCACTTCACTCAATAATGACAATTTTTCGTCAAAAAAACAACAGAAATAAAGTTTTTGTTGAAAACAACAAAAGCCGACGAAAATACCATACACTACGTGTCTCAGAAATTAGCAGATAAACAAAAAAAACAAATGAAATTTAAAATAAAATTATTTTTAAAATCATCTTTTTTTTAATACATAATATTGGTATAGTGGCCAGTACGAAAATATGAAAATATTTTCCGTTATTCGACCTTTTTTCTGCGTTCCCCTAAATATGTCCATGAGTGTAGTAACATAACATTACGCAAATTATCTTACTCTACATCTTATGATTTGATTAAACTCTAGATGTCGCTGTTCACAAACCAGGTAATTCCGAATCACGGTGATAATATTTTAGTAAGCAACATGACCCCAGTTTTTTACGGCCATATGGTTACTCTGGTTTCCCTTCAAAACGTATAAATCTTTCGCCTTTTACTAAAGATTTCCGTGGAGGGGAACACTCAAATGAGTCTAACTCTATTTTTTGAAGCCTCACTACGGTGAGGTTAATAAACATTAATCTTGTTTCAGGATATAAAGAATACTCTATCTCAATTCCATCATTAGACTTGTTATTTGTGCCAGACATGATTAACAATTTTTTTGGGGATTTAATGTAGAGACTATAATTTATTAATTATAACTTGAACATTACATTTATTACCCAATCTTATTGATAATCAGTTTTTGAACTAATTGAATTAAATTTGTAAGTATATGACCAAGCTGCTTTTACATAAACCTAAATATTACTAGGAACCATTAGAGATGGCGTTGTTCCATACCTACCCTATTCAATATCGCAGTGAGATTTTTTTGCGTTCAGAAGGACCTCGCTCCCGAGGCTATTACAATGACAAGCCTACATACTTGGTATCGCTTATATTGTCACTAAGTTAGCAGAAAGTGTCGAAAATTTTATCCTAAGGTCTGGCTCCACTTGAAATCGGTTCTAATGTTTATTGTTAGGTAAACAAGTATTGAAGACCAGCTTCACATTTACAAGTGGTGACAAAGGCATAAAAAAGTTGGATTGGACTACGTCGTTCTTAGTGCAATATGAGTTGTAGTTTTTCTTAGAATCGGGATTAAAACTCTATTATACCCGAAGAATACGTAAAAATATTGGAATATGGTGAAAACCCCAAGTGCCACTTAACTTGCACAATTGTAAATCTAAATTGCTGGGATCAATAACATAAAATGATCTGTAAACGTTAAATTGGTAAGAAATATATTCTAACTAAATACATATCAAAAACATATTTTTCATATTTCAACCTTCCCTGATCGCTGATGGTGTCAAAACGCCAACAAAAACCTGCCCGGTGTCCCAATGGTGCCAACGGAAACATATTCATTTAAAACACATTTTTTTATACAAAATACTTTAACTTTTTACGTACAACAAGACATAGCCGCGTTATTAGGTACGTAGATCCAAACCACCTAAGTCAAATCTTAATAAAGAGTAGAGAATAGAGAGTAAACTTTGCTTTGTCAAAACTGCGCGATAATAGGGATTTTCTTATATTACGGAGATATATGAAAACAAAATCATACATTTATTATCGGACGATAACACCTACAAGAAAGTTAAGTACAATCCCACTAACAGAAATACAAATAAACTAACAAAACTTTTACAGGCGCTTAATAATATAGACCTTTTAAAAGCATTACGTCTAATAAATTACCGTCCACCCCCCAAACCCTCTCCCCCTCTAAGTTGTATGGACTACCAAAAATGCATAAACTGGATTGGTCTTAAAGACCTATTGTAAGCCAGATAGAACCTCCTACATACAGTTTAGCCCGTTATTTAGCAACTATTCTAAAACCATTTACAGGCAAATCTGATACTCACTTAAAAGATTCTCGACACTTTGTACAAACTCATCAGTGATATTAAAATCAAAGACACCGAAATCATGATCAGGTCATAGATACTAAATAGCGATTTACTAACATCCCAATATATGAGATTTTTGATATTATACATAACATTGCTCGATAATTCAATAGGCATAGTGGAAACCAGTATTTAACACTACAAGGGACACTAAACATATTACACACATTTAATAGTGATAAGTAGGTCCAGTGTCTTTACAACGTCATATAACGATAAGTAACAAAGACCTGCTAGAAACATACATCTCCCCCCTCCCCCTCATCACCACCGTCTCTGCTGCACGTAATTCACGTCGCGAGACCGCCATGCTTCAAGCTCATGAATAGGAACCCCGAATGAGTTCGAAACTAATCCAGCAAATTTAAATTAAATTACATGATTATAGGTTCACGAAAGTTTAAAAACAAAAAAAACTGTTTGATTTTTATCAACTTAAACAAATATATATTTTATATACATTTTATTCTTATGAAATCAAGTACAATTACTAAAATCACCCGTTTCAGTTGTTCACATCAGTTTTCTTTATTACAGTTTATTTCAATTTGTAACTATTCATGTTGGGAGATATGGCCTCAATTATATTTGCCACAGTGTACGGTGTTTCTGAAATGATAAAACAAATATTCAAGTCATCAAGGCTTGATTCTGATTGGATGACCTCATTTAGAAACTTTCTCGTCCCCTTATATGGAGAATGGATTAATATGTTAGCTGTGTACATTTGTATAATTATAAATAATTAGCACCATCACAAATACTTATAGTTTTATGAAAATACTTAAATATGAACAAACAAGATCAAACAGGATAGGAATACTAATGAAAAACTAATGTTCAATTTGAGTAATTAAGGCTACGAGATTCAAGCATGTCGTGTATTTTGAACGCTTGTTCAAAATTTATTTTATTTTATTGATAGGACTTTATTGTTTCATTTAAAGGAGTGAGAGAGGATTACCTAATATTAGATCGGTTAGAAGTATTTACTGTTTCATTAGTAACAAAAAGTTGCAATAACCAAATTTTATAGTCAAGTAAATTAAAATATTTTTGTTCTTGGTAACATTTCTAGATAGGCAACTGTAGTAGAAACGACAGCAAGAGATGCTCACCAACATGAATCCAGTCAGTATCCACATATCCATATTCTTTGCGAGCTTCTAGGATAGTGTCATGTAGAGCATGGGTCACCACTACTGCCATCACCAGGGCAGGCTCGCCCGCCGCTAGACATAATGATTTATTATTAGAGAATGAAAAAGAAAAAGATAAAACATCTAGAAGAAACAACTACTTAATAAATAGTGATAAAAAAATTAACAAGATTTTAAATATATATGAAATTAAGTTTTAAATAATATCACAGTTAGTTGATAAAAAATAAAATGTAATTTAAGTTTTAAACAAAATGAATATTTGAAACCGAACCACTTTTAACGATTATTATTAAACTCTACAGGCCGGAGTAGAAACGCTATCAGTTATCGCTAAATGTTGTTTATTTAAAAAAAAACATATATATCAATAAAATGTTAAACATTTTATGTTTTTTACGTTACTTTACCTTTAGATCTTAAAACTCCGGTATTATCAAGCGAGTTTCTTCTAAAGGACACTCTAAAATCAATGGGTATATCACAAGCGCCGGGTGGCTTGTAGTTCCACGTCCGGTTGGTCAGCAGCTTCCCGGACTGACTGTATATCAATTGCTCAGATGTCCACAAACCCAAACCCATTATAAATGCTCCTTCTATCTGTAACAAAATTTAAATTTTTTAAACAGTTCACTTCTTACAGAGTTATCGCTGGAACAAGCAAAATACACTGATATTTATGGATTATCGTATTCGTATAATATAATAGCGTTTGAATGTTGTATAATAAAACGAGAACCAATAAAATACATTGATGGATTCCTTACTATAATTATTTTATTTTTTTATGAATCCATAACATGTTACTTTTATAAAAGGAATCATCATTCAGACATTAATAACTTAAACTAATATACATATTTGAAAAAATTGATTTATCTTAAAAAATAAGTTTACTATTTTTTACTAAATATCCTAGGAGAAGAAATTTGAAGAGAATTACTATGCTAAGCTTTTTTATCGCCTTATAGCTAAATACCAAAATTAAGACACTTCACCTGTCCAACATCCAGCTCCGGACTAAGACTCCGCCCAGTATCCTCGAGTAGGTCCACTCTCCTGACCAGTGACACACCACTCAGCACGTCTAGTTCGACCTCCGCTGCACATACTCCGTATATAGAGTACATCTTGAAGTTGTCCAGGGAGGACCAGGAAGACCCTACTTGAAGATTTATACCTGGAATTATTGTATGACTTGTTAGTTCTATATCTGAGATATACTTTTAAGTTCAATATCTGATATATAATTAATTGAAATATTAACTTTCTGCACTTCTTTCTAAATTAACTACGCTTAAATAATGATTTAAAATTTATTATATTTGCATATCGCAACAAAATCCAAATACAGCAAATAAAAAATCAACAGCTTTTGGATTTTTAATCAAAATATACTTCACGATAAAACCATACCTTTATCATAAGCGGCTTTGATAACATCCCCCCAAGAAGGTTCTTGCAGCTCAAGTCTAACGGGTTCCAGTCTCGACAACAATTCATTACATGCCTTGATTGTCGCATAAGCAACACACTCGCTGGTGATGCTGCCGCTACTAGCGATGTTATTTGGGGATACAAAGCTATTCGCCCCTTTAACTGATATGTTGCTCAGTGGTACCTTGAGAGTGTATGCACACACTTGGGCAACTTTCGTGTTGATACCTTGTCCCATTTCTATACCACCATGTGACATTAATATACTACCGTCTCCGTGAAAAACTGATATCAGTACTGAGAAATTACCATAATACACTAAGGGAAAAGACATTATTGAGAGCTTAATGGCTCGTTTCTTCCAAGCATTTGTTGTGTTAAACTTCTCGATGTCAACTTTACGTTGTTTGTAATCACAGTCTTTAGTGAAGGAATCGATCATATCTTTTAGAGGAAAGTGCTGGGTTGCAATGTTTATTTTTCGAACTTCTATTCCATCTTTTTTAGTGATGTGTGCTATTCGCTCCATGATGTGTTCTATAATAGCAGTACCTTCAGTTGTAGCTAAAATAAAATAAAAAGCTGACGTATATAAACATACATTACCTCCATACCGTATTAGTTTTATACTTTTAAGGATAGGTATACAGATCAAAAGACGTATAAAAATTGAAAGTTTTAGGATACGTCTTTGGGTTTTATATTTGGGTATTTTTGTCATCATCATTATCATCTGCTGTTCTATAAAAGCTCACTATAGAAATTTGTTTGAATCCGCAATTTACCAACTAAGATCACGGTGAGATATAAATTCCATATTTGTTTTCTAACAGAATTGCTTTGCATTTCTTTAAAAAAATATATATATTTGTGTTTCAGTACCTAAATTTTCATGATTCGTAACGGCTCTCGATATCACGGTCATCATCTAAACGTATATTTACCCGGCATACTACTCACCTTAATTATATGGTTTTACTAAATTAAAACAGAATCAGATTAGTACACGCCACGAGTTGACGATGCTTCGAGGTCATGAGTAAGAACCCCGAATGGGTTCGAAAGTTTTTTATTTTTAAAAGCATTTGTCCATCTTACCAGGTCCTCTACACCAGGCGTTCCCGGGCTTGTCAGTAAGCACGCTGTATCCTGTGATATTCCAACGGGAGGTGTTGTACAAGTTTGTGATAGTATTCGCAATGTCAGATCCTGGAGATTCGTTGTAAACACAGCCGCAGTCCGTATAGTAAGTTATATTTGCATATTGAATTAAACAATCATCGTTTACACCCACCTGTTATTAATAAGAATTATAATATGTATTGAACAAATTTTAGTTAAAACTGCATAAATATTATGACATTATTTTAAGCATTATTGTTATTTCACTTTCTACGAAATTTATTGATTTTACCTCATAATCAACATACGCCGGTTGGCGCTTCCCTATAGCATCCATGTTGTCAGTAATTGGGAGCACGATAGTGGCATTAGTATTCAGTTTGTGTGCCACCAGTGCGCACGCGCACGCCACAAGTGAAGATCGGGACGCTTTGCCTCCATACCCTCCGCCAACACTATCCACCTCTACATCCACTCTAAACAATAATTACACATTAATAATGCCAAAGTTAGTTTAATTAATAATTCAATAAAACTCCAAATTTTACCTGTTATTTGGTAGCTGTAGACTGCGTGCCACAGCTACTTGCACCACGTCCATCCACTGGGTCGACGATCGTACTAGAAGACCACGCCGTGTATGAGATACTCTACAACTCTGTGTTTCCATTGTGAAGTGATACTGGTCCGGAATGTTAAAATTTCCAGTTATAGTGTGGGTTGTGTCTTTGCCCTTTTCCTGGCTTTTTATTAATACATCTTGACGTATCTACAAATCGTTAACATATTTACTAGTTCTTCGATTAGGTAATTGAACGACTAGTAAAGAGAGATTGTTTTAACTTTTACCCGTTTATCCTTATCAGGTGCTTTCAAGGCATCTTCGATCGTCAATACCGGCTTCGTAGAATCTTTTTTATAAGAAACGGTAACTAAATTCGCTGCCTTTAATGCAAGTTTTCTGGTTACTGCTGCTATGATACCAACTGGCTGTCCATAATACACAACCTTCTTACTTGCCAGAATTTCTTCTACTGACTCTAGGCCATCGAAATCAGTTGCACCGAAGTTATTTATTCCTGGAATATCCTTAGCCGAATAAAAAGCTAATACTCCAGGAATTTTCTGTAAATTTAAGCAAAGCTTGTAACAGTCTTGTAAATAATTAAAAAATATAGTCTGATCTATAAATTTACTTGTGTTGACAAAATATAAGCTTGCTAATACTTTAGCTCCTAATTCTTAATACTCAAATATTTGTTTAGAAATATTTAAATAAACATTTTATACATAGTAATAAAATTCAATTAACAGCAATTGTTAGCTGAAACGAATAAATACTCACCAGAGCTTCACTAGCATCAAAACCCACGACTTCTCCAATACAAATAGTAGACAGAATCAAGGCCACATGGGTGTCCCGATTGTCTGATACGTCACAAGCATACACCGCTTCTCCTGAACACTGCAACCAAACAATGATTAATTTCACTTCAAGAGTTTCAGGAAACGAATCTACTGATGACCATTCCCATCAGGATAAGTTATTAAGACTATTAGAGACTTAAATTACCAAACAATTATCTATTAATTGTTTGGTAATTTAAGTCACATACCTGCGTCAAAGCTTCCGTTTTTGGTATAGGTTGGTTTAAAGGCCACAAGCTCTTGTCAGTGTCATAGGTTTGAATCCCACTGGATACAGGTCTGATGACGTCAAGTCCACCCGAAGCGTATCGGGGATTCACTGATGGATTGAATGAGAGTATTGCCTAAAATTGTATCTAATATTCAACATTGCCTTAAATAGATTCTAAAGTGTAGAAAGAAAGCAAGTTACCTTATAAAAAAGTCCCAACGCGATTGCCTTTCGGCTAAATGGGGATGCTTCAGGAGGCATGTCTACCGGGACGATATCATTTTGTAATATCATTAACGCTTTTTTCAGAGTTTCGTCTTGAAAAATATCGAGTCCTTCTAACATGTTCTCGACATTCCTAGCGTGAATGAACTTAGAACTAATGCCGCCATATGTAATAGATGCAGATGAAACTTTTTTATCTGAATTCAGAAGAAAATGGAATCCAGCGTTAACGATTGCATGTGCGTTTTGAGCGCGAGGCATTATCTGTAAATAGTCTCATTTTAATTACAATTATGAATAAATATTAAATAACTCACGTATTTCAATTTACCTTATATGTCTTGACCAGGTTGTTTTTGGACAACGGCGGTATTTTCACATTAAATATCAATTTGTTAGTTAGATTTGTTTTTAAGAACTTTTGCATAGTCATTTCTATTTTCTTGAGATTGCGATCAACTAAAAGTATTATTAAGATGTAATATACATTTAATATTTAACGTGAAGTCTTAGTTAGAATCCATAACATATTATTAAAAAATATATATATCACTTATTACATCAGATCAAAGATATAGAGTTTCGTAAAACTTATTTTTTAATGATTTACCTAATTATTGATTGGTCGAGTGGTTAGCGCAAACTAATACCATACCGCGGCTCAAATGGGCTCGGGTTCGATTCCCGGCAGTATATATGATGATCATAGATATATAGGTATATACTTCTGAGTTTGGCCGTTTATTAAATATATTTGTAGTATTTGTTTATTGTTATGTATTTGTATCATTGTCTAACTCCTTAGAGTGACAAGTTAGACACACAAGTAAATAATTTGCTTAGTTAGGGGTTAGATCAATTTGCATAACTTGTCTAGTGCTATTATTATTTATTTTTTATTTTTCATTAAACAATTTTTAATATCTAAATAACGTACCTAAAGTTACAGTTGCGTTGACAGTTTCGAATATCACAAAAACATCTGAAGGAAATTCTGGATGAACATTCTTTAAAGCCAAGTTACCACCAATGGTACCGATCTATTTAGTATAAATATAAGACATTATAATTAAACAAAAATATGAACAATATCACAGACTCCCTGCCACTGATCGATTGATTGATTGATCGATTGATTACTTACATTTTTTACGGGCACGTTAGCAACTAGCTCCAAATGCTCATAAAACCTTTCTAGATATACGAAGTCTTGGTTCTTCATATGTTTTTTAAATATTATCATGACTTCATTTATGGATAACCCGGCTCCCAGGACAAGATTAGCGTCTTTGTAGACATCTTTCAGTGTGTCTATAGAAGAAATATCGATGTGGACTCGTGGTTCTATGACGACCGGATACACTCCTTAAAAGAATACAATAAACATTTTTGTGTTTATAGAGAAGATAACTTACATATAAGAAACGATTGAGTAAAATTATATTTCTCATTATAATTTGATTTAATATCTCCTAAATTTATTATATTTCGACCATTAAAGATATCGAGTATTCTCACCTCTTCCAGTGTTACCAGCAACTAACATATAGCTGTCTGTACCTTCTTTATCGAGCACCTAAGAAAAATAAATATACAATGACAACACTATGAACAACACAAGTTTTATTAGTTGACTTTCAAATTATAAATTCTTCTACTATTATATATGTATTAATAGCACTGTCAACATTGAGCGAAGTAAAAAAGAGCAGCTTTGAAAAATTACTATTTTATTATAACGGTAAAAGCTAATTTACCTATTCACATTAAGTCATTCAATATCTAGTTTCATAGAAATAGTTCAGTGCCAAAATATATCTTCTTCAATCATTTCTAACATTGTATGGTATGTATGTATGTATGTGTGTATGGTACGTATTTTAAAAAGTTGATACAAGAAGTGTTTCATCTAACTTATGCGGAAAAAATATATGACAACAGCGGAAATACAACTAATTTAGCAACCCACTTAAAAAATAAACACTATCTTGCATGTCTAGATAATCATTGTTCATATTATCATATCTATAAACATGTATAGCTACGTTGAGCTTATTAAAATTTATAGAAATACAGAATGAAAAATAAACCGATACGGGAAAACATTTAAACCCGCGGCCGCCATGGAAACCAGTCCCGTCGCTCTACCAATTGAGCTACTTGATATATTTTTTTAAATATTACACTATTTGATATATTTGAATATCGATATATCGAAAATTCGATATTAAAAAAAAAATTAACAGTCCTATAAATCATTAATGCAATAAAAGAAGAAAAAAATGTTTTCTTATCGGTCACCACGCTCAAAAAATGTGAGGGTAAAAAATACTGCATAAATAAATAAATAAATATAATTGCATATGTTGATAAAAAATGCTATACAATAGCTTTTTGTACTAACCTTAAAAACATCTGCAACAGTGAAAGCTTTGTACCATCGATCTGGCTCCATCTTTATTTCCAACATCTCATCGGTCTTATTGACAAAACACCAATCATCTTTGTTTTTACAGTTGCTCATATTTTTTTTGCTGCATTTTATTTCATGAAGGTCTTCTAAATCCTAAAATAATTGCCTCAAATAAAAACAGTAATGTAATACTTATAATAACAATGATAACATCTTTTAGGCTATTATAAAAATATTAAAAAACATCTTTTATTTAAATAGTTAATAACTATTTACAAAACAATTTAATATTAATTTTTAACCAATTCTTGGAGGTAAATAGCATGGTACGGAAAGATTTATCTACATTTATTGTAAAAAAAAAACAATTTCAAGCATTATTATGTATTTAAATTGAGTTATATTTGATGTTAGTAATTATAATATTAGATTAAACATTAGATAAATTCAATAATTATAGACGATAATATATGACTACGAATAGACCTAAATAAAATAGTCTATTTTATTTAGGTTTGAATTTATGTTTAGAGTAGCTTAACATGTAAGCTGGTAAATAAAATGCGATTAAATGAATGAATGAAAAAGAGTTCTGTAACTCATTTTCATTCATTCATTCGGTACCTCAATTGTACGACGCTATAACAGTATAGCTACCAGCAATCAAGCTACCAGCTTCAATGAAACTAGCATTATTATCATTATTGGGACAGAGGCGACATCTATATAGGTTTGTTTCGAGACTTTAAACGATCACTTAGTATTATTTTTAATGTCAAGCGCCAGTATACAGGTATTTCTACCTGTTGATTGTTATAATATGCAAATATACTTAATATGTATCATACATATAAAAGTGATAATAATTAATGTGGTAGTTATCTTTTATAGCTTTTTACGAACCTGTAAATTATCGACATATTCTTTGGTCGCGAAGGTCTTGAATGCGTCAAGTATAGGCCGGTAGCCGGTACATCGGCAGATGTTGCCTGCAAACGACCTCTCTATTTCTTTTGTTGTAAGTTGTTTGTCCGTCCCTTTTTGTATACTGAAAACATTAATAATAAATAGGATAAAAAATGTATTTTATTAAAAATATATGGTAATTATATTATATCGAGATAACAAATACCTATACATATTCATTATCCACCCTGGAGTACAGTACCCACACTGAGTACCATTAAATTTGGCGAGTCGTAGTTGTAGATCATGGTAACCATCTCTACGGTTTCCCAAGCCTTCAATAGTTGTGATGTCCCATTCGTGACAGGACAAAATATGAACTAGACACTGAAATATACAATACAAAAATGTTACGATAATAATGTACCGGGACACAAATAAATAAATTTGATTTGTTATCTCAGTAAATGTGCTTTGCTTTCTTGCTCGTTGCTAATCTAGCCTTTAAAAGCTTATATTATAAAATATAAAATTGTATAACTTTCATTTCTTAGTAGCAATCATTTGGTTATAGGTTTAGTTGTTTATTGATCCGTAAATTAACAGATAAGTTAAAAAATAAATACAAAAAGATTTTCTCTTTACACAGCTACCTTGAATTTTGGTATACCATAAAAGCGGTCTATGTAATGGTAAATGGTATCTGCGGACATGTACCAAAACAAAAATAGAGAATTTCTTGTAGTGACGGCATTGTTTATACATTAACAGCATTGGTAATTAACTTTAAAAGGCAACATTATAATAATGTAAATTCACCATTCACCATCACCATCACCATCACCATTCACCATTCACCATTCACCATCACCATTCACCATCACCAGCACTGTTAAGTTCATAATTCAACCATGTCTCATCCCTTATACAATGACTTGGGGTTTGCAAAATGACAATTTCTGTTAAGCTATCTATACATATTTCTATCACGTCTTCTCATGACTTACTTCTTTGCTATATCTTTTTTTCATTCTTATAATATAATATAAGGATAAACTGCACAATATATAGAAATACAGAATATAAATACTGCGAATATATTTAATAAACAACCAAACCCAGAAATACAGACATCTATGTTTATCACATACATGCCTGTCCTTTTCCCTGTCGGGAATCGAACCCGAACTACTTTGATCCGCAATACTTTAGGCGTCTGCGCTTACCACTCGACCAACGTGACGGGGCGGCGCCGTTTTCTTATATATAAAATACAATTATTTTTAAACATTTAGTTATTTTGCCTCCGTACTTACTGCGTTTAACTTAATATTATACAATTAGATTTAATTGTTATTACTAATTCTCACATTAGAATTGTTAGTACCTATGTTGAATAAATAATTATATGACGGTTACGAGTCTATAAGTATGAAATATATATACTTGAACTGTGTGACAATACTAAGGGCAAACTAAATTCATATAATGAAAATATAGAATAATCAATAAGGTATAAAAACGTATTTTTTGTATAACACATTATAAACACTCCTTACTTTTTTATATTTTAGCCTTCTTAACTAGAGTGGTGGAATGGTGTATACCATGTGTAGAGTATTTTCTTGAATTTGCTCTAGTTTACTTCGTTTGACTAGTTAGCTCAACTAATTGGCTTTTTTTTACAAGTCAAAATTGTTATATTTTTTTGTTGCGGTATCTGTTTAATTTTAACGTGTCCAAAAAAATGTAAAACATTTTCATGGAATAAAGGATTTTTGACTTTGACTTCGAGCACACTCAGGGTCCTAGATATAAGCTAGAAGAGGAGCCACTGGGTGAACACCTCACGATTCAACCAATAATTATATTGATACGGCAAGTCCATTATAACAGTGGTATTAGTACAAATTCATTACATACATATATAATAATATATAACAAACAAATACATTGTCAAAAATTATGACCCTTTCGGATAAAAAAAAGTCTTACAGAATTAACAGCGACAATTTGTTTTTCATGTGTGCCGGGTTGACTTTTAGCCACTGACACTATACAAGCACCGCAACCTCCTTCATGACACATTGCTTTGGTTCCCACCAGACCCAGGTGGTTACGAAGGTAGTCATTGAGGGTAGTAGATGATGATACTTCAGATCCAGCTGTAATAGATGTTTGAACACTGATACTTAATTTAGAAGCGTTAATACATGGTCGTGCAATTACATCAATATAATTTATTATCATTTATACATAAACTACTATACTATAAAATATAAACTGGTTATCATTTATATACTAACTACTTACAGACTGTATAATGTTCACCGTTCACAGTAAGACACACTTTGTCCATAGTTGCTTTTGAAAACGGGACCTGTAAACAGAAATGTATATTATCTTAATATTTATATTGAAAACATAATAATAAATTTAAAAAATATACTTTTATTTTAAAGCAACTTTGTTTGTTTCCGTCACCCCGGTAATATATTTTTTTAATCATTTTGATAAAATTGTACATAATTGGAACATACTTCTTATTTTAAAACTAAAAAAAATGTTTTGAACATGAAATTATTGTCGGCAGTAAAAGGATAAGTATCCTGTTGTGGTGATTTTAACAAAAAACTTTCAAATACTAAATTCAAAATCTATTAAATGTAAATAATAACAACTTATATAATGGTCTTACGAACAGCATATGTATTTAATTCAAGTGCTCGAAATCAGTAGCGGATTTAGGCTTAGGCCCGTGAGGCCCGGGCCTAGGGCGGCAAATTTTGAGGGGCGCCAAAATATTTAAGATGACTAAAATTTAAAATCGATTGGGTTTTCTGTAAACTGCAAGACCAAATTTTAAAGTTTATTTTATTGCGCTCTTACTATCGAAACATAGTACCATTTTGAGGGTAGAATTTCTTTGTTAAAATAATTAATCAGGCAAGTCCTAAAAGTTGTTAAAAAAATAAATGTTTAATTTATACCTGAATTAGATTTCTTATTATTATTGTTATTATTTTAATTATTTTATACACGCACACATATATGTAGATATATGTTTATATATATATATATACATATATATATATATTGTTAGAAAAGATAAAGGGCGCCATATCGTCTCGGGCCTAGGGCGTCCTCAAACCTAAATCCGCTACTGCTCGAAATAAAACCTTAATTTTTAATAAAAATTTAGAAAAAGCTTGAACTCATACTTTTGTGTACTTACAAAACAAAAGTATAGTAATATTATAAAAAAGGTAACAAAAGTTAATCAAGTCTTATTTAAAACACAAAAACTCGTCAATAGTTAAGAATTAAACAAAAAAGAAAAAGGAAAATCGGTTGACAGATGAAAAACTGTATTGTTTTTGTTTTGGCCTATGTATATATATACATATATATATTATACAATTGTACTTTTATCTACCTTATATATAAGCACTATACATTGGCTTGTAATGAGTTTGAAAAACAATAAGTAATAATTGAAAAATATTTTTAAAACCCAAACAAATAACATAACTAGATAAGGTATTCTCAAACTGCAAAAAGTTTTCTAAATACCTTTTTTAAACTAAACTAAATAGTAATATTTAGTTTAACTTAAAAAAATCGTAAGTCTGCCAGCGATCAACAAAAAACACATTACCATGCTACTACCGACTCCAAATCAAGTCACATAGCGCCTGACGTCTACACGTGGACTCTGACTGATAGTAATTGTTTGAGCGAGGTCATTTTATTCTATTATTTATAAATATGTATATAGAAAATTTCCAGTAGTGCAATAATAGCCATGACAATGAAGTTTATCAACTGGGTAGCTATAAAACTTTACCATTAAATTTGTTTTATAGCATATATAGGTAATAATGTATTTTATAAAACTATATTTGGTTGTTATAACAGCTGTGTATGGTTTCGGGGTGTTAGTATGTTCGTTTGTCACAAGAAATTATCTGCAGAGACTTATCAACATCAAGCCTAAACATTAGTGTAGAAACTGTAATTATTTCGTATTTGTTTCTGGTATAAAATAAAAAAAAATCGGAGATTCCCTTGTAAAAATCCCTCGTTATTCAGTCGTGAGAATATCGCATAAAGCATGCAAATAAACAAAAAATATATATTTAATTTTGCTTTTATTAACATTGGCAGCAGTACTTCTATATCATTGAGATATTTTACAATATACTTTTACTTTAAAATTGTAAAACTTAAACTAAATATATTTAAAGAGTTCCGAAACCTGCAACAATTAACGAATTTTCTTGAAGCGCGTCGATAGTTTTTTGTCAGCTCTTTTCCACGAAATTTCACTCTTGGGAACAATAAAACAAGTCTGACTTTAAATAATAGTATACCGTTACAAAAGTTAACTGAACTCTATGTAGATATTATTTTGTCTCACAAAGTATTTTCTTAGATTTGCCCGAGTAGGTACTAGAAATGGAAATAAAACAATTTTTTATGGTTGTAACTCGCGTATGCTTTGCAGCAATCTCCCGGGAAGCATTCAATTATATTAAATAAAATGTAAATTAAAATGTCAATTAAAAATTTAATAATACGCGATTGAAATCAGTAAAAATAGTTTTATTTCGATTTTTTTCACATTTCACTGGTTTTATATAAAAAAAATCACTGGTTTTTTATGAAAAAAGCAGCCCTCGAATTATTACTTCGAATTAAAAAAAATATACTATTTCTTATACCATTTACATTAGTATAAACTTTGAGAGTATAACAATTTAAGTAGATATTAGTTTTTTTCAAATCCTTTTTGAGTAGGTATATTAACAAAAAAGCTAAAAAATATATGGAAATGTGCACATTTTTTTTATATTTTAATTTTACCTTTTATAGTTCATTATATTTTACGATAACTTACATCTTATTATAGAATTTATTAATTAATGTAACTATAATTTTGTTTGTCCTTTATAAAAGTAGCAATTATCTCCAAAATACTTAAATCTGTTCCGTAGTTTGGCGAATGTACATATAGAATTGAACAGTATTGTTCTCTCATAAAGAACATTACCTAACATGTTATTTTCAAGGCAGTAAATTGTTATATTGTATGAAGAAGTTTGGAGATAATTGGAAACAAAAAAATAAATTATGAATGACATAGATGTGTCATATTATCTGTACTAAATAGAAACTTGTTGTGTAAAAATGTTCTAGTATTGTAAAAGATATGATATCTTAATACCTTATACCCTTGGGTAACTTTTAAATTATTAGACAATATTTGTCAAAAAGAGGGGGCCATTTTGGATTATTTGTCAAGGTAATCTTGTTTTTTTATGTAATATATTATGTATCTAAATATGCATTAATATGCAGAAGTATTTTGTATCGATTTTTTTGTTTCAAATGTTTGTTGATTTTTTTAGCATAATATAATTAAGCATATATATAACCTACATTTAAAATCTAGTTTTAGTTTTCTAAATCTAGTTATATCCTATATTTTTTTTAATTTCCTGTACGTTAATTAAATTGAATATTAAAAAAAAATATCATTCTGCAGTTTATATCAGACCCGAAACAACCCTACCCTAACGTATTTGAGATTCCAAAAATGAAGAATTCGATATAATCAAACGCTGAATGTAACTAAACGTAATAATAATAATAATAGTAACGTAATCCTGAACAAGAAGATTATAAGACTAGATTTAAATATTATTTATTATTTTATTTACACTTTATTGAATCAACAAAAGGCGAACTTAATGCCTAATGGCATTCTCTCCCAGTTAACCTCTGTGTGTGGTGAAAAATTGTGGTAGGCGTTTAAAAATAAAATAAAAAATAAATTAGAAAAAAAAAAAGGACATTGTAAACATTAAATATATACATCTATCTATATACACTTACACACTGATACATATATATATATATATATACTGATATATAAATTGAATAAACGTATACATATATCTAAATACATACATACTATACATATTACTATTATTATAACATCATGTTTTACATTATGAGGTACACATTTCAAATTAACGCACGGGTTATGGGGACTTTAAAAAGTGCTCTTTAACAAGTTTCTTAAAGGTACTTTTGGATGGAGCTCTTCTTATCTTTATTATATATATACAAATATAAAAAGTTATGTCTATATGATATAAAAATGTTTATTTTAAGATCTGGTCGATTTATATTTACATTAAATTGATGTAAGTTACCTAATTATTTCAGTTTCCTCACATCCCACTTAAATCTCGAGATTATTTTTAATTAAGATTTGTTGATAACTAAGAGAAACTAGCATGTTTATTTAACGGACCTTGAGTGAGCGTCAAGCAAGGTCTACACTGAGACCTTCACATTTACATTGGACTCTACTACACATAACTGGATGTCGCATTCTGGATTTGTTTACTAACATTATCTTTAAGAAATATAAAAACTATTTCTAACATAATAAAACCATGTAATCTGAAGGCGAAGAAAGGGATTTAGAGTACAATATTATTAAATACGTCAACAGAGAAGTGTAGTCAAGATACAGGCTAGCTTAGAGGCTGGTTTATCATCATTTATTTGCCCTTATCACAAATTTTTTGGGGCTTTGCAAAATGTGTACCATATTGGAAAGTCCATCAACCCTCATTGGGAATGCTTCTTGGTGGAATTTCTGCCACCTTTCAGATGGTTCATATATCCGGTAACTCCTTTTATTTTTATCGTTTTGGTTTTCACGATACCCTGGTTAATAAAAACGACTGTTCTATTCTTAATCACACGGTTAAATTAGAAAAAAGTGTTCAAATTTAATTGACAAAGTTTATTCTAAAATTTTATGAATAGAATTCTTTCATGACAATGCAAAATAACATTACTGTTTCATATCGCTTAAAAAATACAGTACTATCAAGAGAGCAATTTATAAACCATTTGCAAAGATATACTTTGAGTTAAGTAACATTTGACAAATAAACTCTATAATATAATGATATTTATTTAATATGGACGTTTATAGGTATATCATCATAAATTTGGTTCGCCGAAGTTCATTGATGTCTTAAGTAATAATTTTAACAATAAACCAGATAGGTATTTTTAATATTTCGTGTAAATGTACTCGTAAATATCGTTTATGGTTTCATAAAATCAACTGATTACAAAAATATATAACATATTATAATTACACGAACCCAATATAACATGTTATCTACGATTTATAAAAAAAAAAAACATTTTTTAATGATTATTTAAATTCATAATCCGTAATAAATATAACCCCGTAATAATAATTAATTATAAATATTCCATTAATAATCTATATAGTCAGCCAATTAATAACAATTTGTTTCTAAATTTAATTATTTTGATAGACGTTCGAAAGTACATTATAGTTTAAAAAAAATATGAAAACATACCTCGTAACTATAGTTTAAAAAGTGTAGAAAGCGCCAGTACTCGCTCTTCACTTATAAAGTCACAAACTTTTTGTTTAACTCTTGAAAATTAGTTTCAAAGCCACCGGCTGACGGTGTGCATCGCTTAGTAAGACATTAACAACTAAATTAAACTGTCAGAACTACGAGTAATACGTTCACACTGTTGTTTCATTGTATCTTTTTGTTTCTTTTATTTCCTACTTATAAAATATTGAAAGGTATGGTTGTTCTCGGTTACTTATGTGTTATGTCTGATTAAATTTTTCGATAATTATATATACTGGTATAATTTGTTTAAATATTTTGTGGATTTGATAAGCAAAACATAAAATTCGTAAACACAAAACAATTTATTAACTTTTAATACAATTTTAATGGAATATATTATTTATTAATTTATATTACAAAAGAGAAATAGCAAAAATGTTGTACATTTGTTTTTTGTCGAAAATAAACTCCAGAACCAAAAAACCTATTTGAAAAAATCTTTTAATGATTTGAAAGAAACATTTTTTCAGATACACAAAGGCTATATATTATTATATAAATTAAATAGATTATTATAATTTGAGTTATAAAAAAAAATCTATACTGACAAAAATAGCTTAAATAATAAGGAAGTAATTTTTTAGTTAGTTCATACTAAGATTCCGAACGTGTAGTCGGCAGAAGTCGAAATATTAGTTTAACTTGTATGTTTGTCACAATCAAAGTCAGTGACTACTGAATATAAAATTCATACTTAAATGTGAAAAGCTATTTATTCAGAAGCAAGGGTTCTGATTTAACTGTACAAAAATAAATCTATCTTAATTTCAATCCTAAGTTAGTTATGGAATAACATGTAATATTTGGAAAATATTTTTAGACATTAATTCAAATGTTTAGATACCACTTTTTCAGTTATTAGTATCCCTAGGCCCTAATACGCGCCCTAACGTTACGAAAACTTTGAAAGTTTACAAAATCGTAAATCAAACATAAAATGATTATACACGCTATAAATCAAAACCTTTTGACATATTTAAAAAATATGTTAATAGTTATATTATTTAGGATCATTCTAAATAACTAAAGATAAAAATAATAACTGAAGATAAAAATAATAACTGAAGATAAAATAAATAAAAACGTACTACTTATCTGAGTTGGAACTTTTAATTTAATTGGTTTGTTATTGGATCGTGAACAATATTGTCTTTCGTTTATATATTTATTTATTACATAATATAAAAGTGAAATTCGTGGATGGTATTAGAACTCCTGATTACATTTACTATATAAAAATACACATGATTATAAACTAAAGAACAATATATGTTGTAAAAAGTCATTGACCTAAAATTTAAATACGTTTACAACGATAAAAATTACCTTCAATTTAATTAACATAATTCGGTGAACAACAAACATGTATATTAATGAGTAAATTATAAGATAATAAAAAACATAATATCATCATATTTTCACTTTTACTAAAAGAATTTGTAAACCAAATTAAAAATAAGGAGATATTAATAAAAAGGGTAATAGTTATCTGACTAGTAGTTTTATGAGAGACAAAGCTTCTTAGCAATCCATGGATTCACCGTGCGGGTGCCGGGCCCATCGCGTTGCAAGGAGAGGAGTGCAAGCAGTGCCTGAGACTTGCGACCCAGGAGTAGGTTTAAGGGGCCCCTTTATTATGCGCAAAAACGCTCACCTTCACCCTCCACACTCCTCTCCCTACCTAACCCAATTTGGAAAGAACCTACTAATGCCGCCTTTGAAATACGTTCTAGAAATGAACCGATGCTTGTTCTAGAAAGGCCAAGGTCTTTAAGTAGGCTATAGAGAAATTTTGCTGTTATACCTCTCGCTCCCACTTCTACCGCGTACAAACTAACATACGTGTCATACGTGTCCATCATGAGAATCCAATCAGGAGCCGCGCCTAATATTGAATAAGGCTTCGCTTTTGATTTTTTGAAGGAGCCTTCTTTTACGAATTCTACAGATCGTATCGTGGTTGTTATACCCTTCCGCGCTCTTGCTACTGAAAGACTAACAGCTTCCCGTATAATTTCTAATACCTTGTCGTGGCGACGCGAGTATTGACCTTTATCTAGAAGTACCCTACATCCTACTAATAGGTGTTTCGCGGTTCCTATTGCCTCCCCACAGATGTTGCAAGACTTTTCGGTGGCTTTGCCCCATCTTACTAAATTACTTTGATCTGGGAGAGTCATTTGGAATGCATTAAGATAGAATTTTAATAATGCTGGGGACCAATCATAAATTAAGGTGCGCCACTTCAAAGCTAGTGGAATATAAAAATCTCCTATGGTCACCCATTCGTTTTGAATTTCTAGGCTCATCGCGTGGAGTCGGTAATTATAGTTTTCGTCTTGTCGAATAAAAGATTTTGTTTTGTCTATGTCTTGAACTTTCCTATTTGATCCTAGCCCTACTTTATTCGTTTGAGCACCTATCATAATTTTTTTATGGAATTGAAGTAGTGACTCGAGCTCTGAGGCAACTTTGTTTTTTGGAAGAGAAGTTACAGTATCATCTTTAGATTTTCCGATGATATGTCTTTTGGTAACTCTTAGATGTTTGTAGAGCTCCGATGGTTTCTTTAATTTTAATCCAAAATTGTTTCGGTCTCTAAATAAGGTTGAAGAGTCCGCTGAGTGCGCTAACCCGAGCCATAACTTCAATGTCTTTATGACGCTTGCATTTAACTATGACAAAAGGGTTTTATTAATATCATAAACGAGGAAAGGCCAATTTAGACGTGATGTTAAAAAATTATCGTAAATCCAAGCTTTTTTGACGTTACTTATTGGTTGTTTGTCTACCTTTTTGAGATCATTTAAAAAGCTATCGACTATTACATCCAACGATGGAGTACGGCCTTGGTAATCGATTTTTTTACCTAAAAATTTAAACGGAACTGCTTCCGTAACCGTACTAACAATGGTGTTATCATTACGTAATATAATAAGTAACTTAACCCTTATCTTAATATTAAATATACAGGCTTATTTGTTATTAGTTGGCCACCTCTTGCATCAGCCTCTCTACATCAATCCCAAAAACATTCGTTCAACAACTTTTTAAAAATCTTGATAAACAACACAAAAAAAAAGAAAACAAAAATATTTTTTCTTCCTCTTTTACTCATTACTCTGTATTTAATAAGAAGTACTTAAAAGGTCAACGCCTGGGCGCCATGCCTACGCTTCGAGTTAATGCCAGCTCAGAGACAACAAATAAATTTTATATGGGAAAACTAATATTTTAAAAACTATTAATTTTAAAAAGTTGTTGTACAAAATATGTTGTTGAGATTGATGTAGAGAGGCTGCGTTAATAAAGTAATTAGTACGTTCACAGTATATTATTATGACACAGAATTAAGATTTGTTTATCACAAAGAAGATCATAAACATAGAGAAATTATTAGATTTATTAACAATGCAAATATTTTCCGGCTGAACATACCATACCGTGTACTATTTATCCATTAAAATCATAGCATCACCAATAAAAAAAACAAATTACATTGACCCATTGTAACTAGTTTAGGTCAAAAAGTAAGTTATTTTTTTGTACCTCGGCACTTTGGTACACATGAATTTAGCAGTAAAGACTTAAAAGAGTAAAACAAACAAGCTCTCAATCGCATTCAAATGTTCTAACTTAATCATAGCGTTAATTATCGGGTTCTAACTATTTGTTTTTTAAAATAACAAAATATAATTCTCTAAGGAAGAAATTAAACGTTAAATGATCACTTATTTCTTACTAACTTACTTATTTAATCATTTAATTATCATAGCATATTACAAATCAAGGTTTTGACAAAACACAAACACATTGACAAATCTATGAGCCCAGCGAATAAGCTGCGAGAGCAAACAGACACACCGAGGCTACTTTCGGATTTATAATATTAATTAAAGTTAATTATTATTAGGCATTAATAGAGTGCTGCACCATTGATAATTTATTTTACTAGGCGAAGTCAAGACTACGCAGAAACAGGCTTCTAATAGTTTGCTATACTATTTAATAAGGCTTTTTCAAGTTGCAAGTAGAATTAACTTGTATGTATATATAATAAGCAAATAACCATCCTAAACTAATTAGCTATTAAGATCAATTAAAAATTCTTCACATCTTTCTTGGTGGAGCTTTCTTGATAGATTCAGGTACATTGTTCTACAGTCAGCCAGCAACAACAATAACATACTAGTTCTTCATGAAAGCAATGTAAAGAAAAAGTTAAGTTTATATTTAATAACTTATCTTATGGTAGAGTTGGAAGTACGTTCAAACTCGTTAAGTAAATTCTCATTCAAGCTTATAAAGCCAATATCACTGTAATCGAAATGGGAAACGTTTAAACTGTGATTTAGCAAATTTAACAAGAGTTGAACTACCAAAAAAGATCATCTATATGACAATTCCACAAAAGATTGCAATCCATTTTTATGAACAGGTTTTTGACAGATGCTAAGGTTTTTTTTTCTATTTTAAGACAATTTTCTGTTTTTTAAACAAAAGTCGTGTTTTGATATCAATTTGTATATTTTGTATTTATTATTTAACAGTGAAGCCTACAAATTTTATAGTAGGTATGTGATAATACAAATTAAACATTTTTAGGGATTTCGACTTATCAGAAAGAAAGTAAGAAATAACTTTGTGTAGACAATAAATACAATGAAGAAAGCTGCTGACTATTTTTTTTATTAATTTTAAATTGTTTAAAATATGTCAGTCAGAAGAATCATGTTTAAAAAACATGCCAAACGAAGCCGGGGGAGTGGACATACTTAGTAAAGTCGGCTACAAAAGTGGCTTCTAAGCTCTGTGGGACTTACAATGTAGTTAATAGTTTCTTATAAGGCGATAACGATTCAGCGTTGAAAGAATCAGTGAAGCACTTTGAAATTTGATGATTTAGTTTGGTACTTAACCAGAGACGGACTTCAATTTATTATAATTAATAATTGATCTAGGTGTATTCGAATAAAAGTATTTATATAGTTATAATGGAATAAATTAATAGTTTTAAAAATATTTCAAGATATTTCAAGCTACTCAAAAAATAAATATGTTTGTCTACTAGCTGTGCCTGCGACTTCGTACACGTAGATTTCGATTTAATAAAATGTACCCTTTGTGCTTACCAATGCATAAACTATAACCCTCCAAAGTTTCATCAAACTCCGTCAAGCAGTTTTTGCGTACAGGTATTTCTAGTTTATTTTTATGTTATTTTATGTCCAATCACATATATTTGTTTACAGATACATATATTTGTTTAAATTTTAAAAAATTCTAAAACGTTAAGAAGTTAAGTACAGACATACAGACGCACAGACAAAATGAAAAACCATTGTTTTGGGTTATGAATTTGAACCAATCTCCTCATTATGAATTTTAGAATATTTCTATGTAGCTCCAGATAGCGATCAGTTACAGTTTTATTATATGTATACAGAAAAATTTCTTGAACACTATAAGTACCTAATTCTATAAATAATGAAGAGTGTGCAATAACAATTAAAAACTAATATTTACTCAGAGTTTTTATGTATAAAAGTTATTTACATTCACAACTAAAAGACACAAAAAGATAAACAGACAAATAATTTAAAAAAAATAGAAATGTATTCTGTTAATTATTCGTCCACATCCTGGCTATATATTTTTTTATATTTTCAATGTACATAGACTACTCTTTTACAGATTTATTACATGTATAGATAGAATAAGATTTGCATGGTACCTATTACGTGATTCATATAAATTGACATAACTTTTTATTTCTAAACCGTCTTAAATAAAATAAACGTTAAATGTTAAGTGAAGACCATTACAATTTATTCCTGAAAACTGCAACCAAATTGGTTATGCCTTTCTGAGATTAGCGTGCACAGACATACATACATACAGCCATACAGACATACAGCCATACAGACATACAGCCACACACACATATAGACACACAGACAAACAGACAAATTGAAAAAGCATTATTTTGGGTTCTTTCACTTTTCTAAAGGCCCCTTATAATGTTTTTTTTTATTTTTTCCATTTACTGACATCGGTGGTCAGTGACAGTTTTTTATATGGAGAGAATATTCTTTTTTAATACTACGCTATATACGTATATATACGTAATGACATTTAAACCTGGTATCCAAATAATATTAAACACACTCATATATATTTCTTTACATACACAATGACGTTTAAATTATCCTTTTTTTTATTTTATCCTAATTAATCTAATTTATTGAACAGTTTTACAAATATGTTTCCTATATATTATTTTTCCTTATACGTCACATAAACACTAACACTACACTGTCGCTTATAATTACAGAATACGGCTCTGGATTTTAAACTTATCAATATTTGTACTCCTAAGTACCATAACCCATATTCTCAGTAGTGTTTATAAACGTCCCTTAACTTTAAATTTAGTCTTTTGTGTGCTTTCAATATTAATAAGGTGATTTTAATATATGAAGTGAAGAGTGATTTTAAATAATACTCATATTATATAGTTGAAATATTATTTTGTATTCAAAATGACAAAAGGAGTCAACATATTTGCGGCCTTTTCATTTGTATGTTTATTTTATATATTTTTTTCATAATACTCAATGTCTTGAGTGTTCTTTTTTTATATTTACGTTGGATAAATAATAAGTATAATTTGATTTTAAGGTATTCGGTGCCACAATTTTCTCTGTAATGCTTTACATTTTAATTAAAGAGGACCAGCTGCAACACCCCAAAGACCAGAACCCAGTGGTTGGCAAAGTCTCCTCTCATTACTTGCCTCATGTATTTGGCCTGCGTTTAAACAAAACATCTATAGACTTGATTGTTTGATTTATAATACGTTTTATATATGATATGAACAATTTCCAAATATCCGTCAAAAATATTTCAGAGCTTTTTAACGATATTGTAATAAATGTAAAATAATTATTATTTTTTCAGTTTTTTTGATTGAGCGTCTTTCAGTAGTATACTCCGTTTACGTCTTTCAGTAGTTACTCAAGGTCCGCGATAGAAGCTAAAAATACACAAATACTTACTACTTACATGAACATCTTTAATAATATTTTAATTTATCTAACAAAATTAATATAATTACTTAGTTTGTTGGTTTATCTGAAACTTATAATAGAAGTAAATTAGAAAAGAGGCATGGATTAAAAAAATATTCAACCTTTAAGGTTTACTGCTTAAAATAGAGTATTACATGAAATGTAATAGCGCTTCTTATGGCGGAAAGCATGAAGTAAAAAGTTTAAAATTAAATAACTTCGTAAGTAGTTTAAAATAAAGGCAAGTGAGTACGCTTGTAGTCGAGTAACAACTTTGAAAGTCTATTAACGGGTAAAAAAATTTCAAATGTAGGGAAACATCCTCAATTTTTGCAACTTTCAAATTCAAAAACTTTCTGTTACATGGATGTTTCGTTGGCGTATACTTTGAACACTTAGAGTCAAATATTACTTAATATATACCTATTATAAAATGGTCACTGAGCGAAAACTATACATGGAAAATATTTAAAAAATCATGATGGCGAGCCTTTATAAGAGCAAGAGAACACAAAACAATGGTTTTTCATTTTGTCTGTATGTCTGTATTTTTATGCACGCTAGTCTCAGAAACGGATTAATCGATTTGGATGCAGTTTTCGGGAATATATGGGATCCACTATACAATTTGTGTTATTTTTTATTCCAATCATTTAATAAATAAAGTTAATAATCACTTATTTTCCTACTATTGCGGTAAGACTTTTTTTGAAACTATTTTTTTTTTATATTTCAGAAGTTACGTATTGATAGTACGCATTGATAGTATATATTTACGTATTGATAGTACGTATTGATGGTACATATTGATAGTACGTATTGATAATATATATTGATAGTACGTATTGATAGTACAAATTGATAGTACGTATTGATAGTAAATATTCATAGTACGTATTGATAGTACAAATTGATAGTACCTATTGATAGTACGTATTGATAGTACAAATTGATAGTACATATTGATAGTAAATATTGATAGTACGTATTGATAGTACGTATTGATAGTTTATATTGATAGTACAAATTGATAGTACGTTTTGGTAGTTTATATTGATAGTACCTATTGATAGTACGTATTGATAGTACGTATTGATAATATTTATTGATAGTACATGCTGATAGCACACATTGATAGTACGTATTGATACTATTTATTGATAGTACATACTGATAGTACACATTGATAGTACACATTGATAGTAAATATTCATAGTACGTATTAATAGTACGTATTGATAGTACAAATTGAAAAGTACGATTTGATAGTACGTATTGATAGTCAATATTCATAGTACGTATTGATAGTCAATATTCATAGTACGTATTGATAGTACAAATTGATAGTACAGATTGATAGTAAATATTGATAGTACACATTGATAGTACGTATTGATAGTACAAATTGATAGTACACATTGATAGTACGTATTGATAGTACAAATTGATAGTACATATTGATAGTAAATATTGATAGTACAAATTGATAGTAAATATTGATAGTACACATTGATAATACGTATTGATAGTACGTATATTGATAGAACGTATTGATAGTAAATATTAATAGTACGTATTGATAGTTTATCTTGATAGTACCTACTGATAGTACATATTGATAGTACGTATTAATAGTATATATTGATAGTATATATTTATAGTTCGTATTGATAGTACGTATTGATAGTAAATTTTCATAGTACGTATTGATAGTACATATTGATAGTACGTATTGATAGTAAATATTGATAGTACAAATTGATAGTAAATATTGATAGTACACATTGATAGTACATATTGATAGAATATATTGATAGTAAATATTGATAGTACGTATTGATAGTACGTATTGATAGTACATATTGATAGTACATATTGATAGTACGTATTATAAACGTATAAAATTATATACATATAAAATAATAGATATATATATATATATATATATATATTTACATATAACAGATATTTTTATATTTTTAATACAGATGTATTTTTTTTATTGAAAAATATATTATTTTTTATTTATACAATTACACACAAAACACGCAAAAACTACTAGCCGGAATTTGATGAAACTTTAAACAGGTATCTTTATTTAAATTGGAATCTATGCGTACGAAGTCGCAGGCACAGCTGCTACCAAATGTATATATGTACATATATACATTTGGTAGTATCGTGTTTGTGCGTGTGTGCGTGCGTGCGTGCGTGCGTGCGTGCGTGCGTGCGTGCGTGCGTGCGTGTGTGTGTGTGTGTGTGTGTGTGTGTGAATCGAACGTTGCATTGTATCAAAACGGATACCGCATGTAAACGTGGTTTATGTATAACATTATTCATATTATTTTATTTTTATTAACAGCTATTTAACGATTATTATTAACGATGAATTCGTTTGTTTTTGTGTATTTATTTTAATAAATCTAGTCAAAGTTCCTTTTTAACAACTATATTATACCTACATAGAAAATATATATAATAAATTTATAGTAGGTAGATATTAATGCAGAACTATTAATTGTTCATAAAAGTCTATAATTGGTCATATCCTAATAAAAGTAAACACAAATTAGGGATTATGTGGCGAAATATAAAAAGAAATAAAATTGTTAGTATTCAAAGCTATACTTATTTATTATTATTATAATAAATAAATAAAAATATTACTTACCTTTGCGTACGATGTTTCAAGCGTTTTATCTGATTGTCTAAAAACATTACAAAATCCCTGGGGATGTTGATGTTTCGTCATCTAGACCAGACTTATTCCTATATTCTAAACATCTGAGGCGCGTGATACTTGTGGAGCTTACTGTTCCCTGGGAAACAAAACAAATCCCTGTTCCCAGGGATCACACATTCAAGCTTAATAAGTATTTCGAACAGACCAACGACTTGTCCAGGAATAAATTTAGGTATAGTTAACCTACTTAAAGAGCTTGGCCTTTCTAGAACAAGCACCGGTTCATTTCTAGAACGTATTTCAAAGGCGGCATTGGTAGGTTCTTTCCAAATTTGGTTAGGTAGGCAGAGGTGTGTAGAGAGTGAAGGGGAGCGTTTTTGCGCATAATAAAGGGGCCCCTTAAACCTACTCCTGGGTCGCAAGTCCCAGGCACTGCTTGCACTCCTCTTCTGCAACGCGATGGGCCCGGCACCCGCACGGTGAATCCATGGAATGCTGAGAAGTTTCGTCTTATCCTATACTGTTAATCTCCGACTTAACAAAAGCCGAACCCGTGATACTTGCCGCACCAGAATATAATAATAATAAACATAACGCGTTGAAGGTGTTAGATATTATAAGATTCTATAATTAAAAACCACTGAATTAATATAGTATAAAGTATTTAATCAAGCTACTTCTCACTATAAATATGATAATAAATTTCAATGCATTGTCTGGATAAGTTTAAAAAAAAGAAAGAACTAAACAAATATCATTTAATATAACAAAATGACACCATGTACATGAATATAATAAATACAGTAATATAGTTATTACTGTGTAATTACCAATAACGTAATACCCATAATAGTTATTACACATATTATAAACAATGTTAGTATAAGAATCACTTATCTTGCCTGTTATCCGATGCAGATGCCTTTAATTAATAGAGGCTTACAGCCATATTTATAACATAACAACATCGACAGAAGCGCCAACGGCAGCTTCTGGAGATAAGTCATATTCACAACTTTAAACATCATTAAATATATCGTAATAACAATATAATAGTACATAACCATTTTAAATGCCTAAGCATATTTATAACAATCTTATATCTTTCACACATTTATGGCTTACCTAATAAGATATGTAAATACAACATATTTAATATCTTAAGGCTACTTCCGATAGATCGTCAAATCAATATCTTTTACTACTTTTATAACATAGCAGTAATAACAATGATATATGTTCTAAATTCGAAAATCTAGTTGTAACAACAGTATTTATTGTCAACAGTATTTATTGTCAGTAGTACTACAGATGGAGAACGTGGATAATCACCAAAATCTTACGAAGATCTATCAGAGAGAACGGAAAAAAGAAATAATATGGAATTGATTCAAGAATATGGACTCGTGTACATACATAATGTGTATGTCCAAGGATTGCGGTCTGAAGGAAAAATAGATGAAGCTGATCAAGGTTGTGTTTTTTCGTAAGAAAATACAAAAAAATACATTTTTATTTTTGTAATAATTATTTTTATATTATAAATTAAAAAAATAAAAACAATTGTTCTTTTATTTGATAGTATATATATTATATACTGCTTACAAAATTTCAGCTTAATAGTTCAATTAATAAAAAAGTTACAGATTTTTGAGACACACAGGTAGGTACACACGGTTCGGTCCCATAGTGCAACAGTATAGCGGCGTTTATGTTTGTGTCCCAAAAATGGAGTTACTCACTTTTTAAATCAAGTACCTACCAGGTAAACCCAGCTTGTGTTTATTCCGCCTATTTATCTTGTGTATATGTATTACTAATAAGATTATCAGCAAAGTATTTTCTTAAGTACATATTTATTATTAAAAAAAGATCAGTGAACGTAAACATATTAATTTACTTAAACTTATGTCATGAAGAAACTAGATTGTAAATTACCTTTAATTAGAAAAATGCTATGTTATGCTTAATATTTACGAATAAATTAAAATATTTCAGAACATATTTTTTTATTTAATGGGAATAAAAACTATACATAATGCCAAACACAGTACCTATTCGTAAACCAATACAGTAGGTATTCATAAATTATTAACAAAACCAAAATTTGTAAAAATATATACCTATCTAATTCAAAATAAAAGAAAAAAGACACCAATAAAATCATTTTTCTAAACTTGACATTAAACTGAATTGAAATTAACTTATTTTAAAAAAATAATAATTAATGAATGTAAGTTATCTTTTTAAATTTTAATGTTTAAAATTAATGTTATATAAACACGACAAACTTGATATTTTCAAACCAAAAATGTTAAATTGTATACTTTACACTGCGGGATTTTGTGCGGTATTTCTAACAAAACTACTACATATAGAGCCAGTAATGAATTTAAGTATTTTGAACTCAATGATAAACTACGAGCTTCCCTTAAATTAATACTACAACTTCTGGCAGACGGCGTCGTTGACATTTTACGATAATAAAAAAGAAATCTATTACAATTCTATGACCAATTGTAAAGACGATTGTTTCTTAAGCTATATTGGGAGTTACATAGGTATGTCTTATAGAATAAATTAAACTAAATTGGGTAGTTAGGGAGGAGTAAAATACAATAATTTATTTATCAACAGCAATATTGAAACTGTTGTATATTCAGATATTAACAAAAGAGTATTTTTTGATAAATAAATTTAACCATAACTGTTAAATAAATATTGAAAATTAAATATTTTATACAATAGTCATTTTCCTCAAAGACAGTAAAACGCGAGTTCTCGACTATCACACGTTTTGGATATTTTTATGATTCACATAAATATTAACAATTGTAACATTTTAATTCATTCAAAAACAGAAATAATAAATTGAAAACCTATGAATACAATTTAATATCAATAATATAATATTGAGACTCCGCGCTATAAAATGTGTGATTATATTTCTTAAAGCTTTATGACGTAAAGTCCGAATTTATCTAATTAAGTTGAAATATTTGAATAAGGTTATTATAGTTAAATAAAATAAAAAATAATTATTAGATTAGCTACAATTACATTCAAACTTGATAGAGCAACCCGGTCATTCATATAATCTCGCTACCAAGACCACGTTCAGAAAATGCAATAGTGTCAAGTGGTTTCGTATTTAAGGAAAGGATAACTCTTTTAGAACGATAGTTGTATTATATAAGTAAAACTATTCAAAATAATGATGAAGCTTAAAATATTTTATAACATCCTTGGCTTAAATTCTTGGTAATTTTAAGTAAAAACTATTTTTTTGTTCACATTAATTTTAGAAAAAGAAATTAAAGAAAAGCTTTAGAGGCTGGAATGTTCTTAAAATATTTTTTTCAAGAGAAAAAGCTATTTTCTTATCGTTATTCGTATTAATTGATTATTTATATGAAGAGGAAACAGGGTGGAGATTAAATAAGAGATTATAATGTATTTCTTTCCTTTGGTAAATGATTTTAATTTAATAATATTATGTGGTGATTACAATTTAGGATTTTATGAGGTCCATTTTTACTTTATATATTTAGAAGAACTGTATTTTATATTGAAGATTTTATGACCAACATTGACAAAACTATAATCGTTTTGGCACTTTGTGACGGTTAAATATGCCGACGGATAAAAAAGACAATTTTTATTCTAACTTTAATTATAATTTGAGGGCAATATAATAAATAAATCACTTCATTGTGTTTTACATTTAATTTTATTATAATTTCAATATCTGTTTACATACATTATTTGTTTTTTATATAAATGTATATTATGCACCATTGATACCTGTGTCGCCCATAGCTATATACTGACTTCGAACTACAAATAGGAAATAAGCTCCAACAGCTGAAAAAAATGTATAATATTAATTATTATAAATATCTATTGCAAATAAAACAATACTGAATATCATATCACTTAATAAATTTCACTCTTCAGTCTCAGTTTTCAAAAAAAAAATATGTATATTATTAATTTATAAAATATATAACTAAATTCGAATTAACATTTATAATTTCATAGAGCATATGGCGCAATTGATATTATGGTTTTCTTTTATATATAAAAGGCCCATGTTCGATCTCGAAAATTGTAGTATTATGAAGTAAATATTGTCAATAAACATAATATTTGGTATAGTTTATATGATATCAAGTAGTGAAGTAATGTGGTGGGATATTATTCATTAAAAGATCTTTTTTATTATCTAAATCTATACTTGTTTCAAATATCTTAACATTTTATTTCCAGATAGTATAGATTCTCAGTAGATCTCAGTAGTCCTGTGATCGTGTCAAAAAATACCCAAGACTCATTTTCTTTAAAGTAGACACAGACTCTAAGGCGAGGACAATACACGATATTCTATCTTTACTAGCATTAGTAAATAGTTTTTACATAATACTTAATAATTTAACCTGTAGAAGAACTATTAAAGAACATCTAGGTGACATTTTTAGTAACAATATTAGTCAAGAAAATATATATCAAACATAATAAATAATTAAAATTATTACTTACTTATTTCCAAGATTCCGAAAATGATGTTCGAAACATCATTGAACCCAAATACAAGGGATACGATGAATAGGATCATGTAAATGATGAGAAAAGTCAAGGCGTAGATTAAAAACGCTTTGACATATCCTCGACGTTCCTAAAAATTCATACATAATGTAATTGTAAATTGTAATTTACATTGATTCTGTGAATCAATGAATCAATTTTCGTGGTGGTAGACCATAACATCCGGTCGCCGGCAAAGTTACCACCCATCGGGCAGAGTCGTGCCGCAAAGCGACCTAGTCGTGTTCCGGCACGTTGCTCGATGAAGCCGTTTATGGGAAATGGGTCTGAACAGTTGCGGTGCGTTGGCGAACCGGTCTGACGTCGGATTGGTGTTTGTTTTGTCGGGTGTCTAGTCGAGGAGGGTAGCGGGATCCGAAGCGACGGCTTTCCGCTGGCCGCCCGCAGATAGTTGGGGCCCAATTAGTGGGATAGCCAACCACGAAAGGCTGCCCCGCCAGCTGTGAAAAATCCCAGGGTGGCTCCATCGTGCTGGTTGGCGACCAGACGAGGAGGCCCGATGGCGATCCCTGGGGGGGTTCGGGCGTCCCCGCAGTCTCCAGACTAGCCTCCCAGTGGCAAGACATCACCAATTTCGACGTCGGGTTCGATACGTACCGTCTCGTTCAACTGCCATTTCCCATTCCTATTCACTTTTATATATTTTTTTTTATGAAAAAGTTAAGAAAAAGGAACAAGGTTACACAGCGGTTGCACTCCTCCTCATATAAAGTGCACCTCACTAATATCAGGGGTTTGCACTCAAATCTTTTAGCTGTCCACCACCACCTGGAGACAGAGCAGCCGCACTTGCTCTTTTTGACGGAGACGCAGATACAATGTCCTTTGAGCGCTGCATACTTGGATTATCCCGGTTACTCGTTAGAGCACAACTTTCGCTCACGGGCCGGAGTCAGTGTGTACGCGCGGAACGACCTCTGTGTTCAGCGTCTCCGTCACCTTGAAGACCCCACTTTTTCTTCCCTATGGGTTTTAGTGGACACAGGAAACGAAAAAATCCTGTATTCCTGTGTCTACCGCTCGCACAGCGGTGACCAGGAGACAACTCGTTTATTTGAGTATCTCAGTGAGGCTGCAGATATGGCTCTGTATCAGTACCCTTCGGCGCAGCTCGTCTTTCTGGGGGACTTTAATGCCTGTCATCAGGACTGGCTGTTCCCGTACCAGAAGACCGACCATGCTGGAAGAGAAGCGCGGAACTTTGCGTTGTCCTTGGACCTCTTTCAGCTGGTGAGGCAAGCGACAAGGGTACCAGATGTGGTAGGCCATACAGCCAATTGCCTGGACCTTCTGCTGACAACTGATCCGGACAGGTATCGTGTAGAGGTCACGTCCCCCTTGGGAACCTCCGATCACTGTCTGGTGAAATCTGTATTTACATATTCCCCACCAGCTTTCGAACCACATGGTGTTAGGCGAGTATGGAAATACAAGTCAGCAGATTGGGATGAGATGCGGCACTTTTTTGCGTCTTATCCTTGGCGGCAGGTCTGCTTCTCTTCTTTGGATCCGTCGAGTTGCGCGGATGCTATAACCGATGTGGTGCATCAGGCAATGGAGTATTTTATTCCTTTTGCTGACGTACCCATCGGTGGCAAAGCTCGCCCATGGTTTAATGCCGAATGTCGTCATGCACATGACCAAAAACATTCGGCATACCTCATTTGGGCTGATGCTCGAAGCCGCAAAACTCCGGATGTAAGTTCGAAGAAGAGAGCCTTTAACCAAGCTGCCAAGTCTTATAAAAAGGCATTGCGGAAGGCTCGTCTTGATCGGATCGTTAAGAATGGCGAAAAGCTCTCTGTCAGACCAACTGGCAGTCGAGCTTTCTGGTCTCTTGCCAAAGCGATCGAGTCGAACTTCTGCCAACCCTCACTGCCTGCTCTGCTGAAGCCGGATGGATCCCTGGCCCACACAGCAACAGAGAAAGCGAATGTATTTGCTTCTCTGTTTGCTGAGAATTCGCATCTAGACACTGGCAATGCTTCTCCAGAACATCTTCCTCACTGCGGTATTTCGATGCCTGAAATCCGCATCACGAACAAAGAGGTATGGAGAACATTGTGTCGTTTAGATGTGAATAAAGCCAGTGGTCCTGATGGTATACCAGCCATTCTGCTCAAGACATGCGCAGGTGAGTTGTCTCCTGTATTGACACGTCTGTATCGCCTCTCTTTCAAGACTGGAAAAGTGCCGGAATCCTGGAAGCTTGCCAACGTGCAACCCGTGCCCAAAAAAGGCAGCCGTGCCGATCCTGCCAATTATAGGCCCATTTCAATCACCTCCATACTCTGCAAGATTATGGAGCGTGTATTGAACTCGCGGCTTCTAGCTTACGTAGAAGGTAACGATCTCCTCAGTGACCGACAGTACGGATTTCGCCGAAATAGGTCGGTACATCGTCATCGTACGGTATATCTCCTGGTCTGATTGGCTGGATAACGGACTTTTTAAGCCAGAGATCTCTCCGTGTTGTTGTCGACGGGTGTTCTTCGGAACCCTTGACAATAAATGCCGGAGTACCTCAGGGGTCCGTTCTTTCTGCAACTCTTTTTCTGCTGCACATTAACGATCTGCTGAAGCCCGGTATCTATGGGTATGCAGACGACAGCACAGTTGTAGAAAGATATCTGCCAAGTTCTCGGGCTAGTAGAGATGAAGTACAATCTGAAAGAGAAGCCATGGTGCAACGTTTGAATGACAAACTTCAGGCAGTCTCCGCATGGGGCAATGCCAATCTTGTCAAATTCAACGCCACCAAAACGCAGACGTGTTTGTTCACCGCCAAAAGGAGCCCCTTCACCCTGGCTCCTACTTTCCAGAATGTATCCTTGGAATACAGTGACTGGCTTCAGTTGTTAGGCTTAGAGATCTCCTCGAACCTCAACTTTGGTCGGTACATTGAGTCCAGAGCAAGAGCAGCCGCAGGAAAGCTTGCCGTACTTGCGAAGGTGCGACAGTACTTTACACCGGGACAGCTTCTTGTATTATACAAAGCACAGATCCGGTCGTGTGTAGAGTACTGTGGCCACATATTTGCTGGTGCCGCAAAGACTCATCTTGCGGTTCTGGACTCAATTGAGAGGCGAGCAAAGAGGCTTATTGGCGACCCTAAATTGGTTGACGCCAAACTCCACAGCCTTGAACACAGGCGTAGAATTGCTAGCCTCTCAGTATTCTATAGGATACATTTTGGTGAGTGTGCGCAGGAATTGCACGACCTAATTCCTCCATCCCCGTTCCTTTGCCGGACGTCCCGACGCACGGCGGGTATCCATCCCTACGTTGTGGACACTCCACCTGTCCGAACGAAGCGCTATGCTTCATCTTTTTTAGTGCGTACAGCGAAGGACTGGAACAATCTGCCTGCGTCGGTATTTCCGGCAAAATATAATGTGGGTGTCTTCAAGAGGAGAGTGAATAGGCTTCTAGGTTAATGCGCTTTACCACCTAAGACTACATTTCACTTTCCATCAGGTGGAATGTAGTCAAGCATTAACCTAGTTTTGTATAAAAAAAAAAAAAAAAAAAAAAAAAATCAATTTGGTAATATTTCAAAAACATAAAATAATCAAGATGACCGACCAAAGATATTTCTTATTTTAATATAAAAGTTAATATAATATTTTGTGATTGTGACTCTATAGTGTAATTGTAAAACTCTATATAATATTAAAATGGCAGTGGTATATTGACACCATGCTAGTATCTATTGTATTGGCACTTTTGCTCTTGAATTTAAGAGTCCGGATAGTGAAAACTTTTTAACCGTTTAATTTACTGTGTGAATATATATATAGGATGTATAGGAATATATCCATATACATATACACGTTTAATTAAACGCAAACATACCTGCTGCAATCCAATTAAAAATAAAACGGTGAAAGCTAAGAAAAGCAAAAGGAAAAAGAGCGTAACAGAACTACGTATAATCAGCATCTTAGCTATCTCTTTAAACTCCTCGTCATATTTGGACAACTTCAGCCCCGAGGCTAGTATTACTATTGATAGAATCGTCTGGGTGAGATGGTAAGCCTGAAAACATAATTATAGAAAATTTAACTGATAATACTACCTTAATAGAAAAGTCTTCAAATCTTCATGATTTTAATAAAAATAGAATGTAAAATCAACTGATACCAATTCTCTCGCTGTACCAATTGAGCTACATGACACTATAGGTATATCGACGGAAAAGATTGCCAGAGATCGCGGGTTGGAATCTGCCCATATCGATTTATTTCACATTCTATATTTATTTAGACTTTAAACAGGGTTAACTTGGTATAGCTATCTGTAATAGACGTTTATAGATATTTTCAAATTTTCATGATTAATATACGGTGTATTAGATTATAAGAAAGTGTATAATTACGAGGTGGATGTAACCAATGATGAAGCAACCAATCCTCAGGGGTATACAGAAGCAGCAGATTCTAAGACCCATTATTTTCAGGATTTCAACGCACTGTAATCAAAAAAATATTTACTAATATTAGTACTATAATATTAGTACTATAATATAATAAGGAACCGGTCCTGATTTAAACATATGTATAACTATCACACAAAGGTTAAAATACTTCAAAATAAATGTTCTAGTTAAAATATCATTATAAGTTGATATTATTTAATTGATTTATAATGATATTTAATGACTCAACTTCTAACAGGAATATGTGTAACTAAATAAATAAAATAACTTTATATGAGTATTTATCTTATAAATTAGCTTCAAAAAGAAACGCTATAAATAGAAAGTATAATTTGTGATCGAGTCAATTTTAATGAAAAATAAAAATTATTAAAGCAACTTGACTTGCTTTGCTTGCTTTGCTTGACTTACCAAATATTTATTACTTTAAGAAGCGGTAACTAAAATATATTTCACTTCGTTCCTTACTCTTTAAAATATTATCACCCACCCACTATCACATCAAAGGGTGTAATATCGTTTGTAAGTGGGTGTATGCACCCTTTCCAGTCGAAGTTAAAGTTATTAAGGATGGTTTGTTTTACAGTATTTTACACAATATACACAATTTTCACAACAATATTTTAGGGAAAAAATGTTATGGTACTTCGATGATTATTATTGAATTAAATGATAAATATATTTAAATGATATACAGACCTTAATAATATATTTATTTAAATTGATCTTACAGACCGGAGAATGATTGATAGATACATAGACAAACACTTCGATGAAATCAAGTTGTTGAAATAAAAACTAATGCTTGATCAAATGCAACGAATAATTAACATTCAATTATTAGGTAGTTCTTAATAATGCAATTTCTGTCTCTTTTTTTCATCAGTCATATATTTAACGAGAGAGACAATCAAAAATATGTCAATTAGATATTTAGATACTTTTGTAATTACCGAAACATCTATCATATGACTTCATTAGTAAAGAATTTCGGTATAAACAGGACTAACGATATTTACAAATGTTAATATGTTGACAATACTTAAATCTTAACAAAATATTAGGTATATACAAAACATTTTATTCGATGAAATTGCTCATTTTAAAAACACAGGTATAGTTAATCACCGTTATCATCTAGCTATATCTATCCCAATTTTGGTGTCAATTTCGGCGCAGTATATTTTTTCTTCCATTCATCCCTGTCAGTCGTCATTTCTGTACACCCTCCCTTCTGCTAATTATCGTCTTTCTCGCACGACATCAATCTGTTTTACCTCCTCTGCTTCCCTCCACTTCCATATCTTACACTCTCTCAATAATATGTCTTTCATCGCTCCTTATAATATGCTCATGAAATATGAAAAACGACATCCTCTATTTCTTTCTACCACTGGCGCTTCTAATATACTACTTTCTTATTACCTCACAATTTGTATGAGTACGTTTTTCATCCATAGTTTTTAATGCCCAGCACTCAGATCTATACATAACTACAGGCCTAATGATGATGATTTCATAGACCTTAAGAGTAAACCTGCCTGCGCATGTCGTCGCCGTGACTGGTCGCCATTTTATCCATCCAACGTTGATTCTGTGCCCTATGTGCCGTTCAATATTGCCACTTTGTAAGACGGAACTAAGGTAGTTCAAGTCGGAGCAGAGCGGTAACAGCATGCCGTCCAAATCAATAGGAACAAACGAGGAGATGCCATTCTAACAGTCTGCTCTGTACATTAAGTCCAGGTTCACCTACAAGAACAATGTCATTAGCGAACAGCATGCAACATGCCTATTCCTGTATGTCCGATGTCAGAGCATCTATCATCAACAAGTAGGTAAGAGCCGATCCCTGGTGCAATCCCTAAACTACGCTGAATTGTTCGGTTTTCGGTCAGCCGACCAGACGTGTGTGCTAGATCGACAGTAAATTTCACTAACCAACATTACATACTTCCCGGGCATACATTTCTCTTTAAAAGCCCAACGCACTACATCACGCTTAACCCGGTCTAAAGCCTTTTAAAGACACAATGTTTTTTGTGCACATCTGTACTTCTCATATTACTGGTAGAGAACGAAGATGGTATTCGTCGTACCCCGACCAGACATAAACCGAACTGATTTATACTATGTGACAAGTCACTTAAATTGAATCAGTTCGGCTTTATTTTAAAAAGCTTTATTCCGCGATTAATATTAATTAATGATATGGCTGTAAGTTTTTCTCCATTTTCATTTCAAACCTTAATACACCACCGAAAGCTTAAGTAGCAAGCTGGCATAGTATAGCTCAGCTTATCTAACATTACTTATTTAATATAGCTAAGGTATGTTAACGCTGAAATCCAATTTATTTATCATGTGTAATTGCCAATCTCAAATGCATTGTCACCTCACAGATGTGTCAAATTGCTTAGCTCTTTTTCATGTTAACCTAAGCTAGATTCGATAGTGGTGTAATGTTTGCATAATAAAATAATATTTGGTGTAGTTCAGTTTTACATCGTCATTATTCAGTGCAAATCGATCATCCCGAGTCGTCTTCTGGCCATGGCTTTATCTGTTGGGTTTGAGTGTGTGTCCTGGTGTCTTATGACTGCAAGTGCCACCATGGGCGTACCCAGGTTCTGTGCTGGGGGGGGGGGGGGGGGGTCAAAGCAGATTTCTTGAATATATTTTTGTAATTTTGGAGCTGTAATTTTCATTTTCTGAGCATGGTTTAACATTGAAAGAGCAAACGTTGATGATTTGTCTTTGCCTAATCTCGTTTTAAGTGTTTGCTAACGGTTTTACTAGAGAATTGTATTTGTTTGTAATACATAAATCTATAACAACTGAAAAGCCTCATTTCTATTTCCCGACTAACCTTCCTAAGATTTTTTTAAATGTTTATTTTTTTTTTAATTTACAATAGCAGATAGTACGGAAGTGTACGATGTCCAGGGGGGGGCAGCTGCCCCCTCCTGCCCCCTCTTCGGTACGCCCATGAGTGCCACTTAACTGTTTCGGCCTTCCCCTGAGATGTCGGCATCTATGAAAAGGTAAAAAAAGGTTTCTATGTTCATGTAAATTAATAAGGAATTGGTTCAATTAGTTTCGAACCCATTGCGGTTTTCCATTAATGAGTTAGAAGCAAGGCCATTGATAAACAAATAACGTTGAAGAATGATATAAATATTTATAATTTAAAAACTTAAAAAATATATATATATTTTCAATATATAAATGGTTCATAATCCGGTGGTAGTCAAGGAAATTTTTAACAAACTGCTCGGACTGCAGAATCCTACCGAAGAACAGCTGCCGGGTATAATAATAATAGTTATAAATAATAAATGAAGTAGAACATTAATACTTAAACAATAATTTAGTTTTATATATTCCAGATATAATTTGTAAGTACATAAAATTACAATCGATTGTAATAAATTTTCAAACAAAAAACATCAATATAACTGATTAGAAAAGGAATTTATCCATGCTTTTTGTACTATTCGATTATAGGATGACGATGTTCTTGATGCCTTGCTTCCAGTTTCCCCTGAGGAGCTGCTCGTGTCACTGCACTTGATAGACCCCAGCAAGGCCGACCTCAAGTACATCATCAAGGCCACGGCGCTCTGCTTCGCCGAGAAGAACACTTATACTCAGGATGTATGATATTACGTTTATTTTCCAATAGCCAAATTTTTTATAATTTTGAACGAATTATGTATCAGCTACGACGAGAACGGCTGAGAAGTGCATTTTTTTTGCTGGATTTACAATTGTAATTCTGTTAATTAACAGAAGACACAAACAAAATTTTAATACATATATATAATATTTTTTGTTCTGCTTTACTACTACTAATAGAACTATGAATAGTATTATAATAACTTGTATTCCTCTCCCAGGTGTTATCGTGCGTGCTCCAGCGGCTGGCGGAGGAGCCCCACACGCCTCTCTCACGTGCTGATGATGCGCTCCGTGCTGCAGGCGCTCACGCTGCAACCCCGCACTGGCACCGCTCGCACTCAACATACTGTGCCTGCTGTGCGAGAGAGAGGTCCGTATGTCCCCGTACTCGAATAGCCCGTAGAAGACGATCGCACTGTTCCCTTATGAATCTTCTCCACGAGAGCGAGAGACCATTGTCTCATACTCGTAGCCAACCAATCAATACATTGAACCCGACTCTGGTAATCGACCGTACCCATCCCTTAAGGTTCGCGTAAATTAGTAAAAATTTTATTATCGGCTACAACTAATCTAGAGATTTTTTTCTCAAGTGTCTTGATACACTGTTACCACATTAACATCTCACGGTGATACATGTATAAAACTTATGAGGTCCTACGATGTGGCATGTGAGCCCGAACTGACAAGTCCACCAGCATCCTCAGGTGTGGAACAACAAGGTGGCGTGGGAGGGGTGGGTGAAGTGTGCGGAGAGGCTGGGCCCGGCGGCCGCGCCCGCACTGCGAGCACTGCCGGCGCGCGCGCGCGACCTCCTCCCGCACTCTGCCCGCAGGTGATTTTTTTTTTCTTGTAATAACTATGCTGTTAGCCAAGTGGCTATTACAGCGTCACCCGGGGAGAAAGCCCCCTTCTTTATAAGAAACAGTGTCGAGCTTCAAAAATATATATTTGTAAGGTCTCTTTTAATCTATAAAATATATAAATATTTAACAAATAGATGACGAACAACCTATTAGTTCATTAATTAATATATTGAAGCAAATTTGATTGTAGTGCTACAGTATAAATAAGAAGCTATGTTAAAGATATATTATTTGCAGGATCCTTACCCGGGAGCGCCAAACCTCATCCCTACCCCCAGGGATGGAATGACGAAATAATTAATTAAACCACTCATGATAAAATTGCTGGGTGACAGCCACATTAATTAATTGTCATTTTATTATGATACGATTTTTGTATAAAATGTAATATCTAATCCGCATTATAGAGCGGTACAAGCAGTCTGTAAATAGTTTCGTTACAAAAATGCTTTTTTCCTGTGATTAAATAAATATCTTAAAAAGTGTTTTTTATTTCTGTATTCAAAGTTTCGTGAAGCAGCTCGTGATGACTATTCAATATATATTTATGTCTTTATTCATAACGTATTTTAAGTTAAATGAGGAATTTTCCCGAGCAGTTTCGATCGAACCTATTGGAGGTTCTAATCCATTATCTCAAGGAATGGGAAGAAGATGAAAAAGTAGTTGTAAATTATAACAAAGGTCTATAATAACGTTCATCACCTTAACGTGCTCGTGAATGTATATTTCAGAGTATCGCGTTATCTCATACTATGGTCAAACAAAAGCATTTTCGTACTTTGAAGATCTACATATATGTTATACTACATATATGTTATATCTTTCATTGACATTCTCTTACTTAGCGCAGAAATATACAACTTAACTACGGAAGAGGGAGTCATAATTTCTTACCGAACGAAAATTTAAGAAATAGTTCATATGTTTTACCCTGAATATGCTCTCTAAGTTTTGAGAGCTCTCAACATGAGCTCTCAAAACTCATGAAAAAAAGAAAACCCTTGGAGAAAACATGATAACCTATGAAAGTCTACAAAATGGAGGGAGAGCCGTGTTAAAGCAGTTCCAGGGGAACTGTTTAGCAAAGTGTAGTTTGAAGCTTTTACTATAAGCTATTACTATAGCTAATACTTAAATAATGTATGTGTTCAATGTAGTAGGTGATGGTTGATGATGAGCAGCCCCCAAATGTTGCCAGAGAGATGGAGGTGGCGCTGTTTTGTTTCACCCCGTCTGGCATTGTGTCTGATCTGAAAACACCGTCAATGAAAGTCACATGTTGGTGATTCATGGTAGAAAGTGTGGTTAGTGCAGATGCCTAACTAATGGGGCTCGGGTTCGATCCCCGACAGGGACAGGCATGTATGTGATGAACATATATTATACACACTTTATTTCTGGGTTAATTTCTATGTATATGTATCGCTGTCTAACACCCTTAACACAAGCAAGTAATTTGCTTACTTAGGGGTTAGATCAATGTGTATAACTTGTCCCGTGTTATTATTATAAAATTATGATTAAGCTTTTAAAGCTTCGAAAAGGAGGCTATGCTCTACACCAGTTTTTCAATCTGTGGGTCGCGACGCCCCGGGGGGGACGTGAAACTACTCGGGGGGTCAATAAAAAGACAATTTTAGTTCGAACGGTACTCGAAGAAGACCATTTTCCGCAACTTAAAAAAAAATCGCAAGAAGATTGATTTGTGCGTTTGGCAGTACTTATAAATGCGAACAGCTCTTTTCAATGATGAAAGTTAATAAATCAAAACATCGTACAAGGCTGACTGACGATAATTTGGAAAATTCTTTACGTCTTTTATCAGTGGAATTATTCCAAACATCGATGGATTAGTTTCCCAAATTCAAGCTCAGGTGTCTCATTGATTTCAGTGTTGCTATTTAACTTTCGTAGTTTGTAACAATTCCAAATTTAACGATTTAATTATAATATTGTAGCAATTTTTTTTCATATCATTTTGTTATTTTAATAAATGGATATTATAATAATATTGTCGTATTATTTCATGACTGATATATAGATATTTGCAATAGTGCAAACAATTATGAACACTACTTGACAACACTACTTTAAAATGAACTACTTTTAAATACGGCCCGCGAATGTATTTGCACACCAAAGTTTGGTCCACAACTTGTCAAAGGTTGCCCATACATGCTCTACAACGTAGTGGTTGTTGTAAGATATTTGGTATTTTTTGTGGGCAGATCCCGGCGGCACTGTAATGCCGGGCCGAGCCGTGACGGGAGTGGAGCGAGCCCCGAACATCCCTTCGGTTTACAAAAATCAGATTAATATACTGATCCCGACATGCGGGAACTTTCAGATATTTAGCTGAAAGGAACAGATACTACACTTTGATCTTAGTCAAAAGGCCGAGAAGCGATAACGTACCCGTTGCATTCTCCTCCTCTCTCGACCCCGAGGGGGAGAGGGGGAAACAGTGTCAGGGCCTTGCCCTCTTCCTGTGGGCTCTTTCTACGTCTGTTAAGACAGGCGTGGCGTTGGGGTGAGCCGGAGCTCTAGGGAATGTGGAATAGGGATGCTGCGGGAGTGAGCTTGAATGTCAACTGGGCGGTCGGCCCAACCGGGTGAGACCCCTGGCAAACCAGGGGAGGCCCAGTTAAGCGACCAGCGGCCAAGGAGACAGCTCAGGGATTAAGGAATGGGAGGGAGGATATCCCGAGGGAGTCTTCTTCTGGAAGAGTCTGGGGGCCGGGTGTGCCATGGTGCGATGTCTCGGATATGATGAAAATGCGAGACATCGGCTCGGTGGAACATCTGGGCAGCGATTTTGATGATGTGCGCATCCAGGCGCTCCATGCGGAGGTCGCGAAAGATGGTTTCGTTCCTCACACACCAGGGCGCGCCGGAGGCACGTCTCAGAGCGGTGGATTCCACTGTCTTCAATCTGCTTACTTGCTGAGGGCTGGCTAGTGAGAACCAAGCGGGCGCGGCATACGTAAGGTGAGGTCTTACGTATGTTTTATAAATGGCCAGCTTGGTTCTGAGCGGAAGGCGGGATCGAAAAACTGGGCTTAACATGCTCAGGGCTGCTCTGGCTGCTGTTCTTGCTTTAGATACCTGGGCGGCCATTGACAGTCGTCTATCGACGACTACACCCAGGTAGGTGATGCTTCTGCTCCATGAAATCTCGGCGCCGTGGAGCGATAGCGGAGGAGGATCAGTGCAGCGGCCTAGGAACACGATGGCCTGAGTCTTCGCTACATTCAGCGCGATCCTCCATTTCGCCAGCCAATCCGGGAGAAGGTTGAGAGCTCGTTGGATCTTCAGGGCCGCGTGCTTTCCGCTTAAAGATTTGGCTAGGAACGCCACATCGTCTGCATAGAGCGCTAGGGTGGTGTCTTGGCCAACAGGAATGTCATCGGTGTACGTGGTGTAGAGAATCGGGGACAGGGTGCTGCCCTGCGGGACTCCAGCATGGATAGGGTGGCTCTTCGAGATGGCGTTGTCGACCCTCACACGGAAGGTCCTGGCTTCTAGGAAATCAGCCAGGACACGAGTGAGGAAGTGAGGGACGCCAGCCCGGATAATCTTGAATAGTAGTCCCGGATGCCACACCCTGTCAAAGGCCTTCGAGACATCAAGAAAGGCCGCGACAGCGGTCTCCTTTCGGTTTATTGCCGACGCTGCGAAATGGAGGACCCTGGCCACCTGTAGGGTCGTCGAGTGGCCTCTTCTGAAGCCAAACTGTTCAGGGCGTGGTGTAAGATGTTCAAGAAGTAGAGGTAGCAGCAGCCTCTCGAACAGTTTGGATAATGCTGATAGAAGAGAGATGGGGCGGTAGCTTTCTGGGAGCCTGGGATTCTTCCTCTGTTTCAGTATTGTCACCACCAGACCCTCCTTCCACGCCTTGGGGTAGTAACCAAGGCGCAGGATCCCGTTGAAGAGCCTGGTGATCACGACGACGGCGCATGCTGGCAGATGACGAAGTGAAGCGTTTGTCACTTCATCCTTCCCCGGAGCCTTTTTCGGTTTCAGGGCGGCGATTGCCTTTTTTATGCTCGACGGGGAGATGAAATGACGAGTGGATGAAGGAGACGACTCAGGTGGATTGTGAAGCCAGTTGGTAACGTAGTCTTCAATGCCACGATGGAAGTCTGCACGTTCGCTGGGGTTAGGAACGAATTGGCCGGATAGGTACTCAGCCAGTACGTCCGCCCTGCCCTGCGAGTCGAAGATTAGAGCTCCGTTTGGATGGATGAGCGGCGTAACGGGCGCAGGCCTCTTCTGGATGAGCCTGCAGAGCCTTGTCAGTGAAGGTTGATCCTCGCTTGCTTCCCGGATGTGACCCTCCCATCGTTCGGCGGCCACTGTCTCAAGTTCGGCCCTGATCTGTTCCACCAGGGTGTTAAGTCTGGCTTTGGTGGCCGGTTCACGGGTCCTCTGCCACTCTCTGCGTGTCGCTCTCTTGCTCGCGATGAGTGCAGAAAGACGCTTTGGTATAGGAGGAAGGATGTGCGTCCTTACAGTGTCGGTGGCTTCTCTCTTCGCTTCTCGAATGCATTTAGTGAGGTTGTCCTCCAATCTGTCAATGCAGGCAGGGGAGGAGAGTTTCTCGCTCGGTTTTGTCGCTAAGATGTTGCGGCGGATGTGGGACTCGAACCGGGGCCAATGAATCCGGCTCCCCGGCGGAAGGCACCTCGCAGAAGTCACTTTACCAAGAGCCGTTACTAAGACTGGCAAGTGATCCGAGCCGTAGGCGTCCAATAGGGTTTCCAGCGTCAGCCCCCTTCCTTCCATGCCTTTGTGCACCACCAGGTCTATGGTGCTTGGGCGGTGACTGCTTGTGAAGGAATAATGTGTAGGCTCATCAGGGCCTTCCACACAGTAGCCCTGCTTGTCCGCGTCTTCGAAGAGGCGGCGGCCATTGTTACACACGGAGCTGCATCTCCATGCTGTGTGTTTGGCGTTCCAATCGCCAGCGGCTATCGTTGGGGTAGGTCCAGCGAGAATCTCCCTCACTTCGCTGGTCACAAGTGATGGTGAAGAGGGCCGGTATATGGAGAATATGCGAAGTCGCTCGCCGTTGAACTGAACTTCAGTACCCAGCGATTGGAAAGATGTGGTGTAGATAGCAGGAACTGGCAGATGTACTAGCGAGAGCCTCACCGCGATCAGCAAGCCTCTCCTGGCATGTTCAGGTGGGGCATCCAGCCTTAGGGTGTGGTAACCCGGCAGGTGGGCAGAATCAGAAGGGCGCAGGTGGGTTTCGCATATTAATGCGACATCCACCCGCTGTTGGCGAAGCATAAGGCGAAGAAACGGCAATCTAGTCCTGAGTCCGGCGGCATTCCAGTAGACAATCCTTAGTTCTGGCATTGAGAGTCTTGTAGTAGGCGAGTCATACCGTTCATCACCGCCAGGACGGGGTCTTGACCCTCCCTCAGTGCCGAAAGGACTTCCTGCAGTGTCTCAATAGCTCTGTCAATGGTGATGTGGCTTGTGGTCGGTGCGTTAACAGGCCGCGCCGGCTGGATTCTAGTCTCTGTTGCGTTTGCGGTAACTGTAGTCACTGCGTCGGCGTTGGTAGATAGAGGGACACGGGAACGGTTCTTCCTGCCTTGCCCTCTCTTTTTCTTGCGGTGCCCCATCCTCTCAGTGGGAGGGTTAGCGGGTGCCATCAGATTGGAAGCATGAGTGTCGGCTGCAATTGTATTTATACTAGTGCGCTCGGTTGAGCGCTGTGCACTGGCTTGGGTTTGCGTTGTCAGCGGCACTGTCCCAGCCCTCTTGTTTCTCAGCTCCTTTTGGAACTGAGGGCAGGCAGTATAATTGGCGGGGTGAGCTCCCCCGCAGTTGACGCATGTGGCCGGAACGTCGAGGGGCCTGGAACAGTCCCGAGCGGCGTGCTCTTCGCCGCAACGCACGCAGGCCATGCGTCGGTGGCACCCGTGACTCGAGTGCCTGAACGCCTGGCAACGATGGCACTGCGCGGGACCCCTTTTGCTTCGCCAGGCTTCTATTTTGACTCCCGGCATGTACAGCAGTTCAGAGACACTGTAGATACCGGGGATGAGATCCGGGGTGTTCCTTAGGCTCGCGAAGAATATACATCCAGGGCGCCCCATTCTCGCCTTGATGGGGCGCACGTATTCGGCGTGATAGCCTAATGCAGCCAGGGCTTCGGTGATATCTTCGGCGCTCGTTGTAACAGGTAGCCCACGAATAGCCACCTTGCGACTTTTCTCGTCGGGCAGCGCGTAGGAGAACCAAGATATTTTCTCCGATTTTTCGAGCTCCGCGAGATAGCGTTGGACGGCACGATATTCCTCGACAGTGCTTGGGGAGAAACGAACGCCTCTGCCAAAGGGTCGAGCGTTGGGTGCATGGCCGAGTCTGTCCTTAAGGACCCGGAAGTGTTGGGCCCAGTTTGGCATTTCTTCCACAACAAGGGGTGGGAGGCGAGGGCTTGATGCTTGCGCTTCAACTGTGGCGGCTGAGGTAACTTGTGGGAGCGGGGCGGTTTGTGCGCCAATTTTCGGTCCCGGTTTGCGGAGTGCATCGGCGAAGCTAGGAGCACCGGATGATACAGCCCTTGTGACAGGCGAGGCGAAGGCTGGAGGCTGTGAGCCGTTGGCGATGGGTGCGGCAGACACGCCCGATCTTGGTGCTTCCTTGTTCTGTAGCCGGGGGTCCTGCGTGAAGCCCGGTGCTGCAGCATGCGAATGTATGCACGAGCGCTTTGGGCCGGGTTCTGTGGCCTCTTCCTGTGGCCTGGGTCGACGAGTCGGGGTCGTAGGTGCTTGATCCTGCTGCTCCGCCGTGGTGGGGACGGTGCCTGAGCTGTCCAGCTCCCCGCACTTGTCACTGAGGAACATTGCAATATGCTCTAACAGTGAGTGCGAAAGGGCTCCGCGTTGCTGCAACTCAGCCACGACCATCATGTCCGAGTGCAATTGCGAGCGCGGCGACTGTTCGGCGACCATCCTCGAGGGCGCGGAGGGGGAACGTTGAAAAGAGAACGTTGAATTTCTGGCTTCTGGTCTTGATATTCTCTTCGGAGTCTTCCATGGTGTTGTCACTAGAGGAGGGCCGGTTGCGTCGGCGGGGCGCACAGTTCGTTCGTGCGCCTCCGATGTACGCGCGACTTCTTCCTCTTCGAGCGGTCTTGCTGTTAAAGGGCCTGAAGTTAGGCCGGGTGCGTGGCCTGGGGTAATGCCAGGCGGTACGGGGTGCGAGGGAAGGGGGAGGGAGGCTGGCTCCCGTCCCCTGTCCCTGGGTACCGGGGAGGGATCTTCGTGGCGCGGGCGGGAGGGATCCCGCTGAGCGCCACTTAGGCCGCTCATGGCGGCGGGGTTCTTGAGGGGGGCCTTCTCCCGGTGATCATTCGGCCGCCCGCAAGCGGGGGCTGGGATGTCTTGAGGGGCACGACGGCGTTGGAGGCGTCGCGAAATTCAACTCGACGTCCGGTGATGAGCTTGACGAGGGCGAAACCGCGAGTAGATTTCTTCACGAAATTTTTTTCTTGGTTTCTTGACTGTTGATTGTTGATCCGTACCGATTCTTGAGAAGGCTTGCTAATCCCGATAACGTACTGGGCGAAAATACAAAGAGTCATTCACGGACCAAAAATATTGTCACCGCGATTCACAAAACGGCACAGATTTACAGCGACGTCTAGTAGAGTGATGTTACATAATGTAGAGTCACTTGCGCATTTGCCATCGAAGTAGGTTATTTAGTACATGTACCATAAAAAGGTGATTAAAAATATTTTAATGTATTTATTTTGAAAGTGTTTAATTCCTCGTAAAAATTACACTCTACATTGTTGTTAACAAAATGTATAATACTTCAAGAGTTCTTAATATAAATTAAACACTAGTGATATCTAGTGGCGTTCCTGGTACTATTGTATATTTAATGAAGATAAGAAACACTTTTGTTGTAATTCTTACACTGTCAAATTTAATATCAGGTGGTCTCTTAACAGTATATTTAATGATTTCAGTTGAAAATGACTCTTCCTGTTTTTTATTTTCTGGTTATAAGATATACACTGCAGTAAGAAATAAAATATTAATTGGGATAAAGAATATCTATCGAAATATATTAAGATATTTTTTTAAACGATGCTATTTTTTTTTCAAGTGGTTGTTTATAATTTATGATGTTATAACCACAATACAATACAGATTGTCCTACTCTACATTTTATGACTTCAATTAACGCTAGATGTTGCTGTACATGAGCTACGTAATTCTGAATCGTGATAACAATATTTTAGCCAGTTGACAATGTACACCCACATCAAACAAGCCAGGAATAAAGCGAACGCAGCCCTGAATATCCTAACACCTGTCTTCAACTCAAGACTTTCTTTAAAAACGAAACTCAACATATACAAGGGATATGTAAGACCATTACTCACGTACGCAGCCCCTGCGTGGTACGCACTAGCAGGCAGATACAACAGAGCGCTACTACAAAAAATCCAAAATAAAGCTTTACGCCGCGTGTTCGGAGCTCCTTGGTGCGTAAGGAACGCGACCTTAGCACGCGACCTCCGCACCGAGAGCCTTGAAAAATACATCGAAACCCTATCCACAGCCGCCTTCAACCGTGCAGACGCATCCAAGTTCGCGCACATACGCGATATAGCGCCTTGGCACACTAGGCCGCCAGAACGAGCAAAGAAGCGACTCCCAAGAGACATTATACCGCCATAATTTCACCTGTTTGAAATTCAAACCCAAACCATTCCCTTAAGACTCCTAATCCTAACCTCGTTACCCCATCCTCACCTCCAAGTCGCCGTCATGGCTGCTGGTCGCCTCAGCTGGGCCTCCCCTGGTCTCGCCAGGGATCTCACCCGGCTGAGCTGACTGCCCGGACGGCACTAGCGGCTCATTCCATTCCCTCACAACCTTGAGGGATCACCACTCGAGGGCAAAACGCCCGACCCAACAACGCGCTCGCTTTAGCGTGCGCCGTAGAGAGTCACGGCAAAAGTGCCACGCGCTGTCGCCGTCCCCCTCTCGTCCCGCGGGGTGGGAGAGATGATAGCCATATAGCAGCAGTCTCATTCTTATATTATTGATTAATCCACAAACAGCTCTATTAATTAATATATTTCATTACCATGGATAAGTTATGTATTGTTAAAGCTTCACAGTGGAACTACTGCTGTTAAGTATGATGGATCATTTTTGAGGGCCGATCCCGACGGCACTGCAATGCCGGGCCAACCCGTGACGGGAGTGGAGCGAGCCCCGAACATCGCATCGGTTTACAAAAATCAGATTAATATACTGGTCCCGACATGCGGGAACTTTCAGATATTAAGCTGAAAAGAACAGATACTACACTTTGATCTTAGCCAAAAGGCCGAGAAGCGATAACGTACTGGTTTTTTTTTTTTTTTTTTTTTTTTTTGTAATGACTATGCTGTTAGCCAAGTGGCTATTACAGCGTCACCGGGGGAGTGGGCGAGTACTGAGACCCGCCCTTGAAAAACCCGGGCCTGAGGGACCCGGGGGACACGTCTGCCTTAAGGGTGCCTATAAGAGGCCGTCCTCGGCTTAAGACAGCGTATTTATAGGATGGGATAGATGGGTATAATGACACTAACGCCCCCCGACGGCAGAACGCCGAGGCAGCGTGCGTTTAGGGCCTCGCCTTCGCCGGCGAAGGCGGTGTGTGTAGGTGTGTGATACAGTGTAAGCTAATCGTCTGTTGTCAGTCGTTATTTGGTCATCTGGGTCGATTAGAATCGACTTGGGTCTTCTTCTAAAAGCTAACGGGGTGACTCTAGGCTGGTAGGTGGTCGCTTCAACCACCAGTGGGTTCGGATGTACCTCGGCCCTATCGAAGAAGCTCTGAGAGAGCTCCTTGAAATATTGCGCTATTGTAGGTAAACCTAGGTCTCTATGGAGGTCTGCATTGCGCATATACCACGGCGCGCCCGTGGCAGTGCGCATGAATTTATTCTGAATCACCTGAAGGGGTTTCAGATCGGCGTGAGCGAAGGCGACACTCGCATAGGACATGACGGTGCGTATACAAACTTTGTAAAGTGTGACCTTATTTCTAAGGGACAGTTTACTCCGCTTGCACACGAGGGGATAGAGTCGGTCTAGAAAGAAGGCCGCTCTGTTCCTAACCGTTCTGATATGTTTGCCGAAAGATAATTTACTATCGAACGTTACTCCTAAGTATTTGGCTTCTTTTTGCCAGTCTATTGGTCGGTCAAAGATTCTAACTCTCCTTAGCACCCCCGTGTCGACCCTTACCCGACAGAAGAGCCCGGCGGTGCTCTTCTGTGGGTTTAACTCGATCCTCCATTTCCTAAACCAATCACCGAGGGTGTTGGCCGCGGATTGGAGGCGAGCGGCGACGGCATGAGGGTCCCTACCGGAGGTAAAGACTGCGGTGTCGTCCGCGAATAAAGCTAATTTGATACCCGGTGCGAGCTTAGGAGTTTCGCACGTATAGAGCGTGTATAGGCTGGGCGAGAGGACGGAGCCCTGGGGGACTCCCGGCCTGAGGGGGCGGGGGGATGACAGTGTCCCCTCTACTTTGTAGCGGAAGGAACGTTTCGAAAGGTAGTCTCGTATTAAAAATACGAGCCTATCCGACACCCCGAGTCGTAGTAGCTTGTACACCAACCCGTTGTGCCAGACCTTATCAAATGCCTTCGCCACATCGAAGAAGGATAACGTACTGGGCGAAAATACAAAGAGTCATTCTCGGAGCAAAAATATTATCACCGCGATTCACAAAACGACACAGATTTACAGTGACATTTGAATATATGGCTATCATCTCTCCCACCCCGCGGGACGAGAGAAGGGAAGGCGACAGCGCGTGGCACTTTTGCCGTGACTCTCTACGGCGCACGCTAAAGCGAGCGCGTTGTTAGGTCGGGCGTTTTGCCCTCGGGTGGTGATCCCTCAGGTTGTGAGGGAATGGAGTGAGCCGCTAGTGTCGTCCGGGCGGTCAGCCCAGCCGGGTGAGACCCCTGGCGAGACCAGGGGAGGCCCAGCTGAGGCGACCAGCGGCCATGACGGCGACTCGGAGGCGAGGATGGGGTAACGAAGTTAGGATTAGGAGTCTTAAGGGAATGGTTTGGGTTTGAATTTCATACAGGTGAAATTAAGGCGGTATGATGTCTCTTGGGAGTCGCTTCTTTGCTCGTTCTGGGGGCCTAGTGTGCCAAGGCGCTATATCGCGTATGTGCGCGAACTTGGATGCGTCTGCACGGTTGAAGGCGGCTGTGGATAGGGTTTCGATATGTTTTTCCAGGCTCTCTTGGTGCGGAGGTCGCGTGCTAAGGTCGCGTTCCTTACGCACCATGGAGCTCCGATCACGCGGCGTAAAGCTTTATTTTGGATCTTTTGTAGTAGCGCTCTGTTGTATCTGCCTGCTAGTGCGTACCACGCAGGGGCTGCGTACGTGAGTAATGGTCTTACATATCCCTTGTATATGTTGAGTTTCGTTTTTAAAGAAAGTCTTGAGTTGAAGACGGGTGTTAGGATATTCAGGGCTGCGTTCGCTTTATTCCTGGCTTGTTTGATGTGGGTGTACATTGTCAACCTTTTATCGATGCTAACTCCCAAGTTCGTAACGTTGCATGACCAAGTTAATTGTTGACTAAGTAATGTTGGAGGAGGTGGAGGCGCGTTGCCCGGTTCATGGCTGGCCGGCGGGCAGGCTGCCTTTCGGGGTGGTCTGTCTGCGAAAGGGAGGCTTGGACCTGAAGATGGTCTGGGCATTTTGCGGTGCCTGGGATTTCCGTTGCCGTTTGCGGTGCTGGGGCGCATTCGGTGGCGGAGGTTTCGGGGGCAGTCGCGGGTGCCTCCTCAGGTATCCAGCATCGCCGGGAGGTATCCCGTGGCTGTCTGATGATGGGCGTGTGGGGTAGAGTGGGCCGAACTTCTTGCTCCAGGTGCGGTGCTGGGGCGCACTTGGTTGCGGGGGGTTCGGAAACAGTGATGGATTCCTCCTCAGGTATCCAGCATCGCCGGGAGGAATTCCGTGGCTGTCGTGGGAGGAGTGCGCTGGAGCGCGTGTGGTGTGGGGTCGCGGGATCGCTCCTGGTACTTCTCTGATAGCAGAGTTGACTGTGGAGTGGTTCCGTTGCGGTATTTACAGCGCTGGAGGTTGGGAGGGAGAAGGGTTCAGCCCCATTCCTTCCCAGCCGTGGGCCTAGGTGAGAGGGGGGGGGCGACCTCTCTCGCCATTGCACTAGGTCTATGAGGTAGGGGTACACTGGTTGCCCGGGGTACCCCTATATAGAGGAGTTCCGCCGGGGCGCCACGGTGAGTGCGAAAGCGATCCCGTGGCGTCCCATTGTAGCGTCGTGGGCAGCCGTTGGTTTTTTAGTGGGGTGCCTTAAAAATGGCAGTCGCCGGGTGCCGCACATACCGCCCGGCCATCGCCTTCCTGGCCTGGGTGACGATGCGGAAACGCATTTTTCCAACGAAAAAAAAAAAAAAAAAAAAAAAAAAAAAAAAAAAAAAAAAAGGTGGAGGCGCGTTGTACGAACCGAACATGATGGTTTGCGTCTTCTTTACATTGAGAGCTAATCTCCATTTCTCTAACCAGTCGGGAAGCGCGTCGAGAGCGGTTTGTAGCTTGTAGATGGCGTGTGTTGCTCTTATCGATCTGGAGAGTAGGGCGATGTCATCCGCGTAGAGTGCCAGTGTGGTCCCCTCCACGGTTGGGATGTCGTTTGTGAAGCAAGAGTACAGCATCGGAGACCACGTGCTGCCCTGGGGGATTCCAGCCTTTATAAGGCGGCTGGTTGAAATGGCGCCCTCGACCCTGACGCGAAAGGTCCTGCCGGCGAGGAACTCAGCCAGGATTCGCGCGAGGCAGTGAGGGACGCCGGCTCGACGAATCTTGAAGACAAGGCCAGGGTGCCAAACCTTGTCGAAGGCTTTGGCCACGTCCAGGAAGGCCGCAGCTGTGAATTCCTTTCTGTTCATGGCCGATGCAGCAAAATGGATCACCCTGGCGACTTGTAGTGTCGTAGAGTGCTCCTCTCTAAAACCGAATTGTTCGGGGCGAGGCTTCAAGTAGGCCTGGATGTGAGGTAACAGTATTTTTTCGTAAAGTTTTGATATGGAGCTCAGTAGTGTTATGGGCCTGTAGCTGTCTGTTTGCCTGGGGTTTTTATTCTTTTTGAGTAGCAATATAATGTGTCCTTCCTTCCAGGCCTTAGGGAAGTAGCCTGTCTGGAGTGAGGCGTTGAATAGGCGTGTGAGCTGAACTGAAGCGATCGGCGGGAGGTTGCGGAGCATGGTGTTGGTTATGCCGTCACCACCGGGCGCTTTTCTGGGCTTGAGGTCCGCGATAGTTTTCCTTATGAGGCGCGGAGTGAGCAAGGGAGGCGGTAGCGTAGAGCATGAAGGTTTGTCTAGCCAGTTTTGAATGATGCGCTCCAGTCTGTCGTGTTCTTCCACTCTGAGGCTGGGGTGGGGCATGAATTGGGAAGCCCAAAAGTCTGCATGTAGTTCCGCACGACCTTCAGAGCTAAAATGTAGCACGCCATCTGGACCTGTGATGGGTCTGACTGCTTGGGGTTTAGAGCGTAACATGCGGCACAGCTTATGGAGTGAGTTGTTGTTCTCACTGGCCTGCGAGATGCGTTCCTGCCATCTCTCTGAGGCCACCGACTCGAGAAGCGCTCTTATTCTTAAAATAAGGGCGTTGAGTCTGGTCTTCGTGGCCGGCTCTCTAGTCCGCTGCCATACTTTCCGTAACTTGCGTTTTTGGGTAATAAGAGCTGCTATGTGATGAGGGATGGGAGGGAGTTTCTTTCCCACCTGGGGCTGGGTTGCGTGCTCCTTGGCCTGTGTAAGCGCGTCGGTAAATTTGACGAGTGCGGCGTCAATGCTGGCGCGGTCGGCTAGAGATGTAAGCGGCCCACTATGGATGTTGCGTTCGACCATAACTTGGTAGAGCGGCCAGTTAGTGCGGCCCGAAGGAGGTAATCTAGTGGCAGATGTCGTGTTTCCCTGTAACGTTAGTAAGACCGGGAGGTGATCGGAATTATAGGCATCCAGAAGTGTCTCCAGCGACAGTTGAAGGCCCTCGAGGCCCCGGTGAACTGCCAGATCTATGATGCTTGGGGCGTGAGATTGGACGTGAGAAAAGTGGGTGTACTCATCTGGAGCAGCCACCACATACCCTCGCTTCTCCGCGTCTTGTAGGAGGATGCGCCCAGTTGGGCACGTGGTTCGACAGCCCCAAACTGTGTGGTGGGCATTCCAATCCCCGGCTGCGATGGTGGGCGTCGAGTTGTTAAGGAGGTATCGCACTTCGTTTGTTTTAAGCTTTGATGCTGGCGGTCGGTAAATAGCGTACAGGCGGAGTAGTTTACAGTTGTGTTGTACTTCGACGCCCAGCGACTGGAATGAGGTTGTGTCGGGAATAGGCAAGATGTGATGCACTAGAGATCTGCGCGTCGCGATGAGGAGGCCTCTACGAGCGTGTTCTGGAGGCGCGTCAAGTCTTGCGATTTGATAGCCTGGGATGCTGAGGGGCTCGTTGGCTCTAAGGTGAGTTTCATTGATGAGGGCGATGTCAATGTTTTGTTCTTGCAGCATGAGCCTTATGAAGTGCACCCTCGCCTTCGCTCCTGCTGCGTTCCAATATATCACTCTTAATTAGCGTGACATTGTAGATTCTAGTTTTTAAGGAGTTCCTTCATTCCTTCAAGGAGGATCTGCACCGGATCGTGTCCGTCTCTTAGAGCAGTGAGGACCCCCTTGATGACGCCGAGGGCTATTTCAATGACTTGTTGTTTCTCGTTAGGGGTATTTCCTGTATTGAATGTGGCTGCTCCAGGGACGGGTTTCTGAACCTCCGCGGTTTCGGGAGGTGGGGCACTGGTGCCCCTATTGCTTTGCCCTTTTCTGGGGCCTCGCTTTTTCCTTCTGGCTCTCTCGATGTACTGATTGGCTGGAGCCATCAGCGTTGAGGCGTGTTGGTCAGCCGCAATGGTGTTAGTTGTAACACGTGCGTCGCGGGATGGTTTGGTTAAGGCCGCTAGTCCGGCCTTCTTGAAACGGGTTTCTTTTTTAAACTGGGGGCACGCCGCGTGATTCGCTGGGTGCGGGCCGCCACAGTTCGCACACGTTGGAGGTTCGTCTAGGGGGCGGGGGCAGTCACACGCAGCATGCTGCTCACCGCATCGTACGCAGGCCAGCCGGCGATGGCAGCCGTGGCTGGAATGCTGGAAGGCCTGGCATCGGTGGCATTGTGCGGGCCCTTTCCTGCCACGCCAAGCTTCAATGATCACTCCCGGCATGTTCAAGAGCTCGTTCGTAACACTTCGTATATTCCGGGAATGAGGTCTGGGGTATTCTTGATTATTGCCATAAAGATACACCCCGGGCGCCCCATTCTTGCCTTAATTGGGCGAGCGTACTCGGCGGTGTATCCTTTTTCTTCAAGGGCTGCAATTATTTCTTCCGGGGTCGTGCTTACTGGGAGGCCGCGGATTGCAACCTTGCGGCTCATCTCGGAAGGTAATCCGTAGGAGAACCATGATAGTTCAGTTTCTATTTCGAGGTCCGTCAGATATCTCTGTATCGTTCGATATTCGCTTTCAGAGCAGGGTGTAAATCTAACACCCATTCCAAAGGGACGGGCGTTTGGGGGTTGTCCAAGCAGGTACTTGAGCGCCTTAAAATGGGTGGCCCAGTTCGGGAGATTTTCTACCACTAATGGGGGTAGACGTGGTTTCTGCGCGTCGGTCGTTTGGGCCGATGCGGGCGCGGCTAGGCTGAGTGGATTAGTACTGGCACTTGTGGTTGCACTATTACTAACCTTGGTGTTGGCTTTGGCGGCTGCGGCGAAGCTGAGAGCAGGTTTGGGCAGCGGCGTGGCGCTGCTAGAAGGGGCGGCGGTTGCAGTAGTAGCGGGCACGAGTGAGCTTGCTGGCTTGTCGCGCGGGGCGCTCTGCTGGAACGGGGCGGGTGACTGCGGTTGAGTGCGTTGTCTCTTGGATGCTGCGTCCCCCTCATCTCCAGATCGGGGGCGGCGCTGTGGAGTCTTCAGAGCTTTCGCGGAGTCGTTTCGGCCCGCGCCGGAGATGTTTGTTCGGCTCCGGCTCTCCAAGGCTTCGTTTTGGTCCCTCAGGAACATCGCAATGTGTTCCATGAGGGCACGCGACACGACGCCTTTTCGTTGCAACTCGGCCATGATTATCATGTCCGAGTTGACCCGCGACTGTGGCGACATCTCGACGTCCATCCTAGACGGGGCTGAGGGCGATCTTCTTAGAGCTGGACCTCTAGCGGCTGGGCGCGGGGTCCGTTGGGTTTCATTTGTTAGCTGGGTGGAAAGTCGACTCGTTGACTGATCGGGTGTCTTCGGCACTTTTCCCGAAACATCGGGACTGCGCGCAGACCAACTGCGTGCCTCCGATGCTCGTTCCGGCGTCTCCGACGGGCCGACCAATAGTGAGCCGGCAATCGGGCTTGGGGCGGGGCCTGTGTAAGGAACAGGCGATGCGGGAGGCTGGGGTGAGGGGAGGCCGGATGGTTCTCCCCCACTGTCTCGCCGGGCTGCTGCGGCACGCGAACGGTTTGGTTCTCGTTGCGCGGGGCTTCTGCCACTCATGATGAGTTGGCGATGTCTGGGCGGGCTCTCTTGCGACGATTCTTCATCCCCCACAAAAGCACGAAGGGGACGGGCAGCAAACTTGGAGCGGCGCTTGTGCCGCGGCTTCTTCGCGTCGCCTTGAAGAAGGCGGTTGGTGAACTATCCGGGGTTTTCTTTCAGGAAACACTTGTTAGTTCCGATGATTTGCTTGAATCCGTGTCGACTTGTTGAGACTTGAGAGCACTGCTGATCCTAGCATTGAAGTAGAGTCATGGCGCTCATATCATTTATTTAACCTTAACGAGAATTCTTCTTTAACAAGAATTGTTGTGATAATAAAACTTTCTCAACATGTTTTGTTTTTATAATTTAATATTGTGTAATTGTGTAGTATTGTGTAGTACGATATAATTTTACAACATCAAATTGAATGGGTGTAGTGGATATAATAGAATAGAATGGAGCATTCTGTAGTTAAAATTTACTAAAATATTTAATTTTCAATCATTCAAACAAGAGTATAACTACTACTACAAGATGTAGAGTAAGATAAATTGAGTAATGTTATGTAATTATATACCTACATATCTAAAACATTTTCAAAGAATTTTTATGTTTGTAGTTATCTAAGTCTATTTGGTATTTTCCGTTGTGAATACAATTAATTCATATTCCTGTTTAATTTCTAATAACGATTATTTGCAAAAAAATTGCAATTGTTCATAAATGTCGAATCTTTTGATTTCTATTTTAAACTTCATATTTTAACTTAACATAAATAGAGTTACTAATATAATATCACTAGTTTTGTTTCATATTTAAAGTGAGGAACGTCTACATACGTGGATAAAAAGATTACTGCTAGAGGCATTCTGAACTATTGTCGATAAAGAAGATAACTGTTATAACTTGAAGCAAAAGAATGTATTTCTATAAAAAATATCCTATTCCCAGGATTGCCGCTAGATCTTTCTAGAGGGCCACATATATTAAAAACTCTTGTTTGAATAATTGAAAATTATTACTTATCTATTGTTCTATTTTGCCGGAGTAATCATGATATAAAAATCACCCTAGATCCTGGTAGTGGTTAAGGACCTACTGACACAAACACACAGACACGATGATAAAATATGATTACAATGACTTAATATAAAATATATAAATAAATTATGCGTCAGATAATTTCAACTGTTTAAAAAAATATTTTGAGATTTTTTAATGAAACAATAACATTTTACTTACGAGACGTGACGAAATATTTTTTGCCTGTCTGATTGTTTTTCATGTCTGTCATTCATAGCTGTACGTTTTGTGTTTTTTAAATCGCGGTTTTTTGTGTTTTTTAAATACCATTTTTTCTGCGTCAAAGACCTTGCTTTTTATTTTTGATCACTTTTAGACCTTAAGTTCAAAATGTATCTCCTTTTTTCACATTAATAATTAAACGTTAGTTCCCGTATGTCAGTAATCAGAATGTTAATGCGATTTTTACATGCCCACATAAAGGTCTAATAATCTTTCAAAATAAAAGGCTTTTAATGATATCACAGTTATCACGATTATCTGTACAATGTCTTAAGTTATAAAAAAGAAGATATGACTCCAATTTTGTGTTCTTACTTCATTCAATTAGACTTATTATTGTTAAACTGATATAAACTTAAGTACTTTAAATGGAAGAGGCAATAAAAAGAAATCCACAATAACATTTCCTTAATATCTGTTTACAAGTTTAGTTTCTCAGGACGTTAAAATATTTTTCTATCCCACACTAACGACTCTATCATCGAGTTCAGTTATTATAGTTATTAAGAAGCCGAAACGCCAAATTGTGCTTTATATTATAATTACATACCTACAAAATTATTATGTTTTTATAATTCATCAGATATGTAGAGCGTAATCTTTTTTGTTTCTAGATGTATATAAAAATAAATAATTTATCCAACAGCCAATGTTATGTTTTTATTGTATGTTGACAGTGTCTTTTTTTAATTAGATATATATCCTTTAAAATAAACAATTCGCCAATAAATTCAAAATTCTGACTGATTACGAAATGTGTTAATTATACATATATGTGAAAGGTGTCTTTAGTTACAGCAAGAGAAGCTAAAAACATTGCTTTAGCCAAAAATTTCAACAACTTCTATTGTTAATGAATCTCTAAAGTCTAATGTGAGAAATAATATATTAATTGTAAGTATAAGACAAATAATGAGTAAGAACTCAAGAACAAGAATTACGTCTAATATTTTAATCATTAATATTTACCTCACTGAAGTGAGGCTTCAAATGAGGCTAATTCAAGAATGACACTAAAAGTTACGATTCTACAAATAATCGTTAAACTACCTATCACTACCTTGCCAGTGATCACACTTGTTATAAATTTCATTTAATAACCTCACTGAAGTGAGGCTTCAAAAAATAGAGTTAGACTCATTTGAGTGTTCCCCTCCACGGAAATCTTTAGTAAAAGGCGAAAGATTTATACGTTTTGAAGGGAAACCAGAGTAATTATATGGTTCGTTCGTTGCGTTCTCCTCCTCTCTCGACCCCGAGGGGGAGAGGGGGAAACAGTGTCAGGGCCTTGCCCTCTTCCTGTGGGCTCTTTCTACGTCTGTTAAGACAGGCGTGGCGTTGGGGTGAGCCGGAGCTCTAGGGAATGTGGAATAGGGATGCTGCGGGAGTGAGCTTGAATGTCAACTGGGCGGTCGGCCCAACCGGGTGAGACCCCTGGCAAACCAGGGGAGGCCCAGTTAAGCGACCAGCGGCCAAGGAGACAGCTCAGGGATTAAGGAATGGGAGGGAGGATATCCCGAGGGAGTCTTCTTCTGGAAGAGTCTGGGGGCCGGGTGTGCCATGGTGCGATGTCTCGGATATGATGAAAATGCGAGACATCGGCTCGGTGGAACATCTGGGCAGCGATTTTGATGATGTGCGCATCCAGGCGCTCCATGCGGAGGTCGCGAAAGATGGTTTCGTTCCTCACACACCAGGGCGCGCCGGAGGCACGTCTCAGAGCGGTGGATTCCACTGTCTTCAATCTGCTTACTTGCTGAGGGCTGGCTAGTGAGAACCAAGCGGGCGCGGCATACGTAAGGTGAGGTCTTACGTATGTTTTATAAATGGCCAGCTTGGTTCTGAGCGGAAGGCGGGATCGAAAAACTGGGCTTAACATGCTCAGGGCTGCTCTGGCTGCTGTTCTTGCTTTAGATACCTGGGCGGCCATTGACAGTCGTCTATCGACGACTACACCCAGGTAGGTGATGCTTCTGCTCCATGAAATCTCGGCGCCGTGGAGCGATAGCGGAGGAGGATCAGTGCAGCGGCCTAGGAACACGATGGCCTGAGTCTTCGCTACATTCAGCGCGATCCTCCATTTCGCCAGCCAATCCGGGAGAAGGTTGAGAGCTCGTTGGATCTTCAGGGCCGCGTGCTTTCCGCTTAAAGATTTGGCTAGGAACGCCACATCGTCTGCATAGAGCGCTAGGGTGGTGTCTTGGCCAACAGGAATGTCATCGGTGTACGTGGTGTAGAGAATCGGGGACAGGGTGCTGCCCTGCGGGACTCCAGCATGGATAGGGTGGCTCTTCGAGATGGCGTTGTCGACCCTCACACGGAAGGTCCTGGCTTCTAGGAAATCAGCCAGGACACGAGTGAGGAAGTGAGGGACGCCAGCCCGGATAATCTTGAATAGTAGTCCCGGATGCCACACCCTGTCAAAGGCCTTCGAGACATCAAGAAAGGCCGCGACAGCGGTCTCCTTTCGGTTTATTGCCGACGCTGCGAAATGGAGGACCCTGGCCACCTGTAGGGTCGTCGAGTGGCCTCTTCTGAAGCCAAACTGTTCAGGGCGTGGTGTAAGATGTTCAAGAAGTAGAGGTAGCAGCAGCCTCTCGAACAGTTTGGATAATGCTGATAGAAGAGAGATGGGGCGGTAGCTTTCTGGGAGCCTGGGATTCTTCCTCTGTTTCAGTATTGTCACCACCAGACCCTCCTTCCACGCCTTGGGGTAGTAACCAAGGCGCAGGATCCCGTTGAAGAGCCTGGTGATCACGACGACGGCGCATGCTGGCAGATGACGAAGTGAAGCGTTTGTCACTTCATCCTTCCCCGGAGCCTTTTTCGGTTTCAGGGCGGCGATTGCCTTTTTTATGCTCGACGGGGAGATGAAATGACGAGTGGATGAAGGAGACGACTCAGGTGGATTGTGAAGCCAGTTGGTAACGTAGTCTTCAATGCCACGATGGAAGTCTGCACGTTCGCTGGGGTTAGGAACGAATTGGCCGGATAGGTACTCAGCCAGTACGTCCGCCCTGCCCTGCGAGTCGAAGATTAGAGCTCCGTTTGGATGGATGAGCGGCGTAACGGGCGCAGGCCTCTTCTGGATGAGCCTGCAGAGCCTTGTCAGTGAAGGTTGATCCTCGCTTGCTTCCCGGATGTGACCCTCCCATCGTTCGGCGGCCACTGTCTCAAGTTCGGCCCTGATCTGTTCCACCAGGGTGTTAAGTCTGGCTTTGGTGGCCGGTTCACGGGTCCTCTGCCACTCTCTGCGTGTCGCTCTCTTGCTCGCGATGAGTGCAGAAAGACGCTTTGGTATAGGAGGAAGGATGTGCGTCCTTACAGTGTCGGTGGCTTCTCTCTTCGCTTCTCGAATGCATTTAGTGAGGTTGTCCTCCAATCTGTCAATGCAGGCAGGGGAGGAGAGTTTCTCGCTCGGTTTTGTCGCTAAGATGTTGCGGCGGATGTGGGACTCGAACCGGGGCCAATGAATCCGGCTCCCCGGCGGAAGGCACCTCGCAGAAGTCACTTTACCAAGAGCCGTTACTAAGACTGGCAAGTGATCCGAGCCGTAGGCGTCCAATAGGGTTTCCAGCGTCAGCCCCCTTCCTTCCATGCCTTTGTGCACCACCAGGTCTATGGTGCTTGGGCGGTGACTGCTTGTGAAGGAATAATGTGTAGGCTCATCAGGGCCTTCCACACAGTAGCCCTGCTTGTCCGCGTCTTCGAAGAGGCGGCGGCCATTGTTACACACGGAGCTGCATCTCCATGCTGTGTGTTTGGCGTTCCAATCGCCAGCGGCTATCGTTGGGGTAGGTCCAGCGAGAATCTCCCTCACTTCGCTGGTCACAAGTGATGGTGAAGAGGGCCGGTATATGGAGAATATGCGAAGTCGGTCGCCGTTGAACTGAACTTCAGTACCCAGCGATTGGAAAGATGTGGTGTAGATAGCAGGAACTGGCAGATGTACTAGCGAGAGCCTCACCGCGATCAGCAAGCCTCTCCTGGCATGTTCAGGTGGGGCATCCAGCCTTAGGGTGTGGTAACCCGGCAGGTGGGCAGAATCAGAAGGGCGCAGGTGGGTTTCGCATATTAATGCGACATCCACCCGCTGTTGGCGAAGCATAAGGCGAAGAAACGGCAATCTAGTCCTGAGTCCGGCGGCATTCCAGTAGACAATCCTTAGTTCTGGCATTGAGAGTCTTGTAGTAGGCGAGTCATACCGTTCATCACCGCCAGGACGGGGTCTTGACCCTCCCTCAGTGCCGAAAGGACTTCCTGCAGTGTCTCAATAGCTCTGTCAATGGTGATGTGGCTTGTGGTCGGTGCGTTAACAGGCCGCGCCGGCTGGATTCTAGTCTCTGTTGCGTTTGCGGTAACTGTAGTCACTGCGTCGGCGTTGGTAGATAGAGGGACACGGGAACGGTTCTTCCTGCCTTGCCCTCTCTTTTTCTTGCGGTGCCCCATCCTCTCAGTGGGAGGGTTAGCGGGTGCCATCAGATTGGAAGCATGAGTGTCGGCTGCAATTGTATTTATACTAGTGCGCTCGGTTGAGCGCTGTGCACTGGCTTGGGTTTGCGTTGTCAGCGGCACTGTCCCAGCCCTCTTGTTTCTCAGCTCCTTTTGGAACTGAGGGCAGGCAGTATAATTGGCGGGGTGAGCTCCCCCGCAGTTGACGCATGTGGCCGGAACGTCGAGGGGCCTGGAACATTCCCGAGCGGCGTGCTCTTCGCCGCAACGCACGCAGGCCATGCGTCGGTGGCACCCGTGACTCGAGTGCCTGAACGCCTGGCAACGATGGCACTGCGCGGGACCCCTTTTGCTTCGCCAGGCTTCTATTTTGACTCCCGGCATGTACAGCAGTTCAGAGACACTGTAGATACCGGGGATGAGATCCGGGGTGTTCCTTAGGCTCGCGAAGAATATACATCCAGGGCGCCCCATTCTCGCCTTGATGGGGCGCACGTATTCGGCGTGATAGCCTAATGCAGCCAGGGCTTCGGTGATATCTTCGGCGCTCGTTGTAACAGGTAGCCCACGAATAGCCACCTTGCGACTTTTCTCGTCGGGCAGCGCGTAGGAGAACCAAGATATTTTCTCCGATTTTTCGAGCTCCGCGAGATAGCGTTGGACGGCACGATATTCCTCGACAGTGCTTGGGGAGAAACGAACGCCTCTGCCAAAGGGGCGAGCGTTGGGTGCGTGGCCGAGTCTGTCCTTAAGGACCCGGAAGTGTTGGGCCCAGTTTGGCATTTCTTCCACAACAAGGGGTGGAAGGCGAGGGCTTGATGCTTGCGCTTCAACTGTGGCGGCTGAGGTAGCTTGTGGGAGCGAGGTGGTTTGTGCGCCAACTTTCGGTCCCGGTTTGCGGAGTGCATCGGCGAAGCTAGGAGCACCGGATGATACAGCCCTTGTGTCAGGCAAGACGAAGGCTGGAGGCTGTGGGCCGCTGGCGATGGGTGCGGCAGACACGCCCGATCTTGATGCTTCCTTTTTCTGTAGCCGGGGGTCCTGCGTGAAGCCCGGTGCTGCAGCATGCGAATGTATGCACGAGCGCTTTGGGCCGGGTTCTGTGGCCTCTTCCTGTGGCCTGGGTCGACGAGTCGGGGTCGGAGGTGCTTGATTCTGCTGCTCCGCCGTGGTGGGGACGGTGCCTGAGCTGTCCAGCTCCCCGCACTTGTCACTGAGGAACATTGCAATATGTTCTAATAGTGAGTGCGAAAGGGCTCCGCGTTGCTGCAACTCAGCCACGACCATCATGTCCGAGTGCAATTGCGAGCGCGGCGACTGTTCGGCGACCATCCTCGAGGGCGCGGAGGGGGAACGTTGAAACGAGAACGTTGAATTTCTGGCTTCTGGTCTTGATATTCTCTTCGGAGTCTTCCATGGTGTTGTCACTAGAGGGGGGCCGGTTGCGTCGGCGGGGTGCACAGTTCGTTCGTGCGCCTCCGATGTACGCGCGACTTCTTCCTCTTCGAGCGGTCTTGCTGTTGAAGGGCCTGAAGTTAGGCCGGGTGCGTGGCCTGGGGTAATGCCAGGCGGTATGGGGTGCGAGGGGAGGGGGAGGGAGGCTGGCTCCCGTCCCCTGTCCCTGGGTTCCGGGGAGGGATCTTCGTGGCGCGGGCGGGAGGGGTCCCGCTGAGCGCCACTTAGGCCGCTCATGGCGGCGGGGTTCTTGAGGGGGGCCTTCTCCCGGTGATCATTCGGCCGCCCGCAAGCGGGGGCTGGGAAGTCTTGAGGGGCACGACGGCGTTGGAGGCGTCGCGAACTTCAACTCGACGTCCGGTGATGAGCTTGACGAGGGCGAAACCGCGAGTAGATTTCTTCACGAAATTTTCTTGGTTTCTTGAGTGTTGATTGTTGATCCGTACCGATTCTTGAGAAGGCTTGCTAATCCGTAATTATATGGAGGTAAAAAAAACTGGGATCATGTTGCTGACTAAAATATTGTCATCGCGATTCAAAATGACTTAGCTCATGTACAGTGACATCTAGCGTTAAAAGATGTCATAAAATGTAGAGTAAGACAAACTGTATTGTGTTGTGGTAATATCATGAATTATAAAAATACTTAATTAAAACATATTTTGCCATCGTTCTTAAAAAGTCTTAACACGTGTAGATAGATAGTAGATATTTTTCTTTGTCGTAATTAATATTTTACAGTTGCTACGGTATATCTTATATCCAGAAATTATAATGCAACAAGAGTCATTTTCAGCTAAAATCACTAAACTTAATATACCGAACCTAACTGGTATTCAATTTATGTCAAAGAAATAAAACAGAAGTGTTACTTATCTTCATTGAAATATACAACTGTTCATTGAATGCCGCTAGATGTCACTGCTGATAAATTTATATTGAGAACTCTTGAACTCTCAAAAAATTGTTTACAACAGAGTTGTATATTTAAAAAAAAAATGCATTGAAATATTTTCAACAGAACTTATTTTTTTGGTACATGCATTAAATAACCTACTTCTATGGTGAATGTGCAAGTGACTCTACATTATGTAACATCTCTCCGCTAGATGTCGCTGTAAAAACTGCATCGTTTTCTGAATCGCGGTGATACTATTTTTACTCCTCGAAGGACCCTTCGTATTTTCGACGTACTTGTTATCGCTTCTCGGCCTTTTGGCTAAGATCAAAGTGTAGTATCTGTTCTTTTCAGCTTAATATCTGAAAGTTCCCGCATGTCGGGACCAGTATATTAATCTGATTTTTGTAAACCGACGGGATGTTCGGGGCTCGCTCCACTCCCGTCACGGGTCGGCCCGGCATTGCAGTGCCGCCGGGATCGGCCCTCATAAATGATCCATCATACTTAACAGCAGTAGTTCCGCTGTGAAGCTTTAACAATACATAACTTATCCATGGTAATGAAATATATTAATTAATAGAGCTGTTTGTGGATTAATCAATAATATCTTATTTTCAATCCTAAGTTAATTTTGGAATAACATGTAATATTTGGATAATATTTTAAGACATTAATTAAAATAATTTGATAACACTGTTTTAGTTATTAGTATCCCTATTCCCTAGTACGAGTTCTTACGTTACGAAAACTTTGAAAGTTTACAAAATCGTAAAATCAAACATAAAATTATTATACACGCTATAAATCAAAACTTTTTGACATAGTTGAAAAATATGTTAATAGTTATATTATTTACGATCATTTTAAATAACTAAAGATAAAAATAATAACTGAAGATAAAATAAATAAAAAAGTACTACTTATCTGAGTAGAGCTTTTAATTTAATTGTTTTGTTATAGGATCGTGAACAATATTGTCTTTTGTTTATATATTTATTTATTACATAACATAAAAGTGAAATTCGTGGATGGTATTAGAACTCCTGATTACATTTACTTTATAAAATTATGAAGTAACGAACAATATACGTTGTAAAAAGTCATTGACCTAAAACTTAAATACGTTTACAACGATAAAAATTACCTTCAATTTAATTAACATAATCTGTTAAACAACAAACGTGTAGATTAATGAGTAAATTATAAGATAATAAAAACATAACATTATCATATTTTAACTTTTGCTAAAAGAATTTGTAAACGAAATTAAAAATAAGGAGATATTAATAAAAAGGGTAAAATAGTTATCTGAATAGTATGTAATAGCAGTGGTGTTATCATTACGTCATATAATAAGTAACATTATCTGTACCTTAATATTAAATATACAGGGTTATTTGTAATTAGTTGGCCACCTCTTGCATCAGCCTCACTACATCAATCCCAAAAACATTCGTTCAACAACTTTTTTAAAATCTTATAAGCTAAAACTTAAAAAACTATTAATTTTAAAAAGTTGTTGAACAAATGTTGTTGAGATTGATGTAGAGAGGCTGCGTTAATAAAGTAATTAGTATGTTCACAGTATATTATTATGACACAGAACTAAGATTTCTTTATCAAAAAGAAGATCATAAACATAGAGAAATTATTAGATTTATTAACAATGCAAATATTATCCGACTGAACATACCATACCGTGTACTATATTCCATTAAAAGGATAGCATCACCAAAAAAAAAATACATTGACTCATTGTAACTAGTTCAGGTCAAAAAGTAAGTTTTTTTTGTACCTCGGCACTTTGGTAAAAAAATTTAGCAGTAAAGACTTAAAAGAGTAAAACAAACGAACTCACAATCGCATACTAATGTACTAACTTAATCATAGCGTTCATTATCGGGTTCAAATTATTTGTTTTTCAAAATAACAAAATATAATACTCTAAGGAAGAAATCAAACGTTAAATGATCACTTATTTCTTACTAACTTACTTATTTAATCATTTAATTATCATAGCATATTACAAATCAAGATTTCAAAAAAACACAAGCACATTGACAAATCTATGAGCCCAGCGAATAAGCTGCAAGAGCAAACAGACACACGGAGGCTACTTTCGGATTTATAATATTATTTAAAATTAATTATTATTAGGTATTGATAGAGTGCTGCACCATTGATAATTTATTTTACTAGGCGAAGCCAAAACTAAGCAGAAAGAGGCTTTTAATAGTTTGCTATACTATTTAATAAGGCTTTTTCAAGTTGCAAGTAGAATTAACTTGTATGTATATATAATAAGCAAATAACCATCCTAAACTAATTAGCTATTAAGATCAATTAAAAATTCTTCACATCTTTCTTTGTGGAGCTTTCTTGATAGATTCAGGTAAATTGTTCTATAGTCAGCCAACAACAACATACGAGTTCTTCATGAAAGTAGTGTTAAGAAAAAGTTAAGTTTATATTTAATAACTAATCAAATGGTAGTGTTGGAAGCACGTTCAAACTCGTTAAGTAAATTCTCATTCAAGGTTACAAAGCCAATATAACTATAATTTTATTTATTTATTTTAAATCTTTATTGAGCCAAATAAAGGTACAAAAGGCGGACTTAATGCTAAAAGCATTCTCTACCAGTCAACCTGAGAATCCAGTAAAAGATAACACAAAGAGGCGATATACTAGTGTCACTTAAATAATTAAAACAAAATAATAAAAAAAGAAACATTGGAACAAATATGTGAAACTAAGAACGTGCACAACAAATATAATGTACTATTTAGATTACAATGTTGTTTAAAAAGAAAAATATATAATCAAAATGGGAAACGTTTAAACTGTGATTTAGCAAATTAACAAGAATAAAACTACCAAGAAAGATCATCTATATGACAATTCCACAAAAGATTGCAATCCATTTTTATGAACAGGTTTTTGACAGATGTAAAGGGATTTTTTTCTATTTTAAGACAATTTTCTGTTTTTTAAACAAAAGTCGTGTTTTGATATTAATTTGTATATTTTCTATTTATTATTTAACAGTGAAGCCTATAAATTTTATAGTAGGTATGTGATAATACAAATTAAACATTTTTAGGGATTTCGACTTATCAGAAAGAAAGGAAGAAATAACTTTGTGTAGACAATAAATACAATGAAGAAAGCTGCTGACTATTTTTTTTATTAATTTTAAATTGTTTGAAATATGTCAGTCAGAAGAATCATGTTTAAAAAACATGCCAAACGGAGCCGGGGGAGTGGACATACTTTGTAAAGTCGGCTACAAAAGTGGCTTCTAAGCTTTGTGGGACTTACAATGTAGTTAATAGTTTCTTATAAGGCGATAACGATTCAGCGTTGAAAGAATCAGTGAAGCACTTTAAAATTTGATGATTTAGTTTGTTACTTAACCAGAGACGGACTTCAATTTATTATAATTAATAATTGATCTAGGTGTATTCGAATAAAAGTATTTATATCGTTATATTGGAAAAAAAATAATAGTTTTAAAAATATTTCAAGATATTTCAAGCTACTCAAAAAATAAATATGTTTGTCTACTAGCTGTGCCTGCGACTTCATACACGTAGATTTCGATTTCAATAAAATGTACCCTTTGTGCTTACCAATGCATAAACTATAACCCTTCAAAGTTTCATCAAACTCCGTCAAGCAGTTTTTGCGTACAGGTATTTCTAGTTTATTTTTATGTTATTTTATGTCCAATCACATATATTTGTTTACAGATACATATATTTGTTTAAATTTTAAAAAATTCTAAAACGTTAAGAAGTTAAGTACAGACATACAGACGCACAGACAAAATGAAAAACCATTGTTTTGGGTTATGAATTTGAACCAGTCTCCTCATTATGAATTTTAGAATATTTCTATGTAGCTCCAGATAGCGATCAGTTACAGTTTTATTATATGTATACAGATAAATTTCTTGAACACTATAAGTACCTAATTATATAAATAATGAAGAGTGTGCAATAACAATTAAAAACTAAATTTTACTCAGAGTTTTTATGTATAAAAGTTATTTACATTCACAACTAAAAGACACAAAAAGATAAACAGACAAATAATTAAAAAAAAATAGAAATGGATTCTGTTAATTAATCGTCCACATCCTGGCTATATATTTTTTTATATTTTCAATGTACATAGACTACTCTTCTACAGGTTTATTACTTGTATAGATAGAACAAGATTTGCATGGTACCTATTACGTGATTCATATAAATGGACATAACTTTTTATTTCTAAACCGACTTAAATAAAATAAACATTAAATGTTAAGTGAAGACCATTACAATTTATTCCTGAAAACTGCAACCAAATTGGTTATGCCTTTCTGAGATTAGCGTGCACAGACATACATACATACAGCCATACAGACATACAGCCACATACACATATAAACACACAGAAATATAGACACACAGACAAACAGACAAATTGAAAAAGCATTATTTTGGGTTCTTTCACTTTTCTAAAGGCCCCTTATAATGTTTTTTTTTTATTTTTTCCATTTACTGACATCGGTGGTCAGTGACAGTTTTTTATATGGAGAGAATATTCTTTTTTAATACTACGCTATATACGTATATATACGTAATGACCTTTAAACCTGGTTTCCAAATAATATTAAACATACTCATATATATTTCTTTACATACACAATGACGTTTAAATTATCATTTTTTTATTTTATCCTAATTAATCTAATTTATTGAACAGTTTTACAAATATGTTTCCTATATATTATTTTTCCTTATACGTCACATAAACACTAACACTACACTGTCGCTTATAATTACAGAATACGGCTCTGGATTTTAAACTTATCAATATTTGTACTCCTAAGTACCATAACCCATATTCTCAGTAGTGTTTATAAACGTCCCTTAAATTTAAATTTAGTCTTTTGTGTGCTTTCAATATTAATAAGGTGATTTTAATATATGATGTGAAGAGTGATTTCAAGTAATACTTATATTATATAGTTGAAATATTATTTTGTATTGAAAATGACAAAAGGAGTCAACATATTTGCGGCCTTTTCATTTGTATGTTTATTTTATATATTTTTTTCATAATACTCAATGTCTTGAGTGTTCTTTTTTTATATCTACGTTGGATAAATAATAAGTATAATTTGATTTTAAGGTATTCGGCGCTACAATTTTCTCTGTAATGCTTTACATTTTAATTAAAGAGGACCAGCTGCAACACCCCAAAGACCAGAACCCAGTGGTTGGCAAAGTCTCCTCTCATTACTTGCCTCATGTATTTGGCCTGCGTTTAAACAAAACATCTATAGACTTGATTGTTTCTTTCATTCTTCTCATCTCCTTGATGAAGATGATATTTTCAGTTCTGCTGCTAATTGGAATCAAAAAGGTAATAATAATATTCTTAGAGATAATTAGAAATACGAATATAGTGTTCCGAAATATAGTTCATATTTGGTTCCACAGAACAAGCCTAGTTTCGTAGTAGCATACTTCAGTTTCGGATCTCTTCTGTGTCTTCTGTTGCTGGTCACTGCTGTGCTAGAACTAGTGCAGTTCTTGTGGCAGACCGCGATCATAACTGGTATATACACATGTAAGTAAATTATGCCTATTTTGTTTCATTTATAATACGTTTTATATATGATATGAACAATTTCCAAATATCCGTCAAAAATATTTCAGAGGTTTTTAACGATATTGCAATAAATGTAAAATAATTATTAAATTTTCAGTTTTTTTGATTGAGCGTCTTTCAGTGGTATACTCCGTTTATGAAAATATGGAAAAAGAAAGTGACTCCAATCTTCTTTTGGAAGAAGAAGAGTTCAATAATCCAGAAACGTTGACTAATATTATTAGTTCATAGGTTTTTTAATTGAAATCTTTATGTTTTATCGCTATATTATATTTGAAAATATATTTTTAAAAATTTACAATAAAATATCTTAATTATTGTATGAAAATATTTATTAACATGTGTATATGTTAAGCTTATTTAATTGTTAAAAAAATATATAATGAAAAATAAACCGATATGGGCTAGAATTCGAACCTGCGACCTCTGGAAAACCATCCTGTTGCTCCACTAGTCAATTAATTATAACTCTGATATGAACTGAAATATATGCTTTCAATATTTCAAGTACAAATAACTAAATACATTATAAATAATGTAGATTATATGTATAACTGGATATTTTGCAACAACTATAGTATTTTCCCTAACGTTATCTATTAGTTTGTTATTAAATAAACAAACTTAAAGGTACTATTAATTAAACATGTTTGATTTAATATTGAGTATTTAAAAAATACTCAATACTAAATCAAATCAATATTAAATTAAGAAATAAACATTTAATTGACACTGGCAGGGATTCGAATCCGCAACCTCTAGAAAACCTTCCCGTCGCTCTACAAATTGAGCTACCTTATCCCAAAGGTTAAGGATTCGAATCCTGGACTGTATAGATTAATAGTCCATTTTGTATTTATTTATACATACAAATAAGCTTAACAATGCCATACAAGCCTACATATATTTTCGGACACTGAGTTAGCTTTATATTGGAGAAATAATTGTATGTTAAAAAAAATAACTTCGGCCAACATTCACTTTTATTGTTCAACACATACAAAAAATATATAAAGCACCAATAATGTATTACTTGAATAAAATATTAATTTTATAACTTTAGCAACAACACATTAAACTTTTACAAGTCTCATGTATGTATAATTTCATTATTAACAAATAAATATAATTGTATATAATTGTTATTTTGTACACTGGCCTAAACCTCTTCTCTAGTATTAAGTTGCACGTAGAAGCTGTGGCTGAGGAGAATAGCGTAAACATTAAGACCTGGAAAATAATATTAATTTAAAATGTTATACTTTCATTAATATCTTGTTCCTCTCGTATTATCGTAATCGTCGCTACCCCCAAAACATAGTTATTTGTTACTATAATATTTCATAGGAATTTGATAATAATAATTTAAGAGTATTTTTTTTATTAACCTATTTATTCACCACATTCATCCGATTGTAACTAATGTATTATCAATTAACAATACCGTATTGCAGTAATTATAGGATAGCAATTTTGTTAAGGCACTTTCCAACTTAATGTGTAACCGCCCCATCGCGTTGGTCGAGTGGTTATCGCAGATGCCTAACATATAGCAACGCAATGGAGCCTCGGGTTCGATCCCCGACAGGGACAGTCATGTATGTGATGAGCATAGATGTCTGTATTTCTGGGTTTGGTCGTTTATTAAATATATTCTCCGTAACTTTAGATGTATTTCTACGTATTTGTATCATTATCTAACACCCTTAACACAAGCAAATAATTTTCTTACTTAGGGGTTAGCTCAGTGTGTGTAACTTGTACTGTACTGTATTGTATTACTGTTGTACTGTATTATTATTATTATATTATTATTATTATTAATTAACAGCAAAATCTCTCTATAACCTACTTAAAGAAGCTTTCTAGAACAAGCACCGGTTCATTTCTAGAACTTATTTCAGAGGCGGCATTGGTAGGTTCTTTCCAAATTTGGATAGGTAGGGAGAGGAGTGTAGAGGGTGAAGACGTGCATTTTTGCGCATAATAAAGAGGCCCCTTAAACCTACTCCTGGGTCGCAAGTCCCAGGAGTAGGACTTGTGCGCAACTTCGCACTCGTGGGCAATTGACAACTTCTCGCACTAGTTGCACAATATACAAATGTTGAACCGTCATTATAGCTTAGCACAAAGCCGAGTTTAATGGGCTGTTTAAAATATTTTGTTACTAATTTGTAAATAACTTTAAATGTCTGAACTACGTTGCACTTTTTAGATCTGAAGAAAGCTTCAACTTATTTTAAACTCTAATTTAGTTACATCTTTAGTTTGAGTCAAAAAACTTCATAAAATACTAGAAACGTGTTAGAACATCTGATACATATCAATTCGAATCTATTCTTTATTTTATATCTATATGAGATATTTCTCCGAAATAAGCGTTACTAAAATGATTAAGATATTATTGACATACATTTATTACTTACAAATATAGAAGACTTCCACACAAATAGTTCCGGCGTCATACTCATTCGCGTTCAGGAAGAAAGTAAACATTGACAGCAGGAAAAATATCACCCACATGAAGAAATATGATCTGATGATGGCGGGACGCTCCTGTAAATACAATACTAGTTATTTGTATTTATATATATTATTATTATTTCATTCGAATTGCGATCAACGCAATTGCAATGTTCCTTATTAACAGCTGTGCCGTTGGTCGAGTGGTTAACGCAATCCTAGGCCTAGGGTTTGATTCCCGACAGGTGTAGGCTTACGCGTAATGAGCATAGATGTCGGTTTTTAGGATTTAGCCGTTTGTTAAATATATTCGAAATATTTTCAATGTGTATTTTATATATGTGTGTTTGTATCGTTGTCTAACACTTAAAAAAAAAACAAATAATTTGCTTACTTGGGATTAATCAATTTGTGTAATTTATATAGTGATATTATTATTACTAAATGCCATTTACGTATTACTTACTTAACATTTTTGTTAAGTTTTTGCAAAAATTTACTAATTAAAGAAATTACCGTAACAACGCCGAAAATGAAGAAGACATCGAAGAAGAACTTTGCCAGGAACATGAAAACTAGGATAATTGACATCGCATATATAGCGGTGACCTTGGCTTCCGCTTCATAATCATGGATCTCTCCAAGCCCTTCCTTTATTGGTTCAATGGTCGCTGAGACTACTATCATAATTACGAACAGCGAAAATGAAAATACCTAAAACAATATATATTTTTTTTAAATATAGAATGCTAGAATTATCAACACTAGAACTGAACCTGATACTTTTTGGATATTAACTGGATGGACTGGATATTAACTAACTAAGCTGTCGTGTCAGTCATAGAAATCTTAATATTTCGTATTCGTAATTGGAATTGATGAATTTACCGTTCTATACTATAAAATTTTAAAGGATATTACATAATAAAGTCCACCTCACTAATAAGTAGAAACTAGAAACAGAAAAACAAAAGATATACGGGGATTAAATATTATTAGATATTTCTGTATTAATTATATTTTAATATTATTAATAGATAACTAGTTTTATTTTACAAACCGCATTTAAACATCCCATCAGAATGTTCCCACTCTTTAAGTCGAAGACAAAACAACATGTGTCTAGTTTAGGTAGTCCCATGGTGACCTGGAATTTATTTATCATCTATTATTTCTTTTTTTTTATAATTCAATTTCGTATTTGTAGTATTTTATATTATCAAGTAATCTATTCTTAAACATTTTATCTTATGCGAAAAAGTTATATCAAAATTCAAGCTATTAATTTGTAAAACGAAAGTACAGTGAAGTTAAATCATATATCCATAACTATGTATAAAATTTCAGTTACATATTTTGTTAGTTTTAATTAGTAACTGAAGACTGGAGACTTTGTTCTAAGGAGCAACTTGGCGTCAATTCCTAATAATTATTATATATCATTGCTGCAACTGACTGACATCAGGAATTGCACATGTTGTATGTTACATAACAATTAATCTAAAATAATATATAAGAACAATTATTCAATTATTTTATGTTATAGCTTGCAAATTCAAAATACAGACACAAACAGATAAATCCTTGAAATATTGTATATTTTCATAGGATTTTATAATTTTAACTAACAAATATGTCAAATGTAAAAGAAATCAATGCAGATTAAAATTAAGAATCGTTACTATTATTTTATTGAACATCAGACAAATTTGATCTAAAATTTGTGTCTGTAATATCAACCTCAAGATCAAGATAAATCAATGATCTCCCAAAATCATAAAAAAAAATCAATGACAAACGAAATGGTCAAGTATATTTAAATTATGGTCCATATTAACAAAATTAAAATATTTAAAAATAACGTAAAGCTTTTCTTTTTGCTAAACGTACTTTTAACAACAATAATAAATCAGATTTAAACATTTAAGGTCGCTAAATTACTGATGTTACAAGATTCGGCACATGGTGCATTATAAATAGAAATTGCAAAAAATACTTACGTATATTATATAGCACTTTAAGTTCGTACACAAGTCACCGGCGTTGTCACAATAATCTAAAATGGAGGCTGCTACCCTACCCCTTAGATATCCCAAAGAATATAAAAACAGAATGTCACAAACACAAATCATTTAATTTCAACAATTTAAACTAATTTCAAACCGACTTAGTACATATTATATTTAAACTCTAGTTATCTAGACTTAAGTTAATCTGTAAATTAAAAAAAAATGTGTTTGTTCTGTTCGCTCTTCACGTAAAAACTACTAAACCTATTAAAATCTGATTCCACTATAGGTTTTTTTTTAATACAGGGCAGATTATGTCACATCTAAGATCTTAAAGGCTTAACAGTAAATGAATGACAGATTTTATTATTACTGTAATAATTCCGAAACTTCAAAAGTTTCTTCCATTGTATCATTTAAAGCACAACGTAAACAAAATGGAGCTTATGTAATTAGTATTGTAGATATATATAAGACGTTTTTGACGATGTAGTCTGTCAATGTGTTTATTGAAAACGTTAACGAATTTTTGAAAATATTTTTATTTAGTAAAAATCTTTTGTCTCTATTCCTGTAATTCCTTACTTTAAAATTAGTTAGGTATGAACATAAATTATGAACTACAGTTATTTTCTTGAAATCAATAGTGTGTTTGTGGTATTTATACAAAATGTTTGTAAAAACTAAATGTAGCATTTTATTTGTATGCGGAACATCTATATTATTAATACTCTTTGCAACACTCCGGCGTCGGTCAGTCTGAAAATATAATCAATGGGAGAAGTCTCATAATACTTGCTAGTCGTCGTTTGCTAGATGTCGTCACTGACAATTTTTAGTTCATCATTGTATAAGGGAATATAACTCTTTTATACTTATACAATAAAGAAGCAAAATCAATTGAAAACAAAATCCTTGGAAAAAATGATACATGAAATAGAGTAGGTAACATATTTCTATAACGGTATCTTGGTTTCACAAAACATGTGAAATGTCTTGGAAATCGTAAATTAAAAAAAAAATTGTTTGTGTAAGTAGGTACTGCTCGTTTTTTATGAACATAAACCTCTTACAATTATATATATAAAGAATTAGCACATCTCTAATAGACAACGAACGGACTTTTTCGACACCCATATTTTAGGTCAAAGATAAACCACTCATTCTCAGGAAGTCGTATTCCACGATTTGGATATTATTGATGTTTTCATTGATTATTGATGATTTTGGAGAACGGAAAGATAACGGTGTAGTCAGCAGGATCTGAGCTGACACATAGGGATAAGGGGAAATGGTTTTGGTAATACAACCTTTGGAAAAAAAAAGTAAGTATGCACAAAACATTTGCGTGTAAAAGGGAAGCAGTTCCAGGTGACTTGCCAATGTCCCATTATAAAGAAAGAGATTATAGATTATCTCACATCTTGTTGACTTGACTGGTTTTTGACTTTGAACTCGAACATCATACAATCACAGACGACGTACAGCCGTGATTGGTTATATAAGTATAAAGAAAAAGGAGTAAATCGAAGGTTGGACTTCAAAGGTTGAAGAGTTAATCGATGGGTCAACTTAACCCCCTTGATTTGTAGTGTTGTCTTTTCAGTTTTTTTTTCATATTTATTTTCTTTATCTCTACAGATATTTATTGTGTAATCTTTTAAGCTAGTCGCGTCGCGCTCTTTACCTAATAGCTTAATTTCTAACTTATCATAAAGGAATCTTCAAAATATTACTCACGTGAAATCAAGAACATAGTTGAGTTAATTTAATAAAATATGATTTTTATATAATTATGTAAATTTAAATAAGCTTAACATGGCTATACATGTTTCAAGATATTTTTAAACATTAATTTCGGTAGTGACATCTTTTCAACTAAGCAAATTATTTGCCTGTGATAAGGGTGTTAGACAACGATACAAACACACATTATAAATACTGCTAATATATTTAATAAACGACCAAACCCAGAAATACAGGCATCAAAACTAATCACATATTCCGAGAATCGAACCCGAGCTCCTTTGCGCCGCGATAAGACATCTGCGCTAAACCATTCGACCAACGCACTATGGGATGAATCCGTGCAAACCGTCTCAAAAATGGCTCTTGTGAATGTTAGGTTTTGAAAATGTTGTTAATGTACATGCTAAGTTAACTGAATGTCTAATACATATAATTAAGCATTTAAAGTAGATTTTTTTTTTTTAATAAAACCAGATTTACAAGTTGATGGTCAAAATAACGTCGATTGTGTAGCTCAGAATTCTTTAAGTTTACATAGTCATATTTTTATTATTTTCAATGAAAATCTATAAGTGTTATATATGGTTAGTATAGTTATTAAGTACTCTGTTTAAAAAAACATATATTGACTTAATAGACTTTTATAATTGACTTTTCTTTAATTCTTTAATAAAAATACAACATGGTTGTACGGTGAAGTTAAGGTACAATTCGAGAAAATACGTATGGATATCACACTTACTATAGCTGGAGAACGTTGACAATCACCAAAGTCTTACGAAGATCTATCAGAGAAATCGGAAAAAATTAATAATATGGAATAGATTCAAGAATATGGACTCGTGTACATACATAATGTATATGTCCAAGGATTGCGGTCTGAAGGAAAAATAGATGAAGCTGATCAGGTTGTGTTTTTTTGTAAGTAATTTTCACATAAGGCAAATACAATATAATATTTTCATATTATAAAACTTTGTAATGATTGTTCATTAAGCCATGTAAACCATATTTTAGTACTAAAAAATATATTTTAATTTTTGTAATAATTATTTTTATTTTTTTTATATAAATATAGAATGAAAAATAAACCGATACGGGCAGGGATTCGAACCCGTGACTCCTAGGAAACCGTCTTGTCGCTCTACCAACTGAGCTACCATATCAAAATAAACCGATACGGGCAGGGATATATTATAAATTGAAAAAAATAACAACAAATGTTCTTTTATTTGATAGTATATATATTATAAATACTGCTCACCAAATTTCAGCTTAATAGTTCAATTAATAAAAAAGTTATAGTCCGGTCAATTTAGACATTTGACCCACGACAAATTCAGGGGAAGCTGAAAATTCTTAAAATTGTTTAAATTATAATTATAAACATTGTCTTAAAAGTCCCAACCGATCCCATGTAAGGAAAAAATTTTAGCGGGGTAATAAGGTCCAAAAAATGAGTTTTTCGCGATTTTCTTGAAAACGGTAAGTTTTATCGCAAAATTACCCCAGACATAATTTGTAGATCAGGGAATTTCCTATAAAAAAGGTATCAATAATTTTTTCCCTAAAAGCCACCGCTTCTGAGATATAACGATGCAAAAAATTGCGAGCGTCATAATATGCCTAAGTACCTCATCCATATACTTTCTGTAGCTGTAATGTAAGTAAGAATATGTATCTTATATATATCTTTTTGAATTTCGAACTACCTTCAATTTTAATCTCCCAAAATTATAAGCCATTACGTATATATTGCGCTTACCTTGAATTTCAATTTATTTTATAACAAATTTTATCTTATACTTTGTAAAAAAAGTATATATTAAAAAATATTATATCTATTGTTTAAAAAACAAAATAAATAATTTCTCTACTAAATCTGACTGACTATAAGCTTATTACAAAACATCAAAGGCTGTTTGTTACCTGGTTTTAATAAACTCTTTGTACCTTTGGAACATTTTACATAATACAAAAACTTTATTATATTTTACAATTAACAGACAGACAACACTTTATTATACTTATATGAAACACAGCTTTATTAAGGTTTATATTATTAGGGTTTATACATTATATAACATTAAAATATTATGTAAAAGGTAAATAACGTTTAACAAATATTTTACTTACCATATGTTTTTATAATTTATTTAAAACTCCTATTTACGGACAGTATACAGATGTTAAACAAGACTTTTTAAAAGTTTGGATTCGAGTTCTAGACTTCTAATTCAAAAAGTAATTAACTTCTCAGAAGTCTAATACTAGATGTCTATTTATTCATATCATGTAGTTTTATTAGTGGAAGCACTTAGGCCAACTATATTCTACAATACATTTTTTAAGGTTCTGTACTCAAAGAGTAAAAATCCAACTGAACAGAGAGACAGATGTTGCCTCAAGGTTACACTATTGTATGTATTAAGGGATCGAGTTTCATTATACCTGATATTCTCAGAATAATACTCATGAGTATTTTATATTTTAAATGTAACTTAAAATCACCGACAGAAACATATTCTTACTTACATTACAGCTACAGAAAGTATATGGATGAGGTACTTAGGCATATTATGACGCTCGCAATTTTTTGCATCGTTATATCTCAGAAGCGGTGGCTTTTAGGGAAAAAATTATTGATACCTTTTTTATAGGAAATTCCCTGATCTACAAATTATGTCTGGGGTAATTTTGCGATAAAACTTACCGTTTTCAAGAAAATCGCGAAAAACTCATTTTTTGGACCTTATTACCCCGCTAAAATTTTTTCCTTACATGGGATCGGTTGGGACTTTTAAGACAATGTTTATAATTATAATTTAAACAATTTTAAGAATTTTCAGCTTCCCCTGAATTTGTCGTGGGTTTACTGATTTTTTGGTCTAATTTGACCGGACTATTACAGATTTTTGAGACACACAGGTACACACGGTCCGGTCCCATAGTGCCACGATACAGCGGCGTTTATGTTTGTGTCCCAAAAATGGAGTTACTCACCTTTTAAATCAAGTACCTCCCAGGTAACCCCAGCTTGTGTTTATTCCGCCTATTTATCTTGTGTATATATTGTATTACTAAAAAGATTAACAGCAAAGTATTTTCTTAAGTACATATTCATTAGTAAAAAAAGATCAGTGTGCGTAAGCATATTGATTTAATTAAACTTATGTCATGAAGAAACTGTAGGTCTAGATTTTAAATTACCTGGATAACTCTTTTAGAACGATAGTTGTGTTATATAAGTAAAACTATTCAAAATATTTGATGAGGCTTAAGATATTTTATAACATCTTTAGCTTAAACAGTTATTCACATTAGCTTTAGAAAAAGAAATTAAAGAAAAGCGATAGAAGCTGGAATGTCCTTAAATATTTTTTTCAAGAGACAAAGCTATTTCCTTATCGTTATTCGTAATAATTGATTATTTTTATGAAGGAAACAGGGTGGAGATTAAATAAGAGATTATAATGTATTTCTTTCCATTGGTAAATGATTTTAATTTAATAATATTATGTGGTGATTACAATTTAGGATTTTATGAGGTCCATTTTTACTTTATATATTTAGAAGAACTATATTTTATATTGAAGATTTTATGACTAACATTGAAAACTAGAAACTTTGTGACGGTTAAATATAGTTAGTTTTATTCTAACTTTAATTATTTGGGGGCAGTATAATAAATAAATCACTTTTTTGTGTTTTACATTCAATTTTATTATAATTTCATTTTTTTTCAATATAAATAATATATTAATAATAATAATATTTTTTTTCTATATAAATAATAAATAATGTATTTTATTATTTATACAGATGTATATTATGCACCATTGATATCTGGGTTGCCCATAGCTATATACTGACTTTGAACTACAAATAGGAAATAAGCTCCAAGAACTGAAAAAAATGTATAATATTAATTATTATAAATATCTATTGCAAATAAAACAATACTGAATATCATATCACTTAATAAATTTCACTCTTCAGTCTCATTTTTCCAAAAAATTATGTATATTATTAATTTATAAAATATATAACCAAATTCAAATTATCTTTTATAATTTCATAGAGCATATGGCGCAATTGTTATCATGTTTTCCTTTTATATACAAGGCCCGGGTTCGATCTCTAAAATTGCAGTATTATGAAGTAAATATTGTCAATAAATATAATATTTGATATAGTTTATATGATATCAAGTAGTGAAGTAATGTGGTGGGATATTATTCATTAAAAAATCTTTTTTTATTATCTAAATCTATACTTGTTTCAAAGATCTTAACATTTTATTTCTAGATATTAATCTCAGTAGATGTATTTCTGTGATCGTATCAAAAAATACCCAAGACTTATTTTCTTTAAAGTAGACACAGACTCTAAGGTGAAACCAATATATGATACTTATTCTATATTTAATAGCATTAGTAAATAGTTTTTACATAATACTTAATAATTTAACCTGAAGAAGAACTATTAAAGAACATCCAGGTGACATTTTTAGTAACAATATTAGTCAAGAAAATATATATCAAACATAATAAATAATTAAAGTTAGTACTTACTTATTTCCACGAGTCCGAAAATTATATTCCAAAGACCGATGTAGCCATATCCAAGAGATACGAAGAATAGGATCATGTAAATGATGAGAAAAGTCGTGGCGTAGATTAAAAACGCTTTGACATATCCTCGTCGTTCCTAAAAATAATAATTATTAATAACGTTCATACATAATGATAATGTCATTGTAATTTACATTGTTTTTATGAGTCAATGAATCAATTTGTTAATATGTCAAAAACATAAACAAGATGGCCGACCAAAGATATTTGTTATTTTAATATAAAAGTTAATATAATATTTTATGATTGGGACTCTGTAATGTAATGGTAATACTCTATATTTTATTATATTATAAGAATGATATATTTAAATCATCCTTGTACCTAGTATTGTCACTTTTGCTCTTAAATTTAAGAGTCCGGGTAGTGAAAACTTTTAAACCGTTTAATTTACTGATTTACTGTGTTTTTTATAAATATGCATATGCATAGATAGATATATATATATATATATCTATGCATGTGTATGTCTACACGTTTTATTAAACGCAAACATACCTTGTGCAATCCAATTAAAAATAAAACGGCGAAAGCTAAGAAAAGTAAAAGGAAAAAGAGCGTAACAGCACTACGTATAATCAGCATCGTAGCTATCTCCTTAAACTCATCGGTTAATTTGAACAATTTCAACCCCGAGGCTAGTATTATTATTGAGAGAATCGTTTGGATGAGATGGTAAACCTGGAAACATAATTATAGAAAATTTAACTGACAATCCTACCTTAATAGAAAAGTCTTCAAATCTTCATGGAATTTTAATAAATATATAATGTAAAATTAACCGATACCAATCCCCTCGCTCTACCAATTGATCTACATGACGCTATAGGTATATCGACGGAACTGTTTTCCAGAGGTCGCGGGTTGGAATCTGCTTGGATCGATTTATTTTAGATTTTATATTTATTTAAACTTTAAATAGGCTTAACATGGCTATACATGTTTATAGATAATTTCAAACATCTTCATGATTAATTTTCAAAGTATTAGATTATAAGAAAATGTATAATTACGACGTGAAGGTAACCAATGATGAAGCAACCAGTCCTCAAGGGTATGAAGAAGCAACAGCTTCTAAGACGCATCATTTTCAGGATTTCAGTTCACTGAATCAGAAAAAAAAATCTATATTTATATTATTGTAATATAATATAATAAAGAAAAGGTCCTGATTTTAACATATGTATAACTATCACACAAAGATTAAAACTTAAAAATAAATGGTCTAGTTAAAATACCGTTATATATTGATGATATTTAATTGATTTATAATGATATTTTAATAGTTTTATCAATGACTCAACTTTTAACAGGAATATGTTTAACTAAATAAATAAAATAAATATATATAAATACTTTTCTTATTAATTAGTTTTAAAAAGAAACGCTAGAAATATAAAGTACAATTTGTAACGTAAATCGAGTCAATTTTAACGAAAAATTAAAATTATAAAAGCAACACCCCATCTTGACTTACCTAATATTATTACTTTAAGAAGTGATAACTTAAATATATATCACTCCGTTCCTCAATCTAATGGTGTAAAATATTATTGTTACACGAAGTTCTTGAACCCACAATGGAAATTGCTATAGAATCACCCACTATCACATCAAAGGGTGTAATATCGTTGGTACGTGGGTGCATGCACCCTTGCAATTCGAAGTAAAAGTTATAAAAGTTATTCAGGATGATTTGTTTTACAGTATTTTACACAATATACACAATTTTCACAACAGTATTTTAAGGAAAAAATCTTAATGCTATATCGACGATTATTATTTAATCAAATGATAAATATATTTAAATGATATACAGACCTTAATAATATATATATTTAAATTGATCTTCCAGACAGGAGATTGATAGATACACAGACAACCACTTCGATGAAATCAAGTTGTTGAAATAAAAACTAATGCTTGATCAAATGCAACGTATAATTAACATTCAATAATTAGGTATTTCTTAAAAATTCAATTTCTGTCTCTTTTTCTCATCAGTCATTATATATTTAACGAGAGAGACAATCAAAAATATGTCAATTAGATATTTAGATACTTTTGTAATTACCGAAACATCTATCATATGACTTCATTAGTAAAGAATTTCGGTATAAATCAGGACTAACGATATTTACAAATGTTAATATATTGACAATACTTAAATCTTAACAAAATATTAGGTATATACAGAACATTTTATTCGATGAAATTGCTCATTTTTAAAACACAATGCTAAGTTTATACGCAGGTATAGTTAATCACCGTTATCATCTCGCTATATCTATCCCAATTTTGGTGTCTGCGCAGTATATTTTTTCTTCCATTCATCCCTGTCACTCGTCATTTCTGTACACCCTCCCTTCTGCTAATTATTGTCTTTCACGCACGACATCAATCTGTTTTACCTCCTCTGCTTCCCTCCACTTCCATATCTTACACTTTCTTTCAATAACATGTCTTTCATCCCTCCACATAATATGCCCATACCATAAAAAACGACATCCTCTATAACTTTCTGCTACTGGCGCTACTCTCGAGCTTCTTCTAATATACTACTTTCTTATTACCTCACAATTTGTATGAGTACATTTTAAATCCATAGTTTTTAATGCCCAGCACTCAGATCTATACGTAGCCACAAGCCTATTGATGATGATTTCATAGACCCTAAGAGGAAACCCTTAATCGCATGTCGTCGCCGTGACTGGTCGCCATTTCATCCATCCCGCGTTGATTCTGTGCCCTATGTGCCGTTCAATATTGCCACTTTGTAAGACGGAACTAAGGTAGCGCAAGTCGGGGTAGACCGGTAACATCATTCCGTCCAAATGAATAGGAACAAACGAGGAGAAATCTTCGAAATCGCAGAACAGATGTTCTGTGTTTAGAACGAAAGTTCTAATTATTTTCAAGCCAACGCTCTCCTGCTTTTCTTGCCATTCTAACAGTTTGATCTGTACCTTAAGTCCAGGTTCACCTACAAGAACAATGTCATTAGCGAACAGCATGCACCGTGCCTATTCCTGCATGTTAGATGTCAGAGCATCTATCGTGAACAAGTAGGTAAGAGCCGATCCCTGGTCCAATCCCAAAACCACATTGATCTGGTCGGTTTTGCTCAGCCGACCAGACGTGTGTGCTAGATCGACAGTAAATTTCACTAACCAACTTTACATACTTCCAGGCATATATTTCTCTTTAAAAGCACACCACACTAGATTACGCGGAACCCGGTCTAAAGCCTTCTCGAGATGCAAGTTTCTTTGTGCACTTCTGTACTTCTCGCATAACTGGTGTCATTTACAGATTTGTCAAATTGCTTAAATCTTTTTCATCATATGGCCTAAGCTAGATTTGATCGTGGTGTTTGCATAATTAAAAAATATTTGGTATAGTTCAGTTTTTCATCGTCATTGTTCAGTGCAAAGCGATTCCGAGTGGTCTTCTGGCCATGGCTTTATCTGTTCAGTTTGGGCTGTGTGTGTGTGTGTGTCCTGGTGTTTTATGACTGCAAGTGCCACTTAACTGTTTTGGCCTTCCCCTGAGATATCGGCATCTATGAAAAGGTAAAAAAAATATTTAGCTTGCAGTGTTCATGTAAATTAAAAAGGAATTGGTTCGATTAGTTTCGAACCCATTCCGGTTTTCTATTAATTAGTTAGAAGCAAGGCCATTGATACAAATGACATTAAAGAATGATATAAATAATTATAATAGCAAAACTTAAAAAAATATTTTTATTTTCAATATATAAATGGTTCATAACCCGACTCTGCAACCTCTGGAATAGTCTTTCCGTTGCTCTACAGACTGAGCTACTGTGTCGGTAGCAGTCACTTATATACATAATAGTCTATTGTGTGTCTTAAAGGCCCTACGCGCACTATATTCCTTAATAATGTAGGTAAATTTACCTTAATCTGTTTTTCGCTATTTTAAGAAATATACATTACTTAACAAAAATAACATCAAAATATTTAATACTACATTTCTGTTATAAAGTAATACCTCGATATTTAAAAAACCTCTGTAACTTCAAAAATAATTTGTTCCCTTTCCCCTCAGACCCAAAAACCTCTATAGGTTAACATTTCCAGTGCCAGCAACTTCATTGGAAGTCCTAAGGCGCGATATGAACCGACTTTAGTAGTATAAAAAAGGGGGAGGGCGCTCAGCTCATCTCCCGCAGCGCATTGTGGCGGATCCTAGTTAAGAACTAGGTTTTACATGCCTAATTATTTATATTACATTATATATTATGACGATGTTTTGCGTATATATACTTAACCTGCGAAGTTTTGATTCCTAAAAATATTTTTTTCTCCTCTTCGTTTTTTTATCCTCTAAAAAAACATAGCACATATTTATACCAGACTATTACTAATTTATATTGTAAGGCGCATACAGTATTTGATTAAAACTTCTTCATACTTTTGAATTCAATATATGAAAAAATGTGGTAGAGTCTTGTTTTTGTCGATAAATCTTTGAATCAATATTTATTGAAAATAATAGTTATTATAACATGATTAATAATCTACCTTATTTAATTAATTTAAAATGATAAAACGTCTACAACTGATTGTAGTTTGTTTTAATACAGAACTTTTTCTAAAACATATTTAATTATAATACGTAAACTCACATTAATAGTGTTTTCATATAAATATTAAACTGTCTCATATTTGTTCAGCTAAATTAACAACATCTGGCAACATTGAATCGACGAAACTATGTTTCTATTGTTTCAAAAAAATAAAGACAAGGAAAAGACGAACATGTATAGAATGTTAAATTAACGTACGTGTGTAACAATACCGAAGATTAGTTAGTAGAGCACCGGGACGGTCTTCCAGAGGTCGCGGATTCGAATCTCTGCCCGTATAGGTTTATTTTCATTCTATATTTATTTAATATTTCAATAAGATTTACATGGCTATACATGTTTATAGATGTTTTAAAACATTATTATCAATAAAACAAATCAAATCAATACAAATTTGTAGTCTATTCAATTAAAAATACAACTTCTAAATTAGTTCTCCAAAAAATAGCAAACAAAGAGGCCCTTGAATAATCGTAATAAGGAAAAATATTAATATTTATATTGAATAATAAGATAATGAAGTCTTGCAACTTTTAATTAATTCAATTATAATTATTTCCTTAACTCTAAAACAGTCCATATATATAAGCATAAAAAAATAACAAATGTATTTACACGAAGTTACGTATAACTATTTGCCAGATGCGAGTAATTTAATATGTCAAAGATAACTCTCGACTAGTATAAAAACATAATGTAGAATAAACATCCAATGTGCAATATATATTCAAATAAAATAAAGGGAGAGAAATCTGTTTATAAATCCTTGGATTCTAAAATCAACTTAAGGTTTAGAATTCTGACGAATTATCCTAGTTACAAAAAACATAACTAGAAAACTTATAATAATTTATACAAACGACACCGCGTGTAATTGGTTGTATTATAAAAGCTATAACATTCCCAACTGCCATCAGTCCCTGTTTTTAATTGGTAGATAAAACTACATACGAATATTAGTTTACGAATAAAGCTCACGTTAGACGCTTGAAGTTTAAAAACTCTGCGATTAAAACGTCTCAGAGTATTCTTGTCAAATCACAATAGAAAGTTTCCTTGAAGACATTTATTTTACCAACAGTATTGCAAGGATTTTAAATATGAATAACACGTTTCCAGAACTATCCAATAATACCACAGATCAGACACACTCGTATGAAGACACGTTTATAATTGTGTGGCTAATTGGAATCTCCGTGTCAATTCTGGGATTGCTGCTTCAGCTGGTTCTCTTCATTCTCGTGCCGAACTGCCGCAAATTCGACGAAATAATTCTCTGTGAAATGTCAATTGCAAGAACTGTGTACACCATCAGCGAACACTACATCATGTTCAGTGAAAATAAGGGAAATATTGTAAAAAATGTGGTTTTAGGTATATATATGCACAGTGACATTGCATTTCTTGTTTTGATTTTTGTGTTCACAAGAAATCTTTACAATAAAGTCGTAGTGGTGTTTCCGTTACAAACTACTAATATAACTTTGACTTCGATAATAACATGGCTACCGTCTTTTTTGGTGTCCCTGGCATTTCCGGTACTCTTGAATTTAGAGCCTAATTATTTTAGTAAACTTTATAAAATATATGCATATGTTAAATTTATTGTTTGTATTTCAAATGCTCTGGTATTTGTCCAGATACTGCGCGTGGCCTGTCGTTGTGGAGGGGATAATAATCGAAATATTGGGGACTATTTGAAAATATCTTGTATTACCTTTGTTCTTATCAGCATCACAAGCTTACAAGTGTTTCTGACCGATATCATTTCATATTACGATAATCTCATACGTAGTCATATTCTTGTGTTGAGTTTCTGTGTTATAAATTCTTATCAAGTTTTAGGAATCACTGGTATTTTTGTAGTATTAGTTAAAAGTAAAGTTAATAATACGATTTTAAGACTTATATCAATTAAACTTAATAATTTGATGGTCGCCACTTAGTTGAAAAATGTAGAAGTATTAAAAAAGTTTATGAATTTAAATTGATTTGGTTTGAATTTTTGTACATGTTAGTAAGTAATATTAAAATAAGGTATTTTTATAAAAAAATAAATAAATAACATGCTCGTCTCATTTGTGAGTTCCATATCAAGCCCTGCTTCGGCTGCATCAGAAACCAAGAAATAAAGGCCCCTTTGGTCGAGTGGTTAGTGCAGACGCCTAACGGATAACGACGCAATGGGATTCGGGTTCGATTCCCCATAGGGACAGGCATGTATGTGATGAGCATAGACGCCTGTATTTCTAGGTTTGGTCGTTTATTAAAATATATTCAAAGTACTTACAATTTGTATTTTCATGTATTTGTATCGTTGTCTAACACCCTTAACACAAGCAAATAATTTGCATTCTTTCAATGTGTGCAATTTGTCCAGTGATATTATTATTATTATAATGGATTTAATAAGAATGTTAAGTTATACAACTTAAAAAAAATATAAGTTTGGATATTAATAATAGTCGTTAATTAATCCCAATGTCTTTTGTATCATGATAGGATCAGCTCGAATGTCACATAGATTAGTTTAATAAAGCCTTGTTTGAATATAGAGTCATATAGGTTTGAAACTTCATAAATTAGTGTATTATTTTAATTTAATAACTTACTTTAATGTTAAAGACATCATTTATAATATTTAAATAATAAATAACAAGGATGCTCGTAACCAGAGTTAATTATGGTTTTTATACTCTCATATTGTTAATGAAGAGTTTGTTAAAACATTCGTATGTAAATCGACATTAAATTAAACTTTTTTCTATTTGTTTCTTCTCTGCCTGTTAACAATTTATTATTATTATTTATTATTATATCAAGTACCTATATATTTGCATAATTTTATACATGTTTAAACTATATCAGTGAAGTTTAACTTCAAAACAAAGTATGGAAAAAAGATATAGATAGATAGAAGGAAGAGATAGATTCCTAGATATTACCAAAATTATGGGAGATATTAAGACAGATGTATATAATGAAATAAGATAATATCTATAAAATTGTTCGGAAGCAATCAAAACGTAATGATTAGAGGACGTATCGTCACAAGGCCAGGGTCGCTCTCTAGGAAACGTTAGTCGTCAGTCGTCAGTCGTCAGTCTGTACTCAGCACTCAGTAGTCGTCAGTCGGTATACTGTAGTCTACAACTGAATGCCGTAGTTCTCGCTTCAGTTACAGTTCTAAAATTAATATAACAGCAGTGTCTGGGTCGTTTGACAAAAATACATGAAGAGTTTTCAGCAGTTTAATATGATTAGTAAAAATTTATTAAATATTTTTAACGTGAGACTCAAATTATTGCTAGTGTTTATATAATAGTATATAAACGGTGTTTGTAAATAGTGAGATTGAAGAACTGATGGTTGGATGACTGAACTGAATTGACTACCACGCAATTTTGACCAATTCAAAAACATGGGAATCATATATTTATTATAAGTGGAAAACATTGTGTATTTTTCCGTCTTTAGGAGGGTTATAGCGTAAGTATTTATTATTATTATTTTTTATTTATTGCTTTGCTGAAAAATAATTAAATGTAATATTTGAAATGATGAACAAATGGAAAATAATTTCGCATTTTTTAATTCGTAAGTCGTTATTATTTTTACCTTTTGGTAATCTATAAAACAATGACCTTAAAACATTGCATTAGAATCAAAGTGCTTACATTTATGTGTTTCATTTTTATTTTATTCAAATAATTTTATAAACCCAAAAAATAGTAACCTCTCAAGGTTGTTTATTACTAACAACAAAAAATAAACAAACTTAACAAAACATGTTATATGTTATGTTATATCATGATGGTATCAAACTTATTTTTAAATCCAAAAATGTTTCGTGATTCAGACACATAAATCACTTAGTAGGGTGCGTGTGCGAATCGCTGATATTTTTCATTTCTTATAATCGCTACAGTTACCTTGAATTCACTCAATAAATAAAGTTAAATAATAAGAATTTGAAAGATAATTTAATATCGATTATGAATCAATAGTCAACACTATAACATAATAAATATGTTAGAAGAATATTAAAAGTGCTTTTCTATGACGTACATTTTGGAAATGAGGCAGTTAGAAATAAAGTTCTTTGATTTTGACTCTATATACAAATTATTAAGTAATCTATCTTTTTAGCTTTAAAAATAAATATGTTTACAATATTTATAGCTATATTCTATATAACACTTTTTTAGACAAAATCTTGATCTGTAACTGTTACGAGTATTATCTATTTTCTAGTTCCATAATAAGATTTACATTTAATAAAAAGTTTTAGGTAAATTAATTAGTCCTTCCAGCGGTCACTATAACTACATTTTCTCAATAACCATCTAATTTATTAGTTTATTTATACACGTAATTACAATTTCAGTTCATATAAAGAATTTAATATATTTCGTACTCAATCCGACAATGTGGCGTCGGTCTGGGACTGAAATAGTTTGTCCTATATCCAGGGTGACGTCAGACACAATATTATAACATTATATTTGATCTGAGATATATGATAATAAACATGGTGAGCTTGTAACTTAATTGTTATGTATATAAATATAACGTATCTTGAAATTGTGTATAAAAGCTTGGCGTATTGACATTTTAAATAAATGCACAATTTGTCATAACTGGCAGGACTCGAACTGAACTTTGGAATACCGTCCTGAAAATGAGACAGTATTGGTATTTCATACACTATTTTTTCATAATTTAATAAAAAATTAAAAACTGTAACTAATACTTTAGAGTTACAGTTGTTCTTGAATACTATTTCTATTGTCATTGTTGTTAGGTAAAGGTTTTTTAATTTCACAACAATTTCTATATTTTAAAATTTTAAACATCGGTTTGTCATTTTAGTTTGAACATTGAAATGGTCTTGACTTTTATTTTTACCTTGTAAAGTATATTGAACCATACACGGACATAAAATTTACTACTTTGTTATACGATAGCGCCATAAAAAAGTGCATACTGACAAACTGATGCTTATTATAATAATAGTAAATTGACTATGTTTGAGTCAAGATGGAAAATAAAAAGCTATTTTTTTTTCATATTTTTAAATCAAAATACCTAGTAGGCTAAAAATAATCCCTATTAATATTAGAAACACCAACATCGTGTTAAAATCGTAACGCATTTAATTTTCAGTTTGAACTCCATGTTAAGTTATTTTAATCTTGTTAAATTCAGAGACATGGCGCTGCCGATGCTGCGTCGCTGCTGCTTCTGCCTCTCCTTAGAGAGAGGAGGGATCTTCTTGTGCATCCTTTCTACTGTAAGTATATTCAATAATATCTGTATAACTAGATCATTTTAATAAATCATATGAGAATTATCGGGAAATATTGACCTAATATTTTGAAGCATTTGGAAATTTTTATGTTATCAAATTATCAAAAAAGCGTTGCTATATAATATAACTTGTAAATTTAGTTTTAATATGGACATTATTTAATTCTGTGAAACATAAACCAAGTAAACAATTATGGCGGAAAAATATATATATTTGATTTTCTTCTACATTCAGTATGGATAATACTGAATGTAACGCAAGATTTTATTTGTTCTAAAGCTTACCAATGGGGGCCCATCTGGCCCCCTCTTTTTAAGGGTGGGTCTCCTGACCCACCCGCTTCCCCGCTTGTAATAGCCAACAGGGCTAACAGTATAGACATACAAAAAAAAATCTAAAGCTTACCATTAATTATGTCTTATATATTATACTTTTCCTAATCAGTCTATATTATTACCTTAAGTTTTTATTGAAATAAAAAGCTTCAGACCACGTTTAGATCTTTTTAGTGTAATATTGTTTATTTTTATAAAATACTATGTAGCTGTTTCTAAAAGGAAACTTAATTTAAATATTTCCAATATAATAAGCAATGAACCTAAATTTTATCACAAAAATGTTTAATGCTAATAGAATATAGATTCGAAATAGATTTTGATAATAGAAATAATTACTCAAATCTCACAGATAATCTGTATAGCGGATATCATAGCTGGGTCGTGGAGTCTGCCGCGGCATCATCTGCGAGAGCAGGAAGATAATCTCATCTCTATGACCATGGTTATGTTCTCCACATTGTCAGCTATCAGCAACATCGTCGCCTTGTATGGAATTACTATGGTAAGTAAAACAATAACTTTAAACATCCAGTAAAATACGTTCACCGTCACATGTTTACATCTTCACCATCACGTTTACATGTTCACCATCAAGTGTTTACGTATTCACCATCACTTGTTTACATGTTCACCATCACATATTTACATATTCACCATCACATGTTTACATATTCACCATCACTTGTTTACATCTCGAGTGTAGTAAAATCCAAATTTTTAAATATATTTATGATTTACGCAACAAAATGTGGCCACAAATATTTTTAATTAAATTTAAAATAAATAATTTTCGGAAAAAAATGTAGAGATTTGTATTTTAAATGTCGTCCACTCTACGACACTATATATATATAGAGTGTAAAAAATCAGAAAAAAAAGATATTATCTATCAGTATGGCATTGAAACGTTATGATTAGGCAGCAACCCTTATTTTTGGGCCAACTTAATTAAGCAGTCTTATATCGAAATATACACAAAATACATAGCTTAAATTTTGTATAAATAATAAATGTACGCTATGAGTGTATTAATGTACTAAATTCATAAATGTTTAAGCCTGGCTGCGAGGAGGTGCGGCCGAATGCATAAAGGCTAACGTGATTTTTCAGACTCTTTTTATATAAAGTGAATCTCTCTTTATATAAATAAATATCGTGAATTGGACGATATTTTTCTACAATACAAATTTGTAATTTTTTTTTTATTTTTTTTTTATTTAATTAAAAATATTAGCGGCCACATTTTAATGTGCAGCTTGGTGTATATTCTTCTAATTATATATATTATATTATATATCTTTTCTAATATGTATATTCTGCTAATTATAAATAAACGTAAAAATTTGGTTTTCACTACACACCCGTGGTGCATTTTCTGCGGGATCTCGTATTATTAGGTATATTTGGAAATTTAAAGTAATAAAGTGTGTAGAAACTTTCAAGATCTTTGAAAAATTCTATGATAGGCGAAACATCAGTGAAGTTAAATAGAGTGGTGTGACTCCACTCACTCCACTCAGCTCAAAGACTTCGCCTAGCTGTAAGATTAACTTTTAGTTGACTTCTATTTCAAAGGTTAACTAACTTTTTGGTCCAAAAAATATTTCCGTTTCTTAAGTAATTATCTTTGAAATTAAGATTATCCTAAACAATTTTAGTAGATTAAAAAAAATAGTGGAAATAAATTTAAATAATATTACAATCAGTCAGTCTGTTTCGTTTAATTATCTTCAATTAGTTTTTCTCTTGTTATCTTTTAATTCTTTATTTTTAAAGTTAACAAGTGTAAACCATTTAATGGCTGATATTTCCATAATGATAAATATAATGAAACTTTACTTAAGCACGTTTTGTATTTTATGTATTGTAAGATCCTTGAATTAGTCAGTGCTTGGAGACAGTAGGTACACCGATCACAGCGCACTCTACGGGACTAATTTGAAACATATATGGGAACTGATAAACATTTTTTAATAATTACTCTACATGACTTATATTTTTTTTTGACTTTTTCTTATGATTTATACATAATTTATTTATTTTTGATTTCAAAATATATTCAAACAAGGCTTTAACATTTTTTTAGTACAACATGTTTCACGTGCAATGTGAACTTTATTATAGGAGCTCATTGATAGTAATTAACTAACTAATTAGTCTTGTTCTATTTCGCTGTTTATATATATGTACTGAGAAACCATATCATTGATTAGACTGCAACATTATATGTTAGTGTTGTGAAAACTTCATTAAAAATACCATTATTTTCATATTGAAATATTTTATTATAAACCAGGGCTGTCAATGCACCATTGAACAACAGTGTAATGATTGATTTCAAATAAAGGATGCCACAAATATTTTTTTAACTATAAATATTTAAAACTGGTATTTATCCGATTTAAAACAAAATCATTGATAAGGCACGATATACATTACCTGTCTCTTTTTATTACACATTACATTTTTAATTGTTATGCCATGCTTCTTTAAATTTTGTAATAAAAAATACATCTTGACGAAGACGATTCTACATAATATTACACATTTATCAGGGCTAGTAACGACTCAATAGTTCAGTTGACAGAATTAAAGAAGCGGACTCGCAGGTTCGAGTCTCAGCTCAACACAAGCTTTTACATATATTTTCAACTATGATTAAATATGTAGTTGTTCAAGTCACGTTATATAAAGACATTATATGTTTTATTGGGGTCCTGTTATTATTTCAGCGTCGTCCGGGATGGCTGCAACTCTCTCTCCTTTTCAACTCAGTTTTCATCCTGTGTCTGTTCCTGGTCGCTGTGGTGACTTGCCTCTTCAGTTACGAGCTGATGCCTTACCTTGAAACGCCCGGCAGCATCGCACTGATTGTTGGTGTTACCGTGGTTGGAGCTGGTAGGTCACCAATTACCTAATACATATAACGAAGTCACCATTTCTCATTTAGAACACATTTTTTCTGGAACTTTTAACTATACATGATTCATTGTATTTCGTTTTTTTATGTTATATGTATAACCTATATGTATAACATTGTAGTTATCACATAAACAAAGATAGCCAGGAACTTTACGACCTTTATGAACGGTTTGTGTGGTGGTTAGTGATCCTGACTGCAGAATCAAAGGTTGCAGTTTTAATTCCCACCCGAGACAATTCTTTGTTTGATCCACAGATTGTTATTCCGAGTCTGGGTGTACTTTGGGTGTACTGGGTGTCTATTACTTATATGTTTATGAAGCCCCTTCCATACATGGATAATATAATATCTGATGCAGGTGTTGTCTTTTAAAAAAAAATATGAAAAAAATTGTTGCAGTTTCTTAAAGTATATATTTTTATATCTCTATTAAAATATTGATTTCAATCGCAACATTTTACTATTTATCTAGTTTTCTCACTTCTCCTTTCACTTGCTATCAGAATCACCTCCTGAACAGATGTTCTGTATAAGTCTAAAATGTATAATTTTGTTGTTTATTAACAATAAGTAAAAATTACTAATTGTATTTTTCATTTCAGTTTACTCCCTGTACTATTTGGTAGTGATCAACAGTCTCTACAGGAAAATGAAGATGTCTTATAGTGAAACTGCCTTACCGATGTAATGATTATTATTTTTATTTTTTGATGATGTTTTCACATTGACTGTGTGATAAATTATACAAATTATACATCATACAAAATGTAATTATGGATGAACATATATTTCTTTGTGATAAGTTGCTTGTTATTTATTTCTTGGTTTAATATTTATAGGATTTTTTATAATAATAAAATAATATATGTTATTTTGTCTCCTTTATTAATAATGCTTATAAGTCAACAGTGCGGATGTCAACGCCCTCAACCAACTTCCACATCTGCATGTTCTGTAGATTGTTTTTTTTTTATTGTTACACAAAGGATTCGATTAATAAATAAAAATGATAAGTTTAATTTAACAGATAAAGGCCTACTCTAGAATTTATATGTACTTATTGTTGTACAATGTATGATATACAGTACCACCGAACCAGAGTGAATCGAACTGTTTCGTAACCACTATTATAAAATAGGGATGCGTAAAAAGACAAAATATATATGATTTCACCTCCTTTAAGCTTTTTTGTGCCAAAAAGGTTCAAATGTTTGTATCAAATTTGATTGCTATGGGACAAATGGATTGACTGTGTGAGCACAACAGACAGAAAGAAGTACTTTAGAATTTAATATATAATAAATTAACCTGCCAATCCAGACCTTGAGTTAAATATATATTAAATAAATTGAAAAAACACATGTTTAGGATTTATATTTTTATTTGAATATTCAATGTTTTTAACAAAGCGATGTACAACAGTCAGAAACTTTAAAACTTCTATAAAATTAATACGAGTACCACATTGTAAATAATTAATACAACATTTAAAGCGTTTAAAATTGATCGATAGTTATCTAAAAGATCTATTCACATTATAAATATTATAATATATTTAAAATTATTTTAACTTTTATAAGACTGTAGGAAAGTAGTGTATAATAAAAAAAGTATTTGTAAATCACCCAGATTTCATGTTGGTTTCATATTACATTTTGTTATAAGTATATAATTTTAACTATACAACTAAATGCTAATGAATTGTTATAAATATATTAATAATTTCTCGCTTTAATGATAAAAACACTTCGGCAGTTGTATAATTTAAACTTACAATTAATAAGCAAACCTTAATTTTATTATTGTATTGTCGTGAGGTAATATGTAAATATTATATTTATTCCTTCATAAATTATTATTGACGCATATTTTATTATTGTGGATTTTCTATAAAATACTTATTTTCTATATTTGATATAAGATAATATGACTGATATAATTTTTATACTTTAAAAATTATAAATATAAACACGATATTTTTAAGCGCGTCCATATAATGTGAATAGACCTTTTATACAGTTTACAAAATTTTTAAGAAATATTACGTTATGCGTTGTTATATTGTATAATTACATTTATAAAGAGATAGACATAAGGTATATAAACATCGAAGATCTAGATATGTAACAAGATATATTGATCTATATGAAATTTCTAACACGTATATTTTTCTATAGATATTAAAAAGAAGAATGACTTTGATTTGATTCACAACCATATATGTTTGTGGTAACTTCACATGATGGTATGGATTTCCCTTAAACGGATAATAAAGTACATATAGAATGCTTAAATCGTAAGTAGTCATGAAGAAAAGCAAAACCACAAATAAATATGTTCTTTAAGAAAATCAAAGTCATTCTTCTCTAATCAGACAGACAGACAGACACGATCTATGAACTAGTTAAAGCGAAGGACGTGTTATTGTCGTTATTCTGTTCCTACACAGTCATACAACCATCCATTACATACATAGCTGTATTATAATTCATACATACATTTTTAAGAAACGTTGGTTTGAAGTTAGTAAATGCAATATGCTACCATGTGTCAACTTCGGATTTGACATCTGCGAAGCTTAAAAAGTTTTTATCATAGATTTAGACTTGTTTTTCTTGTATTATTCATATGTGGGATATAATTATAATACTTGGGCCCTCTACGTCATATAATTTACTAGGTCATAAGTATAATTCACTAAGCGTTATTATCCTGAGGAACTATTCGTGAAAACAAAATATGAATCAATACCAAATACTGACATCTCGTCTTCCCATTAGTATTAGTATTATTTCGAAATTTTCAAAAATTCTGTTAAATCGGGTAAAAAATTATTTATATATATAGCCATTTAAAGTAAAAGAGTTATTTATAAAAATAATATCATTTTTAGTCAGTTGATTATAGCAAAATAGATTTAAATACTCGTACATATATATTGTTAATAAAATCTTATAATACATATAAAAAGTATAAATAAAATATACATTATACAATTCGCATATTAAATATTTATAACTTGTATAATATGTAGCTTAATCAACTTAAACTATGTTTGATATTTTGCTAAATTGTATATAATTTTAGTAATAATCTCAATAAAATGGTTATTAGCTGTTTCTTTCTTTCCGTATTGAGTAGAAAGTTATTTATTATATATTACAAAATAATGTTAAATATATACCAATTTATTTAAATACATTTTTGTCCTATTTACTAAGGTAATAATAATAACCCTTTAATTAATAACTCGGGAAAGTATAATATTATTACAATTTACAAATTAAGATAAACTTTTTTATCATAATGTTTACGTTTCAAGAATTTTTGTTTTTATATCTTTTACATAGAACATAATAAATTAATAATTAATGAACTAGGTAATTGATTAATTATATTACAGCACAGAGAAGAAATAGCGTCATCTATATTACATAAGAGAAATAAATGAATGAAAAGAATGCTCTGTGATTGTAATTCCTTTAGGTAAATTGATTTAGCACAAGGTGCCTCACTCAATACAGCATAATGCTTCACTTTTCTTTTACATTCATTCATTTCCCTTAACATGGATGCCGTATTACTTAATATATATATATATATATATATATATATATTGATGTATACATAATATCTAAACTATGTATTGGAAGACCTAAAATTTACGTTTAGTATTGTATCAAGAAACGAAATTCTATATTATTTCTCGAGTTATCAAAAACAATTTTTCTGAACATACATTAAGATACTGAGAAAGAGGTTTCTTGTCCAATATGCCTGAAAAATTTAGCTCATAGATTACGTATATGAAGGCGAAAATCAGAGATTATATATATATATATATATATATATATATATATATATAAAACAAATTATTAGTATGTACTATAAGATAATGATATGATTATTCTATAATGATTAAAAGTTCGTTAAAATTCACAACCTATATTATTATAAACGAACTGTGAATAAGCGTTTTGTTGCATTTTACCTTTGGTACAATTAAAGTATTGTATGATGAAGATAAAGAAAATATCACACACGGAACTAATGTTGGAATTACAAAGATAAATTTAAATATATTAATTTATTAAAATATATATTTAGAGATCAATTTTATATGCAAAATATTATGGAGTATATAAACAAAATAAACACTATAAATGTTTATTCATATATAAATCCATATAAATAAATGAGATTATTATATCTTCATAAAAACTGTAAATAACAATATCCGAACATTTATATGAATATAACATTAAAAGTGTTTGTTCTAGACGGCTTCTGTATTTATTATAATCTTTATAAATATTTTATAATGTTATAGTAATGTTTTTAGAGGACACCGTCTTCATTTATTGATATCAGGTAGCTCCGGATTACGACGATATAGTAGAAATTTTCAGCTGAAAAATTATATTTTTTTCACCACGAACATATCTTGTTTCTAAACATCTATATACATGTAAAGACATGCTAAGCTTATATATATGTTAATAAAATATAGAATAAAAAATAATTCGATACGGGCAAGGATTAGAACCTGCGATCTCTGGGTATCCGTCCCGTCGCTCTTGGAATTGAGCTACCGTATCGCTACTCGCTACGATGAATTTAACATCCTATGCATCATTGCCTTTACCGATAAGGTTGTGACATCTATTGGGCATCTTTCGAAAATCCTAACCAATGTTTTAAATTTTGTAGGTACCACTTCGTAACAATGAAATTAAATATCCGTTTAAGAGTATGAAGAAATTACGTAACATTATCAGATGCACATAATAAAATTTTGAAACTTTTGTATTATTATGCATTTATGTACCAACTAATATGAAACTAACTTATATTGAACTATACTTTGTAGCTAAAAAGTCATTGACCTTTACTACTATTTTAACATTCTGTTCAAATGTTATTTATATTTTTATTATTTGTTGAGGGAATTCGATTAAAAAAGAAAGGAATTTTTAATTTAAGTGAAATAACCTACGTCGGAAACTAATAATTGATCTATAATCCGAATAGAAACAACCTTAGATAGATTCTTATAAGCTCAATCTACTGATTATTAGTACTAAAAATCTTTTGTTGGAAAAATAGACACTAGGTTGATCATCTAAGGCAACACTAATTATATTAACGAACAATTCTTAAGACGAAGTAATTTATTAAATCGCGAACCATTCGGTTTATTTTATCCGCAAAAGAAGTAAATTAAGAACAATCTTTTTTTTTTATCTTCTCTAGCAAAGTAATTTAATTGACATTTCTTACCCAAAAATACTATTTGTTGAATGACTTGTGCAGCGCTCATGTGGAAGAGAGTCTTAAGGAAACCGATGATGGATAGCACTAAGAAGACGATCCAGAAGATGCAGTACTTTTTTATCACACCACTACGCTCCTATAACAACAGATTCAAAATAAATAAAAATGTATTGAAAATTTTCATGTACTAAACGTGCGTTCTAGGCAGTATTTTTTGGTTGCTTTTCACTAATTCAAATATAAGCTTATTGGTTGTATTTTATGATTATTAAATAACATTTAATTATCAGATCAGCAATTCAAGAGAATGCATAGTGTTCAAGGTTTTAATCACAATAGTTATCTGACGTGATTTTGGAAATACTATAACCGTCTCTTTTGTTGCAGGCTCAAGTTAGTGGTAATTTGAAGAGGTGAACACTTTTCTATCGAATAGACTAGCAGTAACCAATTGGTATTAAGCCAGTGCTCCCAACATCATTTTAAAATATATATTTCTTTTTAGAAAAAATAAAAACAAATGGTCACTTATACGTCAGTCATATCGTATGATAGATGACTTGAATATAACTGACTCTACATTATATTTAGATTAACAGCCATTATGACTGTTAGTTGAGCGCAGGGTCAGTGACTTTATTCGTACATTTTTCGAAATATAATTTTACGGTGATTTTTTTTGCTAATGCTGCTATCGAAGAAAAACGCAATGACAATCGGTTCAGTTGTTCAGGAGAAGAAGCATAAGGAAGATCGCATTAAAGCAAACTACATGTATATTTATATTTAAGCCTTACCTTATAAACAGCCCAAACGAAGACAAGATCGAATAGGAACTTGATGAACAGCAGAACTACCAGCATCACCACAATAGTGTAGACCACAGAGGACATGCTGTCCATGTCGTCTTTTTTGGATTCAGCCACATCTTTGATGTCCACAGCGAAGGTTATCAAGAGCACCGCCAGCACGAAGGTCAGGACCTGGAATATCATCACATCATCTATGAATTATAAAAGATACTTTATTTTAATCAACATACTGTTTTTTCTGCTTTTATTTCAAATTAATACTCAATAACAAAGTCAACAGGTACCTACGTCAAATGTCTCTTTCGAGAATCTTCAAACTTCGGTTTCGTTACCAATTTATATATATTTTTATTTGCATTGAATATTATTAATATGCATTAGACCTTATCTTTTTTGTTTATATCAATTGGATAAACATATTAAAATAAAGAAACTCACCGAGTTGATGATACCCATGGTGATGCATCCTGTTCTCAAATCAAATATAAAACAGAACTTGTCCAGCACTGGAAGCTCCATCCTGGCCTATAAATACAACTATATTAATTTTAAATATATTAACATACTTTTTACGCTTTATAAAATACATAATAATATCAAATGAAAAATAAACTGATACGGGCAGGGATTCGAGCTTAAATAAGCTGAACATGGATGTACTGTTACAAGATATTTTCAAATATACAAATATTTATTTCATAAAGTATAGATATCATCCATTCGCTGAATAAAAGCTTTCAGGAAATTGTTTTGTTTTTATCGGGATATATATTTTTCAGCAACTTACCATTTTTAAATGAATAATTGATGCTCACAACACTGTACGTTTTATTGCCGTAATTATCACATGAGAGAGATCACGAACGGAACGTCTTAATGACATTCCCTAAACGTTGAGAACTCCAGTTTGTAAGTATGATTGAAGTTAGCTAAAATGTTAAGGCGAGGTTTTCACTGTATTTTACCTAGTAGTAGTATTTACGGGTTTACTTGTTCTCTAAAAAATGACATTAAATCATTTAAAGTTAATAAAACATGTCATCAACTTAACTACAGCACAGCGATATTTGCTTTTAACGTTATTCTTTGACTGAAATTACTTAACAATAATAATGTTATTCAAGAAAAACCAAAATCAGTCATCGAATTTAAATGTATTAATACTGTAAGAAGATCTTCAACGAACTACGATATCCTTGAGATTTGAAAATTTTAAATATATTTAAAACAATAAAATAATTAAAATTATCTGCTCCTTAACAAGGAGGCTGTATGCCCTGCGCAGAGCAGTCCGACCAATCGATCCATGGCGCCAACATTTTATCAGTGACTTCCATTTATACCACATTTACACCTATTGAAGTAGAAATTCCTGGATACATATAACACAGTGTGCGCACTATTCTTAGATAATAAGATTCTAACATTTCTATCTCTTACGCTAAAACGTTCGATGTTAGGTTATTAACAATTTTCTGATAAAATCAACTAGATTACTGATTATCTCATATCAGGTGTTATTTATTCAATATTATAATAAAATAAAAACATAAAATATATAATAATAGATTTAAAGGATCAGGTGGGATATAAGCAGATGGAACTTATTGTAAATTTTGTCTCCTTGAAAACGATATCTGTAAATATGGACAAATAACAGAACAGATGGATCCGAAGGTTGGAGATATGAGTCTTTAACAGCTATTTCTTGACATCTTGTATCCACATCCATCCAGCATAACCAAGCATTACAATTTTCTAGTGCTATAACAATAGTATGTTCTAAGGACAGTAGTAGAAACTATTAAAAAAATACTAGTAGTTAATAAATGAACGTAATATTCCTTACACGAGGAACAGATCTAAGCTAGTATTAACAAATTTAATCTGTAATTATAAACAACCATTCTTAAAATTATCTGTTCTGGTCTGATGCCAAATATCGGTTATTGGTTTAATTATAGCGTTTATACGTTAAGACCACATTAATCTTGGATTACAAATATCAGAAATATTACTTAGTAGACGAATAATATCAGAAATATTACTTAGATGCTTCTTAGTATTCCATAGATTCACCGTCCGGGTACCGGGTTCATCGCGTTGCAAGGAGAGAAGTGCAAAGTGTCTGGGACTTGCGACCCAGGGGTAGGTTAAAGGGCCCCCTTTATAATGAGCAAACACGATGTTTGTTCCCAGGGAACAGTGAGCTCCACAAGTACCACGCGCCTTAGATGTCTAGAATATAGGAATAAGTCCGGTCTGGTTGACGAAACACTAACATCTTCAGGGATTTTGTAATGTTTTTAGGAGCCACGTCTAGAATAGAATAAGACTTCGCTTTTTATTTTTTGGAGCAGCCTTCTTTTACCAACTCCACAGAACTTTTGGTAGTTGCGCTTCCTTCCGCGCTCTTGCTACTGAAAGACTAACCGCTTCTCGTATTATTTCTAATACCTTATCGTGACGACGCGAGTATTGACCTCTATCTAGAAGTACCCTACACCCTATCAAACTATTATGTAGCATTCAATCCGCCAATTGTATACTTTTTTATCGTACAATAAACTTTATATAAACAAATAATTAAACTATTATAATATGGATTGGCAATATCTTTTATATTTAATAATTAATATTCACAATATAAAAGTGATTCAAAATTAGGTAATGATAATGATCCAACATGGTCAGGAATCATAATAATGTTTGGTAAGATTTACATCAACTTTTTTAACCTATATGTAGGACAGTCCGAGAAGGGGGGCGGGAGAACTGTCCACCGGTTGACAATAACGGCAAAAACGACGCGATAAGGGAATTGAAATGCCCTACGTGCGGAAAAAAATATTAGACGAGCCTGGTTCATTAAACCAGGAGGAGGAAAAAAAGAGACCTTATAAAGAAACCTCGGATAGCCAAAGCCTTAGGCGATAATCAACTTAGTCACCAACTGTCTAAGGCATTGCGATCAATTCCTAAACTTATCCAAGGCATAACAAATCAAATAACAAAAAATTGTGATAGCTTTGATCGGTCAAAACATGAAGCAGACTTTGATAAAAATCCTTTTAAATACTCAAAAAACATTTTAAAAGATCAAAAAGGTAAGCTTCTCTTGACCAACGAGCAAATTTTCGATCATTATAAAAGCACATACGAAGTGCCAGAAAACCAAAGACTATATGGGGATCCCAACGAACACAAACCTGAGACTCCTACTGAAGATTTTCAAGCCAACCCACCAACTTTGGAGGAAATCAATAAAGTAATAAAAATGAAACCATCTAAGTAAGCACCAGGTCCGGATGGTATCCCTTATATAGTTTACAAAAAATGTCCGTCGCTCCATAAACATCTTTTAAATATATTCGGTAAAATCTGTATCATTCGGAAAAGCCCTTTTTATCCTCATTCCGATAAACGACAATGTCAATAATCCTAAGGATACTAGACCGATAGCCCTAACAAATACAATTTCCAAAATATTTTTCTCTTTTTTACAAACAAAAATGACGCAATTCATGATTAACAATAGCTATTTCAGGCCGAATCACCAGAAAGGGTTTTTGCTCGGAATTTCTGGATGCCTGGAACATAATACGTTAATATCGGAAAGCCTTAAAGATGCTAGAACTAGCGAGAGACAAATTACGGTTTGTTGGATAAACTTAGAGAACGCCTTTGGGTCGGTACGACATGAACTGATGATGTTCGCGCTTAAATGGTATAACTTTCCTACGGTAGTTCGCGAAATTATTGCATCATATTATTCATAATCAAAATTGTTGGTTTATTTCAGGGCTGTTGTATTTCTCCTATTATATTTATTATAGTTATTAATATTTTAATAGACAAATTAATTAGATATGAAAAAAAGTGGGGTTATCGGTTTAAGTTCAACAACAAATACACAGAATCCATACTAGCCTTTGCAGATGATCTCGCGATACTGACACGTAATCCGTAACAATGTCAGGTACTTTCAAATGTAGTTGAGGATTTCTGTACGTGGACGGGCGGATTGAGGACAAAACTAAGTAAATATTTTAGTCTGTGTCTGGGTAGACGGAATAACAAATATACCTCTTACGATCCGGGTCTTATAATAGGCGGTCAGTGCATTAGTACGGTTACGGAAGCAGCTCCGTTTAAATTTTTAGGTAAAAAAATTGATTACCAAGGCCGTACTCCATCGTTGGATGTAATAGTCGATAGCTTTTTAAATGATCTCAAAAAGGTAGACAACCAACCAATAAGTAACGTCAAAAAAGCTTGGATTAACGATAATTTTTTAACATCACGTCCAAATTGGCCTTTCCTCGTTTATGATATTAATAAAACCCTTTTGTCAAAGTTAAATGCAAGCGTCATAAAGACATTGAAGTTACGGCTCGGGTTAGCGCACTCAGCGGACTCTTCAACCTTATTTAGAGACCGAAACAATTTTGGATTAAAATTAAAGAAACCATCGGAGCTCTACAAACATCTAAGAGTTACCAAAAGACATATCATCGGAAAATCTAAAGATGATACTGTAACTTCTCTTCCAAAAGACAAAGTTGCCTCAGAGCTCGAGTCACTACTTCAATTCCATAAAAAAATTATGATAGGTGCTCAAACGAATAAAGTAGGGCTAGGATCAAGTAGGAAAGTTCAAGACATAGACATAACAAAATCTTTTATTCGACAAGACGAAAACGATAATTACCGACTCCACGCGATGAGCCTAGAAATTCAAAACGAATGGGTGACCATAGGAGATTTTTATATTCCACTAGCTTTGAAGTGGCGCACCTTAATTTATGATTGGTCCCCAGCATTATTAAAATTCTATCTTAATGCATTCCAAATGACTCTCCCAGATCAAAGTAATTTAGTAAGATGGGGCAAAGCCACCGAAAAGTCTTGCAACATCTGTGGGAGGGTAATAGGAACCGCGAAACACTTATTAGTAGGGTGTAGGGTACTTCTAGATAAAGGTCAATACTCGCGTCGCCACGACAAGGTATTAGAAATTATACGGGAACCGGTTAGTCTTTCAGTAGCAAGAGCGCGGAAGGGTATAACAACCACCAAACGATCTGTAGAATTCGTAAAAGAAGGCTCTCCAAAAAATCAAAAGCGAAGCCTTATTCAATTTTAGGCGCGGATGATTGGATTCTCATGATGGACACGTATGAAAAGCATTACAAAATCCCTGGGGATGTTGGTGTTTCGTCATCCAGACCGGACTTATTCCTGTATTCTAAACATCTGAGGCTCGTGATACTTGCGGAGCTTTCTTTTCTTTGGGAAACTAACATCCATGGAATGCTAAGAAGTATCGTCTGTCTCAAAGCATGTCTCTAAACCTGTACCTACTTACTACTGTACATATTTTTGAATATTGGAAATAATGTACTGTTTGCAAGTTTTTCCATAAAATATTCATTTTGATAAAAACTAAGACGTTATTTATTACAATGTTTCCAGCTACTCGTTCGTGGGGACTACAGTATAGTATAAAAACATTCGGATCGGACATCTGAAGTCTGAAAGACAATTCCTGATACTGATTATAGCCTATATACTTATCATTTTCAACACGTACCTACTTGTGTCCGACACTATTAGTGGAATTTTAAAAAAATACTTTCAACAGCCAAATTACTGAAGAAGGTAATTATAAGTTAACTATCTAACTTATACTGCGGTCCTCATAACTAGTCATAAAATGAGCCTTTTAAAAAATATATAGCAAAATCGAAGAAATGCGTTCCTTAAAAATATGGCAGATACGAATACTGCTGTTTTCTTGGTTTTATCATTAGGTCAGTATGAAATTATCATTTCGAACGTGTTAAATCCTTCTGTAGCCCAAAACGGTGTCGCCGACTACAACTAGTCAATAATAAAATGACAAAATACACATTTTACATACAACCCAAAGCTCTTATAACTGATAAGAACAGGAAAAATATTAATATTTGATAACCTTGATAACGTTATAAAATTAAATCTAAATAATGAATTAGAAATAGAAATATCCAAAAGAAACAAGAACCCAACAGATTCGATCACATTGACAAGCGAGCACTGGATGCCAAGTTTACTTGTGTCAATAACCCACTCGCAGGTCTCTGTAGTCATTAGTCATTAGTCAGTTTATGTCAGTTGTTAAAATGACAAGAGGTGTAGTAGTTGTGTATTTAGTTTGTAGTTTTGTGTCTGTGCAATGCACATTACGAAAAGGTTAGTTTTTGTTTACGATTACTGATAACAGTGTTGAGATAAACTGAAATAATTGTGTTTAGATATTATAAGTGTTTTATCATATTATGAAATAAATTAAATATTTTAATCAAGTACGTTTAGATATCATTGTCATTTACAATACTTTTATTATGAATGAAGTATTTGTAGGGATATAGAATTAGATATTGATCAATGACTAAACGTAATCATATTTATTACTTCATTAGATAGATTTTGGCTTTTATTAATTTATATTTTGCTGCAGGTAATATAATCTTTTAATACATAAATAAATATATTTAGAAAACTGCAATAAAATGTATGCTGAACCTATGGGTTTATGTAAGTATGTTCACGGAACTATGCTTCCGGTTTTCAAATATATACCTAGAAAATTAAATGTATATATACTAAACCTATAGACTCGGTTTTCAATACTCAAATATGGTTCAAGTTTATATAAAGAAGTAAATTTCTAATAAATAAATTTGTTTCTTAAAGAATATTTAATACATAAGAATACTTTAATAGTACATAATTATTTAATCTAACTATATATGTTTTACCACCTTCGATGATCGAAATACTTCGGTTTACTACAAGTTTGGGCGACTTAGAATCTCTCTAACACAGAATCGAAAATATTTTCTTATAATACCTATATCTACCTCTTTTAAGGCATAATGTGCTTATTATTGAATTGACCGATGACATTTGAGATAATTTAATGTAATTACAAGGTGTTATTAATTAAAGTTTAATTAAGATTTTAACTTCATTTTTAGTTCAATTCAGCAATAATAGCTTGACCCTTGTCAATTGACCATGTTTAAATCAGAGGTCTTCAGTATTGTCTAATTATGTGTTAGATGTGTTAATGGATAGTATATACATCAATTGGTACATTTGTCTAGTTTGTTTAACTTTTTTTTCGATAATTTTGCAAAATGTTTATAAAAACGCTTTCACTTTATTTACAGATAACTTTTTACGTAACTTCAAAGAAAATCTCTTCAAAAATTAAAAATTAAACTATACGTCATGGTATAAACATAATATGTTAATATTATTACGTGATATAATATATATTTGTAAATCATTCAAGTGATAACAAAACAAATCTAATCTTTCATGTGACTAGCTGTTTTGTTTTTGTTTTTATTAATGATTCCAATACTAATAGTCATCACACAACACATATTTATACAAACACATTCCTAAACATTTTGTTTTATTGTTTTGTAGCACAAAACATTTCTGAGTGAGAAATTAGAGAACTTCCAGGTTTAAAGTATCGTATAAGGTAACGCAAATAATAAACTGTCACTACACTAAATTTCTTGAAAATCTGTCAAATAGTTTTATGAAAGTAAAAGAACATTTTTGATAGACAATTTATACCTCTCATCTAAACTATTTTCTGTTCTGACGATTCCTCTTCCGTATACAGCCGATTGTGCCCCTGGATTAGATGTTTAACCGCCCCGTTGGTCGAGTGGTTAGCGCAGACGCCTTTCGTATAATGGCGCAACGAGGCTCGGGTTCGAACCCGACAGGCATGTATGTGATGAGCATAGATGACTGTATTTCTGGGTTTGGTCGATTATTAAATATATTCTCAGTATTTATAATGTATACCTCACTGTATTTGTATCGTTGTCTAACACCCTTGACACAAGCAACTAATTTGCTTACTTAGGGGTTAGATCAATGTGTGTAATTTATCCTGATAAAAATTTAAAAAAGTGTTTAAACTCTTCGAGAGAGTTATCTCTGCTCATCCATCAGTCGCATCGAGGAGGTGGGACCGAGTCTCTCAATGGCTCCGTTCCGTTTCAGGGCTGGTCGTTCTCGATCGACACTCTTAGAGCCCCTTTACCGATTATCCCTAAGGTTAAATAGAAAAGTACAATGAATCTATTATTTTAACTTTTGACTGTCATAGTTCAATACATATGAGAAAAGTTTGGGCATTTTATTTAATTACAGTGACCTCTGCAAATTTTAAAATATCTATTCTGACTCTACCGTTATTAACATTTCTTTTTGACCAATTATAAAATTACAGACCCGGAGTATTGGAACAAATTAGCAACAGATGAGTTGGAAATTGCTTTAAAAGTCAGATGGAACCAGAATATCGCCAAGAATGTTATTCTATTCATTGGTGATGGCATGGGTCCTAACACTGTCACTGCCACCAGGATTTACAAAGGGGGGGAGAGTCACAAACTTTCCTATGAAGAATTCCCACATATGGGATTGTTAAAGGTAAGGCTGTTTTTAATCATCCGAGTAGGTTTTTATTAAAACAAATTATATAAAATCAACTAAAAAAGATATTTACTTTCCGGTGCATCCAAGAAGAATCGACAATTATTCTGTTTATAATATTTCAGGTATTAAATTGTTTTTGCCTAATTACAATATTACTTAAAAATCAAGTGACTTCAAGGTTATCTGAATATAATAATGACACAGAAAGTGTACACAAGTTTTACTTTAATATAATTGTTATTATTCTATATGCGTATAATTCGTCTTCAGATGTTAAAACCGTTTTTACAATTTCTTGTTTGTAAGCGAATCATGGAAAACCACTCGGCCTTTTTTAATATTATTTTTTTAGGTCATAGGCTATTGCCTAAGAATATACAGAATACAGATTTTTGTTATAATTACATAACTACTAAATGATTTTTTTAACATTTTGAGTGGTAGTAGATAGCCGATAATTTGTTGATTAAGTTGACGGGGATCGAAGAGACGAACAAACAGACGACAAGTCGCTAACAACAGGTAGCGTAAAAATAAATAAGTGCGAGCAAATAAATAGACACCTAATCATATAAAAAAGAAATAATTAATATAGTTTTATATTAAGTCTATGGTGTTACATATATTATACCAGATTCGGATATAAAACTATCTATAATGTTTAGAAATTAATAATTAATAATTAATGTATGTAACAAGTTGGATGTAAAATATAACAAATTTGTGATCTAAATCAACTTACAATTTATAATTGTTTTAGTGTGTATTTTTTATTACTTTGTCGAAATGCAGTTACTTACATAAATTACACATATCATTATAATTACACACTGTAAAAACTTATCTACAGACAAGTGCTGAAAATTTAAATATGTTAATATAATAACTGAAAGCTTGTTAAGCAGGTTCTACAGTTTAATAATACAACAATAATTAATGAATATAAGGTGATTAAAGAATTATCATTGTTATTATTAAAAACCTTTAGGTATTTATCGTTTAATAATGATTGCATAGGTACAATTTACCTGGGTGTTTTATATCGGACGCTAGTATATTAGATATAAATAAATATAATAAAATAAATTATATATATATAAACTACAAAAATAAACTTTATGCAAATGTTAATAATACCTAATAGTAAAAATGATAATAAAACACCTGCCAAGTGCGAGTCGAACCATCGCGCGAAGGCTTCCCTATCATTACATACAAAAATGCTAAAAAACGTTTTTTTGTATGTAAGCCCCTTTAATATTTATTTTATTTTATTTTGTTTTTTTTTTATTGAAGTGAATATATGGCAAAATATTATAAGTTATTAAAATCAAGTAAAAAATTATTGTTTACTGAAAGGAGAGCTCCATAACGCAAATGTTATTTTTTTGCTTGATAAATGTTTAAGGGGTTAAATATTAGTTTTATTAATATTTATTTTATTTTGCTTTTAATGTTTGTTGTTATAACAGCTACATTCAATATACATCATCTATCTAGCTACCAACGGTCAGAAAATTCTTCCTGGAGACAGACAGACCTACGACGAAGTCTTAGTAATAGGACTTCGTTGTTACGCTTTGGGTGCTGAACCCTAACAATTAATATTATAATGCAAAGTACAGAAAGAAACTTTGTCCTAACAAGAAGAAGTTCCTACTCAATAATATCGGAATGTTATCCTATTTTTTACAGAGTTGTCAATTACGTCATTGTTTATTATAATTAAATTAAATTCAAAATTATTGAAATGATAAGTATTTCTTAGATACTCCTTTCCCTATCACTGAATCTTTAAATTCCTCACCCCGTGTTAGCAGAGGCATAGCGGAAAAATAGTATAGAAGAACATCCCGGTAACTTCAAATTCAAAAATATGAATAATATTGATGTTATTAAAGTATTTCATTCCTTAAAATTAAACAGTACTGTTGACCTCTGGGGTCAGTTAGCTTAGTTAAATCGATAGTCACTATTAATTATTGCTCCCTATTTAGCAATAGTATTTAACAGATGTATTGATAGCGGTGTATTCCCTGACCTTATGAAGTACAGTAAGATTATACCAATATTTAAAGCAGGTAGCACTACTAACCCCTTTAACTTTAGACCTACTTCTATACTGCCTGTTTTTATTAAAATGTTTGAAAAAATAATTTTAAATAAATTAAATTCTCATTCTATTCTCATGTAAACAAAGTTTGGTTTCACCAAGGGTCGCTCCAACACCGACGCTGCCGTTGAGCTATTAAAGTATATTTTTGATGCATAGGAGAATTCAATGGATGCTTTGGGTGTTTTCTGTGATCTTTCCAAAGCGTTTGATTACGTCCAACATGAGATACTAATCGGAAAATTGTAGCATTATGTTGTAAGGGAAACCTCCTTAAAGCTGATTGTTTCTTACCTAGACAACAGGAAGCAGATAGTGGATATAGATGGTAAACGAACTGTTGGATCAAGAATAAAAATCGGTGTCCCACAGGGTTAAAGTTTGAGCTATTTTTATTTTTAATATATACAAATGATTTATTATATCAAATCAAAAACAATAGCGAAGTTGTATTATTTGCAGATGACACGTGCCTGTTATTTAAGATAAAACGAGGTGAGGCTGTTCTAAGTGATGTAAATCAGTCTCGAACCAAAATTATTACCATAAATGAATACTTTTAGCTCGAGAATAATTAACATTTAATTAGGATTAGAACTAAATGGATTATTTTTTTTACACCAAATGTAAAGGGAGCCAAACCCCTGGGTTTGGTTGGTTTTAGAAAAAAAATTTAATCCATTCACCGTTAGATAGTAAACTTAGAACTTGTAACGTATTACGTAATAAATAAGAACTTGATATGTAATCTATATATATATTATATATGTCTTATAAGATACAAGTCATGTTTGTCTGAAAGAATATTATTATGTATTGCTAGGTGGGGTAGTTGAAGCGATAGATAAACGATTGTTTTCAGTTAACTTACCTATCTGAAAAATATAATATATGAACCAAAGCACGTAATATTACGGACCACATTGTATGTCTGTTCTTAAGTTATACAGTAAAAACTCGAAAATGCTTTGTACAACTGAATCTAGTAATTAACCAAATTTATCAACAATATTTGATATGTTGTTTTCAGACTTATTCCGCTAATAAAATGGTACCAGATTCAGCGAGTACTGCGACCGCCTTGCTGTGTGGGAACAAAGTAAACCATAACACAGTTGGTGTTGATGCGTCTGTCCGTCACCGAGACTGCGCCGCGTCGCTGAACGAAACCGCTAAATTAGATTCTTTGGCGACTTTAGCGCTGAAAGCTGGAAAAAGTGCAGGTTTAACAGCAGCTTGAGTAATGACTCAATATCTATGAACATAAGTATAAGATAATAGTGTGATGTCATATTAAAATCAGTGAAGTAGAAAATTTAAATGGACTTTCACTGAACACATTTTTGATCGAAATAAAATTAAGTAGACTAACAATAACATATTCAAGCCTATTGCCTATTTTATATTACTTACTGGGTACAACAAGAACAACTTTTACTAACTTCTTTTTAACCAATTTTTAATGATACCTACTTTTCGTCAATATTATTTAAAAATCTAATAGGTAGATCATTGAAAACAAAATAATTTAGCCTAAAATATATTTCATGACAGTTTTACACACACTCTCTAAGGAGTTGCAGCGGGATATACCTACCACTCCAGCCCAGCAGACGCTCTCTTGAATATTGTAGCGAACGATATGGAGGGCGTCTCTAATCTTAAATAATGAATATTCTCCGCAATATAAGGTTTTGTAACCACAATGCGTGTGACCCACGCCACCCCGGGTCCCGTGTATGCTCACAGCGCGGCAAGACAGTGGGAATGTGACGCAGCCATACCTGAACAGCACAAAGACTGCAAGGACATCGCCAGACAGCTGGTCGAGGACTTCCCGGGCAGAGATCTTCATGTCAGTAATATTTTTTAAACTTTCAAAGCTCTTAGGGAGAAGTTTGAGGATAAACGTATTCATCGATGTAGGAATTGAAATAAATCAGTGACCTGCACACATTTTAAGATATAGGTACATTATAAGATATAGACAAACTTTCAACCGGAGTAAGATTAACTAAAATACAAGAACGAGAGATTAAACAGTTATACTTTTCGATTCAGTTAGGTTAAATAAAACATAATTAAACATTTTGATAGATACAGCTGCTACCGACATTGTTACAGCTATGAAGTTACAAAAATTAATACAATAAGTCATGTGATCCTTAGTGTATATATGCATGATACCAGGTCATTATGGGAGGTGGCAGACAAAGTCTTATGCAAAACGTGACTGAAACTTCTTCTGATCCCAGAAGCACTTGGACGTGTTCTAGGAATGATGGTCGAAATCTTATGGAGGTATATAAGAAAGACAAAGAAGCAAGAAAACTTAAATATAATGTTGTGTCTAATAACAGGGAATTGAAAAACTTGAACGTAGATGAAACGGATTATTTGCTAGGTAAGATTTATGTTGATAAATACAGAAATAAAAATAAACATTAATTTATTGGTTTCGCAATAACAAAATAATTCTCTGAGGAGGTTCTGTAATAATTTAATTTCATGATCCATGTCTGCTTAATAATTGCTCACTAAAATAAACTATTTTAGGTATATTTGCAAATGAACATTTACGTTACGAAAGTCAAAGAAATAAAGGTCCAGACGGAATGCCATCTATCAGCGACATGGTACACGCGGCGATTAAGATTCTGCAAAAAAATAAACAAGGATTCTTTCTAATGGTACGATGGCATTAGTTTGAGTGTCTTTATGTAATCTAAAACAAGATGCCAAACAACAATGTTACAGGTAGAAGGCGGCAACATAGACATGGCCCACCACAGAGGCCACGCCAAGCAAGCCATCAATGAATCCGCTGCTTTGGATGACGCCGTGAAGTTGGCTTTGGAGCTCACCGATGAGAATGACACTTTGATTGTTGTCACCAGTGACCACACTCACACTATGACGATCAACGGATATCCGGAGAGGGGGAGCAATATTTTTGGTAAGTTGATTATAATATTATTATCAATAATATACCGAGTTTGGAGTCTCGGATGGCAAGCACAAAAGAATATATATTATAAGTTATTAACTTTACTACATCGTATTATTTCCTAATCACCTATAAAGCTCAAATAACTACAAAGTGATGAGGTTTATAACTTTGTTTGAACGTTTGTCTGACATTCAGAAAACTAATAAACAAAATTATTGAAATATAACCAAAGTTTCTATGAAACCAAAATTTAGTTATGAAATGGGTCACTTACCGTGTTTCCAAAGTATCTCACAATTAAGCATACTAAAAGTACAATATACATTTTTCTCAATTACTACTTTTAAAATACCTTTGGTTTTTAAGTATTTATTATCAGGGTGAGAGCCCTTATGACACAAATATTAAAAATACTAATAAATAGTTTCAAATAAGCTTTCAAAAGTCTTTCACTAAAATCATCTAATGTATGGATTACTTAATCCTGCTACTAAAAATAATTAATGTAGTGGTTAGAGACTCTAGTATTGAGTTAGTTCCCACACCGCACAATGCTTTGTATGATCCACAGATTCTTGTTTCAAATCTGGGTGTACTTTGTGTCTGTTATTTATATTGTTGTGAAGCCCCCCGTTATACAGAGATAATATAATCCCTAATGCGAGTTATATTTTTAAAGGAAAGAGAGAAGAAAAATATCTCAGATTATTCAACAAAGGCAAAGACTGACTACTGATTATTAAATAGCTTGTCAACATGTTATCTCAAAATGACCATTTTTTAATTACTTTTTCTAATTACTTTTAGGTACAGTAGGTCCATCAAAATACGATGGTATAAACTACACCGTGATATCGTATGGGACAGGAGGACCCGGGTCTTTACATCAATCAATAGAGACCCATGATAAAGTAACTCGTCTGATTAGAGCCGACCCTACAGCTTTTGACACTGACAGCTTTTATTATGAACAAACTGCTGGTATTACCTTGGACGAGAACAGCCATGGTGGCGGTGATGTTGTGGTGTACGCAAGAGGTACGTGCCTTTCTTAATACCGATAATGTGATATATTTACTTCCGAAATTAATAATCGATCCTGATCCCACTTTTGCTAAAGATTGTTATTCGTTTCCTGAGTTATCAGTGCCAATAATCTGAAAATAAGCATAAGACAGTGACCAGTCTGGTGAATAAGTGGCCTGTAACTTGGAAGCTGAAACGCATGTATTATTAAAATATGGTCGCAGCGGAGGGTGCAAAAGAAAATAAGACATACTTAAAATTAATTTATTTTATAATTAAATAACATTCTACATAATTCTGAAACTGCGCCGATTCTAGATCGCAATCCGAATGAATTATTATAAAATACGTTCCCATACTTGGCTGCGTCAATAATACACGCTGGTAACATTCCATGAACTAGATTCTTATGAGCGCTAAATTGTTGCAAGCCGGAGCGCTAGTATGTAATATGTTAAGTTTGTTTATTTGTTTGTATTCTTCCAGGTCCATTTTCTCATCTGTTCCACAATGTTCATGAACAGCACTACGTATTCCACGCGATCTCGTACGCCGCAAAAATTGGAGCTTACTCGTCTGCTTGCTGCCTAAGATTCAATGTTACTATACTATTATTTGTTGTGTTGCAATTTTTAAAACAATACTAATTATATTATTTATAAATAAATATGTTATGTTTTTAAAGTAAGACTATTGGAGAAATGTATTATAAGTTAAGGAGAATCTTGAATCAAATATTTCATCATCAATAGAAACATATAAGGTTATTTTATAGGTAGATTAATTAAAAATAATATTAAAGGTAAACAATAACAATAAAGATAGAAAAACTATATACACCAATTATATTTAAAATATTATGTACAAAATGTTATACAATATAATATATTTTATTGTAAGGTATAAGGGGATAAAAAATAAGAAGAGTATAAATATAAACTTCATTATCATGTGACATTTATTAAATTATATAATATACAACATTATTGCGAATAATAAATATTTGTTCTATGTAAAACCATTGTATATAATAAAATGCTTTCTCATCAGTTATTAAAAAATTGCCAGTATTAAACATTTTTAATGGTTTTTGCTAGTGTTACCAATCACGGTTGGTAACACTAGCAACATAAAGTGTAAATTTTCATAAAACTTCATTAAATTTTATCTTGCTAGATACTTCTTCAAGACAACTCCTAATACTAAAGCCCCTGCTAGTGCCAGTAACGCCCATTTGTAGTTAGAACTGAAACAAATAGTATTTTTAAGATTAGCAACGGTGTTTTGTCAAACCGATATTGGCAACACTGATTTGTCAAACCCATGTTGGCAAAACCGAGGTTTGTCAAACCCTGTTCATGACATGTTAATTAATGAATTTATTGTAATATTACTTTATTTACAACGGACTATATAAGTAACAGATATTGCTGATGATGTAATAAACTATGTAATTTTATGAATAAATACGTATAACTAGGAAAAAAACTACACATCTATTATGTAAAAAACTTTGTTTGTCTATTCATTTTATAGTACTAACTGATTCCCGCGATTTCAACAGCCATGACAGTCCAAATCTCAAATATAGTATCCGACTATCGACTTATAATATTGTCCTACTATCTATCTGTCTGTTTATCAAAAAACTGTTTTAAGTTCAACTATGCATTTATATTTTGATGAACATTTAAATTCATCTATCTAACTATGGGCAAAAAAATATACTTATATAACACATTGACATTAAGACCTCATTTTATACCATTATTTATCTATTTGTCAATTCATTATTTAGATTTTTTTTAGAACCAGGTCTTCTAGAACAAAATAACTGAACTAGGTAACGAGATATACATTCTTCATTACTTCTAATAAAACTACCTGTACGATGACATCATTGTAGAATAAGTTTACCTTGTATTTTTAACCTCAAAGTCGTTTATTTATTAATATATAAAAATAGATACATATCATATTATCTAGAATAATTTAAAAAAAATCTAAACTATTATTGAATTACATATATGAAAATATTTGAACAAATTTAATATTTTAAAAATGTTTGTGTCAGTATTATTATATTACTATTATTATTATGTTATTTTAATTACGCTGTCTATTGGGTAATTTATCAATGACCTTATAATTATCATATACGAGATCATAATTGAGTATTAAAATAATTATGAAATATAAACAATTATCTAATGTACTTATTAGTGTTAATTAAACTAGTAATAAAATTGTGTATTTGTGACACTAGTGAAATCGGACCCGTTCTAGAGATTACATCATAACATACTAACAAACGTTTACGTCTTTAAATAATGAAATTTAAAAGCAATATATTCTTTATTGTATTTTGTTCTTTTCAATGTAACATTATATAGCTCAAAGAAACATACATTTTAGCTGTCAGTTTAATGGAATGGTAGTTTTTTATTATCAGTATAGAAATAATGTATAGGTAAGAACCAAAAGGAAAAAACACAAGGAAAACTATAAGTTACAGATAAGATTAAACCTTTACTAGTATTTTAAACTCCACTGTCTTAGGTACTGGGTAATTTAGGTAAAGTGTTTTTATGCACGTAATAAACAGTACCAGTAGGAAAATATATTATAGGTAGTGCCAACATAAAAGATTATAAGAAGTTTGGTCTTAATAGAGACCAGGTTTTTTTGACTAACTTTACATTAAAGTAAATAATTTTTAATAAATAACCATAATGTATTACTCTTTTAACCATCTATATTATATAAATTAAAATAATATATAATTAATAAAATAGTTGAAATAAAAAAAATAATGATGTTATCCTTTGGTATGAGATAGTATTAACATAAATGATAAGAAACGTAAAAGTTGTTAATATTATAATATACAACAAGTATGTATAACGTCTTCAAATAAGTATTCATCTCATCTTATCATTAAAGTCTAAAAGGTCATTGACCTGTTTGTTCTGAGATAATAGCGAAATCAAATGCCCTAAGATACTTTTAAAAACAACAGAAAGTCGTTGCTGTACTGTTGGTCAAACTTTCTCAACATTTTAAATATAAAGTAATAAGGTACCTGATAAATTAAATTAGTTTTAATTAACATTTTTTACTGACTGTATTTACTATCTTAAAATTATACAACAGCATAAATGGTAATACTTAACTGATATTAACAATATTAAAATATTTAAAATTGACGTAAAAAGACGTCGATAGTGAGGTATTTAGGTGTGTCAAGTTATAATTTCAAAATAATAATTTAGGGTTCAAAGAACCTAGATAACATGTAACAAAAACGAATTGGTATAATTTTATAATTAATTTCATTAAACTATCAAATGGGTTCATTTGTTTTGATAAAAAACGAAATTAACGATATGACTTTTATACGTTTATATTGGTTTCTACAAGTAAATGATTTCGATATTCACTATACATTTCTCAACTAGTGCCAGGTATTTTTAAATAATAATTACCCTTCACTTTCACAAGGGAATCCTCTTGGTCTAAAAAGAAAAATACATATTAAATAAGAAAAAAATATCATTAAGTCGTAAACATCGCTATCACTTTAAGTAATACAAATTTGTTGAACGTGACTCAGCAAATGCTTAAATGTCAAGAAATTCGAATACTACTTCAACAGTCATTTTAATTTTTATTATTCAATTTACTAAGCGCAATGTCAATTTAAATTAAAAAAAAGTAACGTCACTATAAAGTAACGAGTTACGACTAGCACTAGAGACATACTCTGTGTATTGGTGTTGGTATTTGCCATCACTCGGCCACATTCGGCCAACATTTTTAAATTTAAATTAAAAACCACTCGAACTATAGCAATAATATATATATCACAAATGTTTGTTCTACATAATACAATATAATGTCTATTTCTTAAGTGTATGTGTATAGGAAATTATAATTTTTATTTATAAATTATATACAGATTGTTACCTGCAATGTCTGGGGGGTATACTACATTCAGCTGGTACGACTACAGTACCTAATCTTCTCTCCGGTTTAGGTTCATATGTATGTTTTTTATTTTCCGGTTTAACGAATTCTGACCGGCTGTATAAATTAATTAATATATTTTCTTATATCATTAATAAATTTTAAAATATAATAAAATTAGGACCTGCCAGACGAGCCGTCAAATCGTCTCCAAGTTTTTTCCGTTTTTACCGTTTTCGGCAAATGCGAGCAACTGATGTTAAAATATAATTATAAAAAATTGAAAAAAAACGTATAAACAAAAAAAAGTACATCCATAATAACCTTGACGCTGAACAAATTGAACATTTCGACTTCGGATTTCCAAAACTGTAAATGAAATTAATGTTTTTTGCAAAAATCTTGTTAATTTAGTAATACTGAATATTAAATATCAATATCGTCAATATTTTATATAAATGAGATGTAGGTATATCTATATTTATAAGTACCTAATGTTAAATTTACTAAGACATTAAAATCCGTTTCTACATCGCTTAAACCATAATAATTACAATTGTTAAAAACAGATGTAACTAGATATTGAATATCTCTATAATCTACATATAGTATATCTATAATCTACATATAGTATTTACCTATGTTATGAATTCTAAATCTAATGTCTTCAAATAAACAATATAATATCATAACCTTGTTTTTTTTTTCATTTTTCGTTTACAACTAAAAAAAATAAGACATTTTAATAAATATCTTTTAAAAGTATATATATAAGCTTTTTAAGTATATTTACTTACCAACTTTCAAATTGTTTGTTGTGCTGCTCTGGTGGCAAAGTACCAATTTTGAATTTTTTCATTAACTCCCTGAAATCAAATTCTTTAAAAAAAAGTTAGATAAGCTCAGACTTTGAGTTATTGCAATATTTAAAAATGCAATTACACAATTTTCTCTTTAGTTATAATATTAGCAAAGTCTTGTAACAATAAATTGTTTCTATGTCAAATCTAACTTGTAATAACAATTTCAATATTTGTGATTACTTCAACAAAGTAACTTATTGTATGTAGGTCATCCTCAATGGACACAAATGGACACTTCTATATCAACAAGTAACTAACCTGGCGTCCTCACTATGGTTCACATCTTCAAATACTTGCGTCCCATCCTTCCCTGCAAAGGCTGTAAGAGATTCTTCTCCTCCTGGATGCTGAAACAATATTATCATTTATACAAGAGACATTTTAACTATAACAAAAATAAATATATCAAACCCTGGCCAGACGAATTAGTTTCTGAAAGAATTTTTATTCTTTTAAAATTGTATATGTTACCACATAGTGAAATCTTGATACATTGAACACATTAAATTTATTAATTATAAATACATAGTTACGAAATTCGACTTATATCAGGACTGCTAAGTATTTTAACTTTACTATATCATGTTTTTATATCGACTGTTCCAGGTCTATTTGGTCTAAGCGACATTTATTTATAGAAATGGAATATACAAATTTGGAATCCAAAAAAATCACTTATTACAAAAATGTATATAATAACTCCATATCGCTAATAAATTTAGCTTAGACCAAATAGACCTGGAACTAGAGTTGCCAAAGATACCTTTATAATAAAGTATTGTACTTTATACTTATACATACAAATAAAGTATGTGAAAATACTTTATTTCCAACCTTTACTTTGATTCATAGAACATAACACTCATTATAGGATTTATAGGTTAACTATGGGTAGTATATAAGTTATATATAATTTTATTCAGTCAGATATTAATGTGGATGTTTCATCATCCCAAATATTTAAAAAAGTTATCAGTAATTTTTCACTTTTAAATTATATGACAAAATGGTTTTATTTTAGCGAAGATAGCTAAATGGCTTTCCAAACTTCCTATCATGTCTTTGAGAAATGAGGTTTCAACATTTTGTAATGGTATTAAATTTTATTAGAAATGACCTGTTTATTTATTAAAATTTTAACATTGATTGTCAAATAAACTTTGATACCTTTAAAAATAAAAATTAAAAATCTCTGCTAAAAGTATGTTTTAAATGCACTATCCATACCACTTTATATATTTTTTTTGTCAAAAAAGGTTGGCAACCCTATCTGGAATGGAACACTCGATATGGTTTTTTGGTTAGGGGTCCATACCCCCGTATCAAAATATCTGTAAAATTGAAGATATGACGGTGTGATTGTATTGCCTGTAATTGCTACTTAACAACAATTAGATAAAGAAACAAAAAAAGCTATTTTCCTTAAGTACCTACTGGCTAACCAGTGGAGATTAGTTCAACCTTCCTAGAATTATCATATAACTAATTATAATTATTATTAATTAGTATTAATATGACAATTATATTACGTAAGCTAAGCCTTAATTATTAGTCACACTGCACACATCATTCAAATGCGAGCTCGCAACAAAATTCAAATACTAAATTGAGAAGAGGGACCCTCCTGCAGTGGTGTTAAAAATTACCAATATTTAATATTCGCTACTATTAACCGCGATATCTTTTCTTCTAAGTCTAAATTCAATTACTTTTCTAACATGAACTTACATAACACCATCTTCACTTACAAACACAAGGTCAGACTGAGAGTATTATCAATTGAAATAACCCGTTAGAACAAGACCAATTGATATTGGTCAAACTAGAAACTAGAATCAATGTATTTCAAAGCTTAGACAATATTCTTTATCAGTTAAAAATTTTCAACTGGGAAATTTATTGATACCATTAAAAACAGCATAAATAGTTTTTCAGGAATCAAAAAAATATTATTATCTATAACTAAAGCATTCATGATTAACATGCTATATAAAACTTTATAAGACTTTTAATAGTAGAATAATTATCATTATATATTCATTAAAGAGCAATAACAAATGAATGAGCTATAAAATTATAATTTCAACACAACAGATTTATGGTGATATCTGAATTCAAATAACTTATTATAAATGTAAAGAAGTTTATTTATATAGTTCTGAATTAATAATTTACAGTAAAACTATCCCCACATTGTAATATATCTATTAGTAAATTCTTAATGAAATAATTTTTGGTTGGATTACAAATTAGGGTCATTTCGCCTGTTTGCGTCCATCGCCAGTTTGCGTCCATTCGACGGCTATCCTTTCATCAAATACTCGAAAATAAGTTCATGAACTTTCTAACAAAACCAAATGTAATTTCTGCCAATACCTCAATATATAGGAGATACACAGTCATAGACAAAATTTCCTTGAGCGCAATCCTTCCCTTTAAAAAAAAAAATATCTGAGCCACGGGACAAAAGACTGCGAATGTCTTAAATGTTAGTAAAAAAATAGTGAACAGCACCACCACTCACGGTTAGTTTTACATTGTTTTATGTGAAGTTAAGGATACATAGATGTTTCTAGGCCTTAATAATAAAGAAAGGAAAAACATAATTATGAATTTACTTAAGTTTTTTAATTGTTGACAGTTAAAATAAGGTGGACGCAAACTACTACATACAAATTTTAAAAATTCCACTTTGCGTCCGCAGTGGACGCGAATTTTATGACCTATTATTTAGGACAGACCAGATTGCGTCCACCTTTGTTTTCTTGTTATCTATTTATAAAAGTAATTAAAAATGTATATCTTATTTAAATTTAATAAAATTGAATGTACCTACGATCAATAATATCTTAATGTAATTATAATAAAAAAAATAACGTAATTTATTCCTCCTGATTATCGCTCCTGATTGAAAAATTAGAAATTGTGAAATCGCAGTGTATCAAGGTGCAACTCTGAAACTCATGACATGGATAAAAATGATTTTGCCTATACACCTTTTTGGCAGTTACCTGTAGCTTAGTTCAATAGTGCCTTCAGATGAAGTTCTTTTTTTACCACTAGAAGATATGGCAACTCATACTACACCAAGTCTTGAGAAAACTAAGCAACAAATATCAGAACCCCCTCCGACTGCTTTTATTCATTCAGCATCAACTGTATCACCATCTATTTCACCTATAGAAAAGCCTCCTAGTTTACAATCATCTTCATTATTTATTCAAGGCATTTCACATTCAGAAACTTTTGATCCATTTAAAAGCCACCTGATGTTGGCTGAAATTTTAAACATAGCAAGAAAATTTAATCAAAGAACTCCAGCGGCCATATCTTTGTCTGCATTGAGAAAGTATTATAAACATAAAGAGCAGATGGAGATAAAAAAACAAAGCAGTAAGAAAAAGAAATTAAGAACGAATAGAGAAAAAAAACTTCAAGGAACTGCTCCAAAACGTAGGAAAAAGACACTTCCTGTTAAAGTCACAGTAGATACTGATACTCTGAAAAGAAAATTTACCAGCCGTGGATAGTACAAAGTGCGCTGAATGTAATAAACATACTTATATCAGATGTAGATGAAGACGGCGAAGAAAACATTGGCTGTGACAAATATATAAGATGATATATTTGTTATTAATAATATTTTAAAATTTAATAAGTTAAATATTTAGACATAAAACAATAAATTGTTAAAATCTAATCTTTCTGAATAATAATTAATAAAAATCTCCCCTACATTCTATATATAAGTTGGTGGACGCAAACTGGTCCATAAGTGGATGCAATTTAGATTTTATGGACACAAACTGGGTAAATCACCCAAATCTGATATTTATCACTTTTATATTTAAATCGTTATATCTTTCCACCAAAACTTTAAATGAATTTAAAAAAGACTATATTATTAACACTGTACATAAGTTTTTATTCAAAACTAGTGCTAAATCATTTTTATTTTCTCTTTCAAAGTCAGCAACTCCACTAAATGGAAGCAAACAGGCGAAATGACCCTAGTTGGTTAGAGAATTTGTTTATAAAAAAATAACACTGTCTTTGGGTTTCTATAATTATTGAAATAGCATCTCTGTATATTTACAAGAAAATAATTAAATTGAGATTGTAAACTTCAAAGATTCTTTACCTTTCATAAGTTTGCTATCAGCAATGACAAAAAAAATAACTCAAAAACTTTATTATAATTTTAATCTAAGTTAATTGTATTATTAGACATAGAATAAGTATCTATTATTATTTCGGAACTACATTTAATTTAATGTGCTTATTTTGTGTACTTAAAGAAGGAGATGATAAATGCAGAATAAACATTAAACAATAAAGAAAATTCAATTAGTATACCAATGTACACAATACACTTAATCACAGGATCTAACATTATGCTTCACAGCATTCTAGCTAATCACAAGATTATAACATTATGCTTCATTTGGTTACAATTAGAATCAACACTAATCTTTAACATTGAATTAGTAGACTTAGCATTTATCTCAAAGCAACTCACAATAAATTCCTTATGAAGATACCAATTAAGTGACACTTAAAGTGCATAATCTCAATATAATCCCTTATTTTATCTGATAGAATTTATCTAATCTTGCAAAAGTTTAGTAATATAATATCTTGGAATATTTTATATACGTAATTTTTTACAAACATTTCCTGATTCTTGCCTAAATTACAAGAACAAAAATTAACAAAGACGATGATGAAAGCTTTTATTATTTATTGTTATTGAAATAATTACAAAATTAAAATATTATTTATTTCAATTATGTAATCGTAAAAAAAAAACAAATATGTAAATTAATGAAGAAAAAAAAGATATAGCCGTAACTTCTTAAATTAAACAATTAATAAAACTAAGCTTCTAAAATATTAATAAATTGCAGTATAATAATTAAATACATCATAAAAAAAATAGGCTGCATCTATTCATCCGTATATACGGATTTATAAGGCAGTGGCTATTGATCCGTATACCGGATGAATTAGATATTTTTATTCGTCCGGAAATTAATACAATGCGCGTTTAACAGTTTCTGACTTTCGCTAGCCTGCCGCGACCTATACTTTAGACTGCTTACAAAATACAGAGTAATAAATAATCGAGGGAGCAAAAATTTTTTTTCTTTGTTTATTCTGAGTTATTTATCAAGATTTTTTAAAAGTCGTAGAACAAATGTTGTTGGGATTGATGTAGAGAGGCTGCCTGCAAAAGGTGCTCAACTAATTAAAAATAACCCTGTATATATATATAAATATATGAAAGGAAAAACACACAACACCCCGAAATGGCGGGTGCTTTTAAAAAAAAAAAAAAAAGACCTAACCACCTAACCTAATATATAGGTGAACAACTCAACATTACACGTGACCAAAAACTACCTTCTGATTGGTTCACGATTTTTCGGCCAAATAGAATTGCGATCTATTCGACCTCCAATTGTCGGCTGTTTAGACACTCCGTTTTAAAAAATATATATATATTTATATATACGGATAAATAATAATATATTATAAATCCGTATATACGGATCAATAGCCACTGCCTTATAAATCCGTATATACGGATCAATAGCCACTGCCTAATAATATATTATAAATCCGTATATACGGATCAATAGCCACTGCCTTATAAATCCGTATATACGGATCAATAGCCACTGCCAAAAAAATAAAAATAAGTAACTTACTTCTTCTAAAAAACTGGTCACATCATAAACATCATTGTGAATTACCATCCAAACGCTACTTTTATGTTTGTGTTTCTTTACTTCTTCGATAGTAATTTGTCGGGTCATATTTATTTATATATATATTTAATACAATTTTATATTATCACAATTATGTTTTTTAAATCGGACTACACCATAAAACAATTTAATGCATACTGGATTTTTCAACTAAGAAAACAGAAGAGAATTCTGCAATGACATTTATTAGTGATTGACATTTGACGTAATGCGGTAATGAACAACATTACAGACGGTAGAGGTAAGGAGGAATAACTTCTGTTAAAACAAAAAAAAAAACAATTCAATAAGCACATCATTTGTGCTTTAATATAGTGTTAAATCTCCGAATTCTGTTTTTTTCTACTTGCTACTCTGTAGTAACCAATAGTATGTAAACCAATGGTAGTAACCAATACTATAATAAAAGCCATAATAATATTGAAACTAAAAATATTTTAAAAAGATCATTGACTAGTGAGTGGTCAATAATTTTTATTTTTACCATATAACTTTGCATAAATTTGTACTCTGCTGTTCTTTTAATACCTGAAATGTTACACTCAAGGATTAGAATGTAGATATAATTGTAATATAGCATTGTAAAATTGTATTATTGTTTAGTATTTTCTTAAATGTCCACAAGTAAACCTGTAAATTAAAAAAAAACTCTTTTTTTTTTTAGAAATTCATTTTCGAATAATTAGGTTTTATATTTTACATTATTAATTTAAATTTACCCCCAAGTTTCAAATGTTTTACAGCATACATGCTCTCGATTTAGATCCGTTAAAAATAGTTTTATTTATTTTATTTTTTTTATTAGTAACAAAAAACTGCTAATTATCTTGTGTATTGTATATATCCTGTAGTCTAACAAATTGAAAGTTGACCTGGTTAATCATTAAGTTACTAGTCATATTACTTTCTAGATTCAATATTTAAATATAATATCTTACTGAATGTACGATACAAATCTCTTAGAGATTTTGTCCTTTTAACATCATTATTGTATTATTTTGTTTATTCTAAAATGTTGTTTATTCTAAAACGCTTCTTGAGGGATATTTTTTAGTAATCAAACTCTGCTCCTTTTCTCTACCCTCCTTAACTTCGACGCGTATGTTTTCGAGTAATGACATAGAAAAGGAAAACATTTTTGCAAACATTATTATTATTCTGTCATATTCTCAATATTATCAACTGTCATTTGTCACAGAGTGACACAGACCACAGTGTCACATATACATATGACTGTAATACATATCGCATGTGATTGTAAACTGCAAAAGTACAATATTTTCTATATATTATATATAACTATTATATTATAATCGACTGATCGAACCTACAACTCGTTTGTTTTGTTATTTTTGTTTGTAACGAATATAACATTTAAGAATAACAATTTGATACATTCTAAGATAAATGGCCAAAGAAATTGACTTTAATGATGCTCTTGACAACATATTTCTAAGTGAAAACACACAATGCAAAGAAAGTTATGACGACGGATATACAGCTGGATATGGAACTGGAAACCCCGAAGGCTACCATCTAGGTTACCATAGAGGAGCTGAACTAGGCAGAGAATTAGGTAAACAAATTTTTCTCCTGGAAACAGATCTCCAGGTCTATGTGCCTGTGACTTCGTACGCGTAGATTTCGATTTCGATAAAATTTGGTATATACAAATGTATAAACTATAAACCTTGTTCTAGAAAGGTCAAGGTCTTTAAGTAGGTTATAGAGAGATTTTGCTAGTATACCTCTCGCTACTACTTCTACCGCATATAAGCTAACTATAAATTTATTCCTGGAATGTATGATCCCTGGGGATGTTTGTTTCCCAGGGAATAGTAAGCTCCACAAGTATCACGCGTCTCAGATGTTAAGAATACAAATATACAGCCAAACAAACCACATAAAGGTCACCTATTATGATTTTTTGAAAATATTTCCCATATACAGAAGATATATGATCTTTTGATAGAGTGTAGAGTGTGAAATTAAAATTCAAAACTAAATGTTATTCAGTGTGACACTCAATTTCTATACAGATAAACAGACAAAAATTTCAAAAATATTACAAATGGATGCTGTTACTATGATAAATACCATTACAATTCCAGGATACTACTTCGGAATTGTAACACATCTTATAGAAAATAAAGGCTCATCAAACATTTACACGGATAAAATAATAAAACAATTAGAGAAAGTTCAAGATCTAATCAAATCATTCCCTGACACTAATTCTGAAGACCACGATATTATTGAGCTTGCAGAAAACATCCGAGCACAATATAAAAAAGTTTGTGCTTTGTTAAAGATACCATCAGGCAATCCATATGGTACTGAGGTATCTTTTTAAAAGACTTGGTAAGATTTAATTAATATTTCTTGATAGATATACAAATCCATGCATTGATTGTTTAATTTTACTGAATTGTACTTGATATATCTGTTTTTTAGCCAAATATAAGATGGAGTCTACAATAAGTAAGCTGAATCATGACCTTGCTGCCACCACTGCATTCCTAACTCCATATTTACCACTTGCTAACTGCCACATGGTAGAATTCTTTACTGAGGATCATTGGGAATTTTTGCTTCCCAAAAATCTTAGATCTTATCTTGATAATTGTAATTTATCTGAGGCAGTGGAAATGTTTTTTCAATGTGTAGATGGAAAATGTGGAGGTAATTAATTTTCCTTTATAATCATAATGGATGTAGTTAGATATTATTTATTTTATATGAAAATTTATGGAATAATATTATATTGTGTGTAAAATGTATTAACTAAAATTTATTTTTAAATGCTTGATCTGTTATAGGAAATAAAAAGGAAAAAAAAATGTATTTTACCAATAACTGATTATGAGTTTATTCCAGATAATAATGAATTAAATAAATGGGTGAAACAAGCACAAAGCAACTACACGTCACTAAACAGTTACTGCATATCTACCGTGCAGTTACAAGAAGTTATTAAATCATGGGGTGGTGAAGTCAAACCTGAAATTAAAATCACTGAGTTTATGACCAGCAAGAAGAGTTACGAAGTAAGTAAAAGTATAAACAAAACATCAAACATAAAGATATTTATTATTATAATGATGTCTCATCTAGTCACACTCACAGCCTAAAGTCTTGTTTGATAAACTTTTATTGATGTTTGAAAGTAGCATTGGTTAGTGTAGTGCAGGGGTGGCCAACTTAATCAGAATTAAGATCGACTTTTTACCAACAAATAGCTGTTAGATCTACTTTATTTATTTAAAAAAAATTACGTACTTCCTGATATTTTAAATTGTTCTTGCCTATCCGGAATCGACTCGACTAGCGGCCGCGATCGACCGGTCGATCGACTGATTAGACACCCCTGGTGTAGTAATAAGTTATTAGAATTATTTATTATAGCAATAAACAAATATTTATACTTTAATAAAGCGACAGGTAAGTTTACACCTATCAAGTGCACACCTACATAACTATTAGCAGAATAATTATAAGATATAATCGCAACACCAGGTTAATCAGACGGCAAGTTAGCATAGCATAGTTTCCCTCTTATAATGGCAGCATTATTATAAAATTTATAATATTAGTAGTTATTTACATAAATTATATTACAAATGTTTTCGTTTCCATAACTAGACTCTACAAAAAAACTGACTCACCTATAACATTGACTCTAGGTACAAACAATGTCTCACCTCCTAGCCGCTCTCTCCACTGCATGTAACACGACGCACTGTGTGGAGGCGGGCGGTGGTCGAGGTAACTTACCTGTCGCCTTATCACTCGCCTATAACTTACCTAGTTTGACTGTGGACTATGATACACAAGCTCTTGGTAATGGTGAAAAACGAATCAAAATTATACAGGTAATCCTTGTGACTTAATTTCCTAAACCTTTTAAATTATAACTATTAACTTTTAAATTATATTATATATATTATATGTTTTTTAATATTCGTTCTTTATTACTATATTTATGATTTGTAACAAGTTTTTTTGTGTGACTCTTAAGAAAGTCTATTTTATTACCATTACTATTTTTTTTTTCAGAAACAGTGGCATTCTATAGCAAATAAGATAAATAATGGCAGTCAACAGTGTGTATCAAATAGTATACAATCAAACCTCCACAGGTTTGCGTCTTCATACATTACTAAAGATTCAGATTTAGAAGCTCTTGTAAGAGAGAAATTTCCAGAATATTCACGGGATGTAAAATTACTTTTAACAGGTAAGTAGTAAAAAATATTATCATACAAAATTTCTCTTATCTCATACAATACATATTAAAAATTACAAAAAGTTATGTTATTATATTCCAGGTCTCCACACTTGTGGCAATCTGGGTCCAGATTCCCTCACTATCTTCACAAACAGACCGGCTGTAACAGGACTGTTTAATGTACCGTGCTGCTATCATCTGCTCACTGAAGATGTGGATGTGGAGCTTTTTGATGTGTTCCAAAAGTATGGTGAAGGGAGTACTGGAAGGGCTGGTTTTCCCATGTCGGAATCATTGAGAGGTATGTTTTGTTTTTATTCTAAAATGTATAAAAAGCTTGAATTAATAAGTTTAAAATCAATTTGTTGTGCATTTAAGTATAAAAGTACATGACCTAAGCCATTTTAAAGCTTCCCTATAGCATATCTATCACCAGTTTCTTGAGATTTCAGAAAAACTGAAACAGTTTTTCCAACAACCTAAGACTTTAGGACTAAATAGAATAGCGTATATTCATTCTAACGTATTAAAATATAGGTTATAATCTTGGAAGAAATGCTCGCATGCTAGCCGCCCAGTCGATACACAGAGTAGTGAAACACAGACAACTCCCAGATACCAGTCTCTTGTACCGAGCACTGATACAGGTAAGTGATATTATTTATAAAAACCATAACAAAAAAAACGATAACAAAGAAAAACAGATATCAAGAAGTAAAAAAAATTACATTTTTTTTAAATTTTTTATTCTATAATATTTTGTTTATCTAAATATTAGATTATTCAATTTCCTTTTTACAATTTATTATTCTATGCAGTATTTTATTTAGCAGCATATATATTTTTTACTGAATTGTGCTTCACAGGTAATTATCAGAAAACATTTACCCAACTTACCTGTTATGGAAGGTAAATTGAAAGGCGTATCATCAAAGTGTCAAAACTTCAAAGAATACTTCAAGATGGCGGACTCTATTCTCAAGATTGGAGTTTATGAAACGATATCTGACAGTTATTTGACAGATATACAAAAAAATATAGATGGAAAAAGAAAAAAGATAGTTTTGTTTTATTTAATAAGGCTGTGTTTAGCTCAAGTTGTTGAGAATGTTATTTTGTTGGATAGATTATTGTTTTTGTTTGAAAATGATTATAAAAAAGCTTTTCTGGTTAAACTATTTGATCCGGTACTCTCTCCTCGTTGTCATGGTATTGTAGCTATAAGATAACGTACATTTTAATAAAAAAATAATATTTTCTTTGAACGTTTTATTAATTCTATAAGATTTATATCCGTAAATAGTTTTATTAATCTCTTTTTAATAATTAACCTTTTTGCTCCTTCAGTAACATATTACAATAGGGAACATGCATAAAATTTAAAATGGGTTCAAATATTTTTTTTTCGATTACTTATTATCATCTTATTATAATAAAAACAATTTTGTTTTATTTACTAATCATTTAAGGCCATAAAGTAATTTATGAAAAGTGCAAATTAAGAGAGCGAAATTCAAACTTCCAAAACGCTCTACCATTGGTCGAAAGGAAATGTGACGTCATTTGACACGCCATTCAAATTATCGGCGTCGAAGTTCATACTGTGGTATCAGTGTTACTGAGAAAAATAAATAATTTAAACCCATACTTTCGTGCTTAAAGGTTTTATTAAATGATACAATTGTTCAGGTAATCCCAAAAACATTTTTTCAATACTCAAACAACTCTAACAAAACAAATACCTACAAACTCTTTTTCAATAGCAGTTAGCATTCTACTACACATTACATTTTAAAATGTTTCTTCCTCTAAATCATTTTCCACTTCACTTGACTCAGATAAATAACTTGTTTGATAATCTGCAGATATAGAAGATATAAGATGCTATAGAAGTATTATCAGCTGTGTTTTCAGTAAACAATATTCTTTTTAAAACAGAGAGTTTTACTGGTAAAGTACCAATATAGTGTGTTGAATGAGGAAATGGTGACAATGCTACATTTTGTTTTTCAGCAGGTATATTTACATTGACACCTTTACTTTCATACTTCGGTTTAATATGTGGGTGTTTCTCTACTAACGGGAAAATTGATGTCCCAAGCAATTTGCACAATGTGTTGGATATTTTTTATTTAAGAAAATATCTAAACCTATAGTACATTTTAGTATCTTTGAGGCTACCTACTTGTTGACCATGTAAATGTTCTATATCTTTTTTTCTTTTAATCCCAACCTGTCAAAACACAGTCCCTTGGCGCGTCCCCATCCCAGAATCTTCACTTTGAATCCAATTTCCTAAATAATATTTTTGTGCGTGTAACAAATTTAAAGTATATTATAAAACTAAATATACTGAAAATTATATATGTTGAACAAATACTACGTAAATGTAATAATAACTATTCGAAATTACCGCCTGAATGTTGTCCTAAATATTTGAACACAATCCTCTGGTTAATTTGAAAAAATAAAACAAAATTATATAGTCTATGATAACGACTCAATTTTGTGTTGAATGAGTCGCTGACAGTGTGAAGTTCGTTCATATCGAGTCAGAACCGAGACATCATTTTGCGGGTAGTTTCATTTTTTGCCATAGTTACTGAATCACGCGTCGGGGCCGTTATGCGTAACAGTCCCCTGGTAAGTAGTTTGAGTGGTAATTTTTTCTAATTAGAATATGGTTTTGATATATCGATTACCAAAATAAACGTACAGTTACTTATTTAGCTATGAAATAAACTAGGATTCGTAAATAATGAATACAGTCCTGTTTAGTGCCAGAAAACACAGTCCCCTGGTGACAGTCCCCTGGCTACAATCCCCTGTTTCGACGCAACACAGGGGATTTTTATAGTTTCCAGTGGATTGTTTTTTATATAAATTTAAATAAAATTAGCTACTAAATGGATTATACGCAGTTATTATCCGTAAGTACAGTAATTACTAATATAGCTTAGAAACGGCTTACCACCCAAAAAAATATATAAAATGACGAGAGAATAAATATTAAAAAAAAAAGGGAGAAAAACAGCAAAATGTTCATACAAATGTTATAAGAATGATCCTCAAAAGAGGAAGGAGGTCAATGAAAAAAAAAAGACACCGAAAAAAAAAAAAAACTTCTAAAATTGAAAAAAGCAGAGTAATCTTCCGGCCTTTTATAGACTTGAAAATCGCTTGTTATTAGCTTTCATTCTATACATTCAAAACCCTATTTTAAAACAAAAAGTGTGCAGGACAAATTTCATGCAAAACTTTCCCGTTAGTGGAGAATCACCCGTGTATTAACTTGCACAGCTTAGTCACTTGGTAATTTATCTTCAATATGCGAAAAGTAAGGCTCTTATGAATCTTATGATCATCACATTCAATAGGAGAAGTACTGAGTCCTGGCTGATTAATATCACAGATATTTGTATGGGCACTACTAGGACTTACTTAGTATATAACTTCTTTGTGAAGGTCACTATTTTTGATAGCTTACTCTAAAAAGGCTTCATTAACCAATGTCAATCTTTGCCTTTTGACTACGCACATTTTTATTTTCTCAGCTGGTGTTTTTGCTAGAAAAATATATGAGGCACAACTCTTTTCTTCAAACTTAGATTATATTTTTCTCCTTGTTGTTTCGTTATACATATTATATTCAATACAATTGGCTGTATCTTCCTTAACCTGAAATAAATCGACAACCATAAAAATTTCGTAAAACCAAAAAAAGAATACGGTTTTTATAGAAAGTTATACTGAACTTTAGTAAGCTAGGTTAGGTTAATTTTAAACTTAAATTTTCTAATGTTCTATACTTACTATAAATTTAAACTATTAGATTAAACTTATTATAAATAAAGTATACTTACGTTAAATTGATCTTCACAACAATATAAACACGATTTAGGACAGATATTATCCCTTTTAATTACCATACACCATTGTTTTTGTATTTTCGCATCTCTTGGAATACAAAAAACACTTTGTCGGGTGTTTTTCTCATACCATTTTTGCACTCAGGTACTATACAATACTTGTAAGAAGATTTTTATCTTAAAATATGTATGAACTGAAGTAACAAAAAAGGTTATAGTAAACATTCACTGCACGTATCATTTGACGTCACGCAAAGCGCGCGCAAAATTACGGTGTTTGAACGGCTCAAATTTACTCAATGTTTTAATTTTCACTTTGAAAAAAAACTAGAATCTTTTCAAGCCTATTCATATTCATATTCATATTCATATAGTGATGTAAATGATTAATTTACGTCAAAAAAATTACATGAATGTGAAGTAATGAATTTATAATAATAAATTGAAAATTAAAAATTTTTAGGACTTTTTTTAATTGAATAAATATGTATTTGTAATCGTTTCATTCGTAACTGATTTTAAACAATCACAAGTACATTCTAATATCTTTACTTTCAACAATACTATGATATAATTATAAACACTGAATAAAAAACACAAGATAAAAAAAACTATTTTATTATTATCTACTAAAACAATTTTTAAATAAAGTTACGATGTTAATTTTAAATAACTCGGTTAACACTTTGTTCTAGTTCACCAATATTTTAAAACTTTTTTTTTATCTATTATGTTAATTAAAAATTTCATATTTCCATGAATACGTTAACGCACTCATCATTGAACTTTCGCGGTAACGTGAAAACCTACAAATAAATTAATAAAAATGTGAACAAAGTTCTAGTGAAATCTTGTAGGTACTGCGTCATGGTTTTCATAATTAGTGTTCTATGAACCAAATATATGTCAATTTCATATTATTAGTAATTATGTGTGTCGAAATTGACTAAGTAAATGCTAATACGAGATCTTTACGAGATTAGGTAAACTCTTTTTATGACACTCAAATGTTGTAACTTTCAATTAAGACTGTCAAAATTTCCAGTTTCTAACTCCCACCTAACTTTAATAGTCTTTTTCAATGTAGTTTACTATGGGCTTTGATAGATCTGTTAATCAAGGCTGAAGATAAATCCTTAATTTATAGACGAAACTAGTGTAAAAAAAATCAAAGAGCCTCTAAGTATTAAATAATTAATTTGCATGCTTGGCGACGTTATTTAACCTTAACGGTTAATACTTATATTTTACTACAAATCTGAAATAACCTAACATTTACAATCGAATGACGTACCTACCTCCATAATAATTTTACTAGAACCTTATTCAAACTGCCTTTTATATACCTAAAACTTAACATCTTTATTTATTGGCAGAGTGAGCGAAGGCAATTACTTCATAAATATTTGAAAACAGTTTTTGTATTTTGTGTATACCCATACATGTAGGCAGGTACCTACTCTTGTAGAGATCACATTCTCAACCGTTTCTGATGTAGGTATATTCGGATTCGTGTTCTATAATTTTCGGTGCTACGATAGTGACATAACGAGGCATAAGCAACATCTGAAAACCCTCCAAACTCAAGATAAAACGTTAAAAAAATTAAATCATGTGAACGGTGAAACTCTCGAAATACCTACTTTTTTGTTGTTTTTAATGTTAAGGATCTTTTTTTTCTAAAACATTTTTCGATAATCGTGACGTGATCCTTACGTGCCAATCATACGCATCCCCCTGTCTGCTCTGTCTTGGATCCACAGCACCACCCTTTGGTTACTAAAATACAGTTTTTTTTATAACGTCAAATTTAAATATAGTATACTATTTAGGTAAATAAATCCTTGCTAATAAATACATATTATTTGTTAAGATATATACGACATATATTAAGGTGACGCAATTAATTAAGCTATTAAAGCAATTTAGCGGATCTTTGTTAAGGGGTTCTTGGTTCTCTTCTCTGGCAATTAGTTATCGCGCTGTACCTAATCTATGTTATGTCACTTACAAAATCACGTGTAAAAGTTAATATTTCTGTAGCCTATGTGTTATTCTGGTACATAAAGAACAATATTGCTAAGTTACATAAAATTCCGTTCAGTAGTTTTGACGTGATTGAGTAACAAACATCACAGACAGAACCACGTGCAAAAAATAGTATATCTATAGCCTATGTGTTACTTTGGTACATAAGCTAAAACATTGCTAAGTTTCATCAGAATCCGTTTAGCATTTTTGGTGTGATTGACAAACACCCATCCATCCAAACATCCAAACAATCGCACTTATATATTAGTCAGATCAGATTTCTTGAACACTTTAAATACATATATGTTTTGAAAAAGTTTAGAGTGTGCAATGAAAGTGAAAAACTAAATGTTATTCAGAGTGACGCTCAATTTTTATGCATAAAAGTTATAAACATTACCCGTATATTTTTTTAGTCTTGCGTGCACAAACTAACAGAGAAACAGATAATCAGACAAAAAATCTAATAAAAATATAAATGGATTCTGTTTATTATCCGTTTACATCCTGGCTATATATTTTCTTTATATTTTCAATGTACAAAGACTACTCCTCTACAGATTTATAAGATGTATAGAATAAAATATGCATTGTAGGTACCTATTACATGATTGACATAAATTGACGTAACTTTTTTATTTCTTATCATCATAACAACTTAATGCTAAGTGAAGAATAATACAATATATTCCATTAAACTGCATTCAACTTGGTTAAGCCGTTTCTGAGATTAGCATACACAAACATAGAGACATAGAGACAAACAGACAAAATGAAAATCCATTGTTTTGGGTTCTCTTGCTCTTATAAAGGTCCCATCATGATTTTTTTTATATTTTCCATGGCCAGTTTTCGATCAGTGACAATTTTATTACATTTATAGATAATACTCAATAATCATAATTTCTATTACTCTAAGGGTCTAGTTTTTTATGTATATTATTTTGCTAATCTTTACAGTCAACACATTTACGTTCTACACCTCGAAAATCAATGGAGGTGTAGAAGTCACTAAGAATGACATCTTAGAAATCACAAATTATCTGTTTGTTCCTGCAAATGCTGTTATTAATAGAAAAAATTAGACAAAACTAATATGAACACAATATTTAGTAATATTCTTAATCTTAGTATTCTTGTAGACCTAAGAAGTAATTAATTAGATAATATTAACCGATATGATCCTAAAATTTTCGCAAATCATGATGACGATATCTCGTAGGCGTTGTCAGGCGTAGGTCTTTGTACTTAGTTCTCATAGTAAAACTGACGTAATATTATATAGCCAAATCATTTATTTCATAATAACGGTACTATACATTTTTTCGTAAACATATTTTTTTATTTTTTATATATACTACTTATCCTTACTATTATTACTGGATGATTAATATTATTTTTTTTTTAAAGTGACAAATTGTGTAATTGTTTTCAGCTTTCTGTATAAGACTTTTTTTTTAAATTAAAGAGATAGGAAAAAGATTGTTAGATTTATGTTTAATTATAGTTTCTGCTTCTAACTTTAATTGAACAGTATTATATATAATAGATCTTTAAAATTTATACTTTAATATAAATCTTTTAAAGTCGTTGTAAATATTACAAAAGACACAAAAGTTTGAGATATTCAGACTTTTCTATGACAAAATGAGGTTAAATTGCTGTGAGTGTCATTACTGTCACTGTCACTAGTGTCCAAAGCCATTCAAAACTGAATGCACAATGCACTAATGTCATTTATTTAAATTTATTCTTCAAGTCCCTTTCACATTTAACTCGTTTACTCTAAATATGGATAATAAGCTGATACCCGTGAATTTTGTTATTATATGTTATTGTAATTATTTCTTAAACCATATTAGGTAAGTACATATTTGTTTTCACGAATCAGAGGTTTGTACTCAAATTTCACCGTTAACTTTTGAGTGATGCAAAACCGACATATAATTAGCTACTTGAACGTTTTATGAAATATATTTTAAAACATGCGAAATATCTTCTATCTACTATCATAATTCGTTTTTTCTCAAAAAGCGATTATTTGATTAAAAATAAAATATTTTTCCCGATGACAATTAGCTTTCCAAAAACACTAGGTCACGTGACTTATACGAGCAATGACGTCACGACACTACAAATACAACAATAACGTTTGTCTTCTCTGTTATTATAAGGTTTTAATTGGAAATGGTTAAGCATGTGCTCTTATAAGACATATGTAGTGCCAATACGCACAAGTACGACAATTAGAAATCCTGATACACTGTTTATACACTTTCTTAAATGTGTAAAACGTCGAAAAGAATAGATTAAGTTAGCGCATACGAAATCCTTATTTAATATCAAATAACTCTACAATATACCTACTTTCGTGAAGATCACTTTGTTAAAAGTAATTTATGGTTCATGTATTTCATTGTGTGGTGGTGGTTATATGGTTATAGTATATTATTTGGATCCAATTATTATTTTGAAGTTAGTTTATGGTCGAATATATGAAAAAAATACAACTATAATTTTCAATATATTTATTTTTTGTTTCCAATAAGGAATTGAAATATTTAAATTCGTTTGGAACCTCCTTACGACTTACCTAAATACTTTGTAGGGATAATAAAAAACATAATACCTAACGTAGAATTAGAAAGTGAAGCCTTTAAAAGCATATTTTCTTTGTTTTCAATGTCAAAAAAATAGGTAAGAAACACTTAAACAATGCCACTTAAACTAGTGAGAAAAATTCTTTTCTGGTTTATTTCATTTGGTATTACTATTTAACAATATTTTCAGTTCAAATAATATGGAAATATATAAAATACAAAATTGTAATAACTTATAACGTAGAACACTATTCAACTTGTGTCTGTTTATTGCGTCGTGACGTCACGCCAGATCTATCATGGCGGCCTGCTTTTCATTTAACTTAAATCTCGCGAAATAAAATTCAAATTTACTTTACCTAATATATTTTTTTTTAAATATATGTAAAAGATAAATTACGTATTTATTGTTTACCTTTAAGCTAGCAATTCCAATACCTTTTATAGTTTATTTTGATAAAGGTCTAGTAGCCAATTACTGATAAGATAATAATACATAAGATGTATTTCAATATGTTGTTTATACTTTTTAAATTTAACAATATTCATAAACATTTTTATATTCATATTATACGCAGTCCGAGAATAAATTGAACTATGCCTATATAAAAACGGTAAATAAAATGATAAAAATATATATTGAATTATACAATATACAGTTCAAAAGCTTTAATAATTTTCAATCGTCAAAGTTTTGTTGAATGAAAATCGCAAAATGAATATTTTAAGAAATCGTATTTATTTTCAGTCAAATTTTCATGTATATTATATAAGAATTTCAAAGAAACAAACCATTTAACATCATAATGAAAAATTCTATTAAATCCAATTGCCAATACTAATATTTCATCTGTACTGAAAAATGCTTATTATTAGTCATAAATAAAAATGATTCGCGTTCACGGTGGGCGAGGTAACGTAAATTAATACGTTACACAAACCATATATTAGGGATCCGTATAAATAATTTAAACCTTTGTTATTAACGGGAACTCTCGAGTATTCTTGGTATATGTAAATTAGTTGACATTTAATTCTTATTCTAAATATAGAAACTTCAAAAGCAACTCATTGCGGAAATAGAAATTCTGATACAAACATATTCCCTTGACTAACTGGAGTGCTATTAAATTGATTAGATACCTAATCTAGGAAAAGCGTTTGATATTATATCAAACATTAAAACGGTGGAGAATACAATTGTACTGGTAACTGATTTAAAATGAAAATAAGGAAACATTACAAACTGCGGTATCGAGTTTATTGTCTATCTTAGAAGGAAATCAACAGTTGACATAATTATATAAAACTAGAGCATTTGTAATGTTATTATTATAGACCTTTGATAAAAATTATGTCAATAGTTTTATATTATATTCATAGGTAGGTAGATATTGTAAATTAAATAATATTTTTAGTTGTTTATTAGTTTTTAGGATGAATCAATACGTCATGACAAGATGATACAGATCGTCTGCTGTCTGCACCTGTAGGGATAACAAGATGAACATTTAATCTATTTAATTTAATATCATTTACCTATTGATATTGGCGATTAATCTATCATTTAAAAAGGTTTTACTGTTCACTAAATTACTATATAATAAGTTAGCATTCTGCTGTCAGAGTAGATTTTTTTTTATTTGCGGACTAAGTTGCAAATAAGAACTATTTCCAAATTTGAACATTACTCATTTTGGTGTTTATGTGTATAATATAATATAAGTAAGGTTACCTTTACGTATACCAATCAAGGTTGACCATCCTGACTTTTTTGGGCCCAGGTTCAACAGTTTTATTTGTACGTTTTGCTAAATTTTGTTTTTCGATGATTATTTCTCAATTACATGACCGATTACTGATTTTTTGTTGCTAAACCACCGATGATAATGCTGCTATCAAATAAAAACCGGATGACAATCGGTTCAGTAGTTCATTAGAAGAAGCGTCAGGGAGTTCGCATTGAAGTCATCTACATGAGCCTCGCACCTCGCCGCGCTCACTGAATGAAGCTACCAAGTACCAACTATCAAACCTTAACATAACTCTAGACTTGAAACACATCCACAAACAGACACCAACAAATTTATTTTTATATTAAAACGTCACGTGTGTTCCGTGTAGGGGGCAATAAACTAATTATCTAAAAAGAACAACAAACAATAACAGGGTTACAAGGACAAATGATAACATTACTTCCTACAGTTATGACGGATTTATGACATTAAATAAAGAGAAAGTTTGTTTTTTATTATATTATTATTTATTACCAGTTGACCAACTTATAGTAGTAGAGTAGATATAATTGTTCTAAATGATAGGGAATAGAATTGGTTTACTTGCTACTTTCGACTTATAATCCTATTTTCAATAATGATACAGGCTATGTCCATCAGGGTGTGGGCTGGAACCCTTCCACTCAAAAGTCTTGAAAATGTTATAAAATTTCAAGAGTAAAAACCAGTTAGATTATGGAATATATTTAAATAAATATGGAAGCGTTATTAAATAAAATTATGTCCATTAAATTATAAATAGATTAATAATTATAAGAAAAATAAAAAAGGAAGTTACTTATAAAGGTACAAAACCTTAGAAAAAAGTTCATTTAAAAAAATATATACATAATTAAAAATAGGTCTACAATATAATTAAAGAAAGTAACGATATTGAAAAAATTGTTATCGTAGGTATATATCGTAATATAATATAATAGATAAACAAATACCAAAAATTACTAAAGTGGCAATTTCTTACGTGTCATCGACAAAACGATCTTAATTAAGTCACTTTTTAAGTGTCATTGAAATGGAGGGAAAGGTTACATGAAAATACATACATAAAAATAATATAAAATGAATTTACAAGACTTTTTGATTGTCATTCTCGTAACTTAAAATTCAGTTAACTTTTACTAAAATAAAATAAATATATGTAAAAGCTCATATATCGTACGGAGGCGTTGAGGGCGGATTACCCTTGGTATAAGGCGGGCAGGCAGGCTCCGTGCGGCACTCGACGGCCGACGCGCAACGATGACGACCGCAGCCCTGTTCGCAATTGTTCTGGCCGGTTAGTTCGAAACTTTTTATTATCGCCTTTTTAGTGTGATTTGGTTTGTTTTATCTGTGGTTGAGTTGTAGTGTAGTTCAATGTTTTTACCGCTTTTAAAAAGTTTTTCGTATTTTTACGGAAAACATTTTGTATTTTTTTCATCTACATATTTTATTATTAACTCAGTGGGGTAAGAATTAGTGAGGTATTTATAAGTTTTTAAAACATATAGGTATGTTATTCACCTAATACTCTACATTCAGCAAAAAAACTTTTTCTTCTTATCCTGAACTTAGTCAATTAAATATATTAAATTTTCCGTCTAAAATCTAATTAATTAAAAAAGTTAAAAATTGTTTAAAAACTAATTTGTATATCTGTCGTGTGTTAAATAAACTCTCAAGCTCCTGTTTGATTCGAAGTTACGAACTATTATTCTATTCTTTCTTCCGCTTTTTTATATTTATATTTGAAATAAACATTACTAAAAAGATTTAATATTTTACATTTATATTTAATTAAAAAAAACATATTATTCGTTAAATAAAACCCTTCTCTAACATTATTAAATTCAAATTCTAAATATTTTACTTTACCAGAAAATGTTGAAATGTTGAATGAATGATCTAATAAAATATAATATTATCAAACTATTATATGTTTTCAAAATAACTATATTGTCTCACGTTCTTTAGGAATTATTTAGTTATTTAGTAGGTACTTAAAACATAAGAAATAAACGTCTTTTTTCTTTATTATTTTGTCTGCCTGTCTGGCTTTATGTCGGGCCGGAATAATATTTGGAACGTTAAAACTTATTTCTATCGGGCTTACCTATAAATTACGCAAAATCCCATTTGACTTTGAATATAAAGTAAGTAAAATTTGTCATTTTATACAATTAAATCCTAAAATAAGATTTGATAGTAATAATAGTAATTAGAATTTAGGTATGTCTGAGGAGAGGCAGACGAAGTCGCAGGCAACACTAGTCCCACATAAATCTTTGATTATAAGCATGTCTAGATAGGTTCGGGCGAAAATTGTAAAATACCTTGAAGAAGTAACTCAGTGTTAATATAAACTGTTTACGAATGAATTAACATGTTTTTCAGTGTTGCATGTTGCATTGTTAAAATACCTCTGAAATAAATTAAAGAGATTATAATCTTTATTAATATTATAAAGCTGAAGAGTTTGTTTGTTTGAACACACTAATCTTGGGACTACTGGCACGAATTGAAAAATTCTTTTTGTGTTGAATACTCCGTTTATTGAGGAAGGCTATAGGGTATATGTCATCTCGCTGTGACTAATAGAAGTTAAGCAGCAATGAAAAATGCTGCAAATCTAATATAATTTAATAGGTTCTGACTGACTTAGTTATGGCATACAGTCTAAACCGATAGACAGAGGTAGAGATAGTAAAATTGGAGGATACATTTGTTTTTCTACGTAGTGGTGTACAAAGAAAAGATTTTTAAATCCCACCCTTAAGGGTTTTAAATATCAATTTTGTATGGAACTCGGCGGCAATACTAAAAACCACGCGGACGAAGTCGCGGTAGACCCCTAGTATTTATAATAAATGTATGATTAACATTTAAAATATATGGACGTTGGATGCCATCATATCAACAAATATAATAATGAATATAAGTGATAATAATTTATTACATTACATATTCTTTCTTAAATAACAATCTTACATATATATTTTATTTTTGATAAGAGAAATTGGTACAAATAATGTATTTAATTAAATTATAATCAACCCTAAATTAGATATAACCCAAAATGAAATTAATTTTACAAAAGAAACACTGACATTTTAGGCGTGTTTGTATATAAGTTACTTTTATTCAGTATACAATTTTGGTTATTAAATTAAAATTACTCGTTCAATACTTGTCTTGGCTTAATCTGGGCATTGACGTCTTCCAGGTTCGATTCCCGCCAAGACAAAAATGAATGTATTACATATTTGTCCGGGGGTAGTCAACGAAGTCAAACACTAAACAGCGAAATATAACATAGATATAATAATAGATAACATCTATATTCAGAACAAAATCCTTATCTTCGTATTTCAAGTCCCTATTTAACACCAACCTACTGGTTCGCAGAATCTACTGGTTATATATTCTCATCTACACATTTATACCTTTGCTATGTGGGTCATCACCGATCCCAAGAGACCTTCATTTGAAGAACGAATCTATTAACTGAAATGTTAATTATAAATGTCAAAACTGCGTTATTTTTTTAACATAGAATTCGCTAATAACGAAGTCTTATCTCCTGCCATGTTCTGGAACTTTACAAAATCAAAAATCTCTCAATATACACGGTTATTTGTAATTACTTCGACTCCTCTTGCAGGCAGTCTCTACACATCAATCCTAACAATATTTGTTCTACAACATTTGTTCTACAACTACAACCCCCCCCCCCCCTCTTTTTACTTATTACTCTGTATTTTTTAAGACATTCTTAAAAGGTCAACGTCCTGGGACCATACCTACGGTCAGAGTTTATGTTAGTTCAGAGGCTACAAATAAATATTGTACGGAAAAACTTCAATTTTGAAAACTATATTTTTAAAAAGTCGTAGAACTAATGTTGTTGGGATTGATATAGAGAGGCTACCTGGAGGAGGTAATATTTATATTATTATAATAAATAGATTATAATAAATAATTGACATCATAAACAAAAAATAAATAAATTAAATATCTAAATTATAGAAATCATTTAAGACGATCCAACTTTGACTCCTTTTTTCAAGTAAGTATTACATTTTTTTGTAATTTTACAAAACATCATATTAATAATTCTCTTTTTATATACGTTTGAGAATTAAATTAAATTTGATATAATTTTATCAAGGAGTTACATGACATGAAATAACAAAGGTATTATTTTCCTTACATTTCCTCTTAATTTATAAGATTCTATAAATTAATTAACTAAGATTATAAGGTTTAAAATTATATATACGTCAAAGTATGTACTGAAAGTCGTCTATTTTGTAAAACAATGCCGTGATACTGAATTTTGTAAAAAAAACTTATAATTAATCTTTCAATACAAAAGTAAATAAGTAGTAATGTCTTTGAATAATAAGTATGTGAAGATAATTGATCAGTGACAAATACATAAAAAGATTTCACTTTTTTTTATACAATTCAATTAGTTATTTAAATATAACGTGATTATTTAATTCTTTATTTAAATACGTTCCAGAAGCTTGAACTACTTACAATGAGAATCTAGAGATATCCTCTCAGATTTTATTAAAGCCATTTTATTTTCACGATCTATTCAATGCTAGTATTGTGTAAGTAATGTTTGATAATTATGCGATTTCCTCATGTTCTAATTGAAGTAGTTGATCTGAAATATGATTTAGATCCTAATAAGAAACAGGATTGATGTACCTACATCAATCCTGTCAATCTATGGGTACCCCTGGTACTAGTTTTGACGTTACAAAAAATATGACAGTTTACCAAATCGTAAGATAAAAACATGGATTATTATTGGAGATGCACCGATTAATGGGGTCACCGAATAACCAAATACCAAATACTATTCGGTTTACCATTTCATTGTTTGTTTTTCATAAAAAGGTTCTAACGAGTAAGCTACATGTGGATTCTGGCTAGATGAATAATATCATAAAATAATAAATATGTTAAAAATCTTTTTTTGAGGTTTAAAAATAAAGTCTGATTTAAGATTCAAAATGATAATTGACTAGGTATACTAAATAATTATTGTAGGTAGGTTAGGAATAATAAAATAAATATGTTGACTTAATATTGTTGATATGAAGCTTATCTGCTTTATGTTATTAAGCTTTATTCAACACATTATTTATATGATTTCTTTGTCTTATAATAATATGACATAAATCTTAGTTTTGTCTTTTAGTTCTTTAGTCTGTGTCGTGTAGTCAAGAAAATAGAAATACTCAATATATTCGGCACCAAAACCGAATAATTCGGCTGAATACGAATATTGAAAAAGATGACGAATATATCGAATACCGAATACTTACCGATTATCCAACGCATCCCTAATTATCATACACTCAACTGAATCAAAATCTATTGACATACTTAAAACAAATCTGTTTAAAATTATGTTTATCTTTAGTTATTTAAGATCATTTAATAAATCAACCTTAATTATCTTATTATAAATATACACTGAAAAATACGATCACGGTCTCGTTATCTTTCAGTCTATATTTATTTAAAATTGAAATAAGTTTAACATGGCTATACATGTTTGTAGATATTTTTAAACATCTTAAATAATCCAATAGTGTTCCGTAGATTGACAATTTTTTTGAAGACAATTTTTTAATTCTATACACGAATATGTATTATGTTTTCTAAAAGTTAAGTGCTTCTCTTATAAATGTTTTCTTATATCCACCTTTTTAAGGCACCTGCCTTTGTTGCTCCGTGTAAAAGTACTCTCTATAAATAAACTTTATGCCAAGGAAACTTACACATTATTAAAAAAACTCCATTAATATATAAAAAGGTCATTTACTTCAAGAGACATGCTGCTTCTACCGCAAACGTAATTTTCTTGGATAATTGACAATTACTTTCAGTTTACAAATAATTGCGGGACCTACATACAAAATATATCAAGTGTTGTGATATATATTAACAACATTTGTCTGGGTTTAAGAAATAAATGATTACCATCAGACTTTATACATGTTTATTAAAATAAAAAAAGTCTATCTATACGTTTGTTGATTTATCTCATAGCCTTTAAAAAAGCAGTTACACCAGTGATAAAAAATATTTCGACATTTTCATATTGAAATTAGAGACAGTTTCATATTGTGGAGACAGATCGATATATTCTTATTAAAAAGTCAGTTATTAAAAAAGAATTAGCGTATCTTGTAAATTAAATGTAATTGTAATTAAATGTAAATACAAACCAAGGAAAGTATTTAAGAAATATATAATATGTTTCTTTATTATTAGATGTTCTGTATTAAAGAAGATTCAAAGTAAAAGAAAACAAAATTCTTACAGGATATACCAATAAGGATAAAGATATAGGTTATATAAGGATATAATATGCTAATTTCTCTGTTTTGATTACAATTAAAACAAACATATCCTTGAGATTTACCCCAAAAAGCTTATCTTCAAAACAGTTAAATATTATATAAACCGGCATAAAATTAAACGAAGGATTATTATTTTCCTCAAACGGTTTTAGAAATGAATTTTACTGGGTAACTTGCAGAAATAACACTTAGGATAAACTAGAAGGAAACCCTTGACAGGAAAACAAATGTATTGGTAATCAGTTCATTATTATATTTACAATTTCTTAATAATTTCTTGAGAATTTAAAAATTAAAAATGTACTCAAATTTATTTTTATTTTATTATTATAGTTAACCCTTATTTTCTATATCACACTATTTTGTGCCTTTTTTTTCTTAACGCGCCCATTTCAATATCAAAATTACAACGCACAAATTGACCCAAAAAAAAAATAGCTAGTAAGGGTCAATCAGATGGCAGCACTATCTCCCTATCAGTCAATGTGATATTAGTGCCCTAGTTGACCTAACACTCGCCAAATTGGTCGGCTAACAATTGTTTCAGTTTTCAACCTTTCAATTAATCTTGAAAACATCAAACTGTTTTCTTCAGGTATGGAGACACAGTTAGGTATACATTATATTTTTGAATTTGTTTATTAACATCTTTAGCCATGTTAAGCACATTTAAATTAAGATTGAAAGTTCATCTATACTTGCGAGATTCAAATCTTAGGCCTCTGTGAAAACGCTCCGTCGCCCTGCCAATTTAGCGACTGTCACTACAAACCTAGATACATTTTCATTCTAAATTTATTTATATTTTTTAATAAAACCACCGAAACAAAGCAAAATAAAGAGTCACTTCTGTTAAATTCGCGATAAAATTCAATTACTTGTTTATATTCACTATTCAGTTTTTGAAATAATGGAGTTATTCAAAATAGATACCGATTTTCACACTTAAAATTTGTGTAATAAAAAATCGTATAATAAAAATATGTTTTTATTTTTTCTTCGGTTGTAAACTGTAGTCGAAGGCACGTTCAACAGACTAACTATATGGGTGTGACTTCATTAATTATCCTCTTTAAATACAATAAGACAGAGTTCTTTATTAAATTTTAGAGCAAAGAAAACAGAAAGAAAGATTTATTTATTCTGTGAAATGTTTACAGAACATTAAAACAAATAAACAAAACAGGGAAAAGAAAAAGACAAAGTAAATATCATCACAATATGTACATGTAATTAAAATTAATATGCTCAGCCCTCTTAGTATCGGCGACAGTTTTTCATTTAAGATGAAAATACTTATTTAAGGAAGGTATAAAGATATAAAAACGTATAAATACTTCATTACGATTTCTTTAAAAAACCAGAAATAACAATATGTTTAATTCCTTTAATTGATTTTTTCTTTCTTCTCTTCTAATTGACTTAAACTTGAAGAAATTATGTTCCCAATTCAATCAATTATTTATAATCAAGTTATATTCTAATCACTTTAAGTTGTTTACGACTATCATCGAAACTTCATTGAAAATAAGCAACATTCTGTTTTTTAATGTTATGGTTTTTAACCGACTTCAAAAAAAGGAGGTTTTTCTCGACCATATATACGCTTTTTTATATCTATATCATAAAATATATTTTTCGGTAAATACTGACATCACAATCGCTTAATATAATAAAATATAAGGATATACATACTTATTATAAAGATTAGATAATTGATGACCTGTTGATGTAGTGATTAGTAGGTACCCCTGATTGCGGAATCAAACGGTGGCGGGTTCGATTCCCACACGGGATAATTCTTTGTGTGACCCACATATTGTTGTACTGAGTCTGGGTTTATTTTGTGTCCGTTATTTATATGTTTGTGAATTCCCTTCCGACCCAGGGTTAATATAGGTCGCTCCATTATGACGGAGAGGTGTTGACCGTCTGGTTTAGTGAGTAAGAGTCTCACATAACCGCTTCCATCTTCCCTGGATGGAGGTGTGTATCCATGAGGATTACAGAAGTTAAAAAAAAAAAAAAAGGTATCCACTAAAGTGCACATTTTCTTTTAAAGTACAATAAAAAAAATACTAACATAATGAATGAAGTATTAGAAACAGAATGGATGGAATCTACGAATAAATAAAATGGGGTCTTTTTCAATTTTAATCAATAATAAGAAATAATGTTACAAACTTAACTTTAACTAAGACTGACCGGGATAACTCTGGGACAGTAAAGAAACAAAATTATAAGAAATCAAAATGTACGTTAAATATTTTAAAACACATCTTACTATGTTATTTATATGACATAAAACTCAACATGGCTTTGACAGTTTTATCTCGCATCACACACACTATAACGTAGTTGATGTTGATGATGAAAAACCGCTTTTGTTATGAAAAAACGTGTTTCAATATGAATTTATAAAAAATCGATTAGAACTATATACTATTATTAAAATCAATAAAGTTAAGTCAATAAGAACTTGACGTTTTTTAATTTTTAATCTTAAGAACAGTTCTTGTTAACAAGAAAAGGGATTTTTATTTTAAAATTTTACTCCTTGGACGCTTAAAGAATAAATACCTATAGACGTATCAACCGTTTATGTAAGTTAACTACATTATCTATACATATAATAAAATTGTCACTGATCGAAAACTGTAGGTACATGGAAAATATAAAAGAAAAGCAAGAGAACCCAAAAAAATGGTTTTTCATTTTGCCTGTTTGTCTGTATGTCTGTATGTTTGTGCACACTAATCTCAGAAACGAATTAATAGATTTGGATGCAGTTTTCGGTAATTTATTGTCATGGGATTTACTTTACATTTTGTTTGTTTTTTAACAATCGATAAACAAACAAAAAAGTTAATAATATCTTATTTTCATACCATTGCTGCTTACCAGTGATTAAATATAAAGAAAAATATACATAAATTAATAGAAATACTCCTTGCACACAAAAACTACTTGATTGCCCATACACGCAAAAATTACTTGATTGAGTTTGATGAAACTTTGAAGGTATATAGTTTTTACATACATTGGTAAGTACAAAGGATAAGTTTCATTAAAATCGAATCTACGCGTACGAAGTCGCAGGCACAGCTAGTTAATAATAAATATCGTATCATATTCATTTTAAAATAAAACAAATATAATACAAAAAAGGCGTGGGCTTTTATAGGATAATTATTTAAAAGTTGGGTAATTATTTAAAACTTGGTATTTCTCAACTTTAAGAAATCTTACAAATCGTTAAGTCATCGAGTCGTCCCACACTTATAAAACAAAAAAATATAAAAAAATAACAGTCATATTCTCTTCAAAAGACAAAACAAAAGATATCTATTTATCTATTGCCACAACTTAAGTTGATTTATTAAGACGATTGTAAATAAATGTTTCGTAGTTGTTAAACGTTAAAACTTTCAGTAGCTACTCTTTGAAACATTTCAAGCCCTCAAACCTCAGTAATTATGGGATAAATCTCGATTTTAATGCAATTATAAAAATATCATCTAATTAATCAATCTCTGAACTATACGTGCAACATAGCAGGTATCCATCTCTACGTTCTGGACATTCCACCTGTCTGAACGAAGCGCTTTGCTTTGTTCTTTCTAGTTCGTTCAGCGAAGGAATGGCACAGCTTGCCTGCGTCGGTACTTCCGTCTTAATACTATGTGGGTGTCTTCAAGAGAAGAGTAAATTGGTTGCTAGGTTAATGCGCCTTACCATCTATGACTACATTTCCACTTTACATCAGGTGGAATGTAATCAAGCATTTACTTATTATAAAAAAAAAACATATCGCTTAAGATGGCGGCTCTTACATAATCTTTAAAACCAAGATGTTACCAATGATTTAATAATATTTAAGCAATTGCTCAACATATTTCTCCATTTATAAGCCACTTTATCTATTGGGGATTAATTGGTTTATCTGTGAAGCCTAATTGACACTTTGAATTCGGTTTGTTTTATTATGTAAACTTATGTTAATGTCTGTATCAAGTAATTTACTTCTATATTATTAGCTTGAGGCATAAACACAGATGTGCCAGATAATGATTAGAATTGAAATAATTTATTTTGTTGCAATAAAAGTTAGTTGTCCTTCAAAATACTACAATTTGTATTATTAAAATTTACATAAATAATAATTTATTTGATCATTTGTTGTAAGAATATTAATATAATAAAGTTTTTTAAACAATATTTTTTTTTATGAAAGACTCCCAGAAATAAGCATGTTAATAGTATATATGTATTTTTTAAACTGTATGACTGTATAACACAGACAGACTTTAAAATATTAAATATTTCTAGCCATCCCTTAGTTAATCAAGTTACGTAATTTCATCAAACATTCATCAAATTCTTGCATAATATATAAAATATGCAAACAATAACAAGTTTGTAAAACGTTGTCGTATTCAAAATATTAAATATTTAACCAGTAACTTCACTCATATCGGTGAAATAATTTTAATATATAAAATTAATTTAATACTTTTTCGAGAAAACTCTAATAGTCATCCTGTGTGCTAATGGCCAACAGGAACTGAAATATTGCGAAGATTCAAGAAACCTTCAAGATTTAATACTACCTACTAAACTCTTCATTATGACTTTAGTTAGCAAACGCCTTTGATAAGTTTGCAATTTTTATTATTGGCAATTATAGTCAAACTGTTTTATTAAAAATAACTTCTAAATACATTTATAAGACTCTTTGATGATATCAAGCACTAGGAAGTTTAAATTAGCTTCGAGTACACTTTACTAATATTGCACTACTGAACTAGGATATAAACTTTTAGTAAATAGCATATTTTATGGCTTGTATATAACCTTTGGGGTGCCCTCAATGAGAAACGAACTGAGTGACAGAAATTCTATCTGATTTAGTGAGCATATCATTTGTGGAAAGACATAATCTTGTAAAGAGAATCTGATGGATGTCTTCCGATAATAAGAAATGTACAACAATTTCTCAAAGGTGTTGTCAATTTTCGTGTAACATTGTACCTTTGATGAATCGAATGAAATTTTTTATGTAAAGTAGACGTTTGTTAGCTACTTTGCCTTGAGTAGGTTACCTTGATCAATTTATAGCAACTTGGATTTGAAATTGCATTTTCAAACATTTTAAGCTACACTACTACTGAATACTACATAAAGTAGGTATTGCGATTTGATAAAATGTTTAAGATTTGTTAAAAATAACTTAACATTTTATTTTGTGTCATAAACCCTTTAGGGGTATTTGATTGTAAACCTTTATACACGTGCTTAAATAAAATTGTGTGTTTTTAGAGTAAATTTCTTTTTTATGATATATTTTTTAATGTTTCAATACAATTGTTTTTACTACCTAGCACTTACTAGTTGCTATACGCTATGTAATATATTGTGAGTTCGTAGAATCATTTGTCTTGTACGACAGAACGTGCTTTCAACAAGGAACAAAGCGGAGTAACAAAACGACGTATAGTCTAGTGGAAATAATGAAAATTACCATTAGATAACAATCCATTAAAATTATGAAGAGCTAACTTATAAGTTTGTATGTAGGAGATAATTATCAAAATAATTTTTCAGGGTGTATATTATCCCTTTTCCTGGAGACAATATTTGCTATTTAAGGGAGGTTAGACACCGCATCCGATCCAAATCCGAAAAATACAGATAAATTTTTCAAAGGTTGATTGCGTTACTTTTTTTTTAATCTTTGTCAATGCATGAATACGTAATGTCAATTAATTAATATAAAAAAATATATTTGTTAAACAATTATATAATAAATAACATCTTGCCAAATAATATATTGTGCAGATTTAAAGAAATACAATTTTAATATCGGATTACAAAACTCAGATCAGATCGGATTCAGATCGGACACAGTGCACTTACTCTAAGTTACAAAAAAAGCATCGAGCTAATGAGTTACTTACAAACGCTGCCTACTGATATCCACTGGGACGAAGTTGCAGGCTATTAGTTAATGTAATATATGTATTTATTTTAAACATCACTCTACTGTCTTTGTACTAATAATAAATATTAATTTGTCATGCAGGTGCCTCCCTGACTTCTGCCCAGAATAGGGAGTACAGGTTTCCAAATCTAGACCTGTTGCGTGCTCTGTCAGAGAAGCCATGGATGGGCCAGGGTCCAAGCAGCCGATGGGATACAGCACCTCGTATTGAACACGACCTGGGCGTGTATCGACTCAACCGTGAATCCCCCCTAGATGAATTGAAGAATTATGACGAAGATGTTCTGAGGTAAGATTTGCTTTATACATTACTAGCGAACCCAGCCCTCTTCGCTGGGCTAACCCTTACTTTACCTGGTGGCGAGTTACATCAATGGGCATAGCATATTCGTTTTCTTCGAGGAAAAATACATGGTCATACCAATTTTTATGACAATCGGTTGAACGGGGCGGACGTCGATATTTGACAGCGCCGCCTGGTGGTGAGTTACATCAATGGACATAGCATATTCGTTTTCTTCGAGGAAACATACATGGTCATACCAACTTTTATGACAATCGGTTGAACGGGGCGGAAGTCTATATTTGACAGCGCCGCCTGGTGGCGAGTTACATCAATGGGCATACCATATAAACCTTCTCCGTGGAAAAATACATATACATACCAATTTTCATAATCATCGGTCCAATAGTTTCTGAGTTCATCGATTTCATATATTATATTAGACAGTACTTCGGCTAAAAACTTTGCTCACTTCAGCGTTCATTGTTATTGGTATATTATGGTTCATGGTACTTTAATTTCATTCACCATATCATCAGGTCATGTGTGTTACAATTATTTTTAAAACCTGCACAGCCCCTCCTTCGGTTTCAAATTCAAGACAGTCTTGAACTCTCGTCACCCCATTATATTCTTGTAAATTCATACCCTAATATCATATTTAGAGACGACGACCCCGCTGATGTTTGTAAGGAGTATAATTAATTGTCTTCACTCTGAAAAAAGGTATCAAGATACAAAATTGGGTGCTTTTTTACAATGCATATTTTACTTAAAGTTTAGTTGCTGTTTTCTCGTTTGTTTATTAAAATCTGCTTGTTCTTTTGTCGTTGAATTATTCCTTGATTCAGTGCGCTTATTTGTATAAATAACATAACATAACTTTCAAAAATAACAAATACAGAATAATCACTTCAATTCAAGAATTCAAGGAAGCGGGATCATTGTAACATTATATCATTTTGAGAGCAGTTAGATATACAAATGTTGTGGCTCTAGATCTAAATATATTACAGAGCGGGGTCATCTAAGCGCTCAGCGGTGGCCACAGCACTGAACGCCGGCCGGCGGCGCCGCCAGCCGACTCCCGCGCTCGGTAAGGCAGTAGCGCCGTATGTCGGCGTCGGTAAGCAGCTGACCGGACAGAATATTATAAACATTTAATTGTTTTTGGCGAAATGAATTAAAAAAAAAACAATTTTAGGCAACGATTAACATGTTCTTATGTTTCTTATCTTACCGTATCTTTTTTTTTTGTTACAAAAATGGTTAATGCTTTTATAAATGAAGCTAGTATTTTGGCGAACAGCGTAGAAGAATATGATGTTCAAATGTTTTAAATAAAGAAGATATATTAGTGTTATTAAAAAAACTTGTGTGGTTTTATGAAACCACCGTAAAAGTGAAACTTTTCTTCACATTATAGACATTTAACTAAAAATTTTCGGAATAATATTCCATTAAGGGTATAAAAATTGCTTCATCAATCTTAATTTTATACTTAGAAAATGGGAATGATAATGGGAAATGATAAAAGTAGACTAGATCTCCAACTAATATTTTTATTGAACTCTGTGTCTTAGAGTACGACATACATAATACTTAACAATTATTTAGATGATATACACATATTAAAACACTGAAAACAATATTTTATAATCGTTGAGTCATTTTGATCCGTTTTTCAATTATTTTCAATCATTCTATTATCAATTCCATCTTCATCATGAATTTCACAATTTATAAATGTAACCAATATTTTATGGTAACTAAAATACGTGAACAGTGACTTACATTCGATTTTTTCAATGTATCTAGTAAAAACCGCATCGATACGAGCGCCTTTCACTTTATCCCTACTCCGCGGCCGACCGTCCATAGAGATATTATACATAGAGTGGGGAAGCCAGCCTAAAATGTGGCCATCGAACTTAAAAGAGATAGGTAGATCGAAAAACCCTATCCGTCTCTATTTTTTACGAAATTTCGTGCTTCATCGGCGTCGTATCGTGCTTCGTCGGCGTCGTATCGTACTTCATCGGCGTCGTATCGTGCTTCATCGTCGTCGTATCGTGCTTCGTCGGCGTCGTATCGTGCTTGGTCGGCGTCGTATCGTGCTTCGTCGGCGTCGTATCGTGCTTGGTCGGCGTCGTATCGTGCTTGGTCGGCGTCGTATCGTGCTTCATCGTCGTCGTATCGTGCTCGGTCGTCGTCGTCTCGTGCATAATTCGTAATCGTAAATTGACTGACCAATTGTCATTTTTACTGAAATGCTAATCTAATATTTCAACGTAAGATAAAATTGGATTACAAAGTATACAAAATTATATACTGTTTAATTTAAAGTATATCTTTTGAGTCAATAAAATGACAATAACGTGTATTCTGTGTAAAAAAGAACCTATTCCTTTCGACAATAGTCGAAGTTTTCATAAGTAAGAAATTTATATTTATAAAATTATACTGTTTTTATAATTGTCATATACATATAAAAAATATGTTGGTATTTTCTGTACCTACACATAGGTGTATGTAATAATAAAAATATGAATGCTCCTTCCAAACATGTTTTATTACACTTCACGTAAACAAATGTCCGCCTAATAAGTAGGCGGTAGTAGTAGGTAGATAATAGATATATTGCTGAATTCTTATTAATGCATCTGATTTAAACTGCAGTGATTAAATGTTGATTCTATTTAAATTTTATTTCATGCAATTTAACTAAGTATTTAACGCCAATTATTTTGATACGCTCCTCAATGGGTTTGGTTGTTAGCATAAAATACAAATACTTATGTAACATTCAGTGAATCAAACGATTAAAAACAGGAGGTCCCGTGGCAACTACCTAATCACGATATAAGCTATGTTATATCACAGACAAAACAGCACGCAAAGCTTAGTATTTCTATGGTCTTTGTGTTATTCTGGTACATAAGCTACAATATTGCAAAGCATCAAAATCCATTCAGTAGTTTTGGCGTGATTGAGTAATAACCACCCAAACAACATTCGCACTTCTTTATTAGTTCGCTCTTATATATTAGTATAGAAGTATAGATTTCGTTTTAAGCTAGAATATACTAATATACGAATTTTTGTGTTGACTCAATGTAGTCTTTCTAAAAATTTTTATCAACCAAACTCTTTCGAAATAAAATAGTCAAAAAACTCAAACATTTAAAAATGTCAAAGTATTTAAATGACTAACGCGTCATGAATATTTCTTTGCGCATGTCTGATTAGACAAAGACAAACAGTGTGACGTCTTGCATCTTTTTTTAACTATCTGTCACTGACGCTCATACGAATACCTATGGCTCACCTATTCTATGTATATTAATTCTATGCGACCGTCACGCGACATGCAACACACAGACGAAAAAGTTTGAGACGATGTAATAAAAGTTTCACTTTAAAAATTACCTTAAACAAGTAAATATATATATAAAATATTCAAAATAGTAGTAAAATCATTCATCAAATTCAGAAATCTTTTACAAATTATCAACGAAATACAGATTTGTTTGTATAAAAATAACTAAGAAAAAACTTATGGTCTTTCAGTGGGAAATTAAAAATATAAAAAAAAATATTATGTTTGATGAATCAAGTCAAGTGTATTATTATTTTATATAATTATAATACCAAATCTAAAATATTTCAATATCAGTTGGAACTTGCAGGAACGAAACATGACTTAGATTTGACGAATAATTTTTCTTTATTTTTTTTAAATAGGTACGTGATAAATTATGCGTCTTCCACAAAGGTGACGTGACAACAATATTTTAAGTGATTATTTTTCAGGAGTTCTCAACGACGTCGGCTCGTTTTTTGACTCTCTCCGCGATAACCTGGAAACTCTTGCATCTCTGTCTCCTCAACAGCGTTCCAATCTATTCCAAGAACCACCCACTGTAGTACAAGCTACTTCCTCAGGTACGAATAATTGTGATAGTATTTATTTTACTTTTTATATTAATACTTTTATTTATTATTTGATTTGGATGAATAATTAAATGTAAGCTGGAACATTTCAGTAATGAATACTATTTAGTTATGGGGAAGTTCTAAAACTAATTACTAACTTTAAAAGGATTCTATTTAATTATGTAACTAATTCTATCAATATTTTAAACACTTACATAATTAGTTAGTTAAGTATATGTTTCAATAGGTTGGACCATTCTACTATTTTTTCTTTTATATTAAGTTTTGCGTTTTGTTCGATTGGTTTTATATTACCATAACAGTGCTGCCAATTGTACAACACGAATTTAAAGTCCAAGAAACTGAGTCTAAAAGAGTGCTATTTTGTTAAATTACTTTTTATATATGTAGAAGGATATCACTAAGGAAGTCTAAAAATGAAGATAAAGATTATGTATGTAAGTATGGGAATCTTTCATTTTAGAAAGATTGTTGTAGATTCCAGTTTGATACTGGAAATTGTTTTTTTTGTCATCCTAAATAAATTTTGGCATTAAATTGACTGACAGATAATTTAAAACATATATGTCTGTAGTTACAGTACAGGCAAAACCACATGCCAAAACGATTATATTATTATAAAAATCATATAACTACTAGAATAGACAACACGTATATAAAACATTACTTAGATACCAAATCAAGGAAAATGCAAGTTCACGTACAAATGAAATACGTTTTCCCACTTCCCATTTGAGTTAAGATGACCTTAAAAGAGTCTAATTAAGAAACATGCTGCGTGCTAAGATGAGTTACTTGCATACGATATTATGTTGGATGTGTGATTAGAAATTGTAACAATAATTATATGATCTATCTTATCATATTTATGTTGAGATGGTGTGGGCTTGTAGAGCGGATGGACGAAATAAAAATAGCAAAAGGAATTTATAACGCGAATGTGGATGGAAGAGCGTGAAGAGGACTTCCAGATGGACATACACTGATTAAATCAGCGATGCCCTTAAGAGAGGTGGTGTTCGAAATGGCAAGGATAGAAGGAGTTGTATCAAAATGATACTTGCTGTGAAAGAGGCGAAAGAGTTGTGTTGTGTGTCACGATAAAGTATAGTAGAGTTGTGTCAGGATAAAGTATAGTAGAGTTGTATCACGATAAAATATACAAGAGTTGTATCACGATAAAATATACTAGAGTTGTATCACGATAAAATATACTAGAGTTGTATCACGATAAAATATACTAGAGTTGTATCACGATAACGTATAGTAGAGTTGTGTCAGGATTAAGTATAGTAGAGTTGTATCACGATAAAGTATAGTAGAGTTGTGTCACGATAAAGTATAGTAGGTAGAGTTTTGTCAGGATAAAGTGTATATATACATACATACATACTAGATGTATGTATTTGCTACGAATCGCGTAAAGCTTTTTAATTTAACCGCCCTGCTGGTCGAGTGGTTAGCGTAGACGCCTAACTTATCGCGGCTGAAAGGCGATTTGGTTCGATTCCCGACAAGGACAGGCATGTATGTAATGAGCATAGATGTCTGTAATTCTGGGTTTCGTCGTTTATTAAATATACTCAAAGTATTTATAATGTGTTTTTCTAAGTATTTTTATCGTTTTCTAACACCCTTAACACAAGCTACTAATTTCCTTACTTAGGGTTTAGATCGATTTGTGTAATTTTTCCAGTGATATTTTTTTTTTTTATGTAAGAGGAGGGCAAACAACAACATCCGAGGATTTACAAGAGTGTTGCCGGCCATGTAGGTAGGAGTAAACGCCTTTTTTGAAGGTATCCTTATAGAGCGCAAGTCTTTGGCCAGGTTTGAAATACTGCCTCGCTCTATTAATCACTCCCAATTTCTTCGAGGCCAACTTGGCCTTGCTCTCCAGATGACCACGAAACTGACAATCGCTCGAAATGTCGAGACCCAGTATTCTGATACTTGGCGAGGCAATGAGGGGAGTGCTCTCGAAGAGCGGTGATACGACAAATGGGGTTTTCTTAGTGGTAAACGCGCAAACTTGTGTCTTCAGGGGATTTAACTGTACGTGGTTCAGTTCACCCCACTCAGAGATCAGCCCCAAGGAAGTCTCTATAGAAGACACAAGTTTCTTTCGGCACTCGTCGACGTTTTCCCGAGAGAGACCTGCACGGCCGGAATATACCGCATCCCCAGTGCTGTCATCCGCATAACAATGTATGTTGGAGATATCCAGCATATCATTGCTGTGCAGGAGGAACAGAGTTGGGGAGAGCACGCAGCCTTGGGGTACACCAGCGTTCATGGGCTTAGGGTCCGAGCAAACACCATCGATAACGACCCGTATGCTCCGCCCAGTGAGAAAGCTGGTGATCCACTTGCATAAACTCTCGGGAAGCCCATAGGAAGGTAGCTTCGAAAGAAGCCCCCTGTGCCATACACGATCGAAGGCTTTCGCTATATCCAGACTAACTGCCAGACCCTCTCCCTTGCTTTCAATAACAGCTTCCCAACGGTGTGTAAGATACAACAGAAGATCACCAGCCGATCGACCATGGCGAAAGCCATATTGCCGGTCATTGACCAACTGGTGATCCTCGAGGTAGGTTAGGAGCTGTTTATTGATGATGCTCTCTATTACTTTGGAGAGAAGAGAGGTAATGGCGATAGGTCTGTAGTTAGCTGGGTCCGAGCTATCGCCTTTTTTAGGGATCGGATGGACAAGGGCACGCTTCCATGAGACCGGGACTACGCCTTTCAAGTAAGAGTACCGAAATAGACGCGTTAGCACTGGTGTCAACTCAGGGGCACATGTTCGTAGCACAACTGGAGAGATACCATCTGGCCCACTCGACTTATGAACTTCCAAGGAAAGAAGGGTTTTTCGGATGAGTTTTTGCCGAAAAACTATTTCCGGCATAAAACTCGGACACCGCGGGATGATAGGCGGTGCCCTCCCCTGGTCGTCCAAAGTCGAGTTTGAGGCAAAAAGAGTACCCAAGAGATCGGCTTTCTCTTTTGCCGTGTGGGCCAAAGAGTCTTTGGAGAGCGCCCAGAACTTGCGCGTGCCAGGTGGGTACTTTGCCAACTGATCCCCGATTTTGACGACATGCTTGAACTTTGCTCTAGCGATTTTCCGTTTGAAGAATCTGGAGGCACGATTATATTTCCTCTTCAGAACTCTAGAGTTCGGATCCTTAGTGACTAACGCATTAGCCCAAGCCTGATAAGCCTGCCGTTTGTCAGCTGCTGCAGCCCTGACAGACGCATCAAACCAAGGCCGCGATCTGCCACCAAGTGGTACCACAGAGCTCGGTACAAATAGTTCCATGCCCTGAAGTATCACATCAGCTACAGCCACAGCGCAGTCACTAGGATCATTGGAAGGGAAACAAATCGGCCCCCATGGGTAGGATGCAAAAAAGGATCGTATTCCATCCCAATCCGCTGACTTGTAGTGCCAAACGCGTCGAGTCGCAGGTCTTGTGCGAGCTGGGCGTTCCATGGGCACTACACTCCGTACCAAGCAATGATCAGAGGACCCTAAGGGAGCCTCGACAGTGACTTGGAACTTTCCGGGATGTGTAGTCAGCAGAAGATCCAACAAAGAGGGTATATGGCTGTCCACGTCCGGTAGACGAGTGTGCGTCTTTACCAATTGGGACAGACCATTTGCCAGAGCAAAGTCAAACACAGATCTCCCCGCGTAGTCGGTGGCACGTGACCCTAGCCAATCGGTATGGTGCGCATTGAAGTCCCCGAGGACTACGACTTCGGCGGAGGGAGTCTGTGAAAGCAGATCGTCAATCTTCGCCTGAACATTGCCTAAGAGTTGATCCGTTTCTGCATTACCACTATGGGACCTGTAGAGGCACGCGTAGACTCTGACATGGTCATCCATGTCCACGCGCAGCAAGAGTACAGACCGGTCCCGACCTTCAAAAACCTGAAGGCAACGGTAGCAGATATCGTCCCTTACGAACACAGATACCCCGGCGTGTGGTATAAAATGATGTTCTAGTTTATACCCGGGGTATGATAGGTACGCTGTGTCGCTAGGTTGAGATATCTGCGTCTCCGTCAGAAACAACAAGGCCGGCTGCGCCGTCTCTAGATGATGGTGGACGGCGTTCAAGTTGGAATGAAGTCCCCGGATGTTGCAAAAGTCCACAGTTATAGTGGGTCGGGGTGCCGCTGCGTTGACTCGTCGTTTGCCCTCTAAAAACACAAAAGGCGATACTTTGCCCGCCCCAGATACGACGGGCAGCCCGAGCAAAATCCGAGAATCATTTCCCCGATTTTGCTCGGGGAGGGGGTCCCCGGCTTCATCAAAGCCGGTACCCTCCTGGGGTATTTTTCTTTTTAGCGTCGCTTTCATGTTTGGCGTGGGGGGGGGGGGGTTGGGCTTCCGGATTCTCTCACTCACCGACGAAACATAACCAAATGAATTTGGTTACTACACGTCGGTCTTCTGTGAGAGGGTGGTCCTTCCCCGGTCGAGCCAGCCCAATACGAGCTGCAGCCAGATAACTACAGCTAGGCTCTACCACCAAAAAAATAAGTGATATTATTGTTATATTATTATTCTTTAGTATTTATTTGAATTATAATAATCTTCTACTATATACCACTTTATGATATTAAACGCTTGTTCTTATAAATAATTAATCTGAGGGTAGCAGTGAAAAAGTTATGATCTCAATTTTGCTATAGTATTACGACAGAGTTTTATATGTGTTTTATGTTTTATTGCGTATATATCTTTGTTGAATTACTAATATTAATATAATATGTAAGCTTAAGGACGAACACACACTCTAACACACACCTAAACATACATTCTAGATGGAATATAATAGAATAACATAGTTTATTCATATATAAACTTTTGATGAATTTAATTTATTAATTAGATATTTAACAAATTTGTAAAGTGGTTCTTATGCGACATATAAACTTAAAGTGGTAAATTCGCAACAATATTAAGTTCAATAATAGGGAACATTCACGTATTTTTTTTTTGACGTAAATTAATCATTTACCTCTCTATATCGTAGAAAAAAATATTAATAGGCTTGAAAAGATTCTAGTTTTTTTTCAAAGTGAAAATTAAAACATTGAGAAAATTTGACCCGTTTAAACACCGCCATTTTGCGCGCGCTTTGCGTGACGTCAAATGATACATCCAGTGAATGTTTACTATGAACTTTTTAGCAATTTCATAGATATTTTAAGTTTTAATTGCTTTACAAGTCATGGAAGAAGATAAAAATCATCTTACGAGTATTGTATAGTAGCGGAGTGCAAAAATAGTATTAGAAAAACACCCGACAAAGTGTTTTTTGTATTCCAAGAGATGCGAAAATACAAAAACAATGGTGTACGGTAATTAAAAGGGATAATATATGTCCTAAATCGTGTTTATATGGTTGTGAAGATCAATTTAACGTAAGTATACTTTATTTATAATAAGTTTAATCTAATAGTTTAAATTTATAGTAAGTATTAAACATTAGAAAATTTGAGTTTAAAATTAACCTAACCTATCTTCCAAATTTCAGTATAACTTTCTATAAAAACCGTAATCTTTTTTGTTTTACGCAATTTTTATGGTCTGTCGATTTATTTCAGGTTAAGGAAGATACAGCAAATTGTATTGAATATAATATGTGTAACGAAACAACAAGGAGAAAGATGTAATCTAAGTTTGAAGAAAGGAGTTGTTCCTTATATATTTTTGTGGCAAAAACAACAGCTGATAGAATGAGAATGTGCATAGTCAAAAGGAAAAGATTGACATTGGTTAATGAAGCCTTTTAAGAGTTAGCTATCAAAAGTAGTGTTTAAAAAAATTGGTGACCTTTACGAAGAAGTGATATAGGTAGTAAGTCCTAGTACTGCCCATACAAATGTCTGTGATATTAATCAGCCAAGACTCAGTACTTCTCCTATTGAATGTGATGATCATAAGGCAGAGCCTTGCTTTTCGCATATTAAAGATAAATTACCAAGTGACTAAGCTGTGCAAGTTAATATTAAACCGAAGTATGGAAGTAAAGGTGTCAATGTAAATATACCTGCTGAAAAACAAAATGTAGCATTGTCACCATTTCCTCATTTAACACACAACATTGTTACACAACAGTTTTAAAAGTTAAACTATCTGTTTTAAAAAGAAAATTGTTTACTGAAAACACAGCTGATAATACTTCTATAGCATCTTATATCTTCTATATCTGCTGATTATCAACCAAGTTATTTATCTGAGTCAAGTGAAGTGAAAAATGATTCAGAGGCAGAAACAGTTTGTAGTATTCAAAAAGAGTTTGTAGGTATTTGTTTTGTTAGAGTTGTTTGAGTATTTAGAAAATGTTTTTAAGATTACCTAAACAATTGTATCATTTAATAAAACCTTTAAGCACGAAAATATAGGTTTAAATTATTTATTTTTCTCAGTCACACTGATACCACAGTATGAACTTAAACGCCGATATATTGAATGGTGTGTCAAATGACGTCACATTTCCTTTCGACCAATGGTGGCGCGTTTTGGAATTTTGAATTTCGCTCCCTAAAGTTACACTTTTCATAAATTATTTTATGGCCTTAAATGATTAGTAAATTAAAAAAAAATGATTTTATTATAATAAGATGATAAAAAGTAATCGAAAAAAAAATATTTGAGACCATTTTAATTTTTTTGCATGTTCCCTATTCTTTACAAATTACAAATAAAATGTAAAAAATTGTGTAACGTAATTTTAAATTGTCCATGAAGATAGAATTTCCAGTAAAGATATAAATTTCAGACGAAAAATAAGTTAATTAGGAAATAATCTGTATGATTATATACATTCGGAGAATATTCAACATTGTTTTTCTTATACAGATCTTAAACTTGTAATCAAAATATGTACCAATTTCATTAAAATTATGTGCATTTTATATACCAATAATTATGTTAGTTAATTAATACTATATGAACATAATAGTTTTGTTGAATACCATCTTTATTGGCATTTGTTTGTCAGGTTTGATAGGCTATTTCCATTGAGTTATTATACATACAGTATAGTCATAGACCGGCCTACGAGTGCGAATGTCTAACAAATAATAAAAGAGGGAAGATGAGAGACTCATACTTATCTTTGTTTAATCACACATAGGAGAGAGGGAGAGATAGGTAGCCTTATTTGCTTTCTCTTTTTTTCAATGGACACATTTTAGTCTGACTTCAACACTCTATATATAATAACTCTATAGCTTTTTCTCTTGAAAATTAAAAAACCAATGTCAATACTTGTATATAATGGAAAAATAATATTATACCTTTCTTTCATATTAATAGAATCGATCGAGAAATACGATTACTTATCAGCAATAAAAATAATGAAAAAGTATTTAATGTTTGAGCAATATGCAGTGAGCCTAAGGTCAACGAACTACGCCTCAAATTACGAACCGGAAGTCCTAAGTTCATTTTAATAGTCGTGATACTTGTGTTGACTGAAAATGATGACAGAAATTGCAGTTTTATTATTTATTTCCTTGACATAGTTGAATTTGTCGTACGTTTCTATATTTTACGAGTTTATTTGTTTTCTTTAATAGTTTCTGACTGTATATACGGCGAATAGGTTGGAGTCCTATTTTTTAATAAACAGTAGTGTATCGAAATACTCAGGGGAGTACTAAATACTACACTTTTTGATAAATAGTTACATATATATGAACTAATTAATTGATGAACTAATTAATTAAATGTTTATACATGGCCAACAGTTGATATTAAAGATTGATTTTAATTGATTGATTTCTCAGGGAGATTGTATTTTAAATGGCTTTTAACAAAGACATGGTAGGGATTACTTATTAATTACTATCGATAAGACATTAATTCTCTGAGATATATTAAGTTATCTGAGATTATCAATTTCGTGAGACAGAATTCAAAAATATATGAGAATTATTGTTTTTTCCTAACATTGGATACGTTATATTTAGAGTCATATGAAGCTGTTTAGAGTTATATGAAGAAAATTACTATCTCGAATTATTATTTTCAGTAATTTATGTACTAAGTTACTAAAAATTACAATTATATATTTTTTTGTTATATATTCATGGAGATGCATTTAAAATATAAATACAAATGTTATTTTTCAAAGCATATTTTCTAATCTTCAACCAATATTCAATTTACCCTTGTTTATGAAAGAATGATTAAGTTCCATTCCTCGCAACGAATATTTTTGGGTTAGATCCTTTGGCCTAATTATATAAATGATCAGAAAATTTAATTAAAAACAACATAATTTAATTCACTCAAGTCCCAACGGAATCGAATAAGTTTCTTCAAACAGAAGTTGGTAACAATTTTGACGAGTCTTGGGCAAGTTTTTATGACTTCTCATACAGAACGCTTAAGTGTTTAGGTACTTTATATTCTAAACTAAAACCTAAACCTAAACGTCTTAGTTACATGTAGTTACAGTGTTAGCCGCTGTTCAATAAGTTAGTGAAGACTTACAAAGCAGTACTTGATATAGAAAAAGATTTCCACCAATCAAATGGGAGCTCTACCTCACTAACAGACTTTTCAGAATGCGATATTAGAACACTATTTGATCTAGTGCTTGGTTTAATTGGATACTAAAATGCCCTAGAAAGTATACATAAGAATCGTCTTTTGAAAAGTTAATCCAAAAAAGTTAAAAGTTGTAAAACTTGGCCTAACTAATAAATATATTACGAACATTTTTTTTAAACCTCATATAAAATTATACAATTAAATGATGTATTAAATAGTGAAGCGTTGAAGAAGTAATGACATTTGTAATTTAAAAAAAATGTATAATTAACATAAAAATGGCGGGGTTAAAATGTGAATTGTATTAATTAATTTATTTTTTGCAACCAGAAATTAGTTTATCTTTGATGTATACGCTTAACATTAAAAATAAACTAAGATGGTCGCAGAACTTAATCTTTTTTACCCTGCCATATAAGTTATCTACGTGGTACTTGCGGCGGAATAGAGATAGTCATCCTTAAGAGTACTAACTAAAAACCAACTGAGTAGGAGGTTCTTAGTATAAGAATAATTATTCTGGAATAATTCTGGAACAATATACAAAAACTCTCCATAAGATGATTGTGAATTATATTATCTTTTATAACATAGAGATAGTTTTACGTGATGACACGTAATACCTACGTCTTAATTCCGACACGTTTCTGTAGGTGTGATAGTTTTTAAAACATTAATAGTTCACGTACTATCCGAAGTTTAATTGCATATCTCTCCATGTTTGTGAAACTTATGTCATTGCGATGTTGGAATAGAACTAGTTATCTAATGGATGAATGTCGAAGGAACGATGTAAAGTTGAATTATATTCTGACCATATCACAGATCAAAATAGTTTTCTGTATAGAACATAACTGCAACAAAAATAAAAGTAATCAAAGGTTTTTGCATTTCAATACCTTTGTTTCTAAATTTACATACAACAGCAAATAATTTATACAACTTCTAAACTTTGTAACACAATCTGCGTTATTATATACTACGACGTCACTGATTAGCTTTTGATTATAATGTTATTACTAACACAAGTACAGACACAACACACACACAGATACAATACTAATACAGTACGAATAATATTTTCCAAAATAATTAGTGAATGTTAAATAATAATGGCTTCATTAATTTGCAATAACCCTAAATATATAATTGTTATATACTAAACAAAGAATTAATTTATCAATACGAGCAGGATTTGAATCTTGACCAGTTAAATGTATTATTTTGATCCTAGGAGGTGGAGGAGGCGGCATCAGGAGACTCCATGCCCTTCGCCCTCTCAGACCCTCCGGCAACATCAGGTGAGCTAGCAATCACATAATCATTCGTTCATTATCCTTCGATTTCGTTCAATCAATTGCAATATTCATTATGAAATGGAAAATTATATGCCTTATGTTCTTTAGTTTGACCCAGTTTGTCTGTCGTATCATTCAGTTCCACGACGTTATCTGAGAGGAACATTGATATTGTATTGAATCAATTTATATACGAACTGTAGTTTCCTATAAATTAATATTTTATTTTTATTATAATAATATTTTAATTTTTTAGCGCAGACGCCTAAAGTACCTCTGCGCAAAAGGGCTCGGGTTCGATTCCCGACAGGTACAGGCATGTATGTGATGAGCATAAATGTCTGTATAGTATTTGGTCGTTTATTAAATATGTTAACAGTATTTATAATGTGCATTTCTATGAATTTGTATCGTTGTCGAACACCCTTAATACAAGCAAATAATTTCCTTACTTAGGGATTAGATCAATTTGTGTATTCGTCCACTGATACTAGTATTATTTTACTTAAGAGTTAATTCCTTGGTATATATAAAAAACACCTGGCTCTTAATTGTACAACTAATAATAAAAGAACCACGCAGCGATATTAAAAAAACCATTTGTACGTAGATCTTACAACCGCAGATCGGATTTGGAGACGTACGCAAGTTATCCCGGAGCGAACCACCACGACCCCGGACTACTGTGGACTGGGCTGGGCCGCCGGTAGACTGTCCCGGATACACGCACACTCACAAACGAATGCTGTCCCCCGGTATGGATCAGGATATCTCTATATACCAAACTGTTTTCCATGTAATTCTAGAATTGATTTAAATCATAAATCCCCAGTCATTATAGGCTCTATGATGTAACATGAATTAATATTTAAATATCTTCCGATGTAGTGATGTGCAATGTATTATGGATTCTTATTGTGTCCGATTTTTCATAGTGTAGGGAAAATACCCTTTTTTGGTCTAAATATGTGTAATTTTATTAATCTTAGCTTTAATAATTATTACATTAAATATATATGTGTTTGAAAATCAAAGCAATTAGCTTTACGGTAGGTTACGGAAATAATGTTTTAAGTTCGTCATATTGTGTAAATCCTGAAACAATTCTCTTTCAGTTTTTTCAATTTGTTTCTATTGTGTTGTTTCATTACACTTTTAATGGGTTTTAACTTCAAAGGCATGAAAATTACTTCATTAAATCAATTGCCGACAAAAAATATTAATAGTTAGGATAATTTGATCTCAATGTCTAGTCAATTTGTATTTTTTAATATTACGTAAATACTTTAATTTCTTTATCTTTAAATACTTAATAAGAATTACTTGTGTATTTAAATGTAATAAAAGATTAATTTTATTGTTCTCTTTTTCTTTCTTAAATAAGTTTAGTTTTCTTCGAAAGATTATAATAAAGATAATATTTTGTATTTTTCATAGCTTTATATTTATGTTGCTATATTTAAGTAATTTCTGAAGGCTGAAACTTTTTATAAATGTTATCGATGTTCTTCATTAACTTTGTATATAATATTGTAATTGGAATTGATATTACGTACTTAATATTTCTAATATTATAATATTGTCATTGTAATCTGAATATTTTAAAATATTTATGTAATCAAATAATATTATTATATGCTGATGAGTTTTATTTTTTATTCCCTTCAATAAAAATATTTCATTTAGGTATAAGGACTACATTTACAACATTAAACAAAAAATAGTATTAAAATTTATATAAAAAATTATATATATATTATTTGTAATTACTTGACCACCTCTTGCAGGCAGCCTCTCTACATCAATCCCAACAACATTTGTTCTACGACTTTTTAACATTAATAGATTTTAAAATTTTAAGTTTCCCATACAATATTTATTTGTTCTCTCTGAACTGGCATTAACTCTGAGCGTAGGTATGGCGTCCGAGCGTTGACCTTTTAAGTACTTCTTACAAAATACAGAGTAATAAGTCAAAGAGGGAGCAAAATCTGCTTGCAAGAGGTGGCTAATTAATTGAAAATAATCCTGTATATAAGGTAAGTTTATCTGTTTAACAAATTTTTCCACACGACAGTTTGATGTTAAGAAAGTTAGTTAGGAAACGTTTAAAAACGAGTATTTAATAAACACAACAAATATTAATTTGTAAGTTTTATTAAAACATATATAAATTATTATAAATGTTTTAATTTGTGAGCGGACAGGCAAATTTCATTTCTTTAAAAATGTATCATATTAATTAAATAAATAATTAGTGTTAACTTTTTTATACCTAAAGACTATTACATAATACAGCAATAAATAGTAATCCTTTATAACTTCCTACATAGTAATGTAATTATAATTGTGATAGGTATAATAGGATGGAAAAAAAGACTATCGCTTTGAAAAAATCTAACAATTTCGGTAATGGCACCCATTTGTGGTAACAATGATGTTTTTGCAAGAATTTATAATCCATTAGGGTGTAATTGACAAACAAATATGTAACTAGCTTCGTGACGTGACTTCACCCTCTTCTTCCTATTTCAGAAATAACGACAATCCAGCCTAGACTTCAAAGATTATTTTGAATACTATTGTAAGAATATTGGGATGCAAATGTAGGAAGCTGACACGGCCTTCAAGCAGGATCTTTAATTTGAAGTTGAAGAAACCTATAAATTGACATAAGTACGTCTGTCTCGGGTGCTGCGGAAGTGCACCACAACCGTGAAATCCTAGCTTGGCTTTTTTCAGCTGCAGACGTTACGAGGGTAGTGGTATCATTGAAAGGCGAACCCAGACCCTCTTAATTGAGGCCTCTTTAAACCCCCAAACCTTATGAAAGTAATATTAAGCCATCTCTACTTGTGTGAAAACTTTCATAACGATCTTTATGCAGTCTTAAAAGAAATCCAGAACATAAATCAAGTATCTAATTCAGTGACTGTTTTTATATCTGACATTTTATAAATATACTGCTTCTTCTTGTTATGTTATATTCCTTTTAAAAGAGTTTTATTACACCAACGCATGATCTCTTTATTTCTAAAACATATTGTATTCATAATCCATTCGGTGATTAAAAGAAAAAACATAAGTTTTATTCCAGCGACTCAATATGATTTTTAGTTACACTTGAAAATGAAAAAAGCAACTCTGACTATAAATAAACTCGTAACCAAAATATTAAACAACTGGTCACAATAATAATATTATTTATTAAATATAGTATTCATGAATATGTTCCTTTTCCTTAATATGATAGTTTATTTGTAATAATTATTTTCGTACTTTAACAACTAGATTATTCATTGTAATTGATAAATGTTAACCTTCACATATCTTTAACAAAGGAATGTATCAGGTGTGATCCCGCCCTTAAAGAAAACTGACTGTTAAAGTTGAAAGACATATTAGTGTTAAAATAAAACTATTTTTAAATTTACATTTAACTTGAAGTTTCGAATACTTTACAGTAATCGTGTTCACGGGATGTAGTGATGTAAGTGTAAAATGTAGATTTTATTATACGTGAGTTTAATCCGTTAACAATAGTTTTATTACGTGTACCTAATCTGTACTCGTGAAAATCTAAGAAAATGCCACATTAGTATTGCTAGAAGGGTAGTAGTAAAAACGTAATAGTAGTAAGTAAGTATTCCATTTATTGAAATAAGTCCTTTGATTTAGTGTATCTATATAGTTTGGGGGTCAATAACCACTACTAAAAATGTTTAGGAACTATTAAAGATTTTAGAACAATATTATAAATTATCTACCTAACTTATTAACACAAAGTAACTAATAATAATATAATATACGTTATAGAGTTTCTAATATATGACTGAACGTTACATAAATATAGTCGATAATAGAAACACTGAACATAAATTGGTTCCCAAAATGGTGAATTGAGTGTTGTATTACAATAAGGAAGCTCATTATTGGTTATTGGGAGGAAATTGAGTACAATTGGTCACCGCCGTCTACGTGGACACATTATGACAGATTACACAGAACCTAACAGATATATTAAATATTAAAACTATCATGGAACATACATTAGATAATTACTATATTAAACTAATAATAAAAATATTACAGGGCAAATTACACAAATTAATCTAACCCCTAATCCCTTGCTTGAGTTAAGGGTGTTCGACAACGATACAAAATACATAGAAATACATATTATAAATACTGACAATAATATATTTAATAAACGACCAAACTCTTAAGTACAGACTATTATGGTCATCACATGGCCCACGGTCCCTGTCGGGAATCGAACCCAAACCCTTTGCGCCGCTAAACTTCAGGCTCTAAAAAAAATATGTATACCATTCGCCGCCATTTTGGACTGTCTATTTCAGCGCCATTTTGTTGTCAAATATAGTTAAGTACAGTCTATTCTGGTAGCCATTAACCGGTTATTATCCAGAGATTAACCTAAGAAAACAAAACCGGCTTATAGCTGACTTGGCATCCCTAAACTTAATACTACTAAGGTTACCATCATTCGTTAAGAAAGGAAATTTATTAAATAACCAACCAAATATTAAATTAACTTCATTTTTAATATTCAAATATTACAAATACTAATTACTTAGTAAATAAATTGCAAGCATTTTATTTTGAATAGATTAAATTTTATATAATTATTAAATAACATAATTAGATATTAATTTTTATTTAATTAAATTAGCCATAATATATTCATGTAAAAAAAACTAATATCAATTTTTTTTTAAATTATAATTACATTGGAGTAACGAAATTTCGGCGGTAAATTATGGAGTATGACAGAAACAAGGTAGATATTGACACATTCATTTACCCGTTACGAGCATTATTTTATTATATGAGCTCAGTTGGGAGTCCATAATAAACCTTATATTACATCTTTAGATGAGAAAAAAATGTACTGAATGTGTTTATTCTAATTATTTTAATATTAAAATTGTTATTTAAATCGCCATATAAAAAATAACTTTAATAATGTTTGAAGATATCTATAAACATGTACCTATAGCCATGTTAAGCTTTTTATGTTTAATAAATATATATGTATATAAATATAGAACGAATAATAAACGAATACGGGCAAGGATTTGAACCCGCGACTCCCGTCCGACTCCCGTCGCTCTAGCAATTGAGCCAACGTATCGCTGTCCGTCTCGGTGAATTAAGCATTCTATATGTGATCGTCTTTATCGGGACGGGGGTGACATCTATTAGGTTTTTTTCGAGAATCCTAACCAATGTTTCTAACTTTGCAGTATAGATAAACATTGAAAGCAAGATTAACATGGCAATACATATTTATATATATTTTCAAACTATAATAAATATATTTCCCAGAGGTCGTGTGTTCGATTCCCTACCCGTATCGGTTTATTTTCATACTATATTTATAAAAAAATTATAACATTAATAATCAACATTTAAATAAGTCAATCAATCAATTATAATTCATTAATTATATTAAAAGTTATAAAAAGAATATAAACTTTATACATGAATTATTTTGTTTTATATAAATCTTACATCATAATAATGATTCAACAAATTACATAATTAAATAAATGCATCACATAATAAATAATTACTTAAAGAGCTAGTTAAATATGAAATAATACTTATTAAATTAACACAACACAATGATATATTATTATAATTATTTACGTCTTAAAACACGTGTGCCGCGTCCTAATCGAATTGACTCTTTTAACAGGAAAACAATTATTACACCGTTTTATTTTTTAACATAATAATTAATATCTATTAAATATATACCTAATGTAAATTAATCGGAATTTTGCAGTTCACGAAGCGAATCCGCCATGTTTGTCAAAACCTCGAATGGGTTCGAAACTAGTCTGACAAAATCCGAGTAAATTACGTAAACATATCCGTAAATATACGTGTAATAGTTAATATCTAATAACAATAGTCTAGTTAAATTTGTGTAAATATTGTTTTTTGTTTTGTTTATCATTATTAAACCATACAATGCTCATTGAGCGTCAGTTGCGTTAAGGTCTTAGGTCTCGCGTCACCGGACATGCTAAACGCCATCTTCCGTTGGTAGTTCTAAGTGGCAATACATAAGATTACTACTATAATATTTTATATTAACCTCTTATAGTATATTTATGTCAATTAATATGTATTATCGAGTAATGAGCAATGTTTTTGTTTATATATTATCATTAAATGATTCATCCAAAGGAATGTAATCTATACTCTTAATAAAATAACGAGGCAAAACTTGTATATTATTGTTTTATATCAAGAAAACTAAAAAAATGTATGGCTTTGTATGCGTTCGAAGTGATGTTGGTAGATTAACGTGAGTTTGGGGAACGCAGACGAAGTCGCTAGCAACAGTTAGTATTAAACGTATAATTTGTGTTAGTAAATTTTGTTTATTATAATATGATATAATGGAATTGTATTATATCTTGGTATGAATATTTCAAGGAACTATATAATTCTATAACCACCGTGGATAAAAAAAATTGTTAAAAAAAAAAAAAAAAGGTTTAATAATATCGATTCAATGTGTCGATTCATCTATTTATTGAAAATTAATGATAATTTTTAAAATGGTGTAACAGTTCGTAACTTGTAAATATTTTATCTCCGTGGTTCCATCCTACACACATTAAACCATTCTACGAAATTCTTACATTCACAATTTTTATCTGGATGCAGTTTTTAAGCCAATTTGGTAAAAACAATTGCTTACAATTGATAAACTCTTCATTCAATTATACCATTTAAATGTAATTACTACCTATACCATTAATACTCGTACATATATCCGTTCGTTTGTAAAAGATAAAAATAAAATAAACAGAAGAAACATATATCTTTTATAATAACTGCCATGATTTTAAGATCTAAATTATTTTCAGGAACAGCATGTTTTGCCTTTCTTAGAATATTTATTATTTTAAATAAGGCTTTATATAAAATGTCATTAGGAAGCATATCCGGTGCTATTACAAAGGCTTTTATCAGCTTGTAGTTAATTCTGATTTCAGGAAACTTCATTACGTAGGCACTGTCTTCTTATAAAGCAATAAAAATGTTACGTAAATACTTATACTATTTATAATAAAATATTAAAAATATGTACATATATATATTTATTTCAAGTGATAAATGTAATTGTCTATTCAGATCGGATTCAGAATTAATTTCCTGAAACTGTCCAGCAAAGAGTTAAAAGACAGAAATTACAAAATTACCATCAGATACCTAATAAGAACATGATTAACAAAATAATTACAATACAAATAAAATTACAAAGTACTATAATATTAGGTATATATTTAGTAATTATTTCTTCTAATTCTCTATTTGTGTTATAGTTTTGTTAAGAATTACCATATTGTTTCAAACAAAAGATCATGTATTGTATTTAATAACACCTTTTTATCATTTAGTCTTTGACCTGCGCCAGCGCATTATAAGCCACGATTTTATAAAGGTCGCAGTAACATCCGATTCGCTCTGTCAGTCTGTGAGCTGCGCGTGATTCGCCACAACGTAATTATCATCATGTTGTTCTTCCTAACTGTTCCATTGTTTCTGGCTTGTGGTGCCCAGGCTAAATTCTATACGGATTGCGGTATGTGATTATTATATTATTTTAAAAATGAAAATATATTATTAAATTAAAATATACTAGTGTTTATCTCAAAATCGGTTTTTTCAGATATATACTTTCCAAAACATGTTTTAAAATGTAGATGGTAGGTAATTATAGGCATTAAAATGTTATATAATTGTATAAGAAAATTAAATTTAAAATTGTTTAATATAAAATTGTATACATCAAATAAACTTAAAATAATGTGAAAAAAACAAAGAAATTTAAATAATCTGAGTTTCACATTAACTGCATTACATGATATAGGTTCAGTTAACTGAAAACACTTAAATTTACATATTAAAAGAGATTATATATTAAAAGTTATTAATGGATGAGAATTGGGACTCTGCTTGATATTTTATTAGTTTTAAACTATAATCCTACTTTATAAACTTTATAAAATATTATATTAAGTAGTAATTTGTTTGATGTCAATTAATTATTTATTATAGGAGAATACAAAATGTTTATTCAAAATTTTATTGTTATTTTAATAAATAACAAAGATTGAATAAACAATAATAATAAAATACATAAATAGTAAAGTTTTTTAATATTGATATTAATAGGTGTTTTAAAGTTTTTAAAAATCAATTGGAGACATTTTTATAATCAAGCAAATACAATCGTAATTACACGATCAATATGTATTACGTATTATAAACCACACATTTCTATAATAACTTATTTTTATTCAACTAACCTAACATTTGATATAAAAGCTGAATTAATAACAGTTAAATTAAATGTCGCGAATATTAGAAAAAAGCGAAGGTTCTCCATAATTCTTAATTCATTTGTTTACTCCACGGTCTCCATTAAATAAAATGTCAAAAACAATAGGTACTCAGATCGAGAATTGCTGTTTCTAATCCCGAAATATTTACCCTTTTAAACGTTTTGGACCTTTAAAATAGATTATAATTTAAATCTTGCTTTTTGTTTTACAATATAACAAAGCTTTAGTTATTATAGTATATATTTTAGTTACATAAATAAGAGAACCTACCTATATCTTATTAAAACTATGAAACATGACGGGATTCTATATTCCTAAAAACCTTTTCAAGAGTCCACATTTAACAATACAATATTTTTTCTCAATAGAATCTAATGTAACAAATAAATATACATAACTATTTATTTTCTTGTTCCTCTTAAGTAATCACAACATATGTGCATAACTAAGAGAATGATTATATCGATAGTATCTATAAATAATAATAGTAATTGATATTGTTATTATATAAAACACGTCATAAAGAGTATCAAAGTTCAATTCCAATAATAGATACGATGTCTCATAATGTTAATAATAGTGCTTAATATCAATGAACTTATCACATATAAATATACAAGAATATACCTATATATATAAAAGTTTAAAGTCAGATTGGTGATCAACAAATTCAATATGAGATGATTTTCAAGAGATTCAAATATTTTTTATATTGAAATAACATTAATATTATTATCAATGAATAGAAAAAAATAATCCATTCTTCATTAAAACTCTGAAAGAATCTATAAAAGCAAGTCTGAAATGTTAAAAATCGTCTCCAGATGTAAGTAGGTACTATCTAGATGCTCGGAATTAATTTACCAAAATTTGTAAGGGCTGCGTTTCAATTGCGTAGTAGGAAACAAATATTATATTTAGGAATATGGTTAAAAGATAAATAACCCTCATAACCTCATAAATATTATAACCGATAATATTCTCTTAAATATTATGGTAAGATTTAATAAAACATAAGTTGGACAATTTATTGTTACTTCACATGAATACTATATTTATTTACATGTCATTAAACATGTTCATATACACTAATGATAAGCGTACTACTATCAGTAGTTTTTAATTCATGTTAATTAATGTTTAATAATTAAAAACCTCACAAAATAATAATCATGAAGTCCCAAATATATAGTAATATTTAGTAGGCCCATGTATGTAATAGTTTATTTTCATTATAGTCAATCCATTAACTTATCATTAACATTAACATTAACCTCTCGATCATTATTAGATTTAACAACTTTGTTTTACAGACTTTTAAATATTTATTAAATATATCAGGATTAAACTAGAAAATTAAATACATACTTTGTAGATTGGTAGAGTAATATATTAGTTAAATATTGATAAGGCCAAAATACATTAAAACTTGTTTTAGAATGTTTCTCATGGAGAAATATATAATCTATTTTTCGCAGGAATAAATGTTTTCTATTTTTTTTATCCTTTAAAAGATTGTAATAGAAAATATCATGAAACTCATAGAAATATATTAAGCAAGTCTCTCCTCTATCTCTGATTCTGTGAATCTTTTCTGTCTCTTTCTGATGATATATTAACCCCGAAACTAATGATGTTTACTCAAACAATTGTTATTTATCTCAAGGCACTGGTATTAATTGTCTCATAAATGCTCGCAATAATTAGTTTGTTAATGAAAGGAGTCTACTATAAACTAAATTAATATTCTATTGTTTATAAGTTTTTATGTTTGTGAGTTGGTTCTTTATAATAATATCAGAGGAAAAATTACACAAATCGATCTAACCCTTAAGTGAGCCAATTATTTGTTGCTTGTGTTAGATAACGATACAAATACATAGAAATACACATTACTTGAATACAATACATTTCATATAGATTCTTTACGTTAGTAGTATGGATGGTTATTAAGAAGAGGCGACTAAAGCAGATATGGATGACAAAGAAACAAGTCACCGAGATGACGAGAGAAGAACGTGAAAGGAATTGACATATTACGCAGAACAATAATAATTCAGATAAGGGCATGAATATTGATTTAATATTGTTTATAAAAAGTAACCATTCTTTATAGTGATAAATCGATTTTCCATTTTGCTTTAGTTCAAATTACGCTTTACTTAAATATTCCGTACTCAATTTTACATATAAAAAAACCGAAAATATTGCGTAAAATCTGTTAATGAATATAAAAACAAATAACTGTCGTTTCGAAAATCGAACTGACCGACAGTCAACAAACAATTTGAAAAAAACGTGTCTACAATCATAGACGACCACTCCGTTTATATTATATGTATGTAGGTATATACATATTCTTGTTCAACAGAACTGTCTGTGTTGCGTTAGAGCTATCATGTTACGTTTGTTACATTACCGTAACGCGTGCAATGTTAGTATTCTATTGAGTACTGGAACGTGAAATATTCAACTGATTTGTTTTGTTACATTTTATACAAAGAGTCCATTGAAAAGGAAATACCTACGGCTTGATATCAAATCCTGTAACGCACACTGTCACACACGTTCTTTACAATTTATGTGTACATTGTAAATAGGTTATTTTATATTTTTAAAGATAAGACTACGAAACCAAGCATTAGATGTAGCAAATAATTTTCCTACAATTTAATTCTTTTTACAAACACTGGAGCATACAGTGATAATTATTTATAATGTAACGAACAGTAAGAGTACGTTCAGTAGTTATTACATTACATACATACATTAATCATTATACCTACATTTATATTAATAACATTTCCTAACTGAAATCATTTTTCCACATCGCAATGAGGTATTTTTTTTGCACTGTTCTCACTACACTGAGTACACTACTCGCTCGACCAAACCAAAGCCAAATTAGCTACATATCTATACATAATTTAATTGGCTCTGGAATCCCTCTTTATCGACTTACCCGATGTTCCTCAAGTAAAGATATGTATATGGTTCATAAATAATATTCTTCATATTTCAGGTTCCAAGCTAGGAACGGTACAAAGAGTTGGTGTAAGCGGGTGCGCTGATGACGCCAAGGAATGCGTGCTGAAGAGAAACACCAATGCTACCATCAGCATAGACTTTACACCGTGTAAGTTCGACCGTTTTGAGGTCCAAAAACGTATTGAAGATCTGGAAATAACATTTGATACATTTTATTTATTTAAATTTAACATAAATAATAATAAAAATCAACAGTGTAATTAAAATTATAATTATTAGTTTCATTTCTACATTTAATTAATTAAAAGAAATTTAGTGATAAAAAACGAAAACGACACTTAGCCTAAATAACAGATTTAAGAAAGAAGAGAATATCAAATTGATTATAAGTAAAACCTATAACATTTCAGCGGAAGGAGTTAAACTCCTGGAGGCTGTAGTACACGGCGTCATCATGAATCTGCCCGTGCCCTTCCCATTGCCACAAGCAGACGCCTGCAAAAACTCCGGCATCACCTGCCCTTTGCAGGTAAAATTGTAGAGGCATATTCAAAGCCGCATATAAAGAGCATTTTTTCATAAACAAAAAATAAGTAGTTTTTTGTGACAGACAGGATGACAGTGAATTCCTCTTCTCTCACTCTTCACTTGTCCTTATACTTATCCCTCTTATGTCTCTACCTAAAACCTACAACTGTGGAAGTTAGAGATAGGAAGAACGTCCTTTTAAGGCCGGTAAGAAAACTGTCCAGCTATAGGTATACCAAAATAGCGCTCCCATATGCATTTCTTGTATACTATGTTAAAAAAATATAAATAATTTTTCGTGACTAAAACAGGTAATGAAAAATAAGTATACAAAACCTCAATTATTGGCGTAGTCTAAAACAATTTAGTACCTAAATACAACAAAATGATACTAAAACAAAATAAAATGCGAAAATGCGCACACAAAGAACATAGCTTAATTCTAACCTCCACAGCTACAATGCCTGGCCTTATATTACAAATGTCCGTGTACAGATATTGACTACTTATATAAGTATGATAAAAGTTTGGTAGTTGTTCCTCATGACACAAACATAGCTGTATCTTTCTGGAGGAAAAAAACCAAACATATTTTTACAATTACGTCTGAAGATCCGCATTAAGGAAGTTCTTGTCAAGTCATTACAAGTTTTCCAATACTATTAGTGAATAAAGTAGTTTTATGACAATTTTTCTCACTAAATTTGGAAACTTCGATACTTATTAAATATTATTGTTTCTTCTGGTTGAGTAATAAAAGTTTATTAATGTTCATTAGTGATGATTTTACATTTTTATATAGATATTTTTATATATTACATAGTATATATCAATAGTATATATTAAAAGATAACAATTCCGCTGAGCTTGTGTTCTCAGTTCTGTCTGTATTAGGTGAGTTTGGATAATTAAAATAATATTTGTGTAGAACTGACTTTCAATACAGATCTTTATATGATTTTATGAATTGACTAAAACGTTTGTTAAAAAACGCAGTGACTTTTATAATTCAAACTGTCCTCAGCCATTATCTATACTAATATTATAAAGAGGAAAGGTTTGATTATTTTTTTGTATGTTTGAAATGAATAGGCTCCGAAACTACTGAACCGATTTCAAAAATTCTTTCACCGTTGGCAAGCTACACTATTCCCGAGTGACATAGGCTATGTTTCATTTTCAAAAAATTAGGGATGATTACTAAAACTTGAATATTCTAACGCAAGGTGTAAAAAAATAAACAAAAAACTGCGTGCGCTGCGAAAACGGTGAAAGTTACGCAAAAATGATGTTCTATGAAATTGTTTCTCTTTAAAAGTTTTAAAAAGAAGTCCGCGACAAGATATATCTAGCTTTTAAGGTTGACTCACTATAACGTTTTCTATGGTTATGAAATTAGTTCTAAAATAATATACACTTTCGAAGGTGTTTTAATAATTACGATATTATTCCTTATCCAAATAAATTATTTAAATGTCACAGACATTCAATTATGAACAACCTTGCTCTAAACAGCATTTGATTTTCTGTATCTATACTTCTATACTAATATTATAAAGAGAAAAGGTTTGATTATTTTTTTGTATGTTTGAAATGAATAGGCTCCGAAACTACTGGACCGATTTCAAAAATTCTTTCACCGTTGGCAAGCTACACTATTCCCAAGTGACATAGGCTATGTTTCATTTTCAAAAAATTAGGGATGATTACTAAAACTTGAATAACATAATATTTCGAATCCATATGCTTTAATACGTATATCTGAATAATGTCCTGGTCGTGTGTGTGTGATACGGATGTATGTTATTATTTTCAGTTTGATATCGTAGCAATGTAATGCCTATATATATAAAATTTCCACGGGAATAGGATACTATAGAATTAACTATAAGTCTATTATAGGTCTGGATAATTGTAGTTTCCACAGATTACACGAAAAGCGACCTACACGCGGGCGGAGCCGCGGGCAACAGCTAGTTTAATATATTTTTAATGATACTATTGATTTCATTTATATTATATTTATGCTACCAATATGCTACGAATATTTTATTTTATTCTATTACAAATTAATAAAAATTTTCTTTATTACAGTCCGGCGAACCAGCATTTTACACGGCAACATTACCAATTCTCAAGTCTTACCCCAAAGTCAGGGTGGAAGTGAAGTGGGAACTCAGAAACGCTGAAGGGGACGACTTAGTCTGCATCCTGATTCCAGCCAAACTTAACTAGAGCCAGTTATTTATGCAATTTGAATTAAAAAAATATACTTACATAATATTAAAAAGTAATCAAGACTATAAAAAAAACATGTCTATTTGACAATATTTTTCAACTTTTTGAGATGGAGCTCATATAAAATATAAGTTTTAGCGAAAACTGTGGCTATTTTATTAAGTTTATGATGAAGGTGTGTTTTTTATTGTTTGTTGGGCGATACAAATTATAGGTGATAGAAATCGCTAGATGAATCAAACAGACAAACTCTTTGAGCGCCCAAGATATTTCGATATGTATATTAACCAATTCTTACTGGATTTTGATTGAACTATTACTAAAAAACTACATATTTAGTTTCTTTCATATGACCATAATTGTGGAAACAATCATTCTAAACAATTTCTGGTACTGTATTATTTTAGTTCATCATCACAATTATTTAGTTTTGTTTGATTATATTTAAGGTCACGTTTTTGGCACTTTTTGACCTTGCCTTAACTTCACCAATGTTTTTGCAAAAATAAATAATCTCAAAAAGTGTGTGTATTTATTATAAAAACATTGTACCAAATATATTCTAAAATTACCAACGGCAACTGGAAAATAAAATTTAATTAATAAAACAAAATAAAATTTACTTTTATTGTGTATTTTACTTAATATACTATTTGTATAAAAATAAAAAAATAGGTCCAGCCTTTACTAAATTAACAATTATATTGCTTTTCAAAATGTATGATGCACATGTCTATATAATTTTGACTAGCTTTTTTAAAAGTTCATTTTGAATAGCTTTAATTTCAATGACATGCCAATCAGATTTATTTATAGAATATAAGAGATTTTATTTTTCTTTAATAAACACACCAAATCCTAATGCATTTTCACATTCTGTCACAAAGATATTGACTTTTGACGCTCTCCCAAACTTTTAATAACTATACAAATGCATCAAAAACAAATATGTATACAATATTATTTCACTGCACACCTTATTATTTATTTGTCACCTTAATCTATAAAGTTAGAACACAAACATGTCTGTATTGAGAACACATTTTCATTAGTATACATTACCAAATTATAAATTATATCATTTCTTTTTAATAGACCCTTTGCAACGACAACAGAGTTGCTGTATTGTTTTATCTCTCTTGAAACATAGATTAAACTCCTGTTTAAAAATCTTTCTATACATTGACTCTTTAACGGGGATCGAATTCTCTTTCTCACATTCCGTTGCATACATATTATACATCTGCTTTATGCTTAAACTACATTCCAAGTACTGTTTCTTTCTGGCGAATTGTTTAATAGGTTTAGAATCTATGGTACTAAATGACATAATGTGAGAACGCACCTTCTCTTTTAGTTCTGATGATAATGTGTGCGAGCTTGTCTCAGATAAGCCTCTGCCATCAGGTTTTGGCAAATTCATATCAGATTTACTTAAATGCACATTATATACTGGTTTTTGAGATATGGCTAGAGTACCTAAATAAAAGTTCTTGCAAACAGTGTACCGAACCCCTCTTACTAGAAAGAAATATTTAAAAGAATATTTGCGCTTTTGATCCATTTCTGCAGTTTTATTGTGTTTTGTGCAATTTCTTTCTGTAGTATTTAGTAAGAAATGTTTTTTCTCATTTGCATTTAAAGAATAAAATGCTTTAAATATGTGTTGACGGTCTACATCATTGATGCGGTCATTGCACTTATACCTACAAGATTTTAAGCAGTCTTTTGTATTTTGTACTTTTCTTTCTGGAACATACTTTCCTCTCCTATTAATATATGCTTCTCCTCTTTGATGTTTGAGTTTCCGGACATTACATGCCCATTTACTAGGATTTGGGATCTGACTACGGGCTCGTTTCTTAACAGACACACGCTCTTCTTCTATGTGACTAATATCTTCAGTCTTGCACCTAAAAAAAAAATACATCTATTAATAAAAATGTAAATTATACCAACGCAAATTGTAATAGAAATACTTACACAGTTGATTTATCATTGACCATCTGAATACTTGGCTCAACCTTAGCAACCACACAGTGTGTATCTTTTAAATATGTCTCATAAGGGCCATAATATGATTGAGGCAGACTATTACTTAATAAATGTTGCTTAAAAACTGGCACCTGCGGTAAAATGACATGTGATGTTATTTGCAACTGGCTCATGTCACCTTGTAGCACCTGGGAGGCCATTTGGGTCTGCAAGGGTTGAACATTTTGCAAATGGATTTGATGGCACACAGTTTGATTTTGTGATATGAGATGTTGGCTGGATATATCGTGGATGTGCGACGATACGGGGATGTGTAGAGACTCTGATGTAATGGTTTGCTGGTAGGACACCTTGCCTTGTGACTGAAGCGAAGGATGAATAGAAACAGACGGTGGGTACACTTGCACTATGTGTGGTAAACTAACAGGCGCTTGTATTTGATCCATTATTTACCTGTAATTTCCATAAAAATAAATAAAAATTCGTACTTTTTAGACAACAATATACACTTATTAACAAAATAATATTTTTAAATATGTATCATAGTTTGGTAAATGCTTAAACAAGATTACCTTTACACCTGTTTATTTTTTTTATATTTGTTTTAAAATGATTTTTGCACAATTTTTACACTATTTACTAACTGAAAGTACTATGCCATAGTTCCATCTCAAAAGCAAAACAAAACAATATGGTGGCCATGGTTTAGTGCTTTCAGTTTGACATTTTACTCTTAAATGTTGTTATTACAAAAATAAAATACAAAACCGGTACAAATAAACGGGTAGAAAATTTGATCTTTGCATATGGATCGTCTAAAAGTAAACCTGTTTTATTTCTCTACTTTCTCTTTAAAGAAATGGTCACATAATTAACAAACTGTTTTATTTTAAAACTGCTTTAAATATCATTAAAAATGGAAAGCCGGAAAATGGTTTTTTGTAGTTTCACCCGAGAACAATAACTAAAGCAGAGAAGTAGCCTAAATTTTAAGACTTAGTTGTGTGTGTGCATAACTGTTGTCCTATTTTTTCATACTGTGAAAACATAATTATGATAGGAAAAAATATAAAGTTGTCAGAGCAGCAAAATGTACACTTATAAATGACATAATATTGATCCAAATGGTCACCATTAGGTCATTTATATCACCATTATGATAGTAAATTGTAAAGTATAATTCATATTCGACTTATTGGGATGGTCAGCCGACATCAAACACAACCAAAATGTGTAAATGTATATGTTTTACACATTTTGGTTGTATTTTGTGTCGGCTGTCAGTGATGTGATCTTGTTTAATTATATTTACGTATTCATATAGTTATTTACATATTTTCTCCGTTTTGTTACGAGAAAATACAACCTTATAGCATGAGCAATGTCCTACATTATAAGGGAACGTAAATTCCATTCTTCCCGGAAAGAAAATTAAGTTTAAAACGTTACCTTCCATCGGAAAGTGATCTAAAATGGTATTCTTTTACGTTTTTCTTCCTTACAATACAACTATTCGTGTTTTTTTAACTGGTTTACAAATTATAAAGAGAAAATTGTCCTATAGCCCAATTATAAAACTGATATCTGCCATATTGATTACGATATTTGAGCATTTTGAAGTTTTCTATATATTTTTGCAATAGTTTTGTAAAAAGCACAGGATATTATGGATAATTTAATCCAGTGTTATTCTAATAAACTCTGCAACATTTATGTGATATATCCACTGATTATTATTCTAGATTACCCACGGACCTTAAGTGAAAACAGATATGGATCGACACGATTGCACAAAAAAAAATTGGGAATGGAAACATTTTATAAGCAGTTTAGAAAAATATGGGTGTAGTTTTATTGTAATTTATTTGTAATTTCTTTTATAAGTGATTCTCGAAGTGGCGAATAAAAATATAAAAATAGGTGTTAACCTGACCATATATTTTTTAATTTACTTTCAATAAATGTTTTTGATTTGTTATTTTTAGTTTATTTGTCGCATTTATTATTTTAAATACTACCTAAGTCATTTTCTAGAACGAAACAAATAAAAATTATCGTACGCGACAAAATCCTCGAAATGATAGCACTTTCAGATGTATCTCGTTCTAGCAAGTGATGGAAAGAGCCTAACCAGCCTTTAAAAAATGGTAGATACGACTATAGAGATAACGATCACTATCGAAATCGCGGATAAGTTTACACAATGTCACATCATTAGAAAAAAAATTGTTGTCTACGGCAGTGTACGCTTTAAAAATATGAAGCTCCTTCTATCCTTTAGTTATTATTCTAAGAGTTTCACATGGAAATGAAAAATATTTCTTTCTATGTAATAGTTCTTCTGTCATTAAGCAAACCTAGCACTTCTTTATTCCTTTAATGGTAGAATATTTATGAAGGTGGACCGCAAGTTTAAAAATGTATCAACATAAAATAACTTTTAATTTGAAATACATAAAGAAACTCAGTATATTTAATTTATTATTATCAAGACATATATATTTTTTTAAATCGTTAGAAATAAAGGATATAACATTAAAAACTAGTAAAATTATAAATGTCACTTACATTTTATGACATCAACTATACATATATATTTAAATGTTATTTGACTGCCACATACGTATATCACACTACATAATACCAGACACCATTTTTAATAAATTAATACGTGACGTTGGTAACACAGAATATTAGTAGTATTATGTGATCATGAACCACAATTACGGTTATTGCCTATTGCGTATTACCACGGCATAGTTTTTGCTATTATTTTATATTGCAATGTCAAACGTAAACATTATGTAATTGGACCTTTAGAAATATATTTTTTATACAGAACACTTCTTGATTGTTCTTTATTTCTTTTTACTTTATCTGCGCTAAAAAATATAACATGAAACAGAAAAGGTGTTAGTCAATTGCGAAATCGTTTTTCATTACAGTTTCTTTTATAACATTGAAGTAATAAATTAATATATTTAAAAATTATTACAACAACAACTAAAATAATGGAAAATTAATTATATATTTTGCTTTGAAATTTATTTTCTAAGAAGTTGTACACATAATCGTATACCACCAACATTATTGCACCACCTGGGCCCAGTCGCAGAACCTTGGGTAATAATCCTTTATAGAGGGCACGAAATCTGGAAAAAAAACACAAAATTTATTCAAATTCAATGTATTTGTTGTCATTGTATGACTATTAATTATCCTGCTAATTAATAAAAATAGAAGTCCTAGTGACAACCATGAGATCATTGACTTGTTCCCAAAATAAGTACCGCGAGCGTACTCTTGCAATATGCATAAACTAACCAAAGAATTTACAATTCAATTATTTGTAAATTTAATGTTTTACAGTAATTTTTATGTATAAAGAAAATGTTACTAATTGTTTTATTTTGATCCTAGAAATACGAACACTTGGAAAACATCCAATGAATCTGTTAACTTGCACTTGCGAAAATTAGATCGCAGTAGACTTTATGTTACTGATTTTAGAAATGTCAAATCTATATATTCTATGTATACGTTTATCTGTCTCTACTTAAAGCTGCACTCTAACAGTTATATTCACATTACGGTATATTTTTGAAGTTTTATACGTAGGTATAACAGAATATATAGAGGTACACTATTTTAACTTTGTTCATACTACAGACAACATCTTCCTTTTTAACTAAATACCCAAATGTATATCTTTGTAACATATAAACGATTTAGAAAATATTTTGATGTATTTTAGATGATTTGTTAAGTACATAAAGTAATTAATAAAATATGTTATAGTCAGACTTCTATTGTAAAATTAATAAATAAAAACGTATTGACGTTAATTAGAAGAATATTAGTAACATATTATTGATAATTAAATGTTAGAAGATTATAAATTGCTTATAGTAGAACAATTAAGTTCAAATGAATAATTTTAATTAATTAAATTAAATTACGATAAGTTTTCTTAATAATTACTTTTAACCATAATTATGGTTAAAAGTAATTATTAAGAAAACTTATCGTTATAACAAAACAGACATATAATTAACATTAAATTTTTCCAATGAATTAATTACATTCAAATTTAAAACAATAATGAAATTGAAAATAACATTACTAAAACATTTGTACACTTGAAGCTACATATTAGGTAACTAAATATATATAATATATATTATACACATATTTGCTGATTCATTCTAAACTTCCTTGTGTTAAATATATGAAAGGACTTCTTATCTTTTCCTTATGAATTATTATTCTAAGCACAACCGGCGTTTAGTTACTCTTTAGTTAGTATTTTCTAAAATTGCCACGAGCATTACACATTGAAATAAAACTATTTTTACGGATTTAACTCGACATGAAATTATAATTTCATTTTTAATTTACATTTGAAATGTAACCCAACGTTTCGTATGCTCTTTACTTTTATTTTGTTTCTTTAGTATACTATTATCGCAAATTTATGGATTATTGAATAATGACAGAAATACACTTACCCTTCCTCCTTATAAACTAGCATGATAGCCCCGGTTGTCGATGTGTATTTAATGACTCCTGGAATCGGCTGGGGTCCCTGAATCCGACTCTTGGCTACATCAAATGGAATATTCACACATGATCCTAGCACCCCTGATGTGAAACCTATGCTGACCTTACGCCCGAATTCTAATAAGGGATCCTGAAAAATGATGCCCAAAGTTATTTATTTTAAAATCACGAAAAATTATAGTGAGTAAGCTTTATTTTAGAATTATTTATAACTGTTATCTGATATAAAACACAAACGAACTGTAGTATGATATTTGTTTCGCAAATAAAGATAACGTTTGATAAGAATCTAAATAACCTCAGTTAACCGAGGTTAACAAAGATCAAATTGCAATGTTTTATTTTGCTATTATGTTAATACCTTACTATAATATGTTCGAATCAATACTATAATATACTTCAGAGAAATAAAAACTAATTCAATAATTTTGATGAATTTCAAAAACTAGGATGTCTAGAAATTGACTAACAAACTAGATCTGTTTAAAATTCTTAAATAATGCTATAATTTTTTTTTTTTAAATACCATACTCGAGTTTGTTTCAAGTTTGGTCCATTCCAAATATAAAGTAAATTTAGTAAACATCTGATAAATAAGAGCAGCTACTATCTTGATTTCTCTGTTGATAAGTTATCAACACAAAACAGTAAACAATTTAAAATATTGGAATATCATCTAACATAGCTACTGATAATATTTTGGAGAATTGCTTTTTAAAGATTTTAAGCACTATTATATTTAGTCAAAAAATTTTACAGAATAAACGTTGGTTTGAAAATGTCCATTTAATTTCTTAAACTTTCACGAGTACACATTTAAAATAAAATAAAAATTTTAAAATTATTTTTAACGGATCTAACTCGCGATTAATTGAATTAATATTTCTCCAAAAACATACATCTCGTGTTTCCTTGAACACGATTGCTGCAAAGTATTCGAAACTTCATTTTAAATCTTAAGTTTATATTTACCAACTATACGCGCATTAGATCCGTAAATAATATATATTTTTTAAATGTCCTATTGCTGTATGAAAGATAATGATGTAAATGTTAACAAAATCAGGAAACTACGCAGATTCACTTTATATTTGCGGTTTAAAAACATAGAAATTAAACAAAAAAAATAATTCACTATATTTTCCCCAACCAGATACATTAAAATTAAGTAAGTATATAAAAATATTTTTGAGACGACAACTTATAGCTATATCTCCTAGCTAGAAGTAAAATACACTTAATCAGAATCTAACCTCGTATTCCGGCAAATATCCTTTAACACTGTGGTAGAAACCAAAATAAACCATATTGAATATTCCATTTCTGGCGATGGTAGCAGTCAAGCCCTTATTGAGTCCTCGAAATCCGAGTCCACTTTCACGAACTATTTGTCGTGTCACTGACCAAGTACTCGGAACCTGAGTGGCCAAAGCCCTATTCGACTGCAAAGTAACTTTTACTACTTCAAAAGGGTTTACTAAAATCGCCTCTGTTACTCCAGAGCCTAAGCCTGCTAAAGCAAAAGTCTGTAACAAAAACAAAAACATATATAATAAAATCTTTGTAAAATCAAATTGACAGTGGCTATAATTGTTCTTTGTCATTATTGCTATTTCATAAGCAATTTGTATAAGTATTTCAAAAATGTTTGTAGTGATAGAAACATTAGCTATAATTAGATATTTAAACAAACATTATATTTGTTATTACATATATTATTAAATTTTGATCTAGAATGAGGAACTAATATAATATAAAGCCTGTCGTGCCGTTATTTTTTACAGCACCTTTAGACATGTATAGCTACATTTTATGCATGCATCTAGTAGTCTATGTATTGCTTGATTTTAAAATGTTATCAAACGTAAGTCCAATTATTATATAAGTATACATTTATACTAAAATCATAAAACTTTTATTGTACGCCACATTATTGTTAAAAATACATTCAATACTGGTTATTCAAAGTACAACAAGGTGGCCTTATCGCTAAGTAGCCATTTCATCCAGACAATCTTATTCGAGTAAAGAAACAAGATAAATAAGATTAACAGTTCTCTTACTTAGTACTTTGACCTGTTGAGATGAGGATAAACTGCTACATAAATACAGACCAAGGTTTTTAACGGAAAGCATGTAGAATCTGAATTCTTTTTATTAAAATTCGCACATGGAGAAGTACATTTTAGTTGTTTTTTTTTATTTAATTCAAGAGCTGCATAATTAACCACAAAAATTGTACTGAATATCCCAAAAATAATATCATAAAACTCATACCAGAGGTGTTGGAGAATTTGATTCAAATAATAATAGTTTCTTATATTGCTCGAACGTAACAAATTTTACAGCACGTTTCGGAGTTTCTGCTAAAATTGGCGGGAGAATTCCTTTCCAGAATGACGTCAATCCTTCGTATTTATACATTTTCTTCATGCAGTCAGCAATTCCATTATAATGATGAGGATCTGCACTTTTGAAGATAAATTTTGATGTAGCTTGTAATTGCAGTCTCGTTTTCACAAGATCTAGAGGATGCATAATGCAGACTTCTATGAAACCTGCACTACCTCCAGCACCAATTTGCATGGCTGCCTGTTTTAGAAGCTTCTCTAGATCAGCCATTTCTCTTAATGTATTTTATAATATTTCACTAACTACAAATTAATACTGTTACGATAACATTTCCCTGTAAGCGACCGTCGCATACTGATTAGTGATTACTGCATCATCAATTAATGTTTATTTTCAAAACTTGAAAAATTGCGCCTTGCTCCTCTTGTCAGATTCTAATAGTTATAGTGATTGAAAAATGTTTGCAAAATACATATAATGTTACCGGTTTTGTCAAAAAGGGCAATAATGGTAGTTTGGCAACTCTAATCTTACGTCAAAGTTGTAATCAAAAGTAAAATGTCAAGCATTGAAATTATTTTCGAGTTTTTGATTGGTAAAATGTATAATGTATTTCTCTTATCTGTTTAATAAAACTATAACAATGTTAACTTTTGTCAAGAATACATAATAGTCATCCAAATCACTTCACATGAAATGTTTTAAACAATCGATGTCCATAAAGTCTGTTTTCGTACAAAAATGTCATACAAAATGGCAGGAAAGACGAAAGAATTGCATTTAGACATAAGCTGATGTGAAATGTGAATTTTAGTTAAAAATAAACAGTGCAGTGGGTGTGAAGTGTGTCTACCTTTCATATGAGAATATATTATAAAGATGGGTTCTCAGACATTAGAGATATTACGCCAGGGTATTTGGGCGTCACTAACAGGAGGCTGGTTTTACGATCCCCATCAAAATTTGTTTTGTAATACCGTACATTTATATATATGGCTGTTTCTGCTATGCCTGCCGTTCTCCGTATACCTGGTTAGTATGATGATAATATGAGTTTGGGAGGTTAAGTTTAGGTGTTATTTGTAATCAGGTCACATAATTATGTTTTCCTTGAGTGTAAATAATGAGTAATCATTGGTCAATGCTCTTGAAACACATGTTTATTATGATGGTTTAATCATTTTGTTTGTAGGCTTACTTATTAGAAATATAATTAAAATGAAGGTATTCTTTTTTTTATTTTGAAAACATTTACATTTTAATGTAGTGTTAAACATATTTTATTATTAGTTTTTCTGAAAATAACTCTAAAATATCCAAAAAATGGGTATTAGTACGATAATATCAACATTTTTAAGTTACAATGGAGACTCCATTACTCTGACATTTATACAGATTTGTGATTATCCAAGTTGCTAAATGGAAACAAATTATTGTAGTCAAATAAAATGGTTACATCACATATGTATAACCATATGTTTTAAACTAAATTAATCTAAAGTGACTATCTTTTGTGGAATTTAATAGTAGTCAAGTTGTTTTATAAATAAGGCTGCAATATTTAAGGAATTAAAATAAATATATAGTTAAGTCCAAAAACATATCTGAAATTTATTCATAAAGATTGATTTTTGTTCTTTTAATAAGATTTTTATTGTCTGCGGATATAATACAACAGATGTGTAATGAGTGAGTGATGAGTAATGATCAAAATTGGCATGTTTTAGAGAAACAATAATTGCTATGTTTGGTATATAATACAATCAACTCAATATTGCTTGTTGGTTTATTTGTTTGTGGATCAAAAACAAGTACTTGACAGTTTTTAATGAATGTATGAAAGGGTATTTGCCTCTCTAAACACATGCAAAACATTTACTGTCCATTATAATGAAAAAACTTGGCTTGGATTATAATTCCATTATAATAAAACAATTGGATTATAAGTCCATTATAACAAAACTCTTAAATAAAATTAGGGTTGAATTAATTTTTAAATTAACAGATAAAATACTTTCACCATTTCAAACTTCCTAACAGAGATCAAAGATCTATATTTATAATTGAAGAAGAGAAGATCTGGAACTTGCCAAAGATGTTGGTCGCACAGCTAGTTTTATGTGGTACCTAGATGGTAAGGATCCAGGCTACCATATAATATTATGTGATGCATAATTCCGTGTCAGCATTTTTTACTCAACCCCATTTTTTATTACATTATTTGAATGGGATTTTAACTGTATATAAAAAAATTACCCTAGTAACCTATTCACTCTTCTCTTGAAGACATCCACATTATATTCTGTCGGAAATACCAACCCAGGCAAGATGTTCCAGTCCTTCGCTATATGAAGTAAAAAAGACGAAGCAAAGCACTCTTTTTTATGGGTGGAATGTCCACAACAAAACCATGGATACCTACCGTGCGTCGGAACGTCGAACGTCGGAACGGTGATGGAAGGGGGCCGGGGGAATTAGGTCGTGTAATTCCTACGCACACTCACCAAAATGTATCCTATAGAATACTGAGAGGCTAGCAAAAGGCTGTGGAGGTCGCTTCGACCAATTCGGGATCGCTTATAAGCCTTCGCTCGCCTCTCAATTGAGTCCAGAACCGCAAGATGAGACTTTGCGGCACCAGAAGAACTTTCGCAAGAACGGCAAGCTTTGCTGTGCTGCTGCTCTTGCTCTGGACTCAATAAACCGACCAAAGTTGAGGTTAGAGGAAATCTCTAAGCCTAACAACTGAAGCCGGTCATTGTATTCTAAGGATACATTCTGGAAAGTAGGAGCCAAGGTGAAAGGACTCTTTTTGGCCTTAAACAGACACGTCTGCGTTTCGGAGGCGTTGAATTTGACAAGATTGCTCCATGCGGAGACTGCCTGAAGTTAGTCATTCAAACGTTGCACCATGGCTTTTCTTTCAGACTTTACTTGATCTCTACTAGCCCTAATACTCGGCACATATCTTTTTCAACTGTGCTGTCATCTGCATACCCACAGATACCGGGCTTCAACAGATCGTTAATGTGCAGCAGAAAAAGTGTTGCAGAAAGAACGGACCCCTGAGGCATTCCAACCGCCCCGTTGGTCGAGTGGTTAGCGCAGACGCCTAACGTGTCACGGCGCAACGGGGCTCGGGTTCGATTCCCGGCAGAGCACAAGCATTTATGTGATTAGCATAGATGTCTGTGTTTCTGGGTTTGGTCGTTTATTAAATATATTCTCAGTATTTATATGTGTATTTCTATGTATTAGTATCGTTGTCTAACACCCTTAACACAAGCAAATAATTTGCTTACTTAGGGGTTAGATCAATGTGTGTAATTTGTCCCGATATTATTATTATTATTATTATTCCAGCATTTATTATCAAGGGATCCGAGGAACACTCGTCTTCAACTACTAGAAGAGATCTCTGGCTCAGAAAGTCTGTCGGTCACTGAGGAGATCGTTACCTTCTAGGTATGCTAGAAGGAGCGAATTCAATACACGCTCTATAATCTTGCAGAGTATGGAGGTGATTGAAATGGGTCTGTAATTGACAAGATCGGCACGGCTGCCTCTTTTGGGCACGGGTTGCACGTTGGCAAGCTTCCAGGATTTCGGCACTATTCCAGTCATGAAAGAGAGGTGATACAGACGTGTCTATACAACAGGAGACAATTTAGCTGCGCATGTCTTGAGCAGAATGGCTGGTATACCATCAGGACCACTGGCTTTATTCACATCTAAACGACATAATGTTCTCCATACCTCTTTGTTTCTATTTCAGGCATCGAAATACCGCAATGAGAAAGATGTGTTGGAGAAACATTGCGAGTGTCTAGATGCGAATTATCAGCAAACAGAGAAGCAAATACATTCGCTTTCTCGGTTGCTGTGTGGGCCAGGGATCCATCCGGCTTCAGAGGAACAGACAGTGAGGGTTGGCAGAAGTTCGACTCTATCCCTTTGGCAAGAGACCAGAAAGCTCGACTGCCAGTTGGTCTGACAGAAAGCTTTTCGCCATCTTAGCGATTCGATCGAGACGAGCCTTCCGCAATGCCTTTTTATAGGACTTGGCAGCTTGTTTAAAGGCTCTCTTCTCTGAACTTACATCCGGAGTTTTGCGGCTTCGAGCATCATCCCAAATGAGAATGTTTTTAGTCTTGAGCATGACCACATTCGGCATTAACCTATGGCCAGCTTTGCCAGCGATGGTTATTTATTTATTTTATTATTATTTATTTCTTTAGGAAAAAAAGCTTACATCAAATATTACACTAATAATAATTTAATTGGAAGTAGTATAATTATTGTAAAATGTAAAATTATTATAAAATACTTTTAATAGATTTTATTGAAAATTTAACAAGAAATTATATTAAAAGTTTCATAACTAGATTTTTAGAATTGACTCTAGAATTTCCTGGAATACTCCGGAGTATTTGAACACATGGTTTATGTTTTGGCAATACATTTACTAGTATATTTTGATTATGAATATGTTAAGGGTTTAAGATTTTTTAAATTCTGAACTCCACATTTTAAGTTAGTATTAATGAGATAGCATAATAGAAACCTACATATAATTTATACTTATCTTGTTTTATGACTTATATTTTCATTACCTACACATAGTGTAGTAAGTGTAATGATTACAGCTTGAAATTAATTATAATGTTAAAAAAAATACTCTTATTAATTTATATTCCAATTAAACAATCACAGGATGTATGAAATCCTGTTATAATTCTTAAAATAGTATCCTATTGTAATAAATGCAATATTTTATTTTAATTATACTTTATAGTCAAATAATTTTACAAAAATATTTGGAAATTACTAGGTATTCAGAATTTGATAATTTTATTTTAATGTGTTTCTACACTTGTGGCAATGGAAAATAATTTTAATAGAATGTACAATTCATTAGCAGGAATTATCCCTTAAATATTTGGGAGAGTGTCTCCATAGAAAGTAAATTTTTATTATACTAATAAAAATTTGTTTCTTAAAACTGATCATTATTTGCAGTATTTTCCGCCAGCGAGTCTTGGTTGGTTGATCTACTGTGTTTTGGTGGCTTTTCTATTCACGTGTCTCAAGCTGATTAACCATGGACTTCATCACATATACGATACAAATGAATTAATTATTGTACAGTCATCCAATGAACCTGGGAATTCCAATGAAAATACAGCGTAAGTATTTTTCAGAACATTTCGCTTTATAAGTTATTAAACCTATATCTAAATATGAGCTTATTCTTGTTAGCTTAGCTTATTTATGTATAAGTGCATGTTCAGTAGACTGTATAATTTACGATTGTTTAGTTTGTTGTCATCTCACAGGCCAGATGAAGGTATGGAGATGCAAACACTAGGAGGTGCGGCGGCGCCAGCGAGTGATAACGACTCCATTACATCGCTAGAGTACCACAAGCCTAACAATAGCACTATAGGTATATTATATTAATAAACAAATTATATTAAAAAGGTTACATTTTCGATCACCTATTTATTACCTTATGTATTTATTCCTCTGTTACAGATCTTAAAGTTGATGTTCATCGTAAAAACAGCTCCGAATCAAGTATGGAGGACAGTGCTACGTCTGCTAAGCAGGGTGAACCGGTAGCTACTACGAAATCAGATCTCTGTGTAGCTCAAACTGTAGAAGCTCCTGTGCCTTCAAAAAACCGCGCAAATAGAAGCCGGTCTAAATCAGGCCACAGAAGAGAAAGAGAACACAGAACTAAAACCAGAAGAGGGCATGGACGCATTGATGAACTGATCGTAGAAGAACCCCGACATTCTAGGTTGGATAACAATTTACCAGTTCACATGCTTGTGGATGAGGGACCGTTCGCAAAAGTGAGTCGAAGATACCACGATTGCCCACATCGCCGCGGAAGCAACAAAGACTTCTTCAAAGAGTGGTTGTATTTAGACGGTAATGAAGCCACTGGAGAGCCGTATCAATCGAAATTTGCAAGACAACTCAGTTCTGATTCTAGAGATAACTCTGAACCAAATGTAGGCCCTCCATCTCCAAAAAAAAGAACGGCACAAAGACGAAGGTATAATAATTATCACGATGAAAGTTGCACTAAATCAGCTATAGCATTGGCCACTGCTCAGTGCCCAGGTTCATATATGAGAAGAAACTCCAATTCAACTATGTCTACCATACAATTGCCATTACTTAATTCCACTGCCCAACTATTCTCTCATATGAGGAGACATTCCAATAACGCTGATACGGGTTTTTTTGCGAGTGTGGAATTAGGTGAATATATGATGGTTAAGGCTGAAACTCCAGCAATGGACGCTGATAAGACTAAGGGCAAAAGCCCTGGTGTTAGAAGAATAAAAAGTGCTGCGTTAGAAATAGGTTGTCCTCCACCCAGTGTATCCAACTTATCTCCCCACCCTAATAGTGCGGAAACAATAGGTGGCCAAGTACTTAAAAACCCTAAAAGTGCTGTCATCCCACCACCCAGCAAATGTTTGACGCGTGGACCACACTTGAATTTATATCCTAAAAATGAATCTGGAGAAGGCTGTAGCTACCCCTATCTTACGTACGGTTCGGAAATAGTTTATCCCATAGCAGAAATATCAGACGAGATGCAAACTTCTCAAAAGGAAACAGATTTAGATTCAAGTGGAGGAAGTTATAGTGAGTATGAAGATGAGAAACAGTTTCGTGGATTCGATTGGGAAGCTGACGTCTCTCCGGCTATGCGATCCAGCGATTCCGACTATGAAAATAATGGTTCTAGATCCCCTTTACTCGATAAGGTGAATGATGTGAAAGTTATACGTACGAAAAATCAAACTGACTGTAAAAAGCACTGTTGTGATAAAATCAATCATGCAAAACACAATTCAGATTGCCCTAATGAAAAATCGAAATCAGTGCGATTAAAAAAGGTTATTAAAACGGAACCACGGGTAGAGAAACCATTGAACCCGTGTGAATGTAAATACACCCCAAGTAGTGAATATTTTGATAAAGCAAGTGCTAGCTCGAAAGATTTATTAATAGAGAAATCGAGTTTAGAGTCTAACGAAAACGGAGACGAAAAATCTACCGTAAAGACACAAGAAAAGAAACTATTAGAAAAGAAACTCTGGGACCACGAAATATTAAATACTAGTAGTAGCAGTAGTAGCGAAATAGCAAGACCGGAAGAATTTAAGATTGAAAAAAATATAGCGCCGGAAACAGAAGAGTCACAATTAACATGTGATAGTAAAAGTGCTGACGAAAGAAGCGTTTACAGTTTAGATTGGTTGTTTGAAGAATCGCCTGACACAAAAGAAATTTGCTGTGCAGAAAGTCTTGACCCGGAAGAAATGTTGTGCCAAAAACTTGATGCTTTGGGCGAATCTTCATCAAATGTACCCAAAAATTTAGGCGCAATACCAAAACAAATTAAAAACTTGGCACGTTCACGTGCTTCCTCTCAAAAGGAAAATAAAATGCGAGACTCGAGAAAAGAAAAGGATGACACTCAAACGGAAGAAAGAATATTAATGGATGCCGTTGAAGCCCAGGCCGCGTTAGTACAAGGTTTAGAATGTCTGTTTGCGGCCACAAATGCAAATACCGTGGTAATGCCTCCTACAAACCGAGAAGATAGATCCCGAAGCCATCGACAAAGTATTAGGGGCGAAAGAGATAGCGTGCACAAAACAAGGAAGAGGTCCATAGAAGAGGTTGCACAAACATCAACAAGTACATTACTTCCAACATCTATGCCTCTTTTAGCTGCATTCCTTAATTCTAGAGTTGACTTTATGCCTTGTTGTGTACCAGATAATCAACCCCCGGTAGAGAGTCCAGCCCCCGAAGATGGCCAAAGATTGAGGCCCTTGATGGATAGAAACCACAGAAATCGTGTTAGAAAAATCAAACGATCGACACGTCAGCGAAACAATCCATCGTTGCAAAATACGACCGAAAAAAAAGAAAAACCGAGCAGTACAGAAAATCCAAACCCCAATAACGTGCACTTTGCAACATCTTTCGAAGATACCAGTGACGGAGCAATACACTGCTTTATGGATGAGTATGGCAATTGGATGTCTTATACATTTGATAAGAATAGTTCTGGGAGAGTTCAAGCACAACCGATTCCGTTACCCGAGAAGGAAGACGTGACGCGACCTAACGACGTAAAACCCACTGAAAATCCAGACAATTCTCAAGAAACTGCAGGTGAAGGCAGTTGTGGTTCCCTAGAATCGGAAGCTGCGAACAGTGAAAGTATCACAAAACCCAAGCGAGGAGATAGTATAGACTCTTCAAACCAAGGAAGTAATAACCCTCTTTTATCAAGTAATAATAACGTATCTACTATAGTGCCGATAAATACGAATAATGCTAATAAACGGTTCTACGTGTTCGATGGAGGGACTGCCTCACATACGGATCAACCTAGATCACCTGTGGCATACGTTACTGATAGTTTGTTAGAACAAATAGAAGCCGAGAGACAGTCAAGGATGGGTTTCCCAAGTATGCATATTAACTTTCTAATGAGTCAACAGCGGGCCCAGCAACAAGCTCAACAGCAAGCTGAGAATAGTTCAAACCATATACCAAGCTTAATGCCGTCAATAGGTGAAGAGAGCGGCGAAATAAATATGAGAAGTAAATTGACCAAATTGTTAGAGGAACTTGATAAACCCAATAAACCAAAATGTAAAAGTTACTACAAGTTTAAGTTATGGAAATGGTTTGAAATTAAAGTTACCATGGACCGATTAAAACTTATGGCACTGTTTGACAGAAATCTTACATTTAAAGAAACTTTTGTGTCTATAATGTTGGCAGTATCTGTTGCAGTGCTAGGGTCCATGGTGTTAAACCTCGGGTACTACAGAGATATATACGCTTTTTGGTTTTGTTTTATTATGGCCGGAAGCCAATACTCGCTTCTTAAAAGTGTGCAGCCGGATTCAGCGTCACCTGTCCACGGATTTAACAAAATGGTAGTATTTTCTAGACCGGTTTACTTTTGCTTGTGTACAGCGATATTATGTACAGTACATACTCAATTACAAGAATACCCTCCACCCGAAGATACCCATTTACGTACAAAACGATGCGCAGATAATGTAAACCCTTTGACAATATACGGATTAGAATTTCATGAACGAGATTTTTTATATGTCATTCAAGAAATTATTTCTAAGTTCCTATTATTTTTTCCCTTAGCATTCAGTTTAGGTTTATTTCCCCAAGTCAATACGTTCTTGATGTACTTATTAGAACAGATAGACATGCATATTTTTGGTGGAAATGCCACAAGCAGTCTAAGCGCTGCAGTGTACTGTGTTTTTCGATCTTTGACTGCTGTAGCTGTATTATATGGATTTGCTTACAGCGGCCTCGTCGAAGGAAAAAAATCTCAACATCAAAAACATAATATTTTATTTTCTATATTTTGTGGTCTATTGGTTCCAATAGCGTACCACTTAAGTCGGAGTGCAAGCGATTACACATTAATATGGAATTTAATTAAAAAACATTTACTGCCGCCAGAGCTCTATATAGTTCATAGCTCGGAATGTTCCCCGGAATCTGAAAAAAACGATCCAAATACACTGACCGAAGAAAAGAAAAACAATTCAGAGAGTAACATATCCAAACAAAATTCTATCGGAAGTTCCGCGTCAAAAATAAATTTTAGCTCCGAAACAAATATAGCCAAAAATCAGAAAAGATCGCAAGCGTCCAGCGTAAGTTCACTAAAGATGGATCCGAGAGGTGATACCATGAATTCTACCATGTCGCTCAAAGTTGATAAATTAGAAACTCCTACAGAAGGAGACGATAAAAGCAGAGATTCAAATACTTTAAACTCCAATACAAACAAACAAGATGACAAACCCGACGACGACATGGAAGATCCTTTACCTAAGAAGTTGCAAGCGACAATCAACGCTAGATTGAGAAACGACGTCATAGTTTGCACATTTCTTGGACTCTTCGTATTTGGACTTCATTGTACCACCGTCTTCACAACACTGAGGCCTCAACTTAATACGGTAACATATTATATTAAATAATGAAAATACACGAGAAGGAATAGAGTCATCGACGTGTTAAAATTTATCTACAACGCAGGTGCTGTGGATAATAGCCGGCATCCTGGGCTGGTTGCTGCACTACCTGTGCCCGCAGTTGCGCAAGCAGCAGCCCTGGCTGTGTCTGGCCGGGCCCGTGCTGCGCCAGCATGAACACGCGCAGTTCGAAGTCACCGAACCCGCCAGGCTCATGTACTTCGAGCGGGTGAGCGAAGATCGATCATCATGTTTCCAACTATATTTTCTTTTTGTAATTACAGTCTAAATGGTATTTTTTAAAGATATTCGTATACCTCTGCTTTCTGGAACGCAACGTCCTGTATCCGGCCGTCGTCATCGCGGCGACGACGCAGGACGCGCCCGCCATCGCGGCGAAATACGGAGATGCGGTCGGCGCTCTAATCATATGCGTGTGCGCACTTAAATGTAAGTATCCGTAGGAACTCGGTTAATGAATATGAGAGATAATTTTTTAGCACACGTTTTACTCACTACTTCATTCACAGGTCTCAGAAACGCCTACTCGGATCCGGACAGTCAGTACCTAATCTTAGTGTTCTCGGTTTTGATCTTTCAACGGGATCTCAGTAGCCAGAAGGTCTCGGAGACCTTCTTGGTCGACTACTTCGTGATGGCCATAATTTTTAATAAAGTTTACGAGTTTCTCTTGAAGGTGAGCGATCGACCTAGATATATTTAAATATCTGCAAAGCTAGGTTTTATTACAGTATCGATAACCACTCACCCCCTCGTCCCCTCAGATCCAGTTCGTGGTGACGTACATAGCTCCGTGGCAGATCACGTGGGGCAGTGCCTTCCACGCCTTCGCGCAGCCCTTCTCCGTGCCTCACTCCGCCATGTTGTTCCTGCAGGCCGCGCTCTCCGCACTGCTGTCGTCGCCGCTCACGCCCGCACTGGGTACGACACACACACACGCACGCACTCACGCACACCCGCGAACTCACGCACACCCGCGCACTCACGCACACCCGCGCACTCACATTCAATTTAATATTCTTTACATAAGCCAAGAAAAATATTTTTTATTCTAGACTCTTCTGTTATTACACTGTATAATATTTTTATTTACATTTGTAAGACTAAAATCATTAAGATTAATCTCTGCTACACTAGAGACTCATAATAGTATGATGTACGTGTCTTCGAACATATATTAAAACACACACACACATACAACACTACCACAATAGTGTAAAGTAAATATAAGTTGCGATGATGTCCGCAGGCAGCGCGATATTCATGACGTCATACGTGAGACCGGTGAAGTTTTGGGAACGCGACTATAACACGAAAAGAGTAGACCAAAGCAATACGCGGCTCTCTTCGCAGTTGGAAAGGAATTTGGGAGCAGGTATGAATCTATTATACTTTTTATGACTTGCATAAATTTATATATATTGTTTTGGTATTGAGAATTTTTGAGATCGACAAAAAACAAATTCAATGTTAAAATAAATGTTACCAGTCGACAAATAACGATAAAGTTTATTCTATATTTTAAGAATAAATGGACATTTTTCCAGACGACAACAACCTTAATTCCATCTTCTACGAGCACCTGACGCGCTCGCTGCAGCACTATCTGTGCGGAGACCTCATGCTGGGCCGCTGGGGACAGGTGCAGCAAGGAGACTGCTTCGGTCAGACATACACACACACTACACAGACCGCTGAATAGTATAGGATATTGTTGTCTCTTTTTTTTTTGCACAACACGCAAATACTATTGTACGAATTTTGAGGAAATTATGTGTGATGAAAACTTTTTGTTTGTATTGACACAAATATTCTTTTAACTTTAAATAAATATATCATTATCGGTAATATAAAATAAAAACTAGGTTGTGCTAATCTTAATTTTTTTTTTTTTTTTTAATTAATAATGTTACTTAAAATACATAAGTACATTATTGCAATTACAATCTAGCCTAAAGACTAATGAGTAATTTAAATCTAACTTAACTTGCTAAATAGATTTATGTATAATAAGAATAGTGTCCAATAACACGTTTCTTATTGTCTCTATTAAGGGGAAGACACTTGGTTCGCGTGTTCTTTATAGGTAGCACTTACACTACATTACACTATCACTTCACTATACTAGTTCGAAGGGTTTAGTTCTTTTTAATCTTCTCACTAAGTCCGTGTTGTCAAGGATCTGGATAGCCTCGACATTCACATGATGATGAAGTCTCTTGTCATGAGCTTCTGCGTACTTTTGAATGACTTTGGTGACGAGATCCACTTTAAGGTCCCTGTGGAGGTCGTCATTTCTTATGTACCAGGGCGCGTTCACTATACCTCTGAGTACTTTATTTTGGAACCTTTGGATTATTTTGATATTACTTGGCTTAGTACAGCCCCAAAGCTGGATGCCATAAGTCCAAACGGGCATTAGGACTTGCTTATAGAGTAACAATTTATTATGTACGGACAGCGAAGAATATTTCCCAAGCAGCCAGTACATTTTCTTGTATCTAATCTCTAATTCTTTGCGTTTTATTTTGACGTGAGCCTTCCAGCGAAGCTTCGCATCTAAGGTCATGCCTAAATGTTTGGCAGAGTTCTCGTACGGTATCACACTGTTGTTTAGATACACAGGATGGTAATTGAGGGTTTTGTTTGTGAAATCTATGTGAACAGATTTCGTCTCATTTAATTTTAACTTCCACTTTTTCGTCCACTCGTATATTACGTTAACAGCTGTTTGAACTTTTTCCACTGCTTCAGCATGAGATTTTCCTGTAGCCATTATGGCAGTGTCATCAGCAAACGTAGCAATGGTGTTATTTTCTAAAAAAGGTATATCGTAGGTATATATTAGGTACAGGACCGGACCTAATACACTACCTTGGGGTACACCAGTATTGATTGGCTTCAGATCTGAGTAAGCATTGTCTTGTCTGATTCTGAACATTCTTTTAGAGATATACGATTCTATTAAATCTGCAAACTGTTTCGGAAGTGTTTTTCTAACTTTGTAAATTAAACCTGAATGCCAGACTTTATCGAAAGCCTGTGCCACGTCTAGAAATATCGTAGAACAGACTTTCTTTTCTTCTAATGCTTTTTCTATGATATTTGTGATTCTATGTACTTGATCGATAGTAGAGTGTTTTTCTCTAAAACCGAACTGATGATTTGGAATTATGCTTTGCTCTTCTATGATAGGCTTCAAGCGTTTAAGAAACAATTTTTCAAACAATTTTGATATCATCGGTAATAACGAAATAGGTCTATAAGATGTCAATTCATGCGGTGGTTTACCAGGTTTATGTATCATAATCACCTCAGCTATTTTCCAAATATCAGGCACATATTTGAGTCTGAATGATGCATTTATCAATGTAGTAAGTTTGACTATGGCTTTATGCGGAAGATTTTGGAGAATTTCCGCAGTTATTAAGTCATAACCAGGGGCTTTCTTTAGGTTTAGTTGCTTGATTTCAGTGTACACTTCTTTAGGTGTAGTAAGTCTAATAGTCTGAACATCACTGGATGTTTCATTTATCCTCTGAGTCTCAAAAGTATCTTCAATTGGCTGAAATATTTCCTCAAGATGTTGTGCAAATATATTTGCTTTTTGTTCGTTGCTTATAACCCAACTTCCGTCACTTAACTGTATACACGGTATAGGAGTAATTGGGTTTTTCAAATGTTTCGTGGTCTTCCATAGGGAATACTCTGTTGAGTGGTCACCTGTTAGTTGACTTAGATACCTGGTAGTCTTTTCATTGTGAAAGTTGCAGATTTCTCTTTGAAGTCTTTTTGTCATGTTATTTAACTTTGTTTTATCTGGTGGATATCTAGATCTTTGCCATTTTCTTCTCTGAGCTCTTTTTAATACAATAAGATTTTTAATATGTGTTGGATAACAGTTGTTACCGAGTCTTCGTTTGAATTCGGGCGTATTATGCCATGCACTTTGTTGAATATCTTTGACGAATTTGAGTACGTCTAGATCAAGTTGTGCTGGATTTTTTAATGGTACTTTTAGATTAATGGCTGTGTTCAAATCATTTTTGAAGCCTTCCCAGTTAGTACTCTTGTTGACTAAAACAGGATTGAGGTCCTTAAGTATTATTCTATCGTTTAAAGTTAGGTATATGGGTGAATGGTCAGAATTCATATCATAGCCCTCTTGTATATGGAGAAAGCTTAATGTAATATTTTTATAAATGAAAAAATCAATGAGATCTGGTTTCTTTTGTACATCAGTGGGCCAGTAAGTAGGCTTCCCTGTGGAAATGACATTACATTTCATTTCTCTTACAGCACTTAGCAATTCCTTTCCATTAGTTGTTGTTAATCTAGATCCCCAGAACGTGTTTTTGGCGTTAAAATCGCCGCCCAATATAAATCTATTCCCAAGATCCTTAAGTAATTCTTTATATTGCTCCACTTTGAGAGAAAACTTTGGTGGACAATATATGGCCGATATTGTAATTGGATAACATTTGGTGTCAACACAGACAGCCACAGCTTGTATGTGTTGTTCTTCATGTTTCTTTTCTACATAATGTTGAATGCTATCTTTAATGATGACAGCACTACCACCTCTAGTTGTGTTATCCGGATGTAAAGCATGATAAGCTCTGTATCCTTTGAATTTGATGTATGATTCCCTAGTGAAGTGTGATTCGGATATTAGACACACGTCAATGTTTTCTGTGATTAGGACAGCTTGTAACTCTACTTGATGCTTTAGCAGTCCATTTGCATTCCAAGTCATTATTTTAATTTTATTAGCCATTATTTTTGTTTATGGGTGCTATGTTCTAATTTCCTCAGTCTTTCGTCAAACGAAGTTAAAAGAACTAATAACAATGACACTGTCAACTGACATAATAGTTGACACTTGACTTATACATATTACATTTGTATGTTTAAAGTAAATATTATTTTAATTTTACCAATGCAACTGAAAGCCATTAAATCAATCAATCAATTATTTTACACAATATTATAAATCTAATTTTTTAGTTTTCTTTAACAATCTTCCTCTAGAACTATATTGTTTATTATCATTTACATTCATGTTACTACTATTTTCAGAAGAAAACAATAAATTATCAGGTAATATATCAATGGATCTTGTACTTGCACTAACTGTTTTCATATTTCAGTGCTGGCCTCGGACTACCTGAACTGCCTGGTGCATATAGTGGAGATGGGCAACGGGCTAGTGTCGTTTCAACTGCGAGGCCTGGAATTCAGGGGGACCTACTGCCAACAGAGGGAGGTGGAGGCCATCTCGGAGGGACCCGAGGAGAGCAGTGGTGAGTTTAAGATAGACAGGCGCGGCTCCGTGTGGTAATGTCGCACCGGCATGGTGAGCACCGCTCGGTGTGCTCGTGTGCGTGTGTCAGAGAGCGTGTGTGCGTGTGTCAGAGGGCGTGTGCGGCGGACGCTGGGCGTGCGGCGGGCGGGTGCTGTCGCCGGGCGCGTGGTGGGCTCTGCGCTGGCTGGCGTGGCAGCTCGCGGCCGCGCGGTACGTGCTGGAGGGATACTCCGTCACCGACAACAGCGCCGTGTCCATGCTGCAGGTCTTCGACTTCAGGAAGGTGCTGCTGACTTACTACGTTAAGGTGAGAAAATACAAAACGGAGGGTCACTTCGTTATGAGTACCGAAATTGAAATCTTGCATTCCGTTTGCAGAGTATAATATATTACACGATCCAATCGAGCAAGCTGGAGGAGTGGCTGGCGTCCACGGAACTGGCGGAGGCGCTAAAGCCGATGAGCGAGCGCTCGTTCGTGGATCTGGATCCCATCTTCAACGTGAACCTCGACGAGGACTACGACTTCCGGGCCTCGGGAATCACCAAGTCGGTGGCGGAATATTCTCATTATAAATTTAGTAAACTAGAGCGGACAAGATTCGACCCACCGCCTCGACGTACTGTAACGAGTCCCCCCTCCCCCCAGGAGTCGTTTCTGCGGTGTGTACCAGGAGTGGCTGGTGCACTGCGGCGCGCGGCGCGGGCCGGGCTGGCGGCGGCGCGCGGCGGCCCGTGACTCCCCGCTGGTGACGCTGTGCTTCGCGCTCAGCCTGCTGGGACGACGAGCGCTGGCCGCCGCGCAACACCTCTCCGCCTCCAGGTAGCACGGCACGGAGGAGATCATACGTACCCGCGGACGAATAAAGTTCACAAAATATATATTATTTTGAACCTACGAATTTTGTTAGAGATCTGAATTTGTCTTGCGTGATTCCTTGACGGGCAGATATTTATTACTTGCAGTCTCGTCGTAACTAAATATAAACTTTTTATTTGCGATGTGTTGAGAATGTACGAAGGGTTGTTGAATTCCAAGCAGCGTGGAGTTCTTCCTGTACGGGCTGCACGCGCTGTTCAAGGGCGACTTCCGAATAACGTGCGCGCGCGACGAGTGGGTGTTCAGCGACGTGGCGCTGCTGCAGGCCGTGCTGGCTCCCGCCGTCAGGATGGCGCTCAAGCTGCATCAGGTACCGACGGGCGCCAGGTACCGGCTCATTGGCGACCGAATTTAATAATCATTACACGATTCCAAATCCTTTTACCTACTAAACATCGAGTATGTATCGAGTCATCTGAGTTTCATAGAGCCAGGTTTTTATTTAATTAAATAATAAAAATAAGACTTTAATTCCCCCGTCCAGGACCACTTCATGTTCCCGGAGGAGTACTGCAGCAGTGCGTCCCTGTACGCCGCCATCGCGTCCCACGCACGTCGGCTCGTCATCTGCCACGAGGCGGCCCCGGCCTGGAGACACGCCGTGCTGAGGGGAGCCCCGCACCTACTGGCGCTCCGGTACATACGGACAGCGTGGTTATTGAATATTAGAGAACCTACTGAATGCATTCTTTAGTTTAATTATATGAGTTAAACTTCGTGTATTAACTTTTGCCGCCGGTGGTGTCTTTACATATATACACAAAATTGAGCAAATAAGGGTCATACCAAAACAGGGTGTTTTATTTAAATTTATTTCTATTTATTGTAATCACTAAATTTAGTAAGGGAATTTACATTCCTTCACCTAACATAAAACATTATTGAAATAATTACTTCTACTTTCGTATACTTTAACATAGCATAACTATTGAGAAAAAATTAAAACAACTCAACTCGATTCCTTAGACACGTAATGGACGAAGGCAACGACGACTACAAGATCATAATGTTGAACAAGAGACACCTAGGGTTCCGCGTCATCAAGTTGAACAGAGAGTGCGTTCGCGGGCTGTGGGCCGGCCAGCAGCAGGAGCTGGTGTACCTCAGGAACAGGAACCCCGAGAGGGGCTCCATACAGAACGCCAAACAGGTGGGTTATGATGAAGTCTGTTATTGACATTGGTCCAGGGTGAATGGAAAAATTTGATTCTAGTTGTACGGGAGTTTTTTTTAATTTTATGGCGAGAAAAAAATATTTTATGTGATTCAATCTTTCCTCAAAATACATTCAAAGCATATCATTATTTATGAAAAGGGTTAATAAAAATAATAACTTAAATACGTATTTATATATGCAACATGGTCTGTCTTCAGGCGCTCCGCAACATAATTAACTCATCGTGTGACCAGCCCATCGGCTACCCCATCTACGTGTCTCCTCTCACGACGTCGTACGCAGACTCGTCCCCGGCGTTGTGCTCGCTGCTAGGGGGCCCGGCCAGCGTGCGGGCCCTCAGGGGGGGCCTCGCCGCGCTCTGGAGAAGGTCCCGTATTACAATATACGTTATATTATTGGATTAACAGTTTGATCAAAGATTACATGTGTTGTGTGTAGGATCCGTCGTCGGTGTGGGGAGGGCTGCTCGAGCGGTGCCTGCGAGGCCGCGGCGGCGGAGGCGGGGCGCGCCAGGCCCCCCGCCAGGCCTCCCGCGCACACGCCGCCCGGTATGTACAAACAAGCACACCCAAAGCTATGATAGTTCAATAAAATGTCGGTATATAATGTGACTCCCCTCCCCCCGCAGTGGGTCCTCGCGCCCCCCCCGGTGCCGGTAAGCCCCCCGCCTCCACGCTGGCGTCACTGGCCGGCCTGCTGCGGGAACATTCGCACGAGCGACACGACGAGCCACGTGGGTTCCTAAAACAGTTTCTCTTTAATTCCCTAATTATACTATATTCCGCTTAAAAAAATCCTTCGTGATATGATTCGTTATCTATTTCCAGCGTATGGCAGTGTGGAGGGAGTGGGTGGTGGTGCAGGCAGCGCTCCGGGAGGCCCTACGGTAGGACAGGGAGCGCTCCCGGGAGGGCCCGGGGGTGACGCCCGGAGGAGGAGACGCAGCGAGGAGAGGGACGCGCGGCGGGAGAGGAGTCGCCGGGCCCTCACACAGGTACGGACGGACATATTTATTTTTGAGTCTCGTAGATATTAAACATCTATTATGCCACAATGAAAATGTTTAATTATCCTCAAATTAAATAGCAAAATTATTAACATTGAATGCAAAGTGCCTTAATATTTTAAAACAGCCATAATATAAAGTGTTGTTGAGAACGTTTTAATTATTCCATAATATATATTTTTTTTTCATTTCTCAATTTAGAATAAGCTATTTTTTTTATTAGACAGTCAATTGTATTTATATGAGTAAAATAACTATACACGATATTCCATGACCCCTTCTTCCTATATTTATAGTAATCAATAAAAAGTGTATCGCTAACTGTATATGTAACATCTCCCCCCCAGCCTGGTGCTCGGCCCCGCCCCCGCCGCGCCCCCCGCAGTCGCCTCGACGACGGACAGGTGCGTACACATACACACCTAATATGTTTTAATAAAACATTTCCGTTTCATCATTTGTCTACAGTTTTAAATTCAAAATTTTTTGACAAGCTACTAATGTATTATGCTTTAATATTATCTGTATATGTTAATAATATGCCGTGCATGTTATTATTAACGATTAATAAAGTTATAATGATTGAAGGGCTCCTGTGGGTGGGAATTCAATTATCGCGAGCCTCGACGCGCCGCCAGCGCCAAGGTGAGTGGTCCATCTAGGAGGACTCGAATTCTACCATACCATAATTAGTGTATCAGTTTGTTAAAAATCAACAGTATAAACAATTATTTCAAACATCCCCAAAAGTTTTGCTTTAAAAATAACTTACAGTTAAGTTGAGCCCAAAATCATTTTAAAAGTTTACAGCGACGCGTTATTTACCTCAGATACACGTAAACGAAGTTCCTGAATGATTTCTCAGGTATCAGGTTCCCGTGAGTCCCGTGGCTCCGAGGGCTCGGGGTCGCAGTCCTCGCTGGAAGGGGCCCCGGGGCCGGGCGCGGGGGCTGGAGGGGCCGGCGCAGGAGGCCCGGGGGGTGCCGTGCCCCTCGACCTCTCGCTGCCCGACTGCAAGATCATCGCCAATAGGAACGCCAGGCAAGGACACTTCAAAAGGTATCGATCGTCACCGGTGTTTGCGAGATGTTCCCGGACGGTTTAGCTAGTTCATTCCTTTTTTTACCATTTTCTACTTCGAAGCCTTTAAAACAATATTTAACGTCGAATCGATGGTAGTTGTATTAATTAAAAAATAAATACTTTTAATATCTATTATAAATTTTATTTTAATTATTGTTTATTACAAAATTTTACTATCCGGTAACATTTTAAGACATCGTCATAATGTATATATTTTCCATTTATCACATAACACTACTAATTCGACCATTCCTTGTGTTGTCTGTGGGTTTTATTAAACTCTCTTATAGTATTTTGATGAGCCCTACTCCGACATCAAATAATTAACAGTTGTATATATTATTTTAACTCCTACGATTGACTTAAATATTAACAATAATACACTTAATAAAATTAAAATTTTCAGATATTTCATAAACGAAGGTACATCGAAGGACCTGTCGAAGCTATCGAAAGATCTGTCGAAGCTGTCGAAGGACCTCCGTCACGACCGGGAGAGCTACCGTGAGCTGACAGGGAGGTACATCGAAAAGCCGGAGGTGGCGCCCAAGGAGACTCACCCCGACGCGACGAGGGACTCTAAGAGGGAGCCGAAGGAGCCCAAGAGGGAGAAGTCTCGGATCAAGCGCTCGGACTCCGGGCGCTCCGGCATCAGCGTCGGGAGCAAGGTGCTGATAGTGGAGCCCATGGGCGTGTACGACTGCATCAACCTGGGGAGGAGGATCGACGTGCTGTGGCCCAGCGATTACCAGCGGGAGAGGGGCGGCAGGAACAGCTGGGGGAACTGGGTGCCGCTGGCCGGCATGGACGGACTGGTATGATGGCGCACGCTCTGCTCTTCCTATTGTTAGCTTATTTTAAATAATTATCGGTTGTCAGTGACATATCATTGTCATTTCGGAGTCCTTGAGTTTTTAATTAAATTAAGGTATAGTTGTGTCCATCGTGTAATTTTTATTAATATCAGTCTTAAAAATCATTCACCATAAATATCTTCCAACCCCCAGGTGGTGCACAAGTGGACCCCCAACGCCCGCGAGCCCACCCTGCGGTCCCACGTGGACCGCAGCATCGTGCTGGTGCAGGTCGGGGACCGCTTCGTGCCCGTGGCGGAGCCCTGCGTGCGAGACCTGGGCGACGAGGTGTAGGGCTCCTCTTTATCTACACGACTGATTCGCTTGTAAATAACTGTACATAATGTAAATTGAAATCTAATCGTTGTGTGTGAGAGCGTATTTTTTTATTTTTTGTTACTTTTTCACTAAATTAAATTTTAAGTTAAAACTCTCCAAAAATATCTTAGTCTCATTTCACCAAAAATATTGATTGATTTGTAACGAAGTATTTTGACATTTTTCTTGTTATGTAATAATAGTTATATGATTTTGGGTAATCGTTGTATCGAAGTCTGAGAAATTTTGTAAAATTATTATCAAAATGATTTGAATCGTGTACTTGATCTTTGCGTATATGTATACACGTGGCTGTTGTATGTATATATATATTTATAATATTATATACGCATTGTTTGTGATCAACTCGTTGATTTTTACGAATTTATGAAAATTAAATTATTGAGAGTTGATCGTTTAAGATTATATTAGAAATAATATGTTATGATATAAAATTCTGTTAACTTTGTACATTCTCTTGACGGTCGAGCGTAATGAAATGCCGACTGTATTTGTCTCAAAATATCGAAAGATCAAAATAATATGTTGCGTACAATTATCTTTAACTGTATACTAAAAATTTTACATTTATCTTATGAATATTATTTAAACGCGATTATATCTTTTAGGTCGTCTAAAAAAAAGAACAGAATGATTGTCTAAAATTTGTTATTTTAAAATTATCTAAAGTATACGAGGTACGTACAAAATTATTTAAATACCTTCCCAAGTTTTCGTAACTAATACAGAGTAGCTTATATTTTTTCGCAAGTTGCCTTAATATATTTTAGACTGATTTTTTATAATCGTGTGTATGATAGTAGTCTTGAGTGTGGTGTCGTTCTTCAACTAGCATCATGTACTTATCTTCCTTGCAAATCTGCAATGTCTTAACAAAATCATCAATTGTCAAACACTATTTATTATATTATTTGAAAGAATCTTATGAATATGTTTAATTTACAAATGTCTTATGTTTTAAGAACTATCTATATATCAATCATTTGAAGGTATATAGACGTAAGTACTAAATGTATCAATTGACTCCGGTCTTGTATCAAAGTACCGAATATTTAAATTTCTTTGCACTTACGTATAGACCTTTATTTATGCTTGATTGGTTTAATTATTTGACTGGTTCTTGTCAAAATGTTGTTAATTTGTCTGATTTAAAGAAAACAATAGTTCCAGTCAAATGTTCTTAGCATTATAGTGATAGATTCAAAATATGAAATGGAACCGAGAAAGCACAATCCGTCCAGAAAGATGTGTTTTCGATAATGCCACAAGTGGAGCTAAGAATTTTGTAATTAATTGATGTACAACTAAATATTAGCACAATTTAATAGTTGTGACATATCAACATGTATCCACATGTTCATTTTAATTTATTTGGTCGTTGAGGTGTTTCTTAACCGTGATGTTTCAGCTTGATACATGGTCAAAATCTCAGTTAGGAATTTTAAATTATGTTATTACCAATACTGATGTATCCAAAATAAAGTGGTACATATAATCGGATTTTTATTAAATACTCCTTTAATATGCTAAAAATAAAACAATATTTTGCATTTTTTAAGTCTGCAACTATTTTTAATTCTAAAAATTACATTTGCTAAACTACACTAAAATAAATAATCAATGCAAGTAAGATATATTTATTTCACACAAAATGGCATCTAAGACATATATTATGATTTAAGATTTTACAGCTTCAACGTTATTTTTTTGATAGGAATGTATATATCTAAACTAAAAGCAACTACATATTATTAAGGTGTTTGTAACAAGTGTTACTACTTTTAATTAATATAGGAAAAATGTGATACATTTTTGGTATTGGGCCCAATTATCAATGGTCCGAATCAAATACTTTGACATGTTTTCTAATACATATAACATTATAATCTAAACAAAATATATCGTAAGTATGTTGTGTGGTGTCATATAAATGGATTTCTCATGAATTAAAAATAGTGATCCATATAAACCTTTTTCTTTTTTATAAAAACACATTAATTTATTCAGATTAGGGTATAATAAAAATTTTAAATGTAGTCAGCATACTTACGTTTTTATAAAATGGTATTTAATATTCAAATCGGAAGGATTAAAAGCACCTATATAGCTGTTGCTATATCACCAATTAGACCAGCCGGTTAAAAAAGATACGACTGGCGATTTGTCTAAAATTCAAAAATGGGGTAAACCTCACAATATCTTAAAATCATTAAAATTTGCATATTATAACTATATAATGAGGATTATAATATTTAGATAAACAGATCAACAATTTCCGCTAAATGAGTTAAGCTTCCATCTACAAGCTCGAAGTCATCGCATACTTTGGTTACAATTCTTACCAATTCTACATTTAGAATGAATAACTTATCAAGTAGGTCACTAATTTTGTAAGATCTTCGACAAATTAATTTCATATTACTACTTTGATGAATTTATCATTCTGTTTAATCGCCTAGTGGCTTTAGGCCATCTATAAGCAACTATGGCTAATAATTTAAATAGATATTAGAAATATATTATTAAGTTCTAGTATCTATTAGAAATATAAAGTTAAAAACAAACCTTTTTAATGCCACCCTCCACAATCTTGATATTTAAGGAAATAACAAAAAAATATATATTTTATTCAAGTAAATCATGATACAAATTTCGCTGTAAACTATACGTTAATATGAAAATAGTTAAGTTTAAATTAAAAAAAATATTATAATATATGATTATATTTATTATATCTCTGAAAAACATTCGATTTAAAAAATATCTAACGAAATATCAGTAAAAAGTAACATATTCATATACATCAAATCAATATAGTAACATTTTGAATATATTAAAATTAACTTACAAATAGCCTCTAAATACAAAATAACTTCATTATTTAGAACATAACATTCAAATAAACATTTTTAGGCGTTACATACATCAATACTTTATCGTTATAATTCGTACATCAGAAAATATCTGCTGTCAAAAAAATTCAAACATTCAAAATGTTGTCCGTTTATTATAATTCACTTTTTGTGCTATTACAATACTATAACAACAATATATTTAAACTTAATCTTTTAAGATTTCTCTATAGTCACCAAAAATTGTACCTCTCCTTTGCACCCTTAGATTACGTATTTCATGTTTCATGTTACAATAAAGGATATTTCAAAAAGATTATTTAGAGGTTATTAATGAATAGGTTCAAGAGCGAGTGGCAATAATACAGTTAATATGTTTATCAATCGATATTATTCGTTTACGCGCCACTTTTTCTTTTACCGGACATCCGGTCAATTAAATTATTGATCATGTCAGTATCCACGAGACCAATGAATTTATCCACAATGAGACCATTACTGATCGCAATTACTGCTGGTACTGCCTTGACCTGAAACCAAAGATTAATAAAATCAAAATTAAAAACTATAATATAGTAGTTTATATATTTTAATATAAAAAAATAATTTATATGTAGCATAAATATAAAAATTAAATTAAAAATTTAAAAAACCACCGATACGAACAGACCTCTAAAAAGAATAAAAATAATATTATTATGTATTTATTGAAGTTGCGGGGGGGACCGTTGTACGTACGTTGAGGACGGTGTCTATTTTACGAAGTTTATCATTGAGGACTTAGACTATACGATACGATACGATACGATACGATACGATATCGTAATATCTTTATTTGCCTTGGTAACTTATTTCAATTTTAATTTCTTCCTTTATTAAACGGAACCATCTCGACGAACACAGCTTTCGATTTAAAAAAAACCGCATTCAAATCCGTCCGCGCGTTTGGCCGCTACATTGCCACAGACACACACACAGATACACAGATCGACCGGTCAAACTACTACTATAACACCCCTCTTTTTAGTCAGGGGTTAAAAAATCAAATAATATGAGAACGGACAAGAAAATCAAACACTCAGCATAAAGGGAATACCATCATAGAATTATTATACATAGAATAGGTGAGCCATAGTCATAGTCATTCCTATGAGCGTCAGTTTCAGGCAAATAAAAAAAGATGCAAGATGACACACCGTTTATCTTTGTCTAATCACACATTGCTAAAATATTCAGTTTTTTTCTATTTTATTTAAAATGAGTTTGGTTGGTAAACATTTTTTGAAGACTATATTGATTAAACACGAAATTTCAAATTTTAATTATTCTAGCTTAAAACGAAAGTTATTCTACTCAAGTTAAAAAAAAAATTATAATTATCACGTAAAATCAGTTTTATACATAACACTTAATTATCCCTAGAGTAAGGTACACCAATTAATATTGCCCTTAAAATATGACTTGCTTATTGTAAAATATTGTTATTCTATTCAGAGTCATTTTAATTTATCACTGTCGTTCTTCATATCTACTGCTTTATATTGACATAATTTTGAACGATAAGAAGTATTAGTTGCTGTCGGTGATTGTACAGAGATTGAGAGAGAGAGAGAGAGAGATTGTTTCTGTTCTATAATATGATCTATATTATTTAAAACTTTTGCTGGCCATATTTTTAAAGTTTCTGTTATGATAGTAAAGTAAATATTTTTTTTAATAGTGAAGATTTATGGCGTCTTAATATTTTTTCTGTGCAATGATAACATATCAAAATAACATCAATGAGAATATTATTCCACTTCTATTTTATAATCCAGTAATTCTAAAAATGTTTGTTGAATATGTGGTTACTGTTATCATATTCAAATATTGTCATTATTTTAATATATTTTTTATTTTCCTTTTTATTTTAACCTTATGTTGGCTTTCTCTACTTTGGAAATATTCAGAGACTAGCGAGGCTCGGTAAATTTATTGGTAACATCTTGTGACTGATGTGACAGTTCTTTGCTTGATATCACAAGTACAGAATTTTTTAGTAGTCTTCTTGAAGTTGTAAATTCATCAGTATTATGATATAGGTTATGATCCAGTATCCAAGTGGTCACTACAAATCTTTAAAGTTTTTTTTATGGATAAATTTCCAATAGCATTCATTCATTTTGTCTTTGAATAGGGAATATGCAAAAAAATTAAAATGGTTCCAAATATTTTTTTTTCGATTACTTATTATCATCTTATATCATTTTTTTTTAATTTACTAACCATTTAAGGCCATAAAATAATTTATGAAAAGTGTAAATTAAGAGAGCGAAATTCAAAATTCCAAAACGCGCCACCATTGCATTGGTCGAAAGGAAATGTGACGTCATTTGACACGCCATTCAAATTATCGGCGTGAAGTTCATACTGTGGTATCAGTGTAACTGAGAAAAATAAATAATTTAAACCTATATTTTCGTGCTTAAAGTTTTTATTAAATGATACAATTGTTTAGGTAATTCTAAAAACATGTTTTCAATATTCAAACAACCCTAACAAAACAAATACCTACAAACTCTTTTTCAATAGCATTTAGCATGCTACTACACATTACATTTTTAAAATGTTTCTTCCTCTGAACCATTTTCCACTTCACTTGACTCAGATAAATAACTTGGTTGATAATCAGCAGATATAGAAGATATAAGATGCTACAGAAGTATTATCAGCTGTGTTTTCGGTAGACATTTTTCTTTTAAAACAGATAGTTTTACTGCTAAAACTGTTGTGTACCAATATTGTGTGTTGAATGAGGAAATGGTGAAAATGCTACATTTTGTTTTTCAGCAGGTATATTTACATTGACACCTTTACTTCCATACTTCGGTTTAATATTAACTTGCAAAGCTTAGTCACTTGGTAATTTATCTTCAATATGCGAAAAGCAAGGCTCTGCCTTATGATCATCACATTCAATAGAAGAAGTACTGAGTCCTGGCTGATTAATATCACAGACATTTGTATGGGCAGTACTAGGACTTACTTAGAGTATATCACTTCTTTATGAAGGTCATCATTTTTTAAACACTACTTTTGATAACTAACTCTGAAAAGGCTTCATTAACAGATGTCAATCTTTGCCTTTTGATTATGCACATTCATGAGAATGTTCTCTGGTGGTGTCTTTGCCACAAAAATATATGAAGCACAACTCTTTTCTTCAAACTTAGATTACATTTTTGTCATTGTTTTATTATATTCAATACAATTGGATGTATCTTCCTTAACCTGAAATAAATCGACAAAAATAAAAATTTCGTAAAACCAAAAAAAGAATACGGTTTTTATAGAAATTTATACTGAACTTTTGTAAGCTAGGTTATGTTAATTTTAAACTCAAAATTTCTAACGTTCTATACTTACTATATATTTAAACTATTAGATTAAATTTATTATAAATAAAGTATACTTACTTTAAATTGATCTTCACCACAATATAAACATGATTTAGGACATATTTTATCCCTTTTAATTACCATACACCATTGTTTTTGTATTTTCGCATCTCTTAGAATACAACAAAACACTTTGTCGGGTGTTTTTCTAATACTATTTTTGCACTCCGGTACTATACATTACTTGTAATATGATTTTTATCTTCTTCCATGACTTGTAAAGCAGTTAGCCGTGACATGTTAGTTCCTATTCTCGACATTTTATTGGTTGTTATAGCACATATCCTTAATTTCTCATTAACATCCAATTCCTTTCCATCAATCTGGAAATATGCACATGTCATGCCACTACCTAAAATAAGTAATCCTAGTTCTCCCTCACAGTTTCGTCCAATTTCTATTTTACCTTTCCTATCTAAAGTCCTTGAAAAAGCAGTATTTAAACAATTATCAAGTTTCCTAAATCATAATAACCTCCTTAGTCCTTTTCAGTCGGGTTTCCGCACCGCTCATAGTACAACAACAGCTTTGCTGAAAGTCACAGAAGACATTAGGTTTGCTATGGATAATCATAGACTAACCGTTCTTGTCCTTCTTGACTTCAGCAATGCTTTTAATTCAGTAGATTTCGACATATTGCTTGGTGTTCTTCGCAGTCTTAACATATCTCCACCCGTGATTAACTGGTTTCATAGTTACCTGTACGGTCGTCGTCAGATAACATGCTCTGATGACTCACAATCTGATTGGGCTGTTCTCTCTGCCGGCGTCCCTCAGGGCAGCGTTTTATCTCTTTTACTCTTTTCCATTTTTATTAATGAATTGACCAAAATAATATCTTCTCACTTCCATTTCTACGCAGACGATTTACAACTTTACAGACATACCTCTTTAAAAGACATCGATGTTACCATTAAGGATATAAACAAGGACCTTAATTTAAACAAAGAATGGACTGAGTCATTTGGCCTAATAGTTAATCCTAAAAAGTCTCAAGCCATTCTTATTGGTAGCAAATATCTTCGAATTAAGTAGATCTTAACCAGCTCTCTAACGTGATGTATAATAATTCTGTTATTCCTTTTTCTGATGATGTAAAAAATTTGGGACTGACCATAGATAAACACTTATCGTGGACTACGCAAGTCAATGAATTGAGTCGTCGAGTGCATTTTTCAATCCACTCGCTCAAGCGTCTGCAGAATTTCCTTCCCTTGAAATGCAAAATTTTGTTAGTCAACTCCCTCTTACTTCCTCTTCTCGACTATGCCGACGTTTGCTACCTGGATGCTAATGAGGAGCTGCTCAATAAATTAGACCGCCTTCAAAACTTGTGCATTCGCTTTATTTTCGGATTGCGCAAGTTTGATCACATTACAGACTTTAGACGTCAACTTAAGTGGCTCCCAATTCGCCTTCGCCGGAATATGCATGTTTTAACCACACTGTACAACATCCTTGCAAATTTAGCTCCCTCTTACTTGTACGAAAGATTCCATTTATCATTACCAAGCAGCCGTCCTAAACGTTCCTGTGTTACAGCTAAAACCTTCAATGTGCCTTACTATAATTCCTCTTTATTTTCTAAATCGTTTACCATACATGCAGCACGTTTATGGAATACTCTACCAAATCATATTCAAAATAGCCCATCTACATTATCTTTCAAACAAAGATTAAAGCTTTATTACCTCTCCCAATTATAAACATATATATTTATATATTTATTTGTATGTATGTATATATATTTATATATATATATGGGAATATGTATTTATATATTTATTTTATGTTCTTTAAAATCTATATTTGTATCCAGTTTTATCATATATGTAGTGTGTACCTATTTCTGCCCATTAAAATTAACTGTGTCACTCTCACGGGTAGCTGGTAGAGATCTCTTATTAGAGATAAGTTTATCCCATGTATTTTTAGTTTTCCTTTTGCATTGTTTTTTATCACTTAACCTGGTACATAAATAAATAAATAAAAAAAAAAAAAAAAAAAACGTAAAATATGTATGAAGTAACTAAAAAGTTCATAGTAAACATTCACTGGACGTGTCATCGTGACGTCACGCAAAGCGCGCGCAAAATGACGGCGTTTAAACGGCTCAAATTTACTCAATGTTTTAATTTTTAATTTGAAAAAAAAACTAGAATCTTTTCAAACCTATTTATATTTTTTTCTATGATATAGAGAGGTAAATGATTAATTTACGTCAAAAAAAATTACATGAATGTTCCCAATTATTAGCCTTAGGTAATCTGAAGAGAAATAAGTAGATTTTAATATCTTCTTATGAAATTAATCTTGTTAACACATTTGTAATACTAATATATCTTTTAATCTGTCTATGACAAATATAAAAACTGACAATTTTTTACTTTTGAAAACTGCGACTATAGACGAAACCTCAAACCAATATTTTATTTTTTACACACAATGCATTTGTCATTTAATATATGCAATATACTATAAATATATATACAATAAATATACTATAAATTATAATTATAGTATACAAATACAATTTTGTATAACTTTTACTCAAATTTGATCTCACGTTGATTATATTATATTATTATATTAGGTTAGATTTTAGAATTTTGGTAAAAATGACAGTTGGTCACTCAATTACTATCAATTTCGCACGCAAAATAGAGGCAAAATTCAATCTACCTATATCTCTTAAGTTTGTTCAAACATTTTAGGCTGGCTTCCCTTCTCTATGTATAATAACTCTATGAACACCGTTAATTGCTGTACAACGTAATTCAATGTTTTTTAGATTTAATATAGCTACAAATTTTTACATGTAAGATGTGTCTTTGTAAACCACTTGCAGCAGTATAGATAAACTTTTCTTGGGAAAGGAAAAGTATCAAAATAATTATAATAATATAGTTATAATTGTTTACCTCAAAAGTGTGCACAAGCTCTGCATTATCCTCCACATCAACGATGGCGAGGTCCAGGGTAGTGAGGGGTTCTATCAATTCCTTCAGCTTGGGCGTGAGGATCTTGCAAGGCTCGCACCATTCCGCGTGGAAGTTAACTATGACGGGCTTTTCATTGTTCATAACCTGATTCCAGATATATATATTAAAAGTAAAAAAAAATATTAAATGCATGAATAACTTTTGCACATTTTCTGGGTATACAATGTATATTTGGGTGTTTCTCTACTAACGGGAAAATTGATGTCCCAAGCAATTTGCACATTGTTTTGGATATTTTTTATTTAAGAAAATATCTAAAACTATAGTACATTTCAGTATTTTTGAGGCTACCTACTTGTTGACCATGTAAATGTTTTACATCTTTTGTTCTTTTAATCCCAACCTGTCAAAACACAGTCCCCTGGCGCGTCCCCATCCCAGAATCTTCACTTTGAATCCAATTTTAAAATAATATTTATGTGCGTGTAACAAATTTAAAGTATATTATAAAACTAAATATATTGAAAATTTTATATGTTGAACAAACACTACGTAAATGTAATAATAATTATTCGAAATTACCGCCTGAATGTTGTCCTAAATATTTGAACACAATCCTCTGGTTAATTTGAAAAAATAAAACAAAATTATATAGTCTCTGATAATGACTCAATTTTGTGTTGAATGAATCGCTGACATTGTGAAGTTCGATCATATCGAGTCAGAATCGAGACATCATTTTGCGGGTAGTTTAATTTTTTGCCATAGTTACTGAATCACGCGTCGGGGCCGTTATGCGTAACAGTCCCCTGGTAAGTAGTTTGAGTAATATTTTTTTCTAATTAGAATTTGGTTTTGATATATCGATTACGAAAATAAACGTACAGTTACTTATTTAGCTGTAAAATAAACTAGGATTCGTAAATAATGAGTACAGTCCCGTTTAGTGCCAAAAAACACAGACCCCTGGCGACAATCCCCTGTTTCGACGCAACACAGGGGAGTTTTATAGTTTCCAGTGGATTGCTTTTTATATAAATTTAAATAAAATTAGCTACTAAATGGATTATATGCAGTTATTATCCGTAAATACAGTAATTACAAATATAGCTTAAAAACGGCTTACCATGCCAGTTACCACCCAAAAAAATATATAAAATGACTAGAGAATAAATATTAGAAAAAAAAGAAAATTTTTGATACAAATGTTATAAGAATGATCCTCAAAAGAGGGAGGAGGTCAATGAAAAAAAGCACCGAAAAAAAAAAACTTCTAAAATTGAAAACAGCAGAGTAATCTTCCAGTCTTTTATAGACTTGAAAATCGCTTGTTATTAGCTTTCATTCTATACATTTAAAACCCTATTTTAAAACAAAAAGTGAGCAGGACAAATATCATACAAAACTTTCAACTTATCAGAGAAACACCCATTTGTATGTATATAAATTTAACGGAAAAGTTGTATTGATCTGATATTTACGCTTATTTTTTTTCAAAACGTATGTAACAAACCTTATTTACAAATTCGTCATTATTTTTGACTAGTATGGTCTCATTGTGGACTATAGATGTTGATATAGAATTTGCTATCCTCAAGCCAGCGAGTCTACGAACAGGTGACCGCAGCCCTTGACAGATAGCACTACTCATGGCGCTGAAAGATAATATAAGATTTCATGAGTAATGACCATAGACATAAAGAATGGACTGAGCTTTCCCTATCTAGCAATTAAATAAATTCAGGCAAATGAAAACGGCAAAGCGATTGTGGCCAGATCTCTTTCTAGAATCATGATTGACTTAAGCTTTGTTACCACACTCATAAATGCATCTAGGCATTTTGTAAGACTCAGTCCATTCTTTATGTCTGTTGTAATAGCAAACATCAAAATAATTTTTATAATAATATTTTACTGCATAAATACCATGCTTTAGATAAATCACAATGTTGTATAATACATCATGCAGACTGTAAAGCATAAATGTAACAAATAAAAGTATCTAACAGAAACAAATATATTTATATTATTATACTATTAATAATTGGATATGAAATTCTTCTTAACCTTTCTCCACAACAGTAGCACTTAGTCATTAGGGATTTTCAACACAAAAAAAATATCAAGTCTGTTATATTATTTCAGTTAAACATTTGGACTTTGATAATATAATTCATATTTATACAGTTATAATGAATAACAAACTAATTATGATTGAATTTATATGTATATTATTAAAAACATTATAACAAGGCTTATGATACATGTTCTTTTTATTTTTAAAGACATTTCCCAAAAAAATTAACACCAGGCAGACACACTATAGAAGAATATAGCACTTACCAGATAGATATTTTAGTACTCACTAGTGACAAGAACCTTATCACTAACTGATAAAGTAATCTCATCTTTAAATTATATTAGTTACATATTACACTCACATTGAAAACACTCATATCAATATTATTATGTATTTATATTTATTATTCCTTCATTTTTTTATTTATTGATTTTTGTAACAAACAAACAAAAACAGTTAAATATATATTATGAGTTATATTAATTGTAACTAACCAAAATTTTTTTATAGCTAAAGAGAGATCTACAAGGCAATAAATAGATATTTTATTATTCTTATTATATCAAAAATAATTGAGGAGATCTTATTGAAAAAAGTCAAGACTAAATGAAAAAAGCAACAAATCCACTATTTGAGAGATTCTTTTGAAATAATGGAATATAACAACTTAAGTATGTTGTACTGTCTAAACTCTAAATGTTAGATATTTTACATTTCATAAAAATATATATTTTTAAAGTTAATCATTACATATCACTATGAAAATTCAAGACAAAGAAATTATAAAGGAGCATCTTAAAATCAATACTTCAATCAAATTACACCTAAATCAAATAGAATATAGTGCATTTGCTCTTTGCCTTTCCTAGCAATGCTCATAAAAAAAAACTGAATCACTGACAATAGAGACTAGAGAGGAATACTGATCACTATTTAAAAGGTTAAATAATTAAACTTATCTATTTAGAGAGGTCTATAAAGATGTATGGCAGGTAGTTCTATAGAGATATATAATTTAAATAGGGTGTTGATGCCAAGATAAAAAATTACTTGAAGACAATTAAAATAGACCGCATTTGCAATGCATACACTTAAAACAGCAAATCAAAACCATTTAGAGATTGTTTAGTAGAACAGTCTTTCAAAGCCAACTGCATAAAAAGTTTCTTGCAGAGATTTTCATGTTTAATTATATTTTTAGTATTTGCTATAATTTACAAATAATTTATTTTTATTCAGTTATATATATTTAGTCAAAAACAATCTTTCGATGTCTTTATTTTTTTATTTTGGTAGTTTCATTAAAGCAAATCAGTAAAACAAATGTTTGGTCATCTCAAACTATAACGAAAATAACATTTAGATATTTAAAGACAATTAAATAATGTTCTTAGCAAATAAAGAACATTTATATGATAGCAGTATTACAACACAAACAGGCAGCAATGACACCACTCACCAAAAATAAAATTTAGTCAGAGTCACTAGACTCCTTTGAATTAGGAGGCAGACCCCCAGGCTGATACCTACATATATAACTGAACATGTAAATATATCCTAAAATGAAAGCACTCAAAAGAGACACAACAATAACGGGGAACATTATATGGACATTTCTGTTATAACTATTCGCGATCTCTTGAAAATATTCCTCAGGTACAAATCTAAGAAAAACTGATAAAGCGGTTACAACAATCAACCATTTCCTGCACTTCAAAGCCGCAATAATCATCAAGAAAGAGTATAACCAAATAATCGTTAAAATATATGTCGTAATGCCCCAATCCAACATTTTTTACTATAATCAAACCTCAGTTAAAATAAGCTTTGCTTTTTAGTAGCATTTTAAAACCATGCAAAATATCTAGTTTATTTACAGTTTCTCTCCGGTAATACACGTCACATGGATGCAATATTATCCTCAATTTTTTCACAAAAATATTTTACCAGATCAAAACAAAACACCCTTGATAGTCGATATAATGTATTCAAATTATTTAATCCGAAACAATGACAGCTCACAGCAGGCGAGACGAAAATCAATTCGTTTTATAATTTTATTTTTTTTATAGCAAAGGTATTAATCATTCAGAGAACAAGGCTGAGTGATATATATAAAATTTCAATTATAATTATTATAATTTAAAATACAACGTGTAAACCTGAATTTTAATTTTGTTCCAACTTAAAGTTTTTAAATGATATTTGTATTTTTTTCTAATTCCATGTTCATAATAATTAATTTCATGATTTATGCAATAACATCGAATATAATAAAAAGGTTTTAAATCAACTCGAGTAACCGGGATCCCTTTGACATAAAGCTGCTGAATTGAAAATCTCATGAAGATTTTCTGAATCGATATTCTTTATTTAGAGTTATCATTATTAGTTTCAAATGTTTATTTATAAAATTGGTCTCAGCTATAGTTAGAAGAAATATTTAAGAAATACTAAAAAGTTTTAATAAATACTAAAAAATATTTTCCTTATCATTTGAAAATAATTCTTATTAATTATAATTAATTAATAAATATCTTTGTCATGCAGCAATGTATTGTACCATAATGTACGTAAATATTATTCTCAAATTTACTCTGTGGTTAGCCGTTAGATGATTTTATATTTGCAATGTTACCACTACCGATTTATCATTATCAGTGATTTTTCTAGTGCTGTGTGTTGCTGTCAATATAATAGAAAGGTAGGAATTATTTCAATTTTTCTATTTATTGTATTATTTATTTAGTAAAATATGAAAGAATATATTACGTGTTATAGTATGGAGTTTATAGAATAGATATTGTATAAACATTGAACGAAATATTGCCATAAAAGTTCTACGCCATTTTCTGTTCTGCGCCAGTCATCTGAAACATTATATTTTATATTGAAATGATAATTTACTAGTTCAGTTACTTTATTGTAAGTATAATATTACGTTCGCCCGTACCTTTTAGTAATTTCATGTTGTCTGTCGAATATTAACATCGTTAAAAAACGTAACAGTTCCGCCGATTTGTTTTTGATGACTAATCGGATAACAAGGTCTAATGATTGCGATTCATAAGAAAGGGTGAAACAATATTCAAGTCAATGACCTGTATTCCTAAAAAAAATCATCATAAGCATTTAAAACTACCACGCAATTAATTATTTATGTTATTATATCTTACTTAAAAAACTTGAGAATTTATGAAAATCGTACAGAAGAACATCTTACTTTCAACTGTCAACAAATTCTTAGTTAAATAAACTATAAGTTGTATACACTCTACAATGGTGTTTGCTGCAATTCTAAAATAAACAATGATGATGAACACTATACACTAAATAAAACTGAATTCTTATCTTCCATTTCTTCCGAAGAAACCTTTCCTTTTAGAAGGAATTTATAATACTTAACAGCATAATTTATTATGGCATATAGTGTAAAATTTATCAACTTGCAATTATATTGTAATTAGTTGGCACTACTTATTTAAAATATATTTTTATATTTGTGCTTATTGATACATAGAATAATTTTTAATGTCCTATTAGATGTCCTAGGATATTTAACATGAACTGTTATTGAACATTGTAAACTATATCTCTGCATTTGGAAGTATAAAAACATTCTTAAAGTGTCTCCTTCAAATATACCATTAAAACTCATTAAGCAACTCTTTTTCTAAACTGATCAATAATAATAATAAAATAGGTCTCCAATAGGCATATGATGTTACTCATGGAGTAAATGCAATATCTATATTATTCACTATGATCTCACATGTAGGAGTGACCATGATGTCACATTTAGTTTACATGTGTGTGTATTTTAATACATATCACAACATGCCGGCCAATCTGTTTTCGTATTTAATTTACTTAAGACAATTTTTGATCAGTAATTCTTAACATATCTAGTTTTTCTGTTGTATCAGATGTTATTAAAATCTGAATCTGTGGGATGAAATCTGAGTTGTTTACAATAAAAAATTTAAATTTAATCTCTTAAAGACTTACATGATTTCCTTTTATTTTTTAATTTTCTTTTCTTTATTAGACTTATTTTAAAACATGATTCAAGAAACAATATGAATAACAAGGTTTGATTAAGTGTGTTTTTCAATAATATAATCTTTAGAATTTATTTTAATGATTAGTATACTTTTAGTAATTGTATTCTGAAAGGTTAAAGTCAAAACAATGGTAGTTGTTGTGAAATGACCTTCATAAGGCTATGAAATAGACCTATATCTATTATCTAGATTTTTGCCACTTTTTGGATGAAAGCCAATGTTTATGTGAAACATTTTGTCTTCGTTGCTAGGTGATTATTTTCTTATACAATTAATTTTTGTATGAAATCAGTGTGCCAAAAACTTTTTGTGTAAATTTGTGTGTGATTATCTATTAAATATTTCTATTATATATGTTTAATATGATGATTGATAACAATTCTAAACCCAATAACTGTTAAAATCAATAAATCATTTTAATGTACCCTAAATGAAATATACAAGTCTTTCTGGTCAATGCACCTTGAATTATTACATTGAGTGTCAATGTCAAAAACGGCGACAAAAAGTTGGCGGTCAAGTTATAACCTTAATCATCTCTTTCAATATCTTAATTTCTTACTTACTTTTACGAAAAATATTATAACATATAGTATATATACATATATGGAAGTGGAAACATTATTATCTAGTTGATACTAGAACCTATTAATTAATTAAATGTGATTTATTATCATTTGTGATTATCATTAATCATTTGTGAGCCATAAAAATAAGTTATAGCAAAAACATTTACACTAGAACCACTTGCACTTAGGTCCAAGTCCCAAGAAGGACTATAACAAGAGCACTGTAAACTGGTTGCGCGTGCGCAGGAAGGTCACGGTCGTGCGTCCAGTCGTTTACATTTAATGCATTTATTATATCCGACCTTAAGATATCTTGCCAACATAGGAGTACAAATTGATCACATGTCTTAAAGGTTAATGAAAAAAAGGTTGTACTATTTATAATTTACCCGATCAGTATTATACAATAGTCTACAAATAAATAGAGTGCCATTGTCTGAAGTTATTTAATATACATATATTGAAACCATTGGAGCTATAAATGGTCAAACTATAAATATATGGTACCTATGTGATGCAGCATCCCAGACTATTTAAGATGCAGACATGCCCTTTTTTATCTTTTACAACTTAACTATTGGTTATATTTTTCAAATACATTTCATTTAATTTAAGAGTTTTTAAGTTACACCTCAGGTTGGACTTTACGACTGTATAGTGTTGTTTCTTTTGCAGAAGCATTTTTTATCTTTAATAAAATACATTTTTTTTAATCCATGTAGTATGACTACTTGCGACAAACTCGTTAGACGTGCGTGTATAATTAAAATGCTATTAACTATAAAAGGTTGGGTTAGGTTAGTTATGTTCACAAAATAGTTCAAGACACGAAGTGTGTATTTCTCGTTGTGTACCAATTTGTTTTCGTATCGTCTAAAAGGTTTCATAGTTGAAGTGAAACCAAAAATTCTTAACTTATCTAAATAGAAAGCGTTTTAGATCCTAACAGTTAATTAATCAGTATTATCAATGCCTTTACTGTTGGAAATTAAAATTCAGATAAATCGAAACGCACATAATGTGCTCTAGTTTAACTTCGCACTTCTAATTCAGTTTAAATTTCTTATGGTAATCGCCATTCTGGCACAGAATGTACTCTAGTTTTAGATCGCCATTCTAATTTAATTTGTAAATTGTCCAATGTAATCGTAATTTTGTTTGTTTCTGTCATATAAATTAAAAAAAAAATATATAAAGTAAACCTGTTATTATCTTAATAAAACCGTCACGCTGAAGAAAACAAACCTCCAACGGTAACATACATTTTATAAGTTAATGGAAGACTGTGATCTCAATAGTAATTATCTCAAAACGATCACTATAATAGAAAGTCTGATTCCTTCTGTACTTTTACTCAATTATTTGATAAATATACTCATAAGAGACTACAACTTTCGTTATGATTTTCTCTGAAGTAACAATGTTTGTTTTCCTATCTGCAACAGAGTTATGTGATGCTGTAGTTATTCCAGGACAAATGTTGGATGGATGACCGACTTAGTATATTTTGACAGGTGATATTAAAAAATACATAAATCTGAGTAGATTTATATAATATAGGTGTTTTACAAATATATATTTTAAAAGTTCTCAATTATTGTTCATTGTTAAATTTATGTGGTATTGTTAATTTTTATGAATTACTATCAAATGTAATATTATAAGATTCATTTATAAGTTACCTAAAAATGTAAAAATATATTTTCCTGAATAAAATTTATATTTATTTGCTTAGTATAAAATTGTCACGTACAAAGATGTGGTTAAAATTCTAACATGCATTGAAATTACTTATTGCTTCTGATCCCATTTATATACATATATAGGTATTTGATTAACTAATTGTAATAAGTAATACTATGTATCATTCTAACATATTTTAACTTAAATTAGTCTAAGTTTGACAGCAAATGTTAGTATAAGAACAGTTAGATATAACTTTATCTTTCTTTTTCAATAGAAAGGAAAGATATTTAACTTGCTACGATTACTTTAATTATAACCTGACAGTTTGGACTGTCGTGATAATATCACGGAACACGTAATCTGATCATTCTATTCTGACAGTTCTATATAACGAAGACCTATCCGTTGTGGCGAGTAAAAGTTATTGTCTGTATATCTAATTACATGAGGTTTTAGATCAAATATATACTATTCCAATTAAAGTCAAAGTTAATTAATGTACGATATCTCGTTATGTTTGTTTTTAGCCCCCGATCCAAATACAGGGTTGTTATATGTTTGACGTGTGTATTTGTCCATCGCGACGTAGCGATCAATAAGTATATAATAATATTATTTTTATTAGAGGTGTTTTTGAAATAAGGTTTTTTTTTTATTTAATATTTATTTTTTATTACTACTATAATAAAACTATATGTTTTCATAATTTATGTCAAAGACCGGCAACCTCTTGTACATCCTCTGATATAGCAAGAGACTGGGCGGACGTGAACATTTTATATCCTGTGACTTGATAAAATAAAATCTTTAAAAAAGGTTTGTAATCTGCTTTACCTGTTTACGTTGACAATTTGATTAGTTCTAATGCGTTTCTTAAATATTCTTCGCTAAATATTAAATAACTTCTTGCGTTCTATAATTCGATATGAAAATTATCAGTTTTTAGTAACTATGTGTTTATAATCGTCTCATGAGCCTAGTAATGATAAGTTTAAAAATATATATGTCAACACGGGCAGGGACTAGGGTTGATTATCCCTATGAGACGTTAAAGTCATGTCCATGTAGATAAATTAAAGCTAACCATGACCTAACATGTTTATTGAAATTATCAATCAATATATAATAGTAATGATTTCAGAATATTTTGGCAAAACATAAACATACTTTTTAAATTATTAAACATGTCCTGCTCAACATTTCGATACTCGTTAAATATCTTAACAGAGAATTAAATAGAAAACTTTTATATCATACATCTTTCGAATAACTGCACTTTACAAATACATTATTTGGAAATAAATGTTCCTAATTCGTAGATGAAAATAAAAGTACTGTCAGTTAACGACCTCTCGCATTGTAACGACTGAATACCCAACTCGTTCAAAGCAACACATTAAGCTAACATTTAAGGTTTGTCGTAATTATCTATATACTATATATAGTGTTATATGAACGATGATATTAATGTAGACCTGTCGGCGGCTTCTATCGATTCTTCTGACCTTGTTGCGTTTACATAACTTCATTTTCAGATTTCTTATCCTCTCTAGTTCTTACTAAATTGTATTAGTATTTATTAGACAGTATGTATTATTTATATATTTTGTACAAAAGATGTACAAATTTATATTTTCTGTAATATATGAAAAGGTACTTAAAAAATGAAAAAAAAGTATTTTTGGAGGGAAGGATAATTTTACTGACTAAATCCAATTTATAGTTGTCTATGCATTGAAACGTTATTTAAAAAAAAGGAGCACGGAGCTCCTTTTTTTTTGGTACAACAAATCCAAATTGCGATATACCCGCTGGAGGGAGGGAAGAGGAGGAGGTCGCATTAATCTATATTGCGGACTAAACTTGGCTCGCAAAATCTAGCGCGAAATAAATCTGGGATTATCTACCGTCGCCCACGTCGATTTCATGCTGAGCTGACGAATTTTATGATATAATTTATTAATCTATACATTCAAAGATATATATCTCTATACATACAACTATTAACTATTAGTAACTATTGACTGATCTACCAACGCGACATAACGCCAAAATTATGATATTCTGCTATTTTTAAAAAGTCCATGGTTTGTCTGAATTAAAACAAAGAAATATTTTGTTTTAATAAATTTTGAATTATAATTTTATCAACACAGACAAGATTTGAACCTGCGACATCTGGGAAACTCTGCCGTCTCTGAAAATTAGAGCTACGGTGTCACTACTCGAATTGATGTATTTAGCATTCATGTTTGTCTTATCGGAACGGAGGCTACCATCTATTAGGCTTCTTTCGATAATCCTAATGTTTCTAAGTTTGTAGTATAGAATAAAAGAAGCCATGAATAACACCAAGAAAGAAACTTCTGAAAAATTCTCCTTAACAAATCCGGACGGGTCACTCACAAAGTATTTTATTTTTATACACTTAATAAATATAGTGAAGCGCGTCCTCTAGAACAGGTTTTGTTGTTGGTACAGGTGCATCTGAAATAACTTCATTCTTAAATACCAAAAAAGTTATATTTCAATGAACTTAAACATCTGTCTACACCTTTTTAAATTTACCAGGAAGATTAATTACAGTCAATGAAGTGGTATTTTAACACTAAAACACGAGAAAATATAAATGGAAATACCTACAATTTTATAATGGCGACTAACCTTTGTAAATACTAATTTTGATAAAAATATATCTGTGTATAAAAATAAAGGATACTTTTAACCTTTTAAAAATCACTTTCCTACAAAAAAAAAAATATAAAACTATTTAGATTTTTGATTGTCCTCCTTGTATGGTAGGTAGTAAATCAAATTTCAAAGATAAAATGTATGTAATGTACGTATGTATGTATGAAAAGCAACAAAATTTGATTTAAATTCACCCCGGGCAACACGATCTCAAAAATAAAAATCCTAAAATAACGCAATTGCTAATATTTCTTTAGATATTTTGTAATTGCTTATGAATCTTGATCTAATCATGATAATACGTTCAGATGAATTTTCTTTTCTGGTTATATGTAGGTATATAAGATTTTTTTAATTAAGTCTAATATCAATTATCGAATGCGTTTCTTGTCTTTCGAATTGAATTCAGTCTAAACAGTTTGTATTCGGTCGGGTTTTGTTTACTTTTCCAATTCATCATGATTCACGAGTGGCTCAGTGTGTTGCAATTGCGCAAGTGGTGTGGGGCGGGGGTAAGGGTGGCTACCCCTGCATAAATAGGGAGGTGCAGTGCATGCTCGATTCTTTTCCACTTTAAAATATTTTTTAATTCTCATAGGTCTATTATATAATTTTAATGACGTATATTATATTCATGTGATACTTAAAATAATACACGACTTGTCTGTTATTATAATTCAGTCTTTTAGTCATAAACTAAATATTTCAATTATTGCGAGATATTTGTCTAATCTTTTAATAGGTTTAGATTAAATTATGAGATAGTATGTACATAGTGTTGTCATTTGATAAACCTGTTGCTACTCTATATATCTTTTGACATCGATATCGATATCCCACTTTGGCTCCACTGTGCCCCACATTAGCCTTTTCAGTCGATTCTAGATAGTACGTACTCGCGGTTCAAAGGGAGCGGACGTGTCGAAACGCTCCCACAACCGGCATATAAATAAACATATTGAAATAAATACGCGTCCATTTTACCGTCCTTAAGTTTTCTACTGGATTCAAGTGCTTGCTGGTTTTATTATTCTGCTTCATTTTAATCAAGTGTTTGTTTTTATTTTATCGCCGTTCAATTCGATTTGCTTATCGGTCAGTCATGAATACAGTAGTTTATCCAATTTATCGCTACCTGTTAGTTACCCGTTATGCTATGTTTCTTCATTGATTACTATTTTTATAGCTTTGAATTTTTTAAATATTTGAAGTTTTTGTATTTCATACCAAATTATTTCTGCAGTAGGTACAGTCTTTGTCATTTAGATAATATTATCGTATTAGATCATTGTACGTACATAGTATGCGTCTCTATGAGTATAATTCAACGCAGTATATTTTAGACTACCTATCGCCTATAATAAAATGGTGATGCTATATACAGACTATATACTTAAATGCTTTCATGTACATCATCGCATTCCTAAACGCCATTTGATACACGCCACTTAAATCTCACGATGCAATAATTTAACGATTACATATTTCCTTTTTAACCGACTTCATAAATGTGTTATTATGTCTCATAGCAAATTTTATCATTTGTTTTTGATTGAAATCTGAAGTATTACTTTATACAGCTGTTACATTTTCTATTAAATTGTTTCAGCAGATACTGAAAATACGCTTATGGTTTATATTCTTTGTTTATTTTTATAAATATAAACATGCTGTTTATTGAGTATTAGAAGTAATTATCATGGTCCACTTGGTCTCATAATAACTGATAGACGCTTTCAATGTTTTTTTAATTTCTATGCTATTTATTATTACTTCTTAGAATCCTATGTGATAGTTATGACTTCCTAAATAAAATAACTTCTAAGGCTGGATTATTGTCGAAAATTAACGGGATATAAGTTAAATTCTAGCTACAACTCAGGAAAGTCTGAGACAACTTTTATAATATTCGGTTAACACTTTACTAATGTATTTTTATTATTGTTGTAAATAATTGACTTATTAGAATGGCTCTTTATATAACGATGTTTATCGTAAAAGTAAAGTACTTATAAATTGTTTTTTGTCAGTAAATATAAATAACAAAAAATATTGAGGTGTAATTTGTCAGGTGTCTAGACATAAAGGACTATTCCCGTAACTACTTATCTATTCAGAGATCATTTGTTTTTTTATAATTTTTTTGAATTTCAAGAATTAAATGAACAATCTATATTATATAATAATCCTAATCATATTTTCTCATTTTGTTAATAACACTAAATAATAATATTGTAGCATTCGAAAACACACCAATTATTTTCCTTATAATCAATTGATTTTTTCTTTACTATGTATTTGAAATGCAAAGCATTCACGATTTTCAGTCGGCTTCAATTGCTCTCAGCCCAATACTTATATTCTTTATTTGATCTCGTTCAAGACCCATTTAATAATTCTAACAATGGTTTAAATTATTTAATTACTAGAAATAGTACAAGATGCAGTTATTAACGTTTCAAATAGATAACGAGTCTTATAAATTAAACTCTACTGTGGTTTAAATGTATTTCTAACTAAATTGTTAAATTTATTGATTACATTAACACTTGCGTGACTAAAATCTGTTTGTACCAGAATATATTAATGATAATTTGAAGTTTTGAACCATATAATTTAAACATATTTACATATATATGAAATAATTAATTAAAATTCTTGATATGTATGTTTTAACAATAATTTCATAATACGAATCTAATCATATGAAGTAATATATATTTTCATAGTAGTTTTATTTTAGATAATAAGAAAAAAACAATTATTAGTTAAACTATAACCATTATACAAAGTTATTGAATAGCTCTGATGTAAAAATAGAAGGAATCTATTAAAACCGAGACTTGACCTAATTGGAAGTGTCCCTATTTTGTACCAGCTCTAGTGCTATATTAATATGATTTTATGTATTTATTTATTGTCCTAATTATTAGTAACTAGGATTTAATTTTTATATTCATTTTCTCATGGTTACCAGACCACTAAAAATACCCACACCTTGTAAAATATCTAGAATTTTATTTTATGATAGAAACTTATACCGTCTCTAGATAAGTAACAAATGAAAAAAGAAGTGAAGCCGACCTCTAGATATGTTGGTTAGTAACCCTGTCTGTCCTGGATTCGATTCCCCCCCAAAGGCCACTTCTCTGTTCGATCCACAGATTGTTGTTCCAAGTCTGGATGTAAATTGTGCCCGTTATTTATATGTTTGTCAAACCCCCGATACGGGAATATAATCTTTAATGAAAAAAAAAGAAACATTGTATGACGCAGGTTTTTTAAACTTTCCTAAGTCAACCTTATTAAGGCTATTAAGAACTACATCTTAGGTGTGATCCAATTAGTTCAATGGGGGCTGTGGGTTCGTGAAACCTTTTTATTCCTCGCACGTTTTCCACGTTAAAGAATACTTCATATTCTTATGTATTTTACGTAATATTGTAATTATTACTAAATATGTTTATTAAGTTTCTATATAATGATAGACTTGACCTTTGAAGGAATCCATAATAATAATCACCAGACATTTATTTAGTTTTTCATATTTGGTATCTGTAGTGATGCTAACGTAAATAATATTTTTTACTGTCTGTCTTTATTATTCTTATTTAATATACTTCTCTGTTTTGTTATTGAAACAAAGTAGCCGTTAATAAAACAAAATAAACAAATCAACTCGTAACACAATGATCTGGGATCAACGACACTCCAACCGCAGAGTTGCGTAGGAGTGGATCTATTTTAAATTCGATTATACATATATCTCTTTTACACTCAAGGGTATATCTGTGCTCCTCTCTGTCTGGCAAATTGTGCAATAATTGGCATGTTTTCTATGTTTTCATGTGTGCCAAAAAAATTTACGTGTGAGATCGTAACATTTGGTTAACACTTGTGCTTTCAATTCCGAGTATTTTTTGTTATACTTTTTACATTTCAAAGATTATTGTATCTGTAGTTTATTATAAAGAATTATAAGAACATTTTTACTTAGCTGTTTCAATGCATTTTTCTAACTTCAAGGATTTCTCTCAATATTATCCCATTTTTTTAAATTTAGATTTAGGCAAATTAGCAAATTGGTTTTAAATATATAGTTAAAAGTATATTCATTATCTACATATGAGATCATCCTTTCCGTTATTAAAAAACTATGCTCTCGTTATATATTAAATTTATTTGATTTGCGAAGTTAGAAATGTGTTACAGATATTTAAAAACAAATGCAGTTTTTTAGTCTTTCAGTGCTATTAAATACTTTTAACTAATCTAATATTCTTCTTCTTCTTAAAACTAATTCCAGCTCCATCCCACTTTAAGTGCATCCTTAAGAAAGTTGGGATACCTATAAACTGGGGATAGATATCCTAGCTTAGGAATGACAATTAATAATCTCATCCTTAATCTTCAAAAATTAATCCTGGTTTCTAAATCCACTTTCTTTTACAATAATTCTTTATAATGTTAAAATTATGTATTTTAGATATAAACTATAATTTGTAATAACCTAATATATATATATATGAATAGTGTAACCAGTGATCTGTGTAGTGCTAATCGTATTAGTGAAGTGTGATGAATCACAGTGGTTGAACACCTAACATGTCGAAGACATTAAACGCCTACAGAATGTAAGTAAAGTATAAGACATAACGAAAAATATAATTTCGTTAATATTAAATTAAACGATGTTCTCTAAACAACGATATTTTTCCTAATTCCTCAAAAATGGGGAAACTTTGTCCTTGGTTAGGTTTGATCTCTAACAAGATCACTTGGGGCTTTTGGCTTGGGTCTCGTAAAAGAAATTTGCAGATTGATGTATCAAAATGTCTATTAACATGTTAAAGCATTTCATTATCCAATTTACTAAGCACTAAGACAACATTCTGATAAGCCTAGTGAGGTAGTGCTTCTGTTCGATTGGTCCGGTTAGAAACCTACTTTATTTTTTAGGGACAAATAGAGCATTGTAGGTAGGATAATAAAATCGGTGCATTCCCTAGGTTCAGCTTACTCTACGGCTTCCCAGATTCGAATCTTGGTTGTGTCGATACGTTTTTTATTATTATTTTAAAACATAAATGAATGATAAACATCTTGATTGCTTTATTATCATAATATAAAGATAATGTGGGTCTAAAGTTTTTTTTATTATAGGTAAGTAAAATATTTAGGTATTAAACATGTAAATAATGAATGTAGTAAGTTCGTTATGTATATATTATAGGATTTTTTTATTTGGAGAACTATCTTTGCATCTTCTTAAAAAGTATATTCAAATATTTTTATTTTATATATGACTAGCATATTCAGACATTATTTTAAGATATACTAATTCGAAACTAATTCGAAATACATAATGACAAAAAAAAACAATGTAAAAACCAATAGTTTGATGGCAGTAAAAAAAAAACTATAAATGACAGTTCAAAAAAGAATGTTCCTATTACCACCAAACTTTACAGGATTCTAGTCAGTCTAAAGATTCTCGAATAATTTCGTTTAAATCGGTCCAGCCGTTTTGTAATATAAGTAACATACATGCATACATACTTAAGCTTTTAGTATAAATATATATACTTTATTCATAAAAAATAACACATAATGCCTAGCCTACAAAAATGTATACAATCCAAAGAACAAAAGAGCTATCTGAAACAATGTTTTCTATTCAGAACGAAACCTTTAGAATGTAAACAAAAACATTCTTTCAATTAAAATTCCTTTAACGAAATTTAATCTCCAATTCAAAGTTCAAGGTCACATCTCATTTAATTCCTCTTTGTTTTCTAAAACAATTTACTAAAAACAATAAGTTGAAACAAGTTATTTTTATTTTCGTAATGCTCACGGGGATTTAACAATAATTTTTCTGTTTTTCATACGTATGTTGTTTTTTTTGTTTTCTGATGAATAAGTGAACGTCTGGTTAAAAATACCGGCACAAAGCGTTCCGAATGATAAATTAAATGCAGTATTCTATGCAGTTCCAGGTTTTGTCTAGACGCATCGATTACCCGACCCTTTGTATACTATGCTTTTATAATTATATTATTGCCTAGGTACATTTGTGTTTCGTTTACTCAGTTCTTTGTTTACTTGTTCCTACATTTTTAAATGAAACTACAACTGGTATTTAAAATCATATCATTCCACTTAAATCGTGGGTGTAAATGATAATTATATATTATAATATTTTTTAAATAATTATCTACTACTATTATAACAAAAACAGAAGATAAGCTCTATAGCAGTCTTGTTACTAGTTGCGTCTGGCATCCTGCCAAAAATATAATATAAAAGATACTATAGGTCCTACACAGAGACCCCTGTGACCTGTCTTTGAAATAATACATGATTTATTATGTCTACTAAGGATTATTAACTTTTAAACTTTTAAAAAAGGAAAAAAAATGTATATATTATCTGAAACTACTAAATGAATAATATAATATTAATAAATTCCATTAAAATAAAAAAATATTTTTTTTTTAAATAAACGTTGACTTCGCCAGTAAACTCTAAGCATTATAATTTTACGTCTGAAAGAATGTAAGCCTTAGTTGGAGGGAGGGTTGTCGCCCTTGGTCGCCATGGTAACAGTATTTTATTCGTCCCACGTCGCCCATTACCTTCCCCCCCAGGGTGTAGGCTTTAGTCTGAAATGAGGTAACTTAAGAGACGCCTGAAACCTTGTTTGGTTTGTTTGTAAATTGGATTTCTAACATACGTTTCACGAGTGATATCTTGGTTTTGAATCGCGTTCAGGCTATATCTATAAGTACAATTATCTATAATTTAAATAAGTTATGTACTTAGTGCTAACATAAAAATTTATACATATATGTGTGTGTACCTTCACCATATTTTTTTTTAATTTTGACCGTTCACCATATTTTTTTTTAACTTTGAGGTTTCATATCAATGAGCTAAAATCCAAAAAAGCCTCTCTCGAAAAATTACGTAAGTGCAACCGGGTAATCATATATAATAGTAATCGTGATTCATACAAATTTAAATAAAAATTATGAATCTATTTAATACATTTTAAATTTTCTTGACACGTAGTCTGTAGAGGGTGCAATGTTAACTTGTGTGGATGACAACCCTGTTGCGTCTCTTATTATTTACCGTTCATTGAATCGGAAACCTCTGTACTAAAAATATTTATTACTTGTTTACGTTTACTGTTAATTACATTTTGAGCTTTTAGGGAATTGGCAGCAAATTCTTACATATATAATTCAACCAATCAGAAAATGTAGCCACGAAGTTTAAAGTGACTCAAGCCATGAGTCGAAGCCAAGTTATTGCGGGACTGTGTAGTAAAGATTGAAAGCTCTTTTAACATGTTTTTTGTATTTTGAAGCTAGAGTTTGGCGTCATAGTGTTAATGGCCTGTAAAAATATGTTAATCTAATGTTTTCTACGTAGAGAGTGGTGGGATTTATTACTAAGATAACAATCATGGGTGGAGCACTATTTTAGTTTCGGTATAAGGGACGATTACGACGTAAAAAATAGTTTCATGTTAAAGATTACTTGGCTACCTTTATTACGTTCTTCTTACTATCTTTTATCTCTGTTAGGAAACATTGACAACGAACAAGATTGATGCAATAAAATAAAACAAATCAAGATCTTTTGTATATGTACATATTCTACTTATCGTTTAAATATCTTCAAAAAAAATTTCTAACCGTTAATAAAAATATTTTTTAATACTAAAAATAACTGTTCCTTGAGGTAAATTGGAGATTTTTATTCTCATTTTTACCCAAAAATATGATTCATCATGTATGGTGCATTGCGAAAGTAATAAATTCATCGAATCACTCTGGAGGGTAGTTGGTACTTCAACTTGGATCGTAATATTCTGTTTCATGTTATGGAAAAACTTTAGCCCATGGCTTTTGTAAAAGGCAAAAAAAAAATACAAAAAAACATGGGTACGAATATAGATTATTTATATACACAAAAAATTCAATGGTTTGTTCAGGTTTTTTGTTCAATGGATGGACAAAGGATTGTTATTCTCTATTTATAGGCGGCACTACGAATACACTTTTAATACGGTTGGACGGCACTATAACCCTACTTGAATACAATGCAAACATATGGACATATTTTAAAATTGACTTAATAAGGTTTTTTTATAATTTACATAAATATAGAATGAAAAACAAAACCATACGGGCAGAGATTTGAACCTGTCACATCTAGGAAACAGTGCAATCGCTGTACCAATTGAGCTACCGTATAAGCTAACAAGATTTTTTTCTTTTATTTTTAATCGAGCAGTATATTTTATTTACATACAAATTCACCCACAAACGTACTCCATGCCATGCAACAACATTGTTCATCTAGTTATATTACTACAATTACCAAACATGCATTTTCATACTATACGATATAAAGTAGATTGTAAATATATATATTGCATTACAGTTTTACGCCACAGTCATTAATTAAACTTAACTATTGTAAATGAAGAATATATTTTCTTTATAAAATGCAATTCTCATTGTTTAGTAAATAATAGCTTGCAATTTACACACATTAACGCGCTGTACAATTCTACTACATATTAAATATTTTCAAAACAATACATTTTCTGAAACTAGCTCTATTTTATATATTTCCGATTAAACACTCATAAAATTAAACTGATTCTTTTATTATCAGAAAAAGCGTAATAATAGCCTTACTTTGTTTATTTTATTGAGTAATAACTAAGAATCTCAGATACGAGAGGTTTAACCTATTTCCGGTTATTATATAGCTGTCAAATATAACTGTCAATACTAAACGATATGATTATACAATAAAAGCTATTGACCCATATCTCAGTAATTTGCATACAGCGGCGTTTCCTGCCACATACTCTCACGTCCAAGCGACATTTGATATCAACTTACAATTACGATGAATTGTGTTTATCATATTTGATGTGTGCGATAAACTGTATATCTTTGAACAAGTACTTGAAGCTTGCACATGATATACTATATATATATAGATACTAAATATTAACATACTATTACTAAATCCAAGTGAGAGTCCGTAATAAATTACTAAAGTCATTTTTAATTTTTATTTTACATTGCAAAGTTAGAATCATTGATCATGATTTTGGAAAGAAATCTAATAAATGTTATCACCGTCCCGACTCCCGATAAAGACAAATGTTTAACTTATCGATACGGAAGCTCAATGGTAGTGACGGAACGGTTTCCCAGAGGTTGCGGGTTCGAATGCCTGCCCGTATCCGTTTATTTTTGATTCTATACTTTTTTAAAATTACATGTAATTTGAAACTGGAAATACATACATACATACATACATCATAACATTGGGAGGTAAACTTCAATTTACCTAATTTGTGGTATCGGGTGTCGATTTATACCTTGTTATAATTAAAGGAAATGAGATTACTGAGTAAACCTAATTAGTAAAAACAATTAGATTATGGTGAGCAGAAATGTGTATAATATATTATATCTCATAATAATGTTTACTTTGCACTATGTTTTGTTAATTGGCTTTTCCTTCCGTATATTTAAAGGACACTCTATATTGTATGTAATATTGAAAGGGATTTGTTTTTTATATCTATCAAGAAAATGAATTAACGCTTAGTTTTAACTAAGGATATATTCGATAAATACTTAATTACTAAAAGATCTGGTGTTATTTTAAAATTCTAGTGTTTGGATAGTTGTGTCCTAGTCTAACAACTAATTTGAATTAATTTATTGCACATGTTTTATATCATCATGTCATCAGTCCCCCTTCACCTAATGGCTGTCACACACCCATGAGCCGCGCCCCCTTTCCTTATCCCCCCCTTGTATTAACAAATGCACATCCATCGAAAAAACGGTGCAGAGAATAATTTATGGTTTTACCTAATACACCAAAAAAGATTATTATATTAGTCAAAGAATCTCTATGGTTTTTTATGGAAAATAAAAGATCAAAAGATAACAGGGTAAAATCTAGCTGTATTCAATTGTCTCCAGATCATAATATCTCGTTATCATCAGCATAGAATATAGTCAAGTAGTTAAGTGTCGTACTGACAGACGTATGCTCAAACCACTCCTCTCGTGTTCCTAGTTTCCTGCATCCCTCTCCCTCAGGGGTGGCAACTCATCTGCATATCTCACCATACTAGCAGAGATTCATGGTCACCTCACTATTTGCCATCAGGAGGATGGCCTCCTTTATTTGCGACTCAGTAACTTCTAAAAAGCATGTTAAAAATATTTTAAAACTTTTAAAACTACACTATTAACTATTCATATCTTATATATTACATACCTATTAGTTTTATTTAATTTAGTTTTATTTAATTATAATGAAATACTATTATTCAAAATAATCTGACTTATGTCGTTTTCCTTCAATGTCAGAATAGTTTTATAAGATTACACAATAGTCCAGCAAAAGATATTTGATAAAAATATGTTAAAAAAATCTGTTTTAAATAAACCATGAATTACTGACTGACAGTAAATAATTACATTTTACCATTAGTGGAGAGTAAATGATTATGTTAATTATAATAATGTTATTTTATTGTTATAATACATAGAATTTACTATACAATATAGGTATCCTCATTATATTTTCTTTACCGACCCGGCGTATATAGAAGTTGTGTCTGCCAGAGGTCGAACCCGGATTCCGTCAATTAATTGGCAAACGATGATACCGCTACATCCGACGGTATATTTTAAAATATATACAAACATTCATAACAACATAATTTTTAAACATACCGTAAATATATCGCAAAAGTATCGATAATTCAGGGTCACATTTTATCGATTTCAAACATTGTGTAGAATATTATAAATTATATTCTTGTCGCTCATGGCTTACTGCAGCCTCTTGGCTCATAACAATGCACAACCTCATAACTATTTTTAGTGAGACTAGAATAGAAATAACTCGGTAATAATTAAAAAAATTCACAAGTCATCTAGTAGTTAAGTTTTTAGTTATGTTTTTGTCATAATTAGTGATGTACTTTTTAACAATTTTGAACAGTTTTAAAGTATTTATTTAAAAGTATATTTATTTAAATGGACGGTTGCAAGTTTTAAAAGGATAAAATAGACCGATGTCTGACTCAGCTGAACATTCAATTGACGTTTTTATATCTAGCGATAGATAGCTCAAGATAAATAAAACAGCTGAAATAATTGTTTAATGGAAGTAATATATCAAAATATTAAAGATTGGAGGGACTATATGATTATTATTTTTTGTCAACAGAAAGAAGATCGAATCGCTTGGCAGAATGACGGCGATGACGCAGGAGGAGATGGTCACCGGCGCCCGCACTGTGGCAGCCGGGCTTGAAGCGCTTAAAGCAGAACACGCTCAGCTCCTGGCTGGCCTGGCCACCAACACTGACCACGAACATGAGAAGGTGGCGCTGGTGCGGAAGAGTATTGATGCCATCGAACTTGGATTGGGGGAGGCTCAGGTAAGTTTAACTACAGTCTTCTGTTACAGATAATTAATAATCAAATTATTTATTACTAAAAATTTCATAATTTATAATATGTAGATATGTTAAATACATTTACTTTATATTTAATAATAATCTTGAATTCCTTTCACTAGTTGCACTGTTTCTCACTTGTTGAATAAGCCTTGGGAGAGTTATGAACCTGATTTATCTTATTAATCAGAAGTTAACAAATCTATCTTTTTGTTCTTTATGTTCAATCATGATTTAAATCAGCTAAACTATATATAAAAATGTTTTTCGTATTAAAAACTATCTCTTCAAAAGAACGCCATTCCAGTCTATGTGAAATTCAAACTCACTTAAATCCTTTTATGAGTTAAAGAGGAATCAGTACTATAATAAAAAGTATCTAAAATGAAAAACAACGTGATTAAACAAAAATATTATCAATAGATGATTAACTACAAAAGTATCGATATTCATATATCGTGATAAAGCCAACCCGTTATAGTAGGGATTATTTATAATGTAAAGATTATTTTTATCGTAAAACCTTCCGATTTATTAAACAGCAATTATATGCAAATGGTATTCACTATCGTATGTAAATAGTATGGCCTCTATAAACGACACCTATTAAAATGCATGAAAAATATGCGATGATGGAGGAGTAGGGTAACCATATTGTATTAAAATATTTGATAAATAAAATATAATTATACAGAATTCTTTACTTATTAATTATTTGATATAATAAGTTTCCTATTTCTCGTATATTCTTTAAAAAATATAATAAAATGTGTTTCATATAACATACAAACAAACTAGCTTCATATAGTATAACAATGATTATAAACATTATAATAGTATATTATAAACATACAAACATATCAATGTATAATTGATTTAAAATAGAAAATAAAAAATTATTAGTTTTAGATATGATTTGTAGATTCAAAATCAATTATTCTAGAATTAAAAATAAGGGTAGTTGGGAACGAAAAGGTGATTTTGTTGTAGATGTCATGGGTTTGGCAACTGAACGAACAGTAAATGTTTTTAATTAGAATTTTTCATGTTATAACATAATGTTATTCAATATTAATTATTATAAACGTATGTACTTTGAATTAATATTAAAAGGTTTGATTGCACATATTTAATTAGTCACAGCTTTCGTAATTTAAGATGAATTGAATAATGATAATGCCGTCAGTACTTATGTTATACTTATTGTTATATATTTATAGTATACACGAAGCACATTAAAAGGATTCTTAAATATTTCCTTTTTAAACTTACATTGAGATGAAAAACCGTTCAAAATGGCCTCATTTCTAGGCTTTGAATTCGCTCTATCTGAAGAAGTGTCCCATATTCTAAGGATTATTTAAGGTTGAGTACATGTACCATGCAGTTTTCTCAGATAAAAGACATAGATTCAACAGAAATATATACGAAAAGACCCTTACTGTACAATTTTGTTAAGTGAATATGTAAATTATTTATCCCTAACTCTTGTATGTTCACGACAGCTATCTGAAACTAAACAATCGTTAAATCTAGCCCCTCTGGACCCCAGTAAATGAGATCAGAACCCTTAATCAGATACCTACACAATGCCGATGCTCGGGGTTATTGAACTAACGACCCAGCGCTCTCAGCCTCAGGGTAGCTGGCTCCGTTTAGAACTAGGGTATTCTGTCTGTTGCACTGTTTAAATTATGAATTTATAATATGAAAATAGATATCTGTATTTTATTGACTATTTAAAGCTTTATTTGAATTTATTGAAGCTAAAAATATAGTTAGTTAAGGACGCGTTCACAGTTATACAAAAATAATTAAGTTTTCGGTACATATTAGAATCATATTACAATACACAACACACACAACAAACTTGATGTAATAAAACCAATAGTATTAATTTTTTTTTTCATACATTGGATGTTACAAAAAACCTATTTTTCAGTCACTTCTTCACACATATTCTACGTTATTTTTAAGTGTTTTATAGTGTGTTTAGATACTAGTGATACATAATACGTCGTATATAATATCTAGTAAAAAATACGTAGTATATAATACATAGCATTTAATACATGGTATGTAGTTCCTAATATGTAGTTAAGTCCTACGTACTATTACATTGTAGATAGTACGTAGGACTTAATACATAGTAAAGTCCGACGGTAACATATCATCAGAAATAAATAAAATATGCCTAACCTCGGATCAAGTGAGCCAAAACAGTTCAATCCGTCTGATAAATCTATTAACTGCTACCAAAGTACCTTTAAGTAACTCCACCACGTCTCATTCCACCTAATATACAACGACCTAAACTCAGATAACCTAGCTTTTTACGTCTAGACTCTAGGAGATCAAGTAGCAGTCACTGAATTGTGCGGTTTAACAAGCACTTCAGAGCGTAAATAATACTTGTATCATGACATGACATATATATAGTTATCATAAATAATATTATAATAATTGAAATTTAAAAAATACTAACATTTTATTCAAACTATCAAAATTGTTTCATTTACAAATTCCCGCACCCGGCACTATACACGCGTATATGTGTCTGTACACTGTAGTCCAGGTTTATCAATGTATTATACGATTTGATACCCATTCGTTTAGGAAACTTCCCTAATATAAGTTATTTGAACATAACATTCTCAATGTTCGTGTTTAGTTTATTGAAATTTTGTTATGAACTGTATTTTCTCATAATGACTGTTTAGTTTAAACGTTTTAGTAAAGGTCACTTGGTTCTGGTTATACTCATTCACGCAAAGCTAACATACTGAGGATATTTGAAATAAATACATTTCAGTAGGTCAATTATCTTTTATTGCTAAGAGTAAAGGTAGGTAATAGATGTCACTGCAATATTTAGAGGCATACTTTCTACTCTGTCCTGTCACACAATAATAATAGATTATTTATTATATTATATTGATAAATAAAAATAAATGCTAATAATGGTAAGATGAACAAAATTGAAGAAAAGAAAACAAACAAGTATAACGTTTCCAGGTCATGATGGCTCTAGCATCGTACCACCAGTCGGTGGAAGCTGAAAAGCAGAAGCTTCGCACGCAGGTGCGTCGCCTGTGTCAGGAGAACGCCTGGCTGCGGGACGAGCTGGCCGCCGCGCAGCAGCGCCTGCAGGCCTCCGAGCAGAGAGTGTCACAGCTGGAGGAGGAGAACAAACATCTGGACTTCATGGCCTCCATACGGTAAGTAAGCTCAGCTGAATAGTCCCCTACTACCAGAGAATTAAAAGTGATGAAGTGATTACTGTACTTTTTTTATTATAATTTGTTTTTATTTTAAATCCATAAAATTAAGATTTTTATAGTTAGGTCATCTTTAGCGTAGATCGAGGCTATTTTCACTGTGGGATTCTAGGGATACTCGGTATTTTCCCACTTTTAACAATACCTAAAATACACAAAGCAATTGTTTCATCTTTTAGTACAACTCAGACATTTAGGTTCTAGACCTAGACAATATAGTAAAATGAATCCTAATTTAGCGGATTTCTTGCGTGTACATTTACGTTATCTAGTTAATTCGAAATTTTCAATATTTTTGTACCCTTTGAAGCGCCATGTTCCAATGTTACTCACACATCTCGAAATTACATTAGCAGGTACCTGGTTAATATTGCTTTGAATAATGTTTCATGAAATTCTATTTGCAGATATTGTAATAAGGTTTTGATTTTATTAGTTAAAAATAGATAGTCATTATTGTATTAAATGTAAAGAAACTAAAGATCTGAATTATTATTACAGTAAATATGATAGTGACATAACCGAGGAGTCGGAGACTAATCGCAGCGGTCAGACGGACAGCAAGCGAGATGACCCCATGGTGGACCTGTTCCCGGACGACGATCACGAGGACAATAGGAATAATAAGTGTGAGTCTGAAGATCGGGGTTGGGATAAAGTTAAGAAGGTTAATATTGTGTGTTGCGCGTATGATAACATAAGAACGAAGATGACACCAGTGGAAACGCTCTCAACAAATAAATACGTAAATAAATTAAAAATGTGTTTGGAACACCTCACTTTTGTTAAAACTGGATAAAAAAAACCACTCACTACATCCGGCATACCCACACACGGCCGCCATTTTTGTTTCTACTAAACAACGAATAACTAATCAAAATGTTCAAACTGATCAACGATCTCATATTGACGTTGATAACACTATTACAAAACAATATAAACAGTGTATTTTCTCCTCAGCGATGTCCCCGACGCCTCCGTCGCAGTTCGCTCAGCAGATCAACGCGGGCTACGAGATACCGGCGCGACTCCGCACACTACACAACCTCGTCATACAGTACGCGTCACAGGGACGGTACGAGGTGGCCGTGCCGCTCTGCAAGCAAGCGCTGGAGGACCTGGAGAAGACCTCCGGACACGACCATCCCGACGTCGCCACCATGCTCAACATACTGGCGCTCGTTTACCGGTACGCACACACACGTACACATACACACGCGCACACGAACACACGACCATCCCGACGTCGCCACCATGCTCAACATACTGGCGCTCGTTTACCGGTACGCACACACACGTACACATACACACGCGCACACGAACACACGACCATCCCGACGTCGCCACCATGCTCAACATACTGGCGCTCGTTTACCGGTACGCAAACACACGTACACATACACACGCGCACACGAACACACTACCATCCCGACGTCGCCACCATGCTCAACATACTGGCGCTCGTTTACCGGTACGCAAACACACGTACACATACACACGCGCACACGAACACACGACCATCCCGACGTCGCCACCATGCTCAACATACTGGCGCTCGTTTACCGGTACGCACACACACGTACACATACACACGCGCACACGAACACACGACCATCCCGACGTCGCCACCATGCTCAACATACTGGCGCTCGTTTACCGGTACGCAAACACACGTACACATACACACGCGCACACGAACACACTACCATCCCGACGTCGCCACCATGCTCAACATACTGGCGCTCGTTTACCGGTACGCAAACACACGTACACATACACACGCGCACACGAACACACTACCATCCCGACGTCGCCACCATGCTCAACATACTGGCGCTCGTTTACCGGTACGCACACACACGTACACATACACACGCGCACACGAACACACTACCATCCCGACGTCGCCACCATGCTCAACATACTGGCGCTCGTTTACCGGTACGCACACACACGTACACATACACACGAACACACGACCATCCCGACGTCGCCACCATGCTCAACATACTGGCGCTCGTTTACCGGTACGCACACACACGTACACATACACACGCGCACACGAACACACTACCATCCCGACGTCGCCACCATGCTCAACATACTGGCGCTCGTATACCGGTACGCACACACACGTACACATACACACGCGCACACGAACACACGACCATCCCGACGTCGCCACCATGCTCAACATACTGGCGCTCGTTTACCGGTACGCGCACACACACGTACACATACACACGCGCACACGAACACACGACCATCCCGACGTCGCCACCATACTCAACATACTGGCGCTCGTTTACCGGTACGCACACACACGTACACATACACACGCGCACACGAACACACGACCATCCCGACGTCGCCACCATGCTCAACATACTGGCGCTCGTTTACCGGTACGCACACACACGTACACATACACACGCGCACACGAACACACGACCATCCCGACGTCGCCACCATACTCAACATACTGGCGCTCGTTTACCGGTACGCACACACACGTACACATACACACGCGCACACGAACACACGACCATCCCGACGTCGCCACCATGCTCAACATACTGGCGCTCGTTTACCGGTACGCACACACACGTACACATACACACGCACACACGAACACACGACCATCCCGACGTCGCCACCATGCTCAACATACTGGTGCTCGTTTACCGGTACGCAAACACACGTACACATACACACGCGCACACGAACACACTACCATCCCGACGTCGCCACCATGCTCAACATACTGGCGCTCGTTTACCGGTACGCAAACACACGTACACATACACACGCGCACACGAACACACTACCATCCCGACGTCGCCACCATGCTCAACATACTGGCGCTCGTTTACCGGTACGCACACACACGTACACATACACACGCGCACACGAACACACTACCATCCCGACGTCGCCACCATGCTCAACATACTGGCGCTCGTTTACCGGTACGCGCACACACACGTACACATACACACGCGCACACGAACACACGACCATCCCGACGTCGCCACCATACTCAACATACTGGCGCTCGTTTACCGGTACGCACACACACGTACACATACACACGCGCACACGAACACACGACCATCCCGACGTCGCCACCATGCTCAACATACTGGCGCTCGTTTACCGGTACGCACACACACGTACACATACACACGCGCACACGAACACACGACCATCCCGACGTCGCCACCATACTCAACATACTGGCGCTCGTTTACCGGTACGCACACACACGTACACATACACACGCGCACACGAACACACGACCATCCCGACGTCGCCACCATGCTCAACATACTGGCGCTCGTTTACCGGTACGCACACACACGTACACATACACACGCACACACGAACACACGACCATCCCGACGTCGCCACCATGCTCAACATACTGGTGCTCGTTTACCGGTACGCAAACACACGTACGCATACACACGCGCACACGAACACACTACCATCCCGACGTCGCCACCATGCTCAACATACTGGCGCTCGTTTACCGGTACGCAAACACACGTACACATACACACGCGCACACGAACACACTACCATCCCGACGTCGCCACCATGCTCAACATACTGGCGCTCGTTTACCGGTACGCACACACACGTACACATACACACGCGCACACGAACACACTACCATCCCGACGTCGCCACCATGCTCAACATACTGGCGCTCGTTTACCGGTACGCACACACACGTACACATACACACGAACACACGACCATCCTGACGTCGCCACCATGCTCAACATACTGGCGCTCGTTTACCGGTACGCACACACACGTACACATACACACGCGCACACGAACACACTACCATCCCGACGTCGCCACCATGCTCAACATACTGGCGCTCGTATACCGGTACGCACACACACGTACACATACACACGCGCACACGAACACACGACCATCCCGACGTCGCCACCATGCTCAACATACTGGCGCTCGTTTACCGGTACGCACACACACGTACACATACACACGCGCACACGAACACACGACCATCCCGACGTCGCCACCATGCTCAACATACTGGCGCTCGTTTACCGGTACGCACACACACGTACACATACATACGCGCACACGAACACACTACCATCCCGACTTCGCCACCATGCTCAACATACTGGCGCTCGTCTACCGGTAAGCACGTACACATACACACGTACCCACACACACGTACCCACACACACACAAACGCACACACAAACACACACACACACACACACACACACACACACACAAACACACACACACAAACACACACACAAACACACACACACAAACACACACACACAAACACACATACACACACACATACACACACACACACAAACACACACACACACACACACACACATGCAAACACGTCATATTTTTTAAGTTTCAGTTTTGTTGTGATTGTAACTGAAACCAGTTGCAATTTTTTCCTGAGTTTCTTTTAAGATATATTATCATTGCAAAGAAATTCATCCATTAATTTTTAATTATTTAATTAAATATTATTTATTACCTCCATACTCTGCAAGATTATGGAGCGTGTATTGAACTCGCGCCTACTAGCATACCTAGAAGGTAACGATCTCCTCAGTGACCGACAGTACGGGTTTCGCCGTAATAGGTCTACTGGGGACCTCCTAGTGTATGCTACTCACATTTTAGGCGAGGCCATCGAGAAGAACGGAGAAGCGGTCGCCGTCTCTCTGGACGTCTCGAGGGCATTTGACAGGGTCTGGCATGCGAGCCTTATATGCAAGCTTTCAGCGTACGGTATATCTTCTGGTCTGATCGTACTGTAGAAAGATATCTGCCGAGTACTCGGGCTAGTCGAGATCAAGTACAGTCTGAAAGAGAAGCCATGGTGCAACGTTTGAATGACAAACTTCAGGCAGTCTCCGCATGGAGCAATGCCAATCTGGTCAAGTTCAACACCACCAAAACGCAGACGTGTCTATTCACCGTCAAAAGGAGACCTTTCACCTCGGCTCCTACTTTCCACAATGTATCCTTGGAATACAGTGACCGGCTTCAGTTATTAGGCTTAGAGATTTCCTCGAACCTCAACTTTGGTCGGTTCATGGAGTCCAGAGCAAGAGCAGCAGCAGCAAAGCTTGCCGTTTTTGCGAACGTTCGGCAGTACTTTACACCGGGACAGCTTCTTGTTCTATACAAAGCACAGATCCGGTCGTGTGTAGAGTACTGTGGTCACATATTTGCTGGTGCTGCAAAGTCTCATCTTGCGGTTCTGGACTCAATTGAGAGGCGAGCAAAGAGGCAATCCCGAATTGGTCGATACCGACCTCCAAAGCCTTAAACACAGACGTAGAATTGCTAGCCTCTCAGTATTCTATAGGATACATTTTGGTGAGTGTGCGCAGGAATTACACAATTTAATTCCCCCGTCCCCCTTCCATCACCGGACGTCCCGACGCACGGCAGGTTTTCATCCTTTTGTTGTGGACATTCCACCTGTCCGAACGAAGCGCTTTGCTTCCTCATTTTTAGTGCGTACAGCGTAGGTCTGGAACAATTTGCCTGCGTCGGTATTTCCGGCCAAATATAATGTGGGTGTCTTCAAGAGAAGAGTGAATAGGTTGCTAGGGCAATGCGCCTTACCATCTAAGACTACATTCCACTTACCATCAGGTGGAATGTTGTCAAGCATTGCCATAGATCATATAAAAAATAAAATAAAAAATAATATAAAATAAATGAAATTAATTTAAATTATTAAGATATATTTAATTTCGTTAATATTTTATTATAATTGTCACTCCATAAAAAAAATAATTTATTTCTATGTCGGTATTTATTTTCCCTGAAATATGTATAATTATGTAGAAAATAATAATATTGTTACAGTGATCAGAACAAATACAAGGAAGCTGCAAATCTCCTGAACGACGCACTCGCTATTCGCGAGAAGACTCTCGGCGAAAATCATCCGGCCGTCGCCGCCACGCTCAACAACCTCGCCGTGCTGTATGGGAAACGAGGTGAGAGCGAACAGACACACCATTCAACATACGACATCGTTTCTTAATTTACAATATTGAGCCATTTTAAAATGTAGTCATTATTTTAATGACAGTTTCATAACTTTAACAAATTAATACTAGTCGTACCTAGTGAACTGTCAGAGGTTGCATATAAACGACACCAGACCCTCGAAATATTTTAAACATAAGAAAGCGTATCCTACTTAGAGATCTGATACACAAAAAAGTTTGCGATCCTTTTATATATTCTATGTCACTGTCTACACGTTCTAATCGTTTCTAGCCATATAGGCCATAGCTCATCTATCGATATTGTATGTCTCATGTCTGTCTCTCCCAGGCAAGTACCGCGAGGCGGAGCCGCTGTGCAAGCGTGCTCTGTGCATCAGAGAGGCCGTGCTGGGGAGGGACCATCCAGACGTCGCCAAGCAACTCAACAACCTGGCGCTGCTCTGCCAGAACCAGGTACACACACGTTGGGTACTACCCAATTTGGATTACTACACACGTAGGTTACTACACGTGGTGTACTATAAGCGTGGCGTACTACACGCGTGGTAGGGCTTTTACTTTTAGGGCTTAAGCTTACAGACATTACCTAGTCAACTATGGGTCATACTGAATGATTTTTATCTTAAACTTCAAACCTACTTATATATATGTATATAATTATATTTTATGTTGTATGTATATTGAATATCGTTCTCACCCGATCCACTGCTTCCAGAACAAATACGAGGAGGTGGAGCAATACTACCAGCGGGCTCTGGAGATATACGAGAGCAAGCTGGGCCCCGACGACCCCAACGTGGCCAAGACCAAGAACAACCTCGCCTCCTGCTACCTCAAGCAGGTACTTGACAGATGGAGACGGTATTTGAATCATACCGAGTCAAACCTAATAATATTAATTCTTTTAGATTAAACTTTTCGCTTGAACGTCATATCGGTTTAATGAGCTTAAACAGATTAGATTTGTGGATAAATTGTAGTAAATATATATTTTTGGTGTTGACACATCATGGCATAACAACAGTTAACTTAAATCAATCTCATTACAAAATATGGCTATACTTAGTTTTTAAGCTAGACTGACTATTATCACTGACAAAAGTTGGTAAATTATTATCAAAAGGGTGCTCCACCAACTGGTCGAACTAAGAAAAGGAGTTTATCATTTTATAATTCTGTTACAAATGTCACTGTACTTGTGGTACAATTAACTCACACAGACACGCTTGCTAATGTATATGTATAGGTGTCACGCTCTCTTTTGATATAGTCAAATCCACCCTCTCTGATTCTTTGGAGATTTGATTCATTTATAAATATAATTATATCAGAATAAATACGCATGCTTTGAGGGTTTTTTTTTTAGTTTGTTTATCATATAATAAAATTACTATTGATTACTATATTACAGTATTGTAACATTTTAAGTGGAATGGTATGACTTTTTACAAATCTGATGTGATTTAGTACTAAATGATTAAATTATTATTATTTTTTTTGAACGATAGTTCTTAGATAGTTTTATTTAAATAATAACTAAAGTTTTTACATAATTTTAATATTATAATTATTTCACCAAGTTTTTAAAGACACGTGGTTTAATAATTAATTGAACCATTTATGATATTCATATATTTATTATTTATCTTAAAAGAGAACTCGGTATACTTTGTATTGTCTTTATTCTGTAATATATACTACCATACAGCAATGCTATGTTTTTTACAGGGAAAGTACAAGGAGGCGGAGATATTATATAAGCAAGTACTGACGCGAGCACACGAGAGAGAGTTTGGCACTATTGATGGTGAGTACACTACACCAGTGTGTGAGTGGGGTGTGGATGTGTGTGTATAGTGATGTGCCAACTCGGGATAGACACGACTCGATTTAACTCGAGTTATAATTCTCGTAATTCGAGATAAACAACTCGAGTTAACTGAATTATACTCAGTATATCATTCGTTTTGTTTTTAATATTTTAATTAGCTAGCTTTATAATAATATGAAAAAGTGCAAAAAAAGATTCATGATAAATATGTGTTGGGACTTGGGTCAATCATAAATAATGATTTTAAGAAAAAATATGAACAGTACTAAAGCGGTCAATACCCTATGGCGGGAAAATTTAAACTCAAGTTGAAATAAAACTATTTTTACGGATTTAACTCGCGTATATTGAATTAAATTTTAAATTTACATTTTAAATCTAACCCGACGTTTCGAATGCTTTGCAGCAATCGTGTTCACGGTAAGACGAGATGGAGGTGTCTGTCAGTAAGTCAGTTCATCTACCTCCAACGGTTTCTAAGCTTCCGGGCATACAGTTCAGGATTCACACAAAACGCACTAACAGTATCTTGAGGTCTTACAGTGCGGTCACAGACATGGGATTTTATATTTTTCAAAAGTGGGTTCCAGGTGTTAGATAATCCCCAACCATCTTCTCTATTAAAATTAGGATGTTTTTTAATTTCAATAGCCTCACGAACCATTCTTGGAATATAACGTTGTTCTTTAGCGAGGATTTTAGGTTTATCAAATCTTATATAATGATTGGGCTTGTCTATGGTATGTTCACACACTGCAGACTTCGATGTACGCCTATGCTTGATATCCGATATATGTTCCTTAACTCTTTTACCGATGCTCCTCTTTGTTTGACCTATGTATGACAAGCCACTATCGCAGTCAAGTTTATATACTCCAGCACATTGTAAAGGAATATTACTTTTGATAGGTCTCAAGAATTGGCTCACTTTCCTTCGAGGTTTGTAGATAGTTTTAATAGAAACCTTTTTTAAGATGTTGCCAATTCTGTCAGTAACTCCTTTCACATATGGTAGTAGGGCCGGTTGACGCTCAACTGTAGGTGGCTTGATGTGGTTTCTGCGACGCTGGCGAGGTACGGGCAGGTGGTTGTTGAACAAGGCATGCTTGATATGCTGCAGCTCGTCCTCTAGGTGTTCAGCGTCACAGATGTGTTGTGTTCTCTGAAACAAAGATTTGCCAACGGTAGCTAACTGGCTAGGGTGGTGGTGTGATTTACCATTGAGATACCTATCTGTATGTGTGGGTTTCCTATAAACAGTGTGTCCCAATGTATTGTCAGGATTCTTGATAATAAGAATATCAAGGAAAGCTAAAGTATTATTTGATTGCAATTCCATTGTAAATTGTATTTTGTTGTTAATGGAATTAAGGTGTTCTAGAAAAGCAGATGTTTGATTTATAGGTAGTATTGTGAAGGTGTCATCTACGTACCGTTTAAAGATGTTCGGTATAGCAGGTGCAGAGGACAGGGCCCTCGCCTCGAAGTGCTCCATGTAGATATCGGCAACAACGGGGGAGACCGGGGAACCCATTGCCACTCCATCCACTTGTACATAGAATTCATCCTTCCACATCAAATAGCCAGATGTTAAGCAATGCTTCAGTAATTCTGCATATTCTACAGGCATGTTGTTATCCTCCAGCTTTCTCTTGACAATTTCAATGCAGTCAATCACTGGAAGGCTGGTAAATAGTGACAGTACATCGAAACTAACCATAATGTCGTTGTCATTTAATTTCACTTGTTGAATATCATTAACAAACTGGTAAGAATCCTTTGACATAAGTTTGTGTATGTCCCCGGAGAGGTGTCAGTATCCTTGCAACGTGTTTAGCCAGTTTATATGTTGGTGTATCAATCTGGCCGACTATGGGACGTAGTGGAACACGATTGCTGCAAAGCATTCGAAACGTCGGGTTAGATTTAAAATGTAAATTTAAAATTTAATTCAATATACGCGAGTTAAATCCGTAAAAATAGTTTTATTTCAATGTGTAGTACTCGTGAAAACCTTAGAAAACACTAAACTCAAGTTGGGAAGAATTCAAAGTTAAGACCAACTCGAGTCATCTCGAGCTAGTAACTCGAGTTGACCATCACTATGTGTGTACTTATATTAATACACTGGCCAGTTATTGTTTCGATTTTGTTCGTTTATTTGTTTGTTATTTTTTATAATTTATTTTTCTTAAAAATGATTTGTTTATGTTCTTTACCGTTTCAGAGTATATAGCGTCATTTAAAACCCCAAAAAAATAACATTAGACGTACGTTTCCACTAACTGAAGAAGGGCAATGAGACTACATTCCTTATTTTATATAAACTATACATGAATGACAAAAAATACATAAATATAAGTCGTATTGTAAGAGACGAGTTGCGTGTGTTAGTTGATATTTTACTAAATTCTTCCAGTTTTACTTTTTATCTTATGACAATTGTTAATTATCAATATTATAATATTTTATATTAATTGTGTAGTAAAATTTTAATTAAATTTATAATACTATATTATTCAAAATTCTTTAAAAAAATACAAAAATGTCATTCATCTAGTTTCTCAGGTGAAGGTTAAATAAAAATAATAAATAAACAAGAAATCAAAGCACAAATCCCTCTGTTCTATTAATGACAATTATTATTATTTTTACCAATTAATAATCCTAATTTATTATATAATTATTATAATTTTCATTTTTAATAAGTTTTACAAAATTGCATGCATTATTTTTATTTGTTACCTGCCTTTAGTTAATTAGTTAGTTTTATTTCTTGTTCCTCATTAGATCTCCGCATTTGATAATACTCGAATGTTTTTTTTAGAAGTAGATTTTAATGTAGATATATGTATATGTAATCTTCAATAATTATTGTATTTTGTGTTTTATTTGTGCCAAAATAAAAAAATGTTTTAATTTCAGAATTGTTGTGATAAATAAGATTATTATATAACATTGTAAATATTGTTCATATTGTATCTTCAGATGCATTTTTATTATTGACATTTGACAATGAAATAAATGTTTTAACTTTTTAAATAATCACATTTGAAGCAGTCACTTTTATCTTTTGAAAAAAAGGTAGATTGTCTGATTGAAAATTATTACCAAACAATTATTCATATTATTGTCTTGTTTTTTAATTAATTTTATTTACACGTGTTATTGAATTTATAAGTATTATATACAATTTAGAACTTTAAAATCATGGCAATGTTATCAATTTCTATTTATGTTGAAATTCCATTAAAGATCCGTTACAGTACTATGTATTTTAATGAAATATATTTGGGGATTGAAATGAAACTATTTTTACCACGACAAGACGAGATGGAGGTCAGTAAGTCAGTTACTGACCAACTGACTTATTGACAGACACCTCCGTCAAATGTAAATTTAAAATTGAATTATACGCGAGTTAAATTCGTAAAAACAGTTTTATTTGAAGTGTAGTTCTCGTACGTGGGTGTTTAACAACGATATAGGTGAGTGACACAAGTTTGGATTCACGTGGCACAGGTAGGAAAGGGGTGCTCGGAATCGATTTAAAATTTTATTTTATTTTAATCTTTTCTGGTATTCCTGTCAATTTTCTACTATTTTAATGTTTCCGCCTCCTTCAGTGTCACACCTTCCCGACTTGTGTCATTTGATATATTTTTGAAGTTTTATATTTTTTATTATACTAATCCTCAATGACATTTAATATATATACTAATAATGACGTATGTAATTTTAACGTGCAATGTAATCCCCAGGCGACAACAAACCGATCTGGCAAGTGGCGGAGGAACGAGAGGAGAACAAACATCTACAGAAGGAGAACGCGCCCTACGGAGAGTACGGCGGCTGGCACAAGGCGGCCAAGGTCACTACACCACTGACTATCTCATTACATATATCATCGATTATCGATATGACAAATTTCGATATTAAAAAATAATACTATCTTAAGATATTTCAAGCGTCTACCTGTTGCAGTTATTAACCTAGCACTAAACTAAGTAACGATTGTTGTACGGAAGCACTCTTAAATATTTTGTTGTTATAACGGCAATAAAAATACATTATCTGTGAACATTTCAACTGTCTAGCTGTAACAGCCTGGAAACAAACAGACGGACAGCGAAGTCTTAGTAATAGGGTTCCGTTTTTACCCTTCGGGTACGGAACCTTAAAAAACGTTTCTTAGATATATTTATGAATATGCAAAAGCTGACATGCAATATTCGACGTCTCTGACGTCATAGGTCTCGTAGCAATTATGAGATAGTATCATAAAATAAAAATTCGTCAGGTGGACTCCCCCACCGTCACCACCACGCTCAAGAACCTGGGAGCACTCTACAGACGACAGGGCAAGTACGAGGCCGCAGAGACACTCGAGGACTGCGCCCTCAGGAGCAGGAAGGAGGTGAGGAGGGAGGGGAGGAAGGGACCTTCAGCCCCACGACCATTATAGTAGACCATTCTACTTCTTCTAGTTCAATGTTCTTTCCTCTTTCCATTTCTACTTTTAGATTATTGATTTATTAATAATGTTTGGGGCACAATAGTAACTGATATCTCGTCCATGTTGCACGCTGCCTAGCACGGTCCGCCTCACGTAAGTCGCGATAGACTACAGTTCAAATATCACTAATAAAAAAAAAACACTACTCCTAGTAAATCATAACGCATGACACTTATGTTTAGTTTGAATTAGTTTATTATTTTATACGATTGCTAATAAAACCAAAATTTTACTTTCAAAGTTCTAAAAACCCAGGTTACAAAATTGAATCGAAATTTTAAAAGAAGGAGGTAAATTTTAGGCATTGGACATCGTGAAACAGTCGCGTGCGAGGACCGGCCGGAGAGACCCCGAGCGAGAGACCGATGAGGTTAGACCCCGACCTTTAACCCCCCCCTCGGTCCCGGCCTTTGACCTTGACTTGTATCACCATGCCTGTATATCTGACCATTCATTCAAAATTACCTTATCAAGGATCCACCTGACCTATTAGCATCTGACCCAAACTGCCTATATAAATTACCTTTCAAAATACTCTACAGGGTTATTTATAATTAATAAGTCAACCCTTGCAGGCAGCCCCTCGATGTCAATCCCAACAACATTTGTTCTACGACTTTTTACAAATCTTGATAAACAACACAAAAAAAACGAAACAAAATAATGTTTGCTCTCTCTTTTGCTTAAATTGCTTTCCCTAAGAAGTACTTAAGAGGTCAACGCCCGACCACCATACCTACGCTTAGAGTTAATGCCAGTTCAGAGGCAACAAACCCAATTTTTAAAACTATTAATTTTAAAAAGTCGTAGAACAAATGTTGTCGAGATTGATGTAGAGAGGCTGCCTGCTAGATAGGGTGGTCAACTAATTACAAATAACCCATATATTTTTAATATCCATATTCTATTTCCCTGTGTGTCCGTTGCTGTCGTCATTTCAATCCTAGCCACGATAGTCTGTTCGTTTTCTTTGCTTTTGTTTCCGTCGCACGAACCAACATCCCGGGAATATTATTTAAAGTATGTAAAGTCATATTTTATTTAATATTCCTCCACTGGCTTGCGGATTGTAAATACATAATTGGATGAATCATTTTTATTTCATTGCCTATAACAATGGTACCAACAGTTGCCTACAACAGTGGTACCAACCGTTTGTAAATAGAACAGTATATGCTTTGTGTGTGTGTGTCTGTGTGCGGCAGCGTTGCGTTCACGATTTAATACAGGGTGCGCTTTTATCATTGGGTCTATTTTTTTTTATATTTTTATTATTTGCACATTTTTATGTTTTGTTTCGTTTTATAGGGTACGAATCAGGCGAGTGAGCCACGCATGAACCTTAAGTCGAAATTGTTCAGCGCTTTAGGTATCAACACTGGCAACCCGCCGCACCAGTAGCGTACGACCTAGAATAAGCACTCGCTCGCTTCTTTCTATGTGAACGATACTCGGGTCGGGTCGGATCGGATCGGATAAGATCGTGTTTTGTATACGAGGATCGTTCACGTCTCACACTCAAATTTTGCCCGCCTATTTGTGTTTGGTATTGCTTTTTTGATTATATAAATATCAAGCAGATTTAATCACAATTATTCCGCAGCGCAAGTGGCGGGCTCGTAGCTTAGAATTATTTATTAGCATGCGTCAGGGATAAGTTTAAGAGAAAAAATATAAAAGAAATATAAAAAAAATACATACGTGTGATAGAGAAGCATGTACCGTCCCCAGATTACATGTTATTTATAAAAATGTTTTAGACTAAGTTTTTTAGTGTTTTAACATCATGACAGAAAATCCGAGTTATGTTTTTTATAACGAATACGTATCTTATTTACAATAATAGTATTTTGAGGCATTTATATAAAATATAACTCGATGGTATATAGAATCTGAAATTTTATTGCATTTAAAGCATTATACGAAAGCACGTGTATACAACGATTTCAATATTTAGCTTATGTTATTTTAATTTGCTGGTAAATAACATTTTATCGACGTAAAATGTATGGCGTGGATGTAAATTTTTATTTTGAATTTTTATGTTCATTATATTTTATAATAATGCATGAACTCATTCCAATATAGCGTATGTTCGGTGTAAGCTTTATAAGTAGTAATAAAGTATTTAAGTATTTTTTTTTATAATTTTGATTTTTATCTTCACGAGGTGCTGCTTGGGAATGTGAATTTTACAATATGTTTTAATTATACGAAATACACAAATTCATTTTTATTGTTTTATTATATCAGTATTGAATCTCCGATGAAAATTTACGAGGTTTGAATTATTATGTCTTAATCGCGTTATCGAATGATAATTTTAAATTGTTAATAAATATTTATGTATCATTTGTTTTTTGTTTTATTTTGTTTTGTTGTTTTAAGTTATGTAAAAGTTAAGGTGAGTCTACAGTGTTATGCAATTTATAGCCCACGAAAAAATGATAAATGTATTAAAAAAACTGGCACAGAGCATGAAAACGCATACAAACAAAAGTAATATGGCGGCTTTCGCTGTTAGACATGTAGTAGATGCATGTAGCATCTCATTCATACCAGTCTTCTACACGAACTCATACAATTCATATATTACATTAATAATTAGACTCATACATGCAATATGTATTTGGTCTTTATAACTGACTAAAATATCTCATACACTTTTTATTTTTTTGCATTTGATTTTAAAAATAAAATTTTGCCGCCAAAAACAATGACAATACGGTTTTAAAAATTTTACGTAAGGGCAAAGTAAATTTTATACAGCCGATAAATAATATTGTAATCTCAAACGCAAGATTCACAGAACATTCACTGTCATACCTCATAACCTTACATATTTAAATGTTCACAATGGAGTGTAAATTGCATAACACGGGGCAGGGCTCGGCCGAGGTGTCGCGGAGCGCCAGTTTCTCGAAACTACGCGAGTCTTTGAGGCGTTCGTCGGTGAGACTTTTCCATCGGATAGCTGGCCGCCACTCGGCTCACCTGCCGCCTGACGTAGACTACACTGACCCAGAGAGGTTTGTTTTAGATCGTACCAGCATAAGGCGTAGAACCGCGACAGAATAGGTGATATTGTTTTGGCTTATTAAAATGTTTGCTTCTTTTTTATTATTTTTCGGAGCACAATGCACAAGAAGTTTTAAGCTGTCACCGCAGCCTCCAGTACACGTTGAGTTTGTTAATGATAAAATCCAAAGGTATAAACAGTTAACCATATATATATATAAATATTTAGCAGCATGAAACGCGCAAGCTCCTTGTCCGAGCTCAGTAAAGCGAGCGTGGCTGACGCGCCGCCGGCCGCCGCGCCCCCACGGTAGCCCCCGCCCTCGGCACGGAGCGTCATCACATACGTCACGTCGACCCTCGTCCGGATAATATCGTTACAGTCATGACTCATGATACTGACATAACACTATTAGTCATGTGTGATCATTGATAAGTATATTTTAAAAAATATAGCAGTAAAGCTATAACGAATATTAGGTATAAATGAAGTAATATTTCTTAAATAAATGTTGCTAGTCGATGTTAAAAATTTATGATGAACTATTTATTCACGCGAGCTTTTGTCGAAATTACGTCAGTTTATTTGTAATAGTTCTATATTAAATAAGATAATAATACTCACAAGTTTAATACATAACAAATAATTAATGTGATGACATTTTAATAACATTCCCATAAACATGTTACGTAGGTACTGTGGTTCTTTGCCAATTTGGGCTGTATTCTGAAAAATATACCATACTGTATACTGGCCAGTACCGTCGTCATATATTGACGTCATATTGATGTTGCGTTACGTAAAATGACGGCCAGCGTGAAGTCATAAATCGATGCTATTTCTACGTTTGTGTTTTAAGTTATTAATTATTATACATTTTAACATAGATAATAGACTTTTCCAAAAGAACGAAGTTCTTAGCTATTCCAAAAATAAGTCACGACTTATTATTTACGTGTGACTTACGTGTTTCAATAATACGTTATTGAAACACAATTAATCTCATCCAGTGATTCTGAAGATGATGAAAAACTTCTTGAGATGCCTGCTTGTCGTGAAAATGCCAAAATAAATTTATTAACATAACATTGATGACATGAATCTTAATGAATCATAAATAAATAGTATATATATTTAATTATTGTTTAATTATATATATTTTGACTTTATTTTAGTGGCCTCCGTAGTTACTTTTGTCAGTAATTTGTGCTGTTATTTCACCAGCGGGCAGTACAATATGGCGATGGCGTCAGCGTCATGATGTCACTATCACTGATCAGTATACTGGAGTATGTTTCGGAATACAGACTTAGAAGGGCTATAGATTATAAGCCTATGAAAGGAAACAATATTAAAAAATATTTTTTAGTTCTATAAACAAGGGCTATTTTTTTATAATCAGCGTGCTATTTTAAACATACATAATATATTAAACTAAAGCCTGTTTCACGATCTTCAAGTAAACGTAAGGCTTGCTTTCAGTTATCTTAAATAACTGTCTAGAAGTTTATGACGCTATAAATAACTAGAACCATCTGATACAGATATTATATTGCTAGTGTTGCTTTGGAGTTAATTCGGAGATTGTGAAACTTTTAAATGTTAGAGAGAGGTGCTTAATTATAAATATGGTAAAGTATGAGAGTTGTTCTTCTACTAAAATATCACCAACAAATTTACACCTCTTAAAAAGTAGTGACGTAGTAATTGAAACAAAAAATGTATTTTAGCATCGTCAGTATTTTGCCGAAGTGTACTTAATAAGGTTTCCCGGCTTAGTCCACGCGCAAAGCCTTTGTAATATTAGAAACTAGATCAATAAGAAATTGAGCGAGATTGTGTAACGTTCAGGAATTTCACGACATGAAAATTTCAGCTACTGAGATTCAAAATGTTATGAAGTCTCATTCGTCGAAGCTTTTTTATTATATTGATCTCAGTTAAGTAATACTATCTGAAATAAATTATGAATGAAATAATGTGTATTAATTATCATAACCTTCCCGTAATGTTAATTCGAACTCCTGTTTATTTTTATCCAAACAATATTTTTAAAACGTTTTGCGGGGACATTGGTATACCTATGATAATAAACAATTAGGCATTAATTTAATAAACTTAATAAACCATGTATATATACGGTTTTTATTTATTTTTAAACATGACATTAATAATCCTAAGATTTATTGTAAATTTGAATTGTTAGGGCTGCCGAGTGGTATATTAGTCTCAGTTACTACTTAAATAAATAAAAGTAAGATCATAAAAAAAAAATGCATGAATTTGCTAAGAATTAATTGGTGTTTAAGTAACTTTTTAATTCTTAATACATTATCGTATAAGGAAAAATATTGAAAAAATCTTAACATAGGCTAATAAATGTCGCCTCCATCCCGATAAGACGAAATATTATATTTACCTAGAATGCTCGATTCACTTAATTGGAAAAGCGACAGGATGAAATCCCAGAGGTTGCTGGTTCGATTCCTGCCCAGGTTGATGAAATTTCTGTTAAACATATATATTTTATCAAATTAACAGATAAACTTAACATCCCTAAACATGTTCATGGACTTTTTCAAACAATTCCTAATTTTAAGTTATTGGTTTATGTTTATATTGTTAGTGTTTTTTCAACTTTAATCTGTCGTCACACCGGGCAGTCAACCCTAAAGTTTTTGGGTCTGATGAGAAACGCAGACGACTTGCGGTGTATTTATGAGCGGACACTTCATTATACGCGACTCAGCGATTATTTCAGATGTTCTATTTTTTTATTTGTTGTTGTAATAATATTTTATATTAACTTTATTAGCATGTACTTTGCCATGCATACCTAAGTATGTGGACCCAGTCATTAACTAGAGATGTTCAAGTTTATAGAAGAAAGCTAGATCAACATTTGATTTAAATTATCTAATCCTACTACTATTATAAAGGCGAAAGTTTGTAAGTATGGATGTTTGTTACTCTTTCACGTAAAAACTACTGAATGGATTTGAATGAAACTTTACCACAATATAACTTATACATCAGAATAACACATAGGCTATAGATTATACATCAGAATAACACATAGGCTACAATTTTTGAGGTTTTTAATGTGAGGTCGTAAAAAAAAGACTGACTGAATCCAACAAGATAGATCAAAACAATTTACTACAGTATTGTACAACTTAAAAAGGTCTACAAAAAAGTCCGTGATGGTATATGTTTTTCTCTTAGGAATAACCCACAATAACCATTTTTTATCCTTTACTTTGTACGAGAAACAATGGCTTATTTACGAAGCGATTTTAAGCAATACAGTATTAATCCTTATCCAATTAAGTATCTTAAATACATTGTGCATTTAATAAAGATCACGTGTTTCCAAAGCGAAGAATCTGCATGTTTATGCTGAAGGAAAAAGATCGTTAAATGTAGTTTATAGGAGCATACTGCAGTAGCTACCTATATGATTAGGGCTCTGCAGTGCTTAGTTACCGTATTTCTTACTTATTACTAGACTAGACGGGACGAACCTGAAGTCCACGCGAACGAAGTCGCGGGCAAAAACTAGTTTAATTATATATCTATCACATTTAATATTTTATCGTTCTTTGAAATAAAGTAATGATATTTAGTAGGTAGGTTCTGTTTTATTCCGACGTAAATACCTACGATCTAAATTAAGGAGTCATCCGTTCGTCACCACTAAAATAGGATAAAAAATGAATTAAATGTCAAATATCGACATATATTGATCATCGTGCTCGTGAGGCGCAGCTGCCAAAACAACTCGAATCCAAAACAAAGGGTGCTGGAATGAAACGTCTTACAAAATACAGTAGGTAGGTACACTACAGTGCAGCGAACTACAGATTCACAAAATACATCGGTACTGAATTGCCTGACTGAATACCATATACCCAAACTCTTCTTCAACAGGTATTATGTACACAATAATTTATGCAAGGAAGTAGGTATACGTAATAAATTGGTAACGAAGATATGTATGTATGTATGTATGTGCCTATGCTAATGTGTTTGATCGTGTTTTTAGAACAACAATAAAAGAATCTTTGGATTAATCGGACAAACGGATAGACATATGTATGTAATAATACATATGTCTATTCGTTTGTCCGATTCATAAGAGAAAGATCATCGTTCACTTACTGACTCATCACGAAATTTCAGTAGGTAAGTACAAGATCTAGGAATTTCTAATTTTGCATGGATTCTTGGATCATGGATGGATTCTTTCTTTTTGATACGTAGATACTGACTAAGAACGGAGTTTGTGAAGTTAGAGCCCTAAAGGGTTTGAATAAAACTTAGTTACTGCACGTGCTCGGAGTCTCCAATTTTGCATAGGGATTCTTTTTATGACGTAGGTGCTCACTAAGAGGAAATTCTGCGAAATTTGAAACTTAAAGGGTGGTTTTTGGGGTTGATCGTTTCTATGATGTAGGTCCTTTTTTTTTTTTTTTTTTTTTTTTTTTTTTTTTTTTTTCTTCGTTGGAAAAATGCGTTTCCGCATCGTCACCCAGGCCAGGAAGGCGATGGCCGGGCGGTATGTGCGGCACCCGGCGACTGCCATTTTTAAGGCACCCCACTAAAAAACCAACGGCTGCCCACGACGCTACAATGGGACGCCACGGGATCGCTTTCGCACTCACCGTGGCGCCCCGGCGGAACTCCTCCATATAGGGGTACCCCGGGCAACCAGTGTACCCCTACCTCATAGACCTAGTGCAATGGCGAGAGAGGTCGCCCCCCCCTCTCACCTAGGCCTACGGCTGGGAAGGAATGGGGGCTGAACCCTTCTCCTTCCCAACCTCCAGCGCTGTAAATACAGCAACGGAACCACTCCACAGTCAACTCTGCTATCAGAGAAGTACCAGGAGCGATCCCGCGACCCTACACCACACGCGCTCCAGCGCACTCCTCCCACGACAGCAACGGAATTCCTCCCGGCGATGCTGGATACCTGAGGAGGAATCCATCACTGTTTCCGAACCCCCCGCAACCAAGTGCGCCCCAGCACCGCACCTGGAGCAAGAAGTTCAGCCCACTCTACCCCACACGCCCATCATCAGACAGCCACGGGATACCTCCCGGCGATGCTGGATACCTGAGGAGGCACCCGCGACTGCCCCCGAAACCTCCGCCACCGAATGCGCCCCAGCACCGCAAACGGCAACGGAAATCCCAGGCACCGCAAAATGCCCAGACCATCTCCAGGTCCAAGCCTCCCTCTTGCAGACAGACCACCCCGAAAGGCAGTCTGCCCGCCGGCCAGCCATGAACCGGGCACAAACCCCCATGGCCGACCCACCTCGCGCCGAGTATTAGCCAACGGCTAATGCAAACCCGAAGGATCACATTAACCGTTGTTGCCCAGGGAGCACCGGCCCGTACCGCTTCCGATGCCACCGAACGAATCCGAGCAACAAGGGAAACAGACGGGCACACGAGGAGGTTCTCGGCGATGACGCCCCCCATGATGTAGGTCCTACAGCAAGTTCGGTTTAAGGGATAATAACTGCTTTAGCAACCCTATGAGTTTAATCGACATTTATATTGATGATGACTTATAGTACAAAATTAATTTACGTATCTTTAAATTAGGTCATTTATATGTTTTAAAATGTATAAACTATAACCCTTTAAAGTTTCATCAAACTCCGTCAAGTAGTTTTTGAGTTTAGGAGTATTTTAGTTTATGTTTATGTTTTTTTTAATTTTTAATCACAGTTATTTCTCTTTATTGTAAAGGGTATTATTATTCTCTGAGGTCAGAACCTCTATTTCAATTTTGAAAAATGTCTTACTGTAATGATACGAAAATTAGAAATTATTAACTTCTTTATTTGTTAAAGGATTTAAATAAAAAAAACATTAAGTATATGAAAAGAGAAGCCGCATTCAAAACTGCATTCAAACAGGTTAATCCTTTTCTAAGACAGCGTATTCAAATATACAGACATAGATATACAAACATACAGAAGAACAGACAAAATGAAAAACCATTGTTTTCGGTTCTCATGTTATATAAAGGTTCCCCTTATGTCTTTTTTTATATTCTCCATGTACAGAAATCGATTAGCGATAATTTTATTATACTATGTTTTATGTTTTATTACAGATAGGACGGCTACCTAACAGGATAAGTTTAGTTTATTAGAAAGGAAGTATCGTCCTGATAATCTATAAATCGTAATCTTATTTACTCGCCGAGCCGCCTGGTTATACGAAACATTAATATTTCCTGCATTTATAAAGGTCTCCCTTATAAAGTTCTAGATATTAGGTTTATATTAAATATTGAATACAGAACTAAATAATAGTATAAAAATGATTTTCAATTTGAATTACGTACAAGAATATAATAATAGGTATTTTCATAAGTTTCTAATTTTAAGAACTTAAAAATATATAAATAATATATCACTCGTCTCCACGAAATCGTCCAAGCGTGAGAAGCGAAGGGATGTTGGATCTCAAGGGATTCGCTAACAAGCTGCCTCCGCCTGTAAACATGTGTAACTGTCCTCACAACTACATCTCAATAAATTGAGCATTACTTGGTTCTAATTTAATTATTATTGTAACAGACTATCTTTTTTTTCAACCCTAAAATATCAATAGTACCAACTTATCTAATAAATGCGAAACTTTTATATATACATCTATATATCTATACATATAATAAAATTGTCACTGATCCATTTGTGTACGTGATAAATATTAAAAAAAAATTCATAGGGGGCCTTTATTAGAGTAAGAGAAACCAAAACAATGGTTTATCAGTTTGTCTGTATGTCTGTATGTATATTCTATACATGTAATAAATCTGTAAAGGAGTAGTCTTTATACATTGACAATATTTAAAAAAATATACCAGGATATAATAACTAACAGAATCCATTTTCATCATTTTCAAAATCTTTGTCTGTTTATCTGTTTGTCTTTTAGTTGTGCACACAACACGAAAAAAAATATTTTCAAAAAATCATACATGGGGACCTTTATATAAGCAAGAGAACCCAAAACCATGTTTTTTCATTTTGCCTATTCGTCTGTATGTCTGTATGATTGTACACACTAATCTCAGAAACGGATTAATCGATTTGGATGCAGTTTTTTGGAATATATTACCATGGGATTTCACTTTATATTTTGTTTTTTTTTTAACAATCGGTTAACAAATGAAAAAGTTAATAATCTCTTATTGTCGTACCATTGCTGCTTACCGTTTGAGGGTTTATAGTTTTTACATACTTTGGTAAGTACAAAGGGTAGGTACGTTTTATTAAAATCGAAATTTAAACGTACGAAGTCGCAGGCACAGTTAGTAAGTAAATAAAATTGAAGTGACTGTTTGTAATTCCAAATTACAAGCTTTTACTAAATTAATATGAAAGTAAATATATACGGCGGTTTTAATGAGTAACTTAAGATTTAATAAATTAAAAAAATATTATTCGTCAAAACAAAGTTGAAATAACAACAATATCTCATTCAAATATGAGACGTTATATACAAATTCCATTCAGACGAAGTCGCATGTAATAGCCAGATAATAATAATAATAAAAAATCATTCACTGTGATGTGTTGTATAGATGATACTTACCTACTGGTACTAAGTAGTACACACATTACACAGTAGAGGGTCAATCAAAGTAGTTTAGCTTTAGTGCAGTAGTTGTAACTTATGCTTATCTTCTTAGATTGGACAATTGTTAGTGATCTACCTATAGACCTTAAGAATTTCTGATGATCTTCTAACCTTAATTATTATAAATTCAAAAGCTATAAGTTGGTTTTGTGGTCGAGTAAAATTCTTATCTTTTCTTAAATGCCATAAGTTGATCAGCTTCTAGAATATGTAGGTACCTACTTACTTAAAATTTTGTCAATCATTACTATTTGGAGCAGTTGGATGGTTTCAGTTAGAATGTTTTCTCTAATTTCATATATATTGAAACATACATTAATTTAGCATGTCATACCTTTTGCATACTTTATAAACATCAAAATAACTACATTGTACATAAGCATGAAAATCATTGTCGTATGTTAATATAGAAGAAAAATCTCAGTATTCCTATACTATATTCATCAAAACCTATTAAGAATATTTAATATTTAAAAAATATAATACAAAACAAAAATTAAAAACACAGAAAATTCTGTGAAAAACACAAAGAAATTAGTACATATTCAGAAATATCTATCATTTTAATTCCAAATTTATAATAATGTTATTCCAAATTAATTAATTCCAAATTTATAATTCCAAATTTATATTTCTTTGGGAAATGATTAAAAAATTACCGCGTACAAAAAAGTAAAAGTAGGGATGAAAAGCTTTGAAAAGTTGAGTTAAATAATTAATGATATTAAAAGAAAACTCAGTACAAACATCAAACAGTAAGTTCGTAACAATCAGATGATCATTTTTCACCAGAAAACGAAACCGGATCCGGATGCAACGTTTACATGAATAAATCTTGCTTACTGGTTTGTTACAATTTTAAAAGAAAATTAATTGCACGTTTAATTGCTTACTTAAATGTAATAATATATATTTATGACTTAATAATCGGTTAAAACATTAAATATTATTGACAACGCAGTGATATCGTTTGGAGAAATCTATTGAAATGGAGGACAGGCATTTTTTAATAAATATCTACGTAGTTGAATCAAGAAATTATTTAATCAAAAATTAAATCATTTAGTTTTGGCACATGTAATAAAATCGTACAATTTACTAACAACAGTTTATGAGGGACATATTATTTCCAAACAAAGCGGTGTCGGACAACATTAATGTCATAAAAACTAGGATAAACCGAATGATATAATCGTTACTCGCTTCCAGATTCGAAACTCCGCCCAATCCCCGCCCAGCTGCGCGCGCGCACCTACAGCTGATATCTGAATAGTGTCCTGAAATTCATGATAGAGAGACGTGCAGAGAAAGACGCTTTCAGTTATATTCTAGTGATTTATTTTAACTTATAAAAAATATTTATAAGTGCAGTTTGTTCTTCGTTACTTTGAAAGTTAAATTTATAGTCTTTAGTTGAATTTATATAACGTATATTATCGCTATGTTTAAACAGATCGTGTTTTAGAAGATTCTGTAAAATATTCTCATTGAATAAAAATCTAATTAGGGAAGAGGATACATACTTTGTGAAAGCTATGGAGTTCATAAATACGAATTTCCTATTACAAAACGAATATAAAGATATCCAGAGCTTAGAACCGATTTACCACGAGCTACCTCAAAATGTGGAGTTTCCAAGTTACTTTCAAATGTTGTACGACTATAGTGGCGATAGAGCTGACCAGGTTCCTGGGTACCAGAACTACCAGGAGTGGGATTTTCAGCAATGGTGGGGAGAACAGATGGGTGTCAAAGAAGAAGATGAAGAAACAGGCGCGTCTACTAGTTTTGTTGAAGAAGGTAAAATACAATAAATTTGTGGTTAACTATTTACTAAAACTAAATAATTATTAAATAAAGTTTTTTTATTTAAAATATCAGAGAGGTAGGTAAATTGTCTGTTGCGGACATTTGTCATACGGTTTTTAGTAGGTTTCAGTATTCCTCGCTTCAAACTAATCTTTAAAAAATATTTTCTGGCATATTATATGAATATGAAATAAATAATGGTAGTTTGTACAAAATCATCAATAATGAATTACATATTAACCTAAACTTCGTATACAAACATGATACAATTTGTCAATAATTTAGGTAGGTATATTAAAACAGTAAATACTTGATATAATTTAAATTTAAACTATGCGACAGTTATTTAAGTTAAAGAACCTAGCTACATTTCATGCATATCAAATTGTCAAATTAAACTAGTTTTTGAATGTCCTACAATCAACAGTATGAACTGTAAAAACAGTAATAAATCCGGTTTCCTATCAATAAATCCCACCTGTGGAAGTGATCTTGTAAACATCTCGGCGCCGGCGCCAGCACATCTGATGTACATTTACCTTTTATAGCTGAACCTACACAGATAATGGCTATTGGTTATATATAGAAGACGATCGATTTTATTCACTACATTTTTATGTGCATTCTAATTATTTTGATTAGGTTTTCTTTTATTAAGTACAAACTAAGCTTACGAGAGCTGTGATGGTTAGATAAAGGTGAGAGAACATTCGTGTTATTTTTTACTCTAAAAACAGATTTTAAACAAAGCAAAATAAATGGGCTTATAATAGAATTGAATAAACAATTATTAAATCGGATTTCTATTTGATAACTCTAAAAATAGACATTTTATAAAATAAAATTGTGGAAAATAAAATAAAATTGAATAAAATATTATTTAATTGTATTATTTTTTGTACTTGACTCTAAAAAACATAAATTTCAAAATGTAAAATTGAATGACATATTATTTAATAGTTTTTTTTTTTATATTTAACACTAACAATAAGAAAAATATAAAAAAAAAGAATAAAAAATAATTAATTTGTATTATTTCTTTTTGGTATTGTATAAGTCTAAAAAAAAACAATAAAAAAAATAAATGAATAAAATAAATTTGAATAAAATATTAACTGAATCATCGTTTTGTAACACAAAATTATATATTTTATATTCAGAAGTGCAGTCGTCAGTACCTCGCAAAGAGCGCACAGCATTCACTAAGACACAAATTAGGAGTCTGGAGGCTGAGTTCGAGCGCGCCAACTATCTGACACGATTGAGAAGATATGAAATAGCTGTCGCGTTACATCTTACAGAGAGACAGGTCTGTTATTTATTATTTATAATATCTATATTTTGTTCTTCTGTAATCAAATATTTTTTATATTGAAACTTTAATTTAATTCTTCGTTAGAGTGTGGCGAATTAAATTTTATTTTTTTTATAGAATATACCTAATATTTTCTGACAATGTAGGTATCTATGTTAAACATGTTATTATATTAAAAAAATATATAATTTTACCCATATTAAAGGTTATTTTTTAAGTTAAAATACTTCCATTTAGTAAGCCGTAAACACAAATTGCTTCGTCAATCTCAGCTTTTTTTTTTTTTTTTTTTTTTTTTTTATACTATCTAGGGCAATGCTTGACTACATTCCACCTGATGGTAAGTGGAATGTAGTCTTAGATGGTAAGGCGCATTGCCCTAGCAACCTATTCACTCTTCTCTTGAAGACACCCACATTATGTTTGGCCGGAAATACCGACGCAGGCAAATTGTTCCAGTCCTTCGCTGTACGCACTAAAAATGAGGAAGCAAAGCGCTTCGTTCGGACAGGTGGAATGTCCACAACAAAAGGATGGATGCCTGCCGTGCGTCGGGACGTCCGGTGATGGAAGGGGGACGGGGGAACTAAGTCGTGTAGTTCCTGCGCACACTCACCAAAATGTATCCTATAGAATACTGAGAGGCTAGCAATTTTACGCCTGTGTTCAAGGCTTTGGAGGTCGGTTTCGACCAATTCGGGATCGCCTATAAGCCTCTTTGCTCGCCTCTCAATTGAGTCCAGAACCGCAAGATGAGACTTTGCGGCACCAGCAAATATGTGTCCACAGTACTCTACACACGACCGGATCTGTGCTTTGTATAAAACAAGAAGCTGTCCCGGTGTAAAGTACTGCCGAACCTTCGCAAGAACGGCAAGCTTTGCTGCTGCTGCTCTTGCTCTGGACTCAATGAACCGACCAAAGTTGAGGTTCGAGGAAATCTCTAAGCCTAACAACTGAAGCCGGTCACTGTATTCCAAGGATACATTCTGGAAAGTAGGAGCCATGGTGAAAGGGCTCCTTTTGGCGGTGAATAGACACGTCTGCGTTTTGGTGGCGTTGAACTTGACAAGATTGGCATTGCTCCATGCGGAGACTGCCTGAAGTTTGTCATTCAAACGTTGCACCATGGCTTCTCTTTCAGACTGTACTTGATCTCGACTAGCCCGAGTACTCGGCAGATATCTTTCTACAACTGTGCTGTCGTCTGCATACCCATAGATACCGGGCTTCAACAGATCATTAATGTGCAGCAGAAACAGAGTTGCAGAAAGAACGGACCCCTGAGGCACTCCGGCATTTATTGTCAAGGGTTCCGAGGAACACCCGTCGACAACTACTCGGAGAGATCTGTGGCTCAGAAAGTCCGTTACCCAGCCGATCAGACCAGGAGATATACCGTACGCTGAAAGCTTGCATATAAGGCTCGCATGCCAGACCCTGTCAAATGCCCTCGAGACGTCCAGAGAGACGGCGACCGCTTCTCCGTTCTTCTCGATGGCCTCGCCTAAAATGTGAGTAGCATACACTAGGAGGTCCCCAGTAGACCTATTATGGCGAAACCCGTACTGTCGGTCACTGAGGAGATCGTTACCTTCTAGGTATGCTAGTAGGCGCGAGTTCAATACACGCTCCATAATCTTGCAGAGTATGGAGGTGATTGAAATCGGTCTGTAATTGACAGGGTCGGCACGGCTGCCTTTTTTGGGCACGGGTTGCACATTAGCAAGCTTCCAGGATTTCGGCACTATTCCAGTCATGAAAGAGAGGCGATACAGACGTGTCAGTACAGGAGACAACTCAGCTGCGCATGTCTTGAGCAGAATGGCTGGTATACCATCAGGACCACTGGCTTTATTCACATCTAAACGACACAATGTTCTCCATACCTCTTTGTTAGTGATCCGGATTTCAGGCATCGAAATACCGCAGTGAGGAAGATGTGCTGGAGAAGCATTGCCAGTGTCTAGATGCGAATTATCAGCAAACAGAGAAGCAAGTACATTCGCTTTCTCTGTTGCTGTGTGGGCCAGGGATCCATCCGGTTTCAGCAGAGCAGGCAGTGAGGGTTAGCAGAAATTCGACTCGATCGCTTTCGCAAGAGACCAGAAAGCTCGACTGCCAGTTGGTCTGACAGAGAGCTTTTCGCCATTCTTAGCGATTCGATCGAGACGAGCCTTCCGCAATGCCTTTTTGTAGGACTTGGCAGCTTGGTTAAAGGCTCTCTTCTTTATACTTACATCCGGAATTTTGCGGCTTCGAGCATCAGCCCAAATAAGGTATGCCGAATGTTTTCGGTCATGTGCATGACGACATTCGGCATTAAACCATGGGCGAGCTTTGCCACCGATGGGGACGTCAGCAAAAGGAATAAAATACTCCATTGCCTGATGCACCACATCAGTTATAGCATCCGCGCAACTCGACGGATCCAAAGAAGAGAAGCAGACCTGCCGCCAAGGATAAGACGCAAAAAAGTGCCGCATCTCATCCCAATCTGCTGACTTGTATTTCCATACTCGCCTAACACCATGTGGTTCGAAAGCTGGTGGGGAATATGTAAATACAGATTTCACCAGACAGTGATCGGAGGTTCCCAAGGGGGACGTGACCTCTACACGATACCTGTCCGGATCAGTTGTCAGCAGAAGGTCCAGGCAATTGGCTGTATGGCCTACCACATCTGGTACCCTTGTCGCTTGCTTCACCAGCTGAAAGAGGTCCAAGGACAACGCAAAGTTCCGCGCTTCTCTTCCAGCATGGTCGGTCTTCTGGTACGGGAACAGCCAGTCCTGATGACAGGCATTAAAGTCCCCCAGAAAGACGAGCTGCGCCGAAGGGTACTGATACAGAGCCATATCTGCAGCCTCACTGAGATACTCAAATAAACGAGTTGTCTCCTGGTCACCGCTGTGCGAACGGTAGACACAGGAATACAGGATTTTTTCGTTTCCTGTGTCCACTAAAACCCATAGGGAAGAAAAAGTGGGGTCTTCAAGGTGACGGAGACGCTGAATACAGAGGTCGTTCTGCGCATACACACTGACTCCGGCCCGTGAGCGAAAGTTGTGCTCTAACGAGTAACCGGGATAATCCAAGTATGCAGCGCTCAAAAGACATTGTATCTGCGTCTCCGTCAAAAAGAGCAAGTGCGGCTGCTCTGTCTCCAGGTGGTGGTGGACAGCTAAAAGATTTGAGTGCAAACCCCTTATATTAGTGAGGTGCACTTTATATGAGGAGGAGTGCAACCGCTGCCTTAACTTGTTCCCTTTTTTAAACTTTTTCATAAAAAAATAAATATAAAAGTGAATAGGGATGGGAAATGGCAGTTGAACGAGGCGGTACATATCGAACCCGACGTCGAAATTGGTGATGTCTTGCCACTGGGAGGCTAGTCTGGAGACTGCGGGGACGCCCGAACCCCCCCAGGGATCGCCATCGGGCCTCCTCGTCTGGTCGCCAACCAGCACGATGGAGCCACCCTGGGATTTTTCGCAGCTGGCGGGGCAGCCTTTCGTGGGTGGCTAACCCACTAATTGGGCCCCCAACTATCTGCGGGCGGCCAGCGGAAAGCCGTCGCTTCGGATCCCGCTACCCTCCTCGACTAGACACCCGACAAAACAAACACCAACCCGACGTCAAACCGGTTCGCCAACGCACCGCAACTGTTCAGACCCATTTCCCATAAACGGCTTCATCGAGCAACGTGCCGGAACACGACTAGGTCGCTTTGCGGCACGACTCTGCCCGATGGGTGGTAACTTTGCCGGCGACCGGATGTTATGGTCTACCACCAAGAACAAGCTTTATGTGAAGCGATGGCACAACGTTATGTAGAGGCACCCAAGTTTGTTGCAGAATGTACTTTACGTCTACTTGAAGCTCCCTCGTAGGCCAACACTTTTTGGTCCTGTGATCGATTTATGACGTCAAATTAGACAAAAAAAACTTTTTTAACTAGTAAATATTTGTATTTTTCAAAATAACTTTACGTTCTCGATGTTTTTGAGTATTCTTTTAGGTTTCGGAACACCTAAATACATATAAATGAGTCGAAAACATTCAGTTTTTTTTGCGGATTTGTGTGGTTAGGCAAATGCAGATTTTTTTTCATTTCGGAAGATTGATTGTTTTATATTTTTGAAACGACGTTATTTGACTTATAACATATCGAGATGTTTTTAGGGTTCTGTACCCCGAAAAGAAAAAACGGAACTCTTATAGGACCACTTGGTGGTCCGTCCGTTAGTATTCTTTCTTTTCTCAGGAACGCATGGAGTTATCAAGCTGAAACTTATATCAAATACTCAAGTCTATCGTTCCTTGAAGTCGTGAAAAATAAAAATCTAAACCAACGCAATCAAAAGAGACAACCGTTTAAGCCGCTAGGTTCCGTAAATTTTCGAAACTCGCAAGGAAATCAAAACCTACAGGGTACTTACTAGGTTTCATCGACCAGAATCTTGTAATTTGGCATGAAACAAGCTTTTATAGCACATATAAAGGAAAAACTCCGAAAACCTTACATTTTTAGCATAAGGTATAATGGTACGGAACTCTTCGTGCGCAAGACCGACTCGCTCTTGACCGATTTTTTTATTATTTTTTTGACCTAACTAAATGTGTCCTCTTAATATGTATAGTATATTGTTTAAAGTTACTATATAAGAATAACAATTACAGGTAAAAGTATGGTTCCAGAACAGAAGAATGAAATGGAAGCGAACCAAAGGAGTCGCCAAGAGTTGTAAGAAAGAGGATTAGATACAATAAATATTCATTAAAACTAAAAAATATATCTAAGGAGTTGTTTGTGACACAGGGTGTATACTTTACCATGGATTTACTTACTATTTGTAATTTTCATACGAGCGTGAATTCTTATAAATGGTATTTTGCACATTTTTCTGCAGTGTAAAAAATAATCGTTTTTAAAATATGATTTAACCAAAGAGTACAATGTCTGCCTGTCAATGTCTATGTAAAATCACACAAAATATTGTATAGAATAAAAATTAAACACATTTTTCAGGACATAGGGATATGTTTATTAGACAAATTCATATCTGAGTGGCGCCATCGCGCGCCCGACATACAAACTAAAAAATAATGCAAAACTAAAACACTATCTTTGGAAGAAACATAACATCCGGTCTATGAAGGAATTTGTTCATAACGTGAGCATCGAAACAGGCGAATAATAACATTCCTTGAAACTTCCAAATACTATAGTATTATATAATAACAATTATCGCATATTAAGGCGAAAGCTTCCGAACGTAATAACATTTTTTTAGATTTTCTTAAACGCGAAGACGGCGACTAAAATCGTAAATTTGTTTGCCGGTTAATCATTTGTTAATTAACAAAAAATCAAACAATTTAAAGCAACAATTAAAACTATATAAGAACCGATTACCGCTTACATAATATTGAGCTTTGACAAATTAACGATTTTAATCACCGTATAATTAATATCTTACAGTAATTAAATCACACAATGTGCAACCAAATTAAATCCAAACCAACAACTTACTATAAAGCCATAATTTGGCGGACATTACATATTATATCAATACGTGTATCATAATACAAAAAGAAATATAATAAAAAGAAAGATTGTTATATTTAGACACTCCTCTGCTATATACATTGATTCAAAATCATTTAATTGTAAGGATGTTCGTATATTGGCGGACGATTATTTACATTTAGTTTGATATAAAAATACATACATCTCTGATTAATTCTAATGTGTTTTATTTACATGTCCTGTAATTGTATCTGAACCTACATTTTATATACATGTGTTATTATCTGTCGATAAAGGCCTCGTTATTGCTTAAAATATAATTGGTTGATAATAATAATAAATTTAATAAAATTACACTTCACGGTATAAACATTTTTATTACAGTTCAGGGAACTCCAATTTATTATGTATTTTAACTATTTTTTTTGGTCCAGAAGCATCGCCTTAACACACAGTACATCTAAACATTAACATGTGACAGTACCCTAAGATTGACCAAAAATAAAATACTAGTAGTTCTCAACAATAGATATATGTTTAACTTACATTCAACGATGAGCTTCACCGATATAAAAGTTACATTTCACTATATACAAGAGCCCGTCTGTCAGGCTCCGCTCCCCTTACACTCATTTGGAATACGCTTATCAATTATACGCAGTTAATTGGTCTCTATACATTTGTTCCGATACATACAAGGTTATAGAACTTATAAAAACATACGAAATACATGTGAATACCACGTTCATGATTTAGTCGGTATGATTTGTATCCTGGTGTTAGGTTCAGTGCACTCTATATTAATAATCACTAAATTAATATTACATGGAAAAATATAATGCAATGATATTCAAACTATAATTACCTATACATGATTTAGTTTAAGTGATTATAGTATATTTGTTGATAATTACTCACAACTAATATAATATAGTAACTTGATTATTTTAAACTAATTTCATGCAAATGATAGGAAGTTGAAGTGAATAAATTATAAATGCATTTTCTAACCGACTAGAGAATTTAGATTTTCAAGTGGAACTATAATTCGTATTTGACATTCTAAAGTTTGTATGGTTTAATGTTTGTATGAATGACTAAATAAATAAAGGTGATGTTCCATATCATTTGCACGACCCTACCACCCACCACACACGTCACCACTGCTCACAGTCCGTCCTACTCTACTATGTACATAAGGCTTTCTGGTGGTCTCACTTATATATTGCTGCGCTCGAGGCGTTATCACTAAATACGAAAATAGGATTCTGTTAATAATTTAGAAGTCCACTTAGATATGTTAACACTAAACACTTCGATATTCACCGTCTACAGTCTCCTCTGCGGCTAAATAACCACAAATATGAGGTTTCGTTATGGTCTCTGTTCACTCGCGGGCTGCGTCGCGGCGGTGGCGATGGGGATCACCACTCCCTGGTTCAGCACCAGCGTCTGCGGGATCACCGTCAATGATTTGGGTATTTTGGGCATCACCATCGGACTCGTCACTACGGGTATGTTGGGCGACATTATCGTCTCAGTGGTGATGGACACGGCCGGACCCAATTGCGGCAGTTTGATGGGCGTCGAGACCAACAGAGGCGTCGAGACCGAAGTCGAGGGCGTGTGTGACGTCACCGTCGAGGACGTGTGTGACGTCACCGTCGCCGTCTTGGGTGTTATGGGCGCTATGGTGATGTTCTTCAACCCGACGTTCTTGAGTATGGTGGCCGCGTTGGCGGCTATCTGTAACTCCGGCATGGAACTCTTCTCGTCCTTCTCCGTCACTATATTCTGCAGCACGGTTCCTCCGTTGCCCAGCATCGCACTGGTCTGGATCTCCGTTATCACAGTATTTTCTTCAGCCTGTTTGAATTTGCTCTCCTTCTCTTGCACTCGTTGCTGTCTTTCGCGGCGTATTTTGCACATTTTATTATAATCCTCGAAGGTGATGTGGTATCTGTTGCCGGCCGATATGACCTGCACGAGGCTGGGCAGACTGTGACCGTCCACGGCCAGCCGACGAGGCTCCGAGGATAAGCGGTTCAGGTCTTCCTGGAGAGGACACGGTGACTATTAAGTATGTAACCGATAAAAAAAATAAGTGTTCTTGTAGATATAGAAACAAATAAGAAACTTACTTGAGTAATGGGCATGAGAGTGGGCCTCCATCCTTTACTATTGACCTTCTGCTTCTTCGGGGTGGCTTCCTTCTTTTCTTTATGCTCAGGTTTATCTTTTCTATCCTTGCTTGGCTCGAACTTGAGGCCCGGCATTTCTTTCTTTTCCTTGGAGGTCTCATATTTCGGTGGGAGGGGGGAGGCCGCCACTTCCGTGGGGTCGGACGCGGAGACTCCCTTCACTAACTGTTGGATGTTATGCAAAACATTCTGTATTGACTTCCTTCCGTGAGCGTTGGGCGTATTTATAGCTATCAATTCTGGAGGCAACGCCTTTGTCTTTTTCTCATTTTTGGTCTTAGATTTGGGCAAGTTACCAGGTGGCGGCATGAATTTTTTGGGATCTTTTTCTTCTGGATTTTGATTGGATTTGAGCAAACTTTTTCCATTCATAGACGGCTTCTTGCGGTACTCAATCAAACTAACGGATTCCCTCCTAGTGGAGTCTGGAGGCGTGTTGTCGTAAGCCCGAAGTCGGCTCTGTAAAGACGAACTATAGTTCGCGGCGTGCGGGGAAGCGTTGTGGGACAATACGAGGTCACCGTTTCTAAAATATTTTTCCAATAAGATCAGGTGTCGTAAGAAACTTGATTGGTTTCCATACGGTCTCTGGAGTTCGTTCCAAAGCTTTTTTATTTCTGGATCATATTGGATCATGGTGTTACACTTCTCCCACCCCTCGGGTGTGACTCCTTTAACGTTATTAAACTCAATATTACATTGAAGATTCATTTCTTCTTCACCGGGGAAGAGCTCTCTCACCGATATAGAAGGATTGGTTTCCAATCTTTTAACTGGATTCGAGTACTTCATATCTGCCTTCTTTTGTTCCTTATCTAGTGGTATCTTTTTGGAAAGTTCACTTAAATTCTTCTTAACTTGCGAAAAGCTTTCAGTTAACTGCCATTTGTTCTTCAAAGTAGTGATGTCGGCTGATTTTTTATTGGATATTGTTTCTATAGTGCATTCATCATTTAGTGAGATATTTTTAAGAAGAGAGATTTCTTTAATCTTTTCTTGTTCGAAGGTATCTGCATCGCTATCTTTTCTGATCGATTTGTCTTTTTGAACCAATATTTGTCCTAATTTCTGGACCTTCTTTGCGTTTTTATCGTTAATTCTCTGATGGAGACCAGCTTTTTGAATTCCCATGTTATGTATTTTCAAAATATTCCTTTGTTTTTGCGTTGAATTCATTTTGTGCTGGAATTGGGCTGGATTGTTCTGCTTTTGCAATAAGTAACGTAACTCTGTTTGCTTGTCCAGAGGCAGTAAGAGAGTTTCTTGGTCGGATATCATGTCGGATTCTGAAGCATCACTTTGAGGGTTACTTTCCGTCGGTTTTGCTCCAGGGACGGGTATTTTATTTGAGGATATGAGACTCTCTATGTCTTCTTCTATGGGTGGAGGTTGAGATTGGAGATTTGTTTCATTCTGAATTTCAGTTTCATTTGGACGACCTTCCTCAGGTGTTAAACTTAAGTTATCTTCCTTACCTTTTTCTTTTTCCGGGGAACTCTCCGTGGTTCTTTCCGAGGATACGCTCTCTCTCAATTCTGTTTTCTCGGGTTCTACTGATTTTCTTTGTTTAGATTTTGTTCGGGCTTTCTTCTTCTGTTTATTGGCGCTGTTGTTGCAATCTTCGAGTACTTTAGTGTCATCTGTGTCTTGAGTTAGTTCTGGGGGTATTTCGACATTGTAAATTTGAAGTAGTCTGAAATAGATAAAAATATGCGTTATACATATTTTGTTTCTAGGTTTTCTTAGTTAGAAAAACCAATTTTTGTTTAAAATAAGAAAGTTATTTTCTTTTTTGCAATGCAAATACTGGGAGGTTAATTCTTCAGTAAAGAGAATTAAAACAAGAGGAGTTTTAGCCATCGCCTGCTCCGTTGTTGTTGACTACAAAACATCCGGTGGCCGCCTTCATACATATAATGTAATACAATATCGCACTAACTTCCTAGTGTATGCGGTGCGGTGCTTGTCGTTGTGTCCGGGGCGCGCCAGCAGTGAGCAGTAGTAGCGACACACCTGGCACAGCACGGGCCGCTCCAGAAACTGCACCGGCACGCGCAGACGAGACAGTACCGGGTTCAGATCCAGGAAGCCCTTTGAACAATCATTTATGCAAGTTAGACTTGCTTTCATACTAATGATCGCCGTTTATTTATTTGTTTCAGTTCAATAAGGCATTAAACTTTCAGTTACGAAAGTTCTATCGCGACAGGGTTGAACCAAGAGGTGGGCAATCAAACATATGTTCCGATTAGACAGAACAATGAGCACACTGCTTAAAAGTCATTGGGGGAGTCATTAAAAAAAAAATAAACATAGTGCAAATACAACACAAAAGTTTTACAGTACTGACAAGACGGATAGAGGACATGTAACAGAACACCTGTTATCACAGTGTTCTGTCACAGGGGGCGCGTCTGGTGGTAGTTGGAAAAATGTGTAAGTGGCGGTGTTACTCACGTAGTGTATAAAGTGCAGCGCGTGGTGCTTGCTGCAGAGTGCGCAGGCCTTGAGTGTTGCCAGGGAGTGGTGGTGATAGTAGTGGTGGTACTCACGTGGTGTATGAAGTGTAGCGCGTGGTGCTTAGTGAAGCGCCTGGTGCATAGCGCGCAGGCCATGAGTGGTGCCAGGGCGCGGTGGTGATAATGGTGGTGGTATTCACGTGGTGTTATGAAGTGCAACGCCAGGTGCTTAATGAGGCGCCTGGTGCATAGCACGCAGGCCATGAGTGGTGCCAGGGCGCGGTGGTGGTATTCACGTGGTGTAAGAAGTGCAGCGCGTGGTGCTTGGTGAGGCGCCTGATGCATAGCGCGCAGGCCATGAGTGGTGCCAGGGCGCGGTGGTGATACTGGTGGTGGTACTCACGTGGTGTATGAAGTGTAGCGCGTGGTGCTTGGTGAGGCGCCTGGTGCATAGTGCGCAGGCCATGAGTGGTGCCAGGGCGCGGTGGTGATAATGGGGGTGGTACTCACGTGGTGTATGAAGTGTAGCGCGTGGTGCTTGGTGAGGCGCCTGGTGCATAGCGCGCAGGCCATGAGTGGTGCCAGGGCGCGGTGGTGATAATGGGGGTGGTACTCACGTGGTGTATGAAGTGTAGCGCGTGGTGCTTGGTGAGGCGCCTGGTGCATAGCGCGCAGGCCATGAGTGGTGCCAGGGCGCGGTGGTGATAATGGGGGTGGTACTCACGTGGTGTATGAAGTGCAGCGCGTGGTGCTTGGTGAGGCGCCTGGTGCATAGCGCGCAGGCCATGAGTGTTGCCAGGGCGCGGTGGTGATAATGGTGGTGGTATTCACGTGGTGTTATGAAGTGCAGCGCGTGGTGCTTAATGAGGCGCCTGGTGCATAGCACGCAGGCCATGAGTGGTGCCAGGACGCGGTGGTGATAGTGGTGGTGGTACTCACGTGGTGTATGAAGTGTAGCGCGTGGTGCTTGGTGAGGCGCCTGATGCATAGCACGCAGGCCATGAGTGGTGCCAGGGCGCGGTGGTGGTACTCACGTGGTGTATGAAGTGCAGCGCGTGGTGCATAGCGCGCAGGCCGTGAGTGTTGCCAGGGCGCGGTGGTGATAGTGGTGGTGGTACTCACGTGGTGTATGAAGTGCAGCGCGTGGTGCTTGGTGAGGCGCCTGTTGCATAGCGCGCAGGCCATGAGTGGTGCCAGGGCGCGGTGGTGATAATGGTGGTGGTACTCACGTGGTCCTTGGTGAGGCGCCTGGTGCATAGCGCGCAGACCATGAGTGTTGCCAGGGCGCGGTGGTGATAATGGTGGTAGTACTCACGTGGTGTATGAAGTGCAGCGCGTGGTGCTTGGTGAGGCGCCTGGTGCATAGCGCGCAGGCCGTGAGTATTGCCAGGGCGCGGTGGTGATAGTGGTGGTGGTACTCACGTGGTGTATGAAGTGCAGCGCGTGGTGCTTGGTGAGGCGCCTGGTGCATAGCGCGCAGGCCATGAGTGGTGCCAGGGCGCGGTGGTGTTCACCACACAGCGGGATGGTGTGCAGCCCGGGGTAGTCCACCTCCAGCTGCAGCTGGAGGAACACACATATATCAGCTTGTATATCTATCTGTGACATATATATGATCTGCCATTTTGTAATGATATAATAGCTGTGCGAACAGAGCGACGGGAGGGTCTCTCGGTGGTTGCAGATTAAAGTCCTTTTGAAGATGAATATTGTCAAATGTAAGGAATCCTAAACAAAATTGATTTGTTTAAAGAAACTTTTCAATCGACACTTTGTATTGTCTGTAAATAAATTGCTTACAATTTTATTGACACTGGACCTCATTTTGATGAGCCACTTGCGTCGTATGGAGTGGTCTGCCGGGGCGGAGCACCCCGTGGTGTGACAGGTGGCCAGGCGCCCCGGGGCCTCCTCACCACTCTCCTCCTCCATGGGACCAAGAAGCTTTTCTGCACTTCTGAAAGAACATTTATGTTTAGTGATCTGCGATAACGTTTGTAATTGTCAAAACCGTTTTACAGTGTGCACACACATATAAGAATGTGCATACATATCGAAGTGTGGAGCGTCTTTTTATTGAATTATTATGGTCTAAATGGGGGTTTTCAGAGTAAAAATCAGATTGGGATGAGTGTACATGATTATCGTGGCAGAAAACGTTATATGTGATGGATGAGTTAAGGTAGTTCATGTACTGAAATGTGTACGCGTGAGTGTGTGTGTGTGTGTGTGTGTGCGCGTACTCACACGGCGGGCGGTGTGATCGCGCGCGCATCAGGCGGCTTGGCGACGGGTCGCTTGCGGTAGGACGGGCAGTTGGCGCGCCGGTCCACGTGCCGGTAACACGCGTCACACAGACAACTGTCGATTGTTAGCTTCTCTTCATCTGTGAAAAAGGACATGGTAATGAATATCTCAAATTGAATACATAGTGACCATCGTGGTTAATTTCTAAAAAATAACTACACGATTAAATTCACATAAAAAACTTAATAAGAACAGAATAAAAAAACAAGATCAGATACAAATTATAAAGTAGGCAATGTATATGTTAAAAAATCAAAAAGTGGATTACCAAAACATTTCAATAAATTGTAATCAAGCAGTATACAAAATATACTTACTGTCCAAGACCTTCCGCTGTCGATCACCGCTCTTCATCTGTGCGATGTGGCAGGGTGTATCAAACAGACCGAATTTTCCTCCACAATAGAAGCACTGGTCCATGCACAGTCTCCCCGGGTGAATGCTGAAGGAAGACGCTTTCTCCGGAATCACGAGGTTCAAGGTCTCCTTCGGTTCTGGATCTGGAGGGATGTCTGTGTCTGTGGGGGTTTGGGATTCATGAAGTTTTTTTTATGATGATCTGAGTTCAAGGTTTTATGCAACAATTATTGTTAATGATTTTATTTGTCTTCAGGAAATACAAAAAAAATGGGATATAAAAAACCAGTTTCAACTATATTGCTGCAATTAGCTATATATGCATTTATAAAATAAAATGCAAATTATTATCTCTTAGGGTAACAACAGCTACGGTTGAAAACCAGTTATTATTTAGCATGTATGTATAAGCAAAATCTTATTCACCAAAATATCCTAAATATTTTTTACAAATATTATAATATGATTTATTATGTACTTAATGCCTTCACCAAAATGTGTAAATGTTATATGATTTAGTATAGCCTTATAACATGTGGTCGTATTTTATTCTAAAATACTAATTAATTATTAAAATAAAACTACTTAAAAAAATACTATTATTAGTATATAATAGGACCACACATTATTAGTAACTTTATTGCTTATTAGAGATTGTCAGATTTATAAATTACAAAATATGAATGAAAATAAGCTTTCATATTATCAAAAGCTTTTATATTATCAAAAGCTTTAATTTAGATATTATTAAAAGCTTTTAACAATTAAATCTGACAAAATCTAATACATTGATATATGGCTAGGACCACTGAAAATTATAAAAAATATAAATATTTATATAGCTTCCTATAAGAGGAGGACTATGGTGAATATTCTTGAAGTGAGGTAAGTGTGGTCATAGCCATGTTACCAGTGGTCAGAGCAATATCCACACACCATGGTTAAGGCGATTACTGTAATGAGATTTTCTGTGCCCACCGTCAGAAGCAGCCCCTGGACCGCCCTGGAACAACAATTATAATTATTTTAGACTAATAGAAACTTTTATATCTAATATCATATTTAAATATGTTAAATAAAAAAAATGAGATTAATTAATATATTTAAATATATTAATTAATCTCAAAAGCAATTTTTTACTAAACTGTTTATTATTTTTAGTAATTTCATAAATAAAAGAGGATTCAAAATAGATCAAACAAGTGAAAATCATTTTGGTTGTTTGTTGTTATTTATTATAGATATTTATTATAGTTATTTTAATAAGTTACTTTAATTAAAGATTTATTAAGAGTTATTTAGAAAGACAATATTATATATTTTTTGCTTAGGAGATATTAAGAAACAATTATTATTTTTTCTTTATATTAATGAGTTTAATATTCAAATAATAATAATTATGAAACAAATAACATTATTTCTTTATTTTTATTGACTATCAGAATATTTTTTACTGATTTAATAAATATTTAAATAAATAATTATGATTTTTAAATTACCTCTCGTCGCTCGATGGTGTAGAAGGCGTCATCTTCACTGGCAGCCTCTCCCAGCTCCAGTGCTGGCTTGCCGGATCTATTCTTGCTCTTCTGGAAGGTCATCTTCAAGGAACTCCTGTACTTTTTCTTGTCTCTCTCTCCACCACGACTTAGTTTGATCACAGTCTTTAGGGTACCAGTGTAGTCTGATTTACTAGCTTTACCCTTGCCCATAGCGCAGTAATTAGAACCATATATACGTTCCTTTTCTTTTAACTTTTCTATTTTAGCCTCGTTTGCTGCCTTGTGAGTTAAAAGACCCAAAGTTCTCAAAACATTTTCTTTTCTTTTTTGACTTTCTGGTGTTTCTAATATAAAGTTACTCGGACCGGGAAGGTTTTCCGTAGAATTACGAGCCGATTTCACTTTCGCACCTTGCTTGACTTGGCAACGTTTGGTGTCTTCAATTTTTATTTCATTTAATTCTTCTTTCTTCTCAGTAAGTGGCAGATCATGCATCGATTCCAATGACAGGATATTTTTATTATCTTTATCTAAATCCATTTCGAGTTTTTCTATTTTCTTAGTTGCGGTGATTGAAGGTTCGACTTTTTCTTCAGCAGTGGAAGTTTCAGTTTTTGCTGTATCGGTGATGATGCTATCTAGTTTTGGGATTTCAGAGGTCATGGATATGTCTTCAGGAATTGTCTTAACACTTTCCAAAGGTGGAGCAACTGCCTCAGCTTCCTTAGGCTGTGAAGCCTCGGGTGATTTGACAGACACAGGGTTAGGAGCCACAGATATAGCAGAAGATTTAATCTGATTTTGTGGAGACTTCATTTGAGGAGGAGGTGATTTTATTTGGGGCGGGGGAGATCTAATTTTCTCTATAGTAGCCATTTTTTCCTCTACCTCAGGATTTGACTCAGTTGCTTTCCGTATCAAGGACAGAGAAGATCTTTTACTTATTTGTACTTCATTGTTTGTTGTATTGTTTACTTTTGACTCGATATTGCGAGTTATAGATATTTGATTCGAATCTATAGCATTTGCTAAGACCTGACTAGGGCTATTTGGATGTAATGTAGCAAACTGATGTAAATCAATCTGTTGTGGTGGGGCCGATTTGTCGACGGATTTCCTTATTTCTGTTAGTGTCACATCCTTGCCCAAAGACTTCTCAAATATACTGATAGCATCAGATTCCTTTGAATGATTGGAACTCGTAGATTCTTTCCTGGCACTTACACTATTTCTTTTTATTAATGTGAGAGAATTAGGCAGGTCTACATCTATAGAACGTCGAACCTGGTCTCTCTTCACTATCGAAATAGCAGAGTTATTTTCGAAACAACTGAGAACATTCTCTTTTTCAAATAATTTCTCAGGCGACCTTACAGGTTGCAAATCTTTTAAAGGCTTGATGTCCCCAGATTTAGGTATTAGAACTACTTCATTGATCACAACGGCTGATTTACTTTCATTACCCTTGGGATTTGTTTCAGACTCCTGCCTCTGTCTTCTTTTATCCAACTCCTCAAACTCTTTTAGCCTGCCCATTAGCTTATCTATACTGGCTACTGGAGTAGATTTATATGGTTTATCTAGTCTATTTTCAGGACATTTTTCAGCTGAATCCTCTTCATAGTGAAGTCTTATATTTTCACTGTCGTCATTCTTTGAAGGTGTACATTCATTAGAAATTGCAGAAATTGTATCTTTATCTTTAACAGGTGTCTCAGGTGTTAAGATGCTGTTGTTGTCTCCCAAAGGCTTAGAAAGCCCATAGAACTGCCGAACAGGCTTGGTTTGCAATTGATCTGAGTTTACAATAGTTTCATTAATCATTTGTTGATCTCTATCTATGTTCTGGTCTAAATCATTAATTAGATCACTGATTTCTTTTGATAATGTATCAACGGTTTCATGCTTATCTTCTACTGCTAGATCATTTGTTATGGTACTGTTAATACCATTTTTATTTGATTGGCTAGTGATAGGTCTTGAGGTGGTTGCGGCTTTCTTCCCTCTTCGAGCTTTTCTTATATTTTTAGATACTTCTTTTGAATTAAATGTCATTGACATACTAGTCAAAATACTACTACGTTCTAAAAGCGTTTCACGTGATTCTTCAGTCTTCAGCACATACTTGTCTCCTAGGTCTGATACATCTATATTTTCTAACCTAATTCTATTACTGTTATTGTTGTCAGAGTCTAATGAAGTACTTCTTTTTAAGCTCAGTTTCTTCTTTTGTTTTTCTTTCAATATACTAGGCTCTGCATCTGGTTTGATTTTATTTAATTTTGAGTCAATACTAGGAGAAGGCACTTTTCCAATAGGAGAGATCTGTACATTATTTTCAATATCTATATCTAGTTCAGTCTTAGTTTTATCTAAGTTTTTGCTGAGCTCTTTAGCTTCCCCATCATTGATTGGTTCACTAAGGCTAATGTCTGATTCAGTAACATCTGAGCATTTAGAGATTTCACTGCCATCTCTTGAGCAAGAACGGCCCCTTTTAGACTTCTTACAATCTTCCAAAGTCTCAGCCACTTCATTTGTTTTAGAGTCTGAAAGTAATCTCCGTCTCTTTTTTTGTTCTTTCATAACAACTTCATTAAGAAGATTATTCTTAACTTTTCTAGGTTTTCCACTTCTTAGATTTTTTCCCTCAAAGAGTGATGGACTATTACTTCTCTCAGAACGCATAGAATATGGGCTAGTGCGTGGCCCCAGGACTAGGCTACTTGGAGTATCACCCAAGACCGATTTCATCATGACCATATCAGAACTAAGTCTTACTCTTCTACTGGCAGTTTTGGGACTTGAGGACCTGGAGTTAGATGCGGGTTCATCAATAGGCTCCTTTTTAATCTCTGCAGCCGGTATTAATGGGATGGTTTCTTTATCTTGTGAAATATCAGATTCTGTTTTTGCCTTCCTCGTTCTTTTGACTGCTTGCCTTAACACATTTTTCTTCACTATTGCAATTTTTTTATGTCTTAGAGTTTTGGTTTTCCTAATACCTAGGGGCTTCTTTTTAACCACAGCTCTAGGTTTAGGTGCATTCTTCTTCAGGTCTTTGGATGGTTTTGGATCATCTTGAGAGGGTTTGGTTTTCTCTTCCTCATTAAGGTCTGAAGCCTTCTTACGGGCTCGGGTTTTAGGTTCAACTACTGTCTCTTCATCTATACTCTTATCCGGCTCCTCTTTAGCTTGTTTAGTTTTCATGATGGAATGTATGGTGGGTGACGATTCTGTTTTTCCGACATTAGGTAGCTGTTGGTCAGCCTGGCTTGAATTAGTTGATCAGTACTGACCAAACAACTTTTAACAGTGATGTATTGTTATGGCTTGTAGTACTGTTGACTCAGCCTTATTATTTGTGGAAGAATTTCAATTCTGACTCTTTCTTTTGGCCTACAATACTTTGTAAGCATTAAGCATTCTCATCCTCTACACTTAAGTATCAGAATAATTGGGCCATAATAAATATAAAACGATACACGCCCTGATCCTGGAAAGCATTAAAATAAAAATTATTTTAATATTTACTTAGTTTAATTATATACTACTTTAATTTATAATTAATCTTCAAGAATAAATCTAAACACAATATCATACATTTCGTTTATTCAAGTATTATTTTTTAATGAATATAGTTATAATAATATTACTTAATTACAAACAATCACCTATTAGCACGTAATTCAATTACAAATTAAGTTATAAAGACTTGATAAACAAAAGCGATCCACGACAATCAACAAGTTCCGAGTACATATTTAACATAATTATGTAAAAAAATATAAATGATTTAAACTTTAAATACACAGCCAATGATGCACTGATTCATAATATGCAATAATATTTACGTTTAAGGCGCTCGTTGTTTAGAAAATCCAGCCGGAAAAGTCATGAAAATCTCATGTTTTGATGGTACAAATCTTGACCGCAACGCCACCTACAGCTGTGCGCTGCGTATGCGTCGTCGACGAGAGACAGAAAGCACCAAATCATTTCCCTACCCGTGGCGCACCTCCGCTATGTACTCACAAAATACTCACAATTTATTCCACGAAACTGCCAAAAACCACAATAAAATGTCAATTGCACACTTAACGCACCATAATATGCGAAAAAGTTCAATAAAAACACGCAAATAACTTAGAAAACGATTTTTGAAAAGCCCAAATGTCTGCAGGCGTCCGCCATAATGTTTCCTTCGAAACGAATAATATAGTTCTTATTGCTCTTGTAGCAAGCAATCGCTCTATTCGCTATTCAAAATGGCGACCGTGTGGCGTTCACAGTATGCGTTTGCACGTTTTTTTGTTGGAAAAACCGTTCGGATCCTGAACAACGCTTCTGATTTAGGTGCAAAACTTACACCGGAGTCAATATCGGTAATTATTCAATTATTTTTACTTGCTTTACGTTGTAAGGTCGCTTTGATCGCGACATGTGACAGAACTATGGACGTACACCCTCCCAAGCAGCTTCTGTTTATAAAAATATATTTATTTTCAGTCACTTTATCAAAGTCAATAATTAATTGTTTTATTACTAAAACAATTGCTTAAGTTAAAATTTAAATAACGTACATAGGTATAATATTGTATTTATAGGTTATTTTATAAATTAGGTTATTAAAAAAAAAATCTTAATATAATTTACAAACTTTTTGTTTCAGATATCTACAACAAGAAACTATTCCAATTACGCTGGCTCTCCTCTTGTTACTAAAATCAAGGAGCAATATGATTTTGAAATAGTAAAAAATCCTCCCGAATGGGCATATGTACAACGTCTATTACCGATTGAAACAGTTCCTGAAATAAAACCTAAAGAGACCTACCCTTCAGGATGGATACCACCAAAGGAAGAAGCAAAAAATCTTCCTTATTTTATAATGAGAAATAAAAATCATCAGCTGCCTATATACCTTGAAATAACTTACAGAGGAACTAAAAAAGTATCAAAAATCAGAAAAATAGAAGGTGACATTTGGTTAATGAATGATCTTATTAAAGAACACCTTAAAGATAAATGCAATCGGTATATAGAAACCCGAGTTCATGAGGTGGCTAAATTTATAGAAGTAAAAGGCGATTACGTCAGTATACTAGTGGATTGGGCTCATTCTAAGGGGTTTTAGATTAAAAATGCATGTAGTTATAAATAAACTTTGTATAGAATGATTTAATTTATTTTAATTCAAACCCGACCTTCCCTAAGAATAATTCATATTAAAAAAAACTAACATAAATTATATATTTTTATCTAACACTGAGTAATAAGAGGTTATAATTCAAATGATAAGAAACGGAATTTACATAACAGAAATTGTTCTAAGAAACAGTTAACTTAAACAATCAATACCTCTAAAATATGTATTTTTTCATAAATAATCTAAAGCTTGAAAAACGTAAAAGAATAAAAAATAAATATAAATTTCATAAAGCACGTGGCTCAAACTTGTTTTGAGGAGTGTACATCAAAATGAAGCGTATTTCGTTCAGCCGCCGTCAGGGGCGCTGGCGACGGCGGAAGGTTTTATCTACGTAGCTATATAACATCCGCTCCGAGTTCTCTGGGCCTCACCAAGATATTATTTTCGACTCGACCATACTTCTCTTTGTTCAAAACAACTTTTATATACTTTAGCGTTGTGATTAAACGCTTTATCATACTTTTCAGAGACGCAAAAAAATAATTTAAACCAATTGGAGAGGTTATTTTTGTAAATTAGGTTACATTTGCGTAATATATATAGTTTTAAAGTTAGTAAAGTTGTGTTATTGGCTAGAAGCAGGAAACAATACATATTCGAGCATGTTACGTGATGCAATAAATGTTTATAATTTATATGCTTATGTAAATATATTATCAAGGCCAATAGCTTTCAGAACGTTATGTAATGATTAAATAGTACAGGGTATTATTGTAATGATTTAAGTACAAATAAACTCAATTTAAAGAATTGACCATTAATCATTACTTAATATGCGTCAATGAGGATCATTATTGTGATTTTCTGTTATTAACTAAGTACTTTTAACGATTAAGAAGTTTTAGTAAAAACTTTATAAATAATCATTTAGTGTTTATACTTTTTCAATTTAAATCTATGTATTGCTCGAGGCATGACCGCAGATAAATACAGTTAGTTATACGAGTAACCTTAGGGCTTGTGGAGTCTCAATTATGTGATTTCCTTCCTTAGATTTCTATTTAATGAGAAAAGCGTTAGGACATATTGTTAAAGCAGGCAAGCAGCGTGTTTTTGACCAAACTAAATTACTACAAACAATTAATTTCGGACTGAAAACTTTACAAAAATAAAATAGCTGATAAAAATCAGGAAAAACCTAAGTATGTAATAGTGAAATCGGGTTTGTAATTGCCGAGTTTATCGCCTACAAATAAACAAATCTTGCCCCTTTATAATATTATAGATATTTTTTTATCAATTTCGACTAAGTACTGTAAAACGTTATTGGTTATTGTATTGTTCTTGTATTTATATGAAATTATCTAGTATCCATGTGTGTAGTGTGTATAAAGAGTCTACGAAACAGTTCAATTTATTATTGATTTACAAAATAATACAAGTCAGAACAATTATATTGAAATTAATTTAATTAAATTGTGTTGGACTTAACATTATAAATAATCCATTGATAATTAGTATCACGTAAATAAATGGACTCTTATATTACATATTTAAATCTAAATATTAGTAAAGCTTAATATAACTTGAATAAAATAATTTTATTTAATTATTTCCCGAAGCGAGAGTCGAGTGCGCTGTAGCTCTGAAACGAGTAATAAAAAATGTAAATTACCATTTAATATTTATAGCCGAGCTTGTTTAAAATATTGAATAATAAAAACATTGTGTTTTAAAATATCGTTATAATGCAAATTCCTTATTGATAATCCTTATTTTACCTACGTTAAATATTTTAGCGTTTATATCAGAAAATTTGTTTTTATCGGTTATAGAGCCGATTTTTAATCTTTAGATATCTCTTTTCTCCTTTATATTTTTACAGATATTTTGTCATGTTATAGTCTAACATTTAATAAAATTTGGCAAAGAAAATAACCGTGGACCTTTCGACTTGTTATAGATGTCTTGTCTGTTTTATTTTATAAAACAGGATTCAAAAGAATAAATGTTGCCGTTGCCCAACGTCGAAAATAGATGCCAATACATGGCCACCCTTAGAAAATAACATGGGATGATTCATCATCCCTATGTTTCCTGGACCTTGGGGTTCGATCTTCCAGATCTTTCCCTTACCACACGCTTGATATCTGTGTTAGTTTACGATAGCAGAGCCCCTTGACCCCCCCTCCCCTCCCCTAGGTATTCCTATGAAATTATCAATAAATAAATAACGTATCAGTTCTTAAATGAAACCAAGCATTTGAGTTCTTTTATATAAAAGATAATAACATTATAATTTTAAATAGATAAGAATAATTATATAATATAAAAGTAGAAATATGAAAACCTTTTCAAACCCGACATTATTGTGTGTTTAAATAATTTATGTACTCTAGTAAAAATACACATTTTTCTTTCGTTTCTCGAAAAAGTAATTTTATTTCTCAGAAGAGAAGTGCGTATTAAGTAAAGCTTACAACTTTGTTTCCTCCTCTCTCTTATCATCTCTTATATTATCAAGGGCGGCGTACCACCTGCCTATAGGTGACGAGTTGAACAGTCTGTTCTCTTAGTGTATAATATATATCATATAATATATATAATATAATATATAATATATATAATATAATATATAATATATATCATATTAAAAGATTTTGTAAGTGTTCTTATGATTTAGTAAACTGTCATAGTTCTCGTAACTTCGAAACACATACTAGGGATACTGCCTACTGGTAACATGAAATATTTTTTAAGATAAAAGAAGATTCATGTACATTAATCACTGTCAAAATAAATAAAGCCTTTAGGGTAAAATTTTTGACACTCCATTTCCTTATAAAATTGAGATTATGTAACCTGATATAATTATTATTTTAAAACCTACCCTAGGTTTTTGTGAGAGATATCTTTTGGCATATTGCATTTCTTATGAAGTTGATGTCATATTTAAAGCTGATAAATTTATTATAAGATAAATTGTTAATTGAGATTCAAGAGATATCATTTTATTCGAAATAGTTACCTGTATAATGTATAAAAATTAATACCTTTTAGGTAGGTAGAAATTTTAATCATCTATAAAAAAGACAGTTACTGGATCAGACATAACATACATTCAATGGACATGTACGTTGGTATGTTTTACTTATTTAATATTGTTTTATTATTTATTATTATATATATATTATTGTTATATATAAAGAACGTACGTACGTAAGTACGTAGTTTGGTTTCTATTTTTTGGATATTATCGTTCAACAGCAAAGAAATACTGTATTATATATTGTATACCTACATTTTTATAGTTGTATAATTTATTTAGGTATATAATGATAAATATTGTAGTTCTTACATATATTAAGGTACTTACTACTATAGTTTCTGAAGTCACAATTACGTTATATTTTCTCTAACGTTTGGATAACAGAGTAAATCAATCAGTTAAATATCTGTGATTATGATTATGACAATACAAACGTATGTGATATTATTATTTATCTATAAATGAATTTGGAAGTCAAATGTATGTTTTATTTCAATAAAGAAACAATAATATATTTTTTTAATTGATATTTTGACTTCGACTTTGACTTTTATATTTTGATTTTCACTTGATTAAACATGAAAATACTTTTACTCAAAGATTATAGAGAAATTAGAAAAGAGTTTGACAGTTTTGCAATAAAATATCCGTAAAATTATAAAGGAGAAAAGAGTTATCTAAAGATTAAAAATCGGCTCTATAACCGATAAAAACTAATTTTCTGATATAAACGCTAAAATATTTAACGTAGGTAAAATAAGGCTTATCAATAAGGAATTTGCATTATAACGATATTTTAAGAAAAAGTTTAATAAATATGGTTTTTAAAATTTAATTGGAGTTCGATATTTTATAACAATGAAAGGTCGTTAAAGTCGACCTCAATGAAGTTTATTGATTTTGTTTTAAGTTTTATGTAATAGACGGAAGGTAGACACATATATATATATATATACTATATACCTAGTCTTGCCATAAATATTGAAAAAAGAATATTTATTACTTTTACAGTGTGTTAGTTTAATACACAATAAACAATTAAAAATATAAAAAGCTTATTCAAAGTGGTGTCCATTCGCTGCAATTCAGCCTTTAAATGTTGAGGTCAGTTATCAATAGAAGCACGGCGCTCTTTCCATGGGGAAATTCTTCACGGCCAATCGTATGGATTGTTTATGGACTCTAAAATATCATGGCGTTAAGAGCAAGCTGTACTCTCTAAAACTGACCATAAATTTATATAAATATATCCGGGATGGTTTCTCAGTAGTCGCAGGTTCGAATCCGTGCCCGTATCGGTTTATTTTTCATTCTATATTTATATAAATTTAAAAAAGCTTTAGTTGACTATATATGTTTAAAGACATTTTCAAAAACTGACCATAAATCATAATCCAGTGGATTAAGACCGGGACTAGACGACGGCCAGTCTTCAGCTCTGATGAAGTCCGAGACGTTCGCTTCCAACCAAGACTGCGTGAACCGAGCTTTATGACCCGGCGCAGTCTTGCTGGAAGAACCATACTTGACTATTGAACATGGTGTTATAAGGGGCTTAACTAACTTCTCAAGAATGTTATCTGCCGATATTTTGATACTTTTTTCACAAAAATATGGCTCAGTCACTTCTTCATAGCCAACACCCCACCAAATCATAACTGAAGTCAGTTAATGCCCACGTTGCACTCTGTTCACTAATTGGGAAGCTTCCTTAGAGCTTTGAGCATAAATACGGTCATTTTGTTTGTTAAAATGTTGCTCAATCGTAAAAATTTTCTCATCCGTAAACATTTTTTTTCTGTGACCTCCCTTTTGCGTATCGCTTCAGTAGTTGTTTCGATTTTACCACCCTATTCATCTTTATTTTATCAGTTAAGATTTGACCAGTGCGTTTCTTATAGGCTGCAAGTTCTAAATCACCTCTTAAAATACGCTACATGGTTCTAGGTGCTATCTTCATTTCTCGAGATAATATCTTTTACTTTCGGACAGGATTTCTTTGAATTCTTGCCCTTTCTGCTTTGACCACCTTTTTCGTACGAACAATACGTGGACGGCTAGATCTTTATCTGTCACAAACAGAGCAAGTCTCATTGTACACAAACATTTGACTAATACTAAGTGTATGGAGAGTTTTAAAAATTGCATTTGGCTCCATACCTACTTTGTGTAATGCAATCACAGCGATTCTGTTCTTTTCACTCTCACTCTTCACTCCATTTTAATATCGCAAAATAGTGTACAATGTATTGGCGCCCAAATGAGAATACACAATGAACAATCGTATAAAAATTACAGATTCAAAATTCAAATGTAATATTTTTTTATTTTTAATTGTAACAGTATTTATGGCCTAAGCACATAGTAATATATTTTATATACATCAGTTTGCATTTAACAGATTTTGGTAACTGTTTTCATCATTAATATTAGATTTTTTTTAACTTTTTACAAAACTAAAACGAAATATTAGTTCTAAAAATATATTTTAAATAAAATGTGTTGATGTTTTATCTAAAAACAAATTTCTAAATATTAATTTGAGGATTTGTTTTGTTTGTCACTGTAATATACTTTTAACCCCCGACTCAAAAAAAGGGGTGTTATAAGTTTGACCTGTCGATATGTGTATCGGTGTATCTATGTATGTATGTGCCTGTGTTTCTTTGTGTCTGTCTATGGCAACGTAGCAGTCAAACACGTGGACGGATTTCATTGAGGTATTTTTTAATCGAAAGCCTGGTTCGTCGAGATGGTTCAGCTATGTTTGTATCAAATAGAAACAGTCGTCTCCAAGATATTGAGGTTTTATTGGTGCGGGTGGAAAGGTTTTCATGAAAATATTGGAAATGCTTAAGTTAAGTGAAAATTTGTGTGTCCGTAGGCTCATTTTGTATAATAATGAAACCAGTATTATAACTATAAAAACAAAAAAAAATCAATTAAAAAAACCCGATACAAAAAGACCTCTAAAAATAATAAAAAATATTGAAGTCGTTGCGTCGGGGACCGCTTAATAAGGGAAGACATTAAAATGGAAGTAAGTTACCAAGGCATATAAATAAATTACGATATCAGATCGTATAGTCTAATCCCTCATAACTTCGTAAAATAGATACAATTGTCACCGTACATACAACGGTCCCCCGACACAAGGAATTCAATAAGTACATAATAATATTATTTTTATTCTTTTTAGAGGTCTTTTTGATTCGGGGGTTTTGTAAATTATAAATTTAATTGTTTTAAACGTGTATGTATTTTTGGATGGGTCATTATAAATTATTAAATTTGGTAATAACAATTTCATAATACAGATTTTTATCTAAGTAATGCACCATATGACGTCACTATATCTAGGCTCTTTAACCGGGAATTTTCTTGGGTACGTAGGTAGTTACTAATTCGAGCAAAGTAATATTTATTACACAGATTACTGTCAAATACAAAAATAAAATGTATTTCTATATAGCAGAGGCCACAAGTGAAGGGTGTTTTGGTTAGGAACACTTTAACGTACATAGATATTTAGAATTAATATATACATATACCTTTGTTGTTCCATATTTGGAATAATACCTATATTTATAACGTAAATTACAATTCACGAATACTCACGTTAGTTATATTATGATTTTACTACCTACCTAATTAGTTTAGAACTAACTCGAGGTTCTTATTTATGAACTAAAACTAACTGAAATTGGATAAAGAAATTATTTAATAATAATTAATTATTTTTTCACTAATCATGAAATTTATAAAATAAAAATAGAATATTTACAAGTAAAAGACTACTTCGAACGACATAACAACTACTTAAGAAAGAAGTTAAAGAAAAGAAGAGGTAAAAGGTTAATAACTTTTAAACTTCATTTATTAAAAGACTGACTGTTTATGTATTATTTGAGTAGTTTATTTTTATACACATATTTAATGTTGTAGTTTATTCTTTTTTAAAAGCTATTACAATTATAGCTACAAACACATTTGGAAATGTTGTAGGATTCTTGCTGCTTACACAGACACACACACCACATAACATTCCTTAATTACTATTAAAATATTGTTCAAGGGTAACTTAAATGCTTACACTGAGTTGTTGAATAAGTGTGTCCTTAAGAGTATTATTCAAAGACTCACACACATAATGTAAGGTTGTGGTTGTTCTTTGTAAACAACGAACAACCACAACCTACATATATATATATATATTTACAAAGAACAACAAATCAAAATTTATTAACTTACGTTCGATGGTTGTTATATATATATACAGTGTTTTAGTATGCTTAATAAAATTATATTCAACGGATCTATAGCTATACTATACTATACTAAGTCCAAAGCTGGTCAACGCTGGTCAACGCTGAATCCAAATATGTATATAAAACTTAATTTCGCTAAAAAAAAATACTTAGACCAAATAGCCTTGGAAGCCTCCATAATATTTCTACAAACAGATAAGATAATAAAAAAATATATAACAACCATCGAACGTAAGTTAATAAATTTTGATTTAACTCATCTCGTAAAAATTATAAGACATACATATAGTAGTAGACTAGCTGTTGCCCGTGACTTCGTCCACGTAGACTTTAAATATAGGAACCATAAAAATATTAGAATTGGCTATATTTCTATTAAGATACGTATATTTGAATAATATAACACTCCTTCTAAAGTCGTCGGGTCATAAGAAGAATTTTCACAAATAATCATGTAAAATTCAATAATTAAAAACAGGATCTCCCGTGGCAATTAGTTATCGCGCTACAATCTATGTTATGTCACAGACAAAACCACGTGCAAAAATTAGTATTCCCTTAACCTATGTGTCATTTTGGTATATAAGCTATATATCATATTGCTAAGTTTTATCAAAATCCGTTCAGTAGTTTTGACGTGATTGAGTAACTAACATCACAGACAAAACCACGTGCAAACGTTAGTATTTCTATAGCCTAAGTGTTATTCTGGTACATAAGCTACAATATTGCTAAGTTTCATCAAAATCCGTTCAGTAGTTTTGAAGTGATTGAGTAACAAACATCCATCCATCCAACATTCAAACAATCGCACTTATATATAGTTAGATTGCAACATGAGGTGGGTGGAGCGACTATACTAATAACGTTGACAAATCTTTACAATAAATAAACCAAAAAAAACACTACGTGCTCATTATTGTTTGTGTGTGTTTGTTTATCTATTGGTATTTGTTCGTTAGCGCATTATAAAAACATGATAACATTATAACATTAAATATGGTGTGTTATAACTTATTACATGATTTAACATAAAAGATGCTTGTCAGCCAAAATATTTATTCATGAAAAACAATAACTATTTGTGACTATAATTACAATATACATAAAACAAAACCTTTATGGATTTGTATAAATTTTAAGTTGGCTTAATATTGTATTCGAGAGGGAAGGGGCTGAGGGGGCGCAGTCGCTAGCAATAGTTAGTTATGAATAGGTAACTAAATATTTACTTAGGTACTATTTCCTTTAGAGAAAGGTTGGACTCCCTTTCCACCATCGATGTTTCGTCCTATGACATGAGGGGGGTAAGAATATTGCTAGATCAGACACAGTTCACAGTTTAAGATCAAATCAAAATCATACATAAAAATCTTATAATGTCTTTGTCCGACTTCGAATCCAGGACGAGACAAGAATCAAACTAATCTATCAAACTTATTGCTATATTTAGATGACATTTTTAAAATGTTCTTACAGATCGATGCTATATGGATCTCTTTTATTATTATATCGTAATTAATTATATGTTCTCGATTATCTTATTATCCTTTTATTTATAAACAATTCAAATTTATCTTACTTAGTTTGCAATGTCAAGACATGTAAAAAAAAATATATTATTTAAAAAAATATATCTTCGTTATTTTTTAAAAGTACTAATGGTAGCCTAAATACTTACATCTTAAGTTCTGATTCGGTTAATAAAAGTTCTATGAAAATTGATTTAGGCAAATTGAAAATACCTATTCTTTCATAGAAACCATATATTTTTAAATCAGAGACATGTATGTCAATTTTATTTGCATATAATATATACATGTATGTATGTGTATCATGTATGTATTTGTATCAAGTATGTATGTAGGTGTATCATCAATGAAGAAGGGCAAAAAACTTATAGGTTATATGTACTAGAAAAATTTTAAAAGGCTTATTGTTTGAGTATATACGACTAATGTCAAACAAATATTACATATAAAATAAAACTAAAAAGTAGAGGCTAGATAATAGTTTATACCAAAATAATCTCATAAACGTCTAAATAAATAATTTTATTGATTTACGGTTGACCTCTGATCGATCGTTGAAAAAAAAACAATTAATCAATACATAAAAAGAGGCGTAACTGACTTATGGCCGCTGAGAATGAATCCTAGAACACTGAAAGTGAATTTTGATTCCACTAATTATTAAAACAAGTTTTTTTTACCTTAAAGGCTTTATTTTTTTAAATTATAATATATATTTTTTGGTTTGCGATTTAAAAGTAAGAAGTCATTCAATATTGATGTAAAATCAATATTGAATGACTGTATTGAATATTGAATATTAATGTAAAATCAATATTGATCAAAATAATATGTTAAAATTGATGTATGTGTATGAAAATCATATCTGAATTTCAGTTTCATCGTGGCAGTACAGTAGTGACTTGCTTCAAATTATCATTATACGAAATTGCTAGGTTATTTGCGGTTAATAAGAGCTCAAAATATGGCTTATATACGTAGGTTTGTTATATTATATACAATTAACATTTACATGCGAATAACATATGACTTATTATTATTATAGTGTTTAAACGTAATTAATCTGCGTCTGACAAGGCACGGCAAAGTGCCAGTATTTCATAAGATTTCGTATTCATCTTATTCATTTTTACATTTTTTTAAATCTATTCCATATATGTGAGCCATTTTATTTATGTTTGTATTTATAATTTTAAGTAAGTAATTTTTTATTAAGTTTAAGTTTGGAGTTAAGATGATTAGGGAAATTACAAAATCGCTATTTTTAAAATTAAGTACGAAAAATCTTTACATTATGATCTGATTATCGATTTTAATTATGATGTCATCATAAAAATAGAAAAATTAAAAAATATAATATTTCTGTAGTTAATCTTTTCTTAATTATTTTGTTAATCTTCGGTCTAAGAAATACACAAAAATGAAACCTCTGCAGTCAATCTAATTTCAACTATATAGTCAATCTTCTATTTAAAGTTTTTCTTAAAACACACTTCACTATTAATTATCGTAATTAGCATCTATACCTCCTTGGCGTATTTCCAGGTTTTATTTTGAGATATAACCATTGATCTCTATCAACTGTTAGTCTTACAATGTATCTTTTAAACTCTCCTTCTAAAGCAGTTGTTTCTGAAAAGTAAACTTAATCCAGGAATACCAGGAGTAGATTTCATAATAGGCAGGCATTTTAGAAATGTTTGACTTAGGGTATTTTCGGATTATAATATTTATTTGAATATCAACTAACAAATAATTACTCATTTGATATATATTTCAAAAATCATAGAGAGTATTAGTATTTTAAGTATTAAACGTTATCAACATACAAAAATCGTGTGTGTAAAGACAGTTATTATGTATTTTAGAAATTATGAAATATTGATTATATATTTTTGGATGCCGTCAAATAAATTTGAATAACTTCTCTAATATACCGAGGTGTATACTATCTAAAACGTATTTATTGGCCCAATTCATAAAAATAATCTTATGTCAACATATTCTTTATCTATTATTGATACAGTATATTTTTCTTTATTTAAAAGTCGATATCTTTGTTTGTATACTAAGTTTAAATCAATATTAAAGGGTGTTTATTTTAATTTAATCGGTGACGTGTAACTAACAAATTAATAAATAAAACTCGAGTTTTATATAAGGAAATTTCTCCGTAACTTACTAAGAAACTTCTAATTTATTTTAGATAAATGAAATATTTATATCGTCGCAATCATTTATTTACAAAATCTATTAAAATATTATAAATAATAATATATATTTAGACTTTTTAACCCTAACTATAAGTGAAGTCTTATCTGAGCGAAAGGTTTTGCTCGTCAGACAGGCTAGCAGACAGAAAATCTTAATATTAAATTTTACATAGGAAAGGAAGATACTGCAGTACAATGTTTCATACCCAATTTAAACCAATTAGGAATTGAATTAAGCGAAACTCCGATTTTACCGAATACCTCTATCCTGAAATTAACCCCCAGGGACGATTTAATTTTCAGGGTTACATAACAAGTCAATGAGTGGAATTTAACATTCATATTTATTAATTAGTCTTTACTTATTTGTTTATACATAAAGTTATAAAATCTAAAGTTATATATGTATTTCAAATATTTTTCATCCTCTGTGGCTAGGGTTGTCAACTTTATTTGAAGAAATAACGTATAAAATTGTTTGAGTAGGAAAAAAAAAGTATTTGTAAGAAAAAATAAGTATTTTTAAAATTTTATGCTTAAAAATCGTTTCAATCATCTGTTCTAACTTATATGTTTAATAGTTAAGCCCTTACCCATAAATCCGATAATGAGTGTTTTGTTCTATGCATTGCAGTAAAGGTTAAAAATAAAGTATTTTCACATACTTTATTCGTATGCAAAAGTATAATTATTAAAAATTAAGTTTAATACTTTATTATAAAGAACGGTTGGCAACCCTATCTGTGGCACATCGTAAGTATATATTACATATAGAAACTATATGCTTTTAAATGTAATTACCTACTTTTAGTTTCATAACTTAAAAGATAATAACTACATAATCGCCATACACTGAATTGTGTACATCTATAAATAAATATTTAAGTTTTCCTTCATATATAAGGTGTTCTGTTCCTGACGCAGTTTAATAATAAATAAAATATTTTAGAAATAGATATTTTTGATTTTGTATCAGTATCATATTAATCACACACATACACACCCACTATTACCATACATATTTACGATATGCAAATATAGGTATGTTTGTGAGTCGGTAGCTTTATCTACAGGATATATATTGTTTCTAAAATGAAACTTTGAAGTGTTTGGAGTCATTATAACCACAGACGGGCTTTCAGAGCTTTCGGAGCTTTTCTTACAAATCTATATTTATACAATTTAAGTGTCTGTTTGTAATTATAAATTAACAGCTATTTACTAAATGCTTATTTAAGTATATACGGTACTCACATAAAAAATCATTTTTTTTTATGTGTCTGTCTTTCCGTTTTGTTTATGAAAAGTTGGACCGATTTTAGCAGAATAAACTACAATGGCAGATAGCTGATTTTATAAGGAATAATGTAGGCTACTTTTATTTATAAAAAAATACAAAAAAACAATGTTGAAATCAACGAAAAAGTCAATATATATGATTAAAATAGATGTATTTATATAAAAAAAAACACGCCGACGAAGTCCCCTCGACTAGCTAGTTAATAAAAAATAAAGAAAGTCACTTATAATTATTATAGGAAAGTAATAAAATAAAGTATTTTTGTATTTAATTGTGTCTAATGGTAAAAGTTTTTTTTAAATCGGTCCAGTAGTTTCGAAAACTATTTAATTCAAACAAACAATCAATTCTTTCCTCTTTTTAATATAAGTACACATTGATAAAATTTTAATTGTAAAATTATGTGGAATCGATCCGAAAGAACTTATATATACCTAACGATTGAATTACCTGAATGACATTATACAATGACATAAATACGACATAATAATGACATAAATACAATGAATTACATGAAGCGCGGTTGAAAATTACCTTAAAGAACTATTATTACATTAATGTTATCATCTCAATCATATAAAATAATATATTCTATTCCTTTATTTCTGTGCCACATCCATAAATAGACATTTAAAAGATAAGAATAGAATATATTTATTTAGGCCGAGTCGATAAAGGTGAATGGAGAGAAAAAATCAAGTCATCTAATAGCCTTAACTGAACTAAAATGTACTACGAGTATACTTTAATACGCAACACAATTTACACAATTTAATACAAAATATTAGACGCGAGACTTGCGTAATTGCTACCTCTTCCGGAAAAGTAAGGTTCAGTTGAAACGATTTAAGACTTAGACTTTAAGTTGGAGACAGTTTACTTCAAGAACTGCTTACACGATTATATATTACGATACACAAAATATATTAACACCGTTCATAATTGTAGCAAAAGTTCTAGAACAGTCATGATACAGCCTTGATATGATTATTCTCATTAAAGTAATTATAGTTAGTTATGAAGATTGTAGCAAACATTTTGTTCAAATCAATGAGAAATGAATTTCTTAATAATACTTAATGTTAATACAATAGAACCAATTTTGAAGGTTCGTTTGATAATTGTTATAAGATATGTAGGTATCTATTTCATTCTTTTGTAAATAATATTAGGTCCTTACACATGAAATTGGCGTTTTTCGTAATGGCCACTTTAATGACAAACTTCTTCCCTTTGGTAAAAAATTCCAAATTCAATTTTTTACAGCTATTTACACATATATTTTTATTTTTGTCATTCATTTGCATTTTTTTTTGTTTAAAAAAAAAATACAGTTCTTTTTTGGTTCCAACGTATTCGTTCTGGAAATTTCGACCTGCAGAACCAGCCCCGTGGATGGCCTTAGACCCAAGTTGATAATGTAGAATTGAAGGCTATTGTGGAAGGGGATCCATCGCTAGCCACGTCCGAGTTAGCTACAGTCTGCGGTGTTAGTGATAAAACTATTTCAATCCACTTAAATCAAATTGGGAAGATTAAAAAGCTTGAACGGTGGGTACCTCATGAATTAACTGAAGCAAACCAAAGGAATTCTAAATCGAATCATTCTGTAATGAAAAAACGATTCTTTACGATAATCGGAAGCGCTCATCGCAATGGTTGGACCCTGTTCAGCCAGCCAAATCATGCCTCAAGCAAAAATTTACCCAAAAAAATAATACTTGTAAGCTTTTGGTGGACTAGAGCCGGTATTGTTCATTACAGTTTTCTCAAATCTGGTCAAACTATTACGGTAGATGTCTATAGTCAGCAGTTGCACACCATGATGGAAAAGTTAGCTGCTGAACAACCTAGGCTGGTCAATCGATCCACACCACTGCTGCGTCACGACCACGCTAAACCACACAGAGAACAACTGACGGCTACCGAATTAGAAGAGCTTTTATTAGAATATCTAAGACATCACCCTATTCCCCGGACCTTTTCCCAACAGATTACCATTTTTTCGAAACTTGGATAACTTCTTGCAAGGGAAAAAATTCAACTCCGATGGGGCAGTCCAAATTTTCCAAATCCCAAGATTTTATTAATTCCCGTCTGGCTGTTTTTTTTTAGTAAAGGGATCAATTAACTACCTACAAGATGGCAAAATTGCATAGAAAACAATTAAATTAAATTATAAATAGATTATATTAAAAGATATTCTTTTTAGACTTTTTACATACAAAACGCCATATTCATATGTAAGAACTTAGTATTTAAGGATTTAAAATACGTTTTTGTAGACAATTTTACAAAAGAAACACATTACACTTATCTTTTAAGATAATTTTTGTTTTAATTATTTTTTGACGATGTTCAGTAATAGATATTTAATAAGTAATGTTCTGTTGACTGTCATTTTCTCATTATTTAGTACAAGGATATTATAATAAGGATAAAGTTATGTACCTATATATCTTTATATGTAGACTACGGAGAATTTTCAAAGCCTCCAAATGTGGGAATTAAATATAAAATTAAACAACAATTATACACAAATCTTTATTTATGAACAGACATGATAATTTTACATTTACAAAGAAAAAAAATTAATTATAGGTTTAAGTCACAAACTATGAAAACAAGTTTCTGTTAATTAAAATATTAAAAATCAATAATTTTAATATTACACAGAATGTTTGTAATTACTTTGTAAGTTAAATTTTATTAATATTTTCAATGACTTTATTTATTTGCGAAACTAATCTTTTATAAGATTAAAAAATATCTAAAATGTTAATGATCTAGATATTTACAATTTACAAAAATAGATTTCACGGCTTCTTTCATAAGTTTCTGAATATTAATATTTTATTTATTTATATTAGTAATCAAATAACGATTAAAACTTCTCTGAAAGTTTCCTCCCAGATCAGTTTTATATAAGTTAAATATTGATCGTAAAAGGCTTTACTTTTAGTAATGAAAAATGCAATATATTTTAGTTTTATAACATCAATATTATTCTTTCTAATGCTCAGTAACTCAGTACTGACAGTTATTACCACGAGCTATATAAGAATAGTGTTACAAAATGTTCATACTTAATCAAACAAAGGCAAAACATTTTATACAAACACTAATAAATCTACATAAAATGCACTTAACAATGACAAAATGCAAAAATATACAAACTATAATTACTTTAGCGAAAGATACAATGTTGTATTTCAACGTGAGCAATAATTATTTTCATTTCTCCAGACATACATATTAAAAAGTTTGACAATTTATTATTATGTAATTGTGATGAACAAACAGCGGTACAGTGAAGTCACAGTACAGACACAACACAACTTTTATTAACACCCAGAATCTTTAAAACTTGAGATACATCAGTTTAGTGCAATATATTATATAAACTGGAGTTTTGGGACTAACTTTAGCTGTCACTCAGAAATAAATACTACATGAATGTTGATATATTGTCAATAACAAAAAAAGCGTCAATTTATACTTAAGAGCTTCATTAATCTTTTAGCACTTCTTCTCTATCTCAACCCCACATCTAACATCATTTAACTTACTCAATCAGTCCTCTCAAGAAGCTTCCTCGCCAGTCTCCAATCTTCCATTATGTCAGCATCAGACAGCATGTACACCACGTATGGTGGCGACACAGCTACTTGTCTTCTTCTTCTCTTCCTGCCCCACTCTGTCCCGCACGGCCAGAGGTCTACTGTGTGTCTCTCTTCTTCTATTTTGCGTATTCTCTCCAGGATCTCCTCTTTGAGATTTTCGTAAGCCAGCCATTTCTCGCTCTGTGGGCAAAGAAAGAGTCATATTTAAAGTGATTCATACAAATTATTAGTTATATTATTACAATCAATAAAAAAAACATTTGAAATAGAACGATAAAATTTTAAATTTACTTTTAATATTTAAATACATAGTTGGTATACTATTAACTTTTCGTATTAATATCATATATACCTAAATACTAACCCTAAAAAGTATGAAGGTTCCAAAATAATAATAATGTAGATATAAAATTATTTAACCAAAGATATCCGAGTGGGAAATAAAAAAACTAACAAAGATAAGTGCAAACTGACTCCACATTCAGCCATCATTCACGTTATTTAATCTCAAAGGGTCCTTCATTGTGTCGCAGGTAGAGAAGACACAAAAGCTCGATATCAGGGGTTGGTAGTTGTAGCTTTTGAAACATTTTAAACGAACATATTTTATTTATAACAATATTATTATTGATCAAATGTTAGGTTAAATTGATTTAATTATATATACTGTAATTATAGTATATTAAATACATCTTTATTAAGCTAGAATATACTTATATTTAAAAAAACTGGTTTCGATTAATACGAAAACATTAGTTCGAGAGTACTTAGCACAATTTAATTTAAAAATAAATTATAACTATTACTTTCTTAAATAAATGTAAAATCTTAACGTTTTTTTTTTAATTTGATCTAATATAATGAAGCCACACATAGCTTGGTTCAGTCAATAAAGATTTAAGATAAAAACTATTAAATAAGATGTTAAGAATTAGTTTCTAAATATTTGCCAAACAGAAACATTAAATTGTTTGATCGTTTTTAATTTTCTATATTGCATACTCTGTCATAATCAAAATAATTTATATTGTAAGAAGATACATGTCTTCTTTTTTATATATTTATTGATATACTTATTGAAATATATATAAAAAGAAACTATGAATAAAGTTTATACATAAATAATTAAAATCCTTCAGTAAATAAAGTTTATAAGTCAAATTGTCTGAGGCCTTGAATTTGTAATTATTATAGACACGTGGTTACAACAAATATGAGCTTAAATTGAGAATAACACGAATTGTTCTTTGAATATAAAAGTAATAATACTAATTTTATATTATAATATTTTATATTTAAATATATGCAAAAAACTATTTTGTATGTACATTGAAACTTCCAGCTGCATATACCATATATAAACGCCACGTGTTCGCACAATATTATGCGCCGGCGCACCCGTCTTCCGGGAAACGCGCGAGGTCGCTCGGCGGCCATCTTGCGATAAATTGCCGTTGCATCCTTTGTGAATACTGGTCGCTTTGTTCGCCTTATAGGTTATCTGAATTACTCTTAATATTTATATAGATATTTATTTCATTTAGTTATTTTTGGATTATATTACGATTCTTATTAAGTTATTAAATTGAAAGATATTGATGAAGAATGCACTATAAAAACTGTAAATGTTGGTAGGAATGTTCTCGGCAATATTCTCACAATGTAAGTAGGTATGTTGAAAGCGCAGTCTTTGTGTTAAGTTGACTGTGGGAACCTAAAACTATACTTACAAAATCGACACAATGTATACAACTGAATTTCTTCTTGTATATAAAAAACAATATAAACATAATTCAAAATTAAATGTTACTGGGATACGTCACGAGTTCGCAGATTCGATTCCTGTTCGTCTAGATTATTCTATTGTGTTTAAAATCTATTTCTATATTTCATGACGTAAGTTGTTAAATTTTGTCTTCTATTTAAAACGCGTGGAGTGACGAGAGGTCAGTGTGGGTGGTTATTGGAGGCGACTCAGAGTTAACGAATACTTACTTCTATTCATTATGAGTATAGCCTCTAAGGTGTCAAGTATGACGAGGAATTATAGTATGTGTATATTATAAGTATATTGTTTATATAATATATATATTTTTATCAGGTAATAATAATTAGTTACGAGTATTATCGAAAGTTTTGATCTTATATGTACAATTATGACTATTTAAAATCTAGTGGGTTACTTTGAGAACTGTTAATTAAAAATTATATAACTACGTAATAAAATAAATAAGGAGTTGTTTATTATTATGTAACTACCATTGTATGTAAATAAGTAATTAGTACATTTAAATAATCAAATTAGCAAACAATAAGAATAGTAGAACGGACATAAAAATATTTTTATTAGGTTTTATATAATAAAATATTAGGTTAAAAAATTTGGTTTTATGTATTAAAATATATTTAATTAATAAGTAAATTTTAATAATTTTTGTGACGATGTAACTTTATAGGGACGTCCCAGAAATTATCGTATTAAGAAAAATACATTCCGTTTACAAAGTACAACCTTCTTACAAAGTAACTTGTATGGTTGTTTGAATAATTGATTCCTATGTATGTAATGATTATGTTAAGATTATAAACAACTTTAATTTCAAATTCGTTCTTCAAAGTTGGTTCTTAAAACTATCGATATATTTATATAATGTTATAAGCCGAAAACCTATTTATTAAAGTGCCTCACAAAAAGATGTTTTTTTTCAATTAAATAAAAATTATAATTATTAATAATTACGTCAAAACTAAAACCTGACCTCACTCCCCATATAAACTCTCAATTATGCGTTGCTCTAAATGTTTGTTTGTAAATTCAAACTCTACGCAACTAGTGATTTACATTGTTATTTCAATACAATAAAATATTAATATAATGTATAAATAACTTTAATAAGTCTCCATCTTTGAATTTAATAAACATAAAGCTTGCGTGATGTAGATCGTTTATATTTATTTGAGTGTTTTATGACTATTTCATACTTACAACAGAAACCAAGTAGTACACTAAGTGGGTTTGTATGTTTATTGTAGTTTATATTGTAGACATTAGTCATAATACATACACTACTACAGTATCTATGGAGTTTCTTGGTATATGCTTTCTTCCTTGCGTGAACTTCAACTTTGATGGTAGCGTCTACAAAATATACTTAAAATTACAGCTGCAGCGAGTGATTATTTTCTTTAATAATGTAGTATATTTATATACATATATATATATATTTATATATATATATATATATATTTATATATATATATATATATATATATATATATATATATATATATATACTGTCGTGGTCAACTAATTAAGGACACTCTTTGGTTAAACCGAATTGTGAATTTATTTTTTATTTTCCAACGAGTCTAAACCATATTCCATATCTCTTACATGTAAGTATAATTAGTCATTTATGTGTCCGATTATACAAACAATAACAACTTCTTAAACATTAAACCTCTTTACAGTATAGCTAATAGATTATCGTAGTGCTATTTGTTCAAATAATGCTGGCTGGCCATTTAATTAGGGACACTGAGATATTGCGTTCTATTTTCAAAATTTGAATCTCAATACTTTTTTACTTCTTCTCTTATTGTTTCGTGGTAGTTTTGGCGGCAATCCCGATATTTATTTTAAGTTTTGAAAAATATTTTGAAGAAAAATGGGTAAAAATAAAAGTTGCGATCCAACACTACGAAAAATTATCATGAAGTTTGTTGTCGAGCATGGTTGGCCATACCGAAGGATAGCAGAACATTTAAATAGTTCAAAAACTATGGTATACAATGCAGTGCAACATGTCAGACGCAATAACACAGATTTAAATGTGCCCAGAACAAAAAGATCGAGAAAAACAACTCCGCAAGAAGATAGAATGATAACCAGGTTAGCTAAGAAAGATCCGTTTCTAGGCTCTATTTTAATTAAACACGAAGTGTTTGGGACAGACGAAAGAGCTGGTGTCTCAGCGAGGACCGTTCGACGACGTCTGGTAGAAGCAGGGTTGTTCGGAAGAGTGGCTCGCAAAGTACCGTTGTTGAAGAAAGAACATAGAAATGCTCGTTTGGCGTTTGCACGTAAATATGGACATTGGACCTACGCCCAATGGCAACATGTATTATTCTCTGACGAGACCAAGGTTAATTTGATTTCTTCAGATGGAAGGCAATACGTACGGCGTCCAGTAAAAGCGGAAATGAATCCAAGATTCACAAAAAAGCAGGTGAAACATGGCGGTGGAAACATTAAAATGTGGGGTTCATTTTCTGGACGTGGAGTGGGACCTGTGAGGAAAGTTCAGGGTAACTTAGACCAACATCAATACAAGGCAATATTGGAGGAAACGATGCTTCCCTATGTTGAGGAGCATCTCCCTATTATATGGACGTTTCAGCATGATAACGACCCGAAACATACCGCCCGTTCAGTCAAGTCGTTTCTTACCAGTCAGTCAGTATCGGTGCTAGATTGGCCAGCAAATAGCCCGGACCTTAACCCAATCGAGCACCTTTGGCACGAAATCAAGAAAAAAGTAGCCACTTATCGTACCACAACTTTAGATGAACTTAATGAAGCTTTTTGTGAGGCATGGGCAAACATTCCTGTCGAAACATGCCAGAAACTGATAATGTCTATGCCACATCGGTGTCGAGCGGTAATTACTAACAAAGGTTTTGCTACTGGGTACTGATTTTACACGTAATAAAATGGAGCTGTTAAAGATATTATAATACTGCAGATTATTAGTTTTGTTTACCTCTATTTTTCATTATAGTTTACTGTCCTTAATTAAATGTCCAGCTACAGAATTATACCTTAAAATTGAATACATGTTCAACCTTTGATATTAAATACTTTTTTCTATTTATTTATTCTTTTATTTACAGCCATTTAAAGCATAATTATCGGACCAAATTATGCAAATAATAGTTACTGAGAAATCAATAGGGTTTTATATTTGTATGTACATAACCGGTTATTGTTCTTCACTATCTTGCATGTCCCTAATTAGTTGACCACGACTGTATATATATATATATATATATATATATATATATATATATATATATATATATATATATATATATATATATATATATATATAAAATAAAATAACCGGCGCTCAATTGGTAGAGCGACGGAACGGTTTTCCAGAGATCGTGGGTTCGAACCCCTGCCCGTATCGGTTTATTTTTCATTCTATATTTATATATTTAATTATATATATAAATTTAAATAAGCTTAACATGTTAATAGATGTTTTCCACCATTTATAGTTTTCTTTATTACTTTACGCCTATGATAAAAGTAATACACATACTATGGTTAGTTCGGGAAGTTTTTTCTTATATTGGTATCTATATGATATATTGTTATATCGTATGTGGTGTATCATCTTAAGTGCCATCGGTGATTCACAAGTCATTAGATATCTCCTGATAATTAATCAATTAATAACCAAATTCTAATAACGTGATTGTTAATATTTTTCTTATAATTTTTTAAATTTTCCTACAATCTTATTGATTATAACTTCTAGTAAACAAACTGATTATCAGAGTAAGCTTGAATAATTGAGAGTGTGTACATAACATTTAATTTAATAAACAACAAATTCTCGGTAAAATCATTATCATATATCGAGAATTATTCGGGAAGTTATTGAAATAAAAAAAAAAATATAATTGAAAAGAAGTTCATAGTAGGAACAATGTAAAATACCATGTCTTCGAAAATACTACACTAAGACCTAAGATCTAAAGTTACTGGTAAATCGTTTTGACTACAATCTGTACCTTTACTAAGAGTTTTGACGTTACGAAAACTTTGACAGTTTACCAAATCGTAAATCAAAACATAGAATTTATATACATTTATGAATGGAGACTTTTTAAAAAGAGATTTTTTAAAACATGTCAATACATTTTATATTGACATATTTAAAAAAATCTGTAAAAATTATATGCCCGGAAACGAAGACAGCGTTGAAGTTACATAACTAATGAACTAACTTACTGACAGACACCCTTACTTCGTTTTCCCATGAACACGATTACTAAAGAGCATTAGACATGTCGCGTCGGGTTAAAATTAAATTAAATTTAAAGTTAAAGTAAGTTAAGTTAAAGTAATAAATAAAATACCTCCTTGTTTTGACAATGAGATAAAAACAAAAACTGTACTGATGGCACTGTTGGTCGAGTTATTGACGCAGCCGGGCTCGAGTTTGATTCTCGACAGGGACAGGCATGCATGTGATGAGCATAGATATCTGTATTTCTGGGTTTGGCCGTTTATTAAATATATTCGCAATATTTATAATGTGTATTTCTATTTACTTGTATCGTTATCTAACTCCCTTAACACAAGCAAGTAATTTGCTTCAAATCAATTTAATTAATGTAATTTGTCCAGCGATATTATGTAAACTTTTCTTACTATATCAATAACTAGAACAAGTGATAGATCTTGAAGACATGAGAGATGTGCCTCTATCTATATCATCCCGCGTCTAATACATGGATGAAGTTACTTATATTACTTTTAGTAATGAATTGAGTACCGTGAAGCAATTTGTAAAACTATTGCTTTTATAGATTTGTTCATTAAACGGATTTCTAGTTTAATTCTAGTTCGTCACAGAGTTAACAAACTTGTTATTCTTTATACTTAAAAATGTTTTTATATAACATTTAATAATGATATAATCACTATCAAAAACATATTCTTAAATACATTTTACGTTATTTTTGAGTTTCGTACCCCTAGGGTAAAAACGGTACCCAATTACTAAGACGTTGCTGTCTGTCTGTCTTCAGGCTGTTTTCCCGTATCTCATGAATCGTGATAGCTAGAGAGCTGATATTTAAACATGATGTATTTCTGTTGCCGCTATAACAACAAATACTAAAAGCAAATTAAAATAAACATTTGAGGGGGTTTCTATATACAATAAACGTGGGACGCTTGAAATTTTCACAAAACATTACATTATAGTTTATACATTCACTTAAAAATAAAATAAAACTAATATTTAAGAAGGACCTCCCATACAACAAACATTATTTTTTTGCCGTTTTTTATACGTAATGGTACGAAACCCTTGGTTTGCGAGTTCGACTCGCACTCGGCAGGTTTTTAAATTTATGTTTACTTTATTGTATCTCTCTCTATGTTTTCAAATGATATGGATATTCCTAGATATTAAATAAAATTATTTTGTGGGTGAGGATTAATGATGATTTAATGTGTTGAAATTTTACTGCACAATAAATCGTTGTAAGAAAAGTTTGATTTTACAGCAATAATGTATAATATGATGATAATGACGTACTTCTATTATTAATAAATAATATTTTATTTGTAAATATAATAATTATTCTTGATATAATAGTAATAAATATTTTCTGTAACGAAGGTCTAGTTTTTAAACATTTTTCCTTAGATTAGTTTCAGATAAATTAACTCATAATAATAATGTCGAATAATATTTTAGTTATTTATCATACTAATATATCATATATATTTGCTGTAAGATATTCTAAGAAGTCTATCTTAATATACATAGCATTACAGTAGCGGCACGCTATGATGGCCGTTTTGACGTTTCTCCGCTCATGAAGTTCCGTATTAATTGATAACAACTGTGAAGGAAAGAATTACGGTACTTTATTGACGATAGTGATAAGCAGAGATTCATAAATTTTATCGAATAAAATTACAGGACACAAAAATTATTTATTAAATTAATTTCTAAATATATATAATATTAGGGTGTCGAGAACATATTTATTTTTTATTTTTATAAGATATTGGTGTACTTATTTACTGCATAACTCGGCATTTGGTTCTCTAAATTGTTTTTTTTTTTAATGAAATCTCTTACGATCCTCACATAGGATCGCTGGCCAGCACAACTGCTACCTTTTTTGGTGTTTTTTTATTTTTATTCATATGTTTCTTGAGTGCATATAAAGTATGTATATTCAGTTCGTTCAAATATATTAAGTAAACATTTATATTTTTGATTCATCAAACCTTTCTAATAAGGTTAACTTTCCAACGGGCACTTAAATAAAAAATAAATAAATAAAATAAATCTTTTCAATATAGTACTACTTGCAACAAAATTTATAGATTTGTGTTTTTTCTTTCGAGAATAAATCGACATTTCACATCACTATTCTAATATGTCAAAACGACCCTCATAGCGTTAGTTAGTAGCTGTTAGTGTAATTTAATTTCGCTACTTTTTAATTTTTTACGCAATTTTCATTATATTTAAAAATAATTATCAAGCGCTACGTTTAAAGGTATGTTAACTCAATATTTTCGACCTTTAAACTGTAATCAATACAGTCTGATTCACAGGAGTGATTCAGTTCTCGTGGGTGTTTAATTTCATCTCAAGTCTAGTCATGCTTGATTAACATTGACATCGACTGTGACGTCACGTCTGTGACGTCATTATTTGTTAGTAGTTTTGTGATGGAACAATAAGAATTTAAGCTTTATGTACCATTAAAGCTACCTTAACTTTTATGTATTAGTATTTTTTATTTGTTTCAAAGAGTAAAAATAAGTATTGAGAAAGGCACGATCTATATATGTATATGTGCATCTGTATCTATATGATCTGTACATATAAATATTGGAGCATCCATGACAATAACGTTGATTTATTAAATTGGAAACGCAGGTTAATTACCTGGGTGGAATCGGGGATGGTGCGGTGATCGCTATTGATTATTGGTAGATTTATTATTCATTCGTACATTAGACAATCAAGTATGAAAAGTGTTAACTAATCTGTGATTGACGTTTGACATTTTGACAAGCTAAGTTATGACAGTCTGTCATTGTTGGAAACATTGACGTTGTTTTGGATTCTTTTGAGGCACCGTTCCGATCACACACATCTCTGAGATCACCGCGTTTTCAATCTTAAATAATATTAATCCTGTCATAAATGTGATGATCGAGAGGAGCTTCATCCGTCATATATATATGCTAATAGAACATCACTAAGTATATAAATAAACTGTTTTATATTGACCAACGTTCTTACAGTTGAGATATAGGTATAAGCACATATATATAATATACCTATTCTAAGAATATGACATTTCGAATAGAAGACTGTATTCTATATGTGTTATATAAGAATGAGAATTATGTGATTTTGTAATGAATTGGTATTTAAATAATCTTTTTATTATAAAGTGCTGGTCAGTATAACCTGCCCCCTAGCAGCGAAGCAGTGTGGTTGATTTCCTCACCCACTGCTGGGATGATACATTCTGCACTGAGACCCAGTTTACGAAATTTTGTGTTTTAAAATATTATATAACTAAGAAATGCAATAGTTATTTATAGAACATGTTGATTATTTTAAGTTAAACAAAGAAAGAAATAATATGAAACAAAAACAGATATAATTATTAGTAATATTATCGAATAATGTTATATATTATTGTATAACATTTTAATATTAACGAAGAGCCCTTTATAAATCTTTCATACGTATGTCCGATAAATAGTTAGTATATATTTTACTCAAGAGTAAAAGTTTGCTCTTATTTCAAGAAAGAATAATACGTTTTACTGAATATAAGATTAAAATCAGTATTAGGTGAATCACGATTCCAATTTTATTGCATATTTTTATATGGTATAGGTCTTACAATATAACAATATGAAATAACATCTTTTTATTGATTGATTGACATTTTATTTAGGCAAAAAATATTTGGGAATAATAATATTACTTAATTAGCGGTTAGATAGTTTAATGTATAGACATATACTAAAATTATTAATCATACATACATATATACATTGATATAATAGAAAGGACGATAGTACTTTCATTTCATTGTAAATAATCTTAAGCAAGGCAAATGTAGTAATTCTCTAGAATAAAAAAAAATCTTGACAGGGTCAATGAAAAAACTTATATTAGAATTTTAAGTGCTTGAAATATTTTGAGTTTTTCTAATGAGTGTTTTATAAAATATTATTGACTTTATTACATTTGTGTTGAACCTAGATGAATAATAGTAAATAAATTTCATATGTATAGCATATTATAAGAGATTTCTTATAAATTGTATTTTATTCAAGTCTTAAAAGCAATGTCGAGTTCATTTACCTTTTACTTTCTTATGAGGGTAACTTTTTCTCCAGACTACAATCACAATTGGAATAATAAAATATGTATCTTATTATTTATTTACGGTCTTATTAGTAGAATATTAAGCAATAGTATTTTCTTAGATATTCATGTATATTTAAATAAAATTATTTTGAAAGGACCTCAGAACAGATAATTAAATGTATATATGACATCATAAATTGTAAGTTTAAAGTTCAGTCACCTTGTCTTCCCGTAACCACGATTGTTACAAATATACAAAACATAGAGTTAAAGTTATAATGTGTGATATATACATAATTATTATAGTTATGTCCGTTTATTTAAATATATTTAATAGGTAACAAAAATAAAAGTATTTTTTTTATATTGTCATATTCAAATAAGATTAACTTATCATTGTAAGAGGGTGATATGTTCTAATATTTTGTTTCTGGCAATACTATCTTGTGATTAAAGAACACAGAACAGAACAGAACAGAACAAATAACACAAAGTGGTGTATGGATTGAGATGCAATTTATAAAGTCTAGTCTAGACAAAAATAAAGAAACTCTTTTAAGAAGACAGGTTTAAAGTATACATTTCCGAAAAATGTTCAGGACAACAATTATTAAACTAGTATATTAGTTTTTATATAGAAATAAAGACGACGAGTATTTTGCAGCTATTATACTCGAATAATTAAAAAAGGTTTAACGCTCTAAGATTTAATAATTAAAAAAAAAATGCTACGAGAGTGCTACGAAATTAGAGTGTATATTTATGAATATTTCTAGGAGTTCTATTTAATTAAAATAAGATTCTCTAACCATTTTGGCGAACTACATAATATGTAAAAAAAATATTTTTAAATGTATTAAAATTATTATACCTACACATTAATTTCGAAATGGTTAAACAATATACATGTTTTTCATGTGTATGTATATTTCTTAATTTTTGTATTCAATTATGTTCGTAGCACCAATGTAGCTACGAGACCGCTACGCGCTACGCAAATTATTATGCAAAAATGTTACAATAAAGAAAATAATGTATATTTTGCGTGTTATACTTTCTCCTTTAGCTTCGTATATAATTTAAATATATTTTTTACATTAATTCCTATCATTTTACAAATAAATTATATAATATTTGAAGTCAGACTAACTATGAATGACGCATGTATAACGAAAATCAGCATTACATAACGTTAATATTTTTTAATATAATATATATATTTAAATTAAAATATTTTACAGATTTTGATTATTCTTATACAAGTTTGCTATGAAGCGATTGAAACAGGGTTGAAAATCTAATCAAAAAACTATACACGTAAATTGAATATTATAAAAACATTTCTTTAAATAAAAAAAAATCGATTATATATTACACATTATATTAGTAATAAAAATCATTCTATCGAACAAATCGAATTAGGAATAAAAATCATTCTATCGAACAGTTTATAACCTATCACAAGACGAATAACACATAAATATTTTCGCCCCGTCGCGTTGGTCGAGTGGTTAGCGCAGACGCCTAACGTGTAGCGGCGCAATGGGGTCGGGTACGATTCCCGGCAGGGACAGGCATTTATGTGATGAGCATAGATGTCTGTGTTTCTGGGTTTGGTCGTTTATTATATATATTCTCGGTATTTATATGTGTATTTCTATGTATTTGTAACGTTGTCTAACATCCTTAACTCAAGCAAATAATTTGCTTACTTAGGGGTTAGATCAATGTTTGCAATTTGTCCTGATATTATTATATTATTATTTCCTAACAACATTTATACATAACAGTCGAAGTATGTAATATGAGAAGTATATATATTGGTCTTACATAAGTGGTCTAGGTTTAATAGTATATAAGTTAGTACACGGGGCATGTACTAGACCTGAAAGCCTGGAACACGCATGCGCGGTCACATTGATTACTTCTTTATAATAATTCTTCTCTACAAATTATTTGTTTTGCTGTTTTGTTGGTAATTTACGAGGATATGCAAAATATAACTTAGGTATTTTAATTAATTTATAGTTTATTTTTTAAATATATATTGTATAATATTGAATAATGGTATATTTCTTTGTTCTTTTAATAGAATCAAAATCTAATATATAAATTTATATTAAAAACAAAACGTAGTTGATCTGTCGGTACATGTTTTTGATAAAAGTAATTATAGTAGAATAATATAATATAATATATAATAAAATAATATAATTTTAAACAATATTCAACAATAAATAATTATAGTAATAGTAATTATAATAAAAGTAAATAAATGTATTATTCACACTTATAAATATAAATTAAAACGAAATTTATATGGAAAATATATCAGTGGCATAAAATTGTTTAATTATATAAATATCTAAAAACTTATTTAATATCCCAAGGCACTATAAATTCTTTTTAGACTGTTTTTCTTGCATTCGTTTATTTTATTTATAGATATATATAGAACTACTAGCTGTGCCCCGCGGTCGTAACCACTAATAAATTATTTTATTACCTCAGTTACAGTAACAAATAACAGTTTAAAATGTCATATTTTTAGTGAGTAATTTATTAAATAATAATACTATTATGACTTAAGAAAAGATTTTGTTCGGTTTCACATATATTTGTTCCTTATTTCATTCCCTTTTAACTATATTTTAGCGAAAAAAGTAGTATATATTCTGTCACAGGCTTCTAATTATATCTATATCAAATTACATCACAATCGTTCCAGCCGACCCGTGAAAGCGTAACACAGACAGACAGAGTTACTTTCACATTCACAATGTATGTATTGTTTGGACTCAAGCAATATAAAATAAAGATTTATTTAATAGTATAATAAATTGGAATTTACAGGCTTTAATAATAAGACTTCAATAAGCCCATCAATTTACTTGGTATGTTGTTTACGTTATATCTTTGTTATATCTTTGTAAGGATCCTCCCAAAGAACACTAATATTATATAATATTTTGCCCCAGGGTACTAAGACTTTGGAAACTTTATAAGATTTCGTGTTGTTCGTAATCTACTTTACAAAATGTTTATTAGTTTTTAACATACCATCATAACTAACATTAATATATTTTTAAATCTCATCATTGATCAGTTAAGCATTAGTCCTTGACAAGTAAACTGAAGATCAAGTTACCTACAGTGATTGCAATAAAAGTCATGTAAGTACGAAATACAAAAATATCTTATCTGCATGAAATAAATGAATAAATAAGAGTGTTTAAAATTATTTATTTGGTATTTTATTTAGAATTGTGTACATTTTTTCTTCTATTTCCAAAAAAATATTGCCGATAAACAATATCATTTTTACGTTTTATAAAATCTTTAATAAATAATGTAATGACACAGTGAGATCATGATAACAGAGTACATTATAGTTACAATGTTAATTTAATAACTTAGTAAACAATAGAATTCGATTAAAAAAGCATAATATGGCCGCTAACAATAATTAACATTCATATACTTATTATACATAGAGTAGGGAAGCTAAAGGCAGGCCAGAGGCCATTCAGAGGAATGGGTGTCCAACAAATATTAAAAGAGGGAAGATGAAGTGATGAATCACACATTTTAAAAAGAGAGACAGATAGGTAGCCTCATTATTTTCTCTTTTTTTTTCTATGAGACATTTTAGACTGGATTCTCTACTCTATGTTTAAATAACTCTATAGTAACCTTCTTTACGATAAATAGACAAAACGGATATATTTTTTTTACAGTAATTTATACATATAATAAAACTGTCACTGATCCATTCATGTACATGGAATTACAAAAAAAAAACATCATAGGGGGGCTTTATAAGAGCAAGAGAACCCAAAACAATGGTTTTTCAGTTTGTCTGTATGTTTGTGAACGCTAATCTCAGAAACGGCTTAACCAATTTGAATGCGGTTTTCAGGAATATATTATGATAGTCTTCACTTAATATTTAGTGTTTATTTCATCAAAATCGGTTAAAAAATAAAAAAGTTATGACAATTTATGTCAATCATGTAATAGGTACATAGGTAGGCAAATCATATTTTATACATGTAAGAAATCTGTAGAGGAGTAGTCTTTGTACATGAAAATATTAAAAAATATATACCAGGATGTGAAGTGATAACTAACAGAATCCATTTTCAGCATTTTTAAAATCTTTGTCTGTTTATCTGTTAGTCTTTTAGTTGTGCACACAACACGAAAAAAAAATATTTTCAAAAATTCATACAGCATATAACCTTACATAAGCAAGAGAAAATCCGCGATGGTATATGTTTATCTCTTAGGGATAACCCACAATAGCAAATATTTATCCTTTACTTTTTACGTAAAATAATAGGTTATTTACGAAGCGATTTTAAGAAATACAGCTTTAATTCTTATCTAATTAAGTAACTTAAATACATTTTACATTTAACATGGAACCATATAGCCCTTTACAGCATATAATTTAAATAAATATTTTCGAAGATGTTACAGATTTAAAACATAGGGTCTTCGCGTTTACGGCGGTACGGTCTACCGGCGCACTCTGGTATGAAACTGTCCAAACCGTCTCAAAAATGGCTTTTGTGAATTTTCAGTATTGAAAATTTTGTTAATATAATAGCTAACTGAATGTTTATCATTTAAAATAGATTTTTTTTAATAAAACTAGACCTGCAAGTCATATATTTTCATTTTTTTTTTAATTTATTTCATACTTGAAATATGAAGCTAACTTTTAATTATATATTACCTAATCTTGGTATTGCGTTGAGATATTACAATCTAAAACACAAATTATTAAATATACACTCGGCGTCACAAAAATCGCACCGTTTAAAAAAGCAACTTCAAAATAATTTTACTCAAACTTTGTGAATTGTAAGGATATGATTGTAAGATATCATTGGAAAGGTAATTCAATTGCCTATTAGAAAATAAAAAACATGTGTATGCATTTTAATTCTTTAATAACAAAAAACTTAAAACATGACAAAGTGACAAAAAATAAAATTAATAACATCATAAAAAATTACAAATAAGGCCTTAAAATCTAGTGTTTCCACCCCTTGTTGTGATGGTAGCTTCCAGCCGATCCTTCATGGAGTTCACGAGGGTCACCACTCTTGCTTGGGGTATGTTGTCCCATTCGTCTTTCACGGCATCCTGGAGCTCTTGTAGAGTGGTGGGAGCAGGATCTCGTGCTCGTACGTGCCTCTTTACATCGTCCCAGAGATACTCGATCGGGTTCAGGTCTGGACTTCGTGCTGGCCACTGCATAACAGGGATCTCAACCTCTTCCAAATAGTCCCGCAGAGCAAACGCAGTGTGGCAACGGGCGTTATCATGCATTAACATGAACCCATCGCCAACGAAACCAGCATACGGAACCACATGGTCTTGTAAGATCTCCGTTATGTACCGCCGAGCATTCAGCGACCCTTGCCCGCGACCACCACCAGTCCGAGAGACGCACACAAGCTCCGTTTTCCCTTCGACGGATATGCCACCCCAGAACATACAGGAACCACCTCGGTATTCGACGGATTCCTCTATGCAAGCCTGGGCAAATCGCTCTCCTCGTCTTCGGTATACTCTTCTGCGTCTGTCGTTGCAGAAAAGACATACTCGTGTCTCATCGGTGAAGAGAACGGCTTTCCACTGTTCACTCGTTCAGTTGACATGCTCCTGGGCAAATCGTAACCGCTCTCTTCGATGCTGCACGGTCAATTTTGGGCCCCTAGCAGGTCTGTGAGCTCTCAATTCCTTTTCTTTCAGTCTTCTTCTAATCGTAGAAACACTCACAGACGTTCTGCAAGCTGATCGGAGCTCTTGTTGCAACTCAACAGCATTGCTGAAGCGGTGCCGCAAGGATGTGGAAACAACGAAGCGGTCGTCTCTTTCTGACGTGCAGCGTTTTCTTCCGGATCCACGTCTTCGAGTATAGCCACCAGTCTCAAGGAACCGTTGGTATATTCGTCGAACTGAGAATCGGCTAAGGTTCAACTGTCGAGCAACGTCAACCTGTCGCAGTCCTGATTGCAATAGCGCAATGATTTGAGCGGCTTTATCAGGGGTTGTATCCATCTTCAGGTACTGTTCTCTTGCGTATGTTGTTCCGGTGTGTTTCAGAGTGATCTGAAGTCTGAGTAGCGACTGACCCATTTTTTACCTTTACATGAGCTTTTATACCCTTATAAGGTAGCACAAGTAGTGCTCCTTAAGTGAGCATTTTTTTAAACATTTTTTTGATTGGTCCCTGGTTAGAAATGGTAATTGTTTTTTTAATGATACAGGTAATTAATATAAAGGTATTGAAGTGCACTTTAGAATGATATATTTTTTGACCTTTGAAGGTGGACGAACATACAGTCATCTGGTGGTACGTTACCAGGTTCACAACCTCCTGTAACACCGGCCTTCAAGGTTTAAGAAAAGTTCATTTTAAGAAGCTGGTTCCTCTAATCTTCGATAAGAAATTATAAAATAATTAAGAACCTTCAACAACAGTTTGGTAATTTATTATTGCTAGTGATCGCCCAACGGCCGAAATTCGACAGTAATCTAAAGTGTTAATATTTATGAAAGTTTGGATTAAAACCTCTATGCATATTTATTTTTGATTTTTATTCTAATACGTCAAGTGACTATCAACTTGTGCGACTCTTTGACATCAGACAAATATACATTGGACATGTCAACGTTTACGTTTCTAAGTAGTGTGTGTAATGTTTTTATAATTGATTTAATGTACATGCATTATTATTCAAAAATATTAGCGTCTACACTTCTCCCACATATAAACTATAAGTATGCCAAATTTCATACTCCTTCGTCCGCGCAATTTTCCTAAAAAGGGATCCAAAGTTTTTGCTTCACGTAGTTATATTTAGATTATTTGTTTAACTTATTAATCTGAATTATATTAAAGTGCAGTTTAATTAAAAGTTTTTTTATTTCAAGTTGGTATACATTACATTTATGAAAATTCAAAATGTAGTTGCACGCATTTGAAACTAAGATATCGATTCTATGTCAAGATACAACTTAATAATGACTTACCTCCTTTATTTCTAAATTTATATTTCCAAATGAAAGTTTCATGAAAAAGTATGGTCAAGAAGTTGTGTGTTTTAACAAATTTTAATAATAAAATAATTTATTTCACAGTTTACACACACAGTTTAACCATGGATAGTATTTTATATCATTCGAGTTCACAATTAATATGTGGGAAGAAATTCGAATTAAACACGCCACTACGAGTAGTAGGATACTAACAATTACAAGGGATTAGAGGATTCTGATGATAATCAGCAAGGAGTGATACGTCTTTTTATTTTATTTAAGATTTTAACATTAAATAAAGTCTACTTAGAAATTCTTTTAGTCTTTATATTTCTAATCGATAAATATTAATAATGTAATGTTTCAGAAACTAATATTTATCTAATGAATATTGATGATTCTAGAAGAAACCAATACCAAGTAGTAATTAATTTACTATAAAAAAATAATGGTACGTGCAGACGAGACAAAGCGTCGATACAGTAAAGTAATAAATATTGAAAATGTCTCGAAGAAATTAAAACAGATGATATAAAAGTTAATAGTTTCTCAGACTTGTAACTTAATTGCACCACTGGAGCCCTAGAGCTATGGCACTAAGTTAATTACTTACTGCTAAACCAATAAATAACTAACTTTAAAAATAACTAACAATTCTGTCTGGAACTCATCTACATCATTTTCAAATGTATATTGTGTTCGAGAACTTATTAGTAAGTAATATGTCTTTTATTTTTCATCTCCTGTCACTGATATTTACATATAATACAACAAACCAGCAAACAAGATATAATATTCCAATTTCATACGATACTAATATAATCATATTTACTAATAATTACTTATTTACGGGCTCAATGCCATAAATACTTCGGGCAAACCTCCTAAGGTACAAGAGAGGGCGTTGGTAATACTATATATTTATATATACATATATATAAAGAATTGTTTATATAAATTACAATTTAAATATAATCCACACTATTATATGATATGCAAGTAACATGTTCGTGTCTATAGAATGGGAGAGACTTGAGAAGAATGAAATAGTTACAAATATAAGAGGAAATCGGGAGGAGGTAAAAAAGTATTGTGACTTGACTACATTCTCTAGTCTAGTGTGACTTGTAGGATCAAATGAGATTTAATATATATATATGTCGCAGATCACGATAATTTAACGATAATTAGTAACTCATTTGATATCATTGTAACAGTGGGGTGTGAACGCCGTGACGTATTGAGTCACGTGACCGGAATCGTTTGGTGGGGCACCGGAGACATTTTAAATATCCGAGAGCATCGAGACGAGAGGATTATTGATTAGTGTGAGCCTTACAGTCCGGACCCCCCAAACGGGACCTGTGGTTCACGAAACTCTGATAATTGTATACCTACTAAGTAATTTGTGATTACCTACATTTAATACAAGAATTGTCATATTGTGTCTGTGTGGTTTAATTGCCTGAGACCTACGCCTCGGATCCTGTACCAGAAGACTCCATCAAGAACGAGCAAGCCACTAATATACCTCTTGATCTCCGACATATATATATATATATATATATATATATATATATATATATATATATATATATATATATGTCGGACTTATTCTTTTATAATTACAAATTAAAGATGGAATTTAAAAAAGCGGGGGGATTACTGGTGTTAATAATTTGTCATTTATGTTGGCCAAAATATAATATTACAAGATAAGACTTGAATTTAAGTTGTATTTTTAAAATGGACTTAAAAATATCCTTGAAATTAAAATTCTCAATGCGCACGCGCATCATGTGGACAACATTCTCGGTTTACAATAGCCGATAATTTATTTATCCATTTATATAAACCTAGACTTTACCTGGACTTGATAACATTATTTTGTACTTGATTGTATATATTTTTTATTTTAATAGGATTGAAAAATAGTTGAAATTAACATTTAAAATCGAGAAGTTGGCTTGGAGCTCAACAATAAAAAAAGGAATGTACATCATCATTGTGTATTTAAAAAAAATATATATCTATATATTTTTAATTTAATAATATAATTTAATATATTTTTAAATAAAAAAAATTGTGGAACCTCTGTCTAGATATAAAAAGCACCCATTAAGAGCACTTTTAAATTGGTGGTTTGAAATCACTACTTAAACGCCATGGTACAACTTTCAATTGGATTTTATTTGTTTTATATTATACATCGAATTCTATACATGTACTTCATATTTAAATTAATGAAATAATTCAATAAAATTCATTAATCTCTGGAAATTAGTACAACAACTCAAACCTTATCGCGTATTTTAAATGATAATATAGGACTTTCATCCTAGATATAAGAAATGCACTGATGATAATTTTAGTGATAATTAGAAAAAAATATAGCACGCCAATCAAAACCACTTTGAGGCGGCAGGTCAGAGAAAAAAATATTTACTGACGAGAATATTTCAATATTGAGAAATGTTTTAACAAGCAGAATGACCGAGTTTTTACTCAAAGCTTTATAGAAGCTTACCAATTACTCAGCAGTACAATGTAGACATTATCCGACTGCTGTGATGGTTTGTTTGTGAAAAAGGTTCCTTGAGAAGATGGTTTAGTTAATAAGACCATAACGAAAAATGATCTTTTCAGCAAGAATTAGCAGCGAGTCATGAAGCCATCTACCCATCGAACGTTTTGAACTTCATCAGAACTGAAGAGAGTCCCTTAGTCCTGATCTTAATGCTCTAAATTAATTAATTAATTTATGTCCAGTTTTAGTGGGTATGATATAATCGCAATTACATTTAAGAGATGGAAAAAATAGAGTCCCTGAAACAGTATATAGGATTGTCAGTGATGTCTTTTCCTTAGAGAGTGTTTCTGAAAATATGTCAACATTTAAAGGATTATATTAAAATCAATAGTGATCATTTTTAATGAGATTACATATATTTTAATGTTATTACATTAATGTATTAAAACACACATAACAGTGATTTTTTTTTATACAAAATAAAAACAAAAAAATTCTAGCAACAGTATTTATGACAAGATTAGATACATACAGGGTTATTTTTAATTAGTTGGCTACCTCTTGCAGGCAGCTTTTCTACAATCAATACAATACAATCAATCCTAACAACATTTGTTTTGAGACTGTTTAAAATTAATAGTTTTTAAAATTTGAATTTTCCTATACAAAATTGATTTGTTGCCTTTGAACTGACATTAACTCTGAGCATAGATATGGCGCCCGGGCGTTGACCTTTTAAGCACTTTTTACAAACTTCTTTAAACATTATATATAGCGACTACTTTGAAAGAACTAAGATTGTTAAGTTAAAATTAATAGAGTTTTGGAAAATCGATTTAAGTAATAAGCAGTTTCGTCTTTATTTTGAAAGAACTTTATCTTTAAAAAGCATATGACCATATATAAGGTATGTATGGTTTAAAAAAAAAAAAAATGTATGGTACAATAATATAAGACAGGAAAAACCTCTGGAATACAATACATTTATAATGACTGTATTAATTTTAACAAGTAAAATAAACTTACGTAATAAAATAATGTGGTAGGCCAAGAGAAGCTTCTTACTTAGTTCGAAGTCTGTGGTTAACAAAAATCTTAAATTATTCAAAGTAGCGGTTCATCTGTTTCACTACGAATACGATTTTCTTTTAGCACATATTTAAGTTAAGGAGAGAGGTCGGGTGGCCTTACCAACATACTTACCACTTATATATGGTAAAGCTAATTACAGATCGTTCATTAAATATCGTAATTATTATACAAGACTTATTTATAAAATATTATAATATTAACTAAATATCATATTTAGTTCCTATACAACCGAGAAATGGATATTTGATATTTAAATTTCACAATTGTTGATAAAAAAAATATCGAATGAAAAATAAACCAATACGGTCAGGGATTCCAATCCGCGCCTTCTGAGAAACCGTACCGTACCGTAACCGACCTTCCAAACGTCGCCGGTTCGAATCCCTGCCCGTATCGATTTATTTTTCATCCTATAATAAATAAAAAAATAAATAATTTTAACATTGCTATTCATGTTTATAGATATTTTCAAACGAAACTAAAATAATTAAATGCTCTGGCATCGTATCTAAAGTAAGTAAACTATATGAATGTTATATAGTTTCCTCTTTAATTTATCTAAAAGCCGTTTTTTAATATATTTCCACCCACCATTACCTAAATTTTAACAAATACCTAAGTTTTCATATACCTTTATAAATGGTTATAACAAATCACCACCGGACATTGGTCAAGCAGCTGCCAGTGACTAGTGACTGTTGACAGTGACCAGTGACTGTTGACAGTGACCAGTGATTGTTGACAGTGACCAGTGATTGTTGACAGTGACCAGTCACTGTTGACAGTGACCAGCAAATGTTGACAGTGGTCGTGACTACAGTAAGACACTACTAACCGAACCAAAAACATAATGTACATTAACCTAATATATTGCAAATATTTTTTAATGTTTAATTCTGTATTTTTTAATCCCAAAAGTATAAAGAAAGTTTTATGTTTCTTATATTGTAAAATTAATTATACAAATCTGATTATCTTGGAAACATCTACTGGTGTAGGTTTTCCCAAAAATCTGAATAGTTTGTGTTCCTATCACCTGAGGATCACTGAACAAATGAAATGCTTTCATGTGCGTATTTAAGCCATTGGTACTTTTATCTACGCTATAGTTTATAAATGAGGACTAAATGGCATTACTACGTTTTTTTAATTTTTTATACATAGAAAAATGTTTTAGGATACCTATAATTTGCTTATAGAGTATTTTAGTACTATGTTTTTTAAGATAATTAAGACCTCTTATGAAAAGATTATTATATCGCGTTTGATAGTTAGATAGATTGAAAACAATATTATTAATAGATAATGAATTTTAATTTCTTTAGAGATATGCATAAAAATCGTATTGGAATTAATACATTTTGAATAAACGGGTAAGAAGTAGTTCAACTCGATCGAAATATATTTTTTTCGTCCGTCTTTAATAACAATTATACTTTTATACTTTAATAAAAAAAAACATTTGTAAAATATTGTAAAAAAGAATAACCAAAACGGGAAGCAATAGCTAGCATAAAAATATATTAAAATCATAGTCGCACAGACTGTCAAAGTAATCAAAGTTATAAGAACTTTTAAGAAGCGAAGACCGACAAACTCAAGCTTGTTAAGAAATTGGCAAACTTCTTAACTCGTAATTATGTAATACGATGTTATATAATATAAGTACTTAATAATAAGAGAAACGATATTATTTATATTTCAAATTCAAATTCAAATTCAAAATATCTTTATTCAAGTAGGCATTTACACGCACTTTTGAATCGTCAATTACATTAAATTGGTCAGTATAGTCAGTCTGTGAGTAAGCTACCGCCAGCTCGGAATGCTGTTCTGCTGAGAAGAGCTGGTCAGAAACTCAACAGTTGCTTTTTAAATAAAATTTAACAATGTTTGACTTATAAATTAAATATATTATATTATAAATGCAAATGAGTCAATGATCCAAGTTCCACACATTTCGATCAACCAAAAACTCTTGAATGTTATAGTAAGATTTATTTAATAATATACCTTTAATTTTAGATTTGAAACCAATAAAAGGAAGATCTAAGATATCTTGTGGAACCTTATTATATATGCGTATACTCAAGCCCATGAAGGATTTCTTAACTTTTTGAAGTCGAAATTTAGGCGTCACGAGCCTATTTTTATTTCTTGTATTGATAGTATGTCTGTCGCTGTTTTTTTTTTTTGTTTTTTTTTTTTTTATTTATAAATACATATATTACTCAGTATTAAAGATGCACAAATCATTTTCAACGTTTATTTATATAACTTTAGAACATAGGCATTGTTAATAAAGCGTATCTATTTCATTTTGTTAGTTAGATATTTTATATTAAATAATGTAAGAATATCTCATGAATAAGTGATTTAAATAAAAAACTATAACATTTTTTCATGTCGTCATCAATCAAATATAATAGTAATCAATTAATAATTGTACAAGTTCCGGAGATTACGAACGAAATAGACGAATATTTATAATTTTAAATAAATATAGAATCCCATATAATATTTTTTTTTCTCTATTTATGTTTTAATTTAAATAAGTTTAACATAAACAGCCACAATAAAGAAGTTTATAAATATTTTCAAACAAAGATGTGGAGTGAAGTACAGTAGGTAACTAACAAAATAATGATTCTAACAAAAGTTCCTCTCAAAGAGGAAACTGTTAAAAATAGAAATGTTAAAGACTTGGCTATATTTGTATCAACGTATATGAACGTATATACGTGTATAATGTATGTCATTAGAAGATTAAAATATCATTTAATGATAATATCATCTTCACATCTAGTGGGTGATAGAAGAAATGTTTGCCTTAAAATTTTAAATTAAATGTAGTTTCATTTACTTACTGATAGAAACTTAACATTATATACCTACTATATATTAAATAGATTTCTATGTATGGTAATATTAATTGTTCATCATATTTTCCTGATCAGTTAAAACTATACACAATCACGTGTCTTGTATAAAACCATTCGTTATTTGGCATTCGTATTAAATGTTTCATAAAACAATATGTAGGTATATACTAACATAAGACTAAATATTATAAATTATCTCTTAAAGAATTCAAAAGAAATCAATCAATTTAAATTCAAAATTATTCAATACATAGCAAAAAATGACATAATGTGTCTGCAGCTGCTTTTAAACATAGTTGAATATTCTAAAAACCGAAGGCTCGTCTTGATATTCTGCCAAGGAGTTTATTTTTGTAGCGAAAGTGCGCTGGCGCAGAAAAGAGCCGTTAGTCGAGCGCCAACGGAAACGAACGGAGACACCCGAGCACTCCGAGAATGTTACTATTATTATTTATCATATTGCATTTACTTCAGTGCCTCATTTAGATTTTACCTATCAATATAATAAAACTAAATAAAATGGATTCCTAACATTTAATACCCTGTCAAATATCTCCTGTACAATATTAAGACTCAAATAACTAAACATTAATCTGTTTTTTCAAACAACACGTTTATGAACACAATAATATTATTAAAAGACGCACTTCCCTACCGAAGCTTTATTCAGACACTCATCCCATTTACAAACGGTAGATGCTAACCCCTCATAGTTTTTTCTCTCTTATTATTAACTTTATTGCCTCACAGATTGAATATACACCTTACTTGTATAATCATAAGATTCATTATTATTTGTCTGTTGCAGCAGACGTGAATTTATGAAGGACGTTTAAGTGAAACTTATAGCTTTGTATGAGAACAACAGACAATATATTGTCTAAAGTAACTTTACAGAATAAAAGCGAGGAAGATAATATAATATAAAAATAACATTATATATGTATAAATTAATAATTTTCATAATATAATAAAACAATAACGGTATTTTCTTTTTTATCTATTTTACAGAGTTCATCTGTTCCGTTATAACAATAAGATTAATAATTATGTTTATGTTTTTTACAACTTCGTAAATAATTTTGGATGCTAAAGTGGAATCATTCTGTTAGCTACTCAAAGAGCTCATCTGTAATCCAAGCAAGTAATACAGTAAATCTTTCTTTCTTTATCATATAATATAAGACATATTTAAATACAACTCTAAATATATCCATAGTCTAAATCACAGAATGCTTATTAACTGACAGGACACTACTTATCTTTATTATTATGTTAGAGATAATCTCATAATAATTATACGTATACCGAATTACATCAAAGCATAAAATGAAATTTAAAAAGCTTTTATAAAAGCTTTAGTTAAGCTGCACTCACGACTTTAAATTACACCCTGTATATAAATTATATTATTACCCTTCTATCAAAGGGTACAAATTCCTAGTAATCGTATTATTAGACCCTAAAAGGTCTTTCATTTTATAAATATAAACCAAATGGACTTATGTAGTAATATAATACGTAAAGGATTATTTTGATTAATCATGTAATATTATACACTGACCTTTTTTAATAAATAAAATTACATGCCTATTGTATAACACAACTTTTTATGTTATTATTTCATGATTTAAAAATTCTTTCCTTTGTCAGTTCTTATAATCACCAGCATCAGCAGCAGTGACAAGCCTCAATTAATATATTAATTAATTTTATTATTTTTGTCTTGTATTTTAAACTATTAAGAGAAACGTTGAGTATATTCAGTCAATTCCATTAGTCAGTATAGTCAGTCTGTGAGTAAGCTACCACCAGCTCGGAATGCTGTTCTGTTGAGAAGAGCTGGCCAGAAACTCAAGAGTTGCTCTTTTTTAAATGAAATTTAACAATGTTTGACTTATACATTATAACATTAACCCTGCAAATGTCTCAATGACCCAAGTTCCACACATTTCGATCAATCAGAAACTCTTGAATAATAAGATTTTTTAATAATATACTTTTAATTTTATATTTAAAATTAAGAAAAGGAAGATCTAAGATATCTTGTTGAACTTTAATATATATGCCCATGAAAGATTTGTAATCTTTTTGAACACGTAATTTAGACGTAAAAAGTAATTTTTTATTTAATGTATTTATTGTACGACTGTCTATATGCTATTAAATATGTTCTATCTATATTCTTTAAAAACATAAACTGTATAACTGTATGTATGTATATAGTGAGTTGTCTCCGCTGACTAATATTAATATTGTAGGAACATCGAGAGATTAACAATGAGTAATGAAAACCTTCACTTTTTCAATTTATCATTTTGCTTCATTAAGTTTCATTTATAAATAAGTATTAAATTAAATTATAAGTCTTAGAATTTAGTATTTATTCTAAGCTTTTAGTTGTCTAGACATTTTTTCATAGCATTGAAATTATTAATAATCCAATGGATTTCAGAAACATTACTTAAGTGCTTCGATAACAACCACATTAATTGATCTAAAATACATAATTGTATATGTTTGTATATAAGAGTCTCTAAAGTTAAAAAAAATCAAGAGACAGACAAATACTGACTATTTATATATATTTAAGCTTGCAGCCAAATAGTTATTTTTAATAGATATAATCATTTATATAGTGTTGGTATATAAACTACTTTATGTCGACATTAACTCTGATAGTATAAGTAAAAGAGACTAAAAAATACATATTCTAATAACTCAGTAAACTATACTTCATAGAGACGGTGACGCCAAAGGAGGGCGTTCATTTACTCGTATGTATGTATGTATGTATGTATGTATGTATGTATGTATGTATGTATGTGTGTATGTATGTATGTGTATATAGGTCAAGGTCTCACTGAAAGTGTACGTATATTATTAGTGATAGCATACATTATTGCATCAAATTTAACAGTGAATACGATAAAAAAATCTCCGTATGTCACTAAATCTACCGAATGTTTTTTATCGCTTGAAATTTTATTTATATGTATTATATACGAGTATACATAATAAATAATAACATATATATATGCTGATATGTTATTGCTTAGTTTTTATTTACCACTAGTTGGGGAATACCTTGATGTATATAATATAACAAACAAAGAATATTATAAATAAAAAATATCAAAGTATAAATTAACTTAATCCAAGAAATCTTGAGTTCTGATTATTTTAAATATAGCTATAAATTTTAGTTGCAGTAAGTGTCTATTCCACTTCAGATGGAAGGTATTTATATTAACAATACTTAGAAATAATAATTTAATTATTAAAGATCCATTTTTACACACTTAAACTCTTATTTCCGCAATAATTTAATTCTGATACATAATAAACAAAGCTGTCAAAATATCAACATTTATTTTCTTATCGTGACTTTTGAATACATATATATATATATATATAAACTCCAGAAGTAATTTTTTAATTGTCTTTCAAATTTATAATACCTTGCTCATCTTATTCTAAGTACATATATACGGCCATTGTAAGTAGAAGCAGTCTGCTGATGTAGCGAGCCCGAAATTAATAACATTTCCTAGAAACCAGAGGATAAAATCCGGTTGCATTTATATGTAAAAAAGATGTTTGAATTCAATGTTTTATAAAACATCATTTTGTAGGTTAGTTACTGTTTATACACTTATACCATTAACCGGTTAAAACTGACCTTTTAAAAAAATACTTTTTACTATATATTTTTATTTGCCTAATAAATAAAGTAAACAAGAGACAAAATAAAAGATAAAAATTCAAATCCAAGAGTAGTTTTCTTTAGATATATACATTTGAAATAATTTATATCCTCGCAAAGGTAAATATACTTAACCTGGGCGTATTCTTTTATAAATAAATAACTATATATGTGTATTTAGGCTTTCCAATGACAAGATCCTTTGTAGGTACTTGACTTGAAACTCTAATTATATAAAAACACTAAGACAATGATGATCTTGAAGAACAAGTAGGTCATTTAATTTAGAAACCTTGTCTAAGTCCGCGAAATGTCAGTGAAAGCGAGACATCAAAGGTCAAATTACTTTAGTGTTTCTTAAATATATACAGTATCGTAGTCAGTTAGTAAGTTAACTAGATAGATGCTAGCTGTAGTCATTTAAGTGCAGTTTGCACACAGACTCACTACCATCCCACAGTTGGTTGATGTTATAATGTATAAGTCAAACATTGTTAAATTAAATAAAAAAAAAAATAACTGTTGAGTTTCTGGCCAGCTCTTCTCAGCAGGACAGCATTCCGAGCTGGTGGTAGCTTACTCACAGACTGTACTGACCATACCTATTAATGTAATAATTGACGATTCAAAAGTGCGTGTAAATACCTACTTGAAAAGAAATATTTAGAATTTGAACAAATTGTTATGAAGTAGGTATCATATTTAAGTTAAGACCGATTGGGCAGCCCTCCCCTCGCCCCTCCCCCTACCTCTTTGCATTTCCTTATTCCTTGCATCCCCTACCTATTACTTGATCTGCATCTGTTACTTTTTATATTTGCAGATGGTTATGCGATATTACCGTTTAAGTAAATAAATAGTAATAATTATAATTATGAGGTTTTTTAATAAATAATTTTATACTCAGTATTAAGAAAACACTGTCTTTATTCGTATTAAGACTAATATTATTTTTAGTTTATTATTTTATTCTTATAACGCTTAGTTCTATTTTGTAGCCTTTTTATCTATGTATCTTTTAGTAGGTATATTTATTTTAATTTGTTGAATATAATTGAATATTGAAAACTCGCACTAACTTTATTATACACAGACATATTTTTTTCTTTTTCTGTTTGAGAGATCGTTTATTTTTTAATTTCACTAACTTAATATAAAGCATAAGATAAAAGCTTAAAAGCTTTCATGGAGAGATAGCTTTTTTCTTTTTCTTTACCATAAGTTTGTATTTTAAGACTGCAAGGTGTGTAAGTTGTTTCAAACATTAAGAATATTATCTATTAAGTTACCATAGATAAAGTTATTTAAAATAGTTAGAAATAATAACATTACTAGAATAATTAATTTAATCATAAGATTACTCAATATATATATTTCTTACCTATATCTACAAAATATTTGGGTCACCAAAAAACGTCGAATACACATGATATAATTTTCCATTACACACAATATAAAATATATAAATAAAAATTCCCATGTCTTTAGTCCTTGTTTAGAAAAAGAAATGATTACCAAGTAAGGACATTTAAGAATTTATTTTTAATTATATAAAATAATTAAATTGATATCGTTAAGAGAATGCATTTCGTTTTCGAAAATGAATTTATTGCATTATAACAAAAATATTTACATATTCGTAGATATAATGGTATATTTTACAAATCACTTAAAAGTTATAAGTTTAACTAAGTCCGTTAAACACGATAACCATTAAGTAGCAAAAGAAAAACCATTGAATAGCATTAAAAGTATCGTGAACTCAGACAGACGGACAGACAGACATCCGATTACTGTGCTTTTCGCTATTTAATAAAATACCATAATAGTCAATAATAAGATACTATAAATATATATCAAATACTGATATAGATTAAATGGTTTTTAGTTGATTTAAGTTTATATGTAATTCCGTCATTTTCAAAGTAAGCCCGAAACTGCCACAATCCCAATTATTTAAACGCAATATGTCAATTTCTTCGCTTTTTTTATCTTACATTAGTTTAGACTTAGTTGCTTCTTTGACGTATTTTTTTTCTTATTTTTTTATCCATTCTTGGGAGATCTTTTAATTCTCTATTTACGTTTTTTATCCTTTCGAACTTATCTTCCATCGTTGTATTTCTTCATGTTCTATCAGATTTTTAAAAATATCATCATTTACTCATCTAAAAAGCGAAACAACCCTTGTTATATTCTTTCTATCTGTTTCTCATATTTCGGTTATAATATTATAATTTATATAAAACCACACATATGGTTTTATATAAATTATTATGTTCAGTGATGTGACAACCATTACCTCTGTTTCTTCTTCTCTTCTTCCGTTCCTCATATTCAAATTCAGTTAAATGTATTCTTCTTTTCTTTTACCATCGTTTGTATTATATATTTCAATCCACCATTATGTAACCTTGCTAAATTCTTCATTTGCAATTCCTCTTATAATCTATTCTTAATTACTCCTAATTTCCCACGTTTTTGCTGTTAAAAGTTTGAATACTGTTTAATACCAAAGCTATTGTATTGACTAATACAGCTGTTTTTAATATTAAAGAAGGGCCAATGAGCATACTGTGATCATCACCGTCTACGATCACTGCAACACCAAAGGAATCAAAATAATGTTGGTAAAGGCGCTTTTTTAAGAAACTTATGTCGCTTCCACCTGAAAATCTCCAAATTCCATATTTTGGATGGAAAGCTTTATCTCTAGAGAAACAGTCATTGCTCCGTGACCAGGTCATGCGCGGTCACTACTCTGCAATTTTTAACACAGATGATTGATTTCTCACGTTTCTTTTTCAATTGCTACTACAACAGTGAATTCTATATCCTACACCAACCCCTTGCTCCCTTCCACTTTGTTTTTGACCCACCATTGATTTGTCTTCGAACCTATATACATATCCTTAATATATATATCTTTTAACATCGATATATACATATATCTATATAAGTTTCACGTTATGATTTATTCGTGTTTCACATTCTTATTTATATACTTATGTATATATTTTCTTGCTGTATATATTAGTGTGAAAAAATAATGTGTGTTTTGTTAAACTTGTTCTAATATATAATTATAATAGAACAAGTTTAACAATTGACACAAAATTCGATTCTATTTGCGATTGTATTAAAAATTATACTTCCTTGTAATATATAAAAAAAATGTTTGATCTAACACCAAATTACTTGAAAATTAGAGTAAATTAGAAGTTCTAAATATATATATATTTAATGCATATTTTGAGAACACTGTTAGCGTTATTATTATTAATAATAATATCATAAACCACTCCACCAACGGAACTGCATTATAAAGTTCGTAAGTTCAGGAAACCTTTTCTTTAAAAGTTGTATGTTATTTTAAATGTAATGATAGTTTATATATAGTATTACGAAAACTCTCAATTATTTATATATGTAGTATATTGATTAAGATATGGATCAACCTCATACCTATGTTATAGCGAAGTTATTTCTGTATTTAAGACCTACAATTTCTTAGTACCCACAAAATATTAAAGTGTGTCATAAAGCAGGGTAGTTCAAAGAAAACAGAAAACATTTCAACATGATGTAACAAAAGTGTTTCCAAATATAAATTTTACTTTTGACAGTTAAAAAAGTGACTTCCAATTGCATTTCAAAATTTTTAAATTTTGATTTTTAAAAACAATTAATTCTATTTACAAATAAGTTTTAATCGAATCATCATATTCATATTCATTTTTTTTTAGAAGAGAACAGGCGTTTAAAATATATTTAAATAAATATGTAACATTTATCACATTACTTAAAAACATTTTTGCATAATAATGAAAAATTAATTATTATTTATCAATAAGGTATAGACAATATCTGTCACTAACAAAGCATCTGTCATATTTTGTCAATTGACCATTTCTCAATTTTGGTAATCGACAGGCTTAATAAATGTCGGTAGGTTATGTATTGTATTAGAAGCTCACGTCACTGTTTAAAAAAAAACAAAGTGTCTATAAAACATTACATTTGTTTACTGTTGTTTTAAATGTAACAATTACTGAACGTAAAGTAAAGAATGACCGCTGACACTTTCATTTGACGTGCACAAGTGATCTATGGTATAGATTCAAAATGGAAACTATTTAAACAAAACAATAAATAAACACAGACTAACGCAAACGCCATTCGAATTTTTATGTAGTCTTGTTTATTACAGCGGCAAAAAATAATAATATTACTTCAGAAATATACATTATTGAAATCATAAAAAAGAATGAAAATAAAACCGTAAAGAAAGCTTTTATTAAGAAGGTAAATGGAAAATATTCTGAGTCTTAGAGTTTCCAATTTATTAGAAGTTACAAAAAAATATGGATTCTTGTGTTTTTATTCCTGTTAATAAAAAACGATGTTTATGTTAATATTGAGACCCAAAATAACAATTATGATTTACCCAAAATAACATTTATAATTGGGATACAAATATATCGTAGGTATATCGCTGTACCCTTTATTTTGTTTGTAATGTTTAATCACTACTTATAGAAATATTATTTATTTTTAACAAAATATCTTCTTAACGTTATTAAAAACATTCAGATGATCATTTTGTTTTGTGAAAGAAAAATGTAATAAAGTAAAATGAGATTGTGACTGCGTAGTCATTTTCGTAATATATTATATTTTTTACAACTAAAAGATCTAACAAACGATATTATTATAACAAGATAAGACTCTACGTTTATAAATACTAAAAAAAAGGGAAAACTTGTTGAAAAGTTATATAATAATTAATATATAGATACAACTGAACAAAGATAAAGCAAATACCGTACATATTGATAAGTGAAAAAGGGATTGAAGTGTACGCCCGGAAGCTTAGACCCCGTTGGAGGTAGATGACTAATTAACTGACTTACTGACTCTTACCGAGAACACGTCGTCTTACCGTGAACACGATTGCTGCAAAGCATTCGAAACGTCGGGTTAGATTTAAAATGTAAATTTAAACTTAATTCAATATACGCGAGTTAAATCCGTAAAAATAGTTTTATTTCAATATTATTTTAATAATATGACGTATGTTATAACAAATGAAAGAGACAGATTTTCTCTTTGAAATTCACCTTCTAACATATTTCCTACTAATGTTGTTTCATGAGAAAAAAAAATCATAAATTCAATACTTTTCTTTATGAATGGAAAATATCCAAATAGTTCACATTGATGTAGGGAACAGATAATGCGTAAGGAAGTATAAGTTCATCTCAATGTGTCTCAGTCAGTAGTGTCTTCATTTATTCACTTCACAACCAATAAGGTTGTATATGTTAGTGGAGTGGTTAGCGCAGAGGTCTAACGTGTCGCGGCATCATGTATGTGATGAGCATGGATGTCTGTATTTATTTGTATATTCTTAGTATTTATAATGTATATTTCTAGTATTTGTATCGTTGTCGAACACCCTTAACACAAGCAATTTTTTTTTTCGTTGAAGGGTTACATATCAATTTGTGTAATTTATCCAGTGGTATTATTATTATTAATAATTAGAGCGTAAACAATATACACATTTTTTAAAGATAAATATAAAATCTTCTGTAAAAAAATTTGAGTACTTTATATAAATGTTAATCTGTGGTGAGCAGAGAGCTTGCTGCTTATATACCTACTAAGAAACAGAGGGAAGAATAACTTAATTGATTGTATATAATGATACAATTTGTTAACAAGTAAATACAATTACAAATATAAGGACAAACTATAATATTATCTATACGTTTGTTTCATTTCATTTATAATGATTAATTTAACTTGACTGTTTTCAGTAAATATATCATATATATGGGTATATGTTGAATAATTTATGTGAATTGATCAGACTATATAAGGCCTCATGTATGTCTTTAGGCAAATCTAATATCTATTATTATTATACTGGGACGAGGTATATAGGTTCAATAAGATTTTTATCTCAAAGGACCATTAAATCTCAGAAGCTGTGAAAAGACCACAGATGCTGGAGAGCTTTCCTCATACTGATTTTCATCTTGAAATGGAGATTTTTTATTTGTCTGCTAAATTTCAGACGCAGTGTTTGTATGATATTTAAGTATTCATAAGAAAATTTGCAAGGTCAAAGATTAAATATATATTAGTGTAATAAAGCAAAGATACTAATTAGAAAGGTATTCTTTTACCGTCCCAAGAATGTATAGAAAAGGCCACTTTCCTTCAATTATAGTATATTATTATTATAGTAAGTATTATTTATTAACGTTCCATGAACATATAAATAATGCAATTACCCTGATTTTACTTAAGACTGAGTCAAATTATTGGCTGGTATAAACATTTTCATCGTCTATGTCCTTATACTTATTGCAATTTAAAATCCCATAAAATATTTTTTTATCGGTTTTCACGTAAACTTCTTAAACAAGTAAATTGAAAAAAATGTCTGTAAGTCTTCAATAAAATAATCATGTTTTTAATGTTCGATACAATAATTAAATATTATTATAATTATGACCGTAAAACAGAAACGCCTCAGTATAAAATATATTTTTTAAATATGTAAAACAAACAAATATTTTATTTGTAATTTCATAAGAAAATAAATTTTATGAAATACGAACTTAATTTCTGCAGTATAAATATAATTTTATTTATTAATGCTACAGTGAAATTAAAGAGATTAGTTTAGTTTGTTTAGGTCGTGTTTAAGTTTATTTTGTATTAAAAATATCTCTGTTTGATTTTAAAGAAAAATACGTTGTTTTTCTTATCTATTAAAACGAGTCTATAATTATTACCTGAATAAATTGTTTTCCAGTAGTGACTGCAAATCTAGTTTTTTTTATTAAACTCGTATTTAATGCTAAGCGATTCACAACATACTAAAGAAAATATCCTAACAACTAAGTCATTGATACTTTATATATAAAATCGCAATGTTTTTAATATCTACTAATAGCATAGGTTCGATGGCACATCCATTATTTTACAACGGTGCTTAAAAATATTTATTTTGTGTATGAAATGATTTCTTTGTAAAACACTTTAATATAAATAATCGACATATAACGACATATACCGACATATAGCGACATACCGGACATATCGACACTACCAGGAAGCCATGCATCATACATTTTTGATAAGCACATTTTAAGAATTCAGTATTAAATTCAACATTTTATGAACAGTTTCAGATATAAAATATTTCAGAATTTTATTTTTAATGCGATATAATAATGATGTTGAGAAAATTAATTAATTTATATATTGTAATTATTTTGATTGCAACGTATGAATGAAACACATTCAAAAATACAGTTTTAAAGTTCCATATTTTTACGGAAATTAAAGTAATGAGAAAGGCAAAGATTTTTGGCAAAAATGTTCGTAGAAAATAATAAATAAATATTTTTTAAGTATTGTTAATCAAGAAATTAAATTGTACATAAATATTAAATACTATTATTTAATATTGACACTGAAAAAACACAAACGACTTTTAGGCAACAATTTAATTAAAAGGGATTAAAAAAAATATTAATACAATAAGATTTTACAGATATAATTGAAAAACGTCTTCTCTCATAGTTTCTGATAAAGAATAATTTACGTAACAGATAGTACTAATGTTATAAGCTTAAGAACGAAGCCTTAGAAGTATAAGGGCACACGTGGGCTTTTGTGTCACTACACACACACAGACACACATAACACTAGTATAATGATTTAACACATATATACTTTTGATAGACGCTTCAGTTAAATAAAACCTTTTTGTAATTATAAGATTCGTAACACACGTACAAAAATATTTCGCTCTTAAATATAGTTTTTGTATGATTTTTCATCTATTATTTTATTTAACCTTAGACGTGAATTATTCAAATTTTGTTATATGTGAAAGTTTCTACGTCATAATATTTATGAAGAAACACTTTTGGTTTATTTGTAACATTTTTATTCAACATGAAAAACAATACTCGATACGATTTTTTAATTAAAAATTATTTTATTTTAAAACACTTAGCGGTTTCGGTTGTTTCTGAAATATATTTATTAAATTTAAAAAACAATAGAAAAAAATAAGATTCTTCCTTCTAAAATAAAATCATTTTTAAATAAACTTTCATCTCCTAGTTATCGATTATTCGTGATATCCTTACACTATGTACCCTTTTTTTTATCGTTGGAAAAATGCATTACGCATCATCCCTGCGGTCAGGAAGGTGATGACCGAGGGGGTATGTGGGACTACCCGGTAGCATAGAAGACGCTGCCATTTTTAAGGCTACCCACTAAAAAACCAACGGTTGACCTCATCGCCTTAGTGGGGCACCACGGGATCGCTTTCGCACTCACCGTGACGCCCCGGCGGAACCCCCTGTGAGAGGCCCCGATCAACTTAGGTACACCCTCACCTCGTAGGCCTATAATGGGCGGGAAAGGCCACCCCCCTCTCCCGTCCAGGCACTACAGCTGGGGAAGGAGGCTGCGGGCGTAATCCCGCACTCCTTAGACCCAGCCTACCCCGACGGAGCGGTTCAGAGGAGGCTGCCTCTCTGTCCCGCTCCGCGGCAAAGACTTGCTCGCAGAAAGAGGCCATAGCGACTCAGGACCTCTCGCTGTCGAGCATCGCGGAAACAACGCTCGGCAACGAGAGGTCGCTGCCAACCACGGCCGTCAATACTCAGTACGCTGACGGTCCCAGGCTGCGCAGTCCGCCAAGGTGTGACGAGTCGAGTCCACGGGCTCGTCACAGTGGTGGCAGGAGGGGGCCGCCTCTCTGCGTGCTATCTTGTGCAGGTGCTCTCCGAAGCAGCCATGCCCCGAGAGAATCTGCACAAGACGGAACGTTAGAATCCCGTGCCGCCGGCCGATCCAATGATCAAGGTGGGGGGAAATGGCCCTCAATGTCGCAAGACCGGCCGACGGGGACTCCAAGTCCCTACTCCACTGTCGGATCAGGGCTCGGTGAGCTAGAGCCCTGATCCGATCCGCCTCGAGCCTAACCCGCCCGACCCTGGCTTCCACCCGGTGCCAATACACTCCGGCGAGGACCCGCGCCTGTAGCTCCCAGGGCGAATCGCTCGCCAGGAGTGTGGCCGCAGTGTATGACACCGTACGGTACCCCCTAATCACCCTAACCGCTAGGACCCTTTGCGTACGGCGCAAAAGGGCCCTGGAATCCGCGGTGAGGGCTCCCGACCATATGGGAGCAGCACCGTACAGGGCCATGCTCCTCACCACGACGGCGTATAATCGGCGGCAAGGAGCCTGCGGCCCTCCGGCGTTGAGCAGAAGCCTACTCAAGGCGACCGCAGTGGAGATTAACTTCGGGGCCAGCAGAGAGAAGTGGGCCCTGAAGTTCCATCTACCGTCCAGTGTGAGGTCCAGATACTTCATCTGGGCCTTCACCGCCACCCGCCACCCTGGACGGAGATGTACGCCCGACGAGGGAGACCCCGGCGAGGGCCGTGGAACAGGATGGCCTCCGTTTTGGAAACGGAGACCTACAGTCCCAACAGCCCTATGCGGTCCGCTATCAACGCAGCGACACTATGTACCCTAGTACAAGTTTTGACGTTACGAAAACTATGACTGTTTACCAAATCGTAAAGATAACAATATTTCTTAGCTCTTTTTTTAATATGTCAATATATTTTGATTTATAAAGTATATACACTTCTGTCTTGATTCTACGGTTTGGTAAATTGTTCTAGTTTTCATAATGTCAAATCTCGTACGAGTGGTAGTGTTATAAGTGCCTACGTCACAAGAGTAACTGTAAAAATTTGAAGATTATAAACCTAAGACATGAGACTGGTTACAGACAGACCAGACAGCTGATCTATTTTATATGATCTATAGATAAGTTATTATGTTGATTAAAATTACTAGTCTACAAGTAATTAAACAACACAAAAGTCACTTACTTAATGATCTAATTAACCATTAGAGCCATTAGGGTTCATTATTTAAGATTTACTTTTTATTTATTAACTTAATTTCGATGATTTTTTTTTTTAGATTTTATATTTAAGTTAAGCGGAATATCGTCTCCTTTTCCAAGGTAGGTTTCAGATTTTATAATTTTACCAAAATATATTATAGTTATGAAAAATGGTAATTTATAAATGGTATTTTCATAGAATTTTATTTCAAATAAATAAAAGGTAAACAATATATATTTACCTGGCTATATTCATGCGATTTACATTATTTACTAATTCATTCGGGTTTCGTAACTAGTATCTAAACGTCGTGATGTTAATATAGCCGGGTAAATATATAGGTAGGTATTTAATAATCATGGTTCACAAAATTTAAATTACAAAAAAAGGTAAAATATCGATATACGGAAGTATTATGTAAATAATACTAATATCAAAATTAAAACTAAATTTATAATGACTAAGTTCCGTGCTTATAAAAGATTTCTTAAAAAAAAAACCAACAAAACCAATAATACTAATGAAATCATAAACAAAAATAGTTCTTAGAATATTTATCTTATATTTGATATATTTTTATTTAATTTATCCATCAATCTATTAAATTTATCCAATGTTTGTATTGAATAAATTGAATAATTAAATTAAATTAAATCTCAATAAATAAAAGAAGCTTGCGAATAAAATGTATTCTAACATTGATTTAAAATCAGTCTGTGACCAGTGACGCCATCTATAGTAAGGTCTAGTGCTGAATGAAATCTGTATGTCTTCATTTATATACTTCTTATGTCTTCATGTTGAAAAATATTATGTTTATCAGGTTACTTTATAAAGTCAATTTAAATATTCAGGTATTACATAAATAATAACTAAATCGATATACCTACCTATCTACCTAAAAGAAACTTAACAAGTCATCAAATTTTATAGATTAAGATATAAGTATTAGTTATAATAATCAGCTTCGAGTAAAATCACGTAGAATAAAATGTACTTATATAAAAAACTAAAATTCAGTATACAACCTAACCTAAATGACTTCAAAACATGAAAAGAAAAAAAGGAAAAGAAAAACATTTTTTATGTTATCAGTTATACTCTAATTAAATAGCATGAAAGAACATTTTTGTTCCATAAATAATAGTTACATTTTCACATTCCTATAAAATAATGTCTCACAACTTTCATATGACCTCTAACACACGTGAACACTGATTACACACTAATGTACGTACGTGCTACCTACATACATACAATGATAAACTTAAATCAAATGGTAGATTTTCATATATTTAATTATATTAAACATATTCATTCAACTGTTTACACGTCTAATACAAAACGTGACTCAGATAATGAGATTACAAGCCAACCTTTCATAAGCTATAAATAGAACATGCGATATATATATTAAAAACAACTTAAGCATCACCTACGCCATAAAAACGTCAAGATGGAAGAAGGATTCAAAAACGAAACGAAGTTACATATCGTTTATATAAACAAAATGGCGCATTCGGGTGGCCGAGCCGCCCAATGCACTCATATTATCGCCCGCCATATCGCGACGACTTGGCAACGCAGCGACCGCATTCTTGCAGCTGCGCGGCAACGTCGCAAGCGCTTCGTACCCGTGCCTTTGTGACGTGACGTCACATGATAAACGTTTGCAATGTGAAAATGTCCGGTTTGCGCGCGCAAAAAAGCGTATAACGTTATATAGTGGATGAAAATCGATCATGGCATAGATCGCCTGGTCGGCTGACCGCACGCGCCGCTGTTCCCGGCCGGGGGATGGTCGCTTTCTCCTCATCGAAAATTAGAAAACGCTCTCTTAGCGGAATGCATTTATTCCGGCCATATAATGTTATTCTTTGTTCAAAGAGATGATTGTTTGTATGCGGGGCGAGACGTGGCGTTATCTGAATATTATTACCATAGTGCTTGAGTTTTATATCCTTTAAGGTATTTATTTATAAGGGGAACAGATTAGTTTACAATATATTTATAACCTTGGCGTTTATAGTTTATATCTGTATCAGTAATAGGTATAGAATCACTGAAGGAATGTTTTTACAATATGATAAATTAAGCGTCCGCTATCTGTCAATTAAGTGAAAGGATTAAAAATAAATAGTTTCTAGAATGTTCTAATAAATTTAAGAAACCCTACAAGTATATAGGGTTATATACTAGATGAAAAATCAAACCTCACAATAAACTTTACAACAAACAATAAACTTTCTTATATTATGTATTTAAAACCAATTTATTTCACTGTATATATATATATGACCGTGATACGCATAACTAATTAATTATCAAGTGAAGATGTACCCAACGCCATCTAGCGGTGTCTGTGACATATCAGTTAGGAGTCCTATATTCATAAAACATAGCTAGCATTCTTATAGACACTAAACTAAAAGTTTGAAACTAAAAAACTCTTTATAACTTAACTTTCTGACCAAGTAATTAGAATTAAAATTGTCGACATTTTTTCTTTACAGTTAATTATAGTTTTATTAAAATCTGATAATTATACTAAATAACTTTGACTAATGAAATATATAATAGTGAAAAGTGAAGTGTCTGCCTTTGCTTATCTATTTACGTCACCAATTTTTTTGTCATTAAATCCTGGTTTCAGAGGTTGATTTTTGGTTTTAGGATTTTGATCAAAGTGGGCTTTTATATAATAAGGTAGATATATAAACCGCTTTACAGTTAATTATTTTATAATTAGTAAGTTACTTTCTATTTTAGAATGAATTACAATTAATGCTTGAAATTAGTATTACTGAAAATTTTGCAAAATATTGTATCTATTCTGCTTTTTCATATAATTTTATTAATACTAAAGTCTGTAGCATTCAGCTAATAAAGGACCTGAAAAACTTTTATAAAAATAAATAGTTAAATGAAAGAATTAAAGAATGTTAACAACCAAGAAAGGGGGATAGAAAAACTAAATTCTAGCTTTAGTCATTTGACTGGAACTTCATGTAGATCGACCAGGCTTATACTATTCTCGTTAAGTTCTTGAAGTAGATTGTGATCAGGATACCCTTCGACTCACCTCTATTCCCTCAAGGATGGCACTACTTCTTTTATGCTATAGATGTCCATGAGTCAAGTTTATTTATCGTCTGTATGTTTGTTGTTACCACCCCCCACCACGACTTTAAATATATATATTCACTAAGGTGCAATGGTGGAAAATTGGTTTAGATGAATTTTTAAGACGTGTAAATAAGTCAGAGATATTAAAATAAAAGTTTCTTATATCTGACATACTATTATTATTTCAAACATCCTCTTTTGTAATATAATAACAATTTATTCGTTTAAGCTTTCATATTCATATTTGTAAGTAGTTTTCGTATTCGTCCCGTGACTATGGTAGGATTGTTTATCCCCAAATCTTCGATTAATTTACTGTTTATTCTTAAATAAACAGTAAATTAATCGAAGATTAATGGAAGATGGTTATGACCATTGCTACATAATATGTAGATACATATATATAGATAGATATCTATTAACTAAGTTTCAGTAATTTCACGATATTGTTGCATTAATTGATTCTATGAGAAAAAAACTAACATTGACCTAACTGAAGGTGATAGTAGAACCTTTTCAAAAGTAGACTAATATTATATATTGGTAGTGTTAGACCAAGACAAGATATCTTTATTTTGATCTTGGTATTGCGAAGTCTTGGTCTTGCAGCGAGGGTTTCGCAAGTCTTGCCTATTAGTCTGTTACTATAATATAGGTCATGTTATATCGCGACATTCACTGCCGGCGCCAACGCGCCGTGAGGACTGACTTCCCTAGCTTCGAGGCTTGGGTAGATAGGAGGAGAGGCGTTGTCACCTATCATCTGCCACATATACTGATTGGACATGGTTGTTTCGGTCAGTATTTGCATTGGATTGGACGCGAGGCAACACCGCGGTGTCACCAATGAAATGCTGATCAGGATGACGCCCAATTCATATTGGAGGTGATTCCGGCGTGGCAGACTGAAAAGAGCGCCCTGTCTCACCCCGTCAGCAGTGATAGCAGCCATGCTAACGGGAAGGGTTGGAAGTAATAGTCTCCTTCTGAGTTTGTCATGACCTAGAAGGAGGCTGCCGAACGGGATCGCGAGAACTGAACCCACCCGGAGAAGACCTAGAAGGCGGGGCGGGCGTCTACCTGGTGCCTACCTTGCAGGACGGGATAGATAAGCACCCCGTCATCTAGGATAGGATCGGCGATAAGTCGACCGACGTCAACAAAAAAAAAATGTCTTATTATATAAGGAGTCGTAAAGTAACAATCTATACAGTTCTATATTTATTTCAATAAAACGTCAAAACACAAATTAAATAACAGTACAATCAATAAATTAAACTTGTTATAGGCGTAATATTGATAGTCGCAAAAAAAAAAATATAGTCCTCAAACTATTATCGTTAGTTTCAATTTTTGCCAAAGAATATACTCAATAAAGATTATATTCTTTGAAATACATATATTGGAAATTAACTAGTGACTATGTTAGTCATGTTACGCTTATTTAAACATAATATTTAATTAGATTTTCGTCATCTAGTGAAGGATTTGAACTCGCGATTTCTGCGAATCCGTTTCCGTCGCTCTGTCAATCGAGCTACCGTGTTTGTAACACGTTAAAGACCAAGTTCGATTTTGGGCAACACTGTATTGGTATATGGAAAATACACCTTGGTATGATAATAACACCATGACCATAAAAACAATACTAAAATTTGAAACCTTCTGTTTTATGTTAATATATACCTTAGCATTAATTGTTTATTTGCAGAACTTAGTATATTAGGTATATTTGCTATTAGAGTTAATCTGTTTTGTTTATCATTTTCCATCCAACTGTTTTATTTCTTACAAAATGTTGTTCGTCGGTGCTATTTTTAGGAGTGATTTATAAGTAAGGTTTCCAGTAATACTCTAATTTAAAATACCGTTATTTATTATGTTACTTCTACGTGCCGAGGTTTTTAATCAAAGAATTTTCAGGAGATCTAGAGCTTGAGGATGTATTATTAATTATAAGAAAATAATGTTAAACCGCATTCAAAAATTCAGTTACCGAACATAAGAGTTACCTTACTTAGCCAATTACCAATAATAATATCCTTTTTGATATTAAGCAGACATATTTTTTTTTCTCTTTATCAAAAAACTACTAATTAAAAATGTAAATTAAGTAAAATGCTTCCATTTAAAATTAGAGTAAAATTATTTTTTCTTATTGATCACTCTTAAGCCACATAATATTTAGATTAATAATATTGAACGAAATTAACTTTTTAACACTACCCATGGATAAAACCGGATAACACATTAGGTATTACAATCTAATACCTACGTGGGTATTACTACTGGTAAAACTATGTCGACCATTAATAATTATGAGAAAGTCAAAACGTTTTTACTTTATTTTCCTTTAGTTACGTTTAGAGAATGAATCGTTGTTAACATGCACACAACTGTACATGTTAACAACTAGTACTTCTAGTCCAATACCCGCCCCGAATTACCCAACAAGATTACACTAGCCTGCGCCTGCGCAACTTTTAAATGTTCAATTAACATCCATTACGTTATCGTGTTCTTTGCGCCATGTGCTCCCACAGTTAGACAGAGTACAACTTAATTTAAAAAAATACTTATTAGGGATTTTAACAGATTTTTTTACGTAGCAATGAAATTATTATGAACTATTAGAAAGTACAGGTTTGTTGATGTTTTAAAAGAAGCCTAAAATACCGAGTAAAAAAATTTGCTTAACATTTTTTAAAGCAAATTTACATAGCTTGTGACTTCTTTACTTTTAGAAACTTTAACTATATTTATGAATATATATTTTTTTCTCCTTATATATTGATAAAACATAGAAAATATTTATCATAATAACTACACATAAAGATACATAATTATTAATAAAGAGCATATTATCGTAATTTTATAAATATACATAGTTTCATTTAGACGTATTACAAATAGGGTTTATTAAAAAATTTTATTTTCTTTTATTTTTTTAGATAAGAACTATTTTTTAACCGACCTCAAAACAGGAAATTTCACTATTCGATTGTATATATGATTTTTACTACTAAGACTCTTTCAATAGAAATCTAAGACTAATTGTGACTATGTACTAACAAAAATACTTCATACAATATAATATAATAGATCATTTTATAAGAAAACGAGGGAAATATGTGATTTACTTCCCAATAGGATTACATCTCCAGCCTCCAGGCTTTGTTAATAATTAATTTAATAGAGGCGGCATTGTATGTTACCTCGTTATAATAATAAATATATGTAGATATAGGTATGTCTATATATTTGTAATGCTTTGCCACATATTAAGGTACATATTGAAATCCGATGAAACTATCCTAATTTGTAAATATTTATTTGTTATATAGAGTATTGCTAGTATGTACCTATATTACTATGTATATTATTATTTTTATACACCTTCGTGTGAATTTTTTTAATTTGTTTTTATTGTATAAATATTAAAATTTGATCTGATCAAAAAAGATAATTTTCTCGGCCACCACGAGTATTTTTCTTTGAATATTTATTTAAAAAGTTTCAGATTAAATGACAAATACATGTTTGTTTATAAGTTTGAAAATAAGGAAAAGAACATAAAAATCATCTTAAGCGACACGGTTTTACCTATTAGTCAGCAAACATATAGTTAACTCTCGAACCAGGTCAAATTTACTGTAACAGTCGTTGACGAGTATAGTTTAAAACACCATTTAAAAATAATAAAATATTACATTTACTTTCTCTTATCCTAAATATCTAATTGACAGAAGAGGTCAATCTCTTATTTGCTCTTTTTAACCGACTCAAAAAGAGGGGTGTTATAAGTTTCACCTATCGATCCGTGTATCTGTGTGTCTGTCTGTTGCATTCTAGCAGCCAAACGGATGCAATGATTTGATTGCGGTTTTTTTAATCGAGAGCCTGGTTCGTCGAGATGGTTCTTAGCTATGTTCAGTCCATAATAGAAACAGTCGTCTCCAAGATATTGAGGTTTTATTGGTGTGGGTAAAGGTTCTTATGCAATATTGCTAAAAATAATTAAACAAGTGAAAAATTGTGTGTCCGTAGGTTCATTTAGTACAATAAAGAAACCAGTAACCAGAAACCAGAAAACCAGAAGTCTTTCGGGTCGGTCGGGGGACCGTTTAATAAAGGAAGAAATTAAAATGCAAGTAAGTTACTCAGGCAAATAAAGATATTACCATATCGAATCGTATAGTCTAAGTCCTCAATGATTAACTTCATAAAGTCAACACCATCCTTAACGTACTTACAAGGTTTTTTATTATTTTCATCTTATTTATTATATACACTTCATTCTTGTAAGTAATTTTTCACAAACTCCAAACCTATGGAAATACTCAATCCTTTTAAATACTCAAAAAACATTTTCAAAGATCAAAAAGGTAAGCTTCTCTTGACCAACGAGCAAATTTTCGACCATTATAAAAGCACATACGAAGTGCCAGAAAACCAAAGACTATATGGGGATCCAAACGAACACAAACCTGAGACTCCTACTGAAGATTTTCAAGCCAACCCACCAACTTTGGAGGAAATCAATAAAATAATTAAAATGAAACCATCTAAGTCAGCACCAGGTCCGGATGGTATCCCTTATATAGTTTACAAAAAATGTCCGTCGCTCCATAAACATCTTTTAAATATATTCGGTAAAATCTGGTCAAGAAAGCAAATACCGGTATCGTTCGGAAAAGCCCTTTTTGTCCTCATTCCGAAAAACGACAATGTCAATAATCCCAAGGATACTAGACCGATAGCCCTAACAAATACAATTTCCAAAATATTTTTCTCTTTTTTACAAACTAAAATGACGCAATTCATGATTAACAATCGATATTTCAGGCCTAATCACCAGAAAGGGTTTTTGCCCGGAATTTCTGGATGCCTGGAACATAATACGTTAATATCGGAAAGCCTTAAAGATGCTAGAACTAGCGAGAGACAAATTACGGTTTGTTGGATAGACTTAGAAAACGCCTTTGGGTCGGTACGACATGAACTAATGATGTTCGCGCTTAAATGGTATAACTTTCCTATGGTAGTTCGCGACATTATTGCATCATATTATTCAAAATTAAAATTCTCAATAATTTTTAATGAAAACCATTCAAAACCACTTAATTATAACGTTGGTTTATTTCAGGGCTGTTGTATTTCTCCTATTATATTTAATATAGTTATTAATATTTTAATAGACAAATTAATTAGAAATGAAAAAAAGTGGGGCTATCGGTTTAAGTTCAACAACAAATACACAGAATCCATACTAGCTTTTGCAGATGATCTCGCGATACTGACACGTAATCCGAAACAATGTCAGGTACTTTTAAATGTAGTTGAGGATTTCTGTACGTGGACGGGCGGATTGAGGACAAAACCAAGTAAATGTTTTAGTCTGTGTCTGGGTAGACGGAACACCAAATATACCTCTTACGATCCGGGTCTTATAATAGGCGGTCAGTGCGTTAGTACGGTTACGGAAGCAGCTCCGTTTAAATTTTTAGGTAAAAAAATCGATTACCAAGGCCGTACTCCATCGTTGGATGTGATAGTCGATAGCTTTTTAAACGATCTCAAAAAGGTAGACAACCAACCAATAAGTAACGTCAAAAAAGCTTGGATTTACGATAATTATTTAACATCACGTCTAAATTGGCCTTTCCTCGTGTATGATATAAATAAAACCCTTTTGTCAAAGTTAGATGCAAGCGTCATAAAGACATTGAAGTTATGGCTCGGGTTAGCGCACTCAGCGGACTCTTCAACCTTATTTAGAGACCGTAACAACTTTGGATTAAAATTAAAGAAACCATCGGAGCTCTACAAACATCTAAGAGTTACCAAAAGACATATCATCGGAAAATCTAAAGATGATACTGTAACTTCTCTCCCAAAAGACAAAGTTGCCTCAGAGCTCGAGTCACGACTTCAATTCCATAAAAAGTTTATGATAGGTGCTCAAACAAATAAAGTAGGGCTAGGATCAAGTAGGAAAGTTCAAGACATAGACATAGCAAAATCTTTTATTCGACAAGACGAAAACGATAATTACCGACTCCACGCGATGAGCCTAGAAATTCAAAACGAATGGGTGACCATAGGAGATTTTTGTATTCCATTAGCTTTGAAGTGGCGCACCTTAATTTATGATTGGTCCCCAGCATTATTAAAATTCTATCTTAATGCATTCCAAATGACTCTCCCAGATCAAAGTAATTTAGTAAGATGGGGCAAAGCCACCGAAAAGTCCTGCAACATCTGTGGGGAGGCAATAGGAACCGCGAAACACCTATTAGTAGGGTGTAGGGTACTTCTAGATAAAGGTCAATACTCGCGTCGCCACGACAAGGTATTAGAAATCATACGGGAAGCGGTTAGTCTTTCAGTAGCAAGAGCGCGGAAGGGTATAACAACCACCGAACGATCTATAGAATTCGTTAAAGAAGGCTCCTCCAAAAAATCAAAAGCGAAGCCTTATTCAATATTAGGCGCGGCTCCTGATTGGATTCTCATGATGGACACGTATGAAAAGCATTACAAAATCCCTGGGGATGTTGGTGTTTCGTCATCCAGACCGGACTTATTCCTGTATTCGAAACATCTGAGGCGCGTGATACTTGTGGAGCTTACTGTTCCTTGGGAAACAAACATCCCAAGGGATCACACATCCAAGCTCAATAAGTATTACGAACTAACCAACGAACTGATCAGGAATAAATTTATAGTTAGTCTGTACGCGGTAGAAGTGGGAGCGAGAGGTATAACAGCAAAATCTCTCTATAGCCTACTTAAAGATCTTGGCCTTTCTAGAACAAGCATCGGTTCATTTCTAGAACGTACTTCAAAGGCGGCATTAGTAGGTTCTTTCCAAATTTGGTTAGGTAGGGAGAGGAGTGTTTAGGGTGAAGGTGAGCGTTTTTGCGCATAATAAAGGGGCCCCTTAAACCTACTCCTGGGTCGCAAGTCCCAGGCACTGCTTGCACTCCTCTCCTTGCAACGCGATGGGCCCGGCACCCGCACGGTGAATCCATGGATTGCTAAGAAGCTTCGTCTTTCTTATGTAATATTGATGGTTAGAAGTCCTGCGACACAATTTTCGATTAGAACCGATTCTAGTTGTATGTGCTATTTGTAATACGAATATAAAATAAGAAATAAGAAAAACAGATATTGTATTATCAGTGGACGGTATTCTGTATTATACAGAGTTAACAAATGACTCGTTGTTCCAACAAATATAATATATCATAAATATTACATTTATTTATTTATTTAGGTTCATAACAAATACATTAAAATTTTAAAATGAAGCTAGGATAGGTCGGAAATTCATAATCAACTAGATAAAAAAATATTATCTAAGAAGTTTAGGTACTATATATTCTTACATAGTGAGTACCATCTAAATCAATAGTATTTTTTATGTATTTATTGATTAATATTATTAGAAGGTCAAAGGAGCCTGCAAGTCACGTAGTGGTATGTGATCACCTCCATTCATGGTTTTGTTATGTCAGAGGATGTTAAGAAGTTGCTTTGAGTAGGGAGAAGGAGGGAGGAAACGTTCTTTTATTCCCCGATAAAAATATAATTAAATAAATTTCATAAGACTGACCATGTCACTCGTTGCAATGGTAATATTTTATATAAATACTGTAAAAAAAAAAATATTTTCTTGTCAAATCTTAAAACTAAGTTGAAAAATCTGTCATTATTGGAATTGAAATAGTAGATACGCCTCACGGAGCACATACTGATAGGGGCCACTGTGAGGGCCAAGAAGCATAGGACAGGAGCGCTCTTCCTCGATGTAGCTAAGGCGTTCGACAGGGTCTGGCACAATGGACTGGTGTACAAGCTATACCAGTTCAAGGTGTCGGACAGACTCGTACTCATCATACGGGACTACCTGACGAATCGCTCCTTTCGCTACAGAGTGGAAGGCGTCTTGTCAACCCCCCGCCCCATCAGGGCGGGTGTTCCCCAGGGTTCAGTTCTCTCGCCCATCCTCTATTCCATCTACGCTAGCGATATTCCTAGACCGCGATCTAAAGTACACCTTGCCATGTATGCGGACGATACCGCGCTTTACACGTCCTCTAAGGATCACTGGGAGATATACCAACGTCTCCAATCCGCAGTCGACTCCCTCGAAAGTTGGCTGCGGAAATGGCGGATCGAGGTAAACCCTGAGAAGGGCGTTTCGGTGCTCTTCGAACGGGGCCCCCCAAGGATCCTCCCGCGAATCAAACTCTTTGATAAACCGATACCTTGGAAAGACGAGGCAAAATACCTAGGAGTAACGTTAGATAGAAAGTTAGTTTTCACTGCGCATATTAGGACCGTCCGTAGCAGAGCGGCCAACATATTAGGTCGTTTATATCCGCTGTTAGGCAAGCGGAGTAAAATGTCCCTTCGCAATAAGGTGACACTTTACAAAGCTTGCATACGTTCCGTCATGACCTATGCGAGTCCCGCTTTTGCGCACGCTAATCTGAAACCCCTTCAGGTGATTCAGAACAGGTTTACACGGATTGCAACCGGGGCGCCGTGGTTCGTACGCAACATCGATCTCCATAGAGACTTGAACCTTCCGACCATCGCTCAGTACTTCAAGGGGCTTTCCCAAAAGTACTTTGAACGTGCTGAGCGACACCCGAACCCACTGGTGGCTGACGCCGCAGAGTATAGACCACGTAAGACTACTTTAGTCAGAAAAAGAAGACCCAAGTCGGTACTCGTTGACCCCGACGACGCGTTCACAGTAGGTAATAACGTGTACGCGTAGGCATAAGTGACACCACACAACATACAGACACACACCGTCTGTACCGGTATAGACGAGGTCCCAACTGAGTAAGTGCTCCGTTGCTCCGGCGTTCTGCCGTCGGAGGACGCTAGTGTCCAAATTTCCTTAGCTTCCCTCCTGACTAACGACGCCCCGAGCCGAGGTCCGTGTCTCAATCTGAGACACCCTCGGGACGTCGTTCCCCATGGGGCCCATCTGGCCCCCCCTTGTTAAGGGAGGCCAGATGACTCCAGACCCACCCGCTCCCCCGGTGACGCTGTAATAGCCAACAGGGCTAACAGTATAGACAAACTAAAAAAAAAAAAAAAAAAAATAGTAGATAATTTTATTTACACGTAATTAACCAAACAATCTCGGAGGTCAAAGTACAAAGTACAGTTTTATGTTAGTAACATCAAAATTTACCAAAACGAGGGACAGATATTAGAAAGCTACGTATATGAATATTAATAGTTATTCATGTTTAGAATAAAAACCTGTCTTCCGTACCATTAAATATCTATAAAAAACGTGAAAAAATCACCTCTGCTGCACGGGAGCCTTACTCAAATATTTGGTTCTCAGTTGTTATTACATTGGCAAATGAAATACATCATCTGTGGAAATTTTGTCTGTCTTGCTATTACGGTTCATGAGATACAGCCGGGAAACAGACCGACTGACAGCGGAGTTTTAGTAGTAGGGATCCGTTACCTTTTGGTTAAAACTTAAACTCATTGGCATCGATCATAGAGAAAACTGCAGTACACTCTGCCTCTCTTATCAATGTCTAACAACCTCGTCTCTCAGACATAACTACTACTCTTAAAGTCCTTTTAATACAAAAACATTTTAAAAAGAAGTTTAACATTAAGAATTTAAGTGTGTTTATAACGGAATATAACGATGAGTAACAAAGACCTGTACGAAATCTCTAAAGACGAGACTACATCTTCCTCCCCCCACCCTCATCACCACCGTCTCTGCTGCTGCACGCAGTTCTCCCCGCGGTTCCGCCAGGCTTCGAGCTCATGAATAGGAGCCCCAAATGGGTTCGAAACTAGTCGGGCAAATTTCTATTAAAATTACATGATTATAGCCAGAAAATATATATATTTAATTTAATTTTTTTTTCTATAGTACCTACGTACCTATAAAACGTCTTCGAATTAGAAGTTTATTAAAATATTAATTTTGGAGCTGTTTAATGGGTATTATATTGCTTTTCATGACAAAATCGCCAAATATTTATCAAAAGCAATATTAAATTTTAAAAGCTCTTTCGTCTAATTTCTAAATGCCTCCGTTTGTTCAGTCAATAAAATGATATTCAAAAGACTAGCACAACATCCGAATACAGTAGAATTATTTCTCAAGCAAAGATTTATCGTAATTAATAATATTTACTGTCCAAATTAATAAAGATGAGATAAATCTTATTCAAACATAAATTATCAGCTACGGCAAAAGAAAAACAATTTTCATCAAAGCCTATCCCGGGATTAAAATTCCTATTTCGACGATGGCCTCGGATTAATTACTGTTACGACGATTTTTAGAGTATAATGCTTTCAGAAACTCAAATTGTAATCTTAATTTTTTTTAATTTATCTTTTGTGAATCATGATGACTATTAAATATATTTACCCTGATATGTTCACGTAAATTATTTGTGATATAAACTAATCAGGGGTCATGAATTCTGGTAAATTTACGTGAACATCGGATAAATAGATATTTAATAATCGCGGCAAAATTAATTTATAAACATTGATATTACTTGAAATAAATGACTCGATATTTTGACACACAAGCCCACTGTAATGACCAAATACACATACAAAGAATGTTCTTTGTATAATAATATAACGAATTCATGAACTGTAGAATTGTAGAAATTTAATTAGGGACTTCTTTACGGAATTCAATATAAGCTAATATCTGTCTATATCTATATAATTTGGCGAAACTATCAAGTCAATTGAGCATAAAAGTTACGCAAATGATATAGTTTTTCTTTAGAATAATAAATGTTAGTAATATTTGCCCTTAATAATATTTTAACAAGATCTTTTAGTAAACTAGAATTAGTATATTTTTATATTAATCTCATTTACCTTTAATAAAACAAGGGTTACCAATATCATCGTAAGAAATATTTTCTAGTACTAATGTTTATTAGAACTTCATGGTTAAAGATCAAGTTAACTTCTCTTATCTAAAATGACTTTGAACTTAAGAAGAAAATACTCGACAAAAATCTATGAGAATAGAGAAATAACATATTAACTAAGACTTTATAGTATTAGTAAAATGTATGGTATAATATATAAACCCTAATAGAAATAATTAGATATAATATAATAGATTAGTGATTATAAATAATGTTTACGTTAACGTGACGTTAATAAGTTTTTCTTATTTATAATTATTGAATTATATAAATGTTAATGTAAAAACGCTGAAAACATAAGTGCTTATCTGATTTAAGATTACACTTGGATGATGATAACGATATCTTATCAGACAATTAATTATTTTATTATTTTGATTTAAGTACAATACCTATACCAATATAATAATGTATTCTTCATTTATTAGATACATGATTACATTTACTTATTTCATTACGTATTTTAATTTACTATAGTACTATCACTACTGGCTGGACAATGTGTATGTATATGGACTATCTAACATTTTTAATAGCTGTAAATAAAATTATAAAAAAAAAATATTTCAGTAACATTTAGCTTCGTAAATATAAATGCATATGCCATGGCTAAGAGTTTGTTTCTGTAACTATAAGGTGCAAAGAAAAGTTTAGTGAATATAATAAAATTCCTTCCTAATAATATGACAAATTCTTCAAGCAAAAAACAATTCTGAATACAAATTATATTTATCCAGTTTGGTTATAAATTATTAAAATAAATAATCTATCATATATGAATAATTATTTTGTTTTCTTTTTTTCGCACCGAAGATTAATGTTAAATATTTAGTGATATTAAAATAAAGTAGGGGTATAAAGCAAAAGATTTCATTCCGGAACATGAGAAAAAACCAGTCTAGTTTAAAAGATGATTTAGGACTTGATGCAAATAAGAGACGGCTCATTATTTAACTATTAATATGAAAAATGTTATTTTAACAAACAGAATGACCGAATTTATACTTTAGTCTTTATAGAAGCTTCCGAAAAAGTCAGCAGGGTTCAAAGTACACACTATGAGTGCAGTGATAGTTTGGTCCTCACTACTGTTACCTATCAAGTAGTAACTGAATTATATTATTGTCAAAATGTCAAAGCGTCGGTAGTTAAGCATCTTAACAATATGTTCCATAATCAAATATAGTCTTCAGCAAGACTTAGTAGCAGGTCATAAAGCCCAATCCACCCAAACACACGACTTGGACTTCATCAGAGCTGAAGACAGTCCTATAGTCCTGATGTTAATTCGAGGGTATGTTATAAACGCCATTACAAGTAAAAGTAAGAAAAAAAAATGGAGAGAAAGAGAAAATGGAGTCTCTAAAATAATACATAAGATTGTTCGTGAAAATTTTTCCTAAGAAGAAAATGTGAGTGTTTCCATTGATAAGTTATCATTTAAATAATTGTATTTAAGTATATAGATATTTTTTGATGAGCTAACATATATTTTAATGTTATTACATTAATGTATTAATGTGTTAATTTACACATATTATAGAAATAACTCTTTTATGCAATCGATTTGAGTCATTCTATACTCAGGGAGACCTAATCTAGACTAGATGTAAGTCTAGTCTAGTCTAGTCTAGTCATTGATTTTTAGCTGACATCATATTGACCTTTGGGTGATCTAATTATTAGGAAAAAACAACTAATTTACCATACGTTAGATTTACAACTTAAAATGATAAATGTATTCATTTTATGATTGACAAACGTATGTAGTATTTGAAACTGGTTTATATATTTCTCAAATCTACTTTTCAATGTATTCGTCACACACACATGTAACACCCACACACATACATAACACACACGTTGTTGTTGAAATAGTTGAAAGTAATATTATGTGCATATTATATGTTTAAAGCTAAGAGTAACCCAAAATAATAATATTAAGTTAAATTTCTGTTTCACTTAATTTTATTATTGTGGGTTTTACTATGGCCTTAGAAAAATATTTTTCAAGTAAATGGTGCATTTTATTATGTGACGATGGCTTCGTTATTCTTTACCGTAAGTTTGATATATTTTTTAATAAGATACATCGCCCAGATGGTTTTTTTTATCGTCAAATTATTTTAGAATTTAGGACCATAAATAAAATAGTAACTTATTTTGAATGTGTGTTATATATAATTAATTTCACGGTCGTTAAGTATTTCGTGTACGTAGAAGGTGATGTAAAGTTGAAAAAATAAATGATTGGTCTAGAGTATAGACTGAAGTCCAACTATAATAAGCACAGCTTATGGTAGAGAACTAGGTCTTATCAAACTAAAATAAAAAATATATATAATTTAAAAATGTTACTAATAAAGTACCTAATTCAAGCTGATAGTGTACTTCATGAGAAATAATGTGCAAATTAATTTGATACAATTATTTACGATGTACGAAAATCATATAAGAATAAAATTTTGATGGAGATCAAGCAAACTCCACCCTGTATGGACCTTTACCTGAAATACAATTATTACCCGACTACTAAGAAGAAAGAAAGGATAATAATTTTGCCACAACATACGTTTTATATGTTTACATTTCAAAGGGAAAAACAGAACCCTATTACTCAGTCTTTTCTGTCCATCTGTAGGTCTGTCTGTTTCCAAGCTGTATGTCATGAAATAGACGGCTGAAAATTTGATATATAATCATAAACATTTTTTCAATTAATTGTACTTTAAAAATGTTTGAAATTTATAATTATTGAGTGTATTTATATATTGTAAGTCAAGGAGGTCACGATTGGTTGTATGAAATAAATTTAATGGAAAAAAGTAATATAGGTTCACATATGACCTGACGTAGTGGTAGGAATGTTGTAAGATTTATTAATAGTTTTGTGACTACAGAGTACAGACACACAGACAACCATCCGACAATTTTTTTTTAGCTCTGACTACTTTTTCCCTACTTAATAAATGAACGAATAAATAGAAACCTTTGAAATGTTTTTTATAATAATCTAGCAATTAATTACTGCACTGTGTGACCAGTAACAGCTCAGCTAGATATTATCAAATGATGGAGCACATACATAATAAATAATAAACTATGATAACAGTCGATTTATTAAGTTAGCAAAGATATTTTATAAATGACGTATAAATAAAAAGTAACACTACGAGTGACCACACTTACATTATTTGGTTACGACTATTCTATTATTATTGTACTTTTTTATATATGAGTGTTGTCACGATGTTATCTTGATACAGTAAAAAATATATATTTTTTTTTATTCTTGGTAGATAGTTATTGTGCTTTGATTGTAGCTGCATACTCCTAAAGAGAAGGTGAATGGAGAAGAACTAGCAATAGAAAATTCATAAATAATCTGTAATTAATAAACCAAATAATTTGTTGAGACGATTTTGGAAAATAGAGCAAGTCAGCATTTTCCTTTTGACGTATTTTTCCACATTTTGTTTTACGACAGGATATGGGTTTGTTATTCAAATACTGATACGTAGCAAATTTACAAGTAATTAACTTAAATGGATAGATCTTTGGGTGTGTTAATTTATACTTTGTAACAAGTATAACACTTAACAGACAAAAAACATTGGTATATTAAAAATATCATTAGTACTTATATATATATGGTTTGTAACTGAATGCGAATTCAAAATGTGTCTGTTTTAAAGAAATAAAACAATATTCAAACATAAATCGATTATTTTTCTATACATATACATGAGTACATTGCTCTGTTCGGTTTTCCTTCCGGGTAATACCAAGAAGCTAAACGGCGACACATCCTGCGTTTGTTTTTATTCTTATATATATTTACGAGACTGCAATTATATCAATTATATCGGTATTTTTCCCGACTAGTTTCAAACCTATTCTGGGTTCGTACTTATGAGGTCTAGGCATGGTAGTAGAGCAGCGAACCCATTTAACGTAAACGTAATTCCGATGTAATTGACGGAAGTAAAGTTATATATATATATAATATATATATATATATATATATATATATATATATATATATATATATATATACATATATATATATATTAGAATCATCATGGAATATGCAAATACAAATTTGTTTTGTATAAACTAGCGACCCGCCTCGGCTTCTCACGGGTGCATTGTAGATACTATTGATTGATTGATTGATTGACTGATGTTGAGTTTATACTACAGGATGTCTTTTTATACAATAATGAAATTGCTTTTATACTATGTAAAGATTTTTTATGATCATTGAAATATATATTAATGAATGTAATTGTCTGTTACCTATTACTGGTTGAATATTTATAAACATGTATTGACATGTTTCGGGTTTGACGGTTTCTGGGTATCGGTTCTAGTAATCGCGAGTTCGAATCCCAGCCCGTATCGGTTTTTTTTCATTCTATAATTTATTTAAAAATTATGCTATTACTATTAAAATAAAAATGTAATCTGTTATCAATCTTATATTTATCTTTAATGTATGACGGGTGTAAGCAAGGCTTGTTTCTGTATTTTTCTTCTCTGAAATAGTGTATTGATTTACTGTTAACAATCTCTTAATAAAAAGTAAAAAACTTTAATAATAACAAAAAATATAAAAATACTATTAAATGAAGATGCGATGCAAGTGATGGACCCTCAGTTTTTCTTGGAATCACTGTTGATACTAATAACAATGAAGCCCTTATATAGCTGAGATTACTAAACTTACTAGAACATTCACCGTCGAGCAGTCGACCGGGACACATGTCCCTTTTACCTGCTTCGCCTACTTGCGCCACCTACCTGGGCCGTCACGCTGACCGTCCAGACACCTGCGCCGACCACCTGCGCCGACCGTTCGAACACCTGCGCCAGATTAAGATAACGGCCTCCATTGTGTGCAAGCCAGTTTTGTGATTGTGTTTGTGTGTGAGTCATCGCCGCAAGCACACCTGCGGGCCGGCGAGCCTGCATAGGGGTCCAACAAGTCCGACGTCGCCCTAGTCAGGGTACGAAACGGAATTCAAAGACTTCGTCGTAATAGCCTGCGTCGTGTAAATACACAGTCGTTAGGGTATTAGGCACACCTCTGTCACCTACTGACAGAAATTCGATAGGGTTCACGTTAGGCACTCGCCTCCCTGCTCACGCAGGGAGGACGGCTCGTATCTCCGGGCTCCACCATGGACCCCAAATCCGCGGCGAAACCCGAAGATCTGTCCAAGTCGCAGTTTTTTGGCTGGGTTTTTTTTTTTTTTTTTTTTTATATATTATCTAGGGCAATGCTTGACTACATTCCACCTGATGGTAAGTGGAATGTAGTCGAAGGTGGTAAGGCGCATTACCCTAGCAGCCTATTCACTCTTCTCTTGAATGTATCCACATTGTATTCTTTCGGAAATACCGACGCAGGCAAGCTGTTCCAATCCTTTGCTGTACGCAGTAAAAAAGACGAAGCAAAGCGCTTCGTTCGGACAGGTGGAATGTCCACAACAAAAGGATGGATTCCTGCCGTGCGTCGGAAAGTCCGATGATGGAAGGGGGCCGGGGGAATTAGATCGTGTAATTCCTGCGCACACTCACCAAAATGTATCCTATAGAATACTGAGAGGCTAGCAATTCTACGCCTGTGTTCAAGGCTTTGGAGGTCGGCTTCGACCAATTCGGGATCGCCTATAAGCCACTTTGCTCGCCTCTCAATTGAGTCCAGAACCGCAAGATGAGACTTTGCGGCACCAGCAAATAAGTGGCCACAGTACTCTACACACGACCGGATCTGTGCTTTGTATAAAACAAGAAGCTGTCCCGGTGTAAAGTACTGCCGAACCTTCGCAAGAACGGCAAGCTTTGCTGCTGCTGCTCTTGCTCTGGACTCAATGAACCGACCAAAGTTGAGGTTCGAGGAAATCTCTAAGCCTAACAACTGAAGCCGGTCACTGTATTCCAAGGATACATTCTGGAAAGTAGGAGCCAAGGTGAAAGGGCTCCTTTTGGCGGTGAACAGACACGTCTGCGTTTTGGTGGCGTTGAATTTGACAAGATTGGCATTGCTCCATGCGGAGACTGCCTGAAGTTTGTCATTCAAACGCTGCACCATGGCTTCTCTTTCAGACTGTACTTGATCTCGACTAGCCCGAGTACTCGGCAGATATCTTTCTACAACTGTGCTATCGTCAGCGTACCCATAGATACCGGGCTTCAACAGATCGTTAATGTGCAGCAGAAAAAGAGTTGCAGAAAGAACGGACCCCTGAGGCACTCCGGCATTTATTGTCAAGGATTCCGAGGAAGACCCATCGACAACTACTCGGAGAGATCTCTGGCTCAGAAAGTCCGTTACCCAGCCGATCAGACCAGGAGATATACCGTACGCTGAAAGCTTGCTTATAAGGCTCGCATGCCAGACCCTGTCAAATGCCCTCGAGACGTCCAGAGAGACGGCGACCGCTTCTCCGTTCTTCTCGATGGCCTCGCCTAGAATGTGTGTAGCATACACTAGGAGGTCCCCAGTAGACCTATTACGGCGAAACCCGTACTGTCGGTCACTGAGGAGATCGTTACCTTCTAGGTATGCTAGAAGGCGCGAGTTCAATACACGCTCCATAATCTTGCAGAGTATGGAGGTGATTGAAATCGGTCTGTAGATGACAGGATCAGCACGGCTGCCTTTTTTGGGCACGGGTTGCACGTGGGCAAGCTTCCAGGATTTCGGCACTATTCCAGTCTTGAAAGAGAGACGATACAGACGTGTCAGTACAGGAGACAACTCAGCTGCACATGTTTTGAGCAGAATGGCTGGTATACCATCAGGACCACTGGCTTTATTCACATCTAAACGACACAATGTTCTCCATACCTCTTTGTTAGTGATGCGGATTTCAGGCATCGAAATACCGCAGTGAGGAAGATGTGCTGGAGAAGCATTGCCAGTATCTAGATGTGAATTATCAGCAAACAGAGAAGCAAATACATTCGCTTTCTCTGTTGCTGTGTGGGCCAGGGATCCATCCGGCTTCAGCAGAGCAGGCAGTGAGGGTTGGCAGAAATTCGACTCGATCGCTTTCGCAAGAGACCAGAAAGCTCGACTGCCAGTTGGTTTGACAGAGAGCTTTTCGCCATTCTTAGCGATTCGATCGAGACGAGCCTTCCGCAATGCCTTTTTGTAGGACTTGGCAGCTAGGTTAAAGGCTCTCTTCTTTGTACTTACATCCGGAGTTTTGCGGCTTCGAGCATCAGCCCAAATGAGGTATGCCGAATGTTTTCGGTCTTGAGCATGACCACATTCGGCATTAAACCATGGGCGAGCTTTGCCACCGACGGGAACTTCAGCAAAAGGAATAAAATACTCCATTGCCTGATGCACCACATCGGTTATAGCATCCGCGCAACTCGACGGATCCAAAGAAGAGAAGCAGACCTGCCGCCAAGGATAAGATGCAAAGAAGTGCCGCATCTCATCCCAATCTGCTGCCTTGTATTTCCATACTCGCCTAACACCATGTGGTTCGAAAGCTGGTGGGGAATATGTAAATACAGATTTCACCAGACAGTGATCGGAGGTTCCCAAAGGGGAGGTGACCTCAACACGATACCTGTCCGGATCAGTTGTCAGCAGAAGGTCCAGGCAATTAGCTGTATGGCCTACCACATCTGGTACCCTTGTCGCTTGCCTCACTAGCTGAAAGAGGTCCAAGGACAACGCAAAGTTCCGCGCTTCTCTTCCAGCATGGTCGGTTTTCTGGTACGGGAACAGCCAGTCTTGATGACAAGCATTAAAGTCCCCCAGAAAAACCAGCTGCGCTGAAGGGTACTGATGCAAAGCCATATCAGCAGCCTCACCGAGATACTCAAATAATCTAGTTGTCTCCTGGTCACCGCTGTGCGAACGGTAGACACAGGAATACAGGATTTTTTCGTTTCCTGTGTCTACTAAAACCCATATAGAAGAAAACGTGGGGTCTTCAAGGTGACGGAGACGCTGGATACAGACGTCGTTCCGCGCGTACACGCAGACTCCGGCACGTGAGCGAAAATTGTGCTCTAACGTGTATCCGGGATAATGCAGGTGCGCAGCGCTCAAAGGACATTGTATCTGCGTCTCCGTCAAAAAGAAGAGGTGCGGCTGCTCTGTCTCCAGGTGGTGATAGACAGATATTAGTGAGGTGCACTTTAAATGAGGAGGAGTGCAACCGCTGTAAAAACATTTTCTTCTTTTTAACTTTATAGCTGGGTCCACGAAATTGCGCCTGAATTATGCCTGCGCTACTCTATCTTGTTAGGCACCGAGGCTCAGCCCTCGAACTCGCGAATTATCGCGGGTGCCCCAAAGCGCCGCCCAGGACACAGCCGGCAAGGCATCCTCCTCGGTTCGTCCAGCCTCCATGGGCTCCTCTAGCCCCTAGGAGGCCCGCGGCCCCTCAGGCATCCCGGGCCCCTCAGGCACCCGCGAACGCTTTCGCGAACGCTTGGGTGAAGCCTCCGAGGATTATCCCACAGCCCGTCCCCGAGTCGATACCGTCGCCGCCGGTTTGTAACTCCACCGTCGGAGTTGCGAGTTCGCTCGCGTGCGTCACGAGCCTCTTAGGTGTAATAGACATCGAAGAGCTCCTAGTCTTTTCGAACGAAATGAGGGATTCCGCGCGGAACCCTCCCGCGAGGATGGAAGTGCTCCTCAAGCACGCTGTCCTAATCAAATCGATATACGAACACACATGATGACATCGCGTGGAAGGGTAAAACCTCGCTCTCTGACTGTCGCTACATTCAACGCGAACGGGCTACTTAAGCAGATAGATCTAGTGCGCGACTTCGTGGTCACGCACCAGATAGACGTCCTGTTAGTACAAGAGACCTTTCTGAAGTCGTGTAATCGTGATCCGCGCATCGCGAATTACCGTCTCGTTAGGAACGATAGGGCAACCGCGAAGGGGGGAACCATCATCTACTACAGAAGGTCTCTTCATTGCACTCCGCTCGATCCGCCCCAACTAGTTAACGTAGAAGCGTCATTATGTCAGGTGGGTATGACCGGCCATCAGTCGATCGTACTAGCATCCGTCTATTTTTCTCCCAATAAAGCCCTAGTTGAGAGGGACCTTAAGTCCTTACTCCAATTAGGTAACGCAACCATTCTGGCCGGCGACCTAAATTGCAAACATCCCCGCTGGAACTCTACTGTCGCAAACAGTAGAGGAAATCTCCTTGATAGGCTAAGTTACAAGGCTGGTCTCAACTTCGAGATCACCGCGCCTTTGAGTCCCACGCGATACTGCGACACAGACTTCCGACATGACAGACCCGACGTGCTCGACATAGTACTCGTGACACTCCAGTTACGTTCTATCGAGACTCTATCCGAGCTAGACTCTGACCATCGACCGGTCCTATTTCAGCTAGGACTTAGGACAAGGGGGGGCCCTTAGGGAACCCGCGACAAAAACAATTATTAACTGGACGAAGCTTCGAGAGCAACTCTATTCCCCCGTATCAGCGCATCTCGACAAAATTCCTGACCAGCTTACATCGGTCGAGGACGCTGTTTCAGCCGCGACTAACTTCACAGAACATTTGGTAGACAGCATAGGAAAGTCCTCGAGGGAGGTCCGAGTGAACTTCGAGGGTTACCGAGCACTCCCTCCGGACATTAGACTTCTCATCACCCGTAAAAACGCCGCGATTAGAGCCCACGACCGATACCCGACAGATGACAACCGACGGAGGCTGCGCCGTCTCCAGAGGGAGTCGAGACAAGCTCTCGACGACTTCAGAGATAGTGGCTGGGATAGGACGCTTGCGGCGCTCTCTCCAACGCACCAGGCATTCTGGCGGTTGCAGAGAGCGTTGAAGGCGGACACTGTCTCAGATATGCCTCCCTTGGTTGGACCTAACTCCGCCATCGCGTTTGACGACGTTGACAAAGCTGAGTGCTTAGCCGACAGTCAGAGAGCCAGTGCCGTCTGTCTGCTCAATCGGTTGATCGCGATCATGTCGAAATAGTCGACAAATCGGTCAATATAATGTGTTCTCAGCCACCGGTCGGTCCGCCAATCAAGGAAACGAACCTAGACGAAGTGACGTCCATAGTTAGGGCGCTTCACGCCAAGAAATCGCCAGGTCCCGATAGGATCACTAACAAAGTGATAAAGCTTCTTCCGCCTCCTTTAATTTACCTATTGGTTACCATTTTTAACGCTCTACTGGCCGGTTGCTCGTTTCCGGCCCAGTGGAAAGCGGCCATAGTGATAGGGTTCCATAAGCCGGGCAAACCCCGGCATCTGCCTAGTAGTTACCGTCCCATTAGTCTTCTTAGTTCCTTAGGGAAAGTATATGAGAGAATCATCCTCTGTAGACTTAGATCGGAAGTCGAGAGACTCAAAATCATCCCAAATGAGCAGTTCGGCTTTAGAGCCACCATTCATGTTCCCATCAGGTGCAACGCCTCACGGAGCACATACTGATAGGGGCCACTGTGAGGGCCAAGAAGCATAGGACAGGAGCGCTCTTCCTCGATGTAGCTAAGGCGTTCGACAGGGTCTGGCACAATGGACTGGTGTACAAGTTATACCAGTTCAAGGTGTCGGACAGACTCGTACTCATCATACGGGACTACCTGTCGAATCGCTCCTTTCGCTACAGAGTGGAAGGAGTTTTGTCAACCCCCCGCCCCATCAGGGCGGGTGTCCCCCAGGGTTCAGTTCTCTCGCCCATCCTCTACTCCATCTACGCTAGCGATATTCCTAGGCCGCGATCTAAAGTGCACCTTGCCATGTACGCGGACGATACCGCGCTTTACACGTCCTCTAAGGATCACTGGGAGATATTCCAACGTCTCCAATCCGCAGTCGACTCCCTCGAGAGTTGGCTGCGGAAATGGCGGATCGAGGTAAACCCTGAGAAGAGCGTTTCGGTGCTCTTCGAACGGGGCCCCCCAAGGATCCTCCCGCGAATCAAACTCTTTGATAGACCGATACCTTGGAAAGACGAGGCAAAATACCTAGGAGTAACGTTAGATAGAAAGTTAGTTTTCACTGCGCATATTAGGACCGTTCGTAGCAGAGCGGCCTACATATTAGGTCGTTTATATCCGCTGTTAGGCAAGCGGAGTAAAATGTCCCTTCGCAATAAGGTGACACTTTACAAGGCTTGCATACGTTCCGTCATGTCCTATGCGAGTCCCGCTTTTGCGCACGCTAATCTGAAACCCCTTCAGGTAATTCAGAACAGGTTTACACGGATTGCAACCGGGGCGCCGTGGTTCGTACGCAACATCTATCTCCATAGAGACTTAGACCTTCCGACCATCGCTCAGTACTTCAAGGGGCTTTCCCAAAAGTACTTTGAACGTGCTGAGCGACACCCGAACCCACTGGTGGCTGACGCCGCAGAGTATAGACCACGTAAGACTACTTTAGTCAGAAAAAGAAGACCCAAGTCGGTACTCGTTGACCCCGACGACGCGTTCACAGTAGGTAATAACGTGTACGCGTAGGCATAAGTGACACCACACAACATACAGACACACACCGTCTATACCGGTATAGACGAGGTCCCAACTGAGTAAGTGCTCCGGCGTTCTGCCGTCGGAGGACGCTAGTGTCCAAATTTCCTTAGCTTCCCTCCTGACTAACGACGCCCCGAGCCGAGGTCCGTGTCTCAATCTGAGACGCCCTCGGGACGTTGTTCCCCATGGGGGCCCATCTGGCCCCCCCTTTTAAGGGCGGGTCTCCTGACCCACCCGCTCCCCCGGTGACGCTGTAATAGCCAACAAGGCTAACAGCATAGACAGACAAAAAAAAATAAAAAATAAATAAAAAATAAAAATAAAAAAATAAACTTACTACTGCCGCACACTAAGACAATAATATTGTTCTCAGACTACTGCCAAGTATAATAATTATTTTTGTTACTAGATTACTTTAAGATTTACTATAAATGAAATTTAGGTTTTAATTTTATTGTCTTGAAATAACTTTTAACTACGACAATCAAACCATTTTTCTGAAACTCACTTTCAATAAAGATTCTCTAAATACAAATCCAAAATATTTTATCGTTTTCCATAAAATTAAACATTAAAGATCGATTCGATGAAAGTTATGTTAAATGTTATGGGGTGAGCGGCCATGTTTGACATTAGCTGCAAATAAATTAGTAATTGGGGGATATTTTACGGGAAACTTTCCTTAATATGCAAAAATAAATTTGAAATTAACTTATAATAGTTAATTTAAAAGCTATATACTTTAATATTTTATAGTTAGTAATAAAATAAATATTTTTTAAGTAACAACTATTTTCGACTCATCGGATTTCCTAACACTATTAATATTTGTAAGTAATGTTGTAGATATGTTATATACAGATTATATTTATTATATTAACATGATAAATACATTAATATGAAATGCTTTGAGTATATACATGTCTGTTTATATTTATACGTAGACATTTGCCAGATACGAAAGGTTTGTATCGTCTGATATAATTTCGACACAATTAATACAGCAATTCGTCATTTTTATTGTTAAACATTTTTACATAAGATTTGTTTGCTAGAATTTGTTTTTATTTTGCGACTACTTTGGGTCAGATACTATATATTACACTATTTAACTATTGATACTGATACTATTATAAATTCACAGTAATAGATATTATCATAGAGTTCAAACAAATAAGTGATAATATTATTAGTGAGCACTATCAGTGACCACAAGCCACAACATAACTGTTACCTCGAGTGAACACTCAATAGTTTGTTATTCCTACAACCAAAATTTATATTTTTATTTTTTCTTTTATAATGTTCTTTTTTATCTGTTCACATCTATTTTTATAAATGAGTTCATAAAGATCGAGGTACATCTTTTGAACATGAATAAATACTGATTTCTTGATTGTTTTTTCCTAAGCTTACTCCTCAAACATTGTTCTTCACAAAAACCTCTTTTAATTTAAAACAACACAACTTGCAACCACAATCATGTACATACAGACAGTATATTTATTATCATATGATTTGGAAAAGATAACCTAGCTAACACAATAAATAATATATCCTATAATATCAGTATAGTCTATGATAGTGTATACATAACTGCCTACGGTTTTGTTCCACAATGTTGTTTAACATATATGTACGAAAAATAGAAATGCTATTAAAATTATTCGTCAACTACATTACTTTATTTTTAAAAGTTTGTGAATTATACAACAAACGTTACATATAATTTTAATAATTAAAAGCTAAGGTTTTTATTCAGGCAATTCGTTTTCTTCTAGAGCTTTTCGAATAAAGAAATAATAATAACCAATTATTTGAAAGAAACTAAGTTAAAAAAGATGTTTACCATTACTAGACAATTCATTATTGCTAAAAAACCATATCTTTGTGGTTATTAATAACAAACAAAGACTATCTTTATCTTATCTTTTTGGATTCTTTTCCTATTTTGTTGTAATTGTTTAGTTCATAACATTCAAACAATCAAATCGATTAGAATGATTCTTTTCTTTTTATATATTTATTTGTAATATTGTTTCTATATATATCTGAATAGACCTAGTTTCTTTACCCAAGCCAGTAAAAGTGGAATTGCTTCTAATCTAATCATACTATACCAAAATATATATATATATATATATATATATATATATATATATATATATATATGACATTTTAATCATTGTCAAAGTTGACTATTTTGTTTTGTTAAAGTTATTGGTTTAATATAAAAAATCTCGTTATTTAATAAGAACTTTTAAAAACCCATCACTGACGCTTTAATTAATATTTCATATGACATGTTTATTTTGAGCTTGTTTCTCTTTCGAGAAGTATCTTACATTAAAACATAATCCGTATGTACCATACGTAAATCTTTAAAAATATTAAGAATTTTTATTATTCATTTTATTAATTTTACAAGCTACTTATTTAAAAAGCATTTGTTTAGTTAGAGCCTTGCTGTAAAACCAAAAAGGGAAATCAATAAAATTATATAGTTATTCAAAATATGTCAAAACAAACCTTCCACGCTCTTAGATTAGCATGAGATAATACTTTGAGGTCAAAAATAGCCATATATATAAGCTTTTTAAATGATTAGTTTGCATGTATTTAAATCTAAGTACCTATATGGTGTTTTGGCATTGTAACCTATTAAAACTTTCAAAATCGAATATATGTTAAAATATTAACTTAAAACATTTTAAGAAAATCCTCACGAAGTCCAGTGATAGGACGACGACATTCAATTTAACAATTCAAATTTAACGACGAAACACACACACATACATGATAGACACACGCACACACATACATGATAAACACATGCACACACACATAGTTTATAATTCTGAAAATGGTTGATATGCGCAGTACTCGAGTACCTATTTTATTTATTCACTAACTATTACGTGAAAATTTTTATTTTATATTATAACTAGACAAGACGCAGGTTGTTATATACATCGTTTGTCTGTGTTTGTAAGCCAACGTACACTGGTTTGATCAAAGTTTATAACACTGTGTAACAACAAAGATCAATGTGAGGTAGTTATTCTAGTAGTAAATGTCTAAGCACCATCCCTTCTTTTTTATCCTGAGTTCCATTATCCGTATCCTCATTGTTTTTTGGATATTAATGTACATGCATCTTCTCTTATTTTAAGATTTCCATAGGTGACTATTAACACTTATTTATCTATTGCCCCAAATGTATTTGTATAAGTATATAATATAGTTTAACTATTGACGACCGAAGACCTTCACCACTGTCATGGACGAGACATAAGCACCTTTTATTGAAGAGTTTTTCTGTTTATGTAGGACTACTTTCCTCACTAAAATGCCTTAATATATGTATAATACTAATTTACCAAACTAAGCATACATAAAGATTGTATAACATATAGTAAAATAAATTAGTGTTATATCGAGGAAAACCTACATAAGTTGTTCTCAAAACATTTTATTAAGAAACATAAATAAAATGGCCAATTTGTTTTGCTTATACAGCACTATCATCATTCCATAGAGTTTCTTCATTAGTAATTGGTAAAATAGTTTAAGGCCATTGTAAATTAACACTTTTGAATTAACTCAATAAGTACTTGTTTTATAATTAAAATATTCTTTAACAATGAAATGTGTTATAAATATTAATTTAACCGAAAATATATGTATATATAAATAATGTATTAAATATAAAAATATGTATTTTGTATTTTTATTAATTTTATATTAAATGCAAAATTTAAGGTCCCAGAGGTCGTAGGTTCGAGTCCAGCCTAGCATTCTGTACTTACCTATATAAAATTAAAAAGCTTACATGGCTAAACATGTATACCTATACGCAATTCCAAACATTAAGTGAATTAATCAATATATAAGTATTTACATTGTCGTATACGATAATGTATTGTTCCGTCGATAAGAAATGATTAATTTAAACTTCGGTAACATTATATAACACGTACATAATTTAAAATATCAAATAAGTGGTAAATTATCAATTCAAATGTATGTAGGTATTATGTTTGCGTACAAGCCAAACTATCGTAAGATGTAAAATGTAACATTGGTAGTATAATTGGTAATTATAACCAATCTCGTGTATTTTTACTTTAAACCGTGCTAAAATATCGTTAAAACAGCGCATAAAACAAATTCGCAAATTAGGACAAACTCGTTGCGCGAGCGCAGAATCGCGGATGTGTGCGTGGCAAGGGTACGTCACCTTGACACGAGGCCCCACAGGGTACTATATCCGTCCCGCTTTCACGCGCGCGTAGCCGCACAGCTAGAGCGAGACGCGCACATCCCGTAGACGGACGCTTTCAGAAACGCTACGCGCCTCAATCGCGGCAGCCATTTTGTTGTTCCTTTTGTTGATAGATGATTTTAGGCTCTTCAATTATTTTTGTTTTATTTTTCAATGTTAAGGATGCATGAATACAGCTTTCGTTTACTTTTTATGATCTGTGACGTGGTACTTTTAATTAAAAAGAGGATTTAAGACATCGGTTTTAATTTATGAATCATACTTCAACTTAAATCAAAACTATAATGTTATTAATTTCACAGACTCGAGAGTTTATATGAGCATCATATATATAAACCAATGTGTACGACCCATTACATATGCATTGTACCTATATATTGGCTTCACACATACACAGGGTTAATTTGTTCGACCTCAACAGTTTCCAAACATTTCCCTTTAAAACGAAACAATAACAATTGTCATAATTTCGTACAAAGGACTTACGTAATGAACGTTCTATCAAACGTCAGATGATAATATGATCACGATAAGATAATACTACCATCATTTATTGTGTCTCAATTGAACGCTTAAGACTGTGCCAAGCTTAGTGAATATATATTTTTAGATATCTATTTGTGTCAAAGACATAACCTGAAAGAATAGGATGACATTTGATACTAGTAGCGCCATCTAGCGGCTAACTTGGCAGACGGGGGCGACTCAAGGTTACAGCACGTTGACTGGTAGTAGTTATTTTTATAGCACCAATGTAATTTGTATCCAGGTTCTTCATATTTTACGACGCTGATGTTCCGCTATGACTACATGGTTATAACAAATGTAACTATTATTTATATACAGGAACATTCGTTCAATAGCTAATTATTTATTGTCTATATACCTATATATCTTTATTTTTAGTCTATATTTGTCTTTAGGAAGTATATTTTACAAAGTTATAGCGAATTGAATGACTTAACGGACTAATGTAAGTATAATAAAATCGATTTTAAAGTAAAACTTAATGGTTATTACTATTTGAACTGGGTTTATCACGAAAATAATCACGAAGACGCCTAGTGACATCGATAACGATATTGTTGGGTGACGTCATATCATTACATCACTATATACACTTTAAAATATAGTTTTATGTATATAATACTTTTTTATACAATACTTTTGACTTTTATATACAGTATAACAAACCTTAAGTGTTATTTGATATACATAATTTAAATATACATATTTTAAACCATTTACGTACATTTAAATAAAAAAGATAATATAGCGTATTTAATAAAAATATATGTGTGATAAATAATGTAACATATCAATTGTATTGTATTTTAATACTTTTTATAAAAACCAAATCTTTATAAAACTCTCCGGTAAATGTTTGAAGATTGTAGACGATCGTTATAAAAGCACTTAATTACTTACAAAGATTTCGTATTAAAAGGTACCTAATATTTAAATATTTTCAATTATTATTTAATGTTAAATAATAATAAAGTTTATAGCGAGTTGAGAAAAACAATTTTAGTGATGTACCTATTAAGAATTAAGTTAAAACGTTTTAAAAAGTATTTTGTCAAATATATCATTGACGTATAAATATAATTATAAAATTTGAATTATTCAAGACTTAACACGAGGACTAAGAAATAACACGTATACCTAAAAAAAAAGACATATGACGTAAATGAGACTATTAATTGATATACCTAGAGCTGTTTTTGTACTTAATTATAATAAGTTTTATTTGTTATCTGTACATAAATGAAGATAATAGATGTATATGAGTTAAAATATAATTTTTAATACAAGGGTAAGATGCTGCATATCATTCAAGGTGTCTTAACGATCTTGTCCAACGACGCAGATGAAAAGAAATTACAAATTGCAAAGCTGGGTTTTTTAAATCTTCATAAATAAATTTGCCATTTTATTTATACCAAAAATATTTGTACACTATGTATATTATATAAATTAAGGAAACACGCTACACATACATATAATATATATATATATATATATATATATATATATATATATATATATATATATATATATATATATATATATATATATATATATATATATATATATATATATATATATATATAATAAGTCAAATGTGTTAACTTTTGGTGATGATAGTCTAGCTGTAGTAATTTGACTGCAAGACGTATACGGGCTGGCTCGACCGATGTAATGCCACCCTTTTCTAAGTCCTAAATATCTCTAGTAAGTGTCGTGCGGTGACCTGAAATTTCAAACCCCCTCTCTTCCCCTCCACTTTCTTATTTCCCTTATGCCTTTCCAAGTCCAACTCCTTATGCATTTGCTGTTTATATCTACAAAGCTCCTTGGGCGACAGCACCACTTACCATCAAATGAACCGATTTCCAGAGGTGGTACTAAGTTGGGGGGCCGTCGCCGGGAACCTCCTCGTGTGCCCGTCTGTTTCCCTTGTTGCTCGGATTAGTCCGGTGGCATCGGAAGCGGTACGGGTCGGTGCTCCCTGGGCAACAACGGTTAATGTGATCCTTCGGGTTTGCATTAGCCGTTGGCTAATACTCGGCGCGGTCGGCCATGGGGGTTTGTGCCCGGTTCATGGCTGGCTGGCGGGCAGGCTGCCTTTCGGGGTGGTCTGTCTGCGAGGTGGGCTCGGGCCTTTTGGCCTGGGCACTAAGGGTGGGAGGGCGCAGGCCCTCTCTACCGGGGACAACAGCGGGGTCGCCCCTGGTACTTCTCTGTGCGCAGAGTGGACTGTGGGGCGGTCCCGTGGTTGTGTGGGGGGTACGTGGCGGTCTCTTTCTTGCTGAGGGGGAGGCCGTTGCGCGGATAGGGTGATGGCCCGGAATAGTCATCGTCAGGTACAATAGCGCTTGACGATGATTAGTCCGGGCGAGGTGGCGGCGGAGCTCTCCCTAGGGAGGGCTTCGTTGGCTGGACCACGTCCGTTTTCGGACGGGGTCCGGCCCCGGGAGGTTGAGTCGGATCGGGACACCTTCTTCGTTGAGGGAGTCCTGATTTGGCTCGGCCGGCTTGGGTGGAGGGCAGGGGAGCCCTTCGCCATTCAACAAGCCCCGGAGTGGGACGCGCTCAAGTCAACCGGGCGCGTCACTCCATGAAGGTGGTGGCTGCTCACGCGGCCTTCCGTCGGAGCAACGCGGTTGTGTGCGCAAGCGTTCCCGTGGCGCTCCATTACGACGGAGAGGTGTTGACCGTCTGGTTTAGTGAGTAAGAGTCTCACATAACCACTTCCATCTTCCCCAGGATGGAGGTGTGTATCCATGAGGATTCCAGACGTTAAAAAAAAAAAAAAAAAAAAAAAAAAAAAAAAAATAGAGGTGGTACTAAGTTTAGAGAGTTTTATGTTGAGTCATAAATTTTAAAATGTATTAATTAGACTGGGGGCTGCAGGTAGTTAGTATGTAAAATATGAGGACCGCATACTATTAACGGTTTTGAACCCAGATAAGCTTGCAGATGATGATACTGGATGTTGCCAGGGGCTATATTTGTCCCTTTTTTAAGCCATGCCCTTGTATATTCATATAAATGGACTGAACAAATGCTTTCAAACTATTTCAATTGCTGTTTTTATAACAATAATAGTTTTTTCCCGCGGCTTCGCACGCCTTTAATTCGTAGTAAAACAGTTATCCATTCCCTTCTTTTTTAATTGGCTTCTACATGAACTTGTTTAAATGATACAATCAAAATTACGACACCGGCAGACATCGCTAACTTAAACACGTCCGTTTAAGTACTTTTTAAACAGAGTACTTAATAACCATTCTAACTATATATCACACTTATAGATTTTCATTAAAAAAAAATATGATCATGAAAACCATCAACTTGCAGGTCTAGTTTTATTAAAATAAAAAAATCTATTTTAAATGATAAATAATATATGATAGGCAAAATTTTCTATTAAATGAACATTAACTGAACATTCACAAAAGCCATTTTTGAGACGGTTTGCACGGTTCTGTACCATAGTGCGCCGACCGACTGTAGGTAGCTCCGCAAACGCGATGACCCTATATTTTAAATCTGTAATATCTTCGAAAATATTCATTTTAATTACATGCTGTAAAGGGCCATATTGTTTAATATTAAATGTGAAATGTATTTAAGTTACTTAATGAAATAAGCATTTATGCTGTATTGCTTAAAATTGCTCGACTTTCCCCCGAAGCAATGACTTCAATAAGTACATAATAATATTATTTTTATTCTTTTTAGAGGTCTATCACGGGTTTTTAAGTATTTCTATTAATCTATCCTATCATTATAAGGAGGAAAGATTTGATTGTTTGTTTGAATTGAATAGGCTCTGAAACTACTGGACCGATTAAAAAAATATTTTACCTTTAGAATTCTACTTTATCCTTCTTATGAACATAGGTTATATTTAATATGAGAACAAATTAAGGATCCGCGTGAAAATTTCGACAATGTAATAAATTATAAATGTATTAACATGATTCAAGATTTTTTCATATAGTTATATACAAATATTAATAAATATAAACACTTAGAGTTAAAATGATTTACAATTACTAATAACACTAGGATGAAAGGTTTTATATTATCACTAGCTGTTGCCCGTGACTCTTTATGACTACGATCATAAGCCATATAAATATATTTTTCACAGTCTACGTGGACACAGTCACGGGCTACAGCTATCCCTAATAAAATACTTAACCTAAGTACGTAAGGGTAAAAATCTTTTAGCCTACATAACAAGGCTAATTATTGAAAATAACCTTTCACCAATAAAACATCAATATCTTGGAGACGACTGTTTTTATTTCGACAGATCATAGCTAAGAAGCATCTCGACGTACACAGCTTTCGATTAAAAAAAACCGTATTCAAATCCGTCCACGTTTTTGGCCGCTACATTGCCACAGACAGACATACAGATACACAGATCGACAAATCAAACTTATAACACCCCTCTTTTTAGTGGGGGGTTAAAAAGTATGGAATATGTCAATGACGTGTAAAACACTAGGAACATTTTAGACAAAATTTGCATACCCAGCGGATAACAAAAATCCCATCTCTTGTAAAAGTATATAATACAATCAGAATGGTGTCCAAATAATTAATATTGAACATATAAAGCTTCAAAATAAAAAAAATACTTGAATTAAAAAAACAAGAAAGTTTCAAATGCAAGTAGAAAGTTAAGTGTCTCACACGTAAATTGCATCGAGACTGTTAGACTCAGTTATATTTGCAATTTGCATGTCTAATGATGTGTTTAGGATCTATTTGATTAACTGCACTACTAACAACACACATATTAATTACTGGTTACAGCATTTTACTATACCATTGAAGACAATTAATAAACTTTGCAATTTATATTCTTTAAGTAAAGCTCTATTATAAGTGTTTAAAATATCTAGAACATGTTAATCTTATTAAAAATTTAAAAAATATATAGAATGAACCGACCTCTGGGAAACCGTCCCGTCGCTCTACCAATTAAGCTACCGTATCTAATAAGCCGATACGGGTAGGGAACTCTCTTAGTAGTAAGACTACGAAGAACTAGAGTATGTGTACTACATTTTATTAGGTAAGTTGGTAATAAGTAGGTTTTACGTTAAAGATAAACACATACCGGCATGTTAATTAATAAACTGTTCAATAGAATTAACCTTTATTAATACTTATATTCTCTCGATATTCATCTTACATCAAAATCAGAATATAATAAGTGGGAACTCGAATAACCGGCCTGATTGTAGTCATTAGGTATTCGGATAATCGAAAATCCGGATAATGGAATCTATGAAGAAAGCAGTTATTATGTTAGGTGGTTATATATGTGTATACATTTATTAAATTATAAAGATATATAGTAATATATTGCAACCATAATCATAAAATAAATAATGTATGTAGATAATTTATACATAATATAGTAATCATGAATGGTTCTGAATCATTTTCGACATCTACGTTTTATAACTAAGTTAACAGCAAATCGTATGGGGCAGATATAAGTTGGTGTAGGCTGGTAACGAAAGTTTCAACTTTGTTTTATCTTAATTTCGATTTATAAAGATACATATTTGATCTCGATTGCTGATCCGGATAATAGTAATCTGGAAAACCGAGGGCCAGACTATCGAATACTGCAGTTACTATCAATATTAGTATTTGTAATATCTTATATAATTTAAAAGGATACAATAGTTAGTATTCGTGTTTGTTCGTGAATATTACTTTCAATAATATATATTTTTTTATAACACCTATCTTTGGTCTCAGACAACTCAAGCTTATGTATATATATACAGATTATGTTGCAATGAAATCTATATTTTATAATATTTATTGTATTTTTTATTCAAAGTAAGATGTATTTGTGTGTTATTCAACATTTTTTATAAATTAAATTACTTATTACTCTTACTCGATGGTTAATAACCAATTATAGCAAGAAGAGACAATTAAACGGTTCAGCAAGACCTAATTTTGTAATAAAATCCCTTTTACGAGATAATTTCTATCCCGACCATTTTAGATACAATGCTTAACTATACCTGAAAGTTTAAATTTGAACACATCTCTTATGTGTTATAAAAGTTAATTTTAAAGTATCAAAATTATTTAATGTCAACATTAGTGGTCAGAGTATTGAAGGTAACATACAACATTTTCTACTCCTACCATTTCGAATTATTAGATATTTAGTATATATTAAATTTATATTTGACTACATCACAGAACTAATCATCAATATTATTATTAAGTGATCTCTGCCAACGTCCGATAAGTGTAGTAATTCTGTAGATTGAGAAAAATTGCCGAAATCGGTCTTAAATGCTGTACCGACATCAAATAAAATGTACAAAATAAAATAACTTTTCTTTTTGTTCGATCGTACCGACCCTTGGATTCGTAAAATACGCAAAAAAAATTGAGACGTTTTTCACCCTCATTAAAAATATTATTTGCGGATGTGAAATAAAACATTATTATTAAATGATAGATTATACAAGAATTACTGTGACGTAGTTTAGAATATGACGTCTTGATATCTCCATGAGGGTGCCTTAAGGGCAACGAGGCTTACAATCATACACCACTGGTGACAATCGTACCAACACGAATTGCCAAGAAGGGATGTAGGGAATGTACTTAGAGGGCGGGTCCCAATTTAATTTTCCAAATCATAGTTCATACAAAAGACTATGATGCGACATATAATTGAGATAAGAGCAAGTGAATGTTCCTTGTAAACACGAGTCTGATACATTTTAAGATCAATTAGTAACTATAATAATTAATAATATTTAAACAAGTAGAAGGTTATCGGAGATGCTATTTTGGAACATTTAGTAATACGTTGACATTAGTAGTTATTGTTAACAAAACTTCTTTATATAATAAATTAATACTTTAGAAAATAACACGAATTTACTAATAATTTAATTTGATAGATTTATAAACCTTTTTAAGCAAAATATTAATCTAGTTATATGTATAATTATCTACATTTGATACATAATAATTAATATCGGAAGATATTATAGCTTAATATACATATTTAAGTTAAAACGCGGACATACCGACATACAGCTTCAGTTACAGTACATACCGAATTCTATCCATAGAATGACTAAAATATTTATTGTGTAAAGTACCTATCCCAAAAATGATTTTATTTAACTATTCTAGATCGTGCTCATATTAATGTTTTCCTTCGTTTGTTTTTTAACCCCCGACTAAAAAGAGGGGTGTTATAAGTTTGACCTGTCGATCTGTGTATCTGTGTATCTGTGTATATGTGTATCTGTGTATCTGTGTATCTGTGTATATGTGTATATGTGTATCTGTGTATCTGTGTATATGTGTATCTGTGTATCTGTGTATATGTGTATATGTGTATCTGTGTATCTGTGTATATGTGTATCTGTGTATCTGTGTATCTTTCTGTGGCAAATTTCCGGCCAAACGCGTGGACGTATTTGAATGCGGTTTTTTTTAATCAAAAGCTATGCTTGTCGAGATGTTTCTTATCTTTGTTTGATTGAAATTAAAATAGCCGTTTTCAAGATATTGACGTTTTATTCGTGCGGGGGAGAGGTTCTTATGCAATAATTTGCTGTTTGCATCCAAACCCGTGGACGGATTTGAATGCGGTTTTTTTTAATCGAAAGCTATGCTCGTCGAAATATTTCTTATCCATGTTTGATTGAAATAGAAATAGTCATCTCTAAGATATTGACGTTTTATTCGTGCGGGGGAGAGGTTCTTATGCAATAATTAGCGGTTCCCAGCGGCGTCGCCCGCGCTATATGGAAAAAAGCCTTGTTATGAAGGCCAAAAGGTTTTTACACTTACGTACTGAGGTAAAGTACTTTATTAGGGGTAGCTGTTGCCCGTGACTGCGTCCACAGAGAATGTAAAAATATATTTATATGGCTTATGATCGTAGTCATAAAAAATCACGGGCAACAGCTAGTGATAATATAAATCCCTTCATCATAGTGTCATAAGTGATTGTAAATCATTTTAACTCTAAATGTTTATATTTATTAATATTCGTATATATGAAATTATTAATATTCGTATATATGAAACCTACCTATCTACCTACCCATATGAAAAAAAAGTCTTGAATCATGTTACTTAAAACATTTATAATTTATTACATTGTCGAAACTTTCACGTGGAACCTTATTTTATTAAATATAATATATATTTCTCGTATTAAATATAACCTTTGTACATCATAATATAGGATTCTAATGCTAAAAGATTTTTTTAAAAATCGGTCCCGTAGTTTCGGAGCCTATTCAACTCAAACAAACAAACAAATCTTTCCTACTTAAACAATTTAAAATTTTGTGTCTGTAGGTTCATTTAGTACAATTCAGAAACTAGTAACATAACTTTAAAAACCAGGAAAAAAAAATAAATTAAAAATTTAAAAAACCCCCGATACAAAAAACCTCTAAAAAGAGTAAAAATAATATTATTATGTACTTATTGAATTCGTTGCGTCGGGGGACCGTTTAGTAAAGGAAGAAATTAAAATGCAAGTAAGTTAACAAGGCAAATAAAGGAATTACGATATCGAATCTTATAGTCTAAGTCCTCAATGATTAACTTCATAATATATACACTATCAACGTACGTACAACGGTCCCCCGACGCAACGACTTCAATAAGTACATAATAATATTATTTTAAATCTTTTTAGAGGTTTTTTGTATCGGAGGTTTTTTAAATTTTTAATTTAATTTTTAAATCACAATACCGAGAACCTCCCAGTTGAATACTGGTGGCCAGTGATAGAAAATAGTAACTAAATTTAACATCTAAATACTAATATTTTAAAGTAGTTACTATGTTAAAACTACTTGTTCAATATATAATATCATTTTGATCCTTCTTACTTAAATTTTGAGTTAAATTAAAAATAGTCCAAAAAGTTATAGTTAAAGCTTGATTGTATATTTTGCTTTGAGTTTACATTTTAGTGTTTGATAAACTGATTTGATTTATATAATATGAGAACTGTAAGTAATGACATTATGTACCTCGACTGTATATAGCATATATAATTGTGTTTAACTAGTTAATTAATAGAAAATAAGTTTAGTTAAATTTCTTTTAATTAAACTAATTTGAAAGGATTAATTTATTTTATAATTTACATTTTTATCTATACATATAATAAAATTGTAACTGGCTGTACATGGCAAATATATTGAAAAATTATAATGGCCTTTATATACGCAATATCCAAAAACCCAAAAGAATGTTTTTTCGTATTGTCTGTCTGTCTGTATGTTTATGCACGCTAATCTCAGAAAGGGCTAAACCGATTTGGATTGAACTCTTAGTTTTTTTATTATTATTTAGTTAACAACTAAACAAGATAAGTCAATTTATGTCAGTCACGAAATATGTACCAAGCAAAATAGAACTAACTAAAGAAGTGAACGCAGTCGCGGGCAACAACTCGTTTCTAATATAGTTAGTAAAGTAAACCAAAGTTTAAAATTTTCGTTCACGTGATCGTTGGGTTCCTAAGTTTCGAGGCTTAGGGGGCGAACTGTTGTCTGTCTGTCTGTCTCAGACATGAAATTTCATTTGCATCGTTACGTAAGTCCTCCATCCGTCAGAGCACGGTTCATTGACCTAATAGAAGCGTCATATGTACTACTAAGATATTTCACTTCAATAACCTAATTTTAATTGTAATAAGTATTTAGTTTAATCTTCAATTTGAAACTTTTAAATATGATCTTAAAACGTTCACTTATATCAACAAAATAGATATTTTAAGAAGATTAGATCACACTAACTCAAACATCCTAACGTCATTGATATGTCTTAACGCAAACATACACACATAGTGTATGTAACATGCTTGAGCTAGTTGTCTAATTACATAATACTAATTAAAATGTCACCTTCAGGTTTATAGGATGTTCTGTCATGTCATACCATTTATGTGATATTACAAGTGAACGAAATTAACAATATTATATAATAACTTTTATACTTTGTCTGTATAAGTAGGTACGTGTTATGTTGGAAGACTATAAATTTTATCTATCTTTCCCTCGGGAACACTACTTTTTTAGGGAAGAAATGAATACCTTTTCTGTAGCCCTGGCGAAGTGTATACGAAATTTGATATAAATTAAGACGTAAAAGTAACAAAGAAACAAAACAAAGAAAATATTAAGATTTGACAGGAATCTTGTTAATATTTATGGATTGAGGATAAAATTATCAAATAATATATTTTGAATATATTTTCTGTTCCAAGAATCACAATGACGGTTTATTTATTTAACTTTGACTCGCTTCATAATTTAAAGATTGTTCTGTGTGTTTGTGTGTTTGTGTGTAGGTTACATTCCGGTTTTGCATTCCGATCAAAATATTTAAATTTGTTTTCTTTCTTTCTTTTCTAATTATGAACTGTAGTATATATTTTTATATATAAAAGTAAGGAAACGAGTTGTTCCATACACTGTTGAGTTAACATCTTCATCCTCTGAGAAGACTTCTAGAAGCTGCGGATGCTGTTACAGTCTTTACGGGATTTATACTTTTATATAAAAGTTTTGTTTGTGTTTTAGCGCAAAGTAAGCTGTATTTTTCATATCTGAGATGATGAGATATAAACATTTTTCCCGGAAAAATGTTCATCGGCAGTTGTTTACATAATTAATTATATTTATCAAAAAAATAATAGAGTTCAATATGCGTATTCATTTAATTTATTCTGTTTCCAATGTTTTAGTTGAATTATTATTATATATGACAAAAAATGTAGAATATTCCACAACCTATGTATGTATGTGAGTAAATAATCAAAATCTTTTGCTTTGTAAAGACAGACAACGAGACTAGATGATCTCAAAGTTTTTAATAGTTATTCATGTTAAAAACTATCTATTACCAGCGACTTTATCTGTTCCCTCACCTCTCACCCTCAATTCATAATAAATGTATATAAACTAATTTTATATATATAATTAAAAATATTTTTGTGTTCTTCCACTAAAATGAGTTTCTCATATTGAAAAGCATATTCGGTATATACATAATGTCGGGAAAAATCCTAAACCATTTTAATTTTTCATCAAAATGGGACGAACAAACAGACAACGAGTGTTGTTTTTCGAAAACGATTATTTTGTGGTCTGTCTTTTCGTACTGTTATTTATGGAACACGTTGTTATATATTATATGCTTGTTATATAATGTGTATATAAATGTTATATTATTCGTTATATTATACATAGTCGTAACATTGTAGTAGGAAGGTACCAGTAAGGCATAACGAACACTCCTGTATTTGGAGCGATGGAATCATTGAACCCCGACACCGTTACAACTACATCACTATACTAACATATATTTTATGTATTCGCAGTTTCTTTATTACAATATCTTCATTATTTATTTAAATAATACATTGATGTATTTATTTCCTGCAAATTGGAAGACAAAACCAATTATTAAATTAGTTATTTAAGAAAAATGATATAATGTTATTTAAGTTTTTTAATTCCCTTGTTTATAATTTTACCAAATGAAACGATGATTCAGTCACGAGTATGTAAGTTATAAAACCTTAAAATAAACAGTACAATCTTATTTATACGTCAATAAAATCATTTTTCGATTGTTTTTAACAAAACGAACGGTGTTTCATACATAAACACTTAGCTCGTGTATATATTATATTTATTTATATACAGGTCAAAGTTTTTTCAAAGCTATAATTGGTCTAACTCTATTTGAATATAGCGTAAGAGAATTCTGCTGCCGTTTTCTTTAAATCCTTAAAGATATAGTTTCATATAATTATCTCAAAACTCGTCGATAGAATTCTAAAGCTTCCGGTTGTGTTATAAGTCTATTATTACGGAAATGGATATTTTTACATACTTTTATCTACTATTAACTAGCACTAGGAATGGCATTTCTAAAATTCGACTCAGGGTTCAGGAAGGGTTCAAGAAATTGTATAGGTTATATAAGTTGTAAATAATAGAAATACACATAAGTTAGGATTTTCTAAAAGTTTTAACAGTTTAGTTATAATTTTTCACGGAACGCGAATATTAAATAAAGGTTTTGTAAGTTTAATTTTATCGGCACGTTTCTTTAGCTTTACAGCAATCGTAGTGACGGGAAGACGAGTTGTAAGTAAGTCTGTCTGTCAGTGAGTCAGTTAATTAGTCATCTACCTTAAACAGAGACTTAATTTCCGAGAATAGATATGTAATTCAAGTCAAAGATAATCAGTTTCATGTTGCAATTATTATTACAATATATTACAATAAATATTTATATTATATATATATATTAGAAATACAATAAGAAACTTATATATACATTACAAAACAGAAGGTTTACAGCTAATTATTATTAATTATAACCAAAATGTCGTAGACGCATTGGTCTTTTTTTATTAAAATAAAGTCCCGGGTTCTATAAACGTAAAATATTTGTATGAAAATTACTTTTATGAAGGAATCTCTATTTTAGAAAGCCTCTTTATGGTCTTGTCATGGAGAATAACATTATGAGGAAGTTTACATACTTTATTAGAAATTCTATGTAACCATGTCAATATTACTTACCTACAATGTAAATAATTACAAAGTTAATATAGTACATAACTATGAAACCATAAACTTTAGAATAGAATAGAGTAGAAGAAAAACTAGATTTGATATTAATCGTTGGCAATGAATGAATTTCTATAACTATGTTTCTTAGATGCTATATATTTAAAAAATACCAAAAGTTTAACTATTTAAAATAAGTAAATAACGCCCTCAAATATATTATATACATAAAAATAACTAGAAATGGTTATTTACTAAAAATAAAATCCATTATTTAAATAGTATTTTCAAATTCTATTAAGTTTCCTCATCGAGTATTCGTGTCATGTACTCAACTCCCGTGTCAACAAAATGGCCGCCGCCTATAACGATCACTCATTCTTACCTGTCGTATGTTTATATTAATTGCAAAGTTTCAAAGATAAATTGAAGTAATAAATTCATTAAAATTGATTTTATGAAAGAAAGAGAACTTTTATTATTTGTTTTTTCTATAATACAGTAATAATATGATTAGCAATTTATTTATAAAATCAATAAAAAAAACTTAAAGAACGTTAACTTTAATAAAACAAAACCTATAATATTTAAATAATAATCGTAATATACCTATAATTTTAACTTAACAAAATTATTATAAAAACACTTGATTAAGTTTAAAAAAATATAGGTATTAAACCAAAGTACTTACGAAACAATATCTAATACAAGTGTGCTTATAAGAAATATTTGTATAGTAAATAAAATACATTCGTATTATTATTAAATGTCTAAAGCTCAAGCGTTTCTGAAAACGCTGACTCAGTGTAATGACCCCGGGGCGTCGGACTCATTTAGTTAGTAACACGATCGTTCACCGAGACCGAGGTCTCTCGTCTCACTGAAACATTATATTAATACCATAACAATATCATTTGATTAATTATCATTTAAATTATTTTATGTTCGTGTATTGAATATATATATATAATATTCTCAAGGCAACTTTTATTGTATATAAAATAAATGTATTAGTGGAATCACGAAGCGATAAAAAACCTGATATTGATTTATAATATGACTTAATCTCTTTTTTAAATGATAATTATAGTACATACTTATAGATGGCTAAATATTCTCTAAGCTTAACATTATTTTCATTAAGAGTAAAATTATAATACCTACCTATTAGACATTTAATTTAATAATTTTACCGCACCTATTTAGTTAATATAAAAATATAAGGATATAATCCGGATAATAATGAATTTAAGGAAAGAGGAAATCATATTTAAAATAAAAAAAATAAAACGTTAAAAAATAACAAAATAACCTTGAAAATTATAACTTACTTCGAGGTCATTGAAATAAAAGCCGATCATAAAATATCTATTATATTATGATAAGACAATATAAAATATACGAATTATTAAATAATTTTATTTATATAATATTATAACAACCACTTTAATTACAAAATAGTAAATAATGATATCAAAAAGTAGTATCGAAACTAGTAGCGCCATCTGTTATAAAAATACGCAAACAGAGTTAATTCCCACGTGTTATACCATGTTTAGATAGAGTAGAAGTATGTAAGTACCTAGTTATGTATATTTTGAATTTACATTTGTTTTGGGTAAATTTAGATTTTTCCGCAAAGTAAAATATTAAAAAATTTCAGATAACGAACATGCTTAAGATTAATTTTGGTTTAAATTTTGATTAAATTCGTAAAACATTCTTAGATAGTGAAATAACAATTAATTATTTGCTAATTAACACTTATATGTATTGTAAATAACTGTTATTATTATGATATAAACATAACATAATATCCTTTATTACCTATACATTATTTAATTATATATAAGTTAATATATACCTATAATAAATTGAGACGTAGTATCTATCGATATATAGATAATATTATAAAATAATTTTATCTTATATTAAACAGAGCAATCATAATAATAAATGAAGTAGAAATCATTTATCATCATCATCAACTTCATCACCATTTATCATCGTTCAGACCAATACATAAACATATCCTGTCGGACATCCCATCATCGCAATCCCCTTTGTTAGAAACTTCAACTGATATGATTCCAACTGAAAATTAAAACAAATGAAAGAATACAAAAGAAAACTATATAAATTAAACAAAATGAATTGCTAAAAATAAATGAAAAGGCAAGTTTCACATGATATTACTGTTATTTGGAGTTTTACGACCCGTAATGACTTTAACAATTAAACGAGGCCAATTACATTTGTGAGCGAGATTGTACATACATATAAACACATACACATACATCCACACATCCATACATATTATTATATAAAAAAATTGAGAATTTTTTAACAATTTGTTAAGAAAACATTATAACAAGAAGAGTATCATAAGATAGAGTACTAAGCTTTATGTAAAAAAGAGTACCCAAGTTGAAACACGAGAGAGTACGTCAGTCATGAGTACACGAGTGGTGACTGGTGGCCTCGGAAGTGACGACTGCGTTTCACCATTGTTTTTATTTAGGACACTAGTATAGATTTACTAAGTACCTAAGTTGTTGAAATAATACACTTTTATACTAAATATTTCAAACCAGTGGAAATCGTTTAAAAGCAGAAATTAATTGTAGGTACATAATTGATTATTGAGAATATTGTTTATAAAGACGAAACGTTAAATACAACAAATTTTATAACGTTTTAATATACACAGAAATTATTCTTTATATATTATTAGTAATATACATTGTAACAAAATGTTAATATAGCAAATGATAAACGCTAACGCATTCTTCCTATATTATGTACCGGTTAGTAATAGATTTTTCTTTGTAAGCCCATATATATTATATATAAAAGATTGTCTTCCTGTTTGTTAGTCATGATGAAAGACCGATCGAGGTTATATTACAAAATGAGACAAGATGTGAAGGTATTTTTTTAATAATTCTTTCTTTATAAAAGCACAATGAAATTAAGAAGAAATTGATAGAACAATAAATAATTGAATTGAACAAAAAATAAATTTAAGTGAAATTAAATAAATTCACTTAAATTTAAGTATGTGCTGTAAAAAAAGTTAATGTTATGAAATCGTTTAAAAGTACATTATTATTTGGTTAATTATAATAACCGTATGTCCATAACAAACAATAAAAGAATTTTTATTGATATAAAACTATTTTTGCGGATTTAACTCGAATATAATTATGAATTGAGTTTTAAAATGTATATTTTAAATATTTATTTCAATATGCAGTACTAGTGAAAATCTTAGAAAATAGTACAGATTTTCAATTTCTTAACGATAAATATTTTGCATATAAACTTACGGCATTGAAATATTAATATTACTGAAAATATACGAACTAAAACACCTTTAATAGAAATAAAAACATTAACGGATGTAAAAGAAAACAATATATCGTAATGCTTTTCAATTTATTACTCAACATTGAAACAAATGACGCACTACTCTACGGGATTATAGACTTAACAGAGTACCTAACTGACGGACGAGAGAAAGCTTTTAATTATATACATATATATATATAATTATATGTATTATTCGTCAATTTAAACTTTAGATAAATCCTTACTTTTAAACTATTGCGTTTCATAATATATTATTATTTCTTAGCCAGTGACCACGGCCGGTGCCTGGTCGAAACATCAGGCAAATTAAAGGTATGTGATAACTATATCGTATTTGAAATAATTATAAAGATGTTCAGATAATCCTAAATCGATTACAGCACTATAGTGAATCAAGTTGTATCTTGTTCTACTTGTCTTATAGGACGCCTTGTTCAAGAGGGCTTAACCCAAAAACAACCATAGCGGTATCAAGATACAAACATACGTACATACATACAGTTTAACATCAAACTGTTTATATTTCCTTACGTTCTGTATACTTTAAGCAAAGATATAGGTATACTTATGTTCTCATTATTGGTATCAGGATTTATTATAGTTAGTTTAGTTCATAAATGTGATTAATGTTTGTTCAGCAAAACATATTTAAATACCAGAGTCTTGCTGTATGTACTACATGACCAATACATCAATAATAGCAGATAAGAGAATGCATATTAAAATAATACATTGCTTGCCTACAGTGATTACTTGAACATCAGTCCAGAGATATACTGACGATGTCAACTATAATTTTATATAATTTTCGGCTTACATTGTTTTAATTCGTAAACCCAACAAAATCAATCAACAATACTCCTTGATTCTTAATTATTACTCTCAGTATTACTGAAATCAAAATGATTCGTTATCACTGCCAATATTTATGATCAAACAGTCAGACTAACATGAAGGAAACAGAACGATATAACGATATTTGTCATCAAGTTAGTATTTTCTTACGTTGATATGAATTCGTGGAAGAATGTTAATATAAACAAAGACAGTATAAAACAATTGCAAACTTTTATTTAATTTGTATTATTGTCGAGTTCAAAATACTTTAGTAATATATATTAGACCATATATTTTAAAGTTTTAATTACTTGTACTAGACAAGTTACGAAAACTATGAGTATTCGAAATAGTCGAATCAAATTTTATTGTAATTAAAAAAATCTGTTAAAAATTTATATTATCTTTACGTATTTAGGATGAACACTATAAATTATAATTAAAAACTAAAGGTAAATATATTTTTTAACAAATCGATTTCAAAAACTGTCATAGTTTTTATAATTTCCAAACTCGTACAACAGATACAAGAACGTATTTGATATAACTTTTTTGTTCTAAAATGTTTTATTACGAAACAGTCCAAATTACAATAATACTATTATCTATGATTAATAAACCATATACAAGTATAACGTGACATTGTGATTACAATTGACCGTAATCTCTTCCCATATTCGGTGCATTATATATAGTATTTTAAATATAATAAATAAATTATAATTATTCATTATATAGTCACAAAACAATCATCAGAAATGCATCTAAGTAAAGTGTTCACATAAAGAGCGGACGGTGTCATCGACACCGGTCATTCATGAAGGCGTGACGTCACATCCGGCGACGCGCACGCGCGTCCACACTGCACTATAATGGAGTTAGTTTATATATTTATGAAATTTAAACTAGCGTATTGTGAGATAGGCTTCGTGTTTATTTGAATGAGGTATTTTACACACTATATTGATATTTGTTTTAAAGTACATTTTGTAATTGTTATAAAAGTAATTGTCAAGTAATCCAGAAACAAAGCCTTTTGTTTCTTTGTGGAAACATAATATGTATGTTATATGATTAGATATTTTAGTATTTTATTAACATTATAAGGTAAGAGTAATAATTAATTGTAAAACTCTTTATTTTAATCTTTAATAATCTATATAATATATTAAAAGTCTTCTGTCTCGATGGATCTATGCACACATAGCCGAAACCAATGGATTTAGAAACTTGAAACGTTTACTTTAGGTTTATAAAATATATATTTAAAATTATAAAATATTTATTCTCTAAGGGGATTTAAAGATCTAAGTTTGTAGAGGTCTGTAATTTTCGAAATAAAAAACTTATCTTGATACTTTATAAATGACAACTTTTTTTGTAAGTTTGAGAACGACAAACAAATTCTTACGATTAGAAGATATAAAGAATATATGAATTAGAGAAAGCATGACTTGATTTAATTCAAAATTAGTAATATTCAGGACATGTACATCAGCTTTTCCTAAAATTCACGTCATAATAAAAGGAGATGAAGGCAATTAATAAAAGATTAAGATCACGTAAAAAAAATGTATATCCACCACACACACATACACACATATTTATAAAAACACACATGTGTAATAACAGGTCACTGAACGAGGCTTTGTTGGCTCTGAATTCTGAATTTCATAACCAAATTATTTCAAAGCTCTATATGTATAATAATGTTATTCTTAGTAATACGGACAAACATTGTAGTGCTTTTTTAATAAAAGCCCGGTTTAAATCTGCGTTTACTGAATAATAAAATAGGAATCTGAGTTTACTGATTAATAAAATAAAATAAGAAGCATAAATTAATTACAATTCGTCTTCGCAGACTTCGCAAGGGTCTGGAGTGCTACAGACGGGTACATAGCCTCCCTGGTCTGAACGATATACTTAATATTTTTTTTGTCTGTACTTTAAATGTAAATTAACTTTCAATTTTTTTTGCATTATTTTGTAATTTATTATCTACTTTATCGGTATCTTAGTTTAGTCAAGATTTTAAACCGTAGTTTAAATTTTTTTGTAGTAATCACGTTCACGAGGAAAGATGTAGATGTGACTTGTGTTTCAATAAGAAAAAATATTTAATAATAATTTAAAAGTTTTTTTCGAATTCGAGATTTTTTTTAAACATAATTTATAAATAAATAAAAATATTTCTATTAACTATAATTAGGTACCTATTTTCCATTATGTATTAACTTAAATTGAACCCGACGTTTGAATTTTCAGAAATCTTGCCTAAGGTAAGAACTCTTCCCGTAGGACTTATAGTCAATGTATAGTATCAACGTAACAATACGTGACAATTAAACAACTCGTGATTTTTTTTTAAAAAATCGTTACAAAAATATAGTAGAAAAATGAATAAAATAAATAAATGATAAATCTATCCATATTATAAAATTGTCACTGATCGATTTCTGTACATGCAAAAATATAAAAAAAAAACATTATAGGGGGCTTTTTTAAGAGCAAGAAAACCCAAAACAAGGGTTTTTCATTTTTTCTGTTTGTTTGTATGTCTGTGTGTCTGTGGACGCTAACCTCAGAAATGGCTGAATCAATCTGAATGCAGTTTTTAGGAATATTTTGTAACAGTCTTCACTTAACATTTAGTGTTTATTTTATTTATATCGGTTAAGAAATCAAAAAATTATGTCAATTTATGTCAATTATGTAATAGGTAACATGCAAATCTTATTCCATACATGTAATAAATCAGTAGAGGAGTAGTCTTTGTACATTGAAAATATTAAAAAAACATATATTTATTTATTTATGTACCAAAAAAAAATATAACAACCAAAAAAAAAAAGTGTACAAAGGCTTAACTTTTTAGGAGATCTCTTCCAGTTATCCTTAGGAGAAAAAAGGTTTTTATTAAAATGCATGGATATACTTACAATGTGAAGTGATAAGTAACGTAAACCATTTCTAACACTTGTGAAATTTTTGTCTATTTATCTTTTTCCCCCGACGCAACGACTTCAATAAGTACATAATAATATTATTTTTATTCTTTTTAGAGGTCTCATTGTGTCGGTTTTTTTATTTTTTTTTTTGCTTTTTAAAGTCATGTTACTCGTTTCATTATTGTAATAAAAGAATCTACGGACACAAAAAAATTCACTTGTTTAAGTATTTCTATCTATTGATAGAAATACTTGCATACGAACCTTTCACCTGCACCAATAAAACCTCAATATCTTGGAGAGGACTGTTTCTATTTCGACTAAACATATCTAAGAACCAGGCTTTCGATAAAAAAAAACCACAATCAAATCCGTCCACGCGTTTGGCTGCTAGAATGCCGCAGACAGACACACAGATACACAGATCGATAGGTCAAACTTATAACACCAATCTTTTAGAGTCGGGGGTTAAGAACTGTAACTGATCGCTATTTGTACAAGGAAATATTTTCAAAAATTATAATGATAATCATAAACAGTTTTTCATTCTACTCTGTAAAAAAATGTGTGATTACACATTAAAAAAATATTTAAAAAACTAGAAATACCTATATATACCTATCACCTACACGCAAAAAAACGAAAATTGATGATGATGAAGGGTTATCGCTTATGCATTGGATGTGTACAAAGGGTAGGTACATTTAATCAAAATCGAAATCTACGCGTACGAAGTCGCAGGTACAGCTAGTTGAATAATAATATAAGTGATATATATAAGCAATAGAACCCAAAAGAATGTTTTTCATTTTGTCTGTTCGTCTGTATGTTTGTGCACGCTTATTTCAGAAACGGATTAATCGTTTTAAATGCAGTTTTCGGGAATATATTGTTATGGTATTCACTTTATATTTGTAATAAACAATCGGTTAACACATAAAGAACTTATTAATCTCTTATTTTCGAACCATTGCTTTTGATTAAACATAAAAAATATACGTAAATAAACTACAAATACTCTTACAAGCAAAAACTACTTGATTGGGTTTGATGAAACTTTGAAGGTTTATAGTTTTTACATACATCGATAAGTACAAAGGGTACGGTTTATCAAAATCGAAATCTACGAAGTCGCAGGCACAGCTAGTAGAATAATAAGACTTATTAAATCTTCACCTGTATGTTTGTATGTTTACGAAATAAAGTTATTTTTGTAGGTGTTTTCTTTTGATCATTCTCAAACTTATTAATTAAATAAAAAAGATACATTAAATTAGTACAAGACGATAGATGTCTTTATGAACTTATTCAATTTTACTGTAAAAAAAGAAAGAACGAAGTGATGTTGATAAATGACTGTCAAAAGATAATGTGATGAAGATACCCCGAAAGATAACAGTTACGTGAAATATAATACGATTCTGAAATGCAATGACAATCGTGAATATTTTAAACAAAACTATTAATGTTATCTTTATTTTATCAAAGATCTTCGTTTTCTTAAAAAGAAACTATAAAGATAATTACGATTACGTATCTATCTTCATAATACTACTTCAGTGAAGGCGAACGTGTTTGCGCATAATAAAGGGGCCCCTTAAACCTACCCCTGGGTCGCAAGTCCCAGCCATTGTTTGCACTTCTCCATGAATGATGATGAATCCATGGAATGCTAAGAAGCATCGTCTCACTTAAGATGAGGCAAAGCCACCGTAAAGTCTTGCAACATCTGTGGGGAGGCAGGAACCGCGAAACACTTATTAGTAGGGTGTAGGGTACTTCTAGATAAAGGTCAATACTCGCGTGGCCACGATAAGGTATTAGAAAATATACGGGAAGCGGTTAGTCTTTCAGTAGCAAGAGCGAGGAAGGGTATAACAACCACCAAACGATCTATAGAATTCGTGAAAGAAGGCTCCTCCAAAAATTCAAAAGCGAAGCCTTATTCAATTTTAGGCGCGGCATCTGATTGGACTCTCATGATGGACACGTATGAAAAGCATTACAAAATCCTTGGGGATGTTGGTGTTTCGTCATCCAGACCGGACTTATTCCTGTATTCCAAACATCTGAGGCACGTGATACTTGTGAAGCTTACCTACTGTTCCCTGGGAAACAGTCCCCAGAGATCACACATTCAAGCTTAATAAGTATTAGGAACTGACCAACGAACTGTCCAGGAATAAATTTATAGTTATGTATAACAGCAAAATCTCTTTATAACCTACTTAAAGACCTTGGCTTTTCTAGAACAAGCATCGGTTCATTTCTAGAACGTATTTCAAAGGCGGCATTAGTAGGTTCTTTCCAAATTTGGTTAGGTAGGGAGAGGAGTGTGGAGGGTGAAAGTGAGCGTTTTTGCGCATAATAAAGGGGCCCCTTAAACCTACTCCTGGGTCGCAAGTCCCAGGCACTGTTTCCTCTCCTTGCAACGCGATGGGACCGGCACCTGCTCGGTGAATCCATGGAATGCTGAGAAGCTTCGTCGTATCTGTCATAAGTCAGGGTGAAGTGACATATTTCAATAACATGAAAATAATATTTTCAATTAATATTATGATTACATTAATTAAAAATAATATTAATATCCTCATTTATATTAAAAAAAAAGATATTTAAAGATATTTTTATATTAATTTCAATATATTATTAAATAGTTTACGTATCGAATGTTGGCAGTGGTGGTCAAGGCAATATGAGATTTACCTAACTATTAACCCTAGTTTAGTTTTGCGAACTCCTATTTGGGTCATTAATAATCAATATGTTACAATAATTATATTTAATCGTAAGCCACTAGAAAAAATCGTAGAAAACACTAGAAACATCGTACTTATTCACGACACTATTTACACCTACCAACTGCTCACACAGATGTTGCTCAAGTTAGACTTCAACGCACGTCCTCGAACACATATCTATTAGATGAATACTTTTACTAAAAGATTATTACAACGCGTTCATCTATTACTATAGTACTTATTAAATTATCTACAATTTTAAATTACAAATTTGAATGATTGTTTATGTGCAACTCCAAAAGTTGAAACTATTTTTAATTTATACTTTATATACAATCAATAAATAATATATTTAATTTACTTATTGGTATTTTACATTTTTAAAACCAAGATTTTTATTATTGTTATTAATTATATAGATATTTTTAGCTACTACATAGATAGATAGTAACTTAGAACATTAGTTTTTATTCACAGCTTCAGCTGGATAGAAACCAATATTATTAACTCGTCAGTATAATGAAAATATGATAAAACTTGGTACAAGAATAATTTATTAAACACTTTAATTGCATCTAGAAAATATATATCACATATATATATACATTGTGTGAATTTGGTATATCCAACTGTTACATTTAAGTCGGTCAATGGATTAATTTATCAAATGTATTTTATAAATTTATTTATTTATTTATACCCACATGTGTAATATGTTATTATGTTAAAAAATATATAAGTTGTTGTTTTATATAAATATGTATATATTTAAATTACCTTTAGATTACCTGAAAGTTTATTCCGTTCAAAAGTAATCTGACCCCCTGTATTTAAGTTTTACCAACACGAAAATAATTTGAAGCGCGTAGTAGATTTAAAACTACAATGTTCAGACAAGATACATAGGTATAGATGAAAAATATATATATAGATATATATAAAAGTATGTCGTGATAGTTACTTTATTTATAACTCAAGAACGAATCAACCGATTTGGCCGAAAATTGGTAGCTTAGAATAACAAGTCACTATAGTAAGTAGTAATAGAATAGATAATAGTAATAGTAAGTAGTAGTAGAGGAGTAAGTAAATAAGTATGGTTAAAACTTTGACAATTATAAAAATGAGAGCTAAAGGTAATTTAGTCTATGGTTAAATATTTTTGAAAATGAGGCTGCCGTGAGACGGCTCGGTCAGCAATGCGATATCATCGCGCAAACATCAGAGATTAGCGATTTAATAAATTTCAGAGTATTCCGATGATCCCAATGAGTTAAATTTCTGACTTCAGCTGCATTCGCCACGACGATTACCAAATCACAAGGACAATCGTTTAATGTTTGTGGTCTGAATTAGTCTTTAATACATGTTTTTCTCATAGATAAAAGAAAAAAAAATATCACCAGGAGCTGTCACTGTAGAGTGCAACTCATGTCATGAAGTAGACTGGTTTTATATTGGCATACTGATAATGATTTTTTTTTATTTATATTTTAAATAATTTAAATAAAAAATACGTAATAGTATATTAATTTTAAAGTGTTAGTCTGCTCTTTTGTTAACTGTTTGGCAGAATGATATTTGGTGGGTCAGCTAGTTATAAATGCAATTTACCCCTCATCTTAATTTAATAAAACTGAAAAGTTTTTAAACGCGCCAGTTATGAAACCACCGGTCGCATATATATAACACAACAATTAACTACAGGCTACCAACATTTATAAGTATAAACGTACAAGTGTGATAGTTTAGGTCAAAAATATAATGCTTTAAATATATATATATATATATATATATATAACAAAACATTCTTTTATCACTCAATTATTAGTTAGTAATATGTACGCCTTTTAGTGTACTAATGTACGAATGTTAATTATACTAAAACAGGATTACACCTGGATGATAGATTTAAATACATACATACAAGACGATTATGAAACGTCAAACTTTCACGGCTCCGAAGGATACGTAAGAAGAACCGGGAACAAACTTCATGGATACTGTTTTAACTTATTCATAAAATAGTGTTAACTAATGACCCCTAAAATAATATTATTAACACATGCAAGTTTTAACTTGATAAACAATAAATAGTATAGAAATATAATGTCGAAAAGTATATTTTTTTTTACTAAGAATATATCAAACTACCGTCTTCATATTATCCGTCCATCTGCATTTTTTTAAAAGTAAATATGTTGCTTTAAGAATGTAGAGAGTATATATACAGTTGAAGAGGCAGGATATCTATCCATCAGTCTTTTCCTGTATAGGGTCTGTATCAACCACCTTAATGGAATTAAAAATAACAACTGATAACTTCAAATAATGTAACTTTATGTATTTGATATAGAATATTTTAAGACAAATACAACTTGTGTATGAACTTAATATGACAAATATATGTACATAGGTTTCTTTTTTACATTCAACCAAAATTCTCATGTGTCAACAGAATTGTGACTGACAATTATGTTGACTTACTGGTTACTTATATCATATAAAAAAAAAAATAAACTTACTTAATTATGTTGACTTAAGAGAAAATATAATCCGACAGACTTAATAATAATAAAGTACATGATAGTTTTGTATCTACAAAATATATAAGCCATACATAGGCCAAAAATGGTACATTTTTTTGCAATCGCAAAATTATTATTAATCAAATAATTTCATACATAATAAACACAAACAACTTACCCTAAAGTGCTGGTGAGCGGCTTGGTCCTCTGCATCAAACTTGTGTTTGATGTTCTCTATCCGCATCTGCTTGAGGATACCGGCAACCTCCATCCTGGAACAAGTGGATGAAGAGATGAGTATTGTGAAATAGATGGTAACGTCGATAGTTACTATATCACATAATATATTAAATGCACATGACTTTTATATATTTTATTGTAATGTTATTTGTTATTGTTTCTTTTTGTATAATGTTTTCATGTTCTTAGCGCCTCACTTTTTATTTTGTACTTGGGTTGACTGGCAAAGTATGCTTTTAACCATTAAGTCTGCGTGTTGTACCAGTTTTGGGCAATAAAAACTAAATAAAGAAATAAAATAAACATAGAGCTCAAGTAGGGATACATTAAATTTAATAATGATCAATTAAATACAGTTAGATGTCTAGTATGTACTAGTTGTGTACCTAACTGATATACATATTTGATATATATAATAACAATTTAATAAAATAGATTTTTTTCTTTTAGAAATCACAAGTAGTTCTATTTAGCACACTAACCTAACTTTCATATTCTCCTGCAGTTGACGTAATGGACCGAGGTACTCCTGTGAGCGTCCAACACGCACCTCAGACAGCTGGTACTCCACATGCTTCATCCGCTCATTGAAAAGCTGCTCACGTAGTACTGTGAACTGACGTTCCAAGTTTGCTGGAATTAAAAATCACAAGATTAAGTTTTAGTGTGTATTTAAGTAAGAGTAAAAGTATAGACAATTAACTTAAAAAATGGTTGATCAATTCTCAAGTAATACATACAGTCCAAAAGAAATATTGGTCTATCATTAGCATAATGAAAGAATTTGCTATACAAAAAAGGTTTATATGATAATAGAATATAAATTTTTAAATAAAAAAAAAAAAAAAAATAGTATTTTCTAAGATTTTCACAAGTACTACATATTGAAATAAAACTATTTTAAAGAATTTAACTACTGTATAAGTAATTTTTAAAATAACAATTTAACTGTTATACTAAAGTTTTATATTTTCATAAAATAAATCAGTTACCAATACCTTATGGATTTCTGATTTGAATACAGCATGCCAAATTTCTTTTTATTTATATTGTAGGTATGTTAAATAATACAAAATCTACCATATATTTAAGTTATATAGATATTATTAGAGTTGAATGAATTCAAATAATCAATATTTAGTGGGAAATTACTACATATTTTTTTTATTTTATAAAAAGTATAACCGATATTCGGTGCGAAAATCTTATACATTTAACAACAACCATAAATGAAATCGATTATCAGGACAAACCCCAAGGTTCATATTGGTATATCCTGAAATTGTTTGTAAACATAACCTCAAAAACCTACTTAAGTTGTCCAAGCACTCGTTCCTCCTGCGTTCACATTCACTCTCGTCCATCTCCGAGGAGTCGTCCGAGTCTGGCTCGTCAGCCTCTTCAGCACTAGAGTCCCGATCAGGACCTCGGGAGGATGCATTGGAACGTTCTGTATCACCCCCAGACATATCTCCATCCCCATCGCTGTCGCCTTCCACTTTCATAGACGGCATTTTATTTAATTTATACAGAATGTCACTATATCAGGCTGTTTTCCGAATATCTTGTTAAAATTTTATTATTTTTTGTTTTCGCACCCTTCTAAATAATGTTAAATCAAAATATGAAACGTCAAACGTAACTGTCGCTTTCACATAACTGTCGCTGTCAGTTGTCACCACATCGTCGGATGCTACTAGTCAGATCAAAATATACAAAAATGTTTTATCTATAACTTCATGCAATAAATCATAATCGCTATCGGTCGGATACAACAAGTTACGTACACATACTCCAGGAGGATTGCTGATATTCACATTCCCTCCGTGTGAATAAAATGTGTATTGTGTCATCGCGACGGAATGCATAGTTGCAATGTAATTATAATATAAGCCTTAATTATTAATATAATTTTGTCATTATTATTTGTACTTACATCGAGTAGGTCAGATTATTGTATTAGTTAATAAGTACGTAATTGTAATTCTTTTAATTAAAGTTAGTTTAAATCAGTTTTGATTTTTTTTCAACTCTCCGTCTGTAGCTAACGTAATTGGCGCTGTCGGTAGGATACTAAAATAGGGACTGTTAGGTCATCGCTAGTATCCTGAATCTACGGACCAGCTGCAGCACCGGGAGACGAATCCAAACTTCGATTCACGGGAAGAAACCAGAAATGAAATTTATGTGAGTACATTTGAACCATTCTCGTGTTGCTCTTTTCCTAGTTATAATTCCTTTCCAAAATTTATTACCCTAGAGTTTATAGTCATCGGGAATCTGCATCGCAGGAGGCCCGTAAGCGTAGTTTAGATATTAATAGGAATTTGGATAATAATTATATATTATCTGATTCAAGTAGTAGTAGTATATATTTAAATATGGCTCAAGATCCAGATAACATTTATAAAATCCTTAGGATCGTACCCGAATTTGACGGGAACCCTAACGTACTTACTAGATTTATTAATATTTGTGATCAAATTGTAACGCAATATTTAAATAACTCGTCCGGTAGTGAATTATCTAATTTGTGTTTATTAAACGGCATTTTAAATAAAATAACTGGAACCGCCGCTGCTACCATCAACTCTAACGGTATTCCAGATAGTTGGTTAGGTATTAGAACATCATTAATAAATATTTTTTCCGATCAACGTGACGAAACAGCCTTATACAACAACCTCTCATTAGCTGTGCAAGGAAACAAGACACCTCAGGAATTTTATAGCCATTGTCAAACGCTATTCAGTACGATAATTACTTATGTTACATTACACGAAACTTTATTAACTACAATTGAGGCTAAGCGTGATTTATATAAAAAAGTGACTATGCAGGCATTTGTACGTGGCTTAAAGGAGCCCTTGGGGTCACGAATCCGGTGTATGCGCCCGGATACTATTGAAAAAGCCCTTGAATACGTTCAAGAGGACTTTAATGTTATCTACTTGCAGCAACGTACAGATGGACTGAAACAATCATCTTCTAACAAGCACATGGTACATCCCCTGACATTTACTAACCCTCGACCTCATAGTTTTCAATCTTCAACCCCTAATTGGCCAGCCCCTGTAGCACAACGGCCAATACAACCGTCACAGCCTTTTAAATTTAATTTTAACCATAATCAACCTTATTACAGAACGCCCATGCATTCTAGAACAAGACAGATGTTTAGCGCACCCCCACCGAACTATAACCCGCGTAGTAATATTTTCCGCTTACCACCTAGAAATATTTTTAATCAAAATCCTGTACCAAAGCCTATGAGTGGAATTCAAAGTTTTAATCCTAAACCCATGCCTCATACCTTAATGACTGGACATGAAACGGACAATGACCAGTTAAGTACGGAAAATGAACCTCAATCGGATTCTAGTTGCCTACTTCAAAACCAGGATTTTCGACTGGACCAGAAATCACCCAGACCAAAATAGAATTAAATTATCGTTACCCCTTTATACATCGACAAGAAGTTAGGGACCGAATAACTAAAATGTTAGATCAGGGTATTATACGACCATCCGACTCTGCTTGGAGTTCACCTACATGGGTAGTGCCGAAAAAGGGCGACGCTTCAGGTAAGCAAAAATGGCGTTTAGTAGTCGATTATCGTAAATTAAATGAGAAAACTATAGATGAAAATACCCAATTTCTAATATTAACGATGTACTTGACAAACTAGGGAAGTGTCAATATTTTACAACCCTGGATTTGGCGAGTGGGTTTTACCAGGTGGAAATGGAGACACAGGACATGTAAAACAGGATTCAATGTAGAACATGGTCATTTTGAATTTCTTCGTATGCCCATGGGTTTGAAAAATTTACCATCTACTTTTCAGAGAGTTATGGACAATGTCCTACGAAGCCTTCAGAATGAAATATGTTTAGTTTATTTAGACGATATAATCGTATTTAGCACATCCCTACAAGAACACATGAACAATTTGGAAAAAGTTTTTCAACGACTTCGCGAGTCCAACTTTAAAATTCAATTAAATAAATCAGAATTTTTAAAACTTGAAACAGGCTATCTTGGACATATTATCAGTAGAGATGGTATAAAGCCAAACCCTGATAAAATTTCAGCTATTAAAGGCTATCCTATCCCAAAAACCGCTAAAGAAATAAAACAATTTTTAGGCCTTCTCGGTTATTACCGAAAGTTTATTCCAGTCTTTGCCCGTATTACTAAACCGTTAACACAATGTTTAAAGAAGGGTAAAAAGATTTTATTCGATCAGGAATACACCAATTGTTTTGAGAAATGTAAAACACTCTTAACAAACGACCCCATTTTACAATACCCCGACTTTACTAAAGAATTTAACTTGACAACTGACGCTTCTAACTTAGCTATTGGTGCCATTTTATCGCAAGGTCAAATAGGATCCGACAGACCCGTGTGTTATGCATCTCGTACCTTAAATGACAATGAAATTAATTACAGTACAATTGAGAAGGAACTTTTAGCCATAGTTTGGGCTACAAAATACTTTAGACCTTACCTTTTCGGAAGAAAATTTAAAATACTGACTGACCATAAACCTTTACAGTGGTTGATGAATATGAAGGAACCAAGTTCTCGTCTTACTAGATGGCGACTGGGACTGAGTGAATATGACTATACAGTAATATACAAAAAGGGTAAAATGAACACTAACGCTGACGCTCTGTCTAGAGTTGAGATACATAACGACGAAACTAGGACCTTAATTGAAAAATTAAATTCTTTACTAGGAAATCCTTCAGAACATGTACAAGCTTTAACAAACTCTTCGACTGACACCGTACATACTGACCAAGAAAACCCTATATTAAACATTCCAATTACTGACGACCCTCTTAACAAATTTACTAGACAATTAATTTTTACAGTCGTAAATGACGTTAAAAAGAAACCGACAGATACAAAGCCATTCGATAATCATACACGAACATCCATACAATTGTTAGAATCCAACTTAGAGGAAGACGTGGTTAATGCTATAAAAGAATACGTAAACCCAAAAATTAAAACCGCTATTCTCATAAATCCACCCCTGGCAATGTATTCAATAATCCCCATAGTACAAGATAAATTTAAAAGTTCATCAATGAACCTCGTTTTAGCAAAATCTGAAAATGAAAATATAAGGGAATACTTTCAACAACAAGAAATTATTTCTCATTACCACAATGGTAAAACAAACCACCGAGGAATAAATGAATGTTATTTAGCTTTATCCCGGAAATATTATTGGCCGAAAATGAAGGAGCAAATTTCAAAATTCATAAGCGAATATACAATATGCGGACAAGCTAAGTATGATAGAAATCCTATAAGACCCCAATTTAATATTGTACCTCCAGCTAACAAACCCTTTGAAATTATTCATATAGATACATCATATACTTATTAACAATACATAGTGAGAAATATATAACTTTTATAGACGTTTTTACAAAATATGGCCAAGCCTATCATTTACGAGACGGAACAGCTGTTAGCATTATTCAAGCAATATTAAAATATTTTACTCACCATGGTGTACCCCTCACTATTATAACTGACAACGGAACGGAATTCACAAACCAATTATTTTCCGAATTTACAAGATTACATAAAATTAACCATCATAAAATCCTAGCTCACTCACCTAATGACAATGGAAATATTGAACGATTGCATTCAACAATACTAGAACATTTTCGACTTTTAAAACTACAACGTCCAGACGAACCATTAATTAATCTTATGCCATATGCTCTCATAGCTCATAATAGTTCAATACACAGCTTTACCAAATGTAGACCCTTTGACTTATTAAATGGACACTTTGACCCGAGAGACTGTCATGACCTGGATTTCACCCAACATTTACTACAACAATATGTAATTAATCATAAAGATAACATGAAAAAAGTATATGAAATTATTAATAGTTCTTCACTTGAAAATCGTAGTGCCTTAATAAATAATAGGAATAAAAATCGTGAACCTGAAATCTTATATGCACCTGAACAACAAATTTTTATTAGAAACCCTCTGGCAAGCCGTCAGAAAGTTGCACCCCGTTATACGCAAGATAAAGTTATAGCTGATCTACCAATCCATATATACACCTCCAAAAAACGTGGCCCTGTAGCTAAATCCCGATTAAAACGAATCCCTGAAGGAGCCAACTTGTTACAGGACCATACTAGTTCTGCTGACCATCCACGTGACGAACCCACTAGAAATAAAACTTGAAAGCTTGGACGACGGACCTGGACTATTACCATATAAACTTGGACTGATCAGACTTACCACTCATCACCATACCTTTCTACAATATATTAAATTAGACTGTGTAGAAGATAAAGTAGAACTTTTAATGACTCAATTGAATAGCCTTCAAAAACTTTTTAGTAATGAAACATCTACTCTTTGAACTTCAAATAAATTATCTTACTGAAAAGCTTGTTAAAGTTTCAAATCAATTAAAAACTTTAAAACCAAATCGTGTAAGAAGAGGTCTTGTAGACGGTTTGGGTTCCGTTATCAAAAGTATAACAGGAAACTTAGATTATAAGGATGCATTAAAATATAATCATGCAATAAAAGTGTTAGAAAATAATGAAAATAAGATAGCTTCCGAATTGAATAACCATATAAGCTTAAGTAAAGAATGGATGTCAAAACAAAGTGAAGTAATTATTCACTTAGTTGAAAACCAAGTTAAAATTAATAATACATTACAGATCATTTTAAACTCATATGCATACAAGGATAATATTTTACTAAAATACGCCAAATTTGCCCAACTTTTAGTGATAGTAGGAGAAAATATAGAAGATTTAATGGCCGAATTAATTAGGATAGAAAATATTTTAGCATTTATTCATACGTCAAGTACGCATCATTCTATGATAGAGATAAGTGTTTTAAAGTTAATGATAGATAAGTTAAGAAAAATATATAATAAGGATCAAATTATAGATTTAGAGTTGAGAGAATACTATGATATAATAAAGCCGGCATGCTACTATACAGAAAATCAAATAGTAATAATTTTTAAGTTTCCAATAGTCTCTGCAGATATCTACGATCTCTATAAGCTCTCTATTGTTCCTAATAAAATCCAAAACGTCCTTATACCCCCATATCCTTTCATAGCAATTAACGAGAAATCGTTCTTGTACATGGAGACAGAATGTCCGAAGCTCAAATACTGGTACCTTTGTGAAATGGAAGTGAATCAGCGTATTCGTACAGAACCTGACTGCGTGCAGCAGCTTATTACTCATCAAGTCTTAAACGAAAACTGCAAATACACAAGAGTTACTTTAGCAAAAGAAGCAATAGAAAAACTGGATGATCAACATTAAGTCTTTTCCTTTCCTCACATCACTAAAATACAACTAGTTTGTGAAAGGGAAGAATTTACATCACTTCAGGGTAGCTTTTTAATTATCATCCCTGTGAAATGCTACATAAAAACCGCCGAATTCACTATTGTAAACGATAGTGATGAAACGAAGGGGCAGCCGCTGAAATTGATGCAAATACCATTCGGAGCAGCAAACCATACGGAGATTCCTACTCATCTCAATTTAATCTCAATAAATTTACAAGAACTCTACGGTATTCAAGTTAAGATAATTAAAGAAAAACCTTTACAACTAGAGAAAATTAATGTAGATACACTTTACCACACTACGATACCTTTCTACGTCTTTATGTTAAGTGCATGTGCACTTATTATTGTGCTTGGATATCATCGTTATAAATTACTGAGCAAAAGAAAAGTTAACAAAACTACTGCTTCACCGATCACTTTATCCACTTCAAATGATAATATGGATGGAAAACTGGAAGAAGAAGGGACATCAGCACCGCGTAAGAAGATGCCAGCAACATTTTATCTCAATGTTCTAAAATAGTTGCTGATCTGAGGATGGAGGAGTTACGTACACATACTCCAGGAGGATTGCTGATATTCACATTCCCTCCGTGTGAATAAAATGTGTATTGTGTCATCGCGACGGAATGCATAGTTGCAGTTTAATTATAATATAAGTTTTAATTATTAATATAATTTTGTCATTATTATTTGTACTTACATCGAGTAGGTCAGATTATTGTATTAGTTAATAAGTACGTAATTGTAATTCTTTTAATTAAAGTTAGTTTAAATCAGTTTTGGTTTTTTTTCAACTCTCCGTCTGTAGCTAACGTAATTAACATGTAAATACAAGTTAAAAACAAAGGTTTAATTAAGAATTTGTAGGACAAATTTATATTGCAAAAAACTATAGCATTGTTTTTTATATCTGAAACGTTTACGTTATGGATAAAATAAGGAAAATAAATATTTTTTAAACTAAGATCTCATTGAAGAGTACTAAACGGACGAATGAAAATGATTTAACTCAATTTTGATCGAAGTAGAAAATTGATTATTAGCTACCCAGTAGCTATAATTTATTTTACAATAAATTAAAACTCCTTCCTTATGTTTTCATTGATTATAATTCAATACTGTACTTCTGAATATATGTAATATAGTTCCTTAAACGATTAAAAGATATAATTAAAATCTTATTTGTCCGAAAAAAGAAAGGCAAATATATTTGAATTCGTATAAAAGTACTAATAATTATGTCCATGCCATTGAGCTTTCGTTAAGTTGAATAAATGCTTCATATAACTGCTTTTAAAACTTAAGGAGCTATTCTCATAACTAAATTTTGATATATCAGATGAGTTCATTGTTTTTAAAGTAAAAGAAAGAAAAACGTGATGAAAAAGATTATATCTAATCATAATAATATATTTAAATAAACACTTTAGATTTTAGAATAAGTAGTGAAATAAAAGATGAAGTAGCAGTAACAAAATTAACCTCGGTTGTGGCATCTTTTCAATGTTAATAAATACTGCAAAGTTACAAATATTAGTTAGTATTACCGATATAAGTCTAAAAGTTATTCGATATCTAATAGTTATTCGCCTCCATTCTATAAAGACGAATATAATTATAGAGAAAACGTAATTCTAATTTGATTGATAGAGCGACGCGACGTGACGATTTTCTTATCCATGTCGATGATTTTTTATCATTATTTGGAACTTAAATAACTTAACATAAATAATTTCAAAGCTAATAAACTATATTCGTATGCAGTTTCATTGATACGGCACAAGTTTTGAGGGAAAGAGTTCACAGACAGCAATCCTGTCTTCGAAATAATCGTACCACATAAATTCATCCACGTGTGAATTGTTTCTGAGGTTAGTATAATTTTATATAATAACACTAATACTCTCCTTTGTTTAGAACATTTATTTATATCCTTAATAATTATTTAAGATTTTAATTAGGAATGTTTTTACTAGTAGAGTCAGTCGCGCACGAAGGATTCCGTAGCATTATGTATAAAAAACATAAAAAAATGAAGTCAATTTAATCATTGATTTATTACTTTAAAGTAAATATTGACTTTTTTAGTATATGTATAGCGGCAACACAAACACCATTATTTGTGAAAATTTTAAATGTCTAGTTATGACGGTTCATGAGACATAGCCTGGATACAGACAGACGGACAGTCTCAGTAATATGGTTCCGTTTTTAGTCTCTAGGTAACGAATCCTAAAAAACCAGAGGGCCTACATCGTTCAAAATTATAGAATGCTTCTTCAACATCCGTCATCTCATTAACTCGCTAAGCTAAATTTCCTAAACAGTTTTATGTTAACATTTCAATAATCACGTCTATAATTTCAGAAGAAAGAAGATTACAATAAGTATCGTCTGATCATTTTAACTAATGGGTAAAATTATGTAGTAAACGTGACTAAAAAGTGGTGGAGCGAAATACATTCATTAAATTTATATGTATCCAGGATCTTTGACTGTAAAATGAATGAGTGAAGAAAGAGGATAACATGTTAACCGCAAGTAAGAGGTTAACCGCTTCGTTGTACGATTGGTTAGCGTAGACGCCTATCGTCCCGTCGTAAAAAGAGTTCGGGTTTGATTCCTGACAGGGACAGTCATGTACGTGATGAGCATAGTTGTCTGTATTTCTGGGTTTGGGCGTTTATTAAACGTTGTCTAACACCAGCAAATAATTTGCTTACTTAGGGGTTAGATCAAGTTGTGATATTATTATTATTATTATATATATACATACAATACATTTCTCTGAGACCCACATACACAAGCGTACCGAAGGGGGAGGGGGGCAAGGAGGGCAGCTGCCGTCCCCCTCCCCCTGGACATCATATAGCTTTCTACTATCTTCTCCTATCAATTAAAATTCTTATTTTACATGACAATAAAAAATCAATTAAGTTTTAAAATCACGCGGTCTCATAAAAACCAGTTCAGAAAATTAAAATTACAAAATATTTTAATGTTTAAGAAGCATTGTGAAATTATAGAAATTATTTAAAAGGATTTTCTCAAGAAGGTTAGTCAGGGACAAGAAAAATGGCTTTTCTGTTGTTATATTAGCGATATTCGGCAAGACAAATCACCAACGTTTGCTCTTTCATAGTTACAGAATGTTCAGAAAATTAAAATTACAAAAATACATAAAAAAAAGATCTGATATTTGCCGCCCCTCTAGCACCGAATCTGTGTACGTCCACGTCGGTATATTTCCAAATAATTCACTAAGTTGAGATTATTAAAAATCCAATACAAAAATAACTAAAAGATAAGCGAGACTGAAGATTTTGTTCCTGAAAGGAATGACTTTTGAGCCGGTCCAGTCAGGGTTGTTTTAGACATCTACATACATTTAAATGTACTCGGGTACTTTCCATGATATCGAAATATTCAGAAAAAACAATGATTTAATAAATAAAACCCAATAGTGAAACAAACATTTTATCTGATATTAAATTTAATAGGTATTCTATTATTTACATTAAATTGTTCACTATTAACATGCTATTTATAATATTTATCATTCGGTCAATATATTTATGTACAGGACTATTTATTTATAAATTATATAATAATATCAATACTGTGAAGTGCAATAAATCCACATACAAATGACGTACGAAAAATCTTTGTAAATTGTTCATAAATGCACTATGAGACAATAATTACAAAAATTTCACGGCCGACCATTACACCATACAAAAACGAAACGAGAGAAAAAAACTAGTTTACATGTTAGCACCTCCACAGGCTACAAATATTTAAACTTACACATACAATAATCCTCGAACAATATTTAAAACGATATAATACCTCCAAATCAGCACACATACACAGTTTAACATGGGTTATAAAGTACATATAAATTTATTCAAAAATTGTGATAATTATAACGTATATGATAGTGACACCACGGGGTGGTGGTGGTATTTGGCACTAAACATTTGGATGCACATTTCTATCTACTTACAATAGAGACAAATTATGAACCACGCTAATACATGGCCATTTTGTTCGTAATTTATTAAATTTGTCTGTTTGTGTCATGGCAACATTCTATTTTTACTTTTACATTTTATTAAAAAAACAATAGTTAGGCGAGTTTTTTTTTGTAAATTGGTGTTAATTCCGATGATTGTAATAATTTGAAATAAGAATGTTGCCATGTCACAAAAGACATTTAAGCGGTAAATTGGAAATGTTGACAATAAAACTATTGACCTAAAGGTATATTAAAATGGTATATTTGACAAAAGGGAGATTAAATTTGGCAAAAATGTTTCAATATGAATACTATAAAAATTAGATATGTTATAAAACGTGATACCGGTTTTAAAATATTGCTTCATCTACACACTATTATAACTGCGTTAGATATTTGTGTTTTATATAGATTTAAAACGTCTACCGCCGACCTTAACCCACGAGGCTAGCTACTGGAGACATTTTGAAAAATTCCTATTTTATAACTACGGTATAAATTTGGCAATAGAGAATAATTTTATTGTTTATTCTTCGTAGTTAAATATTTTCATAGTAAGTACCTACTTACATTTATAGTGAAATATAAATTCCATCGCATTATTGTTTCAAGAACACTATCAAAGTAATCAAAACAATACAGTTTAAGTACTACATTACTTTAAACAAAGTTAATTATTAAAAAAATTGTCAATTTATTTTAAAAATTTTGAAATAAAACAATCGAAATATCATCAAGTCAATATTGATTTCTAAAAAAACATTAAATAATAGTGACTAAAATATAATCCATATAATTTAAAGCTAGACAGCGATAAGGCAGTATTACAAAAAGTAAATCCGTCGTCACACGTGTAGTTCCAAATTCAAATTAAAAAAAATATATTACGAAGCCGTCACGTTCTGAAATTCAAAACTAGTAACAGTCGTAAGCGCGCGGTCGTCCGTTCGAGAACACGAACGAAGATCAAGTGTATAATAAGTAGCGCTCCCCCCCCTCCCGGTGCGGGCGGGTGTGACGTCACAGGGCGCTAGGTCTGCTTGAGCCAGTGCGCCGGCACCCACTGCGGCTCGCGCTCCAGACTGTTGATCTCGTTGAGCAGCTGCTGGTAGGCGCGCTGGGTGTCGTTGTTGATGATGATCATGTCGAACAGGTGTCCCCAGCGGAGCTCCATGTCTCTCGCAGTTGCTATTATCTCCTTCAATTCCTCCTCCTGGAATTGTTTAGATTTTGTAAGGTATGAGATATAGATAAATAAATAAAGAATAAATAAATAGCCGTACTGATGTTCTCTGGAGCGCATACCTTGAAAGCCTCTCCGTTTCTGATCTTCTTCTGCCTCAGCTTTTCGAGGCTGGGCGGCGCCACGAACACAGTGTAGGGCTTCAGGTCGGAGCCGCGAAGGATCTTCAGCGACTGCGGGTGCAGGTTGAGGACGCAGATCTTACCTGAGTTCACCACCTCGCGGATTGCCTCCAGGGACGTGCCTGGGAAGAAGTACTCGTTTAGTAAATAGTAATATATATTTTTTGAAGTTGACCTTGAGCGACCGTCCTGATTGCCGAGGATAAGTGTAACAAAATGGATTGACCTGATCAATAACAGGCATAATAGAACATGATGTTTACTCTCTTGTTGCTATGAAGAAAGAGAGAGTTTAGTGAAAATTAAAGAAAAGGTTTAACGATTCTTGCTCTTCACAAAAAACAAAAACAAGCAGCTTGTAGAGAAGTTCTTATATGGACTTCTTTAAACTGACAATAGACACAACTATATTTATTGATTCTATACACTTGCTCAAAGTGAGATTATGAAAGAGACCGCATAAAATGTTCTGTTACCATAATAGGCCTTCTCGTACTCTCCGTGTTCTACAAACTTCCTGTTAAGTATATCAGCCTCGAACTGTGCTCGTGAGATGAAGTGGTAGTCCTGACCAGCCGCCTCGTGGTCTTTACGCGCTCGGGACGTGTCTGGAAGTTTATTTTATTGTTATTATGGCGAATTCTTTTATTTCTTTCCACCAATGATGTTCTGTTTGATAACCAATAACTGCATCAAGTACAACCTATATATTACAGGATGTATTTAAAACCCCGAAACTAACATAAAGTATTGTCGAATTTAGGATTCCTAACTAAAATCTCTTGATTACTAGCCAGTGCTAGTGCCAATGCACTAGGTACTTATAGACCAAGGAGGACAAGCGAATTTAATTTCGCGTCTGTATGTCATAAACCCATGCTAACAATATAGTCGACATATTATATTCTATTGTTACATGGCCCTACCTGAACTGTAATAGAAACTTCAAAGGCTGATGAGGCTATCGATCCATTTGTGATAATTACATAACCGAGTGAACCCAAATGATGCTCACATCAGTCAGTTCAATTTAATAACCTAATTGTTCAACCGAATGAGAAATTACTTAGACTTACATGAACTTGGGGAACTAGGAAGTATGGAATGTTTATTAGTTACTCTTAAACTGAAGATCTAAACTTTGGTAACGATATTTGTTTGACTAAATAGTTATTAATAAGAAAATATATCATTGAGAAGTCTCGAATATTCTCGAAATATTCGAGGGAAAGAAAGTGTCGTTGACTTTCAAGTTTCAGTATAAAATTATGACCAAATATTTTTTGCTAATTTAGTTAAGTTTAAAAAAACTCTGCTTTCATTATTATATATATTTAAAGTATTAGTTATATAAGTAAGATTGTTTAAAAAAGTCTGGGACGACCATAGGTTACCATGAATTTAAGTACCATACACATACAAGTAGTTCCATATAAAGTTTTCAAAATAAGGATTAGAAAGTATTATTTAAATACTATCTTTATGAGAACGTAAAACAGAGCGCGTACCGACGTTGTGCTACGGAAGTCTAACACTGTGCCTTCGACTAATATAGGTCATACTACAGTAAGACCTGGATGAAGAGTGAAGTGTTACAAAATAGTATAAAGGTTACTTGTTGTTATAATCTTGGGCTTGGATCACATGCGGTTTTTAAATTAACATATAAATTTGTGAAGTCGTTATTTTGTCGAAACCACAAAAAAATATATCTTCCCTGCTGATGTTCCTTAGAATATACTTGTATAGAGTAAGTGTAATATTAGTAAGTGAGTGAGTGAGTGTATACTGACGCGGCACGGCGGCGGCGAAGCGCGCGGCGTCCTCCATGAGGCGCTGGCGGAGCTCGTGGCGGCCGATGTTGGGAGGACCGATGAGCACGATGGGCCGCTTGTGAGACGCCCGCGGGTAGTACAGGGCCACCTCCTCGTACGTCAGGATCTCCTCCGCCTCGAACTCTGAGGGTATTGGGATCTTTGAGAATGGCGATTCATGTAGATCTGGTTGATATGTTAATATTAATGAAAAATTGTTCAACAAGACCGACTGGAACCGGAATCGCTATTCGTACAGTCGGGCTGGTAGGTAAGTAGGTAACATTTCCGTGGACGATCTCAATGTAATACAGGAACCTACTAAGGTATGTCTGTGATTGTGTTTCAGTGTGCGCGTTGTGTGTGTGCGTGCTTGCATGGTTGCGTGTATTTTGTGTGCTTCAGTAATCGTGTATGTTTGTATGTGCCTGCAAGCGTGTTCGTGCTCCGGTCCGTACCGTCTGGCGCGGCGGAGTACAGCGGGTAACCAGCCTCGCTGGTGGGTTTCCTGGGCTTACGCCTCCTGGCGCGCGCACACAGCAGGGTGGCTCCCTTGCGGGGTCGCCGCGCCGCCGCGCCCGCCTCGCCCGCTAGAGACAGCTTCATGGACTCACGCCTGCGGGAGGAGAGGGGTTCTACAGACTGTTATACCACTCACCCCATCACAAGCTCAACTTTATCTTGAACAACCGTAAAGATCGACATCATTCGTAACAATTGTAGTCGAACATTTCTGGAATTTTATTTTATAATCAAGGAACTCACTGATGCTGGAAGGCTTGGCTAGGTATTAATCCGGCAAGAGCCTGATCTTCCTCTCCCTCACGGAAAGCCTGCCACCAATTCGGGTCTTCCCGACTAATAACGTGCAAGACATCGCCTTTTTGAAAACTGATACCTATAATAAAAATAATGATAATATAAAAACCGGTGAACGATTCCATTGCATTTATTAAATTACGTCCTAATATACCAAAAGTCGAATCCTTATTTACCGTTCATTCATTCATATATCTGAATACATGCACTCATACAATCAGCAATCTGAAACATTCACCGAACTCACTCCATAGTATGCAAACACACACGTCGCACACACCCACGACGCACACACACACACGTCGCACATTGCACACACGTCGCACATCGCACACACACGCTCATCGCACACACACACAGACGTCGCACACACCTCCCTACCTATACTGTATACACACTCCTACTCACCGAGCTCCCTGCAGGGTATGTAGACGTCGTCTTCGGGATCGTAGTCGAAGTGCGCCCGCACGTGCAGTACGCGCGCGGCCGGCGGCGGGCGCGGACGGTTGCGCGGCGCCAGCACCACGCTCAGCGTGCCCGACAGCCCGCCCAGCACCTGGCACACCTCGTGCACTGACTTGCCGCGCATGCTCACGCCGTTCACCTCCAGCAGCTGTCCGGATCACATCACACATGTTAGTATCGACTGTAGACCCACTTTGACAGATTTTAGTGGTTCGGACCCCGGTCCTTATATTTTTGCAATAACTTAGTCTAGATAAAAAGGCTTTCTTATTTAAACTTTCATTGAAACATAAAATAAATCAAAACACTATTAAACAGTATTTGATTTCGATGTACATATTTTTATTTGCTACATAATATACTTTTACTTACTAAACTGTAACAATTTTGCCCACTGGGCATAATACATACGGAGTACCACTAGGCAACGTTTTAGAAACAATATATTTTATATAATACGCCAATGATATAAAACCTGTAGAGTACTAATAAAATATAAATATTATTCTCATCCAAATATATCACACCTCATCTCCTTCATGTAAGAGCCCGGACTTCTCGGCGACGCCGCCTCTCACTATCCTGCCGATAATTACTGCTTCTCCTTCATTCCTCACTGTAGCACCTGGAAATTTAATTATAAATAGATATCACGTAGGAAAAACAGACTGATAATTGTATCTTGATTATTATCTAACTTACCAAGTGGTTCGTTAGTTTTTTCTATTTTAATAATTTTAATATTCTCGCTAGAATCATCGGGCGAATTTGGTAGATATTTATCATCCTTGTAGTTGAGGCCAGTCTGTAACATAACACACAATTAAGTATTCTAAAAATATTACCTAAACTTACATTATAAATATGATTTTTTTATTTTTAAGGGTACCTTATTTCTCTTCCCTCTAGTGAAACATGAAGGGTCTAGTAACGCGGCTGCCTGGTCGTGAGCCTGTACGATGCTCTCAAGCTCCAAGCCGCCAAGTATCGATAGCAGTTCTGCTGCAATGGCCGACGTCTCACCTCCTGATGCTGTATGAGAGCCTAGTACATCTATACACTGGAATACATAATTAGGGTTCATTTCAATTAAATTGGTTCATACCATACATCACTATAATCAAATGTTTTAGTGCTTCTAACACAATCTAAGTCTAGTCTAATCTTAAGTAGCTCTTGGGATGACTTACATCCTTTAATCGATCAGTTGCTCGATGTGTCTGTGGAGGTGAGAGTCCTGGTCGTTTGTGTCTGACCGCAGTGAGCACTGCAGTCCTGGTCGCCAGGGCTGTCCTCAAGGCTGGACACAACAGTACCCCTGCAGCCCCAGCCACCCTCGCCGCTAAAGCACTTTCCCCGCTAGACCCAAGCGCTTTCTGTACTCTTGATAGCGCTGCACATACTTCTTGGTAGTCTAAAATACAAAATAATATTACAAATTATAATTTCGATTCAGAAATGAACTGTGCTTGGTTTTAAATATTTATTTAAGGATAACCTTATATATTTATAGATTAGATACATTTTATAAATTATAGCACTCATTATAAGTAGATTTTACATAAATATATATATTTTTTTAAAAATACAAATTCTCTGAAAACCTTTCTGGATATCCAATTAAAAGTTTTCAAGAACGTTCAAGTCAATGAATAAGAAATGGAATAAGAAATGGATTTACACTATATAATAAACTTATTACAACCAGTCCAATTAATTTATATCCTGTGAGTTTTTAATTTTAGATAAGGACCGTTTCCCTCAGAATCACTTTGACCTATCTATCGTAAATGGTTGAACTATTGCTCGGTGAAGTGTAAGAAGCGCTAGCCTGAGATTCAGTTTGTTATAATTGGTTTAACACCTTCACCGGAGACTATACACACTACACTACAGACTATAGAACCCCTACTACAAGTTTCGACATTACGAAAACTGTTTTCTAAGATTTTCATGACTACTACATATTCAAATAAAACATATTCTTACAGATTTAACTCGCGTTTAAATTTTAAATTTATTACGACGTTTCGAATGCTTTGCAGCAATCGTAGTCACTGTAAGACGAGATGGAGATGACGAAAACTATGACAGTTTTCGAAATCGTCAAATAAAATCTGTAGACATAACTATACATCATTCTAAATAATATATATATATATATATATATATATATATATATATATATATATATATATATATATATATATATATATATATATATATATATATCTGCAATAGATCTTCATTCGAACATATTTTTTTTAAACTGTAAAAAAGTAAAAAAGCTACATGTATTTTTGTATGTTTGGAAGGGAATTTAATATAGGTATCTGTTCTAACTTGTAAGTATTATATTGTTAAAAAAATAAACCTCGTAACATGAAATACTTAACAAGATTTATTTAAGATTATCATAAATTCTATTTCAATTCTGATATAAATGTAACATTATTGAGTAATTTAATTTCCTTTCAAGAATGCTATTGTTTACAAAATTCTAAAGAATTTCAATGTCATTTTCAGTTACGGTTGAGTTTTCTTTGTTTAAGGCCATTTTTATCGTATTTTTCGAAGGTTTTGTATAAAGTGAAAAATTATTTTTGATAGATATTTATAAGCAACATTAATACAATACAGAGGTACATATAACGAAACAGAATTTTCGTACTAAAATACCTTTTTAAATGAGAAAGAAATTTAGTATGCCCTGTTCAATGAACACAAGTTTTAGAATTTGTTATATGTATGTTTGGGATATAATTAAAACTTAAAGAAATTTAGTATGTTTGGGATATAATTAAACCCTAAAACTAGAAATGTAACAATTTTATATTAATATTGTAATCATAGAGGATGTAATACTTTTATCATAAAGGCAAGTAATTAATAAAATATTTAATAATAATATATTGTCAAAGAAAACATACCGACGAGTGCATAAAGCTGGGCGACCTCATCTGCACTATCTTCTTCATACGCATCATTAATGAACGCGGTGCCGGATGGCGGGTTAGACTCTAAGGCTTGCAACTTGTTCGACCCACGGAGGGATGTTCTTAAGAACTCATTTTGAGCTGCGATTCGTTCCTCCGCCTCTTTCCTCTGACGTAGTTGCTCCTGCAACAAAAAAAAACACTTTAGTATCAAATATCCACTAAGATCTTACCACTCACCAGTCTAATTAAACTTTCAAAAACCGAATTAAGCCGTGCTATCAACTGCCTTTCAGTTTTCAGCAGCTGTAAAACTTTAAACTCGGTCTTCTAGAGCTATTAGGAGATAGGGAGATATTTGGTGAAGTTTGAATTGATATGTTAGCTTATTAAAAATGTATTGTAATTTATGTTAAGGAAATTAGATGTTCTTATAATTGTATTATGTATATTTTTAATTTACAGAATAAAGAACAAGTAAAACCTAATCCATTTAATTTGTGAATATTTTGATATCAATATTAATACGGATATCTTAATTGTTCATAAAAGTTATCATCATTTCCAATGTGTGCTCTTAAAAACACCCGATTTTATTTTATTTTTTTACGTTTGGTACCAATACAAGTTAAATTCTAAAAACACTCTTTACTTTTCTCCTTCATTCTATTCGTCACATGAATATTACTTTAATAATGTTTCGATAAGAAGTTTTGATGATGTCACCCTAAATCTTTAGTTTTTCCTGTTCTCTCACTCCCTCCTATTGCAGGAATAGAAAAGCATTCGTTAATTTACGTCACTTATCAAGAATAAAATAAAATTATTTTATAAAGGCCATGGTACGACTTAAAGTAATATTATTGTATTCCTACAAAACCTTTTGATCTCCATTCCTTTTGATCTCCATTTCTACAAAACTATGATACTTTTTAAGAGTTCATTGCCCTCCTATTCTCTTCTTATATGTTTTCGTGGATTATTAATTGAAATTTAAAGATTTATTTATTTATTGGAAATTATTGCAATTATTGTTTTAATCAAGTTTAATAATAGTTTAATTGGTTGTTAACTCAATCAATTGTGCCCAATTTGTTAAGAGGCCATCGACCTTAAGAACCCAAGCTAATGTTTAAGGGTTCCTAATTTATATTAATATAGATATTTTATAGACTTTATTGATTGATGCATTGATTGAACATGCAATATGTTTAAGAAAATAAAAAACAAATTAAGTAGAATTTTAACATAAGATATTTATAACTGAACGAAGTTCATGTAGTTGGCTTCAATACGATGTATCTGATGCTCCTTCTCCTGAACTACTGAAGTCTGGACCAATAGTCGCCGGGTTTATTTTATTTGATAGTAGCATTATATAGTTTGGCATAGTTTAGCATAGCATAGTTTAGCAACAAAATAATCATTGATCGGTCATGTACTTACCTACTAGAGGAATAATCACCGACAAACGAAATTTCTCAAAATGTACCAATTAAATGATTGAATCTGAGTTAACAATAGTTAACTAAAAGTTAAAATGTCTGTCAACCTAATATTTTAAACAATTTACGACAAGTTTATAATTCTTAGATAGCTCAAAGTACGAGATAACTTAATTATATGAAGAAATATTTTTTATGTTTCTATAGTACTTATTGTTGCTATATATATAATAACTCGTATATATATTAAGCAAAATTGAAAATTATATGAACAAAAAGATAAATAGTCTATAAATGGAATTAATAACATGATACCTTCAATGTTTTAAGAATACAAACGCACAAATCCGGCATTACAAATATATATATATATATATATTTATTAAATAATTAAACGTAATTAATGTTTGTACAAAAACCTGGTTGGGTTTTCTTAGTTTATTTTTGTAATTACTTTCTTTGATATTTTTTATCTAGGACGGTGAATAAAAACGTACAATAAGAAAAGAAACGCTACTTTAAATAAAGTTGTTTTCTAAGAAAAATATTTTTTTAGTCTCAAAGATAACCTACACATTTTTTAGTCTCTAAACGTCTACAGCGGCTACTCCAGACAGACATACAACTACAAGTACATACATACAAAACTGTAAAGCTTACTTTATAAACTAGTCTTAATATTATAAACGGGTGAAGAGGTAAGAACTACACTGAATAACGTTCACTGCAGGTCTTAGTTAGTTTTTACGTCGTTGAATAAACGAGGCGTTTAAAAACTCTAAAAAACAGTCTTCTTTAAATTGTTGTTAGTAAAAACTGTTGAGATTTTTCTTTTTTAATCTCCAGTCTCATTACATAATGCTGTTTAAAGAACATTCTGTTGATGGCCACAATGTATTTACGTAACCTCCCGTTAATCGACTGGTTGGCGCAGACTCCTAACGTATCTTGACGCGAAGTGGCTGGGGTTCGATTCCCGACAGTGACAAGCAAATATGCGATGAGCATAGATGTCTGTACTTCTGGGTTATGTATGTGTATTTCTATGTATTCGTATCGTTGTCTAACACCCTTAACACATGCAAATCATTTCCTTAATAAGGGTTTTCATCAATTTGTGTAATTTGTCCTGTGATATTAATATTCATTATTATATTAACTTTACATTAAAAGGCACCTGGCTTTTAACTCGAACATAAAATATAAACACAAAAAGCGCTTTACACTTTCAAAGACTTTCAAAGACTGGATTCTATAAATCAGAAGTAAACCTGCAAGTAACAATAAGAACGTAAACTGTACTTTAGTTCAGTTTCAACAAAAATAAAATGTTTAGTTTATATGAAACCACCAAAGCTTAAATACATTATACTGAATATGTAAAACTAACTTATTATGTTACTTTGCATTTCTAAATAATACGAGATTTTAGTTCTTCCTTACGAGTACAATTAACTAAAAAAATACTAAAATAAAACGACATATATACTCGTTCATCCGGCTCTCAGTCATCCGGATTCTCGACTATCCGGACTACTGAACGATTTTGATATTAAGGATGAGGATAATTAAAAATTACCGCTTTTTTCACGACGTACTATTTATTGGATAACGTGTGTGCGAATATCCTCAACCTAGTACTAAATACCTACAAGTGGATTTTCGTTATTATGTATGTATGTGTTTTTTAATAAACTTATAAAATTATGCACAACATGTGCACGAAACCGTTTTTTTTTTCATACGATCGATTATCCATTATACATATATTATCATTTTCATACCTTACGACAACAATTAGTCCGGTTAATCGAGTTTCTACTGTACTCGTAGGTATTTCTCTGCACCTTGCATCTATATCTAAACAATATAAGACTATTATAAGAGTGCATAACTAGCAACATATATATGTATATATACAATAATTTTATACATAAATGTAAACCATACGCGAGTGACCGCGGACGTTAATTAGCAACTCTTTGAAGTCGAATCCCTCTTCCACGAATACTAAGTCGCATTCAAACTTTTATATCACTTTTTACTTAAATCTCTACTTGTTTAAAATTCAAGCCCGGGTGCTTGTAATTAAGCATTGAAGTACTTAACACTAATTAAATAGACTCCAATAGAATTAAATGTTATTTATATACTTTAAATGATATCTTCGTAAAAACCCTACATAGCCAGCACACATACCACTGCTATAAGAGATACGAAAGCTAAACTTGTTTACTCACCGAATAAGCCTTTATTCTTTCTGGGTCAACGTCGTGTTGCGACCGCGTCTGCGCACGCGGCGACGACGATACCATGATCTATGGATCACGATCTATAGATCACGTCGCCGTTAACTGTCATCCGCATGCCAATATCAACACATGCCACTATAATTGTATATTATATTGAATGGCTGGTTTGATTTTATTTTTTATTCCGTATATACTTATTATGAAACTACCAGGGAACGGTTACAATAATGTGTTTCATTAATAATAGTAGGTAATTAAATGGTGTCATTATATTTGGAATGTAAGTACTATACGTTATAATTATAAGTTGCGTTACATTTGTGAAATACTGCGTTACGTCACTAGAACGTTACTTAACTACCTCGTAATATTATATTTGGAGATAATGTTACTAATATATTATTACAGTAATGTAATAGAGATGACTGTCAAATCAACCCAGCATCTTTTTACTTAAGAGTATTATTAAATTAATAAATTATATATGCAGATTATAATAAAAACCTTTACAAACTAAGAGGTTTAAATACAAGAGCGAAGTAACCTTCGGCGAAAAACAGTAATATTGAATTTATTAGTAGTTGTGAATAGTAATGTAAATACTATAAAAAAAGGATTCACAGTTGACTATTATGTGTGCATGTATTTGTGAGGGCGTCTGTGTGGACCGTATGAAGTATTCGATGTAATTTTACTCTGTGGTAAAAAAAAATATTTTAAATATCATTTAAATTTTAAGAGGACGTCCCACACGGACATACACTGATCAAATCAGCGATGTTATCAATAATGCTAAAGTAGGTATAAGTAGCAAGAATAAAAGGAGTTGTATGAAAATTATTGTGGATGTAAAAGAGGCGGCAGTTGTGTTAGGACAAAGACAAGTGGCGCTCCATCCCTCTGGTGGGACAATGACGGTTAAATTAATTAAATAGTACGTATTTAAAAACAGAAGGTCACTATTGAATTACCAAATAATGACGTCTATAGTAAAATAATTCGATACTAGATAACGCAATGCAACCTCGTGATTGGTTGCCAGGCAAGGTTGTTCCCAACCTACCGATAAGCAACCAAATTTTAACTAAATATTGAAACTACTGTTCTCTTTCCTTATCAATACAATATCCATATTATTTCATTCTACCATCTCTCTCTCTTTGTTGATACATAATTTGCAAACCAAAGATCTATAAGACTATTAAAATTTTTAATTCTTGTATGTCCGTTTATTGGTAAATAGTTCGTTCACATAATTTACAATTTAATTACATATTTTATTATTTCTCGTATGTGTGTGTGTTTCTCAGCGACCCTATAGATCGCGTTCTATATTTTTGGTTATGAGAAACTATTTCATGACTATTAGTCCCTTTTATAATAAAAAATATTAAAACTGTTATAAAGCTTTTTATTTTATTTCTTACTGTTTTTTTTAGTATTTTAAAAATGCTGCTTTTATAAACATATTCAAAAATATATATAATAATATTAATAATACATTTATTATATTTCCAATTGTAAGATTTAAAATAGCATTTTTACTTATATTTTAATAATTACACCTCGTCCACTTAATATCTAAAACCAACATTATTTAGTTGAATGGTAAAAATAATATTATTATTGGAGTCACTTATGATAAACGAAAATATTATAAATCGCTGTTGAACAACTTAGATTACATATATGTATACATATATATAAATTAGTATTCTGTGTGTCTGTCCATGTACAAGTATGTTTTGGATTTTCCGACTATGACTTCACCATGTTTTCCTGATTACATTTTCAAGAACTCATTGAATATTCATTATAAATAATAAATCATTTAACTTAAGACATATGTGGTTTTGATATATATATGTATTGTAAAATATATTTCAAATGTTATATACATTTGTAATATTTTTCACATTCTTGTGTGTTGAACAAATTACTTAAAGAATAATTATATATCTCGGCCTTGTGTCAGTATGATGGTATTTTTTATGAAAATAGTCATATAAAAATACATTATATTGACTTATTTCATAATAATATGGACTTATAATTGCTAAAGAGTTTTTAAATTAATTTTAGTTTTTTTTTTTTTTGTTGGTTAGTCTATTTCATTTTCTTTATTTATTGAAATGTGAACTGAAACGTCAGCTAGTATGAGATATTTATTGTAAATTAAATATGTTTATTTTTTTAATAAAATAAAATAATAAATAACGTATTATATGTTAAATAGCTCGTCTCAAATCTTATCTCCTTTGTGAACGAGAGTCGATAACCAAGAATGAGAGTGATATCACTTATCAATTCAGATTAAGATCTGGAGATATAAAATATGTATATATTTAGAAGATCGCAGGTTCGAGTCCGGCCTGTGTTTATGAATGTATATACTTATATATATTGTAATAGGATTATGAAACTGCGACCGAGGTCGTGAGAACAAACGTAGACTGAGTAAGTCATGTTATAATCAATAAATTCACAGATGATAACAATCTTAAATAAATCCTTATTTATTGATTTTACAGGATAAAATATCTCCCAAACATAATTTTTAATTATGTTGATTATAAAAAAACAATAAAAATTCAACGTTATATGACTAAATTATTAGATATTTTATGATGATAATTGTTATACTGATAACACTTAGATTATTTCAGATTTCAGTAAAATAAAGTATATAAAAATATATTTGTCCGTTACCTGGTTATCTCTATATGATCGACACAAACAGAATTGCTTTAGTCTATCAACAGACATGCAACACTTAGATGTATCTAATAGATACGCGTTTAGAGTTTCAGTAATTTTCGTCATTTTACACTTTTATTAACCACATATTAATAATAACACACTTATAATACTTTGGAGAACAATCCTATGTGTGAATTGTCGGATAAGTGTATAAACACTGTGTTATCAGAGCAGTTATCTCGATTCTCTAGTTTGTCACGCAGATATTGTACCTATGTTGATAAGAGGTACAGTAGGCGTATGTGTGTATGTATGTGTGTATGTATGTGTGTGTAACGTTCTTTGTTTCAGCGGACGTTACATTTACCAACTTTTATTCATGCAAATTTCAGTATTATGTGACTCATATTTATATAATTTTAGGATATTTTTTACAAGGTTCTATGTATATTTTAATTAAGGTTTGTTAATTATATAGGACATACTAGCAATCTGCCCTGGCTTCGGTCGAGTCAATTTATTAAATAAGAAAATGTGTCGTTATGTCCTTATAATTACTTATTATTCATTATTTTCTTACCAAAATAAATATATTTGCGAAATCCTAACTTGTTATAAGAACATAAACAGGTACTAAAAATGTTTTTATTAAGATTTTATACAAAAATATCATAAAATATTCGACTTTTCGTTGTCGAAACCATTATCAATAAATTTAATATTTGCTGATGTTGATTTTAATTTACATAATTAGTACTAAAACATTATAAAAATATAATAACTTTATAAAATCTAAATGTCATGAACATTATATTCAATTTTATAATATTCTAGATATGTTCCATTTCGCGGTTCTTTGTGAAGTGAATAAAAGCGTTTTTAAAAAGCCGTCCACTCGCGGAATACGTCATCACGAGATGAATTACGTCAATTGTGTCAAATGAAAACTTAATATTCTTATATAATATTATATATTACACTTAGTTGAATATTATGTATTTTATTATATTGTTAGGTATGTATATATTAATTATAGCGAATACATTATAGTTAAGATTAATCGATATTCCTAGTTTTTGTTAATTATTTTTTATCCCAATCGTTTTATTTGAACTTTTGGTTTACTGGTAGAGAACTATTGAGCATTATCCACCAATTGTATATTATTTTGTACAAACAAGTTTTAATAAATAATTATTAACTACTTATAAACGAAGATAAAAATATACCTAAGTATAGACACGTAATACCTTAGGTAAAGACTATTATTAAGACATTTTAACAAGTCTATTAATGTATCTAAGTAGGTATATTAATGCATCAATGTATAGGTAAGGTGCTTTCATAGTATTTTTAGAACAGCACCACTAACGTAGGTCAACAGGTAACATACAGTCTATCTAGGTTACAGGCATACCTAGCATGGAGACCTATCTTGGCGTATGTATGTATGTATGTGGTTTTACATTTGTAACGTATTATACAAATTTGTTTGAAATTTAAAAAATTTCAAAAAATTTTTTTTGGTTACGGTTTAGTTATTTATTACTAATTTTAAATATAGCATATTTAAATATTTTTTAAAGGTTAATACTGGTCAATACTGTAAGATATTAATTTGCTAGACAAAAAAGATAATTTTGACTGTAAGACAAAAAAGATGTTAAGGTAAATAGTAACGTAAAAATAAAACAAAAAACTTTTACTAAATAAAATTTCAAACTCATCTCATAGATAGTACCTAAATAACCTTTCAAATAAAAGTTAAACCTTGTTTATATTATAAGGGTCGGGATCCGGTTTTTATTTATTCGTAAAGGTCTCAACTGAAATATATAAAACCTTCAGGACTTCACCTAATATATTATCAACCCACTCGTTATCAAATTATTTATGTATTACTCAATATTGTATTTTTAGACACCAAGTATATTTATCTATATTATTTTTCTTTACGTAAAAATAATTGATGTTATTTTTATAATAGACTAATTTATTAAAACAGATCTCGAATTAAAACGCTTTGCGAGGCGAATGCTGAAAATAAAATTTTAACAATTTGCATGTTCACGTAAAATAGACAAAAAGCAATTTAGTTTCATATTTTAAAAATGTATAATTATTTCAAATTGGATTATTCTCTATTAAAAATGACATTTACAGATGACAAAAATGAGAGAATATATTAAAAAGGAATGTATGCAAATTCAATTTTATAAAACAACTTTAACTTTTACGGAACTCTAATTAAATTTTTCGCACATTCGCTTCCGGAGTGGAATGTTCATTAGTTTTTCCAGACTCCGACAATGATAAACGATTACTAAAAAAAATACATTGTACGAAATAGTATATATTAGAAATATATCGAAACAATAAACATTATTGAATATTAAAAATTATGTATAAAACAAAAATAATGTTTTAATGAAATTATTATAAAATAATTTACCTATAATAGTTTTTAAATTATCAAGCACAAAGAATTGGGTCTCATTTCCGATTCTTTTCTTCCCTTGCATAAACCAAGCCCGGAGCCAGCACCAGTAGAGCTGGATTTGCATAAAACATTTCCCATCTTATTAACATTACAGCTCGCTTTTGTTAGAAAAACCTTTATTTTTTCAATTTTACTATTGAATATTTCAAGCACGTTGTAACGACCCGCCCAATTAAGTAATGCAAATTGAAACAAATAATATTACCAAAAAAATACATTTATTTTGTTTTATTTGGCCTACAAATTATTTTATTATCAAAGCTATATATTGTATTTACATTTAGAATTAGTAAAATATTCAATTGCGACAACCCTAGTTTAAAACAACATACCAAGAATAATCGCATTTAACCCAAAACAAATAAATAAGCCAATAGCAATTCCGAAATGTCGAAATTGTTGTATTATTAGGATCCCGACTCCTCCGGGATCGTCGGCTTACGACTTATATAACCACACGTACTGACAGCATCTCCTTTATTATATATATGTATATATATAAACTGGTATTAGATAGAACTAGTTTGACAGTCATTCTGACTGTTAGAATTTTTGTTTTTCGATAATTATTCCTCAAGTACATGACCGATCACTGATGTTTCTGTTTCTAAACCCTGTTATGCAATATAAAAACCGACAATAATCGGTTCAGTAGTTCAGGAGAAGAAGTATCAGGGAGATCACAATGAAACCAACTACAAGAGATTGGCTCGTCGCTTCTCTTCTCGTTCAATTAATATCTTATACACGTATCTAATATACGTATATATATAATTTATTCATAGGATTTATTTTGAAAAGGGAAATATGGGAACATTTAAAATTCTTTACAACGCCACTTAAACCACAGTCTAAATAATTATGTTAACATTAGTATGTTTTTAAACTGTAGATGCAATTAATTTCTAACTCTATGTCTAATTCATTATATAAATGTATTTTTAAATTTATTAAGTTTTAATAATAAAGAATTATAATTAGAAAATATGAAAGAAACATCCAAATTAGAAATCATTAGAACTGCAATGAAAGCATCAAAGGTAGTCGAGGGCTGTTTGAAGTACATCATTAAAAAAAATAACATTTTAAAATAATTATGGTTTTAGAAAATCAATACAGCCTATGTAAATTGCAAATAATTTTGTATCCTTTTCGCTCACATGTGTTTCTAATTAGCTTGTAAAGGACAGTAATAATTTAGCATTGTTTGTAAGTGTCGCCATGGTAACAGACACACAGACACGTACTTCCCGCTTCCTGTTGCAATGAATAATATGTTTGTTCATTGATCACAATGAGAACTATATACCAACTACGGTTCTGTGGATTTATATTGAATGAATGTACATTTATTTTACAACTTATATAGCTTTTGGGAACGGCTTTGGTCGTAAAAATGAGGATAAAATATTGAAATTCGGAATTCGGAATTCGGAATCTAGGAAATAAGGTGGTAGAGTGTGTTTTTAATGACTTGACTGACCACCAAGAGTACCGTCTGTTCGGCTTAGATCAAATATAAAAACTAAATACTAGCACCCTAAATAGAACACTAGCTATTTTGAAACAGAATCAAGAATAGTTGAGTTTAGAGTTTCTGAATTAGTAATTATCAATACTGTGAGATAATTTCATAACAGACATAAGTAAATTATATCAGTACAATTATATTATATATAATTATATACGAAAATAGTATACAACCATTAATTTTCCTTGAGATAACACTAAAAAAAAGAATTATTATAAATATTAGTGTTATATAGTTATATGGGAGTTTGCAATAAAGTAGCTACGGTCTAGACCTAAATTATAGCTTGGAAATGAAAAGAAATCGTCCAAATATTCATTAGATATTCTTAAGAAAACAAACGGTTCAATAAAAACAAAAAGAATTACTCAGACAATACAAGAGAATATAACAAAGAAAAACATGAACCACTATTGAATTCAATTCATTGTCAAATGAACAAATAAAACTTACTTACATATTATAGCTTTTACTCTGGCTTTGTTGACTGCAGCTTAATAGCCATTTTACTTCAGATTTAATGTTTATTAGAAGATGGTAGATTTATATATTATTTTATGTATAATATATTTATATGGGATTTTTTGATCACGTGTTTGTCAAAATTGTGCAATGAAAAGTATTTTTATTTTATATAATGCAAGTAAATAATTATAAATATTGGTTGTTTTGTTTAATCTTATAAAACGTTACCTCTTACTAATATAAAGTGTAGATAATCTTTAATTATTAATATAGTTATATGTATTTCTCTACTTGTCAATGGATTATCAAATATTTGTTATTTTGTTCTCACGGACATGTTAACAAACAGAGTTGGTGTAGACGATTATCGTATTAAATGCATTATAATAAAGGTCTGCATTGTTTGTCAGTCTGTGTTGTTGTTCTCACGTCGCCTATCGATTTGAACAATCGATGACGTCACTGTTATTTCAACACTAACTTACTTAAAATAATAACCTGCCTTATAAGGATAGTAACGATATAGAGTGTGTGATTACTGTGAATTATAGAGAGCAATTGACTTACTTAATATTATATGATCTACAATATTATTATATTATTTATATTTGTACATTCTAAGTTCTTGACTTCAATCTCTCTAGTAGGTGTACTGGAAAAAGAAATATTCTGACTTTTCACCTTTATATTTTGTTTTTTATATTCAACATTGTTTTCTTAATTTTCTTGCCTGTTACAAAAAAATAAACAAATGAAAATAATATTTTAAACCTGTTTCAGATTATAAAACAACTAAAAAGATAAACTTTATTAAAATTAACTATTTAATTACAAAATAACCCCAACCATTTTACTCGTAATATTACTATTAATAATTTAACATAATACCTACCTGGTGGTTTAGGGTTCATAGCGGGGAGTAACAGAAGAAGCATGGGCCATATAATATATACATGTCATTAAGTATGTATGTTTGTACACATACATATAATTGTTTTGTTTAAATATTTTTTTGTTGAAAAAACACAATTATCATCTATACATGAAACTAAAACATCTTGTTATGTTATATACGAATTGAAAAGCTACACCCTTTTTGAGGTTTAAAATAACAACTACGAATAATTCTTGCTAAGCGAAACTCCTATATCAAAAATATTATCCGTTTACGAGATATTTAGAGAGGACGTTCCTGTCGCTTATATACTCAAGTTATTACTACTTAATAAGTTAATTAAAACTGTAGTATAAATATTTAATATCCGTTCTTGATTTTTATCATAATAATACTTAATATTCGGGGCACGAACATTTAAAAAGTACATTCTCAACCTTGAGTGAAACCTTGCGAGGCAGGCATCTAAGTTACCCAATCACACGACGTTTTTAAGATAAAAATGTTAAAGATTTGGTTACCAATGATGAGAAGCAACGTAATATTAAATTATATTAGCTACGTTATAAATTAATCGTCAAAAAGAGTACACTAGTTCATATTTTCCAATTTCTTTAGGTGGGAGTATCTCGAAGTACTCATAGTTTGCTCAAAATAGACTTATCTTCATAGGAATACAAAAGTAAGTTAGAATGTAACATCCTACATGAGGAGTGGGCGTGCTGAGAGTAGGTCAGCATACTGAACCGGTTCACACTTGTTGCTCGGACAATTCTAGAGTAGGTACCTTTGTGCTATAATGTTTACTATTGTACACGCGAAAGTTTAAATTCGTCAGGCCGGTTTAGTACAGGTACTGGGTTTTATTTATCTTTATATGCTGGGTACGGGTCACAGAATACACATATGTTACATCAACATCTGTTTGATCTAACTTTTTATACGAACAAGTTTGTACTTAATGTTATAAAATCTTGACGTGGTAAAGATTTAACAGGTTTAACATAAGGTTATTATATTTTTAACTTTAATCAAACGGTTTATTTATCAGTAGGTGCCTCTAGTACAAGTTTTGAAGTTTACCAAATCGTAAAATCAAAACAGAATTATTTTACACTCTATGAATGAATGAATGAAAATCTATTGACATATTTGAAAAATCTTACGATTGGTAAAAAACTGTCATAGTTTTCGTAATGCCAAAATTCTTACTAATTACTTAATGGTAGATATTCACGGTGAGAAATGTATGTTTGTATATCATATTAGATTTAATAGTTTTAAATATGTTTTAAGTAGGTACTTCAAGTGTACAATAATGTTATATTTCAGTGTCGTACCTCCCAAGACGACTTTCCCTTCGTGTTTCGATGTTTCGAATATCAAATTACTTTGGATTTTTGAGGCTTCACTTTTTTGGTTTTTTGTTTGTAAAAAGAAACTAAAATCATTAAAGGCATGTTATAGTTAAATAATTAGTCGCTAAACAAGACTTCATCTGTGTTTGCCAAAACTAGCAGCATCTGTACCTACATAATATATCCAATCTTCTTGAAAAAGAAACAAATAATACCGTTACTACTATATAATCATTTTTAATTCAAATTGTCGCCTATTTTTAAGCCTAGGTCATAATTAAAACATACATGATTAAAACTTAAAATGTATGGTAATTAATATTTAAATATACAAATTATTAACTTACGAAATATATAAAATTACCACTAAAATTAACTTGAGATTTTGATTAATTAAAGATACAATTTTGATCAAAATCAGTTTAGGTTTTCTTCCACGATTAAAGTAAAAATTATTTAAAATATCAGCCTAACCTAACAATTATTTATATTTTATTACTAGATCCACTAAGACGCTCTACAAACCGAAAAATTCCGTTTCCTCATAATTCATACCGGTTTTACACCTTCTTAATGAAAATATAACTGGCTTGTTAGAAATTATAGAAGATTAGAATAACATGGAGGAAAATAAATAAAACTCTATTAACGTTAAACCTTAGAAAACATCTACAATAACAAAAATATCTAATATGCACAATAATGTATGAGATACTCTATACACTTGGTCAAATTGGCATACACTTGGCTAAATTGGTACACACTTGGCCAAATTGGTACACACTTGGCCAGTTAGATTGAGTCTTCCCTCGTCCTTCTCAATCATAACATTTTGTTCTAAAAAACAATAATCATCTTTCAGAAACTTATGACTAAGGAAATCTCTTTATTATCGTGTGACGTCATTTTAAATAAAGTTTTTAATTCTATGATATAAAATACACATTAAGCAAAAGAAATTATATTCTACAAATTAATATTCTTTTAGAGGCACTATTTCATTCCAGTTTTCTAGAAAGTTTAAGGATGCTGTCTTACAAACGAATATTCAAATTACAGATCTTGAGTAAACTTGAAGACATTGAGATGAAGGTTCAGCAATTAAGAATATTTATATAAATAAGCTGGTTTAATTAGCACGCTGTCTACAATGCAGAAGACTTTTTTGCTGGCCCTTTGACTATCATTTGTGGTCCAAATCACAAGCAAACGCGTTTGAAAAACAAAAAAATAAATTGAAAATATATAAGAAAATATATCTATTGCGTTATTGTATAATATTGTACTACAAAATACAATTTATTTTATTACTTGTTCAAAAGAAAATATTTACTTAGTGAACTACGAACCTTCACTGATTGCCAAGGTAATCTAATAATAGAATTGAGATTCAAAATGTATGATTTTATTACAACTTAAAAATGAAATAAGATAAAGTCGATGGTTTCTATGAAGGTATCACGATTGATATTTATTATAGGTATCGTGTATGAGAATAGTTTGAATTAATTAATAAAATGTTCCGCTACATGACATAACTTGTACCACACAAGTGAGGCAAGGCTATAGATATTTCTGTCCACGAATGAGGACGTCTGTCGTTACGTAACTTTGGATAAGGTCTTACAAGTCATCTCAAGATTTTGGAAAATAAAATGGACCTATCATTCAGCGAGTTAGTGAAAGTACGTGAATAAATTATAATGTTAAAGTAATGAGACAGGTAATTATAATATTATAATGATGTCTCACTCTTATTACTTATATAATATCGTTAGTACACCATCATTATAATTGAGGAAAATGTTACTTAATAGGAATTGAAGTAATACACTTACAGTATACTTACAATTAAAAATAAAGACAAATAAGACTTACTAATAATTCTTCAAATAAATGTAATAAAAAAACAATTTAATAACGAAAAAAAACCATGTATTATAGAATGAGGTTTAAATGTTAGCATAAGACACCTCACTCTACATAAATTAAATAACTTAGTTTATTTATTACTATTATGGCTGTATAATGTCCTCCAAGTTAATGAACTTGTCATTATCCAGTGCTATTACAAAGAGACAACATTCCTACAGTTTATATATGTTTGTATATCTGTGTATCTATATATATATAGAATGTATGTTATTTCTCAACTATTCCTGTAACCTTTACCGCATTCTAAGTTTGACCTTAAAGTCTAAGGTTTGAACAAGAAATGTGTGTTTAGTTGAATAGTTAACCTCAGAGTAATAAAATGATAATTGTTTTGATATTATTACTTATACTATGTTCAATTAAACGATCATGAATAGTTTCCGGATATAGAACATGAAAACATAAGCAATACTAAATATAAATTTAATTCAGGTTCCTTCTAAACTTATGTATATTATAAACAATAATAAGATTGTAGTGTTGTTACTATAGTAACGACAAGACAACAAAATACATTGGAAGTCTATGAGTAACTTATATGAAGATATATAAGATAAGGTTGCACATAGTATGTCTTGTAGTTATAGTATGTCTTTATATACTACCACCTGTAAGACATCTGTAGTATGTTGGTTAAACTATTTCTCTAACATGTGGTTTTTATCAAGTTGCGTCACACTATTTATCGTAGTTAATAGTTTCTTATGTTAAACCAGTTTGCAGGTGGACGGCGGCCATCTTTTTACCAACTTCACGGTTTTCGCATACTCAAAGTATTATTGATAAAGTCGTAATGGTTTATGTTTATTGTTTTTAAATTAATTATTGTTGTAAGAATGAGTCAGTTATAATTAAATTAATTAGAGGAGTAATTACAGTTATAAATACATTAGATGTTTGTTAAACTATAATAAATTGCCTAAATATTTAACTTTAATCAATTAAATTGTAGTAACTGTAAAAAATAAACAGTTAAAGCGATTTAACGTAGAACTTGTCCGATTCTTTAAAAAAAAAAGATATTCTACTGATTCTAACTAAATTATTATATAATAACATGTTAGTCCGTGTATGTTGATCTATATGTATGTAATAAATAAGTAATATTTACAAGTGATAACCTCACTCAGCAATATCTTGATGTACGAAACGAGACGAGGGTCTGGACGAATGTTATATAAAGTATTAGAGCAAGTGCCGGAGAAATCCAACCAGCGAGTTTAGGTATTGACTAGTGTATACCTACTTATCTACCTACCCCACATCAAGCCACATACTAGCTTAGTAATGTACATGTGTGTGTAATATGTATTTATGTCATGTGTATATATAATATGAATCTAATTTGGCTGTTTTAGATTAATCTTTCTGCTTTCACGAACTATTAAAATAGTTTTCATTAAACATATAAGTTTTATAACCTTACTATTTATCAGCAATTATTTGATATTTGAGATAATAATTAACTTATATGTTGGTATACTGAGAAAACATATACATATTTTATGTTTTCTGAGTATACTATTTTTTTTTTCAAGAATTTGTGTACTTATTATTATGAGCATAACAGACGTACAATTAAAAATAATTGCACAGCTGGGTAATTAAAGAATATATACATATAATTAAAATACTTATAATAAATATATATTAACAGACAACAGGAATGTGGTACAAGAAAGAAGTGGAATTAAAAAATATATAAAATAATTATGTAAACAATCATTAAAATTGCATACATATGGTGTATTAAAAATAATATTTATACGTAATAAAAACTAAAATGGTACATATTTTCTTAATAATCGCTCTGAGTTAAGTTGTTTATAGATGCATCTCATTTCATCTCAACGCCTATAAAATGCTAAATTTCCCGAAGGACAAAACAAATAACATTATTTGATATACAATGACCTAATATTATTTTTATCATAGCTAAAATATTTTTATTACACTTTTTATTTAGAGACACTTACTTCAAGAATCTATTAATATTTTTATACACATATATCATTATTTTTTCCAGAATAAATAAAAAGAATATGTACATATTTTAAATGTATTATTTATTTTAAGTTAATGGCTTAAACTTCATGGCTACGTAAAAGTAACATAAACGTGAACTTGAAACCAATTCAAATCTTTTGTCAAAATAATAAGCGTGTATGCACTTCAAATGAAAACTATTAATAGATTTGTCTGTTTGTCTGTGTATGGTATATACAATAAACCTACGCTTGTAGAATTCCAATCTATTATGAAAACATGTATACTATTAAGGTTAAATTCAGAATAATATATTTTTAATATACGGAATCCTTCACAATTTCACAAAACTTTATAAAAACTAACCACTTATAAACCAGCCATTCAACATTACGTCACTACATACGAGAGACAATAACACGTCCATTCACGATGGAGTCACGCGGCACACTGCCGTCTGACGTACACAGTATTACGTGAAACTACAACTGTGTGCGTTACCGCCTTCTCGCCCTACAACCTACTTTCAAAGCACGAATCAAAAGGCGTTCTCTTCATTCCCACCAAGTTGACAACTCTTTTTAAACGTAAAATACAATAATTTGTGATAAATTATATTTATTCTTCTTCAATTTATATTCTGTATTGTAAAGACCTAATATTTAAATTATTGTAAATGTGATAATTAAAACCATAATTTGTTAAATAAACATTTAGTATACTTTTACAACATTATGGAAAGTTTTCTTAAGTATTTGTGTTGTAATTTTACTTTATTTAGTTATTATTCAAGTCTTATCATATATTTTCTAAATGTTCTATAAAAGAAAGAATAAGAAAGAAATAAAAGAATATAAATATTAGAGAAAAGATTTCCAAACAGCAATAATATCAATAATACCATAGCCGTTTAAAACACATAAATCAGACCGTAAACATCTAAAGTCATATAAAAACTTTTAAATTCTGATCATTTTAACAAAGTAGGGATGAAATACTGTTGTTATTCATTATCCGATAACAAATAACTTTTCGTTCATTCTCTTCAATAACAAACGATAATGAGAATACAAATCATTATGTTACTTATTTATAAAAAAATATTGATTTTAATGATTAGAGTTGTCAATCAGGGTTTATTTATAAACATGTACGAAGCCGTACATTTTCTCTAATGCCTGCTAAAGGCAGTATTTGCCCCAAAAGTATAGTTTCACATAATTTATGTGATTTTGTTATCTTTAAGCTGTAAAAATCTTAGATTTGTTTGTTTTACGAACGGCATTGTTTATTACGTAATTAAATAACGAAAAAAAATATTCTTATTAGTATTCTACACTATAATAATTACTCAGTATACAAAACGTTAGCAAAATAATCAAAAGTTATTTTTAATATTCCATTAAACATGAAGACTGAATTAATTTCACAGAACGTCATAAACAACACTCAATTTATTAACGTTTCAAGAAAAAACTTGCAAAAACAACTTAACGCAATGGGTCGTTATTAAAATAGATATCATTAATTAATCTTCAGTTCGTTACACAAGTAACAAATCTTTCATTTTCAGACTAATTAGCATAATGTCTCATTATCATCTCCCTTCCCTTTTCCAACATTTTGTTGGATATCCACAACATGTAGGTACTCCTCTTCCGTTCTTCTATCATTCAATCACTCCTCTTTTAATCGTGTCATTTTTCACTCCATCCATCTCTTCTTTAGTCTACCTCAACTCACAATCTCGAAATATAAAAAATATATAAAAGATAATACAATAAATAAATTGATTAAATACAATAATTGAATTAAAAGTAAACAACCAACACTTCACTGTGAGTTTAATTGTTCAAAACATTCAGTGGTTTATTAATTAATCGTTCAAAGTTAAACTGTAGCTTAACAAAGACTTTATTTCACAAATTTCGGTTTTTATTAATAAAAAGCGGTAAAAATTAAGGTTAAGTATAACTAAAGTGTTTTTTTTATTCTGAGTGTAAAATAAACCTCTATAATTTTATATAACATGTGCAAAAATTGTATTTTTTAATATTATTATAATTATTATGATTACGCCAATAGCAAATCTTTAAATGCATCTTATGTACAGCTCTTACATTATGACTAAGAATTAACTTTAAGAGCAATGGTTATATAGAATATAAATAATGATGGCAAATGAAGATTAAGATTTTTAATATGCCTGGATGATGGACATTAGAGAGGAAGGGAGATAAAAGATATTAGCATACAGGTAGAGAAAAGCACTCTTCCTTTTGTTGGACTTCCGGTTTTAATAGTTATCTAACCAAAATCGGCTACAATAGCAACTACTGCTTTATTACCTGAGGGTGGTACTACCTCGGTCTAGACTCCGGCTGGAGTAACACTCCAGGTCAAATAAATGATTCGTTAAAGTCTTATTCTCATCCAGATGTCTTGTCGTAGTTCAGTTACTAACCTGTGCAAATTTTTATCACTTTACATATCAAATGCCGATTCGGATTCAAGATTTAAGAATAATTTCTCCGTTTAAGACAGCCGTAGAGCAATGTATGCTTTTATGTAATAAATGAATATAAGTGTATAGAAGAGTTTTTATTATTTTCTTTAAAATAAGTTGTTTTATGAAACAACTCTAAGATATCAATTAAATGAATATATGTCTTTGAAAAAACCTCTTTTAAACGTTGTATCAATCTATTTAAAATTAAATACATAATCGACTATAATTGTCAAAGACGCTGTAGCCCAGTTGGAAAAGAGACGGTATTCCAAAGGTCGCAAGTTTGATACCTTTTCATGTTAAAGTTCTAAGAAAAGTCTCAAAAAATTCTCTTTAAAAGAAAATTGGAATCTAAAAAAATTAAAAAGAATTTTGTTCATATCTTCAGCAATCGTTTGTAATGTTTGTTTGTTTGAGTTTAAAATATGTATATAGTGATGAAAGTTGACAATGTAAGAGTAGGTACATAACCTGGATGAACAAGATACCGAATAATGTATACTGAGGAAAATATTTTAACTTCAATGAGAAAACCAAATATTGGTTTAGGTTATAATTAAAATGAAACTGGAAACATGCGGGATAATACAAATTTTATACAATAAATAATAAATGAATGTAGCACAACCTTCTCGTGAAAAATGATGATAATATTCAACAATGTTTTGGAAATTTAAAAGAAATATTTATTATTTCGTGCTTTTTAATTTAAATATTTATATTAGAATCTGTCTGAAATGTTTAATTATACAATGAAATAATTAATATTAACTCAAAAATTGTCTGAATGTACTAAGAGTTAGTTATACCTGAAAAATAGTAAGTATAAACTAAGCCTCTGATTTTAACATTTAGCTAATTTCAGTAGCAAGTGATGGGTAATTTTAAATTTAATTAAAATCTTTTAAAAAGGATCCAGAATCCTATTTTATAAAACGCAATGCGCAATTAAATTAATCTAAATATGAACATTTTTAACTCTAAACAAATAGAATGCTCTCAATTTGTTTTAATCCAATTACTTTATATTGTTGCAATACTTTCAGGGAATTTTCGATGAAAATAAAAGCAATCTGCACTTTTATATAAATATATTACACTAGTTGTATCTGCGTGACATTGCTTGCTTATTTCATTTAATAAACGTTAATATGTTTTTTTTATTTAAATTCTTCATATATATATATCAGACTTTTCATTGCCTGGTTTAATTAAGAAATGTAGCAGTTGAACTTTTATTTCAGTTTCCTGATATATGTTTGTATCAGTCAGTTACTTTTACCTTTATATATTTATACCTTTCTATTTTATATTTAATAATACATTTCATTTCCCACTCCGATAACTATGTAACAATATATATAACTTATTGGTTATCAGTGTCTAAGACTACTAGTAAAACACGCCATTGGTTAGGATAACTGTAAAACAAATACATAAAATACAAACATACAGATGTATGTACATACATTATAACAATGATTATTCGTAGCTATTAGAGTATTTTGAATATATTACTTGCGAAAACATGTTTTAATATTACAATAGTCGTTTAAATAAAACCTTACACATACGTTATCTAATAGTTTACGTAAAGTTTAAATAAATATCAGATTTTATATATATATATATATATATATATATATATATATATATATATATCATAATATCGCGGTTATTAACGTCGCGTAAAATAATATTTTTATCTATATTTCTATGAAATAGTTTAGCTAAGTGAGCTATGATATTTAAAAAAAGACTAAGATTTTGTTAAAACAATTATTTAAAATATAGTCTTAACATTTATTTATTTTTCTTAAATTTAGAATAGGATGAATAGAAAAAAGTCAATGACCCTTTGTCTCTCATATTTTGATGGCATGTGACAGTATTCAAATGAATTAACCCAATAGATATGTCAAACAATAAACAAACACCCAGTCGACATACTTGTTCCATATATAACTGACTAAACAAAATACAGGAAGTTAGACTGTACCATGAAATTACGGTTCTAACTAACTATTGTCGATTGTGAACCAAAACAATTAAAGATCAGAAGAGTCATATTTTTGTATATTTCGTTATTACATTATATCTTATATGTTTAAATAATCATTACTTGTATGACCAACATTGTCCATCTTATGGGAATGGTGATTTTTTATGTACTTGATATAAATTTATTTATATATTTATAAATCACAATGTATGCAAACAAAAATTCAGTTAAATGCTATCAGTTTAAGTTGTGGAAAATTTAAATATTTTAGATTTTTAACGTATCGTATGCTTTTCTTTCAGACAGATGTAAATTAAACTTTATATGAGTATTTAAAATAGTAACAAACTAATACCTTTAAAAATAATATTGGTGTTACGAGTTTAACTCTTCTCGGTCACAAATCATCTTAAACTAGGTTCACAGTCATTCTGACTGTTGAGCGTAGATTGAATGATTATATTCGTAGCGTTTTTTTTTTTGCGAAATTTTAGTTTTACGGTGATTATTCCTCAAGTGCATGACCGATCACTGCTTTTCTTTTTTTTTTTGCTACACTATCGATGATAATGCTGCTATCAAATAAAAACCCGATGACAATGGGTTCAGTAGTTCAGGAGAAGAAGCATCAGAGATCAAAATGCAGCCAACTACATACGCTTCGCTCAACAATTTTAACAGCTGTTATAAAACATACAAAATCACAAACTATTCTAAATAGTTAGATCGAGCAAAGCAATAGTTTCATGAAAACAATGTTGTCTGTTCGTTACTAAACTTATCCAATGAGTTTGTTTCATCGTTACTACCAGACGGACAAACCCAACGAGTTTCAAACTTATTCTATTAATAACTTTTCAGGGTGAAATTTCATTTATCATTTTTATTTTGATTTCTGCAATTTGAAAGTAGAATTTAGTGTTTTTGTTTACATCAATGCGTTAACCTTTTTGATGCTGGCCTCTTTTGCGAATATAAAGTTTAATAAATCATAATATTACAGAAGTTACTATTACGATTACTAAGTTTTGCCTAAACAATAACCCTAGGCTTTAAATCCACTTACCTGATACTTTTTAATGGAGTCTACTTGTTCCCGCGTGAGGTCATGTGCTGGAGGCCTAGGCGGCGCATCACGCGGGGCTTCGCGTGGAGGAACCGCCGGGGCTCCCTTTGCGGTGCCGTTCACCTGCGGATGTTATATGTCAAATATGTGGGAAAGGGGCCTCTTGATGTAGCCCTAACAAACAAGTAGTATCTGAGTTAGCATAGTTAGATAAGTCGATGTTCTTTTCTGACTTGTTCTTTGATATCTTATTCATTCATTATATTTTTTATTTATGTTAACATCATGTAAAGCCCCAAACTATGAGTTATAAGGAGACGTGAGATAAATAAATAAAATTATATATAATATATAACTGAACATTTACCAAACACACATTAAAAACATTTTGTAATGAATGAACACCTCGCTAATAAATTAGACATATTCATATTAAGTTGTGTTACGATAAAAATACCCAGATATCAAATAAACCTTTATAAGCTACGTTTTTATACAAAATCAGCCTTATATATATGTATATCTCTTCAAATGAACATGCGATACTCAATGTAAAAGTTAAAACTAAGTATAAATACAAATTACGACTTAAATAATTTCCCAAGCATGCACTCTGAAAACAAAAATCTGACTCCTCTTATTGATCTATAAAGATGGTGTCACACCAATCCATAAAATATAAAGAAAGTCAGAATTTCATAATATTTATACAATATTAGTATTTACTAATATAAATACAGCTACGTTAAAATATCCATTTGCACCTGAAACGAAGCTATTAAAGACCTGAAATAAAATACATGTTAATAAAAATATATAAATAACAGATTTTGATACAATTTTACATAGATATTGTTCTAACATGGAAATACAGAATTTAACCGTTTATAAAAATCGATCGAAAGATTCTCGTAAACAATATGTCTATAATTTATGTACAATTTATTGAGGTTAAATACCAAAATAAATATTTAACTTAAAATCCGATAATTTTCAATTACATATATATATTTATATTACTATGATGTCCTCCTTACCGCGGACAGAGTGCTTTAAGCGTGAATTATATGAAATGATATTATATTTAATATTCTGTGCAAACGTAATTATTAACGAAATTTGTTATAGTAAAATAATATTATTGACAGCGAAATTGTTTTAAGTTTATGTGATGTCGTTAAATTTTATGTGACATACCGTAGCTGTTGTATGCAGTTTGAATATACACAAATGTGAATATATATTATTTTCTATACATTAGTATATATAACTCATATTTAGGTTATTTGTTTATGCATATTTTTATATATTTATGCTTCTAATATTAATATTCTTGTTAGTGAAGTTCACAAGCAAAGACAACTCTCTTCAAAATAAACTACTGTTTAGCAAATACTTTCATAAATGAAATTGCATTATACTATATGTATAACTAATTTTGAAACTATATTTCTTTTTATAATACAAATTGTATTTTTATATATACATGCTATTTTTCATAACCTGAAGAGAGCTGTGAAAATTATGTAATCTATGTAACAAATATAATTTTATCTGATAATTGTTACAGAGTTATTTACCAAATTATACTTTATGTGCTGTTAGTCTCAAAAATATATTAATTCAAATTGTTATTGTTAATTTCAAGAACACGTATTAAAACTAAATCCAATTTTGAAGTGTTTTTTTTTATTTTTCAACAATTTAATACATGTATCTTGACCCATACCCAAGTCCTAGACTGTTTCTCGAAGGTTGATCAATAAAAGAAATACTGAGTTGCTGTCAAAAACTGCTTTAGAGTTTATGATTGGTTGATATCTTGATAGATAGTCAAGAGCAACCCTTGATAGTGCAAGCAATTATTGATTAGTTCAATCATCCTTCCAGAAACCCTTATCAATCTACCACCTCCAAGCCGATGAACCCATGAGTCATGCGCGTGTTACCTGCAAGGGCACCTTTCTGTCCGCGATAGGGTACTTGGGGGTAGTTTTAACGATCTGCACGAAACTGTCGGGCACATCCACAGCCACCTCCCGACCCAGCAGCACCGGTGTTGTGTCAAACCCGGGGGGTAACTTATAAGATGCGTACACCGCCTCCCTGATCAGCACCGAATCCGTCCTCGTGGAATACGTCACACCCTCCCTACAGTCTAACAAAGAATCCTCGCCGTTAGATATTAGCAACTGGATTTTGTGGGTAAGGTTCGACGCCACAGACTCCGATCTCTCAGACGTCAGGTCACATTTTGCTGTTTCTGACGAACCCTTGCTCTTCTTACTGCCGAAGCTGACTCCCGAACTATCTGAACTCTGCGGTAGTGAGAGTAATTCCATGGTGCTATTGTTTTTGAAGCTCCCTGAACCGTCCGAGCTTGGACCGGAAATGTCTATGTTGCTTTGGAGGACGGTGCTCTGTTTACTGCCGAACGAGGTCCCGGAGCCGCCGGAGGAGAGAAGAGGTTCATCATCCCTGGTCCGGAGGCGTACCTGAGGAGGTCGTGGGGGCGGGTAGCGGGGAGGAGTCTTGTTCCTCGCGATGAAGCTGTCCGGAACATCCACCGCCATCTCGCGGTGGGGGCCTGGAAGATAAGAAATATATTTTTAAAATACAATATAGATAATAATAATAATAATAAAACAGGACAAATTACACACATTGATCTAATCCGTAAAAAGGCAAATTTTTTGTTTGTGTTAAGGGTGTTAGACAACGATACTAATACATAGAAATACACATATAAATACTGAGAATATATTTAATAAACGACCAAACCCAGAAATACAGACATCTATGTTCATCACATACATGCCTGTCCCTGTCGGGAATCGAACCCGAGCCCCATTGAGTCGCTATAAGTTAGGCGTCTGCGCTAACCACTCGACCAACGAGGCGAATAGATATATTCTATTATTATTTGCGTGTCAACTAAATTATATCTATATGTCAAATTAGCTTTAACATGTCATATGATCATTGGTCTGAAAAGTTATTAAGGAGTATTTTGATAACTCGAAGCAATTCACTGACCCGGACTTAACAGGCTCGGCTGTGACGAGGGTTACCATATATGAATTATTGAAACCACACCATTACTTAATGTCCTATATGTAACAGTAATCTTATTGCTAAATTCTTTTCATGAAGATCCTAGAATTCGATAATCCATCATATCAATCTCCTTAAGCAATCTCTATGATAAATCTTTTATAGCAACTTACTAAAACATACGCGTTAAAGCTATCAGTAAAGTTAATAGTGATTCTTAAAAGTTGTCTTTATCTATGATAGATTCATCTTATATTCCTATGACGTATTTTATAAATAAATAATGTCGTAAGCTTATAACATAAACTCAAATATTCAGAGTGAAATTCGAAAGCCTCATTTACATATCCTTAAAACAATTTGTACACACAGTATGAGAATTCTAACATCTTGACAATTTATAAAACTCACTTTGATATTAAGAGATATACCACGGGATATATATAGTAAATAACATTACGTAAAAGTACAACTGAAAATTACTGACATATATAAATCGTAATACTGAATGTCATGAAGACAGAAATATTTTTGTAAAGATTTGACAAATAGATATTGCTATGGAAGTTATGCGATGCTCATGGACGTAAAATACGTATAAAAATATCCTGAAACGATAAACTAGTTGTAAAACAAAACAATAACTAATACATATTTTAATAAACCACGTAATGATTGTATGTTTCTTCTATTGTTTCTTGAAGGTCGGACAGAACACGACAGGCAGTCATTTATAAATGTATTTATTCAGTACTAGTAATTAGACATTGAAAATGACATTAAGATTGAAAAATTGACATGATGAACTATTTTAGTTGTTTTAGGGGTCCGCACCGCACGAACGGTAAACACGGAACCCTATTACTAAGACTTCTCTGTCCGGCTGTCAATCGCCAGGCTGTATCTAATGAACTGTGATAGATAGAAAGTTCATATTTTCACAGATGATATATTTCTATTACGTTGTAACAACAAATACTAAAAACAAATAAAATAAATATTTGAGGGAAGCTCTCATACAATAATCATATATAATTGTTTTGCTCGATATTATTAACTGCAATAGGTGCTTGAAATATTCACAGAATATTTAGATATATATTCAGTTAAAAAAATACAACATAAAATAATTAAATATTCAAAGGTAAATACTATACAACAAACGTGATCTTTTGGGGTATTTTGATGTAATAAAACCTTCGTGCGAGGCTGACTCGCACTTGGCCGGTTTTTTTTATGAATGAACCTGTTTGAATCATAAATGTCAGTAAGTATGTCACTCTCGAGAGACACCACTCAATACTATATAACGACTATGAAGCCGGCGATCGAGATGAAAGCAAATCGAAATGAAATTATTAAACATAACTTTCTAAACAAAACAAAGTCACTAGATATGACTCGGATTTGAATTTTTTCTCGATTTTTCTCTTTTCATGTCAAGAAATATTATCTTATACAGGTTAAGCGGTGTCGTTAGCTGTAATAGCTAAATTGAGTTTAATTTGTATCTATTATCTTTTATCTTTTTATTTTTTTACACAAACCATTATTTTGCTGTTTCCTGGAATATTTAATTTTCTTTGACTCTGGGTACCTACTCAATTTTATTAGGATTATTTGGGAGATATCATAATTCCCTCTTTATAAAACGATAAAAACATGTAGACAGTCTTTGAATAATCAAATAAAAGAAATACGAGCAATTAAAGATGGTAAATAATAATATAACTTTGAAGTAGTATTTACATATCATGATAACATAATTAAAACACATAACTATAATTTTATTATTCTCAGGCGTATTGTTTGTTATTGAGGAACATACCGGTGTCTGAAGTGAGGGACAGCATAGTGAGCATGTCGGTCTCGTCATCCGGCGGTGGACGCTTCTCTTCCTCAGCTCCCAGCACCACGATGCTGGACCCTGAGCGTCTGCGGGGCCTGGAAGCATACCATAGAGAGGTCAGAAAATAGGAACTGCGTTTAGCGTCATATTATAAATTAAAAACAATAAAAAAATGTTCCTTACATAGAAATAACTACTAACGGGACGGTTTCTCTGAGATCACGAGTTTGAATCCCTGCCCGTATCAGTTTGTTTTACAATCAATATTTGTTAAAAAATAACATAAGCTAAACATAGCTATACACGTTTAAAGATTTCAAGCAAAAAATAAATAAATCTAAAATGTAAAATTATAATAAGGTTACTCAAATTAGAATGCGATAATTAACCGCATAAGCATCTTCAAGGAATCCACACAAAAAATGAGGAAACAACTGATTTCTGATACAAAGTCTTTTTACACTACCCTAGTGTACATAAAATCCAGTATCGCGTGATCTTCACCAGACCGAAGATGTTCGTCGACGCGAGACGTCACGCAGTGTGACCACCGCTTTATGTAACGGCTTTAAATTTAAATTTTTAATACACGTAACATGTTATCTTAATTGTCTTCTTGTATATATGGATTTATACACTAACACCTTTTTCTTTTACGTAATATAAAAAAATAAACTATCCTGTTCAGCTATTTTAGTCTTCGGCTCCTGACCTATATGTCAGATGTCAAAACGATTATTTGTCATACTATTACCAAAGCTGTCAATGTCATTTACATTAGCTATTATTATTAATGAATCATCATAACATAAAACCAATCACCATATATTTTTAGTAGCTGTAATAGACATGAAATAAATCTCTATATCGAAACGACAGCTCTGTTGCCAGAGTGACGGGACAGCTTCCCAGAGGTCGCGGGTTCTAGTCCCTGCCGAAGCCCGTTGCGGTTCATTTTTCTTTCTATATGTATTAAAATTTAAGTATAAAAATAGCTATACATGTTTACAGATATTTTCAAACAATAAATCTCTAATTCAAACTGTTCTATCTCATTCACGATACATTATGAAACAAAGCGAGTAATCATTCCAACTAATCTCCGTAGTGTTCTCTTTATAGTCCACCGCGGAGAGCGGAGAGAATAAAACGCACTGAACGTCTATGCCTCAAGACATAGACGACAGCGATTTATAAAATAAAACCCTTATATATACGTTCAATAGTACATTATTATAACATTTTTTTTTATTTACTAATACAAGAAATAAGTGGTAAAATTTTTATTTACGTTAAACAATTAAGTTCTAAACATTAATTTTCCTTTAACTAATGGTAATTTAAGAAATATCTATCAAGCATCAAATGTGATATGTAATATAGACTGGTTACTAAAGTTTGAATGTTCTGTTTCAATCTCTTAACTAAAATAACTATTTAATATGTCTGTATGTCTGTTCTCTCCACCCTGTAGTTCAGACCAGCTGACCACAATAATATTCCAATTCCTACGAAACACATAAACCAAAATCAGACTACTGTGCTTTACTATTGTAATATTACGTAATTCTAGTAATATTTTAGTAATCAGAAACATAGTTATTTGGTATCTTATATGTTAATAAAAACTCGGTTAAGAAAAAAATATACACATATCACAAAAAATAAATATATAAACAATTTAGCTAGTAAACATAAAGACATCCATATAATACATGGGTCAAACTCATTACCTTTATCTTACTTAAACTTAGATAAAAACTATAGGTATTATCGTCAAACAGCTTGCGATTTAAAATTATGACTTAAAAGGTTGCAAAAAATATTTAATTAATTTGATAGATCGCCTATTCAAATAGATTACAAAAAATATATATTTTTAAAGTAGGAATAGTTGTCAGCACTAGAAAGTTATTTAATTTACATGTTTATTCAATTCCATCAAAAATGTTGCTTTATAGAAAATCAAATGGATTGACATTTGGCTGTCAAATAAATCATTGATATATTATTTCTGTGTTTAAAGCTAGGATTGGATTGCCAAGTGACGCCAAATCGGACTGATTTTATGAACTGAAACAGTAAATGAAATTTATGTAGATCAACTTTACTTTTATATGAATTGTTAATATGTATGTATATTTTATAGAGTTTTTTTCATAGAGTAGGGAAGCCAGCCTAAAATATGTCCATGGAAAAAAAAGAGATAACAAATAGGGCAACCTATCTGTCTCTCTTTCTGGCATGTGTGATCAGACAAAGATAAGTATCTGTCTCTCACCTTGCCTCTTTTATTATTTGTCTACATACCCAATGACTCTTCTAGGTATAATAATTCTATGGTATATTTAGGATACAATAGTGATGTAAATGAATTCACTCACACATACTCATCGCATACACATTCAGATACAAGTTAATTCTGTGAAGTGGATAAAATGCAGTTAAGGAAAATTAACTTTTAAATGCAGTAGTATCAAAATTGTAGTGAAGAAAAAAAAATATTTATACAAAAGTGTTAATTTGATATTCGAATATCGATTTAAATCTGTAATGTTTCGAGTTGATTCACTTCATTGGTAACATTTCTGCATCAATAGTTTAATAATAATGAATTGTGTATTTCCGTTATTGAATACAATGGAGTTTGGAAAGCAATTATATATTATAAATTTAGGGTAATTTTATCCGTTTGTTTGACGTATTGAATTTTTTTTTGTCATTGTACAAGTTATAGACTATTTAAAAATTATTTTTTTACCCTTTACATATTAATGAAATAAAATTATATGTATTTGTAAGATTTCAAATTAAAGATTTTATTGTAGATACTTACGTGGTTATTTCCATATAAAGATAACACAAAATATATATTTTTAATAAACTTAAACTCTCTGTCTGTTTGTACTGAGTAGATAATCTTCGATAATGCTGAACTAATTATTACGAGATTCAAATTTACAGGCAGATTCTACTTGTTAAAAGTAACTTTTAATACCGTTATAGTGCAACATAAACAAAGTCACAAGAAATCACTAGTTAATACCATTAGTGAGATTTGTTAGATAATAGAAACATGTCCGACTCCGGTAGCAACAAATAGAAGTCAAGTCAACGGATCCAAAGAGTAGATCCATGAAGAAGAACCGAGAAGATAACAAATAAATTCTGAACCAAAGGAATTGTTGACGAGATGTTATAGTTTGTGTCGATAAATATAATCACAGTCTCTGTTCCCTTGTGGCAGAGATATTGTCAAAAATTCGAAATAACTTCATTCAAGTAGGCATTTACACGCACTTTTTAATCGCCATCATTACATTAAAATGGTCAGTACAGTCAGTGAGTAAGATACCACCAGCTGGGACTGCTGCTCTGGGAAGAGCTAGCCAAAAACTCAACAGTCGCTCTTTTTAAATAAAATTTAACAATTTTGATATATAATATGATATGTATATGATTCAACAACCCAAGTTCCACACATTTTGATCAACCTATTTTAATATTATAATAAGAATTATCTGCAAGGAAAATCTAGTAACCGTATAAAGTAGAGAGAGAATAGAGATCCATTTCATGTATGTATGTACGTACTCACAGCCCTCGCGATAATCTCCGCGTCGTCTTTTGTACGGAACCCTCATTAAATGTTTAAGTGCAGCTTAATACAAGGCCTTTGTCAATCTTAACGCCACTCGAGGTATCGAACAGATGACTATAACTCAAGAATTAAGAGTAAATGGTTTAGATTAACTCGTCGTGTTCAATTTTATTAAATAAACTAAGGAAAATACGTTAAACAATTTGGTAGGTAACAAGAAATATAGTATATTAAACTTTTTATAATTATATATATATATATTTTTTTTTCAGGTATTTGTATATTATTTTAATACCTTTAGAAACATTTACATCCCTGAAACACAATTATATAAGTTATGATACAAATGATTTTATAAATAGACTAGCTGTGCCTGCGACAATTTTAAAGTTTTTACAAACATTTGTATTTACAAATGTTTGTAAAAACTTTAAACTTTTAAAAAAAGACAATAAGAAATTATTAACTGCTTTATTTGTTAACCAATTGTTAATAGCGTGCACAAACATACAGACATACAAACGAACAGACAAAATGAAAAAAAACATTGTTTTGGGTTCTCTTGCTTATATAATGGTCTCAATTTTTTTTTTTTTTCGTGTTGTTTGCACAACTAAAAGACAAATAGATAAACAGACAAAGATTTTAAAAATGCTGAAAATGGATTCTGTTAGTTATCACTTCACATCCTGGTATAGTTTTTTAAATATTTTCAATGTACAAAGACTACTCCTCTACAGATTTATTAAATGTATAAAATAAGATTTGCATGGTACTTATTACATGATTGACATAAATTGTCATAACTTTTTTATTTCTTAACCGATTTAGATGAAATAACCCTAACCCTAAATGTTAAGTGAAGAATATCATAATCTATTGTGTTTTTTTTTTAATTCCATGTACATTATTGGACCAGTGACAATTTTATTACATGTATAGATATTCGATAAAAAAATCACGAATTTATAGAAGTCTAATAAAAAAGAATATATTAAAAAAAATAAAATAAATATAAAATGTAACTAAGTACAAAATATAATAAATCATAATTTAAAAACCTATAATAGAATGTATGCAAAAATTCCAGCTTGATAAAAATCAGTTTCAAAGATTTTATTACAAAGATATATACTATATCTTTACCTACATACATCCGAAGCTAATAAAACCGTAATAAAAAACTAAGAACCTACCACGATATGGACAAACAGATGTACTATATAGATATGAATATATAATAAACTGTTTCCATGTACAGAATCTAACACAATTCTGATCAGATACAGTCAGCTCACCGGAAGTCACCCACAATGGCTACCTGTCGTTCTCGTCCCGACACCCTCTTAACAACTCGACAATGTTTTGTTGTGATTTATAAATAGTTATCGGTTGAAGGGATGGGTATGGATGCTCGCGGTCTAGATATTATGATATTATTATTATTGCATAATTATTTTTATATACAACCTGCGTGTGCAGCTAATGACACCTAGCTGTTAAATAAACCGGAATAACTCCAGAAACACACATATTTTTAAAGCAAAAAACCTGTTAAGAATACATGCACTACATCATTATTGTTTTTTTATGAATTTATTATTATTATATATACAGAAATACTGACTGATTGTTTTTGTTTACGATGTTTTAAATTTTACATTTTCCTACCTTATTAAAAAAAGACATCGGTAATTTATAATTTTAAATATATTTAGTAATAATTTTATATTCACGTCAATACATTTCCAAAAATAGCAAAACCATTGTATTGTAGGGGTGTAGAATATAAATGTGTAAAATTAACATACATTACATAAATTGATTTTATTAATTCACCGCCGTTAATTTTACGAGGCCTTGACACAGACGGAAAAACATATATATATATATATATAGGTGGCGGCTTAGTCGTCCCAATATTATATACTTAAAGACTATTATTAACATCAAGGTAAAGGTCATAGTTTCGTAAATATTTTATCGGTTTTTTAACAAAAGACCTGCTGTTAAAGAGGAAGTATGGTCCTGTAAGTCAGTTCCCTTAACCGAAGTATACTACGTCATTTGTCTGAGGGCTCTCGGGAACATAATATCCGATAAGACCTCCACAAATAAGAAAATACTAAGGCCCTTTATTCTGAATTGATGCAAATTTTGGAATTACTAACCGTAGATTTGGGGAGAAGTATATGTTAGTCATCTAAAATAGTTTTTTTTAATTTTAATTGACACCATTATAATATATGAAGATTATTATAAAATAGCTTGATAAGCAAATATTTTTTTACTATGTATATTATTAAATTTAAATTACCTTGGCCTTTAATTTGTAATTCAAATATAAAAATAGTTTTGCAATCTCTTCTGTAAATAGTATTGAATAAATAAAATATTCTTAAAAAGGGAAAAAAGAGCAAATGTTGAGTTTCTGGCCAGCTCTTCTCTGCAGAACAGCATTCCGAGTTTGGTGGTAGTTTACTCACGGACTGACTATACTGACCAATTAAATGTAAACATTAACGATTCAAAAGTTCGTGTAAATGTTTACTTGAATAACGAAATTTAATTGTGAAATAAAAAAAAATCCTAACCTCCTATTAAAATATATACAATATTATCTGTTAAACATCGTCAAGTATTCAATAGTAATAACATCCACATGAAGCTCAAATCATAATATTAGTAAAACATTACAACAATGCCCATTGTAGCTTCGATGTTATATTGATGCAAGTGAACTGATTCGCGGATGTTATATTAATGCATGTCTTTATATTGAATAGATATAACATTTCAGTTTCAGGGCCTAGACTAGTGGCATTGACGCTAGACGAATAGAATGATAAATGTATGGGTTTGACATATAATTACGCTTAACTATATATATATATACCTGTATGCTTTTATGTAGAATCAATAACGAACGCTTTAGAAATAATCCAATATTAAAACATATATCGAAGTGTCTGGTGTTATTTGGTTAAGCGATTTTTCAACGATTTGAAGTTATATACATATTTGGAATTGTCGATTTTTGCTGACTTCAAAAATGTATATATTAACTCAGTATCACGAATGACGCTTAGACCAAACAGTCCTGGAACCATCGATATTTCTTATAAGGTCCAAAAAGGATGATATATAAATTAGTATAAGAGAATGGCTTAGCTTTTGGAGTCTACTTAGTAAAACTGTTTCTCTAACATAATGTATGTACTACATTAAAAAATTTAAGATCCACGACAAAATGAATAAGATATTTCATAGTTTTTAAACATTTAAAAACTATGAAATATCTTATTCATTTTGTCGTCGATCTTAAAACTTTAAACATTTAAAAACTATGAAATATCTTATTCATTTTGTCGTCGATCTTAAATTTTTTAACTTTTAAATATAAGTTAACTATCTGTCTGTCTGTCTAAAAAGAGCAATTACGACTTCAACTGAAACTGAAATCTAGTCCTTTTTAGAACTTATTTATTCAAATAAAAACAAACTACTTTTTTAGGGATTTATGAACACAAATTATGAGAAGGATTATTTTTTTTGTTTAATATAATTTACTGGGACATATAAACCGAGAATCCAAATAATAAAGACAATGTTAACTATTAACATAATACATATATATATTTTTTTTCTTTCAAAAAGTTTTCCCAAAAAATACTTCCTTTTATATTCGGCATGTTTTTTTTTTTTTTTTTTTTTTTTGTCTGTCTATGCTGTTAGCCCTGTTGGCTATTACAGCGTCTATTCGGCATGTGTTTACAAAAAATAAAAGTCTTAAAATAAATAATAAATGTTTTCCTCTAGGTACAAAAGTTACCGTGCCCTTTGAGGAAAAAGAAAATAAATTTGCTAATTTAATATATATAATACCAGTATGTTAATTATTTTATATTCGAGATATCGGTTTAATAAAGATACAAAAACTGGCAATTCAAGTTAAACCGGAAATTAGCAACGTACCTATTACGTCACTTCCGCGCAAGTCATTTTCAGTTATTATCAGATACAATAAACTTAACCTTAAACTACCATTTACAAGATTTTTTTTATTACCGAAAATCTTTCTTCTTTTTTTTTTAATATATTTTTTCCACACCACATTGACTCTTGGACTGTGGTGTGGTGTGTGAGGCTAACCACTACAAGAATAATAAAATATAAACTATTAATAGTAATGAATTGTTTTAAATACCTTTATGTATAGAAGAAACCTTGACAGAACGCTTAAAAAAAACATAAAAACACTCAATTGAAAAACGTTAACTTATTACACATGCACAATAGCAAACCGTACACACTATATTTTATGTATTTATAAATATACAGGCCATAATTAAAAACACAAATGTCAATAATGGGCGTTTTCTGACATTCGAGATAGTTACTAATTGTTTTTGCACAGATAAAAAAGGCGATAAATAACGCAATAGAGCAGATAAATGAGGTCTGCCATATTGATTCGTCATTATCGGTTATCTTTTTAACAACTTGTGTCGTAATTAATACCCACGACATATAACTGTGTATTTAATATTAATATATAATATATTACAATGCTTATTTCTCGTACCTGTTTTTTTATTTTAATGTGACGTTTTGAATGTTTATAAATTTGGAAGATGTTTAAAAATTATTAAAAGGTAAAAAGATAAACTTGTAAAATAATAGGTTTAACCTTTTTTTTATTGAAACGTTTTAGATCAAATTAGGAAGACATACTTATTTTTACTCTAGATATTCTCAAATATATTATATAGTATGTACCTACGTATTAAAATAGCACTGTTTTATATTAAAATTGTTTACATGTAGACGACCTCAAATGACGTCACATGTTTACCCGCTGTCAAAAACAAATTACTTAAAATTATTAAATCTCAGAACAATAACTAAATTATTCTGAGTATTAAATACATGATCATTTGTCAAATCCATATTATATATAAATAAAATTGTAGTCTGTCTGTGATATCAAAGTAAAGATTTTCTTAATTTATATTTTTTATAATTTTATATATTTATTATTTATCCTTTTGTTGGTCCGGGGTAAACTTCGGATTGTCTTAACCGATTGTAATGGAACTTTTATTAGAAGATATCTAAGTTTTTGACATGTAGATATATTTAGCCTCAGAAAAAAATGATTTAGAAAAATCGAAAATCCCTTAAAACTCAAATTTTCGTATTTAAAGAAAAGATACCAAAAAAGATAGCTCTAGAGAGCTGGATTACCTGCGTATCAAAACAAAATATTAAATAAATTAACAAATTATTAAATAAATTAATTATAATTGACTTTAGAATCATTAACTAAATTAATAGATTGAACATTTAAATGCAATTGAACAATTACAATATTAATATTAATGATATTATATATATTAATGCATATTAACAATAATTAATGATATAATTAATTAACATCTAATATTATATACGTACTAAAAGGTTTTAATAGTCTGGACAACTTTACAAAAACATAAAATTAAATAAGTATCATTTACCAAGTATATTATTTATTTTACATAGACTTAAAAATAATTTTACATAGAAGAGCCTGATAATTGTCAATTAAAATGAGAGTTCAGTAACTAGGGACATCCAGTTGCTAACAATGTCTGGTGCAATTTATTTAATTCGGATTTGAAAATGATTTCGTATATCTTTTTCTAATAAAGTATGAGAGAGTAAAAGTATATAATTATAGAAATATTAATGTTAATTAAATAATACCTGTTATTTGTATTTGTGTAGGTACTGCTTGATAATAAAAATCTTGATGACTAAATTCTATATTATATATTTGTTGTATATAAAAAAATAAAAATGTCGGATTAAATTCAACAGCAAAATTATACACGAAATTTCGTCAAAATCCGTCCAATACCTATCTTTGAAGACATGCCAAAATATCACAGACAAACATATACAAAAATTAATAGTATTATATGATCCGTCTATACAACCACGTAGCATAAATCTGTAAATATATGTAATATATAGATAGATAGATAGAATATCGATGAATAATTAAATTATTAAAAAGGAAATAAGCAAATTCCTATGGTAGGTACAGTGTTTTGTTTTAGTTACATATTTGTAAGCTATCATCCCAGCGCAGATTGTACACAAAGCGTAAGGATCTAGCTTAGCACCGGGCTGACCTAGATTTAGTATTTAATGATGGCTTAGAATAATATAACGTATACAGAATATATTTTACATGTAATCGTATATTCTCATTAATTCTTGTATATTGATTGCTCCGAATATTAGTTTAATAATTGTATGTATAAATATATGCATATGAATTCTTTGACAGTATAATTTTTGACCCTAAGTGGAATCAATTCCAAAATTAATCAAACATTTTAATTAAATATAATACTAAAATAATAATAACGTTACTAATAACTATAAGGTACATTGGTATAGGTACAGCATAGTTTAACTCGACCTAGTAAAGTCGGGATTGTAAATACGAGCGTATCTACGACGTAATAATTTTACGGTATTATGGTAAATCCGGAATCACCATAAATTACGGTTAAATGCGGTATATTCGTTAAACGTGCTTGAATTAATTTATTAGGCATCCAGACATCGAGACTTGCTAGAGTTACAGACTATGTATTACTACAATGTACTATATGCGTATATAATGTAGTAATGTCTATGTAATATATAACCCACTATACACTAACTATTTATACAATACATCCAACCCATCCCCACAGGTGATATTGATGAATTATTCATACGTAAATGTTTTTTCTCATTTCCGTCAGACACGCCTGGTCGGGCACGCTACTAACTGCTACTAACTGCTACTACTATAAATCTAATAGAATTACAGATAGAATAGAATCCGATGCCCTGTTGCTGTAGTGGTTAAATTAAATTACAAAATATATTTATTCAAGTAGGCACTTACACGCACTTTTGAATCGTCAATTATTACATTAATAGATTTGGTCAGTACAGTCTGTGAGTAAGCTACCACCAGCTCGGAATGCTGTTCTGCTGAGAAGAGCTGGCCAGAAACTCAACAGTTGTTTTTTTTAAATGATTTTTGCTGTTTTTTGAATTGCACCAATGGTTGCGGGTTCCATTCCCGGACGTGACATATTTGGAGTGTGATACAGATTGTTGTTCTGAGAAAGAGTATATATATACTTCTCGAACGTTTTAAAAAAAATTATATAAAAGTAAAAAAAAAATACAGAACCTGCTTAAATATTAACGCATTATTTAATGAGAAATTACATACAAGTGTAAGATACCCAACAAATCAAGACACCATGGTCGGTTCTACGATACGTTTTATTATCTGAAAATCTATACAAAGAAAGACAGATGACGCAAACTCAATACATTTATGAGATTGCTCAAAAATAAAAGTGCTGTGTAATCTATAATAATATCTTAAAATATTTAAAAACACATATCGGCCAGAAAACTCTCACTAGAGCACAACGTATGTGTGATTGTGAGTGTATATATGTGTGTGTGTATGTATGTATGTATGTGCGTGTATGTACGTGTGTATGTTCTCACAGCCGTCGTTAAATGAGAAAGTGGAAGCATTATTTTATTGCTAGACACATTTACATCTTTGAAATGCAAACAGTTTTAATGTAAATGCAGCCCGCATGGCAGCTCACAACTAAACTAAGAGAAATTTATGTTTTGTTGAATTGCGAAATCGAAAATGTATTCGTTAACACGTTAATGTGAATATTTATTAAAAACAGTAAAAGGCCTAAATTCCACTAAACTATTTATTAATATATATTCTGTAATTCTAATAAAGGTAAAGATATTTGAACTTATATAGTAATATAATATTTTTTTCAAAATCAGTGTTAGTACTTTGAGGTCTATATAGTTGAACCTAATGATTCAGCTACTTTTATATTTTAAATCTACATATAATAATGTCGCCTACAGATCCTAACAGACATCCAACAGTTGTCAGTTCACATAACATTGAAAGGAGGTTTAACAATAGCTTCGCGAACTATTGACAGCAGCGCCCGCAGGCGCGGCGTGGGAAGTAAGGCAATTTAAATATTATTTTATATAGAAGACTAGAACATAAAAAGTTTAGTTAAATAGCTAATATCTATCTTATCTATCTTTGTCTTATTTTCATCTCATCATCTACTCTTATTATTAAATCATTTCCAAATATACTAGGTTGACAGTCATTCTGACTGTTAGTTGAGCACAGATTCAATGATATTATTGGTACGTTTTGCTAAATTTTGTTTTTCGGTGATTATTCCTCAAGTACATGCCTGATCACTGATTTTTCGGTTTCTAAACCGTGTTATGCAATAAAAAACCCGATAACAATCGGTTCACTACTTCAGGAGAAGAAGCATCAGGGAGATCACAATGAAACCAATTACATGAGCTGCTCTCAATAAATCTATACGATTTTAAATTTTTCGTTCAATATTAAAAAAAAACATGGATTATATTAAATCTTGATGTGTGACTCTGATACGAAGATAATACTAAGAAACATGTCTATAGGTAGTTTGGTTTGCCATCACGTCGGTACTCTACCAAACATCACGCATTGGTTTGTAATATGAATTTTAATTAATAATTTTAGAAGATAAAAAATATTAATTGTTTATAAAACAAGCATTAAAATGTGAAAGCAGTCTTCTTAATTATATTTTCGATACGTTCGTATCACAATTAATGTACTCTCGTAAACGGTAAGAATTTAAAATTCTACACAAGCTTTTTTAAAACAATGCCTTGTGTAACGAGCGGTCTAGAAAGTGGTCGAATTCTACCGAACACTACACATCTCGTTCGTGTGAAAACCACTAAATGTTCTTTGATGTCTGTTCCATGGAAACATCTCTAGTAGTTACTGGCCACACAAGAACCTAAACTATTTTTGGGATAGTATACCTAACAAATTTACGTATTTTTAATCTAACTTATGTTCTATTCGATTGTTACGAGAACTGGCTTATGATTATAGCTTTAACTTTAAGCTTGGTATTCATTTAATCCGATTAAAGCCTACGTTGGCCGACCACTCCCCGCCATTGTGTTTAAACTTTAAAAGTTTAATACAGCAGAATAAAACAGTATGACTAATATAAGCACATTAAAAAGTACATTATATTAATATCATAATATAAATAACATTAAATAAAAGACAAAACCTTACACCCAAGAGTTCGTTGGAGTCTGAAATTGAACGCAACTTCAAAATGGCGTCGTTTCACCCGACACCGTGTATAGCGTTACTTGGACCTGTGATATTCCTTACGACTCGGGAAAATTAGAGTGTGACTTGTAAGATGCGTGACGAAACCTGAGATCAAGGTTCTTGGATTCTTATTTCTTGAGGAATGCAGCCCTGGGTTCAGATAACGATGGTATATGTTGGTACAACTGTTATTTTATTATCATGTTTAATAATATCCGAAACTGTTGGCTACTTTAGATATCTGTATGTTCATCATTTTCTTTAAACTAACAAATCTTTATATAAAGTTTTATTTACTATTTCAACTCATTATGTGCATCCAAAACCGTTAAAAGTGTTTATTTATCAATATGTATCTACAAAATACTTTTTGATAAAATTAATTTCAAAGTTTCAGATTTACTTAAGAAGAGTCAACGAGTGCATTCTCCGTTAAAATAACATTAATACCTTCATAAATAATACTTTATTATCAATATTTCACCTTTTAAGCCTAACCAGTTTCTACGATCCGTTTGTTTAAGTTACGGATTTAAGACTTTTTACATTATTAAGAGAGTCTTCATCAAATCTAAGCTACAAATGGTGATAATTTGTGATATGTATTGTAACATCAATGTATGACGTGATACAATACAGTTCATCAATCCATTAGAACTATACACTAAGAGCCAGTGACTAACAACACAAGTATTTGAAACCGAGCGACCGATAAGGCTGTGTTTACTATCATGTGAGCGCGCCCTAATCTTACTGGAATGTTAAGAAACGCAATTAACTTTGGTATACCCGAACTTAACGTTAACAGTAAGGTGTTACAGGCGTTATCCCTTATAACCTTTAGTTATGATATTTGGTAGGTACTTTGGGATGATAGAATAGCTCGTCTCCGTTTCGATAAAACAAATCGAGTAATGAGATTTCTGGATAAACATTATGAATCAAACTACGAATGTAGATACAAGATTGTGTCAAATAATATTTTAGCAATAAGAAATAAAATCCAATCGACACCATTTATGGGTAAACAAGGTACTGCTGTTTTCCAGTGAAGAAATGTTGATAGCTTCCAGAAAACAATCTGTTATCCGAACAATAGGATTATACGGAACTTAAAAACAAAACAATACCAAAACGTTACCTGGAAGATAAATCCGGAATTTCTCACAAACTATACGCCGAGAACTACAAAAGGGCAACCTCGCATTCCTGTTCCGAGGAGATTCCCGAAAAAAGTCAGGTAAGCAAGTCGATGACGTAACAACGTCTCAGGTTTTGTGTTTTGTTTTGATATTGTTACACGTCGAGGCCTTACTTACATTTATGTTTTTGTTATTTTTACATACAATTCTTAAAAATCTTAAAGTTTTATCAGATAGAAAAATAATTCCTCCTAAAATATATTCATAAACAAAATTTGACAACCACTTACATTTTTTGGCAATTAAAAATCCCATAGATCAAGTTCAAAGTGGCCCTTCAGGTCTACAATGTGACCAACTCCAATAATATTTAACATCTTAAGTGAGGTTTGCTCTCAACAAATTCAAACTGATTCTTATTTTTTGCTTCAACCACCATCCTTGAGCATGACCTCACATTATAAGTAATGATCTCATCATTAGAATTAAAATATTCTAGAACAATTTAATTATTTTAGTTATTTAATTGTAATTTCGTTCATTGGCTCAAACTATTCTGAAGTAAGACTCTGGGCTTCTTTAGTGGACATAATTTGCACAAAATATTCTTATTTACATATGTAAGTCTTCCAGTTTATTTATAAATATAAGTTAATATTAATACTTATTTAGTAGTTGGCTTTAACTCGGTAACAATTCCCGGAGTCAGAGCCAGATTCTATAACCGGGACAAAGTTCGAATAATAACGATATACGCGGGAAATACGAACATCCTCAGAATACACAATACATCACCCATTGTCTTACAAAATACAACAATCAAATTGAATTCTTATTAAGTGGATATAAATCATATTTTCAGTTAGCAAAGTTGAAGACAACGAGAAAAGTAGACAATAAGTTTTGATACTTTCTGTATTAAGGCCTTTGCTGGGAATTATGTGCCGGAAACACTAATAATAATAAATTACGTGACTGTATTAGTCGATTTCTAGATTAAGAAAAAAATTAACTACATGGTTATGTTCACTTAATTAGACAGATAGATTAGAATTAGGCAGAAAGAGAAAGAAAGAGGAAAGAGCGAGAATGCTTAAATAAATTCGTAGAACTCAAACAGTGTTACAAATCATAAATCTAATAATATAATCAATATTTTACGATTATTTATTTAAGCCTTTCAAATAAAAATTTACAGCTCATCGATTGGAGTAGTAATAGTTATCTTTACTATTTTTGAGAGCTACCTCTTTCTATCAAAAGATTTAAGATAAGAAACTTATAGCAAAAAGATTCAGGCTATGGTTATTACTAGTTCTTTTTCGTACGGAATAGGCAGACCTTAAATCTAGTCTAGATTAGGCTAACGCTGTACATTTTCTAAAAGGCTGTATTCTTGTGGATTCAAGCAATATATTTCCTGATAGAATACTTATTATTATATTCCCATTCTATAAAGTCGATACAACATTGTGATGGATAATTGTTCAGTGAACTAAATAAAATAAAATATGCCATAAATATATTACTAATGGCTTAATAAAGGTCATTTCTATTATTAACAATAATTTCTAATGATTATATACTATAACAGTTTATATTATTTCGCATATAAAAACGGAATGTATGAAGAAGTCTTACCGTTAAAGTACCAGGTTCATGCTTTATACACAGTTCATGCTTTGTCCAAATGGAAAAATAACTTTAATATGACTTTAGTAATTTAACAAAAAAGCAAGCAATTGTATAGGTAGGTATCCCAAAAGAAATACTACGAATAGTGAGTTAAGGAGAGTTAACAGAGAGATAGAAAGTAAGAAAGTTAACACGGGATTAATACACAGATTAAATTAATTTATCAAATTTAACAACGGGGGATATCAATGAAGAATAAAATCCAAGTATACTATAAAATATTCTAGTAAAAAATTTCACCTATGTTTACATTAACAGGTAGTCAGACAGACATGAAATTACCGTCACCTGGCTTCAAACACGAAATAACTACGAATTCAGTCAAGCATTTATTAATATGATAACTGCATTATAGTATTTAAAAAAAAATTAACATGGATCAAATATGTATTTGTTATTTTTACTATTCTCTACTTAATTTCATTGTTCGTTTTATCTCTATAATTCTATAATCATGTAGGTTACATCATAATGGTATAACTAGGTACAGATATCTGATAACTTGCTTCTCATACACACAATGGAAGATGAAACCATGGGATACATCCACGTAAGGCAAATGACACTAAAATTAACAACAAATCTAGAAATGTAAATAATTTAAACCTGCTCGCAATTTTATAAAACCGGTTCCGAGATAAGAATCTCACAGCGGAGTCTGATTCATTGAATTACAAAACAATTGTTAGATTACACTTAAAACAATACTGATACCTTTTGAATAATTTGTAATGCATCCTTTAATTACAACACATATCACGAAACGACACAAAATAATATCACAAACACAACACTACACGACCGCTCTCCAGCGAGTTGGAAAAAATTCTGAACGAGAGAGAAGTTGCGTGGGAAAGAGAGAAAAAAACGGGTCCTGCGCCCGCGCAGGTGGGGGACAGGTAATGCTTATATTTTTTCTACTATTTCAAATAACGACAAGTGTCGTCTGCTGTGCGTGGGGACGGATTATATTTTACAATTTAGAAGCCTCTGCCGACAAGGTTGAGTTCAATCAGCGACTGTAGGTACTTGATAAATATAAATTTGTACAAACATTAATTGTTAAACGATTGTTACCATAAAACTAAATATACCCTCAGTGGGTCCGTGTCGGTAAAACCCACTGTTATTATATATAACATCAATTACCTATGACTTCATTTTAAAATAATATCTTTGGTAGGGTTTTTCCACAATCAAACCAGCATTTAATACCTTAATTATCACTGAGTAAGGTAAAGGCGTTGATAATATACTTGTCATTTTATATTATATTATAATTAAAGGATATTTCTAAATATATTACATAGAATTTTATTCTATATTTGTCCATGTTATATAAAATTAAAAAGATAAATCTAGATTGAGTTAATTACTGTCTGACTATGAGTTGTCCATAATAACTTTATAAGACAGGAAAAGTAACCAAGTAACCAAGTAACCGGAAGTTAGTGATTATAATACAAGAAACCATGTTACTGGGCCGGACGGTACCACCTCACTGGTATGGTTTTAGACTATCAATAAAATATTTAAACATATATAGATAATATTTAGACAATATTTATTTATATATATTATAAAATTTTTTAACAATGTCATCTATTCGTACATGTTCTCAAAGAATACGAAAATGCGGGGAGCATTTTCGTATTAGACACACATATAAAGCTTCAGATAAATGAAATTGACAATATATATATATTTTAACAACTAATGCAATAGTTTCGATATTAAATATAAGGTTAAACATATGTTTGTATGATAATCTATTTTATTATATAGTAATATCAATTTAATAACTTTTACAATATGTTTTGCAGTTAGGGTTGCCATCTGTTAGGATTTTTCAATTCATCCCTGGGTAGACATTTATATGTCCGGCCCATTCGGAAACTAATGCTAAGAGGATGTACATTCTGTGTAATTTAAAATACACATATCAAGAATTTTATAAAATGATTTCCAAAGAAAACGACGTTTTAAATATAGTAGGTAAAAAGCCAAATACATTTAAAAATTACGCACGTGGGTCCGGCTTTTAGAACAAAATGTCCAGTTTTATACAGCGTAGAGTCAGGCATTTTTAATTTAGATGATGGCAACCCTAAGTGCAGATCAAACTCTCCTTTTAAGGCATAGTGACGCATGTGTGACCTTCTAAGATATCATCTCAGTAATATTACATTGACGTCACTCAGATGCTGTGTAATTACTATTTAATATTGTCTAAGTAAGCTTAAGGTGTGTGTACACCATCAATGGTGCCATGTCCATATTATGATGATTAATTATCATTATATTGTATCAGAATAAAGACGAATGAATGAATCTTTATTAATAAAGACGTACATAATTACAATATTTTTAACACCCTTTTTTTTAAATTCTTATACGTCAATGCTTCTAATGTTATATAAAATAGCGAATAGCCGATAAAATGTATAGTAATGTAATTTGTTTTGTATATCATGATTGACTGTATCAGTATAATTTAATCTTTTAAATATGTATATAATTAATTTTAGAGTTTATCAAAAATCCTCTGTATTTCTTAGTTTGTACGTACAATCCCATTTTCATCTCACTGACCCTTAGTCACATGATAAAAGATAAGATTTTTTTTCTGTTCAATAAGAATGCAAGTATACTGTAAATAGAATAAAAATGTAATTAATATCAAAACAAATATGGCGTAGTTTATTGGAATCGATAGCACAAATCAAATTGTAATAAAATATCTAGACTAACATCGATTATTTATTGGTTTGCTAATATATATAGCCATGTAGTGTCAAAAAAAATCACTATCTATATATTTACACTATTTGTTTTCAACTAATTAATAAACAAAAGTTTGTAAGTAATTATGGCTTTTATGTTATATAAAAGGAAAGTAATGAAAGTAGAGGAAAACTACAAAATCTAAAAACTTAGTAATTACTATCTTAATTCATTGTAATAATTATACAACAATTAAAATTATCTTAACTAGTGACGCTTTCATAGTCAAATACTTTTACAAACACTTGTGAAAACATTTGAAATTCTTTTCTAAAATTTAAATAGGTCGTAAGCACGTGCGCTATATCTACCAAAAAAAACCTAATATGTACTGTATTTCATGATTTAATATTTGGGGATATCTGAAAAAAAAAAATTTTCTAACAATTATTTTGAATTCCTTAAAAACTGGAATCTACATTACGAGCAAATGAAACATTATATTTTTATGTTTCGCTAATTATTGAAAATTATACATTTTTTGAATGATTTTAGCGGCTGATCCGAGGTCCTGTCTTTTATTTAACTATTTTAAATATTTTAAACTACACTGAACGCGAATTACAAGTTATTTTTCTCAATTAAAAAAAATAATATTCTGATATATCTAGTAGAAAGTCATGTAAAGAATTGAATATTGTAAGGAATGGTAGAAATATCTTGAAGGCCGGTGAGTTTGAGCCATCTCTGAGAGCTGGTTTTAATTCCAGGTTCAGAGAAATACAATTTAATGTAAAAAACGCAGACCAATACGTTTAAGTCTGACATGTATGGACTTTTCAATTAGATATGAATGCTCAATGAAAGTAGAAATTCGAAAATCAACTCGTTTTGATGATCATTATACGATCTACAAGTTGCGTATATAACTATTTCATTTTAAGGTTTAGGGTCATCAAATATTATAATTTTATACATATTCGAAATTTGTGAATACAGAAAACAGGAGTGAAAAAAAAACCGTCCCAGATCTCTTAAATCTTTTAATGATATAAAATATGAATTAAATCCTTAAAATGGTGAAATTATATTTAATTCGATAAGTATTTAAAAGGTTTGAGGGTTACGTATTGTAAAATATACTCATTATTATTGTTAAAATGGCCTTAATATTGATTAGTCCTTATGGAGATATGTTTAGTTCTTAAATGTGACTATATTTCAATACAATGTGACTATATTTCAATACAAAAATTCAATACAATTATTAGAAATTTAGTCAAAGAGCTAATAAAATAAACTATTTATTTCGATATACCAATAGAGTTTTGGTTTAAACAGGGCCCCGCACTTAATAAAATAAAAAGAAATATATGATCATGTTTACTACCTTTGGATAACGCTATAGGTATAATAAACTAAAATATATTTACCAACCTAATGCATGCATTTTATCATGAGCTATTGGCCAAGAGAAGATTAAAAATAAATAATGACTTTAGTAATAAATTAGATAAAAAAACTTGAAATAGTTGTACAAATTTCCACAGTTGTTTCCCAATCGAATTGTATGTTAATTTTTTTTTTTTATTTTCATAAAATTAATGTATAATCTTTGCGCCTTAATCTCAGACATAAATATTCAGACACGAAATAATAATCTGTGCATTATACAAAAAATATCCCGTGTGGAAATCAAACGGATACCTTTGGTTTAACTGTCATGTTAACCGCTGGACCTAAAGGCTGTTGATAATAAGTTCCAACTTACCCTTTATCTCCTGGTCCAAGTTTATTATTTTCAACGATGGCAGTCGCTCTGATCCTGTGGTCAGGCTGTTCTCCCAAGAGTTTTTCACATCTACCGTTATTCAGATGCTCCCTAGCCACATTGTAGGCTTCACTTTTATCACTTATCACTTCACTTTCCTTCACTTCACTTTCAACGATAACCGTAACACTTTTCTCACTCGAATCCTTTTCGTGTTTCTCTGGTTCCACTTTATTTTCAACTTCTATTGCGTCTCTCTTCTTCTCCTGTATACCGTTAGCTATTACAGGAGCGGGTTTGGCTTGTAAAGATTTCGGTTGAGATTTTGGAGATGATATTGTTGGTTTACTCTCAATGGCTCCGTTTTCGTTAATAGATGTCACATAAACTGTAGAGTTTGCTATATATCCGTTTAAATCTTGACGGTTTTCGGGTTGAGTTCGTTTTCGTTTATTCAACTGAAACAGATAATATGATTTTAATTATTTAATTTTAAAAAAAAATAGTAGAATGTTAAACTTTCAATTAGATAAAGGAAAGCTTACAATTTTACTGTCATGAATATTATAAAGAAATTCAATATATTAACTCGAATACAGACACGGGTACCTATGGTAATTTTATTTATTTTCTTGTGACGTAAACATTTTGTTTACAAGCCACAAAAGGCAATAATATTCTGACACAGATTCGTGAAAAAAATGTAATAACACTGAAATTAGTTCTGAAAGTTTCTTCGGAAGTTAGAGGAAAATAGAAGTCGAGAAAAGTATATAAGTTGTTATGATTATTTATCGCAAGGTGCTGAACAACATCTAACAATGGCTCGTTACAGCAGCTGCAACAACCATTGTTGTCTAATCGTTGATCGTTATCTATGTCGATGTCTCGTACTGTATTTTCGTCTAGAATTATAACATACATATATATTTTTTATCTAATTTCTAGATTACAAAATTGACTATTGTTTTTAATAAGCAAACAATATTAATCCATAACCAGTATATTCCCTAAATCATTGCTATAGTAATTTTAATTGTTTTTTTTTTATTAAAATTGGGATTCGAACCCTTAATTCTCAGGATGAAAACTCTAGAGCATTGGTACCCCAGAGGTTGACATTTTGAATCCTTTGTCCGTATCGGTTTATATTTCATTCTACATTAATTTAAAATTTAAATATACTTAGCATGTCTATACATGTTCATAGATATATCTAACGAAACTTTGATTGTTATTAAAACATCATAGTATCATATAAGAACACCATAAATCAACGAGGAAATAAACAAAAAACGAATTGACATGTCCGCCAGTTTCAAAGAGTAATCTGTCATAAAAACTTGCAGCAGGGTTGACAAAAAAAAATAGCAACAAGTGGTCTGTCTCACAAAATAATAATTGTTTTGTTGGAAAGAGCAGGGAATTTATTATTTTTCGTGAAAGTGTTTCAAGTGGACGCCATTACGACTCCCGTCAGTTATACGTTTCAAAATCGTTTTGCATTTCGAAATTGAAATGATTTTTGTTAAATGTTGATTGTATGAAGTCCAGCATTGTGTTAAATCGTACCAGATGTGTATTTTACTCTACTAGCTTGGCTTTTCGTTTATTAAACTCTGCGAAAATGTTTGTTCAAATGTTTGTTCAAATGTTTGAACATGTACCGTTTTGATAAATGTTATTTTTAGAAAATAAAAATAAAGATAACAATTATTGTATTCGCTGCAATATTCAAAACAGAACAGACAAACAGACATGTATTATGCAAATCCATCTCGCTAACAATAACCTTACAGACTCATTCAAGACGAAAAAGATCTTTAAGAAAAAGAGCTTTAAGATCTTAAGTCAATATTATTCATTATGCACGAACGCCTTAATCTAAGATTACTTTAATAATTTTGGAATATTTTTATCCCAAATTAATATTATTTTGTAATGTCATTATAACTCATTTCGTATATAATGAATCACTTTTTAATCTCATTTAGCATCAAAATAATATTATTTTATAGATCGCATTGAAGATGCTTTAAGATGTTGGTAGATCTAATTCAATACTTTATCTTCTATAATTTAATTTAAAAATCACACTCTTTCTTCCTCTATCTTCCCTCAAGGTCTCATAACAATTTAAACATTCTGTTTTAAATTCTTCCTTTCTATCTAAATCAAATCTGACTTCAAAATTCAATTTCAGTTTATAAAATGTTTACACTGTTGTCGGTTCATTGTATTATAATTACAGTACATTGTAAACAAACTGTTTACTTGTTGTTTTGTTATTAATAGTATATATAATATCGCACGTTTCAACTAAAATAAAACGTAATCATTTTCCTTTTTCGGTATTCACTAACAATATTTTTAACCTGTAACAAATATTTAGAATTATTTTGAAGGATGACGATAGATTCATATAATCAATTTTATGACAACAAAATCATTTAACCTATATTATTATTATAGTGTTTTAAGAATAGAGACACATTATAAAAAAATATAATATACATAATGATCTCAAATCCGTTCCTATTTTTTTAATGAAAACTAAACTAAAGTTATTTCAGAGTTCTATTTAAGTAAGTAAAGCATATTAAATATATCTTTGCTACGGGTGTGTGATACATGGTCTAACATACATATCATCTAACTATATAAGTGTATATATATATATATATATATATATATATATATATATATATATATATATATATATATATATATATATATATATGTATATATATTTTACAATTTTTCTTCGATATAGATTCGCCCAATATTTTCCTGTTCTGACTAGACACTATATTCGGTGAGTTACGTAGTCACTGTTCATACACGAGGAAAATTATTTAAAACAAGATTTTCTGACAATGTTGCAACAGTTTGCAAAGAAGGTGTAATAACATTAATAATAAACCGCAGTCTGTTCGTCTCTACATCTGTAACAGTCTCTTATAGAAGTACACCTTAAAACAGCTATTACAGCATCATAAAATGAGAGAGATTTAGATGCTCAAACTCCTTCCCTGATCTCCGTACTCTCATTTATCTCTACTTACTCTACCGTTTCCAAATATAATATAAAATGACTAACATAAGTGTTATAGATAATATATATTAATTGAGCATCAAACAGCTAAGCTCCTGTAGGTTTCAATCCGATCTCCCTGATTCTTCTCCTGAACTACTGACTCGATAGTCATCGGGTTTTTATTTGATAGCAGCATTATTATGATGTTTTAGCAACAAACAATCAAGTACATGACCGGTACTTGAGGAATAATCGACAAACTAAATTTCGCAAATTAACTAATAAAATTATTGAATCTACCCTTAATTACTAACAGTCAGAATGACTGTCAAGCTAGTATATTTAAAATCTACACCTTACTCTATTTTGCTCTGTCATGTTTAGTTTATTAAATGCGAGGCACGTCGGATGATTCAAGACACAATCAACTTGTATTAGAACTCAATAATAAATTCACCTACATTGAATATTACATAATATAGTATGACACTTTATGTACAAAGAATACAAACATACCACTTCTACTACTAATAATTGTTATAGTTTAATTATTAAAATATATTACTCTTTTAAATTAGATTTTCCCAATTCCTTCGCAAATGCCTTGCATCTGTGAAATTTTAATGAATTTTGAACATTATAAAGAGAAGCCGTGTTGGAAATTCAATTTCAAGTTTCTATACAAAGCGCTGTGCGATATTATTCAGTTAGTAGGTACATCCTTTTTTAGAATGACCGAAAATGTTACATGCATTTTATTAAAACTATCTATCTATGTAGAGCATACATCAATTACCTACCTTTGGATGATAGAACATTTAAGAATTAAGAACCATTATCACAGCCTCTTTTGTCATCTCATCTCAACACTAGCTTATAGATAGTATTCATATTAACAGATGAATACTTAAACATTCTAGTCTAATAGATCTTAACATAATATAACTTACTTCAGCTGAGAGTTTAGACATGTCAACGGGCGTGATCCGCTTAAGCGCTGAGAGGCGCTGCAGCCGCTGACGAGCCTGCTCCTCCACCGCGATGAGGAAGGCATCCTGGATCACGTTGTGACCGATGTCTGATACTGGAACAGACCTCACCAGTTCACATGTAGCTAATATAAAATAAACCAGGGCTTGTGGCTTACATAGATTAAAAAATATCATAAATTGACTTTATTATCCCACTGATAGTTTATACTCTGTAACATTACTTTATAATTATGTAACCAATATTCTATTCCTATTCAATGAACGATCCTACATTCTTGAACAGACTGTGACTCAAGTCTTTGGCAATCCTTTGCTATTCATTAGTCAACTCTATTACAATCAGCATAAGATTGAATATTAAACACATAAACCAGATAGAGTAGTCAGAAGTTAGGCAATGGGTGAATATAATTAGTGCGAGCTATTATAATCCTTAACTAAACGTGATAATAGTCTAAATTGCATGCTCGAATTAAATGCAGTGAGACTATCATGTTGATTAATGTCGGCATTGTGACGCCCTCACGTAGAATTCTGAATTCTAAGTGCTGTTATACCTACCCTATACCTATATAATAAAGATGAAATATTTGCAATTCAATTTAAGGCTTATAAATAAAGATATTGGTAATAAAAATATTTAAAGAGAAAAGTATTGTATGCTCTACAATCCGAAAATTATTTCTTTATAATATTTAATATTACAAAATAAAAATCATAGTAAATAATTACACTTAAAACAATGATAAAGTATGAAAAAAATGTTATAACTATAGCAAGCTCATTGATCTAATAAACTAAATATTATTTCATACGTTTATTATACCTACTTATTATCACAAAATAAAATACATAAATAATTACATAAATCATAAAATATTTAATAAGCAATTAAGATAAGCAAACTAATGGTATAAAATGACTAAACATTTATTTAAAAAAAATGAAAGATATATATTACTTGAGAAATATATTCATTGTTTCTATTTCTTGTAGTTTGGGATAACGAATGAAACCCATAGTATTCTAAAATATAAGTCATGTTGTTTTATATGAATAATATAGTTACCTATATATATGATAGGTATATTAACAACAGCCTGTATGGCTTCATAGAGGAAGCCGTATAAAGGAACTGTTCTACCGGGTTTTAATGAAGGTATATGATTTTAAGTAATGTAATCTGACAATTCTAGGTCAAATAGATAGTCTAATGTAATGTCTAGTAATTAATGTATGTAGAATTAAAGATAGCTTAGTTTGTTATTTACCTTTATAAAAAAATACCCTGATACATTAGTATTAAATAAGCAGAATTACATAAAAATGAAAAAAATATCAAACTTTGCGATTTAATACTAGTGAAGTGTTCATAAATTATTTAAAGTTAAAATAAAACTTTTTTTTATGGATTTAACTCGCGTTTAATAATAATTAAATTTTAAGTTTATATATTTAATTTAAGAAGACGTATTCAATGCTTTGGAGTAATATGTTCACACAGATTGTGTGCATCCTGAACTAAACGTCCGGAAACTTAGGAACCGTTGAAGGTAGATGACTATATAATTAACTGACTTACAGACAGACACCTCCATCTCGTGAATTCATTATGTGTCCTCGTGAACATTTTAGAAAATAATATATTTAAATTAATTTTCCCAATTTTTCATAAAATAATGCTAAGTGAAGTTTAACAAAATATGAGCTGGAAAATACTATGTAGCAATAATATAAAAGAAATAACTTAAAAACTTGACGAGATAAATCTCGGAAGACTAACTTATCTACCAATATCCTAGTTACCAAATCTTTAAACACTTCTCCATCAGAGTAACGTCTCTGTCATTTTACATACTTGAAGATAGAGTTTGCGGTTTTTAGTAAAGTATATCATTCAAAATTTAAATAAATATAAAATTAAAAATATACCGACCCCAAAACCGTTCAGTAAATTCTTAATAAAATATATTAACTTAAAATTTTATTAAGTTTAACATACATACATGTTTATAGATATAAATATAGATATTTCAAAGTATAAATTCTCGGACTCGTCATTTACATATACATTTATATATTTAATAATTTTGCTGATCGTCATCTAACTCCAAGGTTGAAAATAGAGGAAAAAATAATAATTCTTACTATAGTATACGTGGTTTTCTTTGAATCATGTTATATACTAGATCTTTGAATAATATACCATAGTTTTGTTCAGTCCTACAACGACATAGAGTCCTTATATAGGATAGTCTCCAAATTGGAATAGAATTTCTAAAGCTAATTGTTTCTAGACCTAATCTCTTTTCTTGTCTTTGTTCCAGACCTCATTGTGGCAGATTTTCTTAAACTTCAGATAATGAAACTATAAGTTAAAGATTATAAAAGAAAGATAATAAATCTATTTTATTTAAAACCTCTTTTAAACTAAGAAGAAAACCGAAACAATGTTTTATACTCTTTATTGTTTTGTCTAAATTATTTTAAACATTTTTAAAATATTTAATTTAAGACATTGTACTTTACACACGTCTTTAATAATACGTCTGTCAGCTACGACGTAGTATCATTTATTTGCTTACAACAAAATATTTCGTAATATACATAAAGCAAAAAGCAAATTTTTTTTTTATATTTTAAGAATTGTGTATGTTTTTTGTTGACATACTTTAAGTTACATAATGCTTATGTAAAATCATATTCCGTAAAACACCTCAATCAAATCAAACCCTGACTTAGCACAGAAATTCCTTCACGCTCATCGCTAATACTGATAAACTATCACCACATCAGAAAATTATCATGTCAAAATAAAGTTCAAAATAAAACCTAATTAGTTAGATGATAAAGTTTGTATTTGTTTGCATAAGATGAAATGTTGGTCACTTAGTGCTGCGCTAACTGCGGAACCAGTTTCTTACAGCGTACCACGAGGAGATGTTGTCAAAAATAATTCATATTCCAAAGAGGATAAAGGTTAAAACAGAATGTAATAATAGTTTATCCGTTGTGCGTTCAACGGTGTACATTCCATCGGTGATAGAACGGTACACACGGCAGAAAAAGTAAAAGGCGGTTTGAAAATACAGATTTAGATCTTATAATATTATGTAGCTTTTGAGTTGGCTTTTACACGTAAGAGATAAAAAAAATGGTAAATTAATGATTCTAATGAAGTTTCCCCCATTCTTTAAAGTATATTTAATATTAACGAATACAAATAACGTTTGTAGATTAAATTTATTTTAGTCAACAGCTTTTACAGTATGGAAAAATATTTAAATATCTTAAGATTTGTAAACTTTATTATCTACTAGCTTGTCACTTATAATATATTTTTGTTCACCTTAATGCAGGTCAACAAATGATCGTAAATACGACATTATTATGGTATTTCATTTATATGACGAACAATACCAATTTCCATATCAACAATGGAGTCTTAAAACAATAACCGATAGATGCGCAGACGCAGTTATGTGGCGAATGTAATGACAATGGCGTGACTCGTCACCGGGCCGTTACGTCAAACAATTATAAAGCAATTTGATTCGCATATATATCGTACTTAAAATAATTTAATAATTCATATGGTCTCGTATTGAAATAAACGTTTTTTTATTATAACTCAACAATATGCTTTTCATTACATCTTGGGAGAGAGAGAGAGAGAGAGAGATGAGACGAAAGAGCTTATTTATCTTAAGATGTTTGTACGTAATAATTAATTTACGTTCACAGTGAGTGTATGTTACTATCTTATCAAGCCAAGCTACAACCCAACTCCAACTCTTAAAAAAAATACCACACATCATGTAGGTAATTCTCTTGGAACTGATTGTTCTACTGAACTGAACCAAGAAGGTGAAGAATGAAACTCTATTCCATGAAGCAGAATTAATAATGTATATTTTATAATGTTGTATGTATGTATCCTAAGTGACGATGTGTGTGTGAAGATAAGATGGATGGATGAACGTATGAAGTGAAGTCATGATTGGATCCGGTGTGAGTGTGAAATGCTACGCGTGTGAGTACTGCTAATAATAATGCTACGGGTACTGAACTGACAGGTGACAGATATGTATGGAAGACGTTGACCTGTGTCCAACCCAGATTTGGGACAAGGATAGGATAGAACCCAGGATGATGAGGGTGGATATTCTTATTGGACAAAACAATAATTGTATGTATTCAAAAGTGAAATAGTATTAATATTGTTTAATCTCAGAAATACTTATCATTAGCGTATAAATGAATTTAACCTTATTTCAAACAATGGCAGGAATGTAGGACGCTAAGAACAGGATTAGAAAGGAAGTGCGGAAGCCATGTTGTTGATTTAAATATTTTTTATTTACTTAATAAATGTAGCTCGCTATAAACAACGATTTTTAATTGCTTATGGACTTGTAGATGGTAATAAAGTGAAGTGGTTTATCAGTGAATAAAAAAAAATGTCTGTCCGTTTTCCCGAATCTCATTGTGAGGTACAGGTTTTTAGGATATTACGTAAGACTACATTTTGTCTCAGTTAAACTCTTTATAGTTATACTATTTATCTTGTGTTTAGGATATTCAAGTTTTAATTTAATCTGAAAATCTGTTCGTAAATCGGGGAATTTCATTCTCCTTGTCGGATCTGTCGATCTGTGACCTTACGGTATTATAAGAAGAATCATTAATTTTCTTAGTGCATCGCTGAAATAATATTAATATGATTGAACTTGATAAATGAATCTGGAGGAAATTTTAAACAGATTTACATTTCAAGACTTATAGTGGAATTTAGAAATACGAGATTTTTGATTTTCCTTAACAGTATGAAATTTTATAAATATGTATAATGTTTTAAAAATATAAATGTATATTAAAAAAAATATTTCATTAATCATTCATTACAGTTAATAGACAGTATCCGCTGGATTAGATTGTAGATAAAAAATACAAGGTATACTAAAACTTTACTAAGTTTATTGTGGATTAATTTATATCTAAGTTATTTATTTTATTTATAGAGTTAATTAAAGTAGAGACCGTTTGATTGTGGTCTTAGTTTTGGGTTTTTTCGGCCTATAAGAGTCTCACTGAGCCTATTCCTCTTTCCCAGATGGAAGAATTTTGAGGAGCTTAACTCTTAGGAAGATAGAAGAATTATGGAGAGCTTAACATAACATGGAATTCCACAGCGGCTGTAAGCTGTCATTGAATTTTACATAAAATTTGTATTATTTTGTGTTTTTAAAATTTGATAAAGTATTTATACAAAAATATGTTATAGTCGGAGATCGAACCTGCCACCAGACAACTCCAATACACGTTGTTGCTGCTAAACCAGACGTAGTTTCGGATACTAATATTAATTTTATAGCTCCCACAAATATATATTATTTGATAATGAATTTAATTGATTTACGGAATTGTATTAATAAATATATATTTAAGATTTTGTAGCTATAATAATTAGTGAAACTACAGTGTACTATTTTTTATTATTTCTTCACTCTAAGGTTTCTATTTGGTAAGTTTCAGAACTAAATGTATTGAAGCGCTGACTCAACCCAAGGCTGACTGGTTCTTGCAATAATGATTATGATTTTTTATAAGCCGGTTCTGACTTACCGGTATTATATTGATTTCTTATTAATTACTTGTTTCTAATAAGTGATATTAGAAAGTTGATAACTGATACTTTTTATTAATTAATTTTATTATTAATTAACCTCATATTTTGTATTTAATATTTTAAATGAATAATGAGTTTTAAATATATTTTGAAACATTGAGGATAAACTATTTAAACTATTTGAATTCAGATTAAACACGCGATTTGTAATACCTTAAAAATATAATTCACAAAGCACTAACCCGGACTAGTTGGGATTCCTAAGAGAGTTCAGCGACCTCTACCCACTTTCACAAAATACACAACACACAATTATATATTAAAATAAATATTAACACAACACAATGTACTAGTAATTGTAATAGAGTCAGTACGTGTGACTCGACAGGCGACTTCTGTCTCACTTGCTCAAATCGTGAAATGTTGCTATCAACAAAATTATATATCCTTTGAAAATGTTTAATTTACCCTTCATTAAAATATTACTATTTCAGAATAATAAGTTGGATATCTGATCCTTAATATATATAATGTAATGTCCAAATTATCATTGATATTGTTTTTATATTATTATTAATTTCTTATCATCTACTAATACTCTGTTGTTTTCTAAAGTGTGGTAACGCTGTATAAGATTCCAATAAGATATTTTTTTAAAATATACTTATGGGATTTAAAATTTAAAAGTGTATAAAACAATCACTCTTTTAAAAATTGTGTAATTTTGAAAAATTACTCCAAATTATAAATTACCCGGTATTATATATACTTTTTAATATAGCAATACCAAAACGTCACCTCAAAGGCTGTGTCCAGTAGAAACGTAGGCAACTACAGCCGATTTTGAACCGCCCACATCCCAATACGATAAGGTTCCAACTAGAGCATTCTTCATCCATTTTAGAACCTTGTCTTCATAAATAAACGATAATTTAGTTTAAAACAGACTGAAATAAATTTTCCTGTACCCAAATATTTTAGTGGGATTTTAGACCTTATTCCATTGGAATACGGGGGATTGGTAATTTGAGAATTGTAGAAAAAAGATTGTTGTTTTGTGGAAGCCATCCTTCTAATCACATTAGCTTGGATAGAGCAATTGAATAAAGACGGGAAACAGAGTTAGGCTTGTTACGTAATCCTATATACTTTCATAATATATATTACAAAATGACGTTGCAGGTATTATATAGAATAATCATTTGTTTAGTTGAATATATATAAATGAAAATATTTTTTTTAATATTATGTAAAATAATATTTGTATTCGTGTGTGTACATAAGTCTATGTGTGTGTGAGTGTGTGTTATATACGTATATAAAATACTCACACAACTTTGTCTCGCTTCTTCTCTTCACTCGTAGTTTGATAACGCAAGAAGAAATACACTGAAACAATAATAATTATATTCATATGAATATTATTACTACTGGTTGATTAAAATTCTAATGAATGATCTCATATCATATTATAGAGTCAATAAAGCACTTTAATACTTGGTTCAGGAAATATATTTAATATATTGAATGTACAGTATTCAAACGATTTTGATCCTGGCTCTTCCAACTGCCAAACAATTATTATTAATATTGTTAGAATTTTATTTCTTATTGTATGCTCTATTAACAATTACAAACAATATGAGTTATTGTGGTTTTTCTATACACTTACTTTAATATGGATACTTTAAATACAAACTTCGCATACTAATATAGATATGCCTATAATCTGACAAAATTAATTTATTTTGCTCATGACCTCAACCAGCCCAAAACTCTTTTAAGCAATATAAAAAATCAGTAAGTACATAAAGAGAGAAAGAGACAGAATACGATAACTAATAGAATCATAGAATCATATAAATTTGTTTACCACTTCTTAAGTATTTAAGAATTAATTAAAAACAAATAATAACGTAATTTAATTCAAACTAATAAATTAGGGATCCAAAATGATGTTAGGCCAAAGTTAAAACCCTAGAGACGGCGCTCGTCTAGGTTATTGCTAGGACACACGCCGCTACTACTTGGCGTCTGGCCAAGCCTAGATGTAGACTCCACAAGTCATTTCACCCTTCGTTATGTTTGAATTTACGTGCTCGTAAAATACTTTTACCTGCCTTAGATGTTTCTAAATATCAGCCAAGTTACAAATTGATTTTTCTTAGTAGTATAAAACTTGGCCAAGTATCTGAAAGGAATATACCTACGGTGTTTTTTTTTGTTTCTTTGAAAAAAACAACTCACGGAGTAGAGATTATAATTCAACGGCTCACTAAAAATTTCGTCTTTTCGCTAAAAAAAAGTCACTTAGACCATAGAAGTCACTTAGGCCTTAGAAATGTCGAATTATTTATTATTACCTCCGAGTTGCGGGGGCCTTCACAAACATATCAATAACGGACACAAAGTACACCAAGATTTGAAACAACAATCTGTGGATCACACAAAGAATTGTCCCGTGTCAAAATCGAACCCACCACCTCTGGTTCAGCAGTCAGAGTTACTAACTAGTAAACCAAAAGGTCAGACAAATCTCGAATATAGCCAAGATCAGGGTAATAACATTATAAATTTAGTTAATACTTTTGTAACTACCACCACATTATATTTAACTTTTGCCTCTATTTTAAGTTGTTTTGTAATTTCATATAAATTTAAGAATAATTCTCAAATAAATATAACTTATTGTTATAAGCGGCTTATGTCAAGATAGAATCTATATATCTTTAGATTAATAACATTGTAATTAAGGCTATATAATTTTTAAATAATCCAGAGATCAAATACTTTGTAATATTAAATGAACTTTGCATACGACGAATGACAAATTTCAATTAAATTTAGAATGGAAAATAAACCACAGGCAGGGATTCGATCCCAAGACCTCTGGAAATCCTTTTTCATCGCTCTATCAATTGAGCTACCGTATCAGTTCTCGTCTCGGTTAATTAAGCATTCTATACATAATCGTCTTCATCGGAACGGTAGTGACATTATGCATATTCAAGCAAACAAAATAAAACAACAAAATGACAAAATAAACAGAAATTAAAAATAATTTCAAGGTTGATAAACGCAAAAGTTACAATAATATTCAGTATCTGACTAAGCCAAGCTAAGGACCAAGTTAACTGTATCATACTTGGCTGGTTGCCAAGTCCAGATGTTGAATCTACAAGTCACTGAGTAGACCAAATATTTTATATATATCATAATATTACTATTTATTATTTGTAGCTGATACAACACTCATTATATTCGGTCGTATTATTATGGGAGTTGTTTCCTAAGCTACCAGGAATTCAGCAGATATGAGGATATATGTTATTTTGTGCTGAATTTGTGTAGAAAATATACCACCTAAGATATCAAAGGCAACAATGATTCATGATTTCATCATTCCGCGTTGTTTCTCATAGCTTTTGTTGTCAAGAACTCTATCCAGAACAACACATTTTAATTTCTGACTCTAATTTCTTGGTGTTTGGTGAGAATTCGAGAACAGGATTAATTTCTATAACCACTGAAAAATGTTATTGTATTTTTAAAGTAACAATTATTTTTATATTTTTTAGCTCTAAAAATACATCTCGTAGCGTGTTAATATTTAGATGAAAATTCAATTAATTGATATTTTATATTTATTTTAAAAGTCGTCCAAGAAAGGAAACAAATAAAATAGTTTAATCCTCATGTAATATAATAAACTAAACTAAAATATAAGAATAATTTTATATTCATAGATAAGAACAAACATTCAAAGAATAATAATATTCACAAGAGAAACAATAATAATCTTAAATGAGTCACAAAAATATCCAAAAAACTAATTTAAACATTATACCTATATGTCCTTGAACGATTCAATATGGTTATTACTATTATATGATATTAGTTTAACAATATAAAAATATTTAAAAGAATCTTGATTTACGTTCATATCAAATTTAATTAAATCAAAATAATCGATGATACAAAATAATTCAGTACAGTATTTGGTAAAAATATTATTATTATTATGAGTTATATTACAACTTCCAGATTAATGGTTGATTCCAGCTCCTCCAGCTATATCCTGTTTAGCTCGTAACATGGTATAATAAATATTAAGATTTAATTACTATACTTTTTTGTTAATTATATAACGAACATTGTCAAAACTTCGTTAGAAGAATAAACCTATTTAATGTTATTTAATTTATTTTTATTTGTATGTAACTTAATTATGAAAATGAATGCGTTTCTTACGAACACTACCATCGTACCAGTCGTAGGCAGATTCGCGGGTAACAGCCATGTTCAAACAGTAAATATGTAACCTTTAAAATTTCTGCTGTAATTGTGTTTTTAAAGTAAACATTGTCCTATGTTAAAAGCTCCACGATACCACGACACGATACACCGCCTACAACCAATTAAAAGGACAGAAGCCATTAAAAATCTGCTAAAAATAACCACAACTGTTTTAACTGTAGTTCTAGCCACATTTTTACAAGCCACAAACGATTTAAGACGCATTTAAAACATACTTATAAATATAAATATTAAATCATTAGTATAATAATAAAGACCAGTAAAACTATACCTTTGTATAATATTAAAAAATATATATTTATATTCTAGAAAACCTTTTTTTTTATAATTATTTAGAAATAATATCGTCTGACAGATGTCTTCAACTGTGATGGTCATTTGTGGGTCTACCCGATGTTTTGGACTTAAATTGGTATTAGAAACACTAAGGACGTTATTTTTTCTAGGGATATGGCAACACTGAGCACATAAAAATGGTAAATTTAACCATGAATATACCTGTAATAGGTATTCATATTCATGGTTAAATTTACTTTAATTTAATTTCTGACGTTTATAATAAACATTTTGATCGGATCAAGACACCGCAGAGATCTGAAGTACTACCTATCTGCTGAAAATACTACACTCAAGATAAAGTAGCATGGTCTTCCCTACCCTAGCCTGTCCAATATACGACAAAAAAAATAAATGAAAAACCATAATTGGTTATTAGAGTTAAGGAATAAGTTAAGGTGAAGGAATTCAATTGATAAGCTTTTATGAAGCTAACTATCGGATTTTACAATTTTATAATTAATTGAGAAAAATACTTATGACATTATTGGATTTTATAAAAAAATATAAAATACATATTACTAAAGACATATGGCTAGAAAGTACTGAAGAATTATTAAACTGAAAAAGTACGCGAATAAAAAATAGTTAAGAATAAAATATACTAAAGAGGTTGCAGACCTTAGCCTGTCTGAATGACCTTAAAAACAAAATGGTTATAGGCAGTAGCTACGTAGAGATCATTACCTCATGTATATGAGTGAGGACCTCAGTACGCGTCATGTCTTCCAGCCTGGTCTCGTTCACGTCCATGATTTCGTCAGCCAGCTCTAAATTCTCCCAATTTCCTGCTGATGGAGAGCCTGCGAACAATAGTGAGGTTATTATTTTTGTTATCTATGGTCATGACATCAAATGTGTATAAAGTATTATATTAAACAGATCGTAATTTATAACGAAAACTCGCTGAATAGAAATATTTTAAATATAAGTAACTGTAAATAGCATACAAAATGAATATATTTAATAAATGAGGTTAAAATGTCGCTAATTTTTCTTTGACATGTGAAATTACAACCTTTAACTTATGTAAATAAATATTCATTATTTAACTAGAGTGTATGCATGTTATATTTTTATTTAGTAAATTTTCTCCTTTTTTATTTTAAATATTTTCATTTATTTGCATGTTATATTATAAACGTATACAAATTATAATAAATCCATATTTAATAGATACTTGTATAAATAGAAGTATAATTTTTAAATATTTTAAAAGAAAAATTCACGGACTCCTCCACAATCTTTAAACAGGTAGAAAGATTTAAAATATTTTTTTAGATCTCACTTTCGTATCATTCAGTTACAGAAGATAGTAACAGAAAAAAATATTTATTTTAAGCTATAAGTTTAAGTTTTTTAAATAACTTATATCTTGTACGTGGTTATACAAAATTGATATTTGTAGAGCTCTTAAAATAAGACGAAAGCTAATAGATTAACCTACTTACGATCTTACTTATGTGTATTATATTTAGTATCGGAATTAGTTATTGACATTATAAACAGTATTAGGCATGTAATTAAATGTTCTCATATAATCAACACATTATAATATACAATTATACAGCCTACTGATACTGAACACATTCTTTCATTTATATATTAAATTATATGTCTATATATAATTACTTACCGTATAATTTTATTTTATCATCTTTAGTTTGCACCACTATTATTACATATCCTTCTAAATCAACCGACTTGCACTTGACTGTGGTCATTTTGTCGATGGTATTTATCTGGGTGGTCGGTGCGTTGAAGGAATTCATTTTTATTTAGAAAAAATCAAAAGTAACACATAAATAACTTCGTGACCGCTAAGATATTAAACCTATTTTCACTCTTAGACGGTATTAATTTTTTATGCCATACCAACGTTTCCTCCAACACCACTTCAGCCAATTTCTTTTTAAAATAAAACTGTTAGAAATAAGCATTTTTTCGATAAAGCACATAATCTAAACATTAACCCGGTGATACCAAATCGGCCATTGTATTTATATATTCACTGAATATAATATTAACAAACACATCATTGAATGTCAATTGCAACTAAGATTTTAAAGCGTCATGAAAACCATATTCTTCTTGATTCACATATTTTTTAATTATCTTACATTGTAATAGATTGTGTTTTTTTCGTTTTTCACTATAACATGTTACGATGTACTCAACTTTGCTTGTTTTGCACTGGGTTTTGTTATTACGATGGGTTATTGAACTTGTTTGATTGACGTACTTTTAGAATGCAGTATTTAAGTTATATTTTGGTTTATTAAACTAAAATTTAAGGCGTTTAAACGTGGTTTGAGGTTGAAAATCGGTCCACGTCGCGCGGGCTGGGTGTTCGCCGCGAATGGATTCACCCATCCTATTTTCGCGCGATCAATAATGCTCCCTACCCAGCATCCCTACAACCCCACAGAGGAAAGAACTTACAAGTTGTCAACTGCTTGTCAAAATACTTAAATGGATTATGTTCAACAAAATATAGTAAAGATTATCATTACTTTTTTAAACAACAAAAAAAGCTTAAATACAAACAAATGATACAAAAAAAGAAAAGACAGGTCCCACCGAGATTTGAACTCGGATCGCTGGATTCAAAGTCCAGAGTGCTAACCATTACACCATGGGACCGTTCAGATGAAGCTGCGAAATAATCAGTAAGTCAGTAAAACAATTATTTGTTTAAATCATCAGTAATAATGACGCAGATTTAACAAATAATATTAATACTAAATATTTTTCAAGACATATTACACTCAAGCTGTTGAAAATTGTTATGGATTTCAACCAGAAACAGCTAGATAGGAAAACATTTTATTTGGTACATTCTGAAGAGAAAAATCAATTACAAGCCCAGTATATGTGTAAATTATACTAAGTTGTAACAACATGTTAACAAATCTTGTATTTGTCGTTAATAAAAGATGTCATTAATTTATTAAAGGTATTTTGCATTACATACAAGTGTCTATAAGACTGGTATGTCAAATTTACATTTTTATTACTTATACCTATGTCAAAACACTTTTTTAATGTAACTAATACAAGATGGCCTTTACATAACATTTTTTTTTACTTCGATTTGTTATGAGATGGAAACAGTTTCAATTCCATTGCAATAGATGGCAAAGAAGCGGAAAATAGTAATATGTAGTTAGTACTTATGTATATTGGCAGTCGAATCGTCTAATGTATTACTATCTCCATCTACAAAAACAAGGCGGTACTATTATCCATATAAATGTTACAAGTAATAAAATACGATTATTTTTTTTATATTTTTTTTTATTATGGTTATTTTTATTTTGTTGAATAAAACAATATAGATTAACATGACAAAATTATCTTTACTATAATATTCTAGTCTACATGATGCTTATTGTTATGGTAACATTTTGTGACAGTTTGTCACTGACTTCGTTGTGGTATGGTTGTCATTTCGTCCGTCTATCGAATAACGTGATAGATGTATAGAATAATTAACATTACTGCAGCAAGCCATACTCTCTTATTATAGTTTCGAAAACGATCTTTGCAATCTCGCTAACGAACGAAAGAACCTTCAATTTATACTTCAACACAACGCCATGATCGATGTGGGAAACAAAGATGGCGGAATAATACGGTGATCATAACCAATCGTCGCGAATTGTGGTAGTTATGAACGGTAGTGGGCGGAGGTCGCAGCGGTGTCGCGGCGCCTGAGCGAGCAGCAGCGCCATGGCCCGGCCGGGGTGATGCCGCCGCGGCCAGCGGCCGGCCGCGCGGCTATGGCGGCAGGTGAAGATCGTCCGCCACTCGCTCTGTTTACCGCCGTCTACGACTACATCGCCCAAGGAGAGGACGAGCTCTCTCTTCGTCGCGGCGAGATCGTCGAGGTTCTATCCAAAGACGCTAATATCTCTGGGGATGAGGGCTGGTGGACCGGCAAAATCGGAGATCGCGTCGGCATCTTCCCAGCCTCGTATGTCACCGAAGACGACCCACTGGCGGTCTCGTCGGTGATCGGGGACGTCGACCCGCCCCGTGTTTCATTCTCGGAGCTGAAGCTTGAGGAGGTAATCGGGGTGGGTGGCTTCGGCAAAGTGTATCGTGGATACTGGAACGACGAGGTTGTAGCGGTAAAGGCGGCACGGCAGGACGCGAACGAAGACATCGAAGTGATTAAAGACAGTGTTTTACAAGAAGCGAAACTATTTTGGATGTTGCAACATGATAATATAGTGTCGTTAAAAGGAGTGTGTTTAGAGGAGCCTAATTTGTGTTTGGTAATGGAGTATGCTCGCGGGGGGCCCTTGAACAGGGTACTGTCGGGGCGGAAGATCCGGCCTGGCATCTTGGTCGACTGGGCAATACAGGTGGCGCGGGGCATGGCCTATCTGCATGTCGATGCGCCTATTTCGCTCATCCATCGAGATCTGAAGAGCTCTAATGGTATGATTTTATTGACATACAATATTCTTAAAAAAAAATCCAATATAATTCTACCCCAACAGTCTAATTGTTACTATATGTTTGTTATACATGTTTACACTTATAGCAAATTGTATTCTTATATTTAAAAACGATTTACTAAAAACTAAACTATAACTTTTTTCACATGTTCATAATAAAGATGATGAACTTTAGGAGTTATTGACCTAATAATATTCTCATAGTAAAGGTCCTTGAGTGTTTTATCACAAAGGTCGCACTCCACTTAACATTATCAGTGGCAGGAAGTGTATGCATTCCTTATTGATAATAGTGTACAAACAGATTTTACATTACTGTGAATATTTGTTTATTTTAAGTTAAGTTTTTGATATCAACATCATTTTTTTTTTTTAATAGCAACAGTTTAAATTCTGATGATGTTGGGAACAATCTTAATTCATCATATTCATCTAAGATAAAAAATAGTTTTATAATTTCCATACATATTTGTTCAAACTTTGTCAATGGTACTTTTTAGTACACTGTATAGAAGGCTATACAATATTATAATCAATATTATATTATTGATAATTGGTGGTTATTTTGATGTTTTACATTATTTGTTATAACATTGCTTGATCTTTGTATTAACCAAATCTTCTAAATATTCAGCTCTTAGAAATTAGGTACAGTCCATTGCTTTTATCATCAGATTAGAACCATCTCAAAGAGATATGTCTAATATATAGTGTTGTTCTAGTAACACTATCGGTATCTCTTGTGATTACCATATAATTAAGTATTCACTTTATTATCTCTGAAATTGTACTTGAAGTATGGTTAAATCATCTTTCCTGGAAACATTATTCAATTTTAGATTTTATCTGCCGTTTCTATTTAGTAGAAACATCTAAATCATATAACCACATACAATTTCAAGAATGTCAAATGTGAAGTAATAAAAAAGTGTTCATACGCCAACTACTATAGACCATATATATTATATTAGTATTTTCAGAAAATATATTTAAAATTATATGAGTTTCTTTTGATATTAAAAAAATATTTTGTTACTTTAATATCTTAGTAAAACTAGTATAAAAGACTTAATTAAATACATCAAGGGGATTATGTATAATCTATAACTCCCCTAACAGACACTTGGGGAGTATCCTAGAAGTTCCAGGTTTAAGTTTAAATGTAAATTGTGTCAGTAACCTAGTAAAAAAATACTTAATAAATATATTCCTATATTTATTACATTCCTACATAAAGTTTTAAATACATACATACATATTTTTTCTATTAATAAAACTTTGTTTTGTAATCATAAGATACAAAAAACTTGTTAGGATATATATTAATATGATTTATATATTCAACATTTTCTAGCTACACAACCTTGAATAGCAATTAAAAAATATATATTACAAAAAGATTCAGACACATTTTGCAATAAGCAGAAAGATACAATGTCGGGCCCTTATGCAAGAACATTGTACAGCCCACATGGACTCAAATATAACCTCCTACACACATATTAATCAAAAATTAAAATGTTACCAGTGTTGCATTAATATCTGACCTCTTGACTTAATACTTACCGCACAGTATCATATTGTTTATTGACTTTTTCTTTGTTACTAATATAATTGAAGTATATTTTTTCTTAAAACATCAAATGATTTTTTAAGAATTGTGTTTAGTGTTTTTTAAATACATCAGAAAAATACTTATAAATATTGTTAGATGATGATAACATTCAATTAGTTACTTTAAGCAGTACTCTATTAAGTATAAAAACATGTTTTATGGGTGATTCCCTGTAAAAGCGTTATTGTTCATACAAAGCCGATATTTTAATATTTTATAAAAAAAAACTTACCAGCATTAAAGAAGCTACAATTGACATGAGAGATCAAATTTATAAATCCACATATTAGTAAATTTCTGTCAAAATATGCCTATTTTCAATGATAATAAAACTATTTAATTTTCATAAAAGCATTAAGACTATAATTTAAATAAATTGGGGTTGTACCGATCGCAACACAAGTCCTCAAATAATCTGAGATGCTCAGCTATCTTACTAATTATAAGATATTATTTGGGTTTCAATAGTGCATAACGCTTTATGACGTAATTTAAGTTTATGTTAGGATTTTTGACATTTCTATAAAGCATCTTCCAATTATCTCTTGGTAGCCAATGTCTTTGTCTGTTCTATGTAATTGTCTAGTCTTTTGAACAATACCTTGGATACGGCTTTTACAAAAAAATATATATTTTTGTTATATTTTAAATAATTTCCTTTCAGCTTTACGAATAATTTCGCGAATACGAATAATGTAAGATATGGTTTCACAGTAGAGAAAAGAATAAGAAATATCGTACATAGAAAAGATAAAAAGCATTTGTTTGTCGTAGTATGGTTAAATAATGTAGAGGGATGAATGTAACGAGAAGTACAAATGAGGATGATTATAAAAGAAGAGGGAAGAAAACATGGATGGAGTGCGTGAAAAATATTGTAGCAAAGTTGTAAGCTTGCATTTAAATGACTTGACAAAATAATTGAAATATTACGCCGACCCATTATGTATAGGATAAAGGCAGGTAGATTATGATGACTAAGAACTTCCACAAATAACTCTTTATTGATCTCCTCTTTTCCTTTAATAGACTCATCTTCCATAGGTTTTATTTGTTAAGAAAGATCTCAACATTATTTTTGTTTGTAGCCTAAAGACTTGTATTTTTTTTTTTAAGTTGCCATCTGTTATTTTATTCTTTATTTAACACTAGGTATATGTTGCCTAGGATCTGGGAAATTGGTTTAGAATGATGATAGATGTACTGGAGGAGGAATAACGAGCTCAGAATCTGATGAGGTCATTTTAGACAGACGTATTAGTAACGCTCTTCAGACCCTGCGTTTCGTTCGATAGAGAGTAGGTACGTGCTTTCCGCTTTTTCAAGCAACTCTGTAATCACGGATGCATATTATTCACAGGTTTAATCATTTTTTTCTCTTGCTTTTGGTTTTTAACTTCTATTTTGATTTCGTCTCTTCCCAATAATTCATCTCGGTGTAGGTGTTTAGGAGGCTCTCAAAAGTATTTGATCAATATGTAATGTGATATAGTGATTACACTCAGTAAGGTAAATCAAGCCAAAAGAAAAGCTTTTTTGCTCAAGTCATATTAAGTATACAAAAAATCAATGAGTATTTACTGCAAAAATTTACTTAAATTTTTGACTTAGAAACACTTGAAAACCAATATGTCAAACTGAAATTGACAAGGGACTGTATTTTTGTATATTTGCCTAATATTTTCGAAACTGTTCGGAAATATTTTATTTAAAATATACGATTAATAAAGAAAACCTTAAAAGTAATCTAATTTTCATAAGTATTACCACATACAGGGTAGATGTAAGACGTAAAGAACGAAACGCATACGATACAAAACAACACGATGATACTACACACAACAAAATAGTGCCTAACCAACGCTGTTTAGGACACTAGAACGAACTGAACACTTGTTATTTATCATTTCACGCTTAAAAATATGTTTAAATAATAATATTTTTTATCATAATCGTATAGTTTTGACAGAAGATGATTTAAAACCACTTTGACACAGAGATTTTTTTATGATTAAAATACACTGACATAAAAAGTGTCCAATTATTATATTATGTCGTATTAGTTTTATTTGCCAATATTAATGCTATAATATATAAAGTTTTAATAAGATACACAGACTGTTTTTGAGGATTAGTTAATTGCGAGTAGGAAAGAATATGTTAGTCTTATAGTTCTGTTTAGGATTACTATAAACTATAATTTTACTTAAATTGGTAATGACACTTCACTAAATTACATTAATATATCAAAAAACTTTGTTCCGAGTCATTTACGAGTTAACAGAAATCTGTATATAAAGTGAATTATTTACTACAAGTGTAATTATATGTTTTATTATTATCTCTCATTAAGTACTAGTATTCTCTCGGTACAAATAAAATATGCAATTAAGTATCTATTATTTACAATCTAGTTAAGGAAGCTTTCTTCCTTAACAATCATTATACATTATATTACTTAACATCATTAAAATTTATTGCAACATTTTACACAATGTATATTATGCAATATATATATATATATACCTTTATTTACCTCTGTGATAATAAGAAGCCTATCTCAAATACACCCTTTCGCATAAGCTTGCGGAAATCACCCCTTTTGATAGCATCCCCTGTCACCCCTTCTATTTCAATCAGCTAAAAGCTTCCTGTATAATCTATATCTATTCTATATCTTATATTATAGATTTTATTAAATAGTATATCTTACCTTGTACCTTTCAAATATTAATAGGTAATATTGAAGTAGGTGTTCTTGGATAATCTTACGTTTTATAATTAATAAATGTTATCAGGTGGGTATTATTATTGGTTTATTTACATGATATTTATTATAAACCAATTAAGTCTTTATTTGATATTAAGTCTTTATTTGATTATGGTAATCAAAATGCCTTAAAAACATGTTTGTAATCACTTTTAAAAACACAGTATTATTTTATTAATTTGCCCTTGTATCATTACAGATTTAAAATATTTTTAACCTTCAAATTAATATTGAATGACTGTATGTTTACATGCCATATACTTAAAATATATATATATTTAAAAACGAATATGTTCCATAAGCAATAACTGTAGTAAAAATTCAATATCATTACTTTTTGTTTACGAAACTTTTTTTAAAAACGTTCTGTCATAAAACGTGTGACAGTTTATTAAAACTCAATAATGTTCATGTCGCGTTGAAAGAGACTTGATATTTTGTTAAATTAAAGCTGTTTCTTTAAGCCTTATTTAGGTAAGATTTCGACAACTATAATATCGAACAAACTTAAGGCTCAGCACATACCAGTTTTGTATTTCAAGCAATTTATTTCTCTTATATAAATTAAATTTTCAAGCGATATATTAATGAAAATACATACAAAATAAAAAGTCAAAGTACTTAAATAAAATAGCTTGTATAATGTTTATACGCCAATTCCATATATCTTACAGTTGTATCTTGTCTATAGAGCGACCTCAAATTATAACAGTCGTTAGCTCACACAAATTATATATATTAAAACACATTACGTTACTCATGTTTATGTATTAGAATTCTCCTGAATAAAATAACCAGAAATCAGTTTTATTACAAAAAACGTTCTATCCCCGGATTAATTTTAGAAAAAAACATTAATTGTATGTAAGATATCATATTTCTGTATGATCATTAAGAGGATTCCATCCGCTTATAGGTTTTGTGGGTAGCGGTTATGGTTACATTCCATGATCCATCTCGTTCACTGTAATTTTCCTATAACACATTACATTCTCATTTTGGGTAAGAGTGCATTTAGATTGAACCGTATCTTAAAATGTTGTGAAAAATTAAGGCGATCGTTTAGTTTATTTTATAAGCTTGAACAGTTACAAAACTGGGTTGAACATTTAACTACCTGATATAAACAGAATTCGTTTTATTTCTGCAGATGTAAAGAAACATAAAAAAACTACGAAACCGTTCACTCGGCTTCACACTCTAACATTCCATAACACTAGTTTACTCAAGTTGATTATTATTCTGTAATGTTTAAACTTTAAAAGCATATAAAATTAATAATTTTGTATAATGATCACAGTGTATGAAATAAGAAATAAATCAACATGCTGTCTATTAGAACACGTGTGTTATCTATCCTATTATCTCCTAATTATTGTAATTTATGACCGAAGGGTGGGCGGGGGTTAGACCCCACGGATCGCAATACAAGATACGGTTATACAATTCATCAAGTTCAATGCAAATGTGACAATGTATGTATTTGTAATAGAATCTATTATCGCTTGTACAATCATTCTTACTCCATTACTCCAGTGATAGCTACTGGTCCAACAGACTATTTCATTAATTGTCTGCGAATTACTTTAGCAGTAGGTGTAAAATATTTAAGATATAAGATTAATAATGAAGATAAATTAAAGTATTTTAAAAATTGGTTCGATTGCCTTATATTTTATGCAATTTAAGACATTTGTAATTAGTATTTGCATGGACTGCATCTAAATTACCATATGATACGCTCACTGGAAAATGCCACAAGGGCGAATTCTTTAAAATAACATTCCTACCTACATAAGAAGCTTCATTTATCTCATTCGGTCAGGGTGTAAACAACTAAATTACAAATTAATACTTATTACATATTATTATTAAACACATTTATTAAAAACTTCCTGTTGACACGCTGTCATATGTAATTGTTACGTAACAGAATTACAATCAAAATAACAATTTATAATGTAACATAAATTGGTCCGAATGTAAGATATTGTATACGTGTTGCGGTCACACTTAAAAAAATGATGTTTTTATATAAACAAAAATAATGTTTTAATTACTATTTGTCGCGTATCAGCTGATACGTGTTAGCAAATAAACCCAGGCGTCATAAACATAACTAATTAGACACGCGACTGTTAAGCAAACGAATCAATGCGGCTCGTTGTATACAGAATAGGTCAGAGACGTACTAAAACTAACATGAACACATATCCTGTAAAGGAACTTTCAGTTTGATTCTATATCTTAAGATATCAGAAAAGGGTTAAGCAATTTATGATGTAACTTATTGAACGTAAATAATTATTAGTATAAAGAGAATCCGTCTGTGTTAAGGCCGTGGGAAGATTGTTTTTATTCTTAGTAAATACTAGTTTTTCCTGAGAAACTACGTCAGTGACAATTAAACAGCATCATCTAACAGATATTCAATTAATATTTCCACCTCTATCTCTATAACACATTATAATATATTGATCTGGAAAATGTTTTAGATTAGTTTATTTTATATATTTTCTTAATTTATAATAACGTAGGCAGTTTCCATTCGCGAAACCGTTGTTAATGATGTTTTTGAATATTTATATTAAAAGAGCTTCTTATTTGGCATCTGTACCTACAGTTTATTTAGGCCGCTGGAAAAATTGGCATCGAACTCGATGATTGTACGTTAAATCTTGATTTGGGTCACAGTTTATTAAATGTAAATTTTCTTATTTAAAAACTATTTTGTTATGTTAATAAATATACTTATCTGTAGGTTTGCGATTTTCTGTAGAAATAAACACGATATTATAGTGCAGGATCATAAGGTTGGTTCATAGAAAAAACTACTGAATGTACATCTGAGTTATTCGCTTTATATCCAAATGTGTCTTAAAATATTGAGTTTCTGAAATATTATGTAAGAACAAATTACACATAACGGAATATGTACCACTAATAATAAAATATAATACAAAGTTAATACAATACAATAACAATATTTTAAAAATCAAACAACACTCATTTTTAGTTAAAAATAATTATATCGATTTTGGAATTCAAAATCGATATAATTATTTAAAACTTTAATTATTTAGTTTGGTCATTCAGTCAATTTAGGTTTCAATTGAAAATGTTTGGGAAGGAAACACAACATATCTAAAGTGTCGTCTGCCAAACTACTGCGTATTTTGGAGGCAATATAGCTGGCAGCAGCAAAGACCCTTTCGGTTTCTACGGGTTTTTAGTCCCGCAAATCCCGCGCGGATCCCGCGCCCATAATCCCGCATCACGTGGGATTCGAAAGTGACGCGGGATCCCGCAATGCCGAGATCTCGGTATTCCGGGATTGGAAGCCCTAATCTACATACACAATTAATATGTTTACACCATAAAAATAAAGAAATGTTGAATATATCAAAGGAAAGTTTTTTTGCAAAATTTGTAAATAAATTATTACTAAATAAAGAATCTTTAAGTCGCACTCGCTAATAATATTAATATACTTCATTGCACACCACAAAGTTAAAAGTACAGTAAATAATATTAAACAGTAGTTATAATGATAAAAATTGTGACGTAGGTATTTTTATGACGCAATTTTTATCAATCTTAAGTTTCAAAGGTAACAAATGCGTATTATGTTAAATTCAAAAAAGCTTTAAAGCTAAAAGCTATCATTTTATTAGAATTTGAAGTTAAACGGTTTCTAATGTATGTTCAGTATTAACATAATTTAAACATAGTGCATAGCGGTCTCTCATAGGTTCCTCGTTTCGATGTTCTCATAAAGTGTCCAGTAAGTTCAGGAAAATCGATAACCTTATAGAAAAAACAGCTAAATATCAAATGTATTAAAATAGCACATAAAAATTATATACCTTCCGTGTGTTATTCTCCAAATCAAACTAATACCTAACTGAATAAAAATCCACTCTGAAGCTTAAAACCAAGCGAACAAACAGACAAGATGATGATAATGATGATAGCTATTAAGAACTATAAAACAGATATTAATTCTTAAATAGGTTTAGACTCATCTATTATTATAATTTATTCAGTAAACGTTACTTCATCATGACGTTACCGGATATTGCTGTAGCCTATGCGGATGAAGAGTGATGAAACATAGTGTCTACTCTCACTTGGCACCCTTCAGTTCAGTTGTCTGAGTGTCTGACATTTCGTATTTCCGTTCACTATCCAACCATCGGGATGAGATGTCTGCCAAGTTATTAAAGTCCGTTATCCAAAAATCGGTTAATTGTTTTACGCATATTTTCTCCGACATAGTTATCTCATATTATAAAATTTGTTTCGGATTTGCAAAATTTAAATCATCGTGCTATTTATCACATTATTTATAAAGTAATATTTCAAAAGATATAATACAGTTTTACTTCTTTTTTTTTGTCTAGACATCAAAAAAGTCAGATCTAAAATTAAAATAGACTGAGCATCTTTTGTCGTTTCATATAACTAATTCAAATTCTTTAATTTGAAAAAAGTCTGGACACACAATGGTTGATTTTTGGTGTATTAATCAAACCTTACTCTCAATCAATAAGTTTAGATCACTTGGGATCACGAATCAATTCGGAGAAAAACCTATAAGATAATTTTATCTCAATTAAAATATTTGTATATAATAATTATTCAAATGAAATGCCAGTTTCTTGTTCCTTTTCTTGTTATTGCGCCATATTAAAACTGGTTTCATTATCAAAATTGCGATTGCTCATATTATTCTGATAATACATTAATATCTTACCACCAGTCAAAGCTCAAGTGTTATTCAACCGTGTGATTCAAAACACTTTTATAAATGATTTGTGCGATCACTTTCTATTACGAATGAATAGCAACTGAAGATTTATTTATTGATATATTACTTACGAGATTGATGGTGATATTATTAACTACGATACGATAACTACGGTACAATAGATATTAAAAATGTATTAGTATTAAGTAACAAAAATAATTAATACCTTTTGATGTATTTTCTTGTTCTAGTTTTAAATAGTGTTGTCTTCGCTTAAATCCTGTTTAGCGAATTATCCACGTTATCTAGGTGACTTCGGATTGTTTCGTAACTGTCGCAAAAATGCGAAATCACTGTGTCATCGTGACTGCTAGTTTTGCGGCACCGTTGTAGGTCATTGACCTGTCTCCCGAATTGTACTAAGATATGGCAAATGTTAGACGCAGATCTTATTAATTGATTATAATTTGACATAGAACTGTATTTTACTTATATTTTAAAAAATACGTTTGTATGTAAGTTGTACGTTATGTATGTATATATACATATGTTATGACTGTCTCAAAGCTGATACGCTTTCGAAAGTGGTTGTATGTTTGTCACGCCTTTACCTTGAGTCTCCATGAGATTGACACACATACAATAACCTTGTAGATGGAAACTATCTATTTTTAGTGACATCAATAACTAAGAAATATATAAATTAGTAATACCTATTTAATCTATTTAGATATTAGTATTGCTTCTAATAAATCAATAACAGTACAAGCAAACAACGTAAAGGCGTAACAGAAGATTGATACCTTCGTAGTTACAACGACCTTGGCCGTCCGTGCCTAGACCCGCCCGGCACCACTGGCTTTAAAAAACTTTAAATATTACGCTATTGGTTAAGAACTTGTGTAATCATTTTTAATAAATATAGAATGCAAATAAACCTGCCGCATCTGCCGTTGAATTAGGCATTCTATAACTGATCGTCTTTATCGGGACAGTGGTGACATACCTATATAAGGCTTCTTTCGAAAAACTAACTTCTGATTTTGCAGTATAGATAAACATTGAAAAGATGCCACAACCGAAATTGTTGTTTGTATATTATATTTCAAAATGAATGTTATTAATTTTACATATAAACTATACTTTTAAAAGAGTGTATAATATACTGCCAATATATATAGATACTATAGGAATATTCAATTATTTTATAATTTATCTATCCGAAGTGTGAAAAGTCATTCGGTAGCTTCCGCAACGTTAAAGTCCTCATTAAGATACTTCGAATGCCTTGAAAGCTTTTACATGAAAGTGGTACAAAGGCAACAAACCTTGCCCTACTGGGTAATTATTAACCACCTTTCTAACTGCCGACATACCGTTCGGCTCAAGCACAGACTTCACGAGAGTGAACCAAAAAAAATACGAGGATGGATTGTTCTGCATTGTTATATTTGGTTTAATTTCACTATAGCTTTATTATATAATAATAAATAAATATTTTTTTACCAGTAACACCCTCCCAATTTTTATGTTACGAAAACTTTGATATTTTCTGTAATCTCAAAGCTCGTGCTAGGGACACAGAACTCAATTTCGTCAGTCGTTTTCATGTTGCTAATAAACATTTTTTATTTAAACCGGTTATATTGATTTAAAAAAATAATTGTTATGCTGCAGAAAACATAAGTACAGTAAATGATTTATAATGGCCGGATGTCAAAACCATATGCATTAATTAATTATTGGTATTATATTACAAAGAAAATTATTATTTTCTCAGTTAATGCTCTAAGTCTATAAGTATCGTGATCTTGAGTGTCTGTGCTATTCTTGGATGTTGCTGCCTTTTTTTTATCCTTGTAAAGCTTTTACAGTTTGAATGTATAATTTATAACAAAAATACTGTAGGTACATACTACATACATAATATTTTTTTTTTTTTTTGTATTTCTTGATGATATACATGATTGTACATGGAACTTATAAGTATTTCGTAATAATATTTTTATATCATAAAGAAGCATTTTTTATTATATTTATTTGACACATAATTGCGTATTGAATATATAATAATACTAAGAAAACATAAATCACCGATTTCTGTGCGTTTGTTTACGTGCCAAAGCTTACAATATCCGAGACGTAGGTCAATGAACTGAGTTCCGTTTACAAATACACTTCGCACCGCATCTTGGAATTAATCAAGACTTAATCAGATCTTTGTTTAACAAAAACCTTGTTTAATTAATTTTTAACATTCATTTTGAAGGGTTCGAATTAAATGTTTTAGGTATATAAGGTCATTATCCCCATGTCAAAGTACCTGACTTGGTAAATGATACACGCAAAGATGCCATAATTCTAGACCTAGACTTCATATAACGGCCATTGATCCGTACCAGGCTTCTGAGAACTAACAACTGGAACTAAATACCAATACTGATTTAAATCATAAAAACTACACAATATATTCAGACTATAATAGATCAACCAAATAATGTTTACTCATTGAATCGTATAAAAAATATTATTATATGATTACGTCACGTTTTTTATTCAAATATTTTATCTATAATATAATTTATCTTTATAATTATTATATAAATATAATTTATCTTCTACCAAGGGGTTTTATCTTACAAATATTGGTTGGTTATCTGTTTTTTTTTTGTTTTTTAGAATCTAGATCTTGTGAGATAGGTATATAACCTGGCTTAGAATATATAACTAGTAACCAATTTTGTCCACAGAACTAGCTGAATGTATAGAAAAATTACAATTTACCGTTTAAATCGTTTATATTTCTTATAGAAAAACGGATATGTAATTCATGACGTTATTATTTCAAGGTAACCGTTTATTCTAAACGATTAAGTAATCAAATTTATTGTTATTGAGTTACTTCATTTGTTTATGATAATCGATTTAATAATAAAGTCTTATTTAAATTAACATAAATTACATTATTATACATATTGTAATTAGTAATAGGTATAAAGCAAAACACTTTTTGACTTTAAAACTACGTTACTGTAAAATGGTTAATAAAACAAATAACACCTTATCATAAAAAAAAATATATATATAATATGATTTATTAATCTCTCCTTATTATCAGTATATTACATATAATACACCCTTTTTACTTTAATGTTGTCAGTTATATATACATACACGTCTATTTTAAGATCACTAGCTCTCGCCCCATCACGATGGTATCTGTTCACTGCTATAAGAAATATCCTTAATAATGCATTAAATGTTTTAACGCTTAGTATGTTTGTTTATATCTAAAACTCCGTAAAACCCAAGGCAGACAGAAAATAACAAATATTTACAATATACTAACATGTTTTCAAAACTACCCTCTCTATTTCTATTTTAACTTTTGTGTTTTTATATTATCAGTTTAAAGCATTAATTTAATAGTTTGTGTTATTAATAATTAATAATTTTAAAATGTATGGCTCTGGAATGGTCTCTTTGAAATTTTCATTATAATTTTGAAATTAAATAAATAAATGTATTTAACAGTAATAACGTCTGTATAGTCCACATGAATCTTTATTAAGTGCGTGGGATAAGAGTTGATAACTGTTATAGGCGCCGGCGCAACCACAAGCTGTGGAATGTTGAAATAAAACTTGCAAATGTTTTATTTTGTCTTAATAGACAAACTTATATAAATAATATGCCTATTACAATTCGGTTATCATTTACTTCGGAATGTTTAGTCTGGTATACCTACAAAACACATTCTCACATTTATATCGCTTTAAAATGTTTACATTCGGGGTATTAATATTTAGTATTTATTTATACACTAATATCATTATAATATCTCGGTTAGCAATAAAGATGACTGTAATTATTGTTGTTTATTTTACATTGTGCCCATATCTATTATCTCTTCATAACTAATATTATTATTACTATGTATCTAAATGTAATTTCTGAATATCAATTTATCATTATTTTTCACATCCAAACCAGCAATTATGACATTGATACCTGATATAATAAACAAACTAGTTGTTACCCGCTATGTTTTGTCTGCATGTAGTTTCAATACACACCTATTTGAATCAGATATTGTTTACTATTTGTATTATTTCAATTTTGTTTTAGTGGATTTTTTTTTCTATAATAAAAGTAAGTATCCTAATTTATTCATTGTAATATCAGCTACCCCCAAGTGAAAGTTATTTTAAAATCGGTACCTATAGCCGTTTCAAATATTAGTCAGATCAAAAAGACAGACAGAAAGAAAAAAAAAGATGTATGTATATGTATACATATAAAAACTGGTAATTTGGAATTACAAACAGACATTTTATTTATATTTATGGATAATTACTTTTCTCTAGAGTCTAGATCATCAGTTCAAAATGTTATAGGTTGTACTATAATTTATCTAATACAGTGGACGCCGCTTATTGTGATCGCGGTTAATGTTATCAGCCGGCTATTGTTATCGAAAATGGTCGGTCTCAAATTTCTCCTTAAAAATACATTTGAAAAAAGGCGCTTATTGTGATCAAAAGTCGCTTATTGTTATCGATTTAGATGGGTACAAATGCTATTTATAGAAATATTTATTACTAAGATAATCCTCATTCAAAAATCCTTTTGTTTGAATTTACAATCTTTACCTATTGTACAAATTCCGACCTTCCGATTAAAAGTTTCTCACTTTTCAAAAGGAAAAGAACACCTGGTCCCTTTCGTTAATTACCTTTTTGAAAACAATTAAGCGATGGTCCAGCATTTGTCTATAAAAGGCTTGAAAATTCGTATTTCCCTCAGTTCTCCTCAAACTACCGATAGAGTTGAAGTAATCGTATCTGAGACAGTTTTTAAAACATTTTTTGAGTTTCATCGTTCGAAGTGCTTAACTAAAATTAAAGTCATGCTAAAACGCCGAGATTATACGAATGAAGAAAAACAACAAATTCTCGAAAAGTAATGCTGATGCTGCGATTCAACTGGGAATTTCTCAACCACTCCTGTATAAATTTCTAAAAACAGATCTGAAATCGAAATATACTATAGAGTACTTAAATCAATTCTAAATTATTACAATTCATATTTTATCATTATGATCATTTATTATGTGCACTAAAATCCCCCAACAAGCATGAAAAGTACCATCCGCATAATGTTATCATTCGGCTATTGTTATCAAAACGAGCTGGGCTAAAAGTGATCACAATAAGCGGCGTCTACTGTATATATCTTTTAAATTTATATATAATTAGTTGTTTACAAACTCTTCATTCTGTTATAGCAAAGACAACATCTTGACAACCTGCCATATTAGGATTAGTTTCTGCTTTCTGAATCGAATTATAATGAGCCTAAGAAAGGGTCTTGTATTTTCCTGTTTGTTACTTAGATTTATCTGAGACAGAAATAACTAAAACTTTTTATAAGAATCTAAAGCAACTTCGTTGTATGTATTTGTTTGTAAAAATAGTGATGTATATATATGTTAAACCGTAGATAAACAATTTGTTATAGAAGTAGGTCAGCAGATAAAGTTTAGCCGCAAAGCGATTTGTTAAACTATTTTCGTTTTCTTCCGCAGAAAGTTTATATTAATCGATATCTTCAAGAACGTTGCACTTCACTACAAATTCGCAGATTTTTCACTTATTTTTATTTAATATTGAAATTAATTTTATGTAGTATTTCTTTTATTTGAAATTCGCATCATAAAATAACTTTTTATACTTAGTATATTTTTTTTATTTGGGACTAATATTAAATGAAGTTGGTAAGAAATTTGTCGTAACGTGAATTTTTGCGACAGCGCGATCGTAAAAGTCAAAAACGGTATATGGTCTATAAAAAGAAACGAATTCTTATACCCCAGTAAAAGAAATGTAGCCATTGCACGGGAAAATAAAATATTAATAGGAAAAGTGGTATTATAGTGTATGTACGAAACGTAATAACTATCTTCTAACCATTTCCCTGTCATTTCAAGGTCATATGCTAGTAGATATTGCTTCATCAGCGTAATTTCCTTTAAATATAAATTCAGTATATATATTTGTTGTTTAATTGTATTTGTCACTTGTATATTCAGCTAGATCTGTTGTCCTCTATGGGAATGCGAATTTCCACAATTGAAGGTATATTATATATAGATTTATTCATATAATAAGTTCCATCATACAAGATTGAAATCGAAATTTATACATTATTTTTAAATTGTCCTATCATGGCCATAAATCTACACAAATATCTGAGATCGCGGGTTTGAATCCCTGCCCGTGTCGGTTTATTTTTCTTTGTATATTCATATAAAGTTAAGTTCGTTTCATATATTAAATTCGGTGGTGTATTAGGGTTGGGGAAGTTATTGTGTAACGTGGGCGCCGCTGCGTTACATAGGTAGTATACATTATTTTTAAATTCTCCTATTATGGCTATAAATCTACACAAATAAATAAAAGTATTAATTATTTGGAATATATGTAGCCAGCGACTTTCATTTGCCCCCCCCCTCCCTCTTCCTCTTCCTTCCTTCATTGTCAAATCATAAACCTTCTATCTATCGTCATTCAAAATGTATACAAATTCACAAAATTTTACTTTTTTAGCTCTCGAGGCAAAAACGAGGGTTGTTATAAGTTTAACGTAGTACTTGTGCGTCTGTCAGTGGCATCGTAGCAGGAAAACCTAACGAAAGCCTGGTCTCTGTCCCAACATCTTTCTTATTCCACATCTCCGAAAACTTCGTAAAATAACCACAACCGTCAACATACCTACATACATACAACGGTCCCCCGACGACAAAACAAATAAGTACATAATAATGTTATTTTTTTACCTTTGTAGGCGTTTTTTTGTGTCTGGGGTTTTTAAAATATTGTATTTTTTTTGTACATAGCTCAGAACATAATTTATTTTGAAAGAATTCTCAATGTTACCACCCCGTTGGTCGAGTGGTTAGTGCAGACGCCTAACGTGTCACGGCGCAATGGGGCTCGGGTTCGATTACCGGCGGAGACAGGCATTTATGTGATGAGCATAGATGTCTGTATTTCTGTGTTTGGTCGTTCATTAAATATATTCTCAGTATTTATATTTGTATTTCTATGTATTAGTATCGTTGTCTAACACCCTTAACACAAGCAAATAATTTGCTTACTTAGGGGTTAGATCAATGTGTGTAATTTGTCCCGATATTATTATTATTATTATTATTAATGTCAACCGGGACAATAAGCTACATAAATGGCTCATACCGAACTTTTTAATAATCTGTCCAATACTTTTACTTCGATGCCCGATTAAATAAACAACTTAAAAACTATGGTTTTTAGTTATGTCTCATGTAAGTACCTACTAAACACGTAGCAATCAGATTTATTCTAAAATTTAATTTATAAATTTCTCGTTACTACATTATAACATATAGTATGACCTTAACATAATCGTGGTACTTACGTATGTCTGTTATAATCTTATTGAAGCAAGTTATATTTTTTTAACCTTCTCAAACTCCCTCGCATGTCAGAGGTATTTAATCCGTACCAAACCATATGAAGCGATCGATACAGATCAATGGTACCGCTAATACCTTGGTTATGAAGTGAGGTACCAACCCACACAATTCCTTAGAGTAAGATGATAAAAGACCTATTAAAAATAAATGAGAATTGTTTTTCGAAATTCAATTAACATATGCTAAAGTATATTCGCTGGCATTTGCAAAACACAAAGCATTTTTTTTTGTATATATCTATCTTTGTATAGACACATTCCACCCCTTAAAACACCTTATTTTACATATTATCTACCCTTTCACATGGAGTTTCCTCGACGTTGCCAATAAAAAAGATAACGTTCCCTCAGGCACCCTTTATTACATACATAGTTGCACTTTCCTACCCTTCAATAAACCGGTTACGGTAATACAATCTTTATTACAGGCACATAAGGAATAAATCAGCATAAATAATTGTTAACTAATGAGAGCTTAGTCAAGAACTGTATGCACTAACCGCTTACATAATGTTTGTTACTAGTTTTACTATGGGATTACATGTTCGTATTTAATCTCAAAACTGAAGACCCCTTTCAACCTCTATTTATCTCCTTACTATTGAAACTTACAAAATTACTATCTGTTTTATTCAGTACTTCTTACATTTAGATTATTTTACAGGATGTTAATATCTAGTCTAGACGGTACAGATATGTTTTCTTAAAACTAATATTATTATTTACAGATAATTTTCTTATAACAACTTTGCAAGTCGATGCTCACTACGTTCTTGTATCATAATAATTTACGTGATATATTCAGCTAGATTTATTTTCTTGTTAAAAACTCGCTTTTATTGATTTGGAAGTACATTCGTTGTGTCATTGAAATAAATTGCTTCGGTATTCTTTAGTCTGAAGATCTGTATCCTATTACATTAGATGCAACTTTCATTTTATACGAGACATTCAAATATGACTATTAAGATAAAATGTTGCAAACTGACTACATTTTTCGAGTGCAGAATTCATGACGTCTGCGACAAATTCAAATAGTTCTAGAATCTTCTCATATAATATAAATCAATTAGAATTCAAGTTTTAATTGGTTTGTAGATTATATTTTAATATACAGTATGTATATTGATTTCTTCTTATTTAAAAACAGTAGGTACTGTAGGTATAGTTTAAAAATAATGTAAACGAAATAATTAACATCTATACATATTACTTAGTTCTAAATCAACAACAATCCATTAATTATATTTTCAATTTAAAAAAGGGGTTTTATTTATACCAAATATCAATGTATTTTTTTTATATTTGGCATTCAGCTCATGTTCAGATAAGCCGCTTTGATGGCGTTGGCCCCATCAGAGTGTAACACCCTCATATTTAATAGGAGAGTGGTTTATTTATAGAATATAATTTATTGTATTATTATTTATCTTAAAAACAATAAAAAACTTTAGGCTAAGGCTAACTAATAAAACTTTTTTTTTATATACATTTTAAGCATTTACTTTAACACTCTTTTTATTTGAATGTGAATAAAATTATGATAGATAAACATGATTAATAAATAAAACATTTTATTCATGTTCAAAGCTCCCAATAGCTAGGAAAATTGAGTACCACAGACCTAAAAAGAGCTGGTAATTCGAGAGTACATAATACGATAGCAAGAGACGGTTTAAAGGAAATATACTTATAGAAATATGATTTTTTATAAACACCTTTACTTTACTACATACAACTGTAGACTTGTTTATTTCTACGATTCATATTTTTTACTACTGTAGTAATATAGCCAATATAGTTGTAATATTGTTTAGAACATTTAATAAATAATTTATCATTAATGCCTCCTAGTCAAGTCGAAGTCTAGTGAGGACCGGATCTGTATCCTGTTCGTCTTCATTTCCCGCCGCACGACAACTGAATAATTCATTATCTTCGTCAAACTCACACAAGGACAGGTCTTTGGACCCTTGACTGTAACTTATATAGATTTCTACCCATATCCAGAACTTGGGGTATTCAACTCCATAATACATTATTCCGCTGAATCTTATAGTTGCTGGTCCTTGTGCTTATGTAGATTAAAATTATATAAGTTTTATTAAAATCTTGAATACAGAGATTTTGCAAAAGATAAAAATCAAAGTTTCCCAAACTATCCCCTCATTTTTTTAAATTTTACCGCATGTTTTGATTTCACTGAATTATATTTGATGGTCACAATCACTAACAGATTCACACACAAAGAAAGATATTAACATAAATACATATAAAGAACCATATCATAAATATCACATATTAAAATTTAATGTTGTAATCACTTAACAATAATGCCGTTACTACCATTATGGTGCGAATTTAATATATATATATATAAATGATTAAATAATTCATTATAGGTCCAAAAAAGGGCTAAGTACCTAAATTTAATCTCCAAAGATAAATTTATCGAGCGACGAACGATAAACTTTCAACTGTCGTCAACGAAAGTGCAATTTCGTAATAACTGGTTTATATATCAAGTAACTTTAAGCGATATAATTATCACAACAGTCATATACGTGAAATGTCAGAAATAATGATATTAAATACTTCCACGGTCTGTCGTTAAAAAAAAAGAATAGAAAATATTCTTTCTTCATTTTTGCAATTTCGTAATAATTTATTTTTGTCTTTTTATATTTATCGTAATTATCGCCATGGGTTTGAGCAATCATTATCTGAGATAAATACCCATAAAGATTTATTATTTGGTAATTACATTTTAATATGTATGGTTTTTCATTAATATTCAACACGCGAACATTCAATGCTCATCTCGACTCTTGCTTCAGCTGTCAAGTAAACAGTAAAGCAGGCGCCGATCTTTGTTACTTTTGATGGACGTATGAATCCAACTCCGATGTAACGTGTGATACATTAAGGAAGTTTGATGAATTATTATGAGTTTTTTTTTGTCATTGTTACTTTATGAATTGACAATGTGCAGTATTAATGACTTAGTGTTTGTCATTAATTATATATTTTTGGACTTGAAACGGTAGTTATTTACGGTAGTCTCATAATTAAATCGTATAACAGTGACCACCTACCTTGAATCCAAGTGTTGTATAAATTGGAATGTTAATATTCTATATAAAGCAATAGTAAAACAAATCCTACCTACTATCTATATGTTCTCGTCACGTCGGGAAATACGCTGAGAATTAACCGATGTCTCGAGGTCACTATTCTTTGGGTTGAGTTTTATGATTTCTTAATCGCTCACGTGTTTTCCAAATTAAGCCTATTTAAGTTTATTACAAATATTAATATACATATTTAATTTTACAGAAATTCGTATTTCTATATACCGAATACTTGATAAAGGCAATTCCAACAGTCGGAAGCCAATGGTTAGGGCATCTATGTTTAGGTTTTAACGAGTGACCTAAATCATACAAATCGATTTCCTATACCACTGTGATTGTTAGAAAAGAAATAGTTCGCTTAAAGTCTCGAAATACAACAGAATATACTACTATATATAAAAAATATATTTACGTAAAAATAATGTAAATTTTGAAAGAATGTTTTTAATACGTAAAGCTTTCAGCTGGTATTTACGAGTGTTCCGCAGCGAATGCATTAACATCAAAATGGCGTCACATAACACCCCCATGTATTATTTAGGTCACATAGATTATGTTCTAGGTACATCCCACTTTAAACCTACGTATGAACTTTCATTTTGTCAATGTCAAGAGATGTATTATCAAGTACACATGATTTAATATAAGAATTGCATACAATCTTTCGACAACTATCGGAACTTTGTTAAGTATTACGTTATTAAAACACAACAAATGTTTTGGAACTACAATACATATAAGATAAGGTTTCGATACCGACATTTCTAAAAATATAATTACCTTTGCTTGAAAATATCTACAAACATGTATGTATGTATGTATGTAGTCATGTTAAGCTTATTAAAATTTTCAAATAAATGTAGAATGCAAAATAAACCGACACCGGCTGAGATTTGAGGCCGTGACCACTGGGAAACCGTACCGTCGCTCTGCCAATTGAGCTACCGTATCACTATAATTTCCTTTCTCACGCTGGCCTACTTGTGAAGTTTTACTGATGTCTTTTAGACAGGTCTTGCTACTCGCCCACCTCAGCCGTTGATACTGTCAAATTCTAATGTTATTAGATAATAGATAAATAATAATTATATAGTCTCGTTAATATCATACCGAATAAGATACTCAAGAAGATAACCAGTAAAATCTATACGTGTACATTAGAAGATATTGTATTGTTTTTGTATCCTTCCAGTACTGCTCAGCGAGGCCATTCTTTCTGATGACACGCTGGAGGACAAGACCCTCAAAATCACAGACTTTGGATTGGCTCGTGAAGTATACAAGACCACACGGATGTCTGCGGCGGGGACCTATGCCTGGATGCCACCAGAAGTAAATCATTTGTTTATAAATTATAAGAATTACCTTAATAGTCTATCCTACATAATAGGAACACACACTAACGTAAGACTTGTAACTTGTGCGTTGGAATTATTTACTTTAAGACCTTCAACTAACGTAAACAACTATGCCGCTGGAAGAAAATACTAATGTGTATGGAATTACATACAAACATGCGTAGAGACACAGTATCTTATTATATGGTAGAGGGTTATACATAACATTGAATAGATGTAGTCTTATTAAGATCACGCTCTTTGCCAAGGTTGCGTATATATTCCACTAAGAAAGTTGTTGTTTGACTTTTTAAAACGTTCTTATGTGTAAAAACCGAGACTGCTCTAAATATATGTTTATGTGTGTTTGGGGAACACAAATCAGTGCACTTAGAACTTATTTTTATTTCTCCCACCATAATTTCGTTTACTTCTTGTTATCATTCAACCCGTGTATCCTAGCCTGGATTTAATAAAAGTCCCAAATTCATTTCGTTGTTGAAAGCACCTGTCTCACAATAAAACATTGATTACATATAAACAACAACATAGGTACACATCAAAGCCCAATATTACAATATTGCAATATCTAAATATTTATTAATTAACCGCTCCGTTTAATAAATATATATTTTTCTTTTAAAGGTGATAAAAAACTCAACATTTTCCCATGCATCAGACGTGTGGTCTTACGGTGTTCTTTTATGGGAGTTGCTGACGGGAGAGACGCCGTACAAAGGCATCGACGCGCTGGCGGTGGCGTACGGTGTCGCCGTCAACAAACTGACCCTGCCCATACCTAGCACCTGCCCGGAGCCATGGAGAGTACTCATGGAAGGTGATTAATACCATACATCACAAATACTAAATAAATAGCTACGAAGTATCAATTCAGTAATCTCATTTGTTACACTATACCTCAATAAAACATCAATTGAATCATTTCAGCCTGTTGGCGCTCCAATCCCCGGGAGAGACCATTATTCCCGGAGATCCTGGAACAGCTGGACCGGATCGGTCAATCAGAGTTCACGCGCGCTCCTCACGAGTCCTTCCACACCATGCAGGACGGCTGGCGACTGGAGATAGAAGAGGTGCTGCGAGACCTCAGGAGGAAGGAGAAGGTGAGGGATTGGGGGAGGGGGGAAAACGGTCATCTCATTAGTGTCTGGAATGTTCTCATTTCCAAATAGGGTTTATGTCAGTTTATTTACATAAATGATATCTAATTGATGCTTTAGAGTAGAGTGATGAGCATGCGGTTATAAAAACTTTATTGTAGATTTAATAAAGAAAATTATTATATTCTAGTTGACATTATTATTAATTTACCATCCAATTCAAAAACAGTACTTTTTTAACAAAATAAATCACATTCAATGGGTTCCGGTGTAAACTCAACACTGTAAATGTTATGATACATTGATTATTAATATGGGTGTTGTTTTCCATACGCTTGCAGGAATGCAAAACTATAGAGGAGGTTAGTGATTATGTAAACTTGGGTTATTTTGCATTTATGTATGTGCTTTGTTAATGACAGTGTTTTATAATTTTGCGGTTATGTTGTTTAAGCTTTGTCATATCATATATACGAATATGTGTTAAAGGGTGTTTCGTATTTTACTTGTTGGACCCGGGGTTTTCAGTCCCCTTAGCCTTTATTATTTTTATTAAATTACTAATTGGAAGTTAACACACCTTAATGTTTGGAGAAATACTGTCAGTAACGCAAAACAATACCATCTTTCTTAGGAACTCCGATGCCGTGAGGAAGAGTTGACCCGAGCACAACTCCAACAACGGCTGGTGGAGCAGAACCTGGCGCAGAAAGAGAGAGAGTTGGAGATGAGAGAGATAGACTTAGCGGCGAGAGAGCTGCATATACTGATAGTGGCGAGTAATATGTCGCATACGCAGCCGCCTCAGCCCAATAAGAGAAAGGGTAGGGTAGTCAAAAATGTTATTTTTTTTATATATTTAAAAAGGTTATGTCAAGAAACATATGAAGGTCGATGAAATAGTTACATACTTGAAATCTTTAAATTTCATAAAATCTTTTTTTAGGCAAATTTCACAAGATGAAGTTACTCAAGAAAGACACAATCTCATCTCCACTAGACTTCAGGCACACTCTGACAGTGCGGCAGTCCGATGACGAGTCCAGCGTGAAGCAGTTAGTTGCCGTTGCTAAAGACACCCCACCGGGGTCCCCGGCGATAATGAGACCTATCGTTTGTAAGTTATCTTTAAATTTGTAGGTAGATGTTAAAGTTCTAAAGAGGATTTTACAAAAAAAAAATGAAACAAAAGAAATTATGATTGTGGCGTCTTACGACGGCAAACGACTAACATTTATATATTTTGCCACCCTCAGTACCTGCTGACGGAGTCAAGGGAAAGACGTGGGGGCCGTCCACCGGCCACCAGCGAATGAGAACACACCTCCCGCTACCTGCCTTGCGGCCGCGAGCGCACAGACCATCCACATCCGCACCGCACCTGCCGCCTCACGCACCGCGTGCGCCACACCCAGGTACACACAACGCACCTGCCGCCTCACGCACCGCGTGTGCCGCACCCAAATACACACAGGCACACACATAACGCACCTGCTGCCTCACTGCGTGTGCCGCACCCAGTTACACACTAGCACACACAACGCACCTCACGCATCGCGTGCGCCACACCCAGGTACACACAACGCACCTGCCGCCTCACGCACCGTGTGTGCCGCAGCCAAGTACACTCTAGCAAACACATAACGCACCTACCGCCTCACCGCGTGTGCCGCACCCAGTTACACACTAGCACACACATAACGCACCGCGTCCGCCACACCCAGGTACACACAACGCACCTGCCGCCTCACGCACCGCGTGCGCCGTACCCAGGTACACACTAGCACACACACAACCCATCTGCCGCCATGCGCACCGCATTGTATGAACCCAGGTACACACTAGCACAACACATAAACCATCTGCCGCCACGCGCACCGCGTGCTCTGAACCCAGGTACACGCTAGCACAACACAACCGATCTGCCACCACGCGCACCGCGTTCTCTGAACCCAGGCATACGCTAGCACAACACACAACACATCTGCCGTCACGCGCACCGTGTGCTTTGAACCCAGGTACACGCTAGCACAACACATAACCCATCTGCCGCCTCGCGCACCGCGTGGTCAGAACCCAGGTACACGTTAGCACAACCCATCCGCCGCCACGCGCACCGCGTGTTCTGAACCCAGGTACACGCTAGCACAACACACAACCGATCTGCCACCACGCGCACCGCGTTCTCTGAACCCAGGCATACGCTAGCACAACACACAACACATCTGCCGTCACGCGCACCGTGTGCTTTGAACCCAGGTACACGCTAGCACAACACATACCCATCTGCCGCCTCGCGCACCGCGTGGTCAGAACCCAGGTACACGTTAGCACAACCCATCCGCCGCCACGCGCACTGCTTGTTCTGAACCCAGGTACACGCTAGCACAACACACAACCGATCTGCCACCACGCGCACCGCGTTCTCTGAACCCAGGCATACGCTAGCATAACACACAACACATCTGCCGTCACGCGCACTGTGTGGTTTGAACCCAGGTACACGCTAGCACAACACATAACCCATCTGCCGCCTCGCGCACCGCGTGGTCAGAACCCAGGTACACGTTAGCACAACCTATCCGCCGCCACGCGCACGGCGTGCTCTGAACCCAGGTACACGCTAGCACAACAGACAACTGATCTGCCACCACGCGCACCGCGTGCTCTGAACCCAGGTACACGCTAGCACAACACACAACCCATCTGCCGCCACGCGCACCGCGTGGTCTGAAGTCAGGTACACGCTAGCACAACACACAACCGATCTGCCGCCATGCGCACTGCGTTTTCTGAACCCAGGTACACGCTAGCACAACACACATCGCACCTGCCGCCTCACGCACCGCTTGCGCCACACACGCACACACACACACACACACCGCACCTCCGTGCAGCACCCAGGTACACACTAGTACAGACACAACACATACATTTTTTTAAGAAACAGATACACACGTTTTATTTTAATCCACCGAAACGTGTTGTAAGTGATAATATTATTTTGAATAATAGTCTTTTATGCAATATGGAATAGTATCATTATGATATATTTTGCTATGTCTTAACAGTTATTTTACCACAACTTTCGAATATCGGTTTTCGGAATTTCAAATGACTAACAATTTTAACAATCTTATTAGTCTACCCAACAGCACATATTATTATTACTACATACACTTAATACAATTCCAATTAATGATATCGTTTTTTTATATCTGCGGTATTTAGTACCAATGAGATATTGGTTTATTAAGAGCTCTTTAAACATCAATTCATTTTTTATTTTTTTATTGAATTTGTCATTTATTCAATTGGAATGTATCCGTTTTTTGTTTGTTTATAATATGGATAAATAATTATAATAACCTTCAAACGAGACATAAGTGTTTCTACAGTTAGTACGTTGTTTTTTAAATGTAGAAATAATTGTAGTACATACAGTAATAACGTACCAGCACCTAGGTAACAACAGACATTTACATGTACAAAGCAAATAACAAAATATAATCGCAACCGCGACAGGGCTATTAACGATAAACGCGATCGAGGAACCGAAACGCAAACCTCGCAAGTCGAAATCACAAGTACGCGCACCGAAGTCCGAAATGGCGAAAAAGAGGTCCGGCAGCCACGACGACCTCCTCGACACCGAGCCCCGGAGGAACAAGTTCCCCCTCTGCCCCATGTTCTCCACCGACATGCCCCACCACTACGATACAGTGTTCGATCCCCCGCAAAATAGGAAGGAGAAAAAGAACTTCCTAAAAAGTATTCGCTCCAACAGCCTCGCGGGGCTGCTGGCGGTGGCGGGAAACCTCGGCCCGGACACCGCACAGCTGCTTAGGGACGAGTGATTTGTCTGATTTTGAATTTGGAACGTACCACTTTTAATACTGGCATACTGTTACGCGTTCTGTTTTTTTTAATGTGACGTTCCATTTTAATACAAGGAACTTCTTAGAGTAATATCTTTTGACAGATGTGACAGTTGTTTTGAATTAACGTACAAATTTTGTTGCCATATTAAATTCGTAGTGACCATAACATTCCGTGTTTGCATTTCAAAACTTAAGTTACAATCGCTGTTTCCACATTTTACAATTAATAACATAATAATGCGATATAAATTAGATATTTTCTTTGACAAGACAAATATAGAAACTCGTCCCTAACACTTGTATGTAAATAATAATGTTCCAAGGATTTGAATTAGTTTATAAGAATAGATAGATAAGTAGGACAAAAAAATAAAAAAAAGACTTATATTTCTTAGGTAAGCTAGGTAACGTTTAGTTTAGACCCAGTGTGTAATAGCGTATTTGACAGTTTTGCGTCAACGTAAATATTTTTTTTTTATTATATAAATGACAACTGAGATACGATACATTTTTTATTTTTTATCAGGCAACATTTCAATAAAATATTTTTCTTTACTTTTATGAATTTTGACGCATTTATCTCACTAGATGTAATTTTAGAAGTTAATTTGTATCTGAAGCAGTGGATTAGTTTTAAAGTATGTTGTGTTCGTTTTAATTCGATATTGATATTTGTGAATGATTAAAATTGTTTTGGCAAGTAGTATTCATTTAAAAAAATAATAATTAATCATAATAACCGCCATTTTTATATAAAATCTACTATCGATATATAGTCTTGCCAGTTACAAAAATCGTGTATCCTTGTAAAAGGATAATAACGTCATAGAAAATTCAATAAAAATCTAAAAAAAAATATGGTTTTAGTCGTTATCCTTTTACGAAGACACTACTAATGGGCGATTTTATTTTTCTTTGATTTTTGCTGCTCTAAAGGAACGTCTCAAGATAATCTGCCTTATCCTTGTAAGTACTTTTTTTTTGTATAAATCCTTTTTCGACTACTTTTGATAAATCAAATTTAAAGCACATGTCACAAAAGATTTTTTTTAAATTAAAAAATAATAATAATAATGTAACGACATATGAATACGTTAGTTTATGATAGTATTTTTAGTTAATAATTTTATTATTTTTAAGAGATTGTGTGATAGAGTTATATGACATGTATTTGTGAGTTGTTTATAGTATAATTAGTTTCGACTCGTATATATTTTTTATCTGTACTTTTTTGTTTTGACGTATTGTTTTTTTTTGTAAATTGTAAGCATTTGTTTGCTTCCAGCCTGTTTTATATCTAGTTTTAAAATGCTATGCATGCTTTTCAGTTCATAGTTACGCTACGTTAAATTTTAAGTGAATATTATTATATATGTATGTGTCGTACTTACTTATTTGTTAGTTTGTATGATGATTTGCTTCGTCGCTATCACTATGTCGGCGGCACGCTTTCAAATGTTTACAATGGTCTAATATTGAAACCTGAAAGTCTATATAATATCCAAATAAATATAACTTAATATGTTGGCAAATTTTTTATTATAATATATAGTATTGAAAGATACTGTGAATATTTTTTCAAGTAGACTTTCAGTATTACAACAACTATATCTAGCAGTAGGTAAAATACGATAGTACAAATAAGAAAGAATCGCTGTAACAATGTTCCTGGTGGTGGATTGAATAAAGAGGCTCCGATGTAACCAGAGCTGAGGTGACCAGCTCCGACCAAACACATCAAATATAAAACACTCGGTGATCTGGTTCTCTAGATATTATAATTAGTATTTTTTATATATATTAAATAAAACCTTTTCCATAAAATCGACGCTGGTGTATTCTTTTAACATGGGTTCTACTAATCAAGCCACTAACGACCCCTTTAACATTCGAGATTGAAAATATATGGCTAGAGAAGTGGTGAAGGGAGGACGAACAGTGGAATAAAAAACCGGCTTTTGCTTACCTCATTCCGGCTTTTAACGGGATGGAGTCTGAAGATATAGGCCATTAATTAATAACAATATTAATGTTACAAGTGACATGAAAAGTTTATTTTGCACACGTAAGTATATTTAGATTGGTTTTTATTTTTCGCTTTTTATGTTGCTTATTATTTAGTATGAACTGTTTGGCATGCGTAGACAAACTTGTGTGCATGGTTGTACACGTGTAGGTTCTTATATGTATTATTATAAATTGTTATTTGTTATTGATCGATCGTATGTATATATTCTATTTTGTGACTTACCTGTCCTGTCATAAATTTGTATTTAAAATGTATTGATTTTTAACCATTTAATATCCTTCACAAACTTGTAAGTTAGTTTAAACTTAGATGTATGATAATTGGTTATTTTCACGTGATTATTCCAATGTTGTTATGAAGATGTAACAAATTTAAATTATTAAAGAATATTTTCTTAGGACTGGGTTACCACGTATCACGATGAATGTACGTTGTTATCATGGTTTTCACGGAGCTTAACGTAATAAATATTGCTTTAACGATGTGATCACCGTACATTAGCACGCACTAGGTGTCTAGACTAACCTGTGTTTTTCATTTACATAGGTTGTTTTCTTCCTTACACAGACTTCAGTCCCGACGACTGGGGCCCAGAGTACCCTTTGAGCACAACATCGAGGTATACAGTACCAATGCCAACACTCTACAGTACTGAAGGTAACTTGTATGTCTGTTTATTCTTTAAAACTTTTTTTAAAATTATGATATGAAATTATTTAAAATTTATAAATGTACACATATAATATAAACAATGACAATTAATATTTTTTAGTTTTTAGTTCAAAAGAGAAATTTAAAGAAATCAACAAATAGTAATTTATTTCTTGAATTCCCTTCTTCATTGATTAATTATTTTTGTTGTAAACTATTTTTTATTTCGGGAATTATTAGAAAATATTTAAGTCTTAACCTATAATAATAATATTCCAGGTTACAAGTACAAGAAGCCCAGTATAATAGAGTTGGTGCTGTACAACATGGCGGCGCTGCTTGGTGGCGTGGCGGCCGGATATGACGTCAGAGTGTCCAACGTCAGCCCCCTGCACCCCACCCTACAGCCTCATAAGTGAGTAATTGGTATATTGAAAAAAAATAATATTGTTTTACTATAACTTTATTCTATAATGCAATTCATAGCCAATTAAAAGAGCTTATAAAATATATATAAATTGTTCCCTCGGTTATTACTCTGCATTTAGATTTAAAGAACTTATTTTTTTTTCTCAAGAACACTTATAAGTATTACCATGCTGTATATACAAATATTTTATTAAAAATGCAACAAATATTTCGACCGTATGTATTTAGAAAGGTAATGAATGACTCGTAAGTTTGGAAAACTTATATTTTAAAAATTAATAATTTTAAGAAGTTGTAGAACAAATATTGGGATTGATGAACAGAAAAGAAGAGATGGTGAGCTAATTACAATTAATCCTGTATATTTAATTTTTATATAATTTTCCAGACCGGAGCTAGAGACGGAGGTACCGGGCGCCACCTTGTATGAAGGCTTCGGCTTCGCGCACAACACCTACCACGGACCAGCGAGGCACCCGCGGGCAGCCCTCACTGCGGTACATACACACATACATATATACACACACGAACACAGAGAGGGAAAGAGATATATATCACTCCCTCATATTGTCTGTGCATAGGTTATGTACTGTTCTAAGTAGTCAGAATTATGAATAAATATTAAAGCCGAATGTTACCGAAACAAGGCAATCCAATATATGTTTTAAATGATCGTGGTGAAATATAGATAACTGGAGTAAAAAATATAATGAGTATCATTCATTTTTTAGATATCCAGTCTCCAGGCCGAGGAGCAGAAACCGATCCGGTTCACGGACTCTCCGACGCACTACGCGCACGCGTCGTCGTCGTCGGGCTACGGACACTCCGCGCAGCCGCTGTCCGGCACGTCCGGCCTCGGCACCAACTACACCTCTACTAACTACACCTCCACCAACTACACCTCGACGCAGCACACGCCCTCCCCCCGGCGGACCTCCTCCTCCACGTCCGACCACCTCGCCGACCTCTACCACAACTACCGGGAGAACTTCCAGCCCTCGGCCTCGCAGGAGCGCATGCAGGACTACTACTACCGCGCCGAGCCGTTCGCCTACGACCGGACCGCGGACTACGTCGTGAAACACCCGTACTTCGGCTACGACGAGTGCTCGTACGAGTACAGAGATTCGCCGGAGTATCGACCGCCCTACCTCGCGCATCGACGGACCCCCTCCAACTCCTCCGCGACGAACTCCCATCCCGAGGAGTTCTCTCCCTCGCGGCAGTACCGGGAGAAGCACCCCAAGGACAGGCGCGAGGAGTTCCGGACGCCGCAGAAGGAGTACCCGAGGAAGTCCGACGAGTACTCCCTTCCGAGGGACTACTACCGCCCGGAGCGGGAGGCGGAGCGCCCCGCGGCCCTGGGGCTCGAGCCGACCAAGCTGCGGTCCAGCCTCAAGAAGCACAAGAAGGGCTCGGGCAGCTCCGGCGGCGGCTCGCCCAACCCGACGCCGCCCGACAGCCTGAGCGAGACGGACAGCTCGTACGCGTCGGCGCGCGACTCGGCCGCCGGCTCCGCGCGCGTGCGCTTCAGTCCCGACGCAAGGCGCTCGTAGCGACGCGCCGCCTTCACGCACTACCTCGTGTGACCGACGCCGCCTCGACTTGTGTTCTACTACTGTGACTAGTACGATGAGAAGACGTACTTTTCATTTAGTTTGCGGTGTAATTATTGTCGACATTCACGCGAAGTAGGCGGGCGTGGTTCGTGAGCGAGGCGCTTCGCCGTTAGTTACTGTATCGTGTATCGTAGTCTAGTGTCGCGCCGCGGCGTCTTATTATCTTAAAGTTGAGATTAAATTGTAGATTTCCTGACGTCGTTTCCGTTGGAGTGGTTATTCAGGGTGTTACTTGTAGAGTCGGTGATGTAGGCGCAAAGTAAATACCTGTACAAATGTAAATACGCGAGCCCCGGATGAGCTTTTTATTTAACTGGCATTTATTTTTGTTACAGATCGATTTTTTTTACATTCTGTTAATTTATAAATAGTACAAATATATTTTAAGATGTTCGAGTGACTTTAAATAATCGTGATCTTGTGTGTATATTCGACCTGACGATTTATGATACTGTGTAAATCTAATAGATGTATGAATTTTGTACAAAAGATCAAATATCAGATATTTTTTACAAAATATCGAGTAACGGTAGCTAGAGTAGGCGGCTTTTTTATCCCAGGTGAAGTGTAAATTAGAAGATGTAACTAGTCGAGATTTTATATCGCAGGAGTGTTGCATATCCAGGTTAACTGATATTGTATTTGATATTACGCTTTATGTACCCGGAATGAAATTATTTATATACTACTCGAGCTGATTTCTTCCAAATTGGAGGCCTATGTACTACAGCTTCGATAGAACGCCAGCGATATTAATTGTAAGATGTATATCAAAAATTTAATATTAAAATTAGCTTTCATATTATTAGCAAAAACCAGTGCCTAATGTTTGCGGGAACGGTTTTATGAGATTTTGTCATAAAAAAGTGGTTTTTGAATGTATTGATTATTGGATCTTGAGGCCAGGCCAGTAACACGCTGTATAAATATTTTGTTTACTCAACGTGCAATAAGTTGTAATTTTTTTGCGTCCATTTTATTTTATTTTAATTTAAACAATTGTAAAAATCGTCGTGAATTAGCAGTATTTTGTGCAGTATTGGAGGTTTGATGAAATCTAAGTAAAAACTAAATAATATCTTTGTATATTAAGTTCAGTGCCAAGTGTTGTATTTAATCTTATCTTTGAATTAAACTATTTTTTTATAAAATTCCTTCACATAGTATCCAACAATGATTGCTGTAAATATGGAGATTCACGGCGCGAATACTTAAAAAACTCTAGTCTTGAATATTTTTATTTAATATAACCTGGCAGGAGAGTGTTAGGATGACTGGCGGTGTACTTAGGGTTTCTTGTAATTTATATTTTGTCATTCCATTGTTTGTATGAACCATGCATTCCATATTGTTTGTGGTCGTGATATTATGCTCAGTTTAAAGTTTATCGGAAGTATTGTAGTGTCGATGGTTCCGTGTGCCAATAGGAGATGAGAGGATGCCTTAAGTCTGTACGTTAAACCGACAAATAAAAAATAGATTAAGCTTTTTATGATGTTTTATTATTTATATTCCCTACTACTTAACTAAAGCGGTCACTAAGAAAATATTTACAATACCATTTTTATAAAATTGCCATTGTATACATAAAAAGGCATATATTATAAATTAGGCAGATTTATAAATATTAATCTGAAAGTGATTAAACCAGAGGCAAGATTGCCTTATTAAATTGATTAAAAAGGTTTTTATAAACATTATCTACTTTCACTAAGGTGTTTTAGGAAAAAACTTTCCTAATTACAGTTTATTTATTTTACAACAGTGGACCGTCTAAAACACTAATGTGACCCTCCAAAACACTAATGTGACCCTCCAAAACACTAATGTGACCCTCCAAAACACCAATGTGACCCTCCAAAACACCAATGTCACCCTCCAAAACACCAATGTCACCCTCCAAAACACCAATGTGACCCTCCAAAACACCAATGTGACCCTCCAAAACACTAATGTGACCCTCCAAAACACGTTTTTGTTTTTGACACAAATCAGTATTTAATACCATTAGATTCCTTTTTTCCAAAATCCGTTTGTCAGTACAACTAAGAGTAGTATCTCAAAACAAAAACGTTACGACCTATTCCAAAGCACCATGAAACAAGAGATGACTTGCGTCATCGGTTCAATACAGATGGCTTAATTATAGGTTTATGTTATTTGTGCCAATTAGTTATGTTCAATTTTAATCTGTATTTGGTTAACTATAAAACATATTAATACTTATATAATTCAGCTCATTCCACTAACCGCTCTCTTTTAGACTTAAAAATTAAATAAGGTTCGCAAAGCTGATGTCACTGAAACTAGCATCATTGAAAGTATAGCAGTTTAAAACTGAATGCAAATCGAAGTAACAGTGTTTAAAACGTTTCACGAGGACGATTAGTTTATAAAGCAGAGATTAATAAACTCTTTTATTATCAAATGAATGAATACACACGAATTATTTTGTAATAACGCCAGTTTTAAAATATATGATTAAGGAATTACTACAAGATATAAAGAAAACAACAAGTATATACAAAAACAATTTATTGTATCCTGAGTAATAAAATACTGTTCAGTGCATGTAAAAATATAGATACTAATAAAACTTGTGTTCTTAATCTTAAATACTACTTTATACAGTTTCCGGGATAAAATGATCTTACATAGAGAAAAGATAATACATAGAAAAATTATTAATTGGCTTTTGTACACAGAATATGGTTTTATTTAAGAAGAATAACAAACCAACGTGTACTAATGAAATCGACCAAAACACCCATTTCTCAACCCTGCAATTTATCCAATTAATTTTAAATATAATTTCGGTTCAAAACCAAACCTTAAATCTATGCGATGGAAATCACCAGAAATATCACAATCATTAAATTATGTGTAAAACTACATCTAATCTTACTTATATAGAAGTACAAAATTAGTTTATATGACTAGTGGAAATGCTAGTTTAAATGCAATATATTGTGTCTTCAAAAACTGACGATAATAATAAAATTGATGTAAGTGAAAAAATATATTTTTTCTTTCAATCGTATTAAAACTAATAAAAGCTAATGTGAGAATAACACGAATCGTGGGTAATTCATAATATTGCAAAAAATAGTCGAAAGTGAATAACGCGCCCCATACATCGTTGCGATGGCAGATGGCACTGCGCCAGGAACATCCAATGACCAGAGAAATAATCTTCAAAACGAAAACTAATTTTACATAACTACAATCTTGGTTTAAAATTTACATTGTTTAACCCACACTAGTTTTTAAAACAAGTGGATGTACGAAATACGTATAAAGATAAATCTCGCTTAAATAAACTGATCAATGCTATGCTCCTCTTACACTATATTGTTATTCTATTTCATACTTATTCCCTTAATTTGGCTCATAGCCTATAATCCCGATCAAATATATTTCACCCGATTAGTATTATTAATTTTATAAGTACGAATCGTTTCAGTCGATAGGACAGGCCTCAGCAGTATAAACATCTTTTAGATAACTTATCAAGCTAATAATATTCCTATAGGAAACGGGAACGTAACTAATAAACACTGCAGGATCAAAAGACGACGAGTTATGTGAAATTATATTTTAGACATAATCATAATTAAATAAAAAATATTATAAAATAATTAGATAACATAATCAAATGTTTCAATTTGTCTGACTCTTGTAGGGATTCCATTTAGAAGATACATTATTATGTATTGATTTACAACACAAAACTTCCTATATCGTGAGTCAGTTGCCGCTCGAAATACTAAATATTTGCAGTCTGCAAAAATACTAGAATAATAACCTAATTCTCAATTCTTTGTAACGAAAATAATTAAATACAAAAAATCTAAACTACCGTCATGATTATATAATTAATACAAGTTAAATTTAATTATAGCTAAGGCAAATATTTTAATAGATAAGAAGTCATTCTATTATCTTAGCAAAATATATATAATAAATAAAATGAAGCCGAAAAATCTGGACATTACTTGATAAATGATCCCAAAATATATATTCTCTTTATAGCTTAGTTCATTGCGTCCGTTATCTTCGGTAATAAACACAGTACAGTAAACATGTTATGTTGATAATATAATCCTGTTTAATCTACGTTTTTGATTGAAGAGACACGTGAAATTTACATGAAATTGGTGGCTTACTAAAATATATTCATTAATGTTCTTATTATTCAGTTAATATTGCTATTAAATCAATATTAATACGGGTAAACATGTTTTCCTCGCCATGAACAGACGTTTCAACGACCGTTATAGATTTTGTCTGCCCTTTGTCTGAGTTCGAATATTAATTTTGCAATATTTTATACCTAACATTTTTTTAATATATCGAATATGAGACTTGAAACTCGTTTATAATTATATGTAAATTAATGAACCACTGGTGAACTACGAAAAGCCACAATTTCCATTTTAAAGTAGATTCTAAATAACCTTGAAGATTTAAATGAAATATAAAATATTTAGTCCTAAACACTTAATGTATAAACATTAAAATGTACATATGGGATGTTAATTTCGAATGTTATTGATGTTCGAATCAGATTTTTTTTTGTCTTTCTGGCATCATAATGAAGCGCTCTCTGATCATCTATACCTTAAAAATACTAAGGCCTTTTGATACTAAACATTAAAACAAGTCTGTTATTTAAAATGGAGCACTATATAAAGATAGATTAAATCTATTGATTTCATTTTCCACGCGGTCTAGCCGCGACCGGCGCCTAAACTAATTCTGCTCGAGTACAAAAACCCCGAACCATTACAACATGACTCAAAGTCATGTCTAGTCATGTCTTTGTAAAGCTTATTAAGTCTATGACTGGTTTTTCTTAATATAATTGATGTACAAAGAATTTTAGAAATATGTTATAATTTTAGGACTATTTTCAACGCAAGATAGGTAAACGTAGCTTTACGTATAAAATATACATATTAAAGTGGGTACATAGTACCTACAGTATAGAGGTTAAGCTTGTGTTTGACCTGGGGCTAAATATACAGAAATATGGATTCATCTTGTAAGACTACATACAGTATATACAACAATAAACCGACGAAAAAAGGTAAATCTAATCAAAAGAATTTATTACAAAAACACAATTATTAAGATTTGTTAGAAATAAAAGTAATTAATTATATTTTGATTCTGATTGTTGTTAGTTTTTTTTTCACATTGAATAAATATTTAATAATTAATAATTCATAAACTCATTGAAAGTAATCTGTGTTTAAATTTAGAACCAAATTTGGAACATTTTGAAATTGTCGCTAACACTGCGAGAACATGTTAGTTAATACATTCTTTGTTTCTATTGCAAGTAAAAGTTCATTGAATCCAATGACATTGACTAAGGTTAGTATTTATAACATCTGCAAGATAGACGAACCATGTATTCATTGTATGTTAAGAATAATTATCATATGGTCAGACCAACAAACTTGATGAACGGTTAATATCTCAACCTAACGGCGTAGCGGTTACTTAAGTACAATATACGTAATGCTGTCTACTTTAAATACCATTCTTTGAACAGTTCACATTTATCAATACAAAATAATACTTTAGGTGCGAGATGAATACTTTTTCAAACAATGCTGTAACAAAACCATTGTTATTTACACTACACTGCTACCTGAGGGATGTTGGATTTTAAAATATCGTCAGACAATACATAAGGATAAAAGTAACCGATATCAGATGAGATTTCGATAAAAGCAGTTAAATAAAATACTTTTTTTTATTAAATATATATATTAAATAAAATTTAGCACACAAAAATACATATGAATTACTTATATTTATAAATATAACCAGCATATTATACCTATTATATGAAATTTGCTTAACATAAATTATAATAATATATATATTTATAAAGAAGTTAGTAGAGAAATACTTATAGTTATAATAATTGGCAAATATTGATAATTTTCTAGCGTCTACCAAGTCCTAGCCAAAGTACGAATAAGGACTGGGGAGGGGATAAGAGTTAGTTACATGTTTTATTCGACGTTTAACATCTTGATGTATTCAAAATAATATTATCCGATGGAAATTCTATCTCCAAAATTTAAATTTTATCATAAGTATTAAAATTAATTGATGTTTGTATTAGATGCATAGTTGTGAGATAATCTTTATTGTAATATATTGTTATTAACGAATTGATAATTATTAATTATCATGACTTGTGCACAAGAAGGCAACACGTCCAGAAGAACTCAAACGACTGTCGGATTTATTTTGTTTGTAAATATTATTAACTATTTTAATTTCCTCATTGTTCAGAAGCCAAGCATATCTTAGGACTAGAAAAAACTACGGTCCTTAAGTGTAACAGTAATCTTTAAAATCCGAGTACTAGTATTTTCATGAAAAAATATTACAAATACTTATATATGGAATGATACTTTTTAGAACTTTGAACCCTTAACCAAAATATTTGAGTGCAAACAAATTAAATTTAATACATCTATAAATATAAAAGGCATACAAAACCTTAAAGTCGATATTAATATAAAAGAAACTTTCCTTTATTTATGAGACTAAATGGATTTACAACGCGTGACGTGAAAAAGGTTAACGACATATACTTGCGAACAGACGAAAATATTTATAGCTTGCCCTTGAGAAGGACGGACGAGTACCAATCTCTGGGCGGCTTCATCGACCAATTGCGCTAAATTGACAATATATGTACGACCAAATCAATAGTTTGTTGATACTAACTGGTGTGAAGTCATCTTGTTATCTGAACAAGCCTTTGTTGGTTTACGATTCTAGTTACTTCACCTTTTGTAATTACTAATTACAAAGTTTACCGAACTGTTGAGATACCATATGCAAAACAAATATTTATTCGTCCATTAAGTATAACATTATTAATATGAAATTATTTATTTATTATAATACTACTCACCATGTAGAGGTCATCCGTCGCTTTCTACTTTCTCTTATTTATTTTCGATCCAAAAGCAAGGGGTTGGACACTAAGATTAATTTTATTCTTAAATTGTGGCAGTTTTGAATCACTCTTTATTCTTTAGTTTTGGACCACTGTAGTTGTATTATCTTATCTGTTTCCTATGTCCCATGGACGCACGATAACAGTTACGCATGTAATTAACGTTTATGTATCATATTATCTCCTATGAAATATCCGCCTACTCACCCTACCCTAGGTGTGACTTGAAGCCCTACAAGGTCGAGAGATTAAAGCTCAATATCAAACATCAACAGCTCGGGCCTCAGACGTTATTAAATATCGAAGAGTTTACCGAACCGCGAATGCTAACTGGGTGTATCGCCAAAATATAAGTAATAATATAATGATAGAAAATACAATAACGGAGGCCATAAAACCTGCGGTAACATAAACAAATAAAAACTTATTTCTGTTCTCCACTACACAACATGCAATATTGAAGCAGTTTTACACAGCTGACCTGCCGTCGGACAATACACATACAAATATTATTTACACGTTAAAACTACTGCCACAAATAATTATATGTATTATGGATTATACGTATATTATGTAAGTAAATAAGGATAGGACGAGGATTTAAGTATATAGAAAAATAATAGAGAAATATACAATACACTCTATTTAAACATGAAATTTATTAAAGTTTAAAAACATACAATGGTTGTTTACACAAAATAAAAATACCTGGAGGGTGGGGGCGACGCAGGGGGACTGGCAGGCGGGCCCCGCGCCGCCATAGACACATACATACCGACAGGCCATACATAGTCCAATAATATAATATCATATCATACGATAAAAGTACACATATAGGATACTGTCAAGCAACTCAACTCACAGGTAGTCATGTCGCGCTCTCGCCAGTATAAAACTATATTAAATCTTACAAAAATACTTATGCGACTAATCTGAAATGCACATAGAGGATCTCGCGTCTCGACTACAAAAATATTTTGAGATTGGAATGAAATCTTTCTTTAAGCTTTCGGCCCCGGGACGATCACAAACGAGACGGCGTTTAAAACGTCCGTAACCTAATTATTTCTCTTCTGAGTCTTAAAGCTAACCGATAGAACCTGTCCATTGAGCGTGTATCCGTTGAGGGCCTGGATGGCCATCGCGGCCTCGTCGTACTCGCGCATGTTAACGAACGCGAAACCCTTATTTTTCTTCGTCTCCGGATCCTTGATCACTTTAATCGAGTCAATGGCACCGTAGGGACCGAACAGTTGCCAGAGAGCCAGCTCCTCGGTATCCTCCCCCACGTTGTATACGTACACCGTGGTCTGCGGTGCGGAGGGCGCACCCAGCAACGGCACCGGACTGGCCGGGGCGCCTAGTAACGGTAATGGACTGTGGTTAGTGGCGGCCATGGGATTGAAGCGCTGCTGGCCCTTGTTGATGAAGGGCAGTGCCTTACCCGGGGACGGCAGCAACGGCGGCGGCGACGCCTGCGGGAAGCCGGGCGCGAAGGCCGCGGTCGGCCGGGCTCCGAATGCGCTTAGGTTGGTACCGTTGAAGGCAGGCGTGGAGCCGTTGAACACGGCCGCCGCCCCGTTGTATGATAGTGCCGCCGTCACTCCGACCCTCTGTATCGGCCGGGGAGCGTTCTTGTTGGCGCTCGGCTTGTTAGCGAACTTCACGACGATGGCTCCCGCGGCCGGTATAGGCGACTGCCCGTTCATGTGCGTTATCGCGTCCTCGGCCTGCTGTCGGGTCTCGTAGCACACGAATCCGATCCCTTGAGACACTCGACTGTTAGTAATGTTTCCGAATTGTCCGAATAATATGTTCAACCGCTCGAGCGTCATATCCGGAGGTAGATTACTTATATAGAGATTCGATTCGGTGTCGGGTTTGTGGCTGACCTTGTTTTCCGGGTTAAGAAGCGCGAAGGATACTTTTAACGTCTTGCCCTGCATCAACAGGCCGTTGAATGCGGCTCGCGCCTTCTCGGCGTCCTCGTGTTTCTCGTACTCTACGAATCCATACCCTCTGTTTGCTATTAATTTACAGCTTTCTATTTTACCCATGGCAGAGAAGAGGGCATACATCATATCACGCGTCATCAGTTCTGGAATATAGTTGACCATAAGTTTGGTAGGTGACACATTGGAATTAGCGTCGCCGCCGCCATTCTCCATATTCATGTCGTTTATCATTGTTCTTTATTGAACGAACTACACTACAATAAACAAAATTCTAATAAAACTCACACAGAAATATGTTGGTTATTTCATTTGCAAAAGAATACGAACAAAGAACGAACACAAAAAACCTAAATCGTACGAAAACGCCAACTGCAACGCCGGTTCACAAGTTCATCATCACACGACACATGAACGAGTTTGTTTTTGGAATGTTACCAGAACAATATTTTGTCTATATAATCCGCACGAAACTTTGTCGGGGTATTTAATAATACCTTGCGATGAAATTTAATAAAATTTACCTCAGTAACACTGTACTAATAAAATACATGATAATTAAATTTTAAAATACACGTGCTTCGTAAATATTGTCAAAATTCTAAGATAATTTTTTACGTGGCACCATTGGAGGTAATTTATTTAATCTATGGAAAAAAACTAATAAACTACATCTATCTTAAGATGTAAAGTACACTATCAATTTTAATTTTAAATATATTATATTATATAAAAGGAAATAGTGGTTACAATTACTTTAATTAACACTTTTGTAATACAAATAATAATATACTTTATTGCAAAGATAGGAAATTAAAGTAAAAAAAAAATTAAATAATAATTGGATTTTGTGAAGGAACGCCTTTAGACAATTAAAGGAAATAATAGACTTATACCATACTAATACTATCTTTTATTTAGGTATTTTTAAGTGTTTAGTAACCACTAAAATAGTACTGGCATCATAGAATTAAAAAATATATAATATCTCTATGACTGGCTTACGCTAAACTTCAGAGTTCAGCGTGCGTACGACATGAAGTTAGCTCTTTTAGGACTAGTGAACTGTGAAGTATGCCTGAGTCTAGACTTTATAATGTTTTATGACCTCTGTATAATTTTTCTAATGATTTTAATTTCTCTGTACAAATTTACAAAATGTAACCAAAAAAGACACGATTACTACATATTACTTAAGTTTGAAAAATATCCATAAACATGTATAGCCACGTTAAGTTTATTTAAATTTACCTAAATATAGAGTGAAAAATAAAGCGATACGGGCAAGGATTCGAACCCGCGACCTCTGGGAAACCATTCCATCGCTATACCAATTGAGCTACAGATACGGTAGCTCAATTGGTAGTGTTCTATAGTTGTATAAATTTATTACTTAAGTGTTTTTCGTTTATGAAACATTAATTAAAAAATGCAACTAAGTAATGGATAAAAAAATATCTTTCCTTAAAATTTATCTTATTTTGACGGACACTTTCATAACAAGAAAAATTCACCATTTTACAAATACTGAAAAATACAGTATTATACAATACATATTCATAATTTTAAACTTAAAACAAATTATTTAGGTTTTGAGTCAAGAGGAGAGAAGAACGCCGACGAAGATGATGGCAATGACTAGTAAAATACAAAATGACGAGTAAGATTAAATGATAAATTCAGATTATTTTTTGAACGAAACATCGGGTGTAACTTTCATTTGATCTATTCCTTGTATTTGGAAGTATTTCTTATTTCACAAGAACAAGTCTTCATCGTTATATAGGCCCGGCCTACAAGTAGGTCTATTGTTGACACGAATTTTACAGTAGTAATGACGTTGAAAGTTTAACATTTTTAACCCTAGATTCAGTGAAACGCCCGTATACATCAGTTAAGTATAGAGGGATATAAAAGCAGCAGATACGACTCCATGATCGTAATTTGTATTACATTGATGATAAAAGACATGCTGTTTTGTAAGCGATCCTGTGTTTTTGCAATAAATATAATATTTTGATAGCGCAATGTTTTTTTTCTTAAATAAACAATCTTTATTAATAGTTATATAAAGCGTTCATATAATATTTTCTTCATAGAGGTAATATACAATTTACTCGCTTTCGTTTTATTAGCTAAATATTGTATGTAGTATACTCTACATTATGTCACTGCCCACTGGCAAGTGTAGTGTCAAATATTGATACTTGATAGTTGATAGGTGTCACCTGAACTGAACACTGAATTGAGAATTCTGAGTCCTTAGTAAATACCAAATAATATTTATAGAAATTATATATTAGATATATCATATCATAGTTAATAACTGTAATACATGAATTAGTTTAAGAAGAATAGCAAATAATAGGTTCTGTTTATGATATACAAGAAATTTTTGGTTATAGTCATAATTCTCCTTATAAGGAGAGACCAACCATGTTTTTAACTAATGTATTATTAAAAAAAACGAAAAGCAAGTAAGTGTTTTAATAATAAAGCACCCAAAGTTTTTTGGGGTGAAACCGAATTATTATTTGTATAATTTTAGATTTATAATGGTTCTAATGGAGAGCGTAGTTTCTGGTCACCAGTTCAACAAAATCAGAGAACGCTTGGCTGATAAGTTGGAAGTAATACGTTTTGATCCTTACAGTAAGTGTTCATCTTAATTTAATTGATATAATACTATTACAACAAACTTTAACAACTTTTAATATACTACACTAGATTATAATATGTATATTTAATATTCACCACAAAAACTTAAAACACTATTATTATTATAAATGTTGTTCAGTTATGACTCTCACTAATTCACCTTCTCATCCAGATTTTTATAGCCCAGAAATATAAGATTGAAGGGATAAAAATAACATCTCTTTAACATTTCTATAGAATAAAAAAAACCAGTTCTTTTTTCATAATATTATAAACTATGTAGTAAAATTAGAAAGGCTTAACATGGCTTTATATGATTCTAGACAATTTCCAATGAAGAGTCTATAAAAGTTCAATTGTACTTGTTAGAAAGTTAGAAGAAAATATACATTAAAATAATTATTAGTGAAGATTTTATTTTAAATGATAACTCCATACTGTATGAAGTAACCATACAATATATTTTAGTAATCATTAAGTTTTATAATTGTAAGAGAGCTTCTCATGTTGTATTTTTTTTATTTTGTGAGTGCATTTAAGTGCTTATCTATAAATAATTTCAAATTTAAATTATAATAAATAAAACTCCACTCTATTATTAATATTAACCTAGATGAAGGAATCCTCTAGAAGTAATGAAAAGGAAATATAAATTGGTTATTGTCATATTTAGTATGGCAGTAAAAAATAAATTCAAACTTTTGTTCTATTAGATATACTAAATGGTATCTCAATGTTGTTATTAGCACCATGTTATCACAGATTAAAAAACATTGATAACTTATAATTATTATTATAACAGGTATGTGTGTGTGTGCACACAACTTGAAATGGTGTTAAGAATTTTTGCAAGTAAGTCTTTTTTCTTCTTTCAGTTCAACAAGAGAGTCTGTATAAGGAAAAGAAGAAAGTAAGAAGTCTGAAGTAATTTGTTTGTTTGAAGTAATTGGTACGGTTTTTAGTGAAATAATATTAGACATAGGAAAATAAAACATTGTATATTTTCAAAATGTTGTAATTAATTTAAATAAACATTTTCGTGATAGTGTATTTTAATACTTTCTATCATTTAAGTACAGTATATCATCAAATATAACATTATTCAATATAATAAATTTAGAATATATGCTTTACATTTCCAAACCTATACTACCATAGGCATTAGCCTATTGGCAAATAAAAATAGAATGACTCCTTATTTCATAGTAGTTCATGAAAGTGCTAGAAATTAAAAAAGAATAATATTTTAAATATTAACAATAAATAATTCATAGATGCAAACATTTAAATATATTTTTTAAGTCATTTGAATAAAGTGCTTATAATTATTCTCACTATCTTTATCCTAACATAAGAATCAAATTTCAAACAATTTAGACACATTTATAAATAGTACAAATTTTACAAGGAATCATACTAAAGTCTGTCAATGAAATAAACAAATCCAGATATTAATAACATCATTTGGGGAAATTTACAAACAATGATACAAGTAGGCATAGTAATAAAAAATTGCATTGATAATGTTTCAGATATAACCTATTATTAAAATTGACTAGACTGTTGTGTTCATATGTACTTAGTCACTTAGATAGGAATTTTGTAGTATTCCTTTAATAGCTTTAATTACATTTTCAAAATTACGAGATATTTATGATCTTTGGCATGGTTTAAAAAACAAAACATTTGATTGGTCCACTATTAAAAATAACAAGTACATTCAGCAAATTTTATGACATACTCTTTTGCTGTCATTTATATTTATATATATGACTTTTATATTCTTTTGCTGACAGTTAATAGGAAAAATATTTTATTCTATATAAGGATAGATGTAATATAATCAAAAATAAATAATAATTGCTACAAAATTACAATGTTAGAATAATTTATAAGATTCATTATCAGTCACGATTATATAATTATTCGTTTTAACATTTGTATTTATTAAAACTTTATCTACACTTACGATTCGACTAAATATATTTAAACATATTAAAATGATACAGCATTTTCGTTATACGAATATAATTTATAATTTTTCGTGGAGAAATATATTCTTTGACATCTTTCATCTGACATACTACTGCATCGGTATGTATGGCTCCATTATACCCGTAAACCGGAAATATTACACTAAATACTAGAATACTAGTTGATAACATACTGTTGAAACAATATTTAATAATTTCCTTATATTACATAAATATAGAAATCATTGATAAAAGGTAAATTGACATAATATAAATGTGAACTTATGTCTAGATAATGACAACACCAACTTATCTATCAATAATTTTGAAGGCCGAATTAATCACTTTTAAAATTTAAAAACGTTATATTCCTTGATAATTTACGTCGTTCCAAACTTCGTTATAACATATTAAAATGCACATACAAGATTCAATGACCTTATACATAGTAGAAATCTATGACATGAAGTACTTACCTGAAATAATAATGTATTTTTAATTGTACTAAATCAAAATCATATTTTGTTTTAAAGTTATTTCAAATGTTTACATGTTCTAAAAGATATAATAAAATAACTACTTAAATATTATAACTAGTAATTTATAATTATTATGCCATATATTATTTACTAATTTGTCACAATACTTGTTTCAAATTAAAATTCATCTTAATATAAATAAAATATATATTATTTGAATAATACCAAATCATAATATTTTTTATTATATAATTTTGTATATATTATTTAAAAGTGATGAAGATATTTATTTAACTCATAATTTTTTACATTAATATAATTTAATAATGTAATATAACATTTATAAATATATACAATAATTTTCAAATTAAATTACAATTATGTAAACAGAGTTTAGTTGCCTGTTAAAGCAGGTATTACATTCTATTATACATAATATAAATTAAAATTATACATATATCAAATAAATAATGACAATTTAAATACAGTAATTACACTAATGAGATCACTTAGCACTCACTTCAAGTCAGTTCCTCCAACAGAGGAGCTATGTCCGGGTACTTTCATGCAAACAACTCAGTTTTACTCGCCATCTCGTACTCGGATTCCTCCATTTTGTACATCTCGATCAGCTGGTCAAAGAAAATGTATACAGAAATATCAATGAATGTTATATATTCTTAAACATTATGTATATGTAATGATAAAATAGAAAATTATGTAGGTAGTGATATAATAAGTTATTTGTTTACCTTCTTTAAGGTAATATACACTTGTAAATTGGTTTGGGTTTTCACGTGTGTAATACATATATATTTTTTTGATTAAATAATTCTAAAATTCTAAGTGATTAAGTAAAAAAATATTATGCTGAATGTATCTCAAAATTACTAAAATCCTAAAATATGAGTTACATCAAATATTTATATAATGTATACCAAATTGCGTAACAAGTAATTACTGTAAATACATACTTAGTTATATGTATAGGTATGTATGTATATCTAGTTATTATACTTACGTTGTCAATGTCCTTGGACAGCTCCTCCATTTGCTTATCGTGCGATACTTTAAGCTTCTCCTTTTCTCGGTTTTGTTTGATGGTTTGAGTCTGAAAAATGGCCACTTTAAAATATATAAAAATATGTGGTTTAGACGTTTTTAGTATAATACTTATTGTTATTATTTATATATATTTAGTTGTTTTATATATATGTAACAACTCAAAAGAAACAAACAAAAAATGTTTGCTCCCTTTTTTAATTATTACTCTGTATTTTGTAAGAAGTTCTTAAAAGATCAACGGCCGGGTGCCATACCTACGCTTAGAGTTAATGCCAGTTCAGAGGCAACAAATAAATTTTGTATGGGAAAGCTAAAATATTAAAAACCATTAATTTAACAAGATGTAGAACAAATGTTGTTAGGATTGATGTAGAGAGGCTGCCTGCAAGAGGTGGCCAATTATTTACAAATAACGCTGTATATTAATATAAATAAAGGCATTCAGTAGAACCTATGACGATGCTCACACAACATGTTATTAATTACAAATAAAAAAAGTTGCCGAAAATTATTGGTTAGAATGTCTTCTATCGAGATGGTCATAATTTTGAAAGAATAATTAAATAATTATTTCTTGAATTAATTAATCCCGGACCGTTAAAGTAGCATTTATAACCTCGCTCGAGAAAAGTGTACAAAGTGCAATACATGTTTCTATTTCCAATACTATTTCTATCTATCACCTTGCGCTCCTCCATGAACTTCTTAGTATTATTCTGCTTCTTCTCTCGGAGCCGGCGATCCTTCTCCTGCTTGGTCTTCAGCGTCTTATCGTTGGCGACCTCCTTGCTCGTCTCGACGCCGATTTTGGCCTGACGAGAGTTCATCTCCTTCAGGTCCCTGTAAAGTTAAATGTTAAAGTGAACGTATCGTAACACAGAAACGAGTCGGACATTCAACTGTCACCCACAGGAACACGTCAAACACAACAGCTGGAATAATATATAGATACAAATAATGTCCCCCGGGAGTGTCCCCCACCTCTCGTGCTTGGCCTCCAGCTGCTTGATCTGCGCCTGCTGCGCCTGCTCCGCGAACCTCTTGAGCATGTCCCTCTGTTCGTCGAGCCTGGTGCGCGCGGCCGCGCTCCGCTCCGCGCGGTGTCGCCGCAGCAGCGCTCCCCACGCGCCGGCCTGCTCCCCCACTGCGGAGCGGAACGACGCGTCGTCGCTCAGCTGCTCGCGACTGACGGGAGAGAACAACGATCAACAGATGGAACAACAGACAGTGACATCATGTCATTTATGTTGCTCTTAAAGGCGAAGATACAAACGACAGCTCGATCGGCACAGAGCGACGCGGACGGACCTTTTGGACTCGCGCGTTAGAGACCCGCTAGTGGTGATGAATGTTCTCTTTACTATTTATTTAAAAACTTAAGTAAACGTAACATATCATTGGAAAAATACCAAATTAATATTTCTAATTATATATTAAAAAATATTAGAATGTTCAATGTTCTATGGTCAATATTCAACGCTCAAATGTTTACTGTCGAGGGTGGAGTTTTTTGGCTTATTACTGACATTTAATTATATTGTATGAAGATAATCATTTGAAAAACAGTTCCGAACTCTATTTGAAAAGTTAAATCAATAAATTTTTACCTTTAAAACTTTTAAATAAACCCCTAAATCTCTTAATTTGAAATCATTAGTATTAACATATTTATGATTAAATTATACATTTAAAAGTATCACAGAATAAAAATTGATAATTAGTTAACAGTTCTTTTACAACTAACTGTCTCCGGTAAGAATGGCGCAGGAGTGTTTCTCATTTATGTATTAAATCTAATATTCTATTAAAAGATTCTATAACGTTACCAAGTACATGTAGTATTCTAGTAATATATTATTCAACAGTAATGTGATGTATACAAAACACTCACTTTTTCCCCTTAATCATTTTCTCGAGAGCACTGCACTGTTGTTTCTGAAGCGTCATTTTCTCTTTGGTTTGTCGTTTTTTCAATGCGTCTAGATCTTTCTGTTGCTTTCTGCTAGTTTTTATGAAACCCTTCTCCTGGCGGAGACTCTCTACTGTAATCGGTTCGAAGACTAGTGGCTCTGAAACCATATAAATAAAAATATTTATATTTGTGAAGATTACACAGGTCTTAAGTATTTTGGCATAATATAAGGTACATATTTACATCATAAGTCCGAAAAATATTTTTAATAGCTAAATAATGACTTAATAATAGTAAAAAAAAAAGCAATTTTTGAAATATTTTATATCCTAATTGAATATAAATATTTTTTCTAAGAATATTCAAAAATTTCAAAGATACAAACAAATTAAAAATTGGCTGCGATAATGCCATAAGTAAATAAATAAAAAGATATTTCTGATGGAGTTATGAAATTAAAAATGTAACGGTTCTTATGACGTCATAAAATACATGACATTAAAAAATGAACAGCAACCATGTTATTTTCAATTTACTAATTGCTCTGTAAATACCTCGCTATAAATTCTTCATTCGTTCTCATAACATTTAATGGATAGTGGAACATTAATGTTATAGCATGCTATAACATTTAATTATTTCAGTCATAACGCTCGGATAATGGATTCCAGAAATTTCCACTAAATTAGATCAGCGAATACATTTATAACAAGAGATCTAATATATTTTAACTCACCGTTATTCACTTTCCACATTATAACTACACTATATATATGATTGAATTATTTAAAACATTATTATAATCTGTAGGTGTGAGGTGAATGGAGCAGATGTACTGACTACTTCAGCATATAGAAAACCGGAATCATTGCCGCAAATAATAGAATTTGGAGTTTTATTATTTTCACCTAAAACATATTCTTATCATGTTTACTCATTTATTTTTTCTTTTTTTTTTATATGAAATAATATTTGATTGCAAATAGTTTATATAAAACGACAATGTCACCAATAGTCTTAATTGCCAAAGATTTTCATATCTCAAGTAAATTATAATAAAAATCATAATACAATAAAACCCTAATCGCTTATGAATTAATCCCCACATATTTCCCAAAATATCCGATGTATTGTAAGTCTTGAAGCGTTACTTGTTCCTGGCTATTTGTGTTGAATAAACATGTACTGTGGCGTGCGGTTGGGAACTACACACTCTCGGTGCCCGCATTACTATTTGGCACATTCTAGTTCAAGGCGATTTAATTAATAAAATCCAATATTTATTTTGATTGAAATAAATAAATAAATAATTTATTATCATTCACCAAAAAATATGTGCAAAAAATGCGGTTTTTAGTTTGATTATATTATTTAATTATAATATTTAAATGTATGTTATAAAAAAATATATGTAACTCCTCACCCTCCTTCTTCTCCTCCTGCTGTGTCTTCTTGTCTGGTCCGCTCTCCTCGATGCCCATCTGCTTCATGTTGTCAGTCCGCTCCTTGGCGGCTCCCATGAAGGCGCGAGGGTCGGACAGGGCGGCCATGAAGTCTGAGGGGTTTATAATTATTGAGCTTTTATCACGCCGCGGATGAAGTTAATTGGTGTCTTTTATAGAGTTGGTGTATTTTTTATGCCGTTAAAATTGTGTACAAGCATTTTAATTTATCAACTGCGGCTACGAACTGCAGCTCCGGAATTTGAGAGTTTACCTTCGAAGCCGTCGGGCACGTAGATCTTCAGCTCGATGTTACAGAACAGCATGGGCAGGGACATGGGGAAGTTGGCCTCCGTCCGCAGAGAGATGTGTCTGTAGCCGGCCTGCAGCCCGTCCAGCGGCAGGATGCGCTGACCCAGCAGCTTGCCGCTCTCGTCGTACACGCCGAAGCGAAGCACCGCCAGGTCCGGGAGCACCACCTGGAGCCACGGACCCACCGTCACCATACTAGTACTAAGCTAATTATATAAGAATTGTAAGCCCTTTTAGGGATTTTGACTAGATTTAATAGATTTCGATAAGGACTAATTCGCGTATCCGGATTGAAATCTTAAAAAATATATTTTTTATAGAGACCCTTGAGACGACCGCCGTACCTTTCTGAAGAGGAAGGGTTCCTCGTTGTAGACGGGGTTGAGTCCGTTGGCGGGCACCATGCGCGTGCGGAACTCCTTCCTGATGGTGTCAGTGGGCAGCCCGTACATGTCCACCTCCACGTACGTACCCACCTTCTTGTCCGACAGGAACTGACCAGCTATCACCTACCACACCACGTGAGACACACCAATATAACTAACCACATTACACTATATCACCACATATCATTATTTATATTATAATTAAGATAAATAATTCAATTATTTTGAAGTGAAGGTGTTTTATACGTCTAGCCATTTCCGATTGAAGACTGAAGATGATTTTCTCTTTTCGTCCAATCTTGTTTATTAAATATATATAATTTTAATTTCACTATGTTTTACTTTATGCCCTTTTAAACACTCTAGGAAACAATGATAAAACTTACATTTTTTATGGTTGCTCGTTTACTTAGTTCTAATATCTTTAATTCTAATAGGACTAAAAAAAGTTACTAATTGTCAGTTAGTAAAGTTCAATACAATTTGTGTGCCTATATTACTATATTGACATATCCACTATCAGTATATACACGGTGAGTGTGTCTGTGTGTCTGTGTCACCTGCACGGCGCACTGTGCGGCGATGACTCCATCCACGGGCGCGTCTGCGAAGGGGTCGAAGCTCCTGTCGGCTCGACGCATGAAGTCGGGCTTCAGCAGGTAGCCGCAGTTGCCGTTGTACTCGAACTTGCCTTGGTTGAGCTGCATGGGCAGGTCCGACGTCTGGAAGTTCAGGGACACCATCTGGCAGCCCGCGTTCCAGAACACCTGGAATTATGGAGATGAGTTACCGATGCTTTAAGAAATCACTCGGATGACTTCGCGTGGGACAGATAATTAACAAAACATAAATTAATTATTAAATTAACAGGTAGTGGAGGTATCCTCGCATTCCTGAGAATTAATCGTATCTGCACCCCACTCGAACCTTTTTGAGATAACAAAGTGCCTACGTCCTTATCGGCTCAGTGTCTACCTATGTACAAAATTCCATAGATATTTCTAGTATAGTACTGTCATAATTAATGAATAACCCTAAAAGCTTCTACAATTATAATATTAGTAGGGTGTGTTAAAAAACAATGAAAAATAATTAGGACGTCGGTCTGGAACTACAGTTTTGCCTCACGGGACCTTTACAATGTATGTATTGTCGTATTGGAGCGATGAGTTTGGTTTTTAAATGTAACATTATTTAAGGGGGAAATGTAATTTTGTCAATTATGTTACCATGGCAGATGGGTTCAAGTTAATAACTATATTACTAAGTTTTTTAAGAAATAGTTAAATAGTTAACCTGCGGCATGTAGTTGGAGGAATCGGCTCTAGTGCCTTTAGGGTAGATCCTGGACATCTGTCTCTTATTGTAGTTGACGAAGTCTATGGCCTGTGACTTGAGGTAGTTCATGCCGGTAGTCTCCGCGAAGGAGGACATGTTGTGGTGAATATTGCGCTCTGGAAGAGTCATACATTAGGCTCAATAAGTGAACTAGTGTTCTTGAAAAGAAAAGTTTTTTAAACCTAAATACCGCCAGTTCAAGTGGAGGTGTACGTACTCTCGGCCTCCTCGAAGCTGATGAACTTGATGGGCTGCGCGTAGTTGACCATGGAGGAGAGCCAGGGGTGTACGTTGGTGGTGGAGCCGGTGTACTGGACGGGCGGCGGCGCGTCCTCGCCCGCGGCCGTCACCTCCGCCACTATCTCCTCCGGCTGAGACACGAGGGCTCAGTTGTTAGAGTGCCGGCAATGTTACAGGTTCGACCGAAATAAACTAACTAAGCCTTCCGTAATTAAAAATTAAATATAGCTCGCACTACGGGTTGCGTACCTTCATATTGCTTTTTGTAAATAACGTACTTTTTTTAATAATTTGTGTTTAATATCGAATCTCTTGTTTTAATTAAAAGTATGCTATAAAATTATGCTAATAGTAATTTGTAAGTATGACCATTAATTAAGTCAATAAAAAATTATAGTTTTGTGCGTGTAACCTCTTTAGCTTTATACTATTGATCGTGTTCACCGAGTGACATATAAGGAAAGCTTGTTCAGTATCAGAGTCCTTTTAACACCCATTGGGTTCAGAACCCTAATTAAAGATATTTATTATAAAAAAATCTATTGTTACGATAATCACATGGAAATTTGTGAAGAGAAAATGAATTCATAAATACCTTCTTCTCCGGCATGGGCGCAGACGCGTCCTCCTTGACCTCGTCCTCAATGACGAACTGCCCCTGACGGAACAGCTCCAACTCCTGCTTCTCCACCTCATTTTTCAACCTCTTATTTTTGATCATGATCTTGCGTTTCAGAAGCGAAGGAGGGGGTAAAGGCTGGCCTGGCTCTAACTGTAAGAAAATAACTCAAGTTGAAGTTTTCTTGTAGAAGAGACGCTACAATTAATTACATTTGAAGGTGATATCAGCACAAAACAAACACAAAATTTTATTTTAAATTATCTCACCTTCCATTTAATGGACGCTGCGTTTGATATTTTCTGCTCAGCTTTCTAAGTCAAATTATTGTCTATTACAAACCAAATCCATTAGCAAATACAACAACCCCTTCTACTTCCTACTATACGTACCGGATAGTCGGACAGCGGCTCCTTGAGAAGAAGATCTCCGAGGATTTCATCGCAGTACTTGGCCAGCTTGTACTGCTGCGCCTTGCAGCAGTGGTTCTCGAAGGACAGGATGATGGGGTAGTCTGACGTCACAAACGCCGTGTCTCGAAGGGCGTATATGACGTCTTTGAACAAAATGTCGGTGCACATGGCCATTCCGTGAGTGATTATTGGCTCTTCGTCTTCTCCTTTACCGTCCCAGCAGTCCAGTTCCACGCATCTACACATGTGTATGTCAATATAGTCTAACTTGGACGTACAGATATGAGATTAGTTATACTTTTTTGGTACATATAAGGTTTTAAAGTCAAAGTCGAGATTTTAAATACTGAGAATTAAAGTTATCATAATACATTGAGTATATTTGAAATAATAATTATTTTTCTAAGCTACCTGCATCCAGCCAGAAGAACTTGTCTGTACATCTCCACGGAACTTTTTCCTCCAAACTGTCTCCCGGAGAGATATGTGTTATGCGAGGAGTTGATGTAATAGTGAGACAGTGGTTGATCCATCTCCATGTAGAAGTCTAGACGATCCAGGAACACTGGTGCGTTCTCATCCGACATTAGATAACGGATAAGACCATCCTTTGATAGACATTCTGAAGAAAGTTGAAATACTCATTTTTCTAAACCCATCTGTTTGGTTAAATGTTTAAGGTTTAGGTATTATTGGTATATCGTTGTTTATAGTTATTGGTACCAATTACGATATATTGGAGAATAGATCAGAAAATCAGATTTTATTAAATGATTATACAAATAAATCATTGGTTAATGAAATGTTCTCGAATAAAAAAATGGAAACATTTCTTTTTGATACTTAACAAACTAAATAACAAACCACTTGATAGATTATTTCTAAGCATAATTAGAATCGAATTACTTCATAATAGGTGTAAAATAAATATCAATACATGAATATAAAAGTCATTAGTTGGAGGAATATTCTCGAATGAAAAAATGGAAATATATATATTTTGAATAGAAACACTTGATATATTATTTTATATTATAATTAGAATCGTTTACTTCATATTAGGTGTAGAATAAGTTTTAAATATGTATATACTGGATGAAAAATAACTGTTACAAAGTATTCGAACCCGCGACCATTAGGAAACCCTCCCGTCGCTCTACGAATTGAGCTATCGTATCGCTACTCGTTTCGGTAATTTAGCATTCATATAATATATGATAGTCAATATCGGCACGGCTGTGACATCTATTAGGCTTTATATATTTGATACCTTACCGAATATAAATGTTAATAAAACACATACTGTCATTTTTAACTTCTTCATCCTGTTCATAGTCCATGATTATTTCCAAGGCACGCTTGTCTTCATAGAGTGGGTACAAGATCTCGTTAAGACGAGGGTCTCGCTGCTTTTCGTTCAGGAAGTTTACGAACTGCTCCATGTTGATGCGTTCCGATTTGCCTTGGGTGCTGACAAAAATGAATTATATAAGCATGCATGAAATAATAATATAATATGTACTAAAAAAAACATCAATAAGATCATCACTAAGCGGGCTCGAATTTATGACTTATTGGAATTTGGGTATCGTGCCAAATGATGTAGTTCTTTCTATTGATATGTAGAATAGAGGATACCATTAACAAGGAATTTAAGAAAACTTTAAATAAAATCATTACAAATATGTAAAATCTCTTACATAGATCTAAACAACTCTTCAATATCATTTCTTGGGCAGATCTTATGGTATAAAGCATAGAATTTATCAAAAGTAAAGGCTTCTTTCTCCATAGCTTCATTCTTGCCAGCAGGCAAACCCATTTCAGACAAACATTGATAGACCAGCTTTTCAGTTTTTCCCGAAGCGAATGTTCGAGCAACCACTTTAACAGGAACCTTACCCTTTGGATCCGTTAGAAAAGATAAACGCATCCAACTGCAATAATAAAAATTGTTTATATTTCTGCTATAATGTATTTTTAAAATATAGTTCAGGAAAAAGCAATGTTCTCTTTAAAGCAAGCAATCTTGTGAACAACACCCAAGTCTTAAAAACAAATTATGAGGATAAAAACTAATGCAATCTTAGCATAACATGTGCAGTATTCTACACACATACACACACACACACAAACGCACGTAGACACATATATACACACACATACGCACACACCGTGCACGCACGCCGGCACGCAACAAAAGCACACCATGCACGCACGCACACACACAAACACACCTCGCACGCACAAACAGCAAACATCAATTTTGCATGTGTAGAAAATTTGTTTTAACTTAGCTCATCTATATGATCTATAGGATGAATGTGGGTTTAGTTAGGTGCAGACGATATGAAATAGTTAATATTTTTTATTACACTTTAGTATTAGCAACCCTGAAACGGTATGATAATAAAAAATATATAAAAACTTATTCCTCATAAAAACAAAATTTAAAATTACATACAATTTGACTTCAAATCGTCAGTTTTAATGTATATTGTCAGCGCTGTATAAGTCACGTGGCAGACACAGTTGGAATAATTTATTACAATTTATTTATTTATGATGTTTTTCTTCCCTGGTGGGAATTTATTACCTAACTTTAGTCTAGCCAAACTTACAAATCTTATTGATGACACTACTTTTAGAACTAGCTCTATAAAATTTGAAATATTAACTTTTTGGATTAATATGATTTATACATCGATATTTTATATAGAAGGTAAAACAACTAGCATCTTTGATTAAAAAATACTTCAAGCTATTATAGTTTTTACACACTGTTTCATAAGACTGGTTCTCGGACACACATTGTTGATTTTGTTGTTGTGAGTGATAGCGCGTAGACTCTCCTTCCATACCTTAGTCAAAAGCAAAAGCAGTGGTCATGCAGGAACATGCACTTGATCATGTACTTGTACACTGATTTATTAATAATACTTATAACTGCGTGCGTCAAAAACATCGCAACATTTATATACTTATAAATACTTAAAGTATCAAAAACATTCCTGAAGCTCTATTTACTACAGTTAATAATTATCAGTAACAAACAATATTAAATTCAAACTAAATATCGTAATTTTATGATTTTTACAATTTAATACCTATTGCATAATAAGTAAAAATTTTCCGTTGACGTATAACAAAACTAACAAATTTAAATAAATTTAACTTTCATAAGAAACAACATTTCAATGTTTGAATCTTTTAAATTTAGATAACCATTGTCCATTTGTACCCCAAAATGTATTCAAATTAATTTAAATGATTTTACATATTCTGTAATACACGAAACATCAAAGCGTACATTAGAATAAATATCAACTGAGATAAGTAAGCAGTTGTAATGGCGGTTGGAAATTTAATGTTAATCACATAAAGCCATGCTTATACGTTTTATTAAGCTTGAGTGAGACGTGCCTATAAACAGTGTCTAAAGCTAGTTCGACACTTGTATATAAAACTTACTGCTTCTTGAGACAGGTCATCGGACAGACGTTGTTAGCTTTTACGTTGTGAGTGATTTTTCTTAACCCTTGCAACCAAACCTTTGGTAGACAAACCAATTTATTATTGTAGGAAAACGTTGTATCCGTAAGGTTAGTTCACATTCTCTATTTACTGTGTGTATGTCTTATTGATAATAAAAGTCCGTTATACACGATATCAAGTAGCGAAACACGGAACATTTATTAAAAGTTACGTAACAGACGGACAGAAAGACACCGGTCACATTTTTATAAAACAGGGCTGACGCTCGCTACCTAATAATAATAACAAATATTTTATTTTTATATTAATAAGTCTTGTACTAGTTATATATTTTACAAAAGAAAATGTGTTCAAAACATCTTTCTTAAAAAATCATGTTGCTCGTTAAAAGTTGCAAGGAGACTTACATTATTTTTCTAATAAATCTCTTTTATAATACTTAATCTTTTATTAAATATTAAAATATATTAGTACTCGAGAATCTTGTACGATTTTACGATTACTAAATTTCTGATCGAAAATAATAAATCATTAACTATCACCATTCTTATATTCACTATTAAAACTTTTTTTAAATAATTAATTATGTAATATATTTTAATTTGATATAAAGTAAGAACTCCTGTAATTAAACAAAACTAAGCTAAGTATATTAATCTCAATTTCAATAAATATCTTTTGTGGATAACAGAATAGTAGCCAGAGTAAATACAATTAGTAAAACTATGTCCTCTTGATATTATCTTAGTTATTAAATGTTTCATCATTTTAAGGCTAATAATGTGTCATAACTAATTGCTGTTCTATTTTTTAATGATCTTTAAGGCATAGATAAAGACGTGTACCGTGCGAAGAGACACAGAACCAGAGTTTATCTTTATTTATAGAAATTATACAAATATAAGAAAAGATTTTTAAAAAGAAATGACGCAAAAGATAAAACCTAACCAAAGTATTTTTTTGTACGAAGGTTTCCATTACTTTATGTCAACTTCCGTACTACTTATTGGAGGTCTAAAAATTATTATTTCTCTTTATAATTAAAAATATATAATTAACACTATTTTTATATATAATACATACAGTGGCTGTGTTTGCGTCCGGACAGACGATGTGTTGGTAACTAATGTTTATATAATCTGTTCCACTACATATGGTCAGTGATTTCTCTTCTAGATTATTTCCGTGTTTTTTTTCTAAATTGTTGTTTAGTTTCACATCCTGGAAAAATAGGGTTATTGTGTATAATATGTATTGGCTTTAATTAATTTAATTTAATTACACAATTAATTTAATTACACTTAATATATATTTTACTAGTCTTTCCAATCCTTTATTTTATTTTTGATATACACGCATATAAATTTCCGTAATTGATACATTTAAAACAACAAATGCAATGCTTTATGGATACTTTTTTTTTTAAATAGTGACGTAACCTATTAATAATTACCGATATTTATTGTCTATTATAACCAAAATTGCGAAATTGTCAATTGACACAATATGGTACTTGCATTGTTAGTGACGGATATTGTCTATACCTATGAGAATATTATTGATAAATAATAAATACTTTTTTCATTGTTTTACAAACATTTTTAAAGTAATGCGATAAATTTTAAATATTTATTTAAACAAAAAAATATATTAAAGCATTTGAACACCTGTTTCTTAAAACTTTTATATAAATAGAATCAATTGTTTTTAGAAATCGATTCAGAAATTGAATTTGGACATAACTACTTTAGCTGTCAAATGTAAAGTAAATGGTTGGACAGACTAGATACAAACGCGTATGTTAAATTACAAAATAAGTATATCTCTTAGCATCTCAAACGAGAACCTTTTTGATAATTTATGCTGTTATATTTATGTTATTATACGCTGTCATTGCACAAACAGCTTTTTTATGTTTCTTTTAAAGAAATTGGCAATTTGTCTTATGCTTTCACCGTTATTACTCAATTTACTTAAAATGAAGTAGACAAATAGAAAGACAAACTTTGTTTTATTTTATGGGAAACCATCACTTTGACAATTCAGCTACCGTGTCGCCACCCGCCAAGATGAATCTGACTTTCTATATATAAGTATTTAACTTAGTCAACATCTACTTGCGCTTAGATATTTATAAAGTAAGACTTTTTAAAATTCTATTTAAGATATTTTTATTTTTTAATTTAAAAAGATATGTCAATCAAAATGTAATATCTCATATCAAATACCTTAGGCACGCCCCCAGACCGCACATCACTGACTTGGCACAACTCGATGACGTCACCATCCTGGAAACGTATAATGTTATTACTGGCTAGTAGTAAGATTTAAATTATTAAATATTCTCCAAATAAGAAAAAGATTACCCTTATATATAAACAAACAGAATCTGGTCTCACTTTATAATATTAATAAAAATGTTTATATGTATGTTACTAGAAAATACTTATATTACTTTTAACAAACCTACAGAGATTTTTTTTCTCTATTGTAACTCCATAGCATGCATTTCTTTCGATTTACAATTATATTTTATTTCTTTTCTTGTATCTATGTTTAATGTATTAATGTTTATTGTAATGATATTTGATATTGATATATAAATAATAATTGGGAAATAATTTATGATAGGTCTTACAATATGTCATAAAATATATACACCTAAAATATGTAATGTATCTGTCTTTAAAAGTTGGAAAAGAATTAAATTATATTTGGAAATCGAAAGAAATAAATGCTATGGAGTTATAATAGGGTAGGTATATCTGTAGGTTTCAGTATTTTTATGTATTATAAACATATGTACTACTATTGAGACAAGAACCGACAATAATTGTTTATATGTATGGGTAATTACACTTTTTATAAGTAATTATGTTTTTATCTCCTAATCGATAAAATATTCAATTTCATTTGAAGTATAGTATTTCACAAGAGGATAGCTTTATCGACTTTAATTAACTAAAACTCAAAGGGATAAAGTTTTAAGCGTGGGTGATTGTTCTATTTAACAAAGTTACTATACATCCGTTAGACAAAGGATTTAACTGTTTTAAATGTACAAAATAGAACGGAACAGAACAGAATTATAATTACCCCTTTGATTGCACATCACATAAAAAAATAGTCCTTTGTGAATTAAATGATTTACGGAAAGCTTCTCAAAAATCGCAGGTTCGAGTCCTGTCTATGTCAGGTATTTTTCTATCTATTATATACCTATAATTCGAGTGTCACGATGTTTGTCCGCGATGGACTCCTAAACTACTTAACCGATTTTAATAAAATTTGCACACCGTGAGCAGTTTGGTCCAACTTGAAAGATAGGATAACTTACATCTCAATTTTAAGTCGCATGATTATTTTATTGCAAATCATTTGTTTACAATAATCTGTTAGACCCAAACAAGTCTAACAGATGGCGTTATATCTGTTGACTGGATTGAGTTATTGTTCAACAGATGGCGTTATGTTAAAAGTACAAACAACAATTCATATACAATTTAAAATCATAACGGCCACGGGATGCTGAGATTAAATTGTAAGTTAATTTTTAGTGTTAGTATAGCCGGCCACGTGTTAACCAAAAATATTGTGCATCGATTAGTGCATAATTAAATTAAAATTATTAATTATTAAAAATAATAAACATTATTGTTATAAAATTCAAAAGTATCCTACCTACCTCATTTAAAAATGTGTAATGTTCCTACTCATTTGTTACTGACTTGAATAAACAGAATAATAAAATTTAAAATTAATTATTTTGCTCAATATGTACGATAATGTTGATCAAACGTGTTCAAAGACCTTCCTCTTCAAATCTCAATCCAGCTTACACTAGCTTTAACGTTTTTCTGTGTTTCAACCCTCCCGTTGGTCCGAGTGGTGGAGCGCAGACGCTTAACGTATAGTGGAGTAATAGGCCTGGGTTCGATTCCCGACGGGGATAGGAATGTATGTGATGAGGATAGAGGTCTGTATTTCTGGATTTGGTCGTTTATAATGTGTTTTTCTATGTATTTGTATCGTATGCAAATAATATGCTAGATCAATGTGTGAAATTTGTCTTGATGTTATTATTAGAGATGTGCCGAATAGTAGTTTTGCTGAATATCCGATCACCGAATACTATTCGGTTTAAACTTTATCGAACCGAATATTCGTTTTACCATTTCATTGTTTGTTTGTCATAAACAGATTCTAACATGTACGTTACGTGTGGCTGGCTAGATAAAAAAATATGTTGATTAGTGGTTTAAAAATATTGTTTTGAAACTTAAAAATAAATTCTGATTAAAGTTTCAACATAAATGTTTACTATAGCTACTAAGTACTATTTGTAGGTTAGCAATAATAAAATAAATATATTGACTTGATTTGTTTCGAAATAAACATTTATTTAGCTTCTAATCAATTCATTTAGTTTCATTAAGTCGAAACTAAATCGCCATACATTAATAAGAACTATTCAACCCATTATTTATAAGATTTCTTTGATTTATAATATGACATAAATCTAAGTTTTGTCTTTTAGTTCTTTAACGTGTCGTGTAGCCAAAAAAAAAAATACTCGAACCGAATACCGAATAGAAACCGAATAATTCGCCCGAATAATGGCGAAAAAGATGCCGAATATACGGAATACCAAATATTTACATTTACATTTAGCATCTCTAATTATTATTATATTATTGTAATGGTCGTAAAAAATCAGTCACCGAGGTCGTTTTTTTTTACAAATAGCATCTATGTAAAAAAACATGGCGGTCCACATTACTATTTTTCTAATATCTTACTCCTTAAATGTTCCTGTAATGTTATATCCAAAATTTTAGCAACCACGGCAACGCGTGGCCGGGTCTGCTAGTATTGATATACAATTATAAAAAAAATATATACAATTTCAAATAGTATTTATAATATTTCTTTCATGTAATAAAAATCATATTCATATTTTATATCCAGTTAATTGGACAACGTATAACATCAAAGTTAACTAACTCAGGACTAACTGAGTTAATGGAGATTAGGAACTTAACTGGTGTTCCAGCCTGCTTGGATAATGTAGTTAACTGGAAGATTGTACGTAATTGAGTTCTGGTTATGAGTATTAATAGTTATAAATATTATATTATATCTGATTTTAACTGTGGAATAAGGATTGCTTAATTTACAACCATATAAATCTAGAATTTCTGTCCATACGTTTGTTTATCATCGTATTCATGAACTGACTGAAATTTGACTATATCTTTTATATTAATCTTGAAGAAAGGAAACAAATTTAGTATTGTATAAGAAAAGGAGGTTTTGTGCAAAAAAACTCGACTGTAAATTGGTAATATCGGTGAACATTATTCATAATAGTGCGGACGAAGCCGCTGGCCAAAACTAGTATTTGATAACAAAAATAATAAACTAATCCGAACTGATTATGTTACAAAGAAGCAATAAATATTATAAGCATCATGTTTTTTAAGACGAACATACATACTGACCGACCTATGAGTAAATAACTTGGGCACAGATATTCATATATTTAAATATCACTAACCTTATCTTGTATAAATTACTTTTTAATGATGTTTTGATGACTTATGTCATTGTCAAATTATACTATTATGGAGGTATATTTGTTGTCCAATAATAATAACACTATAGAAAAATATATAATTTTATAGTAATTATAAATACATTTCATTACACTAAATCACTCCAAATACAAACGCGATACGATAGGCGGGTAGCGACATGGTAGCTTAATTGGCTGAGCGACGGAAAGTTCTCAAAATGTCACAAGTTCGAAACCCGCCCGTGTGAATAAATTGTACATTCTATATTGGATATATGTATATACAAAATGTAATACTTCGTAAGGGTTTATGGAATTTACTGACTTGATCTCGTCTTCATTGAATTTAACTCTTGACTGGTTTAATCATGTTTATAAGACAATTGACTACCAACTCACTCACATTGACTGAACAAGGGAAATTCAAATTAATTCGACTTTCCTGTAATATTCGTTCCTTTGTTAATTGTTTGTAACGCTAACAATAGTTAGATAATTAGAATGCTATACAATAGACAGCATTTTTTATTATGTAAAGATTATACAAAACTTAAACGTGAGTCTGTAAGTTTCTATCCAGGCCTTTTTAGGTCATTTTACAAGCTTGTGAAAGCTTTGATATTGTAACAAAACTAAGAAAATTTATTTTGAAATAAATAAATTCTGATGAATTACATAAAAAAATCGCATGGGCCATCGTAGTAAGTTATAACCCTTATTACTGGGTGCCCCGCTCATCCATCTAGACATCTTCAAAGACTTAGACTTAGATTTTAATATTGGTTATAAATATAAAACATACTATATATTTTATATTAGGAAAACTGCATTAACATATAATTTAAAAGCCACTAGTACTCTTAATTATAAAGTAATTTATGTTATAATTTGATTTCTAGAAAATTTAAGAACCTATGATTTAACTACTTTAAGTTGATATATGACTAGTATTGGGCAAAAAAATCTTATTACCGAAGTATTCAAAATGTCGTAGTGATTACTGTATTCTAGGTAATAGTTACCGGAAAAATAATTTAAGTAACAAATGTTATTTTCTGTATTGACATTCTAGACTGCAGCGAGATCATTTCCGAAGGATGTTGCAAGAACATTCAGCGTCAATAGCGTTGCCACCCCAACCCCTATTATTCCTCTTTCAGGGGGGGTTACAACCCCCACTCACACCAAACCCCATTTTACAGCGGATATTAAAGTGATAATAGAATGTTCTCATTATATTGAAGGTAATGGATATAAAATTTATATTACGAATACAAATTTATTTATTGATTTTTTCTACGTGTGACGTGCGATAATAATTCTTACTAAATATAAATAATATGAATACTTGAAAATATCTATAAACATGTATATCCATGTAAAGCTTATTAAAAAAATCGGTTAGACGATAGAATCGTTAATTCACCAAAAGAGATAGCGATACGGTAGCTCAATTGTTAGAGTGATGGAACGGTTTCGCAGAGGTTGCGGGTTCGAATCCTGCCCGTATCGGTATATTTTTATTCTTTATTTTGGTTATAAGCTCAATACAAATAAATTCTCCACTAAGCTGACATATATAGAAGAATTTGAATTTCAGGCAGACAGATGGATGATAAACTCAATTTAATATATTAAAGGAATTTATATTATTATAATTATGATATTATAATTAATTATTTTAGAAGTTATCATTTATTTTTGTCTGATTGAAAGATGTTTTGTCACAGAGATGTCTTTGGGAAATTGGAAAAGCACTAATGTTTTGTATGTATTATATGTATGTATAATTTGAAAATATCTTTATAACTACTACAATAAAAAGGAAACTCAGTATCTTTCACTGAACATCTGTCTTCTATTCAAGAAGAGACAATGCGACCTAGATATACCTAGTTTTAACACTAGTACTGTGTACTAGACGCCTGTATCCTATGTGTAGGACTAACAATGTGGCTGTCATATCACATTACTATTATAACATGGTTTATACAATTTATGGAAGAAAACCATTGACAGACATTTCTGTTCCATTGACAATAAAATATCTTATATGCATGTGTTTTGATAGAAATTCTTGTAATATTTTCATGATTTTGCATGCAGGTGGTTTCGGGGGGGAGGGGGGGCGGCGGCGGCGGCAAATCAATTTAGCTAGGTTTTATATTTAAAAATGTCGTATTTTCAGATAAAAATGCTAGAATATTATTAGATTACTAGGATCCCTTTTACAGCGCTCCTTGTTGGAATCTAAGTATTGGTTTTTAACAAACACGAAAAAAATTGTGAAGGATGAAAGAAAAACATATTTCATCAGTATATGTAATTGGAATCTAAATATAATTTCCAAAAAAAATACGACTTATAAAAAAAAAAAAAAAAAACGATTATCCAGATACATACAAACTTTTAAATGTGATATATTAAGAATTTATTTATAGAATACCATATTTTACAACAATAGTATCTATTTTCTTTTAGCTCTCAGATAAGCACTTAAACTGGAGAACGGTTGAGTCCCGTCCGTTTCATGTTTGAGGATAATCAGAGGGATAATTACTACTCCCGAGTAAAGTGTGGATTGTTGGATTTGATAAGTGCTTTGAAAATATCAACCGGGGTTTTGATAAATAAATAATGTTAAACTGGCTGTTACCCGCAACTTTATCTGAGTGGGATTTGTATATACCACCCCCATTTGAATTAGATATTGTTCACTATTTCGTTGATTTTAATTTTGGTTTTGCGGAAATTTACTATTTTTCTAAAATAAAAGTAACCTAAGTACTCCTTATAACTTCAGCTATCTGTCCGTAAAAGTAAAAGAGATTATCCGAAACAAACATACTAGGTATCGTATATACTTTTCATGCATTTGGTAAAAAGCATTTGGTATTACAAACAGACACTTGTATTTTCTTTATATGTATATAGATTATAACATATTAAAGACATGTGTTTTATGTTCTACTAAAGTTCTCTAACATTATTACAATTTCGTAAACCCGGTTGTTACGTAAAATAAATTAAGGGTTAAAATACATAAATAAAAAACATTAAACAATTATTTAATTCAAGAAATTAATTGTATTTATTTTTAATTTTTTGAAATTTTTTGAACATTGAACAAAAACAATGCAATATCTTTATTCATAGAAATAAAACAGAAAATATTTATTGTTTTGTGATGGATTCTACAAATATTTGGGGATATATTTCGAGAGTTCAAGACACTTGTTACAAGGTAAACTTATAAGTCAGTTTCAACCGTGTCGACAACTTTGCTAACTATGAAATTATACATATTAGTATATGTTCTTGACTTAAACTTTGTTTTGTTCTAGAACAAACAAACTTAACTTTAAAGTTTTAATTGTATTAACATCTCATCGTATCTTAGAAAAACATATTAATTTTAAGTTTATCCTTATTTCACATTAGATGGGGTTTCAATTATATTTTCTATTTAGTTTATATCACTCATCTCTGTTCACTCCATCCTTATCGTCATATCCTCATATCCTCTTCCACAGATCTCTTCTTCCTCTCCAATGCAAGTCTTTTTCTCATATTTTATTATTTAAACCAATATTCTATAGAAATATAAATATATATATTTCAGTGTATAAAATGTGAACGAAGCAGCAACTTCAACATAACGAGCAAGGTCGAGGGCCATCTCATGAAGCTTCAGTTTTCAATTGTATATTGTTCATATTTTTGATAAAACAGTTATTTTTCAACTGTCATTACTTTACGATCTCAATACAAGAGCTAAAACTATATTTAATATCTTAATATATATAATACCGATAAGTATTATAAAGTTAAAATCACGTTATAATATATAATCATTTATTTATTTCTTTAAATAGTTTTGCAAAGGCAAGAATAACCTACAAGCATTCAAGCAAGCATAAAAAAACAGGATAAAAACAAAATAACGTAATAATAAAGATAAGGAAAAATCTATACATATAATAAAATTGTCACTGATCCATTTCTGTACATGGAAAATATTAAAAAATATATATCATAGGCGGTCCTTATAAAAAAAAGAGAACCCAAAACAATGGTTATACATTTTGTCTGTTCGTTTATATGTCTGTATGTTTGTGCACGCTAATCTCAGAAATGGATTAATCGATTTGGATGTAGTTTTCGGGAATATATTGTCAACGGATTCAATTTATAATTAGTTATTTTTTTTAAACAATCGGTTAACAAATAAAGAAGTTAATAATCTCTTGTGTTCGTACCATTGCTGCTTACCAGTTTGAAGGTTTATAGTTTTTACATACATTGGTAAGTACAAAGGGTACATTTTATCAAAATCGAAGTCGCAGGCACAGCTAGTATATTAATAAAAAATACAATTTGATATTAAGAGACTGGAGTAGAGAATGTTTAAAACTTAATATATAATAATAATATAGATCTGTATATAATATTAGAAGAATATTACATAATAGGTATTATAATACAATAATTAACTTGTTTAACTCTTAGAGAATATTATACCTATATATTTACTTAAACATATATTTATTTTATCCATTTACAAATATTTGTGGATATAATAATATATATTTGCAGGTATTTGGTTTTATCGCAAATAAGTATTTATAATTTATTATGTGTAAAATAATCATATTTTAATACAATTAATTTTAATGTTGTTGCTTTTTTTCTTTTTTTTTTTTTTTTTTTTTTTGTCTGTCTATGCTGTTAGCCCTGTTGGCTATTACAGCGTCACCGGGGGAATGGGTGGGTCAGGAGACCCACCCTTAAAAAGGGGGGGCCAGATGGGCCCCCATGGGGAACGACGTCCCGAGGGCGTCTCAGATTGAGACACGGACCTCGGCTCGGGGCGTCGTTAGTCAGGAGGGAAGCTAAGGAAATTTGGACACTAGCGTCCTCCGACGGCAGAACGCCGGAGCAACGGAGCACTTACTCAGTTGGGACCTCGTCTATACCGGTACAGACGGTGTGTGTCTGTATGTTGTGTGGTGTCAATTATGCCTACGCGTACACGTTATTACCTACTGTGAACGCGTCGTCGGGGTCAACGAGTACCGACTTGGGTCTTCTTTTTCTGACTAAAGTAGTCTTACGTGGTCTATACTCTGCGGCGTCAGCCACCAGTGGGTTCGGGTGTCGCTCAGCACGTTCAAAGTACTTTTGGGAAAGCCCCTTGAAGTACTGAGCGATGGTCGGAAGGTTCAAGTCTCTATGGAGATCGATGTTGCGTACGAACCACGGCGCCCCGGTTGCAATCCGTGTAAACCTGTTCTGAATCACCTGAAGGGGTTTCAGATTAGCGTGCGCAAAAGCGGGACTCGCATAGGACATGACGGAACGTATGCAAGCTTTGTAAAGTGTCACCTTATTGCGAAGGGACATTTTACTCCGCTTGCCTAACAGCGGATATAAACGACCTAATATGTAGGCCGCTCTGCTACGAACGGTCCTAATATGCGCAGTGAAAACTAACTTTCTATCTAACGTTACTCCTAGGTATTTTGCCTCGTCTTTCCAAGGTATCGGTTTATCAAAGAGTTTGATTCGCGGGAGGATCCTTGGGGGGCCCCGTTCGAAGAGCACCGAAACGCTCTTCTCAGGGTTTACCTCGATCCGCCATTTCCGCAGCCAACTCTCAAGGGAGTCGACTGCGGATTGGAGACGTTGGTATATCTCCCAGTGATCCTTAGAGGACGTGTAAAGCGCGGTATCGTCCGCGTACATGGCAAGGTGCACTTTAGATCGCGGTCTAGGAATATCGCTAGCGTAGATGGAATAGAGGATGGGCGAGAGAACTGAACCCTGGGGAACACCCGCCCTGATGGGGCGGAGGGTTGACAAGACGCCTTCCACTCTGTAGCGAAAGGAGCGATTCGTCAGGTAGTCCCGTATGATGAGTACGAGTCTGTCCGACACCTTGAACTGGTATAACTTGTACACCAGTCCATTGTGCCAGACCCTGTCGAACGCCTTAGCTACATCGAGGAAGAGCGCTCCTGTCCTATGCTTCTTGGCCCTCACAGTGGCCCCTATCAGTATGTGCTCCGTGAGGCGTTGCACCTGATGGGAACATGAATGGTTGCCTCTAAAGCCGAACTGCTCATTTGGGATGATTTTGAGTCTCTCGACTTCCGATCTAAGTCTACAGAGGATGATTCTCTCATATACTTTCCCTAAGGAACTAAGAAGACTAATGGGACGGTAACTACTAGGCAGATGCCGGGGTTTGCCCGGCTTATGGAACCCTATCACTATGGCCTCTTTCCACTGGGCCGGAAACGAGCAACCGGCCAGTAGAGCGTTAAAAATGGTAACCAATAGGTAAATTAAAGGAGGCGGAAGAAGCTTTATCACTTTGTTAGTGATCCTATCGGGACCTGGCGATTTCTTGACGTGAAGCGCCCTAACTATGGACGTCACCTCGTCTAGGTTCGTTTCCTCGATTGGCGGACCGGCCGGTGGCTGAGAACACATTATATTGACCGATTTGTCGACTATTTCGACATGATCGCGATCAACGGATTGAGCAGACAGACGGCACTGGCTCTCTAGACTGTCGGCTAAGCACTCAGCTTTGTCAGAGTCGTCAAACGCGATGGCGGAGTTAGGTCCAACCAAGGGAGGCATATCTGAGATAGTGTCCGCCTTCAACGCTCTCTGCAACCGCCAGAATGCCTGGTGTGTTGGAGAGAGCGTCGCAAGCGTCCTATCCCAGCCGCTATCTCTGAAGTCGTCGAGAGCTTGTCTCGACTCCCTCTGAAGACGGCGCAGCCTCCGTCGGTTGTCATCTGTCGGGTATCGGTCATGGGCTCTAATCGCGGCGTTTTTACGGGTGATGAGGAGTCTAATGTCCGGAGGGAGTGCTCGGTAACCCTCGAAGTTCACTCGGACCTCCCTCGAGGACTTTCCTATGCTGTCTACCAAATGTTCTGTGAAGTTAGTCGCGGCTGAGACAGCGTCCTCGACCGATGTAAGCTGGTCAGGAATTTTGTCGAGGTGCGCTGGTACGGGGGAATGGAGTTGCTCTCGAAGCTTCGTCCAGTTAATAATTGTTTTGGTCGCGGGTTCCCTAAGGGGAGGAAGTCCTAGCTGAAATAGGACCGGTCGATGGTCAGAGTCTAGCTCAGATAGCGTCTCGATAGAACGTAACTGGAGTGTCACGCCCTTCAAGAGTACTATGTCGAGCACGTCGGGTCTGTCATGTCGGAAGTCTGTGTCGCAGTATCGCGTGGGACTCAAAGGCGCGGTGATCTCGAAGTCGAGACCAGCCTTGTAACTTAGCCTATCAAGGAGATTTCCTCTACTGTTTGCGACAGTGGAGTTCCAGCGGGGATGTTTGCAATTTAGGTCGCCGGCCAGAATGGTTGCGTTACCTAATTGGAGTAAGGACTTAAGGTCCCTCTCAACTAAGGCTTTATTGGGAGAAAGATAGACGGATGCTAGTACGATCGACTGATGGCCGGTCATACCCACCTGACATAATGACGCTTCTACGTTGACTAGTTGGGGCGGATCGAGCGGAGTGCAATGAAGAGACCTTCTGTAATAGATGATGGTTCCCCCCTTCGCGGTTGCCCTATCGTTCCTAACGAGACGGTAATTTGCGATGCGCGGATCACGATTACACGGCTTCAGAAAGGTCTCTTGTACTAACAGGACGTCTATCTGGTGCGTGACCACGAAGTCGCGCACTAGATCTATCTGCTTAAGTAGCCCGTTCGCGTTGAATGTAGCGACAGTCAGAGAGCGAGGTTTTACCCTTCCACGCGATGTCATCATGTTGACATCGTGTGTTCGTATATCGATTTGATTAGGACGGCGTGCTTGAGGAGCACTTCCATCCTCGCGGGAGGGTTCCGCGCGGAATCCCTCATTTCATTTGAAAAGACTAGGAGCTCTTCGATGTCTATTACACCGAAGAGGCTCGTGACGCACGCGAGCGAACTCGCAACTCCGTCGGTGGAGTTACGAACCGGCGGCGGCGGCAACGACTGGGGGACGGGCTGTGGGATAATCCTCGGAGGCTTCACCCAAGCGTTCGCGATCGCGTTCGCGGGTGCCTGAGGGGCCTGGGATGCCTGAGGGGCCGCGGGCCTCCCAGGGGCTAGAGGAGCCCATGGAGGCTGTGCGAACCGAGGAGGATGCCTTGCCGGCTGTGTCCTGCGCGGCGCTTTGGGGCACCCGCGATAATTCGCAGGATGGCCCTTCTGTCCGCACAGGACGCAGCTGGGAGGATCCTCAGGGACCGGTCCCTTCCGCGAGCAGTCGGCTGTCGCGTGGTCGTCCAGGCACTTGACGCACCTTGGACGCGCGTGACAAAAACGTTGGAAATGCCCATAGAGCTGGCAGCGATGACACTGACCAGGAAAACCGCGACCACGTGGAGGTTCGACCCTAAGGCCGGAGAGTTGGCAGACTGCCTTAACGTTAAAAATTTGCTTTCCTTCCGGGGAAAGCTCGAGATGGACGAGAACAAGATCGAACGGGACCCTAGTGGTCGCTCGGTACATGCGGTGTACCGAGATGACGGGGAAGGATTGGGACTTAAGGTCCTCGAAAATCCGCTCAGTAGTGAGCTCCACGGGGAGCCCTCGGATGACCACCGTTAAGCGGCGTTCATCCTCTAGCGCGTAGGTGTGGTATCCGTAACCACGTTCGCGGAGGAGACGAGTCAGACCACGGTGGTCCGACGAAGACGCGGTTTGAACGCGGATACCGTCGGCGGTATTTTGGGCGGACGTGAAATGGAGCTTGTGCTCCGTCATAAGTGCGGACAGAGTGTCCCACTTAGACTTGTCCCTTATGTAAAGCGGCGGCGGCGCGGGGGACTTCCGTGGCGCTGAAGGTGCCTCCGCGGGCGCTGAAGGCGCGGACGACGGCGACGCGGACGCGGGCGCTTCGGGCGCGATCGGCGCGCGTTCGCGAGTCGGGCCCGGGCCCGAAGAACGGTCGGGCGACGCGGGTTCGCTACTAGCGGGTTTTGAGGCCCGTTTTCGCGGGACGTTCGAGGAGAGCGCTTTCGTCGCCTTCGTCTTGGCCGATTTGGTCTGCACGGTCGTGAAACCGTCGTCCTCGTCAGCGTCCGAGGAAGGGGACGAACTCCCCGACTCGGAATCCGAGGCCGTCTGCTCCGTAGGAGTGGCGGCCTCGACCTCCATGTCGGAGGTGCTCTCGGTCACGATCGCGGCGCGCGAGGTCGAGGGCGGAGACTCGATGCCTAACAAGACAGAGTAGCGCAGGCATAATTGAGGCGCAATTCCGTGGACCCAACCATAGAACTGCGACTTGGACAGATCTTCGGGTTCCGCCGCGGATTTGGGGTCCATGGTGGAGCCCGGAGATACGAGCCGTCCTCCCTGCGTGAGCAGGGAGGCGAGTGCCTAACGTGAACCCTATCGAATCTCTGTCAGTAGGTGACAGAGGTGTGCCTAATACCCTAACGACTGTGTACTTACACGACGCAGGCTATTACGACGAAGTCTTTGAATTGCGTTTCGTACCCTAACTAGGGCGACGTCGGACTTGTTGGACCCCTATGCAGGCTCGCCGGCCCGCAGGTGTGCTTGCGGCGATGACTCACACACAAACACAATCACACCGCTGGCTTGCACACAATGGAGGTCGTTATCTTGACCCGCGCAGGTGTACGAACGGTCTGTGCAGGTGGTCGGTGCAGGTGGCTGGGCGGTCAGCGTGACGGCCCAGGTAGGTGGCGCGGATAGGCGGAGCAGGTAAAAGGGACATGTGTCCCGGTCGACTGCTCAACGGTGAAATGCTTTTTTTTTTTTTTTTTTTTTTTTTTTTTTCTATTACTGTTTTTTTTTTTTATATTCTAATCACCTCACTCTATACACTATATTTTCGTGTTGATTGGCAGAGAATGCTTTTAAGTACTAAATCCGTCTATTGTACCAGTTTTGGGCAATAAATACTAAATAAATAAATATTAGAAAAACAATGATTTATTTCAAATTCAAGACAAATTTAAAATTACAAATATTAAAATAATAAATAGTTTATATTAATTTATATTGTAATCATGTATACATATATTATTATTTATTATAAAAAAATACCAAAGATCTCCACAGATTAAGACAGGAAGTTATCATGATGCTGCCTTAGAGGCAGTCGTGTCACGAGTTCACAAAATGAAAATACTTAACCTACTTAAAGCTTGAGGGATTTCTGGGATTATTCGAGGGTTCAATTGAGAAAGGTCGAAGATCTGAAGGGTTGATCTCGATATCAAAAAACGATTTCTTTTTATCATGGATGTAACCAAAATAAAAAGGACTTTAATACTATTATATAAATAATATTAATAAAAATACTTTTAAATGTATGTATGTAAATAACACAGATTTGGGAAGTAGATTTACGTTCAATTCAAATGCTATAAAAAATTTAGAGAGCTCATACGAACGATTTACGGCTAAACATTTAGATCAAGTACCAATACAGTCTTTATTGAAGTTATTTGTGTTTTAACTGGACTATAAACATTATAAAATACGTATACCTAACTGACAAGTACCAAATCAATTTACGTCAAAGATATCTTGTTAAATATTTTAACCTATATGTAAAAATTGATAACAAAAATTCAGTATATTCGTTGGAATATATAAAAAGATCAATTGTCCTCATATTATATAGTTAAATCCAATTTTTAAGGGGTCATTGACATTTATTGGATGTGTAATGCTGGTATAAAATTATCTAACGTCTTCAATTTAATGTCTATCTTTATGAAGGCACCTGATATATTTATCACTCTATAAATATTAATTTCTCCCATTCTTTTAATAGTTTTGTTGATATCTTTATTGATTCTGAATGTAAAAATAAAAGCAATCTTACATCTTGTTAAAATATAAGATAACATGAAATATTGTTTATTTTTCGACTGTTCTTTTTCCTCTCACTGTCAAGAACTTATGATGAACGTATGTATGTGTGCGAGTTTACATGTGTGTATTTGTGTGTATGTATGTGTTGTTTCTTATTTCTTCTTACCTAGTAGCATATATTGTAGATATAAGACACATTTATTTCTATGATTAAGGAATCGACTTGTAAGAAGCGAAGTTAAAATATTAAAAAAATGCGGGAACAAGCCGTTTTGAACATCTTAAATATAACGTTCTACATATTTGGGAAATAATCAAAATGTGTTCGAAACATAAATATACCATATCTAGGTTCATTTTTTTTTATAGAACTGTCCGCCTCTCTGTTTTATATGTTCTATCAAATGTCGTATACCTACTATTAAAACGCCATCACTTATCTATTGTAGATATAAAAATAGTATAATCACTTGTAATATATAAGTCTACATACAGTTCCAGTCTCCATCATGTGCCACATACGAGTATATCACATTTCGTTTCAAGTGGCTGCTGTCCATTAAAATTTATAACAGAGTATTTAGATGCAATTTAAGCAATATATATATATATATACACCCCCACACATATGCACGCACGCACACTCACACACCCACATCCTCTTGTATAATAACTACATCCAATTATTTCAGATAACAGTATTTTTTTTTATAAATCGGCAATAGTACCTGCTTCCTACTAGATGAAAGACAATACCTATATGTCCTTTTTTATCATTTCAAGGTATTAAAAGACAATTGTTTGTTTGTAACTTGGCACTACCAATCAGTTAAATACTAAGAAAATTAAAATTTTGGATAAACTTATTAATTATTTCCTATTTTTAATTCTGATCCATTAAATGTTTTGAGACAAAATGTAACCCACATATATATAAAACGACTGGTCTATCTTCCAGTAAAAACACCATTTATATCGGTTAAGCTGTTTTAACAATTACCTCGTAAAACCAGAAAGACTGACAAAAATGTTACAAAAAATTGTTTACGACTTGATATCACGTAAAAAAGTAACTATGGGCACTAGAAATTATTATTTTCGAATCACACACAGACATTAATTTTATATGTATATATAGATAGTTAAACATTGTTTTACTTTAATGTTATTATTAGTCCTACAATAACTGAAATAAGTGTCAGAGCTTCACAGATATTAAATACAGTAACATGGAAAATACACTAGACTAGTTTCCAAATGATGTTTTTAATAATGAATATTTTTTATACTAACATCTATAAAATTGATAAATTTCTTAAATGGTCAAAATTTAAGGCCGTAATAATATATTATATTGTAATTTATAAATATAAATCAAACAGAAATGACTGTTTGAAATTACAAAATAACAACTTCTTAAAGCTTATAAAAACATTTTGTAAAAACCTGTTAAATAAAAAACTGTACTTTCATGAAAAATGTTTTTATTATTTTTTTGTCTGTCTGTTTCTTCCGGTTATTTTTTTAAACCGAAAACACGATTTTAACAGAACTTTCACTGTTATATACAGTAACTGGAGCTTCATTATTTCAAAAAAGACATATACGAGAAAACAAAAAAAAAATGAACAATACCAGTATTTAATAGGAGAGGTTTATATAAAAATTACAAGCAGACAACGTTGCCGGTAACAGCTAGTAGTGTGGTCATCACACATTGTTAACAACCAACAGTAATATTAAGTCAAATAATCAAAATTCATCTAATTCAACGAACCAACTAACCAACCACGTCATCAAACAACCCCTGGGGAAATAAATATATTATACAGTTTTGTCACAATCTGAGTCACATAGATGAGACGGCTAATGGGTCAGTAGGTCACGATCACATCAATCATTTATTATATAAAACTATTATATATACATACATACTATATTTGTATTAATTATAGAAACCTCCTACTATACTTCTTCTTTACTATACTTCTATTGAGGGTAATTTAGACTTTAATAAACTTACTAGAATAACGTACAGTTTCTTAGAGTAGATTCGGAGTACAGTAGAAAAAGTAGATAAGAGTAGAGTACAGTACAGTACAGTAGAGTATAGTACAGTACCGTAGAGTATAGTACAGTACAGTAGAGTAGAGTACAGTACTAATCAAAAGCAGTACATACCTTGCCATCACTCTTCCAGTAGATGAAGAAGCCATACTCATCAACCTTGAAGAGGCAATTCTGTTCTAACTCTGTGTTGTCTTTCTCCTCAGTCCAGCGATCGAAAGTAGCGCCCTGTAAAAATATTTATTACTTTGATTTGTATGTCGTATATTATATTAGTATATACAAATATACATTATAATTACTGCGAACATATTAAATAAAGGCCCAAACCGGGAAATACAGACATCTATATCTCATACATGCCTGTCCCTGTCGGGAATCGAACCCGAGTTTTGCACCGCGATACGTACGTACGTTAGGCGTCCGCGCTAACCACTCGATCAAGGGGACGGTTCAATATATAATAATATATAAAAGAAGACGCATCTATTTACTTTGTATTCCTATACAAGGAAATTCTTGGAATTTACAAACAGAAAGACAATATTTAAAGAACTTCAGAGTGTTTTCTTGTTAACAAGACGAATAGCTTGCTTAAAGAAATTACAAGTCGGTTTATCAGTCAGTTAATTAGTTAGTTAAATACAACATAAAATATTCAATATATATATTGTAGTTATGTATAGTGTGGAGTTAACAATTTATAAAGTTTTTTTTATAAAAGATAAAAGTAGTGATTCAAATTAGTATAATTTGAGTTTTCTGATAAAGTTTCATCTTAATCTAATGATCCAATGATTGGCCAATGATTACGAAAACAATGTTTATATTGATATAAACTTTAAGAATTATCTATTTTTCTGATTAGAATAGTGTACAATGGCCTTATTTTAAGAAAGATAAAAGTTTAAGAAAGATAAAAACAGATAACAACAGAAGCAACATTTTGTTAAGAGAATTATTGTTTTCGACTCAGTCGTATTGGAACAATATGAAAAACTTAATAAATTTCTTTACTCTTTTGAAAAATTATCATGTTTTGTAAAGAAATAAAGTTTTGGAGTGTAGTAATTTTCGAGTGGTTTACATATATTTAGAATGGAAATACTTTATGAGAATATACTATTAAATTAAAAGATTTTTCCCGCGAGTCCAATTTCACAGGTTGACGAAAAATAATCCAGCGTAGATCTTTATTTTATAGGAAAGAAGGAGTCGCAGGCAACACCTAGTTGTTTATATGTATATTTTATATTATTGGTCTTGATTATAGTAATAAAAGCAAATTATTCAAGAATCTCTCTATATTGTTTTTTTTTCACGATCTTTGATCAACGAAGCAATTCAAGAAGAACTTCATAAGTGTTATAGAATTTCAATTAGAACTTAACAATTTTGTTGCGTTTCATTTCAGTTCACTTAAGAAAATATATCGATAAAAAATATTAATAACCTAGCTTGGGGTTGTAAGAGTACTTTTGTCAGTCTGTCGCACTATTACATAATATGTGAATCGCTCTATATTTGATATATGATATAAATTAAGTAAATTTCCTTTTTAAAAAAAATCTGATTGAAAATGAGCAGACGATGTACACTTCGTGGCAAGGGATGCTGTGGCTAGGATCTGTTACAAAAGGAGATTTCATTACCAGCCTTGTAGGATTCTCCCACTTTTTATCCAGTATGCACAGTTTGCACAATTGCACAATTTGCACAATTGCTCAATTTGCACAATTATAATTTTAGTTTTAATGGAGGGTTTACAGTTCTTATCCAACAATGGAGTGATGTTTGGTTCTAAATTTAATTATTCTATGAGTTTGCCACATTGCGGTTTTCATACATATTAAATTTCTTGTACCATTCTACACGTCAGATTGGCTCTGAATTAAATATACAGTTCAGTACTGGAAGTTTAGTAAAGCAATTAAATATGCATATTACCAACTATAGAATATAGAAGATTTGAACTGAAATCAGCAATATGATCAGATATATTAGATTATATTATATCTTTAAGAAATATAAATAAAAACAACTGTCATAGTTAATATCATATATATAATTAATTTATATAATTTTATCATGTTATGATGGAATGTGTATAAAAGGTTTGATTTGTAAATTTGATTCGAATTTAAAGAGGTAAAAGTTATTTAGTTATTACAGGTATTAAACGAAAACAGCAGTCTAACTTATAATTAATATAAAATATAAAATTTAATTGTAGTACTACGAGAAAGGCATATTCTATTAAGAATAAATCCTCCTTAAAAGAGAAAAAAACTATAAAGTGTCATTTACAGTTCTTCTTTTAAATATGAATTAAACGGAGATTTGTCTATAGCATTCTATATTTTCTGCAACGTTTCTCGATTTTTAAGAAATAGATAGTTTATAAATACCTATTCATAGTAATATTAAGATGATATTCTGATTTATAAATAGAGTTCTTTTAATTTTAAATAATAATTCATTTCCTTTAAAAACTTTATATTGACAAACGAAAAAAAACACTATACACCATTTTAGGAAACCAAAATACATAATACATATAGACGAACAAGCTGCATGAATATTAGATAATCAGCGAAACCGGAAATCCTCTGAATACATTACTGATACATTGAAACCAATGAATATCAATTTTAGCGGTTCGTCTCGCTGTGTGTCATCGTGTCAATGTCACACACACATGTAAGTAATCTGTTATGTAACAACGGATGCTGGGAAACATGTCGATATAGAAATTATTTTGTTTATCAAATTTACGTGAAAAGAACATTAAAAGCTTTTATGAAATAGATCTAAATCTCTTTGATACATTAATGAACAAAATAAGTTAACATTTTGTTTAACCGGCATTAAAAAAGACTATACCTAATACCAAAAAAATCTACTTCCTATGATAAAACATGGTAAAAAGATATAAAAGTAAGAAAAAGATAAGTTCACCTGTAATAAGGGCTCCGGCACTGGGATCTGCCAGTTGAACTCGAACTTCTTGGTCATGGTGCTAAGGGCTGTTCAACTCTTCACACAAACCCAGGAAGATTTTAGCAGGTGGCCATATCCTGTGGACAAAAATAAATGTATTTTAGTACATTAATAATTATTTTATTCATAGGACGAATGATTTATTTATTCCTACACTTGGCTCGACTAAGGTCTTACTCCTTAGCTGATTTACTGAGGTTTGATAGATTCCAAATTTCAACATATATCGGTTACCTCAGACTTTTCTTCATCGATCGAAATATTTAGAAATAATTAATCTTTTTCTCAACATAATTATCATTTCTTAGTATCATGTTATTTTTATTATTTTCCACAGTAAAGAATGCCAGATTGTGATAATTTGCAACGAAACATAAAAGATGAAAAAGAAATTAAATGTCTTTCAGACTGTGAAGACATTTTTAATATCTCCACTTCTTTATTATCATGTCCTACTTTCATATTACGTAAAAACACTTCAAACCACAAACAAACAAACACATTTGACAGATCAAAAGCTTTTTATGTATATTTTGTTGGCCTTTGAGTTCTTTGTTTTATCTCAATTATAAAATCTAAATGTTAAGAGGTAGGTCTAATTGAGCTACCAGTGACTTAGTTGTATGTACCAGTCCCACATAACTAACCCAAACTTTACTCAGCAGCGGGAGACCAAATTGATATGAACATTTAGCCTTTGAACTTACTGAGACCGAAAACTTTTTCTTTCTTATTTAATGGTCATATAATATAAATTTAATAAAACAAGTCCGATTCGGACTAGCGCACGAAGAGTTCCGTATTCCGTATCTACTGTTATATTTTTAAGAACAGAAAAAACATTTGCTTTATGGGAAACCCTCTAAAATATTTATTTTATTTAATTTATTTATTAAATTTTTAAGCCTCTACCAGTTGTGGTTATTAAAACCAATGTGGTTTTGAAAAAAAATACGTTTTTTGTATGGGAGCCCCTAAAACATTAATTTTATTCTATATATGTTGTTATAGCGGCAACAGAGATGCATCATCTGTGAATCAAATGTCATAAAATTTCAACGGTCTAGCTATTTATTCATGAGATACAACCTGGAGACGGACACACAAACAGCGAAATCTTATTAGGGCTCCGTTTAAGGTACATAACCCTAAAAATAAAGTTTTTTATCAAATGTCCTGACCTATTTGTAGCGGAGGATTATTATCGTTTAACCTTCTACAAAAATTTGTCTCAAGCTTATAATGTTGTTCGAGCGTGTAACATACTTCTAATAAAAACTAAACGGGTGAGACTACAAAGTGGTTCCTTTATTGTCCTTTGACCTTTAACTTTAAGTCGGCGAGTGTATTGTCACTGTAACGTTCATTTAGTACGTGACCTGCTAACAAGAGGATTGCATGTTGAGATCAGTTATTAAGATTAATCTTATCCAGTCAAGGCTGCCAACCTTGCTTGCTCTAATGTTGGTACTAATGAAAATATGCAATGAGATAATGCCTTATTTGCTAATTGAAGGATAGGTTTTATAAGGACGAAACTCTTTTAGTTATTTTTAACAAGGTGTATTATTACTTTAAATTTAAATTCGTTTTTGACATATTAAATTATTTGTTAGATATCATGATTTAATTGATTTCTCCAGGGACCATCAACCCTTATTTATAATCGTAATCCTTAGTTTAGGTTTACCAACCACTAGCGTATCTATAAACACTAGCTTATCTATAAACACTAGCTTATCTATAAACACTAGCTTATCTATAAACACTAGCTTACCTATCTATAAACACATAGGTTGCGTAGTTTGTAAATTTATATTTATTCAGAGAATATATTTTTTTGATTCAGATGTAGCCTAGGATGTTTTGATGTATTCAAGTATCAAAATTACATATAGTGTAACAATATGTGCCCTAATTACATAAGTATGTATTTAGTAAAATTCTAATCAATGTAAATTTTAATTATTTGGTATCGATGTAATATGTTAATGTTCATCCATTCTTCTCTTCTTTTATAAACATCAACATGTATACTTAAAACTCTTCATATTTTTTATTTCTTCGCTTTATAAGACCATGGGAATTACTTCTCATATTTTCTACTACCAGAGATAAATAACTCTTCTATCAAACTACCTTTTACATGTCTTACTTTCTCCATTCTTCTCTCAGAACGGCAGTATGCCTGCCTTCACCGCTCATAATAACATCATTGTAATAAAAGTATTTAATTACTATAAAAATTGCAACTACCTCAAGTAATTAATGCAATCAAGGGAAAAGCCATATTGCCAAAAATGGACTCATATTTTTTTTAGTCTCACGAGGCAAGATTTAATCTACGTTCATTAACATCTAAAATAAAACCAGTTAAGAGCTGGATAAAATCTGGTTACCTTGGATAATTGGTTGTTATAATTTTTTTAGTATAATCGATATATATATTGATACAATAGTTATCAACTAAAGATTAGTAACTACTAAAGAAAAATATTTTTAATTTTATTTATAACATAACGTACCTACACCATTTTCTTATTTTATTTTTCTAAAATACTTTTAAGTTCGATGTATATTTTAACATAAAAATCACATTAACTTTTAGCTTTTCAGCTGAATAACGAATTTTAGGAACGTTGTGCCAACATAGCCGGCGTTTAAAACATTTCCTTCATAAATAAGGCATCTCACAAGTGAATATTCCTCTGAAACTTTGAAAGATTTCATCTTTCAAGAATTTTGTGAGCTTTCATAAGGATTTTGGATGTTTGGAATGATTTTCAGCGTTATAATAATTGGAAAGATAAAAGTAAATAACACTTATTATATTATTATTATTATTTGATATAGATTATGTATAATTATTAACCTCGTTGGTTTTGTGGCTAAAATGAAATGCAGATCCGAGTCCGGACTTCCGTTTGGGTAAAATCTTATAAAAATCGATTTTCGAACGGTGCTCTTATAACACAGGTTCTTTCTATCAGTTCATGGAAGGGAAAATATATTGGGAGTCAGAACAAATCTGCCGTCATCTTCAGAGGATGTAGAGGTTTGATGAACAATTTCAAAAAGCACCATTTGTATCCTGAAAGAGATAATGAAACCTAATATCCTTATAAGTCGAGTTATGTCATCTGTTACAAGAAAATCTCATTTGAAGAATGATATTAGGAAGCCCCTGAGAGTCCGTTAATAAGATTACTTCGGACTCAAGGACCAATTTTATTTAATTTGTTAAGTTATTTCTGAAAGACCTTGTATGTTAGAGTATAACATTATTTGATATATTACCTTTTATCAACAAGGTTTTACCTAAAACAAACAATCTCTTTAATACAATTGTTGTCAAATTGAATGCTTTTTATTTATTTTTAATTTATCATTTGCCCGCGGCTCTGCTGCTGAAATAATAATTTTTGGTGGGAACAAAAAACATTTCTATTATAATAGTCGAAATAAAGGTTTGAATATAATATTAAACAAACAACTATTTCAGTACATAATCTATTCTGATATAACACAAACATGTTTTAATATACATTTATATATAAGAGAAGAATAACATTTCTGTGTAATAAGAGAGCGGGCAGTGGTTATTAAATAAATATGATTGTTAATACTATCAGGTAATTAACATAACTGTACATTCGATATTAAATTAAATCGAACCGAAACATACACGATTAAGTTAATGATGGAAAGTTAATTTATAATTAAACTGATTTAATCAATACCAAACTCTAATTTTCTAATTAAAGCAGTTCAGCACAACCACAGACAGACTAGGATTGTAATTAATTGAGTTTATAGTTATTTAAATATATTTATTTTGACGTTATTAATAACAGATTTTCGATTTTCATTATTCAGTTTTATGATCAAATGTAACCTATACAGGCTTTCTACTTCCTCTATCTTCTAATGAAAATCTTATTAAATTAGTAAAGCCGTTTCAAGGACTTCTACTAACAGAAAGACAAAGTACCATTTTTAAAAAGGTTGTTTATGTCTTGATGTTGATGATCTGTTGGTGTAGTGGTTAGTAACGCTAACTGCTGAATCAAAGGTTGTGGGTTCGACCCCTACACAGTTCCATAGATTATTGTTCCGATACTGGGTGTACTTTGTGTCCGTTGTTTATTTTTCTAATGCTCTCGCGTCGCTGATAATATAATCCCAAATGCGGAAGCTGTTTTTTTTTAATAATGATAACCAGATAAATATATTTCTTTTAAAATCACAGACAAACACTTCAATTTTTTTTATACATATAGATGAGTAAAATAATATAATAAAGTATTGGATATTCACAATTACCAAATAGTAATCCGAGGGGTAAATTCCATTGGAAGTGACAAAATGAGCCTTAAATCCCTGAAATCTGGGTCGGGAATGAACCTCGAAAAGCCGGTTAAAATCACTCTTTACATACATGAATAAAATTCAATTATTTTAATTTAAATGGAACTTTCTAGAAATCATTTTTTAATAAGCAAATCTTTACAGCCTATAGTAATATACCTATTATATATATATTTATATATATATATATATATATATATATATATATATATATATATATATATATATATATATATATATATTTATTTATATATATATATATATATATATATATATATATATATATATATATATATATATATATATCAATAGTTTTAATAAGTATAATATATTTTTAATATTTATAAATGAATAGAGATGTTTTAATAGATTTAACTAGAGTATCAGAATATTAATAGGTATATATTATCATTATAATATAGTAAAGCTGAAATCAATTTGTTTTTTCTACTAATTTATAAAGGTCAAAGTCATTTTGTTTACTTAAAATAGGAATACATTGCACTTATGACACCTCAGGGTAGTTACATGCTATGTGGAGGTCAGGGGAGAGGAACCGGTAAATAACTCCAAGCAAGAACTTATACTCCGGTAATAACTTTGGGGCCAATAGTATTTGAAAATCATCTTTAAAATTGGTTGAGGAAGGCATTTATTTAGCATTAGAACTCTTACAACTCCTATTAATCCTAAAAGCAATACAATTGTCTACCTAGCTTCCTCTCAAAATATTTATTCTTACCCGAACAGACCCAAAACATAAAATTCTAAATCAATCAATCAAGAGAGTTGTAATTTTTTATATAATGCAGTATTAGAAATATAATAAGGATAACTAGACAGACATGTTTTAAATAGAGAATCTAAATATATATAACGTTATATATTTTGTAGTTATTTAATAACCTAGACATTTGATTTTGTTTTGTTGATAGTTAATATTATAATCTAATCATATGAACACGTGTGTGATTATGTCGAATATAACATACCAAATGAGTGACTACGGGGACACGTGTGAGGTGACAAGTCATTATGTAGGTATAATATATATTTAATCATTGAGTGTAACGTATATATCAATATATCCGTAATCGTCATCTCTTTTTATAATTACTCTATATATATTTACTAGGACCTGTTCATGTTAACTAATTTTACTCGACTAGTAGTCAATTACTGATTCGATTATATAAATATATGTTTTTAAAAAGTCCGATACAATATTGACAGCTTTTCCACGCATGGAAACAAACAGTCAGTTTTATAGATAGTTTCTCATCTATATATTGTTTTGTGTTTTGTCCTGAAAATTACATAATGTGAATTAATCTGAAGTCAATTTTAGGAGAGGTCAATGACCTATAATATTAAATTTATTGTAGTATATGGAACTATCTAAAAACCTTTTCATTTTATGATTTTTAATTTTTCATTTCATATTTATTTTAAAAGAACCAATATTTATTTTAAATCAAATAGTAAAACATTTTTTCTACATTGATTACTATCAAAAAATATTTGACATACATACGCTGAGTTACTATGTTCTTTTATTATACATTACGGTATTACTAAAATAATTATCCAGTTTAAAAACCATGTTTAACATATATTTAATTTAATGTCATATTGTAAAAACCTGTGATAAACATTGTTCATAAAAGATCAAACGACAGTTAAATGTTAATTAGCAAATTAAGGTCATCATCTGTTAATTTTATTAACATACAGCAAAATATTAGGTAATAAAAATAAACTCTGAAAACATTTTCTTGTTATAACTTATAATCATTATTTTTATGCATTTACAAACAAAACAACACATTTTATTCGTTATAATTTCACAAATCCGTGAAGTTTAGTGTTTTTAGTAATTAAACTTTCGTGAAGTATGATAATTATATCATTATATTTTCCCGGCTAATGTTACGTAAATTAATCATAATTTTGTCCGACTACTTTCAAACCCATTGGGGTTACTATTCATGAGCTCGAAGCATGGCGGATTAGCGGCGTGAACACTATAGTTCACAATAGTTTTAATAGTAGTCGGGCAAAATTTCGATTAATTTTGGTGAATGTATAAAGTTTATAAAAGTATATTTTCAGCTAATTCTCAATATGTATTTCATCAATTATGTAGTTATTATCTACATATAGGTACCACACCTCTGTTATTCCTGTCTGTATACACGGCTCAAGGTTGATGGAAAATTGAGGAATAATGCTATTTATAAATTATGGATTTGCTAGCGGTGGAGTTAATTGTACTTAAATTGTTATAGTTAATTTATAAAGGTCAAAAGTGTTGATTTAATTGAAGTAATTAAATCTTTAATATACGTAAGGACAGTTATTACGAACGTATTTTGTTGGAACAAATTTTAGCTATATATTTATATTTACATTTGTAAATAGCTTTATCATCATAATAATATATAGTTTTATAGAATACGGTATACCTTGAATCAAACAGCTTTCTTAAAGATATTACAATCCATCAGAAAACAAAATGCAATACGCACACAAACACAAAACAACAAATTCAATTGTCCACTCACACACACATAATCAATAAAATAATCGATTTTAATATTGCTTTATAAATTGCAAAAATATTGAACTGGAACTCAGTTACTAGCGACGCGACGGTTCAGATAAGACTAAGGTACTATCAATGTGTGTGTGACTCGAGGAAGGAAAATGTATGTGTTGTTTAAATTCATAAACAAAAAATAACTGTGATTATATAGAAATTGTTTCGTTGGATATTTTAAAATATTTTAAAATTAGAAAACCGATCGACTGATGTTATATTGTAGCCTATCTTTATCAGGATTGAGGAATTCGTTTTATTATATATATTTAAATATACCTACTATACTATACTTTCCAATGGTTAAATTGATTTATATAAGTAATATCCGAATTAGGTACTTTATGTCGGTATTAGTAATAAAAATACATTTTATTAGTGAACGTATGGAAAACAAATTTATCTTTTATCGAAATATTTTTCTTGTTTAAATATTTTGACTTTCGAAGTGTTTAGTAAGCTTCCATTTATGGCTGTAAAAATAAGCTTGTATACTTTATATGTTGGTAAAATGGAGAAGTAAAGAAACCTAAACATGTTAAAAGATATTCAATAAAAAGTATATATTTTTACTATAGATACATAGATAGACAATATTCTTTATTACACTTCAAATAACATACAAGAATAATAACAATAATTAACGTAATAGTAACTTAATAAAAAGACAAGTAAATTATAAATAAGTGCAAAAGGCAGTGTTATCGCTGATAGCGATTTTTTTAAAACAATAGCAGAGGAAAAACATATTATATACAAATACATATAAATATATATAGATGGAAATGTTTCATGTGTACATTAAATTATATATGCTTCTCTCTACCTACTTATTATTCATAAATATCTATGTAAAATGATTTTGCATTAGAAAAATATTTCTTTCGGAGGACGGTTTTAAGCATACAAATAACAGAAACAAGGAAATATAAAGTCTATGAGGTGGGAATCGAACCCGCACGTCTTTGAACCGCATCGGTCAATATAGTTTTTTAATATTTTTTTTTGCTATCAAGTTTTTTACAAAAAGTTATTGAAGTACATGTTATTATAACTATATAATACTAGTGTTATTAATGTATAATAAAAATATGGTTTTGAAAAATTATGTTCTCGTAAAAACATATCATCTGAATTTTCAATATATTTTTGTCTATTTTAACTATCTTAACTTTTTAACTAATAGTAATGATTCTTATTAACAAAAGATTCTATATTGTATATGATATCTTATAAAAGTTAATCAAAAAATAATTAAAATCGATGTCTAAGCAGGCTAGGTTTTTATATATGACGACTATGTTTTGTCAAATTTATATAATAGTATGTAAAATTCGAATTATCGTATATGTTGCAGTGCTTTTTTAAACAATTTGATTATTAATCCCACGAGTATCAGACTATCTCCTTTGACCTTTACTTTGATTGGTTATAAAATGTATCAACCATATAAATTGCCTGGATTAAAATTTAATTTAAGTGACGACCTTCCAAGTTAATTTTATTAAGTTGCAGAGGAAATGTATATTTTTTGTATTAGCTAGCATATTTGATGTTATCAAGAAGATTTTATTAAATAAATATATAATGACTAACTCATCAACTAAGGCAAGATTCGAACCTGGGATCTCTGGACTACTGACCCATCGCTATTCTAATTGAGCTATTGAGGTTGTAGCATCCCTTTACTGTTATTATGTAATCTATGGCATACCAGAGGTCTTAAGTTCGAGCACGACTTTTGTTAATGAATATTTACTCTTAAATTTATCAGAAAATGATATATGTTAAGTAGGGTTAAACATTTTTAAAGAAAATACAACATTTTTTTAAATATATTAATAAATCATTTATTTATCAAATTGTATTATATTCACTAAAAAAAATGGTCTTACCCCATATCTTTAAACACCTTTTTATTAACTTTTTTGAGTTTGAATTTTCACTGACTGAAAACAATTTGGAAGGAAGGAAAAAGAAGAGCTCTAAGAAGGTTCTATTTGGTATATCAAATAGATTTTAATAATAGGACATATATCAGTGACATGGGACGGCCGTTTTCGTCAAATGACCCACTTCAAATGAGATGAATCTGTAACCATTACGTTAAGTAGGGCATTGACCCTTTTTGTTAAGTACTTACTAGAATTTAAGTATTGTATTGTGCGTATTGTTACATAGACCTCAAACTACGAACGTAATAAATAGTACCAACGCCCTATGGAGAACAGCGGCTTATCATTTTTAAACCTTGAAGAAAGCTTTTATTTTCAGGATAAAAGATAACTGATATCTTTTATTATGACTTGCTTTTTATTTAAACAATCAACCAGTTGTTGTTTGATCTATTTTTAATTAAAGTCAAACAGATTTTTATATTTATTATAATATATTATTGTATAGTGTGAAGATATATATATAATATATATATATATTTAAATAATACTATTTTTAATGATTTTCGCAGGTATGTAATTGGATAAATATTTTATACTTTAATTCTCCCTAGAGGTTTCAATTTCTTTCTAACAATCTTGTTCAATGAAGATAAGATGAGCGTCTGGGAAAATTATAGAGTTTAATTATAAAAGAAATAGTTGTATTTAAATATTTACTAGTGAAAATTTGAGAGAATATTACATATAATATGATTAACCTATTTTAAAAACAAAATGGAGGCGTAAGATAGTAGTGGCTTTATTTTGTCATGGTCTTAAATATGGAAGAATTCTTCAATACTAGTTGGACATCAATATAGAACATTAAATACAATTTACGAACTTCCTTTGTCCGTCTGTTACAGCTTGACCTACTTACCGATAAATAAAAAAGAAAAATAGGTATATCCTGTAAAATTAACTTATTCTAAACGCTTACTTAAGTATAATTACTTAAAGGTCTTTATTTTTAATCGTTTTCCTTAATTTATTTTATTTTTATTATTTGTTGTTATAAAGTAAACCTTCCTAAACGAAATGTTGGTGAAGTGAAAATTGCACGGTATATTTGATATTCCGAGGGTAGGGCTCGTGGGCGGGAAATCACATGTTAAAGACGTCACCAATGTTAACGTAACGTCAGCCAGTTTGTTTTCTTTTATTCATATATTTTCTGCCAGACATATTTTTTATTCTTTTAAAATGTTATAGATAATAAATTAATAATAGCGTGTTTATAATGCTAATATATTGTTTTTTTTAATTTTTAGTACCTATCTACATATATTTAAGTGTGTACGTAAGCAGCAGTAAAACCTCCTTTGTGTTAAGAATATAATGTTTATTTTGTATGTTTTTGGCGACGGTACGCCCCTTTCATGCTTGGAGGTATCATTTATTCAGGAACGAGAATGGGAATGTAGTTTGAATATGTTTTATCCTACTTGTTTATTTTCAGTAACGCTGAAACAATGTTACACGTATTTATCTTGTTTGTGGAGATTGAAATAACATTAACAATTAGTATTTAATTGCATTATAATTTCTCATTTATATTTTCAGGCCGTAAACGGTTGATTTTTGTGACAAAATGAAAAGTTTTACAAAAATATTCAATAAAAGCTGCATGTATTATATTATACATATAGGATGACAGGCATTCTCACTGTTAGTTTTCAAATTCAAAGATTTTATTCATACATTTTGAGAAATTCAGTTTTTCGGTAATTATTCGTCAAGTACATGACCAATCACTGATTTTTTGTTGCTAAAACATCGATGATAATGCTTCTATCAAATAAAAAAACCCTATGTTAATCGGTTCAGTAGTTTAGGAGAAGATTTATCAGGAAGATAGCACTGAAGCCAACTACACAATCGAACTGCAGCTTCGCTCAATTATTTTGAATATGAAGTTAGAATTATTGAAGTTTTTGTACATTAACCACATAGAATTTGTTTTAATTATTCTAGTCTTCTTTTGTGATGATAATCTATTTTGAATGTAACACTGAATATTGTATTTTTTTTTATTTTTTAAATAAGTTAAAAGAACATTTATGGAGTTAAATAATCAATTATTTATATCATAAACTTTAATTTTCAGTAAGTTACGAGGTATAATTATTAATCTTTATTTTATACAGTTTTGATACGTTTATATTTTGTATTACCAAGTTATTTATTGTATTGATCTCAGTTCGCTCGACTTCACTGAAGCAACGTCAAAGCTTGCCTCTAATGAGATGGAAGAATTCTTGAGATATAGTAACTACGTCTTTATATAATAATCAACAACTTGTAAATATTAGTATTTATGTATATTTTAACTTTAATATTATAGTAACTTTTACCATTTTCATAACTTTATAAACCCCCTGAGGCTTTTATTTTTAAGACTTAACATAAGGTTTTAACTTAAGCTAATATTAAATATTAAAATAAATGGTTTCTTTAGTATGTTATTTTGTTATCGTCATTATTAACGAAAGGGAAATTGACGCGACGACAGACAGTTTGTTTTATTTATTCAGCTGTGTGATAGGATCCAGATTTATATGTGTACACATATATTTATATATGACTAGATTTTTATATGTAATTGTATTACAATTTTTCCTCTGCACAATATATAACACTCTCCTGTTGCAAATTCTCACAATGGATTCCGAGCTTCATCAGCTTTTCGTCATCAGTGGATGTGGTCAGTGGCCAGTTGGTCTCGTGTCGAAGCGTGTTGGTCTCGCAGCCTGAACAGTTCATGAAACTACTCGGTCAAAATTCCGATATTATTAGAGTGAATACATTCTGGTAAGCAAGTTATCATGGATCAAGAAAATACAAGGAACTGTATATTTTTATTAAATAATGAATAACTTAAGTATATTGTTTATCTCTAAAATACACAAAAAACAACGAAATAAATACTCACGGAATAAATCTTCTTGAAAATTCGGCATGTCTGACTGTCTGACATAAATATAAAATCAACGGATACGGACAGGGAGCCGTAGCCGCGGCCTCTGGGAAACCTTCCCGTCGTTTTACCAATTGAGCTACCGTATCGCTACCCGTCTCGGTGAATTAAGCTTTGTATATATGATCGTCTTTATCGGGATGGCGGTGACATGTGTTAGGATTCTTGCGAAAATCCTAACTAATGTATTAGTTCATATATAATTTGGGTAAGGTTGTCGACAGACCGTGACGTCATACTCTATTTACAATTTTTTTTATCAGAAATGATAAAAATAAGCTGTAGTATTACAATTATACAGGACAATATGTTACAATAACGATAATTTACGTTAGCGTAAACAACGCAACTGGAGCGTGGGAGATCCTTGGATCATACCCTCGTATTATGAAATATTTGTTATTGTTAGGGCGTATTAATGTTACATATCTATAGATTAGATTGTATGTTCTACCATTACTGTTAGTGTGTGCATTTCTTATTCGCTTAATTTCAGTTATTTAAATTATTATATATATATAGATATTATTTTCCTTATTCAATCATTAGGAAATTAGGAAATAGAAGAATAGGAAAACGAAAATATCCTCTTTGAATTTTTTATAAGTTAAAACTTTTCTGCAAAAAATATACTGATTTCGTTTGAAATTTATAATGTTTAAAATCATAGGAAAATAATGTATATTGGTTGATGTTAACAGTAAAAGCTACTAAATAATTACGCTGAGTTATCTCTTCACATATATCAGCGTGATATCGATTTCAGAGCTGATTGCCCTTTAGGTGTAGTTCTTTATCTTCTCTTAATAGACTTCACAATGCGATATTAGTGCACTATTTGAACTAGCGCTCAGTAAATTGGATAATGAGGCTGCTAGAGACTAACAAAGTAGATAGTGTGTATTGCCTAAGTCTGACAAAGTAGATAACAAAAGTAACAATTTGTTATGAAAGTTTGTATTATAAATCAAATATTTTATGTTTATAAATTTATATAAACATGTACAGCCATGTTAAGCTTAAAAATAAATATAGAATGAAAATTAAACCTATACGGGGAGGGATTTGATCTCGCGACTTCTAGGAGACCGTCCCGTCACTCTAACGAATGAGCTTCCGTACCAGTTTAGTTTCATTCTAAATTTATTTAAAATTTAAATATTTTATATCTCCAACTAAAATAATAATAATATTTGCTTACAAAGTCTCCTCACAACAGTCAAGAATTCCGTTGATTCTTATAGTTTACAGTACAATAATCTACGTCCTAGCCCAAGGTTTTCCTTATTAGAAATCAGTTCTAAAGAAGGAAAATAATAAAAATTTAAATAAACGACTTTTAATTACCTTTATAATTACAATAATAAAAGAATTTAAATTTAAAAAAGATTACGACATATTAAAATTTAATTACGACCTAATTAAATATAATAACTGTAATAATTTTAATAATAAGACAGAAAAATAGAAAACAATTTATATTATTTCCAAGAAAAACTTTACCATAAAGTATATATTTCTTCTTATTTATGGAGCAAGTTTCCCTCAACCCTGGGGCCATAAATACGCAGTGACGCTTCGTTAGACCTCTTGGGTCACTTGCTGTGCGTGTGGGTCATTGCATCGTAAACGCTATTTACGGACAAATAAATCACTTATCACTTAGATAAATATCTAGGACAGGGGAAATATTATTATAAAATAATCATTTAATAATAAATAAGTGTATAAATACTCTAAGTGAGATTCTTCTAATCTGGACGATACCTATTTTTAAAAAAACTATTTACTCAAACTAACTACCTACTCAAAAAAACATAATTGTCAAAATCTGTGGTATAAGAAATAAACGTATTATTTATTACTATTATATACCTTCACAAAAACTTACAGGAAACTATAGAATAATTAGTATACATAATTAAAATACCGCCGGTTATTCCCGACATTTTTAAAGCAATAATAGCGAAACGATTATTGATATAATTGTACTACAAAATATAAATACATTTGAGATTCAGCATCTGTTACAATCTCTTCCGACAGCATTCCAAACTATGTATTATGTATATATTTAGGTATTTGTTTAGTACGAGTAACATCATACAAATAGCTCGGCAATGGTGAGGTTTTACACAAATAGATTTTGCTGGTTCATTATCGAAGAAACATTTATTATATAAACACACCTTAGATGCTGAATTTACAGAGTTTTTCAAAAATGTTCATAATTATAAACTGGCATACCTACACAGCCCGCTAAGCCGGCCTTAATTTAAAGATATATTGAAAAATACATTAAATGTAATAATGAAACCTAATTAATAATAATCATTCATTCCGTATTTAGTTTGAATTTTTTTTTCGTATATCGCTAGCGGTTATGATAGATCTATGGCGTTATATTTGCCCCTAATACTTCGATGTAAAAAAAAATAGCGTATCAGTAGAAAAAAAATGTCACTGACATACTTTACTTTACAGGATTACCCAATGGGTCAATTTAAAGATGCTCTGGAAATTTCATTGAAATCGTGCTAGCCGTTTCGGAGTGTTCAAGAAACATACATACATACTTTCTCATTTATAGGTATCTATAGAAGACAAAAATAAATTTTTTTATATTATATTTTCTAAAAAGATGTAACACGCGAAATTAACGCAAAATTAAATATTCATTTTAATATCTACTATTAAAACTTTTAAACCTTATGGGAAATAAGCAATGGGCATATAAGCGGACAAACAGAAAGAAGGAAATAGAATTTTTATTATATCATATATACATACATAACTGTTGTCAGCGACTCCGCCCACGTAGCTACGGAAGGCAACGATTGTAAGAACGCAATTTCACAACTGTTTTTCATCAACTTACTGAGCAAATTGCTCTCAATGGAATACCTTTTATTTTAAAGAATAATAATTTAAATATTGTTAAAAAAATAATTATTAGTTTAAAAGACATACAAACTTACATTTATTACCTATATTAGATTAAACCAGACTAATACTAATTTATTTTTAGGAATTATATAATTCTTGAAATTTTAAGGGTAAGGTAGGTAAATGTTAAATGTGACTATTAAAAATTTATTTAAGGGTAAAGTAGGTAAATGTTAAATTTGACTATTAAAAAATAAATATTCTTTGTCTTGCCACAATCGACTCAACTAACAGCCGCGATCAACCGGTTGGCCACCCCTGATATATAGTGTAACAATATAATGCATTTATTTTTTACTCGACTAGCAAAGGATGGGTTATGGTTTTCCCACCCCATCTAGGTACAATTTCAAGTGTCACAAATGCGGTATAGAAAATATTATTTGAAATATTGTTATAAGTATTTTTTCATCTTTTTCCTTTGCAGTAGGTATAAGCAAGTACAAGCCTGATTGTTATGTCTTATCTATAAAACAACTTGGGTGTTTTTAAAACTACAGCGAATAGGTTATTACCAAGTGCGATATACCATCGTCGGCTACATTCCCACTTACCATCAGGTGGACTGTAGCCTATTACCTAACTTACATCAGGAAAAAATATATAAATAAAAAACTCTATTGTACCTACTAATCATCCGCCTGTCTACTTTAAATATTTCTAAGGTAGGTATTATTGTAAATTAAAGCCACTTCTGAGACACAATTTACGTCATAGAAACGTTTACGTCTGAGTTGGAATCAAATTGCGAAACATTTAAAAAATATCATTTCCTCTCCAATTTTCTCGTTCTTTCCTTTTCTCACAAAAATATAACCTTACTTTGGTTTGTTATTAATGACTTAACAATTTAAGCATTATAATAAATATTAAAATACCTACATTTAAATAAATACTAAGATATTTTTATTTCAAGTTGATATACATTGAACAGCTTTACGACTCCAGTTTTGGTCTAGAAGGTTCGAAAGGGTAGGTCTAAAACCGGCAAGATACATTTTTAATTTATTTATGGAAATAAAATGATGATTATGATTATATATAATTAACTGTACCTTTATGAGACAGGTAATTATAACAATGATACGTTAAAGAGGTTTTATTATTGTCTTGGTATTATTTAGCTTCTTCCAAGTACCGTTTGATCGACTTGTTTACGTACAACAAATTAATTACTGGTATCAAGTGTAATTAAGAAAAAGATTATTAAGTATTTACATCTTAAGTAAACAAAATAGTCTTATTCAACATTATTGATTATATAGTCTGTTTGTTTGTCCGAATATTTTTAGAATTAGAAAAAATATAAATATATACATTTCCGATTGACATATTTACTGAGTTAAGAATTATTATTATAAAGATATCAAGAAAGCTAATTGCTTTATTATCATGAAGAGACTGAATGATGGAAACAATAATAATTAAATTAATATTATTATTTCGTAATATATAAAAATGGAAAAATACATAGATATTATTATTATTCTTCTATTATTACCTTTAAAAAGCGACAAATTAGAAGCTTATTACTTATCGATTACAGAAAATAAATTCTTTTTTGTCCTTTAATAAATATGGTTTAAAAAACTAAAAAACACGATTTTAAGATGAATCGAACTGAAATATAAAAAAAGAACGTTCCATGAGAATGAATAATGGGCAAAATATAATAAAAATATTGTGGAAAAGAGTGGGGCGCTTTGTGGCATAACTCTAGTTTAATTTTCGAACTCCATTTTGACTTACTTTTTATGTAGTCAGATCCTATTGGAACATTCAAAAATTGTATACGACAATTGGCAGTACCTACAATAACTAGGTAAGATTAATTCATTATCCTCGTTAAGATCACCAGAGTTAATAATTTTTACACATACTTTGAGTAAGAACAACACAAATTAGGTTTACGGTCTAAGAAAGTACCTACATATCGGTTAATGTTCGTAAATCACAAAGCTATTAATTCGAAATTTATAATTATATTCATTTTTGATTACTACAAATATTTAATCACTACAATGACTTTAAAAAAAGACACAAAAGTAATAATAGCACGAAGCGCTCCACGCTTTCTTCCGCAATAATTTTATTATATTTTGCCCATTATTCATTCTCATACTACGAATTATTTTTTACTTTTTAGTTCTATCTATTTTAAAAGCGTGTTTTTTTTAGTTTTTTTTTTCTAAACTAGGTATATTTATTTTTCTTTATTAGTTCAATTTAGTCATGCAATGCATGAAATGAGACCAAATCGCAATCGCATTCAGATAAAGTCGGTAACAAGCAAAAAAAATAAAAATACAGGCTAATAAAAGCATTAAAAACACATTCATTTCTGTATTGTGTATTTATCTAATTTATTTGACCGTATTGTTTACAGATATTATAATATAAAGCAATATGCAACATTTCGAATATATTCAAATGATTTAAAAACAATGGCTTTGTTAAAAAACAATTACCTACTTTGCTATTTCAACAGTAGGTACCTCAGATAATCAGCGGAGATAAAGGTATATATTATAAGCACATAACAAATTACAGAAACCTTAGCTTGTCACTGAAAACAAATAAACAAAAATCGTAAATTTTTGTTTTAGTTCGGTTCAAGAATTTCGCCTCCCGAACGGAACTAAGAAAACGGAACACGGAAAAGTTGTGTACCTCAAGTATTTTCGTAATATAAAAGTTTCTATAAGTACCATTTACTAATTTATTATTAATCTCAGAAACCACATGGACAACAAGATTAAAATTTTGATTTTACATGACGGTTCCTTTTAGGAGGGATTTTAAGAATTTTGAAGGTTTATGTAAAATTTCACCATTATGGAGGTTAATATAACACGTAAAAATATATCTAAATATCTATTTATTCTATCATTTGAAGAGACAATTACTATTATATCATTTGTGATTATTATTATAATACTGTTTATGTTTAATTCTTTATCGTTTTATTTGTACTTACTACCTACGTATAGATAACGCCCTTTAATAAAATCGACCTACTTAAATCAATTTCATCATTCATTTAATCCGGTAAAAGTAATAACAACTTCTAATTCAAATACCTACATATTTACATTAAGGTTTAGAACAGATTTTTATTTTTAAACAAACAATATTATTTTCTTTTTCAAATCCATTTTGGTCGTTTATACATAAACAACCATAGAGTCACATTGGAAATGCGAGTTTGTGTCTATTTTTAGCTGTTTCCTTAAAAACAATGAATATAAAGTAAACTAGTATAAAATGGAAAAAAAATATATATAGGTATGGTAAGCATATTAAATCTAGGTAGGTATATTGACGTTAAACAGCTTGAGCTTACTTAAATCACAAAAACCTAAATACCTAGGTAGGTAAACAGTAAATACAGAAAAACTGCGAAATTTAGGAATCTGCCGATTAAACTTAAACTAGGTATTCATTGAAAAATATTGTGATCAGTTAGTTATGTATAGGTTTTCATATAAACTACATATTTCATAATATAAAATAATAAATTTAAAAAATAATAATAAAATAACGAGACAAAATCTCTATGTTAAATACCAGACACAAACTTCAAAACCGAGATTTTCTAAGGTCCGTTTATTTGTTTCAGCAAGACGACTATAACGATGAACGGATTTTGATAAAACTCACTCTGATAATTCTAGATTTTTAATATAATTACATAAACAACAAAACTTTAAGGCGATTTTGATAGAATTGAAAGTGGTGTTAGCTTTCTCTCATTGTCACAACAAACATAATAAAGGCTTGGGCAATAATTACCATAAAACTAATAAGATAATTAGGGTTTCCAAGCTACAAAGTGCCATTTCGTTTCCTATAGGTTAACTTTGAATACATAGACTTCTTCATAGGTTCTCACTTAGTGTTAATCAAAACCTTTAAAAGTACAAACTACAGTGTGTGTAACAAATAATGATGTGGAATATTTTATATTAGACAAGAAACACGTCTATTAATTAAAAAGGTGATGCACAAAAAACAAACTAGAGACATCGCATCTATTTTTATATTATAAATTTTCAATATAAATAAAAGCGAAAACCCTGTTAAAAACTCGATTAAAATAGTCAGATATATGATGTCTATTGATATTTTATCTACTAAGTATCCACTTTGTATATGATAGGTATATAATGTTTGTACATCAAACCATATCATTCAAATGAACACACGGATTGTCATACTTGATAGGGCCATTAAATCGAACAGTGCTAAATCAACAACATTTGCCCTGAATGGCTCTATATTATCACTTGTAGCCATTATCTGACCGACACATTTGTCGTGCATACTAACCTTAGACTTCACGGAACACTTTCACACCCACTGTAGATGATAACAATGAAGTAAAGAACACGCGTTCGCGTTTTTTTATCGTAAAATAAGATCAAGACGTACTGCGCTCACGAGGCGTTTTCACGAACTGAGAATGAGACGTTAATCCGATGTCTATAGCAGGTGACCCGAGTTGCGCATGCGCGAACTACAAGGTCGTTGAAAACCCGATTTATACACAGCGATAACTAGGTATTTACTGCCTTATTAAGATTTTTCATCGCACTATTTATTATTATTTCGTAATATATGTATTATGATGATGCTATGGTTTTTAGGTGTCATAAGTGACTTTTATCATTTTATTACTGTTTTAGTGTAAACGAAAAAATTGATTAACCTTCTGGTAAAAATAATAAATATAATTGTACACAGGGTTTAGAAATAAAAGACAATTTAACAAGAAATTAATGATATAACAAATTAACATCTTTAACAAATGTTCTATAAATAAATTAACACTTGTCTAAAAAGAGATCATAATAGGTAGGTATAATATTAATAAACCTTATATTAATGATTTATGGCACCGTTGTCATACAAATGTTTCATAACATCATCTACTTATCACTAAAAGTATATAAATAAACAAAACTAAAACCAGGTTAATAGATTCAGATAAAAATAATAAAAAAAAATAACAAAACAGATTTTCTAAAGTTCATTTGCAAAAAATAAAGTATTTTTAATTATCTAATAAGTTGTAGTTAAATAGAATTTATGTAATGATTAAACTAATGTCTTAGAAAATCATAAAATACATGTGTATAAAAAAATACGCGTGTCGCTGTCGTTACGTATAATCAAAACGATAACTTTTTTAGAGTCATCCTTAAAACTACTAGATGGCGGGATTATAAAATAGACCGGCTATTTTACAAAGATCTCCGTTTACGCAGAAGCTTTTTGGCGGGAGGTATATCGAAATGGTGAACATCATTACAATGTCTTTTTAACTCTGAATATTTTCGAAATTTTGAGCCACAAATCAGGCAATCGACGATTATTTTCCTCACATTATGTATGCGCCACTCATGATCCCACTTATCTTTAAGCGTTTTGAAATATTCATGACAAAACCTACATCTAAATCTAGACATCTCGCGATTGTGGACGCATTTAACGTGTTTATTTAACATGGAGGGAAAATGGAACTCTTTATCACAATACGGGCACGGAATAGGCGAATTGTTGTTGTGATATTCCATGTGCTGCTTTATCATCTTTTTAGAGTTAAACTTCCTCTGACAAAGATCGCATTGAAAAAAAGTTGTGCCGTGAATTTTCTTATGTTTTGAGAAGTTGCTGGAATCGCTAAAGGATTTATCACAGAAGGTGCACTTATATATAGTAAGTTTGGCATGCTCTCGCAAATGGGCTTTGTATTTATCTACCATTGAAAAGGTTTCATCTTGGCAGACCTCACATTGAATGGTAAGGTTTCCATTTTTATTGACTGGTGTCTTGGCGAGGGTGCTTCTGATTACGTGCTCGATGAGATGTCGCTTAAGGTCGCCGATACGGTCGAAGGTTTTTAAACACACTTCACAAGTCTAAAATAAGGAAAAATATTTGTGATATAATATGTATATACAATAGTTGTAATGCAGGTACGTGTTATGTAATTAGCTTTCATACATTTTTATCACAAATATAATTAATTTTTGTAGAAAATTTCACACAGAGCAAAGCTAGTCCACCATTCGAATAAGTTGTATGGTTACAGGTACTCTAAACAAAAGATTAAGCCATAAAAATATTGGTAACTCAGTATTATTTCATTTGCCATTTGATACCGAGAACTGAATCCGGCACCGTGTTGTAATAATATATAACAATAAAAAAACATTTTCTTTACCTTTTTATATTTTTTGTGACGTCTAGCCTTTTTAGCATGAAGCAAAAATATTTTGTTTGACATCACTTTCGCAATAACAGAATCAGCTTTTTTAATTTCATCCAGTTTTCGGTCTATATCATCAGGCTTTAGGATATAATCTTCAGGCAATGGTGATAAGGTGCCACTATCACTTTTAATATCATCATTAAGTGATAAAGTGAAGTCAGAGTCGGATAACTCTAAATCATCAACATGTTTTTGTTTGTGTGCTTCCAAATCTGAATATTTGGTTGCGGTAAAGTTACACAAATCACACACAAATATGAAATGTATTTTGGCCTTATGTGACCTCAACTCCTCTGAACTAGAATAAGTATTAGTACAGTACATACATGGATACTTCCTTTGATGTATTTTGAAGTGATTACGGAGAGTAAATTTTGATGCAAAAACTTTATGACACTTATCACATTCTAGTTCTGGATTCCCATGACCAAGGCAGTGTAATTCAAACTTTTTTTGATTTTTAAGTTGTTTGCCACATTCTGTGCATATAAACTTCATTTCACTAATTGGGTTTGAGCTGTGTGTACCGATTCTAGGACTCCTGTGATTACCCACCATGTGTTGCTTAAAAGTAGTGATTTGGTCAAATAATTGCTTGCATTTGTCACACTGATATTTCTTTTGGTTTGGCTGACTGCTTTCTGCAAATTAAGAAATATATGTAGTTCTTGAATATATAGATATTATAAATAAAATATAATTTTCACATTCAATAAATTAGAAATGTTCTTATAAGCAACAATTGTTTATTATTATATAAAATATATATTTAAATATTTTGATAAAATTAGATATACATCAGTCATGCTTACAATGTGTTTGCAAGTAATTAATCCAACGGATAAAATACATTCTAAACAAAACTCACCAATAACAATTTTGTTATCAATGCTATTATCTATACACTCTAGAGTTGGATCATTGACAGCTATCTTCTGTATTGTCTGGCCGTAGTGTGAGTCATGGCCCAAGTACAGTATTGTCTTCTGCTGTTTGGACAAAGACTGAATATCAGATGACATAAGCTGTTTTAATGCATCATTCTCACTCTGCAAATCTATTAACTTCAACTCCTCTCGGGCCTTTTCGTTCATTATTTCCTCGGGCAACTGGGACAGTAGGACCCCACACTCAAACTCATCATCTTCATACAAATCATGATGATTTGTCTCATTAGACAGATTTTTTCTAAATTTTTTATGCCCAAATTCTTCAACTGGAGAAAATTGAGTTGACTCCTTGTAGTTGTATACATTCCGAGTAATGTATGTGTTGTGATGTTCCACTGTGATGTGATTGGTGAGGGTTTGGCTGTACACTGCGTACCGTTCCTGAGACTCCACTGCATCATAGCTGTTATACACGTAGGGACTCCTGGCTGGGTCTATCCATACTTGCGACTGATTGTATGCAGGGTACTGACTCGCCTCACTTACTATAACTGGGATCTGATTATGATCATTGGAGTCTGAGGACTGACTGTTGGGATCCAGATCGTTAATATTCACATCGTAACTATCTATCAATTTAACGTTACAGAATCCAGAATATATACACATTTCGTTACCCTCAGTGTCCGGGGATGTTATATTTAAATCAATAAACACGTTATCCGTCGCATCACAGTTTGTTTCCAGGGTAGTACACTTCTTCGGTATTAGAAGTATCGGGTACAACGAATCGTTGTTGGTGATAATTGTCTCATCCTCCATGTTTTTTTAAAACCTTTGTAAATAAATTACATTTTAATTTCTCACGAAAAATGGAGGTAAACGAATTAAGAAAATATTCGGGTAATACTTACTTAAATAAATTTTTCTTACCACGTGTAAGGTTGTCTCGAACGTTGTCGAATAGAAAATGGAATACATGTAGGTATATTGTTATTTAAAGTCATATTTATTATAACTACCCCCTGAAACTGATCCTGAATTTATGTATCTTTATGTGAAACAATTTTTAATTTGTAACTATTATTAGGTATTTTAACTCATTTCAAAAGACTAGATAATTAATAAATTTATGAAGTATTTAAAATTTATATTTCGACTGTTATAAAGTTTTTTTTTTTATATCGAGCCAAATAAGTGTTAACAAACGCTAAGGACATACAGCCATACTCTTGTCAAGTAGTGTATTTAATTCTTTAAAGTTCAAGTTGTTTTGATTGTTATCATGTTACATTTAAAAACAAACAAACGATGAATCACGTTACCTTCTTTCTTATAAGGACAAGGTCATTATCGTAGCATTTTAATATATTATTATCATTTGGAGAGTTTAATAACTTATTTTATCATTTTAATATAAATACATAAACAGCCATTCAAAAATTAACACAAACAGTTTTACCAACATAGACGATGTACAAACTAATAATTATTTCTGTAATATTATTACATATAACCAATGGTAAATTACAGAAATATAATTATTAAAAGTTTTTATAAAGTGAATTATTTAATTTAAATTTTTATTTATTTCTAGGATCTAGTTTGAATTTTGTTCGTCCTTATAGTAATAAGAATCATAATCCCAATATCATTGGCGGAGTGGAGGCTCCCGAACGCTACGCCAAGCATATGGTGGCTTTAGTGGTGAATAATTTGTTCAAGTTCCTCGTCTGCGGAGGTTCTATAGTCACTAAGCGTCATATCCTAAGCGCTGCTCATTGTATAGAACCGTTTGTTATTTGGGGCGAGCTAAAACCGTGAGTATCGATACGTGTACCTGCAAAATATTAATAGCAACAACTTGTTTATAACTATTTGATATTTGGTTTTAGAGATTTTGTAGGCGTGATTGGCACTAATTACTGGAATTCTTCTAATAATTTTATTAAGTTTTCTGGACATATAAATCATCAAGAATACGACTCCCGGAACCTTAAAAATGATATCGGCATCCTCTTTACTACTAAAGACATTATTTTTAATGATCGGGTCGCACCTATTAAGTTAAATTTCAACTGGGTAGGATCGGATGTTACTAGTTTTGTTACAGGTTGGGGTTTGTATAGGGTAAGTCATAAAGAATTTATTTCCTGATTTAACCGCGAACTTCTACAAATGTCCAAAATACCTGATCATATTTTCTTTAAGGACATGGGATCAATACCAGATCGTCTCCAACTGCTGTATGTCAAAACAATCTCGCCTTTGACCTGCATTTTTGGTGTGAGGATCACTTCTATTTCTTGGGGCTTTGCCCCTCCCGTGAATCCTTTGTTGGAAATCTGCACCTTCCATTCTAGAGGACACGGGATGTGCAATGTAAGATTTATGAACAAACAGCAAGTTGATAAATATTATTGATTTTATTATTAAGTTATCGTATTAAAGTAACTTGGTACGTAATCACATTATATAGAATCTGTACAAGTGATACTGGGACATCGCTTACAAAGTTTTTAATTACGTCACTTCGGAATGTAATTAAAAATCCAATTAGATTATAATACGAACCGATTTTAATAGGAATCACAGAACCGGAGTGTCCTTGAACATTTCAAGTTATACTTTGATCTAACTTGGACGTTTTAAAACTAATTGAATTCCTATTTCTTTTCTAATACTTTCGTAAAATATTTTTAGGTAATATAATTTTATATACAAATCACATACAACGGAGCCTTGTTTTGACATAGTGAACAGTAGATTATTTACAAGTATAAGCATAAAATTATTTCGAAATTATTTCAAAAATCTAATATTTGTATAGGTAGTTTTGATCTAAATATTAAGTGTTCTAACTATCCTCCTTAGGGTGACTCTGGCAGTGCACTGGTGCTTCAGGACTCTCGGGAACAAATCGGAATTGTATCGTGGGGCCTCCCTTGTGCTCGCGGAGCGCCTGACGTTTTTGTTAGGATTAGTGCCTTTAGAGACTTCATCATGAGCTTCATTGGAGCTGATCTTTAATATTAATATAATAATTTATTATAAATAAAATATTTAAAAATAAAATGGTTTTTTTACTTTATATCAAACATATAAAGGTTTCAATTCTACTTTTGACGAATTATTACATGATATTTCATTAATGCGAGTTTTTATTTAACTAAATCCAATAATATAAGAAGTAAAAACAATTCTAGTAAGTGTTTTTATTTTTTTTATAAGCTTGTTAATATATTTACTCATGCCATAGTTTTATGTGGTAAATAAAACAATTCGTTTTCAAAAAGTTCAACAAAAAGTACATACCAAGAAAAGGCAATATATTTAGTAGAAACTTAGTTTCATCATTTAGTGATTCTGAATGCATACTTACTTATAGGTAATAATAGTTATTTAACGAAGCTAAATCTCTATAAGTAATTGCTACGAGTGTTTTACGTAAAACCTACTGTATAGAATTTGATAATTTTATTTATGTTTACATTTTACAGTTCAAAAAACTGTAATTAATTAATATTTTTTTCCCTAAAATGTTATTATTTTAAATGCAAAACAATAACAAAACAAAAGTGTAAGTGTATAGATGAAATTTGATGTTGGAAAAGCTTATTTTCTGATAGATTATTTTCACTACGAATAAAAATCTCATTTGTCTGAAAACGAAACCTAGTTGGCTGGTAAATGTAACCCAATATTCACCTGTGATGAAAAAAGAAATGGAGGGAATTGATTATTTGGGCAATATCCTATATCGTGGAATACCACGAAGATGAAATCGCTGGCAATAATCATGAGGTTTTATGCCAGTTTCTTCCAAACCGGATTATTTTGAGACCTGTGCGATAATGTGAAGTTTAATGAATTGAATACTTTGTCCCACATTATCTATATTTAAAACTAAATAATAAGACCAATTAGCATTCAATTATTAACAATAAAAAAAATACAAATTTGTAATTTAAAAAGTTTACCATGGAATACTTGTTGTCAACTGGTCATTATTTTTCTTTAAAAAGATCCTAAAAGGGCCAATGTCCCGTGTTGGCCGTTATACGTATACGTATAGTTCGCGTATTACGCTAATTAGCCTAAAGTGTATATATTTTTATTTAAATTGACCAGTCTGTAAAAACATATGTGAAGTACTTATATAGGTTATCATTGTTATCATAACCTACATCATTTAACTGTGCACTGTTATTTATGATTCATTGCTAAATTGCTTAGTAAATAAATTTACTAAGTTCTGACTTCTACACAACTTGGCCCAATAATTGGATGCCTTTGCCGTCGTAACTCAAATACAACAATTATATCAACTGATAGGTCCAGACTTTAAACAAACGTATAAGTCTTTAACTACTCTTAGGACCTTGTATGTTTAAGTTCATGCTACATAAGCCCTTATACTTTAATAAAAAGTCGTGTTTCTATGGAGAAATATTTTTTTTAACAGCTCACATGAATAATATCAATAAGATGCATTTACCATAAAAAAGTAAAAATGGACAAATTGTTAGTTTAGTCCATATACATAGGACCCATGGATATGTACCTACTCAGTTAACAAAATCACTCGTGTTCAGTTTAAAATTTAAAAAATTGTGTGATGCTGAAGAATAATAGCATCGCTTTGAAATAGAGAGCACAAAGGATCGTCAAGTCTGGAATTTTCAATCTAGACGTGAAGTTGCTAAGCCGTAGTTCTGTATGATATACAGCATTATTATTCCTGGAAGTAAAATGTTTGTGTAGTAATATCGTTATTATAAATATAAAAAGCTGGCTCATTATTATTATACATATAAAAATATACAAATATAACATGCACTATATAATATGCACAACTAACTATCTAATAATGATTATTATTATAAATGAGACTAGCGAACCCAGCCCGCTTCGCTGGGCTAACCCTTACTTTACCTGGTGGCGAGTTACATCAATGGGCATAGCATATTCGTTTTCTTCGAGGAAAAATACATGGTCATACCAATTTTTATGACAATCGGTTGAACGGGGCGGAAGTCGATATTTGACAGCGCAGCCTGGTGGCGAGTTACATCAATGGACATAGCATATTCGTTTTCTTCGAGGAAACATACATGGTCATACCAACTTTTATGACAATCGGTTGAACGGGGCGGAAGTCTATATTTGACAGCGCCGCCTGGTGGCGTGTTACATCGATGGGCATACCATATAAACCTTCTCCGTGGAAAAATACATATACATACCAATTTTCATAATCATCGGTCCAATAGTTTCTGAGTTCATCGATTTCATATATACAAACATCCTTCTTTATATATATAGATAGATAAGGAATTTGTTAGTTTCTTACGCTTTTTAGGTACCTACATCTTAGCTTTTCAACCTATCATCATGAAACTTTGCACAAGTATTGACAGGGATATAGAAAGGAATATACATTTCATACCTAAATAAAGAACTGTTCCCGAGATATGGAAAATAATATTTCGTCTACCCTTCGCATAGCAAAACGCCGGTTACCTACTCACACAGCGTAAAAGAAGCCGCTGTTATAAAATAACTAGTAAAAGATACCGAAGAAGAACCACCCCCTTGGTCAAGTGGTTCGATTCCTGACAGGGACAGGCATGTATGTTATCAGCATAGATGTCTGTATTTCTGGACTTGGACGTTTATTAAATATATTTGAAGTATTTATAACATGTATTTCTTTGCACAGCACATAATTTGCTTACTTAGGGGTTAGATCAATTTATTTAATTTGTCCTGATATTATTATCATTATTAAATTTACTAGTTTCCTTAAAACAACGGCTACTTGTATATAAAGTTACAAACAAACTTTATTTGTAGCTCTAATATGTATTTTTTTAATGTAGTGTACAATAAAGTGTATAAATAAGTAATAAACTAAGGCCGCACAGCACGCCAGCGGGTGTTGATCCCCTCTCTTTTATAAAAAATAGTTCTAGTCACCTTATTCTATATTTAATATGATTAATTTATGTCTATGGTAATTAATTGGTGGATAAATAATGTCTACAGTAAAGTTATTGTTAATGTCTAAGATCTATGATACTTTTAATCAATCTCTTTTGCGATTTTGAGATAGTATGGGTATGCAACTCGAAAATTCCGTGATAAAAGATGTTACAAAATGCCAAACATCAATCTTTGTAATAGCATTCCGTCAGTCCTATCCGGCGTTGAAAAACCCTACTACCTTCTAGTACTGTTATTAGTATGCGCGTACACCGGATAACATGGGTTTTCCCATAGAGAGTCTTCGTTTGGCAATAACTTTTTTTTAGTTAAGATTTTTCAATTCTGTTTTTTTAATAACCTGCGTCAAAGAGTTCGTGACAAATTTGCCGATTTGCACATGATTCGGTTTATTAGTTTGGACTTCAAGTCGGTCAACAGTTAGGTCAGGTGAAAGGTTAACAGCTTCGGTCAATAATTTTTAAAGTTCGCAGTGCTCATAAGCTTTTTTTAGGGAATCTGCTACTAGTTGGGCTTTAGCTCTATTTTTCTTTCGATTATATTTCTAGTTTCAAAGCTGTCGCTTTAAACGTCTCCATAAATATTAAATATAATGGATTTTAAGTCAGCTGAACTGACTATGCAAATGCAGGAGGTATCTAATGAATTATGCCTTAATTTTTTCAAGATAGTATAGTATTTCGTGTAAGATAAGCTAAAAACGCATTTTTAACGTAATTATCTCTTTTTAATACAACTTCCGCATTAGGAACTATATTATCCGTGTATCGCACGGGGCTTCAGAAACATAAGAATAACGGTCTCAAATTACTCCCAAACTTTGAACAACAAAATGTGTATCACACAAAGATTTGTCCCGTGTGGAAATCGAACCCACAACTAGGGTTCGCCAGTGAGGGTCACTAACCACTACACGAATAGGTCGTTAATTTTTTTATATGTTATATTATGTTAGATATTGAATTATCTAAAATTTATATAAATATAGAATAAAAATAAACTGATACAGACAGGGATTCGAACCCGCGACTACTGGGAAACCGTCCCGTCGCTCTACCAACTGAGCTACCGTATCGCTGTCCGTCTCGGTGAATTAAGCATTCTATATGTGATAGTCTTTATCGGGACGGTGGTGACATCTATTAGGTTTCTTTCGAAAATCCTACCCAATGTTTCTAACTTTGCAGTATAGATAAACATTGAAAAGATGCCACTACCGAAATAAATGTTTGAAAATATCTATAAACATGTATAGCCATGTTAAGCTTACTGAAATTTATATAAATATAGTCGCGATTTCGAATCCCTGCCCGTTTCGGGTTATTTTTCATTCTATATTTATATAAATTTAAGTGAGCTTAACATAGCTTTACATGTTTATAGATATTTTCAAACATCGAATTATCTATTTAAATTATTTTATATACTACCCGTGTGTTATCTTTGTCATAGATACGTATCTTTTTTTTTTTTTTTTTTTTTTTTTTTTTTTTTTTATCGTTGGAAAATGCGTTACGCATCATCCCTGCGGCCAGGAAGGTGATGACCGAGGGGGTATGTGGGACTACCCGGCAGCATAGAGGACGCTGCCATTTTTAAGGCTACCCACTAAAAAACCAACGGTTGACCTCATCGCCTTAGTGGGGCGCCACGGGATCGCTTTCGCACTCACCGTGACGCTCCGGCGGAACCCCCTGCGAGGGGCCCCGATCAACTTAGGGACACTCTCACCTCGTAGGCCTATAACGGGCGAGAGAGGTCACCTCCCTCTCCCGTCCAGGCACTACAGCTGGGGAAGGAGGCTGCGGGCGTAATCCCGCCTCCTTCGACCCAGCCTACCCCTGCGGAGCGGTTCAGAGGAGGCTGCCTCTCTGTCCCGCTCCGCGGCCTCCTTCGCGGCAATGACTTGCTCGCAGAAGGAGGCCATAGCGACCCAGGACCTCTCGTCGTCGAGCATCGCGGAAACAACGCTCGGCAACGAGAGGTCGCTGCCAACCACGGCCGTCAGCTCAGTACGCTGACGGTCCCAGGCTGCGCACTCCGCCAAGGTGTGACGAGCCGTGTCCACGGGCTCGTCACAGTGGTGGCAGGAGGGGGCCGCCTCTCTGCGCGCGATCTTGTGCAGGTACTCACCGAAGCACCCATGCCCCGTGAGCACCTGCACAAGACGGAACGTTAGAGTCCCGTGCCGCCGGCCGATCCAACGATCGAGATGGAGGGAAATAGCCCCCACCGTCGCAAGACCGGCCGACGGGGACTCTAAGTCCCTACTCCACTGTCGGATCAGGGCTCGGTGAGCTAAAGCCCTGATCCGATCCGCCTCGAGCCTAACCCGCCCGACCCTCGCTTCTACCCGGTGCCAATACACCCCGGCGAGGCCCCGCGCCTGTAGCTCCCAGGGCGGATCGCTCGCCAGGAGTGTGGCCGCAGTGTATGACACCGTACGGTACCCCCTGATCACCCTCACCGCTAGGACCCTTTGCGTGCGACGCAAAAGGGCCCTGTAATCCGCGGTGAGGGCTCCCGACCATATGGGAGCACCGTACAGGGCCATGCTCCTCACCACTCCGGCGTATAACCGGCGGCAAGGAGCCTGCGGCCCTCCGACGTTGGATAGAAGCCTACTCAAGGCGACTGCAGTGGAGATCAACTTCGGGGCCAGCAGAGAGAAGTGAGCCCCGAAGTTCCATCTTCCGTCCAGGGTGAGGCCCAGATACTTCATCTGGGCCTTCACCGCCACCCGCGCACCCTGGACGGAGATGTACGCCCGACGAGGGGGACCCCGGCGAGGGCCGTGGAACAGGATGGCCTCCGTCTTGGAAACAGAGACCTCCAGTCCCAACAGCCCTATGCGGTCCGCTACCAACGTAGCGCCGACTGTGGCCAGACGGGCCGCCTCCGCAAAGCTCCCTCCGCGCGCCGTGACGAGGGTATCATCTGCGTAACACAGCACCCTCGATAGATACCTATCTAACAGAACTATTATTTTTACAAAACATCGTTTTTTCTTGACAATTTACTAAAATGTGAACTTAAACATTACACTAATAAAAATAAAATATAGATAGATTATAATGAAACAGTAATTAATAGTTTAGATACCCACATTTTCTCCAGTAATATTACAATTCACCACGTTTGATAGGTATAGAAGTTAGTAAAGATATTTTTAAGAGAATAAAACGTTATCGGTAATACATTATTGTAAAGAAATTTGATTACTATCTTTATAAGTAGGGCATTAACAAGGAAGATTAGACTCTGTTATTTACAATAAATGCGATATTATTTAGACAACAACGAATACTATGAAAGTCAGGGAAGTCGAAGTTTAATTAACCCTTAATTATTATCTTTTGATTATCGTTTCATTATAAATACGATGATATTTAATATTGAATCAATAGACTGTGAGATACAAGAGAAAATGTTTTCGAAATCAATAATAATATTATTAACATTACAAATATTAAATGGTTAGTAAATTTCTAATATTTATTTTATTAAGAATATTCGTTAAATTATAAGGTACCTAGTATCATAAGGTACTAAAGGTAAAGAGTTAAAGAAAAATCATATAAGTTAACCCAAAATCAAAACATTGTGTAAAATAACCTTTCGTTTTAAAAATGAATAAATTCATGTTCTATTCTTCTTTTGATTAGGATTTCCCCTAGCTTCAGCAATACCAACAATTGGTAATAGTAAAGTCTCACCCCATATTATTGGTGGTACGGAGGCACCAGATGGTTACGCGAAGCATATGGTAGCTCTGGTGGGAGGATATCAAATCAGGTCGTCAGTCTGTGGGGCTTCCATTGTGTCGCGGCGGGCTGTGCTTAGTGCGGCTCATTGCATCGAGCCTTATGTAGTTAGGGGAAAACTGTCACCGTAAGTATTTTTAAAATTTATATAAATACTTAATTTATTTTTAATATATATTAGGTCTCAGGCATAGTTTCATAGTATTGGTGAGTTGTATGTATTGCAACTTAACATCTTAGTTAATTTGTTTTGGGTTTTTAACAATTTGTTATTTGTAATCTTTGAACAGGCTTTATAATTGTTGGCAGGAATTGTGAGACAGTAGGTTGTTGATAGTGGCGTGAAATGCATTGAATTTTGTTTATTATTATTTGTTGTAAAACATAACTTAAACTTGATTGTTTGATTGCAGACTACTGAATGGAGTAATAGGTTCAAACAGCTGGAGGTTGGGTCAAAACTTTATTAAGTTCTCAGGCCACGTTATACATCCTAAGTATAGCCGGCGCACTATCAAGAACGATATTGGAGTTCTTTTACTTGATGAAGATATACAGTACACTGATAAAATCCAACCTATTTCTATAAATTGGGATTGGATAACCAGTAGCAGCGGGTTTGTTACGGGTTGGGGTTTGGTTTCTACTGGCCCTCAAATTGTAGACCATGAAGGGCAGGTGAGTGTATCAAAATATTTGCTACCATCGCCATAAATTCAAATTCAAATTCAAAATATCTTTATTCAAGTAGGCATTTACACGCACTTTTGAATCGTCAATTACATTAAATTGGTCAGTATAGTCATTCTGTGACTAAGCTACCACCAGCTCGGAATGCTGTTCTGCTGAGAAGAGCTGGCCAGAAACTCAACAGTTGCTCTTTTTAAATGAAATTTAACAATGTTTGACTTACACATTATAACATCAACCCTGCAAATGAGTCAATGACCCAAGTTCCATACATTTCGATCATCCAAAAATTCTTGAATTTTATAATAAGACTAGGGATCGCCCGCGACTCCGTCCGCGCGGTTTTTAGTGTTTCCTCAACGCACGCGAGGGAAGCTCTCAAAAAAGAATTCTTTTCCCGTTTTTGCAGCATTTTTCATTGCTGCTTGACTTCTATAAGTTACAGCTAGATGACATATACCCTATAGCCTTCCTCAATAAACGGACTATTCAACACAAAAAGAATTATTCAATTCGGGCCAGTAGTTCAAGAGATTAGTGCGTTCAAACAAACAAACTCTTCAGCTTTATAATATTAGTATAGATTTATTTAATAATATGCTTTTAATTTTAGATTTAAAACTAAGAAAAGGAAGATCCATAGAATATTACTATTAATTAAAACTAAATTAATATTGTGTTTCTTATGATTTTACTATTGCAATAATTGCAAGAGATTAGTGTGATAGATCCAGCAGCCAGCTTAAATTTCATCTAAATCTTTGTCCTAAAATAAAATAATTTTAGGTTAACATCGTCAGACCAGACCGTCTTCAATTATTATACGTGAAAACAATTTCACCCTTGAAGTGTATAATTGGGGTGAAGAATGCTTCGACATTCGACTCCGAGGTACCTCGAGTCAATCCATTGTTGGAAATTTGTACATTTCACTCTATTGGCCATGGGATGTGCCAAGTAAGTTATACATTAATTAAGATACAATCCATTATTATTTCTGGAACGTATATTTTAAATGTAGTGCCACTAATAAAAAGGAAAAAAAACTCTTATAACCTAAATCAAAGTCGGACAATTTAATAGAATAGAATAGATAAAACACGTCTTTCTTACTGGCAAGGCAGACTGGACCTGTGTCTGACAGCACTTTCTTATGGCATCTACGCTATATGGTTACGAATAACTTTAGGAATTTTCGGCTTTTATGATTTGTCTGTTAAAATAATATGTTATAATAAATATTGGCAGTATACAATCATATTAAAAAATCTAGACTTGTTCACTATTACTACTACATTTTTGTCTCAAATTTTAAGCTTAGCTTGAGCCTATGAATTTATTTATTTTACGTTTTTTATTTATTAATTGGCGAGCATTCTTAAATATAATTTGGACGCCAAAAAGATATTCTGCCACGGACGCGAGTTAAGCTCGCTACACCTCTGAGCCAACCACCCTTGAAACACAGGAGAAAACGAAAGGAAATATATCACTTGTAGTGAAAACAGGTTAGATTTTGGATCTCGCACTTGTAATAAGAGTGGAATTTTCGTTCTTCTGTAAGAAGGTAATAGGAGGTAGGAGTGGTTACTACCCGAAGAGTGTTTGTACACGAGCTACAGTTAAATAACTTTATTTAGGTTCTATTAATTATAAAAATGCTTTTATTATTATTTTTAGGGTGACTCAGGAAGTGCTCTAGTACAAGAAGAATCGGGTGAGCTGATTGGCATCGTGTCGTGGGGCTTCCCTTGCGCCATCGGAGCCCCGGATGTATTTGTTAGAATTAGTGCGTTTAAGTACTTCCTATTGCCAATTATTGGAGATGATATCAATCTCTAGTGTATGAAATAGTTTGCATAATGTCCTATTTATATTGAATCAGAATATTTTCAATTGGAACCTGACTAGTATTAAAAATAAAGTAATATGAAAACTTTAATGGTATTTTTTAATACTTAGATACTATTTAAACTAAGGCTGTATAACCTTTAGTTCAAACATGGTCATGTTTGAAAATAACTGAGCTACCGTATCAATGTCCGCCTCGGTGATTTAAGCATTTTATATGTGATCGTCTTTATCGGGACGGTGGTGACATCTATTAGGTTTCTTTCGAAAATCCTAACTTTGCAGTATAGATAAACATTGAAAAGATGCTACTACCGAAATTAATCCGTTTCCCAGTAGTAGCCGGGACGGTTTCCCGTATCGGTTTATTTTTCATTCTATATTTATATAAACTTTAGTGAACATATTATTTTAAATTATTAATTTCTACTGTAACATAAAGCCGAGCGCAATAAGTGGTTCGTTCTAAAGATTTTTTAAAGTGCAATGTTCTAATCTTAAAGCGTAAAACACACAATATATATTTTTTTAATTTTGTTAAAATGATGACTTCATCTTTTATCAACAATAAAGACCAATCTTAGAGAATAAGGTCTGCTTTCAACGACACAGCGGCAATGAATCACTCAAGATGTGTGGAGCAACGACGCGTATTATTTTACCGTCAGATAAAGGTTTTTTATCAAGACATAAGATTTTTATTACTATCATAAAGATCTGAAATCTTTTTTCAGAAATCTTGCTAATTATCTTAAACACAGACAGTCCATGGTGGTAGCTAGTGCCTGCAGCTATAGATTTTATACTGTCATGTCTGGAGTTCCCCAAGGTTATATTTTGGGCCCTTAGTTTTGTCATCTTTATATCGGTAGGTGTTTTAAAAAATTCCAGTTTTGTGGGTTTACTAAAGATTTAAATTTTTGAAGGTCGGTCGATTTGCCTACTGATGAATTGTTGCTAAAAGCGGATTTAGATAATCTTGTCTTATGATACGAACTAAACGATAGGAGTTTGAACTAGGACAAGAGCAATGTGGTAAGATTTAATGGAAGAAAGAGCACTATAAGTATTTTCTATTGCCTTAGCAATATTTCACTGAAATAGATCGATCACATTAAAGACTTAGGTTATGTTTTTATATTATACCTACTTAATAGCAGTTTACGATTTAATTTTCACATTGATACAATGTAAAAAAAAGCTTTTGAAATTTTAGTATTGGTCCTGTTTAATTTTTTCCTATGTAATTCGCTTTTGTTTTATGTTGAAATAGTGGATAGTAATATTATATATAAGAGTAATAATAATATTAAGTTAAATTTCTGTTTCACTTAATTTTATAATTTTGGGTTTTACTATGATCCTGGAAAATTATTGTCATTTTATGGTCATATTATATTATCGACGATGGCTTCTTTATTCTTACCGTACGATTAATGAAATTTCTAATAAGATATATCGACTAGATAGGTTTTTTATCATCCAAATTATTTGAGAATTTAGGACCAGTTCCTATACTATATAATTTTCTGTACGTAATAGGTGATGTAAAGTAGAAAAAATAAATAATTTGTCTAGAGTCTACACTGAAGTCCAATTACAATAAGCACAGCTTATGGTAGAGAGTTAGACTCGGTCTTATCAAACTATATCAAAAAAATAAATAATTTAAAAACGTTACTAGTAAAGCACCTAATTCAACTTGATAGTATACTTTATGAGAAATAAGGTGCAAATTAATTTGATACAGTTATTTACGATATACGAAAATCATATAAGAGTAAAATTTTGATGAAGATCAAGCAAACTGCATCCGGCATGGATCTATCATTACCTGAAACATAATTTTTACCCGACTACTAAGAAATAAGAAAGGATAATGATTTTGTCATAACATACGTTTTATATGTTTACATTTCACTGTTTAAATAATTTGTTTTTTAAGATTTACGGAATCTTTGAAAAATTGAGTAATAGGGTTCTGGTTTTGGGAAAAACAGAACCCTAATACTCAGTCTTTGCTGTACGTCTGTCTGTTTCCAGACTGTATGTCATAAAATAGTTATACTCCTGAAATTTTCAATTATAATCACAAAAAACATTTTCAAAGATGAAAAAGGTAAGCTTCTCTTGACCAACAAGCAAATATTCGATCATTATAAAAACACATACGAAGTGCCAGAAAATCAAAGACTATATGGGGATCCAAACGAACACAAAGCTGAGACTCCTACTGAAGATTTTCATGCCAACCCACCAACTTTGGAGGAAATCAATAAAATAATTAAAATGCAACCATCTAAGTCAGCACCAGATACGGATTGTATCCCTTAAATAGTTTATAAAAAGTATCCGTCGGTTTATAAACATCTTAAATATATTCGTTATAATCTGGTAAAGAAAGCAAATACCGCTATCATGCGGAAAAGCCCTTTTTGTCCTCATTCCGAAAAACGACAATGTCAACAACCCTAAAGACATTAATAACGGTCTAATGATTATACCGATAGCCATAACAAATACAATTTTGAAAATTTTTTTTTCTTATTTACAAACAAAAATGACGCAATTCATGATTAATAATAGATATTTTAGGCCTAATCACTAGAAAAGGTTTTTGCCCGGCATATCTGGATGCCTGGAACATAATACGTTAATATCGGAAAGCCTTAAAGATGCTAAAACTAGTGAGAGACACATTAAGGTTTGTTGAATAGATTTAGTAAACGCCTTTAAGTCGACATTGTACGACATGAACTGATGATGTTCGCGCTTGAATGATATAACTTTCCTACCATAGTTCGCGACATTATTGCATCAAACTATTCAAAATTAAAATTCTCTATAATTTTTAATGAAAACCATTTAAAACAACATAATTATAACGTCGGTTTATTTCAGGTCTGTTGTATTTCTCCTATTATATTTAATATAGTTATTAATATTTTAATAGACATATTAAATAGAAATGAAAAAAAGTGGGGTTATCGGTTTAAGTTTAACAACAAATACACAGAATCCATACTAGCTTTTGTAGATGATCTCGCGATACTGACACGTAGGTAATCTAAAACAATGTCAGGTACTTTTAAATGTAGTTGAGGATTTCTGTACGTGGACAGGCGGATTGATGACAAAACCAAGTAAATGCTTTAGTCTTTGCCTGGGTAGACGGAATACCAAATATACCTCTTACAATCCGGTTCTTATAATAGGCGGTCAGAGCATAAGTACGGTTGTAGAAGCAGCTCCGTTTAAATTTTTAGTAAAAAAATCGATTACCAAGGCCGTACTCCATCGTTGGATGTAATAGTCGACAGCTTTTTAAATGATCTCAAAAAAGTAGACAATCAACCAATAAGTAACGTCAAAAAAGCATGGATATACGATAACTTTTTAACATCATGTCTAAATTGGCTTTTCTCCTTTTATGATATTAATAAAACCCTTTTGTCAAAGTTAGATGCAAGCGTCATAAAAACATTGAAGTTATGGCTCGGGTTAGCGCACTTAGCGGACTCTTAAACCTTATTTAGAGACCGAAACAATTTTAGGTTAAAATTTAAGAAACCATCGGAGCTCTACAAACATCTAAGAGTTACCAAAAGACATATCATCGGAAAATCTACAGTTTCCTCAAAGCTCGAGTCACGACTTCAATTCCATAAAAAAAATTATGATAAAAGCTCAAACGAATAAAGTATTGCTAGGATCAAGTAAGAAAGTTCAAGATATAGACTTAACAAAATCTTTTATTTGACAAGACGAAAACGATAATTACCGACTCCACGCGATGAGCCTGGAAATTCAAAATAAATGGGTGACCATAGGAGATTTTTGTATTCCACTAGCTTTGAAGTGGCGCACCCTAATTTATGATTGGTCCCCAGCATTATTAAAATTCTATCTTAATGTAATTCAAATGACTCTCCCCGATATCAAAGTAATTTAGTAAGATGGGGCAAAACCATCGAAAAGTCTTGCAACATGTGTGGGGAGGCAGTAGGAAACCGCTAAACACTTATTAGTATGGTGTATGGTACTTCTAGATATAGGTCAATATTCGCGTTGCCACGATAAGGTATTAGAAATTATACCGGAAGCGGTTAGTCTTTCAGTAGCAAGAGCGCAGAAGGGTATAACAACCACCAAACGATCTGTAGAATTCGTAAAAGAAGGCTCCTCCAAAAAATCAATACCGAAGCCTTATTCAATTTTAGGTGCGGCTCCTGATTGGACTCTCATGATGGACACGTATGAAAAACATTACAAAATCCCTGGGGATGTTGGTGTGAATCCATGGAATGGTGAGAAGCTTCGTCGTCTAACACATTTCTTAAGCCAGAAAATTTACTCAAAGATCACACCGTTAATCACTATTCACATCTGAAGGCTGATAGAGGATAACATCAGTGTTGTGCGTCGTATGATGGACACTGACAAAAAAGCAGATTCGGACAAGTTTAGACGTCGGTATGAGTCAAGTGGACAAAATTAGTTAGCTGGAAGTTGGATTCACTGTTATAAACCGGAAACCGAAAGACTGTCAGCTCAGTAGGATATTTCCTTTCGAGAAGTTGCCAACCAAACTGAAAATAGGTCAAAGTATGGGAAAAAAGATGGTGGCTTCGTTCTTCGGAAGGATAGTTCATTAGGCGACAATTGTTTTAGAGGATCAAAAACACTTATTAACTATTGTACACTAATTGTTGTTTGCCCCTTGTCTAGGAAAAGGTTCAGGAAAAAACGACCTCGCAGTAGGGTCCTCTTTCACCACTTTACGCCTAGTCGCACACCGTCGGGCGAACAACTATTTGGCGAAGTCTAGCCCTTACCTCACCTCACTTTAGCTTGCGGTTTCTATTTATTCATTAAAATAAATTTTATTTATTAAAATAAAAAAAAAAAACCTTTTTATCGACGTCGAGGAAGCAGTGGCTGCGTTTCATAATGCCGTCGAAAAAGGCTCTCAGGACAAGTGGGCAAAATCTTTTTCTTAGTGGATGCCTCTGATGCAAAGATGTATTAAAGTGAATGGACACTATTTTGAAAAGATTGCAAAACTAATTACTTGCTAATTTGCACATTTCTTGATTTTATAAGAACTTTCAGTGTCACCCTAGTATACATATGAGGGTTTCCTCTAGAAAGTTTCCTGTGCGTGTCTACTATTAAAGCGTAACACATATCAAAAGAGAAAACGTTAAGTCAAAAGGTGAAGTTATTCTTTCTTTATCCATTGACTCCTGTAGGTACACGTTTATAATTTTATTTGTATAACATACACGATTGTTCTAAATTTGGAAATCATAAGGTAGTATAAGTAATAATACATGGTAAAGTCATTTCAATATATTTTTAGCTATATGTATTTAGCTATTATTATATAGCTTGTAGTTGTTCTTCGATCCAGGTCTTGTAGGGGCTGATTCTCGCGAACATGTCTGGAGCTCCACGCGCACATGGCACTACCCACGATACTACTCCAATCTGCTGTTTGTTTTCTTCAAGAACTAGGGCACTTCCAGAATCTCCCTACGAAAAAAGTAAAACTAAAATTACATATATCGATTTTACAATATAAATATTTTATGAAGATGTTATGTCTGGTATTTTTTCTATTGGTTATCTATATTGTAAGGGCTACTGAATTTAATAGTGTTACCAAGCCAGTTTATCTGGTAGGTCCTAAAAGAACTTACATGACACATTCCGGTGTTATTTTCGAAGAAAGCACAGAGTTCGATCTCTGGGTCTACCGGTGGAGGAGTCAATCTAAGTTCTTTTGCTACGCGTTGCACTTCACTGATGCATTGCGGACCGTCGACAGTCAATGGACGCAGTTCCATCAAATTTTTAGACGGCGATCCTCCATTCTAAAAATCACACAAAATTAACATGATTTACATACGGATTTATGCAAAATGTTTAAGAATGTTATTGCTCTATCATGGGAAATCTCCTCAAATCTTTATGTATTTATCTATATTAAAGAAGTTCAGTGGCCGCGAAGTTTTCTTTATAAAGCTTATTAGTTATTATAAAGTGAATGAATAAATATCTAAGGTTTATTCTATTTAAATTATATATACAACCTTTTTAACATCAAGTCAGTGTTATTCATTTAACGATTAATTAAAACTTAATTGAGTATTTAGTCTTCTTTCTTTAAAGAATACTATCTAGATTATTACTAAAGTAATATTTCTTTTAAAACATGTGTGGCTTTTACAATGTGCGAGCACACCGTAAAAGTCACGTTTATGTTTTTCTACAAAGGTGGTTTACATTTAAATATAATTATATTTGTGTCTGTGTTATATAGTAGGTATATACTGTATTTAATATTTAATTCTTTATAATAATTTACTCTATTAGTATTGGTAATAACGACGATTTTTTTCATAACATTTGATGTTACTGTCGGTATGTATATATTCTTAATTGCTTACATTATATTTGATTTCAATTGAAATAATAATATAAAATAATAATATTTGTACTTCTATAACTTATAATTTAATTAATTGTTTTTATTATATTTTTTGAAAAAAAAAAAAATAGCTCTTCTCAAAAACACGGTAGCCACCGACAGGATGAAACTTTTGAGTTATTTTCGTTTTGTTACTACAAATTAGTACAACCACACAGTTTTTGTCTATTCTTGCTGTATAAGAAGTTTATAATTCTTAGACAGGTTTGGTAAGGACTCAGTAATTATGTTGAACCTTTATATGAATCATTAAACAAAAATTCCAATTTACCCTCAGTCTGCCCCATCCGTTGACGATGGTCTGTTGTCCACCCTCGATGAAGTCAAAGTTAAGAACAATAGGTTGTATGTTGTCAGTGAAAGTAATAGCGGATACAGTCACTAAGAAGCCAATATCATTCTTGATGGTATTGTGGTGGTAATCAGGATGAATGATAGCGTGAGTAAATCTGTGTTCGATGCGACTTGAAGACCATCTGTTACTGCCTAGGGCACCACGAAGAGAGCTAGAATAATATTTATAGAAGTAAATTCAGAGTAGATGATTATAAACAAATTTAAATGTACCAAGTCACACCTCACAACTGTATTTCCATTAAGGATACCTCTATTACAATGTGCAGCGGTAAGAACAAAACGTTCATTAATGATGGAACCACCACACATAAGGCTTTTAGCGAAGAAACCGGTGGTCAATCCCACCATGTGGGGTACAGGTTCAGCTTCTACTCCACCAACGATGAAAGGATCGACTGGATTATCGAAGAAAAAGGACATATCCTCTTCCTCATTTAGTGGGAGAGCTGGAACGTTTAAGATTTTTGGTTATGTGATTTTACATAGTATGTGCTATACGAATAAATAAAATAAGGCAGGCAGGATTGAATACTCTTCCTGAATTCACATGCGGTAATAGAATGACCACAATTTTCACATTAGCGTTTCACATATTTGTCAAAGACAGTATTAATTTTGTCTAAATAGTTTAGGATTAAAAAATATATATTAGTTGCTTCGATATTTAAGTTTTCTAAATATAGTCGGACGCCCGTCAAAAAGCAAGGCAAGGCTTTAAGAAACATACAGCCTTTAATTTTATTTGTTTGTGTTGATTAAAGAAATCATCTATCCAATTTTGTGTTAAACGTGTTATGTATTCTGATACTTTAAATGTTAATTATTATTATTATATAATATAATATAAATTGGGTACCAGTCATAGTCTTTAGGTAATTAAGATAGCGTTGTAGAACTCATTTAATCATGAATAAAATAAACTCTACAAAGCTATCGCGGATTAACTTTGATTGATAAATTGAATGACACGTTGTAAACATAATGTTGTTTTCAAATAAGAATCCTGCTGATGATACCATTAAATGTACACAAGAGTGAACGTCTAGTTAAAAGATATTTATAGATATATATATCTGAACACTTTCAATTGCAACGGAACCAATATTAAGGTTTTATAATTTTATATTAAGAAAAAGATTGAATTAGCCAGAAAGGTATTTCGTTTATTTCATATTCAATCCTTTTATTTACGTTTAGTACCATATAATAACTGAAAAATTATTTAAAAGTACTTAACATCTTGTACTTATGCAAAAAAAAAGCAAAAACAAACTAATTAATTACAAGACGTTTGTCGCGTATTATGTAGGTATACTACTTAAAATCTACTCGAAATAGAAAAAACCTAGTTTCCAGTCAGGTTCAGTCTCTTTTTAAATTCCCTCGTAATGCAGCAGAGAGAGAGAGAGCTAAATAGTCATAATAACGAAGGAAAATAACGGACAGTTTCATTCTATGAATTGACAGTCGAATGATCGTCGAATTAATAATAAATTTTAAATATGAGTATAAAATCAATATTCAATGATTTCAATACACCAAATCCACAGCTTGCCTTGATCAAATATAAATTTCTAACCTAAGTAATGAAGCGATACAAATAAAAAAATAATAATTCTTACCTATGCTTCCAACTACTAGCATTATAAAAAATAACCCAGCCTTGAACATCATTTTCTTGATAACTTAATGAAACGTGTGTAGTAAAAAACAGGACCACCCTTATAAATACAAATGAAATAGATAAGTTAGCTAATTATCGCAGATAATGTTTTGTAAATTGTAAATTGATTATAATATATTTGATTGATTGGGGAAAACGTTTTGAAGCAATTATGATGATTATGTTATAAAATAGTATATAATCAAATTGTCTTACCAAGACACAAATCTTCAGATTTTGATAAAGAAGTGAAGACTTCGACCAAACTGTAAAGAGATGGTCTTGGAACATGTTACGACACCTCAAAGAAATACACTTTTAAAAAAATGATTTGTTGACTTGCCAGCAATTCTCGGCAACTCGTTTGAAGCCAATGCTTAGAGAGGTAAGGTAAGGTAGGTAAGAGCTGAAGATTAGTCCTGGTCTAAACCAGATTTTAGACTCTGTGCCCACAAATAGAAGATATGGCTTGATCTTAGCGAGGAAATCTCAACGAAATTTTGGAGCAAATACGTAGTGGCATAATATCACATGGAAAGACAACGTACATCTACAAACAAAGTACATTTCTAAAATTCAAGGCCAGATATTTATTAAGGCCGGTATCAAGGCCAAAAGTTGAAGAGTAATTTTATAATTTTTGATGATTACAATAAGTATGTTCATGTATGTTTTTAAGATTTCATTACTCTATAAAAATATATCCATGCTTATATTTTGTAATATATGTATATACGAGGTTATAACAAACAACAACAACAACAATAGACGTTTTCAAGTTTCGCGGAATATGAAATTTAATGTAATTAATAGCCTCGTCCTCGACAAAACATTAAACTGTCGTGCATTCACGGAGTTGAGAGGCACCCATGTAGACGCCCGTCTTGTCAAACACCTCGACAAAGTCGGTCCCCACATCTCGGAGGCTCAGTAGGCTAAGAAAGGGGTAAAATCCTCGATACCAAGAGATTAACTAATCTCCGTATTGCCGACGATATTGTCTTTTTCTCGTCTATAGCATCCGAATTGACTCTAATGCTTAAAGACCTTAGCACAGCAGGCCGCGAGGTGGGCCTATGTATGAAAATGTCGAAGACCAAGTTGATGACCAACACCTTTCATTAACCAATTACCGTTTTATCTATTTCCTATCTTATTTTTAATACGTTGAGATTTTGAAATTTTACAATTGTTTCTTAAAAGGTTTGGAAAATATAAAATTTTACCTCATCCCTAAACTCATTATTAGTATAAAACATCAATTCCGCTTAAATTTTTGCTTTATTTCTATGTAACTCAGCAGATGGCCGAGTGGGCTAAATGCTAATTTATCAATAACAACTACTATTTTTGTGGTAAATACATTGTAAATTTATTTAATTAAATTATTGAAAAAGTCATTATAAATAATATTGTGGTTTGAATTTTCCAACAAGGGCAGATAGTGAACTAAGTCATTTGACTGACTTTGACTTAGAATTTGACTGATACGTTCTAGAATTACTGGTATAAAATTTACTTTCTGTTTTGATTTTTCTCTCTTGCTACAACTGAATTTGAAAAATTGGCCATAGTGGTCAGAATCTAATGTATTGAATAAACTAATAAATCTAAATTTAAAATTTGGATTGGAATTTAATAATAACGAATAAATTTAAAATTTGGAATACCCCCGCAATTTGTTTTTTGTTGTAAATTAATTTTGCTTTATCGACACGCTGCATCACACCGATTCCTTAGAAGTCACTACTTGCGGTAGCGTTAGGAGATGGGTTGGGTTCCTCTCTCAAATATGGCGAAGGGGTTGATGGCTGGCTCTTGTGATATGCTCGTGAACGGGTGCTGCTTGCAGTGATTGGTTGTGCGGCAGGCCGAAGATTTTTTTTTTACTGTTATTATTATTTCATTTTTGTTGCGTGAAATCATTAGGCTTCATTTCCGATTGATAGCGACAGTTCTAGTTGTTCCGAAATTGCATTTAAGATTGACGATTGTGAAAAATTGATCACAATAACAAAAAATATATCCGGCTAAGTTTGTTGTGTGGTTCTTCTCAGACCAGGACGCGTTTGGAACCCTCATAGCTTTAACATTAAGATGGAAAGGGCTTTTACAGAAGGGCTTATTACGATACATCTAGTATTGAAAATGGCCCTCCTGACACTAACTACCTTGTTGACGTACATAAGCGATCACTGAGAATGATTCTAAGTGGAAAAGCTATAAATAAACAAATAAATAAAATAAAAGAAACAAGAGCAATGTGTTAAGATTTAATTGAAGAAAGAGCACTATTGGTATTTTCTATTATCTTAGCAATGTTTCACTGAAATGGATCGATCACATTAAAGACTTAGGTTATGTTTTTATATTATACCTACTTACTAGCACTTTACGATTTAATTTTCACATTGATGACATTGTAAAAAAAGGTTTTGAAATTTTAGTATTTGTCCTGTGTAATTTTTTCTATGTAATTCGCTTTTGTACTTAATGGTCTAGAATATTGTAGTGTTGTGTGGAGCCCGTACCATGATATGTCATATAAAGAACGTTTTGAGAGTGTGGAAAAGCGAAGACGTCATGTTTCTCTTCCAGCTCGTAAATGGTCATCTTATCGCCCCTGATCTTCTATCACAAATAAATTTGGAGATTCCTCGATGATTGCCTAGACACATGAAACCAAATCCTTTCGTCCGAAAGTTAGCACGATCAAATCTTGGGATTGACGTTCCTCTGAAAAGACTTTCAAAAGGCTACACCAATATACCTACATAATAAAATGGCCAATAATGCAGTGAAAGAAGACCCTTGTGGATATAAATTAACTAACCTCCAACACTAGATATTATCCAAAATTCTTTGAAACATTTCAGAAAATTATTAACTTAAAATTTCAATTGTGTGGTTTAAGATTATTACATAAGATTTTAATATACATTATTCATTTGTTATATATTATTTTCTTCACTCCGTACGTTGCAGAATTTTATATCTTGAATCTAGTAAAATCATGTTTATATTTATTTTATCAGTTAATTATAATAATAGTTAGAAATTATACATATGTTTTGTTATTGTATACCTACATATTGTTTTTCACTATGATTATGTCTATCTAGTCTCGACCCAAAAATGAGGGATGTTATAACTTTAACGTGTATATTTGTTTGTTTGTAACTAGCGTCGTAACTCGAAGCAGCCAAACGAAAGTCTAATGTAAAAACAAAATGTCTAAACGAAAGTCTTTTTGTATCGGAGGTTTTATTTTAAAATATATTTGTATTTTTTTTTAAATGTAAGAAAAACTTGGAAAGTATAGTGGTGATATTTTTGACTCTAAATAGATTCGAAATTCAGTTCTTAGTTAGTTTGAATTCTTCACGTCAGGTTCTGTACATGTTTTGAGCATTTGAGTGCGTTTGAAACATTGACATTGAAATTTCTATTTAGTCATCATAGATTTTCATGTTCAATAAATAATGCAACAACGTGCTAGGACACGTGAAGAATTACGTAATAAGATTTAGTTTATAGAAGCCATATCATATAGAAAGGGTAATTGTTTTACTACGAATTTAAGATTAGAAATTATACGGGAAACGGTTAGTCTTTCAGTAGCAAGAGCCAAACGGAACGGAAGGATATAACAACCACCAAACGACCTGTAGAATTCGTAAAAGAAGGCTCCTCCAAAAAATCAAAACTGAAGCCTTATTCAATTTTAGGCGCGGCTCCTTATTGAACTCTCATGATGGACACGTATGAAAAACATTACAAAATCCCTTGGGATGATAGTGTTTCGCCATCCAGACCGGACTTATTCCTGTATTCTAAACATCTAAGGCGCGTGATGTTTTTGAAGCTTACTGTTCCTTGGGAAACGGACATCCCCAGGGATCACACATTTAACCTTAATAAATATTACGAACTGACCAAGGAACTGTGTGAGAGCGAGAGATATAACAGCAAAATCTCTCTATAACCTACTTAAAGACCTTGGCCTTTCTAGAACAAGCACCGGTTCGTGTCTAGAACGTATTTCAAAGGCAGCATTAGTAGTTCTTTCCTAATTTAGTTAGGTAGGGAGAGGAGTGTAGAGGGTGAAGGCGAGCGTTTTTGCGCATAATAAAGGGGCCCCTTAAATCTGCTCCTGGGTCGCAAGTCTCAGGCACTATTTGCACTTCTCTCCTTGCAACGCGATGGGCCCGGCACCCGCACGGTGAATCCATGGAATGCTAATAAGCTTTAATTTTTTTTCTAAGATAGGTTACTCAAAGATCACACCGTTAATCACTATTTACACCTAAAGTCGGCTGAATAGAGGATAACATCAGTGTTGTGCGTCATATGATACACACTGACAAAAGAGCAACCTATTAGCAGATTCGGACAAGTTTAGGTCATATGAGTCAAGTGGACAAAAACCTCTAGCTGGAAGTTTGATTTCCTGTTATGATACGGAAACCGAAAGACTTTCAGCTCAGTAGGAAATTTCCTTTCGAGAAGTTGCCAACCAATCTGAAAAGAGTATAAAGATAATAAAGAAAATAAAATAATAAAGAAAATAAATTTTATTTATTAAAATAAAAAAAAAACCTTTTAATCGATGTCAAGGAAGCAGTGGCTGCGTTTCATAATGCCGTCGAAAAACCCCTCAGGGCAAGTGGGCAAAATGTTTTTCTTAGTGGTTGCATCGGATGCAATGATATATTGAAGTGAATGGACACTATTTTGAAAAGATTACAAAACTAATTACTTGCTAATTTGTTCATGATCATTTCTTGATTTTATAAGAACTTTCAGTTTGACCCTCGTATATACATGAGGGTTTATCCTAGAAAGTCCTTTACGTGCCTACTATTAAACCATAACACATATAAAAAGAGAAAACCATATAGGTATGTATCACATTGGTGAAGATATAGATATCCTTTACCCATTGACTCCTGTAGATTTTTTTTTTTTTTGTATTACATAAACGATTGTTCTAAATTTGGAAATCATAAGGTAGTAAAAGTAATAATACATGGTAAAGTCATTTGAATATATTTTTAGCTATATGTATTTAGCTATTATTATATAGCTTGTTGTAGTTGTTCTTCGATCCAGGTCTTGTAGGGGCTGATTCTCGCGAACATGTCTGGAGCTCCCCGCGCACATGGCACTGCCCACGATACAACTCCAATCTGCTGTTTGTTTTCTTCAAGAACTAGGGCACTTCCAGAATCACTCTAGGAAAATAATAAAAGTAAAATTACATATATTCATTTTACAAAATGAATATTTTATTGATGTTATATCTGGTACTTTTTTAATGGTTATCCATGTTTCAAGGGCTACTGAATTTAATAGTGTTGCCAAGCGAGTTTATCTGGTAGGTCCTAAAAGAACTTACATGGCACATCCCGGTGTTATTTTTGAAAAAAGCACAGAGTTCAATCTCTGGGTCCACCGGTGGAGGAGTCAACCTAAGTTCTTTCGCTACGCGTTGAACTTCACTGATGCATCGCGGACCGTCGACAGTCAATGGACGCAGTTCCATCAAATTTTTAGACGCCGATCCACCATTCTAAAAATCACACAAAATAGTAAAGATTAACATACGGATTTATGCAAAATGTTTCAAGAATGTTATTGCTCTATGATGGGAAACCCCCTCAAATTTTTATGTATTTATATTAAAGAAGTTCAGTAGCCGTGAATTTTTCTTTATAAAGTTTTATTAGTTATTATAAAATGAATAAATATCTAAGGTTTCTTCTATTTAAATTATATGAACAACCTTTTTAACATCAAGTCAGTGTTATTTATTTAACGATTAATTAAAACTTAATTGAGTATTTAGTCTTGTTACTTCTTAATTTAGTCTTCTTTGTTTAAAGGATACTACTACTACTATCTAGATTTTTACTAAAGTAATATATCTTTTAAAACATGTGTGGCTTTTACAATGTGCGAGCACATCGTAAAAGTCACGTTTATGTTTCTCTACAAAGGTGGTTTACATTTAAATATAATTATATATGTGTCTGTGTGTTTTTATGTTGTATAATATTTAATATTTTATTCTTTATAATAATTGACTCTACTAATACTGGTGATAACGACGATTTTTTTCATAACATTTGACGTTACTGTTGGTATGTATATATTCTTAATTGATTACATTATAATTGAATTATAACCTAATTGAATTTCAATTTAAATAATAATATATAATAATAATATTTGTGCTTCTATAACTTATACTTTTATCAATTGTCTTTATTGTATTTATTGAAAAGAAATATATAGCTCTTCTCGAACTACACAGTTTTTGTCTATTCTTGATGTTTAAGAAATTTATAATTCTTAGACAGTTTTGGTAAGGATCCAGTAATCATGTTTAACTTATATGAAACGTATTAAACAAAAATTTCAACTTACCCTTAGTCTGCCCCATCCGTTGGCGATGGTCTGTTGTCCACCCTCGATGAAGTCAAAGTTAAGAACAATAGGTTGTATGTTGTCAGTGAAAGTAATAGCGGATACAGTCACTAAGAAGCCAATATCATTCTTGATGGTATTGTGGTGGTAATCAGGATGAATGATAGCGTGAGTAAATCTGTGTTCGATGAGGCTTGAAGACCATCTGTTACTGCCTAGGGCCCCACGAAGAGAGCTAGAACAATATTAATAGAATTAAATTCAGAATAGACGATTATAAACATTTTTTACAATTGAAATATACCAAGTCATACCTCACAACTGTATTTCCATTAAGGAAACCTCTATTACAATGAGCAGCGGTGAGAACAAAACGTTCATTAATGATGGAACCACCACACATAAGGCTTTTAGCGAAGAAACCGGTGGTCAATCCCACCATGTGGGGTACAGGTTCAGCTTCTACTCCACCAACGATGAAAGGATCGACTGGATTATCGAAGAAAAAGGACATATCCTCTTCCTCATTTAGTGGGAGAGCTGGAATGGTTAAGATTGTTGGTTATGTGATTTTACATAGTATGTGCTATAAGAATAAATAAAATAAGGCAGCGTATATTGTAGAGCGTTTCTTAAATTTATTTGTGATTGAATACTCTTCCTGAATTGACATGCGGTAATAGAATGACCACAATTGTCACATTAGCGTTTCACATATTTATTAAAGACTCAGTATTAATTTTGTCTCAATAGTTAAGGATTACAAAATATATATTATTATTTTTTTTTATATTATCTAGGGCAATGCTTGACTACATTCCACCTGATGGTAAGCGGAATGTAGTCTTATGTGGTAAGGCGCATTGCCCTAGCAACCTATTCACTCTTCTCTTGAAGACTCCCACATTATATTTGGCCGGAAATACCGACGCAGGCAAATTGTTCCAGTCCTTCGCTGTACGTACTAAAAATGAGGAAGCAAAGCGCTTCGTTCGGACAGGTGGAATGTCCACAACAAAAGGATGAAAACCTGCCGTGCGTCGGGACATCCGGTGATGGAAGGGGGACGGCGGAATTAAATTGTGTAATTCCTGCGCACACTCACCAAAATGTATCCTGTAGAATACTGAGAGGCTAGCAATTCTACGCCTGTGCTCAAGGCTTTGGAGTTCGGCTTCGACCAATTCGGGATCGCCTATAAGCCTCTTTGCTCGCCTCTCAATTGAGTCCAGAACCGCAAGATGAGACTTTGCGGCACCAGCAAATATGTGACCACAGTACTCTACACACGACCGGATCTGTGCTTTGTATAAAACAAGAAGCTGTCCCGGTGTAAAGTACTGCCTGTACAAGCTTTGCTGCTGCTGCTCTTGCTCTGGACTCAATGAACCGACCAAAGTTGAGGTTCGAGGAAATCTCTAAGCCTAACAACTGAAGCCGGTCACTGTATTCCAAGAATACATTCTGGAAAGTAGGAGCCAAGGTGAAAGGGCTCCTTTTGGCGGTGAATAGACACGTCTGCGTTTTGGTGGCGTTGAACCTGACAAGATTGGCATTGCTCCATGAGGAGACTGCCTGAAGTTTGTCATTCAAACGTTGCACCACGTTCTCTTTCAGACTGTACTTGATCTCGACTAGCCCGAGTACTCGGCAGATATCTTTCTACAACTGTGTTGTCGTCTGCATACCCATAGATACCGGGCTTCAACAGATCGTTAATGTGCAGCAGAAAAAGAGTTGCAGAAAGAACGGACCCCTAAGGCACTCCGGTATTTATTGTCAAGGGCTCCGAGGAACACCCATCGACAACTACTCGGAGAGATCTCTGGCTCAGAAAGTCCGTTACCCAGCCGATCAGACCAGGAGATATACCGTACGCTGAAAGCTGGCTGATAAGGCTCGCATGCCAGACCCTGTCAAATGCCCTCGAGACGTCCAGAGAGACGGCGACCGCTTCTCCTTTCTTCTCGATGGCCTCGCCTAAAATGTGAGTAGCATACACTAGGAGGTCCCCAGTAGACCTATTACGGCGACACCCGTACTGTCGGACACTGAGGAGATCGTTACCTTCTAGGTATGCTAGTAGGCGCGAGTTCAATACACGCTCCATAATCTTGCAGAGTATGGAGGTGATTGAAATCGGTCTGTAATTGACAGGGTCGGCACGGCTGCCTTTTTTGGGCACGGGTTGCACGTTAGCAAGCTTTCAGGATTTCGGCACTATTCCAGTCATTAAAGAGAGGCGATACAGACGTGTCAGTACAGGAGACAACTCAGCTGCGCATGTCGTGAGCAGAATGGCTGGTATACCATCAGGACCACTGGCTTTATTCACATCTAAACGACACAATGTTCTCCATACCTCTTTGTTAGTGATGCGGATTTCAGGCATCGAAATACCGCAGTGAGGAAGATGTGCTGGAGAAGCATTGCCAGTGTCTAGATGCGAATTCTCAGAAAACAGAGAAGCAAATAAATTCGCTTTCTCTGTTGCTGTGTGGGCCAGTAATCCATCCGGCTTCAGCAGAGCAGGCAGTGAGGGTTGGCAGAAGTTCGATTCGATCGCTTTGGCAAGAGACCAGAAAGCTCGACTGCCAGTTGGTCTGACAGAGAGCTTTTCGCTTTTCTTAACGATCCGATCAAGACGAGCCCTCCGCAATGCCTTTTTATAGGACTTGGCAGCTTGGTTAAAGGCTCTCTTCTTCGAACTTACATCCGGAGTTTTGCGGCTTCGAGCATCAGCCCAAATGAGGTATGCCGAATATTTTCGGTCATTTGCATGACGACATTCGGCATTAAACCATGGGCGAGCTTTGCCACCGATGGGTACGTCAGCAAAAGGAATAAAATACTCCATTGCCTGATGCACCACATCGGTTATAGCATCCGCGCAACTCGACGGATCCAAAGAAGAGAAGCAGACCTGCCGCCAAGGATAAGACGCAAAAAAGTGCCGCATCTCATCCCAATCTGCTGACTTGTATTTCCATACTCGCCTAACACCATGAGGTTCGAAAGCTGGTGGGGAATATGTAAATACAGATTTCACCAGGATTAGGACCAGGATCACCAGGAATACAGGATTTTTTCGTTTCCTGTGTCTACTAAAACCCATAAAGAAGAAAAAGTGGGGTCTTCAAGGTGACGGAGACGCTGGATACAGAGGTCGTTCCGCGCATACATGCAGACTCCGGCACGTGAGCTAAAGTTGTGTTGTGTTGTCTAACGTGTATCCGGGATAATCCAGGTGCGCAGCGCTTGGGGGGCGTCATCGCCGGGAACCTCCTCGTGTGCCCGTCTGTTTCCCTTGCTGCTCGGATTCGTCCGGTGGCATCGGAAGCGGTACGGGCCGGTGCTCCCTGGGCAACAACGGTTAATGTGATCCTTCGGGTTTGCATTAGCCGTTGGCTAATACTCGGCGCGAGGTGGGTCGGCCATGGGGGTTTGTGCCCGGTTCATGGCTGGCTGGCGGGCAGGCTGCCTTTCGGGGTGGTCTGTCTGCGGGGGGGCTCGGGCCTCTTTCCATCGTTTGATCACGTTGGAAAGTTGGCCTGGGCGTTGAGGGTGGGAGGGCGCAGGCCCTCTTTGCCGAGGTCGGCTGCGGAATTACTCCTGGTACTTCTCTGATAGCAGAGTGGACTGTGGAGTGGTTCCGCGGCTGTGTGGGGGGGTCCGCGATTAGGGTCTGGACCTCTTTCCACCAAGCACTTTAGAGAGGGTGCTTGGTGGGGAGACGGTCCGAGACGTTGCCTGGATTAATCGTTGCCGAGCGCGACGCCACGGTTGCGCTTGGTGATGGTTGGTCTGGGCGTGGTGGGTTCCCGACTTATGCCTTTTTCTTGCTGGTCTCGGCTGATCACCGTGGCCGGCGGTAAAGACCTGTCGGGTTCGACGTTGGGCCCCCTACGTGAGCGGACTCACGTTCGACTCCAGTGTGTTGCAGTGAGGCTGTCTGCGCATCACTGGGTCTTATGGGAGTGTGCTCTTCCAGGGGGTCTGACCGGTGGTCTCCTCTCGGGGAGATAACCGGCGGCGGAGCTGGACACGGTCAATGGTCGAGTCGGTCTGTCCAACTGGCTCGATTCTGAGACTGAGTCCAGCTAGAAGGGGGTCTCGGCCCCGTTCAGAGGCAGCAGGCTTGGGTGGGGGGAAGGGGATCCCTCCACGATCTATCAAGCCTGCGAAAAAGGGATGGGTGCTCCTCGTTGCGGGGTGCCCTCTCCGTGGATCACGTCGGGGCATCGCGGTGAGTGCGAAAGCGATCCCGTGGTGTCCCATTATGACGGCGGCGGCAACCGTCAGGTTTAGTGAGTAGGAGTCTCACATAACCACCTCCATCATCCCCTTGATGGAGGTGTGTATCCATGAGGATTCCTGACGTTAAAAAAAAAAAAAAAAAAAAAAAAAAGGTGCGCAGCGCTTAAAAGACATCTGCGTCTCCGTCAAAAAGAACAGGTGCGGTTGTTCTGTCTCCAGGTGGTGATGGACAGGTAAGATATTAGAGTGCAAGCCCCTAATATTACTGAGTTGCACTTTAAATGAGGAGGAGTGCAACCGCTGTACAAACTTTTTCCTTTTTTGGTTTTTCTTCATGATAAAAAAAAATAAAATTGAATAGGGATGGGAAATGGCAGTTGAACGAGGCGGTACGTATCGAACCAGACGTCGAAGTTGGTTAAGTCATGCCACTGGGAGGCTAGCCTGGAGACTGCGGGGACGCCCGAACCCCCCCAGGGATCGCCATCGGGCCTCCTCGTCTGGTCGCCAACCAGCACGATGGTGCCACCCTGGGATTTTTCGCAGCTGACGGGGCAGCCTTTCATGGGTGGCTAACCCACTAATTGGGCCCCCAACTATCTGCGGGCGGCCAGCGGAAAGCCGTCGCTTCGGATCCCGCTACCCTCCTCGACTAGACACCCGACAAAACAAACACCAACTCGACATCAACCGGTTCGCCAACGTACCGCAGCTATTCAGACCCATTTCCCATAAACGGCTTCATCGAGCAACGTACCGGAACACGACTAGGTCGCTTTGCGGCGAGACTTTGCCCGATGGGTGGTAACTTTGCCGGCGACCCGATGTTATGGTCTACCACCAAGAGGATAGATTAGTGGCTTAGATATTTAAGTTTTCCAAATATAGTTGGACGCCAGTCAAAAGCAAGGCAAGGCTTAAAGAAATATGCCATATTTCCTAAATATACATTTAATTTTATTGGTTTGTGTTGATTAAAGAATTCGTCTTCGTAAGAATTCGTAAATTTTGTGTTAAACGTCCGTAATCTTGTAAAATGTACATTATTATGCGATATAAATTGGGTACCAGTCAAAGTCTTTAGGTAATTAAGATTTAGATTAGAAGAAGAATTAGCGTTGTAGAACTCATTTAATCTTTAATAAAATTAACTTTACAATGCTATCGCGGATTAACTTTGATTGATAAATTGAATGGAACGTTGTAAACATAATATTGTTTTCAAATACGAATCCTGCTGATGATATCATTAAATGGACACAAATGTAAATGTCTTATGGTTACAGATACATATATATATATAACCAGGTTACAGATATATATATATATATATCTGTAACCATTTTTTAACTATATAAGTGTCATATATATATATTTCGGAGATAGATGCATATTAGTGACTTGCTCGTTCTTGATGGAATATTCTGGTACAGGATCCGAGGCGTAGGTCTCAGGCAATTAAACCACACATACAATATGACAATTCTTGTATTAAATGTAGGTAATCAATTCTCACAAATTACTTAGTAGGTATACAATTATCAGAGTTGCGTGAACTACCGATCCCGCTTGGGGGTCCGAACTGTAAGGCTCTCACTTATCAATTCCTCCTCGACTCAATGCTCTCGAATATTTAAAATATCTTCGGTGCCCCTCCAAACGATTCCGATTACGCGTTACGTCACGATGTTCACACCCCACTGTTACTATGATATAAATTGAGTTACTAATTATCGTTAAATTATCGTGATCTACGCCACGGCCATACTGACAAGTCACACGCCCTCGTGTGCACGTATCACCACCATCAACTGACGATAACTATACCACCTCCATAGAATGACGATAACCATGCCACCTCCATCAAGTGACGATAACCTTGCCACCTCCATCGAGTGACAATAACCATGCCACCTCCATCGAGTGACGATAACCTTACCACCTGCATCGAATCACGATAACCTTACCACCTGCATCTAATGACGATAACCATGCCACCTCATTCGAGTGACGATAACATTACCACCTGCATCGAGTAGCTATTGGATTCGTGGTGGTCCTCGTATGTAGGCTCTGTAATAAAACAAATAACTCCAAGGATAACTTGCTCGGCTATTCTGCCAATAAAACCAGTAAATGTAACGTCTCAGGTTTTTACTCTATATACACTCTTACCACAAGGTGCGCACTACACCTTATTTACAACAGTTAAAAACTACTCTGATTATTAGATCCATCACTTTACAAAATCAATCATGATTTTACCAACTTGCGTACTCAACTCAATACCTTTGCAATATGATACAGTCCATCGATCATATACCAACAACTACCATGAACCAGTCTTTCGGTCATATAAAACACAAAACAGACCCATCGCCTACACGTGTTACACCACACGTGAGGTGCGGTCAACAAGTATAAGTAGGCAAGCTATTATCTGTAGTGAATTCAATATCACTTTGCTCAACTAAAACATTCAGTTCCTGAGGGGCCCTGTGTGATGCTTCTGCTTCTGAAGCAAGATTTTATTTATGAACAGTAAAATTTCCTTTGTTCGGTCTTCCTGACCGAAATGATCAGGGCTAATTTAACTCTGTTACATAATCAAAGTATTTTATTTCGATACAACGTCTATCGTCTATAAAATTGCTATTAATTGCCCTTTGCTATACTAGTCATCATAAACAGTTTCATTTCAATCCTCCAACAGTCTGTCAATTTTTAAACGTTCAGTTAAGTTAGTCAATCTAGTATGCAATACTCTACAACTCAATACATTGCCTCCATCCGGCAATCACCAGAGTGACCTTCATCCGGTACCCATTTCCAATACAAAACATTGCCTCCATCCGGCAATCTGAGTTTCTTCCATCCAGGACTCAGTTTTAACACTACACATGTAGGTAGACAAGAAATAAAATGTTCCTATTAATTGTTCGAATTACAGTTTTTTTAAGTCCTGACTGGTCTTAACCGGTTAAATCTTTAGAGTTATCGCGTTACCATTATTTACCGAATTTAAAAAAAAGTTCTTTGTCAAATTAATTATCCGTAGCACTCAAGTTTACGAAAATCCGGGATAAAATAATACGTAGCATACTGTCGTTAAGTTAAAATAAAATAATTATCAGTAAAAATTTAAAAACAAGATCGTGAGGGTTGATCGCTAATCTCAATACCAGTCATCGCAATAACAATAGTAAAGTCAATACCACTATATTTGATCGCTTAATTTTCTTCAACAAGCGGGTATTTAGCGCAAAAATTGGAAGTATATCGAAACGAATTCACCTTTATGCTGTGACGTGTCCGATGGTGGATAAATTGCGCAGACCTCAACGCGTTGCTCACACTGTACTATACCAGATCCGCTGCCATAGCTGCCTCCGCCATGACCGCCGTCACAACCATCAGCAACATCAGCACCATCAGCGCCATCCGCACCGCGCCATAACGGCCAACAGCGCAGTGCCGTCACCGCCAGCCGCGCCGCGCCGTCCCCATCAACCGCGCCGCACCGTCATTGCCATCCGCGCCGCGCCATCATCGCCATCCGCGCCGCGCCATCATCGCCATCTGCGCCGCGCCATCATCGCCATCCGCGCCGCGTCGTCACCGCCATAATTTCTCATTTCTTTTCTTTGTTCATCAGCAGCGATTTCTTCTATCATAAAAACTTCACTAGATTTCTATGTGGGTAGATTTCAATTTTGAAGTTTCGAGATAACATAAATTTATTTTGATTGATTGATTCCGACATTTCATTGTTATTATCTTGTAGTGTGCGTTTTCAAATAATAAAATCACTTCATTTTTGCTTGACGTAATATTGTAGCTTCAATAAACTTATCTCACGGGTAGTTGGTGATTGTAATGCCCGAGTGAATCCCACTTCTGATTTCGGAGCTAGATGCATATTAGTGACTTGCTCGTTCTTGATGGAATATTCTGGTACAGGATCCGAGGCGTAGGTCTAAGGCAATTAAACCACACATACAATATGACAATTCTTGTATTAAATGTAGGTAAACAATTCTCACAAATTACTTAGTAGGTATACAATTATCAGAGTTGCGTGAACTACCGATTCCGCTTGGGGGTCCGAACTGTAAGGCTCTCACTTATCAATTCCTCCTCGACTCAATGCTCTCGAATATTAAAAATCTCTTCGGTGCCCCTCCAAACGATTCCGATTACGCGTTACGTCACGATGTTCACACCCCACTGTTACTATGATATAAATTGAGTTACTAATTATCGTTAAATTATCGTGATCTACGACATAGATATATATATATATATATATATATATATATATATATATATATATATATATATATATGACACTTTTAATGGCAATGGAACCAATATTAAGATTTTAATATTTTAAATTAAGAAAAGATTGAATTTTCTAAAAAGGTATTTCGTTTAATTCAAATTCAATCCTTGAGAGAGAGCTAAATAGTCATAATAACGAAGGAAAATAACGGATAGTTTCCTTGTCTGAATTGAAAATCGAACGATCGTCGAAATTAATAATAAATTTCAAATATGAGTATAAAATCAATATTCAATGATTTCAATACACCAGATCCACAGCTTGCCTTGATCAAATATAAATTTCTAACCTAAGTAATGAAGTGATACAAATAAAAAAATAATAATTCTTACCTATGCTTCCAACCACCAGCATCATAAAAAAAAACCCAGCCTTGAACATCATTTTCTTGATCACTTAATGAAACGTGTGTAGTAAAAAATAAGACCACCCTTATAAATACAAATGAAATAGATAAGTAAGTGAATTATCGCAGATAATGTTTTGTAAGTTGATTATAATATATTTGATCGATTAGGGAAAAACGTTTTGAAGCAATTATGATGACTTTGTAAGATAATATAGTATCAAATTGTCAAATTAAAAACAAATTGTCTTACCAAGTCACAAACCTTCCGATTTTGATAAAGAAGTGAAGACTTCGATCAAACTAACTAACTAACGTAAAGAGATGGTCTTGGAACATATAACAACACCTCAAAGACATACACTTTTAAAAAAATGATTTGTTGACTTGCCAGCAATTCTCGGCAACTCGTTTGAAGCCAACGCTTAGAGAGGTAAGGTAAGGCAGGTAAGGGCTGAAGATTAGTCCTGGTCTAAACCAGATTTTAAACTCAGCCCACAAATAGAAGATATGGCTTGATCTTAACGAGGAAATCTCAACGAAATTTTGGAGCAAATACCTAGTGGCATAATATCACATGGAAAGACAACGTACATCTACAAACAAAGTACATTTCTAAAATTCAAGGCCAGATATTTTTTAAAGGCCGTTATGAAGTCCAAAAGTGGCCATGTTGAAGAGTAATTTTGTAATTTTTGATGATTACTATAAATATGTTAATGTTATAATAAACAAAAACAACTTTTGCTATATATGAAAACAATTACCGCCCCGTTGGTCGAGTGGTTAGCACAGACGCCTAACGTGTCACGGCGCAATGGGGCTCCGGCAGCGACAGGCATTTATGTGATGAGCGTAGATGTCTGTGTTTCTGGGTTTGGGCGGTTAGAAATATAATCTCAGTATTTCTTTGTGTATTTCTATGTATTTGTATCGTCGTCTAACACCCTTAACACAAGCAAATAATTTGCTAACTTAGGGGTTAGATCAATGTGTGTAATTTGTCCTGATTTTTATTATTATTATTATTGAACAATACATTTTTCAAGTTTCGAGGAGTATGAAATTTAATGTAATTAATAGCCTCGTATAATAGATTTGGAAAATAATTTTACCTCATCCCTAAACTCATTATTAGTATAAAACATCAATTCCGCTTAAATTTTTGCTTTATTTCTATGTAACTCAGCAGATGGCCGAGTGGGCTAAATGCTAATTTATCAATAACAACTACTATTTTTGTGGTAAATACGTTGTAAATTTATTTAATTAAATTATTGAAAAAGTCATTATAAATAATATTGTGGTTTGAATTTTCCAACAAGGCCAGATAGTGAACTAAGTCATTTGACTGACTTTGACTTTGACTTAGAATTTGACTGATACGTTCTAGAATTACTGGTGTAAAATTTACTTTCTGTTTTGATTTTTCTCTCTTGCTACAACTGAATTTGAAAAATGGCCATAGTGGTCAGAATCTAATGTATTGAATAAACAAATAAATATAAATTTAAAATTTGGATTGGAATTTAATAATAACGAATAAATTTAAAATTTGGAATAATTCCGCAATTTGTTTTTTGTTGTAAATTAATTTTGCCTTATCGACACGTTGCATCACACCGATTCCTTAGAAGTCACTACTTGCGGTAGCGTCAGGAGCTGGGTTGCCTTCCTCCCTCAAATATGGCGAAGGGGTTGATGGCTGGCTCTTGTACGGGTGCTGTTTGCAGTGATTGGTTGTGCGGCAGGCCGAAGTTTTTTTTTTTACTGTTATTATTATTTCATTTTTGTTGCGTGAAATCATTAGGCTTCATTTCCGATTGATAGCGACGGTTCTAGTTGTTCCAAAATTGCATTTAAGATTGACGTTTTTGAAAAATTGATCACAATAACAAAAAATATATCCGACTGAGTTTGTTGTGTGGTTCTTCTCAGACCAGGACGCGTTTGGAACCCTCATAGCTTTAACATTAAGATGGAAAGTGCTTTTACAAAAGGGCTTATTACGATACATCTAGTATTGAAAATTGCTCTCCTGACACTAAATACCATGTTGACTTACATAAGTGATCACTGAGTATGATTCTAAGTGGAAAAGCTATAAATAAACAAATAAATAAAATAAAAGAAACAAGAGCAATGTGTTAAGATTTAATTGAAGAAAGAGCACTATTGGTATTTTCTATTATCTTAGCAATGTTTCACTGAAATGGATCGATCACATTAAAGACTTAGGTTATGTTTTTATATTATACCTACTTACTAGCACTTTACGATTTAATTGAAATTTTAGTATTTGTCCTGTGTAATTTTTTCCTATGTAATTCGCTTTTGTACTTAATGGTCTAGAATATTGTAGTGTTGTGTGGAACCCTGATAAGTCATATAAAGAACGTTTTGAGAGTGTGGAAGAGCGAAGACGTCATGTTTCTCTTCCAGCTCGTAAATGGTCACCTTATCGCCCCTGAACTTCTATCACAAATAAATTTGGAGATTCCTCGATGATTGCCTAGACACATGAAACCAAATCCTTTCGTCCGAAAGTTAGCACGATCAAATCTTGGGCTTGAAGTTCCTCTGAAAAGACTTTCAAAAGGCTACAACAATATACCTACATAATAAAATGGTCAATAATGCAGTGAAAAAAGACCCTTGTGGATATAAATTAACTAACCTCCAATTATCCAAAATTCTTTGAAACATTTTAGAAACTTATTAACTTAAAATTTCAGTTGTAAGATTTTATTATAGATTAGATCATTATTTGTTTCTTTTCATTATATAATGCATTGTTCTGATTGAATTAAAATTTTAATGTGTAATATGAATTGTTAACATTTTTAGTTAGATTATTCATTTGTTATATATTTTCTTCACTCGGAAGCGTTGCAGAATTTTATATCTTGAATCTAGTAAAATCATGATTATATTTATCTAATCTATTTATTATAATAGTAGGTACAAAATCAGTAATTATAATAATAGTTAGAAATTATACATATGTTTTGTTATTGTAAACATATTGTTTTTCACTATGATTATGTCTATCTAGTCTCGACCCAAAAACGAGGGATGTTATAACTTTAACGTGTATATCTGTTTGTTTGTAACTAGCGTCGTAACTCGAAGCAGCCAAACGAAAGTCTAATGTCGAAACAAAATATCAAAACGAAAGTCTTTTTGTATCGGGGGTTTTATTTTAAACTATTTTTATTTATTTTTTAAAATTTAATAAAAACTTGAAAAGTATTGTAGTGATATTTTTGACTCTTCATTGATTGATTCAAAATGGAGTTCTTAGTTAGTTTGAATTCTTCAAGTCAGGTTCTGCACATGTTTTGAGCATTTGAGTGCGTTTGAAACAGTGACATTGAAATTCCTATTTAGTCATTATAGATTTTTATCTTCAATAATGCAACATCATGCTAGGACGCGTGAAGAATTACGTAATAAGATTTAGTTTGTGCCTTATGACATGTGTTAGAAAGATATTGAAAAAGCTATGATGCCTCAGTAATTATCCGTTTTGTTCATAATGCATGAAAATGTAGTCGTATAGGTAATGATAGGAAAAAATGATGACCAGTTGGGGTAGTGATTAGAGGGTCTGACTGCTGAACCAAAGAATGTGGGTTCGGTTCCCACACGGGACAATTTTTTGTGTCTGTGCATCACACGGATATTGTTGTTGCGACTCTGTGTCCATTATTTATATGTTTTTGAAGCCCCCCGTGTCACAGGGATAATATAATTGCTTGTCGGTAGGAGTCGTGTTTTTAAAAGAAAAAATAATAAAATAAAATAAAGGATGTTTTTCAAGAAAGTATTTTATATTAATTTATTTGGTGCTTTTCTCGATCCAGGAGCGGTAGGCGCTGAGTCGTGCGAACATGTCTGGAGCATTACGAGCACATGGTATTCCCCACGACACGACGCCGATCAGATTCCCATCGCTTCTCCTTAATAGACCACCGCCAGAGTCTCCCTGAAAATGTTTATGATAATGATCAATTGATATTTTACCTTGTACTAATAATCTCTATAGATATTACAACTTCTACTTGTAAAAAATAGAAGAAGCGGAGAATAAGAGCTTGTCGGACTGAGAGAAACAAGTCGAAATATGTCATGGAAAATTTGGAACAATGACAAACATTTACTTAATGAATAGTTTATACGTCTGACATTTATTTTAATTATAGTACAGATTATGATCTTCTTTGCAATCAATAAGGAGGACCAATAGAGTGCTTATCAAAATCCAGAAGGCTGTGTATATTTAACAATTTTAATCACTACCAAAATTAATGATTTATCATTTTGCTTTCGTTTTTTGTTTTATAGAAGTGCTAAGGTCATCAAATACATCTTCAGTTCGCAATGAAATCATCTCAGAGAAAACATCTTACAACATCATAACTTACATTACAAGTGCCGCTTTTTTCATTTGAGAAGACACATATCTCAATGTGAGGCTGCACTTCTGGCACATATATATTAATTTCCTGAGCCCTAGTAGCCACGTCGACCACGCAGCGTTTACCATCGATAACCGTTGGTCGGAGTACGTTCAAAGACGAAGACATTGAACCACCGACCTGAAATATAAATGATTTTGTTAGAATATCATTAGATAAAGAATTCAGATTTAAGTGACGTTATGATAAAACAAATATTGTCTTTGTTATTATTTGTCTTTTATTATTTCTTACCCGTGTTCTGCCCCATCCATGGACTTCAGCGGCAACGCCACCTTCAATGAAATCATAGCTGATAGGAACAGCTCGTACATTGTTGTTTTGGACCACGCTGTTAGAGGTAATTAGGATTCCGAGATCATTCTTGATGATTTCGTGGACGTAGTTTGGATGAGTTATATTGCCAGAAAATTTGTACTCAGTCCCCCCCCGGTTCCAACGGTTAGTACCAACCGTTCCACGAAGAGAACTAGTAAAATAAATATTAATTGATTTACAGATATTTGTCTATTGTGTATATGTCTGTATTTTTTGCTTACATTATAGATTTAAAGAGTATAAGACAGTTTAATTGTAACAGAATAAGATAGATTTTAAAGTGCAACATTCACCCAATTTATATTACAGACATCTACTATCATTTCACATATAAAATGAAATGAAACGAAATAAATGAAACTTGGTAGACTGCTTACTTCAAAAGAGCTCCATTGTGGAATACGAATTGAATGCAATGAGCGGCAGTCAGAACATGGTTATACGTAATAAGAGATCCTCCGCAACCCAACACCTTGGTGTAAACCCCAGTGACCAGAGCCACCATGTGACGGACGGTACCAGAAGACGATCCTCCAATGATACGAGTAGGTGAGTCTGAGTTGGTGTGGTCGAAGAAAATGGACCGGTCCTGCTCTTCATTGAGAGGGAGAGCTGTCATGAGAGAAATTGGATTTTAATAAATTCTTGTTTTGAAAGAAATAAATATTAAAACAGACCCTGAAAGAAAGTCTAAAATATTTTAATATTCGCATTATTAAACTGTTAATATTAGGTATGTGTTCAATTTTAATATTTTAAGATGAAGGAACGTTCAGCGGCTTTTTCAGTTTTATATTATAACTGTTGAATATAAGATTATGGGAGTGCTTTTAAATTATCAAAAAAAAGTTTATCAAATCTTTTAAGTGACATTGTCTGACTTTTATTTTCTTTTATCCTTAATATTCAGCTAATCAATAAAAACTATTCTAAACTATGTTTTTTATTTTCTAAAAATGGGTTTTGTAGAATAGAAAAACATTAAAAAAAAACATTGTACATATTTAAAACAATACTACCTATTTGTATATGAAATAAGCTTACTATCAATAATTTATCAGCATCATCTATAATATATCAAGGAAAAATTGGGGGTTATGACGTAATTAGATAAACTTAGATTCAGATAAACAGTTGATTGCGATTTTAAAAGATAGATACGTGATTTACTATCACATATTTTTTTATCTTTACAGGTTTGCGCACCAAAAAAAGTAGACGCGGAACCCTATAACAATGATTTCGCATTCCGTCTGTCTATATCTAGGCTGTATAACATGATCCGTGATAACATGTTGAAATTTTCACAGATGATGTACTTCAGTTGCCGCTAAAACAAAAAATACTAAAAGCAATAAAATAATTCTTTAAACCCTTCGTTCCCGAGTCCAACTAGAAACAGTCCAACTAAACACACACACATAGAAAAACACTAACAAATAATTATAATTGTGAGTAAGCTGTAAGTGTTATGTTTCTTAAATGGGTTCTGTCGCTTTCAGTTCGTACATCACAGTTAAGAAATATCATTATAAGTGTGATACTTATTATATGTTACATCCGGCTCATTATTTCCATCCTTACGTCTTTTGTATTTGAAAATGTATTATATTATAGATTACAGATATAAATAGATGGATCCATCCATAAATTCAGATATTGTTTCAGAAAAAATTGCGACGTTGGCAGAATAAAGATAATAGTAATAATATGGATAAGGTTACAAAGATTGACTTTTTTCAACAATTGAGATATATTTTTAAATGTGCAAGTTAGAGTTAGTAAATATAAACTCACCTAAGCCCCCTACAAGGAGGATAAGCAACAGACAACCAGCCTTGACCACCATTTTCTTCAATATAATGTAAAAAATGTAATATATCAACTTATATATAAATACCTATTAATGATAAATTACACTAATTTCATAAGATAATAAAATACGATAACAAAGATTATATCTTAAGATTGAAAAAAAATGTTTTTAATTTAACTTCTATTTTGTTAAAATAATTATTAATGTTTTACATGTCTGTCATTTAAACCTTAAAGGCATTATAAACTATTAAATTTTGATATGAACTAACATGAAAATAAAAGTTAATAATACTATTAGCTTTATTTATCAATACTTTTTAAAGAAATAGGTATAATTGATCCAAATACTAATTTATATACCTACTTAATACTGTAACCGACTTGAAATATTATCAACTCTAAACCTACATAAAATAATTAGATTCTAGACGGTATTATGAAATGTTTGACTAAATTAAGTATATGAACTGTGATTTGACTCCGATTCAACTTAAAAAATAAAGTCATAGGTAAAAAAAGGTATGTTAATTAATATGTTCGTTCGTAAATTACTGTTGAGAGTATAAATTGTAAACAACCGTAAAAAAATGTAAATAAAAGTCAATCATCCTTGAAAGTGTTCCTATTTATCTTTAGTAATTATTAAATATTTTCTGTAAAGAAAAAAATATAAAGTTACCAGAAAATTATTGGTGAGAAGTATAGCGACTGAGTGAAGTGAATTGTTTAGATCGGCTGTCCTAAAATCCGGTTTAACAATATGATATATATTGTTCAAGCATTAAATACTGTTGAGCTCTACAGCTCCAGATTGAGCAGTTACGTACGTATGTAGCTTTCGGAGGGAGTCCATGTTGCACGAATCGAAAGAGGTAGTTTTTGTATCGTGACGAGTTTCTACCGACAGCAGTAGATACTCGTAACTTAATTCATTGATAATTCAGGAGCGAGTAGTTGCTGGTATAAATGAAATAAAACTTCCGGTACCTATTTAGCGCTGGAAACTGTTATTTTCACAAAATCTCAAGCATATTTTCTATAATATAATAAATAAATTACGATATCGATAATCGAGTCGTATCGCCTACGTCCTGAATGACTAACTTCGTAAAATAGCGAGATCGTCAACGTACGTACAACGGTCCCCCGATGCAACGATTTCAATATGTACATAATAATATTATTTTTATTATTTTTAGAGGTGTTTTTGTATCGGGGGTTTTTTTAATTTTTAATTTAATTTTCAATCAGTTTACTTATGTATTTTATGTTTATAAATATCTAATAACGTAAAATTGTATCTGTATACATTATCATATCTGTTCAGATATTGCTAAAATCAATGTTTTATCATGTTTTTAATCTGTTAAATAACATTGATGAGTTACAAAAAAAATATTTTGTTTTTGTTTCGTACCCCAAAATGTAAATGTAAACAGATGGTTTTTTCATATAAAATGGCTTTTGGAAAAAAAACCGGGTCCAACCACTATCTGGGTATCTAGAAAATGTACGTACTATGACACCTCTAAGTTTTCAAGTTTCTAAAATATATTTTTTCTCGTAGAAAGCAATATTGTTCATAATTAGTAACTACATTTTTTTTATATGTGTTACAAATAATAACAAAAAAATAAATAATGATTTACTTATTTTCCGCTTTTAAGTAGCAACATGGTAAAATGTGTACATTACCTTCCTTAACACTTTCACTACTTTATGAGGCGTAAAGAGCCACATGTGTAACTTTTTGTAGGTTTTTTTTTTTGTCTTTTTTATTTATTACAATCTGTCTCCTTCTGTGAGACGTTCAGCAATAGGTTGAATGGAATGTTGGCGTTCCTGGAATGTATCCGTTATGTTATGTAACAGTGTTTTTACTGTGATTTGATCAAATCTTGAGGTATTTTTCGTTTAAACCGGCTAGCCTCTTTTTGTTCATCCATTAGAGATGGGGCCAGAGTGTTTAAATGATGTTTTGTCCTATGTTTATAAATTGTAGTAAAACTTTCAATTTCCTGTTTTACTGTAGGCATTTCTAGATCATGATACAGTTCATTAGAGTTCATTACTAGTGGGCATTTCATACGAGTGAAGTGTAAAGACGCTCGTCAGATGGTCCGAGAGTCCGAGAGTTCTAGCTTTTTCTAGATCCGTCCGTGCCCAATTACTATTAGTTTTCCTGAAAGGAGGTGAAGTACACATGGGTCGTTTCAGTTTCCTGGTAGCTTTCCGCAAAGAATAGCCTGAGGAAGCGGTGGAGTCGAGGATTATGAGGTGGTTCCGAAAACCTTGATTCCGATCTAATTCAAGGGTATACCTGAGCTGCCATATTACCTGGTTGAGATGTTTTTTTATAGGACATCTGGTTAGTTGCCACTGTTTCCATACATTTTTTTTAACTTTACTTCTTCCAGGATGTTTCTGTCCACAAAGTTGTCTGCGCCTTTTCGGAGTAGTGGTGGAGTCGAAGATCAGGCTGCCTCCTGTATGCTGCTGTTGAAGACTCGAACAGCTTCTGATATATGATCCGTAGATTTCAAGCGAACTGGTTTTCTGAAAGCTTCATCAATGAGGTCTCGAAACACTGGCCAATTTGTCTTCCTGTTGTGCAGTACGCATTTTGTTGTGCGTTCATGAACAACAGTATGCAGTTCTACTAGGATCGGTTAGTGGTTAGAGGACAGGTCTAGCCAGCTGCGGCACAGAAAATAATTATTTGCAATTCCTTTAGTGACGCAAAAGTCAATGACATCAGGAATTTTATTTTTGTCGGTTGGCCAATAAGTAGGTTGGCCTGTTGATATTACATTAATATTTCTTGTTTGGACACATTTAAGGAGTTCTCTTGTTCTTCCTTTAGGCGGATTATATATTATATATGTGTATATATAATATTTACATATATATATATATATATATATATATATATATATATATATATATATATATATATATATATTCGTGAAGTTTAAACTAAAAGAAATAAATAAAGCAACGAAATAAATTATGACATCATTTATATGTAGTGGGTAGATTACTCACAACACATTCCTTTAATATGATGGTATTATTATATATCTTTAATCACAAACACTATTGTAAAAAAGCAGAACATAACGATAAAAAATCTCGTGAATAAAAACACGGAATTAATTAATAAGAACAAAAATATGGAACTTCGCGTAATAGCTGTGGAACAACATGTCAATGAGTTGGAGCAAATGTTATCCTGCACAATTGAAGTAGCTGGACTCCCAGAAATTTCTAGCATAAATCTCAATCAAATATCGGGAAAAATCAAATATCGGGAAAAATCTGGACGTTAACACCGAAGACGTTGTGAGTGCGCGGCAAATGCCGATGTCTAAGAACAGGCCACACCCAGGGCATATACTGGTAGAAGTTAAATCAAATGTTTTGCGTAACCAGTGGATAAATGCTGCTAAAGTAAAGGTATTATCGGTAGGAAATATCCTTAGTCAGTCACTACTTATTGAACAAAACAATAATCTTATATACTTACGTGAAGCTCTGACACATCACACCAAAACCCTACTATACAGTGCTCAACAAAAACTCAAGCCGTCGTATAAGTTTGTGTGGTGCAAGTCGGGAGTCATATATGTGAAGAAGAATGAAGATAAAAGTCGTCCTCACATTGTTCGTTCAGTGCCTGATATTGATAACTTAGTCAATAAACAACATAAAATGTAAGAAAAAAAAAATATTTTAACCTAATAATTGCTCAAAAAATATTACTTATATGTTATTAAAATGGCTACTGATATAGTAGACTTGCATACACATGAAATATTTGATTGCACTTCAGTTAACTCTTTTGTAAAGCAAGTACCCTGTAATATGCGAAATAGTGATTTATTCTGTATCCACGTAAATATAAGATCAATAATTAAAAAATACAACAAACTTCTTATTATAATAGAATCATCGAGCGTTCCTATAGATGTCATAGTTTTAACAGAGGTAAATATTAATGGTAATTTACTCCCGTAACTATAAAAACAATGCACTTTGAAACGATACACGGTACTCTCAAAACCGCGAACAGTTACGCAATAACTTTGTGTGCATTGTATAGACCTCCTTCTTCTTGCAAAACTCTTCTTGGAATTATTTCTGAACTCTCGCAGTTTGTCAATAAACATATTATTAATGATTTAAGACATTAAGACATTAAGACATTAAGACAGTAGAGATATCCTCTAGCCAAATAATTAAGATATCAAATAATGATATTAATGATGATCATAGAAATACAAAAATTGTTAAAATAAATAATAAAAACCATAACATAAACTGTATGCTGGAAGAGAAGCGCGGAACTTTGCGTTGTCTTTGGACCTCTTTCAGCTGGTGAGGCATGCGACAAGGGTACCAGATGTGGTAGGCCATACAGCCAATTGCCTGGACCTTCTGCTGACAACTGATCCGGACAGGTATCGTGTAGAGGTCACGTCCCCCTTGGGAACCTCCGATCACTGTCTGGTGAAATCTGTATTTACATATTCCCCACCAGCTTTCGAACCACATGCTGTTAGGCGAGTATGGAAATACAAGTCAGCAGATTGGGATGAGATGCGGCACTTTTTTGCGTCTTATCCTTGGCGGCAGGTCAGCTTCTCTTCTTTGGATCCGTCGAGTTGCGCGGATGCTATAACCAATGTGGTGCATCAGGCAATGGAGTATTTTATTCCTTTTGCTGACGTACCCATCGGTGGCAAAGCTCGCCCATGGTTTAATGCCGAATGTCGTCATGCAAATGACCGAAAACATTCGGCATATCTCATTTGGGCTGATGCTCGAAGCCGCAAAACTCCGGAAGTAAGTACAAAGAAGAGAGCCTTTAACCAAGCTGCCAAGTCCTATAAAAAGGCATTGCGGAAGGCTCGTCTTGATCGGATCGTTAAGAATGGCGAAAAGCTCTCTGTCAGACCAACTGGCAGTCGAGCTTTCTGGTCTCTTGCCAAAGCGATCGAGTCGAACTTCTGCCAACCCTCACTGCCTGCTCTGCTGAAGCCGGATGGATCCCTGGCCCACACAGCAACAGAGAAAGCGAATGTAGTTGCTTCTCTGTTTGCTGAGAATTCGCATCTAGACACTGGCAATGCTTCTCCAGCACATCTTCCTCACTGCGGTATTTCGATGCCTGAAATCCGCATCACTAACAAATAGGTATGGAGAGCATTGTGTCGTTTAGATGTGAATAAAGCTAGTGGTCCTGATGGTATACCAGCCATTCTGCTCAAGACATGCGCAGCTGAGTTGTCTCCTGTATTGACACGTCTGTATCGCCTCTCTTTCAAGACTGGAAAAGTGCCGGAATCCTGGAAGCTTGCCAACGTGCAACCCGTGCCCAAAAAAGGCAGCCGTGCCGATCCTGCCAATTATAGGCCCATTTCAATCACCTCCATACTCTGCAAGATTATGGAGCGTGTATTGAACTCGCGGCTTCTAGCGTACGTGGAAGGTAACGATCTCCTCAGTGACCGACAGTACGGATTTCGCCGAAATAGGTCCACTGGGGACCTTCTAGCGTACGCTACACACATTTTAGGTGAAGCCATCGAGAGGAACGGAGAAGCGGTCGCCGTCTCTCTGGACGTCTAGAAGGCTTTTGACAGGGTCTGGCATGTGATCCTTTTAAGCAAGCTTTCAGCGTACGGTATATCTCCTGGTCTGATTGGCTGGATAACGGACTTTTTGAGCCAGAGATCTCTCCGTGTTGACCCTTGACAATAAATGCCGGACTACCTCAGGGGTCCGTTCTTTCTGCAACTCTTTTTCTACTGCATATTAACGATCTGCTGAAGCCCGGTGTCTATGGGTATGCAGACGACAGCACAGTTGTAGAAAGATATCTGCCAAGTTCTCGGGCTAGTAGAGATGATGTACAATCTGAAAGAGAAGCCATAGTGCAATGACAAACTTCAGGCAGTCTCCGCATGGGGCAATGCCAATCTTGTCAAATTCAACGCCACCAAAACGCAGACGTGTTTGTTCACCGCCAAAAGGAGCCCCTTCACCTTGGCTCCTACTTTCCACAATGTGTCCTTGGAATACAGTGACTGGCTTGAGTTGTTAGGCTTTGAGATCTCCTCGAACCTCAACTTTGGTCGGTACATTGAGTCCAGAGCAAGAGCAGCTGCAGGAAAACTTGCCGTACTTGCGAAGGTTCGACAGTACTTTACACCGGGACAGCTTCTTGTATTATACAAAGCACAGATCCGGTCGTGTGTAGAGTACTGTGGCCACATATTTGCTGGTGCCGCAAAGACTCATCTTGCGGTTCTGGACTCAATTGAGAGGCGAGCAAAGAGGCTTATTGGCGACCCTAAATTGGTTGACGCCAACCTCCACAGCCTTGAACACAGGCGTAAAATTGCTAGCCTCTCAGTATTCTATAGGATACATTTTGGAGAGTGTGCGCAGGAATTACACGACCTAATTCCCCCATCCCCGTTCCTTTGCCGGACGTCCCGACGCACGGCGGGTATCCATCCCTACGTTGTGGACACTCCACCTGTCCGAACGAAGCGCTATGCTTCGTCTTTTTTAGTGCGTACAGCGAAGGACTGGAACAATCTGCCTGCGTCGGTATTTCCGGCAAATTATAATTTATTTTTTATTTATTTATTTATGTACCATCAAAACTTACAAAATATGAACATATACAAAGAAAAAAAAAAAAAACATGTACAAAGGATGAACTTATCTCTTTAAAGAGATCTCTCCCAGTTATCCTCCAAAGTAGGATAAAAACATTATAAATATGCGGTCGGGTACGTAGATAAGCAAAAATAATTTTAATGATATTTTTAACATATAAATTATACATACTACATAAAATATATACGTTATGTATAATAATAATAATAATAATAATAATAATAATAATAATAATAATAATAATAATAATAATAATAATAATAATAATAATAATAATAATAATAATAATTGTAAATATATTAAAGTTACATATTTACATACATATATACATACATACATACATACTTCATCATATATTAATAAGAATTTAAGTTATTGAAGAGAGATAGTGCTCTTTAATAACTTAAATTCTTATAATGTGGGTGTCTTCAAGAGGAGAGTGAATAGGCTGCTAGGTTAATGCGCGTTACCACCTAAGACTACATTTCACTTACCATCAGGTGGAATGTAGTCAAGCATTAACCTAGTTTTGTATAAAAAAAAAAAAAAAAAAAAAAAAAAAAACAACCTGGTGAATCAGAACATTCAGTGTATTAGAAATAAGGAATTAGAAATTGAATTGTTTTTAAATACTTTTAATATTAATATTTTTTGTGTCACTGAGCATTGGCTTAAGAATGATGAATTAATATTTAATTTCAATAACCACCAGGTTGGTAGTTCGTTCAACAGAGTTAATTCCATACATGGTGGCTCTTTCATTATTTTAAATAAACAGATAAAATTCAAAGAACGCAAGGACATAGTGAGCCACTCTGTCGAGCGGACAACTGAACTTGCTTCAGTTGAATTAGAAGAGTTCATAATTGTAAATGTTTAAGGGCCACCGTCATCTAACTTTGAACATTTTGAAAAGATTATGGATGAGGTATTGTATAAACTATCACATTCTAGTAAAAAGGTAATCATTTGTGGAGACTTCAATATTAATATTCTTGAACAAAATTCAATAAGTATAAAGTTTTTAAATTTGTTCAAATCTTATAATCTTATACACATGTTTATGGAGCCTACTAGAGTCACAACCACTAGTGCCACTTGTATTGATAACATTTTTACAAGTGTTATTCCAAATTTTAAATGTTTATTCAATACATTAGATTCTGACCACTATGGCCAATTTATTAAATTCAGTTGTAGCAAGAGAGAAAAATCAAAACAGAAAATAAATGTTATACCAGTGACTGTAGAACGTATCGAACAAATTAAAAATGGCTTAGTACGCTATTTGCCCTTGATGAAAAATTCAAACCCCAATATTATGTATAATGACTTTTTTAGTACTTTCACTAAATTATTTAACTTTATATTTACTCCAAAAACAGTGGTTGTTAATGATAAATTAGTGTTTAGTTATTGGGCATCTGCTGAGTTACACAAAAATAGAGAAAAATTATATAATATGTATGCGGAATTGATGTTTAATACTAGTAATGAGTTTAGGGATGAGGTAAAATTATTTTCCAAATCATTTAAAAAACAATGTAAAATAGCTAAAAATCAACATATTAAAAATAAAATAGGAAATAGCAATAATAAAATGAAAACAACTTGGAAAATAATTAATGAGGAAACTGGAAGAGCTAAATCCCAGAGGATCGACTTTAAATTAAATATAGATAATAAATATGTTACGTCTGACCTCCGACGATAAATATAGATAATAAATATGTTACGTCTGGTTGCTACTGCTTTTGAAACCTTTTTTACTAATATTCCAGTGACTACAACGTTATCTTTAAATTCTTCTACCGCTGCAGCTATGGGTTAACTTAGAGAAAATGTAGATCAATGTGTTAGCAGTTTTAAGTTTGAAAAAGTTAATGCTCAAGAAGTAATCAAAGTATTTAGATCAATTAGCGTTAAAAAGACTAGTGATCTTTGGGGGTTTTCTGTTGACATACTTAAGTCTATAATTGACATTGTAGCGCCAGACTTAGCATTAATATTTAATAATTGTTTAGAATATGGTATATTTCCTGATCTAATGAAACAAAGTAAAATAACTCCATTATTCAAATCCGGCTGTTCATTAGATCCTAGTAACTATAGACCTATTTCAGTCTTACCCACTTTTAGTAAGATTTTTGAGAAAATAATTCTTAATCAACTTGTGGCATATTTCAGTAAAAACAATCTCTTACACAAAAACCAGTTTGGTTTCACTACCGGTCGCTCTACAACAGATGCTAGTGTTGAGCTATTACTAAACATATTTGAAGCCTGGGAAGGATCACAGGATGCACTTGGCATTTTCTGTGGCTATCTAAGGCGTTTGACTGCGTTCAACATGAAATCCTTATAAAAAAGTTAGAACATTATGGAGTTAAAAATAAGTCCCTAGATTTAATTAGTTCATATCTTAATGATAGAATTCAAAAAGTTGATGTAAATGGAAAACGTTCCCCTGGTTCTTTGGATAAAATAGGTGTGCCACAGGGCTCTATCTTAGGGCCTTTCTTGTTCCTCATTTACATAAATGACTTACCTCACCTAGTGAGGGAAAAACATGGGATAGTGTTGTTTGCTGATGATACTTCTCTTACTTTTAAAGTTAATAGACGGCAATCTGTTATTGACGATGTAAACAATGCTCTCTCATATGTTGTACAATGGTTTAACGCCAATAATTTGTTGCTCAATAAAAAAAAGACGAAATGTGTCAAATTTAGTTTACCAAATGTTAAAAATGTTAGAACCAATGTACAATTAAATAATGAGGATTTGGACTTGGTCAAATCTACTACTTTCTTGGGCATTACTTTAGATGAAAAATTGCAATGGGGTCCTCATATATTTGATTTGTCAAGCAGACTAAGTTCTGCTGCATACGCGGTTAAAAAATACGTCTATTAACAAATATGGAAACTGCTCGATTAGTTTACTTTAGTTACTTTCATAGCCTAATGTCATACGGTATACTCTTATGGGGCAATGCGGCCGACATTGATACCATATTTACATTGCAGAAGAGAGCTGTTCGCGCAATATATAATATGAGACCAAGAGACTCTTTAAGAAACAAATTTAAAGAATTTAAAATTATGACTGTTTATAATCAATATATTTATGAAAATTTAATTTACGTTCATAAAAATATTTCAAAGTTCAAGAAAAATTGTGATTTACATAAAATTAATACAAGAAATAAAAATAAACTTGCTGTGCCCGGCACTAGGCTCCATAAAATAGGTAAATCCTTTAAGGGTAATTGTATACGTTTTTATAATAAGCTCCCAAATGAAGCCTTAAGCCTCTCATTAAACAAATTTAAATTATATGTTAAAAATAATTTAATAAAAAAAACCTACTATAGTGTAAAGGATTACATCGACGACGGTATGGCCTGGGAATGAATCTGTATTGTATTGCGAATAGCTAGTAATCTCCGCAATTTGTTTTTTGTTGTAAATTAATTTTGCTTCATCGACCTTCTGCATCACACCGATTCCTTAGAAGTCACTACTTGCGGTAGCATCGGGAGTCGGGTTGCCTCCCTCCCTCAAATATGTGCGAAGGGGGTGATGGCTGGCTCTTGTGTTATGCTCGTGAACGGGTGCTGCTTGCGGTGACTGGTTGCGTGGCAGGCCGAAGATTTATATATATATATATATATTTTCTGTTATTATTATTTAATTTTCGTTGCCTGAAATCATTAGGGTTCTTTTCAGATTGATTGCGAAGGTTCTAGTTGTTCCAAAATTGCACTTAAGTTTGACGTTTGTGAAACAGTGATCACAATAACAAAAAATATATCCGGCTGAGTTTGTTGTGTGGTTCTTCTCAGACCAGGACGCGTTTGGAACCCTCATAGCTTTAACATTAAGATGGAAAGTGCTTTTTCAGAAGGGCTTATTACGATAAATCTAGTATCATAATAGGCCCTCCTGACATTTCCATGTTGGCGTACACAAGTGATCACTGATTATGATTCTAAGTGGAAAAGATAAAAATAAAATAAAAATAAAAATAAAATAGATTCAATCGCCAACGCCAACATCGACTTAAAGGCAAACACTACTGTAAAGAATAAATATATCGACATGCTGTCTGGGCACGGATTCACGGCTGGTATAACAGACTACACTCGCATAGAATTAAGACTTAATAAAATAACTAAACTATGTATTGATCACGTGTTTACCCGATTGACCAATATGAATCCGTACACAGCGGTGGTCGACACAGTTCTGGCAGAACATCGCGTTGTCTTGATTGTGTGCGAGGGAATTCGCTCGTTGCGCATACAGGCTGATGTTCAAACATCTAAAACTAAATATTATGATAGAAAAGTTCTAAGTGAGGAGCTAAATAGCATTGATTGGACAAAGACAACGGATATGTCGTGTCCACATAAAATATATAATTTCATCAAATCAGCTTTTGAATCTGCGTATCATAAATCGTTAAAAAATAAATATATATATAAAACAACCATGGGTTAAAAAATTTATGTTAAAATTAGCAGATCAGAGAGATAATATATATATCGGCGCAACGACAATACTTCAACAATTATAATTATTAAATTAACTAATTCATTGATTAAATATAACGATGATTATTTATCAGTGTAAAAATCATCATAAATTAGAACATTTCTAGTTGTGTTGTTTTAAGAACATAAACAAAATGTTACTTGTAAAATCTTGTAGCGACAAGCACGTGCGACGATGCCTTTAAATGAGCCGCACAGAAATTAATACTTGGTAAAACTTGTAGCGACATGAACGTGCGACGATCCCAATAAAGGAGCCGCACAGAGAGGGCTACGGGCATTCTCGCTCAAGACGTCGGACGGTGTGGATTTCTATAAGGACACTGTCATGCTGCCAGTTAAATAAATGAAGCTATAATTATTCGTGATGTTTTATTTTGAAGAAGTAATATTGAACAACCATCACGAAGACAACAATACAGTGACGGCAGCAATGCTGACGTCACACTTTTTAAAAAACACTAACGGAGTTCTTATCTCCGATATATACAATAAATGGAAAAAAGACCCAACAGATAAAATCCTTCGATTAAAATATAATACCATACGAAATAAGTTAAATAAAATTCTGGAAACTAGCAAAAATAATTATTACCGAAATAAAATTAATGATAACAGTAAAAATCCACGTGTTGTATGGCAAATAATTAACAAAATCTGTGGTAGGGTAACTAAATCAATTGATGACACAATTTCAAAAGCTTTTTACATAAAGAACCAAAATTACAACGAAATTGCCAACAAATTCGCCTTAGCATTTAAAGACGCTGTTAAAAATGTTATACGAACATGTTCAACAATACTCCTAAATAAGGATGAGTACAAAATAAATCAGCCGATGTAACTTTTTATTTTAAACGAGCAGAGCCAAAGAATATTGAAAAAATAATAAAAAATCTTAAAATTAAAAAAGCAGCCGGGAGCGATGGAATAAATATAATAGATATTAAATTAGCTGCCAAAATATATCAGTAAGTATCGCCCAATTAATTAACGCTAGTATAAAATCAGGATCCTATCCAAATGAACTAAAACAAAGCTGTGTACGTCCTATTCACAAAAAGGGTAAACAAGACGATATTAATAATTACCGTCCTATCTCCCTCTTACCCTCCCTTGATAAAATAATTGAAAAATAATTAATTGCTCAAATTTATACATTCTACGGCGACCATGGAATAATTAGTAAAAACCAATTCGGATTCTAGGTTCGCGGATGAAGTAAAAGAACATCTACATAGAAGAAGACATATTTTAGGTCTTTTCATAGATTTTTCAAGGGCATTTGATACCCTAGATCATAACACCTTAATAGAAAAGATCAACAATATAGGAATAAGTGGCCCCGTATTGAGATGGTGTGAAGAGTACTTGAAAAGCAGATCCTATTTTGTTAAAATAGGAAACGTAACGAGTGATGTAGTATCTGTATGTCAAGGTACAGCACAGGTATCGGTGCTTGGACCGCTGCACTTCATAGCATACGTAAATGATGTGAATGACATATTTAAATTTTGTTCATCGTATCAATACGCATTCGACACTTGTCTATTGATAGCAGATTCAAACGTTAACAAAGTACTGGAAAAAATACAGCAAGATTTTAATTTACTAAATAAGTGGTGTCATGACAACGGGCTTGTGCTAAACGCATCTAAGACAAAACTTGTTCATATACGTTTGCCATACACTAAGACGTTCTGTGAAATCAATCATAGATTAAAGGCACATAATCACAATTCTCCATCTAAATACCCACCAATGCAAGTGTCCAGTGATAGAAACTGTTGAAAAACATACTTATCTTGGATTAGTGGTGGACTGTTATTTTAATTGGAAACCTCATATAAGTACTGTATGTGACAAACTCAGAGCTTTCTTGGCTAATAGAGTAATCATTAGGAAGAGAATACCATTTAATATCCTACTTATGCTTTATAATGGTTTAGCTGATTCAATCATAAGCTATGCTATTACGACTTATGGGAGGACTTTTAAAACCTATCTTAACACTATAAAAAGTTTTCAAATTAGAATCCAAAAAAAAATGTTACCCTTCAAAATAAAAGAACAATATAAAAATGATGAGCACAAAATATTTAAGTATTGCAATTTATTACCGGTAGAATATAAATTTCAATTTAACCTTTTAAAAGAAAACTTTTTTAATATGGACGTACAGCACAAAATCCACCATAAAATTAATACACGACGAATAACAAACCAAAAACTAATAACAACTTCAACAAAAAATAATGTATATGGAAAAAGGACCACGAAATATTTGACTCCACACTTATTGAATGTATTGGATTTAGCCCTTAAAAATAGAATGACTATAAATAATTTAAAAATCGAATTGAAATCTTATTAGATAATAAACACCCTGTAACCGGTTTTGTGTCTCGATCGCATTCCCTTATGCATTTACATCGAACTAAAATATTGTATCATCTATTTTGTAGAATTACCCTCCTTGTTGTGATTGTCTAATTGAACTGTACTTAAACTCAACACTCCGGACAAATTCTCGTGATTTTTGGAGTGCATTATTGTAATCTTATGTAACAGAAGTTTAATAAATAAAAAAAAAAACTTGTGTGGTTTTATGAAACCACCGTAAAAGTGAAACTTTTTTTCACATTATAGACAATTAACTAAAAATTTTCGGAATAAAATTCCATTAAGGGTATAAAAATTGCTTCATCAATCTTAATTTTATACTTAGAAAATGGGAATGATAATGGGAAATGATAAAAGTAGACTAGGTCTCCAACTAATATTTTTATTGAACTCTGTGTCTTAGAGTACGACATACATAATACTTAACAATTATTTAGATGATATACACATATTAAAACACTGAAAACAATATTTCGTTGAGTCATTTTGATCCGTTTTTCAATTATTTTCAATCATTCTATTATCAATTCCATCTTCATCATGAATTTCACAGTTTATAAATGTAACCAATATTTTATGGTAACTAAAATACGTGAACAGTGACTTACATTCGATTTTTTCAATGTATCTAGTAAAAACCGCATCGATACGAGCGCCTTTCACTTTATCACTACTCCGCGGCCGACCGTCACGCGACATGCAACACACAGACGAAAAAGTTTGAGACGATGTAATAAAAGTTTTACTTTAAAAAATAATAATAATAATATTTATATCATAGAAACAGACTTGCATCGTACCTTAACTGTTATTATTAAAGGCAACAGAACCTCCACACTGTTTTTCACAATATATCTGCTTAGCACTTTTATGAAACTCGTGCAATTATACTGGCACTTATTTGTTTCTTCTACTTCAATGTTTGATCCCCAACTCAACCGAAATCTCAGTATTTCTATGCTTTTATACAAAACAAAGTATAATCTTCAATGATCTTGTGACACATGAAAGTTGAGTCGAATGGCTGATTTATTAAATATTACATTAAATAGTTATTATAACTTATTATATTAAACATAATTTATACACATTTTAGACATATAATTCTTATATTTATATATCAATTTTACATTTATTCTATTACGGCCATTCTGACAAATACTTCGCTCTCGAAGTATGTATACAAATTCATACATACACATATTTCGTCATGTTTCTAGACGTGAATCCTTTTATACAAATTTTTATATGCATATACAGACGCAATATACTTATGTATAAACATTTAAATACATTTTTTAATGTTTTGTCAGTTGCCTCGACGTGTCAAATCCCCTTCACCCGCTGCTAGTGAGCTAGATTTGCACCAAGCAAAAGACCGACCAGCGGAAACATTATCCCTATTTTAAGTTTTGTCAGTTCCCTCGACGTGTCAAATCCCCTTCACCCGCTGCTAGTGAGCTAGATTTTCACCAAGCAAAAGACCTACCAGCGGAAACATTATCTTTTTATTATTATTATTTTTTATTTTATTTATTTTTTTATCCTCTCATTTGCCTAGACGTGTCAAATCTCTTCACCCACTGCCAGTGAACTAGATTTGCACCAAGCAAAAGACTGACCACCGAAAACATACTAATTAATCTTGTAACTTAAACATGCTTTAACACAGTGTTACAAATCAACCAACTTTTATCCCATTGAATAAAAAATAATAATAATACACTATATATACAAATATCAGTAAACGATATATATTTATATATATATATATATATATATATATATATATATATATATATATATAATACAATAATTAAGATATTAGTATAACATTTTTATTTTTTTTTATCTATTCATTTTTGTATACAATTTTCTTTTATTATAGCAATTATAATCCAAGAATATACCATAATCATATATCCTAATAATAATTCTTATCTAATCAATTAAAATATTTTCTACAGTTACATTTTCATCTTATAATTCACCTGGCCATAATCTTAACTTTTCTTTCGCTATTACAATTTTAAGTAAATTGCCTATTCCTTTCAGAGCAAAACGATCATTAAGGAGAATAGATGTTATTTCGTAAGGACCTTTAAATTTAGGAGCCAACTTATCATTACGTCTATGGTTTTGTGAAACATCTACGACGTCGCCTTGCTTTAAATTTAAATTATTACGACGCGTAGCATTAAAGCGTTTGTGAAATTTATCCGCTATTTCTAATAGACGTTGCCTAGCTATTTGTCGGTCAGTGTCTATGTTAATTGAATTCTGATTATTATTATTATTTAGTACGTCATCTAATCTAGCTTGAACACATGGTATGTTTGCTTCAACACCAATGAGTAAACGCAAAGGGGAGAATCCTGTGGGTTTTTGCACGGTTGCGTTAATTGATTGTTGGACTTTCCATAGAACGTTCGGCCAGTATGACTGATCATTACACATAGTATTAAGCATAATAGTTACAGTATATATGTAACGTTCTACTTGTCCATTACTTCTTGGAGTACCAGTAGATATTAAATGATGTACAATGTTTAATTCCTTAAAAAGTAACTTAGTTTGATTATTACTAAAATTTGTTCCTCTATCGGCAATTACAAAGGAAGGAGTTCCAAATAAAGTGATTGTATCTCGTAACATAGGTATTAATTATTGTCCAAAAAGGGTTTTAAGCGGCTTTAGTAGACAAAACTTTGTAAACCCGTCCACTATCACTAAAATATGTTTGTATCCCTCGTTGGACAGGGTAAAAGGCCCTGTACAATCTAAGTGTATTGTATGAAATGGGAATGGAGTTTTATTAATAGTATGCAAAAATCCTTGTTTAGGACCGTGGTGACTCTTTCTTTTCACGCAAACTAAACAATGGGACAAATATTTTCGAGTAAAGGCTGACATAGAGGGAAACCAAAAGTGTTCACGTATTTTAGCAATTGTTTTTTCGTAGCCAACATGACAGTTTTCATCATGAAACAGGCGCAAAATACTTAATCTGTAGCCTTTTGGGATATAAAGCTTTAATTCACTATTTAGTCCAGTTAATAATATAATAAATTATTACGTACTACATATTGAATTGAATCTAATTCCCCAGATCTAACTATGTCTATAACAGCTAAAGTCTGGGGGTCAGTTTGCTGGGCATGTTCCAGCTATGACTGAGGGTCTTTTATTATATTTACAATATTAGAACCGGCCTCTGTTGTCACAATAGGATTTCTAAGAAAATCGACATGACTGATGTATTGACCCTTTTTATATGTTATTTCAAATTAAAAATCCTGCATATATGTCCACCATCGAGCTACTCGGGGAGATAAATCTTTTTTATTCATAGTTGATTTTATAGCGTTAATAATTTTGAATTTAATTCCTAGTAAATAAACTCTAAAATGTTTTAAGGCATTATAAATGGCTAAAGTTTCTAAATCATAAGAAGTATATCTGGATTCTGGAGGTGTAGTTTTTTTACTATAATAACCAATAACTTTTGATTCATTATCGAATTTCTGAATTAAAATAGCACCGTATCCTATAGCGCTAGCATCGGTGTACAATTCAGTTTGTATATTAGGATCAAAAATGGCGAGTAGTGGCCTTGATGCTAAGTGTCTAAGTACATAATCCCTAGCAATATCCTGTTCGGGACCCCATTCCCATTGTTGGTTCTTTTGTGTTAATTTGGTTACACAAGCTGTGCGTGTAGATAAACTTGGAATAAATTTCCGAAAATATGAAGCCAGACCCATAAACTGTCGTACCTGTTTAATATTTAGTGGAATAGGTGAATTTAATAAAGCAGAAACTTTAGAAGTACTTGGTCTGACGCCGTCTTTTGATATTTGCCTACCCAAATATTCAATACAATCAACAAAGAATTGACATTTCTTTGGGTTAATTTTAAATCCTGAATCACTGAGAGCTAAAATAGTTTGTTCCAAGTAATTTAGACCTTCGTCTATAGTTGAAAATGGAATAAGAATGTCATCAATATAAACAAGGAGAAAATCTAAATGTTTTACTGCCTTAGATATAGCTCTTTGAAATATAGAGGGGCCATTACAAATGCCAAAAGGCATTTTAATAAATTCGTAGTGTCCATCTAGAATTGAAAATGCTGTATATTTAAAAGAATTTTCGAAACTGGTATTTGATAAAAGCCATTTTTCATATCAATTGAAATATAAAACTTAGCACGGCCTAAATTGTCTATCTGATCCTTGATATTCGGTAAAGGATAAGAGTCTTTTTCAATTATTTTATTCAAAGATCTATAATCAATACAAAGTCTATAAGTCAAAGTCATAAGGTAATTAAAGTAAAAATACATAGTAAATAATTTTGAATATGTATTTAGATATTTAGAAGTTATTGTAGTTGTTGTTCGATCCAGGATTTGTAGGAGCTGACTCTGGCGAACATGTCTGGAGCCCCGCGTGCACATGGTATACCCCACGACACTACTCCAATCTGTTGTTTGTTTTCTTCAAGAACTAGGGCACTTCCAGAGTCACCCTGCAAAAATAATAAAAGTAAATTTACTTATATATGTTCCGATTTGGATTTTATATATGGTACTTTTGTATTGGTAATCTATGCTGTACTAAAATATCTTACATGGCACATTCCGGTAGTACTTTCGAAGAAAGTACAGATTTCGATCTCTGGGTCTACATGTGGAGCACGGATGTTCATTTCTTGTGCTACGCGAGCCACTTCACTGATGCATCGTTCACCGTCGACAACCAATGGACGCAGTTCCATTAAATTTTGGGATGATGGTCCTCCGTTCTAAAATTCACACAAAAATATAAGGATAAACATAGAGATTTGTGTACAATATTTTTAAATGGCTTTGGTCTACAATGGGAAATGCCCTCAAATCTAAATGTATTTATCTATATTGGAATAGTTCAGAGACTGCGAATTATTTTTATGGAATGTTGTTAGTTATAATAAAATGAATGAACAAATTTTGTATGATGTTTTTTTGTTCTATTTAAATTATAATCATATATACGTATAATAGTTATTTACATCGGGTATGTGTTATACTTAATGAAGAATTAAAACATAATTGACTACTTTATTTAAGCAAATATTAATGCATTCTTCCTTTTTTTTGCAAAAACGAATTTAACGATGATAGAGCACACCCACTTTTAATTTGTTTACTTTTATATATAACTATATTTGTATATAATGTAGTGAATAATTTTTAATAATCATTTATTGTACATTTGAGGTTACTGTCGGTATGTATTTATTCTTAACTAGCTTTTACCCGCGACTTTGTCTGCATTAAATGGCTTCTTTTAACAGTTGTTTTATATTTTACGTCCTATACTTGCATAGTAAGTATTTTTTTTTGTTTGTGAAATGTGAACTGGATGTGAGAATAGTTCTTAGCTCCCCTGTTTGAAGATGACCTATTCGTATCTTATGATTTTTGATTTATTTGAAGGGATAAGAGCCATTTTTGTTGGTCGAATCACTTTAAACTTTTATATTTGTATGATACGATTTAAGAATATTAGTTAGTTTGATAATGATATAAAATAATAATAATGATTTTTTAAGTTTTACTTCCCTTATTTACTCTCTTACTGTTGTGTATGTTTTTAAAATCTATTTTATAATTTCATTGCTTTTTTCAAAAACAGATGAAAACTTTTGAGTAATTTATTTAAATTAACTATTTACATAAGTGTATAAAGTTTAAAATTATTGAACAGGTTTGGTAACGAATCAGTAAATATGTTGAACTTTTATATGAGACATATTATACAAAAATGCCAACTTACAACAAGCCTACCCCATCCGTTTGCGATTGCTTGTGCACCGGCTTCGATGAAGTCAAAGTTGAGAACAATAGGTTGTACGTTGTCCGTGAAAACAATGGCGTTGGAAGTCACTAAGAAGCCAATGTCATTTTTGATGATATTGTGCTGGTAATCGGGATGATTGATGGCGCGTGAAAATCTGTGTTCGATGCGGCTTGAAGACCATCTATTACTGCCTAAGTTCCCACGAAGAGAGCTAGAATAATTTAATTAATTTTAAAGTAAATGGAGTATAAAAAGATAATGGAGTAAATAGAGTAGATAATTATAAATGAATTTAAATATTCTAAGTCATACCTCGAAAGTGAATTACCGGTGAGAACAGCTCTAATACAATGGGCAGCGGTGAGAACAAAACGTTCGCTAACGATAGAGGCACCGCACAAAAAGCTTTTAGCGAAGATGCCGGTGGTCAATCCCACCATGTGGGGTACAGGTCCAGCCGCAGATCCTCCAATGATCAGAGGATCTACTGGGTTGTCGAAGAAGAAGGACAAGTCCTCTTCCTCATTCAGTGGGAAAGCTGCAATCGGTAAGATTTTTGTTGGTGTTTTTTTTACAATTTATATTTTATGCTATTAGAATAAATCAATAAAAAGACTTAATTTTCTGATAATTAATATAGCGTTGTAGAATTATTTTTATCTTAAATAAATTTAATTCGACAGCGCTATCGTGGATTAACTATGGAACCAAAGACTATTTTGTTATTATAGATTTTTGAACGATACTTGTTGATACCAGTCTGATAAGATTATTATTGAATACATTTTATAATCAACACTGCTTTAGATCGTTGATATCGTACTTGGAACTATCAATAAATCCAAATTCAGATCGGCTTACGTCGTACGAAAATTTACACGTTGACAAATTGACACGTACGCAAAAACCCAGTGTTAAGAAGTAGGTTTCAAAATATTGACGAATTTTTCATTTTTATATTTTTTAGGATATAAATTATGAAGTAATCATAATAATAGCTGACATGTTTGGGGATAATATCGGCTAACATTCGACATTATTCCGCTGCTTGATTAAAATAAGGTCCTATATTGAAAATCAAAGTTGATAAATTTAATGGAATATTATTAACGTTATATTTTTTCAAATACGAATTCTGCTGATGACACCATAAAATGACAATAAAACTATAAGTGTGGTTAAAAATTATTTATAAATATTTTATTACTTTTTAATGGCAACGGAACCAATATAAAGGTTTTAACATTTTATAAAAAGAAAAGTTATGAAAAGCTCTATAGATTGTCCTGGCTTCGAAATTCATTAAATGTTTACTTAGCTTTCATTCACGAATGATTTTTCCAGCAAGGTATTTTGTTTGATTCAAATTCAATGCTTTTATTTACGTTTTGTGCAAGATCATAACAGAAAACTTAGTTAGAAATAACTAAATATTATATACCTAAAAAAACTAGTAAATAAAGAATAAAAAAAATCAAAAACATAATAATTAAAAAATCCAAGAAAATGGCGCATATAAGAATATACTACTGAAAATCTAATATCTGAAAATATCTGGAAATATTTCCCAAAAAAGCAGGGAGACAGAGCTACACAGTCATAATAGCTATGATAAAAGACGGATTTCTACAGAAATACAGACTTTCATTTATAATTTCATATCGATAGGATTTTCTTTTTCAAAAATTGTAAAGATTGTTAGCAGTACAACTTAATATTTCTAACAGATTCAGATGCTAGTGTTGTGCGTTGAACGACATGTTCTGTTAATCGTTTATTGAAAAAGACCTGATAAAGTTTATTTCTTCAAATAGTGTTGGGCATCATATATATTTGACACTAGTTGCATATCAGGGTAATTATTCAGATTTATTAGAAATCTCATAGAACTAACTTAAAAGCAACGATTTAATATTTAAATGTCAATCTCTGAATTCGAATCGATCGATTGCCGAAATTAATAATCGGTTAAAAATCTGAGACTCTATGTACTGCGATTTAAATTGTATGTAAAGGTTTGGATCAAATATGAATTTCGGACATAAGTAATGAGCGATTTAAATAAAAAAAAAACTCTTACCTATGCTTCCGACCACCAGCAGTATAAAAAAGCACCCAGTCTTGAACATCATTATTCTTGCCCTGTTAATAAAACGTTTGTAGAAAAAAATAAGATCGCTGTTATAAATACTAATGAAATAGATAAATTTGTTAATTATCATAGATTATGTTTTGTAAACTGATAATGATATGTTTGATTGATGGAGGAAAAACCAACTGATTTTAAAGCAATTATGATTGTGTACGATAAAAAAGTATGTAATCAAATTGTCTTACCAAGGTCACAAAAACACACATAGTCACAAAAATATACATTTTGATACAGAAGTGAAGAGTTTCGATAAAGCGTATCAAGAGATAGTCTTGGAATATCTTAAGAAAACTTAAAGAAATACACTGAACTGAAAGAGTTGAAAACTAGCCCTTCTATAAATAAGAGTTTGAACAGTTTCATATCACACATTGCTGATTTCGTACTCTTCTTACAGACAACATGTATATTACTATAAATTAAGCATGAGTTTTTTAATAATGTTACATTTCACAAACATTAATCTACTCATTAAGTTATCATTTGGAGATTTAATTAATAAATGTAATAATCATATGCTAATGTATAATAATCCTAAGCTAATTTGATTGTACAAATATTTATTTAATTTAAGTATTTTATCATTGCACATACATACACATACATAAAGTAAAGAAGTAAAGGCCATTAAAATATATTGATAATATTGTGTAAGGCAGATAATAAATTATCAAACAATAAAGCTTATGTAAATCTTTATTATACTCGTATATCCGTTTATTAATTATGTTAGGTTTTAAATGCCTACCGTAGCCATTGCTTAAGTTTGTACAGTTTAAGTAATATTTTATATACTATTTTACACTGCTGTAATATAGTTACTTAATCAAATTTAGACAGATTACTGTCTATATTCGTGGCAGGCCGAAAATTTTATATATATATTTTTACTGTTATTATTTATTTCATTTTCTTTGCCTGAAATCATTAGGCTTCATTTCTGATTGATTGCGACGGTTCTAGTTGTTCCAAAATTGCATTTAAAATTGACGTTTGTGAAACAGTGATCACAATAACAAAAAATATATCCGGCTGAGTATGTTGTGTGGTTTTTCTCAGACCAGGACGCGTTTGGAACCCTCATAGCTTTAACATTAAGATGGAAAGTGCTCTTACAGTAGGGCTTATTACGATAAATCTAGTATAGCAATAGGTCGTCCTGAGACTTCCATGTTGATGTACTCAAGTGATCACTGATTATGATTCTAGGTGCAAAAGATATAAATAAATAAATAAATAAATATGTACTTTAGGTTTTAGCGACGTTTTGGCAGTCTGCAACTGCACTCTCTCTCTCTCTCTCTCTTATTGTTGTTACAGCTGCAAATTTGATCACCCTTGCTACTTGCAGCGTGGTGGAGTGGCAGCTACTTACGGGGAGTTTAGATATTCTTTTTTTGATAATCGCTTAAAAAATCTCAGTCGTTTCTTATTGTACAAGATACGGGAGGATGGCGCTTTGTTTTGACAGGAAGTGGTCTTAATAAAATAGCTACTTTTTATCGCAATCTCACGGAATCTGATATATCTTAGTTTTTTGTGTATATATAATTTAGTGGCTAAAACTTTAATTCTATGCCTATTTTATACCGTTTAGTGATTAATGTGTTTATTTCAACCTTGCATTTTTGACAAACAAACAATTGACAATGCATTCGTAAACCTGTGCATAGTTAATTAATTAAAAATTATGGAATATCATCCAACGTACCTTAATCTTATATAAAAATCACTGCTAATGTAAATATCACAACTTGCATTGTAGTATTTTGTCCCGTATTTTTTTCTCTATGCTATCTCATTAATTATTAATTAAAATAATATAATTAAAATATATACATATATATTTAATATCTCATTAATAACAATAATAATCTATTATATATAAGAACGTGTATATAAAAATTATTTAAACGGCATATTATTGTTTTTAAACATAATAAGATAACACATAATAATACACATATACATTTTTTTTCAATATTTGACATTTATTTATTTATTCCTGGGAAACAAACAGCATATAACATTGAAGAAAAAGTTTTACTCAGTAAAAGTAGACGCAAAAAAGTAGAAAGGTTCCGCTTGTAAGTAAATGCTCTTATGATAAAACTATTGCTACAAATAACATTTAATTCCGGAGAGAGGAAAAGAAAAACGATTCCTAATCATAATTAACATAACATTTTAATAATGAGATTTTTTTAAATATTATTCTAATGTTCTAATAAATCATTCATTCTAATGTTCTATTCAGTCAATCAATCAGTCAATCAGTCATTCTAATGTTCTAATAAATTCTAATCCGTCTCAATGTTGATATCATTGCCTTAAACTAAATCTGGCTGGAAGATCGCGAAAAAGTACGCGCCTCGATTATACTATCGCCTTCGTCAAAAGCCAAGGCCCTTGAATATACATACGTACACCTGTTGGCACAGTAGAGAAAAACTATGCTGTACTAACAAACTACTATAGATTCTCGCAAATGCCAAATAATTATATATAATTTTAACCAGAAAATGTTAGTAACCCTCATGAAAAAAGCCCTCTAAAAGTGTTTTAAATACGTTGCAAATAGGGCTATTTCCTCGGGTACATTAGTAAAAATTGGTTTTCCTCAAGGGTGAATTCTTGGTCCTTATTTGTTTTTAGCTTATATTAACATTTTTATGACCAGGATATGTAAAATAATCTCTTTTGCCGATCATACTTTTCTTATCTTTAAACTAGAGACAAAGGACACAAAAAGTTTTACAACCAAATGATAGTTTATTCATCTATTCGAAATGGTCTTCCAATGCCAGCTTTTTGCTTAAAAGGTAAAAAAAAAAAAAAAGATAACTCAAGTTTTCTTTGCCTAATGTTCCCCAAAAATGTTATTAAAACGGTATTTTTAAGCACATCTTTAGACTCAAAATTACTATTATCGTACCTTAATATTTTTTATGATTTGTTAGCATTTACTCGGGAGGTCCGAAGACTCTACCAACCTTAATAATATCCAATTATTTATTTGGTTTACCAACAGCTTACAACATTTTCCTTAATAATAAACATTATAATAATAAGTAATAAGATAAAATGAGAAGCTAATTAATTATATACCTATAATGCCCACCACATGCCCATAAAAATTACATCTGTCCTAAAAATATATATTTACATAAAAAAAGAGAGGAAAGTGTTTTTTCATACTATCTTATTATGTGAATTTAAATATTTAAAAATAATAATGTATATATTAAAAGGAACTAATCTTGTTATTTATTTAAAGCTATATGAACTGATCTTTTGAAAGAAGTTAGAGAGTCACCATGCTCATCCAAGGAGTTGAAGTTATTCTAAAGTTTGCTATCTAGATGTAAACAGAAATAGTAACCAAGAGAACACAAAACACTGAAACATAACAAACAACACACCAGAACACAAAAAATTAAAAAAAAAATACGAATATATTAAAAAAAAAACATAATCCAACTCCCACTCTAGATGTTCAGGGTCACACAGATCGTAAGCTCTGTTCTTAAGAGAAGTTGCAACGGACTGTGAGGTATGTGAGAGATGGTGATGAGACATGGCTTGTAGGTACCTATCCGTATGAGTAGGTTTGCCGTACACGCAGTGTCACAAGGATCTTTCCGTACACACAGTGTCACAAGGATAATTTTACATCTAGGAAGGACAACCACCTCTCCGTCTTCATTTCATAAGTAAACCGCATCTTAGAATAAATAGAGTTCAGTTGTTGTATATTTTGTTCCACTTCCTGTCTTTTTTCCTATAACAATACTAAAAATATCTTAAAAAATCACTTCTTCGGGCCGACACTTAGCTCTTTTCTTCAAAGTGTTCCATCCAGATGTTGGCAAGTAAAGGGGCTGTAGGATTTACCATTGCTACACCATTAATCTGAAGGTTGTTGACGATAGAATAGGAAATAGTTGCCATCTAAAAAGTGATTAAGCAGATCAATATAATTTAACTGTAGTTTATTGACCCTTAGCAGGTAATTACTACGTCTGAGCAGGTGTTGGAGCGAAATTTATACCTTTGGCCAAAATGCCGATGGTAGTTCCATCTCAACTCAAATCTGACAAGTTTATAACGATATCGTTTGATCGATCAGATGAATCCGGTGACGCTTTATATTCGAGAACTTTCATTCAAAGTTTGCACTACATAACGCGCTTGTAAAAAATATACCCGATCCCACAGATCATACTCCGCTTGTGATTATGATTAGGTACTTGAAAAATGAAATTAGAACTACTTTTAAAATGTAACGCATATAACTCCAAATCACTGTGTTTATTGCGAATTAATTGTCTCAGGAGGTGAACCTTCGCGTTTGTTAGAATTTAACGTGAAAATATGATGTTACTAAGCGTTTTTATATGAACACTCGTAAGTCTAAATCGCGACATTTAACTTGAAACATCTTCGATGTTCCTAGTGAAAATCAAGCACGTTTTTTCGTTAAAATTCTAGGTGATACACTTGTTTTAAAATTGACGACATGTAGAAGTTTGCTATACTGACCTTTAAACTATCGCAATGTAAAAGTAACCGTAAGATCGTATGTGTTCGTGTCACACTGTATACCGTACAGAGACGTAGCGAGCTTGACTCGCGTCCGGGACACAATACCTTTTTAGCCTACATTTTGAAAACAATAAAATGTTAAATATAGAAGTCGTAAACTCAAGCAAGGAGTTTTTGTCTTTTTCTAAAGACTGTATGTGTTGTGTGCTTTAGAAGTATCTATATTGAAAATATTGTTGATTTTTTACTTGTTTTTTTCCGAATATATGATTTTTCTGTGACTGTATATAAATTCTATAAGAACGAGATGGACTTCATCATGACGTATAAGAAGCACATATTTAGTGATGTCTTTGTGATAAACAACAGGTATACCTACCGTATAATACTCGAATCCCTGGCAAATAGATATAGGACTTAAACTTCATAATAGGGGTTGTACGCAATGCGGGAATGGGGCACTTTCGGAAAAGTCAACCAGATAAGATCAAAACTTGAAGCTAAACTCTGGAACCGATGCGACCTCGACGAGAAACACAAGAAAATCCTTTGTCAGATACCCAGTGGCTTCACAAAAAGCTCCGGAGCTTGGTGAGGAGCGATCACCGAAGCTGGAACACTTGCCCCCATACAGAAGGAGATTTAGTGAAATCGGGGATCCAAAATCTTTATAACAACACTGGGAAAAAGTCATCTCACAAAAATGACTGACATCGAATGGTGAAACCGTCACCTCAGTTCCGGAGATACTTGCTGCAATTGAGGACTTCCACACAAATCTATATGCCTCAAACGCACCGAAGCCTCGACCAAACGCAAGCGATCCTAGAGCCCCACTTACCTGCCACGTTACGGACGATCAACCGTAGACGTAGATGTCGACGAAATTGAGGCGGCTCTTAAACAACTTAAAAATGCGAAGTCTCCCGGGGAAGACGGAGTAGGCTATGGCTAGTTAGTTCTAGAGATAAACCAGTCCTTGAGGAGCTCAAAAAGTATTCAACTCGGTGATAACCAAAGACAGCTGTTTGGGTCGAGATGGCCTCCTTCTGCAAGCAAGTCATTATCAAAGGAGGCTGCAGATCGGGTCAGGGTAGCCTCTACCGCTGACCCACTCCGTCAGTGACGCTGGGAAGAAGTAGGCGGGATTATGCCCGCAGCTTCCTTCCCTAGCCGTAGTGCCTAGGCGGGAGGGGAGGGTGACCCCTCTCACCTACCATAAACCTACGTCGTGAAGGTGCTCTGAATTGCTCGGGGCATCCTAAAGGCGTCACGGTAAATGCGCAAGTAAATCCGTGGCGTCTCATTAAGGCGATGAGGGCAACCGTTGGTGTTTTAGTGGGTAGCCCTAAAGATGGTAGCGTTCTCTATGGTACCGGGAATACCCACTTATACCCCCTTCATCACCTTCATCACCTTCTTGGCCGGTGGGTATCCGTAACGGGTTTTTACAAAGCAAAAAAAAAAAAGTGGGAATAGTGGAATTAGGTCGTTTCAGTTTAATTAGTTTGTTTCAGTAATACACAGTACTTGCACTTCAATATTTAAAATCCAACCATTTGTAATAGAATGGGCGAGAGCAGCCCTTACAACTCATTTTATAATATTTTAACACTATAATATTTAGGTGAGGGTAATTTACAATTTTATAACCAACTTACAGATGCTATTATTTATACCTTATAATAAGTTCTAATAATTAATAAAAGATTGAACACTATGTTAAAATATCCTATGTTTCTAATTCTTAAAACATTTAATAGTAAATACTAAATAACATTCCATTAGTAATTGTATAGGTGGAACTACTGTTAAAACTTATTAACAAAAACATGTAAATTCCAATGTATTTACCATTTAAATTATTATAAATAAATATTATTAACAGTACTTAATCTCTACTAGCCCGAATACTCTGCAGATATCTTTCTACAACTGTGCTGTCGTCTGCATACCCATAGATACCGGGCTTTAGCAGATCGTTAATTTGCAGAAGAAAAAGAGTTGCTGAAAGAACGGACCCCTGAAGCACTCGGCCAATTATTATCCAGGGTTCCGAAGACCACCCGTCGACAACAGCCTGTCAGACCATGAGATATACAGTACTAGATATACAGTAGCTTGCTTACAAGGTTCACATGCCAGACCCTGTCAAATGCCCTCAAAACGTCCAGAGCGACGGCGACCGTTTCTCCGTTCTTCTCGATGATCTCGTCTAAAATGTATGTAGCATACACAAGAATGTCCCCAATGGACCTATTTCGGCAAAAACCCGTACTATCACTGAGGAGATTGTTACCTTCTAGGTACGCTAGAAGGCGCGAGTTCAATACACGCTGATTTCGGCATTTATTCCAGTCTTGAAAGAAAGGCGATATAGACGTGAAAATACAGGAGACTACTCAGCTGCGCATGTCTTGACCATAATGGCTGGTATACCACCAGGACCACTGGCTTAATTCACATCTAAACGAAATAATGCTCAGGAAGATGTGTTGGATAAGCATTGTCAGGGTCTAGATGCGAATTATCAGCAAACAGTGAAACAAATACATTCACTTGTATACTCTTGTTTTGTCCAGGGATCCATCCAACTTTAGCAGAGCAGGTAGTGAGAGTAAGTAGAAGTTCAGCTCGATCGCTTTGGTAAAAGTCTAGAAAGCTCCACTACCAGTTGGGCTGGCAGAGAGCTTTACGTTATTCTTAGCCATTCTTTCGAGACGAGCCTTTAGCTATGCCTCTTTGAAGGACTTGGCAAGTTGGTTAAGGGCTCTCTTCATGCTACTTACAACTTGAGCTTTGCGGCTTCGAGCTTCATCCCAAATGAGGTATACCGAATGTTTTCGATAATCGTCATGACCACATTCGGCATTAAACCATAAGCGAGCTTTGCAATCGATAGGTATGTCAGCAAAAGGAATAAAAAATTCCATTGCCTGATGCACCATATCGGTTATAGCAACCGCGCAACTGCAAGGTTCCTAAAAAGAGAAGTAGACCAGCAGGCCTACTTCTCTTCTTGGCAGCGGCCAATGATAATACGCAAAAAATTGATGTATCTCATCCCAATGCTGACTTAGAGTTCCATGCTCGCCTGACACGAATGTTCACACATGTGGTTCGACAGCTGGTGGGGAATATGAAAACAGAGACTTCACCATGGGAAATGTCACTTGAATGAGGTGGTTCGTATGGAATCCGACGTCAAAATTAGTGCTGTCCTCCTACTGTAAAGCTAGTCTAGCAATCGCGGGGACGCCCGAAACCACCCAGGGAACACCATAGGGCCTCCTCATCTGGTCGAATTCATTAAATACGTTACGGTTGCGATTGATAATGGTTAGTCTGGGCGTGTCGGGTTTCCTACTTATGCCTTTTCTTGCTGGTCTCGGCTGATCACCGTGGCCGGTGGTAAAGGCCTGTCGGGTTTGACGTTGGGCAACCTACTTTAAGCGGACTCACGTTCAACACCAGTGTGTGCAGTGAGCCGTCTGCCCATCACAGGTTCAAATGGGACTGTGCTCTTCCAGGGGGCCTGACCGGCGGTCTCCTCTCGGCGAGACAACCGGCGGCGGAGCTGGATTCGGTTGATGGTCAAATTTAACTACCCACCCGGCGAGACTGAGTCTGGCTGGAAGATGGTCTCGGCCTCCTTCTACTCCTAGGAGTCTCATATAACCGCCTCCATCTTCCTGATGGGTTCCAGATGGTAAAAAGAAAGTTATTGTTGTTTGGTTTGTATTTCATAAAAAGAATTGCTCTAAATTCGGGATTCATAAGGTAATTAAAGTAAAAATACATAGTAAATAATTTTGAATATGTATTTAGATATTTAGAAGTTATTGTAGTTGTTGTTCGATCCAGGATTTGTAGGAGCTGACTCTGGCGAACATGTCTGGAGCCCCGCGCGCGCATGGTATTCCCCATGATACTACTCCAATCTGTTGTTTGTTTTCTTCAAGAACTAAGGCACTTCCAGAGTCACCCTGCGAAAATAATAAAAGTAAATTTATGTATATATGTACTGATTTGGATTTTGTATATGGTACTTTTGTATTGGTAATCTATGCAGTACTAAAATATCTTACATGGCACATCCCGGTATTATTTTCGAAGAAAGTACAGATTTCGAGCTCTGGGTCTACAGGTGGAACAACTCTGTTCATTTCTTTTGCTACGCGAGCCACTTCACTGATGCATCGTTCACCGTCGACAACCAATGGACGTAGTTCCATTAAATTTTGGGATGATGGTCCTCCGTTCTAATATTCACACAAAAAAATAAGGATAAACATAGAGATTTGTGTACAATATTTTTAAATGGCTTTGGTCTACGATGGGAAATGCCCTCAAATCTAAATGTATTTATCTGTATTAAAATAGTTCAGGGACTGCGAATTATTTTTATGGAATGTTGTTAGTTATAATAAAATGAATGAACAAATGTTGTATGATGTTTTTTGTTCCATTTAAATCATATATACGTATAATATGTTATTTATATCACTCATGTGTTATACTCAATGAATTATAAAACTTTATTTGAAAATAATGTTTTTCTAGCGAATATTATTTCTTTTGTCCTTTTTTTTGTAAAAAACGACATTCGCGATACTAGAGCACACCGACAAAATGAAAACCCCTGGTGGTTTACTTTTATATATAAATATGTCTGTAAATAAAAGTAAGTAAGTGTACCGCCCTATTGGTCCAGTGGTTAGCGCAGACGCCTAACGTATGACGAGGCAATAGAGCTCGGGTTCGATTGCCGACAGGGATAGGCATTTATGTGATAAACATAGATGTCCATATTTCTGGGTTTGGTCTTTTTTAAATATATTCTCAGTATTTAAAATGTGTATTTCTGTGTTGTTCAGACACCTTTTTTAGTTTCTGTGTTGTGTAAACACCCTTAACACAAGCAAATAATTTGCGTACTTAGGGATTTGATTAATGTGTGTAATATGTCCTGTAATATTATTAAATATCTATTTTATAATTTAATTGCTTTTCTCGAGAACATGAGGTAGCTACTGAAAAAACTTTTGAGTTAGGTTAAAATTCTTAAACAGGTTAGGTAACGAATCATTAAATATGTTGAACTTTTGATTTTTTGTATAATATGAAACATATTATACAAAAATGCCAACTTACAATAAGCCTACCCCATCCGTTTGCGATTGCTTGTGCACCGGCTTCGATAACGTCAAAGTTGAGAACAATAGGTTGTACGTTGTCCGTGAAAACAATGGCGTTAGAAGTCACTAAGAAGCCAATGTCATTTTTGATGATATTGTGCTGGTAATCGGGATGATTGATGGCGCGTGAAAATCTGTGTTCGATGCGGCTTGAAGACCATCTATTACTGCCTAAGTTTCCACGAAGAGAGCTAGAATAATTTAATTAATTTTAAAGTAAATGGAGTATAAAAAGATAATGGACCAAGTAGAGTAGATGATTATAAATAAATTTAAATATTCTAAGTCATACCTCGAAAGTGAATTACCGGTGAGGACAGCTCTAATACAATGGGCAGCAGTGAGAACAAAACGTTCGCTAACGATAGAAGCACCGCACAAAAAGCTTTTAGCGAAGATGCCGGTGGTCAATCCCACCATGTGGGGTACAGGTCCAGCCGCAGATCCTCCAATGATCATAGGATCTACTGGGTTGTCGAAGAAGAAGGACAAGTCCTCTTCCTCATTCAGTGGGAAAGCTGGAATTGGTAAGACTTTTGTTGGTGTGCTTTTTGGTTTTTATATTATGTGATATTAGAATAAATCAATTAAAAGGCAATGTATATTGGAGAGAGCTTTTTAAATTTACTTGTGATTGAAATTACTTACTATTTAATATAATATTTTCGACTTTCCCTGAATTGACATGAGGTAAAAAAATGACCCTAATGGTTCTTATGTGCTTTACATATTTATTATAGACTCAGTAAAAATCTTGATTCTAAATATTTAAGGATGAAAAAATATAAAAAAGTTGCTTTGTTATTCATGGTTTCTAAGACAAAAGGAAGAAAACCAGCTTAAGAAACATGCCATATTCTAAAAAGACATAAAAAAAAATAATTTATTTGTATTCGTCCAAGACATCGTTTGTAGAAGTCATCCATCGATTTTAGTTTTCAACTTTTTACGTAATTTAATACATTACACAAATGATATAAATTTCGTACAAGACATATTTTTCTAATAATTGAGATAGCGTTGTAGAACTATTTTTATCTTAAATAAATTTAATTCTACAACGCTAACGATTAACTATGATTTTTGAACGATACTTGTTGATACCAGTCTGATAAGATTATCATTGTATACAGTTTATAATCAACACTGCTTTAGATCGTTGATATCGTACTTAGAACTATCAATAAATCTGGATTCAGATCGGTTTACGTTGTACGAAAATTGACACGTTGACAAATTGACACTTACGTAGGTACTCAAAACCCCAGTGTTCAGAAGTAGCTTTCAAAATATTGACGAATTTATCATTTTTTTAGGATATAAATAATCAAATAATCATAATAATAGCTGACATGTTTGTGGACAAAATCGGCTATCGTTCTCCATTTTTCCGCTGTTCGATTACAAATAAGTCCTATATTAAAAATCAAAGTTGATAAATTTAATGGAATATTGTAAACGTTATATTTTTTTAAATACGAATTCTGCTGATGACACCATAAAATGACAATAAAACTATAAGTGTGGTTAAAAATTATTTATAAATATTTTATTACTTTTTAATGGCAACGGAACCAATATTAAGGTTTTAACAATTTATAGAAATAAAAGTTATGAAAAGCTCTATAGATTATCCTGGCTTCGAAATTCATTAAATGTTTTCTTTCATTAGTAATTAGCTTTCATTCACGAATAATTTCTCCAGCAAGGTATTTTGTTTGATTAAAATTCAATGCTTTTATTTACTTTTTGCGCAAGATAATAACAGAAAACTCCGATGAAGTTTATTTCTTCAAATAGTGTTGGGCATCATATATATTTGACACTATTTGAAACCCCATAGAACTAATTTAAAAACAATTATTTTATATCTAAATGTCAATCTCTAAATTCAAATCGATCGATCGCTGAAATTAATAATCGATTTAAAATCTGAGACTATTGCAATTTAAATTGTATGTAAAGGTATGAATTTCGGACATAAATAATGAGTGATTTAAATAAAAAAACTCTTACCGATGCTTCCGACCACCAGCAGTATAAAAAAGCACCCAGTCTTGAACATCATCATTAATGACCTGTTAATAAAACGTGTGTAGAAAAAAACAAGATCGCTGTTATAAATACTAATGAAATAGATAAATTTGGTAATTATCATAGATAATGTTTTGTAAACTGATAATAATATATTTAATGGATTGGGGAAAAACCACTTGATTTTAAAACAATTATGATGATATTACTTTTTCTTGTTGACGAAATCTCAACAATATTTTGGAGTAGGTAAATATTAGCTTAACATCTCATGAAAACAATAAATTTCTAAAATTTGTGGCCGGATATAATAACCTGTATCTTGATACAGGACCAAAAGCGACCATTTTAAATAGAATATTTTTGTAAGTTTTGGTGGAATTCCAATAAACATATAGATAAAGTAAAGTATATATCAATTTCATTAATATTTAATTGTTTAAACTTTCGTGAACCATAATGAGTATTAAATATATATTTACCAGGCTATAATCATGTAGTTTTCAATCGGAATTTAAATATTTTCGAACTAGTTTCGACTAGTTAAGTGTTACTCGAGGCGGACAGAAGGCAGTTGGTCGCAGCCGCGGCGACTGCCTCTCGCATGGGGTACCTCATGGGGCGTTACGATGAAGCGGTAAAGCGATAACGTGGCGTCCCACTCAGGCGATAAGGTTGACCGCTGGTTGTTTCAGTGGGTAGCTTAATGGTAGCGTTCTCTATGCTGCCGGGTAGTCCCACATACCACCTCGGCTATCACCATCTTGGCCAACCGGACGATGCGTAACGTATTTTTTTCAACGTTCAAAAAAAATACCTTCAAATAACTACTGTAAGGAATTTGATCACATTTGTATAAATCTTGGCCGATTAGATATTTTTTTTAATTTACACGGAAAAAAAAAGTTTGTGGACCACGGATACCGTAAATATATATTAAGTGCTTATATTTGTTATATTACAGTGATTTAAATGTTGGAGAGTATGCTAATGTAATTTGATTGTACAAATATTTATTTAATTTGAGTATTTTATTGTTGCACGTACATACACTAAAGTAAAAAAGTAAAGGCCATTAAAATATATTCATAATATTGTGTAAGGTAGATATAAAGTTATCAAACAATAATAATAATAATAGTAATCAAGCTTTATTTAAATTCCATACAAATAAGATTACATGTAATAAAGATTCTAATTTAATAGGAAATAAAAATAATAAAAAAATATTAATGTTTCGTCAATATAATAAATTAAAAAAGATAATAATATTGTGATGGGCGTACCATCTCAAGATGTTAGTGGACGCCGTTAAAGTTTGAATGCAGTCTACGGATGTTAGTGAAAAAGCCCTAAATAAAGCTAAATAATTTATTTGGCACAGCTATTACTATACTATTTACACTATTTAAGCCCGGAAATGATAATGAACCTAGAAATATTTCGGAGTGATTCCTATAACCAAATCTCCTTCACTTATACCAGCCGCTTAACGATTCTTAAATTATTGTTAGGCTCTCTATAAAAAAGAGGAAGTCAGCTACTTAATGAGAAATAACACCACATCACACTATTCAACATTGAAATTCTCCATAATTATTAATGAAAACTATTTAAAACCACACAATTATAACATAGCTTTATTTCAGGGTTATTGTATTTCACCAATGACTTTTAATATAGTTATTAATATTTAGACAAATCAATTAAAAAGGAAAAAAAATGGGGTTGTCGGTTTAAGTTCAACAATAAATACACAGAATCCATACTAGCTTTTGCAGATGATCTCGCGATACTGACACGTAATCCAAAACAATATCAGGTAGGTACTCTAACATGTAGTGGATGATTTCTGAACGTGGACGGGAGGGTTGAGGACAACAACATTAGACGCTTTAGTTTGTGTCTGTGTAGACGGAATACCAAATATACCTCTTACGATCCGGGTCTTAGAATAGGCGGTCAATGCGTTAGTACGGTTACGGAAGCAGCTCTTTTTAAATTTTTAGGTAAAAAATTTGATTACAAAGGCCGTACTCCATCGTTGGATGCAATAGCTTTTTAAATGATCTTAAAAAGGTAGACCATCAACCAATTAGTAATCTCAAAAAAGCTAGAATACGACATTTTTTTAACATCACGTCTAAATTGGCCTTGCCTCGTTTATGATGGCCTTTTGTCAAATTATGGCTCGAACTAGTACACTCAGAGGACTCTGCAATCTTATTTAGAGATCGAAACAATTTTGGGTTAAAGTTAAAGAAACCATCGGAGTTCCCAGAGTTCCCAAATGACATATCGACGGGAATTCTAAAGACGATAGAGTAACATCTCTCCCAAAAGATAAAGTTACCTCAGACCTCGAGTCACGACTTCAATTCCATAAAAAATTATGATAGCTGCTCAAACGAATAAAGTAGCGCAAGGATTAAATAGGAAAGATCGAGACATAGACATAACAAAATCCTTTATTAGACAAGACGAAAATGATAACTATCGTCTGCACGCGATAAGTCTAGAAATTCAAAACGAATGGGTGACCATGGGTGGCGTTGGAGCACCGTGCTTTATGATAGGTCCCCAGCATTATTAAAATTTTATCTAAATGCGTTTCAAATGACTCTTCCAAATCTAAGGAATTTTGTAAGATGGGGCAATACCACCGAAAAGTCTCGAAACATCTATGGGGGGGGCAGTAGAACCCCATAACACTTATTAGTAGGGTGTAGAGTACTTCTTGGTAGAGGTCAATCCTCGCGTCGCCACGATACGGTATTAAAAATCGTAAGGGAAGCGGTTAGTCTTTCAGTAGCAAGAATGCGGAAGGGTATCACAACCACCAAACGATCTGTGGAGTTTGTCAAAGAAGGCTGCTCCAAAAAGTCAAAACCGAAGCCTTATTCTATTTTATACGCAGCTCCTGATTGGACTCTCATGATGGACACGTATGAAAAACATTACAAAATCCCTGAGGATGCTGGTGTTTCAGTCCAGACTGGAATTATTCCTGTATTTTAAACATCTAAGGCACGTGATACTTGTGGAACTCTCTATGTCCTGGAAAACAAATATCCCCAGGGATCTCACATTTAAGCTAAATAAGTATCAGGAACTGACCAACCAACTGTCCAGGAATAAATCTATTGTTAGTTTGTATGCGGTAGAAGTAGGAGCGAGAGGTATAACAGCAAAATCTTTCCATAAACTGCTTAAAGACCTTGGCCTTTCTAGAACAAGCACCAATTTATTTCTAGAACGTATTTCAAATACGGCATTAGTAATTGCTTTCCAAATTTAGTTAGGTAGGCGAGGAGGGTAGACAGTGAAGGCGAGCGTGTTTGAGCATCATAAAGGGGCTCCTTAAATCATCTCCATCTCTGAGGGTGACCAGGATTAATTTAGTCCCAATCGTTATTCTGATATAGAAAATCTTTTTCGATAATCTGAAGTGTTCTATTTCAGAAAAACGATTAGGGCTAAATGTGGGCTACTATAAGAAAATGAAAGTGAGAATACATAGAATAATCATTTTTTTTATTGCTGTTTGATCCAGGCCTGGTAAGCGCTGACTCTCACGAACATATCTGGAGCCCCGAGCGCGCAAGGCACAGCCCACGACGCAATTCCAATCTGCTGTTTGTTTTCTTCTAGAATTAGGGCACTACCGGAGTCACCCTACAAAAATAATAATAGTAAGATTACATTTATCGATTTAACTATATCGCTATTTTAAGATGATTCTGTATCTCTTTTTGTTATTGGTCAACGATCAACGAAAAGGTCAACAATTTTGACAGTGTTACCAGGCGGATCTGATAAGTACTAAAAATTTTTGGGTCCTACATGACACATTCCGATGTTATTTGCGACGAATGTGCAGATTTCGGTTTCTGGGTCTACTGGAGGTACAAACATATTATGTTCTGTGGCAACGCGAGCCACTTCGGTAATGCATCGTTGGCCGTCGACAGTCAATGGACGCAGTTCCATTAATATTGGAGATGCCTGTCCTCCATTCTAAAAATAGGAAAAAATAGGAATAATCATAAGTAGTAAACTATAGTGATTTGTGTCAATTATTTTAAAATATCATAATCTCTCATTGGAAACTCTAAATGTAATGTAATAGTTGCAAGTAATGCAATAGTTCAGTGCGTAATATATGTAACAAAAGTAATACTCTCACTACCGCTTACATTTTTCATCCTACACCCTTTGTTGTATACAAAATATACAACGAAAGTACTAAGGTTGCTGGTATAATATATTTAAAATAAGTGACATTCTAAAATATATTTCTTATTTTCATCTTATTCTATTAAAAAGAAATAATAATATTTATTCATAACTTTAACAGATAGTTTTTTTTAAATTATACTGCTCTTACTTATACATCTATCAATTATATTTATTTCATATTTTTTCAATTTAATTTCAATAAAAATTTTATTGTTTTTTTTAAACTTGTGAAGGTTTAGCACACAATCTGACCCTCTGAGGCTATTTTGTTTTGTTATGATAAATTCGTATAACTTTTCACGTTGATTAGTATAACCACAATCTTTTTGTTCATTCTTGTTGTGCTTGGTTTTTATAATTCTTATGTAGCCTTCGAAACGACTTCAGTAAATGGTTTTATTTTCGATACAAAAGATACTAAAAAGTACACTTACAACGAGTCTTCCCCATCCGTTAGCGATGGCAGCAGCGCCGCCGCTGATAAAGTCAAAGTTAAGAACAACAGGCTGTACTTTGTCTGTGAAAGCAATGGCAGAAGCAGTCACTAAGAAGCCAATATCGTTCGTGATGAGATCTTCGTCGTAATCAGGATGATTGATTGCGCGAGAAAATCGGTGTTCGACGAGACTAGAGGACCATTGGTTGCTTCCTAGGTTCCCACGAAGAGATCTAGAATGATAAAATTAAGTAAGAGTTCTACTCTTATATTAAGATTAAAATAAGTTAAAATAAATTTAAGTCATACCTCAAAAGCGAATTACCAATAAGGACACCTTTAATACAATGGGCGGCGGTGAGAACAAAACGTTCGTTAATGATGGAGCCACCGCACACAAGGCTTTTAGTTAAGATGTTGGTAGTCAATCCTACCATGTAGCCACAGGTCCAGCTACTGTACCTCCAATGATCAAAGGATCTACTGGGTTGTCGAAAAAGAAAGACATGTCCTCTTCCTCATTAAGTGGAAAAGCTGAAATGTTAAGACTTGTTATTAGTTAGTTTTGATATTTAGCTATTATCGTCTTCTGACTGCAGCACGAAAGGACTGCTTTAACTGGCATCGTACCATACTCCCACAGAAGAGCGTCATAAAGGTAGGGCCCAGTATCTCTTTACTTAGCTTAGGTTTCGATCACCAGCGCCCAATACCCAAACTCTCCTCTTAATAAAAATAGTGGGCTCTAAAGAAAATGTACCCCAAGAGCATACTGGTTTTATAGAAGAATTTCTTACTGGGTGATCATGTTCAAATCTAAACGACGCTTATACTCCACGACACCTCATCCGCATCAAATTTGGTTTCAGCCAAAGTCATAGTCATTTGCTTGGCTCACGTCCCACTAACTACGCTGATGATCTATATTTTACATTGCACTGGTTGAGACGTTTACTTGTCTCCCGGATCTAGATAACTAACTACTGCATTCTGCTTTCTATACATTCAGAAAACTACCAGGTCATCGGTACCAACGGTGAGGGTTGTCGTGCCCAAAGAACGTCACATGTACATCATCTGTTACACACACTGGCTGGCAGTACATGTCGGCAGATTAAAATGATGAATGAATAATTGAATGATTGGCATGGTCGCCGAAGGGGTTTAAAGGGAGTGGATAAATTTATACCAAAATCTGTGTCCTAGTTTGATGCTTTTGTTAGTGTGAATAGTGATTGCCAACTGCACTATATATTAGTAGAATGTTCTAGGTTACTATGTTTTACCACAAAATTGAGACTATTATTTGTACTCGTCTAATTGGTAATATTAGGCGCTAGGTTTCTTTTACTCTAACTTCAATAATTAGCCTTTTTACCAACCTATAAGGTGTCTGTAAGAAATATAAAGGCTTAACACCTGAAACTTTCAAAGGAGGCTGCTGAATGTTTTGCAAGTATTTTTATGATTGTTTACCTTCAAAAAACACATAAATATAATAAAATACTAATTAAAACTTGAAGTAATTTAGTATTACAAATACATCCCAGTGTCAGATTCAGTGTCAGTTCTGGGTTTATAACTAAAGATCTAACGGGTTTAGATCTGTCGACTGTGCCACTATCATAGAGTTATTAAATATAGAGTAGGGATATATCAACGTAAAATTTGTCTATTAAAAAAAAAAGTGAAAATAAATAAGGCTACCTATTTGTCTCTCTTCTACGCGTGTGTGATTAGACAAAAATAAATATGGGTCTCCCATCTTCCCTCTTTTATTATTTGTTGAACTTTCACCTTCATGGACCTGCCTACTATCCCACTACTCTATATATAATAAATGTATGATTTAAATACCGATTTATTGACATTTAATAGTATTTTAATTCTTTATGACCCGTGTAGATTATGTATCATGCTTATAATATCGTCCTAAATCTAATATAATAATATCGTCATAAATCTAATCTACAATAACAAAATAATCTTTCTGAATTACCTAAAGTCTACGACTTGTGTGCAAATATGTATATGATTTGATTATTAGATTTAAAATAAAAAATAATATTAAGTGTATAGACATACATACAGACGCAAATTTTGTGAGAAATCATTCAATCATTATCATTTTTCTTAAGCTATTTGGTTTCTTTCTAACTGCCTTTCAAGTTTATGCTTCAAAAATGTTGTCTTAATATGCTTAGAGTAGGCAAGACATGAACATCTAAGCAATATATTTAAATTTAAAATATTGAGAATCTAAACTTATTCTGACTGTATAATAACAATGAGAAACATGAAAGTACAGCACAACAATCAAAAGAGTATTTTTATAGCCCCATGTAAAGTCCCAGAGAACCGATAACTTCTTATTACCTTTTTAAAAAACTAAAAAGTTAACATACAAAGAATAAATATAATTTAAAAACTAAACAAGTATTTGTAAACATATATTGAAAGACACGAGATAAATTTAGATTTCGTTCAGAATTATTAGATTTTTATTTTAAATTCAACCTTAAATTATATAATAAGGGTTTTAAAATGAATGATATAAGTGTAATTATATGCGTCCTAAATCTTTTAAAAATAGAAAATATATGAAAATACAGACTCGCGAGTATTTTCAAATAATTTCTCTTATGATTTAATATATTAGGCTTATTTTATATCGGACTCTTTGAACGGTTATTGAAGGATGTTAGCTCTTTTTTTTTTTTTTTTTGTTTCCGCGGGGAAAATGCTTTACGCACGGTACCCCTCGCCGGGGAAGCGAGTGGCGTGTGTGGGACTCCCGAAAACGGTGTACCCACTAAAAACCCCGCGGCGCCCCTTCCTCGCCTTATTGGCGGAGTCATGGGTACGGCTAGTCCTTCAACCACGATAGCTCTTTGAAACCTTTTAATCTAAGAATATCAATCTCTAAATCGGGAATTGATTGATCGATCAGCGACATAAGACGATAATCGGTTTGAAATCTGAAATCAATATTTGTCGACTTTCGTTACAACCGATTCCACAGATAGCATTGCAATTAAAATATAAAAAATCGATTAAACCAAATGAGTGATATAAATATAAAAACTTTTTTTTTCTTACCCATACTTCCAACCATAAGCATTATGAAAAATCCCCCGGCCTTGAACATCATTTTCCTTAACAGTTAAGTAATAAATTGTATATAGAATCAAAACAATCGCCTTTATAAATACTAATGAAATTGATAAATTAACTAATTATCGCAGATAATGTTTTTTAAGTTGATTATTTATTTTTTATCGATTTGAAAAAAAATGTTGGATTTAAACCAGTTATAATGATTATGTAAGATAAAAAAATAGTAAATAATCAAATTAGTTTACCATTTACAAAGTTTGACAATTTGATAAAGAAGTATTGATTTCAACCTAAGTGTATCAAAAGGCAGTCTTGGATAATGTTCTGAAACCTCACACTAATTCACTTTTTTAAAATAAATCGTGGAATTTTGTTTGCCTCAAATTCACACATGAAGACCACTTTGACACACACACAACTCCACAATCACACGCTCACAATGTCAGACATCGTGTTTAGGCAAAAATCATATAACGAACTCTACTTTCTTCGAATATTCGTAAGTCGAGCGGAATGGATGTCATTCTTAAATTTTTATAAAGCCTGTTATTTTATTTCATATTTCTATATATATGTTTCAAGCTTTTGTTAAAAGGTTGTTAGTAGTTTTCCCTAGGTTAAAGTTAGTTGGTTTGTTTCCAACCTCTTCCAATTGACTTTTCCAACTGTTAGCATTTTTGTTCCTATCACCTGTATTATATCATCAGCCCACCGTCGTATTGGTCTACCAATGTTTCTCTTCTCCCTTTCCATCTTGTGGTCTCTATGGTTTATCTTTTACCGGTGGATGGCGAGATGTGTCCAGCCATTTTCTTACTTTTAGTACCAGTGCATGCTTAACCCTACTAATTTACATTGTGAATATAAATGCACATTCAATTTTTTTTTATGGAATATTGAATATCGAATTGTTTTAATAATAACTCAAAGTGACTTCGTAAATGTTCTTTACTCGCTCACATATTGTCAGTGATGAATAAAACTGTGAGCCGTTGGTTAGCGCCCACGCAACGTCCTATAAGTATTAAGTCCTTGCAAATGAAATTGGCGTTTGGTATGGGAGGAACAAAAAGTCGAATATTTTTTAATATAATTTATTTAGTTAATCAACATACGAACCATTGTTTTGAACTAGAACTTTTGCCATCTTATAGGTAGTTCATTGATCTCTTTACTAAAAATCCAGTCGGAAGGGAATTAATAAAATCTTTGAAGGCAATTTGGACAGCCTCATAGGAGTTGAACTTTTTCACTCGCAAGAAATTATCCAAATTTCGAAAAAAATGGTAATCTGTTGGAGCATGGTCCGGGGAGTAAGAAGCTCTTCTAATTTGTGTGTGGTTTGGCGTTGTCGTGAAACAGCAGTCGTGTGGAGCGATTGGCCAGCCTAGGTTGTGGCACCTAGCATTTCCATCCTGGTTTGCAATTAGTGAAAATAGACATCGGTCGTTATAGTCTGGTCAGATTTGAGAAAACTGTAATGAACAATATCGGCAATTTTCGCTTGGGGCAGCATATGGCATTCGTGACAATCACTTATATAAAGTTTAACATTTTTTTTTTAATAGTGACACACATTGAAAATTATGTAGTTAGAAACCATACTCATTTATTCATATACTATAATTTAAAGAATTTTAGCTTAATTATTTAAAAAAAATATGTTTTTTTGATATATTTTCTTTTTTTAGTTTAGTGTACACATGACAAACTAAAGACACATAAGATATTTCAAATTCAATGATTTTTTTTCCTAATAACCTTTTAATCTAATTGACGGAAAAGAATCATAAAAAAAAAATTTTAGAAATAAAATTCTCTGCCAAGTAAAAGGGTTAGAAGAGTATCCTTTCCGCATTCAGCATTTGATTTAATGTTTTGATTTTGTTTGTGAATACCCAATATTGACAACAACATAGTGAGCACGGTGAGAGACATCTATCAAAAAAAATTTTTGTTAGTGCAATGGGTAATTTCCTTTAAGAATTTATTTTTGGGATCAAAATGTTGTGTTCATTCTTCTTCTCATTGGCAACTTGGGCAATTTTTATCTTGTGTTTCTGGGATTACTAGGGCTAGTGGTCCTATTAAGTTAAAAAATGATAATATTGAAAAAAAATCAGATTCAACTGCGGCGGCTATTTTTGAGACATTTTTAACGAAATTCCTTTAATAGTCACGCGTATTTTAAATTCTTTATCATGTGATGCAATCCTCGAATTGACAAATAACGTAAGAGTCAGTAATAAATATTTTGTTCTTAAACCTGTTACATCATATGAAATTATTAATACTTTTAGAAATCCAAATATGAAAAAAACCAATGATCTTTGGGGTATGTCAGTAAAATTATTAATAAGTATTATAAAGGATATTCCTTCACAATTATCCTTAATTTTTAACAAATGTATTGAAACCGGTACATTCCCAGATTTAATGAAAAATAGTAAAGTAGTTCCCTTGTTCAAAAGTGGCGATAGACTAGAACCCGGAAATTATAGACCTATCTCTATTTTACCTACTTTAAGTAAAATCTGCAAAAAAAATATTCTAAACTAAATGTCAAAATTTGTTTATAGCAATGAAATCATGCATAGTGAACAATATGGTTTCACCAAAGGCAAATGAACATCTTATGCGGGTGTTGCGCTTTTACTTGAATCAAAGAGTTCAGACGGTCTATGTAAATAATTGTAAATCGGTTGAATCTCATCTAAGAATGGGTGTTAAGCAAGGATCTATTCTAGGCCCTTTCTTATTTTTATTCTATATTAATGGTTTGCCCTTTTACATAAAAGAACTATATCATATTGTACTTTTTGCTGATGATACCTCACTTATTTTTGAAGTTGATCGTTATAAAGCTAATTTTGACAAAGTTAACTGTGCTCTGTCACGTGTTCTTCATTGGTTCGAAATTAATAATTTGGCATTAAATATCAAGAAAACTAAATGCTTGGAATTTACACTTCCGAATGTAAAAAGTCAAAATTAAAAGTGAGCAAAAGCAATTACAAATAATTAAATATATATATATACATATATATATATATATATATATATATATATATATATATATATATACAGGGTTATTTGTAATTCGTTGACCACCTCTTGCAGGCAGCCTCTCTACATCAATCCTAACAACATTCTTCTTAGTTTTTAAAGGGAAAAAAATTTAAAAGACATTTCAGCAAATGAAATGCATAATGCACATTGCGTCTTACCTCATTAACTTGGGAATTCCAAGACAAGGAAGGGTTCAAAATGATTCCTAAGTTTTTGACAGAATTAGACCACTAGATTAGATTATCGTTCAGAACTAAAGGAGCTAAAGAAGGTATGAAGTCAATTGATGTCGCGTACATAAAACTAACGCCTGAGTTTTAACCGGATTCAGTTCTAGTCACCTAGTAACCTGACCAACAATTTATCTGTTAAATGTGTAAAAAAATGTGCTCAAACCCATATACGGCTTCATCGAGAAACGTGCCGGAACACGACTGGGTCGCTTTGCGGCATGCCTTTGCCCGATGGGTGGTAACCTTGCCGGCGACCCGATGTTATTGTCTATCGATTTTATGGTCTACCTATAAACCCATAGAAAGTTTTATTGTCCTAAATAACATACTCAATGGAATTAAATCTTATCATTACTGGTATAATTTTGACTTGAGAAGGACCAAGGCGATGACAATTCTCAATACATATTTTTTTTATGTCAGATAGTTTTATATCATCACAGCACCTTCAGAACAACTCTTCTTAAATTTTCATTCTCATTTTCGGATAGCCATGTAATAATAGTATATTTCTATGTAATGCTGTTTCATGCTTACCTACAGTGGCAGAGATATATTCAATTTGAGTTTTAAACTTAGAAACCAAAGAGTCAAAAGTCCTTGCCAACCAAAGGACTTAAAATCAGAGAACTCACTCACACACAAAAATTTCGTGTTAACGCAATTACGTTATTTGATTTATAAATTATATTTGTTTTCCTAAGTATATATATATATAGCTTTCGACATATTCTATATTGTTTCCTTTGAGTATAATGGTAGATTTGTGGCTCTTAGTAATTACTCGCGTACCACGATAAGGTATTAGAAATTGTACGGGAAGCGGTTAGTCTTTCAGTAGCAAGAGCGCAGAAAGGTATAACAACCACCAAACGATCTGTGGAGTTTATAAAAGAAGGCTGCTCCAAAAAGTCAAAACCGAAGCCTTATTCTATTTAAGACGTGGCTCCTGATTGGACTCTCATGATGGACACGTATGGAAAACATTACAAAATCCCTGGGGATGTTAGTGTTTCGTCATCCAGACCGGACTTATTCCTGTATTCTAAACATTCAAGGCACGCGATACTTGTAGAGCTCACTGTGCCCTGGGAAACAAACATCCCTAGGGATCACACATTTAAGCTTAATAAGTATTACGAACTGACTAACGAACTGTCCAGGAATAAATTTATATTTAGTTTGTATGCGGTAGAAGTGGTAGCGAGAGGTATAACAACAAAGTCTCAGACACAGTTTAATGTGTAATGCCATTACCATTGACTAATGGGCCAATAACCATAACCATTGAGCCTTCTCATGGCATCTATTGCAGTTGTTTTAGTTTCTCGTAAATTAAAATGTATATTTATTAAAACTAAATATTGAAGTTCATTAAACAGCGATCACAATAAAACAATAAAGAAATAGCCGGTTTTTCATGGGTAATTCTCTGACCAGGGCGTAGAACCCTCGTAGCTATAATTTAACCATTAAACAAGGGCTTATTTCGATGAGTAAAGTATCAAAATAGATCCTCCTGACTCTTCCAATTGACATACACAAGTGATCGCTGGTATTAATTCAAGGTGCAAAAGATATAAATAAATAGATATTAATGTGTAGGTAATTTGCACGCTTGACTTTTTTTGTTTCGTCATACATTAAAATATGCAATACAATACCAGAGTCAGATAAGTAACACACTTTCAAGTTAAATGGTATGTCTTATTACATATCGAAACAAAATGTACATAGTATTTACAGTTTTGAAAATATCTATAAACATTTATAAGCTATAAGCTTATTTTTTTTGAACATGGAACTAAAAATAAACCCTAAAAATAAGCCCTCGTGACGCTGCAAAAACTATAAGCACTCTTTAAATAAATAAAATATTTTCTATGACGATCCTGTCCTTTCTCTTCTATTATAGAGAACCAATAACAAAATTGAAGTCATTCCGGTTCATTCATCATTAGAAAATAAGATATCTCAGTTTATTTATTGATTTAAACTGTAAAAAAAGACAATTAACGATCACTTCACATTTATTGGTTTTTAAAAATGGTTTGGTTTAGCCTAAGATTCCTTTAATCCAGGACTCATAAGCGCTAACTCGCGCAAACATATCCGGGGCACCTCGAGCACAGGGCAGACCCCACGATACCACGCCGATCTGTTGTCCACTGTTTTGAAGAAGAAGAGCACTGCCGGAGTCACCCTGTGAACAGGTATTAACATAAAAAAATTGTAATTTAATTGTTTCCGGAATATTATCGAATTGTAATTATTAAATTATCGTATAAAAGAATGTTTAAAAGGTGATACATGCTATATTGTACGATCATTGCGCAATGCAATTTTATCATCATATCAAAGTTAATAATGACATCATACAAGTATTATTGTCATGGAACTTACGTGGCAAGTTCCTTTGGTAGCGTCGACAAATATACAGATTTCAAGGTGAGGCTGGACAGGAGGTGCCCTAATGTTTATTTCTAAGGCTCTGCGTCTAACGTCTTCGATACAGCGGGTGCCCTCAACAGTGCTGGACCGCAGTTCCAAAAGCGTTTGCGAGAGAGCACCTCCATGCTGAAAAATATGAATTTTGTAAAATTTCACGCAAACGTTAATTACAACAATAAATCGAAATTAGATTGTTTCTTACAACAGTCCTTCCCCAGCCGTTGACTCGGACAGCAACATTTCCATCAATAAAGTCGTAGCTGAGCGGCACGATACGGATAACATTGCTCGTAACAACAGTATTTACGGTGACTAAGATACCGATGTCATTCTTAATGATTGACGAAACGTAGTTAGGATGGGTGATATTTCTTGCGAAAGCGTATTGGACTCCTCCACTACTAAACCGGTTGCTGCCGACATTTCCGCGGAGCGAACTACATTTGAAAAAAGGTTTTGTTTTTTCAGTAAGCAAATACAGCGACACAATTTTTCTTAGGCTTTAAAGGCGCGTAACAATAGTTAATACTTAATTACAAAATTGTATTATTTTAGTATATTCTGTTCTCCATACCTGCTCAGAGATCCCCAGGAGAAGGCACCTTCGATGCAATGAGCAGCAGTAAGAACATGGCGGTTACTTATTAGAGAACCTCCACAAAGTAAGCTTCTAAACGATCCGGTGGTCAGAGCAACCATGTGTGGCACAGAGCCAGCCTGGGTACCGCCGACAATGCGGGAGCTTGAGTCAGAGTGGTCGAAAAAGATCGACATATCCTGCTCATCTTCAAGCGGGAAGGCTGTAATGAATTTAGAGTAAATAGTTTATTTGCTCTCATTATTTTAAAACAAGAAAACTGTTTAAATAATATACTTTTTTTTAATCAAACGCAGGAAGAAAGCAAGTAACAAAAACAGAACATTTTTCGGTTGATAAAATATTTCCCGAAGCTAATATTAAGACTATTTATCCTGCAATTATGAAATTATGAGAATTTATCAATCCTGTATGAGAAAAAGTTTCTGTCTGTTTGCCCATTTTAACACTGAGGGTTTCACATCAGCCTAATTTATAAATATAATGTAGTATAAGAAATTATTGGTACTTACCATAGCTCCCAACAAGAAGCGTAAGGAAAAGGAAACCTGCCTTGAAGAACATCTTGATCACCTGAAATAGATTGGCCATGGCCCACGGTCTTTATATATATTTTAATATTGATTACGTCACTAATCCGTGATTACGGAGAATGATTAGTATGATAACTAGAAGATTTATTAATTATAAATTAAACCAATAAGGATTAAAAAAATATATGGCGTATTTATTTTAACCTTCCTTTGAATATGCCAAAAAAATCAAAACTAAACAAATTTTAAATAAAAAACTTGTTAAATATTTTGTGTCCTTTTGATGAGTTTATTTTCATACATATATTTATTTTTAAGATATATAGATATTATTTCATTGTATACTTTTCATTAGCATTTATAACTAAAATAAACAGACAGGCTGTTATTGAAAATTTACTTATTGACATAATATATTTATCTAATCCATATTAATTATATCTTTAAATGACAAATTGTTAATTTAAATTTACGTAATAATTAATACCATAAGTTTATCAAATTCTATCTTTTCTACTTGTAATTGCTACATTTATGTGTAGCAATATTGTTTTTTTTAATAAACAAGAGAATATTTTTTATTTCAAACATTTATTATTTTGTTATACGTATATTTTATAATTGTTTTCGATGTATTATTTAATTTTTCTGTAATGTGGAGTACAATAAAAGTATTATTATTATTATTATTTTTTATTATTTTTTTTTTTCATAAAAGTCTAGTGACTATAAAAATACAATCTTCTTCTTTAATATTATAGCAGTATCGAAGTTTTGAAGTAGCTCAACTCAGTCATGAGAACATCATTGTGGATTGGATTTTTTTGTGAATACAATATTTAGGATGCTAAATGACAGACCATCTACCATGTAATTTAATAACAACAAATTTGAAATAAATTTAATTAAATATTTATTCACTTTTTGATTTGTGGAGCTACCATTGTTTACAATCATCATCATCATGTCGGCAGCAACCGTTTTAATAGTGGAGGAGTCCAATACCTTTTCTCAAGAAAAATGTACGACGATCATTAAGAATGACATCGGTAACTTGGTCACCGTAAATACTGTTGTTACGAGCTATGTTGTCAGTGTCGTGCCGCTCAGCTACGACTTTATTTGTGGAAATGTTGCTGTCCGAGTTAACGGCTGGGGAAGGATTGTTTGTTTCGGACTTCAAGATTACCGTGTCTTACAGCTCAAAAGCTTTTATTAGGTATAACAAATTGTGATTATAATGTATGCGTTTTTACTCTTCTGCTCGATTACCCTACAAAATGTTAAAAAATATTTATAAACATGTACAGCCATGTTAAGGTTATTTCAATTTATATAAATATAGAATGAAAAATAAACGGGTACGGACAGGGATTCCAACCCGCGACTACTGGGAAACCGGTCCGTCGCTCTACCAACTCGTCCAACCAACCGGATACGGTAGATTTGTACATTTATATAATGAACCGTTGGAATAATATTTCAAAACAAGAAACCGCTGTAGTAATGCAAAACTGGTCAAGCGCGTGCGAATTCAGAAGAAAGCCGGTCGATAATAAAAGACGATCTTCAACACTTTCCACGTTGGGGCAAACCACGCAGCTAAATACCTTAAAGCCTTTGGTCTGTTACCAACGGGGCAAGCAGGACCATATTGCTATTGGATGAACGAGTGGTAGTGATGGTGGTGAAGGTTGTAAAGGTGGTGACGCCGATGACGGTTGTGATAGTGGAGACGGCGATATGACAGTTTACGACACGATACGCTCATGACTATTTGGCAAAAATGCCAAACTATCAGAGTATAGTTGACGATAACGAAAGAACAAAATAATAATGATAATTTACCGTCCCGTTGGTCGAGTGGTTAGCGCATACGCCTAACGTGTCACAGCGATATGGGGCTCGGGTTCGATTCCTGACGGGGACAGGCATGTATGTGATGAGCGTAGATGTCTGTATTTCTGGATTTGGTCGTTTATTAAATATATTCTCAGTATTTATTGTTGGGACAGTCTCAGAAGTAAAACACAAAAATGTTTTGTGTCAAGAAATATAATCACTGCAATATTAATGTTGACAACAATAATTATTTTAAACAATAACTTTCCTTAATAACACTTGTATTAGCCGAGATCCAATGTTTCAAGATCTCTGCTCGGCAGCTGAGAACCGACTGATTGGTCCTCCGCAGTGACCTGCCTCTTAAATAATATTATAGTGTTGTCAACTTAAATATATTTTAAAGTTGACAACAATGAATGAACTAAACTACTTTAAATAAATAAACAATAGCCTTTTTTTTTTTTTTTTTTTCACCCCGACGACGCGTTCACAGTAGATAATAACGTGTACGCGTAGGCATAAGCGACACCACACAATATACAGACACACACCGTCTATACCGGTATAGACGAGGTCCCAACTGAGTAAGTGCTCCGTTGCTCCGGCGTTCTGCCGTCGGAGGACGCTAGTGTCCAAATTTCCTTAGCTTCCCTCCTGACTAAAGACGCCCCGAGCCGAGGTCCGTGTCTCAATCTGAGACGCCCTCGGGACGTCGTTCCCCATGGGGGCCCATCTGGCCCCCCTTTTTAAGGGTGGGTCTCCTGACCCACCCGCTCCCCCGGTGACGCAGTAATAGCCAACAGGGCTAACAGTATAGACAAACAAAAAAAAAAAAAAAAATAGCCTTTTTTTATTATGGCAACATGAAATAAAAACTATATAAATTTATGATGCTAACAGCTCGGCCAACCTGTTAAAGCGAGTCTTTAAGATTAACAATATTACAATATATATATTGTAATATTGTATTGTTGTATTGTAATATACATATATATTAAAGAGAAACAATTTACTTACTTATTAAATAAATTAAATTACCGGTATCATTATAATTTTTCTTTTAATTAAAATAATAAAATAATTCAATAAATTTAACAACTTATGTAACTAACCAAAAATAAGAATAACAAATTAAGAAAAAAAAAATAAATAATAATATAATTCATTCATCGCTATCAGAGCCATATTCTTCTTCATTTATTTCTAAATCGCGGTTAAAAGCTAGCCATGGATGTATCTTGTCTACTGCTACTACATTTTTATAATGTCGACATTTCTTTCGCGTTAGAGGAGTATCTTCGATAAGATATCTGTCTTTGGGGAGTACTTTTATTATTCGGTATGGTCCCTGAAATTTATTTACTAGTTTTTGAGATTTGCCATCATGAGGTACTTGTCTTTCTACACGCATTAAGTCACCTTCTTTATAGACGGTAGCAGATTAAGATTAGATTAATTTAGAAAGAAAAATACCCCAGGAGGGTACCGGCTTTGATGAAGCCGGGGACCCCCTCCCCGAGCAAAATCGGGGAAATGATTCTCGGATTTTGCTCGGGCTGCCCGTCGTATCTGGGGCAAAGTATCGCCTTTTGTGTTTTTAGAGGGCAAACGACGAGTCAACGCAGCGGCACCCCGACCCACTTTAACTGTGGACTTTTGCAACATCCGGGGACTTCATTCCAACTTGAACGCCGTCCACCATCATCTAGAGACGGCGCAGCCGGCCTTGTTGTTTCTGACGGAGACGCAGATATCTCAACCTAGCGACACAGCGTACCTATCATACCCCGGGTATAAACTAGAACATCATTTTATACCACACGCCGGGGTATCTGTGTTCGTAAGGGACGATATCTGCTACCGTCGCCTTCAGGTTTTTGAAGGTCGGGACCGGTCTGTACTCTGGCTGCGCGTGGACATGGACGACCATGTCAGAGTCTACGCGTGCCTCTACAGGTCCCATAGTGGTAATGCAGAAACGGATCAACTCTTAGGCCACGTTCAGGCGAAGATTGACGATCTGCTTTCACAGACTCCCTCCGCCGAAGTCGTAGTCCTCGGGGACTTCAATGCGCACCATACCGATTGGCTAGGGTCACGTGCCACCGACTACGCTGGGAGATCTGTGTTTGACTTTGCTCTGGCAAATGGTCTGTCCCAATTGGTAAATACGCACACTCGTCTACCGGACGTGGACAACCATATACCCTCTTTGTTGGATCTTCTGCTGACTACACATCCCGGAAAGTACCAAGTCACTGTCGAGGCTCCCTTAGGGTCCTCTGATCATTGCTTGGTACGGAGTGTAGTGCCCATGGAACGCCCAGCTCGCACAAGACCTGCGACTCGACGCGTTTGGCACTACAAGTCAGCGGATTGGGATGGAATGCGATCCTTTTTTGCATCCTACCCATGGGGGCCGATTTGTTTCCCTTCCAATGATCCTAGTGACTGCGCTGCGGCTGTAGCTGATGTGATACTTCAGGGCATGGAACTATTTGTACCAAGCTCTGTGGTACCACTTGGTGGCAGATCGCGGCCTTGGTTTGATGCGTCTGTCAGGGCTGCAGCAGCTGACAAACGGCAGGCTTATCAGGCTTGGGCTAATGCGTTAGTCACTAAGGATCCGAACTCTAAAGTTCTGAAGAGGAAATATAATCGTGCCTCCAGATTCTTCAAACGGAAAATCGCTAGAGCAAAGTTCAAGCATGTCGTCAAAATCGGGGATCAGTTGGCAAAGTACCCACCTGGCACGCGCAAGTTCTGGGCGCTTTCCAAAGCCAGTCTGGGAAACTTCTGTCGCCCGTCCCTGCCGCCATTGCACACTGGGAACGACTCTTTGGCCCACACGGCAAAAGAGAAAGCCGATCTCTTGGGCACTCTTTTTGCCTCAAACTCGACTCTGGACGACCAGGGGAGGGCACCGCCTATCATCCCGCGGTGTCCGAGCTTTATGCCGGAAATAGTTTTTCGGCAAAAACTCATCCGAAAAACCCTCCTTTCCTTGGAAGTTCATAAGTCGAGTGGGCCAGATGGTATCTCTCCAGTTGTGCTACGAACATGTGCCCCTGAGTTGACACCAGTGCTAACGCGTCTATTTCGGTACTCTTACTTGAAAGGCGTAGTCCCGGTCTCATGGAAGCGTGCCCTTGTCCATCCGATCCCTAAAAAAGGCGATAGCTCGGACCCAGCTAACTACAGACCTATTGCCATTACCTCTCTTCTCTCCAAAGTAATGGAGAGCATCATCAATAAACAGCTCCTAACCTACCTCGAGGATCACCAGTTGGTCAATGACCGGCAATATGGCTTTCGCCATGGTCGATCGGCTGGTGATCTTCTGTTGTATCTTACACACCGTTGGGGAGCTGTTATTGAAAGCAAGGGAGAAGGTCTTTCAGTTAGTCTGGATATGGCGAAAGCCTTCGATCGTGTATGGCACAGGGGGCTTCTTTCGTAGCTACCTTCCTATGGGCTTCCCGAGAGTTTATGCAAGTGGATCACCAGCTTCCTCACTGGGCGGAGCATACAGGTCGTTATAGATGGTTTTGCTCGGACCCTAAGCCCGTGAACGCTGGTGTACCCCAAGGCTGCGTGCTATCCCCAACTCTGTTCCTCCTGCACATCAATGATATGCTGGATATCTCCAACATACATTGTTATGCGGATGACAGCACTGGGGATGCGGTATATTCCGGCCGTGCAGGTCTCTCTCGGGAAAACGTCGACGAGTGCCGAAAGAAACTTGTGTCTTCTATAGAGTCTTCCTTGGGGTTGATCTCTGAGTGGGGTGAACTGAACCACGTACAGTTCAATCCCCTGAAGACACAAGTTTGCGCGTTGACCACTAAGAAAACCCCATTTGTCGTATCACCGCTCTTCGAGAGCACTCCTCTCATTGCCTCGCCAAGTATCAGAATACTGGGTCTCGACATTTCGAGCGATTGTCAGTTTCGCGGTCATCTGGAGAGCAAGGCCAAGTTGGCCTCGAAGAAATTGGGAGTGATTAATAGAGCGAGGCAGTATTTCAAACCTGGCCAAAGACTTGCGCTCTATAAGGCGCAGGTCCGGCCACACATGGAGTACTGTTCTCATCTCTGGTCAGGATCACCCCAATATCAGCTTCTACCATTTGACCGCGTACAACGGAGAGCCGTTCGGATTGTCGGGGACCCGGTGCTCTGCGAACGGCTAGACTCTTTGGCATTGCGTAGAGACGTGGCTTCCTTGTGCGTCTTTAACCGCATTTACAACGGGGAATGTTCCGAAGAACTGTTCGATCTGATGCCTGCCGCCGAATTTCATCACCGCACAGCGCGCCATCGCCTCCAATATCATCCTTACCACCTGGATGCGTGGCGATCCTCTACTGTGCGGTTTTCAAGGACATTTTTCCCACGTTCCACTCGCTTGTGGAACGAACTCCCTTCGGTGGTATTTCCAGATCGATACGACATGGGTACCTTCAAAAAAGGCGTTTACTCCTACCTACATGGCCGGCAACACTCTTGGAAATCCTCGGATGTTGCAAGAGTTCACGGGCGGCGGTGATCACAAGCCATCTGTGACCCGCCAGCTCGTTTGCCCTCCTCTAACATAAAAAAAAAAAAAAAAAAAGATTTCCTACGCTTGTTAAAACGTTCAGAATCTTTAAGATGCTGAGTTTCAATTCTCTCGCTCGCGCGACTTCTATTGTGGATTACAATTTCCGGTGTATCTCTTATTGTAGTATTATTTATGATGTAGCTTAAAATACCTTAAGAGCGACCGATAATATTAAAACCGAAAACAAGTTTCGAAGGACTTTTTTGTGTAGTTTTATGAGTACTAGCATTGAGACCTACCTGTATGTCGTAGATACATTCGTCCCAATTTCTTTCGTCATTACCATGATTAGTGGTAGATAATGCGTCAAGGAAGCTCTTTTGCCTACAGGTACTTTGTGATGAGCGCATTCTAAACATTAGGATACATATTTTTTTTATAAAACGTCGCATTTTTGGGAACCAAAAATGTTTTTGAACGCGTTGAAGCGTTTTCTCCGATCCGCAATGTCCAACATCATCATGGTTTCTTTTTACTATTTGCCAGCGCACGCCTTTTGGTACCAACCATTTAAGATCATCGCCAACAATACTATACACTCTACCATTTTTACATTTGTAATTGGTGCAATAATCTGATCCCGGATGTAAAGTTGGTTCATTAACTATTTCTTTTATTCTCCGAACTTCATCATCAGCACATTGCACAGTGGTAATCCAATCTTGATCGATATTTTCTAGTGTGAATACATCAAGAAAGTACGACTCAACTCCACTGGTATCAATAGGGTTTCGGCTTAGTGCATCAACATGAGTCATTCGTGAACCCGGTCTATACTCAACGGTACAGTCATATTCTTGGAGTTGAACCCACCATCGGGCGGTTCTAGGGATGATATCTCTCTTTGTTAATGTAAATCTCAGCGCGTTACAATCGGTAAAGATTTTAAACGAAATGTCTATAAGATACACACGAAAACGAAGGGAAGATACTACAGCTAGAGTTTCCAACTGGTATGAATGCATTTTACTTTCATCAGTAGTAGTTTTGCGACTAAAATATGACACTGGATGGATAACTCCATTGGAATCTGATTTGAGAAGAATACCCGCTATCCCATCTTTACCAGCGTCAGTGTGCAACTGAGTTTCAGCTTCAGGATTATATAAGGCTAGTAATGGTCTCTCAGTTAGCGATTTTTTTAATTTTTCAAAAGCCTGAGTTTGTGGATTTTCCCACATCCATTTCACATGCTTCCGCAGCAAGTTTGTTATTGAGGATGCAACTAATGCATAATCTTTGATGAAACGACGAAAGAAACTAGAAAGTCCTAAAAATTGTCTAAGCTCATGTTGATTACTAGGTGTTTGAAATTTCGCAACTGCATCCGTTTTTCCAAAACCTCGAGGAATTCCTTCAGCACTAACTTCAAAACCAAGAAAGTCTAATTTGCTTTGAAAAAATCGATATTAACTTAATTTTAGTGTTAATCCCCCATCTTATAGTAATCGCAACACCTCTTCCAATCTTTTTAACCCCTGATTTACGTCTATTGAAGGAATTAAAATATCATCCATATAAACGATGGCGTATTTAATTTTTGCTTCTAAAAGTATTTTATTAATAGTTGTCTCAAAAACAGATGGAGCATTTACTAAACCAAATTGGCATTCGATTATATTAAAATTGTCCATCTGGGGTCACAAAGGCGGTTTGGTGTCGCGATTCCTCCGATATGGGTTTCCTCTGATAGTAACAAGATGCTAAATCTAGAGGTGTAAATAATGAATTACCAGAAAGTTGATCTAAGTATCTTCTATTCGAGATAAGAGGTAATTAGATTTCTTGGTTTTCCGATTTAATGCTCGGTAAACAACACAAAGTCGTTTTTCTCCATTTTTTTTTGTATAAGAACTATAGGACTTGCGTATGGCGAGGACGACTCTCTTACGATACTATTTTCAAGCATTTCCTGTACCATGTTTCTAACCAAAGAACGTTCCGCTATTGACATGCGATATGGACGGTAAACTACAGGCTCGGTATCTGTTAGTTCGATGACCATCTCCGTTACTAACGTGAACCCAAGGTCATTTAATCCAGTAGAGAAACAACTGGTATAAGTAGATAATAAATCTTGTAGTTAAGTTCTTTCTAAACTAGTTAATTCATGACCGCTAATTATGGTCTCGTTATTAAGATTAACGCAACTGACGCATACGTCATTCTATAGAATGTCTTTATTATTAGATAACCTGTTTTCGGCTCGAGTTATAAGTTTGCCTTTTTCAATCACAATATCACTATGTGATGGATTGAATGCTATAACAATACTAATATCATCTTTAATATCGAATTCTTCTGGAAACAAGTAGTACGAATTTCCTTCTGGACCTCTTAGGGATCCATCAACAATAATGTAACCAGAATCACGAGAATCTGAAGTTACAATAAAATACTTTATTTTACCAGATGATATAGTTGTTTGTGTTTTAGCTCTAATGTATAATTTGTCATTGTCCACTCTATTAAAGATTAATTTGGAGGGCGTTTTAATAATCGTAAGATTTCGTTTTTCAGTAAACCTAACAAAATAGGTTGTCTTATGACGTGATCTTCCACGATTAATAATTTTGTCATTGCTTCAATGCCTTGAACCTCTATTAAGCACACTGTTAATCCAATTGGTCTAATTAAGTTACCAGATATTAAATTCATTAACTAGACTGAACTTAAATAAAGAACATTGACGACCTAGGACGACGTGACATTTAACCGAGACACCGTTAACCTTTATGTCTAGTATATACTTATTATCACCGTCATCTAAGTCAAGTTCAGATCAAGAAAAGTGTCGTCATTTATTTGGGAATACAAAAGATTCTTGGTCTGATCCATCTAAAGAACTGTTGTCTCGCCGTCGTCGTTGTGGATTCGTTTTATGTCTAGGTTGAAGAGGTCGAGTTTGATACGAAGCTCCAGGGTTAGCATCCAAGTCTTGTCTCTGCCGCCACATTGATCCTTTATCAGCGATGTTACCTTGATGCTGTCGCCTGCTCGCTTCTGATTGATTGCCGCCGATACCGTGGCCCTCTCGCCTGGGAACTACTGAGCTATCGTCGTCAATTCCCTGGCCTTGTCGCCTGGGCGCTTCTGGGCTATCACCACAAATACCCTGGCCCTGACGCCTGGGCACTCCTGGGTTATCACCATAAATACCCTGGCCCTGTCGCCTGGGCACACCTGGGTTATCATCATAACCAACAATTTGGTCCCGTCGACTGATAGCTTTTTGCATTGACTCATCCATCAGTTTAGGTGTTTCAGTGCGTTTCTTCATATCTGGAACTTAAATTATTAAGGTAAAATAATTGTATATTTACGTATTCATATTTTGTTAAGGTATAGAAATAGTGGATCTGATTAAATATTTACATACGTAAATGGACACATACGTATATCTACACACACATATGTAATATTATATATAAATATATATATATGTGTATACATATATATATACATACATACACACACTCACACACATGTATATATATATCCTCAAGAGTAGTGTTGTTTTGACTAGGTGTATATATGTAGACTCCAGTGAGTAGCCCTGGCAAAACCGGGTGTATGTGTATAGCCTCCAGAGGTTAGCCCTGGCGAGACCGGGTGTATGTATATAGCCTTCAGAGAGTAGCCCTGGCGAGACCGGGTGTATGAATGTAGCCTCCAAAGAGTAGCCCTGGACAGACCGAGTGTTCATGCTCTGTGATTTTTTTTATAAAATAAACAAATAACCAATACAATATCACATACTCTTAACACTATAAAGATGTATTAATTTGACTTTGATGATTATCCGTCATTAAATGTCTTTAAAACAAAGAAACATTAAACAAAAATCGTAACCAACCATTATCATTTCAATTATGTAGGTAGATCGAGGGAAAAAGAAAAAAAATATAATAATACTAAGATAACACGTAGTTAACTATTTAACAAACGGAATAATATTGACACGAAAATATGGCAAATGAGTTTGTACTTACGTTTGCTAGGCGTAGATCGAGAGCAAGTATTGCTTTCGTTGATCCTACTTCTGAAACTTGTTGGGACAGCCTCAGAAGTAAAACACAAAAATGTTTTGTCTCAAGAAATTTAATCACTGCAATATTAATGTTCACAACAATAATTATTTTAAGCAATAACTTTCCTTAATAACACTTGTATTAGCCGAGATCTGCCTCTGTAACCTCTGTAACCTGCCTCTTAAATAATATTATAGTGTTGTCAACTTAAATATATTTGAAAGTTGACAACATTGAATGAACTAAACTACTTTAAATAAATAAACAATAGCCTTTTTTAAATATGGCGACATGAAATTAAAACTATATAAATTTATGATGCTAACATTATAATGTGTATTTCTACGTATTTGTATCATTGTCTAACACCCTTAACAGAAGCAAATAATTTGCTTACTTAGGGGCTAACCTCATGATGTGTGTAATTTATCCCGTATTATTATTCTTATTATTATTAACAATGAAAGTACTTGAGTTTGCATGATAATTAGACCTTACCGTACCGTAGGTCGAGTTCTTGGACTTCAAGAAAAACTTGGCGTTCACTTAGGCGGTTCGCATAAGTTGATGAATAATTTTTCAAAATAACACATGACGTCGTATGTCTACGCAGAATAGCCATGTCGCAGAATATCATTAGCACGCACACTAAACGAAACGCAGCATGAATGACTTGACGTGTCAATGGTCTAACTTTGAGCTACGACAGAGTCTAGCATATGAAGCGATATGTTGACGACATACACTTATCGTATGAAAGCCGTATGATTCGGTCTCCTAACTAGATACGGTAATAAGTTTTTCACTAAAATATGTCTCAGTCACTCCTTCATAGCTAACACCCTACCAAACCATCACAAAAGTCGGATAATGCCCATTTTGCACTCTGTCGACAAATTGGGAAGTTTCTTTAGAGCTTTGAGCGTAACATTTTGTTTGTTAAAATGTTGCTCAATTGTAAAAAAAATCTCATCCGTAAACAAATAAAAAAAATATATACATATATATAATATATATATATATATATATATATATATATATATATATATACATATGTACAAACACACACACACACACACACACACACGCACGCACACGCACGCATGCACACACACACACACACACACACACACACACACACACACATACATATACAGAACTAGCAACAAACACTATGGCGATGAGAGCAACCGTTGGTTTATTAGTAAGTAGTAGTAGTAGTAGCCTTAAAATGGCAGAGTCGTTCATGCTGCCGAGTACGCAAAAAAAAACGGCTAACTGTCTTAGCAATGCAGGCTCTCCGCCGTTGAATCCATGAGAACAAAACTGCTTCATCCACCCGCACATCTTGCATAATATGATTTTCGCCATATTTCATAGGACACTGTTAGTATCTTGGTCTCAATCTTTGCACGTATGACTGTAGTATAAAAGGATCGTTCTGTGGAGAGTACCTGGGTACGTTGAAATTCTATCCAATGGTTGGTGCTTGCTTCTAATGCACGATCTGCGATGGCTGATTTGCTCGTCTGGCGGTTCCTTATATCAATAACATGTTCTTTGACCCTTTCAGCAATAGAACGCTTTATTTGACATGTGTACAAACTACCGGCAGCTGCAGTTTATTTCTATACATATAATAAAATTGTCACTGATTGAAAACTGCACATGGAAAAGAAATAAAAAAAATCATATTGGGGGCCTTTATAAGAGCAAGAGCAACCCAAAACAATTATTTTTCATTTTGTCTGTTCGTCTGTATGTTTGTATATGTCTGTATGTTTGTTGTTGTTGTCTACTATGATAGAGAACTAATGACAAAACTGATGTCATTCATGTTCATTCATAATTAGAGAATATCTCATCTCATCTCAGTTTATTTATTGATTTAAAGTGTAAATAAAGACAATTAACGATTCACTTTACATTTATTGGTTTCAAAATTGTTTGGTTTAGCCTATGATTCCTCTAATCCAGGGCGCATAAGCGCTAACTCGCGCATACATGTCCGGGGCACCTCGAGCACAGGGCAGACCCCACGATACCACGCCGATCTGTTGTCCGCCGTTTTCAAGAACAAGAGCACTGCCGGAGTCACCCTATAAACAGATGTTAACATTAATGTATTGGAATTTAATTCCTTTCCAAATATTATTCAATTTCAGTTATTAGATTACTAATTGAGGTTAGATGGGCTAAAGTTTAGGCAATTTTATCATCATGTAGTAATGCTTATGAGGTGATACGAGCATTTTTGTACACCCATTGTGGAAGGCAATTTTTACATGCTTATGTATTAATTTACTGGAACTTACGTGGCAATTTCCTTTGGTTTCGTCGACAAATGTACAGATTTCAAGGTGAGGCTGGACAGCAGGTGCCGTAAAATTCATCTCTAAGGCTTTGCTTCTAACGTCTTCGACACAGCGGGTGCCCGCCACAGTGCTGGACCGCAGTTCCAAAAGCGTTTCAGAAATACCACCCTGATGCTGTAAAATATTATTAATGCATACTGTCACGCAAACATTAATTACAACAATAAATCGAAATTAGATTGTTTCTTACAGCAATTCTTCCCCAGCCGTTGACTCGGACGGCAACATTTCCACCAATAAAGTCGAAGCTGAGAGGCACGACACTTACAGCATTGCCCATGACAACAGTATTTACGGTGACCAAGATACCGATGTCGTTCTTAATGATCGTCGAATCATAATTAGGATGGGTGAAGTTTGTTGCGAAAGCGTAAGCGACTCCACCACTATTATAACGGTTGCTACCGACAGTTCCGAGGAGCGTACTACATTTGAAGAAAGGTTTTGTTTTTCAGTAAGTAAATACAGTGACAAAATTTTTCGTAGGCTTTTAAGACACGTAATAATAGTTTAATTACAAAATTTTATTATTTTAGTAAATTCTGTTCTCCATACTTGCTCAGAGATCCCCAGGAGAAGGCACCTTCGATGCAATGAGCAGCGGTGAGAACATGTCGGTTAGTGATGAGAGAACCTCCACAAAATAAGCTTCTAAGCCATTGAATTCCGCCGAAGGTCAGAGCAACCATGTGTGGCACAGGACCAGCCTGAGTACCGCCGACAATGCGGGAGCTTGAGGCCGAGAGGTCGAAAAAGATCGACATATCCTGCTCACCTTCAAGCGGGAAGGCTGTAATGAATTTGGAGTAAATATTTTATTTGCTATAGCATTATTTTAATACTATATAATGATAATACCCGACACAATTAACATAACAAATACATCGAAGTATGTTGAATCAAACGCAGGAAGAAAGCATGTAACAAAAGGTAAAGAATTTTTCGATTACTTTTTAGTCCTAGAAAAAAATTACTTTCTCTCAGACTATATTAACGTTGAGGGTGTCATATCAGCTTTATTTATAAATATAAAGTAGTATAAGAAATTATATTTACTTACCATAGCTCCCAACAAGAAGTGTAAGGCAAAGGAAACCTGCGTTGAAGAACATCTTAATCACCTGAAATAGTACTGCCCGCGGCTCCCTCCTTTATATATATTTCAATATTGATTACACTAATTATCCGTGATTACCGAGAAAGATTAATGTGATATCTAGACGATATTGTAATAAAACCTAAAATTAATGTAGAATCTAAAACCTATTTTATAGATTATTTGTTATAACCTTCTCTTGGGTATACCCAGAAAAGCAAAGCCATGCAAACTTCAAATAAAAAACGTTAAATATTTTGTGAGCTTGTGATAAATTGATTTACATATTTTTTTATTTTATTTATTATTACATTTTTAAAACAACCTTAAGGACCTTCGTTTAAATTAAATTTTATATACTCATATATTGTGGGTTTAAAAATAATGTCTTTCATGATTTTTTTATCAATTTATGAGCTTTTTGTACAAATATATATTATTTTGCATACTTCTTTTTACTATAACAAGAGTCTGTCACAGTTTACTTAAAGACATATTACTATCCAGTATATAACATATTTTTTTATTGACAGACTGTCACTGTACATTTACGTAATATCATAACTTTATCTAATTATATCTTTTCTAATTGTAATTATCGTTTCCATATCAATGCTGTTTTTTATTCAAACATTTTTTTTTTCAAACATTTTTTCATACTTGTACTTTGAGTTTACTTTTTTTTACATATGTCTAGTGACCATACGCTAAACAATCTTCTTCTTTTAATATTATAGCAATCTAGAAGTTTCGTTAAGCTCAAGTCAGTCATGACGACATCATAAGAGATTGTTTTTTTTTGTAAATACAAGATTCACAGTATTAAAAGACACAAAATAATATTTTACCATAATCTATTTATTTATTTATTTAAGAACAAGTGTGAATTAAATTTTGTACTTTTTTATTTATATTATTTATTTCTTTATTGTAATTTTTTATTTAATTATTTTATTTATTGAAAAGTCATTCTTATTAGTTTATTTTTCATGTAAACTGATTTAGTATTTTATTTATGTATTTAACTTTTTACCCTTTATTGATTTTATAGAAGGCTTACTTAATGCCTAAATGGCTTTCTCTCCTAGTTAACCTCTGCGTTTAAAAATTGTGATAGGCTTTTAAAAAAGATTATAAATTTGAAAAAAACCAAAGACATGAAAAATATTAAATTTATTCATTTATCTATATACACTCTTATACAGGGTTATTTGTAATTAGTTGAGCACCTTTTGCAGGCAGCCCCTCTACATCAATCCTAACAACATTTGTTCTACGACTTTTTAAAATTAATAGTTTTGAAAATTTAGTTTTTCCCATACAAAATTTATTTACTGCCTCTGAACGAGCATTTAACAACCTCGCAACCTTGAGCAAAGAGAGGCCACGCACCTTGCGTAGGCAAAATACGTGCCAAGGACACGAGCAGCGGGGCGCGGGTTGGCGGGTAGCGGGGTGATGCAGCGGCGGCGATGCACGTTTGAACTTGATCCAGTCGTTTGTCACGGTCAATTAGGTAAGCGTGTGCCGCGCGACCCGCTAGCTCCCGTTACTCGGTAACCGAATTTCGATTAGTGAAAACAGTACTGTGATGCCGTAACACAAATATCAAGTACACCAAGATAGTGCGAGTGCTGGCTAAGTGTGGTAAGAGGAGTCGGTGAACAGTTGATTTTAAGGTGTGGTCTTTGTGTTGGATATGAAGGGGACTATTTTGCACCGGTATCGACGAGATATAAATTTAAGAGGTAATTTGTAAATATTGAATCCTTTTGTAAATAACACATTGTATTATTGTAAATAATCTGATTCTACCTTGATTAATTGTTAACAATTTTAATACACAATACGACGATTGGGTAATTATTACATACTGTTTGAAATAAAACAAAAAATAATAATAAGTTATAATAGTATTATGTGCGTGATACCTTACAAATTTCGTACAGCGCGGCGCTAGACTGGCGCGTCCTATACTTTAGACTGCTTACAAAATACAGAGTAATAAATAGTCGAGGGAGCAAAATTTTTTTTGTTTCCTCTATTCTGAGTTATTTATCAAGATTTTTTAAAAGTCGTAGAACAAATGTTGTTGGGATTGATGTAGAGAGGCTGCCTGCAAAAGGTGCTCAACTAATTAAAAATAACCCTGTATATACCTAGTCTAGCCATAAGTTCTGTTACAAAGAAAATATCAGATAATTTCTACAAAAATAATTTTATTTTAAAGTTTTATATGTGATTATGTGCTACACTCGTTATTCAAAGTGTCCACCCTCAGCTTCTTAGCTTTAAAGCTCGCTTTTATACGGTCTTGCCATTCGTCGATGGCTTTACGAAAGGTTTCCATTTTAAACTTGGTCACTGCTACCTCTAAAGATTTCTTCAGCTACTCTGATGAGTTTGATTGACGTTTGGAGCAGGCCATGTCCTCTAGCACAAACCACAGACATACATAGCACAGATTTAAGTCCGAACTAGCCGAAGGCCAATCATCAGCCTTTATGAAGTCTTGAACATTTTGCTCAAGCCAATTTTGGGCAGTGAGCGCCTTATGACCCCGGGCTGAATCCCATTGGAATACCTACACTTCATTTTTGAATAAAGTGTGGTTAAGAGATTTACCGCTTCTAACACGGTATCTTGATACACTTTGACCGAAATTTTTACTTCTTTTTCACAAAAAGTTTTGTAACCCCTTGGTAGGAGACAATCTTTAGAGCTGCGTGCATACACTCGATCATTTTGCTTGTTGTAGTGCTGCTCAATTGTAAAAAAATGTTCATCAGTAAACAGATTTTTTCTAAGTTTTTTGAAAAAGCACAGAAATGGCGGCAAAGAAGTCTATTTTGTTATCGTAGAAGCTAATGTTCGAAATTAAAATAAATGTTTTTTTTTTTAATGTATGTAAACAGCCAGTCACAGAATTTATTACTAGACTAGTTATATCTGTAGTATTTAGCTAATAGGAAATGATACAGTTGATTAGATTAAACATTTCTTATTGTAATAAACTTGAAAGAAAATGTAAAATCCATACAAAAAATATAATACAAAGAATTCAAGATAGTATAGAAATTTTTGGCGAAAAAATCACATATATTTCAAATATATTTCTACTTTAGTATCGCGTGTCCCTACCTTAAATACATTCTTGAAGCCTGGAAGGCACACTTTCTATCAAATATCACACTGTTTTTTCAGAAATTAGTTCCTAGCTTGATTTTAGCACTTCAATCAGCTGTCTATCATTATGAACCGGTCGATTAGTATCCGGAACGCTTCGTTTGAGTAGATCCCACATGTGTTCTATTTCGTTTAAGTCTGGACTGTTCGCGAGCTACGGTAGCACGTTGTTATCTCCTCCCGAATCCATCACTTTCGTGAATGCAGGCATAAAGGTCGCTCACTTTCCCGTCTCCGTACCCTTATCCGACGATTATCACTAAATAATTTCACCTCATCTCATCAGTAAACTACATTGTACTTCAATTACTCATGTCCCATTCAAGATGTTGCCTTGCAAATGTTGGTTGGTTTGCACGATGAGTATTGTAATTGGAATCCACACTACACGTCTCCTGGGGAATTGCTGGTCTTCATGCAACCGGTTTCTAAATGTTAGGTCACTAACGTAGGTACCTGTAGCTTGACGCTGATGATTTTGTAAGGGCCTAGCGGTAATGAAACGCTGCTTTCGGGCAGTCAAACGAACATAACGATCTTCTTAAGCACTGGTGGCTCTAACTCTACCTGATCCTGATCCAGAAGACGATTTTGGATAGTGTTCTGGTCTTTCGAAATGGATTCCAAACTCTGGTTACCGTTGGCAAGTTTATATGCATTTGAATCCGTGACATAATGCTTGCAAAAGTCGATTTTGCACGTTAGTTTAGAAAGAAATATTGGTTACCAATATATCCATGCATTAACGGGTGCATGAACGGGTTCTGCTTGCGGTGACTGGTTGTGTGGCAGGCCGAAAATTTATATATATATATACAGTGGACGCCGCTTATTGTGATCACGGTTAATGTTATCAGCCGGCTATTGTTATCGAAAATGGTCGGTCCCAAATTTCTCCTTAGCAATACATTTGAAAAAAGTCGCTTATTGTGATCAAAAGTCGCTTATTGTAATCGATTTAGAAGACGATACGACGATTCGATACGACACCAAGCAATAAACTTCGAAAAATTATACTATTTTGAGAATTATATTCAAATGATTATGAATGAAAACAAGTGTCAAACAACAATAGATCGATATTTCAAATGAATCTTATGTTAGAATATTTTTAATAGTGTAAATAAATGGAAAGTTTGAGCAAACAACAGAATTTCTTATTATGAAACTTAATATGTACTTAAATCCCCCAACAAGCATGAAAAAGTACCATCCGCATAATGTTATCATTCGGTTATTGTTATCAAAACGGGCTGGCTAAAAGTGATATATTTTCCGTTATTATTATTTCATTTTTGTTGCCTGAAATCAATAGGCTTCTTTTCCGATTGATTGCGACGGTTCTAGTTGTTCCAAAATTGCATTTACCTAAGATTGACGTTTGTGAAACAGTGATCACAATAACAAAAAATATATCCGGCTGAGTTTGTTGTGTGGTTCTTCTCAGACCAGGACTCGTTTGGAACCCTCATAGCTTTAACATTAAGATGGAAAGTGATTTTTTAGAAGGGCTTATTACGATAAATCTAGTATCGTAATAGGCCGTCCTGACACTTCCATGTTGACATACACAAGTGATCACTGATTATGATTCTAAGTGGAAAAGATATAAATAAAATAAATTAACTGAGTTTAAAGATCAAATTAAATGAGGGTGAAATTGAGTAATTACAAAAATCTCAGAATCTACCCACTTAAACAATTTTAATGTTTAAACCAGTTTAGTAGCACTTTAATAGCATTGTTCTTCTACTTCCATTTAAGTCGACCCCGATATTGCCAGACGTGATTGTTCTTACACAAGCCAAAGATGTAGCGAATGCAATTGTTGAGAAGGCGTTTTAATTTATCTAGAAGTTCATTGTTGAGGTTTGGATAGCAAATACCTGCGTAATGGACAATAGGTAACATGAGAGCTCTCACTATAATTACTTTGGTTTTAAGTGGCAAAAAATGTTCGTTTCGATCTAGAGACCGTAGTTTACTCAACTCTTTTACCAACTCATTTTATTATCCATGCATAACCCCAGACTGTTCAGTCATGAAAAAAGATATTACTTTGCCATTGTATTGTACCGATGTCAAGTTTGTAAGACCCATTATGGCTAAGAGTCCAGAGCTTCCGATGATATGATTCAGGTTATAACCTGAAACTTATCGGGGTTTACTGCTACGCCAAATCTGTGTGAACACTGACTTCAATTATTCCGGTTGTAGTTAATAGTGCAGATAGCATTTGGAAGGTAACCACCCATTTATTGTGCATAAATCTGAATGTCATCAATATACAAATGATACGAACAGCTTAGAAACAAGTGTATTTATAAACAAAGAAAATAACATGTGAAAAATTACTCCGCTTTGGGGCACATCAGTTTAGAAGAAGATTTAGAAGAAGCACTCCTCGAACGAACTGACTGCTACCGTCCTCAAAAATAAGATGAAAACTATTAAAAAACTTTTCTCTTGATCCGGCCGCTTTCTTTTAAGTTATTGCTATAATCTCATCACCTGATGGTAGTAAAGATCAGTGAAAGCTTATAAAGACTAATGCTCTTCCAGTCTCACCATACACACAGCATCACCAAATTGCGAGTTCAAACGGGTTTTGCCACAGTCATTGGAGCCTAACCGACATTTACCACGACGTTTTTCGCACGTTCTTATCGTATGTGATTGACTTTTGATCACCAGTTCAATCAATCTCTTCAAAAAGGGGATACGGTTCATTTAGTTCTTTCGAGTGAGCCCATTTGACACCCAAATATTTTTTTTTATGCACCCAGCTTTTTTCAAACCAGTTTTGTGCTGAAACACCAATTCTATGTCGGCTACGACGTCCTGAAGAAGAAGAAGTCCTGTCAGTAGTTATACTGACATGCCGAACTGAGTCTAATTTTCCAAAGTTACGCCCAATTTTTTTGTAACAGGAGGACCAGAGCGGGGAGTATCTCCGCCATCCAAACTCCCGGATTTGTGATAGTTTTATTGACACTGCATGAGATCCATCAAAGTCACAAATCTTTTTCGCAGTTTGCGTCGCATTTTTTCCTTTTTTAACCCCCGACCCAAAAATATTATTCTCACGTACTTTCGAAGTCGTTGCGTCGGAGGAAGGCTAAATAAAGAAAGAATTCAAAATGGACGTAAGTTACCAAGGGAAAAAACGAAATTACAATATCAAATCGTATAATCTACAGACGGACGGACGGATGGACAGACAGACAGACAGATGGCTGACAGACAGATAGATAATATTCTTTATTGCACTTCAAATAACACCTAAAATAATACAATAGGTGTACATTAAATTGTTAAAATTAAACGTAGTTCTGTTTAATATTTATATTACATACATACATCAATTACTATAAACACACACGTTACACACATTACTATACTAATTTTCTTATAAACAGTATATAGATAGAAAATAAATAAATTAAAAAAAGAAAACAATAATATAAATGTATAAATAATAATAATAATGAAAACTTGATCGTCCTATATCAACACTGGGATAAATACAGTTGTTTCACCGGTTTTTTTTTAAATTTCCAAGGAATTAGCTCTTCTTAATTTAACGGGCAATGAGTTTCATAGACGGACAGCTTCAACAGTAAAGGAATTACTATAAAAGGAAGAGGAATGAGAAGGAACTTTTAAGATAAGATTATCCGAAGAGCGCAGGGTCTTGAGATGAGAGTGATCCAGAAATTGAAAGCGCTCCTTAAAATATTCTGGAGACTTAGGATTGAATAGGATCGAGTATTTTTTTTTTTTATGTCTGTCTATGCTGTTAGCCCTGTTGGCTATTACGCTGTAATACCGGGGGCCTCGTCTATACCGGTATAGACCGTGTGTGTCTGTATGTTGTGTGGTGTCGCTTATGCCTACGCGTACACGTTATTACCTACTGTGAACGCGTCGTCGGGGTCAACGAGTACCGACTTGGGTCTTCTTTTTCTGACTAAAGTAGTCTTACGTGGTCTATACTCTGCGGCGTCAGCCACCAGTGGGTTCGGGTGTCGCTCAGCACGTTCAAAGTACTTTTGGGAAAGCCCCTTGAAGTACTGAGCGACGGTCGGAAGGTCTAAGTCTCTATGGAGATCGATGTTGCGCACGAACCACGGCGCCCCGGTTGCAATCCGTGTAAACCTGTTCTGAATCACCTAAAGGGGTTTCAGATTAACGTGCGCAAAAGCGGGACTCGCATAGGACATGAAAACTAGGATCGAGTATAGAAGTGAAAGTATGTGAGAATTCCTGCAAAGGCGTATGGGAAGCCACTTCAGCTTGGTGTGAAATTCGGAGACGTGGTCGAATTTACGAAGGACAAAAATAAACAGAATACATAAAATTTGAAGGCAAATAGACACCATCGTCAACGTACATACAACAGTCCCTCGATTCAACGACTTCAATAAGTACATAATAATATTATTATTAACCTTTTTAGACGTCTTTTCATTATTGGGGTTTTATTAAATTTTAATTTATTTTTAGTTTAAAAATCCTTTAAAATGTATCGATTTTCTTAGATTAGATTCACTCTTTTTGATAGAAAGAAAAACAAATGAAACATTCCGGAATTAAAATTTTACCTTATTGTTTTCTTTTTAAAATGTAACCGTTTTAATGTCATTAAAAGCAGCTAGGTAAAAATATTACAACAAAAAAATATTGATTACAAATTGTATATAGGTACTATAAGCGAAAAGGTCTTTTATCCCCACCTATTATTTCTTTAAATCAGTCTACCGCATCTAAAGCATTTCAAAATATCGAATAAAAAATTAAGTATAAGGTTAAATAAAAAAATACTATGACATTATTTGATATTTGTTATATCTCGAACAATGGCCTTGTTTAAGCATTAGACAGTTTTTTAATGAAAATGCTAAATCAGTTAGCATATCATGTAATGATAAACTAATTATAATTATGTACAACTTATCAGTGATATTAAAATACCAGACGCCGAAACCATGGTCAGCTTAGATATAGTCTCGCTATTTACTAACATCCCAATATGCGAGGTTATTAATAATAAACACAACATTTCGCATAACATATTAGAACCATCATTAACAACATGAATAAAGTTTTGATTGGATGTTGCATATTTTGTATGGCGTGGGAATTTATTCATACAAATCCATGGGGTAGCCATAGGTCCTCCTATCACTCCCATGGTAGGAAGCATCTTCATTTGGCTTTAGAACACCTTTTTTCCTGAAAACCACATTAGAAACCTCAGAACTCGATACTGGTGGCGGTATGTAGACGATGTTTTGGCTATTGTACCTAAAGAGTAGCTTCAAAACTTAAAATATTTTCCTAACGATACTCATAAAAAGGTGGAGTAGGTACACAGTAGTAAAAGAATCCGATGGTAGTTAACATTCCTAGACGTGATGAATGTTGTTTAGTCACTAAGGTATCGTTTAGTAACTAAGGTGTCGTTCAGTAACTAAGGTGTCGTTCAGTAACTAAGGTGTCGTTCAGTAACTAAGGTGTCGTTCAGTAACTAAGGTGTCTTTTAGTAACTAAGGTGTCTTTTAGTAACTAAAATGAGGACCATTACATACATGCACAGTCGCACCTCCATCGCCACAAACAGAGGAAGTCTCATTGTACCTATTAATAGCCCGGTACACAAACATTTTACTAATACCAATTGTATGGAGAGTTTTAAAAATTGCATTTGGCTCCATACCTACCTTGTGTAACGCAACCACAGCGAGTCTATTCTCTCACCACCCCATCATATTATACCACCATATATCACCCCACACCATTTTAATATCGCAAAATATTGTACAATGTATTGGCGCCAAAATGAGAAAATACAATTAACAATCGTATAAAAACGACAGATTTCAAATTCAAATGTAATATTTTTAAAATAAAGTTATATTACTGGTTAGTGGTTTCTTAATTGTACTAAATGAACCTACAGACACTCAAATTTTCAGTTGTTTAAGTATTTATGTTAATCTATCCTAATATTATAAAGAGGAAAGATTTGTTTGTTCGTTTGAATTGAATAGGGTCCGAAACTATTAGACCAATTTAACAAAATCTTTTAGCATTAGAATCCTACATTATCCCTGATGAGGAAAGGCTATATTTTATAATCATCATCATCATCATCATCATCACTAATATTATAAAGAGGAAAGATTTGTTTGTTCGTTTGAATTGAATAGGGTCCGAAACTATTGGACCAATTTAAAAAAATCTTTTGGCATTAGAATCCTACATTATCCCTGATGAAGAAGGGCTATATTTTCTAATCATCATCATCATCATCACTAATATTATAAAGAGGAAAGATCTGATTGTTTGTTTGTTAACATTGAATAGCCTCCGAAACTACTGGACCGATTTAATAAAGTAATTTACCTTTAGAATCCCTTTTTTTTTGTTTTATAGTTGGAAAAATGCGTTACGCATCATCCCTGCGGCCAGGAAGGTGATGACCGAGGGGGTATGTGGGACTACCCGGCAGCATAGAAGACGCTGCCATTTTTAAGGCTACCCAGTAAAAAACCAACGGTTGACCTCATCGCCTTAGTGGGACGCCACGGGATCGCTTTCGCACTCAACGTGACGACCCGGCATCCTTTAGAATCCTACATTATCCCTCTGATGAACATAGGTTATAATTAATACGAGAAAAAATACGGATCAGCGTGAATATTTCGACAATGTAATAAATTATAAATGTATAAAGTAACATGATTCAAGACTTTTTATATAGGTATATACGAATATTAATAAATATAAACATTTGGAGTTATAATGATTTATTATCACTAAAAACACTATGATGAAGGAATTTATATTATCACTAGTGTAGAATATCGGGTTAGTCTGGATTGCCGGGAATGAAACACAACGTATCGGAATTAGGTGTAATCGCAGACTGGATTAGCATAAGACGGCGAAGGCAAACTTAAATCTAAATACCCCCTATTTACACATATATTACACCTCCACCCCTATACAACATGATCTTAAACTAAACAATAACTTACATGCTAAATACTTATAACTAGGTACAATACTTAAATCTACGAAATCTTAAATCTATCAACTGGTTTTCGCGTTCTTTGGGAATAGCGATTCATCGGCTTAGGTGGTGATAACCGAAGTGCATGTTCAGATGGAACATGACTACGTGGTGATACCTTTTCTGATGTAATATCGCTTTTAATGCCTTTATTAACATCACCAGTTATTTCCCCTACATTCATTGTAGAAGTTGTAGGTGATGCCAACTGTTTTATTGGCTCCTCTAACTGCTCGACCACATTCTCTCTACCGTGCCCAACTTCACTACTGCCATCGGAACAAGGAACATCAGAAAGTCGCGATCTGCGACGTATTTGATCAATATGTCTTTTAAGTAATTGACCGTTATCCTTTACCACTGAATACCTGCGTTGACTATCTGCTCCCTGCACAGTACCCTTTACCCATCTATCCTGGGTACCATACTCTCGCGCCCAAACTAAATCACCCTCTCGAAGGTTACGCTGAGTACCGCCTGCATATTCGATTTGTCGCCTTTGAACTTCACGTACCCTATCTTCAATAACACGATCACTACGCAGCAAGTCTAATCTCGAACGTAATGTCCGCTTCTGTAAGAGCATGGCAAGAGACTCGCCAGTCGTGCCATGCACTGAATTTCTATATGCCAGTAGAAATGTTTGCAGCGCTGTGTCAATGTCCACCTGATCCCTATATGCCTTCTTAAGGGCCCGCTTACATAATTTAACAGCGTTCTCCGCTGCTCCGTTTGAAGACGGATGATAAACCGGTGAAAAAAATTGTTTTATGCCGTTATTATTCAAAAATGTTTTAAATTCTGAACTAGTAAATGGTGGGCCTTGATCGGAAACAACTTCTTCTGGTAAACCGAACCTTGCAAACGTTGCTCTTAATTTTTTTATGACGTTCGAAGCGTCGGTACGCGTCATTTCAAAAACTTCTAACCATTTTGACGTGGCGTCAATTACAACTAAATACGTTAGCCCCTTATAAGGGCCTAAAAAATCGATGTGAAGCCTGCTCCAGGGACGAGCGTGATACGGCCAGGGCTGTATCGGAGCTCGTGGCGGCGGGTCCGCCTCTGCCGCTCACGTCTCACATTGCTTACACACCGCTTCTACTGATTCGTCAATATTAGGCCACCAGACATAACTTCGTGCTAAACTTTTTGTCTTCACTATCCCCATGTGACTACTATGAAGTTGTTTTAACACTTTGTTCTGTAACGAAGATGGTATAACCATACGGTAAACCCACATTATGCAACCGCCTTCCGTATACAACTCATGGCGCCGCATGAAATAGGGTTTAATTTGATCATCAAGACATGTCAGCGGCCAACCTGATCTTATATAAGACAAAATTCTACTTAAAACGCTATCACCGGCCGTATCTTTCTGTACGTTCTTACTAGTAATTGGCAAAAAATTCTCAACAAAATTAACGTACGTATTTTCATTTATCTTCCTATTAACGTTGCTGTCCTTATGCGGCAAGCGCGATAATGCATCTGCACAATTTTTAGTCGACGTAACATATTCGATATCATAGGTATATCCTGTTAATAATACTGCCCATCGTTGCAACCTGGAAGCGGCCATTACTGGGATGCCTACCTTGTCCCCAAATATATAAGTTAATGGCTTATGATCGGTCCTTAATATAAACTTACGTCCATACAGGTACTGGTGAAACTTACGAACACCGTAAATAATCGCTAGCGCTTCCCGGTCTATCTGTGAGTACGCGGGCTCAGCCGGACTGAGCGAGCGAGACGCGTAAGCCACCGGCCGCTCCCCGTCCGCGGTCGATATCACCGCACCTATACCTACGCCGCTTGCATCCGTTGTCAATATGATGGGTAACTTCGGTGCGTAATGAATCAAAACCTCGCTACTGGTTAACAAATATTTAATTTTACTAAACGCCTTTTGGCATTCCTTACCCCAACAATACTGAATACCTATCTTGAGCAAATTATATAAAGGAGATAGGACGGTGCTAACATTTCTTATAAATTTCCCATAATACATCACCATACCGATAAATGCCCGTAATTCGGAAACATTCGTGGGGGCCGGTGTGTTAACTATGGCCTCCACTTTTTCAGGACACGTGTGAACTCCCTGTTGACTTATAGTATACCCCAAATAATTTACTGATGCGACGAAGAAAACCCACTTTTCTTTTTTTACCTTCAGACCGTAATTTTTTAACCGATCGAATACTTTACATAAATTTAGCATATGAGCCTCATTTGTGGCCCCAGTAATTATAATATCATCCAAAAATACTCCTACTGACGATAAATCTGCAAATAGCTGCTCGAGGCGTCTTTGAAAAATACCTGGGCTTGATGACAGTCCGTAAACCAACCTATTGTACATAAATAGCCCTTTATGGGTGTTTATCACCGTGTACTTCTTAGTGTTATCGAGCTCAAACTGTGCGTAAGCTTGCGACAGATCAATTTTACTAAAACGCTTACCACCCTTCAATCGCAGTAGCAGTTCCTCGATCCTAGGTAACGGATAGCGTTCAATTTCAATAACTTTATTTAATGTTATTTTGTAATCTGCACAAATTCTGATGTTTCCGTCCTTTTTGACGACCGGCACGATGGGGGTCGCCCAGTCGGAGCGCTCCACGGGTGAGAGAATGCCGTCGCGCTGTAGCTGAGCCAGCGCGCGCAGCGCGTAGGCGAGCGGCCGCGCGCGCATGAACACGGGCCGAGCCCCTTCCCGCACGTGTACGCCCACCGTCCCACCGGTGAATCGACCCAAACCATCGGCAAACACCTCACAGTATTTGGAACTGAAAGTTGACATATCAAATACATCGTCTTTATACATAACGACATTATTACAACTATAGTTAATAATAGGTAATTCTACTTTTAATTCTGCCATCCATTGTCGACCTAAAAGCATCGTTTTCCCATTTTTGATAACGAACAGTTCCAATTTCTTCTGTACATGCTTATATTTTACTACCGGAAGTATTACTCCGAGTGGTTTAATAGACTCCCCGGTGTAATACCTAAGCATCAGTTTGCAGGGTTTTAGGCACAAATCTTTGAACAACCTATCGTAACACTCTCGACTAATACATGAGACTGCACTGCCAGTGTCACACTCCATTTGAATGTTGCTGCCATTAACATTTAATTCTACATATATAGGTCTACACTGCGCGGCCGATAATTTGCAAATATCGACAAATATTACCTCGTCACTCTCGGCGCTGTCGCTGTCATACCCGTTGTGTTCCCTTATTTCTCTAAGACCGACGTTGTAATGTCCCGCCACATTGGGACACATACGCTGTAAATGGCCTTGCCGGTTGCAAACGCGGCAAACGTATCTTGCGAATTTACACGTCGTTGAATCATGACCCGCTCCGCATACTTGACACTGCCGTTGAGCTCGCTCACCCCGCTGAGAGGATGCTGTCGACACCGCTACGCGCGGTCCGCGCCATCGCGTGCTTTGCGGAGGGGCCCCCCGCGCCGCTCCGTAGTCATTATGCGCAGCACCCGCTGCCGGCACGCCGCGCCTTCGGTTTACCGCCATTTTCTTACACGCCACTGCCGTTGTCTCGCTCACGCACCTTCTCGAACCTTCTAGTCGTTCTACCGCCGCGGCATCTTTCTCTGCTGCCTCCATGCTAATCGCCAACGTATACGCCCTTCCGAAATCCAGTCCGCTTTCCGCAAATAATCGTTGTCTTATAGTTTCGTTACTAATTCCACAAACTAACTGATCCCTCAGACTTTCCTCTAACCAAGATCCAAATTCGCACGCCTTAGACATCTTTTTTAACACAGCCACATACTCTGCTATGCTTTCGCCCTCTTTCTGTTCCCTGTGTCTAAATTTGTAACGCTCCGCTAGCTCACTTGGTTTGGGTTGTAAGTGTTTGGCCATAATGTCGGTGATCTGTGCAAATGTCTTATCCTTAGGCTTTGCCGGCGTACACAAGGTCACTAACAGTTCATAACATTCTGCACCCATCACTGTTATTAACAAAGGCACTTGTAATTCACTAGATATCTTATTGACTAAGAAGTATTGTTCTAAGCGTTCCACGTACAACCGCCAATCGTCAGTGTGCACTTTGAACTCCGCGATTTTACCGATCGACATTTTTATTTATTTTGCGTTCACTAATACACTATATACGCGTAGGGAATGATCTTCGTCGCCACTGTAGAATATCGGGTTAGTCTGGATTGCCGGGAATGAAACACAACGTATCGGAATTAGGTGTAATCGCAGACTGGCTTAGCATAAGACGGCGAAGGCAAACTTAAATCTAAATATTATTATATTATTTACACATATATTACAACTAGCTGTTTGCCCGTGATTCTTTATGACTACGATCATAAGCTATATAAATATATTTTTTACAGTCTACGTGGACGCAGTCACGGCCAACAGCTATCCCTAATAAAATACTTTACCTGAGTAAATAAGTGTAAAAACCTTTTAGCCTACATAACAAGGTTTTTTTTTCCTATATAGCGCAGACGAAGCCGCTGGGAACGGCTACTTATTGCATAAGAACCTTCCAACAATAAAACGTCAATATCTTGGAGACGACTGTTTCTATTTCGACCAATCATATCTAAGAACCATCTCGACGAACATAAAAAAAGCTTTTGATTTAAAAAAAAACCGCATTCAAATCCGTCCAAGCAAGATAGATATGTTTTATTAATTGTGGTTCTTCAACGTTTCTTTTAGACTTTCGTCTTCTTACTAGACTCGATAAACTTCCACTAATGCATTTAAAGTTAAGATGGCGATAGGTCTACCCAGGTTTTTAACATTTTCAAAGTATTTATAGCACAGTCTTTCTGCTCAAAAATAGCAATCGTGGTAAAGAATTTTATAAGTTGAAATTCGTTGATATTTTCAAATGAAAAAACATATATTTTGTTTTTTATCTTTAGCGTACGATGATGATTGCTCGCCTAATCATTTATCATATTTAAACCCTGATGAGCCACATGAAGAAGTATCGTCAGCATAAGAAATGATACTTCCTTACATAAATGAATTTGATAATTTAAATAAATCAAAAATAGCGTATTTTAAATAAATCATGAAAAGGTCGCAAATTAATAGTGGTAACTGTGACCCTCTAATGTAGTAGTCTAACGAAGTTATTTTTGAGTCTAAGGTTAATATGGTCCGTTTATCCCCACTTTTGTGAACAGGACATCCTTCCGTTTAAAATTTCAGTTTGGCTGTCTAATAGCACTAGCAAGCAATTACCTTCTAGAAAATTGGGCTTACGGACAGATATCAAAAAAATATTTTTGATATGTAAGACAACGCCACCATTTTGTTTTAAAAGTTAATCAGTTGATTGTGGTGTGATGTATCGTGAAGGGGATAGAAGTGGAGAGGAGAGGCTATATAGGACGATTGTGCGCAGTTTAATCTTGCTGTCGGCGACAATTCTCGACATTAATATTATTAATTAATTATTAATATTTCATTGTTTTAATCATAATTCATTAATTCATATAACTTGTTAGAAATTTAAAATCACTTAGAAACATTAAATAGTAAGCGTTTGTCGCACTCGCTACAGAGCATTCTTTTGTGCAACACTAAGAAAGAGAGAGATAGCATTCGAAGGCTATCTCTTTCGCTCTCAATATACCCCGAATGAATAGAAAATTGTGTAAAACTTGTTAAAAGTAAATTAAATAGATAGTATATAACGGGACGAACGTAATATGGTATTACACTTTATGTAAAAGAATAATAGTTTATAAGAAATAAGACTTTAAAGCGATTTATATTGTATAGAATTTCTTATATTTTTACTATTTCATTCTTTGTAACTTTTGTATTTATATAGTTTTCATTAACTATTATATGTGTATGTAAAGATAATTTTGTAACCTTTTTTAATATTGCATTGTAATGTCTGTGTATATAAAACAAATAAAGTTATATGAAACTTAGTCACGGGGGCATAGTAAAAATACGCGTAAAACGCGTTATTATTCAGCGGCTCTCTTTACGGTAAATCCGGCTGGTTAATAAACGGCTAGTATGGGGATGAGGTATTCCATTCGCCTCGGACCGCAACATTGAAGAAAGAAGAACAGGGAGGATCGTAGAAGAGCCCTGAACAATAACATCGTGAGGGATTATCGTAGAAGAGCCCTGAATATTAGCGTCGTGAGGGATTATCGTAGAAGAGCCCTAATATTGTACGGGAGGATCGTAGAAGAGCCCGATCGAAAGAGCTACTCGTGACTAGGTTAATTGTGTTAAACATTTTACACTTTAAAATAAAAGAGGGTTTCTTCATCAATTGATTCTTTTATATTTTTATAAATAACACTTGGTTTATATAACTATCACTTATCAATACATATGGATCTGAACACTAATTTGCTTAAACGCCCAATGAAGACTGATGTCCTTTTATACAAATCTTAGAACTTCATTAAATTTTATTTACAAGTCTTCTATTGACTAATAATATGACAATTTGACACTTTAATCGGAAGTCAAAAGTGAACTACTAAATAAACTAAAACATTTTCTAATAATTCAACATAACTAACATATTATAAATACATTAAATATTATAATTGATATAAACTTTATAAAATTTCACAAAATAACCGTTACGTTTAATCAAATTTACTACTTATTTTTATAAGAATAATTACAATTATCTATAAAATACTCAATATTAATTACAGATCAAGACACTATTTTTTTCACAAGCTAACAATTCGTCCATCCTGATAAATATCGCGTCCCCGCGAATGACAACAGTTAAATACATTATTCATTCCGACCAGCTCTAAAAATTCAATCACAATGTTACACATAATTTTTTACAAGTGTATTTTAACTATAATACATTTACATAAAGTTACAAAATTACATTGCAGTTATTGTGCACTTTCATATTCAAATTACGAACACAGAACAGTTTATCACAGTTTAGAAGTTCATACTTATTGTACACATTGCACTTTAGCTATTTATTTACACTCACGCTCATAGCAGTGTAAAATAACCCTTTAATTATTTGTAAATTTAACTCGTAGCGGATACGTGCACATTGCACTATAGCTATTTACACTCACGCTCATAGCAGTGTAAAATAGCCCTTTCATTATTTGTAAATTTCGCTCATAGCAGATACGTGCACTTTGCACTGTAGCTAGACCTACACCCACGCTCATAGCAGTGTAGATCAGCCCTTGCGTTATTTCAAGTTTCGGTCATAGCAGTGTAGATCAGCCCTTGCGTTATTTCAAGTTTCGCTCATAGCAGATAGGTGCACATTGCACTTTAGCTATTTACACTCTCCGCTCATAGCAGTGTAAAATAGCCCTTTCATTGTAAACTTCGCTCATAGCAGATACGTGCACTTTGCACTATAGCTAGACCTACACCCACGCTCATAGCAGTGTAGATCAAGCCCTTGCGTTATTTCAAGTTTCGCTCATAGCAGATAGGTGCACATTGCACTTTAGCTATTTACACTCTCCGCTCATAGCAGTGTAAAATAGCCCTTTCATTGTAAACTTCGCTCATAGCAGATACGTGTACTTTGCACTATAGCTATTTATTTACACTCACGCTCATAGCAGTGTAAATTCATACTTTCATTATTTCTAAGGTTCGCTCATAGCAGATAGGTGCACATTGCACTTTAGCTATTTACACTCTCCGCTCATAGCAGTGTAAAATAGCCCTTTCATTGTAAATTTCGCTCATAGCAGATACGTGTACTTTGCACTATAGCTATTTATTTACACTCACGCTCATAGCAGTGTAAATTCATACTTTCTTTATTTCTAAGGTTCGCTCATAGCGAATACGTCCAGATTGCACTATAGACTAGTTATCTACATCCACGCTCATAGCATTGTAAATTCACATTTTGTATACCTTGTACTTTTAATTTATCAGTGAACTAGATTGTTCTACACAACTTTCAAAATTCATAAAATATTTAAAATTTTGTTTATAATAAATTTTATAACTTAGGAAAATTTATTCGGATAATAAATATCTATTTTAATTTCTGTATACATAAAATATATAATCAAGTTCAGTAAAATATATTAATCACAAGATGTTATTCTATCCGTGACTACAGGTGTTAGTAGGTATATAAACGATGACATTGTTATAAAATCAAAGCTAAAGATGTATTTTATCGATAGAAAATAAATCGGAAAATTATTTACTTCATACGTAATTTCACTTAACCACGGTATAATCGGCAGTACTTATGTCATCATCTTTTTCTAAATATAGAATGTGTTTATAGACCCCAGTAAGTTTTATCTCAAACTAACGCTCAGACGGACAAACTGAGTTTTACTCGTCCTTTTGTTAATTGTATTATTTAAAATTCTTTCGAGCATCGTTTTGTGAAGCTAAAAAATTTAAGATCGTTTTATTATACTGTTCAACCTTGCCATTTGATCTAGTTGTAGCCAGTGCATACTTTATGGTTAATAAACACTATTTTTTAATACGTTTTGTGAAAGACTATATGGTTGTATGATACCAAAAAGTAAATATTTTTTTATTTTTGTTTGAACGTGATAGTAAACGTGATCAACAAAAATCTATCCGTATCGTTAAAATGCATCTTAATCCGTACTCAGTGATTTTAAAATAACCTCTCCCGTTTCAGTAAAAAATTCTTTCGTATCCTTAACAAGTCGCTAATTTCTTTAAAAGAGTATCAATTACCCGATTTGTCCGTGATAGGATATCTACACTTTGTGTCTATATTAAAATACTGCCATATTTACTAGAGCATATTGTTTCAATTTGTTGATTATAGAATGCTAATCACACTAGAGATAAAAAAAAAAACCTAACGGAGATTTTATTTAGTAATTTCGAGTTAGAGTTATATCAACAAAACTCTCGATAAAACAAAAACAGTATGGCTAACAAACTGTACGTAATGGAAGTCTTTAGACTTATATGATGTTATGCGTTCAATGAATATTTTAAATCCGAGATAGTCGACATAATTTTGAAAAAAATACAATTCTGTGATTTGAACATCAGTCCTGCTTCTCTAAACTTTTGTAGTATGATTTAAAATTTTCAAAACATTAAAACGAGATAGTTGGTATAAAAACATTAACATAATAATAAACGCATATATATACATATAATATACGCCGGTTCAACACTATAAAGTAAATTATTTAAGACCACATTGATAGTTTGCTATAGAACTTTTACTTTACTCTTTTCATTCAATAGGAATTGATAACGGCCAGATGCCAAGTCTAATACACAAAATATTTATTTCCAGTCAAACAATGAATGTATTCCTCAACCTGTAGCAATTAAATCGTTAGAGCGCGATAATCTATACAGAAGCCCTTTGTCACTTTTTTTTTGTTAATAAGCAAGACAAGACTTGCGTATGGCTATTTCTTAAAAGTATTTTATTCATATTTAAATGTTATTTTTATTTTCAATGACTTATATATCCGTTAAATAGCCCATACCACCTAATTAAATATTTGCAATAGTTGGCTTACCGAGTTCAAAGTATTAAATAATTCAAACATTAAACAGTTTTCTAATTTTGCATTTATATTATTATCACCATCGAAAATGTACTTTAACGCTATGATTTGTAGCACCGTGTATCTTATTACAACATTGTATTTTATTATAATTTTGAATAGTACAATATCAATTTTGAATAGTACAATATCCAAGTCAAATCTTGTTTGTCTTAAAATATTAAAAATCTAATGTTACAGTTTAAAATATAATAAATTCCAATTTCTTTACTGTAATTTATGCGATGATCATTTTCAACAAAAATAGTACCTCAACTTTTAAAGTAATTAACTTTAAGAAAAATGCAATGCAACGTCAGCCGTAAGGAATGTAAGGTTGTTCCTTAACATATAGTCCAATAAAAATATAAAATGGTTTTGAAATTTGCTAACAACTATAATGTCTACAACTACGTAAATTTTAACATTGTCAAAAATGTATTAAATTACAGTAAAATCGTATAGAACCTCTTAGAATATTTTTAGTTTTTAAATAACTTTGAGATGGCAAATTATTGAGCAACCAATATGAATATGGTACACTAATTTTATACATTTACTACCGACATATACATAGCCCGGTTAGCTGTACATTATTAATATTTATGTATTTATTAAATATACTCCCTATAACTGAACACAGTCTTAATTTCGACGTTATTTAGCCAATTACCTACTCCTATTACAATTACACTGACACTCTAATCTTATGAAAGGTTATTGATATATTCCGATACTTGATGTCCCGTTTTGCAACCGTTAGAATATTAAAACAAACTAAAACCTTACGTGAACAAAATATTTTTTTATTTCTATAAAAAATATTTATTTTAATTTTGAATTTCAGTCGCTACTGAATGAAATGATTTTTTTTTAAGTTAATTAATCGCTCGTGTTTGTTTTCCCTTATATTCCCAATCGATAGCAACGTCAATACTTAATACCGTGTCTGGTCCGTATCAAATCTACATATCAACTACCGCTACTATAAACGATGTAGTTAACTGTCATAACAGTTGTCTTCTAAATCAATTCCAAACTTTTAGATTTTTCAGAGCTAATATTCGAAAGCAAATGTTTATAAATTTCGTAAGGAAAATGCGATTAAAGTTTATCGACCCAATTATTCCAGTTAGAAGTAATTGATTAACTTTACTGAAAGCAACTATAATAATATCACTGGACAAATTACGCACATTGATCTAAGCCCTAAGTAAGCAAATTATTCGTTTCTGTTAAGGATGTTACACAACTATACAAATACACATTATAAATATTGCTAATATATTTAAAAACGACCAAACCCAAAATACAGACAGCTATGCACATCACATACATGCCTGTCCCTATCGGGAATCGATTCAGAGCCCTATTGCATTGCTATACGTTAGACGTCTGCGCTAACCACTAGACCAACGCGACGGGGCGGTGAAAATAATCGATTAATTTTGGCGGTAATTGACCGTGGCTGTACAACTAACTTGGAGAGCGTAATGAAAAACTTGCCAATTTTCCTATCTATGATTCTCATCGGTCTATTACTCTACTTAATCGAGTAACAACAGTTACTTTAATTTTTAAAGTTTAAGATTAAGTTCTGGAACGACATTGATATATGAATTATTCTTTAATATGAGCATTTATGGTTTATAAACATAACGAAGAGTCTGCAATCTATAAGTATTTTTTTTGTTGATACCATCAATAGATGGAAGCTGTGGCGTTAAAGAGGATGGAGTAGATAACGAGACTACTTAATACTTTACCAGTCGATTCAATTACCTTCATATCCGCTTATTGCACGTCCTCCGGTGTGATGCAGGTGTTACAGCTGACCCGTTCCAGTTGCACTGTTGAATGTTGCGGTGCGCGGTCTGTGCAAAACGGGGCCTCTCAGCGGGAGCAGTCAGCAGGAGCAGCGGGAGCAGGCAGCAGGAGCAGCGGGAGCAGGCGGCCTCTCTGCTAGGGAGCAGTGCCTGCAAGGCTCCACGCGTCAGAGGGAAGGCAGCTGTAATGCCTTCGATTTCTTGACCGTTCTTAATTCTTGAAGGCAAACTTCTAGATCTGGTGCTCGAAGCGATGTTCGACGGTACAACGCGATGCAGCAATGCAACGCGATGGCAGTCCACTTGTGCGACGAGCATCGAATGTGTGTGTGCGTGTGTGCCCGAGGTAAGATGCTCCTTGAGAAAGCTACCGAAGTAATGATGAGAAGCCTCACAAAAGGCCCCCGTCGAGTCTCGGACCAGTCGCCTATGCACTTGATCGAGATCAATGCCTTGTATAATTCCCTGAAATAAATGAGACAACAAGTATCTATTTCGAAAATACATAATAGTTACGTAACATGCAATTAATTACAACCAAAGAAATCACGGAATACGTGGGACCATTTACTTCTAAATTAATTCAATAACTTAAGTTATATCTTCAATAATAAGATATAACCATACACAAGCTCATATCGTTATTTTATTGTTATAATATTCATGTAAGTATTTTTTTTAACTACCCTAAAACAAACTCGAAAAAAAAAAATTGAATCTACTACTTAGTTTTTAAAAGGACCTTTTTTAAGGGATATACATGTGGCTGACCACAAGATAATATAAGATATACATGGCTGATCACAATATAAGAACATCTTAAATATAACATTATCTCATAATTTAAAAACAAATAAATGATTAAATATAAACGTACCTTATTAGGAGCGTATGATTACACCAAGGCGGTAGCAATACTTTTAAACTCCTTGGTGGTATCCCACTTCTGAATTGTTAAACATTTTACACTTTAAAATAAAAGAGGGTTTCTTCATCAATTGATTCTTTTATATTTTTATAAATAACACTTGGTTTATATAACTATCACTTATCAATACATATGGATCTGAACACTAATTTGCTTAAACGCCCAATGAAGACTGATGTCCTTTTATACAAATCTTAGAACTTCATTAAATTTTATTTACAAGTCTTCTATTGACTAACAATATGACAATTTGACACTTTAATCGGAAGTCAAAAGTGAACTACTAAATAAACTAAAACATTTTCTAATAATTCAACATAACTAACATATTATAAATACATTAAATATTATAATTGATATAAACTTTATAAAATTTCACAAAATAACCGTTACGTTTAATCAAATTTACTACTTATTTTTATAAGAATAATTACAATTATCTATAAAATACTCAATATTAATTACAGATCAAGACACTATTTTTTTCACAAGCTAACAATTGAGTGTCCTTACATGCTCGTTTTAATTACCCCTTCGAGTCGAGACCCTTATATCCATGAGAGACGAATCACCGGCGCCCGTTAGGAGTGATCATTAGTCACCCGACTTGACGTCACTCCTGCGGACAGGGTTCGTTTCGCCCTACAAAGCGGAAGGGTGCGGTAGCTGAGGTCCAATCTAGCGACCTCGGCGTAACGCCGCTCCGGTCTTCTAAGACCGCAGCCCCTGACCGCGACATCTGGTCCTTCGAGCCGGATCTAAAGGGTTTAGATTCATTAAGGGTGTATATTAAGTGGTTTCGAAGCAACCATGCCGGTCACGAGGAGCCACAAGGGGTCCGAAACTGTAGAACGACCGTCGGTAGAGGAAGCAACCGCGACTACAGAAGCGCCCGCGTCGAGCGCGGTGCGGGCCGTAACGCCGGGAGTCACCCGTACCCCTCCCCGTACTCCGGGACGGGAAAGTAGTACGGAGCCATCCACGGAGCTGACGACGGAAGCGACCACGACGAGCTACGAAACTACGAGTACAGAAGTGATTGCGAAACCCGACAACACGAAGAACGCGCCGACAGCCGCCACCGTACGCGAAAGAGCGTCGTCGGTCAGAAGCACCGCTTCTAAGAAGAAACAGCTAGAGGCACGCGCCGAACTAGCGGAGCTAGAGCTCCGCGAGGCGCAGGCTCGGGCCGCTGTGGCCAGGGCCAACCTAGAGCTGTCACGGTTGGCTGATTCGGACGACGAAGAGATTCAAGATAAAGAAGCGGAAGTGCATCAATGGTTGGAAGATGCTGCCAGTGTTGTGTTACATGACGGAGCTGCCCCTGTTCGACGGCGCGATAGGCGAATGGATCGCTTTTAGGACCGTGTATGAGGACACGGGAGGGCTGTTTACACCCCCTCAGAACATGGCCAGGCTTAGGAAGGCCATCAAGGGAACAGCAAGGGAGGCGGTGAAGAGCCTCTTGTATTCGGAGTGTCCACCCGAAGATGTTATAGACGCCTTGAGGCGTCGCTTCGGGAGGCCGGATGTGTTAGTGCTCGCCGAGATGGACAAGCTGAAGGGGCTGTCGAAGATCGGCGAGAATGCGCGCGACGTCTGTATATTCGCGAGTCAAGTGAACAACGTCGTAGCAACAGTGAAAGGATTAAGAAAACCGCAGTATCTACAGTCTCCAGAGATAATGAAGACAATAGTGGAGAAGCTACCTGCGGTGTTGAAGTATCGGTGGTTCGATTACGCCGCCGATCATGAAGAGAGTGACCTGGTGACAGTGGCCGACTTCCTCAATAGAGAGGCGGATCGGTGCGGGCCGTACGCACTTCTGGAACCTACGATAAGGAGACAAGGTACGTACAGACAACAAGCCGCGCACGCCGCGGTCGATGTTAGTGTCGAGAAGAAGCCCTCATGTCCGCACTGTCAAGGGGAACACCCGTTAGCGGGATGTAAGAAGTTCTTGCAGGCGTCCGTCAAAGAGAGATGGGACATAGTGATAAAGCACGGAGGGTGCTTTAATTGCCTGCAAGGCAAGCATAGAAAAGAAAATTGTAAGAAGCCGCCTTGCAAGGACTGCAAGAGGACGCATCATAACCTGCTTCACTACTACAAGAAAGAAGGCCAGAAGCAAGAAGAAAAAGAAAAGTCAAACAACGTAGTGCTACCGGTGAACGCATTGACCGCGCCGAGGGCGTATTTGAAGATGGTACCGGTAGAGGTGTACGGCCCGAAGGGGGCTGCTACCATATTGGCGTTATTGGACGAAGGGTCCACAGTGACTTTACTTGAGGCTTCAGTGGCACATGAGATCGGCCTGAAGGGGCCGAAGGAGCCTCTACGTTTGGAGACGGTCGGAGGCAAGATCCTGGGTAGTGAAGATTCCACGCGCGTCAACCTCAAGCTGAAGGGTGTACATCACTTGCGGCGGCAGACACTCGAAGGAGTGAGAACGATAAAGGATCTACACCTCACGCCTCAGAGGTTAGATAAAACAAGATTGAAGAAGTGCACGCACCTTAAACGCATGTTAGAGCGTTTAGTATACGACGAGGAGAAGCCTCGATTGCTCATCGGTCAAGACAACTGGCACATCATCATAACGCGGGTCATAAGAAGAGGAAAAAGGAATCAACCTGTAGCATCATTGACTCAGCTGGGGTGGGTGCTGCACGGCTCCGACGGCGGAGCGTCGAGACCAATGAACGTGATGACGTGCGCGCACACCGCTGCCTCAGAAGATGAACTGGAGCAGCTGATGAAGGACCACTTCGCGATCGAGTCGCTCGGGGTCCAACCGCGCCGACCCTCTACCGATGCGGAAGGTAAGGCGCTAGAGCAACTCCTCAGAACCACAAGGAGAATGGAAGATGGCCGGTTCGAGACTGGGCTCCTGTGGAAGAACGAAAACGAAGAAACGCTCGATAACAGAAAGTCGGCTGAGAACAGGCTGCGGAATATCGAGAAGAAGTTAGATAAGGACCCGGCACTCAAGAAGGAGTACGGAGAACAGGTGCAGCAGCAGGAATCCACGTCTGCAAGGAGATGGTATCTGACTCATTTCGCCGTGACTCATCCGACTAAGAAGAAGATGAGGCTAGTGTTCGACGCCGCAGCTAAGTTCGGGGGTAAAAGCCTGAACGACATGCTACTGCCTGGGCCAGATCTACTTCAACCATTGTTCGGCGTCCTGTTACGTTTCCGTCAGCGGCCAGTGGCCGTGGTGGCCGACATAAAGGGGATGTTTCTGCAGATAAAAGTGAGGCCTGAAGACCGGGACAGTCTACGCTTCTTGTGGCGCGGAGATGAGCGAGAGAAGCCTCCGAAGCATTATCTCATGACTTCAGTGACATTTGGTGTTTGTTCTTCTCCCAGCGTGGCCATCCACGTGAAGAACTCAAATGCTGCTGAACACGAGGGGGAGTTCCCCGCGGCCGCAGAGGCCATTAGGGCTAACCACTACATGGACGACTACCTGCACAGCTTCTACACGGAAGAAGAAGCTAAGAAGGTCGCCCGCGAAGTGTTCCAGGTTCACAAGAAGGCCGGCTTCGAGTTGAGGGGATGGGCCTCAAACCGACCTGCGGTACTCCAGGCGATCTCCGACGAGAGAGAGGCGAGTTCGGAGGTAGAACTGGGGTCGAAGGAAGAGAAGACGCTGGGTCTCCGTTGGTTCACGCGGGACGACCACTTGGGTTTTAGAACTTGTTTTCGGAACTTAGACGAAGACGTAGTCTACGCGGAGATGACGCCGACGAAGAGGCAGGTGACGAGTGCAGTGATGTCTACATTCGACCCCCTGGGTCTCGCGTCTCCAGTCCTCGTACAGGGAAAGAGGTTGATTCAAGACTTGTGGCGTAGCGGCATCGGTTGGGATGAAGCTATAACGCCGGGGTGCGAAGAGACTTGGCGATCTTATCTACAGAACGTAGAGTTGTTAAAGGACCTGAGGATACCGAGGTGCTTTGCGCCGTCTCGAGAAGAGGGAGAACTACACATCTTCACAGATGCCAGTGAGACGGCCTATGCGTGCGCGGTGTACTGGAGGCAGCGTCAAGGCGACCGTTGGACGGTAAATTTATTGACTGGAAAGGCGCGCGTGGCGCCGCTCAAGCCAATATCCATCCCGCGGTTAGAGCTGCAGGCCGCGCTGCTAGGGACGAGGCTGGCGCAATCGGCCATAGAAGAGTTGGACATCGCCCCGAAGAAGAAGACTTACTGGACGGACTCAAGTACAGTATTATCGTGGATACGTTCGGATCCCCGGACGTTCAAACCGTTCGTGGCGCACAGGTTGGCGGAGATAGAAGACACGACGCGTCCAAACGAGTGGCGTTGGGTACCGACGAGTCAGAACCCGGCGGACGACGCGACCCGGGGAGCACCGAGACAGTTCGCGGAGGGCCACAGATGGTTCACGGGGCCTGAGTTCCTCAGTATGAACGAGGAGAAATGGCCCGAGCACCGAAGCTTCAAGTCGCAGCCTACAGTCGAAGACAGAGAAGTGAAGCACACAGTGACCGCGACGACCGCCAGCGACTCGTCCACGCCAGAACCTGCTAGGTTCTCTAGGTGGGTGAGGCTATGGAGAACAACGGCGCGGGTACTGCAATTCATCGACTTGTGCCGAAGAAAGACTGAGAAGACGTTAATCACACGTAGAAAGGATCCAGCCTGGAGAAGATACGCTAAGAAGGCAAGGGTGAAGTTGCCCTCGTCTTCAACGCCCGACGAACGGGCGTGCGCGCGGCCATTAGGGCCCGACCTCCTGTTGAGGGCGGAACAATTGCTGCTACGAAGGAGTCAAGAGTGCTTCAAGAACGAGATCAAGAACACATCGGAGAAAAGGCAACTTGACAGAACTAGCAAGCTTAGAAGGCTGGATCTCACCATAGGAGACGGACTACTAAGGGTCCGAGGAAGGATTAACGCGGCGAGAGGTATAGACGGCGACCTGAAGCAACCCATAGTGTTGGATGCAAAGGACAGGATCACTAGGTTGATCATCAAGCACTATCACGATACCTTCAACCACGGGAACCACGCGACTGTCATGAACGAACTGAAGCAGCGGTTCTGGATATTAGGACTACGATCGGCCGTGCGAGCGACGGCCCACGAGTGCCAGTGGTGCAAGGTGCGCAAGGGCACCCCGAAGACGCCGCCTACAGGAGACCTACCACAGGAGAGACTGAAGTTTGGTGAACCACCGTTCACCTGCGCCGCGGTGGACTACTTCGGACCCATGACCGTCACTGTAGGCCGCCGTAACGAGAAGAGATGGGGGGCGCTATTCACTTGTTTAACCACCAGAGCAGTTCATCTGGAGCTAGTCACCTCATTGACGGCGGACTCCATGATCCTCGCGTTGCGACGTATGGTCGCACGCAGGGGGACGCCGCGGATAATGTTCAGCGACAACGGCACTAACTTCGTGAAGGCGAATAAGGAGCTACAAGATGCTTGGGACACGCGCGAGCAAGAGAAACTGGCTGCAGAGGCGCAAGTTATAGGCATGCGATGGAAATTTATACCGCCAGGAGCGCCCAATATGGGAGGCGCATGGGAGCGGCTAGTGGGCTCCATTAAGACGGCCCTGGCGGTAACCCTTAAGGAGAAACAGCCGAAGGAAGAAACGTTACATACACTGCTATTAGAGGCAGAGCACATTGTAAACTCTCGACCCTTAGTCGAGACCGAAGAGGGAGAGTCCCTCACCCCTAATCATTTCCTAATAGGCAGGTCGTGTGGGGCCCCGAGGGTCGGGGCCTTCAACGACAGTGAAATAAGGCGACACACTTGGAAGGCGGTGCAGCATCTGGCCGACCGCTTTTGGGCGAGGTGGGTCAAGGAGTACCTGCCCACGCTCATCCCGAGGAAACTCGACGGTAGAAGAGACGCTCCAGACCTGCGGCGGGGGGACGTGGTCCTCATCGTCGACTCTACGCTGCCACGGAATACCTGGCCGCGCGGAGAGATCGTGCAAATCTACCCGGGACCCGACGGCCGCACGCGCGTGGTTGACGTGCGCACGGCCGGAGGTCTCTTGAAGAGGCCTAGCTCCAAGGTGGTGCTGTTGGTCCCGCACCAGACGACGTGCAACGGGACGCCACCGGACGAGACGACGGCTTCGTAGGAGCGCAACGTCGGGAGGGAACATCGAGTCGCCTAGCTAAGAAATGGTGCTTCGCACGAGGGGGAGGATGTCGGCGACAATTCTCGACATTAATATTATTAATTAATTATTAATATTTCATTGTTTTAATCATAATTCATTAATTCATATAACTTGTTAGAAATTTAAAATCACTTAGAAACATTAAATAGTAAGCGTTTGTCGCACTCGCTACAGAGCATTCTTTTGTGCAACACTAAGAAAGAGAGAGATAGCATTCGAAGGCTATCTCTTTCGCTCTCAATATACCCCGAATGAATAGAAAATTGTGTAAAACTTGTTAAAAGTAAATTAAATAGATAGTATATAACGGGACGAACGTAATATGGTATTACACTTTATGTAAAAGAATAATAGTTTATAAGAAATAAGACTTTAAAGCGATTTATATTGTATAGAATTTCTTATATTTTTACTATTTCATTCTTTGTAACTTTTGTATTTATATAGTTTTCATTAACTATTATATGTGTATGTAAAGATAATTTTGTACACTTTTTTAATATTGCATTGTAATGTCTGTGTATATAAAACAAATAAAGTTATATGAAACTTAGTCACGGGGGCATAGTAAAAATACGCGTAAAACGCGTTATTATTCAGCGGCTCTCTTTACGGTAAATCCGGCTGGTTAATAAACGGCTAGTATGGGGATGAGGTATTCCATTCGCCTCGGACCGCAACATTGAAGAAAGAAGAACAGGGAGGATCGTAGAAGAGCCCTGAACAATAACATCGTGAGGGATTATCGTAGAAGAGCCCTGAATATTAGCGTCGTGAGGGATTATCGTAGAAGAGCCCTAATATTGTACGGGTGGATCGTAGAAGAGCCCGATCGAAAGAGCTACTCGTGACTAGGTTAATTGAGTGTCCTTACATGCTCGTTTTAATTACCCCTTCGAGTCGAGACCCTTATATCCATGAGAGACGAATCACCGGCGCCCGTTAGGAGTGATCATTAGTCACCCGACTTGACGTCACTCCTGCGGACAGGGTTCGTTTCGCCCTACAAAGCGGAAGGGTGCGGTAGCTGAGGTCCAATCTAGCGACCTCGGCGTAACGCCGCTCCGGTCTTCTAAGACCGCAGCCCCCGACCGCGACACTTGCAGTATTATTTCCATCACACTAAAGAAATTGTTAATAAACGAGTGATTTAAGTATGATATACGTGGTCTTATTAACTAGTTACTCAACTGTTCTTTTGTTGCGTTTTAGTCAGAAATGCGATTACTCGCAAAAAGTAAAAAAAAAAGAAACGAAGTGAACCGGAGGACATCAAGGATTCACGTACCAACAAAAAGAAATAAAGTCCTGCAATTACGAGGCAACTGTTCTCCATCTTTAAAAGGATTAATTAATAAAAAATTTAGTGAATCAGATAAAATAAATCACTAGTGTAAATCCCCAAAATTACAAAATACTGATTATTTCCGATTTGGATCCAGATAATCGTGATTTGAATGTAAAGAATTAAATAAAGAAAATTAAAAAATTAGGTTTAACTTATAATTGGAAACTGAATGAAACTTAATCTTTAATTTTACAACAAAGCAGCAAGTTTAAGCTAGAATCTGGTTTAATGTACTAGATTCTAATGAGTAAGCATGGGAAGAATAGAATAACAAGATTAATTGAGTTTTTCTTCGTCACTACGACTCTGCCTCTTTATTAGATAAATTGATGAGAAGTTTCAGAAGAAAATTCCATTGGAATATAGTACTACATATTTTTAGTCATAATATATTCCAATGGAAATTAACTATTAATTATTCATTCATTCATACTCTTTATTGCACAACACCACATCTACACGTGAAAAAATAAAATACAAAAGGCGGTCTTATGACTTAATAGCAATTTTTTCCGGACAACTTTAGGCTTACCAAAACACAATATGACCTACTTTTAAAGTGTAAAAAAAATCTGAGTTTTCTTGCACGTATTATCGGATCTTCAAAGTATCGAAGGTGCGTCCGTGTGATTCAATTTTGAACTAAAATACCTAAAAATTGTGGCGCAAAACCAAGATAAAAGCTCTTAAAATATATACAATATTCTCTATCACGACTGTGACCATTTTCTTCTATTATAGAAAACCAATGACAAGTTGAATGTCATTCACTTAACATTAGAGAATAAGGCAAGTTAGTTTGGTAAGCCTAAGATTCCTTTAATCCAGGGCGCATAAGCGCTAACTCGTGCAAACATGTCCGGAGCACCTCGAGCACAGGCCAGACCCCACGATACCACGCCGATCTGTTGTCCACTGTTTTCAAGAACAAGAGCACTGCCGGAGTCACCCTGTAAACAGATATTAACTTTAATAGATTGAAATATAATTCTTTCCAAAATATTATTGAATTTTTATTATTAGATTAGTAATTTAGGTTGGATTAATTGAGATAATTTAATCATCATATAAAATTATATTTTGGTCATCATACATTTATTGTTGTCATGAAACTTACGTGACAATTTCCTATATTAGCATCGACAAATGTACAAATTTCAAGGTGAGGCTGGACATCAGGTACCCTTTTGTTTATCTCTAAGGCTTTGCGTCTAACGTCTTCCACACAGCGGGTGCCTTCCACAGTGCTGGACCGCAGTTCCAAAAGCTTATCGGAAATAGCACCTCCTTGCTGTAAAATATTATTTATGCAAATTTTTTGCGTGAAAGACGCAAACGTTATTTACTATAATAAATCGATATTTAATTGTTTCTTACAACAGTCCTTCCCCAACCGTTGACTCGGACGGCAACATTTCCACCAATAAAGTCGTAGCTGAGCGGCACGACACTTACAGCATTGCCCATGACAACAGTATTTACGGTGACCAGGATGCCGATGTCGTTCTTGATGATCGATGAAACGTAGTTAGGATGTGTGAAGTTTCTTGCGAAAGCGAATTCGACTCCACCACTATTCCAACGGTTACTGCCGACAGTTCCGCGGAGAGAACTGGATTCGAAAAAAAGTTTCGTTTCTTCAGTAAGCAAGTAGATAGATTACAATTTTTCAAAGCTATTTAAGATACGTAACTGTAACTGAATTTCAAAATTGTATTAACTCACATAATTTCAGTTATATTCGTACATACTTGTGCAGAGCTCCCCAGCCGAAGACATTAGCGATGCAATGAGCAGCGGTAAGAACATGCCGGTTACTGATCAGAGAACCTCCACAATGGAAGCTTCTAAGGAAACCGTTGATGAGACCAACCATGTGTGGCACAGAGCCAGCCTGGGTACCGCCTACAAGACGCGAGCTTGAGTCAGAGTGGTCGAAAAAGATCGACATATCCTGCTCATCTTCAAGCGGGAAAGCTGTATGGAATTTAAAGTTAATATTTTATCTACTCTCATTATTTAACACGAGAACACTGTGTTTAAATAATAAAAGCATCGAAGTTTGTACCGTACATATAAATATTCGGCATAAAAATTTAGACATTTATCTGTAACGATGAAATTATGATAATTAATCTATTAAATTCTGTGCTAGGAAAAATGTTTGTCTGATCATATTAACTTCACATCAGCCCAATTTATAAATATAATGTAGTTTGAGAAATTATATTTACTTACCATAGCTCCCAACAAAAAGTGTAAGAAAAAGGAAACCTGCCTTGAAGAACATCTTAATCACCTGAAATAGTATTGCCCGCGGCTTCCTCCTTTATATATATTTTAATATTGATTACACTAATTATCCGTGATTACGGAGAAAGATTAATGTGATATCTAGAAAATATATTAACTAAATTTTAAATGAATATAATTTCGAAAAGTAGTATTATAGATTATTTATTTTAACCAACAAAAACAAAAAAGAGGCTTTCTTTTTGTTTTAGTCATAGAAAACTAACTTAATAACTAAATTATATACATCTATCAATAAATAAGATATAATTATTGACAGGCTGTTAATGTAAATTTACGTAATACTATTAGTTAATCTAATCCTATCTTTTCTAATTGTAATTATCATTATCATTGCAATAATATTTTTAGTAAAATGTTGTAGTTTTTTTTTCTCACAGCACTAAGAGGTTCTAGCTTCCACTCTAAGTCTAGTTTAAAGTAAGTGCCCTCTCCGACTAGTACATTTACAGAAGACGCAGATACTTTGCCCTTGAGCGCTGCGCACCTGGATTACGGTTACTCATTTGTTCTACAACTTTTTATAAACTTGATAAACAACACAAAAAAAACTAAACAAATAAGATTTTTGCTTCTCTTTTACTTATAAGTCTGTACTTTGTAAAAAGAACTTAAAAGGTCAATGCTCGGTCGCCATACCGACACTCAGAGTTAATGCCACATCAGAGACAACCAATTAATTTTGTATGGGAAAATTTAAATTTGAAAAACTATTAATTTTAAAAAGTAGAACGTTAGAAGTAGTTTAATTTTATGGGGACTCGCAGCTGATATTCAAACTTCTTTCATATTGCAGAAAAGGGTTATTTGGGCATTTTACAACCTGTCTAGTAGGCACTTTAGTAGGCAGTAGATACTAGGTAATTTAATGTACGTTCACAAAAACTAACGTAAATTTAAAATGAATAGTGATGATACTTATTATCATTATTATTATTATCCTGCATTGTTCAGGTAGAACCTGGTAGTCATTTTGTATTATAGTTTGTTTGTTTTTGTTAAATATTTACACAATTGTACAATATTTATATTCTCATATAAAACTGGAAAAGATTGATAAGAATGATGCAAAGTGAGGGTTGGTGGAGGGAGGGGTGATGCAAATTAATGAATTAGATTAAATCCATAATTACAGCGTGATGTGTTGTGAAGAAAAGAACTGCTTTGAATATAATTTCCTTGATTTAACTATATGCAGGAAGATATAACCAAAAAAAAGACCGCGCTCTAAATAAAAACTTCTATAATAGATAAATTAGCTAATTATCGTAGATAGTGTTTTAGATTGATAATATGCATTTAATCTGATTGGGAAAACCAATTACATACCTACTGTTTAAAAATATCTTTAAACATGTATAGCCATGTAAAGCTTATTTAAATTTATATAAATATAGAATGAAAAATAAACCGATACGGGCAGGGATTCGAACCCGCGACCTCTGGGAAACCGTGCCGTCGCTCTACCTATTGAGCTACCGTATCGCTGTCCGTCTCGGTGAATTAAGATATTAGATAACTTCCCAAATAAGACGGTCACATATAGAATGCTTAATTCACCGAGACGGACAGCGATACGGTAGCTCAATTGCTAGAGCCACGTTACGGTTACGGTTGTCTTTCGTGAATCGAGGTGTCGGCTTTCTTGTAGAGGCTCTCTGAGAGCCGGAGAATGTGGTCAGGCAGGCGCTCGGTACGGAGGTCACGCTGGATGGTAGCGTTCCTCACGTACCAGGGCGCCTGTGTGACTTTTCTTAGAGCAATGTTCTCCATTGCCTGGAGTCTTGAGCGTTGATGTTCGCTTGCTAGAGCGAACCAGGCCGGAGTAGCGTACGTGAGGTGCGGCCTGACGTAGGTCTTATAGAGCTGGAGTTTTGTGCTCAGGGGCAGATGCGCTCTGAGCACTGGTTGCAGCATGTGTAATGCTGCTTTGGCTGCATTCCTTGCCTTGGTAATCTGTGGAGTCATGGTTAGTTTTTTATCTAGGATTACTCCTAGGTAAGTGATTGTATTGGACCACTCAAGATCCCTTCCCTGGACGCGCAGCCGAGGAGGGGCAGCTCTGCGTGGCCCAAACCTAATAGTTTGGGTTTTGTTCACGTTGAGTGTCAACCTCGACTCGGCCAGCCAGTCCGGGAGTAGGTCAAGAGTGGTTTGAAGCTTTCTGGAGGCATGTACGGGGGACATGGACGATGTGACGTATGCGGTGTCATCCGCAAATAGTGCCAACATGACCCCTGGTGCGACGGGGATTTCATCTGTGTAGGTCGCGTACAGGATGGGTGACTCCCGCTGCCCTGCGGAACTCCCGCTGCGGCGGGGTGGCTGGTGGATATGGCTCCGTCGACTCTTACCTGGAAAGTCCTATTGGCCAAGAAATTGGCCAAAATACGGGTTAGATGGGGAGGGACCCCGGCGTTGGTGATCTTGGTTAGGAGTTCTGGGTGCCAGACTCGGTCAAACGCCTTGGCGATGTCCAGGAACGAGGCAATACAGGTCTCCTTCCTGTTGAGGGCTGCTGCTGCGAAGTGGATAACACGGGAGAGTTGAAGGGTTGTGGAATGGCCAGCGCGGAATCCAAACTGCTCTGGGCGAGGCTTCAGGTGCTCCATTAGGAGCGGAAGAAGTAGTCGCTCGAACAGCTTGGACAACGCGCTGAGCAGGGTTATGGGGCGGTAGCTGGAGGGAAGTTGGGGATTGGAGTGAGGTTTAAGCAGCATAATCACCAGGCCGTTACGCCTTAGGGTAATATCCCAGGCAGAAGATGGAGTTGAATAGCCTGGTGATAGCTGCGAAGATTCTACGAGGGATGTGCCGTAATGCGGCGTTGGTGACTTCGTCCTGCCCCGGAGCTTTTCTTGGTTTCAGCAGGGAAATAGCCTTGCTGATGCTCGACGGGGAAGTGAAGGGGGGCGGGATGGATGGATCCATAGGTTGTTGGAGTTGGGATAGTACCTCCTGTTCCACTTGTAAGTGGTGTTCAGGGTGAAGTGATGGGTTGGGAGTAAAGATGGAAAAGACTCTAGAGGTCACGACATTGAATTTTATAGTCAAAATATGCATCATAAGCAAACAATGTGGCTATGCACACGCCGCGCTACACGAAATGTGGGTAAAATTGATATCAATCGGAAGGAGACCAATATTTAAACAATTTAAGAACAATGCACTAAATATCTAAAGAAAGAAACGAGTGTAATAAATTTATAAAAATTTTTATACTAATAAATATAACAATAAAACAACGTTGGCTGCAACTAAACTTCTGAAACAATATGACAGCTACTTTTAAATAAATATCTAGCTATATGCTATCCTTAATAATGATTAATAAATGAAATTTAGAATAGTAATTATTAATAAAATGTTTATATTTTCAATAACATTTTGGGGACTATAAAGTTAGCTTAAGCTGGCAACAATCAATATTTTAAACAAAAAGAAATGTCACAGACTAATTAAGAAATTGTAATTAGCTGTCAACAGATAAATAATTTACCTTGTCTACGAATTTGACAGATAATAAGAAATCGATAATATTAAAACTATAAATATTTAATTATCTACAGAAATGAAATTTCTATGTAACAATATGTAGTTTATATCTAGAATATATCTATATTTTATAATTATAAAACAAAAGATGGAAATGCTTGTCTCGGAATTTATCTACCTCGCCTCTTTTTAATTTTAGCATAGCTTTCGAGGCTCCAATTAAACACTACGAATTTTTATGGCGTGGACCAATTTAGACGTGAGCAAAATCACATCAGCGAAGCCCTTTTTTCACAATACTTTTTACTAAAATCTAGCCAATAGATTCATTCTACTACCATGATTTTGTAACAAAAACAAATGAAATCTTCGACATAACTATGATTTAATACTCAATACTTTATGAATATCGAATACTTTTCGGTTTAGCTTCTACTGAACCGGATATTCGGTCGAATTATTCGGTTTACTATTTTTTTGTTTTAAAAATAAATGCTGATTTACGGTTCTAAATAATTGCTGACTATACTTATTGAAGGTTAGGAATAATGGGGGGCTAACGCCGGGAATCTCCTCGTGATGCTCCCTGGTTAACAACGGTTAATGAGAACCTTCGGGTTCTTACGTTGGCTAATACCAGGAGAGGGGGTCGGTTATGGGGGTTCGTGTTCGGTCCTTGGCCAATCCCTCAGGGTAGTCTCGTCTGCAGACCATCGTGTTACGGGGGGGGGCGAATCTTGCTCTGGAGCAGGAGTCCCTGCACAGGTCGTGACCACACCGACCTGTACAACTAAACTGAGTGTGAGGCGTGGAGGAGAGAATCCGGTTATCGTTCTGACAGAGGTGCATTAAGAGTGAGGAGGAGTGCCTTTTTTTCTTCTTTTTCATAAAAAATAATAATACTAGAATAGAAAGGGTGGGCAATGACAGTTGAACGAGGTCTTACGTCTCAAACCTGTAATCGGAATAAATATTTTCATGCCATTAGAGACCTAGAGACCTAGCCTGAAGGTTGCTGGGACACCTGAACCCCACGAGAGATCGTTATTAGGCCTCATCTTTTCGCCAGCCAGCACGATAACGCCAGCAACCCTTGGATTTTTCGCAGTTGACGAGGCAGTGTTTCATGGGTGGCTGGCCAATACCTGTATTACAACTACCTGCGTTCGGCTAGAGGAAAACTATTACTTCGGATCCTATTGCTCCTCAACTAAAATCCTGATACAGCAAACACCAATTCGTATTCAAGCGGGTTCGCCAACGCAACACAGCTGTTCTGAGCAGCAGCTTCTTTAGTACAACGTCTTGGAACACGAGCCTGCTTTGTGCTGTGGCCTGTGACCTGTGTTTTGTTCACCGTCGCCTAATCCCTTTAAGGCTTCTGATTTCTCTAATCTAATTTTATCATAAAATTAACGCTCTATAAATATAACAATAAAAAAAACTCTATAATTATTGAAAAATTAGACAGTAAACTCAGAATTTCGGAACTCTAAGAAATAATGTCAAAATAAATGACTGATACAGGTAATGTTTAATGACCGCGATGAATTTCGTAGATCAAACTGTTTTCACTTGTAGCCCAAAACTTATAATAATGTAATTTACCGTGTGTTCGCTTGCCGAAACTTTTATAACTCCCACTGCTAAAGACATCTACCAAATATATGTGAGATGAAAGTCCAGTTTGAATAAACATTTCGTAGACATGAAGGGCTTAGGGACGAAACATAAATTCCTAATAATTATAGTAATAGGCAAGTAGCTTTAAAAAAATGTCAGTTACAGAATAAAGTTCTGGGTATGTTACAAACACGAGTGGCAAAAATCAGCGACTTTTATTATAATGTACAATAATCAAGTGAGTTTGTTCAAAAATGTAATAAAACTATACTTACAAGGAAAATATATTTTATTTTCAAATTATATCAGGATAAAATATTTATTCATAGGAATAAAAAGAAACAAATAAATTATTTACAAGAATAATTCGTATAATAAATTATAACCACATACCTAACAAGTATAATAATTATAATTATATACTATATTTACAACATCTAACTATTCGTGAATACAATTTGATTTCACTCTATTTACAAGACATTCTTATTAGTATTCACATTACCGAGTATTCTTAAACCACAACTAAAAATACATTCAAGAGACCTTCACATGACATTAAAACACCTCACTACAAACCGGTACCGAGGCTACGATGCAAGCGACACGTCTCCACAAAGTTAGACGGCGACGCAACTCTCATCGGTCTCTACACACATACCCACACATACACACACACACACACACATCAGTCGCACACGCAGGCTCGCGCTCCCCGGCAGTGAGAGCGCGTGACGCGCGTACCGCCCCCGCCCCCCGCCCAGCATCAGCTGAGTAGTGCGCGTACGGCGGCGGCGGCGTCAGCGTCCAGCGCGTCGCACAGCGCGGCGTCCATGCCGTCGCCCGGCGCGGCGCCCGCCACGTCCCGCAGCGCGCGGCGTGGTAGCGAGTAGTACACGAGGTAGGCGGCCAGGGCGCGACGCGCGGCGTCGTCGGCGGCCCCGGCGGCCCCGCGCGGGCCCAGGTAACGACGCAGCTGCGGCGCGATGCGAGGCCGCCACGCGTCCAGCACGCCCAGCACGCGCTGTTTGATGGCCAACGTGAACTCCGAGGAGATGAGCGGTTCGTCGAGCTCTCCGTCCGCGGCCTTGTCGCGCGCGACGCGCCGCCCGTGGTTCTCCACTTGAGAGAGAAGGATCTTTATCTGCCACATGTTGTACGCCGACGGCTCGGTCATCGAGGTTTTTATAATCTACGGAGCGAGGTACTTCTGTCAATTATAGTTGTCAGATGGCACAGTCTGTATGACTATAATAAAAGAAAAATCTGAATTGTACCGACAATAAAATATCAATCATCATCATCGCCTTACCTTCAAAAATGTCGTCCACACGGGCAAGGCGCACATCAGGTCTTTGACCACACACTCGTGCGCCACCATGCTCATGCCGGTCATGAACTCCTTCTCCTCCTCGCTGTACTGTCTACAGACGCAACGCTTCGGCAGCGACGCTTCGTTCCTACGCTTCCGGAAAAGACAGTCCCCGCAGACATCGGTCACCACATCCTTATGAAGAAATTGCTTTACGAAATTACGGACCCTCTCGTCGGCAGTGAAAAGATGTATGTGGTCGTGAAGCCAGGGATTGGCGTCCAGGGTGAGGGTCTGAGCCAGCATGGAGAGAAACCCGTCGGGGTCGTCCAGGTAGGACAGGCGGCCCGCACGCTGCTTGATGTCGATGCACCACGTGTATTGGAGGAAAGTTCTAGAATATTTGTTAATAATTCATTCATCCATTCATTATAAGGGTAATATTAAGGCTTCATTATATGTGTAATATTATGAAAATTTTTGTGACTTACTTTAATTGGTCCCAGTTTTGATCCCTATGGAAAGTAATGGGCCAGTATCTAGGGTCATTTATCTTGACCTCCCTCAAAGACTCCAGTTCGGGTATTATACAGGGCGCTTTCATTTCCTTTATTGCTCCTTGTAAGTCTATTACCTGATAATAAATAATTGTAATAACATAAACAGCCTTAATAATGGTCTATTAATAAGTTTTGTTATACACTTTTTTAATAAAATGTAAAAATTAAAAAAATATATATGAATAAATATGGATATAAAGAGTTTCAAACATAAACATTTTGTAACTCTTTTTAAATTTTATTCTATACTGCAAATTTACAAACTGTGGAACATTGCTTAATAATATATAATATTTTATAATTTCGTTTATAGAGTTTAGTTTCTTCCAAAATTATCGGATTTAACAATTAAAAAACCTGTATATGAGCATAGCATAGCTTCCCGGTGTCGAGATCCCTCGGCAGTATCAGTCTCGGCTCCACCGCCAGCACGTACAGGTGACGGAACGCTTGTAAGTGATATCTAAAATTCACAATTTGTGTATATCGATTTCATATTGAATGTCGTGTGACGTCAAATAAAGATACATATATGCGAGACAAACGTCGTTTCAGATTTTATAGTACGATCGCATGTTCTTGTAGAAAAGAGCTCACTTTAATGAAGAACAAATTAAAAGACATTGCATCCCCGTACCTGTTGTCCTCACTGTGCGTGGGGAACTTGGGGAAGAAGGCGGCTATGAGCGCGGCCGTGGCCTCGGGCGAGCGGGAGAGGGTCACGCGGCCTCCTCCTAGAGACAACAGCCCCGTACACAGCGCCACGCACATCTACACACACAGACAGATGTATCCAAAAACGTACTGACTAAAGGTATTTTTAAAATTTATGTTTCCGATAGAAAACTATGTTTAATGAACGTTAGGGCACATAAGATACTCCGCACACACCCACACTGCTGCTAGTAACCTTTAAGCAAACCTTTATAGAAGAATGAATGAGTCATATTCACTGAACTGTCCCAGATAGTTCTACTTCCACTTGCGTGTTCCGCGTATGAGCTGACACGATCCTCACACCTGTATGTCTCCTGCGTGCCTCCCCCCCTCTCTCCCCCTCCCCGTCCTCACCTGCGCGCCGTGTGTGAGCGGTGGCGGCGCGGAGGACGACCGCGGTGTTGCGGCGCGGGCCCGCAGACGACGACACACGCGCAGCACGAGCAGGTCGCCACGACCCGCCATTACCTGTGGGGATATATATACATAGTTATTTGTAATTAATTGGTCACCTCTTGCAGGCAGCCTCTCTTCACCTGTAGAGAGGATTTTACAAATCTTTATAAACAACACAAAAAAACGAAACAAAACTATCTTTGCTCCCATTTTTACTTTTTACTCTTTATTTTGTAAGAAGGTCTTAAAAGGTCAATGTCCGTGAGCCATCCCTGCGCTCAGAGTTAATGCCAGTTCAGAGGCAACAAATAAATTTTGTATGGGAAAACTACAATTTTTAAAACTATTAATTTTAAAAAGTCGTAGAACAATTGTGGTTGGGGTTGATGTAGAAAGGGTGTCTGCAAGAGGTGGAAAATTAATTACAAAAAACCCTGTATATAAATATTTAAATATTTTTTTAAGGATATGATAGTAGAAGACGAGTCATAAGCCGCACCATCCCCGCGGCCAGCAGGCACACGCAGGTGCAGGCCTCCAGCGTGGAGGCGCCCGCCAGGTCCGCCAGCGGGCGCGCGGCCAGCCGCAGCAGCCGCTCGGCGTAGTGCAGCGTGACGTCACGCGCGTCCTCGTCGCCCGTGCCCGCGAAGCGCAGACCCAGCGCGAAACACGCGCCCGACACTATGTTGCAGTACGCCTGGCTGCCGACGAGCGAGTTCGGCAATCAATATTAGGGCAGATACTCTCAATCTACCGCCGTTTACACATATAGACAAAAATCAATTTTACCCGATAATCCAAGACATTATTTTATTATTAAAAATACGGATGATAAATGATTATGATCAATTTACTTCATGGCCTCGTAATCCACGTTCTCCTCCGTGGGCTTGACGAAACAGTACTTCTTGATGGACTCTGCCACCTGACCCTCGACCCACTCCTCGGTGGGCTCTATGTCGTCCCACAGCACCAGACCTGAAAACCATAAAATGTTTAGAGAAAGAAATCTCTGGTTTCATAATTACCTGTGAAGTTAATAATATAGTGTACACCTCTAGATTATATTATAATAGTTTAGTTAACTTTAATTTTATTGGCTTTAAATTTAACATAATAATAATACCCTCCTTATTTCTATGACAAAAATTACATAAAATTTACAACATTAAATAATTACTTCAGATTGAGATTGTAAACTATTTTGAATAATTATTATTATATATCACAGGACAAATCACACAATTGATCTAACCCCATAAATTAGTAAATAATTAGCTTGTGCTAAGGGTGTTAGACAATGATACAAATACATTGAAATTCTCATTATAAATACTGAGAATATATTTAATAAACAACCAAACTAAGAAATACAGACATCTATGTTCATCACATACAAGCCCGTCCCTGTCGGGTATGCATGTATGTACCGAACCCGAACCACTTTGCGTCGCTATTTATTAGGCGTCTTCGCTAAGCACTCGATCAACGGGACGGTTAAGTGAGAACTAGTTTAGTCCTGTTCCCAACAAATCTTTTGAGTCTTTTGTTCTACCTCTAGCTCCTCTTTCCTTTAACTCTTCGTGGCCAATCAGTTCACTTTATAATCTGTTCAAGCTATAATTCATCAGATATGCGGCAACATGTCAATTTCCATTTTAGGTTATGAGCGAGTTGGACTGCGTCAATTTAGCTTTTTTTTTCAACTTTTTTGCTGTTTTTATTTCTATAAGATGAGGCACACATGCCATATAGTTATTGGAATTTTAGAGGGTCGTAGTGCTACTGTCCTGTACTTACCAATTATGTTAGAAGAGCAAGAAGGACCAGCATTGATTGCTATTCTATGTTTTTATTAGAGCAATGTGCTTAAAGAGATTTTTGTGCTTGAAGATAGAGTAAAAGCTATCTTTTTGATAATAATTCTTAACTATTTAGTCTTGCTTTTTAATAGACATTTTATATTTTGGTTTCCTTCACTTGTATACGGTATTATTATTTTAACTCTTGTTTCTTGTTCACTGTTTTGGTAGTTAATTGTATATAATTAACTGTTTATAGACAGATTAAAACATACCTAAAACACTTAACTAACCTCTAGAAATAACTCGCAACATCAATAAATCCGGCCTCACAAAGTCCAACATGTAGGCAGTACTGGGCGGCTTCAACCAGTCTGCCACGGCAGCGCAGCCGGAGCGCAGGTAGAGCAATCCAAGAGCGACGGTAGCTCCCGGTGACGTTACGTCCAGGTTCACAGTGCCCTCGCGGATCGCGAACGAACCTTGCTTGTATTTTTCTTTCTGGGAACCTGTGAATAGTAACGTAATGAAATGTAGTTATGTCGTTATAATAAAACACTTTTATTATTAAAATTACCACATAGTAATGAAAATCAAAATAGCAAGACTAACTGTTCACCAGCTGAGCTAACTCATATAATGTAGAGTGTTCTTTACGGTTGCCAGAGCAAATTGGTTTTTATGTGGAATTATATTCTATCTATAGTTGTAAATAACTTGTGTGTCGTGTAATTCATTTCCAAAAATACTTTCTTAACGGTTGCTAAGTACGTAAGCTTATATAAACCTATGTTGTTCTAAAATAGACCTATGTTCCCAAGTCTTTCTAGGCTCGGGATTTAGGATATGAATTAGTTAGGGCGAATACAAGTTTAGATAATTCTGCAATATTATATTGAAGAAAAGTAACATACGTAAATTGTAGAAAAATGTTAATAAATAAATTTAATCTGTTCTTACTTAAACAACGCCTACAAATTCCTCCCTTTATGGGAAGAAAATTTTGATCATTGATATGTCTTTTTCTAAAAAGGAATGGAAATGGAAAATATAAATCAGTAGCATTTTTGACGAATTACTGAATTTGACGTAGGTATGACGCATGACTTGAGCGCAACAAAGGACTGTCATGAATCTTAGATATATATTATTACTTCGAAACTATGCAATCAGCGGGATAAATGAAAGGAACAAAAATTTTAGCGTTTACAGTTTCCTTTTAGATAACCCTAATTTACACATCAAAAAGTGTACTTTACGTGCGTGACGCAAATTTTGGGAAGTCCTCCAGCGTACATTCATAAATTTAGTGAACAGTCAGTGCTACGCCACTAGGTGTCTCGTAGCAGCTCTACGCCGCGTTAGTGTAGTGAGCGGTCACCGTGCGCGCGCTCGCCGCCCAGCATGTAGGTCCGTAGCGCGGGCGCGAGGTGCTCGAGGTGCACGGCGGGCGCGGCGCGCAGACACACCAGGCCTAGCGCCAGACCCGCCGCCAGCGCGTAGCCCTCGCGCTCCACGCAGTTCTCCATTTCCGGACCCGGGGGTTTGCCTGATGTTTTCATATTTGTAAATTAAAATTCTAATAATACCCCATAACGCATTTCCACATTACCGGGGATACTAGGCAAAAGTACATGCATCAACATATTCGGTTTTCGAAAATACATAAATACTATCCATATAAACAGCACAGCATATTAGAAACATACAAGTTAGTATTACAAATATTTTGTGTGGGACTCGCGAATGCAGACATAGCCTAAATAAGGGCCGCTGCGTCAATCGATCGTCAAATGATTGGTAGATGTATGGTATATTAGTAATTATTAGGTGTGTGTGTGTGTGTGTGTGTCTCACCAATCTCTGCCAGTAGTACTTGTGCGTAGTGCGCGTGCGCGGTGCCCTGGTAGAGCAGCCCGACACCCAGCAGCGCGGCCCCGAGGATGCCCTGCTGGATGTCCAGCTCGATGGAAGTCGGAGGGAGCAAAGGCTCCAAGTGGATGCCCATCATCTTTGTGGCCTGGACGTCCATTGTGCCTGGAAATATAGTATACCTTTGTAAACAGAAAGAAGCATACTATAGCTAACATGTTTATAGACGTTTCCAGTCATTTATATCGTTTTTTCATCTTTCCATTAATATTATATATACTCTTCAGTTGAAACATTCGTTAGTATTTTCTAAAGACACTTAATAATAACCTAATATACATCATCTCCTTCAGATAAAGACTTGAATGACAAATTCATCAAGGTGGGTTACGTTAGAGGCGTTACGGCCTCCACCTTGGCGTCACAGTGAGTGCGAAAGCGATCCCGTGGCGTCCCACTAAGGCGATGAGGTCAACCGTTGGTTTTTTAGTGTGTAGCCTTAAAAATGGAAGAGTCCTCTATGCTGACGGGTAGTCAAACATACCCCCTCGGCCATCACCTCATCACCTTCCTGGCCGCAGTGATGATGCGTAACGCATTTTTCCAATGATAAAAAAAAAAGGTAACAGAACGACGCGAACAGTATTCCGTAGACAAGGTTAAAACATCCGAATAGTGTTAATACATGGTTTCGGACCTCTGTAAGTAGCGGCCAGTCCCAACAACAGTCCGATGCTGGTCATCTCGTGGTTCTTGATCAAGTAGTCGTACATGTTCATGTAGGGCATGTCCTTGAGGTGTCCGTTCAATCCCAGCGCCATGAGAAAGCCCGCATGCTCCGTCGATAGATCCTGTGCTCCCTGACGGACATACAAATTATTTGTCTCATGGCTACTTCTTTACGTATGCGTCTACAACACGTGTTATAGTACGTCTGGATGTATCAATAGTCTCAAACATATTGTTCTCCTACCCGCGGCTTATTAAACAGGATCCAGGTGGACCTGATGGCGGTCCCGGTGAGCGGCACGAGCGCCAGGCCGGCCGCCACGCCGTTGTGGAAGGAGGGCCACAGCAGGCAGTGCGGCGGCGCGTCCCCCCCGGACAGCGACACGGCGGCGCGGCGCGGGGGGGGGCCGCGACCCGTCACGCACAGACGAGCCGCCGACAGGGGCTCCGTCGGGGAGCACGGCAGGCTGCGGAGCGTCACCATGCCTCTGGGGAGCGGGACCACGTGTATGCATGCTTACGGAATATGATATTTAATTAAAAATTTCTATATTCACCTGGCCACCGGCAGCGCCATGGTCCTGGTGCTGATGGCGTACAGGTACTTCTCCTGCTCCTCTATAAAGTCGTGGTCCGACACCTCGGGTCGTTGCGTTAGGTTTATGTTCACGGGGATCGACGATTGTAGGAGGTTGAAAATTTCGGTCATTCTGAAGATAATTCAAATTGTATATCAGTGAAGTCTAAGGCCTCACACATTAATTGAAATCAATAAAATTAAATTGATAATATATAAGTCTACTTTGATATAGAAAAAGAAAGGTAAGAAAGAAACCTATGATCTTTGGGGTAAAGTAGGCTCAATAGCTTCGTGTTCAAGTGTTCCATGCCGGTGTGAGCGTCATCCTCACCCTTGCTGGTCGTATCCTCGGTGTGAGGGAGCTGGGTGTAGGCGGTCTCCTTCTCCAGCACTTCCATGGCTAGTGCTGTTATAAAATGTTCAGTTTACATTATATATATTAAACCCTAGCAAATTTTTGGTTTGTTTTTAAGGTTCCGCGCCTCGAAAGGAAAAAAGGGAACACTTATAAGATCAATTTGTTGTCTGTCCGTCAGTCTGTGTGTCAAGTTTTATTTAATTATGGTTTGATACCTGTTTTCGGAGTTTTACAAACTAGAACTCGGAACATTGAACAATGTAGATAACATTGAGAATTGTCTCGTGAGTCAATTGATATTAAATTCTACATTTATAGAAAAAAGCAAGCACAGCACGGCCGACATATACAGGGTTATTTTTAATTAGTTGACCACCTCTTGCAGGGAGCCTCTCTACATCAATCCTAACAACATTTGTTCTACGACTTTTTAAAATTAATAGTTTTTAAAATTAGAGTTTTCTCATACAACATTTATTTGTTGTCTCTGAAATGACATTAACTCTGAGCGTAGGTATTGCGCCCGGGCGTTGACCTTTTAAGCACTTCTTACAAAATACAGAGTAATAAGTAAGAGTCAGATTTTTTTTTGTTTCGTGTTTATTGTGTTGTTTATCAAGATTTTTAAAAAGTCCTAGAACAAATGTTGTTGGGATTGATGCAGAGAAGCTGCCTGCAAGAGATGGTCAACTAATTACAAATAACCTTGTATATAGACAACTAAAATTTAACACATTCGAATTTCAAGGATTACTAGACTAGTGCCGTCTTACTCACACTCCATGTACTCGTCGCGCCGAGTGGGGTTGCGGCGCGCGCGTTCGCGGGCGGCGAGGTCGTCGCGGTGCACGAGGCGGCAGGCGGCGGCCTCGGGCGGCGGCGACGAGCGGCTGCGGGAGAACACGGCCTGTAGCACCAGCGACGCTGCGGGAGGCAGGCTGTCCATACGCCGGGGGGTGAGGCCTGTGGGCGGTTTATTTTCTGTGATAAGTGTTTAGGGAAAAACTTCTTACAAAGCTAACTTTTGAGTTGAATTTTTAAATTTTTAACATCTAAAGTGATAATGTCTGTGTCACGATTACGTTGACACGACCACATTGTTCCAGTTCGTCACCTAATTGGCTAGAGAGCGTCTCAGCATATTCTTATAACGGATCATTTCGTTCATTACGATCCCTCCCTCGTCCTCACCTCTCTCCACTGCCAGCAGCACGGCCCGTGCGTGCGGTCTGCCGGCGGCGTGTCTCGGGCGCGGCGTGCTGGACCCGCACACTGCGTCGCGCGCGCCCACCGCCCGCGTGGCGCCGCACGCCATGCCGGACGTCGATATTATCTATACACACATCAATACTTTACATATTAGGCTGTGAAAATATTTATTATTATCTTATATTATCTTTTATGAATGCCTGTAGCTGATTCAAATTGTGCACATTAAATATTAAATTATTTTGTTTTGAGTAAACATTTATAATAATAATTCAAGTTTGTAAATGTTTTTCTGAGCTGTATTATTGGACTGACCTCTATGATATCTCTGGACATGTTGTTGACATCTGACATATACGGGTAGTAACCAACATCTACTTCTTTCAACATTGAATTAAGATAGCTGAATATATTCGGCGGCTCCACTGTGAAATAGTTCGGTTGAGTCAACTTCTTCAAGATGGCTTCGGACATTTGCGAATCGTTTTCATCGTATTCGAAACTATAATCTGTTGGAAAATCTAGCCAATAGTGATTCACGTACTGCTCCAAACCCAAATCCTTTGCTATTTGGTACAAAAATGAAGAGAGAGGTTTCAAATTGCTGGACAGCAGCGTGTTAAGTTTTATTTCTTCGTATACTAAATGAAAAGCAAAGAAAACTTGCACGGTGTATGGAAAGAGAAGACTGTTAGTGTTAAATTGAATCGCCTTTTCAGTTTCGAAAGTCTCTTTCTTTTTGGACCGTGTATGTCTGGTTTCTGCTTGTATTTGGTGCAAATTAAGCATATTTGCCAAAGAATTTCCGATGGTTTTATGCATTTTCGAGTTCAACATGTATTCCCAATCGTCTTGGGAACCGTCACTTGATGTTCTTTGCTTCTTCGTGACTGTTTCAACATGTTCCTCCTCACTCTGTTTGCTCTGTGATAGTTTTTCGACATCGTAACCTATAAGCGATAGGATTAAGTTTGAAAACATAATCCATTCTTGATCGGGCGTTAAATCTTGAGTTCCCGGAGCGTTTCGCACTCCGTACCATTTTATGATGACCTGTAATGTCAAAGAAGATTTTATTAAGATACTAGTAAAATGTGTGCTTTTCTTAGACACTGGCTGTAGTCTACGGATCAAAAAAGTAAAACTCAACCACATTATCACCTATCTGGATAATATACTATATATATAATAATGGATTATGTGTTTAGAATGGGATTCAACAGTATGGCCATCGCATCGTAACAGACAGATTAAAATATGCGTTTATAATAGTAGTTGTGAGCGTGTGCGTCGGTGTGTGTGTGTGTACCTGCATGGTGGTGTCTCGAGGCAGCGCGGCGGCGAGCGCAGCGCAGCAGGCGGCAACACGCGGCGCGCTGGCGGGCTGCGGCAGCGCGAAGCGGTACAGCTGGCCCGCCTCCGAGCGTACCGACACGCGCGCGCCTGCCGCGTCGCACAGGCTGCGGACGCCTGGAGACACGAATCTTTTTCGTTATCGTGCGATGGTCTCGGGATTATTAACTTATTATGTTATCCCAAAAAGTTACAAAAGCACCCCATTTCGATATAGATTTATTTACACTATAAATACTTTGTAACTTGAATTTGAAAAATATGTTTGTCAGGCAATGTTTTTAGAAAGTTTTATCATGATCGTTTAGAATGTTACAACACGGATCAGTCACCATAACCACCGACTCACCGATCTCTCTCTGTTCGCATCTGGACCCGCTGGAGTGAGGCACCGGGGACAGCAAGTGCAGGGCCGAATCGTCAAAGGATGGCGCGTCGCGGGACGGCAGCAGGCTGCTGCGGCGGGGGAAAGGGGAGGGGAGTGAGGCGCGAGAGTGGGGGAGCGTGCGCTTGGTGTAGGGGGAATCAATTAGACGCGCTAGGATACCACCCACGTGCACCTGAAAAAGAGAGTTATGTATTGAAATGAGACTTTTTAATAGAGAATACGACAAAAAAGTATTTCACCTTGCCGACAAAACTGTTCCCAGACTGTAGTATTATGTTGCCAGTTTCATCAATTAGAGCTATCATTTTTAAATGATCCAATACGACTGCATCTTTGGCTAATACCGAAGAGATCGAACCCACGATAATGTTGCTTTTAAACACTTGTCCGTGTGAGTGTGATTTTTGTAGCCTCACAATTTGAAGCCTGGTGACACCATTCACTTTAACCATAAAACATAGATAATCGTGACCAACTAAATCTGTATGCAAAAATGCTTTTATATCATTTCGACTTTCTACGGGATCTCGTCTTATTACTTGACTGTCAGTCCAGATGTGATCTAAACAAACATCGGGATATAAAGGCAAAGATGGTAGTGTCTGGGCCATTGTATTGGCTGTCATTGAAGTGGAGCTTGCTTGACCTATAGACGCATGTGGGGATAGCCCTTGTTGGTGAAACATATTTGCCATTGGGCTATTTTGTCGAGATCTCGTCGGTGTAACCAGTCCTTTCTTGGAGTGGAAAGGACTCCCAGCTGTCCAACTAGTAGTATTCCTCATGCTATGCATCGAACTACCCACAAAATCGCAAGACTGATTAAACACATTAGAAGAATTCATGTTCGGACACATAGCCAGACATTCATCGCGAACTGCTTTTCTGATTTTCCACAATGAATGGGTTTGTAACTTCCAATCATATAACAATATTATACTTGGCGTAGTGCTCACAAAGATTATTTGTAAATCTCCATCGTTATAATACTGAAGGCCTTGGGCTGATGATTTCATTAATATTGGAGTAACTTCATCCAAGGGATGGGAAAGCGAGAAACAAGTCGGTAAAGGATATTCCTGGTCATATCCAGAAATGGATTCGGCTCGCAACCGCGCGCTCATATTTAACGGAAATGTACGAGATTTAGAAAATGTACTGTTATGAGATTCATTTAATTTTAATAGTGAAGTTGCTAGTAAGGAATTATGTAAAATTGGTGTAGCATCCTTTTCTAGTAAGACCCCATACTTCATCGGCCATACTTTCTTAACTTGGAAAGGAATACTTGCTATGTATTCACGACCATCCGTTGCATACACTCTCATACACTTGTTATCAATAAGAAGTATTGAGGGCATAATTTCGCTCTGAATATGCTCAGTGGTGTCTTCAATTTTAATGTTCTTCTTGATATCTCCTATTTGTGAATTTAAAGCATCTATAAGCATGGTATTGTTAACTTCGACATGAAAATCTGCAAAAGTGGCGTGCTTTATTGGATTATCTATGGTATAACAAGCAATGGTTTCTCTATGCTCCGGACCAGACAGTTTGGATGCTGGTGTTGAAATTAAACCTGTTGATAGAAATGTTTGTCTTTTAAAATATGTATAGCTTTAAAAATTAAAGTAACTGTTACTATGCAAAACACAATAGCATATATAGTTAAACAAAATTGAAAATATAACAATAAAACACACCTTTAGACCAAACAGCAGTCCTTCCTTTCACATACAACTCTTCTTCATAATAACAATCAGTTTTAGGGTTTAATGGCTTAGACTCTAAGGGCTTACTTTGTGAACAGTTCAAATTAAACTTTTTAGACATATTACTAGAACTGTTAGCACTACTGCCTCTAGATGGACCCGCTGAGGAAACATCATCCTTACGTAATCCACTCATAAGTTCGGATTTAATTGATATGTTGAAATCATTCTTCAATCTACTTGGTGGGCGAAAAGAATCCATGTATTCACATTTCTGTTCTTTTTGATATTCTTCCAAGTAGTCTTTCTCTTCTAAAACATTTTTTTATAATTACAAACAAATGATCATTTTATTTTTATATAACAATAAAAACAATAGCTTAATATAAAGTTATTTTCATAAATTAAATAGGGAAATATATTATTATATTCAAATAAGATATACAATTACAATGGGATCAGGTAGTTTTTAGTTAACTAACAACATTTCTTCAGCAAAAACAAATTCATAAAAGCTCACCTTCAACTCTATAATAAACTTCTCTGATACACCACCACTCATCCTCCTCCACGAGGTTCTCGTCCTTGATAGCAAAGTTGGATAGTTTGTACAACAACGACTGCTCAGAGGACACATTGTGGCCCTTACTGTAAATCTTACCAGGGTGCTTAGATAGCACTGTTCTACCGTGCGGGACAAATTCCTTTAAGAATTAAATTACTTGTTAGTATCTAGACGTTAGCGTAAACAATTTAGAATATATAATTTTTGATTGGAACATTTAATTAATATGAATTTCATTACAATTTGAATAATTTAACTATTTGTACTGTAGAGACTAGTATATAATAAATTAAAAGCTTGATTTATGTTTTTATTATAAAAATATTATAAGTTTTCGTTAAACAAATTTTCAAAACATACCAAGGGTTCGGAAGCCGCTATCATTGTTTTGTCATCCAGATTTGAAATATTGCTAAAGAAAAACGTTTATGCAAGGAAAAATATAATTATTGAATTAAATTCAATAAGATTTTGTCCTTGTTTTACGTATTTATCAATTAATCTGCAAAAAATTGGCAAAATCCGACTGTCGGAATAACAAATAGTAAATTGATAAACGACTATTCCTGTCATTGTGACAACGTCAAATCTCAAAACTTAAAATAGTGTTTGTATACCAAGTATTCCGGTAATAAATTTAAATATTTCAGAATAATAAATTATTAGATAATCTGATTAATATCTAAAAGCAATTTTGATTTTAAGTTTATAAAGTAAAAAATAAATTAAAGCAAATTTATGAAAATTTTATAATTTTCCTACTATTCCCAAAAATATGTCGATACTATTACTTGATTCGAATTCATTTAAATATTTTCCTAAAGATCTTTACTATATAGGCTTTCCATATGTAGATCTGAGACCTTGGACCGAAAAACCGCGGGAAATCTTAATTTTGTCTTTTTTGTTTTTTGTGTTTTCAAATTTTAAATAAATATCACTTAACATTTTTATATAACTTGTAAATACTCATTAATATTATTTAATTTGAGTTTATTGTGTTCATATTTAATGTAACTGTTGAGTGTTTTACATATTATTTTGTTCCCCTCTAAATGCCCCCAATGGTCCTGAGGCTTCATCCCCCTGGTAGCCAGTTACACCACAATACAATAAAATTAATCTAGAATGGACACATACCCCTGTGGGTCTTTCTCTTTTTTAAGTACGGGTTACCACCCGTAGATTCGTAAACATTGCAATAAAAAAAAGGAGTCTCCATGGTTTAGAAACATTTTTTTCAGATTGCAATGTAAGCTTGAAACTTCTATTATTTATTGATTCTCAACCCGTTATCACAACAACAAAGACTTACGACAGAAACTGATATCTGTTTAGATCTCTCCAATTGGCAAAAAACCCTTTATTGTCTCTTCTACAATCTCTTGTAGAAGAAATAGATTCCTTTGATTATTGGCGTCATAAATCTGCTCCATATCTAAACAGCAGTTACAATAAATTTATAAGCCTCCACTCTCCACTCGTCGCTCAGGCTTAATTCCTCCTTTTCACGTCAACTACGAATTTTAAAATTACTGTGTTCAAATTTCATTCTCAAGGACATTAAAAAAGTTTCAATTGTTACTGACACTTTATTTAATAATTTTCACTAAACTAATATTGAGTAGGTATCTACAATAGTCAATATAATATTATTCAGAAAATATTAATACAAAATTGAATAATATAATGAACACTTTCCTGCTATATATATAGAAATAGTTTTCTTTCTTCAATAGCACGGTTGCATCATAAAGCAACTTACAAAAACTAGAGTTTGGGGGAGAATAAAACGGAATCTCCTTAAATGTGGTCAGTATTATAGTATATGTACATGATTTTATCCGATATTACACCTACCACAACGGAGTACATATAAAAATAAAACAAGGTATATGTTAATATGAATAAACTTTATTACTACATAAAAGTATATATCGAACCGCGTCTGTAACAAAACATCAACAAAATACTTTGGAGCCAACTTAACGCTTTGGGTGCCGACTTATTATGCCCTAATACAGACCAGTGTTTCTCAAACTATAAACAATCTAATAATAAATTTGCAATTCAACGAATTATATCATACACGATATTAATATTTGATATAAATATAATGTATAATTCGATATTGCAATATCGCAAAAAATGTGCCGTTTGTGTGCATTTTGTTCAACATGATTACAGATTACAGCTCATTGTTTGCGATAGCTTAAATTACAGATATATATTTATTGACTATCACCTCTAATTCCGCCAAGACGGAATAACTTACATTAACGCAGATCTGCCAGCACCATATAAACCATTCCATAGGTTTTTGTTTTCATGAGAATATTTAAGCTCACATTTTAAGTTTCTACTGTGTATAATGAATATATTTAAATACGTATTTAGTATTTACGGTTGAAATACCATCTTCTGTGGCCCCTTGGTCATATATATCTTAACTCTAGTATCTTCAAAATAAGGCTCTGATCTCGACAAGGCAAACAAATATCATAAGATTGTTTTAATATATCTTATAAAGCCCCTTAGCTCATCGAAAAATCTCATTAAGGAACCGTTAACATTACAAAAAAAATCAATAATCAATAAAATATTTCACAAAATAAAAATCAACAATTTTAAACATGAATAACCTAGTTTATAAACAAAGAGAAAACTTTTAATGTATATGCCGGAATGCCAAACCAGTAGGTAAGAAAACTAATTACCTATTTAATATATATTATGGTAAACTACTTACATTAACTAACATTTGGTCTTTGGATGAGCATGTCACGTTATGGCTTGTGTCATTTGTAAATAATATAAGTGCACTTTTCGAATTTAGTACTTGAATATTTTTTCTAAATACTATTCTAGACTAGACCAGCAACAAAGCTTCGCACCATTAACCGTCATTAAAGATCTTTTATTAATAGAATCACAGAAGCGTTAAATATAATAAAATAAAAAAACAAGAACTTTGAGAAACACTGTTCTACAAAAATTTATAACTAAACTACGAAGTCGTTAAACATAGCTTAAAACAAAATGTGCAATGATTTAAAAGTGAAATCCATGAAAATTTTCGATAAACCTCAGGTACCTAATTGGGACATTGACAGGTTAAAACAAGTTTCAAGATAGTTTGACACATTAACGAGTGATTATAAATAAAGAGGTTATTATACTCTATTTAAGTTATCACAAGGACAGTTGTGAGTCATACCCACGAAGGCTATAAGGCCTTCAATGATTTCATTCCGATAATATCATGTTTTTGATAAAATAAAAACTAATTATTTTACTTCGATTAAAATTGAAACCACAACTGGCATATATTAACATATAAAAATATATAAATAATTGCACATAGCAATGGTATAAACATAAACAATCACCTTCAAAATGCAATGCAGTCTATGCACGAGGTGTCTTAGATAGATTAGACTATAATCTATTATTAAGGCGATTAGTAACCTAACTATACATAATGAGGTTAATATACAGTATGTATGACTTATTTTTTGGCATTTTTAAAATTATATTGTGATGAATGGCCAGAACACAGCATCTTGTGTTAAGCAAATATCAATAATTGACAATTTGTTAATAAGACCGCCCGTATGCCTCTTATTACAATTAAAATCATAGATTTGATATATTTTTAAAAGTACACGTAAAATAGATTATGCTTTGTTAACCTGTGATATATATTTATTATTAACCTATCTATCACCAGTTTACACCTAACAAGCAACGCAGCCTACCGACCAAATCAACTAAGTATACATATATCTCTATTTAATATAATATAAATAAAGTCTATCTCTAATTATAAAAACTACGATTAAAAGTGTACAATCCATATTAATCTTTATGCGTACAATGTAAAAGTACTATATATAAATATTATCTGATGATAAAGTAAATAATTTTTGGAATATCTCATTAAGGCTAGTTGGTATTTTATACCTTGGAAGCGTCTTCGCTTACCGAGTTGGTCTGTTCCAGCTTGGACGTGTTGGCGGCCACTTCGGCCAACGTGGCCAACGCGAACAGATCCACATTGCCGTGGTTTTGATCGCATATGCCCATGCTTTGGATTGTGCACGGGGCTTCTGTAGCTATCTTAATTTCTGGACTTATCTTATTGCCTCCATTCATATTGTGTGACACAAGGCTGTTAATTTCCAGTCGTGTAATGCTGATTTTCCTCGGTTTCCGCTTCTGACTTCCTATGACTGTCTCCCGCCAACCTTCCGTTATATCTGCGCCATACCTTTCGTCCATCACCGGACGTGGCACCGAGTTTATTATTTGTGATGACTCGAGCGCCTTTGGTCGCAAGTTTATGGTCTTTTTCTTACGCTTATTTTCACGTTTTTTCTGTTGAAACTTTTCTAAACTAAGGGAGGGTAGAGCTCTTATTTTCGCTTCTAAATCGAAGTCGGCAGCCTTAAATGTTTTGTTAGCGTTATTGTCTGGTTCGGGCGTGTCGTTTGGTTCTACATTTGGTTCACTTTCGATGGTTATATCGTGCTGTATATAGTCAGCGTTAAGTTTCGATTCGTCGATCATTGTCACGGTAGATTCTTCGAGTGAAGATCCTGGATCCCAACTACATGAAGCATTGTAGCCTTCGTCCGATAATCTATCAGGACAATCTCTTCTCTGCCTCTTATTCACTATCAGTCCTCCAACAGCCATGAATTCCTGGTACCTTTTTCCTTTGCATGTTCTACCAGATTTGGAATTCTTTTCGTCATCCGACCAGTTTCTCTGGTATCCATCATCATCTTTTGAAAAACGGTTATCCACTATTTGGTCAATGACATCTTGGTTAGTCATCTGGTCGTTGACTATTCCATAACGTTGCAATCGTTCTTTCTCTTCAAAATCATCTTCAAACATCCTAGTGGTTTCAGTTAGAGCGTTTTGTAGTTCTCGTATACTGTCTTCACGGTTGGATTTAGGACTTTCTATACTGTTATGAGATCTGTATTCTATTGGAGTTGAGATCGCGGTAAATTTATAGGAAGGGGGACAATAATATGGATTAGGAGTTTGGACGTCAGTCTTGGTAGATAGAAGGCTACTTAATCCTCCCATTTGAGCTTCGTCTGCCAACTTGCCGGGCGTGAACATAGATAGGGGTTTAGGATCAGTCTCGGAATCGCTCTCATTTGGCTTTTTGTTGTAGTCAAATTTAGTGGAATTATTATTAGTTCTTTCTAATTCATGATCTTGATATTCGTTGGAGGACTCGATTTGTTTTTCTGTGGACTCCCGAGGCCTAGAGGAGAGAGTGCGTAGTGGTGGTGCAGGCAACTTGTACCACTTGAAGTCTGGATTGGCGCTGAAGAACGCGTCTTTGTACTGTAACCAAGAGTATATGTTTAATCTTAGTGGTAAAACCTACTCAGAATTACTAATAAAATATTCACATACCTGTTTAGCAAGACCTGTATAACAAGCTTTCTCTTCCTTGTCCAAATTGGCCCACCACTCGCCGAGAATTTTCGTTATAGATCTGAAAGTACGATATAATATTTCTATAAATACGTTGTTGAAGACTACATATGAATGTATTTTGGATAAACAATTGGATATTACTACAATATCTCGAAGAAATTTTATGTTTGTTGAATATTTCAATTACATATGGGTAGATAGGATGACAGTTTCATTAAGTATATAAAATAATAAAATTTTAGTTTTTAAAACTTTACATTTGAAACTTAAATATACTTAGCGGATAAAGATCTTATAACAAAAATAGAGGTGGGCGAAAGAAAAACAAATAAATAAATATACGCATGCGAGAATAATTAATAATATGTGAATACCATTGAATAATTCCTAAAATCTAAATATTCTCTATACTAAACAGTACAGTGGGCTTGGCTCCATAATATTTGGTGTTCAAAATTTATTGTATTTAGTTTTATTACTATTCAAAAAGCAAAAGTAAATAATTTACATTCAACCAATGAACAGCTTTGGTCAGAGAATGGTTTACATTATTAAGAACAGTTTCGCCTCCTTTTATCTTAAATAATAGTGACACATCTTTATCATGCAAATAATACAACTTCTGTATTGTTTTTGATTTTGTATGTATACGAAATTTATAAATTGTCTAGATATAAAGCAATCAGTTTTATAGCGGTATCCCCGCTGTTATTTCTCGATTAGTATCTCATGTTTGACACAATCAAACGCTTTGGAAAGATCACAGAAACCATCCAAAGCATCTATTAAATCCTTCCATGCATCAAAAATATACTTTAATAAGTCAACAAACCAAACTGCTTATTTGTGGCTGTATAGTATCGTGGGATCGGGAAATACACCGCTGTTAATACGTCTGTTAAATACTATTGATAAACAGGAAGCAATAATAGTGAGTATCGATTTTTTTCCCAGAGGTCAGCATTATTGTTAGATCTTAAGGAATTAACTACTTGAAAAACATCAATATGATTATAATATTTGAATTAGAAGTTACCAGGATGTTCTTCTATACTATTTTTCAACAAAGCCTGTTCTCACAAGGGCCTCACCCTTATCTAATAACAAGGGTGTTGCATTTATTTTTTTATATGAATTATTTATATGAATCGACCATATCTGACCTGTTTTCTAAATTCGGATATTTGTCACGCACAACGCTGCGATGTCGTTTGCAGAAGATGAGGAAGGCGTTCATTGGCCGCCGCGCGTGGTGCGCCGGCTCCTCGCACTCCTGGTCTTGCATTGTTAATGTCTGTAATTCAAAACACATATAGAATTCAGATATTTTTCTCTGTTAAAACTACATAAACCATTGTATTTTCATTAAATGGGATTTAGGTAGGAGGGTTATGTATTTTTTTATTTTTATAATCCTTTGGCTTATAACCTTTATATTAAAATAAACAAGATTGATCATGCACTAATATCTCAACGACTTTTTATATCAATGTGTTTTACAGTGAGATAGCAAATTGTCTGCCAATATATATGTATATGACAAATTAAGTCTTATAGAATAAGTCTTTATTAAGTCATCGACCTGTTATCACTGTTATCAGGATAGATGTACTTGGCAAAGAAATATAATAGATAGTAATTGATAAATCATATGGAAGTACATCCTGCAGTTCTGGTATATTTATTGAAGTATTCTTATTGTGTCTAATAAATAATGACATCATTTCGAAATAAAAGTTTCACTAGGTAATGGTAAACTAACTTAATGGTAACGAAACATCAAGATATCTTTTATGTATTGTAAAATACTTTTTAAAATACGCCTTGTATTGTGATACTTAAAATGGTTTATTATTACTGTCAGTTAAAATAAATTATAAAAAAATCTAGATTTTTTTATTAAATTATTATTAATTATCATTTATATAGAGTTTCCCAGAGGTCGCGAGTTCGAATCCCTACCCGTGTCGGTTTATTTTTCATTCTATATTTATATAAATTTAAATAAGCTTAACATGACTATACGTGTTTTATAGATATTTTCAAACATTATTATTAATTGTCACTACGGTCACGTCAGAATCTTGAAATTGTCGTGGAAGATGAACCTAAATGTTAATCTTAGTAACCTGTGCGTGTTATATCAAACAATATGTCATTTGTAGCAACCTGTGTGTATCTTAAAACATTTACCGCAACCGGTTGCGGTCCAGGTTGCGCGTGAGATTTCACTTTCGTAGGCCGATGCCCTACCTCGGCATACTTCGAATTTTGGTCAAGGTCATCGCGACGGGATAATGCACATAACGGGAAAAAATATATGTTACAGTACTCGAATAACAAATTTAAATTTACAATCTTTTCATTAATGGAGATCTGACTATTAAAATATAAGCCTTTTTAAGAAATTAATTAAGAAAATAATGAATATTTATTTTATGTTTATTCTTCATATAAACAGTATAATTGAATCCGCTTTTGAAATTTAAATGACCTCGAATTAGTCGGAATCATATGCAACATATTTGTGATATTTTCTTGATATGAAAAGGAAATATTTGACATTTATAAAGATCAAGGACCGGTAATTAGAGGTTTTATACTTTTTAGTTAATTAAGATAATATAATAGCTGAGTTTCCTAGTCATGTATATGTGGTATAAGTATACACAAAGGTGTATGTAATACAAAAGAAATTATGTTTATTACTTGTTAATAATGTTTTAATACGTACTTATCTTCACGCCCGTTTCCCATTGGGGTACTTAGAGACAGCGCAACACAAGAATCTACGGTTCAAACCTCTCTTTCACTTCTTTAGTATTAATATCTACATTCATACATCGGTCATAGTTATTATTAAACCGAGGCTTTTTTTATCAATTATATATATTTGCTATGAATGACCTCAGCTACGGTTATTATAGATCAGGCTATAATGGCAAATATCTAAGAATCACCGAGACAAAGCTGAGCTTGGCCTTCGGAATTCTGTCTACTATTAGGTATACTGTAAAGTATAAATCATTTGATCTAGTTAGAAGGGAGTGTTTTGTTTTATGTCTGGGCGGTGCTATGACTTATTGGTATGCTCACAAAAAGTTTTGTTTTCACATGTTTTCTCTAGAACGTGACTTGCAAAATAATAAAAACGTAAATATAAGCGCTATAACACCGTTGAAATTATACACTGCTTCTATTTTTTTTTTAATATTGGCAATGAATCATAAATATTTATATATGTATATAGATTCTCTAAACCTTAATTAAAATCCACATATTTCATTTATTACAAGTATGTACAGAGAAATGTAATATATATTTCCAAATATTTAACATTTCAGTGTGAGTGTGAAGTGCCGTGAACACATATTGAGGTCAATGTTAAACGATGACACGGTGTTTCAAATTGGGAATCCTTATTTCATACTATACTTGTACTTTATTTTCAATGTTCTTTTTTTTTTAATGAACAAGAAAATAAGAAATGAGTTTAACAAAAAAAAAAAAACAGAATCTTTTATAAATCTCTGTCACCTGTCAGTCACTACAATTTTTAACACATATTACGAAGATTCAAGTTTCTCTCAAGTTATGATCTTGCTTTCTTGCGACAATAATAAAATAAATACCTACATAACTGCAACTTATATGTGTAACAAAGATGGCGTGGATACGTAGATCACCAGATGTCTTGAATTGAGATTAATCATTAATCAACGACAATAATAAGACACGTGGTGTACCTTGTCTATTAATAGATAATTTATAACATGATATTAAATTATTCGGATAACATTGTAATAACTTAATAATAAAAACAGTTTAAAACTAAATAACTATTAATCGTTTATAATGACTGTCAGGGGACGCAATGACCTAAGCGAATAGCTGAAGTAAATGTAGTGAATGAAGTAAATCTCATTCAATTTCTATTAAAGATTGAAATTACAATGAGTTTCTCGTTTTTTAATTGTCTGATCTTGGATAGTTTTCAATATAGGTTTCTAGATCATTTAATTATAACTATCCATTAGGTTGTACTATATTTACGCAAATTGTAAGTAATAGAATAAATGGAGCTGGTTATATTGATATAGGATTACTATGTGTAGCTCCTAAAATGTGTCCAACGAAAATAAAGAGCTTCCCTCTCTTTTGAGTTTGATTAGACTAAGATAAGTATTAGTCTCCTACTTATAGCTTCCCTACTGTATATATAAAACCTATGTATGTGATGCTTTATATTTGTTGACAGCAAGGTTGACAGATGACATTACTTGAAAACTGTCAAACGCTGAAAACAGACAATACTAAATAAGGCGGCACACACGTAACATTAAATTCAATTTATTGTTTAAATATCCATGAAATGTGTTGTCGGTCCTTCTTCACAAACCTACCCTTTGTATTCATGCAACTAGAGCCTGACGGTTCATACATGAAATGGATGATTATTTGTAATGAAAAAACATTTGACTTTGAATATCTGCACTTCACTTGATTTACGAAACAATTACCTAGAAATGTCTAGGTAATTTGATTATTTAAATGTATTTTATCTTAAATTATTAGTTTCTTATTGCTCGTGGTAATGATTATTATTATATTATTACGATATTTTTCGCTTCCTGTATGAGAAAATGCTATATAAATAATAATAATTTTATATAAGACAGTACTGGGCAACTTCTTATAAGATAACTAATGAAAATGAATTTTAATATTTTTTTAGGATAATACGTTCATGACAACCGAAAGGACAATTTCTCAACTATTATGCAACAACAATATCTCATTATCAATATTAGCAACAATTAAAGAATTATTTTAATTCTTTAATTGTTGCCAATATTTATTTCTTCGATTCGTTTAAATAAAACTTTTATGTTTATACATTTACAATAATTTAGGAGTACAATTATAAACAACAACAAAAATCTGCCAAAAATACAAAAATGGGTCAATGCACGACCATCCGCTGTTGCCAAGGATACATACGCCTGATGAGAATGTGATGTTCGCAGGTCTCAACCACGACATAAAACAATATATTATGTAATATGATGATATTGTGTTGCAAAAATTTTACATTTGACTTATTTTGTAGATAGTACGAAATATTCACTTACTATCTTTAACATAATGACTTCTACAATTAGTACCTACGTAATCTTGTACGAATTTATTACATTTAAAATTAATTATATCATGTCAAAACTACGATGAAGTCGCGAACGTGTAATAAGCCTTAGCTAGGTGAGGTCAAGCCAAACTCGATGTCGATGCCAAGGTTCGTATCGGAACCAGCTTCGTGCGAAAATGACATTACAAGGTCATGCTTTTTTGTTTTCTGTGCTTTGTTACCTCACAGACCATTATAAATTGAGCCTTCAGTCATAGACGCTATTTTCAAGTCTATATAAACATATTTATTATTGATGATACGTATTATTGATTTTTATGAAGCAAGTATAACACTAAAGCCATTTAAATATTTTCCCATACCTAAAAATAATTATAATAGCAGAAAATATATAATTGTAATGTTATCATAGAGGAAATCGTTATCAATACTTGCGACCTATAACCGAATATACTATAAATAACATTACGAATAATTATCGAAATAGCCACTACACCTCATAATTGCGGTTAAAAGAAAAAAAGACTTCAATATAGACACATATACATACATACACATCTACATTAAAACACACATACACATCTACATTCAAACACACATTCTTTTACCAGATCATATTGAATAAATCAAACAAATAAAGTGGCTATAATCAATACCATATCTTTCAAGTATATTATTTATGTATTTACAAACACATGTATACAAGAGAGGAGCTATTAGCATAGTATGTTGTTTTCGAGACGGCATAATTACATATATTTAGCTATAATTAGAAAATACGTTTCGGTACTGAAAAAGAAAACAATCGTTCGACGTGACGCTGAGGACTGTTTTAAGTAAACATTGTTTGATATCGTCTACCTATAAACATTTAAACTTGTTAGGCTTATTTTATAATTTTCATATTTTGTACTTATATATTTTATTTAAGGAAAAATATTCATAAAATACGAACATTTTTTTTTTTTACATAATTACTAGATTTTAGTATGTAATAAGATGTCTGTAAAATGACATAGATGTTCTGGATTCATTATTTTCCTAAAATGCTTTTAATTTTAAATCCTTCATATTAGCGGTTAGGCTAAAAAAAATTGATTCGAAAACATTATGCATAAAGAGTTTAATCACATTTACATAAATGAGAATTTATGTAGTCCTAATAAATAGAGCTTCTTGGAACTAGTTTTTCTACACATATGCAAGTTACTATTAAGATTTTTTTTTATTTAACTTAAACCGAATCATGTTTTATTATTAATATTTTTTGGGTGTCATAGATAAGTGATGTTATAACTTTTACTACATATAAAGTTCTCTTGACGTAAGCAATTATATAATTAGTACAAAAATGGTTCTAGATACCACAATCAAATCCAAATAATCGAATTAACTGGACAAATATATATTTTCTTCAAATCCAATCTAATAATAAGACTACTACTATACTTTATCTGAGTTCTGTGTCTACTGACAGGACCAATTCTATCATCATAGGACAATATAAACGGTACTTCCCCTACCATTAACAAATGTCTCAGAACTAAACCAAACAGCTTGGCACTCGCCTTGCGAACATGGCACTACATTTATATTAGTTATATCAGTATAACATTTTCAACATTATTGTCTTTTTGAGAATTCTTAAATGATGATTTTTGATTGCGACTTCAGATTGTATGCGAGTAAATAAAACATTATAAGAAAATAAAATAACCGAGTTTAACCACCATATGGCAACACTGATATCAAAACTTCAAACACAGCCATGTTGATTGCTTAATTAAATACTTTTATCAAGTAACCAACTTTTTCTAGTGGTTTTTAATGCTATGTGAAACAACAACGTTGTATCTTCTGACTTCGGCTATGAATATTCTTAAAATATCGAATATGCTTTACATAATACCAATTATGCTTTACATGATACCACAACAACAATTTCGAACAGACTAAAAACTTAAATATGATGCAAATACAATATAGTTATATTAGTTAGGTAGTTTGTTTTCCTTGTGCTTTTGATAATTGTACTATTACGTTGCTATGACAGATATACTTTCTTTAGCTAATATTCAGCTTCTATTTAAATTTGGATGCAAAGTAGGTATTATACTATAATAACCTGCGCTGGATTTCAAGCTTTCCAAATTCGAAAATCACATACCTACGTACTAAATGATTTTCTAATTGTTATGTGATGCTCATACTTGCAGACGGTCCGAGAGATAAGACTAGACTAAAATCTAAATAATATACCTATTATCTTGATATACACCGTTTAAGGTTCTGAGTTAATTATGTTTATAATAAAAGTACAATTTTTCTGCTCTTTATAACGAGTAAAAAACGAGTTTTAATTAAAATTATTACTAAGTTGAAGCCGATAAGACTTACACTTTTAACATTATATTATTAACGAACAGGGAAAATAAATCCTACAAGAGCACGTGTATGAGGTTTGAAAGTTATTTATATAAGTGTAATCGGTGTATTGTCAAAAAAATCGCATATGGTTTTTTGAGACTCAATGTATTTTTATAGTTTGTCTGATTCTTTAATTTCTTAACCTATAATAAAAGGGTGTGTGTTATATAAAAACTTTTTAACATTTGAACTACTTTTTTAAGAGAGCTGTTTACGGCGTCAGTCGGTCGTGGATATGTCACTGATACGGAGCCCCATTTAAAAACATATTAAAATCGTAAATGAAGTGTATAAAACTATATAAAATATAGATGTTGATTAACGAACGAACGATAGACTGCAGTCACAAAGTACATTAACACATGCAGAGATGCCTTTGCTAACAAGTTTGAGATAATGTATTTAGTAAAAGAGTAAAAATTGGTATTTCTCTTTTCATTTTATACCTACATACATTGTTATTCATGACTTTATCAATTAGCTAGTAAGTACAGAACGAATTCACATCGATTTAATAATAAACAAGAATTATCATCTATCAGTCAATCGGATTTCACTTTTATTGTTTACGGCGACTTTTATACATAATTAAGTTTCTAAAACAAATAATAAACACTTAAAATACCTATACGAATCATGTATTTATAACTTAATAACGATTATACAGTTCCATTTGAAAATTGTTACTATATTCATAATTGAAGATATACTAATTACTTATAATAACCTACCATGCTATTTTGTTGCCATCTGATCAAAAATAACACGTGACTAGCTATCGGATATACCTACCTACCTATTAAAAATAGTCGTGTTATATATTTATTTCATCACTGTGGTAATGAATCTAGTTTTTTATCAATCAATCATTGCTATTAACGAACAATAAAGTAATTATATATAAGTACCTACTGGTTAATATAAAAGTGGTATATTTAGAGTATTTTAATAAAATCTAGCTAATGTTAATGTATTTAATAGATTACGCCCACTAGGTAGGTATTATTACTATATGTACGAAAACGGAAAAATAAATCTGTTAATGTAAAATGCGAGTGATATTGCATGACTGACGTATATAGCATTTACACCAGAAATAATTGAGTAGGCGATGGTCATTATAAATAAATACACAACATTTCATGGCCTATTTTAACAATATTGAATGTTTTTAAACAATACATTCGATAAGTCGAGAGCGTTCCATTTTTAGTGTGTTGTATACATTGTTGCAATGTGGAATGTTTTATAGTATTCCTTTGATAACACTGGCCCCATAATCGGAATAGAAAGTGATGGTAACGATAATCAGCTCATTTGGCCTAGCGACTATGATTTTTGCTGCATAATTTTCAAGGGCATAATGTACTGCCAACGTCTCGTCCAGTATGGACACCCGTGAACTCTATTTACCAATTCCATACAAATCATGAATGAAACTCGCGTCGGGTTAACATTAATCTATTCATAATAAGACCTCAATTCGATAAATTATTGCAGTAATAAAAGAAAATACTTACGAACTCGGCAGCGATACGTGTATCACACACATGACGTCATTTGACGCAACTGAAACCCGAATTTTTAGGGAAAATGTATAATAACCGTGAGGAAAATAGCACAATTATACTCTATACACTATACTTTATTAAATACAAAGTTATCGTTAAGTCATTACAAGTAATTTAGGACATTTTAAAATATTTATTTGTTGTCACTGACTCCAGTTTTGACAAGATGGTCGCGCACCGACTGTTTTGCTTTGGTTGTCAGCTGATACGAAAGACTATTATGGTTCAAGTGTAGCTGAGTTATGATCTTTCTCTTTTTAATGCATCGTATTCTGTCTTATGTAAGAGCGAGACAGCTAGTGATACTCGATTTATCAGAAAGACTAGAAACACAATAAACGTCATTTTCTTATTGCAATATTTTAAAGCAATGGAAAAATCTCTTTTAAAACTGGAGTAGAAATGTGATGAATTGAAAACAGTAACAGAATGATAATAAATGACGTTTTATTTCACAATAATGTGAAATGATTAAGTACAGCGCAGTTTAGTTTATATTTGGATGTGACAAATAACTTTATACATTGCAAAAATGCGCCATCTGTGAACAATTCTGTAAACTACGATGTATGTGGCATCTTGCATGATGATCTACTTTATAATAAATATTGTCATCAGGTAGAAAAAATATTAGTTACATGAATAAAAATGTCTACATTTCTATTTTAACTGATAAACTCTAAAGCAACAAAACTCCAGAAATGTTTATAGTTGAAAAAAATAATAGGTTACAAAATGTATTTTTACTGACACAGCTACAAGATGGTGCTAGTTACAGTGCCATATCTACAATTAAGTAGCTTTTTCGACAAGAAATTGAAGAATATTTTTAATTTAAAACGTCGTGAATTATGATTACTATTATATATAATAATATTAGTATAAAATATAATAATAATATAATAATTAGACAACGATAGAAATACATAAATTATGAATACTGAGAATATACCGACTTTTGTGCCGACTGCCGCGATACGTTAGGCATCCGCGCTAACCATTCGACAAACGGGGCGGTTGGTATATACCTACTATACAGGGTTATTTGTAATTAATTGGCCACCTCTTGCAAGCAACCTCTCTACATCGATACCAACAACATTTAACTACGACTTTTTAAAATTATTAGTTTTTAAAATTTAAGTTTTCCCATACAAAATTTATTTCTTGCCTCTGAGCGTAGGTATGTCACCCGGGCGTTGACCTTTTAAGTACTACTAAAAAAATACAGAGTAATAAGTAAAAGAAAGAGCAAACATTTTTTTGTTATTTTTTTTTGTGTTGTTTATAAAGATTTGTAAAAGGTCGTAGAACAAATGTTGTTGGGATTGATGTCGAGCGGCTTTCTGTAAGAGGTGACTTATTAAGTACAAACAACCCTGTATATATATAATGAAATATGTGTTTCCCCAAATATATTAATGTAAATTTTTTAGAAGAAGTTGGTTTTGTTTCAACTATTTTGAGTTCCATATCTTGGAACATGGCTGAAATCGAGGCGTGAACTGTTACGTGAATGAAAACGGGGTAACATCTATCTATCTATACCTACATTATTACATAAAATAAAATTGTCACTGATCCATTTCTGTACATGGAAAATATTAAAAAATATATCATAGGGGGCCTTTATAAGAGCAAGAGAACCCAAAACAACGGTTATTTCAGTTTGTCTGTTTGTCTGTATGTTTGTGCACGCTAATCTTAGAAACGGCTTAACTAATTCGAATGTGGTTTTTAAGAATATATTATCACAGTCTTTACTTAACATTTAGTGTTTATTTTATGTAAATCGGTTAAGAAATAAAAAAGTTATGTCAATTTATGTCAATCACGTAATAGGTACCGGGCAAATCTTATTCTATACATATAATAAACCTGTAGAGGAGTAGTCTTTGTACATTAAAAATATAAAAAAAATATACCAGGATGTAATTTCCTTTTTAAGCAATCTAAGTACTTTAAAGCTTGACTACATTGCATCTTGATGTTAAGTGGAATGTAGTCTTAGGTGGTAAGGCGCATGAAAACGTGATAACTAACAGAATCCATTTTCAGCACTTTTAAAATCTTTGTCTGTTTATCTGTTTGTCTTTTAGTTGTGCACACAACAAAAAAAATATATTTTCAAAAATTCATACAAAGGGCTTTTATAAGAGCAAAGGAACCCAAAACAATGTTTTCTCATTTTGTCTGTTCGTCTGTAAATCTGTATGTAACACCAACATACAGATGTTTGTGCACGCTAATCTCAGAAACGGATTAATCGATTTGGATGCAGTTTTCGGGAATATATAGTCATGGGATTCACTTTATATTTTGTTTTTTTTAACAATCGGTTAACAAATAAAGAAATTAATAATATCGTACCATTGCTGCTTATTACTTTGAAGGTCTATATTTTTTACATACGTTGGTAAGTACAAAGGGTATCTTTTATTAAAATCGAAATCTACGCGTACTTAGTCGCAGGCACAGTAAATAATATATTTAAAAAAGTTGCACTTTTACACGCGATGTATTTCTTTATTTTAAAATAATTACTTAAATAGAAAATATTCCTTGATTATTATTATTATTATTATTATTATTTTTTTTTTTTATTTTATTTAATTTTTTTTTGTCTGTCTATGCTTTTAGCCCTGTTGGCTATTACAGCGTCACCGGGGGAGCGGGTGGGTCAGGAGACCCACCCTTAAAAAGGGGGGGCCAGATGGGCCCCCATGGGGAACGACGTCCCGAGGGCGTTTCAGATTGAGACACGGACCTCGGCTCGGGGCGTCGATAGTCAGGAGGGAAGCTAAGGACATTTGGACACTAGCGTCCTCCGACGGCAGAACGCCGGAGCAACGGAGCACTTACTCAGTTGGGACTTCGTCTATACCGGTATAGACGGTGTTTGTCTGTATGTTGTGTGGTGTCACTTATGCCTACGCGTACACGTTATTACCTACTGTGAACGCGTCGTCGGGGTCAACGAGTACCAACTTGGGTCTTCTTTTTCTGACTAAAGTAGTCTTACGTGGTCTATACTCAGCGGCGTCAGCCACCAGTGGGTTCGGGTGTCGCTCAGCACGTTCAAAGTACTTTTGAGAAAGCCCCTTGAAGTACTGAGCGATGGTCGGAAGGTCTAAGTCTCTATGGAGATCGATGTTGCGTACGAACCACGGTGCCCCGGTTGCAATCCGTGTAAACCTGTTCTGAATCACCTGAAGGGGTTCTTTTTCTGACTAAAGTAGTCTTACGTGGTCTATACTCAGCGGCGTCAGCCACCAGTGGGTTCGGGTGTCGCTCAGCACGTTCAAAGTACTTTTGAGAAAGCCCCTTGAAGTACTGAGCGATGGTCGGAAGGTCTAAGTCTCTATGGAGATCGATGTTGCGTACGAACCACGGTGCCCCGGTTGCAATCCGTGTAAACCTGTTCTGAATCACCTGAAGGGGTTCTTTTTCTGACTAAAGTAGTCTTACGTGGTCTATACTCAGCGGCGTCAGCCACCAGTGGGTTCGGGTGTCGCTCAGCACGTTCGAAGTACTTTTGAGAAAGCCCCTTAAAGTACTGAGCGATGGTCGGAAGGTCTAAGTCTCTATGGAGATCGATGTTGCGTACGAACCACGGCGCCCCGGTTGCAATCCGTGTAAACCTGTTCTGAATCACCTTAAGGGGTTTCAGATTAGCGTGCGCAAAAGCGGGACTCGCATAGGACATGACGGAACGTATGCAAGCTTTGTAAAGTGTCACCTTATTGCGAAGGGACATTTTACTCCGCTTGCCTAACAGCGGATATAATCGACCTAATATGTAGGCCGCTCTGCTACGAACGGTCCTAATATGCGCAGTGAAAACTAACTTTCTATCTAACGCTACTCCTAGGTATTTTGCCTCGTCTTTCCAAGGTATCGGTTTATCAAAGAGTTTGATTCGCGGGAGGATGCTTGGGGGGCCCCGTTCGAAGAGCACCGAAACGCTCTTCTCAGGGTTTACCTCGATCCGCCATTTTCGCATCCAACTCTCAAGGGAGTCGACTGCGGATTGGAGACGTTGGTATATCTCCCAGTGATCCTTAGATGACGTGTAAAGCGCGGTATCGTCCGCGTACATGGCAAGGTGCACTTTAGATCGCGGCCTAGGAATATCGCAAGCGTAGATGGAGTAGAGGATGGGTGAGAGAACTGAACCCTGGGGGACACCCGCCCTGATGGGGCGGGTTGACAAAACGCCTTCCACTCTGTAGCGAAAGGAGCGATTCGACAGGTAGTCCCGTATGATGAGTACGAGTCTGTCCGACACCTTGAACTGGTATAGCTTGTACACCAGTCCATTGTGCCAGACCCTGTCGAACGCCTTAGCTACATCGAGGAAGAGCGCTCCTGTCCTATGCTTCTTGGCCCTCACAGTGGCCAATATCAGTATGTGCTCCGTGAGGCGTTGTACCTGATGGGAACATGAATGGTTGGCTCTAAAGCCGAACTGCTCATTTGGGATGATTTTGAGTCTCTCGACTTCCGATCTAAGTCTACAGAGGATGATTCTCTCATATACTTTCCCTAAGGAACTAAGAAGACTAATGGGACGGTAACTACTAGGCAGATGCCGGGGTTTGCCCGGCTTATGGAACCCTATCACTATGGTCTCTTTCCACTGGGCCGGAAACGAGCAACCGGCCAGTAGAGCGTTAAAAATGGTAACCAATAGGTAAATTAAAGGAGGCGGAAGAAGCTTTATCACTTTGTTAGTGATCCTATCCGGGATTATTTAAAGAAATCAAGTTCGCTTTTAGGTCAGTGGAAACAAGTTTAAAAAAAAGAGATGATTACCACTAACTTTGGTAGGGATGGAAGATATTTTTAGAAAATATGGAATTTTATCATGAAGATGCCGAAGAGAAAGGTATTGTAGGTATTTTTACGGTGTTTCTTATTACCTTAGTACCCAAGCTACTTATCTTATTAGACTGTAATTCTTACTTGGTTAATAAGCAATAATATGTTAACCCACAAAAAGTATTTTTTGGAAATATCGCTTTATTCTGTTAACGTGTCAAGTATTATACTTGAAACAAAACTACTGTACGTCATTTATGTTTTAAGTCAAAAAAGTACCAAAAAGATGTACTTTTAACACAAAACAAATGACGAATCAAACGATATTAAATTCTTTAACACATTATTGATTGAATAACTATTCTTTTATCTAGTAAGAGCCATCCAATCACTTAAGAATGGCAGAGCGCCAGGATGCGACCTCATCGCAGCGAAAATGCTTAACGCAGATGTACCTACCGCTGCCAAAGCTCTAACACCTCTGCTGCAGGACATCTGGTCAATCGAAGAACTGCCAGATGACTGGAATAAAGGGCTCCTCATCACCGTGCTTAAGAAGGGAGACCTCAGTGAATGCGGCAATTGAAGAGGCATTACCTTGCTCTCCACTCCGTCTAAGGTGCTATGCAAGATCATCCTAGACAGATTGTCGAGGGCCGTTGAATCTCTCCTTCGCAAAGAACAGGTTGGATTCCGACCCAACAGATCGTGCACAAATCAAGTAATCACCTTACGCATAATACTTGAACAGGCATCAGGATGGCAAAAGGAAATGTATTTGACCTTTGTGGATTTCGAAAAAGCCTTCGGAGCGTCTACGGAAAGTTGGACTCCCCGAGAAAATCACCAACCTAATTATAGCCATCTACGGGAAATATTCCTGCAGAGTGACTAACGACAGCCTTGTCTCGGAGGACATACCAGTCCAAGCAGGTGTGCGCCAGGGGTGTCCCCTTTCCCCTCTCCTTTTCCTTGTCGTCTTGGATGGTATCATGCAGAATGTAACCCACAATTGTTAGCTTTTATACATGTAGTAGTTTGGTTTTGACTAAAAATAAAGATACAAGTTGTTGATTTGACTAAAACAATTGAATCTCTGTGTAGAAGTTTAATTGATAATATAAATGTAATATTGGATACTGATTTGACAAACAATAAGAAGTATATAAATCGCAGCTCGGTTAAGAGAAGGCATTGTGAAATTGGGAGTACAAGTTGTGTGGTGGTGCTATTGTGATAAAAGTGTAACAGTTATAATAAACCGCTGAGTGTGTGATCGAGAGACTAAGTTGTTTAACAGTGATAGTTAAGTGTTTAAATGGTAAACAGTTTAGTGTATTTGTGAACAGTGTCATAAAGTGCTATAAAGAATAGAACGACTGTCGTTGACGATTCTTTGCGGTAAGAGAGCTCTAATACAATAAGCGCCGCGGCATAGAGTGGGGACTGTCCAGCATTTTGGAAGATCTGGAATATGCCTATGACCTATGCCTGCTAAGTCACACACGCGCCGACATGCAATCCAAACTGGACGACCTAAGACGAGAGGCAATAGAGATGGGACTAAAAATTAATACTAGGAAGACCCAGGAAATGAGGTACGGAGCAACAAGCTCTTTGCCGTTGCTCATTGGCACAGAGGCTGTGGAAAAGGTCCACAAATTCACCTACCTCGAAAGCGTAGTGTCAGAGACTGGAGGGACCGAAGAGGACATCGCTTCGAAAATCGCCAAGTCAAGAGCAACCTTTGCGCAGCTCCGGTCCGTATGGCAGTCACGGAAATGGACTAGAAGAATTAAACTAAAGAATTTCCGGTCCAACGTCAAAACCGTACTACTGTACGGATGCGAGACGTGGAAGGTGACAAAAGACATCTCGCAGCGTCTTCAGGTCTTTGTCAATCATTGTCTTTGCCATATCCTCGGTGTTTACTGGCCCGAGAAAATATCCAACATAGACCTGTGAGCCCGCTGCGGTGAGAAGGCGATTGACCAGCTAATCAAACGCCGCAAGTGGAGATGGATTGGCCACACGCTCCGAAGGGACCCTGAACACATACCGAGGCAAGCCCTAGACTGGAATCCCCAAGGAAAGCGAAAACGTGGCCGCCCAAAGCAGACCTGGCGGCGGACAATCAACACTGAGGCAAAGAACATCGGGAAGACCTGGAGTGAACTGTAACGCGAAGCTCAAGACCGTTCGGGATGGCGGCGCACTGTGCATGCCCTCTGCCCCAGCTAAGGGCCACAGGACTATAAACGAAATGAAATGATGACATAGGCTATTCGGGAATGCAAAAACCCATATATATAAAGAAAAAAAAATAATAAAAAATAAATAAAAAATTATATCATATCATTTATTAAGTATTTATTATCAAAATGTGCGAGGACTACGCACCGAAACAATAAGTTTTCATAGAGCTCCTTGTAGTTCTAATTATGATTTAATTGTGCTAACTGAAACCTGGCTTAAAGATTGTATTTTGAGTTCTGAATTGTTTGATAATAGGTATTCGGTTTACAGAAGAGATAGAAACTCTTTTAGTAGCCAAAAAAAGGAAGGTGGTGGTGTAATAGTGGCCGTCAAAAATATTTTAAAATCTCGACGTCTGAAAGAGTTTGAAAGTGACAGTGAGGATCTTTGGATATCTTTGGAGTTTGGATATCTGTGCTCTATACCCACCACCTCCTTTTGAAAAGAAAAACTAGAATCCTTTATAGATGGTTATAACAAACTCAAGGACAGATTACAAGGAGTCACTTGCATTGTTGGTGATTTCAATATATTTTTAGAGTGGGATGTCCACAGCAGGTCCTTAACAAACTGTAATGCTTTGGCAGGGCAAGCTTTTAGCGAATTTCTGTATACTAATCACTTTCTACAATGCAACGTGACTCCGAACAAGAATAGAAAGTTTCTTGATTTAGTTTCATGTGATTTTCCCTAATGTTTAGTTATTGAGTCAGATACCCAGTCAGATACAGAGGGCAGTATGGACTTAAAATAAATCCTGCCAAATCCCAGGTCATTATTATTGGCTGTCCCGGTATGATTGCAGGGGTAAATTGGGGAAGCATTCCTGAAATTTAATATAATAATGTGCCTATACCCTATTGTACTAATGTTAAAAACCACGGCATTCATCTGGACCAGACGTTGTCTTGGTCTAGTCACATTAAAGATCTTAGCAAGAAAATCTTTGTAGCAATGAGATCTTTATGGCGACTGCATTATTTTCTTCCGATTCCTACCAAAATTATGTTCGCACTCTCTCTTCTTCTATCTATTCTTGATTATGCCGATGCAAGCTATCTTAATTTAACTGAGGACCATCTTAACAAACTTGAGCGACTCCAAAACATTGCTATACGGTTCATATTTGGCTTAAGAAAATATGACCACATTTCTGAATTTCGTAAAAACTCAAGTGGCTTCCAATTCGTCGCCGCCGGGATTTACACGCTCTTTCTCTTCTATATTGTGTATTATTTCACCCAAAAACTCCCTCATATCTAAAGGAGAGATTTAAGTTCATTGGACTTCCGACAGATGTACGATCCTCACAATTTTTAAAAAATACGAATGCCTGTTCATAATACGAAATTTTTCGAACACTCCTTCACAGTCCATGCAACAAAATTATGGAACGCGCTGCCTCTATTTATAAGAAAATCGAAATCTTTGCTAATACATATTTAAAAAATCTGTTAAAAATCTTTATTTATCAGAAGAAAGCTGAGACGACTTATTTTTAATGTTATCATAATGTTTTTTACTTATGTGTCTAAATCATATTCTACAAAGTATTGTCAATTTATTTATTTTTATTCGTATTGTAATCAGAGAAGCACGGTCCAGGCACCGTCATAGTTGAACTTGTTTCAACTAATTTAAAAGATAATGTACTACAAGCAAATAAGCATTATAATAAAAATAATAAAAACTGCAAATTATCTAGCCTTCAGTTTCCTGGACCAGCAAAAGCCATTTATATTTCTGAATCCCTTACAACCCATGGCAAACATCTCTATTACCTAGGGCGTAACCTTCAGAAAGAAGGTAAAATTGACGGTTGTTGGACAAATCACGGCAAAATATTTATAAAAAAAACTTCTACTTCTTCACCTACGTGCGTGAACACCGAGCAAGACCTTCAAATACTTACGTTTACCTCTATATGACTATTTTGCAGGAGTATATATTTCGCACACTCCTTGCCTAGGTATTTATATTGTTACACTAAATTACTAACTATTACACATTACGCTACTCGTACACATACATACTTTAATAATAAACCTATGTGTCTACATCTACACTATTATCAATTTAGTCTATATAGCAGTGCTACCCTTATAAACAAAAACATTCAAAGCATACTGCCGCATATTATCTTAACTTATACTTGCAACAACTTTAACATGAATACTAAATATCTTAACATCTCAGCCTTCAATTATTTCTGTCCAAACTTACATAACCATGCATACTTACAATCGAAAATAACTCACTCATCACTTATAGACTCCTTTTTTCTGTTCTTATTTTACAAGAATATTCACTTATTACAATTACAATTTACAGACCTCCTTCTAATTATAATACAACAGCTTTTCTTGATTCTCTTCACGGACACCTCCTGAGTTTGTCTCATTACAAAAATATAATAATTATTGGTGACATTAATATTGACATCACGGAAAACACAAGTGATCTTCGCGCCGTGGAGTATCTTTCTTTGCTAGCATTTCATGGTATGCTTCCTGGACATACTATTCCGACGAGAAAAAATCGCTCTTGTCTAGATCACGTAATATTAAAAACCAGAAACCCAGCTCACTGTTTCGTTTGTAATACCTCTTTGACAGACCACGACACAGTTTTATTTTTTCTCCATTCTTGTAATCCACTCAATAAACAAGACACAATAACGATCAAGTATCTTGATTATGAAAAATTACATTTAGATCTCTTGATTTAGACTGAAGTTGATATTGCGGTAGATTTTGTTAATAACTCTTTAAATCGTACAATATTGGCCAACACTTCATTAAAAATAGTTCCAAATCGTAAAAGAACTCGAAAACCACGGATGACTCAAGATTTACTTAGATCTCTAAGACACAGAGATCAATTACACCTTAAACTAAAGAAGTTTCCCAACGATCCAACTCTTAAAATTACATATTCCAGATATCGAAATTTTTGCACTAACCTTCTTAGAAAAAATAGAGATAATTATAATAGATCGCTTTTAATGAATTCGAAAAATAACTCAAAAAAACTGTGGACAGCTGTTAAAGACATCACTCACTCAAACAAATCAAAATCTCGCTCAGACGAACTACTGTCAATAGCAGATAACCCCATCAGCGCAGTAAATGAAGTCAACAATTATTTTAGTAATGTAGGCCAACGGCTTGCAGAAAAGATTATGTCCAGAAATTCACAAAACATGAATATCAATCAGTCCTCTTTCAACAAGTCGTCTCCTAATACTTTTGCTCTGATTAACACAGATGCTTCTGAGGTCGAGGCTTTAATAAACGATCTTAAAAGTGATTGTTCACCTGGTCTAGACCTTATCTCAAGCACTATATTAAAAAAGTACAAGAATATATTGGTTCCATCAATTACCTATATCATCAATCTGTCCTTTATTACTGGTACTTTCCCAAATGCTTTCAAACTTGCTGTTATTCATCCGATTCACAAAAAAGGAGATAAGAATCTTGTTGTCAATTTTAGGCCGATATCGATACTGCCAACCCTTTCCAAAATAATTGAGCGAGTTTTAAATAAAAGACTTATTTCATATTTACACATAAACAAAATTCTTTCACCATCTCAGTATGGGTTTCGTCCACATATATCTACAAGTCATGCAGTTCTTGATCTGGTTAATGAGACAGTTTCTAAAATAGATAATAAACAAAAGGTTTTGGGTGTTTTCTTAGATCTTGCTAAAGCGTTTGACAGTGTTTCTGTCTCCCTCCTAATTACCAAGCTAGAACTAATAGGCATCAGAGGCCTCCAACTTGATTTATTCAAGAGTTACCTAACACATAGACGCCAAGTTACAAAAATTGGAGAGTGGATAAGTAGAGAACAAACTGTCTCTTACGGAGTCCCTCAGGGCAGTATACTTGGTCCAACCCTATTCTTAATTTATATAAATGATCTCTGTCAAATACATTTGCAGAACGGATCCATTTATACTTACGCCGACGACACTGCCCTCTTATTTCATGGTTGTGACTGGCAACAAGCCTTTGAATATGCACAATCCGGTCTAAACGTGGTTACAAAATGGCTTTCTGAAAATTTGCTCACTTTGAATGCAGATAAAACCAATTACATAGCCTTTTCACAAACATCTCGTACCCGTCCTAGTGACTCCTTTTCACTCACCTCCCACAACTGTTATCCACAAAACAACATGCCATGTGCATGTCCCAGGGTCTTTCGCACGTCAAACAGTAAATATCTCGGAGTTACATTGGATGACTCTCTCTCATTCCAAAACCATACTGAGTCATTAACGAATAGACTGAGAAAGCTGATTTATATATTTAAAAATCTCCGCAACATTGCAGATTTTGATGTTCTCCGTCTCGTCTATCTAGCCCTAGGTCAACCTCTAGTTAACTATTGTATAGTGGCATGGGGTGGATGCTCTAAATCTCATCTTTTGAAGGTGGAGAGAGCTGTAAGAGCCATTATAAAAGTGGGACATCGCCTTCCTTTCCGCTGTCCTTCAACTGAAGTTTTTAAAATATGTAACGTCCTATCTGTTAGGCAACTCTTTATACAGCAAACTATCTTAACAACGCATTCGAGAACTCCGTATGACGACAAGTCCCCACTTCTCTTACGACACCGTAACCACGCAATATGTCCTTTTATTCAAATATCTACAAAACTAGCCCAACATCATTACTATTTTCTTAGTGGTTATTTGTACAATAAATTAAACAAATTACTAAATTTTCACTCAGTGAACAAAGAACAGTGCAAAAGAATATTATTTAAATGGCTGCTAGGACAGGATTTTCAAAGCACTGAAAATATCCTATATATAGCTTCTTAATTACCTGTAAAAATAATAACTAATAATATCTAAAAATAATAACATACTAAGCCCATTTATCTTCACGTATAATAGTCTCACGAGCACTGGTACCTACACACACACACACACATCTACACTTACACACACACACACTCACACACACACACGCTCGCACGCACACACACACGCACACACACACACACGCACACACACACACACACACACACCTTTTTGTTTTGTTGTTACTTTGATTTTTCTTTATTATTCTCCTAGAATTAGTTATAATTTTAATTTCTTGTTTTCTATTATTCTCAATCGTACATTTATATCTATTATTATATAATTTAAAGTAATGTTCTCTGATTAGATACAGAGATGTATTATTCATATTTTTTAAATAATGTTACCAAATCTCAATTCTCTTACTTTTAAGGGTTCGGGAGCCTGGAGATCTGTAACACAGGTTTTTAACCTAGTACAAACTCCAGCTCTCGAGGAGGTATTTATGGATTGTAATTAGTTTTTATTTATTTTACTAATGCCTTGTACCTTTTCGAGAGAAATAAATGCTTTTTGTATTGTATTGTTTAGTTTATTAGTTAATAGGTATTATATAAAATTATGTGTGTATTATGTTTATGTATTAATGTGTAATTATTTGTTTGTATGATTACGGTGTTTATAATTTTTTGCCACCTTTCTATATGTACTAGCTGTTTAAAAATCCTAGCAAGATGGTTGTCTGGAAGAAATCGCCTTTAGGCGATAAGACCGCCCTTTGTATTTCCCATGTGCTTTTTTTGTGTTTATATTTCATTTGTAACTATAATCCTTAGCTAGACTCCGTAACTAGACTTCCGTAACTAGACTCCTCTGGAAGTCAATATTGCTATAAAGGATATTAAAAACTTATCATACAATTTAAATTTTCAAAGGTATGATTTTCGTAAAGCCAATTATCAGGCAATTAATGATTTCTTAAGTAATATTGATTTTGGAGAGACCCTACACAAATGCCAAGATGTAGATATAATGGTAAATGAATTTAATACAATTCTTAATAATGTTTTGCAAAAATTTGTCCCACTGTATAGTACCCCTTCGGTATAGCCGCAGTCTCATTAAGTTACTAAACGAAAAGAATAAGTCAAGAATTAAATTTAAAAAGTTTAAAAACACTAGAGATCCGGCTGTTATGTCTGACGGACAAGTTTCAACATCGGACGGAGCAGAAATATGTATTATGTTTGCTTCTTACTTCTTATCTGTATGAAAAGATGAAGTTAAATTAGAACTCTCAAACCAACGCACCATAAATGAAGCATATTTCAAGTCTATTAACTTAAGTGCTGATTCTCTTCAATCTCTCAACATTCATGAAAAGGATGTATTTAAAAAATTACATTTTATAGATCCCTCCAAAGGCTCGTGACCAGATGTTGTTTCTCCGATGTTTATTTCTAAGTGTGCACAGAATTTAGTTAAACCCCTTACAATGACATATATTCGATCTCTTGCCACCGGCACTTTTCCTACTTTATGGAAAGTTGCAAAATCTGTTCCGATTCTGAAAAATTATAGTAATTTCTTTATATCTAACTACAGACCTATATCACTGCTCTCAACCTTCGCCAAAATTTTTGAGACACTGGTGTGTCCATATTTACAGAGCTATTTTAAGAAATATCTAAGTGATTGTCAAGACGGCTTTGTAAAATCCAGATCGACGACAACTAATTTAGTTTCCTTTATTTAAACACTATCAGAAGTTGTAGACCAAAATAAGAAAGTAGATTCCATATATATGATTTTAGTAAAGCATTCGACTCGGTTTCTCACAGCATCTTGTTGCATAAGTTATCCATGTATGGCAAATCAGGATCACTATTAAGATGGTTTGATTCGTATTTAAGAAATCGTTCGTTTTATGTCGTTGTAGATGGATATCAATCTAGCAAAAGATCGATTAAATCAGAAGTTCCACAGGGCTCACACCTAGGTCCCATTCTTTTCAATATTTTTGTTAATGATATAGCTTTACGATTTGAATACTCCATGCCGTTTATGTATGCTGATGACTTAAAGATTATTACAATATTTAATATCATGGAGGACATCAATTATTTGCAAAGTGATGTATATGTCGCAGATCACTATAATTTAACGATAATTAGTAACTCAATTGATATCATTGTAATAGTGGGGTGTGAACGCGGTGACGTATTGAGTCACGTGATCGGAATCGTTTGGAGGGGCACCGGAGACATTTTAAATATCCGAGAGCATCGAGACCAGGGGATTATTGATTAGTGTGAGCCTTAGAGTTCGGACCCCCCCAAACGGGACCGGTGGTTCACGCAACTCTGATAATTGTATACCTACTAAGTCATTTGTGATTACCTAAATTTAATACAAGTAATTGTCATATTGTGTCTGTGTGGTTTAATTGCCTGAGACCTACGCCTCGGATCCTGTACCAGAAGACTCCATCAAGAACGAACGAGCCATCGAATATTACCTCATATCTCCGACATCAGAAGTGGGATAAGGGATTCATTCGGGCATCAAAACCACCAACTACCCGCGAGATAAGTTTATTGAAGCTACAAATCACGTCAAGCAAGAAATGAAGTGATTTTATTATTTGAAACGCACACTACAAGATAATAACAATGAAGTTCCAGAATCAATACAATCAATCAATAGTTGATAATCAATGGTTGTAAATCAATCAATCAATCAAAATAAATTTATCTTATCTCAAAACTTAAAAATTGAGATCTACCCACATATCAAGAAAATCGAGTGAAAATACCTATTTAATCGCTTATGCAAGTCGTTTATTAGATTATATAACAAACCGTTGGAAGAATTCTACGAAAGAAGGAATCGTTGCTTATGAAGAAAGAAAGAAATGAGAAATTATGGCGGTGACAACGTGCCGCGAATGGCGGTAATGGCGCGGCGCGGATGGCGGTGATGGCGCGGCGCTGATGGCGGTGATGGCGCGGCGAGGATGGTGCTGATGGCGCTGATGGTGCTGATGGTGGTGACTGCTTTCGTGACGATGGCAGCTATGGCAGCGGTGCTGGCATGGCACGTGGCGAGCAACACGTTGATGTCTGCGCAATTTATCCACCATCGAGCATGTTACTGCGTAAAGGTGATTCGTTTTAATTTACTTACGTTTCAAGTGCTAAATGCTCGCTAGTCAAAGAAAAATAATTCATGTAGACAGAAATCATATGTAAAGTTTAAGTGTTTCAGTGTATCCGATCTTTATTAATTATTTTCTGAGATACGATATTAAAAAAAGTCTGTTGTAATTTGAGAATTTTGGACGTCAATGTTGACGATGATGATAATGATAATTGTTCTGTTGCTGGCTGTTCTGATGATAATGATAATTCATATGATGTCTATTTTACTTGACGCCAATGATGGTTGTCTATCTTGACTTGACGCCAATGCGGGTTGTCTATCTTGACTTGACGCCAATGATGGTTGTCTATCTTGACTTGACGCCAATGCGGGTTGTCTATCTTGACTTGACGCCAATGATGGTTGTCTATCTTGACTCCTATGCGGGATGTCTTTCTTGACTCCAATTAGTTGAATCTCATAGTGTACTTTGATTAAGTTTGGTTCTATGCCTGTAACAGCTTCAGTTATTATAACTATCGATTTTAGAATGATCCATGATTATTTATGTGGTCAGAAAGGCCGAGCGAAGTGACATCTACAGTTGTATATTGTTTGGATTTCAGATAAATATGCACACGAGGACGTGTGACATGTCAGTATGGCCGTGTCGCAGATCACTATAATTTAACGATAATTAGTAACTCAATTGATATCATTGTAATAGTGGGGTGTGAACGCGGTGACGTATTGAGTCACGTGATCGGAATCGTTTGGAGGGGCACCGGAGACATTTTAAATATCCGAGAGCATCGAGACCAGGGGATTATTGATTAGTGTGAGCCTTAGAGTTCGGACCCCCCCAAACGGGACCGGTGGTTCACGCAACTCTGATAATTGTATACCTACTAAGTCATTTGTGATTACCTAAATTTAATACAAGTAATTGTCATATTGTGTCTGTGTGGTTTAATTGCCTGAGACCTACGCCTCGGATCCTGTACCAGAAGACTCCATCAAGAACGAACGAGCCATCGAATATTACCTCATATCTCCGACATATATATAGGATACTTCGGTGGTGTGATAATAATAACTTATAGTTAAATATAAAGACGTGTCTACATATAAAATTTACAAGAAAATGCAATTTCATACCGTCAAAATACTACATTGGACTAAATTGTCTTGAAGAACATGAATTAGTTAAAGATCTAGGCATCAGTATTGATCGTAAATTAACTTTTGTACCCCACATTGAGAATATTGTAAAACGAGCTTTCAGAATGCTGGGGTTTATTATAAGAAATGGAAAGGAATTTACTAAGATTAGTACCAAATTGTTGCTCTATAAAGCTATAGTACTTAGCGTTCTAGAGTATTGTAGTGTAGCTTGGCGACCACACTATTCCACACATATGCTGAGGGTTGAAAGGATCCAAAAACGCTTTCTTTGGCATTTGGGTTACACGGCAGGAAAGACTAAAAGTATATTTAATTATAAAGACCAGCTAAATTTCTTTCGTATGGATTCATTGGAAAAGCGGAGAATGAAACTGGATCTGATATTTTTGTTTAAAATTTTCAACTATAAAATTAAATGTTCTTCACTTCTAAAGAGCTTTGAATTGAGAGTTCCGTTCAGGTATCCGAGGAAGCATTTAAATTCGATTTTATCTTTTCTTCGTCGTTCAACCATTTTGGGTGGTAACTCGCCAATGCCTAGAATAAGGAAACTTTACAATAAATTCAACTGCATGTGCATGGTGACTCTCTAACTACTTTTAGAAAATCAGTCCATATGGCTTTAAATAAATTAACAGATTAGTTTCTTTTTTTATATATACTTTATTATTTTACAGTCGAATTATGGGAGAATACGAAAACACTTCACTTTATTTTTTAGATGTAAATATCCTTTTTTAGGAAAGTTGTAACTTATTATTATAATGTTTATTGTTTAAGAAAAATGTTGTAAACTGTTGGTAAACCTAATAAATGAAAAAAAAATTGATAAATAAATTGTATGGTAAACCATCTTTGTTTTATTCCATTTCAAAGTTATATTAAAACCTGTTATTAATAATAAACAAATTAAGTACTCACTTTACGAATTAGTTACGGTTACAGGCAACAAGATTCAGGTTTTGTAGCTTAACAATATATAACTAAATATAGCTTAACAATATACAACTAAATATAGTATATAAACAAAATATAGTTAAATTTAATAGGAGGAACATTGTTTGGTATGTATATTTTATACTCTTTTCTTATTGTGCTTATGAGTAATGTTATATTTTCTTTTCTTAACTATTTTACCATAACAACGAAGACCATAAATCCTATGAGTTACCGGCATGGACTTTTTCTTAAGCTTTCGTTCAAGTTTTTTCTGCTCAAACTCCTCTAAACTAAGGGAAGGTAGAGTTTTAATTGTAGCTTCTAAATCGAAGTCAGCTGCCCTAAATTCTTTCTTAGCGTTGTTGTCTGGTTCGGGAGTGTCATTTGGTTCTACATTTGGTTCACTTTCGATGGTTATATCGTGTTGAATATAGTCAGCGTTAAGATTCGATTCGTCGATCATTATCACGGTAAATTCTTCGAGTGAAGATCCTGGATCCCAGCTACATGAAGCATTGTAGCCTTCGTCCGATAGTTTATTAGGATAATCTCTTCTCTGCCTCTTATTCACTATAACTTCTCCAACAGCCATGACTTCCTGGTACCTTTTACATGTACTACCAGATATGGAATTCTTATCGTCTTCCGACCAGTTTCTCTGGTGTTCGTCATCATCTTTTGAGGAACGATTGTCCACTATTTGGTCGTTGATATCTTGGTTAGTCATCTGGTCGTTGATTTCTTGGTTAGTCATTTGGTCGTTGACTACACCATAACGTTCTTTCTCTTCAAAATTATCTTCAAACATCCTAGTGGTTTCAGTTAGAGCATTTTGTAGTTCTGGTATGCTGTCTTCATGGTTGGATTTAGGACTTTCTATACTGTTATGAGATGTGTTGTTGTAATGAAATTTAGTGGAATTATTAATAGTTCTTTCTAATTCATGATCTTGGTATTTATTACAGGACATAATTGGTTTTTCTGTGGACATCCGAACCCTAGAAGGAAGAGTGCGTAGTGGTGGTCCAACTTGCAACTTGTGCCATTTAAAGTCAGGATTGGCGCTCAAGAATGAATCTTTGTACTGTAAACAAGAGTATGTGTTTAGTATTAATATTTAGATTCAATCTGCATTACAAATAAAATATTCACATACCTGTTTAGCAAGACCTGTATAACAAGCTTTCTCTTCCTTGTCCAAATCGGCCCACCACTCGCCGAGAATTTTCGTTATAGATCTGCCAGTAAGAAACAATCATGTATTATGTATTTTGTTATATATATTAAATATGACTATAATGTCTAATGTATGTTGCATATTAAAATTCGAAACGGTATAACAATTTTATTAAGTTGCAAAGTACATAAAATATTAGTTTTTAAAATATTACATTTGATCAAAAGAATGCTTATAATAAAAAAAATAATAAAATTTTTAATTAATTGCTTAAAGATGGAAGAATTGAGGTCAAAGTAAAAATTCTTTATTCCAAGATAATGTTTCATATTTATTTGGACATGTCAAAATAAACAAATTTTGCAAAAAAATAATATAATAATCAAACAAAAAAATAATAAATATATTAATAATAATAAATAATATATATATATTAATTTAACATTTTAACTTTTAAAAAAGCACGTTCAATTAATTGAGTTCATATTTCATAAGAATATCCAGGCAAAGAAACTCATGGCCACTCTTTTCTAGCTAGCTAGCTAAGTTTACAATAGTTTAGTCCCAGTACCGGAAAATGCTAGTAAGTTACCAAGACAAATAAAGAAGTTACGATATCGAATGGTATAGTTTCAGACCTCGTAACGACTTCAATAAGTACATAACAAAATTATTTTTATTCTTTTTAAGGGTCTTTTTGTAACGGGGGTTACTCAAGGATAATCGGGGACAGCGATACGGTAGATCAATTGGTAGAGCGACGGGATGGTTCGAATCCCTGTCCGTATCTGTTTTATTTTTCATTCCATATTTATATAAATTGACGGTGTCTTAAGCCGTCGCCGTAGAAGGTCGTCCCTCACGCAGATCATTGGTGATTAGTACGCTGTACGACCACGTTATCACTCATTATACCAGTTCTATACAGTGGCACGAGGAAGGGGCTTCATGGTAAAAGGGCAATCGAATTCTATCATAACTTTCTTGTGAACTTAAATGTCATAAAAATCAATTTATGAAAATGTTCTCGCTTTAAATTCTTGCTGGATGTGTCACAGACAATTTTTAATTTGTAGGAAATACTCAATATTATTGAGTCCATAATATTGGCAGAGTTCCATTTTCAAAATTTAAACCTTTTATAATTTATAGGATCAATCAATGTGTACAGGGTACTTCCCGTAAACTCAGAATTTGAAATTTGGTACCAAGCAATGTCTTATAGGTAAAAATTTCCTCATGACGCATTCGTGAGGTATTAATACTTTTTAATAAATAGAAATTCATATAAAATACACGGGTCTATAACCATAGAATTAATATACATATATCTATGTCTATAACACCTTAAAGATGTAACAATGTCAAACTTCTATGTCAACGCAATCAAAAGAAACAGCAAATTAAGCCGCATATTTTCAGGGGCAGTCCCCACAGTGTTTTTGAGTACGTCCTCGTCGTCTGCCCTGGAAATCCCTACTTGGTGCGCGGTAACGCAGTGGCCAGTAGTGGAGCCAAATCTCAAGTGACAATACTGTGTGGAATAGGAGTGAAAAATATGAATAGTGAGGTGAATCCCGTGTCCCCCGGGACTCCGAACGGCCCTTTTCAGGGCCAACCTAACGGCCCTTCTCAGGGCCAACCTAACGGCCCTTCTCAGGGCCAACCTAACGGCCCTTCTCAGGGCCCACCCGGTCCTTCAGGACCAGTTGTAGTGCCGCCTAGGAGCGGAAACGTGTCGCCTTTTTTCGTGAGGCCAAGCGACCTCACGGAAGAGGAGATGACGGACTCGACGGTGGCCAGCGACGTGTCAAATACGTACACGCGCAAACGCCTGCGGGCTCGTGTGTCCGGGTCGTCGAGCACTTCGACGATCAAGGAGGCAAAGTCCAAGCGCGGCTGCGGCCGTGGTAGCGGGCGCACCCAGGCAGTAGGCCGTCGTGCCATGTTGGTGTCCTCTGATCCAGCTGCGGCCAGAGCAAAAGAGGAGGCCGAAATATTGGCGAAAGGAGTTAAGCACGCCAAAGAGGCGCGCGCCAGGTTTTTGGCGGCTAGGAATACCCCAGCCGCCAAAATGGAAATGGAGAGGATGGCCTACCTCTTAAGCAAACAGGCTCAGGTGGAGGTGGACACGATCATAACCGTGGCCACCCAATCATCGAAGCTGCCGAAGGCATGCCAGACGGCCTTAAAGACGTCGGCGGTAGCGCTTCGGGAGATTGTGGCGGAGGCCATGAACCGGAGCGCCTCTGAGGAGGTCCAGCGACTTGAGGCACAAGTCACTAGCCAGAGCCTCGAGATCGCGGCCCTCCGGGAGGAAATAAAGGGGCTCCGCCAGCCCCAGAAGGGGAAGGCGATGACGTCGCAGGAGCTGCGGGAGGCGCTGCGCGAGATCGCGCAGGAGGAGCGCGCCTTCACTCGCGCCTGCCTAGCGGCGTTGGAGGACCGCCTCCTCCCGGCAAAGACCGTTCGGCCGCCGCTTGCGGCTGACAGGCGCTCTGAGGCGCCGACCTCGGTGCCGGCCCCAACGCCTGCTCCAACTTTCGCCGCTACGGCGGCAAAAAAGAAGAAAGGGGCCAAAAAGCAGGCCACTCCCATTGCCACGGTTGCTTCGGCTCCCGTCCCGACAGTGCCGGTCGCTGGGCCGTCCGGTGTTGAGCCGATGGAGATCGGGTTGCCCTCGCAGGAGGACCCGATGCTGCCCTCGGCCACCGCGGCCTATGAGTGGACGCAGGTTAGAAGAAAGGGGAAGAAGAAGGAGGCGCCTCAGCCGTCTTCTTCCTCAGCGGCGCATAAGGGGCCTGCCAATAAGGCAGCCCCCGTTCCGGCCTCGAAGAAAGGACGGAAAAAGAAGACGGCCACGAAGACAGCTGCCGTGGTCGTCACCATCTCCCAGGAGGCCGCGGCCGCGGGCGAGACCTACGAGTCGGTCTTTTTAAAAGCCCGACAAACGGTCCGCCCGGCCGAGATGGGGATCGAGCGGGTGTCGTGCCGGAAAATCCAGACGGGAGCTCGGATCTTCGAGTTCCCAGGGGCCGACCGGAACCAGCAGGCCGACGCCTTCGCCGCCAAGATGGCGGAGGCTATTTCAAATGTCGCCAAGGTTACGAGGCCGGTTAAGACCTCGTCCTTGGTGCTGATGGAGCTAGACGACTCCGTCACTAAGGACGAGGTAGCCGCCGCCGTAGCGGCGGCGGGGGGTTGTGGCGTCGCGGACGTCAGGGCCGGTGAAATCCGGCCGGGCAACAGGGGTATGGGCCGCGTCCGGCTGCAGTGCCCCGCTGTGGCCGCCGAGGCCGTCCTTAAGAAGGGGCGGCTCCTGATCGGGTTCAGCTCGGCTGTGGTCCGGGCTGCAGAGGAACAGCCAAGGCGCTGCTTCCGGTGCTTCCTGCCCGGGCACGCCCGGCCGTGCTGCCCATCGCCGGTGGACAGGTCCGACCTGTGCTTCAGGTGCGGGCAGCCTGGCCACAAGCAGGCCGCCTGCGCAAAGGACCCCCACTGCGCTGTGTGCTCGACCAGCGGAAGGCCGGCGGGCCACGTCATGGGAGGGGCTAAATGCAACCCCCCCGCCAGGAAGGGCAGGGAGCAGGCCACAGTGCGGCCAGCCCTTGCGGATGCTCAGGTTCCACCGGGCTCCTCTGACGGTGCGATGTCCCAATAATGTCAGGACCGGGACATCGCACAATAATGCAGATTAACCTCAACCACTGCATAGCGGCACAGGACCTCATGAGTCAGGTGCTAGCTGAGTGGTTGGGGGATCTTGCCGTGATCGCCGAGCCTTACTACATTGCAGCCAGCTGGCTGCAAGACAATACCGGCAGGGTGGCCATCGCGCCGCGACCCTCCACGGACTCCCCTCCTCTCTCGCTCATCGAGAGGGGACATGGATACGTGGCCGCCGCGTGGGGGGATGCCGCTCTCCTGGGCGTCTACTTTCCCCCAAGTCGCCCGCGGTTGGAGTTTGAGAGTTATCTCCAATCCCTGACCGCGGCGATTGCGCGTATAGGGAGGAGCAAGGTCGCAGTTTTGGGCGATTTAAATGCCAGATCTGCGGCCTGGGGGTGCAAGGACACAAACGCCTGTGGCTCGGCTCTCGAGTCGTGGGTGGCGTCGAACGGGTTGGTGCTTCTCAACAGGGGGGCAGTGCAGACGTGCGTGCGGCACAACGGGAGCTCGGTGGTGGACGTTTCGTTCGCCACCCCAGCCCTGGCCGCCGACGTCTGCAGGTGGGAAGTGGACCTGCAGGAGAATCTATCCGACCACAGGTACATTCGGATAGAGTTCTCCACCCAGAGTCCACGGTCGGGGGGGGCTGGGAAAACGGTCGTCCTTGCCGCGGTGGGCCCTGACGCGGTTAGACCGCGACGCGGCCAGGGAAGCGGCGATCATCCAAGACTGGTTCGCCCCGCCTGCAAGTCCGAATATGGACGTCGACGCCGCCGCCCTCCGGCTGAGGGAGGCGATGACTGAGGTGTGCGATTCCAGCATGCCTCGTTCCCGCCGGCCGCCTCCCAAGCGCGCGGTCTACTGGTGGTCTGCGGAACTCGCCGACCTCCGGGCGAAATGCGTGGCCGCGAGGAGGTCCCATGTGAGGGCCCGCCGCCGTCGCCAACGCGATGCCGCCAATGCGGACCGCCTCCATACCGCCTATATGGAGGCCCGCCACGTCCTCAAAGTGGCAATCCTGGAGGCCAAAAAGGCGGCGAGGGAGGAGATGCTAGGGGGGCTCGACAAAGATCCCTGGGGCAGGCCGTATCATGCGGCACGCAATAAGCTGCGACCGATCGGCCCCCCCGTCGTCGAGTCCCTCGAGCCGGCGCTCCTGTCGGAGGTAGTCCGGGGGCTGTTCCCGGACCGATCGGAGGAGTTCGTCCCTCCTCGGATGGCTCCGCCTCGGCGGGTGGGCCCTCCGGCCGACACCGGTTTCGTCCCGGTGTCGGAGGAGGAGTTTTCCTCGGCGGCGCTCCGCCTCCGAGGAAAGAAGACGGCGCCGGGGCCTGACGGGGTGCCGGCGCGGGTGGTGGCGATAACCACCAGCCAAATGGAGCGACGCTTCCGGGACCTCTTCGACCGCTGCTTCACGTCTGGGAGGTTCCCAAGGGTGTGGAAGGAGGGGGTTCTGTGCCTCCTCCGGAAGCCGGGGCGGCCGGTGGATTCTCCTGCTGGATATCGGCCGGTCGTCCTCTTGGACGACGCGGCCAAGCTTTTTGAGGCCGTTATAGCAGCACGGCTCAGGGAGCACCTGAGGGGGACCGGCCCGGACTTATCCGGGGCCCAGTACGGGTTTCGGGCGGGTCGGTCCACGATAGACGCGCTCCAGGAGCTGAAGCGCGTCACACAGGAGGCGGTGGCGGCGGGGGATGGCGTGTTGGCTGTGTCGTTTGACATCGCCAATGCCTTCAACACCATCCCCCACGCCACAATTATTGAGGCACTCCGATACAATGGGGTGCCTCCATATTTGCGGGCCCTGCTGGCGGACTACCTCCGGGAGAGGGAAGTCCTGTTCGTCGGCGGGGACGGCCGCATGAGACGGCATAGGGTGCAGTTGGGTGTTCCGCAGGGATCGGTCCTTGGACCACTCCTGTGGAACGTCGGCTTCGACTGGCTCCTCCGGGGCGCCCTCCCCGATGGAGTGGGTGTCATTTGCTATGCGGATGACACCCTTCTCACGGCGCGGGGGAGAACATTCGGGGAGGCAGCCACCCGGGCGTCAAATGGGGGGACCCTGGTTGCCGATCGGATCCGGCAACTGGGGTTGAAAGTGGCGCTACCCAAGACCGAGGCCCTATATTTTCATGGGCCGCGGCGGGGTGCGCCACCTGACGCCCATATCGTGGTGGGTATCGAGAGGGTGCGGGTGAGTGCCACGATGAGATATCTGGGCCTCATCCTGGACGGGCGGTGGAAGTTCCGAGAACACTTTCGTGAACTTTCACCGCGCCTCCTAAAGGCGGCGAGGAGCCTAAATTGGCTCCTCCCTAACGTGGGTGGGCCAGCCACAGCATGCCGGCGCCTCTATGCCGGCGTGCTGAAAAGCATGGCCCTGTATGGCTCCCCTATATGGGCGGACGCCCTGGCAGGGTACAACCAGGTTCACCTGCGTAGGCCCCAACGGGCCATCGCACAGAGGGTGGCGCGGGCTTATGCTACGGTGAGCCATGGTGCGGCTTGCGCCATGGCGGGCACTCCACCATGGCACTTGGAGGCCGAGGTGCTATCCGCCGTCTATCACTGGACGGCGGATAAGAGGGCGCGGGGAGAGCACCCCGCACCAGAGGAGAGGGCCGCCGTCCGGCTGGCTGCCCGCGAGAACGTTGGCCTCAGCCATCTCCGCCAATGGATGGCGGAGATGGCTGAGGCCAAATTCGGACGGTGGAGTCTGGACGCCATCGGTCCAGTCATGGAGGCGTGGACCGACAGGGGACACGGGTTCCTCACGTACCGGTTGTCGCAGGTTCTTTCCGGGCATGGTTGCTTCGGGAAGTTCCTGCACCGGATAAAACGTGAGGAAACCCCGGCGTGCCACCACTGTGGCGCGATTGCTGATTCGGCGCAGCACACCCTGGTCGAGTGTCCGGCCTGGGTGGAGCAGCGCCGACGACTCCAGGAGTCGGTAGGCCCGGACCTAACGCTGCCTGCGGTAGTTACTGCCATGCTGGGCAGCGAGGAGGTCTGGGTGGAGGTGGCCTCCTTCTGTGAGGAGGTCATGTCGCGGAAGGAAGAGGCGGAGCGGGCGCGCATGGACGATCCCCTTGCGCCCCCGCACCGCAGACGTCGAAGGGACCGGAGAAGACGGCAATTCGAACTTCTCCAGCCTGGTGGTGGCCAGTTGGCAGGGGGTGTGGGGACACTCCCGCCCACATTGAACATGGCACCACCCGCGTCGGGTGGGAACGACCGGGTGCTCCTGGTCGCTCCCACAGGCCCCCCCACTCAGCTAGGGGGGCAGGTGGGGTCCGTCGTGTAAAAGACGGGCCGTCGCCGGCGGGGTCGTGGATGAAGGGCTAGCCGTACCCACGACTCCGCCAATAAGGCGAGGAAGGAGCGCCGCGGGGTTTTTAGTGGGTACACCGTGTTCGGGAGTCCCACACACGCCCCTCGCTTCCCCCGCGAGGGGTACGGTGCGTAAGGCATTTTCCCCGCGGAAACAAAATTAAATTTATATAAATATAGAATGAAAAATACACCGACACGGGCAGGGATTCGAACCCGCGACTACTGGGAAACCGTCCCGTCGCTCTACCAACTGAGCTACCGTATCGCTGTCCATCTTGGTGAATTAAGCATTCTATATGTGATCGTCTTTATCGAGACGGTGGTGACATCTATCAGGTTAATTTTGAAAATCAGCAGTACAGATAAACAACGAAAAGATGCCACTACCGAAATTAATGTTTGAATTAATATTTTTCATTCTATATTTATATAAATTTAAGTAAGCTTAACATGGCTATACATGTTTATAGATATTTTCAAACAGTGTCCTGCCCGGCTACGTTTATTTTTCATTCTATATTTATATAAATTTAAATAAGTTTAACATGGCTTTACATGTTCATAGATATTTTCAAATCAAAATTAAATTTAAGATTCTTCCAGTCGACGTAAAATCATAAAAATTCATGAAGTAATTCTATACCTAGTACCTACATAAAACGCAAAAACTCCTGAAACCTTAATTTTTTTGTTAGATCATATAATTTTGACTAAAGTTTTCCGACTCGCTTGGGCGATTTCTTTTTATATATATTGTTACAGTTATAAAAACTTTTAGTTTGACCCTCGTATTATGTGAGAGATGTGGGAGCCCATCTACATATATTTGGTAATTAAAATTGACATGTATTGTAAACCACAAATGCTGAATCGACCATATCTGACCTGTTTTCCAAATCCGGATACTTCGCACGCACAATTTCACGGTGTCGTTTGCAGAAGATGAGGAAGGCGTTCATTGGCCGCCGCGCGTGGTGCGCCGGCTCCTCGCACTCCTGGTCTTGCATTGTTAATGTCTGTAATTTAAAACATATATAAGTTGCAGACATTTTGTCTATATTCAAATACAAAATATTGTATTTTATTGAATGTTGTTACTTCTTTATTTTTTTTTATAATAATGTTGCTTACAATCTTTATTTTAAAATAATCAATTTTTGTTCACGCACTGATCTCTCAACTACTTTTTATATCAAAGTGTTTACACTTCACAGTAACAAAATCAAAATACCTGACTACATTTATAACAAATTAAGCTTTTTTAAGAGATCGACCCGTTATCATTGTTATTAGGAAAGACGTATAGGTAAAGAAAGTGGCAAAGTAATATAGGTAATAGATAGTAATTCATCAATCCAATGGAACTACGTCCTATATTTCTTGTGTATTTATTAACGATTTTTTTTGTGTTCGTGTTCGATCGTGTTTGAGCCTATTTCGATTCATATGAAATAAGAGCAACACCACCTAGCGCAAATAAGGTGACGTTTAAGAAGTTCTCCAAGAAATGAATTAAGATCTAAATGAGTTCTAAATGAGTTCTAAATGAATTCTATAGAGATCAAAACAGGTAGAAATCTGAAGGTGCAAGATCAGGGTTATTCGGCGGATGCATTAATACCTCCCAGCCAAACTTAGTTATTTTTTTGCTGAGTGTCTTCAAAAAAAATGTGTGTGGTTTAGCGTTATCGTGATGATAGATATTTCCCCCTTCTATTTTCTTTCACGTTCTTGTTTTAATCTCATCACCTGTTGGCAGTAAAGATCCGAATTGATGGTTCTCTCTGACTCTCTGCTCTTCCAGTTCATCTATACACACAACATCACCTTATTGCAAGTTAACCCGCGTTCAGTTCAGTTCAGCGCCAGTCTGTAAAGCTAACTCGAGTACTTAATTGTTATCGCTATTAATATTTTATTGTTGTATTTTGTTACGTTTTTATTTTGTTGGTTAAGTTTGTTTGAGTCTTTGAACAATAATACATTTTGAGTGTTTTTATTACTTCACGTAATCCTCATAAACTTTAAATAAGTCATACACTAGGTACAATATAAACCATAGGCATGCAATAATTATTAATTATCAAAAAAAAAAAAAATGAAAAAACACAATACGATTTATAGATAATTATGACATTATCTATTTTTTTTTTAATATTTGTTACAAAAATATTGTGTGTGATATTATATATTATTAGTATTAACACCTCCAAATTTCGCTCAGAGCTTATCGTAAATTCCGAGAGTTATACAGTAGGTAACATTTTACATTAAGTACTCTATGTACGGTAGATACTCTGTGCTCAGTACTAGGGTAGTATCTAGTAGATAGTATTTTGACGTTACGAAAACTATATCGGTTTAACAAAGCGTAGAATCAAAATAGAATTTTTAAATAAAAAACTGTTAAAAAATAGATTTATCTTTAGTTATTTAGGATGATTTATAGAATGATCCGAAGTATTTAGAGATTTTTTTTAATATGTCAATATATTTTGACTCATACAGTGTACAGTAATTGTATGTTGCTAGTTGTCGTAACGTTTGAACTCTGGGAGTCTTCACTTAATCAATCCCATGGGCTTCTTATCGTGTCACCAAAGGTTATCAATATCATGTCCCAATGGCCACTCGGAATGTCATGGCTTTATTTCAAAGTATTTTTTTTTTCTTGACTGATTTTTTTTATATTGTTAAAAAAAACCAGGCTGAAAGTTAATAATACTAATAATTATTAATACTTTCCTCACTTCGTTTAGTAAAAAAAAACCGTCTTTCTAATATAGTTGTTGATTGAGGTTTGGCATGTTTTCGAGTTGTGGATATTGTTATTATTTGAGAATTTATAGTGTTAAACCGGTATGTTTTGTTTATTATTGGAACGTAGTTCCTTATCGCGCGTTGGTAAAGGGGGCTAGACGGTAAAAATTCTTACCAAAAGTTGTCACGAAATGTTTTGCTATCTCTCTCTCTCTCTCTTATAGAAAGCAAGCGAGATATTTCCATTTCTATCATTATTATTTTTTGTATTATATTAAATTGCTTAGTAGTTCTTTATTATTTATTTGATATTGGAGTTTGTTCTTTTAGAATCAATTTGCAAATAAGAGAGTTTAAATGAAAATAATAATACAATTTTGTGATCAAATATACTCGTAATGTTTTGTAATAACGCCATCTATTTATACCTTAAGGAAACACAAACAAACAAACAAACTACATCTGTTAAATAAACATATCTGTACAAAGTGAAACCGCTAGGTGGCTGGACAATAATTCATTGGTTTATTGATTAACACTTTTTAATTTAGTTATTCATTTTATTTACACTTATTATAAATTTTCAGCGAAATATCATACAAAAATTTATACAAATATTATCCATTAGCATATTAGCTTTTATTAATAATTTAATATTTTTTTATTGAAATAGGTAATATTCATGTTTTTATTTACCGTAAATTAATCATTTACCTCTCTATATCGTAGAAAAAAATATAAATAGGCTTGAAAAGATTCTAGTTTTTTTTCAAAGTGAAAATTAAAACATTAAGTAAATTTGAGCCGTTGAAACGCCGTCATTTTGCGCGCGCCCTGCGAGACGTCAAATGATACGTCCAGTCAACGTTTACTATGAACTTTTTATTTACTTCATACATATTTTAAGTTTTAAGTGCTTTACAAGTTATGGAAGAAGATAAAAATTATCTTACAAGTATTGTATAGTACCGGAGTGCAAAAATAGTATTAGAAAAACACCCGACAAAGTGTTTTTTATATTCTAAGAGATGCGAAAATACAAAAACAATGGTCTATGGTATTTAAAAGGGATAATATATGTCTTAAATTGTGTTTATATTGTTGTGAAGATCAATTTAACGTAAGTTTACTTTATTTATAATAAGTTTAATTTAATAGTTTAAATTTATAGTAAGTTGCATTAGCTATTGAACATTAGAAAATTTGAGTTTAAAATTAACCTAACTTAACAAAAGTTCAGTATACCTGCCTTTCTATAAAAACCGTATTCTTTTTTGGTTTAACGAAATTTTTATGGTTGTCGATTTATTTCAAGTTAAGGAAGATACAGCTAATAATATTGAATATAATATGTATAACGACACATACAGCTAATAATATAACAACAAGGAGAAAAATTTAATCTAAGTTTGAAAAAAGGAGTTGTTCCTCATATATTTTTGTGGCAAAAACACCAGCTGATAGAATGCGAATGTGCATAGTCAAAAAGCAGAGATTGACATTGGTTAACGAAGCCTTTTCAGAGATAGCTATATTATATTATATTATTTATACAGGGTTATTTGTAATTAGTTGAGCACCTTTTGCAGGCAGCCCCTCTACATCAATCCTAACAACATTTGTTCTACGACTTTTTAAAATTAGTAGTTTTAAAAATTTTGTTTTTCCCATACAAAATTTATTTATTGCCTCTGAACGTGCATTAAACTTGAGCAAAGAGAGGCCACGCAACTTGTCAAAATATGTGTCAAGGCCAGGTATGTGTATGTGTGTATATATATGTATGTGTATGGGTATGTATATGTATATATGTGTATGTAGGTGTATATTCGTATGTCCATTTCTTCAATTCCATATTATTTTCTGATTTTTATTTTGTATTTTTTATATTTTCTTTTTTTTTTGTTTTATTGTACCGTCTTTTAAGTCTCTGTACATCTCCAAGGTTGACTGTTAGAGAATGCTACCTAGCATTAAGTCCGCCAATTGTAACAGTTTTTGTTGGAACAATAAAGAATAAATAAATAAATAAATAGCTATCAAAAGAGTGTTTAAAAAAATTGGTGACCTTTACAAAGAAGTGATATAGTAAGTAAGTCCTAGTACTGCCCATACAAATGTCTGTGATATTAATCAGCCAAGACAATATTAAATGCATTCACAAGGCAGAGCCTTACTTTTCGCATATTAAAGATAAATTACCAAGTGACTAAGCTGTGCAAGTTAATATTAAACCGAAGTACAGAAGTAAAAGTGTCAATGTAAATATACCTACTGAAAAACAAAATGTAGCATTGTTACCATTTCCTCATTCAAGACACAATACTTTTACTTTACCAGTAAAACTAACTATTTTACATAGTTTTACTTTACCAGTAAACCTATGTTTTAAAAAGAAAATTGTTTACTGAAAACACAGCTGATAATACTTCTATAGCATCTTATATCTTCTATACCTGCTGATTATCAACAAAGTAATTTATCTGAGTCAAGTGAAGTGGAAAATGATTACCCAAACAATCCTAATAAAACCTTTGAGCTCAAAAATATAGGTTTAAATTATTTATTTTTCTCAGTAACACTAATACCACAATATGAACTTCGACGCCGATAATTTGAATGGCGTTAAAAAAAAAGCTTTATTTGAATGTCACATACAGTTTAAAATGTACATGGTTTTTACACAAGGATAAAAATAAAAAATATATTAATAAAAAATAAAAAAACAATAAAAAAAAAGTAATAATAACAATAATAAAAAAAAAAAACACAAATTAAAGACAAAAAAAAAAATATATATATATAATAACATTTATAAAAGCATAGAAACTGTGACATTCAAAACGGTGGACCACTCAGCATTTGCGAGAATTCGTGACTCCCGCGCTGATTTTCAGTGGCCGTCGTGCTATGACGCAACAAACATCAACAACGGCCTTAGTCCCGTTGAAAATAAATTGTTACAAAAGACAAATAGTAGACGGGCTACAACACAAATATAGTACATATACAGATAAAATAATAATAATAATAAATTATAGTTATAATAGTGAGATTAAACTTCAAGGTTGTATATATAATACTTAATATATAAATGGGGTTTAAGGTAAGAAAATTTTATCTACCAGAATTCGAATAGAATAACAAATAGACAAAAGGTGTGGGTACTAGTCGCTGCCTGCACTTGCCGGACTCAATACACGTTCTTCAAAAAATATATCAAGGAATAAAATAAATAAATAAAATAAAAATAATTAATTAAATAAAAATAAAATAAATAAACAAATTAAAAATAAAATAAAATAATAAATCAAAATATAAATTAAAAAATATAAAAAAATAAAAAATAATAATAAATAAATAAAAAAATAAATTAATTAATAAATAAAATAATAAAATAATAAATAAGAAATAAAACAAGTTACATTAGATAAATAAAAATCATTTTGTAAAAATGAATAATGTATGATTAGTTTCCTATCTAACGTTCCCTACTGTTTTTGTATATTTAATAAATATTGCTTGTATCTTAATTTAAATGTATTCAAGGTTTTTAAGAGACGTAAACGGGGTGGTAGATTGTTCCAGCAGCTGGAGGCAGCGTATCTGAAACTTCCTCGAAATGCAGCTGTTTTATGTGAAGGGACCGATAGGATATTTGTAGAAGCTCTTGTTTTATAGATGGGGTTATAGTCACTTAACCATTTTAGTTTTTTATATAGGTATATTGGAATTTTATATTTTATTATACCGAAAAGCAGGCAAGCAAAATGTAGTTGCCTTCTATGGTCCATGTTTAATATATTTGATGAATTTAGAAACGGTGTGATATGCGCTCGTGGTGGTATGTTAAAACAGAATCTGGCACAAGCATTTTGTACTCGTTGAATTAACATCTTGCTGCTGGCAAGGAGTCTAGGTCCTATAACAACATCAACGTAGTTTAATTTGGATAGTACAATTGCCTCACATAGCTTAATGCGTATTTTCATAGATAAATATTGGCGAATGCGGTACAAAACTTTAAGGCGATAAAAGCAGTTGCGGACTGAGCGAACAACATGTTTTTCAAAACGTAGATTTTCGTCCATTATGACCCCTAAGTTTTTTGCTTCTGAAACACGTTCTATTTGCGAATTTTCAATAAATACACTTGGACGTTGCATGGAAATTTTGTGGACGAGCAAATTCGTTCCAAGAATTAAATATTTTGTTTTATTTGGGTTTAAGATTAAACTATTTGAATTTGACCAATTTGCTATTCTATCTAAGTCTGCATTTAGTTTACTAACAGCGGTTATCATTTCATTGGGTCAATTGGGTTGTTTCAAATGACGTCACATTTCCTTTCGACCAATGGTATCGCGTTTTGGAAGTTTGAATTTCGCTCCCTTAATTTACACTTTTCACAATTTATTTTATGGCCTTAAATGATTAGTAAATAAAAAAAAAATGTTTTTATTATATAAGATGATAATAAGTATCCGAAAAAAAAGTATTTAAGATCATTTTAAATTTTATGCATATTTCCTATTCCTTTAATAATTAATAGAAAAGCACTTCGTTCCATCCGGGTGTCCCTTGACACCTCTTAGTTTCTTTACTAAACCGACCCGATTTGTAATAAAAAGATATACATACATAGGTATTTCCTATTCAATATGATTTACTAATATTACTAACAATTGAATTTTGTATCTAGATTCCAGATATAATATACATACATTCACAAAGAACTTTTAAAAATGATTTACACCTCGCCCGAAATGAGTTTCATTCATCATTCATTTCAATCTTCGGCGAGTTTTTAGCATAATATGTTTGGGACTGAATATATTTTATAGAGAATACATATGCATATATTTTATTTTCGTTTCAGTAAAACGATATTACAAAGAAGGTAGGAAATAAAACTATTTAACAAAATTCAAATGTTTTTATTCATGAAAGTGGGATATATAAATACTAGCATACATACAAACTAACATACAACAACATACAAAACTAAATACACATATATTCAAATGTTATGGTTTCTTGTTCTTCAGATTGCTTATCCTAATAACTCTCAGGAATTGTAACACTTGTTTCTATAAACATAAATATATTATAGATATGTGTTCGGTTTCAAGTCCGCCGTCCGTAACTGACGTAATAGGAACATGGGAAGGGTTTTCAAATATTTTGAGGTGGGGCGTTAATCGGAAGGCCTACTTTGTACGAGGAGTCAAATATAAATAATAACAATGATTACAACCCTAAATTAGATAGACACTATTTCAACTAAAAGACAATAAAAGTGGTACATATCTTAAATTGGGTTGGTTTATGTTAACGACGTTAACGTGCTGCCAACATGATACAAATAATTTACACTGAACACGATTTACGATTCATTAATAAGAATCGAGTGGTTAGCATCGAATATAACTCACACTGGCTACTTAATTTTTCTCAAAGGTTTTAGCGTTTACTCGCTTACTTCATGTTAAAATTATTCGATTATTTATGAACTACTCGCAATAATCACTCGATTATGAAAATTGTGAGTGATATTGCATGACTGACTTGGATAGCATTTACACCAGAAATAATTATGTATAAATAAATACACAGCAATACATGACCTATTTTTAACAAAATTTCGTTTCGATAAGTCGAGAGCATTCCATTTTTAGTGTGTTGTATACACTATACATTATAAAGATATGGAATGTTTAATAGAATGCTTCTGTTAACACAAGCCCTATGTCCAAATCAAAAAAGAAAGTGTTTTAACTTTATTCAGCTCAGTTGGCTATGTTTTTTGCTGCTTACAAATTTATCTATTCCATACAAATAATAAATGAAACTCGTGTCAGGTTAACATTTACTCAATTCATAATAAGACCTCAATACCTTAGATTATTGGAGTAATGTAAGAAAATACTTACGAACTCTACAGCGATACGTATATCACACACATGGCGTCATTGGATGCAACAAACCCGAGTTGTTAGAAAAAATGTATAGTAAACGTAAGGCAAACAGCACAATTATACTCTATACACTACACTTTATTAAATGCAAAGCTATCGTTAAGTCAATACAAGTATGTTAGGACATTTACTAAAATTATTATTTGTTGTCACTGATTCAGTTCGGATTCCAGTTTTGAGTATTGACAAGATGATCGCGCATCAATGCCGGATGTTTTGACGTTTGCTTAGGCTTGGGCAAATGTAATAAAATATCGATATTTTACATAAAATAATCGATAGATAATATGGATATTTTTAGACTCAATAAATCGATAGTCGATATTATTTTTGGAGAATCGAATTCGATATACTATTCGATAAGTTCTCTAGTGTTTTCAAAATTTGTTTCTGCAGCTCCAAAAATGTTGAGCTCTCTATTTAGCACAAATCTGATCCTATAAAGTTTTGGGTCAATTGTCAACAATATTGCTAAGACCACTCTTACGGACGATAGTCCGTAAGAGTAGCTACGGCTGTTAAATCATCAGTGCCCGATAACATGAGAACATGGTAAATTTATTTAACATCCATATCTGATGAGTTCTGGATTGATTGAAATTATTGTTTTAAATAAAATAATTACTTTTTACATTGTAATGAATTATATTTTTTACATTAAATATTTTGGAGTCACTTTTAAGTCAATGCACGCTCTAACTAAGAAAATAGCACTAACTAACTAGAATATAATTATTGTTATAAAAATTCGATATATCAATATATTTTTTTTTATAACAATCGATACAGCCTAATTCGATATTTATCGTTACAATTTATTTATCCACTTGTCCATCCTTACTTTTGCTTTGATTGTCAAATGTCAGTTGTGAGTTGATACTTGCTTGCACAGAGTACTATAAACTTGCTTGATCCGAAAGACTACTATGCTTCAAGCGTAGCTGAGTTATAATCGTTCTCTTTTCAATAGGCCGTATTCTTCTTGGTGTAAGAGAGAGACATCTAGTGGTGGTCGATAATCCGAAAGAATAGAAGCACAATGAACGTCATTTTCTTATTTCGAAGCCGAAATCTCTTTTAAAACTTTAATAGAAATGTAATGAATTCAAAAATAAAACTGTGACAGAATGATAGTTTCACAATAATGTAAAATGATTCGGCATAGCGCAGTTTAATTTTCTATAATGCAATTTATATAATGCAAAAGTGCGCCATCTCTGGAATATTCTATAAACTACGGTGTATGGGATCTGTGCCCTGTTGTATGATAGTTTACTAATTACTTCGCAAATCTATGGTGAGCTATCACCAAACTGTCAAATTCTTCATACTTTAGGCGCGAGTTTGAATACAATTTTTTAACTTATTAAAATGAGTAGGTAAAAGTTCTTCTTTTTATTTATTAAAGTTATCTTTGTGTTGTGTAGCTTTGTGTTGTGATAAGTGTGTGTTGTAGGTTTGCAGAATTAGAAACTATATCGCGGGCTTGTCCCGAACAATTTGCGGCTTTATTGGAGTTTATGGAATAAGGTACTAAAGGTACGTAAATTATAATATTTACTAATAACAGAAAAACCTTCCTTTGTTGTTTAAATATAAGCGAGATGTTATCGTTTGTGATATATCTCCCTTAGTGTTTCAAGCACATATGGTCATCTTACCTTTTTAACTATGTTCTAGCAATGGTGACTTAGCAATAACCCAGCAAGGGGCGCAAGATCGGTTAAAGGCTGACCGTCCTTCCAAGAATTAGGTAGTCTTGCCACTAGTGGAGGTGTAATCAGAGCGGTTAAAAGATGAAAAAAAAAAATAATAATTATGATATTATTAAAATGTTATTATTCTAAGACTACCTTTTAAAGAGAAACATTTGAAATAAAAATATTTCAGTTATTCATCAGTGTGATAAATATTAAACTGACTGAAAATTTTCTTTCATATTGACATTTCATATTTAAATAATATTTACTAAACTGACTAAAAAACCAATAATAATCAAATGTATTATATAAAATAACACAAAAATTATTTATATTTAATTCTTTATTAAAACATATTTATCTATTATCTATCAGTCCTTTCTAGACATGTAAAAATGCATGCAACCATCTATATAAAGCTTAAGTGTATATAATAATATAACAGAAAATTATGTCTAGGTTTGGGTAGATTGGAAGGCCAAAACTAAAAAAAACCATTAGTAAAGCAAAGGGAGGTAAGTGGTACTGGTGGTGGGCCAAGTACCAAACTGGCAATCAATGCTTTTGAGCATAGGGTTCTTGGGATAATGGGGATGAATGCTGTTGTTGGTAACAGCATGATTAAAGAAGCAGGATTAGATGTAAGTTCATGAACATAAATTTCATTGTTTTTGTACTTGCTTACATTTATTATCATATTTATATTTACAGGAACCGCCTACTAAATGCATGCCACCACTAACCCAAAATTCTATCCCTACAGAGTTTCACTCCCAAAACTCAATATGTAATGATAGAATCTTGGATTTGCTTCCTATTTTTACAGATGATAATTTTTATTTATATTTGAAAAATGTATAAGTGTATGGTAATAACCTCATTATTAAATTAATGTATTTACAGTATTCACTGTTTAGTAAGTCACTGTATATGTGACAAGAAATTAGAATTAAATTAATGCTAAAAGACTACACCTTGGAGAGTGACAGAAGACAGTCCTTAGTTTTGTAAAAGATTTTAAAATTAACATGTTTGTTGGCTAATAATATAAGACATAGGGACATATTGCACTTATGAAGTCTCACACTCGAGCTGCATATTTACATAGATTAGGTCTATAAAGAAGAATTGGCAAGAAACTCAACATTCTCTTAACCTTTTCATTAAACATTTTTGTTTTATATTTTAAAATATTATATTATTATTTTGTTTTTTCAAATAAAAGTGGATATATTTAAAGTTGTTTTATTTATTCAATTTAACAAATGATCATAATGAAACAAAACACACATTTAGAATATATGCATTATATGTACATGTATAGTTACATCACACATCTGTATTAATTATGGATTGTGTTAAAATTAAGAAGTGTTTTAATTAAGATTGTTGTCACTCTAAAAAACAGCAATCGTCATTAAAAAACCACACAATGGTTATACTATTAATATGTACAAATTAGAAATTTATACTAAAAGCAAATTTTAAACTGAATATCTTTTGCATATCCTGTATTGTGGTGTAGCACATGTTGAACTTATTGAGAGGCAATACTATTACTTCATTAGGATTTTTTTGTAACATTGAATACAAATTTCATGGTCCCGTTGGTCGAGTGGTTAGCGCAGACGCCTAACGTATAGCGACGCAATGGGGCTCGGGTTCGATTCCCGACGGGGACATGCATGGTTTGGTTGTATATTAAATATATTCTCAGTATTTATAATGTGCATTTCTGTGTTTGTATCGTTGTCTAACACCCTTGACATAAACAAATAATTTGCTTACTTAGGAGTTAGATCAATGTGTGTAATATATCCCGTATTATTATTATTATAAATTAACTTAGCCGGCGTTTAATAAAAGCTTCCTCGTTATGAGCGCTCCACAACATATTTAATGAATGCATTATAAAGGAGATATTAAAATAACGCGATAATAATAAAGTTAGATAAAATCTTTCGCGGTGGTTATGGACCGAATTGACAACAAATCGCCATTTTTTTAGCGCTTTCGTTTGGGTCCGAGTGATAGCTACGTCTACGATAGCGATCAATAGAATAGATATCATTTCGTTAGCGTCTGTCAAAATTGAGACATGGGTTGCCAACTTTTTTTGACGAAATTAAAGTATAAAACTGTTTGAGTAGGAAAAAAAAAAGTATTTGTGAGAAAAAAAAAGTATTTTTAAATATTTTATACTTATATTGAACTTAAAACGTATTTTTTGTGCTTTTAGCACAATAAAAGTGAAAAAATATTTATCATTTTTTTAAATACTAGCTGTGCCTGCGACTTTGTACGCCTAGATTTCGATTTCGATATAACGTACCCTTTGGTCATGTATAAACTATAAACCTTTAAGGTTTCTTCAAACTCCGTCCAGTAGTTTTTGCATGTACAAGTATTTTTTAGTTTATTTTTTTCTTTTTTTTGCTGTTTAATCACCGATCATTTTTAACAGAGTAGTCCGATTTCTAATTTTTTTTATGGAAAGGGTATTATTATTTTGTATTATTCAATTTTGAAAAAAAGTCTTACCACAATGGTACGAAAATAAGGTATTATTATCTTCTATATTTGTTTATATGAAAAAACACAAATGTAAAGTGAAGCCCATGACAATATATTCCCGAAAACTGCAACCAAACCGGTTAATCCGTTTCTGCGATTAGTGTGCACAAACATACATACAGATGTACAGACACAAACATCTGTATGTTTTTTTTGTCTATTCGTCTGTACGAATAGACAAAATGCAAAACCATTGTTTTTGTTTGCTTATATAAAGGTCCCAGCATTATGATTTTTTGAAAATATTTTCCATGTACATACAGATATTGATCAGTTACAGTTTTATATGTATACATACATTTTTTAAATGATTTAAATACTTATATGTTTTGATAGAGTGAAGAATGTGCAATGAAAGTGAAAAACTAAATGTTATTCAGAATAACGCCCAAATTTTGATGTATAAAAGTTATTTATAATTTTGTTATTGGCCACATATTTTTTCGTATTACGGCACAACTAAAAGAGAAATAGATAAACAGACAAAACCGTTATCCGTTCACATCCTGGTTATATTTTCAATGTACGGAGTCTACTCCTCTACAGATTTGTTACATGTATAGAAGAAGATTTGTATGATACCTATTACGTGCTTGACATAAATAGAAATATTTTTTTAATTTCCTAACCGATATATATGAAAAAAACACTAAATGTTAGGTGAAGACTACTACAATATATTACTGAAAACTGCATCCAAATTGGTTAAGCCGTTTCTGAGATTAGCTTGCACAAAGTCAGAAAAACAGACAAAATGAAAAACCATTGTTTTGAGTTCTCTTGTTTATATAAAGACCCCATTAAGTTTTTTTTAAATATATTCCAAGTACAGAAATTGATCAGTGACATATTTATTATATGTATGGATTTCAGGTGATAACACATTCACATTAACATGTTACTGACTGTAGAAGTGTTAGATACATTTCGTTCAGTAATTATAAATCATTTCCATCATGTGATCTAACTTATATTTTAAATAGTTAAGTATTTACCCATAAATCCCATAATGAGTGTTTTGTTTTATGAATCGCAGGGAAGGTTGAAAATAAAGTATTTTCACATACTTTATTTGTATGCAAAAGTATAAAGTATAATTACCAAAAATAAGGTATAATACTTTATTATAAAGTATGGTTGGCAACCCTAGACATGGCTAACACTTTTCTATTATTTTATTGTCAAAACGATAGCGATATCTATTGCCCATACATTTTCAAACTTTTCTAAAGCGATAACTATTATAGAAAGGCTAATTGGCTAAACCCTCTGTACAGTAGAGTTTGAGTATCTTAGTGTGAGTGGAAAGAACTTGTCATCACATGACAATAACTATTTTTTATTTTTTTATAGTTGGCCTGTAATAAGAAAAGAAATAGCGATAAAATCTAATCGCTTTACTTTTTATTTGACCTTACACAGTAATTAGTAATGCATTCAATAAACCATAAATTTTTTGATCACTAGAGTAAAAGATAAAAGGATACTTATGAGCAATGCGTCGCAACAAACATTTCAACGATTACTCAGATCCATATTTGCTCGACATCTAGTTCTATAATTTCGATTCTTATTTTCTTACAAACAAGGTCTGTTTTAAATACATTACTTGTACTGAGTCGCTCGATCGACACAGATGGCGTGCTGCGTCATAGTTTGAACTCGAGAGCAAGCCGTGATAATACCTCGTAATGTCACTTTCGACGCTTGTCGAAAACCTATTGACTGTTCAGTAGTGACTAGTGCTGTGCTTGCAGTTGGAAACGGTTTTGTGTGACGTGACGTGAAAATGCCTGAAACTATTCGAAATAAGGTAAATACCTCGCCAATATGCATATAATCATACTCCGGTAAAGCGAAATTAATGCCAAGCCCTTTTTTAACGCTGACCGAAGCGTTTCAGTTCTGGGTCTGATCATGTTATCTGCTTATTTGCGATTTCGTATTGTAACAACCTGGTACCATGTCATAAATATAACTTTTATTATAATATAACTTTTACCACTAAATAAATAGGTATAACTTTTATTAACCAACTAATAATATGTGCCACCAATCCACGCTAAAAGATAAAATAGCTTTTCTCTGAATCATATATTATTAATTTAATTACGATTAAGAACACAATTTTTACTTGTACAAAGTTCCACTATATTTAAATATGCGATACAATTTTATTTGCGACCGGTTTCGTACATCATCATCAGGCGACTACAATTATGAATTAATTAGAATGCCGGTGGATGGGCTCGGAAGTATTAATATCTATCTACATAACATTAAAATATAAACGTCATAATGTGTCTAAGATTCAAATTAATGTCAATATACAAATATAATTATGTCAAAAGAATAAATAAATAGATTTCCAGTTATTCAAAATCCGAAGGTTACTTCACCATTTATGGCGCGGCATTTGAAAACGAACACTTATAAACAAAACACTATTATGAACTTTTTTTTTATGTTATAAGAAGTGCGTGTTACAATCTTGAAAGCCATTAAGATAGCAGAGAAAAGTTTATTTATTTTAATAGAAGTCTTTGTTTCGAAGGTATGCAGAAGAAAATTGGTTCTGAATGAATGAATGAAAATGAATGAAAATGTTTCTATTTTGTCAAAAAGTTTTATTTTCTACCTTCTTTATAAATAGTTATTTTAAAATTTATAAAAATATGCATGCAAGCAATAATAATACCTGGACTCTTATAATCGCCAACGTAAGCAAACAATTCGTCGATTCAGTAATTTCGCGCGCGGCGTAACCTACGCCTGTGAGGGTACCTACGAGGGTACATATCCTCATTTTGAAAAAATAATTGTGAACGCATTACCCATATTTCTTGTTACTATCATATAAATACATTGTTCAAGATTATTATAGTGCTTTTGTGTAGCTACAAGAGCAATAGTTTTTTCATAAACACATCAAACACCCGTATAAATAATTAAGGTTTGGTTTCGAATAACTTTGAGTAATATTAACGTAATTTTGAGGTAATCTAAATCATTTCTCAATGAGAGGATGAAATTCTGAACTGTCGTACCTATAACACTAATACTATAATACTTATCATACAAAAACTTTTCTGAAAACGTTGACAATATTTTAATTTTATATCTTGAAGTTATTTTATAAAACATTTTAAAGTTCTAGTTCAGCATGTAGGTACTTAATTTTTAAGTACGTAAGCACTTTCTGGTCGCAATTTATTTATATTATCTGTGTAACTAAAACATTCAATATTTATATTTAAAGACATTTGGATGTGGACATATTGTTGTGGCAATAAACACGTTTATCTATATCAATCATTTGTCGTACTTTTTAATTACTTCTAAAAAGAATATCGTATCTAGATAGTATACGTTACTTAGCAAGATACGGAGGAGTCTAACTCTGTTATAAATTTAGATAATTCGTATATTGTCTATGACACTTCAATTAACTTATAAAATGGAATGAAGCCAAAGGGTATCTTATATATAACCACAAAAAGCCTTAGGTGTGTCGCTTGTTTTAACAAGTATCTACGTAAGTGGCACTCCGGCGCATACATTAACCAATAACTTTACAAATGAGAAGAAATCTGAGAACAACATACAATATAAGGACTAAAATAATCTTGTTTGTTGTTTGTATCTTAATTTTGAGAGTTGATGATGATGATGGACTCATGTCCATTAATACTTTCATGAATTCAATAGACAATGCTTTGTCTTCTTTTGTTCTTAGTCATCATCTTCAAGATACTAGGTATCATGTTATATCTGCTCGCTCAGTTACTGAACTTTAAAAGGTTATTAATTTAATATATGCTAAAAATTCTACTGTTTAAACTTTATATAACTTAAAAGATAAATATATACTTTGAAGATCCAAGCTCTTAAGTATTTTTTGTAATACGGGTGGTAGATGGTAGCACCTTTTTTTTACAAATAATGAAGTGGTTTTAGTTGTTCTATAACGTAACGCGTCACCTAAATTATGAATGTTTCCTCAACATCCGATGATCTTGGTATCACCCTTTTGTTTTATTTTTATTCTAAGATAAATTGAATATCTAGAGTAAGTACGGGATTGCTCTGAAGTCTATACCTACACATCATTGAATTTGATAAAAAATTACGAAAATTGCGAAAAAGTTATATAAATACTGATTTTTATAAATTTTAAACGGCCTCTGAAGGATCACACTAGAAAATTAACTAAGTATCTAACTTCTACCTACATGGCCGGCAACACTCTTGTGAATCCTCGGATGTTGCAAGAGTTCATGGGCGGCGGTGATCACAAGTCAGCTGTGACCCGCCAGCTCGTTTGCCCTCCCCTTCCATAAAAAAAAAAAATGTATATGTTTATTACTTAGTTGATTTTCTAGTGCGATCCTTTAGAAAAATAATAACAAATTAAATGTTTAAAAAAACTAATTAGATAATATATGTCTAAATTAACTAATATGTTTCACTAATTAAATATAAATTAAATAGTGTTATTGTTTAACAAACGATAACCAGTCTTACATTTCAGTCATTACATGTCGAATTGTATTATAATAACAAAGAAAAGCCAACTACCTATTGTTAAACATTACTGTTTTCGTAATTAATGTAAATGGACTCTACATTTGATATACTATTTAAGTTCCTGAGCGTTGTATTCAGGAGGCGTTTGCTGCAAATAATTCATAATTATTTTACAGCTAAAATCTACTTTGTTTTAAACCTAATTTGTTACCGAATTAAAGGAAGACGTCCCTTTTTTTCGAGTTGCTTTTTTTGTTCTCCTTCTTTCTCTTAGTATGAGCTTCTGTTCCCGAGGTATTATAATACGTTGTATTTTGGTAATATGATGTGTTTTTGGCGGCGATGCCCTCCGCAACGCTTGGCATTGAACTAATCTTCTAAAAATAAGAGTCTCACGAAAATAAACTCCACGTGGGACAGCCATCACAGATGTGTACTGTTTCCAGTTGAAAATTGGAAACTTGTTAAATATTCCATGGTTATTTTTATTTTATGAATAAATTTATCGAAATGATCATTACCATTTTATACAATATAATTATAAATATATATTAGATATATATATATATATATATATATATATATATATATATATATATATATATATATATATATATATATATATATATATATATATACAGTCGTGGTCAACTAATTAGGGACATGCAAGATAGTGAAGAACAATAACCGGTTATGTACATACAAATATAAAACCCTATTGATTTCTCAGTAACTATTATTTGCATAATTTGGTCCGATTATTATGCTTTAAATGGCTGTAAATAAAAGAATAAATAAATAGAAAAAGTATTTAATATCAAAGGTTGAACATGTATTCAATTTTAAGGTATAATTCTGTAGCTGGACATTTAATTAAGGACAGTAAACTATAATGAAAAATAGAGGTAAACAAAACTAATAATCTGCAGTATTATAATATCTTTAACAGCTCCATTTTATTACGTGTAAAATCAGTACCCAGTAGCAAAACCTTTGTTAGTAATTACCGCTTGACACCGATGTGGCATAGACATTATCAGTTTCTGGCATGTTTCGACAGGAATGTTTGCCCATGCCTCACAAAAAGCTTCATTAAGTTCATCTAAAGTTGTGGTACGATAAGTGGCTACTTTTTTCTTGATTTCGTGCCAAAGGTGCTCGATTGGGTTAAGGTCCGGGCTACTTGCTGGCCAATCTAGCACCGATACTGACTGACTGGTAAGAAACGACTTGACTGAACGGGCGGTATGTTTCGGGTCGTTATCATGCTGAAACGTCCATATAATAGGGAGATGCTCCTCAACATAGGGAAGCATCGTTTCCTCCAATATTGCCTTGTATTGATGTTGGTCTAAGTTACCCTGAACTTTCCTCACAGGTCCCACTCCACGTCCAGAAAATGAACCCCACATTTTAATATTTCCACCGCCATGTTTCACCTGCTTTTTTGTGAATCTTGGATTCATTTCCGCTTTTACTGGACGCCGTACGTATTGCCTTCCATCTGAAGAAATCAAATTAACCTTGGTCTTGTCAGAGAATAATACATGTTGCCATTGGGCGTAGGTCCAATGTCCATATTTACGTGCAAACGCCAAACGAGCATTTCTATGTTCTTTCTTCAACAACGGTACTTTGCGAGCCACTCTTCCGAACAACCCTGCTTCTACCAGACGTCGTCGAACGGTCCTCGCTGAGACACCTCTTTCGTCAGTCAGACTCTTTCGTCTGTCCCAAACACTTCGTGTTTAATTAAAATAGAGCCTAGAAACGGATCTTTCTTAGCTAACCTGGTTATCATTCTATCTTCTTGCGGAGTTGTTTTTCTCGATCTTTTTGTTCTGGGCACATTTAAATCTGTGTTATTGCGTCTGACATGTTGCACTGCATTGTATACCATAGTTTTTGAACTATTTAAATGTTCTGCTATCCTTCGGTATGGCCAACCATGCTCGACAACAAACTTCATGATAATTTTTCGTAGTGTTGGATCGCAACTTTTATTTTTACCCATTTTTCTTCAAAATATTTTTCAAAACTTAAAATAAATATCGGGATTGCCGCCAAAACTACCACGAAACAATAAGAGAAGAAGTAAAAAAGTATGGAGATTCAAATTTTGAAAATAGAACGCAATATCTCAGTGTCCCTAATTAAATGGCCAGCCAGCATTATTTGAACAAATAGCACTACGATAATCTATTAGCTATACTGTAAAGAGGTTTAATGTTTAAGAAGTTGTTATTGTTTGTATAATCGGGCACATAAATGACTAATTATACTTACATGTAAGAGATATGGAATATGGTTTAGACTCGTTGGAAAATAAAAAATAAATTCACAATTCGGTTTAACCAAAGAGTGTCCTTAATTAGTTGACCACGACAGTATATATATATATATATTCCGACATAATATTTGCGAAGTATAAAAGTTGTTTTCACAATATAATAGAGCAAATGTATTATATATTTTACTAGCTGTGCCTGCGACTTCGTACGCGTAGATTTCGTATTTGATAAAACGTATGTAAAAATTATAAACCTTCAATCTGGTAAGCAGCAATGCTACGACAATAAGAGATTATTAACTTCTTTATTTGTTAACCAATTGTTAAAAAAAGCTTCCGAAAACTGCATCAAAATCGATTAACCCATTTATGAGATTAGCCTGAACAAACATACAGACTTACAGACGAACAGACAAAATGAAAAAACATTGTTTTGGGTTCTCTTGCTTATATAAAGGTCTCCCTGTATGAATTTTTAAAAATATTTGGTTTTCGTGTTGTGTGCACAACTAAAAGACAAACAAATAAACAGAAAGATTTTAAAAATGCTAAAAATGGATTCTGTTAGTTATCACTTCACATCCTGGTATATTTTTTTAAATATTTTCAATGTACAAAGACTACTCTATAGATTTATTATATGTATAGAATAAGATTGTTATGGTACCTATTACGTCATTGACATAAATTGTCATAACTGTTTTATTTCTTAACCGATTTAAATGAAATAGTCACTAAATGTTAAGTGAAGACTGTGATAATATATTCGTGATAACCGCATTCAAATTGGTTAAGCCGTTTCTGAGATTAGCGTGCACAAACATATAGACATACAGACATACAGACAAACAGACAAACTGAAAAACCATTGTTTTGGGATCTCTTGCTCTTATAAAGCCTCCCTATGATGTTTTTTATTTTAATTCCATGTACATGAATGGATCATTGACAATTTTGTTATATGTATAGATATTGATATTGATAAAATGTAAATGTAATGTTTGTAATGTTACAATGGTTTTTGCTATGTTTCGAATTTTATTTTAAACAATAAACTCTTAACAGCGAACATGTTATGAAATTAAAATATTGTGTTTTGATGGTAACTTTAACCCGTATTGATTTTAAACGTAAACATACGTTAAGTTGAATTGTTTATCATTAGCTACGGAGATTTATATTAGCTTTACTTTATGAAAAGTGTGTTTTGTATATTTTAGTCTTTCTCATTTTTAAAGCCATCGTATATTCTAGTTGGAGAAAGATGGCTACGTGGTCCTCGAAGACTTCCTTACTCCGGCGGAGTGTGAGGAACTGGTGGCCGCCGGACTGGAACTGACCAAGAAGTCGGCGGACTGCTCGCATAAAGCTATCTTCTCTACCCACGATAGTAATAAACAAGTAACACACCTCTCTAATACTTGGAAGTGTTTGCCGATTAACTTTTCTGGCCATATTTGGAGAAAATATTTATACTTTCGACTTCAAAATCGTTTTATTTCGTTCGTTGAAAGGTACAGACACAGTTTAAAGTGTCGTTATTAAATTTCCTTTAAATGTAAACGAAAGTTATCTTTGGGATTATTTGTAATATAATTAATAAACCTTACAAATCATGTCAATACAGTCATCCATATGGTTATTAAAATGACTTAAGGAGTTATAGAAGACATAAAGGTAGACATTGTACACGTGTCCGCCGACTGAAGAACTACCATTTCAATCGAGCGAAAGCTCGTAGCAAATTATTTTAATTTAAAATAGAAATTGTTAGAAAATATGAGTATTTCGAAACGACCTGTCCGAGCCAATCAAAGCTATGTTTTTATTATTCAAGATAAGAGCTCTTTTTATGAACTAGCTATCAGAAGTGTGAACCGGTATGAAGTAGGCTTCTTGTTATCTCAACGTGTTACTTGTATATAAAAATCTTTTATAATCCGAGAAATATTCAAAGTCACTGCATCAATTTTGAAGTGCAAATAATGCCACAAGCAACAATAACAACTTCCAAAAAACATTTTAATATATGATATTTGGCAAAAATCACAATCGCAAATAAATAGTCATACATATTGAATGTTGGTGTTTCGTCATCCAGACCGGACTTATTCCTGTATTCGAAACATCTGAGGCGCGTGATACTTGTGGAGCTTACTGTTCCTTGGGAAACAAACATCCCAAGGGATCACACATTCAAGCTCAATAAATATTACGAACTAACCAACGAACTGATTAGGAATAAATTTATAGTTAGTTTGTACGCGGTAGAAGTGGGAGCGAGAGGTATAACAGCAAAATCTCTCTATAGCCTACTTAAAGATCTTGGCCTTTCTAGAACAAGCATCGGTTCATTTCTAGAACGTACTTCAAAGGCGGCATTAGTAGGTTCTTTCCAAATTTGGTTAGGTAGGGAGAGGAGTGTGGAGGGTGAAGGTGAGCGTTTTTGCGCATAATAAAGGGGCCCCTTAAACCTACTCCTGGGTCGCAAGTCCCAGGCACTGCTTGCACTCCTCTCCTTGCAACGCGATGGGCCCGGCGCCCGCACGGTGAATCCATGGATTGCTAAGAAGCTTCGTCTTGGTGTCATACAAATTGAAGATTATTACATTTTTATTTTTTTTGTTTCAGCAACTAAGGGATTCCTATTTTATGGAAAGTAACGACAACATCAGTTTCTTTTACGAGGTGGATGCTTTCGATACTGATGGAAACCTCAAAGTAGATGAGAGCATTTCATTGAATAAGGCGAGATCCACATCTAAATAATATATAATCATAAAATACGGTTATACTGTTAAAACATTGTTAAATACCTTGTATTATTATGTTCACCTGGCTGTACTAACATATTTTAACTAGTTGTTAAAAAATAATTTATAGTTATTAATTATTATAGTTACTCTCGGTTTCATTACATTAGATTTATTTTATTTTTATTTTCCCAAACATAAGATTATAATATTTAATTTGGAAAATACTGTTTTTTATCTCTATAAATATTTAACTAGATGCGATATCTTTTACAGTTTATAAGTATAACAATTAGTAGTTATTCTCAATGAGTGTGGGTATCTCTAAATTTGAGGTCTTCTTTGAAATTCAGGTCGGTCATGCTATGCATCTTCTGCATCCAATCTTCAGATGCTACACATACAGCCACAGAGTCAAGACTGTATGTAATGAGCTTGGATTTAAGGAACCCGCGGTAGTCCAGAGTATGTACATTTACAAAAATCCTGGATTAGGAGGAGAAGGTACGGCGTTGTATTTGTTGTTTTTTGTCAAAAAAAAGCATTTATAACTCAATTGTTTCAATATTTTTATACATAAAAAAATACAGCGTTCATAAATTCAATATTTACAAATATAAATTAAGGATGCGCACCAATAACAATATTACGTTTACAGTGGTACCTCACCAAGACGCAACCTACCTCCACGCAGAACCAGTCCCTGCTGTGGGATTCTGGATTGCTTTGGAAGATGCAACTATACAGAATGGTTGTCTTTGGATGGCACCTGGTTCCCACAAATCTGGAGTTCACAGACGTTTAAGCCGAAATCCTGATAAAGAATCAACTGAATTTTTAACCTATGACAAACCTGCTCCAGTTTACCCGCAGTCGATTTTCACCCCAGTGCCTGTTAGCAGAGGTAAACGTAAAAGTTTCTGAACTTCGGATCAAAGCTCAATTTAGATACGCTCCGGTTTAATATCGAAAGGCACATTGTTAGGCGACACGAGAACTGAAACCGATCGAAAGAGCGAGACAGTACTAGATCATGGACCAGGGTCTCGACTCGTATAAGGTCTGTACCTTATACGAGTCGAGACCCTGGTCCATGATCACAGATAATAGAGCTAGAATAACCTAACCTGTGTTAGGTTCATCAAGTACTTTTCTCATCTTTCTCACCTCTGGATTGGATATTCTTTGTTTTATTTTACAAAGTATAAAGAGCTCTATTATCTGTGACCCTGTAAGGCATGCAAAGCTTGCTAATCTATATTATTTATTTTTACACATAAATCCTCCTCATCCATCGATGGATTTAATGGTTATGTTACTACGATATATTTAGCTAATTAACTAATCCTAATATTTATGTAATCAGGTACTTGCATCTTAATTCACGGACACGTGGTTCATAAGAGTGCACAAAATAAATCTGAAAAAAGTCGACATGCTTACACCTTCCATGTGGTGGAGAGACGCGACAACAAGTATTCTGATGATAACTGGCTTCAGGAGGGCAAGAATGCACCCTTTGTCAATGTGTACACCACCCCGCAAATAATTTGAGACATATTCATTTTTATACAAAACAGAAAGAGGGTGTTGAAACAGATGGTAGAAAATCTTCGGTTGTAAATACCGTTAAACATAAAGTAAATTTAACATTAATTTAACTGTAATCACTCAATACCGCTGATAGTTACTGATGAAATATGATCTTTTGACTTGACCCTAATGTTTAGTTACGATTTAAAACATCTTATATATTTAAAACCAGAGCTAATGTCATCCACTATAAAAGTAAATTTATAATGTGTTGGTTTCAGATAAATTACATCGATGTAATCATTAATTTAACATTGATATGATGTTTATTCTTAATCATCAATCCATTTAGCTCACATCTTTATCTGATTTATATGATACTATTATTAAAATAAGGAACATAATATATTTTCTAGTAATTTTTCACCAAATATTAACATATTGTGATATGTCGCATTGCGATTTCTATTGTGATCATTTTTATTAATAAACGAATTATATGAAAAACACAAGTTTACGTTAGCTTTTGAACGCTTCTATGTTTATTGAACATTTACAAAATGGTTCTCATTATTCATTACTATTACTAAATATGTATGAAAACTCTTAATAAAAAATATGGATGCGTAGGTTACAAAATATAATTTGACTGTGAAAAGATTTTTATATTTTTTCGTTTGAACATCAATGATAAATAATAATCCACGTAGTCTAATCTATCTATCTTTATTTAAACATCGACTGAAAATAATTGTTTGTCGAACATCATCGCTAAAAACTACTTTAGTTAGTTAGTATTTTATGAAATGTAGTATTATTTGGATAAACATTTATTTAAAGCATATTTTTGATTCGATGTTGTTAAACCTGTTCCCACATAACCTTTGAGTAAGTCATGTTTTTGTAATGTAAAATTATTTAAATATTTATAAAAGTAGAGTTTTTGCGGTTGTTCTGCGTCTGCCTGCCTCTGTATAAAATATAGGTAAATACATACATGCAATTGGAGTCTTATAAATATAATTTATTATTCCCCTGACTTTAAACAAAGTAAAAGTAGGGGAAGTAATGAACAATACTAAAAAGAAGTGCCAGAAGAAATGGTCAATCAGAAGTCAAGCCTCAATGGAACGCCGAACCTAGACCACGCACCCGTCACGAGGTGTACAGCAGCAGAAGTAGCCACGGCTCAGCCAACCTGCGCCAAGGTCAAGCCCAACTCTCCAGCAGTGCGCTTACACTCGTATGCTGGCAGCCTAGCACTAACTCTTGATTACTGTTAGTGCGCTAGAAATAACTACGCTGACATTAAAGCCACTTTAATAATTATCGAAATCCCTTCAATTTCTTATTTTAATTTTAATTACTCGGTATTTTTGTGTTATTGTTTTTTGTATATTAGGTATTGACATATATATAATGTAGTTAGTTTATTAAGAGTAAAACACTGTTTTATATTTATCTATATTGAGTAGTCTTGTCTATTGTTAAATATTTTCCTTTAGTACGACCTTTTCATGATACCTATACTTTCCTAATACCTATGCAAGTAAGGACATAGTTCCGCCTAATTTAGAGACCATTTAAATGATTGCATCTCTGGTGAGCCCTTTTCTGAGCTAACAATTCATAGCAAATGAATACCATTCTTAAAAAATGCAGCTTCCTCTAATTACAGACTAATATCAGTTCTACCTAACTCCAAAACGACTACAAAAGTCGTTAATACAGTAGTTACAATACTCTACCTACACTTCCTCTTTCGCTTTTTGGGCAAGAAGTCTAAGTATATTTTTGTTTTTAAAATGTCGCGAATGGGAATACTATATCATATATAGTATTATATATAGTATCATATATAGTATTATAATAAAAACTTTTTCTACCTATATTTATATAATTTTGTTCGGAATAAATCCGTCCAATTTCAAGAGCATAACCGAAAACTTGTGAACTGTGAGTGAGTTAAGTGATATACAATAATAAATTTAAAATTTTATTTTGTTACACGCGATTGATTTTTTTTAAAAAATAGGTACTTACTATGTTAAAATCTATTACTTCAAGTAAAAGGTACTTTGAAGAAGATAAGTCTGTTGGTAGGCAAGTGGATTTATTGTTAGCACTAGGACAAGGACACTCTTCGACATTGATGGAGAACATAAGGGAGGAAGTCACAATTTATGTATTTATTTATTTATTTATTTATACTCTTTATTGCACACCACAATACATGACGAAAAAAAAAGTAATACATATAAAGAAAATACATTGTAAAGTACAAAAGGCGGCCTTATCGCCTAACGGCGATTTCTTCCAGACAACCTTAGGGTTAGGAAATAAAAAAAACAATATGAAATATTGGTAGGTGATGCGGTTATAATAAACATACTTACTAATATCTACACACAAATACTTACCAAAACTTAAAATATATATACTACTTAAAATATATAACAAAAAATATACTAATAAATACAAGAATACATAAAAAAAAAACTACAATAGCAAGAGATTAAAAACAAAAAAAAACAAAGCCATTAGTTAATTTCAGACAAGTAGATTTCTTTAACGGATTTTTTAAATACTTCCAAAGATTTTGACAAACGTATATTTAGAGGAAGCGCATTCCATAGCTCAGTGGCATGAACTGTGAAAGAACGATTACAAAAAGAGGAATTATGAACAGGCATTTTTATAATAAGTTTTTGTGACGCTCGTGCAGTGTCTTGGATACCAAGGAATTAAAATTTTTTATTTATGCAACAGAAAAGTATTTTTTTTTATGCAACAGAAAAGGACATTGTCTCTCTTATTTAGACAAATCTATATATAATATATCTATATATAATATATCTATATACAGGGTTATTTGTAATTAGTTGAGCACCTTTTGCAGGCGGCCCCTCTACATCAATCCTAACAACATTTGTTCTACGACTTTTTAAAATTAATAGTTTTAAAAATTTAGTTTTTCCCATACAAAATTTATTTATTGCCTCTGAACGTGCATTAAACTTGAGCAAAGAGAGGCCACGCAACTTGTCAAAATATGTGCCAAGGCCACGTGCATCGGGGCCGCGGGGTGGCGGGGTGACGCAGCGGCGGCTATGCACGTTAGAACTTGATCATTTTCTAAGGTGTAATAAAAAATAGCATCGTTTTCCACTTTTATTTATTAAAATATTTTCTACAATAGTCGAAACACATATTGTCTAACTGTTTAAGAATCTAATGAAAAAACAAAATTTCCAATAGAAGTTGTCCACAAGTTGAATGTCTCAATATTTTTATTTGGTTTATGAAATAAGGGCACTGTAACGAAACCAAATAAATATTATTTTTACAAAACAATAACTTCACTTTAACTTACTTTATACATATCATATTATCTCGTTTGTTAATATTTATATCATGACAATAAAACAATAAGTTACTTACGAATTTCTTGAAGATGGCGCGTAACAGAAAAACATCATAATTTTCATTAATATTATTTAATTAAAACGTAAGAAGTGAATCGACTGTTTCTGACGTATAATATTCTCATAGAAGAAACACATAAGTACCATAAAAACTGACAAATGTACACAATCCACTTTAAAAATAATAACTTTAGGCTTCTTAACATGTTGGATCGTCACTATATCACAAATAAAATTATTCTTCATCATAGTTTCTGCTGTTTTTCGAGTTGTTGTTCGTTCTAGGTATAGCAAAACAGACCTTGTAAAGATCAGGACCCCAATGCTCCATTTCTCAGCCAAAACTCGTATTTCTTTTCATTCTTACTTCTTCTATTTCAGACAATCAATGTATTTTAAAAATATTAAAAATTACATTTCATAATTTCTTCTTCATGTTATAATCTTGAATTTATTTATTAGTTTTAATAGCAAGTCCATAAAATCGTATTGTATTGTAATCCAGTATGTAATTACAATTCATTATTTAATTATAAAACTCTAATCCGATAATTTAATTTTTGGTTAATATAAATTGTGTTTTGTAATCCACATACTTGTCATTTTGATTATTTAGTATTTCCATAGCAACATGGTGTAAAAGAGATGAAGCTATACGAAAAAAGCTGGCGCGCGCGTTTAACAGTTTCTGACTTTCGCTAGCCTGCCGCGACCTATACTTTAGACTGCTTACAAAATACAGAGTAATAAATAATCGAGGGAGCAAAAATTTTTTTGTTCGTTTATTCTGAGTTATTTATCAAGATTTTTTAAAAGTCGTAGAACAAATGTTGTTGGGATTGATGTAGAGAGGCTGCCTGCAAAAGGTGCTCAACTAATTAAAAATAACCCTGTATAATAGGTCTCTATTTTTAGGGTGCCGTAGGTACTGTATATTAAAAGCATAATAAAATAACATTTAAGACTGCTTTAACAGAAAAAAAAACGTACAGTTTTTACACTGTTCTCTATAATAAAGGATTACCTAAATTAAATTGCATTATGTATACTACATTTTCTTCAATACTTTCATAATATGGTCGAATTGTTTATAAACACTTTTGGGCTTTTGTTACGTTAAACACTGTCTTGTGGCTTTTACACCCATAAGGAACCTTTGGTGCTTACTACTTACATTCAGACTGATTAAAAACTAGCTGCTTTTTTATATGATATATATTTTTTTTTACTTTTATTGGAAGGTTTCGAGACTAAAGGCATCAATTCAGGTTAAGAACTATGTTTTCAGAAAAATATTCAAAATCACGATTTTTAAGCTTTGAAAAAACATCATTCAAATAAATACTCCAGATTTTTAGGGTTCCCTAAAATGGTCACACATCGACGAAGTGACGAACGAACGAACCCGAAGTGATGTTAACTGATTAGTCTTGCTTTCTTTGTTTATTATTTTTTTATTCTTTATTGCAAAGATTGCTATTGTCTGTGTATTTGCAATGTTTAAATACACATTGCTACGATTATAAACGTAGTCGCAAGTTTATAAATATAACTAATATTGTTCCTACGATTTTTTACATTACATTTGTAGTCACAGATGTGATCTCAGTCGTTAATACTCTCATATATATAAAATAGAATAAAATAAAATATAAAACAAGCATAATTACTGTTTCTTATAAATTTAATGTTAATAATAAGTAGTGTTTTCTAAGGTTTTCACGAGTACTACACATTGAAATAAAACTATTTTTACGGATTTAACTCGCGTATATTGAATTAAATTTTAAATTTACATTTTAAATCTAACCCGACGTTTCGAATGCTTTGCAGCTATCGTGTTCACGGAAAGACGAGATGGAGGTGTCTGTCAGTAAGTCAGTTAATTAGTCATCTACCTCCAACGGTTTCTAAGCTTCCGGGCATACAGTTTAGGATTCACACAAAACGCACTAACAGTATCTTGAGGTCTTACAGTGCGTTCACAGACATGGGATTTTATATTTTTCAAAAGTGGGTCCCAGGTGTTAGATAATCCTCAACCATCTTCTCTATTAAAATTAGGATGTTTTTTAATTTCAATAGCCTCACGAACCATTCTTGGAATGTAACGTTGTTCTTTAGCGAGGATTTTAGGTTTATCAAATCTTATATAATGATTGGGCTTGTCTATGGTATGTTCACACACTGCAGACTTCGATGTACGCCTATGCTTGATATCCGATATATGTTCCTTAACTCTTTTACCGATGCTCCTCTTCTCCTCTTTGTTTGACCTATGTATGACAAGCCACAATCGCAGTCAAGTTTATATACTCCAGCACATTGTAAAGGAATATTACTTTTGATAGGTCTCAAGAATTGGCTCACTTTCCTTTGAGGTTTGTAGATAGTTTTAATAGAAACCTTTTTTAAGATGTTGCCGATTCTGTCAGTAACTCCTTTCACATATGGTAGTAGGGCCGGTTGACGCTCAACTGTGGGTGGCTTGATGTGGTTTCTGCGACGCTGGCGAGGTACGGGCAGGTCGCCTTTGCTTAACATCTGGCTATTTGATGTGGAAGGATGAATTCTATGTACAAGTTGATGGAGTGGCAATGGGTTCCCCGATCTCCCCCGTTGTTGCCGATATCTACATGGAGCACTTCGAGACGAGGGCCCTGTCCTCTGCACCTGGTATACCGAACATCTTTAAGCGGTACGTAGATGACACCTTCACAATACTACCTATGAATCAAACATCTGCTTTTCTAGAACACCTTAATTCTATTAACAACAAAATACAATTTACAATGGAATTGTAATCAAAAAATACTTTAGCTTTCTTTGATATTCTTATTATCAAGAATCCTGACAATACATTGGGACACACTGTTTATAGGAAACTCACACATACAGATAGGTACCTCAATGGTAAATCACACCACCACCCTAGCCAGTTAGCTACCGTTGGCAAATCTTTGTTTCAGAGAGCACAACACATCTGTGACGCTGAACACCTAGAGGACGAACTGCAGCATGTCAAGCATGCCTTGTTCAACAACCACCTGCCCGTACCTCGCCAGCGTCGCAGAAACCACATCAAACCACCACATCAAACCAGTTGAGCGTCAACCGGCCCTACTACCATATGTGAAAGGAGTTACTGACAGAATCGGCAACATCTTAAAAAAGGTTTCTATTAAAACTATCTACAAACCTCAAAGGAAAGTGAGCCAATTCTTGAGACCTATCAAAAGTAATATTCCTTTACAATGTGCTGGAGTATATAAACTTGACTGCGATTGTGGCTTGTCATACATAGGTCAAACAAAGAGGAGAAGAGGAGCATCGGTAAAAGAGTTAAGGAACATATATCGGATATCAAGCATAGGCGTACATCGAAGTCTGCAGTGTGTGAACATACCATAGACAAGCCCAATCATTATATAAGATTTGATAAACCTAAAATCCTCGCTAAAGAACAACGTTACATTCCAAGAATGGTTCGTGAGGCTATTGAAATTAAAAAACATCCTAATTTTAATAGAGAAGATGGTTGGGGATTATCTAACATCTGGGACCCACTTTTGAAAAATATAAAATCCCATGTCTGTGACCGCACTGTAAGACCTCAAGATACTGTTAGTGCGTTTTGTGTGAATCCTGAACTGTATGCCCGGAAGCTTAGAAACCGTTGGAGGTAGATGACTAATTAACTGACTTACTGACAGACACCTCCATCTCGTCTTTCCGTGAACACGATTGCTGCAAAGCATTCGAAACGTCGGGTTAGATTTAAAATGTAAATTTAAAATTTAATTCAATATACGCGAGTTAAATCCGTAAAAATAGTTTTATTTCAATATTTTAATAATAAGTAGTTAATATTATCTAAAAAAGAACTGGTTTGTTGGTGGATGGTACCTATGTTAAAGTATTTTCTAGTTGGTTTTCCAGAACCCCTCCATGGGTACAGGCCTCCTCCAAAGAATTTCTTCGTTATCCAAGTCTGCCCCGTCGTCTTCATGATTTTGTCTTACCATCTCATACGCGGTCTTCCTCTGTAGGGCTTGCCTTGAGGACCGGTTCATGTCGTCACTCTTTTAGTAAATCCATCGTCCTGCAGTCTTGCTACGTGTCTCGCCCACTTCCATTCCAGTTTTAAAACCTCAGTAACTTTGATTAGGATTGTAATTATTGTGTGCCTTATTTTGTGTGCCTTCTTTATGTTGAGTATACTGCGTTCCATTCCGCGTTGGCAACTTTCATATAAATCTTATCATACAAAAACGTTCATATAAATCTCAATAAAAGTATTAATAAAAACGATATATTTCATAATATATAGAATATACTTTCATTTGAGTTTTATATTGCTTTCGAATTTAATATTGCACTGAGATTGCTTTGGAAAACATTCATTCCAATCAGAAAAACGAATAAAAATTAGAACAAAACAACCTTTCCTTTTGTAATAAAATTGAACCTGAGCTATGAAGGTATTTTAATTTCATTGTTCGTACTGAACCAGAGGCGGGAAGAGATTCCAGACCATTCTTTCCTTTGTTTTATATTACGGTCAGAACTTTAGTTATACAGAACTCTACAACTTTGTTTTTATCGGTCTTATTCCGTCTATTAGAGTTAAAAAGAGACAAACTTCATGAGTTTTTTTATTAATATATTTGCCTAATGCATTGATTACAGCATTTACTTACATCTTAAGTCATTTATCATATTCAAAATATTTCTGACTTTACAAAGGTTATCAAACAATGAATAATATTTTTTTGTCTAATTCCTATGAGTTTATTCCTTTCATTACTTGGACAAAGTGATAGACTCCATTATTTTATAATAGTGTATAATAATACCTCAATAACATTCGGGGAACTCCCTCCCTGGCGTCGCGTCGTTTCTAGCTAGTGTACCTACTTGAAGGCGGACACTTATATCGATAACATTTTTATGTTTATGTTTATAAAGACACGGGTTACATTTCCTAAAAGCCAATAACATAAGCAATATGAGGAACAAGAAACCATAAATTTGAAAATGTATTTAATTTTGTTTAAGCATTTTATTTTTATTTTTTATTATTATTTTTTTTATAAGATTTATGGCAATGATTGACTACATTCCACCTGATGGTAAGTGGAATGTAGTCTTAGGTGGTAAGGCGCATTGCCCCAGCAACCTATTCACTCTTCTCTTGAAGACACCCACATTATATTTGGCCCGAAATACCGACGCAGGCAAATTGTTCCAGTCTTTCGCTGTACGCACTAAAAATGAGGAAGCAAAGCGCTTCGTTCGGACAGGTGGAATGTCCACAACAAAAGTATGAAAACCTGGCGTGCGTCGGGACGTCCGGTGATGGAAGGGGGACGGGGGAATTAAATCGTGTAATTCCTGCGCACACTCACCAAAATGTATCTTATAGAATACTGAGAATTAATTAGAATACCTGTGTTCAAGGCTTTGGAGGTCGGCTTCGACCAATTCGGGATCGCCTATTAGCCTCTTTGCTCGCCTCTCAATTGAGTCCAGAACCGCAAGATGAGACTTTGCGGCACCAGCAAATGTGTGACCACAGTACTCTACATACGACCGGATCTGTGCTTTGTATAAAACAAGAAGCTGTCCCGGTGTAAAGTACTGCCGAACCTTCGTAAGAACGGCAAGCTTTCCTGCTGCTGCTCCTGCTCTGGACTCAATGAACCGACCAAAGTTGAGGTTCGAGGAAATCTCTTAGCCTAACAACTGAAGCTGGTCACTGTATTCCAAGGATACATTCTGGAAATTAGGAGCCAAGGTGAAAGGGCTCTTTTTGGCGGTGAAAAGACAAGTCTGCGTTTTGGTGGCGTTGAAGTTGACAAGATTGGCATTGCTACATGCGGAGACTGCCTGAAGTTTGTCATTCAAACGTTGCACCATGGCTTCTCTTTCAGACTTTCTTGATCTCAACTAGCCCGAGTACTCGGCAGATATCAAAATCAAAAATTAAATCAAAAAAGCTTTATTTGAATGTCACATACAGTTTAAAATGTACATGATTTTTACACAAGGATATATTATAAAAATAAAAAATATATTAAAAAAAAACAATAACAAAAAAGTAATAACAATAATAAAAAAAAACACAAATTAAAGGAAAAAAAAAAAAAAAAAAAAAAATATATATATATATATATATATATATATATATATATATATATATATATATATATAACAACATTTATAAAAAAAAGCATAGAAACGGTGACATTCAAAAAAAATATATCATTCTACAACTGTGCTGTCGTCTGTATACCCAAAGATACCGGGCTTCAACAAATCGTTAATGTGCAGCAGAAAAAGGGTTGCAGAAAGAACGGACCCCTGAGACACTCCGGCATTTATTGTCAAGGGTTCCGAGGAACACCCGTCGACAACTACTCGGACAGATCTCTGGCTCAGAAAGTCCGTTACCCAACCGATCAGACCAGGAGACATACTGTACGCTGAAAGCTTGCTTATAAGGCTCGCATGCCAGACCCTATCAAATGCCCTCGAGACGTCCAGAGAGACGGCGACCGCTTCTCCGTTCTTCTCGATGGCCGCGCCTAAAATGTGTGTAGCAAACACTAGGCGGTCCCCACTAGACTTATTACGGCGAAACCCGTACTGTCGGTTACTGAGGAGATCGTTACCTTCTAGGTATGCTAGTAGGCGCGAGTTCAATACACGCTCCATAATCTTGCAGAGTATGGAGGAGATTGAAATCGGTCTGTAATTGACAGGGTCGGCACGGCTGCCTTTTTTGGGCACGGGTTGCACATTAGCAAGCTTCCAGAATTTCGGCACTATTCCAGTCATGAAAGAGAGACGATACAGACGTGTCAGTAAGTAGAGACAGTAGACAAATCTTTATTCACATCTAAACGACACAATGTTCTCCATAACTCTTTCTTAGTGATGCGGATTTCAGGCATCGAAATACCGCAGCGAGGAAGATGTGCAGGAGAAGCATTGCCAGTGTCTAGATGCGAATTATAAGCAAACAGAGAAGCAAATACATTCGCTTTCTCTGTTGATGTGTGGGTCAGGGATCCATCCGCCTTCAGCAGAGCAGGCGGTGAAGGTTGGCAGAAATTCGACTTGATCGCTTTCGCAAGAGACTAGAAAGCTCGACTGCCAGTTGGTCTGACAGAGAGCTTTTCGCCATTCTTAGCGATTCGATCGAGACGAGCCTTCCGCAATGCCTTTTTGTAGGACTTGGCAGCTTGGTTAAAGGCTCTTTTCATCGAATTTACATCGGGAGTTTTGCGGCTTCGAGCATCAGCCCAAATGAGATATGCCGAATGTTTTCGGTCTTGAGCATGACCACATTCGGCATTAAACCACGGGCGAGTTTTGCCACCGATGGGTACGTCAACAAAAGGAATAAAATACTCCATTGCCTGGTGCACCACATTGGTTATAGCATCCGCGCAACTCGACGGATCCAAAGAAGAGAAGCAGACCTGCCGCCAAGGATAAGACGGAAAAAAGTGTCGCATCTCATTCCAATCTGCTGACTTGTATTTCCATACTCGCCTAACACCTTGAGATTCGAAAGCTGGTGGGGAATATGTTTTACAGATTTCACCAGACAGTGATCGGAGGTTCCCAAGGGGGAGGTGACCTCTATACGATACCTGTCCGGATCAGTTGTCAGCAGAAGTTCCAGGCAATTGGCTGTATGGCCTACCACATCTGGTACCCTTGTCGCTTGCTTTACCAGCTGAAAGAGGTCCAAGGACAAGGCAAGGTTCCGCGCTTCTCTTCCAGCATGGTCGGTTTTCTGGTACGGGAACAGATAATCCTGATGACAGGCATTAAAGTCCCCCAGAAAGAAGTGCGCCGAAGTGTACTGATACAGAGCCATATCTGCAGCCTCACTGAGATACTCAAATAAACGAGTTGTCTCCTAGTCACCGCTGTGCGAACGGTAGACACAGGAATATAGGATTTTTCGTTTGTTGTGTCTACTAAAACCCATACAAACCCAAAAAAGTGGGGTCTTCAAGGTGATGGAGACGCTGGATACAGAGGTCGTACACGCTGATTTCGGCACGTGAGCGAAAGTTGTGCTCTAACGTGTATTCGGGATAATTCAGGTGCGCAGCGCTCAAAGAACATTGTATCCGTCAAAAAGAACAGGTGCGGTTGCTCTGTCTCCAGGTGGTGATGGTCCGGTAAGATATTAGAGTGCAAGCCCCTGATGTTACTGAGGTGCACTTTAAATGAGGAGGAGTGCAACCGCTGTAAAACTTTTTCCTTTTTTGGTTTTTCTTCATAATAAAAAAAATTAAAGTGAATAGGGATGGGAAATGGCAGTTGAACGAGGCGGTACGTATCGAACCCAACGTCGAAGTTGGTTAAGTTATGCCACTGGGAGGCTAGCCTGGAGACTGCGGGGACGGCCGAACCCCCCAGGGATCGCCATCGGGCCTCGTCTGGTCGCCAACCAGCACGATGGAGCCACCCTGGGATTTTTCGCAGGTGGCGGGGCAGCCTTTCGTGGGTGGCTAAAACACTAATTGGGCCCCCAACTATCTGCGGGCGGCCAGCGGAAAGCCGTCGCTTCGGATCCCGCTACCCTCCTCGACTAGACACTCGACAAAACAGACATCAACTCGACGTCAATCGGTTTGCCAACGTACCGCAGCTGTTCAGAGACCCATTTCCCATAAACGGCTTCATCGAGCAACGTGCCGGAACACGACTAGGTCACTTTGCGGCACGACTTTGCCCGATGGGTAGTAACTTTGCCGGCGACCCGATGTTATGGTCTACCACCAAGGTATGAATGCACAGTAACACTGGTTTTTTACTTCCTGCTTTATAACATGCTTTTATTAAAACGAAAAGAAAATATGTATGTCTTCTTTATAAACATTTTGCTTTCTAATTTCTAAACATGTACTAAAAACTAGCCGAACTGAATTCGCGGCGGGATCAACGTATATTTTTACTTATTATCGTGTTTACCGCCCCGTTGGTCGAGTGGTTATCGCAGACGCCTAACGTATAGCGACGCAATGGACCTCGGGTTCGATCCCCGACAGGGACAGGCATGTATGTGATGAATAAATATGTCTGTATTTATGGTTTTGGTCGTTTATTAAATATATTCTCAGTATTTATAATGTGTATTTCTATGTATTTGTGTCGTTCTCTAAAACGCTTAACACAAGCAAATAATTTGCTTACTTAGGGGTTAGATTAATGTATGTAACTTGTACTGTAATATTTTATTACTCAAAGGTTTTTACACTGGCATATTTATACAATATTCAAAAATAGTTTAATGCTTTACAAATTATATTTTTATCGTAAAATGACTATGTAGTCATTTTACGATAAAAATATAATTTGTATAATAATAATATATATATGAGATATGTATCTCAAAAGGTTAAAAAATAATCTATATAATTCGGACTTGGTTCTGACCGAATTTGTTTACTATTAGGTATATCATGTTTTCAGATATCGAATAATTTTCTCAATTAGAAGAAAAAGTTCTGAATTTATTGATGTATAATTATAATACACTTATTATACAAAAACTTATCTGATAAAAGTATTTGTTTACTTAAAATGTAATGATACACACACAACGGACACTTACGGCGCCTACTGCGTATTACCTACTATTGACGAGACATCTCGTAACGGGTGTTAAGAGGTAAATATGCCTAATACCCTTTATTACGGATGAAATTTGTTTTATCGTAGAATCATTCTGAACCGAAATAAACAACCACATCATAAATTTATAAAGGTCGTTTCACTTTTCAGGTTTATATATCACCGAGCAGGGTTTATATATAAAAATAAATAAATATTGTCTAAAGATGTATGCTTACAATCTTATAAATAATCACACGGGACCTTTACAAATTATACGTATAAAGAATGAGCTCCTATTACTATGACTTGGGGAGGTCGGGTCTCTTGAGAAACCGATTTTAGGAAGTGTTTTAGTATAGTTTGTGTATTCAGGAACCACACTGAATGCAAATTAACATTTGGAGGTTATAATTAATATTATACGTAGGTTATACAACTGACTTTACCAATAAGTTACAATTATAATAGCTTAGCGATATACAAATAAATAATAAGTATAACGTTTAAGTAAAATATGGTTTTATTAATCGGAGGGACATTGGTTGGTATGTGTACTTTATTCCCCATTTATTATTTTACGTGGATGTAGTAAATATAAATGTCTCTTGCTGATTCCAATCAGTTGAAATAGCGTCTTAACAAAACCAAATCCTACCTAGAAAAGCCAGATTGTTCAGACATATAGTGAGGTTGTCCTGATTTAGGAGGTGGGATCAGTAACATGTTCATACCAGGTTACTTCTAGAACGAATGCATTATTGTTACAGCAGTTGGAACGTTTGTTACTTTAACGACTTAACCAAGTAAAATCATATTTATTCAATATTCTAACTATGTTGAAAGGGAATAATGCATAAATTTTTAAACAAATTTACATATTTATTTATCTAGACAGCAGGCACATGTAACGTACATGTTTGATTCTGTTTATAACAAACAAACAACAAATGCCGAATATTCGGTTCGGTAAAGGTTAAACCAAATAGTATTCGATTATTCGGCGAAACCACTATTCGGCAAACTTTACATTACATGAAAAATATTATCCTGCAGGACAAAGTTTATATGAATAAAATAAAACTCGAAAGGAAAATCAGAAATTTGTATATATTTTATTAAATAATGGTCTAATTACTACAACGTTACTGCTGCTGTCATAATATGTTTTTTTACTCACAATAAAGTCCTGGACCTTCCGACCATCGCTCAGTACTTCAAGGGGCTTTCTCAAAAGTACTTTGAACGTGCTGAGCGACACCCGAACCCACTGGTGGCTGACGCCGTTGAGTATAGACCACGTAAGACTACTTTAGTCAGAAAAAGAATACCCAAGTTGGTACTCGTTGACCCCGACGACGCGTTCACAGTAGGTAATAACGTGTACGCGTAGGCATAAGTGACACCACACAACATACAGACACACACCTTCTATACCGCTATAGATGAGGTCCCAACTGAGTAAGTGCTCCGTTGCTCCGGCGTTCTGCCGTCGGAGGACGCTAGTGTCCAAATGTCCTTAGCTTCCCTCCTGACTAACGACGCCCCGAGCCGAGGTCCGTGTCTCAATCTGAGACGCCCTCTGGACGTCGTTGCCCATGGGGGCCCATCTGCCCCCCCCCTTTTTAAGGGTGTGTCTCCTGACCCACCCGCTCCCCCGGTGACGCCGTAATAGCCAACAGGGCTAACAGCATAGACAGACATAAAAAAAAAAAAAAAAAAAACAATAAAGTCCGCTTTGAATATTTATATTTTACAAAAGACCATTACTTAACCTTGGACCTATTACTTATATCAATATTTACGATATTTTTACTTGTTATCGTAACTCAAGATTTAATAAGTTTTACATTTTAAAATTTATTGGATAAAAAGAAAACAGTCCACGGGAAGTTTGATATATTTTCCCAAATATTTATAATAATACTATGTACCAGTATATAACATCATTTGAACCTTTTATAATATGATAACTGTATCTTCGAATGCTTATTAGGCAACGTCAATACTTTCCTAATACATATTAAGCTCGTTAAAACTTAGAGGTTCTAATTTGACTCGTATACAATTTAAAATTGCCTTACTTGATTGTTTTATTTATAAACATTATTTCATTTTAAATTTTAAAATGTTTCTATAATAGAGAAAAGGTTGTTGTTATTATATTATCATTTTGTTATAGCACAATACTGTGATACTATTTATTTTATCTATACACACATATAAAATACTTCTTCTTGTACAGAACTAATCATTGGATGCTCAATTTAATATCTCTAACTTTAAAAGAAATTAGATCAATGATTCTCATCTCAAGATACATAGTACCTACTATATAAATGCACCCAAAGATCATCTTCACGTAAAGGGATTTACACAAAGGGACCACACTTAGGAGACCAGTCTCAACATTGCGGTCACTTAGGTGTATCAATCTCGTCCTTCAGCTCTTATATTAAAGAATATTTCGCTCACTTAAGGATGAACTCGTCTAAAAGTAACTATCTCATATAATAGATGATGCAATATTCACACAATAAGTATTTTAGAAAACAACTACTTAATTAAGGCTCGCATAATTGCAAAATATCTGTATAATAAGACTCTGAGTACTTTTTTTTTCGTTAGGCTATATATAGTACTTAGTACGGTTAAATAGACTACATAAAACGCTGTCAGCATATTTACGAGTCTGTAAGAATAGAGTCTAAAGCAGGTCTCTACGGACTCTTACAAAACCAGACTTAGTAAAATGATTTAGATACGGTTGTGTGCAGTATGGCACTGAAATATATAATGATAGGTTTGGTGTTTGTGGGGATGTGTATACAAAAATAAATAAAATTATTCATTTAATTATATTTTATCAACAAAAACAAAATAAAATACAAGAACGAACGAAGTTGCGGCCAACAATTAGTTTATCATAAATCTTTAAACTTTTCTCTACATCATGCTACACTTGGAATAAAACAATATTCAGCACTTGGCATATTAAAGAGGAAATATTGAAAGACTTGAAGAGACCTTCAAATGAATTAAATCAAGAGTGCTGGCTCTTCCTAATGGACGAAATTGCTTGAGTCTTGTTGAAAAGATCGTTATTATGTGACTAAAATATTTAATTCGTATCTTCTACTGTATAATTTAGAGAATAAATTTTATTTTATTGATAACTTAATAAAAAGGAAATACAAAAACTGTTGTGGTAATATTGAAGCAAAAAAAAAATATATATTGGTATAAATAAAACCTCATGTAGCTTTATAGGGATGGGTTAATTCATTAATTATTTTAAAGAACAATAAGGTAATTTATATTACAAGATTAGAATTCAGTAAGAAATTAAATTTCTTGCACGAAAAAATGTAAAGTGCGTTTCGATTACGATCATATTACCAGCTTATATACCTCACATCTAATTATTACACATCTAGTTATACTTGTGTTATGAGATTATTTATAACTTAATAAAAGGTATAACAACACCTTGCTAGCACTTGAAGGAGCGAAGAACCGTCATTGTGACTCATCAACGAGATACAAAAGCGTATTATATTACTGATAATACAAGCTTTGTTATAACATCTTGTGTTTTATATTTCTATAATAAAGTTTATGCTTTTGGTTTATAAAAAAAAAAACAGTGACATGTATTAATTATTTTTAAATATAATTTTATTCTCAATTAATTATTAACACAAGAACTTCTATAAATCTCTCTAGTTCAATATTTATGTCACAAATTTCGACATAGATGTACATTTATTTACTTACAACGTTTTAAATTTATATTTGATTTTTATCTTCTTCTTTCTTAATATAGTAGCACCAAATGCATTAGTAATTAAATAAATGTCCACTATATCACGACTAAATTTATAAACGTTTAATTTTCCTTTTCCTTTTAGTTATATCAAGATATTTAACAATATATATATATATATATTTATTAATTGAAAATGTTTACCAACATTTTAGCTACGTTGTAATTGTGATATTTTGCTTTATATGGATATATCATACATATATACCCGGCTTCACATTCGTCAACTGTACCTCAATTTGCCCTACTAGTTTATTTAAACTTCGATTTGAGTGTGAATACCGAATGTTTGGCAACTAGTCGAGCAAACACTGGGATAATTAACGTAAGTACAGCCACGAACATAAATACAAACGAAATTATTGATTCTGTTTTTTTTTGTTTATTTATATCTATATATAACACATACTTAATAAATAAGAACTAATGTTAATGCTCTCAGTCTGCAAAATACGATAAAAACTGCAAGTTAAAATGTGTACCTATGTATGTCAATATATAAATAAGATAAAATTTAGATAAGTAATATATTGTGGACTGATTTTATAAATAATTTAATATCTTATTATATTATTTGTTATAAATTAAAAAAAAACTGAAATTAAAAAAATATGTTCGTTAAGTTACAATTCTTCAGAAGGTTTGAGAGAAATTTCATCTACGAAAACTATAAAGTTTTTCCTGTGTTCTGAAGACATACACTGGTATGATAGAAACAAAGACAACATGAATGCAATAGGCTTGTATACAGTAATCCTGTTAGGTGAGCTCAATGGAGTCAATTTCAACGCTGACGCTCAACAACAGCATCTTTGAATACTGACAATTATCAAGCTGACTCTTATCCTTCTAAGTGTAGAAAAAATAATCATTATCCTCCTCCCATAAAACTTATTAGTTAGGATCATTGTCTACATATTTCATACATATATGCCAGTGGTCATGTCTGTACCACACAGACACACGTATTTTTTTAGCTTGAGCTTAAATTAGCTAAGTCAGTGTAATTTTTATATTTTTTTAATATTTCTAATGAAGTTAAAATGCTTTATCTCTTAAATAAAACTGTCAAACAAAGTTAGCAGTCGCTTCAAGTTCTATTGTTTTGATGCGAACTGAAACACAAAAGGTTGATTTGATTTTGAACATTAAACGGATCGGATATTCGGCCGAATTATTTGGTTTACCATTAAATTTATTGTTTGTCATAAACAAGGGTCCTAACGTGAACGTTAGGTGTGCCTGAGTGCTGGCTTTATGAATAAGTATGTTGATTGATGGTTTATAAATATTGTTTTGAAGTTTAAAAATAAATGTCGTTTTAAGGTTTAACATAAATGTTCACTATACTAAATACTAATTGTAGGTTAGGAATAATAAAATAAATATGTTGACTTGATATTTTTCGAAATAAATGTTGATTTAAAGCTTAGTTGCTTTTTATTATTAAGCTTTATTTAACAAATTATTTATAGGATTTCTCCGACTTATAATATGAAATAAATCATAGTTTTGTCTTTTAATTCTTTACCGTGTAGTGTATATATTCGGTACCAAAACCGAATAACTCGCCCGCATACAAATAGCGAATAACATGCCGCGAAATACCGAATATTAGCCGATTATTCGGCGCATCTCTAATAAATAGTGAAGCGAATAATGCAAGTTAGAAAGTCACAGCGTACATTAAGTACTTTTACAATGAAATCGAGTTTTTAAACAGCTCATATGAAAAAATTATCAACTTAAATCAGTATATTTTAGATAATTTTGTATAAAAAAAAACAAGATTGTAGTTTTAGATAAACCGATGAAAATAAAAACTAAATGTAAATGGAAGTTGGATGCGGGAAGTTGGTTTTCAAAACACAGAACTGATTGGATTGAACTATTTGTCTCACAAATTATTCCCTTGGAGAAAATAGCTTTTACTCGTTAGTATCCAACGACTCAATTACATCCAACTTAAATAGAGACTTTGAGTAATTATTTTTATGAGATCTGCTATTTATTTATAACATTGCCCTATAGAATAGTTTGTATAAACGTTCTCAAATAAAGAAGTAACCGTATAATTTAGGAAATAATTACAAATACCTATTTTCTAAATAAACTTTTCAATAATTTAAAGTAATATGACAAATATACATATAATTTATATTAAAGACTAATAAGTAAACATGTCACAAAAGATTAATATGTTATTATATATAAATATTTATACATAATATTGTTAGGAGTTGAGGGTATCTCTAATCAGCTGGTGGGGATCTCTTGCTATAAATTAGCAAACAAGTGTCAACAGAAGTTCTGTAGGTATGAACTGTGATTGTTGATGTGATCTTTGAGTAACTTATCCAGCTAACTGAGTTAGATTTGTCCTCGTAATTAAATTATGTGAAACATGTAAATGTCGGAATTACTTTGGATACCTTTTATTGTTTTAATTAGATGTAATTTTGTTTATAAGTACAAAATTGAAGACAAATATTTAAAGTTATTTACTGGTATGATATTCATTGAACCAATTAACTTTCTCTGATTGAGTTCGATATACGTATTATACAACCACCAATGTTCTTTAATACACTCAAGTAATATTAGTAATCAAAATAATAATACTTTCAGAGTTCCTATTAATAAGAATAAATAAGTATTTTACTTCTATTGCTAAGGTTTGTATTGTATAAGAGTCTATTAACATACAATGTATGAATAACTAACTATGAAGCTACTTCTAACGATAGGTAGGTACTATATTATTGGAGTATCTGTTTTTAAAATGTAGCGAGTTGAATGTCACATCATGTCCATTGTAAAAAATGATATTGTAACAAAACTAAATTTTGTACGCTTCATATAATCTTACAAAAAAATTAAAGTACAATTCAAGATATTGTTACAAATTATCATTAAGAAGTATATTCATTTTTGCCATAACAAAATGTCACTTTTACCATAACAATAAATTGTTGTAGTGAGACAAACTTTATCCAAACAAGGCTTGTATCATTAAAATACGAAGTATTTCTAAACCCGCGCAATAAAATATAACGTATGTATTAACTTTATATTACGGAGGTCTTTAATATTATATTACTAATTTATTAATATTATATTTTTTACTTGAATATATGTCTGATATTAGGTTTTAGAAGTACTCCTCTTGATGGTAGCTATATACTTTATTCATGCATATATTCTTGTTTTAAAAGCTTTGTAACGTCGTTAATGGAACCATCTTAAAGTTCATTCTTGATTTCGAGAGCGTCTAAGCTCGTTGTTAACTGGTATGAAGTTATGACTTCGTAGTACGTTAAGTTGTAGAAGTTATGTATCCCTGTGAGACAGAGATTTTGCTGTAGAACGTTCTGAATTTATTTTGTACGTAAGTGAAAATACAAAAATCCACTAAATCTAGCTATAACCTTGATTCAGCCTGATATTAGCTTGTATGAAATATACAATTTATCCGTTTGTCGTTTGTTTGAGGGTCAACCCCACATCCCTGTTCCCTCGCACGAAAGTTAATAAGGGTAAGAGTTATGTCCCTACGATAAGGAATAGGTTTTAGATAAATGAATCATTTATTTAAAAATAAGATATTTATCAGATGGTGTTTCTCTAACATTACAAGAGGTCAATTGGCACGGTCAGTATCGTTCACCTCATTAGGCTAACTAACCAGTGTAGATCTGAGACTAGCACTAGAGGCTATATAACTATTATAGATTACTATCATTAATATACATTTAAAAGTAGTAAAATATACAACTACAATATTATTAGGTACTAGTAATTGAAATCCGGGAATTCAATCCATATTTATGTATGTTATGTTGATAAATTAGTTAGTTAATTGTTTCCAGATACGACTCGTACTTCGGTTCGACTGAATTTGATTAATTGGTTTCCGATGAAGGCTGCCAAAATCGAATTATTTGCTACAAATTCGATAAAATATACCGTAAACCAGTTATTCTGAATTTTATTAGTAAATATAGACATTACAAATATTATACTCTTAACAAGTACATCATATAATATTATATATATATATATTCTTACTATGCCATATTATTATATTACAATTCCTATAAAACAATATATCATTTTAGGATAAATATAAAGATGTTACAAATGTGCTTGATAAAACATATTATTTGTATATATAAATAATATAATTATTCGGTACGTATGTATATCTTCCAAAGTTTTTAAAACATATTTTTATAGCTATATTTATTATATGGCGTTATATATTTTATAAAGAATGTAACCTATGAAATAATATCCGTCATACACCTGCTATGATGTATTGACAAACACACAGAGCTGACCCAACACAAATATGTTCAAAGCACTGGAGATTGATAGTTTTGTAGAGATTGTGATTACCATTATAAAAAATATGATATTTTATAACAAAAACACCGTATATGGGTCATTTCTTAGTTAGTGAATAACATTTTATAAGTTAACCTAATAAAAAAAATGATCACCTCCGTCTACTTCTGGTCACCTTCGTCTACTTTTGGCACTTTGGAATACCTTCTTCTTGAAGTTGTAGTCTAACATTCGACATTACTTCTTGGTGTCATGTACAGCCTCTCTTCCAACACTGACTACTTCAACGATTTTGATTTACTGCTAGATTTTTTTTCACCCTGTTACAAACATGTTATTATTATGGGCGACTTAAACACATGTCTTTTTATGAACAACTTTAGGTCTAAAAGATTAAGATCTTTACTAGCTTCGTACAATTTTTCTATTCTTCCTCTTTCTGAAACCCATTTCTCACCTCACTCAAAACCGACTCTCCTCGACCTAATTTTTGTTTCAAATTCTGACGTGCTCGCCCATGGACAGCCGACTGCTCCTTTTTCTTACCACGATCTTTATTTCTTCGGTACAATCTGACTCCCCCTAGACGCAAGGGCAAGACTATTCTTCGACGTAACCTTAAATCCATTAATTGGGATCTTTTACATAAAGATGCCATCAATATTGATTGGTCCATTTTGTATGAAACTTTAACAGTAGACTCCAAAGTTGATGTTTTTAATTCAAATATCATTAATTTATACGATTCCTACGCATCTTTAAAACTTATCAAAGTAAAACATTTTCCAGCTCCTTGGCTTTCTGACGACATCAAATGTTTAATGAAAAAACACAATAGAGCTAAGACACGCTATAAGAAATACCCTTCAAACGAAAATCATGCTTCCTATAAGAAGTTACGTAATCGCTGCAACAGGATGTGTAGAGATGCGAAATGTCGTTATATTTATTCCTGCGCTAATAATTCTACACCTTCACAACTTTGGAGGCTTTTTAACTTACTAGGTGTGGGTAAATCTTTACCTTCCTCTAATAATTCATTGAACTTAAATTTACTAAATGATCATTTTTCGACTTCCTCACTTATCATAAGTGATTTAAAGAAATCAGCTGTGCTTAATAAATTAAACAAGGTTGCCCCACCTATCTGTGACAGTATTACTTTTAGAGAAATTACTGAGTGTGATGTTAAGGCAGCTCTAATAAATCTCAGTTTCAAAGCAGTAGGTAACGATAACATTAGTCTTGACATGACATTAGTCTTGACATTAGTGATTCCTTTGCTCGACACTATATTGGCTGTTATATCCATATCCTCAACTTTTCTTTAACAACCAATTCTTTTCCTACTTCTTGGATATTGGCTCATGTTATCCCACTACCTAAATCCAATAGCCCAAGCTCTCCCTCTCAGTTTCGTCCCATATCTATCCTTCCTTTCCTGTCCAAAGTTATAGAAAAAGTAGTAAGCAACTATCTACCTTCTTAACATCCAACCATCTCCTTAGTCCTTTCCAGTCCGGTTTCCGCACTGCACATAGCACATCCACACTTTATTTAAGGTTACCGATGACATACGGCTCGCTATGGATAACAAAAACCTAACTATCCTCGTCCTTCTTGACTTCAGCAATGCTTTTAATACTGTCTATTTCGACATACTACTAGGAGTCTAGCGCAGCCTTAACATATCTTTACCCGCGGGTAACTGGTTTCACACTTACTTTTATGGTCGCCGAGAGATTACCTGCTGTGATGGTTCCTCCTCTCAGTGGGCTGATCTATCTGCTGGTGTTCCTCAGGTCGGCATTTTACCCCTTTACTTTTTTCCATTTTTATAAATGAATTATCTAAAATATTATCTTTTCCCTACCATCTTTATGCAGACGATTTTCAACTATGTAGGCATTCCTATCTTAATGACATTAATCACAGTATTGGAATGATAAATAATGATTTGAACAATATTAAACAATGGGCAGAGTCTTTTGGCCTCCAAGTGAATCCGAAATTGCACCTCAACCAACTTGCAAGTGTAATTTACCATAACACTGTCATAACTTTCTCCGAAGAGGTTAAAAATCTGGGATTGACATTCGATAAACATTTATGTTGGTCAGCGCAAGTCAATGAAACTAGTAAGCGAGTTCACATGTCATTCCACTCTCTCAGGCGTTGCAGAATCTTGCTAGCACAATCCCTCTTGTTACTCCTTCTTGACTATGGTGACGTTTGTTATTTAGATGCCTCTGAAGAGCTACTTAATAAATTAGACCGCCTTCAAAATTTGCGCATTCGATTTGTCTTCGGTTTGCGCAAATTTGACCACGTTTCAGATTTTCGGCGTCAACTGAAGTGGCTTCCGCCTTCGCCGGAATATGTATACATTGACCACGCTATACAACATTTTTAAAAAATCAATACCTCCTTATTTATACGAACGTTTCCATCTATCCTTACCTAATAATCGCCCCAAACGCTCCTACATCAAAGTAAAAACTTTTGATATTCCCTCTTATAATACCACCTTTTTCTCCAAATCCTTTACCGTAAACGCTGCGAGGTTATGGATATCACTTCCTAACGACATCACAAGTAGGCAATCTGACCCAACTTTCAAAAGAAGCAACACTATCTGTCACTGACGTAAGTTTTATGTTTATGTAAGTTTATGTAATGTAAGCGATCTATATTCTTTAATTATGTATGTATTATAGTTATTATATTTGTCATTATATATATTTTACTGAATATTTATTTATGAATAGGTGTATGTATTGTATATATTATTAAAATATGTGTACCTATTTCTGCCCTCACAAATGATCTTTTCCAACTCTCTTGGGTAGCTGGAAGAGATCTCTTTATAGAGATAAGCTAATCCTATGTGTACTTTTAGGTAAATTTTTTGTTGTTACATGAAATCTCTGATACATGAAATAAATAAATAAAAAAAAATAAAAAAAAATGATGCTAAACGAAGCTAAAAATGTGCCTACATAGACACAATTATTGTTATAATATTTCAATTCTTGTAATTTTTATCCACACTAAGGCTTACGAGAAAGACAAGTAAAATCTTAGCATTTGTACATTCTAATAAGTTCACCATGCTTTTACAACTAATGGATATAGCAGACTTTAGAGTGTACTATAAAAGTGATATATAAAATGTAATCACACAATTTCGATTAAAATAAATTTTGATCACTGAAATTAACACCTACTTTTTAAGGTATCTAGTCACTTTCTCTATCGGTCTTTTTCTCAGATTAAGAACAAACAAAAAATATATACTGCGAATTTTATAAGCAACCGCCCGTGTAACATTTTTGACATACAATAAATTAATTAACCATATTACAATAGAATATTATCTATAGAATATATTATAATATTTAATAAATGTTAGACAAAACTAAGCATAAAATAAAGTTTTTGAATAAACGAGCATTTTCGACTTGCAAAAATTAATAATTAATTCTCATTCACACACTCGTAATACATTTTTCTTTTTTTATTTATTTTTTTTTATTTATTTATTTTTTTTTTGTCTGTCTATGCTGTTAGCCCTGTTGGCTATTACAGCGTCACCGGGGGAACGGGTGGGTCAGGAGACCCACCCTTAAAAAGGGGGGGCCAGATGGGCCCCCATGGGGAACGACGTCCCGAGGGCGTCTCCGATTGAGACACGGACCTCGGCTCGGGGCGTCGTTAGTCAGGAGGGAAGCTAAGGAAATTTGGACACTAGCGTCCTCCGACGGCAGAACGCCGGAGCAACGGAGCACTTACTCAGTTGGGACCTCGTCTATACCGGTACAGACGGTGTGTGTCTGTATGTTGTGTGGTGTCAATTATGCCTACGCGTACACGTTATTACCTACTGTGAACGCGTCGTCGGGGTCAACGAGTACCGACTTGGGTCTTCTTTTTCTGACTAAAGTAGTCTTACGTGGTCTATACTCTGCGGCGTCAGCCACCAGTGGGTTCGGGTGTCGCTCAGCACGTTCAAAGTACTTTTGGGAAAGCCCCTTGAAGTACTGAGCGATGGTCGGAAGGTCTAAATGTCTATGGAGATCGATGTTGCGTACGAACCACGGCGCACCGGTTGCAATCCGTGTAAACCTGTTCTGAATCACCTGAAGGGGTTTCAGATTAGCGTGCGCAAAAGCGGGACTCGCATAGGACATGACGGAACGTATGCAAGCTTTGTAAAGTGTCACCTTATTGCGAAGGGACATTTTACTCCGCTTGCCTAACAGCGGATATAAACGACCTAATATGTAGGCCGCTCTGCTACGAACGGTCCTAATATGCGCAGTGAAAACTAACTTTCTATCTAACGTTACTCCTAGGTATTTTGCCTCGTCTTTCCAAGGAATCGGTTTATCAAAGAGTTTGATTCGCGGGAGGATCCTTGGGGGGCCCCGTTCGAAGAGCACCGAAACGCTCTTCTCAGGGTTTACCTCGATCCGCCATTTCCGCAGCCAACTCTCAAGGGAGTCGACTGCGGATTGGAGACGTTGGTATATCTCCCAGTGATCCTTAGAGGACGTGTAAAGCGCGGTATCGTCCGCGTACATGGCAAGGTGCACTTTAGATCGCGGCCTAGGAATATCGCTAGCGTAGATGGAGTAGAGGATGGGCGAGAGAACTGAACCCTGGGGGACACCCGCCCTGATGGGGCGGGGAGTTGACAGAACGCCTTCCACTCTGTAGCGAAAGGAGCGATTTGACAGGTAGTCCCGTATGATGAGTACGAGTCTGTCCGACACCTTGAACTGGTATAGCTTGTACACCAGTCCATTGTGCCAGACCCTGTCGAACGCCTTAGCTACATCGAGGAAGAGCGCTCCTGTCCTATGCTTCTTGGCCCTCACAGTGGCCCCTATCAGTATGTGCTCCGTGAGGCGTTGCACCTGATGGGAACATGAATGGTTGGCTCTAAAGCCGAATTGCTCATTTGGGATGATTTTGAGTCTCTCGACTTCCGATCTAAGTCTACAGAGGATGATTCTCTCATATACTTTCCCTAAGGAACTAAGAAGACTAATGGGACGGTAACTACTAGGCAGATGCCGGGGTTTGACCGGCTTATGAAACCCTATCACTATGGCCTCTTTCCACTGGGCCGGAAACGAGCAACCGGCCAGTAGAGCGTTAAAAATGGTAACCAATAGGTAAATTAAAGGAGGCGGAAGAAGCTTTATCACTTTGTTAGTGATCCTATCGGGACCTGGCGATTTCTTGACGTGAAGCGCCCTAACTATGGACGTCACCTCGTCTAGGTTCGTTTCCTTGATTGGCGGACCGGCCGGTGGCTGAGAACACATTATATTGACCGATTTGTCGACTATTTCAACATGATCGCGATCAACGGATTGAGCAGACAGATGGCACTGGCTCTCTAGACTGTCGGCTAAGCACTCAGCTTTGTCAGGGTCGTCAAACGCGATGGTGGAGTTAGGTCCAACCAAGGGAGGCATATCTGAGACAGTGTCCGCTTTCAACGCTCTCTGCAACCGCCAGAATGCCTGGTGTGTTGGAGAGAGCGTCGCAAGCGTCCTATCCCAGCCGCTATCTCTGAAGTCGTCGAGAGCTTGTCTCGACTCCCTCTGAAGACGGCGCAGCCTCCGTCGGTTGTCATCTGTCGGGTATCGGTCATGGGCTCTAATCGCGGCGTTTTTACGGGTGATGAGAAGTCTAATGTCCGGAGGGAGTGCTCGGTAACCCTCGAAGTTCACTCGGACCTCCCTCGAGGACTTTCCTATGCTGTCTACCAAATGTTCCGTGAAGTTAGTCGCGGCTGAGACAGCGTCCTCGACCGATGTAAGCTGGTCAGGAATTTTGTCGAGGTGCGCTGGTACGGGGGAATGGAGTTGCTCTCGAAGCTTCGTCCAGTTAATAATTGTTTTGGTCGCGGGTTCCCTAAGGGGAGGAAGTCCTAGCTGAAATAGGACTGGTCGATGGTCAGAGTCTAGCTCGGATAGCGTCTCGATAGAACGTAACTGGAGTGTCACGCCCTTCAAGAGTACTATGTCGAGCACGTCGGGTCTGTCATGTCGGAAGTCTGTGTCGCAGTATCGCGTGGGACTCAAAGGCGCGGTGATCTCGAAGTCGAGACCAGCCTTGTAGCTTAGCCTATCAAGGAGATTTCCCCTACTGTTTGCGACAGTAGAGTTCCAGCGGGGATGTTTGCAATTTAGGTCGCCGGCCAGAATGGTTGCGTTACCTAATTGGAGTAAGGACTTAAGGTTCCTCTCAACTAAGGCTTTATTGGGAGAAAGATAGACGGATGCTAGTACGATCGACTGATGGCCGGTCATACCCACCTGACATAATGACGCTTCTACGTTGACTAGTTGGGGCGGATCGAGCGGAGTGCAATGAAGAGACTTTCTGTAGTAGATGATGGTTCCCCCCTTCGCGGTTGCCCTATCGTTCCTAACGAGACGGTAATTTGCGATGCGCGGATCACGATTACACGGCTTCAGAAAGGTCCCTTGTACTAACAGGACGTCTATCTGGTGCGTGACCACGAAGTCGCGCACTAGATCTATCTGCTTAAGTAGCCCGTTCGCGTTGAATGTAACGACAGTCAGAGAGCGAGGTTTTACCCTTCCACGCGATGTCATCATGTTGACATCGTGTGTTCGTATATCGATTTGATTAGGACGGCGTGCTTGAGGAGCACTTCCATCCTCGCGGGAGGGTTCCGCGCGGAATCCCTCATTTCATTCGAAAAGACTAGGAGCTCTTCGATGTCTATTACACCGAAGAGGCTCGTGACGCACGCGAGCGAACTCGCAACTCCGTCGGTGGAGTTACGAACCGGCGGCGGCGGCAACGACTGGGGGACGGGCTGTGGGATAATCCTCGGAGGCTTCACCCAAGCGTTCGCGATCGCGTTCGCGGGTGCCTGAGGGGCCTGGGATGCCTGAGGGGCCGTGGGCCTCCTAGGGGCTAGAGGAGCCCATGGAGGCTGTGCGAACCGAGGAGGATGCCTTGCCGGCTGTGTCCTGCGCGGCGCTTTGGGGCACCCGCGATAATTCGCAGGATGGCCCTTCTGTCCGCACAGGACGCAACTGGGAGGATCCTCAGGGACCGGTCCCTTCCGCGAGCAGTCGGCTGTCGCGTGGTCGTCCAGGCACTTGACGCACCTTGGACGCGCGTGACAAAATCGTTGGGAATGCCCATAGAGCTGGCAGCGATGACACTGACCAGGAAAACCGCGACCGCGTGGAGGTTCGACCCTAAGGCCGGAGAGTTGGCAGACTGCCTTGACGTTAAAAATTTGCTTTCCTTCCGGGGAAAGCTCGAGATGGACGAGAACGAGATCGAACGGGACCCTAGTGGTCGCTCGGTACATGCGGTGCACCGAGATGACGGTGAACGATTGGGACTTAAGGTCCTCGAAAATCCGCTCAGTAGTGAGCTCCACGGGGAGCCCTCGGATGACCACCGTTAAGCGGCGTTCATCCTCTAGCGCGTAGGTGTGGTATCCGTAACCACGTTCGCGGAGGAGACGAGTCAGACCACGGTGGTCCGACGAAGACGCGGTTTGAACGCGGATACCGTCGGCGGTATTTCGGGCGGACGTGAAATGGAGCTTGTGCTCCGTCATAAGTGCGGACAGAGTGTCCCACTTAGACTTATCCCTTATGTAAAGCGGCGGCGGCGCGGGGGACTTCCGTGGCGCTGAAGGTGCCTCCGCGGGCGCTGAAGGCGCGGACGACGGCGACGCGGACGCGGGCGCTTCGGGCGCGATCGGCGCGCGTTCGCGAGTCGGGCCCGGGCCTGAAGAACGGTCGGGCGACGCGGGTTCACTACTAGCGGGTTTTGAGGCCCGTTTTCGCGGGACGTTCGAGGAGAGCGCTTTCGTCGCCTTCCTCTTGGCCGATTTGGTCTGCACGGTCGTGAAACCGTCGTCCTCGTCAGCGTCCGAGGAAGGGGACGAACTCCCCGACTCGGAATCCGAGGCCGTCTGCTCCGTAGGAGTGGCGGCCTCGACCTCCATGTCGGAGGTGCTCTCGGTCGCGATCGCGGCGCGCGAGGTCGAGGGCGGAGACTCGATGCCTAACAAGACAGAGTAGCGCAGGCATAATTCAGGCACAATTCCGTGGACCCAACCAAAGAACTGCGACTTGGACAGATCTTCGAGTTCCGCCGCGGATTTGGGGTCCATGGTGGAGCCCGGAGATATGAGCCGTCCTCCCTGCGTGAGCAGGGAGGCGAGTGCCTAACGTGAACCCTATCGAATCTCTGTCAGTAGGTGACAGAGGTGTGCCTAATACCCTAACGACTGTGTACTTACACGACGCAGGCTATTACGACGAAGTCTTTGAATTCCGTTTCGTACCCTAACTAGGGCGACGTCGGACTTGTTGGACCCCTATGCAGGCTCGCCGGCCCGCAGGTGTGCTTGCGGCGATAACTCACACACAAACACAATCACACCGCTGGCTTGCACACAATGGAGGTCGTTATCTTGACTGGCGCAGGTGTACGAACGGTCGGTGCAGGTGGTCGGTGCAGGTGGCTGGGCGGTCAGCGTGACGGCCCAGGTAGGTGGCGCGAATAGGCGGAGCAGGTAAAAGGGACATGTGTCCCGGTCGACTGCTCAACGGTGAAAAATGCTCGTAATACAAGGATGTTTTGTCCAGTGGGCCCAGGCCCGGAAATAATAATTAAGAATATATCGCTGCAAATTGACCTCTCCAGTAGTTTATGAATGTATTGTTATTTACTTGTCACAATTTATTGATATTCTTTTTTTTTCTAAACAATAGAATATTTTCAAACCTTACAAAAGGTGAATTATTATTTTGTTCATTGTTTTTGCATTTAATTTAACAATGGGTCGGGTGACTTCTGCACCGTAAAAAAAAATGTTTACAAAAATATTTTTTATTCACTTTATATGTTTGAACAGGCTACGATTATTTAAACAATGGACTACCACCTGTCTCAACAATCGTTCAATTTTTTTACTGAAAACACTAAAAGTTGTGTTTTTTGCAGTAAAAATGTATGTTTGAATCACTTGCTTTGTCCATAATGTTTTGCCTGATAAACTTATTATAAATTAAAAATAGTTTTCTATTTCCATTTGATTAAAAGTGTAAGTGTATTTTTTTATTAAGGTAGCCGACATGTTCTGTAATTCATTTTGCTCAGGAAAACAGGTGAAATCTGCTAAAGGAAATAGATAAAAGTCTTTCTGAAAAGGTGTTATTGAACGCTTACATTATTGATGGTTTCTGAAGACGAGGAACTTCACAATTATTACAAAAGATGGTTCAAGGTTGCTCATGAAAAGAAAAAAAAGAAAGTCTTTTTCAACTGGAATTATGATAAATTGTCGTATATATAGTACTATGTATTATTTTTTTTATTTAACTTATTTTTGTAAGTGTAATAAATGAGATTGTAATATAATTGTAAAACAAACAAATATTTTGCGACTATTTTCGTTAAACCTTAAAAACATTTAAATAAAATTATAGAGCTACCATGGTGCTACCAGCCTCGATAATTTCAATTTCATATATACAATCTTCTTTATTAGAACGGAGGACATATATACTTATACATACATTTTTTTTTTCAGTCGTGCTCCGAACATGTACTTGTCTATTTACTCCTGTGTTGACGTGTTTATTTTCACACTTCTGCATGAAAGGCTTAATCTCAAATCCATTAAAGTCAGACTTATTCATCTGATCCTTAAACAAGACTACGGCTCGGCTACTTTCTTATGGGCTTCACGAGAGAACATGCAAGGCGCTAGCTAGCTCACTAGATAATACTGTTCCTCCCACACTGTTCCTTCTGCATATCATTGATATGTTAGATGCCTCCAACTTTAATTGTTATGTGGATTACAGCAGGTATTATATGTATTCTGGTTGTCCAATATTCTATAGGAAAACTTCGGGTTGAGCCAAAAGAAACTTGTGTCTACTCTTGAGATTTCTCTAGACAATGTTTTGTCTTTGTTATTTAATTTAATCCACAAAATAATTATTTGCCACAAAACCATTCCTATTTGTAGTCACCGCTCTTCGAAAATATTCTTCACAATACCTCGCCAAGTATTAGAGTACTGGCCAAGTATTGGCCTTACACACGCACACGCACACACACACACGATACTGGTGCTCTTGTAACTTCAAAACTATTTCTGGCCGATAACCTTTAAGAATGTAAAATTTTGTATGTATTTAAATTTATATTTATATAGTATATACATGTAAAACATATTTTAGGTAAAATAAAAACTAATATGTGATTAAATAAATAATTTGAAACCTTTTTTAAAAAACAACAAATAACAAAATTTTATTAATATATTATAGAACGAATACTGTGCTATTGGAAAATGTTTATACTTTGTTAAGCTTTTTAATATTTTAAAATAAAAACCAATACTTGCTTGATTTAGGGCCACGAATTCTGAGAATTGTGACTCCGGGGGTTTACGAAGATTCTTTATTAATTTAAAAGGCAAATTTATATAAATTTTTTGAAAATATCTTTAAACATGTATAGCCATGTTAAGCTTATTTAAATGTATATAAATATAGAATGTAAAAAACCGATACGGGCAGGGATACGGTAGCTCAGTTGGTAGAGCGACGGGACGGTTTCCCAGTAGTCGCGGGTTCGAATCCCTGGCCGTATCGGTTTTTTACATTCTATATTTATATACATTTAAATAAGCTTAACATGGCTATACATGTTTAAAGATATTTTCAAAAATTGATTTCGGTAGTGGCATCTTTTCAATGTTTATCTATACTGCAAAGTTAGAAACATTGGTTAGGATTTTCGAAAGAAACCTAATAGGTGTCACCACCGTCCCGATAAAGACGATCACATATAGAATGCTTAATTCACCGAGACGGACAGCGATACGGTAGCTCAGTTGGTAGAGCGACGGGACGGTTTCCCAGTAGTCGCGGGTTCGAATCCCTGCCCGTATTGGTTTTTTACATTCTATATTTATATACATTTAAATAAGCTTAACATGGCTATACATGTTTAAAGATATTTTCAAAAATTGATTTCGGTAGTGGCATCTTTTCAATGTTTATCTATACTGCAAAGTTAGAAACATTGGTTAGGATTTTCGAAAGAAACCTAATAGGTGTCACCACCGTCCCGATAAAGACGATCACATATAGAATGCTTAATTCACCGAGACGGACAGCGATACGGTAGCTCAGTTGGTAGAGTGACGGGACGGTTTCCCAGTAGTCGCGGGTTCGAATCCCTGCCCGTATCGGTTTTTTACATTCTATATTTATATACATTTAAATAAGCTTAACATGGCTATACATGTTTAAAGATATTTTCAAAAATTGATTTCGGTAGTGGCATCTTTTCAATGTTTATCTATACTGCAAAGTTAGAAACATTGGTTAGGATTTTCGAAAGAAACCTAATAGGTGTCACCACCGTCCCGATAAAGACGATCACATATAGAATGCTTAATTCACCGAGACGGACAGCGATACGGTAGCTCAGTTGGTAGAGCGACGGGACGGTTTCCCAGTAGTCGCGGGTTCGAATCCCTGCCCGTATGGGTTTTTTACATTCTATATTTATATACATTTAAATAAGCTTAACATGGCTATACATGTTTAAAGATATTTTCAAAAATTGATTTCGGTAGTGGCATCTTTTCAATGTTTATCTATACTGCAAAGTTAGAAACATTGGTTAGGATTTTCGAAAGAAACCTAATAGGTGTCACCACCGTCCCGATAAAGACGATCACATATAGAATGCTTAATTCACCGAGACGGACAGCGATACGGTAGCTCAGTTGGTAGAGCGACGGGACGGTTTCCCAGTAGTCGCGGGTTCGAATCCCTGCCCGTATCGGTTTTTTTTACATTCTATATTTATATACAAATTTATATAATATAAATTCAAGCTAATTTGCAAATTCATTTCTTCAAAATTCGAATCGTTAGTTGCTGAGATAACTCTGTTAACTGATACTGTTGTAATTACGACGTTAGTAATGAACATTTATATATAACAACCTCCCTAGATACCACGAAACTATCTATTAGCAAATATTAAATTAATTACATTTTATAATAACGAGTAGTATATAAGTACCATAGTTATTATTGTGAAAATTATAAATAATAGCAGGTTTGATAATTATACGAGGGTATTACTAATTTCTTAGAATAATCAAATGTTGTTTTGTTTTAGAAGAATGTGTTTTTTTTGCTGAAGTCTTGTAAAATGAAAACAATTTTGCTGTTTATATTAAAAGCAATTATCTAAAGAAGATAATTATTGTTTTTGAATTTCTTAGTAATGAAAACCAATCATCCAATTATTTAAGGATTTCACCTTATTCCCTTGTAATAAAGTATAGTAATTTAGAATATTAAATTTCTTCTTCAAAACCACGTATTACGTCGTTTTGCGCATGGAAGAGTCCAATTTCGTTCATTTATTTATTCTGCTAAAAATCTAAGAATTGAAAAATATTTTTTATGTATATGATACTTAGTTATAATAATATAAAAGCAGTTGAAGTAGTCTAAATATTTAACATACTGTTGTCTTCTTCTGTCATAGTCCAACGTCAACCTCAATCAACTTATCATCTTTTGTAAGAGGGCTTCAAATTCCAATTACTACCAATTTCTGTACACCGCAGTATATATTTGCACAATTCTGTGTTTTGAATTGATGTTGTCAAGATTACGTACTGCTACTGGGATGGGCAGCATACTTTCAGTGATGAAGCCCATTTTCACATTGGAGGATATGTGAATAAGCAAAATTTTCGTTTTTGGGATATCTACACCCCAAGATAAATGGATCAAAAGCTATTGCATAAACCTGAAATTACAGTCTGGTGATGGTGGTCTGGTCTGGTGCAATGTCTGCATCTGCCATCATAAGACTTTATTTCTTTGAAAATGGACGTGACCAAACTGTAACTGTAAATTCGGAGAGATATGCTGAGATGATAAATATCTATAGTAGGCTAGAACTACAGAACAGTTCAATTGATACTCGTGGTTTCAACAGGACGGGGCCACAGTTCATACTGCTAATGTGTCTATTAATAAATACAGTTCCGATAAAATAATATTCCGAAAAAGCACTACTACTACTCGAACTACATCGTGGCCGCCTAGATCACCAGATTTAAGCCCGTGCAATTTTTTTTTGGGAATACTTAAAATTTACGGTTTACAAAACAAATCCTAGCACTGTCACAGAACTAATAGAAAATATTTGTGCCGAGTTAAGCAAGCTCCATCGCTTCGTAAACGCGTCTTCGAAAATATGCATGCTGGACTTTAAGAGAATGTCAGTCTCGATGATCGCCATTTGTTCCAATATATTTTATATTATATAACAATAAACAAATTGTGTATTAAAAAGCTTTTGTTATTTTTTTTACAAAATTTTTAACTTTTAAATTTGACGCTCCACAAACATTCCTAATGTACATGAAATTTACAATATTTGCTTAAACAATTAAAAAGTGACTGTAATGTTGCTTATTGAAGAGTGTCATGTTTTTTTTTTAATTTCATTCATGTCTAATGCATTATACTGTATTATATTATTCATTCTTTTATTCATATTATATACAAATAACCGCTTTCAGCACTTCTTTTCATATAAAATTTTACGGTGCCACATTTATCTCCTTGGTTATAACAAAAAATTTTGCTGTTCACGAAATCTTTTTGAAATATCATTCATCTTTCTTCGAACAATCATCTTATAACACAGCGAGTCAGTGGAGTGTAACATAGTATTTATTTCTACTAAGACATCGTTCTGAAAACGGATATGTTTATATTACAATATCAACTTTCCAAATAGCGTTATAAGAAATCAAAAGAGATTAGAATTAGATTTTCAAACTCTGATAGTTCTGATGTCAACTGCTGTTTACAAGGCAAATATTTCAATCACTTTCAAATTATGGAATATGTTGATTTAATAGACAATATAGATTATTTACACAGTTACAAAGATTTGTACAAATGTTTGTAATCAAACGTTCATACATTTAATAAAAAATATTCATGTCATAATAGCCTGAGTTTTGCCTAAATAAACAATATTGATGTTGATGATAAATCTGGTTATTGGTTTAATGTTTTTTACAGATCCTTAGTAATATTTACTTCGTTAGTTAATTAACAGAAGAGCAGCAAAGAGTTGAATTCAAATTAATGGAACAACGATTTTTCAAAATAATAATAAAAGACTAGCAAATTTACGTATAGCTATCCATTAGCGTTAGTGTTTTTCTTTTCTTTGTTTAATATATTAAAGCGTGAATTGTGAAAAACCGGCTTCTGAAGTTACTTCATTATATAGTTTATTTGTATTATTTATTTTGTTATACTAATAATGTTAATGTAGTGGGTCGCTTAATTAAGCATAGTACGTCTGTTCTAATCAAGGTCTTTTAGATTCTAAAACATGGAGCTATGAACAAATTAAATTGATTGGCGATTTGTAAATGATTTTACATAAAAAAATATTTTCTCAACTTCTGCTGCTGTATTTTCTTTAGTATTTATATTGCATTAGCTGTAAAAAAATATATTTTTGAGGTCCATTGATAAAAAAATTCTCGACGCAAATAACGGAAAACTCAAATTACGCAACGAAAAATGTGATTAAAAACTCTGAATATTTGCCTACATGTCAACACTCCCTTGTAGAGAAACAAAGACCATCTAACTCCAACACAGAACACGAGCGGTTATGTCATACCATTTTTTCTACTGACCTTGCTTTTCTCTCAAAAACTCTTCTATTAAGTAAAAGGTCGACACGTAATATATATTTCTCCGTATTAATGTTTTATTTTTCTGTCCCGGCTTTTTAGTTGTTTAATTACATTTTTATTTAAAGATGTTTAAAATTTAAGCTGAAAGGTACTGACATACGTTACAATCGACTCAACTCTCTTATTTCCACAACAGATGTTTAGAACATACGTGATGAAACATGAAGCTAGCTCTCACAGATCTGTTACTATAAATTGAAATTGAAAAACAAAATTTTTTATAAGCTTCTATATTGACAGGAAATGCTGTTATTAGTTTTATTGAATTTTATCCAAATATAACTAAAATACGATTTTCATTTCTACAATGTTAATTACATATACACATGAATTTGTTTAACGTTTTTTTATTGATACAAATTATATTAATCGTTGTTTTAATATTTCATTAATAATTTTGCAGTCTTTCTTGTATATAACATATTACTATTCATTATATTATTATATACATACATATACTACCTTTTATATAATAACCATTTTAAGTTCTCATTATGTAAGAGAGAGACGACGAGACGAAGCTTCTTAGCAATCCATGGATTCACCGTGCGGGTGCCGGGCCCATCGCGTTGCAAGGAGAGGAGTGCAAGCAGTGCCTGGGACTTGCGACCCAGGAGTAGGTTTAAGGGGCCCCTTTATTATGCGCAAAAACGCTCACCTTCACCCTCCACACTCCTCTCCCTACCTAACCAAATTTGGAACGAACCTTCTAATGCCGCCTTTGAAGTACGTTCTAGAAATGAACCGATGCTTGTTCTAGAAAGGCCAAGATCTTTAAGTAGGCTATAGAGAGATTTTGCTGTTATACCTCTCGCTCCCACTTCTACCGCGTACAAACTAACTATAAATTTATTCCTGATCAGTTCGTTGGTTAGTTCGTAATACTTATTGAGCTTGAATGTGTGATCCCTTGGGATGTTTGTTTCCCAAGGAACAGTAAGCTCCACAAGTATCACGTGCCTCAGATGTTTCGAATACAGGAATAAGTCCGGTCTGGATGACGAAACACCAACATCCCCAGGGATTTTGTAATGCTTTTCATACGTGTCCATCATGAGAATCCAATCAGGAGCCGCGCCTAATATTGAATAAGGCTTGGCTTTTGATTTTTTGGAGGAGCCTTCTTTTACGAATTCTATAGATCGTTTGGTGGTTGTTATACCCTTTCGCGCTCTTGCTACTGAAAGACTAACCGCTTCCCGTATGATTTCTAATACCTTGTCGTGGCGACGCGAGTATTGACCTTTATCTAGAAGTACCCTACACCCTACTAATAGGTGTTTCGCGGTTCCTATTGCCTCCCCACAGATGTTGCATGACTTTTCGGTAGCTTTGCCCCATCTTACTAAATTACTTTGATCTAGGAGAGTCATTTCGAATGAATTAAGATAGAATTTTAATAATGCTGGGGACCAATCATAAATTAAGGTGCGCCATTTCAAAGCTAGTGGAATACAAAAATCTCCTATGGGCACCCATTCGTTTTGAATTTCTAGGCTCATCACGTGGAGTCGGTAATTATCGTTTTCGTCTTGTCGAATAAAAGATTTTGTTATGTCTATGTCTTGAACTTTCCTACTTGATCCTAGCCCTACTTTATTTGTTTGAGCACCTATCATAATTTTTTTATGAAATTGAAGTCGTGACTCGAGCTCTGAGGCAACTTTGTCTTTTGGGAGAGAAGTTACAGTATCATCTTTAGATTTTCCGATGATATGTCTTTTGGTTTCTTTAATTTTAATCCAAAGTTGTTTCGGTCTCTAAATAATGTTGAAGAGTCCGCTGAGTGCGCTAACCCGAGCCATAACTTCAATGTCTTTATGACGCTTGCATCTAACTTTGACAAAAGGGTTTTATTTATATCATACACGAGGAAAGGCCAATTTAGACGTGATGTTAAATAATTATAGTAAATCCAAGCTTTTTTGACGTTACTTATTGGTTGGTTATATACCTTTTTGAGATCGTTTAAAAAACTATCGACTATTACATCCAACGATGGAGTACGGCCTTGGTAATCGATTTTTTTACCTAAAAATTTAAACGGAGCTGCTTCCGTAACCGTACTAACGCACTGACCGCCTATTATAAGACCCGGATCGTAAGAGGTATATTTGGTATTCCGTCTACCCAGACACAGACTAAAACATTTACTTGGTTTTGTCCTCAATCCGCCGGTCCACGTACAGAAATCCTCAACTACATTTAAAAGTACCTGACATTGTTTCGGATTACGTGTCAGTATCGCGAGATCATCTGCAAAAGCTAGTATGGATTCTGTGTATTTGTTGTTGAACTTAAACCGATAGCCTCACTTTTTTTTATTTCTAATTAATTTATCTATTAAAATATTAATAACTATATTAAATATAATAGGAGAAATACAACAGCCCTGAAATAAACCAACGTTATAATTAAGAGGTTTTGAATGGTTTTCATTAAAAATTATAGAGAATTTTAATTTTGACTAGTATGATGCAATAATGTCGCGAACTACCGTAGTAAAGTTATACCATTTAAGCGCGAACATCATTAGTTCATGTCGTACCGACCCAAAGGCGTTTTCTAAGTCTATCCAACAAACCGTAATTTGTCTCTCGCTAGTTCTAGCATCTTTAAGGCTTTCCGATATTAACGTATTATGTTCCAGGCATCCAGAAATTCCGGGCAAAAACCCTTTCTGGTGATTAGGCCTGAAATATCTATTGTTAATCATGATTTGCGTCATTTTAGTTTGTAAAAAAGAGATAAATATTTTGGAAATTGTATTTGTTAGGGCTATCGGTCTAGTATCCTTGGGATTATTGACATTGTCGTTTTTCGGAATGAGGACAAAAAGGGCTTTTTCGAACGATACCCGTATTTGCTTTCTTGACCAGATTTTACCGAATATATTTAAAATATGTTTATGGAGCGACGGACATTTTTTGTAAACTATATAAGGGATACCATTCGGACCTGGTGCTGACTTAGATGGTTTCATTTTAATTATTTTATTGATTTCCTCCAAAGTTGGTGGGTTGGCTTGAAAATCTTCAGTAGGAGTCTTAGGTTTGTGTTCGTTTGGATCCCCATATAGTCTTTGGTTTTCTGGCACTTCGTATGTGCTTTTATAATGGTCGAAAATTTGCTCGTTGGTCAAGAGAAGCTTACCTTTTTGATCGTTGAAAATGTTTTTTGAGTATTTAAAAGGATTTTTATCAAAGTCTACTTCATGTTTTGCCCGATCAAAGCTATCACGATTTTTCGTTATTTGATTTGTTATACCTTGGATAAGTTAAAGAATTGATCGCAATGCCCTAGACAGTTGGTGACTAAGTAGATTATCGCCTAAGGCTTTGGCTATACGAAGTTTCTTTATAAGATCTCTTTTTTTTCCTCCTCATTTTCAATTTAAAACCGTTTTCTTTATTTTTGTGAGCATAACGATTCGTAGGTGGATAGTGCTCATAAAAGTAGTCGTAAATAGTATTTTGGAAAGTCTCTACTTGCGCATCGAGTACCTGATTTGAGCCCCGGAGACATTAATATAATAATAACGTAATATTATTGTTAAATTTGACTTAATAATTCAACCTTATATGACTTCCTAGGAACTCAATCAACAGTCTAGTTATTTGCTCCAACAACTATTTGTACAACGGATTGTAATTTATTATTTTAATAAAAACGAATGACATAAAAATTTGAACTGTTCTAAAACAAAAGTCATTTCAAGGGTAGTACGAAACAGCAACTCTACTAATGAAAATATTTAATATTCCCGAATGAATGAAAATATTTAATATTACGTTCACTATTCAATTATAGTGAACGTAAACTTTTATATAACGATAACTACAAAAGCTTATATATTAATATACATTTCAGACTGAAAATACTATTGAATTAAAACTATTTTTACGGATTTAGCTCGTATATGAAATAAAATTTTAAATTTACATTTTAAATCTAACTGTTTCGAATGCTTTGCAGCAATCGTGTTCATGGTAAGACAAGATGAAGGTGTCTGTCCGTCTGTCTTAATTTCGTCTCACCGTGAAATGTTAGAATTTAGAAATATATTTTCATGAGTTCTGTTTATAGTCCATCATTGTAAATATACAAACTTACACAAATAACTATAATATTTTGACTGATCTTCCACACAAAAACTGTTAATACAGATAAAAAATCAAATATTGATTTTAAATATATATTACATTTATTTCATGTAGGAATTTTTCAGATGACATTTTAACAAATAATTAAAAACAATCTTCCTTAAATATCAAGATATAGATGCTTTGTATAAAAAAAAATCTTTGGAATAGCAACAGTTTTGGAATAGCAAAATATTTTATTGCTGACCAGCTAACATAGGGAATAAATATTATTACAAAACTCTTTATAAAATTATTTATTTGATAGTTACTTATATTTGAATAGTATGTAATATAAAGATTAATATGTTATATAAAATTTATTAAAGATTCTGTAGTATAATAATTCCCGTTAAAAAAATATATTTTAGTTGATGGGTACCTACCTACTTGATTCCGGGTGAATAATTTTCTTTTTACTTTCCGGAAAATAAATGACTAGGTAATTATTTTCGTGGAAGGATTACTCGTTTGGGTTACCCTAATTATTTTTAAAAAGATCCTTTTGTTGATGTTGAAAAGGCTTTTTAAACAATAGGTAGTGGCTACTGACCCACCTTATTCTAGATGTGAGTTCTAATTGAATAGCCGTGGCTTATAAATGTCACATACCATAACATAACAACCATGCACCCAATTCAAATGATTAGAAAAGTTAATAGAAAATATTGCATATGAAAAAGATATGTGCGAGCCAGAATTACATGTGTTTATTAAAACCCATAAATGAGTTAAAAACAAAAGCGTGAAGTACTACAATGCAATCTCTTTATCCAGTTTAACATACAAACATAACATATACGTAGCATAACTACAAAGACATGAATCCTAACTTCATTGTTCAAGTAATTATAACGTTGTTATTTATTTCTTTCATTAACGAGACGAAGGTATATTTTAAAGGTTTATTTCGTTCCAGGTGCTTATAAACAAGCTAATAACAAGGCAATTAATATAATAAATTAACATAATAAAATACAAATAAAATAACATTTTAACACATCAAAAATGGAAAGAACCTTTTGTTGTATTTAATAATTGAGATTTAATAAATTGACTATATGATTATTGTCTATAACCTTGAATTTAACAAGATAAAATAACACAAAAAAAGCAGTAATTCTTAAGTTACTTAAAGAATGAATAAGTAATTAACAAATATCTTAGTTCGCGACAAAGCAGCTCTTTCAAAGCATAAAAGACGAATAAAGTTATGTTTTTTTGTTAGTGTAATAACAAAGTTTTCTCTTTGTCTACTAAATAACATCTGCTTTCAGTACTATTTATTAGACAGATAGAACAAATTATGCAAACATGCAAATTTTTATGTTTTCAGAAGTAAACAAATTATCTATTGGAAATAATAAATAAAAGAAAGAAAAAATATAATAATTTGCAATTTTTTTTAACCAAATCTGATTTTTATTCTATCTATGCTATATATTAATTCAAACTTTGAGGCTATATATACTTCTTAGTTATTATAAACTAATAACATATTTATCATCACTAGCCATTAGAATACTTACTATAAAAAGTTTATCTGTTCGTAAATTTAATATTCGTGTAGTGTATATGTATTCAAATAACATTCATCACTTCAAGCATTTTTTGAAGTGAAAACTTCTTTAGGCGCGTTGAGCGTTTTGGTAGAGGGTAAAATCCTCGGTTCGCATCACCGACATGCTAATGATAATAGCGCGGAGAGCCAGACTTGCGCACGCGTAGTAGCCTGTGTACACGTTTACACTAATATGACGTTTAACGTTGATTTAAAAATTTCTAAGCATCAAACAATATCGTTAGAAGAGGAGGAAAAAAATAAATATTTTTAATTAATTAAAAATTAAAAATTATTAAAATTGTATTGTCGATGACAATGATGTAAATAATGAAAATAATGTTCAAACTTGAATTCATTGAAATTCGTGTAAATATAAATACTATGTATAATTAAGATAATTGTATATTAATTATTTTTTCAACCACTTTGTATTTATATTTTGTTCATGATTTGTTTAACCCATCATATGTAACTAATAAATAAAACATAAAAAATTTCATATAATTTTTGCATATAGTTTTAATGACTCTCAACTTAATAGTTCCGTTTTCACTTCTATCGGCAGTCCCACGACTGCTACTGTTTTTTTGTATGAACAATTGGAAATGAATAAACTCAAATAGCAAATAATTATAAAATAAATTATATTAAGAGAATACTGGAATCATAAAATACAAATATAATATAGTAAGCATTTTATTGTTTTATACTCAGTCTGGCCATAAATACTGTTACAATTAACAATAAAAATATTACATTTGAATTTGGAATCTGTAAATCTGTGTATGGAATCTGCCTATAAAAACGCACTGGTTATTTCATAATTGATAAATTAAAGATGAATAGACTGGTAAAATCGAAATAACTATAAAAAAATTGTTTACGGATAAGAAAATTTTAACAATTAAGCAACATTTTAACAAACAAAATGACCATATTTATGCCCAAAGCTCAATTCAGCCCAAAAGAACCTTCCCAATTAGTAGAATAACATGGGCGTTATTCGACTTCAGTGATGGTTTGGTGGGGTGTTAGCTATGAAGGAGTGACTGAGCCATATTTTTGTGAAAAAGGTATCAAAATATCGGCTCAAGTGTATCAAAATACCATTCTTGAGGATTTAGTTAAGCCCCTTAATAACACCATGTTCAATAACCAAGTATGGTCCTTCCAGCAAGACTCGGCGCCGGGCCATAAAGCTCGGTCCACGCAGTCTTGGTTGTAAGCGAACGTCTCAGATTTCATTAGAGCTGAAGACTCGCTGTCATCTAGTCCTGTTCTTAATCCGCTGGATTATGATTTATGGTCAGTTTTAGAGAGTACAGCTTGCTCTAAACGCCATGATAATTTGGGAGTCCCTAAAACAATCCATACGATTGGCATTGAAGAATTTCCCCATGGAAAGAGCGCGTGCTTCTATTGATAACTGGCCTCAACGTTTAAAGGAATTTATTGCAGCCAATGGACACCATTTCGAATTAGTTTTATGTTTCTGTATTAAACTAACACACTGTAAAAGTAATAAATGTTATTTGCAATTTAAAAAATATATATTGTTTTTGTTACAATATTTATGGCAAGACTACATTACTCTGAACATGTACAAATCATCCGAATGATTGATGAGTAAAAGTTACTTCTCAAAACGAATACGAAGTTGACTCGAAAATCTTATTTGTTTCAGAAGAAACTTAGCTACTTTATTGTTAGGGAAGGAAGAAAAATCGTATGAACATTTGATTATTTGTTAAAGCCACGAAGCATAACTCTGAATTTTGATAACTAATTACGTTAGCTACAGACGGAGAGTTGAAAAAAAACCAAAACTGATTTAAACTAATTTTAATTTACAGAATTACAATTATGTACTTATTAACTAATACAAGAATCTGACCTACTCGATGTAAGTACAAATAAGAATGACGAAATTATATTAATAATTAAGACTTATATTATAATTAAACTGCAACTATGCATTCCGTCGCGATGACACAATACACATTTTATTCACACGGAGGGAATGTGAATATCAGCAATACTCCTGAATTGTATCGATCGGAATAAATGGAAATTCGATAATACAATATTGAAAGAAAATTGAGAATGAGCCAATACATGTAATAGAGCATGTTTCAGCATCCCAAAAGGAATGATCCCGCACATACTTCGTCAAACACACTCAGGCGATTCCTTATATGAGATGAAAACCTGGCTCAGCTATTTCGGTAGTCCATTTTTTGTACAAGTCCACTGCTTTTAGCGTTTTGTGTTATTAAAGATAATCTATGTTTCATCTCCAGTAAACAAGTCTTAAAAAAATCGGAAACGTGTCGCTGAGATAAAAGTTTTATGTCGTGGTTTATTTGTTTTTTGTTTGTTTAGCGGTTTTTTTTTGAACAAATGATGGAATTATGTGAAACCCAAAAACGCGCTATAATTATTTTCTTAATCTGCTGGAAATCTTCTTACAACTGCATTACGTAAAACTACAACTTTTTGCAAATAGTGAATAACCTTAAAACCTAAAACAGTGTTTTTATACATTTAATTAACTGTTTTTATAAGTTTTAAATTTTATCAAGCCCCGTGAAAATTTTAAACGTATTCATATATATTATATTGTATATTTGTGTATGTCTGTGGTATCATAGCTGCCAAAGGGACGTCTGAATGTGCCGCTTTTAAACAAAAATCTAGTCGATCGAGATATTTTTAAGCTATTGCATAGCTTTTATCGCGGGCTTGGAGCGCGGCGACCGAATCAAGAAATTCCGTAACGAAAAAACCTAACACCCCCACTCCGCCTACTATGTAGCTCGGCCGAGTATTGTGTACATATCATTTAAAAATAGTGTAAGCGCCATGTTGATAAAATGTATCATATACTTTATTGCTTACTAGTTAAGGTGTAGTTTAGAGTAAATGTTTTACTTGTACAAAGGTATTTTTTTCAACAAGCCTTTTTATTCTGTTATCGTGTCACAAAAGACCCTAATCATAAGTACTTAACAAACGTAATTGAACTTTATTCGTGAGATTTAAGGTTGAAAATATATTTTAGCTAATGATAATATTAACCTTTTATATGACATTACATAGCAATGACAACTTCTCATAGTCATTTGTTCAATAAAAGAAAAATAAATATAAGATATTAAAAAGCACAGACCTACCAAAACCAAATAAAAGTTATACCAACCCTTAATGTGTAAGTTATTGGCAAAAGTTGTCTGTTATATATGAAATCAACGAAGTATCTTTAAATAACAAGCAACATTTTTTAAGGTATGACGGTTTTATAACTTGAAATACTTTGAAAATATTATTAACACCTGTTCATGTATAATCTATATTTACGTTTTCTTTTCCATATATTTTCTTGATTATTCTTCAATACCTCAAAATTTTAAGTATGTGGAATACTGTAAAATTATATAAATGTAAAATTATATATATGAGAACAATATAAAATATATATCCATTCCCAAGATTATTTTTTTACCAAATGTACTTGAGATATCCTTGTATAGGATTATCACAGAAAGTTAGTGGCTCCTAAATAAATAAGCGGCCTAGAGCCGCCAGAGACTAACTATGTTGCCGCAGTAACAAATCAGAATATATTAAGTAGTTCAGCTTTGAAAATTCACCAAATAGACTATAGAGTCCAGAACAGTGTCTTCAACTTCACTAATTATGAAATATTTACATTACTTAGAATTGTTAGATTATTAAAGAGACATTTCGAAATGAATAAGTTAATAAAAAGTACCTACCTGTAAACTACCTGAGAATTAAATAAAACTAACCATTAAATATTTTTTCTCTAAATAGTGAAAGTTTGGTAAAATCGGCTCTAAATCCCTATGTTAGGGAAAAGTTAGTTACTTTTTTAAAATAGTAAAACGCAGATTCCAAGAACTCTCGTTAGTTGAATTGTCAGAGAAATCCATATAGTCTAAATTGTAACCTAACCTAATTAAAGTAAGTAAAATATAATTTCAAACAAACTTAGAACCTCACATGAATAAGTTAATAAAGTTAATATCCAGTTTTGAATTTGATATATATCTTAAAGTTTAACTTACAAGTTGAGTTCGTGATAAGGTAATTCTCAAAAAACCCATAGACTCCTTTTTTCCTTTTTAAGTAGGTAAGTGATTTTTGGTAATGTTATAATTTTCTATAACCTACATTATTTTGCATGAATTGACATCTTATTTATATGATAAATCTTGTAATAAGATCATCGGTGTCTTGTTGCGAATCATGCGACTCGTTATCTAGAATGTGATATGGCAGTGATAAAAAATTTAATCTAATTTTAGTAAACTTTTTATTTAAAGTATTACAACTGTTTATTTTATAAATGTTCACTAAAATATAAGAAAATAATAGACTAAAATTGACGATTTAAGTTTAAGTTCACTTCATTAATAATTTTAATTTTGGAGAGAGGTTGCAAATTGATTGCCGCGCAAACAATCGATAAGACGTCCTAAAGTTTGTATATCAATTCTATGTAAGACGTACCCTACAAATGACAACTGTCCTGTCAACAAGTTCTCGGTGTACTTCGACAGATGTCATTTGGGCGGAGACATATTGCATTTCCGTTTGAAGTTTTGAAATGAACTATGGCCGTGTTCCGAAATACAAACCAGCATACTGGCCAGGGCTAATGACGTCATAACACCGACGCCATATTGCACTGGTGTCGGCCATATTGTACTGGTGAGGTAACTTTATAGTAATCTGTGGAAATATAGGCAAATGTAGAATAGTATTCTAACAGTAAAGAGTTGCCACTTTTAAAAAATACATTAAAGATAGAGGACAACTTAATTTTCGTCATTCTAATATTTGAAAAATATATATACTTTATATTTGTAAGTATTATAAATTATTATCACAGTTACAATAACATAAATGCACAGTATCTATTTACTGCATATTTAATTGAAGGTAAATAGATGAATCTTTTTTCATTATCGTTCTTATTAGGTTTAAAGATATTTTATTTCTTTCGTCTCACTTTACTATTCATTAATTATAATCATAGTGTTACTAAATAATTTTTGACCTTGTTTAGAATTAAATATCTGATTAACAACACTTTTTCTTGTAATTGCTTTGTAACTCCATTCTCTTGGAACTTTATTATTTTATGTAATAAGATGTATAATTATCTAAAATAGACAAATTAAAAATAAATATGTAGTCACAGATTAAAAAAAAAATGTAATACTCTGTCAGTAGTGTCAATTTATGCTGTCAAAGTATTCAACGCTGGCCATCATATTTCGGAACGATTCACCAGCATGGCGTCGATTTTTTACGTCATCAGCACTGGTCATTATACTGGTTTGTATTTCGGAACACGGCCTATGTGTTATAACGTGAATATGTGTACTATAAAAAATATATATACAAAATGTACATATATATATGTACAAAATGTTATATATATATGTCGCAGATCACGATAATTTAACGATAATTAGTAACTCAATTGATATCATTGTAATAGTGGGGTGTGAACGCCGTGACGTATTGAGTCATGTGATCGGAATCGTTTGGAGGGGCACCGGAGACATTTTAAATATCAGAGACATCGAGACTAGAGGATTATTGATTAGTGTGAGCCTTACAGTCCGGACCCCCCAAACGGGACCGGTGGTTCACGAAACTCTGATAATTGTATACCTACTAAGTAATTTGTGATTACCTACATTTAATACAAGTAATTGTCATATTGTGTCTGTGTGGTTTAATTGCCTGAGACCTACGCTTCGGATCCTGTACCAGAAGACTCCATCAATACCGAACAAGCCACTAATCTACCTCCTATCTCCGACATCAGAAGCGGGATTCACTCGGGCATCAAAACCACCAACTACCCGCGAGATAAGTTTATTGAAGCTACAAATCACGTCAAGCAAGAAGAAATGAAGTGATTTTATTATTTGAAACGCACACTACAAGATAATAACAAAGAAGTTCCAGAATGAATATAATCAATCAATAGTTGATAATCAATGGTTGTAAATCAATCAATCAATTATGAAGAGAAACGTTTATGTTACCTTATAACGTTTTAATTGAGATCTACCCACATATCAAGAAAATCGAGTGAAAATACCTATTTAATCGCTTATGCAAGTCGTTTATTAGATTATATGACAAACCGTTGGAAGAATTCTACGAAAGAAAGAATCGTTGCTAATGAAGAAAGAAGGAAATGAGAAATTATGGCGGTGACAACGCGGCGCGAATGGCGGTAATGGCGCGGCGCGTATGGCGGTGATGGCGCGGCGCAAATGGCGGTAATGGCACGGCGCGGATGGCGCTGATGGTGCGGATGGTGCTGATGGTGCTGATGGTGCTGATGGTGGTGACTGCTTTCGTGGCGATGACTGCTATGGCAGCGGTGCTGGTATAGTGCGGTGCGAGCAACGCGTTGATGTCTGCGCAATTTATCCACCATCAATCACGTCACAGCATAAAGGTGATTCGTTTCGATTTACATCCATTTTTTTGCGCTACATACTCGCTAGTTAAAGAAAATTAAGCGATTAAATATAGTGGTAAGCACTTCATTATTGTTATTGAGATAACTAGTATTGAGATTAGCAATCAACCCTCACGATCTTGTTTTTTTTAATTTTTACTGATAATTAATTCACTTTAACTTAACGTCATTTTGTTACGTATTATGATAAGGCGTGAAATTATTTTATCCCGGATTTCTGTAAACGTGAGTGTTTGTTTTAAACGTTGAAAACAATGTTTTAAACTTTTGTTTTAAATAACTTTGTTTTAAATTCGGTAAACAATGGTAACGTGATAGCTCTAAAGATTCAACCGGTTAAGACCAGTCAAGACTTAAAACAAAAAAACTAATTCAATTTTCGGAATATTTTATTTCTTGTTTACCTACATGTGTAGTAATCACGGGCGAACTTACAATTATTAATTAATCGTATATTGTAAATGCGTATTATTGCCGATCAAGGCCCGTAAATGCTGTAAAATAAAGCGGTTAGTTAATTTAGCAAAAGCAAGAACTAATTTTTTTTTCGTCTTGTAAATGTTTTCCGCAACAGAGACTAGCAATATTCGAACGGGGCAAGATGCTATAGATAAAGTTCAACCCGCGACAAATTGTACAATGACGAGGGTTGCAAAAGTTTCTCCTTTAGAGCTTTTGATAGGTAAAGTAAAAAAAAACCTGTGTTTTTGATATATAGCGATGCCAGAGGGTTAATTACCACTTTAAGTAGTGCTTGTAGTAAAAGCGATTGAGTAAAAGTGATAGTAATGAATCTTAGTTCAATTGGGAGTCCGTGGGACTCGGCATTAAAAGCAATGCCATGAAACAAACAGGAGGTTTGTTGGTAGGGCTTAGTGAAAAGCCATATGTGACGAATAAGATTCATGCTTTTGTGTTTTATTATGTTTTTAGAATACATTTTTGGTTTAAAATGTAATGAAAAGTGGCGCTTTATTTAGTTTAGTGGTCTTTTATTTTGATACAGAATTCTGATTGTGATGTTCAACTTTATTATAGTGATTGTTTAGATTTAAGTCAGGCTGTTAAGAATATGGATAGGCGCTTTTGAATTCTATTTTCACTATTTATTATTACAAATGTAACCGTATATGAGAAATATTAACAGACTAAGTTAGATCCAAAATATAAAGGGATTTTTCAAGGAATATCGTTATACTTTAAGATCATTAAATTCTAACCGTACCACAGGTTAAATTAAGTAGGAACCACGAGATCTAGGAGAGACTTGACGCTAATGATGGTTGTCTATCTCTATCTTGACTTGACGCCTATGCGGGTTGTCTATCTTGACTTGACGCCAATGATGGTTGTCTATCTTGACTTGACGCCAATGCGGGTTGTCTATCTTGACTTGACGCCAATGATGGTTGTCTATCTTGACTTGACGCCAATGCGGGTTGTCTATCTTGACTTGACGCCAATGATGGTTGTCTATCTTGACTTGACGCCAATGATGGTTGTCTATCTTGACTTGACGCCAATGATGGTTGTCTATCTTGACTTGACGCCAATGATGGTTGTCTATCTTGACTTGACGCCAATGATGGTTGTCTATCTTGACTTGACGCCAATGCGGGTTGTCTATCTTGACTTGACGCCAATGATGGTTGTCTATCTTGACTTGACGCCAATGATGGTTGTCTATCTTGACTTGACGCCAATGATGGTTGTCTATCTTGACTTGACGCCAATGATGGTTGTCTATCTTGACTTGACGCCAATGATGGTTGTCTATCTTGACTTGACGCCAATGATGGTTGTCTATCTTGACTTGACGCCAATGATGGTTGTCTATCTTGACTTGACGCCAATGATGGTTGTCTATCTTGACTTGACGCCAATGATGGTTGTCTATCTTGACTTGACGCCAATGCGGGTTGTCTATCTTGACTTGACGCCTATGATGGTTGTCTATCTTGACTCCAATTAGTCGAATCTCATGGTGTGACTTTGATAGAGTTATGTTTTATGAAACAGTTACAGTTATCATAACTATCGATTTTAGAAAGATTCATGATTTTTTTTATGTGGTCAGAAAGGCCGAGCGAAGCAACATTTACAGTTGTATATTGTTTGGATTTCAGATACATATGCACACGAGGGCGTGTGACTTGTCAGTATGGCCGTGTCGCAGATCACGATAATTTAACGATAATTAGTAACTCAATTGATATCATTGTAATAGTGGGGTGTGAACGCCGTGACGTATTGAGTCATGTGATCGGAATCGTTTGGAGGGGCACCGGAGACATTTTAAATATCAGAGACATCGAGACTAGAGGATTATTGATTAGTGTGAGCCTTACAGTCCGGACCCCCCAAACGGGCCCGGTGGTTCACGAAACTCTGATAATTGTATACCTACTAAGTAATTTGTGATTACCTACATTTAATACAAGTAATTGTCATATTGTGTCTGTGTGGTTTAATTGCCTGAGACCTACGCTTCGGATCCTGTACCAGAAGACTCCATCAATACCGAACAAGCCACTAATCTACCTCCTATCTCCGACATATATATGTTTTCATATATATGTACAAAATGTACATATATATGAAAACATCAAAGTATTACAAATTTGCCATTTATTATTAAAAAAAAAACAGTTTTAAAAATATGGTATATTTCCTGATCTAATGAAACAAAGTAAAATAACTCCATTATTAAAATCCGGCTGTTCATTAGATCCTAGTAACTATAGACCTATTTCAGTCTTACCCACTTTTAGTAAGATTTTTGAGAAAATAATTCTTAATCAACTTGTGGCATATTTCAGTAAAAACAATCTCTTACACAAAAACCAGTTTGGTTTCAGTGCCGGTCGCTCTACAACAGATGCTGGTGTAGAGCTATTACTAAACATATTTGAAGCCTGGGAAGGATCACGGGATGCATTGGCATTTTCTGTGATCTATCTAAGGCGTTTGACTGCGTTCAACATGAAATCCTTGTGAAAAAGTTAGAACATTATGGAGTTAAAATAAGTCCCTAGATTTAATTAGTTCATATCTTAATGATAGAATTCAAAAAGTTGATGTAAATGGAAAACGTTCCCCTGGTTCTTTGGTAAAGATAGGTGTGCCACAGGGCTCTATATTAGGGCCTTTCTTTTTCCTCATTTACATAAATGACTTACCTCACCTAGTGAGGGAAAAACATGGGATAGTGTTGTTTGCTGATGATACTTCTCTTACTTTTAAAGTTAATAGACGGCAATCTGTTATTGACGATGTAAACAATGCTCTCTCAGATGTTGTACATTGGTTTAACGCCAAAAATTTGTTGCTTAATAAAAAAAAGACAAAATGTGTCAAATTTAGTTTACCAAATGTTAAAAATGTTAGAACCAATGTACAATTAAATAATGAGGATTTGGACTTGGTCAAATCTACTACTTTCTTGGGCATTACTTTAGATGAAAAATTGCAATGGGGTCCTCATATATTTGATTTGTCAAGCAGACTAAGTTCTGCTGCATACGCGGTTAAAAAAATACGTCGTTTAACAAATATGGAAACTGCTCGATTAGTTTACTTTAGTTACTTTCATAGCTTAATGTCATACGGTATACTCTTATGGGGCAATGCGACTGACATTGATACCATATTTACATTACAGAAGAGGGCTGTTCGCGCAATATATAATATGAGACCAAGAGACTCGTTAAGAAATAAATTTAAAGAATTTAAAATTATGACTGTTTACAATCAATATATTTATGAAAATTTAATTTACGTTCATAAAAATATTTCAAAGTTCAAGAAAAATTGTGATTTACATAAAATTAATACAAGAAATAAAAATAAACTCACTATGCCCGGCACTAGGCTCCATAAAATAGGTAAATCCTTTAAGGGTAATTGTATACGTTTTTATAATAAGCTCCCAAATGAAGCCTTAAGCCTCTCATTAAATAAATTTAAATTATATGTTAAAAATAATTTAATAAAAAAATCCTACTATAGTGTAAAGGATTACATCAACGACGGTATGGCCTGGGAATGAATCTGTATTGTATTGCGAATAGCTAGTAATCTCCGCAATTTGTTTTTTGTTGTAAATTAATTTTGCTTTATCGACCTTCTGCATCACACCGATTCCTTAGAAGTCACTACTTGCGGTAGCATCGGGAGTCGGGTTGCCTCCCTCCCTCAAATATGTGCGAAGGGGGTGATGGCTGGCTCTTGTGTTATGCTCGTGAACGGGTGCTGCTTGCGGTGACTGGTTGTGTGGCAGGCCGAAGATTTATATAAATATATTTTTTCTGTTATTATTATTTAATTTTCGTTGCCTGAAATCATTAGGCTTCTTTTCCGATTGATTGCGACGGTTCTAGTTGTTCCAAATTTGCATTTAAGTTTGACGTTTGTGAAACAGTGATCACAATAACAAAAAATATATCCGGCTGAGTTTGTTGTGTGGTTCTTCTCAGACCAGGACGCGTTTGGAACCCTCATAGCTTTAACATTAAGATGGAAAGTGCTTTTTCAGAAGGGCTTATTACGATAAATCTAGTATCGTAATAGGCCCTCCTGACACTTCCATGTTGACGTACACAAGTGATCACTGATTATGATTCTAAGTGGAAAAGATATAAATAAATAAATAAATAAATAAATAAATTCTACTATTTTTTTACTATTGATGTTTGATATTTAACATTTGTTTTGCATATTGTATTTATAATCTTTCATTATGTCTTATTGTCATAATTTATGTAAAGCACCGTTTTATATATCGAAAGTTTCAATCTGAGTTGTTCTTTAATCTAGACGCCTTGATCACAACATTCTTTAATTGGATGTGTACTGAGCTTACGATCAGCTTTATAATGGCATTAACTTGATTAAATACAAATAATCAATGAAAATAATTTTAATAATATAATCCGGACGTACAACATTAATACACAATCATTATACAAATATACGAAACTAATTATCATTAACCCGGCGTCAGTACTGTTAAAATATGTTACTACGGTTGTAGGGTTAGGTCCTGCAGGGCTCGTTCGAGACTTTGGTTGAGGCGCTCCGGTTCCATGGAGTGCCTCCCTATCTCCGCAGGCTGTTGGAGGCGTACCTGCAGGATAGAGAGGTCCTGTGGGAGTGCGGCGACCGGCGGGTCTACCGACGTGGCGTGAGCCGAGGGGTTCCACAAGGGTCCGTGTTGGGGCCGGTCTTGTGGAACCTGGGCTACGACTGGCTGCTTCGCTGTCCGCTCCTCCCCCGGACGAGGGTGCTGTGTTACGCAGATGATACCCTCGTCACGGCGCGCGTAGGGAGCTTTGCGGAGGCAGCCCGTCTTGCCACGGTCGGCGCTACGTTGGTAGCGGACCGCATAGGGCTGTTGGGACTGGAGGTCTCTGTTTCCAAGACGGAGGCCATCCTGTTCCACGGCCCTCGCCGGGATCCCCCTCGTCGGGCGTACATCTCCGTCCAGGGTGCGCGGGTGGCGGTGAAGGCCCAGATGAAGTATCTGGGCCTCACCCTGGACGGAAGATGGAACTTCGGGGCTCACTTCTCTCTGCTGGCCCCGAAGTTAATCTCCACTGCAGTCGCCTTAAGTAGGCTTCTACCCAACGCCGGAGGGCCGCAGGTTCCTTGCCGCCGGTTATACGCCGGAGTGGTGAGGAGCATGGCCCTGTACGGTGCTCCCATATGGTCGGGAGCCCTCACCGCGGAGTCCAGGGCCCTTTTGCGTCGCACGCAAAGGGTCCTAGCGGTGAGGGTGATCAGGGGGTACCGTACGGTGTCATACACTGCGGCCACACTCCTGGCGAGCGATCCGCCCTGGGAGCTACAGGCGCGGGTCCTCGCCGGAGTGTATTGGCACCGGGTAGAAGCCCGGGTTAGGCGGATTAGGCTCGAGGCGAATCGGATCAGGGCTCTAGCTCACCGAGCCCTGATCCGACAGTGGAGTAGGGACTTAGAGTCCCCGTCGGCCGGTCTTGCGATGGTGGGGGCTATTTCCCCCCATCTCGATCGTTGGATCGGCCGGCGGCACGGGACTCTAACGTTCCGTCTTTTGCAGGTGCTCACGGGGCATGGGTGCTTCGGTGAGTACCTGCACAAGATCGCACGCAGAGAGGCGGCCCCCTCCTGCCACCTTGGCAGAGTGCGCAGCCTGGGACCGTCAGCGTACTGAGCTGACGGCCGTGGTTGGCAGCGACCTCTCGTTGCCGAGCGTTGTTTCCGCGAAGCTCGACGACGAGAGGTCCTGGGTCGCTATGGCCTCCTTCTGCGAGCAAGTCATTGCCGCGAAGGAGGCCGCGGAGCGGGACAGAGAGGCAGCCTCCTCTGAACCGCTCCGCAGGGGTAGGCTGGGTCGAAGGAGGCGGCATTACGCCCGCAGCCTCCTTCCCCAGCTGTTGTGCCTGGACGGGAGAGGGGGGTGACCTCTCCCGCCCGTTATAGGCCTACGAGGTGAGGGTGTCCCTAAGTTGATCGGGGCCCCTCGCAGGGGGTTCCGCCGGGGCGTCACGGTGAGTGCGAAAGCGATCCCGTGGCGCCCCACTAAGGCGATGAGGTCAACCGTTGGTTTTTTAGTGGGTAGCCTTAAAAATGGCAGCGTCCTCTATGCTGCCGGGTAGTCCCACATACCCCCTCGGTCATCACCTTCCTGGCCGCAGGGATGATGCGTAACGTAAAAAAAAAAAAAAAAAAAAAAAAAAGTAAGTGCGGACATAATGGTTGTCAAACAACTAATTTCCTATAATGTAACTATAATAACAAACTGCCATGACGTCACAGCTGATGGTCATTAGAAAAGTCAAAGTTAGCGAATAGCCCTACAGGAGACCAGTGTAGAAAATCTTCATAATATCAATAATTAATAGTATTTTACTAATACATTTCAAAAACGACTTATAATTGGATAAAACGACTATATTTTAAGTGGTCATGTATGAATAAAAATAACTTGATGTAAAATATTCTTTTTTATATGTTTTTTTAAATAGAGAATCAAAATACTAACAAATTTAACAACCTCAATTTTAAAGTTTCAAAACTTGAACCATATATAAACTTTTCTTCTAAAATATTAATAAATAGGATACATATAAATCACATTTAATAAGAATACGTATAACATTACACATCAGTTTTATAAGTCAGTCGTATCATAGCTTACATCTGCGCACTCTCTACAGTACAACATTGCAAGCTCAATGCAAATGTATTATTACTTTTTCTGTCGATAAACGATTGCAATAAAATGATTGTTTTGAGGATTCCTAGTACATGATAGGTGCAATCTTCAATTTGAACCATATCCCTTGCAAGCAGCCTCTCTCATTATTTTGATTCTTAAATATGTTAATAATTACGATGATAATGTTCTCCGAGCGTGTTTCTTTAAAGACGACACGCAGTCCGTTTTTGGTAAATCCAAACTTGTTCTTGAACACATGACTTTTCTTCCACTGTAACTTTTCATTTACATAATAGGTCCATTAGTAGATTGCGTTGCGTCAAACCGGTCTCATCACGGCTTTTTACTTCCACGTATTAAGGAGTAAAGATGTCGTCTGAAACGTCCTTGTATCTGAGATACTACCAAGTTTTCATTTGTCAAATTGCGTATGTTAATTTAAAAAATGCCAATGTCATATTAAAAAAAAAAAGTTCTTTTCAATAAGACAAAAATATAATTAGAACAATATTTTTTTATTGTATAATATTCTAATATGGCATACGTTTTTATATAAACTGCTGTTATCTGTTATATAAATAAGGTAATAATTAAGAAGAAAATAATCAGTTATATTTACAAATATTTTCATATTGACATTATTAGCACGCAGGTTTACATTAGGATATGTATACTCTTAAGTGAAAGATGTTGTGATTTAGTTAACTTGTATATTCTTGATGTACTAGCCTTGTGTTATTTTAAAACATATTTAATTTAATATTTGTTAATAATACACAACACTCAACTTTGATATTAAGTGGAATCTAGTGAAGTGGTTGCCTTAAATGTTCTTGCCTTCTGACTTTGTAATTACCGAAGTATCAGTTAACAGAGTTATCTCAACAACTAATAATTCGATCTTCTCAACAAATGAATAAACTTAAATTAATATAAAAGAAGTTTTATAATGTAGAAATTATTGTAAGTCTTACTTAATGTATTTCCAAAAAGTATTCAAAGTTTTTAACAACCACATTGAGAATATTAATTAGCCAGAGCTAGCAAGCTAATGTAGTCATGGCTAGACTCTGAGTATTCTAAAGATAATGACAGTCATTTCACCGAAAAGTTCTTGAAACTTTCTATAAGTAAACGGTAAAAGTACTGTGAGACACCTTCGAACCTGATGAGCTGATAATATTATAGAGGTGATTACAGGGTTTGATATTGTGAACATAATATTAATCTTAATATCATAATTTCATACATTCTCTGTAACAACAAGTGAATATACATTAACTTTTTTTATTTATTTCTGAAATGTATAGTTTTATTTAATGTTTATTAAATACTCAATATATAAAATATATATCTGGTATCATAAATTCCTAACAAGGTTACCAAGTTGAATATCTTAGATGAGCATGAAGAGCAAACTAATCTCTCGGTTGAACTTTGTCACGCCGTTCCAATTCAAATTCGACTGTTTTATTGGAAAACTTGTGCTTCTTCATACGTACTTTCAGGTTTATTTGAAGTAGTTTTGTTGGTTTGAAGATCAAGCTATTTATATGTTATATTTACTGTTATATACTTATTATTATTAAATCATTTTAAATATTATTATGTGGCAGCCCACTTGCATTGGTCGAAACAATTAGCTAAAGTCAGACTTTTGTTCAGAGTCTATTTTATTACTTTTGTTAACGAATGGTAAGTTCTGGTTTCGGTATAGTAAAGATCAAAAGCTAACCATTGTTTAGTTAATCTTTATTATGTACACTATAAGGTCGCACTATTGTTTAAATAATACTATTGTAATAAGGCTTTGTGGAAGGGGTTATAAGTTTTAGAGTTAGAATCTCAACAATGTTCACAACATTTTTAGGAGGTACGGCTTTAACTTGGCTATTCATACTCGTAGTAATAATATTTATTAGTAATTTACGAATAAGAAAATGAAAGTATGTAAAAAGTTGATACATAAATAATAATTATTTTTTTTTAGATATATATTTTTTAAAACCAATCCTCCATATTACTTTTTTGTGCATATTAACGTTAAATATAGTAATTAAATTTATATCAATTTGAATATGGGTCCATAAAACTTATCATAAACATGATGACAGATTTCTTTCTTTTCTTTCTTATTTAAAAACAATCTTGATCCATTCTTTATAATTATTGCCGAGAGCCTCGTCCTCAGAAGCTATAAATAACGCTCACGATAAAAAAATAAGTCGCATTACCTGTAAATAAACAAGACTTATAACACAGATTGTCATTTGCTTCCTATAGCAAAGTGAATTGGAAATATCTATATTACAGAGAAGAGAAGAGTGAATATTTATTTATTTATTTATTTATATCTTTTCCACTTAGAATCATAATCAGTGATCACTTGTGTACGTCAACATGGAAATGTCAGGAGGGCCTATTACGATACTAGATTTATCGTAATAAGCCCTTCTGAAAAAGCACTTTCCATCTTAATGTTAAAGCTATGAGGGTTCCAAACGCGTCCTGGTCTGAGAAGAACCACACAACAAACTCAGCCGGATATATTTTTTGTTATTGTGATCACTGTTTCACAAACGTCAAACTTAAATACAATTTTGGAACAACTAGAACCGTCGCAATCAATCGGAAAAGAAGCCTAATGATTTCAGGCAACGAAAATTAAATAATAATAACAGAAAAAATAAATATATATAAATCTTCGGCCTGCCACACAACCAGTTACCGCAAGCAGCACCCGTTCACGAGCATAACACAAGAGCCAGCCATCACCCCCTTCGCACATATTTGAGGGAGGGAGGCAACCCGACTCCCGATGCTACCGCAAGTAGTGACTTCTAAGAAATCGGTGTGATGCAGAAGGTCGATAAAGCAAAATTAATTTACAACAAAAAACAAATTGCGGAGATTACTAGCTATTCGCAATACAATACAGATTCATTCCCAGGCCATACCGTCGTCGATGTAATCCTTTACACTATAGTAGGATTTTTTTATTAAATTATTTTTAACATATAATTTAAATTTATTTAATGAGAGGCTTAAGGCTTCATTTGGGAGCTTATTATAAAAACGTATACAATTACCCTTAAAGGATTTACCTATTTTATGGAGCCTAGTGCCGGGCATAGCGAGTTTATTTTTATTTCTTGTATTAATTTTATGTAAATCACAATTTTTCTTGAATTTGGAAATATTTTTATGAACGTAAATTAAGTTTTCATAAATATATTGATTATAAACAGTCATAATTTTAAATTCTTTAAATTTGTTTCTTAAAGAGTCTCTTGGTCTCATATTATATATTGCGCGAACAGCTCTCTTCTGCAATGTAAATATGGTATCAATATCAGCCGCATTGCCCCATAAGAGTATACCGTATGACATTAAGCTATGAAAGTAACTAAAGTAAACTAATCGAGCAGTTTCCATATTTGTTAATAGACGTATTTTTTTAACCGCGTATGCAGCAGAACTTAGTCTGCTTGACAAATCAAATATATGAGGACCCCATTGCAATTTTTCATCTAAAGTAATGCCCAAGAAAGTAGTAGATTTGACCATGTCCAAATCCACATTATTTAATTGTACATTGGTTCTAACATTTTTAACATTTGGTAAACTAAATTTGACAAATTTCGTCTTTTTTTTATTGAGCAACAAATTATTGGCGTTAAACCATTGTACAACATCTGAGAGAGCATTGTTTACATCGTCAATAACAGATTGCCGTCTATTAACTTTAAAAGTAAGAGAAGTATCATCAGCAAACAATACTATCCCATGTTTTTCCCTCACTAGGTGAGGTAAGTCATTTATGTAAATGAGGAACAAGAAAGGCCCTAAGATAGAGCCCTGTGGCACACCTATTTTTACCAAAGAACCAGGGGAACGTTTTCCATTTACATCAACTTTTTGGATATTTTTGTGTAACTCAGCAGATGCCCAATCACTAAACACTAATTTATCATTAACAACCACTGTTTTTGGAGTAAATATACAGTTGAATAATTTAGTGAAAGTACTAAAAAAGTCATTGTACATAATATTGGGGTTTGAATTTTTTATCAAGGGCAAATAGCGTACTAAGCCATTTTTAATTTGTGTGATACGTTCTACAGTCACTTGTATATAACTTATTTTCTGTTTTGTTTTTTCTCTCTTGCTACAACTGAATTTAATAAATTGGCAATAGTGGTCAGAATCTAATGTATTGAATAAACATTTAAAATTTGGAATAACACTTGTAAAAATGTTATCAATACAAGTGGCACTAGTGGTTGTGACTCTAGTAGGCTCCATAAACATGTGTAAAAGATTATAAGATTTGAACAAATTTAAAAACTTTATACTTATTGAATTTTGTTCAAGAATATTAATATTGAAGTCTCCACAAATGATTACCCTTTTACTAGAATGTGATAGTTTATACAATACCTCATCCATAATCTTTTCAAAATGTTCAAAGTTAGATGACGGTGGCCTATAAACATTTACAATTATGAACTCTTCTAATTCAACTGAAGCAAGTTCAGTTGTCCGCTCAACAGAGTGGCTCACTATGTCCTTGCGTTCTTTGAATTTTATTTGTTTATTTAAAATAATTAAAGAGCCACCATGTATGGAATTAACTCTGTTGAACGAACTACCAACCTGGTGGTTATTGAAATTAAATATTAATTCATCATTCTTAAGCCAATGCTCAGTGACACAAAAAATATCAATATTAAAAGTATTCAAAAACAATTCAATTTCTAACTCCTTATTTCTAATACACTGAATGTTCTGATGCACCAGGTTGATACAGTTTATGTTATGTTTTTTATTATTTATTTTAACAATTTTTGTATTTCTATAATCATCATTAATATCATTATTTGATATCTTAATTATTTGGCTAGAGGATATCTCTACTGTCTTAATGTCTAGTTTAAACTACTACTAATACTACTACTACCAGTTGGATTTATTTCCAAGCTGTTTTTACTTATACAAGTAACTGAATTCTGTTCAATAGAAACAATTTTAGCCAAATTATTGGCTGTCATAGAAAAATAATATAATAGCGATGAAGCTACCTGTCTTTTAATATATGGAGATAGGTAATACCTACCATTAGTCAAATTATAAAAGTTACTAACATTAGTGTTAGTGTCAATCACATGAAATTTGTCATTATACAAACATAAATTATATATCAGTAAGTTTAATAAATAAAATAAAAATAAAAATAGCCTTTATTTCTCTGACAACTTAGCCTAGTTTTGAATATTATTTACTAATCTTAATTACTATTGACATCGGCCTCCTCGTCAGGTTGTCCTTGGACATAGGCCTCCTCCAGACTCTTCCAGTGGTATCTATCCCTGGCTAACTTTCTGCATTTCTTGGGAAGGTCATCCTCCCACCTCTTGACCTGCCTGCCTCGACGACGCTTTCCATCTCGAGGGTACCATTCTGTTATGGTTTTGGACCATTTTTCTATCTTGGATCTCAACATGTGACCAGTCCATCGCCACTTTAGTTCTTTTACTTTTCTGGCAACATCGACCACATTTGTTCTTTTCCTAATATGCGTGAGTCGGCATTTATCTTTCAATTTGAGTCCAAGCATGCTCCTTTCCATACCATGTTGGCAAACCTCTAATCTTTTGATACAGTTTTTTGTTATTGTCCAAGTCTGACATCCATAAGTTAGTATCGGGAGTATGCAGGTATTAAAAACTTTTGTTTTCTCTGTTGTAGGTATGGATTTGTTTTTCATTACCTCTTTTAATGACCAGTATCTTGCCCAACTGTTTGTTATTCTCCTTTGAACCTCCTTCTGCACTTGCTGTTTAGGTGATATGATCTGGCCAAGGTACACATATTCATCTACATAATGTATCTCTTCATTGTTTACCGAGATTCTGATTTTAGATCTGTTGGTCATGAGCTTTGTTTTGGGTACATTGATAGTTAGCCCTGCTTTCCTGCTTTGTATGGTAAGTTCTTGTAACATTATTTGGAGAGTAACTGGATCTTCAGCAAACAATGTCAAGTCATCAGCAAATCGTAGGTGGTTCAAGTTGTTACCGTTTATGTTTATACCTAATTTCCAATTTAAATTCCTAAATATCTCTTCCAGTACCGAAGTAAACAGTTTTGGAGAGAGTGGATCTCCTTGTCTGACTCCATTTTTTATTGGAAATATATCTCCAACTTTTTCTAGTTGTACTTTGGATACTGAATTTTGATATATATTTTTTATTATACTGATATATTTATTTTCAACTCCCTGATTTTTTAGTGCTTTGTAGATAAATTTGTGACTTAATGTGTCAAAGGCTTTGTTATAGTCGACAAAACAGATATAGTAAGTTTTCCCATACTCATTATACTTTTCTAGCAACTGGTTTACTACATGAATGTGATCTATGGTGGAGTATTCACTACGAAAGCCTGCTTGTTCTTTTGGTTGTTGTTCATCTAATTTCTGTGTTAATCTTCCAAGTATTATTTTTGAGAATATTTTGTAAAGGTTGCTCATCAAACTAATGGGTCTGTAATTGTCTATAATATTCTTGTCTCCTTTTTTGTGTATAAGTACTATCGTCGATTCAATCCATTGTTTTGGTATTTGTTCAGTAGCTATTATTTCATTGAAAAGCATTGTGAGTGGTTCAGCTATCAACTCTATTGCGGTTTTTAATAGCTCGTTCGAAATTCCATCATCCCCTGGGGACTTACAACTTTTTTGTGATAAAATCGCTTTCCTGGTTTCGCAAAGGAGTATGGTAGGAATCTCTTCTTCTGATGTAAAAGTTTCGAATCCCGTTTCAGCTTCGGGTTCTTCTTCTTTTCCAGTCTTGCTGTATAACTTTCGATAAAATTCTGTTACTATCTTACTCATTTCTAGCCTTTTCGATATGTGTGATTCTTTGCCTGACCTATGTTTCTTCTTAATTTTAGGTATCCATATGCTATGATCCTTTAATTCTTTCAAAGCTTTCTTTATGCCACCGGTTTTTTCGATTTCTCGTCTGATAGTACTTTGTCTTAGTGTCTTCTGATGTTTTCTTATACTTTGTAATATTTTTTTACTGATATCTTCAATTTGTTTAGTGTTGTTTTTTCTGTTTTGTAGAATTTTACATCTTTCTTGAATTAGTAGCCTAGCTTCTTCACCTATTTTATCTTTTTTGGTTTTGTTTACCTCAATTTCTTTTCCTATGCCTTTAATATATCTTTCTAATTTATTGTACTTGTCTTGTAGTGGGATTTTTTCCCTCACATCTGGGCAATCTTTTTTCAATTGTAAGTGTAGTTCTTCTGTTAAGTTTTTAAAATCTCTCGTCACAGCGATTTTCAGGTTTTTTCTGGATCTTTTAGAACTATTCATATTTATCGTTCCTCTGACCATTCTATGGTTTGTGTAAAAGTTAAATTTATTGATTACGTCTATGTTTTCGAAATGGTAGTGCATATTTGTTAATATAAAATCTATTTCATTTCTATATCTGCCCCCCGGTGAAATCCATGTCCATTTCTTACTCAATTTTTTCTTATAAATAGTATTCATAATTTTTAAATTGTGTTCTTGGGCAAAGAGAATTAGTCGTCTTCCATTTTTATTTCTCGTACCTGTACAGTTGTTTCCCATTATATATTCTTCTCCTTCTTGTTTTGTTCCTATTTGGCTGTTGAAATCACCCATTACTATCTTTTGTTTGTGAGCTTCTTCCATTGTTTCATTTAACGTCTTATAGAATTGGTCTTTGTCTTCGTTCTTTGCTTCCTCGGTAGGAGCATATACCTGGATAATGGATATAGGATGCTTGCTTGTTGGTATTTTGATGTTCAAGGTCGCGATTCTATCCGATTTCCCTCGGAATTCTTCAATGTATTGCTTGTATTCTTTTTTTATTATAAATCCAACTCCATACATCCCCTGTTGTTCTCCCTTATAGTAAAATATGTAGTCTTCAGACTCGCGAATTTCTTCTCCCATACGTCTTACTTCACTTAATCCTAGTATGCTCCAATTAATGGTCTCTAGAGCCCTTTCTAGCTCTGCTAGTTTTTCATCTGTTCTAAGTGTTAATGTATTCAGGGTTGATATAAAGAACTTATGTTGTCTTTTATTTACTTTGTGTTTTCCTTGTTCTCCTGATATTGATTCTTTTATGTTCCGTAAATTTGTAACTGATTTATATTCGTGTAATCTAAAATCTTTTTTATTTAGTTTTGGTTCTATCTTGTCTGGAGGGTTGTGGTCTAATGTCCCACGGGGACCAGCCGTCTTGGGACATGTATTTAAAGTTATCTGTTTAGTTTTTTTTAAAATATTTCTATACTTCCGGTTGCCGATGTCAGTCCTATCCTATTCAGTACTTTTGTGTGAATCTTGATTGGTTGCTGACGTGAATGAGTTGGATCGGGATCTCATTATATCGAAGGCGTTTGCTCTATTATGTTTTGGTATGCTGGTTGTTTGTTGTTTCCGTGGCTGGTTGTCGGTAGTTGGCGATGCGGATGGCATGCGTTTTCGGTTCCCCTGAACACCAGATTTGATTACAAGCTTATCATACTTTATATACGCTGTATTTCCCTTTTCTCTCTCTTCCATAACGGCTTCTTGCAATTCTCTTCTTTTGTTTAGTATTTCTTTTGGGTAATCCTCCTTAACAGTATCAGTAAGTTTATCTTATATCTAATTTTGTTTTCGGCCTGTGGCAAACCTTGATTATAGGGTAATGAAAACCAGACAATTTTATTGACATCTAAGTTACTTATAGTTTCAAAACATTTTTTAAATTCCAAATAATTTACATTATCTCTATTTCCTACAAAAATTATTATATTTGTTGACTTAGTAAAATAGGTTGCTAGGGCAATGCGCCTTACCACCTAAGACTACATTCCACTTACCATCAGGTGGAATGTAGTCAAGCATTGCCCTAGATCATATAAAAAAAAAGAAAACATACAGTGCAAAAATAAACTTGCATTTAATCAAATAGGTACAGAAAAACATTTATAAATTAAAAAAAATTGGTCCCACCAAAAGACTCCAAACCATCATTTTTAAAACAAAAAAAGTGTTTCTGTATTTCAGAACAATTCCTACCACATAACCAATAATATCTATTCAAATCACCGTAAAAGATAGAAAAACTAAAAGATATCCCTTCCTCCCGTTTCCCTAACATGGGCTCGCTAGTGGACTAATGTCTTTTGAAACATTGTCTTTCCTTTCTTATTATCTTATAAAAGCAAAGTGTACTGTTGTTCTTGACATGCTTTTGATGAATACTTATTACTAAATTTTTGATGAACACTTATTTATTATTATTATAATTTATAGATTTTTATATAATACAATGCCTCATTTTATTTCAGTCTCATCATTTTTTACCTTCATTTCATATAATTTTTAGATTGTTAGTGGAAGGTAAGTAATATTTTGTACAATATTTATATTGTACTATATGTGTTTATATAAATATAGAATAAAAAATAAACCGACACGGCCAGGGATTCGAACCTGCGATTATCGGGAAACCGCCCCGTTAACATGGCTATTCAGGTTTATAGATATTTTCAACTATATGTGTTGCTTACTTTGTTGTCATTTCTTGCTGCTATCCCAACCCCTCCGATTCTCGTTACACTTGACAACCATCTATCATGACTTGACAAATCCATTACTTTTTGGTTATATTTTAATTAAAATGAAAAACGACTTTTGTTTCTTATTGTGCAAATGGGTGAATTTACCGAGGGTAAAATAATCGTAATATTAAAATAATAAATAATGTTAAATTATATCATATACCAACACTATACCAAATTTCATCAATACAGATATAATTATGATTTTGTGACTGTGGCTGGGAGTTATTAGAACGCAATATTTAATATCCTGGGGTTTGTAATGAATTTATATTTAAACCAGTTTTGTTAATTAAAATTAATATTAATATTAGAATACACAAATTTACTCGGATTTGATTAGTTTCTTATAAGGCGTAGTGTGGATTAGAATGATTACGAGCATTGATTCTATATATAAATACATATGATTATATACAATTGTGAATTTATTATTATTTAAACATGCACTTAACTAACAAGAAACTACAAGGTAGTTACGACATTCCCAACCGCTGAGTCAGCACATAGAACGAGTATTGTCCGTCAGCCAATTAACATCGCTGATTTAGCACCTAACATTAATCGTATGTCAATATTCTAAAACACGTTTAATGGGAAAACCTCTTTTATGTGGACTGCTTTGAATTACTTTAATAAATTATTAATAAGAGAATGAATGTAGAGAATTTGACTTTGTTGATGGATGATATGTTATTTTTTTTCTTTATATAATGTATTTTATAAAATTGTTTTCAATCGTCATTAGAAAAGATTTATGACCTAATAAAACACGATAAACCCTTAAGGGTGTATTGTGTTTTAGGTACTTATAAAGTTACAATATAATAGCAATCACGATTCTTATAAATATCTAAATATCCAGCGCTTTAAATATATTTGTATTTGGTCAGCTCTGTGTGCTTTCTAATACGTCTCAGAAGATGTACCTATTACGGTATCCATCTTATAACTTACAATTTTTATAATACACTAGGGGTCGCCCGCGACTCCGTCCGCGAGGTTTTTAGTGTTTCCTCAGTGCACGCGAGGAAAACTCTCAAAAGAGAAATCTTTTTCCGTTTTTGCACCATTTTTCATTGCTGCTTGACTTCTATAAGTCACAGCGAGATGACATATAACCTATAGCCTTCCTCAATAAACGGACTATTCAACACAAAAAGAATTTTTCAATTCGGGGCAGTAGTTCCAGAGATTAGTGCGTTCAAACAAACAAACTCTTCAGCTTTTTTATATAGATAGTAGATTATATAGATATAAAAAGCTTGTAACATTTACAATAATTTATAGAAATGTCTTTAAAACTTTGACAGTTTTACCTGTTTACAGACATCAATAATATATAAGTTTGATAAGTTTTATCAATTATATTAATAAGAACTGGTCTACACTAAGTCTTATTAATTCAAAATAATTACTATTTATTTAAATATCGAATACTTATATTATTATAAACAAGTGGAAGCTTATAATCTAATATTATTTTATAGGTCTATGAAGTATTTTTTATTATTATAGTATAATTAGTGGTTTTTTTCGAGTATATATTATTAAAACGATGTATCGGTTGGGGATGGAGATGTTATACATTTTGAAGATTTATAAGTATATATACCAATATACATATATTCATTTGAAATTTTGATATATGCTAAAGAATAATTTAAAATTGGTGTAATCGTTAACATACGTTCAGTTTTATCTGTTTTATGAGTAGTAGACTACTACTACTTTGAATTTATACTCATAAAATTGTACGATGGAGACTGCCAAAACCTAATTATTTACTAAAATAATTTAGTGAATTAATTAGGTTCTGGCAGTCTCCATCAGAAGATAATAAATCAAATGAATTAAAACCGAGGGATGAGTCATATCTGGAAACAATTACCAACTAAAGTATCAATGTAACATGTATATTGTATAAATTTGGATTTATCATATTTATTTAATGGAGTACTTATTGTGAGAAGTAGAGATAGAAAATGTTGTTGTTTAACAATGGTCGAACCAATCAAAATATTACAATTTCAGTAATAATATATTTTATTCCATACTAAAAAAAAAGAATAGCAGGTTTTAAAAAAAAGTGCAATGTCAATATATTTAGATTATACAACATGGATGTTTTCTTTCAGACAACTTTTTTTTATAAGACTCCGAGTTGTTAAAATCACGTCCGTCTGTCTTCACCCGTTATACGTTATTTAAATTTTTAGTTTGAAGACATCACTAGATTAACTTGTAAAAAAAAACAATTCTCTGTCTTATACTTGAGATGTGAAATGAAATGAATTAATTGACTATAACTCCACCCAAACGTAATTAATTGCTTAGGTATATTTTATAAACGATAAAATTAGTTCCCAACGCAAAAATTTAAGATATTCTGAAATTCGTTCTAAATACGAAATCTAAATTTAATTAAATCCAAAATATTTAAAACATGTTCATTAACTAAAATGTAAAACTCGTCCTGAACTTTCATGCGCTGCGGGAATGTGGGGTGAACTTTCAAATAAATAAATTTGTTTTACTTTTTACAGAAGTTAATAAAATGCTGGGTCAAGGTTATAACTAACATGAGCTCATGTTATGGTTCTCGTTTAGTTTATTTTCAGAATGGTATTTTTGTATATATACTACTAAGATGGCAAACAAGCAGACAAACCGACTATAGGTAAGAGGTTCCCTTCACCTATGGGCACCTGTAATAATATGGGTTATACCCGTATGCTTCCGACAACCACTTTTTTTTTTTTTTTACGTTGCGAAATCCTTTATGGATACCACCCAGCCCAGGGGAGGGCCGGGATGGTTATGTGGGAGTCACTGCAGTTTACCCACTAAAACCCAACGATTACCCTCATCGCCACAATGGGGCGCCGCGGGATCGCTTTTGCACTCTTATTAATTTGGCGATTTATTAGTGGAAACTTTAAGAACATTTTCTAACTCATTTTGAGTGCTCTCTAAAATGTACTTCATGTTGGAAAATTCAAAATTTAATCCCTTTCATATAATCTTGATTTATTTGTGCCAATAAGTCTAGATTTCTCGAAATGTAATCGCAATCATAGTCGTTACTATTTTTGAGTGATGTATAAATGATTCTTTTAAAAGACAGTTTCCTTTTCATAATGTAAATATACATATGTAGCATATCTAAATTCTGGAGTAACTGGAGACCGAAACTCACTGAACTGAATTGGAGAAGAACCGGCAGCAGTTTCCATTGATACTCTTTTACTAATTTAAATATTTTCTTTATGGTATTGGATATTAAGTTACAGGCATACAACAGTTATGATAATAAAAAATAAAAAAATAAATTGTGGTAACGATAAAAGAATAGAATAATTTCAACTTTGATTTTGAACGAAGAATATTAGAATAAGAAGTATTTCTTGGTAATGCCGATGCGATGTTTACAATGCCTACAATATAATAAAAATACGCCCACTCGGTATCATGTCTAATTATAATGATGAAACTCTTGCCTGTAAATATATTTATTTATAAAAAATATTGTAAATAACATAAAAATATTTTTTTATATCTCTATGCAACAATATAATACAATACTTTACAATTCTCATTTTTTTAATTTACAGATGTAACATTTACAGTTGTGCTATTTTGAAAAAAGAATGTACTTAAAAGTGAGATTCAAATTTTTTATCGTAGCCATAATATCATATTCTATATAACGAGTCTCCTCGGATCCGCAACAAGACACCGATGATCTTATTAAAAGATTTATAAGATGCCATTTCATGCAAAATAATGTAGGTTATAAAAAATACATTTCCAAATATCATCTACTTAGTTTTTTTAACATTAAAAAAATATAAGCAGGGAAATTGATTTTGAACATAATCGGTTACAATTTTGAAAATATAATTTTTGAAGCCGAGGTATAAAATAGGAGTTCTTTAATTTTTTTAAATTAATCACAAAATAGAGCGCATAAATTGAAATTGGAAAATTGACATGTAACTTCTTCATGACGATTACAGGTTTATTTGAAGTAATATTATAGATTTATAGACTTGTTTTAATTAAATTTCATGGACTTTAGTCGAGTATACAATTTTAAATCGATGGGTTAACATGTTCATTCCTATGTATTAGCGATTTAAGTAGAAGTTGTAGTTTAGGGTTATTTGTCGATCTTGTTTCTAACTTTGCAGTAGGTACAGATAAACACTAAAAAGATGTCAGTACCGAAATTAATGTTTGAAAATATTTATAAACATGTATAGCAATGGTAAGCTTATTTCAATTTATATAAACAGAGAATAAAAAATGTATAATAAATAAATGTTAGGTTTTTCGAAAGAAGCTTAATAGATTTATATAAATATAGAATATGATACGGCCAGTAGTCGCGGGTTCGAATCCCTGCCCGTATCGGTTTATTTTTCATTCTATATTTATATAAATTTAAATAAGCTTAACATTACTATACATGTTTAAAGATATTTTCAAACAAGCTTAATAGATGTCACCACCGTCCCGATAAAGACGATCATATATAGAATGCTTAATTCACCGAGACGGACAGCGATACGGTAGCTCAGTTGGTAGAATGACTATCGTATCGATGTATTTTTCATTCTATAGTTATATTAATTTAACTTAAACAAGAAGAACCAATAAGGTCTTATTATTTAAATCATTGCTTATTAACTACGTAGTAATATTTAGAATTGTTATGTCAAGTAATTGTTATTTTCGTACGCTTAAAGTAGTTTGTTTGCCTAAGATTATTGTTTATGTAATTATTATTTACATTTTTTTTTAATTTCCTTGATTAGTAAATGCTTGAATAAGCTAGAAAAGTGAGAACCATTATTAGTCTTCATAATTAAAACCAGTATTTAATACCGTGTTTACCAATACTTTTACAATTACAATTGTTCAATTACGAGTAGTTTTATTTTTGTACGTTTAAAGTAAATGAATTGGCCAAGATGATTGTTTATGAAGAAGTTTATAAAGAAGGGCATATAAAGTGCTTTTAGGACGATATTCGGGAGAGAAGCTGCTGTTTAGTAGGGATGTGACATTGAGTGAAACAAATCGAACATAAAAAATTATCGATTTCGATTCGATTTTTATATAAATCGATTTATCAAGAATCGATTTTGGAAGAAATAGTAATAAATTTTTGTGAATAGTTCGATTTTATCAAATTAAAAAAAACTGTATACTTTGTATATACAAATAGTAATGCTAACAGATAAATGTTAAAAATTTATCAGAATAAAAATAAAATAAAATGATGAGTTTAAAAAATAACCAAAATGACAAAAATTTGGTTCAAAAAGTTTAACACAAAACAGAGTTCTCTATAAACTTTCGGTTTAAATTATAAGAAAACTAAATATAATTATTGGTACAAATTTTAATTATTATTGAACATTTTATTAGAAATAAAACAATCTTTTAGTTATAACAAAATCTAAAATACAGAGCAAATGTTTTTTTGGGTTTTAATTTTAAAAAGGAAAAAAAACCCGACACAATTGCTTTTATTTCTAATTTTAAGATTATAAGACTAACGATTCTCACGACAGAGATTTTTAAAATGATTGAACCAACATTGTAGATTCGAGTATTTTGTTGTCATAAGAACAGTAATAACCATTACAAAATAATAGGTATAAGAATGCTACTTGGTTTGCCTGTAGGACAGCAAGGTGTTTTCGCTCCATATGCTGTATAAAATTTGTAGTATTACTACAAGTTTTCTATTTTTTCGAGCAATACTTGCATACTGCAGTGGTACCATCTTTCTTCAATATAAAATACTTTCGCCAGCCGCTTTTAACAGTTTTACTATTAGAAAATATTTTTATTATATTATTTACTAACAATTGTTTACACTTTTTCAACAAATAAACATGTAAACAATATGAAACTGTTTTATATAGATATAAACAGATAGAGCGGTCTTCGACTTTTTATGTAGTGATTTTTTTTAAGTTCTTTCATTGTTCACACAGATAGTGCTAATTACAACAATCGATTAAAATATGTAATTTATATAATCGATTTTTAATAAATCAATAAAAAAAAATCATCAATATAATAATATTCCTACAGTTTAGTACCAAGGAAGGTTTAAATAAAAGTAAATAAAAGAGAAGCGTTATTAGTAAAATCCGTGAAAAAATACAATTAAACGTGGCCCTTATAATTTTTTTTGATTAAAATTTGTGCACACCCTGTACAGTCACACTTTTGCGTAGTAAACAACGATTTTACATTATTTTTTACTGACATCTGTCTGTTATTGTATCAATTGAAAAGCAAGTAAAAAAAAATATGTGTGTGTGTATTGGTGTACACATGTAAGAAGTGAAACTTCTTTATGACATGTAAATATAATTCACATTTTCTTTTAAATGTGACTTAGAAATAAAGATGGCGCGTAACAGAAAAACGTCATAATTTTCATTAATATTAATTAATTAAAACGTAAGAAGTGAATCGACTGTTTCTGACGTATAATATTATCATAGAAGAAACACGTAAGTACCATCAAAACAGACAAATGTAGACAATCCACTTTAAAAATAATAACTTTAGGCTTCTTAACATGTTGGATCGTCACTATATCACAAATAAAATTATTCTTCATCATTGATGAGTTGTTGTTCGTTCTAGGTGTATTCCTTCTATAGCAAAACAGACTTTGTAAAGATCAGGACCCCAATGCTCAATTTCTCAGCCAAAACTCGTATTTCTTTTCATTCTTACTTCTTCTATTTCAGACAATCAATGTATTTTAAAAATATTATAAATTACATTTCATAATTTCTTCTTTATGTTATAATCTTGAATTTATTTATTAGTTTCAATAGCAAGTCCATAAAATCGTATTGTCCAGTATGTAATTAGAATTCATTATTTAATTATAAAACTCTAATCCGATAATTTTATTTTTGGTTAATGTAAATTGTGTTTTGTAATCCACATACTTTGATTATTTAGTATTTCCATAGCAACATGGTGTAAAAGAGATGAAGCTATACGAAAAAAGCTGGCGCGTAACGGAAAAATGTCACGCGTAACGAAAAAATGTTACACTAATTTTTATTCCAACCCCGATAAAGAAGTTTTACTTCAAAAATGTTTATATAATTAGATAAACACGAGAATGCTTTCATTATACCTTCTCCTTAAATTAAAATATATACAAAATTAATTTTTAAAAACCTTAAAAAAGTAATCTATCAAAGTTTCATACATTTAATCAAAATTATCTAAAAATAAATACTAAAAACACCCCGAATGGAAAGTGGTAAATTCTTTTTAGATAAATTTGATTAAATGTATGAAACTTTGATAGATTACTTTTTTAAGGTTTTTAAAAATTAATTTTGTATATATTTTAATTTAAGGAGAAGGTATAATGAAAGCATTCTCGTGTTTATCTAATTATATAAACATTTTTGAAGTAAAACTTCTTTATCGGGGTTGGAATAAAAATTAGTGTAACATTTTTTCGTTACGCGTGACATTTTTCCGTTACGCGCCAGCTTTTTTCGTATAGCTTCATCTCTTTTACACCATGTTGCTATGGAAATACTAAATAATCAAAGTATGTGGATTACAAAACACAATTTACATTAACCAAAAATAAAATTATCGGATTAGAGTTTTATAATTAAATAATGAATTCTAATTACATACTGGACAATACGATTTTATGGACTTGCTATTGAAACTAATAAATAAATTCAAGATTATAACATAAAGAAGAAATTATGAAATGTAATTTATAATATTTTTAAAATACATTGATTGTCTGAAATAGAAGAAGTAAGAATGAAAAGAAATACGAGTTTTGGCTGAGAAATTGAGCATTGGGGTCCTGATCTTTACAAAGTCTGTTTTGCTATAGAAGGAATACACCTAGAACGAACAACAACTCATCAATGATGAAGAATAATTTTATTTGTGATATAGTGACGATCCAACATGTTAAGAAGCCTAAAGTTATTATTTTTAAAGTGGATTGTCTACATTTGTCTGTTTTGATGGTACTTACGTGTTTCTTCTATGATAATATTATACGTCAGAAACAGTCGATTCACTTCTTACGTTTTAATTAATTAATATTAATGAAAATTATGACGTTTTTCTGTTACGCGCCATCTTTATTTCTAAGTCACATTTAAAAGAAAATGTGAATTATATTTACATGTCATAAAGAAGTTTCACTTCTTACATGTGTACACCAATACACACACACATATTTTTTTTTACTTGCTTTTCAATTGATACAATAACAGACAGATGTCAGTAAAAAATAATGTAAAATCGTTGTTTACTACGCAAAAGTGTGACTGTACAGGGTGTGCACAAATTTTAATCAAAAAAAATTATAAGGGCCACGTTTAATTGTATTTTTTCACGGATTTTACTAATAACGCTTCTCTTTTATTTACTTTTATTTAAACCTTCCTTGGTACTAAACTGTAGGAATATTATTATATTGATGATTTTTTTTTATTGATTTATTAAAAATCGATTATATAAATTACATATTTTAATCGATTGTTGTAATTAGCACTATCTGTGTGAACAATGAAAGAACTTAAAAAAAATCACTACATAAAAAGTCGAAGACCGCTCTATCTGTTTATATCTATATAAAACAGTTTCATATTGTTTACATGTTTATTTGTTGAAAAAGTGTAAACAATTGTTAGTAAATAATATAATAAAAATATTTTCTAATAGTAAAACTGTTAAAAGCGGCTGGCGAAAGTATTTTATATTGAAGAAAGATGGTACCACTGCAGTATGCAAGTATTGCTCGAAAAAATAGAAAACTTGTAGTAATACTACAAATTTTATACAGCATATGGAGCGAAAACACCTTGCTGTCCTACAGGCAAACCAAGTAGCATTCTTATACCTATTATTTTGTAATGGTTATTACTGTTCTTATGACAACAAAATACTCGAATCTACAATGTTGGTTCAATCATTTTAAAAATCTCTGTCGTGAGAATCGTTAGTCTTATAATCTTAAAATTAGAAATAAAAGCAATTGTGTCGGGTTTTTTTTCCTTTTTAAAATTAAAACCCAAAAAAACATTTGCTCTGTATTTTAGATTTTGTTATAACTAAAAGATTGTTTTATTTCTAATAAAATGTTCAATAATAATTAAAATTTGTACCAATAATTATATTTAGTTTTCTTATAATTTAAACCGAAAGTTTATAGAGAACTCTGTTTTGTGTTAAACTTTTTGAACCAAATTTTTGTCATTTTGGTTATTTTTTAAACTCATCATTTTATTTTATTTTTATTCTGATAAATTTTTAACATTTATCTGTTAGCATTACTATTTGTATATACAAAGTATACAGTTTTTTTTAATTTGATAAAATCGAACTATTCACAAAAATTTATTACTATTTCTTCCAAAATCGATTCTTGATAAATCGATTTATATAAAAATCGAATCGAAATCGATAATTTTTTATGTTCGATTTGTTTCACTCAATGTCACATCCCTACTAAACAGCAGCTTCTCTCCCGAATATCGTCCTAAAAGCACTTTATATGCCCTTCTTTATAAACTTCTTCATAAACAATCATCTTGGCCAATTCATTTACTTTAAACGTACAAAAATAAAACTACTCGTAATTGAACAATTGTAATTGTAAAAGTATTGGTAAACATTGTATTAAATACTGGTTTTAATTATGAAGACTAATAATGGTTCTCACTTTTCTAGCTTATTCAAGCATTTACTAATCAAGGAAATTAAAAAAAAATGTAAATAATAATTACATAAACAATAATCTTAGGCAAACAAACTACTTTAAGCGTACGAAAATAACAATTACTTGACATAACAATTCTAAATATTACTACGTAGTTAATAAGCAATGATTTAAATAATAAGACCTTATTGGTTCTTCTTGTTTAAGTTAAATTAATATAACTATAGAATGAAAAATACATCGATACGATAGTCATTCTACCAACTGAGCTACCGTATCGCTGTCCGTCTCGGTGAATTAAGCATTCTATATATGATCGTCTTTATCGGGACGGTGGTGACATCTATTAAGCTTGTTTGAAAATATCTTTAAACATGTATAGTAATGTTAAGCTTATTTAAATTTATATAAATATAGAATGAAAAATAAACCGATACGGGCAGGGATTCGAACCCGCGACTACTGGCCGTATCATATTCTATATTTATATAAATCTATTAAGCTTCTTTCGAAAAACCTAACATTTATTTATTATACATTTTTTATTCTCTGTTTATATAAATTGAAATAAGCTTACCATTGCTATACATGTTTTTCAAACATTAATTTCGGTACTGACATCTTTTTAGTGTTTATCTGTACCTACTGCAAAGTTAGAAACAAGATCGACAAATAACCCTAAACTACAACTTCTACTTAAATCGCTAATACATAGGAATGAACATGTTAACCCATCGATTTAAAATTGTATACTCGACTAAAGTCCATGAAATTTAATTAAAACAAGTCTATAAATCTATAATATTACTTCAAATAAACCTGTAATCGTCATGAAGAAGTTACATGTCAATTTTCCAATTTCAATTTATGCGCTCTATTTTGTGATTAATTTAAAAAAAATTAAAGAACTCCTATTTTATACCTCGGCTTCAAAAATTATATTTTCAAAATTGTAACCGATTATGTTCAAAATCAATTTCCCTGCTTATATTTTTTTAATGTTAAAAAAACTAAGTAGATGATATTTGGAAATGTATTTTTTATAACCTACATTATTTTGCATGAAATGGCATCTTATAAATCTTTTAATAAGATCATCGGTGTCTTGTTGCGGATCCGAGGAGACTCGTTATATAGAATATGATATTATGGCTACGATAAAAAATTTGAATCTCACTTTTAAGTACATTCTTTTTTCAAAATAGCACAACTGTAAATGTTACATCTGTAAATTAAAAAAATGAGAATTGTAAAGTATTGTATTATATTGTTGCATAGAGATATAAAAAAATATTTTTATGTTATTTACAATATTTTTTATAAATAAATATATTTACAGGCAAGAGTTTCATCATTATAATTAGACATGATACCGAGTGGGCGTATTTTTATTATATTGTAGTCGAATCGTCTAGTCTAAGTCCTCAATGATTAATTTCGTAAAAAAGACACCATCGTCAACTTACGTACAACGATCCCCCGACGCAACGAATTCAATAAGTACATAATAATATTATTTTTATTCTTTTTAGAGGTCTTTTTGTATCGGGGGTTTTTTTTTTTAATTTTTAATTTAATTTTTTTCTGCTTTTTAAAGCTATGTTACTGTCTTTTGAATTGTACTAAGTGAACCTACAGACGCACAAAATTTTCAATTGTTTAAGTATTTCTATTAATCTATCCTGATATTATAAAGAGGAAAGATTCAATTGTTTGTTTTAATTAAATAGGATCCGAGACTACTGGATCGATTTAATAAAATATTTTACCTTTAGAATCCTTTTTTTTTTGTTTTTTTAACGTCAGGAATCATAATGGGACACCACGGGATCGCTTTAACACTCACCGCGGTGCCCCGACGTGATCCACGGAGAGGGCACCCCGCAACGAAGAGCACCCATCCCCATTTCGCAGGCTTGAAAGATTGTGGAGGGATCCCCTTACCCCCACTCAAGCCTGCTGCCTCTGAAGAGGGCCGAGACCCCCTTCTGGCTGGACCCAGAAAAGATTAAACGTTCAGGTCCAGAGACGAGTTCCGCCAAAGAGCCCCAGACCAGGAGTTCTCGTCCCGCACCCGAAGCCAGAATCATGGACATGGTCAAGCCATCCACGAGGAAGCCATTCAGGTGCGGGTCTCCGAGTCCCAGCCTGTGATTCAAAAGCAGGAGTTCTCGTCCCGGACCCGAACCCAGAATCAAGTCCGAGTCCAGCCCTGCCTCGGTCGTCTCCCCGAGAGGAGACCACCGGTCAGGCCTCTTAGGAGAGCAGACTCTCGATACAACCCAGCGGGCTCAGCGGCTCTGGTACAAACGCGAACCACGCGCCGGGTCGCACTAAAGCCCGCTCAAGGCAGAGGACCCAACGTCGAACCCGACAAGTCGAGAACCCACCACGCCCAGACCAACCATCACAAAGCGCAACCGTGGCGTCGCACTCAGCAACGATCACCCCAGGCAAAGTCTCGGACCGTCTCCCCATCAAGCAATGTTCTGTCAATGCTTGGTAGAAAGAGGTCCAGACCCCTAAACGACGCAGATTGCCTCTCCCTCAGCAAGAAAGAGACCGCCGCGCACCCCCCCATACAGCTAGAGAAATATATATATCTATATATATATATATATATATATATTCTCCGCGTGAAACTATTTCATATGGGTAAGTAGATAGGTTGGTTTTATATATGCGAATATTAATAAATATAAACATTTAGAGTTACAATGATTTACAATCACTAATAACACTATGATGAAGGGATTTATATTATCACTAGCTGTTGCCCGTGATTCTTTATGACTACGATCATAAGCCATATAAATATTTTTTACAGTGTACGTGGACGCAGTTATGGGCAACAGTTATCCCTGATCAAGTACTTTACCTGAGTAAATAAGTGTAAAAACCTGCATAACAAGTTTTTTTTTCCTATATAGCGCGGGCGAAGCCGCTGGGAACAGCTAATTATTGAATAAGAACCTCTCCCCTGCACGAATAAAACGTCAACATCTTGGAGACGATTATTTCTATTTCAACCAAACATGGATAACAACCATCTCCATAAGGACCATCTCGACTAGCTTTCGATTAAAAAAACCGTATTCAAATCCGTCCACGCATTTGGCCGCAAATTTGCCACAGACAGACACACAGATACACATCTGTGTATCTACACAGATCGACAGGTAAAACTTATAACACCCCTCTTGTTAGTCGGGGGTTAAAAAAAGAAAAAGAGTTTTATACGCGATATTTTTTTTGAATTTTATATTTTTTTTAGCGTTAGTGCTTTGCAATTCTGTGTTTTATGTCATTAAAATGACAAAAAACTATTAATTTGTTCTATAAGTCTAATAAAGAATACTGAAAACAGATGCTATTTCGTTGACAAAAACATTTTTTTATTACTCTAACAATAAAACATAACTTTATTGGCCTTTTATGCTTTGAAAGCTTTGCTTTGTCACGAATTAAGACATTTGTTTATTACTTAATCATCCTTCAATTAAATTTCAAAATTAGTGTTTCCTTTGGAATTGGAATGAAATTTGATGTTAAGGACTTTTTTTTCTCCGCTCTGCCAATTGAGCTTCCGCGTCCTACCTATCTAGATGAATATAGCATTTTATATAAAATAGTATAGAATAACATTAAAATTATTTCACACCCTATTTTAAGTTTGGAATTACTCATTTAGATCTCCCTTTTTACTATTATAAATAATAGAAATATTGTAAATCCATCTCTTAATTCCCTAAGATCTACGTCATGGACCATGTACCTGAATATTGTTTTAATAACTAGTGAACCGCTCATATACGCCAGTACCAAAAATTTATAAATTAAATAATATCACTATAATCAATTAAATAAAGTTCGTTCAAATTCGTTCTTTTGTGAATGTCATGAATGACCATATTAATTATATCATATCATATTAATTTTATCATATTAATTGTATTTTAATCTGGATGCAACGGGAGTAATCGTAGTATGTCCAGATTATTATCTTTTTCGTATACCAAAAAAATACTTTTATATAGGTTTTAATAAGCTCATAATATCCTGACTAGCACATATTTTTTCAAACGGTATATTTTCTAATAATTTGAAGTGGGTGCAGGGTAGATCATTTGTAATGGCATACCTTTGTTATTTATAAAACACGACTATTAGGACTCACATTTAGAATGAGGTGGGTCACTAGCCACCTATTGTTTAAAAAAAGCGTTCTTCAACATCAACAAAATACTCCTTATCAAAAAAGGCTTATAAATAATTAGGGTAACTCAATTGAGTGATCCTTCCACGAAAATATTTACCCAGTCATTTATTTTCCCGAAAATAAAAAGAAAATTACTTGCTTTGAATCAAGTTGGTAGTTTCTCATCAACCTGAGCGGATACAATTAGATCAGATGTTTAAAATTTTAAGGAAACAAGCAAATTATTAAACTATAGGATCTTTAATACATATTATAGAAAAATGTTGTATAACATAATATGGAACTTTATATTACATACTATTCAAAACAATTTTATATGTTATGCACAGCTATAAATTATTTTTTATTCCTGACTATATTATTAGCGTTTTAAAATATTTATTACAATGTCACCACTTGTGTTTGATCGCTAATAACCAAGTTACAATACTCAGATAAGATTTAACCGTAAAATAAAAGTATAATATGTAAAATTAATTTATTGATGTTTTTAATAATTGCTAACAGTTCTTGTATAGACGATCAGTCAAAATAGTATAATTATTTATGTAAGTTTGTATTTCTACAATGATAGATTATATATAAAACTCATGAAAACACTTTTAGTGTTTTCCAATCGTCAGCTGTAATGTGTCAATTGTATTGCTCCCCTGAGTGGCTGATCTGTATCACGCGCTGAAGTATTTTATTTATCTGAACGAAATTGCATTTTATATTCCTTTAGTGATTTTATGATTTCCAGATAAATTTTCCTATTAAAATATTGTTTAAGCTATTCTTCAACTATTTGCTTATTACTTCTTTATTTGGTTATTATTATGTATTATTTAAATTATGTAAATATAGAATGAAAAATAAACCAACACGGGCAGGGATTCGAACCCGTGACCTCTGGGAAACCGTAACGTCGCTCTACCGATTGAGCAATACGGTAGCTTACGGTAAATTCTATATTTATATAAGCTTAACATGGCTACACATGTTTAAAGATATTTTCAAACACATGTAATATTTATTGTAGGTATTTATTTTCTAGTAGGTTAAGATAATTTTAAAAACCTATATTAAAAATATATGAAATTGGAAACGAGTTATTTCTCTATTTTTAGCAATAATTTCTACAATAGTTATGTAGGATTTGTTCTTAATGTTCTTGACACTTGAAGAAAGGATTATCTTTTCTTCGTGTAACACAGTCCATACATGTTGCGATACCTATCTCGAATATATAAAAATATTTATAAAATAGATTTTTCTAGCACGAAATGTACATTACGATAAAAGCTTTCGTGGTTATTGCTATAAAATCGTCGAGTAGATTAAATATTTTCATTAGTTTAATTGCTTTTTCGTACTATCCTTAAAAAGCTCTTATTAAATGTTGAAATAAATAATTAATACGTTTTAATTCGAGGATTAAATTACAATCAGTTTCTCGAGTTGTTAGTTTAAATAACTGTTCTGTGGATAATTTACTACGAACTCATCAAGGTTAATTGTAACGTTAAATTTTGAAGGTGAAACCTAACCATGTTCAAATGTTGTTATGTAATTGTTTTGTTACATAATAACAACAAAATGTAATAAAGTTGTTAATACGATTAAGTATACAATGATGAATATAGTGCTTATAACAAACGTAGACATAAAAGTGATATTTTAGTAATATGTGGTTAAAATTTATAGAAACTAGTAACAGGGTCTTTGGCATTAATGAAGCAAATAAAAAAATAAATAAATATCCTAAATTCTATACTATATTAACATATCTGTGGGATGTACTTACTTTGTGTTTTGTCCGTGTATTCCAAAGAATGTAGAATTGAGTCGATTGTAGCGTATGTGCCAGTAGGTTCTTCTCATTTTTAAGGTTAAACATCTTTTAATAAAATGTAATAAAACATTTTAAAACCTTGGACTAGAAAAACACCAAAAAAGATAAATTCAGAACATTAGTGCTAATAGACTATTGTGTATACTAGAACAAGTCAGCACTCAAGGGACCAATACAATTGTCTGTCCTTTGGAAAACATCATAATTATTCTCATTAAATTGTTACAGATTCCAACCTTGTAGTAATGAAACTTACAAAAATAACTTAAATAAAGTATCTGACTATTATCTTAGTAAAAAAAAATAAATTGATCATTGACGTTCCAAAAACCACGAACTTCAATATAGTAGCAAAAAAATATAGAAACTTAACAATTATAATGTACTTAGAAAGTAATTAAAAGTTTCAAGTTAAACCAATTAAAGCAAAATTATTGTTATAAAATGCTATTCTGTTATTCGTTAAAATGGAATTAACTATCTTACCACAACATTATATCTAGACGAAATTGAAAATCAAATAGGGTTCATATTTCTTATAATGTTATTGGGAAAGTTGACTTTGTCAGTTAAACATATCCGTTTTCACAACGATATTTTGTTGATATTAATAGTTTATTACACTTGATCAAGCAGGGTCTCTTATAATACGATTGCTTGAAGAAAGATAAACGACATTTCAAAAACATAGCGTCAACAGACGAAAAGTATAAATTTATACCAAAATATACGCATGTTTTAAATCAGATATACAATTATATTATAAACATCAAAGTAGCAAAAACCAATTAAATGTTTATCAACTTTTCTTTTTATCTCGTCTTTACACTTGAAGAAGTTTGTGATACTAACAGAATTATCAAGACATGTTCTATCCAACTGTCAGTTGTAGCGACAATATAAAAATGCTTTAGTTAGATTTAATCTACTATTATGTTGAAAATTATAAAATAATATTTTTAACGTACTAATGAGTACTATAGGATAAGAACAACATAAAATAATATATATATATGTCGGTTATGTCATGAGTACAGGACATCAGATGACATCGAAACACAAGTGTGAAGTTGGCGCACTTCGGCAGAGTCTAAACTCAGTCGGTTTGATTCCGATAAAAGGAGTAATCATCATGGTCAGATCTCTCAGATAATTCGGACCTCGAGCTGACAACAAGTGCTTAGAAACTGCCTCACGTTTCGTTGTACAAAGATAATTAGATAGTTACTAATTTCAATGGATAATACCCAAGACTCAAGTTCAAGAAGATCTGTACTTCCGACATCAGAAGTGGGATTCACTCGGGCATCAAAACCACCAACTACCCTCGAGATAAGTTTTTTTGAAGCTACAAAATCTTGTCAAGCAAAAAATTAAGTGATTGTATTATTTGAAACGCACAGTACAAGATAATAACAAAGAAGTTCCAGAATCAATACAATCAATCAATAGTTGATAATCAATGGTTGTAAATCAATCAATCAAAATAAATTTATGTTATCTCGAAACATCAAAATTGAAAATCTACCCACATATCAAAAAAATCTAGTGAAGTTTTTATGAAAGAAGAAATCGCTGCTGATGAACAAAGAAAAGAAATAAGAAATTATGGCGGTGACGACGCGGCGCGAATGGCGGTAATGGCGCGGCGCAGGTGGCGGTGATGGCACGGAGCAGATGGCTGTTACGGCACGGCGTGACTGGCGGTGATGGCGCGGGGCGGATGGTGACGAAGGCGAAGCGCGGATGACGGCGACGACGGTGCAGCGCGGATGGCTACGACGGCGCAGCGCGGATGGCTACGACGGCGCAGCGCGAATGACTACGACGGCGCAGCGCGGATGGCTACGACGGCGCAGCGCGGATGGCTACGACGGCGCAGCGCGGACGGCTACTACAGCGCAGCGCGGATGGCGTTGATGGTGCCGAGGTTGCTGATGGTGGTGACGGCGGTCGTGGCGATGGCAGCTATGGCAGCGGATCTGGTATAGTACGGTGCGAGCAACGCGTTGAGGTCTGCGCAATTTATCCACCATTGGATACGTCACAGCATAAAGAAGCCGAAGCATCACACAAGGTCCCTCAGGAACTAAATGTTTTATTTGAGCAAAGTGATATTGAATTCACCACAGATACTTGCCTACTCATACTTGTTGACCACACCTCAGGTGTGGTGTAACACGTGTAGGCGATGGGTCTGTTTTGTGTTTTGTAGGACCGAAGGACTGGTTCATGGTAGTTGTTTGTATATGATCGATGGACTGTATCATATTGCAAAGGTATCGAGTTGGGTACGCAAGTCTGGTAAAATCATGATTGATTTTGTAAAGTAAAGTGATGGATCTAATGATCAGAGTAGTTTTTAACTGTTGTAAATAAGGTGTAGTGCGCACCTTATGGTAAGAGTGTATATAGAGTAAAAAACTGAAACGTTACATTTACTGGTTTTATTGGCAGAATAGCCGAGCAAGTTATCCTTGGAGTTATTTGTTTCATTACAGACCCTACATCCGAGGACCACCACGAATCTAATAGCTACTCAATGCAGGTGGTAAGGTTATCGTCACTGGAATGAGGTGGCATGGTTATCGTCATTCGATGCAGGTGGTAAGGTTATCGTCATTCGATGCAGGTGGTAATGTTATCGTCACTCGATGGAGGTGGCATGGTTATTGTCACTCCATGGAGGTGGCAAGGTTATCGTCACTTATGGAGGTGGCATGGTTATCGTCACTCTATGGAGGTGGTATAGTTATCGTCAGTTGATGGTGGTAATACATACACACGAGGGCGTGTGACTTGTGAATATGGCCGTGTCGTAGATCACGATAATTTAACGATAATTAGTAACTCAATTGATATCATAGTAACAGTGGGGTGTGAGCATCGTGACGTAACGCGTCACGTGATCGTAATCGTTTGGAGGGGCACCGGAGACATTTTAAATATTCGGGAGCATTGAGTCGAGGAGGAATTGATTAGTGAGAGCCTTACAGTTCGGACCCCCAAACGGGATCGGTAGTTCACGCAACTCTGGTAATACCTACTAAGTAATTTGTGATAATTGATTACCTACATTTAATACAAGAATTGTCATATTGTGTCCGTGCCAGAGAATCAGAGTATTACCGATGAAATTGATGAATTAAATGAGGAATTACTTCATGGAACTGAATGTAATAAAAATTAAGTTTACATGGTGATTGAACTGACTTGGAAGTTGATTTGTAGCCGTAGCTCGATAGAAACCGGTATCTACTGGAAACAGTAGTCCGTGAGTACGCGGTAGGCAGTCAACTCTGGTTTAAGTTGGGATTTCAAAAGAAATCATAGAGTCCTTGGAGAGGGCTTGGCAATCCTGTGGGGATGTGCAAGTAGATTACTGAGTAACTGAAGGTTACTAGATAATCGAGAATCACATGTAGAACTTGATGTCTGGTTTCGTTTACGATTAAATAGTTTATAGTCAGTCATGCTCTGATTTTTCTGATTTTAATAGTATAGCTATAAGAAAGTCTATTGTTATCATGTTTCTTTACTTTAGTTTTAAAAACTTGAGACCTCATACCTGACTTGGTCAAGAAGTGACCGAGTTTTGTGATACTTTGCGAGATACATTTTGTTACAGATTAACACACAGAGACGTGTGTCCTGTAGGATGGCCGTGTCGGTTATGTCATGAGTACAGGACATCAGATGACATCGAAACACAAGTGTGAAGTTGGCGCACTTCGGCAGAGTCTAAACTCAGTCGGTTTGATTCCGATAAAAGGAGTAATCATCATGGTCATATCTCTCAGATAATTCGGACCTCGAGCTGACAACAAGTGCTTAGAAACTGCCTCACGTTTCGTTGTACAAAGATAATTAGATAGTTACTAATTTCAATGGATAATACCCAAGACTCAAGTTCAAGAAGATCTGTACTTCCGACATATATAAATTAAATAGAAGTAATAAAAAATTTATTAGTACATCAGAAGTTCATTGCTCCCTCTCTTATGGTAGCGAAAAAAATGTATATGTTTATAATTCATTTTATAATTTGTTTTGACTACTTGTAAACTAATTAAGTTTGGCTACATATAATAAATAAGTAAAATTTATTATGTTCTTTTTTAACGTCAATCCAAAATAATAATATGACATCGGGAAACTATTCAAAATTCAGATGGAGACTGTTCTATTAAAATGAGAATGAAGGATTGAAATGAGGTTTGAGGGTCCCATTAACATTTACATACATAGTAAAATATATCTTCATGTTTTAGTAATGATTGTGATATTTATTCATTGGTAAAAATAGTAATAAAGGAAGATGTGCGTTACTGAAATGAAAACTACGAGCACTGCTATAAATACCTATTTGTTTTCGATATCCAAAAGCGGGCTGTTTAATTCTTACGTGTTATTTTTTTTAACCGACTTCTTCAAAAAGGAGGAGGTTCTCAATTTGGCTGGTTTTTTTTTTATGTATGTACACCGATTTCTCCGCGGTTTCTGAACTGATTTACGTAATTCTTTTTTTGTTTGATGCGGAATAGTTTCGAATTGATCCCATAAAAATTTGATTCAGGTAGGCTCATTAGTTTTTATTTTATGAGCATTTTAGTCCAACTTTTGAACTAACTCCTCCGGAAGGAAATCAAAACATGACATCTGTTGTTTTGTATATGTGAAGTCTTTAATAGTCTCACAAGAACGTGAAATTGTGTTTCAAAGAGATTTTTTATTGAGAAGACTACTTTTATCCGTTCCCGTTTCTTGAGATCTATATTTTTTAAGGCGAGCAGCACCTTTTGTAGGTCTACCCATGGGTAATTGATAATGTAGCAATAATCTAAAAAGTATTAAATAAAAATAACTACGTTAAAAAAAACCGACTTTAAAACTAAAAAGTAATAAATAATGAAGATTTAATATTTATTAGGTATATACTTCCTATTATTTATATGTCCTATTTACTAAAAGGGTTTGAAGTCGGTGCCAAGCCATTTAGTATTAAAGGATTCGGTTGAATACATTTTCGTAATTATTTATTTTTAAATATTTCGTAATTATATATTCCTTGGTAAAATACGTTGATAGCAAAAGAGTTTACTTCCATTCCATAAAAAAATTATGATAGGTGCTCAAACGAATCAAGTAGGAAAGTTCAAGACATAGACATACCAAAATCTTTTATTCGACAAGACGAAAACGATAATTACCGACTCCACGCGATGAGCCTAGAAATTCAAAACGAATAGGTGACCATAGGAGATTTTTGTATTCCACTAGCTTTGAAGTGGCGCAACTTAATTTATGATTGGTCCCCAGCATTATTAAAATTCTATCTTAATGCATTCCAAATGACTCTCCCAGATCAAAGTAATTTAGTAAGATGGGGCAAAGCCACCGAAAAGTCTTGCAACATCTGTGGGGAGGCAATAGGAACTGCGAAACACCTATTAGTAGGGTGTAGGGTACTTCTAGATAAAGGTCAATACTCGCGTCGCCACGACAAGGTATTAGAAATTATACGGGAAGCGGTTAGTCTTTCAGTAGCTAGAGCGCGGAAGGGTATAACAACCACCAAACGATCTGTAGAATTCGTAAAAGAAGGCTCCTCAAAAATTCAAAATCGAAGCCTTATTCAATATTAGGCGCGGCTCCTGATTGGATTCTCATGATGGACACGTATGAAAAGCATTACAAAATCCCTGGGGATGTTGATGTTTCGTCATCCAGACCGGACTTATTCCTGTATTCGAAACATCTGAGGCGCGTGATACTTGTGGAGCTTACTGTTCCTTAGGAAACAAATATCCCAAGGGATCACATATTCAAGCTCTATAAGTACTACGAACTGTCCAACGAACTGATCAGGAATGGATTTATAGTTAGTTTATACGCGGTAGAAGTGGGAGCGAGAGGTATAACAGCAAAATATCTCTATAGCCTACTTAAAGACCTTGGCCTTTCTAGAACAAGCATCGGTTTATTTCTAGAACGTATTTCAACGCACTGCTTGCACTGCTCTCCTTGCAACGCGATGGGCCCGGCACCCGCACGATGAATCCATGGATTGCTACGAAGCTTCGTCATATAATTAGCAAATTAAATAAAATATACTTAATGGGACGGTATCTTGTTCCACTGTGCTTTATTATTATATTTTGTTTTCTATTTTGTTTTGATATAGTTTCTCACCATTCACAAAACTGTTAAAGTGTACCAAAAGACCTTAAGCTCGCATTTAGTATTATTCCATAATGGATAAATAAAATATGTCAATTAATAACACAAGTCTAATATTATGGATGTAATCGTAATTTTTATTTAAAAAGTCTAATTAGGTACCCTCATATTTCGTTTGCGTGAGCATCCCGTGAATCATTAACAAAGGGTTCGATAATAATTTAGATTTTTATACCGTCAAGTTAAGTGCAAAAGTGATCCAGTGACGATCCACCATGACGATGAGAGTGTTCCTTGGGTTTAAGTGGTCGTTCGGACGGTTTCTATGCCAACGAGTTCCATATAAATGTGCCCGCTCTCTGATATAGGTACCGCCTGTATCCATAAAGGTTTCCCTACCGCTAATAAAACATAAATTACATTTAAAATTAAGATGTAAAACACGAATACCTTACATTTTATAAATATATTTTTTTGTATCTTTATTTAAATATATATTATATAGGTATAATATTTCTTCTTAGAACTTGATTTTTTTTAAGTTGTTGTACAATTTTTGGCAGTTAAAGGAGACGTAAGCTTAAAGTAGGTAAAGGGAATGTATATTCTTGATTAGACCTTGTATTGACATTCCTGACCATTTTATAGATGATACTCTACGTTGCTTAGCAAAACAGTGATATGTTTAGTAAGAGAATAAACGATACATTGTGATTTAATTATTAACACAGTTTATTTATTTATTTAGTAACATGTTTCATTTTATGTACAGAGACTGAAAAAATATATTAATGATTTTTTTTGTATTATACTTATAAACTAGACCTGGTATTAAGAAATGGGATCTAAACTGTAGACTACATTAGTTCTTACAATATATTTATTTTTTTATAATAACGACAGTATTTACTGAGGAACCTATATTCTTTGTTGATTTGTTGAACTATGTACCATGATATGGACTTAACTTATAAGGATAAGTTAAGTCCATATCATTTTTTATTTTGAAAAATGAGCAAATCTGTGTAAATAATTCTACAAAAATTAAATTAAAAAATTACAAAACCCCCGATACAAAAAGACCTCTAAAAAGAGTAAAAATAATATTCTTATGTACTTATTGAACTCGTTGCGTCGGGAGACCGTTGAACGTCCGTTGATAGTGTATTTATTTATTTATTTATTTTGTGTGTATATATATTACGAAGTTAATCATTGAGGACTTAGACCATACGATTCGATTTTGTAATTTCTTTATTTGCCTTGTTAACTTACTTGCATTTTAATTTCTTCCTTTATTAAACGGTCCCACTTTTTCATATGGGTAGGTAGGTAGGTTTCATATATACGAATATTAATAAATATAAACATTTAGAATTAAAATGATTTACAATCACCAATAACACATGATGAAGGGATTTTTATTATCACTAGCTTTGCCCGTGATTCTTTATGACTACGATCATAAGCCATATAAATATATTTTTACAGTCTCCGTGGACGCAGTCACGGGCAACAGCTATTCCTAATAAAGTACTTTACCTCAGTATGTAAGTGTAAAAACCTTTTGGCCTTTATCCTTTTGGCGACACCGCTAGGAACAGCTAATTATTGCATAAGAACCTCTTCCCCGCACGAATAAAACGTCAATATCTTGAAGACGACTATTTTTATTTCAATCAAACATGAATAAGAACCATCTCGACGACCATAGCTTTCGATTAAACAAAACCGCATTCAAATCCGTACACGCGTTTGGCCGCAAACAGCTAATTATTGCATAAGAACCTCTCCCCCGCACGAATAAAACGTCAATATCTTGAAGACGACTATTTCTATTTCAATCAAACATAAATAGGAAACATCTCAATAAGCATAGCTTTCGATTAAACAAAACCGCATTCAAATCCGTCTACGCGTTTGGCCGCAAACAGCTAATTATTGCATAAGAACCTCTCCCCCGCACGAATAAAACGTCAATATCTTGGAGACGACTATTACTATTTAAATAAAACATAGATAAAAACCATCTCGACAAGTATAGCTTTCAATTAAAAAAAACCGCATTCAAATCCCTCTACGCGTTTGGCCGGAAATTTGCCACAGACAGATACACAGATACACAGATACACAGATACACAGATCGACAGGTCAAACTTTTAACACCCTTCTTTTTAGTCGGGGGTTAAAAAGAAAATGAAAGAAAATTCAATATCTGATCTGATCAAATTCTGATCAATAATTAGTTTAAAATATATAAAAAAAATCTTATTCTCATTTAAAACGTAATAAATTTTTCAACAGAAATAAAAGATGAACATAGGGATATCAGCAACCGATATTATAGAATCATAAGTGCTCCTGGACCGCACTAATTAGTACAAATTAATATGAATATTGGTTTTGTAACAAGTTCAAATTGTATATGTAACGATTCTTTTCATAAAGCAATATTTTCACAGAAATAAAATTTAAATATTAATATTTTTTTTTAATTTTGAATATATCCACGCAATTGTTGTAAAGTTCATGAATACATACAAAATGACAATTTGGGGAAAAAGTATCGAATCTGGATCACATCCTGGCCTAGTCGAGGAACCACAATTGCCCCATTTTCTCTCCGCTAATAGTACGAGAGTAGTAGAGAGGAGTAGTTGTAGTTTGGTCTAATACATAAGTCAAAACGGCTTCCGATAACTTCCACTGTTTTAGTGTTTCATGCATGATATCTCGATCAATGTAACACTTCAAGCACCTTTAAAACCTAAACTACTGTCATTTTAAAAGAACTACTAGTTTAAGCCAGCTGAATACATATTGCAGCTGGAAGACATATTGTTGGACAACATTCGTAAACTGGTAAACTAGGCTCATACGGTGATGGATACTGAGAACGTTAATTGATCTGTCGTCTCCCCCGGTGACGCTGTAATAGCCAACAGGGCTAACAGTATAGACAGACAAAAAAAAAAGGTCTGTCGTGTTGTAAATACACGATATTATTAATATTGTACATTTAAATAAATAATTCGTTTATAAAAACATTTTCCTTATCATCTGAACATAACTCTTGGTCAAAATTTTCATGCGTGGAAACGGAAATGTGGGGTTGATCCTCGAACAAAGGGAGCTTGATTTATATTATACAGAAGCTAATACCGTGCGGGGTCAAGGTTATAGCTAATATAATGCAGTTTATATTTTTATACATTTCATAATATAATGAATACAGGAGATTTTACAGAAAAATGAATTTGCTGTTATTTTTACCTTTTAATCGCTTTGCGTCAAAAAAAATCTTGATGGCCTACAGACATAACTTTAAATAGAGGTATACCCGTTGTCAACGACTTGAGGCCTTCTGGAAGTTTCACTTCCAGAAGTATGAAGTTCATCATTTTCAGATTGTTCATCAACGACATATTAAGAAAGCTTTTAAGGCAAGAACATTTGATTAATGGAATTGCAAGACTACGAATATATTCCATGGACAGGAATCTGTAGATTTAAAATCTAATATAGAATAAGACATATCATATACAAACAAATCACATTACGTTAATAAATGTACAATATTGAGGATCTTTTTTTTTCTGTGTATACTATTAGCCCTGTTGGCTATTACAGCGTCACCGGGGGACATATTAAGGACCGCCGTTTAGATATACTTCGTCTTTTATGATACAACTTGTGTATAGATAAAGTTTGTCTCACTACAACAATTTATTGTCATAGCAAAAGTGGAATTTTAGTACTAGTAATAAAGGTTGATACACTTCTTAATAATAAACAAATAAATTCTGACAATGTTGAAAATTTTAAAATGTATCTTACTTTATTCGAAAGTTATATCAAGCATACGAAATTATGAAATACTTAGTTTAACTATTTTTTTTTTTTTTTTTTTTATGTAAGAGGAGGGCAAACGAGCTGGCGGGTCACAGATGACTTGTGATCACCGCCGCCCATGAACTCTTGCAACATCCGAGGATTTACAAGAGTGTTGCCTGCCATGTAGGTAGGAGTAAACGCCTTTTTTGAAGGTACCCATGTCGTATCGATCTGGAAATACCACCGAAGGGAGTTCGTTCCACAAGCGAGTGGAACGTGGGAAAAATGTCCTTGAAAACCGCACAGTAGAGGATCGCCACGCATCCAGGTGGTAGGGATGATATTGGAGGCGATGGCGCGCTGTGCGGTGATGAAATTCGGCGGCAGGCATCAGATCGAATAGTTCTTCGGAACACTCCCCGTTGTAAATGCGGTAGAAGACGCACAAGGAAGCCACGTCTCTACTCAATGCCAAAGAGTCCAGCCGTTCGCAGAGCACCGGGTCCCCGACAATCCGAACGGCTCTCCGTTGTACGCGGTCAAATGGTAGAAGCTGATATTGGGGTGATCCGGACCAGAGATGAGAACAGTACTCCATGTGTGGCCGGACCTGCGCCTTATAGAGCGCAAGTCTTTGGCCAGGTTTGAAATACTGCCTCGCTCTATTAATCACTCCCAATTTCTTCGAGGCCAACTTGGCCTTGCTCTCCAGATGACCACGAAACTGACAATCGCTCGAAATGTCGAGACCCAGTATTCTGATACTTGGCGAGGCAACGAGGGGAGTGCTCTCGAAGAGCGGTGATACGACGAATGGGGTTTTCTTAGTGGTAAACGCGCAAACTTGTGTCTTCATTGGATTGAACTGTACGTGGTTCAGTTCACCCCACTCAGAGATCAGCCCCAAGGAAGTCTCTATAGAAGACACAAGTTTCTTTCGGCACTCGTCGACGTTTTCCCGAGAGAGACCTGCACGGCCGGAATATACCGCATCCCCAGTGCTGTCATCCGCATAACAATGTATGTTGGAGATATCCAGCATATCATTGATGTGCAGGAGGAACAGAGTTGGGGATAGCACGCAGCCTTGGGGTACACCAGCGTTCACGGGCTTAGGGTCCGAGCAAAAACCATCGATAACGACCTGTATGCTCCGCCCAGTGAGGAAGCTGGTGATCCACTTGCATAAACTCTCGGGAAGCCCATAGGAAGGTAGCTTCGAAAGAAGCCCCCTGTGCCATACACGATCGAAGGCTTTCGCCATATCCAGACTAACTGCCAGACCCTCTCCCTTGCTTTCAATTACAGCTCCCCAACGGTGTGTAAGATACAACAGAAGATCACCAGCCGATCGACCATGGCGAAAGCCATATTGCCGGTCATTGACCAACTGGTGATCCTCGAGGTAGGTTAGGAGCTGTTTATTGATGATGCTCTCCATTACTTTGGAGAGAAGAGAGGTAATGGCGATAGGTCTGTAGTTAGCTGGGTCCGAGCTATCGCCTTTTTTAGGGATCGGATGGACAAGGGCACGCTTCCATGTGACTGGGACTACGCCTTTCAAGTAAGAGTACCGAAATAGACGCGTTAGCACTGGTGTCAACTCAGGGGCACATGTTCGTTGCACAACTGGAGAGATACCATCTGGCCCACTCGACTTATGAACTTCCAAGGAAAGGAGGGTTTTTCGTATGAGTTTTTGCCGAAAAACTATTTCCGGCATAAAGCTCGGACACCGCGGGATGATAGGCGGTGCCCTCCCCTGGTCGTCCAAAGTCGAGTTTGAGGCAAAAAGAGTGCCCAAAAGATCGGCTTTCTCTTTTGCCGTGTGGGCCAAAGAGTCGTTCCCAGTGTGCAATGGCGGCAGGGACGGGCGACAGAAGTTTCCTAGACTGGCTTTGGAAAGCGCCCAGAACTTGCGCGTGCTAGGTGGGTACTTTGCCAACTGATCCCCGATTTTGACGACATGCTTGAACTTTGCTCTAGCGATTTTCCGTTTGAAGAATCTGGAGGCACGATTATATTTCCTCTTCAGAACTTTAGAGTTCGGATCCTTAGTGACTAACGCATTAGCCCAAGCCTGATAAGCCTGCCGTTTGTCAGCTGCTGCAGCCCTGACAGACGCATCAAACCAAGGCCGCGATCTGCCACCAAGTGGTACCACAGAGCTTGGGACAAATAGTTCCATGCCCTGAAGTATCACATCAGCTACAGCCGCAGCGCAGTCACTAGGATCATTGGAAGGGAAACTAATCGGCCCCCATGGGTAGGATGCAAAAAAGGATCGCATTCCATCCCAATCCGCTGACTTGTAGTGCCAAACGCGTCGAGTCGCAGGTCTTGTGCGAGCTGGGCGTTCCATGGGCACTACACTCCGTACCAAGCAATGATCAGAGGACCCTAAGGGAGCCTCGACAGTGACTTGGTACTTTCCGGGATGTGTAGTCAGCAGAAGATCCAACAAAGAGGGTATATGGCTGTCCACGTCCGGTAGACGAGTGTGCGTCTTTACCAATTGGGACAGACCATTTGCCAGAGCAAAGTCAAACACAGATCTCCCCGCGTAGTCGGTGGCACGTGACCCTAGCCAATCGGTATGGTGCGCATTGAAGTCCCCGAGGACTACGACTTCGGCGGAGGGAGTCTGTGAAAGCAGATCGTCAATCTTCGCCTGAACATGGCCTAAGAGTTGATCCGTTTCTGCATTACCACTATGGGACCTGTAGAGGCACGCGTAGACTCTGACATGGTCGTCCATGTCCACGCGCAGCCAGAGTACAGACCGGTCCCGACCTTCAAAAACCTGAAGGCGACGGTAGCAGATATCGTCCCTTACGAACACAGATACCCCGGCGTGTGGTATAAAATGATGTTCTAGTTTATACCCGGGGTATGATAGGTACGCTGTGTCGCTAGGTTGAGATATCTGCGTCTCCGTCAGAAACAACAAGGCCGGCTGCGCCGTCTCTAGATGATGGTGGACGGCGTTCAAGTTGGAATGAAGTCCCCGGATGTTGCAAAAGTCCACAGTTAAAGTGGGTCGGGGTGCCGCTGCGTTGACTCGTCGTTTGCCCTCTAAAAACACAAAAGGCGATACTTTGCCCGCCCCAGATACGACGGGCAGCCCGAGCAAAATCCGAGAATCATTTCCCCGATTTTACTCGGGGAGGGGGTCCCCGGCTTCATCAAAGCCGGTACCCTCCTGGGGTATTTTCCTTTTTAGCATCGCTTTCATGTTTGGCGTGGGGGAGGGGGAGGGGGGGGGGTTTGGGCTTCCGGATTCTCTCACTCACCGACGAAACATAACCAAATGAATTTGGTTACTACACGTCGGTCTTCTGTGAGAGGGTGGTCCTTCCCCGGTCGAGCCAGCCCAATACGAGCTGCAGCCAGATAACTACAGCTAGGCTCTACCACCAAAACGTTAATACGTTCTTAAAATGTCTTTGCCTTTTCATATTGCACACTGAAGATGAATTGGAAATTCAAGAATCGTCTACATTTATTGGGCGCGTGGCGTATCATTATTTTGTTCTATCTAGTAAAGTTCAGCCAGCGTTTGCAATGTAAGCGCTAAACAATGCGTTTGTTTATGACTTCGTATTAGAAATCCTGAAATTATCAGTGGTTCTCTAATATATTAAGCATGTTATTATACATATAAACCTTCCTCTTGAATCACTTTATCTATTAAAAAAACTGCATCAAAATCCGTTCAGTAGTTTTAAAGATCTATACATACATACAGACATAGGGACAGACGCGGAAAGCGACTTTGCTTTATAGTTTTTAATATAATATGTAATTATTATATTTTAATTCCTTTTGATACAAGAAAAGCTTTTGTATTAGAAGTAAGACATATAATTCTGAAGACTGCTTGTTTTCCCATGAATTTGATTTCTGAAAGTAGTATGTAAAATTGTATTGATAGTCAATATCTATGGACTTTTGATTAGTTTTATAACTTTGGTGTTTGAAAGAACATATTTGTTGTGGTAATATACGTATATCGAAAACTGTATAAAAGAAAAATAATTGGATGCATATCGTACCCGTATGTATGTAAATGTAAATATTTGTTCATAATTTTGTAATTCAATAAAATCATACGTTAAACGAAATATTTTGTATAAAATAGTATATTTATAATAAAATATATATTTGTAATAAATATAATAATACATAATATGTATATTGGTCTTTTTAGTTTTAATTACTGTAATAAAATTTACTTACAGAATTAGTTTAGTAACATTCAATTGAAACAACTTCGTTATAAGGGATATAACGAAGTAAATGTAGTCTGAATAATGTGGTACTGACAGAACATAAACTAAATAATAAGACAAAACCTTAGCTGCTTAATATTGTCCATCAAAATATACAAAGCTTAGGTGGCAAGTTATCGGAAATGGAACTGTTAATTCAAAAATATAACATAAGTTGATTGTGCATTGCAGAGCACTGTTTGTCCAAGAATAACAATGTTATAAGTGTACAAAATTATAAATTGTCAAGTTCGTTCTGTAGAGAGAAAGTGGTATTCGCGGTGGCTCACTTATCTTAGCTCGTAATGATGTAGTGTTAAAGCCTCGATCAGACATAGTGACGCTCTCTGTCGAGCGAATAATTGAACTATCCTGCATTGAGTTCAATGTACATATTGATTTATGAACTTCCCTTGTTGACTTTGAATTTGAAACAAAATCGGGGATTTTACTAAGCTTTGTCATAAAAACAAGTCCCTGCAAGTGTGCGGTGACTTCAATGTAAATATATTACAATTAACTTCGTATACGTTTCCTAGTATACGTTTATGAAATTTATTTAAATCTTTTAACTTATTGAACGTATTTTCTGAACCACTCGCATTACTGGTATTTCCGTGACTTGTATTGATAATGTGTTCTGTCGCTGTAACATTTTTGAAGAAACTATAATGACGAATTTAAGTTCAGACCACTGTTATGAAAATTTTTCTCTATTAATTAAACCGTGGGAACATACAAAAGTTATATGATTTATGCAATGGTAAGATGCAATGGAATCATGATCCGATATTCTTGAATAAAGTTAGGAATTTCTATAAAATATTAAGGAACGTTTGCGTACAAGCTAAGTCGATTTATGTAAGAAATAAAACCTTAAACTCAGAAAATAAAATAAAGGCAATTTGGATGTTTTATCTAGTGTTTCTGGGAAAATTATGACTGCTAATAAACCTATTAAGTTAGACATTCATAATATTGAAATAAATACAGATTGAAATGTGGCAATTATTTTAGAGACTTCTTTAACGAAATTTAGGCGTAATTTAAATTCTTCACTATTCGATGCAATCGCCGAATTGACGAATTGAGTTCCTTTCTTTCAAAGTGGCGATAGACAAGAACCGCCCGGTTGATTATAGGTCAATATCTATTTTGTTTACCTTAGAATGACAGAATTCGTTTATAGCAATAAAATCATGCATAGTAAACAATATAGTTTCACTAAAGGCAAAACTACAACTGATGCGGGTGCCAAGCTTCTTAAGCACATTTACGACTCATGGGAAGGCACAGAATGCAATCGGGGTGATTTGTGATTGCGTAGAGCATCAAACTTAACCACTATCGTGTGCGTGGTGCTGCGCTTGATCTTACTGTCTCTTACCTAAATCAAAGAGTTCAGACGGTTGATGTAAATTATTGTAAATCGGCTGGTTCTCACCTAAAAATAGGTGTTCCACACGGATCTCTTCTTGGCCCTTTTTTATTTTTACTCTTTACTAAAGATTTATATTGATTGCCCTTTTACGTAAAAGGACTATGTGACATTGTACTTTTTGCTGATGATACCTCGTTTATTTTTGAAATTGAGTCTAATTATGACGCTTTATATAAGAGATAAAACAGTTCTAACTTCTACAGACAAATTATAAGCAAAACACTGAGCAAAAAAAGTAAAAGCGACTCGGAGTACTAACATTATTTATGAGCTCCATTCTTAATAACGGCCTAACGATATAATATTATAATAAATATATATGTTAATTACCAAATTAAAATTAAATATTGAATTAATTAGTAAATCTAGATTTATTTAAGTGACTGTACCCATGTTAGTTATATCAATATTACCCGAGCTTTCATGGAAGTTCTTGCGTTAATAATTAATTAAGAAAAAAATTTGATTTAAAAATAATCAATACATGTCACTGTTTTATTTTTATACAACAAAAGCAAAAACTCTATTATAGAAATAGAAAACACAAGATGTTATAACAAAGCTTGTATTATCAGTAATATAATACGCTTTTGTATCTCGTTGATGAGTCACAATGACGGTTCTTGGCTCCTTCAAGTGCCAGCAAGTTCTTGACATACCTTTTATAAAGTAAAAGAATCTCACAATAGAGGTAGGAATTACTGTAAGTAATAATAAGTATAAGTAATTGTAAGCATTTCTGTATAATAGCAATTAGGTAAAAGGTCTTTAAGATTATAGGCTCACAATTTTAACGTTATCTAAAATGCTTTTTTTTCTTTATAACATATACTTTCTTTTTAAATACTAATATAACAAAGTAAGTTACCTAATAATTGTATAATATAATTAATAAATCAATATTAGGAAGTTTTATTTATAATAATATCTTACAATTGCTTTATTTGCCTAAATATCAATGTAATAGCTCTTTGTCTTTTATTTACATGTCACGTTTTAATTATTTTTAAGTAAACTGAAACCTAAAAGTTTAAATTTGGTCAAATAATTTTCTTAAAAAATAAAAAAACTAATTTTTGGTAAATAATAATAATCTAAATTCCATAAGAATAGAACAAAACATATTAGTTACATAATAACGGTCTTTTCAACACGACTCTAACAATTTCGTCCATTAGGAAGAGCCAGCACTCTTGATATAATTCATTTGAAGGTTTCTTCAAGTCGGTAGATGCACTCACTTTAATTTAAATATTTCTTCCTTAATATTCCAAGTGCTGAACATTGTTTTATTCTAAGTATAACATGATATTTATTTTAGAGATTTATGATAAACTAGTTGTCGGCGCGACTTTGTTCGCGTTGAGTACGGAAGGGAGCGTTCGTAAGAAATGTTAAAACGAATACGTTTTAAGATTGATTTATTTAAAAAAAATATATATATTATTATTTTATTCCCATATTAGCATTATGCCATAATAGTATAATGTTATTATTATTATGTTAAATCAGAATAATGCAATTTTATAATTGTAAGACATTTTAATATTTTTTTATTGACAATCAATATTATATTATTTCTTTTAATAATTTAAATGTAATTTTTCGTACCACACAATAAGTACTGTGTCTTTAAGTTCCTTATTATTCTGAAATTATTATTATACATTTTCCAAATTGTAAATAACATTTTTTAACCCTTTAATATTAAATTGTTATATATAGCAACAATAACTCATAATACTATAAATTTTAAAACGTTTCGTGTTTCAATTAATATACTTTATGGTAACTCTTGTTCAAATGTAACTACATAGAACTGGATAGTTTAAATAATGAAGTATTTTAATAACTATTGAAAAACCTCAATATTTAAACTTCGTGAAACTTCATGAATAACACAATTTGCTATTAAATTGATTTTTCTTTTTTTTTACAACCCAAAAAAATATTAAGCTTTTATGAAAAACGTGTCTCTTATTTCTTTCCTTTTTAATTATACTGTTATAAGATACGTCGTAGACCATATTTTTTTATTATGTCGACAAAATATAATTTAAAGGATTCTGTAAAATGCATTTAACTTTTACAGACGCAGCCATACAAACAAACAAATTATTAAATATTTCAGTGAAAAGCAATTAAATAAGAATCTGTTTTATAGTGAAGAAGATATCAATATGACATACCTACCAATTTCAATTCTTAACAAATAATAATTACAACAAATAATAATAAAATGATATAACTCAACGAAACAGAAGGACGAGTCGTGTCTGGAAACAATTAACAAACTAATTTATCATCATAACATGTGGAAACATGGATTGAATTCTCGGATATGAATAATTAATAATTATATTAAAAACGTTGTCGGAAATATTAAAATTTACCTAAATTAAATGTAATTTTATCTATTTTCAAACTAATATACATACATATATGATGCGATAGTAATTTATAATAGATATAGCCTCCAGGTCTAGTCCCCGATCTGCACTGGTTAACTAGGCTCATGAGGTGTTTCCATGGAATGTCCTCTCTCTGGCAGCTGTTGAGGGCTTATCTGTAGAACAGAGAGGTCCTGTGGGAGTGCGGCGACCGGCGGGTTTATCGGTGTACTGTTAGCTGCGGGGATCCACAGGACCCGTTTTGTGGTACCTCGGCTATGACTGGCTGCTCCTCCAGCGCATGAGGGTGTACTGTTATGCAGATGATACCCTCGTAGCAGCGAAGGGGGGTGTAGCTTTGCGGAGGCGGCCAGGGTGGCAACAGTCCGTGCAACGCTGGTGGCGGACCATATAAACCATACCATACCATAGGGCTGTTGGGACTCAGGTTTTCTATTTCAAAGACTGAAACCCTACTGTTCCACCAACCCTCACCGGGGTTCCCCTCGTCGGACATCCTTCTCCGTCCAGGGTTCGGAGATGACGGTTTGGGCTTAAATGAAATATTTGGGTCGTCGGTTGTACGCCGGCATTTTACGGAGCATGGCTCTCTACGATGCTCCCATATAGTCGGAAGCCATCACCCGCGACTCCGAGGGCAGTGTGATCTAGGGTGACCATCGTGGTGAGGGTGATCATGGGATCACCAGCGAGAAGAGCTGGCGGTCGTGGTCGACTGCAGTGTCTAGCTGTCGAGCGTCATTCCGAAGATGCTCTCCAGGGAAGACGTTTGGGTTGCCATGGCCTCTTTCTGCGAGCAAGTCATTGCCGCGGAAGGGGTAGACTGGGAAGAAGGAGGCGGAGTGCGCTCGTCGTTTCCTTCCCCAGCCGTAGTGCCTAGGTAGGATGGGAGGGTAACCCCTCTCACTACTCTAAGTTGCTCGGGGCAGCCTCATATGGGGGTACCGCCGGGGCGTCAAAGTAAATGTGTAAGCGAGGTTCATGAAGTGAACGATACTGAGGATGTCAATTAGCCTCTTATAATGTTAGAAAGACACGATTTTATTAATATTGTAGTTTTAAATAAAAAATACATTTTTTAAAAACATATTCCTTATCGTCTGTAATGTAATCATAGTTAATTCCCTTATTAGCTTTCGCGCGTGAAAACTGGCATGTGACTTTGACCCTCAAGACAACTAACGAACTAGTTGGTTTTATATTTTATAGAAGCTAAAAACAAGCTAGGTCAAGGTTAAAACTAGCTTGAGTGCATTTTTGTATATTTATGTACCTACATACAAAATAAATTCCAAATGATTTACAGCAAAATGAAATCGTTGTAGTTTTTTTTAATCGTTTCAAATAATATAATAACAATCGACTATAATTAAATATTTTATCAATGTCCTTTAAAAATATATTAAAAATAATTGGACCAAGATCCCTCTGAGACTCCGGTCATAACTTTAAACAGTTAAGATGTAGGTATACCAGTTCACAACGAGCTTAGACGCTCTCGAAGTCAAGAATGAACTTTAAGATGGTTCCATTAACGACGTTAGAAAGCTTTTAAAACAAGAATATATGATTAAAACATATACGAAGTATATAGCTACCATTAAGAGGGGTACATACATCTAAAATCTAATATCAGAGAGATAATATCCTAGTAAACAAAACATTATGTTAATAAATGTATAATGTAATAATTAACAACCTCCGTCATTACGAGTATTTTTTAATGTCGTTATATAATCGTTTCCTATAACTGCTGCTTCTAATATTCTTCGTCTTTTAATGATACTAGTTTTCTATAGATACAATTTGACTTCCTCCAACAATTTACTATCATGACAAAGGTTGTATTTTAGTGCTGATATTAAAAGTGATCTTACTATTTGACTTGACTTTTGGCTTTGCCTTTTGATATTGTATTCTGAAGATGAGTTTGAAAATCAGGAATCCGTTATGTGAAATTTATTCAGCTCGTTGCATTTTAAAAACATACTAGAATAATGGAATTGAATTCAAAATGAAATCCTATTCTAATTTGACAAATAAAGTATCGTTGGCTAGTAAATACTAGTTATAGCTATTTATAAATTGTAAATTAATTCTTTTTTTATAAAAGAAACGCCTTTGTAATAGAAGTAAGATATATAATTCTGTAGACCGTTTGTATTTTTAATACTGAAAGTAGTTCTAACTACGTGTAACATTGTGATGATAGTTTATATTAGATTCATAGACAATATTAGTAATATTACTTTAGTGTATTCGAGAACATATTTGTTATTGTAAAATACCTGCATAGGATTAACTTGTACGAAAATATTTGGTTAAATGTACGTCTTACTTATCTTCAATTTTGTAGTTTAATAAATGATATATATTTATATATGATATATATTTACTGTTTACTTATTAGTTTTTAATATAAATAATATGTATATGTCGGAAATAGAGGCATATTAGTGGCTTGCTTGATCTTGATGGAGTCTTCTGTTACAGGATCCGAGGCGAAGGTCTCAGGCAATTCAACCATACAGACACAATTTGACAATTCTTGTATTAAATGTAGGTAATCAGTTATCGTTACTAATTATTGTTAAATTATCGTGATAATTATTTCATGATTTATACGGTTGCTTCTATAAATTTAAGAACGATCATAAAAACTATTCTAAAGAACAATATTATAAATAAATAGTAGTATCACATAAAAATCATTAGGTACTCAAAGTCTCTAATTAAGTTTTATGAAATTGAGTCGTTGGATACTAACGAGGGAAAGGTATTTTCTACAAGGGAATAATATGTAAGACAAATAGTTTAATCCAATCAGTTCTGTGTTTTGAAAACCAACTTCCCGTATCCAACTTCCATTTACATTTAGTTTTTATTTTCATCGGTTTATTTAAAACTAAAATCGTGGTTTTTTTAATGCGAAATTGTCTGAAATACACTGAATTAATTTAAATTGCTTTAATATGAGCTCTTCAATAAACTCAAATTCACAATAAAACTAATTAATGTATTCCGTCATATTGCAATAAATAAACAAATTAATATTATTGCAATAGTCGCGTGACTAATTGTATTGCGGTTTATCACGCTACAATTTAAATATAAAGTTTGAAATAAATTTATTACAACATTTACACGACATAAAGTCAAATCTGTCCAGGCAATAATGAAAATTCGAACATTAACTCGCTGTAATGTGTTCCTGTTATTATTTCGTGATGTAGACAGTAGAATACACGTAGAACACATGAGAAGCGAAGAGAGTTAACAAGCTACTCAACTTGATACCCAATGAATTATTAGTAAAGGATCAGTTGTAAACAAATATTAAGACAGATAAAATCCATACTCTGCTTTCGTAAACAAGTAAACAAGAACAAAACAAGTTATTCAGTATTATCTGAAGACGTTTTTATAGACGTTTTCATGATACAAGTTATGTATAGATAGTTTGCTTATCTTTATCTGTTTATTAGTACTATAATTTTCGTGGTAGATTGTCCTTTAATTATCTTACTTTGTAAGTTGTAATAAGAGTTGATATATGTCGTAATAATTAACCAATAAATATTGTAAGCATTAGAGTATTTAAATAAATTATAGAACATGTACATGTTAAGAACACTGCCAATGCCTAAATTAAACATTATATTATAAGTATAGTGCCAACACTTTTTTGATGTTATTATTAAAGTATTAAAATGGTTATAAAGTAATACAGACAAACTTTACTATACAAAATAAAAAAAATACATTTGGCATCTTGTATGTCAGTTCGCATCAAACCAATAGAACTTGATGCAACTTCTAACTTTGTTCGACAGTTTTATATAAGAGATAAAAAAACTCTAACTTCACTAGATAAACAATAAGCAATACACTGAGCTATATAACTGAAACAGTAAATAGTTTAAATTGTTTCGATGTGCAGTAATTTATAAAACAAAATAATTTAATCATATAAGGTAATGAAGAGATGATGTGAGAAATGAATAACAGGTGGCGAGAAAAGTTAATGAGTACGAACCGCACTGACAGAAGAGAAGAAAAATAAAGATTGAAATATAACATGAATAAGGTAAGTGTGTGCAGCACCGACATTATGACTGACAGATAAATATATATATTGTTACATAGAAATTTCATTTCTGTAGATAATTAAATATTTATAATTTTAATATTATCGGTTTATTATTATCTGTCAAATTCGTAGACAAGGTAAATTATTTATCTGTTGACAGCTAATTACAATTTCTTAATGAGTCTGTGACATTTCTTTTTGTTTAAGATATTGAATGTTGCCAGCTTAAGCTAACTTTATAGTCCCCAAATTGTTATTAAAAATATAAACATTTTATTAATAATTACTATTCTAAATTTCAATTATTAATCATTATTAAAGTTAGCATATCGCTAGATATTTATTTAAAAGTAGCTGTCATATTGTTTCAGAAGTTTAATAGCAGCCAACGTTGTTTTATTGTTATATTTATTAGTATAACAATTTGTTATAAATTTATTACACTCGTTTCATTCTTTAGATAATTGGTGCATTGTTCTTAAATTGTTTAAATATTGGTCTTCTTCCGATTAATATCAATTTTACCCACATTTCGTGTAACGCGGCGTGTGCATAGCCACATTGTTTGCTTATTATGCATATTTTGATTATAAAATTCAATGCCGTGACCTTTAGAGTCTTTTCTTTCGGAAGCACTTCCGAATTGAATATCTTATTAGCCTTCGGTGAGTGTTTTAGTTATTTGTGATCTTATGAACGCATTTGAAGCGTTGTTTCTTAAATTCATTAGCGTGTTTAATTGCAGGGCTAATAATTTAATATGGAATAATTATAATTCCTATTGCCGGCACTTCCCGGGCAGTTTCAAAGTTTGTTGGAACAATATTTCTATTTGTCCTGATTCGACCCTGTGAGTCGACATAGGCTAATATTAGTGCTTGCGAGGCCTTTTTCCTCCATAAGGAGGTTTTTTTTAGTTTGTACCCTAGAAGATACGGGTAAATTTATAATTGGTTCGCGGGGGGTAGACGTGAATCTTCGGAGCGTCGTCCTGTTGGTCCTGTATCCTGCTTCCTGACTAGCTGAGTTTTAGAAGCTCGTCTTTATTGTAATCCCGATATTATGGTGATGTACAAAATTTAATTATATTAATAATCAACACTTCCATTTTTCAAAGTTTTATAAAGAACAAGTGTTTGACTGTGGTTCTCCAGTACTGACAAGCAGGAGGATCATATATATGTCTTCGCTTGTTATTTGTCAGTGGCGCCTAGGATATTACTATTTTAGTAATGAATATATATATAATTTAAAATAAAGTATTATCTCAAGTAACCCACCGCTGAGTCTTAGCTGGCATTTTTTGAAACATTATTTTGGCATTATGTCATTATTTAAGACATTCTCCTGTACTTGTTTAATTTTATAAATTATAAGGTTTAATGTGTGGTTGTATTATTTTTGATTATATTAATAAATTAATTTAAACACAAACCCACTGCACTATTATTTTTTTGTAACAATATATACAGACAAAGTTGGCAATCTGCTCCAAAGTAAAGGATATAGGGGTAGAAAGGGGAAGTTTAATTTTATTCCATACTACATTATTTTAGTTAAGAGTGGTGTAATATTATGTAACAGCTTTAGTTTACTTTTCAAATTAATTTCTCACGATTTTCATATGGTGCGCACAGATACTGTCACTCATTTTTGTACTCTCCTTTCACAGGTCTGCTGGAAGAGATTTCATTTTGAAATAAGTAGTGCCTTTGTACAAATCCTTGTTAAAATATGGTTATCTTAAAAAATCTGTGTGTACATAAATGTTAAATAAATAAATGAGAGTGGAGTGAGACAGCTTGATAATTGTTCTTAATCAAAAATTCTTTAGCAGCGTGGAAATTTAATTCCATTTAGCTCACTTAACAGAAGTGCTATACCACAGCCTACAGCATTCATATTGTTGAGTTTGTTTCTATCATATTACTATGTCTCTTCAGAACACAGAAATAAAATTATGACCTTTGTAAGTGCTTCTTTTTGAACTTTCTGTTGTATTTGATTCTAAAAAAAAATGTAATATTATTTAATATTATTAAATTTAATTAAATAATTCATTTTAATGATGATTGACTGATGAATTATTTAATCAATTTTGTGACAGCAAGTTTTTAATGAAAGAATTAGATATCAAGCAAGTGCCACGAAGTATCTTAATTGGGTAATAAGAAGAATTAAATAATATTAAACCTTATTATTGAACTGTTTTAACGTTTATGACAGAAGTTAAGCACGTGAAGTGTTTTAGTATGTATATATCCAGATTAACTCTGGTGAACTAACTATGAACTTAATTTTAAGAGGCGTGACATGTTATTCTTGTAACGTGACATGTTATATTCAACAATTCGTTTGTTACTATAATAATCATTTTAATAAAATAGTTTTAATGAAAATTACTTTTAAGAAGATAATAAATACTTGTCATTTTATTTTTATACAACAATAGTTAAATTCTATTATAGAAATATAATACACAAGATGTTATAACAAAGCTTGTATTATCAGTAATATAATACGCTCTTGTATCTCGTTGATGAGTCACAATGACGGTTCTTGGCTCCTTGAAGTGCCAGCAAGTATAACTTATATAATAATTAGATGTGAAGTATGTAAGTTTGTTATATGATCACAATCGAAACGCACTTTATATTTTTATCGTTCAAGAAATATAATTTCTTCCTGAATACTAATCTTGTAATATAAATTACCTAGTATGAGTACCATATGTTTTTATTTATTATTTGATTGAATATCAACGTCTTTGCTATTTATCTTTTCTTTTTATCTCACGTTATAATTATTTTGTTAATAAACTATTTAAAAATAAATACAAATAAATTCTTGGTACAAAATAATAGTCAAAATTCCACAGTAATAAAACAAATAAACCATTTTAGGCTTATATAAAAGGACTTTTCAACACGACTCAAGCAATTTCGTCCATTAAGGACGAGCCAGCACTCTTGATTTAAGTCATTTGAAGGTCTCTTCAAGTCCGTAGGCGTACTTACTTTATTTTAAATATTTCCTTCTTATTATTCTAAATGCTGAATATTGTTTTATTCCAAGTGTAGCGTAATGTTTTAGGATTTTGATAAACAAGGTGTAGGCCGCGACTACGCGCGCTTTAAATATTTATATTTCAGTAATAACTCATAATAGTACATATTATAAAATGTTTCGGGTTTAATTAAAAATAATTTACAACAATACAGAATTGGATATTTTAATTAATGAAGTGTTCTAAATAGTTTCATGAAATTTACAATTTGTAATGAAAATGGTTTTTCTGTTATCTTTTTTTTTACAACCAAAAACATTTTTAACTTTAATGAAAAATTAATTTGGTATTCTTTACCTTATTAAGTATAGAATACTTAATAGAATAAGCTACTACATATTTGTTTCCTAACTTCTTCCTCTAAATGTATTTATTTTTGCTCATACTGACACGATTTATTTTTTATTTTTTTTTACTGTCACGGAAAGCATCTAAAACTTTAAAAGCGTTAGTAACGTGTAGGAACTAACTTTCTTTCTTACTCACACACATGAATACGCACACACACACATACACACCACAAACACACACACAAGTTTTTTTTAACTTAAACTGAGTGTGGTAAAGAGTTCTATAAAACTTTAAACTTATTATATATACCACTATTTTTCAAATTTTAATAGATTTTTATAGGTTTAAAAATAAATAAGATGTAAGATCCAAATCTAATAATGCTAAGTCTTATATTTATTATGTATATAAAGTACTAATTTGGCAACTCTTTCAAGCATTACCAAGATATTATGTTTGAGCTAAAACATCATTTAAGTAACCAAATAATTTGAAACTTTCAATTTGTTTAGTAGAAAAGTATTGGAAGCCAAATCGGTAGGCGTTTATTAAGGATAAAAGTGATACAAGTAGTTTTATAATTGTAAATTTGATTTAATATAAAAGTATGATGATTTTAGTAAAATACTTGCTGTCTGAAATATTATATTATATATGTTTATATGAGTTAGTTACTTTTAGACGAGTTTATCCTTAAGTAAACGAAATGTTCTTTAAGCATAAGTAGTCTAAGAGCTAAAGGACGAGTTTGGTACACCTAGGTGACCGTAATGCTGAGACTGGTCTCCTAAGTGAGGTGAATCCTTTTACGTGCTCTTGGTCTTTTTGGGTATAGTTTTCTAGTGGTATATATATCGTGAGATAGGTCCAATTAGAACTGTCATGTGGATATATACTAAATGGAGAAAAAAAAAGTACCAAAAAGTATCAGTATATTTGGAACAAAACTTAGTGGTTATTGTCGACATGATTATTATTTTAACACAATTATTAAGCCTTATCGAGTTTGAGAGTCAAGTTGACAATATGAATAAATGTATATAAATATAGAATGATAAAAATAAACCGTTACGGACAAGGATCGTATCGCTACGGTAGCTCAGTTGGTAGAGGGACGGGTTGGTTTCCCAATAGTCGCGGGTTCGAATCCCTGTCCGTATCGGTTTATTTTTCATTCTATATTTATATATATTTAAAATAAGCTTAGCATGGCCATATATGCTTATAGATATTTACAAACAATATGAATAAATTTTGTTTTGTAAGTTTGGCTTCTTGGCAACTATAATATATTACTATTTCTTTGGAAATATTTAGAAAACATTTCTTTCTGTTATTTCTTATTCGTTTGCCTTTTTATCATATTTAAATATTCTGTAAACACTGTCCCTTGGAGTTTTAACGAGCTTAATATGTATTAGGAAAGTATTGACGTTGCTTAGTAAACATTCGAAGATACAGTTATTATATTATAAAAGCCTCAAATGATGTTATATACTGGTACATAGTATTATTATAAATATTTGGGGAAATTCTTTAGAAAACATAATACCAAAGCAATGTTGTTTTATTCAAGTTCTATAAATTTATAAAATTAAACATTGTTACGTAGAAATTTCATTTCTGTAGATAATTAAATATTTATAATTTTATTATTATCGATTTCTTATTATCTGTCAAATTCGTAGACAAGGTAAATTATTTATCTGTTGACAGCTAATTACAATTTCTTAATTAGTCTGTGACATTTCTTTTTGTTTAAGATATTGAATGTTGCCAGCTGAAGCGAACTTTATAGTCCCCGAAATGTTATTGAAAATATAAACATTTTATTTATAATTACTATTCTAAATTTCATTTATTAATCATTATTAAAGTTAGCATATCGCTAGATAATTATTTAAAAGTAGCTGTCATATTGTTTCAGAAGTTTAATAGCAGCCAACGTTGTGTTATTGTTATATTTATTAGTATAGCAATTTGTTATAAATTTATTACACTCGTTTCTTCATTTAGATAATTAGGGCATTGTTCTTAAATTATTTAAATATTGGTCTTCTTCCGATTAATATCAATTTTACCCACATTTCGTGTAATGCGACGTGTGCATAGCCACATTGTTTGCTTATTATGCATATTTTGACTATAAAATTCAATGTCGTGACCTTTAGAGTCTTTTCTTTCGGAAGCACTTCCGAATTGAATATCTTATTAGCCTTCGGTGAGTGTTTTAGTTATTTGTGATCTTATTAACGCATGTGAAGCGTTGTTTCTTAAATTCATTAGCGTGTTTAATTGCAGGGCTAATAATTTAATATGGAATAATTATAATTCCTATTGCCGGCACTTCCCGGGCAGTTTCAAAGTTTGTTGGAACAATATTTCGTAAGTAATTTGAATCTTTACTCTATATTAGGAGATGTTTTATAGGTTTTGAGACTTTATTTAATATTATTACGTGGTAATATTTCAGTATTTGTCCTGATTCGACCCTGTGAGTCGACATAGGCTAATATTAGTGCTTGCGAGGCCTTTATCCTCCATAAGGTATTATAAATTATTAATATTTGAATAGATCAATGTGTGATTAATTTTATTATGTAGTTTAACCTGTAATTTAATCATTACAGGAGGTTTTTTTTGTATACCCTAGAAGATACGGGTAAATTTATAATTGGTTCGCGGGGGTAGACGTGAATCTTCGGAGCGTCGTCCTGTTTGACCTGTATCCTGCTTCCTGACTAGCTGAGTTTAAGAAGCTCGTCTTTATTGTAATCCCGATATTATGGTGATGTACAAAATTTATTTATATCAATAACCAACACTTCCACTTTTGAAAATTTTATAAAGAACAAGTGTTTGACTGTGGTTCTCCAGTACTGACAAGCAGGAGGATCATATATATGTCTTCGCTTGTTAATTGTCAGTGGCGCCTAGGATATTACTATTTTAGTAATGAATATATATATAATTTAAAATAAAGTATTATCTCAAGTAACCCACCGCTGAGTCTAGCTGGCATTCTTTTTTGGCATTATTGTCATTATTAAACAAATTCTCCTATTTGTTGTTTAACATTATAAATTTTAAGGTTTAATGTATTTTGTGTATTATTTAACTAAATAAATTATTTAAAACCCACTGCTATTTATTTATTATTTTTGTAACAGTGGCGCACAACAGTCGGGGCATTACTTGAGATAGTTGGTATATCTTATTGCTATATCAATAATTACACTTTTTATATTATATTTTTTTTTTATAAATAAGGTAGTGTTGATATATTTTAAACTGTTTTTTATATGGTATTAATATTTGTGTTTTGCACTAGGTTATTTAGTGTACTTAATATAACTTATATTGTTATATTATGGTGAGCAATATGTTTGCTGATGTGTAATTTTTTCACTTTTGTTTCTGTTAATATTATGTTATATTTAAGTTAATTTTATTCTTACCTTACTATGAAGCCAGCTCGACTTATTAGTTTTTATAAAGTTTAAATATTTAACTTTTGGTAGTACAACTGAATATTTAAATATTATTTTTTTAGAGATCTTGAATATTTATTTTTCATAAATATTTTATACTACTATACAATTAGTTTATTGTTTGTTTAATAGTTTGTTTTTCAAGTTTCTTTACTTTTTCATTAAACTTTAACTTTGATCTTGAATAATAGTAACTTAAAGTTTACTTTTGTTTGAGTTTTTTTTAATCTTTTGCTTTGCCGGGAGATATTTTTGAATTCAAGATAAAACTTAATTCTAATCAGAAATAGTTTAGTTCTGTTATTTTATTTTCTTTTATTAGGCAACATGGAGCGTCCAATTGCATATGGTTTTCTTTGTGAGGATGAATTCATATATGACGTTGTTGTTAGGGATGCCAGGCTGAGGGGTGCTATTGAAGAGTTGAGAGTCCGGATTGTGGACTCAGCTTCATCTGTTTCTCTAGATGGGATTTTGGAGGCAAGTTTCGTGTCGGCTTCTGAAATCAGGATTGTTGATTCCAGAGCTGAAGTCTTAAATACTTTACCGACTCCTCCACCTTTTAAAGGTTTTGACTGCTTTAGGGCAGTAGCTTATTTCGATTAATCTCTCGAGTTTATAATTCGTCCGGACAACTGAGTTGTATGGTATGTAACATCAGTCCTGACAGTTGGTTAAAATATGGTTTGTATTGTCCGTAGGTTCTGCTTGTTTTTTAATATCTTAATTTTCAGTATCACTTTAAATGTAAGGGATATCTGTGGTTAAGTATTATTAATTTTTTAGTATATATTTTCTTTTTTTACTTTCTTGTTTATTGCTGATCTTTAGTTACCTTATATTCCAGTATCAATACATGTTTTATTTGATATCTGTTAATAAGTGTTATCTTTGGTTAGTTAATGTTTAGTTTATAATTCGTCCGGACAGCTGAGTGGTATTGAATGTAACATCGGTCCTGACAGTTGGTTAAAACATGGTTTGTATTGTCGTTAGGTCATTCTGGAACTAAAATTGAATACCTTAAATTCCAGTATCAATTTAACTTTATTTGATATCTGTTATTAAGTGTTATTTGTTCTTAGTTTTCTTATTTATTTGTTTAGTTTTGGGTTAAGATATTTTTGTGTTAGAAACCTTAATTTCCAGCTATCTATTTAAGAATAATAGATATCTGTTGTTAAGTGTTGTTTTTTTATGAAATTTTATTAAGTTAAATATTATGTTCCCAGCTATCTATTAGATAATTATAGATATCTGGCATAGTATTTTGTTGGGTCTTACTTTAATAATTATTAAGGTTAAATAATTATTTGTTGCATCTTATGTATGTGCAGCAATGTGTTTTCAGTAGGGAGTTACCGTTGAACATTTATTATATGTACTTGGACATATTTGTTCTTGTATAATGTGGTTGCTTTGATAGCTATGGTCCTTTTATGGAATCATTTTGTACCTGAGACAAGGTAGGACCTTGTTTCGGTTTATCAATTTCATATTATGTCATTGATGATTAGGTGGTGTTATGGGTGTGATCTGTATTTGATAGCAGCACACATATGTTGAGTTGTGGGTTCGGTGTTACTCTAATTGAGAGTTTTTTGGTTTTGCAGCACTTATTATTATTCATGATAAGTTTTTGTTTTTTTTATTTCTGCAAAACTGTTTATGTTATGTCTACTATTTAGTAGTAGATACCTACTTAATTATTTTTATTAATTAAGTTTATACCTTTCTTTTGTTTAGGTTTTATTTAATATATTTTTCACAATTAGGTATGAGAGCTTATGAGCTGGAGGGCCAGCTCGAATTTTCCTCTTATATCGCGTAAAATTCTTCCGGGAAGGGAGGTACTGTTACGTAGAAATTTCATTTCTGTAGATAATTAAATATTTATAATTTTATTATTATCGATTTCTTATTATCTGTCAAATTCGTAGACAAGGTAAATTATTTATCTGTTGACAGCTAATTACAATTTCTTAATTAGTCTGTGACATTTCTTTTTGTTTATTTTTTTTTTTTTTTTTTTTTTAATTTATTTCATGACCATGAGTACAAGCCCTTCAGTCGCAATAATAGAATAAAATTATATAATTTATAAATAACTTGACATGGAATTACATTAACATTAAATCTTTTTTAGCTATATAACAGTATTCATGTCTATTTTTAAAGTATGATATTTAAGTCAAATCATGAAACTAATTTATAACATTAAACAATATAATATAAATGCATTTATAAAAAAATAATTAGCATTGAATTTCAATGACAGTAAAAATAGCTTCATTACACTTCTCTTTTTTCTTAAAAATTATAATAATTAAATTAAATATTTAATTTGTTACAAGTTACACTAATATTTAAATATTTTCAACAGTATTCGAGATATACTTAAAAATAGACTTAAAATAATGTTTATTTGAAAGTAATTCCTGAACACGGCGGGGAACACTTATACAACTCTGTTGCGATATTTCGCTAATGTCACTGACAAGAATCAGCCGTTGTACGTTAAATGACGAACATTCAAAAATTAAATGCTTAATATCCGCATTTTCTTGTGAACAATGTGCACACTTATTATTTTTTATGATTTTAAGTCTAAAAAGATGGGCAGGAACTAAGCAATGTCCGAAGCGTAGACGATTAATTGTTGTAATGAATTTTCTCCCAGAATACTTTAGGTCATAGTACCAGGGTTTAATAGGTAAGCTTTTTTGGACCTCTGCGTACCATTTTCCTTTTGTTTGAATGATGTGCTTTCTATATTCTCTCCATATTTGTATGAAATTATTGTTTAGGGTGGAATAAAAATCAGTATATGGGATTTTCATAAAATCCGAATGGTCTTCGTCGCATTTTCGACGAGTTGCAGCATCTACAACCTCATTTCCATATATGCCACTGTGTGATGGCACCCACACAAACTCAATAAATTTATTACTTTTAATCAGCTGGTCCAACATATGTTTGATTTCATATATAATGTAATTTTGTTTAAAACTTAAGTTATTATTACATAAAGTTGCTAGAACACTTTTGGAGTCACTTACTATTAATATATTCTTAATATCTACATTTCTATTAATTGATTTTAAGGCAGTCAATATGGCATAGCTTTCTGCTGTATAGACACTACAATTTTTGTCTAATTGAATACATTTTGAAACCTTCATTTGAGGATCATAAAATGCAGAAGTGACAACATCAACATTTTTGGAACCATCTGTGTATATTGTATAGAAATGAGTTTTCTTACTGATAAAGTCTAGAAAATCATATTTATTTTGGATTGAATCTAGATTACAGCTAATATGTAAATGGTTTATTAAAGAATTATAATTACATCTATACATTGGCCATATGTCATCCCTATAAATATTGTTTGTATTATCCTTAATATGATTAATAATTATTGGTATTTCAGGTATTGCAAAAATACAATCTTTAAGTGATAATTTGGGAATTCCTATATCTTGAGATATCTCAGTAGAATATAAAATATTATTCAAAACTATAGCATTATTGGAAGTTAATTGTTTTAAGCAAAATCTCTCAGCCAGTTGAAAACGTCTAAGAGACAGTGGAGGTATGCAGTTTTCTACCTCCATAGTAACTATAGGGGTAGACCGCATTGCTCCACTAATTATTCTCAAACCCATGTTTTGTATTATGTCCAGTTTTTTTAGGAGAGTGCTACTAATATTCATGTAAGCTAAACTGCTATAGTCAAAGTGACTTCTTACTATACTTTTATATAGCATATTTAATATTTTTGGGTCACTACCCCAAAAGGTTCCTGCTAAACATCTTATTATATTTATTCCTTTCATGGCATTTTGAGATATATGGTCTATGTGTTTATCAAATTTAAGTTTGTTGTCAATTATAACACCTAAATACTTATGATGAGTAACTACAGGGATAACATTATTATTATAGGAAACTTCTATGTTACATTGAGCAAGTGGATCTCTGCTAAATACTAAAACTGAACTCTTTTCAGGGCTTATGTCTAATTTTAAAATATTATTATAAAAATTGTTTATTTGATTTAGAGCAGTGTTTATTGCATCAATGGCTATGTTAATATTTTGATTTTCACTATATAAAAGCAAATCATCAGCAAATTGTAGTATTTTTATTTTGGATACATCAACATACTTATATATTTGAGAAGTATATAAGTTATACAGAAGCGGTGACAATGTAGCACCTTGCATTGTCCCCTTGTTTGTTTGTCTAGGTCCATGAATTATATTATTGAATTTAACAAACAAAGTTCTATTGTGTAAGAATTTAAAAATCCATTGCAACATTTTATTTGGTAAACCAAGTTCACATAACACTTTAATAAGACATACAATATTTACATTATCAAATGCTCCTTTGATATCTAGGAACACACATATGACATTTGAATGACCAAGTTTTGCTTTTTTCAGATCTGATATGAAGGACACAAAACTTTCAGAGCAACTCCTACCCTTTCTAAAACCAAATTGGATGTCTGGTAACAGCCTCTGAGTTTCAGTAAAATAATCTAAACGTAATTTTAGCATGTTTTCAAAAAGCTTACCCAAACATGATGACAAAGAAATAGGTCTGTAAGATGTTGCATTGTTAACTTGTTTATTTGGTTTCAAAATAGGAATTACACATTGGGTTTTCCATGATTCCGGTATAACTAAGTTGTTCCAAAGCTTATTATAGATATCAAGTAGAATGTTCTGAGCATTTGGATGTAACTTTTTGATCAATATATAAGGTATCTCGTCCATTCCTGGTGTGGTATCTTTCCTACTTTTAAGGGAAATGTAAAGCTCATCTAATGTGAAAGGAAAATTCAAAAAGGAGTTACTATCATTTTCAAAAGCCTTGTTAAAAATATTATTAATTACTTTTTCCTCAATATTTGACGAGTCTGCTAAATTGTCTAAGAAGCTTGGCACCCATTCATCATTCAAATATTTATTTTTAGAAAAACCTATTCTTTTAAATCTCTTAATATATTCCCATATTCTAGAAATAGGTGTTAGTCTATTAAAAGTACCACATAATTCATGCCATGACTTTTTACTCTCTTCTTTTAAAATTCTTTTTTTTTTAGCATCTAATTTTTTATAATAAATAAAGTTGGGTACTGTTGGATATTTTTTATACTCGCGTAAAGCTTCCTTAGATTTTCGCACAGCATCATCACATGTTTGGTTCCACCAGGGTACAGGTTTTTTAAATATGCGTAAGTTATCTTTTGTTTTTTTTGTTGGGACTGTCTCATTCCTAATATCATACAAAATGGTTACAAAGTTGTTATAAAGTTCTATGGGTTGAATATTAAGACTGTTAAGTTTAGAAAAATTATACTCGGATAATGAATAAAATTTACACCAGTCTCCTTTATCATAAAAAAATTTTTCTTTTACAGGGCGTAACTCATACATTGATGGCCTCACATTAACTATCAATCGTGTTGGATAATGGTAACTACCCATTGGATCGTCATGGACAAACCATTCACAGAAAGGTGCTATTGAAGGGCTAACCAGAGATAAATCTATTGCTGATGAATTTCTATTTGGGCTTTGTACGGTGGTAGGACTACCATCATTCAAAATACATAAATTAAATTCGTCTATAAGATTGTATAAACTATTGCCTCTGTTATTATTTTTATGACAACCAAATAACAAATGATGTGCGTTAAAGTCACCCATTATAAGACATGGTTTTGGAATTTCAAGAAGTATATTTTTTATTTTATTAGTATCTAATCTATTGCCATTGGGTGGACAATATACACACAGAATGTATAGTTTTCCTAAAGATGTATCTACAGATATACACAGATTTTGTACCGATTCATAAAATGTTGATTTGATTATGTCATATTTTAAATTCTGCTTTACTAATATGCCAACTCCATTATGGGAATTAACTGAGTTTTTGTAAATAAAATTATATGATGTAAAAGAAGGTATATTGCTAGTATCTTTTAACCAGGTTTCATTCAATAAACATAGATCAACTTTTTGTTCTAAAAGGAATTTGTTTAATAATGCTTTTTTACTATTTAAACTTTGTATATTAAATTGAATAATATGTAAATAAGTATCCATTAAGTTATTAAGTTATGTAATAATATTTCTTTTATCTTTTTATTTGTTAAAGGTATACCATCCCTATTATTACCAAGGGCAACTAAAGACTTGACTAATGCACTGATAATTATATCATTATTTATAATTTGTTCAGCATCAATACAATTTGATGCTGTTTTTACATTTTTTACTGTAGAAAGATGTTGTGATACTGACTTACTTGGTTCATTTAATGTGGGGAATGTTTTAGATGTTATATTGGGTGGTGGGGTACTCACAACAGTGGCATAGGAACGATGACGGTGCTTTTCTTTCTTCTCTGCCGTTTTCTTCTGCTTTACAGGACAATCTCTAGAGATAGCCAAATGACTACCTCCACAATTTATACAAGTGATGCCTTCTACATCACATTCTTTGTAGGAATGGCGACCTGCACACGAGGAACACATTTGATCTCCTCTACAGACTTTCGCGGAGTGGTTGAATTTTAAACATTTATAACATTGGATGAGTGGTGGCACATAGGTGTGTACCGAGTACCTAAATAGGCTAATAAAGGTAAACTGTGGTAAAACAGTGTCGGCAAAAGTTACTGCAACTGTGCCCAGGGGTATTAACTTTCCGTTTTCTCTTTTCATAAATCGCTTGACTGATACAACCTCTGCATCAGCAACAATATTTTTATAAATATCTTCATTAGACATATCTTTGGGAACAAATCTAATTATTCCAATAGTTTCAGTCATATAGGCTGGTATGAATGCTTTGAGCTTGTATTTAATAAAAAAACTATCCATATTTAAGAAATTATTGGCAGGCGCGGGTTTTTTAAACGTAACGCCCACTTTGTAGGCATTTATTCGGTGTACTCCTACTATTCCTTTAACGTTTTCCGTAAAGGTTTTCGTAAGGACGATAGGGTTTTTATTGCCGACTTTTTCATTTTCAGTAGATTCCACATACACCACACAATCGCCACTGTGGTTTTCTAGAAACAATCTTTTATACAATGGCTTTTTAAATATATTATAGTTTACGACGCCTTCTGGACAACCGCCAACAATTTTTCGTTTTTTAACTCTTTCGACGGGGTCTCCCCCGTCGCTATTTACACTCATAACTAGTATTATTTATAACAGCCCTTAAAAGTAACTATTTACTTGAAAATATACAATATAAACACGAAAACTGAAATTTTATATTTTTGGGCCTTTTTTAAAATGCGCGCTTTTTGATTTCCCGCCAAAGACTCTTTTTGTTTAAGATATTGAATGTTGCCAGCTGAAGCGAACTTTATAGTCCCCGAAATGTTATTGAAAATATAAACATTTTATTTATAATTACTATTCTAAATTTCATTTATTAATCATTATTAAAGTTAGCATATCGCTAGATAATTATTTAAAAGTAGCTGTCATATTGTTTCAGAAGTTTAATAGCAGCCAACGTTGTGTTATTGTTATATTTATTAGTATAGCAATTTGTTATAAATTTATTACACTCGTTTCTTCATTTAGATAATTAGGGCATTGTTCTTAAATTATTTAAATATTGGTCTTCTTCCGATTAATATCAATTTTACCCACATTTCGTGTAATGCGACGTGTGCATAGCCACATTGTTTGCTTATTATGCATATTTTGACTATAAAATTCAATGTCGTGACCTTTAGAGTCTTTTCTTTCGGAAGCACTTCCGAATTGAATATCTTATTAGCCTTCGGTGAGTGTTTTAGTTATTTGTGATCTTATTAACGCATGTGAAGCGTTGTTTCTTAAATTCATTAGCGTGTTTAATTGCAGGGCTAATAATTTAATATGGAATAATTATAATTCCTATTGCCGGCACTTCCCGGGCAGTTTCAAAGTTTGTTGGAACAATATTTCGTAAGTAATTTGAATCTTTACTCTATATTAGGAGATGTTTTATAGGTTTTGAGACTTTATTTAATATTATTACGTGGTAATATTTCAGTATTTGTCCTGATTCGACCCTGTGAGTCGACATAGGCTAATATTAGTGCTTGCGAGGCCTTTATCCTCCATAAGGTATTATAAATTATTAATATTTGAATAGATCAATGTGTGATTAATTTTATTATGTAGTTTAACCTGTAATTTAATCATTACAGGAGGTTTTTTTTGTATACCCTAGAAGATACGGGTAAATTTATAATTGGTTCGCGGGGGTAGACGTGAATCTTCGGAGCGTCGTCCTGTTTGACCTGTATCCTGCTTCCTGACTAGCTGAGTTTAAGAAGCTCGTCTTTATTGTAATCCCGATATTATGGTGATGTACAAAATTTATTTATATCAATAACCAACACTTCCACTTTTGAAAATTTTATAAAGAACAAGTGTTTGACTGTGGTTCTCCAGTACTGACAAGCAGGAGGATCATATATATGTCTTCGCTTGTTAATTGTCAGTGGCGCCTAGGATATTACTATTTTAGTAATGAATATATATATAATTTAAAATAAAGTATTATCTCAAGTAACCCACCGCTGAGTCTAGCTGGCATTCTTTTTTGGCATTATTGTCATTATTAAACAAATTCTCCTATTTGTTGTTTAACATTATAAATTTTAAGGTTTAATGTATTTTGTGTATTATTTAACTAAATAAATTATTTAAAACCCACTGCTATTTATTTATTATTTTTGTAACAGTGGCGCACAACAGTCGGGGCATTACTTGAGATAGTTGGTATATCTTATTGCTATATCAATAATTACACTTTTTATATTATATTTTTTTTTTATAAATAAGGTAGTGTTGATATATTTTAAACTGTTTTTTATACGGTATTAATATTTGTGTTTTGCACTAGGTTATTTAGTGTACTTAATATAACTTATATTGTTATATTATGGTGAGCAATATGTTTGCTGATGTGTAATTTTTTCACTTTTGTTTCTGTTAATATTATGTTATATTTAAGTTAATTTTATTCTTACCTTACTATGAAGCCAGCTCGACTTATTAGTTTTTATAAAGTTTAAATATTTAACTTTTGGTAGTTCAACTGAATATTTAAATATTATTTTTTTAGAGATCTTGAATATTTATTTTTCATAAATATTTTATACTACTATACAATTAGTTTATTGTTTGTTTAATAGTTTGTTTTTCAAGTTTCTTTACTTTTTCATTAAACTTTAACTTTGATCTTGAATAATAGTAACTTAAAGTTTACTTTTGTTTGAGTTTTTTTTAATCTTTTGCTTTGCCGGGAGATATTTTTGAATTCAAGATAAAACTTAATTCTAATCAGAAATAGTTTAGTTCTGTTATTTTATTTTCTTTTATTAGGCAACATGGAGCGTCCAATTGCATATGGTTTTCTTTGTGAGGATGAATTCATATATGACGTTGTTGTTAGGGATGCCAGGCTGAGGGGTGCTATTGAAGAGTTGAGAGTCCGGATTGTGGACTCAGCTTCATCTGTTTCTCTAGATGGGATTTTGGAGGCAAGTTTCGTGTCGGCTTCTGAAATCAGGATTGTTGATTCCAGAGCTGAAGTCTTAAATACTTTACCGACTCCTCCACCTTTTAAAGGTTTTGACTGCTTTAGGGCAGTAGCTTATTTCGATTAATCTCTCGAGTTTATAATTCGTCCGGACAACTGAGTTGTATGGTATGTAACATCAGTCCTGACAGTTGGTTAAAATATGGTTTGTATTGTCCGTAGGTTCTGCTTGTTTTTTAATATCTTAATTTTCAGTATCACTTTAAATGTAAGGGATATCTGTGGTTAAGTATTATTAATTTTTTAGTATATATTTTCTTTTTTTACTTTCTTGTTTATTGCTGATCTTTAGTTACCTTATATTCCAGTATCAATACATGTTTTATTTGATATCTGTTAATAAGTGTTATCTTTGGTTAGTTAATGTTTAGTTTATAATTCGTCCGGACAGCTGAGTGGTATTGAATGTAACATCGGTCCTGACAGTTGGTTAAAACATGGTTTGTATTGTCGTTAGGTCATTCTGGAACTAAAATTGAATACCTTAAATTCCAGTATCAATTTAACTTTATTTGATATCTGTTATTAAGTGTTATTTGTTCTTAGTTTTCTTATTTATTTGTTTAGTTTTGGGTTAAGATATTTTTGTGTTAGAAACCTTAATTTCCAGCTATCTATTTAAGAATAATAGATATCTGTTGTTAAGTGTTGTTTTTTTATGAAATTTTATTAAGTTAAATATTATGTTCCCAGCTATCTATTAGATAATTATAGATATCTGGCATAGTATTTTGTTGGGTCTTACTTTAATAATTATTAAGGTTAAATAATTATTTGTTGCATCTTATGTATGTGCAGCAATGTGTTTTCAGTAGGGAGTTACCGTTGAACATTTATTATATGTACTTGGACATATTTGTTCTTGTATAATGTGGTTGCTTTGATAGCTATGGTCCTTTTATGGAATCATTTTGTACCTGAGACAAGGTAGGACCTTGTTTCGGTTTATCAATTTCATATTATGTCATTGATGATTAGGTGGTGTTATGGGTGTGATCTGTATTTGATAGCAGCACACATATGTTGAGTTGTGGGTTCGGTGTTACTCTAATTGAGAGTTTTTTGGTTTTGCAGCACTTATTATTATTCATGATAAGTTTTTGTTTTTTTTATTTTTGCAAAACTGTTTATGTTATGTCTACTATTTAGTAGTAGATACCTACTTAATTATTTTTATTAATTAAGTTTATACCTTTCTTTTGTTTAGGTTTTATTTAATATATTTTTCACAATTAGGTATGAGAGCTTATGAGCTGGAGGGCCAGCTCGAATTTTCCTCTTATATCGCGTAAAATTCTTCCGGGAAGGGAGGTACTGTTACGTAGAAATTTCATTTCTGTAGATAATTAAATATTTATAATTTTATTATTATCGATTTCTTATTATCTGTCAAATTCGTAGACAAGGTAAATTATTTATCTGTTGACAGCTAATTACAATTTCTTAATTAGTCTGTGACATTTCTTTTTGTTTAAGATATTGAATGTTGCCAGCTGAAGCGAACTTTATAGTCCCCGAAATGTTATTGAAAATATAAACATTTTATTTATAATTACTATTCTAAATTTCATTTATTAATCATTATTAAAGTTAGCATATCGCTAGATAATTATTTAAAAGTAGCTGTCATATTGTTTCAGAAGTTTAATAGCAGCCAACGTTGTGTTATTGTTATATTTATTAGTATAGCAATTTGTTATAAATTTATTACACTCGTTTCTTCATTTAGATAATTAGGGCATTGTTCTTAAATTATTTAAATATTGGTCTTCTTCCGATTAATATCAATTTTACCCACATTTCGTGTAATGCGACGTGTGCATAGCCACATTGTTTGCTTATTATGCATATTTTGACTATAAAATTCAATGTCGTGACCTTTAGAGTCTTTTCTTTCGGAAGCACTTCCGAATTGAATATCTTATTAGCCTTCGGTGAGTGTTTTAGTTATTTGTGATCTTATTAACGCATGTGAAGCGTTGTTTCTTAAATTCATTAGCGTGTTTAATTGCAGGGCTAATAATTTAATATGGAATAATTATAATTCCTATTGCCGGCACTTCCCGGGCAGTTTCAAAGTTTGTTGGAACAATATTTCGTAAGTAATTTGAATCTTTACTCTATATTAGGAGATGTTTTATAGGTTTTGAGACTTTATTTAATATTATTACGTGGTAATATTTCAGTATTTGTCCTGATTCGACCCTGTGAGTCGACATAGGCTAATATTAGTGCTTGCGAGGCCTTTATCCTCCATAAGGTATTATAAATTATTAATATTTGAATAGATCAATGTGTGATTAATTTTATTATGTAGTTTAACCTGTAATTTAATCATTACAGGAGGTTTTTTTTGTATACCCTAGAAGATACGGGTAAATTTATAATTGGTTCGCGGGGGTAGACGTGAATCTTCGGAGCGTCGTCCTGTTTGACCTGTATCCTGCTTCCTGACTAGCTGAGTTTAAGAAGCTCGTCTTTATTGTAATCCCGATATTATGGTGATGTACAAAATTTATTTATATCAATAACCAACACTTCCACTTTTGAAAATTTTATAAAGAACAAGTGTTTGACTGTGGTTCTCCAGTACTGACAAGCAGGAGGATCATATATATGTCTTCGCTTGTTAATTGTCAGTGGCGCCTAGGATATTACTATTTTAGTAATGAATATATATATAATTTAAAATAAAGTATTATCTCAAGTAACCCACCGCTGAGTCTAGCTGGCATTCTTTTTTGGCATTATTGTCATTATTAAACAAATTCTCCTATTTGTTGTTTAACATTATAAATTTTAAGGTTTAATGTATTTTGTGTATTATTTAACTAAATAAATTATTTAAAACCCACTGCTATTTATTTATTATTTTTGTAACAGTGGCGCACAACAGTCGGGGCATTACTTGAGATAGTTGGTATATCTTATTGCTATATCAATAATTACACTTTTTATATTATATTTTTTTTTTATAAATAAGGTAGTGTTGATATATTTTAAACTGTTTTTTATACGGTATTAATATTTGTGTTTTGCACTAGGTTATTTAGTGTACTTAATATAACTTATATTGTTATATTATGGTGAGCAATATGTTTGCTGATGTGTAATTTTTTCACTTTTGTTTCTGTTAATATTATGTTATATTTAAGTTAATTTTATTCTTACCTTACTATGAAGCCAGCTCGACTTATTAGTTTTTATAAAGTTTAAATATTTAACTTTTGGTAGTTCAACTGAATATTTAAATATTATTTTTTTAGAGATCTTGAATATTTATTTTTCATAAATATTTTATACTACTATACAATTAGTTTATTGTTTGTTTAATAGTTTGTTTTTCAAGTTTCTTTACTTTTTCATTAAACTTTAACTTTGATCTTGAATAATAGTAACTTAAAGTTTACTTTTGTTTGAGTTTTTTTTAATCTTTTGCTTTGCCGGGAGATATTTTTGAATTCAAGATAAAACTTAATTCTAATCAGAAATAGTTTAGTTCTGTTATTTTATTTTCTTTTATTAGGCAACATGGAGCGTCCAATTGCATATGGTTTTCTTTGTGAGGATGAATTCATATATGACGTTGTTGTTAGGGATGCCAGGCTGAGGGGTGCTATTGAAGAGTTGAGAGTCCGGATTGTGGACTCAGCTTCATCTGTTTCTCTAGATGGGATTTTGGAGGCAAGTTTCGTGTCGGCTTCTGAAATCAGGATTGTTGATTCCAGAGCTGAAGTCTTAAATACTTTACCGACTCCTCCACCTTTTAAAGGTTTTGACTGCTTTAGGGCAGTAGCTTATTTCGATTAATCTCTCGAGTTTATAATTCGTCCGGACAACTGAGTTGTATGGTATGTAACATCAGTCCTGACAGTTGGTTAAAATATGGTTTGTATTGTCCGTAGGTTCTGCTTGTTTTTTAATATCTTAATTTTCAGTATCACTTTAAATGTAAGCGATATCTGTGGTTAAGTATTATTAATTTTTTAGTATATATTTTCTTTTTTTACTTTCTTGTTTATTGCTGATCTTTAGTTACCTTATATTCCAGTATCAATACATGTTTTATTTGATATCTGTTAATAAGTGTTATCTTTGGTTAGTTAATGTTTAGTTTATAATTCGTCCGGACAGCTGAGTGGTATTGAATGTAACATCGGTCCTGACAGTTGGTTAAAACATGGTTTGTATTGTCGTTAGGTCATTCTGGAACTAAAATTGAATACCTTAAATTCCAGTATCAATTTAACTTTATTTGATATCTGTTATTAAGTGTTATTTGTTCTTAGTTTTCTTATTTATTTGTTTAGTTTTGGGTTAAGATATTTTTGTGTTAGAAACCTTAATTTCCAGCTATCTATTTAAGAATAATAGATATCTGTTGTTAAGTGTTGTTTTTTTATGAAATTTTATTAAGTTAAATATTATGTTCCCAGCTATCTATTAGATAATTATAGATATCTGGCATAGTATTTTGTTGGGTCTTACTTTAATAATTATTAAGGTTAAATAATTATTTGTTGCATCTTATGTATGTGCAGCAATGTGTTTTCAGTAGGGAGTTACCGTTGAACATTTATTATATGTACTTGGACATATTTGTTCTTGTATAATGTGGTTGCTTTGATAGCTATGGTCCTTTTATGGAATCATTTTGTACCTGAGACAAGGTAGGACCTTGTTTCGGTTTATCAATTTCATATTATGTCATTGATGATTAGGTGGTGTTATGGGTGTGATCTGTATTTGATAGCAGCACACATATGTTGAGTTGTGGGTTCGGTGTTACTCTAATTGAGAGTTTTTTGGTTTTGCAGCACTTATTATTATTCATGATAAGTTTTTGTTTTTTTTATTTTTGCAAAACTGTTTATGTTATGTCTACTATTTAGTAGTAGATACCTACTTAATTATTTTTATTAATTAAGTTTATACCTTTCTTTTGTTTAGGTTTTATTTAATATATTTTTCACAATTAGGTATGAGAGCTTATGAGCTGGAGGGCCAGCTCGAATTTTCCTCTTATATCGCGTAAAATTCTTCCGGGAAGGGAGGTACTGTTACGTAGAAATTTCATTTCTGTAGATAATTAAATATTTATAATTTTATTATTATCGATTTCTTATTATCTGTCAAATTCGTAGACAAGGTAAATTATTTATCTGTTGACAGCTAATTACAATTTCTTAATTAGTCTGTGACATTTCTTTTTGTTTAAGATATTGAATGTTGCCAGCTGAAGCGAACTTTATAGTCCCCGAAATGTTATTGAAAATATAAACATTTTATTTATAATTACTATTCTAAATTTCATTTATTAATCATTATTAAAGTTAGCATATCGCTAGATAATTATTTAAAAGTAGCTGTCATATTGTTTCAGAAGTTTAATAGCAGCCAACGTTGTGTTATTGTTATATTTATTAGTATAGCAATTTGTTATAAATTTATTACACTCGTTTCTTCATTTAGATAATTAGGGCATTGTTCTTAAATTATTTAAATATTGGTCTTCTTCCGATTAATATCAATTTTACCCACATTTCGTGTAATGCGACGTGTGCATAGCCACATTGTTTGCTTATTATGCATATTTTGACTATAAAATTCAATGTCGTGACCTTTAGAGTCTTTTCTTTCGGAAGCACTTCCGAATTGAATATCTTATTAGCCTTCGGTGAGTGTTTTAGTTATTTGTGATCTTATTAACGCATGTGAAGCGTTGTTTCTTAAATTCATTAGCGTGTTTAATTGCAGGGCTAATAATTTAATATGGAATAATTATAATTCCTATTGCCGGCACTTCCCGGGCAGTTTCAAAGTTTGTTGGAACAATATTTCGTAAGTAATTTGAATCTTTACTCTATATTAGGAGATGTTTTATAGGTTTTGAGACTTTATTTAATATTATTACGTGGTAATATTTCAGTATTTGTCCTGATTCGACCCTGTGAGTCGACATAGGCTAATATTAGTGCTTGCGAGGCCTTTATCCTCCATAAGGTATTATAAATTATTAATATTTGAATAGATCAATGTGTGATTAATTTTATTATGTAGTTTAACCTGTAATTTAATCATTACAGGAGGTTTTTTTTGTATACCCTAGAAGATACGGGTAAATTTATAATTGGTTCGCGGGGGTAGACGTGAATCTTCGGAGCGTCGTCCTGTTTGACCTGTATCCTGCTTCCTGACTAGCTGAGTTTAAGAAGCTCGTCTTTATTGTAATCCCGATATTATGGTGATGTACAAAATTTATTTATATCAATAACCAACACTTCCACTTTTGAAAATTTTATAAAGAACAAGTGTTTGACTGTGGTTCTCCAGTACTGACAAGCAGGAGGATCATATATATGTCTTCGCTTGTTAATTGTCAGTGGCGCCTAGGATATTACTATTTTAGTAATGAATATATATATAATTTAAAATAAAGTATTATCTCAAGTAACCCACCGCTGAGTCTAGCTGGCATTCTTTTTTGGCATTATTGTCATTATTAAACAAATTCTCCTATTTGTTGTTTAACATTATAAATTTTAAGGTTTAATGTATTTTGTGTATTATTGAACAATAAATTATTTACACATAAACCCACTTTCATTATTTTTGTAACAACATTTAACAATTTAACTTTCTAAATATTATAGTTTTTTGTTTTAACAAGTTTAAAAATGTTAAACCAATTTATTCTCGATTTACGATATAACACGAAAATATTGGAAGTATTAATCATAACAGCTGAAAGTAATATAAAGTCTAAAGTTAAACAATGCTTTTTTGTAAAATATCAATATTCACAGCTCACTTTGTTGTGAACATATAACAGCAGCAGTGAGATTGTAACAATTAGACAATTATTAACAATAATACTACAGTATCTAAATTTTATGTTTAATGTTATTTCATTTTTTTCATATTAATATCCGCTTTATATAAAAGACAGGGTCTTTCCTTTCTTTTTGATAAAATGTATCCAAGTGCTCATTCATATTATTATCGTTCCAAGATAGAGCTATGAACTCGTCAAGTATTTTATTATGTTTTATTGGAATACATATATTAAATTAAAAGAAAACCACCTGGAATAGCAGGAGCTTGTCTTTAATTGACGCTTTCAGGGTTCGACTCCTGGCCGAGGCAATTTTTATTTGCACAGGCCAGTTAATAGGAACTCCTATCTTATATATTTTATAAGAATATCTTTGAAAATTCTATGACCTGTAACCCGCCAACCAAAAGGGCTCATTCTATAATAAGAAAGGTTATCTCTAGCCAGTGGGACTTATATAGACGGATACCTTTTTTTGGTTAATGTGACTGACATTTTAAATAATCTCAGATATTTTTCCCACAGCAGTTCTATTTTTTCATTACTAAAATATTGTTGAGATGTTTTAATAAAATCATGTCATTTATCTACTATACAATTGAACGAAGTCAGAATAATAGAAGTGTTCTACCATTTATTTTAAACTGACTAAACCAAGCAATTTAAAATTCTGAGAACGAAGACATCTGTCTGTTCGTGAGCTATCTTGTTTCACAGAGACGTAGTTTTAAATTGAAATATTATCTTATCTTAAACCTATTCTAGTTTCCGTGGCTGTATGGGTTTTAAAGTAAAATTGCATGTCATTCTTAAAATGTGTTGAAAATTCATTTAAGGTGACTGTTTCTTTCACTTTAAACTGACTATTTTCTTTTTCTCACTGTTGTTTTACTTTTGTCAAGCTATGGCATATTGTTCGTGTCAAATATTTAATAACATTCCAATTATTTATAATAATACTAAGTACAAGTGCTATTATGTGTAGACCTCTATTAGGTTATCTATACATATAATAAAATTGTGACTTATCCATTTCTGTACATGGAAAATATTAAAAAAAAAAACATCATAGGGGACCTTTATAAGAGAACCCAAAACAATGGTTTTGAAAAACCGTTTGACTGTTTCTCTGTATGTTCGTGCACGCTAATCTCAGAAACTGCTTAACCAATTGGAATGCGGTTTTCAGGAATATATTATAACGGTCTTCACTTAAAATTTAGTGTTTATTTTATCTAAATCGGTTAAGAAATAAAAAAGTTACGTCAATTTATGTCAATCACGTAATAGCTACATTGCAAATCTTATTCTGTACATGTAATAAATCTGCAGAGGAGTAGTCTTTGTACATTGAAAATATTTAAAAAATATGCCAGGATTTAAAGTGATAACTAACAGAATCCATTTTCAGTATTATTTTAATCTTGGTCTGTTTTTATCTGTTTGTCTTTAGTTGTGGACACAACACGAAAATAAAATATTTTTCAAAAATTCGTACAGGGGCCCCTGTATAAGAGCAAGAGAACCCAAAACATTGTTTTTTCATTTTGTCTGTTCGTCTGTATGTCTGTATGTTTGTGCACGCTAATCTCAAAAACGGATTAATCGATTTGGATGCAGTTTTTAGGAATATATAGTCATGGGATCCACTTTATACTTTGTTTTTTTTAACAATCGGATAACAAATAAAGAAGTTAATAATCTCTTATTGTCGTACCATTGCTGCTTACCAGTTTGAAGGTTTATAGTTTTTACATACTTTGGTAAGTACAAAGGGTACTTTTTATAAAATCGAAATCTACGTGTACGAATTCGCAGGTACAGCTAATAATATAATAAATGTTGGTTAGGCAACGTCAATAACTACCCGCTACTACTGGGAAACCGTCCCGTGCTCTACCAACTGAGCTACCGTACGGGACGGTTTCCCAGTAGTCGCGGGTTCGAATCCCTGCCCGTATCGGTTTATTTTTCATTCTATATTTATATAAATTTAAATAAGCTTAACATGGCTATACATGTTTATAGATATTTTCAAAAATTAATAAATTATTTTATGCGTTATACCCTTTTAACATAGTTAGAATACTGAGTAAATATGATTTTAATTGGTTAAGTCATTAAACTAACAAACGTTCCAACTTTTGTAACAATAATGAATTAGTTCTAGAAGTAACCTGGTAAGAACATGTTACTGATCCCACCTCTTAAATCAGGACAACCTCACTTTATGTCCGAACAATCTGGCTTTTCTAGTAACTGGTTCTTTTATTGCTTCATTTCTTACGAGCGTGCCGATCACTTCAAGCATTTACAGTCTCCGTTGTTATAGTTCTGTTAAGACGCTATTTCCTCTGATTAGAAATCAGCAAAAGACATAAATATTTAATACCTCCACGTAAAATAACAAAAGAATATAAGGTACACATACCAATTACCAACCAATGTCTCTTAAATTAATATAAACATATTTTGGATATATGTTACATTTAGTAGTATATTAACAAAATTATATAAATATATAATGAAAAATAAACCGATACAACATAACATTTTATTTAACGTCAGGAATCCTCATGGATACACACCTCCATCCAGGGGATGATGGAGGTGGTTATGTGAGACTCCTACTCACTAAACCTGACGGTTGCCGCCGCCGTCATAATGGGACACCACGGGATCGCTTTCGCACTCACCGCGATGCCCCGACGTGATCCACGGAGAGGGCACCCCGCAACGAGGAGCACCCATCCCTTTTTCGCAGGTTTGGTAGATTGTGGAGGGATCCCCTTCCCCCCACCCAAGCCTGCTGCCTCTGAAGGGGGTCGAGACCCCCTTCTGGCTGGACTCGGTCTCAGGGAATCAGGTGCAAAACCCGACTCGACCATCATCGACCGTGCCCAGCCCCACCGCGGTAGTCTCCCCGAGAGGAGACCACCGGTGAGGCCTCTAAGAGAGCAGACTCTCGATACGACCCAGCGGGCTCAGCGGCTCTGGTCAAGCCGCGAGCCACGCGCCGGGCTGCACTAAAGCCCACTCAAGGCAGAGGACCCAACGTCGAACCCGACAAGTCGGGAACCCACCACGCCCAGACTAACCATCGCCTAGCGCAACCGTGGCATCGCACTCGGCAACGATCAAGCCAGGCAACGTCTCGGACCGTCTCCCCACCAAGCAATGTTCTGTCAATGCTTGGTAGAAAGAGGTCCAGACCCCTAAACGACGCAGACGGCCTCTTCCTCAGCAAGAAAAAGACCACCGCGCAACCCTCCCCATACAGCGGCGGGATCACTCCACAGTCCACTCTGCTAATCAGAGAAGTACCAGGAGCGATCCCGCGGCCAGCCCCGACAAAGAGGGCCTGTGCCCTCCCCCCCGCGGGCAGGCCACCCCGAAAAGTTACCCGCCCTGGCCAGTCATGGACCGGGCACAAACCACCATGACCGACCCACACCGCGCCAACCACCGCGCCAACATTAGCCAACGGGAGAACCCGAAGGTTCTCAGTAACCGTTGTTGCCCAGGGAGCACCACGAGGAGGTTCCCGGCGTTCGCCCCCTAAAGCGGTACTACCCCAACCAAGCCAACGTATCCAAACTGCAGTCAATTTCCACTTAGACTCTACCTTTTCATGTTTTTAATCTTGTCGTACATATCTTGTTCGTTTATAAAATAGGTACATTATATATTTTTTTTTCCTGAAACTTATTTTAAGACATTTTCAAGTTTATCAGCTTTAACTCTGTAGTTTATTTCTTTTGACGGTATATTTTTCTTTAAAAATATAAATAAAACTCAATTTTTCAAATAACAGGAAGTGTGAAGTATAAAATATTACCCATTCATCAAACATTCTCATCGATCACTCAAAAAAAGGTTTCACTATTTCTGAAATGTCTCGTTTCAGAATACTGTCGTATTAGATTGAAAGTGTTAGCAGAGTTTAGTTTTGAAACACATATCATAAAAGTGTGTACAAATAATATAAAAACTTTAAGTTAAAACTTTAAAGTACGTTCAAATATGTATGTACATCAATTTATATATCACCGTTAGAAAGAGAATTATGTGAATGTCGCTAGAAAAAGAATTAATTAGTAAATTAATATAAAGTCATACGACTTTATATTTCTGATACAAAAACAATAAAAAAAAAATCGGTGAATACAAGAAAAATCTCTGAATAAAAGATATCTTGCGTACAGTGCCGTCTACCGGATCCAAGCATGCCGAACTTTTTTCTTTTTCATTACGTCATCACAAATAAAAATGCTTCAATGATATGTCAAAATAAACAGATTTGTAGAAATTAGGGAAGAGGAGCATGCGGGGGTCATACTAAGTCGCTGGCAAGAAGTTTCTTGAACAAGTATAGAACAAAGTCGGAAATACTACTTATTGGCTTTACAAGACGCTGAAAAGTTTAGTGAAAAATAATAAAAAAACATTAGGATTTTTTAACCACCATAAAAAAATATTTAGAACATAATTTAAAAAACAAAATCTGTCAAGACCCAAAACGAATTAGGGACATTTACCCAAACAAATATTAATCGTACTTTTTTACGTCCAATAAATCAGCTGAGAGAAATCAAGCCCGGGAAAACTCAGGGGAAAAAGGTTCGACCGAATTTAACAGGCTTTTTAGGAGAATCCAATTGAACGCAAAAAAATTAAACAGTTATATTATTTAGCTGCTTTAATAAAGTCAATTGTGGGGAAGAGGGGTTTTGATGAAATTTATGATGTATCATAAAGTATGTAATTATTGAATTAAATTATATAAATGTTTGTTAAAAAGCACACTTAATACAGCATCAACGTTGTATTAAAATTTTACATTAAATCTCATTTAGTTAAGAGTATTAGCAAAAACAGTCTATAATAGACTCTGAGGCTCAACTAGTTAGTACTTGTAACATTAATGCTCTATGTAGAGAGACCTTATCCATAGATAACATGTATGATAACATAATATTAACATACGTTCTCCATTAAAAAAAAACATTATAAATAAAACCTACTTTCTACAAACCTCAGATCTGTTTTCTCTTAAAGATAAATGGATCGCAAAACATTGTTTAGATTTGCAAGTATGGGACTTTGAAAACGATAATAAAAATCCGGATGGATAGGGGATAAGTAGTACAGCGTGGAATATGTTATGTCTATTTCTGACTTGAATTGTGAGTTCATTTACTAAAACACTCGTTGAAGCTGATTGAAGATATGTATATATATACCAACCAATCATTGAGCTTAGCAGTCTAGCATCATCATGATCATAATTAGATTAATAATATTATATAATGATTTAACTGATGATTTTATATTAAAAAAAATATGTATTTTTACCTCATTAGACTCGTAGCTAACAACGTATAAAAGAAAGGAAATGCAAGAAAAGAAATTTTTTAAACAAATTGAACTTATCGAACTGAATTTAATGTTTGATGCAATGTGTTGTTATCGGAAGTATCGTATAAAGAATATTAAACGGTTCGAGTTGAGGTGCATGTAGTTTGTAGTTTATTTATATGGCATGTGTAGTTTATTTATATTTGAATATTTATTTTTTATTATTAATTACACTAAAGATCCCCTGTCGATAAAAAAGGAAAACAATAATTATAAATTATTTATGTCGTTGTTTATTTTGGTTCGAACAAATTTTGCGATAAAACAAATTTTATCCCTGAATAAGGGTATAAGGTATATTTATTGAGGTATTTGGATTTTGAGGCACAGCGAAATAATATAATAAATAGGAGTCAAACGCTTTGTTCAAGTAATGAAATAAACAAACTCATAATAATCAGTCAAAATTGGAAGTTTTGCTAAGTCAGAATTATTATAAATATGATAAATAAAGGTTTAGTTCTTACTCAATATATTGAACTAATATACAATAAATAAAAAAAACGTCAATTTAGTGAAGTCCGACTCTTTTTGTCTTTAATAGACCGAATAAGACCTGCGAAACAAAGGTATTTAATTCTGCATAACTAAAGTAAGTTCTGACCGTAATGTAAAACAAAGGAGAGATTGTTCTGGAATCTCTTCCCGCCTCCGTTCCAGAACGAACAATGAAATCACAGCACATTCATAGCTCAGGTTCAATTTTATTACAAAGGGTGGAGCCGTTCTTTCATTTTTACTCGTTCTTCTGATTACTTCTAAGGAATGTTTTCAAAAGCAATTTCAGTGCAAAATTAAATTAGAGTGCAATATGAAACTCTATGAAAATTCTTTGTAATAAAGTATGTAATTTAAAGTTTTTTAGTTATAATTGTTATATGAGAGTATTAACAAAGGGATGAATTTAGCACACAAGAATGCTTGAGTGCAAAATTGGAGATGTTGAAGGTCTGCAAGAATGGGACTACGCAAAAAAGAGAAGGGTTAAAATACTTTAACCAACAAACATTTTCTATATGACCTCACCATTCTAAATAAAAAAATGTTACTGTAAAATGCCATGTTCAAAATTCTAACAATAATATTATAATTTTTAATTCGCGACTTCGAATACAAGCGTAACCAGGACTTTTCACTAATTTAATTGCAGTAAGTAAGATAGAAAGAAAGTAATTCGTAGTAGTAGATTCTAACTATGATTAATAAGTCGAAAACAATAATAAAACTAATTAAAAATGTTAATTATTTTCACAAGTTTTGTATTTGTCCCACCAGTCACTATTTTAAATTATTTTTTTATTATTTCTATAGCATATAGTAGTTCCATATTTCATCAAAAAGGAAGCATTCAGATCAAATTTCGTCTTTAGGTGCGCATTGGTAGAAGAGTGGAATTCTTCGGTGTCCCACCACTCAAACCATTCAAATAATAGTTAGACAGAACGTAGAAATTCTTTGGCATTTTTTTAAAAGCAATAATATAAAATGGTTAAAAATCTAAACAATATATCATTCACGTGTAAGTTCTGATTTCCTAATTATAAGTCATCGTTGACCTAATTTTGGAGTTACAATACACCTATATATATTATATACATAGGTTGCATTTTGTTTCTATCGTCTCGATTTTCAGTAACTGATGTGCTTTCGAGTTCGCAGTATGTTTTTGATTGGTTGTTTGAATTAATTCTGACAAATAGACCAATAGAGAAACAGACTAAACTAATATTTCGGTTGTTATCATGTTTTTCCTTTACGAGGTGTTTGTTTTTGTATTTGCTATAAATGTACAGTCTTATTATTAATATTATATTATATTGATTATACTATACTATTATTTCCCGGTTTTAATACAATCTACTTCACCCACCTATTTTAATTTAAATGTGAACGGATAAAATTGTATAAAATAAAATAAAATGTACATACACAAAAAAACATAATATACAATTGTCATAAAATATAGTATACACTGTCTGAATATGATTGCGAAGCAATATTGAATATATATTATAATGTCTTAAGTAATAGAATCTTGTTTTAGAAATATTTAGACATACATTTTTTTTATTTAAAAAACAAAGAAATATCTACGTAATATAAGTTTGAACTGAATTTTAAATCCTATTAATTATTATCTTTGATCAGTTTGGATATATATATTGTTATTTATTTAATATCGAATATCTGTCGAACAAGGAAATGGGCGTTAAAAGTTTAAAATATTTATACTTTCTTAAGCTTAACAAGGTACAGGTACAAGTTAGGTACTACATACATACATCGTAAATATAACATTAAGATAATATTTCGAAAGTACTGTAAACTTACAGCGTTACTACGCTCAATGATACGGCCACCAAAATATAAAAGCAACCGAGACGTCCCGCGTGTATACAAGATTCCTTGTGATTGCGGTAAGTGTTACGTAGGGGAAACTTGTCGAAACGTAGATATATAAAGACAACAACATATAAGAGGTGTAAAAAATGTGGACAATAATGGCTCAGCGATAACTAAACACGTTTAAGATTCGGAAACGGCTCTATACAGATTTTTTGACAAAGTGTCCTTTTGAATGAGGGAAAACCTTTTATTAAGTGAATCTATTGAAATCAACCGTCTACTGAATGTTAATAGGGATAATGGTTGGCAAATAGACACACAGACTTCTTTCATTTACACAATTTTTTCTGGAATATGATAATATTTGTTGTAAAGTATATCTTGGAATACTTTAAATTATCCTCTTGTGCTTTTTATAAGTCATCCCGCGACGGCTGCTGTCAAAATATTGACGAAACAAAACATGTTTTATAATTAGAACTGTTTAATTTATAAGCTTAATAATAATTTAAAGCTTCGATATCATAGTTTTAGACATTTCGTGTTGTTTTTTTTTCACGAAAGATGTATATACTTTTTTTACAGATGCAGCTTTTAACATTTATACCATTTAAATAAAAAAAAATATTTTGTATAAAAATATAAATATGCCGGTATACGCCTATGTTAACACATTTCTATAAAGTGGTTTAAAAACTTCTCCTTCGTACTATTGTTCTTCTATTTCGCAAGTGCAAGATCGCTTTTAAATAACTCAGTCCAGAAATTTAACAGAACATTCTTGTGTATTTTTAAAATTTCTTGAGTTGTCATAATAATACTATATTCTTTCGTAAATCCTTTTATTTTCGAACTTTGCAACGGAGGAACTCAATCCTTAATAGCATCTATAACATTTATAAGGACTCCTTCTATTACTTCCTTTAAGCTTAGGCTGGTGAATTATTTCCTCTCCCTTTACCTTCTTATTACCGAATATATTATAATTTTGTACATTAATGGTTATACTTATATATAATTCTGTGTGTATCTTCGTCTAAAATATCTGGAAATATCTTTTTTAAGATCTTTTTTTATTCTCTGTACATAAATAAAAACCGAAATAGATGTGTAACGATGACATTTTCCCTTTATAATAAAACCACCCGGTAAAAGGAGCTGTCAAAAGTTACCTATATATTGTTTTAGTTTCTTTCTCTGTTGGTCTGTTTGTCGAAATAAATAACATATATCTATATGTATATCTTAGGTATAAACCTACTGCGAGTTTTGAACCCACATAGCTACTATGCAAAGAACGACGAAAACAAAATACGACTAATACCAGTTATTTATTACAAAAGTGTATTGTAATTAATTAGTTAAAGTATATGTTGATCGTATTGTGATTTACGAGTATTTTACTATATATCAATAAGTATATACTTATAATATATATTGTATTGATATACAATATATATTTCTTCGATGGTTTTTCTGTAATATACCTGGAGTGAAAATTAAATATATAATTTTATTTACAGCGGTATATTGATTGTATTTTGATCTGCATAATTAATTTAATAACTATTGAATTAGTATTATATGTCAAATAAATACATATCAAAAATAGTCAATTACTTTAGTAACTTAATTAAAACATAAAGAAAAAAGACATCTTTGTTCGTAAATTTATAGGAATATCATGTCCTCTTAATAAAACCCTCAGCATGTACCTACCATTTGTCTTGGTAGATATTTCGTTTGAATGAAACTAATAATACGTACTATTAATAGTTGTACGAAAATATGTACTTATATACATATAATTTTATTAATACGCAGTAGAAATCGTAACTGATGTATAACATTAACATTTACAACATTAAAATTTACTGATAAATCACTAAAGTTGTTTTGTCCTACATATTTCTGACTCTTATAAAAATCTTGAGTAATAAGTCTTCATCAAAAGCATGTTCAGAAGAAAATATGTAAACTTTTCTTTTAAATAATAAGAAAGGATAAACAATGTTTAAAAAAACAGCAGTCTATTAGCCAGCCTTTGTTAGAAAAATGCGAGGAAGGGATATATACCTATTTTTCTTTGCTAACACAAAAAACATTTTTTAATTCAATTTTGTATTCCATACTGTGATTTGAATAAGAGCCACATTTATTTAAAGTAATGATATATCACGTGTTGGATTTGCTACTGTTTATATGGTAGGAAATAAAGAAACATATTTTTGGTAGGACCAAATTCTTTAAAATTATTAATTTATTTAAAGACCTCAAGTATTTTTTTTAACCAGAGAGTTATTTATGGCTTGTGAAGATGAGGCTCTCTGCGATTTTTATAAAGAAGGGATCAAGATTGTTATTTTTTTACAAACAAAACTTGCCATTTTTCAATTTGTAATTTAATACATTGTCATCAAGTTTATAGGAACTTGTTTATTAACACATACCTACATGTTGAAATAAATGTTAACGTATTGAAATTAATTTTATTATAATATTCATGTAAAAGTAATAAAGGAGATTTACTAAACTTTATACACGCTTTAAATTTTCTTCTTCATAAATATTTAATCAAGATTATTACTAAGAATAGCGATGTTAACGCCGTACAGCGGCTCTGGTCAATCCGCGCACCACACACGGGCCGCACTAAAGTTCACTCAAGGGGGCCTAACATCAAACCCGAAAATTTGGGACCTACCACGCCCAGACCAACCATCACCAAGCATAATCGTGGCGTCGCACTCGGCAATGATTAGGCCATGCAACGTCCCGGACCGTCTCCCCACCAAGCACTTTCAACAATGTGCTTGGTAGAAAGAGGTCCCACTGCCTCTCACCGTCGAGCAATAGTTCCGAAAATGCTCGACGGAAAGCGGTCCAAGCCCTAACCGCCGCAGACGGCCCCTCCTTCACGAAGAAAGTAACCGCCACGTACTCCACCCATACAGCAACGGGACCACTCCACAGTCCACTCTGAGAGAGAAGTACCAGGAGCGACCTCGCAGCCGAACCCCGTCAAAGATTACCTGTGTCCTCCCACAGTACAGTATTACAATGTATAACTTATTTTGTTATTTAAGGAAATATTAAATTAATTGTATTACCACACGCAAACCATTTCGATTTTTTCACAAATATGTTTTCACGAATCGAACCCGAGAATTGGAAGTTAAATAATTATTAGTGGCCACCTCGTAGCTAAACTATCATCGTTAAGCTCAATTTAATTAACTTGAGAGTGTTTTAACAAATATTCATTCGACAAATACAACCGATATACGATACAATACGATAAATATCTTAGTATAATTTTATTCTGTAACGTCAGGCCACATACCCTCTTAGCGGTAAATTGCAGCAGGATAAAATAAGATACAGACAACTGAATTACTTATTATATACAGCTCACAATTTAAATAAGGTGTACATGTTGTTAAATATTTACACTGTGTTAAATACTTTTAGAAAATGTTGACAATAATTTAAATAACGTCTAACAAAAAAATAAAAAATAAATAAAGTATAAAGTGAATAAAATAAACACTAAATATGTATTAAAACAAATAATCAAAAGTTAAATAGATTAAAATCCAGTCTAAGAATTCTACATACATTTTAAAATAGATTTTAACTTACTTGTTTTAGAATAGTACTTATTTATTTAATTAGATTAGTTAGTTTTCTTGTACTTATTCGATTAGTTAGTTTTCTTGTACTTATTTATTTAATTCGATTAGCTCAAAATAATTAATTAATATGTACTATTATAATAAACTTCTATTGATTTATTTCTAAAAGGATATTCGGTAATATTAGGTGATTATAAGCGATTGCAATAATCGATTTGAGAATTTCTGTATATATTAAGTGCTATCATATAGTTAAGTGGAAGATTCTCAGAGTGGACTGTGGAGTGGTCCCGTGGCTGTATGGGTGGAGTACGTGGCGGTTACTTTTTTCGTGAAGGAGGGGCCGTCTGCGGCGGTTAGGGCTTGGACCTCTCACCGTCGAGCAATAGTTCCGAAAATGCTTGACGGAAAGCTCTGAGAGAGAAGTACCAGGAGCGACCTCGCAGCCGAACCCCGTCAAAGATTACCTGTGTCCTCCCACCCTCGATGCCCGGACAGTTACTGGACGCTGATCGACGGTGAGATGCGATCAGCGTCCAGTAACTGTTCGGCGGAAAGAGGTCCAAGCTCTCCCCCCGCAGGTAGGCCACTCCGAAAGGTTACCTGCCCTGGCCAGCCATGGACCGGGCACGAACCTCCCTGACTGACGCCCACCCCGCCGGGTCTTAGCCAACGGGAGAACCCGAAGGTTCTCAATAACCGTTTTTACCCAAGGAGTACCACGAGGAGGTTCCCGGCGTTTGCCCCCAGAATATAATACCCTCTCCTAAATTTTTAATTTCCAGTTACTCCCCACCACCTCTATAATATTATCAGAGTAAAGTGTTTGTCTCACACTACTTTTACTTCTAGAAAGTCTCAAGGACTTTTCGGTGAAGTCGACGGTTATTATAGTTAGAACAGTAAGGGTCTAGCCCTGTCTACATTTCTAGCTCTGAACAATGTTCAAAACTTTGATTTTTTTTTTGGAAATACAGCCTAAAATAAAATAGAACCTGTACTATATTAATTTAAGCTAATTTGCAAATTTACCTTTGATGAGAAGATCGAACTATTACTTATTGAGATAACTTTGTTAACTGATACTTCGGTAATTAGAAAGTCAGAAGGCAAGAACATTTACTGCAACCACTTAACTAGATTCCACTTAACTATATGATAGCACTTAATATATACAGAAATTCTCAAATCGATTATTGCAATCGCTTATAATCACCTAATATTACCGAATATCCTTTTAGAAATAAATCAATAGAAGTTTATTATAATAGTACATATTAATTAATTATTTTGAGCTAATCGAATTAAATAAATAAGTACAAGAAAACTAACTAATCGAATAAGTACAAGAAAACTAACTAATCTAATTAAATAAATAAGTACTATTCTAAAACAAGTAAGTTAAAATCTATTTTAAAATGTAGAATTCTTAGACTGGATTTTAATCTATTTAACTTTTGATTATTTGTTTTAATACATATTTAGTGTTTATTTTATTCACTTTATACTTTATTTATTTTTTATTTTTTTGTTAGACGTTATTTAAATTATTGTCAACATTTTCTAAAAGTATTTAACACAGTGTAAATATTTAACAACATGTACACCTTATTTAAATTGTGAGCTGTATACAATAAGTAATTCAGTTGTCTGTATCTTATTTTATCCTGCTGCAATTTACCGCTAAGAGGGTATGTGGCCTGACGTTACAGAATAAAATTATACTAAGATATTTATCGTATTGTATCGTATATCGGTTGTATTTGTCGAATGAATATTTGTTAAAACACTCTCAAGTTAATTAAATTGAGCTTAACGATGATAGTTTAGCTACGAGGTGGCCACTAATAATTATTTAAATTCCAATTCTCGGGTTCGATTCGTGAAAACATATTTGTGAAAAAATCGAAATGGTTTGCGTGTGGTAATACAATTAATTTAATATTTCCTTAAATAACAATATAAGTTATACATTGTAATACTGTTGTAATGAAGATCGAAATTTAAGTATTTTAATATACAATAAATGTCAGATAACTTAACGTCTTAGAGTAATGAAAAAAAATCTTAGTTTAGTTTTAAAAATACTTAGCAAGCGTACCATAGAACATTAAAATTTATAATTATTTTTGTATTTATTTTTTAGTAAACAAAACTGAAACTTTTAAATATTATAATGAAAGGTATTAAAATATTTCTCGTTATTCAAACTTATTTCACCGAATCTGGAAAATGAGATTCTTTTAATTAACATTTCAGAGAGAGAGATAAAATTGTTGATAATTTAATTTTGCTTTTTTTAAGATATATTGTAATTTATTTATTTATTTATTTCATCAACATATAATTATAACATCATGACAGTTGACACTAATGCGACGCTACAAGTAACAATATTTTTAATATTTTTAAGGGGAATTTTCAATTATCCTCTGATCAACTTCAATGATTTTCGACAAATTATCCGAAAATAAATCAACGTGCATTGAGATAACATTCAGCATCCGCAAAACTTGAGACATGGAAGAATTCTTGAGTAAATTCAGTTTAAGTGATGGTAAGTAGAATAATAATAATAATGTTGTAATGTATTACTTTAGTCGAAAATAACATTGCAATTATATTATCAGTGCTTGTATATTGATATATATTCACCCCAACTTAGAATTTAAAATAAAGGCCCATATATATGTGTGTAAATACATAGAAAAAGTTTCAGTTTAAATAGGAATATACAATAAAATGTTGCAATAATTCAACTGAAATTTTACAGGTGCAATTGATACTTGTAGCATCATTTTATTTTTCTTTTCAGACTTTTATATTTTAATAGCGCTACTTGAAAATAGTTATGATATTAATGAATAAGTTATTTAAATAAGAAAGATTAAATTAAATTAAATTAAATTAATAAAGAACGGCTAGCAATTCTTTTTTAATACAATTATAAATGGAACTGCCTGGAATAAATGAAACTAAACAACAAAAACGTAGACAAAGGCTGGTCCCAAATATTTTCTAGATATTACAAACGTAAAAAGAAGGTCAAAATTACTTTTTCCGAGTTTAGCAACTATAAGAAAAAGTAATAGCAGTAATATCTGAGGTTAGAATACTGGAGCAGACAATATTGAAAGAACTTTAGGGATGGCTTTTTATGAGTTTTTTACAATTATTTAATGTTTTATTTATTGAATGTAGGTTATTGAATATTTTATCAAAAAATCTGTTAATCTTGAAGTATGTAATATGTAGGTATAAGTTAGAGGAATATCTTTACACATACTTTGTACGGTCGTGCACCAAGTAAGGAGAAAATTAAATTCCCGAAAATAAACAGTATATTCGCATTTAACGGAAGAAAGAGGCATTGAACCAAAAGTAACATAATAACTAAAGTTTTACAGACTGTTGTAGCGCGCTTGCGGTCTGACCGATGGTTGATGGTCCTATGAAACTTTTTTTCTAAGGTTCTATATTTTTTCCGGAATAAAAAATACACAGGACAATATTTCTTGAGAAAAATGGCTTACAAATCTGTTAATAATTGACGGATTGACGTCTTAACATCCAAACGATAAAATTTATTACATTTATAAAATACATTAGTTGGATTTATGAGATTTTATAGTTTTTATAGTTGGATCGTTAGTCATGATAGCTCTTTTACGAGAAAACAGCTTTAAAACTATTTTGTATTTCTAGTATTTGGTATCTTAACATATTATTCGAAAAAAAAAGTATTGTAATCGTGAAATTATTTCATATTGTTAGAAAATATCTTTAAACATGTATAGCCATGTTAAGCTTATTTAAATTTATATAAATATAGAATGTAAAAAACCGATACGGGCAGGGATTCGAACCCGCGACTACTGGGAAACCGTCCCGTCGCTCTACCAACTGAGCTACCGTATCGCTGTCCATCTCGGTGAATTAAGCATTCCATATGTGATCGTCTTTATCGGGACGGTGGTGACATCTATTAGGTTTCTTTCGAAAATCCTAACCAATGTTTCTAACTTTGCAGTATAGATAAACATTTATAAAGACTTATTAAATTGCATAATGTTTTATGATAAGAAAGCCATACCGTACAGGACCTCTATTTCAGTCATTTCTGAACTAAAGTTATTCAAAGCAATATATTTCTCTCTCTTTCGAAGTAACTATCAAGAATCTCTGCCAAAAGACAAGTCTGCTTTACCGTTTTGTTTAGAAAAATGGCAGAAGTTAGGTGATCAGGTAAAGCAATCAAAACCGTAAAAGGCGGGAATTAGATAAACGCATAAAAATAAAGTTAAACATATGTTTTTAAAAATGAAAACTCTCAATATAATTTACTGCTGTACCGAAATAGTTATAAACAATATAATACAATTATCTTATAATTTGCAGACTTAACATAACATTGATTGTTGTACTAATAAACAATTAGTTGTACTAATAAATAATTTACTTAAATAAGGTTTCAATTTTATATCACTGCCATGATATCAATCATATTATACACTATGAGTCTCCTGTGATTCGCAACAAGACACCGTTGATCTCGTTACACGATTTAATATTTTTATAAAATCATACAAAATAATGTTGGTAATAAAAAAATATAACATTACCAAACATCATCTACTTAGATCTTATAACGTTAAAGAATAAATTATAAAAAAAGTACAAAAACGTAACTTTCGTAGCCAGAAAGGAAAACGGAAGTCTATCGTTTTTCTTGAGAATTAATCACGAATTTAAGCTGAAACTGGTGACATGTCTCAAATTTATCTCTGAATAGTTTTTTGGAAAACGATTGTGTAATTTCTTTACATCCGGTTGTATATTAATTTGAACTGATTTTATAAACGCTTATAGTTTTGTAGACTTATCATATGAATTTTGAGGACCTTAATCAAGTATATAATTTGAAATATATAGGTTTCTCTGTGAGTATGTAATACAAGTAAAGTAACATCATTAATTGATGAAATAAGCAAAGTAACCAAAAAATATGTATAATTTAAAAAAATATACAGTGTAAACTCTATATAACGAAACTCAAGGGACTAAGCATTTTTTGTCGTTATAGAGAGTTATCGTTATAGGGAGTGAACAAAAAAAATAACTTAAGTAACAAGATTAAGAATAACAAAAACTAGACCAACCTCGGATGTTTCGGAACTTCAAAGTATTTTGTTACTTGATAACATAACATAAAATATGAACACATTTCTTCGTAAAAGAGAAAGGCTGTAACGCTATAAAGAGTGTATCAATATGAGGGTTTTAAAGCAAACCAAACAAGTTGTGCTCACTTCTACTTTATAGGGAGTTAATCGTTATAAAGGATAACGTTATAAGGAGTTTACACTTTAAAAATACGTTTAATTTATGCAATATAAGTAGTAAAACATAAAATCGCAAAACACTAACTCTAATGGACTGTTGAATATAGAACTCTTTCCCTTATTTGCAAATATTTTAGCCGAGCAGGTGCTTACAAAACTTTTCTTATCTTAATATTTATCAGAAAACTTTGTTACTTTAGAAAATGTACACAATTTGAAAAATAAAAGCTGAAGTACATTTACGAAACAATTTCTTATTAATACAAAAAAAAAAATACAAATATACTTCTTATTAATCTTCTCTTGTTAATTTTCTTCTCCTTTCATCCCATCTCTTCAATTAAAACTTATCTTTAAAGTATTATTTTTTAAAGCAAAATCAATGATTTAAAGTGATTTTCGTATAGATTTTTAGTTAGAAATATCCAATCTTTTCATTGAAACTGTAAGTCCAACAACTCACACTTTCAAAATGAGCTTATAAAATCTTCTAATGGAATAGGTAAAACATTTGTTAGTATAAATTCGTTACAAAATAATGTTATTTAATAATAAAATGAACCAATTAAATAATGTAAGTTTCTAACCGACAAATATTTTAACTGCTTGGTAGATGGGATTCAATTAATTAAACAATATAAGCAGTTCGATATCGAAGATCAATGTCAATACTTCTATAATTCTCAATTCAGAAGTATAATCAACATCTTGAATTATATGCAATTATATTATGTAACTACTAGCTATAATCACGTAATTTAATTGGAATTACATACAGTTCACGCCGCGAGTCATGCTTTGAGCTTATGAATAGGTTCGAAGCTAGTCGGGAAAATTCCGATATATATTTAATAATCAATATGGTTGACTTAAGTTTAAGTTATATTCCATATTTTATTTTTATGTACATACAGAGATTGAAAGAGAGAGAGAGAGAAATAATTTAATTAAACTAATTCTAATGAAGATGAATTTCACTCTTCACTACTTTTATTTTAATTACTTAACAATCATATTATTTTATTCAAAATCAATCTAAAATATTTTTGTTTTATTTAGATTTTAATGAGTTATTGTTTTACTTTTAATTACTTTTAGATGTCTTCATATATGATATATAATCATTATAAAAATAAAACCCCTATTTTTTATTTTATATAAGAATATAGTCTGATTAATGTTTTATAATGTGATATCGAATTTATTATAAACAGACATATCAAAATAAGAACGTGAACAAGGCAGATGATAAAAATACTTACGTAGGAAATTTCAAGACTGTAAGAGGAAAATTGTTTATTCAGACAAAACCAATCTGTCAGCGGAATGATAAGACTGACCAATACTTTGAAAAAAAATATAATTAACATCAAGTTGTGTGTGTTTGGTTTTAATAATATTTTACTTAATTACAGATTTTTTTTTTGAAATCATGTTTCGTTTTGAGAAAACTATTGCAGAGATCTTGTTCCTTTGTTTGGTTATTATAAAAAAGTAAAAAAAATTAATAAATATTATATACACCATTATAAAATATCAAGTCCTCTTTACTCTGTAGGCTAATTATCCATATGAAATGTATATGCACAAGGCCATGCCGTTACAACTGAAACAAGATAGAATAATTGTGGCTGAAAACTGAAACATTCCTTTTATAATGTTATATAGACTAAAAGAACTCCATATTAAAAAAACATACCTATTCTCTTTTTGGTGATTTCATTATATATATTAGTTATATGACATCTGCATGTGTGCGGTCAGTTGACTGTTTTGATGACGACAGCGGATGCGTGTTAGGTGGATGGGGGGTTGAGGGGAGGGGGTGACCAAAAACAGTCCAAGCGTAATAAATATTGCTGTTGCTAGTTATTTAGAAGAAGTTAGAATTTGAATAATAATAAGATATTTTATGATTATTACTCAAACAAGTATTATTACTTTTAATAGAAACAAAATCTTCGTAAGTAAAACGTATCGTACATTTTGAACAATTATCAAGAAACACGGTAGTGTGTTTATATATCCTAACACGAGAACCCCCACCCCCCTCCCCTCCCCCCTTATGATAGGCGAGGCTTAAGAACTCACCTCAATTTCTTAAATACCCGTCTTTCTAAATTATGTTTATTATACTCAAATTTATCAAGCTTATTTCAGATTATATTATCTGAAAATGTTGTACTTAATTAAAAATATTCAGAATATACATGATAATTATAAATATAATAATATTCTACGATAAAACCCTAGAACTTAGATAGCTAACTATATAAAGATATATGGCAGAAATATCACGATGTTAGTGAATATTTTATTATTAAAATTAAAAGAATACTATCAATATCAATAAATTATCTGCTTAAGAAAAGTCTTACCTTAATTAATGATGTCTCGCCAAAATTCTCATGTATGTGGGCTTACCAACTGCAGTACAGTTAATATTTAATACGTAATTTAATATTTTGTTTTAGATTACAAATAATTATTATATTAAATCACGTGTAATTCTTTTATTAATATTGTGAGGGTTGTTATATAAAATAATAAAATGCTGTTATAGTATAGTAGATTCAATATTATTTGCAGTAATCTGGTAAAATAAGAAAAAAAAATAGTTCATATTAAAAGCAAATATCTAAAGAGAATCAAAATGTAATATAAATATGGACTGAAAAATAAACCGACACGGGTAGGGATTTGAACTCGCAACCTCTGGGAAACCGTCCCGTGGCTCTTCATTCTATATTTATATAAATTTAGGTAAGCTTAACATGGCTATACATGCTTATAGATATTTTCAAACATTAAAGAGGTTTATATATTTTTAAAGTCTCTTAGCAAAGTATATAAAAGCGTGCTGAACTCTACTCCTAATTATTTCGGAAACCTTATACCTACTCTGGTAATAAAGCATTTTAATTTGAAAGCAACCTATGCCATTTTTAACATGGAATGTTTATTTATTTAAATTACTTAAAATTTTTCCTGTCTCATTGCTTCGTAAAAATAATCTTAACATTAGTAACATGACAAGAACTCCCTGGAGTTATCAGTCCTGTACGCATTTTTTAATTATTTGCTTATTACATACATACACAGTCAGAGTCAAATATATTTTTTTTGATGTCCGTTCGATTAGTTGAGCTCATGAGGTTCATCTTGTCATATATAGCATTTACTTTGACCAATGAGAACATTTTACAATAGGTACAGTCAGGTATCTTTTACCAATAGATTCCTACATTATCCCTGATGAACATAGGCTATATTTAATCATCATCATCCCTAATATTATAAAGCGGCAAGATATTATTGTTCGTCTGTTTGAATTGAATAGGCTCCGAAACTACGGGACCGATTAAAAAAAATCTTTTACCGTTAGAATTCCACATTATCCCTGATGTATTAAGTAACATGATTCAAGACTTTGTCATATACCTATATACGAATAATAATAAATATAAACATTTGGAGTTAAAATAATTTACAATCACTAATAACACTATGTCGTAAAAGTCGGTCTGTACATGGATGCTTTCAAAACCAAGATTATGACAAACTGCCTGACAAATCTCAAAACAATAGCAATTGTTTGGAAACCGTTGGAGTATGTGAGCGAATATGTTTACCAAGGCAAATCCTTTGAAGCAAATAGCAATGTAAATGAAATAGACAGAAGTATAAACATAACATGGAAGAAGTACTGGTCACAAATGGAAGTCTACTACGAAGGAAACTACAGTTTCTACATGAAGAAAATAATTATGGACTCTTATATACTACCTTGCCTAGCATATGGAAGCCAAACTTGGGTATTCACTGAAAAAGTAAAGAACAAAATCCTATCATACCAACATGCCATGGAGCGAAATATCTTGAAACTGAGGAGAATACATAAAACAAAGAATAAAGATATCCGAAGGAAAACAAAGCTGACATGTAACTGGCTAAAGATAGAGGAGGCTTTTATTCAGAAAGGGACCTTGTAATTAAATTAAATACTAACACAAAAAAAAGATACAACAAATAAATTCTAAATTGCATGGAAAATAAAAGTTTAATTAAAAAGAACACTATGGTTCAGGGGTTAATATATAAATAAGGGATTTACATAAGGGACAAGGTTTTTTTTTTCTATATAGCGCGGGCGAAGTCGCTGGGAATGTCTTGTCATAATATAATATCTATTGAACGTTTACGAACAAACTGTTAGTCTTTTAAATGGTTTAAATAGTTCTTGGAATTAACTATTTTTCAAATTATTATAAAATTTTAGAAACATGTTAAGTCTTTTTCTCATTCTGTGCGGGATGAAGGTATACCGTAGTACCGATGTCAATGTCAATGTTTCATAATTCGGAAATAGAGTCTTAGCATTTACCTTATACATTGATTTTTTACAAACTAATTTGATGTGTAATATAGCATATCTACATTAAAGTTCGTAGGAGTTGGTCCTTCGCCTCTTTGTAAGCTACGATATTACATCAATTATTCATACATTAATTTCATTGCGTGGATGAAGAGGTGAAACGAAAGATAATAGTGTATTGCAGTGTAGAGATTTACATTTGTACACTAAAGATACAACTACTATTTTTTAACTATAGAAAAATAATACTAGTTACAGAAAAACATATAATGTATATACATATTTATTTTTATAAACATTTCTTTTTTCTAATTTAACAGTAAAACACACTAACACAGGTTGTAAGAGGTAGTGTCTTATAACCTGTGCTAGTTTAAGTAGAAGAAAGCTTCTTCGTTAAAGTAGAAGATGAGGAAATATTTTTTTTTGCTTTTTATTTTTGAAAATGTTGTTGACGAGTATAAGAACAATTTATTATTTTGTTTTAGGAGTAAATAAAAATGAAAAACGATCATTGGTAGGTACAGGACTCACAAAAACACTTTTATCCAGTTCTGTGAAGTGATGTGCTGTTTTTTTTATACTCCCTAACCTATTTTTTTCATTTTGAATATCCGCAATAATTTTAGTATTATTAGTTTTGGCTGAAATATTTTGGTAAAATTTTAATATCCAACTTTGTTAAAAATCTGGTTAAAAAAAAGTTTATTGATTGGTTAAATAGTTTTTGGGGATATTATGCATATAAACAAAAAAAAAAACACAAACTAAACGCAACATAGTACATCCCATCTCTAATTTATCTCTGAATGAGGACTCTCAGATGAAAGGTTTTTGGGGATTCGAATCAGTAACCTCAACCTGACCGTTCAGATTATTGTTTCTATCTTTAAAAAAAGTGGTCTATCTGAAGAGGAGCGAGCTCGTGTGATTTTTAAAGAGACCTTGCATTGGTCGTTGCTAAAATTTGCACAAAAATTTAGATTTAACTCTTAGGAACCCAACAAATTCTATACTCCTAATATGGTCATATACGACCCGGAATCAGTGCCGCGTCCTATGCTAGCCGTAGCTAAAAAATATTATTTTAGGTTGCTTAGCATTGTAAGATATATTAGGTTTTTAAAAAACAACTTAATGGACCTAACTTTGTGGCATAGAATAACTTGAAAAAAATGTTACAACCGACATCAATGTTTGAGAATGTCTATAATAATTATTAATTAGTTGGCACGGTATTATTTGATTTCTAAATATGTTATTGCGTACCCCTTTATTTATGAATCTTTTTATTTAGATCCGATTACAAATCATCGGCCAGTGTGTCGGTATCGGTACAGAAAAAATATGACTGGCACATTTTGAATCCTTTTGTCTTCAATCAAGATTATATCTATATATTTTTATTTTGTACATTTATTTTTATTTATATTTTAAATTATAATTATATGTTCTATGTATATGTACACGAAGGTATTCAGGAACAATAAGTAGGAATTTTATAATAAATAAAAATTTGTAGGTAAAGTTAAATTTGTATTTTTTAGAACAAATGCATTAAATGAATTATATTATCTTTTAATGTAGTATATACTATCCATAGTAATATTATAATAGGTAATTACAGTGTCTTGCTGAAATGGAATGATGCATGACGAAACATATATTTATGTTTTATTAATTAATAATCATTGTATGAGAGACAATTACCTACTATGTTGTTAGACTGGATGAAAGCAAAGTTGCTAGAAAAAAGTGGTGTCTATTATTATATACGATAATATTATTAATAAATTTTACTCAACATCTTTTTTGACATATTGATCCCAATTTTTTGGTTGCGGCTTCCACGTATAAATAAAAAACACGGAAGAATAATAAAGGCATAACTGAAGGTTTCCACTTAAAAATAAGTGGCTTTTAAAATAATTAAAACAACTTAAAAGAGTAACCCTTCTAAGAAGGTAATTGCCCAGTCATTTATCTTCCCAAAAAGGACTTCAAAATTGTTCACCCGAAACTAAGGACTCATCAACCTAAGCGGATAGTCAGAACATTTTTTGATAAAATTGAAGGGATAACGACAAGGGAATTATTATACTACAGGATCATTATTACATGTTTAAGAAAAATGTATAAAATACTAACTTTAGCATTCATAAATAATAGCATGATATTTCGATTATAATTGAATCATAATAAGGATGTCATTCATTTGTAGTATAGTTTTATTTATTTAATTTAATAAATATTTTGTGATTTAAGATATGGAACTTCACATTAATCAGTATTAAAAAAATATATTAGTTAATAATAATAAATTATATTAGTTCTTTTATAAGGGCTACCGTAATAACATAGCTTTTATTTATTTTATCCAATCTATTTAAAAATAATAATTTTATATCAATACATAAATTTATAGAGAGAGATAATTTTCATATTTATATATAACGCAGTATCTTGAAATCCATTATGATGTGATAAATAAGACCCAAAAGCAATGTTAAAGATATCTAGTACCAATTTAGGTACAAGATTTGGCTTTTCTCCAAGGACTGACGAAAAACGAAACTCAAGATAGTACTTAAGATGTTTTATATTGTATTAGTCCCTTCTGGACCGCTGATTTCAATTTAGTTCTGAAATAGTTTATCCATATAACAGTCATTTATTTTTGTATTCCTTGAATTATTTATTTAAGTTTCCATACAAGTTTTATATAAAACAATGTGAGATTTAAAGTGACTGCAATTAGTTTACTAGTACTAGTACTATGCTTAACTCTTTTGACTTATGACCTATCCTATCGTGTACGTTAATTTTAAATCCAGGAAGGAAAACGATCTTTCCGTGTCCAGTTTATATGTGAATCGTGTATTGTAGTAAATAGTGTTAATGTGTTGCATATATTTATATATTTAAATGTTTATATACTCATCTTTTTGTCGTCTTATCTTATTTATTTGTGACCAAATTACCAAATAATAATCAAGGTTTCTTTTGGCAAACATAAGACTGATTATATTGAATAACACTTATATATATGAATAAAGCAGTCTCGTTCTTTTCCCGTTATTTGAGGTTGAATCTCTTTATTTTTAAACTTTGCGCTAAGCTGCTTTGTCCTGAGTTGTCTTTGGGTCTTAGTGAATAGCTTTTTGGCAATTCGTTTTTGTAGCCGGCTGCCACTTGACACTAAGGTAGTAACTCTCATGGAGAGCTATGAAGACCCTTGCCGATAGAGGTCTTAATCACCAACCATACTACACTATTCCACCTCATAGCTTAGCTCCAGAGCAACCTGTGACTGCAACATGTTAACAATAACAACAAGTAACAAGCAAATTTATTTCAAATACCCATATCTATTTTCACTTAGAGCTGTGATAAAATCAAACTTACAAACCAATATGTAGCAAAAGTGATACGTAGCAACGTCTTATAGCACAGATGAAGGAAAAATTTTGAAAACCGTAAAGTTTTATTTACCTTTTATAATAATAATAATTTTAAAGTTACTACCCCTTTGCTCATAAATGTGTTTGCACTTTCATTCAATTGAAATTCATAAAACATACTCAAGTATATAATACCTTTAAGCTGTAATAAATTCTTTGTCAACGTAATCAAAAGAATAAACAACAAACAAAAGAACAATTTAAGCCACATATTTTTAAATTCGCAAGGGAATCAAAACCTAAGGTACTTCCAGGAGGCTTAGAATCTTGAAATCATGAAGCAATCTTTTATATCATATATAAAGGAATAACTTGTAAAACTTTATATTTTTAGTTACATTACATATTTTTTATATATAATGGCACAGTACCTTTCGTGCGCGAGTCCGACTCGCACTTGGCAGGTTTTTTAATAAAAAAAAAGCTTTACATGGTTATATACAAACATGTTTATATATAACTTCATTATTTATTTCGGTTGTGGCATTTTTTTAATTTTATTGTAAGCTACTAAATTAGAAACAGTAATAAAAAAAATCGAAATAAGTCGTATATGTCTATAAAATAAACTTATATACGTATAAGACTTCTTATATGTATAAAATATTATTTATAGAAGATGCGGCATTTCCATTGACAGAGCGACGGGTCGGTGGTCCTGAGATCTTACGTTTGAATCCTTTCATCAATATTATTCTTCTAGAAAACTGAATCGTCTTCTCAATAACTGTATTTTATTTTCAGCTCTCATGAATATGGTCACAGTCCATACTATATACCTTTCAGCTTTGTATTAAACATTACAAAAGTTCAAGAATTTTGCGAAATATTTTTCTTTTTATATAATTATCATCTTATTATAATTATTATCTTATATATTTAAAATGCCGTTTTCATTGTCTTAGTGATAGTATGTTTATCTATGTAAATAGCTGTCAACTACGTTCCACTGAATGTTTAATTCTTTGAGTGCCTACGTGGCGTTCTGACTTTCAATATAATTTATTTACCACACTGTCTGTGACTAGGAATGCGTAATGCATTGCTTTCATTATATTACCAGAAATGTATTCAAATGTTTAGTTAAGTTAGTATAAAAAAACATTTTCTATCCGAGTCACCTAAGATAAAAATGTAAATCTATATTCTTTTTTCCCCTTTGGACTTAACATTTTTTACTCAAATTATTTTATGTGCGCGGCAATTTGAATATTACCTTTAAATAATATAGTTTTCTTCTTTGTGAACAACTGTGCTTTTATTTGATATTCTAGATTTTTAAATGAATAAGACTTTACTTGTATTTTTATTGTTTCGTTTTCCTATGCAACGTAATACGCTCTCTGTTTATTTGCGGGACAGCTGAAAGAAAACGATTGTGGCATTATGAGTGCCTGTGCAGGTTGTATGTATAAATATGAATAAATAAATATGCAGTCATATTAATACAGACTTATTAATTAAAATATTTAAACAATCTACACAACTAGATAATTTAATTGTGGGCTAATTACGTTATATTTTTAAATAAAAATAAATATATCTAATTTTATATATCTATTTTTTTACTATGATTAATAAATTTAATTTAAAACAATATTAAGTTTGTAAATATTATAACTAAAGCCATATCGTACCGTAAACAAAAAAACTTTACTATTTTTAAAAACAAATTATATCAATCTTGTATTGATTAAATTATTTTTTATAACAGTATCACATATAAATATTTGCGATATAAAAAACCATATTAAGACGAAGCTTCTTAGCATTCCATGGATTCACCGAGCGGGTGCCGGGCCCATCGGTTGCAAGGAGAGGAGTGCAAGCAGTGCCTGGGACTTGCGACCCAGGAGTAGTTATAAGGGGCCCCTTTATTATGCGCAAAAATGTTAAAAACCTTGCCATAAATCTATTGTCTAGTCTTTCCATTCAATAATTAATAAATATTTTGAATTTAAATCTTTTAACTCAAAAGGATTATTAAAACTTAAGAATTCGAAAATATATTGTTCGACTTGGAAAATAAGCATTTCAACGATTTTATGGAGAGGAGGTCTCAAACTTAAGCTGTAAGTGGAACTTTGTGGCACATGTCCAATCTAAATTTGAGTTTATTTCAAAACATCTCTATAATATCTTCGTTTGTGGTTTTAAGTTGGTTGTATTGTGATTGTAATCAAATATACAATTTAAAATCTATGGGTTTCTTTGTCAATCTAATGACGTATAAATTTGAAGCCTAAAGAATGCCGAAAAGAAAATCGAAAACATAGGAATAGATAACAGTATTTTAAGTACATTTTGGAATACTCCTTGGTTCACTTTACAATATATTTGTATGTTTCATTACAATAACAAAGTAAGCCAAACCAATAAAAATATTGTCGTGTATTTGCATTCAGATCATATTATCGGAATGCAAACATGAAACCGATTTTCATTGGACACCTACATTTATTCCAGTATATAACTAAATGATGATTATACACATACATAGCCAATTTACATATGAAGGGGTCTATATGAAGCTATTTAATATAATCATATTTTTAAATTCTTAACGAACGTATTCTCTAGACTAAAGTATCTATCTGTTATTTCTAAAATTGAATACTTATAAATGTATGACAAATGTTACAGAATGTCTGTCATTGGGAAAACCACTATAGTTAATAATAAATGTTGTGAGGTACAGACCTCACAATATTTATTATTAACTATAGTCTAGTATATTTTTTTACTCCTCAATATATTATAACTACGTAGTATAGAGAAATTTACGAACTAGATTTTTTTTGCTAGTTGCATTAATTTTAAAGATATTTACGCCATTTTATGTAAAATTAAAACATTTTAACATAATTTTGAATTGACAGTTGATAAATATACTTTAATGACTCTTTAAATTTAGAGGCTCAAATTTTTTTTAATACATTTATGGAATTAGCTTATAATATTGAGTTAATATAATAATTTCAGATAATATAAAAGTTTTTGTATTTTAACTTTCGTGGACCGTAATGATTATTAACCGTAATGATTATTATATATATTTACCCGACTATAATCATGTAATATTAATCAGTGCAAATTAATAACCGGTTAATACTACATTATAACCGGGTAAATATATATAAATATAAAAGTTACCTAAGTTATAGTTATGAAATTCGTTTTTAAATTAAAGTAAGAAGTTCAGTGACTGAATTAAGAAGCAAAAATAATATAAAACAGCTAATTAAATCATAAAATGCGTTTTCTCTTTTACAATTTTGTCGAATATGCCGTTTGATACGGATTTGTGTCAACCATTTTTTCACAAAAGTTGTCTTTTGAATCATAAAGCAACCTTAAAAGGTTATTGATACTTTCTGATAAAACATGCTATTGCATTTAAAAATACCTAGATTCCATGTAATTCATAAGAGGATAAAAATATATTGCTTACTCTACATTTGTAATATAAACGAAAAAGTAAGCGGATTTTCCATGGAGTATCTTGCCAATCTTTCTCTATGGTCCTTTTGGAATTGTGCAAAGAGGTTCTAACGTCTTATAAGTGCAATAAATACCTATCGGAAATAATACTTTTGACTTTACATTTAGACACCTAAATCTCAATGGTCTTCAATATGTTCACTCTTTTTTAAACGGTTAAATACTAGCCGGTTAAATTTATGGTATAATTTTTTATTCCTATAAATGTAAATACTTTTCTGGATATTTAGTCTTAATAGATCAAAAAGGAGATTTTAATATGGGACAATAATTGCAATTGCAATTCTAAATAGAATGAGAAATAAGTCAGTTCTGTACTCATTTTCATTAGAAACTATTTGAACGATTTCTATGTAGTCGTAAGAATTGTCCAAATAGTTCATTATTAAGAAATACAATAAGGGTATTGAAAGGTAGGAATGCAATGGAGACTCGTAAGAAATAAGGCGTCATAGAATAATTTAGGAGCTAACATAGGTTATTTGAAAACTCAATTGAGTTTAAATAATGGACACGAATGTTTACAAGTAACCTACTTACATATATTTTCAAAATTATAAATGCAATATTATTTTTAACTAAAATAATATCTTAAAATATGTCTTAGAAAAGCCAAATTAAATTATTAGCTAAATTAATAAGTAATAAAATATACAATAACTTATTTGTTATTTATAGATACATATATAAAATTTTGATTTATTACAATGAAAAATTAAATTAAAGTATAGTACACTATAAAATACATTTCCAAAATATCCTCAAACTTTCGATGTGTTATAATTATCAGTGACCGCCATTTGGTGGAAAAACTCTTATAATTTATTTAGTCCGTATAGTCTGTTGCGTGACATATTCCGTATTGCTACGTCATGACATATTGATCGCTCTTAATTTTAACGAGACTAAGGTAGCCTTGCGCTACAGCCTACAGGTGACCACAAAACAGACCCTCACTTGAAATGTCGAAGCCCAAAACTCCAATAATAATATATACTAAAACCTTTATTTGAAATTTACATGTTTTAAATATTTTTGTTTAATTTTGTAATCTCGTACGCTCGATTTTTTAGGGTGTATAAAATATACTAGTAAGTAATTACAAATAGGTAGAACATTGGTAAAGCTAATTCAATACATTTCATCTATGAATCAAATGATTCGATTTGTTTAATTACACGAGTTACTCTAATTATTATGTATGGAAACAAAACATATAAGTTACAACTTACATATTATAAGACCACACAATAATTGTATGCAAAATATATTGATATTTCATTCATAAAAATGGAAAAATTCATGTGAAACAAAGAATATAATTATTAATATATTAATATTATCAAACGAAGTTTAACACTCTCTTCTACTTGCGATAAATGTTAAACTAAACTAAATAAGAAAATTCAATTCAAATTAATACAAGTTATGTTGATATATTGGTTTGTTAATTATTTATTTAGTCTATTATCGAGATACGACTCGTCTTTCGGTTGATAAATCTAATTATTTACTACAAAATCACATAGTAGGTACCAATTGGTGTTGAGCTAGATATTGTGTAATTTAGATTTTATTTAAACTAAATTTAAGCTAAAATTATAATTTTAATAACATTTTAAGGTTTAGACCATACCCGTCGCTCTACCAACTGAGCTACCGTATCGCTGTCCGTCTCGGTGAATTAAGCATTCTATATGTGATCGTCTTTATCGGGACGGTGGTTGGTTTTCCCAGTAGTCGCGGGTTCGAATCCCTGCCCGTATCGGTTTTTTACATTCTATATTTATATAAATTTAAATAAGCTTAACATGGCTATACATGTTTAAAGATATTTTCAAAAGCATTAATACATTCGATTATTATAATAATCATTAGTCTTATTTCTAATAAATTATTTTAATTATATTAGATAAATTATTTTAATTATATTAGATAAATTATTTTACCATAGAAAAGATGGTACGAATAAGGTAGATAAAACGCATAATGTTCATATATCATCAATTCTATTTGTAAGTAAAATCTTTACTGAAGTTTTAAAAACATATTCTTATATTCAAAGAGTATATTTTGTACACCTTATATTCTAAAATATATACAATCAGGTAAGTTAAGCTTCGTTACAATTTATAAGCTATTACGTAGGCCTTTAATTTCTGTAATCATTTTAATATTTTTAATTACATATATTTTATGGTATATATAATATTTTTATGTTATTAATTTTCTGCTCACATCTAATTAAAAGGAAATGAGTATTCTGTGATATTTCGTAATTCGTATTTTTTAGGAATTAAATGCTATCTTCAAATTACTCTTAGTTTCTTAGAAATTGACGTGAAAATATATACTATTTTATTATTATCATTTAATGTGTTATTATCTAATTTATATGAATGTTGATGAATGAAATATGTTTTTGATAGTCTGTTCCTTTCCGCCGACTAATTGTTGTAATATTTTAATAGGTGTATTTTATAATTAATTACTTTAATTATTTTGTTATTTTATTTAAGTAATACAGATAGCGTATTAATAAGTATTATAAGGGTTTATGATATCCATAATATCCTCCGCATGTACCCCTATCCAGATGAATTGACAAACACACAGTGTTGACTAAACACAAACACTATCAAAGCGCTGAAGATTAAGAGAGATATTTATGTGGATCGTGGTTACTATTAAATATTTTTATACAAGAAAAATAAGGTTATAAATATAAAAAAAAAAACACAATAAAACCTTCTTATGAACATTGAACACCAAACAATACCCCATATTTCTAAAAAATTAAGTACACAAATATAATTTTTAGTTTCAATATATATGATCAAATAATAGTAATGACATTTCTATATAATTTATTACACTTGCGCTATAATAATATGCATATAGTATAAATTAGTGTCTTATCCATACCAAGGCTTACGATCGACCAGATCAGAATTGTGTAACAAATATATTATGTGTGATAATGAATATGCGTCAGAATTAATATAATTTTTCATTTCATAACAAGAGGCGTCGAATTGATATAAAGCGACCGTCGTTTAACACAATATTATTTCCTACAGTATCTGAAAATGCGTTAGGTTGTTCTGTTGTCTTGTATATAAGTCATCCTGCAGCTATTGAAATTCGCAAAAACAAACGAAATTAATAAATTCCTAGATTCGGACTCGGTTAGAAAAGGAAGTATTTTGGAAACTTAAATATTAAAAATAATAAAGTCATTAATATAAAAGGTAATTTTATATAAAAGTCAAAATAACAGAAACAAAAAATGTTGACATCAAAGACTTTAAAATCATTGAAGGTAAACACATTTGTTTGACATATCTATATTTGTATGTAACATTGCTTTTGAAAAAGCACTTTAACAATTTTACTTTCAACGATTATACCTTTTATTTTTATGGCTTTTATGCTTATAACATAACTTTTATTTATACAAATTTATACTGACCTCTGACCAAAGGGTAAAGTCCAACAATTAGCAGTATTTATAATTTTGCAAATATCTGTTTTGTTATTCATAATTACTCTTTTGTTAAGTAGTTCACAGTTATCTGGTACAGGCTTTTATAAATGATTAACCATACAACAAGACGCGTGTTTTTCTAGTAAAATTATTTATTTATTTCAATGAATTAATAAATAAGAATGCACCGGTTTTCGGGCAAGCTTATAATATTATTGATGAAAGATTCAAATCCATTTTTCCAATAATTAAGAATAAAACTAGAAACAAAAATATCAGGATAATCATTATGGTCAAATCAAAACTACAAATACCTTTACATCGTTGTCGTCTCGTTTTATTGCCAATTATTTGAAAAAATCAAAGGCTTTGTTGGATTCAAGTTATAACAAACTTCAATTCAAATGTTACTTTATCAAAGCAAATAGGAGTGTTCTCGAGTTACCGACGAAGTACCTTTGCATCAATTCTACGCTTCGTGAACCCAATTCGCCCCCTTACTCACTCAATACAAGGAGGCACTCATCGTTCATTTTATTTATTTTATAGCTTGTATATAACATTATTGAGTCATGATGTTTATATTTCAGATAAGAATATCCATGTTCAATTTATTGATTCGACTGCGTATTAAAATTGATCATTGAATATAATAACTACGTCATAAAAAAATTTGTAAGATAAAATGTTTATCTGCTTAAAGAATAATATAACATTAATATTAAAATATGTTGTTGAGAAGGCAGTTTAATATACTTTTCGCTCTTAAAAATGTATTTAATCTACTTAAGATTATAGAAGGAATACTGGAACTGAAAATCTGAGCTATTCTTCGAGTTAGAACATAAGGTACATAGGTCTTCAAGTACCTAACGTGGCAGTCACGTGTCAAACACACTTAAAACATAATTGTTACGTAATAATATCAGAAGCACGCTTATTACATATGAACATATAGGTACATGACCCATTATTAATAAAGAACTGAACTAAAATAAAAATATACAAATTGAAGCATAAGTCCAAGTATTTTAAGTTAAACGAATTGATTTGCAGATACAATTAACGTACAAGTAAGTTAGTTTATATATTTGTTGCGGACCAAGTTATCTAACTTGGTAGATATAATTGAATAATCAATTGCAAATTGGTCATTCATTCCGTCAATATTATGGACACTGTTTTATATAGCTTCTTGATAAAAAGCAACCCATTTTTCTTGACCCTTCAAATGTACCTTTTCTTGAATGAGCCACTATGAATATGCCAATACCTACTACATGCCAATTAACTGGCTACGTGACCCATCCCATTTCGATCTGGTTATTTCAGAAGTAATTGCTATAGCAATTACTTCTGAAATAACGATGGAGTATAAATGGAGTATACTCCATGGTTATGTCTTAAATCATATCGTTTAGATATTTTAGATTATTTTCTGTTTCTGGTTGAATCATAATGACTCATAATGGATATTTTGGACATTAAGCAGATCCATCTGCCGATGTCTTACTTTTTGTATGGAGTGAAGGGGCATACGATTTCCGTTCCTTTACTTTTTTATGTAAGATATAGTTTTTATAGCTTGACAAAGTAAATCTGTAAACATTTTGACAATATAAATAACAATATTTAGAAAGATGAATAATAACAGCAACAATTTGACAAGAACGTGACAACTATATAATAATGGAGTAAAAACAAATTTTCACGAACTTAACAAAATTAATAGGGGTGAAAACAACTAACTTAATGATAGGAATAACCTTGAAATCAGAATAAAGCTTTACATTGCCATTACATAAAAGAAATGTTGTATAAACAATTAAAATGTGGAAGGGTCATCACTAAGCCATAGAGTAATTTTGTGTCATTTTATCCAATGGTGCTCCAATAGGGAATTATTATTATAAACTTAATATAAGTTTCATGGATGTTAAAATCACGTATTATTGTTATAAAACATATTTATTGTTATAATATAAAAATAAGAAAATAGGACTAATTTATAATGCACTTCATAAATAGTTTTTGATTTTATTAATTTTCTGAACATTGGCGTTCTTATTTTAAAAGACGACAACTTGAAATAAGAAAATTTAAAATAATTGGGGACAACCAAAAGTATATTCACCCTTTCACGGAAATAATTACCCATCATTTATCTTCCCGAAAGTTACGTCAAAATTGTTCACCCGGAACCGAATACTCATCTTCCTGAGCGGATACAATCAGTACATTATTCGCTAAAATTTTAAAAATAATGAGGATGATATATAAATGTCGCAGATCACAATAATGTCATGATAATTAGTAACTCAATTGATTGATACTCATTGTAACAGTAGGGTGTGAACGATTAGACGTATCGAGTCACGTGATCGGAATCGTTTGAAGGAGCACCTGAGACATTTTAAATATTCGAGCGCATTGAGTCGAGGGGGAATTATCTAGTGAGCGCCTTACAGTTCGGACCTCTCAAACGGGACCGGTGGTTCACGCAACTCTGATAATTGTATACCTGCTAAGTAATTTGTGATAACTGATTACCTACATTTAATTGAAGAATTGTCATATTGTGACTGTGTGGTTTAATTACCTGAGACCTTCGCCTCGGATCCTGTAACAGAAGACTCCATCAAGATCAAGCAAGCCACTAATATGCCTCTATCTCCGAAATATATATTATTTTCAGTAATAAATTTTTAAATTTCTCATGTAATATGAACATTTCTGCATTACGTCATGAGCCCAATGTTAGGGCAAAACAAAAGAAAACTCTATTTCCACTTTTAATATACTTTTATTTAATCTATTTATAATTATTTTATAAAATGATAATATAATCTGTTCAATTATAAGACCGGTTTCCTGCCTGACGTAATAACTCTGCTTGGATATGCGTGTTGGCTGAATTATTCAGTTCCTTTCTTTTTAGGAAACTGATGTCCACTTTTATTTTTACCCTTAGCCGGTTCTTACACCACCTTCGGTAAGTTGGGACGGGTCTACTAAGCTGGCAAACTGTCGATATTTCTATTTATGTATTATACCATAACTATATTTTATAAATATGCTAATAAATTTATTTTAAAATCTGAATTTTAAGGACTCTCCAAGATGTCAGATAAAAAAAAGTCTGAAAACTATTTATTCTCATTTAATATTTACTCTAATAAAAGAAGATTTAATCATTAATTAAATAAAGAGCCTCCGGTTAAAGGAGTGTCAAATAGGAAAGCTGGGACTGAACTGTGGATCAGAGTAGTCGGTTTGTGTGAGAAATTAATAGAACATTGATTGATTGAAAAAAGGGGAACGTTATAGGGTAATAACAACTTGGTAATTTATTATAAGAATCCCTAGTACAAAGATACAATTAACATACTAAGTCTAAGATCGAATAAAAACAGAAAAAAATTAGCTCTAGTTTAGTAGAGAATTCTTTGGATAAAAGAGTATCTGGAGCTAATAAATAGTTTTGCAAATAATTCATTTCAATTTAAAATAAAAAACGCATCATTTGTCTTTTGCAAAAAAACGCATCATTTTACAAGCTTCTATGACAAAGTAAAAAAACTGTTCTGTAGCCTGTTACAAAATTGATTTAGTTTAGACTAAAATCTATTTTTAATTATGATTGATTTCAATTGTTAATTTAATGCATTTTTTTACAGAGTCATTCAGTTCTTTGCAGCGTCATTCAGACTTTCTTCATTAAATGAAACTGATGTTAAAGTATTAGGTGTGTATTATTATTAATGTCTAAAGCAGTATTTCCTAATATCGTATCCGGATAAATATATATGTAACAATTACCATGGTTCACGAAAATGTAATTACAAAACTCCATAGTTTTGATGAGCTTTACTAAAAAAGTAATAGTATACAATATTCTCATGGTTAAAAAAAAAAGTATTTAAATATCTTCCTTTTGATAAAACTGTAGATTTCTGAAGAAAAATGAATAAATATGAATTTATGAACAAGAATGTTTTCGATTCGATTTTTAAATAATTGAAAAATAAACCGATACAAGGGTTCGAAATCCAGTCTGTATCGGCTTATAAAAGAAAAATGAAAACTAAATAATCGCAACATGGCTATGTAACATGTTTTTATAAAAAATATTTTTAATTATTAAGGTACTTGGATTCACCAATATCAAGTTATCTGAGTTATGTTCCCGAATAATATTAATTATAAAGATAAATGTGCTCTGAACCCAGATAAATCCATGAAGTTTTCGTGGTACTTAAAGTGAAAAAAAAAAACAAAATGTCATGTATTCAAATAAATAATAAAAAAGAAAGTTCTATGTTCTTGAGGCTCAAATGTTAGTCGTTAATCCAAGTGAAAAGTGTCGCTAATTTAAAAGGATGGGTTTACATTTTTTCATGACTAGAAAAGTCGGCTAAAAATATTTTGTAATAAGAGGATTATACATTATAGGATATCAAGAAAGGATTTTACATTATAGGGCTTTTAGCCTCTGGGAATTTTTTTACGGGCTTTATTTTAGATGGATTTTTTAGTCTCTAGAGTAACTTAACTTATCAGGACCAGGACAAAGTTATCTTTATTGCTAATATTACTATATGAACTAAAACTATTAATACTTTATGCTAGGCATTATCAATACTATATGGATTAACAGTGGCTAATAGATCAAGAATTTTACTTGTTTGAGGTATGGAATATATTACACAATTGTGTGATATAATTATTACCCCCACCACCGTCCCGATAAAGACGATCACATATAGAATGCTTAATTCACCAAGACGGGCAGCGATACGGTAGCTCAGTTGGTAGAGCGACGGGACGGTTTCCCAGTAGTCGCGGGTTCGAATCTCTGCCCGTATCGGTTTATTTTTCATTCTTTATTTATATAAAATTAAATAAGCTTAACATGGCTATACATGTTTAAAGATACTTTCAAACATTAATTTCGGTAGTGGCATCTTTTCAATGTTTATCTATACTGCAAAGTTAAAAACATTGGTTAGGATTTTCGAAAGAAACCTAATAGATGTCACCACCGTCCCGATAAAAACGATCACATATAGAATGCTTAATTCACCAAGACGGGCAGCGATACGGTAGCTCAGTTGGTAGAGCGACGGGACGGTTTCCCAGTAGTCGCGGGTTCGAATCCCTGCCCGTATCGGTTTATTTTTCATTCTTTATTTATATAAAATTAAATAAGCTTAACATGGCTATACATGTTTAAAGATATTTTCAAACATAAAATATTTTATTAAGTGACATCATTAATAATATGACAAATGAATAAGTAACTCCGTGTTTTAACTTATCACAGAACATGCCTAAAACAGTAATGTTTAATTAATTTACTGTAGTTACTTCAGTACCTGTTTTTAAATGAATGGAAGAAAGTAAATATGTACCACAATCAAAATGATAAACAATAATTTCAAAACACTGTCGCGAACTACTACTGCAGTCTATGTGTCTGTCTATTACAGACTACAGTATATATAATTCTTCTTCTTTTTTACCTATAAATATCATAACACTCCAGACAATTAAAAAACTTTTTTATCTTGGCATTTATCAATAGACTTTATTACTTCAGAATCTTCATAAAATTTGGGCAACATTTAGAGAAAAAACACTTTAAGTCGTTAAAAGCGCAATTAATAAAAAATAACTCGGATTAAGTTTTCATTTGTTGCTCTTTTGATCATTACATCATTTTTAGAACCTAATTATTCAAAAGCTTTTATAAGAAAATAATGTAGAAAAAAATGTTTTAAGTACAAACAGATGGAGTTAAAAGTAATAAAATTAATAATAAATGAACATAATTTTTCTTTTAAAAACTTAACTTAGATTTTAGATTTTTTTTTCATAAAACCTTAAGACAACGATTAAAAGCTCTCAAAACGATGTTATAAATTCTGCTAATAGAGTTGGTATATTATTATAACAGTTTAAACATTTGTAAATTGAATGTTGTCGTCCAACAATAACTCATTATAAATTAAATAATTGACCGATAACTTCTGTAGTTTATATCGTAATTAACAAGGATTTTTAAAATCTTATAGTTATTAAGTTGCGATTTCATTTAATAAAACAATATAAGTATATTCTGATCGAGTTTTAATTCACTAATAATATGAAAGTAATTATAATTTCAATAGTAATCAAATTTAATTATTATATAAATTGAATCCGTCAACACCTAGTTTAATTAGGTTAAGGTGGTTAGGTTAAATAAGTTTAATAAATGAATTTAATATTTTATTGTTTTTTATTTCGGCTGTAGGCTTTATAAATAAAAAACATTTGATGACAAACCCCCACGCAATTATCTGTTACATACTATCATCTATATTATGATATTTAAAAACTTTTATGCAAAACCTTTATTTCAATTATATTTTTATTTTTGCTGACATTTTCATTATATAATGTATGGTCTAGAATAATTTTAAAAATAATAACATTTCTTTTGGATATATAGAAGAATCTACAAATGTGGTTCATGTTTTTAATCGTATTTTCAAATAATTTTTGTTTGTTAGTAATACTTGTAGAAAAATCCAAGCATAAAGAAACTGAAAATTCAAAAAATGCTTATTCACTAAACCTCAACACCTCGAGTAGAAAATTGTTTATTCAGGCAAAGCTCGACTTTCAGCGGAACAAAGAGTGAATGAAACGAACGATAAGACAGTTACCGCTTCGGTGAAAATTTATTACAATTTATATAAATTGATTTGTGATTCATTTCAATGATAATATTGATTATTTTCCATTTTTTATTTTGAGAACTTAATTAATTAAAAAGATATTCTTGTTAACATTAGATCACTACTCCAAGTTTTTTTAAAGTTGATTTTTTATTTCAATTTAATAAAAAGGTAGAACTTTATATTTATCTACAATTTAATAGTTTTTGTTGCTGTATTTTACGCTTGTTTTTCATGAGACTTAATAATCTTGGTAAAATCACAATTGTTAAAATATAAGATTTTTCGGTAAGATGCTAGAAAATTAATTTTATTGAAAAATTTTCAATAGGTTCTAAATCTCATGAGGTCTATATTTTTCTTTTAAACTCATTTCAATAAATATACAATAATAATTTTTAAAAAATACACGGTTAATGTCTAATATTATCAAATATCAATTATTAATTGTTGGACTCCTTCTTCACTTTTAATTTGAACAAAACAATTGTTGAATGATGTTTTAAAAGTTTAAGTTTTTAAATTATGAATATCTTTTTTTTCAGTATTTTTTATAAGATGGTTCAAAAGTGGTCAAAAATGCCATATAAAGTGGCATATTTTTTTGATTCTCCACAAAGATGTAGGTAAAGAATATAGAAGAATATTAAATGACAGTAATTATTGTTGTAAAAAGTAATTTTGTTAGTGAATATTCGTTGAGACGTAATCAAGTAAGGTTTGGATTTCTTAAAAGTTTAATAAAAAACGCTTTGTCATATGAAGATAAACGTTTTTAGAAAGATATTTTTGTTGATAACTAATAGAAGGATATATATATCACCAAGTCATAACTTTTAAGAATTTAACTGTATGTAATAAAGATCTTATTTGGTGACTTATTTTTTTATGGGAATTAGTAATTTATTTATTTATTTTATTTATTTATTTATTCATGTACCATAATCAGTTACAAAAGAGCAATAACAAAGACGTACACATAGGATGAACTTATCTCTTTAAAGAGATCTCTTCCAGCTACCCAAGAGTGTTGGAGACGTAGTTATAGAGGGCAGAGAAAGGTACATTGACATTATATTTTATAAACATAGTAATACAAATGGTAAATAAAATACTTACATATATATTAACATAAATACAAAAATACATATAATTACAATAATAATAATACATACACTTACATACATAATTATAATAAATATAACTTATGTTTGTGACATATAATAATTTTTCAGTCTACGCTTAAATATCATGACGGAAGGACTGGAAGTAATATGGCTAGGTAGGGAATTCCATAACTTCGTTGCTTGTACGGAAAATGATTTGAAATAAAAGCTAGATTTGTAGGAAGGAATATCGAAAGATTTTGCTAAGACGCAGGAACGTTTAGGGCGGCTACTAGGTAATGAAATTTGGAAACGCTCATGCAAATAAGAAGGGGCTAAATGAGAAAAGACGTTATATAGCAAGGTAAGGATGTGCATATTCCGGCGTAAGCGGATAGGGAGCCACTTAAGTTGACGACGGAATTCTGTAATGTGGTCAAATTTGCGTAATCCGAAAACAAATCGGATACACAAGTTTTGTAGGCGATCTAACTTATTAAGTAGTTCCTCAGATGCATCCAAGTAGCACACGTCGGCGTAGTCGAGAAGGGGTAATAAAAGAGATTGTGCTAGCAAGATTTTAGTCCGCAAGGGTAAGAAATTCTGCAAACGTTTAAGGGAGTGGACTGACATATGAATGCGCTTGCTAACATCATTAATTTGCGCCGACCAAGATAAATATTTGTCAAATGTCAATCCTAGAATTCTAACTTCATCGGAAAATTGTATAATAGATTTGTCGTATACTATATTGCTAAGTTGATTAATAATAATTCTATTTCGAAAGTGTCTGCTACCAATTATAATAGCCTGTGATTTTTTGGGATTTACTAAAAGCCCAAACGACTCAGCCCACTCTTTTAGTAATCTTAAGTCATCATTTATAAGATTCACAGTACTATTAAGATTTTGGAATGATGAATGCCTATACAGTTGCAAATCGTCAGCGTAGAGATGGTAGTGGCAAGAAAAGATTTTAGTGATTTCATTAATAAAAATGGAGAAAAGTAAAGGAGAAAGAACGCCGCCCTGTGGGACGCCAGCAGAAAGTTCTGCCCATTCAGAGAATGAATCATCAGAACAAGTAATCTGTCGACGTCCAAACAGGTAAGTACGGAACCAGGAAATTACGGGTGGAGATATGTTAAGACTGCTCATAATAGCTAGCAAAATATCAAAATCCACTGTGTTGAAGGCATTACTAAAATCTAATAGGACGAGGATAGTAAGGTTTTTGTTGGGAAGTGGCGTCTAGCTTCTGCAAAGATCTCTTGCCTGGGCTTTGTTAAAAACTCTGAGATGGTAACACCAGATCCCTTTAGAGAAGCTTTAGTATTCCAGACTTCAGATCTCTGCTTTAACGATGTGAACCGTACCAGAATGGGTCTGGGTTTATCTTTTTTCACTCCCAGACGATGACATATATCAATGTGAGATGTCTTAAACCAGCTCAAATTAAGTTTTTTAATGACATTACTGACTGCCATCTCAGCATTCTCATTAGTGGTTTCGGCAATACCATGAAATAGGAGAAACTTCCGCCGCGAGAAAACCTCATGCCTATCAAAACCAACAGAGAGCAATTGCAATTGGTTTTGTAACATGGATAGTGTCTTCCACACCAGGTCTTTGAAGATGGCATAATCTTGAGCCAGTCCGGAAATATCATTCAAAGTGTTAATTTGTGGCTGTGGTTTATTAGTGTCAAGTGTTTGTGTGAGAGCTTTGTCAAAGCTATCCATTCTGGACTCAAACATTTTAATAATGCCATCCATGTTCTTAGTGACTTGACTATGTAGATCCATATTGATTATATAATAAAGATGTTATTTGAAAGTTAATGTTAAGTTTTATATTGCCAGGTAGTGTAGAACAATATCAATATTCAATAATAAATCATTAAAAGAATGTAAATTAATGATATATGATTTTTAATAATAAAATAGAGATGGAGCAAAAATTTTTAGCTGTTAATGTACTTACATCTACCCGCAAGAAAAAAACGAAAAAAATTATAATTTAGTGTAACATACATAAAGTTTTCAAAGTTACCTTAACCTTTTATAAAATTAATTACTCTAACGACATTAAACTTAAATACAAACCTTGTATTTCATGATACAAAGAAAAAGGCTTTCATATTTATAGCTAAAATGCTAGTCAATGCTTCTCAGGAAATCAACATAAAAGTATACAATATTAGATATGTATCTAAGTTTTTATTATATGACGGAAAGTTAACTATTTCAAAATCAATGATATTAGATAAACTTTATATTAATTCGTATGATATGTAAGAAAAAAATAAAACATGACATTTTTTATTTTATTTGGCATTCGTATTTGTTATACATATCCATAACTTTTAAATATTAGCACCGACCAAAAGAAACATTTTGTGTATTTTTTAATATTAGGTTCTTAATATATGTAACCAGATAAAATATTTTTGTTTAACTTACAATCATATTATGAAAACCAAACCTCAGACCAAATTTTATTATTATCAAGTTTAAGATTTTCTCATTTTTATTGCGACTTTGCACTTCGTTAAGTTAGTGATATTAACATTAAGATAACTAAATATCTAATCCAACTGTCAAGCGATGTGATAACATTTAAATACTTTAATTAGTCTATTTTGAATTTAACTTTAAATTCGCATCGAATTGTTCCAGGCATTGGGAAAAGTACAAACTAATCTTTTATAAACAAAAAATAAGTAAAGTTTATACTGTACATAAAGTAAAGGTAAATAAAATAAAATGTAATAGTTTTTTTAAGATAAGTAAGATCTTAGGATATCGTAAAAACCTTTTCAAGTCCCAGATAACTTTTAGTTTTTTTTAAATGGATTTAACAGTCCAAATGATAAACATTCGTTAAAGTAATCGTATACAATTACATGTTTTATTATTGTTCTAATATTTTTTTTGGAAAAATCACTAATAAAGGAAGTTCTACGTGATTGAAATATTAACCTAAATCAATTCAACAAATACCTACTATTTTTCCAGAAGCATGGGGAAAGTTCCTTAATTAATATTCGAAATATGTCTTACTTCTCCAATATTCCATTTTTAATAGAAAAAATAAATAAATATTATTGTTTTCCTATTTAAATATAATCAATAATACAACAAAATACAATATGATAAATTTAGGTTATCCACCGGGGCAGCTACTTGTATTATACACCACAGATCCGGTCGTATGTAGAGTACTGTAGAGTATTGTACTCACATCTTTGCTAGTGCCGCAAAGTCTCATCTTGCGGTTCTTGACTCAATTGAGAGACGAGCTAAGAAGCTTATAGGCGACTGAATTGTTTGAAGCCAATCTCCACAGTCTTGAACACAGGCGTAGAATTGCTAGCCTCTTAGTATTCTATAGGATTCATTTTGGTGTGCGCAGGAATTACACGATTTTATTTTCTCGTCCCCGTTCCATCACCGGACGTTCCGACGCACGGCAGGTATCTATCCTTACGTTGTGGATACTCCACCTGTCCGAACGAAGCGCTATGCTTCGTCTTTTTTAGTGTGTGCGTCGGTATTTCCGTCCAAATACAATGTGGGTGTCTTCAAGAGAAGAGTGAATAGGTTGCTAGGTTAATGCGCCTTACCACCTATGACGACATCTCCATTCTCCAGCAGGAGGAATGTAGTCAAGCATTAACCTAGTTTTTTAATAAAAAAAAAATCTACCACAACCTAATTCGCCGATCTTCAAGAACAAGTTTCATTCACTTTATAAAGTTTTCCAAATCGCATAAGCCATCTCCTGCACTATAAGGGGATGTTGATCCCATTCTTTTCGTAAAGAAAATGAAGTTGAAACCGTTATCTTCCATGGTAAGTAGTAATTAAGTAAGTAATTTAATCCAGTGTTATCCTAACAAATTCTGCCACATCGATGTAATATATCCACGGAATATTATTTTAGATTTACGACGAATGTGAACAGACGACAGATATAGATTGACACGATTGCATATATAAAAGTTCTCCAAGTGGCGGATAAAAAATTTAAAAATTAAAAATATATCCGATTTTTTTTTATATTACGATAAAAATATAATTTGTATTTTTATTAAATTTGTTGTATTCATTATTCGGAAATACTGCCTAGGTCATTTATTAGAACAAACAGCTAAAAGTTATGATGGAGAGCACCTAACCAGCCTTTTAAAACCTTTTACTACCATAGAGATTAAGATTTCTGTCGATATCGTGGATAAGTTTACACGATATAGCGTCACTAGAAAGAATCTGTTATCTACGCCAGTGTTAAAAAATATGAAGCTCCGCCTATGCTGTAGTTATTGTTTTGAAATACACCCTAACATATATAACATTCTTACGACACACCCTAAACTGCTATAAAGGACCGTTTTTGCAAAAAAAAAATACAGCAGAATTCCAAGAATATTAATAATTGATCTCAAGAATCAGGTAAGTGAACCCTGGATTTGAAAGTCATTTCTACTTTTACTCCTCGAAAAACCGGATTTTCTTATCAATTAATAACATTTCATAAATAACCCATAATAATAACCCATTAAGTAGTTTTTGATGATCTTGTTCGGATTCGGATTAAAATCGGACTTGGGTCAGGTGTCGATGATTTCCGAAAATGAAATGAATATCATAATTAATATTATGACAATCCTATATAATACCGTATTTTATATATCATAGTAAAATTAAGTTACGATGTTTTCCGATATTAGTAATGAATTTTCAGTATGTTATTTTATTTTTATAGTTTGGCAAATAAATATTGCAATTCAGCGGTCGATATTTTCTTGTATTCTGCTTAAAATATTTTTCTTCTTAATAGTAGTTAGTTACCACATATTGTGGTATAGGTAATCTCTTATGGTATTTTTCACACTTAAATATTAACAATTTTTGTGTCTGAATAGAAACTAAAAGTAATTACATTCAAGAATCTATGTTAAAAAAATCTTTTCAACATGTAAAATTAATAAAAAAAAACTGGATTGACTTTATTTCAAAGTAAAAGTTAAACATTTTTTTTTATAAAAATGTTTTTTCAATAAAACGGTTTTTTATTCAGTTTTAATTACAAAGCTCATCTATAGAATTTAACTCATCGGCTTAACTTTAATTACCTGCTCTGGAAACTTTATTGACCGAACGAAACAATTAATAAATTATGGCTATTAATGTAGAGTACATTCCTTGTTAAGTTACGAAACGTTGTAGAAAATTTATAACTTTGTTTACAGTATAGAATACTACTTGGAAGATTTTTAGTTTAATTTATTAGTGATGCCATGTTGGTTACATTGTATCACATAATAATAAGATTTGTAAGAAAGAAAAACAAAACGATTCGAACATCAAATCGCAATTTCTATTGGAAGTAGGAATTTTGATTATAGTAGGAGAGCTAGTGGCCCATCCGAGTAACGGTATGCCTGTAAGGCTAGAAATTCTTATAGTCATGAGTCATAGCATGCTAAGTACGGTAACCATCGCCTGGCAAACATCAGCCCTGCACCTCATCAACCCCTATGTTTTTGAAACTGCAAAAAAAAATTAAAAAAAAACTTGGCGCTGTAAGCTTGAAACTTTTATATGATTTTGTTCATTAGAAAGGAAGTTTAAAAAAAAATTGACAGGCGTGTGCAACGAGCACAAGTACCTGACAGGTGAACCGAAAGGTGTGTAATATATAAGTTGAAATATTTTTTTTCCTGTAAAGTTGAAATTTATATATGTGCTCGTCTAGGCTATTTAAAGTAAGTATGTACAATGACAGGCGATTCTGGCTAGCACATGTACTTGACAGGTGAGGGGAAAGATGCTAGAGGAGTGCGAGATAAATTAATATGTAAGAGTAAAAATCAAGGGTAAAATATATGTATTTTATAAGTTTTAATTAAATCTACATAAGTTTTTAAATTAATCTCCATTTTCATCTGATAAGTCATCATTACTGTCATAATAATAATAATATCAGGAAAAATTACACACATTGATCTAACCCCTAAGTAAGCAAATTATTTGCTTCTGTTAAGGGTGTTAGACAACGATACAAATACATAGAAATACACATATAAATACTGAGAATATATATAATAAACGACCAAACCCAGAAACACAGACATCTATGCTCATCACATAAATGACCGTCTCCGCCGGGAATCGAACCCGAGCCCCATTGCGCCGTGACACGTTAGGCGTCTGCGCTAACCACTCGACCAACGGGGCGGTTAAATCATCATAAGTATCTTCATGTCAGATGTCATCTTCTGAAAGGAAACAAAGTTTGAATAGATTAACAATAACATTATATCTTGGATCTTGCGCTCAATTACATAGAATTCTATATATTTTTTATTAAATGAAAAAGTTGTGTATTACCGTTCACCTGTTCTTCAGTTTCACTTGACTCATTTTCGGCAGTATCCGGAGGCTGTTGTAATATTTCGTAGATGGAAGAAGGCAATATATCCCCCTCAAACCAATTAAATGAGCATAGATGTCTGTGTTTCTGGGTTTGGTCGTTTATTATATATATTCTCAGTATTTATATGTGTATTTCTATGTATTTGTATCGTTGTCTAACACCCTTAACAGAAGCAAATAATTTGCTTACTTAGGGGTTAGATCAATGTGTGTAATTTTTCCTGATATTATTATTATTATGACAGTAATGATGACTTATCAGATGAAAATGGAGATTAATTTAAAAACTTATGTAGATTTAATTAAAACTTATAAAATACATATATTTTACCCTTGATTTTTACTCTTACATATTAATTTATCTCGCACTCCTCTAGCATCTTTCCCCTCACCTGTCAAGTACATGTGCTAGCCAGAATCGCCTGTCATTGTACATACTTACTTTAAATAGCCTAGACGAGCACATATATAAATTTCAACTTCACAGGAAAAAAATTATTTCAACTTATATATTACACACCTTTCGGTTCACCTGTCAGGTACTTGTGCTCGTTGCACACGCCTGTCAATTTTTTTTTAAACTTCCCTTCTAATGAACAAAATCATATAAAAGTTTCAAGCTTACAGCGCCAAGTTTTTTTTAAATTTTTTTTTTGCAGTTTCAAAAACATAGGGGTTGATGAGGTGCAGGGCTGATGTTTGCCAGGCGATGGTTACCGTACTTAGCATGCTATGACTCATGACTATAAGAATTTCTAGCCTTACAGGCATACCGTTACTCGGATGGGCCACTAGCTCTTGGACCATTATAATCTAATACAAAATATTAATTTATCTTGACAAAATTAAATTAAACTTTAGAGCATACAATAATGAAAATATAATGAAGAAACAATTCTAAAATATCTAGAAATTTTAAGATAAGTACGTGATTTTCCTTTCTAAAATCGTAGAGATAAAATTTTATGTAAGAGTGATATGTTAGAATGACCTCGACCTGTACTATACTATACTTTTTAAGTACAGTCAAAGTTTTCTGAATCTTTTCTTAGTCTTTCATTTAAATTGCCTTGTAAATTATAACACGAATGGCTCTGCATTTAAATCTGAAAAGGGCTGAATTGGCCGCTTCTAATTTTGCTTATATACCTCTTTTAAAATAAATTACAACCATTATCCTATGTTACGAAGGAAGGTGTAATTTTATATGATTTTTTTTTATTTGCATTTTGAATTGCTTTTTGAATCAATTAACATTTTGTGGAAATTTAGTATGTTGTTGTTAATTGTATTTTATGACGAATAAGCAGCAATCGAAATCTTCAACAATCATGTTAACAAATTTGTTGCCAGTTATGAAGAGTAGGAAAGGATAGGGAATACTAAGAAATACGGAGAGGAAAAGAGGAGTTGGAACATCCTGCTTTTTCAACCACCTTCGAGATGTAGCTATAATAACCACAACCCGCTGATCTCCTGTGCGAGGGACTGTGATACTACCCTGAGTCAGCTTGTATGTTGAAGAAATAATTAATATAGAATAAAATATTTTGTTTTTTTTACCGGCGACCTAAAAAGAGGGGTGTTAAAAGTTTGACGTGTGTATCTGGGTGTCTGTCTGTGGCCTTGTAGGAGCCAAATGAGTAAATGAATTGATTGCGGTTTTTTTCATTGAAAGCCTGGTCCGTCGAAATGGTTTTTAGCTATGTTTGGTCGCAAAATATTGAGCTGGTAAAAGGTTCTTACGCAATGTTGATAGTAAATACTTAAACAAGTGAAAATTAGTGCATGTGTTATATTATTGTAGTATTGCTACATATAAGATTGTTATTATATAGTAATTTGGTTTGTAGGTAATATAAATATGTAATTATTTATTTACCTACATAATAACATTAACAATAAATATTGTTGTTACAATTAGATTTACGAATTTAGATCTATATATCATTGTTATTACTGGTATGTTATAAAAGTAGTAAAAGATATTGATTTGACGAGCTATCGGAAGTAGCCTTAAGATATTAAATATATTGTATGTACATATCTTATTAGGTAAGCCATAAATGTGTGAAAGATATAAGATTGTTATAAATATGCTTAGGCATTTAAAATGGTTATGTACTATTATATTGTTATTATGATATATTTAATGATGTTTAAAGTTGTGAATATGACTTATCTCCAGAAGCTGCCGATGGCGCTTCTGTCGATGTTGTTATGTTATAAATATGGCTGTAAGCCTCTATTAAAGGTAATCTGTATTGGACAACAGGCAAGATAAGTGATTCTTATACTTACATTGTTTATAATATTTATAATAACTATTATGGGTATTCCATCATATTGAGTTATTAGTAATTGTGTCTAAATAATTACACAGTAATAACTATATTACTGTATTTATTATATCCATGTACTGGAAGTCATTTTGTTATATTAAATGATATTTGTTTAGTTCTTTCTTTTCTTTAAACTTATCCAGATAATGCATTGAAAAATATTATCACATTAATAGTGCGAAGTAGCTCGATTAAATACTTTATACTATATTAATTCTGTGGTGTTTAATTGTAGAATCTTATATTATCTAACACATGCGTAGGTTCATTTAGTACAATATAGAAACTAGTAACATCATTTAAAAAAATAGAAAAAATATATAATATACCTATTAAACATTAAAAAAAAAACCTCTAAAAAGGAAACAAATATTATTTTTACGTACCTACTTATTGAATAAAGGAAGAAGTCAACGCGCTAGTAACTTACCAATTTAAATAAAGAAACAATAATATCAAATCGTATAGTCTAAATCCTCAGTCATTACCTACGATTTTTTTTAATAGACAGCATAGTCAACGTTCGTACAACGAACTAATATAAAGTAACAAAAAATATATTTATCTATTTTAATAGAAATATCCTGCTTCAAATATACCTACTTACACTCAAAATGACTGAAATAGGTTCTTGGAATGGTATTGGTTTCTTGTAAACAGCATTACACAGTTATTCGAATTTCATTCTTATATCAGAGAAATAAGGTTTGGTATTAAATCTTTCGTTATTGAAGGTCAAACATTTATTGGGAAAACTAATATAAAATAATTCATGTATGCCATTATAGTAATTCTTAAGATTTCTTGGTCTCATATATTTTTTCCATAAAACACCGCTTTTCTTTGATGAAATATTAGTAGGTATATCAATAATCACAATATACGTTTATTTTAACTTAATATATAACTATTATACTATACCTTTGTATTCTGACAACAAAGTTATTCTGGTAACTATAGTTGTTACTAACCATTCAACTATCAAAACGAATAAATCCTGCAGTATGTTTTATAATTGTAAAAATGTCTATAACTAGAATAGATGTTAAGATAAAAAAGACATATATATTCCTAAAAAAATTTAAACACTACTACTACTACTACTAGTTTATTTTGTATTAACGTCTTTCGTGGTCGCTTTAACAGTCTGTCACTAAAGCTATGAGTTTTAATGTGTTGTGTCGTTCTATTTTTCCAAGAAAAGTGAAATACCGATAAATAATAGTAAGAAATAGGCATCAAAATCAATCAGATGATATCAAAATATAAAAAAATATACATTGTACATGAATTACCTTATAAATGAACCTAACCCAGAATGAACTCTTAAGATTGTTATTTAAATTAATTTCTTCTTAAATTAATAAGCCATATATAAGGAAGCACCAATTATATATGTGAAAAGATTTCCTCAATTTGTACCCATATAGTTTTATTTTTATATTAAAAAATAATATCATCTCTAAAAGTCATATTCATGAATAAAACCCATGGAAAATAGCCTACAGTTATTTCAACATTACAAAAATGTTAGCTCGAGGAATCTAATATCAGTTTTTACTGCTCCTATCTGTAATTTTCTTTATAGTTACTGCATGTTTCGGACTAGTTAATATGGCATATTTATGAGTTTATTACTTGTATAATATATTTTTGAATAGTGGTTTTCTTAGCTTTTGATGTTTTGAGCTACCAGTAGATCAATGATTATTATTCTATTAGTTCGATGCAATTATAAATATATGATTAATTCATATCATTGATTATTATACTAATAAAATATGAATAGAAAATTCTAATTACCCCAATCTTTACAAGATTTTTTTGATTTAATGGAGGAACTACAACAATCTTTGATATAATTAAAATATTAAATAATTTGTATTTAAATACTTATGTAGGGTTTATTTGTTTAAGGCAGCCTTATTTGCTTAAATTACACATGTTATTTTTTATCTCAAATTATAACATTATTAATTTATAAATTTACAATCCTGTAAGTTTCTCTAATATTTGCTAGGTCAATTTAATTATTTACGCTATTTGAAAACAAAGATCGTTAAAAACTTTAGAGCTACGTTTTAATACCAACTTTTGCAAAATAACAGTAAGTTTTATGTCGTTAATTCTCTAAAACTTAAACTTAACAGGCATTTTATGGCCTTTATAAAATGTTAAAATAATTATCAGAAGATATATATTTGACTTTATCATCATGAACGAACTAGTCTTGCATTGTAAAAAAATAAAAAAGCTTTGTTCAGATTTAAATAAAAAAATATTGTAACTTTCCATATTTGTAATTGGTTTTAATTTTTTTTATATTATATTCGTAATGTGGTTATTATTATATTACAATATAGAATTAAATATAAAAAAATAGGATTGCCTTGCACAAATGGATATATATGAATCGGTAATTTTGAAGCATCTACAAAAACTTAGGGTCGGGCGTAACATATTCGTACATGATCGATCAAAACGTTATCTGTCCCGATACGCACATCACTGACTGTCACACAAACGTCCTTTGTACTGATGAAACAAATTTTACGATTGAACGGCCGTACAATAAGTGAAATGACAATGTATTTTCACATATCTAAAGAAGCTGCGTAAGTGGTCGGAACGGTATAGCCGGATAATATTTGTGGCCGGAGTATAATTAATAAACTTTTATTTTTTGATAAATACTTTTCAATATTTTGATAGCCCACGGAATTACTTCGGTACTCACCGTGACCTATATAGCTACGTAGTTAGAGCATAATTTGTGTAATAAAAAAATTAAATTGATAAACTTTGTTGGGAAAACTAAAAAAAAAATAAGATTGATAAACTTTACAGGCTTTTAATGTGGCTCAGCACAGATGTAAAAAGTTACCTATTATTTGGACATCAATAATTATAATAATAATAATATTACAGGACAAATTATACACTAAGTAAGTAAGCAAATTATTTGCTTGTGTAAAGTAGACAGTAGACAAAGATATAAATATATAGAAATACTCATTATAATCTAGTATGTTTCTAATTAATTAGAGTTTTAGTTACATATTAGGAGCAATATTTGTATGTATGTTCATTTTATTAGGCAAGTGGTAGTCGAATGTGCCAAAAATATTACATAATATTACGAATAGATAGAATGTAGCTACAGTCGTGAAATATTTTATTATCGCATTCCTCTATATCTACATAACTATGTTACGTAGAAACATTTTTCTGAGTAGGATCTATTTCACTAAACCCGAACTGGAAATTTTAACTTTGATCAAATACGATGGTATTTGATCAAAGCAAAGCAAAGCAAAGCAAAGAAATTTGTAATATTCTTTTTTTATAGAATATTTAACTTTATTTTAAATACAATTCACAAATTTCATAGAATTATAAGTAACCAATCTTTAGTTTATTTCGCTTTTTTGTTTTTTTTTGAATATTAAATAGGTGACGATTATTATTTTTACATTCATATCATTGACAACTTGAAACGCACACCTCTACGCTTAATAGCTTCATGCTTAATTCGGCGTTTTTGTATAATTAATTCTTATTAATTATATTATCAAATAATCTGGAAAATATCGTGACTATAGAAATCATGCTATTGACATTAACTATAGATTTATTGTGTATTAAGTTAATAAACTAAAACAAATCTTTCAAGTGCTTAAGTCAAAACCTTTTGCAAGAAATATAGAAAAAAGTTTCTTTAGTAAATTTCTAAACACAATATAAAACTGTGCCTTTTATAATCTAAGTTACCTACACGTGTTACCTTAGTTACACGTGCGAGAGTAAGTCGTTTTATTATAATACTCATAATAACGTTAAAAGGTTTTAACATACTTTTATATTTATAACGTAAAAGTATTTTAACTACTTTAAAGTTTGTTTTGTTGGCATGTTTTATTGAAAAGGGATAGACATTTCATTAGTTCGTATATTTCGTAACATCTTACTTGATAATTTAGATTCTAGAGGTACTTTGAAACCTAGAGGTTGAAATTCCATATCTGATTTTTTTTATATTAATGTAGGTTTTGAGTTAACCACCCTAACATGACTTACATGTTAAGTGTTATTCAAAACATAACGATTCATGGTTTTGCTTTTTTTAGAATATTAAAGCGGAAGAAAAATTTACTACTTTTTTTGCTTTATATTAGTTAAACATGTTTTTATTTAATACATACCATGTATCTTAGATACCATTTGCAAGGTAAGGTTACTAAAAATACATTTTATATATCTTCATATTTATATTTGTCAGTAATGTTTGATCTATATATATTTGCAACCAAAATTATCTAATATTTGTTCAATTACATGTAATTCATGAAGGTTTTAGAAGGGCCAGTTAATTGTGATAAACTGTTTTCAGACAAATCTTATGGCCTAAGATATATACATATAAGATAGATACATATATATAAATGTATATGTACATATATATGGGAAAGTGGGACACTAACTTAATATAGGAAAAATATACAAATAAATAAGAAAACTTAAAAATACTAAAAGAATTAATAAATTAAAAAATTAATTAAACTTTTATTTATAATTAATTAAAAATATATGAAATGGGGTATTAAAGCCAATTAATGAGTTCTTAATTACATTTTGAAAAATAAAATGTTGTATTTAGTTCTTGACTAGTATATGTAATATTGTTGAGGGAAATTAAGTTTTTGTTAATATACTGGATTACTTGGTATAATTATCAATTCTTCCTTATTTTTTATACTATAAATTAATAACAGATATTCCGTACGCTATAAAATGTGTAATAATTGAAAAACTTAACCCATCCGAAGTTTCGAACTTCATAGTTTATAATTATATCTTAAATTCCGTTATGGACTGTAGTTGTAAAATTATTTCTCCGAAGTAAGTCCCACTAGAGAACTAGTAAGTCAAGTTTAAATGCCAAATAGTTTTGTTATTTTGTGGAATTTTATACAGTTTTCAAATATTTTAATTTTGGTAAATATCTTTCTACAAAAACAAAATCTGTATTTTATAATAGTTTTGTTTTCAAATTTTCCCATTTAGGAGTCCTAAATATAGTTACATTTGCGTAAAAAATAGGAGGTAAGTAGAAATTTGTATAAATTATTGTAATAAGCATATTATAGGAAAAGACAATATTATTCAGAACACCTTTTAATTTTCTCTTCTTCCTAGTAATTATTGTTTAACCTACGGCAATACAAAAAGTTTTAGGTTTTTAAATCTTTACATATAATAAAATTGTCACTGATCCATTACTGTACATGAAAAATTAAAAAAAAAACATCATAGGGGGCCTTAATAAGGGCAAGAGAATCCAAAACAATGGTTTTTCAGTTTATCTGTTTGTCTGTATGTCTGTATGTTTGTGCACGTTAATCTTAGAAACAGCTTAACCAATTTGAATGCGGTTTTTAAGAATATATTATAACAGTCTCCACTTAATATTTAGTATTTATTTCATCGAAATCGGTTAAGAAATAAAAAAGTTATGTCAATTTATGTCAATCACGTAATAGGTACCATGAAAATCTTATTCTATACATGTAATAAATCTGCAGAGGAGTAGTCTTTGTACATTAAAAATATTAAAAAAATATACCAGGATGTGAAGTTCTTTTTTTTATGATTTTATTTTATGAACAATCTAGGTTAATTCTTAACCACATTCCACTTAAGGTAGGAAGTAGGTAAGTGAAATGTAGTCTTAGGTGGTAACGCGCATTAAAACGTGATAACGAACAGAATCCATTTTCAGCATTTTTAAAATCTTTGTCTGTTTATCTGTTTTTGTTTTAGTTGTGTACACAACACAAAAAAAAATATTTTCAAAAATTTAGACAAGCAAGAGAATTATATATAAGCAAGAGAACCCAAAACAACATTTTTTTATTTTGCCTGTTCTTTTGTATGTCTGTTTGTTTGTGCACGCTAATCAAAAAAACGGATTAATCGATTTAGATGCAGTTTTCGGGAATATATTGTCATAGGATTTATTTTACATTTTGTTTTTTTTTTTTAACAAAAACAATTGACTATGGTGTCTATTTTAAGAGGTTATTCATTGAGGATTTAGACTACATGATTCGATATTGTAATTTCTCTATTAGCCTTGCATTAACTTACTTGCATTTTAATTTCTTCCTTTATTAAACAGTCCTATTTTTGTATGCTATTTAAGTTATGTTACTGATTTCATATTTGTACTAAATGAACCTACGGACACACGAATTTTCTCTTGTTTAAGTATTTCTATCAATATTGCATAAGAACCTTTCACCGCATCAATAAAACCTCAATATCTTAGAGACAACTGTTCCTATTTCGACCAAACATAGCTAAGAATCATCTCGACGATCCAGGTTATTTAATAAAAAATCCGTCCACGCGTTTGGCTGCTGAATGTCGCAGACTGACACACAGATACATAGATACATAGATCGACAGGTCAAACTCTTAATATATATTATACACCTCTTCTTGATTGGGGGCCTAAAAACTTATTTAATAATAAAATTATGAGGCAATAGTAAAAATCTTACATAATTATAAAAAAGCTTGATACTAAAGCTAGGTACTTATAAGATTATATCGTATAAAATTTTCGCTTATAAATTATTGTAACACAATAATTATTAAACTTGATATTGGGTTCTAATTTATAGAAATAAATCTTCACCTGCTGCTTAACTATGCTGATTAACCCCTAACTTAATAAATATATATTATGTAATTTTCATTATTTATCATATGCATATATATACATATGCATATATTTATTTCTATATCCATTATTATTTCAGTTTTCTTATCTAAGAAGTAGGTTGGCAGTAGAGTGAGGCGTTTACGTAGTCCACTACTGAGTGTAGTTAACCAGTGTGTCGTATTGCAAAGGAACTACTAATTATCCAACGCTTGTGGTTCAACTGTGGCATATACTTTGCAACGTAATTGCTCGGACCCGACTCCCAAAACGGCTATGATGAACTATGTACGATCATCGGACTATGCGTCGGCATACGGTAGAAAGGCTATTAAATATGAATACAAAATAATGTATTATGATTTAAACTTAGAAATAGTACCTCCTGTTAGCGAAATTACACACGAAACAAACCATACAAGTTTTACAAAACAATTTTAAATATGATGTTTTCTATGTAAGACTATATAGAAGTATGAAAAGACTCAATAAATAATAGTACACTATTACTTTTTCTTGACCGCCTCGTTGGTGGAGTGGTTAGCGCAGACGCCTAACGTATAGCGACTCAATGGGGATCGGGTTCAATTCCCGAAAGTGACAGGCATGTATGTGATGAAAATAGATGTCTGTATTGGGTTTGGTATTGGTATTAAATATATTCTCCGTATTTATAATGTGTATTTCTATGTATTTTTACACAAGCAAATAATTTGCTTACTTAGGGGTTAAATCAATGTTTGTAATTTGTCCTGTATTATTATTATTATTTCATCCCTGTAAATGGTTTCATGCTGAAATTTTTAGTGCTGTAAATTAATACTTCCGAAAGCGGCAACAGATGGCACTGTCGTTGTATATTGTGAATCGAGCTGACAGGATTTTAGTTTGTTTGATGTCATCACTGGAGTATGACTTTTTATTAGTTTCTTCGATAGGGCCGAGGTACATCCGAATCCAATGGTGGTTGACGCGACCACCTACCAGCCTAGAGTACCTCATTAGCTTTTAAGAGAAGACCCAAGTCGATTCTTATCGACTCAGATGTCAAAATAACGACTGACAACAGACGATTAGCTTACACTATATCACACACCTACACACACCGCCTTCGCCTTCAAAGGCGAGGCCCTAAACGCACGCTGCTCCGGCGTTCTGCCGTCGGGGGGCGTTAGTGTCATCATACTCTTCTATATTTATATATATACGTCTCTGTGAAAACTAAATTTAGAATGTCAGATTCCTTGTTTTAATACTTGAAAATTTTGAAAATTTTTAATACTTGTTTTCAATACTTGTAAATAGTATTTTTAAATAATGTGCTGCATGTGTTCGGATACTTCGTTCTAGTTAGCAAGTAATAACACCATAATACAAAACATATTATTTTATAACAGTAAAATTCCTTTGTCTAAACATTTTTTACATTACAGAAGATGTTCTGTATTTTCGGATATTTGTATTGTTGTTTGTAAGATTGTACAAAATAACGGGTAAATCGGCATGAGAAGTGCTGACTGTCTCAGTTTTCCATACCAGCACCAAATTTCGTATTCTATAATGATTTTTTGCCAGAACCAATTTGTTGAGCGCTTATTTTAGCTTTCTTTCTGGTTTTCTTTTCATAAGCAAATTGTAAAAATGCAAAGACGAGGAATACTTCATAATAAATTAAATATTCGGACTTCAAGTGGTGCAACATTTTCATCTTGTGAAACAAAACAATCTTTCTGACTTTTTATATTAAGATATTAGGGGGGGGGGGGTCAAAGTTTGTGGGATTTTATATGAAAAGCCAAGACATTTATTTTCAAAGTGTATTTACATTTATTTATTTATAGTACTTTTTTACACTTTTGTTCGATAACTTTTTACTATCTTGTAGGCAGTTTAGGTTTATATAATCCCGTTGCAGTTGAAATTTTGGGAATCCTGATAATTTAAACGAGACAAGTGCTTTTGGCAGTCCTCTCTTGATGTTAACCTGACAGGACGTTAAGATTTCTGTACAGACCGAGACAGATAGAAATCTGAAGGTGAAAGGTCAAAGATGCATTAATATTTCCCAGCCAAACTCTCTTAATTTTGCTGAGTGGCTAAATGTAGCAGATGGTTCTATCTGGTGGTAAAAGCTCACATCGAATAATGTTCTTCCAGTCCCACCATACACACAGCATCACCACCAATACCACCACCTTTTTCACACGTTCTTATTATATATGATCCACTTTTTTCGTCTATTATCAACTTCTGCAAGAACGGGTCCGTTTCATTACGTCTCAGTAAAGAATTGCAAATGAGTAAACGGTACATTAGGTTTCTTACTGTGAGCTCGTGTTTCAGTCAAATACCGAGCTTTTTGTTTACATAGTACAGACAAAGAATTTTTTATTACAAGTTTATAAGTACTATACGTAAAAAGACGTTAGTAATTAATACTTTAAAAAAAATCCATAAAAGGTTTATTCATAATTCATTTAGAAAACGATTGTACCCTTAAAATAATTGTATTCATTAACACCATGTATGTATGCTCCACTGTTCTCCTTACTAGGGTAGGTATGGAGGAGTTATGTCTGACAGTCCTTGTTTTTATTGATTTTTCAATGCCTTCAACTCGATCATGACAACATATTAGCCATCCTTTGTCAACTGGGTATTTCTCAAAAAGAACGAGATGGTTATCTCTTGATTTCCGCGGACGCCGGCAGGTTATTTTGATTTTTGATGTTTTTTAATTGATGGGCATACGTCTGATTTGTATGAGATTCATGCCGATGTACCCTAAGGCGGTATATTTTCCCCATTATTGTTTTCGATTTTCATAATCCTCATCAGCTGTAACCTAATCTGCTCATACCATTTAATCGATAAACTGATCGTACGAGGACGATCTTCAACTGTGTACCTATGCTGACAATGTTAAATTAAATGCCGCAGTTTCCGTGTTAAATAATACCTTACGTTATATTGCTGACTGATCTCATAAATTTGGAGTCACTATAAATTGCGATCATAATTGGTAGTTCTCGCAGAGTTCATACAATCGATCTAAAAAGGAATTCTCTAATAGTCTTTAATAATTTTCAAAATACTTTTCTTTGTCGAGTTAAAAACTTGGAGCTGCATATTGACTATACGTTGTCCTGTGAACATCAAGTAGACCAAGTATACAAAAAAGTGAACTCTAGCCTGAGAACTCTGAACCGACATAAAAACTTTTTCCCCACAAACAAATAACTGTATACGTTTCGCTTTCAGCCTTCGCAAAATGTGAATATTTTTTTAGTGCCTTAGTATTGGATTAGTATAGTATTGAATTAGTATAGAATTGGATTAGTATAGTATTGGATTAGTATAGTATTGGATTGGATATTTTATAAATTTTCTAACAATTATCAGGCATACAAAGTTTAAAAAGAATTACTATGTCCGAATGCTAAACATATTACCCACTATATAAACACCAGTAACATCTGAAACACCTAAATGTTTTGTCGCTGTTTAATTACTATTAGTAGAAATCTAGTATATTTTTATAAAATAAATTGAAGGTCAATATTAGGTTAGTTTTGAACTATTAAATAAATATGAATTAATGATTTTATACTCATCATAATTTTAATTAATAAAAATAATACGGACTAATTTTATAACGAAGTTTCGTAAAACATCAGAAGCAGTTTTAGTCTAGCTTATAACTAATTAGAAACAACTGTAAATGAAGCTTAATTTAGTAGTTTGACACTTGGTGCTATAATGTACAAAATAAGTTATTTATAATGTTTGAAAATATCTTCAAACATAGCAATGTTAAGCTTAGATAAATTTTAAATGAATAGCTCAATTTGTAGAGCGACGAGGCGGTTTCCAAGTCGCGGTGTCGAATCCCTGACTTATCAGTATATTTTTCATTCTATATTTAAAAATATTTATTATTGTTTTACTCAGTTCTTTTTTAACAAAGAGTAAGTAATTTGTCTGCTGTTTCAATAAAAGTATATCTTGATAATATCAGCCATCACTTAATAGCCGTTCTATTGGTCTATTAAGTTCTATTATTAAATATTAGAGAGATAATGAAGTCAGCTGGACGGCTTTTTCGGAACGTATGATTGGACCACCAATGAACGGTTACTTGTACAAAAGGTGATATTTTTAATCTACACATAAAAATGTTGATAAGGAGTCACTAGCCCCTTTTAATCCTAATTGCCTTATTGAACAGTCAGAATTAAACGCATTTTCGAATTTTAAATGCAAAGCCATGAGTGCGATTATGAATGCACATGACATCGAGCGTGTAAAGATTTCGTCATTGAGATGTTTTGATTATGGAAAAACTTTTTAATGAAGTATAAAATGCAGAAACAAGTTAATCAATATTAGAGAACGACCTTCAACACCGTTTGTGTTGCGTCAAGCAAAGCAGCAGCCCCAAGCAAAATCTTTGTTTTGCTCCAAGTACGGCAAGCAGGTCCACCTCGATTTGTAATTATTATAATTTTTGATACAAGTTCTACCATTTACTAGAAATTCAAAAGCTTATTTATTTGTCAATTTATAATAGAAAAATGATGAAAAATAAGCTGATACGGGTAAAGATTCTAGCTCGCGACCTCTAAGAAACTTATTTATATTTAACATACCGTTTGTTTTTCACATCTCTTTTATATCTATTATTATGAGTCCTAAATAAAATTATCTGAAAAACAATTTAATTATAATTAACATAAATATGGAATGAAATTGTATGATGTGTAGGACAAGAACTCTTGGTTAACTCTCTCTCACTCTGAAGCTCTTACTGATCATCTCGTAGAGTAGCGTTATATTTATTTATACAATTAATTTATACAATAAAAAAAATGTTTTGACAAGAGTTGCAAAGAAATATCTGAGATAGATAGAGATAGAATGTGGTAACTTAAATTCTAATAGAGCATGGTCACGCTGCGCAGGACGAATCAATTTATAGTTTGTTTTGTACATGAACTAAACTATTATGAACTTTGATGAGGTTACAGCCAGTCTGTTTAGAGAATCATACTTAAACATTCTATAAACATAGCACCTGTGTTGTTCAACAAGTTTTAAGTCCATTAAAAAACTTTTGAAGTTGGGTAAACCTTAATAATATTATATTATAAATGTAAAATATGCCAACAATCTAGTCAGTTCGTTACTAGGTATATATTTCGTCTTACTGACTGACTTGACAGATCAGCATACAAAATTTGTATATTGTCATGCGAATATGTTACATTTTCGTGGGCGGGTTTCGGTACTCGTCTTCCTTCCTTCGCTTTTTTTTAACAAAAGTAATTTAGACTTATAATGTATTTTTGAATAAATATATATACTCTTTGTATCTCAAAAAATGTTGCATAATATACAAAAATTACTTACTTTTTTGGTAAATAAATTAATTGTCAACCGAATTTAGATATTTATTATTAAAGGAGATGTTGAAATATAAGAATGGACAATTTAGTTAAGAAAACTATCACAAAATAATTTAAATTTAGTAAGTTACAACCACATAAGTTGAGATTTTATGCTTAGAATTAATTTCGTTGTACTTATGTATCTGTCAAGTTACAACGCGTCAATTTTTTTTTGAGCAAATAAAACTAAAATGTATGTTGTATCTAATTACACTATTCGTCCTATACTTGTAATTTCCAAGTGTAAAATGTAATATTTTTACAACTTACTTTTCTTCTGATACAATAGGGTTATAAAAATCCAAAGAAAATCTTAAATAAGACGCAATTTTTTTTTTTGAAGACTTAGACTTTTAAATAACTTTTTATTACAATCCCATTAAGAGCAAAATTAATAATCTTCTACTTAATTGAAGCCGAAAGAACTTATTAAACAGCATATTACTCTTACGTGGTTTAATTAAATTTGGTTTTCAAAGACTGTACATACCTACCTTGTTACCTTAGTACCTTAGTAAATGTTTCGTAAGAAGAATACAAAGCCGGCAATAAATTTTAACATGAAATTGTATGCCAATAATGCTTATTTATTGTCGAAACACATAAGATCATTTAATTATGGTAAAATAAGAATTACCGATTGTTCTTTTGTAGGTACGTACTATGAATAGAGTCACGGTTGCGTAAACAAAAATCCAGTGATGATCTCACAAAGGGGATCATGGTAACGGCTGGTTTTCAGAGGCAGCAGCCGTTTTACAGGTAGCTAAGTCCTCTATGACACGGTCTCTATCATAACCGAGATAGATTAAACGAATCTATACGAATAACTACTACGAATAAGTATATATCTCCATAGACTTTTCGTAGCAAATAATAACGTTTTTTTCTTATTATTGTTTGTCAGTTGTATTAGAGTATACATATTTTATTTATTTATTTATTTATTTAACAATACATGAAATATATTGCTATTCGTTTAAAGCTCTGATATTAAATTAAGTCTTTTAATGTTTTGTTTATTAAAGAGTAAATTAAAGTATACTGGAGCTGAATCTATTAGAAGTAGTATTACACAGGCAGCAAACACTGATGTTGTTTATTGGGTTTAGACACATCTATATTGATTATCAGTGTGTACGTTCGATTGGCTACTCTACTAAATAATTTTATTTTAAATACTAAAAACTTTTTACAGTAAGTGCTTGCGAAGTCTAAATATTTGTATGTATACTCGTATAAAAGGTTTCCTAATTAAAGTATGTTTTTCGAATTAGTTTCACGATTTGTTTTATAGAAGTTTATATATTTTATGCTTCTTTTTTATCTTAGCTCATAACTTAATAATCTTTTGCAAATTAGTTAGTTGTTTGTTTTATTATTTGCTAATATGTTTATTTTATTAAACAGTAAAATTTTGGGAGAAAATAATTTGAGGCTATACACCATAACATTATAATCCTATATAAGATTAAAAAAGAGAAATATATAGGTAATCTATCTATCTCGCTAATCCCATGAAATGCTGAAACACGGATAGCAAATTAAAATTTGTTTGAGTTCGTGTATGACTAAAAGGGTCTTTACAAATTTATAAGCAAACACGTTTCCAGATAGAGGTTAGAAAACCACGGATAACTAGTGTGTTAGTGTTATTATATTATATAATGTATATATGTAAACATATGGCCATAAATACTGTTACAATTAAAAAATAAAGGTGGTCAAAGCAGTAAGGGAAAGGAAAGCCGAAAGCAAAAGATTTTATCTCGGGAACTGAAGATAGCACCTAGAATCATGTCGCGTATTTTAAGAGATGACTTAGGAATTGCAGCGTATAAGAGACGAACTGGTCATTTCTTAACAGATAAATTAAAGATGAGTGTCATTTTATATATATATATAGAGTATTACCCTCTTCTAGTGACTAAATATACATGACTAAAATAAAGCTACATAAAAATAATGATGAAGTTTAAGCAATATTTACTAAAAGCACTAGAAGAGGGCAATACTTTCTATTAGATAGAATTCTGTCTGTTTATGCAATATGCTAATCACATGAATAATTCTTCTTACCTTGTATTTCTGGAACATGTAAAATGCAAACATTTGTGAGAAATAAACTATTATGACATGTATATGCATTTCTATTAACCATAAAGAGCCAAGGTAACTACTACATATACAACAAATTTTGAACTGTCAAACGCTTACGAAGATATATTAAAGAACGGATTCTAATACTGAAGCGCGATGGTTATTGTGAATATACAGGATATGCCCTCAATCAATCCTAACAGTTAAGAAGAGTAGATCGATCAAAGCACCATCTCTTCCGATACACAGCTGAATGGAACAGAATTATTCTCTTTACTGATGAAACGTATTTTACGAATGGATCGGTAACAAGCAAAATGATAAAGTGAACGTTGCCTGACAGCTAAAAAATGCAACAGTAGCTTTGTGTATGAGTCAATAGCAAGACTAAGGTTCAGCATATCAGGTTGATTAACCTGAACCTCTAACTAGGTCATCAAACCAACCTTTCACTCTGTAATGCATTTTAAAGACACAATAGTAAATCTTATAAATAATATATATTCTACATTCATATTATCCATCCACTACAGTCCATCGTCTACAGCCACCAATTGTTAGCAACACACAGTTGATACATTTTGTATTGACATCGCACGATAGCCACCGTGACAGTAGCTGATGGCCGTCTGCTCTCAGATATTATTAGATATTTTGTACCAAGAAAAATGATGCCTACTTTCATTAAAAAGTTTCTATGGTCGGAGTGTAATCTGTTCTATAGATTGTTGTTATACTTTTATAACAGAGCTTACCTATAATAGTTAAGTCAGGGTGGATTTTTAGAAACATGGGTCACGTGAAGCAAACTAAAAAAAATATCCTTTCATTGTATTGATTGGGCATATTTGTAATTCTAAAGGATATAATAAAGCATAAACACAATATTTTGTTGATTCGAGGTTTCTAATCGTAATGTTATGATATTCTAAAGTTTTCGCCTGATTGATGGACGTGCTTTTTGGAATATTTTTTCATATCGAAGTGAATAATAACCAAATAATACTAAAATACGTGTTTCAAGTTTTTAATTTGAATTCGTTTAGTTGTCTTAAACTAGAAGAACCTAGGTTGACTGTCATTCTAGGTTGACTGTTAGTTGAGCACAGATTCAATGATTCTATTCGTACATTTTGCGAAATTTGGTTTTTCGGTGATTATTCCTCAAGTACGTGACCGACCAATGATTGTTTATTACTTAACCATAGATGATTATGCTATTATCATATAAAAAAATCAGATTTAACCAGTACAGTAGTACAGGAGAAGAAGCATCAGGGAGATAGTATTGAAGCCAACTACATGAGCTTCGCTCGTTGCTGCGCTAAAATTATTTGTTACATATTTTTTATTTTTGACCATCTTCCTTTAACTACAAACAAGAGTCTTAACAATTTTAAATATTAGATAAAAATTGCAATTTGTATATATATATATATATATAGTAGCAGTAAATTAGTTGAAGCACGTACTATTAGGTCATTAGATATCGTGAGAAAATCGACGCTAGTGCCACATAAGCATTTCTGAAATAAAATTTAAACAATTAATACTATATGAACTTACGTACAATTTTATTTTTGTGATTATATAATTGTTTCTTAATGAAGTACATATTCTACTAAGTGAAATAAGGCTGGCGACAAACTAGTACAATATTTACATGTTTAATTTAATAAGAGGTGATTTATTTCCTTCTTTCAATATGAATTTTTATTTATAAAATATGCCCCAAAGTAATAAATTTGGGAGTATTTATTAATTTATGGAAGTGCATTTGTAAGCAGCATTTGTTTTTGGAGACCTTTTGTCGTTCTTGGACTTCATGACTAAGTTCATGACTGATCAGGGGTTCGAAACTACTTCGAATAATTTAGAAATATTATAGTGAGTTTAGTTAGATAAACATTTCTAAAAGTAATCACGAAAGTTTAATTTCGAATGACCTTAATCATATTCGCAAATTTAGCTTGAAAATGTACATTTAGAAGAACTCGTACAATTTAGAATAGTTTGTTTCACAAATAACATTGTTTATTAAAGTTTAAATACAGAGAGTATTGTTATGTGAATGCTATTAACAAACAAAGTTTCTTTAGTATTTATTGTAGTTGTTAGTATAATTAAAATATAGAGATACATGATTTTGGAATTTCATAGAAATTTAAAGCGGTAGAAAGATTTTTTTACTAGATATCACAGAAAATTTATAATAATTTTAATGGATCTCATCATCTTATAATATTCTTTTGAGTAACTATATTAATCGCATGAATTAAATGGATTTTGCAGCAACTAAAATATATATGAAAAAAAAAATCTTATTTTATTCATTTTCTTAATCATCATTCGATTTTCTTCATCGTCTCTAATTGTGGTAGATCTTTAGATAAAAAAAAGTCACCAGTAAAATCCATGATAATTAAAAATAATGATATTCCATAAAATGGTTCTAATATTTTACAAAACATTTTTTGCCTTTCCTCTCTCTCTAAAGTACTTTTAAAATTTAAGACAATTCCATTCCAACAAATATTACTGCTGTACTTAACAACGTGAACTACATCCGTTGCTTTATGGTCAGATCTAAACAGGAAGTAGGACGTTAAAGTCTATTGAAGTTGGTAGAGTTCGCTTATGTACTTAAAATCGTGGTAATTAAATGATATACATTAAGATTTAAGAACAATACACAATTTATATTAGGTAATGTGTTTTTTATTTTTAACTAAAAGAGTACTATTATAACCTAATGATTAAATGTTAAACCGCTAACACTTGGATTCAATCTTAACTCGTGAAAAATACTAAATATTTTGAACTCTATTACTAACATTTAGTTCATTGTTACAAATTATTATCTAGTATTGTCCTAACATGTCTAACAAGTTATTTATTATAATACTTTTGCTATATATTTTTATCCGTAATCTTGAAATATTATATAAAACATGTTATCGCTGCATAAACTTTCAGTTTCAGAAAAATAACGAAACAAAACATTAATATTGGAAGTTAGTAAAATATAACTTCTGACGTTTTTAACGACCTTTGTTTTGGCAAAACTACTTCGGATAATTCTGAAAAAATATCTTGAGTATAATTAGATACACATATATAATAGTAATCACGAATTACGAAAGTTTAAATATCAAATGACATAAAACACATTCGCAAATTTTGCTTGGAAATGTACGTTTAGAAGTAGATAGTCGAACAATTTAGAATAGTTTATTTCACAAATAACATTGTTTATAAAAGTTTAAATAGTTAAAATTACTTAGTTAGACATACGTTTATGTATATTTCGTATAATATTTTGTTAAGCGATAAAAATATAGATGCGGTAAAAAAAAAGTTTTTTTTTTTATTTTAATTACAATTACAATACCCGTGTAACAACACGGGGCGTTTTTAAAAACAATAAAATAAATTGAGAATGCAAAGAAAAATATATACATTTCCATATATTATATATATTTAAAACTATCTTTATTATTGACTTTATGTATTTACTCACTATACTTGTACTAGTTGGAAGTAAAGTTGAATACAAAAACATTGTCCTCATACAAAACCATTACTTTTATTTTACTTAGCATATAAACTTAAAATAAGCATTATAAATCGTTTCTATAAAAGTTAATTTTACCCAGTTTTACTAATGGAAAGAGTAATTGCAACTCGCAAGACAAATTGAAGTTAGAACACAAATTAAAACTAGCTTTATAGTGTTACATAGAAATTTCATTTCTGTAGATAATTCAATATTTATAATTTTAATATTATCGATTTCTTATTATCTGTCCAATTCGTAGACAAGGTAAATTATTTATCTGTTGACAGCTAATTGCAATATCTTAATTAGTCTGTGACATTTCTTTTTGTTTAAAATATTGAATGTTTCCAGCTTAAGCTAACTTTATAGTCCCCAATATGTTATTTATTAATAATTACTATTCTAAATTTCATTTATTAATCATTGTTAAGGATAGCATATAGCTAGATATTTATTTAAAAGTAGCTGTCATATTGTTTCAGAAGTATAGTTGCAGCCAACGTTGTTTTATTGTTATATTTATTAGTACAACAATTTGTTATAAATTTATTACACTCGTTTCTTTCTTTAGATAAGTAGTGCATTGTTCATAAATTATTTAAATATTGGTCTTCTTCCGATTAATATCAATTTTACCCACATTTCGTGTAACGCGGCGTGTGCATAGTCACATTATTTGCTTATTATGCATATTTTTACTATAAAATTCAATGTCGTGACCTTTAGAGTCTTTTCTTTCGGAAGCACTTCCGAATTGAATATCTTATTAGACTTCGGTGAGTGTTTTAGTTATTTGTGATCTTATTAACGCATGTGAAGCGTTGTTTCTTAAATTCATTAGCGTGTTTAATTGCAGGGCTAATAATTTAATATGGAATATTAATATTAAATTCCTATTGCCGGCACTTCCCGGGCAGTTTCAAAGTTTGTTGGAACAATATTTCGTAAGTACTTTGAATCTTTACTCTAAATTAGGAGATGTTTCATAGGTTCTGAGACTTTATTTAATCTTATTACGTGGTAATATTCCAGTATTTGTCCTGATTCGACCCTCGGAGTCGACATAGGCTAATATTAGTGCTTGCGAGGCCTTTTTCCTCCATAAGGTATTATAACTTATTGATATTTGAATAGATCAATGTGAGATTAGTATTATTATGTAGTTTAACCTGTAATTTAATCATTACAGGAGGTTTTTTTGTATACCCTAGAAGATACGGGTAAATTTATAATTGGTTCGCGGGGGTAGACGTGAATCTTCGGAGCGTCGTCCTGTTGGTCCTGTATCCTGCTTCCTGACTAGCTGAGTTTTAGAAGCTCGTCTTTATTGTAATCCCGATATTATGGTGATGTACAAAATTTAATTATATCAATAATCAACACTTCCATTTTTGAAAGTTTTATAAAGAACAAGTGTTTGACTGTGGTTCTCCAGTACTGACAAGCAGGAGGATCATATATATGTCTTCGCTTGTTATTTGTCAGTGGCGCCTAGGATATTACTATTTTAGTAATTAATATATATATAATTTAAAATAAAGTATTATCTCAAGTAACCCACCGCTGAGTCTAGCTGGCATTTCTTTTAAACATTATTATGGCATTATTTGTATTATGTATTGTAAAATTAATGTTAATGTTTTTTTGGAATATAAACCAATAAAATCTTATTAAACCAACCCACTTTTATTTATTTTTTTTGTAACAGTGGCACACAACAGTCGGGGCATTACTTGAGATAGTTGATATATCTTATTGCTATATTAATCAATTACACTTTTTATATTATATTTTTTTTATAAATAAGGTAGTGTTGATATATTTTAAACTGTTTTTTTTATGGTATTAATATTTGTGTTTTACACTAGGTTATTTAGTGTACTTTATATAACTTTTATGTTATATTATGGTAAGCAATATATTTGCTGATGTGTAATATTTTTCACTTTTGTTTCTGTTAATATTATGTTATATTTAAGTTAATTTTATTCTTACCTTACTGTGAAGCCAGCTCGACTTATTAGTTTTTATAAAGTTTAAATATTTAACTTTTGGTAGTAGAACTGAATATTTAAATATTATTTTTTTAGAGATCTTGAAGATTTATTTTTCATAAATATTTTATACTACTATACAATTAGTTTATTGTTAGTTTATTAGTTTGTTATTCAAGTTTCTTTAATTTTCAATTAACTTTGACTTTGAACTTTTTTTAATAGTAACTTAATTTTTTATTTTTTGTTAGAAGTTTTTAAATCTTTTGCTTTGCCGGGGGATAGTTTTGATTTGAAATTAGAACTTAATTCTAATTAGAAATAGTTTTGTTTAGTTGTTTTATTTTCTTTTATTAGGCATCATGGAGCGTCCAATAGCATATAATCTACTTCGTAAAGATGAATTAATTTATGAGGTTGTTATTCGGGATACCAAACCAAAGGGTACTGTTGAAGAATTGAGAATTCAGATTAGGGACTTAGCGTCATCCATTCCTGCAGATGAGATTTTGGAAACAAATTATGAGTCGGCTTCTGAATTGAATATTATTGATTCCAAATTAACTGAGATTGCAAGTGCTTTATCTACTCCTCCACCTTTTAAGAGTTTTAATCGCTTTAGGGCAGTGGCTCATCACCTTTTTCATCGCTTTAGTAGGGTTGTAGTTGACGATTGTTTATTGATTCTTAATAATAAAATTAAAAATAAATTAAATAAGTGTTTGTTACAAGTGGATGGCTTGTTTAAATCTTTTTGTACTTCTTTTGAAATTCCATCTACTGCACATTCATCATCAAATATTACTTGCTCTAACGGATATAAATCTATTTCTCGGTTAAATCATATATTTGACGGTAAATCTTGTATTCACTTATATTTAGATAGACTTTCAGAACTTTGCTCGGCCCGTAGTATAAGTGAAGATGTTTTATTTCAATCTGCTGCTGAACTTTTTTCAGGTCATGCCTTGATTTGGTATCGTAGTATTAAGTCTGAAATATTTAGTTGGTCTTCCTTAAAAGAAAAATTAGTTAATGAATTCACACCTTTAGATTATGATGATAGGCTCATGTCTGAATTACGTCGTCGTACTCAGGGTTCCTCTGAATCATCATCTTTATTTATTTCTACTATGCTTAATTATTTTAGTCGTCTTTCTTATAGTGTTTCAGAAGTAGAACAATTAAAAATTATAAGACAAAATTTAAGACCTAATTTTATTAAATCTCTTGCTCTTGAAAGCATTGTAAGCATTGAAGATCTGAAGAGTAAATGTAAACTTTTAGAATATTCTTTTTATCAAGTTTCTAATTTTGTACAACCTCCAAGGGTTACTGCGGATACAGTGGCTCCTGATTTGGCATTTAAGAATCCTAAAACTTTTTCTAAAGTTGAGTTAGTGCAACATGACTCTAAATTATTTTGTGCTCGTTGCCGAACAAGTGATCATACTTTAAAATCTTGTAGGTCTAAAATAGTTGTTTGTTTTAAATGTGGAAGTAAAGGCGTTACTAAATTTACTTGCACTAAGTGTAATAAACATTTGAATAGCAGTTCTAAAGTTTCCTCTGAGTCAAAAAACTTGTAAAGCTTCCGTCAAGGGGTTCGCCTAATTTTGATCGTGATGATTGGCGGAAGTATCTTAAGCAACTTTCACTTTTCTCTTCTTTTAGAGGTTCTACAAAGGTAAATTATTGTAGTCCTCATGATATTAGGCCTCATATTACAATATCAATTTATGATAAATTTTATTACGGTTTATTGGATTCAGGTTCGAGTATATCTATATTAGGTTCTTCATTAGGGAGTCAATTTATAAATCAAGGGGTTACGTTGCATGGTGAATCTGATATTACTCATATTTCTTCTGTTAATAATTCGGTGTCTCGTGTAGCTGGTTATCTATTTCTTCCTGTTTTATTTAAGGGTAAGAATAAAGTTATTAAGTTTTATGTAGTTCCTGATGTGTCTACTCGTGTATTATTAGGTGTAAATTTTTGGCGTGCTTTTGATTTAGCGCCAGATTTATTTTTTAAGGTTTCATTTGAACCTACCGAAGCTCGTGTTTCGGAATTAAGATTTTTACATCCCTTTGAAAATCTTTCCTCTTCGCAACTCTCCATTGCGAAAGGAGTGATGAAAGATTTTGAAGAGATATCCTTTGAGAAAAAAGGTTTAGGTCGTACGAGTGTAATTACTCATACTATTAATACTGGAGATACTGCTGCAATTAAGCAAAGGTATTATTGTTTATCTCCAGAACGTTTAAAGGAATTAAATCGTCAGCTTGATGAAATGTTGGAATTGGGGGTTGTAGAGCCTAGTGCTAGCCCATGGAATCATCCTGTTTTGCTAGCTCCTAAAGCTAATGGAGAGCTTCGATTTTGTTTAGATAGTCGTAAACTTAATGCTGTTAGCAAGGGAGATGCTTATCCACTTCCTTATATATCTCATATTTTAGATCACCTTAAGGAAGCTAAATATTTGTCGTCAATTGATTTGAAAGCTGCTTTTTGGCAAATTCCTTTACAGTCGTTATCTTGTCGCGAGAAAACTGCGTTTACAGTTCCAGGTCGCGGACTATTTCATTTTAAAGTTATGTGTTTTGGTTTAAAGGGTGCACCTGCGACTCAACAGCGTCTTATGGATAAGTTGTTTGGTCCTGAATTAGGTAATAAGGTTTTTGTTTATTTAGATGACATAATCATAGTCAGCGGTAGTTTTGAAGAACACATTACATTACTTAAACAAGTTTTAAGTCGGTTAAAATCGGCCAACTTAACTATTAACTTAAAAAAGTCAAAATTTTTTAGAAAGGAACTTAAATATCTTGGATATGTGGTTGATCAGGAAGGTCTTCATACCGATTCTGATAAAGTTAAATCTATAGTAGACTATCCAACTCCAACTAATAGGAAGGAAGTTAAAATGTTTCTTGGTACAGCTTCCTATTATCGTCGTTTTATTAGAAATTTTAGTACTATAGCAGCGCCTCTCAACGCACTTACGAGCTCTCGTAAGGATGCACTGCCGTTTAAGTGGAACGATGATGCAGAAAGAGCTTTTAATGAACTAAAATCTTGCTTAGTTTCTGCTCCTGTCTTGGCATGTCCCGATTTTTCAAAACCATTCTCAGTACACTGTGATGCATCTAGTTATGGTATAGCAGGTACTCTGACACAAATTAATGGCGATGGGGAAGAGCATCCAGTAGCTTTTGCCAGTCGGTCTCTTAATAAGGCTGAACGGAATTATTCAGCAACGGAGCGGGAAGCGTTAGCAGTTGTTTTTGCTGTAGAACATTTTAGATCATATTTAGAAGGTGATCCAGAATTTAAAGTTATAACGGATCATTCAAGTCTTAAGTGGTTTTTTAATTTGTCTAATCCAACAGGTCGCTTAGCTCGATGGGGTTGTAGACTTTCTGCCTTCAATTTTGTTATCGAGCACCGCAAAGGTAAAGACAACATTGTTCCTGACGCACTTTCGCGTTCAGTTCCTGTTGTAAACGAAATCCGAACAACTGTTGAAGATCCTTGGTATAACAAAATGTTTAAGCGTTGTCAACAATTTCCTAAATCCTGTCCAAATTATTCTATTGATAATGGCAAACTCTTTAGATACTCAAAAAATAAATTCGGTATTTCTGGTGAGAATGATTGGAAAGAAGTTGTTCCTTATGATCTAAGAAAAGACATTTTAAATTTAAATCATTGTAATGAACTTTCGCCGCATTTTGGAATTTTTAAAACCTATAAACGATTATCTCTTCGTTATTTTTGGCCTGGTCTGTACAAGGATGTTGTTAATTATATAAATTCATGTGATACTTGTTCTGCTTATAAGCATCAGCAAAATTCTACTCCTGGTTTTATGGGGGATCAAAAGGTTTGTTCTCGCCCTTTTGAAATGATTAGTGTCGATCTTGTCGGTCCTTTACCTCGCTCTCGCGCGGGTCATACGTTCTTATTGGTGGTGGTTTGTTGCTTTAGCAAGTATACTATGTTATTCCCATTACGGAGGGCAATTGGTAAGTCTATAGTGTCTCGATTGGAAGAGGGAGTATTTTTAATTCACGGAGTGCCACGCACGGTAATATTGGATAATGGTACCCAGTTTACCGGTAGTGAAGTAAAAGCATTTTTTGAAAAGTATTACATTCCACAAATTCATTATACACCTAAATATTGTCCTCAAGTTAATACTGTGGAACGGTATAACAGAACTGTTATAACCGCGTTATCTACTCTTGTCAAAGACGATCATCGTACTTGGGATACTTTTCTGCCCAAAGTGCAATTTGCGCTTAATTCTTCTGTAAATGAAACTACGCGTTTTTCTCCGTTTTTCATAATTCATGGTAGGGAACCAATTATTAGTGGTAGTCATTATAATTCCGTTTCGAATAATCAATTTTCTTTAGATTGCGCATCTCGCACTTCTTATGCTCAAAAATTAGGAAATTTAGAAAATATTTTTATTAAAGTCACTGATGCTATTAGTAAAGCTTATGTTAAAAGCAAAGTTTATTATAATCGTTCGCGTCGCTCATTACAATTTAATGTTGGTGATATAGTGTGGAGAAAAACTTTTCCCTTAAGTGACGCTAGTAAATTTTTCACCTCTAAGTTAGCTCCTAAGTATGTAAAATCCCGTGTAGTTCGTAAATTAAGTCCATTAGTGTATGAATTAGTAGATTTCGCTACCAATAAGGCATTAGGTAATTGGCATATTAAAAATCTTAAAGAATGATTTAGTTTATAATTCGTCCGGACAGCTGAGTTGTATGGTATGTAACATCGGTCCTGACAGTTGGTTAAAATATGGTTTGTATTGTCTGTAGGTTCTGCTTGTTTTTTTAATATCTTAATTATCAGTATCACTTTAAACGAAAGGGATATCTGTGGTTAAGTATTATTTATTTTTTAGTATATATTTTTTTTACTTTCTTTTTTATTGCTGATCTTTAGTTACCTTATATTCCAGTATCAATACATGTTTTATTTGATATCTGTTATTAAGTGTTAACTTTGGTTAGTTAATGTTTAGTTTATAATTCGTCCGGACAGCTGAGTTGTATGGTATGTAACATCGGTCCTGACAGTTGGTTAAAATATAGTTTGTATTGTCCGTAGGTTCTGCTTGTTTTTTTTTAATATCTTAATTTTCAGTATCACTTTAAATTTAAGGGATATCTGTAGTTAAGTATTATTAATTTTTTAGTATATTTTTTTATTTTCTTTTAATTAGGATTTTATTGCTGATCTTTAGTTACCTTATATTCCAGTATCAATACATGTTTTATTTGATATCTGTTATTTAGTGTTAACTTTGGTTAGTTAATGTTTAGTTAATAATTTGTCCGGACAGCTGAGTGGTATTGAATGTAACATCGGTCCTGACAGTTGGTTAAAACATGGTTTGTATTGTCATTAGGTCATTCTGAAACTAAAACTTGAATACCTTAAATTCCAGTATCACTTTAATTATATTTGATATCTGTTATTAAGTGTTATTTGTTCTTAGTTTTCTTATATACTTGTTTAGTTTTGGGTTAAGATTTTTGTGTTAGAAACCTTAATTTCCAGCTATCTATTTAAGAATAATAGATATCTGTTGTTAAGTGTTGTTGTTTTATTAGGATGTTTTTTTTTGTTAAATATTATGTTAGCAGCTATCTATTAGATAATTATAGATATCTGACATTTTTTTTGTTGGGTCTTACTCTAAATACTAGGGTAAAGAAATTATTTGTTGCATCTTATGTATGTGCAGCAATGTGTTTTCAGTAGGGAGTTACTGTTGAACATTTATTATATGTACTTGGACTTATTTGTTCTTGTATAATGTGGTTGCTTTGATAGCTATTATCCTTTTATGGAATCATTTTGTACCTGAGACAAGGTGGTACCTTGTTTCGGTTTATCAATTACATATTATGTTATTGATGATTAGGTTGTGTTATGGGTGTGTGTGATCTGCATTTGGTAGCAGCACACATATGCTGAGTTGTGGGTTCGGTGTTACTCTAATTGAGAGTTTTTGGTTTTGGTTTTGCAGCACTTATTATTATTCATGATAAGTTTTTGTATTTTTATTATTTCTGCAAAACTGTTTGTTATCAAGTGTCTACTATTTAGTAGTAGATACCTACTTAATTATTTTTATTAATTAAGTTTATACCTTTCTTTTGTTTAGGTTACAATTAATTTGTTTTTCACAATTAGGTATGAGAGCTTATGAGCTGGAGGGCCAGCTCGAATTTTCCTCTTATATCGCGTAAAATTCTTCCGGGAAGGGAGGTACTGTTACATAGAAATTTCATTTCTGTAGATAATTCAATATTTATAATTTTAATATTATCGATTTCTTATTATCTGTCCAATTCGTAGACAAGGTAAATTATTTATCTGTTGACAGCTAATTGCAATATCTTAATTAGTCTGTGACATTTCTTTTTGTTTAAAATATTGAATGTTTCCAGCTTAAGCTAACTTTATAGTCCCCAATATGTTATTTATTAATAATTACTATTCTAAATTTCATTTATTAATCAATATTAAGGATAGCATATAGCTAGATATTTATTTAAAAGTAGCTGTCATATTGTTTCAGAAGTATAGTTGCAGCCAACGTTGTTTTATTGTTATATTTATTAGTACAACAATTTGTTATAAATTTATTACACTCGTTTCTTTCTTTAGATAAGTAGTGCATTGTTCATAAATTATTTAAATATTGGTCTTCTTCCGATTAATATCAATTTTACCCACATTTCGTGTAACGCGGCGTGTGCATAGCCACATTATTTGCTTATTATGCATATTTTTACTATAAAATTCAATGTCGTGACCTTTAGAGTCTTTTCTTTCGGAAGCACTTCCGAATTGAATATCTTATTAGCCTTCGGTGAGTGTTTTAGTTATTTGTGATCTTATTAACGCATGTGAAGCGTTGTTTCTTAAATTCATTAGCGTGTTTAATTGCAGGGCTAATAATTTAATATGGAATATTAATATTAAATTCCTATTGCCGGCACTTCCCGGGCAGTTTCAAAGTTTGTTGGAACAATATTTCGTAAGTACTTTGAATCTTTACTCTAAATTAGGAGATGTTTCATAGGTTCTGAGACTTTATTTAATCTTATTACGTGGTAATATTCCAGTATTTGTCCTGATTCGACCCTCGGAGTCGACATAGGCTAATATTAGTGCTTGCGAGGCCTTTTTCCTCCATAAGGTATTATAACTTATTGATATTTGAATAGATCAATGTGAGATTAGTATTATTATGTAGTTTAACCTGTAATTTAATCATTACAGGAGGTTTTTTTGTATACCCTAGAAGATACGGGTAAATTTATAATTGGTTCGCGGGGGTAGACGTGAATCTTCGGAGCGTCGTCCTGTTGGTCCTGTATCCTGCTTCCTGACTAGCTGAGTTTTAGAAGCTCGTCTTTATTGTAATCCCGATATTATGGTGATGTACAAAATTTAATTATATCAATAATCAACACTTCCATTTTTGAAAGTTTTATAAAGAACAAGTGTTTGACTGTGGTTCTCCAGTACTGACAAGCAGGAGGATCATATATATGTCTTCGCTTGTTATTTGTCAGTGGCGCCTAGGATATTACTATTTTAGTAATTAATATATATATAATTTAAAATAAAGTATTATCTCAAGTAACCCACCGCTGAGTCTAGCTGGCATTTCTTTTAAACATTATTATGGCATTATTTGTATTATGTATTGTAAAATTAATGTTAATGTTTTTTTGGAATATAAACCAATAAAATCTTATTAAACCAACCCACTTTTATTTATTTTTTTTGTAACAATAGGAACTAAGATAAAAAGATTTGTGCAAGAAGCTACTGCAAGAACGAGAGGACGGTGAAGAGGAAATTAAAAATATTGCAAAGAGAAATACTGATCTTAAAGATTTTTATTACAATAAAAAGATTTTTATTATTTTTTTTACTTTCTCCGCCAATTTATTTCTTACTCGTATTGTATATTTTCAGTGTTTAAAATGTGTATTTCTATACATTTGTATGGGTTAGATCAATTTACGTCATTTGTACAGTGAGAATTATTATTATTAACCTACCCGGAAATAGTGTTGCTATTTAATGCTACGTTTTGTAGTTTAATTCAAAAAGGTATGATATTAAAAGAAAATAATTGCATTAAGTATTTACAGCGTGTAAACTGGATAAGAAAGATTTACATATATATAACAATCAATTGATTAATAGGTTTTTAAGAATTCTAAGAAAGAATTACACAAAAATAAGAATCAAATACATATGCCAATGCCTATTTGAAATAAAAACTTTTATTTTGTTTTGAAACAAATATATTTTTATACAGTTATAAATGGAACTTCGAGATGTTCAAAATAGCAAAAACTAAAACAAACTCATCCTACAAAAATTTGTTCAAGTTGTTTGTTTAGAAAGTAGGCCAAAACTACTGTTTCGAGTTTTGCAGTAACTATAAGAAAAACAATAGGAGCAGAAAAAATGATATTAGATTATTCGAGCGGACCCTGACATAGTACTGGAATAATTGTCTTTGGTTTTGTAAGAATATGATTTTTAAATATGAGATAAATGTTTAATCGTACAAAAAATACATACATATTATGATCTCTTCTCTGTAAAAATAGATAACATAAAATATGATTTCGGAAAAGGAAGCCAAACATTCAAATTTAAACTATAAAAAATGTGACACTAGCGCTTTTTTGGAGCATTAATAAGTAAAAGAAATGAATAAAACTTCTTCGCTGGTAATGATTTTACTCCCATTTTATTGTAAGTAGACTAAAAATACTACTAGTTTACTACTAACTATAGTTTACTCTTAGATTGTTACATCCTCGAGTATTAGGACTAGTTAAGTATTCTAATACCCGCATATAATGTGTTAAGTCATATTTATTAAGTATGTATATGTATTAATTACTAACTTGTTACAATACCTTCACCAGTGTAATTGGTGCTCCATATTTTATTTTTAAATATAAGTTTCGTGATTCATGTGAGGAGAAAATAACAATTCTATTTCCTAAATAAACAAAATTTTTGCAATTCCAACCCATGTCTCGGTGGTGAATTAGATCAAATTGCGTTATAACAGAACTCAATTGGACAAGATACTTAACTTCTTAAGTCTAATAGATTAGTTTGAATAATTAGTTTTTCCACTGCGTCTCGTTGAATAATCTCATAATAGGACAAAATCGTCTTGGCCAATTAAATACCATATTATTTGGAAGTACATCCACAGAATAAAATATGGTCATATTATCTCCGGATAAGAATAATGGACGCATTACTTAATGAAGTTGATGACAAAACAAAAGGTAAAGGTAATTGATAAAAAAGTAGAAGATATGAAATTGAACTAAAATGGCTATATAAAAAATAACTACGTTAAAAAACCGACTTTAAAACTAAAAAGTAATAGATAATGAAGATTTAATATTTATTATATACTACCTATTATTTATATGTCCTATTTACTAAAAGTAAAGCCATTTAGTATTAGAATTCGGTTGAATACATTTCCGTAATTATTTATTTTTTTGTTTTTCTTCGTATCGATTCAAGCTAGTAATCATATGAAGATTGAGCTGCTTTTAATAATAACGTTTAATTGCTATTTATTATGTTTATTTATATTGTTATAGTTGTATGTTTTATTGTATTAATTTGCTCGTATTGATTTAAGTGGTTAAATATAATAATTTTTTATGCTCATAAAATAAAAACTAATGGGCCTACTTGAATCAAATTTTAATGGGACCAATTCGAAACCATTCCGCATCAAACAAAAAAAGAATTACGTAAATCGGTTCAGAAATTTCGGAGAAATCGTTGTACATACATAAAAAAAAAACATACCGGCCAAATTGAGAACTTCCTCCTTTTTGAAGAAGTCGGTTAAAAAAAAATAAAGACAAAAACATATCACTTTAGGCGACAGGAATCATTACAACTTGTTATCAGGATAATTCAAGTTTAAGTTAATTTTGACATTGCTCAAAATGGCAAAAGCATCGTGTTTTATGATGCTAAAAAAATATAACCCATGACATGACATGTAAAATATATCTTCTATGGAGTTCGTAAAATGAATTAAGATGTAGATAAACCAGATTATTTATAAAACCGATGGAAATTGCCAGGAATTATAAATAATCTATGTTTTGGTTAGATGGTGGATGAAATCTAATGTCTAATTTGTCTACTGCATTTTTTTAGTGACGGTACATTCAAACATGTGCCGTCACCAACAATTACTAATTGTTTTCATTACATGTTGATACTGAGGACACAAACTTCACCCAACATTATCTTTGTATTACATGCTTTACTACGCAATAAAAGTGAAGAACATAAAACGCTTTGTTTACAATAGTGCTCGTCATGTACTTGGAGTTGTAATGAAAAGGTTGAATTAAAAAAAAGCATTAAACATACTTATCGAAATAAACCCTTCTGTAAAGACACTCCCCGACTTAAAATTTAAACTAAGAAAAACAAAAATTGGGTAATTTAATGCAAGGAAAAAATTGATCAAACTGTTAGGAAGAAAGCTACAGATGTTGGTCTAACAACAACTCAGAATACCGACAGGTCAACAAATATCAACCATTTTTGTATTTTTTATAAAAAATATATGAACATGAGCATAAGTTGTAGTATAACCTAAATATTTTTTTACCTATTTTTGTTTATTTTTGTATTTTGTGTGCTATAAAGATTTTATCTATCTATCTTTAAATACTTAGAAGTTTATTTTTTAAAAGATGTTGAACAGAGCTTTTTATTTAAGGAGATGGATTAAAATTAAAATGCTATAAGGATTTTCGGACCAACTTCATCTGGTCTAATCTAACAACTTTTTTGTTGTTTTGTCCAGTTTGTTTTAAATATTTAATTAAAACTTTACGAATAGCTTTAAACTGCAACTATAAATAACTATAATACACTACAAGGAGTAGAAATAGGGCTATCAAATTAATAAGTGATTAGCGTAAAAGGAGTTATGGTTCAATCTGTTGTTAGGACTTGTTTCAGTAATACACTGTACTTGTACTTCAATGTTTAATATCCAACGATTTGTAATAGCGAATGCGCAAGAGCAGCCCTTACAACTCGTTTTATAATATTTTAACATAATAATATTTAGGTGAGGGTAATTTAAAATTTCATTACCAACTTACAGATGCTATTATTTATACCTCATAATAAGTTCTAATAATTAATGAAAGATTAAACATTATGTTAAAATATCCTATGCTTCTAATTCTTAAAACATTCAACAGTAAATACTAAATATCATTCCATAATTACATACTGTTGAAACTTATGATCTAAAACATGTAAATTCCAATGTATTTAAAATTTAAATTATTATAAATAAATATTACTAACACTATCTACCTGATCATATAGAAATATAAACGTAAGGATAACTAGTCTAAACGTAATTCAGTCGTAACTATATATAATCTTATTTAACACTTTGATGTACCTATCAAGAGTAAGTGATATTAACCCAAATATTATGAAATTAATTGCGTTAAAATTAATAGTTTTAATTGAAAATATATTTATTACTAGCTGACCCGCAAAACTTCGTTCGCAAAACAGTCAACGAATGAACTGATTAAGATTTTAAACTTAATAAACAAATGCGTATTTTTTTTTATTACACGTATAAATATAAATAAAATATAAATTTAACTTATATGAAACCAGTAAAATATTAGCATCATGGCTCGAGTGGCACTCTAGTTAACTTTTGTGTAACTAAGTACAGTATCATTATTAGGCACTATATTCGTTTCTTCGTGCTTGAGTAAATGCCGGATAAATTTTTTTTAAGCCATATGCCACATTTTAAGGATTGTGATGTGTGCACAGTAATTCCTGGCTGCTGGACGTTACCAGGGTGGGACGACAGTACCTCATTTCGAATGGGTTATCTTTATCGATGTAAGGCAACTAATTCACGTTCTCAACTAGGAGAATTTCGCCAGCGCCGGACATCCGCATAACCGTTACTATGGCACCGAAATATTTCATGAGCGCCTCGTCTAGCTTTGTCTAAGATTATATCTGGATACATTAGGCCATGAGAACGGTTGTTTCGTTAGATGGCGTCACATTTGCCTGTCCTCTTCATTTTCCTTTATCCGACGTTATCAAACTACTGGTCTCATATGCTGGCATATCCACTCGTGTCATTGTACAGTGAATGATCTCGGCTGTATAGTTGTTGTATATTATGCTTTTTCCTTTTAAGTTTCAGCTGCAGGAATTTCCGATTTCCGATTTTTTAGGCCTGAAAAATAACTTCACGAGGTTGGACTGTTCTGTAGATTACGTTAGAGCTTAAAGCTTAAAGAACGCAGTTATGTAGTGATCCAGTAGTCCATCCACCAAACGGAAACAAGATGGATTGAATATTCCCATTTATTAATTTGTTCTTTTTTGAGGTTTTGTTATAAGTTCTGAATTAATTGTGGTTTTTATAAATTCTTGACCACTGTCACCTCGGAGCTGGTTTGTTGGTTGGTTGCTCGGGCCACCTTTATTTGGAGGGTAGCGCTGTAGCATCACAGTGAATTTAGTGGGAAGTTCCACATAATCCCCTGGTCATCACCTTGGCCGGTGTATATCCGTAACGTGATTTTTCAGAAGAAAAAAAAATAAAAAATAAAAAAGGGGCTAGTTGGTTGGTTGGTGACAGGACCTGACGTATTGCTTGCATACACTTAATGTCAATGCATGCATCTCGATGTGCTCCAGAGCTCCGGGGAAATCGCTATTCCACTTAGAATACTTAGAACGCAAAAGCTTAGGAATACCTAGCCTCTTTTGATAAAAATCCATGTATATGGCCATACCTCGAATTCTTAAGCACGGGTTAATTTTTTCTCCAAAAGATAATATTTGGTGATTGGTTTTGTGATCGGCGGGTGATATGGTTTTGTAATTGGGTGGTCACTTGCGGTTATTGGGATTGATGGAGAGATGGTTTAGCCAAAGAACTATTTCTTTTGCCTGCGATGTGGAAGACTATTTCAGAAAAGGTAAGGAATCTCTATTGCAGAAAAGGTAAGGAAAGCCTCTTCGAGTCTGCCAGTATATAGATTTTAACTTAATACATATGGAAAAATACGGACTGACAGAGAAACAGAGAGATTTTAAATCGCATCGGTAAGTCAATAAAGCTCAAAATGAACTTAGAGCCGGCACATGGAGCAGTTACACACAAGTTTTCTAATAAACCATCTAAATTTGAATTTAAGATGTGCCAGAAAGTTCAACTTAGAGCTTAAGTTTTGATTTATTCCAAAGAAAATCTATAAAACTTATTTGAATAAAATGATTGTACCTACCTATCTAACAAACTTATTTTGTAAAAATGAATAAACTTCTCTAGTTTTCATAATTATTTATAATTTGACTAAACTAAATTATTATTTTATTAAAAAATACAAAACAAATTTTTAAGGTCTTAGAGTCATCATGATATTCTACAAATCATTGCTTGTTTTGACTTTTAAATAATCCAGTTTTTTATAGTCAGTTTCAGTTTTATATAATAAGTGAGATATATGCAGAATATTGTATTTTTTTTTAACCCCCGACTAAAAAGAGGGGTGTTATAAGTTTAACCTGTCGATCTGTGTATCTGTGTATCTGTGTATCTGTGTATCTGTGTATATGTGTATCTGTGTATCTGTCTGTGGCAAATTTCCGGACAAACGCGTGGTCGGATTTGAATGCAGTTTTTTTTAATCGGGAGCTATGCTCGTCGAGATGTTTCTTATCTATATTTGATTGTAATAAAAATAGTTGTCTTCAAGATATTGACGTTTTATTCGTGCGGGGGAGAGGTTCTTATGCAATCATTAGCTATTTGCGACCAAACGTGTAGACGGATTTGAATGCGGTTTTTTTTAATCGAAAGGTATGCTCGTCGAGATGGTTCTCATTTATGTTTGATTAAAATAAAAATAGTCGTCTTCAAGATATTGACGTTTTATTCGTGCGGGGAGAGGTTCTTATGGAATAATTAGCTGTTTGCGGCCAAACGCGTGGACGGATTTGAATGCGGTTTTTTTTAATCGGGAGCTATGCTCGTCGAGATGTTTCTTATCTATATTTGATTGTAATAAAAATAGTTGTCTTCAAGATATTGACGTTTTATTCGTGCGGGGGAGAGGTTCTTATGCAATAATTAGCTATTTGCGACCAAACGTGTAGACGGATTTGAATGCGGTTTTTTTTAAACCGAAAGGTATGCTCGTCGAGATCGTTCTCATCTATGTTTGATTAAAATAAAAATAGTCGTCTTCAAGATATTGACGTTTTATTCGTGAGGGGGAGAGGTTCTTATGCAATAATTAGCTGTACCCAGCTGTTACGCCCGCTATATAGAAAAAAAAGCCTTGTTACGAAGGCCAAAAGGTTTTTACACTTACTTACTCAGGTAAAGTACTTTCTTAGGGATAGCTGTTGCCCGTGACTGCGTAAAAATATATTTATATGGCTTATGATCGTAGTCATAAAGAACCACGGACAACAGCTAGTGATAATATAAATCCCTTCATCATAGTGTTATAAGTGATTGCAAATCATTTTAACTCTAAACGTTTATATTTATTAATATTCGTATATATGAAACCTAGCTATCTACCTACCCATATGAAAAAGTCTTGAATCAAGTTACTTAATATATTTATAATTTATTACATTGTCAAAACTTTCACATGGATCCTTATTTTATTAAATATAATATATATTTCTCGTATTAAATATAATCTTTGTACATCATAATATAGGATTCTAAAGGTTATTTTTTTTTTAATAATTGGTAGTTTTAGAGCCTATTCAATTCAAACAAACAAACAAACAAATTTTTCCTACTTAAACAATTGAAAATTTTGTGTGTCTGTAGGTTTATTTACAGCAATTCAGAAACCAGTAATATAACTCTAAAAAGGAGCAAAAAAAATTAAATTAAAAATTAAAAAAAACCCCCGATACAAAAAGACCTCTAAAAAGGATAAAAATAATATTATTATGTACTTATTGAATTCGTTGCGTCGGGAAACCGTTAATAAAGGAAGAAATTAAAATGAATGCAAGTAAGTTAACAAGTCAAATAAAGAAATTACGATATCGAATCGTATTGTCTAAGTCCTCAATGAATAACTTCGTAACATAGACACCATCGTCAACGTACGTACAACGGTCCCCCGATGCAACGACTTCAATAAGTACATAATAATATTATTTTTATCCTTTTTAGAGGTCTTTTTGTATCGGGGGTTTTTTTAAATTTTAAATTTAATTTTTTATCTTCTGATTTTGACCGTGTCGTAGTTAGTTTACTATTGTTATCTTGAGTGGCAAAAAAAATGTATTCTTTTATATTATAATTATAAAATATGATTATTAATTAAAGATAAACACATGGTTCAAATAAAAAATTACCACTTTTAAATATTATGTAAAATATTTAATATTGTATATAATACATTGTTACTGATTTTTTGTGTCTGAATACATTTTATTAATTCCTTTAGTTTTTGTATTATAAAATTCATTTACTATTCAAAGGTGATCATCATTAACGTGATCAGACATGACAATATATCTTCTATTATTATTATTTTTTTTTTAAGTTCATTATTATTATTGTAAAGAGATGACCCTTACTAACTACTCTAAAGCTTTCAGGGTAGTTAATTAAAGTTTAACCGAAGAGTTAATGTCTCGTAATCAGCTTTGTAATTAAAACTGGATTAAAAAGCGATATAGAAAAATATTTTTAACAAGCAAAATTGTACATGTTTATTTTTAAATTTGAATAAAAGTCAAGTCAGATTATATTAAAACTTTTTTAAGTTTTAACTAACTCTCAAAATATTTATTCCATTGAATGTCCATTGTAGGTTTCACTTTTAGTTTCGATTTAATTATTCATAATGCAGAACACTTATACCTTTTGCATTGATCATACTTGATACTTTTTCAAAATTCAGCAATGTAACCTTGTGACAAAGTGTATAAAATATTATTTGTTCTTGTCAAATTCGGAACTGCGCTATCACTTAACGTTATTTAATTAAAAATATATATTTACTGAAACGTTAATTTTTTGCAAATTATTTATGGTTTTGGGTCTTCTTGGTCTAAGCAACATTTTTTTTAAGTACAAGGAGAGATTCGGTTTTTAAACGGTTTTATTTCTTATATGCAAAGCATTTTATGGAGTAAGGCAAAATGGTCAAAATGGCAAAAAAGCAAAGCATATTAGTTCAAGAAGTAATGTAAATGAAAAATAGAACAAGGAATACTGATTCAAATTACCAAGTGTGACAATAGATTAAATACATCAAATATCCTGAAGTACCTAACTAGTAGCGGTAAACTAAATTAGAATAGACTAAAACTGACTCATTTAACAATTATTCCTTCTATTGTTAGGTTCGCCTTTTTTTGAATAACATAGTGGTCTTAAAAAAATATTACCAGAGCACTATGCTATTTATTATTGCAATGAAGCGGCGTAATCAGTCTGGTATCCCTAATAGAGACGCAGATATCATGACAGTATAAAGGACTCGAACACCATGTCAGGAATATCTACTATCCCTTGGTAATTTTGAAGGTCAAAGTCTGACTCTTTTTGACTCATACTTGAGCCTAAATAATGTGAAGGAAGAGTGTCTAGAAGTTATTGTTAGTCTGATTCTTGCCGCTTAATGTTATCGTCACAATAACTTCTCTACAAGTTGGATGTGTGGCGTTGTACTATCAAAAAATGCAATGAACTTCCTACGGTGGTTTCTTTACAGGCTTCTATATGGGTATTGATTGACCCATTGTAAAAAATTACCTTATTTTTTTCAAATACCGGCCATGTTTTTTTTTATTCTTTTAGTATTACAAAAAATCGTAAGAGGCGTTGATCAATAGACTGACGATGACCCGTATTCCCATTTTTCTCATTTTCAATTAAATACTAAAAAGAAATAAATGACCCGTATGCTCATTTTCAGTTAAATACTAAAAAGAAATAAACCTACTTAAGAATATCCCTTACAAATACATAACTTGTTTCAGCATAATCTATAAAAAAAAATACTATTACGTACCTACTTATTGAGGTCGTTGCGTTGGAAGACCTTTGAATGTACGTTGACAATGATGTCTATTTTACGAAGTTCGCGGAGGTAATGAATAAGGACTTAAAATATATAGTCTATTTGCATTGTTATTTCTTCCTTTATTTAGCGGTCCTTTGGATTAAAAAAAACCGCGATCAAATCCGTCTACTCGTTTGGGTTACAACCGTCAAACTTATAACACCCCTCTCTTTGGGTCGGGGGATAAAAATAGAAACGAAATGAGTTTCGTTCTTAAGATTTAAAATATATAAATTTAATCTAAATTATAATCGAATTATTTAATTTCAAGGAAAGCGCAACTGTCTGATCTTTTGTCGAATTCAGTCTTTGTTAGATTGAATTTTGCCTAAATAAACAATTTCGACATCGGGTGTTGAGGATTTCAATATAAGTATTCTTTTTCCTTTCTTTATATCTAATAATTTATTTCTATGATAAGCGCAACATCCTACATCCTACTAATATTTATTTTCAACATCATATAATGTTATTTTATTTTAAACAAATACGTTTTTTTAGTTATTTTAAAAAAATAATTTTTAAATTTTCAAATTAACCTACGGACACACAAATTTTCCCTTGTCTCAGTATCTCTATCAATATTGCATAAGAACCTTTCCCTCATACCAATGAAACCGTCCACGCGTTTGGCTGCTAGAATGCCACAGACAGACACACAGATAAACATATCGACAAGTCAAACACCCTAGTATAGTATAACACCCCTCTTTTTGAGTCTTGGGTAAATAAACATTGACTAAAATCATTATTTAAAGAACATTCTCATATAAAATCTATAAACGGTATTTTTATTAATATGTTTCTAGATAATGTAGAAAGATCTAAAATCTATCAAAGCCAAAAGTACATCAAATAATTTGCAAAACGATATATACTTTGTTAGTTTACTAAAACTAGAGCAGCTAAGATTGAAATTCGGATTCATCGGAATTCAATTAATCAAATTCATTCTTACTGACGGTTCGTATCGACCGTCAGTTACCGATCAACGTTTGTTTCATCCTATCTTACTAATATTATAAATGCGAAATTAAGTTTCTTTGTTACGATTTCACGCAAAAGCTACTCAACCGATTATTATGAAGCTTTGTACACATACTTTTGGAGGTATAAGAAGTAACATAGGATATCTTTTATAAACAAAAATATATTTTTTTTAATGAGAAGTTCAAAAAATTTTGAAAGATAAGAACATTGTTTGTCAATAAACACGTGGACGGATTCGCGGAACGAAGCTAGTATGTACATAAAAATCAAAGAAGACAGAAATGTATTTCAAAATGAAATTTGTTTTTCTCTATGTAGATTCTTGTACATAAGAAGATGCCTTTGAATGCATAACTTAACTCTACTTTATAAAATCTTAAAAAAAAATAATAAAAATTTATATTTAAATTAAATTTTAAAGGAGCAGATACAAATAAATAAAATATGAATTTAAAACTGAATGAGTACGTACAATAGATTAATTACAAATGCAACTATAAGTTATTATTACATAATATGGTTTTTTGGCATCATTGTTTCCCAGGAGGGCAATGTAGTAGAAATATGTTGTAACACATGTGTTATATAATATAATAAATAGAATAACATATGTTCTTTTCTCGCAAAAAATATAATTCAGAACATTACATTATTATTTAACTAATTTTATTTGCTATGAGAAAGTAGAATTAGCATTCAATCTTATTTAATTGTGATTGGCTAAGTGGTCACTTGGTCACTAGTAATTATTAATATCGAGTATAAAGTGAAATGTTTTAAATATATCATCTGAAAAAAATAGCTAATTATTTATAAAAAATCCATATTCAAGCATTTAATAATGACTTTAAGATTTTTATAATATCGTTGGTCGATTAAATACAAGTATTTTTAGAATAATTTCAATATAATTCAATTATAACAGAAACCATTATATTTATATTAAATAGTTCGAGTTGATTTAATTGTTGCAATTATTTGCTGTATTCATTAATCTTTCACCGTTGTTAATAAAAATAATAATCCTTGATGTGGTTCTATCTCCAAATGTTTCTTAAATTTTATGCAACTCGTGAAGTAGTAAAAAGTATTGATAGATTACAAGTTGAAAAGGTTTTTTTCTCGTATTTATTTAAATATTAACTCGAAAACAGAAAAACAGTTATATAGAACGTAAACGAAGTGATACCCTAGGGAAACACATTCCGGACCTAGTGGATGTCCGACACCTCACTGCAAAGGAAATTCTGCAATACCTCAGAGTGGCAGACCTTTATAGTGAACTGAAGGCAGTGGGCGATCACAATAGATCTTTTAGTTCGCAGTAATACTGGGCTTAGCCCTGCACAGCCGCGCTTTTTAATATAATAATAATACATCCAATGAGAATCATACATCAATCGAAACACATATAGTGTTCCGATTGATGTGTGATGATTAATAACGATAATTCAAAATAAGTTCTGTATCAAAAAGAGGTTGCACATTAAACTAGCCAGAATCTTCACTTATAGTATAATAAGATCTGTACCCTTGACCCAAGTTAAATGCCTGAAAATAACGTTTTAGTTATATAACTACCATCATTCGAATGTGTAGCTCTCTGGCATAAACTTAAGACATATTTTGTAACTCTAAACCTTTTCTTGACCTTTTAATTAACAATTGAAAACTCCGACTAAGTAAAAGTATTTTATCATGCATACGTAGCGAATCCCATATTGATAAAAATGACGTATTTTACTTAAGTGTTTTATTTGTGTGCAGGGTCAAGAAAGGTGTTAGAGGTCACAAATTTTTTTATCAGCCACGGCAGTCACATATAAGATATAACCACGAAAAAGTATTAGAATTATTTCCGTATTATTTGGGCTCACATAGCTAATAAAATAATTGATTGGAACGAGCTTTGGATAATAGCACTCATTCAAGAAAATGTTAATTTGACGGGACAAAAGGAATGGTTTGCTTGATTACAAATTGCAAATATAACTTTTCATATGTATGTATAAAGGTATATCTTCAAACTATTGCTTCAGGCCACACTTCGTTCTTTAAATTCTTCAATAATCTTTAGACTGTTTTAATTCTTAGGTACAATGACAATACAGTGACTTAGGTATAATATGTACAATGACAACAAAATTTACAATACTCTAAAGATGATGGAAGAATTAAAGAAACGAAGTGTTTCCTATAGTTCTAATTCAAAGATATTTTTTAGGCAGGTGAGTTTAAGCACAGTTTTCGTTTAAACTCAAAAACTCTTACAATCAAAATATACTTCGATGAACCAAAAAAATTAAGACAAACAAGAACTATTTCATAAAAAATACTTGAACAAGTTATACATTATAAATACTTGTCAAATATAAAAAGAAAACAATTACTTTTTGTTAAACAAAAAAAAAAACATTTGTATTACATTGTTTTGTTAATATCATCTCTGAGTGTACTTGAACGAAAGTTCAGCAATCCTATAAACCTCTATTTTCGAATAAAGTAGTTTATGGCGACATTACACTTTAATTCATTCCATAAAATAAAAGCGAATATATATTCTAACATATACAACATAGGGTCAAAATATTTATTTATATTTATTAAATTATTATAATTTATAAGACGTTAATATTGTTTATGATATTAAATTTACTGACATAAAAGTAACGCAAAATAAGATATTCTTATAAATAATGAATCTTCAGTATGAAGCTGAAATGTAATTACCAAATCCCTCTGTTTGTCAAAATAGAGTCTTCAAAAGCATAAAAAGCGAATAAAGTGATTTATTATCAGTGTAATCGTAAAATTTCTCATTGTCTGCCAAATAACATCTGCTCTTAATATTTTGCGTTAGACTGATATAACAAATTATCTAAATTAACTAAATCATTGACTATTGATATTTAAATATTATGTAAGAAACTCTTATGAAATTCGTAGCCAGTTAGAGATAGAGACAATGGTTGAGTTTAAAATTAAAACTAGTGGAGAATTAAAATTATAAGAATAAAAATAACCAAAAATAAATTTGTTTTTATTTAGAGAAAAAGTCTACCGCAGATTGGTTCGAACCAAACAGGCAAGCTGGGACCGACACCTACCGACACCGAGGCGCTTTAAACTTTGGCAATATCTTTTATTTTAGAGGTATAATAATCCTTATATCTATAGTTTCATAATGACTTTCTAAACACCATTTATGATTTTTATGTTATATATGAAACTGCACGCTTACTCTGAAGAATGTACTAATCAAAATATTAATGTTTATGGTTTCTGTGACTCTATAGTCTAAACTAAGGAAATAGTCGAGGATAGTAAAAAGAAATTATCATTTAACTGCTCATATTCTTTTTTGTGATGTTTACTCACAATAAGAACCACTTCAAGCATAATAAAACAAATAGTATATTCCAAACATTCTTAAAAGTAGTTCAATTTAAAAATTGTTTCTTTGAATTTTGATTGAAATTGATGAAATATTGAGATTTATAAAATAAAAAACTATCTTGTAACTAAGAGATGAATATGTACAATTTTTTGGAGTGAATGAGGGTTTACAAGAAATTCATCTACTTGAACAAATGACTGAAATCTTAATCGTTTTTAAAGAAACTAAGCTTTATTGTTGTACTTTAAAAATATCCTACGCTTATTATATTAATATATTATATGTTTTAGACATGCCAGAAGATAAGGGTTATGAAACGATATTTCCTGAACAGTTTTTCAACGATGTATTCTAAAAGTTGACAGCAGATATTAGATTAGAATAAATGTCTAATATATTCATACAGTCCCAATGTTGGCGTGTTGATTCTACTTCACGCTTGAATTAGCATAAATATTGCGGATTTGAAAAACGTAAGTAGGTCATAATATTTAACTGCAAATCAATACGATAAAATAAATATACTTTTCATTCATCCAAGTGTTTTCATTTTGTATTCTTTCTTTTTGTTGCTTTGATGTTAATATGAAGTGCATATTGATATCTAGAGCCTACGATCGTAGCAAGTTGGCATAAATACGAGCTTATATTCTTGTCTATGCTGGTACGTATTTGTAAGATTCCTGCAAATTTGAATATTTTTTTATATGAAACAAAAGGTAAATCAAATACTTTGAACTCTCGATTAAAGTGCTTATGTATTACCAACCAAAGAAGTACATTTTTTACTACCAGAAAAAAGATTAAGCTACCAGTTCAAATTTTTTAAATTAAATATTAGCTTTTTAAATAGACATTATTTCTTCATCGAAATTGATTTTAATTTTATTGCTTAATTAATTCATAAATACAAACAGGCGGTCAATTCATTTTATACAGTTTTGATTTTTTTAACAAAGTATACCCGACATGCCTTATTCATATGAGAAATGTTATACTCAAAACAAACAAGAGTTTTCTGAGAGTTATGCACAATTAATTATATATTTCTAGACAAAATATATTTCTAGACAAAATATATTTCTAGACAAAATATATTTCTAGACAAAATATTTTTCTAGACAAAATATATTTCTAGACAAAATATTTTTCTAGACAAAATATATTTCTAGACAAAATATATTTCTAGACAAAATATATTTCAAATCCTCAAATCAGAGGAAATTAACCATAGTTAATAGGTAATTTTTTTTCAAAAAAAAATATTATCATTAAGAAATATTTTTAATACTAAGACTTTGAAATGGACATGACATACAAATAAATACAGTTATTTATTTAATAATGATCCTTCTAATTGATTAGCCTGGACTCGTGACCAATAATGACTATAACTACTTTAATTTTGAACATACAAAACCTCTATCAAAAAATTGTTTTAAGGGAAACCATTAAAACATCCCAAAAAACAGTTAAAGGCAGTAAGTTACACATTTAGTAATACCTCTTTTATTTTCTGACGTTTTGCATGAATTTCAGCAGCTGTAATAATAGGATGACTGATATGTAAGATAACATGTTTTACGTATTCTAGGTTATAGAAACCTACTCTATAAAAATATATATTTTGTATATGAACTGAGAATGCGTGCCTGTTCGCCACTTCATGCTCACAATTTATGGAAGATTAATGTATACCTCAATATCTGAAGCTTTTAAATTGTAACCAGGGTCCTGGTATCTCTATAGGCAATTTATGGTGTAATAGGTTGTTATCCAGATGGTAAGGGTTTAAGATTTAATGCATATGTTGTGGCTGTTCTAAGCTCATTTATTATCTTGTTTATCGTCCACTGCCTCTTAAAGATAATAGTGAGTATGGGGACAGATATAAAGCATGTAACGGGAGAGCACATATGATATACATTATTTCATTTCTTCATATACTACGAGTATATATATATATATATATATATATATATATATTTTATATGTATATACATATATATACATATAAAATTTTATCGTAGACATGATTACGGCTTAACAAAATTTAAAATATTTTTCTATAGTTTGACTTCGATCAATTACAAAACCAATGGGCTTCAAATTGAATTGCTGGCTACATTTAATGTCATGTATATTTAAAGCTTTACTATAGCTATGCTACAAAGTTTACATTAAGCTTAGAACTAACTATAATAGAACATCGTAATTCACCTGCCTTTGTCTCAAATATTTTGAGCCGGCGCAATATGTTAATTTAGCATATTACAAGGGATTTAGAAAGTTTTAGGTAAAGCTTTGATGACAACCCATCTTGGGAATGTTTGTTGGTGGGAGCCGTGTATAATGGTATTCACTGCTATGCTTATATCTTACGGGTACGGTCCTTTTCTAAATATATTTGTATGTAATAGTGCATTGGTTTTAAAATATTAAATACTGAGTAGATTAAAATATTTATTAAAGATAAACAAGACATGAACAATTTACAAAAAGAAGATTGCACTTGTTTATAAATAAAATTATAAATCTTGGTTATAACTTCCATAAATCTCTCGGTTATTATCATTTCTTTTATCAGAGCAATGGACATATTAAGCATACTCTTTAAATAAAGTCCACCAAGCAGCTGCGCCATTTTATCTTTAAGTCAATACAGCTCCTCTATTTCTATTACAATTATTAAAACAATTTAAAAAATACGTATTTATTTTTTCGATTCCATACTGTATTTTTTACCTTTAGGCTATTTCAAGTTTTGTTTGTTAAAGAAAGTAAGTTAGTTATATTTTGTACAATATTTTGTAACAAAGCAAAATGTTTATTGTTTGCTTTTGTGTGATATATAAAAGATTACCTTTCAATATCCATCTACGAAAGTACACTGTCTGAACCTGTATTAAACATTATTGAGATAGCTCTAGTTATATACCCACTATGGGTAGGATATCTGCAGTAAAAATCGCTATCTATAATATACATGACCGAGCTTTTGAAACCACCCCGGTCTATCTTTCACCTGCTATATGTAACTTATAAGCTATATTTGCACCAATTATGACAAAGTTAACGAGAAGGAAATTTTAATAACCAGTTATTAATGATCCATGTTGAATTATTCCATAAAGATAAATATATTAATAAAGAAAGAAGTAAAATATATTTACGATTTAAAAATTTGGACCTGTTATTAGCTATTTAAGAAGAGAGAGTCACGTTATTTTCTGAAGTTAATTAAATATAGACTAATAATAGGTTTCCCTCCTCAATAATTAATTATTATTTACTTAGCGTGGTATTTGATTATATTCATTACAAATAATTCGTGTAACATAACTTAGGCATAAGTTATGTTGATTAAATATAAATTAACGTGACCTTACCGAAATAATTAATAACAATTGTATGTAAAACTATTACTTTAATAAGATAATTGAATATATATATATATATATATATATATATATATATATATATATATATATATATATATATATATATATATATATATATATATAGATATTCGAAAAAGTTTAGATGCTTAGATTAAGGGATGTTTGTTTGGATGTTTGAAGGATGTTTGATTGAGTAAATCACGCCAAAATTGCGCAACAGATTTTTATGAAACTTTGCAACATTGTAGCCTATATATATTATATATTAATCGTTTGGTTCGCTGAAATTTACAAAAAAAATGGAGAAACTAGGAATTTCAAAATTTACCGGAAGACCTTTCAACAATTTAAGTACTATATGACGCCACAATGTTTTCACCTTTTTTTTCATCACATCTACGCCGCCATATAATTTTGTTTCGGACTTTTGCCACATTTCATAGTTTATTTCATAGTTATTATCTCTTACATTTAGATCAGTTAAGCGGTTTTAATTCATAAACTTCAAAATTCATTAAAACAAAGTCACGGATCACAAGTAGGTAAATAAGCCATATAAATAATATTTTTACAGTCCACGTGTACGGAACATAATATATATAACATGAAAATTAAAAGACATACATTCCACTTGTGTTTCTAAATATTTTTAATAAAATTAGTTTTAGAAGAAGTGATTTGGTATAAACAGGCTTTATCTATTTAAATATATTTTATGACCAAAAGAAATATAAATTACAATATATATTTTTAATAAGTTCATAAATTTATGCAAAAATATTTTAAAAATGTTTATAAGCAGAAAGTCAACTAGTCTGAACTTTCGTGCACTGCGGGTTGTGGCGCTCACCATAAAACAAAATAATTCTGTTTTATATTTCACAGAAGCCAATAAAATGTTGGGTCAAGGCTATATCTTACTCGACATCAATAAGTTCATAATATATCATATATTCATAGTATTTTTATCATTTTTAAGCGTCTTTTTCTGTCAGGGTTTTTCTTCAATTCATTTTTTTTAATTCTTTTTGTTTCACACATTTTAATAACTTAGTATTATTTTGTAAATTAATCAATAATAATAATTATTATTATTTTATTATTATCATTGTTAATACTATTATTATTATTATTTATTTGTGTATTTTATTATTATTATTATTTATTTCTGTATTTTATTATTATTATTATTATTTATTTATGTATTTTATTATTATTATAATAAAATGTTACAATATTTTTATTGAATTTATTGAAGTTTGTATATATTTATGTATCAACTATACTTAACCAACATATAAAAAATTAAGCATATCATATTTTTGTAAAAAACATAATGTCCTGAAGTGCAATATAATATTAACTACCGCTGTTAATAAGATTGTAACATTTTTAGTGTAACAACAACATATAAAATCGTGACCTCTCTGAAATTATTGGTTATGATGACCTAAAATAACATCATCTTTTAATGACTTCACTTTAGTGTAAAAAAAATGTTGAGTGTTGGGAAATACACTACCATCATTCACACACAGTACAAATCTGTATTTAAGGTAAAATTTTGATTCACAAAACGTTTTTTCATTGTCAAACTATGACCAACTCGGCAAAAAATATTAAAAAATCTTGGCAGAACTATCATAACACCCTGAATAAATCTTTAAAAAGACTGGCAGCGATCGCTTCCTATCCACAGTTTTAATATTTAGAAACACTGTAGTGTCCGTTAGAATACAAACGATGCTTATTTCTTTACTTAACGTTGTTTAGGAGTAATAGTCGAACATTTGCTGGGTCTTTATTGAGAATCTGTCTACTTAGCCCCATTAAAGAGACACTCACCTTTTGGGTCAAGTAAGAGGTGAAGGCAAGTTTGTGTTTGTTACTAATACTTTTATTGTGTACATCACAATGCTTAATAAAATTATCAGAATATGAATGTTCATATTTAAACTTATTAAAGGTAAAACTATTGCAAGATTTTAAAATTCTTAAACTTTATAGAATCCTATATAGAGTCTGTAGAGCCCAAATTATAAATTTACGGAGACCTCTATTTCGTAGAACAAAATTGGTATTACACCAAGACAGAGACAAGCGACACTATATCATAGTAGAACACCATACGAGATTACGCTATGAAAATTGCTATAATAAACTAACTTGGCTGTACTCTTATCGGTGTGGAATCTTTTTTTAAGGCATATGCGGTATATAAAACCATTATTATACAAAAAAACCTACGTTGAAAAGATAAGTGACTGAATTAATATCATCGCAATATTAGGAAGTAAATTGTAATATTCGCTTGTTTGTTAATTTTGCGCTTTACCAAGTTGTATTTGAACCTAAATTTAAATTAAATTTATTGCATCATTTTGATTGCATTTTAAGTAAAATTTATTGCAAAAGAAGGAAAACTATTTATATCCAGGCCACGTACAATGAATCTTCAATCATGGATTCATTGTAACATGAATGCACCGCTTCTTGTCTTTTTATGTAAATCAATATAAAGCTCCTCAACTTACAACTTGAACTATAAGTAAGAGCAGCGTTATAACAAAATAAGATGATAAATACAAACTATGCATTGTACAAAAAGTTAGCAAATATCAAACTAATAATTTACTATGATCGAAAGATAATTTTATAACAGGAGTAAATACTTACTTTGTATATATTTTTGGATACATTCTTTTCATCAATATCTTTATATGTTGTCTTTAATGGTTCGCTTTTGTACATATGAGACAATAAAAATTCAAGCAAAAACACACACATTCAAAATTCCATTACTAAACCACTGAACAATTAAATTAATAAACATAAAGTGATCCATTGAATATGATTGAAGTTAATTAGTAAAGTTGTGAAATGCCGAGTACATCTACACCTACCATATATTTTCGGGTAATATTCCATTCATTAATTAAAATATGATTTCATTTCCTTCTATTAATTATAATTGATATAGTAGTAGTAAATTATTTTAAATAATTATATGGAAAGTGAATTAAATAAATATATAAAATTAGTACTATGTAGTCTTTTTTCCTATTTCAGTGTATTTAATTTTCTCACCTTGTCTTAATTTTAGCGTATTTATCTTGTCCTACCATGTTGGTTTTTACTTTCTGATTTCTTTAAATGATAAGTCGATTTTCCAAATATTTTTTTTTGTATATTTTAAAATTAGCTTGCCTTTTTCTTTTATTTTGTTATGCTAACGTTGTAAAGTCGATGACATTTCACGTAAGTAGTTTTTATATAATTTTAATAGTATAATAATCATAGTTATAATATAATATGTACATCACAATTCCTTATCCCCAGATGAAGAATGCGAATAAAAAAAAACTTTGACAATATATATCAGTTATACTCAAAGTTTTGTCAATAAGAAAAGAAAAGATAGATGGACTTCTTAAATTAAAATATGATCCCGTTGTGTATGAGAATTGACAAGGTGGCTGACAAATGTTTGGAAGAAATAATAATCTGGATTCAATTAATAGTGTATGATTAGGATTATGTTGATTAATTATCCTATATTTAGACTGAAAAGAGATAGTTTGATAGTTGTCATTATTCAAATATGCGAAAGCTTACTTAAATAATGACAATAATTAATAATTTAATCATTGCTCAAAGAAATTTGAGCAATGATTGAAAATGGAACTCCATTGAGCTAAAATAAGAGTACTTCCATATAAAAAAACCTAATGCTTTGATATTATTGTATTTGTTTCTATCATACTAGTATGTCTCTTCAGAACACAGGAATAATGTTAACGCATTTGTTATTTCTTTTTGCAAACTTTTGTATTTAATTTTAAATAAATTTACAAGGTTCATATCAAACTTAAAAACTTGGCGTCATGAAAATGAAATCTTTGAATTACTTATTAGATATAAAAGGATTTCGAGACACATCGCAACTTCACAAGCTTGTATTGTGCAATGTATAATAGGCTGTGGATTAAAACACACTTCAGTGAGCGTCACGAAGTACCTTAATAGGATTATAAGTTAAATTAAATAAAAATAAAAATAATAAAAATAAATAATAAATTAAAATTAAAATTAAAAAAATTTACGATGAATTTCGTAAACTTAATGTGCCTTAATATTTTTATGTTTTACATTTGAGTAATTTTTTGTGTTCTTTTAGAAAATGTATACCCAACTACATTATAAGATATATTATGTTTATATCAATTAAAATAAATATTCATTAGCCCGATCAATGTGCTCTGACACTATAATACAACATCAGTCAAACACAAGCCGGGCTCAAACCTGCGACCTCTGCTTTTTGATGGAGTTAATTAATTAAAAATTGGTTTAATTAATCAAATTCTAAAAATTGGTTTAATTAATCAAAACTGTGATTAATATTTTTTTAAAAGCATTTTGTCAATCTTTCCATGAGGTAGCCTGTGGGTGACATATTGCCAAGCAGAAATTAGTATGGAATATAATAATACTTTCACAATATTATTAGAATTGCTACGAAGTTACGTCTCCAGTGGTATGTTTAGAGATAAGCGAGGGGACAGTCTTCATAGTTCAATGAGAGCGCACCGACACCAACAGCAGAAGAATACGACAGGTATGAAAATAGATTGACGATAAAAAATGGAAGTGGCTATTACCAGTTGCAAGAATATATTTCATGGATTAACGAACAGCCCTAACGTTGTTTCTATCTCCAATGTTGCTAACGCACTAACTACTTTGTATTACGTTATATAAAAAAAATTTCAAACATTAAATATAGATGTTAACCTGTATTTATTTACCTGGCTGTCACTGGCCTAATTAACCCAATATTGTAAACCATTCGGGGTTCTAACTCATCTCGAAATCTAAATAAACTAGTTGGCAAAAGCAGCAAGCAAAGACATTTTTCAACGTTCGTGGTTATTAATTTATTTATATTAAAATGTATATTAACAAATGTAAAGAAATATATATAAAGGACGTTCTCGAATGGCTAACGACTCGTCGTTATTAAAGTACAATTTGGTAAGAATATAGATAAGACAGTGAGAAAGGACAAGGGCTAATTTTTACAGCGGGAAAATGTCTCATTCTTAAGGAAAACAAAGCAAATCGCCTGCGCGTATGCCGGCGTCATAGTAGGTGATACGTTGATACTATGTTCTTCTTGAGTATTTTCTTAACATTTGCTTGTTTTTTTTTATAGTAGGGTATTTTTTACGAAATTTCAAAATTTAGGACATTATTAAAATTAATTTTTGTAATGGAATTCTCTATTTTTTTTCTGAAATCCATAAAGTAGTTTAGAAAGATCTATTTAGAAGTCTTGGTCTGCCATATTTTTGTCTATATTGTTTTTAAAATAAATATTTAAAAAAATAAAAATGAGGGAATGATTAACAGGGTGAGGGAATGATTTATTATTATATAAAAATTAAAACAAAGAATAATAAATCAAATTATGTAACTCTTATAAAATAAATTAAAGAGATAAAGATAAAAAAAAGATATAACATATTCTGAATAAAAACAACTAAAAAACTTTGTACTTATAGTAAATATAATTAACTGAAAACATTAACAATTATGCTATTAAAGAGGTAATAAATGTTTTTTTCTATCTTTAAACTTATAAGTATTTGTTTTTAATCTTTGTATCTCATACTCTTCATAACTTTAAACTTGTTAATCTTTTCTTGCATTAGTTTTTTATTCTTTGAGATCAAATTAATCAGTCTTAATTTTCACATCACTCTCATCTATCTCTGTTATAACATAATTCCCTTTCTTAATTAACTTTGGCGTCTTTATTTTTTTTATCACGTCTTCCCAGCTATATAATTGCTCATCTTTAATATTAGGCCATCTCCAAAACTTTGAACCTTGCTTCATGCACCTAACCATTAAACCACCTTCAAATACAGATAAAACTTCTCCAGGATACTTCGACATGCCCCATTTGATCAAGACATGATCTCCAATGGCAGCAATTTTATCTGTGTCTGAGACAACAGTAGATGTATCTTTTTCTAAATCAATTGTATCGTTTTCCTTGAATATTCCAGGGTGATCTTGAATACGCGAAGAAGACGGTAGAGACAGTTCATGATTATAATTATTTATATTTATTGTATCAATTGCCATTGACATTTGAGAGGTGGATTTGTCGCGCTTATTAGCAAATCGATAACTTTGGTGCTTTTTGAAATATCCCAAATGATAGTGGGTGCAATCTTCTTTGCAAACTGTGCATGAAAGTCTCCTGCACTCTAAGGTGTTGTTGAAAAAAACAAACTGGCGTATTTTTTGTGTTCTCCGGAATGTAGGAATGGTCCGGGACTGTTTTATGAGAACATCCATCAAGGAAATATCTGCTGTGGTGACTTCAAATAATAAAATAGAAGGACATCTAAATTGAAGGATAGGTTTCAAAGAATTTATATCTACGATATCATGGCCTTCTGCTACGACTTTATCAGCTGTCCGTTTCAGGGTTCCACCGACACCATCAGGCGCTCCCTTACCGTGCCCGGGTTCAGAATAATGCCATGAAAAGTGCGTGATTTCTGGATAAAGATCTTTTAGATGGCAACACACCATTGCAAACATGAATTTGTTTTTATATTGATTAACAGGCCCATCACTCAACATATGTAATCGGGAAATAGGTAGATGTTGAGCTTTTATCCAGTCAAAAATGGGTTTTAAATGTGCCCAAACAGCCATAGTGTCATGTCTGTGGACAGAGAACAAAAAGATACAGGTTTGATTGCATTATTATTGCGCAAGTACTCCTGTATGCATCGTTGTCTGCTGCCTTCCTCCACCAAAGTGAACAGCTTGTATTTCCTCATTATACTTGCAGCAATAATTTTCACTGTAATCTACATGAATCAGAATGTCATTAACTATCAAATTGTTCTTTATATTTTGAATGGCTTGATACTGATGTGCTATAGTGCCAACATGTGTATAAAAAAGCGGTAATGCTGCTTCCAGAGCTTGAACCAGTTCTCTATTTTCGCAGGTTTACGAACGGAATATTTGGTTTTTATTTATTACTGTGGCATTTTGACTTAAATATTATACAACATATTGTTAAGCATGAAAAGTGAAAAGGTGAAGAAGTTTTATACTCATTGAAATAATATATTATATAACATAATATATTAAGAAAATTCAAAGATGTTTCACAATAACACCTATACAAATATAGGTTTAAAATATTAAGATTTTAGAATGCGCGATGAAACGCTGATACGACGTACACTTTGATTGAATGATTATTAGAAACATGTATATAACTTGTATTAAGAAATCTATAAAAATATCTAAAAATATATTTCGACAACGGCTAATATGCAAATACATTAAAGTTATATTGACACTATGAGAAAAGTATTTTTAAACTCATAGAGATATAAGTATCTTGCATATTTTTTGTGAGTTCAAATATAAATCAAGATACTGAATTAACCATTCTAAAGTTTAATTTAAGGAAAGAAGATTTAACAAATCAGTTAAGAACTTTTTGCATATAACTTTGACGTAACTTAATGAAACAGTATGACGTGACGACAACGAAGTCCGAATTTAAGATACAACTGAAACTGAATGACTGGCTTTTTAAGTTTTTCACGCTATAATTTAAATAAAAAAAATATAATTATATAACACTATTTACACGACACAAAGTAATATCTATACCCAGGTTTTAATAAAACTTCGAACATTATCTTAGTGTTATGTGCTTCTCTAATCGGTTTGTTATGTAGAAGTATAAAACACTAAAAGTGTAGAGAGAGGCAAACTACTTCACTTGCTATTTGATGAATTAGTAGTTAAAGCTATGTTGTAAGAAAATATTATGACATATAAAAACCGGCCAAGTGCGAGTCGGACTTGCGCTCAAAGGGTTCCGTACTATCATTTATAATAGAAAATCACGTTTGTTGTAGTTTGATAAAATCTATTGCTCAATTCGAAATTGTATCCATAAAGGGCTATGATAACTAAATAGTGCACAGTACGTGCTACCATTTAAGTCAATATTGTTAAACACGTTATCTATTTGAGTATAAATAGTTGTGGTAACAACATGAGCAAAAAACACGTTTATTGTATGGGGATCCACCTTAATATATATATATATATATATATATATTTAATTTTTAGTATTTGTTGTTATAGTGGCAACGGAAATACATCATTTGTGAAAACTTCACTTTTCTAGCTATCACGGTTTATGAGATACGGCCTGGAGACAGACAGACAGGCGGACAGACAGCGGAGACCTAGTAATAGGGTCCCGTTTTAGCCTTTGAGTACGGAACCCTAAAAACTGAACACTGCTTTCGCACCAAGTAAACAACAACAAAACAAGTAATTCAGATGTGATCTGTAGATGTTTTATGACACAAGTTAGAGATATATAGCTTATTTACCATTTCTGTTTATTAGTACAAACTACCACGAAAATGATGATTAATTTTCGTGGTAGTTTGTCTTGTATAATCTCTATGAGTTCAAAAATACTTTTCTCATAGTGTCAGTATAACTTTAATGTATTTGCATATTAGCCGTTGTCGAAATATATTTTTAGATATTTTTATAGATTTCTTAATACAAGTTATATACATGTTTCTAATAATCATTCAATCAAAGTGTACGTCGTATCAGCGTTTCATCGCGCATTCTAAAATCTCAATATTTTAAACCTATATTTGTATAGTTGTTACTGTGAAACATCTTTGAATTTTCTTAATATATTATGTTATATAATATATTATTTCAATGAGTATAAAACTTCTTCACCTTTTCACTTTTCATGCTTAACAATATGTTGTATAATATTTAAGTCAAAATGCCACAGTAATAAATAAAAACCAAATATTTTAGGTATGTACTAAGACCTTTTGAAACCGAATGAAGCAATTTCGTCCATTAAGGAGGAGTCTTCTGGCTCATGATTTAAATTATCTGAAGGTCTCTTAAAATCTGTGGACGCGCTTATTTTATTTTCAATATTTTCTTATTAATGTTCAACATGTTAAATATTATTTTTTCATAGTGCAGTGTGATGTAAAAAAATGTTTGAGGAATAACGTTTTTATTAAATAAAAAAACTCTCGACTTTTATAATATTGGAATAGGTTTTATAACTTTATTTTTCCTGTGAATAATTGTCCATGGGAGTTATTTTTTAATTCTGAAATTCTTCTAACAAATTGGACTCTCAAAAGTTATACATTTAAAGGTTTTCAATGTTAAAATGGTATATATTTAAATAATAAATAAAATAATCTTAACAATTTTAAGGTAAATTTTGCGAGTAATTCTTAAAATATCTTACATTAAATCTTGTTCAAAGAATAACTTACACAATTAGGTACTTTAAATGATTTTTTGATTATATTATAAGATACATGGTGGTATTAAAAATACCTTGAATGAAATTAATGTTTTGGATACCTAATTGAATCTTATAGGTAGGTATATTCTATTAAGTTAGAATAGTTTGGTGTTAGTTAAACATTTAGTTTCTATTTCTTTTTGAATTAATAAAATGACTCCTGATACAACATATGTTTGATATTTTTTAACATAATGGTTTATGATTACTTTCAAATTGATATAATCTTATAAGTCCAACCACGGCAAGCCCAGAATCAATTATTATATATTTATGGAATATAAATACAATATACATTATAATATTAAGCCTGTAATTTGGAGTGAAGCTTATCTCACAACCTTTTTATAAGCTGAGGGATATATCAATGTGACATAAACGAGTCGCCCAATTACGATTCTAATCCAATAACAAATGCATTAGGACAAATAATAATAAAATTATAAAACTCAGCATATCCAAATAATAGTTACCATATACATTTGATGTTTATAACTTTTATATTAAATTGTGTAAGTAAATTCAATTGTCAAAATTTATTTATTTAGTCTTTATTGTTTAAAACTAGTACAATAGGCTGAATGAATGCTTAAAAGCATTCTCTACCAGTCAACCCGAAAGTACACTACAAACATAGAGTAAGGCGTTTAAAACATAAAAACATGAATACAAGAAAAAAGCAATTAAGATAACAACATTAGAATAAATTAAATAAACCTTATCTGCATATAACACATTACACATAATGTAAACTGTAAAACATAATTACTGGTTTTAAATAAATTAATGTCCCTACACAAATATATATTATAAGTAGGTATATAATATATATTTGTGAATGTTAGTCATATTTATCTATACTAATATTATAAAGAGGAAAGGTTTGATTATTTTTTTGTATGTTTGAAATGAATAGGCTCCGAAACTACTGGACCGATTTCAAAAATTCTTTCACCGTTGGCAAGCTACACTATTCCCGAGTGACATAGGCTATGTTCTATTTTCAAAAAAATTAGGGATGATTACTAAAACTTGAATATTCTAACGCAAGGTGTAAAAAAATAAACAACAACATGATGCTCTATGAAATTGTTCCTCTTTAAAAGTTTCACAGATTACACGAAAAGCAAGTTACACGCGGGCGGAGCCGCGGGCAACAGCTATTTATAATAATTTAAATGGTAAAAACATTGGAATTTACATGTTTTAGTTTATAAGTTTCAACAGTAGCGCCACCTACGAAATTAATTATGAAATGTTATTTAGTATTTACTGTTAAATATTTTAAGAATTAGAAGCATAGGATATTTTAATATAATGTTTAATCTTTTATTAATTATTAGAACTTATTATAAGGTATAAAAAATAGCATCTGTAAATTGGTTATGAAATTGTAAATTACCCTCACCTAAATATTATCGTGTTAAAATATTATAAAAGGAGTTGTAAGGGCTGCTCTTGCCCATTCTATTACAAATGGTTGGATATTAAACATTGAAGTGCAAGTACTGTGTATTACTGAAACAAGTCTTAACGATACCAATACAAACAAAAATAAAATTATATCTTTCCGATTCGCCGTTGAGCAGTCGACCAGGACACATGTCCCTTTTACCTGCTCCGCCTATCCGCGCCACCTACTTGGGCCGTCACGCTGACCGCCCAGCCACCTGCACCGACCACCTGCGCCGACCATTCGTACACCTGCGCCAGTCAAGATAACGACCTCCATTGTGTGCAAGCCTGTGGTGTGATTGTGTTTCTGTGTGAGTCACCTCCGCAAGTACACCTGCGGGCCGGCGAGCCTGCATAGGGGTCCAACAAGTCCGACGTCGCCCTAGTTAGGGTACGAAACGGAATTCAAAGACTTCGTCGTAATAGCCTGCGTCGTGTAAGTACACAGTCGTTAGGGTATTAGGCACACCTCTGCCACCTGCTGACAGAGATTCCATAGGGTTTTCACTTTAGGCACTCGCCTCCCTGCTCACGCAGGGAGGACGGCTCTTATCTCCGGGCTCCACCATGGACCCCAAGTCCGCGGCGGAACCCGAAGATCTATCAAAGTCGCAATTTTTTGGTTGGGTCCAAGAAATCGCGCCACATTTATGCCTGCGCTACTCTGTCTTGTTAGGCACCGAGTCTCCGCCTTCGAACTCGCGCGCCGCGATCGCGACCGAGAGCACCTCCGACATGGAGGTCGAGTCCGCCACTCCTACGGAGCAGACGGCCTCGGATTCCGAGTCGGATGTATTATTAAATTTTAAACAATAATAACAATTCTTCCCATTATGCCTAACTTATTCTCTGAGTAACTACTGGCGTTATTTAATGTTGAATTAGTGAGTTATTTTGGCCCCAATTCACATCATTTCGTATCTTCTATATCCTATCGGTATTTCATGTCTTCTTATCATCGTATTGCTCTCTTTTATATCGTAATGGTAAAAAGTAAATTAAAATTTCATTTTATTAAGTGAGTAATAACAGAAATCAATAAAATAAATATATTATGAAAAAGCACCCTCGCACAACAATTGACTATACTTGGTTTTGTAAGACGTCCGAAAAGAAAAGCTATTATGTAACTCGAATAAAAAAAGGTAGATACCCTCGCTGGAGGACAAGCCTAAACTACTACGGCCTTCGAACACATTTGCTAAGAGTGCAAACACTGATAAAAAAATCACAGAGAAAAAAATGAGAAAAATCTTTAACACGACCTATCTGAACTATTAACTTAAACACAAAAATGGCTTACATAAAAAAACGGTTTTGGTGCCCTGTATTTTTTTGGTACCGTGTACTCTCCATTGAGGTGAGTGTGGGGTTATTTTAAAGTTCATTGAAAGTTGCGCTAGTAGTCCAGTACACCACTAAAACCCAGACGGCCAATCTTTTCGTCATAATAAAATATCAGAGGTTTGCTAAATCAAACTATTTTAAGGCGGGTAAGATTAATAAAAATGTATTTGGAGGACGAAATTATTTCCCTTTGATATGTATAAAAATGTTAAAATAAACGTTGTCGTACGACCCGTGTAACAGCTTATATAGGGTCAAATTCCCGGAAAACGTCTTTCAATGTATTACATACATAAATAAAAATTCTTAGAACTTCAAAAAACAAATTATGAACATTATGATTGTTCAACGTACTATTGTTTTTTGATTCATTAGTTGTTTATTTATCAAATTGGTGTTGTTTTATTTGTTCAATCAAAATCAAATCATTGGATTTTTTTCAAAAGGACAAATTAAACGTCCAAAATGATATCGTTTAGAATACAATAAACCGGCATAGAACGGATTCAACCCTTTATTAATAAACCTTGTAGTTTATCTTCTTATTGTCTAATAATATTTTCTTTGAATATCTTCCTATACCAATTGTAGTCTGAATGTATTTATATATTATATATTATTAATTTTATAATAACATATAAAATCTGTACATAAAAAATATATATTTTTTTGTAGCTTACACCAAGTAGTAGTAACTATGTTGTTATAGCCTACGCTTTTATGAAAATCGTACAAGATATAAATAGATCTTATTATATATAGGTAGCCAGCAAATTTGTTCAAATGGGTAACTGAAACATTTTTTACGTTTGGAACTATCGTATAGAACTACTGATCTGAAATAAAGAAAGTTTGTATTCTTTTAACTTATTTATACAATTAAAACGATCAAGTTCAATCATGTGAGAGAAGTCGAAGATTTTTTTTTTAAGAATAAAGGTTAATAACATGTAACATAATTTAAATAAAATGAGCTGAACTCAACTCATCTTCTAGCATCAAATAATAAATTCATTAATGATTTCTATTCTATTGCCTTTATTTCATCAAAGTAAGTAAAATAATTCATTTTGATATATTTTTTATTGGTAATTAGTTAGGTTTATATATGAATAATATTAATAATAAATAAATAATTTAACCAAATATAAGTCAGTTCATTCAAATTGCGGTTACACGTTAAAACACACCAGCATTGTGTTATTTTATCGATATAAACAGAAACTGTTTCTGAAATGTGGTATCACCATTCATAACAAACGTTGTAATCGTTATCATGCTCATTATATTTGGTTTATATTCAAGTAGTTTACTTTACTATGGCATTAACATTGAAACATTAATGGATGATTTTGAGAAATCACGGATATTCTATTTGATTACTGGAAGGAACTCGTGCTTAGACACATTTACTATTTCTTATATTATATTATCATGTACATATTTAAAATATCAATAATGGTTATCACTTTTATTCTACGCTTACCTATGGGTTATTTAGCATTATGTCACGACAAAATAATAGGTACCTACCACATTCTTCGGCTCTTTTATTACAACTGTATTCAGACTAAAGTAATTGCGAAAAACCGTTAATTTATATATCTTAGTCTACCTGTAAAGGGTCTAACTCTAGGGTAATAATTAGGTAATTAAGGTAGTTAAGTAGTTTATATTTTTCTTATAAATATCTAGTCAATTAAAGAGAAGATCGATTACCTCAGTACTTTATACTGCACAGTACATTACAGTATTTGTGTCTGTAAGGGAGGATAATTGCTATCACTGTAGAAGCATAAAAGATGGTTATTGCTGGACCACCAAACCCTTGAACGCTGGTGTTCCTCAAGTCTGTGGGCTATCCCTAATGCTGTTTTTTTCTGTATTTCAGTGCTCTGTTAAAGGCTTGATCCTTCGGCGTAGTAGAGGGATGTCACATCTTTATGCATCTTATACCACATGTATCACGAAGAGTGTTCAGACCCGAGTAGCATGATTAGGGCTCAGTTTGCATAGCCACGGGAACATAGCTAGATATTATAGGTTCGAGTTCAGTTCATGTTAAAAAAATGTTTATAAAATTACTACATTTATTTAAAACATAGCTATAGATTATGTTATCTATTTTTAATAATAAAATTTTAAAATAAAATATTTCATTACATTATATTATTCATTTTTCATTAGATTATATCTGAAACGTATGTAATAAAGTAATTTATATATTTGCTCGTGTATTAGTTTTGATCCGGCTTAGTTCCTCGATGAGAATATATTCGTTTTAAAGCCAGCATCTTCATATGTTAATTTTAATCTTTTAAGTTCCTTGAAATGAACAAGGCTTTTAACATATTAGGCACAAACACTAAATATGCAAAACTAACTAAGGAAGATTATATTATCTGTAGTTATTATAAAATCACTTCATAATATACAAATACCCAATAATATATATCGGCGTAAAGATGAACATAGTTCAGTCTTTTCTGCGATATACATATTTATTTTTAATCATTAAAAACATCTAAAGCATTATCCAAAAATAAATTATATGCAATTTTCCTCTTAGTATCCAAAATTGATCTGCACGGGTCTAAAAGTTTCTAACCTGCAAAAGATCAGTGATTTATTTCAAAATCTGGACAAACTGTCGGATTTTATGTCCGGACAAGTCAGGTATTCCTAGTAAAAGGTTCTTTTATTACGCCATTTCTCAAGATCACTTCGATCATTCCGAGCTTTTTACTATTTTATAGCGCCGATTATTTTTATGATTCGATTAAGATATCGTTTTATTTGATTTGATATAAGAAAGACCTTACACGGTACTATAATTACAAAATTCGAATAAGAAACATTCACAAGTTGCCTTTATCTAACAAAATAATGTTATTGGAACCCCCTTATCTAAGATAACCTTCTGATGAAAACTTGGACCAATATTGAGTTAAATTAAGGGCTTATTTAATAAACATTTTTCAGATTTAAAAGATGATACTAGAGTATTTTGCGATACTACTATATTTGTTAGTTAAGGGTATTACTAGCTTCAACTGATTAGTAGTTAGTAAACTAGATTTAGTATAAAGCCATAACACTGTAGGTCATTTATTTATTATAAATTAATCTACATCATTTATTATACCAAATAATATAAATAACATACACAAATTTATTTTTTAAATAAAATTGACCGCTATTGCACGTAGCAGCGTGAAATTCAATGTAACTATACCTATCTGATCAAACACAAAACACATCAATATTAGAAATAACTAAGCGAGGTTTATACTAAAATTCCTATATTTTATAACTTATTCCGCTTGTCGTAGGTAGTCCTAGATATATGTAATTGCATTTCTTGAAAATCAGATATTTTATTATCGGAAAAGTTTTAAATAACAAAAAAAAACTTGAGTGTTAGTAAAATAGAGAAAAAAAATATGTGTGTGTGTATAAGTGTACACATGTAAGAAGTGAAACTTCTTTATGACATAATTTTTTGAAAAATGATTCACTAATTACAACTTTACAGGAATGGCGAATTAAGCTATATTAGATAAAGTTTAAGCAAAAATAAAAATAGCGCGTAACAGGAAAACGTTACAACTTTTTGACATTGTTATAAAATTTCTCCCATCCGTCGATAAAAAAGGTTCACTTCAAATATGGCACGTAACGGAAAAATGTGACTTAGAAATAAAGATGGCGCGTAACAGAAAAACGTCACAAATTTCATTAATATTAATTAATTAAAACGTAAGAAGTGAATCGACTGTTTCTGACGTATAATATTCTCATAGAAGAAACACATAAGTAGCATAAAAAAAAAGGGAAATGTACACAATTCACTTTAAAAATAATAATTTTAGACTTCTTAATATGTTGGATCATCACTATATCACAAATAAAATTATTCTTCATAATTGTTTCTGCTGTTTCGAGTTTTTGTTCGTCCTAGGTATAGCAAAACAGACCTAGTAAAGATCAGGACCCTAATGCTCCATTTCTGACCCAAAACTCGTATTTTTTTCTTTCTTACTTCTTCTATTTCAGACAATGAATTCATTTTAAATATTACAAATGACATTAAATAATTTCTTCTTCTTGTTATAATCTTAATTTATTTATTAGTTTCAATAGCAAGTCCATAAAATCGTATTGTCCAGTATAAAATTACAATTCATTATTTAATTATAAAGCTCTAATCCGATAATTTTATTTTTGGTTAATGTAAATTGTGTTTTGTAATCCACATACTTGTCATTTTGATTATTTGGTATTTCCATAGCAACATGGTGTAAAAGAGATGAAGCTATACGAAAAAAGCAGGCGCGTAACGGAAAAATGTCACCGTAACGAAAAAATGTTACACTAAATTTTTTTCCAACCCCGATAAAGAAGTTTCACTTCAAAAAATAGTACAAAATAGTAAAATTTGTTGTTATATCTCGGCACGTTGCTTTCAGCGATCTAAATTATTAATCTCAAAAGTTTAATAGATGATGCTAATAAACAAAATTAATTAAACTAACCACGGTGACATGATTTGAGTTTGATTTATGACTCTACTGTGAATTTCCTAATTAATAATTATATATATGGATTTATAATCAATATGGATTTACCTGGCGTGGTTGATATGGTTCGTCCAGGCCGAGGAGATGCTATTCCACTAAGGTAGCGGTTGACCCATGTGATTATTCCTAATGAGAATAACTCAAAGGCATAATTATTGGTAATTGGGACTGAGTATGCGCGCGGACTACAGAGTATGTAAGCCGATTCTATCTAAATTAGGCAGTGTTCATAAGAAACGAATTCACTCGATTGTATTTTCATGCTTTCCTAATCTTACCTTTGCGAAATGCGCTTTTATTTTGACAAGATATTTGTATATCAGCCCTAATAAAGTTTAAAGGTCCAAAGAACTATTTTTTATTCGATACAAAGAACTATTTGTATCGAATGAGTAGTTGGAAGATGGAAGTAAAAAATATAAATTTATAGAAAATTTACGATAATACGTAATACTTCCGCAAAAACTTTAAATATTTCATAGAAACAAAAAGGTATTTCATCAGTTCACAAACCAACCTAGCCATTTACCCTTAAATAAGATAATACTAGTTAAATTAAATTAACTTTCATATTTTATGAAGCAGTTTTTTGGCTTATATTTTGTGTAAATTTTTGACCAACGAAATATATTCTCAATTAAGGAAAGGTCTTTCTGCGGCTTAAATTATACAAAAAACTCTAAGGAGACTAATTTAAATTTTCCTTTGGTGTGCCGCTTTAATTTCTTAATGAAAGTGGAGTTAAATTACTCGTATTAAATTATTTTTCTGTTAACAAAGGATAAATTTTAAGTAATTATTAGTTTTACAAAACGCCACGCATTTTGTATGAGATGTTTCAAAATTCATGCTTTTATTTAAACAATCGTTAAAATAAAAAAAAAACTCTGATGCACGTTTTAAATCTAACCCCATAAGACATTTTTCACCACAACTGTTCATCATTCATTCAATATACCTTACCACCAAATGTCATTATAATCCTTCAAGTAGTTTCGTAGTAAGTAATTTAAAGATATATCAGTTTTTGCGTTTTCCACATTGAAATAAAGTAATTCAAATTCAAATTCAAATTCAAAATATCTTTATTCAAGTAGGCATTTACACGCACTTTTGAATCGTCAATTACATTAAATTGGTCAGTATAGTCAGTCTGTGAGTAAGCTACCACCAGCTCGGAATGCTGTTCTGCTGAGAAGAGCTGGCCAAAAACTCAACAGTTGCTCTTTTTAAATAAAATTTAACAATGTTTGACTTATAAATTATAACATCAATCCTGCAAATGAGTCAATGACCCAAGTTCCACACATTTCGATCAACCAAAAACTCTTGAATGTTATAGTAAGATTTATTTAATAATATACCTTTAATTTTAGATTTCAAACCAAGAAAAGGAAGATCTAAGATATCTTGTGGAACCTTATTATATATGCGTATACTCAAGCCCATGAAGGATTTCTTAACTTTTTGAAGTCTAAATTTAGGCGTATTTATTTCTTGTATTGATAGTATGTCTGTCGCTGTTTTTTTTATAGTCATTTAAATTTTGGCGTATATATAGTAAGTTATTAAAAATGTATTGAGAAGCGACCGTAAGAATACCGATTTCTTTAAAAACTTCTCTTAGGGAGTCTCTAGCTTTTAAGTTACAAATAGCCCGTATAGCTCGTTTTTGTAAAATAAATATAGAATTAATTTCGGCAGCGCTGCCCCATAGTAAGATACCGTAAGACAATATACTGTGAAAATAACTAAAATAAACGAGTCGAGCCGTATTAGCGTCTGTTAATTGTCTTACTTTTTTAATTGCAAAGACGGCTGAGCTAAGTTTGCTTGCGAGTGTCGAGAGATGGGGGTTCCACTGGAGCTTTTTATCTAAAGTTATACCTAAGAAAGTTGTCGAGTCAGTCAGTTCTAACACTTCATTGTTAAGGAATAAACTACAATCCCGACTTTTTACATTAGGAAGTGTAAATTCCATGCATTTAGTTTTCTTAGTATTTAATACCAAATTATTAATTTCAAACCAATGAAGAACACGTGACAGAGCACAGTTAACTTTGTCAAAATTAGGTTAATTACGATCAACTTTAAAAATAAGTGAGGTATCATCAGCAAAAAGTACAATGTCACATAGTCCTTTTACGTAAAAGGGCAAATCATTAATATAGAGTAAAAATAAGAAAGGGCCTAGAATAGATCCTAGTGGAACACCCATTTTTAGGTGAGATCCAACCGATTTACAATTATTTACATCAACCGTCTGAACTCTTTGATTCAAGTAAGAGGCAATAAGATCAAGCGCAGCACTACGCACACCATAGTGATTAAGTTTGCAAAGTAATGTTTGATGGTCCACGCAATCAAAGGCTTTAGATAAATCACAAAACACTCCGATTGCATTCTGTGACTTTTCCCATGAGTCGTAAATGTGCTTAAAAAGCGCGGCACCCGCATCAGTTGTTGATTTGCCTTTGGTGAAACCATATTGTTCACTATGCATGATTTCATTGCTACAAACAAATTCTGACATTTGGTTTAGTATAATTTTTTCGAAGATTTTACTTAAAATAGGTAAAATAGAGATAGGTCTATAATTTCCGGGTTCTAATCTATCGCCACTTTTAAACAAAGGAACTACTTTACTATTTTTCATAAAATCTGGGAAAGTACCGGTTTCAATACATTTGTTAAAAATTAAGGATAATTGTGGAGCAATATCATTTATTATACTTATTAGTAATTTTACTGACATACCCCAAAGATCACCGGTTTTTTTCATATTTAAATTTCTAAAAGTTTAAACAATTTCATATGATGTAACAGTTTTAAAAACAAAACATTTATTACTGACTCTTACGTTATTCGTCAATTCGACGATTGCATCACATGGTGAAGAATTTAAATTACGCGTGACTGTTAAAGGAATTTCGTTAAAAAAAGTCTCAAAAATAGCCGCCACAGTTGAATTTGAATTTATTTCAATATTATCAATTTTTAACTTAATAGGTCCATTAGCAGCCCTATTTTTCCCAGAAACACTAGATAAAACATCCAAAGTTGCCTTTATTTTATTTTCTGTGTTTAAGATTTTATTTCTTATGTAAATCGACTTAGCTTGTATGCAAACGGTCTTAAATATTTTAGAAAAAATCCTAACTTTATTCAAGAATACCGGATCTTGATTCCATTGCCTCTCACTATATAAATCATATAACTTATCTCTACTTTTATATATTCCCACGGTAGCCCAATCACTAAATTTAAGTTTTAGGTATTTAGTCATAGTTTTTGGCTTAAAAACATTATTAAATTCTTGTAACAAAAAACCGAAAATGTTATTATATAAATTATTTGGATTATCATCGCTCATGTCTACTTTACCCACTTTTTGCTGAACAGTATTCTTAAATGTTAGAACCCGGTTTTTTGTAATTGGTCTACAAGTAAACTTTTGGGGCTTTTCACTTTCGTAATTAATTAATAGAAAAAATTTTAGACCACAGTGGTCTGAACTTAAATACAGTTAGTCATTACAGTTTCTTCATAAATGTTACAGCGACAGAACAAGTACAATAACAGTACAATAGTACTGTTTTCAGTCAACTTTGAGTTAAAATTAATTATTTTATCTAAATTGTGCTGGTCACTAGCACCAGGTGAGCATATATTATGTACATTATTTAATTCCCTACTTAAAAGAGACCCAAAGCCCTGACCTAATTGGTCAGAAATGTATACGACATAGCAAAATATAGTTTTTGAAATTAATAATTTTATTATTTTTTAATTGTTAAAAAATATTTTTACGTTACGTTTAATTTTGGTAATTTAGAATCAAGGTGATACTCAAAAATAAACAAACCAATAATAATAAAGGTAACGTCTCAATGTTCAATTTCAGTAACAACAGATATTGTTTCGTTTTGTTCTACTTATTTTCGGAGGTAAAATATTTCCAATAAATATTCTCAACAAAGTTATGGGGGTTCTTTATTGTGAATAAAAATTAAGTTATTAAAAAACATTTATTCTGATTAATTTTAAAACTGTAGAATAAATTAAAGTAAGTAAAATTATATCTAATAACACTGATATAAATAATTTTAATTAAAATGTTTAAAATTTTATTGTTTGTTTTTTAAATTTGTAACAGCTATTTTAAAATATCTGTATGAATTGTTTTAATAGTAACGTTTATTTTTGCCTTAAAATAATTTGTATTATATCACAACAAACTTTAAATCCTGTTTGTTTTTGTTATTGAGTTCATTATTTTTTTATTAAGACTCATTCCTATTAATTTTATAATAATGTATGTACTTTAATCTCTGAAAATTATAATATAGATAAAATTTGATCACTATGACCAACATAATTATATACAAATAAAGGTGAAAGTTAACACGAATGAATAAATTATATTGCTTCACATTCACCTGTCAATACAAATTACAAATCTAATTCAAAGGCAGTTTTTCTTAGCTCTAGGTATACAAAGCGCGGCTGATGTGAGATAAGATGTCGAGATCACCAATTTGTAGCGATAGTTCTCTTAAATTTGCTTTGATTAAGTACCTAATGAAGTCCTAACTTAACTAGACGTTAATAAAATATACATAGATAAAGACGATCACATATAGAATGCTTATTTACCGTTACGCATAGCGATACGGTAGCTCAGTTGATAGAGTGACGGAAAAGTTTCCCAAAGGTCACGGAAATTGTCACTTCGGTCCCGAATTAAAGATCTACTGATTACAAAAAAATGCAGTGACAAATGTGTATTCAGGAATTTCTAAAGAGACTGTCTTGTTATAGACAGTCTAATAGAGAGAATTCACGTGCATTTAAACTAAAAATAAAACAAAAATAAGAGAAAAAACTGGATGGATTTGGTATTTGATCGATAACTCCTTTTCTAAAATAAATAAGTGTATGTTTTTTTATATTAAGAATATATATACTACAAAAGATCCATCCACATGAACTTGAACCTGCGCCCTGTATGGTACTGTCATTTTACCAAGGGAGTTAGCATAGCGTTCCTCACCAGCTAGAAGTTATGAAGTTGTTACTACATATATCTATGACCTTGTGTATTTTTATAAAAAAGTGATGTTACCCTTGTACGTCAATTAAAGCATTAAATTTTTATTTGCTATACCGCAGTAGGTCTGATTTTTTTCTGATAAGTACTTTCTAATCAAGCTCACTATAAGTTTTCTATTATTTGTTAAAAGTACAAAAAATATATAAAATAACAAAAGCACGGTTACAAAGTTTAGGTATTTAAAAAATCAAATATTCAAATTATACATAGGTAATAGTTATCCGCAAGACTATTAGCATTAAGTAGTGAATTAATTTAAGTCGTATTATCTTAATAGTTATCTTGTAGCTTATCTTAGCTAAAGTCTACAAAGCAGGTAAAGTGTATCCTGAAGTCCTTACAGATGTTAGATAGTGTGGGACCAACAATGTGTGAGGCTACAAATTTACATTTGTAATCCTAGTTAATATAACGTCCTTGTCGGGTAATTTCTTAATATTTAATCTTGTTATCCCATAGCATATTTATTATTTAAAACTGAAAACTTAAAAATACATATGTTTGTTATAATATTTTTATTTCCCATGTATTCATATTTATAAACCTGTGATATTTATACAATCAGTTATAATTCAAAAGATGGTTTAAAATAGTAAAAAATATAATAACTCGATAAGTAGTTGTTGATATTTGTTTGAGTTTTAAAGGAATACTTTAATTATGAATTCAAATTTAAATATGGTAAATTACTAATCACATTTACTTTCTCTACATTTTGGAGTTTCCACGTATGAATATTCATGTAGGGAAGACAAAGCAAGATTTTGGAAACAACACTTAGTGTGTACCTGGTATGTTGACTTATTATATTTAACGTGTGTTCGTGGCGTTTTCTCATGAATTCTATCCAATGAACTACCATTTTTCTTCTTACATCGCTATCATAGTTGATCATAGTTCGATCCTTGGTGAATTATGAGGATCGACGATTTCCAAAGATATTTTCCATAGTAAATTTAGACACAGAATAAATGCCTTGATACAGAAATATATTTCTATGAATTTATTTTTTTCGCTCTGGTTACCTTTGAAATCAAATAATAAAATAGAATAAATATATCGAGCAAGATACCAAAGTTTAGGAAATCCAATCAACTGAAACAAATTTGAATTATTCAATGAAAACATGAGAAAGGGTGGAAAGCAATTATTTGGTGATGTATTCTATCAATCTGGCTTCGCATTCAAATAATTGGACGAGTCGTTTAGTACAAAATTGATAGCTTCTTCAGATTATAAAAGAGTTATTACTAGTCACGTTTCACTAAAAATACATAGTTAAAATAATAATTGATTATGTACCATAAAAATAATTTTATTTCAATGATTTAAAAATGTTTTTATCAATTTGCAATAAACAAATTTTTCCTAGAAAATTACCTGTTTATAATATAATACTAGTTACATAAAATATCTTAATTACGCTACTTGAAATTCCAAATTCAAATAATTCTTCTTCCCTGTTTTTCCGTAAATAAATGTTATGTCCAGAAGATGAAAAATATGTTTTTGTGTTAGCGGAGAAATAAAAGTCGTTGGTTATATACGAATACGAGATCCTTCGTCACTCGAACATGACATCTGAAATGAAAAAGATCTGAAAAAATAACACTCATATAAATCAGTGAGTAGGTGATAAAAATGAACTATTGGTAATTTATTTTTCTTAAGTGCTACAAGTAGATATAACTTTTATGTTTTTACTTTTTTAGCAAAAATACTAAATTATCAGTTTCTAAAAGTAAAATGTATAGAGAACACGAAGATCAGTAACCGTGTTGCTTTCGCAGATTAAGATCAAAAGTCAAGAAAGCACTAGTAACAAACAGTTATACTGAACAGTATAAAAGTAATAATCTTCTTAGAAATAATAATTTTTCTTCGAATATTTTTGTAAAATTATACACATAATAACAGTTGTCCAGAAATAAATATAAGATTTCTGGCACGAGTAAATACAAGAGTGTGTTTCAATAAAGGACGAGTTACGAGTAAGTAAATTGTTATTGATGACACTTATAGTAGGAAAAAAAATGTTTTATCTTATAAATGGTAAATACTTATATTGTGTTGTGTGTGTAATCTAAAGCAATGTAATATATAGTGAACTAGAACAAAAGGACTTCTGTTTATTTATTTACTCTTTATTGTCTCCACATAAAAGGTACATTAGGCGGTTTTAATGTTACACAGCAATGTCAACAAAAGAAATTGAACAAAAAATCTTATCAAATGTGTTAAAAATCTTTGACATGAAATAAAAAAAACATTTTTCATCATACATTATCGAACAAGAATAAAAAGACATAAAAGAAATAGAGTAATTGTGCAATCCAAAATGATTGACTCAGCTTTTGTTGATACACTCCACACATGACTTCAGAGAAGGGAGAATGAGAGAAATAGATGACGTGGCCTTGCCGCATAACTCATTAGCCTTCAGTTGTAATCAGATGATTACATCTAAGTCCGTAAAACATTAAACATTATAAAATCCATTAATTTTTTGAATTATCTAAATTATATAATCTTAATAATTCCATAAACATGCTAAGTTGTAAATTAATAACAAAACTTATATCGTTAAAATTGTATACAGCATTACGAATTTGTATTTAATATGTCTTATATAACCTATTATACACACCTATGTCAGGTAAGATTATTGTTAATCGACTATTTTATAATAATTTGTAATGTTTTGATTCGTTTCAATATTCTGATGGTCACTATATTGATTCATATAAATTGATAAATTATTGATTTAACTTAAATAAGAAGAACCAATAAGGTGTAATAAATTAAATCATTGTTTTATTAACTTAAATTTAAAATTGTTATGTCAAGTTATTTTGGTATGATTAAAGTAGTTTATTTGACTAAGATTATTATTTATGAGAGAAGAGACATTTGCTTGATTAGTAAATACTTGAATAAGTAGAAAAGAGAGACCATTAGGACTTCATAATTAAAACAAATAATTAATACCGTGTTTACCGATACTTACAATTGTTCATTTACGAGTATTTGTTATTTTTGTACGTTTAAAGTAGATGTATTGACTATGATTATTGTCTATGTGAAGACTAAGTTTATAAAGAAGGGTGAGTAAACTGCCTTTACGACGATATTCGGGAGAGAAGCTTCCAAAGAAGGTTTAAAAACAAATAATTAAATGTGAATTGTTAACAGTAAAATCTCTGAAATAATTTAATCCGACGTGGCCATTATATAGGGATAAAGAAACATAATTTAAGTATATATTGTATATAATAAAATGTTAAAATATTCTTAAAGATAGAGAACATATTTTTTTTCATATATTATAGGAGAAACTCTACTAATTCTAAGAAATAAATAATCCTAATTCAATACTATTGCAAAATGAAATTAATAAAAAAAACATGGTTTTTGTTACTGGAGCTAGCGCTTGTAAAATAAACTGTATATAATGCTTGTAAAATAATACTTCAAAGTTAAAAATCTTTAATAAGAGTTTTAAATTAACGTAATTAGAATCATTACAATAGTGAAATTAAATATAATAATAATTATTAGAACTTGTACGAACAAAAGAAACTGAGTTTTATGATTTATACTTTTTATAGTTATATAATAATATAACATAGAAAAAATCTGATTATTAATTCCATTCCTTACTTCTTAAATGTTGATATTAAAAATAAATAAATGGAATTAAGGCTTTTAAATGCTATCATTTTGAACGGATAAACATTCTATATTCTATATACTATCACGTTATAAGTCATATTTTGTCTGTAGCTAGAGCCTACAAAGCAGGTTAAGTCCTTAAAGATGTAAGACAGAGAGGAAACCGACAATATGTGAACGATCAATTTACAAAGAGCCACTTTGACCGTTGAGGTCGTGTCAAGTAATTACTTAATATTTAATCCCGTTAACCTTAGCATCTTTATTTAAAAATAATAACTTAAAAACACACATATTATATTTTGAACTCATAATATATATACTTTGTCAAGATAACAAATATTAATTTATATTTCAAGTGGATTGATATTTAAAAAAAACAAATACATAATTCAGCCTTTACGTAAATATACAAATATACTAATACGGAAATTATTTGTTATATAGGGATAAAGAAACATAATTTATGTATGTATTGTATATAATAAAATGTCAAAACATTCTTATAGATAGAGAACATATATTTTTTTTTCATATATAACAGGAGAAACTCTACTAATTATAAGAAACAAATAATACTATTGCAAAATAAAATTAATGATAAAAACATTGCTTTTGTTACTGGAGCTCACGCTTGTAAAATAAACTAGACTTGTAAAATAATAGGTACTTCAAAGTAGAAAAATCTTTAATAAGAGTTTTAAATTAACGTAATAAGAATCATTACAATAGTGAAATAAAATATAATAATAATTATTAGAACTTGTACGAACAAAAGAAACTGAGTTTTATGATTTATACTTTTTATAGTTATATAATAATATAACATAGAAAAAACCTATTTATTAATTTCATTCCTTAATTCCTTAAATACTGATATTTAAAATAAATAAATGGAATTAAGGCTTTTAAATACAATTATTTTGAGCGGATAAACATTCTATATTGTATATACTATCACGTTATTATTCATATTTTGTCTGTAGCTAAAACCTACAAAGCAGGTTAACACGTTCACTGCGACATCATAATTAAAAAACTTTCAGCTGGTGCGTTAGAGATCTAAAAGATCTCGAAACTAATTTATCCCCGGGTGCGTTGGGGACCTAATCAGTCCCCTAAAAGTACAATTCTGAAAATAATTTATATCTTCAACAAAAACAATGACATATACTTAAAAAATTCGTGGGTCAAAGATAGTCTACTGTTCTATATTTTACTAGGTTCGCACGCAGTTATGACATAAGAATAAGCCACAAATCCAAATCAAAAATTAGACATCGATTGTATCTCGTTCCGCAACCAGAGATAGAGCAATATGTGAAGTGACTAGTGATGGGAATTAAGTAAAATGTCATTTGTCGATAGAAAAAGTTTTTTTACGAATTAATTATTTATTGTAAACTATAAAAAAATGTTTATCATTAAAACATGGTAAGCATATTGACTTTTTACATTGTGCGCAAATCGTAATGATTTGCGCACAATAAAAATTTTATCATAAAAATCGATTGACTTTTTACACTTTTTCGTTTTAAGGTAACTCATTGTTTATCAAAACAAAACCATTAGAAAATATAAACACGTTGATTTATTTACGCGAAGTTATTTTCAAAGCGTGCACGCGTCCCCTCACATCGATACTTGAACAACACTAAAACGAGACACGCAGCGCCGGCGCCGCCCCCCCCACCCGCTCTTGCGCCTACGTGGCCTATAACTCCACGAGTATTATAATATCCCCTAACGCAAGTAATGAAAAAATTATAGTACTGTGCGTTAGGGACCTAATCCATCCCTAATTTTTTTTATTATGTTTATGAACTCACCTTTAAGTAGGATACAAATGTGTATATTTGTCTTGCTCATACATAAAGAACTTTACAAGTTAGAGCCCCCCGCAAGGAGTGAAACAACAGCATTTCAGTCCCCGCACAATACGAAAGTCCCGCAAGACATCTTATAGACCTCGTAACGCAGTGAACGTGTTAAGAGTGTTTTAAGTCCTTAAAGATGTAAGACAGAGAGAGAACCGACAATATGTGAACGATCAACTTACAAAGAGCCACTTTTTCCGTTAAGGTCGTGTCAAATAATTACTTAATATTTAATCCCGTTAACCATCTTTATTTAAAATAATAACTCAAAAACACACAAATTTATTATATTTTGAACTCATAATACATATACTTTGTCAAGATAACAAATATATATTTATTTTTCATGTGGATATTTAAAAAAAAAAAAATACATAATTCACCCTTTATAAATACGGGAATTATTTATTACTAGTGAGATGAAGCTTCTTAGCATGGATTCACCGTGCGGGAGCCGGGCCCATCGCGTTGCAAGGAGAGGAGTGCAAGCAGTGCCTGGGACTTGCGACCCAGGAGTAGGTTTAAGGGGCCCCTTTATTATGCGCAAGCACGATGGCCTTCACCCTCCACACTCCTCTCCCTACCTAACCAAATTTGGAAAGAACCTACTAATGCCGCCTTTGAAATACGTTCTAGACATGAACCGGTGCTTGTTCTAGAAAGGCCAAGTTCTTTAAGTAGGTTATAAAGAGATTTTGCTGTTATACCTCTCGCTCCCACTTTTACCGCGTACAAACTAACTATAAATTTATTCCTGGACAGTTCGTTGGTCAGTTAGTAATACTTATTAAGCTTGAATGTGTGATCCCTGGGAATGTTTGTTTCTCAAGGAACAGTAAGCTCCATAAGTATCACGCGCCTCAAATGTTTAGAATACAAGAATAAATCCGGTCTGGATGACGAAACACCAACATCCCTAGGGATTTCGTTATGTTTTTGTTAGTCATACGTGTCCATCATGAGAGTTCAATCAGAAGCGACACCTAAAATTGAATAAGGCTTCGAATTGAATAGAAATTCGAATTGAATTGGTGGAGCTTTCTTTTATGAATTCTGCAGATCGTTTGGTGGTTGTTATACCTTTCCGCGCTCTTGCTACTGTAAGACTAACTGCTTTCCGTATAATTTCTAATACCTTATCGTAGCAACGCGAGTATTGACCTTTATATAGAAGTACCGGATCAATCTTTATTATCCTTTTTAATTTTTAAAACTAATAGCTTATTAATAAAACTATTTTTTACGGAGCTAACTTTCATACAATATGAAATAGTTAATAATATATAACATAAATAAAATTATACGCGCTAGATCCTTATTTTTTTTTGTTTAAAAACTTATTCCTCGATTGAGTTATACTGTTAGCTTTTATACATGAGTCTTCGCCTCCAAAAGGAAATGTGGTAACTTAGCTATTACATGTGCTTATTTATTTATTAATTCAATATATTTAATATGTAGAATATACTAAGATGATAAAAGTAATTATTTTGAATTGTTTTCTAAAAAGTATTTTATGTGGATGAGGGTTTTGTTGTCTGATCACTCACATTAGGCCGATAAGCCAACTTCCGAGTAGTATTTGGTACATTGAGGATATTGAACTGACTATGACTAGTGACATCAAATGCTTACATGAGACCGATAAGCCAAATGATGAGTGTAGCATTTGAGGTATAGGGACATCAAGCGCTCACATGAGGCCGATAAGCCAATTTTTGAGTAGCGTTTGAGAAGATCAAATATGAGGCCGATAAGCCAACTTCTGAGTAGTATTTGGTACATTGAGGATATTGAACTGACTATGACTAGTGACATCAAATGCTCACATGAGGCCGATAAGCCAAATGATGAGTGTAGCATTTGAGGTATAGGGACATCAAGCGCTCACATGAGGTCGATAAGCCAATTTTTGAGTAGCGTTTGAGAAGATCAAATACTCACATGAGGCCGATAAGCCAACTTCTGAGTAGTATTTGGTACATTGAGGATATTGAACTGACTATGACTATGATTATGATTTATGAGGCAAAATTTTTGTGTCCAGTAGATTTTTTTTTTTAATGAGGCTGCTGAGCCAAATTGAACACGTAATCAGACAACTTATACCAATTGATTATTATAGTTGAAATTGTTAAGTCTATAAATTTCAAAACATTCTCTAAATTGGAGGACCAATTATTTATATATGATGGCCGAAAAATGTATAAATATTAATGTATCATAATATATAGACTTTAGATTAGATTTTGTGAATTTACAATTATAATAATTAGATTAAGTAAATGGTTTTTGATAACGAGCGGACTCGTTATGTTTAGGATGGCCGAGCTGTTAGCTTTTATACATGTAGTAGTTTGGATTTGACTGAAAATAAAGATATAATTTTTTGATTTCACTAAAACAATTGAATGTCTGTATAGAAGTTTAATTGATAAAATAAATGTAATATTGGATACTGATTTGACTAAGAATAAGAAGTATATAAATCGCAGCTCGGTTAAGAGAAGGCATTGTGTGACATTGGGAGTACAAGTTGTGGGGTGGTATTATTGTGATAAAAGTGTAACAGTTATAATAAACCGCTGAGTGTGAGATCGAGAAACTAAGTTGTGTAACAGTGATATTTAAGTGTTTAAATGGTAAACAGTTTAGTGCATTTGTGAACAGTGTCATAAAGTGCTTTAAAGAATAGTAGGACTGTCGTTGGCGATTCTTTGCGGTAAGAGAGATCTAATAATACAATGAAATGCTATTCTCAAGATTGAATGTGTAATGCTATAGCCATAGTAAAATTATATAGATTATTAAATAGCTTTTAAAGTATGAATTATTTAATTTATACATGATAATTTATTGGTAACATTGTTTACTTTCTCTACATTATGGAGTTCCCGCATATGAATATTCATGTAGGTAAGATAAAGCAAGGTTTTGTAAACAACTCTCAATGTACTACACCTGGTAACTATGTTTGATTAATTATATTTAACGAGTGTTTAATATAATAAGTCAAGTAATTAATCCTATCCAATGAGCTGTACTATTTTGCTTCTTATCTCGCCGATTCGATTCTTGCCCGTTTTTTAATTTTCTATATTAAATTTAGGCGCAGACATTGAAATATCTTAATAGTTTTTATATTACATATTACTTTTTTTCAAATAGTTGGTATATTATTTTAGATAATTTTGAAAGTAATAAATAATATTAAATAAATAAATCAAGTAGGTTTAAAAAATCCAATCAACTGAAACAAATAGAATAAATTCATGAAAACATAAGATAGGGTGGAAAGCTATTATTCGGTGATATGGTATTCGATCTATCTGGTTTCACAATGAAATAATAGGATGAGTCTTATATGTCAATATTGATAGACCTTCCACCTCAGAATAATAACTAAAGCATGGAAGGAGCTTCATATTTTTTAAGCGTACACTGCCGTAGACAACAGATTTTTCTTTAGTGATGAGACATTGTGTAAACTTATCCGCGATATCGATAGAGATCCTTATCTCTATGGTAGTAGCTACCTTTCTTAAAAGGCTGATTAGGTGCTTTCCATCACGTACTAGAACGAGACACATCGAAAAGTGATATCACCACGAGGATTTTGCCGTGTGCGATAACGTTTACCTGTATTTCGTTCTAGAAAATGAATTAGGTAGTATTTAAAAATAATATATGCTACACATAAACTAGGAATACAAAATCAAAAACATTTATTGAAAGTAAATTAAGAAAAATATGGTCAAATTAACATTTACTTTTTTTAACTTTTATTCGCCGCTTATAAAAGAAATGACAAATAAATTACACTAAACTTGCAGCTATATTTTTCTAAAGTATTTATAAAACAATCGATGTAATTCAAATATTGAGGACTAAAATGTTTCCATTCCCAATTTTTTCTGTGCAATCATGTCGATCCATATCTGTCGTCAGTTAACGTCCGTGGGAAATCTAGAATAATAATCCGTGGATATATCACATAGATGTTGCAGAACATTTGGTAGAACAACACTGGAATCAATTATCGATAACTGTGCTTTTTACAACACTATTGCAAAAATATATAGAAAACTTTAATATGATCAAATATCGTAACAAATATTGCATTTAGTAGGCTTATAATTGGGCCATAGGACAATTTTCTCTTTATAGTTTGGAAACCAGTTAAAAAAAAATTACAACTACTTGAATTGTAACGAAGAAACTCGTAAAAAAATACCATGTTAGACCACTTACCGATGTAAGGTTTTGAACTTAATGTTCTTTCCGGGATGAATGATGAATGATTTACATGCCTTTATAATGTAGGACATTGTTCATACTATTAGGTTATATTTTCTCTCAACGAAACGGAGAAAATATGTAAATAACTATATGGATTCGTAAATAAAACAAATTGACAAAAAAGTTGACAAATGTTACGTACAAATTTATCTGCATATAATACTGGTTAATTAAAGATTAAATGAAAATGTTATAAAAAATGAATTATGTTAATAAAATTACAATATTAATTTTAATTAATAAAAGCAAAACACATTTTGATTTGAACATAACCAGCTTAGAAAATTTAATGCAAGAGACGGGAAACAGGTGGCGAAACAAGCTGAGTGTGATTTTGGCATTTTATTTTTAAAAGCCGGATAAATAACTTAAATATAATATAATATTTCATTTATTAATATCTTTTCTACGTTTAATCAATAACAAAGAATTACTTCTAAGGTGTGAAGGAGATAGTTGTACAAACAAGAGTAAGGCTAAAATAATCTTTTACATCATAATATATTTTTTTTAATTAAGAATAAATCTTTAACATTTAAAGGGTACTTGAATATCTACTGGGATTTTGTTGAAAAAGTGAATACTTTGCCCCAGAAATGAGTTTTCTCTTCTTTCTCATCTCTTTCAGATCTCTGCTTACATTGTCATACATTACCTGATATCGTTTTACTTTAAACATAAAACTACTAATACTAATACCAACAAATAATACTAAATCATTTTCTTTGTCTACAAATTTTGAATTGCAAGCATTTTATTTATCTCAAGTGCTACAAATATAACCTTAACGTGTTCCTATTTCAGCAAAAAAAATACTAAAGCATTTGTTTTTAAAAAGAAATGTTTAGCTTATTATTAAGAGAACACAAAGATAAATAAATCACCGTGATGCTTCCGCAGATTAATGTCAAATCAATAAGAAAGCACTTGGAATGAACAATTATACTGAACAGTATTAAAATGTGAATTATCTTAGAGATAATATTTTCCTTTGAACAATCATATTAACTTTTACACATAATAACATTTACCCGCTCCCCCGGTGATAATAGCCTGTAATAGCCAACAGGGCTAACACTATAGACATACAACAAAAAAAAATAATAACATTTTTCCTGGAATAAGAAATAAATATAAGATTTCTGGCACGAGTAAATACAAGATTGTTTCAATAGAGTGAGTAGGACTTATTTTTTTGATGATACTTATAATCCAAAAAATATACTTTCTCTAAATAAATACTAAATAATTAAATTATTTTTGTAAGTAAGAAGCTCTTTAATTTATAGTCAACTAGACAAAAGGACGTCCGGTGATTATTTTGTTTTTTTTCTTTTTTTTAATTATTTTTTTGGGGCTTTTATCCTATTTAGATATGTCAGCCCCATCATAATCTAAACTTACAATTATTTCTGCATTAAATCAACGTATATACTGCCTTAGCATTAGGAAGAAATATTTCAATAACAGACTTAAAATTTTCTGTTGTCGGTTCACCTAGAAGATATGCAAAGTTGCCTACATCAAACCTATTAATACAATATTTTTACACTAGTTATTAATGATTATTTGGGAAGCGGTTAGTCTTTCAGTAACAAGAGCGCGGAAGGGTATAACAAATACCAAACGATCAGTAGAATTCGTAGAAGAAGGCTCCTCCAAAAAATCAAAAGCGAAGTCTTATTCAATTTTAGGCGCGGCTCCTGATTGGACGATACGTATACGTATGAAAAGCATTAAAAAATCCCTGGGGATGTTAGTGTTTCGTCATCCAGACCGAACTTTTTTCTGTATTCTAGACATCTGAGGCGCGTGATACTTGTGGATCCTCAGGGATCACACATTCAAGCTTAATAAGTATTATGAACTGACCAACGAACTGATTAGGAATAAATGCAAAATCTTTCTATAGTCTATTTAAAGACCTTAGCTTTTCTAGAACAAGCACCGGTCATTTCTGGAACGTATTTTGAAGGCGGCATTAGTAAGTTCTTTCCAAATTTGGTAATGTTAGGAGAGGAGTGTGGAGGGTGATGGCGAGCGTTTTTGTGCATAATAAAGGGGTCCCTTAAACCTACTCCTGGGTCGCAAGTCCCAGGAACTTGAACACTGCTTGCACTCCTCTCCTTGGAACGCGATGGGCCTGGCACCCGCACGGTGAACCCATGGTGAATGCTAAGAAGCTTCGTCTCGCCTGTCTACTTAAAAAAGGTAAAAATGGGTGGATTTAATTTTACACAACAATCTCTAACAATCAACCCGAAAAAAAAAATAACAATAAATCTTATCAAGTGTGTTAAGATTATTTCAAAATAAATAAAAATGCAAAATGTTCTTTAACATACGTCTTATATTATAAAGAATAAGAAAAGAAATAGAACTATAATTATGACATCCAAAATGATTGATTCAGCTTTTGCTGGTCTTCACAACTCCAGCGGTGGTTTTCAGTATTTGACATATCCAACAGTAGTGAAGTTTACCTTTTACAATTATATAATCAATTATGTAAAGATAAAAAGACACAAGAAATATGACCAACCCAATTGGCATTACTTTTATATTTTTCTGCCCGCCGGCTGGAAAGTGACAACTTTCGTCCCGCTGCGAAAAACGAAGTTGCCGCTTTCCACCGTCGTCGGACAGAAAAATAGCATACACACCTCAGGAAGTAAAATAAGAAAGCCTCAGATCACATTTTAGTCGGCAATTACATGTGATCTGAGACATTTCTTATTTTTCTTCCCTAGGTGTGTAATATTCTATTACCCCATTGGGAGAAAAAGACGGATAGATGACGTTGCCTTGCGGTAACACAATTTCAGCCTTACTTAAATACTTAACTAAAACCGTAAAATAGTAGACATTAATAAATTCATGAAATTTTGTTTTTATTTGAATTATATAATCTTAATAATTCTGTAAACATGGATAGTTGTAAGAAATTATAATAGTGAAACTTTAAAATTTTATATTTTTGAATACGAATATGTAAATAATTTCTTATAGGTAACGAAGGTACTGACTTATAAGTAATAAGGATAAAAGAAACATAATTTATGAATATATTGTACATTTTGTATTATACAAAATATATTTTGTATATTATATGTTCTATCTGTTCATATTTATACTTATATATCTTCATTATTGTAAGCTTGAATTATAATTTTAAAACAATAAGTAACCGAACAAAACAAAAATGTATTATAAAATATAACATTATTATAAAATATGACTGGTTCAAATACAGAAAGCTGTTTTTATTTGGTTAACTTATTTCACTCTGAAATCATTGCTCTCTCGTTGTTTTCGTTAAATATTCACTGTAGTTGTAATTATGAATTAATGGTTAATATAAATTCTAATATTTAACGAAAAAAAAAACCTTTAAGTGATTTTTTAAACAAGAACAATTTTATTACCAAAGCTAACCCTATTAGTTACAGTGTAACAAATTACAAGATAGATTAATAAAGTTTTGAAATCTAAATGTTGAAAGACAATTAATCAGTTTGCATATATTATACACGTGGTTGACGTAAAATAACGTACCTTTTTAAATGATATTTATTTTGATATATTGCTGTAATTTTAATTATCTCAATGACTGCAAAGTCTATTAAATAGACTAATTATAATCCTTATAGAACTGTCAATGATTCTAATTGCTTCAGCCGTCATTCCAACATATATTCAGTTCCATCACACGTTCCACTGATTTGTCTTTTGCTTAGCGCACTACGTCATGATTTAGTAATGCCACACATACCTTGCAAAATGAGAAACCATTTAATTAAAAAAAAAAATTGTTTTATAATCTACATTTCACATTACACCTCAAGTGTTAAAGTATAGTCATTTAGGTACACAAAAGATATACAAGTTTGCGTTAACTATGACCTAGTTAGTATATTAATTATTGAAATATGATATCAAATAAAATAAAAATAAAATATTATAAGTATCAAGATTATTATCACAACGACGGTACCACTTACCGTTAGATGAATTATATCATCGTTTGCAGATATTTCTAATAATAACAAACAAAAACCTAATATTTTAGTAGAAGTTTATTCAATTTTTGCAACATTCAATTGTATCAATAAAATGAAATATGTATCACGAGACGCTTTACGTGCTTGGAATTAAAGCGAAGAACAGATATTAAGATACAAATATTTCTACAAGCCAAGACTCTAATATTTCGGTGCGCAAATGATATTTGAGCTTCGATGTTTAAAGAAAAATAACCATAAAAAACCTATATTATTTTAATATAACTGTTGTTAGTGATTTTACCTTCCTTTTAATTCCTTTCTTCTTACGATTCTAATAATAATCATCACTTAAAGTTCATACCAATCTATAGAATAGCTATAACTGTATTGGCTTTAAGCTGCAAAATTATCTGTTTTATGCTACTACTAGATTTTTCCCGCGACTTCGTTCGCGTGGACTTCAGGTTCGTCCCGTTTAGTCTAGTAATAAGTAAGAAATACGGTAACTAAGCACTGCAGAGCCCTAATCATAGGCCTATAGGTCTAGCTACTGCAGTATGCTCCTATAAACTACATTTAACGATCTTTTTCCTTCAGCATAAACATGCAGATTCTTCGCTTTGGAAACACGTGATCTTTATTAAATGCACAATATATTTAAGATACTTAATTGGATATGGATTAATACTGTATTGCTTAAAATCGCTTCGTAAATAAGCCATTATTTCTCGTACAAAGTAAAGGATAAAAAATGGTTATTGTGGGTTATTCCTAAGAGATAAACATATACCATCACGGACTTTTTTGTAGACCTTTTTAAGTTGTACAATACTGTAGTAAATTGTTTTGATCTATCTTGTAGGATTCAGTCAGTATTTTTTTTACGACCTCACATTAAAAACCTCAAAAATTGTAGCCTATGTGTTATTCTGATGTAAAAGCTATATTGTGGTAAAGTTTCATTCAAATCCATTCAGTAGTTTTTACGTGAAAGAGTAACAAACATCCATACATCCATACTTACAAACTTTCGCCTGTATAATAGTAGTAGGATAAAGGAAGCCACTGCTTGTTACCAGTTTGGGTAGTTTTTTTATTCTTTGTTCGAATGGCTCTGATATCAGCTTCTATATTTTGACCAAGTGCAATGTTTAGACACTCACATTGTCGGAACCCCAGTGTTCTGTGAATGATTTGATATTCTTGCGGAGGGATACTGCATCTCTATGCACCTTGAATAATTATTATAACAGAGAGTGTTCCGAAGAGCTTTTTGATCTGTTATTTGGACTTCTTATGTAGCACTGTGCGCCACCAGATACAATACTATCTCCACTGTCTGAAGGTTTTGCGTGTTTCTGCACTGCAGCTTTCGGAAAACTTTCTTTTATGCACTATCTACATATGGAACAAACGGTCGTCGGCGCTGTTTGAAGGTCAAAACTTTCTAGGCGCCCCACTGCTATCCGACACATATATACATATAAAATATATCGGAGCATCGATGAAAATAACGTACTTTATTAAATTGAAAACGTAAAGCTAAGGAATTACCTGGGTGAAAAAGGATATTGCGTTGCAATCACAGTTATAATCACAGGAAAACGAAGCAAGGTGTCAACTGTCATTTACGTCACAAGGTGTCAGTATCTGTATCGAGTTTTTTTTTCTGCTCTTTAAAACATTCCACTTTATTCTATGATGTATTAATATTGTATAACCTTTCACCTTCACCAATAAAAGCCACCAATAAAAATATTTGAATGCGCCATATCACGACTGCTTCTATCTCGACCAAACATAGCTAAGAACAATCTCGACAAACCAAGCTTTCAATACAAAAAAATGTGTGTATCGGATTTGAGTGTGTGTGTATCTATGTGTGTATCTACACAGGTCAAACTTATAACACACCTCTTTTTGGGTCGGTCGGTTAAAAATATCCTTGACCATATTACCTGACCTCCTGTTACAAGTTCCAAGTTTCTATCACAGTTTCTTTCACCATTTTGATATCATTTAAAAATCGCACTCCATCGCAATCCATTAGGAACTTATGATGTCACAAACATACACACATATACATAAAATAAACTTAAAACACCCCTGGAATACGCGTAGGGCTTAAAAATATTTTAATAATGTATGTGGGGATAAGTTATTATTAATTTAAATACTCAACTATTTGTTATTTATATTAGGAAGATCTCTGCAAATCTGTCACCTTTTGCAGCGCTTGTACATATATGTATTTACGAAGCTTTGTGTATCTATCAATATATCTCAGCAGTGGTGTAAAAGTAATGAAAAATACGGAAAATACAGAACAGTGCAGTTTTTGTCTACCGTGGTTTTTATAAATATCCTTAAAAAATTAAGGCAGTCGCGAGTAACAAAATATCTAAAAACCGTGAATTTAGAAAAAAAAAATATTACAATTATTTAAAATTATTAAAGTTGACACAAATTTATATTTAATCAAAATTCAAACTAGTATTTGAAAAAAAAAATTAACCGTTGCACCATGGTGGACTAATTATTATCTATATATATAAAACTCTTCCGTTACTGAGTGACTGACTGACAGACAACGCACAGTCGAAACTACTGGTCGTAGACAGCTGAAATTTGGAATGTAGGTTCCTTGGGATATGTAGGGGAGCACTAAGAAAGGATTTTTGGAAATTCAACCCCCAAGGGGGGGAAAAGGGGTAAAAACGTTTGTATGAAAAATCTTATTCCTTGGGTTTATAAACTTGAAACTTGACATGAACACGTACATAGGCAAGTAAATATGTTTGACATTATAAGTTTTTTCAAACTACCCTCCAATCGTGATTTAGGGGGTGCGATTGGGTGACTGATTTATTAACGCACAGCCGAAACCGCTCGGTATAGGAGTCTGAGATTTTGAACAGAGGTTCCTTTAGTAACATAAGTGAGCACTAAGAAGGGATTTTTGAAATGTCAACCCCCAAGGGGGGGAAACGGGATAAACTGAGCCGGGGCTGCGGGAAAGTTCTAACGAGATACCGTGGCCCCGGAACGCAAAGGGCAACTGAAGGAACGAGGTGGGTTTTAGTCAGTAAAAGTCACAATTTTCTTTCAACTCCTAACCGTTGAGGAGTTGTACCTTCCATCATCAGCTCATTCACATGGGATGATGACTATCAGACGCAAATACTTAAACAGATCTATGAAATTGTCAAAAACGTAATTGCCTGTAAATTTGAGGTTTGCCCTTGATTTCCCTGGAATACCATCATCAGATCCTGACTAGGTAACAACGGGACCAACTTGAAAGTATACTCTACCGAACAAAAAAAGAATCACGTAAATCGATCCATAAATCTCGGCGTAATCGGTATGCATAAATAAAACACCCGAATTTTATTTTCTATTAACTATCACGAGTTGTCTCGATGCTCGATAGATGGCGTTGGCATCGAGATAGATCGCGCTATGGTTTCGTTACCGTCATTTAGCTAGGTAGCGTAAAATATTTTAATTTATCGTGTAATTTGCAGCGCCCCTAGCGGACATACGCGAAACTACATATTACACACTACAAATATTTAACGTTTAATTCATTAACTTTTAACTTGACTTATTTAACTTATTTTACTCTCTATTTCAGTTAATTTTTGATTTGTTGATTAGATTTGATATTTTTGATAGTATATTTAGTTAGTGTTGGATAAGTTTTATAGTGTGAGTTGATTTTTTAATATATTCTTCATTTTTTATTCATTTGTTTGTTACTTTATTAGTCTTAGTTAATTTCCATAGATATAGTTTTAGTTAAAAAATTTCTAATTAAAATGGTTCAAGAAATTTTGTTTGTTAATGGGAATTATATTCCTCATGCTGTGGTAGATATAGAAAAAGATGGAGCCTGTTTATTTAGAGCTTTATCTTTTTTGATGTTCGGAACTCAAGACAGGGCTAGGGATGTACGTGAACGCATAATCGGCTTTGTTATTGAAAACTGGACGGAATTTTCGATTATGTCGTGTACTGCACTTGGAGATAATTATTCAACGCCAAATGAATATTACAACGACATGATGAAAACCACTACATATGGAAGTTTGTGCGAATTAGAAGCTGCTGGGCGAATATATGAATATGTTTTCGAAGTATTTCGTGATGGCCAGTTTTATGTGAAAACTGGAGTTGAAGGTCTTCCTGTAAAACGTCTTCGCTTTACTGGCGGGCTTTCTGGTGGTCATTTTGACGTTTATGTTCCAGTTTCATCGTTTTCGGCAACAAAGGTCGCAAAAAAAAATACTCAACGAAGGTTAGAAACGCCTTCACCCATTCCCGAAATCATATTTTCGAACAGTGAGTCCGAGACTGAGTCTGAGTCTGAATTAAAACACGATGAACCAATGCCTAAACAAATAAAAAAAGTGAACAAAAAACGTAGGGCTCGATACACGAATAAAACTCGGAAAAATCAGCAAAAAAAGTCAGTTCGAAGTAACCCTGCAGCACATCGGCAAGCGGTTACAGTGTATCAACGAAACTACCCCCAAGTTCATAGGAAAGCACAAGCTGATTACCAATCTTCACACCCCGAAATACACAGGAAAGCACAAGCTGCTTATCGAACTTCACATCCTGACGAACATCGACAGGAAGTTGCAAATTATCAACATACACACTTGGAGGAACGAAGAAATATTCAGTCTCAATATCGTAAAAATATTAAAGCAAAAACATGGCATACAAAATTACTGTCGGGACTGGCGTATAATCCTGAGTTGTCATACGAAGCAGATAAAGATGTATGTATAGGAACTATGGATCATAAATGCCAGTGGTGCAATGCTTTAAAGTGGAAAGAAGAAACTGTTGGAATGTGTTGCAGTGGAGGGAAGGTTTTGCTTGAGGCCTTTGAACTACCTCCAGAGCCACTTTATAGCTTAATAATTATGGATTTTCATCCTAATCACAATCATTTTATGAGTAACATCCGAAAATATAATGGGTGTTTTCAAATGACCTCATTTGGAGCAAAACTGGTCTCAGAAGATGGATTCATGCCGACATTTAAGGTACAAGGCCAGGTTTATCATCTGATTGGAAGTTTACTGCCTATGGATCAACAGAATGCTCGATTTTTGCAAATTTATTTTATAGGAGAGGACGAAAGGGAAGCAAACTTGAGATGTTCAAATTTTCCAGGTGTAAAGAAAAATTTAGTGAAAGTGCTTCAAAAAATGCTTCATGATGTAAATTCATACATAAAAGACTTAAAAACAGCTATCGAAAAGGTTCCAGCTAATTGTGAAACATTTAAAGTTGTTATTAACGCCGAAAAAAAACCAATAGATGGTCATTTAGGTCGTTATAATGCACCTACGACAAATGAAGTAGCGTTAGTCATTGTTGGGCAAGAATTTGAAAAGCGTGACATTGTCTTAGAAAGCCATAGTAGTGGTTTGCATCGAATCAGCGAAATCCATAGATCTTACGACGCTTTGCAATATCCTTTGCTTTTTTGTCGTGGTGAGGATGGTTACTCTATTCATTTACCCGAGATCGATCCGAAAACTAAAATGGGTCTTAAAAAGACAATTTCTGCCGCAGATTTCTATTCTTACCGAATAATGTCCAGAGACGGTCAAATCAATCATCTCCTTTACTATCGCTCCCTCTTCAGTCAATTTTTGGTTGACGTATATGCTAAGATTGAGACCGAAAGACTCAATTATATACGTCATAATCAGTCTAAACTAAGAGCAGAAAATTATATCTATTTAAAGGATGCCGTAGGTAGGCAAGACGCAGACCCTAATGATCTTGGTCAAATGGTAGTGTTGCCTTCTTCTTTTACAGGTGGACCTCGATACATGCATGAGCGAACCCAAGATGCCATGACCTACGTTCGCCGTTTTGGACGACCGGATCTTTTTATAACATTTACATGTAACCCACAATGGGAAGACATTACAAAACATTTGTTACCAGGTCAAAATTCCCACAACCGTCATGACTTAATCGCTAGAGTGTTCCGTTTAAAAGTTAGAAAAATCATGGACTTACTGACGAAACGTAAAATATTCGGTGAAGTATGCTGTTTTATGTACTCAGTCGAATGGCAAAAGCGTGGCCTTCCACACATTCACATACTACTCTGGCTTAAAAATAGCATAACGACAGATCTCATTGATAAAAGTATTAGTGCCGAAATACCAGATCCAGAAACAGACCCAAAACTGTATGAAATCGTTAAATCTAACATGATGCATGGTCCATGTGGAAGTTTTAATTTCAAGTCACCTTGCATGAAACAAAACAGTTGCAGTAAAAGATTTCCGAAACAACTCATTAAAGAAACTCAAACTGGCGAAGACGGTTACCCACAATACAGGCGTCGTTCTCCAGAAGATGGTGGCTTTACTGTTGACATTAAAGGAGTATGTTTAGATAATCGATGGGTTGTTCCTTACAATGCTGTACTTTCAAGAAGTTTTGGTGCTCATATTAACGTCGAGTACTGTAATTCAGTAAACTTTATTAAATATGTATGCAAATATGTGAATAAAGGGACGGATCAGGCTACTTTCGCCCTTGAAAATAAAAATGACGAGGTGACTACTTACGAAAATGGTAGATATATAAGTAGTTCGGAGGCTGTTTGGCGGATTTTTGGCTTTCCGATTCATGAACATTTTCCTCCAGTTATTCATCTTGCAGTACACTTAGAGAACGGACAGAGAATATACTTTAACCAAGAAAATATTATCGAAAGATTAAATAATCCACCAAATACTACGCTTCTAGCCTTCTTTAAACTTTGTCAAGTAGATATTTTTGCGAAAACTTTGATTTATTCAGATGTACCATCGTATTATACTTGGCATAAAAATAGTCACTTTGAAAGAAGAAAAAGAGGAGCTGACGTACAGGACTGGCCAGATATAAAAAAAGAAAACGCGTTGGGCCGAGTGTATACTGTGCATCCCAATAATGCGGAGTGTTTCTATTTACGTATGCTTCTGCATGAAGTAAAAGGGCCAACTTCATTTGAGGCTCTAAGAACGGTTAACGGTGAAGTACATCCCACTTTTCAATCTGCTTGCAAAGCTTTGGGTTTGCTTGAAGACGACCAGCACTGGTATGCTACCTTACAAGATGCTGCACTTTCTGAATCTCCCTCTAGAATTCGGGATTTGTTTGTAATATTATTAGTGTTTTGTCAAGTGTCAGATCCATTAGGACTTTGGGATAAATTTAAAGATATTTTATCGGAAGATTATAAACATCAAGTCCACAGAAACATAGAGGATGTTGATAACATTTGTAGTGAAGTATACAACAAATGCCTGCAAGTTCTTGAGGAAGCCGTTCTTTCATTAGGTGGGCGTTCACTTAAGGAATATGGGTTGCCACAACCAACCAGGCCACTCGATTTAGGGAACATTATGTTATTAAGAGAGACTAATTACAATACAGATTTTCTAGAGAGATTCGTCAAGGACCATAAAAATACTTTAACAATAGAACAAACGGAAGCATACGATAAAATTATGCATAGTGTTAACACAAATTCAGGACAACTTTTCTTTCTAGACGCGCCAGGTGGCACAGGAAAAACCTACTTAATAAACTTAATTTTAGCTAAAATTAGAAGCTCAAAACATATTGCTTTGGCTGTCGCCTCATCAGGGATCGCGGCCACATTGCTGGAAGGTGGTCGAACTGCGCATGCATGTTTTAAGTTACCACTCGACTTGACTCGCGTAGAAACACCCTTATGCAGTATTTCAAAACAAAGTCACCTAGCTGAAGTATTAAAAAATACAAAAATTATTATCTGGGATGAAATCACCATGGCACACAAAAGAGGAATTGAGGCTTTGAACAGATCTTTACAAGATATTCGGGGTAATAAAAATTTAATGGGTGGCGTAACCGTGCTGTTTGCTGGAGATTTTAGACAAACCTTACCGGTGGTACCCAAGGGAACTCGTGCTGATGAAGTACAAGCATGCCTTAAAAGATCGATTTTGTGGTCCTCCGTAAAAAGTATAACGTTAACTAAAAACATGAGAGCCTATCTGGGGAGTGATTCGACGGCTGGTATATTTTCAACCAGTCTTCTAAAAATAGGAAATGGTGAACATCCTACCAGGGATATTGATGGTATATTTGACATCCCTGAAGATATGTGTACATTAGTATATACCATCGAAGAGCTAATACAACACATTTATCCAGGTATTTCCGACATACAAGACAAGCCTATAGAATGGTTTTGCGAACGAGCTATTTTGACTCCGAAGAACGAACAAGCTGCATTTATTAACGACATACTTTTAAAGTCATTCGACGGAGAAGAAAAGATTTATAAATCCATAGACACACCATGCCATGCAGACGACGCTACAAATTATCCGGTCGAATTCTTAAATTCACTTAAACCAGCTGGTCTTCCATACCATAGGCTTGCACTGCGAAAAGGTACACCGGTAATGTTGCTACGTAATCTGAAACCACCGAAAATGTGTAACGGCACCAGGTTGCAAGTCAAAGCCTTACATAAATATTTAGTTGAGGCCGTTATTTTGACAGGATGTGCCCGAGGAGAAACGGTATTCGTCCCGCGCATTCCTCTAATGCCCAATGACCTTCCATTTGAATTTAAGCGCCTTCAATTTCCTCTAAAAGTTTGCTTTGCGATGACGATAAATAAGTCTCAAGGGCAAACTTTTAAAGTCGCTGGTGTTGATTTAAGAGAAGATTGTTTCTCTCATGGACAACTGTATGTTGCTTGCTCGCGTGTCAGCTCTCCCTCTAACCTGTTCATCCTGGTAAATAATAAAAAAACTAAAAATATTGTTTACAAGGAAATCCTGTAAGGCCTCTTCGTCCTATAAATCCTGTTTTTTTTTTCTTTTGAGACGATGATTTTGTCTCACTTTACTTTTTCTATATAGATTTGTATATATACTAATATTATAAAGAGGAACAATCTATTTTTTTATATGTTTGTTTGTTTACACATGTAATCGATAAACTCCGAAACTACTGAATCGATTTCAAACATTCACCATTAGAAAGCTACATCATCCCTGAGTAACACAGGCTATATTTAATTCCAGTTGTAACAAGATTTCAGCCTGTGGAAGAAAAAGCCCTGTCGAGATCATTAAAAAACGCTATATATAACCGAATTACACGTGGGCGAAGCCGCGGGCGGAAAGCTAGTAATAGTTATAAAACAAATTTATCTGATTCAAAATTATTTTATTATAAAAAAATATGTTTACTACTATACTATGAAGTAATGCTATGAACTAATATAATAAAGTTAAATTCGCTAGAATTTACTTTACTATATTCTTCCATAACAACATCTCTTTTTACAAAATCACGAAAACACAAAAGAATTTATTTTGCTTTGCTATTGACAATTTCGCAAGCTCAGATTATTTTCAATACGTCGGCTTAGATGTTAAATCTATTTATCTTCAATAGAACGTACGTAATATAAAAAGATAAATCTTGATAAGGATTTTGCAAGGGATTTATGTCAAGTCTCATTACGTTTCAAATAGGTTCAAATAGGTCAAATATTGTTAGTAGTAATTCGACAAATCTGCAAAAGTGTTTCTATCTTATCTAAAAAGATATCTATTCTATACATATAAAAAAATTGTCACTAATATAGATCTGTACATGAAAAATATTAAAAAAAAACATGATAAGAGCATGAGAACACAAAACAATGGTTTTTTATTTTGTCCGTTTGTCCGTATGTCTGTATATGTATGTCTATATGTTTGTGCATGCAAGTTTCCGTCAATATATTGTCATGGGCTTCACTTTACATTTAGTGGTTTTTTTTTAATTAAAACCGTTAACAAATACAAATATTTTCATTCCATTGCGGTAAGACATTTTATCAAAATTGTAATAGTAGAATCTCTACTATTACAATAGATAGAGAATGAAACTAAGATGGAGATAGAGATATTATTGGAGTATTATTTTTCGTGAGGCCTCCCCTCAGGATAAATAACACTCCAATAAAATAAAATACGACATTATGTTATGTTGTAAAAAATAATAAAAATAAACTAGAAATACTCCTAGACGCAAAAACTACTTAACGGAGTTTGACGAAATTTCGAAGGGTTATAGTTTACACATTGGTACAAAGAGTACGTTAAATCTAAATCTAAATTTACGCGTATGACTGCGACTTCATACGCTATTAAACATTTGAAATTTTGAAACGTTTGAAAATATTTAATATATATATAGATATATAAATAAGGAAGCGCGGACGTCTAACAAATAGTGATGCTAAGGAGCTCGGATTCCCAATATGGACAGGCATGTTTGTGATGAGCATAGTATTTCTGGGTTTGGTCGTTTATTAAATATATTCGCAGTATTTTATATTATATAATGAAATTTATTGCATACTCGGAAAAATGGTGGTAAGATTTAGGGTAACAGTTTCCTTCAACAATCAAAACATTGTTAGATTTATGTACTATTGTTTTTTTTAAAACGTTATATCATTGTTCATAACTAATGTTGCTTAAGAGTATACTTGCTCTACAATAAATTTAGCTAATCTATGTCTAGTGAATATTACTGTATACATTAAAACTGATGATTGATTTTTTATTAATTTATCAAGTGGATTAATCTGTTAATTCCTAAGAGCTCAAATTAGCATTTTCCCTCTAATTTATTATATTGTGTCTTAAAAATTGTATATATATGATGAAATTCTAATTTCAGTGGTGATGTTATTTTTTTTTAACCTCGAGATATCTTTTATGGATACCATCCAATCCAGGGGAGGGCCGGGATGATTATGTAGGACTCGCTGAGACTTCAGGATACCCACTAAAACCCAACGGTTACCCTCATCGCCATAACGGAACGCCACGGGATCGCTTTCGCATTGACCGCGACGACGCCGAGAATGAAGGCCTAACTTATCTTCTAATTTGAATACGAACGGTGTGAGGAAGTCACACATCGCAAAATTTTAGAAAATACAGGTTTGGATTTTGCAAGGCTAAATTTAATAAAAAATTATATATTTGCGTTATTTATATACGATTTATGAAGATTATCATCTTAATTTTTAATTTTTTTTTTATAAAATACTTACAGATTTCAGATTCATTCCTTAAATACAATGAGATCTTTATAATTTTAAGATTCTGTGCCTTTATGCTTACATATATTTTTTATCAGAATTCACATAAGAAATGAATATATATTTCATAAAACGTTCCTTTCAATAAAGTAAATTTTCAATTATCTTAGCACAATGAAAGTTTCATTGAAATCACTTAGAGCAAAGTTTGAAACTAACTATTAAACCAATTAGTTTTAAAGACTCTCGATAATATAATGCAGAAGTTTATTGAATTATATTTGTAAATATATATATATAGGTATTACATAGACCTGACTATGTAGTTACAATCTTGAATGTATATAAATACTTGAAGTATTTTTTATTTTATTTTAATAAAATACATTACACATTACGTAAACTAATATTTTTTGAATTCTGTGATAATTCAAAATCAAACATTTGAGAGTGTGAAGGCAAACTTTGCAGTCAATTACATAGTGCTGAACGAAGTAAAGACTATTATGCATGCATTCCACATACTGAGTGAGACAGCTGCAGGTTGAATATTCTTTCTTACCCTCCCAATTTATAAATTTGACTAACTATATTTACATCTCTATTTGGCCATTTGTCATGAAATAGCATAATTTAATAGAAGCACCGTTTGCTCGATTACACCTTTATTATGAATACTGTCAGAATTAATATTAGGAGGTAGAATAGTGCAATAACACTAGACAATCTTCTGGTTACTTACAGTGTATATCTTAAAACCGTCAGAGACTTTAATTAATCATACTGTATAAAAAAGCAATTTTAAAAATGTATATTTTAAATTTGAATTTGAATGGTGTGAGGAAGTCAAAAGATGAGTTAGGTCTTCATTCTCAAGTAATTTATTACACTGGTTTCTTCCTTAAAACTCTGTTATTAGGACCTATTCTAACCTTTGTTGCAATAATAAAAAATAACATCACCATTAAAATTAGAAATTCATCATAGAAATACAATTAGTAAGAGACATAATAATAAATGAGAGAATGCTAATGAAAGAATGCTAAGAATGCTAATTTGATTTCTTATGTTGAAACGGTTAGTTTTATGTTAAAAATATGTTAAATAAGATGTATCTACAAAAAATATTCCTACATTTTTTTTCATAACACCAACCACTTTAAACAAAACAATTACAAAACTTTCTTAAGCTATATTATTCATAATATGTACACGTTTCCACGCCACTTATGAGGTAGTGTACCTAGGCCGGTAGGGCTTACTCCACGGTCTATTCCAGTAAAATTTAATGGATGTCTGGTTAATAACAGATCTTATTTATCATCATCATTTATTTCTTCTTTTTTCCCTTCATCGTCTTCTTCTTCGTCTATTTCTTCTATTTCCTCATCTGCTTGATATGATGTAAATTGTTCTAACAGCGATGCATTAATGGTTCGTTGTTGATGTAAAAATCTTCTTCTTTTAGGGAATTAACATTTGAACATGTGTAGCTTTGACAAGGGGTGCACACTAATGAACAAAACAAGCCTACCTTTTTGCAGCCGCATTTAAAGTTACATCCCTTTTTGAAGTTGCAAAAAAATGGAATTTATAAGGTTTTCTGGTGCAGATGGAAGAAGCGTAAAGATTGGTTCCAATACATTATCGACATGCCATCAGTTTCGAAGGGGAAAAATAACAAGTTTTAAATTGTTTGAAAAAAAAATTTTACACAAGAGTTCGATGGTCTCAATTCTTCACCAGAAACTCCAATCACCAATAGAATTCTCTTTCTTCTGGCTGTATGTGAAGGTCCAAAAACAATTTGTTTGTACAAATTAGGTCACTTATATTTTGCAAAACAAATGCGTAATAAAAAACGTGAGCAATTAATTAGCTTGCCTTCATGATAAAGCGGCTTCTGGTACCCAACTTTTTTTTCTATATATTTCCAGGTTCAGGTGTGGCTTGGTAAGTAACTAGACCCAGATGCTTACCCCTTAAAAATAGCTGATTGCGAACAAACGAAATTGCTGATGTTATATCACAGCCAGTCATAGCATGTAAGAATAGTATATGATTTTTACATTTAGGATAAATCGATAAACTAGTATTTGAAAATATTTCCGATGGCTTGCCGTAAACCTTTGCCGAGTTTCAAAAAATATATACATTTATTAATTGGAGTTCGAGCGGTAAGTAAAACCAATAGATCAATATCTTCACCAATGAATTGAATTAGTTTTTGCATTTTCTATAATGAGTATATCAGCATCATTATCAGCTTGCTTGACTACGAATAGTCACAACTATGTTCTGCGGTTATTTTTTTTTTTAGCATTGTAATTAAAAAAGACTTATTATGAATGTTTGACAAAAATTGTTGTTGGCTAGTTGAAACTCTCATAAACTGATCAAAGATAATCCGATGCCAATAATCAAGAGATGCCGATGTTTTTGCCATACGGTGATATCGTTTAGCGGCTTTAAGGTTTTTTGTACAATCTGTATAACTATCAAATACGACAGTTACCCTTTCACCAAAATGTCTGCGTATATACTGAACATATTTATTTGAGATGTTGCTGAATGTATTTTCTCGATCCCAGATCACACAGTGCAATAAATATCTTCCATCAACAGTATGTATAAGTTGACATTTAAGTTGTCAAAATCAATATGTATATTCAATAAAACAATCAATAATAGTTGATTTTTGTGATTTTCGTATTTCAACCTCATCAACTAAAGACGGATAGGAAATCAATTCATAATCAAAATATTTTTTTAATTTCATCTTGAAATGTGGTAGTTATACTCATACGTCGAAATAATAAGGCAGGGTCAACAGGTACTTTCTCATCACGAATTTTTATGGTGCTACTTACTGACAATACACCGTAAGAAAATTTTGTAATTGTTATTTCTTCAAAAATGGTTGGTGTTGTCAAAAAAGTGTAAGAACAATTGGTAGTTGTCTTATTTACCACCCAATCCTTTAAAAAATAATGATAATGTTGTAACGCAGAAGTTAAAACAATTCTTCCCTGAAATAAAATACTTATAAAATCATACCTAATATAAAAATTTAACAATGTGAAACATTGTGTTATCTACTTTATTTCCATAACATAATATTTCTACCATTCAATCAGGATTCTCCAAATAAAATAACTCTGTCGGAATTTACTTACAAGAACAAATTACAATTACATTTTACCGTGTTTATAAGTACTAATAGGAATTGGGCTTGTATTCTTTTGAAGCTTCGTGACTGCATACGTACTTTTTAAATAAATAATTGAAAACACCGTAGGTACACAATATTTTTTTAATAACTCATCAACATTATTACCTACTATGTGTAAGCACATGACACAAGGTTGTGGTTAAGTATTTTACACAGGCATCAAACTAGTAAGTGTAATAGAATTTTGGAATTGATGAAATAAATTATCTGGAATAATCCCATGATTGAATAAAAGACGCAGATACAAGAGATCGAGTACCTTTTTTAATAAGACTCCAACTTGTTAGGAAAGGACGCTTATTTTATAAAGTAATTGTAGGTAAAATTGCTTTCTACCTTTCCAAAGCGAATTGAAAAAAATATTTTGTTTATATACTCTAAACTACTTTTAATTATATAAAATAAATTTAAATAGGAAAACTAAAACGTATATGTTTTTAGAAAGCCCAATATTAATAATAACCATTACAAGAAACAACACAAAGGAACATTGGGCCCACAAAGTTATTGCTTAATACAAAATAATTTATTATCCTCAATTTTAAGGTTCTAGTTAATCACCGTCATAGATTACTAGTGTAGTGTGAACTAGTGTAGTGGGAACTAGTGTAGTGTGAACTAGTGTAGTGTGAACTAGTGTAGTGTGAACTAGTGTAGTGGGAACTAGTGTAGTGTGTGTGCAGTGTAATAGAATAACTTACCTTCCCATTTGTATTTCATTAGTTAAAATGATTATAAACCTTAGTTTCAGAAAGTGTTGATATATATCTGTAATATGTTATTCAATCTTGAGTATTTATTTATTCCACGGACAGGATGTTTTCAAAACCAACTTCTCCAAAACCTAAAATATTTTTATGCACTTTCAATGTGGCCTTTACAAATAAAATTTTAATAGCGGCCTTTATTAATTAAACAAATATAATTACGGCCTTTACAAATAAAATATAATAAAATCCTTCGTGGTATTCTTTTACCTTTCATATTCTCTAAATTATCGAAATGTGGGTAATATTTTTCTAGTGAAATCGTTGATTTTTTGTTAATTTTTTTATATGGAAAATGATACTTGAAATCTAATGCCTGATTTTCATAGCTTGAGCTTAGCTTTCATAAGAACCTTGATGTAATGTTTTCTTTGTATGTAGTATCAAATATCCGATTCACTCCATAATCGATAAATGAAAATAATTTGTTTTACGACTGTAATAAAACATTGAGTGCACATAGTAATTATTCAGGCAAAGAAAAACTTTGTCCATTAAAAAGACAATGATTCTCAACTGCTGTGAAAGTCTGCTTTATCACAAAGTAAGGCATTTGTTAAATTCGTTTTAACAAATGTCCTTCTGTGATGGTTTTAAAAAATATTTTATAATACCAGGGTTGAATAAGTTTTAAATTGATGTTATAAACCCGGTTTTCAGCTCGAGGCAGATTTTTTTTATTGTGTATACGTACACAGTATTACTAGCAGCCTCTTTAATAACGGATTAGATATGAAATAAGAAAATATAAGTACCTATACAAGTTACAAACCCTGGTCTTCCATAATTAAAAAAAATATAAGATAGTAAATTCATCTGTATAATATTCTACATTAATAAGTTATATCAATGAACAACAAGGTGTGACGTTTAAAATGCAATAGCTTGAAAAGGATGACGTCATTGCAATTACAGTAAATTAAATATCACATAATGTGATCTTTAAATTCTAACACATGTATGGTATTAAAAAATTAAAAGCATTTCTTTGGAATTTTATTTATTACTAGCTGCTGCACACGACTTTTTCTAAACTCCTTCTTACCTCTTTTGCTACAAATTATAAACCTATAATCAATTAAAATATACACAAATTTAGTCATTATTATTTTTGTTATAATAAAAATTGCAACCAATATTTGAGCTTACTTGTTTTAAGGAGAAAAATATTGTATATGTTTACTTTGATAATAAGATAACACTGCACCAAATTTCATAAAAATCCGCTAATTTGTTTATGTATTTAAAGTTTAAACTAAGTTTTAATTTGATTGGTAAGAACTTCCAAAGCTAAAGTATATTCCAAGTCAAAGTACATAATAAAACAAGACTATGGCGAATTTTATAAAAAAAAATAAGTATGTATGCTTTTTTGCAAAGTATAAAAGATTTCCCGATGTAAAAAGCTTCTTAAATGTTAACATGTTCAATTTCATGAAAATACCTTTGTAAATTTGTTGTATTTATAGTCCAAATTGTTTCCTGAGTATTTCCATTGGAATTAAAAAATCTACAACACGTAGAATTTGCTTAATGCAAGAATAAATACTACTATATAAAAACAAACAGACCTTAAATTAAAAATCCATTTGAAATTGTATATACTGAACACGTAGAATATTACAAGCTTTGTATGACTATTTTATTACAGATGTACCTAAACATTAAATGTATTATTATCAACAGTATTGTTACATGACGCCCTTACAAAATGTTTTAAAAGGGTAAAACAACATAAATTATTAAAATGATGTTGAGTGACTATTATTTTTATGAAGTATTATATTGAAGTCTAAATTCCTGCAAATATATAGTAAATTGTTTTGTTGGCAATTGCCGTAATATTCTTTTCAGGTAAATTTTACGTAAAATACGTGAGCTCACAATTTTGTTCGTAATTTTCGCTGAAGCCTGAAAATATGATTATAAAAAACCTTACAAATCTACTTGTGTCATTTCAATCTTGTTGTCCGGAACACGGTCATTTTGTACAGGGTCTCTACTTATCATTTGTGTTTCGGCCGGTCGTGATGTGAATAAAACATTCAAATTTCATTTGTCTTGACACTCTGTACTTTGTTAAAATAAAAGTGTAATTTGTCTACAAAAACAACAATGAATATAATTTTAAAGTAATTGTGAGTAGTTTTTAATAGATATTACTATTATATTGTCTGCCAATAATATTTTGTGAAGGTTTTTTTCCTTTGTCAATGTTTTAAATTTGGTCGTTTTTTATTCTAATATGCTAAAGATATTGAGATATACAAAGATTTTATCTATGAATAAAATATGAAATTTATCGGAAAATATTGTGAAAGCAGTATCTCTCACTGAACATTGGGGCATAATATTTAAAATTTGCAAGACCGTACGAACCCATTGGTAGAGGCAAATTTAAGGCATTGTCTTACTCTTTTACATATAAGCGGCTCTCTACGATTTTTTTTATAAAATATCAGACAACTACAACTAGTAGTAGAGTGATATCTAGTTTATTTAGTTTGATGTTTTATAAGTGCAATATATGTTTATTAGATTAAGAAATACTTTTAAAGGCTTAGATTTTGCCTTTTACTTGACAAAGACAATAAACACTAAGACGATCAACCCATTTCATATGACTCAAAACGTTTGAAGTGGTTAGGGTTACCAAAACCGAGAACCATAAAACGTTTTCTATGAAACAAGATGCGCTTCTTTCTTAGGATTCAGGTCTCCTTGGGTGCAAGTTATAATTCGATTATTTTATACTAATTTAAAACATTGACAAAGATAATTTTTAATTACCATGGTAATCTGAAAAACCAGTTATGCTTGAATATGCTCCAGAACATTATATTACGAACAGCATACATTTCAATAGGCTGCCTGTAATACTACTATTTTTCGATTGACTAAAAACATTTCGAAAAAATGTTATGTGATCACTTATTTTTTTATATGTCAAGTAGTGTCAGTAAAGTTAGGAAACGTTTTTTGTTAACACACATAAGGGTATTATGGTACATAACAAACACACGTTCGAAAAAAATATGTTCAGTGTTTTAATAACAAATTTTTTCATCTATGTGTAAAGAGTAATCGATTATATTATAATCCATTAAATAACTATAAATAGATTCAAATAAATTGTTCTTTTCGGTAATAATAAAAAATGTATTTTTATTTTGTGGAAACAAATTAAATCTTTTGTGAAAACAAGACTTAATAACACTAAGAAAACAAAAGAAAAGAAACAAAAACCACAAATACAAACTTGTGTCTGAAATCGAAACTACTTATGGAAAAATTTCAGATCGGAATCGACTTAATATAATCCAATTTAATCCCAGAAAAACACAGATTTGCGCTTTCACCAATAAGACGTATAACCCTTCAAGAAAAGAGTTATGAAAACTGGTTATGAAGGCACCGATTTATAAAAAAAACTATTATTACTGATCCAAATTTTTTACTTATGCACCAAAATGTATATAAAATCAATTAAATAATAACAGAATTAGTTCGTCGATGACATTGTACAAATAATCAAACCGTAATCGCTTGTCCTGCCCTGAAAATATAAAACATATTGGAATTAGCTAGCGCTATCTACGAGTGGTCCAATTATAAAACCAAACCATATAGGTATCCGCTTTTCTTGTAACATACATAATTATCTAACGAATTTATTGATAGAGATGGTCTTCCGTGTTGATATCAATTTCACTTGTTTGATACCAATACTAAAATATACATTAACTGAACTTTTTTAATTGAGACGATAAACAATATCGTTATGGGTGCCTATTTTTCTTTATAGTTTTTTACGACGAGTTTTTCTTTCAACCATGAATTAAACTACGATACGGTTGATGGTAATGGTAGTCCTGGTATTATATAATCAAACTCAAATATCAAATAAAAATATATACCAATAAACAATATATACTAATCAAATTAAATTATCAAAAATATACCAATAAATGGCAAGCAAGTTGGACAACAATAAACAAAAATAAAAATAACAGTGAAAAAAAGGCTGACAGTTTCAGACTTCAGGATTGACAAACATAAATTATAAATTTATAGATAACTTTTTACCACAAAATATGTAAATATCAATATAAAATATGACATTTTAATATTGAAACTTTCATTTATTACGTTAATACTGAAATAAATAGAAACTAACACATCTCTCCTTTCATCGTAATGAAGAAAAATAAATGGACATTTTCTTCAATGCACCTTAGGTTGGGAACATTTTAAAGGGTCATTCCAGTTCTATGAAAGTTATAAAAGGAAGTCGTTTAGCCGTGTTTTACCATTTTCTATGGTATACATAAAATATCCATTTCGTCATTCCGGTAATAAAAACATAATTTAAACAATTTTAGGGAAGATAAAAATAATAGCTATAAAATTTTGATGAGGACTATTCTGACTAATATTTTCTTTTCTATTTGATTAGATAATTTAAATATCTTATTTAAAACTTTTTAAAGGTCGAGTGAGTAAGAACATTAATTATATACACGATTTAATTACGAAATATTGCATATAAATGCACAGAGCAATGAGAACGGCCCTAGATGTGAAAAATAAATATACCTACTGTATTACAAAAGCTTTATTTCGATTAATTCTCTATAGAAAGTTTTAATATTTATTTTATTTTTTATAAAATGTTTAAATTTTGTAGTATTTATTAAGATATTGCACCACCATACCAAAATCAATAATCCCTGAACAGATATAAACTTTTAACATTATTTAATAATCTAGCTCGTATTAGTAAAAAGGATAATTTATAGTTATGTTACTTTATAGCATTCTTACCAATATGTAAAAAATCTATCACCTGCCTAAAAGTCTACTCTATTCGATGTTGTAAAAGCCCTGACCATTTCCAGGATTAATTTCCGGCAGTAATTTTCGTAACGTAATCTTGAAAGAATCAAAAGTTGTAGTTTGTTGATTGTTTGGTTCGGAAACTAAATTGTTTAGATTAATTATATTTTAGTCGATAAAGTCATTATAGTTAATTATTAATATTAATTATCTTTGTAAATAACTGACAAAAATATGAAATTGAAAAATGCTTGCTTTATAGAATAATTTATAATGGGGAGAGCGCCTTTTTTATTTATATGAAGAATGGAATTAAATTCAAGACTGATTAATGAAACTCTTTGAGAAATTCGAGAGTACTTGAGTTATTTTCTTAAACACGTTTCCTCTTAAAAGATTTTGAAAGCCAACAATATTGAAATTTCCAATTGGAAGTAAGATTACTTTCTGTACTTTTTATTTCTGAAAAAGTGGATCGTATTTTTCCTTACATGTATTTTGTTCGTTTTGTAACCATAAAATGATGTACTTTGTTATTGAACAAAAAACATTAATTGAACACAAATAATAGATTACTTAAGGCTTCAATTATAGTATAAATGAATAGTGTATGTAGGGATATACCTGTTGGATAAACAAAATGGCGTGTTTTAAACATATTTCCTTTGGAACAAGATATTAACTAAATTAACAGTAACATATAAGTTACTAGTTGCTTAAAATTTACTAGAAACTTATTTAACAATTAAAATATAGGTTACTAAATACATCAATTAAGCTAAGACCTATTTTCAAGTTCTAAACGATATTACTGATAGCAAACTGAAAATAAAATATCTTTAAAAATTTTAGTAATCAAGCTGGTGTTACTGATAAAAACATGAATACAGAATTGTTTAAGCCTATCGCTAAAACATACAATAGAATTAAATACTTTTTGTGATGCTTTTGTAGATATTTATCGTTTTGTGATGCTTTTGTAGATAGTAAAGTATAATCAAGTATTAAGCGTCGATACACTTGTTACTACTGAAACAGGATTAGGATAGTTTATAAGACTGATATTGTAGCTTTGACGTAAGTTATATCATGTGCCTGTTTAATTTGGAATATGAAAAATACTTACATGTTTCATATATAAAAAGAAATATTTATCTGGGGTAACGAATTTATGAATATATGTTATATCTTCCATTTGCACCTTTTTGGTATTATATTTTTAAAATATGAGTATAATTTTCTACTCACATTTTTTATTATTCAGAAATCATCATCATCATAAATTTTTTGTCAACATTATTCTCGGGTTCGATTCCCGGCAGAGACAGGCATTTATGTGATGAGCATAGATGTCTGTATCTCTGGGTTTGGTCGTTCATTAAATATATTCTCAGTGTTTATATGTGTATTTCTATGTATTTGTATAATTATCTAACACCTTTAACACAAGCAAATAATTTGCTTACTTAGGGGTTAGATCAATGTGTGTAATTTGTCGTGATATTATTATTATTATTATTCTATTTTTAATACATTTTATAATATTGGTTTCTATATAGGTTTACTTATATTTTGATAGCAAATATTCCGAATTGGTTTTTAGAAGCCAATTGATAACATGATTATTCGTACAAAAAACTAAAGTCAATTTAGATAGATGTATTGATATAAACAGTTTTATGTAAGATAATATAAAATCCTAATAATTTATTACATGTTTTATATCCCTAATGGTCATTAAAAGAAAATGTGGCCGTTTTAAAGTATATTCTATGTTAATATTCTGAGAATGAAAAAACACTATAGAAATATTAAAATTTTCTAAAGAAAGAATATACTTAAAGTATTTTATATTTCTTGTTAGCTTTTATTAATTTACTTGCGAAATAAACAGTTATTTTGTTCAAAAATACGTAACTAAATTCAGTCCATTTTTTATATTAAAGCTACAGAATGTTATTAAAGCTGATTGTATTCATAAAATCTTCTTTCAGCTTGAACTTTGAGCTTCATAATAAGTTGAAAAAATAAACTAAATCGCACAACGGTTTTCCTGCTACTGCGTGTGAGAAATTTATTAACTGACATTTGTAAGTAACTACCTATAAAAAATAATTCATATCATAACTTACTCAAACTCTACCACTCATTATTTCTAATGGCTTGAGGTCAAATAACGAAAATTCAAAAAATGTTGTAAAAATCTACGTTAAGAGTTTTGAGAATGATGAACGATTATGAAACCTTTATACTTTTAGGAGTCGGCGGACTGGCGTTTAATTTAATGATAGAACCGCTTAGTAAGGTGATCCTAGATATTGGAATGGTAAATATTATTTATATTAATATTTTTTGTTTTATTATTCCTTAAAACTAGATTTAGATCTGACATCCTCTGCTATGAATTCGGTACTTTATTAAATAAAAAATACATACACTCGGCCTCAAAAATGTCTTAAAAGCTAAACTAAAAACTAAAATAAATTTCGAATTTGTAGTTTTAACTTAGTAAATGTTTATTAAGCTTTATTCGTTATATTACAAAAACCATTATAAATTTTGTTTGTATTTGAAAAACAGTTTCCTTAAAGTAAGAACCTTTAAGTTGTGCCGCCTCTATATAGTTTAGTAGGTACATACTTTAAATATTTATACATATATGTATATACTTCTTTTTTTTTAAATTTCCCCAAATTTAATTAGTTCAATTATGAAACCGTACAAACTCAGACCATGAATATAATATTTTGACGGTACAAAAATAAACAACACTAAACAATACATCCTAATTTGTATTTCATACTAAGAATATTATTATTGAAACCTAACACATTTCATTCATTCAATTATGATATTTTCCAACGAAACGTCAACGGTCTTATCGTTCATTGCATTCAGTCTTTGTTCTGCTGACGGACTGGGCTTTGCCTAAATAGATAACTTTCCAGTCGGAGTGTTAGGGATAATCTTTCTGTTGTAAATTCTAAATGGAAAAGATATATTTTACTTATCGATACCTTGTGAAGAAAACTTTTATGTTTTTTTAAATACAAGTAAGTGTAGGTATTTAGAATTAATATAAAATATATTATCTGTATATATTTTACAATTCTAGATTACACTTTGAAATCAATACTTTTTTTAATAATAAAACATTTTCAATTTTACATATTTTTCAAAATAAATTTAGATAAAAAAGAAATGTATACGGGTAGCATCTAATAATTTTCTATTCTATATTTGTTTAAAAAAATAAATGAGTTCAACATACATTAAACGTACAACAATGTACGTTGTTGTATGTACAACATGTTTAAAGACAATAAAAAAATAATACATACATATCAAAATGATTCATACCTGTAAATGTCCTTTGAGGTTACGTGGTTAGAACATTTCAAAGATATATGCTGTGTTAAATATATTAAAACTGATTAACGTATGCGCTTGAACTTTAAGCTTGTAATTAGTGATAGTACTTCTTAATTAATTCCTCAGTATAATAATGTTTGTAGCGAATAATGTGAATATTATCCACTATGTGAATAACTGCAACAATTAGTCATGTATTTTTGGTTTTGAGGTTATAATGTATTTAATCAATTAATATGAAAACATTATGAAATAAAAATCGCAAAATTTAAATTACTAAAAAATAGTCTCATAATTACAAATAAGTAAATGGGCTCTGATTTTGTATCATATTTACTTTCATACAACTCTTGTTTTATCGTAATAACATGTTTTTTTCTGTATATATGTATATCTTTGTTTTCGGTAGTACATATCTGTTCACAATACTTGCTAAAGAAAACAACTTGAAATAAACACTACTTAAATATCTTCGTGATGGTAGTACATTATTTGGTCCTCAAGATAAAACTCCACAACTAATTATAGCTTCGTTTACTAGAAGGGTCACGTTACAACTGTGCAGAGAGATTTGCACTGCTCGACTTCTAGAAGAGCAAACGTAGTCGTCTTAGAGTAAAAATTTTATTTCGATTAAATTAGAAAATATGGGAGAAATGGCAACAACATCTTCTTCAGTGTAACAAACACAAGATTAGTCAAATTATTTCTTAAAAATTAATATTGTTCAGTTTCAGTGGCTGAAAAAAATAAGAAATTAAATTCAAAATCTGCAAGAAACAATAATTATTAATTAAAGCCACAAAATGAAAATCAATGAATTGTTATTTTAGTACTTATTTATTTGAGCTTTTTTATAATATATATTATATATGTCACAGATCACGATAATTTAACGATAATTAGTAACTCGATTGTCATCATTGTAACAGTGGGGTGTGAACAACGTGACGTAACGAGTCACGTGATCAGAATCATCTGAAACATTTTAAATATTCGAGAGCATTGAGTCGAGGAGGAATGGATTAGTGTGTGCCTTACAGTTCGGACCCCCCTACGGGACCGGTGATTCACGCAACTCTGATAATTGTATGCCTGCTAAGTATTTGTGATAATTGATTACCTACATTTATTACGAGAATTGTCATATTGTGTCTGTGCGGTTTAATTGCCTGAGACCTACGCCTCGGATCCTGTACCAGTAGACTCCATCAAGAACGAGCAAGCCACTAATATGCCTCTATCTCCGAAACATTTATATTTTTAATAAATAAACAAATAATAATTTATAAAAGCAATTACTGACACGATAGGTTAATTGTCTAAGTGACGGCAAACGAATGAGTTGCTTTTTATATTTGTTTAGAATTTAAATAAATAAATTATATCTTTAACTATGCTTTGCAGGAAGCGAAACATTGAAACATATCTTGCCTCTTATGTATTTACTTTTAAACTCCAATAGCAGTATAGCCCATTTTAATAGGCAGCTGCATAACAGAACCTTATTGATAGAAAGTATACAAAGATACGTAACGATTCTTTTGAGTTAGTAAGTTCCTTTGATTTAAAAAAAAACAATTTCTTTGAAAAAGAGACGTATAAGAACTAAATCACTTTTACGTGAAATCAAAGAATGTAATCTTACTTTAACCTTTCTCAACATATTTTATGCGTACTAACTATACTTTAAATTTCAAATTTAATATTCAAAGAAGAACTTGTAAATAATGTTCAATATTTAGCGAAAACAATTTTCAATTTAATTCATTTTTGGCAAAGTAAACGTATTTTAAATCTAAATTTACTAAACAAATTTGAGGGATTAAGGCACAATATTGTGATTTATTTCAACATAACTTTAATAAAACTGTGTGAATTTCATAGACGCTAGGAAATTTGAAGGTATAAAAAAGCACTGAAACATACATTCGAAATTACATTCAGTGAACCTTACACCAACTAGAATGAGGTGAAACAAGATTTAAAATAAACAAGTGACAAAGATCAGACTCCATCTTTGATTTTTGTTTCAAGTTAAAAGATAGAACTTCCTTAATTTACTCTAATTTTAATGTACTACAATTTTTATTTTATCGATATATTTACTTACTTTTTATTCACGTTAAGTAAATATATCGCAATATAATATATATTTTTTAAATTGATTATGGAGCAATTATTTAATTTATTTAAACATACATCTATCTTCTAGTTTTAATGTTATTCAGTACAAATTCATAGTTTTGATAGACGTAAGGAAAATACTATATGATTTCTCTTATTAAACATATAACATACCATTGACAAAGAGGTTTTTTTTTTTTTTATATGATCTAGGGCAATGCTTGACTACATTCCACCTGATGGTAAGTGGAATGTTGTCTTAGATGGTAAGGCGTATTGCCCTAGCAACCTATTCACTTTTCTCTTGAAGACACCCACATTATATTTGGCTGGAAATACCGACGCAGGCAAATTGTTCCAGTCCTTCGCTGTACGCACTAAAAATGAGGAAGCAAAGCGCTTCTTTCGGACAGGTGGAACAGAACAGGTGTCCACAATAAAAGGATGGATACATGCCGTGCGTCGGGACGTCCGATGATGGAAGGGGGACGGGAGAATTAAGTCGTGTAATTCCTGCGCACACTCACCAAAATGTATCCTATAGAATACTGAGAGGCTAGCAATTTTACGCTTGTGTTCAAGGCTTTGGAGGGCGGCTTCGACCAATTCGGGATCGCCTATAAGCCTCTTTTCTCGCCTCTCAATTGAGTCCAGAACCGCAAGATGTGACTTTGCGGCACCAGCAAATATGTGACCACAGTACTCTACACACGACCGGATCTGTTCTTTGTATAGAACAAGAAGCTGTCCCAGTGTAAAGTACTGCCGAACCTTCGCAAGAACGGCAAGCTTTGCTGCTGCTGCTCTTGCTCTGGACTCAATAAACCGACCAAAGTTGAGGTTCGAGGAAATCTCTAAACCTAACAACTGAAGCCGGTCACTGTATTCCAAGAATACATTCTGGAAAGTAGGAGCCAAGGTGAAAGGGCTCTTTTGGCGGTGAACAGACACGTCTGCGTTTTGGTGGCGTTGAACTTGACAAGATTGGCATTGCTCCATGCGGAGACTGCCTAAAGTTTGTCATTCAAACGTTGCACCATGGCTTCTCTTTCAGACTGTACTTGATCTCGACTAGCCCGAGTACTCGGCAGATATCTTTCTACAACTGTGCTGTCGTTTGCATACCCATAGATACCGGGCTTCAACAGATCATTAATGTGCAGCAGAAAAAGGGTTGCAGAAAGAACGGACCCCTGAGGCACCCCGGCATTTATTGTCAAGGGTTCCGAGGAACACCCGCCAACAACTACTCGGAGAGATCTCTGGCTCAAAAAGTCCGTTACCCAGCCGATCAGACCAGGAGATATACCGTACTGTTATAACCCTGTAATGTTGCCCCTATTGCTGACCTAGCACCTACCTCTGCATTCCATTCCATTCCCAGCATAAATGCCTAATCAGCTTCTAGCTTTCTCACACAATCCGACCACCCTGATCCTCAGTTCAGTCCCAGCTCTCTTACGTGACACTCCTTTTACCGAATTCTCTCACTTAGTTTTATAAACTGTTTAATTATTTTATTTGTCAAGTGAATACACAGTGTTTAATAAATTAGTCTTTTTTTTAAAAAGCCTAATCGTCGAGGAGTCCTTACATTTTGGTAGCAGCGGTGGGATCCCGGGAAAGTTCCGTTATTCTCGGGGTCGCCTTTAAATTCAGTGATTAAGAAACTTTATATCGGTAAAAACTTTAACAATCAAGAAAATCAAGTGTCATAAGAAAAAAAAAATCAAAATCCCAGCTTGGGAATCCAGGGCTGAACTCATCAAACCGGCTATATTACGCCGAACCTTGGCGACCGTCTCAGGGAGATCTTCGGATATCTGCTCTCCTCAGCGAGGGCCTTGCTGTCGACGAGATCGCCAACACCCTCACCGTGTCTACAATTCAAGAAATGTGTAACTTTTCTACCTTAGTTATCATCAATACACTGTAAGTGATTTTATGCTGGCTAATTTAAAGTCCATTCCAAGTCCAAAGTGAAGAAGAACCAATACAATTAAATAGTATATATAATTTTATAAAAGAAAATTATCAATTGAAATTTAATTTATAAATTTAATAAGATCTTTGAATTGTTCATAAAAATAAATTAATATTACGAAGGCGTAACATAATATTGTCTGTATCATTATCATCCTGGCAAGTGGCCGAGCCAACTTAGTATTAAATTACTTCCGATAAGTAGTCGAAACTAGTTATAAATTATTCATCATTATAAAATATAAATTATAAATTATTTATATTCTTTGCCGCTTTTGCTTAATTATACATATATTACTATTTCTTTTAAAATGTCTAAATCCAAAAAAGAGGTTAAAGAAGAGTCAGAAGATACAATTTTAAGTATAAATTTCCTAATTAAATTCATAAAACCCTACGATGGTTCCAGAGATAAATTAAATGCTTTTATTAACAATTGTAATAATGCCTTTTCCTTAGCCTCTCCTTTACAAGAAGATTTACTTTTGAAATATATTTTAAGTCAGTTAGAAGGAAAAGCTGAAGTTGCATGCTCTATTAAAGAATTCGATAAGTGGAGTAGCTTGAAAGACTTTTTAAAGAACCAATTTGGAGAGAGAAAGCACTCAGCTCACCTTCTAGCCGACCTGCAAGAATGTAGGCAAGGAAGTTCTGAAACAGTCAATCAATTTGCTTTGAGAGTCGAGACTTGTCTTTCTCAATTGTTAACAGAAATTCAGAATTCCAATTATAAGAAAGAAGAATTACCAGGTCGTGTAGCCGGTATGGAGGACCTGGCATTACACACCTTTTGTATAGGGCTTCATTCACGAATAAGTAATATATTAAGATGTAGAAATCCATCTAATTTTAATGAAGCCGTAAATTTAGCAGTTTCAGAAGAAAAGATCCAACAGATTTTGTTTAAACAGAATAAACCGATAAATTCTAATTCTAGACAAAACTATAAATCTAATTCCCCTACTTCTCACTTTAACTCTTACAGCAACAGCAGCAGCAACAATAATAATTTTAATAAATCTTCTCCCTTTTGTCGTTATTGCAAAAGAGTAGGTCATACCCTAGAAAAATGTATCTTACGTGAACAAAATAATAAGAAATATGGTAGACCGCAATCATTTACTCCGGGTAATCAAACTTTTAACCAAAATAGAAAGTTTACCCCTCGCGTTAATTATGTAGAAAGAGAACCTCAACCTCTTGAAAATCCCTCAGACGAAAATAATGATACTCAAGAATTTACTGTAGGAGATTTAAACGAGTAAATGTCTCGCCGTCGTGTCGTGCGGGACATCAGCATTCCAAAATCGACACCAGAAAATCTAGTAGCATTATACGACCGGGTAACCAGCCCCAAATAGGAAATGTTACTTCTAAATCCAGTAGCATTAAACGACAGGGTAACCAGCCCCAAATAGGAAATGTTGCTTCTAAATCCAGTAGCATTATACGACCGGGTAACCAGCCCCAAACAGGAAATGTTGCTTCTAAATCTAGTAGCATTATACGACCGGGTAACCAGCCCCAAATAGGAAATGTTGCTTCTAAATCCAGTAGCATTATACGACCGGGTAACCAGCCCCAAATAGGAAATGTTGCTTCTAAATCCAGTAGCATTATACGACCGGGTAACCAGCCCCAAATAGGAAATGTTGCTTCTAATCCCAATAGCATTATACGACAGGGTAACCAGCCCCAAACCGGAAATGCTTATAATAATCATTCTTCTTCTCCCGTCATATTAGGTGTTCCAAATACACTCATACAAGAAAAACATGACGAATATATTTATGAAATTACAAGGAATTTAACAAAAAAATATTTACCTTATATTTGTGTACCGACATCTGTTTCAAATAAACCGTTGACCTTTTTAGTAGATACCGGTGCTTCTGTAAGTTTAATTAAACAATCTTCTATTGACAAAATGCCTAAAATAAATAACAATATAATTCAGATTAAAGGCATCGATTCTAGTAGTGATAACTGTGTTACAACCTTAGGTCATGTATCAGTATCATTCTTATCAGAAAATAGGACTACTCTTCATGACCTCCATATAATTCCAGAACTTGATCTTCCCTATCACGATATAATAGGTACCGATTTCCTTAGCAAATCAAAAAGTAACATAGATTATACAAAAAACATTCTTACAATTAATGATATCCAATTTAAAATATTATTTAATGAACCAGTTTACACAATTCCTCCTAGAACAGAAACTGTAATTGAATGCACAATTCTGAATTCTGATATTTCAGAAGGTTTAATTTTGGATCAAAGTCCAATAGATTCTATACTTATAGCCAATTGTGTAGTGAAAGTAAAAGCAAATTCACGTGCAAACATTTCGGTGGTAAATACGTCTGAAAGACCCATAACAATTCAATCTGACTTGAAACTTACACTTTTACCAATTATTGACAATGACATAATTCCTTATAACATCAATAACGTAACTCATTCAAATAAGCTCAATTATTGTAACACATATCAAAGAACACAACAAGTTCTATCACTGCTCCGCTCCTCGCATTTAAATAAAGAAGAAAGTAATTCCCTCTATGAAGTATGTTCCACTTACTCAGATATATTCTACCTACCAGGTGATAAATTATCTCACACTAATTCAATAGAGCATGAAATTAAAACTAATTCCTCTGTTCCCATTAACACTAAATCTTACCGTTTCCCTGAATGTCATAAGAAAGAAGTAGAATCCCAAATCAACAAAATGTTAGAGCAAGATATAATAAGACCATCAACATCACCTTGGTCATCACCAATTTGGATAGTTCCAAAAAAAATAGATTCTTCTAATCAAAGAAAGTGGAGGATAGTCATTGACTATCGTAAACTAAATGATATTACAATTGGTGAAGTATATCCCATACCTCAAATAAATGAAATCCTTGACCAACTAGGCAATAGTAAATACTTCTCTACCTTAGATCTTGCTTCCGGGTTTCACCAGATTAAAATGTCAAATTCAGAGAAAACTGCCTTCAGTGTCCCTCAAGGGCACTTTGAATTTACTAGGATGCCCTTTGGGTTAAAGAATGCTCCGTCAACTTTTCAAAGGTTGATGAATACCGTTCTTTCTGGGTTACAGGGTATTCATTGTTACGTTTATTTAGATGACATAGTAATCTACTCTCCTGACTTACCTTCTCATGTTAAAAAACTTACCCAAGTATTCCAGAAGTTAAGAGACTTTAACCTAAAGTTACAACCCGATAAGTGCGAATTTCTCCGCAAAGAAGTCGCATATTTAGGGCACATAATTAGTGACAAAGGCGTGATGCCTAATCCAGATAAAATAAAAGCTGTTAAAGATTTCCCAACACCTAAAAGCCCTAAAGACGTAAAATCCTTTCTTGGCCTTGCTTCTTATTATAGAAGATTTATATCTGACTTCTCTAAGCATGCTAAACCTCTTACTCATCTTCTAAAAAAAGATATACCTTTTGATTGGACTAACGCCCAACAATTAGGTTTCGAAGAACTAAAAAATAAACTTACAACTGCTCCTATTCTTATATATCCTGATTTTACTCAACCATTTGTCCTCACTTGCGATGCTTCTAATTACGCTATATCTGCTATCTTATCCCAAGGTGAAATTGGGAAAGATCTTCCTATTGCTTTTGCATCCCGTACTCTTAATAAAGCTGAATGTAATTACAGTGTTACAGAAAAAGAATGCCTCGCCATCATCTTTGGCACTAAAACTTTTCCGACCTTACCTTTTTGGTCATCGTTTTAAAATTGTCACAGATCATAAGCCACTGAGTTGGTTATTTAATTGTAAAGATCCGGGATCACGGTTAGTAAGATGGCGCCTGAAACTAGAAGAGTATGACTATGAAATTCAGTATAAAAAAGGAAAGATGAACTGCAATGCAGATGCTCTTTCTCGTTTCCCAGTTAATAATTCCATCTTAATAAATCCCGTCCAAATTCCTAATACTGAAACAATTTTTGTTGATCCTGATTTTGATAACGAAGATATTCATTTAAGTCCATCAGAAAATCCTCTTGCATCACCACCTGCAGAAGAAAATCCTACCACTCAAAATATTGACATTCCAACTCCTAGAACACAACCTGAGTTAGACTTAATAATTCCCACTGACTCTCTCTTTACTGACCCATTAGATTGCCTAAATGATGATGACACTTACTCCAACTTCCTAAAAACAATAAATAATAAAACCTTTACATCAAATGTAGTTATTCGTGAATATAATTCAGATATTCTTAAAACTATGTATAAAATCATTGTTGTCCCAACTGCTATCGATCTTGATGAATCTAACTACCTTGTCCAAAATATTATAGATAATATACCTGATACTTCTATAATTTTATCAAAAGAAAGAACTCTAAACTCTTTTCTTTCTTTTAACCATGAAAACAAAGTTTATTATTTCCTATTCACTAAAGTTCATCACTTTGACAAATCTGACTATGAAGATATTTACAAAAGTCTTAAACAACTCAGAAATGAATTAATTATTAATTTAAACGAGAACCCAATCTCAGATATTGCAATTACAGACTTCAAGAATCCCTTCGATTCGCATCACTTTATAAAAATTTACAATATGTTTCTTTATTTATTTAATAATACTAGTATAAATATACATATATATAAAAACCGAATAATATATCCTTCTCTTTCTGAAATTCCTAAAATTCTAAGAGAAAATCATGATATTCCTCTTGCTGGTCATCTTGGAAATACCCGTATGCTAAAAAGAGTTATGGAAAATTTTTATTGGAAAAATATGAGAAGTGACATAGAAAATTTTGTAAAGAAGTGTGCTCAATGTCAAGCTAACAAAGCATTGAGGCAAACAAATCGAGCTCCAATGCAAATAACAAGTACCTCTACTCAACCTTTTGAGCGTATTGCTTTAGATATAGTTGGCCCATTACCAGAAGCTACTGCTGCAGATCTTAAATTCATTCTTACTATACAAGACGACCTTACGAAATTCTCTCTCGCCTATCCTATTTCTAACACAACTGCTGAATGCACTTCTGAGTGCTTAGTTCATTTTATTTCTATTTTTGGACTTCCTAAATACATCCTTACTGACCAGGGAAGAAATTTTACTGCGGAATTATTTAAACAGACTTGTTCTTTCTTTAAGATAAAACAGCTTTGGTCCTCTCCTTACCATCCCCAGACGCAGGGTGCCCTTGAAAGGAGTCACTCTACACTTAAAGAATATTTAAAGTCATATGTTAATGAAAATCAATCAAATTGGCCACGATACGTGTATACTGCCATGCTAGCATATAACACAAGTGTACACTGCACTACTAATTTCACTCCATATGAACTTCTTTATGGTCACAAAGCATTCTTCCCAAGTTCTATTTACGATTTAAATCCAGACGTTACCTACCCAGATTATATAAGAGTCCTTAAACAGAGATTTAGTTATTCACGCCAAAAGGCGGTTGAGAACATGAACAAATCCAAAAATCTATCTAAAAGTTATTATGATAAAAAGACAAAGCCACGAAAATATAAAGTCGGTGACTTTGTATACATCAAAAACCATGTAAGACTTAGGAAAGCACTATCCCCTTTGTGGAAAGGACCTTATAAGGTCATTAAAATACATGGCAACAACACGTTATCTGTTATAATTAATCGTCGTCATGTACGTCATCATTATGATGAGCTAAAATTAGCAGAAACATCCGAATTAAGTTAATAAAAATTAAGTATACCTCTAATCTTATAATCCTAATCATTATTTTTAATTTTAATCTTACTTTAACTATAATATTATTATATTGCAGATATGGAATTGTGAACTTTTGCAATGCCCAAAGCGCAATTATTTCACCGATTTACAAGAGCCCTGGAATATATTTTGATCATATAGGTCATGTTAAATTTTATGACGATTACCTACACGTTCTTATCCCCGTTGACATATCCTACATTAAACCCCATATTAATAACATTAAAGATATTTTAACTACAACTGGACAACTATGCCATCAATCAAATTTAATAGATACTGTACCATGTAATAATTATATTGAACCACTTACAGTTAGATTTAATGATTTAATTAAAGACTACTCTGCCATTTCTCATCTCATCGATTATAAATCAAAAAGGTCAGCCTGGATGGCAGGTGTTGGCACTGTCCTAAAACATATTTTTGGCACTATGGATGAAAATGATGCAAACAATTATGACAGAGCTATTCAGACTCTTCACGAGAACAATAAAGATTTAGCTGTTTCACTAAAGGATAATATCTTTATTACCAAAACTGCATTAGAAAATTATAATAATACTTTAACATCTGTCTCAATTAATGAAGAACGTCTGAATGACGCTGTAAGAGAAGTTACTTTAGATATACATAATATGAATCAATCATTTAATAAAACTAGATTTTTATCTAAATTAAACCAAGTTTGTAATATTTTATCGACCAGTTTATTCACTTTGTCATTTAAATTAGAAGATTTGCAAAATGCTGTAATGTTTGCAAAGAGCCATGTACTGCATTCTTCTGTTTTAAGCCCTACTCAATTATTTACAGAACTAGTTAATAGCATTAGATACTTACCTAACTCTAAACAATTTCCTACTGATCTAGAATTACAGAATATTCATTTAATTTTAGATTTAAGTAAGTTGAATGTATACTTTAAAGATAATAAAATCGTTTTTGTATTAAGGATTCCTCTCGTAAACCATAAAGTATATAATCTTTATAAAAGTATTTCTATTCCTGTTTCTCATCCTTCAAATCGAAATATTTATACATTTTTAATCCCATCTAGTAATTACATCTGTTTAAGTAAAGATAAACTTACCTATACCAATTTAGATAACCTTGATTTGTGTAAAAACTTACCAGATAATATTTACATCTGTAAAAATCAAGATGAATTCTCTATTGATAATTTTCCTAATTGTGAAATAGATATAATGTTAAAAGTAACAAACGATAAGTTACCTGAGTTGTGTAAACCCAAAACAATCCACGGTAATTTAGATATTTGGCAAAAATTAGTAAATAACCGCTATATTTATGTACAATCCCAGATTGCAAAGTTAACTTTGGAATGTAATTCAAATATCACAGACTTTAATGTTAACGGAACAGGTATCTTTAAATTACCTGAAAACTGTACCGGCATATGTAAAAATACTGTTATGATAAACACCCCTAAGGTAAAAATATATGTTAATGAAATAAAATCAGATCTTAATATAATTAATAACACATGTTGTAACTATAAAGATTTTATGTTAAGATATTCCAATTCTTCTCCAGTTAAGTTAACAAATCTAAAATTAGAAAAACTTAAAAGTTTAGAACCTTTATTTGATCAATTAATTCCAAAATTAAATAATATATTAAATGAACCTAAGAACTTATTGGAATATCACTCTAGTTATCCCATTATATCAATATGTACTTTTATTGTAATACTCTTAGTTTTATTTTACATAATTGTAAAGAAATTCGGTAAGAAAATAATCCTTAATTCCTCTTCCATCCAAAATACAGAAGTGGAAAACGAAAATGAAATTCCTCTTCCACGTTTAAGAACTTCTTCCTGAAACTTCGCGATCTCCTCTTACCGCGTAAGTTTCATCTTATCCGGGGGGTTGTTATAACCCTGTAATGTTGCCCCTATTGCTGACCTAGCACCTACCTCTGCATTCCATTCCATTCCCAGCATAAATGCCTAATCAGCTTCTAGCTTTCTCACACAATCCGACCACCCTGATCCTCAGTTCAGTCCCAGCTCTCTTACGTGACACTCCTTTTACCGAATTCTCTCACTTAGTTTTATAAACTGTTTAATTATTTTATTTGTCAAGTGAATACACAGTGTTTAATAAATTAGTCTTTTTTTTAAAAAGCCTAATCGTCGAGGAGTCCTTACATTTTGGTAGCAGCGGTGGGATCCCGGGAAAGTTCCGTTATTCTCGGGGTCGCCTTTAAATTCAGTGATTAAGAAACTTTATATCGGTAAAAACTTTAACAATCAAGAAATACAAGTGTCATAAGAAAAAAAAAAATCAAAATCCCAGCTTGGGAATCCAGGGCTGAACTCATCAAACCGGCTATATTACGCCGAACCTTGGCGACCGTCTCAGGGAGATCTTCGGATATCTGCTCTCCTCAGCGAGGGCCTTGCTGTCGACGAGATCGCCAACACCCTCACCGTGTCTACAATTCAAGAAATGTGTAACTTTTCTACCTTAGTTATCATCAATACACTGTAAGTGATTTTATGCTGGCTAATTAAAGTCCATTCCAAGTCCAAAGTGAAGAAGAACCAATACAATTAAATAGTATATATAATTTTATAAAAGAAAATTATCAATTGAAATTTAATTTATAAATTTAATAAGATCTTTGAATTGTTCATAAAAATAAATTAATATTACGAAGGCGTAACATAATATTGTCTGTATCATTATCATCCTGGCAAGTGGCCGAGCCAACTTAGTATTAAATTACTTCCGATAAGTAGTCGAAACTAGTTATAAATTATTCATCATTATAAAATATAAATTATAAATTATTTATATTCTTTGCCGCTTTTGCTTAATTATACATATATTACTATTTCTTTTAAAATGTCTAAATCCAAAAAAGAGGTTAAAGAAGAGTCAGAAGATACAATTTTAAGTATAAATTTCCTAATTAAATTCATAAAACCCTACGATGGTTCCAGAGATAAATTAAATGCTTTTATTAACAATTGTAATAATGCCTTTTCCTTAGCCTCTCCTTTACAAGAAGATTTACTTTTGAAATATATTTTAAGTCAGTTAGAAGGAAAAGCTGAAGTTGCATGCTCTATTAAAGAATTCGATAAGTGGAGTAGCTTGAAAGACTTTTTAAAGAACCAATTTGGAGAGAGAAAGCACTCAGCTCACCTTCTAGCCGACCTGCAAGAATGTAGGCAAGGAAGTTCTGAAACAGTCAATCAATTTGCTTTGAGAGTCGAGACTTGTCTTTCTTCTTCTTCTTCTTTCTTGTTCAGGCTTCCAGGATTTCGGCACTATTCCAGTCATGAAAGAGAGACGATAAAGAAGTGTCAGTACATGAGACAACTCAGCTGCGCATGTTTGAGCAGAATGGCTGGTATACCATCAGGACCACTGGCTTTATTCACATCTAAACGACACAATGTTCTCCATACCTCTTTGTTAGTGATGCGGATTTCAGGCATCGAAATACCGCAGTGAGGAAGATGTGCTGGAGAAGCATTGCCAGTGTTTAGATGCGAATTATCAGCAAACAGAGAAGCAAATACATTTGCTTTCTCTGTTGCTGTGTGGGCCAGGGATCCATCCGGCTTCAGCAGAGCAGGCAGTGAGGGTTGGCAGAAATTCGACTCAATCGCTTTCGCAAGAGACCAGAAAGCTCGACTGCCAGTTGGTCTGACAGAGAGCTTTCGCCAAATATTACGATTTCAATTAGTCATAACTTTGTATTAATTTGTTCAGATAAAGAAGTATACTACGAATATAAGAGTAGACTAAGAACATTATATTGTATTTAGTCTACCTACACCGAACTGTAGTAATAAATATAAGTGTAATAAATGGTTTACTGTGAAACTTTTTTGTAGCATTTATTATGATGGGAATACAAAAGGTATTAAACGACTGCAAATTCAACAAATTACAAAATATCAAAGTAAAATTAAACGAAGGCCTGACAACCTATAAATTGACTTTACTATGACAGTCCAAATTAAACTACAAGATATTTACAAATATGTTACACTAAATATGTCAAACTATTATATCATTTTTGAAAATATCTATAAAGATGTATGTTACGCTTATTTCAATTTATATAATTAAGAATGAAAAATAAACCGATACAGGCAGGGATTCAAACCCGCGACCTCTGGGAAACCGTTCCGTCATTCTACCAATTGAGCTACCTGAAGATGAGTGAGTGAGTGGATTAAACATTTTATATGTCATCGTCTTTGACGGTGATGAGATTCATTAGGCTTCGGAAATCCTAACCAATGTTTCTAACTGTGGAGTATAGATAAACATTGAAAAGACACCACTACCGATATAAATGTTTGAAAATATTTATAAACATGTATAGCGATGTTAACCTTATTTAAATTTATATAAATAAAGCCAGAGAAATACTTAACTATGTCTAAACTCACACATAAAAAACAAAAAAAAAAAAAAAATTTAATTTGTTTTATTATTATTATATTATACTTTCATAATTTTCTTGTTTTATTATATATGGATGTTGTATTTTCTGTTTTACTCAGTGCTTAATAATATCACTCGTCTATGTAGTTCTTTGATGTTACATATAATAAAATTTGCTTACCAAATAAATTGATTATTTATGTTTATTGTTTTTATGTCAATCCAAATGTTGTCTTATTTTCTTCTACGTTACTCAATCTTATAAAAAACTAAAATGTATTTTATTCATGTTTTTTAGGGTTACTAACTCTTCTTACGTTTTTTACTAAACGTATTAAAAACTTTATTACATTAAACCATACACGTGTCTAATTATTGCCATTATTCCTAGCGGATAATATTCACATTATCCGCTACAAACATCATTACACTGAGGAATTAATTACGTACTATCACTAAGTACGTGTTTATTGAGTCAAGCTCATGTGTTAATCGGTTTAAATGTAATTAACATAGCATATATCATGGTAATGTTCTAACCAGGTGAACGCGAGGGAAATGTATACGTATCAAGCATTTTGAAATCAATTTCAGGTATTTTTACTGTCTATGAACATGCTATTTATGTTCAGCTCATTTAAATATTTTCAAACACAACAACATTATTAAACAAACTTCGAAAAGAAAATGATTAGATTCTGCCCGTAAACATTTGTTGTTCTATAAAAATCATCTATCTATATTGTATACGTAACAGATATGCAAAACATCTTCATAATAGGAATAGCATTTAAAATCAATTATATTAACCTTAAAATCTAAAAGAATAATAGAAAGACGTGCCCCAACCCTTCGACTGGAACATTTTGTCTATTCAGGTGAAATCCAGTCTGTCAGCGGAACAAAGAATGAATGCAACGAACTATAAGATCGTTTCGAGCCTTATTGTTGAAAAATATCATAATTGAAATGAATGAATTTTATTCCATTTCAATGATAGTATTCTGTGTAACTTAAATTCAAATTACAATGTTTTGATTAGACTTTGTTTCTTTTCGTAGCGTCAAAATAAGATATGCATTGTTTGAGTGTGTGTAACTAAATAATAAACATTCAATTATGTACTACACTGTTTAGAATTGGAACCTCTAATATGGGTATTAAAGAAAGAAAATAAATAATACAAACTGATTCTGAATTTTTATTCATAAAAAATGTGAAAAAGCTAAAAAAACGTAAAAATAAAATTACGCATACCCATTTTATAAATGTACTTCTCATATATATATAAATACAGAATAAAAATAAACCGATACGGGAAGAGATTCGAACCCGCGGCTACTGCGAAACCGTCCCGTCGTTCTACCAACTGAGATACCGTATCGCTGTCCGCCACGGAGAATTAAGCATACTATATGTGATCGTCTTTATCGGGACGAACGGCGATATGGTATGGCGATTGGTAAAGCGACGCGACGGGACGGTTTCCCAGTAGTCGCGGGTTCGAAGCCCTGCGCGTATCGGTTTATTTTCAACCCCCGACTAAAACGAGGGGTGTTATAAGTTTGATTTGTCGATCTGTGTATCTGTGTATCTGTGTATCTGTCTGTGGCAAATTTGCGGCCAAACGTGTGGTAGGATTTGAATGCGGTTTTTTGAATCGAATGCTAATGTTTTTTAAATTTAATGCTATGCTTGTCGAGATGGTTCTAATCCATGTTTGATTGAAACAGAAAAGTTGTCTCCAAGATATTGACGTTTTGTTCGTGCGAGGGAGAGGTTCTTATGCCATAATTAGCTGTTAATATTAAAAAAAAATTAAAAATTAAAAAAACCCCGACACAAAAAGACCTCTAAAAAGAATAAAAATAATATTATTATGGACTTATTGAATTCCTTGGGTCGGGGGACCGTTTAATAAAGGAAGAAATTAAAATGCAAGTAAGTTAACAAGGCAAATAAAGAAATTACGATATCGAACCGTACAGTCTAAGTCTTCAATGATTAACTTCGTAAAATATACACTATCAACGTACGTAAAACGGTCCCCAGACGCAACGACTTCAATTGAAATTAATCAGGCACATGATATTACTTACTTCAGAGCTAGTTACAATATCATTTTTATAAACTATCATAATCTTCTTTCAATGCTGGCATGTATATCGGTACTTGATACTTGATTAAACTTAAAAAAAAAAAGTTAAGTAAAGAAAGTTACGATAAAAGGTAATATTTAATTCGATTTTCAAATCAAAAGCCTAAACCTGCTTTAGAGTAATGCTTTTAGTATCTTGCTCTATTTTAAGTATTTTTTTTTGTGTTAGCTTTGACGATGAAATTGTATTTAAATATTCTAACAATTTTTTTTTTTTTATGTATAATCCAGAGCAATGCTTGACTACATTCCACCTGATGGTAAGTGGAATGTAGTCTTAGGTGGTAAGGCGCATTACCCTAGCAACCTATTCACTCTTCTCTTGAATGTGACCACATTGTATTCGGTCGGAAATACCGACGCAGGCAAGCTGTTCCAATCCTTTGCTGTACGCAGTAAAAATGAGGAAGCAAAGCGCTTCGTTCGGACAGGTGGAATGTCCACAACAAAAGGATGAAAACCTGCCGTGCGTCGGGACGTCCGGTGATGGAAGGGGGACGGGGGAATTAAATTGTGTAATTCCTGCGCACACTCATCAGCCCAAATGAGATATGCCGAATGTTTTCGGTCTTGAGCATGACCACATTCGGCATTAAACCATGGGCGAGCTTTGCCACCGATGGGTACGTCAGCAAAAGGAATAAAATACTCCATTGCTTGATGCACCACATCGGTTATAGCATCCGCGCAACTCGACGGATCCAAAGAAGAGAAGCAGACCTGCCGCCAAGGATAAGACGCAAAAAAGTGCCGCATCTCATCGCAATCTGCTGACTTGTATTTCCATACTCGCCTAACACCATGAGGTTCGAAAGCTGGTTTGGAATATGTAAACACAGATTTCACCAGACAGTGATCGGAGGTTCCCAAGGGGGAGGTAACCTCTACACGATACCTGTCCGGATCAGTTGTCAGCAGAAGGTCCAGGCAATTGGCTGTATGGCCTACCACATTTGGTACCCTTGTCGCTTGCTTCACCAGCTGAAAGAGGTCCAAGGACAACGCAAATTTCCGCGCTTCTCTTCCAGCATGGTCGGTTTTCTGGTACGGGAACAGCCAGTCCTGATGACAGGCATTAAAGTCCCCCAGAAAGACGAGCTGCGCCGAAGGGTACTGATACAGAGCCATATCTGCAGCCTCTCTGAGATACTCAAATAAACGAGTTGACTCCTGGTCACCGCTGTGCGAACGGTAGACACAGGAATACAGGATTTTTTCGTTTCCTGTGTCTACTAAAACCCATAAAGAAGAAAAAGTGGGGTCTTCAAGGTGACGGAGACGCTGGATACAGAGGTCGTTCCGCGCATACACGCAGACTCCGGCATGTGAGCGAAAGTTGTGCTCTAACGTGTATCCGGGATAATCCAGGTGCGCAGCGCTTAAGGGACATTGTATCTGCGTCTCCGTCAAAAAGAACAGGTGCGGTTGTTCTGTCTCCAGGTGGTGATGGACAGGTAAGATATTAGAGTGCAAACCCCTAATATTACTGAGGTGCACTTTAAATGAGGAGGAGTGCAACCGCTGTACAAACTTTTTCCTTTTCTGGTTTTTCTTCATGATAAAAAAAATAAAGTGAATAGGGATGGGAAATGGCAGTTGAACGAGGCGGTACGTATCGAACCCAACGTCGAAGTTGGTTAAGTCATGCAGTGGCATGACTGGCAGGCTAGCCTCCCAGTGGGAGGCTAGCCTGGAGACTGCGGGGACGCCCGAACCCCCCCAGGGATCGCCATCGGGCCTCCTCGTCTGGTCGCCAACCAGCACGATGGAGCCACCCTGGGATTTTTCGCAGCTGGCAGGGCAGCCTTTCATGGGTGGCTAACCCACTAATTGGTCCCCCAACTATCTGCGGGCGGCCAGCGGAAAGCCGTCTCTTCGGATCCCGCTACCCTCCTCGACTAGACACCCGACAAAACAAATACCAACTCGACGTCAACCGGTTCGCCAACGTACCGCAGCTGTTCAGACCCATTTCCCATAAACGGCTTCATCGAGCAACGTGCCGGAACACGACTAGGTCGCTTTGCGGCACGACTTTGCCCGATGGGTGGTAACTTTGCCGGCGACCCGATGTTATGGTCTACCACCAAGAGATTATAATACACCTTATATTATATAACTCTAATTTGGTTACACATTAGTATATACATTTGTATTCTACTCACATTCAATCTTTCCCTTCCCGACTAGCTCAATAATCCAAGACGTAATGCGAGTATTATAGGTATATGTCTAATAAATATATATTTAATGCTCGAGATCTAAGGGAATCGTGGGTAAGGTTAATGAGGCTTAAGAACTGAATTTTGATTAAATATTTGAACAGTTTCCTGTTTGTTATCAGTGATATCGTTAAAGCCTTGAGAAGAGGTCTTAGGTTAATTGGAGTACTTAGTTATATTTTAAGTGTGTTCGTTAATTTCTTGTTCTAAGCGAAATGTGTTTCAAACACGTTAGTACTCTCCATGCCATAATTGCCCAACATAATCGTACATTCCTTACTGATTTACACAATAACCCCAATTTTTATGAAGTAGGTTGTTTGTAGGTTATCAGTGTATGTTCCTTGTTATTTACATCATTTATGATTGAAAGAACGAAATAATACATGTAAGGAAAAAATATTTATTGATTCATTCAAAGCAAAATTTAAATTTAAAGTAATTATAATAATTAGGAAGCAATATTTAATATTTAAATTAAGACCTTTTATTAGTTAACTAAATAGTTTGGTTAAATTTTATTTAAACTATTGTTTTATATTTTTGTCCGTGTAGTAAAGGAGTGACTAAGTAATTAAAATATATATATATATATATACATATATATATATATATATATATATATATATATATATATATATATATATATATTTTTTTATTTATTAATCACTCCTTTACTACACGGACAAAAATATAAAACAATAGTTTAAATAAAATTTAACCAATATATATATATATATATATATCTGTTCTGATCTTTTATGTCAATCTGACTTACAATTAGAAATTTCAATGTTGTTAGCTTTCAAAACCTTTAAAGAGGATCGACTTGTTTAAGAAAATAATTCGAGTATCTACTCTCAAATTTCGCAAAAAGATTTATTAATCAGTTCTGAATTAAATTCCATTCTGTATGTAAATAAAATAAGCGCTTTCCTCATTGTAAGTTATTCTATAAAGCAAGCAGTTTTAAATTATACGTTTTTCATCAGTTAATTACAAGGATAATTTGCGGTAATGACTTTATCGGCTAGGGTTTAATTAATCTGAATAATTTAGTTTGTGAACCGAACAAATTACAAGCTATAGCATTTATAGTAGTTCATTGATACGTTCCATCTTAAGTTTAAAAAATTACTGGCAGGAATTAATTCTACGATTCTTCAGGGATTTTATAACATTTAATATATTTGTAGATTAGCCTTTTACACAGGTTCGATTTTTTTTTAAGTTTTGGTAAAAATGTTTTGTTTTGGTAAAAGTATAAATTATATTGTTTGCTAGCACGAGTCAGATTGGGATTTAATATTAAAATAATTTGTCAGAACACCTTACTATGCCTTCTTACTGATTGTGGTGTAATGGGAATTTTAATTAATTAAATAGTAATTGCTACAAAATGTAAACATTTTATTAAAAATGAGATCAAAATTAAAGGTTAGAATAGAAAAGTAATGAAAATAAAGGTGTAATAGTTACTTATTTTCAAATCAGGGTCTGTTCTCAATGATGTGTGGTTTTATAAGTCAAAGGCCCGTCTCAGATATTCCTAACAAGATATGTCTTACTGCTTATACACGGACCCCACTGCTATAAGTAATACTTTTGTAGTTAATTATGTTAAGAATGCAATAAATTTTATTAGAATTTCAAAAGTATTGAAAGATTTACTTGAATAAGACGTAGGTATTACACGAGAAAAAAAATAATAATTGTCCTAATCAAAGTATTATAGCCATGTATTTTATTTTAAAAGTTGAGTCCTCGGTAAAGTCTTATTTAATATTCGTTATACCTTTTAAACAAAGAGGTCCTTGAAACTGTTTAAATTTTCTTTTCGGTACCGGAATGCGACATGAATGTTTTAAGCATACCTTAGAAAATGGTAAAACCCGACTAAATGACTTCCTTTTTATAACTTTCATAGGACTGGACCTTTAAATTGTTCCTAACATAGAACACATTCCAGAAAATGTTTATTTATTTCACTTCATGATGAAAGGAGAGATTTTTTAATATTATTATAAAAGTAATACATTAAATTAAGATAAACGTTTGGAAACTAAAACGCCTGCAGAAAACAATGTTACTATGTAAGCTTTTATGAAGCTACCGAGATGTATTATTATAGTTCTGAAGCGGTCCATGTTAACGAAATCTAACATAAAATAAAAAAGAAAGTACTTAAAACTTATTTGTATAGAAAGACGACTCTTAAGTCATGATGAATAAGATCAGATGCAAAAGATACCAATACAAAATGTTAGTTTATAAGAAAACAAATATCGTTTGTTTTTATTTTCATATTTTTATTAGATGATCTCCGTTTTTAACCCCCGACTTAAAAGAGGGGTGTTATAAGTTTGACCTGTCGATTTGTGTATCTGTGTATCTTTGTATCTGTGTATCTGTGTGTCTGTCTGTGGCAATGTAGCGGTCAAACGCGTGGACGGATTTGAAAGCGGTTTCTTTTAATCGAAAACTATGCTCGTCGAGATGATTCTTATCCATGTTTGATTGAAATAGTCGTTTCCAAGATATTGACGTTTTATTCGTGCGGGGGAGAGGTTCTTATGCAATAATTAGCTATTCTCAGCGGCTTCGTCCGCGCTATGTAGAAAAGATTTTACACTTATTTACTCAGGTAAATTACTTTATTAGGGATAGCTGTTGCCCCTGACTGCGTCCACGTAGACTGTAAAAATATATTTATATGGTTTATGATCGTAGTCATGAAGAGTCACGGGCATTAGCTAGTGATAATATAAATCCCTTCATCATAGTGTTGTTAGTGGTTGTAAATTATTTTAACTCTAAATGTTTATATTTATTAATCTTTGTATATATGAAACCTACCTATCTACCTACCCATATGAAAAAGTCTTGAATCATATTACCTAATACATTTATAATTTATTACATTGTCGAAATTTTCACGCGGATCCTTATTTTTCTCCTATTAAATATATCCTTTGTTCATCAGAGGAATAATTTAGGATTCTAAAGGTAAAATATTTTATATAAATATAAAATATTATAAAATATTAATAATACAAATTGGTCCAGTAGTTTCGAAGCCTATTCAATTCAAACAAACAAACAAATCTTTCCTCTTTATAGTAGGTACTAGAATAGATTAATAGAAATACCTTAACAACTGAAAATTTGTGTGTCTGTAGGTTCATTTAGTACAATTAAGAAACCAGTAAGATAACTTTAAAAAGCAGAAAAAAAAATATTAAAAAATTTAAAAAACCCCCGATACAATAAGACCTCTAAAAAGAATAAAAATAATATTACTATGTACTTATTAAAGTCATTGCTTCGGGGGGTCGTTTATTAAGTGAAGATATTAAAATGCAAGTAAGTTACCTAGGCAAATATAAAAATACGATATCGAATCGTATAGTCTAAGTCTAATGATTAACTTCGTAAAATAGACACCATCGTCAACGTACGTACAACGGTCCCCCGACGCAACGACTTCAATAAGTACTGTTAGTAATATTTATTTATAATAATTGAAATGGTAAATACATTGGAATTTACATGTTTTAGTTCATAAGTTTCGACAGTAGCGCCACCTACACAATTAATTATGGAATACTATTTAGTATTTACTGTTACATGTTTTAAGAATTAGAAGGATAGAATATTTTAACATAATGTTTAATCTTTTATTAATTATTAGAACTTATTATAAGTTATTAATAACATCTGTAAGTTGGTTATGAAATTGTAAATTACCCTCGCCTAAATATTATAGTGTTAAAATATTATAAAACGAGTTGTTCTCGCCCATTCTATTACAAATGGTTGGATATTAAACATTGAAGTGCAAGTACTGTGTATTACTAAAACAAGTCTTAACAGTACATAATAATATTATTTTTATTCTTTTTAGAGGCCTTTTTTATCGGGGGTTTTTTAAATTTTTAATTTAATTTTTAGTTTGTCATTTGGTGCGTAGCGACACACTTTGTTCATTATTATATTTTTAATGTGATATTTTAATTACGATCTTTTTTGTCACTTATACTTGTATTGTGGCTAATTTTACTTATTTAACATCTTTCAATCTTTTACATATATTATTCACTGCCAGAGATTATTGTAAATAAGACTGACGTATATTTTCGTCCAGGGGAGATATGGATCATTGGCCATTACTCTGAGTGTACCAATTACTAGACTGTCGTTGAATGTGAATGCTTAGATTCCCGATATACTCGCTGCTATACTGCTACTTTGATAGATGGTGAAGATATAAAGTAGTTTGCATTTATTCGATCAACATTACATAACATCCAAAGATAATTTGTTTGACTGAGTCCTCTTGTCCTTAAAAAACAAGAGGGCTGCATACATGTCTTTAATAAAAACAACTTCCTCGTTAGAGATTATGTTATCCCAATGCCGGGGCGAGTTACGCAAACGTATTAAATACAACGGACTCAAATTACAACCAAACTCGGAAAAACAATCAGTGGATTACACAAAAAAAATCCTGAGAATCAAATCCACATTCTTTGGTGCAGTAAACAGGTTCAGGGTCGCTGTATGTTAGCATTATAAGATTTTTTAATTTATAAATTGCCTCAGTGGCATATACTATTTTAATTTTATACAGCACATAACATTCTTAGTTAAACTTGTATAAGGAATAGTGCTATCGACGTTACAATCTGGGCAAGCAATGGCTTCGTAAATTTGAAATCGTACGTTAATATATTTTAAATTTTCCTGAGTGCTTTATTAAACTATGCTTACATGCTGAAGAATTAATAGATTTTTGTCATAAAAAAAATATAAATTCCAATTCCTCCATGATACACACGACAGAATACTTCGTTCCTCTGCCTATCTCACAACCACCATTCCTTCTCATACCAGCGACTTCTTCCACAAATCTTTCACTATCCAAGCCTCACTTCTTTGGAACCAACTTCCTGAAAAGATAAGAAGAGCACCATCCAAAAGTACCTTTAAGAAACTTGTCAAAGAGCACTTTTTAAAGTCCCCATAATCCGTGTGTTAATTTGAAATGTGTATCTCATAATATAAAACTTCAACATTCATGATGTCATAATAATAATATGTATAATGTGTATGTATTTAGATATGTGTATACGTTTATTCAATTTATATATATGTATGTATCAGTGTGTAAGTGTATATAGATAGATATATAGTATATATTATGTAATATTTATCATGTCCTTTTTTTTCTATTTTGTTTTTATTTTATTTTTAAACGCCTACCACAATTTTTCACCATACACAGAGGTTAACTGGGAGAGAATGCCGTTAGGCATTAAGTTCGCCTTTTGTTAATTCAATAAAGTGTAAATAAATAAATAAATAAATATTTTAATAATAAAAAAATATCTTGAAATTCCTTTATTTTTAATCTTTGAACCTTTATATTTATCATATTTAAACTAAATCTGTTGATCTAAATTTTCTATTTCCTCGATTATCCCGCGAGTACATGATCACAATTTTGTTTTGTTGCTGAACTATTGGTAATAATTCTGCTATCTATAAAAAAACCCGATGGCAATGGGTTCAGTAGTTCAGGAGAAGAAACTTCTGGAAGATTGCATTGAAGTCTACGTGAGCTTCGCTCCTCGCTGTGCCCAATAACATAAAGTTTATTCAGAATTATAAGGCTCATTTAATAATATAAATTATGTTTGGCTCATTATTATCAATTACCTAATAATATTTCCTGTATTATTTCATTTTGTTAAAATGTTGTTTGTAATTTAGCTTTTTTAATTTTATCGATCGGTATCTTTGATGAACTCCTAAGGGACTGACAAGACTCATTTCAAAGCAATTTCAATATGAAATATAATAGATTGATGTAAACTTTAAAGCCTTAGATCAATCTTATTAAACTTACATTCTTCAGTAACTCAGCTGAATTAAAATTATTATTTTAGTATTTTTTTTTAATTCACTCTTTTTTCGAGTTCTTTAAAACATAATTGGAGCTTTTCTTTTTTTGTATTTCGTTCAGTTTTTTTTATCAAATTAGGTAGCAGTTTTAGTCCATGCGGGTATAGTCTCTAAAGTAAAACACGTTTGGTTATTCAGTGCAGACTGACATTTATTAAAAAGAATATTGACATCTACATTTAGTTCACACACCACAGACTAGGTGTCGCTAGTAGTTACATTTTGATACAATGTTATTGTCTATTACCAACACCCCCACTTATCAAAATAAACTAAACATTACAATTTTAATATACCCAAAGATTCCATAAATTTATAGTGTTTGACTGCACTTAGACCTTTAGTCAACAAATCTGCCGGCATTTCATTTGTAGATAAATAATTGACTTTTACTTTTCCACTATTGACAGTCTCTCTAACAAAATGATGTTTAACATCAATATGTTTTGTCCTGTTGTGACATTGATGATTTGTAGCCATCTTCAATGCACTTTGATTGTCGCAATTCAACCTAATTGTTGACAAAGATCCAGTCAGCTCATACAATAGTTCTCTTAAATATACAGCCTCCCTACAGGCTTCAGAGAGCGCGACATACTCGGCTTCGGTGCTCGAAAGGGCAGTAACTCTCTGCTTCCGACTCTGCCATGAGATAGCTGTACCCGACATTACAAAACAAAATCCGGTATACGATTTTCTATCTAAGTTATCGCTTGCCCAATCAGCGTCAACAAAACCTAGCAAGTCCCCTCCATGACTACTAAATTTTAAACAATACTTTTTCGTCTTTTTTAGATATTTAAGAACTCTTTTGGCATAGTTCCAGTGTTCAGTACTATAACAAGTATTAAATTGACTTAAATAAGATACAGAGTAGGTGATATCAGGTCTTGTCATGACCGCAAGATACATAAGACAACCCAAGAGTTTTTGATAACTAAGTCCTACTGTACATTTTTCTGCTTTTGGTATATTCAATTTATTTTCTATAGGTGTATCAATTGTACTACAATCGCTCATATTAAATTTCAACAATAATTCTTCTATATACTGTTGCTGACTTATAGTTATCTCATATTTATTACAATCTTTCTGAACACTAATATTCATACCTAGATATTGCTTAACCTCACCCAAGTCTTTGATTTCAAATTCTGAATTTAAAATATCTTTTAACTTTTTAGCCTCATTCTTGCTATTTGAAAATATGAGAAAGTCATCTACATACAAAGCTATTATAATCTTTATATCTTTACACATCTTTATAAATAAACAAGGCTCTTGTATACAGTTTTTATACTCATTTTTACATAATACATCAGAAACTCTCTCATACCTAGACAAGGCGGATTGTTTTAATCCATATACTGCCTTATTTAGTTTGAGTACTTTCCCTGATGTTTCTGATACATAACCTTCAGGGGCATACATATAAATTTCCTCATTTAAATGACCATTTAGATAAGCAGTCTTAACATCTAACTGAGTAATGTTCAGTCTTAGTTTTACACTTATTGCAAACAATAGTCTTAATGTAGAGTGTCGCACCACTGGTGAAAAGGTCTCACTATAGTCCAGTTCACGTTTTTGGGTAAAACCTTTTGCGACTAATCGCGCACGATATTGCACTTCACTATCACTTTTGATCTTTTTCTTTAACACCCAACGACATTTCACAATTGTAGCCCCTTTTGGAGCATCAACAAGCTCATAAACTTCATTCTTCCTGAACGACTCCATTTCCTCATCTATTGCTTTCTTCCATTGCTCGCTTTCAGGACCATTCAAGGCTTCAGTCACTGTCAGTTCAGTATCCTCTGTAGCCAACAAGCCTGTCTGATTGTACCAATCTGGCTTACGTCTCTCCCTCTTTGGTCTGTCGGAGATCTGTTCTGGCGAATGACTTGGGCTGCCCAATGATGAACAATTAGGAACGTAGGTCTCATCAGCTTCATAGAATGTCAACTGTGATGATTCACTGTCAGAGTTTTCTTCGGTATCTAGTTCTGATCGTTCCAGACATTCTGCCCCCACTGAACGATCATCCCCTACTGGATCAGCCAAGCTTTCTTCTACATTCCATGTTGTTTCTGTAGTTGCATGCATTGCTTCTGACACTAGTGACTCCATCACCACTACATCTCGGCTTGTAGTAACCTGGTTGGTGACAGGATTGTATACTCGGTAGCCCTTTACATGTTCTGAATAACCAACAAGAATATGCTGTTGAGCTTTCTTGTCCCATTTGTTTCTCTTTTCTTTGGGAACATGCACCATGACTGGACTGCCAAAGATCCTTATATTGCTCAAATTGGGCTTCGTTCCTTGCCACATCTCAAATGGTGTCTTGTCATTGAGGCCTGATACTATAGATCGATTTTTTAAGTATACGGCAGTCGATACTGCCTCTGCCCAAAACTTTTTACCTAAGTCAGCATCAAACAACAGGCATCTTGCCTTTTCAATAATTGTTCTATTGTTTCTCTCTGCCATACCATTTTGTTCTGGCGAGTAGGGGTTGGTTTTCTGATGTATGATGCCGCAAGATTTCAAAAAACCTTCCATTTCTTTTGAACAGAACTCTCCACCATTATCTGTACGTAATATTTTAATCTGTACATTCTTTTGCTTCTCCACCATTGCTTTGAATTCTCTGAAGTATTTATAAACCTCATTTTTCTGTCTTATAAAGTAGACAAAAGACATGCGACTGTAGTCATCGACCAGAAGGAGGAAGTATTTAGATAAACCAATGGATTGGGTTTCCATTGGCCCACATACATCTGCATGCACAATTTCCAGCACTGCTGTTGCTCTCGTGCCTGTGGGGAACGGTAATCGGGGTTGTTTTCCTTGACAACAAACCGTACAATTAGATTTTGTCACTTTAAAAGAATCTTTATAGTCAACACCTTCCACAGAACCATTCTTCATTTTGGTCAAATCTTTTGTATTTATGTGGCCTAACCTCCTGTGCCATAATAAGGCACTTTCTCTGGCAATCAAACATTTTGGTGCCGGTGTATTTCTTAAATCTAGTTTATACACACCATCAATGAGGTTAGCAACTGCCACTAATTCATTCTTTGCATTGTGAATTAAACACTGACTATTTGAGAAAGAAACACTGTTGTTGTTTTTAATTATTTGGCTGACTGACAACAAATTTGTTGTAAGGCCTGGTACAAACAGAACATCCTTTATCTTGATATCATAGCCTTGCTGTGTTGATATTTCAATACTGCCTTTGCACAATACATTAAGCTTCTCATTGTTAGCTATCATAATCTCGGTGCATGTCTCTGGACTTGAAACTTCTTGCAACCAACTTTGGACAGCCGTCATGTGAACACTGGCTCCTGAATCCACGTACCAATCGTCTTTACTATATTTAGCACTCAAGAAAACAGCACTAAAGGCATTACTCGACTTATATTTGCTTGATTTTTCTAACATTGGACACTGATTACGATAATGACCCGGAGTTTTACATTTGTAGCAGGTAATGTTTTTATTTTTACTTGTCATTTTGACGTTTGTGGTTGATTTACCGCTATTGCCGCTCTGATTGGTGTTGCCATATTTTGGTTTAAATTTTTCCCATTTTGACGCAAACGCCGATTCAGTATTCTGCGCATCTTTCAAGGTCAATAATTCTAACGGCTCCGAATCTAATAACTTTGTTTTAATGACGTCAGCCGTAATCGCAATACCTGAGTGTTCTATGGCCATAATCATTGGTGTGAATTTATCTGGTAGTCCAGCAAGCATCAAAGATCCTATCCACTGATCTGTTATTTCAAAGCCGGTTCCACTCAACCTTTGTGATGTCTCCACAATTTGAGTCACGTAGGCGGTCATATCTTCACAATTTTCTCGCCGTATTGAAATCAAGTGACGTAGTAACGAAATCTTTCTCGAAAAACCTGAGTCATCAAAAAGAGATTTAAGTTTATCCCATAACTCTTTCGAAGTTTTCGTCGTCTTGATATGCACGTACAAAGCTGGGTCGATAGTTAGGCATAATTTGGCCCGAGCCTTCGCATCATCTTCGGGTTTTATTTCCTTTTCTGCTACCGGTCGTACACAATGTAACATGCCATCCAATACCAGCACATTTTCAATTGCAAATGTCCACTCGTCAAAGTTCTCTCGACCTTTTAATTTAGGCACACTGGCTAAACAGTTCGTCGACATATCGCACAACACAATCGTGATCAAAAAATTAATAACTTTATCACTTTATTTTATGAAGCGTTGAATAGCCCATAACCTCTAAAGTAAAACACGTTTGGTTATTCAGTGCAGACTGACATTTATTAAAAAGAATATTGACATCTACATTTAGTTCACACACCACAGACTAGGTGTCGCTAGTAGTTACATTTTGATACAATGTTATTGTCTATTACCAACATAGTCAAAGTTAAAATAATGTAACATATATATATTTATATATATAATATATATATATATATATATATATATATTTACATATTTTTCGGCTTTTGGGACATTTTGAATTTTGAATTACCCATAAAGTACTAATTCCTAAAATATTATATATAAAGTAAATAAAAATGTCCCAAAAGCAGAAATATAAATATCATATATACTATATATATATATATATATATATATAGTATATATATATATATATATATATATATAGTATATATATATATATATATATATATATATATATATATATATATATATATATATATCGGATTGTCGGGGACCCGGTGCTCTGCGAACGGCTGGACTCTTTGGCATTGCGTAAAGACGTGGCTTCTTTGTGCGTCTTCTACCGCATTTACAACTGGAATTTTCCGAAGAACTATTCGATCTGATGCCTGCCGCCGAATTTCATCACCGCACAGCGCGCCATCGCCTCCAATATCATCCTTACCACCTGTTTTCAATGACATTTTTTCCACGTTCCACTCGCTTGTGGAACGAATTCCCTTCGGTGATATTTCCAGATCGGTACAACATGGATACCTTCAAAAAAGGCGTTTACTCCTACCTACATGGCCGGCAACACTCTTGTGAATCCTCGGATGTTGCAAGAGTTCATGGGCGGCAGTGATTACAAGTCATCTGTGATCCGCCAGCTCGTTTGCACTCCTCTTCCAAATAACAAAAAAAAAAAAATATGCGTATAGTTTTGTAACGAAATTGCAAGTAATGGAATATTTCATATTATTTATGCTATAAGCATATGCAATACATAGAGTATTGTCGGACAAAATCCACTTAGTTCTAAGTACTTTCAAATTGCTTCCCGATGCTATTAGCCTTACTAATATTTTATGTTTATATACTTGAATATTGTATAATAACATATATTTAACATAACATTGTATAACAATAAAGCCGATATAAAATTCAACGTAACAGTTTTTTTAAATGTGATATATATATAAAATTTACTACTTTGTTTTTATGATACTTATTACATATATTGATGTATATAATTAAAACCAACTGATCTATAAACCAAACGTACACACATTTTCTTTAATAAAATAACATACAATGATCTCAGAAATTACGATTTAATCGAATACCTTTTTACTGTTTATATAATTACGTACTAATTTAAGGATTTATTTCCATAATAATGTAGGGTTTAATGTAATGTGAACATGAACGTTATATTTATTCAGACAATAATTCGAATACTTTTTAATATTAATTTAACTTATAGAGTTTATATATTTATATTTTTATAGAGCTTACCTTAGAGTAGTGTTTGATGTAAATAAGTGAAAAATCATAATTCATCATTAGATTATAGAATACTCGATTTATAAGGCGATTCTAATTGGTTTTAATGATATTGGTTTATTTATCAGACAGTCTATCGTTACTTCTATTGTAACAAATATATATATTTTTTGAAAGTCACCTTAAAAAAAATGTATAAGATATTGCTGAAGGCAATGGGCTCTGCTCCATTTCAATTTTTTTTCGAGGACTGTCTTTGATAAGACAAAAACACTATAGTAAGTTTTAGCAATCCCTTTAGTGTTTACAGAATAATAGTATACACAAACAGATTAACAGACATCAATTTCTTTTTTTTATGAGAGGTCTGTGTTATATATTAACTGAACTGTTTCTTTTTACATATTAAATTGTAGTATAAATTTATGATATAGTAGTATATTAAATAGTATATTAGTATATACTTTGATTTTATTTATATCTATTGCAATTATGAAAATCGGTTTAAAATAATTAAATTCAGCAATTACCTAGTGTAGCCAAAAAAAATATCCGATGACTTAAAAAAAAAAAAAGTTTTATATGTGATTATTTAGAGTGAAAAAGATAAGTTAACGTACTAAAATAGTTCCCTAGTAGTAACGTACTAAATAGGTTACCGTACTAAAATAGTCCCCCTAAGCTCTAAGCTTTAACGCACGCTTTCAAAACGGTCGGGCTATTCCTCGATAGAATTACGAACGGTTTTCATTGAAAACTTGGTCACTGGTGCCTCCAAAGATTTCTTGAGCGACTCAATATTTAGGTGATGATTAGACCAAGTCATGTACTCTAGCACAGACCACAATTATTTAAGTCCGGACTAGCTGAAGGCCAAAATTCACCCTTTATGAAGTCTGGCACATTTTCTCAAGACAAATTTGGGTAGTGCGCGCCTTATGGCCCGATTCTGAATCCTATTGGAATGTCCACAATTCGTTTTCGAATAAGGTATTGTTGAGAGGTTTAACTACTGCTTTTAACATGGTATCTTGATACACTTTCTCTCTTTCTCTTTAAGGTTGTGTGCATAAACTCGATCATTTTGTTTATTGTAGTGCTCTTCGATTGTAATTTTTTTTTCATCAGTAAAGAGATTTTTTCTGTGTTTTTCGTCAGCGTATCGAAGTAGCAGCTGTTTTGATCTTTCCGAGAAAGTGTTCTAGGTGGGATTATTATTTCTCTGGAAAGAATTTTCTGCTTCTATATGGGATTTCAACAAATTCTGGACTTGACTGCAGTAACGGCCTGGTTTGTTCGAAAACACCGCGATCGGCTGGATCTCTCTCGGTCAACCGACCGACATGGTTTCAGTGTACTTTTGGTACACAAAGGAAAAAGATAGGGATCAGCCCTATTTTTTTCAATGTACCAAAACTGTCTGTTGATTCCTTACCTACGTTGTACAGTGCAATTACTGCAATCGTATTTTCTTTAGTGCCCCACTCCATTTTCAAAACAAACAGTTTCTAAATAAAAAGCATAATGGCGGGAAAGAATTCTATTTTTTTTTACCGTAGAAGCTAATGTTCGAAATTAATGTATTTTTAAATGTATGTAAACAGCTAGTAACAGAATTTATGGCTAGACTAGATTTAAAATATTTTTAAATCTTGTTAAACACAACACACAAAAGATAGACGATCCACTTGGTAGATACATTTTGTAAGAATTGATTTATTTATCAATTATTCCAAAAAATAATTGAATGAGAATATAAATATCTTAAATGTTTTTTTTATATTAGCATTTTAAAACTTAGGACGTCTTGAGTAAATATTTGTTGTTCCAAATTTAATCTTTATAACAAGTTAGGGGCCCAGTAAAAGTTGTCCTGCCCTTTAAATATACAAAATTATATAATGAGATTAAAACTCCAAGAGCCAAATATAAATCTATACTATTTAGGGAACCATACATATAAAATAAAATAATAATAATCAATAATCAACTAAGATATAATATTGCGAATATATTCTCCATATTCCAATGTATATATTACATGTATGACTATGAATACATTTTTGCTCTCGAAAGTTTGCTGTATTTAAAATATAAGGCTGCCAACACGAATCCGTAACAAGTACAATAAATTGCATTGCACGGGAATATTTTCCATACCCAAATAATATTATTTCGAAATAAAATATAGAACGATATAAAAATTTAAATTGTAACTGCAACGCCTTCTGATAGTGACTTACATTGTAGAAGACAACTTATAAAAGGTGTTGGTGATATATCAAAAAAATAAAGAAGAGCTCGCTTTATCGCCATTGGTTAGAATGAACTTTATTACCAGGTGCTGAATCTTACACCAAGAACCATTCTTGGTTAGGAAACATGGTATTATTAAAGTATTTAAAACCACCTTCAGAAGAATCGTATCTTAATACACTTATGAAAATTACGACACCTATTACACAAAAATATTGCTCAGTTATTCCTTGATATCTAAAACAGCACCACATATCTTTCCTGAAGTCGGATAATTCATACGTTTTGCGCTGCTAACTAATTCGAGAGTTTTGAATATAAATTGCTTGTTTAAGAATTCCTCAATCGTAAATATTTTCTGACCAGAAAATATTTGCTCTTTGTGACCTTTGTTTTTATTTTAGTACTGCTTTATAACTTGTTTTGTTTTTAGCACCATATTTATATTTTAATTATTAGTTAAATAAAATCAAGTTTAAGTTTTCTTATATCTCTTGAAATACGCGACATGGTTCTAAGTTACTTATTTATACATATATTTTTAAGTTAGTGTATTTATTTTTATTATTTTATTAATTTTTCGGAAACAAATCTTTTCGAAAAATTATCCAGACATTTTATTGGATTGAACACATTTTGCTTTTAGCCAGCCATTTCATCTAATTATTTTCTTTGCTGCTTTGATTGAATTTAATGCTGTTTTTTGCAAATACTAAAATAGACCATCAAATTTGTGAAAACTTAAAAAGGTCTCATTGTACCTATCAATAGCCAGCAAAATATTTTATATTAACGGAATAAAAAATTAAATTAAAAATTTAAAAAACCTCCGATATAAAGAGACCTCTAAAAACAATAAAAATAATATTATTATGTACTTATTGAAGTCGTTGCGTCGGGGGACCGTTGTACGTACGTTGATAGTGTATATATTACGAAGTTAATCATTAAGGACTTAGAATATACGATTCGATATCGTAATTTCTTTATTTGCCTTGTTAACTTACTTGCATTTTAATTAATTCCTTTATTAAACGGTCCTCCGACGCACAAATTCAATAAGTACATAATAATATTATTTTTATTCCTTGTAGAGGTCTTTTTGTATCGGGGGTTTTTTTATTTTTAATTTAATTTTTTTTCTGCTTTTTAAAGTTATGTTACTGGTTTCTGAATTAATACTAAATGAACCTACAGACACACAAAATTTTTAATTGTTTAAGTATTTCTATTAATCTATCCTAATATTATAAAGAGGAAAGATTTGTTTGTTTGTTTGAATTGAATATTCTCCGAAAATACGGGACCGTTTTTTAAAAAAATCTTTTAGCATTTGAATCCTACATTATGATGTACAAAGGTTATATTTAATACGAGAAATATATATAATATTTAATAAAATAAGGATCCACGTGAAAGTTTCGACAATGTAATAGATTATAAATGTATTGAGTAACATGATTCAAGACTTTTTCATATGGGTAGGTAGATAGGTGGGTTTCATATATACGAATATTAATAAATATAAACATTCAGAGTTAAAATGATTTACAATCACTAATAACACAATGATGAAGGGATTTATATTATCACTAGCCGTTGCTCTTGACTCTTTATGACTACGGTCATAAGCCTTATAAATATATTTTTACAGTCTACGTGGACGCAGTCACGGGCAACAGCTATCCCTAATAAAGTACTTTACCTCAGTAAGAAGGTGTAAAAACGTTTTGGTTTTCATAATAAGGCTTTTTTTTATATAGCGCGGGGGAAGCCGCTGCGAACAACTAATTATTGCATAAGAACCTCGCACGAATAGAACGTCAATATGTTGGAGACGACTATTTCTATTTCAATCAAACATGGATTAGAACCATCTCGACAAGCATAGCTTTCGATTAAAAAAAACCGCATTCAAATACGTCTACGTGTTTGGCCGCAAATTTTCCACAGACAGATACACAGATCGACAGGTCAAACTTATAACACCCCTTTTTTTAGTCGGGGATTAAAAAATAGTTTTATAAACAGCAATTACTTCTACTTTGTGTTATGTTATTTTTATTTTTAATACACATAGTAAAAAATAATTTAAACCGTTTGGTGAGAAAATGAGAAACACGACGGATGTTCACAAATGAATGATAGATAGATTAAATACATATCTAATAATATTTAAGTTTTTAACTAAAAATATTATATTGCGGACTAAGTCTGTAAGTCACTTGAGCAGTGGTTTTGTATTCAGTTTTTCACCTTTTAGGACAATTTTTTACATTCAAAGTAATATAAATAAACTTCAGATTAAAAAAAATATTCAAGACAAAATATTTTGATGAGATTAAAATTTGTAATTCAGTGATATAGGTAATTATAAAGGTTTTCTATTATAAAGGTAAATAATTCTTATAACTCTATAATTTAATTTACAGTTATGTTAATTTTCTTAACAAAAAAAAACATTTTTAAACATAGAGCATTAGCACTGATGCATTTTTGCTATCCTATTTTGCTATTATTTGCTATTACTATTTGCTATTATGTACAATACATTAGTTAGTTGGTAGTTAGTACAATACATTAGTAACGAATGTATCGTTCGAAGAGAAGTTTCCTCTACTGCTGAATGCGCTCGCAAAGCGGAGTAGTAAGCTCATAGCTTCAACCTCGTTTACTGTTTTTTTTTAAATAAAATTGAATGATATTTCACAAGAATCTGTTGTACCTAGTTCTCTACAATAGCAATCTACTGGTACTAAATAATGTTTTTTATGTATAATAAAGAAAAAAATAATTTCTAGAGTTTTATTGTATTTCAAAGTTGAAAGTTCAACTTTTGTACATTTCTCATCCTCATAAAAATTTTGTTATTTTAAAATTTTTCAATTTAATTGATATTTTCAGATATTTGAATATAATATTGAATACAACATGATGCGATCGCTCTCAAATGTGCCTTTGATGATTAATTACAAGCGACTCGGCTTGAGGTCATTCGTGATAAATGATATAAGGTCCGATAAAATTATTTCGGAACGTAACAATGTATATGAAACTATAATCAATCAATCTTTTAACCTTTTTATAATTTAAGAGCTTTAAATTATTTTTGGGCGGCAATTATTAATTTATATTAATTTACATAATATATATATATATGTTCACAGGAACAAGAAAATAATAGTCACTTTACCAATAGTAGCAATTATTTTTCATGTACAACCAAGTCAAATCAAGTTCTTTTTGTTCATAGTTAAAACTTTTATTTCATTTTGTATTTGGATAATTATTAGTAAAACGTTACTATAGAGCCATTCCAGAATGTTCTTCAAATTAATTATTTTATGAAACATTGGAAATCAAACAAACAAGCAAGTAAAAATCAAAAAGTTTACAAGACAAAGATATTCTACATTTGAAATTAAATTTAAAAGAAAGTATGTATGTAAGAATGTATGTCCTAGCAAGAGTAAATGATTACAAAAATAATTGTTAGGGCTTGTTTCAGTAATACGCAGTACTTGCACTTCAATGTTTCATATCCAACCATTTGTAATAGAATGGGCGAGTGCAGCTCTTACAACTTGTTTTATAATATTTATCCTATGCTTCTAATTCTTGAAATATTGAACCATAAATATTAAATAACATTTCATAATTAATTGGGTAGGTGTAGCTACTGTTGAAACTTATGAACTAAAATCTGTCAATTCCAATGTATTTACCATTTAAATTATTATAAATAAATTTTACTAACAGAATATAATTATTTTTAAGAAATATAATATCTTTTTTTTGATCTAACATTAAAAAGAAAATAAAGTCAATATTATAGCGGCTGTTGTTATTGGATATCCAATAATAGATTCACAATATCTTTTACAAAGAAATCAATCATCATGAGAAGTCGGAAATAAGGCCTGCTACTTGATACCTCAGTAAGAGTGTTGTGATTATATTTATCTTGTTCTAAGTAACACATGAAGGATAAAATTATATGTTCCATAAAATATTTATGCAACCTATATTATTTTAGCTACTCTTTTTGTAATTGTTATATGTCAATTATAATATGATATATTTATAATGTTGAAATGAATAACTGCCATTTTAAACAGGGTTTATATATCATTACCTATTATAAAAAAATTAAAACTTTTGGTTCTACCACTCATCACAAATTAAAAAGACATCCTCATATTATTGTAATTCATTCATTATTGTAATAATGTTAAGCGAAATAAAACGAATATTAACTGAACTTGAACTGCAGAAAATCATTTCCGAAAAGTGATAAACGGAGGTTAGAAATTTGCCTATCATATTAAGCATAGACAAAAGAACAGTGACATCAATACCTGTCACAGTCACAGAAACAGCGGACTAGTGTTGCCAGAACAAGGAAATAAAAAGTACAATTAATTACGTTCCATAACACGCAGATTTAGTTGGAAAAAAGAAAAAATATGGAGGACCAGTTTCAACTATTATTTGAAAAAATGAAGAATGAAATCCTGAACCAAACAATAGAATTGAAAGACTCGATAACCAACAATATAATGGAGAGATTAGATGAAAAACTACAACCTATTATAACAGAAAATGAAAACTTAAAAATTAAAGTAAAAAATCTCGAAAAGGAAATAGAAACTTTAAAAAGAGGAAGGAAACAAAACAATTTGATAATGTTTGGCGTAAATGAAGGCGAAAGATCTACACATGAATTAATACAAATTATAATAAACATTTTCAAAAATGACCTTGACATACAATTCCAAGAACATGAGATAAACAAAATTCATCGTCTGGGAAAGGAAAAGTCTTCTGGAAAATCAAGACCAATACTGTTTTCCTTTGTAAACGAATGGAAGAAGAATGAAGTTATGGAAAAGAAGAAAAACCTCAAGAATGTATATGTTACAGAAGATTACACAAAGGAAGTTTTAGAAAAAAGGAAAATATTGTAGGCGGAGCTAAAAGCAGAGAGAGAAAAGGGAAATATTGCATACTTAAAATTCGACAAACTAATAGTAAAATGAAAAGCCAATAACACAAATAAGGAAAAACGCAAAAGAGAGATATCCACATCCCCACAAAACAAGGCTCAACCAAGGAAACAACAAACTCTAATGCCGCCGAATAACAATAGACCAAATGCTTTCGACGTAATGAGGATTAGAGCTAATTCTCTTACCTGTTTTTCTACTAAGACATCAAGTAACAAATAATGACAATTAACTATCGATAAACGGAAACAGCCGAACACGAACCAACATAAAATAACAAAACAATATACTTCCCCAAGCCGACTGGTCATCGTGGGGAATAATGACCACGACCCTCTAAAGGGGAAAACCACCACTAGCACAAAAAACAAAGTAAACAACATCCACATAGCAACTATTAACTGTCGATCACTCAGAACACCGGAAAAACTTCAAGAACTAGAGCTGGCAATAGAGGAGTTAAAATGGGATATTATAGGAATCAGCGAAATGCGCAGATTTGGAGAAGGTATAGAAAACCATGGCACATACGTACTGCACTATAAAGGAGAGACGCCCGTACTATATGGAGTTGGATTTGTGGTAAAAATTAATCTAGTAAACAACATAGAAGAACTCAGAGGAGTCTCGGATTGTATTGCAATCCTTAATATGAAACTATCTTTGATCGGAGAAAAAGAAGAGAGATGGTCTACTACGTAAAAACAATTGAGAAATTCTATGAGGACCTCCAAAACACCATTGATAACGCACATAAAAACGTCAGCGTGATGGGGGACTTCAATGGACAGATTGGGATTCAAAAAAGTGGGGAAGAAAATACTATAGGAAACTATGGGCATGGAAATAGAAGCAAAAAACGGAACAAGACTAGTAAACTTTGCATTGGAAAACAGATTAAGTATTTTAAACAGTTTTTATAGAAGGAAACCATCCAAAAAATGGACATGGATCTCACCCAATAGACAATATAAGAACGAAATAGATTTTATTATGTCCAATAATAGAAAAGCCTTCAAGAACGTATCTATCATAAATAATTTAAACTTCTACACAGACCATAGGATGGTTCGAGCTACGATGTCAGGAATATTAAAGAAAACAAGACGATTCCAAAACAACCACATAGCGGTACAATACACAGGGGACCCTAAAATATTACTTAATAATCTTCAAACATCTCTAGATACGATGAAATTGGAGAGGAAAGAATACCCATCATTACAAGAAAAATACAAACTATTACTAAATCAACTAATAACAGTAACCAGAAAAACAAACAAAAATATCAAGAAAGAAGTCTCACTTATAATCAAACAATTATTGAAAGAACGAAAAGAACTTCTACAACAAAAGAAAAATAAAGAAAACCGTCAAAGAATAACAGAAGTAAGCAAAAAGATCACCGAACAACTTAGAAAAGAAAGAAAAATTAAAAGGTATAATACAATGAAAAGTTACATAGAAAAATCAGGAGGAATAAAAAAGGCATTGAAGGAATTAAATTACAAAAAAGACTGGATACCAAGTATGAAAAAGAAAAATGGTAATAATACAGGTAATAGAATCGACATATTAAAAATTGCTACAAAATTCTACCGAAACCTATACCAAAGTCAAAAAGAGAATGAAATTATAAAAGAAAACTACGAAACAACCGATCAAGAATATGTACCGGAAATAATGAAGGAAGAAATCATAAAAGCAATAAAGACACAAAAACTCGATAAATCTCCAGGATCTGATCTTATTACAAACGAACTGTTAAAAGTAACGTTACCTGTAATCGCTCCAAGACTTAAAGATATTTTTAATGAAATTATCAATACGGAAAGGATCCCAGATGATTGGACAAAGTCTACAATTATACTCCTTCATAAAAAGGGTGATAAAGGAGATATATCAAATTACAGACCGATCAGTTTAATGTCCAATATGTACAAAGTGTTCTCAAAAATAATATTATCTAGAATCACAAACACACTCGAAGAAATTCAACCCAAGGAACAAGCTGGATTCCGTAGACATTTTTCAACAATAGACCACATCCACGCCCTTAGACAAATACTCCAAAAATCTAAAGAATATAATAAAACTTACTTTATAGGGTTCGTGGATTTCAACAAGGCATTCGACACACTTGAACATAGATTTATCTGGGATGCACTAGAAAGGCAAGGCGTACATGCAAAATACATACGAATACTGAAAAAGGTATACACAAAAAGTACCGCACAAGTAAAGCTGGAATCTATAGGTGAGGAATTTCCAGTGGAGAGAGGGGTACGCCAGGGAGGTCTCCCTGGCGTACCTCACCAATCTCACCAAAAATATGTTCAGCTGTCCTGGAAATGATATTCAGAAATCTGGATTGGACGAATAAAGGACTAAATATAAATGGTGAAAATCTGAGTCACCTGCGCTTTGCAGACGACTTAGTCTTATTTTCAGAAAACCCTAAAACCCTAGAGACAATGTTGCAACAGTTAGCGAAAGAGAGCGAGAAAGCAGGCCTGTCAATGAACTTAACAAAAACAAAAGTAATGTCAAACTCTTCACAAACTGAGCCCATAACATTAAATAATGAAGAAATAGAGTATGTAAGGGAATATGTCTATTTGGGACAGTTAATATCTACTGAGGAATGTATGCAAAAAGAAATAGAAAGAAGGATAGCTACTGCTTGGAAGAGATATTGATCACTCAGTGAAATCATGAAGAACAAAGATATGTCTATGAGGAACAAGAGGAGAGTATATAATATGTGTATCCTACCATGCTTACTATATGGGTGCCAAACTTGGGCATTGACAGAAGAATTAGCGAGGAAAATAAAAATTTGTCAGAATGGAATGGAGAGAAGCACAGTAGGAGTTAAAAGAAAAGACCGAGTTAAACTAAAATGTATCAAAAGCAAAACAAAATTTAATAATGCATACACAACATACAGATGCCTAAAGTGGAGATGGACTGGGCATATGATGAGGGAAAAGAGGGAAAAATGGACGAGACTAATAACTGAATGGCAACCACGAGATAGCAAAAGAAATATTGGCAGACAAACCAGAAGATGGGAAGACGACGTCAGAAAAATAGCAGGTCCAATATGGACTCGCATAGCGAAAGATAGAATAGAGTGGAAATCTTTGGAGGAGGCCTATGTCGAAAGACAAGCTGCAACATAGAAATGACCGTTTACCGATACCTAAATAATGCAAAAGAAATGAAACTATTATAAAGTAAACATATTTGTAAAAAAAAAATCATTGTAAAAATAAGTTCAGCAATAAAGGCTATTTTATTTTTATTTTATTTTATTTATTGCCATGGTAACGCAGTCCGTAGGAACCAATGTGAAACATTCCAAAATCAAAACCTACTTACACATTAAAAATTAATCAAAAAACCATTTTCCAGTGGACCAAATTGTGAATATAAACAATTCTCAAGTCCCCTTGAACACACACAAAGAATGTCATAAAAATCGGTCCAGTCGTTTAGGAGGAGTTCAGTGACATACACACGCACACAAGAAATATATATATAAAGATTAGAATGAAATTAAACATTTGACACGAACAATATGCCATAGCTTGACAAAAGTATAACAAAAGTGAGAGAAAGAAAATAGTCAGTTTAAAGTGAAAGAAGCAGTCAGTTTAAATGAATTTTCAGCACATTTTAAGAATGACATGCAATTTTACTTTAAAACCCATACAGCCACGGAAACTAGAATAGGTTTAAGATAAGATAATATTTCGATTTAAAACTACGTCTCTGTGAAACAAGATAGCTCACGAACAGACAGATGTCTTGTTCTCAGAATTTTAAATTGCTTGGTTTAGTCAGTTTAAAATAAATGGTAGAGCACTTCTATTATTCTGACTTCGTTCAATTGTATAGTAGATAAATAACATAGATATTAAAACATCTCAAAAATATTTTAGTAGTGAAAAAATAGAATTGCTGTGTAAAAAAATATCCTATAATTAAAAATGTAACTGATCAAAAAAGGTATACGTCTATACAAGTCCCGGTGGCTAGAGACCACCTTTCTAATTATAGAATGAGCCCTTTAGCTCCGGTTGGTTACAGGTCATAATTTTTTTCCAAGTTATTCTTAAATAGGAGGCTTTAGGAGTTCCTTTTCGTTGGCCTGAACAAATAAAAATTGTCACGGCCAAGAGTCGAACCCTGAACCTGTCAATTTAAAGGAAAGCTCCAGCTGTGCCAGATGGTCTTTTCTTAATTTTTTATATATAATCCAATAAATCATAATAAAATACTTGAGGAGTTTATTACACAGGCACTATTTATAATAGTAATAATATGAACGAGGACTTGGATACATCAGAAAGACAAGACGGTTATTATTACAGATGCGCAGAATATTTGGTAAGTATTCGGTATTCGGTGTATTCTGCATCTTTTTCGGCGTATTCGGCCGAATTATTCGGTTTTGGCGCCAAATATATTCGGTTCGAGTATTTTTTTTGACTACTCAACACGTTAAAAAAACTGAAAGACATAACTAAGATTTATGACGTGTTAGAAGTCAAATAAACTTTATTTTTTTTTTTTTTTTTTTTTTTATACGATCTAGGGCAATGCTTGACTACATTCCACCTGATGGTAAGTGGAATGTAGTCTTAGATGGTAAGGCGCATTGCCCTAGCAACCTATTCACTCTTCTCTTGAAGACACCCACATTATATTTGGTCGGAAATACCGACGCAGGCAAATTGTTCCAGTCCTTCGCTGTACGCACTAAAAATGAGGAAGCAAAGCGCTTCGTTCGGACAGGTGGAATGTCCACAACAAAAGGATGGATACCTGCCGTGCGTCGGGACGTCCGGTGATGGAAGGGGGACGGGGGAACTAAGTCGTGTAGTTCCTGCGCACACTCTCCAAAATGTATCCTATAGAATACTGAGAGGCTAGCAATTTTACGCCTGTGTTCAAGGCTTTGGAGGTCGGCTTCGACCAATTCGGGATCGCCGATAAGCCTCTTTGCTCGCCTCTCAATTGAGTCCAGAACCGCAAGATGAGACTTTGCGGCACCAGCAAATATGTGACAACAGTACTCTACACACGACCGGATCTGTGCTTTGTATAGAACAAGAAGCTGTCCCGGTGTAAAGTACTGCCGAACCTTCGCAAGAACGGCAAGCTTTGCTGCTGCTGCTCTTGCTCTGGACTCAATGAACCGACCAAAGTTGAGGTTCGAGGAAATCTCTAAACCTAACAACTGAAGCCGGTCACTGTATTCCAAGGATACATTCTGGAAAGTAGGAGCCAAGGTGAAAGGGCTCTTTTTGGCGGTGAACAGACACGTCTGCGTTTTGGTGGCGTTGAACTTGACAAGATTGGCATTGCTCCATGCGGAGACTGCCTGAAGTTTGTCATTCAAACGTTGCACCATGGCTTCTCTTTCAGACTGTACTTGATCTCGACTAGCCCGAGTACTCGGCAGATATCTTTCTACAACTGTGCTGTCGTCTGCATACCCATAGATACCGGGCTTCAACAGATCATTAATGTGCAGCAAAAAAAGAGTTGCAGAAAGAACGGACCCCTGAGGCACTCCGGCATTTATTTTCAAGGGTTCCGAGGAACACCCGTCAACAACTACTCGGAGAGATCTCTCGCTCAAAAAGTCCGTTACCCAGCCGATCAGACCAGGAGATATACCGTACGCTGAAAGCTTGCTTATAAGGCTCGCATGCCAGACCCTGTCAAATGCCCTCGAGACGTCCAGAGAGACGGCGACCGCTTCTCCGTTCTTCTCGATGGCCACGCCTAAAATGTGTGTAGCATACACTAGGAGGTCCCCAGTAGACCTATTACGGCGAAACCCGTATTGTCGGTCACTGAGGAGATCGTTACCTTCTAGGTATGCTAGTAGGCGCGAATTCAATACACGCTCCATAATCTTGCAGAGTATGGAGGTGATTGAAATCGGTCTGTAATTGACAGGGTCGGCACGGCTGCCTTTTTTGGGCACGGGTTGCACATTAGCAAGCTTCCAGGATTTCGGCACTATTCCAGTCATGAAAGAGAGACGATACAAACGTGTCAGTACAGGAGACAACTCAGCTGCGCATGTTTTGAGCAGAATGGCTGGTATACCATCAGGACCACTGGCTTTATTCACATCTAAACGACACAATGTTCTCCATACCTCTTTGTTAGTGATGCGGATTTCAGGCATCGAAATACCGCAGTGAGGAAGATGTGCTGGAGAAGCATTGCCAGTGTCTAGATGCGAATTATCAGCAAACAGAGAAGCAAATACATTTGCTTTCTCTGTTGCTGTGTGGGCCAGGGAACCATCCGGCTTCAACAGAGCAGGCAGTGAGGGTTGGCAGAAATTCGATTCGATCGCTTTCGCAAGAGACCAGAAAGCTCGACTGCCAGTTGGTCTGGCAGAGAGCTTTTCGCCATTCTTAGCGATTCGATCGAGACGAGCCTTCCGCAATGCCTTTTTGTAGGACTTGGCAGCTTGGTTAAAGGCTTTCTTCTTTATACTTACATCCGGAGTTTTGCGACTTCGAGCATCAGCCCAAATAAGGTATGCTGAATGTTTTCGGTCATGTGCATGACGACATTCGGCATTAAACCATGGGCGAGCTTTGCCACCGATGGGTACGTCAGCAAAAGGAATAAAATACTCCATTGCCTGATGCACCACATCAGTTATAGCTTCCGCGCAACTCGACGGATCCAAAGAAGAGAAGCAGACCTGCCGCCAAGGATAAGACGCAAAAAAGTGCCGCATCTCATCCCAATCTGCTGACTTGTATTTCCATACTCGCCTAACACCATGTGGTTCGAAAGCTGGTGGGGAATATGTAAATACAGATTTCACCAGACAGTGATCGGAGGTTCCCAAGGGGGACGTGACCTCTACACGATACCTGTCCGGATTAGTTGTCAGCAGAAGGTCCAGGCAATTGGCTGTATGGCCTACCACATCTGGTACCCTTGTCGCTTGCCTCACCAGCTGAAAGAGGTCCAAGGACAACGCAAAGTTCCGCGCTTCTCTTCCAGCATGGTCGGTCTTCTGGTACTGGAACAGCCAGTCCTGATGACAGGCATTAAAGTCCCCCAGAAAGACGAGCTGCGCCGAAGGGTACTGATACAGAGCCATATCTGCAGCCTCACTGAGATACTCAAATAAACGAGTTGTCTCCTGGTCACCGCTGTGCGAACGGTAGACACAGGAATACAGGATTTTTTCGTTTCCTGTGTCCACTAAAACCCATAGGGAAGAAAAAGTGGGGTCTTCAAGGTGACGGAGACGCTGAATACAGAGGTCGTTCCGCGCATACACACTGACTCCGGCCCGTGAGCGAAAGTTGTGCTCTAACGAGTAACCGGGATAATCCAAGTATGCAGCGCTCAAAGGACATTGTATCTGCGTCTCCGTCAAAAAGAGCAAGTGCGGCTGCTCTGTCTCCAGGTGGTGGTGGACAGCTAAAAGATTTGAGTGCAAGCCTCTTATATTAGTGAGGTGCACTTTATATGAGGAGGAGTGCAACCGCTGCTTTAACTTGTTCTCTTTTTTTAACTTTTTCATAAAAAAATAAATATAAAAGTGAATAGGGATGGGAAATGGCAGTTGAACGAGGCGGTACATATCGAACCCGACGTCGAAATTGGTGATGTCTTGCCACTGGGAGACTAGTCTGGAGACTGCGGGGACGCCCGAACCCCCCCAGGGATCGCCATCGGGCCTCCTCGACTGGTCGCCAACCAGCACGATGGAGCCACCCTGGGATTTTTCGCAGCTGGCGGGGCAGCCTTTCGTGGGTGGCTAACCCACTAATTGGGCCCCCAACTATCTGCGGGCGGCCAGCGGAAAGCCGTCGCTTCGGATCCCGCTACCCTCCTCGACTAGACACCCGACAAAACAAACACCAACCCGACGTCAAACCGGATCGCCAACGCACCGCAACTGTTCAGACCCATTTCCCATAAACGGCTTCATCGAGCAACGTGCCGGAACACGACTAGGTCGCTTTGCGGCACGACTCTGCCCGATGGGTGGTAACTTTGCCGGCGACCGGATGTTATGGTCTACCACCAAGAAAAAAATGTAATAATATAAAGCAATTATAATGTAATAATATAAAGCAATTTAGCTTCAAATCATATCAAAACATATCAAGTCAGTATATTTATTTAATTTTTGCTAACCTGCAATTAGTATTAAGCTCCGAAACAATTTTTTAAACTAATCCACATATTTATTTATCTAGACATACATATAACGCACATGTTAGATTCTGTTTACAAACAAACAAAAAATGCCGAATATTCGGTTCGGTAAAGGTTAAACCAAATAGTATTCGATTATTCGGCGAAACCACTATTCGGCAAACTTTACATTACATGAAAAATATTATCCTGCAGGACAAAGTTTATATGAAGAAAATAAAACTCGAAAGGAAAATCAGAAATTTGTATATATTTTATTTAAATAATGGTCTAATTACTACAACGTTACTGCTGCTGCCATAATATGTTTTTTTTTACTCACAATAAAGTCCGCTTTGAATATTTATGTTTTACAAAAGACCATTACTTAACCTTGGACCTATTACTTTCTATTTTTCTTATTAGTAAATTGCAAACCTGCAAAACCGTGGGAAGCTTTTAATAAATATCAATATTTACAATATTTTTACGTGTTATCGTAACTCAAGATTTAATAAGTTTAACATTTTAAAACTTATTGGATAAAAAGAAAACAGTACACGGGCAGTTTGATATATTTTCTCAAATATTTATAATAATACTATGTACCAGTATATAACATCATTTGAACCTTTTATAATATGATAACTGTATCTTCGAATGCTTATTAGGCAACGTCAATACTTTCCTAATACATATTAAGCTCGTTAAAACTTAGAGGTTCTAATTTGACTCGTATACAATTTAAAATTGCCTTACTTGATTGTTTTATCTATAAACATTATTTCATTTTAAATTTTAAAATGTTTCTATAATAGAGAAAAGGTTGTTGTTATTATATTATCATTTTGTTGTAGCACAATACTGTGATACTATTTATTTTATCTATACACACATATAAAATACTTCTTTAGTACAGAACAAAACATTGGATGCAACAAAAAACTAAATTATTGGTGTAAATAAAACCTCATGTAACGTTATAGGGATTGGTTAATTAATTAATTATTTTAAAGAACAATAAGGTAATTTATATTACAAGATTAGAATTCAGTAAGAAATTATATTTCTTGTACGAAAAAATGTAATGTGCGTTTCGATTGTGATCATATTACCAGCTTATATACCTTACGTCTAATTATTATATAAGTTATAATTGTGTTATGAGGTTATTTATAACTTAATAAAAGGTATACCAATACCTCGCTGGCACTTGTAGAAGCCAAGAACCGTCATTGTGACTCATCAACGAGATATAGAAGCGTATTATATTACTGATAATACAAGCTTTGTTATAACATCTTGTGTTTTATATTTCTATAATAGACCTTTAGCTTTTGTTGTATAAAAATAAAACAGTGACATGTATTGATTATTTTTAAATATAATTTTATTCTCAATTAATTATTAACGCAAGAACTTCTATAAATCTCTCTAGTTCAATATTTATGTCACAAATTTCGACATAGATGTATATTTACTTACAACGTTTTAAATTTATATTTGATTTTTATCTTTTTCTTTCTTAATATAGTGCAGAATAAATAGTAGCACCAAATGCATTAGTAATTAAATAAATGTTCGTTATATCACGACTAAGGATATAAACGTTTAATTTTCCTTTTAGTTATATCAAGATATTTAACAATATACATATATTTATTAATTGAAAATGTTTACCAACATTTTAGCTACGTTGTAATTGTGATATTACAACGTATAGAAACACAAAAGGTTGATTTGATTTTGAGGGAAAAGTTTACCTGTTTTACTTTAAAATTACACTATTTTTATTAAATTAAACAAACATGCATTTTGTGAATATAACTATAGTTATGCTTATTTGTGTTTCAAAAGTTACTTAAATACTTTAAGGCCCAGTTAGTTTTATCAGTTCATTATTACGACGTCTATCCAATCTTATTACAAGTTATAAAATAACATACTAGAAAGAGAAACTCCTATAAAAGATTATAGTACTAATAAACAGCTAAAGATAAACAAACTATCTATAAAAAACTTGTGTCATAAAAACGTCTTCAGATCACAATTCAGATGAATTACTAACATTTAACGGACCGGATATTCGGCCGAATTATTTGGTTTACCATTAAATTTATTGTTTGTCATAAACAAGGGTCCTAACGTGAACGTTAGGTGTGCCTGAGTGTTGGGGGGCCGTCGCCGGGAACCTCCTCGTGTGCCCGTCTGTTTCCCTTATTGCTCGGATTCGTCCGGTGGCATCGGAAGCGGTATGGGCCGGTGCTCCCTGGGCAACAACGGTTAATGTGATCCTTCGGGTTTGCATTAACCGTTGGCTAATACTCGGCGCGGTGGGGGTCGGCCATGGGGGTTTGTGCCCGGTTCATGGCTGGCTGGCGGGCAGGCTGCCTTTCGGGGTGGTCTGTCTGCGGTGGGGGCTCGGGCCTCTTTCCATCGTTTGATCACGTTGGAAAGTTGGCCTGGGCGTTGAGGGTGGGAGGGCGCAGGCCCTCTTTGCCGGGGTCGGCTGCGGAATTACTCCTGGTACTTCTCTGATAGCAGAGTGGACTGTGGAGTGGTTCCGCGGCTGTGTGGGGGGGGTCCGCGGCGGTCGCTTTCTTGCTGAGGGAGAGGCTGCCTGCGGCGGTTAGGGTCTGGACCTCTTTTCACCAAGCACTTTAGAGAGGCTGCGTGGTGGGGAGACGGTCCGAGACGTTGCCTGGATTAATCGTTGCCGAGCGCGACGCCACGGTTGCGCTTGGTGATGGTTGGTCTGGGCGTGGTGGGTTCCCGACTTATGCCTTTTTCTTGCTGGTCTCGGCTGATCACCGTGGCCGGCGGTAAAGGCCTGTCGGGTTCGACGTTGGGCCCCCTACGTGAGCGGACTCACGTTCGACTCCAGTGTGTTGCAGTGAGGCTGTCTGCACATCACTGGGTCTTATGGGAGTGTGCTCTTCCAGGGGGTCTGACCGGTGGTCTCCTCTCGGGGAGAGAACCGGCGGCGGAGCTGGACACGGTCAATGGTCGAGTCGGTCTGTCCAACTGGCTCGATTCTGAGACTGAGTCCAACTAGAAGGGGGTCTCGGCCCCCTTCAGAGGCAGCAGGCTTGGGTGGGGGAAAGGGGATCCCTCCACGATCTATCAAGCCTGCGAAAAAGGGATGGGTGCTCCTCGTTGCGGGGTGCCCTCTCCGTGGATCACGTCGGGGCATCGCGGTGAGTGCGAAAGCGATCCCGTGGTGTCCCATTATGACGGCGGCGGCAACCGTCAGGTTTAGTGAGTAGGAGTCTCACGTAACCACCTCCATCATCCCCTTGATGGAGGTGTGTATCCATGAGGATTCCTGACGTTAAAAAAAAAAAAAAAAAAAGGTGTGCCTGAGTGTTGGCTTTATGAATAAATATGTTGATTGATGGTTTATAAATATTATTTTGAAGTTTAAAAATAAATGTCGTTTTAAGGTTTAACATAAATGTTCACTATACTAAATACTAATTGTAGGTTAGGAATAATAAAATAAATATGTTGACTTGATATTTTTCGAAATAAATGTTGATTTAAAGCTTAGTTGCTTTTTATTGTTAAGCTTTATTTAACAAATTATTTATAGGATTTCTCCGACTTATAATATGAAATAAATCATAGTTTTGTCTTTTAATTCTTTACCGTGTAGTGTATATATTCGGCACCAAAACCGAATAACTCGCCCGCATACAAATAGCGAATAACATGCCGCGAAATACCGAATATTTGCCGATTATTCGGCGCATCTCTAATAAATAGTGAAGCGAGTAATGCAAGTTAGAAAGTCACGGCGTACATCAAGTACTTTTACAATGAAATCGAGTTTTAAAACAGCTCATATGAAAAAATTATCAACTTAAGTCAGTATATTTTAGATAATTTTGTATGTCGGAGATCAGGAGGTAGATTAGTGGCTTGTTCGTTCTTGATGGAGTCTTTAGGTACAGGATCCGAAGCGTAGGTCTCAGGCAATTAAACCACACAGACACAATATGACAATACTTGTATTAAATGTAGGTAATCACAAATTACTTAGTAGGTATACAATTATCAGAGTTTCGTGAACCACCGGTCCCGTTTGGGGGGTCGGGACTGTAAGGCTCACACTAATCAATAATCCTCTCGTCTCGATGCTCTCGGATATTTAAAATGTCTCCGGTGCCCCTCCAAACGATTCCGATCACGTGACTCAATACGTCACGGCGTTCACACCCCACTGTTACAATGATATCAATTGAGTTACTAATTATCGTTAAATTATCGTGATCTGCGACATGTATAAAAAAAAACCAAGATTGTAGTTTTAAATAAACCGATGCAAATAAAAACTAAATGTAAATGGAAGTTGGATGCGGGAAATTGGTTTTCAAAACACAGAACAGATTGGATTAAACTATTTGTCTTACATATTATTCCCTTGGAGAAAATACCTTTTACTGGTTAGTATCCAACGACTCAATTACATTCAACTTAATTAGAGACTTTGAATAATGATTTTTATGAGATCTGCTATTTATTTATAACATTGCCCTATAGAATAGTTTGTATAAACGTTCTCAAATTTAAAGAAGTAACCGTATAATTTAGGAAATAATTATAAATACCTATTTACTAAATAAACCTTTTTCAATAATTTAAAGTGATATGACAAATATATCTACATATTATTTATATTAAAGACTAATAAGTAAACATGTCACAAAAGATTAATATGTTATTATATATAAATATTTATACATAATATTGTTAGGAGTTGAGGTTATCTCTAATCAGATGGTGGGGATCTCTTGCTATAAATTAGTAAACAAGGGTCAAGTTTATGAGTTATTGTGTTATACTTACTGGTTTGAGACCAGAAGTTCTGTAGGAGTGAACAGTGATTGTTGATGTGATCTTTGAGTACCTTATCCAGCTAACTGACAGTTAATTTTGTTTATATTATAAGTACAAAATTGAAGACAAATATTTAGAGTTATTTACTGGTATGATATTCATTGAACCAATTAACTTTCTCTGATTGAGTTCGATATACGTATTTTACAACCACCAATATGTTCTTTAATACACTCAAATAATATTAGTTATCAAAATAATAATACTTCCAGAGTTCTTATTAAAAGGAATAAAATAAGTATTTTACTTCTATTGCTAAGGTTTGTGTTGTATAAGAGTCTATTAACATATAATTTATAAATAACTAACTATGAAGCTACTTCTAACGATAGGTACTATATTATTGGAATATCTGTTTTTAAAATGCAGCGAGTTGAATGTCACATCATGTCCATTGTAAAAATTGATATTGTAACAAAACTTAATTTTGTAAGCCTTATATAATCTTTCAATAAAATTAAAGTACATTTCAAAATTTTGTACGCTTCATATAATCTTACAAAAAAATTTAAGTACAATTCAAGATATTGTTACAAATTATCATTAAGAAGTATATTCATTATTGCCATAACAAAATGCCACTTTTACCATGACAATAAATTGTTGTAGTGAGACAAACTTTATCTAAACAAGGCTTGTGTCATTAAAATACGAAGTTTTTCTAAACCCGCGCAATAAAATATAACGTATGTATTAACTTTCTATTACGGAGGTCTTTGATATTATATTACTAATTTATTAATATTATATTTTTTACTTGAGTATATGTCTGATATTAAATTTTAGAAGTACTCCTTTTGATGGTAGCTATATACTTCATTCATGCATATATTCTTGTTTTAAAAGCTTTCTAACGTCGTTAATGGAACCATCTTAAAGTTCATTCTTGACTTCGAGAGCGTCTAAGCTCGTTGTTAACTGGTATAAAGTTATGACTTCGTAGTACGTTAAGTTGTAGGAGTTATGTATCCCTGTGAGACAGAGATTTTGCTGTAAAACGTTCTGAATTTATTTTGTACGTACGTGAAAATACAAAAATGCACTCGATCTAGCTAAAACCTTGATTCAGCCTGATATTAGCTTCTATGAAATATACAATTTATCCGTTTGTCGTTTGTTTAAGGGTCCACACCGAATCCCCGTTCCCTCGCACGAAAGTTAATAAGGGTAAGAGTTATGTCCCTACGATAAGGAATAGGTTTTAGATAAATGAATCATTTATTTAAAAGTAAGATATTAATAAGATAGTGTTTCTCTAACACTACAAGAGGTCAATTGGCACGGTCAGTATCTAACCAGTGCAGATCTGAGACTAGCACTAGAGGCTATATAACTATTGTAGATTACTATCATTAATATACATTTAAAAGTAGTAAAATATACATCTACAACTACAATATTAGTAGGTACTAGTAATTGAAATCCGGGAATTCAATCCATATTTATGTATGTTGATAAATTAGTTAGTTAATTGTTTCCAGATACGACTCGTACTTCGGTTCGACTGAATTTGATTAATTGGTTTCCGATGAAGGCTGCCAAAATCGAATTGTTTGCTACAAATTCGATAAAATATACCGTAAACCAGTTATTCTGAATTTTATTAGTAAATATTGACATTACAAATATTATACTCTTTACAAGTACATCATATAATATTATATATATATATATATATATATATATATATATTCTTACTATGCCATACTATCATATAACTAACTATTCATGTACCTATAAAACAATATATCATTTTAGAATAAATATAAAGATGTTACAAATGTGCTTGATAAAACATATTATTTGTATATATAAATAATATAATTATTCGGTACGTATGTATATCTTCCAAAGTTTTTAAAACATATTTTTATAGCTATATTTATTATATGGTGTTATATTTTTTATAAAGAATGTAACCTATGAAATAATATCCGTCATACACCTGCTATGATGTCTTGACAAACACACAGAGCTGACCAAACACAAATATGTTCAAAGCACTGGAGATTGATAGTTTTGTAGAGATTGTGATTAGTATTATTAAAAATATGATATTTTTTAACAAAAACACCGTATATGGGTCATTTCTTAGTTAGTGAATAACATTTTATAAGTTAACCTAATAAAAAAAATATCACCTCCGTCTACTTCTGGTCACCTTCGTCTACTTGGTACCTTCTTCTTGAAGTTGTTGTCTAACATTCTACATTACTTCTTGGTGTCATGTACAGCCTCTCTCCCAACACTGACTACTTCAACGATTTTGATTTACTGCTAGATTTTTTTTCACCCTGTTACGAACATGTTATTATTATGGGCGACTTAAACACATGTCTTTTTATGAACAACTTTAGGTCTAAAAGATTAAGATCTTTACTAGCTTCGTACAATTTTTCTATTCTTCCTCTTTCTGAAACCCATTTCTCACCTCACTCAAAACCATCTCTCCTCGACCCAATTTTTGTTTCAAATTCTGACAACGTGCTAGCCCATGGACAGCCGACTGCTCCTTTCTCTTACCACGATCTTTATTTCTTCGGTATAATCTGACTCCCCCTAGACGCAAGGGCAAGACTTCTTCGACGTAACCTTAAATCCATTAATTGGGATCTTTTACATAAAGATGCCATCAATATTGATTGGTCCATTTTGTATGAAGCTTTAAAAGTAGACTCCAAAGTTGATGTTTTTAATTCAAATATCATTAATTTATACGATTCCCACGCATCTTTAAAACTTATCAAAGTAAAACATTTTCCAGCTCCTTGGCTTTCTGACGACATCAAATGTTTATTGAAAAAACACAATAGAGCTAAGACACGCTATAAGAAATACCCTTCAAACGAAAATCATGCTTCTTATAAGAGGTTACGTAATCGCTGCAACAGGATGTGTAGAGATGCGAAATGCCGTTATATTTATTCCTGCGCTAATAATTCTACACCTTCACAACTTTGGAGGCTTTTTAACTTACTAGGTGTGGGTAAATCTTTACCTTCCTCTAATAATTCATTGAACTTAAATTTACTAAATGACCATTTTTCGACTTCCTCACTTATCACAAGTGGTTTAAAGAAATCAGCTGTGCTTAATAAATTAAACAAGGTTGCCCCACCTATCTGTGACAGTATTACCTACTTTTAGAGAAATTACTGAGTGTGATGTTAAGGCAGCTTTAATAAATCTCAGGTTCAAAGCAGTAGGTAACGATAACATTAGTCTTGACATGCTGATTCCTTTACTCGACACTATATTGGCTGTTATAACCCATATCCTCAACTTTTCTTTAACAACCAATTCTTTTCCTACTTCTTGGATATTGGCTCATGTTATCCCACTACCTAAATCCAATAATCCAAGCTCTCCCTCTCAGTTTCGTCCCATATATATCCTTCCTTTCCTGTCCAAAGTTATAGAAAAAGTAGTTTTTAAGCAACTATCTACCTTCTTAACATCCAATCATCTCCTTAGTCCTTTCCAATCCGGTTTCCGCACTGCACATAGCACATCCACAGCTTTATTTAAGATTACCGATGACATACGGCTCGCTATGGATAACAAAATCCTAACTATCCTCGTCCTTCTTGACTTCAGCAATGCTTTTAATACTGTCTATTTCGACAAACTACTAGGAGTCTAGCGCAGCCTTAACATATCTTTACCCGCGGGTAACTGGTTTCACACTTACTTTTATGGTCGCCGAGAGATTAGATGCTGTGATGGTTCCTCCTCTCAGTGGGCTGATCTATCTGCTGGTGTTCCTCAGGGTGGCATTTTATCCCCTTTACTTTTTTCCATTTTTATAAATAAATTATCTAAAATATTATCTTCTCCCTTCCATCTTTATGCAGACGATTTTCAACTATGTAGGCATTCCTATCTTAATGACATTAATCACAGTATCGGAATGATAAATAATGATTATTATTATTATTATTTTTTTTTTTTTATACGATCTAGGGCAATGCTTGACTACATTCCACCTGATGGTAAGTGGAATGTAGTCTTAGATGGTAAGGCGCATTGCCCTAGCAACCTATTCACTCTTCTCTTGAAGACACCCACATTATATTTGGCCGGAAATACCGACGCAGGCAAATTGTTCCAGTCCTTCGCTGTACGCACTAAAAATGAGGAAGCAAAGCGCTTCGTTCGGACAGGTGGAATGTCCACAACAAAAGGATGGATACCTGCCGTGCGTCGGGACGTCCGGTGATGGAAGGGGGACGGGGGAACTAAGTCGTGTAGTTCCTGCGCACACTCACCAAAATGTATCCTATAGAATACTGAGAGGCTAGCAATTTTACGCCTGTGTTCAAGGCTTTGGAGGTCGGCATCGACCAATTCGGGATCGCCTATAAGCCTCTTTGCTCGCCTCTCAATTGAGTCCAGAACCGCAAGAGGAGACTTTGCGGCACCAGCAAATATGTGTCCACAGTACTCTACACACGACCGGATCTGTGCTTTGTATAAAACAAGAAGCTGTCCCGGTGTAAAGTACTGCCGAACCTTCGCAAGAACGGCAAGCTTTGCTGCTGCTGCTCTTGCTCTGGACTCAATGAACCGACCAAAGTTGAGGTTCGAGGAAATCTCTAAGCCTAACAACTGAAGCCGGTCACTGTATTCCAAGGATACATTCTGGAAAGTAGGAGCCAAGGTGAAAGGGCTCCTTTTGGCGGTGAATAGACACGTCTGCGTTTTGGTGGCGTTGAACTTGACAAGATTGGCATTGCTCCATGCGGAGACTGCCTGAAGTTTGTCATTCAAACGTTGCACCATGGCTTCTCTTTCAGACTGTACTTGATCTCGACTAGCCCGAGTACTCGGCAGATATCTTTCTACAACTGTGCTGTCGTCTGCATACCCATAGATACCGGGCTTCAACAGATCATTAATGTGCAGCAGAAACAGAGTTGCAGAAAGAACGGACCCCTGAGGCACTCCGGCATTTATTGTCAAGGGTTCCGAGGAACACCCGTCGACAACTACTCGGAGAGATCTGTGGCTCAGAAAGTCCGTTACCCAGCCGATCAGACCAGGAGATATACCGTACGCTGAAAGCTTGCTTATAAGGCTCGCATGCCAGACCCTGTCAAATGCCCTCGAGACGTCCAGAGAGACGGCGACCGCTTCTCCGTTCTTCTCGATGGCCTCGCCTAAAATGTGAGTAGCATACACTAGGAGGTCCCCAGTAGACCTATTACGGCGAAACCCGTACTGTCGGTCACTGAGGAGATCGTTACCTTCTAGGTATGCTAGTAGGCGCGAGTTCAATACACGCTCCATAATCTTACAGAGTATGGAGGTGATTGAAATCGGTCTGTAATTGACAGGGTCGGCACGGCTGCCTTTTTTGGGCACGGGTTGCACATTAGCAAGCTTCCAGGATTTCGGCACTATTCCAGTCGTGAAAGAGAGGCGATACAGACGTGTCAGTACAGGAGACAACTCAGCTGCGCATGTCTTGAGCAGAATGGCTGGAATACCATCAGGACCACTGGCTTTATTCACATCTAAACGACACAATGTTCTCCATACCTCTTTGTTAGTGATGCGGATTTCAGGCATCGAAATACCGCAGTGAGGAAGATGTGCTGGAGAAGCATTGCCAGTGTCTAGATGCGAATTATCAGCAAACAGAGAAGCAAGTACATTCGTTTTCTCTGTTGCTGTGTGGGCCAGGGATCCATCCGGCTTCAGCAGAGCAGGCAGTGAGGGTTGGCAGAAATTCGACTCGATCGCTTTCGCAAGAGACCAGAAAGCTCGACTGCCAGTTGGTCTGGCAGAGAGCTTTTCGCCATTCTTAGCGATTCGATCGAGACGAGCCTTCCGCAATGCCTTTTTGTAGGACTTGGCAGCTTGGTTAAAGGCTCTCTTCTTTATACTTACATCCGGAGTTTTGCGGCATCGAGCATCAGCCCAAATGAGGTACGCCGAATGTTTTCGGTCATGTGCATGACGACATTCGGCATTAAACCATGGGCGAGCTTTGCTACCAATGGGTACGTCAGCAAAAGGAATAAAATACTCCATTGCTTGATGCACCACATCGGTTATAGCATCCGCGCAACTCGACGGATCCAAAGAAGAGAAGCATACCTGCCGCCAAGGATAAGACGCAAAAAAGTGCCGCATCTCATCCCAATCTGCTGACTTGTATTTCCATACTCGCCTAACACCATGTGGTTCGAAAGCTGGTGGGGAATATGAAAATACAGATTTCACCAGACAGTGATCGGAGGTTCCCAAGGGGGACGTGACCTCTACACGATACCTGTCCGGATCAGTTGTCAGCACAAGGTCCAGGCAATTGGCTGTATGGCCTACCACATCTGGCACCCTTGTCGCTTGCCTCACCAGCTGAAAGAGGTCCAAGGACAACGCAAAGTTCCGCGCTTCTCTTCCAGCATGGTCGGTCTTCTGGTACGGGAACAGCCAGTCCTGATGACAGGCATTAAAGTCCCCCAGAAAGACGAGCTGCGCCGAAGGGTACTGATACAGAGCCATATCTGCAGCCTCACTGAGATACTCAAATAAACGAGTTGTCTCCTGGTCACCGCTGTGCGAACGATAGACACAGGAATACAGGATTTTTTCGTTTCCTGTGTCTACTAAAACCCATAGGGAAGAAAAAGTGGGGTCTTCAAGGTGACGGAGACGCTGAATACAGAGGTCGTTCCGCGCATACACGCAGACTCCGGCACGTGAGCGAAAGTTGTGCTCTAACGTGTATCCGGGATAATCCAGGTGCGCAGCGCTTAAGGGACATTGTATCTGCGTCTCCGTCAAAAAGAACAGGTGCGGTTGTTCTGTCTCCAGGTGGTGATGGACAGGTAAGATATTAGAGTGCAAACCCCTAATATTACTGAGGTGCACTTTAAATGAGGAGGAGTGCAACCGCTGTACAAACTTTTTTCTTTTTTGGTTTTTCTTCATGGTAAAAATAAATAAAAGTGAATAGGGATGGGAAATGGCAGTTGAACGAGGCGGTACGTATCAAACCCGACTTCGAAATTGGTGATGTCTTGCCGCTGGGAGGCTAGCCTGGAGACTGCGGGGACGCCCGAACCCCCCCAGGGATCGCCATCGGGCCTCCTCGTCTGGTCGCCAACCAGCACGATGGAGCCACCCTGGGATTTTTCGCAGCTGGCAGGGCAGCCTTTCATGGGTGGCTAACCCACTAATTGGTCCCCCAACTATCTGCGGGCGGCCAGCGGAAAGCCGTCTCTTCGGATCCCGCTACCCTCCTCGACTAGACACCCGACAAAACAAATACCAACTCGACGTCAACCGGTTCGCCAACGTACCGCAGCTGTTCAGACCCATTTCCCATAAACGGCTTCATCGAGCAACGTGCCGGAACACGACTAGGTCGCTTTGCGGCACGACTTTGCCCGATGGGTGGTAACTTTGCCTTTACCACCAAGAAAAGTTTGAACAATATTAAACAATGGGCAGAGTCTTTTGGCCTCCAAGTGAATCCGAAAAAATCACAAGGAATTATAATCGGCAGTAGATTTTTTTCTTAATAACTTGCACCTCAACCAACTTGCAAGTGTAATTTACCATAACACTGTCATAATTTTCTCCGAAGAGGTTAAAAATCTGGGATTGACGTTCGATAAACATTTATGTTGGTCAGCGCAAGTCAATGAAACTAGTAAGCGAGTTCACATGTCATTCCACTCTCTCAGGCGTTTGCGGAATTTCTTGCCTTTGCGGACTAGAATCTTGCTAGCACAATCCCTCTTGTTACTCCTTCTTGACTATGGTGACGTTTGTTATTTAGATGCCTCTGAAGAGCTACTTAATAAATTAGACCGCCTTCAAAACTTGCGCATTCGATTTGTCTTCGGTTTGCGCAAATCCTTTTCTGTAAATGCTGCGAGGTTATGGATATCACTTCCTAACGACATCACAAGTAGAAAATCTGACCTAACTTTCAAAAGAAGCAACACTATCTGTCACTGACGTAAGTTTTATGTTTATGTAAGTTTATGTAATGTAAGCGATCTATATTCTTTAATTATATATGTATTATAGTTATTATATTTGTCATTATATATTTTACTGAATATTTATTTATGAATAGGTGTATGTATTGTATATATTATTAAAATATGTGTACCTGTTTCTGCCCTCACAAATGATCTTTTCCAACTCTCTTGGGTAGCTGGATGAGATCTCTTTATAGAGATAAGCTAATCCTATGTGTACTTTTAGGTATTTTTGTTGTTGTTACATGAAATCTCTGGTACATGAAATAAATAAATAAAAAAAAATAAAAAAATGATGCTAAACGAAGCTAAACGAAGCTAAAAATGCATAGACACAATTATTGTTATAATATTTCAATTCTTGTAATTTTTATCCACACTAAGGCTTACGAGAAAGACAAGTAAAATCTTAGCATTTGTACATTCTAATAAGTTCACCATGCTTTTACAACTAATGGATATAGCAGACCTTAGAGTGTACTATAAAAGTGATATATAAAATGTAATCACACAATTTCGATTAAAATAAATTTTGATCACTGAAATTAACACCTACTTTTTAAGGTATCTAGTCCCTTTCTCTTTCGGTCTTTTTCTCAGATTAAGAACAAACAAAAAATATATACTGCGAATTTTAAAAGCAACAGCTACTGTGTAACATTTTTGACATACAATAATTTAATTAATCATATTACAATAGAATATTATCTATAGAATATATTATAATATTTAATAAATGTTAGACAAAACTAAGCATAAAATAAAGTTTTTGAATAAACGAGCATTTTCGACTTGCAAAAATTAATAATTAATTCTCATTCACACACTCGTAATACAAGGATGTTGTCCAGTGGGCCCAGGCCCGGAAATAATAATTAAGAATATATCGCTGCAAATTCACCTCTCCATTAGTTTATGAATGTATTGTTATTTACTTGTCACAATTTATTGATAATCTTTTTGTTTCTAAACAATAGAATATTTTCAAACCTTACAAAAGGTGAATTATTATATTTTCATTGTTTTTGCATTTAATTTAACAATGGGTCGGGTGACTTCTGCACCGTAAAAAAAAATTTTACAAAAATATTTTTTATTCACTTTATATGTTTGAACAGGCTACAATTATTTAAACAATGGACTACCACCTGTCTCAACAATCGTTCAATGATAATTTTTCTACTGAAAACACTAAAAGTTGCGTTTTTTGCAGTAAAAATGTATGTTTGAATCACTTGCTTTGTCCATAATGTTTTGCCTGATAAACTTATTATAAATTAAAAATAGTTTTCTATTTTCATTTGATTAAAAGTGTAAGTGTATTTTTTTATTGAGGTAGCCGACATGTTCTGTAATTTACTTTGCTCAGGAAAACAGGTGAAATCTGCTAAAGGAAATAAATAAAAATCTTTCTGAAAAGGTGTTATTGAACGCTTACATTATTGATGGTTTCTGAAGACGAGGCACTCCACAATTATTACAAAAGTTGGTTCAAGGTTGCTAATAAAAAGAAAAAAAGAAAGTCATTTATGAACTGGAATTATGATATATTATTGTCGTATATATATAGTATTATGTATTTTTTTTATTTAACTTATATTTGTAAGTGTAATAAATGAGATTGTAATATAATTGTAAAACAAACAAATATTTTGCAATTATTTTTGTTAAACCTTAAAAACATTTAAATAAAATTATTGAACTACCATGGTGCTACCAGCCTCGATAAATTCCATTTCATATATACAATCTTCTTTATCAGAACGGAGGACATATATACTTATACATACATTAATTTTTTCAGTCGTGCTCTGAACATGTACTTCTCTATTTACTCCTGTGCTGACGTGTTTATTTTCACACTTCTGCATGAAAGGCTTAGTCCCAAGTGCATTAAAGTCAGACTTATTCATCTGATCCTTAAACAAGGCTACGGACCCATCCATTATTATATTGACTAACTATCGACCGTATATGGCACAAGGACTTTTATCGAAACTACTTTCTTATGGGCTTCCCGAGAGAACATGCAAGCCGCTAGCTTGCTCACTAGATAATACTGTTCCTCTCATACTGTTCTTTCTGCATATCATTGATATGTTAGATTCCTCCAACTTTAATTGTTATGTAGATTACAGCAGGTATTATATGTATTCCGGTTGTCCAATATTCTATATGAAAACTTCGAGTTGAGCCAAAAAAAACTTGTGTCTACTCTTGAGATTTTCCTAGACAAGGTTTTGTCTTTGTTACTTAGTTTAATCCAAAAAATACTTATTTGCCTCTAAACCATTCCCATTTGTAGTCACCGCTCTTCGAAAATATTCCTCACAATACCTCGCCAAGTATTAGAGTACTGGCCAAGTATTGGTATTACACACACACACACACACACACACACACACACACACACACACACACACACATACGCACACGCACACGCACACGCACACGCACACACACACACACACACAAACACACACACAAACACACACACACCCACACACACACACACACACACACACACACACACACACACACACACACACACACACACACACACACACACACACACACACACACACACACACACACACACACACACACGACACAGGTGCTCTTATAACTTCAAAACTATTTCTGGCAAGACAACCTTTAAATGAAAACCTGAATGTAAAATTTTATAAGTATTTAAATTTATATTTATATAGTGTATACATGTTAAACACATTTTAGGTAAAAAAAAACTATAATAATAATAATAATAATATCAGGACAAATTACACACATTGATCTAACCCCTAAGTAAGCAAATTATTTGCTTGTGTTAAGGGTGTTAGACAACGATACAAATACATAGAAATACACATATAAATACTGAGAATATATTTAATAAACGACCAAACCCAGAAACACAGACATCTATGCTCATCACATAAATGCCTGTGTTCTGCCGGGAATCGAACCCGAGCCCTATATTTTGATTGAATTTTGACTATATTTTGATTAAATGAATAGTTTTAAAAAAACAACAAATAGCAAAATTTAATTAATATATTATAGAACGAATACTGTGATATCGGAAAACTGTCTATACTTTGTTAAGCTTTTTAATATTTTAAAATAAAAACCGATACCTGCTTGATAAGGGGCCACGAATGCTGGGAATTGAGACCCCGGGGATTTACGAGGATTCTTTATTTATTTAAAAAGCAAATTTATATAATATAAATTCAAGCTAATTTGCAAATTCATTTCATCAGAAATTCGAATCGTTAGTTGCTGAGATAACTCTGTTAACTGATACTGTTGTAATTACGACGTTAGTAATGAACATTTATAACAACCTCTCTAGATACCACGAAACTATCTTATAGCAAATATTAAATTAATTATATTTTATAATAACGAGTAGTATATAAGTACCATAGTTATTATTGTGAAAATTATAAATAATATCAGGTTTGATAATTATACGAGGGTATTACTAATTTCTTAGAATAATCAAGTGTTGTTTTGTTTTTGAAGAATGTGTTTTTTTTGCTGAAGTCTTGTAAAATGAAAACAATTTTGCTGTTTATATATTATCAATATTATATATTAAAAGCAGTTATCTTGAGAAGATAATTATTGTTTTTGAATTTCTTAAAACCAATCATCCAATTATTGAGGGATTTCATCTTGTTCCCTTGTAATAAAGTGTAGTAATTTAGAATAATAAATCTCTTCTTCAAAACGACGTACCTACTATTACGTATTTTTGCGCATGGAAGAGTCCAATTTCGTTTATTTATTTATTCTGATAAAAATCTAAGAATTGAAAATTATTTTTTATGTATATGATACTTAGTTATAATAATATAAAAAGCAGTTGAAGTAGTCTAATTATTTAACATACTGTCCTTTACTTCTGTCATAGTCCAAGGTCAACCTCAATCAACTTATCATCTATTATAGGAGGGCTTCAAATTCCAATTACTACCATTTTCTTTACACTGCAGTAGGTATATATTTGCACAATTCTGTGTTTTGAATTATGAAAAACCTACGCATAGACGATGTTGTCAAGATTACGTACTGCTACTGGGATGGGCAGCATACTTTCAGTGATGAAGCCAATTTTCACATTGGAGGATATGTGAATAAGCAAAATTTTCGTTCTTGGGATATCTACACTCCAAGATAAATGGATCAAAAGCTATTGCAGAAATCTGAAATTACAGTCTGGTGATGGTGGTCTGGTCTGGTGCAATGTCTGCATCTGCCATCATAGGACTTTATTTCTTTGAAAATGGACGTGACCAAACTGTAACTGTAAATTCGGAGAGATATGCTGAGATGATAACGGGGCCACAGTTCATACTGCTAATGTCTCTATGGATGCAGTTAAGATAAAATAATATCCCGAAACGGCACTACTACTACACGAACTATATCGTGGCTACTTAAAATCGACGCTTTACAAAACAAATCCTGGCACTGTCACAGAACTAAAAGACAATATTCGTGCCGAGATAAGCAAGCTCCATCGCTCCGTAAACGCGTCTTCGAAAATATGCATGCTCGACTTGAAGAATGTCAATCGCCATTTGCTCGAATATGTTTTATATTATATAACAATAAACAAATTGTGTATTAAAAAGCTTTTGTTTTTTTTTACAAAATTTTAAACTTTTAAATTTGACGCTCTACAAACATTCCTTATATACATGAAATTTACAATATTGACTTAAAAAAATAAAAAGTGACTGTAATGTTGCTTATTGAAGTGTGTCATGTTTTTTTTTAAATTTCATTCATTTCTAATGCATTATAATGTATTATATTATTCATTCTTTTAGTCATATTATATACAAATAATCGCTTTCAGCACTTCTTTTCATATAAAATTTTACGGTGCCCCATTTATCTCCTTGGTTATAACAAAAACTTGTTAAAAGGTAAGACTGTATTCGTTTTATTTACAAATTTTACTGTTAACGAAATGTTTTTGAAATGTCATTCGTCTTTCTTCAAACAATCATCTTATAACACAGCGAGTCAGTCGAGTGTAACATACTATTTATTTCTACTCAGACATCGTTCTGAAAACGGATATGTTTATTATACAATGTCAACTTACCAAATAGCATTATAAGAAATCAAAAGAGATTAGAATTAGATTTTCAAACTATGATAGTTCTGATGTCAACTGCTGTTTACAAGACAAATATTTCAATCACTTTCAAATTATGGAATATGATTGATTTAATAGACAATATAGATTATTTACACAGTTACTAAGATTATTATGTTTGTAATCAAACGTTCATACATTTAATAAAAAATATTCATGTCATAATAGCCTGAGCTTTGCCTAAATAAACAATATTGATGTTGATGATAAATCTGGTTATTGGTTGAATGTTTGTTTACAGATCCTTAATAATATCTACTTTGTTAGTTAATTAACAGAAGAGCAGCAAAGAGTTTTATTCAGATTAAAGGAACAACGATTTTTCAAAATAATAATAAACGACTAGCAAATTTACGTATAGATATCCATTAGTGTTAGTGTTTTTCTTTTCTTTGTTTAATATATTAAAGCGTGAATTGTGAAAAACCGGCTTCTGAATTTACTTCATTATATAGTTTATTTGTATTATCTATTTTGTTATACTAATGATGTTAATGTAGTTGGTCGCTTAATTAAGCATAGTACGTCTGTTCTAATCAAGATCTTTTAGATTCTAAAACACGGAGCTATGAACAAATTAAATTGATTGGGTATTTGTTAATGATTTTACATAAAAAATATATCCTCAATTTCAGTTGCTGTATTTTCTTTAGTTTTAATATTGCATTAGCTGTAAAAAAAATATTTTTGAGGTCCATTGATAAAAAAAAAAATATGTGTGTGTGTATTAGTGTATACATGTAAGAAGTGAAACTTCTTTATGACATAATTTTTTGAAAAATGATTCACTAATTACAACTTTATAGGAATGGCTAATTAAGCTAAATTAGATAAAGTTTAAGCAAAAATAAAGATGGCGCGTAACAGAAAAACGTTACAATTTTTTGACATTGCTATAAAATTTCTCCCATCCGTCGATAAAAAAGTTTCACTTCAAATATGGCGCGTAACGGAAAAATGTGACTTAGAAATAAAGATGGCGCGTAACAGAAAAACGTCATAATTTTCATTAATATTAATTAATTAAAACGTAAGAAGTGAATCGACTGTTTCTGACGTATAATATTCTCATAGAAGAAACACATAAGTACCATAAAAACAGACAAATGTACACAATTCACTTTAAAAATAATAACTTTAGACTTCTTAACATGTTGGATCGTCACTATATCACAAATAAAATTATTCTTCATAATTGTTTCCGCTGTTTCGAGTTTTTGTTCGTCCTAGGTATAGCAAAACAGACCTTGTAAAGATCAGGACCCCAATGCTCCATTTCTCAGCCAAAACTCGTATTTCTTTTCTTTCTTACTTCTTCTATTTCAGACAATGAATGCATTTTAAATATTATAAATGATATTAAATAATTTCTTCTTCATGTTATAATCTTAATTTATTTATTAGCTTCAATAGCAAGTCCATAAAATCGTATTGTCCAGTATATAATCACAATTCATTATTTAATTATAAAACTCTAATCCGATAATTTTATTTTTGGTTTGTTTGTTTTGAAATCCACATTCCTGTCATTTTAATTCATTTACGTCACGTCTACGTCACTAAGCAGGAATAAAACAATATTGTTTTATAAAGTTCATGGTACGAATCAAAGTAATATTATTGTAATATTGCTACGAAACGTCTTAAAACTATGATAGTTTTTAAGAGTTCATGGTAGGCCCCTATATCACAAATAAAATTATTCTTCATCATGGTTTCTGCTGTTTCGAGTTGTTGTTCATTCTAGGTATAGCAAAACAGACCTTATAAAGATCAAGACCCCAATGCACCATTTCTCAGTCAAAACTCGTATTTCTTTTCATTCTTACTTCTTCTATTGCAGACAATCAATGTATTTTAAAAATATTATAAAATACATTTCATAATTTCTTATTCATTTTATAATCTTGAATTTATTTATTAGTTTCAATAGCAAGTCCATAAAATCGTATTATCCAGTATGTAATTACAATTCATTATTTAATTATAAAACTCTAATCCGATAATTTTATTTATGGTTAATGTAAATTGTGTTTTGTAATCCACATACTTGTCATTTTGATTATTTAGTATTTCCATAGCACCATGGTGTAAAAGAGATGAAGCTATACAAAAAAAGCTGGCGCGTTACGGAAAAAAGTCACCGTAACGAAAAAATGTTACACTAAATTTTTTCCCACCCCGATAAAGAAGTTTCACTTCAAAAACTCGATGCAAATAACGGGAAACTCAAATTACGCAACGAAAAATGTGATTAAAATACTCTGAATATTTGCCTACATGTCAACACTCCCTTGTGAAGAGACAAAGACCATCTAACTCCAACACAGAACACGAGCGGTTATGTCATACCATTTTTTCTACTGACCTTGCTTTTCTCTCAAATGCTCTTCTATTAAAGTAAAGGGTCGACACGTAATATATATTTTTCCGTATTAATGTTTTATTTTTGTGTCCCGGCTTTTTAATTGTTAAATTACATTTTTATTTAAAATTTAAGCTGAAAGGTACTGACATACGTTACAATCGACTCAACTCCCTTATTTCCACCACAGATGTTTGAAACATACGTGATGAAACATGAAGCTCTCACAGATCTGTTACTGTAAATTGAAATTGAAAAAAAAAAAGTTTTATAAGCTTCTATATTGACCGGAAATCCTGACATTGGTTTTATTGAATTTTATCCAAATGTAACCAAAATACGTTTTTTATTTCTACAATGTTAATTGTTTACATGAATTTATTTAACGTTTTTTAATAGATACAAATTATATTAATCGTTGTTTTAATATTTCAGTAATAATTTTGCAGTCTTTCTTGTATATAACACATTATTATTCATTATATTATTATGTACATATATATACTAGCTTTTATATAATAACCAATTTAAGTTCTCATTATGTAACAAGACATTAATATAATAATAACGTAATATTATTGTTAAATTTGACTTAATAATTCAACCCCTATGACTTCCTAGAAACTCAATCAACAGGCTAGTTAGGTATTTGCTCCAACATAACGAGCAACGGATTGTAATTTATTATTTAAATAAAAACGAATGACATAAAAATTTGAACTGTTCTAAAACAAAAGTCATTTCAAGGGTAGTACGAAACAGCAACTTCACTAATGAAAATATTTAATATTCCCGACAAGTGAACGTAAACTTTTATATAACGATAACTACAGAAGCTTATATATCAATATACATTTTAAACTAATAAATAATATTGAAATAAAACTATTTTTACGGATTTAACTCAGGTTTATGGAATTAAATTTTAAATTTACATTTTAAATCTAACCCGATGTTTCGAATGCTTTGCAGCAATCGTGTTCACGGTAAGACGACATGGAGGTGTCTGTCCGTCTGTCTTAATTTCGTCTTACCGTGAAACGTTAGACATTTGGAAATATATTTTCATGAATTTAGTTTATAGTCCATCATTGTAAATATACAAACTTACACAAATAACTGTAATATTTTGACTGATCTTCCACACAAAAACTGTTAATAAAGATTAAAAATCAAATATTGATTTATATATAGATATTACTTTTATTTCATGTAGAAATTTTTCAGGTGAGATTTTAACAAATAATTAAAAACATTCTTCCTCAAATATCAAGATATACAATCTTTGTTTAAAAAAAAAATCTTTGGAATAGCAATAGTTTTGGAATAGCAAAATATTTTATAGCTGACCAGCTAACATAGGGAATAAATATTATTACAAAAGTCTTTATAAAAGGATATATTTAATAGTTATATTTGAATAGTATGTAATATAAAGATTAATATGTTATATAAAATTTATTAAAGATTCTGTAGTATGATAATTCCCGTTAAAAAAAAATATTTTAGTTGATGGGTGACCTACCTACTTGATTCCGGGTGAATAATTTTCTTTTTACTTTCCGGAAAATAAATGACTAGGTAATTATTTTCGTGGAAGGATTACTCGTTTGGGTTACCCTAATTATTTTTAAAAAGATCCTTTTGTTGATGTTGAAAAGACTTTTTTAAACAATAGGTAGTGGCTACTGACCCACCTTATTCTAGATGTGAGTTCTAATTGAGTAGTCGTAGCTTATAAATGACACATACCATAACACACCAACCCTGCACCCAATTCAAATAATTAGAAAAGTTATTAGAAAATATTCCGTATGAAAAAGATATGTGCGAGCCAGAATTACATGTGTTTATTAAAACCGATAAACGAGTTAAAAACAAAAGCGTGAAGTACTACAATGCACTCTCTTTATCCAGTTTAACATACAAACATAACATATACGTAACGTGGCTACAAAGACATGAATTCCAACTTCATTGTTTAAGTAATTATAACGTTGTTATTTATTTCATTCATTAACGAAACGAAGGTAGGTATATTTTAAAGGTTTATTTGGTTCCAGATGCTTATAAACAAGCTAATCCCAAGGCAATTAGTATAATAAATTAACATAATAAAATACAAATAAAATAACATTTTAACACATCAAAAACGGAAAGAACCTTTTGTTGTATTTAATAATTGAGATTTAATAAATTGACTATATGATTATTGTCTATAACCTTGAATTCAAGAAGATAAAATAACACAAAAGAAGCAGTAATTCTTAAGTTACTTAAAGAATGAATAAGTAATTAACAAATATCTTAGTTCGCGACAAAGCAGCTCTTTCAAAGCATAAAACACGAATAAAGTTATGTTTTATTGTTAGTGTATTAACAAAGTTTTCTCTTTGTCTTCTAAATAACATCTGCTTTCAGTATTATTAACATGCAATTTTTTTATATTTTCAGAAATAAACAAATTATCTATTGGAAATAATAATCACATATAATAAACTTAAAGGAAAGAAAAAATATAATAATTTGCAATTTTTTTTAACGAAATCTGATTTTTATTCTATCTATGCTATATATTAATTAAAACTTTGAGGCTATATATACTTCTTAGTTGTTATAAACTAAGAAGTATATATAGCTTCACTACTACATATTTATCATCACTAGCCATTAGAATACTTACTATAAAAAGTTTAACTATTCGTAAATTTAATATTCGTGTTTAAACAAATAACATTCATCACTTCAAGCATTTTTTTTGTATGAACAATTGGAAACGAATAAACTCAAATAGCAAATAATTATAAAATAAATTATATTAAGAGAATACTGGAATCATAAAATACAAATATAATATAGTAAGCATTTTATTGTTTTATACTCAGTCTGGCCATAAATACTGTTACAATTAACAATAAAAATATTACATTTGAATTTGGAATCTGTAAATCTGTGTATGGGAATCTGCCTATAAAAACGCACTGGTAATTTCATAATTGATAAATTAAAGATGAATAGACTGGTAAAATCGAAATAACTATAAAAAAATTGTTTACGGATAAGAAAATTTTAACAATTAAGCAACATTTTAACAAACAACATGACGGTATTTATGCCCAACGGTCTAAGGAACCTTCCCAATTAGTCGAATAATATGGGCGTTATTCGACTTCAGTGATGGTTTGGTGGGGTGTGAGCTATGAAGGAGTGAATGAGCCATATTTTTGTGAAAAAGGTATCAAAATATCGGCACAAGTGTATCAAAATACCATTCTTGAGGATTTAGTTAAGCCCCTTAATAACACCATGTTCAATAACCAAGTATGGTCCTTCCAGCAAGACTCGGCGCCGGACCATAAAGCTCGGTCCACGCAGTCTTGGTTGTAAGCGAACGTCTCAGATTTCATTAGAGCTGAAGACTCGCCGTCATCTAGTCCTGATCTTAATCCGTGGATTATGATTTATGTTCAGTTTTAGAGAGTACAGCTTGCTCTAAACGCCATGATAATTTGGGAGTCCCTAAAACTATCCATACGATTGGCATTAAAGAATTTCCCCATGGAAAGAGCGGGTGCTTCTATTGATAACTGGCATCAACGTTTAAAGGAATTTATTGCAGCCAATGGACACCACTTCGAATAAGTTTTTATATTTTTAATTGTTTTATGTTTCTGTATTAAACTAACACACTGTAAAAGTAATAAATGTTATTTGCAATTAAAAAAATATATATTGTTTTTGTTACAATATTTATTGCAAGAGTACATTACTCTGAACATGTACAAATCATCCGAATGATTGATGAGTAAAAGTTACTTCTCAAACTAATATTAAGTTGACTCGAAAATCTTATTTATTTCAGTAGAAACTTAGCTACTTTATTGTTAGGGAAGAAAAAAAAATCGTACGTCAATTTGATTATTTGTTAAAGCCACGAAGCATAACTCTGTATTTTGATAACTTCAAAACATTTAGTTGATGATATTAATTGCTATAATTAGTTGTATTGATCGGAATAAATGAAAATTCGATAGTACAGTATTTAATGAGAATTGAGAATTAGCCAATACATGTAATAGAGCATGTTTCAGCATCCCAAAATGAATGATCTCGCGCATACTTCATCAAACACACTCAGGCGATACCTTATATAAGATAAAAACCTGGCTCAGCTATTTCGGTAGTCCTTTTTTTTGTAGAAGTCCACTGCTTTTAGCGCTTTGTGTTATTAAAGAGAATCTATGTTCCATCTCCAGTAAACAAGTCTTAAAAAAATCGGAAACGTGTCGCTGAGATAAAAAATTTATGTCGTGGTTTATTTGTTTTTTGTGTGTTTAGCGGTTTTTTTTTGACAAATGATGGAATTATGTGAAACCCAAAAAAGCGCTATAATTATTTTCTCAATCTGCTGGAAATCGTCTTACAACTGCACTACGTAAAACTACAACTTTTTGCAAATAGTTAATAACATTGAAACCTAAAACAGTGTTTTTATACAATTAATTAAATGTTTTTATAAGTTTTAAATTTTATCAAGCCCCGTGAAAATTTTAACGTGTTCCTATATATATATATATATATTGTATATTTGTGTATATGTATCTGTGGCATCATAGCTCCCAAAGGTCCCAAACAAAAATCTAGTCGGTCGAGATATATTTAAGCTATTGTATTGCTTGTATCTCGGGCTTGGAGCGCGGCGACCGCAGCAAGAAATTCCGTAACGAAAAAACCCAACACGGGGAGTGTTAGGTTTTTTTCGTGTACTATGTATTTCGTGTACTCCGCCTACTATGTATTTCGGCCGAGTATTGTATACACATCATTTAAAAATAGCATAAGCGCCATGTTGATAATATGTATTATATACTTTATTGCTTACTAGTTAAGGTTTAGTTTAGAATATGTTTTACTTATACAAAGGTATTTTTTTCAACAAGCCTCTTCATTCTGTTATCGTGTTACAAAAGACCCTAAGTATATATTTAACAAACGTAATTAAACTTTATTCGTGAGATTTGAGTGAGGTTGAAAATATTTTTAGTTAATGATAATATTAACCTTGAAAGCATGTTAGAAACTTAAATTGTGAAATAAATATTACGCGTTAACTTATCACATACGAAGAGCATTTGAGAAGAAATTAATGTCCAAAAAAGAAGAAGCATTAACTAACTAAAATAGGTATTATTGTACATATAACTCCTATTATTTTCGCAATATTATTTAAATTACTTACGCTATTACAAAACTTTTTTTTTGTGTTAAATAAATATCAAAAATTTGTCACTGTAACATATCCCCCCCTTTCTGGCTTCCTTATGTAAAGATAAATTTTGAGGAACATAAGGAAGCAGGACCACTTTAATTAATTAAATTGATATTAATAAAAACCAACTCCGGTTGCTTTACGACTTTTTACAAATCTTGATAAACAACGCAAAAACAACAAAACAAAAAAATTCTCCCTCGGTTTTTTATTACTCTGTATTTTTAAAGAAGTATCTAAGATTGCAACATCCTGGCGCCATGCCTATGCTCAAAGTTAATCCCAATTCAGAGGCAACAAATAATTGATGTATTGGAAAATTAAATTTTTAAAAACTATTAATTTTAAAAACTAGTAGAAAAAATGTTTTTGGGATTGGTGTAGAGAAGCAAGGGGTGGCCTATTATTTAAAAATAACTTTGTATATGAAACACGGCAGAAAAAGCAATTCAACATTGACTAACATCATATTTTATGTACAGATTTTTGCCGTTAAAAATGATTATGTATTGCCGAGAAACGACCGACGCGACGGCACTGTGTTTAATAATACCTAAAGTCGTCCTCCTGATGTTGCTTTATTATTATTTAATATTATTAATTGCTCAGTTCATTACCAAGGCAGCGTAGTGCTGTCCCAGAATGGTCGGCTCTTTCCTATTAGGCAAGCCTTTCCGACAAGGCAGACTTATTTATAATGCAAATAGCACGTGTTCAACAGTACAAGTTAACAATTCAAAATCACTTAGAAATATTATTATTTTAGAATTTACATTGTAATAAACACGGAATAACTAAATACGTGGTTATTAATATATTTTGAATTAATAAGGACTAAAAACAGACGGATGAACAAAAAATATAAGGATCCGGTTCCGATTCCGTTTTTGACAAAAATCACGAAACCCCAGAACAAGATATCAACGAAAACAATCGGTACTCCTGAAGTTTTGTCTTTACAAATTTATCATCTAACCTTAAAATATGTCTTACTTAAGGATATTATCGACATTAAATATGTAGCCAGTCTGTATTAAATTTACATATTTAATAAATTCTAAATAAATGTTATAAGATTACTAAATCTACAAACAGAGTATTGTGTACAATTCATTAGTTCAATTTAAATGAGTTCACATTTGTTTATATTTCAGAGCCAAGAGACAACATATCAGGTATGGTCTAGTTTCCAGTTAATATATTTCATTCACCTGTTCGTGTCTAGTCAACTTTGCAGAAACTACCAAAAACTACCTGATCCTAGCAACCCATTTCCAATGTGCACTATAATAAATATTGGATATTAAAAAGCACAGGACTATCAAGAACAAATAAAAGTTATACCATCTCAAGGGTTGTGTAAGTTATTGGCAAAAATTGTCTGTCTTATATGAAATCAACGAAGTATCTTTGAATATTAAGCAACAATTTTGTACGATTTTATAACTTGGAATATTTTGAAAATATTATTAACACTTGTTCAAGTATAATCTATATTTATGTTTTCTTTTCCATATATTTTCTTGGTTATTCTTCGATACCTTAAAATTTTATGTGGAATTCTTTAAAATTATATAAATGTAACCAAAAATATATAATATAACAATATAAAATATATTATATCCATTCTCAAGATTATTTTTTTACCAAATGTACTTGAGATATCCTTGTATAGGATTATCACAGAAAGTTAGTGGCTCCTAAATAAATAAGCGGCCTAGAGCCGCGCGAGACTAACTATGTTGCCGCAGTAACAAATCAGAATATAGCTTGGAAAATTCACCAAATAGACTATAGAGTCAAAAACAGGGTCTTCAACTTCACTAATTATGAAATATTTACATTACTTAAAGTTGTTAGATTATTAAAGAGACATTTCGAAATGAATAAGTTCATAAAAAGTACCTACCTGTAAACTACCTGAGAATTAAATAAAACTAACCATTAAATATTTTTTCTCTAAATAGTAAAAGTTTGGTAAAATCGGCTCTAAATCACTATGTAAATGAAAAGTTTAAGTATTTTTCAAAAATAGTAAAACGCAGTTTCCAAGAACTCTCGTTAGTCGAATTGTCAGAGAAATCCATATATTCTAAATTGTAACCTAACCTAATTAAAGTAAGTAAAATGTTACTTCAAACAAACTTAGAACCTAATATGAATAAGTTAATAACTATCCAGTTTTGAATTTGATATATAGGTATATCCTAAAATTCAACTTACAGGTTGGGTTCGTGATAAGGTAATTCTCAAGAAACCCATAGACTCCTTTTTTCCTTTTCAAGTAGGTAAGTGATTTTTGGGTAATGTTATAATTTTCTATAACCGACATTATTTTGCATGAATTGACATCTTATCTATATGATAAATCTTGTAATAAGATCATCGGTGTCTTGTTGCGATACATGCGACTCGTTATCTAAAATGTGATATGGCAACGATAAAAAATTGAACCTAATTTTAGTAATTTTTTTATTTAAAGTTAACAACTGTTTATTTTATAAATGTTCACTAAAATATAAGAAAATAATAGACTAAAATTGATGATTTAAGTTTAAGTTTACTTCATTAATAATTTTAATTTTGGAGAGGTTGCAAATTGATTGCCGCGCAAACAATCGATAAGACGTCCTATAGTTTGTATATCAATACTATGTAAGAAGTACCCTAGAAATGACAACTGTCCTGTCAACAAGTTCTCGGTGTACTTCGACAGATGTCATTTGTGCGGAGACATATTGCATTTCCGTTTGAAGTTTTGAAATGAACTATGTGTTATAACGTGAATATGTGTTCTATAAAAAATATATATACATTTTGTATATATATTTGAATACATCAAAGCATTACAAATTTGCCATTCATTATTAAAAAAAAATAGTTTTTCACATCCTACTACAATATAAAGCTTCAATGATACAAACTCTTATCAAACGTCTTAAAAAACTCTTATCTTACTTACAAATGTATTATTACTTCTACTATTTTTTTACTATTGATGTTTGATATTTAACATTTGTTTTGCAAATTGTATTTATAATCTTTGCACAAACAAAACAGGTAGAGTAAAGAGACTTAAAAAAATAATATATATATTTATTTTATTACATTAGTGTATAAAAAATATTTATGAATATAATTCAGATGCAAACTATTGCAACGTAAGTCGACTTTTATAGGCGAACAGTATGATAGGAAAATAACATAACCTTGCTATAGTTGAAACGGTTTGAACTTATTGAATGTTCTGTTAAAAGACACAACTAGACAATAAAAAATAAGACGAAGACCTGTTTTCTATAATATAAGTATTACTTAATGGAGAATACACTCTCGCTTTGTGTCATCGTTCATTATGTCTTATTGTCATAATTTATGTAAAGTACTGTATTATATATCGAAGGTTTCAATCTGAGTTGTTCTTTAATCTTGACGCCTTGATCACAACATTCTTTAATTGGATGTGTACTGAGCTTACGATCAGCTTTACAATGGCATTAACTTGATTAAATACAAATAATCAATGTAAATAATTTTAATAATATAATCCGGACGTACAACATTACAACACAATCATTACTACGGTAGTAGAGTTGGGTCCAGGAGACCCGTGTAGAAAATCATCATAATATCAATAATTAAAAGTCTTTTACTAATACATGGCTAAAACGACTTATAATTGAATAAAACGACTTTATTTTAAGTGGACATGTATAAATAAAAATAACTTGATAAAAAACTTTCGTTTTTATATTTTTTCTATAATAGAGAATTAAATACTAACAACATTAACAATTCTGTTTTAAAGATTCAAAACTTGAACCAAATATAAATTTTCTTCTAAAATATTAATTAATAGGATACATGTAAATCACATTAATAAGAATACGAATAACATTACAGATCAGTTTTATAAGTCAGTCGTATCATTGCTTACAGTACAACATTGCAAGCTCACTGCAGATGTATTGTGTATTACTTTTTCTGTCGATAAACGATTTCAATATAATGATTGTTTTGAGGATTCTTCTTGTACATGATAGGTGCAATCTCCAATTTGAACCATATCCGTTGCAAGCAGCCTCTCTCATTCATTTGATTCTTAAATATGTTAATAATTACGATGATAATGTTCTCCGAGGCGTGTTTCACTGTAACTTTTCATTTACTGTAACGTTGTATTTTTATACTGTTTAGAATAATATATATATTTTAGTAATTTAAATTTTTAACGCGATTGCAGCTACTAACCGGTTCCTTAATGATCGAATACGCTGTACGCACATACACCGCTCGTCGACTCATCAGACGACGGCATAGCTCTGTGGAGTCAACACAGCAGTGGAGCATTCACAACACATAATTACCATTTTTAATTGTCGAGTGTCTTCATATGTTCCCCTGTGTTCTATTCTCATTATTTTTTTAATTTTAAAACTAAGTGTTTTAAATATAATTAAATATTTTTAGTTTTTATATATATATATATTTTATATATATTAAGTGTACCTCCAAGTGGGTAAGTATTGAACACGTGTTATTTTTTTTTCTTTAAACTTAAATAATTGATTAAATATTTGATTGCTTTTAAAAAGCTTCGCCTTTGCTTGTAGTTGTTTTAATTAGAATTATATAGAAGTCAAATAACTATAAAATATATATTATTTTATTGTTAGTAGTATTTATAGTATATCTTTGTATCTTTTGCTGCTGCATTAAGCCTGTTTAATATATATATTTTTATTCTTTTATAATGTTTGTAACTCCGTTCCGATTGTGAATACCACACTACTGCTTACGGTTTCTCCTTAGCTAGACACACGTGGGATCACAATCGGCGCAGGCACATTTATCAAATTATAACTGTGATGATATTCACAGGGTACCACGTTTTAATATAAAAAACGGCATCAACACTGGCTGCACCTGCGTACCCTCAAATTTAAAGGCGGCACGAGTTCCATCGTGCCTACATCTCCACGCCCGAACATCATCCGTGGCAGCAGGGGAGTACCGGACTACGGTAGTGAAGCCAGACGGGCCTGACCAACCCACTATTTTAAATTTCTATATATACTTCTTTTCGTAAATAAATTAGTTGAATACAGGAACGGTAATTGTATTTTTATTTAAATTAATTAACATTACCGTACACCGTATCACTGGCGCCCTCAACGTGGTTTAGTTGGTCTGGTTTTACTTCGTAGTAGTAGTAGTAGTTGTGTGTTATTTTTTTTTTATTTTTTTGTGAAGCGTTATTTTATTTTTTTTTTGGTTGCCCGTAACTAAAGTGTACCTCTAAATTTATTTTTTTAATTATCGTTTTGTTTTTATTTTTTTATAATTTTGTTTTTTTTTTCAAATTATAATATTATAATTTATCTAACATTAAATTATTATAATTAATGTTTAATATAATTTAAACATATTATATATATAATAATAGTTTATTCAATAAACTGTTACCCTTCTGATCTGTGTTTCGTAAGCGGTCTCTCTGTACGTTTATAACTCTGTGTAAATTGCGATAAGAAGTTGTTTACGCAAAAACAAGATCGGAAGGTAGAAAAGCGTTTTGCAAATTGAATATTTGCTTTTGTTATTTTATAATTTATGTTTATTAGTGGTACACATTAGTTGCAATTATTAATAAGTTTTTTTTATTTTTTTTTTTTTTATTTTTGTGAACGTTTTAGTTTTCTTAGTTTTTATTTTTTAATCTTATTTTTTTTTATGCAGTCAACCATAACGTTGCTTAATCGTAGTTGCTTTCTTTTGTAACGGAACGGAGTAGGTTATTTGATTATTATATTTCTTAACGTTTTCAAACCTCGTTCAATACTTACTTCCTTGCAGCAATTATTATTACTACTGTTATTTATTTATATATTAATATATATTTTGCCTTTCGTTCTCTTTTAATTACTTTATATTTTTTTTTTAACTATTTATTATAACTTTTTTTTTATTTTTATTATTATTATTATTTTTTTTTTTATTTTTTTTACAATGGAATTTCCGGTAAAATTTTTATCTTTGCAAAAGTCGGAACTAGAATATGAAGTCCTTATCCGAGGAACTTCCCCAGCTTCTACCGTGCAAGAATTAAGGAAGCAAATTTCAAAATTGGGCCCTAGTTTTCCTTCAGAAGATATCCTAGAAAGTTCATTTTCTGTTACTGAGGATTTAAAGGGAGTTAGAGACGTTTTGACTAAATTAAGGTTTTTTTTTGAATCTTCTGATAAAACCGCGTTCTTGCGTGCCGAAAATCTTTTACATCACCTGTATCATCGACTTAATCGAATTACAAGTGACGACAGCACTCAACAAGAATATGATGTTTGTGTTTCTGAATTTAGATCTTTGTTCGAACATTTTAATTCTATTAGAAATACGAGACTTGACAAATTGATTCCATCAATATCAAGTACTGATAGGCAGGTAAATTCTACTCCGATAAATGTAAATGTTTCTTGTGATCGCGGTTTCACTGGCGAATTATTTAAGGCTAAGTATGACGGTAAGACATGCGTCCGATCTTTTATACAACGCATTTCTGAAATTAGCGAAGCTCGAGATATTTCATCCTCAAAATTATTATCATTAGGTACTGAAATTTTTACTGGTGATGCTCTTCATTGGTTTCGAAGTGTTCGTGATAGCGTATCTGATTGGAACGAACTTATTGCACTGCTTAAAATAGATTTCAGCCCGGCTGATTACGATTACAGACTGCTTGCGGAAATTCGTGCCAGGACACAGGGGGAATCTGAAAATATAACAGTATACCTATCTATAATGTCTGGGTTATTCGCGCGCTTAGCAAGGGATCTCTCAAACGAGGATAAGTTAGAGATTATTCTACATAACATTAGGCCTTGTTATGCTAGTACTCTAGCTTCAGCTGCAGAGATTTCCGATATCCATTCCTTAAGAACCGTTTGCCGTAATTACGAAAACGTACAAGCTCGTCTTTCTAATTTTAAAGAACCTCCTAAAAGAACTGTAGATACCTTGGCACCGGAATTTGCATATTCAGGTCATACAATAGATAAAAGCCATAATAATTTCAAGCCACACTTAAAGCAATATTCTTTTAATGATAATAGTAATATTAATAGAAATAATGATATGTACAACAGAAATAAATCTTATAAAATTAATAATAATAAATATGTAAATGCCATGCAAATAACACCTACAAAAGTATTGTATTGTCCTAGGTGTCGTGATAACACACATAGCTTGCGCCAATGTAAGGCCGATAAGAATAAAATATTCTGTTTTGTTTGTGGACACGAGGATGTTAAGACTCCTGATTGTCCAAATTGCAACAAACAAAAACTTAGTACTTCAAAAAACTAGTTTACCTGCAGAATTGGAATTCCAATCATCAAAGTAAAATTTGGATTCTGGCTCAGCCGTTACAGTCATTGGTAGTAACAATTATAAAAAAATTGAATTACAAGGCTTACAATTATATGATGATCACAAAATAACGGTTACAGCTGCTGGTGGTCACATAATGAATAGCATTGGTTACATGGATTTACCGATGATTTTTGAAAACAAATTTCACATAATAACAGCTTTTGTTGTGCCCGATATTAATATTGACCTCATTTTAGGAATAAACTTTTGGCGTAAATTTGAAATTTTTCCTAATAACCTTAAATGTATTACATTTTCTAATTCCGTCATTTCTAACGCTAGTCTCGAACTCGATCGTCCTTCATTTATTCAAGCGTATGATGTTTTAAGCGTTTCAGAAAAGTCAATAGCTGACAACATTATTACACAATTTAATGACATTTCTTCAGACTCTAAAGGCTTAGGTAAGACCACTTTGATCACTCATCGTATTGACACTGGAGACTCGCAGCCTATTCTACAACGCTATTATCGTATGTCTCCAGAAAAGCAGCGCATTCTTGCAGAGCAGGTTGATGAAATGTTGCATCTAGACGTAATTGAACCTTGTGAGAGTGCCTGGTCTTCACCAGTTCTTATTGTGACCAAAAAAAATGGTGAACCCCGTTTTTGTCTTGATAGTCGTAAATTAAATTCGGTTACAAAACATGATGCGTACAATCTTCCTTACGTATCAGAGATTTTAGATAATCTTCGCGATGCTCGTTACCTATCTAGCATTGATTTATCAAAATCGTTCTGGCAGATCCCTATATCCGAAGAAGATCGAGATAAAACGGCGTTCTACGTTCCAGGTCGAGGTACTTTTCATTTTAAACGTACGGCTTTTGGACTTACAAATGCACCTGCTACTCAACAGAGATTGGTGGATATGCTTTTCAGGGAGTTTGATCTTCAAGTCTTTGCTTATCTCGATGACATCGTTATTGTCTCAAAAGACTTCAATTCTCATGTTTCGTTATTACTTCGTATCCTGGAGAAGTTGAAACAGGCAAACCTCTCCATTAATTTAAAGAAAAGTCAGTTTTTTCGTAGCCAACTTAAATATTTAGGTTATGTTGTAGATAGCGGCGGATTACGCACTGATCCAGAAAAGGTGCAAGCTATTCTTAATTATCCGAAACCTACTTGCCGAAAGGACATTAAGCGTTTTCTCGGAACAGCTACATGGTACAGGCGTTTTGTTCCTAATTTTAGTACTATTGCAGGTCCGCTTAACAAACTAACTTCGAATAAAAAGGGTGGACCACCATTTGTTTGGTCACCCGAGGCTGACAAAGCATTCCACAAGCTCAAGGAATGTTTAGTTACTGCGCCTGTTCTTTCTTGTCCTGATTACGATAAGCCATTTGAGGTTCATACCGATGCCAGCAACTATGCTATGTTAACCCAAACCATTAACGGTAAGGAGCATCCAATTGCCTATATGAGTAAGTCGTTGTCAGAACCAGAAAGAAATTATAGCATCACAGAACGAGAAACACTAGCTGTAGTAATTGCATTAGAACATTGGAGATGTTACTTGGAGAATGGTAAGGCGTTTACTGTTTATACAGACCACAGTGCTTTGAAATGGTTCTTGTCTCTGAATAATCCTACTGGTAGATTAGCCCGATGGGGTGTTAGATTGTCCGCATTTCATTTTGAATTAAAACATCGTCGTGGCGTTGACAATATCATTCCAGATGCTCTTTCGAGAGTTGTTCCTATCAATGCCTTAAGTACATCAGGATTACACTTAACAACAACAGACACATGGTATAAAAATATTTATAATTCTTGCCTTACTAAGCCAGAAGATTTTTCAAATTTTTTATTTAAAAATAAAACTTTATTTAGATTGTCGAAAAATAAACATAATTTAACATCAGAATTTTCGTGGAAGGAGGTAGTTCCACAAGAATTAAGGGATCAGGTTATTAACGAAAATCACGCTGAACCTACAGATGGACACTTAGGCGTTTTTAAAACATATCGTCGATTAACGCTGCGTTATTTTTGGCCAGGTATGCATCAGGACGTTGTTAAATTCGTTAGTTCTTGTAGCAAATGTCTCTCTTATAAGGCTCAAAATCATCAAATTTTAGGTGAAATGGGTCGCCCTAAGCAATGTTGTCGTCCTTTTCAAATTATATCGATTGATCTTATGGGCCCTTTACCTGTTACTCGTAAGCGAAATAATTATATTTTAGTCATAACTTGCTGCTTTTCAAAGTTCTGTCTTATTTTTCCTTTAAAGGCTGCTACATCTAGTGCTGTCACTAGAATTTTAGAAGATTCAGTAATAATAGTGCATGGAGTCCCTCAAACTATTTTCCTAGATAACGGTAGTCAGTTTATTAGTAAAATCACTGAATCTTTATTTAAAGAATATAATATTCCAAATATTTTTTACACTCCAAAATACACTCCACAAGTTAACACTGTTGAACGATATAATAGGACTATTATAACATGTCTCTCAACCTTTGTGGAAGATGATCATCGTACATGGGACCTTTTTATTCCCAAAGTTCAGTTTGCGATTAACAATTCTGTGAACGAGGCGACTGGTTATACTCCATCGTTTTTAGTCTTCGGCAGAGAGTTAGTATCTTGTGGATCACATTATATTGACAGCAATTTAGGCGACGAACTTTTATTTTTCCCACGTGACCTCTATGCTGACAATTTAGGTTGCCTTTCTGAGGTATTCCGAGATGTTCAGACAAGACTTTTCCATGCCCACGTTAAAAATACTTCTCATTATAATCTTCGTCGTAAATCGACAGAATTTAATATTGGTGACCATGTTATGAAGCGTGTATATGTTTTGAGTAATAAGGATAAATATTTCAGTAAAAAGTTAGCTCCGAAATTTGTAAAATGTCGCGTCATAGGTAAAAAATCACCGTTAGTTTATATTTTATCCGATATGTCAGGAAAAAATCTAGGTACTTGGCATATTAAAGATTTAATATTAATAGGTCTCAATAAGTAGGTTAACCATTAGATTTGTCTACGGCTATACAACTTTTATAAATTTATTCTCCTTGTTATTATTTACCATCGTGTACTTAAAACATTCGTTGGGGTGATCAGTTTTAATAATAGCTGATTACTGTAGATTATGATAGGTAGCGTCAGTTTTCTTTTAGCAGAAATACTGTGGTTTTTTTGCATGCGTGAAGTAAAAAAGATTGAATTTTGAAAGGTTGAATGCGAATGTTAGACTAAAGTGCGGATTTTATCTCATTAAATTTAAGTAGTAAAATCCTTACGTAAGACGGGGGGTATTGTAACGTTGTATTTTTATACTGTTTAGAATAATATATATATTTTAGTAATTTAAATTTTTAACGCGATTGCAGCTACTAACCGGTTCCTTAATGATCGAATACGCTGTACGCACATACACCGCTCGTCGACTCATCAGAGGACGGCATAGCTCTGTGGAGTCAACACAGCAGTGGAGCATTCACAACACATAATTACCATTTTTAATTGTCGAGTGTCTTCATATGTTCCCCTGTGTTCTATTCTCATTATTTTTTTAATTTTAAAACTAAGTGTTTTAAATATAATTAAATATTTTTAGTTTTTATAAACCGGTGGACATATTTAGCGGAACGCAAAAAACAGACTGCAAGATCATATGAAAACACATTTTTGTTGTACAATACATTTGATTATTATTCTGAATTAATTAAATTAACATTTTTGAACATAAAAAATCACAAAATTAAAGCGAAAGAAACGAAATTAAAGACAATAAGGTCAGTGACTTAATTCTGAAGAGTTTTGACCTAACACAATGAAAACTAAAGAAAAGTTAATATTGTCCAAATGACTGGTTTTTTCGCGATGGGTGATACAATCAGTATTTAGTGTTGCCACCTCTTGCTGTTAAAACTGCCTGCATGCGTCTGGGCGTGCTCTTTATTAAATTGTCAATAAAACTTTGCGGCATTGAGTTCCATTCTTCAACCAATGCGGTTTTGAGGTCTCTTACGTTGACAGGTGATGGATTTCTTTGTTTAATTTGTCTTCCCAGTTTGTCCCAAACGTGTTCTATTGGATTTAGGTCTGGCGAGCGTGCCGGCCATCCCAAAACCTGGATTCCGACCTCATTAAGATATTCCGAAACTAATGCCGCAATGTGAGGTCGAGCGTTGTCATGCATTAGAAGAAAATTGTCTCCAATGAAAGGGGCAAAAGGCATCACAATCTGCTCTAAAATGTCGGTTACGTATCTTGCCGCAGTCAGGGAGCCGTTTTCTACGATGTGTAGCTCCGTGCGTGCTCCTAAGCAAATACCGCCCCATACCATTACTGACCCTCCACCATACGGCTCTCTCCCAATAATGTTACACTGAGCGTATCTTTCTCCGGGTCGTTGCCATACTTTGGTCCTTCCATCATCTGGTTTCAGACAAAATCTGGACTCATCACTAAAAAGAACTTTTCCCCAAGCGTCATTATTCCAATTTAGGTGGAAACGAGCAAAGCTGGCCCGAGCCACTCGATGACCTGCGGTGAGCTGTGGACCTCTGGCAGGCAAGTACGCCCCTATACCAGCTGCCTTCAGTCTTCTTCTGACGGTTTTGGTACTAATTATCACTTGTCGAACTTCCTGCAGCTGGTTTCGTACCTCAGAAGAAGTCAAGGTACGGTTTCTGAGAACACTGCTGACAATAAATCTATCGTCCCTCTCTCCTGTTACTCTTTTGCGATCTTGTCCTTTACGCCTGGTATACTCTCCAGTCTGCCGGTATCGTTTAACATTGCGGAAAATCACAGACTTAGAAACATGTAATGTTTGAGCCACTTCATTGTAAGTGTAACAATTTTCAATTAAAGTTACAGCTTTAGAAACCAGATCAACGCTGAAATCCGGCATTATCGCCTAAATTTATCGAATTAAGTTCACTTCACTCAATAATGACAATTTTTCGTCAAAAAAACAACAGAAATAAAGTTTTTGTTAAAAACAACAAAATCCGACGAAAATTCCATACACTACGTGTCTCAGAAATTAGCAGATAAACAAAAAAAAACAAATGAAATTTAAAATAAAATTATTTTTAAAATCATATTTTTTTTAATACATAATATTGGTATAGTGGCCAGTACGAAAATATGAAAATATTGTCCGTTATTCGACTTTTTTTTATATATATATTTTATATATATTAAGTGTACCTCCAAGTGGGTAAGTATTGAACACGTGTTATTTTTTTTTCTTTAAACTTAAATAATTTATTAAATATTTGATTGCTTTTAAAAAGCTTCGCCTTTGCTTGTAGTTGTTTTAATTAGAATTATATAGAAGTCAAATAATTATAAAATATATATTATTTTATTGTTAGTAGTATTTATAGTATATCTTTGTATCTTTTGCTGCTGCATTAAGCCTGTTTAATATATATATTTTTATTCTTTTATAATGTTTGTAACTCCGTTCCGATTGTGAATACCACACTACTGCTTACGGTTTCTCCTTAGCTAGACACACGTGGGATCACAATCGGCGCAGGCACATTTATCAAATTATAACTGTGATGATATTCACAGGGCACCACGTTTTAATATAAAAAACGGCATCAACACTGGCTGCACCTGCGTACCCTCAAATTTAAAGGCGGCACGAGTTCCATCGTGCCTACATCTCCACGCCCGAACATCATCCGTGGCAGCAGGGGAGTACCGGACTACGGTAGTGAAGCCAGACGGGCCTGACCAACCCACTATTTTAAATTTCTATATATACTTCTTTTCGTAAATAAATTAGTTGAATACAGGAACGGTAATTGTATTTTTATTTAAATTAATTAACATTACCGTACACTGTATCATTACATAATAGGTCCATTAGTAGATTGCGTTGCGTCAAACCGGTCTCATCACGGCTTCTTACTTCTACGTATTAAGGAGTTTAGATATCCTCTGAAACGTCCTTGTATCTGAGATACTACCAAGTTTCCATTTTTCAAATTGCGTATGTTAATTTAAAAAATGCTAATGTTTTTGTTTTTTTATTGTATAATATTCTAATACGGCATACGTTTTTATATAAACTGCTGTTATCTGTTATATAAATAAGGTAATAATTAGTAAGAAAATAATCAGTTATATTTACAAATATTTTCATATTGACATTATTAGCACGCAGGATTAGGATATGTAGGGTAGGGCGGGGCTAGTTGAGCAGTTTTTCACTTAATCGGTTATAGTTCCTCAACGATAATTCGTAATGGCTTATGATGCATACTGATGGACGAGTAATTTATCCCTTAGCTTAGTTTCCATAATAATTTATTTCTAATAAGTCGAATTTGGAAGCTACATGTATTTTAATGCAGAAAGTCAAGTATGCTCAACTTACCCCATATGTGAGGTAAGTTGAGCAAGGGTATGGGGCTAGTTGAGCACTTAGAAAGTTTACCCAAATCATAGGTCCTATGTTAGGTAGACTTACAATAAAATTGCATTTTGATAATTAACTTTTATTTATAAACTTATAGTGACAAAACATCAAATCTAAAAGTAGATTTCTTGGAAAAATAAGGTAAAAACAGAATCTACAAAACAGCAACGTTCCTAGCTTAGCTTAACTATTAGAATCAGACTTTAATATTTGTGTAATTATTTTCAACATAGCTTATAAAATATTTTTTTTAAGAAATCATTGAGTCACATAGGCCGTTCTTTTTAGGCCATCTTATTTACAGTCCAAGAGGGTGGAACTTTACTGCCAAATATCAGCACTCTCAAAGGCGACGAACGTCTTTTGGAGAATATCCATAGAAGATTGATACCGTTTGTAACAAGTATTTTTCAAAGAGTCTGCATGTGTGGCAGAAAATACTGACCTCGGCGTTGCATAACCCATGGACGTATCACCTTCATTTAATTTTTTTAAAAACCTTGATAATGTCATCCGTTTGATTCCAAATTATTTGGCAGTGGCATAGCCACTTTTTCCCTCTTCACTCACAGCTTTGGCAGCCCCATTTAAGTCTTGAATAATATGGGAACCTCTAGTAGTCTTTTTTTTATAAGTCCTTATGGTAAAAAAAAAACATTTTTTTTTCATCGTGGGGATAGTTGGGCAACTGTAGCTCAACTAACCCCAACCCGAAATTTGAAAGCAAAAGTGAATTAATAAAAAACTGGTTAGAATGATATCCAGATTCTCTATAAATATCAAAACTGCAATAAATTTACCTTAGATTAACACTTGCCTGATTGAAAACGGATGAAATTTGAGTATCACAGACGAAATATCCCGGCTTAAGATGATTTAACTTTTTAGTAACAAAATAAACAATGCGCGTGGGTACTTTTCTCGATCACCCAGTTGCTACTTTTGGTCTAGGGATGAGTTCCTTTCCCGCAACCCCTTCTTTTCGCTATATGTTGCGTTCGCGTGCGGTGGATAGTTTTCGAGATATTTTGATTGCCCAACTTACCCATACGCTGAACTAGCCCTACCCTATATACTCTTAAGTGAAAGATGTTGTGATTTAGTTAACTTGTATATCCTTTTGTTATTTTAAAACATATTTAATTTAATATTTGGTAATAATACACAACACTCAACTTTGATATTAAGTGGAATCTAATGAAGTGGTTGCCTTAAATGTTCTTGCCTTCTGACTTTGTAATTACCGAAGTATCAGTTAACAGAGTTATCTCAACAACTAATAATTCGATCTTCTCATCAAATGAATAAACTTAAATTAATATAAAAGAGGTGTTATAATGTAGAAATTATTGTAAGTGTTACTTAATGTGTTTCCAAAAAGTATTCAAAGTTTTTAACAACCACACGGAGAGTATTAATTAGCCAGATCTAGCAAGCTAATGTAGTCATGGCTAGACTCTGAGTATTCTAAAGATAATGACAGTCATTTCACCGAAAAGTTCTTGATAGTTACTTTCTATAAGTAAACGGCAAAGGTACTGTGAGACGCCTTCGAACCTGATGAGCTGATAATATTATAGAGGTGGTTACAGGGTTTTATATTCTGTACATAATATTAATTTTAAAATCATAATTTCATACATTCTCTGTAACAACAAGTGAATAAACATTAACTTTTTTTATTTATTTCTGAAATGTATAGTTTTATTTAATGTTTATTAAATACTCAATATATAAAATATATATCTGGTATCATAAATTCCTAACAAGGTTACCAAGTTGTATAACTTAGATGAGTATGAAGAGCAAACTAATCTCTCGGTTGAACCTTGTCACGCCGTTCCAATTCAAATTCGACTGTTTTATTGGAAAACTTGTGCTTCTTCATACGTACTTTCAGGTTTATTTGAAGTAGTTTTGTTGGTTTGAAGATCAAGCTATTTATATGTTATATATACTTATTATTATTAAATCATTTTTAATATTATTAAATGGGTGCTCACTTGCATTGGTCGAAACAATTTGCTAAAGTCAGACTTTTTTTCAGCGCTTATTTTATTACTTTTGTTAACTGAGGGTAAGTTCTGGGTCGGTCTGGTATAATAAAGATCAAAAGCTAACCATTGTTTAGTTAATATTTATTATGTACACTATAAGGTTGCACTATTGTTTAGATAATACTATTGTAATAAGGCTTTGTGGAAGGGGTTATAAGGTTTAGGGTTAGAATCTCAACAATGTTCACAACATTTTTAGGAGGTACGGCTTTAACTTGGCTATTCATACTCGTAGAATAATATTTATTAGTAATTTACGAATAAGAAAATAAAAGTATGTAAAAAGTTGATACAAAAATATATTTTTTTTTTTAAATATACGTTTTTTTTTAAATATTAACGTTAAATATAGTAATTAAATTTATATCAATTTGAATATGGGTCCATAAAACTGATCATAAACATGATGACAGATTTCTTTCTTTTCTTTCTTATTTAAAAACAATCTTGATCCATTCTTTATAATAATTGCCGAGAGCCTCGTCCTCGAGAAGCTATAAATAACGCTCACGATAAAAAAATAAGTCGCATTACCTGTAAATAAACAGAACTTATAACACAGATTGTCATTTGCTTTCTATAGCAAAATGAATTTTAAATATCTATATTACATACAGGGCCAAAATAAACTTGCATTTAATCAAATAGGTACAGAAAAACATTTATAAATTAAAAAAAAAAATGGGTCCCACCAAAAGATTCCAAACCATCATTTTTAAAACAAAAAAAATATTTCTTTATTTCAGAACAGTTCCTACCACGTAACCAAAAATATCTATTCAAATAACAGTAAAAGATAGAAAAACTAAAAGATAGTTCCCTTCCTCCCGTTTTCCTAACAAAGGCTCGCTAGTAGACTGCTGTCTTTTGAAACATTGTCTTTCCTTTTTTATTATCTTATAATAGCAAAGTGTACTGTTGTTCTTTTTTTTTTTTTTTATACGATCTAGGGCAATGCTTGACTACATTCCACCTGATGGTAAGTGGAATGTAGTCTTAGATGGTAAGGCGCATTGCCCTAGCAACCTATTCACTCTTCTCTTGAAGACACCCACATTATATTTGGCCGGAAATACCGACGCAGGCAAATTGTTCCAGTCCTTCGCTGTACGCACTAAAAATGAGGAAGCAAAGCGCTTCGTTCGGACAGGTGGAATGTCCACAACAAAAGGATGGATACCTGCCGTGCGTCGGGACGTCCGGTGATGGAAGGGGGACGGGGGAACTAAGTCGTGTAGTTCCTGCGCACACTCACCAAAATGTATCCTATAGAATACTGAGAGGCTAGCAATTCTACGCCTGTGTTCAAGGCTTTGGAGGTCGGCTTCGACCAATTCGGGATCGCCGATAAGCCTCTTTGCTCGCCTCTCGAAGTTTGTCATTCAACCGTTGCACCATGGCTTCTCTTTCAGACTGTATTTGATCTCGACTAGCCCGAGTACTCGGCAGATATCTTTCTACAACTGTGCTGTCGTCTGCATACCCATAGATACCCGGCTTCAACAGATCATTAATGTGTAGCAAAAAAAGAGTTGCAGAAAGAACGGACCCCTGAGGCACTCCGGCATTTATTTTCAAGGGTTCCGAGGAACACCCGTCAACAACTACTCGGAGGGATCTCTGGCTCAAAAAGTCCGTTACCCAGCCGATCAGACCAGGAGATATACCGTACGCTGAAAGCTTGCTTATAAGGCTCGCATGCCAGACCCTGTCAAATGCCCTCGAGACGTCCAGAGAGACGGCGACCGCTTCTCCGTTTTTCTGGATGGCCTCGCCTAAAATGTGTGTAGCATACACTAGGAGGTCCCCAGTATACCTATTACGGCGAAACCCGTATTGTCGGTCACTGAGGAGATCGTTACCTTCTAGGTATGGTAGTAGGCGCGAGTTCAATACACGCTCCATAATCTTGTAGAGTATGGTGGTGATTGAAATCGGTCTGTAATTGACAGGGTCGGCACGGCTGCCTTTTTTGGGCACGGGTTGCACATTAGCAAGCTTCCAGGATTTCGGCACTATTCCAGTCATGGAAGAGAGACGATACAGACGTGTCAGTACAGGAGATAACTCAGCTGCGCATGTCTTGAGTAGAATGGCTGGTATACCATCAGGACCACCGGCTTTATTCACATCTAAACGACACAATGTTCTCCATACCTCTTTGTTAGTGATGCGGATTTCAGGCATCGAAATACCGCAGTGAGGAAGATGTGCTGGAGAAGCATTGCCAGTGTCTAGATGCGAATTATGAGCAAACAGAGAAGCAAATACATTTGCTTTCTCTGTTGCTGTGTGGGCCAGGGATCCATCCGGCTTCAGCAGAGCAGGCAGTGAGGGTTGGCAGAAATTCGACTCGATCGCTTTCGCAAAAGACCAGAAAACTCGACTGCCAGTTGGTCTGGCAGAGAGCTTTTCGCCATTCTTAGCGATTCGATCGAGACGAGCCTTCCGCAATGCCTTTTTGTAGGACTTGGCAGCTTGGTTAAAGGCTCTCTTTTTTATACTTACATCCGGAGTTTTGCGGCTTCGAGCATCAGCCCAAATAAGGTATGCCGAATGTTTTCGGTCATGTGCATGACGACATTCGGCATTAAACCATGGGCGAGCTTTGCCACCGATGGGTACGTCAGCAAAAGGAATAAAATACTCCATTGCCTGATGCACCACATCGGTTATAGCATCCGCGCAACTCGACGGATCCAAAGAAGAGAAGCAGACCTGCCGCCAAGGATAAGACGCAAAAAAGTGCCGCATCTTATCCCAATCTGCTGACTTGTATTTCCATACTCGCCTAACACCATGAGGTTCGAAAGCTGGTGGGGAATATGTAAACACAGATTTCATCAGACAGTGATCGGAGGTTCCCAAGGGAGAGGTAACCTCTACCCGATACCTATCCGGATCAGTTGTCAGCAGAAGGTCCAGGCAATTGGCTGTATGGCCTACCACATCTGGTACCCTTGTCGCTTGCTTCACCAGCTGAAAGAGGTCCAAGGACAACGCAAAGTTCCTCGCTTCTCTTCCAGCATGGTCGGTCTTCTGGTACGGGAACAGCCAGTCCTGATGACAGGCATTAAAATCCCCCAGAAAGACGAGCTGCGCTGAAGGGAACTGATACAGAGCCATATCTGCAGCCTCACTGAGATACTCAAATAAACGAGTTGTCTCCTGGTCACCGCTGTGCGAACGGTAGACACAGGAATACAGGATTTTTTCGTTTCCTGTGTCCACTAAAACCCATAGGGAAGAAAAAGTGGGGTCTTCAAGGTGACGGAGACGCTGAACACAGAGGTCGTTCCGAGCATACACACTGACTCCGGCCCGTGAGCGAAAGTTGTGCTCTAACGAGTAACCGGGATAATCCAAGTATGCAGCGCTCAAAGGACATTGTATCTGCGTCTCCGTCAAAAAGAGCAAGTGCGGCTGCTCTGTCTCCAGGTGGTGGTGGACAGCTAAAAGATTTGAGTGCAAACCCCTTATATTAGTGAGGTGCACTTTATATGAGGAGGAGTGCAACCGCTGCTTTAACTTGTTCCCTTTTTTAAACTTTTTCAAAAAAATAAATATAAAAGTGAATAGGGATGGGAAATGGCAGTTGAACGAGGCAGTACATATCGAACCCGACGTCGAAATTGGTGATGTCTTGCCACTGGGAGGCTAGTCTGGAGACTGCGGGGACGCCCGAACCCACCCAGGGATCGCCATCGTGCCTCCTCGACTGGTCGCCAACCAGCACGATGGAGCCACCCTGGGATTTTTCGCAGCTGGCGGGGCAGCCTTTCGTGGGTGGCTAACCCACTAATTGGTCCCCCAACTATCTGCGGGCGGCCAGCGGAAAGCCGTCTCTTCGGATCCCGCTACCCTCCTCGACTAGACACCCGACAAAACAAACACCAACCCGACGTCAAACCGGTTCGCCAACGCACCGCAACTGTTCAGACCCATTTCCCATAAACGGCTTCATCGAGCAACGTGCCGGAACACGACTAGGTCGCTTTGCGGCACGACTCTGCCCGATGGGTGGTAACTTTGCCGGCGACCGGATGTTATGGTCTACCACCAAAATAATCTTGATATGCTTTTGATGAATACTTATTACTAAAGATTTTTATAATTATAAAAACTTATTACTTTATTATTATTATACTTTATTGATTTTTATATAATACAATGTCTCATTTTAGTTAAGTCTCGTCATTTTTTACTTTCAGTCCATATCATTTTTCGATTGTTAGTGGAAGGTAATATTTTGTACAATATTGCTATTGTATCGATTTTTTCTATAAAGTTGTACCATATGTGTTTATATAAATATAGAATGAAAAATAAACCGATACGGGCACGGATTCGAACCTGCGACTACCAGGAAACCGTCCCGTTAACATGGCTATTCATGTTTATACATATTTTCAACTATATGTGTTGCTTACTTTGTTGTTACTCCTTGCTGCTATCCCAACCCCTCCGATCCTCGTCGCACTTGTCAACCATCAATCATGACTTGATAAATCCATTACTTTTTGGTTATATTTTAATTTAAACGACTTTTGTTTCTTATTGTGAAGATGGGTGAATTTTCGAGGTAAAAATAATCGTAACACTACACCAAATTTCATCAATATAGATATAATTAAGATTTTGTGTCTGTGGCTGGGAGTTATTAGAAAGCAATATTTAATATCCTGGAGTTTGTAATGAATTTAAATTTAAACCAGTTTTGTCAATTAAAATTAATATTAATATTAGAATCCACAAATTTACTCCGATTTGATTAGTGTTTCTCGTAAGGCGTAGTGTGGATTGGAATTATTACGAGCATTGATTCTATATATAAATACATAGGATTATATACAATTGTGTAATTATTATTCTTTGAACATGCACTTAACTAATAAGAAACTAGAAGGTAGTTACGTCATTCCCAACCGCTGAGTCAGCACATAGAACGAGTATTGTCCGTCAGCCAACTAACATCGCTGATTTAGCACCTAACATTAATCGCATGCCAATATATAAAAAAAATATTCTAAAACACGTTTAATGGGAAAACCTCTTTTATGTGGAATCCTTTGAATTACTTTAATAAATTATTAATAAGAGAATTAATGTAGAGAATTTGACTTTGTTGATGGATGATATGTTATTTTTTTTCTTTATATAATGTATTTTATAAAATTGTTTTTAATTGTCATTAGAAAAGATTTATGACTTAATAAAACACAATAAACCCTTAAGGGTGTATTGTGTTTTAGGTACTTATAAAGTTACAATATAATAGCAATCACGATTCTTATAAATATCTAAATATCCAGCGCTTTAAATATATTTGTGTTTGGTCAGCTCTGTGTGCTTGCCAATACGTCTCAGTAGATGTACCTATTACGGTATCCATCTTATAACATACAATTTTTATAATACATATAAAAAGCATGTAACATTTACAATAATTTATAGAAATGTCTTTAAAACTTTGACAGTTTTACCTGTTTACAGACATCAATAATGTATAAGTTTGATAAGTTTTATCAATTATATTTATAAAAACTGGTCCACTTCAAGTCTTATTAACCTAAAATAATTTATTTAAATTTATTTATATATCTAATACTTATATTATTACAAAGAAGTGGAAGCTTATAATCTAATATTATTTTATAGGTCTATGAAGTGTTTTTTATTATTATAGTATAATTAAGGTTTTTTTTTTTGAGTAGGTATATATTATTAAAACTATGTATCGGTTGAGGATGGAAATGTTATACATTTTGAAGATCTATCAAAATTTCAAATGTATATACATATATACATTTGAAATTTTGATATATGCTAAAAAATAATTTAAAATTGGTGTAATCGTTAACAGTACGTTTACTTTAATCTGTTTTATGAGTAGCAGACTACTACTACTTCGAATTTATACTCATAAAACTGTACGATGGAGACTGCCAAAACCTAATTATTTACTAAAATAATTTAGTAAATTAATTAGATTTTGGCAGAGTCCTTTGGAAGATAATTAATCAAATGAATTAATACCGAAGGATAAGTCGTATCTGAAAACAATTACCAACTAAAGTATCAATGTAACATGTATATTGTATAAATTAGGACTGAATTATCATATCTAATTAATGGAGTACTTATTGTGAGAAGTAGAAATAAAAAATGATGTTGTTTAACAATGGCCGAACCAATCAAAATATTACAATGTCAATAATAATATTTTTTATTCCACTCTACAAAAAAAAGTATAGCAGGTTTTAAAAAAAAGCGCAATGTCAATATATTTAGATAATACAATATGGATGTCTTCTTTCAGACAACTTTTTTATAAGATTCCGAGTTGTTAAAATCACGTCCGTCTGTCTTCACGTTATACGTTATTTAAATTTTTAGTTTGAAGACATTATCACTAAATTAACTTGTGAAAAAAAAAACAATTCTCTGTCTTATACTTGAGATGTGAAATGAAATGAATTAATTGACTATAACTCCACCTAAACCTAATTAATTGCTTAGCTATATTTTATAAACGATAAAATTAGTTCCCAACGCAAAAATTTAAGATATTCTGAAATTCGTTCTAAATACGAAATCATAAATTTAATTAAATCCAAAATATTTAAAACATGTTTAATAACTAAAATGTAAAACTCGTCCTGAACTTTCATGCGCTGCGGGAATGTGGGAAGAACTTTCAAATAAATAAATTTGTTTTACTTTTTACAGAAGTTAATAAAATGCTGGGTCAAGGTTATAACTAACATGAGCGTATGTTATGGTTCTCGTTTAGTATATTTTCAGAATGGTATTTTTATACATACATCACTAAGATGGCAACCAAGCAGACAGCCCGCCTATAGGTAAGAGGTTCCTGTCACCTATGGGCACCTGTAATAATATGGGTTATTCTCATATGCTTCCGACTCTGTACAACCCTTCTAATACCTTTCTTAGTAGGTTTTTTTTTTTCCGTTGGCAAAAATGTTTCCGCATCGTCACACCAGCCAGGAAGGCGATGGCCGGGTGGTATGTGCGGCATAGGAGACGGAAGAGGAGATCCTGTTGCCTTACGAAAAAAAATCGGTGGAACTGAATAATGTCAGACCACGTTGGCTCCAATGTATGTGGATATGTGCGCAGATGGTCTGCGATGGCGTGCCGCTGTTGGTATCAATCCTTCCTCAAATCTAATATCTAATATACCGTTTGTAAGATCGGAGTCATTGATAAATATCATAGCAGGTATTTGAACAGCTTTATTAAGTTCTAGCTAGTGTCTAGGTGCACCAAAAGTTAAAGTAATTCTATATGAGGATGGTCTTGCCAAGTATATCAGCACTCTTCGCAGAAGTACCTTTTCACTTTTGAGCACACCGAGCTTTTTAGATTCCAGTTTTACCATTTCCTGTAGGTGACAATTTTACTGAATATCATTGGAAATGTCAACACCAAATACCAAGGAGGCAGACGTCCTTGAAGATGGTGAGAGGAGTGTTCAAGTATTTTGGAGTCACAGCAAATGGGTATTCTTATATGTGAACGCGTAAACTTGTATCATAATGTTACATCACATCTTTAAATGACATTAATTAATTAATTATATACATATTTTTGTGCATTTTCAACTAGCTCACCCAAAATATTATTTTCTAACACCTTTTGAGTGCTATCTAAAATGTACTTCATGTTGAAAAATTCAAAATTTAATCCCTTTTATATAATCTTGATTTATTTGTGCCAATTAGTTGAGATTTCTCTATGTATAATCGCAATCATAGTCATTACAGTTTATGAGTGATGTATAAATGATTTTTTTAAAAGACAGTTTTCCTTTTATAATGTAAATATACACATGTAGTATATGTAAATTCTGGAGATAGTGGAGACTGAACACGCTGAACTGAATTGGAGAAGAACGGGCAACAGTCTCCATTTATACTCTTTTACTAATTTAAATATTTTCTTTATGCATACAACAGTTATGTTAATAAAAAAAATATTTTAATAAATTGTGGTATCGATAAAAGAATAGAATAATTTCAACTTTGATTTTGAACGAAGAAATATTAGAATAAGAAGTATTTCTTGCTAATGCCGATGTTTACAATGCCTACAATATAATAAAAATACGCCCACTCGGTATCATGTCTAATTATAATGATGAAACTCGTAAATATATTTATTTATAAAGAAAATGTAAATAACATAAAAATCCATTTTCATATATCTATGTAACAATATAATATAATACTTTACAATTCTCATTTTTTTAATTTACAGATGTAACATTTACAGTTGTGCTATTTTGAAAAAAGAATGTACTTAGAAGTGAGATTCAAATTTTTTATCGTAGCCATAATATCATATTCTATATAACGAGTCTCCTCGGATCCGCAACAAGACACCGATGATCTTATTAAAAGATTTATAAGATGCCATTTCATGCAAAATAATGTAGGTTATAAAAAATACATTTCCAAATATCATCTACTTAGTTTTTTTAACATTAAAAAAATATAAGCAGGGAAATTGATTTTGAACATAATCGGTTACAATTTTGAAAATATAATTTTTGAAGCCGAGGTATAAAATAGAAGTTCTTTAATTTTTTTTAAATTAATCACAAAATAGAGCGCATAAATTGAAATTGGAAAATTGACATGTAACTTCTTCATGACGATTACAGGTTTATTTGAAGTAATATTATAGATTTATAGACTTGTTTTAATTAAATTTCATGGACTTTAGTCGAGTATACAATTTTAAATCGATGGGTTAACATGTTCATTCCTATGTATTAGCGATTTAAGTAGAAGTTGTAAATTAGGGTTATTTGTCGATCTTGTTTCTAACTTTGCAGTAAAGATAAACACTAAAAAGATGTCAGTACCGAAATTAATGTTTGAAAATATCTATAAACATGTATAGCAATGGTAAGCTTATTTCAATTTATATAAACAGAGAATAAAAAATGTATAATAAATAAATGTTAGGTTTTTCGAAAGAAGCTTAATAGATTTATATAAATATAGAATATGATACGGCCAGTAGTCGCGGGTTCGAATCCCTGCCCGTATCGGTTTATTTTTCATTCTATATTTATATAAATTTAAATAAGCTTAACATTACTATACATGTTTAAAGATATTTTCAAACAAGCTTAATAGATGTCACCACCGTCCCGATAAAGACGATCATATATAGAATGCTTAATTCACCGAGACGGACAGCGATACGGTAGCTCAGTTGGTAGAATGACTATCGTATCGATGTATTTTTCATTCTATAGTTATATTCATTTAACTTAAACAAGAAGAACCAATAAGGTCTTATTATTTAAATCATTGCTTATTAACTACGTAGTAATATTTAGAATTGTTATGTCAAGTAATTGTTATTTTCGTACGCTTAAAGTAGTTTGTTTGCCTAAGATTATTGTTTATGTAATTATTATTTACATTTTTTTTTAATTTCCTTGATTAGTAAATGCTTGAATAAGCTAGAAAAGTGAGAACCATTATTAGTCTTCATAATTAAAACCAGTATTTAATACCGTGTTTACCAATACTTTTACAATTACAATTGTTCAATTACGAGTAGTTTTATTTTTGTACGTTTAAAGTAAATGAATTAAAAAAAAAAAAAAAAAAAATATTTATTAATTTGAAACAAAATACAAGTATTACATTAACAAGATGCATGTTGACAACTGCAAAAGTTGAAAACTGCGGCACAGCGCCAACGCCCACTTCATGATGTGTAATATTGCTCCAAAATTATATAACACAAAAACAACGTGTGTGTGTGTGTGTGTGCGTGGGTACGTGTATGCGTGCGTGCGTGCGTGTGTGTGTGTGTGTGTGTGTGTGTGTGTGTATGTATGTGTGTGTGTGTGTGTGTGTGTCCAGGTTATTTAGAGAAATTCAAAATCAAAGTCTCGGTTTCTTCATAAGACAGACTTAATAGCCATGAGGTACACTTGGATTTACATTTATATTTGGTTAGGGGATAAATTTCTAATGTTTTATTTATTTTATTATAGAGTGAAGAACTCAGGTGGAAGAAATGACGACTTGCTAAAACAGAACGTCGTTGCTCTATGTCACATATTCTGTTTGTTCGACGTTTCGATAGCTCAGGATCATAGTAAAGTTGTGTGTGTTTCCGCATTATGGTCGCCAAAATAAAAAGCTGCCTGACTGTCAAAACTTGGCACTGTGAAAAAAGGGTTTTCGTTGAAAAAAGAATGCTTTTATGGGTCATAACTTTCAAAACTGCACGTTGAGCTCTTTCTAGACTTAGTATATGGGTTTTAACAGCACCACCCCATGATGTGATGCAATATGAGAGAACTGACTGCGCGAGTGCATAATAAACAGACTTGAGACATTGAAAGTCAGCAGAATTTCTTAGAGACTTAAAAGCAACAATCAGTTTTCTAACTCTGGAAACCGTACATTTGATGTGTGACTTCCAAGAAAGAGTACAGTCAAGCCACACACCAAGATACTTAATATTAGAGCTATAGTCTATTTTGGGACATTGACAAGAGACGGCATTATAAGTTTGAACACAATTATGGATCCGTAGAGTGAGAGAACCAGATGGAAGATCTTGAGTGCGGTTAGTGAAGCATACAAAGCGAGTTTTAGTGTAATTTATCGTTAGTAAATTAATAGTTAGCCATTTGGAAATGGTAGCCAATGCAGTTTCAGCTTCCAAAAAGGTTTCCGACCAAGTTTTACTAGAGATTATTAAAGCCGTATCATCGGCGTACATTATCGTTTTAATATTATCCATTGCCAAATCACACAGCTCGTTTACATAAATAAGAAAGAGAGTAGGGCCAAGAACACTACCTTGTGGGACACCAAAAGTAATTTCCTCCTCAGCGCTTACGTAATCGTTAATTTTTACTACTTGGCATCTACCAGTCAAATAATCCTTCAACAAATTGAAAGCCACACCCCGGATGCCAATATCATTTAACTTTATAAGCAATGAGGACACAGACACAGTATCAAATGCCTTAGTAATGTCGAGAAAAATACATAATGTTTTCATCCGTTGATCAAGACATTTAACAATTGTGGTAGTAAGATCAATAACAGTATCTTCAGTTGATCTTCGCGATCTAAAACCGTATTGTTGCGGTGATAAAATGTTAAATTTTTCTAAATAAGCTTGAAGTCTCTTATTTAGAATTTTTTCAAAGATTTTAGATAATGAGCTGAGTACTGATATTGGTCTATAATTGCTAATACAATTCTTATCTCCAGTCTTGTAGATGAGATGTACTACAGCTTTCTTAAAAACTTCAGGAAAAACACCAGAGGTTAGACATAAATTAAATAGGAAATTGAGGATGGGTATGAGAGAGTTTCTAGCTAATTTGATAATAGATACGGGAATATCATCCCAGCCTACAGCGCAGTTATCCTTAAGACCCGAAATGGTTTCGTTTAATTCAATATTGTCTATTGAAAACCATACCAAGGAGCTTGAATTTGTGTGTTTAGACATGAGAAGGGAGGAAGACATACTAGAAGGGTCAGTGAAAGTTGAAGCGTTTGTATTTTTATTAATTTCAGATGCTAAGCGCCTTCCAACATTTGAAAAAAAGCTATTAACAACGTTTACAGACGTAACAGGATTCTGAGCAATGCTGAGCAGAATTGGCCAAGATGATTGTTTATGAAGAAGTTTATAAAGAAGGGCATATAAAGTGCTTTTAGGACGATATTCGGGAGAGAAGCTGCTGTTTAGTAGGGATGTGACATTGAGTGAAACAAATCGAACATAAAAAATTATCGATTTCGATTAGATTTTTATATAAATCGATTTATCAAGAATCGATTTTGGAAGAAATAATAATAAATTTTTGTGAATAGTTCGATTTTATCAAATTTAAAAAAACTGTATACTTTGTATATACAAATAGTAATGCTAACAGATAAATGTTAAAAATTTATCAGAATAAAAATAAAAAACTTGTGTGGTTTTATGAAACCACCGTAAAAGTGAAACTTTTTTTCACATTATAGACATTTAACTAAAAATTTTCGGAATAATATTCCATTAAGGGTATAAAAATTGCTTCATCAATCTTAATTTTATACTTAGAAAATGGGAATGATAATGGGAAATGATAAAAGTAGACTAGGTCTCCAACTAATATTTTTATTAAACTCTGTGTCTTAGAGTACGACATACATAATACTTAACAATTATTTAGATGATATACACCTATTAAAACACTGAAAACAATATTTTATAATCGTTGAGTCATTTTGATCCGTTTTTCAATTATTTTCAATCATTCTATTATCAATTCCATCTTCATCATGAATTTCACAGTTTATAAATGTAAACAATATTTTATGGTAACTAAAATACGTGAACAGTGACTTACATTCGATTTTTTCAATGTATCTAGTAAAAACCGCATCGATACGAGCGCCTTTCACTTTATCCCTACTCCGCGGCCGACCGTAAAATAAAATGATGAGTTTAAAAAATAACCAAAATGACAAAAATTTGGTTCAAAAAGTTTAACACAAAACAGAGTTCTCTATAAACTTTCGGTTTAAATTATAAGAAAACTAAATATAATTATTGGTACAAATTTTAATTATTATTGAACATTTTATTAGAAATAAAACAATCTTTTAGTTATAACAAAATCTAAAATACAGAGCAAATGTTTTTTTGGGTTTTAATTTTAAAAAGGAAAAAAAACCCGACACAATTGCTTTTATTTCTAATTTTAAGATTATAAGACTAACGATTCTCACGACAGAGATTTTTAAAATGATTGAACCAACATTGTAGATTCGAGTATTTTGTTGTCATAAGAACAGTAAAAACCATTACAAAATAATAGGTATAAGAATGCTACTTGGTTTGCCTGTAGGACAGCAGGGTGTTTTCGCTCCATATGCTGTATAAAATTTGTAGTATTACTACAAGTTTTCTATTTTTTCGAGCAATACTTGCATACTGCAGTGGTACCATCTTTCTTCAATATAAAATACTTTCGCCAGCCGCTTTTAACAGTTTTACTATTAGAAAACATTTTTATTATATTATTTACTAACAATTGTTTACACTTTTTCAACAAATAAACATGTAAACGATATGAAACTGTTTTATATAGATATAAACAGATAGAGCGGTCTTCGATCAACTTTTTATGTAGTGATTTTTTTTAAGTTCTTTCATTGTTCACACAGATGGTGCTAATTACAACAATCGATTAAAATATGTAATTTATATAATCGATTTTTAATAAATCAATAAAAAAAAATCATCAATATAATAATATTCCTACAGTTTAGTACCAAGGAAGGTTTAAATAAAAGTAAATAAAAGAGAAGCGTTATTAGTAAAATCCGTGAAAAAATACAATTAAACGTGGCCCTTATAATTTTTTTGATTAAAATTTGTGCACACCCTGTACAGTCACACTTTTGCGTAGTAAACAACGATTTTACATTATTTTTTAATGACATCTGTCTGTTATTGTATCAATTGAAAAGCAAGTAAAAAAAAAATATGTGTGTGTGTATTGGTGTACACATGTAAGAAGTGAAACTTCTTTATGACATGTAAATATAATTCACATTTTCTTTTAAATGTGACTTAGAAATAAAGATGGCGCGTAACAGAAAAACGTCATAATTTTCATTAATATTAATTAATTAAAACGTAAGAAGTGAATCGACTGTTTCTGACGTATAATATTATCATAGAAGAAACACGTAAGTACCATCAAAACAGACAAATGTACACAATCCACTTTAAAAATAATAACTTTAGGCTTCTTAACATGTTGGATCGTCACTATATCACAAATAAAATTATTCTTCATCATTGATGACTTGTTGTTCGTTCTAGGTGTATTCCTTCTATAGCAAAACAGACTTTGTAAAGATCAGGACCCCAATGCTCCATTTCTCAGCCAAAACTCGTATTTCTTTTCATTCTTACTTCTTCTATTTCAGACAATCAATGTATTTTAAAAATATTATAAATTACATTTCATAATTTCTTCTTTATGTTATAATCTTGAATTTATTTATTAGTTTCAATACCAAGTCCATAAAATCGTATTGTCCAGTATGTAATTACAATTCATTATTTAATTATAAAACTCTAATCCGATAATTTTATTTTTGGTTAATGTAAATTGTGTTTTGTAATCCACATACTTTGATTATTTAGTATTTCCATAGCAACATGGTGTAAAAGAGATGAAGCTATACGAAAAAAGCTGGCGCGTAACGGAAAAATGTCACGCGTAACGAAAAAATGTTACACTAATTTTTATTCCAACCCCGATAAAGAAGTTTTACTTCAAAAATGTTTATATAATTAGATAAACACGAGAATGCTTTCATTATACCTTCTCCTTAAATTAAAATATATACAAAATAAATTTTTAAAAACCTTAAAAAAGTAATCTATCAAAGTTTCATACATTTAATCAAAATTATCTAAAAAGAATTTACCACTTTCCATTCGGGGTGTTTTTAGTATTTATTTTTTGCTAACTTAATGTTCTTATTTTCCTATGACAGCCTCTTAATTATAAATACTATTAATAAACGATTTACTGCTTGGACATTAAGTAAAATATTAAACAAGCATATTATTATATCATAAATTCGAAAAATAGAGCATTTTATTATATTATAAATTCGAAAAACAAATCACTATTATTTTATAATGATTCATCGTCATATAAACTCAATCAGGGTGAAAGCGATGTTTTGCTTAGGAAATATAAAAATATTTATTATTGCTTGGGAGTTTGTTCGCAGATCTTCAATACTATAAACTTTGTTAGTTAAAAAGACAAGATCAGTGAGGAGTGGTATCCAGCTTCATGGCATAGCGATTAATCAAATTCAATCAAACTGAAGGTTCATATCTACCTTCAATATAGATTGGTTTATGTAGTGTCTTACATACAAAAAAAAGTCAAAAAGACAGGAATATAGTCATATTGATTGATGAAACTTGTCCTTCTATTTGTATATTTTGTTATTTTTATGCTAAAAGTGGTGGCTTGTTAAGTGAACGCACACTTCAATTGTAACACTTCAATATTTTTCCGATGTATAAAGCCTATTTAAAAATCACAGATTCAAAACAAACACTTAACAAGATTATATATACATAATATGTTATGATATTATATAAATACAGAACACAGAACATGCTTATTTTGTTTGATTATTTAAATCGCATGTAAGTTACAATTAGAATATTATAATCTTCATTACTTAGAAAATAAACTAAAAAAGTTACTTATCAATTATTTAATTTGTATTAACTGACGACTGACTTGAGTGGCTGTATAGTCTGACGATAACAATTTAACTTAGACTAATAAATTTTCTGACTGTTAAAGCATTACTCACTCAATGTCATTAAATATGACTGTTAAAGTATTACTCATTCAATGTCATTATATATGAAAAATATAATCATTGACTTGTTAACTACACCTCAATTTTTTGTTAGTAATGGTCTAAGTTTAAGGACCGTATGTTGTAGAATATAAATTAAGTAATTATATTTAAGAAACACAATATTATTATGAAAATTAAGATAAATGAGAACTTAATCTGAGTTGTTTTTATGTTAACAATTTAAATCGTTAAGAGGTCCTGCTTCCTAATGTTACTTGAAATTTATGCAAATGCTGAAGTAATAAAGTTGATAAATGACAACATAAAAAAGTTTTATAATTGCCTGCGGTATTTAAATAGGAATGCGAAAATTAAATTAAAAATTAAAAAGCCCCCGACACAAAAATACCTCTAAAAAGAAAAAAAAAGACCTCTAAAAAGAATAAAAATAATATTATTATGTATTTATTGAATTCGTTGCGTCGGGGGACCGTTTAATAAAAGAAGAAATTAAAATGCAAGAAAGATAACGAGACAAATAAAGAAATTACGATATCGAATCGTCTAGTCTAAGTCCTCAATGATTAATTTCGTAAAAAAGACACCATCGTCAACTTACGTACAACGATCCCCCGACGCAACGAATTCAATAAGTACATAATAATATTATTTTTATTCTTTTTAGAGGTCTTTTTGTATCGGGGGTTTTTTTTTTTAATTTTTAATTTAATTTTTTTCTGCTTTTGAAAGCTATGTTACTGTCTTTTGAATTGTACTAAGTGAACCTACAGACGCACAAAATTTTCAATTGTTTAAGTATTTCTATTAATCTATCCTGATATTATAAAGAGGAAAGATTCAATTGTTTGTTTTAATTAAATAGGATCCGAGACTACTGGACCGATTTAATAAAATATTTTACCTTTAGAATCCTTTTTTTTTTGTTTTTTTAACGTCAGGAATCATAATGGGACACCACGGGATCGCTTTAACACTCACCGCGGTGCCCCGACGTGATCCACGGAGAGGGCACCCCGCAACGAGGAGCATCCATCCCCATTTCGCAGGCTTGAAAGATTGTGGAGGGATCCCCTTACCCCCACTCAAGCCTGCTGCCTCTGAAGAGGGCCGAGACCCCCTTCTGGCTGGACCCAGAAAAGATTAAACGTTCAGGACCAGAGACGAGTACCGCCAAAGAGCCCCAGACCAGGAGTTCTCATCCCGCACCCGAAGCCAGAATCATGGACATGGTCAAGCCATCCACGATGAAGCCATTCAGGTGCGGGTCTCCGAGTCCCAGCCTGTGATTCAAAAGCAGGAGTTCTCGTCCCGGACCCGAACCCAGAATCAAGTCCGAGTCCAGCCCTGCCTCGGTCGTCTCCCCGAGAGGAGACCACCGGTCAGGCTCTTAGGAGAGCAGACTCTCGATACGACCCAGCGGGCTCAGCGGCTCTGGTCAAAACGCGAACCACGCGCCGGGTCGCACTAAAGCCCGCTCAAGGCAGAGGACCCAACGTCGAACCCGACAAGTCGGGAACCCACCACGCCCAGACCAACCATCACAAAGCGCAACCGTGGCGTCGCACTCAGCAACGATCACCCCAGGCAAAGTCTCGGACCGTCTCCCCATCAAGCAATGTTCTGTCAATGCTTGGTAGAAAGAGGTCCAGACCCCTAAACGACGCAGATTGCCTCTCCCTCAGCAAGAAAGAGACCGCCGCGCACCCCCCCATACAGCTACGGGACCACTCCACAGTCAACCCTGCTATCAGAGAAGTACCAGGAGCGATCCCGCAGGTGACCCCGGCGTGGAGGACCTGCGTCTTCCCACCTTCGACGCCCGGACCATCTCACCGTCGAGCAGCGTCCAGTAACTGCTCGGCGAAAAGAGGTCCAAGCTCCCCCTCCGCAGGCAGGCCACCCCGAAGGGAAACCCGCCCTAGCCAGCCATGGACCGAGCACATACCCCCATGACCGATCCCCACCGCGCCGGGTATTAGCCAACGGGAGAACCCGAAGGTTCTCATTAACCGTTGTTGCCCAGGGAGCACCACGAGAAGGTTTCCGGCGTTCGCCCCCCCACCTTTAGAATCCTACATTATCCCTTTGATGTACAAAGGTTATATTTAAGACGAGAAATATATAAAATTCAAAATTCAAAATTCAAAATATCTTTATTCAAGTAGGCATTTACACGCACTTTTGAATCGTCAATTACATTAAATTGGTCAGTATAGTCAGTCTGTGAGTAAGCTACCACCAGCTCGGAATGCTGTTCTGCTGAGAAGAGCTGGCCAGAAACTCAACAGTTGCTCTTTTTAAATAAAATTTAACAATGTTTGACTTATAAATTATAACATCAACCCTGCAAATGAGTCAATTTTATTTATTTTATAAACTTAAATGCAATTTTGGAACAACTAGAACCGTCGCAATCAATCGGAAAAGAAGCCCAATGATTTCAGGCAACGAAAATTAAATAATAATAACAGTAAATATATATATATATATATATATATATATAGATATATATACACATATATATACAAATCTTCGGCCTGCCACACAACCAGTCACCGCAAGCAGCACCCGTTCACGAGCATAACACAAGAGCCAGCCATCACCCCCTTCGCACATATTTGAGGGAGGGAGGCAACCCGACTCCCGATGCTACCGCAAGTAGTGACTTCTAAGGAATCGGTGTGATGCAGAAGGTCGATAAAGCAAAAATTAATTTACAACAAAAAAAACAAATTGCGGAGATTACTAGCTATTCGCAATACAATACAGATTTATGACCCAAGATTTATGATACAATGACCCAAGTTCCACACATTTCGATCAACCAAAAACTCTTGAATGTTATAGTAAGATTTATTTAATAATATACTTTTAATTTTAGATTTGAAACCAAGAAAAGGAAGATCTAAGATATCTTGTGGAACCTTATTATATATGCGTATACTCAAGCCCATGAAGGATTTCTTAACTTTTTGAAGTCTAAATTTAGGCGTTACAAGCCTATTTTTATTTCTTGTATTGATAGTATGTCTGTCGCTGTTTTTTTTATAGTCATTTAAATTTTGGCGTATATATAGTAAGTTATTAAAAATGTATTGAGAAGCGACCGTAAGAATACCGATTTCTTTAAAAACTTCTCTTAGGGAGTCTCTAGCTTTTAAGTTACAAATAGCCCGTATAGCTCGTTTTTGTAAAATAAATATAGAATTAATTTCGGCAGCGCTGCCCCATAGTAAGATACCGTAAGACAATATACTGTGAAAATAACTAAAATAAACGAGTCGAGCCGTATTAGCGTCTGTTAATTGTCTTACTTTTTTAATTGCAAAGACGGCTGAGCTAAATTTGCTTGCGAGTGTCGAGAGATGGGGGTTCCACTGGAGCTTTTTATCTAAAGTTATACCTAAGAAAGTTGTCGAGTCAGTCAGTTCTAACACTTCATTGTTAAGGAATAAACTACAATCCCGACTTTTTACATTAGGAAGTGTAAATTCCATGCATTTAGTTTTCTTAGTATTTAATACCAAATTATTAATTTCAAACCAATGAAGAACACGTGACAGAGCACAGTTAACTTTGTCAAAATTAGGTTTATTACGATCAACTTTAAAAATAAGTGAGGTATCATCAGCAAAAAGTACAATGTCACATAGTCCTTTTACGTAAAAGGGCAAATCATTAATATAGAGTAAAAATAAGAAAGGGCCTAGAATAGATCCTAGTGGAACACCCATTTTTAGGTGAGATCCAACCGATTTACAATTATTTACATCAACCGTCTGAACTCTTTGATTCAAGTAAGAGGCAATAAGATCAAGCGCAGCATTACGCACGCCATAGTGATTAAGTTTGCAAAGTAATGTTTGATGGTCCACGCAATCAAAGGCTTTAGATAAGTCACAAAACACTCCGATTGCATTCTGTGACTTTTCCCATGCGTCGTAAATGTGCTTAAGAAGCGCGGCACCCGCATCAGTTGTTGATTTGCCTTTGGTGAAACCATATTGTTCACTATGCATGATTTCATTGCTATAAACAAATTCTGACATTTGGTTTAGTATAATTTTTTCGAAAATTTTACTTAAAGTGGGTAAAATAGAGATAGGTCTATAATTTCCGGTATTAGTCTATCGCCACTTTTGAACAAAGGAACTACTTTACTATTTTTCATTAAGTCTGGGAAAGTACCGGTTTCAATACATTTGTTAAAAATTAAGGATAATTGTGGAGCAATATCATTTATAATACTTATTAGTAATTTTACTGACATACCCCAAAGATCACCGGTTTTTTTCATATTTAGATTTCTAAAAGTTTTAACAATTTCATATGATGTAACAGGTTTAAAAACAAAACATTTATTACTGGCTCTTACGTTATTCGTCAATTCGACGATTGCATCACATGGTGAAGAATTTAAATTACCCGTGACTATTAAAGGAATTTCGTTAAAAAAAGTCTCAAAAATAGCCGCCACAGTTGAATTTGAATTTATTTCAATATTATCAATTTTTAACTTAATAGGTCCATTAGCAGCCCTATTTTTCCCAGAAACACTAGATAAAACATCCCAAGTTGCCTTTATTTTATTTTCTGAGTTTAAGATTTTATTTCTTATGTAAATCGACTTAGCTTGTATGCAAACGGTCTTAAATATTTTAGAAAAAATCCTAACTTTATTCAAGAATACCGGATCTTGATTCCATTGCCTCTCACTATATAAATCATATAACTTATCTCTACTTTTATATATTCCCACGGTAGCCCAATCACTAAATTTAAGTTTTAGGTATTTAGTCATAGTTTTTGGCTTAAAAACATTATTAAATTCTTGTAACAAAAAACCGAAAATGTTATTATATAAATTATTTGGATTATCATCGCTCATGTTTAGTTTACCCACTTTTTGCTGAACATTATTCTTAAATGTTAGGACCCGGTTTTTTGTAATTGGTCTACAAGTAAACTTTTGGGGCTTTTCACTTTCGTGATTAATTAATAGAGAAAATTTTAGACCACAGTGGTCTGAACTTAAATTTGTCATTACTGTTTCTTCATAAATGTTACAGCGACAGAACACATTATCAATACAAGTCGCGGAAATACTAGTAATACGAGTAGGTTCAAAAAAGACGTTCAGTAAGTTAAAAGATTTAAACAAATTTAATAAACGTACACTAGACGAATTTTCTTGTAATATATCTACATTGAAATCACCGCAAACAATCACGGACTTGTTTTTATGACAAAGCTTAGTTAAAATATCCTCCATTTTGTTTTCAAATTCATCAAAGTCACTAGAGAGGGGTCGGTACACGCACAAAATAATATGTTCATTGAGCTCAATGCAGGATAGTTCAATAATTCGCTCGACAGAGAGCGCCACTATATCTGATCGAGACTTTAACACTACATCGTTACGAGCTAAGATAAGTGAGCCACCGCGAATAGCTTTCTCTCTACAGAACGAACTTGACAATTTATAATTTTCTACATTTATAATATTGTTATTCTTTGATAACCAGTGCTCTGTAATGCACAATAAACTTATGTCATATTTTTGAACAAAGAGTTCCACTTCCAATTCCTTGCCACCTAAGCCTTGTATATTTTGATGGATAATATTTAACAACTTAGGCTTTGTCTTATCCATTAGTTTAAAGTGGAACGCTTATGTTCTGTCAGTAATATATTATTTAAAGTACATTTATTTTTCGTTATATCTGTTATAACGAAGTTTTTTAAATTAAATGCTACTAAAGTAGCAATTTGTTTTTTATAATATAAAGGCAGATACATTGTACCTTTTGTCATCCTAAACCTATTATAAATAAATTTATTTACATCAAAGTAAAAGAATGCATCACTATGACGGTATGTCAAATTATATAATGTCAAATTTAAATTATATATATATTTATTTTGTTTGTCTGAATAAGAAGATGAATATGGAAATGCACAAATTACAATTTTACATTTATTTTTATTATGTAATTTCAATAACTTTTCAATATTACTAATTATTTCAATTTTCTTAATTGACAAACCATCTCCATGTAATAGTACAATAGTACTGTTTTCAGTCAACTTTGAGTCAAATTTAATTATTTTATCTATATTGTGCTGGTAACTAGCACCAGGTGAGCATATATTATGTACATTATTTAATTCCCTACTTAAAAGAGATCCAAAGCCCTGACCTAATTGGTCAGAAAAAACAAAGTAATTATGGTTGTGCACAACAGAGGACCTATTATTAATTTGATTTTTATTCATTATATTTATGTTTTTATTACTACTTTTAGTATGTATAGCCGAATCACCCAACACCTCAGAGTTTAGTTTAGAAACAACATTTAATTTTTCACTTAAACAATTACAGTTAACATAATTATTAGTTAATGACTCAATCCGCTCTAAGTTATAACTACATAGGTCAACTAAATTACCTGTAGCTTCAATATGTTCCTTAATTTGATTCTGAGAAGATTCATATTTTTTACTTATTGAATGCAATGCAGAAGTTAATTGAGAGATTTCCTCATGCAAGTTTTGGGTGTCTCGCTCATACAGTGACCTACTCTCAATCATTTTCCTATTATAAACACTTACTTTTTTAATTAATGTGGAGCGTTCAATTTGTAAATTCTTTATTTTCTTTGCAGGAAATTTGTTTTTGATGAGATTCTTACATTTTTTAATTAATTTCTTAACCTTCATATACTTTTTTAATTTTTTATGACTTGAAAAGTATATGGGGTGCACAATACTTGACTCATCTTTTGTTAGATCAATTATAGTAGAATTTACATTTATGAAATTTGATTGAGTAGGTTGTGAGTTGCATTCAACCAGCTCCTCATATAAGCTATGAGTATGCTGACTTTCTACATTTAATTTGCAGGTTTCTAGGTCTGAAATAGTTATCCTAGCCTGCACCAAATCAGACTCAAGCTCTGATATGCGATCTAATGCCCTCTCATGCTCATTGCTGCACTGGTCAAATGCAGTCACTATATTTCTTAACTGATCTCGCTGAGCCACAATATCCAAATAATTGGTATGTAGTTCAGCGAGCTTACCTTTAAGATTAGTATTTTTTATTACAATATCTTTAATTTCCTCTTCACTGTCCTCTCGTTCCTGCAGTAGCTTGTTGCATAAATCTTTAGAAGATTTTAATTCTTCTAAAGCCAGTTTTAACTTTTGCTCCAAATCCTTTGCAGAGGCCTTGCGAGTTGCAATTATTCTTTCCATTGTTGAACCTGGGTACAAATTACCTTTTAGATACAAATGGGAGTTTCAAAATGCTTGTTTTATGTATATAAGTAAGGTAAAGTGAAAGTAATAGTTTTGTATGAGGCCAATGTTTTTGTCTTCAACTTTACTTCCAACTAGTCAAGTAAAGAGAGTCAATAACGGTGCCAGAGTCTGTGGATGGACGTAACTCACTATAAAATGAGTAGTTGTTAGTTTAATGTAAGTGTAATTATATTAAAAGTAAAATAAAATACTCCCCGGGATTGAAGAAATTTGAATTCGACATCCGTTGGTTGACAGCTCAGTATATTTCTTTGTTCTTATGAAATTAAGCACGAAGACAAAGTACAAACAATAGCACTATAGTAAAATGGTATTTTTAAATACAAAATGAGATAATTGCACTTAATGAATATACATAAAGTAATTTAATATTAATTAAAATGTACAGAGAAATTTTCTGACGACTAGTTGTCAGTGTTGCCACCAAGCAACTCCTATAACTCCTATAACTATATATATATATATATATTCTCCGCGTGAAACTATTTCATATGGGTAAGTAGATAGGTTGGTTTTATATATACGAATATTAATAAATATAAACATTTAGAGTTAAAATGATTTACAATCACTAATAACACTATGATGAAGGGATTTATATTATCACTAGCTGTTGCCCGTGATTCTTTATGACTACGATCATAAGCCATATAAATATTTTTTACAGTGTACGTGGACGCAGTTATGGGCAACAGCTATCCCTGATCAAGTACTTTACCTGAGTAAATAAGTGTAAAAACCTGCATAACATTTTTTTTTTTCCTATATAGCGCGGGCGAAGCCGCTGGGAACAGCTAATTATTGAATAAGAACCTCTCCCCTGCACGAATAAAACGTCAACATCTTGGAGACGATTATTTCTATTTCAACCAAACATGGATAAGAACCATCTCCATAAGGACCATCTCGACTAGCTTTCGATTAAAAAAACCGCATTCAAATCCGTCCACGCATTTGGCCGCAAATTTGCCACAGACTGACACACAGATACACAGATACACATCTGTGTATCTACACAGATCGACAGGTAAAACTTATAACACCCCTCTTGTTAGTCGGGGGTTAAAAAAAGTAAAAGAGTTTTATACGCGATAATTTTTTATGAATTTTATATTTTTTTTAGCGTTAGTGCTTTGCAATTCTGTGTTTTATGTCATTAAAATGACAAAAAACTATTAATTTGTTCTATAAGTCTAATAAAGAATACTGAAAACAGATGCTATTTCGTTGACAAAAACATTTTTTTATTACTCTAACAATAAAACATAACTTTATTGGCCTTCTATGCTTTGAAAGCTTTGCTTTGTCACGAATTAAGACATTTGTTTATTACTTAATCATCCTTCAATTAAATTTCAAAATTAGTGTTTCCTTTGGAATTGGAATGGAATTTTATGTTAAGGACTTATTTTCTCCGCTCTGCCAATTGAGCTTCCGCGTCCTACCTATCTAGATGAATATAGCATTTTATATAAAATAGTATAGAATAACATTAAAATTATTTCACACCCTATTTTAAGTTTGGAATTACTCATTTAGATCTCCCTTTTTACTATTATAAATAATAGAAATATTGTAAATCCATCTCTTAATTCCCTAAGATCTACGTCATGGACCATGTACCTGAATATTGTTTTAATAACTAGTGAACCGCTCATATACGCCAGTACCAAAAATTTATAAATTAAATAATATCACTATAATCAATTAAATAAAGTTCGTTCAAATTCGTTCTTTTGTGAATGTCATGAATGACCATATTAATTATATCATATCATATTAATTTTATCATATTAATTGTATTTTAATCTGGATGCAACGGGAGTAATCGTAGTATGTCCAGATTATTATCTTTTTCGTATACCAAAAAAATACTTTTATATAGGTTTTAATAAGCTCATAATATCCTGGCTAGCACATATTTTTTCAAACGGTATATTTAATAATTTGAAGTGGGTGCAGGGTAGATCATTTGTAATGGCATACCTTTGTTATTTATAAAACACGACTATTAGGACTCACATTTAGAATGAGGTGGGTCACTAGCCGCCTATTGTTTAAAAAAGCGTTCTTCAACATCAACAAAATACTCCTTATCAAAAAAGGCTTATAAATAATTAGGGTAACTCAATTGAGTGATCCTTCCACGAAAATATTTACCCAGTCATTTATTTTCCCGAAAATAAAGAGAAAATTACTTGCTTTGAATCAAGTTGGTAGTTTCTCATCAACCTGAGCGGATACAATTAGATCAGATGTTTAAAATTTTAAGGAAACAAGCAAATTATTAAACTATAGGATCTTTAATACATATTATAGAAAAATGTTGTATAACATAATATGGAACTTTATATTACATACTATTCAAAACAATTTTATATGTTATGCACAGCTATAAATTATTTTTTATTCCTGACTATATTATTACCGTTTTAAAATAATTATTACAATGTCACCACTTGTGTTTGATCGCTAATAACCAAGTTACAATACTCAGATAAGATTTAACCGTAAAATAAAAGTATAATATGTAAAATTAATTTATTGATGTTTTTAATAATTGCTAACAGTTCTTGTATAGACGATCAGTCAAAATAGTATAATTATTTATGTAAGTTTGTATTTCTACAATGATAGATTATATATAAAACTCATGAAAACACTTTTAGTGTTTTCCAATCGTCAGCTGTAATGTGTCAATTGTATTGCTCCCCTGAGTGGCTGATCTGTATCACGCGCTGAAGTATTTTATTTATCTGAACGAAATTGCATTTTATATTCCTTTAGTGATTTTATGATTTCCAGATAAATTTTCCTATTAAAATATTGTTTAAGCTATTCTTCAACTATTTGCTTATTACTTCTTTATTTGGTTATTATTATGTATTATTTAAATTATGTAAATATAGAATGAAAAATAAACCAACAAGGGCAGGGATTCGAACCCGTGACCTCTGGGAAACCGTAACGTCGCTCTACCGATTGAGCAATACGGTAGCTTACGGTAAATTCTATATTTATATAAGCTTAACATGGCTACACATGTTTAAAGATATTTTCAAACACATGTAATATTTATTGTAGGTATTTATTTTCTAGTAGGTTAAGATAATTTTAAAAACCTATATTAAAAATATATGAAATTGGAAACGAGTTATTTCTCTATTTTTAGCAATAATTTCTACAATAGTTATGTAGGATTTGTTCTTAATGTTCTTGACACTTGAAGAAAAGATTATCTTTTCTTCGTGTAACACAGTCCATACATGTTGCGATACCTATCTCGAATATATAAAAATATTTATAAAATAGATTTTTCTAGCACGAAATGTACATTACGATAAAAGCTTTCGTGGTTATTGCTATAAAATCGTCGAGTAGATTAAATATTTTCATTAGTTTAATTGCTTTTTCGTACTATCCTTAAAAAGCTCTTATTAAATGTTCAAATAAATAATTAATAAGTTTTAATTCGAGAATTAAATTACAATCAGTTTCTCGAGTTGTTAGTTTAAATAACTGTTCTGTGGATAATTTACTACGAACTCATGAAGGTTAATTGTAACGTTAAATTTTGAAGGTGAAACCTAACCATGTTCAAATGTTGTTTATGTAATTGTTTTGTTACATAATAACAACAAAATGTAATAAAGTTGTTAATACGATTAAGTATACAATGATGAATATAGTGCTTATAACAAACGTAGACATAAAAGTGATATTTTAGTAATATGTGGTTAAAATTTATAGAAACTAGTAACAGGGTCTTTGGCATTAATGAAGCAAATAAAAAAATAAATAAATATCCTAAATTCTATACTATATTAACATATCTGTGGGATGTACTTACTTTGTGTTTTGTCCGTGTATTCCAAAGAATGTAGAATTGAGTCGATTGTAGCGTATGTGCCAGTAGGTTCTTATCATTTTTAAGGTTAAACATCTTTTAATAAAATGTAATAAAACATTTTAAAACCTTGGACTAGAAAAACACCAAAAAAGATAAATTCAGAACATTAGCGCTAATAGACTACTGTGTATACTAGAACAAGTCAGCACTCAAGGGACCAATACAATAGTCTGACCTTTGGAAAACATCATAATTATTCTCATTAAATTGTTACAGATTCCAACCTTGTAGTAATGAAACTTACAAAAATAACTTAAATAAAGTATCTGACTATTATCTTAGTAAAAAAAAAATAAATTGATCATTGACGTTCCAAAAACCACGAACTTCAATATAGTAGCAAAAAAATATAGAAACTTAACAATTATAATGTACTTAGAAAGTAATTAAAAGTTTCAAGTTAAACCAATTAAAGCAAAATTATTGTTATAAAATGCTATTCTGTTATTCGTTAAAATGGAATTAACTATCTTACCACAACATTATATCTAGACGAAATTGAAAATCAAATAGGGTTCATATTTCTTATAATGTTATTGGGAAAGTTGACTTTGTCAGTTAAACATATCCGTTTTCACAACGATATTTTGTTGATATTAATAGTTTATTACACTTGATCAAGCAGGGTCTCTTATAATACGATTGCTTGAAGAAAGATAAACGACATTTCAAAAACATAGCGTCAACAGACGAAAAGTATAAATTTATACCAAAATATACGCATGTTTTAAATCAGATATACAATTATATTATAAACATCAAAGTAGCAAAAACCAATTAAATGTTTATCAACTTTTCTTTTTATCTCGTCTTTACACTTGAAGAAGTTTGTGATACAAACAGAATTATCAAGACATGTTCTATCCAACTGTCAGTTGTAGCGACAATATAAAAATGCTTTAGTTAGATTTAATCTACTATTATGTTGAAAATTATAAAATAATATTTTTAACGTACTAATGAGTACTATGGGATAAGAACAACATAAAATAATATATATATATATATATATATAAATTAAATAGAAGTAATAAAAAAGTTATTAGTACATCAGAAGTTCATTGCTCCCTCTCTTATGGTAGCGAAAAAAATGTATATGTTTATAATTAATTTTATAATTTGTTTTGACTACTTGTAAACTAATTAAGTTTGGCTACATATAATAAATGAGTAAAATTTATTATGTTCTTTTTTAACGTCAATCCAAAATAATAATATGACATCGGGAAACTATTCAAAATTCAGATGGAGACTGTTCTATTAAAATGAGAATGAAGGATTGAAATGAGGTTTGAGGGTCCCATTAACATTTACATACATAGTAAAATATATCTTCATGTTTTAGTAATGATTGTGATATTTATTCATTGGTAAAAATAGTAATAAAGGAAGATGTGCGTTACTGAAATGAAAACTACGAGCACTGCTATAAATACCTATTTGTTTTCGATATCCAAAAGCGGGCTGTTTAATTCTTACGTGTTATTTTTTTTAACCGACTTCTTCAAAAAGGAGAAGGTTCTCAATTTGGCTGGTTTTTTTTTATGTATGTACACCGATTTCTCCGCGGTTTCTGAACTGATTTACGTAATTCTTTTTTTGTTTGATGCGGAATAGTTTCGAATTGATCCCATAAAAATTTGATTCAGGTAGGCTCATTAGTTTTTATTTTATGAGCATTTTAGTCCAACTTTTGAACTAACTCCTCCGGAAGGAAATCAAAACGTGCTGTGACTAATGACATCTGTTGTTTTGTATATGTGAAGTCTTTAATAGTCTCACAAGAACGTGAAATTGTGTTTCAAAGAGATTTTTTATTGAGAAGACTACTTTTATCCGTTCCCGTTTCTTGAGATCTATATTTTTTAAGGCGAGCAGCACCTTTTGTAGGTCTACCCATGGGTAATTGATAATGTAGCAATAAACTAAAAAGTGTTAAATAAAAATAACTACGTTAAAAAAAACCGACTTTAAAACTAAAAAGTAATAAATTCATTATTTATATATATAGATTTAATATTTATTAGGTATATACTTCCTATTATTTATATGTCCTATTTACTAAAAGGTTTGAAGTCGGTGCCAAGCCATTTAGTATTAAAGGATTCGGTTGAATACATTTTCGTAATTATTTATTTTTAAATATTTCGTAATTATATATTCCTTGGTAAAATACGTTGATAGCAAAAGAGTTTACTTCCATTCCATAAAAAAAATTATGATAGGTGCTCAAACGAATCAAGTAGGAAAGTTCAAGACATAGACATACCAAAATCTTTTATTCGACAAGACGAAAACGATAATTACCGACTCCACGCGATGAGCCTAGAAATTCAAAACGAATAGGTGACCATAGGAGATTTTTGTATTCCACTAGCTTTGAAGTGGCGCAACTTAATTTATGATTGGTCCCCAGCATTATTAAAATTCTATCTTAATGCATTTCAAATGACTCTCCCAGATCAAAGTAATTTAGTAAGATGGGGCAAAGCCACCGAAAAGTCTTGCAACATCTGTGGGGAGGCAATAGGAACTGCGAAACACCTATTAGTAGGGTGTAGGGTACTTCTAGATAAAGGTCAATACTCGCGTCGCCACGACAAGGTATTAGAAATTATACGGGAAGCGGTTAGTCTTTCAGTAGCTAGAGCGCGGAAGGGTATAACAACCACCAAACGATCTGTAGAATTCGTAAAAGAAGGCTCCTCAAAAATTCAAAATCGAAGCCTTATTCAATGGACACGTATGAAAAGCATTACAAAATCCCTGGGGATGTTGATGTTTCGTCATCCAGACCGGACTTATTCCTGTATTCGAAACATCTGAGGCGCGTGATACTTGTGGAGCTTACTGTTCCTTAGGAAACAAATATCCCAAGGGATCACATATTCAAGCTCAATAAGTACTACGAACTGTCCGACGAACTGATCAGGAATGGATTTATAGTTAGTTTATACGCGGTAGAAGTGGGAGCGAGAGGTATAACAGCAAAATATCTCTATAGCCTACTTAAAGACCTTGGCCTTTCTAGAACAAGCATCGGTTTATTTCTAGAACGTATTTCAACGCACTGCTTGCACTCCTCTCCTTGCAACGCGATGGGCCCGGCACCCGCACGATGAATCCATGGATTGCTACGAAGCTTCGTCATATAATTAGCAAATTAAATAAAATATACTTAATGGGACGGTATCTTGTTCCACTGTGCTTTATTATTATATTTTGTTTTCTATTTTGTTTTGATATAATTTCTCACCATTCACAAAACTGTTAAAGTGTACCAAAAGACCTTAAGCTCGCATTTAGTATTATTCCATAATGGATAAATAAAATATGTCAATTAATAACACAAGTCTAATATTATGGATGTAATCGTAATTTTTATTTAAAAAGTCTAATTAGGTACCCTCATATTTCGTTTGCGTGAGCATCCCGTGAATCATAAACAAAGGGTCCGATAATAATTTAGATTTTTATACCGTCAAGTTAAGTGCAAAAGTGATCCAGTGACGATCCACCATGGCGATGAGAGTGTTCCTTGGGTTTAAGTGGTCGTTCGGACGGTTTCTATGCCAACGAGTTCCATATAAATGTGCCCGCTCTCCGATATAGGTACCGCCTGTATCCATAAAGGTTTCCCTACCGCTAATAAAAGATAAATTACATTTAAAATTAAGATGTAAAACACGAATACCTTACATTTTATAAATATATCTTTTTGTATCTTTATTTAAATATATATAATACAGGAATAATATTTCTTCTTAGAACTTGATTTTTTTTTAAGTTGTTGTAAAATCTTTGGCAGTTAAAGGAGACGTAAGCTTAAACTAAGTAAAGAAAATGTAATGCCATATCGGTATTTCAACGGGCCATTATTAGAGCTCTAGGCGATTTAGCAAATACATACGTCATCGAATACGTCGACGATATTTTGATTATTGCGGAGACTATTGAGGAAGGTATTAAAAGACTCGGCGTAGTTTTGGAAACATTAACAAAAGCCGGGTTTTCCTTAAATTTGGCAAAGTGTTCGTTCTTGAAAACGCAACTAGAGTTTCTAGGATATGAAATCAAATCGGGAGAGATTAGGCCTAACCGTAGAAAAGTAGAGGCGTTATCTACTCTACCTCCATCATCATAATAAAGGTAAAGATATGGCACACGCGGATTTCTTGTCGCGAAATCACCCACCCATTATTAATCATAAACTTAATACAAATTCAAAACCGTCTAAAGACTTAAAGTTCAGTTAAATAGTTAATTTAACTGAACTCTCCGATAATTGGTTACTTGCTGAACAAAAGCGGGATTCTGACACTTCGAAGCTTATTTCCGACTTAAATAGTAGACCGTTAAACGATGACGTAGCTAAGACGTATGAGATTCGTAAAGGTGTCCTTAATCGAACGATTCAGCGCAACGGGCGTTCTAAGTGTTTGCCAATACTTCCTAAAGCTATCAGGTGGTCAGTAGTTAATAACGTTCATGAGACACTCATTCATCTCGGTTACGATAAAACTTTAGAAAAACTATACGATTGCTATTAGTTTGAAGGAATGTCTCGTTAAATTAAGAAATTTATTGACGCTTGTATTACTTGTAAGGTGGCAAAATCATACTTGGGTAAGGTACAAGCTCAATTACACCCCATAACTAAAGTAGGCTCGCCCTGGCATACCGTACATATAGACGTGACGGGGAAATTAAGCGGCAAGAGCGACCATAAAGAATACGTTTTTGTTATTATAGACGCGTTCACTAAATACGTATTACTATTTCACACGCCTAATATCGATTCTAAAAATAGTATCAAAGCGGTAAGAGATAGTGTAGCTCTGTTTGGTACCCTGACTCGAATCATCGCAGATCAAGGTCGTTGTTTCGTCAGCAAAGAGTTTAAAGAGTTCTGTGTTAGTAGCAACATTAATTTGCATTTAGTCGCGACTGGTTCTTCGCGTGCAAATGGACAGGTAGAACGAGTAATGTCAATATTAAAGTCAATGTTAACTGCGGCAGAGGTAAAGGATCGTCTATGGCAGGATTGTTTAGGCGATGTACAACTTGCAATTAACTGCACTGTCAATCGAACTACAAAAGCTAGTCCGTTAGAATTACTAATCGGTAAGGTAACGCGGCCTCTATCGTTGATGGCGACAGATGACGTAGAACCAGAAGTTGATTTAGACGTCATAAGGGAAGATGCATTACATAATATTGAGAAAGCGGCACAATATGAAAAACGTAGATTTGATCAAACAAAGGCAAAGGTAAATAAATTCTCGGTAGGTGATTTTGTTTTAATTATGAATGAAGAAAGAAATCAGACAAAGTTAGATCCGAAATTTAAAGGTCCGTACGAGGTCATAGAAGTTCTGGAAGGCGATCGTTATAACTTAAAGGCTCTTAATTGTAATCGTACCTACAAATACGCTCACGATAGGTTGCAAAAAGTACCAGATTACCAGGGTATAACTGATGAACTGAGATTGATGTAGATCAAAGTAACGATGAAAACGAACAGAGTACTTAAGTATCCATGATGATTGGACTGTACCAGAGGTTGTCGTGTAGCTATAGCTCAGTGAAAATCGGTGTCTACTAGTTGTAGTCCGTGAGTACGCGGTCAGCAGTCAACTCTGGCGGAAGTCAGGTTCAGTAGGAATATAGAGTCCTGTAGAGACTCGGCGTTCAATTAGGTTGTTCGCATAAAAATAAGTAACTGAAGGTTACTGGACTATGTTTAGTCATGAATCACATGTAGATTATAAGTTTTCCAGCGAGTCTGGACTAGTTGATGTCTCTAGTGAGATACCGCGATAATTAAATCAGTTATACTCTGATAGTAATTTAATTGGTAATCTAATATTCAAATATTTGCTATACTTTGAGCATTCAGATTGAGAATTTGATCTAAAGGACTTATTTAATTTTTTTTTTGTTATAATTATTATTATTATTTTCGATTGACTGGATAGTCAATAGGTACAATAATAGGTCAGGATTGACCGAACTATATGATACTGTGTGCTAAATATTGTTACAGAATAACACACAGGGACGTGTGTCCCGTAGGATGACGTGACGTGTCGGGGAAGTCATTAGTACGGGAGCTAAATGACAACGACGCGCAAGCGATACGTCATCGCTTCGGCAGAGTCCGGTCTACGATCGTGCGGGTCGAGTTGAAGATGTATTCTCACTCACTTTACCTTCAGCTACCGTGCGGGAAAGACGATGACGAAGCTTCTTAGCATTCCATGGATTCACCGTGCGGATGCCGGGCCCATCGCGTTGCAAGGAGAGGAGTGCAAGCAGTGCCTGGGACTTTCGACCCAGAAATAGGTTTAAGGGGCCCCTTTATTATGCGCAAAAACGCTCACCTTCACCCTCCACACTCCTCTCCCTACCTAACCAAATTTGGAAAGAACCTACTAATGCCGCCTTTGAAATACGTTCTAGAAATGAACCGATGCTTGTTCTAGAAAGGCCAAGATCTTTAAGTAGGCTATAGAGAGATTTCGCTGTTATACCTCTCGCTCCCACTTCTACCGCGTACAAACTAACTATAAATTTATTCCTGATCAGTTCGTTGGTCAGTTCGTAATACTTACCGAGCTTGAATGTGTGATCCCTTGGGATGTTTGTTTCCCAAGGTACAGTAAGCTCCACAAGTATCACGCGCCTCAGATGTTTCGAATACAGGAATAAGTCCGGTCTGGATGAAGAAACACCAACATCCCCAGGGATTATAAAAAACAAATAGATTTTTTAGTAACATTCAATTGAAAAAACTTCGTTATAAGGGATATAACGAAGTAAATGTAATTTAAATAATGTAGTACTGACAGAACATAAACTAAATAATAAGACAAAACCTAAGCTGTTTAATATTGTCCTTCAAAATATACAAAGCTTAGGGGGCAAGTTATCGGAAATGGAACTCTTAATCCAAAAATATAACATAAGTTGATTGTGCATTGCAGAGCACTGCTTGTCCAAGAATAACAATTTTATAAATGTACAAAAATTATAAATTGTCAAGTTCGTTCTTTAGAGAGAAAGTGGTAGTCGCGGTGGCTCACTTATCTTAGCTCGTAATGATGTAGTATTAAAGTCTCGATCAGACATAGTGGCGCTCTCTGTAGAGCAAATAATTGAACTATCCCGCATTGACTTCAATGTACATATTATTTTATGTGTGTACCGAACTTTCCTTGGTGACTTGGATGAATTAGGAAACAAAATCGGTGATTTTTATAAGCTTTGTAAAAACAAGTCCCTGCTAGTGTGCGGTGACTTCAATGTAAATATATTACAAGTAACTTCGCATACGCTTCCTAGTATACGTTTTTTTAATTTATTTAAATCTTTTAACTTATTGAACGTATTTTCGGAATCACTCGCATTACTGGTGTTTCCGTGACTTGTATTGATAATGTGTTCTATCGCTGTAACATTTTTGAAGAAACTATAATGACGAATTTAAGCTCAGACCACTGTTATTAAAAATTTTCTCTGTTTATTAAACCGTGGGAACATACAAAAGTTAAATTTATGCAAGGGTGAGATGTAATGAAATCATGATCATATTTTTGAATAAAGTTAGGAATGTCTATAAAATATTAAAGAACGTTTGCGTACAAGCTAAGTCGATTTATGTAAGAAATAAAATCTTAAACTCAGAAAATAAAATAAAGGCAATTTGCGATGTTTTATCTAGTGTTTCTGGGAAAATTAGGACTGCTAATAAACCTATTAAGTTAGAGATTGATAATATTGAAATAAATACAGATTGAAATGTGGCAATTATTTTAGAGACTTTTTTAACGAAATTCAGGTACGCGAAATTATAACAGTCACGCGTAATTTAAATTCTTCACTATTTGATGCAATCGCCGAATTGACGAATTGAGTTCCTTTTTTTAAAAGTGGCGATAGACAAGAAACGCCCGGTTGATTATAGGTCAATATCTATATTGTCTACCTTAAAGTCTTCGAAAAAAATATTTTTAACAAAATGACAGAGTTCGTTTATAGCAATAAAATCATGCATAGTAAACATTATGGTTTCACTTAAGGCAAAACTACAACTGATGCGGTTGCCAAGCTTCTTAAGCATATTTACGACTCATAGGACCTTCTCCTACACAGAATGCAATCGGGGTGATTAGAGCATCAAACTTAACCACTATTGTGTGCAAAGTGCTGCGCTTGATCTTACTGCCTCTTACCTGAATCAAAGAGTTCAGACGGTTGATGTAAATTATTGTAAATCAGCTGGCTCTTACCTAAAAATAGGTGTTCCACAAGGATCTCTTCTTGGCCCTTTTTTATTTTTACTCTTTATTAATGATTTGCCCTTTTACGTAAAAGGACTATGTAACATTGTACTTTTTGCTGATGATACCTAGTTTATTTTTTAAATTGAACCTAGTAAGTCTAATTAGGACGCTTTATATAAGAGATAAAACAGTTCTAACTTCTACAGAAAAATTATAAGCAACACACTGAGCAAAAAAAGTAAAAACGACTCGGAGCACAAACGTTATTTCTGAGCTCCATTCTTAATAACGCCCTAAAGATATAATATTATAATAAATACATATATTAATTACCAAATTAAAATTAAATATTGAATTAATTAGTAAATCTATATTTATTTAAGTGACTCTACTACTACTTCTACTCATGTTAGTCAATATTACCAGACTTTTATGGAAGTTCTTCCGTTAATAATTAATTAAGAAAAAAATTATATTTAAAAATAATCAATACATGTCATTATTTTATTTTTATACAACAAAAGCAAAAACTCTATTATAGAAATATAAAACACAAGATGTTATAACAAAGCTTGCATTATCAGTAATATAATACGCTATTGTATCTCGTTGATGATTCACACTGACGGTTCTTGGCTCCTTCAAGTGCCAGCAAGTTGTTGACATACCTTTTATTAAGTTATAAAAGAAACTCACAATACAGGTAGGAATTACTATAAGTAATAATAAGTAGAAGTAATTATAAGTATTTCTATATAATAGAAATTAGGTAAAAGGTCTTTAAGATTATAGGGTTATATCGTTACCTAAAAACGCTTTTTTTTCATACTTTTACTTTCTTTTTAAATCCTTATCTAGCAAAGTAAGTTACCTAATAATTGTATAATATAATCAATATTAGGAAGTTTTATTTATAATAATCTTACAATTGCTTTATTTGCATAAATATTACTATAATAGCTCTTTGCCTTTTATTTACATGTCACGTTCTTATTATTTTTAAATAAACTGAAATCTAAAAGTTAAAATTTGGTTAAACAATTTTATTAAAAAATAAAAAAACAAATTTTTGGTACATAATAATAATCTAAATTCCATAAGAATAGAACAAAACATATTAGTCACATAACAACGGTCTTGTCAACACGACTGGTACAATTTCGTCAATTAGGGAGATAATAATAATAATAAGAGCCAGCACACTTGATTTAATTCATTTGAAGGTTTCTTCAAGTCGGCAGACGCACTCACTTTAATTTAAATATTTCTTCCTTAATATTCCAAGTGCTGAACATTGTTTTATTCTAAGTATAGCGTGATATTTATTTGAAAGATTTATGATAAACTAGTTGTCGGCGCGACTTTGCTCGCGTGGAGTACGGAAGGGAGAGCGTTTGTAAGAAAGGTATTCTTTTTAACATAGATATATTTTCTCAAAAAAAAAAACATATTTTTCCCATTATATCATTATGTTATAATGTTAGTATTATTATGTTAAATCAGAATAATTCAATTTTATAATTGTAAGACATTTAAATACATTATTATTGACAATTAAAATTATATTATTTCTTTTACTAATTTAAACGTAATTTTTCGTAACAAACAATAAGTACAGTATTTTTAACTTCCTTGCTATTCTAAAATTATTAATATACATTTTCCAAATTGTAAATTAAACTTTTTAACCCTTTAATATTAAACTATTATACATCTCAACAATAATTCATAATACTATAAATTTTAAAACGTGTTTCAATTAATATACTTTATGATAACTCTTGTTCAAATGTAAGTTCACAGACCTGGATAGTTTAAATAACGAAGTATTTTAATAACAATTAAAATTTTTCAATATTTGAACTTCGTGAAACTTCATGAATAACACAATTTGCAATGAAATTAAATTTTCTTTTTTTTTCTTACAACAGAAAAAAATATTTAGTTTTTATGAAACTAAATATTTAAAAAAAAATTTTTTTTTTTTTTAAATTTTCTTTTCTTTTTAAGTATACTGTATAAGATACGTCTTAGACCATATTTTTTTTTATTATGAAAACAAAATATAATTTAAGGGATTCTGTAAAATGCATTTAACTTTTACACATGTAGCCATACAAACAAAAAAAATATTATATATTTCAATGATAAACAATTAAATAAATATCTAGTTTGTATAGTGAAGGAGATATACATATGATATACCAATTTCAATTCTTAACAAATAATAATTACAACAAATAATAATAAAATGATATAATTTAACAAAACGGAAGGACCATGACAGACACGACTTGTCTGGAAACAATTAACAAACTAATTTATCGTCATAACATGTGTAAACATGGATTGCATTCCCGGATTTGAATTACTAGTAATTATATTAAAAACGTTGTCGGTAATATTAAAATTTACCTAAATAAAATGTAATTTTATCTATTTTCAAACTAATGTATATGTATGCAATAGTAATTTATAATAGATTTAGCCTCTAGATCTAGTCCCAGATCAGCACTGATTAACTAGGCTCATGAGGTGTTTCCATGGAATGTCCTCTTTCTGGCAGCTGTTGAGGGCTTACCTGCAGAACAGAGAGGTCCTGTGGCAGTGCGGCGACCGGCGGGTTTATCGGTGTAGTATTAGCTGCGGGGATCCACAGGGCCCGTTTTGTGGTACCTCGGCTGTGACTGGCTGCTCCTCCAGCGCATGAGGGTGTACTGTTATGCAGATGATACCCTCGTAGCAGCTAAGGGGGGTGTAGCTTTGCACAGAGGCGGCCAGGGTGGTAACAGTCCGTGCAACGCTGGTGGCGGACCATATAAACCATACCATACCATAGGGCTGTGGGGACTCAGGAGCATGGCTCTCTACGGCGCTCCCATATGGACGGAAGCCCTCACCCGCGACTCCGAGGGCAGGGTGATCTAGGGCGACCATCGCGGTGAGGGTGATCATGGGATCACCAGCGGATCATCTGCAGTGTCTCACTGTCGAGCGTCATTCCGAAGATGCTCTCCAGCGCAGACGTTTGGGTTGCCACGGCCTCCTTCTGCGAGCAAATCATTGCTGTGGAATGGGTAGACTGGGAAGAAGAAGGCGGAGTACGCCCGTCGTTTCCTTCCCCACCCGTAGTGCCTAGGTGGGATGGGAGGGTAACCCCTCACACTACTCTAAGTTGCTCGGGGCAGCCTCATATGGGGATACCGCCGGGGCGTAAAAGTGAATGCGCAAGAGAGACTCATGAGGTGAACGATACTGAGGATATCAATTACCCTCTTATGAAGTTAGAAAGACGTGATTTTATTAATATTGTAGTTTTAAATAAAAAATACATTTATGAAAAACCTATTCCTTATCGTCTGAACATAGTTAATGCCCTTATTAACTTTCGCGCGTGAAAACTGGCATGTGACTTTGACCCTCAAGACAACCAACGAACTAGTTGGTTTTATATTTTATTGAAGCTAAAAACAAGCTAGGTCAAGGTTAAAGCTAGCTTGAGTGCATTTTTGTATATTTATGTACCTACATACAAAATAAATTCCAAACGATTTACAGCAAAATGAAATAGTTGTAGTTTTTTTTACTCGTTTCAAATAATATAGTAACAATGGACTATAATTATTTTTTTTATTAATGTCCTTTAAAAATATATTAAAAATAATTGGACCAAGATCCCTCTGAGACTCCGGTCATAACTTTAAACAGTTAAGATGTAGGTATACCAGTTCACAACGAGCTTAGACGCTCTCGAAGTCAAGAATGAACTTTAAGATGGTTCCATTAACGACGTTAAAAAGTTTTTAAAACAAGAACATATGATTAAAACATATACGAAGTATATAGCTACCATCAAGAGAGGAGTACATACAACTAAAATCTAATATCAGACTTATAATATCCTAGTAAACAAAACATTATGTTAATAAATGTATAATGTAATAATTAAGAACCTCCGTCATTACGAGTATTTTTAATGTCGTTATATAATCGTTTCCTATAACTGCTGCTTCAAATATTCTTCTGTCTTTTAATGACACTAGTTTTCTATACACAAAATTTGACTCCCTCCAACAATTTACTATCATGGCAAAAGTTGTATTTTTGTGCTGATATTAGAAGTGATCTTACTATTTGACTTGACTTTTGGCTTTGCCTTTTGATATTGTATTCTGAAGATGAGTTTGATAATCAGGAATCCGTTATGTGAAATTTATTCAGCTCGTTGCATTTTAAAAACATACTAGAATAATGGAATTGAATTCAAAATGAAATCCTATTCTAATTTGACAAATAAAGTATCGTTGGCTAGTAAATACTACTTATAGCTATTTATAAATTGTAAATTAATTATTTTTTTATAAAAGAAACGCCTTTGTAATAGAAGTAAGATATATAATTCTGTAGACCGTTTGTATTTTTAATACGAACTCTGAATGTAGTACTAACTACATGTAACATTGTGATGATAGTTAATATTAGATTCATAGACAATATTAGTAATATTATTTTAGTGTATTCGAGAACATATTTGTTATTGTAAAATACCTACATAGGATTAACTTGTAGGAAAATATTTGGTTAAATGTACGTCTTACTTATCTTAAATTTTGTAGTTTAATAAAAGATATATATTTATATATGATATATATTTACTGTTTACTTATTAGTTTGTAATATAAATAATATGTATATGTCGGAGATGGAAGCATATTAGTGGCTTGCTTGATCTTGATGGAGTCATCTGGTACAGGATCCGAGGCGAAGGTCTCAGGCAATTAAACCACACAGTCACAATATGACAATTCTTGTATTAAATGTAGGTAATCAGTTATCGTTACTAATTATCGTTAAATTATCGTGATCTGCAACATATATTTGTCCTACTTTAAATTATTGAAAAAAGGGTTTATTTAGAAAATTGGTATTTATAATTATTTTATGAATTATACGGTTGCTTCTATAAATTTAAGAATGATCATACAAACTATTCTAAAAGACAATAGTCAATATTATAAATAAATAGCAGAACTCATAAAAATCATTAGTTACTCAAAGTCTCTAATCAAGTTGAATGTAATTGAGTCGTTGGATACTAACGAGTAAAAGGTATTTTCTCCAAGGGAATAATTTGTAAGACAAATAGTTTAATCCAATCAGTTCTGTGTTTTGAAAACCAACTTCCCGCATCCAACTTCCATTTACATTTAGTTTTTATTTGCATCGGTTTATTTAAAACTACAATCTTGGTATTTTTAATGCAAAATTGTCTAAAATACACTGACTTAATTTAAATTGTTTTTTATATGAGCTCTTCAATAAACTCAAATTCACAATAAAACTAATTAATGTATTCCGTCATATTGCAATAAATAAACAAATTAATATTATTGCAATATTCGCGTGACTTATTGTATTGCGGTTTATCACGCTACAATTTAAATATAAATTTTGAAATAAATTTATTACAACATTTACACGACATAAAGTCAAAACTATGTCCAGGCAATAATGAAATTTCGAACATTGACTCGCTGTAATGTGTTCCTCTTATTATTTCGTGATGTAGACAGTAGACACGTAGAATACATGAGAAGCGAAGAGAGTTAACAAGCTACTCAACTTGCTACCCAATGAATTATTAGTAAAGGATCAGTTGTAAACAAATATTAAGACAGATAAAAGCCATACTCTGCTTTCGTAAACAAGTAAACAACAACAAAACAAGTAATTCAGTATTATCTGAAGACGTTTTTATGATACAAGTTGTCTATAGATAGTTTGTTTATCTTTATCTGTTTATTAGTTCTATAATTTTGGTAGATTGTCTTTTAATTATCTTACTTTGTAAGTTGTAATAAGAGTTGATATATGTCGTAATAGTAAACCAATAAATATTTTAAGCATTAGAGTATTTAAATAAATTATAGAACATGTACATGTTAAGAACACTGCCAATGCCTAAATTAAACATTATATTATAAGTATATTGCCAATTCTTTTTTTAATTTTATTATTAAAGTATTAAAATGGTTATAAAGTAAAACAGACAAACTTTACGGTACAAAATAAAAAATATACATTTGGAATCTTGTATGTCAGTTCGCATCAAACCAATAGAACTTGATGCAACTTCTAACTTTGTTCGACAGTCTTATATAATATGATAATAAGAGTAAGATACAACAAAGCTAGGAACTATGCAAATAAATTGATTAAAAAAACCAAAAATAAAAATACAAAATCGGCCATTATTTCAAATAAATACAATTTAAAAAACCTTTGGAATATTTTGAACAGACTGACAGGCAGAATTAAGTTGTCGATTGATGAAGTCCTTCAGAACTCTTTTAGTGGTAATGGGATCACATCAGATGTCATCGCTAACAAATTAGCATATACTTTTAAAAATAATGTCAAGCAAACAATCTCTAAATGTTCTGTACCATTACTTAGCACATCGACGTATAGAACATCCGCAAATGTTTCGATAAGATTTCAGCCAGCAGACGTCAATCAAGTAGGCAAAATTATTAAATCGTTGAACAGTAACAAAGCCCCCGGTGTGGACAGGATAAGAACTGTTGACATTAAATTTTTATGTGACAAAATCAAATCGGTCATTTGTAAATTGATAAATACAAGCGTAGATACAGGTAAATACAGCCTTAAAACCGACCTATTACTATTTTGCCGGCTATCGATAAAATCATAGAAAAATATATAAGCGACCAAATATACAAATTCTATGAAAGTAACAATATACTGACCACAAACCAATACGGTTTTCAACCACACAAGAGTTGTACGCAACTGCTCTCTGCGTTTACAGACAGCATATATAATCACATGGACAACAAAGAACATGTATTGGCTGTCTTCATAGACTATCGTAAGGCGTTTGATACACTTAGACATTCTACATTACTAAAAAGTCTATCTGAATGCGGAATAAGAGGGAAAATGCTTTCATGGTGTGAAGATTACTTAAATAACAGATCTTACCGGGTGAGGGTTTGCAACACAGACAGTGCCGCAATCCATGTGACAGAAGGCACAGCACAGGGTTCCGTACTGGGACCTTTGCTCTACTTAACATATGTCAATAACCTGTTTAACGCAATCAAACATTGTGAAATTTACCAGTTCGCAGACGATACCTGTCTAGTCGCCGCTGGTCGTAATATATATGAAGTAATTAAGAAACTACAAAGCGACCTAGACATAATAGCGAAATGGTCTCATGACGTTGGTTTGGTGGTCAATTGTAGTAAAACTAAATTAATGTATATAAGCACAAGTCGCAATAGAGGATCATTTAAACCTGTACTTAAAATGCACAATCACCAATGCCTCCATTTAAATAATCCTAGGTCTTGTAGCTGTGGTGCCTTAGAAATAGTAGATAAATATACATATCTTGGGCTTATAATTGATAATCGAATGAGTTGGAAAGAACACGTAAATAACGTATGTAATAAACTGAGATTGTTACTTGCCAAATTTTCTATAATTAAATACAAAATACCGCATCAAACGCTCCTATTGCTATACAAAACCTTGGCTGAATCCATTGTATCCTATGGTCTATCAAGCTATGGAAGAACATTTAAAACCAACCTTGATAAAATCTTTGCACTTCAGATTAGGCTTCTAAAAGAATTAGTTCCGAAAAAAGTAAAATCAAGCTTGAAGAATGATTAACGTAAACTGTTTGCATTTTGTAAAATTATACCTATTCACGAAAAAACTGAATTAACTTTACTTACTGAAGAATTTTTTAATGAAAAATTACAAAAAACTAAAGAAACGTACTCAAAAAGATTTCAGAATAGCGAAAAACTTGAACTGCCTAAGTACAATAATTTATATGGCAAAAGGAGATTAAATTACACAATACCTTACTTAATAAACCAACTCCATAAGATTATAAAAGAAGCTATAACGAATAAAAAATTTAAATTTAAACTAAAACAATATTATATACAGTTAACAATTAATAAATACGAATTGTTTAAATAAATAACATCATGCTATATGTGAAAAAAATATTGTAAACAAAATATTTTACTTAACTACCTTACTATTAGTGTAACTATTTGTTTTATTCCTACCTACTAATAATGTATATTGTATAAGAATAGTGTGTGTGTAGTGTATCACAGTATTGTTATTTTGCAAGTTGTCAACGGCTGGGTGTACGGAAAAACTCATTAGAGTTTATGTTTGCACCACGTATATAAAACTTATTGTAACTTTGATTTATTATTACGTAATAAATAAATAAATTAAAAAAAATATAAGAGATAAAAGAACTCTAACATCACTAGATAAATAATAATCAATACACTGAGCTATATAACTGAAACAGGTAAGTGAACTGAACTGAATAAGGTAAGTGTGTGCAGCACTGACATTATGACTGACAGATATATATATATATATATATATATATATATATATATATATATATATGAAAATGACATTTAAGAAGATAATAAACACTTGTCTTTTTATTTTTATACAACAATAGTTAAAACTCTATCTCTATATATATATATTTCTTGTGTGCGTGTGTATGTCACTGAACTCCTCCTAAACGACTGGACCGATTTTTATTAAATTCTTTGTGTGTTTTCAAGGGGACTTGAGAATTGTTTAGATTCACAATTTGGTCCACTGGAAAATGGTTTTTTGATTAATTTTTAATGTGTAAGTAGGTGGTGATTTTGGAATGTTTCACATTGGTTCCGACGGACTGCGTTACCATGGCAATGTCAAATATTAAATAATATTATATTTTAATTATAGTCTGCCCTGACAGTTGGGGTTGCGATAGAAATGAGAAAAATATTTTGGTACTAGCGGCCCGATACGTGCTTTGCTACGTAAAAAGTGAAATTTAAAAAAATATATTGGAACATCAAATTCATTTATTCAAACAAAAAATTTTAATTTATATATTTATAGGGCATCGATTAGTCGAATTATGATAAATGTACATGTAATGATGTTAGATATTGTTATAACTTTTTAATATATATATTTTTTTAAAGTTTGATTTTTTTAATTAAAGACGCGTGTACAAGACAACGTCTGTCGGGTCCGCTAGTTATATATAAAACACAAGATGTTATAACAAAGCTTGTATTATCAGTAATATAATACGCTTTTGTATCTTGTTGATGAGTCACAATGACGGTTCTTGGCTCCTTCAAGTGCTAGTAAGGTGTTGTTAGCTTTTATTGTGTTATAAAAGAATCTCATAACACAAGTATAACTTATATAATAATTAGATGTGAAGTATATAAGCTTGTTATATGATCACAATCAAAACGCACTTTATATTTTTATCGTTCAAGAAATATAATTTCTTCCTGAATACTAATCTTGTAATATAAATTACCTAGTATGAGTACCATATGTTTGTATTTATTATTGTGTTATTTATTTGATTGAATATCAACGTCTTTGCTATTTATCTTTTCTTTTTATCTCACGTTATAATTATTTTGTTAATAAACTATTTAAAAATAAATAGAAATAAATTCTTGGTACAAAATAATAGTCAAAATTCCACAGTAATAAAACAAATAAATCGTTTTAGGCTTATATAAAAGGACTTTTCAACACGACTCAAGCAATTTCGTCCATTAAGGACGAGCCAGCACTCTTGATTTAAGCCATTTGAAGGTCTCTTCAAGTCTGTAGGCGCACTTACTTTATTTTAAATATTTCCTTCTTATTATTCTAAATGCTGAATATTGTTTTATTCCGAATGTAGCGTAATGTTTTAGGATTTTGATAAACAAGGTGTAGGCCGCGACTACGCGCGCTAAATATTTCAGTAATAACTCATAATAGTACATATTATAAAATGTTTCGTGTTTAATTGAAAATAATTTACAACAATACAGAATTTGATATTTTAAATAATGAAGTGTTCTAAATAGTTTCATTAAATATGTTAAATTCAATTTGTAATGAAAATGGTTTTTCTGTTATATTTTTTTTTAAAACCAAAAACATTTTTAACTTTAATGAAAAATTAATCTGGTATTCTTTACCTTATTAAGTATAGGATACTTAATAGAATAAGCTACTACATATTTGTTTCCTAACTTGTTCCTCTAAATGTATTTATTTTTGCTCATACTGACACGATTTTTTTAAAATCTTTTTTATACTGTCACGGAAAGCATCTAAAACTTTAAAAGCGTTAGTAACGTGTAGAGACTAACTTTCTTTCTTACTCACACACATGAATACGCACACACACACCACAAACACACACACAAGTTTTGTTTACCTTAAACTGAGTGTGGTAAAGAGTTCTATAAAACTTTAAACTTATTATATATACCACTATTTTGCGAATTTTAATAGATTTTTATGGGTTTAAAAATTAATAAGATGTAAGATCCAAATCTAATAATGCTAAGTCTTACATTCATTATGTATATAAAGTACTAATTTGACAACTCTTTCAAGCATTACCAAGATATTATGTTTGAGCTAAAACATCATTTAAGTAACCAAATAATTTGAAACTTTCAATTTGTTTAGTAGAAAAGTATTGGAAGCCAAATCGGTAGGCGTTTATTAAGGATAAAGGTGATACAAGTAGTTTTATAATTGTAAATTTGATTTAATATAAAAGTATGATGATTTTAGTAAAATACTTGTTGTCTGAAATATTAAATTATCTATGTTTATATGAGTTAGTTACATTTAGACGAGTTTATCCTTAAGTAAACGAAATGTTATTTAAGCATAAGTAGTCTAAGAGCTAAAGGACGACTTTGGTACACCTAGGTGACCGTAATGCTGAGACTGGTCTCCTAAGTGAGGTGAATCCTTTTACGTGCTCTTGGTCTTTTTGGGTGTAGATTTCTAGTGGTATATATATCGTGAGATAGGTCCAATTATAACTATCATGTGGATATATACTAAATGGAGAAAAAAAAAGTACCAAAAAGTATCAGTATATTTGGAACAAAACTTAGTGGTTATTGTCGACATGATTATTATTTTATTACAATTAGATGCCTTACTGATATGAGTTTGAGAGTCAAGTTGACAATTTGAATACACTTTGTTTTGTAATTTTTTCTTCTTGGCAACTATAATATATTACTATTTTTTTGGAAATATTTAGAAAACATTTATTTCTGTTATTTTTTATTCGTCTGCCTTCTTCTCATATTTAAATTTTCTGTAAACACTGTCCCTTGGAGTTTTAACGAGCTTAATATGTATTAGGAAAGTAATGACGTTGCCTAATAAGCATTCGAAGATACAGTTATCATATTATATTAGGTTCAAATGATGTTATATACTGGTACATAGTATTATTATAAATATTTGGGGAAATTCTTTAGAAAACTATACCAAAGCAATGTTGTTTTATTCAAGTTCTATAAATTTATAAAATTAAACATTTAACAATTAAACTTTCTAAATAATATATTTTTTTGTTTTAAAAAGTTTAAAAATGTTAAACCAATTTAATCTCGATTTACGATATAACACGAAAATATTGAAAGTATTTATTATAAGCTACCCACGTATTCGCAGAAATCATAACAGCTGAAAGTAAAATAAAGTCTAAAGTTAAACAATGTTTTTTTGTAAAATATCAATATTCACAGCTCACTTTGTTCTGAACATATAAAAGCAGCAGTGAGATTGTAATAATTAGACCATTATTAACAATAATACTATCTAAATTTTATGTTTAATGTTAAATCATTTTTTTCATATTAATATCCGCTTTATATAAAAGACAGGGTCTTTCCTTTCTTTTTGATAAAATGTATCCAAGTGCTCATTCATATTATTATCGTTCCAAGATAGATCTATGAACTCCTCAAGTATTTTATTATGTTTTATTGGATTACATATATTAAATTAAGAGAAAACACATCTGGCATAGAAGGAGCTTGTCTTTAATTGACGCTTTCAGGGTTCGACTCCTGGCCGAGGCAATTTTTATTTGCACAGGCCAGCTAATAGGAACTCCTATCTTATATATTTTATAAGAATATCTTTGAAAAATTCTATGACCTGTAACCCGCCAACCAAAAGGGCTCATTCTATAATTAGAAAGGTTATCTCTAGCCAGTGGGACTTATATAGACGGATACCTTTTTTTGGTTAATATGACTGACATTTTAAATAATCTCAGATATTTTTCCCACAGCAGTTCTATTTTTTCATTACTAAAATATTGTTGAGATGTTTTAATAACCATGTCATTTATCTACTATACAATTGAACGAAGACAGAATAACAGAAGTGTTCTACCATTTATTTTAAACTGACTAAACCAAGCAATTTAAAATTCTGAGAACAAGACATCTGTCTGTTCGTGAGCTATCTTGTTTCACAGAGACGTAGTTTTAAATTGAAATATTATCTTATCTTAAACCTATTCTAGTTTCCGTGGCTGTATGGGTTTTAAAGTAAAATTGCATGTCATTCTTAAAATGTGCTGAAAATTCATTTAAGCTGACTGCTTCTTTCACCTTAAACTGACTATTTTCTTTCTCTTACTTTTGTTATACTTTAGTCAAGCTATGGCATATTGTTCGTGTCAAATGTTTAATTTCATTCAAAAAATTTATAATAATACTATGTACAAGTGCTATTATGTGTGAACCTCTATTAGGTTATCTATACATATAATAAAATTGTCACTTATCCATTTCTGTACATGGAAAATATTAAAAAAAAATACATCATAGGGGGCCTTTATAAGAGCAAGAGAACCCAAAACAATGGTTTTTCAGTTTGTCTGTTTGTCTGTATGTCGGTATGTTTGCGCACGCTAATTTCAGAAACTGCTTAACCAATTTGAATGCGGTTTTCAGGAATATATTATCACAGTCTTCACTTAAAATTATAGTGCTTATTTTATCTAAATCTGGCTTTTCTAGTAAATGCTTCTTTTATTGCTTCATTTCTTACGAGCGTGTCGATAACTTCGAGCATTTATAGTCTCCGTTGTTATGGTTCTGTTAAGACTATTTCCTCTGATTAGAAATCAGCAAGAGACATAAATATTTAATACCTCCACGTAAAATAACAAAAGAATATAAGGCACACATACCAACCAATGTCTCTTAGATTAATATAAACATATTTTGGATATTTGTTATATTTAGTGGTATATTAACAAATTTAAATAAATATATAATGATAAATAAACCGATACAGACAGGGATTCGAACCCTTGACTTCTAGGAAACCGTCCCGGGACGGACGAAACGAATGGGAGAGGACTGGGAAGCGGTACTACCCTAACCAAGCCAACATATCCAAACTGCAGTCAAGTTACACTTAGACTCCACCTTCTCATGTTTTTATTTTTGTCGTATATATCTTGTTCGTTTATAAAGTAGATACAATATATTTTTTTTTTTTCCAGAATCTTATTTAAATGACATTTTTATCATCTGTAGCTCTGTAGTTTATTTCTTTTGGCGGTATATTTTTCTTTAAAAATATAAACATAACTCATTTTTTCAAATAACAGGAAGTGTGAAGTGTAAAATATTACCCATTCATCAAACATTCTCATCGATCACTCAAAAAAACGTTTCACTATTTCTGAAATGTCTCGTTTCAGAATACTGTCGTATTAGATTGGAAGTGTTAGCAGAGTTTAGTTTTGAAACACATCATAAAAGTGTGTACAAATAATATAAAAGTTTTAAATTAAAACGTTAAAGTTCGTCCAAATATGTATGTATATCAATTTATATATCACCGTCAAAAAGAGAATTATGTGAGTTCGCTAGAAAAAGAATTGTATGACTTTATATTTTTGATACAAAAACAATAAAACAAAACATGAAGCTTAGAAAATTCTATGAATACAAGAATACAAGATTGCCTTCTACCGGATCCAAGCATGTTAAACTTAATTCGTTGTCTTTCGTCATTAAAATCTTCAATAAAAATGCTTCAACGATTACATATAAGTATATACATATATTTTTAATGCATTTACAATGATGTTTATTTCTGGATAAACTAAAAAATCCCTTATTCTCTGAGTGGTCAATTTTTATCCTGGTACGCTCTACATTTTGATGATAATTAGTAGAGCTTAGATTCAAAATCTCAAAAATGCTAATAAATTCATTTTGTCATTTAATATACTTGTCGTTATTTTTTAATTTGTATCATTTATATAATAGAGATTTTATGAAACCGTGCCTCAGTAATAATGTAGTAATTTGTACTAACTTGTAATAAAGTAATAACAATAATATAAATGTGTACTTGAAATATTTATTTTGGAACTAATTTCTACAGATTAAGTACATAACATAAAACTTAAAACAATAGGAATATATAAAAATTTGATATGATTCGATATTTATTAAAATGTCTTATTTTCAGAAGAAAACTTTTAAAATAGTATTTTTTTAATAAAAATACTAAACAGATTTGTATGAAATTTTCTTTAAACGGTTTTAGACCAAAAAATTATCAAATGAATTTCATGTTGTAGGATATGACCATGAAAATAAACAGATTTGTATAAATTTAAAAAAATGGTGATAGCTTATGTTATGTGTAGGGAAGAGGGGGAGGTAGGGGTCATACTAAGTGGCTGGCAAGAAACTAGTCTAGAACGAAGAAGGAAATACTACTTATTGGCTTTACAAGACGCTGAAAAGTTTAGTGAAAAATAATGAAAAAAAAACAAAAGGATTTTTTAAGCACCATAAAAAAAATATTTAGAACATAATTTAAAAAACAAAATCTGTCAAGACCCAAAATGAATTAAGGACATTTACCCAAACAAATGTCAATCGTACTTTTTTACGTCCAATAAATCAGCTGAGAGTAATCAAGCCCGGGAAAACTCAGGGGAAAAAGGTTCGACCGAATTTAACAGGCTTTTTAGGAGAAGCCAATTAAACGCAAAAAAATTAAAGAGTTATATTATTGAGCTGCTTTAGTAAAGTCAATTGTGGGGATGAGGGGTTTTGATGAAACTTATGATATATTATAAACTCTATAATTATTGAAATAAATTATATAAATGTTTGTAAAAAAGCACACTTAATGCGGCATTGACATCGTATTAAAATTTTACATTAAATCCCATTTAGTTAAGAGGATTAACAAAAACAGTCTATAATAGACTCTGAGGCTCAACTAGTTAACAACAACATTAATGCTCTATGTAGAGAGACCTTATCCACAGATAACATGTATGATAACATAATATTAACAACGTTCTCCATTAACAAAAAAAAACATTATAAATAAAACCTACTTTCTACAAACCTCAGATCTGTTTTCTCTTAAAAATAAATGGATCGAAAACATTGTTTAGATTTGCAAGTATGGGACTTTGAAAACGATAATAAAAATCCGGATGGATAGGAAAAGTAGTATAGCGTGGAATATGTTATGTCTACTTCAATTATGAGTTCATTCACTAATACACTAGTTGAAGCTTAATAAAGATATATATATATATATATATATATCTTTATATATATACCAACCAGCCATTGAGCTTAGCACTCAGTCTAGCATCATCATGATCATAATTAGATTAATAATATTATATAATGATTTAACTGATGATTTTATATTAAAAAATACATAATAATACCTCATTAGACTCGTAGCTAACAACGTATAGAAGAATGGCTATGGAAGAAAATAAATTTAAAAACAAATTGTACTTTTCTAACTGCATTTAATGTTTGATGCAATGTGTTGTTATCGGAAGTTTCATATAAAGAATATTAAACGGTTCGAGTTGAGATGCATGTATTTTGTAGTTTATTTATATGGCATGTGTAGTTTATTTATATTTGAATATTTATTTTTTATTATTAATTACACTAAAGATCCCCTCGTCGATAAAAAAGGAAAACCACAATTATAAATTATTTGTCGTTGTTTATTTTGGTTCGAACAAATTTTGCGATAAAACAAATTTTATCCCTGAATAAGGGTATAAAGTATATTTATTGAGGTATTTGGATTTTGAGGCACACCGAAATAATATAATAAATAGGAGTCTAATGCTTTGTTCAAGTAATTAAATAAACAAACTCATAGGAATCAATCAAAATTGGACCTTTTACTAGGTCAGAATTATTATAAATATGATAAATAAAGGTTTAGATTTTAATCAATATATTAAACTAATATACAATAAATAAAAAATATCAATTTAGTAAAGTCCGACTCTTTTTGTCTTTAATAGACCGAATAAGACCTGCGAAACAAAGTTATTTAATTCTGCATAACTAAAGTAAGTTCTGACCGTAATGTAAAACAAAGGAAAGATTGTTCTGGAATCTCTTCCCGCCTCCGTTCCAGAACGAACAATGAAATCACAGCACATTCATAGCTCAGGTTCAATTTTATTACAAAGGGTGGAGCCGTTCTTTCATTTTTACTCGTTCTTCTGATTACTTCTAAGGAATGTTTTCAAAAGCAATTTCAGTGCAATATTAAATTAGAGTGCAATATGAAACTCGATGAAAATTCTTTGTAATAAAGTATGTAATTTCAAGTTTTTTATAAATAATTTTGAGATGAGAGTATTAACAAAGGGATGAATTTAGCACACAAGAATGCTTGAGTGCAAATTTGAAGATGTTCAAGGTCTGCAAGAATGGGACTACGTAAAAAAGGGGATGTTGAAATACTTTAAACAATAAACGTTTTCTGTATGACCTCAACATTCTAAATAAAAATTTTACTGTAAAATGTCATGTTCAAAATTCTAACAATAATATTACAATTTTTAATTCGCGACTTCGTATACAAGCGTAACCAGGACTTTTCACTAATTTAATTGCAGAGTAAGTAAGATAGAAAGAAAGTAGATTCTAACTACGATTAATAAGTCGAAATAACTATTAATAAGTCGAAAACAATAATAAAACTAATTAAAAATGTCATCAATCACAATTTTAAATTATTGTTTAATATTTTTTATAGCATATAGTAGTTCCATATTTCATTAAAAAGGAAGCATTCAGACCAAATTTCGTCTTTGAATTGCATTGGTAGAAGAGTGGGATACTTCGGTGCCCCACCACTCAAACCATTCAAATAATAGTTAGACAGAACGTAGAAATTCTTTGTCATTTTTTAAAAAGCAACGATATAAAATGGTTAAAAATCTTTGCTAAAATAATATATCATTCACGTGTAAGTTCTGATTTCCTAATTATAAGTCATCGTTGACCTGATTTTGGAGTCAAATTCCCACCAGTCCCTATAAAATGGCCCACAAGTAAAAATAAAATCCTTGAAATTCCTCTTTAACACATTAACTAATTAATTACAATACATATATAATATATACATTGGTTGCATTTTCTTTCTATCGTCTCGATTTACAGTAACTGATGTGCTTTCGAGCTCGCAGTATGTTTTTGATTGTTTGTTTGTATTTTGACAAATAGACCAATAGAGAAACAGACTAAACTAATATTTCGGTTGTTATCAACTTTTTCGTTTACGAGGCGTTTGTTTTTGTATTCGCTATAAATGTCCATTTTTTTTATTAATATTATATTATATTGATTATACTATACTATTATTTCCCGGTTTTTAAGTTTTAATACAAACTACTTCACCCACCTATTTTAATTTAAATGCTAACGGATAAAATTGTATAAAATAAAATAAAATGTTCATACACAAAAAAACATAATATACAATTGTCATAAAATATATTATACACTGTCTGAATATGATTAAAAAGCAATATTGAATATATATTATACTGTCTTAAGTAATAGAATCTTGTTTTAGAAATACATTTTTATTTAAAAAACAAAGAAATATCTACGTAATATAAGTTTTGACTGAATTTAAAATCTTATTAATTATTATCTTTGATCAGTTTGGATATATATATTACTATTTATTAAATATCGAATAACAAGGAAATGGGCGTTTTAAGTTTATATTATTTATACTTTTTTATGCTTAACAAGGTATAGGTACCGGTTAAGAACCTATTACGTCGTAAATATAATATTAAGACAATCTTTCGGGGGTACTCTAAGTTAAGCTCAATGGTACGGTCACCAAAAGATAAAAGCAACCGAGCCCTCCAGCGTGTATACAAGATTCCTTGTGATTGCGGTAAGTGTTACGTAGGGGAAATTTGTCGAAACGTAGATATATAAAGAGAACTGAACATATAAGAGGTGTAAAAAATCTGGACAATAATGGCTCAGCGATAACTAAACACGTTTAAGATTCGGAAACGGCTCTATAAAGACTTTTTGACGAAGTGTCCGTTTGAATGAGGGAAAACCTTTTACTAAGTGAATCTATTGAAATCAACCGTCTACTGAATGTTAATAGGGATAATGGTTGGCAAATAGACACACAGACTTCTTTCATTTACACAATTTTTTCTCGAATATGTTAATGTATGTTGTAGAGTATATCTTGGAACACTTTAAATTATCCTCTTGTGCTTTTTATAAGTCATCCCGCGACGGCTGCTGTCAATATATTGACGAAACAAAACATGTTTTCCAATTAGAACTGTTTAATTTATAAGCTTAATAATAATTTAAAGCTTCTATATCATAGTTTTAGACATTTCGTGTTGTTTTTTTTTTCATGAAAGATGTATATACTTTTTTACAGATGCAGCTTTTAACATTATACCATTTAAATAAAAAAAAAAAATTGTATTAAGATATAAATATGCCGGTATACGCCTATGTTAACACATTTCTATGAAGTGGTTTAAAAACTTCTCCTTCGTACTATTCTTCTTCTATTTCGCAAGTGCAAGATCGCTTTTAAATACCTCAGTCCAGAAATTTAACAGAACATTCTTGTGTATTTTTAAAATTTCTTGAGGTGTCATAATAATACTATATTCTTTCGTAAATCCTTTTATTTTCGAACTTTGCAACGGAGGAACTCAATCCTTAATCGCATTTATAAAATTTTTAAGAACTCCTTCTATTACTTCCTTTAAGCTTAGGCTGGTGAATTATTTCCTCTCCCTTTACCTTCTTATTACCGAATATATTATAATTTTGTACATTAATGGTTATACTTATATATAAATCTGTGTGTATCTTCCTTTAAAATATCTGGAAATATCTTTTTTAAGATCTTTTTTTATTTTCTGTACATAAATAAAACCGAAATAGATGTGTAACGATGACTTTTTACCTTTATAATAAAACCACCCGGTAAAAGGAGCTGTCAAAAGTTACCTATATATTGTTTTAGTTTCTTTCTCTGTTGGTTTGTTTGTCGAAATAAATAACATATATCTATGTATATCTCATAAACCTACTGCGAGTTTTGAACCCACATCGCTACTATGCAAAGAACGACGAAAACAAAATACGACTAATACCAGTTATTTATTACAAAAGTGTATTGTAATTAATTAGTTAAAGTATATGTTGATCGTATTGTGATTTACGAGTATATTATTAAATATCAATAAGTATATATTTATAATATATATTGTATTGATATACAATATATATTTTTTCGATGGTTTTTCTGTAATATACCTGGAGTGAAAATTAAATATATAATTTTATTTACAGCGGTATATTGATTGTATTTTGATCTGCATAATTAATTTAATAACTATTGAATTAGTATTATATGTCAAATAAATACATATCAAAAATAGTCAATTACTTTAGTAACTTAATTAAAACATAAAGAAAAAAGACATCTTTGTTCGTAAATTTATAGGAATATTATGTCCTCTTAATAAGACCCTCAGCATGTACCTACCATTTGTCTTGGTAGATATTTCATTTGAATGAAACTAATAATACGTACTATTAATAGTTGTACGAAAATATGTACTTATATACATGTCGTAGATCACGATAATTTAACGATAATTAGTAACTCAATTGATATCATTGTAACAGTGGGGTGTGAACATCGTGACGTAACGAGTCACGTGACCGGAATCGTTTGGAGGGGCACCGGAGACATTTTAAATATTGGAGAGCTTTGAGTCGAGGAGGAATTGATTAGTGAGAGCCTTACAGTTCGGACCCCCAAACGGGATCGGTAGTTCACGCAACTCTGATAATTGTATACCTACTGTTAGTCATATTTATTTACAATAATTTAAATGGTAAATACATTGGAATTTACATGTTTTAGTTCATAAGTTTCAACAGTAGCGCCACCTACACAATTGAAATTATGGAATATTATTTAGTATTTATTATACTGTGTATTACTGAAACAAGTCTTAACACTACTAAGTAATTTGTGAGAATTGATTACCTACATTTAATACAAGAATTGTCATATTGTGTGTGTGGTTTAATTGCCCGAGACCTACGCCTCGGATCCTGTACCAGAATATTCCATCAAGAACGAGCAAGTCACTTATATTATGCATCTATCTCCGAAATACATATAATTTTATTAATACGCAGTAGAAATCGAAACTGATTTATAACATCAACATTTATAACATTTAAATTTACTGATAAATCACTAAAGTTGTTTTGTCCTACATATTTCTGACTTTTATAAGAATCTTGAGTAATAAGTCTTCATCAAAAGCATGTTCAGAAGAAAATATGTAAACTTTTCTTTTAAATAATAAGAAAGGATAAACAATGTTTAAAAAAACAGCAGTCTATTAGCCAGCCTTTGTTAGAAAAATGCGAGGAAGGGATATATACCTATTTTTCTTTGCTAACACAAAAATATTTTAAATTCTATTTTATATACCATACTGTGATTTGAACAGGAGCCACAGTTATTTACAGTAATGATCTATCACGTGTTGTTTTTGCTACTGTTTATGTGGTAGGAAATAAAGAAACATATTTTTGGTAGGACCAAATTCTTTAAAATTATTAATTTATTTAAAGACTTCAAATACTTTTTTTAACCAGAGAGTTATATATGGCTTCTGAAGATGAGGCTCTCTGCGATTATTATGAAGAATGGATGAAGGTTGTTTTTGGAACGTAGTTCCTTATTTTTTATTTTTACTAAACTTTATACACGCTTTTTTTTAACTATCTGATTGCACTTAATATATACAAAAATTCTCAAATCGATTACTGCACTCGTTTATAATCACTTAATATTACCGAATATCCTTTTAGAAATAAATCAATTGAAGTTTTTGATAATAGCATATATTAATTCATTATTTTGAGTTAATCGAATTAAATAAATAAATACAAGAAAACACTAACTAACTTCTAAAGCAAGTAAGTTAAAATCTATTTAAAAATGTAGAATTCTTATACTGGATTTTAATCTATTTAACTTTTGATAATTTATTTTAATACATATTTATTGTTTATTTTATCCACGTTATACTGTTTTTATTTGATATTTTTTTGTTAGACGTTATTTAAATTATTGTCAACATTTACTAAAAGTATTGATATTTAACAGTGTGAATATGTAACAACATGTACACTTTATTTAGATTGTGAGCTGTATACAATATACAATAAGTAATTCAGTTGTCTCTATCTTCTTTCATCCTGCTGCAATTTACCGCTAAGAGGGTATGTGGCCTGACGTTACAGAATAAAATTATACTAAGATATTTATCGTATTGTATCGTATATCGGCTGTATTAGTCGAATGAATATTTGTTAAAACACTCTCAAGTTAATTAAATTGAGCTTAACGGTGAAAGTTTAGCTACGAGGTGGCCACTAATAATTATTTAACTTTAAATTCTCGGGTTCGATTCGTGAAAACATATTTGTGAAAAGATCGAAATGGTTTGCGTGTGGTAATACAATTAATTTAATATTTCCTTAAATAACAAAATAAGTTATACATTGTAATACTGTTGTAATGAAGATTGAAATTTAAGTATTTTAATATAATATAAATGTCAGATAACTTAACGTTTTAGAGTAATGAAAAAATCTTAGTTTAGTTTTAAAAATACTTAGCAACCTTACCATAGAACATTAAAATTTATAATTATTTTTCTATTTATTTTTTTAAAGTAAACAAAACAAAAAAGTTTCACTTTTAAATATTATAATGAAAGGTATTAAAATATTTCTCGTTATTCAAACTTATTTCCCCGAATCTGGAAAATGAGATTCTTTTAATTAAGTCCAGAGATAAATTTGTCGATAATTTAATTTTGCTTATTTTAAGATATATTGTAATTTATTTATTTATTTATTTCATCAACATACAATTATAATATCATAACAGTTGCCACTAATGCAACGCTACTAGTAACAGTATTTTTAATATTTCTTAATTTTCAATTATCCTCTGAGCAACTTCAATGATTTTCGACAAATTATCCGAAAATAAATCAACGTGCATTGAGATAACATTCAACATCCGCAAAGCTTGCGACATGGAAGAATTCTTGAGTAAATTCAGTTTAAATGATGTAAGTAGAATAAGAATAATAATGTTGTAATGTATTACTTTAGTCGAAAATAACATTGCAATTATATTATCAGTGCTTGTATATCGATACATATATTCACCCTAACTTAGAATTTAAAATAAAGGCCTATATATACGTGAGTGTAAATACATAGAGAAAAAATTGCAGTTTAAAGAGGAATATACAATAAAATGTTGCAGTAATTGAACTGAAATAATTATTTACAGGTGCAATTCATAATTGTAGCATCATTTTATTTTTCTTTTCAGACTTTTTTATTTTAATAGCGCTACTTGCAAATAGTTATGATATTAATGAGTAAGTTATTTAAATAAGAAAGATTTAATTAAATTAAATTATTAAAGAACGTCTAGCAATTCTTTTTTAATACAATTATAAATGGAACTGCCTGGAACAAATGAAACTAAACAACAAAAACGTAGACAAAGGCTGGTACCAAATATTTTCTAGTTATTACAAACGTAAAAAGAAGGCCAAAATTACTTTTTCCGAGTTTAGCAATTAAAAGAAAGAGTAATAGAAGTAATATCTGAGGTTAGAATACTGGAGCAGACATTGCCATAATATTGAAAGAACTTTAGGGATGGATTTTTATGAGTTTTTTACATTTATTTAATGTTTTATTTATTAAATGTAGGTTATTGAATATTTTAACGAAAAATCTATTAATCTTGAAGTATATAATATGTAGGTATAAGTTGAGGGAATATCTTTACACATACAATGTACGGTTCGTGCACCAAGTAAGGAGAAAATTAAATTCCCTACAATAAACAGTATATTCGCATTTAACCGAAGAAAGAGGCTAAAACAACATAATAACTAAAGTTTTACAGACTGTTGTTGCGCTCTTTTTCTAAGGTAAACCTATAATTTTTCACAATGAATAAAAAATACACAGGGTAATATTTCTTGAGAAAAATTGCTTACAAATCTGTTAATAATTGACGGATTGACGTCTTAACATCCAAACGATAAAATTTATTACATTTATAAAATACATTAGTTGGATTTATGAGATTTTATAGTTTTTATAGTTGGATCGTTAGTCATGATAGCTCTTTTACGAGAAAACAGCTTTAAAACTATTTTGTATTTCTAGTATTTGGTATCTTAACATATTATTCGAAAAAAAAAGTATTGTAATCGTGAAATTGTTTCATATTATGATATCTTAACATTTATTTTAAAAAAACTTCTACTATTTTATGGGAAATAGTACAAAAGGCTGACCAATCCCAAGAACTACTATATTGACAACAATGAAATATATTCTATTAGTTTTCGGAAGAAATGTTTGACCTTAAATAGGAAAATAACTAATACTCAACCTTATAACTCTGGTATAAATATCAAATCCCAATAAAGATTGCATAATGTTTTATGACAAGAAAGCAATACCGCACAGGACATCTATTTCAGTCATTTCTGAACTAAAGTTATTCAAAGTAATATATTTCTCTCTCTTTCGAAGTAACTATCAAGAATCTCTGCCAAAAGACAAGTCTGCTTTACCGTTTTGTTTAGAAAAATGGCAGAAGTTAGGTGATCAGGTAAAGCAAACAAAACCGTAAAAGGCGGGAATTATATAAAGATATAAAAATAAAGTGAAACATATATTATATGTTTAAAAATGAAAAGTCTGAATATAATTTACTTCTGTACCGAAATAGTTATAAACAATATGATACAATTTTCTTATAATTTGCAGATTTAACATTTATTGTTGTACTTTAAATAAACAATTTACTTAAATAAGGCTTAAATTTTATATCACTGCCATGATATAAATCATAATATTATACACAACGAGTCTCCTATGATTCGCAACGATACACCGATGATCTCGTTACAAGATTTATTATTTTTATAAAATCATGCAAAATAATGTTGGTTATAGAAAAATATAACATTAACAAAACATCATCTACTTAGATCTTCTAACGTTAAAGAATAAAATTATAAAAATGGTACAAAACGTAAAATTTGTAAAAAACGTACAAATACGTAACTTTCGTAGCCAAAAAGGAAAACGGAAGTCTATCTATTTTCTTGAGAATTAATCACAAATTTAAGCTGAAATTGGTGACATGTCTCAAATTTATCTCTGAATAGTTTTTTTTTAAAACTCTTGTGTAATTTCTTTACATCCGGTTGTATATTAATTTGAAGTGATGTTATAAACGGTTAAAGTTTTGTAGACTTACCATAATTATTTTGAGGACTTTAATATCGTAAACAATTTCAAATATATGGGTTTCTCTGTGAGTATATAATACAAGTAAAGTAACATAATTAATTGATGAAATAAGTAAAGTAACCAAATAATATATATAATATATTTAAAAAAAAAAAGCTTTATGCAATATAAGTAGTAAAAACAAAAATCGCAAAACACTAACTCTAATGGATTGTTGAATATTGAACTCTTTCTCTTATTTGTAAAATATTTAAGCAGAGCAGGTGCTTACAAAACTTTTCTTATCTTAATATTTATCAGAAAACTTTTTTACTTTAAAAAATGTACACAATTTAAAAAATAAAAGCTGAAGTACATTTACGAAACAATTTCTTATTTAAACAAAAAAAAAATCCAAATATATTTCTTATTAATCTTCTCTTGTTAATTTTCTTCTCCTTTCATCCCATCTCTTCAATTAAATCTTATCTTAAAGTATTATTTTTTAAAAACAAATTGAGATTAAATTAGCAAAATCAATGATTTAATATGATTTTCGTATAGATTTTTAGTTAGAAATATTTTTCATTATCTTTTCATTGAAACTGTAAGTTCAACAACTCACACTTTCAAAATTATCTTAGAAAATAATGTTATTTAATAATAAAATGAACTAATTAAATAATGTAAGTTTCTAACCGACAAATATTTTAACTGCTTGGTAGATGGGATTCAATTAATTAAACAATATAAGCAGTTCGATATGGAAGATCAATGTCAATACTTCTATAATTCTCAATTCAGAAGTATAATCACATAATCATCTTTAATTATATACAACTATGTTACGTAGCTGCTAGCTATAATCACGTAATTTAATTGGAATTACATACAGTTCACGCCGCGAGTCATGCTTTGAGCTTATGAATAGGCAGCCCGAATGGGTTCGCAGCTAGTCGGAAAAATTCCGATATATATTTAATAATCAATATGGTTGACTTAAGTTTAAGTTATATTCCATATTTTATTTTTATGTACATACAGAGATTGAAAGAGAGAGAGAGAGAAATAATTTAATTAAACTAATTCTTATGAAGATGAATTTCACTCTTCACTACTTTTATTTTAATTACTTAACAATCATATTATTATAGTCAAAATCATTCTAAAATATTTTTGTTTTGTTAAGATTTTAATGAGTTATTGTTTTACTTTTAATTACTTTTAGATGTCTTCATATATGATATATAATCATTATAAAAATAAAACCCTTATTTTTTTATTTTATATAAGAATATAGTCTGATTAATGTTTTATAATGCATTATATTGATATCGGATTTATTATAAATAGACATATCAAAATAAGAACGTGAACAAGGCAGATGATAAAAATACTTACGTAGGAAATTTCAAGACTGTAAGATTAAAATTGTTTATTCAGACAAAACCAATCTGTCAGCCGAACAAGGGTTGAATGTAACTAATGATAAGACTGACCAATACTTTGAAAAAAAAAAAATTAACATCAAGTTGTGTGTGTTTGGTTTTAATAATATTTTACTTAATTACCTATTTTTTTTTAAAATTATGTTTCGTTTTCAGATAACTATTGCAGACACCTTGTTTCTTTGTTTGATTTTTATAAAAAAGTAAAAAAAATATATAAATATTATATATACCATTATAAAATATCAAGTACTTTACTCTGTAGGCTAATTATCCATATGAAATGTTCATGCACAGTCCCATGCCGTTACAACTGAAACAAAATACAATAATTGTAACTGAAAACTGAAACAGGTTCCTATTATAATGTTACATAGACTAAAAGAACTTCATATTAAGAAAAAACATATTCTCTTTTTTGTGATTTCATTATATATATTAGTTATATGACATCTGCATGTGTGCGGTCAGTTGACTGTTTTGATGACGACAGAGGATGCGTGTTAGGTGGAAGGGGGGGAGGGGGGAGGGTTTTGACAAAAGACAGTCCAAGTGTAATAAATATTGCTGTTGCTAGTTATTTAGAAGAAGTTAGAAGTTGAATAATAATAAGATATTTTATGATTATTACTCAAACAAGTACTATTATTTTTAATAGAAACGAAATCTTCGTAAGTAAAACGTATCGTACATTTTGAACATTTATCAAGAAACACGGTAGTGTGTTTATATATCCTAACACGATATATAGCTTTTACTTTGACCAATGAGAACAGTTTACAATACGTACAGTCAGGTATTTACTTGTCTATACTAATATTATAAAGAGGAAAGATTTGATTGTTTGTTTGAATTGAATAGGCTCCGAAACTACTGAACGGATTTAAAAAAGTCTTTTACCAATAGATTCCTACATTATCCCTGATGTACTTAGGCTATATTTAATCATCATCATCATCATCACTAATATTATAAAGCGGAAAGATTTTATTGTTTGTTTGTTTGTTTGAATAAGGATCTGCGTGAAAATTTCGACAATGTAATAAATTATAAATGTATTAAGTAACATGATTCAAGACTTTGTCATATACCTATATACGAATATTAATAAATATAAACATTTAGAGTTAAAATAATTTACAATCACTAATAACAATGTCGTAAAAGTCGGTCTGCACATGAATGCTTCCAAAACCAAGATTATGACAAACTGCCTGACAAATCTCAAAACAATAGCAATTGATTGGAAATTGTTGGAGTATGTGTGCGAATATGTGTACCAAGGCAAATTAATCTCCTTTAAAGCAAATAGCAATGTAAATGAAATAGACAGAAGGATAAACATAACATGGAAGAAGTACTGGTCACAAATGAAAGTCTTAAAAGGAAACTACAGTCTCAACATGAAGAAAATAATTATGGACTCCTGTATACTACCTTGCCTAGCATATGGAAGCCAAACTTGGGTGTTCACTGAAAAAGTAAAGAACAAAATCCTATCATGCCAACATGCCATGGAGCGAAGTATCTTGAAGCTGAGGAGAATACAGGAAACGAGGAATATAGATATCCGAAGGAAAACAAAGCTGACAGATGTAACGCTAAAGAAAGAAGAGACTTTTATGCAGAAAGAGACCGTGTAATTAAATTAAATACTAACACAAAAAAAGATACAACAAATAAATTCTAAATTGTATGAAAAATAAAAGTTTAATAAAAAATAACACTATGGTTAAGGGATTTATATATATAAGGAATTTATATAAGGGACAAGGCTTTTTTTTCTATATAGCGCGGGCGAAGCCGCTGGGAATGTCTTGTCATAATATAATATCTATTGAACGTTTACGAAGGAACTGTGAGTCTTTTAAATAGTTTAAATAGTTCTTGGAATTAACTATTTATCAATTATTATAAAATTTTAGAAACATGTTAAGTTTTTTTTTAATTCTGTGCAGGATGAAGGGCCGAGACCGGCGGTCGATGGTTCATAATTCGGAAATAGAGTCCCAGCATTTACACATTGACTTTTTAAAAACTAATTAAATATGTAATATAGCATATCTACATTAAAGTTCGTAGGAGTTGGTCCTTCGCCTCTTTGTAAGCTACGATATTACATCAATTATTCATACATTCATTTAATTGCGTGGACGAAGAGATGAAACGAAAGATAATAGATACGAAACGAAAGATAACAGTAAAACACACTATAACACAGGTTGTAAGAGGTAGTGTCTTATAACCTGTGTTAGTTTAAGTAGAAGAAAGCTTCTTCGTTAAAGTAGAAGATGAGGTTCTAGGGAATATTCTTTTTTTGCTTTTTATTTTTGAAAATGTTGTTGACGATTATAAGAATAATTTATTATTTTGTTTTAGGAGTAAATCAAAATGAAAAACGATCATTGGTAGGTACAGGACTCTCAAAAACACTTTTATCCAGTTCTGTGATGTGATGTGCTGTTTTTTTTTATATTCCCTAAGCTAATTTTTTCATTTAGAATATCAGCAATAATTTTAGTAATATTAGTTTTGCCTGAAATATTTTGGTAAAATTTTAATATCCAACTTTGTTAAAAATCTGGGTAAAAAAAAAACGTAATTGCAAGAAAGCAGTTTATTGACTTGGTTAAATAGTTTTTGGGGGTATTACGCATATAAACAAAAAAGTACATACTAAACGCAACATAGTACATCACATCTGTAATTTGTCTCTGAACGAGGACTCTTAGATAAGAGGTTTTTGGAGATTAGAATCAGTAACTTCAACCTGACCGTTCAGATTATTGTTTCTAGATTAAAAAAAATGGTCTATCTGAAGAGGAGCGAGCTCGTGTGGTTTTTAAAGAGACATTGCATTGGTCGTTGCTGAAAATTTTTCACTAAAATTAAGATTTAATTCTTAGGAACCCAACAAATTCTATACTCCTAATACGGTCATATACGACCCGGAATCAGTGCCGCGTCGTATGCTAGCCGTAGCTAAAAAATATTTATTTTTGCTTGCTTAGCATTGTAAAATCTTATTAACCTATAATTAATTTTTAGATACGTTTTATCAAGGATTTTTTCTTGACATATTGTATTTATATAGTTTATTATCACTTTTCACATTTTACATCTAAATGAGAATCTGTTGTTCCTTTTATTTGAGTTTGTAACATGATTTTGAATATTGCCAAAGGACAATAATGTTAATTCTGAAGACCCAAAATACTTTGGATGCAAGGAATTTGTTTTATCAGTATAATAAATAATAATGAGAGAAGATATTATTTTTCATAGACAAAATTAAACTGACAATAAATCACAACTTCATTCTGTTTTTATTATTTGAAAAGTTTACTCTGTGATAACGTAAGACATTAATTGATAATTACGTTTCAGATTTGTTTTTTAGTAACTTTTAGAATTATTGTTTTCCTTGTCTTAATTTTACGGTAAAATTTACGTTATAAAAAATATTAATATATTTTTAACCCACATTTTTTATTTTTCGTTTGTAGTATGTTAAAATGTTTTTTTATTTGTACTTTGTATATTGAATTCTACCAGAGTTATTTCATTATGAGCTTTGTTATAAATACCTGTAGGTACAGTAAGGCCCTCAAGTTACAAACAGTCTTAACATAGGCTTCCCATCTTTTACGTAGCAAATATATTAGGTTTTTAAAAAACAACTTAATGGACCTAACTTTGTGGCATAGAATAACTTGAAAAAAATGTCACAACCGACATTAATGTTTGAGAATGTCAATAATAATTATTAATTAGTTGACAGAGTGTTATTTGGATTCTAAATATGTTATTGCGTACCCCTTTGTTTTTGAATCTTTTTATTTAGATCCGATAACAACTCATCACCCAGACGGTTCCGTGTGTCGTACAGAAACAATATGACTGGCACATTTCGAATCCTTTTGTCTTCAATCAAGATTATAGATAAATTTTTATTTTGTATATTTATTTTTATTTATATTTTAAATTATAATTATGTGTTCAATGTATATGTACACCATTCAGGAGCAATAAATAGGAATTTTATAATAAATAAAAATTTTTAGGTAAAGTTAAATATGAATTTTATTTGGAACGAATACATTAAATGGATTATATTATCTATACATTAAATGTAGTATATATTATCCATAGTAATATTATAATAGGTAATTACAGTGTCTTGCTGAAATGGAATGATGCATGATGAAACATATATTTATGTATTATTAATTAATAAACATTGTATGAGAGACAATTATTATGTTGTTAGACTGGATGGAAGCAGAGTCGCGAAAAAATAGTGGTGTCTAATATAAGATAATATTATTAATAAATTTTACTCAACATCTTTTTTTAAATTTTGATCCTAAATGTATTTATTTATTGCGGCTTTCACGTATAAATAAAAAACACGGAAGAATAATAAAGGCATAACTGAAGGTTTCCACTTAAAAATAAGTGGCTTTTAAAATAATTAAAACAACTCAAAAGAGTAACCCTTCTAAGAAAGTAATTGCCCAGTCATTTATCTTCCCAAAAGGGACTTCAAAATTGTTCACCCGAAACCAAGGACTCATCAAACTAAGCGGATACAGTCAGAACATTTTTTGATAAAATTGAAGGGATAACGATAAGGGAATTATTATACTACAGGATCATTATTACATGTTTAAGAAAAATTTATAAAATACTAACTATAGCATTCATAAATAATAACATGTTATTTCGATTATAACTGAATCATAATAAGGATGTCATTCACTTGTAGTATAGTTTTATTGATTTAATTTAATAAATATTTTGTTTGTGATTTAAGATATGGAACTTCACATTAATCAGTATTAAAAAAATATAATTATATTAGTTCTTTTATAAGGGCTATCGTAATAACATAGCTTCTTATTTATTTTATCCAATCTATTTAAAAATAATAATTTTATATCAATACATCAATTTATAGAGAGAGATAATTTTCATATTTATATATGACGCAGTATCTTGAAATCCATTATGATGTGATAAATAAGACCCAAAAGCAACGTTAAAGATATCTAGTACCAATTTAGGTACAAGATTTGGCTTTTCTCCAAGGACTGACGATATACAAAACTCAAGATCGTACTTAAGATGTTTTATATTGTATTTGTCCCTTCTGGACTGCTGATTTCAATTTAGTTCTGAAATAGTTTATCCATATAACAGTCATTTATTTTTGTATTCCTTGAATGATTTATTTAAGTTTCCATACAAGTTTTATATAAAACAATACACTGACTGCAATTACTTTACTAGTACTACTACTACTATGCTTAATGCAGTTTTTATGTGAATCGTGTATTGTAGTAAATAGTGTTAATGTGTTGCATATATTTATATATTTATATGTTTATATACTCATCTTTTTATTTTGTGTTGCACATATTTATATATTTATATGTTTATATACTCATCTTTTTATTTGTGACCAAATTCAGGTCATTCAGGACCAAATCAAGGTTTCTTTTGGCTAACATAAGACTGATTTATTATATTGAATAACACTTATATATATGAATAAAGCAGTCTCGTTCTACTTCCTTTCTTTTCCCGTTATTTGAGGTTGAATCTCTTTATTTTTAAACTTTGCGCTAAGCTGCTTTGTCCTGAGTTGTCGATGCGTCTAAGTGAAAAGCTTTTTGGCAATTCGTTTTTGTAGCCGGCTGCCACTTGACACTAAGGTAGTAACTCTCATGGAGAGCTATGAAGACCCTTGCCGATAGAGGTCTTAATCACCAACCATACTACACTACTCCACCTCATAGCTTAGCTCCAGAGCAACCTGTGGCCGCAACATGTCAACAACAAGTAACAAGCAAATTTATTTCAAATACCCGTATCTAGATTCACTTAGAGCTGTAATAAAATCAAACTTACAAACCAATATGTAGCAAAAGTGATACGTAGCAACGTCTTATAGCACAGATGAAGGAAAAATTTTGAAAACCGTAAAGTTTTATTTACCTTATATAATAATAATAATTTTAAAATTACTACCCCTTTGCTCATAAATGTGTTTGCACTTTGCATTCAATAGAAATTCATAAAACATACTCAGGTATATAATACCTTTAAGCTGTAATAAATTCTTTGTCAACGCAATCAAAAGAATCAACAATAAACACAAGAACAAATTAAGCTGTATATTTTTAAATTCGCAAGGGAATCAAAACCTAAGGTACTTCCAGGAGGCTTAGAATCTTGAAATCTCTCATGAAGCAATCTTTTATATCATATATAAAGGAATAACTTGTAAAACTTTATATTATTAGTTACATTACATATTTTTTATATATTTCGGAGATAGATGCATATTAGTGACTTGTTCGTTCTTGATGGAATATTCTGGTACAGGATCCGAGGCGTAGGTCTCGGGCAATTGAACCACACAATCACAATATGACAATACTTGTATTAAATGTAGGTAAACAGATATCACAAATTACTTAGTAGGTATACAATTATCAGAGTTTCGTTAACCACCGGTCCCGTTTGGGGGGGTCCGGACTCTAAGGCTCACACTAATCGATAATCCTCTCGTCTCGATGCTCTCGGATATTTAAAATGTCTCCGGTGCACCTCCAAACGATTCCGTTCACGTGACTCAATACGTCACGGCGTTCACACCCCACTGTTACAATGATATCAATTGAGTTACTAATTATCGTTAAATTATCGTGATCTGCGACATATATAATGGCAGGGTACCTTTCGTGCGCCAGTCCGACTCGCACTTGGCAGGTTTTTTAATGAAAAAAGCTTTACATGGTTATATACAAACATGTTTATATATAACTTCATTATTTATTTCGGTGGTGGCATCTTTTAAATCTTATTGTAAGCTACAAAGTTAGAAACAGTAATAAAAAAATCGAAATAAGTCTTACATGTCTATAAAATAAACTTATATACGTATAAGACTTCTTATATGTATAAAATATTATTTATAGAAGATGCGGCAATTCCATTGGCAGAGCGACGGGTCGGTGGTTCCGAGATCGTAGGTTTGAATCCTTTCATCAATATTTTTCTTCTAGAAAACTGAATCGTCTTCTCAATAACTGTATTTCATTTTCTGCTTTCATGAACATGGTCACAGTCCTTACTATATACCTTTCAGCTTTCTATTAAACATTACAAAAGTTCAAGAATTTTGCGAAATATTTTTCTTTTTATATAATTATCATCTGAGCCTCCAATTATATATTTAAGATGCCGTTTTCATTTTCTTAGTGATAGTATGTTTATCTATGTATGTAGCTGTCAACTACGTTCCACTGAATGTTTAATTCTTTGAGTGCCTACGTGGCGTTCTGACTTTCAATATAATTTATTTACCACACTGGCTGTGAGTAGGACTAGGAATGCGTAATGCATTGCTTTCATTATATTAGCAGAAATGTATTCAAATGGTTAGTTAAGTTAGTATAACAAACATTACCTAGCAGAGTCTACTAAAATAAAAATGTAAATCTATATTATTTTTTCTTTTTTGGACTTAATATTTTTCATCAACTTATTTTATGTGCGAGGCAATCTGAATATTACCTTTAAATAATATAGTTTTCTTCTTTGTGAACAACTGTGCTTTTATCTAGATATTCTAGATTTTTAAATGAATAAGACTATACTTGTATTTTTATTGTTTTGTTTTCCTATGCAACGTAATACGCTCTCTGTTTATTTGCGGGACAGCTGAAAGAAAACGCTTGTGGCATTATGAGTGCCTGTGCAGGTTGTATGCATAAAAATGAATAAATAAATATGCAGTCATGTTAATACAGACTTACTAATTAAAATATTTAAACAATCTTCACAATTGGATAATTTAATTTTGGGCTAATTACGTTATATTTTTAAATAAAAATAAATATATCTGATTTTATATATCTATTTTTTTACTATGACTATGCAATTTTATTTAAAAGAATATTAAGTTTTAAATTATTATACTGAATCCATATCGTACCGTAGCCAAAAAACTTTACTATTTTTAAAAATAAATCTTATCAATTTTTGAAAATATCTTTAAACATGTATAGCCATGTTAAGCTTATTTAAATTTATATAAATATAGAATGTAAAAAACCGATACGGGCAGGGATAAGAACCCGCGATTTCTGGGAAACCGTCCCGTCGCTCTACCAACTGAGCTACCGTATCGCTGTCCGTCTCGGTGAATTAAGCATTCTATATGTGATCGTCTTTATCGGGACGGTGGTGACATCTGTTAGGTTTCTTTCGAAAATCCTAACCAATGTTTCTAACTTTGCAGTATAGATAAACATTGAAAAGATTCCACTACCGAAATCAATTTTTGAAAATATCTTTAAACATGTATAGCTATGTTAAGCTTATTTAAATTTATATAAATATAGAATGTAAAAAACCGATACGGGCAGGGATTCGAACCCGCGACTTCTGGGAAACCGTCCCGTCGCTCTACCAACTGAGCTACCGTATCGCTGTCCGTCTCGGTGAATTAAGCATTCTATATGTGATCGTCTTTATCGGGACGGTGGTGACATCTATTAGGTTTCTTTCGAAAATCCTAACCAATGTTTCTAACTTTGCAGTATAGATAGATAATTTTTTACATTCTATATTTATATAAATTTAAATAAGCTTAACATGGCTATACATGTTTAAAGATATTTTCAAAAATTGATTTCGGTAGTGGCATCTTTTCAATGTTTATCTATACTGCAAAGTTAGAAACATTGGTTAGGATTTTCGAAAGAAACCTAATAGATGTCACCACCGTCCCGATAAAGACGATCACATATAGAATGCTTAATTCACCGAGACGGACAGCGATACGGTAGCTCAGTTGGTAGAGCGACGGGACGGTTTCCCAGAAGTCGCGGGTTCGAATCCCTGCCCGTATCGGTTTTTTACATTCTATATTTATATAAATATAAATCTTATCAATTTTTAAAAAACATATTATTATTATATATTAATATAATAATAATATGTTTTTTTATCGAAAATATTTATATGTAAAAAAAAATGTAATCAATACAAAATTGATAAGATTTATTTTTAAAAATAGTAAAGTTTTTTTGTACGATATGGCTTTAGTATAATAATTTAAAACTTAATATTCTTTTTTTTTTAACGTTTTATGATTAATAAATGATATTAAAGTAACCCTAAAGACCTTATGCCATAAATCTATTGTCTAGTCTCTCTATTCAATAATTAATAAATATTTTGAATTTAAATCTTTTAACTCAAAATGATTATTAAAACTTAAAAATTCGAAAATATATTGTTCGACTTGGCAAATAAGCATTTCATAGATTTTCTGGAGAGTAGGTCTCAAACTTATACTGTAAGTGAAACTTTGTGATACATGTCCAACCAAATTTGAGTTTATTTCAAAACATCTCTATAATATCTTAGTGCGTGGTTTTAGGTTGTTTGTATGTAGATGCTTTAAAGACTTCCAACATTCATTCCACAGATTTTAATCAAATATACAATTTAAAATCTATGAGTTTCTTTGTCAATCTAAAGACGTATAAACTTTAAGCCTAAATGCCGAAAAAAAAATCTAAAACAAAGAAATAGACAAAAAACAGTAATTTTAAGGACATTTTGGAATACTCCTTGGTTCACTTTACAATATATTTGTATGTTCATTACAATAGCAAAGTTAGTCAAGCCAATACAAATAGTGTCGTGTGTTTGCATTCAGATCATATTATCTGAATGCAAACATGAAACCGATTTTCATTGGACACCCACAATTATTCCAGTATATAACTAAATGATGAATATACACATACATAGCCAATTTACATATGAAGCTATTTTTATATAATCATATTTAAAAATTCTTAACGAACTTATTCTCTAAACTAAAATATCTATGTGTTATTTCTTAAATTTAATACTTAAAATGTATAAGAAAGGTTACAGAATGTCTATCATTGGGAAAACCACTATACTTAATAATAAATATTGCGAGGTACAGACATAAATATTTATTATTAATTAGTCTAGTATATATTTACTCCTCAATATCTTATAACTACGTTGTTTAAAGACATTTACGAACTAGGTTTTTTTTTGCTAGTGGGTTTTTTTTAAAGATATTTACAGAAATTTATAAAAAATTAAAACATTTTTACATAATTTTGAATTGATAGTTGATAAATAGGTATATTTTAATGACTCTTTAAATTCAGAGGCTCAAAACATTTTTACTACAATTATGGAATTAGCTTATAATATTGACTTAATATAATTTGAAATAATATAAAAGCTTTTGTATTTAAACTTTCGTCAACCGTGATGATTAATAAGTATATACTTACCCGGCTATAACCATGTAATATTAATCAGAAATTAATAACCGATTAATACTACATGATTATAGGCGGGTAAATATATATAAATATAAAAGTTACCTAAGTTATAGTATGAAATTCGTTTTTAAATCATGAAAGTTTGTTGTAAGAAGTTCAGTGACTGAATTAAGAAGCAAAAATAATATAAAACAGCTAATTAAATCATAAAATGCGTTTTCTCTTTTACAATTTTGTCGAATATGCCGTTTGATACGGATTTGTGTCAGCCATTTTTTCACAAAATAAGGCAAAGTTGTCTTTTGAATCATAAAGCAACCTTAAAAGGTTACTGATACTTTCTGATAAAACATGCTATTGCATTTAAAAATACCTAGATTCCATATAATTCATAAGAGGATAAAAATATATTGCTTACTCTACATTTGTAATATAAACGAAAAAGTAAGCGGATTTTTCATGGAGTATCTTGCCAATCTTTCTCTATGGTCCTTTTGGAATTGTGCAAAGAGGGTCTAACGTCTTATAAGTGCAATGAATACCTATCGGAAATAATACTTTTGACTTTACATTTAGACACCTAAATCTCAATGGTCTTCAATATGTTCACTCTTTTTTAAACGGTTAAATACTAGTCGGTTAAATTTATGGTATAATTTTTTATTCCTATAAATGCAAATTTATGATGTACTTATTTCATTTGCAAATTATACTTTTCTGGATATTTACTCTTATTAGATCAAAAAGGGGATTTTAATATGGAACAGTTGCAATTGCAATTCTAAATAGAATGAGAAATAAATCAGTTCTGTACTCGTCTTCATTAAAAACTATTTGAACAATTTCTATATAGTCGTAAGAATTGTCCAAATAGTTCATGATTAAGAAATACAATTAGGTCCCCTTATTGAAAGGTAGGAATGCAAGGCGTCATAGAATAATTTAGGAGCTAAGATAGGTTATTTGAAAACTCAATTGAGTTTAAATAATGGACACAAATATTTACATTTAGCCTACTTACATATATTTTCAAAATTATGAATGCAACATTATTTTTAACTAAAATAATATCTTAAAATATATCTTAAAAAAGCCAAATTAAATTATTAGCTAAATTATTTGTTATTTATAGATATATAAAATTTTGATTTATTACAATGAAAAAAATAATTAAACAGTATAGTACACTATAAAATACATTTCCAAAATTTTCTCAAACTTTCGATGTGTTATAATTATCAGTGACCGCCATTTGGTGGCAATTCGCTTATAATTTATTTATTCCGTATTATCTGTTGGCTGACATATTCCGTATTGATACGTCATGACATATTGATCGTTCTTATATTCAACAAGACTAAGGTGGCCTTGCGCTACAGCCTACAGGTGATCACAAAACAGACCCTCGCTTGAAATGTCGAAGCCCAAAACTCTAATAATATATACTAAAACCTTTATTTGAAATTTACATGTTTTAAATATTTTTGTTTAATTTTGTAATCTCGTACGTTAGGTTTTTTAGGGTGTATTAAATTACTAGTAAGTAATTACAAATAGACAGAATATTGGTAAAGCTAATTCAATTCATTTCAACTATGAATCAGATGACTCGATTTGTTTAATTACACGAGTTACCTTAATTATAATGTATGAAAACAAAACATATAAGTTACAACTTACATATAAGAGACCGCACAATTGTATGCAAAATATATTGATATTTCATTCATAAAAATGGTAAAAATTCATGTGAACCAAAGAATATTATTATTCATATATTAATATTATGAAACGAAATGTAACACTCTCTTCTACTTGCGATAAATGTAAAACTAAACTGAATAAGAAAATTCAATTCAAATTAATACAATATGTTGATATATTGGTTTGTTAATTATTTATTTAGTTTAGTTTCGAGATACGACTCGTCTTTCGGTTGATAAATCTAATTATTTACTACTAAATCACATAGTAGGTACCAATTGAATTGAGGAAAGTCATGGGATGTATTTATTAAAAAAAAATACTTATTATGATATAATAAAACTTCACATACTACTTATCGGACTAATACATAGGTGCGATTGTTTGGCTGCTTGTTACTCAATCACGCCAAAACTACTAAACGGATTTTAATGAAACTTGCTTGCTGCTTGCTTGCTTGCTTATGTACCAGAATAACACTTAGGTTATAGAAATACTATCTTTTGCACGTGGTTTTGTCTGTGATGTTTGTTACTCAATCACGCCAAAACTACTAAACGGATTTTGATGAAACTTAGTAATATTGTTGCTTATGTACCAGAATAACACTTAGGTTATAGAAATACTATCTTTTGCACGTGGTTTTGTCTGTGATGTTTGTTACTCAATCACGCCAAAACTCCTCGATGGATTTCGATGAAACTTATCAATATTGTAGCTTATGTACAAAAATAACACATAGGTTATAGAAATACTATTTTATCCATGTGGTTTTGTCTGTGACGTGACATAGATTGTAGCGTGATAACTAATTGCCACGGGAAATCCTGTTTTTAATCGTTTGGTTCATTGAATTGCACATAATTGTTTGTGAAGATCCTTCTTATTACGCGACGTAATAGAAAGAGTGTTATGTTATTCAAATATACGTATGTTAATAGAAATATAACCAATTATTCTACTTTTATGTTTCTTGCTACAGTCTAAACTGATTTAAGGATTTTGACGTATGAAGTATCGGTAGATACGGCAAAAATAATCGAAAATAATATTTTTATGGCTTATGTTACTTACCACAAAAATATTATTTATACAGTCTACGTGGATGAAGTCACGGGCGACAGCTAGTAGTTTATAATAATAAATGAGTATTTTTAGGAAAAGCATTAATACATTCGATTATTATAATAATCATTAGTCTTATTTCTAATAAATTATTTTAATTATATTAGATACATTATTTTAATTATATTAGATAAATTATTTTACCATAGAAGAGATGGTACGAATAAGGTAGATAAAACGCATAATGTTCATATATCATTAATTCTATTTGTAAGTAAACTCTTTACTGAAGTTTTAAAAACATATTCTTATATTCAAAGAGTATATTTTGTATACCTTATATTTTAAAATATATAATATACAATCAGGTAAGTCAGGCTTCATTACAATTCATAAGCTATTTCGTAGGCCTTTAATTTCTGTAATCATTTTAATATTTTTAATTACATATATTTTATGGTATATATAATATTTTTATGTTATTAATTTTCTGCTCACAGCTAATTAAACGGAAATGAGTATTCTGTGATATTTCTTAATTCGTATTTTTTAGGAATTAAATGCTATCTTCAAATTACTCTTAGTTTCTTAGTTATTGACGTGAAAATATATACTGATTTATTATTATCATTCAATATGTTATTATCCAATTTATTTTTTTGATAGCGTATTTTCGAATAATACTTAATAGTACCTGTAAATAATATTGCAATATAAAATCAATTTATTGCACTTGTTCTTTTTCAAACATGAAGTATATTTTATTTTTAAAATTTATTTATTAATATTTCTTTTGGTTGATATTTTCGATTCACATATTTGACTTAACGTTTAACAAAATTTTCTAATCTGCGAGTTTTATTTTATTATAAGCCTTTGAGATGATTAAATACAATGGAATATACATTATCCTTATTGATAGCATTTCCCGGACAGCTTCAAAGTTTGATGGAGAAATATTTTTATTGATTCGACAATTAGAGTCTATATAAGATATTACACTACCTATGACACTTTTCCTCCATAAATTTCAGGTTTCTGGTATGGGCCATGTTTCTGGTATCTACCAAGCTATCTACGGCTGAAATATGTTTTAATCGCCTGCTCCTTAAACCTGAGTTTATCTGGCACATTATTTTCTTGTTATAATACTTTAATCGTTTTTTTTTTATAATTAATTACTTTAAGTATTTTGTTATTTCATTAAAGTAATTCAGATAGCGTATTAATAAGTATTATAAGGGTTTATGAGATCCATAATATCCTCCGCATGTACCCCTATCGAGATGAATTGACAAACACGCAGTGTTGACTAAAAGCAAACACGATCAAAGCGCTGAAGACTAAGAGAGATATTTATGTGGATCGTGGTTACTATTATATCATTTTTATACAAGAAAAATAAGGTTATATTTAAAAAAACAAAATAAAACCTTATGGACATTGAGCACTAAATAATACACCATATTTCTAAAAAACTAAGTACCCAAATACAATTTTTAGTTTCAATATATATGATCAAATAATAGTAATGACAGCTTTGTATAATTTATTGGACTTGCGCTATATAATATGCATATAGTATATATTAGTGTCTTATCCATACCAAGGCTTACGATCGGCCAGATCAGAATTGTGTAACAAATATATTATGTGATAATGAATATGCGTCAGAATTAATATAATTTTTCATTTCTTAACAAGAGGCGTCGAATCGATATAAAGCGTCCGTCGTTTAACACAATATTTTTTCCTATAGTATCTGAAAATGCGTAAGGTTGGTCTGTTGTCTTATATATAAGTCATCCTGCAGCTATCGAAATTCGCAAAAACAACCGAAATTAATAAATTCTTAGATTCGGATTCGGTTTTATGAATTAGACAGAGATTAAGGTACATTATTACATAAAAGAAAATCACAAGTCTGTTTATAAAAGGAAGTATCTTTGAAACTTAAATATTAAAAATAATAAAGTTATTAATATAAAAAGTAATTTTATATAAAAGTCAAAATAACAGAAATAGAAAATGTTGACATCAAAGACATTAAAAACATTGAAGGTAAACACATTTGTTTGACATATCTATATGTCTATGTCACATTTCTTTTCAAAAAGCACTTTAACACATTAAAAAGATAAAAGCCTTCTACGATTATACCTTTTATTTTTATGGCCTTTATGCTTACAACATAACTTTTATTTATACAAATATATACTGACCTCTGACCAAAGGGTAAAGTCCCACAATTAGCGGCATTTATAATTTTGCAATATATGTTTTGTTATTCACAATAACTCTTTTGTTAAGTAGTTCACAGCGGTATAAGTTATCAGGTACAGGCTTTTATAAATGATTAACCATACAACAAGACGCGTGTTTTTCTAGTAAAATTATTTATTTATTTCAATGAATTAATAAATAAGAATGCACCGGTTTTCGGGGAAGCTTATAATATTATTGATGAAAGATTCAAATCCATTATTCCAATAATTAAAAACAAAACTAGAAACAAAAATTTTAAAATATCAGGATAAACATTATGGTCAAATCAAAACTACAAATACCTTTACATCTTTCTCGTCTCGTTTTATTGCCAATTATTTGAAAAAATCAAAGGCTTTGTTGGATTCAAGTTATAACAAACTTCAATTCAAATGTGACTTTATCAAAGCAAATAGGAATCTTCTCGAGTTACCGACGAAGTACCTTTGCATCAATTCTACGCTTCGTGAACCCAATTCGCCCCCTTACTCACTCAATACAAGGAGGCACTCATCGTTCATTTTATTTATTTTATAGCTTGTATATAACATTATTGAGTCATGATGTTTATATTTCAGATAAGAATATCCTTGTTCAATTTATTTATTCGACTGCGTATTAAAATTGATCATTGAATATAATAACTACGTCGTAACAAATTTGTAAGATAAAATGTTTATCTGTTTAAAGAATAATATAACATTAATATTAAAATATTTTGTTGAGAAGGCAGTTTAATATACAATTTCGCCCTTAAAAATGTATTTAATCTACTTAAGATTTTAAAAGGAATACTGGAACTGAAAATCTAAGTTATTCTTCGAGTTAGAATATAAGGTGCATAAGTCTTCAAGTACCTATCGTGGCAGTCACGTGTCAAACACACTTAAAACATAATTGTTACGTAATAATATCAGGAGCATGTTTGACACGCTTATTACATATGAACATATAAATATATGACCCATTATTAATAAAGAACTGAACTAAAATAAAAATATACAAATCGAAGTATAAGTTCAAGTATTTTAAGTTTAACGAATTGATTTGCAGATACAATTAACGTACAAGTAAGTTAGTTTATATATTTGTTGCAGAACAAGTTATCTAACTTGGTAGAAATAATTGAATAATCAATTGCAAATTGGTCATTCATTCTGTCAATATTATGGACACTGTTTTATCTATATAAAACAGTGTATTATCAAGGAGCTATCTCCTTGATAAAAAGCAACCAATTTTTCTTGACCCTTCAAATGTATCTTTTCTTGAATGAGCCACAATGAATATCCGTACCTACTACATGCCAATTAACTGGCTACGTGACCCATCCCATTTCGATCTGGTTAATTCAGAAGTAATTGCTATACTCCATGGTTATGTCTTAAATCATATCGTTTACATACTTTTTTTATAATGATAAACTCCTTTTTGTAATAACAATGTGGTCATTATTGGTTTATTGCCATTTGATGGGGATGTTAGATTGAAAATATGTTATGTATGTAACATCTATAAATCAGAAAAAAATTGTATAAACGTCTAAAGTATCGCAATAATCACTAATTTTAATACCAAATCCATAAATAGGTTTGCTTTTAGATTATTTTCTGTTTCTGGTTGAATCATAATGACTGATGACTCATAATGGATATTTTGGACATTAAGCAGATCCATCTGACGATGTCTTACTTTTTGTATGGTCTTGGCATACGATTTCCGTTCCTTTACTTTTTATGTAAGATATAGTTTTCTTTTTCGTATGTAAGATATACGTTCTTTTTCTCTTTTATGTAAGATATAGTTTGTATAGCTTGACAAAGTAAAGCTGTAAACATTTTGACAATATAAATAACAATATTTAGAAAGATGAATAATAACAGCAACAATTTGACAAGAACGTAACAACTATATAATAATGGAGTAAAAACAAATTTTCACGAACTTAACAAAATTAATAGGGGTGAAAACAACTAACTTAATGATAGGAATAACCTTGAAATCGGAATAAAGCTTTATATTACCATTACATAAAAGAAATGTTGTATAAACTATTAAAATATGGGAGGGTCATCACTAAGCCATAGAGTAATTTTGTGTCATTTCCTCCAATGGTGCTCCAATAGGGCATTATTATTATAAACTTAATATAAGTTTCATGGATGTTGAGATCACGTATTATTATTATAAAACATATTTATTGTTATTATATAAAAATAAGAAAAATAGGCCTAATTTATAATTCACTTCATAAATAGTTTTTGATTTTATTTGCTTTCTGAACACTGGCGTTCTTATTTTAAAAGACGACAACTTGAAATAAGAAAATTTAAAACAATTGGAGACGACCAAAAGTATATTCACCCTTTCACGGAAATAATTACCCATCATTTATCTTCCCGAAAGTTACGTCAAAATTGTTCACCCGGAACCGAATACTCATCTTCCTGAGCGGATACAATCAGTACATTATTCGCTAAAATTTTAAAAATAATGAGGATGATATATAAATGACGCAGATCACGATAAGTTCATGATAATTAGTAACTCGATTGATATCATTGCAACAGTGGGGTGTGAACGATTAGACGTCGTTACGTCGTTCCGATTCGTTAGTCACGTGATCGGAATCGTTTGGAGGGGCATCTGAAACATTTTAAATATTCGAGCGCATTGAGTCGAGGGGGAATTATTTAGTGGGAGCCTTGCAGTTCGGACCTCCCAAACGGGACCGGTGGTTCACGCAACTCTGATAATTGTATACCTGCTAAGTAATTTGTGATAACTAATTACCTACATTTAATTCAAGAATTGTCATATTGTGTCTGTGTGGTTTAATTTCCTGAGACCTACGCCTCGGATCCTGTACCAGAAGACTCCATCAAGAACGAGCAAGCCACTAATATGCCTCTATCTCCGAAATATATAATATTTTCAGTAGTATTTTTTTAAAATTCTCATATAATATGAACATTTCTGCATTACGTCATGAGCCCAATGTTAGGGCAAAACAAAAGAAAACTCTATTTCCACTTTTAATATACTTTTATTTAATCTATTTATAATTATTTTATAAATGATAATATAATCTGTTCAATTATAAGACCAGTTTCCTGCCTGACGTGATAACTCTGCTTGGATATGCGTGTTGGCTGAATTATTCAGTTCCTTTCTTTTTAGGAAACTGATGTCCACTTTTATTTTTACCCTTAGCCGGTTCTTACACCACCTTCGGTAAGTTGGGACGGGTCTACTAAGCTGGCAAACTGTCGATATTTCTATTTATGTATTGTGCCATAACTTTATTTTATAAATATGCTAATTAATTTATTTTAAAATCTGAATTGTAAGGACACTCCAAGATGTCAGATAAAAAAAATCTGAAAACTATTTATTCTCATTTAATATTTACTCAAATAAAAGAAGATTTAATCATTAATTAAATAAATAGCCTCCGGTTAAAGGAGTGTCAAATAGGAAAGCTGGGACTGAACTGTGGATCAGAGTAGTCGATTTGTGTGAGAAATTAATGAAACATTGATTGATGACTTTTAGTGAGAACGAGTTGAAATGTTGAGATAAAAGATATTTTAGAAAAAAAGGGGAACATTATAGGGTAATAACAACTCCCCCATATATTGCTATTAATTATTTTTTGGATTGCATAAATCACCTAAGTAACACTCTTGGGGTAATTTTCAAAAGAGAATTAAATTAATTTTGGTTCTTGGTAAATGTTATCAGCTAAGTCCAAACAAAAAATTAAGGTTCTTGAATTAAAATCGGTAAGTTTTTACCTTTAAATAAATATATATTTTTTTTATGTCTGTCTATGCTGTTAGCCCTGTTGGCTATTACAGCGTCACCGGAGGAGCGGGTGGGTCTGGAGACCCACCCTTAAAATAGGGGGGGCCAGGCGGGCCCCCAGAAATAAATATAACTATAGATAAAATAAAATAAAGATAAATGTTAGGACTTACAGAATGGGAAATAATCTTATATTTATTATATAAATCCTTAATACAAAGATACAATTAACATACTAAGTCTAAAATCAAATAAAAACAGAAAAAAATTAGCTCTAGTTTAGTAGAGAATTCTTTGGATAAAAGAGTATCTGGAGCTAATAAATAGTTTTGCAAATAATTCATTTCAACTTAAGATAAAAAATGCATCATATTTTTTTTGCAAGAAACGCATAATTTACAAGCTTCTATGACAAAGTAAAAAAAAAAAACTGTTCAGTAGCCTGTTAAAAAATTAATTTAGTTTAGCCTAACGTCTAGTTTTAATTGTGATTGATTAAAATTGTTAATTTAATGCATTTCTTTACAGTCATTCAGTTTTTTGCAGCGTCATTCAGACTTTCTTCATTAAATGAAACTGATGTTAATGTATTAGGTGTGTGTTATTATTAAAGTCTAAAGCAGTATTTCCTAATAGCATATCCTAATATATATGTAACAATTACCATGGTTCACGAAAGTTTAATTACAAAACTCCATAGTTTTTATGAGCTTTAGTAAAAAAGTAATAGTATACAATATTCTCATGGTTAAAAAAAAAGTATTTAAAGTTCTTCCTTTTGATAAAACTGTAGATTTATGAAGACAAATGAATAAATATGAATTTATGAACAAGAATGTTTTAGATACGGTAGTTGAATTTTAAATAAATGAAAAACAAACCGTATCGTTATTGTATCGGTATATTAAAAATAAAAACTTAATAATCGCAACATGGTTATACATGTTTATATAAGTTTTTTTTTAATTATTAAGGTACTTGGATTCACCAATATCAAGTTATCTGAGTTATGTTCCCGAATAATATTAATTATATAGATAAATATGCTCTGTAACCAGATCAATCCATGAAGTTTTCGTGGTACTTAAAGTGAAAAAAAAAACAAAATGTCATGTATGCAAATAAATAATAAAAAAGAAAGTTCTATGTTCTTGAGGCTCAAATGTTAGTCGTTAATCCAAGTGAAAAGTGTCGCTAATTTAAAAGGATGGGTTTACATTTTTTCATGACTACAAAAGTCGGCGAAAAATATTTTCTAATAAGAGGTAAGGATTTTACATTATAGGGCTTTTAGCCTCTGGGAAATCTTATACGGGCTTTATTTTAGATGGATTTTTTTGTCTCAAGAGTAACTTAACTTATCAGGACCAGGACAAAGTTATCTTTAGTGCTAATATCAATCAATCAATACTATTTGGATTAACAGTGGTTAGTGGATCAAGATTTTTACTTGCTTGAGGTATGGAATATATTACACAATTGTGTGATATAATTAATATGCGATAGTCTATTAACCACTTTAAAATAAATAATCTATTTTCTTTGGTATTATCCTAATGATATCCCGATGTTAAATATTACTCCAGAATTTTGCTCATTGGACGTTCTACTTTTCTCGTGTATGACATAATAAGATGGTAGGAGATAACTAAAAAACATATTTACACAAGAATCAGATTTATTATCTTTACTACTACTTATAAGTATAGAAACTATAAGACTCTCATTTACGATTAGACCTTTAAAGGAATATAATGTTTTCGTCCAATTATAATTTAATAACATTCTTAATTCAAGAGCATTAATTATAAGCATATTTTTGTAAAATCAATATTAGTTTTAAGTTCGCTGAAAGTAATAGTGACTATTATGCAGTGACAGGGAAGGTCTAGTTCCTGAATGATATAAAATTGAATCCATCCGCGGACAAGATAATATACAAAGTACACACATTGTTTTTTTCGAGTTTTTTTGGTCCAAGTAACTAAGCTGTGTAGTAGTAGAAAGTTATAGGGTAATTAAAAATTCCGGTCTTACGAAATCATTCTTATTAAAATGATGTTTTTGTTATGTAACAATATTATGCTTAATATAATAATTCATGTATAGTACAAACAGATATCCTTTTCTACATTACTTAATGATATTTATTAAAAAATGTTTAAAGAATGATTAATAAACTATAAATTATTCTAAAATTACATCTTAACGAGGAATAAATTAAAATGATATTTTTGGAATTTTCTAAATTTGAGTGAATACAGTAATTTGAAATAACTAATTTGGAAGCACACTTTAATGCGGAAAAGTTAATTCAACTTGATATTATTATGTATTTCTTTTTTTACAATTAATATTTTTGAAGTTTTTCTTTCGGATTAATTTGTGTCGTGTAAGTGAAGTCAATGTACCTACAATTTCTCTTTTAACATCTGTGGATTACACAAAGAATTATTTTCCGTCGAAAACTAACTTTCGGTTTTTTTAGAAACAGATAAACACAGTAACCACTTAGCCATCATTTGAAAATTACATTTTGTTTGGTGGTCCAATTTTACGATAAATCATATAAATAGAGTTTATACGAAAAAACTGTAGATGTAGGTTAATAGTGATTTATGTTCTTGTTTTCAACAAACAGACATAAAACAGATTTACGCAGCTTTTTAGTTTGGGGTAGAAAAAAGCTAAAATACTTGCCAGCTTATAGCTAAAGCTCTGTAAATGTGTTAAGTATCTGTATTAATGTTTTAAGGTATTTTATGACAAAAGAACTTAAGAATATATTTAAAATTTTTAAAAGAAGTTTTATAACATTCGAAGGGTACCTCAAAGAATTTGTAGCTATTGAGTATATAATATAATAAGGTAAATTTATACAATTTATATCTTGCCTACCGACTCCGTCATCATGGATTGCTGAGGAGGGCCGTTACATGTTGTTCTAATCAAATTAAAGAAAAATACAACATTAAATAAGTTTTAGCTAATTTTTTAGGGGGCACTTTAATTAGATATCAACATTAGTTTATAAAGATTATATAAGACTTAAGTAGGTTCTGCTTTATTTAAAGGAAGGTCTCTAAAGAGGGATATTTTGTTTAAAAACTAAAAACACGAAAGAAAAAGTTGATAAAATATTTTATTAAGTGACATCATTAATAATATGACAAATTAATAAGTAGCTCCGTGTTTTAACTTATTACAGAACTTGCCTAGAACAGTTATGTTTAATTAATGTAGGTACTGTAGTTGCTTCAGTACCTATTTTTAAATGAATGGAAGAAAGTAAATATGATATAAACTATAATCAAAATGATAAACAATAATTTCAAAACACTGTCGCGAACTACTGTGTGTCTGTCTACTACAGACTACAGTATATATAATTCTTCTTCTTTTTTACCTACAAATATCTTAACACTCCAGACAATTACGAAACTTTTTTATCTTGGCATTGATCAATAGACTTTATTACTTCAGAATCTTCATAAAATTTGGACAACATTTAGAGAAAAAACACTTTAAGTCGTTAAAAGCGCAATTAATAAAAAATAACTCGGATAAATTTTTCATTTGTTGCTCTTTTGATCATTACATCATTTTTTGAACCTAATTATTCAAAAGCTTTTATAAAAGTTAATGTAGAAAATAATGTTTTAAGAACAAACAGATGGAGTTAAGAGTAATAAAATTAATAATGAATGAACATAATTTTCTTTTAAAAACTTTACTTAGATCTTATTTTTTTTTCATAAAACCTTAAGACAACCATTAAAAAGCTCTCAAAACGAAGTTATAAATTCTACTTATAGAATTGGTATATTATTTTAACAGTTTAAATATTTGTGAATTGAATGTTGTCGTCCAACAATAACTCATTATAAATTAAATAATTGACAGATAACTTCTGTAGTTTCCCTGAGAAGAATCCCTGCCCGTATCGGTTTATTTTTCATTCTATATTTATATAAATTTCAATAGTAATCAAATTAAATTATTATATAAATTGAATCCGTCAACACCTAGTTTAATTAGGTTAATTTGGTTAAATAAGTTTAATAAATGAATCTAAATATTTTATTGTTTTTTTTGGCATCCTTCGACTGGAGGCTTTATAAATAAATAACATTTGATGACAAACCTCCACGCAATTATCTGTTACATACTATCATCTATATTATGATATTTAAAAACTTTTACGCAAAACCTTTATTTCACTTATATCTTTATTTTTGCTGACATCTTCATTATATAATGTATAATCTAAAATAATTTTAAAAATAATACCATTACTTTTGGATATATAGAAGAATCTATAAATGTGGTTAATGTTTAATCGTATTTTCAAATAATTTTTGTTTGTAAGTAATACTTGTAGAAAAATCCAAGCATAAAGAAACTGAAAATACAAAAAATGTTTATTCACTAAACCTCAACACCTCGAGTAATACAATTGTTTATTCAGGCAAAGCTCGACTTTCAGCAGAACAAAGAGTGAATGAAACGAACGATAAGACAGTTACCGCTTCGGTGAAAATTTATTACAATTTAGATAAATTGATTTGTGATTCATTTCAATGATAATATTGATTATTTTCCATTTTTTATTTTGAGAACTTAATCAATTAAAAAGATATTCTTGTAAACATTAGATCACTACTCCAAGTTTTTTTAAAGTTGATTTTTTATTTCAATTTAATAAAAAGGTAGAACTTTATATTTATCTACAATTTAATAGGTTTTGATGTTGTATTTTAGGCTTTTTTTTCATGAGACTTAAAAATCTTGGTAAAATTTAACAATTGTGTAAAATACAAGATTTTTCGGCAAGATGCGAGGAAATTAATTTTATTGAAAAATTCTCAATAGGTTCTAAATCTCAAGAGGTCTATATTTTTCTTTTAAACTCATTTCAATAAATATAGAATAATAATTTTTAAAATACATATACAGTTTTAATGTCTAGCATTATCAAATATCAATTATTAATTGTTGGACTCTTTCTTTACTTTTAATTTGAACAAAATAATTGTTGAATGATGTTTTATAAGTTTAAGTTTTTAAATTATGAATATCTTTTTTCAGTATTTTTTATAAGATGGTTTAAAAGTGGTCAAAAATGCCATATACAAGGAATCACCAAGTCATAACTTTTAAGAATTTAACTGTACGTAATAAAGATCTTATTTGGTGACTCATTTATTTATGGGGATTAGTAATTTAGTGTGACATACATTAAGTTTTCAAAGTAACTTAAACCTTTTATAACATTAATTACTCTAACGATATTAAACTTAAATATAAACCTTCTATTTCATGATATATAGAAAAATATTTATAGCTAAAATGCTAGTCAATGCTTCTCAGGAAACCAATATAAAAGTACACTATATTAGATATGTATCTAAGTTTTTATTATATGAAGGAAAGTTAACTATTTCAAAATCAATGATATTAGATAAACTTTATATTAATTTGTATGATATGTAAGAAAAAAATAAAACATGACATTTTTTATTTTATTTGGCATTCGTATTTGATATACATATCCATAACTTTTAAATATTAGCACCTATCCAAAGAAACACTTTTTGTGTATTTTTGAATATTAGGTTTTTATATTTGTAACCAGATAAAATATTTTTGTTTAACTTACAAACTTATGTAACTTACTTACTTACTGTACTTATGTAACTTTTATATTATGGAAACGAAACCTCACGATAATATTTTATTGTTATCAAGTTTTGATTTTCTCATTTTTATATTGTGACTTTTCATTTCGATAAGTTAGTGATATTAACATAAGGATAACTAAATATCCAATCCAACTGTCAAACGATGTGATAACATTTAAATACTTTAAATAGTCTACTTTTCGATTTTAACTTTTAATTCGCATTGATTTGATCCAGGCATTACTTTGGGAAAAGTACAACCTAATATCAAAAAAACATCAACTAATCTTATATAAACAAAAAAATAATAAAGTCTATAGTGTATATAAAGTAAAGGTAAAAAAAAATGAAAATTTAATAGTTTTTTTAAGATAGGTAAGATTTTAGCATATCGTAAAACCCTTTTCAATTCCCAGATAAGATTTACTTTTTTTTTAAATGGATTTAACAGTCCAAATGATAAACATTCGTTAAAGTAATCGTATACAATTACATGTTTTATTATTGTTCTAATATTTTTGATTGGAAAAATCACTAATAAAGAGAGCTGTACGTGATTGAAATGTTAACCAAAATCAATTCAACAAATACTTACTATTTTTCCAGAGGCATGAGGAAAGTTCCTTAATTAATATTCGAAATATGTCTTACTTCTCGAATATTCCATTAATAATAGAAAAAATAAATAAATATTATTCTTATTGAAATATAATCAAGAATACAACAAAATATAAGATGATAAATGTAGGTTATCTACCGGGACAGCTACTTGTATTATACACCACAGATCCGGTCGTATGTAGAGTACTGTGGTCACATATTTGCTAGTGCCGAAAAGTCTCATCTTGCGGTTCTGGACTCAATTGAGAGGCGAGCCAAGAAGCTTATAGGCGACTGAATTGTTTGAAGCCAATCTCTACAGTCTTGGGCACAGGCGTAGAATTGCTAGCCTCTCAGTATTCTATAGGATTCATTTTGGTGTGCGCAGGAATTACACGATTTTATTTCTCCATCCCCATTCCATCACCGGACGTTCCGACGCACGGCAGGTATCTATCCTTAAGTTGTGGATACTCCACCTGTCCGAAAGAAGCGCTATGCTTCGTCTTCTTTAGTGTGTACAGCGAAGGACTAGAACAACTTGCCTGCGTCGGTATTTCCGTCTAAATAAAATGTGGGTGTCTTCAAGAGAAGAGTGAATAGGTTGCTAGGTTAATGCGCCTTACCACCTATGACGACATCTCCATTCTCCAGCAGGAGGAATGTAGTCAAGCATTAACCTAGTTTTTTAATAAAAAAAAAATCTACCACAACCTAATTCGCCGATCTTCAAGAACAAGTTTCATTCACTTTTTAAAGTTTTCCAAATCGCATAAGCCATCTCCTACACTATAAGGGGATATTGATCCCATTCTTCTCGTAAAGAAAATGAAGTTGAAACCGTTATCTTCCATGGTAAGTAGTAATTAATTAAGTAATTTAATCCAGTGTTATCCTAACAAATTCTGCCACATCGATGTAATACATCCACGGAATATTATTTTAGATTTACTATGAATGTGAACAGACGACAGATATAGCTTGACACGATAGCATATATAAAAGTTCTCCAAGTGGCGGATAAAAAATTAAAAAATTAAAAATATATCCGAAGATTTTTTTTTTAAATTACTATAAAAATATAATTTTATTTTTATTAAATTTGTTGTATTCATTATTCGGAAATACTGCCTAGGTCATTTATTAGAACGAACAGCTAAAAGTTATGATGGAGAGCACCTAACCAGCCTTTTAAAACCTTTTACTACCATAGAGATTAAGATTTCTGTCGATATCGTGGATAAGTTTACACGATATAGCGTCACTAGAAAGAATCTGTTATCTACGCCAGTGTTAAAAAATATGAAGCTCCTCCTATGCTGTAGTTATTGTTTTGAAATACTCCCTAACATATATAACATTCTTACGACACACCCTAAACTGCTATAAAGGACCGTTTTTGCAAAAAAAAAGATTACAGCAGAAGTCCAAGAATATTAATAATTGATCTCAAGAATCAGGTAAGTGAACCCTGGATTTGAAAGTCATTTCTACTTTTACTCCTCGAAAAACCGGATTTTCTTATCAGGAAATAACATTTCATAAATATTGACCCATTAAGCAGTTTTTGATGATCTTGTTCGGATTCGGATTAAAATCGGACTTGGGTCAGGTGTCGATGATTTCCGAAAATGAAATGAATATCATAATTAATATTATGACAATCCTATATAATACCGTATTTTATATATCATAGTAAAATTACGTTACGATGTTTTTCCGATATTAGTAATGAATTTTCATTATGTTATTTTATTTTTATAGTTTGGCAAATAAATATTGCAATTCAGCGGTCGATATTTTCTGTATTCTGCTTAAAATATTTTTCTTCTTAATAGTAGTTAGTTATCACATATTGTGGTATAGGTAATCTCTTATGGTATTTTTCACACTTAAATATTAACAATTTTTGTGTCTGAATAGAAACTAAAAGTAATTACATTCAAGAATCTATGTTCAAAAAATCTTTTCAACATGTAAAATTAATAAAAACTGGATTGAGTTTATTTCAAAGTAAAAGTTAAACATTTTTTTTTATAAAAATGTTTTTTCAATAAAACGGTTTTTTATTCAGTTTTAATTACAAAGCTCATCTATAGAATTTAACTCATCGGCTTAACTTTAATTACCTGCTCTGGAAACTTTATTGACCGAACGAAACAATTAATAAATTATGGCTATTAATGTAGCGTACATTCCTTGTTAAGTTACGAAACATTGTAGAAAATTTATAACTTTGACTACAGTATAAAATACTATTTGGAAGGTTTTTAGTTTATTTTATTGGTGATGCCATGTTGGTTACATAATAATAGACTTTGTAAGAAATAAAAATAAAAAGCTTCGAACATCAAACCGCAATTTTTAGTGGAAGTAAGAATTTTGATTATAATCTAATACAAAATATTAATTTATCTTAACAAAATAAAATTAAACTTTAGAGAATATAATAATGAAAATATAATGAAGAAACAATTCTAAAATATCTAGAAATTTTAAGATAAGTATGTGATTTTCCTTTCTAAAATCGTAGAGATAAAATTTTATCTAAGAGTGATATGTTAAAATGACCTCGACCTGTATACTATACTTTCTAGGTGTAGTCAAAGTTTTTTAAAACTTTTCTTAGTCTTTCATTTAAATTGCCTTGTAAATGCCGCAATGTGATGGCGTGAATAAATTACAACACTACTAAATGGCTCTGCATTTAAATCTGAAAAGGGCTGAATTGGCCGCTTCTAATTTTGCTTATAAACCTCTTTTAAAATAAATTACAATCATTATCCTATGTTATAAAGGGAGGTGTAGTTTCATTTTGAATTTCTTTTTGAACCAATTAACATTTTGTGGAAATGTAGTAAGTTATTTGTTAATTGTATTTCATGACAGCAATTGAAATCTTCAACAATCATGTTAACAAATTTGTTGCCAGTTATGAAGAGTAGGAAAGGAGAGGGAATACTAAGAAATACGGAGTGGAAAAGAGGAGTTGGAACATCCTGCTTTTTCAACCACCTTCGAGATGTAGCTATAATAGCCACAACCCGCTGATCTCCTGTGCGAGGGACTGTGATACTACCCTAACTGAGTCAGCTTGTATGTTGAAGAAATAATTAATATAGAATAAAATATTTTGTTTTTTTTTACTGGCGACCTAAAAAGAGGGGTGTTAAAAGTTTGACGTGTGTATCTGGATGTCTGATGTCTGTCTGTGGCCTTGTAGGAGCCAAATGAGTAAATGAATTGATTGCGGTTTTTTTCATTGAAAGCCTGGTCCGTCGAAATAGTTTTTAGCTATGTTTGGTCGCAAAATATTGAGCTGGTAAAAGGTTCTTACGCAATGTTGATAGTAAATACTTAAGCAAGTGAAAATTAGTGCATGCGTAGGTTCATTTAGTACAATATAGAAACTAGTAACATCATTTAAAAAAATAGAAAAAATATATATATTAAACATTAAAAAAAAACCTCTAAAAAAGATACAAATATTATTTTTACATACCTACTTATTGAATAAAGGAAGAAGTCAACGCGCTAGTAACTTACCAATTTAAATATATTCTTAATCCTCAGTTATTAGCTACGATTTTTTTTAATAGACAGCATAGTCAACGTTCGTACAACGAAGTAATATAAAGTAACAAAAAATATATTTATCTATTTTAATAGAAATATCCTGCTTCAAATATACTTACACTCAAAATGACTGAAATATATTCTTGGAATGGTATTGGTTTCTTGTAACCAGCATTACACAGTTATTCGAATTTCATTCTTATATCAGAGAAATAAGTTTTGGTATTAAATCTCTCGTTATTGAAGGTCAAACATTTATTGGGAAAACTAATATAAAATAATTCATGTATGCCATTACAGTAATTCTTAAGATTTCTCGGTCTCATATATTTTTTCCATAAACACCGCTTTTCTTTGATGAAATATTAGTAGATATATCAATAATCACAATATACGTTTATATTAACTTAATATATAACTATTATACTATACTATAGCTTTGTATTCTGACAACAAAATTATTCTGGTAACTATAATTGTTACTAACCATTCAACTATCAAAACGAATAAATGCTGGTATGTTTTATAATTGTAAAAATATCCATAACTAGAATAGATGTTTACATAAAATAGACTTATATATATTCCTAAACAATTTTAAACACTACTGTACTTCTAGTAATACTACTACTAGTCTAGATTGTATAAACGTCTTTCGTGGTCGCTTTAACAGTCTGTCACTAAAGCTATGAGTTTGAAAAGTGAAATACCGATAAAAACAGTAAGAAATAAGCATCAAAATCAATCAGATGATATCAAAATATAAAAAAAATGTACATTGTACATGATTTGCCTTATAAAGGAACCTAACTCAGAATGAACTCTTAAGATTGTTATTTAAATTAATTTCTTCTTAAATTAATAAGCCATATATTTATAAGGAAGCACCAATTATATATGTGAAAAGATTTCCTCAATTTGTACCTATATAGTTTTATTTTTATATTACACTGTTATATTAAAGATTAATATCATGTCCAAAAGCCATATTCATGTATAAAACCCATGGAAAATATCTGCATAAAGTTATTTCAACATTACAAAAATGTTAGCTCGAGGAATCTATTATCAGTTTTTACTGCTCCTATCTGTAATTTTCTTTATAGTTACTGCATGTTTCGGACTAGTTAATATGGCATATTTATGAGTTTATTACTTGTATAATATATTTTTGAATAGTGTTTTTCTTAGCTTTTGATGTTTTGAGCTACCAGTAGATCAATGGTTATTAGTCTATTAGTTCGATGCAATTATAAATATATGATTAATTCATTTCATTGATTATTATACTAATAAAATATGAATAGAAAATTCTAATTACCCCAATCTTTACAAGATTTTTTTGATTTAATGGAGGAACTACAACAATCTTTGATATTATTAAAATATTAAATAATTTGTATTTAAATACTTATGTAGGGTTTATTTGTTTAAGGCAACCTTATTTGCTTAAATTACACATGTTATTTTTTATCTCAAATTATAACATTATTAATTTATAAATTTACAATCCTGTAAGTTTCTCTAATATTTGCTAGGTCAATTTAATTATTTACGCTATTTGAGAACAAAGATCGTTAAAAACTTTAGAGCTACGTTTTAATACCAACTTTTGCAAAATAACAATTAGTCGTTAATTCTCTAAAACTTAAACTTAACGCAGGCATTTTATGGCCTTTATGAAATGTTAAAATAATTATCAGAAAATATATATTTGACTTTATTATCATGAACGAACTAGTCTTGCATTGTATAAAAATAAAAAAGCTTTGTTCAGATTTAAATAAAAAAATATTGTAACTTTGCATATATGTAATTTGTTTTTATTTTTTTTATATTATATTCGTAATGTGGTTATTATTATATTACAATATAGAATTAAATTAAAAAAAATAGGATTGCCTTGCACTAATGGATATATAGGAATCGGTTATTTTCAAGCATCTGCAAAAACTTAGGGTCGGGCGTAACATATTCGTACATGATCGATCAAAACGTTATCTGTCCCGATACGCACATCACTGACTGTCACACAAACGTCCTTTGTACTGATGAAACAAATTTTACGATTGAACGGCAGTACAATAAGTGAAATGACAACGTATTTTCACATATCTAAAGAAGCTGCGTAAATGGTCGGAACGGTATAGCCGAATAATTTTTGTGGCTGGACTATAATGAATAAACTTTTATATATTTTGATAAATACTTTTTAATAGTTGATATTCCATGGAATTACTTCGCTACTCACCGTGACCTATATAGCTACGTAGTTAGAGCATAATTTGTGTAATAAAAAAATTAAATTGATAAACTTTGTTGTGAAAACTTTAAAAAAAATAAGATTGATAAACTTTACAGGCTTTTTAATGTGGCTCAGCACAGATGTAAAAAGTTACCTACTATTTGGATGGGATATTTGGACATCAATAATTATAAAAATAATAATATTACAGGACAAATTATACACTAAGTAAGTAAGCAAATTATTTGCTTGTGTAAAGGGTGTTAGACAAAGATATAAATATATAGAAATACACATTATAATCTAGTATGTTTCTAATTAATTAGAGTTTTAGTTACATATTAGGGGCAATATTTGTATGTATATTCATTTTATTAGGCAAGTGGTAGTCGAATGTGCCAAAAATATTACATAATATTACGAATAGATAGAATGTAGCTACAGTCGTGAAATATTTTATTATCACATTCCTCTATATCTACATAACTATGTTACATAGAAACATTTTTCTGATCAGGATCTATTTCACTAAACCCGAACTGGAAATTTTAACTTTGATCAAATACCATAAAGCAAAGAAATTTGTAATATTCTTTTTTTTTATAGAATATTTAACTTTATTTTAAATACAATTCACAAATTTCATAGAATTATAAGTCACCAATCGTTAGTTTATTTCGCTTTCTTTGCTTTTTTTTTTAATATTAAATAGGTGACGAATATTATTTTTACATTCATATAATTGTAATTATTAAAATTGACAACTTGAAATGTACACCAATAAGGATTAACTAGCCTCATGCTTCATTCGGCATTTTTGTATAATTAATTCTTATTAATTATATTAATTTGGAAAATATTGTGACTATAGAAATCATGGTATTGACATTAACTATAGATTTATTGTGAATTAAGTTAATAAAATAAAACAAATCTTTTAAGTGCTTAAGTCAAAATCTATATTGCTAGAAATATAGAAAAAAAGTTTCTTTAGTAAATTTCTAAGCACAATATAAAACTGTGCCTTTTATAATCTAAGTTACCTACACGTGTTACCTTAGTTACACGTGCGAGAGTAAGTCGTTTTATTATAATACTAATAATAACATTAAAAGGTTTTAACATACCTTTATATTTAGAACGTAAAAGTATTTCAACTACTTTAAAGTTTGTTTTGTTGGCATGTTTTAATGAAAAGGGATAGACATTTCATTAGTTCGTATATTTCGTAACATCTTACTTGATAATCTTGATTCTAGAGGTACTTTGAAACCTAGAGGTTGAAATTCCATATCTGATTTTTTTTTATATTAATGTAGGTTTTGAGTTAACCACCTTAACATGACTTACATGTTAAATGTTATTCAAAACATAACGATTCATGGTTTTGATTTTTTATTATGATTTTTTATTATTTATTAAAGCGGAAGAATAATTTACTACTTTTTTTGCTTTATATTAGTTAAACATGTTTTTATTTAATACATACCATGTATCTTAGATACCATTTGCAAGGTAAGGTTACTAAAAATACATTTTATATATCTTCATATTTATATTTGTCAGTAATGTTTGATCTATATATATTTGCAACCAAAATTATCTAATATTTGTTCAATTACATGTAATTCATGAAGGTTTTAGAAGGGCCAGTTAATTGTGATAAATTGTTTTCAGACAAATCTTAAGGCTTAAGATATATACATATAAGATAGATAACTAACACTAACATAGTATAGGAAAAATATACAAATAAATTAGAAAACCTAAAAATACTAAAAGAATTAATAGATTAAAAAAATAATTAAATTTTTATTTATAATTAATTAAATGCCAAATAGTTTTGTTATTTTGTGGAATTTTATACAGTTTTCAAATATTTTAATTTTGGTAAATATCTTTCTACAAAAACAAAATCTGTATTTTATAATAGTTTTGTTTTCAAATTTTCCCATTTAGGAGTCCTAAATATAGTTACATTTGCTTAAAAAATAGGAGGTAAGTAGAAATTAGTATAAATTATTGTAATAAGCATATTATAGGAAAAGACAATATTATTCAGAACACCTTTTAATTTTCTCTTCTTCCAAGTAATTATTGTTTAACCGACGGCAATACAAAAATTTTAGGTTTTTAAATCTTTACATATAATAAAATTGTCACTGATCCATTACTGTACATAGAAAATATTAAAAAAAAACATCAAAGGGGGCCTTAACAAGAGCAAGAGAATCCAAAACAATGGTTTTTCAGTTTATCTGTTTGTCTGTATGTCTGTATGTTTGTCCACGTTAATCTTAGAAACAGCATAACCAATTTGAATGCGGTTTTTAGGAATATATTATATCAGTCTTCACTTAACATTTAGTATTTATTTCATCGAAATCGGTTAGGAAATAAAAAAGTTATGTTAATTTATGTCAATCACGTAATAGGTACCATGAAAATCTTATTTTATACATGTAATAAATCTGCAAAGGAGTAGTCTTTGTACATTAAAAATATTTAAAAAAATATATCAGGATGTGAAGTTCTTTTTTTTTTATTATTAACAATCTAGACTAATGCTTAACCACATTCCACTTAAGGTAGGAAGTAGGTAAGTGGAATGTAGTCTTAGGTCATTAAAACGTGATAACGAACAGACTCCATTTTCAGCATTTTAAAAATCTTTGTCTGTTTATTTGTTTTTATTTTAATTGTGTACACAACACAAAAAAAAATATTTTAAAAAATTTATGCAAGCAAGAGAATTATATATAAGCAAGAGAACCCAAAACAACATTTTTTTATTTTGCCTGTTCTTCTGTATGTCTGTATGTTTGTGCATGCTAATAAAAAAAACGGATTAATCGATTTAGATGCAGTTTTCGGGAATATATTGTCATGGGATTTATTTTACATTTTGTTTTTTTTTGAAGTGAAACTTCTTTATCGGGGTTGGAATAAAGTTTAGTGTAACATTTTTTCGTTACGGTGACATTTTTCCGTTACGCGCTAGCTTTTTTCGTATAGATTCATCTCTTTTACACCATGTTGCTATGGAAATACTAAATAATCAAAATGACAAGTATGTGGATTACAAAACACAATTTACATTAACCAAAAATAAAATTATCGGATTAGAGTTTTATAATTAAATAATGAATTGTAATTACATACTGGACAATACGATTTTATGGACTTGCTATTGAAACTAATAAATAAATTCAAGATTATAATATGAAGAAGAAATTATGAAATATAATTTATAATATTTTTAAAATACATTGATTGTCTGAAATAGAAGAAGTATGATAGGTATATAAGAATGAAAAGAAATACGAGTTTTCGCTGAGAAATGGAGCATTGGGGTCCTGATTTTTACAAGGTCTGTTTTGTTATACCTAGAACGAACAACAACTCGAAACAGTAAAAACAATGATGAAGAATAATTTTATTTGTGATATAGTGACGATCCAACATGTTAAGAAGCCTAAAGTTATTATTTTGAAAGTGGATTGTGTACACTTTTTCTGTTTTTATGGTACTTATGTGTTTCTTCTATGAGAATATTCTACGTCAGAAACACTCGATTTACTTCTTACGTTTTAATTAATTAATACCCCTTAGCATCCGACGGGCGTTAGGAAACGCCCGTTTTGAAAAAGCGTAAACATCCGCGATAACGTTTGGGCGTTACGAAACGCCCTAAAAATAACTCCTTGGGAATTAATAAATTTACGAATTAAATGTTTATATTCTTTTATTTCTAACATTACTAATGCATTGCTGAATAACCAGAAGCCCGTCAGATTTTTTTTACTAACTCGGCTTAGTAGAAAATAATTACGTAATCGTCTTTCAATTCAGCGCCTTGGTTCAGTACGGGCGTAGAACTGCAAGACGATCAATTGTTACGAATATCTTTAAATTTATGAATTAAAAGCGGAAAGTAATGTTTCATTTCTGTAGTCGATAGTGTTTTCAACCTATATAAATTACAATAACAGCGAGTTTTGCGTTTTTATTGATAAAAATATAACAAATATGTAACCTTGTGTTTAATACCGGTATAACTATTCACTCACTTTAAATGTGTATACTGATAAGGTTGATTTTGAAAATGAAACCACTACGTATACTGATCTTTAGAATAGATTTATTTTAGCACACTGTATTAATTAATCACAAGACCCTAACCAAATCAACATCATAAATCGATAGCGCGATCTATTCCAATGACAACGCCATCTAGTTAGAACTTATGAACTAAGTAAAAATTGATATAATGTTTTGAGCGTGAACATACCGCCCACCAAGGACATTACTGATGGAATGTACTTCTTTAACATTTAACTTGAGACTAAATAAACATAAGATCTTGGTTACATACGAACGAGATCTTATGGGTGAACTTAACATAATAAACAATCTGAACATAATAAAGAATCAAACTTACAATTTCTTTGAACTGAGATATATACTAAGCTTAAATCTAACTTTCTTAAACTAGGTAACAAATTAACATAAAAATGTATATAATGTATTTTTTTTAACAGTCTTAAATCCAACAAGCAAAGAAATGTAGGAATAATTTATAACTTGAAATTAACAGAGTCTATCTTATAACACATAGGACTTAAAATAAATTTAAGACAATAGCTTTCATAAAAAAAATGTATAATACTAAAATGGTTGTAAATAGTTGATCTAAGTGTAAAATGTATTATTCAGTAACAGGTAAGATACATAGTTTGGAGGTTGGCCTTTTAATGGTGGAAGTCTTAGTACGTAGAGTGACTACTCGAGTTATATTATCATCACCAGGATGTTTTTCTACCACACGACCTAATAACCAACGACTTGGCGGCAAGTCATCTTCCTTTATTAGAACTATGTCTCCAATTTCTGGTTCCGGTGTTTTACTTGACCATTTGTACCGGTTCATAAGGTTAGTTAAATATTCGTTAGACCAACGTTTCCAAAATGATCGTACCATCCTTTGAATAAATTGCCACCGTGTTAGGCAGCTAACTGAGATGTTTTCAATAGATTTATCTGGTACATTAACTAATGGTTCACCAATAAGAAAATGTCCAGGTGTTAATGGTAGCGGTTCACCAGGATCTTCTACATTAATAACGCTCATAGGGCGCGAGTTTAAACAAGCCTCGACTTGATTGAGGAGCGTGCTTAATTCTTCATATGTCAAAGTTGAATCACCAATAACACGCTTAAGATGAAACTTTGTGGACTTCACCGCTGCTTCCCACAGGCCGCCAAAGTTGGGACTATGAGGAGGGATGCAATGCCATTCTGTACCAATAGCTTCTAACTCTTGTGCAACTGATGTTTGTGTGGTTATTATGTGTTGCAGTTCTTTGGAAGCGCCTACGAAGGTTGTACCGTTGTCGCTCCACATTTTAGCGCAATGGCCTCTCCTAGACACGAACCTTCTAAATGCTGCTAGAAAGGTTTGTGTACTCATGTCACTCACCACTTCAAGGTGTAGTGCACGAGTGGACATACAAACAAATAGGCATATGTAGCCTTTATAAGAGCGGTGACCTCTACCCTTTGTTGTTCTAATATTTACAGGCCCAGCATAGTCAACACCACTATGCAAAAATGGCCGCGCTGGAGTACATCTCACTGTTGGCAGAGATCCCATCATTTGATTCTTGGTACTGGCTTGATGTTTAGCGCAGATTACACATTTGCGAACCTGGTATTTAATTAAATTCCTAGCTCCTATGACCCAATACGCTGTTCTTAAATAATTCATCATAAGTTGCGGGCCTCCGTGCAAAGTCTTCAGATGAGCGTCTGCTACTATGAGCTTAGTCATATGACTAGAATTTGGTAAAACTATTGGGTGTTTGATCTGCTCGCATAACGGAGCTTTATCAATTCTACCTCGAACTCTTATTATGCCTTGCCTGTCGAGAAAAGGACAGAGCTGTTGAAGCTTACTACATTTTAACTGTAAATAACCTTTATTTTGTAATTGTAAATATTCTATATTAAAAATAGTCTTTTGTGTTTGACGTATGCAACATTCTAATGCTTCTTCTAGTTCTACCTTTTGTAAATATTTTGTCTTGGTTTTATTCTTTTGTGAGAATCGTCGACAATACGCTATTATTCTTATTAGTTTAGGTAATGAGGAATATCGCTCAAAAATACTGGAACATTCTGGAGTTACAGCAAGATGCGTCCTTACCGATTCCTCTATCCCATTATTGCAATCGGTTGGTCTTGTGTACTGAATATTTTTCTCTATCAGAAATGACGGGCCAGAAAACCATAAAACATTATCAAGAAGTGCACTTGGTAGTATTCCTCTGGAGGCACAATCTGCAGGGTTATCCTTTGTTCTCACGTGAAACCATTGAGATGCTTTCATTGTAGTCAATATCTCAGAGGTACGGTTTGCCACAAATGTTTTCCATCTACTGGGATGGCTGTTAAGCCAAGATAACACTACCGTGGAGTCAGTCCAAGCGCTTATTTTATCTCTTGAAATATTAAGAACATCTGCAGTTTCATTGAGTAGATTCGAAAGCATGACTGCTCCACACAACTCTAAACGAGGTATACTAATCTGTTTAACTGGAGCTACTCTGGTTTTTGCGACTAGCAACGATACCTGTATGTTACCTCTAGAATCTACTGTTCTTAAGTAGATAACGGCTGCATATGCTGTCTTGGAGGCGTCACTGAAGCCGTGCAGCTCAAGATTGTCCTTTGACTTAGTTCCAAGCCAACGAGGTATCCGTACTCTGGTAAGCAGTGACAATTCCTCGCGGTAAGTACCCCACTCCCTTACTAACTCATTGCTTAATTCTTCATCCCAACTAACACTTGCAAGCCATAACTTTTGAATAAATGTTTTTGCTAAAATCACACTAGGCGCTAACCAGCCTAGAGGATCAAATAATCGACCTATATCTGAAATTATTGTTCTTTTAGTAACAGGTGCAGTCGTTGGTGGCGGAAGACTCACCGAGTATTGGAATGTGTCTTCGTTGCGGTTCCAGGTAAGACCTAATATTTTAATTGTACTATCTAATTTCATTTCTAACGTTTTGTCCTCATTTCTATGTGTATCATCTGATTGATTGTTCTGTATTAAACCCTCTTGTTGTACTATACTTTGTAATATTTCTTCATTGTTGCTATTCCACTTTTGCAATAAAAATCCCCCTTTTGCTAATAATTCTTTAATCTGTTTATATATTTCTTTGCCTTCTTCTACGCTATCACAGCCTGTCATTAAATCGTCCATATAAAAACAATTCAAAACTTTATCTGCAGCTAGTGGATAACTTTTGCCTTCATCCTCGGCTAATTGACGTAACGTTTTTACTGCTTGGTATGGAGCAGAAGCTGTCCCAAAAGTCACTGTCAATAGTTCGTAATCCTTGATTTCTTGGTCTGAGTTTTCACGCCATAGTATTCTTTGATACATGGTGTCTTCCTCTGCAACTTTAACTTGGCGATACATTTTAATAATGTCAGCGACAAGTCCAATTGGGTGTACTCTCCATCTCAGAATGGTGTGTCGTAGATCAGCCTGCAGTGTTGGACCAACCATCAGCGTATCATTCAATGACACTCCCTTGCAGTTTTTTTCAGATGCGTTGAACACGACACGGACCTTGGTTGTAGTCTTGTCGTTCCTAATGACAGCGTGATGTGGTAAATATACCGCTATTTCCTTATTATCGTCATAGCTTTCTACTAGTTTCATATGCCCTAATTGTAAGTATTCGTTTATAACTTCTGTATATTTTTCTTTTAAATCTTTATTTTTTCCTAATGTTTTTTCTAATGCATGAAATCTTGCTTTAGCTATAGCCCGTGAATTTCCTGATTTGCAAAGAGGCTTCTTTTCATTATGAAAAGGTAACCTGACAATGTACCTACCATCTTTGTCTCTCCTTGTAGTAACACTATAGAATTCTTCACATTTTTTCTCTTCTGGTGTAAGTATCTTCTTTGAATTACTTTGTTCTTCTATTTCCCAAAATTTTTTTAGTATGTCATCCTCTGTTACATGTGAATGCAATACATTGATGTTTTTTAAACTATTATTTGAGCTTTCTTTTCTTTCAGGTTCCACTGCTCCCGACAGGACCCACCCTAATGTAGAATTTTGTGCAATCAAATTTCCAGAAGGACTCTTCATAATTCCTTCCTTTATGACAGAGCAGTAAGCGTCAGCGCCCAATAGCATATCAATTCTGTTGGGTTTGGCGAACGCCGGATCTGCTAGACACAAACCGTCAAAGCCGACTCCGACTAGCAGATTTGAACTTAAACTTCGCTCAGGTAGATACGAGGTGATCGTTTTTAAAACGAACGCACTTATAGTAAGTTTGAACTCTGGATCTATACGAGATTTAATCTTTAGATGTACCATATGCTTTGCTATGGTTGACCTGTTTTCTCCTATCCCTGAAACAAGTCCTTTAACCGGGATCTTTTTCAGTCTAAGATATTGTACTGTAGCTTCGGTTATGAAACATGCCTGAGAACCCTGATCGAGTAAGGCTCGGATGGTCTGAAATTCGCCCGTTTTTGATTCGGCTTTTATTAGCGCAGTGGCTAATAAAACCTGTCTGGGTTTGAATGCCTCACCTGTAGACAAACATGAAACTACCTGAGAATTAGTGGCAAAACTATCACCATCAGTAGTCTTTACTTGAGCGTCTTGGCCTTTATTGATGGTCTGACCGTTGACATGAAGCAACGAATGATGTCTCTTTTGACAAATTTTACACGTAGTATTCTTTTTGCAATTGTATACACTGTGGTTACTACCTAAACAATTATAACAAATTTTGTTTTTAAAAACAAACTCCCGTCTTGTTTCGATGGACTGATTGGCGAACCTTTTGCAGAAACATAACTTGTGAGGTTCGGAACAGTATTCACATTTAAAATCTGTTGAATTTGTAGCTAACATAGTTCGAGGAGAATGATTATTTAATCTATGATTAACTTGATGACCTACAGTCTCTTTTTGATCTAAACACTCTAATGCGCGGAAACGATTTTCAATAAAAACTTTCATTTGTTCAAAGGTTGGCAAATCATTAATGGAATCGTTTATATTGACCTTTAATTCCCATTGCTTTCTAGTTTCAGGGTCTAGCTTAAACTTCATAACATGTATAACAAAAACATCCCATGTTGTGACCCCTAAATTCGTTAGTGCATTCAAACAGTCATTAGTAGTATCTAAAAGCCCCTTTAATGATGTTCCTGATTCTGTATGCAGGCGCTTTTGACCAAATAACCTGTTTAGTATGCAATTAGTTAAATACTTCTTGTTACTGTAACGTTTTTCTAATTGTTCCCAACACTGACTATAATTGGCTTCTGTGATTGGAGTGTATCGAATTAATTGCTCTGCTTCACCGGTAAGATGACTTTTTAAATAATGCAATTTTTGTACATTATCTAACGCTTCATTGTTATGAACCAATGATACAAAAAGATCACGAAACGTTGTCCATTCTCCGTATTTACCATTAAAAATAGGAATGGCAATCTTAGGTAATCTAGCTAAGGAATTCGATGACTTCGGCCCACCATTAGGAGAGCCATCACTACGTTGTACTGGTTCTATACCTACTCTCATTTTGTTAAGCGTTGTCTTCATTAAACTTTTATATGTGAGGTAAATGTCTTCTGTACTATCATAAATATCAACAACCTTTTGATCGACATCATCAAAATTAAACGACTCGTAAAGTTTAGTATTAGTTTCTTTAAAAGACGCCCAATCCTTTTCTAATAATTCTTGTCGAGATTCTATGTATTCTATAGTTAATCTATCTTTTGAACTCTTTTTGAAATTAATTAAACCCTTACTAATCCTATTTTGAAAACCCTTTAATACACTAATTAAACCTTCCATATTGTATTTCAAAACGTAAAACTTTATAAATTAAAACACTGAAGATGTATACAAGCAACTATGAAATCTGACTCGATTCACGTGTCCAGTTTATAATAACCAAACGTATTGTAAACAAATGTATAAAAACTAATCAAAGTTTTCTAAGTGATACAAAACTACTTCAGATACAAGTTAACTAATGATTTTAAAATATTCTAAGTCCAAATTAATTTAACTAATATTTTATAAGTGTTTTTAACTATCATTAAATGAACGGAAATCGGGCATAGGTTCCCCGTTCCTTCGTTTTTTTCATAAAATATTCTAAGTTCTAATTTAAGTTACACGTCATGCACTAACTAAATACATAATTCAGCTTACAATTTTCTAAAATCTACTTCAAATTTTATAAGCTAATAATACAAGTACAATAATACTCTAAAATAAAATCTTCATAACCAAATTCTTGAATCTATATTTGTACTTTGATATATATAATTTAAAATGTACTCACAGATGCACTTTGCACTCACACACACGATTTTCGATGTTCCGCTTCTATAAGTGGCGCCCCTTGGTGTCTGCAAACTTGAAGTTACGGCGTCAGTGTATCCTGATATCACGTTGTACTTGGTGTGACGTCTTTGAGATGAAGTCACGTTGAACTGACCGAGGGTGGTCACCTCTCGGTTGAACTATTTGAAAGATGAGTTATTCGCGTCCTCTATGACGTTATTACTCACTCCTCCCGCATCAGCTGAACAATTCCTCAAATGTGGGCTAGGTGTTCGCCACCGATGCGTGTACTCTTGTTGCAGCGATCCACTGCGAGTGCACGGGTTGATGCTAAAAACTCTTATCCGGGCTCGTAGGACCAATGTTTAATACCGGTATAACTATTCACTCACTTTATATGTGTATACTGATAAGGTTTATTTTGAAATGAAACCACTACGTATACTGATCTATAGAATAGATTTATTTTAGCACACTGTATTAATTAATCACAAGACCCTAACCAAATCAACATCATAAATCGATAGCGCGATCTATTCCAATGACAACGCCATCTAGTTAGAACTTATGAACTAAGTAAAAATTGATATAATGTTTTGAGCGTGAACACCTTGAAATGAATAGACTACAACAGTCCCGATTTCTAAAAGCCAATTTATTATTATATTTTTTTTTATTATTATTTTTTATTATTTGAACTCGTGTAGCACCTATTTTTATCAGTAGGTATTGATGAGAGTCTATATTTTACTGCTACCTGAAGCCGTAAACAAATAAAACTAAAACTTTGTCAACGTTTTCAGAAAAGTTTTTATATGATAAGTGTATTAGTGTTATACGACAATGAGTTCAGAATTTTATCTTCTGATTAAGAAATGATTTAGTTTACCTCAAAATTACGTTAATATTACTCAAATTTGTTAGAAACATTCATACGGACGTTTGAAATGTTTAGCTATTTATGAAAAATCTATTGCTTTTTGTAGCTACATAAAAGCACTATAATAATCTTGAATAATGAATTATTATTACAGTAGCAAGAAATATAAGTAATACGTTAACAATTATTTATTAAAAATGAGGGTACACCGAGCGCGAAATTACTGAATCGACTTTTTGACAAAATACAAACATTTTCATTCATCTTTATTTCTAAGTCAATAGGAAAAATCTTACATAATTATAAAAAAGCTTGATAATAAAGCTAGGTACTCATAAGATTATATCGTATAGAATTTTCGCTTATAAATTATTGTAACACAATAACTATTAAACTTGATACTTGCGTTCTAATTTATAGAAATAAATATTCACCAGCTCCTTAACTGTGCTGATTATCCCCTAACTAGATATATATATGTATATATTTATTTATACATATACATATATTTATTTCTATATCCATTATTATTTGAGTTTTCTTAACTAAGAAGTAGGTAGGTAGTAGAGTAAGGCGGCGGCAGCGGTGTGATTGTGTTTGTGTGTGAGTCATCGCCGCAAGCACACCTGCGGGCCGGCGAGCCTGCATAGGGGTCCAACAAGTCCGACGTCGCCCTAGTTAGGGTACGAAACGCAATTCAAAGACTTCGTCGTAATAGCCTGCGTCGTGTAAGTACACAGTCGTTAGGGTATTAGGCACACCTCTGTCACCTACTGACAGAGATTCGATAGGGCTCACGTTAGGCACTCGCCTCCCTGCTCACGCAGGGAGGACGGCTCATATCTCCGGGCTCCACCATGGACCCCAAATCCGCGGCGGAACCCGAAGATCTGTCCAAGTCGCAGTTCTTTGGTTGGGTCCACGGAATTGCGCCTGAATTATGCCTGCGCTACTCTGTCTTGTTAGGCATCGAGTCTCCGCCCTCGACCTCGAGCGCCGCGATCGCGACCGAGAGCACCTCCGACATGGAGGTCGAGGCCGCCACTCCTACGGAGCAGACGGCCTCGGATTCCGAGTCGGGGAGTTCGTCCCCTTCCTCGGACGCTGACGAGGACGACGGTTTCACGACCGTGCAGACCAAATCGGCCAAGAGGAAGGCGACGAAAGCGCTCTCCTCGAACGTCCCGCGAAAACGGGCCTCAAAACCCGCTAGTAGCGAACCCGCGTCGCCCGACCGTTCTTCGGACCCGGGCCCGACTCGCGAACGCGCGCGGATCGCGCCCGAAGCGCCCGCGTCCGCGTCGCCGTCGTCCGCGCCTTCAGCGCCCGCAGAGGCACCTTCAGCGCCTGCGCCTTCAGCGCCACGGAAGTCCCCCGCGCCGCCGCCGCTTTACATAAGGGACAAGTCTAAGTGGGACACTCTGTCCGCACTTATGACGGAGCACAAGCTCCATTTCACGTCCGCCCGAAATACCGCCGACGGTATCCGCGTTCAAACCGCGTCTTCGTCGGACCACCGTGGTCTGACTCGTCTCCTCCGCGAACGTGGTTACGGATACCACACCTACGCGCTAGAGGATGAACGCCGCTTAACGGTGGTCATCCGAGGGCTCTCCGTGGAGCTCAAAACCCTCTGAAACCCCTTCAGGTGATTCAGAACAGGTTTACACGGATTGCAACCGGGGCGCCGTGGTTCTTACGCAACATCGATCTCCATAGAGATTTAGACCTTCCGACCATCGCTCAGTACTTCAAGGGGCTTTCCCAAAATTACTTTGAACGTGCTGAGCGACATCCGAACCCACTGGTGGCTGACGCCGCAGAGTATAGACCACGTAAGACTACTTTAGTCAGAAAAAGAAGACCCAAGTCGGTACTCGTTGACCCCGACGACGCGTTCACAGTAGGTAATAACGTGTACGCGTAGGCATAATTGACACCACACAACATACAGACACACACCGTCTGTACCGGTATAGACGAGGTCCCAACTGAGTAAGTGCTCCGTTGCTCCGGCGTTCTGCCGTCGGAGGACGCTAGTGTCCAAATTTCCTTAGCTTCTCTCCTGACTAACGACGCCCCGAGCCGAGGTCCGTGTCTCAATCTGAGACGCCCTCGGGACGTCGTTCCCCATGGGGGCCCATCTGGCCCCCCCTTTTTAAGGGTGGGTCCTGACCCACCCGTTCCCCCGGTGACGCTGTAATAGCCAACAGGGCTAACAGCATAGACAGATAAAAAAAAAAAAAAAAAAAAAAAAAAAAAAATGTTTTCTATGTAAGCTAATATGAAAACAATCAATAAATAATAGTACACAATTCCTTCTCATTGACCGCCTCGTTGGTCGAGTGGTTAGCGCAAACGCCTAACGTATAGCGACTCAATGGAAACCGGATTCGATTCCCGACAGGGGCAGGCACATACATATGTGATAAAAATAGATGTCTGTATTTCTGGATTTGGTCGTTTATTAAATATGTTCTCCGTATTTATAATGTGTATTTCTATGTATTTTTATCGTTGTCTCAAACCCTTAACACAAGCAAATAATTTGCTTACTTAGGGGTTAAATCAATATGTGTAATTTGTCCTGTATTATTATTATTTCATCCCTGTACATGATTTCAGGCTGAAATTTTTAGTGGTGTAAATTATTACTTCCGAAAGCAGCAACAGATGGCACTGTCGTTGTATTTTTTGAATCGCACTGACAAGATTTTAGTTTGTTTGATGACGTCACTGGAGTATGGACTTTTTATTACTTGCCTAGCGTAGTAGATACCGTGGTCAAACAGACGGTTTTTCCAGAGCGAATGCCATTCCTTTGTGGTTGCGGTTGACCTCTGTGATTATTCCTAATGATAATATATCGGACGTGAAATTTTTGGTAGTGGGGGACTGTGTTCGTACTGCAGCGCGCTGGCTCCTGTACTATGATATAATTTCATGACAATTGGAATGTAATATAATCTACATGATACTCATCAGTCATATAATTTGTAATTGAATCTTTTTCGCTATTTTATTTTAATTTATAAAAAAAAAAATATTTTGCAGTTTTGCTCTGGGGGATAAAGAGGATAAGAAGGATAGAATAGTTCTTAAAATTTTTGATAAAAAAAATATAATTATAACATCATAAAGTAAAAATATCTACCACTTTTAAGATGTGTTATGTTTTAAAGATAAATATTTATTATACGTCTCTGTAAAAACTAAATTTAAAATGACAGATTGTTTGTTTCCAATATTTGTTTAACTAATTTTAAATAAAGTGCTTCGTGTGTTTGGATACTTAGTATAGTTAGCAAGTAATAACATCATAATACAAAACAACATATAATATAATATTAAAAAAAAATTGTCTTAACATTTTTTACATTACAGAACAGCGGATACTTGTATTGTTGTTTGTAAGAATGTATAAAATAACGGGTAAATCGGCATGAGAAGTGCTGACTGTCTTAGCTTTCCATACCAGCAGCTAATTTCGTATTCTATAATGATTTTTTGCCAGAACCAATTTGTTGAGCGCTTATTTTAGCTTTCTTTCTGTTTTTCTTTTCATAAGCAAATTGTAAAAATGCAAAGACAAGGAATACTTCATAATAAATTACATACTCGGTCTTCAAGTGGTGCAACATTTTCATCTGGTGAAACAAACAATCAAAACAATCTTTGTGACTTTTAATATTAACATATTAGGTGGGGGAAAAAGTTTCATGGGATTTTATATGAAAAGTCAAGACATTTATTTTCAAGGTTTATTTACATTTATTTATCTATAGTACTTATGTACACTTTTGTTCGATAACTTTTTATCATCTTGTAGGTAGTGATATAATCCCATTGCAGTTGAAATTTTGGGAATCCTGATAAGACAAACGAGACAAGTGCTTTTGGCAGTTCTCTGGTGTACCTTAAGGCGGTATACTTTCCCCATTATTGTTTTCGATTTTCATAAGCCTCATCACCTGTAACCTAAATTGGTCTTACCATTTAATCGATAAACTGATCGTACAAGGACGATCTTCAACTGTATACCTAAGCTGACAATGTTAAATTAAATGCCGCAGTTTCCGTTATAAATAATGCCTTACGTTATATTGCTGATTGATCACATAAATTTGGAGTGGCTGTAAATTGCGAACATAATTGGTATTTCTCGCAGAATTCATACAATCGATCTAAAAAGGAATTCTCTAATAGTCTTCAATAATTTTCAAAATATTTTTCTTTGTCGAGTTAAAAACTTGGAGCTGCATATTGACTATACGTGTTCCTGTGAACCTCAAGTAGACCAAGTATACATAAAAGTTAACTCTAGCCTGAGAACTCTGAACCGACATAAAAACTTTCTCCCCACTAACAAATAACTGTAAACGTTTCGCTTTCGGCCTTCGCAAAATTTGAATATTTTTTTAGTGCCTTAGTATTGGATTAGTATAGTATTGGATTGGATATATTATAAATTCTCTAGCAATTATTATGCATACAAAGTTAAAAAAGAATTACTATGTCCGAATACTAAACATATTACCAACTATATAAACACCAGTAACATCTGAAACACCTAAATGTTTTGTCGCTGTTTATTTACTATGAGTAGAAATCTAGTATATTTTATAAAATAAATTGAATGTAAATATTAGGTTAGTTTGGAACTATTAATAAAATATTAATTAATAATTTTTCACTCATCATAATTTTAATTAATAAAAATAATACAGACTAATTTTATTCCGAAGTTTCGTAAAACATCAGAAGCAGTTTTAGTCTAGCTTATAACTAATTAGAAACAACTGTAAATGAAGCTTAATTTAGTAGTTTGACACTTGGTGCTATAATGTACAAAATAAGTTATTTATAATGTTTTCAAACATGTATATCAATGTTAAGCTTAGATAAATTTTAAATAAATAGCTCAATTTGTAAAGCGACGAGGTGGTTTCCAAGAGGTCGCGGTTTTGAATCCCTGCCCTTATCAGTATATTTTTCATTCTATATTTATAAAAAATGTTAATTATTATATAAAAAAAATATTATTGTTTTACTCAGTCCTTTTTTAACAAAGAGTAAGTAATTTGTCTGTTGTTTCAATATGAGTATATCTTGATAATATCAGCCATCACTTAATAGTCGTTCTATTGGTCTATTAAGTTCTATTATTATACGGTGACGCTGTAATAGCCAACAGGGCTAACAGCATAGACAGACAAAAAAAAAAATAAATTATATATATCTTTAAATATTAGAAAGATAATGAAGTCAGCTTGACGGCTTTTTCGGAACGTATGATTTTACCACCAATGAACGGTTACTTGTAAAAAGGTGATATTTTTAATCTACACATAAAAATGTTGATAAGGAGTCCCTACCCCCCCTTTAATCCTAATTGCCTTATTGAACAGTCAGAATTAAACGCATTCTCGAATTTTAAATGCAAAGCCATCAGTGCGATTATGAATGCACATGACGTCGAGTGTGTAAAGATTTCGTCTTTAAAATCTTTTGATTATGGAAAAACTTTTCAATGAAGTACAAAATGCAGAAACAGGTTTATCAATATTAGAGAACGACCTTCAACACCGTTTGAGTTGCGTCAAGCAATGCAGCAGCCCCAAGCAAAATCTCTGTTTTGCTCCAAGTACGGCAAGCAGGTCCACCTCGATTTGTAAATATTATAATTTTTGATACAAGTTCTATCATCTATTAGAAATTCAAAAGCTTATTTATTTGTCAATTTAAAATAGAGAAATGATGAAAAATAAGCTGATACGGGTAAAGATTCTAGCTCCCGACCTCTAAGAAACTTATTTATATTTAACATACCGTTTGTTTTTCACATCTCTTTTATATTTATTATCATGAGTCCTGAATAAAATTCTCTGAAAAACAATTTAATTATAATTAACATAAATATGGAATAAAATTTTATGATGTGTAGGACAAGAACTCTTGGTTAACTCTCTCTCACTCTGAAGCACTTACTGATCATCTCGTAGAGTAGCGTTATATTTATTCATACAAATAATTTATACAATAAAAAAATATTGTTTTGACAAGAGTTGCAAAGAGATATCTGAGATAGATAGAGATCCAGTGTGCGGTCGCTAGTGCCGCCATCTGGCGCGTCCCCCGGGTTGCCGATAGGGGAGGTCCCCCCAGATATGGGGGGCACCGACTTCGGCCGGCGCGGACAGCTACTAGCAAATGTGGCTGCTTGCATTTCGGAGCGAGCATTGCACAGCCACAAGATCTCGGAAGCCCGCACTGAGCGGGAACGAGGGCTGGACAGACGGAGCTTGCTCTGTTCGTCTGGCTGCGAGGAAGACAACCTCTATAAAAAATCACCGTGGCGAGGCGGAGGAGGTCGCTTTTGAGCACGGACTGAGTGCTCTGATCCTCCGCAAACCGATGGTCGAAGCAAAAAGTGCGCCGGGCTCCGAAGAGGATCTCTCTTCGGAGTTGCCACTTGCTCCAGTTCCATCCGACATGGACGCTGAGCAGTTGCGAGCAGTCGCCGGGAAGCATGCAGCGTCCATTTTAAATGTGTGCAAAAAGAGCCTTAATTTAAAAGGCACGATGATCAAGGCTCTTAAAGAGGCATCGAGTGGCCTCGTCGAAGTGGTGAGTGTCCTGGCTTGCAGGGGTGAACCCGAAGAGTCGCGGCGCATGCGGGCCGATAACGCTCGTCTGCGTCGCGAGGTCTCCTTCCTTAGGGAGGAGATCGTTAAGGTCCGGGACGAGTTCGCGGAGCTTAAGAGCTCTGTGGAAACTTCCCGGCCTTCCGTCTCTTCGAGGCTTCCCCCGGAGATGCCGCCGTTGGGTTCAGACGCAGTTGAGGAGTTGAGGAGCTCCTTGTTGTCCTCAGTGGGAGTTTTGATTAACTCCCGCTTTAGAGTCGTCCGTCCCGTTCGGTGTGTGGCCGTAAGGCTTAAAGGCCTGGACGACTCTGTCACGAAAGACGATGTGGTCGACGCGATTAGTCGCATGACTGACTGCCCTGGCGAGGCCCTCCACGTGGGGGAGATCCGTCGGGGTGGCTATGGGGACCAGGGCGTTACCTTTGCCCGTCTCCCCATCGATGCGGCTAGATCGTTGGTCGACGCGGAGAGAGTCTTGGTGAGCTGGAGCTCAGCCAGGGTTGAGTTGCTGGAGGCGCAGCCGCTGCGCTGCTTCAGGTGCCTGGCACCTGGGCATGTGCGTGCGGCTTGCCCATCCGCGGTCGACCGTAGCGCCGCCTGTTTCCGGTGCGGTGGTGAGGGGCATACCCGAGCCACTTGCACCGGAATGTTGCGGTGCGCGGTCTGTGCGGACCGAGGGCTTTCAGCGACCCACCTATCGGGGAGCCGAGTGTGCAAGGCTCCGCGAGTTCGAGGATTAGCACCTGGTGCGAAACCCTCGAGCGCGGAGCCCAGCACGGAGCCGGCTGTGGCTATGGCAACATAGTCACATCGAGCTTCAGCGGGAGAGGCTGCGAAGGAGAAGGGTTCAGCCCGTTCCTTCCCAGCCGTAGGTGAGAGGGGGGGGCGACCACTCTCGCCATTGCACTAGGTCTATGAGGTAGGGGTACACTGGTTGCCCGGGGTACCCCTTGTTACAAAAATAATAAAAGTGGGTTTGGTTTTAAATTAATTTTATTGGTTCATAATACAAATACTCAAAAAAACATTAAACCTCAATACTCATACAATTATACAAATACAGGAATGTCTTAAACAATGACATAATGTCAAAATAAATGTTTCATAAAATGCCAAAAAAGAATGCCAGCTAGACTCAGCGGTGGGTTACTTGAGATAACACTTTTAATATTAATTTATATGTATATCAAAATCCTAAAATAGAAATCCTAGGCGCCACTGACAAATAATAAGCGAAGACATATGCATGATCCTCCTGCTTGTCACTACTGGAGAATCACAGTTAAGCACTTGTTCTTTATAAAACTTTCAAAAATGGAAGTGTTGATTGTTGGTATAAATAAATTTTGTACATCACCATAAATTCGGGATTACAATAAAGACGAGCTCCTTAAACTCAGCTAGTCAGGAAGCAGGATACAGGACCAACAGGACGACGCTCCGAAGATTCACGTCTACCCCCGCGAACCAATTATAAATTTACCCGTATCTTCTAGGGTACAAACTAAAAACCTCCTTATGGAGGAAAAAGGCCTCGCAAGCACTAATATTAGCCTATGTCGACTCCGAGGGTCGAATCAGGACAAATAGAAATATTGTTCCAACAAACTTTGAAACTGCCCGGGAAGTGCCGGCAATAGGAATTATAATTATTCAATATTAAATTATTAGCCCGAAGGCTAATAAGATAGTGAATTCGGAAGTGCTCCCAAAAGAAAAGCCTCTAAAGGTCACGGCATTGAATTTTATAGTCAAAATATGCATAATAAGCAAACAATGTGGCTATGCGCACGCCGCGCTACACGAAATGTGGATAAAATTGATATTAATCGGAAGAAGGCTAATATTTAAATAATTTAAGAACAATGCCCTAATTATCTTAATGAAGAAACGAGTGCAATAAATTTATAACAAATTGTTATATTAATAAATATAAGTAATTATTAATAAAAAGTAATAATATTATATTTTCAATAACATTTTGGGGACTATAAAGTTAGCTTAAGCTGGCAACATTCAATATTTTAAACAAAAAGAAATGTTGCAGACTAATTAAGAAATTGTAATTAGCTGTCAACAGATAAATAATTTACCTTGTCTACGAATTTGACAGATAATAAGAAATCGATAATATTAAAATTATAAATATTTTAATTATCTACAGAAATGAAATTTCTATGTAACACCCTATACGGAGGAGTTTCGCCGGGGCGCCACGGTGAGTGCGAAAGCGATCCCGTGGCGTCCCAGTCGAGCGTCGTGGGCAGCCGTTGGTTTTTTAGTGGGGTGCCTTAGGCAGTCGCCGGGTGCCGCACATACCGCCCTGCCATAGCCTTCCTGGCTTGGGTGACGATGCGGAAACGCATTTTTCCAACGGAAATAAAAAAAAAAAAAAAAGATAGATAGATAGAGATAGAATGTGGTTACTTAAATTCTAATAGAGCATGGTCACGCTGCGCAGGACAAATCAATTTATAGTTTGTTTTGTACATGAACTAAACTATTATGAACTTTGATGAGGCTACAGGCAGTTCGTTTAGAAAATCATACTTAAACATTCTATAAACATAGCACCTGTGTTGCTCAACAAGTTTTACGTCCATTAAGGAACTTTTGAAGTTAAGTAAACCTTAATAATATTGAGCCATAAATATAAAATATGACAACAAACTAGTCAGTTCGTTACTAGGTATATATTTCGTCTTAAAACTTGTATATTGTCATGCGAATACGTTACATTTTCGTGGGCTGGTTTCGGTACTCGTTGTCTTTCCTTCGCTTTTTTTTGAACAAAAGTAATTTATACTTATAATTTATTTTTGAATAAATATATATACTCTTTGTATCTGAAAAAATGTTGTATAATATATAAAAATTAGATAGATAGATAGGTAAGCACTTTATTGCACACAAAATAAAAATAAAAGAAAATTACAATAATCAGCGGAGTTCTAACATTTAAAAATAGTATGCAAAGGCGGTCTTATTGCTAAGAGCAATCTCTGACAGACAACCTTCAGGTGAAAGAACTTAAGTAGAGGAGAATAAGGGATTGTGCGATCGAGGAGAAATAAATAGTGAAATAATACTTAAACTTAAAGCCTGTAATAAACCGTTTACTTATAATACTTACAAATACATAAATTACAAATAAAATAATAAATAAATAGTATATATAATACATACACGTACATACATATACGTACACATATACACATATATAATATATCACTTATACCAAATAAATATAAATACCATAAACAAAATACTTCAATAATGACACTATTACAATATAAATACCAAAACAATGAGCATGGACAATACTAAGAAAATAATTTACTCTTGGGAAAGATAATAATTAAATAAATGAATTTTAAATTTATGTAAGGATTTTAAGCTACGAATATCTGAAGGAAGCATATTCCAGAGCAATACTGCTTTCATCGTGAAGGATTTGTTATAGTATTTAGTGTGAGCAGTAGGGAGCAATAATTTATTCTCGCTTCTTGATCTGAGCTCAAGTTGACTAGAACCATCAGCACCCAAAAAACTGAATCGTTCTTTTAAATAGCAGGGAGATAGAGGATTGTAAAGGATAACATATAAAAGGGATAGCATATGTAAGTTGCGGCGTTGTTTAATGGTTAGCCATTTGAGTTGCGTACGAAATTTGGACACATGATCAAATTTACGAAGGTTGAAAATAAACTTTATGCACACATTTTGTAACCTCTGGAGCTTGTTGATTTGCTCTTCTGTTACGTCTGGATAACAGCAATCTGCATAGTCCAAAAGGGGAATTAAAAGAGATTGAACTAAACTTATTTTGGTTTTTGATGGCAGAAGATGTTTCCAGCGTTTAAGAGAACCGAAAGTGGCAAATATTTTTCTACTCACTTCCGAAATCTGCGTGGACCAGGAGAAAGTGTTATCAATAAAGATACCAAGATTTTTTACAGACTTACGGAAAGTTAAGACAGAAAAATTACTTACTTTTTTGGTAAACAAATTAATTGTCAACCGAATTAAGATATTTATTATTAAAGGAGATGTTGAAATATAAGAATGGACAATTTAGTTAAGAAAACTATCACAAAAGAATTTAAATTTAGTAAGTCATACATAAATTGAGACTTAATGCTTAAAATTAATTTTACTGTACCTATGTATCTGTCAACAAGTTACAACGCGTATAAAAAGCAAATTACTCTTACGTGGTTTAATTAAATTTGGTTTATAAAGAATGTACATACCTACCTTGTTCTCAGGATTAGTAAATGTTTCGTAAGAAGGATACAAAGCCGGCAATAAATTTTAACATCAAATTGTATGCCAATAACCTTATTTATTGTCGAAACACATAAGATCATTTAATTATGGTAAAATAAGAATTACCGATTGTTCTTTTGTAGGTACGTACTATGAATAGAGTCACGGTTGCGTAAACAAAAATCCAGTGATGATCTCACAAAGGGGATCATGGTAACGGCTGGTTTTCAGAGGCAGCAGCCGTTTTACAGGTAGCTAAGTCCTCTATGACACGGTCTCTCTCATAACCGAGATAGATTAAACGAATCTATTTTATAAAATATAATAAGTAGCAAATAATACCGTTTTTTTCTTATTATTGTTTGTCAGTTGTATTAGAGAATACATATTTTATTTATTTATTTATTTATTTTACAATACATGGAAAACATTGCTATTCGTTTAAAGCTCTGATATTAAATTAAGTCTTTTAATGTTTTGTTTATTAAAGAATAGATTAAAGTTTACTGGAGCTGAATCTATTAGAACTAGTATTACACAGGCAGCAAACACTGATGTTGTTTATTGGGTTACTCATCTATATTGATTATCAGTGCGTACGTTCGATTTTATTCTTCTAAATAATTTTATTTTAAATACCAAAAACTTTTTACAGTAAGTGCTTGCGAAGTCAATATATTTGTATATATACTCGTATAAAAGCTTTCCTAATTAAAGTATGTTTTTGGAATAAGTTTCGCGATATGTTTTATAGAAGTTTATATAATTTATGCTTCTTTTTTATCTTAGCCCGTAACTTAATAATCTTTTGAAAATTAGTTAGTTGTTTGTTTTATTATTTGCTAATATGTTTATTTTATTAAACAGAAAAATTTTGGGAAAAAATAATTTGAGGCTATACTCCATAACATTATAATCCATAAATCACAAATTATAAGGTATAAAGGTGGTCAAAGCAGTAAGGGAAATAATTTGAAGAAATCGTGTCCGAAAGCAAAAGATTTTATCTCGGGAACTGGAGATAGCACCTAGAACCATGTCGCGTATTTTCAGAGATGCCTAAGGAATTGCAGCGTATTAGAGACGAACTGGTAATTTCTTAACTGATAAATAAAAGATGAATGGAGTGGTAAAATCGAAACAACTACTGAAACAGTACGCAAAGAACACAGACAAAAATTGTTTACGGATGAGAAGATTTTTACAATTGAGCTACATTTTAACAAACAAAATGACCGTATTTATACTCAAAGTTGTAAGGAAGCTTCCCAATAGTCGACAGAGAGCAACGTGGTTATTATCCGACTTCAGTGATGGTTTGGTGGGGTGTGAGCTATGAAGAAGTGAATGAGCCATAGCAGTACATATATCGTACAAAGTATTAAAACATCGGCACAAGTGTATCAAGACACCATTCTTGAGAAGGTAGTTAAGCCACCAGCCACCATTCCACCTGTCCGAACGAAGCGCTATGCTTCGTCTTTTTTAGTGCGTACAGCGAAGGACTGGAACTATCTGCCTGCGTCGGTATTTCCGGCCAAATATAATGTGGGTGTCTTCAAGAGGAGAGTGAATAGGCTGCTAGGTTACCACCACCGCATTACCACCAATGACTACATATCACTTACCATCAGGTGGAATGTAGTCAAGCATTAACCTAGTTTTGAACAAAAAAAAAAAAGCCCCTTAATGCCCATGTTCAATAACCAAGTATGGTCCTTCCAGCAAGGCTTGGCGCCGGGTCATAAAGCTCGGTCCACGCAGTTTTGGTTGTAAGCGAACGACTCGGACTTCATCAGAGCTGAAGACTAGCCGTCGTCTAGTGCTGGTCTTAATCCGCTGGATTCTGATTTATGGTCAGTTTTAAAGAGTAGAGCTTGCTCTAAATGCCATGATAATTTGGAGTCCCTAAAACAATCCATACGATTGGCAGTAAAGAATTTTCCCCTGGAAAGAGCGCGTGCTTCTATTGATAACTGGCCCCAACGTTTAAAGGACTGTATTGTAGCCAATGAACACCACTTTAAATAAGCTTTTTATATTTTGAATTGTTTTATATTTGCGTATTAAACTAACACACTGTAAGAGTAACAACTGTTATATTCATAAAAAAATTTTTTTTTTCTTCTTGCAATATTTATAGCAAGAGTGTATATATATATATATGTAGCTACAAAAAGCTACATAAAAATAATTGTTCATGATGAAGTTTAGGCAATGTTTACTAAAAGTCACTAGAAGAGGGCAATACTTTCTATTAGATAGTATTGTGTCTGTTCATGCAATATGCTAATTACATAAATAATTCTTCTTACCTTGTAATTCTAGAACATGTAAAATGCAGACATTTGTGAGAAATAAACTATTATGACATGTATAAGCATTTCTATTAACGATAAAGAGCCACGGTAACTACTACATATATAGTCCAGTCATTTGGTCGAAATAAAGGGGGTTACTTGGAAAGTTTTCCGGGAGTTTTGAAAATTGGTTATTTTATAGATTTCGGTATGCTCTTTTCGAATTTCAAATTTGCCACCTCGTATCTCCGTCGCTCGCGCCGCCATTTTGAAAAAATGACGGCTAAAACCAGTTTTTTCAAAATATCTCCTTTCCAATTCCGTCATTGCCAATAAGGCTAAATTGTCTTAAATAAAACAGTTTTCTGTATTAGAAGCCATGGCTCTAAGAACACAAACAACACTGTACGACGTATATACATATAAACGTATACTGATGACTCCGCCTAAACTAAGTACTTCTCGTAACTTCTACCGACAGATGATTCCTTGAAAGTCGAGAGTATGGAGGCTATACAATATCTATAGTCTCCATAGTCGAAACAAAGGGACCCAACACAAAGACCCACTGCTTCTTCAATACCGGTGGCAATAGTAGAATATTTTAGAAAAAATATACCAAAAACACGTGGTGGTGTAGATGAAGATACTTTGTGACGCTCGTACGCCAAAAACTTTTGATGTTATGAAAAAAAATATAAATACATAAATTGTAGGAAATTGTACAAAAAATGCATTGGAAAGGAGATATTTCGAAAAAACTGGTTTTAACCACCATTTTTTCAAAATGACGGCGCGAGCGGCGAATATACGAGGTGGCAAAATTGAAATTCGAAAAGAGCATACTGATATCTATAAAATAACTAATCTTCAAAACTCCCGGAAAACTTTCCAGGTAAAACTACCAAATGACTGGACTAATACCACCAATTTCGAACTGTCAATCGCTTACGAAGATATATAAAGAACGGATTCTAATACTGAAGCGCGATGGTTATTGTGAATATACAGGATATGCGCTCAATTAATCTTAACAGTTAAAGAGAGTAGATCGATCAAAGCACCATCTCTCCCGATACATAGCTGAATGGAACAGAAATATCCTCTTTACTGATGAAACGTATTTTACGAATGGATCGGTAACAAGCAAAATGATAAAGTGAACGTTGCCTGACAGCTAAAAAATGCAACAGTAGCTTTGTGTATGAATCGATAGCAAGACTAAGGTTCAGCATATCAGGTTGATTAACTTGGACTTTTAACTAGGTCATTAAACCAATCTTTCACTCTGTAATGCATTTTAAAGACACAATAGTAAATCTTATAAATATTTTATATTCTACATTCATATTACCCATCCACTACAGTCCATCGTCTACAGCCACCAATGGTTAGCAGCACACAATTGATACATTTTGTATGATATGATTTTTAGTACGTTTTGTATGAAATCGCTGCACACGTTGAGCAGTATCCGTAGTCGTAATTTTGTGTCCGCAACATGTCGTCGGCAGCTGTTATTCGCTACTGAAAAATGCCAACGTTAGCTATTGTTACTCCGCTACTGTGTCTCGTTCTCGTCCTCTTACCCTTTATCTATATGTGTTATCGGCGTAGTCCTCTACGTCGTTTACGAATATAATATGAGCGCCAGTAAACCTTCTATTGCGGGATAAACTTAGAATGTAATGCAAGAGAGTTTTAAAAAATGTAGCGGCCACTAAGTAATCGTGGCAGCCATTGACCATCATTGTTTGCGCGGTACTAAAGGACATCGCACGATAGCGACCGTGACAGTAGCTGATGGCCGTCTGCTCTCAGATATTATCAGATATTTTGTACCAAGAAGAAAGTGCCTACTTTCATTAAAAAGTCTCTATGGTCGGAGTGTAATTCGCTCTATAGATTGTTTTTATAATTCTATAACACAGTTTATCTATAATAGTTAAGTCAGGGTGGATATTTAGAAACATGGGTCACGTGAAGCGCACTAAAAAAAAATACCCTTTTATTGTTTTGATTGGGCATATTTGTAATTCTAAAGAATATAAATCATAAACACAATATTTTGTTGATTCGAGGTTTCTAATCGTAATGTTATGATATTCTAAAGTTTTCGCCTGATTGATGGACGTGCTTTTTGGAATATTTTTTCATATCGAAGTAAATAATAACCAAATAATACTAAAATACGTGTTTCAAGTTTTTAATTTGAATTCGTTTAGTTGTCTTAAACTAGAAGAACCTAGGTTCACTGTCATTCTAGGTTGACTGTTAGTTGAGCACAGAATCAATGATTCTATTCGTAAATTTGGTTTTTCGGTGATTATTCCCCAAGTACGTGACCGACCAATGATTTTTATTACTTAACCATAGATGATTATGCTATTATCATATAAAAAAATCAGATTTCAACCAGTTCAGTAGTACAGGAGAAGAAGCATCAGGGAGATCGTATTGAAGTCAACTACATGAGTTTCGCTCGTTGCTGCGCTAAAATTATTTGTTACATATTTTTTATTTTCTATTTTCCTTTAACTACAAACAAAAGTCTTAACAATTATAAATATTAGATAAAAAAATGCAAATTGCATATATATAGTAGTAGTAAATTAGTTGAAGCACGTACTATTAGGTCATTAGATATCGTGAGAAAATCAACGCTAGCGCCACATAAGCAGATTCAGTATGAAAAAATATATAAATTCGCTAGTCACGGTTAGCATTTCTCAGATAAAATTTAAACAATTAATATTATATGAACTTACGTACAATTTTTTTTTGTGCTTACATAATTGTTTTTTAATGAAGTACATATTCTATTAAGTGAAATAAGCCTGGTGACAAACTAGTACAAAATTTATATGTTTAATTTAATAAGAGGTGATTCATTTTCTTCTTTCAATATGAATTTTTATTTATAAAATATGCCCCAAAGTAATAAATTTGGGAGTATTTATTACTTTATGGAAGTGCATTTGTAAGCAGCATTTATTTTTGGAGACCTTTCGTCGTTCTTGGACTTCATGACTAAGTTCATGACTGATCAGGGGTTCGAAACTACTTCGAATAATTCGGAAATATTGTAGTGAGTTTAGTTAGATAAACATTTCTAATAGTAATCACGAAAGTTTAATATCGAATGACCTTAAACACATTCGCAAATTTTGCTTGGAAATGTACATTTAGAAGTATTTGTACAATTTAGAATAGTTTGTTTCACAAATAACATTGTTTATTAAAGTTTAAATACAGAGAGTATTGTTATGTGAATGCTATCAACGAACAAAGTTTCTTTAGTATTTAGTGTAGTTGTTAGTATAATTAAAATAGAGAGATAATGATACATGATTTTGAATATCATAGAATTTTAAAGCGGTGGAATGATTTTAATACTAGATTTCACAGAAAAATTACAATAATTTTAATGGATCTCATCATTTTATAATATTCTTATGAGTATAAGAATATTATAAAATGATGAGTATAATGTTAACATTAATCGCATGAATTAAATGGATTTTGCAGCAACCAAAATATATATGAAAAAAAAATAATTTAATCTTATTTTATTCATTTTCCTAATCATCATTCGATATTCTTCATCGTCTCCAATTGTGGTAGATCTTTAGATAAAAAAAAGTCACCAGTAAAATCCATGATAATTAAAAATAATGATATTCCAAAAAATGGTTCTAATATTTTACTAAACATTTTTTGCCTTTCCTCTCTAAAGTACTTTTAAAACTTAAGACAATTCCATTCCAACAAATATTACTGCTGTACTTAACAACGTGAACTACATCCGTTGCTTTATGGTCATATCAAAACAGGAAGTAGGACGTTAAAGTCTATTGAAGTTGGTAGAGTTCGCTTATGTACTTAAAATCGTGGTAATTAAATGATATCCATTAAGATTTAAGAACAATACTCAAATTATATTAGGTAATGTGTTTTTTATTTTTAACTAAAAGAGTACTATTATAACCTAATGATTAAATCATAAACCGCTAACACTCGGATTCAATCAAAAACTCGTGAAAAATACTAAATATTTTGAACTCTATTACTAACATTTAGTTTATTATTACAAATTATTATCAAGTATTATCCTAAAATGTCTAACAAGTTATTTATTATAATACTTTTGCTATATATTTTTATCCGTAATCTTGAAATATTTTATAAAACATGTTGTCGCTGCATAAACTTTTAGTTTCAGAAAAATAACAAAACAAAACATTAATATTGGAAGTTAGTAAAATATAACTTCTGAAGTTCTTAACGAAGTCCTTTGTTTTGGCAAAACTACTTCGGATTATTCTGAAAAATTATCGTGTGTATAGTTAGATACACATTTATAATAGTAATCACGAATTACGAAAGTTTAAATATCAAATGACATAAAACACATTCGCAAATGTTTAGAGGTAGGTTGTTCGACAACAATTTAGAATAGTTTATTTCACAAATAACATTGTTTATAAAAGTTTAAATAGTTAAAATTACTTAGTTATACATACGTTTATGTATATTTCGTATAATATTTTGTTAAGCGATAAAAATGTGGAAACGGAAAAAAAAAAACGTTTTATAACTATTAGATTTTTTTTAAATTTTAATTACGATTACAATACCCGTGTAATAACACAGGGCGTTTTTAAAAACAATAAAATAATTGAGAATGCAACGAAATATATATATATATTTCCATATTTTATGCATATTTAAAACCATCTTTATTTTTGACTTTATGTATATTTACTAAGTGCAATTCATATTTAAGTACCATAAAATGCTATTCGTGCTTATTTATAAAGAACAAAGAAACTTACCGAATGCTGTCTACTTAATGGACAACAAATTTAAATTTCTTCCAACCGGGGAGTATTTTAATTTAGTTTAAATATATATCACATACACACTACTTAATATTCAGTAAGTAACTTCAATCTTCACACTCTGTCACCGTTACTGACTCACTATACTTGTACTAGTTGGAAGTAAAGTTGAAAAAAAAAACATTGTCCTCGTACAAAACCATTACTTTTATTTTACTTAGCAAATAAACTTAAGAAAGCATTATAAATCGTTTCTAAAAAAGTTAATTTTACCCAGTTTTACTTATGGAAAGAGTAATTGCAACTCGCAAGACAAATTGAAGTTAGAACACAAATTAAAACTAGCTTTATAGGAACTAAGATAAAAAGATTTGTGGAAGAAGCTACTGCAAGAACGAGAGGACGGTGAAGAGGAAATTAAAAATATTGCAAAGAGAAATACTGATCTTAAAGGTTTTTATTACAATAAAAAGATTTTTATTATTTTTTTTACTTTCTCCGATAATTTATTTCTTACTCGTATTGTATATTTTCAGTGTTTAAAATGTGTATTTCTATACATTTGTAAGGATTAGACCAATTTACGTAATTTGTACCGTGATAATTATTATTATTAACCTACCCGGAAATAGTGTTGCTATTTAATGCTACGTTTTCTAGTTTAATTCAAAAAGGTATGATATTAAAAGAAAATAATTGCATTAAGTATTTACAGCGTGTAAACTGGATAAGAAAGATTTACATATATATAACAATCAATTGATTAATAGGTTTTTAAGAATTCTAAGAAAGAATTACACATAAATAAGAATCAAATACGTATGCCAATGCCTGTTTGAAATAAAAAATTTTACTTTGTTTTGAAACAAATATATTTTTATACAGTTATAAATGGAACTTCGAGATGTTCAAAATAGCAAAAACTAAGACAAAACTCATCCTACAAAAATTTGTTCAAGTTGTTTGTTTAGAAAGTAGGCCAAAACTACTGTTTCGAGTTTTGCAGTAACTCTAAGAAAAACAATAGGAGCAGAAAAAATGATATTAGATTATTCGAGCCGACCCTGACATAATACTGGAATAATTGTCTTTGGTTTTGTAAGAATATGATTTTTAGATATGAGATAAATGTTTAATCGTACAAAAAATACATACATATTATGATCTTTTCTCTGTAAAAATAGATAACATAAAATATGATTTCGGAGAAGGAAGCCAAACATTCAAATTTAAACTATAAAAAATGTGACACTAGCGCTTTTTTGAAGCATTAATAAGTAAAAGGTATGAATAAAACTTCTTCGCTGGTAATGATTTTACTCCCATTTTATTGTAAGTATACTAAAAATACTACTAATTTACTACTAACTATAGTTTACTCTTAGATACATCCTCGAGTATTAGGACTAGGCAAGTAGTCTAATACCCGCATATAATGTGTTAAGTCATATTTATTAAGTATGTATATGTATTATTACTAACTTGTTACAATACCTTCACCAGTGTAATTGGTGCTCCATATTTTACTTTTAAATATAAGGTTCGTGATTCATGTGAGGAGAAAATAACAATTCTATTTCATAAATAAACAAAATCTTTGCAATTCCAACCCATGTCTCGGTGGTGAATTAGATCAAATTGCGTTATAACAGAACTCAATTGGACAAGATACTTAAGTTCTTAAGTCTTTTTCTTCTTCTCTTCTTGTTCTTAGTTCTTAATTCTTAAGTCGTTGAATAATCTCATAATAGGACCAAATCGTCGTGGCCAATTAAATACCATATTATTTGGTAGTACATCCACAGAATAAAATATGGTCATATTATCTCAGGATAAGAATAATGGACGCATTACTTAATGAAGTTGACGACAAAAACGAAAGGTAAAGGTAATTGATAAAAAAGTAGAAGATATGAAATTGAACTAAAATGGCTATATAAAAAATAACTACGTTAAAAAAACAGACTTTAAAACTAAAAAGTAATAAATAATGAAGATTTAATATTTATTATATACTACCTATTATTTGTATGTCCTATTTACTAAAAGATTTGATGTCGATGCCAAGCCATTTAGTATTAGAAATCGGTTGAATACATTTCCGTAATAATTTATTTTTTTGTTTTTCTTAGCATCGATTCAAGCTAGTAATCATATGAAGATTGAGCTTCTTTTAATAATAACGTTTAATTGCTATTAATTATGTTTATTTACGTATCTTAATCATTAAAGTAGGCATTTCATTGTATTAATTTGCTCGTATTCATTTAAGTGGTTAAATATAATTATTTGTTTAATGCTTGGCACCGACTTCAAACCTATTAGTAAATAGGACATATAAATAATAGGTAGTATATAATAAATATTAAATCTTCATTATTTATTACTTTTTAGTTTTAAAGTCGGTTTTTTTTAACGTAGTTATTTTTATTTTATACTTTTTAGTTTATTGCTACATTATCAATTAGCCATGGGTAGACCTACAAAAGGTGCTGCGCGCCTTATAAAATATAGATCTCAAGAAACGGGAACGGATAAAAGTAGTCTTCTCCGTTAAAAATCTCTTTGAAACACAATTTCACGTTCTTGTGAGACTATTAAAGACTTCACATATCCAAAACAACAGATGTCATTAGTTACAGCACGTTTTTATTTCCTTCCGGAGGAGTTAGTTCAAAACTTGGACTAAAATGCTCATAAAATAAAAACTAATGGTCCTAATTGAAAAAAAATTTGTGGGACCAATTCGAAACATCAAACAAAAAAGAATTACGTAAATCGGTTCAGAAATCTTGGAGAAATCGGTGTACATACATTAAAAAAAAAACATACCGGCCAAATTGAGAACCTCCTCCTTTTTGAATAAGTCGGTTAAAAAAAAATAAAGACAAAAACATATCACGTTATGCGACAGGAATCATTACAACTGGTTATCGGATAATTCAAGTTTAAGTTAATTTTGACATTGCTCAAAATGGCAAAAGCATCGTGTTTTATGATGCTAAAAAAATATAACCCATGACATGACATGTAAAATATATCTTCTGTAGAGTTCGTAAAATGAATTAAGATGTAGATAAAACAGATTTTTTATAAAACCGATAGAAATTGCCAGGAATTATAAATAATGTATGTTTTGGCATTCTATGAGTTAGATGGTGGATGAAATCTAATGTCTAATTTGTCTACTGCATTTTACAAAGCAATAACATTTTCTTTAGTGACGGTACATTCAAATTTGTGCCGTCACCAACAATTACTAATTGTTTTCATTACATGTTGATACTGAGTACACAAACTTCACCCAACATTATCCTTGTATTACATGCTTTACTACGCAATAAAAGTGAAGGACATAAAACGCTTTGTTTATAATTGTGCTTGTTATGTACTTGGAGATGTAATGAAAAGGTTGAATTTATAAAGCATTAAGCATACTTATCGAAATAAACCCTTCTGTAAAGACACTCCCGGACTTAAAATTTAAACTACGAATAACAAAAATTGGGTAATTTAATGCAAGGAAAAAATTGATCAAACTGTTAGGAAGAAAGCTACAGATGTTAGTCTAACAACAACTCAGAATAGTCAACAAATATCAACCATTTTTGCATTTTTTATAAAAAATATATGAACATTGAGTATAAGTTATAGTATAACCTAAATATTATTTTACCTAATTTTGTTTATATTTGTATTATGTGTGCAATAAAGATCTTTAAATACTATAGAGCTCTCTTACCGCAAAGAATCGCCAACAACAGTTCTTCTATTCTTTAAAGCACTTTATGACACTGTTCACAAATACACTAAACTGTTTACCATTTAAACTCTTAACTATCACTGTTACACAGCTTAGACTCTCGATCTCACACTCAGCGGTTAATTATAACTGTTACACTTTTATCACAATACTACCACCCCACAACTTGTACTCCCAATTTCACAATGCCTTCTCTTAACGGAGCTGCGATTTATATACTTCTTATTCTTAGTCAAATCAGTATTTAATATTACATTTATTTTATCAATTAAACTTCTATACAGAGATTCAATTGTTTTAGTCAAATCAACAACTTATATCTTTGTTTTTAGTCAAAACCAAACTACTACATGTATAAAAGCTAACAATACTTAGAAATATATATTTTTTAAAAGATGTTAAACAGAGCTTTTTATTTAAGGAGATGGATTAAAATCAAAATGCTATAAGAATTTTCGGACCAACTTCATCTGGCCTTTTTTTTTTTTTTTCACGTCAGGAATCTTCATGGATACACACCTCCATCAAGGGGATGATGGAGGTGGTTATGTGAGACTCCTACTCACTAAACCTGACGGTTGCCGCAGCCGTCATAATGGGACACCACGGGATCGCTTTCGCACTCACCGCGATGCCCCGACGTGATCCACGGAGAGGGCACCCCGCAACGAGGAGCACCCATCCCTTTTTCGCAGACTTGATTGATTGTAGAGGGATCCCCTTCCCCCCACCCAAGCCTGCTGCCCCTGAAGGGGGCTGAGAGCCCCTTCTAGCTGGACTCAGTCTCAGAATCAAACCGGTTGGACAGACCAACTCGACCATTGACTGTGTCCAGCTCCTCCGCCGGTTATCTCCCAGAGAGGAGACCACCGGTCAGACCCCCTGGAACTTCATCTGGCCTATTCTAACATCTTTTTTGTTGTTTTGTTTAGTTTGTTTTAAATAAAGGGAGTTATAGTTCAATCTTTTGTTAGGACTTGTTTCAGTAATACACTGTACTTGTACTTCAATGTTTAATATCCAACGATTTGTAATAGCGAATGCGCAAGAGCAGCCCTTACAACTCGTTTTATAATATTTTAACATTATAATATTTAGGTGAGGGTAATTTATAATTTCATTACCAACTTACAGATGCTATTATTTATACCTCATAATAAGTTCTAATAATTAATGAAAGATTAAACATTATGTTAAAAGATCCTATGCCTCTAACTCTTAAAGCATTCAACAGTAAATAGTAAATAACATTCCATAATTAAATACTATTATATAAAACATGTAAATTCCAATGTATTTACCATTTAAATTATTATAAATAAATTTTACTAACACTATCTACCTGATCATATAGAAATATAAACGTAAGGATACCTAGTCTACCTAGTATACCTAGATAACGTAATTCAGTCGTAACGATATATAATCTTATTTATCACTTTGATGTCCCTATCAAGAGTAAGTGATATTAACCCAAATATTATGCAATTAATTGCGTTAAAATTAATAGTTTTAATTGAAAATATATTTATTACTAGCTGACCCGCAAAACTTTGTTCGCAAAACAGTCAACGAATGAACTGATTCAGATTTTGAACTTAATAAACAAATACGTTTTTTTTATTACATGTATAAAAATAAATAAAATATAAATTTAACTCGAGTGGAACTATAGTTAACTTTTGTGTAACAAAGTAAAGTATCATTATTAGGCACTATACTCGTTTCTTCGTGCTTGAGTAAAGGCCGGATAAGATTTTTTATTGAAGGCACATGCCACATTTTAAGGATTGTGATATGTGCACAGTAATTCCTGGCTGATGGACGTTACCAGAGTGGGACGACAGTACCTCATTTCAAATGGGTTATTTTTATCGATGTAAGGCAACTAATTCACGTTCTCAACGAGGAGAATTTCGCCAGCGCCGGACATCCGCATAACCGTTACTATGGCACCGAAATATTTCATGAGCACCTCGTCTAGCTTTGTCTAAGATTATATCTGGGTACATTAGGCCATGAGAAGGTTGTTTCGTTAGATGGCGTCACATATTAGACTTTGCCTGTCCTCTTCATTTTCCTCTTATCCAACATAATCAAACTACTTTTCTCATATGCTACCATATCCACTCGTGACATTGTACCGTGAATGATCTCGGTTGTTTAGTTGTTGTATATTATGCTTTTTCGTTTTAAGTTTCGGCTCCAGGAATTTCCGATTTACGATTTTTTAGACCTGAAAAATAACTTCACGAGGTTGGACTGTTTTGTAGATTACGTTAGAGCTTAAAGCTTAAGGGACGCATTTATGTAGTGATCCAGTGGTCCATCCGCCGAACGGAGATAAGATGAATTGACTATTCCCATTTATGAATTTGTTCTTGTTTGAGGTTTTGTTATAAGTTCTGAATTAAATGTGGTTTTTATAAATTCTTGACCACTGTCGCCTCGGAGCTGGTTTGTTGGTTGGTTGCTCGGGGCAACTTCATTTGGAGGGTAGCGCCGTAGCATCACGGTGCATTCCCATCGATCCCGTGGTGTCCCACTAAGGCGATGAAGGTGACCGTTGGTTTTTTAGTGAGTACTTCCACAGAACCCCCTGTTCATCATCTTGGCCGGTGTAACGGGATTTTTCAGAAGCAAAAAAATAAATAAATAAAAAAGGGGCTAGTTGGTTGGTTGTTGACAGGACCTGACGTACTGCTTGCATATACTGTATGTCAATGCATGCATCTTGATGTGCTCCAGAGCCCGGAAAAATCGCCATTCCACTTAGAATACTTAGAACGCAGAAGCTTAGGTATACCTAGCCTCTTTTGATTGAAATCAATGTTTAGGGCCATACCTTGAATTCTTAAGCACGTGTTAACTTTTTCGCCAAAAGATAAGATTTGGTAAATTGTTTTTGTGATAGGGTCAATATCGGCGGGTGGTATGGTTTGTAATTGGGTGGTCATGTGCCGTTGTTGGGATTGATAGGGAGATGGTTTAGCCGAAGAACTATTTCTTCTGTCTGCGATGTGGAAGATTATTTCAGAAAAAGTAAAGAATGCAGGCCTGCTCTCCGAGTCTGCCAATACATAGGTTTTAACTTTATACGTATGGAAAAATACAGACTAACAAAGAAACAGAGAGATTTTAAATAATATGTTTCATTAAACTGCGTAAGATGCATCGGTAAATCAATAAAGCTCAAAATGAACTTAGAGCCGGCACATGGAGAAGTTACACACAAGTTTTCTAATAAACCACCTAAATTTGAATTTAAGATGTACCAGAAAGTTCAACTTAGACTTAAGTTTTGATTTATTCCAAAGAAAATCTATAAAACTTATTTCAATAAAATGTTCGTACCTATCTAACAAACCAATTTTGTAAAAATGAATAAACTTCTCTAGTTTTCATAATTATTTATAATTTGATTAAACTAAATTATTATTTAATAAAAATACGAAACAAATTTTTAAGGTCTTAGAGTCATCATGATGTTCTACAAATCATTGCTTGTTTTGATTTTTATATAATCCTTTTTATTATACATAATGTTTTAAATGTAATAATATATATATGATAGCGATACGGTAGCTCAATTGGTAGAGCGACGGGACGGTTTCCCAGTAGTCGCGGGTTCGAATCCCTGCCCGTATCGGTTTATTTTTTATTCTATATTTATATAAATTGAAATAAGTTTAGAATACTTTAAGAAGATACTTTATTCTTACAAGGGTAATTCTTTTCAAACTCGGAACTGCGCTGTCACTTAACATTATTTAATTAAAAAAATATATTTACTTAAACGTTAATTTTATGTCGATTTATTTGTGGTTTGGGTCTACTTGGTCTTAGCAACATTTTTTTCAAGTACAAGGAGAGATTCGGTTTTTTTGTGAGAAAAAAATAAATAAAAACTCTGTGTGATTTGTACACAACTGATACTTTTATTTTTAAATAACATACTATATTATTTGAGTTAATATCAAAACTAAACAAGATGTATTTTCTTAAATAAATAACACCTAACAAAAATGCATCATATGTAAAGCATTTTATGGAAACCGGCAAAATGGTCAAAAGGACAAAATGGTCAAAAGGGCAAAAAAGCAAAGCAAAGCATATTAGTTCAAGAAGTAACGTGAATGAAAGATAACAAGGAATATTGGTTCAAATTACCAAGTCTGACAATAGATTGAATACGACAAATATCCTGAAGTACCTAACTAGTAGCGGTGAACTAAATTAGAATAAACTGAAACTGACTTATTTAAAAAATAAACTTTTTATTGTTAGGTTCGCCATTTTTTTTAATAACATAGTGGTATTAAAAAAATATTACCAGAGCACAAAGCTTATTTATTATTAGAATCAAGCGGCGTAATCTGTCTGATATTCCTAACAGAGACGCAGATATCATGACCGAATCAAGGAATCGAACACCACTTTATACCAAATGTCCCTTATGTCTGTGTTCGTAGGAATATCTACTGTCCTTTGGTAATTTTGAAGGTCAAAGTCTTTCTTTTTGCCTCAAACTTGACCCTAAATAATGTGAAGGAAGAGTGTCTCGAAAATTTTTTTAGTCTGATTCAAGCCGCTTACTATTATCGTCACAATAATTTCTCTACAACTTGGATGTGTGGCGTTATACTACCAAAATATGGAATGAACTTCCTTCGGTAGCTTCTTTACAGGTTTTTACATTCAATACCCATTGTAAAAAAATGCTTTTTTTTTCTCAAAAACCGGCCATGTTTTTTTTATTCTTTTAGTATTGCAAAACGTCGTAAGAGGCGTTGATCAATAGACTGACGATGACCCGTATGCTCATTTTTTAGAAAGAAATAATCCTACTTAAGAATACCCGTTTACAAATATATAACTTGCTTCAGTATAATCTATAAAATACACCCGATACAAAAATACTTCTCAAAATCTATTATGTACCTACTTATTGAGGTCATTGCGTTGGAAGACCTTGTATGTACGTTCACAATGATGTCTATTATATGAAGTTCGCGGAGGTAATGAATAAGGACTTAAAATATATAGTTTATTTGCATTGTTATTTCTTCCTTTATTTAGCAGCCCTTTCGATTAAAAAAAATCGCGATCAAATCCGTCTACTTGTTTGGCTTACACCCTTCAAACTTATAACACCCCTCTTTTTGGGTCGGGGGATAAAAATAGAAAAAAGATGAGTTTCATTGTTAAGACCATACATATATAAATTTAATCTTAATTATAATCGAATTATTTAATTTAAAGGAGAGCGCAATTGTCTGATCTTTTGTTAAATTCGGTCTTTGTTCCACTGATAGATTGAATTTTGCCTAAATAAACAATTTCGACACTGGGTGTTGAAGATTTCAATATAAGTATTCTTTTTCCTTTCTTTATATCTAATAATTTATTTCTATGATAAGCGCAACATCTTACATCCTACTCATATTTATTTTCAACATCATATTATGTTATTTTATTTTAAACAAATACTTAATAAAAAAAAAATTAAAAAATTAAAAAAACCCGGATCAAAAATCGGGATAAAAGAATAAAAAAAATATTATTATGTATTTCATTGGAGTCAACGCGTCGGGGGAACCTTGTTCTTAAAATTTTTTATTTAATTATTTTTCTTCCTTTTAAAGTTATGTTACTGGTTTAATTATTGTACTAAATGAACCTACGGACACACAAATTTTCCCTTGTCTAAGTATTTCTATCAATATTGCATAAGAACCTTTCACTCGTACCAATAAAACTTCAATATTTTGGAGACGACTGTTTCTATTTCGACCAAACATAGCTAAGAACCATCTTGACAAATCAGGCTATCGATTAAAAAAACCGCAATTAAATCCGTCCACGCGTTTGGCTGCTAAAATGCGCAGACAGACACACAGATACACATATCGACAAGTCAAACTTATAACACCCCGCTTTTTGAGTCTTGGGTAAATAAACATTGACTAAAATCATTATTTAAAGAACATTCTCATATAAAAATTAAAAACGGTATTTTTGTTAATATGTTTCTAGATAATGTAGAAAGATCTAAAATCTATCAAAGCCAAAAGTATATCAAATATTTTGCAAAACGATATATACTTTGTTAGTTTACTAAAACTAGAGCAGCTAAGATTGAAATTCAGATTCATCGGAATTCAATTAATCAAATTCATCCTAACTGACGGTTCGTATCGACCGGCAGTTACCGATCAACGTTTGTTTCATCCTATCTTACTAATATTATAAATGCGAAATTAAGTTTGTTTGTTACGATTAAACTATAAAACTACTCAACCGATTATTTTGAAGCTGTTTTTGTACACATACTTTTGGAGGTATAAGAAGTAACATAGGATATCTTTTATAAAAAAAACATACTTTTTTTAATGAGAAGTTCAAAAATTTTTGAAAGATAAGAACATTGTTTGTCAATAAACACGTGGACGGAGTCGCGGGAAAAAGCTAGTATGTACATAAAAATCAAAGAAGAGAGAAATGTATTTCAAAATGAAATTTGTTTTTCTCTATGTAGATTCTTGTACATAAGAAGATGCCTTTGAATGCATAACTTAACTCTACATTATAAAATCTACTCGTAAGATTTAAAATTTGATTTTAATAAATTATATTTAAATTAAATTTTAGAGGAGCAGATACAAATAAATAAAATATGAATTTAAAACTGAATGAGTACGTACAAGAGATCAATTACAAATGCAACTATAAGTAATTATTACATAATATGGTTTTTGGAATCATTGTTTCCCAGGAGTGTAGTAGAAATATGTTGTAACACATGTGTTATATATAATATAATAAATAGAATAACATATGTTCTTTTCTCGCAAAAAACATACTTCAGAACATTTCATTATTATTTAACTTATTTTATTTGCTATGAGAAAGTGGAATTAGCATTCAATGTTATTTCATTTTGATTGGATCTCGGCGAAGTGGTCACTTGGTCGAGTATATCGAGTATAAAGTGAAATGTTTAAAATATATCTTCTGAAAAGAATAGTTATGAAAAATTACATACTTAAGCACTTAATAATAGCTTTAAGATTTTTATACTACAGTTGGTCTATTAAATACAAGTATTTGTAGAATAATTTTAATATCATTAAATTATAACATATCATTCCCATAGATACCAATAATTTGTATTAAATAATTCAAGTTGATTTATTTATTTATTATTATATTTTGCATTTATTGGCTGTATTAATTAATCTTTCACCGAAAAGCTTTATTGTTTAATTGGTTGTTCTAAGTTACTATTACCTTTTACAATCCTTGTTCTTGTAAAATAAGAAATATTCTAAATGTAAAAGTAATATAGCGTTGTTTAATTTAGACGGTTTAAAAAAACAAAATATGCAGACAGTATACAATGATAGTATATTTATTAACTTAGATATTATGATTAATAGAAGAAGAAATGAGAACTTAAGCCTAATTAGTTTTTATTGTTAATAAAAATAATAATCCTTGATGTGGTTCTATCTCCAAATGTTTCTTAAATTTTATGCAACTCGTGAAGTAATAAAAAGTTTTGATAAATTACATGTAAAAAAGGTTTTTTTCTGTATTTTTTTAAATCTTAACGCGAAATCAGAAAAAGATATATAGACAGCAGTCCATTAGCGTAATGTTTAATGTTTTTTTGCGATTTTTTTATTTATTACCACTTTTGTAAAAAGACTGCAAATAGATTTTTTTATTCTATAGTTTATTACTGACTGAAAATACTAATGTAGTTCGACGTTGTTTCAATATCTCTGTAAAAGTTAAAACAGTTTTATGTCGCTAGAATTAAAAAAAATATTAAAAACTTATTCAATATATGAAAGAAGAAAAAGTTGCGAAGAAAGGTGTGAAGTATTTTAATAATTTATAAATTATTTTATTAAGATTTCATAACGTAGGTGGTGGATTACAAAATAAAATAAAGTTTTAAACTTAATTTCAGTATTCCTCATACTTGGTAAAAAAAATATAAATGTAAGCAAATTACAATACAACTAAGTGTCGACAGGCCTAACTTGTTCCAAATTTTAGTCCAACTCAGTAAAAAATGCAATATATCAAAATGTTTAAACTTGCACCTACATCCAATGATGTGTGAAGCTATGAGGCGATGGGAGAAGATCCCTGGCCTTAAGCATTCCAAAGCCCTCATCAAACCCTTCAATACGAAAGCAGTTAAGGAGCGCATTGGGCTGAGCAGGAATAATCTACGTATCATAAGTAGAACGCTTACAGGGCACTGCTGTATGAATAAGCACCTAGCGACCCTCGAATCAGCGGATGAAAAAGTGTGTAGGTACTGCCACGAGGCGGATGAAACCCCGATCCATCTGCTATGCGAGTGCGACCTGTTGATGCGTAAACGCAGTGATACCCTGGGGAAACACATCCTGGACCCAGTGGATGTTCGACACCTCACTGCAAAGTAAATTTTGCAATATCTCAGAGTGGCAGACCTATGTAGTGAACTGTAGGTAGTCACGATCACAATAGATTTTTTAGGTCGCAGTGATACTGGGCTTAGCCCTGCACAGCCGCGCTTTTTAAATAATAATAATTCACACATCAATCGGAACACTATATTTAATAACGATATTTCAAAATAAGTTCCGTATCAAAAAGAGATTGCACATTAAACTAGCCAGAATCTTCACTTATAGTATAATAAGATCTGTACCCTTGATCCAAGTTAAATACCTGAAAATAATGTTTGAGTTATATAACTGTGTCATCATTCGAATGTGTAGCTCTCTGGCATAAACTTAAGACATATTTTGTAACTCTTAACCTTTTCTTGACCTTTTAATTAACAATTGAAAACTCCGACTAAGTAAAAGTATTTTATCATACGTAGCGAATCCATTATTGATAAAAATGACGTATTTTACTTAAGTGTTTTATTTGTGTGCAGGGTCAAGAAAGGTGTTAGAGGTCACAAAAAAATCCATACCAGCAACGGCAGTTACATAAGATATAACCACGGAAAAGTATTACAATTACTTTCGTATCATTTACGCTCACATAGGTAATAAAATCATTGATTGGAACAAAATTTGGATAATAGCACTCATTCAAGAAAATGTTAATTTGACGGGACAAAAGGAATGGTTTGCTTGATTACAAATTGCAAATTTAAATTATCATATGTATGTATGTAAAGGTATATCTTCAAACTATTGCTACAGGCCACTCTTCGTTCTTTCAATTCTTCAATCATCTTTAGACTGTTCTAATTCTTAGGTACGATGACAATACAATGACTTCGGTATAATATGAACAATGAAAATACAAGAACTTAGGTATAATATGTACAATGACAACAAAATTTACAATACTCTAAAGATGATGGAAGAATTAAAGAAACGAAATGTGTTCTATAGTACTAATTTGAAGACATTTTTTTAGACAGGTGAGTTTAAGCACAGTTTTCGTTTAAACTCAAAAACTCTTACAATCAAAATATACTTCGATGAACCAAAAAAATTAAGACAAACAAGAACTATTTCATAAAAAATACTTGAACAAGTTATACATTATAAATACTTGTCAAATATAAAAAGAAAACAATTACTTTTGGTTAAACAAAAAAAAAGAAAGCATTTGTATTACCTTGCATTAATAGTTTTGTTAATATCATATACTGAGTGTACTTGAACAAAAGTTCAGCAATCCTATAAACCTCTATTTTCAAATAAAGTTTTGGCGACATCACACTGTAATTCATTCCATAAAATAAAAGCGAAAATATATTCTAACATATACAACATAGGGTCAAAATATTTATTTATATTTATTAAATTATTATAATTTATAAGACGTTAATATTGTTTATGATATTAAATTTACTGACATAAAAGTAACGCAAAATAAGATATTCTTATAAATAATGATATCTTCAGTATGAAGCTGAAATGTAATTACCAAATCCCTCTGTTTGTCAAAACAGAGTCTTCAAAAGTATAAAAAGCGAATAAAGTGATTTATTATCAGTGTAATCGTAAAATTTCTCATTGTCTGCCAAATAACATCTGCTCTTAAAATTTTGCGTTAGACTGATATAACAAATTAAATACGTCAATTGCTTTGGGTTATCTAAATTAACTAAATCATTTACTATTGATATTTAAATATTATGCAAGAAACTCATATGAACTTTGTAGCCAGTTAGAGATAGAGACAATGGTTGAGTTTAAAATTAAAACTAGTGGGGAACTAAAATTATAAGAATACAAATAACCAAAAATAAATTTGTTTTTATTTAGAGAAAAAGTCTACCGCAGGACCGACACCTACCGACACCGAGGCACTTTAAACTTTGGCAATATCTTTTATTTTAGAGGTATAATAATCCTTATACCTTATAGTTTCATAACGGCTTCCTAAACACCATTTTTGATTTTTTATGTTATATATGAAACTCACGCTTACTCTAAAGAATGTATTAATCAAAATATTAATGTTTATGATTTTGGTTTCTGTGACTCTAAAGTCTAAACTAATGAAATTGTCGAGGATAGTAGAAAAGTAATTATCATTTAACTGCTCATATTTTTTTTTGTGATGTTTAATCACAATAAGAACCACTTCAAGCATAATAAAACAAATAGTATATTCAAAACATTCTTAAAAGTAGTTTTTTAAAAATTGTTTCTTTGAATTTTGATTGAAATTGATGAAATATTGAGATTTATAAAATAAAAAACTATCTTGTAACTAAGAGATGACCATGATCATGTACAGTTTCTTGGAGTGAATGAAGGTTAAGTTAAGTTACAAGAAATTCATCTACTTGAACAAATGACTCTGAAATCTTAATCGTTTTTGACGAAACTAAGCTTTATTGTTGTACTTTAAAAATATCCTAGGCTTATTATATTATTATATTATATGTTTTAGACATGCCAGAAGATAAGGACTATGAAACAATATTTCCTAAACAGTTTTTCAACGATGTATTTTAAAGGTTGACAGCAGATATTAGATTAGAATAAATGTCTAATATATTCATACAGTTCCAATGTTGGCGTGTTGATTCTACTTCACGCTTGAATTAGCATAAATATTGCGAATTTGAAACACGTAAGTAGGTCATAATATTTAACTGCAAATCAATACGATAAAATAAAAATACTTTTCATTCATCCAAGTGTTTTCATTTTGTATTCCTTCTTTTTGTTGCTTTGATGTTAATATGAAGTGCATATTGATATCTAGTGCCTACGAGCGTAGCAAGTTGGCATAAATACGAGCTTATATTCTTGTCTATGCTGGTATGTATTTGTAAGATTCCTGCAAATTTAAATACGCATTTTTTTTTAATCAAACAAAAGGTCAATCAAATACTTTTGACTCTCGATTAAAGTGCTTATGCATTACAAACCAAAGAAATAATTTTTTTTAATACCAGAAAAAAGATTAAACTACCTGTTCAATTTTTTTAATTAAATATATGCTTTAAAAATGGACATTATTTTTTCATCCAAATTTATTTTAATTTTATTGCTTAATTAATTCATAAATATAAACAGTCGGTCAATTCATTTTATACAGTTTTGATTTCTTTAACAAAGTATACCCGACATGCTTTATTCATATGAGAAATGTTATACTCAAAACAAACAAGTGTTTTCCGAGAGTTATATGCATGGACAATTATTTATATATTTCTAGACAAAATATATTTCTAGACAAAATATATTTCTAGACAAAATATATTTCTAGACAAAATATATTTCTAGACATACCTCATGGGATAAACTATTCAAGCCGCGAGTCTGCCATACTTCGAGTTTTTGAACAATACCCCGAATAGGATCAAAATTAGTCTTGGCAAATTCCTGTTTATTTACGTGAATATATATTTAATAGTTATCATGGCCCACAAAAATTGCCATAAACGTTCATTACTGACGTTGTAATTAACACTATAATATCATTAAAGAAGCTATCTATGTCTTATATCTAAACAACTATTAAATTTGATCTTCGATTGATTGATCTTTGATCAAATTTATTTGCAAATTAGCTTACATTATTATAATATTGGATTTTTAATAATTACATCGGAATTAGCGTTACGTATTGTTTAAAACTTTTTCGAGGTCTTTACCCTCAAATCAAAGAAAATAAACCATAGTTAATAGGTAGATTTTTTTCTAAAAAAAAAATATTATTAAGTAATATTTTTAATACTAAGACTTTGAAATGGATATGACATACAAATAAATAAAGTTATTTATTTAATAATGATCCTTCTAATTGATCAGCCTGGACTGACTGACTGACAGCCTGACTTTAACTACACCAATTTCGAACATACAAAACCTCTATCAAAATTGTTTTAAGGTAAACGATTAAAACATGACAAACAAAACAGTTAAAGTCAGTAAGTTACACATTTAGTAATTCCTCTTTTATTTTCTGATGTTTGGCATGAATTTCAGCAGCTGTAATAACAGGATGACTGATATGTAAGATACCATGTTATTACATATTCTAGGATATAGAAATCTACTCTATAAAAATATATATTTTGTATATGAACTGAGAATGCGCGCCTGTTCGCCACTTCATGCTCACAATTTATGGAAGATTAATGTATACCTCAATATCTGAAGCTCTTAAATTATAACCAGGGTCCTGGTATCTCTATAGGCAATTTATGGTGTACTAGGTTGTTATCCAGATGGTAAGGGTTTAAGATTTAATGCATATGTTGTGGCTGTTCTAAGCTCATTTATTATCTTGTCTATCGTCCACTGCCTCTTAGAGATAATAGTGAGTATGGGGACAGATATAAAGCATGTAACGGAAGAGCATATATGATATACCTTATTTGATTTCTTCATATACTACGAGTATATATATATATATATATATATATATATATATATATATATATATATATATATATATATATATATATATATATATATATGTATATATATATACATATAAAATTTTATCGTAGACATGATTATGGCTTAATAAAATTTAAAATATTTTTCTATAGTTTGACTTCGATCAGTTACAAAACCAATGGGCTTCAAATTGAATTGCTGGCTACATTTAATGTCATGTATATTAAAGCTTTACTATAGCTATGCTACAAAGTTTTTATTAAGCTTAAAACTAATTATAATAGAACATCGTAATTCACCTGCCTTTGTCTCAAATATTTTGAGCCGGCGCAATATGTTAATTTAGCATATTACAAGGGATTTAGAAAGTTTTAGGTAAAGCTTTGATGACAACCCATCTTGGGAATGTTTGTTGGTGGAAGCCGTGTATAACGGTATTCACTGCTATGCTTATATCTTACTGGTACGGTCCTTTTCTAAATATATTTATATATAATAGTGCATTGGTTTTAAAATATTAAATACTGAGTAGATTAAAATATTTTTTTATTAAAGATAAACAGGACTTGAACAATTTACAAAAAGAATATGCAAATTGTTGATTGCACTTGTTTATAAATAAATTTATAAAACTTGGTTATAACTTCCATAAATCACTCGGTTATTATCATTTCTTTTATTAGACCAATGAACATATTAAGCATACTCTTAAATAAAGTCCACCAAGCAGCTGCGCCATTTTATCTTTAAGTCAATACAGCTCCTCTATTTCTGTTACAATTATTAAAACAATAAAAAAAATACTTATATATTTTTTCGATTCCCATATTGTTTTTTTACCTTTAGGCTATTTCAAGTCTTGTTTGTTAAAGAAAGTAAGTTAGTTATATTTTGTACAATATTTTGCTTTGTTACGTTGTGTTATAACCCTGTAATGTTGCCCCTATTGCTGACCTAGCACCTACCTCTGCATTCCATTCCATTCCCAGCATAAATGCCTAATCAGCTTCTAACTTTCTCACACAATCCGACCACCCTGACCCTCAGTTCAGTCCCAGCTCTCTTACGTGACACTCCTTTTACCGAATTCTCTCACTTTATTTTATAAACTGTTTAATTATTTTATTTGTCAAGTGAATACACAGTGTTTAATAAATTAGTCTTTTTTTAAAAAGCCTAATCGTCGAGGAGTCCTTACATTTTGGTGGCAGCGGTGGGATCCCGGGAAAGTTCCGTTATTCTCGGGGTCGCCTTTAAATTCAGTGTTTAAGAAACTTTATATCGGTAAAAACTTTAACAATCAAGAAAATCAAGTGTCATAAGAAAAAAAATCAAAATCCCGGCTTGGGAATCCAGGGCTGAACTCATTAAACCGGCTTTATTACGCCGAACCTTGGCGACCGTCTCAGGGAGATCTTCGGATATCTGCTCTCCTCAGCGAGGGCCTTGCTGTCGACGAGATCGCCAACACCCTCACCGTGTCTACAATTCAAGAAATGTGTAACTTTTCTACCTTAGTTATCATCAATACACTGTAAGTGATTTTATGCTGGCTAATTTAAAGTCCATTCCAAGTCCAAAGTGAAGAAGAACCAATACAATTAAATAGTATATATAATTTTATAAAAGAAAATTATCAATTGAAATTTAATTTATAAATTTAATAAGATCTTTGAATTGTTCATAAAAATAAATTAATATTACGAAGGTGTAACATAATATTGTCTGCATCATTATCATCCTGGCAAGTGGCCGAGCCAACTTAGTATTAAATTACTTCCGATAAGTAGTCGAAACTAGTTATAAATTATTCATCATTATAAAATATAAATTATAAATTATTTATATTCTTTGCCGCTTTTGCTTAATTATACATATATTACTATTTCTTTTAAAATGTCTAAATCCAAAAAAGAGGTTAAAGAAGAGTCAGAAGATACAATTTTAAGTATAAATTTCCTAATTAAATTCATAAAACCCTACGATGGTTCCAGAGATAAATTAAATGCTTTTATTAACAATTGTAATAATGCCTTTTCCTTAGCCTCTCCTTTACAAGAAGATTTACTTTTGAAATATATTTTAAGTCAGTTAGAAGGAAAAGCTGAAGTTGCATGCTCTATTAAAGAATTCGATAAGTGGAGTAGCTTGAAAGACTTTTTAAAGAACCAATTTGGAGAGAGAAAGCACTCAGCTCACCTTCTAGCCGACCTGCAAGAATGTAGGCAAGGAAGTTCTGAAACAGTCAATCAATTTGCTTTGAGAGTCGAGACTTGTCTTTCTCAATTGTTAACAGAAATTCAGAATTCCAATTATAAGAAAGAAGAATTACCAGGTCGTGTAGCCGGTATGGAGGACCTGGCATTGCATACCTTTTGTATAGGGCTTCATTCACGAATAAGTAATATATTAAGATGTAGAAATCCATCTAATTTTAATGAAGCCGTAAATTTAGCAGTTTCAGAAGAAAAGATCCAACAGATTTTGTTTAAACAGAATAAACCGATAAATTCTAATTCTAGACAAAACTATAAATCTAATTCCCCTACTTCTCACTTTAACTCTTACAGCAACAGCAACAGCAACAATAATAATTTTAATAAATCTTCTCCCTTTTGTCGTTATTGCAAAAGAATAGGTCATACCCTAGAAAAATGTATCTTACGTGAACAAAATAATAAGAAATATGGTAGACCGCAATCATTTACTCCGGGTAATCAAACTTTTAACCAAAATAGAAAGTTTACCCCTCGCGTTAATTATGTAGAAAGAGAACCTCACCCTTTTGAAAATCCCTCCGACGAAAATAATGATACTCAAGAATTTACTGAAGGAGATTTAAACGAGTAAATGTCTCGCCGTCGTGTCGTGCGGGACATCAGCATTCCAAAATCGACACCAGAAAATCTAGTAGCATTATACGACCGGGTAACCAGCCCCAAATAGGAAATGTTACTTCTAAATCCAGTAGCATTATACGACCGGGTAACCAGCCCCAAATAGGAAATGTTACTTCTAAATCCAGTAGCATTATACGACAGGGTAACCAGCCCCAAATAGGAAATGTTGCTTCTAAATCCAGTAGCATTATACGACCGGGTAACCAGCCCCAAATAGGAAATGTTGCTTCTAATCCCAATAGCATTATACGACAGGGTAACCAGCCCCAAACCGGAAATGCTTATAATAATCATTCTTCTTCTCCCGTCATATTAGGTGTTCCAAATACACTCATACAAGAAAAACATGACGAATATATTTATGAAATTACAAGGAATTTAACAAAAAAATATTTACCTTATATTTGTGTACCGACATCTGTTTCAAATAAACCGTTGACCTTTTTAGTAGATACCGGTGCTTCTGTAAGTTTAATTAAACAATCTTCTATTGACAAAATGCCTAAAATAATTAATAATATAATTCAGATTAAAGGCATCGATTCTAGTAGTGATAACTGTGTTACAACCTTAGGTCATGTATCAGTATCATTCTTATCAGAAAATAGGACTACTCTTCATGACCTCCATATAATTCCAGAACTTGATCTTCCCTATCACGGTATAATAGGTACCGATTTCCTTAGCAAGTCAAAAAGTAACATAGATTATACAAAAAACATTCTTACAATTAATGATATCCAATTTAAAATATTATTTAATGAACCAGTTTACACAATTCCTCCAAGAACAGAAACTGTAATTGAATGCACAATTCTGAATTCTGATATTTCAGAAGGTTTAATTTTGGATCAAAGTCCAATAGATTCTATACTTATAGCCAATTGTGTAGTGAAGGTAAAAGCAAACTCACGTGCAAACATTTCGGTGGTAAACACGTCTGAAAGACCCATAACAATTCAATCTGACTTGAAACTTACACTTTTACCAATTATTGACAATGACATAATTCCTTATAACATCAATAACGTAACTCATTCAAATAAGCTCAATTATTGTAACACATATCAAAGAACACAACAAGTTCTATCACTGCTCCGCTCCTCGCATTTAAATAAAGAAGAAAGTAATTCCCTCTATGAAGTATGTTCCACTTACTCAGATATATTCTACCTACCAGGTGATAAATTATCTCACACTAATTCAATAGAGCATGAAATTAAAACTAATTCTTCTGTTCCCATTAACACCAAATCTTACCGTTTCCCTGAATGTCATAAGAAAGAAGTAGAATCCCAAATCAACAAAATGTTAGAGCAAGATATAATAAGACCATCAACATCACCTTGGTCATCACCAATTTGGATAGTTCCAAAAAAAATAGATTCTTCTAATCAAAGAAAGTGGAGGATAGTCATTGACTATCGTAAACTAAATGATATTACAATTGGTGAAGTATATCCCATACCTCAAATAAATGAAATCCTTGACCAACTAGGCAACAGTAAATACTTCTCTACCTTAGATCTTGCTTCCGGGTTTCACCAGATTAAAATGTCAAATTCAGAGAAAACTGCCTTCAGTGTCCCTCAAGGGCACTTTGAATTTACTAGGATGCCCTTTGGGTTAAAGAATGCTCCGTCAACTTTTCAAAGGTTGATGAATACCGTTCTTTCTGGGTTACAGGGTATTCATTGTTACGTTTATTTAGATGACATAGTAATCTACTCTCCTGACTTACCTTCTCATGTTAAAAAACTTACCCAAGTATTCCAGAAGTTAAGAGACTTTAACCTAAAGTTACAACCCGATAAGTGCGAATTTCTCCGCAAAGAAGTCGCATATTTAGGGCACATAATTAGTGACAAAGGCGTGATGCCTAATCCAGATAAAATAAAAGCTGTTAAAGATTTCCCAACACCTAAAAGCCCTAAAGACGTAAAATCCTTTCTTGGCCTTGCTTCTTATTATAGAAGATTTATATCTGACTTCTCTAAGCATGCTAAACCTCTTACTCATCTTCTAAAAAAAGATATACCTTTTGATTGGACTAACGCCCAACAATTAGGTTTTGAAGAACTAAAAAATAAACTTACAACTGCTCCTATTCTTATATATCCTGATTTTACTCAACCATTTGTCCTCACTTGCGATGCTTCTAATTACGCTATATCTGCTATCTTATCCCAAGGTGAAATTGGGAAAGATCTTCCTATTGCTTTTGCATCCCGTACTCTTAATAAAGCTGAATGTAATTACAGTGTTACAGAAAAAGAATGCCTCGCCATCATCTTTGGCACTAAAACTTTCCGACCTTACCTTTTTGGTCATCGTTTTAAAATTGTCACAGATCATAAGCCACTGAGTTGGTTATTTAATTGTAAAGATCCAGGATCACGGTTAGTAAGATGGCGCCTGAAACTAGAAGAGTATGACTATGAAATTCAGTATAAAAAAGGAAAGATGAACTGCAATGCAGATGCTCTTTCCCGTTTCCCAGTTAATAATTCCATCTTGATAAATCCCGTCCAAATTCCTAATACTGAAACAGTTTTTGTTGATCCTGATTTTGATAACGAAGATATTCATTTAAGTCCATCAGAAAATCCTCTTGCATCACCACCTGCAGAAGAAAATCCTACCACTCAAAATATTGACATTCCAACTCCTAGAACACAACCTGAGTTAGACTTAATAAATCCCACTGACTCTCTCTTTACTGACCCATTAGATTGCCTAAATGATGATGACACTTACTCCAACTTCCTAAAAACAATAAATAATAAAACCTTTACATCAAATGTAGTTATTCGTGAATATAATTCAGATATTCTTAAAACTATGTATAAAATCATTGTTGTCCCAACTGCTATCGATCTTGATGAATCTAACTACCTTGTCCAAAATATTATAGATAATATACCTGATACTTCTATAATTTTATCAAAAGAAAGAACTCTAAACTCTTTTCTTTCTTTTAACCATGAAAACAAAGTTTATTATTTCCTATTCACTAAAGTTCATCACTTTGACAAATCTGACTATGAAGATATTTACAAAAGTCTTAAACAACTCAGAAATGAATTAATTATTAATTTAAACGAGAACCCAATTTCAGATATTGCAATTACAGACTTCAAGAATCCCTTCGACTCGCATCACTTTATAAAAATTTACAATATGTTTCTTTATTTATTTAATAATACTTGTATAAATATTCATATATATAAAAACCGAATAATATATCCTTCTCTTTCTGAAATTCCTAAAATTCTAAGAGAAAATCATGATATTCCTCTTGCTGGTCATCTTGGAAATACCCGTATGCTAAAAAGAGTTATGGAAAATTTTTATTGGAAAAATATGAGAAGTGATATAGAAAATTTTGTAAAGAAGTGTGCCCAATGTCAATCTAACAAAGCATTGAGGCAAACAAATCGAGCTCCAATGCAAATAACAAGCACCTCTACTCAACCTTTTGAGCGTATTGCTTTAGATATAGTTGGCCCATTACCAGAAGCTACTGCTGCAGATCTTAAATTCATTCTTACTATACAAGATGACCTTACGAAATTCTCTCTAGCCTATCCTATTTCTAACACAACTGCTGAATGCACTTCTGAGTGCTTAGTTCATTTTATTTCTATTTTTGGACTTCCTAAATACATCCTTACTGACCAAGGAAGAAATTTTACTGCGGAATTATTTAAACAGACTTGTTCTTTCTTTAAGATAAAACAGCTTTGGTCCTCTCCTTACCATCCCCAGACGCAGGGTGCCCTTGAAAGGAGTCACTCTACACTTAAAGAGTATTTAAAGTCATATGTTAATGAAAATCAATCAAATTGGCCACGATACGTCTATACTGCCATGTTAGCATATAACACAAGTGTACACTGCACTACTAATTTCACTCCATATGAACTTCTTTATGGTCACAAAGCATTCTTCCCAAGTTCTATTTATGATTTAAATCCAGACGTTACCTACCCAGATTATATAAGAGTCCTTAAACAGAGATTTAGTTATTCACGCCAAAAGGCGGTTGAGAACATGAACAAATCCAAAAATCTATCTAAAAGTTATTATGATAAAAAGACCAAACCCCGAAAATATAAAGTCGGTGACTTTGTATACATCAAAAACCATGTAAGACTTAGGAAAGCACTATCCCCTTTGTGGAAAGGACCTTATAAGGTCATTAAAATACATGGCAACAACACGTTATCTGTTATAATTAATCGCCGTCATGTACGTCATCATTATGATGAGCTAAAATTAGCAGAAACATCCGAATTAAGTTAATAAAAATTAAGTATATCTCTAATCTTATAATCCTAATCATTATTTTAATTTTAATCTTACTTTAACTATAATATTATTATATTGCAGATATGGAATTGTGAACTTTTGCAATGCCCAAAGCGCAATTATTTCACCGATTTACAAGAGCCCTGGAATATATTTTGACCATATAGGTCATGTTAAATTTTATGACGATTACTTACACGTTCTTATCCCCGTTGACATATCCTACATTAAGCCCCATATTAATAATATTAAAGATATTTTAACTACAACTGGACAACTATGTCATCAATCAAATTTAATAGATACTGTACCATGTAATAATTATATAGAACCACTTACAGTTAGATTTAATGATTTAATTAAAGACTACTCTGCCATTTCTCATCTCATCGATTTTAAATCAAAAAGGTCAGCCTGGATGGCAGGTGTTGGCACTGTCCTAAAACACATTTTTGGCACTATGGATGAAAATGATGCAATCAATTATGACAGAGCTATTCAGACTCTTCACGAGAACAATAAAGATTTAGCTGTTTCACTAAAGGATAATATCTTTATTACCAAAACTGCATTAGAAAATTATAATAATACTTTAACATCTGTCTCAATTAATGAAGAACGTCTGAATGACGCTGTAAGAGAAGTTACTTTAGATATACATAATATGAATCAATCATTTAATAAAACTAGATTTTTATCTAAATTAAACCAAGTTTGTAATATTTTATCGACCAGTTTATTCACTTTGTCATTTAAATTAGAAGATTTGCAAAATGCTATAATGTTTGCAAAGAGCCATGTACTGCATTCTTCTGTTTTAAGCCCTACTCAATTATTTACAGAACTAGTTAATAGCATTAGATACTTACCTAACTCTAAACAATTTCCTACTGATCTAGAATTACAGAACATACATTTAATTTTAGATTTAAGTAAGTTGAATGTATACTTTAAAGATAATAAAATCGTTTTTGTATTAAGGATTCCTCTCGTAAACCATAAAGTATATAATCTTTATAAAAGTATTTCTATTCCTGTTTCTCATCCTTCAAATCGAAATATTTATACATTCTTAATCCCATCTAGTAATTACATCTGTTTAAGTAAAGATAAACTTACCTATACCAATTTAGATAACCTTGATTTGTGTAAAAACTTACCAGATAATATTTACATCTGTAAAAATCAAGATGAATTCTCTATTGATAATTTTCCTAATTGTGAAATAGATATAATGTTAAAAGTAACAAACAATAAGTTACCTGAGTTGTGTAAACCCAAAACAATCCACGGTAATTTAGATATTTGGCAAAAATTAGTAAATAACCGCTATATTTATGTACAATCCCAGATTGCAAAGTTAACTTTGGAATGTAATTCAAATATCACAGACTTTAATGTTAACGGAACAGGTATCTTTAAATTACCTGAAAACTGTACCGGCATATGTAAAAATACTGTTATGTTAAACACCCCTAAGGTAAAAATATATGTTAATGAAATAAAATCAGATTTTAATATAATTAATAACACATGTTGTAACTATAAAGATTTTATGTTAAGATATTCCAATTCTTCTCCAGTTAAGCTAACAAATCTAAAATTAGAAAAACTTAAAAGTTTAGAACCTTTATTTGATCAATTAATTCCAAAATTAAATAATATATTAAATGAACCTAAGAACTTATTGGAATATCACTCTAGTTATCCCATTATATCGATATGTACTTTTATTGTAATACTCTTAGTTTTATTTTACATAATTGTAAAGAAATTCGGTAAGAAAATAATCCTTAATTCCTCTTCCATCCAAAATACAGAAGTGGAAAACGAAAACGAAATTCCTCTTCCACGTTTAAGAACTTCTTCCTGAAACTTCGCGATCTCCTTTTACCGCGTAAGTTTCATCTTATCCGGGGGGTTGTTATAACCCTGTAATGTTGCCCCTATTGCTGACCTAGCACCTACCTCTGCATTCCATTCCATTCCCAGCATAAATGCCTAATCAGCTTCTAACTTTCTCACACAATCCGACCACCCTGACCCTCAGTTCAGTCCCAGCTCTCTTACGTGACACTCCTTTTACCGAATTCTCTCACTTTATTTTATAAACTGTTTAATTATTTTATTTGTCAAGTGAATACACAGTGTTTAATAAATTAGTCTTTTTTTAAAAAGCCTAATCGTCGAGGAGTCCTTACAGTTGCTTGCTTGCTATGTTTGCTTTTGTATTGTAGCATGTGTTTGTTGTTCACTGAAATTACTATTTAACGTTTGTAAAGGTTTTTTTCAAAGCAACATTTTAAATCGTGGGACATATAAAAAAATATCTTTCAATATCCAGCTACGAAAATACATTGTCTGTACCTCTAGTAAACATCGTTGAGATAGCTCCTAGTTATGTACCGACTATAGGTAGGATATATGCAGTATAAAATCGCTAGCTGTAATATACATGACTGAGCTTTTGAAACCACCCAGGTCTATCTTCCACTTGATATATGTTACTTATAAGCTATATTTGCACCCATTATGACCAAGTTAACGAGAAGGAAATTATAATAACCAGTTATTAATGATCCATGTTGAATTATTCTATAAAGATAAATATATTTATAAAGAAAGAAGTAAAATATATTTACGATTTAAAAATTTGGACCTGTTATTAACTATTTAAGAAGAGAGAGTCACGTTATTTTCTGAAGTTAATTAAATATAGGCTAATAATAAGGTTTCCCTCTTCAATAACTTATTATAATTTACTTGGCGTGGTATTTGATTATATTAATTACAAACAATTCGTGTAACATAACTTAAGCATAAGTTATTTTGATTAAATATACATTAACTTGACTTTACCGAAATACAAAATAACAATTGTATTTAAAATTTATACTTTAATAAGATATATATACTTCGAATTAAAAATGTTTACAGATATTTGAGAAAGTTTAGATGTTTGGATAAATGGATTTATGTTACTCAATCACGCCTAAATTGCTAAACGGATTTTGATGAAACTTTGCAATATTGTAGCTTATATACCAAAAAACCACATAGGCTATAGCAATCTTAACTTTTGAAGCTAATTTTGTCTGTAATATAAAATAAGTGGTAGCGCGATTACGAAGTGCCCATGGTAGCTACTGTTTTTAATCGTTTGGTTCACTAAAACTTACAAAAAAAAATGTTGATTACTTCAGCCATGTTTGAAAATATTTATAAACATGTATGTTAGGCTTAGTTAAATTTATAAAAATATAGAATGAAAAATAAACAGATACGGGCAGGGATTCGAACCCGAAACTACTGGTCTACGGTTTCCCAGTAGTCTCGGGTTTGATAGTCACAAGGTGGCAACACTGACAACTAGTCGTCAGATAAATTCTCTGTACATTTTAATTTAAATTAAATTACTTTATGTATATTAATTAAGTGCAATTATCATATTTAGTGATAAAAAATACAGTATTACTATCGTGCTATTGTTTGTACTTTGTTTTCGTGCTTAATTAAGAAAGAACAAAGGAATATACCGAGCTGTCATTTCAACGGATGACGAATTCAAATTTCTTCAATCCCGGGGAGTATTTTGTTTTACTTTTAATATAAATCATACATTGAACTAAAAACTACTCATTATTTAGTGAGTAACGTCCATCCACACACTCAGGCACCGTTACTGACTCACTTTACTTGACTAGTTGGAAGTAAAGTTGAAGACAAAAACAATAGCCTCATACAAAACCATTACATTTATTTTACTTCACATACAATACATAAAATAAGTATTTTAAATACATACATACATAAAATAAGTATTTATCTTTCCCATTGATTCTAAGTGGTTATTTGTACCCAGGTTTAACTATGGAAAGAGTAATTGCCACCCGCAAGACCTCTGCAAAGGAGTTGGAGCAAAAATTGAAACTAGCTTTAGAAGAACTAAGATCTTCTAAAGATTTATGCAAGAAGCTACTGCAGGAAAGAGGAAAGAGGAAATTAAAAAAATTGTAAATAAAAATACTGATCTTAAAGGTAAGCTCGCTGAACTACATACCAATTATTTGGATATGGTGGCTCAGCGAGATCACTTAAAAAATATAGTGACTGCATTTGACCAGTGCAGCGATGAGCATGAGAGAGCACTAGATCACATTTCAGAGCTTGAGTCTGATTTGAGGCAGGCTAGGAAATCTATTTCAATCCTGGAAACCTGCAAATTAAATGTAGAAAGCCAGCATACCCATAGCTTATATGAGGAGCTGGTTGAATGCAACTCACAACCTACTCAATCTAATTTAATTGATGTTAATTCAACTGTCATTGATTTAACTAAAGATGAGTCCAGTATTGTGCACCCCATATACTTTTCAAGTCATAACAAATTAAAAAAGTATATAAAGGTTAACAAATTAATAAAAAAATGTAATAAACTCATTAACAACAAGTTTTCTGCAAAGAAAATAAATGATTTAAAAATGGAACGCACAAAGTTAATTAAAAAAGTTAGTATTTATAATAAGAAAATGATTGAGAGTAGGTCAATGTATGAGCGAGACACCCAAAACTTACAGGATGAAATTTCTCAATTAACTTGTTCATTGCAATCTATGAGTAAGAAATATGAATCTTCTCAGAATGAAATTAAGGAACATATTCATGCTACCAGTAATTTAGTTGATTTATGTAGTTATAACTTAGAGCGGTTTGAATCTTTAACTAATAATTATGTTAATTGTAACTGTTTAACTGAAAAATTAAAAGTAATTTCAAACCTAAACTCTGAGGTGTTGGGTGATTCGGCTATACATATTGAAAATAATAATAAAAATGTAAATATTTTGGAAAAAAATCAAAAAATTAATAAGTCCTCTACTGTATCAGTCCAACATAATTACTTTGTTTTTTCTGACCAATTAGGTCAAGGTTTTGGATCTCTTTTAAGTAGTAAATTAAATAATGTTTATAATATATGCTCACCTGGAGCCAGTTACCAGCATAATCTAAACAAAATAATTAATTTTAACTTGACTGAAAACAGTACTATTGTACTATTACATGGAGATGGTTTGTCTGTCAAGAAAATTGAAATTATTAAAAATATAGAAAAATTATTAAAATTACATAATAGGAATAATTGTAAATTTGTAATTTGTACATTTCCTTATTCATCATCTTATTCGGACATACAAAACAAGTATATATATAATTTAAATTTGACATTGTATAATTTGACATACCGTCATAGTGACGCATTCTTTTACTTTGATGTAAATAAATTTATTTATAATAGGTTTAGGATGACAAAAGGTACAATGTATCTGCCTGTATATTATAAAAAACAGATTGCTACTTTAGTAGCATTTAATTTAAAAAACTTCGTTATAAGAGATATAACGAAAAATGATTGTAATTTAAATAGTGTAGTACTGACAAAACATAATCGTTCCACTTTAAACTAAATTTTAAGACAAAGCCTAAGCTGTTTACTATTGTCCATCAAAATATACAAGGCTTAGGTGGCAAGGAATCGGAAGTGGAACTGTTTGTTCAAAAATATAACATTAGTTTATTATGCATTACAGAGCACTGGTTGTCAAAGAATAACAATATTATAAATGTACAAAATTATAAATTGTCAAGTTCGTTCTGTAGAGAGAAAGCTATTCGCGGTGGCTCACTTATCTTAGCTCGTAACGATGTAGTGTTTAAGTCTCGATCAGACATAGTGGCGCTCTCTGTCGAGCGAATTATTGAACTATCCTGCATTGAGCTCAATGAACATATTATTTTATGCGTGTACCGACCTCCCTCTGGTGATTTTGATGAATTTGAAAACAAAATGGAGGATATTTTAACTAAACTTTGTCATAAAAACAAGTCCGTGATTGTGTGCGGTGACTTTAATGTAGATATATTACAAGTAACTTCGTCTAGTGTACGTTTATTAAATTTGTTTAAATCTTTTAACTTATTGAACGTATTTTTTGAACCTACTCGCATTACTAGTGTTTCCTCGACTTGTATTGATAATGTGTTCTGTCGCTGTAACATTTATGAAGAGACGATAATGACAAATTTAAGTTCAGACCACTGTGGTCAAAAATTTTCTATATTAATCAATCGTGAAAATGAAAAGCCCCAAAAATTTACTTGCAGACCGATAACAAAAAACCGAACTAATGCTTTTAAGAATATTGTTGCGCAAAAACTGCATAAAGTAGACATGAGCGATGGCAATCCCAATAATTTATATAATAAAGTTTTCGATTTTTTGTTACAAGAATTCAATAATATTTTTAAACCAAAAACTATAACTAAATACCCAAAACTTAAATTTAGTGATTGGGCTACCCCGGGAATATACAAAAGTAGAGAAAAATTATATGATTTGTATGGTGAGAGGCAATGGAATCATGATCCCGTGTTCTTTAATAAAGTTAGAAATTTCTCTAAAATATTTAAAAACGTTTGCGTACATGCCAAGTCGATTTATATTAGAAATAAAATTTTAAACTCTGATGATAAGATAAAAGCAACGTGGGATGTTATATCTAGTGTTTCTGGGAAAACTAGGGCTGTTCATGGACCTATTAAGCTAAAAATTGATAATATTGAAATAAATACAGATTCAAATGTTGCGGCTACTTTTGAGACTTTTTTTAAAGAAATTCCTGTAACAGTCACGCGGAATTTAAATTCTTCACCATTTGATGCAATCGCGGAATTGACGAATAACGTAAGAGTCAGTGACAAATGTTTTGTTTTTAAACCTGTTTCATCAAATGAAATTGTTAAAACGTTTAGAAACCTAAATATGAAAAAAACAGGGGATCTCTGGGGTATGTCAGTTAAATTACTTACCAGTGTTATAAATGAGATTGCTCCCCAATTATCCTTAATTTTTAACAAATGTATTGAAACCGGTACATTCCCAGATTTAATGAAAAATAGTAAAGTAGTTCCTTTGTTTAAAAGCGGCGATAGACTTGAACCGGGAAATTATAGGCCAATATCTATTTTGCCTACCTTAAGTAAAATCTTCGAAAAAATTATTCTCAACCAAATGACAGAATTCGTTTACAGCAATAAAATCATGCATAGTAAACAATTTGGTTTCACCAAAGGCAAGTCAACAACTGATGCGGGTGCCACGCTTCTTAAGCACATTTACGACGCATGGGAGAAGTCACAGAATGCAATCGGGGTATTTTGTGATTTATCTAAAGCCTTTGATTGCGTAGACCATCAAACATTACTATGCAAACTTAACCACTATGGTGTGCGTAGTGCTGCGCTTGATCTTATTGCCTCTTACCTAAATCAAAGAGTTCAGACGGTTAATGTAAATAATTGTAAATCGACTGGTTCTCACCTAAAGATGGGTGTTCCACAAGGATCTATTCTTGGCCCCTTTTTATTTTTACTATATATTAATGATTTGCCCATTTATGTAAAAGGACTATGTGACATTGTACTTTTTGCTGATGATACCTCGCTTATTTTCAATGTTGATCGTAATAAAGCTAATTATGACAAAGTAAACAGTGCTCTGTCACGTATTCTTCATTGGTTCGAAATTAATAATTTGGTCTTAAATACTAAAAAAACTAAATGCATGGAATTTACACTTCCTAATGTCAAAAGTCAAATTTGTAGTTTACGCCTTAACAATGAAGTGTTAGAACTGACTGACTCAACAATTTTCTTAGGTATAACTTTAGATAAAAAGCTCCAGTGGAACCCCCATCTCTCAACTCTCGCTGGCAAACTCAGCTCTGCCGTCTTTGCAATTAAAAAAGTAAGACAATTAACAGATGTTAATACGGCTCGACTCGTTTATTTTAGTTATTTTCATAGTATTTTGTCTTACGGTATTTTATTATGGGGCAGTGCTGCCGAAATGAATTCTATATTTGTTTTACAAAAAAGAGCTATACGGGCTATTTGTAATCTAAGAGCTAGAGACTCCCTAAGAGATGTTTTTAAAGAAATCGGTATACTTACGGTTGCTTCTCAATACATTTTTAATAATATATTATATATACGTCAAAATTTAAATACTTATACTAAAAACAGCGACAGACATACGATAAATACAAGAAATAAAAATAAACTCGTAACGCCTAAATTTCGACTTCAAAAAGTTAACAAATCCTTCATGGGCTTCAGTGTACGCATATATAATAAGGTTCCACAAGATATTTTGGATCTTCCTTTTCATAGTTTTAAATCTAAAATTAAAAGTATATTATTAAATAAATCTTATTATAAAATTCAAGAATTTTTGGATGATCGAAATGTATGGAACTTGGGTCGTTGACTCATTTGCAGGGTTGATGTTATAATGTATAAGTCAAACATTGTTTAATTTCATTTAAAAAGAGCAACTGTTGAGTTTCTGGCCAGCTCTTCTCAGCAGAACAGCATTCCGAGCTGGTGGTAGTTTACTCACAGACTGACTATACTGACCAATTTAATGTAATTGACGATTCAAAAGTGCGTGTAAATGCCTACTTGAATAAAGATATTTTGAATTTGAATTTGAATTTGAATTTATAAATACTTCAGCCATTAACTAAAATGCAAAACATTTTAGTTGGTCTGTAGAAACTAGGAACAATGTTTAAAATTTACCCGAAGACCTTTCAACAATGTAAGTACTATATGGCGCAACAATGTTTTCCCCTTTTTTTCATCACATCTACGCCGCCATATAATTTTGTTTCGGACTTTTGTCACATTTCATAGTTTATTTCATAGTCATTATCTCTTATATTTTGATCAGTTAAGCAGTTTTAATTCATAAACTTCAAAATTAAATTCAAAATACTTTAAAACAAAGTCACGGATCACAATACTTGTGATCCGTGACTTTGTTTTAAAGTATTTTAAATTGGTAAATAAGCCATATTGGTAAATAAGCCATATAAATAATTTTTTACAGTCCTATACATATAACATGTAACATGAAAATTAAAAGTCATACATTCCACTTGTGTTTCTAGATATTTTTAATAAAATTAGTTTTAGAAGTGATTTGGTATAAACAGGATTTACCTATTTAAATGTATTTTATAACAAAATAAGTACCAAAAGAAATATAAATTACAATACATATTTTTAATAAGTTCATAAATTTACGCAAAAATATTTTTAAATTGTTTATAAGCAGAAAGTCAACTATGTCTGAACTTTCGTGCACTGCGGGTTGTGGCGCTCACCATAAAATAAAATAATTCTGTTTTATATTTCACAGAAGCCAATAAAATGTTGGGTCAAGGCTATATTTTACTCGACATCAATAAGTACATAATAATATTATTTTTATCCGTTTTAGACGTCTTTTTGTGTAAGGGTTTTTCTTAAATTCTTTTTTTTTTAAAAGAATTAATTCTTTTTTTTCACACATTTTAATAACTTAGTATTATTTTATAAATTAATCAACAATTATAATTATTTTATTGTTGTCATTGTTAATACTATTATTATTATCATTTATTTGTGTATTTTATTATTGTTATTATTTAGTTATGTATTTTATTATTATTATCATTTATTTATGAATTTTATTATTATTATCATTTATTTATGAATTTTATTATTATTATAATAATAAAATGTTAGTATATTTTTATTGAAATTCCTATTTGTATATGTCCTATTCCTATATATTTATGTATTATCATTTTATCATTAAAATAATTATTTGTTATAATTATATGTAAAGTATAATTATAATTTTTGTTATTAAAAACATTTCCAAATATTTTAACCATCATATAAAAAATTAAGCATATCATATTTTTGTCAAAAACATAATGTCCTGAAGTGCAATATAATATTAACTACCGCTGTTAATAAGATTGTAACATTTTTAGTGTAACCACAACATATAAAATCGTGACCTCTTTGAAATTATTGGTTATGATGACCTAAAATAACATCATCTGTTAATGACTTCACTTTAGTGTAAAAAAAATGTTGAGTGTTGAGAAATACACTACCATCATTCACGCGTAGTACAAATCTATATTTAAGGTAAAATTTTGATTCACAAAACGTTTTTTCATTGTCAAACTATGACCAATTCGGCAAAAAATATCAAAAAATCTCGGCAGAACTATCATAAAACCCTGAATAAATCTTGAAAAAAAAAAGGCAGCGATCGCTTCCTATTCTTAATATCTAGAAACACTGTCCGTTAGAATAGAAACGATGCTTATTTCTTTACTTAACGTTGTTAAAGAGTAATAGTCGAACATTTGCTGGGACTTTATTGAAAAACTGTCTACTTAGCCCCATTAAAGAGACACTCACCTTTTAGGTGAAGTAAGAGGTGAAGGCAAGTTTGTGTTTGTTACTAATACTTTTATTGTGTATGTCACAATGCTTAATAAAATTATCAGAATATGAATGTTCATATTTAAACTTATTAAAGGTAAAACTATTGCAAGCTTTTAAATTTCTTAAACTTTATAGAATCCTATATAGAGTCTGTCGAACCCAGATTATAAATTTACGGAGACCTCTATTTCGTAGAACAAAATTGGTATTACACCAAGATAGAGACAAGCGACACTATATGATAGTAGGACACAATACGAGATTACGCTATGAAAATTGCTATAATAAAGTAACTTGGCTGTACTCTTATCGGTGTGGAATCTTTTTTTAAGGCATATGCGGCATATAAAACCATTATTATACGAAAAAACCTACGTTGAAAAGATAAGTGACTCAATTATTATCATCGCAATATTAGGAAGTAAATTGTAATATTCGCTTGACTGTTAATTTTGCACTTTACCACGTTGTGTTTGAACCTAAATTTCAATTAAATTTTTTGCATCATTTTAATTGCATTTTAAGTAAAATTTATTGCAAAAGAAGGATAACTATATCCAGGCTACGTACAATGAATCTTCAATCATGGATTCATTGTGACAAGGATGCGTTGCTTCTTGGCGTTTTATGTAAATCAATATAAAGCTACTACACTTTTTTTTTATTGGTTAGACTGATCTTCCCCATCGGAGGAGGGAAGCTACTCCACTTATAACTTGATGAATTATAAGTAAAAGCAGCGTTATAACCAAATAAGATGATAAATACAAAGCATGCATTGTACAAAAAGTTAGCAAATATCAAACTAATCATTTACTATGATAGAAAGATAATTTTATAACAGGAGTGAATACTTAGTTTGTATATATTTTTGGATATTTTCTTTTCAATATCTTTATATGTTGTCTTTAATGGTTCGCTTTTGTACATATGAGACAAATAATAATAATTCAAGCAAAAATACACACATTCGAAATTCCATTAATAGAACACTGAACAATTAAATTAATAAACCTAAAGTGATCCATTGAATATGATTGAAGTTAATTAATAAAGTTGTGAAATGCCGAGTACTTCTACACCTACCATATATTTTCGTGTAATATTCCATTCAATAATTAAAATATGATTTCATTTCCTTCTATTGATTATAATTGATATAGTAGTAGTAAATTATTTTAAATAATTATATGCGCAGTGAATTAAATAAATATATAAAATTAGTACTATGGCCTAATCTAGAATCTCTTATTTGTCTTTATTTATTCCGATTCCATTTTTTACGTGCAAGTCTATCTCATCTTCCTAACACGCCTTTAGTATTTTATCAGTAGGTATAGCTGACAACATGATTAGCATATTTTCACTTAAGCCAAAAAACGGAATCGATTAAAGTAGTCTTTTTTATTATTGCAGTGTATTTTATATTTTTACCTTGATCTTAATTTAAGCGCATATTTCTTTTCATAGCATGTCGGTTTTTACTTTATGATCTCTTAAAATGATTAGTCTATTTTCCAACAAAATTTTTTAGTATATAATTTTCAATTTGCCTGGCTTTTTTATTTGGTTGTGCTAACGTTGTGAAGTCTATGATAGCTATCATCTTAATACTTTCAAATACTTACCATCTAAATAGTTTTTAAATGAGTAGTTTCCACATAAATAGTTTTAATATTATTTAAATTGTAAAATAATCATAGTTATAATATAATATCACTACAAAAAAAAGATAGTTTGAAAATTGTCATTATTAAAATATGCTTTCTTTAAGCCCCTGATTGAAAACGGAACTCCACAAGAGGATTTACAAACAAAAAACCTAATGCTTTCATATTATTGTCTTTGTTTCTATCATACTAGTATGTCTCTTAAGAACACAGGAATAATGTTAACGCATTTGTTATTTCTTTTTGTAAACATTCTTTTGTGTTTAATTTGAAATGATGTTCGCACTTAAATGGTATAACTTTCCTACGGTAGTTCGCGATATTTTTGCTTCATATTCAAAATTAAAATTCTCTATAATTTTTAATAAAAACCATTCAAAACCACTTAATTATAACGTTGCTCAAACGAATAAAGTAGGGCTAGGATCAAGTAGGAAATTTCAAGACATAGCCATAACAAAATCTTTTATTCGACAAGACGAAAACGATAATTACCGATTCCACGCGATGAGCCTAGAAATTCAAAACGAATGGGTGACCATAGGAGATTTTTGTATTCCACTAGCTTTAAAGTGACACACCTTAACTTATGATTGGTCCCCAGCGTTATTAAAATGTTATCTTAATGCATTCCAAATGACTCTCCCAGATCAAAGTAATTTCGTAAGATGAGGCAAAGCCACCGAAGAGTTTTGCAACATATGTGGGGAGGCAATAGGAACTGCGAAACACCTATTAGTAGTGTGTAGGGTACTTCTAGATAAAGGTCAATACTCGCGTCGCCACGATAAGGTATTAGAAATTATACGGGAAGCGGTTAGTCTTTCAGTAGCAAGATCGCGGAAGGGTATAACAACCACTCAACGATCTGTAGAATTCGTAAAAGAAGACTCCTCCAAAATATCAAAAGCAAAGCCTTATTCAATTTTAGGCGGGGCTCCTGATTGGACTCTCGTGATGGACACGTATGAAAAACATTACAAAATGCATGGGGATGTTGGTGTTTCGTCATCCAGACCGGACTTATTCCTTGGGGACAAACGTCCACAGCGATCACACATTCAGGCTTAATAAGTATTACGAACTGACCAACGAACTGTCCAGGAATAAATTTATAGTTAGTTTGTACGCCGTAGAAGTGGGAGTTCTCACTCCGACTTCTACGGTCTAACAGCAAAATCTCTCTATAACGTACTTAAAGACTACTTTGCCTTTCTAGAACAAGCACCGGTTCACTTCTAGAACGTATTTCAAAGGAGTGTAGAGGGTGAAGGTGAGCATTTAAACCTACCTCCCTCTTAAACCTACTCTGCCTCTTAAACCTACTCCTGGGTCGCAAGTCCCAGGCACTGTTTGCACTCCTCTCCTTTCAACGCGATGAGCCCCTCACCCTCTCAGTGAATCCATGGAATGCTGAGAAGCTTCGTCGTTTTAAAAATAAATTGTTTCATATTAACTTAGAAACTTGGCGTCACGAAAATGAAATCTGTGAATTACTTATTAGATATAAAAGGATTTTGAGACACATCGCAACTTCACAAGCTTGTATTGTGCAATGTATAATAGACTGTGGATTAAAACACACTTCAGTGAGCGTCATAAAGTACCCTAATAGGGATATAAGTTAAATTAAATAATATTAAAATTAAAAATAAAAGTGAAATTTCAAATTTCACTTTTTTACTTTTACGACATATTATTTTCAGAACGTTTAAGGATTTATATATACATATTTTATTAACGGTGAATTTCGTAAACTTAATGTGCCTTAATATTTTTATGTTTTTACATTTGAGTCCTTTTTTTGTGTTCTTTTAGAAAATGTTTACGCAATTATATTATAAGATATATTATGTTTATATCAATTAAAATAAATATTAATTAGCCCGATCAATGTGCTCTGACACTATATTACAACATCAGTCAAAGACAAGCTGGACTCAAACCTGCGACCTCTGTTTTTTACTGGTGTTAATTAATTTAAAAAATGGTTTAATTCATCAAATTCTAGTCTCAAATTAGTATTCACGATGTAAGCAAACTGTGATTAATATATTTTTTAAATCATTTCGTTAATCTTTTCATTGAGGTGGCCTGTGGGTGACTTATTGCCAAGCAGAAATTAGTATGGAATATACTTATACACTTTCAGAATATTATTAGAACTGCTACGAAGTTACGTCTCCAGTGGTATGTTTAGAGATAAGCGAGGGGACAGTCTTCATAGTTCAATGAGAGCGCACCGACACCAACAGCAGAAGAATACGACAGGTATGAAAATAGATTGACGATAAAAAATGGAAGTGGCTATTACCAGTTGCAAGAATATATTTCATGGATTAACGAACAGCCCTAACGTTGTTTCTATCTCCAATGTTACTAACGCACTAACTACTTTGTATTACTTTATATAAACAGATTTTCAAACATTAAATATAGATGTTAACCTGTATTTATTTACCTGGCTGTGACTGGCGTAATTAACCCAATATTGTAAACCATTCTGGGTTCTTACTCATCTCGAAATCTAAATAAACTAGTCTGCAAGAGCAGCAAGCAAAGACATTCTTCAACGTCCGTGCAATTTGGAATGAATATAGATAAGACAGTGAGAAAGGACAAGAGCTTTTTTTTACAGCGGGAAAATGTCTCATTCTTACGGGAAACAACGTAAATCGCCTGGGCATATGTCGGCGTCATAGTAGGTGATACGTTGATACTATGTTCTTTTAAAGTATTTTCTTAACATTTTCTTTTTTTTATTTTAAATAATACGTGTTTTTTATACTTATCTTTATTAAAAAAAAATCCATAATAATCTTGTAAATTCAAAAGTATCTCTTTCTGTCTGTCTGCTATGCTTTCACTATTAGCTAAGAACTATTCTGACATCCAGTTCACATTATAAACACAAAAATAACTTACTGTTCAATTACTTGAGATAAAAAAAAGCTGCTGTCCAAAGAAACTATTTCATGCAGATAAAGTCGCGCGTAAAAGCTAATAATAAATAAATGTCACTATTTTATTTTTATAACACAATAGCTAAAACTCTGTTATAAAAACATAAATTGTAAACATAACGTTTTAACAAAGCTCATTATGCCCGTAATATGTTTTTTTATTATTACAAAGCTCGCAATATAATTTATCTGTTTTAAGTTATGTTTAATCATATAATTATTTAATTAAGGTGACTTTAGCTGAGGTTTTTTAAACACATATTTAATATTATATTATTCGATTATTTGCTTATGTATCACCGCAATAGGTCTTTCTCTCTTCTTTCTACTTTATGTTTAAATATCTTTTAATAAACTAAAACATTTCATAAACTTATTTCAAAATGTTTTTTAGAAAATAATATTGACCAATAAAAAACAAATAAAACATCAGCCAACATTGAACTATAACTACAAATAAAACATTTTAGTCATATAATAATGGTCTTTTCAACATGACTGTAGCATTAAGTACAAGCCAGCAATCTTGAATTCATTTTAAATGCTCATCAAATCTGTAGACTCACTTTATTTTCAAAATTTCCTCCTTCATATTTTAAGTGCTGAATATTGTATATTCCAAGAATAGTGTGATGAAGGTACTACGAAACGGAGCATTCGTAAGCCACGCGTTTTCTTTAGGCTTTTTGAAATTGTAGATTTCAGTAATTATATATTTATGGTGTTTCCTCTAACTGTTGTTATTTATCAAACGAATAATTTTATGTATTTCAAGCACTTCTATTAACACTTATAATACTACTACATTTATTTTTTATATTCGGTAAATCGGTTATAAATTTGAATTTCACAGGGATCTAGCTTGAAAACATTTATTAAATATACATTATATATAAAATTAATTAATGTACACCGTGACATTGTAACTTAAAGAAAATAAATTAAATAATTTTATTGCGATTCTCGCGTGACTAATTATATTTTTGTTTATCACGCTACAATTTAAAAAAATATAATTATATTACACTATTTACACGACATAAAGTAAAATCTATACTCAGGTTTTAATAAAACTTCGAACATTATCTTAGAGTTATGCGATATGTTATGTATATGTTCTCTAGTCGTTTTGTTATGTAGAAGTATAAAACACGAAAAGTGAAGAGAGAGGCAAACTACTTCACTTGCTATTTGATGAATTAGTAGTTAAAGCTATGTTGTAAGAAAATATTATGACATATAAAAACCGGCCAAGTGCGAGTCGGACTCGCGCTCAAAGGGTTCCGACCTATCATCTATAATAGAAAATCACGTTTGTTGTAGTTTGGTAAAATCTATTGCTCAATTCGAAATTGTATCCATAAAGGGCTATGGTAACTAAATAGTGCACAGTACGTGCTACCATTTAAGTCAATATTGTTAAACACGTTATCTATTTGAGTATAAATAGTTGTGGTAACAACATGACCAAAAAACACGTTTATTGTATGGGGACCCATCTTAATATATATTTTTAATTTTTAGTATTTGTTGTTATAGCGGCAACGGAAATACATCATTTGTGAAAATTTCAGCTTTCTAGTTATCACGGTTTATGAGATACGGCCTGGAGACAGACAGACAGGCGGACAGACAGCGGAGACCTAATAATAGGGTCCCGTTTTACCCTTTGAGTACGGAACCCTAAAAACTGAACACTGCTTTCACACCAAGTAAACAAAAACAAAACAAGTAATTCAGATGTGATCTGTAGATGTTTTATGACACAAGTTACAGATACATAGCTTGTTTACCATTTCTGTTTATTAGTATCATAATTTTCGTGGTAGTTTGTCTTGTAAAGTCTATCTATAAAATCAATCAAACTACAATTTAAGTTTTGTATTTCTGTTTGCATCAAACCAAAAAAACTTTGACTAAGACTGTTAACTTTGTTCAATAGTTTGATATAAAAAAAAAAAACAGTTTTCATTGCGTCAGAAAAATGATAAACAATACATTCAGCAAGATAACACTGAAATCATCATTAACTTATCATCTAAATATTTGCAATTTTAAGTCAGTAATTGTAAAACAATTTATTATGAGATAAATGTCATTTGTGGAACATCATATATGGAATGGAAAACATGAGACATGACAAGGTGATGAATAAGAATAAAGTACATGGCAACGGAAAAATAGAAAGCGGTGTGAAAAGAAAGAGATTAAAAGATCAAATAATCAGGGTAGATGTGTAAATACGTAAGAGTAAGAAGTTGATGATTAATTTAATTGTATACTTAGAATGAAGAGAGACAGCTTGATTATTGTCAGTATTCTAATATGGTTTTAGGTGAGCGTCAGCGTGGAAATTGATCTCCATTAAGCTCACCTAACAGAATTACTATATACAAGCCTATCGCATTCAAGTAGTTGTCTTTGTGTGTCATTCTAGTATGACTCTCTCGAACATAATAATAATATATAAGCCTTCGTGTGAAATAATTTTCCAAAATTTTCTGTAATTTCTCATTTTTAGAAGCTTTATTAAATTTATAATATTATTTAATATGAAGAATGAATTACTTAATTTTTACTTCATATCATTTTTACATGACACCCAAAGAACATAAGCTTGCCATCATGAAAATGAAATCCTAAAATCAGGTGTTAAATAAATCTAATTACGTCGCAACTTTACAAGACTTGTATGGTACGAAAAATAGGTTTTGAACTATAAAACATCAAAATAATGTAAATGTCTTATAGCCGTTTAATATAGTAGTAAGTAGACCTAAGTAAAATAAAACCTTGGTGAATTAATTTTTGCGATTAAGGTCATTAATTGAATTACATTGCGACTTCTAGATATTTCTATATATAAATTTCTAATTATGTAATAAATAATCGTTTTTTAATGTCCAGCAGTTTATTTGATTATAATTAAAGTTATTATTTTACCAAGCGAATGAAACCGTAATAAATAATCAACGTTTTATTTTTAAACGGTAAAAAGTAAGACGTTACAACACAGCTCGTATTGTCAGTATTATAGTTGTGGCTCAATTGTGGTTATTCATTACAATAACCACAATTACGCTTCTTGGTCTGAGCGTATACAAGTGCCAGCCAGGTGATCTTTTCATAAGTTAAAAAGCACAAATAGAGAGGAATTGTGTTGAATATTTAAGGTTCAGCACAAGCACAGTCGTATATTTCTAAAATTACAAAAATACAGTGAAACATTAATGAAAAATAATTAAAAACTTAAAAAGCCAGTCATTCAGTTTCAGTTGTATCTTAAATTCGTACTTCGTTCTCGTCACGTCATACTGTTTCATTAAGTCACATCAAAGTTATATGCAAAAATTCTTAACTGATTTGTTAAATCTTCTTTCCTTAAATTAAACTTTAGAATGGTTAATTCAATATCTTGATTTATATTTCAACTTACAAAAAATATGCAAGATACTTATTTCTATGACTTCAAAAATACTCTTCTTATAGTGTCAGTATAACTTTACTGTCTTTTGCATATTAACCGTTGTCGAAACATATTTTTATATAATTTAATAGATTTCTAAATAAAAGTTATATACATGTTTCTAATAATAATTTAATCAAAGTGTACGTCGCATCAGCTTTTCACGGCGCATTCTAAAATCTTAATGTTTTAAACTTATATTTGAATAGGTGTTACGGTAAAATATCTTTGAAATTTCTTAATATATTATGTTACATAAAATATTATTTCAATAAATATAAAATTCTTCAACTTTTCACTCTTAACAATATGTTGTATAATATTTAAGTCAAAATGCCACAGTAATAAATAAAAATCAAATATTTTAGGTATGTACCTACTAAGACCTTTTGAACACGAATGAAGCAATTTCGTCCATTAAGGACGAGTCTTCTGGCTCATGATTTAAATTATCTGATTGTCTCTTCAAATCTGTGGACGCGCTTATTTCATTTTTAATATTTCCTTATTAATGTTTCAAATGCTAAATATTATTTTTTCATAGTGCAGTGTGATGTAAAAAAATGTTTGAGGAATAAAGTTTTTATTCAATAAAAAAACTTTTGACTTTTATAATATTGGAATAGACAGACGAAGCTTCTTAGCAATCCATGGATTCACCGTGCGGGTGCCGGGCCCATCGCGTTGCAAGGAGAGGAGTGCAAGCAGTGCCTGGGACTTGCGAGCCAGGAGTAGGTTTAAGGGGCCCCTTTATTATGCGCAAAAACGCTCACCTTCACCCTCCACACTCCTCTCCCTACCTAACCAAATTTGGAAAGAACCTACTAATGCCGCCTTTGAAGTACGTTCTAGAAATGAACCGATGCTTGTTCTAGAAAGGCCAAGATCTTTAAGTAGGCTATAGAGAGATTTTGCTGTTATACCTCTCGCTCCCACTTCTACCGCGTACAAACTAACTATAAATTTATTCCCGATCAGTTCGTTGGTTAGTTCGTAATACTTATTGAGCTTGAATGTGTGATCCCTTGGGATGTTTGTTTCCCAAGGAACAGTAAGCTCCACAAGTATCACGCGCCTCAGATGTTTCGAATACAGGAATAAGTCCGGTCTGGATGACGAAACACCAACATCCCCAGGGATTTTGTAATGCTTTTCATACGTGTCCATCATGAGAATCAAATCAGGAGCCGCGCCTAATATTGAATAAGGCTTCGCTTTTTTATTTTTTGGAAGAGCCTTCTTTTACGAATTCTATAGATCGTTCGGTGGTTGTTATACCCTTCCGCGCTCTTGCTACTGAAAGACTAACCGCTTCCCGTATAATTTCTAATACCTTGTCGTGGCGACGCGAGTATTGACCTTTATCTAGAAGTACCCTACACCCTACTAATAGGTGTTTCGCGGTTCCTATTGCCTCCCCACAGATGTTGCAAGACTTTTCGGTGGCTTTGCCCCATCTTACTAAATTACTTTGATCTGGGAGAGTCATTTGGAATGCATTAAGATAGAATTTTAATAATGCTGGGGACCAATCATAAATTAAGGTGCGCCACTTCAAAGCTAGTGGAATACAAAAATCTCCTATGGTCACCCATTCGTTTTGAATTTCTAGGCTCATCGCGTGGAGTCGGTAATTATCGTTTTCGTCTTGTCGAATAAAAGATTTTGTTATGTCTATGTCTTGAACTTTCCTACTTGATCCTAGCCCTACTTTATTCGTTTGAGCACCTATCATAAACTTTTTATGGAATTGAAGTCGTGACTCGAGCTCTGAGGCAACTTTGTCTTTTGGGAGAGAAGTTACAGTATCATCTTTAGATTTTCCGATGATATGTCTTTTGGTAACTCTTAGATGTTTGTAGAGCTCCGATGGTTTCTTTAATTTTAATCCAAAATTGTTTCGGTCTCTAAATAAGGTTGAAGAGTCCGCTGAGTGCGCTAACCCGAGCCATAACTTCAATGTCTTTATGACGCTTGCATCTAACTTTGACAAAAGGGTTTTATTTATATCATACACGAGGAAAGGCCAATTTAGACGTGATGTTAAATAATTATCGTAAATCCAAGCTTTTTTGACGTTACTTATTGGTTGGTTGTCTACCTTTTTGAGATCGTTTAAAAAGCTATCGACTATTACATCCAACGATGGAGTACGGCCTTGGTAATCGATTTTTTTACCTAAAAATTTAAACGGAGCTGCTTCCGTAACCGTACTAACGCACTGACCGCCTATTATAAGACCCGGATCGTAAGAGGTATATTTGGTATTCCGTCTACCCAGACACAGACTAAAACATTTACTTGGTTTTGTCCTCAATCCGCCCGTCCACGTACAGAAATCCTCAACTACATTTAAAAGTACCTGACATTGTTTCGGATTACGTGTCAGTATCGCGAGATCATCTGCAAAAGCTAGTATGGATTCTGTGTATTTGTTGTTGAACTTAAACCGATAGCCCCACTTTTTTTCATTTCTAATTAATTTGTCTATTAAAATATTAATAACTATATTAAATATAATAGGAGAAATACAACAGCCCTGAAATAAACCAACGTTATAATTAAGTGGTTTTGAATGGTTTTCATTAAAAATTATTGAGAATTTTAATTTTGAATAATATGATGCAATAATGTCGCGAACTACCATAGGAAAGTTATACCATTTAAGCGCGAACATCATTAGTTCATGTCGTACCGACCCAAAAGCGTTTTCTAAGTCTATCCAACAAACCGTAATTTGTCTCTCGCTAGTTCTAGCATCTTTAAGGCTTTCCGATATTAACGTATTATGTTCCAGGCATCCAGATATTCCGGGCAAAAACCCTTTCTGGTGATTAGGCCTGAAATATCTATTGTTAATCATGAATTGCGTCATTTTAGTTTGTAAAAAAGAGAAAAATATTTTGGAAATTGTATTTGTTAGGGCTATCGGTCTAGTATCCTTGGGATTATTGACATTGTCGTTTTTCGGAATGAGGACAAAAAGGGCTTTTCCGAACGATACCGGTATTTGCTTTCTTGACCAGATTTTACCGAATATATTTAAAAGATGTTTATGGAGCGACGGACATTTTTTGTAAACTATATAAGGGATACCATCCGGACCTGGTGCTGACTTAGATGGTTTCATTTTAATTATTTTATTGATTTCCTCCAAAGTTGGTGGGTTGGCTTGAAAATCTTCAGTAGGAGTCTCAGGTTTGTGTTCGTTTGGATCCCCATATAGTCTTTGGTTTTCTGGCACTTCGTATGTGCTTTTATAATGGTCGAAAATTATAACTTTATTTTTCCTGTGAATAATTGTCCATGTGAGTTATTTTTTAATTCTGAAATTCTTCTAACAAATTGGACTCTCAAAAGTTATACATTTAAAGGTTTTCAATGTTAAAATGGTATATATTTAAATAATAAATAAAATAATCTTAACAATTTTAAGGTAAATTTTGCGAGTGAGTCTTAAAATATCTTACATTAAATCTTGTTCAAAGAATAACTTACACAATTTGGTACTTTAAATGATTTTTTGATTATATTATAAGATACATGGTGGTATTTAAAATACCTTGAAAGAAATTAATGTTTTTGATACTTAATTGAATCTTATAGGTATATTCTATTAAGTTAGAATAGTTTGGTGTTAGCTAAACATTTAGTTTCTATTTCTTTTTGAATTAAGAAAATGCCTCCTGATGCAACATATGTTTGATATTTTTTAACATAATGTTTTATGATTACTTTCAAATTGATATAATCTTATAAGTCCAACCACGGCAAGCCCAGAATCAATTATTATATATTTCTGGAATATAAATAATATATACATTATAATATTAAGCCTGTTATTTGGAGTGAAGCTTATCTCACAACCTTTTTATAAGCTGAGGGATATATCAATGTGACATAAGCGAGTCGCCCAATTACGATTCTAATCTAATAATAAATGCATTAGGACAAATAATAAAAAAAATATATAAAACTCAGCATATCCAAATAATTGTTTCCATATACATTTGACGTTTCTAACTTTTATTCTAAATTTTATAAGGAAATTGAGTTGTCAAAATTTATTTATTTAGTCTTTATTTTTTAAAACTAGAACAATAGGCCAACTGAATGCTTAAAGCATTCTCTACCACTCAACCCGAAAGTACACTACAAACATAGAGTAAGGCGCTTAAAACATAAAAACAATAATACAAGAAAAAGCAATAAAAATAACAACATAAGAATAAATTAAATAGAAATGTTAATAAAAATGTTGTTAAGGCCTACGCTTTTATGAAAATCGTATTTGATATAAATAGACCCTTATTATGTATAGGTAGCTAGCAAATTTATTCAAATGGGTAACTGAAGTATTTTTACGTTCGGATCTTTCGTATAGAACTACTGATCCATGAAATAAAGAAAGTATGTATTCTTTTAACTTATTTATACAATTAAAACGATCAATCAATCAAATTAAAATGATCTATGCACCGTGAAGAGAACTTGACATGTGTTTAGAGTTAAAAGTCGTGCTGTATCCTCAGTTACTACAACCTGTGTGTACGCTCGATCGAGGTCGAGCGTCGTGAAGTATCGTCCCCCTGAAATTGAAGCAAATACCTCGCTCGCGGTTGGCATCGGATAGGTATCCGACTCGGTCGCCTGGTTGACCGTGCTGCGGTAATCTCCACACAAACGGATATCACCATTCTTCTTAATTATCGGAACGACTGGAGTAGCCCAATCAGAAAAAGACGTCGGACGTAGTACTCCCTCTCCTACTAACCGATCTATTTCTTTGACGACCCTATCTTTAATCGCGTATGGTACTGGAATAGCTTTTAAAAATTTAGGTACTGCGTCCTTTTTTAACGGTATCGAAACCGGTTTCCTACGGTAGGTACCGAGTCCGTCCCTGAAGACCTCTTTATGTTTATCAAGTATCAAATTTGTCGCCGACATATCAATTTCGGAAATGGAATTTACATTTACAGTAATATTAAGAGCCGAAAACCAATTACGACCAATTAAGTTGGGTCCTGACCCCTTCGCTACAACAATACTAAGGTTACATTTAATATCTTTAAACTGAACGTGCATGGTCGCCTGACCGAGCACGAGCACCTGTGAGTTATTCCACGCGCATAGCCTGTTGGGCAGCGGTCGAAGCGGCGCGCTCGCCCCCAACCGCGCCCACGTGCTCTGGTTCAACAATGAGAAAGCGGCGCCCGAGTCCACCTCCATCAATACTGGCACACCTTCTATCAACACCTTCAACTCGAATGCAGGGACACGCATCCGAGAACTTTCCACATTGTAAATGCCATTCAGCATGGGGTCACCTTCATGATCATCATTAGTATAGTTTACATTTCTAGAATATATTTTTTTCTTCGCCGAGCATATTTTCTCAATATGCCCCTTCTTCTTGCAATAGTGACATACAGCGTTAATAAACCTGCATTCACCGCCGTGGCGTTCACCACATCGATAACAAAGGCGAATATTAGCTTTAGGTTTGACCGCATTAACTTCCATGGGTTCCGACGCGGGCGGTGGCGCCATAATGGCGGCCGGCGACGAGACGATACCTTGCATCATACAAGCGTCCCTGCCCGCGCTCTCAGATGATAACATAGCTTCCACTACGTCCTTATATTGTAAACCATCTCTTTTGAGCAACTCAAAGTGCAATTTATTGTCTTTCATGCCACACGATTTAAGTCAGAAAAATTACACCCACTGCTAATTTTCCTCAACTGTGCGATATAGTCTGATGCCGACTCGTCTTGCCTTTGAACACGATTGTAAAATTTATACGACACAGAAATCTCGTTCGGTTTCGGACTAAAATGTTTCGTAAGTATCGAGACAATCTCACTGAATGTCACCTCGTTAGATTTTCTAGGTAGTCGCGTCAATGAAGCCGTAAAACAGGCAATCTTCGAAAGTCCTCAGAAACAGCACCGATTTTCATGTTTTTTTTTTTTATTTTTGTTTTTTTATATTATTCAAAATCAGAAACCTTTCAGAGGGGGGAAATAATTATTTTTATTGTTTAAACAATATGGAAGGTTTTTGTATATAAAAAAAAATTTAGTTTTATTATTTTTTATTAACACTAACAAAATAATATTAAACAAGTAATTTTTTTAATTTTTGTTTTTATTTTAAAAAAAAAATAATTTTCAACATTACTTTCGGTATTGAAAACTTCATCTTCTTCAAGTGGTGGGTGATTATATTATCCATAGCATGACTGGTGTTAATAATTCGTGGATCAATTTTCTTTTCTACTGTATTTTCCTGTTTTATGATGTTTGCAAAACAAGAACGATGGTATCTTGCACTTACAGATCTTAAATCATTTACAGAATTGATCCTCAAAAGAAGAGATCGAGAGAACTCATCTCTTGTATTTTTTATGGCATTAATTAATTTCTGTTTTGTATGATAAGAAGTAACAGCTGATATATTTTGACGCTGATTAACTTTCTTTTGTTCAAATAATAGTTGACTACAAATAAAACAATTGTGATTCCAATCAAAAGAGGGATCTGAAGATCTTCTCAACTTTAATTTAGGTGGGCTGAGCGATAATTTTTCACAAAATTCCATTCGTTTTATTTCAGCTGAAACAGTTTTACGTTCAGTAAATCATTTCCGACAACTCGAATGAACAAATACTTTTCTTCCACTATTAAGGAAACCCACGAGCTGATTATTTTTTAAATTGGTAGCAACTGCTTTCAAATTTGGCAGTCCCCGAGTCACTTCCGTTAATTTTTCTTTAACTTGAGTTGAAAAACTAGCAGCATTAATATTTACACCTTCTTGACAGATGCAACATACATTCTCTGTCGAATCTACGTCACTTTCTTCGTGGTCCTATAACATATGAGGATTGAAACAATTACTAATTGAAGTAATTTGTAAAGAAAAAAGTACTGTATCTGACAATGTTTAAATATAATGGCATAAAAATTTAAAAATATTTTAAATATTATTAAAATAATTTACTATACCCTATCCATTATACGAAAAAATAAAAGGTAAACAAAGAAACCTATGGTTCTTAAACTTTTTTCGTAAACCGATTACACTTTCAAAGAGGTTTATTGTGTGGGCGTTTTATGAGGGAATTAATTGAAAATACTTGTTTTATCTACATATTATGTACTGTTATTTCTTTGACAATAAGAAATAAGTAAAAAATTAAACAAGTAGATATTTTATTAAAAAATATTTATTCAGTCTCCTTGTCCACGGAATGCATCACTGTCCTCTTAGACCGCTTTTTCTTCGGCGAAGTAAAAGTGCAAATATTGCTCGGCCCAGCTTCACTCATGTTACAAAAATAACAACAACACGAGTAACAGAACAGACAAACTTAACAAAAACAACTACTTTAACGAATAACAATTAAAACGCAATGATGAATACTGAGCGACGTGAGCGGTAAAAACAGGAAGGCTCCGAGCATCTGGCGTTAGACCTTGCATTCTTTTACCAGGTAGAGAGTACCCAAACAAGAAAACAATTAAATATAATAATTAAACATGTTTTGTTTTAACGAAAATCATGCGAAAACTTGTTTTCTTCTATAAATAGCTTCAATATTGTTTAAACAATAAAAATAATTATTTCCCCCCTTTGAAAGGTTTCTGATTTTAAATAATATAAAAAAACAAAAATTAAAAAAAAAAAAAGATCGAAATCGGAGCTGTTTCTGAGGACTTTCGACGAAAAGGCTTCATTGACGCGACTAAGGCGTTATTAACGCGAGAAGAGTTTCAAACACTTCAGTACCACATATCGTATAGAAATTCGCCCTTTTGGTGGCGTCATCGGTTACACTATTAGCCTCGAAACAATAATTAAGCCGGTCAATGTAACTGTCCCAATTATCACTCTTCACATAAAACTCTTGAAATTTCACTGATTTACCTTTCATAGTTCCAATTTATCAATCTTCGCCACTGTTAAGTCTAAATAAAATACGGTTTTAAGGAAAACACATATATTGAGCTTAGGAGCACAAACATGACATTTAAATATGTTTTGGCGCCAACTACCTTCACTTAGCTAATCTTATTCTGCCAATAAGAATAAACAAGTAAATTAAGCATACCTTCATACACAACAGTTATGTAGAAGTATAAAACACGAAAAGTGAAGAGAGAGGCAAACTACTTCACTTACTATTTGATGAATTAGTAGTTAAAGCTTGTTTGTAAGAAAATGTTATGACATATAAAAACTAAACACTGCTTTCGCACCAAGTAAACAACAACAAAACAAGTAATTCAGATGTGATCTGTAGATGTTTTATGACACAAGTTAGAGATACATAGCTTGTTTACCATTTCTGTTTATTAGTATCATAATTTTCGTGGTAGTTTGTCTTGTAAAATTTATATATAAAATAAACCAAACAACAATTTAAATCTTGTATTTCTGTTTGCATCAAACCAAAAAAACTTTATGCGACTGTTAACTTTGTTCAATAGTTTGATATAAGAAATAAAACAATTTTCATTGCGTCAGAAATATTATAAACAATACTTTCAGCAAGATAACACTGAAATCATCATCAATTTATCATCTAAATATTTGCAATGTTAAGTCAATTGTAAAACAATATATTAATAGATAAATGTCATTTGTGGAACAACATCATATATGGAATGGAAAACATGAGACATGACAAGGTGATGAATAAGAATAAAGTACATGACAAAACAGAAAGCGCTGTGAAAAGATAAAGATTAAAAGATCAAATAATCAGGGTAGATGTGTGTGGCGATTGACAGATATGTATGGAAAAATGTACTATCTTTTGTAAAGAATAAAAATGTAAGAATAAGAAGTTGATTATTAATTTCATTCTATACTTAGAATGAAGAGAGACAGCTTGATTATTGTCAGTATTCTAATATGCTTTTAAGTGAGCGTCAGCGTGGAAATTGATCTCCACTGAGCTCACCTAACAGCATTACTATATACAAGCCTAACGCATTCAAGTAGTTGTCTTTGTTTGTCATTCTAGTATGTCTCTCTCGAACATAATAATAATATACAAGCCTTCGTAGGTGAAATAATTTTAAAAAATATTCTGTAGTTTCTCATTTTTAGAAACTTTATTAATTTCCTAATTTTATTTAATATGGAAAAGGAATTACTAATTTTTTACTACATTTATTTTTTACAGGACACCCAAAGGACATAAGAACCTTGCTATCATAAAAACTAAATCCTAAAATCACATTTAAAAATAAAAAATCTAATTACGTCGCAACTTTACAAGGCTTGTATGGTACGAAAAATAGGTTTTGAACTATAAAACATCAAAATAATGTAAATGTCTTATAGCCGTTTAATATAGTACTAAGTAGACCTAAGTAAAATAAAACCTTGTGAATTAATTGTTGCGATCAAAGTCATTAATTGAATTACATTGCAAATATGGAAATAGCAAATATAGATTATTTCCATATACATATATAAAACACTAATTATATAATAATCGTTTTTTAATGTCCAGCAGTTTGTTTGATTATAATTAAAATATTTTTTTTACCAAGCGATAGAAGCAGTAATAAATAGTCAGTGTTTCTTGGTCTGAGTATACAAGTGCCAGCAAGGTGATCTTTTCATAAGTTAAAAAACACAAATGGAGTGGAATTGTGTTGAATATTTAAGTATGTTTGTTTGTTTGTTAAGGTTCAGCACAAGCACAGTCGTATATTTCTAAAATGACGAAAATACAATGAAACATTAATGAAAAAAAATTAAAAACTTAAAAAGCCAGTCATTCAGTTTCAGTTGTATCTTGAATTCGGACTTCGTTCTCGTCACGTCATACTGTTTCATTAAGTCACGTCAAAGTTATATTTAAAAAGTTCTTAACTGATTTGTTAAATCTTCTTTCCTTAAATAAAACTTTAGAATGGTTAATTAAATATTTTTATTTATTTATTAATTTTTTTGGGAAACAAACAATATTTAGTACATATAAGCATAATAAACAATAAAATAAAATATATCAACAAAGTTTCCACCAAAAATTAATACATACCAAGCAGTTAAAAATTTAAAATGAAGCTACACAAAAAAAAGATAAAAAAAAAATAGACTAATACATCAAAACAAGAAAAAAAATATACAAAAACTAACAACAAATAACAATAAAATTAAAAGGGAAACAAAATTACTTATACACTATTTCACTAATTTTCTTTTTAAAGTCTATCAAACCATTACCAAATATATCCACAGTATGAAATCTAAACTTCTTGATTTATATTTAAACTTACAAAAAATATACAAGATATTTATATCTATGACTTCAATAATACTCTTCTTATAGTGTCAGTATAACTTTACTGTATTTGCATATTAACCGTTGTCGAAACATATTTTTATTTATTTTTATAGATTTCTAAATACAAGTTTTATACATGTTTCTAATAATAATTTAATCAAAGTGTACGTCGTATCAGCTTTTCCCGGCGCATTCTAAAATCTTAATATTTTAAACCTATATTCGCATAAGTGTTACTGTGAAACATCTTTGAATTTTCTTAATATATTATGTTATATAATATATTATTTCAATGAGTATAAAATTCTTCAACTTTTCACTTTACATGCTTAACAATACGTTGTATAATATTTAAGTCAAAATGCCACAGTAATAAATAAAAACCAAATATTTTAGGTATGTACTAAGACCTTTTGAACACGAATGAAGCAATTTCGTCCATTAAGAAGGAGTCTTCTGGCTCATGATTTAAATTATCTGAAGGTCTCTTCAAATCTGTGGACGCGCTTATTTCATTTTTAATATTTCTTTATTAATGTTTCAAATGCTAAATATTATTTTTTCATAGTGCAGTGTGATGTAAAAAAATGTTTGAGGAATAACGTTTTTATTGAATAAAAATACTCTTGACTTTTATTTATTTATTTATTTATTTATTTATTTATATGTCTGCAATTCTTGTAGTATACAATGTCTTAACAATTATTTAGATCTAACAAGAACCCTGCAAGGGCACTGCATAACTTTACATCTCAATACAATTACATTTATATAATCACACATTCATATTTTAACATAAGACAACTAACATAAACTGGGGCTCATCAAACGCCTTAGAATAACAATAAATTATAGGTATTAAATCATGTCATAAAATTAATATAATAAAATGGGATTTATATAATTCAGCAAAAGTAATTCATAATTAATAATTGTGTAATATTAAATCCTTAACATGTCAAATTTACATCAATAAAATCGATTAAAATAATTAGATTTATATAATTCAGCAAAAGTAATTCATAATTAATAATTGTATAATATTAAATCCTTAACAAGTCAAATTTACATCAATAAAATCAATTAAAATAACAATAAATTAATTTGTCTTTCTTTTAAAGTATACCAACTCTATTACACGCTATCACCAAAAAACTCCTGCAACGAGTAATAACATTTATTAATTAAATACTTTTTAAGTTTATTTTTAAAATTGATTTCTTTATCTAAATCTTTAATATGCTTTAAAACGGTATTGTAAATTTGTATACACATCGAGTGTGGACTATTGCCTACCATTTTTAGCTTTGAAGTCGTTGGCTCTAGTTTATTTTCCCTTTTCCTTAAGTTTTCGGGTTGTGAGTACCGAGGAAACCAATCCATATTATTGTTCACTAGTGAGTATGCTTCCAATATGTACAAGGATGTTAATGTTAGAATATTATGTTTAATAAAATAGTTTCTACAGCTAGTCATTTGGTCTATGTTAGCAAGAATACGAATGCACTTTTTCTGTAATCTAAAAACTTTACCGACGTCGGAGCTGTTACCCCACAGCACTAAGCCGTAGCGCAGCCATGCGTCTGCGTAAGCGTAATAAGCGCACATTGCTGTTTTTAAGTCCGTAAGTTTTTTAAGTTCTAAAAGGGCATATGTAAAACTAGACAGCTTATAGACCACCTTCTCAATATGCCCTTTCCAATTTAAATGAGAGTCTACATTAATACCTAGCAAGCAACAAGAGTTAACGCTTTCCAAATCAATATTTTGATATTGGTAATTAATACTTAAAGGACGTTTTTGGTATGGCCTAAATTGCAAAAATTTAGTTTTTTCAAAATTTATCTGAAGGTTGTGATTAGAGAGCCAATTAGTTATTATATTTAGGTTTTTTGTTAACATTTGATCCAATTGTTTGAATTCTGGGCAAGAAAGAATTAACGAAATGTCATCGGCAAAGAGAATGCAAGGGACATCAGATATATTAGGGAGATCGTTTATATAAACCACAAATAGAAAACAGCCCAAAACGCTTCCTTGTGGTATGGATTGCTTTAAAATTATCTTTTGCGATCTAACTGTCTCTATGACTTCGCTTTGGGAATTATTATGAATAATGTCTACATATTGAACGCGTTGATTAAGGTAGGAGACAAACCATTTATGCGCCTGGCCGCGTATACCGACGTCATAGAGTTTATCTAGTAAGATAGAGTAGGGAACTCTATCGTAGGTTTTGCTCATATCCAATAACACACCAATAGCATGTTGTTTGTCGTCAACTACCCCCAGTATTTCCCTTACGTATTGGTATACAGCTAAAGTGGTCGAATGTCCCCTCCGGAAACCGTACTGCCTGTCGTTAAAAATGTTATATTTTTCACAAAAGGAATAGACTCTATTATACATTACCGTTTCAAATATTTTAGAGAATGATGAAAGTAGGGCTATTGGACGATAATTATTACTGTCTTCTGTATCACCTTTTTTGTGTAATGGCTTGACTATAGTTATTTTTAATAGATCTGGAACGATTCCTTGGCTTAGGGACTGGTTAATAAGCAAAGAAAGTGGTGTTGCAAACTCTTCGCCACATGCTTTTATTAAAATAGGAGGGATTTCGTCAAAACCGTAACTTCTCTTATTTTTTAATCTCTGTATTATTATATAAATCTCCTTTGGATCGGTAGGGTTAAAAAATATAGAGTTTACTAAAGGAATAGATATTTTCTGTCTATCCTGACACGAGGAACTATTTGGTGAACCGCCAACTGATGCAAAAAAATTGTTTAAATGGTTTGCAACGGTAAGGGGATTTTGAATGAGAACATCATTGATTTTTAATTTTAGGTTATTTTTAGTTTTAGTTTTTATTTTATTTGTATGTTCTTTTACTATTTGCCACATTGTCATTATCATGTTATTCGAATTTTTAAATCTATTTTTATAATCTATTTTTTTCGCAGCTGCTACTGTTCTCTTTAACATTTTTTCGTATTTTTTGTAATGATTTTTAAGAATGGGATCGTTATTTTGTGTTGTGAGTATCTTTAACAAGCGTTTAGTTTTACATGATATTTTTAAACCTTTAGTTAACCATGTACTTTTTTTCTTTTTTCTCAACAGTTTAAACTCTTTGGGCATATTTTTGTTAAGAATTGATTGGATTTTCGCATTAAATAAATTATAATTATAATTTACGCTCTTATCTCCCGTAAAGAATTGTTGCCAATTAATAGTATTTATATCATTTTTAAACTTTTGAATGTTTGTCCTATTAAATGTCCTTTTTAACTGTGTCCATTTTTTTAAATTATCAGTTTCAGGGAAGCTCATATTAACAACCTTACACCTTTATGATCTGAAAAACCATATTCTACGGTGTTAACATAGTTATTAATCTTTTGCATGTTACTAAATACTAGGTCTATACACGTTGCAGAAGTTTCAGTAAGTCTGGTTGGTTCTTTAACTAACTGAGCAAAATTATAACTTTGCATGAGGAATAGTACAGTGTTAAAACTTTGCATAATATTGGAATAGGTTTTATAACTTTATTTTTCCTGTGAATAATTGTCCATGTAAGTTATTTTTTAATTCTGAAATTCTTCTAACAAATTGGACTCTCAAAAGTTATACATTTAAAGGTTTTCAATGTTAAAATGTTATATATTTAAATAATCAATAAAATAATCATAACAATTTTAAGGTAAATTTTGCGAGTGATTCTTAAAATGTCTCACATTAAATCTTGTTCAGAGAAAAACTTACACAATTTAGTATTTTAAATGATTTTTTGATTATGTTATAAGATACATGGTGGTATTAAAAATACCTTGAATAAATTTAATGTTTTTGATACCTAATTGAATCTTATAGGTAGGTACATTTTATTAACTTAAAATAGTTTGGTGTTAGCTAAACATTTAGTTTCTATTTCTTTTTGAATTAAGAAAATGACTCCTGATACAACATGTGTTTGATATTTTTTAACATAATGGTTTATGATTACTTTCAAATTGATATATTCTTATAAGTCCAACGACGGCAAGCCCAGAATCAATTATTATATATTTCTGGAATATAAATAAAATATACATTATAATATTAAGCCTGAAATTTGGAGTGAAGCTTATCTCACAACCTTTTTATAAGCTGAGGGATAAACGTGACATAAACGAGTCGCCCAATTACGATTCTAATCTAATAATAAATGTATTAGGCAAATAATAATAAAATTATAAAACTCAGCATATCCAAATAATTGTTTCCATATACATTTGACGTTTCTAACTTTTATTCTAAATTGTATAAGTAAATTGAATTGTCAAAATTTATTTATTTAGTCTTTATTTTTTTAAACTAGAACAATTGAATGCTTAAAAGCATTCCTTACCAGTCAACCCGAAAGTACACTACAGACATAGTAAGGCGCTTAAAACATAAAAACAATAATACAAGAACAAGCAATAAAAATAAAAACATTAGAATAAATTAAATAAAACATACTTACATTACACATAATGTAAACTAAACTAAATCATAAATACTGGTTTTCAATAAATTAATGTCCCTACACAAATACATATTATATACCTATATAAACTTTGATAAATAAAATTATATCTTTTGTTCAGTATTAATAATCTATGTAGTTATAATAAACTAATATAATTATAATATTATACTAACTATTGTTTTTTTTTTTTATTTTTTTATTGTTCGTGCTTTGTGTTCCTCCGATTTGGATGGATCGGAGTCTGTGTCTGGGGTAAATAAGTTTTTCAGTTTGTTTAATTTTATTGGGTGCACGTTTTGGTGTTTGTAATGTTGTTCCTTCTAACGTGTTTTAACTTATGTTCTAAACTTATGTTTTGTGTTCTATACAATTATTTCATTTACGATGCCACATGGCACCGCAAGTAAGTAAACTGGTAATCTTATACATTTCCTTTGCGTGTAACTGCTTATATTTTATTCTTATTTCAACAGTTTGGTTAGAGGATGCTTTTATACATATTCCAATTATTATTATTATGTTTACTAACTTTGAACAGGTATTAAAATTTCTATATACAGTTTGTCAAAGGCGCCCTCTATATCTAGTGAGACTAGAACAACTATCTCCTTATCATCTCGCTTTCCTCTCACGTAGTTGACTAGATCGTAGAGGGCGTCCTCTGTACAACGCTTTGGCATGAACCCGTATTGGCGTGGGTTTAGTTTGGGGAGGAGGTGCCAGCGTAGCCTTCTCACTACTTTTTTTTCTAATATTTTCCCCAGTATGCTGAGTAGTCCTATTGGCCGATAGGATTTGGCCTCGTTATGCTCAGGTTTCCCGGGCTTCCTTAAGATCACTACCTCTGCCACCTTCCAGGGGGCGGAGAACAGTCCCAATTCTAAGCATTTATTGAGTAACGCTAGGAACTGAGTTGGAGTTTTCCTTATTGCCGCCAGGCAGATGTCAGCCGTCAATCCATCAGGGCCAGGAGCCTTCCTCGGGCTGAACGACGATGATCATCCCCGCTCACGTCACAGGGAAAAAAGACGTCCGCCAGATGTTCTGCGGACTGTTGTGGACTCAGGGTGACGCCATCCTTCACTATCTGGGAGTCTTCGGTTCTTTTATGCGTAGTCCTTATTATTCTGTAAATAGAGTCCCACATAGTTTCCGCCTTTTGTTTGTTGCAGAACTCAACCCAGCTGCGAGTCTGTGCCGTCTTTGCCGCTTCAGCGTACTTATTTCTGCTTGCTAGGTAGTCCTCTATCACATACTTCCTTCTCTTTTCCGCTGCACATCTGATCCTTCTCCTTTTTGTCTTCATATCTTTCTTCAGAGCAGTGAGCTCGTCGCTCCACCAGGGGATAGGGGGTTTTTTGTGATACTTGATTTTGGGGATGGATGTCTCGCATGCCCTGGTCACCGCCTCTACATAGTTCTTTACTGTCTCCTCTAGCTACTCCTTTCTGTCTATTCCCATGATTCCTTCTTGAGTTAGACCAGCGTCTTCTATACATCTATCCAATTCCCTCCCAAAGGTTTCCCAGTTTGCTTTCTTGCATTTATATATCCTTGTCGTTCTTCTCCTGACCTCCTCTTTTGCTTTCCTTTTGACTGAGAAGGTTATGGCGTTGTGATCGGAGTTTGTAACCCCCACTTCCACCGACCAGTCGTCCACCTTCGCGTATAGGTCCTCCGTGCAGACCGTGATGTCCACGATGCTTGTGTACACCCTCCCGTTCCGGATTGCTTCAAATGTGGGGTGGTCGCCTATGTTGAGCAGGTGCAAGCCGTGGCCGTGTATGTACCTACTCAGCTCTCCGCCCCTTTGGTTTTGACGACTGCTTCCCCACCATGGGCTCCAGGCGTTAACGTCCCCACCGACAATTGTATTCTTGTTCCCGGCCTTCCGCAGCAGTTTCGTGACGTGCCCAAGGTAGGGGTCCATGTCTTGGTCCTCTTCGAAGTATAGGGAGATAAAGGTAAGTACTCCGTGGTCGAGCTTGACCTTTGCGCAGGAGACGTTTTCCGTCTGCAGAGATGGATCATCAGTCACACTGAGGCTCGGGTTATGGATAATCACCGCTGCTTTAACCGGCTTTGTCCTTCTGCTCATAATCTGGATCACCCGTATTCCGGTGTAGGTGGCCATTTCACCATCCCTGCCGACGTACGGCTCCTGTACCAAGCTCACGTCGACTTTCCGCAGGTCTGCCTCTTTAATGAGCTCCAAGGTTGCGAGCTTGCTACGCTGGAGGTTCGCCTGTATTACCCGGAGGTCCCGCTGGGTGCCCTTAGCAATACGAGATGGTTGAGCGAGCTATGGCATCTCAGCGTTTCCTGACCGGGCATTCCATGTCGAAGGCCGAATGGTCGACCCTATCCATTTTTGCTGCGTGGCAGTTCACACAAGAAGGGTGGCCCCCTGTCGTCCACACCGCACAGTCCGCTTTGAGGTGTCACCCGCCGCAGTGGCTGCATGAGTCCGCGGTCGCTCGGCAGAATTTTTTGCCATGACTTACTATTGTTTATAGCGAATATATTATTAAATTTTAAACAATAATAACAATTCTTTCCAATATGCCTAACTTTTTCTCTAAGAAACTATTGGCGTTACTTAATGATGAGTTAGTGAGTTATTGTGGCCTCAATTTTCATGATTTCGTAAATATCCTATCGGCATTTCATGTCTTCTTACCATATGCATCGTATTGATATCTTTTATATCGTATATTTTTTTGTAGTTCATTTAGTAATAAAAGTAGTTGTAGCTTACACAAAGTAGTAGTAAAAATGTTGTTAAGGCCTACGCTTTTATGAAAATCGTATTTAATATAAATGAACCTTATTATATATAGGTTTGTTAATCAGTAAATTTCTTCAAATTGGTAATTGAAGTATTTTTTACGTTCGGAACTTTCGTATAGAACTACTGATCCATGAAATAAAGAAAGTATGTATTCTTTTAACTTATTTATACAATTAAAACGATCAAGATCAATCATGTGAGAGAAGTCAAAGATTTAATTTTTTAAGAATAGAGGTTAATATTATGCATCATAATTTAAATTAAATGAGCTGAACGCAACCCACCTTCTAGCATCATATAATAAATTCATTAATGATTTCTATTATTAAATTAAATTAAATTATTAAATTAAATAAACTTTATTTGGACATCACATACATTGTTGTGTAACAATACAAAATACAAAAGCATTAAAACAAAGAAAATTAAATGAAGTAAAAAACAAATAAAAAAAATAAATATCTACTGCGACATCCAAAACGGATGACCACTCAGCTGTTGCTGGAATACTTATTTGACTCCAGCGCTGATTTTCAGTGGCCGCCGTACCATGACGTAACTAACACTAGTGACAATTAATAAACCTAACAAGATTACTTAAAACAACATTTTACATTTAAAATATATATATATATACATAGATAACATCAAAATTCTATATAATCACATATGAAATAAAATATACAATAAAACAAGAAATTAACCAAACAATAGTATAAAAATCATTCCTACGTTCACCCTATCCAAAGAACGAGTGGGATGGATGATGTGATGTGATTTTAATTTACTTAGTAGAAACCTACCGAACGATATACACAAAACACTTACAGAATAATAAAAAGTGTTAGGTACCAAAGCAAACAAACGATAAAATAATTGTAAATAATAAAAAAAAAAAATAGCAAACTACATACACACACAGTGAAAGTTAAAACCATTATATAATTGTATAAAAAATAAGTAACAAAGGTCATGAAATGCTTAAATAAAAAAATAAAAAAATTAAAACAAAATAAAAACTATATGAACTAAAAAAAAATGTATTAATAACAATAAAACAAAAAAAATAAAAGTAATAAAAAACCAAACCCAATAAAGGACAGACTAAAATAAACAGATAGTAAATGTAACGTAAGTCCAATAGATGGCACTGTAACTAAATTGAAACAGAGAAAATAAGATTGAATTGCTATAATTAATCTGTAAATGTCAGTTTGACGGCAATATGACAATTTATTGTAATTATAATAATATTAATTCTTGTTGAGACTTGAAGATTCAAGGTTATATTATGTCAGACAAAATTCTAATTTAAGTATAAACATACAATAAGTAATAAAATCCAAAGTCTTATACTTTAAGACAATTTAGTGAAAACAACAGAGCAGTAGTATGAAATAAATATTATTGAGATAATAGAATGCTGGCTGAGAAAGTAACAAGGAAGTAATAGAAACATTAAAGGAATGTTAAAAATAGCAAAACAATCAGAATATTAAGATAATGAGTGTGAATAAAAGCAAGTAATCCAAGCATACAAAACTAAATGTCCATAAAGCCATTCAAGGTAGTCAAGAGTTTTAATTAAGCATTATAGGAGAAGCATTGGAATATTTAAATGGATAAAATAATGAATAATATAACAAAGGAGACCTTCACTGAGTGGTAATAAAGCATAATAGCTCTTATTTGTGCTTGATTGTACGTTTGGCTCTTAAGGTTAACTCTGGTTTAGATAGACTGGGAGCCGGAGCCGAAGTAGTTGCTGATTTTATTGAGACCCTTCCTGGAGACTCAGAATGGGGATCATTACGAGAGCTGCAGTGAAGAGAAATGAAGGTGGAGAGGTCATCATTGCTTTTAACTTTCTTGAAAGTACCACCAGTTAATTTAATGTGAACAACTCCTTCGCTGGTCCAGACATTTTTCATAGAAAAGTGTTTCCGTGCTTCCATAAATAGTGTCTGACGATATTTCGTGAGGAATTCGGATAAGATATGCGGAGATCCTTTAAGTGAAGTTTTTTTCCTCCAAATAGTCATTTTTAACATTGGGTCACAGGGACGGAATAAAATGGGACGTGGACGTCCATTGCCTGGTCTACCTAGCCTGTGAGCCAAAGCTAAGTCAGAAGGAGTGATGCTTAATCCCATGTACTTACTGAGCACAGCAGATGTTATTTTGGGAACATCTTCATTATCCTTTTCAACAACACCGCCCAGCAAGAGGAACTTTTTCCTGTATCGCATCTCTATGGAATCCACCTCAAGGCTCACCTCAGTAATTTGTTGACGAAGTAGATGGAGCATAGAATGAACAAATGTACGGAAGGCCACAAAATCCTTCGATAAGTTTTCTATGTTGGATGTACGTGGACTGATGTTAGTGAGGCGGGCTTCAAAATCTTCCATCTTTTGTGCAATAGTGGATTCTAGAGACCTCTGTGATTCCAGTAATTCAACGGTCTTAGACATAGTGAGGTGAAATAATACAAATAGCACTTTAATTGGAACACTAAAAACGTTATGTATGTGTGTCGCTCGGTAGGTACTTGATTAAATTTAGCAGAGCATAAAAACACAAACCACTTTAACAGTAACAAGACTATCACCTATTAATATCAAATATTTGACTTTTAGACTGATTATATTGCCTTAATTTCATCAAAGTAAGTAAAATAATTCATTTAAATATATTTTTTTATTGGTAATTGGTTAGGTTTATATATGAATAATATTAATAATAAATAAATGATTTATTCGAATATAAGTCAGTTCATTCAAATTGCGGTTACACGTTAAAATACACCAGAATTGTGTTGTTTTATCGATATAAACAGAACCTGTTTCTGTAATGTGGTATCCACCATTCATAACAAATGTTGTAATCGTTATCGTACTCATTATATTTGGTTTATATTCAAGTAGTTTACTTTACTATGGCATTAACATTGAAACATAAATGGGTGATTTTGAGAAATCACGGATATTCTATTTGATTACTGGAAGGAACTCGTGCTAAGACACATTCACTATTTTTTATATTATGTTATCATGTACATATTTAAAATATCAATAATGGTTATCACTTTTATTCTACGCTTACCTATGGGCTATTTAGCATTATGTCACAACAAAATTATAGGTAGGTACCTACTTCATTCTTCATCTCTTGTATTACAACTGTATTCGGACTAAGGTAATTGCGAAAAACCGTTAATTTATATATCTTAGTCTACCTGTTAAGGGTCTAACTCTAGGGTAATAAGTATGTCCAGGATAATAAGTAGTTTATATTTTTCATATAAATATCTGGTCAATTAAAGAGAAGATTGATTGCTTCAGTATCTTGTACCCCACCCGGGGTATTTGTCTGTAAGGGACGATAATGCTATCACCGTAGAAGCATAAAAGATGGTTATTGCTGGACCACCAAACCCTTGAACGCTGGTGTTCCTCAAGCCTGCGGGCTATCCCTAATACTGTTTTTTCTGTATGTCAATAATATTTTGGATATATCTATCATAAACAGTGCTCTGTTAAAGGCTTGATCCTTCAGCGTAGTAGAGGGACGTCGCATCTTTATGCATCTTATACCACATGTATCACGAAGGGTGTTCAGACCCGAGTAGCATGATTAGGGCTCAGTTTGCACAACCACGGGAACATAGCTAGATATTATAGGTTCGAGTTCTGTTCGTGTTAAAAAAATGTTCATAAAATTACAATATTTATTTTAAACATAGCTATAAATTATGTTATCTATTTTTAATAAAAATAAAATAAAATATTTCATTACATTATATTATTCATTTTCTATTGGATTATATCTGAAACGTATGTAATAAAGGTATTTATATATCTGCTCGTGTATTAGTTTTGATCCGGCTTAGTTTCTCGATGAGAATATGTTCGTTTTAAAGCCAGCATCTTCATATGTTAATTTTAATCTTTTAAGTTCCTTGAAATGAACAAGGCTTTTAACATATTAGGTAAACACTAAATATGCAAAACTAAGGGAGATTATATTATCTGTAGTCAAAATTAAATTAAAAATTTAAAAAACCCCCGAAACAAAAAGACCTCTAAAAAGAATAAAAATAATATTAGTATGTACTTATTGAATTCGTTGCGTCGGGGGACCGTTGTACGTACGTTGATAGTGTATATATTACGAAGTTAATCATGGAGGACTCTACGATTCGATATTGTAATTTCTTTATTTGCCTTGTTAACTTACTTGCATTTTAATTTCTTCCTTTATTAAACGGTCCCCCGACGCAACGAATTCAATAAGTACATACTAATATTATTTTTATTCTTTTTAGAGGTCTTTTTGTTTCGGGGGTTTTTTAAATTTTTAATTTAATATTTTTCTGCTTTTTAAAGTTATGTAACTAGTTTCTGAATTGTACTAAATGAACCTACAGATACACAAAATTTTCAATTGTTTAAGTAGGAAAGATTCGTTTGTTTGTTTGAATTGAATAGGCTCCGAAAGCTACGGGACCGATTTTTAACAAAATCTTTTAACATTAGAATCCTATATTATGATGTACAAAGGTTACATTTAATACGAGAAAAATATATTTTATTTAATAAAATAAGGATCCACGTTGAAGTGTAGACAATGTAATAAATTATAAATGTTTTAAGTAACATGATTCAAGACTTTTTCATATGGTTAGATAGATACGCAGTCACGGGCAACAGCTATCCCTAATAAAGTACTTTACCTGAGCAAGTAAGTGTAAAAACCTTTTGGCCCTCATAACAAGGCTTTTTTTCTATATAGCGGGCAAAACAGCTGGGAAAAGCTAATTATTGCATAAAAACCTCTCCCCCGCACGAATAAAACGTCACTATCTTGAAGACGACTAATTTTATTTCAATCAAACATAAATAAGGACCATCTAAACTTTTTACCATTTAAACTCTTAACTATCACTGTTACACAGCTTAGACTCTCGATCTCACACTCAGCGGTTAATTATAACTGTTACACTTTTATCACAATACTACCACCCCACAACTTGTACTCCCAATTTCACAATGCCTTCTCTTAACGGAGCTGCGATTTATATACTTCTTATTCTTAGTCAAATCAGTATTTAATATTACATTTATTTTATCAATTAAACTTCTATACAGAGATTCAATTGTTTTAGTCAAATCAACAACTTATATCTTTGTTTTTAGTCAAAACCAAACTACTACATGTATAAAAGCTAACAGCTCGGCCATCCTAAACATAACGAGTCCGCTAGTTATCAAAAACCATTTACTTACAATTTTAATTCTGAAGTAATTTGTAAATCTAATTATTATAATTGTAAATTCACAAAATCTAATCTAAAGTCTATATATTATGATACATTAATATTTATACATTTTTCGGCCATCATATATAAATAATTGGTCCTCCAATTTAGAGAATATTTTGAAATTTATAGACTTAACAATTTTAACTATAATAATCAATTGGTATAAGTTGTCTGATTACGTGTTCAATCTGGCTCAGCAGCCTCATTAAAAAAAAATCTACCGGACACAAATTTTGCCTCATAAATCATAATCATAGTCATTGTCATAGTCAGTTCAATATCCTCAATGTACCAAATACTACTCAGAAGTTGGCTTATCGGCCTCATGTGAGTATTTGATCTTCTCAAACGCTACTCAAAAATTGGCTTATCGGCCTCATGTGAGCGCTTGATGTCCCTATACCTCAAATGCTACACTCATCATTTGGCTTATCGGCCTCATGTGAGCATTTGATGTCACTAGTCATAGGCAGTTCAATATCCTCAATGTACCAAATACTACTCGGAAGTTGGCTTATCGGCTTCATGTTAGTGATCAGACAACAAAACCCTTATCCACATAAAATACTTTTTAGAAAACTATTCAAAGTAATTACTTTTATCATCTTAATGTATTCTACATATTAAATATATTGAATTAATACATAAATAAGCACAAATAATAGCTAAGAATACCGATTTGAATTAATACATAAATAATAATATAATAAAGAATACCGAATTGAATTAATACATAAATAAGCACAAATAATAGCTAAGAATACCGAATTTAAAACGAAGTTATTTAAAACAAAGTTTAAAACATTGTTTTCCAAGTTTAAAACAAACACTCACGTTTACGAAAATCCGGGATAAAATAATTTCGCGCCTTATCATAATACGTAACAAAATACGTCAAGTTAAAGTGAAATAATTATCAGTAAAAATTAAAAAACAAGATCGTGAAGGTTGATCGCTAATCTCAATACTAGTTATCTCAACAATAATAATAAAGTGCTTACCACTATATTTAATCGCTTAATTTTCTTTAACTAGCGAGTATTTAAGGCAAAAATTGGATGTAAATCGAAACGAATCACCTTTATGCTGTGACGTGATCGATGATGGATAAATTGCGCGGACATCAACGTGTTGCTCGCCGCGTGCCATGCCAGCACCGCTACCATAGCTGCCATCGCCACGACCGCCATCAACACCATCAACACCATCAACACCATCAGCAACATCGACACCATCAGCGCCAACCGCGCTGCGCCTTCATCGCCATCCGCCCCGCGCCATCACCGCCATCCGCGCCGCGCCACACCGCTATCCGCGCCGCGCCATTACCACCATTCACACCGCGCCATTACCGCCATTCGCGCCGCGTTGTCACCGCCATAATTTCTCATTTCCTTCTTTCTTCATTAGCGACGATTCCTTCTTTCGTAGAATTCTTCCAATGGTTTGTCACATAATCTAATAAACGACTTGCATAAGCGATTAAATAGGTATTTTCACTCGATTTTCTTGATGTGTGGGTAGATCTCAATTTTGAAGTTTTGAGATAACAAATTTAACTTGATTGATTGATTTACAACCATTGATTATCAACTATTGATTGATTGTATTTATTCTGGAACTTCATTGTTATTATCTTGTAGTGTGCGTTTCAAATAATAATATCACTTCATTTTTTTGCTTGATGTGGTTTTGTAGCTTCAATAAACTTATCTTGTAGGTAGTTTGTGGTTTTAATGCCCGAGTGAATCCCACTTCTGAACTATAGAGCTCTCTTACCGCAAAGAATCGCCAACAACAGTTCTTCTATTCTTTAAAGCACTTTATGACACTGTTCACAAATACACTAAACTGTTTACCATTTAAACTCTTAACTATCACTGTTACACAGCTTAGTCTCTCGATCTCACACTTAGCGGTTAATTATAACTGTTACACTTTTATCACAATACTACCACCCCACAACTTGTACTCCCAATTTCACAATGCCTTCTCTTAACGGAGCTGCGATTTATATACTTCTTATTCTTAGTCAAATCAGTATTTAATATTACATCTATTTTATCAATTAAACTTCTATACAGAGATTTAATTGTTTTAGTCAAATCAACAACTTATATCTTTGTTTTTAGTCAAAACCAAACTACTACATGTATAAAAGCTAACACATGGTACTACAACTACAAAATTCGAATAAGAAACATTCACCAGTTGCCTTTATCTAACAAAATAATGTTATTGGAACCCCCTTATCTAGGTAAATTAACCTTCTGATGAAAACTTGCAACAATATTGAGTTAAATTAAGGGCTTATTTAATAAAAAAATTTCAGATTTAAGAGATGATACTAAAGTATTTAGCGATACTGTTATATTTGTTAGCTAAAGGTATTATTAGTAGCTTCAGCTGAGTAGTACGCAATTTACTAGTAGTTAGTAAACTACATTTAGTATAAAGCCATAACCTACAGCATTTATTATAAATCAATCTACATCATTTATTATACCAATAATATACACAAATTTAATTCCAATATAAATTTTCCGAAATAAAATTGACCGCTATTGCACTTAGCAGCGTGAAATTCAATGCAACTATACCTATCTGATCAAACACAAAACACATAAATATTAGAAACAACTAAGCGAGGTTTATACTAAGATTCCTATATTTTATTACTTATTCCGTTTGTCATAGGTAGTCCCATATATGTTATTGCATTTCTTGGAAATCAGATATTATATTATCGGAAAAGTTTTAAATAAAAAAAAAAACTTGAGTGTTAGTAATATAGAGAAAAAAATAATACAAAATACAGTAAAATTTGTTGTTTTATCTCGGCACGTTGCTTTCAGCGATCTAAATTATTAATCTCTAAAGTTTAATAGATGATGCTATTAAACAAAATTTATTAAACTAACCATGTTGACATGATTTGAGTTTGATTTATGACTTTACTGGTGAATTGCCTACTTCCATATTTACGTGGTGTGGTTGATATGGTTCCTCTAGGTCGAAGAGATTCTATTCCACTAAGGTAGCGGTTGACCCTTGTGATTATTCCTAATGAGAATAACTCAGACGCATAATTATTGGTAATTGGGACTGAGTATGCGCTGATCACAGAGTATGTAAGCCGACTCCATTTAAATTGTGCAGTGTTCATGAGAAACGAATTCACTCGATTGTATTTTCATGCTTTCCTCATCTTACCTTTGCGAACTGCGCTTTTATTTAAACGAGATATTTGTATACCAGCCTTATTAAACTTTAAAGGCCCTTTAGAACTATTTGTATCGAATGAGTAGTTGGAAGATGGAAGTAAATAATATAAAGATAATACGTAATGTTACTCCCGCAAAAACTTTGAACATTCATAAAAACAAATGTAGAAAAGGTATTTCATCACTTAACAAACCAAACTAGCCATTTACCCTTAAATAAGATAATACTAGTTAAATGAAATTAACTTTCATATTTTATGAAGCAGTTTTTTATATTTTGTGTAAATTTTTGACCAACGAAATATATTCTCAATTAAGGAAAGGTCTTTCTGCGGCTTAAATTATACAAAAAACTCTGAGGAGACTAATTTAAATTTTCCTTTGGTGTGCCGCTTTAATTTCTTAATGAAAGTGGAGTTAAATTACTCGTATTAAATTATTTTTCTGTTAACAAAGGATATTTTTTAAGTAATTATTAGTTTTACAAAACGCCACGCTTTTTGTATGAAATTTCTCAAAATTTATGCTTTTATTTAAGCAATCGTTAAAATAAAAAAAATACTTTGATGCACGTTGAAATCTAACCCCAAAAGACTTTATTCTTAACCACAACTGTTACATATAACATTAATCATAAAATATTGTAGAAAAACTAACCAGCAATTTTATTAATTCAATTTATGTGTACTCAAAAAATATTTAATGTTTCTTAAAAATGCAGTGTTATCTTTTGTCTTCATAATTTATTTTGAAACGATTTATAATAAGTTCAGAGTATACCTCAACGCTCTGGGTTTACTAGCTTTTATTATCTTTATTAGTTTTGATAATCTCCACTCCATATCTCATGCAATGGAAAAGGTAAAGTATCTTTAAATCAGAAAAATCTTGTTATATTTGTAATATTTTATTTAGCTCAGTACTAAGATTAACATTACATAACAGTACTCCTATTTATATATATTAGGGTAGATAGTAGTATAGTAATAGTAGTAGTTCTACTACTCGTATACGGGCTAGTTTGAAGGGGTACTAACACCCCTACTAACATCCTTTCATAGAAGATCGGTGTAAAGTAGCTATTATATCTACGGTTCATGAGATGAGAGAGAAGGCCGGATGCTAAAACCCTATCCACACACATTATCTTTACGAGACAAATAATGTTATTATCATTCATTCGTTATACCTTATCACAGATCACTACTTGAAGCATTATAATGATATCACAGATATCATTATAATGCTTCAAGTAGTTTCATTGTAAGTAATTTAAATATATATCAGTTTTTGTGTTTTCCACATTGAAATAAAGTATATACGACATAGCAAAATATAGTTTATGAAATTAATAGTTTTTTTATTATTAAAAATATTTTTACATTGTTTAATTTTGGTATTTTAGAATCAAGGTGATACACAAAAATAAAGAAACCAATAATAATAAAGTAAATGTATCTGACGGCGCACAAGACTATTTAGTTGATTTTTAAGTGACAGATGACAGTTGACGGAAGACATAACACCGAGCGCTGGGGAGGCGGCCATTACTAGTTGAGTGCGAGTGTGCGCGCACGCACCCACGTGTTCCGGTGGAATGTTAATCAATGTTCAATGTTCAATTTTAGTAGACATATCAATGTTCAATTTTAGTAACAACAGATATTGTTTCGTTTTGTTCTACTTATTTTAGGAGGTAAAATATTGCCAATAAATATTCTCAACAAAGTTATGGGGGTTCTTTTGCAAAAAAATGGAGTTATTGTGAATAAAAATTAAGTTATTAAAAAACATTTATTCTTATTAATTTAAATACGTTAGGATAAATTAAAGTAAGTAAAATTATATCTAATAACATTGATATAAATAATTTTGATTAAAACGTTTAAAATTTGTTTGTTTGTTTTTTAAATTTGTAACAGCTATTTTGAAATATCTGTATGAATTGTTTTAATAGTAACGTTTATTTTTGCCTTAAAATAATTTGTATTATATCACAACAAACTTTAAATCCTGTTTGTTTTTGTTATTGATTACTTTATTTTTTCATTAAGACCCATTTCTATTAATTTTATAATAATAAGTATATAATACTTTAATCTCTGAAATTATTAATATAGATAAGATTTGGTCACTATGACCAACATAATTATATACAAATAAAGGTGAAAGTTAACACCAATAAATAAATTATATTGCTTCACATTCACCTGTTAATACAAATTACAAATCTAATGCAAAAGCAGTTTTTCTTAGTTCTAGGCATACAGAGCGCGGCTGATGTGAGATAAGATGTCGAGATCGACAAATAGTAGCGACAGTTCTCTTAAATTTGCTTTGATTAAGTACCTAATGAAGTCCTAACTTAACTAGACGTAAATAAAATAGACATAGATAAAGACGATCACATATAGAATGTTTATTTACCGATACGGTAGCTCAATTGATAGAGTGACGGAAAAGTTTCCCAAAGGTCACGGAAATTGTGTTTGAAGAAAATAAGAAAACTGTTGTGTTTTAGAAACTCTATATGCATTTACATATGCTCTGCAAAAGTTTTCAGGATTTTAAATATTTATGTTACTTCGGTCCCGAATTAAAGACCTACTGAATATGAAAAAATGCAGTGACAAATGTGTATTCAAGAATTTTTAATAAATTGTTATAGACAGTCTAATAGAGAGAATTCACGTGCATTTAAACTAAAAATAAAACAAAAATAAGAGAAAAAAAATAACTCTTTTTCTAAAATAAATAAGTGTATGTTTTTTTTATATCAAGAATATGTATACTACAAAAGATCCATTCACATGAACTTGAACTTGCGCCCTGTATGGCACTGTCATTTTACCAAGGGAGTTAGCATATCGTTACTCACCAGCCAGAAGTTATCAAGTTATTACTACATATATTTATGCCCTTGTGTATTATGATAAAAAAGTAATGTTACCCTTGTACATCAATTTAAGCATCAAATTTTTATTTGCTATACCGCAGCAGGTCAGAATTTTTATAGAGTTTTATAATGATTTTCTAATCAAGCTCACTATAAGTTTTCTATTATTTGTTAAAAATACAAAAAAATTATAAAATAACAAAAGCACGGTTGCAAAGATTAAAAAAATAAAATATGCAAATTATACATAGGTAATAGTTATCCGCAAGACTATTAGCATTAACTAGTGAATTAATTTAAGTCGTATTATCTTAATAGTTATCTTGTAGTTTATCTTAGCTAAGGTCTACAAAGCAGGTAAAGTGTATTCTGAAGTCCTTACAGATGTTAGATAGTGAGGGACTCAACAATGTGTGAGGCTACAAGTTTACATTTATAATCCTAGTTAATATAACGTCCGTGTCGGGTAATTTCTTAATATTTAATCTTGTTATCCCATAGCATATTTATTATCTAAAACTGAAAACTTAAACATACATATGTTTGTTATAATATTTTTACTTTATAACGATATTTTATATTTCCCATGTATTCATATTTATAAACGTACAATTAAATATATACAATCAGTTATAATTCATAAGATGGTTCAAAATAGTAAAAAATATAATAGCTCGATAAGTAGTTGTTGATATTTGTTTGTTTGTTTTAAAGGAATACTTTAATTATATATTCAAATTTAAATATGGTAAATCATTTATCACATTGTTTACTTTCTCTACATTTTGGAGTTTCCACGTATGAATATTCATGTAGGCAAGACAAAACAAGATTTTGGAAACAACACTTAGTGTGTACCTGGTATGTTTGACTTATTATATTTAACGTGTGTTCATGGCGTTTTCTCATGAATTCTATTCAATGAACTACCATTTTTCTTCTTACATCGCTATCATAGTTCGATCTTTGATGGAACAAGGATCAAATTCGATTTTCAAGGATGGAAAATAATTATATTTCCCATATTAAACTTAGATACAAAAAAAATGCCTTGATACAAAAAGATATTTTTATGATTTAATTTTTTTCGCTCTGGTTACCTTTGAAATCAAATAATAAAATAGAATAAATATATCGAGCAAGATATCAAAGTTTAGGGAATCCAATCAACTAAAACAAATTTGAATTATTCAATGAAAACATGAGATGAGGGTGGAAAGCAATTATTTGGTGATGTATTCTATCAATCTGGCTTCACATTGAAATAATTGGACGAGTCGTTTATGACAAATTTGATAGCTTCTTCAGATTATAAAAGAGTTATTACTAGTCACGTTTCACTAAAAATACAGAGTTAAAATAATAATTGATTACCATAAAAATATTTTTATATCAATGATTTAAAAATGTTTATGTCCATTTGCAACTAACAAATTTTTCCTAGAAAGTTATCTGTTTATAATATAATACTAGTTAAATAAAATATCTTAATGACGCTACTTGGAATTCCAAATTCAAATAATTCTTTTTCCCTGTTTTTCCGTAAATATGTCCAGCAGATGAAAAATGTGTTTTTGTGTTAGCGGAGAAATAAAAGTCGTTGGTTATATACGAATACGAGATCCATCGTCACAAGAATATGACATCTGAAATGAAAAAGATCTGAATAAATAAAAAATAACTCATATAAATTAGTGAGTAGGTGATAAAAATGAACTATTGGTAATTTATTTTTCTTAAGTGCTACAAGTAGATATAACTTTTTTAGCAAAAATACTAAACTATCAGTTTCTAAAAGTAAAGTATTTAGAGAACACGAAGGCTTTCGCAGATTTAGGTCAAATAAAAAGCTCAAAAGTCAAGAAAGTACTAGGAACAAACAGTTATACTGAACAGTATAAAAGTAATAATCATCTTAGAAATAATAAATTTTCTTCGAATATTTTTGTAAAATTATCCACATAATAACAGTTGTCCAGAAATAAATCTATAATAAGAATCTGTTTCAATAAGGAACGAGTTACGAGTAAGTAAATTGTTATTGATAGTACTTATGCTACGAAAAAAATGTTTTATCTTATAAATGGTATATTCTTATACTGTGTTGTGTGTGTAATCTGAAGCAATGTAATATATAGTGAACTAGAACAAAAGGACTTCTGTTTGTTTATTTACTCTTTATTGTCTCCACATAAAAGGTACATTAGGCGGTTTTAATGTTACACAGCAATGTCAACAAAAGAAATTGAACTAAAAATCTTATCAAATGTGTTAAAATTCTTTGACATGAAATAAAAAAAAACATTATCGAACATTAAAACATCATCAAACATTATCGAACAAGAATAAAAAGACATGACATAAAAGAAAAAGAGTGATTGTACAATCCAAAATGATTGACTCAGCTTTTGTTGATACACTCCACACATGACTTCAGAGAAGGGAGAATGAGAGAAATAGATGACGTGGCCTTGCGGCATAACTCATTATCAGCCTTCAGTTGTAATCAGATGATTACATCTAAGTCCGTAAAACATTATAAAATCCATTAAATTTTGTAATTATCTAAATTATATAATCTTAATAATTCCATAAACATGCTAAGTTGTAAATTCATAACAAAACTTATATCGTTAAAATTGTATATAGCATTACGAATTTGTATTTAATATGTCTTATATAACATATTTTACACACTTATGTCATGTTAAATTATTGTTAATCGACTATTTAATAATAATTTGTAATGTTTTGATTCGTTTCAATATTTTGATGGTCACTATATGGATTAATATAAATTGATAAATTATTGATTATATAAAAAAAAAAATAAAAAAAAAGTAAATACTTCAATAAGTAGAAAAGAGGGAACCACTATTAGACTTCATAATTAAATCCAGTATTTAATACCGTGTTTACCGATACTTACAATTGTTCATTTACGAGTAGTTGTTATTTTTGTACGTTTAAAGTAGATGATTTGACTATGATTATTGTCTATGTAAATACGGAGTTTATAAAAAAGGGTGTGTAAGTGTGTTTAGGGCGATATTCGGGAGAGAGGCGGCTGGATAGTACCAAAGAAGGTTTAAATAAAAATAATTAAAAGTGAAGTGTTAACAGTAAAATCACTGAAACAATTCAAACCGACGTGCCCATTATATAGGGATAAAGAAACATAATTTATGTATGTATTGTATATAATAAAATGTCTAAATATTCTTATAGATAGAGAACATTTTTTTTTTCATATATTACAGGAGAAACTCTACTAATCATAAGAAATAAGTAATACTATTGCAAAATAAAATTAATGAAAAAAACATTGCTTTTGTTACTGGAGCTAACGCTTGTAAAATAAACTAGACTTGTAAAATAATAGGTACTTCAAAGTAAAAAAATCTTTAATAAGAGATCTTTAACGTAATAAGAATCATTACAATAGTGAAATAAAATATAATAATATTTATTAGAACTTGTACGAACAAAAGAAACTGAGTTTTATGATTTATAGTTAAATAATAATATAACATAGAAAAAACCTGATTATTAATTTCATTCCTTAATTCCTTAAATACTGATATTTAAAATAAATAAATGGATTTAAGGCTTTTAAATAAAACTATTTTGAACGGATAAACATTCTATATTCTATATACTATCACGTTATAAGTCATATTTTATCTGTAGCTAGAGCCTACAAAGCAGGTTAAGTGTGTTCTAAGTCCTTAAAGATGTAAGACAGAGAGGGAACCGACAATATGTGAACGATCAATTTACAAAGAGCCACTTTGGCCGTTGAGGTCGTGTCAAATAATTACTTAATATTTAATCCTGTTAACCTTAGCATCTTTATTTAAAAATAATAACTTAAAAACACACATATTTATTATATTTTGTACTCATATATACTTTGTTAAGATAACAAATATTAATTTATATTTCAAGTGTATTGATATTAAAAAAAAACAAATATTCAGCCTTTAAACATACGGAAATTATTTATTACTAGTGAGACGAAGCTTCTTAGCATTCCATGGATTCACCGTGCGGGTGCCGGGCCCATCGCGTTGCAAGGAGAGGAGTGCAATCAGTGCCTGGGACTTGCGACCAGGAGTAGGTTTAAGGGGCCCCTTTATTATGCGCAAAAACGCTCACCTTCACCCTCTACACTCCTTTCCCTGCCTAACCAAATTTGGAAAGAACCTACTAATGCCGCCTTTGGAATACGTTCTTGAAATTAACCGGTGCTTGTTCTAGAAATGCCAAGGTCTTTAAGTAGGTTGTAAAGAGATTTTGCTGTTATACCTCTCGCTTCTAATTTTACTAACTAACTATAAATTTATTCCTGGACAGTTCGTTGCACAGTTAGTAATACTTATTAACCTTGAATGTGTGATCCCTGGGAATGTTTGTTTCCCAGGGAACAGTAAGCTCCACAAGTATCACGCGCCTCAGATGTTTAGAATACAGAAATAAATCCGATGACGAAACACCAATATGCCCAGGGATTTTGTAATATTTTTCATACGTGTCCATCATGAGAGTCCTATCAGGAGCCGCGCCTAATATTGAATAAGGCTTCGGTTTAGATTTTTTGGAGGAGCCTTCTTTTACAAATTCTACAGATCGTTTGGTGGTTGTTATACCCTTCCGCGCTCTTGCTACTGAAAGACTAACCTCTTCCCGTAAAATTTCTAATACCTTATCGTGGCGACGCGAGTATTGACCTCTATCTAGAAGTAGCGGATATATCTTTATTATCCTTTTTAATTTTTAAAACTAGTACCTTTTTAATAAAACAATTTTTTTACGGAGCTGACATTCATACAACAGGAAATAGGTAATAATATATAACATAAATACAATTACACGCGCTAGATCCTTATTTTTTTTAGTTTAAAAATTTTATTGCTTGATTATTAAGGACTGTTTGAGTGTATACAATGAAATGCTATTCACAAGATTGAATGTGTAATGCAATAGCCTTAGTAAAATTATATATTATTAAAGAGCTTTTATAGTATGTATTATTTAAATCTATGTATGGTAAATTATTTGTAACATTGTTTACTTTCTCTACATTTTGGAGTTCCCGCATATGAATATTCATGTAGATAAGACAAAGCAAGGTTCTGTAAACAACTCTCGATGTACTTCACCTGGTAACTATGTTTGATTAATTACATTTAACGAATGTTTAATATAATAAGTCAAGTAATTAATTCTATCCAATGAGCTGTACTGTTTTGCTTCTTACCTCGCCGATTCGATTCTTGCCCGTTTTTAAATTTTCTATATTAAATTTAGGCGCAGACATTGAAATATCTTAATAGTTTTTATATTACTTTTTTTTCTAATAGTTTGTATATTATTTTAGATAATTTTGAAATTAATAAATAATATTAAATAAATAAATCAAGTAGGTTTAAAAATCCAATCAACTGAAACAAATAAAATAAATTCATGAAAACATAAGATAGGGTAGAAAGCTATTATTCGATGATATGGTATTCGATCTATCTGGTTTCACAACGAAATAATAGAATGAGTCTTATATATCAATATTGATAGACCTTCCACCTCAGAATAATAACTAAAGCATGGAAGGAGCTTCATATTTTTTAAGCGTACACTGCCGTAGGCAACAGATTTTTACCTGTATTTCGTTCTAGAAAATGAAATAGGTAGTATTTAAAAATAATATACGCTACACATAAACTAAGAATACAAAATCAAAAACATAAAAATATGGTCAAATTAACATTTATTTTTTTATCTTTTATTCGCCACTTCGAGAACCGCTTATAAAAGAAATGACAAATAAATTACACTAAACTTGCAGCCATATTTTTCTAAAGTACTTATAAAACAATCGATGTAATTCAAATATTGAGGACTAAAATGTTTCCATTCCCAATTTTTTCTGTGCAATTGTGTCGATCCATATCTGTCGTCAGTTAACGTCCGTGGGAAATCTAGAATAATAATTCGTGGATATATCACATAGATTTTGCAGAACATTTGTTAGAACAACACTGGAATCAATTATCGATAACTGTGCTTTTTACAACAGTATTGCAAAAATATATAGAAAACTTTAATATGGTCAAGTATCATAACAAATATTGCATTTAGAAGGCTTATAATTGGGCCATAGGACAACTTTCTCTTTATAATTTGTAAACAATTTAAAAAAAAAAACCCAAATAGTTGAATTGTAACGAAGACACACGTAAAAAAATACCATGTTAGAACACTTACCGATGTAAGGTTTTGAACTTAATTTTCTTGCCGGGATGAATGGGATTTACATCCCTTTATAATATAGGACATTGCTCATACTATTAGCTTATATTTCTCCCAACGAAACGGAGAAAATATGTTAATAACGTTGTCCATACCTAATAAGTCAAATATGATATTATACTTTACAATTTACCATCATAATGGTGACCAAATGGTGACCAGTTGACATTTATAAGTGTACATTTTGCTGTTTTGACAACTTTGTATTTGTTTCTTTCATCATTATGTTTTCACAGTATGAAAAAAGAGGACAATCGTTACGCACAATTAAGTATTCAAATTTAGGCTACTTCTATGCTTTAGTTATTATTCTGAGGATTCCACAGATTTTAAAAAGGTTATTAAGAGATGCGCTTCAATAGGAATACAGAATTAAATAATAATTTATTATTGACGTTTAACTAAATGATTGCACATCATTGTTTTTAATCTAATTTTCTAATATGAATTATGTGTAAGATGACCTTTTTAATAATAAAAAGTTTTCACGACCATCTTTTTTAAAAAAAAAACATCATTGAATACGTCGTGGGAGTTGACAAATGTTACATACAAATTTATCTGCATAAAATACTCGTTAGTTAAAGATTTAATGAAAATGTTATAAAAAAATAATTATGTTAATAAAATTAATGAATGAAGATGAATGTGGTTGGATGAATGTGATGAATGAAGTGAATGGTTATGTTAAAATCAAAACACGTTTTGATTTGAACATAACCAGCTTAGAAAATTTAATGCAACAGACGGGAAACAGCTGGCGAAACAAGCTGAGTGTGATTTTGGCATTTTATTTTTAAAAGACGCATAAATAACATACATATAATATAATATTTCATTTATTTATATCTTTTCTACTTTGAATCAATAACAAAGAATTACTTCTAAGGTGTGAAGGAGACAGTTGCTCAAACAAGAGTACGGCTAAAATAATCTTTAACACCAAATATTTTTTTTTTATACAAAATTTCTGAATAAATCTTTAACAGGTAAAGGGTACTTGAATATCTACTGGAGTTTGTTGAAAAGTGAATACTTTGCCCCATAAACGAGTTTTTCACTTTTTTCAGATCTCTGCTTACATTGTCATACATTACCTAATATCGTTTTACTTTAAACATAAAACTACTAATACTAATACCAACAAATAATACTAAATCATTTTGTTTGTCTACAAATTTTAAATTGCAAGCATTTTATTTATCTCAAGTGCTACAAATATAACCTTAACGTGTTCCTATTTCAGCTTATTATTAAGAGAACACAAAGATAAATAAATCACCGTGATGCTTCCGCAGATTAAGGTCAAATATAATAAGAAAGCACTTAGAATAAACAATTATACTGAACAGTATTAAAATATTAATTATCTTAGAGATAATATTGTCCTTTGAACATTCATATTAACTTTTACACATAATAACATTTTTCCTGGAATAAGAAATAAATATAAGATTTCTGGCAAGAGTAAATACAAGATTGTTTCAATAAAGGACAACTACCAAGTGAGTAGGAATTATTTTATTGATGATACTTATAATACAAAAAAATATACTTTCTCTTAATAAATACTAAATAATTAATTATTATAATTATTTTTGTAAGTTAGAAGCTCTTTAATTTATAGTCAACTAGACAAAAGGACGTCCGGTGATTATTTTGTTTTTTTTCTTTTTTTTAATTATTCTTTTGGGGCTTTTATCCTATTTAGATATGTCAGCCCCATCATAATCTAAACTTACAAATATTTCTGCATTGAATCAACATATATACTGCCTTAGCATTAGTAAAGAAATATTTTAATAACAGACTTAAAACTTTCTGTTGTCGGTTCACTAAGAAGATATGCAAAACTGCCTACAAAATATCTATTAATACAATATATTTGCTAAAAGAAGGCTCCTCCAAAAAATCAAAAGCGAAGCCTTATTCAATATTAGGCGCGGCTCCTGATTGGACTCTCATGATGGACACGTATGAAAAGCATTACAAAATCCCTGGGGATGTTGGTGTTTCGTCATCCAGACCTGACTTATTCCTGTATTCGAAACATCTGAGGCGCGTGATACTTGTGGAGCTTACTGTTCCTTGGGAAACAAACATCCCAAGGGATCACACATTCAAGCTCAATAAGTATTACGAACTGACCAACGAACTGATCAGGAATAAATTTATAGTTAGTTTGTATGCGGTAGAAGTGGGAGCGAGAGGTATAACAGCAAAATCTCTCTATAGCCTACTTAAAGACCTTGGCCTTTCTAGAACAAGCATCGGTTCATTTCTAGAACGTATTTCAAAGGCGGCATGAGTAGGTTCTTTCCAAATTTGGTTAGGTAGGGAGAGGAGTGTGGAGTGAGATATATATATATATATATATATATATATATATATATATATATATATATATATATATATATATATATATATATATATATCTGTAAGTTTAATATTTTATATTTTGCATGGCTAAATTTAGATTATCATCTTAATTTTTGTTTATTTTCTTTTATAAAATAATAAACTTACAGATTTCAGATAAATTAATTCCTTAAATACAATGGGATCTTTATAATTTTAAGATTCTGTGCCTTTATGCTTACATATATTTTTAATCACAATTCATATTAGAAATTAATATATATTTCATAAAACGTACCTTTCAACAAAGTAAATTTTCAATTATCTTAGCACAATGAAAGTTTTATTGAAATCACTTAGAGCGAAGTTTAAAACTAACTATTAAACCAATTAGTTTAAATGACTCTCGATAATATAATGCAGAAGTTTATTGAATTATATTTGTGAAATAGATATATTGGATACTACATACAAAGAAAACATAACATCAAGCTCAAAGTTCTTATGTAAGCTAAGCTCAAGCTATGAAAATCAGGCATTAGATTTCAAGTATCATTTCGATAATTTAGAGAATATGAAAGGTAAAAAATACTATGAAAGATTATATAAAATTTTATTTATAAAGGCCGTTTCACATATAAAGTGCATAAAGATATTTTAGGTTTTGGAGAAGTTGGTTTAAGAAACATCCTGTCCGTGGAATAAATAAATACTCAAGATTAAATAACGTATTACAGACATCTATTAACACTTTCTGAAAATAAGGTTTATAATAATTTAAACTAATGAAATACAAATGGGGAGGTAAGTTATTCTACTACACTAGTTACCTATAACGGTGATTAACTAGAACCTCAAAATTGAGGATAATAAATTATTTTGTACTAAGCAATAACTTTGTGGGCACAATATGTTCCTTTGTGTTGTTTAGTGTAATGGTTATTATTGATAGGCTTTCTAAAAACTTATACGTTTTAGTTTTCTTATTTAAATTCATATTAAAAGTAGTTTAAAAAGTATATGAACAAAGTATTTGTTTCAATTTGATTTGGTAAGATAGAAAGCAATTTTACCTACAATAACTTTATAAAATAAGCGTCCCTTACTAACAAGTTGGAGTCTTATTAAAAAAGGTACGTGATCTCATGTTCCGGCGTCTTTTATTCAATCATGGGATTAATCCAGATAATTTCTTTCATCATTTCCAAAATTCTACTATTACACTTACTAGTTTGATGCCTGTGTGAAATACTTAGCCACAATCTGTGTCATGTACTTACACATAGTAGGTAATAATTTTAATGAGTTATTAAAAAAATATTGTGTGTCTTCGGTGTTTTCAATTATTTGTTTAAAAAGTACGTATGCAGTCACGAAGCTTAAAAAAAAACAAGCCAAATTCCTATTAGTACTTATAAACAGGTTAAAATGTAATCCCATTTGTTTCTTGAAGTGAATTCCGACAACGTTATTTTATTTGGAGAATCCTGATTAAGTGGTAGAAATATTATGTTATGGAAATAAAGTAGATAACACAATTTTTCACATTGTTAAATTTCTTACATTACATGTTATATTAAGTACGATTTTATAAGTATTTTATTTCAGGGAAGAATTGTTTTAACTTCTGCGTTACAATATTATCATTATTTTTTAAAGGATTGGGTGGTAAATAAGACAACTACCAATTGTTCTTACAGTTTTTTTGATAACACCAACCATTTTTAAGAAATAACATTTACAAAATTTTCTTACGGTATATTGTCCATATAAGCATGACTCCCTTTGACATCTTTGGCAGCATGATCAGCATGTTGATACAAGTGCCTCAAGAGTAACGAAAGAAGCTGAATATTGTAGAGTGGTTTTCGCCACAATCCCTTCTCAGGGGTTAACAATATTATATCTATCGCTACTGGGGTCGTTGGTAAAGATAAAATGAACAGCCACAAAGTTCGCGAAGTTGGAATTTCCATGTCTAAAATCATGGGGCTGACTGATAATCAATTTGATCAAACTCAAACGTGTTGATAAAATACTTTCTCTATTAGCTATAAGTAGCACTATAAAAATTCGTGATGAGAAAGTTCCTGTTGGCTCTATCTTATTATTTCAACGTATGAGTATAACTACCGTATTTCAAGATGAAATTAAAAAATATTTTGAATATGAATTGATTTCGTATCCATTGTCCTTATTTGATGAGGTTGAAATACGTAAATTACAAAAATAAACTATTATTGATTGTTTTATTGAATATAGATATTGATTTTGACAACTTAATTGTCAGCTTATACATACTGTTGACGGAAGATATTTACTGCACCGTGTGATCCGGGATCGAGAAGATACATTCAGCAACATCTTAAATAAATATGTTTAGAATATACGCAGACATTTTGGTGAAAGGGTAACTGTAGTATTTGATAGTTAGACAGATTGTACAAAAAACATTAAAGCCGCCAGATAACGTCACCGTATGGCAAAAACATCGGCATCTCTTGATATTATCTTTGATCAGTTTATGAGAGTTTCAATTAGCCAACAACAATTTTCGTTAAACATTCATAATAAGTCTCTTTTAATTACAATGCTAAAAGAAAAATTTACCGCATAACATATTCGTGAGTATTCGTTGTCAAGCAAGCTGATAATGATGCTGAAATGCAATAAATCAATTCAATTCATATGATATTAATGTTATTGTTGGTGAAGATGTTGATCTATTGGTTTTACTTAGCACTCGAACTCCAATTGATAAATGTATATATTTTTTGAAACTCGGCTAAGGTTTACGGCAAGCCATCGGAAATATTTTCAAATACTAGTTTATCGATTTATCCTAAATGTAAAAATCATATACTATTCTTACATGCTATGACTGGCTGTGATATTTTTACATCAACAATTTCGTTTGTTCGCAATCAGCTGTTTTTAAGGGGTAAACTTCTAAACTTGGTAATTAACTAGACCCTAGTTAATTACCAAGCCACACCTGAACCTGGAAATATATAGAAAAAAAGTTGGGTACCAGAAGCCGCTATATCATGAAACAAGCTAATTAATTGCTCATGTTTTTTATTACGCGTATGTTTTGCAAAAGATAAGTGACCTATTTTGTACAAGCAAATTTTTTTTTGGACCTTTGAAAAAAATTTTTGATGATGAATAAGATCTTTTATTAACCAGACATCCATTAAATTTTACTGGAATAGACCGTGGAGTAGCCCTACCGGCCTAGGTACACTACCTCATAAGTGGCATGGGAACGGGTACATATTATGAATAATATAGCTTAAGAAAGTTTTGTAATTGTTTTTTTTAAAGTGGTTGGTGTTATGAAAAAAAGTGTAGGAATATTTTTTGTAGAAACATTTTATTTAACATATTTTTAGCTCAAATTAGCATTTTCTGTCATTTATTATTATGTCTCTTCGTATTTCTATGATGAAATTCTAATTTTAATGGTGATTTTATTTTTTATTATTGCAACAAAGGTTAGAATAGGTCCCAATAATAGAGTTTTAAGGAAGAAACCAGTGTAATAAATTATTGGAGAATGAAGACCTAACTCATTTTTTGACTTCCTCACACCATTCAAATTCAAATTTAAAATATACATTTTTAAAATAGCTTTTTTATACAATATGATTAATTAAGGTCTCTGACGGTTTTAAGATATACACTGTAAGTAAACAAAAGATTGCCTAGTATTATTGAACTATTCTACCTCCTAATAATAATGCTGACAGTATTCATAATAAAGGTGTAATCGAGCAAACGGTTCTTCTATTAAATTATGCTATTTCATGACAAATGGCTAAATAGAGATAGATGTAAATATAGTTAGTGAAATGTATAAATTGGGAGGGTAAGTAAGAATATTCAACCTGCAGCTGTCTCACTCAGTATGTGGAATGCATGCATCATAGTCTTTACTTCGTTCAGCACTATGTAATTGACTGCGAAGTTTACCTTCACACTCTCAAATGTTGATTTTGAATTATTACAGAATTCATAAAATATTAGTTTACGTAATATGTAATGTATTTTATTAAAATAAAACAAATAAATACTTCAAGTATTTATAAATCAAGATTATTGCTACATAGTCAGGTCTATGTAGTACCTATATATCTATTTCACAAATATAATTCAATAAACTTCTGCATTATATTATCGAGAGTCATTTAAACTAATTGGTTTAATAGTTAGTTTTAAACTTCGCTCTAAGTGATTTCAATAAAACTTTCATTGTGCTAAGATAATTGAAAATTTACTTTGTTGAAAGGTACGTTTTATGAAATATATATTAATTTCTAATATGAATTGTGATTAAAAATATATGTAAGCATAAAGGCACAGAATCTTAAAATTATAAAGATCCCATTGTATTTAAGGAATTAATTTATCTGAAATCTGTAAGTTTATTATTTTATAAAAGAAAATAAACAAAAATTAAGATGATAATCTAAATTTAGCCATGCAAAATATAAAATATTAAACTTACAGATATATATATATATATATATATATATATATATATATATATATATGTATATATATATATATATATATATATATATATATATATATATATGTATATATATATATATATATATATATATATATATATATATATATATATATATATATATATATATATATATATATATATATATATATATCTGTGCCTTTATGCTTACATATATTTTTAATCACAATTCATATTAGAAATTAATATATATTTCATAAAACGTACCTTTCAACAAAGTAAATTTTCAATTATCTTAGCACAATGAAAGTTTTATTGAAATCACTTAGAGCGAAGTTTAAAACTAACTATTAAACCAATTAGTTTAAATGACTCTCGATAATATAATGCAGAAGTTTATTGAATTATATTTGTGAAATAGATATATAGGTACTACATAGACCTGACTATGTAGCAATAATCTTGATTTATAAATACTTGAAGTATTTATTTGTTTTATTTTAATAAAATACATTACATATTACGTAAACTAATATTTTATGAATTCTGTAATAATTCAAAATCAACATTTGAGAGTGTGAAGGTAAACTTCGCAGTCAATTACATAGTGCTGAACGAAGTAAAGACTATGATGCATGCATTCCACATACTGAGTGAGACAGCTGCAGGTTGAATATTCTTACTTACCCTCCCAATTTATACATTTCACTAACTATATTTACATCTATCTCTATTTAGCCATTTGTCATGAAATAGCATAATTTAATAGAAGAACCGTTTGCTCGATTACACCTTTATTATGAATACTGTCAGCATTATTATTAGGAGGTAGAATAGTTCAATAATACTAGGCAATCTTTTGTTTACTTACAGTGTATATCTTAAAACCGTCAGAGACCTTAATTAATCATATTGTATAAAAAAGCTATTTTAAAAATGTATATTTTAAATTTGAATTTGAATGGTGTGAGGAAGTCAAAAAATGAGTTAGGTCTTCATTCTCCAATAATTTATTACACTGGTTTCTTCCTTAAAACTCTATTATTGGGACCTATTCTAACCTTTGTTGCAATAATAAAAAATAAAATCACCATTAAAATTAGAATTTCATCATAGAAATACGAAGAGACATAATAATAAATGACAGAAAATGCTAATTTGAGCTAAAAATATGTTAAATAAAATGTTTCTACAAAAAATATTCCTACACTTTTTTTCATAACACCAACCACTTTAAAAAAAACAATTACAAAACTTTCTTAAGCTATATTATTCATAATATGTACCCGTTCCCATGCCACTTATGAGGTAGTGTACCTAGGCCGGTAGGGCTACTCCACGGTCTATTCCAGTAAAATTTAATGGATGTCTGGTTAATAAAAGATCTTATTCATCATCAAAAATTTTTTTCAAAGGTCCAAAAAAAAATTTGCTTGTACAAAATAGGTCACTTATCTTTTGCAAAACATACGCGTAATAAAAAACATGAGCAATTAATTAGCTTGTTTCATGATATAGCGGCTTCTGGTACCCAACTTTTTTTCTATATATTTCCAGGTTCAGGTGTGGCTTGGTAATTAACTAGGGTCTAGTTAATTACCAAGTTTAGAAGTTTACCCCTTAAAAACAGCTGATTGCGAACAAACGAAATTGTTGATGTAAAAATATCACAGCCAGTCATAGCATGTAAGAATAGTATATGATTTTTACATTTAGGATAAATCGATAAACTAGTATTTGAAAATATTTCCGATGGCTTGCCGTAAACCTTAGCCGAGTTTCAAAAAATATATACATTTATCAATTGGAGTTCGAGTGCTAAGTAAAACCAATAGATCAACATCTTCACCAACAATAACATTAATATCATATGAATTGAATTGATTTATTGCATTTCAGCATCATTATCAGCTTGCTTGACAACGAATACTCACGAATATGTTATGCGGTAAATTTTTCTTTTAGCATTGTAATTAAAAGAGACTTATTATGAATGTTTAACGAAAATTGTTGTTGGCTAATTGAAACTCTCATAAACTGATCAAAGATAATATCAAGAGATGCCGATGTTTTTGCCATACGGTGACGTTATCTGGCGGCTTTAATGTTTTTTGTACAATCTGTCTAACTATCAAATACTACAGTTACCCTTTCACCAAAATGTCTGCGTATATTCTAAACATATTTATTTAAGATGTTGCTGAATGTATCTTCTCGATCCCGGATCACACGGTGCAGTAAATATCTTCCGTCAACAGTATGTATAAGCTGACAATTAAGTTGTCAAAATCAATATCTATATTCAATAAAACAATCAATAATAGTTTATTTTTGTAATTTACGTATTTCAACCTCATCAAATAAGGACAATGGATACGAAATCAATTCATATTCAAAATATTTTTTAATTTCATCTTGAAATACGGTAGTTATACTCATACGTTGAAATAATAAGATAGAGCCAACAGGAACTTTCTCATCACGAATTTTTATAGTGCTACTTATAGCTAATAGAGAAAGTATTTTATCAACACGTTTGAGTTTGATCAAATTGATTATCAGTCAGCCCCATGATTTTAGACATGGAAATTCCAACTTCGCGAACTTTGTGGCTGTTCATTTTATCTTTACCAACGACCCCAGTAGCGATAGATATAATATTGTTAACCCCTGAGAAGGGATTGTGGCGAAAACCACTCTACAATATTCAGCTTCTTTCGTTACTCTTGAGGCACTTGTATCAACATGCTGATCATGCTGCCAAAGATGTCAAAGGGAGTCATGCTTATATGGACAATATACCGTAAGAAAATTTTGTAAATGTTATTTCTTAAAAATGGTTGGTGTTATCAAAAAAACTGTAAGAACAATTGGTAGTTGTCTTATTTACCACCCAATCCTTTAAAAAATAATGATAATATTGTAACGCAGAAGTTAAAACAATTCTTCCCTGAAATAAAATACTTATAAAATCGTACTTAATATAACATGTAATGTAAGAAATTTAACAATGTGAAAAATTGTGTTATCTACTTTATTTCCATAACATAATATTTCTACCACTTAATCAGGATTCTCCAAATAAAATAACGTTGTCGGAATTCACTTCAAGAAACAAATGGGATTACATTTTAACCTGTTTATAAGTACTAATAGGAATTTGGCTTGTTTTTTTTTAAGCTTCGTGACTGCATACGTACTTTTTAAACAAATAATTGAAAACACCGAAGACACACAATATTTTTTTAATAACTCATTAAAATTATTACCTACTATGTGTAAGTACATGACACAGATTGTGGCTAAGTATTTCACACAGGCATCAAACTAGTAAGTGTAATAGTAGAATTTTGGAAATGATGAAAGAAATTATCTGGATTAATCCCATGATTGAATAAAAGACGCCGGAACATGAGATCACGTACCTTTTTTAATAAGACTCCAACTTGTTAGTAAGGGACGCTTATTTTATAAAGTTATTGTAGGTAAAATTGCTTTCTATCTTACCAAATCAAATTGAAACAAATACTTTGTTCATATACTTTTTAAACTACTTTTAATATGAATTTAAATAAGAAAACTAAAACGTATAAGTTTTTAGAAAGCCTATCAATAATAACCATTACACTAAACAACACAAAGGAACATATTGTGCCCACAAAGTTATTGCTTAGTACAAAATAATTTATTATCCTCAATTTTGAGGTTCTAGTTAATCACCGTTATAGGTAACTAGTGTAGTAGAATAACTTACCTCCCCATTTGTATTTCATTAGTTTAAATTATTATAAACCTTATTTTCAGAAAGTGTTAATAGATGTCTGTAATACGTTATTTAATCTTGAGTATTTATTTATTCCACGGACAGGATGTTTCTTAAACCAACTTCTCCAAAACCTAAAATATCTTTATGCACTTTATATGTGAAACGGCCTTTATAAATAAAATTTTATATAATCTTTCATAGTATTTTTTACCTTTCATATTCTCTAAATTATCGAAATGATACTTGAAATCTAATGCCTGATTTTCATAGCTTGAGCTTAGCTTACATAAGAACTTTGAGCTTGATGTTATGTTTTCTTTGTATGTAGTATCCAATATCCGATTCAATCCATAATCGATAAATGAAAATAATTTGTTTTACTACTGTAATAAAACATTGAGTGCATATAGTAATTATTCAGACAAAGAAAAACTTTGTCCATTAAAAAAGACAATGATTCTCAACTGCTGTGAAAGTCTGCTTTATCACAAAGTAAGGCATTTGTTAAATTCGTTTTAACAAATGCCTTTCTGTGATTGTTTTTAAAAATATTTTATAATACCAAGGTTGAATATTTTTTAAATTGATGTTATAAACCCGGTATTCAGTTAGAGGCAGATTTTTTTTATTGTATAGAGGTACATAGTATTACCAGCAGCTTCTTAAATTCGAACGGATTAGATATGAAATAAAAAAATATAAGTACCTATACAAGTAACAAACCCTGGTGTTCCATTATTAAAAAAAATATAAGATAGTAAATCGTATTAGCAGATTAGTAGAATTATTTTTTATAATTATTATAATTCAAAATCATTATCCTTCCACAGAAATATTCTCATTTCTTATCCTTATAACAACCAACGTATCCGGTACTAAGTACTCTCAACTTGATTGGGGATATATTTGGGTAAAAAAATAATATAATATCATAGTTTATTTTATTTTTAAAAAGTTGACTTTGTTCATAATTCATCTGTATAATATTCTACATTAATAAGTTATATCAATGAACAACCAGGTGTGACGTTTAAAATGCAATAGCTTGAAAAGGATGACGTCATTGCAATTACAGTAAATTAAATATCACATAATGTAATCTGTAAATTATAACACATTATGGTATTAAAAAAATTTAAAGGAAGGAATTTTATTTATTACTAGCTGCTGCAAACGACTTTTTCTAACTTCTTTTGCTACAAATTATAAACCTATAATCAATTAAAATATACCCAAATTCAGTCATTATTATTTTTGTTATAATAAAAATTGCAACCAATTTCTGAGCTTACTTGTTTTAAGGAGAAAAATATTGTATATGTTTACTTTGATAATAAGATAACACTGCACCAAATTTCATAAAAATCCGCTAATTTGTTTATGTATTTAAAGTTTAAACTAAGTTTTAATTTGATTGGTAAGAACTTCCAAAGCTAAAGTATATTCCAAGTCAAAGTATATAATAAAACAAGACTATGGCGAATTTTATAAAAAAATCGTTAGGTAATTTAGGTCTATTAATAATATAGCATAAATAAGTATGTATGCTTTTTTGTAAAGTATAAAAGATTGCCCGATGTAAAAAGCTTTTTAAATGTTAACATGTTGAACATGAAAATACCTTTGTAAATTTTGTTGGATTTATAGTCCAAATTTTTTCCTGAGTATTTCCATTGGAAATAAAAAATTTACAACACGTAGAATTTGCTTAATGCAAGAATAAATACAAATATGTATATAAAAACAAACAGACCATAAATTAAAAATACATTTGAAATCTATGTCTTATACTGAACACGTAGAATATTACAAGCTTTGTATGACTATTTTATTACAGATGTACCTAAACATTAAATTTATTATTATCAACAGTATTGTTACATGACGCCCTTACAAAATGTTTTAAAAGGGTATTACAACATAAATTATTAAAATGATGTTGATTGACTATTACTTTTATGAAGTATTATATTGAAGTCTAAATTCCTGCATATATATAGTAAATTGTTTTGTTGGCAATTGCCGTAATATTCTTTTCAGGTAAATTTTACGTAAAATACGTGAGCTCACAATTTTGTTCGTAATTTTCGCTGAAGCCTGCAAACATGATTATAAAAAACCTTACAAATCTACTTGTGTCATTTCAATCTTGTTGTCCGGAACACGGTCATTTTGTACCGGGTCTCTCCTTATCATTTGTGTTTCGGTCGGTCGTGATGTGAATAAAACATTCAAATTTCATTCGTCTTGACACTCTGTACTTTGTTAAAATAAAAGTGTAATTTATTTACAAAAACAATAAAGAATATAATTTTATTATTAGATATATATATAATATTAATATATTGTCTGCTATTAATAATCTGTGAAGATTTTTTTCCCTTGTAAATCTTTTAAATTTTTTCGTTTTTTTATTCTAATGTGCTAAAGATTTTGAGATATAAAAATTTTATCCATTAAAATATAAAATTTATCGGAAAATATTGTAAAAGCAGTATCTCTCACTGAACATTGGGGCATAATGTTTAAAATTGCTAGACCGTACGAACTCACTTGTAGAGATAAATTTAAGGCTTTGTCTTACTCTTTTACATATAAGCGGCTCTCCACGATTTTTTCTATAAAATATTAGACAACTACTGACTAGTAGTAGAGTGACATCTAGAGTTTGATGTTTTATAAGTGCAATGTGTGCCTATTGGATAAAAAAAATACTTTTAAAGGCTTAGATTTTGCCTTTTACTTGACAAAAACCTTAAGCACTAAGACGATCAACCCATTTAATATTACTAAAAACGTGTGAAATGGATAGGGCTACCAAAGCCGAGAACCATAAAAAGTTTTCTATGAAGTAAGATGCGCTTCTTCCTTAGGATTCAGGTCTCTTTGGGTTCAAATTATAATTCGATTATTTTATACTAATTTAAAATATTGACAAAGATAAATTTTAAATATCATGGTAATCTGAAAAATCAGTTATGTTTATAATTTAGCTTTAAGTAATAATTGCTTATTGCTTGAATATGTTCCAAAACATTATATTACGAACAGCATAAATTTCAATAGGCTGCCTGTAATACTACTATTTTTCGATTGACTAAAAACATTTCGAAAAAAATGTTATGTGATCGCTTATTTTTTTTTTTTACTCTTTCATATGTCAAGTAGTGTCAGTAAAGTTAGGAAACGGTATTTGTCAACAAACATAAGGATGTAATGGTACATAACAAACACACGATTGGAAAATTTGTGTTCAGTGTTTTAATAACACATTTTTTATCTATGTGTAAAAAGTAATCGATTCTATTATAATCCATTAAATAACTATAAATAGATTCAAATACATTGTTGTTTTCGATAATAATATAAAATGTATTTTTATTTCGTGGAAACAAATTAAATCTTTTGTGAAAACAAGACTTAATAACACTAAGAAACAAATAACACAAACACAAACTTGTGTATGAAATCGAAACTACTTATGGAAAAAATTCAGATCGGGGTCGACTTAATATAATCCAATTTTATACCAGAAAGACACAGATTTACGCTTTCACCAAAAAGACGTATAACCCCTCAAGAAAAGAGTTATGAGAACTGGTTGTGAAAGCACCGATTTATAATAAAACTATTATTACTGATCCTAATTTTTAACTTATGCAGCAAAATGTATTTTAAATCTATTAAATATCAAGAGAATTAGTTCGTCGATGACATTATTCAAATAATCAAACCGTAATCGCTTGTCCTGGAATTAGCTAGCGCTTTCTACCCAGTCCAATTATAAAAACAAACCATATAGGTATCCGCTTTTCTTGTATCATACATAATTATCTAATTATTATTATTGATAGATATGATCTTCCGTGTTGATATTAATTTCACTTGTTTGATACCAATACTAAAATATACATTAACTTAACTTTTTTAATTGAGACTTGTTTATCGTTATGGGTGCCTTTTTTTTCTTTTAAGTTACAAACTAACTTTTTTACGACGAGTTTTTCTTTCAACCATTAAATAAACTACGATACGGTTGATGGTAATGGTAGTCCTGGTATTATATAATCAAACTTAAATATCAAAAATCCAATAAAAAAATATACCAATAAACATTATATATCAATCAAATTCAAATATCAAAAATATCCCTACCAATAAATGTCAAGTAAATTGGACAACAATAAACAAAAATAAAAATAACAGTGAAAAAAAGACTGTCAGTGTCAGACTTCAGGATTGACAAACATAAGTTATACATTTATAGATAACTTTTTACCAAAAATTTGTAAATATAAATACCAATATAAAATATGACTTTTTAGTATCGAAACTTTCATTTATTACTTTAATACTGAGAATAAATAGGAACTAACACATCTCTCCTTTCATCGTAATGAAGTAAAATAAATGAACATTTTCTTCAATGCACCTTAGGTTGGGAACATTTTAAAGGGTCATTCCAGTCCTATGAAAGTTATAAAAGGAAGTCATTTAGCCGTGTTTTACCATTTTCTATGGTATGCTTAAAATATCCATTTCGTAATTCCGGTAGTGAAAACATAATTTAAACAATTTTAAGGAAGATACATACCTAGCTATAAACTTTTGATGAGGACAATTCTGACTTATATTTTTTTTCTATTTGATTAGATAAATTTAATATCTTATTTAAAACTTTTTAAAGGTGGAGTGAATAAGAACATATTAATTGTATTCACGACTTAATTACGAAATATTGCATATAAACGCACAGAGCAATGAGAACGGCCCTAGATGTGAAAAATAAAATACCTACTGTATTACAAAAGCTTTATTTCAATTAATTTTCTATTAAAAGTTTTAATATTTATTGTATTTTTTATAAAATGTTTATATTTTGTAGTATTTATTAAGAAATAATTTCCCACCATATCACAATCAATAGTCCCTGAACCGGTAGAATGATGTTTTGATAACTTCTTTTAACATTATTTAATAATCTTACTAGTGTTAGAAAAAAGATAATTTATAGTTATCTTACTTTAGGGCATTGTACCAATCAAAATGTAAAAAAAGCTATCACCTGCGTAAAAATCTACTCTATTAGATGTTGTAAAAGCCCTGACCAATCCCAGGATTACTTCCCGGCAGTAATTTTCGTAACGTAATCTTGAAGGTATCAAAATTTGTAGTTTGTTAATGGTTTGGTTCGGAAACTAAATTGTTCAGATTAATTGTATTTTAGTCGATAAAGTCATTGAAGTTAATTATGAATATTAATTATCTTTCTAAATAACTGACAAAAATATGAAATTGAAAAATGCTTGCTTTATAGAATAATTTATAATGGGGAGAGCGCCTTTTTATTTATATGAAGAATGGAATTAAATTCAAGACTGATTAATGAAACTCTTTGAGAAATTCGAGAGTACTTGAGTTATTTTCTTAAACACGTTTCCTCTTAAAAGATTTTGAAAGCCAACAATATTGAAATTTCCAATTGGAAGTAAGATTACTTTCTGTACTTTTTATTTCTGTAAAAGTGGATCGTATTTTTCCTTACATGTATTTTGTTCATTTTGTAACCATAAAATGATGTACTTTGTTATTGAACAAAGTACATTAATTGAACACAAATAATAGATTCAATTATAGTATAAATTAATAGTGTATGTAGGAATATACCTATTGGATAAACAAAATTGCGTATTTTAAACATATTTCCTTTGGAACAAGATATTAACTAAAATGAACAGTAAAATATAAGTTACTAGCTACTTAACATTTACTAGCAACTTAATTAACAATTAAAATATAGATTACTAAATACTTTAATAAGATTAAGACCTCTTTACAAGTTCTAAACGATATTACTGATAGCGAACTGAAAATAAAATTTCTTTAAAAATGTTAGTAATCAAGCCGGATTAACTGGAAAAAACATGAATACAGAATTGTTTAAGCTTATCGCTAAAACATACAATATAATTAAATACTTTTTTTTATCGTTTTGTGGTGTTTTTGTAGATAGTAAAGTATAATCAAGTATTAAGCGTCGATACATATGTCAGCCCTGAAAGAGGATTAGGATAGTTTATAAGACTGATATTGTAGCTTTGATGTAAATTATATCATGTGTCTGTTTAATTTGGAATATGAAAAATACTTACATGTTTCATATACAAAAAGAAATATTTATCTGGGTAACGAATTTATGAATATATCTTACATCTTCTATTTGCACCTTTTTGGTATTATATTTTAAAATATGAATATAATATTCTACTCAGATTTTTTATTATTCAGAAATCATCATCATCATACATTGATTGTCAACATTATTCTATTTTAAATAAATTTTATAATATTGGCTTCTATATAGGTTTACTTATATTTCGAATTGGTTTTTAGAAGCCTATTGATAACATGATTATTCGTACAAAAAACTAAATTCTATATAATTTAGATAGATGTATTGATATAAACAGTTTATTGTAAGACAAAATAAAATCGTAATAATTTATTACATGTTTAACCTAATGGTCATGAAAAAAATTGTGACCGTTTTAAAGTATATTCTATGTTAATATTCTGAGAATGAAAAAACACTATAGAAATATTAAAATTTTCTAAAGAAAGAATATACTTAAAGTATTTTATATTTCTTGTTAGCTTTTATTAATTTACTTGCGAAAAAAACAGTTATTTTGTTCAAAAATACCTAACTAAATTCAGTCCATTTTTTTATATTAAAGCTACAGAATGTTATTAAAGCTGATTGTATTTATAAAATCTTCTTTCAGCTTTGAACTTTGAGCTTATTATGAATAAGTTGAAAAAATAAACTAAATCGCACAACGGTTTTCCTGCTACTGCGTGTGAGAAATTTATTAACTGTCATTTGTAAGTACCTATAAAAAAAAATTCATACCTTAACTTACTCACCCACACATTATTTTTAATGGCTTGAGGTGAAATAACGAAAATTTAAGAAATATTGTAAATGATCTACGTTAAGAGTTTTAAGAATGATGAACGATTATGAAACCTTTATACTTTTAGGAATCGGCAGACTGGCGTTTAATTTAATAATAGAACCGCTTAGTAAGGTAATCTAGAATCACCTTACTAAGCAGTATATGGGGAAGGTAAGTATTATTTATATAAATATTTTTTGTTTTATCTTTTTTATATTTTTTATATATTCTTGAAACTAGATTTAGATCTGACATCCTCTGCTATGAAGTCGGTACAATCGGTCGGAATAAAAAATACATACACTCCACATCAAAACTGTCTTAAAAACTAAACTAAGAACTAAAATAAATTTGTAATTTGTAGTTGTAGCCTTATTCGTTATATTACAAAAACAATTATAAATTTTATATTATAATATTTTATATACTAAACCATATAGAGGTGGCACAAGTTAAAGGTTCTTACTTTAGGGAAACTGTTCTTCAAATAGAAACAAAATTTATAATTGTTTTTGTACTAACTTCTTTTTTTTAAATTTCCCCAAATTTAATTAGTTCAATTATGAAACCGTACAAACAAAGACCATGAATATAATATTTGACGGTACAAAAATGAACAACTCTAAACATTACATCCTAATTTGTATTTCATACCAAGAATATTATTATTAAAACCTAACACATTTCATTCATTCAATTATGATATTTTCCAACCAAACGTCAACGGTCTTATCGTTCGTTGCATTCACTCACATTCATTCTGCTGACGGACTGGGCTTTGCCTAAATAGATAACCTTCCAGTCGGAGCGTTAGGGAAAATCTTTCTGTTGTAAATTCTAAATGGAAAAGATATATTTTACTTATCGATACCTTGTGAAGAAAACTTTTATGTTTTTAGAAATACAAGTAAGTGTAGGTTTATATTTAAAATTAATATATAATATATTATCTGTATATATTTTAAAATTCTATATTATACTTTGAAATAAATACTTTTTTTTAATAATAAAACATTTTCAGCATCTACTTAAATTATACATATTTTTCAAAATAAATTTAGATAGAAAAGAAATGTATACGTGCAGCATCTAATAATTTTCTATTCTATATTTGTTTAAAAAAATTAATGAGCTCAACGTACATATCATGTTTAAAGACAATAAAAAATAATACATACATATCAAAATGATTCATACCTGTAAATGTCCTTTGAGGTTACGTGGTTAGAACATTTCAAAGATATATGCTTTGTTAAATATATTAAAACTGATTAACGTAGGCGCTTTAACTTTAAGCTCGTAATTAGTGATAGTACTTAATTAATTCCTCAGCATAATAATGTTTGTAGCGAATAATGTGAATATTATCCGCTATGTGAATAACTGCAACAATTAGTCATGTATTTTTGGTTTTGAGGTTATAATGTATTTAATCAATTAATAAGAAAACATTATGAAATAAAAATCGCAAAATTTACCTATACTATAAAAACGTCTAATAATTACAAATAAGTAAATGGGCTCTGATTTTGTATCATATTTACTTTCATACAACTCTTGTTTTAATGTTGTTCAGTTTCAATGGCTGAAAACAATAAGAAATTAAATTCAAAATCTGCAATAAACAATAATTATTAATTAAAGCCACAAAATGAAAATCAATGAATTGTTATTTTGGTACTTATTTATTTGAGCTTTTTTATAATATATATATGTCGCAGATCACGATAATTTAATGATAATTAGTAACTCAATTGTTATCATTGTAACAGTGGGGTGTGAACAACGTGACGTAACGAGTCACGTGATCAGAATCGTTTGGAGGGGCATCTGAAACATTTTAAATATTCGAGAGCATTGAGTCGAAGGGGAATTGATTAGTGAGAGCCTTACAGTTTGGACAGTTGAAACATACAATTAACATTACTTTCAGTGAACCTGTCACCAACTAGAATGAGGTGAAACAAGATTTAAAACAAACAAATGACAAAGTTCAGACCCCATATTTCATTTTTGTTTCAAGTTAAAAGATAGCACTTCCTTAATTTACTCTAATTTTAATGTAGGTACTACAATTTTTATTTTATCGATATATTTACTTACTTTTTATTCACGTTAAGTAAATATATCGCAATATATATATTTTTTTAAATTGATTATGGAGCAATTATTTAATTTATTTAAACATACATCTATCTTCTAGTTTTAATGTTATTCAGAACAAATTCATAGTTTTCATAGACGTAAGGAAAATATTATATGATTTCTCTTATTTAACATATAACATACCATTGACAAAGAGGTTGGTTTAAATTATTACGATTTAAATTAGTCATTACTTTGTATTACTTTGTTCGAATAGAGAAGTATACTAAAAATATAAGAGTAGACTAAAAACATTATATTGTATTTAGTCTACACCGAACAGTAGTAATAATTATAAGTGTAATAAATGGTTTACTGTGAAACTTTTTTGTAGCATTTACTATGATGGGAATACAAAAGGTATTAAATGAATGTAAATTCAAATTGATCTTTTGCAAACAAACTACAAAACATCAAAGTAAAATTAAACGAAGGCCTGATAACTTATAAATTGACTTTACTATGACTGTCCAAATTGAGTAAAGATTAAGCTATAAGATATTTACAAATATGTAAATATATCAAATTATTATATCATTATTTGAAAATGTCTATAAACATGTATAGCTATGTTACGCTTATTTCAATTTATATAATTAAGAATGAAAAATAAAGGGATTCAAACCCGCAACCTCTGGGAAACCGTCCCGTCATTCTACCAATTGAGCTACCCGAAGATAAGTGAGTGAGTGGATTAAACATTTTATATGTCATCGTCTTTGACGGTGATGAGATCCATTAGGCTTCGGAAATCCTAACCAATGTTTCTAACTGTGGAGTATAGATAAACATTGAAAAGATACCACTTCCGATATAAATGTTTGAAAATATTTATAAACATGTATAGCGTTTATAAATATGTTAAGCTTATTTAAATTTATATAAATTTAATTAAATTATATCATTATTTGTAACTTTTTGTTAGCAGGAAATACCACATATACTTTGAAGGTGTAGGTATAAGCAGTTCACAGGGCAGTAGTTGTAAATTCATAGATTGAACAAAAAGAACACATAGCAATTACATCCTTCCCGCCTAAAGCTCTGAAAATGACATATAGACTATATATACCTATGCTACAATTGGAGGAAATAAAACAGTGATATTATAAAAAATATATATAAGAGAGCAAGAAACTTTTCAGTATGCTGATACTTGATATCCTAGAGTCTGTTTTCTAACATGGTTTTCGGTTAGTTTTCAAAAACGATGTGAAACTGCCTGTAGAGATTAGTGTTTTCCTTTTTCACTCAGTATACCGGAAAACCAGAGAAATTTATAACTATAACTAAATTCTCACATTAAAAAATAAATAAATAAAATTATGTAAGTATAATATTATTATAATATACTTACATAATTTTCTTGTTTTATTATAGATGCATCTTGTATTTTTATTTTCTGTTTAGTATCAGTCGTTTATTTAGTTCTTCGATGTTACATATAGTAAAATTTGCTTCCCAACTGGTAAAAAATGATGAAACAAGAATTGTATGTATTGTTGTAAATTGATTATTTATTTATATATAAAAAAACTAGTTATGACTATGATTTATGTTATTAAATTGATAATACAAGTATAACCTATTTATTAGGTTACGTAATTTACGGAATATATAATACTTATTAAAGCAACATCCGTGTAACAATGTAACGATTTTATGAACATAATATAGACAAGGATATTTATACAATAAAATAAGGAATTATTTCATTTAAGCATTATGTTTTTTATACCAAACGTAAATCTTAAGAATTAATATTTAAGAAATTCAATTGTATTGAATTTCTTAAATATTTCCAAGTCTTAAAACGAAAGAATAGTTAAGTTAATTATGTTTTTTTTTAAATAGTTGAGTAAGATTGTCAAATTTAAAACCACGTTTTAATTATTTTCAAATACATTATGTTTACTGAATGTCAATCCAAATGTTGTCTTATTTTCTTCTACGTTACTCAATCTTATAAAAAACTAAAATGTATTTTATTTATGTTTTTTACGGTTACTAACTTTTTTAATGTTTTTTACTAAATTTATTAAAAACTTTATTATATTAACCCTTCCACGTGTCCAATTACAAATACGTGTCTAATTATTGCAATTATTCCTGTAGGATAATATTCACATTATCCGCTACAAACATCATTAAACTGTGGAATTAATTACGTACTATCACTAAGTATGTGTTTATTGAGTCAAGCTCATGTGTTAATCGGTTTAAATGTAATTAACATAACATATATCATGGTAATGTTCTAACCAGGTGAACGCGAGGGAAATGTACACGTATCAAGCAATTTGAAATCAATTTCAGGTATTTTTATTGTCTATGAACATGCTATGTATTTTGAGCTCATTTAAATATTTTCAAACACAACAACATTATTAAACAAACTTCGAAAAGAAAATGATTAGATTCTGCCCGTAAACATTTGTTGTTCTATAAAAATCATCTATCTATATTGTATACGTAACAGATATGCAAAACATCTTCATAATAGGAATAGCATTTAAAATCAATTATATTAACCTTAAAATCTAAAAGAATAATAGAAAGACGTGCCCCAACCCTTCGACTGGAACATTTTATCTATTCAGGTGAAATCCAGTCTGTCAGCGGAACAAAGAATGAATGCAACGAACTATAAGATCGTTTCGAGCCTTATTGTTGAAAAATATCATAATTGAAATGAATGAATTTTATTCGATTTCAATGATAGTATTCTGTGTAACTTAAATTCAAATTACAATGTTTTGATTAGACTTTGTTTCTTTTCGTAGCGTCAAAATAAGATATGCATTGTTTGAATGTGTAACTAAATAATAAACATTCAATTATGTACTACACTGTTTAGAATTGGAACCTCTAATATGGGTATTAGAGAAAGAAAATAAATAATACAAACTGATTCTGAATTTTTATTCATAAAAAATGTGAAAAAGCTAAAAAAACGTAAAAATAAAATTACGCATACCCATTTTATAAATGTACTTCTCATATATATATATATATATATAAATACAGAAAAAAATAAACCAATACGGGAAGAGATTCGAACCCGCGGCTACTGCGAAACCGTCCCGTCGTTCTACCAACTGAGATACCGTATCGCTGTCCGCCTCGGAGAATTAAGCATACTATATGTGATCGTCTTTATCGGGACGAACGGCGATATGGTAGCTCAGTTGGTAAAGCGACGCGACGGGACGGTTTCCCAGTAGTCACGGGTTCGAAGCCCTGCGCGTATCGGTTTATTTTCAACCCCCGACTAAAACGAGGGGTGTTATAAGTTTGATTTGTCGATCTGTGTATCTGTGTATCTGTGTATCTGTCTGTGGCAAATTGGCGGCCAAACGTGTGGTAGGATTTGAATGCGGTTTTTTGAATCGAATGCTAATGTTTTTTAAATTTAATGCTATGCTTGTCGAGATGGTTCTAATCCATGTTTGATTGAAATAGAAAAGTTGTCTCCAAGATATTGACGTTTTGTTCGTGCGAGGGAGAGGTTCTTATGCAATAATTAGCTGTTAATATTAAAAAATAAATAAAAATTCAAAAAACCCCGACACAAAAAGACCTCTAAAAAGAATAAAAATAATATTATTATGGACTTATTGAATTCCTTGCGTAGTGGGACCGTTTAATATAGGAAGAAATTGAAATGCAAGTAAGTTAACAAGGCAAATAAAGAAATTAAGATATCGAACCGTACAGTCTAAGTCCTCAATGATTAACTTCGTAAAATATACACTATCAATGTACGTAAAACGGTCCCCAGACGCAACGACTTCAATTGAAATTAATCAGGCACATGATATTACTTACTTCAGAGCTAATATCATTTTTATAAACTATCATAATCTTCTTTCAATGCTGGCATGTATATCGGTACTTGATACTTGATTAAACTTAAAAATAAAAAGTTAAGTAAAGAAAGTTACGATAAAAGGTAATATTTAATTCGATTTTCAAATCAAAAGCCTAAACCTGCTTTAGAGTAATGCTTTTAGTATCTTGCTCGATTTTAAGTATTATTTTTTTTGTGTTAGCTTTGACGACGAAATTGTATTCAAATAATCTAACAATATATATATAACACCTTATATTATATAACTCTAATTTGGTAACACATTAGTATATACATTTGTATTCTACTCACATATAATCTTCCCTTACCCGACTAGCTTAATAATCCAAGACGTAATGCGAGTATTATAGGTATATGTCTAATAAATATATATTTAATGCTCGAGATCTAAGGGAATCGTGGGTAAGGTTAATGAGGCTTAAGAACTGAATTTTGATTAAGTATTTGAACAGTTTCCTGTTTGTTATCAGTGATAACGTTAAAGCCTTGAGAAGAGGTCTTAGGTTAATTGGAGTACTTAGTTATATTTTAAATGTGTTCGTTAATTTCTTGTTCTAAGCGAAATGTGTTTCAAACACGCAACCTAGTACTCTCCCTGCTATATTTGCCCAATATTATCGTACATTCACTATTGATTTACACAATAACCCCAATTTGTATGAAGTAGGTTGTTTGTAGGTGATCAGTGTATGTTCCTTGTTATTTACATCATTTATGATTGAAAGAACAAAATAATACATGTAAGGAAAAAATATGTATTAATTCATTCAAAGCAAAATTGAAATTTAAAGTAATTATAATAATTAGGAAGCAATACTTAATATTTAATTTAAGATTTTTTATTAGTTAACTAAATAGTTTGGTTACATTTTATTTAAACTATTGTTTTATATTTTTGTCCGTGTAGTAAAGGAGTGACTAAGTAATTAAATATACTTTTATGTCAATCTGACTTACAATTAGAAATTTCAATATTGTTAGCTTTCAAAACCTTTAAAGAGGATGGACTTGTTTAAGAAAATAATTCGAGTAGGTACCTACTCTCAAATTTCGCAAAAAGTTTTATTAATCAGTCCTGAATTTAATTCCATTCTGTATGTAAATAAAAAAGCGCTTTCCTCATTGTAAGTTATTCTATAAAGCAAGCATTTTTAAATTTCATGTTTTTCATCAGTTAATTACAAGGATAATTTGCGGTAGTGACTTTATCGGCTAGGGTTTAATTAATCTGAATAATTTAGTTTGTGAACCGAACAAATTACAAGCTATAGCATTTATAGTAGTTCATTGATACGTTCCATCTTAAGTTTAGAAAATTACTGCCAGGAATTAATTCTACGATTTTTCAGGGATTTTATAACATTTAATATATTTGTAGATTAGCCTTTTACACAGGTTCGATTTTTTTTAAAGTTTTGGTAAAAATGTTTTAATATACGATGATAATATAAATTAAATTGTTTGCTAGCACGAGTCAGATTGGGATTTAATATTAAAATAATTTGTCAGAACACCTTTCTATGCCTTCTTACTGATTGTGGTGTAATGGGTATTTTAATTAATTAAATAGTAATTGCTACAAAATGTAAACATTTTATTAAAAATGAGATCAAAATTAAAGGTTAGAATAGAAAAGTAATGAAAATAAAGGTGTAATTGTTACTTATTTTCAAATCAGGGTCTGTTCTCAATGATGTGTGGTTTTATAAGTCAAAGGCCCGTCTCAGATATTCCTAACAAGATATGTCTTACTGCTTATACACGGACCCCACTGCTATAAGTAATACTTTTGTAGTTAATTATGTTAAGAATGCAATAAATTTTATTAGAATTTCAAAAGTATTGAAAGATTTACTTGAATAAGACGTAGGTATTACACGAGAAAAAAATAATAATTGTCCTAATCAAAGTATTATAGCCATGTATTACATTTTAAAAGTTGAGTCCTTGGTAAAGTGTTATTTAATATTCGTTATACCTTCAGCATTTAAACAAAGAGGTCCTTGAAACTGTTTAAATTTTCTTTTCAGTACCGGAATGCGACATGAATGTTTTAGGCATACCTTAGAAAGTTGTAAAACCCGACTAAATGACTTCCTTTTATAACTTTCATAGGACTGGACCTTTAAAATGTTCCTAATATAGAAAACATTGCAGAAAATGTTTATTTATTTTACTTCATGATGAAAGAAGAGACTTTTTAATATTATTATAAAAGTAATATATTAAAGTAAAATTAATGTTTGGAAACTAAAACGCCTGCAGAAAACAATGTTACTATGTAAGATTTTATGAAACTACCGCGATGTCTGTCTTATTATAGTTTTGAAGCGGTCCATGTTAACGAAGTCTAACATAAAATAACAAAGAAAGTACTTAAAACTTCTTTATGTAGAAAGACGACTCATAAGTCATGACTAATAAGATCAAAAGCAGAAGATACCAATACAAAATGTTAGTTTATAAGAAATAAGATATCGTTTGTTTTTATTTTCATATTTTTGGTTGATGTTCTCCATTTGTAACCCCCAACTAAAGTGTTATAAGTTTGGTCTATCGATCTGTGTATCTGTGAGTGTGTCTGTGGCAATGGAGCTACCAAACGGGTGGACGGAATTGAATGCGGTTTTTTTTTATCGAAAGTTATGTTTGTCGAGATGGTTTTTATGTTTGATGGAAATAGAAACAGTCGTCTCCAAGATATTGACGTTTTATTGGTGAGAGGTTCTTATGCAATAATTAGCTATTCCCAGCGGCTTTGGCCGTGCTATATAAAAAAGCCTTGTTATGTAAGCTAAAATATTTTACACTTATTTACTCAGGTAAAGTACTTTATTAGAGATAGCTGTTGCCCCTGACTTCGTCCATGTAAACTGTAAAAATATATTTTATATGGTTTATGTTCGTAGGCATAAAGAGTCACGGGCAACAGCTAGTGATAATATTAATGCCTTCATCATAGTGTTATTAGTGATTGTAAATAATTATAATTCTAAATGTTTATATTTATTAATATTAGTATGTACCTATATAAAAAAGTCTTCAATCATGTTACCTAATACATTTATTACTAATCCTTATTTTTCTCGTACTAAATAGAGCCTATGTTCATCAAAAGGATAATTTAGGTATTTTCTAAAGGTAAAATATTTTATTAAATCGGTCCAGTAGTTTCGGAGCCTATGCAATTCGAACAAACAAATAAATCTTTTCTCTCTATAGTATTAGGATAGATTAATAGAAATACTTAAACAACTGAAAATTTAGTACAATAAAGAAACCATTGACATAACTTTAAAAAGCGGAAAAAAAAAATAAAAAATCCACGATACAAAAAGACCTCTAAAAAGAATAAAAATAATATTATTATGTACTGAAGTCAACGTATACGTGCAACGGTCTCCCGACGCAACGAATTCAATAAGTACATAATAATATTATTTTTAATCTTTTTAGAGGCCTTTTTTATCGGGGTTTTTTAATTTTTTTATTTAATTTTTAGTTTGTCATTTGGGTGCGTAGCGGCACACTTTGTTTATTATTATTATATTTTTATTGTGATATTTTAATAACGACCTTTTGAGTTTCTTTTCTATCGGCAGTTCCATTACATTTATAAATAATCCTTTGGTAAATGTTTTGGTAGTTAGAGTTCTTCTTAAAAGAGTGAATCCTAATAATTACAATTCTAAGGACGGACACTTTGGAAGCATTAAAATGTTTATTACGACAATATAACGTAAATAATTTTATCTCCACTTTTATTTTTGTTGTGTAATTTTTTGTCATTTACACTTGTGTTGTGACTAATTTTAATGTTTAATATCTTTAATTTTTTATATATTATTCACTGCAAGAAAATATTGTAAATAAGAGTGACGTATATTTTCGTCCTGGGGAGATATGGATCATTGGGCCATTACTGAGTGTACCAATTACTAGACTGTCGTTAAATGTGAATGCTTATATTCCCGATATACTCGCTGCTATACTGCTACTTTGATAGATGGTGAAGATATAAAGTAGTTGGCATTTATTTGATCAACATTACATAACATCCAAAGATAATTTGTTTGACTGAGTCCTCTTGTCTTTAAAAAACAAAAGGGTTGCATACATGTCTTTAATAAAAACAACTTCCTCATTAGACATTATGTTATCCCTATGCCGGGGCGGGTTACACAAACGTATTAAATACAACGAACTCAATTTACAACCAAACTCGGAAAAACAATCTGTGGATTACACAAAAAAATCTTGTGTGAGAATCAAATCCAAATTCTTTGGTGCAGTAAACAGGTTCAGGGTCACTTTATGTTAGAATTATAAGATTTTTTAATTTATCAATTAATCGCATGTTCATAAATCTTTCTAATTTTCATGAGTGTTTTATTTTCCAGTTTTCCAAAACTGAAACTACGCTAACATGCTGAAGAATTAATAGATTTTCGTCATAAAAAAATATATATTCTAATAATAAAAAATATCTTGGAATTCCTTTATTTTTAAATTATGAACCTTTATATTTATCTTATTTAAACTAGGTTGACAGCTATTTTGACCATCTGTTGATCGCAGATTCAATGGATATGTTCGTACATTTTGCGATTTTTCTATTTCGGTGATTATCCCTCAAGTACAAACTCACAATTTTATTTTGCTGCCTAAGTATTGATGATATTTCTGCTATCAATAAAAAAACCCGATGACAATCGGTTCGGTAGTTCAGGAGAAGAAACTTCAGAAAGATTGCATTGAAGTCTACATGAGCTTCGCTCCTCGCTGTGCCCAATAACATAAAGTTTATTCAGAATGATAAAGCTTATTTAATAATATAATTTATGTTTGGCTCATCATTATCAATTAGCTAATAATATTTCCTGTTTTATTTCGTTTTGTTATTATGTTGTTTGTAATTTAGCTTAATTTTATCGATCGGTATCTTTAATGAACTCCTAAGGGACTGACAGGACTCATTTCAAAGCAATTTCAATATGAAATAAAATGGATTGATGTAAACTTTAAAGCCCTAGATCAATCTTATTTAACTTACTTTCAACGGTAACTTAGCTGAATTAAAATTATTATTTTAGTATTTTTTTTTAATTCATTTTCTTTAAAACATAATTGGAGCTTTTCTTTTTTTTTTATTTCGTTCAGTTTTTTTATCAAAAGCGGTTTTGGTCCATGCGTGTAAAGTCAAAGTTAAAATAATGTAACATAATCGTTAACATTTTGTGTTACATTAAGTAGAAAGCGCCGGTTGAAATTTAATAAACATTATTCTAATCGGTGCCAGTAGCTTTCTCTGGCGCTTCATTTGAACCAAGAAATAGTTATCAATATTTTTGGGCTATAATGAGGTATAGGATTTTATTAAAAGATTATTATATTTATTATTTACTTAAAGATTATTATTAAGGCTTTTTATTGATCAACTATTTATAAAATTATCATATTGTATTTATATTTGTAAAGCAAAGAATCTCGAAGTCATTCAGTCAGATTTGATCAGTCATAGTCGATGTAAGTTCTCAAATGGATCTAACATCAGCCATGAGGAATAGGCATAATACAAATATTATAAGAACTCTTTAAAATCTTTAAAATATATATATATATATATTATTCGGCTTTGGGGACATTTTGAATTACTACTAATAATAAAGTACTAATTCCTAGAATATTATATATAAAGTAAATAAAAATGTCCCAAAAGTCCCAAAAGGAGAAATATAAATATCATATATATTATATGTATGTATATCTATCTATATATATAAAGAAGGATGTTTGTATATATGAAATCGATGAACTCAGGAACTATTGGACCGATAATTATGAAAATTGGTATGTATATGTATTTTCCCATGGAGAAGGTTTATATGGTATGCCCATTGATGTAACTTGCCACCAGGCGGCGCTGTCAAATATAGACTTCCGCCCCGTTCAACCGATTGTCATAAAAGTTGGTATGACCATGTATGTTTCCTCGAAGAAAACGAATATGCTATGTCCATTAATGTAACTCGCCACCAGGCGGCGCTGTCAAATATCGACTTCCGCCCCGTTCAACCGATTGTCATTAAAATTGGTATGACCATATATTTTTCCTCGAAGAAAACGAATATGCTATGCCCATTGATGTAACTCGCCACCAGGTAAAGTAAGGGTTAGCCCAGCGAGGCGGGCTGGGTTCGCTAGTATATATATATATTTATATATGTATATCGGATTGTCGGGGACGCGGTGCTCTGCGAACGGCTGGACTCTTTGGCATTGCGTAGAGACGTGGCTTTTTTGTGCGTCTTCTACCGCATTTACAACGGTAATGTTCCGAAGAACTATTCGATTTGATGCCTGCCGCCGAATTTCATCACCGCACAGCGCGCCATCACCTCCAGTATCATCCTTACCACCTGGATGCGTGGCGATCCTCTACTGTGCGGTTTTCAAGGACATTTTTTCCACGTTCCACTCGCTTGTGGAACGAACTCCTTTTGGTGGTATTTCCAGATCGGTACGACATGGATACCTTCAAAAAAGGCGTCTACTCCTACCTACATGGCCGGCAACACTCTTGTGAATCCTCGGATGTTGCAAGAGTTCATGGGCGACAGTGATCACAAGTCATCTGTGACCCACCAGCTCGTTTGCCCTCCTCTTCCATATAATAAAAAAACAAAAAAAAAATATATGTGTATAATTTTGTAACAAAATTGAAAGTAATGGAATATTTCATATTATTTATGCTATAAGCATATGCAATACATAGAGTATTGTCGGACAAAATCCACTTGGTACTAAGTACTTTCAAATTGCTTCCCGATGCTATTAGCTTTACTAATATTTTATGTTTTATATACTTGGATATTATATAATAACATATATTTAACATAACATTTCTTGGTGGTAGACCATAACATCGGGTCGCCGGCAAAGTTATCACCCATCGGGCAAAGACGTGCCGCAAAGCGACCTAGTCGTGTTCCGGCACGTTGCTCGATGAAGCCGTTAATGGGAAATGGGTCTGAACAGCTGCGGTGCGTTGGCGAACCGGTTTGACGTCAAATTGGTGTTTGTTTTATCGGGTGTCTAGTCGAGGAGGGTAGCGGGCCGCCCGCAGATAGTTGGGGGCCCAATTAGTGGGTTAGCCACCCACGAAAGGCTGCCCCGCCAGCTGCGAAAATTCCCAGGGTGGCTCCATCGTGCTGGTTGGCGACCAGACGAGGAGGCCCGATGGCGATCCCTGGGGGGGTTCGGGCGTCCCCGCAGTCTCCAGACTAGCCTCCCAGTGGCAAGACATCACCAATTTCAACGTCGGGTTCGATACGTACCGCCTCGTTCAACTGCCATTTCCCATTCCTATTCACTTTTATTTTATTTTTTTTATGAGGAAAGTTAAAAAGAAGAAAATGTTTTTACCGCGGTTGCACTCCTCCTCATTTAAAGTGCACCTCACTTATATCAGGGGTTTGCACTCTAATATCCTAGCTGTCCATCACCACCTGGAGACAGAGCAGCCGCACCTCTTCTTTTTGACGGAGACGCAGATACAATGTCCTTTGAGCGCTGCGCACCTGAGTTATCCCGGATACACTTTAGAGCACAACTTTCGCTCACGTGCCGGAGTCTGTGTGTACGCGCGGAACTACCTCTGTATCCAGCGTCTCCGTCAACTTGAAGACCCCACTTTTTCTTCTATATGGGTTTTAGTAGACACAGGAAACGAAAAAATCCTGTATTCCTGTGTCTACCGTTCGCACAGCGGTGACCAGGAACTCGATTATTTGAGTATCTCGGTGAGGCTGCTGATATGGCTTTGCGTCAGTACCCTACAGCGCAGCTCGTCTTTCTGGGGGACTTTAATGCTTGTCATCAGGACTGGCTGTTCCTGTACCAGAAGACCGACCATGCTGGAAGAGAAGCGCGGAACTTTGCGTTGTTCTTAAACCTCTTTCAGCTGGTGAGGCAAGCGACAAGGGTACCAGATGTGGTAGGCCATACAGCCAATTGCCTGGACCTTCTGCTGACAACTGATCCGGACAGGTATCGTGTTGAGGTCACCTCCCCCTTGGGAACCTCCTATCACTCTCTGGTGAAATCTGTATTTACATATTCCCCCCCAGCTCTCGAACCACATGGTATTAGGCGAGTATGGAAATACAAGTCATCAGATTGGGATGAGATGCGGCACTTTTTTTGCGTCTTACCCTGGGCGGCAGGTCTGCTTATCTTCTTTGGATCCGTCAAGTTGCGCGGATGCTATAACTGATGTGGTGCATCAGGCAATGGAGTATTTTATTCCTTTTGCTGAAGTTCCCTTCGGTGGTACAGCTCGCCCATGGTTTAATGCCGAATGTGGTCATGCTTAAGACCGAAAACATTTGGCATACCTCATTTGGGCTGATGCTCGAAGCCGAAAAACTCCGGATGTAAGTACAAAGAAGAGAGCCTTTAACCTAGCTGCCAAGTCCTACAAAAAGGCACTGCGGAAGGCTCGTCTCGATCGAATCGCTAAGAATGGCGAAAAGCTCTCTGTCAGACCAACTGGCAGTCGAGCTTTCTGGTCTCTTGCGAAAGCGATCGAGTCGAATTTCTGCCAACCCTCACTGCCAGCTCTGCTGAAGCCGGACGGATCCCTGGCCCACACAGCAACAGAGAAAGCGAATGTACTTGCTTCTCTGTTTGCTGATAATTCGCATCTAGACACTGACAATGCTTCTCCAGCACATCTTCCTCACTGCGGTATTTTGATGCCTGAAATCCGCATCACTAACAAAGAGGTATGGAGAACAATGTGTCGTTTAGATGTGAATAAAGCCAGTGGTCCTGATGGTATACCAGCCATACTGCTCAAGACATGTGCAGCTGAGTTGTCTCCTGTACTGACACGTCTGTATCGTCTCTCTTTCAAGACTGGAATAGTGCCGAAATCCTGGAAGCTTGCCAACGTACAACCCGTGCCCAAAAAAGGCAGCCGTGCTGATCCTGTCAACTACAGACCGATTTCAATCACTTTCATACTCTGCAAGATTATGGAGCGTGTATTGAACTCGCGCCTTCTAGCATACCTAGAAGGTAACGATCTCCTCAGTGACCGACAGTACGGTTTTCGCCTTAATAAGTCTACTGGGGACCTCCTAGTGTATGCTACACACATTTTAGGCGAGGCCATCGAGAAGAACGGAGAAGCGGTCGCCGTCTCCCTGGACGTCTCGAGGGCATTTGACAGGGTTTGGAATGCGAGCCTTATAAGCAAGCTTTCAGCGTACGGTATATCTCCTGGTCTGATCGGCTGGGTAACGGACTTTCTGAGCCAGAGATCTCTCCGAGTAGTTGTCGATGGGTGTTCCTCGGAATCCTTGACAATAAATGCCGGAGTGCCTCAGGGGTCTGTTCTTTCTGCAACTCTTTTTCTGCTGCACATTAACGATCTGTTGAAGCCCGGTATCTATGGGTACGCAGACGACAGCACAGTTGTAGAAAGATATCTGCCGAGTACTCGGGCTAGTCGGGATCAAGTACAGTCTGAAAGAGAAGCCATGGTGCAACGTTTGAATGACAAACTTCAGGCAGTCTTCACATGGAGCAATGCCAATCTTGTCAAGTTCAACGCCACCAAAACGCAGACGTGTCTGTTCACCGCCAAAAAGAGCCCTTTCACCTTGACTCCTACTTTCCAGCTCCTACTTTAATGTATCCTTAGAATACAGTGACCGGCTTCAGTTGTTAGGCTTAGAGATTTCCCCGAACCTCAACTTTGGTCGGTTCATTGAGTCCAGAGCAAGAGCAGCAGCAGCAAAGCTTGCCGTTCTTGCGAAGGTTCGGCAGTACTTTACACTGGGACAACTTTTTGTTTTATACAAAGCACAGATCCGGTCGTGTGTAGAGTACTGTGGCCACATATTTGCTGGTGCCGCAAAGTCTCATCTTGCAGTTCTGGACTCAATTGAGAGGCGAGCAAAGAGGCTCATAGGTGATCCCGAATTGGTCGAAGCCGACCTCCAAAGCCTTGAACACAGATGTAGAATTGCTAGCCTCTCAGTATTCTATTGGATACATTTTGGTGAGTGTGCGCAGCAATTACACGATCTAATTCCCCCGGCCCCCTTCCATCATCGGACTTTCCGACGCACGGCAGGAATCCATCCTTTTGTTGTGGACATTCCACCTGTCCGAACGAAGCGCTTCGTCTTTTTTGCTGCGTACAGCAAAGGATTGGAACAGCTTGCCTGCGTCGGTATTTCCGACCAAATACAATGTGGATACATTCAAGAGAAGAGTGAATAGGCTGCTAGGGTAATGCGCTTTACCACCTAAGACTACATTCCACTTATCATCAGGTGGAATGTAGTCAAGCATTGCCCTTGATTATATATAAAAAAAATTTAAAAAAAACTTTGTATAACAATAAAGCCAATATAAAAGTTAACATAACAGTTTTTTTAAATGTGATATAAATATCAAATTTACTACTTTGTTTTTATGATACTTATTACATATATTGATGTATATAATTAAAACCAACTGATCTATAAACCAAACGTACCCTTACACATATTTTCTTTAATAAAATAACATACAATGATCTCAAAAATTACGATTTAGTCGAATACCTTTTTACTGTTTATATAATTACGTACTAATTTAAGGACTTATTTTTACTATATGTTTAAATATATTTCAAACATTAATTTCGGTAGTGGCATCTTTTCAATGTTTATCTATACTGCAAAGTTAGAAACATTGGTTAGGATCTTCGAAAGAAACCTAATAGATGTCACCACAGTCCCGATAAAGACGATCACATATAGAATGCTTAATTCACCGAGACGAACAGCGATACGGTAGCTCAGTTGGTAGAGCGACCGGACGGTTTCCCAGTAGTCGCGGGTTCGAATCCCTGCCCGTATCGGTTTATTTTCATTCTATATTTATATAAATTTAAATAAGCTTAACATGGCTATACATGTTTAAATATATTTCAAACATACACAAATATTACTAAATACACAAATATTACTTAATACATAAACAAATATATATTTGCTATTGTATATTTTTTTTGATGTAATAGATTAACCAAAAAACATTTTTATCGGTCTGACAAAAAAAACCCAAACCTATGCGATTATCACATTTTTGACAAAGAGATCACAGTGGTATGTGCTTTCTGAAACTCATTTGAGTGAAATAATGCATCTGACTATAAGCTATTAACTGAACCGATGTACAAAAAGTAGTAAAATTTTCTACAAAAATCATTTATTTCTTAGGTTTTAATGATATCTGAGTAATTTAAAACAATTTACCAATATATTTCCAAGTATAAACGCCTCAACAAATAAGTCAAAACAAACATAATCATGTGTTTCTACAAATAAATAGATAGGATTGGATTTATCTTTCAAAGTCTTGTGTAAATTACTTATTAATTGATGATTATTATGCAGTAAGATGTGAACAGACCAAAGCTTCGGAGAATGTTCTCCAAATTTTTTTTATTTATATATACAGGGTTATTTGTAATTATTTGGACACCTCTTGGAAGTCGCCTCTATAACAATTTTAATTACATTTGTTCTACGACCATTCAAAATAAATAGTTTTTAAAAAATAAATTTTCCCATAACAAATTTATTTGTTGTATCTGAAATGGCATTAACTCTGAGCGTGGGTATGGTGGTCGGGCGTTGACCTTTTAAATACTTCTCACAAAATACAGGGCAATAAAAAAGGAGGGAGCAAATATTTTTCTATTTCGTTTATTTAGTATTGTGTATTAAGATTCGTAAAAACTCGTAGAACAAATGTAGTTGGGATTGATGTAGAGAGGCTGCCTGTAAGAGTAAAACATTCATAAGAGCTTTGAATATTAATACTCTGACCTTTAAAATAACGCTAATTAATGAGGATAAAAATGATTATTATCTTAATTGCTTTTATATTTAATACTTTATTTTTAAAAATCAATTATACTATTTAAAAGACAATTTGGTGATAAAAATAATTTCTTTATTTAGTTTCAAAATAAAGTAACTGTGTAATTTTAAAGTTTCTGTAGTATCAATTTAAAATTAAATCTTTGTTTAATAAAATTGTTACCAAACAAATTCGATTCGATTAAACAAATCACAAGAGTTTGAAACAATTTACTTATTAATGTTAACAGGATTTAATAAACACTTTTTAATAGATCATTGACATGAAAAGTAATTTTCTTACTTTGTATTTGAAAATTCATTGAAAAATTCGGTTACAATGTTTATTACCCTGTTAATAAATCACTACATTGTGTTGCAAAATATTTACTTTGAGAAATATATAATAATAATGAAAGTTGTTTTACCTTGCTTCATGCTTGTGAACAAACGAACAGACGCTCCACCTATTGTTAAGTAGCCGTCACCCACGAAACTCGGTAAAAATGGAAACTTATATTGTTGTTATTGTGTGTATGTTAATGTATATAGAAGGAAAGGTGGGGAACCGGAGAAGGAAGGAGAGGAAGGAAGAAGGTTTTCTTGCGGCGCTCCCTAATAATAATTTATAAAATACTAGCCGACCCGACAGACGTTGTCTTGTACACGCGTCTTTAATTTAAAAAATCAAACTTAAAAAAAATATATATTAAAAAGTTATCACAATGTCTGACGTCATTACATTACATTTATCATAATTCGACCAATCGATACCGTATGAATATGTAAATAAAGATTTTTTGTTTGAATAAATGAATTTGTTTGAATATTTTTTTTTTAATTTCACTTTTTACGTAGCGAAGCACGTATCGGGCCGCTGCACTGGTACTAAAATATTTTTCTTATTTCTATCGCAACGTCAACTGTCAGGGCAGACTATAATTAAAATATAATATTATTTAATATTTGACTTTGCCATGGTAACGCAGTCCGTCGGAACCAATGTGAAACATTCCAAAACCACCACCTACTTACACATTAAAAATTAATCAAAAAACCATTTTAAAGTGGACCAAATTGTGAATCTAAACAATTCTTAAGTCCCCTTGAACACACACAAAGAATTTCATAAAAATCGGTCCAGTCGTTTAGGAGGAGTTCAGTGACATAGACACGCATACAAAATATATATATATAAAGATTAGAATGAAATTAAACATTTGACACGAACAATATGCCATAGCTTGACAAAAGTATAACAAAAGTGAGAGAAAGAAAATAGTCAGTTTAAAGTGAAAGAAGCAGTCAGTTTAAATGAATTTTCAGCACATTTTACGAATGACATGCAATTTTACTTTAAAACCCATACAGCCACGGAAACTAGAATAGGTTTAAGATAAGATAATATTTCGATTTAAAAGTACGTCTCTGTGAAACAAGATAGCTCACGAACAGACAGATGTCTTGTTCTCAGAATTTTAAATTGCTTGGTTTAGTCAGTTTAAAATAAATGGTAGAGCACTTCTATTATTCTGACTTTGTTCAATTGTATAGTAGATAAATAACATAGTTATTAAAACATCTCAAAAATATTTTAGTAGTGAAAAAATAGAATTGCTGTGTAAAAAAATATCCTATAATTGAAAATGTAACTGATCAAAAAAGGTATACGTCTATACAAGTCCCAGTGGCTAGAGACCACCTTTCTAATTATAGAATGAGCCCTTTAGCTCAGGTTGGTTACAGGTCATAAAATTTTTCCAAGTTATTCTTATAAGATATATAAAATAGGAGTTCCTTTTCGTTGGCCTGAACAAATAAAAATTGCCACGGCCAGGAGTCGAACCCTGAACCTGTCAATTTAAAGAAAAGCTCCAGCTATGCCAGATGGTCTTTTCTTAATTTTTTATATATAATCCAATAAATCATAATAAAATACTTGAGGAGTTTATTACACAGGCACTATTTTGTTATAATAATAATATGAACGAGGACTTGGATACATTATATCAGAAAGACAAGTCGGTTATTATTACAGATGCGCAGAATATTTGGTAAGTCTTTTTCGGCGTATTCGGCCGAATTATTCGGTTTTGGCGCCAAATATATTCGGTTCGAGTATTTTTTTTGACTACTCGACACGATAAAAAAACTGAAAGACAAAACTAAGATTTAAGACGTGTTAGAAGTCAAATAAACTTTATAATGTAGTAAAATAAAGCAATTTAGCTTCAAATCAACAATTATCTCGAAACATATCAAGTCCATATATTTATTTTATTTTTGCTAACCTGCAATTAGTATTTAGTATAGTTAACAATTATTTTGAAACTTACATAAGAATTTATTTTTAAGCTCCGAAACAATATTTTTAAACAAATCCACATATTTATTTATCTAGACAGCAGGCACATGTAACGTACATGTTAGATTCTGTTTATAACAAACAAACAACAAATGCCAAATATTCGGTTCGGTAAAGGTTAAACCAAATAGTATTCGGTTATTCGGCGAAACCACTATTCGGCAAACTTTACATTACATGAAAAATATTATCCTGCAGGACAAAGTTTATATGAAGAAAATAAAACTCGAAAGGAAAATCAGAAATTTGTATATATTTTATTTAAATAATGGTCTAATTACTACAACGTTACTGCTGCTGCCATAATATGTTTTTTTACTCACAATAAAGTCCGCTTTGAATATTTATATTTTACAAAAGACCATTACTTAACCTTGGACCTGTTACTTTCTATCTTTCTTATTAGTAAATTGCAAACCTGTAAAACCGTGGAAAGCTTTTAATAAATATCAATATTTACAATATTTTTATGTGTTATCGTAACTCAAGATTTAATAAGTTTAACATTTTAAAACTTATTGGATGAAAAGAAAACAGTACACGGGAAGTTTGATATATTTTCCCAAATATTTATAATAATACTATGTACCAGTATATAACATCATTTGAACCTTTTATAATATGATAACTGTATCTTCGAATGCTTATTAGGCAACGTCAATACTTTCCTAATACATATTAAGCTCGTTAAAACTTAGAGGTTCTAATTTGACTCGTATACAATTTAAAATTGCCTTACTTGATTGTTTTATTTATAAACATTATTTCATTTTAAATTTTAAAATGTTTCTATAATAGAGAAAAGGTTGTTGTTATTATATTATCATTTTGTTGTAGCACAATACTGTGATACTATTTATTTTATCTATACACACATATAAAATACTTCTTCTTGTAACTAAAAAACTAAACATTGGATGCTCAAATTAATATCTCGAACTTTTAAAAGAATATAGATGAATGATTCTCATCTCAGGATACATAGTACTATATAAATGCACCCAAAGATCATCTTCACGTAAAGAGATTTACCACACTTAGGAGACCAGTCTCAACAGTGCGGTCACTTAGGTGTATCAAACTCGTCCTTTAGCTCTTAGACTACTTATTCTTAAAGAATATTTCGCTCACTTAAGGATGAACTTGTCTAAAAGTAAGTATATCATATAAATATAGATGGTGCAATATTCAGGAAATAAGTATTTTAGAAAACGACTACTTAATTAAGGCTCGCATAATTGCATAATATCTGTATAATAAGACATTGAGTACTTTTTTTTTCGTTAGGCTATATATAGTACTTAGTACAGTTAAATAGACTACATAAAACGCTGTCAGCATATTTACGAGTCTGTAAGAATAGAGTCTAAACTGCGCCTCTACGGACTCTTACAAAACCAGACTTAATAAAATGATTTAGATACGGTTGTGTGCAGTATGGCATTGAAATATATAATGATAGGTTTGGTGTTTGTGGGGATGTGTATACAAAAAATAAATAATAATTTATTTTATCAACAAAAACAAAATAAAATACGACGGTGATAAATATTAAAATATACGGTTCTGTAACCTTACGTTTAAACAATTAAAATATTGTTATTAAATTTATACAAATAGATTTGTAAAGTATTAAGATTAAGTAGACTTAATCTAATAAAGTCGAAGAGTTTTTTGTTTATTTAAAAGATACAGTTTATGTATTTGATAGCATTTTTTTTTTGTAATTATAGCATCAATTACAAACCTTGGAATCTATATTAAGCCTACGAACGATTCCTTCCGTAGCTGCCATACTCCACGCAGACGAAGTTGCGGCCAACAATTAGTTTGTCATAAATCTTTAAACTTTTCTCTACATTCTGCTACACTTGGAATAAAACAATATTCAGCACTTGGCATATTAAAGAGGAAATATTGAAAATAAAGTGGGTGCTTCTACAGACTTGAAGAGACCTTCAAATGAATTAAATCAAGAGTGCTGGCTCTCCCTAATGGACGAAATTGCTTGAGTCTTGTTGAAAAGATCGTTATTATGTGACTAAAATATTTAGTTCGTATCTTTTACTGTATAATTTAGAGAATAAATTTTATTTTATTGATAACTTAATAAAAAGGAAATACAAAAACTGTTGTGGTAATATTGAAGCAAAAAAAAACTAAATTATTGGTATAAATAAAACCTCATGTAGTGTTATAGGGATTGGTTAATTAATTAATTATTTTAAAGAACAATAAGGTAATTTATATTACAAGATTAGAATTCAGTAAGAAATTATATTTATTGTACGAAAAAACGTAATGTGCGTTTCGATTGTGATCATATTACCAGCTTATATACCTTACGTCTAATTATTGTATAAGTTATAATTGTGTTATGAGGTTATTTATAACTTAATAAAAGGTATACCAATACCTCGCTGGCACTTGTAGAAGCCAAGAACCGTCATTATGACTCATCAACGAGATACAGAAGCGTATTATATTACTGATAATACAAGCTTTGTTATAACATATTGTGTTTTATATATAATAGAGTTTAACTATTGTTGTATAAAAATAAAACAGTGACATGTATTGATTATTTTTAAATATAATTTTATTCTTAATTAATTATTAACACAAGAACTTCTATAAATCTCTCTAGTTCAATATTTATGTCACAAATTTCGACATAGATGTATATTTATTTACTTACAACGTTTTAAATTATATTTGATTTTTATCTTTTTCTTTCTTAATATAGTAGCACCAAATGCATTAGTAATTAAATAAATGTCCGCTATATCACGACTAAGTTTATAAACGTTTAATTTTCCTTTTAGTTATATCAAGATATTTAACAATATACATATATTTATTAATTGAAAATGTTTACCAACATTTTAGTTACGTTGTAATTGTGATATTTTGCTTTATATGGACATCTCTTACAAATATACCCGGCTTCACATTCGTCAACTGTACCTCAATTTGCCCTACTAGTTTATTTAAAGTTCGATTTGAGTGTGAATACCGAATGTTTGGCAACTAGTCGAGCAAACACTGGGATAATTAACGTAAGTACAGCCACGAACATAAATACAAACGAAATAATTAATTGTTTTTTTTATGTTTATTTATATCTATATATAACATCTACTTAATAAATAAAAACTACGTTAATGCTCTCAGTCTGCAAATTAGGATAAAAACTGTAAGTTTAAACGTGTGTATATGTCAATATATAAATAAGATAAATTTAGATATGTAATATATTGTGGAATGATTTTATAATTAATTTAATATCTTATTCAATTATTTTATTTTAATTATTATTTTTTTTTGTAAACAATTTTACAATTTTAATTTAGCTGTAGTTGTATGATATATTATTTTCAAGTATGATATTTTACATTTAGGTTCTATTTTAGTTTACATTTGTACTAATGCTGCTGTAGGACAACTACAATTTTGCGTGAGTGGACAAAGTAATTTACTCAATGAGTTTCTTGAAGATATAGATGGAGATACAATTGGATGTAGCTAGAGTTTAGAGTTAAAGTTTTAAAATGGATTGCCGAATTATCTTAATTTTTTAATGGATTATATAGACATTTGTATGTTTTCAAAATTCTTTAGGACTATAAACTAATTATTTATATATTACATATATATAGAGCAATCACAACGACGATATCTTACAGAAAATTATACAGATTTCGCAAGGACATTACAAAATTTAGACAGTACTTATTTTACTAGGTACTTATCACTAGGTTTGCCAGCTGACAGGAAAGACTCATAGTACGACATACATACTGATTAAACTATTCAAATATATACTGTTAGTCATATTTATTTATAATAATTTAAATGGTAAATACATTGGAATTTACATGTTTTAGTTCATAAGTTTCAACAGTAGCGCCACCTACATAATTAATTATGGAATATTATTTAATATTTACTGTTAAATGTTTTAAGCATTAGAAGCATAGAATATTTTAACATAATGTTTAATCTTTTATTAATTATTAGAACTTATTATAAGGTATAAATAATATCATCTGTAAGTTGGTTATGAAATTGTAAATTACCCTCGCCTAAATATTATAGTGTTAAAAATATTATAAAACGAGTTGTAAGGGCTGCTCTCGCCCATTCTATTACAAATGGTTGGATATTAAACATTGAAGTGCAAGTACTGTGTATTACTGAAACAAGTCTTAACAAGTCAGAAGTGTTCGACCGCTGTAGTATTACGCGCCACGTGTCGATATACACCGTTCGCAAGATATCCTGTCCAAGAATGCTGATGAAGATGATGTGCTGCCACTGCCGTTGAAAAGCCACGAAAATAAGAGACGACGTTAAAGTTACGTCTAAGAATGCTGATGAAGATGGAGTGCTGCCACTGCCGTTGAAAAGCCACGAAAATAAGAGACGACGTTAGAGTTAGTATTTGGGCCTTCTCCGAGTGCTGCTGTAGTAACCTCAAGCGACAAGGAGTCGTAGATCTAAAATGATATTGCAAGTACGTATGTTTTTTTTTTCTTAATACCCACGTTTTGCCATCTGCTTAGCAGGCTAATTATCTAGCTGGTTATTTGGCAGCATGCTCAATATAGAATATTAATAACTTTGTAGCTTGAAGTTAATAGCACTACTATTAAATTCTATTCATCATATATATCATATTCACTATTAACCATATCCTGTTAAAGTTCAATCATATGCGAAATACAATAAGAGCCTGAATATTTACCAAAACTTTACAGTGTTATTAATACAATATCTCTCCATACATGTTTACATCGCTTGGAGTCTTTGGTGAAGACGTACGTCGGAGATGGAAAACTCTATACTACTACTTGACTGCTAATCTGGAAGGGAATTCGTTGCTATGTTATGAAAATCAACAACATACCAACATCTACTGGAAGAAGCGGTCAACCAAGTACTTTCTTCCTGATCGCGGGATGGCAGTGCAAGCAAGCAGCACTATACAACGATGGACCTGAATACAACGACAAGGTGACAGACAAAACTTTATTATAAGAAACTAGCCCTAGAAAAGTTTTGCATAATTAAGTGACCATGTGATTTATAATATTATTGTTACTACGTATACCAACTTTCAAAGCTTTTAAGACCCAGTTGTAGGTTAGAACGCGATTTTTTTTTCTTTGCTTTTATTAAGTTACTAGCTGTAGGCCGCGGCTCCGCCCGCGTGTAGGTCGCTTTTCGCGTAATCTGTGGAAACTACAATTATCCAGACCTATAATAGACTTATAGTTAATTCTATAGTATCCTATTCAAGTGGAAATTTTATCTATATAGGCATTACATTGCTACGATATCAAACTGAAAATAATAACATACATCTACATCACACACACACGACCAGGAGATTATTCAGATATACGCATATGGATTTGAAATATTATGTTTTTGACAATATAAGTATAGATATAGAAAATCAAATGCTGTTTAGAGCAAGGTTGTTCATAATTGAATGTATGTGACATTTAAATAATTTATTTGGATAAGGAATAATATCGTAATTATTAAAACACCTTCGAAAGTGTATATTATTTTAGAACTAATTTCATAACCATAGAAAACGTTATAGTGAGTCAACCTTAAAAGCTAGATATATCTGGTCGCGGACTTCTTTTTAAAACATTTAAAGAGAAACAATTTCATAAAACATCATTTTTGCGTAACTTTCACCGTTTTCGCAGCGCACACAGTTTTTTGTTTATTTTTTTTACACCTGGCGTTAGAATATTCAAGTTTTAGTAATCATCCCTAATTTTTTGAAAATGAAACATAGCCTATGTCACTCGGGAATAGTGTAGCTTGCCAACGGTGAAAGAATTATTAAAATCGGTCCAGTAGTTTCGGAGCCTATTAATTTCAAACATACAAAAAAATAAACAAACCTTTCCTCTTTTTAATATTAGTTTAGATATAACTGACGCGGTAGTTGAGACTTTGAGACTTGCAATATAAAAGTAATGTTAGTATTTTATTTTACGATTTAGGCTTTAATGTCTATGACAATATAATATATGACATGGAAGTGAACACTCTCAATGAAGGGGTAATATTCGGTTTACAAAATGTATGTAGGTTATTTAAAGAACGATTTCTTAAAAAAAAAGAGTAGGTATATTCATTTGTAAATGATTAAAATATAAAACCCAATATTAAACAAAAAGAAAAGGAATAACGTTAGATATTTATATATATTTTTTTTTTAAAGTAGCACTTAACATCATAAAACTATTTTCAAATCGTAATGATCCTTTTGTTTAAGATAGTAAATAGTAAGTAGTTCCTTATAGTATATGGATATATATTTACACAATATGAATAGATGAAGTATAATTTTAATTTATACAGATTAAAATGTAGACTTGTTTCCTTTCAGAGAAATTAAAATTCTAGAATATCTTATAGATAGACTTAAATAAATATGACTCGGTAAATATTACACTCCATAAATTTGGTAGGGTCAGATCTAAATGGCCTTGAGGACCGTATGGAAATATTTTGCCAATGCTTTGACGCTATAAGGGGTAGATTTAGATATGTTTACATTTATTAAATAGGTAAAGATTTGAATTCACGATATTATTTTATTACTTCTGCAACTATATTTTATTTTGTTTTGCTAAAACTACTCCATAGATCTTAAAATATTTATATTTAATTTTGAATTTGTAAGTTTAGCATCAGGTTTCGATAGACGTTCGTTTTTAAAACCAAGTTGGATACTAGGTTATCCACGAGGATAGGGTTATGCCATATCAAGTGGAGAAAATAAATTTTATGGAACCCAATAATATCTGTTTTGAGAAGTTTCATTGGTTACTTTCATAAATCAAATTTGCTTTAAAAAAACCATTTTTTTAGGTGGGTAAAAATAAAGTTTAAAAACGTTTAAAATCTGAACCGGTACTGTCTAAATATAATCCCGAACTAAACAGACTAATTCAATAATAACGCGTATGAATATGAAGCAATGATACTGGTATTTATTACTAAAACATATTTCTATTATCTTTTATTTGACCGTTCAAAATATTTACTGAGTGTTAAGTTCTCAGTAGTAAGTATCTGTACGAATTTATGATCTTAAATTTTGAATCGATTATTGAAAAGGTAAAACGCAATAGGTATTCCGAAATAAATTCGTTAGAATCGATAAATTATTTCAGAATGATGATAATATAGGTTTAACATTTAGATCGATTTTAAACTACACCAATAAACGCGTACATTTCGTATTAAATTGTAAAAAAAAAATAAAGCAAGCAATTAGGTCTTCTAAATCCCTATTAAAAAAAAAAAACTTTAAACGATATGCGTGGCACTCGATTATTTAATTTCCGATAGTATGTTAAAGAAGAAAAGAAATAACTACGATGAATTATCTTACACGCGTTTTTGAACTGTCAAATCGAGGAATTATATAAATCCACAGTAAAAGTTTTACTAAACAAGAAATAATTGCATACCTTAACAATATACCATAATTGACAGTTCAGACAGTTCAAATTAGGTATTTCAAATTGATGAACTTTAAAAAATATATATATAAATTTCTAGGTTATGACTGTTTGTTACTTAAAAATGGAATTATTATAAAACATGCCTCCTAAATATTCTTATTAGCAATATGAAACATAAACACGTTAGACTTAAAGACTCTGGTAACTTGAACTCTAGACAAGACAAACATAAGAAATTTAGCAAGGAATATATATTGTCGTACCTTAGGGTATAAGAAGTAATATTATATATGGCACGGCCTCCTAAACCCCAAGCCCCAACCCCCTAAATTTCCAAGAATCGTATTATTTTCAGTGTAACGTTTGTAAAATTTAATGCAGTTGAATTCTATTAAATAATTTATACTGTAGATAATAATAAAACAAAAAATAAAATACGTTTTGAATAATTGTATCATTCATTGTTTCGATTACGATTCGATAGGTATACAATGTACAAAATTACGATTTCAAACTCGGAATAAAATTAATAACACTTTTATAACAAGTGATTGAAAATTTAATGGACTTACGTTTTAATGCTTTATAAATAAATTAGTTAATCATTAGTTATTGATTTAGTGCAAATTAGAACAATTGGAAATAATAATATAAATAGTAAACTTCTAAGGAAATATGCTTGGTTTTATAAAGTTCTCCAATTGTATGAAAAGTATCGTTACATCTTCAAAATAAAAAAGAGGACTATAAAAATGTTCTATTACCACTAATGATTATTTTTTTTAGTTAAGAATATTTTCAATATTGATACGGACAGAGTAAATAAAGAATGTAAAAATGTAAAAAAAAAAAAAAATATTTATTTATAAAATCTTTATTATACAAAGAAATTTATACAATTGGCGAACTTAATGCTATAGTACTTGACACCTACTAATTATCTAGAAGTACCCTCGACCCCTAACAATATATTACAATTTCTTAAATAAAAAGAACTGCTTATTTTATTTATTTTATTTTAAAAACTTATTGCACATACAATTATTACAAAAAAAAACAGTAGTAGGATGTTGATATAGTAAGAAATTTTTGAGCAAAGGCGGTCTTATCGCTTAAAAGCGATCCCTTACAGACAACCCTTGATGAGTAATGAATATTTGCAAGGTCATAGGATAGTGCAAGCATATTACAACGAGAATAAGAATTTATACATAAGGACACAATAAAAATAAAAACTATCGTTTTTAATTATATAAGTAATTAAATAATGATTATATATAAATATACACATACGCACATACATATACATACATATATCCGTATATATAAATAAATAGATAATCTATATAATATATGGTATACATACTTATGATAAAAATATATATTGCGTAGATAAATAATATTGCTTCAAACGATTTTTCAAAATTGACAGTGATTTAGAAGTTTGAATTTCTAACGGTAGATCATTCCAGAGTAATATTGAGAAATATATATAAATATTACAATTGTCGTGAATCTTGAATCGTGTTATGGTTAATAACTAAATGTAGCTTCCTTATTAACTACCTTTAAAGTATTTAAATTTTCTAAATTCGGGTGAATGAACATTTTCTTAAAATGTAAAATTTAAAACTGTTTCGATAAAATACGAAATCATTTAAAATTCATTTTTCTTTAAAAAAATATAAAGAAACTAACCAAATATAACAATACAAACGTAATACAAAGTAAAAACAACCTGCTACTTCCAACAAAACCCATGCATAGTATGAATTTCAAAGTCATATATCTCTGTAGTCTGATCATTAATATAGCCTAACAAAATGAGCTTGGTTTGCTTTTATTAGTTAAAGATTTATTTGCTTAGAATGAGTTTTAAAAAGTTAAAATTAAATATATGTTCATAACAATGATATTAATAAGTAAATTATTGAATAATGTGTTGAGTACCAAGTGGGTGTGTTACGTGGTAAAAATATATGTAAAGTACCATGTTGGTGTAAAAATGATAACGTAATAACATGTTTGTGTGTTCCGTTGGTAGTAGTAAAAGTATAAGAAATACCATCTGTGTGTGTTCCGTTGGTATATAAAAAAAAAAATAAGAATAAACTACCATCTGTGTGTGTTCCGTTGGTAGTAGTAAAAGTATAAGAAATACCATCTGTGTGTGTTCCGTTGGTATATAAAAAAAATAATAATAAGAATAAACTACCATCTGTGTGTGTTCCGTTGGTAGTAGTAAAAGTATAAGAAATACCATCTGTGTGTGTTCCGTTGGTATATAAAAAAAATAATAATAAGAATAAACTACCATCTGTGTGTGTTCCGTTGGTAGTAGTAAAAGTATAAGAAATACCATCTGTGTGTGTTCCGTTGGTATATAAAAAAAATAATAAGAATAAACTACCATCTGTGTGTGTTCCGTTGGTAGTAGTAAAAGTATAAGAAATACCATCTGTGTGTGTTCCGGTGGTAATAGTAAAATTGAGATATATCCCATGTTGATGATGTGTGTCCATGGGCACCATATCATAACGGCATGTCCGTTGATCTGGCTTTTTGTAAGCAGCCTGGTTTGTCCGGTGCAAAGAGAACAAGTATTTATGATAAAAACGATTATTATTATATATTATTATTATATTAACGAGTATTTATGATAAAAATTATAATTATATTACGAGGACGTAATAAGATGTCAAAACGGCCGATAGTAAAGTTATATGTTGTATAAATGTTATGTAATTTCGCACATTAAAAGTATAATTGGATGTTTTTTTTTCTTGATGCATTGTATTTTTAATAATTTGTTTTTCTCTATAACATTGTAAGATCCTGAATTCAGATGACCATTTGGTCTACTGGTTTCCAGAATGTTTATTAAATTAGAAATTAGTCATTTAATATATGATGGTTGGTAATTAAAGAAATTAATGATACAATTACGAGGTCGTAAGATTACAAATCAGGAAAGGCCGAGTGTTAGTCATATTTATTTATAATAATTTAAATGGTAAATACATTGGAATTTACATGTTTTAGTTCATAAGTTTCAACAGTAGCGCCACCTACATAATTAATTATGGAATATTATTTAATATTTACTGTTAAATGTTTTAAGCATTAGAAGCATAGAATATTTTAACATAATGTTTAATCTTTTATTAATTATTAGAACTTATTATAAGGTATAAATAATATCATCTGTAAGTTGGTTATGAAATTGTAAATTACCCACGCCTAAATATTATAGTGTTAAAAATATTATAAAACGAGTTGTAAGGGCTGCTCTCGCCCATTCTATTACAAATGGTTGGATATTAAACATTGAAGTGCAAGTACTGTGTATTACTGAAACAAGTCTTAACAATACTTAACTACTATGCTTGTATACTTTCTAATTCTTGTTTATTATCTTTAATTGTACTTTATTATTCTTTTCTTTTCAGGTGTTCCAGAAGACCGAAGAAGAAGAAAACAGAAGAAGTATAAAAAAAAAAAAACTTACTCTTGTCCGTGTGGTGAGATTTTATGGATAGTCAGTAGTCAGTAGTAGTCCTGTCATCGGCCATCGAGGGGGAACCGCCCGTGTTTAGTTTGCGCTGGACGTTACCTAATAGTACGCAACCGAAGAGCTTGCTATGGCGTCCCAGCGCTTCCTTACTGGGCAATCCCCATCGAAGGCCTAGTGGTCGAGTCGTTCCATACACGCCGCCTGGCAATTGGTACATGTGGGCTTCTCTCCAATTGACCACACCGGGCAATCCGCCCTAAGGTGGTTGCCCCCGCAGTGGCTACAGGAGTCACCAGTCGCCTTGCAGAATCGCTTTCCATGCCCGTAGCCCAGGCACTTCGTACACTGAACCAGAGGGGACTGGTCGCCGACGGTGCACCTCTGGAGGTCGATGTGTATCCTTCCAGCGGTGGTGAGTACTCTTCAGAGGTGCGGCAATACCTGCAAGACGACATGGCTCTCCTGGGGGTTCCTTGTACATCGTCTATATTTCAGCTGCGCTCTGAACTCCTGCAGGGGTATTTCACCCACAAGGTCCGCATTTTGGTTTTTGATTGACGCTATTATTTCCTCGTCTTTGTTGTGGTTAAGGACATTCCTTATCACCACCATCGGATCCTTATTTTTAGCATCTTCTACCTTTAGTTTTGCGTCCTTCTCTTTTATTCTTTTTTTCAGTTTTTCCACCGTGTCTTTGGAGGCACAGCTTATAACCACTTTTTGGTCACGGGCTTTCCTAATGCGCTCGACCGCCAACCCACTGTTTCGGGCATCGGCGGCTCCTCTGACGCGCATTAGAATGTCCTCACTCGTGTCCCGCTCCACGGATGATGTCACGATGATTGTGTGGCACGGTTTCGGCGTTGGGTCCTGTAGTCTCGGTGCAGTCGCTGCGGCGGCCTCAGCATACGTCCTCTTTTTACTGACTTCGTCGATGATGCCGGCGAGCTTGTGCTCCGTCTCCTGGAGAGTCTTGTTTAACGCCGTCGCCTGCTGCACATGCGTCTGCTGGCTGGTCTTAGAGATCAAGTCGATCACGTCAAACGAAATCATTTGACGGACCGACTTGACCTTTTTCAGCAGTTCTCCTAATTCCGGCTTAACGTCAGCCGTGTTCCGCTCGGCAGCTAGATGAGCCAACTGCTGAGCATACTCTGACTCCTTTTTCGCTATCTGCTGCGACATCAGTACCTGGGTGCGTTCCAGTTGGAGCTGGAGGGTCTGTCTAAACTCGCTTAAACGAAGCACTATTTATAACAAATAATATTTTATAATATTATTTGTTATAAATTTAAAAAAAAAACAAAAAAAAAGTGAAATAAAAAAACTATATTCGTTAAGTCACATTTCTTCAGAAGCTTTGAGAAAAGTTGCATCTACGAAAACTATAAAGTTTTTCCTGTGTTCTGAAGACATAAATTGGTATGATAGAAACAAAGAGAACATGAATGCAATAGGCTTGTATACAGTAATCCTGTTAGGTGAGCTCAATGGAGTCAATTTCCACGCTGACGCTGAACAATCTTTGAATACTGACAATTATCAAGCTGTCTCTTCTCCTTCTTAGTGTAGAAAAAAATAATCATCATCCTCCTCCCATAAAACTTATTACTTAGGATCATTGTCAACATATTTCATACATATCTGCCAGTGGTCATGTCTGTACACACACACTCACGAATTTTTTTAGCTTGAGCTTAAATTAGCTTATTTATTTGTATTATTTTTATATTTGTAGTTAAAATGCTTTATCTCTTAAATAAAACTGTCAGACAAAGTTAGCAGTCGCTTCAAGTTCTATTGTTTTGATGCGAACTGAAACACAAAAAGTTGATTTGATTTTGAGAGAAAAGTTCACCTGTTTTAATTTAAAATTACACTATTTTTATTAAATTAAACAAAACATACATTTTGTGCATATAACTATAATAATGCTTATTTGTGCTTCAAAAGTTACTTAAATACTCTAAGGCCCAGTTAGTTTTATTGGTTCATTATTACGACGTCTATCAAATCTTATTACAAGTTACAAAATAATATACTTGAAAGAGAAACTCCTACAAAAGATTATAGTACTAATAAACAGATAAAGATAAACAGACTATCTATAAAAAACTTGTGTCATAAAAACGTCTTCAGATCACAATTCAGATGAATTACTAATATTTAGCGGACCGGATATTCGGCCGAATTATTTGGTTTACAATTTCATTTATTGTTTGTCATAAACAAGGTTCTAACGTGAACGTTAGGTGCGACTGAGTGCTGGCTTTATGAATAAGTATGTTGATTGATGGTTTATAAATATCGTTTTGAAGTTTAAAAATAAATGTCGTTTTAAGGTTTAACATAAATGTTCACTATTCTAAATACTAATTGTAGGTTAGGAATAATAAAATAAATATGTTGACTTGATATGTTTCGAAAGAAATCTTGATTTAAAGCTTAATTGCTTGATATTAATAAGCTTTATAATTTATAGGATTTCTCTGACTTATAATATGAAATAAATCTTAGTTTTGTCTTTTAGTTCTTTACCGTGCATTGTATATATACGGCACCAAAACCGAATAATTCGGCAGAATACAAATAGCGAAAAAGATGCCGAATACGCGAAATACCGAATACTAGCCGATCATTCGCGTGAATCTCTAATAATTAGTGAGGAGAGTAATGCAAGTTACAAAGTCACGGCGTACATTAATTACTTTAATAGTGAAATCGAGTTTATTGAACAGCTCATATGAGAAAAATATGAAATTAAGTCAGTATATTTTAGATAATTTTGTATAAAAAAAACCAAGATTGTGGTTTTAAATAAACCGATGAAAATAAAAACTAAATGTAAATGGAAGTTGGATGCGGGAAGTTGGTTTTCAAAACACAGAACTGATTGGATTGAACTATTTGTCTTACAAATTATTCCCTTGGAGAAAACACCTTTTACTCGTTAGTATCCAACGACTCAATTACATGAAACTTAATTAGAGAATTTGAGTAATGATTTTTATGAGATCTGCTATTTATTTATGACATTGCTATATATAGAATAGTTTGTATAAACGTTCTCAAATAAAGAAGTAACCGTGTAATTTAGGAAATAATTAAAAAATACCAGTTTACTAAATAAACTTTTTCAATAATTTAAAGTAATATGACAAATATACATATAATTTATATTAAAGACTAATAAGTAAACATGTCACAAAAGATTAATATGTTATTATATATAAATATTTATACATAATATTGTTAGGAGTTGAGGTTATCTCTAATCAGATGGTGGGGATCTCTTGCTATAAATTAGTAAACAAGGGTCAAGTTTATGAGTTATTGTGTTATACTTACTGGTTTAAGGCTGGAAGTTCTGAAGGTGTGAACAGTGATTGTTGATGTGATCTTTGAGTAACTTATCCAGCTAACTGAGTTAGATTTGTCCTCGTAATTAAATTATGAGAAACATGTAAATGTCGGAATTACTTTGGATACCTTTTATTGTTTTAATTAATTGTAATTTTGTTTATATTATAAGTACAAAATTGAAGACAAATATTTAGAGTTACTTAATGGTATGATATTTATTCAACCAATTAACTTCCGAGTGAGTTCGATATACGTATTTTACAACCACCAATGTTCTTTAATACACTCAAGTAATATTAGTAATCAAAATAATAATACTTACAGAGTTCTTATTAATAAGAATAAAATAAGTATTTTACTTCTATTGCTAAGGTTTGTGTTGTATAAGAGTCTATTAACATACATTGTATGAATAACTAACTATCAAACTACTTCTAACGATAGGTAGGTACTATATTATTGGAGTATCTGTTTTTAAAATGCAGCGAGTTGAATGTCACATCATGTCAATTGTAAAAATTGACATTGTAACAAAACTAAATTTTGTACGCTTCATATAATCTTACAATAAAATTAAAGTACATTTCAAGATATAGTTACAAATTATCATTAAGAAGTATATTCATTTTTGCCATAACAAAATGCCACTTTTACCATGACAATAAATTGTGAGACAAACTTTATCTAAACAAGGCTTGTGTCATTAAAATACGAAGTATTTCTAAACCCGCTCAATAAAATGTAACGTATGTATTAACTTTCTATTACGGAGGTCTTTAATATTATATTACTAATTTATTAATATTATATTTTTTACTTGAATATATGTCTGATATTAAATTTTAGAAGTACTCCTCTTGATGGTAGCTATATACTTCATTCATACATATATTCTTGTTTTAAAAGCTTTCTAACGTCGTTAATGGAACCATCTTAAAGTTCATTCTTGACTTTGAGAGCGCCTAAGCTCGTTGTTAACTGGTATAAAGTTATGACTTCGTAGTACGTTAAGTTGTAGGAGTTATGTATCCCTGTGAGACAGAGATTTTGCTGTAAAACGTTCTGAATTTATTTTGTACGTACATAAAAATACAAAAATGCATTCAATCTAGATATAATCTTGACTTACCATGATATTAGCTTCTATGAAATATACAATTTATCCGTTTGTCGTTTGTTTGAGGGTCAACCCTACATCCCTGTTCCCTCGCACGAAAGTTAATAAGGGTAAGAGTTATGTCCCTACGATAAGGAATACGTTTTAGATAAATGAATCATTTATTTAAAAGTAAGATATTAATAAGATGGTTTTTCTCTAACACTACAACAGGTCAATTGTCACGGTCAGTATCGTTCACCTCATTAGGCTAACTAACCAGTTCAGATCTGAGACTAGCACTAGAGGCTATATGACTATTATAGATTACTATCATTAATATACATTTAAAAGTAGTAAAATATACATCTACAACTACAATATTGGTAGGTAATAGTAATTGAAATCCGGGAATTCAATCCATATTTATGTATGTCATGTTGATAAATTAGTTAGTTAATTGTTTCCAGATACGACTCGTACTTCGGTTCGACTGAATTTGATTAATTGGTTTCCGATGAAGGCTGCCAAAATCGAATTGTTTGCTACAAATTCGATAAAATATACCGTAAACCAGTTATTCTGAATTTTATTAGTAAATATTGACATTACAAATATTATACTCTTAACAAGTACATCATATAATATAATATTATATATATATATATGTATTCTTACTATGCCATATTATTATATTACAATTCCTATAAAACAATATATCATTTTAGGATAAATATAAAGATGTTACAAATGTGCTTGATAAAACATATTATTTGTATATATAAATAATATAATTATTCGGTACGTATGTATATCTTCCAAAGTTTTTAAAACATATTTTTATAGCTATATTTATTATATGGTGTTATATTTTTTATAAAGAATGTAACCTATGAAATAATATCCGTCATACACCTGCTATGATGTATTTGTCAATACAACACACAGAGCTGACCAAACACAAATGTTCAAAGCACTGGAGATTGATAGTTTTGTAGAGATTGTGATTAGTATTATTAAAAATATGATATTTTTTAACAAAAACACCGTATATGGGTCATTTCTTAGTTAGTGAGTAACATTTTATAAGTGAACCTAATAAAAAAAAAATATGCTAAATTTTATAAATCGTAATAGGTGTAGGTACACCTATTACGATTGTACAATAATTGTATCTATACAATAATTGTTATAATATTTCAATTCTTGTAATTTTTATCCACACTAAGGCTTACAAGAAAGACAAGTAAAATCTTAGTTTATTTGTACATTCTAATAAGTTCACCATGCTTTTACAACTAATGGATATAGCAGACCTTGGAGTGTACTATTAAAATAAATTTGAAAAAGTATTTAACAAAAAATATATACTGCGAATTTTAAAAGCAACAGCTACTGTGTAACATTTTTGTCATACAATAAATTAATTAATCATATTACAATAGAATATTATCTATAGAATATATTATCATATTTAATAAATGTTAGACAAAACTAAGCATAAAATAAAGTTTTTGAATAAACGAGCATTTTCGACTTGCAAAAATTAATAATTAATTCTCATTCACACACTCGTAATACAAGGATGTTATGTCCAGTGGGCCCAGGCCCGGAAATAATAATTAAGAATATATCGCTGCAAATTCACCTCTTCAGTAGTTTATGAATGTATTGTTATGTACTTGTCACAATTTATTGATAATCTTTTTTTTTTCTAAACAATAGAATATTTTCAAACCTTACAAAACGTGAATTATTATTTTTTCAATGTTTTTGCATTGAATTTAACAATGGGTCGGGTGACTTCTGCACCATAAAAAAAAATTACACAAATATTTTTTATTCACTTTATATGTTTGAACAGGCTACTATTATTTAAACAATGGTCTACCACGTGTCTCAACAATCGTTCAATGGTAATTTTTTTACTGAAAACAATAAAAGTTGTGTTTTTTGCAGTAAAAATGTATGTTTGAATCACTTGCTTTGTCCATAATGTTTTGCCTGATAAACTTATTATAAATTAAAAATAGTTTTCTATTTTCATTTGATTAAAAGTGTAGGTGTATTTTTTTTATTAAGGTAGCCGACATGTTCTGTAATTCACTTTGCTCAGGAAAACAGATGAAATCTGCTAAAGGAAATAAATAAAAATCTTTCTGAAAAGGTGTTATTGAACGCTTACATTATTGATGGTTTCTGAAGACGAGGAACTTCACAATTATTACAAAAGATGGTTCAAGGTTGCTCATGAAAAGAAAAAAAGAAAGTCATTTTTCAACTTTAATTATGATATTATATTGTCGTATATATAGTATTATGTATTATTTTTTATTTAACTTATTTTTGTAAGCGTAATAAATGAGATTGTAATATAATTGTAAAACAAACAAATATTTTGCAATCATTTTTGTTAAACCTTTAAAACATTTAAATAAAATTATTGAACTACCATGGTGCTACCAGCCTCGATAACTTTCATTTCATATATACAACCTTCTTTATCGGGACGGAGTTCATATATACTTATATATACATTATTTTTTTCAGTCGTGCTCCGAACATTTACTTCTCTATTTACCCCTGTGCTGACGTGTTTATTTTCACACTTCTGCATGAAAGGCTTAGTTTCAAATGTAATGCATTTGTATCTATTTGTATCTACTCTTGAGATTTCCCTAGACAATGTTTTGTCTATGTTATTTAGTTTAATCCAAAAAATATTTATTTGCCACTAAACAATTCCCATTTGTAGTCACCGCTCTTCGAAAATATTCCTCACAATAGCTCGCCAAGTATTAGAATACTGGACAAGTACTGGCCTATGACTTTTCGATATATTGCCAGTTTCACACACACGACACTGTTGCCAGACGACACTGGTGCTTTCATAAAGAGCATCAACTCTCTTTTCAAATGGTGGTAACGCTCTTGTGAATCACCTATCACCTAATATTACATGACTTTGTAGGTTGATCACTTACCATCAGGTAATCCGCAGACTCGCAGTCTTATAACTTCTAAAATATTTGGCGGACAACCTTTAAGTAAAATTTTATATTTATTTAAATTTATGTTTACATAGTATATGCATTAAATACATGTTAAACACATTTGAGGTCAAAAGAAACTAATTTGTGATTAAATGAATAATTTGAAACCTTTTTTAAAAAACAACAAATAGCAAAATTTTATTCACATATTATAAAACGAATACTGTGATATTGGAAAATGTCTATACTTTGTTAAGCTTTTTAATATTTTAAAATAAAAACTGAAACCTGCTTGATAAGGGGCCACGAATGCTGGGAATTGAGACTTCGGGGGGTTTACGAAGAATCTTTATTTATTTAAAAAGCAAATTTATATAATATAAATTTAAGCTAATTTGCAAATTCATTTCATCAGAAATTCGAATCGTTAGTTGCTGAGATAATTCTGTTAACTGATACTGTTGTAATTACGACGTTAGTAATGAACATTTATAACAACCTCTCTAGATACCACGAAACTATCTTATAGCAAATATTAAATTAATTACATTTTATAATAACGAGTAATATATAAGTACCATAGTTATTATTGTGAAAATTATAAATAATATCAGGTTTGATAATTATACGAGGGTATTACTAATTTCTTAGAATAATCAAATGTTGTTTTGTTTTAGAAGAATGATTGTTTTTGCTGAAGTCTTGTAATATGAATACAATTTTGCTGTTTATATTAAAAGCAATTATCTAAAGAAGATAATTAGTGTTTTTGAATTTCTTAGTAATGAAAACCAATCATCCAATTATTTAAGGATTTCACCTTATTCCCTTGTAATAAAGTATAGTAATTTAGAATAATAAATCTCTTCTTCAAAACGACGTACCTACAATTACTTCGTTTTGCGCATGGAAGAGTCCAATTTCGTTTATTTATTTATTCTGCTAAAAATCTAGAAATTGAAAATAATTTTTTATGTATATGGTTCTTAGTTATAATAATATAAAAAGCAGTTGAAGTAGTCTAATTATTTAACATACTGTTGTCTACTTCTGTCATAGTCAAACGTCAACCTCAATCAACTTATCATCTATTATAGGAGGGCTTCAAATTCCAATTACTACCAATTTCTGTACACTGCAGTATATATTTGCACAATTCTGTGTTTTGAATTGATGTTGTCAAGATTGCGTACTGCTACTGGGATGGGCAGCATACTTTCAGTGATGAAGCCAATTTTCACATTGGAGGATATGTGAATAAGCAAAATTTTCGTTTTTGGGATATCTACACCCCAAGATAAATGGATCAAAAGCTATTGCATAAACCTGAAATTACAGTCTGGTGATGGTGGTCTGGTCTGGTGCAATATCTGCATCTGCCATCATAGGACTTTATTTCTTTGAAAATGGACGTGACCAAACTGTAACTGTAAATCCGGAGAGATATGCTGAGATGATAAATATCTATATTAGGCTAGAACTACAGAACATTTCAATTGATACTCGTGGTTTCAGCATTACGGGCCCACAGTTCATACTGCTAATATCTCCATGAATGCAGTTCCGATAAAATAATATCGCGAAACGGCACTACTACTACACGAACTATATCGTGTGCGGCCTAGGTCATCAGATTTAAGCCCGTGCAACTTTTTTTTTGGGAATACTTAAAATAGACGGTATACAAAACAAATCCTGGCACTGTCACAGAACTAAAAGGCAATATTCGTGCCGAGATAAGCAAACTCCATCGCTCCGTAAACGCGTCTTCGAAAATATGCATGCTCGACTTGAAGAGAATGTCAGTCTCGATGATCGCCATTTGTTCCAATATATTTTATATTATATAACAATAAACAAATTGTGTATTAAAAAGCTTTTGTTTTTTTTTACAAAATTTTAAACTTTTAAATTTGACGCTCCACAAACATTCCTAATATACATGAAATTTACAATATTGACTTAAACAATTAAAAAGTGACTGTAATGTTGCTTATTGAAGTGTGCCATGTTTTTTTTTTAAATTTCATTCATTTCTAATGCATTATAATGTATTATATTATTCATTCTCTTAGTCATATTATATACAAATAATCGCTTTCAGCACTTCTTTTCATATAAAATTTCACGGTGCCAAATTTATCTCCTTGGTTATAACAAAAAATTTTGCTGTTCACGAAATGTTTTTGAAATGTCATTCGTCTTTCTTCAAACAATCATCTTATAACATAGCGAGTCAGTCGAGTGTAACATACTATTTATTTCTACTAAGACATCGTTCTGAAAACGGATATGTTTATATTACAATGTCAACTTTCCAAATAGCATTATAAGAAATCAAAAGAGATTAGAATTAGATTTTCAAACTATGATAGTTTTGATGTCAACTGCTGTTTACAAGACAAATATTTCAATCACTTTCAAATTATGGAATATGATTGATTTAATAGACAATATAGATTATTTACACAGTTACAAAGATTATTATGTTTGTAATCAAACGTTCATACATTTAATAAAAAATATTCATGTCATAATAGCCTGAGCTTTGCCTAAATAAACAATATTGATGTTGATGATAAATCTGGTTATTGGTTTAATGTTTTTTTACAGATCCTTAATAATATCTACTTCGTTAGTCAATTAATAGAAGAGCAGCAAAGAGTTGAATTCAAATTAATGGAACAATGATTTTTCAAAATAATAATAAAAGACTAACAAATTTACGTATAGATATCCATTAGCGTTAGTGTTTTCTTTTCTTTGTTTAATATTTGAAAGCGTGAATTGTGAAAAACCGGCTTCTGAAGTTACTTCATTATATAGTTTATTTGTATTATTTATTTTGTTATACTAATGATGTTAATGTAGTTGGTCGCTTAATTAAGCACAGTACGTCTGTTCTAATCAAGGTCATTTAGATTCTAAAACACGGAGCTATGAACCAATTAAATTGATTGGCGATTTGTTAATGATTTTACTTAAAAATATTTCCTCAACTTCTGCTGCTGTATTTTCTTTATTATTTATATTGCATTAGCTGTAAAAAAATATATTTTTGAGGTCCATTGATAAAAAAATTCTCGAAAACAATAACGAGAAACTCAAATTACGCAACGAAAAATGTGATTAAAATACTCTGAATATTTGCCTACATGTCAATTACATTTTTATTTAAAGATGTTTAAAATTTAAGCTGAAAGGTAGGTACTGACATACGTTACAATCGACTCAACTCCCTTATTTCCACAACAGATGTTTGGAACATACGTGATGAAACATGAAGCTCTCACAGATCTGTTACTGTAAATTGAAATTGAAAAAAAAAAAAAAAAAATTTATAAGCTTCTATATTGACCGGAAATGCTGTTATTAGTTTTATTGAATTTTATCCAAATATAACTAAAATACGATTTTTATTTCTACAATGTTAATTGTTTGTTACACATGAATTTGTTTAAAGTTTTTTAATTGATACAAATTATATTAATCGTTGTTTTAATATTTCAGTAATAATTTTGCAGTCTTTCTTGTATATAACATACCTATTATTATTCATTATATTATTATATACATACATATACTAGCTTTTATATAATAACCATTTTAAGTTCTCATTATGTAACAAGACATTAATATAATAATAACGTAATATTGTTAAATTTGACTTAATAATTCTACCTTATATGACTTCCTAGAAACTCAATCAAAAGACTTGTTATTTGCTCCAACAACTCTAGCAACGGATTGTAATTTATTATTTAAATAAAAACGAATAACATAAAAATTTGAACTGTTCTAAAACAAAAGTCATTTCAAGGGTAGTACGAAACAGCAACTCCACTAATGAAAATGTTTAATATTCCCGACAAGTGAACGTAAACTTTTATATAATGATAATCACAAAAGTTTATATATTAATATACATTTCAGACTAAAAATACTATTGAATTAAAACTATTTTTACGAATTTAACTCCCATATATGGAATTAAATTTTAAATTAACATTTTAAATCTAATCCGACGTTGCGAATGCTTTGCAGTAATCGTGTTCACGGTAAGACGAGATGGAGGTGTCTGTCCGTCCGTCTTAATTTCGTCTTACCGTGAAACTTACACAAATAATTATAATATTTTGACTGATCTTACACACAAAAACTGTTAATAAAGATTAAAAAATCAAATATTGATTTATATACATTTATTTCATGTACGAATTTTTCAGGTGTCATTTTAACAAATAATTAAAAACATTCTTCCTTAAATATCAAGAAATACAATCTTTGTAATAGCAATAGTCTTGGAATAGCAAAAATATTTTATATCTGCCCAGCTAACATAGGGAATAAATATTATTACAAAAGTCTTTATAAAAGGATTTATTTAATAGTTATATTTGAATAGTGTGTAATATAAAGATTTATATGTTATATAAAATTTATTAAAGATTCTGTAGTATAATAACTCCTGTTAAATAAAATTATTTTAGTTGATGGGTACCTACCTACTTGATTCCGAGTGAATAATTTTCTTTTTACTTTCCGGAAAATAAATAACTAGGTAATTATTTTCGTGGAAGGATTACTCGTTTGGGTTACCCTAATTATTTTTAAAAAGATCCTTTTGTTGATGTTGAAAAGACTTTTTTAAACAATAGGTAGTGGCTACTGACCCACCTCATTCTGAATGTGAATTCTAATTGAGTAGTCGTAGCTTATAAATGACACATACCATAACACATCAACCCTGCACCCAATTCAAATGATTAGAAAAGTTATTAGAAAATATTTCATATGAAAAAGATATGTGCGAGCCAGAATTACATGTGTTTATTAAAACCCATAAATGAGTTAAAAACAAAAGCGTGAAGTACTACAATACACTCTCTTTATCCAGTTTAACATACAAACATAACATATACTTAGCATAACTACAAAGACATGAATCCCAACTTCATTTTTCAAGTAATTATAACGTTGGTATTTATTTCATTCATTAACGAGACGAAGGTATATTTTAAAGGTTTATTTCGTTCCAGGTGCTTATAAACAAGCTAATAACAAGGCAATTAATATAATAAATTAACATAATAAAATACAAACAAAATAACATTTTAACACATCAAAAACGGAAAGAACCTTTTATTGAATTTAATAATTGAGATTTAATAAATTGACTATACGATTATTGTCTATAACCTTGAATTTAAGAAGATAAAATAACACAAAAGAAGCAGTAATTCTTAAGTTACTTAAAGAATGAATAAGTAATTAACAAATATCTTAGTTCGCGACAAAGCAGCTCTTTCAAAGCATAAAAGACGAATAAAGTTATGTTTTATTGTTAGTGTAATAACAAAGTTTTCTCTTTGTCTTCTAAATAACATCTGCTTTCAGTATTATTAACATGCAAATTTTTTATATTTTCAGAAGTAAACAAATTATCTATTGGAAATAATAATCACACATAATAAACTTAAAGGAAAGAAAAAAATATAATAATTTGCAATTTTTTTTTTTTAACCAAATCTGATTTTTATTCTATCTATGCTATATATTAATTCAAACTTTGAGGCTATATATACTTCTTAGTTGTTATAAACTAATAACATATTTATCATCACTAGCCATTAGAATACTTACTATAAAAAGTTTAACTGTTCGTAAATTTAATATTCGTGTTTAAACAAATAACATTCATCACTTCAAGCATTTTTTTTGTATGAACAATTGGAAACGAATAAACTCAAATAGCAAATAATTATAAAATAAATTATATTAAGAGAATACTGGAATCATAAAATACAAATATAATATAGTAAGCATTTTATTGTTTTATACTCAGTCTGGCCATAAATACTGTTACAATTAACAATAAAAATATTACATTTGAATTTGGAATCTGTAAATCTGTGTATGGAATCTACCTATAAAAACGCACTGGTAATTTCATAATTGATAAATTAAAGATGAATAGACTGGTAAAATCGAAATAACTATAAAAAAATTGTTTACGGATAAGAAAATTTTAACAATTAAGCAACATTTTAACAAACAATATGACCGTATTTATACCCAAAGCTCTAAGGAACTTTCCCAATTAGTCGAATAACATGGGCGTTATTCGACTTCAGTGATGGTTTGGTGGGGTGTGAGGTATGAAGGAGTGAATGAGCCATATTTTTGTGAAAAAGGTATCAAAATATCGGCTCAAGTGTATCAAAATACCATTCTTAAGGATTTAGTTAAGCCCCTTAATAACACCATATTCAATAACCAAGTATGGTCCTTCCACCAAGACTCGGCGGCGGGCCATAAAGCTCGGTTCACGCAGTCTTGGTTGTAAGCGAACGTCTCAGATTTCATTAGAGCTGAAGACTCGCATCTAGTCCTGATCTTAATGGATTATGATTTATGTTCAGTTTTAGAGAGTACAGCTTGCTCTAAACGCCATGATAATTTGGGAGTCCCTAAAACAATTCATACGATTGGCAGTGAAGAATTTCCCCATGGAAAGAGCGCGTGCTTCTATTGATAACTGGCATCAACGTTTAAAGGAATTTATTGCAGGCAATGGACACCACTTCGAATAAGTTTTTTATATTTTTTATTATTTTATGTTTCTGTATTAAACTAACACACTGTAAAAGTAATAAATGTTATTTGCAATTAAAAAAATATATATTGTTTTTGTTACAATATTTATTGCAAGACTACATTACTCTGAACATGTACAAATCATCCGAATGATTGATGAGTAAAAGTTACTTCTCAAACGAATACGAAGTTGACTCGAAAATCTTATTTGTTTCAGAAGAAACTTAGCTACTTTATTGTTAGGGAAGGAAAAAAATCGTACGTCAATTTGATTATTTGTTAAAGCCACGAAGCATAACTCTGTATTTTGATAACTTCAAAACATTTAGTTGATGTTATTAATTGCTATAATTAGTTGTATCGATTGGAATAAATGAAAATTGGATAGTACAATATTGAACGAGAATTGAGAATGAGCCAATACATGTAATAGAGCATGTTTCAGCATCCCAAAATGAATGATCCTGCGCATACTTCATCAAACACACTCAGGCGATTCCTTATATATGAGATGACCTGGCCTGGCTCAGCTATTTCGGTAGTTCATTTTTTCAGTTCAGAAACCCAAAAACGCGCTATAATTATTTTCCTAATCTGCTGGCAATCTTAAAATTGCACTACGTAAAACTACAACTTTTTGCAAATAGTTAATAAACCTTGTGAAACCTAAAACAGTGTTTTTATACATTTAATTAAATGTTTTTATAAGTTGTAAATTTTATCAAGCCCCGTGAAAATTTTAACGTGTTCCTATATATTATATTGTATATTTGTGTATAAGTATCTGTGGCATCATAGTTCCCAAAGGGACGTCTGAATGCCGCTTTTAAACAAAAATCTAGTCGGTCGAGATATTTTTAAGCTATTGTATTGCTTGTATCGCGGGCTTGGAGCGCGGCGACCGCAGCAAGAAATTACGTAACGAAAAAACCCAACACGGGGAGTGTTAGGTTTATGTATTTCGGTCGAGTATTTTATACATATCATTTAAAAATAGCATAAGCGCCATGTTGATAATATGTATTATATACTTTATTGCTTACCAGTTAAGATTTCGTTTAGAATAAATGTTTTACTTGTACAAAGATATGTTTTTAACAAGCCTCTTCATTCTGTTATCGGGTCACAAAAGACCCTAAGTATATATTTAACAAACGTAATTAAACTTTATTCGTGAGATTTGAGTGAGGTTGAAAATATTTTTAGTTAATGATAATATTAACCTTGAAAGCATGTAAGAAACTTAAATTGTGAAATAAATATTACGCGTTAACTTATCACATACAAAGAGCATTTGAGAAGAAATTAATGTCCAAAAAAGAAGAAGCATTAACTAACTAAAATAGGTATTGTTGTACATATAACTCCTATTTTTTTGCGCAATATTATTTAAATAACTTACGCTAACAAAACTTACAAAACTTTTTTCTGTTGTCATTTATCAAAACTTTATTACTGTAACATATCCCCCCTTTCTGGCTTCCTTATGTAAAGATAAATTTTGAGGAACATAAGGAAGCGGGATCACTTTAATTAATTAAATTGATATTAATAAAAACCAACTCAGGTTGGTTTACGACTGTTTACAAATCTTGATAAACAATACAAAAACAACGAAACAAAAATAAATATTTCCTCGGTTGTTTATTACTCTGTATTTTGAAAGAAGTATCTAAGATGACAACACCCTGGCACCATGCCTATGCTCAAAGTTAATGCCAGTTCAGAGCAACAAATATTTTTTGTATTGGAAAACTTAATTTTTAAGAAATATTAATTTTAAAAACTCATAGAAAAAATGTTTTTGGGGTTAGTGTAGAGAAGCAAGAGGTGGGCCACTAATTAAAAATAACTGTGTATATGAATCACGGCAAAAAAAAGCAATTCAACATTGACTAACATCATATTTTACGTACAGATTTTCCCCGTTACAATCAAATGATTATGTATTGCCGAGAAACGACCGACGGCACTGTGTTTAATAATACCTAAAGTCGTCCTCCTGATGATGCTTCATTATTATATAATATTATTAATTACTCAGTTCATTACCAAGGCAGCGGAGTGTTGTCCCAAAATGGTTCGGACAAGGCTTATTTATTATGTGTTCAACAGTACCTACAAGTTAAAAATTCAAACCACTTAGAAATATTATTATTTTAGAATTTACATTGTAATAAACACGGAATAAATATATAAGTGGTTATTAATATATTTTGAATTAATAAGGACTAAAATCACACGCCTGAACAAAAAAATATAAGGATCCGGTTCCAATTCCGTTTTTGACGAAAATCTCGAAACCCCAGAACAAGATATCAACGATACCAATCGGTACTCCTAACCTTTTTTCTTAACAAATTTATCATTTAACCTTAAAATATGTCTTACTTAAGGATATTATCGACATTAAATATGTTGTCAGTCTGTATTAAATTTATATATTTAATAAATTCTAAATAAATGTTATAAGATTACTAAATCTAGAAACAGAGTATTATGTACAATTCATTAGTTCAATTTAAATGGGTTCACATTTGTTTATATTTCAGAGCCAAGAGACAACATATCAGATATGGTCTAGATAACAGTTAATATATTTCATTCACCTGTTCGTGTCTAGTCAACTTTGCAGAAACTACCAAACTACCTGCTCCTAGCAACCCATTTCCAATGTGCACTATAATAAATATTGGATATTAAAAAGCACAGGACTACTAAAAACAAATAAAAGTTTTACCATCTTTAGGGTTGTGTAAGTTATTGGCAAAAATTGTCTGTTTTACATGAAATCAACGAAGTATTTTTGAATAATAAGCAACAATTTTGTAAGATGTGACGATTTATTTTATAACTTGGAATATTTTGAAAATTTTGTTAACACCCTATGTATAATCTATATTTACGTTTTCTTTTCCATATATTTTCTTGACTATTCTTCAATACCTCAAAATTTTAAGTATGTGGAATTTTGTGAAATTATATAAATGTAAAAATATATATATATATATGAGAACAATATAAAATATATATCCATTCTCAAGATTATTTTTTTACCAAATGTACTTGAGATATCCTTGTATAGGATTATCACAGAAAGGAACCGTTAGTGGCTCCTAAATAAATAAGCGGCCTAAAGCCGGGAGAGACTAACTGTTGCCGCAGTAACAAATAAGAATATACTAAGTAGTTCAGTTTTGAAAATTCACCAAATAGACTATAGAGTCAAGAACAGGGTCTTCAACTTCACTAATTATGAAATATTAACTTACTTAGAGTTGTTAGATTATTAAAGAGCCATTTCGAAATGAATAAGTTAATAAAAAGTAACTACCAGAGAATTAAACATAACTAACCATTAAATATTTTTTCTCTAAATAGTGAAAGTTTGGTAAAATCGGCTCTAAATCACTATGTTAGGGGAAAAGTTGGTTACTTTTTTAAAATAGTAAAACGCAGTTTCCAAGAACTCTCGTTAGTTGAATTGTCAGAGAAATCCATATATTCTAAATTGTAACCTAACCTAATTAAAGTAAGTAAAATGTTACTTCAAACAAACTTAGGACCTCATATGAATAAGTTAATGACTATCCAGTTTTGAATTTGATATATATCCTAAAGTTCAACTTACAAGTTGAGTTCGTGATAAGGTAATTCTCAAAAACCCATAGACTCCTTTTTTCCTTTTTAAGTAGGTAGTGATTTTTGGGTAATGTTATAATTTTCTATAACCTACATTATTTTGCATGAATTGAGATCTTATTTATATGATAAATCTTGTAATAAGATCATCGGTGTCTTGTTGCGATACATGCGACTCGTTATCTAGAATGTGATATGGCAGCGATAAAAAATTCAACCTAATTTTAGTAATCTTTTTATTTAAAGTATAACAACTGTTTATTTTATAAATGTTTACTAAAATATAAGACAATAATAGACTAAAATTGATGATTTAAGTTTAAGTTTACTTCATTAATAATTTTAATTTCGGAGAGGTTGCAAATTGATTACCGCGCAAACAATCGATAAGACTACCTAAAGTTTGGGGGGCCGTCGCCGGGAACCTCCTCGTGTGCCCGTCTGTTTCCCTTGTTGCTCGGATTCGTCCGGTGGCATCGGAAGCGGTACGGGCCGGTGCTCCCTGGGCAACAACGGTTAATGTGATCCTTCGGGTTTGCATTAGCCGTTGGCTAATACTCGGCGCGGTCGGCCATGGGGGTTTGTGCCCGGTTCATGGCTGGCTGGCGGGCAGGCTGCCTTTCGGGGTGGTCTGTCTGCGAGGTGGGCTCGGGCCTTTTGGCCTGGGCACTGAGGGTGGGAGGGCGCAGGCCCTCTCTACCGGGGACAGCAGCGGGGTCGCCCCTGGTACTTCTCTGTGCGCAGAGTGGACTGTGGGGCGGTCCCGTGGTTGTGTGGGGGGTACGTGGCGGTCTCTTTCTTGCTGAGGGGGAGGCCGTTGCGCTGATAGGGTGATGGCCCGGAATAGTCATCGTCAGGTACAATAGCGCTTGACGATGATTAGTCCGGGCGAGGTGGCGGCGGAGCTCTTCCTAGGGAGGGCTTCGTTGGCTGGACCACGTCCGTTTTCGGACGGGGTCCGGCCCCGGGAGGTTGAGTCGGATCGGGACACCTTCTTCGTTGAGGGAGTCCTGATTTGGCTCGGCCGGCTTGGGTGGAGGGCAGGGGAGCTCTTCGCCATTCAACAAGCCCCGGAGTGGGACGCGCTCAAGTCAACCGGGCGCGTCACTCCATGGAGGTGGTGGCTGCTCACGCGGCCTTCCGTCGGAGCAACGCGGTTGTGTGCGCAAGCGTTCCCGTGGCGCTCCATTACGACGGAGAGGTGTTGACCGTCTGGTTTAGTGAGTAAGAGTCTCACATAACCACTTCCATCTTCCCCAGGATGGAGGTGTGTATCCATGAGGATTCCAGACGTTAAAAAAAAAAAAAAAAAAAGACTACCTAAAGTTTGTATATCAATTCTATGTAAGACGTACCCTAGAAATGACAACTGTCCTGTCAACAAGTTCTCGGTGTACTTCGACAGATGTCATTTGTGCGGAGAATTATTGCATTTCCGTTTGAAGTTTTGAAATGAACTATGTGTACAATAACGTGAATATATGTACTATAAAAAAATATATATACATTTTGTATATTTGAATACATCAAAGTATTATAAATTTGCCATTTATTATTAAAAAAAACAGAGTTTCGCATCCTACTACAATAAAAAGCTTCAATGATACAAACTCTTATCAAACGTGACATACTTACAAATGTATTATTACTTCTACTATTTTGTTACTATTGATGTTTGATATTTAACATTTGTTTTGCAAATTGTATTTATAATCTTTGCACAAACAAAACAGGTAGAGTAAAGAGACTTTAAAAAATATATATATTTATTAATTTTATTACATTAGTGTATAAAAGTAATTAATCGAGAAAAAAATATTTATGAATATAATTCAGATGCAAACCATTGCAACGTAAGTCGACTTTTATAGGCGAACAGTGTGATAGAAAAATTACATAACCTTGCTATAGTTGAAACGGTTTGAACTTATTGAATGTTCTGTTAAAAGACACTACCAGATAATAAAAAATGAGACGAAAAGCGGTTTTCTATCATATAAGTATTACTTAATGGAGAATACACTCTCTTGTGTCACCGTTCATTATGTCTTATTGTCATAATTTATGTGAAGCACTGTATTATATATCGAAGGTTTCAATCTGAGTTGTTCTTTAATCTTGATGCCTTGATCACATCATTCTTTAATTGGATGTGTACTGAGCTTACGATCAGCTTTACAATGACATTAACTTGATTAAATACAAGTAACCAATGAAAATTATTTTTAATAATACAATCCGGACGTACAACATTACAACACAATCATTATGCAAAAATATACGACATTTTCATTAACCCGGCGTCAATACAGTTAAAATATATTTAATATGTTAAAAAAAAAAATACGGTAGTAGAGTTGGGTCCAGGAGACCCGTGTAGAAAATCATCATAATATCAATAATTAAAAGTCTTTTACTAATACATGGCTAAAACGACTTATAATTGGATAAAACGACTATATTTTAAGTGGTCATGTATGAATAAAAATAACTTGATGTAAAATATTCTTTTTTATGTTTTTTTTTAAATAGAGAATCAAAATACTAACAAAATTAACAACCTCAGTTTTAAAGTTTCAAAACTTGAACCAAATATAAACTTTTCTTCTAAAATATTAATTAATAGGATACATATAAATCTCATTTAATAAGAATACGAATAACATTACAGATCAGTTTTATAAGTCAGTCGTATCATTGCTTACAGTACAACATTGCAAGCTCACTGCAGATGTATTATGTATTACTTTTTCTGTCCATAAACGATTTCAATATAATGATTGTTTTGAGGATTCCTAGTACATGATAGGTGCAATCTCCAATTTGAACCATATCCCTTGCAAGCAGCCTCTATATGTGTTAATATATATGTTAATTATTACGATGATAATGTTCTCCGAGGCGTGTTTCACTGTAACTTTTCATTTACATAATAGGTCCATTAGTAGATTGCGTTGCGTCAAACCGGTCTCATCACGGCTTCTTACTTCCACGTATTAAGGAGTTTAGATGTCCTCTGAAACGTCCTTGTATCTGAGATGCTACCAAGTTTCTATTGTTCAAATTGCGTATGTTAATTTTAAAAATGCTAATGTTATATTAAAAAATATAGTTATTTTTAATAATTAGTAAGAAAATAATCAGTTATATTTACAAATATTTTCATATTGACATTTTTAGCATGCAGGTTTACATTAGGATATGTATATACTCTTAAGTGAAAGATGATGTGATTTAGTACACTAGTATATCCTTTTGTTATTTTAACACATATTTAATTTAATATTTGTTAATAATTCACAACACTCAACTTTGATATTAAGTGGAATCTAGTGAAGTGGTTGCCGTAAATGTTCTTGCCTTCTGACTTTGTAATTACCGAAGTATCAGTTAACAGAGTTATCTCAACAACTAATAATTCGATCTTCTCATCAAATGAATAAGCTTAAATTAATATAAAAGAGGTTTTATAATGTAGAAATTATTGTAAGTTTTACTTAATGTGTTTCCAAAAAGTATTCAAAGTTTTTAACAACCACACTGAGAATATTAATTAGCCAGAGCTAGCAAGCTAATGTAGTCATGCCTAGACTCTAAAGATAATGACAGTCATTTCACCGAAAAGTTCTTGATAGGTACTTTTAATAAGTAAGCGGTAAAGGTACTGTGAGACACCTTCGAACCTGATGAGCTGATAATACTATATAGGTGGTTACAGGGTTTTATATTCTGTACATAATATTAATTTTAAAATCATAATTTCATACCTTCTCTGTAACAACAAGTGAATATACATTAACTTTTTTTATTTATTTCTGAAATGTATAGTTTTATTTAATGTTTATTAAATACTCAATATATAAAATATATATCTGGTATCATAAATTCCTAACAAGGTTACCAAGTTGTATAACTTAGATGAGTATGAAGAGCAAACTAATCTCTCGGTTGAACTTTGTCACGCCGTTCCAATTCAAATTCGACTGTTTTATTGGAAAACTTGTGCTTCTTCATACGTACTTTCAAGTTTATTTGAAGTAGTTTTGTTGGTTTGAAGATCAAGCTATTTATATGTTATATTTACTGTTATATACTTATTATTATTAAATCATTTTTAATATTATTAGGTGGCAGCCCACTTGCATTGGTCGAAACAATTAGCTAAAGTCAGATTTTTGTTCAGTGTCTATTTTATTACTTTTGTTAACGGATGGTAAGTTCTGGTTTCGGCATAATAAAGATTAAAAGCTAACCATTGTTTAGTTAATATTTATTATGTACACTATAAGGTCGCACTATTGTTTAGATAATACTATTGTAATAAGGCTTTGTGGAAGGGGTTATAAGTTTTAGGGTTAGAATCTCAACAATGTTCACAACATTTTTAGGAGGTACGGCTTTAACTTGGCTATTCATACTCGTAGTAATAATATTTATTAGTAATTTACGAATAAGAAAATGATAGTATGTAAAAAGTTGATACATAAATAATAATTCTTTTTTTTAGATATTTTTTTTTAAAACCAATCCTCCATATTACTTTTTTGTGACTATGAACGTTAAATATAGTAATTAAATTTATATCAATTTGAATATGGGTCCATAAAACTTATCATAAACATGATGACAGATTTCTTTCCTTTTTTCTTATTTAAAAACAATCTTGATCCATTCTTTATTATAGTTGCCGAGAGCCTCGTCCTCAGAAGCTACAAATAACGCTCACGATAAAAAAATAACTCGCAGTAACTTTAAATATACAAGACTTATAACACAGATTGTCACTTGCTTTCTTCAGTAAAGTAAATTGAAAATACAAAATGCATTTAATCAAATAGTTACAGAAAAACATTTTATTATTATAAAGAAGTGGAAGCTTATAATTTAATATTATTAAAGGTCTATGAAGTATTTTTTATTATTATAGCATAATAAGTGTTTTTTTTTTCGAGTATATATTATTAAAACGATGTATCGGTTGAGGATGGAAATATTATACATTTTGAAGATTTATAAGTATATATACAATATACATATATACATTTGAAATTTTGATATATGCTAAAAAATAATTTAAAATTGGTGAATCGTTAACAGTACGTTTACATTAATTTTTTATGAGTTATGAGTATGATTTAGTTTATGAGTTTTTTATGAGACTACTACTACTACTTCGAATTTATACTCATAAAACTGTGCGATGGAGACTGCCAAAACCTAATTATTTCTAAAATAATTTAGTAAATTAATTAGATTTTGGCAGAGTCCTTTGGAAGCTGATAAATCAAATGAATTAATACCGAAGGATAAGCCGTATCTGAAAACAATTATCAACTAAAGTATCAATGTAATATGTATATTGTACAAATTAGGACTGAATTATCTTATCTAATTAATGGAGTACTTATTGTGAGAAGTGGAGATAGAAAATGTTGTTGTTTCACAATGGCCGAACCAATCAAAATATTACAATTTCAATAATAATGTTTCTTATTCCACACTACAAAAAAAAAGTATAGCAGGTTTAAAAAAAAGGTGCAATGTCTGGTTTTCATTACCCTATAATCAAGGTTTGCCACAGGCCGAAAATAAAATTAGATATAAGATAAACTTACTAATATATAATTTATGTTTGTATAATGACAAATTTCATGTGATTGACACTAACACTAATGTTAGTAACTTTTATAATTTGACTAATGGTAGGTATTACCTATCTCCATATATTAAAAGACAGGTAGCTTCATCGCTATTATATTATTTTACTATGACAGCCAATAATTTGGCTAAAATTGTTTCTATTGAACAGCATTCAGTTACTTGTATAAGTAAAAACAGTTAGGAAATAAATCCAACTAGTAATAGTAGTATTAATAGTAGTTTAAACTAGACATTAAGACAGTAGAGATATCCTCTAGCCAAATAATTAAGATATCAAATAATGATATTAATAATCATTATAGAAATACAAAAATTGTTATAATAAATAATAAAAAACATAATATAAACTGTATCAACTTGGTGCATCAGAACATTCAGTGTATTAGAAATAAGGAATTAGAAATTGAATTGTTTTTAAATACTTTTAATATTAATATTTTTTGTGTCACTGAGCATTGGCTTAAGAATGATGAATTAATATTTAATTTCAATAACCACCAGGTTGGTAGTTCGTTCAACAGAGTTAATTCAATACATGGTGGCTCTTTAATTATTTTAAATAAACAGATAAAATTCAAAGAACGCAAGGACATAGTGAGCTACTCTGTTGAGCGGACAACTGAACTTGCTTCAGTTGAATTAGAAGAGTTCATAATTGTAAATGTTTATAGGCCACCGTCATCTAACTTTGAACATTTTGAAAAGATTATGGATGAGGTATTGTATAAACTATCACATTCTAGTAAAAAGGTAATCATTTGTGGAGACTTCAATATTAATATTCTTGAACAAAATTCTATAAGTATAAAGTTTTTAAATTTGTTCAAATCTTATAATCTTTTACACATGTTTATGGAGCCTAATAGAGTCACAACCACTAGTGCCACTTGTATTGATAACATTTTTACAAGTGTTATTCCAAATTTTAAATGTTTATTCAATACATTAGATTCTGACCACTATGGCCAATTTATTAAATTCAGTTGTAGCAAGATAGAAAAATCAAAACAGAAAATAAGTTTTATACCAGTGACTGTAGAACGTATCGAACAAATTAAAAATGGCTTAGTACGCTACTTGCCCTTGATGAAAAATTCAAACCCCAATATTATGTACAATGACTTTTTTAGTACTTTCACTAAATTATTTAACTTTATATTTACTCCAAAAACAGTGGTTGTTAATGATAAATTAGTGTTTAGTGATTGGGCATCTGCTGAGTTACACAAAAATAGAGAAAAATTATATAATATGTATGCGGAATTGATGTTTAATACTAGTAATGAGTTTAGGGATGAGGTAAAATTATTTTCCAAATCTTTTAAAAAACAATGTAAAATAGCAAAAAATCAACATATTCAAAATAAAATAGGAAATAGCAATAATAAAATAAAAACAACTTGGAAAATAATTAATGAGGAAACTGGAAGAGCTAAATCCCAGAGGATCGACTTTAAATTAAATATAGATAATAAATATGTTACGTCTGACCTCGAGGTTGCTACTGCTTTTGAAACCTTTTTCACTAATATTCCAGTGACTACAACGTTATCTTTAAATTCTTCTACCGCTGCAGCTATGGGTTTACTTAGAGAGAATGTAGATCAATATGTTAGCAGTTTTAAGTTTGAAAAAGTTAATGCTCAAGAAGTAATCAAAGTATTTAGATCAATTGTCGTTAAAAAGACTAGTGATTTTTGGGAGTTTTCTGTTGACATACTTAAGTCCATAATTGACATTGTATCGCCAGACTTAGCATTATTATTTAATAATTGTTTAGAATATGGTATATTTCCTGATCTAATGAAACAAAGTAAAATAACTCTATTATTCAAATCCGGTTGTTCATTAGATCCTAGTAACTACAGACCTATTTCAGTCTTACCCACTTTTAGTAAGATTTTTGAGAAAATAATTCTTAATCAACTTGTGGCATATTTCAGTAAAAACAATTTCTTACACAAAAACCAGTTTGGTTTCACTGCCGGTCGCTCTACAACAGATGCTGGTGTAGAGCTATTACTAAACATATTTGAAGCCTGGGAAGGATCACAGGATGCACTTGGCATTTTCTGTGATCTATCTAAGGCGTTTGACTGCGTTCAACATGAAATCCTTATAAAAAAGTTAGAACATTATGGAGTTAAAAATAAGTCCCTAGATTTAATTAGTTCATATCTTAATGATCTTTCATTTCATTTTCAACATTTCAACGTTTTCCATTTACATCAACTTTTTGAATTAGAATTCAACTCCCGTTCCCCTGGTTCTTTGGTAAAAATAGGTGTGCCACAGGGCTCTATCTTAGAGCCATTCTTGTTCCTCATTTACATAAACGACTTGCCTCACCTAGTGAGGGAAAAACATGGGATAGTGTTGTTTGCTGATGATACTTCTCTTACTTTTAAAGTTAATAGACGGCAATCTGTTATTGACGTTGTAAACAATGCTCTCTCAGATGTTGTACAATGGTTTAACGCCAATAATTTGTTGCTTAATAAAAAAAAGACAAAATGTGTCAAATTTAGTTTACCAAATGTTAAAAATGTTAGAACCAATGTACAATTAAATAATGAGGATTTGGACTTGGTCAAATCTACTACTTTCTTGGGCATAACTTTAGATGAAAAATTGCAATGGGGTCCTCATATATTTGATTTGTCAAGCAGACTAAGTTCTGCTGCATACGCGGTTAAAAAAATACGTCTATTAACAAATATGGAAACTGCTCGATTAGTTTACTTTAGTTACTTTCATAGCTTAATGTCATACGGTATACTCTTATGGGGCTATGCGACTGACATTGATACCATATTTACATTGCATAAGAGGGCTGTTCGCGCAATATATAATATGAGACCAAGAGACTCTTTAAGAAATAAATTTAAAGAATTTAAAATTATGACTGTTTACAATCAATATATTTATGAAAATTTAATTTACGTTCATAAAAATATTTCAAAGTACAAGAAAAATTGTGATTTACATAAAATTAATACAAGACAAAAAAATAAACTCGCTATGCCCGGCACTAGGCTCCATAAAATAGGTAAATCCTTTAAGGGTAATTGTATACGTTTTTATAATAAGCTCCCAAATGAAGCCTTAAGCCTATCATTAAATAAATTTAATATATGTTAAATAATAATTTAATAAAAAAATCCTACTAGAGTGTAAAGGATTACATCGACGACGGTATGGCCTGGGAATGAATCTGTATTGTATTGCGAATAGCTAGTAATCTCCGCAATCTGTTTTTTGTTGTAAATTATCTTGCTTTATCGACCTTCTGCATCACACCGATTCCTTAGAAGTCACTACTTGCGGTAGCATCGGGAGTCGGGTTGCCTCCCTCCCTCAAATATGTGCGAAAGGGGTGATGGCTGGCTCTTTTGTTATGCTCGTGAACGGGTGCTGCTTGCGGTGACTGGTTGTGTGGCAGGCCGAAGATTTATATATATTTTTTCTGTTATTATTATTTAATTTTCGTTCCCTGAAATTATTAGGCTTCTTTTCTGATTGATTGCGACGGTTCTAGTTGTTCCAAAATTGCATTTAAGTTTGACGTTTGTGAAACAGTGATCACAAAACAAAAAATATATCCGGCTGAGTTTGTTGTATGGTTCTTCTCAGACCAGGACGCGTTTGGAACCCTCATAGCTTTAACATTAAGATGGAAAGTGCTTTTTCAGAAGGGCCTATTACGATAAATCTAGTATCGTAATAGGCCCTCCTGACACTTCCATGTTGACGTACACAAGTGATCACTGATTATGATTCTAAGTGGAAAAGATATAAATAAAAATAAATAATAAAAAAAATATATTTAGATTTTACAACTAAAAAATCGTATCTAACTCTAACTTAAAATCACGTCCGTCTGTCTTCACCCGTTATACGTTATTTAAATTTTTAGTTTGAAGACATTATCACTAAATTAACTTGTGAAAAAAAAAACAAATCTCTGTCTTATACTTGAGATGTGAAATGAAATGAATTAATTGACTATAACTCCACCTAAACGTAATTAATTGCTTAGCTATATTATATAAACGATAAAATGAGTTCCCCACGCAAAAATTTAAGATATTCTGAAATTCGTTCTAAATACGAAATCATAAATTTAATTAAATCCAAAATATTTAAAACATGTTTATTAACTAAAATGTAAAACTCGTCCTGAACTTTCATGCGCTGCGGGAATGTGGGGTGAACTTTCAAATAAATAAATTTGTTTTACTTTTTACAAAAGTTAATAAAATGCTGGGTCAAGGTTATAACTAACATGAGCTCATGTTATGGTTCTCGTTTAGTTTATTTTCAGAATGGTATTTTTGTATATATACTACTAAGATGGCAAACAAGCAGACAAACTGACTATAGGTAAGAGGTTCCCTTCACCTATGGGCACCTGTAATAATATGGGTTATACCCGTATGCTTCCGACTCTGTACAATCCTTCTAATACCTTTCTTAGTAGGTTTTTTTTTCCGTTGGAAAAAATGTTTCCGCATCGTCACACCAGCCAGGAATTCGATGGCCGGGTGGTATGTGCGGCATAGGAGACGGAGGAGGAGATCCTGTTGCCTTACAAAGAAATTTCGGTGGAACTGAATAATGTCAGACCACGTTGGCTCCAATGTATGTGGATGATATGTGCGCAGATGGTGTGCGATGGCGTGCCGCTGTTGGCATCAATCCCTTCTCAAATCTAATATCTCGATACTGTTTGTAAGATTGGAGTCAGTGATAACTTTCATAGTAGGTATTTGAAAAGCTTTAATAAGCTTTAACTGGTGCCTAGGTGCACCATAAATTAAAGTAATTCTATATGAGGATGGTTTTCGCCAAGTATTTCAGCACTCTTCACAGAAGTACCTTTTCACTTTTGAGCACACCGAGCTTTTTAGATTCCAGTTTGACCATTACCTGTAGGTGATTATTTTAGTGAATATCATTGGAAATGTCAAATGATATTCACTAAAATAATGTCAACATTATTTTAGTGAATATCATTGGAAATGTCAAGGTACTACACGACTTAGCTCCCCCGTCCCCCTTCCATCACCTGACGTCCCGACGCACGGCAGGTATCTATCCTTTTGTTGTGGACATTCCACCTGTCCGAACGAAGCGCTTTGTTTCCTCATTTTTAGTACGTACAGCGAAGGACTGGAACAATTTGCCTGCGTCGGTATTTCCGGCCAAATATAATGTGGGTATCTTCAAGAGAAGAGTGAATAGGTTGCTAGGGCAATGCGCCTTACCATCTAAGACTACATTCCACTTACCATCAGGTGGAATGTAGTCAAGCATTGCCCCAGATCATATAAAAAAAAAAAAAAAAACCAAATACCAAGGAGGTAGAGGACCTTGAAGATGGTAAGAGGAATGTCCAAGAAATTTGGAATTACAGCGAATGGGTTTTCTTAAATGTGAACGCGCAGACTTGTATCTTAACGTTAAATCACATCCTTATATGATATAAATTTAGCGATTTATTAGTGGAAACTTTAAGAACATTTTCTAACTCATTTTAAATGCTATCTAAAAAGTGCTTCATGTTAAAAAGTTCAAACTTTAATCCCTTTCATATAATCTTGATTTATTTGTGCCAATAAGTCTAGATTTCTCGAAATGTAATCGCAATCATAGTCGTTACTGTTTTTGAGTGATGTATAAATTATTTTTTTAAAAGACAGTTTCCTTTTCATAATGTAAATATACATATGTAGTATATCTAAATTCTGGAGAAACTGGAGACCGAAACTCACTGAACTGAATTGGAGAAGAACCGGCAACAGTCTCCATTGATACTCTTTTACTAATTTAAATATTTTCTTTTATGGTATTGGATATTAAGTTACAGGCATACAACAGTTATGTTAATAAAAAAAATATTTTAATAAGATGTGGTATCGATAAAAGAATAGAATAATTTAACTTTGATTTTGAACGAAGAAATATTAGAATAAGAAGTATTTCTTGCTAATGCCGATGTTTACAATGCCTACAATATAATATAAATACGCCCACTCGGTATCATGTCTAATTATAATGATGAAACTCGTTGCCTATAAATATATTTATTTATAAAAAATATTGTAAATAACATAAAAATACATTTTTATATCTCTATGCAACAATATAATATAATACTATACAATTCTCATTTTTTTAATTTACAGATGTAACATTTACAGTTGTGCTATTTTGAAAAAAGAATGTACTTAAAAGTGAGATTCAAATTTTTTATCGTAGCCATAATATCATATTCTATATAACGAGTCTCCTTGGATCCGCAACAAGACACCGATGATCTTATTAAAAGATTTATAAGATGCCATTTCATGCGAAATAATGTAGGTTATAAAAAATACAATTCCAAATATCATCTTCTTAGTTTTTAAACGTTAAAAAAAATATAAACACGAAAATTGATTTTGAACAATCGGTTACAATTTTGAAAATGTAATTTTTGAATCCAAGGTGTAAAATAGGAGTTCTTTAATTTTTTTTAAATTTATCACAAACTAAGCGCATAAATTGGATAACTGACATGTAACTTCTTCATGATCATTATAGGTTTATTTGAAGTAATGTTATAGATTTATAGAATTATTTTAATAAAATTGCATGGACTTTAGTCAAGTATACAATTTAAAATCGATGGTTTAATATGTTCATTCTTATGTATTAGCGTTTTAAGTAGAAGTTGTAGTTTAGGGTTATTTGTCGCTCTTGTTTCTAAGTTTGCACTAAAAATGTCAGTACCGAAATTAATGATTGAAAATATCAATAAACATGTATAGCCTACATATATAAGCTAACTTAAATGTATATGAATAAGGAATTAAAATTAAATAATAAATAAATGTTAGGATTTTTGAAAGAAGCCTATTAGAATAAATGTGATCACTGTCTTGATAAAGACCATCACAGATAAAATTCAACGAGACGGACAGCGATTTCCCAGAGGTCTCGGGTTCGAATCCATGCCCATATCGGTTCATTTTGCATTCTATATTTATATAAATTTATTGATTTAACTTAAATAAGAAGAACCAACAGGGTCTAATTATTTAAATCATTGGTTATTAACTACGTAGTAATATTTAGAATTGTTATGTCAAATGTCAAGTAATTGTTATTTTCGTACGATTGCAGTTGTTTGTTTGACTAAGATTATTGTTTATGTGAGGAGGGACATTTGCTTGATTAGTAAATACTTGAATAAGCTAGAAAAGTGAGAGCCATTGAGACTTCGTAATTAAAACCAGTATTTAATTCCGTGTTTACCTATACTTAAAATTGTTCAATTACGAGTAGTTGTTATTTTTGTACGTTTAGAGTAAATGATTTGACTATGATTATTGTTTACGTGAAGAGGGAGATTATAAAGAAGGGCACATAAAATGCTTTTAGGACGTTATTCGGGAGAGACGCTGCTGATTAGTACCAAGGAAGGTTTAAATAAAAGTAAATAAAAGTGAAGTGTTATTAGTAAAATCCGTACAATCAGACGTAGCCCTTATATTTTTTTTCTGATTCAAATTTGTGCACACCCTGTACAGTCACACTTTTGCGTAGTAAACAACGAATTTACATCATTTTTTACTCACATCTGTCTGTTATTGTATCAATTGAAACACAAGTAAAAAAATGACATGCAATACACGCTGAGCTATCCACATCGGTGAATAATTAATTCGGTTTGCTCTAAATTAAATAAAGTAATTAAAACAGTACCGATATACCGTTATGATTGCAAGGGTACATATGGATTGCAAGGATGCGGACTGGAAGGTATTTAGGCCTACTTTTATTTGTTTTACTAAAACATTACAATTTTGTTTTACTAGTATTTAGGTAGAGTAAACTGTCTTCTAGCCATGTTGTTATAGTACTCAATCCACTTTCAGCGTAAGTCCGAACCTCGTTCTAGTTTTTACCGTGGACCATTATGACCGTACCATCTGCGAACATTTGTAAATTAGCATTTATGAGTTTTACACTACACAGTTCGTTACAATATATTAAAAATAGGGTAGGTCCAAGTGTACTACCCTGCGGTATAATGTAGAACTCCAATCGCTAACACAAATATTAAATGGGTTTGTAATTGATGCATAGATATCTGTTTCCTGTCTTATATATGGGATAAATTAAGACTTGTTTAAATATAGTAGAAAAGGTTTAAATATAGTCGGAAACACTCAAATCTGAAATAACAAATATAAGCCAAGGGTTGCGAACTAATGTCAACAACAGTTTTTAAAAGTGCGGATGAAATTTTGTCAATAAATATTTTCATAAAAATCTTATTTTTCGTCCAGTACTCTGATACGGTTTTGGTCCTTCTTTTTGTAATATTTCGATTTTCGTTTGTGTTTCGTCATATTTTTCTGACAAAAATTCTAATGATCTAGATATTTCCTTATTCTGCTTCTCAATTTTAGATACTGCAGATTTGAGCTCTCGAAAACTTTTATCTTTTTTAGTGAGAAAGTCACAAACGGTTCATTGTATCCATAAAATTTTTTGATCCCGGAGCATCCTCTTCAGCGCGGCGTTTTTTATTTCTAGTGATATTTCTTACTGTCTTATTATGACGCCCTTTTGTTACGTTAAGGTAAGGTTCCGATACACAGTGCTGTAAACTTACAGGAGCCAAAGCAGTGGTAGGGCTTAACGGATTTTCTGACATTGTTAGAATGAACTATAATCCCTTTGTAATGGTTTAGCTGGCACTCCAGGCAGTATAACTTTTGTCCAGGACACAGGCACTGGTACTTTCAATAGATATTTGCATGTAACTACTAGGCTCTTAGTCAATATTAGGCGTAGTTACAAATGGCAGTATTTGTACTTGTACTGAAGCATACTTGTGGTAAAGGGTGGAGCTTATTACACCTGCAGTACTAGGAGTGCAGGCGATAGTAAATGAGGCGTCATTGACGTGTTGCTTAAAATTTTGTATGCATGAGCAATGTGCAATGCGAAACAAAGATGGCATTATACCTCAAATCCTCTGCGGCGCGTTGGTGCTGAGCTCTAGCTGAAAGAACTCTTTCGAGTTGTTGCACTCCTCTTATTTTCAACTTAATTTATCTCGATTTATATAAAAATATAAATAAAACTGCTTAGAGGTTTGGTACACGTCTGCTTGCAATGAGATCCGAGGGGAAGGGCATTCTATGTAAATGATAAAAATGCTCTCCTTACCAATTGCACAAACTCAATTACAAACTATAAAAACACTAAATTGAAAGCAAACAATCAACTCTAAAACTTGGGGCGCAAATAGATTATGAAATATGAATATTAAACATTTTATAAATAGAAAAATCATTAGTTTATTAGAATACTATGAAACAGCGTTAGGAGTCAATGTCTTCTGGGGAATTATTACCCCATTTATTTGTAATGTCAATAATATCCTTGAGTAATTAATATTTTAAGGTTATTCTTAAGTAGATAGAGGTTTTTCTTTAAAGGATATTAAACTTGTTAAGAAAGAACGTCGTTAGCGTCGATCGCTATCTCAGCTCTCTGCTTTTAGAGTTCAGTGAAAACAATGTAAAAGCAGAATCATTATAAATTTGTTCGGTTCGTCCGTTTGTCTTTATTTGTATTGCTCAGTTTTAAATAAGAAATTGTTTATATAATTAAATAAACACGAGAATGCTTTCATTATACTTTCTCCTTAAATTAAAATATATACAAAATTAATTTATAAAAAACTTTAAAAAGTAATCTATCAAAGTTTCATACATTTAATCAAAATTATCTAAAAAGAATTTACCATTCCATTCGGGGTGTTTTTAGTATTTATTTTTTGCTTACTTAATGTTCTTATTTTTCTATGACAGCCTCTTAATTATAAATACTATTAATAAACGATTTACTGCTTGGACATTAAGTAAAACATTAATCATGCATATTATTATATCATAAATTCGAAAAACAGAGCATATTATTATATTATAAATTCGAAAAACAAATCACTATTATTTTATAATGATTCTTCGTCATATAAACTCAAAATATAAAAATATTTATTATTGCTTGGGAGTTTGTTCACAGATCTTCAATAATATAAACTTAGTTAGTTAAAAAAACAAGATCAGTGAAGAGTGGGATACCACTCATGCTTCATGGCATAGCGATTAATCAGATTCAATCAAACTGAAGGTTCATACTTACGTATTACGTATGTACTACGTATAGTCTGATGATATCAATTTAACTTAGGCTAATAAATTTTCTGACTGTTAAAGTATTATACTCATTCAATGCCATTATATATGAAAAATATAATCATTGACTTGTTAACTACACCTCAATTTTTTTGTTAGTAAAGGTCTAAGTTTAAGGACCGCATGTTGTAGAATAGAAATTAAGTAATTATATTTAAGAAACACAATATTATTATGAAAATTAAGATAAACGAGAACTTAATCTGAGTTGTTTTTTATGTTAACAATTTAAATCGTTAAGAGGTCCTGCTTCCTAATGTTACTTGAAATTTATGCAAATACTGAAGTAATAAAGTTGATAAATGACAACATAAAAAAGTTTTATAATTGCCTGCGGTATTTAAATAGGAATGCGAAAATTAAATTAAAAATTAAAAAGCCCCCGACACAAAAATACCTCTAAAAAGAAAAAAAAAAGACCTCTACAAAGAATAAAAATAATATTATTATGTATTTATTGAATTCGTTGCGTCGGGGGACCGTTTAATAAAAGAAGAAATTAAAATGCAAGAAAGATAACGAGGCAAATAAAGAAATTACAATATCGAATCGTCTAGTCTAAGTCCTCAATGATTAATTTCATAAAATAGACACCATCGTCAACTTACGTAAAACGATCCCCCGACGCAACGAATTCAATAAGTACATAATAATATTATTTTTATTCTTTTTAGAGGTCTTTTTGTATCAGGGGTTTTTTTTTTCAATTTTTAATTTAATTTTTTTCTGCTTTTTAAAGCTATGTTACTGTGTTTTGAATTGTACTAAGTGAACCTACAGACGCACAAAATTTTCAACTGTTTAAGTATTTCTATTAATCTATCCTAATATTATAAAGAGGAAAGATTTATTTGTTTGTTTGAATTAAATAAGATCCGAGACTACTGGACCGATTTAATAAAATATTTTACCTTTAGAATCCTTTTTTTTTTGTTTTTTTTAACGTCAGGAATCATAATGGGACACCACGGGATCGCTTTAGCACTCACCGCGGTGCCCCGACGTGATCCACGGAGAGGGCACCCCGCAACGAGGAGCACCCATCCCCTTTTCGCAGGCTTGAAAGATTGTGGAGGGATCCCCTTACCCCCACTCAAGCCTGCTGCCTCTGAAGAGGGCCGAGACCCCCTTCTGGCTGGACCCAGAAAAGATTAAACGTTCAGGTCCAGAGACGAGTTCCGCCAAAGAGCCCCAGACCAGGAGTTCTCGTCCCGCACCCGAAGCCAGAATCATGGACATGGTCAAGCCACCCACGAGGAAGCCATTTAGGTGCGGGTCTCCGAGTCCCAGCCTGTGATTCAAAAGCAGGAGTTCTCGTCCCGGACCCGAACCCAGAATCAAGTCCGAGTCCAGCCCCGCCTCGGTCGTCTCCCCGAGAGGAGACCACCGGTCAGGCCTCTTAGGAGAGCAGACTCTCGATACGACCCAGCGGGCTCAGCGGCTCTGGTCAAAACGCGAACCACGCGCCGGGTCGCACTAAAGCCCGCTCAAGACAGAGGACCCAACGTCGAACCCGACAATTCGGGAACCCAGCACGCCCAGACCAACCATCACAAAGCGCAACCGTGGCATCGCACTCGGTAACGATCAAGCCAGTCAACGTCTCGGACCGTCTCCCCACCAAGCAATGTTCTGTCAATGCTTGGTAGAAAGAGGTCCAGACCCCTAAACGATGCAGATTGCCTCTCCCTCAGCAAGAAAGAGACCGCCGCGCACCCCCCCATACAACGACGGGACCACTCCACAGTCAACTCTGCTATCAGAGAAGTACCAGGAGCGATCCCGCAGGTGACCCCGGCGTTGAGGACCTGCGTCCTCCCACCATCGACGCCCGGACCATCTCACCGTCGAGCAGCGTCCAGTAACTGCTCGGCGAAAAGAGGTCCAAGCTCCCCCTCCGCAGGCAGGCCACCCCGAAGGGAAACCCGCTCTAGCCAGCCATGGACCGAGAACAAACCCCCATGACCGATCCCCACCGCGTCGGGTATTAGCCAACGGGAGAACCCGAAGGTTCTCATTAACCGTTGTTGCCCAGGGAGCACCACGAGGAGGTTCCCGGCGTTCGCCCCCCCACCTTTAGAATCCTACATTATCCCTTTGATGTACAAAGGTTATATTTAAGACGAGAAATATATATATATATATATATATATATTTATATATATTTATATATATATATATATATATATATATATATTCTCCGCGTGAAACTATTTCATATGGGTAGGTAGATAGGTTGGTTTTATATATACGAATATTAATAAATATAAACATTTAGAGTTAAAATGATTTACAATCACTAATAACACTATGATGATGGGATTTATATTATCACTAGCTGTTGCCCGTGATTCTTTATGACTACGATCATAAGCCATATAAATATTTTTTACAGTGTACGTGGACGCAGTTATGGGCAACAGCTATCCCTGATCAAGTACTTTACCTGAGTAAATAAGTGTAAAAACCTTCATAAAAAGGTTTTTTTTTCCTATATAGCGCGGGCGAAGCCGCTGGGAACAGCTAATTATTGAATAAGAACCTCTCCCCTGCACGAATAAAACGTCAACATCTTGGAGACGATTATTTCTATTTCAACCAAACATGGATAAGAACCATCTCCATAAGGACCATCTTGACTAGCTTTCGATTAAAAAAACCGCATTCAAATCCGTCCACGCATTTGGCCGCAAATTTGCCACAGACAGACACACAGATACACATCTGTGTATCTACACAGATCGACAGGTAAAACTTATAACACCCCTCTTGTTAGTCGGGGGTTAAAAAAATAAAAGAGTTTTATACGCAATAATTTTTTATGAATTTTATATTTTTTTTAGCGTTAGTGCTTTGCAATTCTGTGTTTTATGTCATTAAAATGACAAAAAACTATTAATCTGTTCTATAAGTCTAATAAAGAATACTGAAAGCAGATGCTAATTGGTTGACAAAGAGTTTTTTTTTATTACACTAACAATAAAACATAACTTTATTCGCCTTTTATGCTTTGAAAGTTCTGCTTTGTCACGAATTAAGACATTTGTTTATTACTTGATCCACCTTCAATTAAATTTCAAAATTAGTGTTTCCTTTGGAATTGGAATGGAATTTTATGTTAAGGACTTATTTTCTCCGCTCTGCCAATTGAGCTTCCGCGTCCTACCTATCTAGATGAATATAGCATTTTATATAAAATAGTATAGAATAACATTAAAATTATTTCACATCCTATTTTAAGTTTGGAATTACTCATTTAGATCTCCCTTTTTACTATTATAAATAATAGAAATATTGTAAATCCATCTCTTAATTTCCTGAGATCTACGTCATGGACCATGTACCTGAATATTGTTTTAATAACTAGTGAATCGCTCATATACGCCAGTACCAAAAATTTATAAATTAAATAATATCACTATAATCAATTAAATAAAGTTCGTTCAAATTCGTTCTTTTGTGAATGTCATGAATGACCATATTAATTATATCATATCATATTAATTTTATCATATTAATTGTATTTTAATCTGGGTGCAACGGGAGTAATCGTAGTATATCCAGATTGTATCTTTTTCGTATACCAAAAAAATACTTTTATATAGGTTTTAATAAGCTCATAATATCCTGGCTAGCACATATTTTTTCAAACGGTATATTTTCTAATAATTTGAAGTGGGTGCAGGGTAGATCATTTGTAATGGCATACCTTTGTTATTTATAAAACACGACTATTAAGACTCACATTTAGAATGAGGTGGGTCACTAGCCGCCTATAGTTTAAAAAAAGCGTTCTTCAACATCAACAAAATACTCCTTAGCAAAAAAGGCTTATAAATAATTAGGGTAACTCAATTGCGTGATCCTTCCACGAAAATATTTACCCAGTCATTTATTTTCCCGAAAATAAAAAGAAAATTACTTGCTTTGAATCAAGTTGGTAGTTTCTCATCAACCTGAGCGGATACAATTAGATCAGATGTTTAAAATTTTAAGGAAACAAGCAAATTATTAAACTATAGGATCTTTAATACATATTATAGAAAAATGTTGTATAACATAATATGGAACTTTATATTACATACTATTCAAAACAATTTTATATGTTATGCACAGCTATAAATTATTTTTTATTCCTGACTATATTATTACCGTTTTAAAATAATTATTACAATGTCACCACTTGTGTTTGATCGCTAATAACCAAGTTACAATACTCAGATAAGATTTAACCGTAAAATAAAAGTATAATATGTAAAATTAATTTATTGATGTTTTTAATAATTGCTAACAGTTCTTGTATAGACGATCAGTCAAAATAGTATAATTATTTATGTAAGTTTGTATTTCTACAATGATAGATTATATATAAAACTCATGAAAACACTTTTAGTGTTTTCCAATCGTCAGCTGTAATGTGTCAATTGTATTGCTCCCCTGAGTGGCTGATCTGTATCACGCGCTGAAGTATTTTATTTATCTGAACGAAATTGCATTTTATATTCCTTTAGTGATTTGATGATTTCCAGATAAATTTTCCTATTAAAATATTGTTTAAGCTATTCTTCAACTATTTGCTTATTACTTATTTATTTGGTTATTATTATGTATTATTTAAATTTATATAAATTTGGAATGAAAAATAAACCGACACGGGCAGAGATTCGAACCTGTGACCTCTGGGAAACCGTAACGTCGCTCTACCGATTGATCAATACGGTAGCTTACGGTAAATTCTGTATATATATATATATATTACATGGCTGTTTAAAGATATTTTTAAACATATGTAATATTTGTTGTAGGTATTTATTTTTTAGAAGGTTAAGACAATTTTAAAAACCTATTTTAAAAATCTATGAAATTGGAAAGGAGATATTTCTCTATTTTTAGTCATAATGTTTTACAATGTTTTACAATAGTTATGTAGGATTTGTTCTTAATATTCGTGACACATAATCTTTTCTTCTTTCTTGCGATACCTTCTCGTATATATATAAATATTTGTAAAATAGTTTATTCTAGCACGAAATATACATTACGATAAAAGTTTTCGTGGTTATTGCTATAAAATCGTCGAGTAGATTAAATATTTTCATTAGTTCAATTGCTTTTTCGTACTATCCTTAAAAAGCTCTAATTAATTGTTCAAGTAAATAATTAATCTGTTTTAATACGAGACTTAATTTACAATCAGTTTCTCGAGTTAGTTTATATGACTGTTCTGTGGATAAGTTACTACGAACTCATCAAGGTTAATTGTAGAGTTAAATTTTGAAGATTGAATTATTAAGTGAAAGTTAACCATGTTCAATTGTTGTTATGTAATTGTTTTGTTACATAATAACAACAAAACGTAATAAAGTTGTTAATACGATTAACTATACAATGATGAATATAGCGCATATAACAAACATAGACATAAAAGTGATATTTTAGTTATATGTGGATAAAATTAATAGAAACTGGTAACAGGGTCTTTGGCATTACTGAAGGTAATAAAAAAATAAATAAATACTTTAAATTCCATATTATATTAACACATATGTGGGATGTACTTTGTGTTTTATCCCTTGTATTCCAAAGTATGTGGAATGTAGTCGATTGTAGCGCATATGCCAGTAGGTTCTTATCATTTTTAAGGTTAAACATCTTCAAATAAAGTGTAATAAAACATTTTAAAACCTTGGACTAGGAAAACACCAAAAAAGATAAATTCAGAATAGCGCTAATAGACTACTATGTATACTAGAACAAATCAGCACTCAACGGACCAATAAAATTGCCTGACGTTTGGAAAACATCATAATTATTCTCATTAAATTGTTACAGAGTTCATCCTTTTAGTAATGAAACTTACAAAAATAACTTAAAGTATCTGACTATTATCTTAGTAAAAAAAATTGGTCATTGGCGGTAGAAAAACCACGAACTTCAATATAGTATCAAAAAAATATAGAAACTTAACAATTATAATGTACCTAGAAAGTAACTAAAAGTTTAAAGTTAAATCAATTAAAATGCTATTTTGTTATTCGTTAAAATGAAATTAACTATCTTACCACAACATTATATCTAGACGAAATTGAAAATCTAATTTGTTTCATATTTCTTATAATGCTATTGGGAAAGTTGACTTTGTCAAATAAACATATCCGTTTTCACAACGATATTTTTGTTGATATTAATAGTTTATTACACTTGATCAAGGAGGCTGTGTTATAATATGATTGCTTGAAGAAAGATAAACGACATTTCAAAAACATAGCGTCATCAGTCGAAAAATATAAATTTGTACCAAAATATACGCATGTTTTATCTCAGATATACAATTATATTATAAACATCAAAGTAGCAAAAACCAATTAAATGTTTATCAACTTTTATTTTTATCTCAACTTTACACTTGAAGAAGTTTGTGATACTAACAGAATTATCAAGACATGTTCTATCCAAGTGTCAGTTGTAGCGACAATATAAAAATGCTTTGGTTAGATTTAATCTACTATTATGTTGGACATTGTATCTCTCAGCGACTTGATCCATTAGTACTGTGGGATAAAAACAACATAAAATAATATATATATATATATATATATATATATATTATTTTTTTTTTAATTAAAATAGAAGTAAGAAAAAAGTTATTAGTAGATCAGAATAAATATCAGTAAATATAATAAATGAGTGAAATTAATTATGTTCTTTTTTAACGTTAATCCAAAATAATAATATGACAGCGGGAAAATATTTTAAATTCAGATGGAGACTGTTCTGTTAAAATGAGAATGAAGGATTGAAATGGGGTTTGAGGGTGTCATTAACATTTACATACATAATAAAATATATCTTCATGTTTTAGTAATGATTGTGATATTTATTCATTGGTAAAAAAAGTAATAAAGGAAGATGTGCGTTATTGAAATGTAAACCACGAGCACTGCTATAAATACCTATTTGTTTTCGATATCCAAAAGCGGGCTGTTTAATTTTTATGTTTTTAAAAGAAAAAAAAAACCTTAAATAAAACTGGTCTATAAATAAATTTTAGTGTTAAAAAATTAAACTTTAAATTTAACCCGACGTTATATTAATAGACTTGTATTAATACGTATTACCTACTATAAATGTATATTTTGAAATGTTTGCTGGTTTCCCAATCCAGTTACAAAGTAAACAAAACCTAAATAACAAGATTACACGCAACGCATAAAAAAGAATTGTTATTAATTATTATTATAGCAATGACAAAATGCATCTGATAGAGTCTCACTTACTTAATGGAAGGCTAACTTACTTAATGACAGTACTCATAAATGCACAATTTGGTTTTCTTAAAGTCATATACAGTATTTTAAAAATCTACGTTTAGAAAATATAGCTAATATATATTCAAGTTTAAGATATAATTATCCATTAGATCACAAATAATCTTCTAAAGATGAATCTTTCATAAAAATAACGAAACACCTCAAGAAATCATCACAGTTTCTGTAAAACTTTTTTTTTATTAAAAAAAAATGACACGGGTTTGCACGTATAAAGTTACCTGATCATGTAAGTACATATTTATGTTTCAATAATAAAATGATATAAATATAAATGCGTATCGGATAAATTATAATTACTCTAAACTCTATTGTATGCAAGTAATTAAGGACCTACGACTATTCATATATTCCCTGGTAAAATACGTTGATATCAAAAGAACTTACAACATATAATTAGCAAATTAAATAAAATATCCTTAATAAGACGTAGTATCTTGTTCCACTGTGGTTTATAATTAGATTTTGTTTTCTATTTTGTTTGAAATTATTTCTCACCATTCACAAAACTGTTAAAGTGTACCAAAAGGCGTTAAGCTCGTATTTTGTATTATTCCATAATGGATAACTAAAATATGTCAATTAATAACAAAAGTCTAATATTATGGATGTAATCGTAATTTTTATTCAAAAAGTCTAATTAGGTACCCTCATATTTCGTTTGCGTGAGCATCCCGTGAATCATAAACAAAGGGTCCGATAATAATTTAGATTTTTATACCGTCAAGTTAAGTGCAGCAGTGATCCAATGACGACCCACCATGGTGATGAGAGTGTTCGTTGGGTTTAAGTGGTCGTTCGGAAGGTTTCTATGCCAACGAGTTCCATATAAATGTGCCCGCTCTCCGATATAGGTACCGCCTGTATCCATAAAGGTTTCCCTACCGCTAATAAAAGATAAATTACATTTAAAATTAAGATGTAAAACACGAATACCTTACATTTTATAAATATATCTTTTTGTATCTTTATTTAAATATATATTATATAGGTATAATATTTCTTCTTAGAACTTCATTTTTTTAAGTTGTAAAATTTTTGGCAGTTAAAGGAGACGTAAGCTTAAACTAAGTAAAGAGAATGTACATTGTCGATTAGACCTTGTATTGACATTCAATTTTAAAGATGATCAGAGGATCATCTTTAAAATTGAATGTCAATCAACTGTCACTGTTTTGCTAAGCAACGTAGAGACGTTGCTTAGCAAAACAGTGATATGTTTAGTAAGAGAATAAACGATACATTGTGATTTAATTATTAACATAGTTTATTTATTTATTTAGTAACAAGTTTTATTTTATGTACAGAGACTGAAAAAATATATTAATGATTTTCTTGTATTATATTTATAAACTAGACCTAGTTTTATGAAATGGGATCTAAACTGTAGAATAATTAAGTTCTTACAATATATATTATATATATTTTTATTAAGACAGTATTTACTCAGGAACCTACATTATTTGTTGATTTGTTGAACTATGTACTATATCCTTATAAGTTATAATTTTTTATTTTGAAAAATGAGAAAATCTGTGTAAATAATTCTACAAAATGTAATTTTAATGCTCAGATAATAATTAAATATCTGATCTGATCAAATTCTGATCAATAATTAGTTTAAAAACATATAAAAAAATATTCTCATTTAAAACGTATTAAATTTTTCAACAGAAATAAAAGATGAACATAGGGCTATCAGCAACCGATATTATAGAATTATAAGTACTCCTGGACCGCACTAATTAGTACAAATTAATATAAGTATTTAAATATAAGTATAGTTTTGTAACAAGTTTAAATTCTATATGTAACGATTCTTTTCATAAAGCAATATTTTCACAGAAATAAAATTTATATATTAATATTTGTTTCAATTTTTGAATATATCAACGCAATTGTTGTAAAGTTCATGAATACATAGAAAATGAAAATTTGGGAAAAAAGTATCGAATCTGGATCACATCCTGGCCTAGTCGAGGAACCACAATTGCCCCATTTTCTCTCCGCTAATAGTACGAGAGATGTAAGCAGAATAATAACTTGCATATTGTGTTTGTGTATCTTGACAAGTCGCACTACGGAGAACCCTGTAAAGGGTTTGTAGTTTGGTCTAATACATAAGTCAAAACGGCTTCCGATAACTTCCAATGTTTAAATGTTTCATGTATGATATCTCGATCAATGTAACACTTCAAGCGCCTTGAAAACCTAAACTACTGTCATTTTAAAAGAACTACTAGTTTAAGCCAGCTGAATACATGCTGCAGCTGGAACACATATTGTTGGAGAACATTCGTAAACTGGTAAACTAGGCTCATACGGTGATGGATACTGAAAACGTTAATTGGTCTGTCGTGTTGTAAATACACGATATTATTAATATTGTAGATTTAAATGAAGAATTTGTTTAAAAACATTTTCTTTATCATCTCAACATAACTCTCGCTCTAAATGTTCGTGCGTGGAAACGGAAATCTGGGGCTGATCCTCAAACAAAGGGAGTTTGATTTATATTTTACAGAAGCTAATACCGTGCGGGGTCAAGGTTATAGCTAATATAATGCAGTTCATATTTTTATACTTTTCATAATATAATGAATACATGAGATTTTACAGAAAAATGAATTTGCTGTTATTTTTACCTATTAATCGCTTTGCGTAAAAAAAAATCTTGATGGCCTACAGACATAACTTTACATAAAGGTATACCCGTTGTCAACGACTTGAGGACTTCTGGTAGTTTCACTTCCAGAAGTATGAAGTTCACCATTTTAAGATAATTCATCAACGCCATATTAAAAAAGCTTTTAAAGCAAAAACATTTGATTAATGGAATTGCAAGACTACGAATATATCCCATGGACAGGAATCCGTAGATTTAAAAACTAATATAGAATAAGACATATGATATTCAATCAAATCACATAATGTTAATAAAAGTACAATATTTTTTTTTGTCTGTCTGTTTGCCCTGTTGACTATTACAGCGTCACCGGGGGAAATATTAAGGACCGCCGCGCCGTTTAGAAATACTTCGTCTTTTTATGATACAAGTTGTGTATAGATAAAGTTTGTCTCACTACAACAATTTATTGTCTTGGCAAAAGTGGCATTTTAGTACTAGTAATAAAAGTGGATACCCTTCTTAATAATAAACAAATAAATTCTGACAATGTTGAAAATTTTAAAATGTTCTTACTTTATTTGAAAGTTATATCAAACTTATATTCTATATATCTTAACATATGCTGCATACGTAAATGTAAATATTTGTCCACAATTTTGTAATTCAATAAAATCATATGTTAAACGAAATATTTTGTATAAAATAGTATATTCATAATAAAATATATGTCGGAGATAGGAGGTATATTGGTGGCATGTTCGGTATTGATGGAGTCTTCTTGTACAGGATGCGAAGCGTAGGTCTCAGGCAATTAAACCACACACACACAATATGACGATTACTTGTATTAAATGTAGGTAATCACAAATTACTTTGTTGGTATACAATTATCAGAGTTTCGTGAACCACCGGTCCCGTTTGGGGGGGTCCGGACGGTAAGGCTCACACTAATGAATAATCCTCTCGTCTCGATGCTCTCGGATATTTAAAATGATTCCGGTGCCCCACCAAACGATTCCGGTCACTTGACTCAATACGTCACGGCGTTCACGACCCACTATTACAATGATATCAATTGAGTTACTAATTATCGTGATCTGCGACACGGCCATACTGACAAATCACACGCCCTCGTGTGCATATGTATCTGAAATCCAAACAATATACAACTGTAGATGTTGCTTCGCTCGGCCTTTCTGACCACATAAAAAAATCATAAATCTTTCTAAAATCGATAGTTATATTAACTGGAGCTGTTACATAGAACATAACTCATCTAAGTCATTCCATGAGATTGGACTAATTGGAGTCAAGATAGACAACCATCATAGGCGTCAAGTCAAGATAGACAACCCGCATTGGCGTCAAGTCAAGATAGACAACCCGTATTGGCGTCAAGTCAAGGTAGACAACCCGCATTGGCGTCAAGTCAAGATAGACAACCTGTATTGGCGTCAAATCAAGATAGACAACCCGCATTGGCGTCAAGTCAAGATAGACAACCATCATTGGCGTCAAGTCAAGATAGACAACCCGCATAGGCGTCAAGTCAAGATAGAGATAGACAACCATCATTGGCGTCAAGTCAAGATAGACAACCATCATAGGCGTCAAGTCAAGATAGACAACCCGCATTGGCGTCAAGTCAAGATAGACAACCATCATTGGCGTCAAGTCAAGATAGACAACCCGCATAGGCGTCAAGTCAAGATAGAGATAGACAACCATCATTGGCGTCAAGTCAAGATAGACAACCATCATAGGCGTCAAGTCAAGATAGACAACCCGCATTGGCGTCAAGTCAAGATAGACAACCATCATTGGCGTCAAGTCAAGATAGACAATCCGCATAGGCGTCAAGTCAAGATAGAGATAGACAACCATCATTGGCGTCAAGCCAAGATAGACAACCATCATAGGCGTCAAGTCAAGATAGACAACCCGCATTGGCGTCAAGTCAAGATAGACAACCATCATTGGCGTCAAGTCAAGATAGACAACCCGCATAGGCGTCAAGTCAAGATAGAGATAGACAACCATCATTGGCGTCAAGTCAAGATAGACAACCATCATAGGCGTCAAGTCAAGATAGACAACCCGCATTGGCGTCAAGTCAAGATAGACAACCATCATTGGCGTCAAGTCAAGATAGACAACCCGCATAGGCGTCAAGTCAAGATAGAGATAGACAACCATCATTGGCGTCAAGTCAAGATAGACAACCATCATAGGCGTCAAGTCAAGATAGACAACCCGCATTGGCGTCAAGTCAAGATAGACAACCATCATTGGCGTCAAGTCAAGATAGACAACCCGCATAGGCGTCAAGTCAAGATAGAGATAGACAACCATCATTGGCGTCAAGTCAAGATAGACAACCATCATAGGCGTCAAGTCAAGATAGACAACCCGCATTGGCGTCAAGTCAAGATAGACAACCCGCATTGGCGTCAAGTCAAGATAGACAACCATCATTGGCGTCAAGTCAAGATAGACAACCCGCATAGGCGTCAAGTCAAGATAGAGATAGACAACCATCATTGGCGTCAAGTCTCTCCTAGATCCCGTGGTTCCTACTTAATTTAACCTGTGGTACGGTTAGAATTTAATTATCTTAAAGTATAACGATATTCCTTGAAAAGTTCCTTTATATTTTGGATCTAACTTAGTCTGTTTATATTTCTCATATACGTTTACGTTTGTAATAATAAATGGTAAAAATAGAATTAAAAAGCGCCTATCAATATTCTTAACAGCCTGACTTGAATCTAAACAACCACTATAATAAAGTTGATTATCACAATCAGAATTCTGTATCAAAATAAATGACCACTAAAATAAATAAAGCGCCACTTTTCATTACATTTTAAACCAAAAATGTATTTTAAAAACATAATAAAACACAAAAGCATGAATCTTATTCGTCACATATGGCTTTTCACTAAGCCCTACCAACAAATCTCCCGTTTGTTTCATGGCATTGATTTTAATTCCGAGTCCCACGGACTCATAATAGAACTAAGATTCACTACTATCACTTTTACTAAATCGCTTTTACTACAAGCTCTACTTCAAGTGGTAATTAACCCTCTGGCATCGCTATATATCAAAAACAAAGGTTTTTTAACTTTACCTATCAAAACTCTAAAAGTGAAACTTTTGCAACCCTGGTCATTGTACAATTTATCGTAAGTTGAACTTTATCTATGGCATCTTGCCCCGATCGAATATTGCCAGTCTCTGATGCGGAAAACATTTACAAGACATAATAAGTTCTTACTTTTGCTAAATTAACTAACCGCTTTATTTTACAGCATTTACGGGCCTTGATCGGCAATAATACGCATTTACAATATACGATTAATTAATAATTGTAAGTTCGCCCGTGATTACTACACATGTAGGTAGACAAGAAATAAAATATGCCGAAAATCGAATTACAGTTTTTTTTTTAAAGTCTTGACTGGTCTTAACCGGTTGAATCTTTAGAGCTATCGCGTTACCATTGTTTACCGAATTAAAAACAAAGTTATTTAAAACAAAAGTTTAAAACATTGTTTTCCGAGTTTAAAACAAACATTCACGTTTACGAAAATCCGGGATAAAATAATTTCGCGTCTTATCATACGTAACAAAACGACGTAAAGTTAAAGTGAAATAATTATCAGTAAAAATTAAAAAAAACAAGATCGTGAGGGTTGATCGCTAATCTCAATACTAGTTATCTCAATAACAATAATGAAGTGCTTACCACTATATTTAATCACTTAATTTTCTTTAACTAGCGAGTATTTAGCGCAAAAATTGGATGTAAATCGAAACGAATCACCTTTATGCTGTGACGTGATCGATGATGGATAAATTGCGCACACATCAACGTGTTACTCGCCACGTGCCATGCCAGCACCGCTGCCATAGCTGCCATCGTCACGAACACCGTCACCATCATCAGCACCATCAGCGCCATCCGCGCCATCAGCACCATCAGCACCATCAGCGCCATCCGCGCCATCAGCGCCATCAGCACCATCAGCACCATCAGCGCCGTCCACGCTACGCCGTCATCGCCATCCGAGCCGCGCCATTATCGCCATTCGCGCCGCATTGTCAGCGCCATAATTTTTCATTTCTTTCTTTCTTCATTAGCAACGATTTCTTCTTCAAAAAAAGCTTCAATAAACTTATCTCGCGGGTAGTTGGTGGTTTTGATGCCCGAGTGAATCCCTTATCCCACTTCTGATGTCGGAGATAGGAGGTATATTCGTGGCTCGTTCGTTCTTGATGGAGTATTCTGGTACAGGATCCGAAGCGTAGGTCTCAGGCAATTAAACCACACAATCACAATATGACAATACTTGTATTAAATGTAGGTAAACAGATATCACAAATTACTTAGTAGGTATACAATTATCAAAGTTGCGTGAACCACCGGTCCCGTTTGGGGGGTCCGGACTGTAAGGCTCACACTAATCAATAATCATCTCGTCTCGATGCTCTCGGATATTTAAAATGATTCCGGTGCCCCACCAAACGATTCCGGTCACTTGACTCAATACGTCACGGCGTTCACGACCCACTATTACAATGATATCAATTGAGTTACTAATTATCGTGATCTGCGACATATATATTTGTAATAAATATAATAATACATAATATGTATGTTTGTCTTATTACTTTTAATTATTGACATAAGATTTACTTACAGAATTAGTAAGTGTAATTAATTAATAAATTATGTTCAAACTTCTAATTATTTGAAAGCGTTTCAACATGAAGCTATTCTAGTTTCATCATGAAACTATTCCAGTTTTATCATAAAACTATTCCAAAGGACAATGTTATAAATAAGTAGCGAGTTTCATAATAATCATTACTCAAAGTTTCTAATGAAGTTGGATGTAATTTAGTCGTTGGATACTAACGAGTAAAAGGTATTTCACCAAGGGAATAATTTGTAAGAAAACTAGTTCAACCTAATAAGTTCTGTTCTGAAAACATCCCGCTTCATCTACATCCGTCAATTTTGACATTCCGTCATAGTGACGCATTCTTTTACTTTTATGTAAATAAATTTATTTATAATAGGTTTAGGATGACAAAAGGAACAATGTGATTATATTATAAAAAACAAATTGCTTCTTAAGTAACATTCAATTGAAAAAACTTCCTTATAAGGGATATAACGAAGTAAATGTAATTTGAATAATGTGGTACTGACAGAACACAAACTAAATAATAAGACAAAACCAAAGGGAACGTACCCAAACTACGTGACCTATTTTTTTACATTCTTCGTGGAGAGAACCCGAAGAGGTCGCACGCGAGACAGATTGTCCACAGCAATACCATGCAAATTTTTCCTATGCCAGTTCATTGTTTTTTTTTTGAAGCAAAATAAAGGCCACAAATTTAACACGTTCTTCCAGTTATATCGTCTTTGATGGATGGACAGTAAGTATCGTAGGGTATTCCTGTGTGAAATCCGGCCGCAATATTATACATTGACGCACAAGCAATAATGGAAAAATTTCCGACTGAACTTGATCTGGGTTTGGTATACGAAAAGGATTTTGTGACAACGGAAAAGTTGCCAGCAAGAAGCCTTGGTAAAGAACATTTCTTAGTACACTGCGACGAGGAGCACAACAAGAATTATTGGAATTATTAATTATTAAACAGACTTGTTACCCTGAAAAGCAGACTTTATTAAATGTTAGTAGCTTAAGTTGCCTTCTCTAGAATTCGACTACGTGACAATAATCAAAGCACCCTCGCTTCTGTGACACAGCGTAATATTTTAAGAAGTTGATCATTTCCTTTCATATTATTTACCTTCTTGAACATAACCCATGAATTTATAACTGCGAGATCCAGAAAATGATAAAATAAGCGCATCGTCCACTTGCGGCTCTTCATTGTGATGTGATAACGACCTATAAATGAGTCTAATAAGTCCACACCTCCCATGTGGGCATTGTACTCCTTGATTACTTTGGGGCATGGAATAGCAACTCTCTCTTTCTTCGATTTATCAAAGCGTGTGACTGTGGTTGCTGGTTCAGCTCCTACGTAAGTGGAAAGAAGGTTAACGGGCTTGTTATCTTTCCACACAACAGCACTTACGTCAATATCATCCACAGTCGCCACGTTTTCCTCATAGAATCCTCTGGGTACGTTCTTTTTCATTATAGTGTTTTTTTCAGGCAATTTGCAGTTTCGCAATCGGTTTACTCTTACTGTTCCCAGTGATAAAATTCCTTCCTTAGCTAAATAGGTGACGATAGGCACAGAAGTATAGAAGTTATCGAAGTATATAATGTGATTCACATTGCGTGGTACCATTCTAGCTAACCTGACGACTGTATTGCCAGACTCTCCCAAATCTGGCTCACCAGGTAAGATGTTATTTTTGGAGCCCCCTCCACTGTAAACCTAAAATCTATGAGCATATCCTTGTAGACTGCAGATGAGATATAATTTAAACCCCCACTTGTGGGGTTTATTGGGCATGTATTGCTTTATATAATGGCTCATTTTGGTTGCACACATCTGCTCGTCTATGGAAAGCCTTTGGTCTAAGGGAACCTTCCCAAACTGGCAGTTGAGCGTTTCCTCAAGAGGTCTTATTTTGAATAGCCTGTCATAGTCTGGATGATCTTTGGGCAAGCATAGCATATCGTCGGCAAAATGGAGAGTGGATCTTATTTTTTCAAACTTTTTTAGCGGCATAGTATTTTTTATGTGATCATAACCAAATTTTTCACTCCAGTAAGCCCTGGTGTTTGGAAATTTTATAACTGAGGTGTAAATCAGAATGCCTAGGAATTTATTTAGGATATTTTCATTTATAACTTCAGGATTGGAGATTTGTTTCTGGACTGCGTATAAGTTACTTTGTTCTACAATTTGCTTTTTTAGACCTGATGTAAAATAAAATGAAAAAAAATCATACGGCGTGTTACAAGACATCAATGCTTCCGGTATCTGAGTTTCTCCCCTAAAAATAAGGCTGTCTTCAGCAGTAACAAGATTCCGTTTTCGCCAAACCAGAGGTCGTTTAGAAATCCCTTGTGATCTACTCTGGGGTGCTGCTTCTTCGGCTTCCAAAATAGGAGGGTCAGGCATATTTTCACCATTGTCGATGACAAGAGGAGGATCAGCATCCACTTTATCAGACTGGGCATTCTCACCTTCATCACTATTTTCAAGGTCTCTAAGAACATCTCGAGCTGCTTGAAAATAGTGACCTTCATCCTCTACTTCGGAGTCTGACCCGTCTAAGCCGTCTTCTGAATCTTCAAGAGTTTCTAAATACTTTGTAATTTCGCTTTCTAGTAATCGCTTCATGCTGAAAAAATCCTTCACCAAACATGCGTTTATTTAGCAGGCAATGCGCATTGTAGTTTTCCTACAACATACCATATTTCGCCTTATTCAACAGTAGCATCAAGTTATTTTCAATGTTTTACAACATAAACATGCAATTGAAGATATAATCAAGCAAATAAAAATATGTTTTATACTTACATTATATTTTATCAAAGTCCGAACACATCTACAAAACTTAGTTTCGCGCCACTAGAAAACTTTTCTTCAAAGTGACATTTGACATTACCTTTTTTTTGAGATGCATAAAAATATTGGATAGTGCCAACATTAAAAAAAGTACAAAATTCGTTCAGAAATAAGAACTAGTTGTCAAAAATAACAAAACATTAATAGAAGGTCAATTTTATCTGTGATGTTTAGTATGTTGTTTAAAAACAACATTATCCATTTAAGGGTTAATATTGTCCATCAAAATATACAAAGCTTAGGGGGCAAGTTATCGGAAATGGGAATGTTAATTCAAAAATCTATATATATATAGAAGGATGTTTGTATATATGAAATCGATGAACTCAGAAACTATTGGACCGATGATTATGAAAATTGGTATGTATATGTATTTTTACACGGAGAAGGTTTATATGGTATGCCCATTGATGTAACTCGCCACCATACGGCGCTGTCAAATATAGACTTCCGCTCCATTCAACCGATTGTCATAAAAGTTGGTATGACTGATGTTTCCTCGAAGAAAACGAATATGCTATGCCCATTGATGTAACTCGCCACCAGGTAACGTAAGGGTTAGCCCAGCGAAGCGGGCTGGGTTCGCTAGTATAATATAAGTAGATTGTGCATTGCAGAGCACTGGTTGTCTAAGAATAACAATGTTATAAATGTACAAAAATTATAAATTGTCACGTTCGTTATGTAGAGAGAAAATGGTATTCGCGGTGGCTCACTTATCTTAGCTCGTAATGATGTAGTATTAAAGCCTCGATCAGACATAGTGGTGCTCTCTGTCGAGCGAATAATTGAACTATCCTGCATTGAGTTCAATGTACATATTGTTTTATGAACTTCCCTTGGTGACTTGGATGAATTTGGAAACAAAATCGGGGATTTTACTAAGCTTTGTCATAAAAACAAGTCCCTGCTAGTGTGCGGTGACTTCAATGTAAATATATTACATGTAACTTCGTATACGTTTCCTAGTATACGTTTATATAATGTATTTAAATCTTTTAACTTATTGCACATATTTTCTGAACCACTCGCAGTACTGGTGTTTCCGTGACTTGTATTGATAATGTGTTCTGTCGCTGTAACATTTTTGAAGAAACTATAATAACGAATTTAAGTTCAGACCACTGTTATCAAAAATTTTCTCTAATAATTAAACCGTGGGAACTTACAAAAGTTATATGATTTATGCAATGGTGAGATGCAATGGAATCATGATCCGATATTCTTGAATAAAGTTAGGAATTTCTATAAAATATTAAAGAACGTTTGCGTAAAAACTAAGTCGATTTATGTAAGAAATAAAATCTTAAACTCAGAAAATAAAATAAAGGCAATTTGGATGTTTTATTTAGTGTTTCTGGTAAAATTAGGACTGCTAATAAATCTATTAAGTTAGAGATTGATAGTATTGAAATAAATAGAGATTGAAATGTGGAAATTATTTTAGAGACTTTTTTACCGTAATACAGGTACGCGTAATTTAAATTCTTCACTATTTGATGCAATCGCCGAATTGACGAATTGAGTTTCTTTCTTTCAAAGTGGCGATAGACAAAAACCGACCGGTTGATTATAGGTCAATATCTATTTTGTTTACCTTAGAATGACAGAATTAGTTTATAGCAATAAAATCATGCATAGTAAACAATATGGTTTCACTAAAGGCAAAACTACAACTGATGCGGGTGCCAAGCTTCTTAAGCACATTTACGACTCATGGGAAGGCACAGAATGCAATCAGGGTGATTTGTGATTGCGTAGAGCATCAAACTTAACCACTATCGTGTGCGTAGTGCTGCGCTTGATCTTACTGTCTCTTACCTAAATCAAAGAGTTCAGACGGTTGATGTAAATTATTGTAAATCGGCTGGTTCTCACTTAAAAATAGGTGTTCCACAAGGATCTTTTCTTTGCTCTTTTTTATTTTTACTCTTTATTAATCATTTGCCCTTTTATGTAAAAGGACTATGTGACATTGTACTTTTTGCTGATGATACCTCGTTTATTTTTGAAATTGAGTCTAATTATGACGCTTTATATAAGAGATAAAACAGTTCTTACTTCGCCAGAAAAATTATAAGCAATACACTGAGCAAAAAAAGTAAAAGCGACTCGGAGCACTAACTAACTAAATTAAAATTAAATATAGAATAAATTAGTAAATCTATATTTATTTAAGCGACTATACTCATATTAGTTATATCAATATTACCCGAGCTTTCATGGAAGTTCTTGCGTTAATAATTAATTAAGAAAAAAATGAGATTTCAAAAATAATTAATACATGTTACTGTATTATTTTTATACAACAAAAGCAAAAACCCTATTATAGAAATATAAAACACAAGATGTTATGACAAAGCTTGTATTATCAGTAATATAATACGCTTTTGTATCTCGTTGATGAGTCACAATGACGGTTCTTGGCTCCTTCAAGTGCCAGCAAGTTCTTGACATACCTTTTATAAAGTAAAAGAATCTAACAATAGAGGTAGGAATTACTGTAAGTAATAATAAGTATAAGTAATTATAAGCATTTCTGTATAATAGAAATTAAAAGATCTTTAAGATTATAGGCTCACAATTTTAACGTTATCTAAAATCCTTTTTTTTCTTTATAACATATACTTTCTTTTTAAATACTAATATAGCAAAGTAAGTTACCTAATAATTGTATAATATAATTAATAAATCAATATTAGGAAGTTTTATTTATAATAATGTCTTACTATTGCTTTATTTGCTTAAATATCAACAGTGATATTAGTAATAGCTCTTTGCCTTTTATTTACATGTCACGTTTTAATTATTTTTAAATAAATTGAAACCTAAAAGTTTAAATTTGTCAAATAATTTTCTAAAAAAATAAAAAAACAAATTTTTGGTACATAATAATAATCTAAATTCGTAAATAACGGTCTTTTCGACTCTAACAATTTCGTCACTTAGGAAGAGCCAGCACTCTTGATTTAATTCATTTGAAGATTTCTTTAAGTCGGCAGACGCACTCACTTTAATTTAAATATATCGTCCTTAATATTCCAAGTGCTGAACTTTGTTTTATTCTAATTATAGGGTAATATTTATTTGAGAGATTTATGATAAACTAGTTGTCGGCGCGACTTTGTTCGCGTTGAGTACGGATGGGAACGTTCTTAAGAAAGGTATTCGTTTTAAAATAGATTTATTTAAAAAAATATAAATTCATATTTTTTTCCCATATTAGCATTATGTCATAATAGTATAATGTTATTATTATTATATTAAATCAGAATAATGCAATTTTATAAATGTTAGACATTTAAATATATTTTTATTGACAATCAAAATTATATTATTTCTTTTACTAATTTAAATGTAATTTTTCGTACCACACAATAAGTACTGTATCTTTAAGTTCCTTATTATTCTGAAATTATTATTATACAATTTCCAAATTGTAAATAACATTTTTTAACCCTTAAATATTAAACTGTTATATATCGCAACAATAACTCATAGCACTATAAATTTTAAAACGTTTCGTATTTCAAGGAATATATTTTTCGGTAACTCTTGTTCAAATGTAAAACTACACGGAACTGGATAGTTTAAATATTGGAGTATTTTAATAACTATTAAAATACTTCAATATTTGAACTTCGTGAAACTTCATGAATAACACAATTTGCAATGAAATTGATTTTTCTTTTTTTTTTACAACCCAAAAAAATATTAAGCTTTTATGAAAAACGTGTCTCGTATTTCTTTCCTCTTTAAGTATGCTGTATAAGATACGTCGTAGACCATATATTTTTTATTTGGTCGACAAAATATAATTTAAAGGATTCTGTAAAATGCATTTAACTTTTACACATGCAGCCATACAAATAAACATATTATTATATATTTCAGTGATAAGCAATTAAATAAAAATCTGGTTATATAGTGAAGGAGATATCAATATGGCATTCCAATTTCAATTCTTAACAAATAATAATTACAACAAATAATAATAAAATGATATAACTCAACGAAACCGAAGGACGAGTCGTGTCTGGAAACAATTAACAAACTAATTTATCATCATAACATGTGGAAACATGGATTGAATTCCCGGATTTGAACTACTAGTAATTATATTGAAAACGTTGTCGCTAATATTAAAATTTACCTAAATAAAATGTAATTTTAGGAATTTTCAAACTAATATACATACATATATGATGCGATAGTAATTTATAATAGATATAGCCTCCAGGTCTAGTCCCAGATCTGCACTGGTTAACTAGGTTCATGAGGTGTTTCCATGGAATGTCCTCTCTCTGGCAGCTGTTGAGGGCTTATCTGCAAAACAGACAGGTCCTGTGGGAGTGCGGCGACAGGTGGGTTTATCGGTGTAGTATTAGCTGCGGGGATCCACAGGGCCCGTTTTGTGGTAACTCGGCTATGACTGGCTGCTCCTCCAGCGCATGAGGGTATACTGTTATGCTGATGACACCCTCGTAGCAGTGAAGGGGGGTGTAGCTTTGCAGAGGCGGCCAGGGTGGCAACAGTTCGTGCAACGCAGGTGGCGGACCATATAAACCATACCATACCATAGGGCTGTTGGGACTCACGTTTTCTATCTCAAAGACTGAGACCCTACTGTTCCACCAGCCCTCGCCGGGGTTCCCCTCGTCGGATATCCTTCTCCGTCCAGGGTTCGGAGATGACGGTTTGGCTCAAATGAAATATTTAGGTCGTCGGTTGTACGCCGGCATTTTACGAAGCATGGCTCTCTACGGTGCTACTACATGGTCGGAAGCCTTCACCCGCGACTCCGCGGGCAGGGTTATCTAGGGTGACCATCGCGGTGAGGGTGATCATGGGATCATCAGCGAGAAGAGCTAGCGGTCGTGGTCGACTGCAGTGTCTCGCTGTCGAACGTCATTCCGAAGATGCTCTCCAGCGAAGACGTTTGGGTTGCCATGGCCTCCTTCTGCGAGCAAGTCATTGCCGCGGAAGGTGTAGACTGGGAAGAAGGAGGCGGAGTACGCCCGTCGTTTCCTTCCCCAGCCGTAGTGGATAGGCCTAGGTGGGATAGGAGGGTAACCCCTCTTACTACTCTAAGTTGCTCGGGGCAGCCTCATATGGGGGTACCGCCGGGGCGTCAAAGTGAATGTGCAAGCGAGGCTCATGAAGTGAACTATACTGAGGATGTCAATTAGCCTCTTATAATGTTAGAAAGACACGATTTTATTAATATTGTAGTTTTAAATAAAAAATACATTTTTTAAAAACCTATTCCTTATCATCTGAACATAGTTAAGCCCTTATTAGCTTTCGCGCGTGAAAACTGGCATGTGACTTTGACCCTCAAGACAACTAACGAACTAGTTGGTTTTATATTTTATAGAAGCTAAAAACAAGCTAGGTCAAGGTTAAAGCTAGCTTGAGTGCATTTTTGTATATTTATGTACCTACATACAAAATAAATTCCAAACGATTTACAGCAAAATGAAATCGTTGTTGTTTTTTTTAATCGTTTCAAATAATATAGTTACCGACACAATCGACTATAATTAAATATTTTATCAATGTCCTTTAAAAATATATTAAAAAATAATTGGACCAAGAACCCTCTGAGACTCCGGTCATAACTTTAAACAGTAAAGATGTAGGTATACCAGTTCACAACGAGCTTAGACGCTCTCGAAGTCAAGAATGAACTTTAAGATGGTTCCATTAACGACGTTAGAAAGCTTTTCAAACAAGAATATATGATTAAAACATATACGAAGTATATAGCTACCATTAAGGGGTACATACATCTAAAATCTAATATCAGAGATATAATATCCTAGTAAACAAAATATTATGTTAATAAATGTATAATGTAATAATTAAGAACCTCCGTCATTACGAGTATTTTTAATGTCGTTGTATAATCGTTTCCTATAACTGCTGCTTCTAATATTCTTCTTCTTTTAATGACACTAGTTTTCTATAGATACAATTTGACTTTCTCCAACAATTTACTATCATGGCAAAATTTGTTTTTTAGTGCTGATATTAAAAGTAATCTTACTATTTGACTTGACTTTTGGCTTTGCCTTTTGATATTGCATTCTGAAGATGAGTTTGAAAATCAGGAATCCGTTATGTGAAATTTATTCAGCTCGTTGCATTTTAAAAACATACTAGAATAATGGAATTGAATTCAAAAGGAAATCCTATTCTAATTCGATCAATAAAGTATCGTTGGCTTGATATTTACTAGTTCTAGTTACTTATAAATTATATATTAATTCTTTTTTACAAAAGAAACGCCTTTGTAATAGAAGTAAGATATATAATTCTGTAAACCGTTTGTATTTTTAATACGAACGAACTACTCTGAAAGTAGTTCTAACTACATGTAACATTGTGACGATAGTTAATATTAGATTCATAGACAATATTAGTAATATTACTCTAGTGTATTCGAGAACATATTTGTTATTGTAAAATACCTACATAGGATTAACTTATAGGAAAATGTTTGGTTAAATGTACGTCCTACTTATCTTCAATTTTGTAGTTTAATAAAAGATATATATTTATATATGATATATATTTACTGTTTACTTATTAGTTTGTAATATAAATAATATGTATATGTCGGAGATGGAGGCATATTAGTGGCTTGCTCGTTCTTGATGGAGTCTTCTGGTACAGGATCCGAGGCGAAGTTCTCAGGCAATTAAACCACACAGTCACAATATGACAATTCTTGTATTAAATGTAGGTAATCCGTTATCGTTACTAATTATCGTTAAATTATCGTGATCTGCGACATATATTTGTCTTACTTTAAATTATTGATAAAAAGGTTTATTTAGAAAATTGGTATTTATAATTATTTTATGAATTATACGGTTGCTTCTATAAATTTAAGAATGATCATAAAAACTATTCTAAAGGACAATAGTCAATATTATAAATAAATAGCAGATCTCATAAAAATCATTAGGTACTCAAGTCTCTAATCAAGTTGGATGTAATTGAGTCGTTGGATACTAACGAGTAAAAGGTATTTTCTCCAAGGGAATAATTTGTAAGACAAATAGTTTAATCCAATCAGTTCATATCAATAGTTCTGTGTTTTGAAAACCAACTTCCCGCATCCAACTTCCATTTACATTTAGTTTTTATTTTCATCGGTTTATTTAAAACTAAAATCTTGGTTTTTTAAATGCGAAATTGTATGAAATACACTGAATTAATTTAAATTGTTTTAATATGAGCTCTTCAATAAAATCAAATTCACAATAAAACTAATTAATGTATTCCGTCATATTGCAATAAATAAACAAATTAATATTATTGCAATAGTCGCGTGACTAATTGTATTGCGGTTTATCACGCTACAATTTAAATACAAAGTTTGAAATAAATTTATTACAACATTTACACGACATAAAGTTAAATCTATGTCTAGGCAATAATGAAAATTCGAACATTAACTCGCTGTAATATGTTCCTGTTATAATTTCGTGATGTAGAGAGTAGAATACACGTAGAACAAATGAGAAGCGAAGAGAGTTAACAAGCTACTCAACTTGCTACCCAATGAATTATTAGTAAAAGCTCAGTTGTAAACAAATATTAAGACAGATAAAAGCCATACTCTGCTTTCGTAAACAAGTAAACAGGAACAAAACAATAATTCAGTATTATCTGAAGACGTTTTTATAGACGTTTTCATGATACGAGTTATGTATAGATAGTTTGCTTATCTTTATCTGTTTATTAGTACTATAATTTTCGTGGTAGATTGTCCTTTAATTATCCTACTTTATAAGTTGTAATAAGAGTTGATATATGTCGTAATAATAAACCAATAAATATTGTAAGCATTAAGTATTTAAATAAATTATAGAACATGTACATGTTAAGAACACTGCCAATGCCTAAATTAAACATTATATTATAGGTATATTGCCAATACTTTTTTTAATTTTATTATTAAAGTATTAAAATGGTTATAAAGTAAAACAGACAAACTTTACATTTAAAAAAATTACAAAATAAAAAAAATACATTTGGAATCTTGTATGTCAGTTCGCATCAAACCAATAGAACTTGATGCAACTTCTAACTTTGTTCGACAGTTTTATATAAGAGATAAAAGAACTCTAACTTCACTAGATAAATTATTAGCAATACACTCAGCTATATAACTAAAACAGTAAATAGTTTAAATTGTTTCGATGTGCAGTAATTTATAAAACAAAATAGTTTAATCATATGAGATAATGAAGAGATGATGTGAGAGATGAATAACAGGTGGCGAGAAAAGTTGATGAGTATAAAAATACAGATTGGAATATAACATGAATAAGGTAAGTGTGTGCAGCACCGACATTATGACTGACAGATAACTATATATATATACAGACAAAGTTGGCAATCTGTTCCAAAGTAAAGGATATAGGGGTAGAAAGGGGAAGTTTAATTTTATTCCATACTACATTATTTTAGTTAAGAGTGTTGTAATTTTATTTAGTTAGTTAGTTTACTTTTCAAATTAATTTCTCACGATTTTCATATGGTGTGCACAGATACTGTGCAAGGAATAAATTTATAGTTAGTTTGTACGCGGTAGAGGTGGGAGCGAGAGGTATAACAGCAAAATCTCTCTATAGCCTACTTAAAGATCTTGGCCTTTCTAGAACAAGCATCGGTTCATTTCTAGAACATTCTTCAAAGGCGGCATTAGTAGGTTGTTTCCAAATTTGGTTAGGTAGGGAGAGGAGTGTGGAGGGTAAAGGTGAGAGTTTTTGCGCATAATAAAGGGGCCCCTTAAACCTACTCCTGGGTCGCAAGTCCCAGGCACTGCTTGCACTCCTCTCCTTGCAACGCGATAGGCCCGGCACCCGCACGGTGAATCCATGAATTGCTAAGAAGCTTCGTCTTATCTCATTTTTGTACTCTCCTTTCACAGGTCTGAAGAGATTTCATTTTGAAATAAGTAGTGCCTTTGTACAAATCCATGTTAAAATATGGTTATCCTAAAAAATCTGTGTGTACATAAATGTTAAATAAATAAATAAGAGTGGAGTGAGACAGCTTGATAACTGTTCTTAATCAAAAATTCTTTAACAGCGTGGAAATTTAATTCCATTTAGCTCACTTAACAGAAGTGCTATAATATACCCCAGCGTTCATATTGTTGAGTTGGTTTCTATCATATTACTATGTCTCTTCAGAAGACATAAATAAAATAATGACCTTTGTAAGTGCTTCTTTTTAAACTTTCTGTTGTATTTGATTCTAAAAAACTAAAAAAAATGTAATATTGTTTAATATTACTAAATTCAATTAATTAATTCATTTTAATTATGATTGACTGATATGTTATTTAATTTTCGTGACAGCAAGTTTTTAATGAAAGAAGTAGATATCAAGCAACTGTCACGAACTATCTTAATAGGGTAATAAGAAGAAATAATATTAAACCTTAATATTAAACTTTTTTAACGTTTACGACAGAAGTTAAGCACGTGAAGTGTTTTGTATATATCCAGATTAACTCTGGTGAACTAACGATGTTAAAAATTTTAAGAGGCGTGACATGTTATTTTTGTAACGTGATAGGTTACATTCAACAACTCGTTTGTTACTATAATAATCATTTTAATAAAATAGTTTTAATGAAAATGACATTTAAGAAGATAATAAATAGTTGTCATTTTATTTTTATACAACAATAGTTAAACTCTATTATAAAAATATAAAACACAAGATGTTATAACAAAGCTTGTATTATCAGTAATATAATACGCTTTTGTATCTCGTTGATGAGTCACAATGACGGTTCTTGGCTCCTTGAAGTGCCAGCAAGGTGTTGTTATACCTTTTATTGTGTTATAAATAATCTCATAGCACAAGTATAACTTATATAATAATTAGATGTGAAGTATATAAGCTTGTTATATGATCACAATTGAAACGCACTTTTATCGTACAAGAAATATAATTTCTTACTGGATACTAATCTTGTAATATAAATTACTTTTTGTATTTGTTGTTGTTGTTTGTATTTATTATTATGTTATTTATTTGATTGAATATTGACGTCTTTGATATTTATCTTTTCTTTTTACCTCACGTTATAATTACTTTTTAATAAACTACTTAAAAATAAAAACAAATAAATTCTTGGTACAAAATAATAGTCAAAATTCCACAGTAATAAAACAAATAAACCGTTTTAGGCTTATATAAAAGGACTTAAACATTTCCTTCTTATTATTCTAAATGCTGAATATTGTTTCATTCCAAGTGTAGCGTAATGTTTTAGGATTTTGATAAACAAGATGTAGGCCGCGACTTCAATGTTAAAGCAATGTATTTGCTTTAACATTGACCAGCTAAATAGTTCAGTAATAACTCATAATAGTACATATTATAAAATGATTCGAGTTTAATTAAAAATAATTTACAACAATACAGAATTGGATATTTTAAATAATGAAGTGTTCTAAATAGTTTCATTAAATACACAATTTGTAATGAAAATGGTTTTTCTGTTATCTTTTTTTTACAACCAAAACCATTTTTAACTCTATTGAAAAATTAATCTGGTATTCTTTACCTTATTAAGTATAGAATACTTAATAGAATAAGCTACTACATATTTGTTTTCTAACTTCTTCCTCTAAATGTATTTATTTTTGCTCATACTGACACGATTTTTTTTAAACTTTTTTATACTGTCACGGAAAGGATCTAAAACTTTAAAAGCGTTAGTAACGTGTAGAGACTAACTTTCTTTCTTACTCACACACATGAATACGCCCACACACACCACAAACACACACACAAGTTTTGTTTACCTTAAACTGAGTGGTAAAGAGTTCTATAATACTTTAAACTTATTATATATACCACTATTTAATAAGTTTAAAGTATTATAGAACTTTCGAATTTTAATAGCTTATTGTAGGTTTAAAAATAAATAAGATGTAAGATCCAAATCTAATAATGTTAAGTTTTATATTCATTTTGTATATACAGTACCTACTAATATGGCAACTCTTTCAAGCATTACCAAGATATTATGTTTGAGCTGAAACATAATTTCAGTAACCAAATAATTTGAAACTTTGTTTAGTAGAAAAGTACTTGAAGCCGAATCGGTAGGCGATTATTAAGGATAAAGGTGATACAAGTAGTTTTATAATTGTAAATTTGATTTAATATCAAAGTATGATGACTTTAGTAAAATACTTGTTGTCTGAAATATTATATTATCTATGTTGTATTATATATTATATGAGTTAGTTACATTTAGACGAGTTTATCCTTAAGTAAACGAAATGTTTTTTAAGCATAAGTAGTCTAAGAGCTAAAGGACGAGTTTGGTACACCTAAGTGAGCGTAATGCTGAGACTGGTCTCTTAAGTGAAGTGAATCCTTTTACGTGCTATCGGTCTTTTTGGGAGTAGTTTTCTAGTCATATATATACATCGCGAGATAGGTCCAATTAGAACTATCATGTGGATATATACTTAATGGAGAAAAAAAAAAGTACCAAAAAGTATCAGTATATTTGGAACAAAACTTAGTGGTTATTGTCGACATGATTATTATTTTATTACAATTAGATGCCTTACTGATATGAGTTTGAGAGTCAAGTTGACAATTTGAATAAACTTTGTTTTGTAAGTTTGGCTTCATGGCAACTATAATATATTACTATATTTTTGGAAATATTTAGAAAACATTTCTTTCTCTTATTTCTTATTCGTTTGCCTTTTTATCATATTTAAATATTCTGTAAACACTGTCCCTTGGAGTTTTAACGAGCTTAATATGTATTAGGAAAGTATTGACGTTGCTTAGTAAACATTTGAAGATACAGTTATCATATTATAAAAGGTTCAAATGATGTTATATACTGGTACATAGTATTATTATAAATATTTGGGGAAATTCTTTAGAAAACAATACCAAAGCAATGTTGTTTTATTCAAGTTCTATAAATTTATAAAATTAAACATTTAACAATTAAACTTTCTAAATATTATATTTTTTTTGTTTTAACAAGGTTAAAAATGTTAATCTAATTTAATCTCGATATAACACGAAAATATTGGAAGTATTTATTATAAGCTACTCACGTATTTGCAGAAATCATAACAGCTGAAAGTAATATAAAGTCTAAAGTTAAAAAATGTTTTTTGTAAAATATCAATATTCACAGCTTGTTGTGAACATATAACAGCAGCAGTGAGATTGTAACAATTAGACTATTAACAATAATACTATCTAAATTTTATATTTAATGTTAGTTTTTTTTCATATTAATATCCGCTTTATATGAAAGACAGGGTCTTTCCTTTCTTTTTGATAAAATGTATCCAAGTGCTCATTCATATTATTATTGTTCCAAAATAGAGCCAAGAACTCCTCAAGTATTTTATAATGTTTTATTGGATTATACATATTAAATTAAGAGAAAACCATCTCCTCCTCCTCCTCAGGCATAGCAGGAGCTTGTCTTTAATTGACTCGTTCAGGGTTCGACTCCTGGTCCAGGCAATTTTTATTTGCACAGGCTAGCTAAAAGGAACTCCTATCTTATATATTTTATAAGAATATCTTGGTAAAATTCTATGACCTATAACCCGCCAACCAAAAGGGCTCATTCTATAATGAGAAAGTTTATCTCTAGCCAGTGGGACTTGTATAGACGGATACCTTTTTTTGATGAATGTGACTGATATTTTTAATTATTTCAGATATTTTTCCCACAGCAATTTTATTTTTTCATTACCAAAATATTTTTGAGATATTTTAATAACCATGTCATTTATCTACTATACAATTGAACGAAGTCAGAATAATAGAAGTGTTCTACCATTTATTTTAAACTGACTAAACCAAGCAATTTAAAATTCTGAGAACAAAACATCTGTCTGTTCGTGAGCTATCTTGTTTCACAGAGACGTAGTTTTAAATTGAAATATTATCTTATCTTAAACCTATTCTAGTTTCCGTGGCTGTATGGGTATTAAAGTAAAATTGCATGTCATTCTTAAAATGTGCTGAAAATTCATTTAAACTGACTGATTCTTTCACTTTAAATTGACTATTTTATTTCTCTCACTTTTGTTATACTTTTGTCAAGCTATGGCATATTGTTCGTGTCAAATGTTTTATTACATTCCAATTATTTATAATAATACTATGTACACGTGCTATTATGTGTAAATCTCTATTAGGTTATCTATACATATAATAAAATTGTCACTTATCCATTTCTGTACATGGAAAATATAAAAAAAAAAATACATCATAGAGGGCCTTTATAAGACCAAGAGAACCCAAAACAATGGTTTTTCAGTTTGTCTGTTTGTCTGTATGTCGGTATGTTTGCGCTCGCTAATCTCAGAAACTGCTTAACCAATTTGAATGCGGTTTTCAGGAATATATTATCACAGTCTTCACTTAAAATTATAGTGTTTATTTTATCTAAATCTGGCTTTTCTAGTAAATGCTTCTTTTATTGCTTCATTTCTTACGAGCGTGTCGATAACTTCGAGCATTTATAGTCTCCGTTGTTATGGTTCTGTTAAGACTATTTCCTCTGATTAGAAATCAGCAAGAGACATAAATATTTACTACCTCCACGTAAAATAACAAAAGAATATAAGGTACACATACCAACCAATGTCTCTTAGATTAATATAAACATATTTTGGATATATGTTATATTTAGTAGTATATTAACAAATTTAAATAAATATATAATGATAAATAAACCGATACAGACAGGGATTCGAACCCGCGACCTTTGGCAAACCGTCCCGGGACGGAGAAAACGAATGGGAGAGGACTGGGAAGCGGTACTAATCTAACCAAGCCAACATATCCAAACTGCAGTCAAGTTACACTTAGACTCTATCATGTTTTTACTCTTGTCGTACATATCTTGTTCGTTTATAAAGTAGATACATTATATAATTTTTTTCCCGAAACTTATTTTAAGACATTTTTAAGTTTATCATCTTTAGCTCTGTAGTTTATTTCTTTTGGCGGTATATTTTTCTTTAAAAATATAAACATAACTCATTTTTTCAAATAACAGGAAGTGTGAAGTGAAAAATATTATCCATTCATCAAAGCGACATTCTCATCGATCACTCAAAAAAAGGTTCACTATTTCTGCAATGTCTCGTTTCAGAATACTGTCGTACTAGATTGAAATTATTAGCAGAATTTAGTTTTGCAATACATATCATAAAAGTTTGTATAAATAATATAAAAGCTTTAAGTTAAAACTTTAAAGTACGTCCAAATATGTATGTAAATCAATTTATATATCACCGTTAGAAAGAGATTATGGGACTCTGCTAGAAATAGAATTATGTGGCTTTGTACTTTTGCTACAAAAACAATAAAAAAAACTTACAGTGCCTTCTACCGGATCCAAGCATGTAGAACTTTATTCGTTGTCTTTCGTCATTAAAATCGTCAATAAAAATGCTTCAACGATTACATATAAGTATATATATATTTTTTATGCATTTACATTGATTTTTATTTCTAGATAAACTTTGGAAACTCAGTAATATTAGTTTTATTCTTTGAATGACTGCTAATTTAAGTTCAATAAACTAAAAAATCCCTTATTCTCTGAGTGGTTAATTTTTACCCTGGTACGCTCTACATTTCGAAGATAATTTGTAGAGCTTAGATTAAAAATATCAAAAATGCTAAAAAAAATATTTTGTCATTTAATACACTTGTCGTTATTATTTATTTGTATCATTTATACAATAGAGATTTTATGAAACCGTGCCTCAGTAATAATATAAATGTGTACTTGAAATATTTATTTTAGAACTAATTTCTACAGATTAAGTACATAACATAAAACTCAAAACAATAGGAATATATAAAAATTTGATATGGTTCGATATTTATTAAAATGTCTTATTTTCAGAAGGAAACTTTTAAAATAGTAATTTTTTAATAAAAATACCAAACAGATTTGTATGAAATTTTATTTTAACGGTTTTAGACCAAAAAGTTATGAAATGAATTTCATGTTGTAGGATGAAAGGACCATGAAAATAAACAGATTTGTATAAATTTCAAATAATGGTGATAGCTTATGTTATGTGTAGGGAAGACGGGGAGGTAGGGGTTATACTAAGTCGCTGGCAAGAAACTAATCTAGAACGAAGAAGGAAATACTACTTATTGGCTTTATAAGACGCTGAAAAGTTTTGTGGAAAATAATAAAAAAACATTCGGATTTTTTAAGCACCATAAAAAAATATTTAGAACACAAATCAAAAAACAAAATCTGTCAAGACCCAAAATGAATTAAGGACATTTACCCAAACAAATGTCAATCGTACTTTTTTACGTCCAATAAATCAGCTGAGAGTAATCAAGCCCGGAAAACCTCAGGGAAAAAAGGTTCGACCAAATTTAACAGGCTTTTTAGGAGAAGCCAATTGAACGCAAAAAAAATAAAGAGTTATATTATTGAGCTGCTTTAATAAAGTCAATTGTGGGGATGAGGGATTTTGATGAAATTTATGATGTATTATAAACTCTATAATTATTGAATTAATTATATAAATGTTTGTAAAAAAGCACACTTAATGCAGCATCGACATCGTATTAAAATTTTACATTAAATCTCATTTAGTTAAGAGTATTAGCAAAAACAGTCTAACTAGCTAAACAGTCTAACTAAAAAGAGTCTAGCTTCAGCCGTCAAAGAGATAACATCTGTTCCGTATTGAATTATTCATAACGAAGGTTTAAATCGGACCACGCGTGTGAAAAGTACTCCAAAGTGTAGCTAAAGTGCTGTTACAAGAAGAGTTATCCCTATCATCTCAGACTTCAGAGCAACAAGGGGTCCAGTCCTAGGCAAGAAAACAAATAAATCCACAAAACATCCCAAACGTACGTGACTATTTAAAATATTGAAAAAATACCATCACGATCTGACCTAGAAATTTCGGTCGATGGTCACGTCATACATTCCACTCATACGTGACTGAAAGAAGATTTACAAAAATACCGTCACGACATAATTTTATAACACCGGGCTTGAAAATAAAAGCAAAAACTAAAAATAAAAAACATCTATACAAGTTTTTGCAAACGGATTTGCTTGGGAAATCTGGTATCTATTTCGCCGAGAAGAAACATCTATCAACTGATAACACTACAGGCGAGGGCTCGCTGAATTAAGAAGAAATATTCCATCTTTCGGCTCCAATAACTTCTTACCAGTCGCAGCGACGGCAACACGAGATACTCAATTCACATCACACTTCGCGTCAACGTGCTCAAAGGAGAAGAACATCAGCAGGACATACATCAAAACCGCAGAACATCAGCGCAGGTGGGTCCTTTGCGCAGTTGCAAGATATATATATATATATATATATATATATATATATATATATATATATATATATATATATATACAGGGTTATTTTTAATTAGTTGAGCACCTTTTGCAGGCAGCCTCTCTACATCAATCCCAACAACATTTGTTCTACGACTTTTAAAAAATCTTGATAAATAACTCAGAATAAACGAACAAAAAAAATTTTTGCTCCCTCGATTATTAATTACTCTGTATTTTGTAAGCAGTCTAAAGTATAGGTCGCGGCAGGCTAGCGAAAGTCAGAAACTGTTAAATGCGCGCGCCAGCTTTTTTCGTATAGCTTCATCTCTTTTACACCATGTTGCTATGGAAATACTAAATAATCAAAATGACAAGTATGTGGATTACAAAACACAATTTACATTAACCAAAAATAAAATTATCGGATAAGAGTTTTATTATTAAATAATGAATTGTAATTACATACTGGACAATACGATTTTATGAACTTGCTATTAAAAATAATAAATAAATTCAAGATTATAACATGAAGAAGAAATTATGAAATGTAATTTATAATATTTTTAAAATACATTGATAGTCTGAAATAGAAGAAGTAAGAATGAAAAGAAATACGAGTTTTGGCTGAGAAATGGAGCATTGGGGTCCTGATCTTTACAAGGTCTGTTTTGCTATACCTAGTACGAACAGCAACTCGAAACAGCAGAAACCATGATGAAGAATAATTTTATTTGTGATATAGTGACGATCCAACATGTTAAGAAGCCTAAAGTTATTATTTTTAAAGTGAATTGTGTACATTTGTCTGTTTTTATGGTACTTACCTATGTGTTTCTTCTATGAGAATATTATACGTCAGAAACAGTCGATTCACTTCTTACGTTTTATTTAATTAATATTAATGAAAATTATGACGTTTTTCTGTTACGCGCCATCTTAAAGAAATTCGTAAGTAACTTATTGTTTTATTGTCATGATATAAATATTAACAAACGAGATAATATTATATGTATAAAGTAAGTTAAAGAGAAGTTATTGTTTTATAAAAATAATATTTATTTGGTTTCGTTACAGTGCCCTTATTTCATAAACCAAATAAAAATATTGAGACATTCAACTTGTGGACAACTTCTATTGGAGATTTTGTTTTTTCATTAGATTCTGAAATAGTTAGACAATATGTGTTTCGGCTATTGTAGAAAATATTTTGATAAATAAAAGTGGAAAACGATGCTATTTTTTATTACACCTTAGAAAATGATCAAGTTCTAACGTGCATAGCCGCTGCTGCGTCACCCCGCCACCCCGCCACCCCGCGCCCCGATGCACATGGCCTTGGCACATATTTTGACAAGTTGCGTGGCCTCTCTTTGCTCAAGTTTAATGCACGTTCAGAGGCAATAAATAAATTTTGTATGGGAAAAACTAAATTTTTAAAACTACTAATTTCAAAAGTCGTAGAACAAATGTTGTTAGGATTGATGTAGAGGGGCTGCCTGTAAAAGGTGCTCAACTAATTACAAATAACCCTGTATATACATATTTATATTAATATGATATTTATATAATATGACAACGGAAAGGGAAAACAACACCACCCTGGTGGACCGCGGAGCTCGAGGAACTTAAAAAAGAGGTCAAAAGAAAAAAACGCAGAATAAGGAATGCAGCGGCATCTAGAAGACAACTCGTTATTGATTGCTATATCGATGCTGTACTGGAGTATAAGAAAAAAGCAGATAAAGCTAGTACGGATAGTTGGAAGGAGTTTTGTACGACACAAGAAAAAGAAAGTATGTGGGACAAGATCTATAGAGTATTTAGGAACACAACCAAAAGACAAGAGGACCAACTCTTAAGAGATAATACAGGTTCTACTCTAACCCCAGAAATGTCGGCAGAGCTTCTAGCCAAGACCTTCTATCCCGATGACACGATCAATACAGACCAACTGTGTCACACAGAAATCCGGGAACTGACGAACGAGAAAATACCATCGGATCTGAAGGAAGATGATCCACCATTTACATCTGCAGAACTAGAACTTGTTCTGCAAGCCCTAAATCCAAAGAAAGCTCCCGGACCTGACGGGCTTACTGCGGATATCTGTATTGCAGCCATCCAAATGGAAAAGGATGTTTTCATGACAATCGCAAATAAATGTTTGTCACTGAAACACTTCCCCTCCCAATGGAAACAGGCACACGTGATCATCTTAAGAAAACCAGGCAAAGAGGACTATACTCATCCAAAGTCCTACAGACCGATCGGTCTCCTCTCAGTTCTTGGAAAAATCATCGAAAAACTCTTTATCAGCAGACTCCAATGGCACATTTTTCCCACACTTAACAAAAATCAATATGGTTTCATGCCTCAACGTGGCACAGAGGACGCTCTCTATAATCTGGTGACACATATCCGACGAGAAATAACCAACAAAAAGCTGGTACTCGTCATCTCACTAGACATAGAGGGCGCATTCGATAATGCGTGGTGGCCAATTCTAAAACTCCAACTACAAAAAAAGAGATGTCCCAAAAATCTGTACGAACTGGTAGGGTCGTATCTTACCGACAGGAAGATCACGGTGAATTACGCCCGGCCAACATACGAAAAACAAACAAACAAGGGTTGTGTCCAAGGATCTATAGGTGGACCAACTTTTTGGAATATAATCTTGGACTCGTTGCTGCACAAGCTAGAAGCAGATAACGTATACTGCCAGGCGTTTGCAGACGATGTGACATTCATAATTTCGGAGAGCTCAACAACAATTCTAGAGGAGAAGTCAAACACAGTCTTGAAAACGGTGGTGGAATGGGGAAATCGTAATAAGCTCAACTTCACGCCTCACAAGACCGGCGCCATGCTCTTAACGAAGAAACTGAAGTACGATGAACCAAACATTTACATGACTGGAACCGCAATACAACTTGTAAAAGAAATAAAACTCCTTGGACTCGTGATAGATAGCAAGCTCGCCTTCACCTCTCATGTGTCCGCATCGTGTAAAAAAGCTGCGGAAATATATGGGGATTGAACGGTGAAATCACGAGAACCATCTACGTTGCCGTAGTGGAACCTATTATGATGTATGCCTCAAGTGTGTGGTCGCAAACAACTGAGCTGCAAAGGATACAAAAACAGCTAAATGCCCTCCAAAGAGGTTTCGCACAAAAGATCTGCAAGGCATACAGAACGGTCTCACTGACGTCAGCGTTAACACTCTCAGGTCTCCTACCTCTCGACCTGAGAATCCAGGAGTCAGCCCACCTTTTCTGGACTAAAAAGGGAATATCAAAAGATTACCTTCCTCCAAACAGAGAGCTGGAAATGGCCATCAATCACTTAGACAAGCCACACCCATCCACAATATTAGATAAAGAATACACCAAATTGGATCAACCACAACCCGACGTCATCCAAACCATACAAAATACAGGCCCCTTAATATTCACAGATGGAAGCAAAATATCAGGCAGAGTAGGAGCAGCCCTGACGTGGTGGGAGGATGGTAAAGAGAAGGAAAACGGTACATTCAGCCTGGACAGTTCATGTACGGTCTTCCAATCAGAACTATATGCGCTATATAAGGCAACACTTTTGGCTAAATCCAGCAGAAAAGAAGTTGTTAACATCCTCAGCGACTCAAAATCTACGCTGGATCTGCTAAGAAAATTTCAAACAACCCACCCCTTAGCAAATGCCATAAAACAAAACATTGGAAGTACCAAAGCAGACGGTAGAGAAATCAGACTCTTTTGGATAAGGGCTCACGTGGGCACTGTTGGCAATGAGAGAGCAGACGAACTTGCGAAGAAGGGAGCTCTAACTAACAGTGATCCAGAATACGATAAAATACCTCTGTGTACGGTCAAAGAAACCATGAGGAAAGAAACGGTCCGCAAATGGCAGGACCGTTACCAAACTTCCACCACAGGAGCCATTACTAAAATATTCTGGCCAGATATAAAAGAGTCATACCACATCCTCAGAAAAATAAGAACAAACCCCACTCTCACCCAAGTCTTCACGGGACACGGTGGAATAGCGGAATACTTATACAGATTCCATATCAAAGATAGTCCCGGCTGCGAATGCGACCCAAACATAAGCGAGACAATTTGGCACGTCCTTCTGGAATGTCCCCGCTATGCCGCGGCTAGACATGACCTGGAGACCCAAATGTACAGAAATCTGGACAAGTCTGAACTGCCTAAAATATTGGCAGATTCGGAGATCAGGCCTGCATTCCTTACTTTTGCCGAAAAAGTCTTCCGCAACGCAGCTAGAAGGAATAGTACTTTCGCTAATCCATCTATTCATCAACCCATACAAACACGCGAAGTGATTGCCCGAAGACATTCTGTGTTACCCATAAACTCCGAGCCAAACGCGATAACAATTCACCAACTTTTATCTTGTGATGAAAAAAGTAATCCGTCCATAAGAATTCGAGGGGTGGCCCTATTCATGAATTCTAATCAGGAAAAGCTAGGTATAAGTTTTTGCGTTCCTAGTAGTCGCAGTGGAGTGGCGATTTCCCCGGGACTAGCGGCATTAATAAATGGGAGCACGTCGAGACAGAACATGAAGCGCAAAGTTTACGAAGCATTGCCCGTAACAAAGGTGGCAGGCATCGAATGCCGGTTATTACGAAAAGTAAATAAAACGCTCAGGCTAGTTGTCTGCTGTCGAAATTCGGAGAGCCATTAGGAGGGGAAAACATCACTCCCCGAACAATCAGTGTTGATGCAATGGTACTGGTGTATGAGAAGGCTGAAGTATCACAAAGGATTGGTATTTTAAAGGCCTCCATACACCACGAGATAGTTGTCTATGAAGACCGAGGAGAAAACCTTGAATACCTCAGGCCACATCATGTTTTGGGACCAACCAAGCCCCCGGGCAACGGAGGAGATACAGAACCAGCATCAAAGAGTGGTTTGGAACGACTACAGGAGAAGGCAAAAGCACAACAACAAGCAGAAGCCTCCACGTCAAAACCTAGCCTGACATCAAAATCTTTCATGAAGGCAATTACAACCGCCGTAGGGTCCATGGTAAAAGCATCAAGAACCTCACCAGGTAAGAAAGTGGTGTACGATGACCAGGAGGAAAATCTCCAACACACTAGTTCACGTCGTACACTAAAGCCCACCAGCTCCATGGCAACGGCGGTAATTAACCTCATTAAGATGAAAAATAAAACCACAACTGAGGCGGCTAAAGATCTAAGAGAGAAGATCTCTCAGCGTATAGGTGACGAATCAAAAAACCGAGTGCGTACGATGGCCTCTGTATTAGTAAATGGATTCAAAGAGTCAGAAATCTATCAACGTTTGGTGGTAGACGAGGCTCTTATGAACCATTTCGGATCCATAGCAATGGCTACGCGATTGGCCGGCGCTGCCGAAATTCTCCTCGTCGGTGACGTGAACCAGTTACCTTACATCGATAGAGATAATCTATTCGAGATGAGGTACTGTCGTCCCACCCTGATAACGTCCATCAGCCAAGAATTACTGTGCACACATCGGAATCCCTTAGATGTCGCGTATGCCTTAGAAGAGGTCTACTCCGGCATCTACTCCAGCAGGAAACTAGTGCAGTCCTTAACAATGCTCAATTACACAGGATCGAAAATACCCAGATCCCAACCTAATACCCTGTACTTAGTACACACCCAGGAAGAGAAGATAGCATTATCTAACGAGGGTTATGGATCAGGCGAATGGTCGCGTATCTTAACCATACACGAAGCACAAGGACTCACTTTCAGTTCCGTTTTTATAATCAACACCAGGAGCAAGATGCAACTGCACGACAGCGTTCCCCACGCGGTTGTAGCAGTGTCGCGTCATACCGAGAGCTGTGTGTATTTTACCGACAGCGAGGACGACGAGACGGGCAGATTCATCAGGAGAGCGATGAAGGCGACAAAATATAACATCATAGAATATAATACCAAGATGGCTATAAAAGACAGAAACTTCGCTATCGTGGAAACCTTGCTCGTGATGAGTGAAAAAAATAAAAATAACAGTAGGTCACCACAATAGTGTTTTCGTAGGAAGGCATTAATGAGAAAATGTAAGAAATTTAACTTTAATAATATTTTTCTTTTTTATACATCAAATACTTATACTATACTTTACATAAATAAATAAAAATTAAAAAAAATATATGTATATATATATATATATAATATTTATATTTATATAAGTATGTGTAATTGCTGTGCAAAGGACTTACCTTACTAATATAGTTTTTAAGGTACCTGTAGTAATAGACTCCTTTTTGAGTATGTTATCTTAAAATTTCAACAATTAATATGCAAAATACAAACCAAATGCGAAAAGTGCACGGGCGACGTGTCCGTGGATAAAAGTAGAAATTAAAAAAAAAAAAAAAAAAAAAACTCTATAATTATTGAATTAATTATATAAATGTTTGTAAAAAAGCACACTTAATGCAGCATCGACATCGTATTAAAATTTTACATTAAATCTCATTTAGTTAAGAGTATTAGCAAAAACAGTCTATAATAGACTCTGAGGCTCAACTAGTTATATTATACATATATATACCAACTAGCCATTGAGCTTAGCACTCATTCAGCATCATCATGATCATAATTAGATTAATAATATTATATAATGATTTAACTGATGATTTTATATTAAAAAATACATAATAATACCTCCTTAGTTAACTCTCGTAATCGTAGTTAACGACCGAATGGCTATGGAAGAAAAGAAATTTCAAAACAATGTGTTGGTATCGGAAGTTTCATATAAAGAATATTAAACGGGTTGAGTTGAGATGCATGTAGTTTGTAGTTTAATTATATGGCATGTGTTGTTTATTTATATTTGAATATTTATTTTTTATTATTAATTACACTAAAGATCCCCTCGTTGATAAAAAGTAAAACAATAATTATAAATTATTTATGTCGTTGTTTATTTTGGTTCGAATAAATTTTGCGATAAAACAAATTTTATCCCTGAATAAGGGTATAAGGCATATTTATTGAGGTATTTGGATTTTGAGGCACAGCAAAATAATATAATAAATAGGAGTCTAAAGCTTTGTTTAAGTAATGAAATAAACAAACTAATAGGAATCAGTCAAAATAGGACCTTTTACTTGGTCAGAATTATTATAAATATGATAAATAAAGGTTTAGATTTTAATCAATTTATTAAACTTATATATAATAAATAAAAAAAACATTAATTTAGTGAAGTCCGACTCTTTTTGTCTTTAATAGAGCGAATAAGACCTGCGAAACAAAGTTATTTAATTCTGCATAACTAAAGTAAGTTCTGACCGTAATGTAAAACAAAGGAGAGATTGTTCTGGAATCTCTTCCAACCTGAGTTCCAGAACGAACAATGAAATCACAGCACATTCATAGCTCAGGTTCAATTTTATTACAAAGGGTGGAGCCGTTCTTTCATTTTTACTCGTTCTTCTGATTACTTCTAAGGAATGTTTTCAAAAGCAATTTCAGTGCAATATTAAATTAGAGTGCAATATGAAACTCGATGAAAATTCTTTGTAGTAAAGTATGTGATTTAAAGTGTTTTAGTTATAATTTTTATATGAGAGTATTAACAAAGGGATGAATTTAGCACTCAAGAATACTTGAGTGCAAAATTGGAGATGTTGAAGGTCTGCAAGAATGGGACTACGCAAAAAAGGGAGGGGTTAAAATACTTTAAACAGCAAACATTTTCTGTATGACCTCACCATTCTAAATAAAAAAATGTTACTGTAAAATGCCATGTTCAAAATTCTAACAATAATATTATAATTTTTAATTCGCGGCTTCGTATACAAGGGTAACCAGGACTTTTTACTAATTTAATTGCAGTAAGTAAGATAGAAAGAAAGTAATTCGTAGTAGTAGATTCTAACTATGATTAATAAGTCGAAAACAATAATAAAACTAATTAAAAATGTTAATTATTTTCACAAGTTTTGTATTTGTCCCACCAGTCACAATTTTAAATTATTTTTTTATTATTTCTATAGCATATATTAGTTCCATATTTCATCAAAAAGGAAGCATTCAGATCAAATTTCGTCTTTAGGTGTGCATTGGTAGAAGAGTGGAATTCTTCGGTTTCCCACCACTCAAATCATTCTTTACGTTCTTTCTAACTATTATTTAGTTAGAAAGAACGTAAAAATTCTTTGGCATTTTTTTATAAGCAATAATATAAAATGGTTAAAAATATATGCTAAAACAATATATCATTCAAGTGTAAGCTCTGATTTCCTAATTATAAGTCATCGTTGACCTAATTTTGGAGTCAAATTCCCACCAGTCCCTATAAAATGCCCCACAAGTAAAAATAAAATCAATGACATTCTTCTTTAACGCATTAACTATTTAATTACAATACACCTATATATAATATATACATAGGTTGCATTTTGTTTCTATCGTCTCGATTTTCAGTAACTGATGTGCTTTCGAGTTTGCAGTATGTTTTTGATTGGTTGTTTGAATTAATTCTGACAAATAGACCAATAGAGAAACAGACTAAACTAATATTTCGTTGTTATCAACTTTTTCTTTTACGAGGCATTTGTTTTTGTATTTGCTATACATGTACAGTCTTATTATTAATATTATATAATATTGATTATACTATACTATTATTTCCCGGTTTTAAGGTTTTAATACAATCTACTTCACCCACCTATTTTAATTTAAATGTTAACGGATAAAATTGTATAAAATAAAATAAAATGTACATACACAAAAAAACATAATATACAATTGTCATAAAATATAGCATACACTGTCTGAATATGATTAAAAAGCAATATTGAATATATATTATACTGTCTTGAGTAATAGAATCTTGTTTTAGAAATACATTTTTTTATTTAAAAAACAAAGAAATATCTACGTAATAAAAGTAGTAACTGAATTTTAAATCTTATTTTTTTATTATCTTTGATCAGTTTGGATATATAGTACTATTTATTAAAGTTTCGAATACCTGTTGAACAAGGAAATGGGCGCTTTAAGTTTATAATATTTATACTTTCTTATGCTTAACAAGGTACAGGTTAGGTACTAATTACGTCGTAAATATAACATTAAGACAATCTTTCGGGGGTACTCTAAGTTAAGCTCAATGGTACGGTCACCAAAAGATAAAAGCAAACGCGACGTCCCGCGTGTATACAAGATTCCTTGTGATTGTGGTAAGTTTTACGTAGGGGAAACTTATCGAAACGTAGATATATAAAGACAACTGAACATATGAGAGGTGTAAAAAATCTGGACAATAATGGCTCAGCGATAACTAAACACGTTTAAGATTCGGAAACGGCTCTATACAGACTTTTTGACAAAGTGTCCTATTCAGTTAGGGATAACCTTTTAGTAAGTAAATCTATTGAAATCAGCCGTCTACTGAATGTTAATAGGGATAATGGTTGGCAAATAGACACACAAACTTTTTTCATTTAAACTATTTTTTCTCGAATATGTTAATATTTGTTGTAGAGTATATCTTGGAACACTTTAAATTATCCTCTTGTGCTTTTCATAAGTCACCCCGCGACGGCTGCTGTCAAAATATTGACGAAACAAAACATGTTTTGTAATTAGAACTGTTTAATTTATAAGCTTAATAATAATTTATAGCTTCGATATCGTACTTATAGATATTTCGTATTGTTTATTTTTAAGAAAACTGTATTTTTTTTACAAATGCAACTTTTAACATTTATACCATTTAAAAATATATATTTTGTATTAAAATATAAATATGCCCGAAATACGCCTATATTAATACTTTTATATAAAGTGGTTTAAAAACTTCTCCTTCGTACTATTCTTCTTCTATTTCGTAAGTGCAAGATCGCTTTTAAATAACTCAGTCCAGAAATTTAACAGAACGAACATTCTTGTCTATTTTTAAAATTTCTTGAGGTGTCGTAATAATATTATATTCTTTCGTAAATTCTTTAATGTTCGAACTTTGCAATGGAAGGACCCAATCCTTAATCGCATTTATAATAATAATAATAATAATAATTGTGGACATTAGGTAATGGGTATATTTATACTAATATATAATTCTGTATGTATGTTGATTAAAATATCTGGAAATATCTTTTTTAAGATCTTTTTTAATTCTCTGTACATAAATAAAATCCGAAATAGATGTATAATAATGACATTTTACCTTTATAGTAAAATCACCCGGTAAAAGGAGCTGTCAAAAGTAACCTATATATTGTTTTAGTTTGTTTCTCTGTGGGTCTGTGTGTCAAAATAAATAACATATATCGATGTATATCTTTATACCTACTGCGAGTTTTGAAACCACATCGCTACTATGCAAAGAACGACGAAAACAAAATACGACCAATACCAGTTATTTATTACAAACGTGTATTGTAATTAATTAGTTAAAGTATATGTTGATCGTATTGTGATTTACGAGTATTTTACTATATATCAATAAGTATATACTTATAATATATATTGTATATCAATAAGTTTTATCGGAATTTCGTGACTTGTGGCTTGTTATAAAAAATATATAGATAATAAAAAATATATGTTTGGTATATAACCAATTGCTCGTTTCTGGTTTTGGTAGGCCAAGTTGCGACCAAAAAAAAAGAATTTAAGGAATGAATTTCATATTTTCAAAGTTATATAACAAGATTTCATTGGATCGCAAGTAAATAACCGATATTGTGGTGACACTTCTAAATTTCTTCGATGGTTTTTCTGTATATATACCTGGTGTGAAAATTAAATATATAATTTTATTTACAGCGGTATATTGATTGTATTTTGATCTGCATTATTAATTTAATAACTATTGAATTAGTATTATATGTCAAATAAATATATATCAAAAATAGTCAATTACTTTCTACAATTCTCAAGACTATATTAAAATTAAATAACTTTCTCATGTTTGTTAGAAGCACGGATTTCTAAAATGTTCATTAAATCATAAAGAAAAAAGACATCTCTGTTTGTAAATTTATAGGAATATCATGCCGTCTTAATAAGACCCTCAGCATGTACCCTACCATTTGTCTTGGTAGTGTTAGTAATATTTATTTATAATAATTTAAATGGTAAATACATTGGAATTTACATGTTTTAGTTCATAAGTTTCAACAGTAGCGCCACCTACACAATTAATTATGAAATGTTATTAAGTATTTACTGTTAAATGTTTTAAGAATTAATTATTAGAACTTATTATAAGGTATGATTGTTAGCATCTGTAAGTTGGTTATGAAATTGTTAATTACCCTCACCTAAATATTATAAATAAAATAAAATAATAAAAATAAATATTATAGAAAATATGTACTTATATACATATAATTTTATTAATATGCAGTAGAAATCGAAACTGATTTATAACATCAACATTTACAACATTAAAATTTACTGATAAATCACTAAAGTTGTTTTGTCCTACATATTTCTGACTTTGATAAAAATCTTAAGTAATAAGTCTTCATCAAAAGCATGTTCAGAAGTAAATATGTAAACTTTTCTTTTAAATAATAAGAAAAGATAAACAATGTTTAAAAATCCAGCAGTCTATTAGCCAGCCTTTGTTAGAAAAATGCGAGGTAGGGATATATACCTATTTTTCTTTGCTAACACGAAAATATTTTTTAATTCTATTTTGTATACCATACTGTGATTTGAACAGGAGCCACAGTTATTTACAGTAATGAAATATCACCTGTTGGATTTGCTACTGTTTATGTGGTAGGAAATAAAAAAAAAATATTTTTGGTAGGACCAAATTCTTTAAAATTATTAATTTATTTAAAGACCTCAAGTATTTTTTTTAACCAGAGAGTTATTTATGGCTTGTGAAGATGAGGCTTTGTGCGATTATTATAAAGAAGGGATCAAGATTGTTATTTTTTTACAAACAAAACTTGCCATTTTTCAATTTGTAATTTAATATATTGTCATCGAGTTTATAGGAAATTGTATATTAACACATACCTACATGTTGAAATAAATGTTAACGTATTGAAATTAATTTTATTATAATATTCATGTAAAAGTAATAAAGGAGATTTACTAAACTTTATACACGCTTTAAATTTTCTTCTTCATAAATATTTCATCAAGATTATTACTAAGAATAGCGACGTTAACGCCTTACAGCGGCTCTGGTCAATCCGCGCACCACACGCCGGGCCGCACTAAAGTTCACTCAAGGCAGGGGGCCTAACGTCGAACCCGAAAATTTGGGAACCCGCCACGCCCAGACCAACCATCACCAAGTCGGGGCGTCGCACTCGGCAACGATTAGCCCATGCAACGCCCCGGACCGTCTCTCCACCAAGCACTCTCAACAATGTGCTTGGTAGAAAGAGGTCCCACTGCCAGGACCATCTCGTTTGAAGGTGTCTCACACTACTTTTACTTCTAGAAAGTCTCAAGGACTTTTCTGTGAAGCCGACGGTTATAATTGTTAAAACAGTAAGGGTTTAGCCCTGACTACGTTACCTTGGTAGCTCTGAACATTGTTCTTGGTGTGGTTGTTTAAAACTTTGTTTTTTTTTTTGGAAATACAGCCTAAAATAAAATAAAACCTATACTATATTAATTTAAGCAAATTTGCAAATTTGCCTTTGATGAGAAGATCGAACTATTACTTATTGAGATAACTTTGTTAACTGATACTTCGGTAATTAGAACGTCAGAAGGCAAGAACATTTACGGCAACCACTTAACTAGATTCCACTTAACTATCTGATAGCACTTAATATATACAAAAAATCTCAAATCGATTATTGCAATCGCTTATAATCACCTAATATTACCGAATGTCCTTTTAGAAATAAATCTATAGAAGTTTATAATAGCATATATTAATTAATTATTTTGAGTTAATTGAATTAAATAAGTAGGGGAGACCGGGGCCACAATTAACAAAAAACATAGTTTTGATTGTAGTTTATTAATTATTGAACATTTAGACTAGATTTTTATGTTATATGAAGCTTTAATTATCTAGGTATCATTATAATTATAACAAATCAACATAACAGATATGATGTTGTAGATATCACTCTTTTTCTCAAAAATGATAGTTGTTAATACTTACCTCACGTTTGGGGCTACAATTAACAGCCCTGAGGTAAGTATTAACAAAAGTGGCAACAATTAACATTAAAATTTAAATAATCAACGGTAAAACTTTTTAAAAATATTTTTTCTTCCTCTATATAATAATCAGTCACTGGTATTTTTTGTTCCCAGACAAACAACTAAACTAAACAACTTACTTGGTAAGTTACTATCATGAGATTCAGAGATACAAAATGGGACATTTTCATCTTAATAACTAGTTAATCAGTCTTTATAATTGCTAATTGGTATTTTAATTGTCTTTACACATACTTAAACAATTATAAAATGTCTTTTAATATAAAATCAACAAAAACAACGATTAGGAACTATTTTAGGTAATGTCCGAAGAGTATCTATTTGTATTCATCATCTGAGTTACAATTCATACAAGTAAATGATGTGAGATCGCCTTTGATACATCCAGCTTGAGCCCACTCCTTGCAAAGGATACATTGAATCCAATCACCACCCGATGTATCTTCATTATATGTGACGCCGCAAATTATACAAAAGTATTCATCTTCATCATGAGAGTCGATACTTTCATTTAATATCTTTTTCTTTACTTTCTCTACTTTTTCACTTTTTTTTATTTTTTTGCCCTGACCCTTGCCTTTGCCCTTACCTTTATTTTCCTTTCCTTTATATTCTCCCTTATTTTTTATGGTCTGATCTTTTGCTGACAGTTTATTCTTTTTCAATTCTCTAATATTGTGTTCCTCTTCTAAAGAATTCTCTTCTGGAGTATCGGTAAGAATGGCACATTTTTAGTTCGTTTACGATTAGAAGAAGCTCGTGGTGGAGCTTTCGGTAGAGGTTTCAACCATAAAATCACATCCATCTTTCTGCACACCCGATGGTCCAGCTACTGTTTCATTAGACATTTGAGAAATTACCTCACTTAGACTTATATTTAAAATTAGGAATATCATTTAATACTTCCGGATTTTCCAAGTTAAGTGACAAATTGTCAACATCATCCTCAACATGTGGTTTTAAGACAAGTGACTGGTTTTGATCTGTGGGGTCTGGGCGATCTGTGACAAAAGAAAGTGCAAAGTCGGAATCTTGAAAAACATGGTCATTGCACGGCCAGATACCAGATTTTTTTGAAAGCGTTGATAATATTCATTGGGTTTAATGCAAAGGGTAGCGCTTCTTTAACTATTCTGGGGAGGTCATAAATAGACATGGTTTTTCCCGGATTACTCGCTATCCAAGAAGTTTGTGCTCTATTCATGTAATTTTTCAATGGACCATACATACCGACGTCGAGGGGTTGTAAGCGATGTGAACAATGTGGCGGAAATGACAACAAAACTATATTTTTGTTTTTGGCCTTGTTTACCACTTCTACATTTACATGTGAGCTGTGGTTATCCAATAAGAGTAAAACGGGGTCCTCCTTTATCGGTTTTACGTGATGAATAAAATGATCAACCCATTTCACAAATTCTTTTTGAGTCATCCATCCTGATTGGTTTCCAAGGCCTATGCATTCTGGTGGTCCGTTTCTAACAAATATGTTATTATACCGAATACGAGGGAAGACAAACATACAGGGTATAGAGTTGCCAATAGCGTTTATCGCGCCTGCAAGTATTACCAGAACACTTCTTTCAGCAGATGTCACAGCACCGATCTGCTTTATGCCTTTTCCTGCAATTTTTTTTTTGGTTTTTGAACGGTTGTGATACCTTTAAAAAACGTAAAAATATGTAAACATGGTTATGTACATAAAAATCAATTAAATTTATATGTAAAAAAGACATGTAGCTACCGGTTTCATCAACGTTCCAAATCCGTGATGGTTGGAACCTGTATCTTTCTAGTACTGATCTATATTTCTCAAAAGAGATTTGTACGTTGGTCCTATTGAAGGAAGTTGCTCTGCTTAAACTGGTGCCTTCAGGGGTTCGTATCGCTAATGTAGGATTTCGTCTCATAAAGTTCGTGAACCAGTCATTACCCGCCATCTCATTAACCTTCCAGGATGCAGGTATTTTTTCAATGTTGTAGAACATAGCACATTCATAGGCTAATTTCTTCATTTCATTGGGCAATAACCCAAAATAAATACTAGAACATTTTAGCAAATACTCTGCTATGATCGCCTCTTGCTCCGCATTGAAGACCAAGCGAGTTTTTTTGTAACCTACTTCCAATGGAACACCTGCTTTCTTTTTTTTTACAAAATTGTACAGTGAAACGTAGCAGATATCAAATTCTTGTGCCACGTCTCTGTACTTTCTGTTTTTCTCCATTACTTCTGATGCAGCCGACTCGTAGACATCTACGGATGTGGTGCCTCGCGTAGTTTTTCTTTTATACGTTCTCATCCAATCATAAAAAAAATATATAATAATTATAAGCAAACATCCCGGGTAAGTATTAACACGTTAAAACAAACCCCGCCAATTTGTTAATTATAACCCCGTAGATACATTTTTCATGTAAATCGTAAACTCATAATTCCTGTACAAAACAAAAAATCGTAAAGTTGAAAATGTTCGTTACCCGCGTAAAAATGACTCCCAGTACACAACTCACTTGTATGACACCCGGAACTCAACTGACCAATCTTATGATGTGCGGTGTGTTCAATCCAACGAATTAAAAGACGCACTGGAGATTTAGTGTTTATAGTTTTAAAGACATTCGCTTGTTATTACTTACCTCTGTTAATTGTAGCCCTGGCTTCCCCTACAAGAAAACACTATTCTAAAACAAGTAAGTTAAAATCTATTTTAAAATGTACGTAGAATTCTTAGACTGGATTTTAATCTTTTTTACTTTTGATTATTTGTTTTAATACATATTTATTGTTTATTTTATTCACTTTATACTTTATTTATTTATTATTTTTTTGTTAGACGTTATTTAAATTATTGTCAACATTTACTAAAAGTATTGATATTTAACACAGTGTAAATATGTAACAACATGTACACCTTATTTAAATTGTGAGCTGTATACAATAAGTAATTCAGTTGTCTCTATCTTATTTTATCCTGCTGCAATTTACCGCTAAGAAGGTATGTGGCCTGACGTTACAGAATGAAATTATACTAAGATATTTATCGTATTGTATCGTATATCGGTTGTATTTGTCGAATGAATATTTGTTAAAACACTCTCAAGTTAATTAAATTGAGCTTAACGGTGAAAGTTTAGCTACGAGATGGCCACTAATAATTATTTAACTTCTAATTCTCGGGTTCGATTCGTGAAAACATATTTGTTAAAAAATCGAAATGGTTTGCGTGTTGTAATACAATTAATTTAATATTTCCTTAGATAACAAAATAAGTTATACATTGTAATACTGTTGTAATGAAGATTGAAATTTAAATATTTTAATCTAATATAAATGTCAGATAACTTAACGTTTTAGAGTAATGAAAAAAATCTTAGTTTAGTTTTAAAAATACTTAGCAACCTTACCATAGAACATTAAAATTTATAATTATTTTTGGATTTAATTTTAAAAACAAAACTGAAACTTTTAAATATTATAATTAAAGGTATTAAAATATTTCTCGTTATTCAAACTTATTTCACCAAATCTGGAAAATTAGATTCTTTTAATTAACATTGCAGAGCCCAGAGATAAATTTGTTGATAATTTAATTTTGCTTTTTTTGAGATATATTGTAATTTTTTTATTTATTTATTTTATCAACATATAATTATAACATCATAATAGTTTACACTAATGCGACGCTACAAGTAACAATATTTTCAATATTTCTTAAGAAGAATTTTTTATTATACAACCGGATGTAAAGAAATTACACAATAGTTTTCAAAAAACACTATTCAGAGATAAATTTGAGACATGTCACCAATTTCAGATTAAATTTGTGATTAATTCTCAAGAAAATAGATAGACTTCCGTTTTCCTTTTTGGCTACGAAAGTTACGTTTTTGTACGTTTTTTATAATTTATTATTCTTTACATTAGATGATCCAAGTAGATGATGTTTGGTAATGTTATATTTTTCTATAATCAACATTATTTTGCATGATTTTATAAAAATAATAAATATTGTAACGAGATCAACGGTGTCTTGTTGCGAATCACAGGAGACTCGTGTATAATTTAATTGATATCATGGAAGTGATATAAAATTGAAACCTTATTTAAGTAAATTGTTTATTTAAAGGACAACAATAAATGTTAAGTCTGCAAATTATAAGATAATTTTATTATATTGTTTATAACTATTTCGGTACAGAAGTAAATTATATTCAGAGTTTTCATTTTTAAACATATATATGTTTCACTTTATTTTTGTATCTTTATCTAATTCCCGCCTTTTACGGTTTTGTTTGCTGTACCTGATCACCTAACTTCTGCCATTTTTCCAAACAAAATGGTAAAGCAGACTTGTCTTTTGGCACAGATTCTTGATAGTTACTTCGAAAGAGAGAGAAATATATTGCTTTGAATAACTTTAGTTTAGAAATGACTGAATTCGTGTCCTGTACGGTATTTCTTTTCTTATCATAAAACATTATGCAATATTTATTGGGATTTGATATTTATACCAGAGTTATAAGGTTGAGTATTAGTTATTTTCCTATTGAAGGTCAAACATTTCTTCCGAAAACTAATAGAATATATTTCATTGTTGTCAATAAAGTAGTTCTTGGGATTGGTCAGCCTTTTGTACTATTTCCCATAAAAAAGTAGAGTTTTCTTAAAAGAAATGTTAAAATATCAATAATATTATGACATAACTTCATGATTACAATACTTTTTTTTGAATAATATGTTAAGATACCAAATACTAGAAATACAAAATAGTTTTAAAGCTGTTTTCTCGTAAAAGTTATAATGAGTAACGATCCAACTATAAAAACTATAAAATCTCATAAATCCTACTAATGTATTTTATAAATGTAATAAATTTTATCGTATGGATGTTAAGACGTCAATCCGTCAATTATTAACAGATTTGTAAGCAATTTTTCTCAAAAAATATTTCCCTGTGTATTTTTTATTCCGGAAAAAATATGGGTTTACCTTAGAAAAAGAGTGCTACAACAGTCTGTAAAACTTTAGTTATTATGTTGTTTTTGGCTCTTTCTTCGGTTAAATGCGAATATACTGTTTATTTTAGGGAATTTAATTTTCTCCTTACTTGGTGCACGAACCGTACATTGTAATAATAATAATAATAATAATACTAATACTCCTTGGTAATTGCCACGAGTTGTCACGTTTTTAATTGTCAATTTTTGGAAAAAATATTTAATAACAAAAATCAAGTTTTTACAATATTAAAATTAATTAATTCAGTAATGCAACATGAAAAATAAAAAGAAAAAACCAAACCAAACAAAAATGTTACCAAAACGAACAACCAAAAATAAGTAAAAATAAGAGAACTGTGACAATTGGCACTCGATGATCCGATGATCACCAGGAGTAAAAACGTCAACGCACGCCAACCACCGCAGCCCGTCGCACCGAGCAGCTCCACGACATCAGAGGAGGAGTACGCAACTCCTCCTGAGGAAATCGTGTCGAGCAGTGACGACGAGCTGCCGCCTCCAGCGCCGCGCCGAGCACCAGCGCCGCGCCGTGGGAGGCCACCGCTGCCGCGCTTGGGGCCTACTGGGGCATCCGCCTCGCGTTCGGCCCCCGCCGTCGGTGGTGCAGTGCGCCGCATGAAATGGACGCAAAATATGAACGAAAATGTCATGCGAGCGTACTATAGGGCGACAGAGGGTGGCACTAACCTCACTGCGTGGCGAACCCGTTTGCTGTCTTTGTTTCAGGCCCTTGAACCAGAGTTGACCGTTTCGGCCCAACGACTATCGGATCAGGTGCGGTTTATTCAACGTAATCGTGCGTTGGATGACTTCGCACTTGACCGGCTTCGCTCCGAGGTGACAGTCTCTGCATCCACCACCGAAAGCATCCATTCGCGAGCCCAGTTATCGTCCGCTCCTTCGGTGGCAGGGATAGTGGTTGGAGATGCTGATGTGGGGGGCGTTGAGATTACAACCGTAAGTACCCAAGATAATGAGCAATTAAGGAGGACTTTGGAGGATGCGATTTTGGAATTTAAAGACATACCAGCCCGCGACAGGCCACGGTTACCCTGTTTTCCCACGCATAGACGTAATATGTCGCTAGTAATGGCTCTAGACTGCATGCTAGACTCTTATCTTCGTTCTAGCAATAGTCTCACTGATACCCATTCAATTCTTTATTGTGCAGCTGTTGCAGCGTGCCGCTCCGCCCGTGTCAGATTTCCTGAGCCTGATAGGGCGGTGCGGTCCACTGAGGATACACCCGCATGGCAGATGAGGATTGAACGGCGTATCAGCGCAGCTAGGGTCATTATTGGCAAGTTAATCTGCTTCAGATCGGGAAACATCCGGCCGAGAGTCATGCGTTATGTTACACAGGCCTTTGCCGGTACTGGCATTAGACCTCAGCATTACATGGCCTATGTAACAGAACGTATAGACTACCTGAAGCAGAAAGTTTGTGCGTGGGCAAATCGTATCCGTCGTTATAAACAACGTGTAAATAGGTATAAACAGAATCGCATATTCCAAAGTGACCAAAGAAAGGTTTATAGAAATTGGGAGGAATCTGCTAAGAATGTGATTGATGGGCAGTTACCAAATATGGAAGAAATGTTCACATTTTGGAAAAATATTTGGTCGGTGCCTATTAATCACAACGATGGTGGCTGGATGCGTGTTGTTGAGCGCGCGTGTGAACACCTGCAGCCAATGGAGGCTATATTTATAAGCCCAGACAATGTCAGGGATGCGATCCGTTCGACCCATAACTGGAAAAGTCCTGGGCCGGACGGATTACATAACTTTTGGCACAAATGGCTGCGGTCTTCACACGAACGTTTGGCTGGGCAATTCCAGGAAGCCATCGTGTCCGGATCCCTACCATCTTTTATGTCAACAGGAATCACCTTTCTGCTCCACAAGTCTGGTAGTATCACGGATCCAAAGAACTTTCGACCTATCACGTGCTTACCAACAATTTATAAGCTTCTTACATCCATTTTGACTTCAAAATTAAACACACATTTGTATGCAAACAGCATTTTAGACCCCGCTCAAAATGGATGTAAGATTGGGTCTCGTGGTACTAAGGAGCTCCTCCTTATTGACATGGCCATTAATGAAAAGGTTCGCCGAGGTAAGAAGGGTCTCTCCACCGCCTGGATTGATTATAAAAAGGCCTATGATTCGGTGCCTCATACATGGTTGAGAAAAGTACTAGAAGTGTATAAGATTGACACAGATCTATGCGCTTTTCTTGATTCATGTATGAGGCAATGGACAACGGTCCTTTGTCTTCCAGGGGGCGGAGGAAGTCTTCTTACTTCCGAACCTGTAAGGATTGAGCGAGGTATTTTCCAGGGTGATAGCTTGAGTCCTTTGTGGTTTTGCCTGGCTTTGAACCCCTTAAGCACGTTGCTTAGGGATTCAAAACTGGGATTTCGCTTTCGCAGAGGGGGTGAGATCATTTCACATCTTTTGTATATGGACGATCTCAAATTATTTGCACCAAATAAAGCAGATCTGGTATCATTACTAAGCGTTACGCAAACGTTGAGTAATGACATTAGGATGGAGTTTGGTGTAGATAAATGCGCGGTTGCACATGTGCAGAATGGCCGAGTTGTAAATAGCGAATATTTACAACTCTCGGAGACAATGTCCCTCAGATCCCTCTCTGAAACCGAATCCTACAAATACCTTGGTATGTCGGAATGCTTAGGCATACTAAGTGGGGACATTAAACAGTTAGTGAAGGAACGCTTCTTTAACCGCTTGACAAAAGTCCTAAAAAGTCTTTTGTCAGGAGGTAACAAAGTGCGTGCATTCAACAATTGGGTAATGCCCCTGCTGATGTATACTTTCGGCATATTAAGGTGGACTCAGACCGAATTAGATGCCCTGGACCGAAAGGCCCGAAAACTATTGACAATGTATCGCATGCATCATCCGCGCTCATCAGTGATGAGATTGTATATTCCACGGAAGTGTGGGGGTCGCGGCTTCCTTGATGCCAAAAACTTACACAACCGTGAGGTATGCAATCTTAGAGAATATTTCCTTCATGCTGAGTGTGGAATGCATCGGGCCATTGTTGCAGTAGATAAAGGCCTCACACCGCTCTCCTTAGCCAAAGACAACTGGCATAAACCGGTAGTACTTAGCACTGACGACCGTATAAATATATGGAAGAGTAAGGAGCTTCATGGACGGTTCCACCAGGCACTCTATGGGCCTGATGTAGACCTTCTGGCGTCCGTGGCTTGGCTACGATTCGGTGATCTCTTTGGAGAAACCGAAGGTTTTGCTTGTACAATTGCTGACGAAGTTGTCAGGACAAACAACTATCGGAAATACATAATAAAGGATGGCACTGTTGATATATGTCGTGCGTGCCACCAACCTGGGGAATCCATCAGACATGTTATTTCCGGTTGTTGTCGTCTTGCCAATGGAGAGTATTTGCACAGGCACAACCAAGTAGCCAAGATTATCCACCAAGAACTTGCTCTTCAATACGGTCTGGTACCTTTTGAAGTGCCATATTATAAGTACTCACCGGAGCCAGTTTTGGAAAATGGTCATGCTAAGCTCTATTGGGACCGATCTATCATAACGGACAGGACTATTGTAGCCAATAAGCCTGATATCGTGCTGGTAGATCGGTTAGAGCGCCGGGCATTTCTTGTTGATATCAGTGTCCCGTGTGACGCTAATCTTGTGAAAGCTGAGAAGGACAAACTGTCAAAATACTTGGACTTAGCTCACGAGATTACCGACATGTTGGATGTTGACTCAACAATAATTGTCCCGATGGTAGTTTCCGTCAATGGTCTTATAGCGAAGAGTCTCGATCATCATCTCAAGAGGCTCTCACTAAAAAACTGGATCAAGGGTCGGATGCAAAGAGCAGCAGTTTTGGGTACGGCACACATTGTGAGGAAGTTTCTTTCGCTGTCGCCCTAACCACCGACGGACTGGTTGTAAGGCCCACGTCGGCGGGATACTGTTTTTTATATTTATATTTATAATGTTGTTTTTTTTTTAATGTTATATGTATAAATGTAAATAATAAGATTAATATGAAATAAATGATAATAATAATAATATCAGGACAAATTACACACATTGATCTAACCCCTAAGTAAGCAATTAATTTGCTTGTGTTAAGGGTGTTAGAAAACGATACTAATACATAGAAATACACATATAAATACTGAGAATATATTTAATAAACAACCAAACCCAGAAACACAGACATCTATGCTCATCACATACATGCCTGTCTCCGCCGGGAATCGAACCCGAGCCCCATTGCGCCGTGACACGTTAGGCGTCTGCGCTAACCACTCGACCAACGGGGCGGCAACATTGTATGTGTAAAGATATTCCCTCAACTTATACCTACATATTATATACTTCAAGATTAATAGATTTTTCGTTAAAATATTCAATAACCTACATTTAATAAATAAAACATTAAATAAATGTAAAAAAAACTCATAAAAATCCATCCCTAAAGTTCTTTCAATATTATGGCAATGTCTGCTCCAGTATTCTAACCTCAGATATTACTTCTATTACTCTGTCTTATAGTTTCTAAACTCGGAAAAAGTAATTTTGACCTTCTTTTTACGTTTGTAATAACTAGAAAATATTTGGGACCAGCCCTTGTCTACGTTTTTGTTGTTTAGTTTCATTTATTCTAGGCAGTTCCATTTATAATTGTATTAAAAAATAATTGCTAGATTTTCTTTATTAATCTAATTTCATATAATTAAATCTTTCTTATTGAAATAACTTACTCATTAATATCATAACTATTTGCAAGTAGCGCTATTAAAATATAAAAGTCTGAAAAGAAAAATAAAATGATGCTACAATTATCAATTGCACCTGTAAATAATTATTTCAGTTGAATTACTGCAACATTTTATTGTATAATCCTATTTAAACTGCAATTTTTTCTCTATGTATTTACACACATATATATAGATAGGCCTTTATTTTAAATTCTAAGTTAGGGTGAATATATGTATCAATATACAAGCACTGATAATATAATTGCAATGTTATTTTCGACTAAAGTAATACATTATTATTATTATTCTACTTACCATCATTTAAACTGAATTTACTCAAGAATTCTTCAATGTCGCAAGCTTTTCGGATGCTAAATGTAATCTCAATGCACGTTGATTTATTTTCAGAAAATTTGTCGAAAAAAATCACGGCAGTTGCTCAGAGGTTAATTTGAAGTGATGTTATAAACGCTTATAGTTTTGTAGACTTACCATAATTATTTTGAGGACCTTAATAAAGTAAACAATTTAAAATATATGGGTTTCTCTGTGAGTATGTAATACAAGTAAAGTAACATCATTAATTGATGAAATAAGAAAAGTAACCAAAAAATATGTATAATTTAAAAAAATATAAAATTAAAAAATATGTTTGATTTATGCAATATAAGTAGTAAAAACAAAAATCGCAAAACACTAACTCTAATGGACTGTTGAATATTGAACTCTTTCTCTTATTTGCAAGATATTTAAGCAGAGCAGGTGCTTACAAAACTTTTCTTATCTTAATATTTATCAGAAAACTTTGTTACTTTAGAAAATGTACACAATTTTAAAAATAAAAGCTGGAGTATATTTACGAAACAATTTCTTATTTATACAAAAAAAATCCATATATATTTCTTATTAATCTTCTCTTGTTAATTTTCTTCTCCTTTCATCCCATCTCTTCAATTAAAACTTATCTTAAAGTATTATTTTTTAAAAACAAATTGAGATTAAATTTGCAAAATTAATGAAATAAAGTGATTTTCGTATAGATTTTTAGTTAGAAATATCCAATCTTTTCATTGAAACTGTAAGTCCAACAACTCACACTTTCAAAATGATCTCATAAAATCTTCTAATGGAATCGGTAAAACATTTGTCAGTATAAATTCTTTAGAAAATAATGTTATTTAATAATAAAATTAACCAATTAAATAATGTAAGTTTCTAACCGACAAATATTTTAACTGCATAGTAAATGGGACACAATTAATTAAACAATATAAGCATTTCGAGATCGAAGATCAATGTCAATACCTCTATAATTCTCAATTCAGAAGTATAATCACATAATCATCTTGAATTATATACAACTATATTACGTAGCTGCTAGCTATAATCACGTAATTTAATTGGAATTACATACAGTTCACGCCGCGAGTCATGCTTTGAGCTTATGAATAGGGAGCCCGAATAGGTTCGAAGCTAGTCGGGAAAATTCCGATATATATTTAATAATCAATATGGTTGACTTAAGTTTAAGTTATATTCCATATTTTATTTTATGTACATACAGAGATTGAAAGAGAGAGAGAGAGAAATAATTTTATTAAACTAATTCTAATGAAGATGAATTTCACTGCTCACTACTTTTATTTTAATTACTTAACAATCATATTATTTTAGTCAAAATCAATCTAAAATATTTTTATTTTATTTAGATTTTAATGAGTTATTGTTTTACTTTGAATTACTTTCAGATGTGTTCATATATGATATATAATCATTATAAAAATAAAACCTTATTTTTTTTTATTTTATATAAGAATATAGTTTGATTAATGTTTAATAATGTATTACATAGATATCGAATTTATTATAAATAGACATATCAAAATAAGAATGTGAACAAGGCAGATGATAAAAATACTTACGTAGGAAATTTCAAGACTGCAAGAGGAAAATTGTTTATTCAGACAAAACCAATCTGTCAGCGGAATGACAAGACTGACCTATTGGTCAGTCTTTGAAAAAAAAAAATAATTAACATCAAGTTGTGTGTGTTTGGTTTTAATAATATTTTACTTAATTACAGATTTTTTTTTAAATCATGTTTCGTTTTGAGAAAACTATTGCAGAGACCTTGTTCCTTTGTTTGGTTTTTATAAAAAAGTAATAAAAATAATAATAAATATTATATATACCATTATAAAATATCAAGTCCTCTTTACTCTGTAGGCTAATTATCCATATGAAATGTATATGCACAAGGCCATGCCGTTACAACTGAAACAAGATAGAATAATTGTGGCTGAAAACTGAAACATTTCTTTTATAATGTTATATAGACTAAAAGAACTCCATATTAAAAAAAAATATTCTCTTTTTGGTGATTTCATTATATATATTAGTTATATGACTAGGAGGGGGGAGGGTTTTGACAAAAGACAGTCCAAGTGTAATAAATATTGCTGTTGTTACTTATTTAGAAGAAGTTAGAAGTTGAATAATAATAAGATATTTTATGATTATTACTCAAACAAGTACTATTATTTTTAATAGAAACGAAATCTCCGTAAGTAAAACGTATCGTACATTTTGAACATTTATCAAGAAACACGGTAGTGTGTTTATATATCCTAACATGAGAACCCCCCCCCCACCTCTCCCCCCTCCCCTTATGATAGGCGAGGCTTAAGAACTCACCTCAATTTTTTAAATACCCGTCTTTCTAAATTATGTTTATTATACTCAAATTTATCAAGCTTATTTCAGATTATTTTATCTGAAAATGTTGTACTTAATTAATAATATTCAGAATATACTTGATAATTATAAATAAAATAATATTATATTATAAAACCCTAAAACTTAGATAGCTAACTATACAAAGATATATGGCAGAAATATCACGATGTTAGTGAATATTTTATTATTAAAATTAAAAGAATACTATAATAAATTATCTGCTTAATAAAAGTCTTACCTTAATTAATGATGTCTCGTCAAAATTCTCATGTATGTGGGCTTACCAACTGTACTGTACGTAATTTAATATTTTGTTTTAGATTACAAATAATTATTATATTAAATCACGTGTAATTCTTTTATTAATATTGTGAGGGTTGTTATATAAAATAATAAAATGCTGTTATAGTACAGTAGATTTTTTTTTTTTTTTTTTTTTTTAACGTCTGGAATCCTCATGGATACACACCTCCAGGGGAAGATGGAAGGGGTTATGTGAGACTCTTACTCACTAAACCAGACGGTCAACACCTCTCCGTCATTATGGAGCGCCACGGGAACGCTTGCGCACACATCCGCGTTGCTCCGACGGAAGGCCGCGTGAGCGACCACCACCTCCATGGAGTGACGCGTCCGGTTGACTTGAGCGCGTCCCACTCCGGGGCTTGTTGAATGGCGAAGGGCTCCCCTGCCCTCCACCCAAGCCGGCCGAGCCAAATCAGGACTCCCTCAACGAAGAAGGTGTCCCGATCCGACTCAACCTCCCGGGGCCGGACCCCGTCCGAAAACGGTCGTGGTCCGAACCCGAAGCCGCCACCAGCGGCTGGTGTGCATCGTAGGCGACCCTCCGAAGAAGACCAGCCCGACACACGGGGCCGGAAGAGGTCAACACATCTGCGCCGCAATTTAAACTGCCACCTGCAGACGACGCAGAATATGCGACCTCGACCGTCCCGCCACCCCGCCAACGAAGCCCTCCATAGAAAGAGCTCCGCCGCCACCTCGCCCGGACTAATCATCGTCAAGCGCAATTGTACCTGACGATGACTATTCCGGGCCATCACCCTATCAGCGCAACGGCCTCCCCCTCAGCAAGGAAGAGACCGCCACGTACCCCCCACACAACCACGGGACCGCCCCACAGTCCACTCTGCGCACAGAGAAGTACCAGGGGCGACCCCGCTGCTGTCCCCGGTAGAGAGGGCCTGCGCCCTCCCACCCTCAGTGCCCAGGCCAAAAGGCCCGAGCCCAACCCGCAGAAAGACCACCCCGAAAGGCAGCCTGCCCGCCAGCCAGCTATGAACCGGGCACAAACCCCCATGGCCGACCCACCCCGCGCCGAGTATTAGCCAACGGCTAATGCAAACCCGAAGGATCACATTAACCGTTGTTGCCCAGGGAGCATCGGCCCGTACCGCTTCCGATGCCACCGGACGAATCCGAGCAACAAGGGAAACAGACAGGCACACGAGGAGGTTCTCGGCGACGGCCCCCCGTATAGTAGATTCAATATTATTTGCAGTAACCTGGTAGAATAAGAAAAAAAAAAAATAGTTCATATCAAAAGCAAATATCTAAAGAGAATTAAAATGTTATATTAATATAGAATGAAAAATAAACCGACAAGCGCAGGGATTCGAACCCGCAACCTCTGGGAAACCGTCCCGTGGCTCTTCATTCTATATTTATATAAATTTAAATAAGCTTAACATGGCTATACATGCTTATAAATATTTTCAAACATTAACAAGAATTACATATCTTTAAAGTCTCTTAGCGAAGAGTATAAAAGCGTGCTGAACTCTCCTCCTAATTATTTCGGAAACCCTATACTTTTTTTAATATATTTTTTTATTTTTTATTTAATAGTCAAATTGTTTTATTTAATCTGATATAAAAGCATTTTAATTCACAATTTGAAAGCTTTCCCTAGCTGTCCCCGTGGTCCTAGCAAATACCTATCCCATTTTTAACATGGAATGTTTATTTATTTAAATTACTTAAAATCCTTCCTGTCTCATTGCTTTGTAAAAATACTCTTAACATTTGTAACATGACAAGAAATCCCTGGAGTTATCAGTCCTGTAAGTATTTTTTTAATTATTTGCTTATTACATACATACACAGTCAAAGTCAAATATAATTTTTTTCATGTCCGTTCGATTAGTTGAGCTCAAGAGAAGATCCGGGCAAAGAAACTCATGACCAATTATTTCATCTGTCATATATAGCTTTTACTTTGACCAATGAAAACAGTTTACAATACGTACAGTCAGGTATTTACTTGTCTATACTAATATTATAAAGAGGAAAGATTTGATTGTTTGTTTGAATTGAATAGGCTCCGAAACTACTGAAACTAAACTAAACTACTACCGGATTTAAAAAAGTCTTTTACCAATAGATTTCTACATTATCCCTGATGTACTTAGGATATATTTAATCATCTTCATCATCATCACTAATATTATAAAGCGGAAAGATTTTATTGTTTGTTTGTTTGAATTGAATAGACTCCGAAACTACGGGACCGATTTAAAAAAACCTTTTATCGTTAGAATTCTGCATTATCCCTGATGAACCTAGGTTATATTTAATACGAGAAAAATAAGAATCTGCGTGATAATTTCAAATCAAATCAAATCAAATCAAACAACTTTATTTGGACAACATACATTAAAAAAATAATAATAACAATAACCAAAACATTAAATAAAAAAATACAAAAAAATAATACAAAGAGAAAAAAATAAAAATAAAAAACACAGAAAGAGCAAAAAATAATTAAAAGTTACTTTAAATAAGGTATAAAATAAAAAATAAAATAAAATAGAAAACACAGTAAATAAAAATGTATATATGTCATCCAAAATGGAAAGCCACTCAGCTAATGTCAAAGACGTCTTCAACGCTGGTATTCTGTGGCTGCCACTTACAGGGTTACGTCGCGCCGTAATAACAGCAATATCAAAATATTTGTAATCATAAAATAATATTCATATACACATACATACACACACACACACACATATATATATATATATATATATATATATATATATATATATATATATATATATATATATATATATATATATATACATACATATATATACATATATATATATACATACATATACACACATACATACATACATACAAATACATATATTCCCACGAGTGTTACGTAAATAAAAATGTACAGTTTTATTACTGCTCAGTTCCAAAATCCATACAATGAAAGATGGTTAGTTGACATTCAAACACGGGCGAGAGTGCACGTCATGTCGCTTCAATTGACAGTGTAAACTGACAAAAAGGAGACCGTAATGAGCTGCGGTAATCCATTTTAAGAATTCTTGCAGTGTTTAAAAACGGTGTTACGTGTGATCGAGCTGGAATATTGAAACAAAATCTCGCGCACGCATTTTGTACTCTTTGAATGAGGCACTTAGTACGCGAGAGTAGTCTCAGACCAAATACAACGTCACCGTAGTTAAGTTTAGACAGTATGAGAGCCTCACATACTGTGATTCGCACTTTTATATTTAAATATTTTCGTATACGATAGAGGAGTTTGAGGCGATAAAAGCATGCTCTGACGGTATTCTTTACGTGACTCTCAAATCTTAGATTATCGTCTATTATAACTCCAAGATTTTTTGCCTCAGTAACTCGATCTATTTTTGTGTCTTGCAATTCCACGGAAGGAGATAGATTTAAAATTTTTTGTCTTTGTGATGTAGTCCCCAAAATCATATATTTGGTCTTATTCGGATTTAAAACAAGATTATTAGAACTACACCATAAAGCGATGCTTTTGAGATCATCATTAAGCCTTTTTATAGCGACGTCCATGTTTTCCGGCTTAAAAGACATATACAACTGTATGTCATCTGCATAAATGTGATGTTTACAATGTTTTATATTATTGACTATGTCTGCGCAGTAAAGAGTAAACACAGGACCCAAAATAGAACCCTGTGGCACGCCAGTTGAAACTCTTTTACATTTTGAAAAATGTTTCGAACCATCTCCGCGAGTAACCTCAACAATTTGTGATCTATGCTCTAAATAACTTTTAAACCATTTTATTGTTGTTCCGCTTAATACATAATAAAATAGTTTAGACAGGAGTAGGGATAAGTTTATTGTGTCAAATGCACGAGAAAAGTCAAGAAGCACTAAGATAGTGGCCTGACCAGCATCCTGTGCGCTTAAAATGTCATCAACAACGGTAGACTAGGCCGTAGCAGTACTTCTTCCTTTTCTAAAATCTGATTATAAATATGGCAGGAAATCATTAGTATCTAAGTACTGTGTCAGTTGATGACAGACTACTTTCTCCAAAATTTTCGAAAGACAAGGCAAGATACTTATAGGGCGTAGGTCACTCAAATTGCTCGGATTGTCTTTTTTGGCTAATGGTTTAATGACAGCCTTTCGCCAGGAATCAGGAAATGTGTTCGACTGTATAGATTTATTTATAATTTTAACTAAAATGTTCAATATAAAAGGCATTGCGGCATTTACCATCTCTAGGGAAATACCATCAGCTCCTATAGAATTTGACTTAAGACTACGCAGTGTTTTTAAAATAGTGTTTTCGTCGACTAAACTAAGATTGAACAAAGATGCTTCATTTAATTTATTTGTCTCGAAGAAGCGCTTATATGTGTCTGATACTTTTAAATTTCCTTGAGTTTGAAGAAAATGTGTATTTAAAGCATTGGGGTCATTAAGCCCTTCAGGAAGGTAGCTATCTTGTTTTTTTTTATAATTTATATTATACTTTAGATGATTCCACATACATTTTGAGTTTTTGGCATTATTATTAACAAAGTACGTAAAATAAGCGCTTTTCTCATGATTAAGTGCAGAGTCCACTAAGTACTTTAACTTTTTATAATAAGAAATGTGCTTTTTATAATAAGAAATTTGTATGCCGAGCCCTAATATGTGCGCTGTCACGCTTTCTCATCATTTGTTTTATATTGTACGTGATCCAGGAATATTGGTGGACGCTGAAATAAGCACAGACTACCGGGGCCAATATATCAAATATACTTATGAGTTTTCTTGTAAATTCATCAACCATATAATTAACATCTTTGTCGTCAGTATAATCCCAATCGACCGTAGCTAAAAGAGCTTTGAGATATTCGGTCTCAATGTTTCGAACCTTTCTAAAATATTTAAGAACCGGTCTTGGCTTTTCTTTTGGTATATCGAGGTTAAATGATAACATTGCATGTGTACCCAGATCTCCTATATAATCCACCCAAACATTTCATCAATTTCGACAATGTAATAAATTATAAATGTATTAAGTAACATGATTGAAGACTTTGTCATATACCTATATACGAATATTAATAAATATAAACATTTAGAGTTAAAATAATTTACAGTCATTAATAACACTATGTCGTAAAAGTCGGTCTGCACATGAATGCTTCCTCCAAAACCAAGATTATGATAAACTGCGTGACAAATCTCGAAACAATAGCAATTGATTGGAAACCGTTGGAGTATGTGAGCGAATATGTGTACCAAGGCAAATTAATCTCCTTTGAAGCAAATAGCAATGTAAATGAAATAGACAGAAGGATAAACATAACATGGAAGAAGTACTGGTCACAAATGAAAGTCCTAAAAGGAAACTACAGTCTCTACATGAAGAAAATAATTATGGACTCCTGTATACTACCTTGCCTAGCATATGGAAGCCAAACTTGGGTATTCACTGAAAAAGTAAAGAACAAAATCCTATCATGCCAACATGCCATGGAGCGAAGTATCTTGAAGCTGAGGAGAATACAGGAAACGAGGAATATAGATATCCGAAGGAAAACAAAGCTGACAGATGTAACTGGCTAAAGATAGAGGAGACTTTTATCCAGAAAGGGACCGTGTAATTAAATTAAATACTAACACAAAAAAAAGATACAACAAATAAATTCTAAATTGCATAGATATAAAAGTTTAATAAAAAATAACACTATGGTTAAGGGATTTATATATATAAGGGATTTATATAAGGGACAAGACTTTTTTTTTCTATATAGCGCGGGCGAAGCCGCTGGGAATGTCTTGTCATAATATAATATCTATTGAACGTTTACGAACAAACTGTTAGTCTTTTAAATGGTTTAAATAGTTCTTGGAATTAACTATTTATCAAATTATTATAAAATTTTAGAAACATGTTAAGTCTTTTTCTCATTCTGTGCGGGATGAAGGTATACCGTAGTACCGATGTCAATGTCAATGTTTCATAATTCGGAAATAGAGTCTTAGCATTTACCTTATACATTGATTTTTTACAAACTAATTTGATATGTAATATAGCATATCTACATTAAAGTTCGTAAGAGTTGGTCCTTCGCCTCTTTGTTAGCTACGATATTACATCAATTATTCATACATTAATTTCATTGCGTGGACGAAGAGGTGAAACGAAAGATAATAGTGTATTGCGGTGCAGAGATTTACATTTGTACACTAATGATACAACTACTATATTTTAACTATAGAAAAATAATAATTGTTACAGAAAAACAAATAATGTATTTTTTTATTTTTATAAACATTTCTTTTTTCTAATTTAACAGTAAAACACACTAACACAGGTTGTAAGAGGTAGTGTCTTATAACCTGTGTTAGTTTAAGTAGAAGAAAGCTTCTTCGTTAAAGTAGAAGATGAGGTTCTAGGGAATATTCTTTTTTTGCTTTTTATTTTTGAAAATGTTGTTGACGAGTATAAGAATAAGTTATTATTTTGTTTTAGGAGTAAATCAAAATGAAAAACGATCATTGGTAGGTACAGGACTCTCAAAAACACTTTTATCCAGTTCTGTGATGTGATGTGCTGTTTTTTTTTATATTCCCTAAGCTATTTCTTCCATTTAGAATATCCGCAATAATTTAGTATTATTAGTTTTGCCTGAATTATTTTGGTAAAATTTTAAGATCCAACTTTGTTAAAAATTTGGGTAAAAAAAAATCGTAATTGCAAGAAACCAGTTTATTGACTTGGTTAAATAGTTTTTGGGGATATTACGCATATAAACAAAAAAAACACAAACTAAACGCAACATAGTACATCACATCTGTAATTTGTCTCTGAATGAGGACTCTCAGATGATAGGTTTTTGAGGATTAGAATCAGTAACCTCAATCTGACCTTTCAGATTATTGTTTCTAGGTTTAAAAAAATGGTCTTTTGAAGAGGAGCGAGCTCTAGTGATTTTTAAAGAGACCTTGCTTTGGTTGTTTTCACTAAAATTTAGATTTAATTCTTAGAAACCCAACAAATTCTATACTCTTAATACGGTTATATACGACCCGGAATCAGTGCCGCGTCGTATGCTAGCCGTAGCTAAAAAATATTTATATTTGCTTGCTTAATATTGTAAAATCTTATTAACCTATACTTAATTTTTAGATAAGTTTTATCTAAGGTTTTTTCTTGACATATTTTATTTTTATAATTTATTATCACTTTTCATATTTTACGTCTAACTGAGAATCTGTTGTTCCTTTTATTTGAATTTGTAACATGATTTTGAATATTGCCAAAGGACAATAATGTTAATTCTGAAGACCCAAAATACTCTGAATGGAAGGATTTTGTTTTATCAGTATAATAAATAATACTGAGAGAAGATATTATTTTTCACAGACAAAATTAAACTGACAATAAATCACAACTTCATTCTGTTTTTATTATTTGAAAAGTTTACTGTGTGATAACGTAAGACATTAATTGATAATTACGTTTCAGATTTGTTCTTTTAGTAACTTTTAGAATTATTGTTTTCCTTGTCTTATTTTTATGGTAAAGTTAACGTTATAAAATTATTATTATTTTATTAACTCACATTTAATCCTTTTCGTGTGTAGTATGTTAAAATGTTTTTTTACTTGTACTTTGTGTATTGAATTTTACCAGAGGTATTTCATTATGAGCTTTGTTATAAATACCTGTAGGTACAGTAAGGCCCTCGAATTACGAACAGTCTTAACATAGGCTTCCCATCTTTTAAGCACCAAATCTATAAGGCTTTTAAAATCTTAATGGACGTAACTTTGCCGCATAGAATAACTTGAAAAAAAATGTCACAACCGACATTAACGTTTGAGAATGTCAATAATAATTATTAATTAGTTTGCAGGATGTTATTTGATTTCTAAATATGTTATTGCTTACCCCTTTGTTTTTGAATCTTTTTATTTAGATCCGATAACAACTTATCGGCTAGACTGTACATTGTGTCGTACATAAACAATATGACTGGCACGTTTTAAATCCTTTTGTCTTCAATCAAGTAATAAATATAAATTTGTAGGTAAAGTTAAATTTGTATTTTTTAGAACAAATGCATTAAATGAATTATATTATCTTTTAGTGTAGTATATACTATCCATAGTAATATTATAATAGGTAATTACAGTGTCTTGCTGAAATGGAATGATGCATGATGAAACATATATTTATGTATTATTAATTAATAAACATTGTATGAGAGCAAATTATTATGTTGTTAGACTGAATGGAAGCAGAGTCGCGAAAAAATAGTGGTGTCTATTATTATATAAGATAATATTATCAATAAATTTTACTCAACATCTTTTTTGAAATATTGATCCCAAAATTTATTTATTTATTGCGGCTTCCACGTATAAATAAAAAACGCGGAAGAATAATAAAGGCATAACTGAAGGTTTCCACTTAAAAATAAGTGGCTTTTAAAATAATTAAAACAACTCAAAAGAGTAACCCTTCTAAGAAAGTAATTGCCCAGTCATTTATCTTCCCAAAAGGGACTTCAAAATTGTTCACCCGAAACCAAGGACTCATCAACCTAAGCGGATACAGCCAGAACATTTTTTGATAAAATTGAAGGGATAACGACAAGGGAATTATTATACTACAGGATCATTATTACATGTTTAAGAAAAATGTATAAAATACTAACTATAGCCTTCATAAATAAAAACATGTTATTTCGATTATAACTGAATCATAATAAGGATGTCATTCACTTGTAGTATAGTTTTATTGATTTAATTTAATAAATATTTTTTTTGTGATTTAAGAAACGGAACTTCACATTATTCAGTATTAAAAAATATAATTCGATTAGTTCTTTTATAAGGGTTATCGTAATAACATAGCTTTTATTTATTTTATCCAATCTATTTAAAAATAATAATTTTATATCAATACATAAATTTATAGAGAGAGATAATTTTCATATTTATATACGACGCAGTATCTTGAAATCCATTATGATGTGATAAATAAGACCCAAAAGCAACGTTAAAGATATCTAGTACCAATTTAGGTACAAGATTTGGCTTTTCTCCAAGGACTGACGAAATACAAAACTCAAGATCGTACTTAAGATGTTTTATATTGTATTAGTCCCTTCTGGACCGCTGATTTCAATTTAGTTCTGAAATAGTTTATCCATATAACAGTCATTTATTTTTGTATTCCTTGAATGATTTATTTAAGTTTCCATACAAGTTTTATATAAAACAATGTGAGGTTTAAAGTGACTGCAATTACTTTACTAGTAGTAGTACTAGTATGCTTAATGCAGTTTATATGTGAATCGTGTATTGTAGTAAATAGTGTTAATGTGTTGCATATATTTATATATTTATATGTTTATATACTCATCTTTTTATTTGTGACCAAATTCAGGTCATTCAGGACCAAATGAAGGTTTCTTTTGGCTAACATAAGACTGATTTATTATATTGAATAACACTTATATATATGAATAAAGCAGTCTCGTTCTACTTCCTTTCTTTTCCCCATATTTGAGGTTGAATCTCTTTATTTTTAAACTTTGCTTTGCTAAGCTGCTTTGTCCTGAGTTGTCTTTGGGTCTAAGTGAAAAGCTTTTTGGCAATTCGTTTTTGTAGCCGGCTGCCACTTGACACTAAGGTAGTAACTCTCATAGAGAGTTATGAAGACCCTTGCCGATAGAGGTCTTAATCACCAACCATACTACACTACTCCACCTCATAGCTAAGCTCCAGAGCAACCTGTGACCGCAAAATGTTAACAATAACAACAAATAACAATCAAATTTATTTCAAATACCCATATCTATTTTCACTTAGAGCTGTGATAAAATCAAACTTACAAACCAATATGTAGCAAAAGTGATACGTAGCAACGTCTTATAGCACAGATGAAGGAAAAATGTTGAAAACCGTAAAGTTTTATTTACCTTATATAATAATAATAATTTTAAAGTTACTACCCCTTTGCTCATAAATGTGTTTGCACTTTGCATTCAATTGAAATTCATAAAACATACTCAGGTATATAATACCTTTAAGCTGTAATAAATTCTTTTTCAACGCAATCAAAAGAATCAACAACAAACACAAGAACAATTTAAGCTGTATATTTATAAATTCGCAAGGGAATCAAAATATAAGGTACTTCCAGGAGGCTTAGAATCTTGAAATCTCTCATGAAGCAATCTTTTATATCATATATAAAGGAATAACTTGTAAAACTTTATATTATTAGTTACAATACATATTTTTTATATATAATGGCAGGGTACCTTTCGTGCGCCAGTCCGACTCGCACTTGGCAGGTTTTTTAATGAAAAAAGCTTTACATGGTTATATACAAACATGTTTATATATAACTTCATTATTTATTTCGGTTGTGGCATCTTTTAAATATTATTGTAAGCTACAAAGTTAGAAACAGTAATAAAAAAATCGAAATAAGTCTTATATGTCTATAAAATAAACTTATATACGTATAAGACTTCTTATATGTATAAAATATCATTTATAGAAGATGCGGCCATTCCATTGGCAGAGCGACGGGTCGGTGGTTCCGAGATCGTAGGTTTGTTTCCTTTCATCAATATTTTTCTTCTAGAATATTGAATCGTCTTCTCAATAACTGTTTTTTATTTTCAGCTTTCATGAATATGGTCACAGTCCTTACTATATACCTTTCAGCATTCTATTAAACATTACAAAAGTTCAAGAATTTTGTGAACTATTTTTGTGTTGATATAATTATCACCTGAACCTCCAATTATATATTTTAGATGCCATTTTCATTTTCTTAGTGATAGTATGTTTATCTATGTATATAGCTGTCAACTACGTTCCACTGAATGTTTAATTCTTTGAGTGCCTACGTGGCGTTCTGACTTTCAATATAATTTATTTACCACACTGTCTGTGAGTAGGACTAAGAATGCGTAATGCATTGCTTGTATTATGTTACCAGAAATGTATTCAAATGTACTAGTTAAGTTAGTATAAAAAACATTATCTATCCGAGTCTTCTAAAATAAAAATGTAAATGTATATTCTTTTTTCCTTTTTGGACTTAACATTATTTACTCAAATTATTTTATGTGCGAGGCAATCTGAATATTACCTTTAAATAATATAATTTTCTTCTTTGTGAACAGCTGTGCATTTATCTAGATATTCTAGATTATTAAATGAACAAGAATATATTTGTATTTTTATTGTTTCGTTTTCCTATGCAACATAATACGCTCTTTGTTTATTTGCGGGACAGCTGAAAGAAAACGCTTGTGGCATTATGAGTGCCTGTGCAGGTTGTATGCATAAAAATGAATAAATAAATATGCAGTCATATTAATACAGACTTATTAATTAAAATATTTTAACAATCTTCACAATTGGATAATTTAATTGTGGGCTAATTACGTTTTATTTTTAAATAAATTTATATACGTATTTTTTATAACTATTTTATATAACTATATTTTTACTATGACTAAGCAATTTTATTTAAAAGAATATTAAGTTTTAAAATATTATACTAAAGCCATATCGTACCGTAGCCAAAAAACTTTATTATTTTTAAAAACAAATCTTATCAATTCTGTATTGATTAAATTATTTTTTATAACAGTACATACAAATATATAACATATAAATATTTTCGATAAAAAAACAATATTATTATTATTTATTAAGGTTTTATGATAAATAAATGATATTAAGGTGACCATAAAGACCTTGCCATAAATCTATTGTCTAGTCTTTCCATTCAATAAATAATAAATATTTTGAATTTAAATCTTTTAACTCAAAATTATTATTAAAACTTACGAATTCGAAAATATACTGTTCAACTTGGAAAATAAGCATTTCATTGTTTTTCTGGAGAGTAGGTCTCAAACTTATACTGTAAGTGGAACTTTGTGATACATGTCCAATGCAAATTTGAGTTTATTTCAAAACATCTCTATAATATCTTAGTGCGTGGTTTTAGGTTGTTTGTATGTAGATGCTTTTGAAGACTTACAACATTCATTCCACAGATTTTAATCAAATATACAATTTAAAATCTATGGGTTTCTTTGTCAATCTAAAGACGAACAAACTTTAAGCCTAAAGAATGCCGAAAAGTAAATCGAAAACAAAGGAATAGATAAAAACAGTAATTGGTTCACTTTACAATATATTTGTATGTTTCATTACAATAGCAAAGTAGGTCAAGCCAATACAAATAGTGTCGTATATTTGCATTCAGATCATATTATCTGAATGCAAACATGAAACTGGTTTTCATTGGACACCCACAATTATTCCAGAATATAACTAAATGATGAGTATACACATACATAGCCAATTTACATATAAAATGGTCTATATGAAGCTATTTTTATATAATCATATTTTTAAATTCTTAACGAACTTATTCTCTAAACTAAAGTATCTATCAGTTATTTCTTAAATTTAATACTTAAAAATGTATAAGAAATGTTAGAGAATGTCTGTCATTGGGAAAACCACTGTAGTTAATAATAAATGTTATGAGGTACAGACCCCACAATATTTATTATTAACTATAGTGTAGTATATTTTTACTCCTCCATATCTTACAATTACGTAGTTTAGAGAAATTTACGAACTAGATTTTTTTTGCTAGTTGCATTATTTTTAAAGATATTTACGGAAATTTATATAAAATTAAAACATTTTTACATAGTTTTGAATTGACAGTTGATAAATATACTTTAATGACTCTTTAAATTCAGAGACTCAAAACATTTTTACTACAATTATGGAATTAGCTTATAATATTGAGTTAATATAATAATTTGAAATAATATAAAAGCTTTTGTATTTAAACTTTCGTCAACCGTGATGATTAATAAATATATATATTTACCCGGTTATAACCATGTAATATTAATCAGAAATTAATAACCGATTAATACTACATGATTATAGGCGGGTAAATATATATAAATATAAAAGTTACCTAAGTTATAGTATGAAATTCGTTTTTAAATCATGAAAGTGTGTTGTAAGAAGTTCAGTGATTGAATTAAGAAGCAAAAATAATATAAAACAGCTAATTAAATCATAAAATCCGTTTTCTCTTTTACAATTTTGTCTAATATGCCGTTTTATACGGATTTGTGTCAGCCATTATTTCATAAAATAAGGCAAAGTTGTCTTTTGAATAACAATGAACCTTAAAAAGGTTATTGATGCTTTCTGATAAAACATGCAATTGCATTTGAAAATACCTACATTCTATATAATGAATAAGAGGCTAAAATATATTGCTTTAAACAAAATCTTTCAAATATATTACAGTAATACCAACCCAACTAATTTTTGTATTGGCATTGGTATTGCTTACTTACAAAAATATTGAATAATCCTTTTTAAATTTGAGTATCAAGTGTTTTAAGTATCATTTCCATTTTCAATTACAATTTCACATTTACTCTAATTATACATATATATATACATATATATACAACATAATTACTATATATAATATATTATTTAAATACCTACATATTATAACAATTCTAAGATTTGTCAGACTCTTCTACATTTGTAATATAAAAGAAAAAAATAAGTAAGCGGAGTTTCCATGGAGTATCTTGCCAATCTTTCTCTATGGTCCTTTAGAATTGTGCAAAGAAGATCTAACGTCTTATAAGAGCAATATATACCTATCGGAAATAAAAACCTTTCACTTTGCATTTAGACACCTAAATCTCAATGGTTTTCAATATGTTAACTCTTTTTAAACGGTTAAATACTAGCCGGTTAAATTTATGGTATAATTTTTTATTCCTATAAATGCAAATTTATGTTTTGCTTATTTTATTTCCAAATTATACTTTTCTGGATATTTAGTCTTATTAGATCAAAAAGGAGATTTTAATATGGAACAGTTGCAATTGCAATTCTAAATAGAATGAGAAATAAGTCAGTTCCGTACTCGTTTTCATTAGAAACTATTTGAACAATTTCTATAAAGTCGTAAGAATTGTCCAAATAGTTCATGATTAAGAAATACAATTAGATCCCCTTATTAAAAGGTAGGAATGCAAGGCGTCATAGAATAATTTAGGAGCTAAGATAGGTTGTTTGAAAACTCAATTGAGTTTAAATAATGGACACGAATATTTACATTTAACCCACTTACATATATTTTCAAAATAATGAATGCAATATTAGTTTTAACTAAAATAATACATTAAAATATATCTTAGAAAAGCCAAATTAAATTATTAGCTAAATTAATAAGTAATGAAATATACAATAACTTATTTGTTATTTATTACAATGAAAAAATTAATTAAACAATATAGTACACTATAAAATACATTTCCAAAATTTCCTCAAACTTTCGATGTGTTATAATTATCAGTGAGCGCCATTTGGTGGCAATTCGCTTATAATTTATCTAGTCCGTATTATCTGTTGGCTGACATACATATTCAGTATTGATACGTCATGACATATTGATCGTTCTTAATTTCAACGAGACAAAGGCGGCCTTGCTCTACAGCCTACAGGTGACCACAAAACTGACCCTCGCTTGAAATGTCGAAGCCCAAAACTCTGATAATAATATATACTAAAACCTTTATTTGAAATTTACATGATTTAAATATTTTTGTTTAATTTTGTAATCTCGTACGTTCGAGTTTTTAGGGTGTATAAAATACACTAGTTAGTAATTACAAATAGATAGAACATTGGTAAAGCTAATTCAATTCATGTCAACTATGAATCAGATGATTCGATTTGTTTAAGTACACGAGTTACCTTAATTATAATGTATGAAAACAAAACATATAAGTTACAACTTACATATAAGAGACCGCACAATTGTATGCAAAATATATTGATATTTCATTCATAAAAATAGGAAAAATTCATGTGAAACAAAGAATATTACTATTCATATATTAATATTATGAAACGAAATGTAACACTCTCTTCTACTTGCGATAAATGTTAAAATGAACTAAATAAGAAAATCCAATTGAAATTAATACAAGTTATGTTGATATATTGGTTTGTTAATTATTTATTTAGTTTAGTTTCGAGATAAGACTTTTCTTTCGGTTGCTAAATCTAATTATTTACTACTAAATCACATAGTACCAATTGGTGTTGAACTAAATATTGTGTAATTTTGATTTTATTTTAGCAAAATTTAAGCTAAACTTATAATTTTAATAACATTTTAATCATTAGACCATACATAACATATTTTTGTTTTTATTTATGTTTATGTTTTTCATGTATCAGCAAGGGAACAGGCGGTAACATAGTCCCGCCCATGAATGGCCCCCTGAGAGAATGAGCGGCCTAAGGGCGCCTCAAGGGAGGTCCTCGGCTTAGGACCTAGTTGGTCGGAAGGGAAAGTCATGTGATGTATTTATTAAAAAAAATACCTATTATGATATAATAATACTTCACATACTACTTATCGGACTAACATAAGTGCGATTGTTTGGATGGATGGATGTTTATAACTCATTCACGCCAAAACTACTAATGGGATTTTGATGAAACTTAGCAATGTTGTAGCTTATGTACCAGAATAACACTTAGGTTATAGAAATACTAACTTTTGCACGTAATTCTGTCTGTGACATGACATAGATTGTAGCGCGATAACTAATTGACGAGGGAGATCCTGTTTTTAATCGTATGGTTCTTTGAATTTTACATAATTGCTTGTAAAAATTCTTATTACCCGACGTCGAATAAATAGTGTTATGTTAATCAAATATGCGTATGTTAATAGAAATATAGCCAATTATTCTATTATTTTGTTTTTGCTACAGTCTAAACTGATTTAAGGATTTTGACGTATGAAGTATCGGTAGATAGGTCAAAAATAATCGAAAATAATATTTTTACTTACATATATTTTATGGTCCATAATATAATATAATATTTTGATGTTATTAATTTTCTGCTCACAGCTAATTAAAACGACATGAATAGTCTGTGATATTTCGTATTTTTTAGGAATTAAATGCTATCTTCAAATTATTCTTAGTTTCTTAGAAATTGACGTGAAAATATATACTATTTTATTATTATCATTTAATATGTTATTATCCAATTTATTTTTTTGATAGCGTATTTTCGAATAATACTTAATAGTACCTGTAAATAATAATGCAATATAAAATCAATTTATTGCACTTGTTCTTTTTCAAACATGAAGTATATTTTAGTTTTAAAATTTATTTATTAATATATCTTTTGGTTGATATTTTCGATTCACATATTTGACTTAACGTTTAACAAAATTTGCCAATCTGCAAGTTTTATTTTATTATAAGCATTTGAGATGATTAAATACAATGGAATATACATTATTTTTATTGATAGCATTTCCCGGACTGCTTCAAAGTTTGATGGGGAAATATTTTTATTGATTCGACAATTACAGTCGTTATAAGATATTGCATTATCTATGACATATTTTTCCCCCATAAATTTCAAGTTTCTGGTATGGGCCATGGTTTCTGGTATCTATCAGGCTATCAACGGCTGGAATACGTTTTAATCGTCTGTTCTATTCCGCCGCCTAATTGTTGTAATATTTTAATAGGTGTATTTTATAATTAATTACTATAATTATTTTGTTATTTTATTTAAGTAATACAGATAGCGTATTAATAAGTATTACAAGGGTTTATGAGATCCATAATATCCTCCGCATGTACCCCTATCGAGATGAATCGACAAACACACAGTGTTGACTAAACACAAACACGATCAAAGCGCTGAAGATTAAGAGAGATATTTATGTGGATCATCATTACTATTATATCATTTTATTCAAATAAAATAAGGTTATAAGTATTTAAAAAAACACAATAAAACCTTCTTATGGACATTGAACACTAAAGAATACACCATATTTCTAAAAACCTAAGTAAACTAATACAATTTTTAGTTTTAATATATATGATCAAATAATAGTAACGACATCTTTGTATAATTTATTGCACTTGCACTATAATAATATGTATTTATATTGAATAAATTCTCGTTCTACCTATGTTCTTAGTGTCATATCCATACCAAGGCTTACGTTCGACCAGCTCAGAATTGTGTAACAAATATATTATGTGTGATAATGAACATCAATGAGTATGCGTCAGAATTAATATATATTTTTTTCTTATAACAAGAGGCGGCGAATCGATATAAAGCGTCAATATTTTTTCTTACACTATATGAAAATGCGTTAGTTTGTTCTGTTGTCGTGTACTTAAGTCATCCTGCAGCTATTGAAATTCGCAAAAACAACCGAAATTAATAAATTCCTAGATTCGGACTCGGTTTTATGAATTAGACAGAGATTAAGGTATATTATTACATAAAAGAAAATCACAAGTCCGTTTATAAAAGGAAGTATTTTTGAAACTTAGATATTAAAAATAATAGTCATTAATATAAAAAGTAATTTTATATAAAAGTCAAAATAACAGAAATAGAAAATGTTGACATCAAAGAGATTAAAATCATTGAAGGTAAACACATTTGTTTGACATATCTATATTTGTATGTAACATTGCTTTTGAAAAAGCACTTTAACAATTTTACCTTCAACGATTATACCTTTTATTTTTATGGCTTTTATGCTTATAACATAACTTTTATTTATACAAATTTATACTGACCTCTGACCAAAGGGTAAAGTCCAACAATTAGCGGTATTTATAATTTTGCAATATATGTTTTGTTATTGATAATTAATCTTTTGTTAAGTAGTTCAGAGGGGCAATACGATATAAGTTATCAGGTACAGGCGTTTATAAAATGATTAACCATTCAATAAGACGCATGTTGCACCGGTTTTCGGGGAAGGTCATAATATTGTGTTTTGATGAAAGATTCAAATCCTTTATTTCCAATAATTAATAACCAACCTAGAAACTAAAATTTTAAAATATCAGGATAATCATTGTGGTCAAATCAAAACTACAAATACCTTTACATCGTTGTCGTCTCGTTTTATTGCCAATTATTTGAAAAATCAAAGGCTTTGTTGGATTCAAGCTATAACAAACTTCAATTCAAATGTTACTTTATCAAAGCAAATAGGAGTCTTCTCGAGTTACCGACGAAGTACCTTTGCATCAATTCTACGCTTCGTGAACCCAATTCGCCCCCTTACTCACTCAATACAAGGAGGCACTCATCGTATATAACATTATTGAGACATGATGTTTATATTTCAGATAAGAATATCCATGTTCAATTTATTGATTCGACTGCGTATTGAAATTAATCAATGAATGTAATAAGTACGTCAAAACAAATTTGTAAGATAAAATGTTTATCTGTTTAAAGAATAATATAACATTAATATTAAAATATGTTGTTGAGAAGGCAGTTTAATATACAATTTCGCTCTTAAAAATGTATTTTAAAAGGAATACTGGAGCTGAAAATCCAAGTTATTCTTCGAGTTAGTATATAAGGTGCATAGGTCTTCAAGTACCTAACGTGGCAGTCACGTGTCAAACACACTTAAAACATAATTGTTACGTAATAATATCAGGAGCATGTTTGACACGCTTATTATTAATAAAGAACTGAACTTAAATAAAAATATACAAATCGAAGTATAAGTCCAAGTATTTTAAGTTTAACGAATTGATTTGCAGATACAATTAACGTACAAGTAAGTTAGTTTATATATTTGTGGCGGACCAAATTATCTAACTTGGAAAAAATAATTAGATAATCAATTGCAAATTGGTCATTCATTCCGTCAATATTATGGACACTGTTTTATATAGCTCCTTGATAAAAAGAAATCCATTTTTCTTGACCCTTCAAATGTACCTTTTCTTGAGCCACAATGAATATCCGTACCTACTACATGCCAATTAACTGGCTACGTGACCCATCCCATTTCGATCTGGTTAATTCAGAAGTAATTGCTATACTCCATGGTTATGTCTTAAATCATATCGTTTAGATATTTTTCTATAATAATAAACACCTTTTTGTAATAACAATGTGGTCATTATTGGTTTATTGCCATTTGATGGGGATGTTATTTTAAAAATATGTTATGCATCTATAAATCAACAACATTTTGTACAATCGTCTAAAAGTATCGTGATAATCACTAATTTGAATGCCAAATCCATAGAAAGGTTTGCTTTTAGATTATTTTCTGTTTCTGGTTGAATCATAATGACTCATAATGGATATTTAGGACATTAAGCAGATCCATATGACGATGTCTTACTTTTTGTATGGAGTGACCCCTTCACTCCATACAAAAAGTAAAATACGATTTCCGTTCCTTTACTTTTTTATGTAAGATATAGTTTTTATAGCTTGACAAAGTAAATCTGTAAACATTTTGACAATATAAATAACAATATTTAGAAAGATGAATAATAACAGCAACAATTAGACAAGAACGTAACAACTATATAATAATGGAGTAAAAACAATTTTTCACGAACTTAACAAAATTAATAGGGGTAGAAAACAACTAACTTAATGATAGGAATAACCTTGAAATCAGAATAAAGCTTTATATTGCCATTACATAAAAGAAATGTTGTATAAACAATTAAAATGTGGAAGGATCATCACTAAGCCATAAAGTAATTTTGTGTCATTTCATCCAATGGTGCTCCAATAGGGAATTATAATTATAAAGTTAATATAAGTTTCATGGATGTTGAGATCACGTATTATTATTATAAAACATATTTATTGTTATTATATAAAAATAAGAAAAATGGGCCTAATTTATAATTCACTTCATAAATAGTTTTTGATTTTATTTGCTTTCTGAACACTGACGTTCCTATTTTAAAAGACAACAACTTGAAATAAGAAAATTTAAAATAATTGGGGACGACCAAAAGTATATTCACCCTTTCACGGAAATAATTACCCATCATTTATCATCCCGAAAGTTACGTCAAAATTGTTCACCCGGAACCGAATACTCATCTTCCTGAGCGGATACAATCAGTACATTATTCGCTAAAATTTTAAAAATATTGAGGATGATATATAAATGTCGCAGATCACGATAATTTCATGATAATTAGTAACTCAATTGATATCATTGTAACAGTAGGGTGTGAACGATTAGACGTAACGAGTCACGTGATCGGAATCGTTTTAAGGGGCACCTGAGACATTTTAAATATTCGAGCGCATTGAGTTGAGAGGGAATTATTTAGTGGGAGCCTTACAGTTCGGACCTCCCAAACGGAACCGGTGGTTCACGAAACTCTGATAATTGTATACCTGCTAAGTCATTTATGATAACTGATTACCTACATTTAATTCAAGAATTGTCATATTGTGACTGTGTGGTTTAATTGCCTGAGACCTACGCCTCGGATCCTGTACCAGAAGACTCCATCAAGAACGAGCAAGCCACTAATATGCCTCTATCTCCAAAATATATAATATTTTTAGTAATATTTTTTTAAATTTCTCATATAATATGAACATTTCTGCATTACGTCATGAGCCCAATGTTTGGGCAAAACAAAAGAAAACTCTATTTCCACTTATAATAAATTTTTATTTAATCTATTTATAAGACCGGTTTCCTGCCTGACGTGATAACTCTGCTTGGATCTGCGTGTTGGCAGAATTATTCAGTTTCTTTCTTTTTAGGAAACTGATGTCCACTTTTATTTTTACCCTTAGCCGGTTCTTACACCACCCTCGGTAAGTTGGGACGGGTCTACTAAGCTGGCAAACTGTCGATATTTCTATTCATGTATTGTCTCATAACTATATTTTATAAATATGCTAATGAATTTACTGTGAAATCTGAATTGTAATGACTCTCCAAAATGTCAGATAAAAAAAAATCTGAAAACTAGTTATTCTCATTTAATATTTACTCAAATAAAAGAAGATTTAATAATGAATTAATTAAATGGCCTCTGGTTTAAGGAGTGTCAAATAAGAAAGCTGGGACTGAACTGTGGATCAAAGTAGTCGGTTTGTGTGCGAAATTAATGGAACATTGATTGATGACTTTTGGTGATAATGAGTTGAAATGCTGAGATAGAAGATATTTTAGAAAAAAAAGGGGAACATTATAGGGGATATTATATATATATAAATTATGTTACTTTTACTAAAATATTTCTATCCCTTTGTCCCATTCTGTAAGTCTTAACATTTATCTTTATTTAATTTTATCTATAGTTATATTTACTTAAATGTCAAAACTTACCGATGTTAATTAAGGAACCTTAACTTTTTGTTTAGACTTGGTCGATAACATTTACCAAGAACCAAGATTAATTTAATTCTCTTTTGAAAATTTCCCCAATAGTGTTAAACTTAGATGAGTAATGCAATCATAAAATATATATATATATATATATATATATATATATATATATATATATATATATATATATATATATATACTCCCCGATATATTGCTATTAATTATAAAATAAATTATATATTGCTATTAATTAAAATTGATTTAGTTTAGACTAAAGTCTAGTTTTAATTATGATTGATTTAAATTGTTAATTGAATGCATTTTTTTACAGTCATTCAGTTTTATGCAGCGTCATTCAGACTTTCTTCATTAAATGAAACTGATGTTAGTGTATTAGGTGTGTATTATTATTAAAGTCTAAAGCAGTATTTCCTAATAGCGTATCCTAATATATATATGTAACAATTACCATGGTTCACGAAAATTTAATTACAATACTCAATAGTTTTGATGAGCTTTAGTAAAAAAGTAATACAGTATACAATATTCTCATGGTTAAAAAAAAAGGATTTAAAGTTCTTCCTTTTGATAAAACTGTAGATTTATGAAGAAAAATGAATAAATATGAATTTATGAACAAGAATGTTTTTGATAATGAAGTTGAATTTTAAATAAATGAAAAATAAACCGATACTTGTATCGGTATATTTTCATGACTGTATCGTTTTATAAAAGAAAAATAAAAACTTAATAATCGCAACATGGCTATACATGTTTATATAAAAAATATTTTTAATTATTAAGGTACTTGGATTCACCAATATCAAGTTATCTGAGTTATGTTCCCGAATAATATTAATTATATAGATAAATATGCTCTGTACTGAGATAAATCCATGAAGTTTTCATGGTACTTAAAGTGAAAAAAAAAAACAAAATGTTATGTATGCAAATAAATAATAAAAAAGAAAGTTCTATGTTCTTCAGGCTCAAATGTTAGTCGTTAATACAAGTGAAAAGTGTCGCTTATTTAAAAGGACGGGTTTACATTTTTTCATGACTACAAAAGTCGGCGAAAAATATTTTGTAATAAGAGGTAAGACTAAGAAAGGATTTTACATTATAGGGCTTTTAGCCTCTGGGAAATCTTTTACAGGTTTTATTTTAGATGGATTTTTTAGTCTCAAGAGTAACTTAACTTATCAGGACCAGGACAAAGTTATCTTTAGTGCTAATGTTACTATGTGAACTAAAACTATTAATACTTAACTATTAATATTATAGGATGGTAGGAGATATTAACTAAAAAACATGTTTACACAAGAACCAGATTTATTATCCTTACTACTACTTATAAATTTAGAAACTATAAGACTCTCATTTACGATTAGACCTTTAAAGGAATAAAATGTTTTCGTCCAATTATAATTTAATAATATTCTTAATTCAAGAGCACTAATTGTAAGCATATTTTTGTAAAATCAATATTACTTTTAAGTTTGCTGAAAGTAATAGTGACTATTATGCAATGATAGGGAAGCTCTAGTTCCTGAATGATATAAAATTGAATCCGTCCGCGTACAAGATAATATACAAAGTACACACATTGTTTTTTTCGAGTTTTTTGGTGCAAGTAATTAAACTGTGTAGTAGTAGAAAGTTATAGGGTAATTAAAAATTCCGGTCTTAAGAACTCATTCTTATTAAAATGATGTTTTTGTTACGTAACAATATTATGCTTAATATAATAATTCATGTATTATAGTACAAACTGATATCCTTTTCTATATTTCTTTCTAATATTTATTATTTTTTTTTAAAGAATGATGAATAAAATATAAATTATTCTAAATGTAATTTTAACGAGGAATAAATTAAAATGATTTTGTAATTTTCTAAATTTGAGTGAAGATAGTAATTTGAAATAACTAATTCGGAAGCATTTTTTAATGCGAAAAAGTTAATTCAACTTGATATTATTATGTATTTCTTTTTAACAATTAATATTTTGAAGTTTTTCTTTCGGATTAATTTGTGTCGTGTAAGTGAACACAATGCACCAGCAATTTCTTCTTTAACATCTGTGGATTACACAAAGAATTGTCTTCCGCCGGAAACTAACTTTCGGTCTTTATAGAAACAGATAAACACAGTAACCACTTGGCCATCATTAGTTTTGGGTAGAAAATAGCTGAAATACTTTGTGTTGAGTAGGTATATGTGTTAATGTTTTTAAAGTATTATTACAAAAGAAGTTTATATATATATATATATATATATATATATATATATATATATATATATATATATATATATATATATATATATATATATTTGATACTTTTACAATAAGTTTTATACTATTCGAAGAGTTACTTAAAGAATTTGTTCCTATTGAGTAGGTATATAATATAAATATATAATTTCAAACAATTTATATCTTGCCTACCTACTCCATCATCGTGGATTGTTGAGGAGGGCCGTTACATGTATGTTGTTCTAATCAAATTAAAGAAAAATACAACATTAAATAAGTGTTAGCTATTTTTTATGGGGCACTTTAATTAGATATCAACATTAATTTATAAAGAATATATAGGACTTAAGTAGGTTCTGCTTTATTTAAATGAAGGTCTCTAAAGAGGGATATTTTGTTTAAAAACTAAAAACACGAAAGAAAAAGTTGATAAAATATTTTATTAAGTGACATCATTAATAATATGACAAAATAATAAGCAGCTCCGTGTTTTAACTTATTACAGAACTTGCCTAGAACAGTAATGTTTAATTAATGTAGGTACTGTAGTTGCTTCAGTACCTATTTTTAAATGAATGGAAGAAAGTAAATATAATATATACTACAATCAAAATGATGAACAATAATTTCAAAACACTGTCGCGAACTACTGTCTGTTTACTACAGACTACAGTATATACAATTCTTCTTCTTTTTTATCTATAAATATCTTAACACTCCAGATAATCACGAAACTTTTTTATCTTGGCATTTATCAATAGACTTTATTACTTCAGAATCTTCATAAAATTTGGACAACATTTAGAGAAAAACACTTTAAGTCGTCAAAAGCGCAATTAATAAAAAATAACTCGGATATTTTTTTCATTTGTTGCTCTTTTGATCATTACATCATTTTTTGAACCTAATTATTCAAAAGCTTTTATAAAAGTTAATGTAGAAAATAATGTTTTAAGAACAAACAGATGGAGTTAAGAGTAATAAAATTAATTATGAATGAACATAATTTTCTTTTAAAAACTTTACTTAGATCTTATTTTTTTTTCATAAAACCTTAAGACAACCATTAAAAGCTCTCAAAACGAAGTTATAAATTCTACTTATAGAGTTGGTATATTATTTTAACAGTTTAAATATTTGTGAATTGAATGTTGTCGTCCAACAATAACTCATTATAAATTAAATAATTGACAGATAACTTTTGTAGTTTCCCTGAGAAGAATCCCTGTCTGTATCGGTTTTATTTTTCATTCTATATTTATATAAATTTCAATAGTAATCAAATTTAATTATTATATAAATTGAATCCGTCAACACCTAGTTTAATTAGGTTAATTTGGTTAGGTTAAATAAGTTTAATAAATGAATCTAAATATTTTATTGTTTTTTTTGGCATCCTTCGACTGAAAGCTTTATAAATAAATAACATTTGATGACAAACCTCCACGCAATTATCTGTTACATACTATCATCTATATTATGATATTTAAAAACTTTTACACAAAGCCTTTATTTCACTTATATATTTATTTTTGCTGACATCTTCATTATATAATGTATGGTCTAGAATAATTTTAAAAATAATAACATTTCTTTTGGATATATAGAAGAATCTACAAATGTGGTTAATGTTTTTAATCGTATTTTCAAATAATTTTTGTTTGTTAGTAATACTTGTAGAAAAATCCAAGCATAAAGAAACTGAAAATACAAAAAAATGTTTATTCACTAAACCTCAACACCTCGAGTAGAAAATTGTTTATTCAGGCAAAGCTCGACTTTCAGCGGAACAAAGAGTGAATGAAACGAACGATAAGACAGTTACCGCTTCGGTGAAAATTTATTACAATTTAGATAAATTTGATTTATGATCCACTTCAATGACAATATTGATTATTTTCCGTTTTTTTATTCTGAGAACTTAATTAATTAAAAAGATATTCTTGTAAACATTAGATCACTACTTCAAGTTTTTTTAAAGTTGATTTTTTATTTCAATTTACTAAAAAGGGAGAACTTTATATTTATCTACAATTTAATAGGTTTTGATGTTGTATTTTAAGCTTTTTTTTCATGAGACTTAAAAATCTTGGTAAAGTCACAATTGTTAAAATACAAGATTTTTCGGTAAGATGCGAGGAAATTAATTTTATTGAAAAATTCTCAATAAGTTCTAATTCTCATGAGGTCTATATTTTTCTATTAAACTCATTTCAATAAATATAGAATAATAATTTAAAAAAAATACAGGGTTAATGTCTAACATTATCAAATATCAATTATTAATTGTTGGACTCTTTCTTTACTTTTAATTTGAACAAAACAATTGTTGAATGATGATTTATAAGTTTAAGTTTTTAAATTATGAATATCTTTTTTTCAGTATTTTTTATAAGATGGTTTAAAAGTGGTAAAAAATGCCATATACAGTGGTATATTTTTTTGATTCTCCAAAAAGGTGTAGGTAAAGAATATAGAAGAATATTAAGTGAAAGTAATTAATGTTGTAAAAAGTTATTTTGTTAGTGAATATTCGTTGAGACGTAATCAAGTAAGGTTTGGATTTCTTAAAAGTTTTAATAAAAAAACGCTTTGTGAGATGAAGATATCCGTTTTTAGAAAGATATTTTTGTTGATAACCAATAAAAGGAATCACCAAGTCATAACTTTTAAGAATTTAACTGTATGTAGTAAAGATCTTATTTGGTAACAAATTTATTTATGGGGATTAGTAATTTAGTGTAACGTACATAAATTATATTCTATTCTGCGGCGTCAGACACCAGTGGGTTCGGGTGTCGCTCAGCACGTTCAAAGTACTTTTGGGAAAGCCCCTTGAAGTACTGAGCGATGGTCGGAAGGTCTAAATCTCTATGGAGATCGATGTTGCGTACGAACCACGGCGCCCCGGTTGCAATCCGTGTAAACCTGTTCTGAATCACCTGAAGGGGTTTCAGATTAGCGTGCGCAAAAGCGGGACTCGCATAGGACATGACGGAACGTATGCAAGTTTTGTAAAGTGTCACCTTATTGCGAAGGGACATTTTACTCCGCTTGCCTAACAGCGGATATAAACGACCTAATATGTAGACCGCTCTGCTACGAACGGTCCTAATATGCGCAGTGAAAACTAACTTTCTATCTAACGTTACTCCTAGGTATTTTGCCTCGTCGTACATGGCAAGGTGCACTTTAGATCGCGGCCTAGGAATATCGCTAGCGTAGATGGAGTAGAGGATGGGCGAGAGAACTGAACCCTGGGGGACACCCGCCCTGATGGGGCGGGGGGTTGACAAAACGCCTTCCACTCTGTAGCGAAAGGAGCGATTCGACAGGTAGTCCCGTATGATGAGTACGAGTCCGACACCTTGAACTGGTATAGCTTGTACACCAGTCCATTGTGCCAGACCCTGTCGAACGCCTTAGCTACATGGAGGAAGAGCGCTCCTGTCCTATGCTTCTTGGCCCTCACAGTGGCCCCTATCAGTATGTGCTCCGTGAGGCGTTGCACCTGATGGGAACATGAATGGTTGGCTCTAAAGCCGAACTGCTCATTTGGGATGATTTTGAGTCTCTCGACTTCCGATCTAAGTCTACAGAGGATGATTCTCTCATATACTTTCCCTAAGGAACTAAGAAGGCTAATGGGACGGTAACTACTAGGCAGATGCCGGGGTTTGCCCGGCTTATGGAACCCTATCACTATGGCCTCTTTCCACTGGGCCGGAAACGCGCAACCGGCCAGTAGAGCGTTAAAAATGGTAACCAATAGGTAAATTGAAGGAGGCGGAAGAAGCTTTATCACTTTGTTAGTGATCCTATCGGGACCTGGCGATTTCTTGACGTGAAGCGCCCTAACTATGGACGTCACCTCGTCTAGGTTCGTTTCCTTGATTGGCGGACCGGCCGGTGGCTGAGAACACATTATATTGACCGATTTGTCGACTATTTTGACATGATCGCGATCAACCAATTGAGCAGACAGACGGCACTGGCTCTCTAGACTGTCGGCTAAGCACTCAGCTTTGTCAGGGTCGTCAAACGCGATGGCGGAGTTAGGTCCAACCAAGGGAGGCATATCTGAGACAGTGTCCGCCTTCAACGCTCTCTGCAACCGCCAGAATGCCTGGTGTGTTGGAGAGAGCGTCGCAAGCGTCCTATCCCAGCCGCTATCTCTGAAGTCGTCGAGAGCTCGTCTCGACTCCCTCTGGAGACGGCGCAGCCTCCGTCGGTTGTCATCTGTCGGGTATCGGTCATGGGCTCTAATCGCGGCGTATTTACGGGTGATGAGAAGTCTTATGTCCGGAGGGAGTGCTCGGTAACCCTCGAAGTTCACTCGGACCTCCCTCGAGGACTTTCCTATGCTGTCTACCAAATGTTCTGTGAAGTTAGTCGCGGCTGAGACAGCGTCCTCGACCGATGTACGCTGGTCAGGAATTTTGTCGAGGTGCGCTGGTACGGGGGAATGGAGTTGCTCTCGAAGCTTCGTCCAGTTAATAATTGTTTTGGTCGCGGGTTCCCTAAGGGGAGGAAGTCCTAGCTGAAATAGGACCGGTCGATGGTCAGAGTCTAGCTCGGATAGCGTCTCGATAGAACGTAACTGGAGTGTCACGCCCTTCAAGAGTACTATGTCGAGCACGTCGGGTCTGTCATGTCGGAAGTCTGTGTCGCAGTATCGCGTGGGACTCAAAGGCGCGGTGATCTCGAAGTCGAGACCAGCCTTGTAACTTAGCCTATCAAGGAGATTTCCTCTACTGTTTGCGACAGTGGAGTTCCAGCGGGGATGTTTGCAATTTAGGTCGCCGGCCAGAATGGTTGCGTTACCTAATTGGAGTAAGGACTTAAGGTCCCTCTCAAGTAAGGCTTTATTGGGAGAAAGATAGACGGATGCTAGTACGATCGACTGATGGCCGGTCATACCCACCTGACATAATGACGCTTCTACGTTGACTAGTTGGGGCGGATCGAGCGGAGTGCAATGAAGAGACCTTCTGTAGTAGATGATGGTTCCCCCCTTCGCGGTTGCCCTATCGTTCCTAACGAGACGGTAATTCACGATGCGCGGATCACGATTACACGGCTTCAGAAAGGTCTCTTGTACTAACAGGACGTCTATCTGGTACGTGACCACGAAGTCGCGCACTAGATCTATCTGCTTAAGTAGCCCGTTCGCGTTGAATGTAGCGACAGTCAGAGAGCGAGGTTTTACCCTTCCACGCGATGTCATCATGTTGACATCGTGTGTTCGTATATCGATTTGATTAGGACGGCGTGCTTGACGAGCACTTCCATCCTCGCGGGAGGGTTCCGCGCGGAATCCCTCATTTCATTCGAGAAGACTAGGAGCTCTTCGATGTCTATTACACCGAAGAGGCTCGTGACGCACGCGAGCGAACTCGCAACTCCGTCGGTGGAGTTACGAACCGGCGGTGGCGGCAACGACTGGGGGACGGGCTGTGGGATAATCCTCGGAGGCTTCACCCAAGCGTTCGCGATCGCGTTCGCGGGTGCCTGAGGGGCCTGGGATGCCTGAGGGGCCGCGGGCCTCCTAGGGGCTAGAGGAGCCCATGGAGGCTGTGCGAACCGAGGAGGATGCCTTGCCGGCTGTGTCCTGCGCGGCGCTTTGGGGCACCCGCGATAATTCGCGGGATGGCCTTTCTGTCCGCACAGGACGCAGCTGGGAGGATCCTCAGGGACCGGTCCCTTCCGCGAGCAGTCGGCTGTTGCGTGGTCGTCCAGGCACTTGACGCACCTTGGACGCGCGTGACAAAAACGTTGGGAATGCCCATAGAGCTGGCAGCGATGACACTGACCAGGAAAACCGCGACCGCGTGGAGGTTCGACCCTAAGGCCGGAGAGTTGGCAGACTGCCTTGACGTTAAAAATTTGCTTTCCTTCCGGGGAAAGCTCGAGATGAACGAGAACGAGATCGAACGGGACCCTAGTGGTTGACCGGATCGCATATCAAGTTATTGGTAACATTTTCTTTGTTTAATTTATCCATATTGTTCCCACGAAAAGGGTCGATGTATACAGGTCGCAGGCAGGGTGACGCCCATTCCCACCTGAAGGCGCTACTCATGATGTTTGCCATGTCCATCATGGTTGGCGCTAATGACTGGGAACCCCCCAGCCATTCATCCTGTCGGCACGGTCCACATTTTAGGATTGGGGGTGATTTTTTATTGAGATTTTCTTCCTCTTGAACCAGGCGGTGAAGCCAAGGACCCCGGCCTCATGAGTCTGATCGCAAGGTAACGGGTGTTGTAGGGCATTTCCTCCCATCAACAAGATGAGCTTGTTAGGCCCACCGGGCCTATCGGGGTAATTGACCGCCGCCCGATACTCGGCGTTGTTGTTCTTTTAGCACCACCCAGGGGACACGTTTGGGGTGGTAGTAGGTGATTCCCACGGACGTGAACAACAAATCCCCCACTTTTTGAATTGCTTTTTGTATCAATTAACATTTTGTGGAAATTTAGTAAGTTGTTGTTAATTGTATTTTATGACGAATAAGCAGCAATTGAAATCTTCAACAATCATGTTAACAAATTTGTTGCCAGTCATGAAGAGTAGGAAAGGAGAGGGAACACTAAGAAATACGGAAAGGAAAAGAGGAGTTGGAACGTCCTGCTTTTTCTAAAACCTTCGAGAGGTAGCTACAGTAGCCACAACCCGCTGATCTCCTGTGCGAGGGACTGTGATACTACCCTAACTGAGTCAGCTTGTATGCTGAAGAAATAATTAATATAGAATAAAATATTTTGTTTTTTTTTTTACCGGCGACCTAAAAAGAGGGGTGTTAAAAGTTTGACGTGTGTATCTGGGTGTCTGTCTGTGACCTTGTAGGAGCCAAATGAGTAAATTAATTGATTGCGGTTATTTTCATTGAAAGCCTGGTCCGTCGAAATGGTTTTTAGCTATGTTTGGTCGCAAAATATTGAGCTGGTAAAAGGTTCTTACGCAATGTTGATAGTAAATACTTACACAAGTAAAAATTTGTGCATGCGTAGGTTCATTTAGTACAATATAGAAACTAGTACCACCATTAAAAAAAAAACAGGAAAAAAATTATATTAAACATTAAGAAAAAAATACGTCTAAAAAGGATACAAATAATATTTTTACGTACTTATTGAAATTGCATCGAGGGACCCCTAAATAAAGGAAGAAATCAACACGCCGGTAACTTACCAATTTGAATAAATAAATAATAATATCAAATAGTATAGTCTAAATCCTCATTCATTAGCTACGTTTTTTTAATACACACCATCGTCAACGTTCGTACAACGAACTAATTAATATAAAGTAACAAAAACTATATTTATCAATTTTAATAGAAATATTCTGCTTCAAATATACTTACGCTCAAAATGACTGAAATAGATTCTTGGAATGGTATTGGTTTCTTGTAAACAGTCTCTCGTTATTGAAGGTCAAACATTTATTGGGAAAACTAATATAAAATAATTCATGTATGCCATTACAGTAATTCTTAAGATTTCTCGGTCTCATACATTTTTTCCATAAAACACAGCTTTTCCTTGATGAAATATTAGTAGGTATATCAATAATCACAATATACGTTTATTTTAACTTAATATATAACTATTATACTATATTCTGACAATAAAACTATTCTGGTAACTATAATTTTTACTTCAACTATCAAAACGAATAAATCCTGCAGTATGTTTTATAATTGTATAAATGGCCATAACTAGAATAGATGTTTACATAAAATAGACTTATATATATTTCTAAACAATTTTAAATATAACTACTACTACTAGTAGTAGTACTAATACTAATACTACTAGTAATACTACTACTAGTCTAGATTGCATAAACGTCTTTCGTGGTCGCTTTAACAGTCTGACACTGAAGCTATGAGTTTTAATGTGTTGTGCCCTTCTATTTTTCAAAGAAAAGTGAAATACCGATAAATAATAGTAAGAAATAAGCATCAAAATCCATCAGATGATATCAATATATAAAAAAAAATACATTGTACATGAATTACCTTATAAATGAACCTAACCCAGAATGATCTCTTAAGACTCCTATGTGTAATTTTCTTTATCGTTACTGCATGTTTCGGACTAGTTAATATGGCACATTTATGAGTTTATTACTTGTATAATATATTTTTGAATAGTGGTTTTCTTAGATTTGATGTTTTGAGCTACCAGTAGATCAATGGTTATTATTCTATTAGTTCGATGCAATTATAAATATATGATTAATTCATTTCATTGATTATTATACTAATAAAATATGAATAGAAAATTCTAATTACCCCAATCTTTACAAGATTTTTTTTTTAATTTAATGGAGGAACTACAACAATCTTTGATGTAATTAAAATATTAAATAATTTGTATTTAAATACTTATGTAGGGTTTATTTGTTTAAGGCAGCCTTATTTGCTTAAATTACACATGTTATTTTTTATCTCAAATTATAACATTATTAATTTATAAATTTACAATCCTGTAAGTTTCTCTAATATTTGCTAGGTCAATTTAATTATTTACGCTATTTGAGAACAAAGATCGTTAAAAACTTTAGAGCTACGTTTTAATACCAACTTTTGCAAAATAACAGTAAGTTTTATGTCGTTAATTCTCTAAAACTTAAACTTAACATGCCTGCCATTTTATGGCCTTTATAAAATGTTAAAATAATTATCAGAAATATATATTTGACTTTGTTATCATGAACGTCTTGCATTGTAAAAAAATAAAAAAGCTTTGTTCAGATTTAAATAAAAAAATATTGTAACTTTCCATACTTGTAATTGGTTTTAATTTTTTTTATATTATATTCGTAATGTGGTTATTATTATATTACAATATAGAATTAAATATAAAAAATAGGATTGCCTTGCACAAATGGATATATAGGAGTCGGTAATTTTCAAGCATCTACAAAAACTTAGGGTCGGGCGTAACATATTCGTACATGATCGATCAAAACGTTATCTGTCCCGATACGCACATCACTGACTGTCACACAAACGTCCTTTGAAACAAATGAAACAAATTTTACGATTAAACGGCAGTACAATAAGTGAAATGACAACGTATTTTCACATATCTAAAGAAGCTGCGTAAGTGGTCGGAATAGTATAGCCGAATAATATTTGTGCCCGGAGTATAATTAATAAACTTTTATTTTTTGATAAATACTTTTATCAAAAAATTAAAGTTTATTAATCGTCCATGGAATTACTTCAGTACTCACCGTGAAGTATATAGCTACGAAGTTAGAGCATAATTTGAAAAAAAAAAAACAAAAGATAAACTTTGTTGTGATACAGGCTTTTTAATGTGGCTCAGCACGGATGTAAAAAGTTACCTACTATTTGGATGGGATATTTGGACATCAATAATTATAATAATAATAATATTACAGGACAAATTATACACTAAGTAAGTAAGCAAATTATTTGCTTGTGTAAAGGGTGTTAGACAAAGATATAAATATATTGAAATACACATTATAATCTAGTATGTTTCTAATTAATTAGAGTTTTAGTTACATATTAGGGGCAATATTTGTATGTATATTCATTTTATTAGGCAAGTGGTAGTCGAATGTGCCAAAAATATTACATAATATTACGAATAGATAGGATGTAGCTACAGTCGTGAAATATTTTATTATCGCATTCCTCTATATCTACATAACTATGTTACATAGAAACATTTTTCTGATCAGGATCTATTTCACTAAACTCGTACTGGAAATTTTAACTTTGATCAAATACCATTAAAGCAAAGAAATTTGTAATATTCTTTTTTTTAAGAATATTTAACTTTATTTTAAATATAATTTATAATTAAATAGGTGACGATTATTATTTTTACATTCATATTCATTGTAAGTATTAAAATTGACAACTTGAAATGTACACCAATACGGATTAACTAGCTTCATGCTTAATTCGGCATTTTTGTATAATTAATTTTTATTAATTATATTATTAAGCAATCTGGAAAATATCGTGACTATAAAAATCATGCTATTGACATTAACTTTTTTTTTATATGATCTAAGGCAATGCTTAACTACATTCCAGCTGATGGTAAGTGGAATGTAGTCTTAGGTGGTAAGGCGCATTGCCCTAGCAACCTATTCACTCTTCTCTTGACTTCTCTTGAAGACACCCACATTGTATTCAGGCGGAAATACCGACGCAGGCAAGCTGTTCAAATCCTTAGCTATACGAAGTAAAAATGAGGAAGCAAAGCGCTTCGTTCGGACAGGTGGAATGTCCACAACAAAATGATGAAAACTCGTACTGTCGGTCACTGAGGAGATCGTTACCTTCTAGGTATGCTAGTAGGCGCGAGTTCAATACACGCTCCATAATCTTGCAGAGTATGGAGGTGATTGAAATCGGTCTGTAATTGACAGACAGGGTCGGCACGGCTGCCTTTTTTGGGCACGGGTTGCACATTAGCAAACTTCCAGAATTTCGGCACTATTCCAGTCATGAAAGAGAGACGATACAGACGTGTCAGTACAGGAGACAACTCAGCTGCGCATGTCTTAAGCAGAATGGCTGGTATACCATCAGGACCACTGGCTTTATTCACATCTAACCGACAAAATGCTCTCCATGCCTCTTTGTTAGTAATGCGGATTTCAGGCATCGAAAAACCATAGTGAGGAAGATGTGCTGGAGAAGCATTGCCAGTGTCTAGTTGCGAACTATAAGCAAACAGAGAAGCAAATACATTTGCTTTCTCTGTTGCTGTGTGGGCCAGGGATCCATCCGGCTTCAGTAGAGCAGGCAGTGAGAGCCGGCAGAGATTCGACTCGATCGCTTTCGCAAGAGATCAAAAAGCTCGACTGTCAATTGGTCTGACAGAGAGCTTTGACTACATTCGGCATTAAAGCATGGGCGAGCGTTGCCACCGATAGGTACGTCAGCAAAAGGAATAAAATACTCCATTGCCTGATGCACCACATCGGTTATAGCATCCGCGCAACTCGACGGATCCAAAGAAGAGAAGCAGCCAAGGATAAGACGCAAAAAAGTGCCGCATCTCATCCCAATCTGCTGACTTGTATTTCCATACTCACCTAACACCATGAGATTCGGAAGCTGGTGGGGAATATGTAAATACAGATTTCACCAGACTGTGAGTGAACAGCCAGTCCTGCGCCGAAGGGAGCTGCGCCGAAGGGAACTGATGCAGAGCCATACCAGCAGCCTCACCGAGATACTCAAATAATTTAGTTGTCTCCTGGTCACCGCTATGCGAACGGTAGATACAGGAATACAGGATTTTTTCGTTTCCTGTGTCTGCTAAAACCCATAAAGAAGAAAAAGTGGGGTCTTCAAGGTGACGGAGACGCTGGATACAGAGTTCGTTCCGCGCGTACACGCAGACTCCAGCACGTGAGCGAAAGTTGTGCTCTAACGTGTATCCGGGATAATCCAGGTGCGCAGTGCTTAAAAGACATTGTATCTGCGTGTCCGTCAAAAAGAACAGGTGCGGTTGCTCTGTGTCCAGGTGGTGATGGACAGGTAAGATATTAGAGTGCAAGCCCCTAATATTACTGAGGTGCAATTTAAATGAGGGGGAGTGCAACTACTGTACAAGATTTTTCCTTTTTTGGTTTTTCTTCATAATAATATAATAAATTAATGTGAATAGGGATGGGAAATGGCAGTTGAACGAGGCGGTATGTATCGAACCCAACGTTGAAGTTGGTTAAGTTATGCCACTAGGAGGTTGGCCTGGAGACTGCGGGGACGCCCGAACCCCTCTGACCAGTCTGGTCGCCAACCAGCGCGATGGGTGAAAAATCCCAGGGTGGCTACCCTGGGACGGGGCAGTCTTTCGTGGGTGGCTAACCCACTAATTGGGCCCCCAACTATCTGCGGGTGGCCAGCGGAAAGCCATCGCTTCGGATCCCGCTACCCTCCTCGATTAGACACCCGACAAAACAAACATCAACTCGACGTCAACCGGTTCGCCAACGTACAGCAGCTGTTCAGACCCATTTCCCAAAAACGGCTTTATCGAGCAATGTGCCGGAACACGACTAGGTCGCTTTGCGGCACGACTTTGTCCGATGGATGGTAACTTTGCCTGTGACCCGATGTTATGGTCTACCACCTGTATAACTATAGATTTATGGTGAATTAAATTAATAAAATAAAACAAATCTTTTAAGTGCTTAAGTCAAAACCTATTTTGCTAGAAATGTAGAAAAAAGTTTCTTTAGTAAATTTCTAAAAACAATATAAAACTGTGCCTTTTATAATCTAAGTTACCTACACGTGTTACCTTAGTTACACGTGCGAGAGTAAGTCGTTTTATTATAATACTCATAATAACATTAAAAGGTTTTAAACATACCTTTATATTTAGAACGTAAAAGTATTTTAACTACTTTAAAGTTTGTTTTGTTGGCATGTTTTAATGAAAAGGGATAGACATTTCATTAGTTTGTATATTTTGTGATATCTGACTTGACGAGAATCTAGAGGTACTTTAAAACCTAGAGGTTGAAATCCTACATCTGATTTTATTTTATATTAATGTACGTTTTGAGTTATCCACCCTAACATGACTTACATGTTAAGCGTTATTCAAAACATAACGATTCATGGTTTTGATTTTTTTTAGAATATCAAAGCGGAAGAATAATTTACTACTTTTTTTGCTTTATATTAGTTAAACATGTTTTTATTTAATACATACCATGTATCTTAGATACCATTTGTAGAAGATTTGTATTGTATTTAATTTGTAAGGTTACTAAAAATACATTTTATATATCTTCATATTTATATTTGTCAGTAATGTTTCATCTATATATATTTGCAACCAAAATTATCTAATATTTGTTCAATTACATGTAATTCATGAAGGTTTTAGAAGGGCCAGTTAATTGTGATAAACTGTTTTCAGACAAATCTTAAGGACTAAGATATATACATATAAGATAATATAACATAGTATAGGAAAAATATACAAATAAATTAGAAAACCTAAAAATACTAAAAGAATTAATAGATTAAAAAAATAATTAAATTTTTATTTATAATTAATTAAAAATATATGAAATGGGGTATTAAAACCAATTAATGAGTTATTAATTACAGTTTGAAAAATAAAATGTTGTATTTAGTTCTTGACATGTAACATTGTTGAGGTAAATTTAGTTTTTGTTAATTCAGTATCACTTGGCATAACTTTCAATTCTTCCTTATTTTTTTAGACTGTATAAATTAATAACAGATATTCCGTACGCTATCAAATGTGTAATAATTGAAAAACTTAACCCACCCGAAGTTTCGAACTTCATAGTTTATAATTATATCTTAAATTCCGTTATGGACTGTAGTTGTAAAATTATTTCTCCGAAGTAAATCCCACTAGAGAACTAGTAAGTCAAGTTTAAATGCCAAATAGTTTTGTTATTTTGTGGAATATTATACAGTTTTCAAATATTTTAATTTTGGTAAATATCTTTCTACAAAAACAAAATCTGTATTTTATACTAGTTTTGTTTTAAAATTTTCTCATTTAGGAGTCCTAAATATAGTTACATTTGCTTTAAAAATAGGAGGTAAGTAGAAATTTGTATAAATTATTGTAATAAGCATATTATAGGAAAAGACAATATTATTCAGAACACCTTTTAATTTTCTCTTCTTCCTAGTAATTATTGTTTAACCTACGGCAATACAAAAAGTTTTAGGTTTTTAAATCTTTACATATAATAAAATTGTCACTGATCCATTACTGTACATGGAAAATATAAAAAAAAACATCAAAGGGGGCCTTAACTAGAGCAAGAGAATCCAAAACAATGGTTTTTCAGTTTATCTGTTTGTCTGTATGTTTGTCCACGTTAATCTTAGAAACAGCTTAACCAATTTGAATGCGGTTTTTAGGAATATATTATATCAGTCTTCACTTAACATTTAGTATTTATTTCATCGAAATCGGTTAGGAAATAAAAAAGTTTTGTTAATTTATGTCAATCACGTAATAGGTACCATGAAAATCTTATTTTATACATGTAATAAATCTGCAAAGGAGTAGTCTTTGTACATTAAAAATATAAAAAAAAAAATATCAAGATGTGAAGTTCTTTTTTTTTTATTATTAACAATCTAGACTAATGCTTAATCACATTCCACTTAAGGTAGGAAGTAGGTAAGTGGAATGTAGTCTTAGGTCATTAAAACGTAGGTCATTAAAACGTGATAACGAACAGAATCCATTTTCAGCATTTTAAAAATCTTTGTCTGTTTATTTGTTTTTGTTTTAGTTGTGTACACAACACAAAAAAAATATATTTTCAAAAATTTATACAAGCAAGAGAATTATATATAAGCAAGAGAACCCAAAACAACGTTTTTTTGTTTTGCCTGTTCTTCTGTATGTCTGTATGTTTGTGCACGCAAATAAAAAAAACGGATTAATCGATTTAGATGCAGTTTTCGGGAATATATTGTCATAGGATTTATTTTACATCTTTTTTTTAACAAAAACAATTGACGATGGTGTCTATTTTAAGAGGTTAATCATTGAGGATTTAGATTACACGATTCGATATTGTAATTTCTCTATTAGCCTTGCATTAACTTACTTGCATTTTAATTTCTTCCTTTATTAAACAGTCCTATTTTTTTATGCTATTTAAGTTATGTTACTGATTTCATATTTCTACTAAATGAACCTACGGACACACAAATTTTCACTTGTTTAAGTATTTCTATCAATATTGCATAAGAACCTTTCACCGCATCAATAAAACCTCAATATCTTAGAGACGACTGTTCCTATTTCGACCAAACATTGCTAAGAATCATCTCGACGAACCAGGTTATTGAATAAAAAATCCGCAATTAAATCCGTCCACGCGTTTGGCTGCTGAATGTCGCAGACTGACACACAGATACATAGATACATAGATCGACAGGTCAAAGTCTTAATATATATTATACACCTCTTTTTGATTGGGGGCCTAAAAACTTATTTAATAATAAAATTATGAGGCAATAGGAAAAATCTTACATAATTATAAAAAAGCTTGATACTAAAGCTAGGTACTCATAAGATTATATCGTATAGAATTTTCGCTTATAAATTATTGTAACACAATAACTATTAAACTTGATACTTGCGTTCTAATTTATAGAAATAAATATTCACCAGCTGCTTAACTGTGCTAATATATATTTTTGTATATATTAATTTATACATATACATATATTTATTTCTATATCCATTATTATTTGAGTTTTCTTAACTAAGAAGTAGGTAGGTAGTAGAGTGAGGCGTTTACGTAGTCCACTACTTAGTGTAGTTAACCAGTGTGTCGGTCGAATTTCAAAGGAACTACTAATTATCCAATGTTTGTGGTTCAACTGTGGCATATACTTTGCAACGTAATTGCTCGGACCCGACTCCCAAAACGATTGATTTAAACTTAGAAATAGTACTTCCTGTTAGCGAAACTACACACCAAAAAAACTATACGAGTTTTACAAAACAATTTTAAATATGATGTTTTCTATGTAAGCTGATATGAAAACACTCAATAAATAATAGTACACAATTCCTTCTCATTGACCGCCTCGTTGGTCGAGTGGTTAGCGCAGACGCCTAACGTATAGCGACTCAATGGAGTTCGGATTCGATTCCCGACAGGGGCAGGCATGTATGTGATGAAAATAGATTGTATGTATTTCTGGATTTGGTCGTTTATTAAATATGTTCTCCGTATTTATAATGTGTATTTCTATGTATTTTTATCGTTGTCTCACACCCTTAACACAAACAAATAATTTGCTTACTTAGGGGTTAAATCAATATGTGTAATTTGTCCTGTATTATTATTATTTCATCCCTGTAAATGATTTCAGGCTGAAATTTTTAGTGGTGTAAATTATTACTTCCGAAAGCGGCAACAGATGGCACTGTCGTTGTATTTTTGAATCGCGCTGACAAGATTTTAGTTTGTTTGATGACGTCACTGGAGTATGGACATTTTATTACTTGCCTAGTGTAGTAGATACCGTGGTCAAAAAGACGGTTCTTCCAGAGCGAATGCCATTCCTTTGTGGTTGCGGTTGACCTCTGTGATTATTCCTAATGATAATATATCGGACGTGAAATTTTTGGTACTGGGGGACTGTGTTCGCACTGCAGCGCGCTGGATCCTGTACTATGATATCATTTCATGACAATTAGAATGTAATATAATCTACATGATACGCATCAGTCATATAATTTGTAATTGAATCTTTTTCGCTATTTTATTTTAATTTATACAAAAAAAAAATATTTTGCCGTTTTGCTCTGGGGGATAAAGAGGATAAGAAGGATAGAATAGTTCTTAAAATTTTTGATAAAAAAAATATAATTATAACATCATAAAGTAAAAATATCTACCACTTATACGTCTCTGTAAAAACTAAATTTAGAATTACAGATTGTTTGTTTCCAATACTAGTAAATATTTGTTTAACTAATTTTAAATAAAGTGCTTCATGTGTTTGGATACTTAGTGTAGTTAGCAAGTAATAACATCATAATACAAAACAACATATTATATAATAATATTTTTTTTTGTCTTAACATTTTTTACTTTACAGAACAACATTTTTGGATATTTGTATTGTTGTTTGTGATGATGATGATGATGATTGTACAAAATAACAGGTAAATCGGCATGAGAAGTGCTGACTGTCTTAGCTTATCATACCATATTTTTTGCCAGAACCAATTTGTTGAGCGCTTATTTTAGCTTTCTTTCTGTTTTTCTTTTCATAAGCAAATTGTAAAAATGCAAAGACAAGGAATACTTCATAATAAATTACATACCTACTCGGATTTCAAGTGTTGCAACATTTTCATCTGGTGAAACAAAACAATCAAAACAATCTTTGTGACTTTTAATATTAACATATTAGGTGGGGGAAAAAGTTTCATGGGATTTTATATGAAAAGCCAAGACATTTATTTTCAAAGTTTATTTACATTTATTTATTTATATAGTACTTATGTACACTTTTGGTCGATAACTTTTTACTATCTTGTAGGTAGTGATATAATCCCGTTGCAGTTGAAATTTTGGGAATCCTGATAAGACAAATGAGACAAGTGCTTTTGGCAGTTTTCTGGTGTACCTTAAGGCGGTATACTTTCCCCATTATTGTTTTCGATTTTCATAAGCCTCATCACCTGTAACCTAAACTGCTCTTACCATTTAATCGATAAACTGATCGTACGAGGACGATCTTCTACTGTATACCTAAGCTGACAATGTTAATTTAAATGCCGCAGTTTCCGTTATAAATAATGCCTTACGTTATATTGCTGATTGATCTCATAAATTTGGAGTAGCTGTAAATTGCGATCATAATTGGTAGTTCTCGCAGAATTCATACAATTGATCTAAAAAGGAATTCTCTAAGAGTCTTCAATAGTTTTCAAAATATTTTTCTTTGTCGAGTAAAAAACTTGGAGCTGCATATTGACTATACGTGTTCCTGTGAACCTCAAGTAGACCAAGTATACAAAAAAGTGAACTATAGCCTGAGAACTCTGAACCGACATAAAAACTTTCTCCCCACTAACAAATAACTGTAAACGTTTCGCTTTCGGCCTTCGCAAATTTTGAATACTTTTTTATTGCCTTAGTATTGGATTAGTATAGTATTGGATTAGTATAGTATTGGATTGGATATATTATAAATTCTCTAGCAATTATTACGCATACAAAATTTAAAGAGAATTATTATGTCCGAATACTAAACATATTACCCACTATATAAACACCAGTAACATCTGAAACACCTAAATGTTTTGTCACTGTTTAATTACTATGAGTAGAAATCTAGTATATTTTATAAAATAAATTGAATGTAAATATTAGGTTAGTTTTGAACTATTAAATAAATATTAATTAATAATTTTATGCTCATCATAATTTTAATTAATAAAAATAATACGGACTAATTTTATTACGAAGTTTCGTAAAACATCAGAAGCAGTTTTAGTCTAGCTTATAACTAATTAGAAACAAGTGTAAATGAAGATTAATTTAGTAGTTTGACACTTGGTGCTATAATGTACAAAATAAGTTATTTATAATGTTTGAAAATATCTTCAAACATGTATAGCAATGTCAAGCTTAGATAAATTTTAAATAAATAGCTCAATGTTAATTATTGTATAAAAAAATATTATTGTTTTAGTCAGTCCTTTTTTACAAAGAGTAAGTAATTTGTCTGTTGTTTCAATAAGAGTATATATATCTTTAAATATTAGAGAGATATTCAAGTCAGCTTGACGGCTTTTTCGGAACGTATGATTGGACCACCAATGAACGGTTACTTGTACAAAAGGTGATATTTTTAATCTACACATAAAAATGTTGATAAGGAGTCACTACCCCCTTTTAATCCTAATTGCCTTATTGAACAGTCAGAATTAAACGCATTCTCGAATTTTAAATGCAAAGCCATCAGTGCGATTATGAATGCACATGACATCGAGCGTGTAAAGATTTCGTCATTGAGATGTTTTGATTATAGAAAAACTTTTCAATGAAATACAAAATGCAGAAACAGATTTATCAATATTAGAGAACGACTTTCAACACCGTTTGTGTTGCGTCAAGCAAAGCAGCAGCCCCAAGCAAAATCTCTGTTTTGCTCCAAGTACGACAAGCAGGTCCACCTCGATCTGTAAATATTATAATTTATGATAGAAGTTCTATCATCTATTAGAAATTAAAAAGCTTATTTATTTGTCAATTTAAAATAGAGAAATGATGAAAAATATCTGATACGGGTAAAGATTCTAGCTCGCGACCTCTAAGAAACTTATTTATATTTAACATACCGTTTGTTTTTCACATCTCTTTTATATTTATTATCATGAGTCCTGAATAAAATTATCTGAAAAACAATTTAATTATAATTAACATATATATGGAATGAAATTTTATGATGTGTAGGACAAGAACTCTTGGTTAACTCTCTCTTACTCTGAAGCTCTTACTGATCATCTCGTAGAGTAGCGTTATATTTATTCTTACAATTAATTTATACAATAAAAAAAATATTGTTTTGACAAGAGTTGCAAAGAGATATCTGAGATAGATAGAGATAGAATGTGGTTACTTAAATTCTAATAGAGCATGGTCACTCTGCGCAGGACGAATTAATTTATAGTTTGTTTTGTATATGAACTAAACTATTATGAACTTTGATGAGGCTACAGGCAGTCCGTTTAGAAAATCATACTTAAACATTCTATAAACATAGCACCTGTGTTGTTCAACAAGTTTTACGTCCATTAAGAAACTTTTGAAGTTGCGTAAACCTTAATAATATTGAGCCATAAATATAAAATATGACAACAAACTAGTCAGTTCTTTATCTATCTAGGTATATATTTCGTCTTACTGACTATGACAGATCAGCATACAAAACTTGCATATTGTCATGCGAATACGTTACATTTTCGTGGGCGGGTTTCGGTACTCGTTTTCCTTCCTTCGTTTTTTTTTGAACAAAAGTAATTTAGACTTATAATTTATTTTTGAATAAATATATATACTCTTTGTATCTGAAAAAATGTTGTATAATATATAAAAAATACTTACTTTTTTGGTAAACAAATTATTTGTCAACCGAATTTAGATATTTATTATTAAAGAAGATGTTGAAATATAAGAATGGACAATTTAGTTAAGAAAACTATCACAAAAGAATTTAAATTTAGTAAGTTACAACCACATAAATTGAGACTTAATGCTTAAAATTAATTTTACTGTATGTACCTGTCAACAAGTTACAACGCGTCCATTTTTTTTGAGCAAGTAAAACTAAAATGTATGTTGTATCAAATTACACTATTCGTCCTATACTTGTAATTTCCAAGGGTAAAATGTAATATTTTTACAACTTACTTTTCTTCTTATACATTAGGGTTATAAAAATCCAAAGAAAATCTTAAACACGACGCAATTTTTTTTATTGAAGACTTAGACTTTTAAATAACTTTTTGTTAAAATCCCATTAAGAGCAAAATTCATAATCTTCTACTTAATTGAAGCCGAAATAACTTAATAAGAAGCAAATTACTCTTACGTGGTTTAATTAAATTTGGTTTTTAAAGACTGTACATACCTACCTTGTTCTCAGGATTAGTAAATGTTTCGTTAGAAGGATACAAAGCCGGCAATAAATATTAACATCAAATTGTATGCCAATAACCTTATTTATTGTCGAAACACATAAGATCATTTTATTATGGTAAAATAAGAATTACCGATTGTTCTTTTGTAGGTACGTACTATGAATAGAGTCACGGTTGCCTGAATAAAAATCCTGTGATAATCTCACAAAGGGGATCATGGTAACTGCTGGTTTTCAGAGGCAGCAGCCGTTTTGCAGGTAGCAAAGTCCTCTATGACACGGTCTCTCTCACAATCTATTTTATAAAATACTAGCTGTAGCCCGCGGCTCCGCCCGCGTTTAGGTCGCTTTTCGCGTAATCTGTGGAAACTACAATTATGCAGACCTATAATAGACTTATAGTTCATTCTATAGTATCCTATTCCCGTGGAAATTTTATATATATAGGCATTACATTGCTACGATATCAAACTGAAAATAATAACATACATCCACATCACAAACAAACGCATTCAAAAATATTATCGCTGTCCACAACCGTTCCGTAAGGAGCCGACCACGCGCCTGGGCCGCGCGGCATGCTACCTCGCAGCTAACGACATTGTTAGCCCTTCCCTCTCAACGCGCCACACACCCTGCACATCAAAGTACGTGTGGTATTTACCATTACGTATTATTTTAAAACTAAAATAACCCCTTACTTATTGGTTAAAATCAAATGCTTTCAAGAGCAATGTTGTTCGTAATTAAGTGCCTGTGATATTTAAATAATTTATTTGGATAAGGAATAACATCGTTATTATTAAAACACCTTCGAAAGTGTATATTATTTTAGAACTAATTTCATAACCATAGAAAACGTTATAGTGAGTCAAACTAAAAGCTAGATATATCTTGTTGCGGACTTCTTTTTAGAACTTTTAAAGGGGAACAATTTCATAGAACATCATTTTTGCGTAACTTTCACCGTTTTCGCAGCGCACGCAGTTTTTTGTTTATTTTTTTACACCTTGCGTTAGAATATTCAAGTTTTAGTAATCATCCCTAATTTTTTGAAAATGAAATATATGCCTATGTCACTTGGGAATAGTGTAGCTTACCAACGGTGAAAGAATTTTTGAAATCGGTCCAGTAGTTTCGGAGCCTATTCAATTCAAACATACAAAAAAATAAACAAACCTTTCCTCTTTATAATATTAGTATAGATAATTGAGAAAAAGGACATAACACGAGTATATATCTCCATAGACTTGTCTTTAACTTATTTAAATTGTAGCTTTTCGTAGCAAAAAATAACGTTTTTTTCTTATTATAGTTTGTCAATTATATTAGAGTATACATATTTTATTAATTTAATTATTTATTTTACAATACATGGAATACATTGCTATTCGTTCAAAGCTCTGATATTAAATTAAGTCTTTTAATGTTTTGTTTATTAAAGAATAGATTAAAGTATACTGGAGCTGAACCTATTAGAACTTGTACATTACACAGGCAGCTAACACTGATGTTGTTTATTGGGTTTAGATACATCTATATTGATTATCAGTGTGTACGTTCGATTGGCTATTCTACTAAATAATTTTATTTTAAATAATAAAAACTTTTTACAGTAAGTGCTTGCGAAGTCTAAATATTTGTATATATACTCGTATAAAAGGTTTCCTAATTAAAGTATGTTTTTCGAATTAGTTTCACGATTTGTTTTTTAGAAGTTTATATAATTTATGCTTTTTTTTTAATTTTAGCTCATAACTTAATAATGTTCTGCAAATTAGTTGTGTGTTTTATTATTTGTACTAGCTAATATGTTTATTTTATTAAACAGTAAAATTTTGGGAAAAAATAATTACATAAATATTTTTTCTTACCTTGTATTTCTAGAACATGTAAAATGCAGACATTTGTGAGAAATAAACTATTATGACATGTATATGCGATGCTATTACCGATAAAAAGCCACGGTAACTACTACATATACAACACATTTCGAACTGTCAATCGCTTTCGAAGATATATTAAAGAACGGATTCTAATACTGAAGCGCGATGGTTATTGTGAATATACAGGATATGCCCTCAATCAATCTTAACAGTTAAGGGGAGTAGATCGATCAAAGCACCATCTCTCCCGATACACAGCTGAATGGAACAGAAATATCCTCATTACTGATGAAACGTATTTTACGAATGGATCTGTAACAAGCAAAATGATAAAGTGAACGTTCGTTGACAGCAAAAAAATGCAATAGTAGCTTTGTGTATGAATCGATAGCAAGACTAAGGTTCAGAATATCAGGTTGATTAACTTGAACCTTTAACTAGGTCATCAAACCAACCTTTTCAAAAAATATTCTGAAATTCAAAATATCATTATTCAAGTAGGCATTTACACGCACTTTTGAATCGTCAATTACATTAAATTGGTCAGTATAGTCATTCTGTGAGTAAGCTACCACCAGATCGGAATGCTGTTCTGCTGAGAAGAGCTGGCCAGAAACTCAACAGTTGCTCTTTTTAAATAAAATTTAACAATGTTTGACTTATAAATTATAACATCAACCCCGCAAATGAATCAATGACCCAAGTTCCACACATTTCGATCAACCAAAACTCTTGAATGTTATAGTAAGATTTATTTAATAATATACCTTTAATTTTAGATTTAAAGTCAAGAAAAGGAAGATCTAAGATATCTTGTGGAACCTTATTATATATGCGTATACTCAAGCCCATGAAGCATTTCTTAACTTTTTGAAGTCGAAATTTAGGCGTTACGAGCCTATTTTTATTTCTTGTATTGATAGTATGTCGCTGTTTTTTTTATAGTCATTTAAATTTTGGCGTATATATAGTAAGTTATTAAAAATGTATTGAGAAGCGACCGTAAGAATACCGATTTCTTTAAAAACTTCTCTTAGGGAGTCTCTAGCTTTTAAGTTACAAATAGCCCGTATAGCTCGTTTTTGTAAAATAAATATAGAATTAATTTCGGCAGCGCTGCCCCATAGTAAGATACCGTAAGACAATATACTGTGAAAATAAGTAAAATAAACGAGTCGAGCCGTATTAACGTCTGTTAATTGTCTTACTTTTTTAATTGCAAAGACGGCTGAGCTAAGTTTGCTTGCGAGTGTCGAGAGATGGGGGTTCCACTGGAGCTTTTTATCTAAAGTTATACCTAAGAAAGTTGTCGAGTCAGTCAGTTCTAACACTTCATTGTTAAGGAATAAACTACAACCTTGACTTTTTACATTAGGAAGTGTAAACTCCATGCATTTAGTTTTCTTAGTATTTAATACCAAATTATTAATTTCAAACCAATGAAGAACACGTGACAGAGCACAGTTAACTTTGTCAAAATTAGGTTTTGTCAACTTTAAAAATAAGTGAGGTATCATCAGCAAAAAGTACAATGTCACATAGTCCTTTTACGTAAAAGGGCAAATCATTAATATAGAGTAAAAATAAGAAAGGGCCTAGAATAGATCCTTGTGGAACACCCATTTTTAGGTGAGATCCAACCGATTTACAATTATTTACATCAACCGTCTGAACTCTTTGATTCATGTAAGAGGCAATAAGATCAAGCGCAGCACTACGCACACCATAGTGGTTAAGTTTGCAAAGTAATGTTTTATGGTCCACGCGATCAAAGGCTTTAGATAAATCACAAAACACTCCGATTGCATTCTGTGACTTTTCCCATGCGTCGTAAATGTGCTTAAGAAGCGCGGCACCCGCATCAGTTGTTGATTTGCCTTTGGTGAAACCATATTGTTGACTATGCATGATTTCATTGCTATAAACAAATTCTGACATTTGCTTTAATATAATTTTTTCGAAGATTTTACTTAAAGTAGGTAAAATAGAGATAGGTCTATAATTTCCGGGTATTAGTCTATCGCCACTTTTGAACAAAGGAACTACTTTACTATTTTTCATTAAGTCTGGGAAAGTACCGGTTTCAATACATTTGTTAAAAATTAAGGATAATTGTGGAGCAATATCATTTATAATACTTATTAGTAATTTTACTGACATACCCCAAAGATCACCGGTTTTTTTCATATTTAGATTTCTAAAAGTTTTAACAATTTCATATGATGTAACAGGTTGAAAAACAAAACATTTATTACTGAGTCTTACGTTATTCGTCAATTCGACGATTGCATCACATGGTGAAGAATTTAAATTACGCGTGACTGTAAAAGGAATTTCGTTAAAAACAGTCTCAAAAATAGCCGCCACAGTTGAATTTGAATTTATTTCAATATTATCAACTTTTAACTTAATAGGTCCATTAGCAGCCCTATTTTTCCCAGAAACACTAGATAAAACATCCCATGTTGCCTTTATTTTATTTTCTGAGTTTAAGATTTTATTTCTTATGTAAATCGACTTAGCTTGTATGCAAACAGTCTTAAATATTTTTGAAAAAATCCTAACTTTCACTCTGTAATGCATTTTAAAGACACAATAGTAAATCTTATAAATAATTTATATTCTACATTCATATTATCCATCCACTACAGTCCATCGTCTACAGCCACCAATTGTTAGCAACACACAGTTGATACATTTTGTATAATATGATTTTTAGTACGTTTTGCATGAAATCGCTGCACACGTTTAGCAGTATCCGTAGTCGTAATTTTGTGTCCCCAATATGTCGTCCGCTTCTGTTATTCGCTACTGAAAAATGCCAACATTAGCTATTGTTACGCCGATACTGTGTCTCATTCTCGTCCTCTTACCCTTTATCTATCAGTGTTATCGGCGTAGTCATCTACGTCGTTTATGAAATAATATGAGCGCCAGCAAAACTTCTATTGCGGGATAAACTTAGAATGTAATGCAAGAGAGTTTAAAAAAATGTAGTGGCCACCAAGCAACCGTGGCAGCCATTGACCATCATTGTTTGCGCGGTACTAAAGGACATCGCACGATAACCACCGTGACAGTAGCTGATGGCCGTTTGCTCTCAGATATTATTAGATATTTTGTACCAAGAAGAATGTTGCCCAAAGTCCCCATTGGGAGTATTTATTACTTTATGGAAGTGCATTTGTAAACTACGTTTATTTTTGGAGACCTTTCGTCGTTCTTGGACTTCATGCCTAAGTTCATGACTGATCACGGGTTCGAAACTACTTCGGAGAATTCGGAAATATTGTAGTGAGTTTAGTTAGATAAACATTTCTAATAGTAATCACGAAAGTTTAATACCGAATGACCTTAAACACATTCGCAAATTTTGGTTGGAAATGTACATTTAGAAGTACTCGTACAATTTAGAATAGTTTGTTTCACAAATAACATTGTTTATTAAAGTTTAAATACAGAGAGTATTGTTATGTGAATGCTATCAACGAACAAAGTTTCTTTAGTATTTATTGTAGTTGTTAGTATAATTAAAATAAAGAGATATATGATTTTGAATTTCATAGAATTTTAAAGCGGTAGAAAGATTTTTTTACTAGATATCACAGAAAATTTACAATAATTTCTCATCATCTTATAATATTTTTTTGAGTAACTATATTAATCGTATGAATTAAATGGATTTTGCAGCAACTAAAATATATGTCGCAGATCACGATAATTTAACGATAATTAGTAACTCAATTGATATCATTGTAATAGTGGGGTGTGAACGCCGTGACGTAACGAGTCACGTGATCGGAATCGTTTGGAGGGGCACCGGAGACATTTTAAATATCCGAGAGCATCGAGACGAAGGATTATTATTCATTAGTGTGAGCCTTACAGTCCGGACCCCCCAAACGGGACCGGTGGTTCACGCAACTTTGATAATTGTATACCTACTAAGTAATTTGTGATATCTGTTTACCTACATTTAATACAAGTAATTGTCATATTGTGATTGTGTGGTTTAATTGCCTGAGACCTACGCCTCGGATCCTGTACCAGAAGACTCCATCAACACCGAATATGCCACGAATATTGCCTCCTATCTCCGACATCAGAAGCGGGATTCACTCGGGCATCAAAACCACCAACTACCCGCGAGATAAGTTTATTGAAGCTACAAATAAAGTCAAGCAAGAAATGAAGTGATTTTATTATTTGAAACGCACACTACAAGATAATAACAATGAAGTTCCAGAATCAATACAATCAATCAATAGTTGATAATCAATGGTTGTAAATCAATCAATCAATCAAGTTAAATTTATGTTATCTCAAAACTTCAAAATTGAGATCTACCCACATATCAAGAAAATCGAGTGAAAATACCTATTTAATCGCTTATGGAAGTCGTTTATTAGATTATATGACCTTTGGAAGAATTCTACGAAAAAAGGAATCGTTGCTAATGAAGAAAGAAAGAAATGAAAAATTATTTCGGTGACAACGCGGCGCGAATGGCGGTAATGGCGCGGCGCCGATGGCGGTGATGGCGCGGCGCGGATGGCGCTGATGGTGCTGATGGTGGTGACTGCTTTCGTGACGATAGCAGCTACGGCAGCGGTGTTGGCATGGCACGTGGCGAGCAACACGTTGATGTCTGCTCAATTTATCCACCATCGAGCATGTTACTGCGTAAAGGTGATTCGTTTTAATTTACTTACGTTTCAAGTGCTAAATGCTCGCTAGTCAAAGAAAAACAATTCATGTAGACAGAAATCATATGTAAAGTTTAAGTGTTTCAGTGTATCCGATCTTATTAATATCTTTTGTAAGATACGGTAGTAAATAAAAAAAGTCTGTAATAATTTGAGAATTTTGGACGTCAATGTTCATGATGATAATGATGATAATTGTTCTGTTGCTGGCTGTTCTGGTGATAATGATAATTAATACGATGTCTATTTTACTTGACACCAATGATGGTTGTCTATCTTGACTTGACGCCAATGCGGGTTGTCTATCTTGACTTGACGCCAATGCGGGTTGTCTATCTTGACTTGACGCCGATGATGGTTGTCTATCTTGACTTGACGCCAATGCGGGTTGTCTATCTTGACTTGACGCCTATGATGGTTGTCTATCTTGACCTCAATGCGGGATGTCTATCTTGACTCCAATTTGTCGAATCCCAGTGTACTTTGATTAAGTTTTGTTCTATGCCTTTAACAGCTTCAGTTATCATAACTATCGATTTTAGAATGATTCATAATTTTTTTATGTGGTCAGAAAGGCCGAGCGAAGTGACATCTACAGTTGTATATTGTTTGGATTTCAGATAAATATGCACACGAGGACGTGCGACATGTCAGTATGGCCGTGTCGCAGATCACGATAATTTAACGATAATTAGTAACTCAATTGATATCATTGTAATAGTGGGGTGTGAACGCCGTGACGTAACGAGTCACGTGATCGGAATCGTTTGGAGGGGCACCGGAGACATTTTAAATATCCGAGAGCATCGAGACGAAGGATTATTATTCATTAGTGTGAGCCTTACAGTCCGGACCCCCCAAACGGGACCGGTGGTTCACGCAACTTTGATAATTGTATACCTACTAAGTAATTTGTGATATCTGTTTACCTACATTTAATACAAGTAATTGTCATATTGTGATTGTGTGGTTTAATTGCCTGAGACCTACGCCTCGGATCCTGTACCAGAAGACTCCATCAACACCGAACATGCCACGAATATTGCCTCCTATCTCCGACATATATATGAAAAAAAAAAACTTATTTTATTGATTTTCTTAATCATCATTCGATATTCTTCATCGTCTCCAATTGTGGTAGAACTTTAGATAAAAAAAATCACCAGTAAAATCCATGATAATTAAAAATAATGATATTCCAAAAAATGGTTCTAATATTTTACTAAACACTTTTTGCCTTTCCTCTCTAAAGTACTTTTAAAATTTAAGACAATTCCATTCCAACAAATATTACTGCTGTACTTAACAACGTGAACTACATCCGTTGCTTTATGGTCATATCTAAACAGGAAGTAGGACGTTAAAGTCTATTGAAGTTGGCAGAGTTCGCTTATGTACTTAAAATCGTGGTAATTAAATTATATATATTAAGATTTAAGAACAATACACAATTAATATTAGGTAATGTGTTTTTAAATTTAACTAAAAGAGTACTATTATAACCTAATGATTAAATGTTAAACCGCTAACACTCGGTTTCAATCCAAAACTCGTGAAAAATACGAAATATTTTGAACTCTATTACTAACATTTAGGTCATTATTACAAATTATTATCTAGTACTGTCCTAACATGTCTAACAAGTTATTTATTATAATACTTTTGCTATATATTTTTATCCGTAATCTTGAAATATTATATAAAAAATGTTATCGCTGCATAAACGATAAGTTTCAGAAATATAACAAAACAAAACAAAACAAAAATTATCGTGTGTATAGTTAGATACACATTTATAATAGTAATCACGAATTGCGAAAGTTTAAATACCAAATGACATAAAACACATTCGCAAATTTTGCTTGGAAATGTTTAGAGGTAGATAGTCGAACAATTTAGAATAATTTATTTCACAAATAACATTGTTTATAAAAGTTTAAATAGTTAAAATTACTTAGTTAGACATACGTTTATGTATATTTCGTATAATATTTTGTTAAGCGATAAAAATATGGATGCGGTAAAAAAAAAACTTATTATAACTATTTGATTTTTTTTTTTAATTTTAATTACGATTACAATACCCGTATAATAACACAGGGCGTTTTTAAAAACAATAAAATAATTGAGAATGCAACGAAAAATATATATATTTCCATATATTATACATATTTAAAACCATCTTTATTTTTGACTTTATGTATATTTACTAAGTGCAATTCATATTTAAGTCCCATAAAGTGCTATTCGTGCTTATTTATAAAGAACAAAGAAACTTACCGAGGGCTGTCTACTTAATGGACAACAAATTTAAATTTCTTCAAATCGGGGAGTATTTTAATTTAGTTTAATTATAAATCACATACACACTACTTAATATTTAGTAAGTAACTTCAATCCTCACACTCTGTCACCGTTACTGACTCACTATACTTGTACTAGTTGGAAGTAAAGTTGAAAAAAAAACATTGTCCTCATACAAAACCATTACTTTTATTTTACTTAGCATATAAACTTAAGAAAGCATTATAAATCGTTTCTAAAAAAGTTAATTTTACCCAGTTTTACTTATGGAAAGAGTAATTGCAACTCGCAAGACAAATTGAAGTTAGAACACAAATTAAAACTAGCTTTATAGGATCTAAGATAAAAAGATTTGTGCAAGAAGCCACTGCAAGAACGAGAGGACGGTGAAGAGGAAATTAAAAATATTGCAAAGAGAAGTACTGATCTTAAAGGTTTTTATTACAATAAAAAGATTTTTATTATTATTTTTACTTTCTCCGCTAATTTATTTCTTACTCGTATTGTATATTTTCAGTGTTTAAAATGTGTATTTCTATACATTTGTAAGGATTAGATCAATTTACGTAATTTGTACCGTGAGAAATATTATTATTAACCTACCCGGAAATAGTGTTGCTATTTAATGCTACGTTTTCTAGTTTAATTCAAAAAGGTACGATATTAAAAGAAAGTAATTGTATTTACAGCGTATAAACTGGATAAGAAAGATTTACATATTGTTAAGACTTGTTTCAGTAACACATAGTAGTTCTTGCACTTCAATGTTTAATATCCAACCATTTGTAATAGAATTGGTGAGAGCAGCCCTTACAACTCGGTTTATAATATTTTAACACTATAATATTTAGGTGAGGGTAATTTACAATTTCATAACCAATTAACAGATGCTATTATTTATACCTCATAATAAGTTCTAATAATTAATAAAAGATTAAACATTATGTTAAAATATCCTATGCGTCTAATTCTTAAAACATTTAACAGTAAATACTAAATAACATTCCATAATTAATTGTGTAATTGGCGCTACTGTTCAAACTTATGAACTAAAACATGTAAATTCCAATGTATTTAGCATTTATATTATTATAAATAAATATGACTAACAATATATATAAGAATCAATTGATTAATAGGTTTTTAAGAATTCAAAGAAAGAATTACATATAAATAAGAATCAAACACATGTGCCAATGCCTATTTGAAATAAAAACTTTTACTTTGACTTTGAAACAAGTATATTTTTATACAGTTATAAATTAACTTAAACAGTTATAAATTAATTAAGATAAAGAACTTCGAGATGTTCAAAATAGCAAAAACTAAGACAAACTCATCCTACAAAAATTTGTTCAAGTTGTTTGTTTAGAAAGTAGGCCAAAACTAATGTTCTGAGTTTTGCAGTAACTATAAGAAAAACAATAGAAGCAGAAAAAATGATATTAGATTATTCGAGCCGACCCTGACATAATACTGGAATAATTGTCTTTGTTTTGTAAGAATATGATTTTTAGATATGAGATAATTGTTTAATCGTACAAAAAATACATACATATTATGATCTTTTCTCTGTAAAAATAGATAACATAAAATATGATTTTGGAAAAGGACGCCTAACATTCAAATTTAAACTATAAAAAATGTGACACTAGCGCTTTTTTGGAGCATTAATAAGTAAAAGAAATGAATAAAACTTCTTCGCTGGTAATGATTTTACTACCATTTTATTGTAAGTATACTAAAAATACTACTAATTTACTACTAACTATAGTTTACTCTTAGATTGTTACATCCTCGAGTATTAGGACTAGGCAAGTAGTCTAATACCCGCATATAATGTGTTAAGTCATAATTATTAAGTATGTATATGTATTAATTACTAACTTGTTACAATACCTTCACCAGTGTAATTGGTGCTCCATATTTTATTTTTAAATATAAGGTTCGTGATTCATGTAAGGAGAAAATAACAATTCTATTTCCTAAATAAACAAAATCTTTGAATTCCAACCCATGTCTCGGTGGTGAATTAGATAAAATTGCGTTATAACAGAACTCAATTGGACAAGATACTTAAGTTCTTAAGTCTAATAGATTAGTTTGAATAATTAGTTTTTCTACTGCGTCTCGTTGAATAATCTCATAATAGGACAAAATCGTCTTGGCCAATTAAATACCATATTATTTGGTAGTACATCCACAGAATAAAATATGGTCATATTATCTCAAGATAAGAATGGACGCATTACTTAATGAAGTTGATGACAAAAACAAAAGGTAAAGGTAATTGATAAAAAAGTAGAAGATATGAAATTGAACTAAAATGGCTATATAAAAAATAACTATGTTAAAAAAACCGACTTTAAAACTAAAAAATAATAAATAATGAAGATTTAATATTTATTATATACTACCTATTATTTATATGTCCTATTTACTAAAAGTAAAGCCATTTAGTATTAGAATTCGGTTGAATACATTTCCGTAATTATTTATTTTTTTGTTTTTCTTCGTATCGATTCAAGCTAGTAATCATATGAAGATTGAGTTGCTTTTAATAATAACGTTTAATTGCTATTTATTATGTTTATTTATATTGTAATAGTTGTGTGTTTTATTGTATTAATTTGCTCGTATTGATTTAAGTGGTTAAATATAATAATTTTTTATGCTCATAAAATAAAAACTAATGGGCCTACTTGAATCAAATTTTAATGGGACCAATTCGAAACCATTCCGCATCAAACAAAAAAAGAATTACGTAAATCGGTTCAGAAATCTCGGAGAAATCGTTGTACATACATAAAAAAAAAAAACATACCGGCCAAATTGAGAACCTCCTCCTTTTTGAAGAAGTCGGTTAAAAAAAAATAAAGACAAAAACATATCACGTTATGCGACAGGAATCATTACAACTTGTTATCAGGATAATTCAAGTTTAAGTTAATTTTAACATTGCTCAAAATGGCAAAAGCATCGTGTTTTATGATGCTAAAAAAATATAACCCATGACATGACATGTAAAATAATAATAATAATAATAATAATATCAGGACAAATTACAACCATTGATCTAACCCCTAAGTAAGCAAATTATTTGCTTGTGTTAAGGGTGTTAGACAAAGATACAAATACATAGAAATACACATATAAATACTGAAAATATAAAAATATATCTTCTGTAGAGTTCGTAAAATGAATTAAGATGTAGATAAAACAGATTTTTTATAAAACCGATGGAAATTGCCAGGAATTATAAATAATCTATGTTTTGGTTAGATGCTGGATGAAATCTACTGTCTAATTTGTCTACTGCATTTTACAAAACAATAACATTTTCTTTAGTGACGGTACATTCAAAGATGTGCCGTCACCAACAATTACTAATTGTTTTCATTACATGTTGATACATTGTACACAAACTTCACCCAACATTATCCTTGTATTACATGCTTTACTACGCAATAAAAGTGAAGGACATTAAACGCTTTGTTTATAATTGTGCTCATCAAGTACTTGGAGTTGTAATGAAAAGGTTGAATTTAAAAAAGCATTAAACATACTTATCGAAATAAACCCTTCTGTAAAGACACTCCCCAACTTAAAATTAAAATTACGAATAATAAAAATTGGGTAATTTAATGCAAGGAAAAAATTGATTAAACTGTTAGGAAGAAAGCTACAGATGCTGGTCTAACAACAACTCAGAATAGTCAACAAATATCAACTATTTTTGAATTTTATATATAAAATATATGAACGCTTATACTTAATGCATAAGTTATAGTTTAAATACTTAGAAGTATATATTTAAAAAAAAATGTTAAACAGAGCTTTTTATTTAAGGAGATAGATTAAAATCAAAATGCAATAAGAATTTTAGGACCAACTTCATCTGGCCTATTGGAATATCTTCTCACAACATAAGTAATAATCATGTTCTGAATAATAAGTGCATTTTTATAGTTAATATTTTTATTTATCCAGATGCTTTAGAAGTCTTAATTTTCTTGTTAACTGTATTTTATTTATAGTTCCACAATGTTCGTCATTTTACAAAACAAAACCATTATAAAACTAATCTCGGTAAGCGTTAGATCTTGTGTAAATATGTTACGTTATTTTATAAAAACTTGGGTTTTGTCGTGGTCAATAAGAGCTTACAGTTAAAATTGCAAATGGACTTTCATTTTAGTCTGTAGATTAATATATCAGTCAATCAGGACGAGTGTTATAAGTTTCATACTGCCACCTAATATATTGTAAAATTTGTTAGTGTCTATTACACAAAAAAAAGCAAACATCTACTCTTTTCTACCCTAGTTTGTTTTAAATATTTTGTTAAAACTTTAAGAATAGCTTTTAAACTGCAACTATAAATAACTATAAATATCACTACAGGGGGTAGAAATAGCGCTCTCAAATTAACAAGTGATTAGGGTAAAAGGAACTATAACAGTTCAATCTATTGTTAGGACTTCTTTCATTAATACACAGTACTTGCACTTCAATGTTTAATATCCAACGATCTGTAATAGAATGCGCAAGAGCAGCCCTTACAACTCGTTTTATAATATCTTAACACTATAATATTTAGCTGAGAGTAATTTACGATTTCATAACTAACTTACAGATGCTAATATTTATACCTTATAATAAGTTCTAATAATTAATGAAAGATTAAACATTATGTTAAAATATCCTATGCTTCTAATTCTTAAAAAACTTCAACAATACATAGTAAATAACATAAATCGTCATAAAGACATTGAAGTTATGGCTCGGGTTAGCGCACTCAGCGGACTCTTCAACCTTATTTAGAGACCGTAACAACTTTGGATTAAAATTAAAGAAACCATCGGAGCTCTACAAACATCTAAGAGTTACCAAAAGACATATCATCGGAAAATCTAAAGATGATACTGTAACTTCTCTCCCAAAAGACAAAGTTGCCTCAGAGCTCGAGTCACGACTTCAATTCCATAAAAAGTTTATGATAGGTGCTCAAACAAATAAAGTAGGGCTAGGATCAAGTAGGAAAGTTCAAGACATAGACTTAACAAAATCTTTTATTCGACAAGACGAAAACGATAATTACCGACTCCACGCGATGAGCCTAGAAATTCAAAACGAATGGGTGACCATAGGAGATTTTTGTATTCCACTAGCTTTGAAGTGGCGCACCTTAATTTATGATTGGTCCCCAGCATTATTAAAATTCTATCTTAATGCATTCCAAATGACTCTCCCAGATCAAAGTAATTTAGTAAGATGGGGCAAAGCCACCGAAAAGTCTTGCAACATCTGTGGGGAGGCAATAGGAACCGCGAAACACCTATTAGTAGGGTGTAGGGTACTTCTAGATAAAGGTCAATACTCGCGTCGCCACGACAAGGTATTAGAAATTATACGGGAAGCGGTTAGTCTTTCAGTAGCAAGAGCGCGGAAGGGTATAACAACCACCGAACGATCTATAGAATTCGTAAAAGAAGGCTCCTCCAAAAAATCAAAAGCGAAGCCTTATTCAATATTAGGCGCGGCTCCTGATTGGATTCTCATGATGGACACGTATGAAAAGCATTACAAAATCCCTGGGGATGTTGGTGTTTCGTCATCCAGACCGGACTTATTCCTGTATTCGAAACAACTGAGGCGCGTGATACTTGTGGAGCTTACTGTTCCTTGGGAAACAAACATCCCAAGGGATCACACATTCAAGCTCAATAAGTATTACGAACTAACCAACGAACTGATCAGGAATAAATTTATAGTTAGTTTGTACGCGGTAGAAGTGGGAGCGAGAGGTATAACAGCAAAATCTCTCTATAGCCTACTTAAAGATCTTGGCCTTTCTAGAACAAGCATCGGTTCATTTCTAGAACGTACTTCAAAGGCGGCATTAGTAGGTTCTTTCCAAATTTGGTTAGGTAGGGAGAGGAGTGTGGAGGGTGAAGGTGAGCGTTTTTGCGCATAATAAAGGGGCCCCTTAAACCTACTCCTGGGTCGCAAGTCCCAGGCACTGCTTGCACTCCTCTCCTTGCAACGCGATGGGCCCGGCACCCGCACGGTGAATCCATGGATTGCTAAGAAGCTTCGTCTTGTCATAATTAATTGCGTAGGTGGCGCTACTGTTGAAACTTATGAACTAAAACAAGTAAATTCCAATGTATTTACCATTAAAGTATTATAAATAAATATTACTAACACTATCTACTTGATCATATAGAAATATAAACGTAAGGATACCTAGTTTAATGGTAATTCAGTCGTAACGTATATAATCTTATTCATCACTTTGATGTACCTATCAAGACTAAGTGTTATTCACCCAAATATTGTGCAATTAATAGCGTTAAAATTAATAGTTTTAATTGAAAATATATTTATTACTAGCTGACCCGCAAAACTTCGTTCGCAAAACAGTCAACGAATGAACTGATTTAGATTTTAACCTAATAAACAAATGCATATTTTTTTATTACATATATAGTTGTTGTTTAGTTAGATGGCGTCACATATTAGACTTTGCCTGTCCTCTTCATTTTCCTCTTATCCGACATAATCAAACTACTGGTCTCATGTGCTGCCATATCCACTCGTGTCATTGCACTGTGAATGATCTCGGCTGTTTAGTTGTTGTATATTATGCTTTTGCCTCTTAAGTTTCAGCAATTCAATTCAATTCAAATTCAATTCAAAATATCTTTATTCAAATACGCATTTACACGCACTTTTGAATCGTCAATTACATTAAATTGGTCAGTATAGTCAGTCTGTGAGTAAGCTACCACCAGCTCGGAATGCTGTTCTGCTGAGAAGAGCTGGCCAGAAACTCAACAGTTGCTCTTTTTAAATAAAATTTAACAATGTTTGACTTATAAATTAAATATATTATATTATAACATCAACCCTGCAAATGAGTCAATGACCCAAGTTCCACACATTTCGATCAACCAAAAACTCTTGAATGTTATAGTAAGATTTATTTAATAATATACCTTTAATTTTAGATTTGAAACCAAGAAAAGGAAGATCTAAGATATCTTGTGGAACCTTATTATATATGCGTATACTCAAGCCCATGAAGGATTTCTTAACTTTTTGAAGTCGAAATTTAGGCGTTACGAGCCTATTTTTATTTCTTGTATTGATTGTATGTCTGTCGCTGTTTTTTTTATAGTCATTTAAATTTTGGCGTATATATAGTAAGTTATTAAAAATGTATTGAGAAGCGACCGTAAGAATACCGATTTCTTTAAAAACTTCTCTTAGGGTGTCTCTAGCTTTTAAGTTACAAATAGCCCGTATAGCTCGTTTTTGTAAAATAAATATAGAATTAATTTCGGCAGCGCTGCCCCATAGTAAGATACCGTAAGACAATATACTATGAAAATAACTAAAATAAACGAGTCGAGCCGTATTAACGTCTGTTAATTGTCTTACTTTTTTAATTGCAAAGACGGCTGAGCTAAGTTTGCTTGCGAGTGTCGAGAGATGGGGGTTCCACTGGAGCTTTTTATCTAAAGTTATACCTAAGAAAGTTGTCGAGTCAGTCAGTTCTAACACTTCATTGTTAAGGAATAAACTACAATCTTGACTTTTTACATTAGGAAGTGTAAATTCCATGCATTTAGTTTTTTTAGTATTTAATGCCAAATTATTAATTTCAAACCAATGAAGAACACGTGACAGAGCACAGTTAACTTTGTCAAAATTAGCATTATTACGATCAACTTTAAAAATAAGTGAGGTATCATCAGCAAAAAGTACAATGTCACATAGTCCTTTTACGTAAAAAGGCAAATCATTAATATAGAGTAAAAATAAGAAAGGGCCTAGAATAGATCCTTGTGGAACACCCATTTTTAGATGAGATCCAACCGATTTACAATTATTTACATCAACCGTCTGAACTCTTTGATTCAAGTAAGAGGCAATAAGATCAAGCGCAGTACTACGCACACCATAGTGATTAAGTTTGCAAAGTAGTGTTTGATGGTCCACGCAATCAAAGGCTTTAGATAAATCACAAAACACTCCGATTGCATTCTGTGACTTTTCCCATGCGTCGTAAATGTGCTTAAGAAGCGCGGCACCCGCATCAGTTGTTGATTTGCCTTTGGTGAAACCATATTGTTCACTATGCATGATTTCATTGCTACAAACAAATTCTGACATTTGCTTTAGTATAATTTTTTCGAAGATTTTACTTAAAATAGGTAAAATAGAGATAGGTCTATAATTTCCGGGTTCTAGTCTATCGCCACTTTTGAACAAAGGAACTACTTTAGTATTTTTCATTAAATCTGGGAAAGTACCGGTTTCAATACATTTGTTAAAAATTAAGGATAATTGTGGAGCAATATCATTTATAATACTTATTAGTAATTTTACTGACATACCCCAAAGATCACCGGTTTTTTTCATATTTAGATTTCTAAAAGTTTTAACAATTTCATATGATGTAACAGGTTTAAATACAAAACATTTATTACTGACTCTTACGTTATTTGTCAATTCGACGATTGCATCACATGGTGAAGAATTTAAATTACGCGTGACTGTTAAAGGAATTTCGTTAAAAAAAGTCTCAAAAATTGCCGCCACAGTTGAATTTGAATTTATTTCAATATTATCAATTTTTAACTTAATAGGTCCATTAGCAGCCCTATTTTTCCCAGAAACACTAGATAAAACATCCCAAGTTGCCTTTATTTTATTTTCTGAGTTTAAGATTTTATTTCTTATGTAAATCGACTTAGCTTGTATGCAGACGGTCTTAAATATTTTAGAAAAAATCCTAACTTTATTCAAGAATACCGGATCTTGATTCCATTGCCTTTCACTATATAAATCATATAACTTATCTCTACTTTTATATATTCCCACGGTAGCCCAATCACTAAATTTAAGTTTCAGGTATTTAGTCATAGTTTTTGGTTTAAAAACATTATTAAATTCTTGTAACAAAAAACCGAAAATGTTATTATATAAATTATTTGGATTATCATCGCTCATGTTTACTTTACCCACTTTTTGCTGAACAGTATTTTTAAATGTTAGGACCCGATTTTTTGTAATTGGTCTACAAGTAAACTTTTGGGGCTTTTCACTTTCGTGATTAATTAATAGAGAAAATTTTAGACCACAGTGGTCTGAACTTAAATTCGTCATTACTGTTTCTTCATAAATGTTACAGCGACAGAACACATTATCAATACAAGTCGCGGAAATACTAGTAATACGAGTAGGTTCAAAAAAGACGTTCAGTAAGTTAAAAGATTTAAACAAATTTAATAAACGTACACTAGACGAAGTTTCTTGTAATATATCTACATTGAAATCACCGCAAACAATCACGGACTTGTTTTTATGACAAAGCTTAGTTAAAATATCCTCCATTTTGTTTTCAAATTCATCAAAGTCACTAGAGGGGGGTCGGTACACGCACAAAATAATATGTTCACTGAGCTCAATGCAGGATAGTTCAATAATTCGCTCGACAGAGAGCGCCACTATGTCTGATCGAGACTTTAACACTACATCGTTACGAGCTAAGATAAGTGAGCCACCGCGAATAGCTTTCTCTCTACAGAACGAACTTGATAATTTATAATTTTCTACATTTATAATATTGTTATTCTTTGATAACCAGTGCTCTGTAATGCACAATAAACTTATGTCATATTTTTGAACAAAGAGTTCCACTTCCAATTCCTTGCCACCTAAGCCTTGTATATTTTGATGGACAATATTTAACAACTTAGGCTTTGTCTTATCCATTAGTTTAAAGTGGAACGCTTATGTTCTGTCAGTAATACATTATTTAACCTACATTTATTTTTCGTTATATCTGTTATAACGAAGTTTTTTAAATTAAATGCTAATAAAGTAGCAATTTGTTTTTTATAATATAAAGGCAGATACATTGTACCTTTTGTCATCCTAAACCTATTATAAATAAATTTATTTACATCAAAGTAAAAGAATGCATCACTATGACGGTATGTCAAATTATATAATGTCAAATTTAAATTATATATATATTTATTTTGTTTGTCTGAATAAGAAGATGAATATGGAAATGCACAAATTACAATTTTACACTTATTCTTATTATGTAATTTCAATAATTTTTCAATATTACTAATTATTTCAATTTTCTTAATCGACAAACCATCTCCATGTAATAGTACAATAGTACTGTTTTCAGTCAACTTTGAGTCAAAATTAATTATTTTATCTAAATTGTGCTGGTAACTAGCACCAGGTGAGCATACATTATGTACATTATTTAATTCCCTACTTAAAAGAGACCCAAAGCCCTGACCCAATTGGTCAGAAAAAACAAAGTAATTATGGTTGTGCACAACAGAGGACCTATTATTAATTTGATTTTTATTCATTATATTTATGTTTTTATTACTACTTTTAGTATGTATAGCAAATGTATAGCAAAAAAAGCAGCTCCAGGAATTTCCGATTTACGATTTTTTAAGCCAGAAAAATAACTTCACGAGGTTGGACTGTTTTGTAGCTTACTTTAGAGCTTAAAGCTTAAGGGACGCATTTATGTAGTGATCCAGTGGTCCATCCGCCGAACGGAAACAAGGTGGATTGACTATTCCCATTTATGAATTTGTTCTATTTTGAAGTTTTGTTATAAGTTCTGAATTAATTGTGGTTTTTATAAATTCTTGACCACTGTCGCCTCGGAGCTGGTTTGTTGGTTGGTTGCTCGGGCCACCTTTATTTGAAGGGTACCGCCGTTGAATCACAGTGAATGCCCATCGATCCCGTGGTGTCCCACTAAGGCGATGAGGGTTGGTTGGCGTTGGTTTTTTAGTAGGTAGTTCCACATAATCTCCTGGTCATCCTTGGCCGGTGTATATCCGTAACGTCATTTTTCAGAAAAAAAAATAAAAAATAAAAAAGGGGCTAGTTGGTTGGTTGGTGACAGGACCTGACGTATTGCTTGCATACATTTCATGTCAATACATACATGCATCTCGATGTGCTCCAAAGCCCGGGGAAATCGCTATTCCACTTAGAATACTTAGAACGCAAAAGCTTAGGAATACCTAGCCTCTTTTGATTAAAATCCATGTATATGGCCATACCCCGAATTCTTAAGCACGGATTAATTTTTTCGCCAAAAGATAAGATTTGGTGATTGTTTTTGTGATAGCGTCAGGATCGGCGGGTGATATGGTTTTGTAATTGGGTGGTCACTTGCGTTTGTTGGGATTGATGGGGAGATGGTTTAGCCAAAGAACTCTTTCTTTTGCCTGCAATGTGGAAGACTATTTCAGAAAAGGTAAGGAATCTCTATTGCAGAAAAGGTAAGGAAAGGCTCTTCGAGTCTGCCAATATATAGATTTTAACTTAATACATATGGAAAAATACGGACTGACAGAGAAACAAAGAGATTTTAAATCGCATCGGTAAGTCAATAAAGCTCAAAATGAACTTAAAGCCGGCACATGGAGAAGTTACACACAAGTACACAAGTTTTCTAGTAAACCATCTAAATTTGAATTTAAGATGTGCCAGAAAGTTCAACTTAGGGCTTAAGTTTTGATTTATTCCAAAGAAAATCTATAAAACTTATTTGAATAAAATGATTGTACCTATCTAACAAACTTATTTTGTAAAAATGAATAAACTTCTCTAGTTTTCATAATTATTTATAATTTGACTAAACTAAATTATTATTTAATAAAAATACGAAACAAATTTTTAAGGTCTTAGAGTCATCATGATATTCTACAAATCATTGCTTGTTTTGACTTTAAATAATCCAGTTTATTATACACTATGTTTTAAATTTAATAATATGATACTTTTTAACAAAATAATATAATGTAGAAGTTATTTTATTCTTAAAAGCGTAAATTATTGTAAAGATTAATATATCTTTAGCTGTATACAAGAAATTAATTAATATTAAAATAATCTAAATATGTGCATTAAATTAGAAAAAAAAATCCAACTCTCAAGGGTAGCTGGAAGCGATCTCTTTATAGAGATAAGCTAATCCTATGTACATTTATGTCCATATTTTGTTGCCTGTAAAACTATGGTAAATGAAATAAATAAATAAAATAACTTTTTGATAATACATTCATTTGTTAAGTTGATGTGATGCAAGAGTTACTTTAAAGTATTTCTTTCCGTTAAGTTTAATTTAATTTATCAAACTCACTCATTGTTCCTAACTGTCAGCAAGTAGGACGTATCTTTGAAAGTTAGTAATAATTAGTTGTTAATCCAGAATATTGTATTTTCTTTTATCTTCTGATTTTGACCGTGTCGTAGTTACCTTACTATTGTTATCTTGAGTGGCAAAAAAAATGTAATCTTTTATATTATAATTATAAAATATGATTATTAATTAAAGATAAACACATGGTTCAAATTAAAAATTACCACTTTTAAATATTATGTAAAATATTTAATATTATATAGAATAAAATAATATAATATATTTTTACTGAATTATTGTGTCTCAATAAATTTTATTAATTCCTTTAGTTTTTGTATTATAAAATTCATTTAATATTCAAAGGTGATCATCATTAACGTGATCAGACATGACAATATATCTTCTATTATTATAATTTTTTTTAAGTTCATTATTATTATTGTAAAGAGACGACCCTTACTAACTACTCTAAAGTGTCCAGGGTAGTTAATTAAAGTTTTACCGATGAGTTAATTTCTCGTAATCAGCTTTGTAATTAAAACTGGATTAAAAAGCGATATAGAAAAATATTTTTAACAAGCAAAAGTTTACATGTTTATTTTTAAATTTGAATAAAAGTCAAGTCAGATTATATTAAAACTTTTTAAAGTTTTAACTAACTCTCAAAATATTTATTCCATTGAATGTCCATTGTAGGTTTCACTTCTAGTTTCGATTTAATTATTCATAATGCAGAACACTTATACCTGGGTCTTTTGCATTGATCATATTTGATACTTTTTCAAAATTCAGCAATGTAACCTTGTGACGAAGTGTATAAAATATTATTTGTTGTATAAAATAATATTAGTAGTATTACTTGTCAAACTCGGAACTGCGCTATCACTTAACGTTATTTAATTAAAAATATATATTTACTGAAACGTTAATTTTTTGCAAATTAATTATGGTTTCGGGTCTTCTTGGTCTAAGCAACATTTTTTTTTAAGTACAAGGAGAGATTCGGTTTTTAAACGGTTTTATTTCTTATAAGAAAAATCTTTAAAAAAAATTGGTGTGATTTATACACAACTGATACTTTTATTTTCTAAAAAACACACTATATTATTTGAGATAATATTAAAACTAAACAAGATGTTTTTTCTACAATAAATAACACCTAACCCCAAATGCATCATATGCAAAGCATTTTATGGAGTAAGGCAAAATGGTCAAAATGGCAAAAAAGCAAAGCACATTAGTTCAAGAAGTAATGTAAATGAAAAATAGAACAAGGAATATTGATTCCAATTACAAGTCTGACAATAGATTGAATACGTCAAATATCCTGAAATACCTAACTAGTAGCTGACTGATTTAAAAATTATTCTTTCTATTGTTAGGTTTGCCTTTTTTTGAATAACATAGAGGTCTGAAAAAAATATTAACAGAGCACAATGCTATTTATTACAGCAATGAAGCGGCGTAATCAGTCTGCTATCTCTAACAGAGATGCAGATATCATATCGTATTAAAAAATCGAACACCACTTTATACCAAATGTCAGGTTTGTCTGTGTTCGTAGGGAATATCTACTATCTCTTGGTAATTTTGAAGGTCAAAGTCTGACTCTTTTTGCCTCAAACTTGACCCTAAATAATGTGAAGGAAGAGTGTCTCGAAGATTTTCTTAGTCTGATTCTTGCTGCTTAATGTCACAATAACTTCTATATAGTCTGTATAGATCTGTATAGTTCTGTATAGTCTGATTATTGCTAAAAATCGTAAGAGGCGTTGATCAATAGACTGACGATGACCATTTTCAATTAAATACTAAAAAGAAATAAACCTACTTAAAAATACCCGTTTACCAACCCATAACTTGTTTCACCATAATCTATAAAAAACCCGGATACAAAAATACTTCTAAAAAGGATAAAAATAATATTATTATGTACCTACTAATTGAGGTCGTTGCGTTGGAAGACCTTTGTATGTACGTTGACAATGATGTCTATTTTACGAAAATCGCGGAGGTAATGAATAAAGACTTAAAATATATAGTATATTTGCATTATTATTTCTTCTTTTATTTAGCGGCCCTTTCGATTTAAAAAAAACCGCGATCAAATCCTTCTATTCGTTTGGCTTACACCCCTCAAACTTATAACACCCCTCTTTTTGGGTCGGGGGATAAAAATAGAAACGAAATGGGTTTCGTTCTTAAGACCACACATATATAAATTTAATCTAAATTATAATCGAATGATTTAATTTCAAGTAAAGCGCAACTATCTGATCTTTTTTGAATTCATTCTTTGTTCCATTGATAGATTGAATTTTGTCTAAATAAACAATTTCGACACCGGGTGTTGAAGATTTCAATATAAGTATTCTTATTCCTTTCTTTATATCTAATAATTTATTTCTATGATAAGCGCAACATCCTACATCCTACTAATATTTATTTTCAACATCATATTATGTTATTTTATTTTGAACAAATAGGTATGTAATAGAAAAAAAAATATTAATAAATTAAAAAACCCCCGATACAAAAAGACCTGTAAAAAGAATAAAAATAATATTATTATGTATTTATTGGAGTGAAAGCATCGGGGGACCCTTGTTTTTAAAATTTTTAATTTAATTATTTTTCTGCTTTTTAGAGTTGTGTTACTGATTTCATTATTGTACTAAATGAACCTACGGACACACAAATTTTCTCTTGTCTTAGTATTTCTATCAATATTGCATAAGAACCTTTCAGTCGTACCAATAAAGCCTCAATATCTTGGAGACGACTGTTTCTATTTCGACCAAACATAGCTAAGAACCGTCTTGACGAACCAGGTTTTCGATTAAAAAAACCGCAATTAAATCCGTCCACGCGTTTGGATGCTCGAATGCCACAGACAGACTCACAGATACACATATCGACTGGCCAAACTTGTAACACCCCTCTTTTTGAGTCGGGGGTTAATAAACATTGAGTAATAACATTATTTGAAGAACATTGTCATTTAAAATTTTAAAACGGTATTTTTATTAATATGTTTCTAGATGATGTATAAAGATCTAAAATCTATCAGAGCCAAAAGTATATAAAATATTTTGCAAAACGATACATGCACTTCCTAAATTGTTGTTTGAGGTTTGGTAGAAGTTCAATAATATTTACTTTTTTGGTTTATTAAAACTAGAGCAGCTAAGATTGAAATTCTGATTCATCGGAATTCAATTAATCAAATTCATCCTAACTGACGGTTCGCATCGACCGTCAGTTACCGATCCACGTTTGTTTCATCCTATCTTACTAATATTATAAATACGAAATTAAGTTTGTTTGTTACGATTTCACGCGAAAACTACTCAACTGATTAGTATGAAGCTTTGTACACATACTTTTGGAGGTATAAGAAGTAAAGTAATAAGATATCTTTTATAAAAAAACATACTTTTTTTAGTGAGAAGTTCAAAAAATTTAGAAAGATAAAAACATTGTTTGTCAATAAACACGTGGACGGAGTCGCGGGAAGAAGCTAGTATGTACATAAAAATCAAAGAAGACAGAAATGTTTTTCAAAATGAAATTTGTTTTTCTCTATGTAGATTCTTGTACATAAGAAGCGATGCTTTTGAATGTATGACATAACTCTACTTTATAAAATCTACTCGTAAGATTTAAAATTTGATTTTAATAATTTATATTTAAATTAAATTTTAAAGGAGCAGATACAAATAAATAAAATATGAATTTAAAACTGAATGAGTACGTGCAATAGATCAATTGGAAATGCAACTATAAGTTATTTGGCATCATTGTTTCCCAGGACTGCAATGTAGTAGAAATATGTTGTAACTCATGTGTTATATATAGTAAATAGCATATGCTTTAATAACATATGCTCTTTTCTCGCGAAAAAACTATTTCAGAATATTACATTATTATTTAACTAATTGTATTTGCTATGAGAAAGTAGAATTAGCATTCAATCTTATTTAATTGTGATTGACAAAGTGGTCACTTGGCCATTAGTAATTATTAATATCGAGTATAAAGTGAAATGTTTCAAATATATCATCTGAAAAAATTAGATAATTATTTATAAAAAATCCATATTTAAGCATTTAATAATGACTTTAAGATTTTTATAATATCGTTGGTCGATTAAATACAAGTATTTTTAGAATAATTTCAATATAATTCAATTATAACAGAAACCATTCAATTTATATTAATAATTCGAGTTGATTTAAAATTTGCAATTATTTGCTATATTCATTAATCTTTCACCGATAAGAATATGCTTTTATTGTTTAATTGGTTGGTCTAAGTTACTATTACCTTTTATAATCCTTGTTCTTGTAAAATAAGAAATATTCTAAATGTTAAAGTAATATAGCGTTGTTTAATTTAGACGGCTTAAAAAAAACTAAATATGCATACAGTATACAATGATAGTATATTTATTAACTTACATATTATAATTAAAAGAAGAAACAAATGAGAACTTAATCCAAATTAGTTTTTATTTAAATATTAACGCGAACACAGAAAAAGAGTTATATAGAACGTAAACGAAGTGATACCCTGGGGAAACACATCCTGGACCCAGTGGATGTTGGACATCTCACTGCAAAGGAAATTCTGCAATACCTCAGAGTGGCAGACCTTTATAGTGAACTGAAGGCAGTGGCGATCGCAATAGATATTTTAGGTCGCAGTGATACTGGGCTTAGCCCTGCACAGCCGCGCTTTTTAAATAATAATAATACATCCAATGAGAATCACACATCAATCGTAACACTATATTTAATAACGATATTTCAAAATAAGTTCCCTATCAAAAAGAGATTGAACATTAAACTAGCCAGAATGTTTACTTATAGTATAATAAGATCTGTACCTTGACCCAAGTAAAATGCCTGAAAATAACGTTTGAGTTATATAACTGTGTCATCATTCGAATGGTTAGCTCTCTGTACAAACTTAAGACATATTTTGTAACTTTAAACCTTTTCTTGACCTTTCAATTAACAATTAAAAATCCCGAATAAGTAAAAGTATTTTATCATGCATACGTAGGGAATCCCATATTAATAAAAATTACGTACTTTACTTAAGTGTTCTATTTTTATTATTCAGGGTCAAGAAAGGTGATAGAAGTTACAAAAATTATTATCAGCCACGGCAGTTACATACCTATAAGATATAACCACGAAAAAGTTTTACAATTACTGTATCATTTGGGCTCACATAGCTAATAAAATCATTGATTAGAACGAAATTTGAATTCAAGAAAAGGTTAATTTGACGGGACAAAAGGAATGGTTCTTCCATAAAAAATACTTGAAAAAGTTATACACCATAGATACTTGTCAAAAAATAAAAAGAAAACAATTATTTTTTGTTAAACAAAAAAAAAAGAAAACATTTGTATTACCTTGACATTAATAGTTTTGTTAATATCATGTCTGAGTGTACTTGACCGAAAGTTCAGCAATCCTATAAACCTCTATTTTCAAATAAAGTAGTTTATGGCGAAATCACTGTAATTCAATACATAAAAAAAAAGCGAAAATATATTCTAACATATATGTTAGAATATATTTTCGAATATATTTTCGCACAACATAGGGTCAAAATATTTTTTTTATATTTATTAAATTATTATAATTTATAAGACGTTAATATTGTTTATGATATTAAATTTACTGACATAAAAGTAACGCAAAATAAAATACTCTTATAAATAATAAGATATCTTTAGTATGAAGCTGAAATGTAATTACCAAATCCCTCTGTTTGTCAAAACAGAGTCTTCAAAAGCATAAAAAGCGAATAAAGTGATTTATTATCAGTGTAATCGTAAAATTTCTCATTGTCTGCCAAATAACATCTGCTCTTAATATTTTGCGTTAGAGCGATATAACAAATTAAATCCGTCAATTGTTTTGGGTTATCTAAATTAACTAAACCATTGACTATTGATATTTAAATATTATGTAAGAAACTCATATAAAATTTCTAGCCAGTTAGAGATAGAGACAATGATTGAGTTTAAAACTAATGGACAATTAAAATTATAAAAATACAAATAACCAAAAATAAATTTGTTTTTATTTAGAGAAAAAGTCTACCGCAGTTTGGTTCGAACCAACCAGGCAAGCTGGGACCGACACCTACCGCCACCGAGGCGCTTTAAACTGGCAATATCTTTTATTTTAGAGGTATAATAATCCTTATACCTTACAGTTTCATAATGACTTCCTAAACACCATTTATGATTTTTATGTTATATATGAAACTCCACAGTTACTCTAAAGAACCATATCATTTAACTGCTCATATTCTTTTTTTTGATGTTTAATCACAATAAGAACCACTTCAAGCATAATAAAACAAATAGTATATTAAAAGTAGTTTTTTAAAAATAGTTTTTTTGATAAGATGAAATATTGAGATTTATAAAATAAAAAAACTATCTTGTAACTAAGAGATGACCATGATCGTGTACAAATTTTTCAAGTGAATGAAGGTTAAGTTAAGTTACAAGAAATTCATCTACTTGAACAAAGGACTCTGAAATCTTAATCGTTTTTGAAGAAACTAAGCTTTATTGTTGTACTTTAAAAATATCCTAGGCTTATTATATGACGCCTATTATATTATATGTTTTAGACATGCCAGAAGATAAGGGTTATGAAACGATATTTCCTGAACGGTTTTTCAACGATGTATTTTAAAAGTTGACAGCAGATATTAGATTAGAATAAATGCCTAATATATTCATACAGTCCCAATGTTGGCGTGTTGATTCTACTTCACGCTTGAATTAGCATAAATATTGCGGATTTGAAACACGTAAGTAGGTCATAATATTTAACTGCAAATCAATACGATAAAATAAAAATACTTTTCATTCATCCAAGTGTTTTCATTTTGTATTCTTTCTTTTTGTTGCTTTGATGTTAATATGAAGTGAATATTGATATCTAGTGCCTACGAGCGTATCAAGTTGGCATAAATACGAGCTTATATTCTTGTCTATGTTGGTACATATTTGTAAGATTCCTGCAAATTTAAATACGCATTTTTTTAAATTAAACAAAAGGTCAATCAAATACTTTTGACTCTCGATTAAAGTGCTTATGCATTACAAATCAAAGAAGTACTTTTTTTTAATACCAGAAAAAAAATTAAACTACAGGTTCAAATTTTTTTAAACAAAGTTTACCCGACATGCCTTATTCATATAAGAAATGTTATACTCAAAACAAACAAGTGTTTTCCGAGAGTTATGTGCATCGACAATTATTTATATATTTCTAGACAAAATATATTTCTAGACATACCCCATGGTATAAACTATTCACGCCGCCAGTCTGCCATGCTTCGAATTTGCTTTTTTGAACAATACCCCAAATAGGATCAAAATTAGTCTTGGCAAATGCCTGTTTAATTACGTGAATATATATTTAACAGTTATCATGGTCCACAAAAATTGCCATAAACGTTCATTACTGACGTTGTAATTACCACTCTAATATCATTAAAGAAGCTATCTATGTCTTAAATCTAAACAACTATTAAATTTGATCTTCGATTGATTGATCTTTGATCAAATTTATTTGCAAATTAGCTTAAATTATTATAATATTGGATTTTTAATAATTAAATGGGAATTAGCGTTACATATTGTTTATCTGAAAAAATTTCAAGGTTTTTTTCTAAAAATATATTATCATTAAATAATATTTTTAATACTAAGACTTTGAAATGGACACGATATACAAATACATAAAGTTATTTATTTAATAATGATCCTTCTAATTGATCAGCCTGGACTCGTGAACAATAATGACTTTAACTATTCCAATTTTGAACACACAAAACCTCTATGAAAGTTTTTTTAAGGTAAAGGATTAAAACATGACAAAAAAAACCAGTTAAATTAAAACAGATAGAATGTTTACTTTTGTTAAATATGATAGCGAGGATATATCGTATATAATTTTAAAGACAGTAAGTTACACATTTAGTAATCCCTCTTTTATTTTCTAACGTTTTGCATGAATTTCAGCAGCTGTAATAAAAGGATGACTGATATGTAAGATAACATGTTATTACGTATTGTAGGATATAGAAACCTACTCTATAAAAATATATATTTTGTATATGAACTGAGAATGCGTGCCTGTTCGCCAGTTCATGCTCACAATTTATGGAAGATTAATGTACACCTCAATATCTGAAGCTCTTAAATTGTAACCAGGGTCCTGGTATCTCCATAGGCAATTTATGGTGTAATAGGTTGTGATCCAGACGGAAAGGGTTTAAGATTTAATGCATATGTTGTGGCTGTTCTAAGCTCATTTATTATCTTGTTTACCGTCCACTGCCTCTTAGAGATAATAGTGAGTATGGGGATAGATATAAAACATATAACGCAAGAGCACATATGATATACATTATTTGATTTCTGCATATACTACGAGTATATATATACATATAAAATTTTATCGTAGACATGATTATGGCTTAACAAAATTTATAATATTTTTTATAGTTTGACTTCGATCAATTACCAAACTTCAAATTGAATTGCTGGCTACACTTAATGTCCGCGCCCTGTAAAACTATGTATATTAAAGCTTTACTATAGCTATGCTACAAAGTTTACATTAAGCTTAGAACTAATTATAATAGAACATCGTAATTCACCTGCCTTTGTCTCAAATATTTTGAGCTGGCCCAATATGTTAATTTAGCATATTACAAGGGATTTAGAAATATATATTTATATATGATAATGCATTGGTTTTAAAATATTAATTACTGAGTAGGTTAAAATATATAATATTGTTAATAAAATATTATATATGTTATAACTTCCATAAATCACTCGGTTATTATCATTTCTTTTATTAGACCAATGAACATATTAAGCATACTCTTAAATAAAGTCCACCAAGCAGCTGCGCCATCTTATCTTTAAGTCAATACAGCTCCTCTATTTTTGTTACAATTATTAAAACAATAAAAATACATATATATTTTTTCGATCCCATATTGTTTTGTTACCTTTAGGCTATTTCAAGTTTTGTTTGTTAAAGAAAGTAAGTTAGTTATATTTTGTACAATATTTTGCTTTGTTACGTTGCTTGCTTACTATGTTTGCTTTTGTATTGTAGCATGTGTTTGTTGTTCACTGAAATTACTATTTAACGTTTGTAAAGGTTTTTTCAAAGCAACATTTTAAATCGTGGGACATATAAAAACATCCAATTCAATATCCAGCTACGAAAGTACATTGTCTGTACCTCTAGTTAACATCGTTGAGATAGCTCCTAGTTATGTACCGACTATGGGTATGGACATGTATATTACAGCTAGCGATATGCATATATCCTATGCATATCGCTAGCTGTAATATACATGACTGAGCTTTTGAAACCACCCAGGTCTATCTTCCACCTGATATATGTAACTTATAAGCTATATTTGCATCCATTATGACCAAGTTAACGAGAAGGAAATTATAATAACCAGTTATTAATGATCCATGTTAAATTATTCCATAAAGATAAATATATTAATAAAGAAAGAAGTAAAATATATTTACGATTTAAAATTTGGACCTGTTATTAGCTATTTAAGAAGAGAGAGTCACGTTATTTTCTGAAGTTAATTAAATATAGGCTAATAATAGGTTTTCCTCTTCAGAAACTTATTATAATGGTATTTGATTATATTAATTACAAACAATTCGTGTAACATAACTTAAGAATAAGTTATTTTGATTAAATAAACATTAACTTGACTTTACCGAAATACAAAATAACAATTGTATTTAAAATTTATACTTTAATAAGATATATATACTTCGAATTAAAAATGTTTACAGATATTTGAGAAAGTTTAGATGTTTGGATAAATGGATTTATGTTACTCAATCACGCCTAAATTGCTGAACGGATTTTGATGAAACTTTGCAATATTGTAGCTTATATACCAAAAAAACACATAGGCTATAGCAATCTTAACTTTTGAAGCTAACTTTGTCTGTAATATAAAATAAGTGGTAGCGCGATTACGAAGTTGCCATGGTAGCTACTGTTTTAATCGTTTGGTTCACTGACACTTACAAAAAACAAATTCAGCCATGTTTGAAAATATTTATAAGCATGTATAGCCATGTTAAGCTTATTGAAATTTATATAAATATAGAATGTAAAATAAACCGATACGGGCAGAGATTCGAACCCGAGACTCCTGGTCTACGGTTTCCCAGTAGTCTCGGGTTCGAATCCCTGCCCGTATCGGTTTATTTTTCATTCTATATTTATATAAATACTTCAGCCATTAACTAAAATGCAAAACATTTTAGTTGGTCTGTAGAAATTAGGAACAATGTTTAAAATTTACCCGAAGACCTTTCAACAATGTAAGTACTAAATGTTTACCCCCTTTTTTCATCACATCTACGCTGCCATATAATTTTGTTTCGGACTTTTGCCACATTTCATAGTTTATTTCATAGTCATTATCTCTTACATTTTGATCAGTTAAGCAGTTTTAATTCATAAACTTCAAAATTAACTTTAAAATACTTTAAAACAAAATCACAGATCACAAGTAGGTAAATAAGCCATATAAATATTATTTTTACAGTCCACGTGTACGGAACATATACATATAACATGATAATTAAAAGACATACATTCCACTTGTGTTTCTAGATATTTTTAATAAAATTAGTTTTAGAAGAAGTGATTTGGTATAAAAAGGCTTTACCTGTTTAAATGTATTTTATGACAAAATAAGTACCAAAGGAAATATAAATCACAATACATATTTTAATAAGTTCATAAATTTATGCAAAAATATTTTTAAAATGTTTATGAGCAGAAAGTCAACTATGTCTGATCTTTCGTGCACTGCGGGTTGTGGCGCTCACCATAAAACAAAATAATTCTGTTTTATATTTCACAGCAGCCAATAAAATGTTGGGTCAAGGCTATATCTTACTCGACATCAATAAGTACATAATAATATTATTTTATCCGTTTTAGACGTCTTTTTTGTGTCAGGGTTTTTCTTAAATTCTTTTTTTAATTCTTTTTTTTTCACACATTTTAATAACTTAGTATTATTTTATAAATTAATCAATAATTATTATTATAATTATTCTATTATTGTCATTGTTAATACTATTATTATTATTATTTATTTGTGTATTTTATTATTATTATTTATTTATATGTATTTTATTATTATTATTATTTATTTATGTATTTTATTATTATTATAATAAAATGTTACAATATTTTATTGAAATTTCTATTTGTATATATTTATGTATCATCATTTTATTATTTAAATAATTATATTATTAGAAATCAGAAACGAATTTAGTTTTTTAAAAAATATATTTCACAATAGCCTAACTTCAATTCAAACAATAATTAAATATTCCAATTTTGAAAATAACACCAACAATTAACAAACTAATTATCAATAACGATATTAAGAGAATAGATACAAAATAGCTTCCGCTCCGCACGAACTCTCGATGGAATATGATGGCGTCCCGACTTTGCTTCGCGTTTTATACTATTCGTATTTTTAATTCAAATTAATCCTCTAACACGGCCTCTCCTGACACCCTGGCGTTCTCGCCAGGCTCTTAATCTGCTAAAGATTCCGAAATCAGCCTAGGCAGGGATCTTAATTGCTGCGTCGTAGGGACACCCGAGGGTCCAGCTTCATCTGCTGAAGATTCAGAAATCAGCCTAGGCAGGGACCTTAATGGCTGCGTCGTAGGAACACCCGAGGTTCCAGCTTCATCTGCCGAAGATTCCGAAAGCAGCCTAGGCAGAGACCTTCATGGCTGCATCACAGAGACTCCCGAGAGCCCAGCTTCATCTGCTGATTGTTCTTCGTCATCAGAAGTGTCTGAAAATTCAAACAAATAAAGCGTACCGCTATTATAAGTATCTTTCAAAGTATGACTCGAAAGCATAAACCTACATTTGAAATTAATGAATATAAGTATAAGTTTTTAGGTTGGTTAACAATAATGAAGCATTATACATTGTTAACCCTAAGTGGCTAAGAGACTCTTCGGTATGGGCCCAGTTTTCACCGCACCGGAGGCAAGGCGCATGTAATCCTCCGGTGACTCTTCGCCACGGAGCGAAAAGCTTTCACGTTAGGGGACAAAGAGTATGTACTCCCCCAACGACTCTTCGCAAAGCGAAAAGCTTTCGCGTCGGGGGAAAAGGAGTATGTATTCCCCCGGCGACTCTTCACATAGTGAAAAGCTTTCAACAAAAGTTCCAATAAGTATACACACACCTTCAAAGAATGTGGCACATGTTTCAGGTGTCCATTCGCCATTCCAAGGAACCATGAACTGCGCGGCTGCATACGTTGTCTTTCCGTACGACCCAGCAAGAAATTTCAACTCGTACCGGAGATTAGGAAAAATGTTCACAATTCTGTATGGTCCACGCATGCCAGGATCTAATTTGCCTTGTGACTGATTGATTGATTGTTTTTCAACCGCTCGGCCGTCCTCTGTCTGAGGATCTCTCGTCTCCCGGTTAGACATTTTTAGCCCTTCAGGTTGTACTGCAATATCTTGAACTACACGTTTCAATTCTTCTACATCTTGCCGACTTATAGGTACTATCAAACAATATTTTGAGTATGCGTCGACCACAAGCATAACGTACTTTAAACCCTTAGAAGCGGGAAGAGGTCCCAACACATCAGTATGCAAGGTTTCGAACGGGGTGTCAGATTTATCCCATGACACACACGCTTGTGGGCTAGGCATATTAAACAATGTGATGTATATTTAGTAACAAACTTTCTTAAACTAGGAAACCAAAAATGTCTTAATATTAAGTCCGTTACTTTATCTTCGCCTATGTGATTATGTTCATCATGGAATATACGTAGTAGACTCAAGCGATGTCCTTTTGGTATATAACAAAGGAGCTTTGGTTCTTCACCCGTTGGCGCATATCGATAGTACAAAATATCATTACGCTTTACGTACCTTGTTGAATCCAACTGAGCTTGTTCTAGCAAATTGAACATGGCTCGAGTCTCCTCGTCACTTGCTTGTGCTATCTGTGCCCAGTTACGAGGACGTTTAATGTTGTTTACAACATACGGATTACGGCTTAAATAATCCGCGTGCGGCATCATGGTTCCCTTTCGATAAGATATGCTGAAATCAAAATCTTGTAAATAAATCCACCACTCTTTTATTTTGTGTCGCTTTTAGGGCATTGCAGTCTGTAACAATTTGAAACCGAATTCCTATCAAATAATATCTAAAATGTCTAAGGGCCTTAACGACAGCAAGAGTTTCTAATTCATAAGAATGGTACTTCGACTCGGCACCCTTTGTAACTTTACTGTAGTACGCCACAACACGTCGAGCACCATCCCTATGAATCTGTTGTAAAATTGCGCCAAACCCAAGGCTGCTTGCATCGGTGTGTACCTCAGTGGGTAAACTTGGATCAAATATAGCAAGTACTGGTGCACTCGTGAACACCTGGATTATTTTTTGTCGCACATTTTCTTGTTCCTGGTTCCAATTAAAGTTCACATCCTTACAAGTTAATCGCGCAATGCAGGCAGTCTTGGTGGAATAACTGGGAATGTATTTCCGAAAATATCCAGCTAGCCCTAAAAATTGAATTACCTGTTTCACGTTTTGAGGAATTGGGGCATTAACAAGAACCTGAACTTTCTAGGAGCGGGTCTTACTTCGCCATTCGATATAACTCGTCCCAGGTACTCAATTTCAGTGCATAAAAACGAACACTTTTTTAAGTTTAATGAAAATCCGGCTTTAGTCAATGTATCTAACACTTCATGCAACGCCTGTAGTCCCTCCTTAATCGAGGATGACAGAATGAGGCAGTCATCAATATACACCAAAACCTTTCCCTCTGAAATATATTTTTGTAAAGTTTTGCTTATAATGCGTTGAAAAACTATAGGCGCATTAGCTAGACCATACGGCATTTTTAGGTACTCATAATGAGCTTCAGGGGTGACAAAACCAGTTAGTGGGATTGAATCCTCATTTATTTTGATTTGATAAAACCCTGTGGCCATATCAAGAGTAGTAAAGTATTTGGTTTTACCCAAGCGATCGATATGGTCATCAATTAAGGGTAACGGGTAGCGGTCCTTCACCGTGATTCTGTTAAGAGCTCGAAAATCGACACACATGCGATCGGAGCCGTCCTTCTTCTTAACTAATAAGACAGGGCTGGAATAGGGCGACTCTGATTCGCGTATAATACCCTTAGAAAGGAGATCTTCAATAATGTTACGTACCTTAATAATGTTTCTCGTCGTGGGACATCTTATATGGTCTGTAGTAGACAGGAGTCTCGTTTGTCAGTTGTATGTGCATAGTACCTGTAGTAACTGTGGAGGTAGCAGTCCCTGATATCATGTAATCAGAGAACCGACCCAGGATCTGGTTGAGCTCGATCAAATCGGAGTCTGTAAGAGAAGTGTTAGCCAAACGCAGTTGCCCATCTGTATTGATGGCTGACACAGCTAAACACTTAGGCTCACGTAATATACGTTGCGAGTCTTTCGTTTGGACATAAGTTACACCGTCGCGATTTAATACATCCGTGCCAATTATGGCAGGTGCATTCATACTTTCGCTAGGTACTACTAAAAAGTCCACATCTAGGGTTATTTCCTCTAATTCAACAACAACAGAAACACAAGAATTAACATTAGTGATTGAGTCACCTACCCCTTTTATCTGTCGGTTGATGGATTTTCTCGGATAAGAGAGGTGGTTCACCACTGCTGAGGGAATAATAGAGACATCTATGGCACCACTGTCTATTAAAATATCAACCGGTATACCATCTATAACCCCTACTACAACGTCATTACTATTTTGGGCCTGTATTCCCGTACAAAAGTTTACTTTATTTTTATTTAATTCAGAACGTTGTTTTGCAAAAGAATCCCGGATGTGGTGCCTATTGTAAGAAACCAGGGCTGGTTTCTTACAATAGGCACAAGGAACATCGTTGTCTGTCTTTCTAAAGACCTTACCTTCTCCGGAATTAGTCACCTTTGCTGCTGTTATTGGAGAGTCTGCAACCCTAGACTTTTTAGAACAATTGTTCTGCTTATGTCATTGTTCACCACACAAAAAGAACTTGAATCTGGGACCTGAAATATGAGTAGATGGTTTATTACCTCTATCTATTCTGCTAAAGTGCTGAAGAGGTGGACGTCGCATTAGTCGAAAATCTGTACCTGCCGGTTTCGTAAAAGTTGAAAGGTAATTTACTAACTCGGTAGGATACAAGTTCGCGTTAGTCGCCGCTGCCTTTACATGCGGGTCCGTAATTCCACGCAGTACAATAGCTACAATAAGTTCATCACTAAGCCCAGTTACTATTTGCAAGCGTAATAGCGACCTGCGCGCATATTCCGCGTATGTACTGTAATTATTTGAATTAGTGGACATAACTTCGCATAAAATGTTAGCCTTATCTACCTTCTTGACACATAAGCATTTAAAGTATCGTGTGTAGAGTACTGTGGACACATATTTGCTGGTGCCGCAAAGTCTCATCTTGCGGTTCTGGACTCAATTGAGAGGCGAGCAAAGAGGCTTATAGGCGATCCCGAATTGGTCGAAGCCGACCTCCAAAGCCTTGAACACAGGCGTAAAATTGCTAGCCTCTCAGTATTCTATAGGATACATTTTGGTGAGTGTGCGCAGGAATTACACGAGTTAATTCCCCCGTCCCCCTTCCATCACCGGACGTCCCGACGCACGGCAGGTATCCATTCTTTTGTTGTGGACATTCCACCTGTCCGAACGAAGCGCTTTGCTTCCTCATTTTTAGTGCGTACAGCGAAGGACTGGAACAATTTGCCTGCGTCGGTATTTCCGGCCAAATATAATGTGGGTGTCTTCAAGAGAAGAGTGAATAGGTTGCTAGGGCAATGCGACTTACAATCTAAGACTACATTCCACTTACCATCAGGTGGAATGTAGTCAAGCATTGCCCTAGATCATATAAAAAAATAAAAAATAAAAAAATAAAATCTTTTTTAAAATTAGTCCAAGAACGATCAGTACTGACCCACACATCCAACCAGGTCTTCGCGTCGCCCCTCAAACAACTCCCCACTCGAGCCACACACTCGCGATCGTCCCAGCGATTTGCAACTTTAGCCCTATCTACTTCATCAAACCATAAGTCTATGTCATTGACAGCCGGATCAAAGTTGGATACGTGGTAACTATGAGTACTTACTGATTTGAGCGACTGGATAGCTTCAACTATCCGTTCAGTCCCGCAGTCCAAAGGCGATCCTACGGCCGGCTGGTCATGCGTGGTTGTAACATGAGCACGTGATTCCAAAGCACTAAGGCGGGAAATAATTGTTTGCCATGATCCACGACCGCCATACTCACGGTCACGGCTGCGGCTCCGGCTACCTCGATGCCGACGATCATCGCGCCAGCGGTTACGATCAGGACTATAGCCTCGATCACGGCTGTAACTACGTTTACGACTACCATCACGTGAAACTTGATTACAATTACCACTATGCGTATTATACTTAGGTGGAGTATACCCTCTTGATGAACTACGAGACCTTTGGTTTGCTGAATAACTACGGGAGCGCCGCTCACGGGAACCATAACAATGTGCCTCACGTGATCGTGATCGGCGAGGCATTTCGTATATACGTAATATCAAATATGCACAACACAATCACAACACAATCTCAACACAATCACAACACAAATGAAATTTAAAACACAGAATAAAGAAAACGAATTAAAAAGTGAATAAAAAGAAAATTAATTACTTTGCAAACGCTTTCAAACTAAATGTAATAAATGAATAAACTTAAGAAAATTAAACGAGTGGACACGGTATACTATCCCACTTCTGATATTAGAAATCAGAAACGAATTTAGTTTTTTAAAAAATATATTTCACAATAGCCTAACTTCAATTCAAACAATAATTAAATATTCCAATTTTGAAAATAACACCAACAATTAACAAACTAATTATCAATAACGATATTAAGAGGGTAGATACAAAATAGCTTCCGCTCCGCACGAACTCTCGATCGAATATGATGGCGCCCCGACTTTGCTTCGCGTTTTATACTATTCGTATTTTTAATTCAAATTAATCCTCTAACAATATGTTATATTTTTTACAAAGGTATGATTATATTTTTTTTATTAAAAACATTTCGAAATATACTTAACCAACATATAAAAAATTAAGCATATCATATTTTTGTAAAAAACATAATGTCCTGAAGTGCAATATAATATTAACTACGCTGTTAATAGATTGTAACATTTTTAGTGTAACAACAACATATAAAATCGTGACCTCTCTGAAATTATTGGTTATGATGATCTAAAATAACATCATCTTTTAATGACTTCACTTTAGTGTAAAAAAAATATTGAGTATTGAGAAATACACTACCATTATTCACACGCAGTACAAATCTGTATTTAAGGTAAAATTATGATTCACAAAACGTTTTTTCATTGTCGAAATTATGACCAACTCGGCAAAAAATTTAAAAAAATCTCGGCAGAACTATCATAAAACCCTGAGTAAATCTTGAAAAAGACTGGCAGCGATCTCTTCCTATCCACAGTGCATCATCCTTTTAATATTTAGAAACACTGTAGTGTCCGTTAGAATACAAACGATGCTTATTTCTTTACTTAACGTCGTTAAGGAGTAATGTCGAACATTTGCTGGGACTTTATTGAGAAACTGTCTACTTAGCCCCATTAAAGAGACACTCACCTTTTGGGTCAAGTAAGGTGAAGGCAAGTTTGTGTTTGTTACTAATACTTTTATTGTGTATGTCACAATGATTAATAAAATTATCAAAATATGAATGTTCATATTTAAACTTATTAAAGGTAAAACTATTGCAAGCTTTTAAATTTCTTAAACTTTATAGAATTTTATATAGAATCTGTAGAGATTATAAATTTACGGAGACCTCTATTTCGTAGAACGAAATTGGTATTACACCAAGATAGAGACAAGCGACACTATATCATAGTAGGACAACATACGAGATTACGCTATGAAAATTGCTATAATAAACTAACTTGGCTGTACTCTTATTGGTGTGGAATCTTTTTTTAAGGCATATGCGGCATATAAAAACATTACTATACAAAAATACCTACGTTGAAAAGATAAGTGACTGAATAAATATCATCGCAATATTAGGAAGTAAATTGTAATATTCGCTTGACTGTTAATTTTGTGCTTTACCACGTTGTGTTTGAACCTAAATTTAAATTAAATTTATTGCATCATTTTAATTGCATTTTAAATTAAATTTATTGCAAAAGAAGGAAAACTATATGCAGGCCACGTACAATGAATCTTCAATCATGGATTCATTGTAACAAGGATGCACTGCTTCTTGTCGTTTTATGTAAATCAATATAAAGCTACTCCACTTACAACTTGATGAACTATAAGTAAGAGCAGCATTATAACCAAATAAGATGATAAATACAAACTATGCATTGTACAAAAAGTTAGCAAATATCAAACTAATAATTTACTATGATCTAAAGACAATTTTATAACAGGAGTAAATACTTACTTTGTATATATTTTTGGATATTTTCTTTTCAATATCTTTATATGTTGTCTTTAATGGTTCGCTTTTGTACATATGAGACAAATAATAACAATTCAAGCAAAAATACACACATTCAAAATTCCATTACTAAAACACTGAACAATTAAATTAATAAACATAAAGTAATCCATTGCATATGATTGAAGTTAATTAATAAAGTTGTAAAAGGTCGAGTACTTCTACACCTACCATATATTTTCGTGTAATATTTAAAATAATTATTTTAAATAATTATATGGACATTACATTTACATACATTTTTAGTATAATTCAAATAAATTGTGTTGTTGCAACCTCTATGCTTATCAAGGCCTAATCTAGAATCCCGCATTTGTCTTTATTTATTCCGATTCCATTTTTTACGTGCAAGTCTATCTCATCTTCCTAGCACGCTTTTAGTATTTTATCAGTAGGTATATCTGACAACATGATTAGCACATTTTCACTAAAGCCAAAAAACGGAATCGATTACAGTAGTCTTTTTTATTATTGCAGTGTATTTTATATTTTTACTTTGTCTTAATTTAAGCGCATATTTCTTTTCATAGCATGTCGGTTTTTACTCTATGATCTCTTTAAATGATTAGTCTATTTTCCAACATTTTTTTTATTATATTTTTCAATTTGCTTGGCTTTTTTATTTTGTTGTGCTAACGTTGTAAAGTCTATGATAGCTATCATCTTAATACTTTCAAATATTTACGATCTTAATAGTTTTTATATGAGTAGTTTCCACATAAATAGTTTCCATATTATTTAAATTGTAAAATAATCATAGTTATAATATAATATGTAAATCACTGACTTAAAAATAGTTCGATAATTGTCATTATTAAAATATGCTTTCTTTAAGCCCCTGATCGAAAACGGAACTCCACAAGAGGATTTACAAATAAAAAACCTAATGCTTCCATATTATTGTCTCTGTTTTTATCATACTAGTTTATCTCTTTAGAACACAGGAATAATGTTAACGCATTTGTTATTTCTTTTTGTAAACATTCTTTTGGATTTAATTTTAAATAAATTTACAAAATTCTTAATATTATTTAATTAAGGTTTGTTGGATAGATTTAGAGAACACCTTTGGGTCGGTACGACATGAACTGATGATGTTCGATCTTAAATAGTATAACTTTCCTACGGTAGTTCGCGACATTATTGCTTCATACTATTCTCTATAATTTTCAATAAAAACCATTCAAAACCACTTAATTATAACGTTGCTCAAACGAATAAAGTAGGGCTAGGATCAAGTAGGAAAGTTTAAGACATAGACATAAAAAAATTTTTTATTCGACAAGACGAAAACGATAACTACCGACTCCTCGCAATGAGCCTAGAAATTCAAAACGAATGGGTGACCATAGGAGATTTTTGTATTCCACTAGCTTTGAAGTGGCGCACCTTAATTTATGATTGGTCCCCAGCATTATTAAAATTCTATCTTAATGCATTCCAAATGACTCTCCCAGATCAAAGTAATTTAGTAAGATGGGGCAAAGCCACCGAAAAGTCTTGCAACATCTGTGGGGAGGCAATAGAAACCGCGAAACACCTATTAGTAGGATGTAGGGTACTTCTAGATAAAGGTCAATACTCGCGTCGCCACGACAAGGTATTAGAAATTATACGGGAAGCGGTTAGTCTTTCAGTAGCAAGAGCGCGGAAGGGTATAACAACCACCGAACGATCTGTAGAATTTGTAAAAGAAGGCTCCTCCAAAAAATCAATACCTTATTCAATTTTAGGCACGGCTCCTGATTGGACTCTCATAATGGACACGTATGAAAAACATTACAAAATCCCTGGGGATGTTGGTGTTTCGTCATCCAGATCGGACTTATTCCTGGAGCTTACTATTACCTGGGAAACAAACATCCCCAGGGACCACACATTCAAGCTTAATAAGTATTAACTTGGCCTTGGACTTTCTAGAACAAGCACCGGTTCATTTCTAGAACGTATTTCAAAGGCGGCATTGGTAGGTTCTTTTTAAATTTGGTTAAGTCCCTACTTAGAGGAGTCTAGAGGGTGAAGGCGAGCGTTTTTGCGCATATTAAAGGGGCCCCTTAAACCTACTCCTGGGTCGCAAGTCCCAGGCATTGTTTGCACTCCTCTCCTTGCAACGTGATGGGCCCGGCACCCGCTCAGTGAATCCATGGAATGCTGAGAAGCTTCGTCGTTTTAAAAATAAATAGTTTCATATTAACTTAAAAACTTGGCGTCACGAAAATTAAATCTTTGAATTACTTATTAGATATAAAAGGATTTCGAGACACATCGCAACTTCACAAGCTTGTATTGTGCCATTTATAATAGTCTGTGGATTAAAACACACTTCAGTGAGCGTCACGAAGTACCCTAATAGGGATATAAGTTAAATTAAATAATATTAAAATTAAAAATAAAAGTGAAATGTCAAATTTCACTTTTTTACTTTTACGACATATTTTCAGCACGTTCAAGGATTTATATATACATATATATTTAACGGTGAATTTTGTAAACTAAATGTGCCTTAATATTTTTATGTTTTTACATTTGAGTCGTTTTATTGTGTTCTTTTAGAAAATGTATAAGATGTATTATGTTTATATCAATTAAAATAAATATTTATTGGCCCGATCAATGTGATCTGACACTATATCAGTCAAACACAAGCCGGGCTCCAACCTGCGACCTCTGCTTTTTGCTGGTGTTAATTAATTAAAAAATTGGTTTAATTAATCAAATTCTAGTCTCAAATTAGTATTCACGATGTAGGCAAACTGTAATTAACATTTTTTTAAAAGCTTTTTGTCAATCTTTTCATTGAGATTGCCTGTGGGTGACTTAATGCCAAGCAGAAATTAGTATGGAATATAATAATACTTTCAGAATATTATTAGAACTGAAATGAAGTTAAAGCTCTAATGGTATGTATGTTTAGAGATAAGCGGGTGGATAGTCTTCATAATTCAATGAGAGCGCACCGACACCAACAGCAGAAGAATACGAGAGGTATGAAAATAGATTGACGATAAAAAATGCAAGTTGCAAGAATATATTTAATGGATTAACGAACAGCCCTAACGTTGTGTCTATCTCCAATGTTACTAACGCACTAACTACTTTGTATTACGTTATATAAACAGATTTTCAAACATTAAATATAGATGTTAACCTGTATTTATTTACCCGGCTGTGACTGGCGTAATGAAATCAATATTGTAAACCATTCGGGGTTCTCACTCATCTCGAAATCTAAATAAACTAGTTGGCAAGAGCAGCAACCAAAGACATTCTGCAACGTTCGTGCTTATTAATTTATTCATATTAAAATGCATATAAACAAATGTAAAGAAAATATATATAAAGGACGTTCTCGAATGTCTAATGACTCGTCGTTATTAAAGTACAATTTAGTATGAATATAGATAAGACAGTGAGAAAGGACAGGGGCTATTTTTTTACAGCGGGAAAATGTCTCATTCTTACGGGAAACAATGTAAATCGCCTGCGAGTACGTCGGCGCGGCGTCATAGTAGGTGATACGTTGATACTATGTTCTTCTTAAGTATTTTCTTAACATTTGCTTGTTTTTTTTTATAATAATAGGTGTTTTTTTGTACTTTTCTTTATTAAAAGTAACTCTTTCTGCCTGTCTGCTATGCTTTCACTATTAGCTAAGAACTATTCTGATATCCAGTTCACATTATACACACAAAAAAAAACTTACTGTTCAATTACTTGAAATAAAAAAAACTGCTGTCCAAAGAAACTATTGAAAACAGATGAAGTCGCGCGTAAAAGCTTATGATAAATAAATGTCACTATTTTATTTTTATAACACAATAGCTAAAACTCTGTTATAAAAACATAAATTGTAAACATTAAGTTTTAACAAGGCTCATTATGCCCGTAATATTTTTTTTTATTATTAAAAAGCTCGCAATATAATTTATCTTTTTTAAGTTATGTTTAATCATATAATTATTTAATTAAGGGGACTTTACCTGAGGTTTTTTAAACACATTTAATATTATATTATTCTTTTATTTGCTTAAGTATCACCACAATAGGTCTTTCTCTCTTCTTTCTACTTTATGTTTAAATATCTTTTAATAAACTAGAACATTTTCTCTAAATAAAATTATTTTAAAATGTTTTTTAGAAAATAATATTGACCAGTAAAAAACAAATAAAAAATCAGCCAACATTGAACTATAATTACAAATAAAACATTTTAGTCATATAATAAAGGTTTTCAACATGACTGTAGCATTAAGTACAAGCCAGCAATCTTGAATTCATGTTAAATGCTCATCAAATCTGTAGACTCACTTTATTTTTGAAATTTCTTCTTTAATATTCCAAGTGCTGAATATTGTATATTCCAAGAACAGTGTGATGAAGGTACTACAAAACGGAGCATTCGTAAGCCACGCGTTTTCTTTAGCCTTTTTGAAATTGTAGATTCAGTAATTATATTTTTATGGTATGTTTCCTCTAACTGTTGTTATTTATCAAACGGATAATTTCATGTGTTTCAAGCACTTCTATTAACACTTATAATACGACTACATTTATTTTTTATATTCGGTAAATCGGTTATTAATTTGAATTTCACAGCTTGAAAACATTTATTAAATACACATTATATATAAAATTAATTAATGTACACCGTGACATTGTAACTTAAAGAAAATTAATTAAATAATTTTATTGCGATACTCACGCGACTGAGTATATTTTTTGTATATCACGCTACAATTTAAATTAAAAAAATTTAATTATGTTACACTATTTACAAACACTATTTACAGTAAAATCTATACTCAGGTTTTAATAAAACTTCGAACATTACCTTAGTGTTATGTACTTCTCTAATCGTTTTGTTATGTAGAAGTATAAAACACGAAAAGTGAAGAGAGAGGCAAACTACTTCACTTGCTATTTGATGAATTAGTAGTTAAAGCTATGTTGTAAGAAAATATTATGACATATAAAAACCGGCAAAGTGCGAGTCGCTCTCGCGCACGAAGGGTTCCGTATATCTATAATAGAAAATCACGTTTGTTGTAGTTTGGTAAAATCTATTGCTCGATTCGAAATTGTATCCATAACGGGCTATGGTAACTAAATAGTGCACAGCACGTGCTACTATTTAAGTCAATATTGTTAAACACGTTATCTATTTGAGTATAAACAGTTGTGATAACAACACGAGCAAAAAACACGTTTATTGTATGGGGACCCATCTTAATGTATATATATATTTTAAATTTTTAGTATTTGTTGTTATAGCGGCAACGGAAATACATTATCTGTAAAAATTTCAGCTTTTTAGCTATCACGGTTTATGAGATACGGCCTGGAGACAGACAGACAGACAGACAGACAGACAGACAGACAGACAGCGGAGACCTAATAATAGGGTCCCGTTTTACCCTTTGAGTACGGAACCCTAAAAACTGAACACTGCTTTCGCACCAAGTAAACAAAAACAAAACAAGTAATTCAGATGTGATCTGTAGATGTTTTATGACACAAGTTAGAGATATATAGCTTGTTTACCATTTCTGTTTATTAGTATCATAATTTTCGTGGTAGTTTGTCTTGTAAAATCTATATATAAAATAAACCAAACAACAATTTAAATCTTGTATTTCTGTTTGCATCAAACCAAAAAAACTTTATGCGACTGTTAACTTTGTTCAATAGTTTGATATAAGAAATAAAACAATTTTCATTGCGTCAGAAAAATGATAAACAATACATTTAGCAAGATAACACTGAAATCATCATTAATTTATCATCTAAATATTTGCAATGTTAAGTCAATTGTGAAACAATATAGTACAAGAGAAATAAGTAGAGATAAGTTATATGATTTATATAGTGAGAGGCAATGGAATCAAGATCCGGTATTCTTGAATAAAGTTAGGATTTTTTCTAAAATATTTAAGACCGTTTGCATACAAGCTAAGTCGATTTACATAAGAAATAAAATCTTAAACTCAGAAAATAAAATAAAGGCAACTTGGGATGTTTTATCTAGTGTTTCTGGGAAAAATAGGGCTGCTAATGGACCTATTAAGTTAAAAATTGATAATATTGAAATAAATTCAAATTCAACTGTGGCGGCAATTTTTGAGACTTTTTTTAACGAAATTCCTTTAACAGTCACGCGTAATTTAAATTCTTCACCATGTGATGCAATCGTCGAATTGACGAATAACGTAAGAGTCAGTAATAAATGTTTTGTTTTTAAACCTGTTACATCATATGAAATTGTTAAAACTTTTAGAAATCTAAATATGAAAAAAACCGGTGATCTTTGGGGTATGTCAGTAAAATTACTAATAAGTATTATAAATGATATTGCTCCACAATTATCCTTAATTTTTAACAAATGTATTGAAACCGGTACTTTCCCAGATTTAATGAAAAATACTAAAGTAGTTCCTTTGTTCAAAAGTGGCGATAGACTAGAACCCGGAAATTATAGACCTATCTCTATTTTACCTATTTTAAGTAAAATCTTCGAAAAAATTATACTAAAGCAAATGTCAGAATTTGTTTGTAGCAATGAAATCATGCATAGTGAACAATATGGTTTCACCAAAGGCAAATCAACAACTGATGCGGGTGCCGCGCTTCTTAAGCACATTTACGACGCATGGGAAAAGTCACAGAATGCAATCGGAGTGTTTTGTGATTTATCTAAAGCCTTTGATTGCGTGGACCATCAAACACTACTTTGCAAACTTAATCACTATGGTGTGCGTAGTACTGCGCTTGATCTTATTGCCTCTTACTTGAATCAAAGAGTTCAGACGGTTGATGTAAATAATTGTAAATCGGTTGGATCTCATCTAAAAATGGGTGTTCCACAAGGATCTATTCTAGGCCCTTTCTTATTTTTACTCTATATTAATGATTTGCCTTTTTACGTAAAAGGACTATGTGACATTGTACTTTTTGCTGATGATACCTCACTTATTTTTAAAGTTGATCGTAATAATGCTAATTTTGACAAAGTTAACTGTGCTCTGTCACGTGTTCTTCATTGGTTTGAAATTAATAATTTGGCATTAAATACTAAAAAAACTAAATGCATGGAATTTACACTTCCTAATGTAAAAAGTCAAGATTGTAGTTTATTCCTTAACAATGAAGTGTTAGAACTGACTGACTCGACAACTTTCTTAGGTATAACTTTAGATAAAAAGCTCCAGTGGAACCCCCATCTCTCGACACTCGCAAGCAAACTTAGCTCAGCCGTCTTTGCAATTAAAAAAGTAAGACAATTAACAGACGTTAATACGGCTCGACTCGTTTATTTTAGTTATTTTCATAGTATATTGTCTTACGGTATCTTACTATGGGGCAGCGCTGCCGAAATTAATTCTATATTTATTTTACAAAAACGAGCTATACGGGCTATTTGTAACTTAAAAGCTAGAGACTCCCTAAGAGAAGTTTTTAAAGAAATCGGTATACTTACGGTCGCTTCTCAATACATTTTTAATAACTTACTATATATACGCCAAAATTTAAATGACTATAAAAAAAACAGCGACAGACATACAATCAATACAAGAAATAAAAATAGGCTCGTAACGCCTAAATTTCGACTTCAAAAAGTTAAGAAATCCTTCATGGGCTTGAGTATACGCATATATAATAAGGTTCCACAAGATATCTTAGATCTTCCTTTTCTTGGTTTCAAATCTAAAATTAAAGGTATATTATTAAATAAATCTTACTATAACATTCAAGAGTTTTTGGTTGATCGAAATGTGTGGAACTTGGGTCATTGACTCATTTGCAGGGTTGATGTTATAATTTATAAGTCAAACATTGTTAAATTTTATTTAAAAAGAGCAACTGTTGAGTTTCTGGCCAGCTCTTCTCAGCAGAACAGCATTCCGAGCTGGTGGTAGCTTACTCACAGACTGACTATACTGACCAATTTAATGTAATTGACGATTCAAAAGTGCGTGTAAATGCCTACTTGAATAAAGATATTTTGAATTTTGAATTTGAATTTGAATATATTATGAGATAAATGTCATTTGTGAAACAACATCATATATGGAATGGAAAACGTGAGACATGAAAAGGTGATGAATAAGAATAAAGTACATGGCAAAACAGAAAGCGCTGTGAATAAAGTAATTTATATATTTGCTCGTGTATTAGTTTTGATCCGGCTTAGTTCCTCGATGAGAATATATTCATTTTAAAGCCAGCATCTTCATATGTTAATTTTAATCTTTTAAGTTCCTTGAAATGAACAAGGCTTTTAACATATTAGGCACAAACACTAAATATGCAAAACTAACTAAGGGAGATTATATTATCTGTAGTTATTATAAAATCACTTCATAATATATAAATACCAAATAATATATATATATCGGCGTAAAGATGAACATAATTCAGTCTTTTCTCCGATATATATATTTATTTTTAATCATTAAAAACATCATAAAGCATTACCCAAAAATAAATTATATGCAATTTTCCTCTTAGTATCCAAAATTTATCTGCACGGGTCTAAAAGTTTCTAACCTGCAAAAGATCAGTGATTTATTTCAAAATCTAGACAAACTGTCGGATTTTATGTCCGGACAAGTCAGGTATTCCTAGTAAAAGGTTCTTTTATTACGCCATTTCTCAAGATCACTTCGATCATTCCGAGCTTTTTACTATTTTATGGCGCCGATTATTTTTATGATTCGATTAAGATATCGTTTTATTTGATTTGATATAAGAAAAACATTACACGGCACTACAACTACAAAATTCGAATAAGAAACATTCACCAGTGGCCTTTATCTAACAAAATAATGTTATTGGAACCCCCTCATCTAAAATAACCTTCTGATGAAAACTTGCAGCAATATTGAGTTAAATTAAGGGCTTATTTAATAAACATTTTTCAGATTTAAGAGATGATACTAAAGTATTTAGCGATACTATTATATTTGTTAGTTAAGGGTATTACTAGCTTCAACTGATTAGTAGTTAGTAAACTACATTTAGTATAAAGCCATAACCTACAGCATTTATTATAAATTAATCTACATCATTTATTATACGAATAATATAAATAACATACACAAATTTAATTTCAATATAAATTGTTCGAAATAAAATTGACCGCTATTGCACTTATCAGCGTGAAATTCAATGCAACTATACCTATCTGATCAAATACAAAACACATAAATATTAGAAACAACTAAGCGAGGTTTATACTAAAATTCCTATATTTTATTACTTATTCCGTTTTCATAGGTAGTCCTAGATATATGTAATTGCATTTCTTGGAAATCAGATACCATATTATATTATTATTAGATATTATATGAGTGTTAGTAAAATAGAGAAAAAAATAGAACAAAATACAGTAAAATCCGTTGTTATATCTCGGCACGTTGCTTTCAGCGATCTAAATTATTAATCTCAAAAGTTTAATAGATGATGCTATTAAACAAAATTAATTAAACCAACCACGGTGACATGATTTGTGTTTGATTTATGACTTTACTGGTGAATTGCTTAATTCCATATTTACCTGGCGTTGGTGATATGGTTCCTCCAGGCCGAGGAGATTCTTTTCCACTAAGGAAGCGGTTGACCCTTGTGCTTATTCCTAATGAGAATAACTCAGACGCATTATTATTGGTAATTGGGACTGAGTATGCGCTGACCACAGAGTATGTATGCCGACTTCATCTAAATTGTGCAGTGTTCATGAGAAACGAATTCACTCGATTGTATTTTCATTCTTTCCTCATCTTACCTTTGCGAAATGCGCTTTTATTTAAACGAGATATTTGTATATCAGCCTTATTAAACTTTAAAGATCTTTTCGAACTATTTGTATCGAATGAGTTGTTGGAAGATGGAAGTCAATAATATAAAGATAATAGGTAATGTTACTCTCGCAAAAACTTTGAACATTCATAGAAACAAATGTAGAAAAGGTATTTCATCACTTAACAAACCAAACTAGCTATTTACCATTAAATAAGATAATACTAGTTAAATAAAATTAGCTTTCATATTATATGAAGCAGTTTTTTGGCTTATATTTTGTGTAATTTTTTGACCAACGAAATATATTCTCAATTAAGGAAAGGTCTTTCTGCGGCTTAAATTATACAAAAAACTCTAAAGAGACTAATTTAAATTTTCCTTTGGTGTGCCGCTTTAATTTTTTAATAAAAGTGGAGTTAAATTACTCGTATTAAATTATTTTTCTGTTAACAAAGGATATTTTATAAGTAATTATTAGTTTTACAAAACGCCACGCATTTTGTATGAGATGTTTCAAAATTCATGCTTTTATTTAAGCAATCGTTAAAATAAAAAAAAATACTTTGATGCACGTTTTAAATCTAACCCCAAAAGACATTATTTGTTACCAAAACTGTTACATATAACATTATTTATAAAATATTATAGAAAAACTAACCAGCAATTTTATCAATTCAATTTATGTGTACACAAAAAATATTTAAAGTTCCTTAAAAATGCAGAGCTCTCTTTTATCGTCATAATTTATTTTGGAACGATTTATAATTAATTCAGAGTATACCTCGACGCTCTGGTTTTACTAGCTTTTATTATCTTTATTAGTTTTGATAATCTCCACTCCATATCTTATGCAATGGAAAAGGTAAAGTATCTTTAAATCAGAAAAATCTTGTTATATTTGTAATATTTTATTTAACTCAGTACTAAGATAAACATTACATAACAGTACTCCCATTTATATATATTAGGGTAGATAATAGTATAGTAATAGTAGTAGGTCTACTACTCGTATTCGGGCTAGTTTGAAGGGGTACTAACACCCTCTCATAGAAGATCAGAGTAAAGTAGCTATTATATCTACGGTCCATGCGATGAGAGAGACGACCGGATGCAAAAACTCTATCCACACACATTATCTTTACGAGACAAATATATAATCACCATGTGTCATTATAATCCTTCAAGTAGTTTCGTAGTAATTAATTTAAAGATATATCAGTTTTTGCGTTTTCCACATTGAAATAAAGTAATATATACGACATAGCAAAATATAGTTTATGAAATTAATAGTTTTTTTTATTATTAAAAATATTTTTACGTTATGTTTAATTTTGGTATTTTAGAATCAAGGTGATACACAAAAATAAACAAACCAATAATAATAAAGGTAATGTCTCAATGTTAAATTTCAGTAACAACAGATATTATTTCGTTTTGTTCTACTTATTTTCGGAGGTAAAATATTGCCAATAAATATTCTCAACAAAGTTATGGGGGTTCTTTTGCAAAAAAATGGAGTCATTGTGAATGAAAATTAAGTTATTTAAAAACATTTATTCTGATTAATTTGAATACCGTAGAATAAATTAAAGTAAGTATAATTATATCTAATAACATTGATATAAATAATTTTAATTAAAATGTTTAAAATTTGTTTGTTTGTTTTATAAATTTGTAACAGCTATTTTGAAATATCTGTATGAATTGTTTTAATAGTAACGTTAATTTTTGCCTTAAAAATAATTTGTATTATATCACAACAAACTTTAAATCCTGTTTGTTTTTGTTATTGATTTCTTTATTTTTTTATTAAGACTCATTCCTATTAATTTTATAATACTGTATGTACTTTAATCTCTGAAAATATTAATATAGATAAGATTTGATCACTATGACCAACATCATTATATACAAATAAAGGTGAAAGTTAACACGAATGAATAAATTATATTGCTTCACATTCACCTGTCAATACAAATTACAAATCTAATTCAAAGGCAGTTTTTCTTAGCTGTAGGCATACAGAGCGCGGCTGATGTGAGATAAGATGTCGAGATCACCAATTTGTAGCGACACTCTTAAATTTGCTTTGATTAAGTACCTAATGAAGTTCTAAGTTAACTAGACGTAAATAAAATAGACATAGATAAAGACGATCACATATAGAATGCTTATTTACCGTTACGGACAGCGATACGGTAGCTCAATTGATAGAGTGACGGAAAAGTTTCCCAAAGGTCACGGAAATTGTGTTTGAAGAAAATAAGTAGAATCTGTTAAATTAAAACTGTTGTGTTTTAGAAACTCTATATATATATATATATATATATATATATATATATATATATATATATATATATATATATATGCTCTGCAAAAGCTTTGAAAAAGACAGTCTAATAAAGAGAATTCACATGCATTTAGACTAAAAATAAAACAAAAATAAGAGAAAAAACTGGATGGATTTGGTATTTGATCGATAACTCTTTTTCTAAAATAAATAAGTTGTGTTTATGTTTTTTTTTATATCAAGAATATATATACTACAAAAGATCCATCCCCATGAACTTGAACCTGCGCCCTGTATGATACTGTTATTTTATCAAGGGAGTTAGCATAGCGTTCCTTACCAGCTAGAATCATCAGAATTAACAAGGTAATACTATATATATTTATGACCTTGTGTATTATGATAAAAAGGGTTGTTACCCTTGTACGTCAATTTAAGCATCAAATTTTTATTTGCTATACCGCAGCAGGTCAGAATTTTTATAGAGTTTTATAATGATTTTCTAATCAAGCTGACTATAAGTTTTCTATTATTTGTTAAAAGTACAAAAAATGTATAAAATAACAAAAGCACGGTTACAAATATTAAAAAAATCAAATATGCAAATTATACATAGGTAATAGTTATCCGCAAGACTATTAGCATTAAGTAGTGAATTAATTTATGTCGTATTTTCTTAATAGTTATCTTGTAGCTTATCTTAGCTAAGGTCTACAAAGCAGGTAAAGTGTATTCTGAAGTCCTTACAGATGTTAGATAGTGTGGGACCAACAATGTGTGAGGCTACAAATTTAATTTGTAATCCTAGTTAATATCGTCCTTGTCGGGTAATTTCTTGATATTTAATCTTGTTATCCCATAGCATATTTATTATTTAAAACTGAAAACTTAAAAATACATATGTTTGTTATAATATTTTTACTTTAAAACGATAGTTTATATTTTCCATGTATTCATATTTATAAACCTGTGGTATTTATACAATCAGTTATAATACAAAAGATGGTTCAAAATAGTAAAAAAAATAACTCGATAAATAGTTGTTGATATTTGTTTGAGTTTTAAAGGACTACTTTAATTATATATTCAAATTTAAATATGGTAAATTATTTATCACATTGTTTACTTTCTCCACATTTTGGAGTTTCCACGTATGAATATTCATGTAGGTAAGACAAAGCAAGGTTTTAGAAACAACACTTAGTGTGTACCTGGTATGTTTGACTTATTATATTTAACGTGTGTTCATGGCGTTTTCTCATGAACTCTATCCAATGAACTACCATTTTTCTTCTTACATCGTTATCATATTTGATCATAGTTCGATCCTTGGTGAATTACAAGGATCGACGATTTCCAAAGATGGAAAATAATTATATTTTCCATAATAAATTTAGATTAAAATTAGATACAGAAATATATTTTAATGAATTTATTTTTTTCGCTCTGGTTACCTTTGAAATCAAATAATAAAATAGAATAAATATATCGAGCAAGATATTAAAGTTTAGGGAATCCAATCAACTAAAACAAATTTGAATTATTCAATGAAAACATGAGATAGGGTGGAAAGCAATTATTTGGTGATGTATTCTATCAATCTGGCTCCGCATTGAAATAATTGGACGAGTCGTTTATGACAAAATTGATAGCTTCTTCAGATTATAAAAGAGTTATTGCTAGTCACGTTTCACTAAAAAAACAGAGTTAAAATAATAATTGATTATGTACCATAAAAATATTTTTATATCAATGATTTAAAAATGTTTATGTCAATTTGGAATTTACAAATTTTTCCTAGAAAATTATCTGTTTACAATATAATACTAGTTAAATAAAATATCTTAATTACGCTACTTGGAATTCCAAATTCAAATAATTCTTCTTCCCTGTTTTTCCGTAAATATGTCCAGAAGATGAAAAATATTTTTTTGTATTAGCGGAGAAATAAAAGTCGTTGGTTATATACGAATACGAGATCCATCGTCACAAGAACATGACATCTGAAATGAAAAAGATCTGAATAAATCAAAAATAACTCATATAAATTAGTGAGTAGGTGATAAAAATGAACTATTGGTAATTTATTTTCTTAAGTGCTACAAGTAGATATAACTTTTTTAGCAAAAATACTAAACTATAAGTTTCTAAAAGTAAAGTATTTAGAGAACACGAAGATCAATAACTGTGTTGCTTTCGCAGATAAAGGTCAAATAAAAAGCTCAAAAGTCAAGAAAGCACTAGGAACAAACATTTATACCGAACAGTATAAAAGTAATAATCTTCTTAGAAATAATAAATTTTCTTCAAATATTTTTGTAAAATTATACACATAACAACAGTTGTCCAGAAATAAATATAAGATTTCTGGCACGAGTAAATACAAGAGTGTGTTTCAATAACGGACGAGTTACGAGTAAGTAAATTGTTATTGATGATACTTATAGTAGGAAAAAAAATGTTTTATCTTATAAATGGTAAATATTTATATTGTGTTGTGTGTGTAATCTGAAGCAATGTAATATATAATGAACTAGAACAAAAGGACTTCTGTTTATTTATTTACTCTTTATTGTCTCCACATAAAAGGTACATTAGGCGGTTTTAATGTTACACAGCAATGCCAACAAAAGAAATTGAACAAATAATCTTATCAAATGTGTTAAAATTCGTTGACATGGAAAAAAAAACCTTTTTCATCATACATTATCGAACAAGAATAAAAAGACATGACATAAAAGAAAAAGAGTAATTGTGCAATCCAAAATGATTGACTCAGCTTTTGTTGATACACTCCACACATGACTTCAGAAAAGGGAGAATGAGAGAAATAGATGACGTGGCCTTGCCGCATAACTCATTATCAGCCTTCAGTTGTAATCAGATGATTACATCTAAGTCCGTAAAACATTAAACATTATAAAATGTATTAAATTTTGTAATTATCTAAATTATATAATCTTAATAATTCCATAAACATGCTAAGTTGTAAATTAATAACAAAACTTATAACGTTGTATATAGCATTACGAATTTGTATTTAATATATCTTATATAACCTATTATACACACCTATGTCAGGTTAAATTAGGTTAATCGACTATTTTATAATGATTTGTAATGTTTTGATTCGTTTCAATATTCTGATGGTCACTATATTGATTAATATAAATTGATAAATTATTGGTTTAACTTAAATAAGAAGAACCAATAAGGTGTAATAAATTAAATCATTGTTTTATTAACTTAAATTTAGAATTGTTATGTCAAGTAATTGTTATTTTGGTATGATTAAAGTAGTTTATTTGACTAAGATTACTATTTACGAGAGGAGATACATTTGCTTGATTAGTAAATACTTGACTAAGTAGAAAAAAGAGAACAATTAGGACTTCATAATTAAAACCAATAATTAATCCCGTGTTTACCGATACTTACAATTGTTCATTTACAAGTAGTTGTTACTTTTGTACGTTAAAAGTAGATGATTTGGCTATGATTATTGTCTATGTAAATACGGAGTTTATAAAAAAGGGTGTGTAAGTGTGTTTAGGGCGATATTCGGGAGAGAGGCGGCTGGATAGTACCAAAGGTTCAAATTCAAATAATTAAAAGTGAAGTGTTAACAGTAAAATCACTGAAACAATTCAATCCGACGCGGCCGTTATATAGGGATAAAGAAAAATATTTTATGTATGTATTGTATATAATAAAATGTCAAAATATTCTTATAGATAGAGAACATATATTTTTTTTCATATATTACAGGAGAAACTCTACTAATTATAAGAAATAAATAATACTATTGCAAAATAAAATTAATGAAAAAAACATTGCTTTTGTTACTGGAGCTAACGCTTGTAAAATAAACTAGACCTGTAAAATAATAGGTACTTCAAAGTAGAAAAATCTTTAATAAGAGTTTTAAATGAACGTAATAAGAATCATTACAATAGTGAAATAAAATATAATAATAATTATTAGAACTTGTACGAACAAAAGAAACTGAGTTTTATGATTTATAGTTATATAATAATATAACATAGAAAAAACCTGATTATTAATTTCATTCCTTGATTCCTTAAATACTGATATTTAAAATAAATAAATGGAATTAAGGCTTTTAAATAAAACTATTTTGAACGGATAAACATTCTATATTCTATATACTATCACGTTATAAGTCATATTTTATCTGTAGCTGGAGCCTACAAAGTGTGTTCTAAGTCCTTAAAGATGTAAGACAGAGAGGGAACCGACAATATGTGAACCATCAATTTACAAAGAGCAACTTTGGCCGTTGAGGTCGTGTCAAATAATTACTTAATATTTAATCCCGTTAACCTTAGCATCTTTATTTAAAAACACACATATTTATTATATTTTGATCTCATATATACTTTGTTAAGATAACAAATATTAATTTATATTTCAAGTGTATTGATATTTAAAAAAACAAATACATAATTCACCCTTTATAAATACGGGTATTATTTATTACTAGTGAGACGAAGCTTCTTAGCATTCCATGGATTCACCGAGCAGGTGCCAGGCCCATCGCGTTGCAAGGAGAGGAGTACAAACAGTGCCTTGGACTTCCAACCTAGGAGTAGGTTTAAAGGGCCTCTTTATTATGCGCAAAAACGCTGGCCTTCACCCTCCACACTCCTCCCCCGACCTAACCACATTTGGACCTACTTATGCCGCCTTTAAAATACGCTCTAGAAATGAACCGGTGCTTGTTCTAGAAAGGTAAGTTATAGAGAGATTTTGCTGTTATACCTCTCGCCCCCACTTCTACCGCGTACAAACTACGCCGCGACTAAACTACGACGCGAGTATTGACCTTTATCTAGAAGTAGCGGATCTATCTTTATTATCCTTTTTAATTTTTAAAACTTTTTAATAAAACTATTTTTTTTACGGAGCTGACTTTCATACAATATAAAATAGTTAATAATATATAAAATAATTACAATTATACGCGCTGGATCCTTATTTTTTTAGTTTAAAAACTTATACCTTGATTATTATTATTGAGTGTATATAATGAAATGCTATTCACAAGATTGAATGTGTAATGCAATAGCCTTAGTAAAATTATGTAGATTATTAAATAGCTTTTATAGTATGTATTATTTAAATTTATGTATGGCAAATTATTTGTAACATTGTTTACTTTCTCTACATTTTGGTGTTCCCGCATATGAATATTCATGTAGGTAAGACAAAGCAAGGTTTTGTAAACAACTCTCAATGTTCTTCACCTGGTAACTATGTTTGATTAATTATATTTAACGAGTGTTTAATATAATAAGTCAAGTAATTAATTCTATCCAATAAGCTGTACTGTTTTGCTTCTTACCTCGCCGATTCGATTCTTGCCCGTTTTTAAATTTTCTTTATTAAATTTAGGCGCAGACATTGAAATAACTTAATAGTTTTTATATAACATATTACTTTTTTTCAAATAGTTGGTATATTATTTTGCATAATTTTGAAAGTAATAAATAATATTAAATAAATAAATCAAGTAGGTTTAGAAAATCCAATCAACTGAAACAAATAAAATAAATTCATTAAACATAAGATAGGGTGGAAAGCTATTATTCGGTGATATAGTATTCGATCTATCTGGTTTCACAACGAAATAATAGAATGAGCCTTATATGTCAATATTGATAGACTTTCCACCTTAGAATAATAACTAAAGCATGGAAGGAGCTTTATATTTTTTAAGCGTACACTGCCGTAGACAACAGATTTTTCTTTAGTGATGTGACATTGTGTAAACTTATCCGCGATATCTATAGTGATCCTTATCTCTATGGTACCTACCTTTCTTTAAAGGCTGATTAGGTGCTTTCCATCACTTACTAGAACGAGACACATCGAAAAGTGATATCATCTCGAGGATTTTGCCGTGTGCGATAACGTTTACCTGTTTTTCGTTCTGGAAAAATATTTAGGTAGTATTTAAAAATAATGTACGCTGCACATAAACTAATAATACAAAATCAAAAACATTTATTGAAAGTAAATTAAGAAAATTATGGTCAAATTAACATTTATTTTTTTATCTTTTATTCGCCACTTCGAGAACCGCTTATAAAAGAAATTTCAAATAAATTACAATAAACTTGCAGCCATATTTTTCTAAAGTACTTATAAAACGATCGATGTAATTCAAATATTGAGGACTAAAATGTTTCCATTCCCAATTTTTTCTGTGCAATCATGTCGATCCATATCTGTCGTCAGTTAACGTCGCGTCCGTGGGAAATCTAGAATAATAATCCATGGATATATCACATAGATGTTGCAGAACATTTCGTAGAAAAACACTGGAATCAATTATCGATAACTGTGCTTTTTACAACACTATTGCAAAAATATATAGAAAACTTTAATATCATAACAAATATTGCATTTAGTAGGCTTATAATTGGGCCATAGGACAATTTTCTCTTTATAATTTGTAAACAATTTAAAAAAAAACACAAATAGTTGAATTGTAACGAAAAAACACGTAAAAAAATACGATGTTAGATCACTTATCACTTACCGAAGGTTACGTTTTGAACTTAATTTTCTTTCCGGGATGAATGGGATTTACATCCCTTTATAATATAGGACATTGCTTATACTATCAGGTTATATTTTCTCTCAACGAAACGGAGAAAATATTTAAATAACTATATGAATTCGTAAATAAAACTAAACAAGAACTAATAAAAGCTAAACACGTTTTGATTTGAACATAACCAGCTTAGAAAATTTAATGCAACAGACGGGAAACAGCTGGCGAAACAAGTTGAGTGTGATTTTGGCATTTTATTTTTAAAAGACGCATAAATAACATAAATATAATATAATACTTCATTTATTTATATCTTTTCTACTTTGAATCAATAACAAAGAATTACTTCTAAGGTGTGAAGGAGACAGTTGCTCAAACAAGAGTACGGCTAAAATAATCTTTTAAACCATATTCTTTTTTATACATATCTCTGAATAAATCTTTAAGAGGTAAAGGGTACTTGAATGTCTACTGGGATTTTGTTGAAAAAGTGAATACTTTGCCCCAGAAACGAGTTTTTACTTTTTTCAGATCTCTGCTTACATTGTCATACATTACCTGATATCGTTTTACTTTAAACATAAAACTACTAATACTAATACCAACAAATAATACTAAATCATTTGGTTTGTCTACAAATTTTTGCAAGCATTTTATTTATCTTAAGTGCTACAAATATAACCTTAACGTGTTCCTATTTCAGCAAAAAAATACTAAAGCATTTGTTTTTAAGAAGAAATGTTTAGCTTATTATTAAGAGAACACAAAGATAAATAAATCACCGTGATGCTTCCGCAGATTAAGGTTAAATAAATAAGAAAGCACTTGGAATAAACAATTATAATGAACAGTATTAAAATATTAATTATCTTAGAGATAATATTTTCCTTTGAACATTCATATTAACTTTTACACATAATAACATTTTTCCTGGAATAAGAAATAAATATAAGATTTCTGGCACGAGTAAATACAAGATTGTTTTAATAAAGGACAACTACCAAGTGAGTTGGACTTATTTTATTGATGATATTTTTACACTAGTTATTAATTATTATTTGGGAAGCGGTTAGTTTTTCAGTAACAAGAGCGCGAAAGGGTATAACAACTACCAAACGATCTGTAGACTTCTCCAAAAAATCAAAAGTAAAGTCTTATTCAATTTTAGGCGCGGCTCTTGATTGAACTCTCATGATGGATACGTATGAAAAGCATTACAAAATCCCTGGGAATGATGGTGTTTCGTCATTCAGACCGGACTTATTTCTGTATTTTAAACATCTGTGGCGCGTGATACTTGTGGAGCTTACTGTTCCTTAGGAGACAAACATCCCAAGGGATCACACATTCAAGCTCAATAAGTATTACGAACTGACCAACGAACTGATCAGGTATAACAGCAAAATCTCTCTATAGCCTACTTAAAGACCTTTCTAGAACAAGCACCGGTTCATTTCTGGAACGTATTTCGAAGGCGGCATTAGTAAGTTCTTTCCGAATTTGGTTAGGTAGGGAGAGGAGTGTGGAGGGTGAAGGCGAGCGTTTTTGTGCATAATAAAGGGGCCCCTTAAACCTACTCCTGGGTCGCAAGTCCCAGGCACTGCTTGCAATCTTCACCTTGCAACGCGATGGACCCGGCACCCGCACGGTGAATCCATGGAATGCTAAGAAGCTTCGTCTCGTCTGTCTACTTAAAAAAGGTAAAAATGGATGGATTTAATTTTACACAACAGTCTCTAACAATCAACCCGAAAAAAAAGATAAAAAAATAACAATAAATCTTATCAAGTGTGTTAAAATTACTTCAAAATAAATAAAATAATACAAAATGTTCTTTTACATACGCGTTATAATATAAGAATCAGAAAAGAATACAATTTACCTTATACAATTACATAAACAATTATGTAAGGATAAAAAGACACAAGAAATATGACCAACCCAATTGGCATTACTTTTATACTTTTCTGTCCGCCGGCCGGAAAGTGACAACTTTCGTCCCGCTGCGAAAAACGATGTTGCCGCTTTCCGCCGTCGTCGGACAGAAAAATAGGATACACACCTCGGGAAGTAAAATAAGAAAGCATCAGATAACATGTTAGTCGATTTCGGTTCGACCTTGGTCGACAATTACATGTGATCTGAGACATTTGTTATTTTTCTTCCCTAAGTGTGTAATATACTATTGGGAGAAAGAGACGGATAGATGACGTTGCCTTACGGTAACACAATTTCAGCCTTAATTAAATAGTTAATTAAAAATGTAAAATAGTAGACATTATTAAATCCATGAAATTTTGTTTTTCTTTGAATTATATAATCTTAATAATTCTGTAAACATGGATAGTTGTAAGAAATTATAATACTGAAACTTTAAAATTTTATATTTTTGAATACGAATATGTAAATAATTTCTTATAGGTAACCAAGGTACTGACTTATAAGTAATAAGGATAAAAGAAACATAATTTATGAATATATTGTACATTTTATATTATACAAAATATTTTTTGTATATTATATGTTCTGTCTGTTCATATTTATACTTATATATCTTCATTTTTGTAAAATTGAATTATAATTTTAAAACAATTAGATACTGAAAAGGAAAAAAAGTGTTATATAATATATAAGAATAATTATTGTAAAATTAAAAAAAAAATTGATAACGTATAATATAGGAATGACAGGTTCATTAGACAGAAAGCTGTTTTTTATTTGGTTATCTTATTTCACTCTAAAATCATTGCTCTCCCGTTGTTTTCGTTAAATATTCACTGTAGTTGTAATTGTGAATTAATGTTTAATATAAATTCTAATATTTAACGAAACAAAAAAAAAACCTTTAAGTAATTTTTTAAGAAAGAACAATATTATTACCAAAGCTAACCCTATTAGTTACAGTGTAACAAATTACAAGATAGATTTATAAAGTTTTGAAATGTAAATATAGAAAGACAATTAATCAGTTTGCATATATTATACACGTGGTTGACGTAAAATAACGTACCTTTTTAAATGATATTTATTTTGATATATTGCTGTAATTTTAATTATCTCAATAACTGCAATAGTAGATTAGTAGCCAAGGGCTGTAAGGCATCGATTGCAGCCCGAGATATTTAGGCGCACGAGCACAGCGAGGGCGCCTATAGTTCGAGGGTGCAATTGATGCTTACACCCGAGCTAACTACTCTGCTTTACATTACGATTGTGAGGTAGGTAGAAAAAAAACCAGCATTACAAGAATAAAACATTTTATTAGTTAAAATTTATAGTGAAATGAGAACAATGTTCAAATTTTAAGGACACGTGTTTCTTGGGTAGGTTAATAGTTTGAGATTGCGATATTTGTTGGTCATGGACAAAGTTTGACGGGATGAAGGTTTCTTCAGCAGAAATGGATGGTTGCGGATCATCTTTTGAGAAAGATGTTTCATTTTTTGAAAGCTGAATAGTTTCCGTTATTTGGTTGGTAATTTTACTTTTATTTTGTATGGAATCTTCAATGTAACTTTCAGCTACCTTGCTGGATTTCCACCCACCATGCCCTTTTATAGTGGTGAAAGCAATGACATGTGTACGATTCCGGGTTTGCTAACTTTAAATAACTTGCGATTTGCTTCGGCATACTTCTAATGGTATTTTTTACAATAACTTGTTTGTAGCACTTGCCTTGGTGGTACTTCAAAAAAAATCGGTTGGTGTTTACATTTACAGGACGAAGATTTCTGTATTTTTGTACAAATTCAGAGAATTCTTGAGAAACTACAAATGTTCGGTCAATTTTAGTTTTTGTGTTCGGTAGTTTAATTACTAACAACTGACCCTGTTGTTCTACGTTCTCTATTGTTATATTTGTCAATTCAATACCTCGGCACGCGCCAGTTATACCGAAGATAAGAACCACCTAAAACAAGCGAAACATAAAAATAAGTATTTTTTATAGGATTGTAAGAGAATTAAAGATAAATTATGATGATTACCATTTAAAGATTTGTTATTTTACGTACCTTCATAGCTAAATATATGTCATCAGGGGCTTCATTTATGAATGTTTTCACGTCTTGGGCTGTAAAAACCTTTGATTTTTTGCTTTTGTGCCCAGCAGATTGTCTTTTTAGAAAAGATGATAATTTTGAAAAGTTCTTGATATTGATGTTGTGGTTGGTACTCATAGTTGCTTTTAACATTGAATAAATGCACCACAAACTAGATGGTAGCAGCTTTTTTGATAGCTCACTGAAATATGTTAAGAATACAGTCTCGGATAAAGACTTCACTCGTTTTTCTGTTCGCCACTTCATGAACTCGTTGTAAGTTTTCAAATATCTCTTTAGAAATTTCAGGCAAAATATTGTTAATTGCTGCTTCTGCTTCCATTTTCATTGAATCGGGAGTGAATCTCATATCTTCATCACTTGAAGAACTCATGTTTATCCGAATTAACTCGTAATTAAACAAATTCCCACAACAAACAATATTTAAAGTAATTTTTTTTTATTCCCGCCTTATTTCATTAAAAAGAAGTAAAATATTTTATAAACGAAATGCGGCTTTGCCGTTCGATATTTAAAATTGATGGCTATTATCTCATACGAAGACAAGGCTGAATAGCGATGCGACCTCTTTGATCATTGGGCTGAATGCATGATGTCTATTGCCTGTATGGAGGTTAGAAGTACGCGAACTTTAATTAAATTACTTACCGCCCTAGGGCCTTTCTAGCTACATTAATAACCTAGAGCGCTAATTGGTCACTTACAAGCCCCATTTGGGTGTAATAAGGACCTACTTACCGAATATGAGAGATGTAAAGTCTATTAAATAGAGTAATTATAATCCTTATAGAACTGTCAATGATTCTAATTGCTTCTGCCGTCATTCCAACATATATTCAGTTCCATCACACGTTCCACTGAATTGTCATTTGCTTAGTAATGCTACACATACCTTGCAAAATGAGAAACCGTTTTATAATCTATATTTCACATTACACCTCAAGTATTTAAGTGTAGTAATTTAAGTACACAAAAGACATACAAGTTTGCGTTAACTATGACCTAGTATATTATATGTTGAAATATAATATCAAATTCAATCAAAATCAAATATTATATGTATCTATTTTATTTGCTATTTTATAATCAATTGATAATCAAAATTATTATCACCACGACGGTACCACTTACTGTTAGATGAACTATATAATTGTTTGCAGATACTTCTAATAATAAAACAAAACCTTATATTTTAGTAGAAGTTTATAAAATTTTTGCAACATTCAATTGTATCAATAAAATGAAATATGTATCACGAGACGCTTTACGTGCTTGGAATTTAAACGAAGAAGAGATATTTTGCAAAAATATTTCTACAAGCCAAGACTCTAATATTTCGGTGTGCAAATGATATTTGAGCTTCGATGTTTCAAGAAAAATAACCATAAAAACCATTATTATTTTAATAAAAGCTGTAGTTAGTGATTTTACCTTCCTTTTATATCCTTTCTTCTTACGATTCTAATAATAATCATCACTTAAAGTTTATACCAATCTATAGATTAGCTATTGGCCTTAAGCTGCAAAATTATCTGTTTTGATGCTACTACAAAAGAAGCTACTGCTTGTTACTGGTTTCGGTAGCCTTTTTCTTGTTCGAATGGCTCCGATATCAGCTTCTACAATTTGACCAAGTACAATGTTTAGACACTCACACTGTCGGAACCCCAGTGCTCTGTAAATGATTTGATCTTCTTGCGGAGGGACACTGCATCTCTATGCACCTTGAATAATTATTATAACAGAGAGTGTTCTTATGTAGCACTGTGCACCACCAGGTACAATACTATTTCCACTGTCTGAAGGTTTTGCGTGTTTCTGCTCTAAGGCTCTCGGAAAACTTTCTTTTACGCACTATATACATATGGAACAAACGGTAGTCGGCGCTGTTTGAAGGTCGATACTTACATACATAACAAAATATATCGGAGCATCGAAGAAATTAACGTACGTTTATTAAATTGAAAACGTAAAGCTAAGAATTACCTGGGTGAAAAAGGATATTGCGTTGCAATCACAGTTTTAATCAACGAGAAAACGAATCAAGGTGTCAACTGTCATTTACGTCACAAGGTGTTAGTTGTCACTACCAAATATTATGTTATTTTATCTGTATCGAGGTTTTATTTTAATTATTTTTTTTCTGCTTGTTAAAACATTCTACTTTATTCTATGATGTATTAAATGAACCCACAATAATTTCACTTATAATAAACACACTAATTTCATTAAATACACTAATTTCACTTGTTAAAGTTTTTACTATCATTATTGTATAACCTTTCACCTTCACCAAGAAATATATTGGAATGCGCCATATCACGACTGCTTCTATCTCGACCACACATAGCTAAGAACAATCTCGACAAACCAAGCTTTAAAAATAAATTTCTTTCACCATTTTGACATCATTTAAAAATCGCACTCAAATAAGTTCATCATTAGGAAACTATGATGTCACAGACATACACACAAAATCTCATATACACAAAATAAACTTAAAACACCCCTGAAATACGCGTAGGGCTTAAAAATATTTTAATAATATATGTGGGGATAAGTCCTTATTAATTTAAATATTTTTTCAACTACTTGTTATTTATATTAGGAAGGTCCCTGCAAATCTGTCACCTTTTGCAGCGCTTATACATATTTGTATTTACCAAGCTTTAGGTGTCTATCAATATATCGCAGTAAGAGTAATGAAAAATACGGAAAATACAGAACATTCCAGTTTTTTATCTACCGTGGTACCTATTATAACACTTAAATTACTTATTATCAATATCCTTAAAAAAGATTTATGTCAAGTCTCATTACGTTTCAAATAGGTTTAAATATGTCAAATATTGTTAGTAGTAATTCGACAAATCTGCAAAAGTATTTCTATCTTATCTAAAAAGATATCTATTCTATACATATAATAAAATTGTCACTAATCTAGATCTGTACATGAAAAATATTAAAAAAAACATGATGCAGGGTCTTTATAAGAGCATGAGAACACAAAACAATGGTTTTTTATTTTGTCTGTTTGTCAGTATAGACATACTCATCAGACAGTACAGACGTATGTTTGTGCACGCAAGTTTCCGGGAATATAATGTCATGAACTTTACTTTACATTTAGTGGTTTTTTTTATATTAAAACCGTTAACAAATACAAATATTTTCATTCCATTACGGTAAGACATTTTATAAAAATTTAAATAGTAGAGATATTATTGGAGTATTATTTTTCGTGAGGCCTCCCCTCAGGATAAATAACACTCCAATAAAATAAAATACTACATTGAACTACCTATGTTGTAAAAAAAAAATATTTGGTATTTAAAATTAAAAAAAATAAATAAAAATAAACTAGAAATACTCCTACACGCAAAAATTACTTGACGGAGTTTGACGAAATTTCGAAGGGTTATAGTTTATTTATGGTACAAAGGGTACGTTTAATCTAAATCAAAATTTACGCGTATGATTGCGACTTCATACGCTAGTAAATAATATATCTGTAAGTTGGTGCAAGTCTAAATTAAACCAGGGATGTAATGGGGGTAAAAGAATGTAAAAATTCAAACTGAAAAATCTATATTTTACATACATTTACCATTTGTAGTTCCGTTTGAATATATATAAAGAAGCGCGGACGTCTAAAGAAATAGTGGTGCTAAGGAGCTCGGATTTCCAATAGGGACAGGCATGTTTGTGATAAGCATAGTATTTCTGGGTTTGGTCGTTTATTAAATATATTCGCAGTATTTTATATTATATAATGAAATTTATTGCATACTAGGAAAAATTGTGATTAGATTTAGGGTAACAGTTTCCTTCAACAATCAAAACATTGTTAGATTTATGTATTAAAGCTGATTATTGATTTTTTATTAATTTATCAAGTGGATTAATCTGTTAATTCCTAAGAGCTCAAATTAGCATTTTCCCTCTAATTTATTATATTGTGTCTTAAAAATTGTATATTTATGATGAATGTTATTGATATGAATAATGATGAATATTCTAATTTCATTGGTGATGTTATTTTTTTTTAACCTCGAGATATCCTTTATGGATACCATCTAATCCAGGGGAGGGCCGGGATGATTTTGTGAGACTCGCTGAGACTTCAGGATACCCACTAAAACCCAACGGCTACCCTCATCGCCATAACGGAACGCCACGAGATCGCTTTCGCACTGACTGCGACGCCGAAAAAGAAGACCTAACTTATCTTCTAATTAGAATTGGAACGGTATGAGGAAGTCACACATCGCAAAATTTTAGAAAATTCAGGTTTGGATTTTGCACGGTTAAATTTAATAAAAAATTATATATTTTCGTTATTTATATACGATTTATGTAGATTATCATCTTAATTTTTAATAATTTTTTTTATAAAATACTTACATATATTTTTGTGCCTTTATGCTTACATATATTTTTTATCAGAATTCATATTAGAAATGAATATATATTTCATAAAACGTACCTTTCAATAAAGTAAATTTTCAATTACCTTAGCACAATGAAAGTTTCATTGAAATCATTTAGAGCTCAAGTTTAAAACTAACTATTAAACCAATTAATTTTAAAGACTCTCGATAATATAATGCAGAAGTTTATTGAATTGTATTTGTAAATAGATATATAGGTACTACTTCGAACTTACTATGTAGTTACAATCTTGATTGTATATAAATACTTGAAGTATTTATTTATTTTATTTTAATAAACATTACATATTACATAAACTTGTTAAGTACGCACTATACATGGAATGTGCAGATTAAGTAAAGTACATTATATTTAACAACGAGGATTGCATCAGCCCGGCAACAATGAAGCAATGCTGACTCCGCAAGTAGTGACGCGTGAGAACGAGCTACGTTCCGCTTTTATTCCATAAATTGTATCACTTTTGATTCTAACATCGAACAATTGTCACCTATTTAGTTGTAATTAATAATTGTAATTAATTAATAAATTTCTGCTTCAGTAACATCGGTTTTTTTTGAGTCCTGCCTGTCGGCCTGACTTAATTGGCGCAGTCGGTAGGATACTCGAGGACTGCACTGCAAGGCACCTTCCACCATTGAAGACCAGACCCTGTGGAGCTGTTCCTGTGGTTTTCAAGCCGCGTTCGAGGATCCGAACTTACACGTCAGAACGGCAGCGGGAGTATCCAGCCATCGATACAGCAAGAAGACCAGAATGCAGATATTGTGAGTACATTAAAATCGTTTTAATGTGTTGCTCTCCCATCCTAGCCTTTTAAGTGTTATATTTTATATATTTTTGTCACCATTTCCTTTACTAGGAAATTGAGAAATCCTAGGTTAGTTGAATTTAGTAAAAATAGGAATAGGTATCACGATTCAAATAGGGAATTAATATTAAATTATAAATTTAATTCAGTTACGTGTTTGAGTTTATTTAATATGGCTGATTTGGACCAAATTTTTAAAGCTCTTAGATTAGTGCCAGAATTTGATGGCAATGTTAATGTGCTTACACGATTTATTCATTTGTGCGACCAGTTAGTAGAAGAAATTATAGTTAAAGATCCGTCAAATAAGTTATCTGAACTTGCTCTAATTAATGGTATATTGAATAGAGTTACGGGGCCCGCCTCCCGATTAATAAACGCGAACGGTATACCATCAGATTGGGCAGGTATCCGTAGCGCTTTGATAAATAACTTCGCCGATCAGCGCGACGAAACAGCGCTATATAACGACCTTGCATTGTTAACACAGGGGTCGGGTACACCCCAGGAGTTTTATGAGAGATGCCAGACACTTTTTAGTACCATAATGACATATGTTTCTTTACACGAAACTATTCAGACTACCATTGATGCTAAGCGAGATCTATACAAAAAGTTAACATTACAGGCATATTTAAGAGGCTTAAAGGACCCCTTAGGCGCCCGTATTCGGTGTATGCGCCCTATATCAATAGAAAAGGCGTTAGAATACGTACACGAGGAGCAAAATACCTTGTACTTGCAATCTAAAAATGATAATTATAGCTCAGATAAGAAGTCGCAACCTTTTACTCAACATAAATTATTAAATCAGCCTCCTCATAGCTTTAATATGGTTCCGCCAAAATTTTCATTTAATATGCCTATAGCCAACCCTTCCAGGCCTATGTTGCAACATCAGGGACCTCAGTGGAGACTAAATAATAATATCTATAATCAACCCGGTCCATCCCGTACACAACAAATGTTCAGGGCTGTGCCACCTAATTATAATACTTATAACGCGTTCCGAATGCCACAGCGTAATAATACATATACTACCCCGCAGTCTAGTTCGCAACAAGTTCGCCCAATGAGTGGTGTTAGTAATTTTGTTTCTAGAAATTTACCCCCGACTATTAGAGGTCATGATTGGTCAAAATTAGGTAATCCTCCCCCTAATCACTACTTTAAATCGAGAGAAATGAATTTTAATGACTGTTGTAATTACGATAATGCATATGACTATTATTATAACGATTATTACGATAATATAGAATACCCCGAATTTTACTGTACCGATTTTGTAGACCCTCAAATTATTCAAGAACAAGGCGAAATTAGTTATGAGAATAATAGTGAGGTTAATGAATCAAACCCCACTCCTAGTCCCACTAGTGGGCAAAATTTTCCGAAGCCTTTCAGATCCGACAAGCTAAAATAGAAGTAAATCTACAAACTCAGAGACAACTCCCTTACATACAGACAGACAACCCTCCATTAAAATTATTAATAGATACCGGAGCAAACCAATCGTTTTTAAGCCCTGACTCTGTAAGTAAATATTACAATAATATTAAATTAAATTACGATCCATTTGAAGTGAGTAATGTACATGCGGTAACCCGAAGCGACTATTCGATAACGGTGCCGTGTTTCTCAGAATTCAATGACAATAGTGATGTTACTTTCTTTATTTATAAATTTCACGATTACTTCGACGGTTTAATAGGGTCGGATTTATTAGATAAATGGGAAGCTACAATTGATTTTAAAACAAAGTCTTTAATTACAAGTTATGCGACCAACCCTATTCAGATTTATGACTCACGTAATGCGAATTTGTATGAAGAAGTTATACCAGCCGGAACTTCGAAATTAATTAAATTACCGATTAATATTAAAAACGGGAATGTATTTGTTAATGAACAAATAATTTCGAATTGCCATATAGTCGAATGTTTAACTAACGTTAAAAATAGCCGCGGAATTGTGGAAGTATACAACCCTAGCAAGAATGACATTATTTTTTCAATGGATAGACCGTTACAAGCAGAGTTACATAATTTTCAGTGCACTAAGTCCACAAAGCCACCCGATCGTGTTACAGAAGTCCTTTCAAAGTTAAGAACAGACCATTTAAATGATGAAGAACGTATTAACTTACAAAACTTATGTTCTCAATATGCCGATGTGTTTTATCTTGAAGGTGAAAAATTAACTTTTACGAGTCAAATTAAACATTCCATTAAGACCACTGATGAACAACCTGTATATACGAAAAGTTATCGCTATCCTTTTGTACATAAACAGGAGGTTCAAGACCAAATTAGCAAAATGTTAAACCAGGGAATTATAAGACCTTCTAATTCCGCCTGGAGTTCCCCGATTTGGGTTGTACCCAAAAAATCAGACGCATCTGGTAAAACTAAGTGGCGTATTGTTATTGACTACCGTAAATTAAATGAAAAAACACTGGACGATAAATATCCCATACCCAACATTGCGGACGTATTAGATAAGTTAGGAAACTGCCAATATTTTAGCGTATTAGATTTAGCTAGTGGGTTTCACCAAGTGGAGATGAGTCCCACTGATATTTCAAAAACAGCATTTAACGTGGAACATGGCCACTTTGAATTCTTGAGAATGCCAATGGGCCTCAAAAATGGTCCTTCTACTTTTCAACGGGTAATGGACAATGTGCTTCGAGATCTGCAAAACACTGTTTGTTTAGTTTATTTAGATGATATTATTGTCTTTAGCACCTCTCTCCAAGAGCATATAGTCAACCTTGAAAAAGTTTTTAAAAGATTGCGAGACTCTAATTTCAAAGTCCAAATGGACAAATCAGAGTTCCTTAAGTTAGAGACAGCTTACCTTGGCCATATTATAGGTAAAGATGGTGTAAAACCAAACCCAGACAAAATTTCAGCGATTAAAAACTACCCCCTTCCAAAGACACCCACAGAAATTAAAAGATTTTTAGGACTTTTAGGTTATTATAGGAAATTTATATGTGATTTTGCAAAGATTACTAAACCAATGACTCAATGTTTAAAAAAAGGCTCAAAAATTAATCTAGATTCGAATTATATAGAATGTTTTGAAAAGTGTAAAGTCCTATTGACGAATGACCCAATATTACAATACCCAGATTTTTCAAAAGAGTTTATTCTAACAACAGACGCCTCTAATTTAGCATTAGGTGCTGTACTCTCACAAGGTTGCATTGGATCAGATAAACCGATTGCTTACGCCTCTAGAACACTCAATAGTAGCGAGATTAATTACAGTACTATTGAAAAAGAGTTATTGGCAATTGTATGGGCAACTAAGTATTTTAGGCCTTACTTATTCGGTAGAAAATTCAAAATTGTAACAGATCATAGACCCCTTCAATGGGTTATGAATATAAAAGAGCCAAATTCACGACTTACCAGGTGGAGACTCAGGTTAAGTGAGTACGATTTTAATGTCATATATAAACAGGGAAAGTTTAATACGAATGCCGATGCCCTTTCTCGTATAGAGTTGCATAATGAAGAGACTAATTCTTTAATAGGTAATCCATCCGAAAACCCTCCTCATATAAGTGAGAACTCAGATACTGCGACAGTACACACCGATGCAGAAAATCCTATATTAGAAATACCCATTTCTGACTATCCCCTTAATAAATTTAATAGACAAGTTATATTCACCATAGTGGATGATATTAAAAGTAGGCCATCAGTTTCTAAGCCTTTTGAGTCACATATTAGGACACATATTCAGATATCTAAAAACAATATGAGACAGGATGTTGTAGATTCTATAAAAGAATTTATTAACCCAAAGGTAAAGACAGGCTTGCTTATTAACCCTACGTTAGAAATGTACTCTATTATTCCTATCATTCAAGATGCATTTAAATGTTCAGCTATGGATTTAGTATTAACGAAAATAGAATTAGACAATGTAAAGGACTATATAAAGCAGCAAGAAATTATTAAAAATTATCATGAGGGCAAAACGAATCATCGTGGAATCAACGAATGCTATTTGTCTTTATCACGCAAGTATTTTTGGCCTAAGATGAAAGACCAAATAACTAAATACATTAACGAATGCAATGTATGTGGTAGAGCCAAATACGACAGAAACCCCATAAAACAAAAATTCCACATAGTACCACCACCGACTAAGCCCTTTGATATAGTTCATTTAGATTTATTAAGCATAGAAAGCCAAAAATATTTAACCATTATTGATTCTTTCTCTAAATACGCACAAGCGTATCTGTTACAAGACTCAACAGCAGTTAGCGTAGTTCAAGCTTTACTCATGTTCGCAACACACCACGGAGTACCTATGACAGTAGTTACGGATCGTGGACCCGAGTTCACGAATCAAATATTTTTGGAATTTGTTAGGTTACATAGGATACAACATCATAAAATCCTAGCATGCACGCCTAATGAAAATGGTATGGTTGAGAGGCTACACTCGACCTTACTTGAACATTTAAGATTACTCAAATTAGAACGCCGTAGAGATTCAGTAAGTAATTTAATGCCCTATGCTCTTCTAGCGTACAACAGCTCGATTCACAGTTTCACAAAATGTAGACCCCTTGACATTATAACCGGACATTTAGACCCTCGCGACCCTTTAGATATAAATTTATCAGAAAATATCCTTCAACAGTATATGCTAGAGCATAAAAATAAAATGCAAAAAGTTTTTGATATGATAAATGAATTCTCATTGCACGATAGAACAAGAATTACCGAAAATATTAATAAAGATCGCGAAAATGAGCAAGAGTACTCTCCAGATCAACAGGTTTTCGTACGAAATCCATTAGCGTCACGACAAAAATTAGCCCCTCGTTATACCGGAGATGTAGTATTAGCCGATTTACCTATACATATTTATACTAGAAAGAAACGCGGACCGGTAGCGAAATCTCGTCTGAAGAGAGTCCCTAACAGCTCGCGCTTGTTACAGGATCCTCCTTCCACTTCTGAGCCTGGTTCAAGCGCAAGAGATAACACTTGACAGCCTAGATGACGGACCCGGCCTATTGCCTTTTAACCTTGGTACAACTAAAATTATTTCCCACTATCATTCTTTTATACAACCTGTAGATTTAGATATGTTGCGCAATAATATTAATATAATTCGAGACCAATTAAATAATATAACTTCTGAATTTCATAATAAGACATCTTCGTTATATGAACCACACGTTAAATATTTATATAGTAAAATTAAGGATTTATCTACCCAATTAGATACCTTCGAATCGACTCGATTTAAGAGAGGTCTTGTTAATGGCTTAGGTTCCATAATTAAGAGCATTTCCGGGAACTTAGATTATACAGATGCAATTAGATATGACAATGCTATTAAAATATTACAGGAAAACGATAATAAAATAGTTGCAGAAATTAATAATCGTGCCAGCATTAATAAAAACTGGATATTTAAAAGTTCAAACATACTATCGAATTTAGTCCATAATCAAAAAGAAATAAAGACTACTATTAATAATATATTACACAGCGATTTACAACGTGAAACAGATATGATTAAATATGCCCATCTAGCACAGTTTCTTTTTATATTATCAGACAATATAGAAGTCCTAGAAAATGAGCTTTCTAGATTAGAAAATTTATTAGCATTTGTTCGTGCAAAGAGCACACATCATCTTATGTTTAAGTTAGATACCCTTAAGGAAATGAAAGATAGGTTAAGCATTCTCTATAGCAGAGATACAATTTTGGATATTAGTGTTAGAGAGTATTTTGAAGTAATTCAATTAGGTTATTATTATAGGAATAGAGAGATAGTGTTAGTTTTCAAGTTCCCTGTTATTTTCCCCGTAACTTACAACTTATACAAGCTCTCCGTTGTCCCTAACCGAAACAAAAAGGTTCTTCTCCCTACACATCCTTTCCTAGCAACACATGATAATGATTTTATGTACATTGAGGCAGAATGCCCGAAGGCAAGCTTCGGTTATATTTGTGAAGGCAACTCTAATCTTTATTCAAACAACCATGTGGACTGCATACAGCGATTAGTAAGCACTCAAACCATCGACGAGACTTGCCAGTTTACTACAGTCGAGCTGAACTTTGAAGCAGTGGATCAACTTGATGACCGGCATTATGTCATCAACTTTCCCGAGCAGACTAATATTCACCTATCCTGCACGAAGTCCCAATACAACCGCATACAAGGTAGCTACCTAGTTACTATTCCAAAGGGATGTTTCATACAAACGAAATTGTTAAAAGTAACCAATAGTGATGACCGAGTAAGAGGTCAAGCCCTTAAAATCATGAACCTGTCAAAAGAAAATAACAAGAACCCTACTGCTGCTGAGAAAAAGATCAGATTGAACACTATAAACCTACATAGTTTGCATCAAAGTAACACTGAGATATCTATGGAAACACCTCTAACTATAGATAAAATGAACATTATACCGATATATACAGTTATACCTATATATGTACTACTACTCGGTGCATGTATACTTGGTATAGGAATTATACTGCGGAAAATGATTAAGAACCGACATCAAGTTATTACAATTGAACAAAACACCCCAACTGAAAAAGCACCGCAAAGAAACACCTATGCTGAAACTGCAAGGAAAAGCCATTCTGATCCTTCAAACCTTTCAGCGCTATTTCAAACTAAAGTTCATCAATAGTCGCTGATCTTCAGGAGGGAGATGTTAAGTACGCACTATACATGGAATGTGCAGATTAAGTAAAGTACATTATATTTAACAACGAGGATTGCATCAGCCCGGCAACAATGAAGCAATGCTGACTCCGCAAGTAGTGACGCGTGAGAACGAGCTACGTTCCGCTTTTATTCCATAAATTGTATCACTTTTGATTCTAACATCGAACAATTGTCACCTATTTAGTTGTAATTAATAATTGTAATTAATTAATAAATTTCTGCTTCAGTAACATCGGTTTTTTTTGAGTCCTGCCTGTCGGCCTGACTTAATTAACTAATATTTTATGACTTTGTAAAAATTCAAAATCAACATTTCAGAGTGTGAAAGCAAACTTCGTAGTCAATTACATAGTGCTGAACGAAGAAAAGACTATTATGCATCCATTCCACATACTGAGTGAGACAGCTGCAGGTTCAATCTTCTTACTTACCCTCCCAGTTTATACATTTCACTAACTATATTTACATCTCTATTTGGCTATTTGTCATGAAATAGCATAATTTAATAGAAGAACCGTTTGCTCTATTACACCTTTATTATGAATACTGTCAGCATTATTATTAGGACCTCCTAACTACCTAGAGTAGTGCAATAATACTAGACAATCTTCTGTTTACTCACAGTGTATATCTTAAAACCGTCAGAAACTTTATTTAGTCATATTGTATAAAAAAGCAATTTTAAAAATGTATATTTTAAATTTGAATTTGAACGGTGTGAGGAAGTCAAAAGATGAGTTAGGTCTTCATTCTCAAGTAATTTATTACACTGGTTCTTTCCTTAAAACTCTATTATTGGGACCTATTCTAACCTTTGTTGCAATAATAAAAAATAACATCACCATTGAAATTATAATTTCATGATAGAAATACAATTAGTAAGAGACATAATAATAAATGTGAGAAAATGATAATTTGGGCTCTTATGTTGAAACGGTTAGTTTTATGTAAAAGTATGTTAAATAAAATGTATCTACAAAAAATATTCCTACACTTTTTTTCATAGCACCAACCACTTTAAAAAAAAAATACAAAACTTTTCTAAGCTATATTATCCATAATATGTACATGTTTCCACGCCACTTATGAGGTATTGTACCTAGGTCGGTAGGCCTAATCCACGGTCTTTTCCAGTAAAATTTAATAGATGTCAATGGATTTAATGGACGGAGCATCAGGTGGCTTGGCTACGAATACTCACGAATATGTTCTGCGGTTAATTTTTCTTTTAGCATTGTGATTAAAAAAGAATTATTAGGAATGTTTGACAAAAATTGTTGTTGGCTAGTTGAAACTCTTATAAACTGATCAAAGATAATATCAAGAGATGCCAATGTGTTTGCCATACGGTGACGTTATACATACACATATTCAAAATATTTTTTAAATTCATCTTGAAATGCGGTCAACCGGTACTTTGTCATCACGAATTTTTATGGTGCTACTTATAGCTAATAGAGAAAGTATTTCATCAACATGTTTGAGTTTGATCAAATTGATTATCAAAGTGAGCTCCATGATTTTAGATATGGAAATTTCAACTTCGCGAACTTTATGACGATAAAATGAACAGCCATTTTATCGTTACCAACGACCCCAGTAGCGATAGATATAATGTTGTTAACGCCTGAGGGATTGTGACGAAAACCACTCTACAAGTTTTTGTGCATCTTCAGCTTCTTTCGTTACTCTTGAGTCACTTGCATCAACATGCTGATCATGCTGGCAAAGATATCATAGGGACTTTATTCATGCTTATTATGGACAAGACACCGTAAAATAAAATTGTAATTGTTTTTTCTCAAAACTGGTTGGTGTTGTGAAAAAAAAAGTGTAAGAACAATTGGTAGTTGTCTTATTTACCAATCCTTTAAAAAATAATGATAATGTTGTAACGCAGAAATTAAAACAATTCTTCCCTGAAATAAAATGCTTATAAAATCCTATCTAATATGACATGTAATGTAAAAAATGTAACAATGTGAAACATTGTGGTATCTACTTTATTTCCATAACATAATATTTCTACCACTTAATCAGGATTCTTCAAATAAAATAACTTTGTCGGAATTTACTTCCAGAAACAAATGAAATTACATTTTAACCTGTTTATAAGTACTAATAGGAATTTGGCTTGTATTTTTTTTAAGCTTCGTGACTGCATACGTACTTTTTAAACAAATAATTGAAAAAACCGTAGACACTTAATATTTTTTTTAATAACTCATCAACATTATTACCTACTTACTATGTGTAAGTACATAACACAGATTGTGGCTAAGTATTTCACACAGCCATCAAACTAGTAAGTGTAATAGTTGAATTTTGGAAATGATGAAAGAAATTATCTGGAATAATCTCCCATGATTGAATAAAAGACGCCGATACAAGAGATCACGTACCTTTTTTAATAAGACTCCAACTTGTTAGTAAGGGACGCTTATTTTATAAAGTAATTGTAGGTAAAATTGCTTTCTATCTTACCAAAGCGAATTGAAACAAATACTTTGTTCATATTCTTTTTAAACTACTTTTAATCTGAATAAAAATAGGAAAACTAAAATGTATATGTTTTTAGAAAGCCCAATATCAATAATAACCATTACACGAAACAACACAAAGGAACATATTGTACCCACAAAGTTATTGCTTAATACAAAATAATTTATTATCCTCAATTTTAAGGTTCTAGTTAATCACTGTTATAGATAACTTGTGTAGTGTGTGTGTAGTGTAGTAAAAGAACACACCTTCCCATTTGTATTTCATTAGTTAAAATTATTATAAACCTTAGTTTTCTGAAAGTGTTGATAGATATCTGTATTATGTTATTTAATCTTGAGTATTTATTTATTCCACGGACAGGATGTTTCTTAAACCAACTTCTCCAAAATCTAAAATATCTGTATACATTTTATATGTGAAACGGCCTTTGTAAATAGAATTTAATAAAATCCTTCGTAGTATTTTTTTACCTTTCATATTCTCAAATTATCGAAATGATACTTGAAATCTAATGCCTGATTTTCATAGCTTGAGCTTAGTTTACATAAGAACTTTGACCTTGATGTTATGTTTTCTTTGTATGTAGTATCCAATATTCGATTCAATCCATAATCGACAAATGAAAATAATTTGTTTTACTACTGTAATAAAACATTGAGTGCACATAGTAATTTTTCAGACAAAGAACAACTTTGTCCATTAAAAAGACAATGATTCTCAACTTTATAAGCTTTGATAGGTCTGCTTTATCATAAAGAAAAGCATTTGTTAAATTCGTTTTAACAAATGACTTTCTGTTATTTTTTAACAAAATATTTTATAATACCAAGGTTGAATGAATTATAACTTAATATTATAAACCTGGTTTTTAGTTCGAGGCAGAATTTTTTTATTGTGTATAGGTACATAGTATTACTAGCAGTCTCTTAAATTCGAACGGATTAAATATGAAGTAAGAGAATATAAGTACCTATATAAGTAACAAACCCAGGTCTTCCATAATTAAAAAAAATAAGATAGTAAATCGTATTAGCAGATTAGTAGAATATTTTTTTATAATTATTATAATTCCAAATCATTATCCTTCCACAGAAATATTCTCATTTCTTATCCTTATAACAACCAAAGTATCCGGTACTAAGTACTCTCAACTTGATTGGGGATATAATTGGGTAAAAAAAAAAATATAATATCATACTTTATTTTATTTTTAAAAAGTTGACTTTGTTCATAATTCATCTGTATAATATTCTACATTAATAAGTTATATCAATGAACAACCAGGTGTGACGTTTAAATTGCAATAGCTTGAAAAGGATGACGTCATTGCAATTATAGTAAATTAAATATAACATAATGTAATCTGTAAAATCTAACACATGTATGGTATTAAAAAAATAAAAGGAAGGAATTTTATTTATTACTAGCTGCTGCACACGACTTTTTCTAAACTCCTTACCTCTTTTGCTACAAATTATAAACGTATAATCAATTAAAATATACACAAATTCAGTTATTATTATTTTTGTTATAATAAAAATTGCAACCAATTTCTGAGCTTACTTGTTTTAAGGAGAAAAATATTGTATATGTTTAGTTTGATAATAAGATAACAGTGCACGAAATTTCATAAAAATCCGCTAATTTGTTTATGTATTTAAAGTTTAAACTAAGTTTTAATTCTATTGGTAAGAACTTCCAAAGCTAAAGTATCTTCCAAAGGAAAGTACATAATAAAACAAGACTTTGGCGATATGTATAAAAAATCGTTAGGCAATTTAGGTCTATTAATAATAAATAAGTATGTATGCTTTTTTGTAAAGTATGAAAGATTTCCCGATGTAAAAAGCTTTTTAAATGTTAACATGTTCAATTTCATTAAAACACCTTTGTAGATTTGTTGTAGTTATAGTCCAAATTGTTTCCTGAGTATTTCCATTGGAATTAAAAAATCTACAACACGTAGAATTTGCTTAATGCAAGAATAAATACAACTATATAAAAACAAACAGACCTTAAATTAAAAATCCATTTGAAATTGTATATACTGAACACATAGAATATTACAAGCTTTGTATGACTATTTTATTACAGATGTACCTAAACATTAAATTTATTATTATCAACAGTATTGTTACCCTGACGCCCTTACAAAATGTTTTAAAAGGGTATTACAACAAAAATAGGGAACATGCAAAAAAATTTAAATGGTCTCAAATATTTTTTTTTCGATTACTTTTTATCATCTTATTATAATAAAATCATTTTTTTAAAATTTACTAATCATTTAAGGCCATAAAATAATTTATGAAAAGTGTAACTTTAGGGAGCGAAATTCAAAATTCCAAAACGCGCCACCATTGGTCGAAAGGAAATGTGACGTCATTTGACACACCATTCAATATATCGGCGTTTAAGTTCATACTGTGGTATCAGTGTGACTGAGAAAAATAAATAATTTAAACCTATATTTTCGTGCTTAAAGGTTTTATTAAATGATACAATTGTTTAGGTAATCTTAAAAACATTTTCTAAATACTCAAACAACTCTAACAAAACAAATACCTACAAACTCTTTTTGAATAGCAGTTAGCATGCTACTACACAATACATTTTTAAAATGTTTCTGCCTCTGAATCATTTTTCACTTCACTTGACTCAGATAAATAACTTGGTTGATAATCAGCAGATATAGAAGATATAAGATGCTATAGAAGTATTATCAGCTGTGTTTTCAGTAAACAATTTTCTTTTTAAAACAGATAGTTTTACTTTTAAAACTGTTGTGTAACAATGTTGTGTGTTAAATGAGGAAATGGTGACAATGCTACATTTTGTTTTTCAGCAGGTATATTTACATTGAAACCTTTACTTCCATACTTCGGTTTAATATTAACTTGCACAGCTTAGTCACTTGGTAATTTATCTTTAATATGCGCAAAGCAAGGCTCTGCCTTATGATCATCACATTCAATAGGAGAAGTACTGAGTCTTGGCTGATTAATATCACAGACATTTGTATGGGCAGTACTAGGACTTACTACCTATATCACTTCTTTGTAAAGGTCACCAATTTTTTTAAACACTGCTTTTGATAGCTAACTCTTAAAAGGCTTCATTAACCGATGTCAATCTTTGCCTTTTGACTATGCACATTTTCATTCTATCAGCTGTTGTTTTTGCCACAAAAATATATAAGGAACTCCTTTCTTCAAACTTAGATTACATCTTTCTCCTTGTTGTTTCGTTACACATATTATATTCAATACAATTTGCTGTATCTTCCTTAACCTGAAATAAATCGACAGACCATAAAAATTGCGTAAAACAAAAAAAGATTACGGTTTTTATAGAAAGTTATACTGAAATTTGTAAGATAGGTTAGGTTAATTTTAAACTCAAATTTTCTAATGTTTAATACTTACTATAAATTTAAACTATTAGATTAAACTTATTATAAATAAAGTATACTTACGTTAAATTGATCTTCACAACCATATAAACACGATTTAGGACATATATTATCCCTTTTAATTACCGTACACCATTGTTTTTGTATTTTCGCATCTCTTGGAATACAAAAAACACTTTGTCGGGTGTTTTTCTAATACTATTTTTGCACTCCGGTACTATACAATACTCGTAAGATGATTTTTATCTTCTTCCATGACTTGTAAAGCAATTAAAACTTAAAATATCTATGAAATTGCTAAAAAGTTCATAGTAAACATTCACTGGATGTATCATTTGACGTCACGCAAAGCGCGCGCAAAATGGCGGTGTTTAAACGGTTCAAATTTACTCAATGTTTTAATTTTCACTTTGAAAAAAAACTAGAATCTTTTCAAGCCTATTAATATTTTTTTCTACGATATAGAGAGGTAAATGATTAATTTACGTCAAAAAAAAATTACGTGAATGTTCCCTATTATTAAAATGATGTTGATTGACTATTATTTTTATGAAGTATTATATTGAAGTCTAAATTCCTGCAAATATATAGTAAATTGTTTTGTTGGCAATTGCCGTAATATTCTTTTCAGGTAAATTTTACGTAAAATACGTGAGCTCACAATTTTGTTCGTAATTTTCGCTGAAGCCTGCAAATATGATTATAAAAAACCTTACAAATCTACTTGTGTCATTTGAATCTTGTTGTCCGGAACACGGTCATTTTGTACAGGATCTCTACTTATTATTTTTGTTTCGGTCGGTCGTGGTGTGAATAAAACATTCAAATTTTATTCGTCTTGACACTCTGTACTTTGTTAAAATAAAAGTGTAATTTATCTACAAAAACAATAAAGAATACAATTTTATTATTAGATATTAATATTATATTATCTGCCAATAATATTCTGGGAAGGTTTTTTCCCTTGTCAATGTTTTAAATTTGGTCGTTTTTTTATTCGAATGTGCTAAAGATTTTAAGATATAAAGATTTTATCTATTAAAATATGGAGTTTATCGGAGAATATTGTGAAAGCAGTATCACTCACTGAACATTGGTTCATAATATTTAAAATTTGCAAAACCGTACGAACCCATTGGTAGAGGTAAATTTAAGGCTTTGTCTTACTCTTTTACATATAAGCGGCTCTCCACGATTTTTTCTATAAAATATCAGACAACTACGACTGGTAGTAGAGTGACATCTAGAGTTTGAAGTTTTATAAGTGCAATGTGTGCCTATTGGATTAAAAAAAATACTTTTAAAGGCTTAGATTTTGCCTTTTACTTGACAAAAACTATAAGCACTACGACGATCAACCCATTTCATATAACTAAAAACGTGTGAAATGGATAGGGCTACCAAAACCGGGACCCATAAAACGTTCTCTATGAAGCAAGATGCGCTTCTTTCTTAGGATTCAGGTCTCCTTGGGTTCAAGTTGTAATTCGATTATTTTATATCATAGTAATCTGAAAAACCAGTTATGCTTGAATATGCTCCAGAACATTATATTACGAACAGCATACATTTCAATAGGCTGCCTGTAATACTACTATTTTTCGTTTGACTAAAAACATTTTGAAAAAATGTTATGTGGTCACTTATTTCTTTATTTTTTTATATGTCAAGTAGTGTCAGTAAAGTTAGGAAATGGTATTTGTTAACATACATAAGGGAATTATGGTACATAACAAACACACGATCGGAAAATTTGTGTTCAGTGTTTTAATAACACATTTTTTCATCTATGTGTAAAAAGTAATCGATTAGATTCAAATAAATTGTTGTTTTCGGTAATAATAAAAAATGTATTTTTATTTCGTGGAAACAAATTAAATCTTTTGTGAAAACAAGACTTAATAACACTAAGAAAACAAAAGAAAAGAAACAAAAACCACAAATACAAACTTGTGTCTGAAATCGAAACTACGTATGGAAAAATTTCAGATCGGAATCGACTTAATATAATCCAATTTAATCCCAGAAAGACACAGATTTGCGCTTTCACCATTAGGACGTATAACCTTTCAAGAAAAGAGTTATGAAAACTGGTTATGAAGGCACCGATTTATAAAAAAACTATTATTACTGATCCTTATTTTTAACTTATACGGCAAAATGTATTTAAAATCAATGAAATAATAACAGAATTAGTTCGTCGATGACATTATTTAAATAATCAAACCGTAATCGCTTGTCCTGCCCTGAAAATATAAAACATCCTGGAATTAGCTAGCGCTATCTACCCCAGTGGCGTAGCGTGAGTGTCGGCTGCCCGGGGCGGAAGACAATTTTGCCGCCCTCTTGTTTAGGTATTTTATTTTAATGTATACTATGCATTACATACATTAATTATAGAGAACTTTTCGGAGAGAACAGTCATCATTATTTTGTATTATACAGGCTAGATTTTAAATAAAAAACAGTTTATCTAAGTTTTACAATCACGTTTATTAATACAAAAATTCTTTTACTTTAACCAATTAGATACATTGATTTAACTTAGGTACCTATCACTTAAGATTAGGTACACCTTGAGGATCGACAAGATTAAATAAAATCAATTTTTATTTAGAACTAGAACGATACTATTATATAACATTTTTATTTTTATTGAAAAGTAATATGAGTATTTCTTAAAAAAACAAAACAAAACTTCCGTCTTTAATTAAAAATTTATACGTCTACTTTTTTTAAGAGCAAAGTCTTTTATTGCACCGTCAATGTCTATCGCATCACACACCTCTTGCTCAATAGACAAAATAGCCAAATTAGTTAGTCTTAGAGTACTCATTGTCGATCTTAAATAATTTTTAATCAATTTCAATTTTGAAAAACTTCTCTCACAGCTGGCATTGCTTATAGCAACTGTGAAAAATATTCGGAACATTATTAAAATATTGGGCAGAGTATCTTCCAGCTTGAATTTAACAATAAATTTAAATAACTCAAGTGAGTCTGCATTAATCAATTCATTTTCGTTGCCTGTAGCAACAACGAAAGTCCGCGGTCGAAGTCTTTCCAGCTTGAAATCCTGCTCGTCAATTTCGTCAGATGCGTAGTCTAGATTACATTCAGTGTTGTCTGGATCTAATAATATAGCCGGTGTTAGATAAGCAAACTTATCCGTTAAATTCTGTAGCTGTTGAAAACGCTCACGAATTTCTGCAATAACTCTATCTAACGAAGAAAACAGCTTTCGTCTCAACTCATTTTCACAAGACAAGTTAGCATCTCTAGTTCCGTCATCAAAAATATGCTTTCTTGTTATGCGCCTCCGAGGTTTTATGGAAATTCCAAGTTCTTCACACATATTTTTTGCATAACCTACAGCGCCATTTGCCCATTCCTCTCTTTTCTCTGTCAATATCATCTGCAAAGCATTTACTTTCTGAGCGCACAATCTTATGTCAAGTCCCCTTGTTTGTAAATATTTTTGTGCATCATTCACTTCATGTAGCACCGGTTGCCACAGGCCCAAAAAACAAAGAAAAGAAAATGACAGGATCGAAACTAGTAAAGTACCTGCATCTGTCCTAGTGTTTAAGCTTTCACCTGCCTCCGTCAGTTCTTCCAAAGTGACGAGAATATCTTTGTAATGATGCCATGTCACATTTACGGCATCGCCTCTTGCACTCCACCGCGTGTCTTGAACCCTTTTTAAGCTTTTGCCTGTAGCTGTTATCAGAACTTCCCAACGATGTGTCGATGAGGAAAAAAAAGAATAGCAACGTTCTAAAGTGCCGAAAAAAGTTAGTGAATCCACCTCAACTGAGGCAGCGTGTAAACAAACTAGGTTTAACGAATGATTTGAGCAAGGTACGAATTCAGCTTTAGGGTTTATTTCTCGAATTCTTTGCTGAACTCCTGAATACTTTCCAGCCATAACAGCAGCATTATCATATGCTTGGCCTCTACAGTTGCTTATATCTAGGCCATCAGCTTGAATTTTGTCCAAAATCATCTTTGAAATTCCTTCAGCAGTTTTGTCTTTAGTTTCAATGAAATCTATAAAAGATTCCATTACTTTTACTTCCTGATTTTCAATTACTACGTATCTTAATACCTGACTTGTTTGATCTTTATGAGAAAGATCTGAGCTCCATCACGCTGGACCCCGACTTAAAAAAATCCTTACTTTTTTTCGCTCATATTTAACTACAAACGATACAAATGATTGTAGTGAAGTTCATTTTTTTGTAGTAATAATAATTACGCGGCAAACCCAATAAACACTGTTCTCAACCAGAAATATTAATAATACTGCTCTAAAAACTTTTGAAATACACTCTAAATCGTTTGTAATTTATTTTAGTGAAAAAAAATATTTTTTTATATTTATAATTTCCGAGAAAAATAAAAAATTAAGAAAAAAAAATAAGTTTTAAAAAGTTAAAAAAAACCTTTTCGAAAACTACAAACGATACTAATGATTGTAGTAAAATTGATTTTTTTGTAGTACTAATAAATACGCGGAAAACCTAAAAACGCTGTTCTCAATCAGATATATAAATAATACTGCACTAAAAACTTTTGTAGTACACTTTAAATCGTTTGTAGTTTATTTTAGAAACGATAAAAAAAAATTATTTGTATAATTTCCGAGAAAAATAAAAAATTTAGAAAAAAAATTAAGTTTTAAAAAGTCAAAAAACTTTTTCGAAAACTACAAACGATACTAATGATTGTAGTAAAGTTGATTTTTTTGTAGTACTAATAAATACGCGGAAAAACTAAAAACGCTGTTCTCAATCAGATGTATAAATAATACTGCACTAAAAACTTTTGTAGTACACTTTAAATCGTTTGTAGTTTATTTTAGTGAAGATAAAAAAAATTATTTGTATAATTTCCGAGAAATATAAAAAATTAAGAAAAAAAATTAAGTTTTATAAAATCAAAAAACCTTTTTGAAAACTACAAACGATACTAATGATTGTAGTAAACTTGATTTTTTTGTAGTAATAATAAATACGCGGCAAGCCTAATAAACACTGTTCTCAAACAGAAATATTAATAATACTGCTCTAAAAACTTTTGGAATACACTCTAAATCGTTTGTAGTTTATTTTAGTGAAAAAAATTTTTTTTTTATATTTATAATTTCCGAGAAAAATAAAAAATTAAGAAAAAAAATTAAGTTTTAAAAAATCAAAAAACCTTTTCGAAAACTACAAACGATACTAATGATTGTAGTAAAGTTGTTTTTTTTGTAGTACTAATGAATACGCGGAAAACCTAAAAACGCTGTTCTCAATCAGATGTATAAATAATACTGGAATAAAAACTTTTGTAGTACACTTTAAATCGTTTGTAGTTTATTTTAGTGAAGATAAAAAAAAAATATTTGTATAATTTCCGAGAAATATAAAAAGTTAAGAAAAAAAATTAAGTTTTAAAAAGTCAAAAAACCTTTTCGAAAACTACAAACGATACTAATGATTGTAGTAAAGTTGATTTTTTTGTAGTACTAATAAATACGCGGAAAACCTAAAAACGCTGTTCTCAATCAGATATATAAAAAATACTGCACTAAAAACTTTTGTAGTACACTTTAAATCGTTTGTAGTTTATTTTAGAAAAGATAAAAAAAAAATTATTTGTATAATTTCCGAGAAAAATAAAAAAATAATTTTAAAACTTAAACTTAATTTAAAACTTAAAACTTAATTTAAAACTTAATTTTTTTTCTTAATTTTTTATATTTTTCGAAAATTATACAAATATTTTTTTTTTATCTTCACTAAAATAAACTACAAACGATTTAAAGTGTACTACAAAAGTTTTTAGTGCAGTATTATTTATACATCTGATTGAGAACAGCGTTTCTAGGTTTTCCGCGTATTTATTAGTACTACAAAAAAATCAACTTTACTACAATCATTAGTATCGTTTGTAGTTTTCGAAAAGGTTTTTTACTTTTTAAAACTTAATTTTTTTTCTAAATTTTTTATTTTTCTCGGAAATTATACAAATATATTTTTTTTTTATCTTTTCTAAAATAAACTACAAACGATTTAAAGTGTACTACAAAAGTTTTTAGTGCAGTATTATTTATATATCTGATTGAGAACAGCGTTTTTAGGTTTTCCGCGTATTTATTAGTACTACAAAAAAATCAATTTTACTACAATCATTAGTATCGTTTGTAGTTTTCGAAAAGGTTTTTCTTAACTTTTTAAAACTTAATTTTTTTTCTTAATTTTTTATTTTTCTCGGAAATTATAAATATAAAAAAATATTTTTTTTCACTAAAATAAATTACAAACGATTTAGAGTGTATTCCAAAAGTTTTTAGAGCAGTATTATTAATATTTCTGGTTGAGAACAGTGTTTATTGGGTTTGCCGCGTAATTATTATTACTACAAAAAAATGAACTTCACTACAATCATTTGTATCATTTGTAGTTAAATATGAGCGAAAAAAAGTAAGGATTTTTTTAAGTCGGGGTCCAGCGTGATGGAGCTAAAGATCTGGAGTGCTGTCGAATATAATTGAATAATACTTAGCCTTTTTTATTTGTCCGATAATATGTTGGCGAACTTTATTTCCCAAAATGGCAATAAATTCGTTTTGTATTTGTGGTGACATGTAAGTGATTGAAATTTTGCCAGATATTTTAGACCTTACAAGATGTTCACGAAGTACAGGATCGTATTTTGCAATTAAATTAACCAATTCTAAAAAGTTTCCTCTATTGGTGCCGGTGTCGTTTTCTATATGTCCACGTAAAGCCAAATTTTGTTTGGCAAGGAATCTTATAATATCAAACATTCTGATAAGAATTTCCTGCCATTTCTTTATTTCTTTTGCCACTATGTCTTGCTCTTTTTTGTCAATAGTCTGTAATTTTTGAAGTCTGCTCTCCAACTCCTTCCATTTGCAATAATTTTGGATGTGTAGTGCACTTGATTCGTGACTTGAAACCTTAGGATTTAATTTCCACCAAGTATTAAATCCATCAGATGAGCAAAATTTAGATCCATTCGGTGTACTTACGTTCTCAAATAAACGACAACAAAAGCAAAATAATGATGCTTTAGCTGGAGAATAAGCCATCCAAGTACGTAAAACTTTTTCGCCGTTAGTCAATGTACGATAAAACCAATCCTTAGTAAGCCTTCTTGTCTCTCCTTTTGATTTTAAAGAGCACGAATCTGAGCGTGTTACTGTTGACATTTCAGCGAATTTAGTATCAATATGCTGAACAATTTCCTGTCCTTGCTGAATGAGATGCAATCGAATATTGTCGTCTATGTGTTCAGGCCATTTTCCAATATCGTCGAAATTTTCCTTTCGTCTTTGGTACTGAATAGCAGACAATGATGATGTTGTATCAATCTCTGTTTCGGAACTATGCATGTCCATGTCTGAACATACAGATGGAGACACTAATGCAGTGGATGTTGTTGGAATTTGATCTTTAGGAACAATGTCAAGTTCTTGTATTTTTTCAGCTTGTTCTGGGTTTAAAGGCCCAGTTGTCTGTGATGAATTTAAGCCTAACGAGGAATCTGACGTGTCAGGAACAACACTTTTCACATATTTAAGTAAAGCTTCTTCATTTGCTCTAATATTTTCCAACTTAGCTCTTCTCTTATTACGGTAAGAAGCCCCACTTTCTTTTACTCTTTTCATTTTTGATGCTAAAATCAAAAAAATATTAAATGAGAAAAGTACAAGTTAGTGTTGTAAACAAAATTATCGAACATTTCAAAAGAAGTACCTAGGATATTAAAAAAAAACCTTGCTTTACTGAAATTTTCCGTTTTTAGGGTTTTGTACCCAAAAGAAAAAAAATTGAGCCTTTATCTATCTTTACTTTTATAAAATCATTTCATTGACCGTCTGTCTGTCAAGACCTTTTTTCATAGGAACGAGTACTTACTTACACATATTAAATTGAAATTTATATCACAGTTTCCGATCAAGATCCCTTTGAAATGTGAAAATACTTTTATGCACTTCGGCGTTTCTTTTTTATTTTAATAAATTAAAGTTTGAAGTTTGAACAACATATCGGATAGTCCAACATACAATTAGATAAATATAATATTTAATACTCACTCAGTTGAAAGTTGTTCAATAATTTCACAACCACTACACGCACTTATTTGCACAAAAATCACAATTTGGAAAGCGTAACATAATTAAAATACGAGACAATGTGAATTGGACAACTGACGATCCATCAATAAAACTTTCTTTGAATTGTCAAACTTTGTCAAAGCACGTAATTCCCCGTACCTTAAAGGGGCTTTCTCGAACGTGTGATAAACTATATTGAACTTAATATATATGTAATAGAAGTCATTCTCGCTGATTGTTAGTCATAAACGGGGAATTCCCACAAGTCAGTATAGACGTTGTTGCCAGTCGCTACAAAATATCATTCAAAGAAAAGGAATTCCCCGAATTCGTCACAAAATAAGTAATGAAAAATTCCGTGCTCCTTTCAATCGGTCCAAATTTGTAGTTACGATAAAAATATATATTTTTTATTTATTGTTAAATTTTGCCGCCCCCTATAAAGTGCCGCCCGGGGCGGGCCGCCCCCGCCGCCCCCACTACGCTACGCCACTGATCTACCCACTCCAATTATAAAACCAAACCATATAGATATGCGCTTTTCTTGTAACATACATTAGGGCCCCATTTATCCATATGCTATACTAAACTTATTTTAGTCTTTTTCATTAATACCGCCATCTTTTCTCCTTCTAATTTTCTAACGAATTTATTGATAGAGATGATCTTCCGTGTTGATATTAATTTCACTTGTTTGATACCAATACTAAAATATACATTAACTTAACTTTTTTAATTGAGACGATAAGATCGTTATGGGTGCCTTTTTTTCTTTATAGTTTTTTACGACGAGTTTTTCTTTCAACCATGAATTAAACTACGATACGGTTGATGGTAATGGTAGTCCTGGTATTATATAATCAAACTCAAATATCAAAAATCAAATAAAAAAATATACCAATAAACAATATATATTAATCAAATTAAATTATCAAAAATATACCCATAAATGACAAGCAAGTTGGACAACAATAAACAAAAATAAAAATAACAGTGAAAAAAAGACTGTCAGTTTCAGACTTCAGGATTGACAAACATAAGTTATAAATTTATAGATAACTTTTTACCAAAAATATGTAAATATAAATACCATATATAAAATATGACTTTTTAGTATCGAAACTTTCATTTATTACTTTAATACTGAAAATATATAGAAACTAACACATCTCTCCTTTCATTGTAATGAAGTAAAATAAATGAAAATTTTCTTCAATGCACCTTAGGTTGGGAACAATTTAAAGGGTCATTCCAGTTCTATGAAAGTTATAAAAGGAAGTCGTTTAGCCGTGTTTTACCATTTTCTATGATATGCCTAAAATATCCATTTCGTCATTTTGGTAGTGAAAACATAATTTAAATAATTTTCAGGAAGATAAATAGCTATAAATTTAATTTTAATTTAATTTTAATTTTGTTTTTATTATTATATTGTTTTTTGGACTGTATTTTAAACTTTGTGGTGTGCAATAAGGTATATTATTATTATAAAATTTTGATGAGGACAATTCTGACTAATATATATTTTTTTATTTGATAAGATAATTTAAATATCTTATTTAAAACATTTTAAAGATCGAGTGAATAAGAACATCAATTGTATTCATGATTTAATTACGAAATATTGCATATAAACGCACAGAACAAGATGTGAAAAATAAAATACCTATTATATCACAAAAGCTTTATTTCAATTAATTTTCTATTAAAGGTTTAATATTTATTTTTAATAAAATGTTTATATTTTGTAGTATTTATTAAGAAATTTCCCACCATACCACAATCAATAGTCCCTGAACCGGTAGAATGATGTTTTGATAACTTCTTTTAACATTATTTAATAATCTAACTCGTGTTAAAAAGATAATTTATAGTTATCTTACTTTAGGGCATTGTACCAATCAAAATATAAAAAAGGCTATCACCTGCGTAAAAATCTACTCTATTAGATGTTGTAAAAGCCTTGACCAATCCCAGGATTACTTCCCGGCAGTAATTTGCGTAACGTAATCTTGAAGGTATCAAAAGTTGTAGTTTGTTAATTGTTTGGTTCGGAAACTAAATTGTTCAGATTAATTTTATTTTAGTCGATAAAGTCATTGAAGTTAATTATGAATTTTAATTATCTTTGTAAATAACTGACTGAGAAAATATGAAATTGAAAAATGCTTGCTTTATAGAATAATTTATAATGGGGAGAGTGCCTTTTTTATTTATATGAAGAATGGAATTAAATTCAAGACTGATTAATGAAACTCTTTGAGAAATTCGAGAGTACTTGAGTTATTTTCTTAAACACGTTTCCTCTTAAAAGATTTTGAAAGCCAACAATATTGAAATTTCCAATTGGAAGTAAGATTACTTTCTGTACTTTTTATTTCTGTAAAAGTGGATATTTTCCTTACATGTATTTTGTTAATTTTGTAACCATAAAATGATGTACTTTGTTATTGAACAAAGTACATTAATTGAACACAAATAATAGATTGCTTAAGACTTCAATTATAGTTTAAATTAATAGTGTATGTAGGAATGTACCTATTGAATAAACAAAATGGCGTGTTTTAAACATATTTACTTTGGAACAAGATATTAACTTAATTAACAGTAAAATATAAATTACTAGTTACTTACCATTTACTAGCAACTTAATTAACAATTAAAATATAGGTTACTAAATACATCAATTAAGCTAAGACCTATTTTCAAGTTCAAAACGATATTACTGATAGCGAACTGGGAATAAAATATCTTTTAAAATTATAGTAATCAAGCTGGATTGACTGATAAAAACATTAATACAGAATTGTTTAAGCCTATCGCTAAAACATACAATAGAATTAAATACTTTTTTTATCGTTTTGTGGTGTTTTTGTAGATAGTAAAGTATAATCAAGTATTAAGCGTCGATACATATGTCAGCCCTGAAAGAGGATTAGGATAGTTTATAAGACTGATATTGTAGCTTTGACGTAAATTATATGATATGCCTGTTTAATTTAAAATATGAAAAATACTTCCATGTTTCATATACAAAAAGAAATATTTATCTGGGTAACGAATTTATGTATACATCTTATATCTTCCATTGGCATCTTTTAGGTAATATATATTTTTAAAATATGAATATAATATTCTACTCAGTTTTTTTATATTGTTCAGAAATCATCATAAATTGATTGTCAACATTATTCTATTTTAAATATATTTTATAATATTTTCTTTTATATAGGTTTACTTATTTTTTGATGGCAAATATTCCGAATTAGTTTTTAGAAGCCTATTGATAACACGATTATTCGTACAAAAAACTAAAGTCTATATAATTTAGATGTATTGAGATAAACAGTTTAATGTATAAAAATCTTAATAATTAATTACAAGATTAATATTCCTCATGGTCATTAATAAAATTGTGACCGTTTTAAAGTGTATTCTATAACAATATACTGAGAATAAAAAAACCACTGTAGAAATATTAAAATTTTCTAAAGTAAGAATATACTTAAAGTATTTTATATTTCTTGTTAGCTTTTATTAATTTAGTTGCTAAATAAACAGTTATTTTGTTCAAAAATACCTAACTAAATTCAGTCCATTTTTTATATTAAAGCTACAGAATGTTATTAAAGTTGATTGTATTTATAAAATCTTCTTTGAGCTTTGAACTTTGAGCTTCATAATAAGTTGAAAAAATAAACTAAATCGCACAACGGTTTTCCTGCTACTGCGTGTGAGAAATTTATTAACTGACATTTGTAAGTACCTACCTATAAAAAATAATTCATACCTTAACTTACTCAAACTCAACCACTCATTATTTTTAATAGCTTGAGGTCAAATAACGAAAATTCAAGAAATGTTGTAAATTTTGTAAAAAACTACGTTAAGAGTTTTGAGAATGATGAACGATTATGAAACCTTTATACTTTTAGGAGTCGGCAGACTGGCGTTTAATTTAATATTAGAACCGCTTAGTAAGGTGATCTATGAACATGGTAAGTATTATTTATATAAATATTTTGTGTTTTCTTATTTCTTGAAACTAACTTAGTAAATGTTTTTTAAGCTTTATTCGTTATATTACAAAAACAATTATAAATTTTGTTTCTATTTGAAGAACAGTTTCCTTAAAGTAAGAACCTTTAACTTGTGTACTTTAAATATATATATATATATACTCCTTTTTTTTAACTTTCCCCAAATTTAATTAGTTCAATTATGAAACCGTACAAACTCAGACCACGAATATAATATTTTGACGGTACAAAAATAAAGAACTCTAAACAGTACATCCTAATTTGTATTTCATACCAAGAATATTATTATTGAAACCTAATAAAATTCATTCATTCAATTATGATATTTTTCAACGAAACGTCAACGGTCTTATCGTTCATTGCATTCAGTCTTTGTTCTGCTGACGGACTGGGCTTTGCCTAAATAGATAACTTGCCAGTCGGAGTGTTAGGGAAAATCTTTCTGTTGTAAATTCTAAATGGAAAAGATATATTTTACTTATCGATACCTTGTGAAGAAAACTTTTTTTTTTAAGTACAAGTAAGTGTAGGTTTATATTTAGAATTTGTTACAAAAATAATAAGTGGGTTTGTGTTTAAATTAATTTATTAATATAATCAAAAATAATACAACCACACATTAAACCTTATAATTTATAAAATTAAACAAGTACAGGAGAATGTCTTAAATAATGACAATAATGCCAAGATAATGTTAAGAAGAAATTGCCAGCTAGACTCAGCGGTGGGTTACTTGAGATAATACTTTATTTTAAATTATATATATATTCATTACTAAAATAGTAATATCCTAGGCGCCACTGACAAATAACAAGCGAAGACATATATATGATCCTCCTGCTTGTCAGTACTGGAGAACCACAGTCAAACACTTGTTCTTTATAAAAGTTTCAAAAATGGAAGTGTTGATTATTGATATAAATATTATTTTGTACATCACCATAATATCGGGATTACAATAAAGACGAGCTCCTTAAACTCAGCTAGTCAGGAAGCAGGATACAGGACCAACAGGACGACGCTCCGAAGATTCACGTCTACCCCCGCGAACCAATTAAAAATTTACCCGTATCTTCTAGGGTACAAACTAAAAAAACCTCCTTATGGAGGAAAACGGCCTCGCAAGCACTAATATTAGCCTATGTCGACTCACAGGGTCGAATCAGGACAAATACTGAAATATTACCACGTAATAACATTAAATAAAGTCTCAAAACCTATAAAACATCTCCTAATATAGAGTAAAGATTCAAATTACTTACGAAATATTGTTCCAACAAACTTTGAAACTGCCCGGGAAGTGCCGGCAATAGGAATTAAGTATAATGATTCCATATTAAATTATTAACCCTGCAATTAAACACGCTAATGAATTTTAGAAACAACGCTTCAAATGCGTTAATAATATCACAAATAACTTAAACACTCACCGAAGGCTAATAAGATATTCAATTCGGAAGTGCTTCCGAAAGAAAAGACTCTAAAGGTCACGACATTGAATTTTATAGTCAAAATATGCATAATAAGCAAACAATGTGGCTATGCACACGCCGCGTTACACGAAATGTGGGTAAAATTGATATTAATCGGAAGAAGACCAATAATTAAATAATTTAAGAACAATGCACTAATTATCTAAATGAAGAAACGAGTGCAATAAATTTATAACAAATTGTTGTACTAATAAATAAAACAATAAAACAACGTTAGCTGCAACTATACTTCTGAAACAATATGACAGCTACTTTTAAATAAATATCTAGCGATATGCTAACTTTAATAATGATTAATAAATGAAATTTAGAATAGTAATTATTAATAAAATGTTTATATTTTCAATAACATTTCGGGGACTATAAAGTTAGCTTAAGCTGGCAACATTTAATATTTTAAACAAAAAGAAATGTCACAGACTAATTAAGATATTGCAATTAGCTGTCAACAGATAAATAATTTACCTTGTCTACGAATTTGACAGATAATAAGAAATCGATAATATTAAAATTATAAATATTTAATTATCTACAGAAATGAAATTTCTATGTAACAGTACCTCCCTTCCCGGAAGAATTTTACGCGATATAAGAGGAAAATTCGAGCTGGCCCTCCAGCTCATAAGCTCCCATACCTAATTGTGAAAAATATATTAAATAAAACCTAAACAAAAGAAAGGTATAAACTTAATTAATAAAAATAATCAATCTACTACTAAACAGTAGACACTCGATAACACAAACAGTTTTGCAGAAATAAAAAAAAAATCAAAAACTTATCATGAATAATAATAAGTGCTGCAAAACCAAAAAAAACTCTCAATTAGAGTAACACCGAACCCACAACTAAACATATGTGTGCTGCCATCAAAAACAGATCACACACCCATAACACAACCTAATCATCAATAACATAATATGAAATTGATAAACCGAAACAAGGTACCACCTTGTCTCAGGTACAAAATGATTCCATAAAAGGATAATAGCTATCAAAGCAACCACCTTATACAACAAGAACAAATAAAGTCCAAGTACAATAATAAATGTTCAACAGTAACTCCCTACTGAAAACACATTGCTGCACATACATAAGATACAACAAATAATTCTTAACTTTAATATTTATAGTAAGACCTAACAAAATACTATGTCAGATATCTATAATTATCTAATAGATAGCTGGGAACATAATATTTAACTTAATAAAAACATCTTAAAAATACAACAACACTTAACAACAGATATCTATTATTCTTAAATAGATAGCTGGAAATTAAGGTTTCTAACACAAAAATCTAAACCCAAACCTAAACAAATATATAAGAAAACTAAGAACAAATAACACTTAATAACAGATATCAAATATAATTAAAGTGATACTGGAATTTAAGGTATTCAATTTTAGTTACAGAATGACCTAACGACAATACAAACCATGTTTTAACCAACAGTCAGGACCGATGTTACATTCAATACTACTCAGCTGTCCGGACGAATTATAAACTAAACATTAACTAACCAAAGTTAACACTTAATAACAGATATCAAATAAAACATGTATTGATACTGGAATATAAGGTAACTAAAGATCAGCAATAAAAAAGGAAAATAAAAAAATATATACTAAAAAATAATTAATACTTAACCACAGATATCCCTTACATTTAAAGTGATACTGGAAATTAAGATATTAAAAAACAAGCAAAACCTACGGACAATACAAACCATATTTTACCAACTGTCCGGACTGATGTTACATACCATACAACTCAGCTGTCCGGACGAATTATAAACTTGAAAGGGATTAAAAGAGATGAGCCACTGCCCTAAAGCAGTCAAAACCTTTAAAAGTTGGAGGAGTAGGTAAAGTATTTAAAACTTCAGCTCTGGAATCAACAATCCTGATTTCAGAAGCCGACACAAAACTTACCTCCAAAATTCCATTTAAAGGAACAGATGAAGCGGAGTCCACAATCTGGACTCCCAACTCCTCAAAAGCACCCCTCAGCCTAGCATCTCTAACAACAACATCATATATGAATTCATCCTCACAAAGAAAACCATAAGCAATTGGACGCTCCATATTGACTAATAAAAGAAAATAAAAACAAAAGTAAACTATTTCTAATAAGAATTAAGTTCTAACTTGAATTCAAAAATATCTCCCGGCAAAGCAAAAGATTCAAAAACTTCTAACAAAAATAAAATTTGAAGTTGCTATTAAAAAGATCAAAGTAAAAGTTTAATGAAAAATTAAAGAAAGTTGAATAACAAACTATTAAACAAACAATAAACTAGTTCAATAGTAGTATAAAATATTTATGAAAAATAAATATTCAAGATCCTTAAAAAAAAATATTTAAATATTCAGTTTTAATACTAAAAGTTCAATATTAAAACTTTATAAAACCTAGTAAGTCGAGCTGGCTTCACAATAAGGTAATAACTGAAATATAACATAATATTAACATAAACAAAAATGAAAATATTACACATCAGCAAACATATTGCTTGCCATAATATAACAATATAAGTTATATTAAGTACACTAAATAACCTAGTGAAAAAACAAATATTAATACCATATAAAACAGTTCAAATATATCAACACTACCTTATTTATAAAACAAAATATATATAAAAAGTGTATTGATTGATATAGCAATAAGATATATCAACTATCTCAAGTAATGCCCCACGTTGGGCGCCACTGTTACAAAAATAATAATAGTGGGTTTGTGTTTAAATTAATTTATTAATATAATCAAAAATAATACAACCACACATTAAACCTTATAATTTATAAAATTAAACAAGTACAGGAGAATGTCTTAAATAATGACAATAATGCCAAGATAATGTTAAGAAGAAATTGCCAGCTAGACTCAGCGGTGGGTTACTTGAGATAATACTTTATTTTAAATTATATATATATTCATTACTAAAATAGTAATATCCTAGGCGCCACTGACAAATAACAAGCGAAGACATATATATGATCCTCCTGCTTGTCAGTACTGGAGAACCACAGTCAAACACTTGTTCTTTATAAAAGTTTCAAAAATGGAAGTGTTGATTATTGATATAAATATTATTTTGTACATCACCATAATATCGGGATTACAATAAAGACGAGCTCCTTAAACTCAGCTAGTCAGGAAGCAGGATACAGGACCAACAGGACGACGCTCCGAAGATTCACGTCTACCCCCGCGAACCAATTAAAAATTTACCCGTATCTTCTAGGGTACAAACTAAAAAAACCTCCTTATGGAGGAAAACGGCCTCGCAAGCACTAATATTAGCCTATGTCGACTCACAGGGTCGAATCAGGACAAATACTGAAATATTACCACGTAATAACATTAAATAAAGTCTCAAAACCTATAAAACATCTCCTAATATAGAGTAAAGATTCAAATTACTTACGAAATATTGTTCCAACAAACTTTGAAACTGCCCGGGAAGTGCCGGCAATAGGAATTAAGTATAATGATTCCATATTAAATTATTAACCCTGCAATTAAACACGCTAATGAATTTTAGAAACAACGCTTCAAATGCGTTAATAATATCACAAATAACTTAAACACTCACCGAAGGCTAATAAGATATTCAATTCGGAAGTGCTTCCGAAAGAAAAGACTCTAAAGGTCACGACATTGAATTTTATAGTCAAAATATGCATAATAAGCAAACAATGTGGCTATGCACACGCCGCGTTACACGAAATGTGGGTAAAATTGATATTAATCGGAAGAAGACCAATAATTAAATAATTTAAGAACAATGCACTAATTATCTAAATGAAGAAACGAGTGCAATAAATTTATAACAAATTGTTGTACTAATAAATAAAACAATAAAACAACGTTAGCTGCAACTATACTTCTGAAACAATATGACAGCTACTTTTAAATAAATATCTAGCGATATGCTAACTTTAATAATGATTAATAAATGAAATTTAGAATAGTAATTATTAATAAAATGTTTATATTTTCAATAACATTTCGGGGACTATAAAGTTAGCTTAAGCTGGCAACATTTAATATTTTAAACAAAAAGAAATGTCACAGACTAATTAAGATATTGCAATTAGCTGTCAACAGATAAATAATTTACCTTGTCTACGAATTTGACAGATAATAAGAAATCGATAATATTAAAATTATAAATATTTAATTATCTACAGAAATGAAATTTCTATGTAACAAATTAATATAAAATATATTATCTGTATATATTTTACAATTCTAGATTACACTTTGAAATCAATACTTTTTTTAAAAATAATAAAACATTTTCAGCATCTACTTAAATTATACATATTTTTCAAAATAAATTTAGATAAAAAAAAAAGTATGCAGCATCTAATAATTTTCTATTCTATATTTGTTTAAAAAAATAAATGAGCTCAACGTACATATCATGTTTAAAGACAATAAAAAATAATACATACATATCAGAATAATTCATACCTGTAAATGTCCTTTGAGGTTACGTGGTTAGAACATTTCAAAGATATATGCTGTGTTAAATATATTAAAACTGATTAACGTATGCGCTTCAACTTTAAGCTCGTAATTAGAGATAGTACTTAATTAATTCCTCAGTATAATGATGTTTGTAGCGAATAATGTGAATATTATCGGCTATGTGAATAACTGTAACAATTAGTCACGTATTTTGGGGTTTGAGGTAATAATGTATTAAATCAATGAATATGAAAACATTATGAAATAAACATCGCAAAATTTACCTTTACTATAAAAACGTCTAATAATTACAAATAAGTAAATGGGCTCTGATTTTGTATCATATTTACTTTCATACAACTCTTGTTTTATCATAATAACATGTTTTTTTCTGTATATATGTATATATTTGTTTTTGGTAGTACATAACTGTTCACAATACTTGCCAAAGAAAACAACTTGAAATAAACACTACTTAAATATCTTCGTGATGGTAGTACATTATTTGGTCCTCAAAATAAAACTCCACAACTAATTATAGCTTCGTTTACTAGAAGGGTCACGTTACAACTGTTCAGAGAGATTTGCACTGTTCGACTTCTAGAAGAGCAAACGTAGTCGTCTTAGAGTAAAAATTTTATTTCGAATTAAATTAAGAAAATATGGGAGAAATGGCAACAAAATCTTATTCAGTGTAAAATATACAAGATTAGTCACATTATTTCTTCAAAATTAATGTTGTTCAGTTTCAATGGCTAAAAAAAATAAGAAATTAAATTCAAAATCTGCAATAAACAATAATTATTAATTAAAGCCACAAAATGAATATCAATGAATTGTTATTTTAGTACTTATTTATTTGAGCTTTTTTACAATATATATTATATATGTCGCAGATCACGATAATTTAACGATAATTAGTAACTCAATTGTTATCATTGTAACAGTGGGGTGTGAACAACGTGACGTAACGAGTCACGTGAGAAACAAGATTTAAAATAAACAAATGTCAAAGTTCAGACCCCATCTTTGATTTTTGTTTCAAGTTAAAAGATAGAACTTCCTTAATTTACTCTAATTTTAATGTACTACAATTTTTATTTTAGCGATATATTTACTTACTTTTTATTCACGTTCAGTAAATATATCGCAATATAATATTTTTTTAAATATTGATTATGGAGCAATTATTTAATTTATTTAGACATACATCTATCTTCTAGTTTTAATGTTTTTCAGTACAAATTCATAGTTTTCATAGACGTAAGGAAAGTATTATATGATTTCTCTTATTTTACATATAACATACCATTGACAAAGAGGTTGGTTTAAGTTATTACGATTTCAATTAGACATAACTTTGTATTACTTTGTTCGGATAGAGAAGTATACTACGAATATAAGAGTAGACTAAAAACATTATATTGTATTTAGTCTACCTACACCGAACTGTAGTAATAAATATAAGTGTAATAAATGGTTTACTGTGAAATTTTTTTGTAGCATTTATTATGATGGGAATACAAAAGGTATTAAACGACTATAAATTCAAATTGACCTTTTGCAAACAATCTACAAAACATCAAAGTCATTAAACAAAGGCCTGATAACTTATAAATTGACTATACTATGACTGTCCAAATTGAGCAAAGATTAAGCTACAAGATGTTATACTAAATATATCAAACTATTATATCATTGTTTGAAAATATCTATGAACATGTATGTTACGCTTATTTAAATTTATATAAATAAGAATGAAAAATAAACCGATACGGGCAGGGATTCAAACCCGCGACCTCTGGGAAATCGTTCCGTCATTCTACCAATTGAGCTACCCGAAGATGAGTGGATTAAACATTTTATATATCATCGTCTTTGACGGTGATGACATCCATTAGGCTTCGGAAATCCTAACCAATGTTTCTAACTGTGGAGTATAGATAAACATTGAAAAGACCCCACTACCGATATAAATGTTTGAAAATATTTATAAACATGTATAGCGATGTTAAGCTTATTTAAATTTATATAAATTTAATTAAATTATATCATTATTTGTAACTTTTTGTTAGCAGGAAATACCACATATACTTTGAAGGTGTAGGTATAAGCAGTTCACAGGGCAGTAGTTGCGAATTCATAGATTGAACAAAAAGAACACATAGCAGTTACATCATTCCCGCCTAACGCTCTGAAAAAGACATATAGACTATATTATATACCTAAGCTACGATCGGAGAAAATAAAAAGGTTATATTGAAAACGCATCTATAAAAAATATATATGAGAGATCAAGAAACTTTTGATACTTGATATCCTAGAGTCTGTTTTCTAACATGGTTTTTGGTTAGTTTTGAAAAACAATGTGAAACTGCCTGTAGTGATAAGTGTTTTTCTATTTTACTCAGTATACCGAAAAGCCAGAGAAATACATAACTATATCTAAACTCCCACATTAAAAAAAAATATATATAATTAAAAAAGTAATAAATAAAATTATGTAAGTATAATATTATTATAATATACTTACATAATTTTCTTGTTTTATTATAGATGCATCTTGTATTTTCTGTTTTGCTTAGTGCTTGTAGTATCACTCGTTTATTTAGTTCTTCGATGTTACATATAATAAAATTTGCTTACCAACTGGTAAAAAATGACGAAACAAGTTTTGTATGTATTGTTGTAAATTGATTATTTATTGAAATATAAAAAAAACTAGTTATGACTATGATTATTATATTATTAAATTGATAATACAAGTGTAACCTATTTATTAGGTTACGTAATTAACGGAATATATAATACTTATTAAAGCAATAACGGTGTAACAATCTAACGATTTTATGAACATAATATACACAACGATATTTATACAATAACATAAGGAATTATTTCATTTAAGCATTATGTTTTTTATACCAAACGTAAATCTTACAATTATTTTTTTTTAATATTTCCAAGTCTTAAAACGAAAGAATGGTTAAATTAATTAGGATTTTTTTAAAAATAGTTGAGTAAGATTGTCATATTTAAAACCACGTTTTAATTATTTTCAAATACATTATGTTTACTGAATGTCAATCCAAATATTGTCTTATTTTTTTCTACGTTACTCAATCTTATAAAAAACTAAAATTTTATTCATGTTTTTATGGTTACTAACTCTTCTTATGTTTTTTACTAAATGTATTAAAAACTTTATTACATTAAACCATACACGTGTCTAATTATTGCAATTATTTCTAGCGTGAATATTATAATATTCACATTATCCGCTACAAACATCATTACACTGAGGAATTAATTACGTACTATCACTAAGTACGTGTTTATTGAGTCAAGCTCATGTGTTAATCGGTTTAAATGTAATTAACATAGCATATATCATGGTAATGTTCTAACCAGGTGAACGCGAGGGAAATGTATACGTATCAAGCATTTTGAAATCAATTTCAGGTATTTTTATTGTCTATGAACATGCTATTTATTTTCAGTTCATTTAAATATTTGAACAAACTTCTAAAAGAAAATTATTAGATTCTGCCCGTAAACATTTGTTGTTCTATAAAAATCGTCTATCTATTTTCACTCGATCAACGCAATTAGGGTTATAGTATTATATTATATTGTATACGTAATAGATATGTAAAAGATATTCATAATAGGAATAGCATTTAAAATCAATTATATTAACCTTAAAATCTAAAAGAATAATAGAAAGACGTGCCCCAACCCTTCGACTGAAACATTTTATCTTTTCAGGTGAAATCCAGTCTGTCAGCGGAACAAAGAATGAATGCAACGAACGATAAGATCGTTTCGAGCCTTTTTGTTTAAAAATATCATAATTGAAATGAATGAATCTTATTCGATTTCAATGATAGTATTCCGTGTAACTTAAATTCAAATTACAATGTTTTGCTTTACTTAGACTTTGTTTCTTTTCGTAGCGTCAAAATAATATATGCATTGTTTGAGTGTGTGTAACTAAATAATAAACATAACTAAGGAAAGATTTAAAAAGACGTTCAATTATGTACTACACTATTTGGAATATGAACCTCTGATGTAGGTAATAGAGAAAGATAATAAACAATACAAACAGATTCTGAATTTTTATTCATAAAAAATGTGAAAAAGCTAAAAAAACGTAAAAGTAAAATTACGCATACACATTTTATAAATATACTTCTCATATATATATAAATACAGAATGAAAAATAAACCGATACGGGGAGGGATTCGAACGCGCGACTACTGCGAAACCGCCCCGTCGTTCTACCCATTGCGCTACCGTATTGCTGTCCGCCTCGGCGAATTAAGCATTCTATTTGTGATGGTCTTTATCGGGACGAACGGCGATACGGTAGCTCAGTTAGTATAGCAACGGGACGGTTTCCCAGTAGTCGCGGGTTCGAAGCCCTGCGCGTATCGGTTTATTTTTAACCCCCGACTAAAAAGAGGGGTGTTATAAGTTTGATCTGTCGATCTGTGTATCTGAGCATCTGTCTGTAGCAAATTTGCGGCCAAACGCGTGGACGGATTTGAATGCGGTTTTTTTAATCGAAAGCTATGCTTGTCGTGATGGTTCTAATCCATGTTTGATTGAAATAGAAAAAGTTGTCTCAAAGATATTGACGTTTTATTCGTGCGAGGGAGAGGTTCTTATGCAATAATTAGCTGTTCCCAGTAGCTTCGCCTTGCTATATAGAAAAAAAGCCTTGTTATAAGGCCAAAAGGTTTTTATACTTACTTACTTATGTAAAGTACTATATTAGGGATAGGTGTTGTCCGTGACTGCATCCACGTAAACTGTAAAAATATATTTATATGGCTTATGAACGTAGTCATAAAGAATCACGGGCAACAGCTAGAGATAATAGAGATAAAGAGTGTTATTAGTGATTGTAAATCATTTTAACTCTAAATGTTTATATTTATTAATATTCGTATATATGAAACCTACCTATCTACCCATATGAAAAAGTCTTGAATCATGTTACTTAATATATTTATAATTTATTATTTATACTTCGTTGTCGAAACTTTCACGTGGATCCTTATTTTATTAAATATAAAATATATATTTATCGTATTAAATATAACCTTTGTACATCATAATATAGGATTCTAATGCTAAAACATTGTTTTAAAATCGGTCCCGTAGTTTCAGAGCCTATTCAATTTAAACAAACAAACAAATCTTTCCTCTTTATAATATTAGGATAGATTAATAGAAATACTTAAACAATTGAAAATGTTGTGTGTCTGTGGGTTCATTTAGTATTAATTCAGAAACCAGTAACATAACTTAAAAAGCAGAAAAAAAAATGAAAATTTAAAAAACCCCCGATACAAAAAGACCTCTACAAGGAATAAAAATAATATTATTATGCAGTTATTGAATTCGTTGCGTCGGTGGACCGTTTAATAAAGGAAGAAATTAAAATGTAAGTAAGTTAACAAGGCAAATAAAGAAATTACGATATCGAACCGTACAGTCTAAGTCCTCAATGATTAACTTCGTAAAATATACACTATCAACATACGTAAAACGGTCCCCAGACGCAACGACTTCAATTGAAATTAAATAGGCACATGATATTACTTACTTCAGAGCTAGTTACAATATCATTTTGATAAACTATCATAACTTTCTATTAGTGCTGGAATGTATATCGGTACTTGATACTTGATTAAACTTTAAAAAAAAAGTAGCAACGATAAAAGGAAATATTTAATTCGATTGTCAAATCAAAAGCCTAAACCTGCTTTAGAGTAATGCTTTTAGTATCTTGCTCTATTTTAAGATTGATTTTTTTTGTGTTACCTTGACGATGAAATTGTATTTAAATATAATATTTAACAATTATAACACCTTATATTATATAATTCTAATTTGGTTACACATTAATATATATAATTGTATTCTACTCACATTCAATCTTCCCTTTCCCGGCTAGCTTAATAATCCAAGACGTAATGCGAGTATTATAGGTATATGTCTAATAAATATATATTTAATGCTCGAGATCTAAAGGAATTGTGGGTAAGGTTAATGAAGCTTAAGAACTTAATTTTGATTAAGTATTTGAACAGTTTCCTGTTTGTTATCAGTGATATCGTTAAAGCCTTGAGAAGAGGTCTTATTTTAAATGTGTTCGCTAATTTCTTGTTCTAAGCGAAATGTGTTTCAAACACGCTACCTAGTACTCTCCATGCTATATTTGCCCAATATAATCGTACATTCATTATTGATTTACACAATAATCCCAATTTGTATAAAGTAGGTTGTTGGTAGGTGATCAGCGTATGTTCATTGTTATTTACATCATTTATGATTGAAAGAACAAAATAATACATGAAGGGAAAAAATATGTATTGATTCTTTCAAGCAAAATTGAAATTTAAAGTAATTATAATAATTAGGAAGCAATATTTAATATTTAAATTAAGACCTTTTATTAGTTAACTAAATAGTTTGGTTAAATTTTATTTAAACTATTGTTTTATATTTTTGTCCGTGTAGTAAAGGAGTGACTAAGTAATAATATATATATCTGTTCTGATCTTTTATGGAAAGTCAATCTGACTTACAATTAGAAATTTCAATATTGTTAGCTTTCAAAACCTTTAAAGAGGATGGACTTGTTTAAGAAAATAATTCGAGTATCTACTCTCAAATTTCGCAAAAAGTTTCATTAATCAGTCCTGAATTTAATTCCATTCTGTATGTAAATAAAATAAGCGCTTTCCTCATTGTAAGTTATTTTATAAAGCAAGCATTTTTAAATTTCACGTTTTTCATCAGTTAATTACAAAGATAATTTGCGGTAATGACTTTATCGGCTAGGGTTTAATTAATCTGAATAATTTAGTTTGTGAACCAAACAAATTACAAGCTATAGCATTTATAGTTGTTCATTGATACGTTCCATCTTAAGTTTAGAAAATTACTGCCAGGAATTAATTCTAGGAATCTTCAGGGATTTTATAACATTTAATATATTTGTAGATTAGCCTTTTACACAGGTTCGATTTTTAAGTTTTGGTAAAAATGTTTTAATATACGATGATAATATAAATTATATTGTTTGCTAGCACAAGTCAGATTGGGATTTAATATTAAAATAATTTGTCAGAACACCTTTCTATGCGTTCTTACTGATTGTGGTGTAATCCGAATTTTTATCTAATTAAATATAATTGCTATAAATTGTTAACATTTTATTAAAAATGAGATAAAAATTAAAGGTTACAATAGAAAAGCAATGAAAATTAAATTGTAATAGAGTCGGTACTTATTTTCAAATCTGGGTCTGTCTCAATGCTATGTGGTTTTATAAGTAATACTTTTGTAATTAATTATGTTAAGAATGCAATAAATGTTTTTATGTATTTGAATTTCAAAAGTATTAAAACATTTACTTGAATAAGACGTCGGTATTACACGAGAAAAAAATAATAATTTTCCCAATCAAAGTATTATAGCCATGTATTACATTTTTACAGTTGTGTCCTTGGTAAAATCTTATTTAATATTCGTTATACCTTCAGCATTTAAACAAAGAGGTCCTTGAAACTGTTTAAATTTTCTTTTCGGTACCGGAATGCGACATGAATGTTTTAGGCATACCTTAGAAAATGGTAAAACCCGACTAAATGACTTCCTCTTATAACTTTCATAGCACTGGACCTTTAAAATGTTCCTAAAAATGTTTATTTATTTTACTTCATGATGAAAGGAGATATTTTTTAATATTATTTTAAAGTAATACATTTACTTAAAATAAATGTTTGGAAACTAATATCTATTATAAAATATTTTTTAATATCTATTATAAAAGTAATACATTAAGTTAAAATAAATGTTTTGAAACTAAAACGTCTGCTGAAAACATTGTTAATATGTAAGCTTTTATGAAACTACCGAGATGTCTGTCTTATTATAGTTCTGAAGCGGTCCATGTTAACGAAATCTAACATAAAATAACAAAGAAAGTACTTAAAACTTCTTTATGTAGAAAGACGACTCATAAGTCATGACGAATAAGATCGAAAGCAAAAGATACCAATACAAAATGTTAGTTTTATAAGAAATAAGATATCGTTTGTTTTTATTTTTATATTTTTGTTTGAGGTACTCCATTTTTTACCCCCGACTAAAAAGAGGGGTGTTATAAGTTTGACCTGTCGATCTGTGTATCTGTGTGTGTGTCTGTGGCAATATCGTGGCCAAACGCGTCGACGAAATTGAATGCGGTTTTTTTAAATCGAATGTTATGTTTGTCGAGATGGTTCTTATGTTTGATGGAAATAGAAACAGTCATCTCCAAGATATTAACGTTGCATTGGTGAAAGGTTTTTATGCAATAATAAGCTATTCCTAGCGGCTTTGCCCGCGCTATATAGAAAAAAAGCCTTGTTATGTAGGCTAAAAGATTTTACACTTATTTACTCAGGTAAAGTACTTTATTAAGGATAGCTGTTGCCCCTGACTGCATCCACGTAAACTGTAAAAATATATTTTATATGGTTTATGATCGTAGTCATAAAGAGTCACGGGCAACAGCTAGTGATAATATAAATGCCTTCATCATACTGTTATTAGTGATTGTAAATAATTTTAACTCTAAATGTTTATATTTATTAATATTCGTATATACCTATATGAAAAAGTCTTGAATCATGTTACTTAATACATTTATTACATTGTCGAAATTTTCACACAGATCCTTATTTTTTCTCGTATTAAATAGAGCCTATGTTCATCAAAGGGATAATTTAGGATTCTAAAGGTAAACTATTTTATTATACCGATCCAGTAGTTTCGGAGCAATGCCATTCAAACAAACAAACAAATCTTTCCTCTCTATAGTATTAGGATAGATTAATAGAAATACTTAAAAAACTAAAAATTTAGTACAATTAAGAAACCAGTAACAAAACTTTAAAAAGCAGAAAAAAAATTAAAAAACCCCCGATACAAAAAGACCCGTAAAAAGAATAAAAATAATATTATTATGTACTTATGGAAGTCATTTCGTCGGGGGACCGTTTATAAAAGAAAGTTTTATAAAATGAAAATGCAAGTAAGTTACCAAGGCAAATAAAAAATTACAAAATCGACTCGTATAGTCTAAGATCTCAATGATTAACTTCGAAAAATGTACACCATCGTCAACGTACGTACAACGGTCTCCCGACGCAACGAATTCAATAAGTACATAATAATATTATTTTTATTATTTTTAGAGACCTTTTTAATCGGGGGTTTTTTTAATTTTTTATTTAATTTTTAGTTTGTCATTTGGGTGCGTAGCGGCACACTTTGTTTGTTATTATATTTTTAATGTAATATTTTTATTACCACCTTTTGAGTCTCTTTTCTAGCTCCATTATATTTATAAATAATCCTTTGGTAAATGTTCTGGTAGTTAGAGTTCTTCTTAAAATAGTGGATCCTAATCATTACAATTCTTATGACTGACACTTTGAAGGCATTAAAATGTTTATAACGAAAATATATCGTAAATAATTTTATCTCCACTTTTATTTTTGCTGTGTAATTTTTTGTCATTTACACTTGTATTGTGGCTAATTTTACTTATTTAACATCTTTCAATCTTTTACATATATTATTCACTGCCAGAAATTATTGTGACGTATATTTTAGTTTACCAAGAGTGACGTATATTTTCGTCCAGGGGAGATATGGATCATTGGGCCATTACTCGGAGTGTACCAATTACTAGACTGTCGTTAAATGTGAATGCTTATATTCCCGATATACTCGCTGCTATACTGCTACTTTGATAGATGGTGAAGATATAAAGTAGTTGGCATTTATTTGATCAACATTACATAACATCCAAAGATAATTTGTTTGACTGAGTCCTCTTGTCCTTAAAAAACAAGAGGGCTGCATACATGTTTTTAATAAAAACAACATCCTCATTAGACATTATGTTATCCCTATGCCGGGGCGGGTTACACAAACGTATTAAATACAACGGACTCAAATTACAACCAAACTCGGAAAACAATCAGTGGATTACACAAATAAAATCCTGAGAATCAAATCCACATTCTTTGGTGCAGTAAACAGGTTCAGGGTCGTTGTATGTTAGCATTATAAGATTTTTTAATTTTTAAATTGCCTCCGTGGCATATACTTTTTTAATTTTATACAACACATAATATTCTTAGTCTAACTTGTATAAGGAATAGTGCTATCGACGTTACAATCTGGGCAAGCAATGGCTTCGTATATTTGAAATGGTACTTTAATATATTTTAAAATTTCCTGAGTGCTTTATTAAACTATGCTAAAATGCTGAAAGATTTATAGATTTTCGTCATAAAAAAAAAATATATTTTAATAATAAAAATATATCTTGAAATTCCTTTATTTTTAATCTATGAACCTTTATATTTATCATATTTAAACTAAATCTGTTGATCTAAATTTTCTATTTTGGCGATTATCCCGCAAGTACATGATCACAATTTTGTTTTGTTGCTGAACTATTGGTAATAATTCTGCTATCAATAAAAAAACCCGATAGAAATGGGTTCAGGAGAAGAAACTTCAGGAAGATTGCATTGAAGTCTACGTGAGCTTCGCTCCTCGCTGTGCCCAATAACATAAAGTTTATTCAGAATGATAAGGCTTATTTAATAATATAATTTATGTTTGGCTCATTATTATCAATTACCTAATAATATTTCCTGTATTATTTCGTTTTGTTAAAATGTTGTTTGTAATTTAGCTTTTTTAATTTTATCGATTGGTATGTTTGATGAACTCCTAAGGGACTGACAGGACTCATTTCAAAGCAATTTCAATATGAAATATAATGGATTGATGTAAACTTTAAAGCCTTAGATCAATCTTATTAAACTTACTTTCATCGGTAACTCAGCTGAATTAAAATTATTATTTTAGTATTTTTTTTAATTCACTGTATTTTTCGAATTCTTTAAAACATAATTGGAGCTTTTATTTCTTTTTTTGTATTTCGTTCAGTTTTTTTATCAAAAGCGGTTTTGGTCCATGCGGGTAAAGTCAAAGTTAAAATAATGTAACATAATCGTTAACATTTTGTGTTTCATTAAGTAGAAAGCGCCGGTTGAAATTTAATAAACATTATTCTAATCGGCGCCAGTAGCTTTCTCTGGCGCTTCGTTTGAACCAAGAAATAGTTATCAATATTTTTGGGCTATAATGAGGTATAGGATTTTATTAAAAGATTATTATATTTATTATTTACTTAGAGATTATTATTAAGGCTTTTTAAGGCCTGAATTTTCAGGCTTTTTATTGATCAACTTTTCAAAAAATTATTATATTTATATTTGCAAAACAAAGAAATCTCGAAGTCATTCAGTCAGATCTGATCAGTCATAGTCGATGTAAGTTTTCAAATTGATGTAACAACAACCATGAGGAATAGGCATAATACTAATATTATAAAAGCTTTTTAAAATCTTAATCTTAACTTTTTAAAATATATATATATATATATATATATATATATATATATATATATATATATATATATATATATATATATATATATATATACATATATATATATATATATATATATATATATATATATATATATATATATATATATGTATTTATATATTTATATATTTTTCGGCTTTTGGGATATTTTGAATTTTGAATTACCCATAAAGTACTAATTCCTAAAATAATATATAAAGTAAATAAAAGTCCCAAAAGCAGAAATATTAATATCATATATATTATATATATATTATAAATATATTATATATATATATATATATACATCAGATTGTCGGGGACCCGGTGCTCTGCGAACGGCTGGACTCTTTGGCATTGCGTAGAGACGTGGCTTCTTTGTGCGTTTTCTACCGCATTTACAACGGGAATGTTCCGAAGAACTATTCGATTTGATGACTGCCGCCGAATTTCATAACCGCACAGCGCGCCATCGCCTCCAATATCATCCTTACCACCTGGATGCCTGGCGATCCTCTACTGTGCGGTTTTCAAGGACATTTTTTCCACATTCCACTCGCTTGTGGAACGAATTCTCTTCGGTGGTATTTCCAGTTCGGTACAACATGGATACCTTCAAAAAAGGCGTCTACTCCTACCTACATGGCCGGCAACACTCTTGTGAATCCTCGGATGTTGCAAGAGTTCATGGGCGGCAGTGATCACAAGTCATCTGTGACCCGCCAGCTCGTTTGCTCTTCCATATAAAAAAATAATAATAATAATATGTGTATAATTTTGTAACAAAATTGAAAGTAATGGAATATTTCATATTATTTATGCTATAAGCATATGCAATACAAAGAGTATTGTCGGACAAAATCCACTTAGTACTAAGTACTTTCAAATTGCTTCCCGATACTATTAGCCTTACTAATATTTTATGTTTTATATACTTAAATATTATATAATAACATATATTTAACATGACATTGTATAACAATAAAGCCAATATAAAATTCAACGTAACAGTTTTTTTAAATGTGATATAAATATAAAATTTACTACTTTGTTTTTATGATACTTATTACATATATTGATTTATATAATTAAAACCAACTGATCTATAAACCAAACGCACCCTTACACATATTTTCTTTAATAAAATAACAAACAATGGTCTCAGAAATTACGATTTAATCGAATACCTTTTTACTGTTTATATAATTACGTACTAATTTAAGGACTTATTTCCATAATAATGTAGGGTTTAATGTAATGTGTACATGAACGTTATGTTTATTCAGACAATAATTCGAATACTTTTTAATATTAATTTAACTTATAGAGTTTATATATTTATATTTTATAGAGCTTAACTTAGAGTAGTGTTTGATGTAAATAAGTGAAAAATCATAATTCACCATTAGATAATAGAATACTCGATTTGTAAGGCGATTCTAATATTTATCAGACAGTCTATCGTCACTTGAACGTCACTTTGAAGGTCACTTTTAAAAAAATGTATAAGATATTGTTGAAGGCGATGGGCTCCGCTTCATTCCAATCTTTTTTCCAGGACTGTCTTTGATAAGACAAAAACAAAAACACTATAGTACGTTTTAGCAATCCCTTTAGTGTTTACAGAATAATAGTATAAACAAACAAATTAACAGGAATCAATTTCTTTTTTTTATGAGTGGTCTGTGTTATATATTAACTGAACTGTTTTCGTCTTACATATTAAATAGTAATATAAATTTATGAAATAGTAGTATATTTATATTAGTATAGATTTTTATTTTATTTATAACTATTGCAATAATGAAAATCGGTTAAAAATAATTAAATTAAGCAATTACCTAGTCTAGCCAAAGAAAATATCCGATGACTTAAAGAAAAATTAGATGATATACACATATTAAAACACTGAAAACAATATTTTATAATCGTTGAGTCATTTTGATCCGTTTTTCAAATATTTTCAATCATTCTATTATCAATTCCATCTTCATCATGAATTTCACAGTTTATAAATGTAACCAATATTTTATGGTAACTAAAATACGTGAACAGTGACTTACATTCGATTTTTTCAATGTATCTAGTAAAAACCGCATCGATACTAACGCCTTTCACTTTATCCTTATTCCGCGGCCGACCGTCACGCGACATGCAACACACAGACGAAAAAGTTTGAGACGATGTAATAAAAGTTTTACTTTAAAAATATTTTAAAGTTTTATATGTGATAATTTAGAGTGAAAAGATAAGTCAACGTACTAAAATAGTTATTTAAACTGTCCCCCCTAAGCTTTAACGCACGCTTTCAAAACGGTCGGGCTATACCTCGATAGATTTACGAACGATTTCCATTGGACACTGGGTGACTGGTGCCTCCAAAGATTTCTTGAGCGACTCAATATTTGGGTGATGCTTAGAGCAAGTCATGCCCTCTAACACAGACCACAATTTAGAATACAAATTATTTAAGTCCGGACTAGCCAAAGGCCAATAATCACCCTTTATGAAGTCTGGAACATTTTTTCAAGACAAATTTGGGTAGTGCGCGCCCTATGGCCCGACTCTGAATCCTATTGGAATGTCCACAATTCGTTTTCGAATAAGGTATTGTTGAGAAGTTTAACTACCGCTGCTAACATGGTATCTTGATTCACTTTGGCTGAAATTTTCACTCCTTTTTCGCAAAAATGTAATTTCGTAACCAAACCAGACACCCCACCAAACGATAACGTATGCTGGATGATGGCCTCGCTAAACTTTGGCCACTACTTTGGATGCTTCTTTAAAGCTGTGTGCATAAACTCGATCATTTTGTTTGTTGTAGTGCTCTTCGATTGTAATTTTTTTTTCATCAGTAAATCTATCGATCTATCTATCTTGTTAGATAATCCGAAAAAGTGTTTTTGGTGGGATTCTCATTTCTCTAGAAAGGATTTTCTTCATTATGGGATTTCAACGAATTTTGGACTTAACAGCAGTAACAGCCTGGTTTGTTCGAATACACCGCGGTCGGCCGGATCTCTCTCGGTCAACCGACCGACATGGTTTCAGTGTACTTTTACTACACAAAGGAAAAAGATAGGGATCAGCCCTATCTTTTTCAACGTTCCAAAACTGTCGGTTGATTCTTTACCTACGTTGTACAGTGCAATTACTGCAATCGTATTCTCTTTTGTGCCCCACTCTATTTTCAAAACAAACAGTTTGTAAACAAAAAGCATAATGGCGGGAAAGAATTCTATTTTTTTTTACCGTAGAAGCTAATGTTCGAAATTCAAATTAATGTATTTTTAAATGTATGTAAACAGCTAGTAACAGAATTTATGGCTAGACTAGTAAATTATGCGACGCTATAAATGTTAAATTTGGAAAATATTATATCTGAAAATATTTACCAGTAAAAGTTGTCCTGCCCTTTAAATATACAAAATTATATAATGAGATTAAATAATAAATCAATATAAATCAATACTATTTAGGAAACCATACATATAAAATAAAATAATAATAATAAATAATCGACTAAGATATAATATTGCGAATATATTCTCCATATTCCAATGTATATATTACATGTATGACTATGAATACATTTTTGCTCTCGAAAGTTTGCTGTATTTAAAATGTAAGGCTGCCAACACGAATCCGTAACAAGTACAATAAATTGCATTTCACGGGAATATTTTCCATACCCAAATAATATTATTTCGAATAAAAATATAGAACGATATAAAAATTTAAATTGTAACTGCAACGCCTTCTGATAGTAACTTACATTGTAGAAGACAACTTAAAAAAGGTGTGGGTGATATATAAAAAAGATAAAGAACCACAAGAGCTCGCTTTATCGCCATTGGTTAGAATGAGCTTTATTACCAGGTGCTGAATCTTACACCAAGAACCACTCTTGGTTAGGAAATATGGTATTGTTAAAGTATTTAAAACCACTTTCAGAAGAATCGTATCTTAAAACACTTATGAAGATTACGACACCTATGACACAAAAATATTGCTCAGTTATTCCTTGATATCTAAAACAGCACCACATATCTTTCCTGAAGTCGGATAATTCAGCAGCGCTAAACGTATGTTTTGCGCTGCTGACTAATTCGAGAGATTTGAATATAAATTGCTTGTTTAAGAATTCCTCAATCGTAAATATTTTCTGACCAGAAAATATTTGCTCTTTGTGACCTTTGTTTTTATTTTAGTACTGCTTTATAACTTGTTTTGTTTTTAGCACCATATTTAAATTTTAATTATTAGTTAAATAAAATCACGTTTAAGTTTTCTTTCATCTTTTGAAATACGCGACATTGTTTTAAGTTACATATTTATACATATATTTTTAAGTTAGTGTATATATTTTTATTATTTTATTAATTTTCGGAAACTGATCTTTTCGAAAAATTATCCAGATATTTTATTACATAAAACATTTTTCTTTCAGCCAGCATTTAATCTAATTATTTTCTTGCTTTGATTGAATTTAATGCTGTTTTGTGCAAATACTAAAGTAGACCATCAAATTTGTGAAAACTTAAAAAGGTTTCATTGTACCTATCAATAGCCAGCCAAATATTTTATATTAACGGAATAAAAAATTAAATTAAAAATTTAAAAAACCCCCGATATAAAGAGACCTCTAAAAACAATAAAAATAATATAATTATGTACTTATTGAAGTCGTTGCGTCTGGGGACTGTTGTACGTACGTTGATAGTGCATATATTACGAAGTTAATCATTAAGGACTTAGAATATACGATTCGATATCGTAATTTCTTTATTTGCTTGTTAACTTACTTGCATTTTAATGAATTTCTTTATTAAACGGTCCTCCGACGCAACGAATTTAATAAGTACATAATAATATTAGTTTTATTCCTTGTAGAGGTCTTTTTGTATCGGGGGTTTTTTAAATTTTCATTTTTTTTTTCTGCTTTTTAAGTTATGTTACTGGTTTCTGAATTAATACTAAATGAACCCACAGACACACAACATTTTCAATTGTTTAAGTATTTCTATTAATCTATCCTAATATTATAAAGAGGAAAGATTTGTTTGTTTGTTTAAATTGAATAGGCTCTGAAACTACGGGACCGATTTTAAAACAATGTTTTAGCATTAGAATCCTATATTATGATGTACAAAGGTTATATTTGATACGATAAATATATATTTTATATTTAATAAAATAAGGATCCACGTGAAAGTTTCGACAACGAAGTATAAATAATAAATTATAAATATATTAAGTAACATGATTCAAGACTTTTTCATATGGGTAGGTAGATAGGTAGGTTTCATATATACGAATATTAATAAATATAAACATTCAGAGTTAAAATGATTTACAATCACTAATAACACAATGATGAAGGGATTTATATTATCACTAGCCGTTGCCTTGACTCTTTATGACTACGTTCATTAGCCAAATAAATATATTTTTACAGTCTACGTGGACTCAGTCACGGGCAACAGCTATCCCTAATAAAGTACTTTACCTCAGTAAGTAAGTGTAAAAACCTTTTGGTTTTCATAACAAGGCTTTATTCTTATATATCGCGGGGGAAGCCGCTGCGAACAGCTAATTATTGCATAAGAACCTCTCCCTCGCACGAATAGAACGTCAATATCTTGGAAACGACTATTTCTATTTTAATCAAACATGGATTAGAACCATCCCGACAAGCATAGCTTTCGATTAAAAAAAAACGCATTCAAATACGTCTACGTGTTTGGCCGCAAATTTTCCACAGACAGATACACAGATCGACAGGTCAAACTTATAACACCCCTCTTTTTAGTCGGTGATTAAAAAATAGTTTTATAAACAGCAATTACTTCTACTTTGTGTTATGTTATTTTTATTTTTAATGCACATAGTAAAAAATAATTAAAACCGTTTAGTGAGAAAATGAGAAACATGACGGATGTTCACAAATGAATGATAGATAGATTAAATACATATCTAATAATATATAAGTTTTTAACTCAAAATATAATATATGGCGGACTAAGTCTGTAAGTAATTTGAGCAGTGGTTTTGTATTCAGTTTTTCACCTTTTAAGACAAATTTTTACATTCAAAGTTATATAAATAAACTACAGATTAAAAAAAATATTCAAGACAAAATACTTTGATGAGATTAAAATTTGTAATTCAATTATCTAGGTAATTATAAAGGTAAATAAAAAGGTAGTCAATTATAAAGGTAAATAATTCTTATGACTATAATTTAATTTACAGTTATGTTTATTTTCTTAACAAAAAAAAAACATTTTTAAACAGAGAGCATTAGCACTGATGTATTTTTGCTATCCTGTAACAATACATTAGTTAGTTAGTTACATTAGTTCGAAGCGAAGTTTCCTCTACTACTGAATGCGCTCGCAAAGCGGAGTAGTAAGCTCATAACTTCAACCTCGTTTACTGTTTTTTTTAATAAAATTGAATGATATTTCACAAGAATCTGTTGTACCTAGTTCTCTACAATAGCAATCTACTGGTACTAAATAATGTTTTTTATGTATAATAAAGAAAAAAATAATTTCTAGAGTTTTATTGTATTTCAAAGCTGAAAGTTCATCTTTTGTAAATTTTTCATACTCATAAAAATTTTCAATTTAATTGATATTTTCAGATATTTCAATATAATATTGAATACATGATGCGATCGCTCTCAAATGTGCCTTTGATGATTAATTACAAGCGACTCGGCTTGAGGTCATTCGTGATAAATGATATAAGGTCCGATAAAATTATTTCGGAACGTAACAATGTATATGAAACTATAATCAATCAATCTTTTAACCTTTTTATAATTTAAGAGCTTTAAATTATTTTTAGGGGGCAATTATTAATTTATATTAATTTACATAATATATATATGTTCACAGGAACAAAAAAATAATAGTTACTTTACCAATAGTAGCAATTATTTTTCATGTACAACCAAGTCAAATCAAGTTATTTTTGTTCATAGTTAAAACTTTTATTTCATTTTATATTTGGATAATTATTAGTAAAACGTTACTATAGAGCCATTCCAGAATGTTCCTCAAATTAATTAATTTTATAAAACATAGGACATCAAAGGTACAAACAAGCAAGTAATAATCAAAAAGTTTACAAGACAAAGATATTCTACATTTGAAATTAAATTTAAAAGAATGTATGTATGTAAGGATGTATGTCCTAGCAAGAGTAAATGATTACAAAAATAATTGTTAGGTTGTTTCAGTAATACACGGTGCTTGCACTTCAATGTTTAATATCCAACCATTTGTAATAGAATGGGCGAGAGCAGCCCTTACAACTCGTTTTATAATATTTATCCTATGCTTCTAATTCTTGAAATATTGAACAATAAATATTAAATAACATTTCATAATTAATTGCGTAGGTGTAGCTACTGTTGAAACTTATGAACTAAAATCTGTAAATTCCAATGTATTTACCATTTAAATTATTATAAATAAATTTTACTAACAGAATATAATTATTTTTAAGAAATATAATATCTTTTTTTTGATCTAACATTAAAAAGAAAATAAAGTCAATATTATAGCGGCTGTTGTTATTGGATATCCAATAATAGATTCACAATATCTTTTACAAAGAAATCAATCATCCTGAGAAGTCGGAAATACGGCCTGCTACTTGATAGCTCAGTAAGAGTGTTGTGATTATATTTATCTTGTTCTAAGTAACACATGAAGGATAAAATTATATGTTCCATGAAATATTTATACAATCTATATTATTTTAGCTACTCTTTTTGTAATTATTATATGTCAATTATAATATGATATATTTATAATGTTGAAATGAATAACTGCCATTAAACAGGGTTGATATATCATTACCTATTATAAAAAAATTAAAACTTTTGGTTCTACCACTCATCACAAATTAAAAAGACACCCTAATAAACAATAATATTAAGCGAAATAAAACGAATATTAATAATAAATAATCTTTCTTATATATTCGTACTAGCAGACCCGGCCACGCGTTGCTGTGGTTGCTAAAGTTTTTGATATAACATTATATTGTAGTAAACTATTTAAAGAGTAACGGTATTAGAAAAATAGTGATGTGGACCACCATGCCTTTTGACATAGATGCAATTTGTAAAAAAACGACCTCTATGACTGATTTTCTACAACCATTTTTTTTATTTTTTTTTATTTAATTTTAAATTAAAATCTATATCTATTATCTATTCTATATATATAATAAAATTGTCATTGATCCATTTCTGTACGTGGAAAATATTAAAAAAAAACATCATAGAGGGCTTTTATAAGATCAAGAGAATCCAAAACAATGGTTTTTTAGTTTGTCTGTATGTCTGTATGTTTGTGCACGCTAATCTCAGAAACGGATTAATCGATTCGGTTGCAGTTTTCGGGGATACATTGTCATGGAATTCACTTTACATTTTGTTTTTTTTTTAACAATCGGTTAAGAAATAAAAAAGTTAATAATCTATTATTGTCGTACCATTGCTGCTTACCAGTTTGAAGGTTTATAGTTTTTACATACATTGGTAAGTAGAAAGGGTACGTTTTATCAAAATCGAAATCTACGCGTACGAAGTCGCAGGCACAGCTAGTAATATAATCATAATTAGAGATGCGCCGAATAATCTGTATATTCGGCATCTTTTTCGCCATTATTCGGCCGAATTATTCGGTTTTGGTGCCGATTGTATTCGGTTCGAGTATTTCTATTTTTTTGGCTACACGACACGGTAAAGAACTAAAAGACAAAAATTAGATTTATGTCATATTATAAGTCAAAGAAATCTTATAAATAATGTGTTGAATAGAGCTTAATAATACAATTCAATTTAGTTTCAAATCAATGTTGATTTCAAGCTAAAAACTGTTTATTTCGAAAAATATCAAGTCAACATATTTAGTATATTATTGCTAACCTATTCAGTATAGTCAACATTTATATTGAAACTTTACTCAGAATTAATTTTTAGGTATCAAAAAAATATTTTTAAACCACAAATCAACATATTTTTTCATCTAGCCAGCAGCCACACGTAACGTACATGTTAGAACCCATTTATCACAACAAACAATAAAATGGTAAAACGAATAGTTCGGCCGAATATTCGGTTTGGTAAAGGTTAAGCCGAATAGTATTCGGTATTCGGATATTCAGCAAAACTACTATTCGGCACATCTTTAATAATAATATCAGGAAAAATTTAACACATTGATCTAGCCCCTTAAAGAAAGCATAGTATTTGCTTGTGACAACGATACAAATACATAGAAAAACATATTATAAACGACCAAACCCAGAAATATAAACCTCTATGCTCATCACATACATTCCTGTCCCCGTCGGGCATCGAACCCAAGCCCCATTACGCCACTATACGTTAGGTGTCTGCGCTCCACCGCTCGTGACTCGACCAACGCGGACGTTGAAACACTGAAATTATTATTAACTAAAAAAGACTAAAACGAAAAAGCGAGTGTAAAAATCCACGGAATTGGGATTTAAAGGGGAAGGTATTTGAACACGATTGATCAAAATTATCGTACATATTAGGCAAAATAATTATTTTTAATTTTATTATTTTGTTTTTTTAAGACAGTAACAAATGTACATTACAAATTGATGAATGAGGTAGGTAGGGCAGATATTTTTCATTTTATAACAATAATATTTGTTATTTTTAACTATTAATTTAAATTAAATTTAAATTTAATTTAATTATGCACTAATCGGTGCAAAATATTATTGGTTAACACGTGGCCGGCTATACTAACACTAAAAGTTAACTTACAATTTAGTCTCAGCATCGCGTGGCGGTTATGATGTTAAATTGTAAGTATATGATTTGTTTGTATTTTTAACATTACGCCATTTGTTGAACACTAACTCAATCCAGTCAACAGATACAACGGCATCTGTTAGACTTGTTTGGATCTAACAGATAATTGTAAACAAATAATTTGCACTAAAATAATATTGCGACTTAAAATTAAGATGTAAGTTATCCTATGTTTCAAGTTGGACCAAACTGCACACAGTGTGCAAATTTGATTAAAATCGGTTAAGTAGTTTAGGTGTCCATCTCGGACAAACAACGTGACACGTAATTTATATATATTAAAGATATAAAAACAACTTTTGAGTAAACATTTCAATTCATTTCTTTAATTACTTTTGGACCTGTAAAAACTTATAAAAATATTCTTCGCATTTGCTCTTATGATGCCAGCGTCTCTATCGCTGAAATAAATGAATTAACCAACAGTTCCGACTTATTTATGTGAATCACTAGAGTTATCAATAGTAATTAAAATATCCATCAAAAAAGTTTTAAATATAAACTAAAACATTGTACTATCAACTAATATATTAAAATATATTGAAGTCATGTTATTGATCATTCATTGTTTAAGATATTATTAAAAAATGTATATACATAATTTATAATTCTACCTCAGTGAGCTTAATCATTCCGAAACATAATGAGTAAATCTTTGTTTAGTCTCTCATTTAAGAAGCGAAGCGAAGGTTTGTTAAACATTAAATTTTAAATTTAAATTAATCGTTGTTTTAAATAGTTATTTCAACATAGTCCATAATTAAAATCATCACAAATAAATGAAATTACTCCGTAATTTAGTCAGAAACTATTTGTTAGAGAACTTCTTTTGTTAACTTGCTCAGCAATCTGTGTTGATTGAACGGAAGCAAATATGAAACTCGGTAATGTTGCTAGAGAATTCTGTAATAGGTAAAGTTCTATTTATAATGTATTGGTGGCTTATTGCCTAGTAAATATATATAAAAAGGTTATAATTCAACTGTTAAACTTATAAAAATGTTCTTATTTTAATATTATTATTATTATTTAAATGTTAATATTAAAAATTCTTAAATAAATTACTTAATATATTACTAAATACACAAACATTACTAAATACACAAATATTACTAAATACATAAACAAATATATATTTGCTATTATTATTGTTTTTTGATGTAATAGATTAACTAATAAACATTTTTATCGGTCGTACAAAAAAAAACCCAAACCTATGCGATTATAACATTTTTGACAAAGAGATTATAGTGGTATGTGCTTTCTGAAACTCATTTGAGTGAAATAATGCATCTGACTAAAAGCTATTAACTGAACAGATGTACAAAAAGTAGTAAAATTTTCTACAAAAATCATTTATTTCTTAGGTTTTAATGATATCTGAGTAATTTAAGACAATTCACCAATATATTTCCAAGTATAAACGCCTCAACAAATAAGTCAAAACAAACATAATCATGTGTTTCTACAAATAAATAGGTAAAATTGGATTTATCTTTCAAAGTCTTGTGTAAATTGCTTATTAATTGATGATTATTATGCAGTAAGATGTGAACAGACCAAAGCTTCGGAGAATGTTCTTATAAAAATATTTTTTATTTATATATACAGGGTTATTTGTAATTATTTGGACACCTCTTGGAGGTCGCCTCTATAACAATTTCAATTACATTTCTTCTACGACCATTTAAAACAAATAGTTTTTAAAAAATAAGTTTTCCCATAACAAATTTATTTGTTGTCTCTGAACTGACATTAACTCTGAGCGTAGGTATGGTGGTCGGGCGTTGACCTTTTAAATACTTCTCACAAAATACAGGGCAATAAAAAAGGAGGGAGCAAATATTTTTCTATAGTGTTGTGTATTAAGATTCGTAAAAACTCGTAGAACAAATGTAGTTGGGATTGATGTAGAGAGGCTGCCTGTAAGAGTAAAACATTCATAAGAGCTTTGAATACTAATACTCTGACCTTTAAAATAACGCTAATAAATGAGGACAAAAAAGATTATTATCTTAATTGCTTTTATATTTTATTAATACTTTATTTTTAAAAACCAATTATGCTATTTAAAAGACAATTGGTGATAAAAATAATTCCTTTATTTAGTTTCAAAATAAAGTAACTGTGTAATTTTAAAGTTTCTGTATTATCAATTTAAAATTAAATCTTTGTTTAATAAAATTGTTACCAAACAAATTCGATTCGATTAAAGAAATCACAAAAGTTTGAAACAATTTACTTATTAATGATAACAGGAGTCAATAAACACTTTTTAATCGATCATTGACATGAAAAGTAATTTTTAATTAAAAATTCGGTTACAATGTTAATTACCCTGTTAATAAATCACTAAATTGTGTTGCAAAATATTTACTTTGAGAAATATATAATAATAATGATTTTTTTTTTACCTTGCGTCATGCTTGTGAACAAACGAACAGACGCTCCACCTATTGTTAAGTAGCCGTCACCCCCGAAACTCGGTAAAAATGGAAACTTGTATTGTTGTTATATGAATGTTTATATAAGGAAAGGTGGGGAACCGGAGAAGGAGGGAGAGGAAGGAAGGTTTTCTTACGGCGCTCCCTAATAATAAATTATAAAATATGGTGTTCAATTTTGTTTTCATTACTGTGTTGTTTTATTTGTTTTTCTTTATTATAGTGTATGGTTTTTTAGTGTAAGGTATTAAGGATATTATATAAGGTATTATATAAGGTATAAGGATATATTGTGTAAGGATATTATATGCAATTATCAACTGGTACTGGTTACTGTAATTAGCAGTGGTAATTTAGTGGAACTTATGTATATTATGTACAATTTATTTTATTCAACAAATAAAAGACAATTTAGTTTTAACTCTTTTACTTTAACATCAAATACATCACTAATATTTATACAAATATTTACATTCTGCATTATTATACTTATATGTTATTATAATTTAATGCATACACATTTTTACAATATTTTATAACTTTTAGGTTTCACAAACAGGTACGGATTTACATTTTCTTAATAATAAAATTTATATTATATTAACATTTATTTCTGTAATTTTATTTGAATAATAATCTTCTAAGGGTATTTTTAAAGCCTTTTATAAAAACACTAAAACTATAAGTAAGCGTAAATATTATTAAATGCTACACAAACAATTTCATGTTGGTGAATTGACATGGATTATTTCCCGTTTTTAAAGTAGTTTTCTGATTAGTAGCGGAGGTTAGGGAAGTGACTAGAATAAAATTTAATAAATAATGTTAAAAAGTAATTTGAGAATTAAAAATTATTAATTGACCTATCTGAAATTTTACAATTAATGTCAGACAGACGTTTAAGTTTATAAATTAATTGTTGATTGATTGAATAATTTAAGACATATAACAATAAATGTTACTACTAATTAAATAACTTTGTTTTTTCAAAATGTTAATTAACTTAAAAATAATAAAATAATAATAAAATTTGTAAGCAATTAACGAAGTTGTAGTAACTATGGAGGTAAACTTTTTACAATTAATATTAAATACCAATATTAATTCAAAGAACCGATAACTTTTTAATGTTTGGAAATACCCAATTAAAAGTTTTCAATAGATGAATAATTTTATATTGAGTATAAATTGAAATTTATCCGTACTAAAATATTTGCTTGAACTTATTATAGAAAAAGACGTAATTTAATGACTTAAAAAAATATAAGAAAAATAAATGGTTAGCATCTTTTATTTTTGCATTTTCAAGAATATCAAAGTCACATTTAAGTTATATTATATTTATGAAATTAACACAACCAATATCATTTATATAATGAGTGACGTAAACACAATCAACTAGCTACAAACAGTGCAATATCTTGCGGAAGGCCTTTCTGAACTCAGGGTTGAAGATGGTGTAGATAAGCGGGTTGAGGAATGAATTAATGTAGCCGAACCAAGTGGTGAGAATAAAGACTGTGACACCGGGCGAGTACTCAAAACCGAACTTTATGCAAATGGCGTCCAGCATCGAGCACGTGAAAAAAGGCGCCCAACAGAAGAGAAAAACTCCTGCGAAAAATTATTGAATGATGTAAAAAATAATGATGTTTGTATATTATACACAATAGAACTATTTTATGATCGTGGATTATTATCAAGCTTACCGAGCACGATTGCAAGAGTCTGAGTGGCCTTCTTTTCCTTCTTGGCAAAGGACTTGGCCCGCTTGCCGGTAGTGTTTGCTTTAAAAATCGTAAACCGTGCAGCGGAAGCGGCGCTACGGAATCTTCGACGGGGAGTAGAGATAAGAGAGGTGCTACTGAGTCGGCTCAACTTCTTCCTGGTGAAAATTAAGAGTTATTTTTAACAGTAGAAATTATTTCCACATATATAATCTATTATCTCTATAGCTAACAGTTGTAGAAAAGCACTTATAATTTTATAGGCAATCATTTTAAGTTTTATTTGTATTAAGGTTTTAGTATAGAAAAGCTAAAGTAGGTACTATTGATTTACATGGAACCTAAATACCTGTAGTTTATTTTTTAAATTATATACCGGACATCAAAAAGAAAATAAACATCATCGAGAACTATCGTTTCTTTCAACAGATTCTAATTTCGAAAGTTAATATTTTTTATACTATCTGTTTTATTATTCTAATATAGTTAAACTTTTTTATGAATCCAGTATGGAACTTTGCTCCCAGAATAATAATATCAGGTAAAACTTTCTAAAATGTGCCTATAAAGTTATAACTGACATTTAGTGGTGTCCTAATGTGGCAAGTAATGGAAGGAACGAGAGACCCGAATTACTTCCATTCACTGAGCGTCCATTACAGAGAGCCAAGTACGAGTACCTACATTATTAAAACATCAAGTATAATATATAAGATTTTAACATTTTACTATTAAAGTCAGAATGTAAACTACTATTAATTCTGTTTATATTATTAAACCAAATAAAAAAATATGAAAAAAAAAACAATAGCTGTTCCTTTGATGAAATATATAGAGATTTAAGTTTATGGTTTTTATTAAAATGTCGTTTTTATATTTCAATATATAAAATAAATACCACCACGAATTCCATTTCCGTTTCTAAATGAAATTAAATCTTTTCTCTCATCTCTCCTTATTAATATGTTACTTAAGACCTTTTAAAATCATACTTTCAATAAACGAGTGGGTGCTGTGACCTTTAGAAAGGTCAGGTAACTTAACAATTTCACTTACAGATTCATTAAATTTCAACTTGAATTACGAAACAACATTTCCAAACCAGTCAAAGATAATTTATGCTTGATGGGTTTATTAGATTAAATATAACTTATTATCGTACGGTATGAAATAATAATATTAGTAATGTTATTCTTTGTAAGAGAAGAAAAGAAAGACTGATATATTTAATTAGGTCATAACTGTTGTTAGGGGAAGAGTTTAAGAAATACCATGATAAATCGGTAATATAAACAAATTTTACTTTAGTTCAGGTTTCTTCGGTAAGGTATTCTCCTTCTTCTTGTCCTCTTTTGGAGATGGAGGTGGCGTGTGCTCCTTCTCCGCCTCTATATTGGACGGCACGTAGCCTGAGTCAATGTTCGTGTTGGGATCCATCATCGGGATTGGTGAAGCCAGATTGGCCATTATCCTTAGATAAACAAAATATATATTAAAATGGTTATCATGAATACCTATAAGACTTATGTTACTATTATTATATATTTTTTTTGTACACCATGAAAATAAAATAAAAAAGAATAGGTAAAAGACAAAACAAAGAAGAAATATATAAATAGGTAGAGTCTTATTGATTCAAAACGATTTCTGCCAGACATCCCCTGAGAGTAGTGGCGGTTCGTTCAAAGGAGCAGTGGTGGCGAGCAGCGTGACTGAACTTGCAGGAAATAGTGAAGGATATATATGATTTAGCATTTTTCTATTAACCTGTTACCAATCTATTCGTCATTTCAATAATGATTAACCATTAGTCGGTATCTATTTAGTTGCTTATCATAATTTTCTTAACACTCTTGAATATTAATACAGTAGTAGGTATATTTGTTAGGTGGAGCGCTGAGAACAACGCTCTATTAACAAAAGTTTGATATCAAAACGTATTCCTTTTTTTTAAGTGCAAGAGAGGGCGTTCGATGAGGGCGTTCGATGAGAGAGGGTCGTGAAATAAAAGATTTGTATGATAAATTAGGCAAAATACTGCGCTTTCACGACGATATTGTGTTTTGTCAGCGATATTGTGTTTTGTAAGCAACAAAAGTAAAACAATTTCAAATTGTGTCATTAAAATAGAACAGTAAAACAAAAATTTTGCCTTAAGCACGCGTGCATGATTAGCCTTAAAAATAATTAACCAACTCAATATCAAATTGCCAGGAAAAAGTAATATCTCGGCAGAAATAATTAAATATTATTAAATAATAAGCATTTTCTGCATTTATTTTATTGAACTCCCATTAAAATCACGCACAAGCCATCTCTGTTTGAGAGTAGACATGCAGTGCATATCATCATCGTGTTTAGGAATTAAAATTAGGAAGGTTGTTTTAATGTACATATGTATATATCAACCACATACCTACAATAAACGTATATAACATTATAATATGTAGAATGTAGATGTATGTACAAAAACATATTTAGTATGTATGGCCAAATTATTAGTTCCAAGGGATTTCTGTTTTTTAGATGTCCAACAAGTGAAACATTTTTTTTAAAAGAGATGTTTGTATAAAATAGCACACTGCACAGAAAAGTGAGTATGTGCATACTATGGCAAAATTTAATAGATAACCACTTGATTTCAGAACGAAAATAATAAACACGGTAAAATTTACATAATTCTAATATAAAAAGTAAATGAAGCTATGAAGTCTCTCAAGTTTGTTAAGTTGGTCATCATTTTGGTTGATAAAGCTTGCATCCGCAGAATCTAGAATGGGGAAAAAACTATTTTTTCGGCGAGAGCTTAGAGTTGCAAAACCTGTCTCAATCATATTATATTCTATTATAGCATAAAAATTATTTTATATTATTTATAGATACTGACAATCCAGTTTCTTCCACGACAGCAGCAAGCATGAATTTGGCTGATCTAGTGGTGGCCAAATCATCAAATACACCCATTTCAGATCTATAAAAATTAAAATCGAATCAGTTAATTATGTTATATAAAATAGATTACGATAATTCTGTTTTGCCCTCTCGTAATTCCAAACATTCTAAAAGTGTATCTATTTGTTAAATTACAATTAACAACATTGTTTCACCGACGTGTACAAAACTCTATAGAATTATCACTTACTTATTGTCCTCATCATCGTCATCATCATTACTTTCTGATGCAGTGTTAGTAGGTTTTTCTTGGGGTACTATAAACCGGTGCGTCTGTGCAACATTCTCGATGACAACCGCAGCAGCTCCACTTCTAACTGCCGAGCTTATGGCCGATGAAGTCTTCTTGGCCACCCGCTGCTTTTTTGCACGTTGACGTATTGCCTGACAATAATAATATACTTTTAAGGGGATAGCCAATAATTTCCTTACCCACATTTAGAGAAGTTATTTTTGGTGAGTACAGTTGTAGTCATAATACAGAAACCCAATAGAAAAAGTAAAAGATTAAAAAACTAACCGTAAATATCCTAAAGTACAGGAACATCATAATGATACATGGTATGTAGAAGGAGACCAATGAAGAATATATGACATAGTTCGTGTTATTGAACAAACATTGGTCAGGGCTTCTATCTGGTGTGTCATTGAGGCCTAATACTACTGGAGATCCTATGGCACTGGAAACCGTCCAGGCCACAGCTATCATCACCCAGACTCGTGCGTTGCTCTTGTGCTTTGCATATTTGATGGGTTGCGTTACTGCGATGTATCTATGATGGAAGTTGTTCATGGATTTAAACTGTTTTCTCATTAAATAAATAATTTGTATAAATGTACTGTTAGCTCACGGAATCGTTTTAAGATGATAAACTTTTAAACTTTCTTAAATTTTAGAAATACCTTGCATGGAAAATTAAAGCAATGAAATAGTTTTATTAAACCTGGTATTTTTTTTACATCACCAAACATTGGAAAAGTTAAATATATCGTTTTTAAATATGTATTAGAAAAATTAAAATCACTGCTTTATCTAAATTAAGTTTTTAAGTATTATTTTTAGACCAAGAGCTTTCCTCAGTTTATTTAAGTCAATTAAACAAGGAATACATGAGGCAATTGTAGAATATCGCCTAGGCATATTTACCTATCGACAGATATAGCGACGAGATTGAAGATGCTTGAGGTGGAGCAGGTGACATCCATAGCGATGTAACAGTCGCACACTACAGGTGGTAGACCCCATACACCGTTAAACTAAAACAGAAGCAGTTATTTTAGATTTTTTTTAATAATTAAAGAACGAAAAATAAGCGGTCAGTAAAATATAAATAATAAAATACTTGCAGGGATTTGAACCCTGACCATTATGAAAATGATCCGGTGTTCTAAAATTTGAATTGCCGTGTCGATGAGCAGCAGAAGTTTGAATTTAGCAGTCTTTATAGGGATATATTATATATTATGTATATGTTCACCAACATTATTTTACATAACTGTATTTTTACGTGTTTTACTTTACTTAAAACTTTTTAAATTTTTGGGTACAGTAATATTAATAAGTACGTTGACGTTTAGTCCATTAATGTATAAGTGACAAAACAATTAAAACATGCTACATCCCTTGACATCATTAAAGTTAAAGTGATTTGGTAATCACGACGTATCGGTACGAACAAAGAAGAATAAAGAGAAGTACCTACTTCTATCTGAATTATACCTATCTGAATTTTATACCTATATAATTCAGATAGGGATGCTTGTTAATGCTTGAAGGTTTCGCTTTGAAATCTCACCATCGCAAATATATGTAATAATTCCATAGAAAACTACATTGACTGGACTTATATTAGGGATTTTATTGGTTTTCCTTTTTGGTATTAGATCTTTATTACTCTTATATAATTTACGTTCTTTACGCTATTGCCATTTTGAAAAGTATTTAATAATATTAATTTGACAGACATTTAAGTAAGAAATCTATTGCGCAACTCCCAAAGCATATATAGTATAAGTATATATAATTTTATATTAAAATAAACATCAACCATGAAATAGCAATATCTAATTGGTATGAAATTCCTCTCTATCCGTTTATCAATAGCAAGATGTGATTAGATGTCGAGATCCCAAATTAGTCACGACATTTGTCATGAATGAATTGGAGTGAATCAGTAATGAAATTCAAACTTGGTTATATAAGTATTTCGTTTTAATGTTGTAAGTCATAAAATAAATTGACAAGTTTCACCGTTTTTCATCTATTTAAAAATATTATAATCTTAAAACTCGTAAAATTAAATAAACCTTTGAATTCTCGAAAATAGTTTTACAATAGTTGTTAGTAAGTAGAAAGCAGTAAAGAAAACTAATCACGTATCTAACTAATTACACCTTTGTATTGGACACTATCATTTTAAACACGGGATTGTTAATTGTCTTTGTCTGTTATTTCATCCAAATTGGACGTTTCCAATTTAAGAGGCGTAGAAACTAAGATATACACAAATGTACGTAATATCTTGTTCGTGTGAATATATAGTAGAATTGAGATTTCATTCGCTAATTATTTTGCGTGTGTTAATGTGTGATTTAATGCAACACTGGGGTGATGTTACTGCCACGTAAAATATTTGCAGGTTAGCGTACGTTATAAAGTCAAAATGTACTACTCTTAATTAAAGAGCTTGTATTTCGTTGATATACATTCTCTATTTTTAAGCACCTCACTTACCTTTTACAATATGTGTTTATGGTCTAATCTAAAGACATATCTTATCTTCTTATTCATTTGTAAGCTTTTGTAATAAATCAAAATATTATAATTGATGAAAAAGTAATAATAATAATAATAATAATAATAATCTTTATTGGACACATCATAAGTCATACAGAAAACAGATTACCCCGACACCTGCACTAGCAGTGCTGTGTTGCAGAAGCCAGTATCCTCCCCTTGATTACAAGTTACAACATCTTATGCCCTTAGGAATGAGTTATGAGTAATTGTAAAAACAAACAAAATATAAATAAAGCAAAAAACATAAAAACATAATAATAATAATAAAAATGTGAGATTCAAAAAAATAAATTAACATTAAAATATAAACAAAAATAATAAGATTCGGACAGAAATAAACATTTTATAAGTGTGTTCAATTCTTCACTGTTTTATTTTCTCTAGTGTGTGTGTGTGTGTGTGTGTGTGTGTGTGTGTGTGTGTGTGTGTGTGTGTGTGTGTGTGTGTGTGTGTGTGTGTGTGTGTGTGTGTGTGTGTGTGTGTGTGTGTGTGTGTGTGTGTGTGTGTGTGTGTGTGTGTGTGTGTGTGTGTGTGTGTGTGTGTGTGTGTGTGTGTGTGTGTGTGTGTGTGTGTGTGTGTGTGTGTGTGTGTGTGTGTGTGTGTGTGTGTGTGTGTGTGTGTGTGTGTGTGTGTGTGTGTGTGTGTGTGTGTGTGTGTGTGTGTGTGTGTGTGTGTGTGTGTGTGTGTGTGTGATTGTGTGTGTGTGTGTGTGTGTGTGTGTGTGTGTGTGTGTGTGTGTGTGTGATTGTGTGTGTGTGTGTGTGTGTGTGTGTGTATGTATGTGAGTATGCGCAAGTATGTTTGTTTTGTGTTTAATTATCACGCCCGCTTATGATTATTATTTGACAATAATTAAGAGATTTTCTGTATTTTTATAATCTAAGCATTTTAACCAGACAAGTAATTTTTTCTTTAGTGTATACATATTCAATGTTCTAATGTTGAAAAGTGTGTTAATTTTATTATAAATAATTGGAGCGTGGAAATTGTAGTGTTTTTGACCAAAAGCTGATTTAGTAGGATTAACGGGACATCTTTTTAACCTTTTGTTTGTTATAGGTAAATAAGGTACACACTTCTTGTGGTATCTTTTAACGACTTCAAAAATATACATTTGTCTTACTGTCAGAACATCAGCTTGCTTATAAACCGCAACAGTGGGATGTCTATAAGGAAGAGATAGTATTACTTTTAGTAATGAGCGTTGTGCCTTCTCTGCAAGCATTATATTAGTCTTACCAGCGCCTCCCCATCCACAGATGCAATATCTCACAAGGCACTCACAGAGTGCTCGATAGACTTGTATTAACAGCTTGTCATCACAAATAGTGCGTAAATTTTTAAAAATGTATATCAACTTTCTGATCCTAGCTGTTAAAGCAGTAATATGTAGGTTCCAATTAAGACTCTCATCCACTATCACACCTAAGTACTTCACAGACTTTGCTCTATTAAATGTATCACAAACACAATTACAACTATCAATGATACGATTGCAAGGATATGAATGTATTTTAAGTCCACAATTAGGCAACAGTTTATCCGAGGCTGTTTTGCTGAAACATAGATAATTTGTCTTTGAAACATTTAAGGACAACAAGCTTTCCTCCAGCCAAGCAGTGATTCTAGCAAGACCATTTTCAGCTCTGCGGTATACAGTGTCCCAATTACGAGCATGAAAGAGTAGTACGGTATCATCAGCAAACATAGTTATCTCAATATTACACAGGGCAGCCACATTACAGAGTTCATTGATATAGACAAGAAATAAAGTAGGACCAAGAATGCTGCCCTGTGTGACACCGAAACCACAAGTAAGTCGATCACTCGTAACACCAGCAACCCTCACACATTGAGTTCTCTCCGATAAGTAATCTGCGAACCACTCAAGTACCACACCTCTCACGCCACTGTTCTCTAAACGTTTTAAAAGTATTGGTACCGAAACCGTGTCGAAAGCTTTTTGAAGGTCTAGAAAGACTCCCAGACACTTCTCCCCATTGTCCAAAAACGTAACTATATTAGATGTCAATCTTACCACTGCGTCTTCAGTTGATTTGTTTTTCCTAAAGCCAAATTGATTCTCACTAAGCAAGTCATTTTTTTCCAAGTAATTTATCATCCTTTTATTTACCACTTTCTCCAATATCTTAGATAAGGTAGAGAGTATTGAAATTGGCCGGTAGTTTGATGGCATAGTTTTATCACCAGATTTATGTATCGGACAGACAACTGCTTTTTTAAAAGATTTTGGAAAAATACCTGTTACTAAACTAAGATTGCAGAGGTACACAATCGGCATCGCAAGGGACGCAATATTCTGCTTTATAACTTTAGATGATATAGTGTCCCAGCCTGGAGCACTGTGCAATCTTAGTCCGGAAACAATACCCTTTATTTCATAAGCATCGGTTGGCGCAAAGGACATTGATTGAATAGGCAAACAACTACTTTTTACTTTACAAGCCCAATCCTTTTCTGTAAGATTCATCTTAGTGAGTATTTGTTGGGCCAAGGTAGTTCCAATTGAGGTAAAAAAGTTATTAACGTTGTTGACCGCTTCTCTAGGTGAGTCTGCTATTCTTAGCAAGTCATCCTGATTTTCTTTATTATTATTAATGCAACAGATTTCTTTAATAATATGCCAGGTTTCTTTTACGTTTCCCTTGTTTCTGTTTAATTTGTCTTGATAATATTGTTTTTTTAAATTTTTAAGTATGGAATTACAAATATTTCTATATCTCAAGTATTTTTGTTGTTTATCTACATCCATGACTGACTTCTTTGCTTTCATATGTAACTTGTCTCTTTTCCGTATGCATTTTACTACTCCCGCTGTTATCCAAGGCTTTAGTGGTTTAAGTTTATTGGATGTTTTAGTAATTGTAGTATTAGCATTAATAACACTAGTTAAAGTTTGAATAAACCATTTAGATGCCAGGTTAGTGTCATTAGTGCCATATAATTCCTTCCACATCTGTCGAGCAAGTGTATCTTTAATATTACTATAGTCAATTTTTATGTTATTGACATTAAACTGTTTTTTTATCAAATTGGCTTTATTTATAAGACGAATAAGACGAAGCTTCTTAGCAATCCATGGATTCACCGTGCGGGTGCCGGGCCCATCGCGTTGCAAGGAGAGGAGTGCAAGCAGTGCCTGGGACTTGCGACCCAGGAGTAGGTTTAAGGGGCCCCTTTATTATGCGCAAAAACGCTCACCTTCACCCTCCACACTCCTCTCCCTACCTAACCAAATTTGGAAAGAACCTACTAATGCCGCCTTTGAAGTACGTTCTTGAAATGAACCGATGCTTGTTCTAGAAAGGCCAAGATCTTTAAGTAGGCTATAGAGAGATTTTGCTGTTATACCTCTCGCTCCCACTTCTACCGCGTACAAACTAACTATAAATTTATTCCTGATCAGTTCGTTGGTTAGTTCGTAATACTTATTGAGCTTGAATGTGTGATCCCTTGGGATGTTTGTTTCCCAAGGAACAGTAAGCTCCACAAGTATCACGCGCCTCAGATGTTTCGAATACAGGAATAAGTCCGGTCTGGATGACGAAACACCAACATCCCCAGGGATTTTGTAATGCTTTTCATACGTGTCCATCATGAGAATCCAATCAGGAGCCGCGCCTAATATTGAATAAGGCTTCGCTTTTGATTTTTTGGAGGAGCCTTCTTTTACGAATTCTATAGATCGTTCGGTGGTTGTTATACCCTTCCGCGCTCTTGCTACTGAAAGACTAACCGCTTCCCGTATAATTTCTAATACCTTGTCGTGGCGACGCGAGTATTGACCTTTATCTAGAAGTACCCTACACCCTACTAATAGGTGTTTCGCGGTTCCTATTGCCTCCCCACAGATGTTGCAAGACTTTTCGGTGACTTTGCCCCATCTTACTAAATTACTTTGATCTGGGAGAGTCATTTGGAATGCATTAAGATAGAATTTTAATAATGCTGGGGACCAATCATAATAGTGGAGAGTGATCCGAAATTTTTTGTTCAAATACTATAGTTTTACAAGGTAACGAGCATTTTATCATTATGTGATCAATACAAGTATTTATACGTGTAGGTTTATTAATGCCTGGCTTTAAACCGTGCAGTGCTAACAAGTTTAAATAATCTTGAGCCGAACTTGATAAATTGTCTGGCATGATATTAATGTTTATATCGCCTACCAAAAAAACATTTTTTATGTGGATATTAATTAATAAATTATTCAATGAGTCTAAGTAAGTATTTACATTTTTAAAACAGTGCGGTCGGTAGGAGCAAATAATTGTATACTCGGGCTCAATGCGAAGAATGATACAGTTACCCTCTGGAAATGTAGGTTCTTGAACATTAACTCGTATGCCATTACGAACGTACACAACTACTCCATCATTTTTATTATAGCTAACTTTTGTCCAAAACATACTATAGTCCCTGATACTAGGCGGCAGACTATTCTCATTAGTCCAGCATTCCGTCAGTACTATGATATCTAGTGCTATATTCATAGTAGAAATATAAGCAACTAAAAAATCAAAATTACATTTAATGCTTCTTATATTCATAGTAAATATTAATAATGAGTATACAGTAATTATATAAGTATTATATTATTATATAAGTATACAGTAATTCTTTTAGACAAAGTCAACGTATCAATATAACAAAAATAGTTAACGAGATAATAATAATTCTAATGAATAGAACTAAACTAGGTATCAATATTATTCGATTGATGTGAACTGACTTAGAAATAATATTTAGTTAAAGTTAAAGTTCTGTAGGTTTAGGTGTATTTCATACGCATATTTTGTATGACTTTGAACAATAATTTGTAACAAATATGTTTTAGTATAACAATTCTAGTTCAAAAGTATCAACTTGAAGAAATTCATATAAAACGTAAATGGAATTTTTATAACAATATATATGAGCCTTTAAATTCAATTTAATATACAACAAATGTTTAAAAATATATAATTAATATTTAAATTTTGGGAGTTTCGAAAGAACTCAAATAGATGTCACCACCGTCCCGATAATCATCCTTCAAGACCGGTAGCGACACGGCAACTCAATTGGCAGAGCGACGGGACGGTTTTCCACGTTTCGTGGGTTTGAATCTCTGGACGTATTTGTATATTTTTTATGCTTTATTTATTTAAATTTTAAATAAACTCAAATAATATATATAAGACACATCGAACTTTTTTATTCAAAATATAATTGTCAGTACTTAGTTATACATTTTGGTATTTTATATAAGCATAATTTTTAATTAGTAAAAAATTATAATGAAAATTTATACCATAAAAGTAAATTAAATATGTTTCCTTCAAGTTAATTATTGCCTAGGGTCAGAATCAAACACAAAATTAATTGGTCAATCACTGAAGTTAATAAAGGAAAATCTAAGTTTCTACTTCGTCCCTTAAGTTTTATCGTTTCAAAACTTTTCAAGTTGAGTTTAAAGTTGATCAGTTTGATTACAACATTTTAGGTGACAGTAATTTCTTATTCTGTTTGCAGACTGCTTCTTTGACGAAATTTAATTAACTCTTTAGTAAGTTAAGTTTTCATTACATTGAGTAACTTTCTCTTTAACCAGAAATTCTGATCTTATGGATATAAATTTCTTATTATATATATTTCTAAATCAATACCTATATAAGATACATATATATGTATCTTTTTCATATATTATGAATACTGACTCGATATCGAATTTCGAATGAAAACAATCAAATTGTGAATACATTAATCATGGAAAGTATTTTATTATTAATAAGGGCTTCGGGGAATTAATATTTGTACTCCACAATAATAAGTTTCTATAAACTTATATCGATTGCTACTACAGTTCAACTATACAAATGTTTTAAATTGACAAACCTTTTATGTTTGATAAACAATAATTAATTAATTATAATTATTATTAAAACGCTTTTTTTCCAACGTACGTCTAATTATTTTCCAGGTTGTTTAAAAGTATAATAAATGTTGTAAGAGTAAAAGTTCTTCATAGATACGATTTCATCATGGAATCAACATTCTGTATAAATGACTATAGCGAATATGTTAATGGTTGCATGCAGTAAGTAGAAGTAACTCAGGGCACTTAACATCATATAAGTAAATTTTCTACCTCGTGTCTTATGAATAAGTCTATGACAGGCAAAACTCTTAAATATTAAAAACAGCAACTTAAATATTAATATCAATAATATATAAATATTAATATTTTTAATTGCGTGTGTTGCAAGGTAAATAAAACGTAGTGGTTTTCCTTAAAATTTTATTCCTTATTAGTGCCGTCATTGTCTGCTGCGACGCGTTCAATGAACAACGTCCTGTTACTATTCCACTTCCCTGCTTAATTCTATTAGTCGTAAAGTTAATATTTCATACCGCTTGAAGAAAAGACTGAATCATGTTAATTGTTGTATTTTTCTATTAAGCTAGGGATGTTAAAAATATATAACGCTTTTGACTCCATTATTACCTGTATATTATATAAAGCATGCTAATGTGTTTTCATAAAAAAAATATATAATTATTATACTCTTATAGAGGCCCAATTAATATTTATTGGCAATCTTATTTTATCTTACTTGATTGATTATATTCATAAAATTCAAAAATCTAATCCATATTATTTATAGATCTTTATATACTGTTTGAAATTTTGTCTGTGTATACTGTGTACCTTTTAAATAATGATTTTCGTAATAATTCCAGTAGGTATCGTCACTATCCTGATAAAGACAATTATTGAAAGAAATAAACAACTACTTCACTATTTATCAACAATCCGCCTCTAAGAAGCTTGACAAATATAATATTAACGGACACAAGGTATACACACACTTGGAAAGACAATCTGTGGATCGAAGAATTATTAGTTGTAGGAATCGAATCAATTAATTAAATAGTAAGTGAAAACATGTATTTTTTAATTTTGATTATTTGTTCTTTATTTTATAATAATAAATAAATGCTATGATTATTATTGAAACTAAAAACAAAGTCACTTACCAAATAATAAACGCCAAAGGGCATAACCACCACTGCCACTAACAGGTCAGCGACCGCCAAACTAACTATGAAATAGTTCGTTGCTGTTTGTAGGCTCCTCTCTCTTGCCACACTCAAAATAACTAACACATTACCGAATAGCGTTAATAACGGAAACACTATTAATGATAATGCCCACAAATTATAATGCACTTCACTACACGTTCCATTATTAAATGTAAAATTTAAGAATGTTTCGTTAACAATTCTGTCAATGTCAAATATAAATTCACTTACTGGCACTTCTCTATTTGAAAAGTTTATGAATGTTTCATTAGTTTTATTAATAAAATTATTATCTGGTGGTCTTAGTATAGAAGCGTTTATTTTTGATATGTTTTGACATTTATTACATATTGTTTCCATTTTAAATCTTCGACGTAATCTTGTTATCATTGTATATTACGTGTGTCTGTTTGAACGGATGGAAATCGTTTCGTTTAGGAAATTGCTTTTTCGTAGTCTTTGATATTCGTATGCTTTCCTTACCGTGTAACATCTTACAACCTGCAACAAATATGGAATAAGTTATTTATATTAGTTTATCTATATCACGAAAATAATTTACATACATAATATTTGTTGTTTAAATTTTAATAACCTATTGTGGTTAGTTCTTCAGAAACTGCAAAAAGCTTATCATGGTTAGAGTGGAACAAAATTATATATATAGATTAGGTATCTTAGGAAAATATCAAAAGAAAATAAAAAAAATAAATTAAAAAAAAAAACAAACACTTTGCAAGAGTTCCACTTTTAATTGTATCCTAAGACTTGTATGGAATGAGTTATTTAATATCTTATCATTTGTATTTTAATTGAAAATGTATTTTATATTTAATTGCTGCCTCGTTGGTCGAGTGGTTAGTGCAGACGCCTAACGTAAAGCGACTCAATGGGGCTTGGGTTCGATTCCCGACACGGACAGGCATGTCAGTATTTCTGGGTTTGGTCGTTTATTAAATATATTCTCAGTATTTATAATGTGTATTTCTATGTATTTGTATCGTTGTCTAACACCCTTAACACAAGCAAATAATTTGCTTACTTATGGGTTAGATCAATGTGTGTTATTTATCCTGTATTATTATTATTTAAAAAATACGGCATATAACAGATCACCTAATGGTAACGTATCACCGTCACTCAAGAGATTTTATAAAATCATGGGAAATACTAGCGCTTTTCTTTTGCTGCTATTAATAACTTATGTAGGTTACTAATAAACTATTAGTAACCTACATAAGTAACATAAATAAAGGCATACTAATACAATAAACATAATATACATAATAAGATAATAAACAAGATATATAAACGAAATCAAATAAAATAAATTAGACCCCAAATCAAAAACGGAAGATACCAATCCAAGCTAATATTTAGAGGTGTAACGTATCATCAATATGAATTCAAACCGTGTTTGGGACAGGAGTTTATATATTAATATAAGCTGTTATATAAAAATCTTTTATGAGATGGAAATAACCATAGAATATTTAATCGATATAGTATTAGACATATTTTCGGGGAAACTTAGTTCAAACATAATGTTATATATTTTTTATTTTATAGAAGAACAATTAAGAAAATCAAAGAAACAGTACCTTAATCTCTTTACAAATTTCTGATATTCAAAATACAACAATATCTAGCACTTTAAATATTTTAAAGAAGGTGTACAGTCTTGCAGAAAGACATCTTCTACTGAATTAAATCAAGACTGCTAGCGCATTCCTAATGGACGAAACTGCTACAGTCGCGTTGAAAAGGACTATTATATCACTAAAATGTTTTGCTTGTTTCTCATCTTGTGGAATAAAGCCAAATTTATTGTATAATATAAAATCTAAAATATGATTCAAACGAAAGGTTTTATAATGTTAAAAGTTATATCGTGGGTGAGAGAAGGTACTATATATTACTGTGATTTTGACGTATGTGAAATAAATTGAAAACTCACGTGCCCATTAGCTTGATTAAGTAGAGAGTGGAAAAAGTATTTATTTGTGGAAAAATAAAAAAAAATACACATAAAAAGCAATATTAATAGTTACAGGTTCCGTAAATTTTATAACAATAAAAGAACATGATAATATTCAAAGACTCTGATTTGTCTTTCTTATGATTTAAAATTATCCTTTTTTTAATTTTATTAGTGTACTTTAAAATGTTTTATTCTTTTGTGTTCGTTATTACAGCAACACTACGAGTGTAAGAAGTGTCTTCTACATACATAGGTCATTTATCCTAGTTCATTCACTGCGTATTTGATACTATACTGTTACTTTGTACAAATATACGTAAAGGTTCCATACAAATTTAAAAAATATATATATGAAAAACAAAATGATCATGCATGTTCAGATCATTTGCATACAACTTTGATGTGACTTAATGGAACGTGGGCGTGAGGCGTGACGTGAATCGAATATTCTGTTATCGAATATACAATATTCAAATGCATTCAAAAGTAACATGAGTTATAGAGCTTATATCAAGCGGAGTTTCATGACCACAATATTTATTAAAGTGCAATAGCAAATAAAAATCAAGCCAGTTAATCTTTAGCACAATAATTTTATAATATAATGAATGACTATCATTAGTTCTCAGTGCTTTCGATAAAAATGCTATTTTAAAAAATACTATTGATATTGTATTTTTTATGTATTCAATAGCAGTGTAAATTTATATCCATTTAACTAAATGTATTGAAACTAGACGATAAAATAATAGATTTTCGATTTTCTGAAATATTTGACTTTTAATTCTATCAAAAATTGTATTTTATTTATAGTATAAACATTATTTATATTCTTGATTTATTTTATTGTTACCTCACAAACAATTGGCTAGATTCCAAATTTTATAATAATAGTATTAACGTATGGAATGGTTTTTTTTCTCAATAATATAAGCTTAAAAACTTTAACGTCACATTTGTATTTAAGTTTAATTGTAGATAACCTCTGATACAAAGTGTTGTTCTTTGTCTAAAGTTGATTGCAGGAAGTTAATCTTCAAACCGCAAACCAATCAGGCTGAATCGAACAATCTATGTTTATAATGTATCTCTTGGATTTAATATTTGTTTTATATTTCTATCTCAAAGCTCCTATCTTGCTGATATTATTTTGACTATAGAGGGTGATTTATTTTTAAGTAACTAAAAGTTATTTTTTTATCCCTTTGAACATTACTTTTTTAATTGTGTAACCCTTAAAAAGTATTTGCAAAATTCTATGATGATCGCTAGAGTAGGTAGAGCGTGAAAATATAACGATCAACAAAAAACATAGTACTACTCGCATATTTAATAATAGTTAGTATGCTACAAAAAGTTTCACACGTCACTTATATTCAACATGTTAAGTAATAAAACGAATAAACAGTATCAATCGAATTGCAACTGAATAGAAGAGAGTTAATTAATATAGTTATATATATGGTCGCAGCGGAGGGTGCAAAAGAAAATAAGACATACTTAAAATTAATTTATTTTATAATTAAATAACATTCTATATGATTCTAAAACTGCGCCGATGCGAGAGCGCAATCCGAATTAAATTAAATGATTATAAAATTCGTTCCCATACTTTGGCAGCGTCATCAATATACGCTGGTAACATTCCATGAACTTGATTCTTATGAGCGCTAAATTGTTACAAGCCGCTAGTATGTAAAAAGAGTTGAGTTATGCCTGCAACAATCCTCACAATTTAAAATATTATTACGAGTATTAATTACTAGGAACCGTCGTATCCATAATATAACTTCATACTACTAGCGAGTAAAAAAAAATCCTACTTGTGTTATTCTGCTCTTGTGTGCTATATCTAGCTAAAAATAACATATTCATGTTGATTGACGTCAGAAGTCTTGTGTTTAATGAACATATTCCATATATCGTAAGCATTTTGATGCAGTAATTGCGCAAAATCATGAGTTTTCATATTATACGTTTCATTTCATTTTCATGCATCAACAATATATTAATGATTAATATGAAGTAGATAGTAGACATTAGCAAATAATTGTATTGTATTAATCATTGGAAAATATTAAATATATAACAGATATGATAATTCAGTTGATAGAGTTTGATAGTTGATATATACATAGATACAATATTTTTCTATTTATAATAACAATATATAAACAGAAATAAAATTTAATTACCATAAAACATTTTATTATATAAATCAAATTACAACTTTTATTATAATTTAGGTCTGAATATTATTCGTATAAGAGGCTACGTGACGCACTCAGACTCATGCGTGCTATAATTCATCGAGAATATATCCTATGTATGTTATCCTATGTAGGTATGTATATATCCTATGTATTATGTTATACACTTTGTTATAACATAAAAAAACCCACTGAAGCTTGCTATTGTACAGGTTATATTGAGCACATTTTATTGGTTGCTTTGTAAAGTATTTGCATATAACAAGAAAGAGGTTAAAGCTAAAAGTGTTAAATGATGTTGTTATACAACTACAAGATAATAAAGTAAATTAAAAGTAGCCATTATAAAAATCTGTTATATTTGTTATACTCTCTAGAACTATTAAAAATGTTAACTTTCAAGCAAAACAAGTTGTTAATTGTTGTTTCTTTTAAATTAGCTGTGGAAACTTTATCTTGTAACTGTTCCCAATCGCAATAAAAACTTCTAATTTGTTGCCTAAATTACTTCCTAAGAGAATATCTTTTCACGAATAAATAATTATATATTACAAACTTTCTTATATAACTATAATTATATATTTTTAAATAAGAATATAAGACTAGACTGACGTAACAGTCAATTTCATTTTCGAATTGGGAGTTTGTTACTTCATATTTTTTGCATATTTTTTTCTACTGCCTACTGTAAAATAAAAAAATTATAAGTTAAATCTTGTAGAGAAGACATCGAATTTGAAATAGTGTTAAACAAAGCTAAAAAAATTACCTATTTCAAAAAAAGTTCATAAACAAAAGGTAACAAATATTAGTTACATACATTTTACATTAGGTTTCACTGAAATCATAATGACCAAAGAAATATTCACAGGGATATCAACGACCATATATAGCCATTTATCTTTTAAATTGTTTCCGGTCTGCGAACATGTATTACAATAAACCTGTCATCAAATACAAGAAGTAAAATAACTTTTCTCTATTGTATTACTATTGAAAGTGGAACAGTGTGTGTTGTTTATGAGAATACTTCAAGAGTTCCGATTTTAATCTATAAAAAGTTTGTTTTATTTACCTTTAAAAATATTTTGATATTAATTGCTATAATTTAATATTGCATTTTTTTGAGATATTGGCTTTTGGTATAACAAACTATTTTACGATGATTTAGATATTTAAAGGTAGATGTAATTTCTACCTGTTGTTTTAAATATAGAAGGTGTTATTACGTTGTAATTGCGTTGAAAATATTAGCTTCGATATTTGTTTCATTAATTACTATTATTTGTACCACGCATTTAAGTATATATAATATCAAGATATCGACTCAAGAGTCGGTAGAATATTTGTAACTTTTTGATGAGACTTACTTTACCCATTAAACTTATATTATTGATCTTAAAAGAAATAATGTTGTTAATGGGAAATTTAAAAAGTATTTTCGTATTTTTGGTATTTCGATATTTTGCAACTATTTCAAGCGTGATCAAAATGATCACGATTAAAAAGTAAACTCATAATAAAGAAATGCCTCTTATTTTAAAAGATTGAAATATTTATACCTGAAAAATTTTAATGGAGCATGTTATTATAAAATTACTCTTACTTTTTAAAAATACATATATTAAAATATATGGTTTGTTAATGCACAGCATTTATATGCAATTAAACTCGAACAAATATTTTCATTTATCTCACTTTGTAAATATTCTAATATTTTACCAAATAAATATTGAAATTCATATTCGAAAATCTTTTTTTTTTCACAAAATTTATCTTTGTGAAGTATATATAATATATTAATTTTAGTAAGAATTGTGGGCTTGATTTTGTAGGTTTGAGAGAATATTATTAGTCTGCAAGTCTTATTCAGGATAGCTGGACCAGTGTATCACCACCCTAATTATTTAAAGATCATTTATATAAAGCTGATTGGCCAAAACCTCTTCCCTCTTGATGTGTGTTATAGTCTCCTGCAATTCTGATCAGTGGGAACTAATTAGATTTTATTAACAGATGGCCATTTTTTCAGGGTGACGGCATCATGTTGAATATCTGGGTTTTAATATTTTTTATTATTATTAAATTAGTAAAAGATGTGGACGAGTAAGGATCTTTCTGAGAACCCACATTTACTTCAATATTGTTAGTTTATCAATACTACCTCCTCCTTCAGGTAAAGTTGAACACTCAATACCTGAATTCTTGTAAGGCCCTACTAAAGTTCTCTTAAGTTCCCTCAAGTGATCACGGTACAAGTCTGTACAGATGTATAGGAGGTATAAGAATAACATTAAAAAAAAATCCTAAAAGGAAAAAAAATCTTATTCTATTACAGTTTAGTTTTCGATTAGTTCATAGTACCGCTGCGGCTCCTGTCAAAGTAACAGATAACATTTATTTGAATACGCATAAAAACAACTCACAGTATTTACATGGCTGAATTTCAGCAATACTTTCAACTTTTTAAATTGTAACATGTTATTGAGTTTACTAAGCTCTATTAACTTATTTTCCTAAATGATTGACTGGTTTCAAAAATTAAACTAAAAATTAAAAAACCCTCTATACGATTCGATAACGTTATTTCTTTATTTGCCTTGGTAACTTACTTGCACTTTTATATCTTCCTTTATTATAAGTACCTAATCAAATTATTTTTATTCTTTTTAGAGGTCTTTTTGAATCGGGGGTTTTTTATTTTATTTTTTTCTGCTTTTAAAGTTATGTTACTGGTTTTATTATTGTACTAAAGGAACCTAGCGACACACAAATCTTGACTTGTTTAAGTATTTCTATCAATATTGCATGAGAACTTTTCACCTGCACCAATAAAACCTCAATATCTTGGAGACGACTGTTTCTATTTCGACCAAACATACAGACGCACAGATCGACAGGTCAAACTTATAACACTCCTCTTTTTGAGTCGGGGTTAAAAATTACCTCCAACTTTCACCTTTTGTCACCTTCACTCTTCTTTACCATCATAAATATAATAACACTCTCTTTTACATGTTTTCAGATGTCATCCAGCTACATACCTACTCTAGATAGCTAGGAAAATCTTCCCACAACCGTATTATCATTGAGTCACGTCTCGGTCGTATCATCATTATTTCACGTCTTAAGTTAATATCTGAGTGGAGTGTGTTCATGTACAGAATAACGGTTAATCCCGTAAAAAGTAAGTCAACATTATTATTTGTAATACAAATTTATTGTACAAATGTATTGTATAAATAAAGAATTGATTGGTGAAATTCACGAACTATTTTATTAATTGGTCATATAATTTTTTACTTTATTCTATTAGAAACCTTGATCCTTGGTATTTAACCCCCGACTAAAAAGAGGGTTGTTATAAGTTTGTCCTGTCGATCTGTGTATCTGTGTGTCTGTGTATCTGTGTCTGTGTATCTGTGTGTCTGTGTATCTGTGTGTCTGTGTATCTGTGTATCTATTTGTCTGTGTATCTGTGTGTCTGTGTGTCTGTCTGTGGCAATGTAGCGGCTAAACGCGTGAACGGATTTAAATGCAGCTTTTTAAATCGAAAGCTATGTTTGTCGAGATAGTTCTTAGCTATGTTTGGTCGAAATAGAAACAATGGTCTCCAAGACATTGACGTTTTATTGCTGAAAGGTTCTTATTTAATATTTAGCTGTTGCCAGCGGCTTTGCCTTCTCTTTATAAAAAAAAAAGCCTTGTTATGTATGCCAAAAGGTATTTTAACTTATTTACTCAGGTAAAGTACTTTATTATGGATAACTGTTGCCGGTGACTGTGTCCACGTAGACTGTAAAAAATATTTATATGGCTTTGATCCTAGTCATAATGAATCACAGGCAACAGCTAATGATAATATAAATCCCTTCATTACAGTGTTATTAGTGATTGTAAATCATTTTAGACTCTAAATGCTTATATTTATTAATATTCGTATATACCTATATGAAAAAGTCTTCAATCATATTACTTAATACATTTATAATTTATTACATCGTCGAAATTTTTACGCGGATCCTTATTTTTTCTCGGATTAAATAAACCTATGTTCATCAGGGATACCGTAGGATTCTAATGATATTTTTTTTTTAATCGGTCCAGTAGTTTCAAAACCTATTCAATTTTAACAAACAAACAAATCTTGCCTCTTTATAATATTAGGATAGATTAATAGAAATACTTAAACAACCGAAAAATTGAAAAATTTGTGTGTCTGTAAGTTCATTTAGTACAATTAAGAAGCTAGTAACATAACTTTAAAAAGCAAAAAAAAACAAATTAAAACCCCCTTTACACACATACCTCTAAAAAGAATAAAAATAATATTATTATGTACTTGTTGACGTCATTCCGTCGGGGGATTTTTTAATAAAGAAAGAAATTAAAATGCAAGTAAGTTACCACGGCGAATAAAGAAATTACGATATCGAATCGTATAGTCTTAGATTAACTCCTTCTCAATGATTAACTTCGTAAAATAGACACCATCGTCAACGTACGTACAACGGTTAAATTTTTAATTTAATTTATTCCATTTCTACAATACGTTTACCTGGATTTTTCAGATGAAATAAGTAATTAAGGGAATTTTTACAATTATAAGTTTTTAAGACGTCTGTGGTCGTGAAAAAAAAAATATTAAATAAACTTAAGACAATCCAAAATATTGGTTTTCAGTACATATTTGGTTAGCGAAAATTTGATCATCTATATCAATTTAACAACCAATTTAAGTGGTTACCTATACGACTTTACGGAAATGCAAGCACTTAAACTTTGTTATACTTAAATTTTCTACTTTGTCTTATTTAAATCCTTTGCATAGTACTGTATTCTCATCTCAGTGTTAAAATAAAAATTCCAGACAATTAGTTCTATAATAATTCATTCATCGTTAGAGATATCTTGTTGAAGATTGCCTTATCAATGATATTAAGACAATGTTTAACTATTTTTTTATTTAAAAACTTTTAAAATCATATTTTCTTAAAATAGTGCAATATTTTATAAATATGCTGTTTTATTTATCGATAATGTTTATAGTTTAAATTTATTTATTGATATGCATGCGTATTATAATACTATGTGTATCATAATACAAAATAGTGAAAACTTTTCACCATGTTCTTCATTGCACGGGGTCTTGTTCTTTTACTCGAATAAGGTTATTTATTATACATATATACAGGAAAAATAATATTTTATTTTCTACATGTCCCTGACCGGATACAATATATAGGTTGAACAGACAAGACTAACAAATAACAAGAGATTAATCAGAGTTCCACTCGCTATCTCGAAAAACAAAATAATAAATATATTTATAAGATAGTTATTTTGCTGTTTCTATATAACAGCTATTGCTAGCTGCTTAGCGCATAGACTTACGCAGAGTTTTTTTTTTAAATGTTGATTATATGATTTATATGTGAGTGCTTTCATCAATAAGACAGAATCAATAAACCAGAGATTAGTAGTTGACGAACAAACTCTTCAACTTGATTACATTAATATTAAAAAAGTTGATTCTCTTATAATCAACATAATATGCGATTAATTAATTGTCACTCCTGTAGCAGTTCTTCGTTAAAACTCTGGGAGTTAAGTCGTTTGCAACAAAATAAATAGCTTAATTCAAGTAAGTATAGTATAAAAATTATTGACCTTGCATATTATATGTATATTTTATTGCATCGTTAAGTTTGACACGTTTTGTAAGAAAAAATAACCTCAAAACTTCCGAATTCAAATCTCGTTAAATAAATGAACATTTCAATAGTTAACAAAGGCTTATTCTATAATAAGATCAAAGCAGATTTTTTTCTTAATTATGTATATCTTTTTTATAATGAAAGCCCCCTTTTATAAGTTAAATATGCAATTTTCCGTCAGAATGTCAATTTCCGTTTTCTTTATTTTTAATTACATAGTATCTACTATGAACTTAGCAAAGGCAAAATGTCTTTTATTATATTAAAGACTTTTTGTGAGATGAAAAAGTTTTTTAAGGTTTATTTGAAGCTATAAAGTTTCGACACCAAAATGTAAACTCTTAACATTGTAGCAACTTGATAAATAACATTCGTTAAATAGAATAGTAATGTTGTAAAAGTTCAAGTTATTCAAAGATGATCTTAAAATTCCACTCACATTGGCACATTTACATATTCTTATTTTTTGTTTGTTTTGTAAGCACATATCAATAATTAAATCTACAAGAACAAAAACAAACTCATTACGTTCAGCCGAATGAATTTACCTACGTCCTAATTCTGTTTGAGTTTATATGTTCATAAATATATTTAATCATATTATTTTATTTTTTTAGGCCATAGACTTTCTGAATGATGTAAATACAAAAGTAAAAATATTAGCAGTAATTGTTCTCATAGTTCCAACAACATTATGAAAATAACCAGTACATTATATTTTACTGACTTAAATTGATTGCCTTGACAAATATAGAAATAAGCAACACATTCTTTTTACGACATCTAAAACTAATTGCTTAACTTTTAAAAACTATACAGATCTTTGTTGTTTATTTTTTATTTGATTTTTTATTTTTTTGATGATAATTTAAATGTTTCTTTCTAAATTGGATAACTGATCTTGATAAATGTTCTTTAGTTGAGATTAGAAAAGAAAGAAAAATAAAATACATATTTTAAAGACCATGTACCAAGAACCTTGCTATAGTACTGTAACAAAGTCAGCAAGTAAGAAATCAATTATAGAAGATCGTTTAATAATATATAAATGAGTATTCAAATGTATATACCTTTGACCTTAATTGATCATCTCTCAAAGCCCACTGCAGTTTAATCACACGCATCATTGCTTTAATATACTCTGAAAACCTACTGAAACAAATATTTTACTCATCCAATGACTATTTACAGAGGCGTATTTTGTTGTGTTTCACTTTCATTATTACATACAAACTATGAATACACCTACATAGTATAAAATACCTATATTCATATGTATACTATATTTCAATGCAATGTATGGTCAATATTATTATTTTTTTGACAAATATTGAACAGTATAATAATTTGATATATATATGCAAGTGTCATACATTCTGTATGTGTTATGAATATCTCAATACACAATCATAGCTCATAGTATTTTTTAAACATTCACGAGTACTACACATTGAAATAGAAATATTTTTACGAATTTAACTGTCGTATAATTAATTAAATTTTAAATTTAACCCGACGTCTTGAATGCTTTGTAACAATGATCCGTGAACACGTTTGCTGCAAAGCATTCGAAACGTCGGGTTAAATGTAAATTTGAGTTTAAATAATTATACGCGAGTTAAATTCGTAAAAATAGTTTTTTTTCAATGTGTAGTTCATAGTTTCTTATAAAAATTTGCTTATTATTTTTTTGATTTGGCTTCCAACTTGGCTTGTTACTATACAATTTGTATGGAAATGACATTCTGAAATTAAATAAAAACGATATATGCTAGAATGTTCCTTTGAAGTATACTTCAAAGGAACATTCTAGCATATATATATATTTAAAATATTAAAATATGGTTTTTGTTCGTTCTTCCTTTGAATAAATTCCAACACGGCTCCTGATTAAAAACCAGAGAAGAATTGCGTCATGAAGTACGAAAAATATTGCTGACATCATTTTGTTTCTCATTATTATACATGAAATGTATATTTTCTTTTGAAGATTTGAGAAAACAGACAGAGAGTATTAATCTAAGTCTCCTACTTCAGAAAGCTATTAACTGAAAACTCTTTTAAAACCCAGGCTTGTAGCCTTCGTTTTAAAAACTTATTTGAAAACAAAAGTCCAAACTTGTTATTAACTTATTTAATCCTTTACTGTCATCGTTCTTTTTTTTGTCAAACTTCTTTAGACTTGAGGTCTTACAGCGCGATATAAAAAAAAATAACTTCTCAAAATATTAGAAATAAAATGAGACAAGAATCTTAACATATGAAAAATATTGGCAGTCATTGCACAACAGTTTGGCACATTGTTGGCAAATCGCTTCCTTGCAACTTGAACAAGCGTAGTTTATCTTTCGTTTTAGTTTTGGTCGACAAAGACTGCATATCTTTGGCTTTACAACAGCAACTTCCTGATAAGTTTTCTGTACTTAAGCATATCTCTTACAAAATCTCGTGTCTAGTTTCAACTCCTAATGCAAATTTGAACTTAGAGCTCGTCTGTGCATATTAGGAACGACTAGATTCCGTGCAATTTTTTTAAGCAAATTTTCTGTCCCGATTTCCGTGACCTTATGTTGGTCGTGTAAAATATAAGCATTGACACAACTTAAGTTGAGAATTCTATATTGAATAACAAGAGGCCTTCTTGTTCTAACCTTCTTGTTCGTCGGCTACAGTTTATCCACTTCTCCTTTGTTGTCATTATACTAATGTATGATCTCAGGTTCTTTGGTGGTTATATATATATATATATATATATATATATATATATATATATATATATATATATATATATATATATATATATATATATATATATATATATATAACCACCAAATATATATATATATATATATGTTACTATTATGCATGGGAGATATCAAGATCACGGCTTTGTTATTCTTAGGTACATAAGAAAACATAATTCAAATTTTAATAAAACCAAATAAACTTAATTGAAGTTCTCGAGAGTTACGTGACTGATTTTTTTTACATATTTCTGTATTTCCTTTTATTATAATCCCAGTCTAAAAGTTTCTTATAAAATTAAACTTGCAACAATTAACAAAACACGATGTGATAAATAATTATTTCTGCTTTTCAAACCACTGAATTGATTAGACATTCTTAAATAACTCATACTTTATACTTTGAGCAATACCTTGGTTAATTACTTGGTCGTATATTATATACATTGTAGCATTTCGTATAAAATTACGAAGCTAATCGTGTTTTAATTTAAGTAGTGTGAATCTTTCAACAGGCACAACCTGAATCTGGTTTGTTGCAGGTCTTAGATATATTGGATTCTAACTCAATACTTGTAATAAAATATAACTTTTTTCGTAAAATATCTACTTTTTGACAAAATTGGGGTAATATTCTTCGTAACTATCTAGTATAAAACATATATAAGTATAGATATACTCATATGAGACGTTCTGGACATAAAATATATATAAGTATATCTATACTTATATATATTTTATACTCATATGAGACGTTCTGGGCATAAAATTATATAAAAGCTAACAGACTAGAATAGAACTCAATTGTAGTTTGAATTATAATAAAAAAATTATAAATCTTTGTTCATAATGTTTTTATTGATTTCTAAAAGTATAATAAATTTGTGTTCGTGAAATATTAAACAAAGATAATTATGTTTTTGTCAACTCTCTACTATGATCAAATATAAGCCAATGGTCAAAAGCTAACCACTATCCGGCTATGCTTTATTTCATATAAGTAACTGTAACAAAATGTTATTATGTTTTAATATGTTAACTTGAGTTGATGATTTGTTGCTCGTGTGGTTAATGAATAGAAATAGTTATTTTTAAAACAATATTATTCATTGTATGATCTCAATTGTTTTTGTAAGTACTGGTATACGTATGTAAAAAAAACAAAATATATAGGAATTATCTCCTAGTGCGTTAGTTGCGCTCTTCTTTTTTAGTAAAGTCGATTAAAAATTATGTTTTATTACTTTTGCAGGGAGTTTGTGTAGGGAATTTTTATTTCCAATTATAAAGCAAATACTTAATTATAATCTTATTGAGCAAGTATATGAGATAATTATTAATATGTCACTGTCTGACGGCTACAACGGTGGTGAATTAAGTAATCACATAACAAGTCCTCTTCCTCTTAATATTTGGCTTACCCTTTTATTATTTTACGTATGAAATTATTTTCAGTGCTACAACACATAATGATAAGTGAATCTCTCTGTATCTTAAATTCCAATTTTCTTGCAATAGTAGTTTATCCACCAATAAAAACGAAACTAAACAAATCTTTAAATAAGAATTTAAAGATAATAATCGTTTCAAGAAGTTATTATTTATTGTGAATGTATTAAGCTACTTACCATTATCACCTACACATAACTTTTAAAATTGTACTTCGTTTTTCTTTAATCTTATTATGATAACTTCTACCCATTTTAAATAAAATATCAATAGCATATCAATGACCATACAAATGTATGGTCATTGATATGCTGTGTTCTCACCTCGACTCAATTTACTTTTCTTGGCTTGGCTTGGCTTGGCGGAAGTTCACTCACTCTTTAAATCCTTTTAATAGAACTGTATGCTTATCTCTCTCTCTAGATTACATTAAATATTCCAGTTCACAATGAAACATTTTTATAATAATTCATTTACCGTTAATCTGCCTACAAACTACTCAGTAGTTTGGCAGAGTTTTTATATTGTAACGTGTTTGTATTATTATGCAATAAATATATAAAAAAAAAAAGTTATGTTATTGAAGAATGCCTAATACTTGAGCTTGAAACAGTCTCTAATTATTTTTGTTTTAAAAATACTTTAGAATTATATTTTTTTATTCAGGTTAATAAGCTTAACATTTCTTGTAAATATCCTTATCAGTAATATATAATATATACAGTTACTTATTTATATGTGTGTGTACTACAATACTATCTGTCTTTAATAATAAAAATAATATGTTCTTCGCAACGTCTTCTTCATTTCACGGTGTCTTGTTCCTTTACTCGGACAAGGTTTTTTGAAAGAAATGGGTACTTGGTATTAAGGCTGCCTTGGATACATTGTATAATATGTACTTTTAACTGAAGTTATGAATAAGTGTAATAAGTTATATAATATAAGTGTTGTGATGGATTGATATCATAAAATCATCAAAATTATTTTTTTTACCACATCAATATGTTTATACAATCGTAACATTGTATATATTATACATATATACAAGGGAACTGATATTTTATAGCCTGCACGACCCTACTCGAATAGAATATGTAGGTTAAACAGATTAAAATAACGTATAACAAGAGATTAATTAGAGTTTCACTTGTTATCTCGCAATAACTAATAAATATATTTATAAAATAGTTTTTTCGTTGTTTATATATAACAAATGTTTAATATCGCCAGCGGCTTAGTGCGCATAAACTGGAGAAGACTATTTTTAATATTCACAATATAATTTATATTGTAAGTTCCTTCCTCAATTTATCACAATTACCACATTTAATTAACCAGTCAAATAGGTGAGGAACAATCTTCTAAACTTGATTATATTAATATAAGTATATTAAAATTATAATTCAATGTTCCACTCATTTACACCATTAGCGTCTATTAATGTAAGGTTAAAATAATTCGATTCCCGTTGAAAGATTAAATTTCAATGGTCAATTATTCAACTTTTACTATCACAGGGCGAGGTAGCATTTTACTGTGTTTAAAATACGTATGTGTATTTTTATAATGAAGGGCCGTTATAAGATAAATGAGCACTTTTCCGTGAGAATGACCGCTGCAGTTTTCCTTATTACCTCTAAAAATGCTTTGTTGTGTAGAACTTCTGAAAATGTAACAACGTATTAGCAGTAAGATGAAACAAACAACTTTCACAAAGTGGAACTAATCTGAAAGATAAATGTGAAATGTTTGCCCAATTATGGCCGACGATGTTTCTCAAGCGAATTAATAATTTATTTTTAGTTACATAATATCTAAAATGAAGTGCGTTTCATATATCTCACTTAACTAAAGCAAATAGTCTTTTATTTACCCTTGATGAGAAGAAGTGTATAAAGGTTTATTTGAATATAATCTTAACATTGTAGCAACTTGATAAATAACATTCGTTAATTAGAGCAGTAAAAGTGTAAATGTTAAAATAATTCAAAGATGATCTTATAATTCCACTCACATTGGCATATTCACATATCATTTGTATTCGTTTCGTAAAGATATATAACTTGTTCCACAAAAACACAAACAAACTCATTACGTTCGGCCGAATGAATTGTACTATATCGTAATTCTATTTAAGTTTATACATTCATAAATATTATTAACTTATAACTTTTATGAATGTACAGACTTTTGGAATTATATATAAAAGTAAAGTAAACATAAAAAATATGTAAATAATATCGTTGTAGCTATTTTCATTTTCTAACATTTTTGTTCACAATTATTACCAGTATTTGTTCTCATAGTTCCAACAATATTAAAATATAAGCATAAGCAAAAATAAGTTCATTATATCTTACTGATTGAAACTAATTTCATTGACAAAGATAAGCAGAATATTCTTTTTACGAGATCTAAAACGAATTGCTCTACTTTTCATTACGGTTCATTAGTGTTAATTCTTTCACTAATTCTTGATTATATGATGGTAGTTAAAATGTTTTTTTTTTAATCCCCGACTAAAAAGAGGTGTAGGTATTAGTTTGACCTGTCCATCTGTGTATCTGTGTATCAGTCTGTGGCAAATTTGTGGTCTAACGAGTAGACCGATTTGAATGCGGTTTTTTTTTTATCGAAAGCTATATTCGTCGAGATGGTTATTATCCATGTTTGGTCGAAATAGAAATATATAGATATTAGGGGAGAGGATATAAGGGGGATATAAGGGGAAGAGGTTCTTATGCAATAATTAGCTGTTCCCAGCGGCTTTGCCCGCGCTATACAGAAAAAACCTTGTTATGACTGCCAAAAGGTTTTTACACTTACTCAGTTAAAGTACTTTTACGGGATAGCTGTTGCCCGTGACTGCGTCCACGTAAACTGTAAAAATGTTTTTATATGGCTTTTGATCTTATTCATAATGAATCACGGGCAACAGCTAGTGATAATATAAATCCCTTCATCATAGGGTTTTTAGTGATTGTAAATGTTTATTTTAATTAATATTCGTATATACTTATAAGCGAAAGTCTTAAATCATATTATTTAATACATTTAAAATTTATTACATTGTCGAAATTACCTTTTTAACTATTTTTTAAAGTAAAACTTTTATTACATCGTCTCAAACTTTTTCGTCTGTGTGTTGCATGTCGCGTGACGGTCGGCCGCGGAGTAGTGATAAAGTGAAAGGCGCTCGTATCGATGCGGTTTTTACTAGATACATTGAAAAAATCGAATGTAAGTCACTGTTCACGTATTTTAGTTACCATAAAATATTGGTTACATTTATAAACTGTGAAATTCATGATGAAGATGGAATTGATAATAGAATGATTGAAAATAATTGAAAAACGGATCAAAATGACTCAACGATTATAAAATATTGTTTTCAGTGTTTTAATATGTGTATATCATCTAAATAATTGTTAAGTATTATGTATGTCGTACTCTAAGACACAGAGTTCAATAAAAATATTAGTTGGAGACCTAGTCTACTTTTATCATTTCCCATTATCATTCCCATTTTCTAAGTATAAAATTAAGATTGATGAAGCAATTTTTATACCCTTAATGGAATATTATTCCGAAAATTTTTAGTTAAATGTCTATAATGTGAAAAAAAGTTTCACTTTTACGGTGGTTTCATAAAACCACACAAGTTTTTTTTTTAAATTAACTATTTTTTTAATCGGGTCAGTAGATTCGGAACCGATTCAATTCAAGCAAACAAACAATTAAATCTTTCCTGTGTATAATATTAGTAATGATGATGATAAAATAGCCTATGTGCATCAGTGATAATGTAGGATTCTAATGCTAAAAGATTTCTTCAAATCGCTCCCGTAGTTTCGCAGCCTATTCAATTCAAACAAACAAACAAATCTTTCCTCTTTATAATATTAGGATAGATTAATAAATATACTTAAACAATTGAAAATTTTGTGTGTCTGCTGGTTCATTTAGTGCAATTCAGAAACCAGTAACATAACTTTAAAAAACAGAAAAAAAAATTAAAAAACCCCCGATACAAAAAGACCTCTAAAAAGAATAAAAATAATATTATTACATAATAAAGTCACAGGTCTTATGACCAAGTAAGGTCTTCATAATATGTATTTTTTTAATTCCTGATCTGAACCCTAAAACATTTAACATCAACGACTTCACTAAGTATGTACTTATCAGATCAGGAATTAAAAAAATACATATTATGAAGACCTTACTTGGTCATAAGACCTGTGACTTTGCTATAGAGCTTTAAGAAATTCTCCAAGTAAGAAATAATTACATAAAATTGTTTGGTCTATATGTATAAAAGGCAAAACTGACTGACTGACTGATTTATAAATCAACGCATAGAGGAAAGTACTGTACCTAGAAACTTAAAATTTGATACAATGGTTTCTTTCAAATGTCAGTACGCATTAAGAAAGGATTTTTAGAAATTCAATGGCTAAGGGAGTAAAATGGGGGTGTAATATTTTTATCGAATTTTCTCATTTTTAAACTTAGATCTGAAAATAAGTGTATAAGTTTTGGAATACAATTAAAAATTATCTTTGTAGACGTAATGAACAAATTCTCCTTCAAAGGGCAAAATTGGAGGGTTAAAATTTGTATGGAACATTTCTTATTTTTTGACTTAATAGTATAAAAAATACACATAACAGTACAAAAGATACACATAATACAGCGCCATGATTTTTTTTACAAAAAATATATTTTTAGGTGAAATGCACCAAATTCTCTCCTAAAGGGCAAAAATAGAGGGGTATTGTTTGTATGGAATTTTCTTATTCTGGTAAAGCATGTTGCTTATAGCAAAGTATTGTAGTTAACTGTTAACTATCCGGTGTTAAATCAAACATACGCCTGCCTAATAACTAAAATACACGTGGAAGAAGTCGCGGGAAAAACGCGGTTAGTTATATATAAATATAACGAGTAAGCAAATGTATACTATACTTATGACGGTATTTGATCATATCTCAAGGCCCACTGCACTTCAATCACATGCATCATTGCTTTGATATAAAAACCTCTTCAAACAAACAAACAAATATTTTACTCATTGGATGACTATTTACAGAGCTTATTTTGTCGTATTTCATATTTATGAATGAAATACTAATGATGTTTATATATACGTTTGGATATATGTATAATTTAATATGTTAATGTAATATAAAGTAATGCTTAAATATTGTACAACTATTGAGCAGTACAATTTTACCATTATATCTACAAGTAGGGTTGCCACCTTTTTTGAGGAAAAAAAAGTATAAAATGGTTTGAATAGGATATTCTTTTTTTAATTGTATGCTTTTATTGCCTTAAATACGTATTTTTGTGTGCTTTATAACAAGTATTTTTTTCTTTTTTAAAATGTTTCAAACCTGTTTGACAATCAACATTTAAATTTAAATTTAAATAAAGAAACAATTCGTTTCTAATTAAAGTGATTACCATTCAAAAGGTTCAAATTTAACATTATTATTCAAAGACATGTTAGGATCCCAGTTCTGTTTGCTAAAATCAAAGCATTTTTTCATATAATTTAAGCTCCTATTAATAAAGAGAGAAAACTTACTGATACCTTTATTAAATATTTCGAGTAATGATAGATTCACATTAATATTTGACTGAATGAAATGTTAGATACATTTCCTTCATTAATTATAAATCGTTTCGATCATCTATTCTAACTCATATGCTAAATAATCCCATAATTAGTATTTTGTTCTATGCATCGCAATGTATGTAAAAATATAAAGTATAATTACCAAAAATAAAGTAGAATACTTTATTACAAAGTATGGTTGGCAAACCCTTTACACAAGTCTGTAATGTATAATTAATGTGTCATGAATGTTTCCATACATAACTATAGCTCGTAGCTTCATAAAAATATGAATATAATATACAGATTTGCCTCGTTATTATACAATATGTATGTATATGCTATTCTCATACTATATAAAAAAGGATATATCCTAATGTAAAATATGTTCCTTTGAAGTATATTAAATTGTGGTTTTTGTTCGTTGTTCCTTTGAACGAATTCCGATAGGGTAGACGCTTACTGATTAAAAAACAGAGAAATTTTTTTCATAATGTACAAAAGATATTCATGACATCTTTTTTTTAATGTTATACATAATATGAAGATTTTATTTTGAAGATTTGAGATTATAGACAGTGAATATTAATTTGAGTCTCTTACCTCAACTCATCTTAAACCCAGAGTTCTACATTCGTTTTAAAAAATAATTTGAAAACAAAAGTACAACTTTGAGATTATCGTAATCATGAACAATACAACATTAAATTCAGGTTATCGCCTTGTGTTTAACTAATTTCTTATAGGTATTTCATAATTCGAAAGAATTATTATTTATTATTTCGTATTTTAAAATTAACTTGAACGGTTCCAAAATTGTCTTTTTTTCACAATGTTAATATTTCTAATTATTGACATCGAACTTAATTTAAGTAATTGGTAAGGTCTGATTCTGAAATCCTTTGACGTAACCTTACTTCGTACGACTAAATTGACCTTTTTTAAATTTAGAAAAGGTAGAAGTAGAAATGGTAGGTAAAGATTTTTTAAAGGGTAGTGCTTAAATTAACATTAGCGTAGGGCGCGTCCATATCGTAGCGGCACGTTGTGATATATTGATGATATAATGAGTATTTTCCGTACTGTCTGTTAATCGAGAAACCGATGAAAGTAGATGATTCGTTAACTCACTTACTGATAGACTTCCATAACTCGTCTTGCCGAGAACACTATTGTTAAAAGCAGTATAAAATTTGTTTATATGATAAAACTTGCAACAATTTTAGAAAATAAAGTGTGATTTATATTTAATTCTGCTTAACGCTTGAATAGGATAAATATTCTTTACTAACTTATACTTTATTCTATAAACAATAACTTGGCTAGTTACTTGGTCACAGTTTTATGTTAATATTTAAAATTAAAAAAATTAATCTCAATATTTCATTTAAAATACTTTTTTTTTTTACAAGCTCCATTATATAATAAGTACACGCGATCATAATTTTTGTTTTTAAATATTCTTTACCTTTAGTTTTGCTGGGTTAATCACAAAGCCTATCGGGATAAAATTTAAGTAGTATGCATGAATTCAATTGGCGTTTCAGGATTTAGATGTCAAGGCAAGGCAGAACATTTCAGGCTTTAGATACATTTCCATTAAGAACTTATATATATAATTTAAATAATTAAACTTATAACTTATTTAAACTTATAACTTAAATATCCTATACTGGCAGAAAGTTATGTTATATTCCTCGTTATCGGATATATTTTTAAAATGTATTTTATATAATTTAACATATATACGTTATAACTCGATATTTTAACATAAATAATTAAATAATAAAACAATTGTTTAAGTAATAAAAAAAAACTTGTGTGGTTTTATGAAACCACCGTAAAAGTGAAACTTTTTTTCACATTATAGACATTTAACTAAAAATTTTCGGAATAATATTCCATTAAGGGTATAAAAATTGCTTCATCAATCTTAATTTTATACTTAGAAAATGGGAATGATAATGGGAAATGATAAAAGTAGACTAGGTCTCCAACTAATATTTTTATTGAACTCTGTGTCTTAGAGTACGACATACATAATACTTAACAATTATTTAGATGATATACACATATTAAAACACTGAAAACAATATTTTATAATCGTTGAGTCATTTTGATCCGTTTTTCAATTATTTTCAATCATTCTATTATCAATTCCATCTTCATCATGAATTTCACAGTTTATAAATGTAACCAATATTTTATGGTAACTAAAATACGTGAACAGTGACTTACATTCGATTTTTTCAATGTATCTAGTAAAAACCGCATCGATACGAGCGCCTTACACTTTATTTTTACTCCGCGGCCGACCGTCACGCGACATGCAACACACAGATGAAAAAGTTTGAGACGATGTAATAAAAGTTTTACTTTAAAAATATGTTGGTAATATATAATGTGTAAAAAAAATATTATTATAATAAAGAAGTATTTCATTCTACTTATAAGAAATCGGCCGACCGTCACGCGACATGCAACACACAGACGAAAAAGTTTGAGACGATGTAATAAAAGTTTCACTTTAAAAATAATCATAATGTATTTATTGTTGTTGTTCTTAAATTATTTATTGATTCTTTAATGTTATAAATTATTATAAATAAAATAAAAAAACAATTAGATTTTTGTAAATGCTCTACAAAATTAAAATATAAGGAATCTCCAAAAAATATAGCAATTATCCCCCAACATTATGCTTCATATTATAAGCATATCAAAAATGTATTATTTATTACCTTAATTATCAAATTTAAACGAAAACTAAAACAAATGCTGTTTTGTTTGTAGAAACAGATATATATAGACATATAGATGTCAACTTGACGTGATAAGTTGTTGCTCCGGTTGTTAAAAACAATAAATGTTAATGTTAATGAAGTGGTTTATAATCCACATATTATTATATTTATCTCGATTATTTTTGTGTCTGGGTATATATATCTTTGTAGAAAATTTTATATATATAAGAATTATTTCCTAGTGCGGGTAATATTTTTTATTAACCAAATCGGAAAACATTTATTTTTATTAATATCGCAATGTTTTTTTGTATCACATTTTAATGTATAGTTTTATATCAAATACTTTATTATAATGTAAAAGAGCTACATACTATTGTCTTTATATTAAGACGTATAATAGGGTTTATCAGTCACCCCTTGAACTTATTATTCATTATATCATTCTGTTTTAATAGCTAGATAATATTAAAAAACAAGTATAAAGTATTAAAATAAACTTAAATTTAAAATTAAAATAAACTTAAATTTAACAACATCTTCTCGTATAATTAATTATTACTGTTTCCTTTCACTTTTCTCCTTAACAAGAGGGTCCATCAATCTTGTTTCTACAATTGTAACTTGAGCTTTGTGTGGTGATTTATTTCGTTACAAGAACAAAAAGATTCGCAATAGTAAAGTCAAGCGGTATTTCATGTTTTAATTTATTTACTGTTATTGTTACTTATGGCTAGAAGTTATTATTGTACTAACCAATTTAGTGAACCATACTTTAACAATAATAATTATTTTGTTGACAAAGTGTACTAGTTCAATACTGAACTACACATACAAGAGCTAAAAATGATAGAATTTAAATTTAATAAAGAATGGTCTAAAAAAAGAATCAAAGAATCAGTTACAAGACAAAGTTTAATATTTTTATGCTAAATATTGTAAGGTATTGTAAAGGTTTTTGGCAGCTTGCAGCGAAAAACAATTTATCATATCAATTTAAGTTATTGAAAAATCAAATAATTTGGATTTGCATCGAATAGGCATACCTAAGTACACTTAGAAACCGTTATGTCAGCTAGATTCCAAAGGTCACCATCGAGAAGGAGTAGCAAGAAACTCCATAGATAGTCTTTTAATTAAAAGACTACAATTATGGAAGTAAACATACCATAGACAAGCCCAACCATTATATTAAATTCGATAAACCACAAATCCTCGCTAAGAAACATCGTTACATTCACAGAATGGTTCGCGACGGCTGAAGTTAAACCACATCCTAATTTGAATACAAAAGACGGTAGAAGACTATCTGCCACCTGGGATCTACTCTACCACACCACCACACCCACACTATGTACAATGCAAAATCCCATATCTGTGACCGCACTATTAGACCTAATAATACTGTTAGTACGCTGTGTGTGCATCCTGAACTATAAGCACGGGTACTTGGGAAACGTTGAAGGTAGGTGATTAATTAACTAACTTACTGACAAACACCTACATCTCGTCTTACTGTGGACACGATTGCTGCAGAGCATACACCAGGTCAAATATAAATAAAATACACGAGTAGGTCCGTAAAAAAAGGTTTAATTTAAATTAATTATAGTCTTGTCCAGATGTGGGTTGAACAGACGAGAGTAAAGCATATTGAGAGATTTATCAGGATTCAACTTATTATATTGCAATAACAAAAGAATAAATTTATTCACTAGGTATAAGTTTATTTTGTTATTTCTTTATAAGAGATTAGCTGTGCCCAGCGTCAAATTACGCATATTGACGCTGCATGCATATGCATTGTGATAAGAATATTTTTTTAGTTCTAATTACATGGTTTATATTGTAAGTTCTTATAACCTTCCTCAATCATTCCCCGCTAGAATGCAAAATCTTCCAATTTGCTTTGTAATATCAGAAATATATAACCTAACTTGATGATATTAATAAATATTGAAAAATGTTAATTTTATTATGATCACACCATTTGAATTTTTATTGTAAGGTTTAAATATTTGGGAATAATTTCTTTAGAGAAATTTGAAACTAAATATTTATTAACATTATTTTTAAGCATTGAATTCAAATTCCTTAAGCAGCGTTCGCAACGTCCTTTGGAAGTGAATAAATTGTCATGCCTGTAGCAGTTAACTATTCGTTTCAAACTTTGAGATTAATTTAATTCGCTTGCAAAGCTAAAAAAAAATATTTATGCTTGAGTTTAAGTAAATCTTATATAAAAAAATACTTTTTTTTTGGTTTCCTTTAGAATATTTTATTGCATGATTAAGTTGGACATTTTAATTGAAAAATGATTACCTCAAGACTTTAAAGGTTAAAAAGACTGATGATTACCTCAAGACTGTTATACGATTCAATATTTACCATTACCTAATAAAATTTTCAATGTTTTTAATCTATGTATTTTTTTCATAATGAAAGACGCTTACAAGATTAATGAGCGCTTTTCTGTGGGAATGTCTCCCTCAGTTTATCTTATTACACCTTAAAAAAAAAAGTAGAACATGTGTAAATGTTGTAACAAAGTATTAGAATTAAGATAACACAAACAGCTTTCACAAAATGGGACTAATTTGAAAAATAAATGTATAATGTTGACTCAAATATGGCTGACGATGTCTCTCAAACGAAGAAGTAATTAATTTTCAGTTACATAGTACCTAAAATGAAATGCGTTTCATAGATCTCAACTAACAAAAGCAAACAGTCTTTTATTTGCTTTTGGTGAGATGAAGAACTGTATTAAGGTTTATTTGGAACTACAAAGTTTCGACAACAAAATGTAAATACTTAACATTGTAGCAACTTGGTAAATAACATCAATTAAATAGAACAGTGAAGTGTAAAATTAATAATTCCATTCTCATATTATATATATATACACATATGGCACATTTACACGTCATTTGTATTGATTTTGTAAACAAATATAATTTTAACTAGTTTTACAAAAACAAACAAATTCATTACGTTCAGACGAATGAATTTTACTATGTCCTAATTCTATTTGAGTTTATAAATATGATCATAAATATGATCAACCATAAAATTTCAGTTTCATTAAAACATAGGCTTTTAGAATGCCTATACATAAAAGTAAAAAGAATAGAAAATATATAGTTGTATCTATTTTCATTACTTTCAATTTGTTCAGAATGATTACCAGCAAATGTTCTCAAAGGTAAATATTATAAAGTTTTTCTTAATATGCTACTGATGAAAGATAATCTCATTGACAAAAATAGGGATGAGCAGAATATTTGTTTTATGAAACATAAAATTAATTGCCCTTATTTTCAATACTTAACGATCTCTGTCCGCTAGTGCTTATTTTTCTTTGATTCTCTTATACTGAGATGACAATTTAAATGTTTCTTTTTAAATAATATCTGATGGTGATAAAATTATTTTGGTTGAGACGAGTAATTAAGAAGAAATAATATGTATCCCATATTATAAAGACCACGGGCAGAGAATTTCGCTATAGTGGTTTAACAAAGTCACTAAGTGTGAAATCTATTGTATAAAGTCGTTTAATTATCTATAAATATAATCAGTATACAAATGTATATCCTTTGACCTTAATTGACTATGTCTCAAAGCCCACTTCAGTTCAATCACACGCATCACTGCTTTGATATTCTCTGAATTATTCTACTTACTCGAGGACTGTTTACAGAGGCTTATTTGTTGTATCTCACATTTATGATTGAAATAATAATGATATTTATAGACATAGACATATTTTAAGGTATTCATATGTATATAATATAAATTATTCATGTTGTGTATGGCAATGCGTACATATTTTACACCTATTGATCGCTATGATATTATCATTTTATTCACAAGAGTTTCATTTATAAATGATGTGTTATGAATGTCTTCTGAATACAATATTTTTATAAATGTTATCCTCAGACTATATAAAAACAATGTATTTTATAATGTCCCTTTGAAGTATATTAAAATGTGGTTTTTGTTCGTTTTTCCTTTGAACGAATTCCGACAGGATACACGCATCCTAATTAAAAACCAGAGAAAAATTGCGTCATGAAGTACGAACAACGTTGCTGACATCATTTTGTTTCTCATTATTATTTTTGAAATATGAATTTCATTTGCAGATATGGGAGTACATAGAACTCTTTTAAAACCCAGATTTATATCCTTCGTTTTAAAAAATATTTTTTATACAAAAGTCCAAATTGCAATTAACTAAGTCAACAAACTACCAAACATTTAATTAAGTTTATTGTCTTGTCATTAATTAATTCTTAGAGGTATTTTATAATTTTAAATCATTAATCCATAAAATATTCCAATATAGTAAGTATTATCTAAATTTATATAGATATCTTATTAACATACCTATGTTCCTAGATATTTGATTAAGACCCTAAAAGAGTAATTATATTTTTAAAATTAAAAATTATAAAATGGTCATGTAGTTTTTCTGGAATTTTTAAGCTATTGTATAGCTTCTATCGCGAGCCTTGAGCGTGGAGACCGAATTTAGAAATTCCGTAACGTAAAAAACCTAACACCCCCCACTCCAATAGGCACTGCGGTGATTCTTTCTTGTTTTACCATCTATCGATGAATAGCAGAACTTTTAATGACTTTTTGAATTATCGCGCTTGTCTCCTTAGTTCAACAACTCGCCTCTAGGTAGCATTGGTTGTATCGGCGTTACTGCGCATGCGTAATGCCCGTCTTCCCCCCGCAATCTGGTGACTCGTGCCTGCTTAGAGTTTCGGCGTTAGGACATCTCCTCTTTGTATTTAGTATTTAGATTTAATTCATGGTACTACTCTACGAAGCTCGCATGTACAACAGTGGATATAAGCTATTGCAGAGCTTTTATCGCGGGCTTTGAGCGCGGCAACCGAATCAAGAAATTCCGTAAGGAAAAAAACCTAACATCCCCACTCCGCCTTCTATGTAGCTCGGCCGAGTATTATGTACATATAATTTAAAAATAGCCTAAGCGCCATGTTGAAAAATGTAGTATGTACTTTGTTGCTTACTAGTTAAGATTTAGTTTAGAATTAATGATTTACTTGTACAAAGGTATTTTTTTCCACAAGCCTTTTCATTCTATTATCGTGTTACAAAAGACCCTAATCATAAGTACTTAACAAACGTAATTGAACTTTATTTGTGAGATTTAAGGTTGAAAATATATTTAGCTAATGATAATATTAACCTTTTTAAGAAATTACATAGTAATTTCTCATAGTCATTTGTTTAATAAAAGAAAAAAAATGTTTTCTTTCTGTTATCGGTCAACACGATCAATTTTAATTAATATAAAAAAACCTTAAATTAACATAAATAAAAAAATATACTGCATAAATAATTATAATTGCATAAGTCGCCGAGTGCCCCACGTTTATTTGGATTTTGCGTTTGAATTAACTTTGGGTTCCATTAAGGCCTAAATAACACCCGGATCTAAAATCCTATGACGTAATGTAACTTCGTAAATTATCTTAAATTAAAAGGGTTTAATCTACCCTTTTCACACATAAAAAAGTCATCTGTATCCAAGGCTGGTTTCACCTGAAGGATATTATTTTGATTTAAATTTTAAACTTAGGGCAGTCCTAATATCCTAAATCCATCCATTTTCGCAAATCACGCCTGAAAATTTAAGAAGTTCAGATCCTTTCGTGAATCCAATAGTCCTCTAGTGTGTCCTCTTAACGACATTAAATTTATGGATTGGAACTCAATTAGATTATAATTTTGTAGTATAATATTTTTAGCTTTGTTCGTAAAATATCCAATACTGGTAAAAAGTGAAGTACCTAATGCCTCTTGTAATTTTGATATGCTTATATATATATATATATATATATATATATATATATATATATATATATATATATATATATATATATGTTTATGTGTGTGTGTGTATGTATATATATATATATATATACACACACACACACATACACATACCTACATATAAACATGCATATACTAACTTTTAATCTATTTTTTTTTTTTATAATTGTTTTTTTTGAATATTAAATAGGTAGATATTGTTTATATTTTAACTTAAAATTATTTATTGATTTCAGGTCACGTAATGATGGTGGCAGGTCGTTCCAGCACTCGGTAGCCATATATTTGAAACTACCACGGAACGATGCAGTACTGTAACGGTGTAATTTTAGTTTGTATGCGGCATTTCTTCTCGCATATTCAATATTATCTTCATGTACCCAGCGAAGCTTACTATAAAGGTAGGGAGGTATTTTAAACTTTATAATTCCAAAGAGCATAGTAGCAAAATGTAGCTGTCTCCGGTAATCCATTTTTAATGATCTTATACTGTTTATATATGGCGTCACATGGGATCTTGGCGGTATTTTAAAGCAATATCGGGAGCAAGCGTTTTGAACTTGCGCCCGATGCCCAATGCATATTCTTTTTCCTTTTACTTTTTTCACTAGCATCTTTCTTGAAAGTTTTTCGCACAATCATTCTTCCCTAACAGATACCAATTAGATTTGGGGGTCTTGCTTTTTTTCGGACGACTTGAACCAATAGCTTAATATCCATTAAAAGAAGTTAAAATTTGGGTTTTATGGATGCTACTTTGGTAGGTTATTAAATTAGGGTCTCGTTTCATTTCAAAAATAAATATTTGTAATTGCAAGATTGAATGCCAAGGCCGCTTGTAATAAATTCTCACCCTCCTGGTTTCGATTTCCAAAACCCCATCCACCGTGCACTCTTTCATATCCTCCATTCATTTTTCCATTAAAATCTCCACTAAACTCCACTATGTATAAAAATTTCTTCTATGGATATGGTATGTCGATTAGTACCGCATCAAAATCCTTCCAAAACTTATTTTTCCAAACTTATTTTTACTTCGACATTCATGATATAACAACATTAGTTACTAACAACTTAACAACTATCAGTTTATCGTTTATTCTTTTACACATTCTTTCATCTCATTATCAACCACTACTTATATTTGACCATAAATAAATGATTTTTAATACATTACGTTTCAGAAAAAGAAAGAATTTGATAAGCAGTTATTATACAAAGTAAAATATTCTAGTTTTAGAATATTGTAAGCAAACAATAAAGGTTTTTTCACAACTTTCTGCGGAAAACAATTAATGAATTTATTTCAAAAAAACAAAAAAATACGTATATATAGAAAAACATATATTTTTGGGAAGATTTTTATTAACTTAACAAAAGATGTATTATACATTAACCGCTTAATCAATTTATAAAATATAAGTACCTAACATGAATATGCCATGTTAATAAAATGCAAGGTTATTAATGATGTGAATTGGTGACGATTGATTTGGTAAGTTATTTTTGATCTAACTTAACTGCTTGACTTAAAATTTATATTATTAAATTATTATTAAATTATTAATTATTATTTATATAGGTACTTAAAATTTATATTATTAAATTCAGTTAATTCAGTATTCATTTATGTTATATATGCCTTAGATAGTTGAACTAAATTATAGACTATTGTGTAACACATTCGTAATTGTCACATTTGTAAGTGTAACAATGTCGATAGGCGATCCTAATTATAAAAGTAGTGAAAACGTTTAAAAAGACCGGAAAGAATCTGCTAGCACATCCGCATGAAATAAGAAAATAACGAGGGTTGATGATTTCTCAATGAAAGACATTCATTTACATATCAAAAGTAACCTACACATGAATAAATAAGGGTTTTAGTTTACACTGCCTTTACTAGACCATAATACAAAAGGGTTTATTGTCCAACTTTATGTAGTTAAGTTAGTTGAAAAGGATTTTATTGCGATAAAATATTCAAGCTAGCTTGCGACTTTTGAGGCAATAAAAAAGTTTGGCAAAATAATCACTTTCCTCATAATAAATAGTATTTCTTGGAATGCCTTTATCACAAACATTTTTTACCATTTTAAAAGTATACTGAAAAATAAATATGTATATTTAATGACAGCTCACACAGCTTATAAACAAAAATGTATATGTATATATTTTAATGTGTAATTGTACTCTGAGATAACGATACAAATACTATAATTGATTTCATTAGGTTATACAAGTTTATTATATTCAGAGGTTCACTCGACATTCACCGTCGAGCAGTCGACCGGGATACATGTCCCTTTTACCTGCTTCGCCTACTTGCGCCACCTACCTGGGCCGTCACGCTCACCGCCCAGACACCTGCGCCGACCACCTGCACCGACCGTTCGAACACCTGCTCCAGATTAAGATAACGGCCTCCATTATGTGCAAGCCAGTTTTGTGATTGTGTTTGTGTGTGAGTCATCGCCGCAAGCACACCTGCGGGCCGGCGAGCCTGCATAGGGGTCCAACAAGTCCGACGTCGCCTAGTTAGGGTACGAAACGGAATTCAAAGACTTCGTCGTAATAGCCTGCGTCGTGTAAGTACACAGCCGTTAGGGTATTAGGCACACCTCTGTCACCTACTGACAGAGATTCGATAGGGTTCACGTTAGGCACTCGCCTCCCTGTTCACGCAGGGAGGACGGCTCATATCTCCGGGCTCCACCATGGACCCCAAATCCGCGGCGGAACCCGAAGATCTGTCCAAGTCGCAGTTTTTTGGCTGGGTCCACGGAATTGGGCCTGAATTATGCCTGCGCTACTCTATCTTGTCAGGCACCGAGTCTCAGCCCTCGAACTCGCGCGCCGCGATCGCGACCGAGAGCACCTCCGACATGGAGGTTGAGGCCGCCACTCCTACGGAACAGACGGCCTCGGATCCGAGTCGGGGAGTTCGTCCCCTTCCTCGGACGCCGACAAGGACGACGGTTTCACGACCGTGCAGACCAAATCGGCCAAGAGGAAGGCGACGAAAGCGCTCTCCTCGAACGTCCCGCGAAAACGGGCCTTAAAACCCGCTAGTAGCGAACCCGCGTCGCCCGACTGTTCTTCGGGCCTGGGCCCGACTCGCGAACGCGCGCCGATCGCGCCCGAAGCGCCCGCGTCCGCGTCGCCGTCGTCCGCGCCTTCAGCGCCCGCGGAGGCGCCTTTAGCGCCTGCGCCTTCAGCGCCACGGAAGTCCCCCACGCCGCCGCCGCTTTACATAAGGGACAAGTCTAAGTGGGACACTCTGTCCGCACTTATGACGGAGCACAAGCTCCATTTCACGTCCGCCCGAAATACCGCCGACGGTATCCGCGTACAAACCGCGTCTTCGTCGGACCACCGCGGTCTGACTCGTCTACTCCGCGAACGTGGTTACGGATACCACACTTACGCGCTAAAGGATGAACGCCGCTTAACGGTGGTCATCCGAGGGCTCCCCGTGGAGCTCACTACTGAATAGATTTTCGAGGACCTTAAGTCCCAATCTTTCCCTGTCATCTCGGTGCACCACATGTACCGAGCGAAAGCAAATTTTTAACGTTAGGGCAGTCTGCCAACTCTCCGGCCTTAGGGTCGAACCTCCACGCGGTCGCGGTTTTCCTGGTCAGTGTCATCGCTGCCAGCTCTATGGGCATTCCCAACGTTTTTGTCACACGCGTCCAAGGTACGTCAAGTGCCTGGACGACCACGCGACAGCCGACTGTCCGCGTAAGGGACCGGTCCCTGAGGATCCTCCCAGCTGCGTCCTGTGCGGACAGAAGGGCCACCCCGCGAATTATCGCGGGTGCCCCAAAGCGCCGCGCAGGACACAGCCGGCAAGGCATCCTCCTCGGTTCGTCCAGCCTCCATGGGCTCCTCTAGCCCCTAGGAGACCCGCGGCCCCTCAGGCATCCCAGGCCCCTCAGACACCCGCGAACGCAGTCGCGAACGCTTGGGTGAAGCCTCCGAGGATTATCCCACAGCCCGTCCCCCAGTCGATACCGTCGCCGCCGGTTCGTCACTCCACCGACGGAGTTGCGAGTTCGCTCGCGTGCGTCACGAGCCTCTTCGGTGTAATAGACATCGAAGAGCTCCTAGTCTTTTCGAACGAATAAGGGATTCCGCGCGGAACCCTCCCGCGAGGATGGAAGTGCTCCTCAAGCACGCCGTCCTAATCAAATCGATATACGAACACACGATGTCAACATGATGACATCGCGTGGAAGGGTAAAACCTCGTTCTCTGACTGTCGCTACATTCAACGCGAACGGGCTACTTAAGCAAATAGATCTAGTGCGCGACTTCGTGGTCACGCACCAGATAGACGTCCTGTTAGTACAAGAGACCTTTCTGAAGCCGCGTAATCGTGATCCGCGCATCGCGAATTACCGTCTCGTTAGGAACGATAGGGCAACCGCGAAGGGGGGAACCATCATCTACTACAGAAGGTCTCTTCACTGCACTCCGCTCGATCCGCCCCAACTAGTTAACGTAGAAGCGTCATTATGTCAGGTGGGTATGACCGGCCATCAGTCGATCGTACTAGCATCCGTCTATCTTTCTCCCAATAAAGCCTTAGTTGAGAGGGATCTTAAGTCCTTACTCCAATTAGGTAACGCAACCATTCTGGCCGGCGACCTAAATTGCAAACATCCCCGCTGGAACTCTACTGTCGCAAACAGTAGAGGAAATCTCCTTGATAGGCTAAGTTACAAGGCTGGTCTCGACTTCGAGATCACCGCGCCTTTGAGTCCCACGCGATACTGCGACACAGACTTCCAACACGACAGACCCGACGTGCTCGACATAGTACTCTTGAAGGGTGTGACACTCCAGTTACGTTCTATCGAGACTCTATCCGAGGTAAACGGGCTCTTCTGGCGGTTGCAGAGAGCGTTGAAGGCGGACACTGTCTCAGATATGCCTCCCTTGGTTGGACCTAACTCCGCCATCGCGTTTGACGACCTTGACAAAGCTGAGTGCTTAGCCGACAGTCTAGAGAGCCAGTGCCGTCTGTCTGCTCAATCGGTTGATCGCGATCATGTCGAAATAGTCGACAAATCGGTCAATATAATGTGTTCTCAGCCACCGGTCGGTCCGCCAATCAAGGAAACGAACCTAGACGAGGTGACGTCCATAGTTAGGGCGCTTCACGCCAAGAAATCGCCAGGTCCCGATAGGATCACTAACAAAGTGATAAAGCTTCTTCCGCCTCCTTTAATTTACCTATTGGTTACCATTTTTAACGCTCTACTGGCCGGTTGCTCGTTTCCGGCCCAGTGGAAAGAGGCCATAGTGATAGGGTTCCATAAGCCGGGCAAACCCCGGCATCTGCCTAGTAGTTACCGTCCCATTAGTCTTCTTAGTTCCTTAAGGAAAGTATATGAGAGAACCATCCTCTGTAGACTTAGATCGGAAGTCGAGAGACTCAAAATCATCCCAAATGAGCAGTTCGGCTTTAGAGCCAACCATTCATGTTCCCATCAGGTACAACGCCTCACGGAGCACATACTGATAGGGGCCACTGTGAGGGCCAAGAAGCATAGGACAGGAGCGCTCTTCCTCGATGTAGCTAAGGCGTTCGACAGGGTCTGGCACAATGGACTGGTGTACAAGTTATACCAGTTCAAGGTGTCGGACAGACTCGTACTCATCATACGGGACTACCTGTCGAATCGCTCCTTTCGCTACAGAGTGGAAGGCGTTTTGTCAACCCCCCGCCCCATCAGGGCGGGTGTCCCCCAGGGTTCAGTGCTCTCGCCCATCCTCTACTCCATCTACGCTAGCGATATCCTAGGCCGCGATCTAAAGTGCACCTTCCCATGTACGCGGACGATACCGCGCTTTACACGTCCTCTAAGGATCACTGGGAGATATACCGACGTCTCCAATCCGCAGTCGACTCCCTCGAGAGTTGGCTGCGGAAATGGCGGATCGAGGTAAACCCTGAGAAGAGCGTTTCGGTGCTCTTCGAACGGGGCCCCCCAAGGATCCTTCCGCGAATCAAACTCTTTGATAGACCGATACCTTGGAAAGACGAGGCAAAATACCTAGGAGTAACGTTAGATAGAAAGTTAGTTTTCACTGCGCATATTAGGACCGTTCGTAGCAGAGCGGCCTACATATTAGGTCGTTTATATCCGCTGTTAGGCAAGCGGAGTAAAATGTCCCTTCGCAATAAGGTGACACTTTACAAAACTTGCATACGTTCCGTCACGTCCTATGCGAGTCCCGCTTTTGCGCACGCTAATCTGAAACCCCTTCAGGTGATTCAGAACAGGTTTACACGGATTGCAACCGGGGCGCCGTGGTTCGTACGCAACATCGATCTCCATAGAGACTTAGACCTTCCGACCATCGCTCAGTACTTCAAGGGGCTTTCCCAAAAGTACTTTGAACGTGCTGAGCGACACCCGAACCCACTGGTGGCTGACGCCGCAGAGTATAGACCACGTAAGACTACTTTAGTCAGAAAAAGAAGACCCAAGTCGGTACTCGTTGACCCCGACGACGCGTTCACAGTAGGTAATAACGTGTATGCGTAGGCATAAGTGACACCACACAACATACAGACACACACCGTCTATACCGGTATAGACGAGGTCCCAACTGAGTAAGTGCTCCGTTGCTCCGGCGTTCTGCCGTCGGAGGACGCTAGTGTCCAAATGTCCTTAGCTTCCCTCCTGACTAACGACGCCCCGAGCCGAGGTCCGTGTCTCAATCTGAGAGGCCCTCGGGACGTTGTTCCCCATGGGGGCCCATCTGGCTCCCCCTTATTAAGGGCGGGTCTCCTGACCCACCCGCTCCCCCGGTGACGCTGTAATAGCCAACAGGGCTAACAGCATAGACAGACAAAAAAAAGAGGTTCACTCAATAGATAAAAATAACTAGGTTAAAAAAAACCGACTTTAAAACTAAACAGTAAAAAATAATAAGGATTTAATATTTATTATATACTACCTATTATTTATACGTCCTATTTACTAATGAGTTTGAAGTCGGTGCCAAGCCATTTAGTATAGTAATTCGGTAGAATACATTTTCGTAACTATTTTTTGTTTTGTTTTTCTTCGTATTGATTCAAGCTAATAATAATATTAGGTTTTAATTTCTCTTTTATATCTTTATTTATGTATCTTATCTTTTAAAGTAGGCTTTTCATTCATATGTCTATTTGGTTTAAGAATTCTCATAATTGTGTTTTTTTTACTATTCTTCGAATTGATTGAGTTCCGTATAATATTAAGATTGAATTGCTTTTTATTATGTTTATTTACGTATCTTAATCATTAAAGTAGGCATTTCATTGTATTAATTTGCTCGTATTAGGTATCAATAATTTATTAATAATATTATTATACTAGCTGTACCTGCGAATTACCCTTAAAGGTACCCTTTGTACTTGCCAATGTATGTAAAAACTATAAACCTTCAAACTGGTAAGCAGCAATGGTACGACATTAAAAATTATTAACTTTTAATGTCGTACCATTGCTGCTTTTTTTTAAGCGATTGTTAAAAAAAAACAACAAAATTAAAAGTGAATCCCATGGCAATATATTCCCGAAAACTGTATCCAAATCGATTAAGCTGTGTTTGAGATTAGCGTGCACAAACATACAGACATACAGACGAACAGATAAAATAAAAAACAATATTTTGGGTTTTCTTGCCTATATAAAGTATGCCTATGTATGTATTTTTGAAAAACAATTTTTTCGTGTTGTGTGCACAACTAAAAGACAAACAGATAAACAGGCAAAGATTTTAAAAATGCTGAAAATAGCTTCTGTTAGTTATCACTTCACATCCTGGTATATATTTTTAAATATTTCAATGTACAAAGACTTATTATAGGCTTATTACATTTATAGAATAAGATTTGCAATTGTGATTATATATTGCTGAAAACCATTCAAATTGGTTAAGTCATTTCTGAGATTAGCGTGCACAAACATACAGACAAACAGACAAGTTGAAAAACCATTGTTTTGAGTTCTTTTGCTCTTGTAAAGGCCCGTAATTTTTTTTTTTTAAATTTTACATCTCCAGAAATGAATCAGTGACAATTTTATTATATGTATAGATAAATATATTTTAATAATAGTATTAAGAATAGAAGTGGTTAATTAAAATTATTTGTTTAAGGCTTTGCTCTGCCTTCAAACCTATTAGTAAATAGGACATATAGATAATAGTATGTAACAAATATTAATCTTTATTATTTTTTACTTTTTAACCCCCGACTAAAAAGAGGGGTTTTATAAGTTTGACCTGTCGATCTGTGTATCTGTTTATCCGTGTTGCAAATCTGTGGCAAATTTGCGGCCAAACGCGTGGACGGATTTGAATGCGGTTTATTTTAATCGAAAGCTGTACTCGTCAAGATGGTTCTTATTCATGTTTGATTGAAATAGAAATAGTCGTATCCAAGATATTGACGTTTTATTCGTGCGGGGGAGAGGTTCTTATACAATAATTAGCTGTTTGCGGCCAAACGCGTAGACGGATTTGAATGCGGTTTTTTTAATCGAAAGCTATGCTTGTAGAGATGGTTTACATCTCATGTCACACCTTAATTTTAAATTACATATAAAATTACTAAAATAGAAATCCTAGGCGCCACTGACAAATTATAAGCGAAGACATAATATGCATGATCCTCCTGCTTGTCAGTACTGGAGAATCACAGTGAAACACTTGTTCTTTATAAAAGTTTGAAAATGGAAGTGTTGATTAATGGTATAAATGAATTTTGTACATCACCATATTATCGGGATTACAATAAAGATTAGCTTCTTAAACTCAGCTAGTCAGGAAGTAGGATACAGGTCAAACAGGTCGACGCTTATAACCAATTATAAATATACCCGTATCTTCTAGGGTACAAAAAAACCTCCTGTAATGATTAAATTACAGGTTAAACTACATAATAAAACTAATCACACATTGATCTATTCAAATATCAATAAGTTATAATACCTTATGGAGGAAAAAGGCCTCGCAAGCACTAATATTAGTCTATGTCGACTCCGAGGGTCGAATCAGGACAAATACTGGAATATTACCACGTAATAAGATTAAATATAGTCTCAAAACCTAAGAAACATCTCCTAATATAGAGTAAAGATTCAAATTACTTACGAAATATTGTTCCAACAAACTTTGAAACTGCCCGGGAAGTGCCGGCAATAGGAATTATAATTATTCCATATTAAATTATTAGTCCTGCAATTAAACACGCTAAGGAATTTAAGAAACAACGCTTCAAATGCGTTAATAAGATCACAAATAACTAAAACACTCACCGAAGGCTAATAAGATATTCAATTCGGAAGTGTTTCCGAAAGAAAAGACTCTAAAGGTCACGACATTGAATTTTATAAACAAAATATGCATAATAAGCAAACAATGTAACTACGCACACGCCGCGTTACACTAAATGTGGGTAGAATTAATATTAATCGCAAGAAGACCAATATTTAAATAATTTAAGCTCAATCCACTACATATCTAAAGGAAAAAACGAATGTAAGAAATTGATAACAAATCGTTATACTAATAAATATAACAATAAAACAACGTTGGCTGAAACTATTTTTCTAAAAGAATATGACAGCTACTTTCAAATAATATTTAGCGATATGCTAACCTTAATAATGATTAATAAATGACATTAAAAATAGTAATTATAAATAAAATGTTTTTATTTTCAATAACATTTTGGGGACTATAAAGTTAGTTTAAACTGGCAACATTTCAATATATTAACAAAAAGAAATGTCACAGACTAAGTAAGATTATGTAATTAGCTGTCAACAGATAAAGAATTTACCTTGTCTACGAATTTAACAGATAATAAGAAATCGATAATATTAATATTATAAATATTTAATTATCTACAGAAATGAAATTTGTATGTAACATAATGTAGGATTCTAATGCTAAAAGATTTTTTTTAAATAGCCCCGTAGTTTCGGAGCCTATTCAATTCAAACAAACAAATAAATCTTTCCTCTTTATAATATTATAATAGATTAATAGATATATTTAAACAATTGAAAACTTTGTGTGTCTGCAGGTTCATTTAGTACAATTCAGAAACCAGTAACATAACTTTAAAAAACAAAAAAAAAAAAAATTAAAAACCCCAGATACAAAAAGACCTCTAAAGAGAATATTTTTTTTTTTATGTACTTATTGAATTCGTTGCGTCGGGGGACCGTTTAATAAAGGAAGAAATTAAAATGCAAGTAAGTTAACAAGACAAATATAGAAATTACAATATCGAATCGTATAGTCTAAGTCCTCAATATACACTAGCAACGTACGTACAACGGTCTCCCGACGGAACGACTTCAATAAGTACATAATAATATTATTTTTATTCTTTTTAGATATCTTTTTGTATCGGGGGTTTTTAGAATTTTTAATTTACTTTTTAGTTTTAAAGTCTTTTAACGTAGTTTTTTTTATACTTTTTAGTTTATTGCTACATTGTTATAAAAGTAATTCTGACTTACTATTCATGGTTTTTTTTTCTTGAGTTCTAGAATGATAATAATACTTGTATATTTACTAAAAGCTTTTAAATACCAGCTGTCAGACTCTCTGATAAATTTTACGCAAGACTGGTAATATAGACGTGTTATACTCTCATGTGTGACACTTTCAGTTCTGAAGGCACTTAAAATCTCTCATTTTTTTTTATTCGTTTCAAGCTAAACTTTCAACTGGTCAAAGCTTATTATGATAAAGTTATTATAAATTAAAACACCGTCTTTTAAAAGATTGATTATATATGTAATGTTAAATCTCAGTCAACAAATTATTTATTAACTAAATTAAAAAAGAAAGAAAAGAAAAGAAAGCTAGATATAATGAAATGATAAGTATATAATTCAGTTATGAAAGAAGTATCAATTATATCTGTCGCCCTTCGGACTTCGGAGAGTGTTGGTAATGAATTGTTACAATTTTAGCGTTAGTTATTACTTTAACTAGCTTTATGTTGTAGAAAGCTAAGTAAAGTAAGTATACATACGTTAACTAAACTTGCAAAATTGTCACAATGTTATTTTAAGTTAATACTTTAGTTTTAAATCATACCTCAAGCAAGTATAAGAACAAGTTTTCGAATAAACAGTCTAATTTGATGTGACAAAGTTCAACTCTGAGATCAAGTTTGAATACTATTCTTAAAATATAACATTACGTGAGAAACTTTTGCATTGCTTAATTAACATAACATTATTTCAGTACAAATATGACTTTAAAATATAATTAAGAAAAAAGTATTAGAGAAATATTTTTATTACACGTAATACTTATATAATAACATTAAATTTACATTATTGTTATGTTTGTTTTTTTATCATTTATTGTTGAATTTGTCTATTTTTTATTCAAGTCGTACTTCATGAATTACAAATCTTATTTTTTTTACGTAATTAAGGTCTTTTATTCATATTAAAATCAATATCATAATAATTGAATTTATTTGAATCAATCTGCAAAATTATTTAAACAAGATCTGTGTTAATTGTTATTAAGATAACAATGTTTTCCGATATTGTATTAATTATAATCACACTAACGGAGATTTAAAGCAAACATAATAACATTTATTAAATAATTATAACTAACATCGAATACAGAGTAAATAATGAAAACCACACGATTGTTAGAAGCTAAGCATTGCCAACAAACTAAATTATATATTAAATATTATTAATTATTGTTTAAGTTACAAAGGTAACCAATTTATAATTTGAGATAAGATTTTTAGCTGATAATAAAACAAATTATCTAAAGAACATTATCATGTCTTCAGAAGCTCTATCCTCAAAAAGATAACATCATGTTTTGATGTTATCTTTTTGAGGATAACCAACCAACAGCCCTATTAACATTTTAAAGGTTTTGAAATCTTATTTCTTATAAAGCGTTATCATTTAAGAGCTCTTGTTACCGTAAAATAATTTGCACATGAACTGACGTATGACAGAGTAATATTCCTTGTATCCTTATATCATTTAACATATAAATGACGAACACAAGTACCGCCAGAGTCGGATCAATAATATGGGGATCAAGCTACAAGCTTTGGTTGAGCATTCAGTGCCTCTAATCACAAGACAAAAAGACCAACGTATACTTGCCTACTTTAATACTAAAAAGTAAGAAACAATAATAATAATTTAACAAATAACTATTTTGTCATTATTATTATTGTTCCTGAATACTTAACCATAAATCTCTTTAAATTGTATGAATAAACAAATCATCGTAGTTTATATTTTATTAAGTCTCCAGACTTTCTTGTCCTGTTCTAAGTTTTTTTTGATAATATGATTTCTGAGTTCTCTCTCACTCTCTATCTCTATCTTTATCTTTTTATGTCACCTTAAGAGCTCTTATTTTTAGTTCACCCAAAATTATTACAAACAATTAAATTTTAAATTTTATATCAAACTTTCAACAAAATCAATATCTATTTTTATGTAAGTAAAATGAAATTTTTTGACTTTACTAGAAAATCAATTTAAATTAGCCTAGGCTCATATCTAATAGACTGATCTTATTTTATAATTATGAATTACAAATAAGAATCCGAGAGATATACATTTATTGCCACTTACACATAAGTAACACGTTGTCTAAAGAATTCTATACACATACCACATCAGATTGGAAATGCAATTATGTCAAACATGCGAATTCCATTTATAAATAATATGATAAACTTTTCCAATAACTTCCTTTTGTTCAAAGGACATAAATATTCCTATTATTTATTGATATTTTGTTCAGTCTGTGACGGGAGCTGAATTCGTATATTCCGATTGTCTAACTCACGAAGTTTAAGCTTCTAAACTAACCTCCTTCATTACAAACAAAGCCTTATAAACAAAGTGTTTAAAAGGCTTGCCAATCACTTTAGCTAGCCATTTGAACCCTGGTAATAAATCTATCATAATATGAAAATAAAAAACGATTGTTTATGGGTATTATATACAGAACCTACTTCAAATTTAGAAATAGCGAGAAAGAAATATCAATTTGATCTGGTTTTTATCTTAGAATATGTAGGTATAAATTGTGTACAATTGAATTGAATAGACATAAAAAAGGGACTTGACAAGCTATACAAATGGTATTAAGGTCTAAGCCAACGTATTGTGTCTTACCCTAGCTTACAAAAATTGTTTGCGAATGAAAAAGAAAAAAGCGCTTATAGACTTGTTTAGAAAAATGTTGTTTGATAATATTTTTATTTATTCCATTGAAATAATGTTGATATTCGATATGGATATTTTTTTTTCATAAAACAAAAGCTATTAACTCGAAAACGTCGTACTCTGATATTTAAATGCAGATGTACTAGTAAAGTATTTTATCTGCCTAATTGGCTGGCTTATAGGATGGGACTATTCGGAGCAATTAAAGTTTATTCGGTACTTAACTGAGTTTAATCCCATAAACCTTATTTTGTTACAGAAAATACTTTAATAATTGAATAACTTTATTTAATAAAGAACAGTAGGTAAAAAATATAGTAATTTTATGGCACCATGATATTGTTATCGCCGAGGAGAGGAGAGAAGAAAAAAAATGTATGTATGATAAAATTTATCCCGAATCATTAAAAAAATAGGAAGATCATGTAATATATATTTCTGGTGGTTTTTACAAAACATATGAATAACAGACCTAAAGTATATCCACTCTCGGGACAACTGTGTATAACTCAAAAAAACATGCTGTATGAGAATCAAACCCTGTTCCTTTGTTTCAACAGCATAGGATACCTTTACACTAATCGGCTTACTGGCATTCAAACCCATATAGTAATTTACAATGTTACTTTTATAGATAATTTAGTGAAATGTTAAACGAAAATAAAATACAATAATTCCGTTGAAAAATAAGAATATTTTCTTGATTGCTATTATATAATGCCCAGAAAAAAAATATATTATCCAAATCCCTTTCCCCCTAGCTCTACCAAATCAAATATTTGTTTTGGTACATACATGGACGATGGCACTTATCATCAGGTAGACCATCTCGTTAGACAAGAAAATAACATTAAAAAAAAAATACATCTTTTCTATGTACAATAGAACCTTGAATACTTAAAAACCTCTATAGTTTCAAGAAACAAATTTGCTTCTTACCCCTCCACAACCCAAAACCTCTTTGACTAAAAATACACAACTCTATAAGTAAAATGTATAATTTCCCTGTGGAACCTCTGTTACTTAAAGAATTGTTTCGACGGACTCTATAACTTAAACTACATGCCAACTCTAGTAATTTCGAATGGAATTGAATTGAAATTGAATGGAAGTAGTGTTAAGGGATTTCTAAGAAACAATAAGTGAACACATGCAAGCAATAAAACCCAATGTTTTTAATTTTGAACATATAAAATTCTTGGAATTAATATTTAATATCTATGGTACGAGGTCGCGGGTTCGAGTCCCTGTCCGTATCGGTTTATTTTTCATTCTATATTTATATAAATTTAAATAAGCTTAAAATGGCTATACATGTTTAAAGATATTTTCAAACATATATTGTACTTATTTTAATTTTAACAGAATATAGAATGAAAATTAAATCTGTTAGCTTTTATAAATGTGGTAGTTTGGATTTCACTAAAAATAAAGATATAAGTTGTTGATTTGACTAAAACAATTGAATCTCTGTATAGAAGTTTAATTGATAAAATAAATGTAATATTAGATACTGATTTGACTAAGAATAAGAAGTATATAAATCGCAGCTCGGTTAAAAGAAAGCATTGTGAAATTGGGAGTACAAGTTGTGTGGTGGTGCTATTGTGATAAAAGTGTAATAGTTATAATAAACCGCTGAGTCTATGATCGAGAGACTAAGTAATCTAACAGAACTAGTATAATAAAGTGTAACAGTGATAGTAAAGAGTTTAAATAGTAAACAGTTAAGTGTTTTGGTGAGCAGTGCCGGTAAAGTATTTTAAATAATAGAACGACTGTCATTGCTGATTCTTTGCAGTAAGAAAGTTCTAATAAATCGGCTTTAGATTACCATAGATAATAACAATAATATTATTTTAATAATGATTCAAAAGCTTTGAACAGGCTCGCTTTTTAGTATCAAAAAACTATTACACACAATATTAATCAAAGTATTTTGCAAAAATTAACTTACAGTATATTGTGTTAAATGTACAATGAGTCTTAAAACTTAAAAATGTTAATTTTAAGATTTATTATTATCATTATATTATGGTTACAACAGTATGGGTTTTCCCCAAAAAATGTAAAATTCATTAGTATAATTTAATAATTTCACTTAAAAATCATCATTTTTATTTAAAAAAAATGCATTCTAAATTCAAAAGACTCAACTACACCATGGAATATCAATAAAAAAAAACAACTTATCTTATTACTGCCTTATATCTCTAAATTATTTAATATTGTTTACTATCAAATATAAAGTCAATTTATGCCGAGCTTTAATAAAAAATATTATTTCATTTTATAAAGTCAAACTTATCTTTTTTATTATTATTTATCATGTCCTACTTTCATTACCTTTTTATACTATAAAATAATTTGAACTTTATTTAAGTAGCACACGCAAGTAAGAATATGTTTACGAATAAATAATTATTATAGTCATTAAAAATGCCACTGAAATGGACATATAGGGGCTTCTTCATAATTCACGGTTCTTACCATTGCTGCTACAGCATTCAGATACAGTTTACAAAAAGAAAAAATAAACAAGCTGTTGCAAAGCAAATGTTGAATTTTCTTTCTTAGTTTTAACATTTGAGCTATTATTATATAAAGCGTATTTAATATGTACAATGTGTAATATGATATTATATTTTTTTAATTCAAATTCAAATTTAAAATATCTTTATTCAAGTAGGCATTTATACGCACTTTTGAATCGTCAATTACATTAAATTGATCAGTATAGTCAGTCTGTGAGTAAAGTACCACCAGCTCGGAATGCTGTTCTGCTGAGAAGAGCTGGCCAGAAACTCAATAGTTGCTCTTTTTAAATGAAATTTAACAATGTTTGACTTATACATTATAACATCAACCCTGCAAATGAGTCAATGAACCAAGTTCCATACATTTCGATCAAACAAAAATTCTTGAACTTTATAATAAGATTTGTTTAATAATATGCTTTCAATTTTAGATTTGAAACTAAGAAAAAGAAGATCCAAGATATCTTGTGGAACCTTATTATTTATCGTATGTCTGTCGCTGTTTTTAGTATAAATATTTAAATTTTGACGTATATATAGTATGTTATTCAAAATGTATGCCGATTTTTTTAAAAACATCTCTTAGGGGGTCTCTAGCTCTTAAGTTACGAATAGCCCGTATAGCTTTTATTTGTAAAACAAATATAAAAAATTTCGGCAGCACTGCAATACCGTAAGACAAAGAACTATGAAAATAACTAAAATAAACGAGTCGACCCGTATTAACATCTGTTAATTGTCTTACTTTTTTAATTGCAAAGACGGCTGAGTTGAGTTTGCCAGCGAGTGTTGAGAGATGGGAGTTCCACTGGAGCTTTTTATCTAAAGTTATACCTAAGAAAGTTGTTGAGTCAGTCAGTTCTAACACTTCATTGTTGAGAGGTAAGCTATACTTTTAAACTTTGACTTTTGACATTAGGAAGTGCAAAGTTCATGCATTTAGTTTTTTTATTATTTAAAACCAATTTATATATTTCGAACCAATGAAGAACACGTGACAGAGCACTGTTTACTTTGTCATAATTTGCCTTATTATAATAAACATTAAAGATAAGAAGAGATATCATCAGCAAAAAGTACAATGTCACATAGTTCTTTTACATAAAAGGGCAAATCATTAATATAGAGTAAAAATAAAAAGGGGCCGAGAATAGATCCTTGTGGAACACCCATCTTTAGCTGAGAACCAGCCGATTTACAATTATTTACATCAATCGTCTGAACTCTTTGATTTAGGTAAGAGGCAATAAGATCAAGCGCAGCTCTACGCACACGTAGTGGTTAAGTTTGCATAGTAATATTTGATGGTCTATGGATGGTCTACGGATGGTTAACTAATTCATATGTAATTTACTATTATTTTAAATAATATAGATCTCAAATAAGTTTATATATTTTGTCACATAACTATATTATTTCAGTAAAGAAAATTAGAGACAAATAATAATATAAAAAATATGTACAACAATAATAATATACCATTAACGTGAGATAATTTTATTTGGAACTTAAGGTAAACCTTCTATACACTACTCATATAGGCGAGAAAACCAATACCTACAATAAGTCACGTTTCTTGCTATAATGAGATCTTACCTAGTTAGTGATAGTCGTACAATTTCATATCTTATTAAAATTATAAGTAGAACACACAATTTGTGAGACACTTTGGGTATTTGGTAAATATTGTTCCAGTTGTAACATTTTTATTATATCAAAGCAATGAAAAGAAAAGAAACCGTACTTCTGCTCAATCGAAAAGTAGGGCAAAATACTTGTGAGAAATCACAAACCTATTTTTAGTTTATCGCATTGACTTGTAGTGAAACGCTATGGACTACATACGTTGTATAATTCTGCAATATTTATGCGAATATATCAAGCTGAGTCAAGCGTGAAGAGGATTAACACGCCAGCGTTTTAAATGGAAGGAGATAACTTATTAGGTTTAACCTAAATGTAACAAAATTTTACATAAAGCCAAGTTTATGAACTAGCATTAGAGAAATAAAACTTTACATCAGTCTTCTTCGTTCATGCTATTACACTTCTCTAAATTATACTTCTGAATATATCTTTACCTACTTCTATAAAAAATTTCAAGTCAGATAATCGATTTAAGTCTTTACTCTCGAAATATATTTCGCAACAACTTTTGCAGTAATTAAAACACTAAATTATTATAATATTAAATTCCGTGAACTGAATACTTTTAAGGCGACTATTTGAATTGTTATATTTATTATGTTATTCTCATGTAAGTGAATCTGTATTCTTTTTGAGAATAAAATTCTTTAAACCTTTTTTTAGTATCACTATTGATTACCGTTAATTATATTTTGACAAACACTGAGAGATCTGGACAATAATTACTACAAATAAAACACTGTTATTTCCATCAAAAGATATTGAAGAGAGCAAATTAATATACTCAATATTCATAAACAATGTTAACGCCCATTGGGGAAATGATTAAACTTTAACGTAAATATATATATTTTTTTAAACTGCTTATAAAATTTAAATACAATAAAAAAACCGGGAGTTTCGAGTCACTATGTCCTTGTACTTGTACCTTCATATTTCCTTATCGTGATCACGATATCTGCAATGCATCAATGTTAATTTTAAAATTTAATTATATGAGAGTTGAAATAGTTTTATTTCAAAGTTTATAACTTGTGTAAAAGCTTACTAGCTTTGACATAGGATTGCTATTCTAATATATTATTACCAACTCCCATCAACTGTCAAGTTTCAAAGTGTCAAAATCTAGTAATATATAATTTAAAATACCTGTTTCTGAATATTTACAAAGAATACCCCTTTCATTTTCCTCACATAAGACTTCAAATTGGGAATAGAGTTAGTGAGCGCCGAGTATCTCAACTCGTCACTTGTTTTACTCTCGAGCTTTCGTTCTGAATAAAACATTCAAATCTTTCTGGTGCTGAATCTTGGAGCGTAGGAGTTATTTCAACGTCAAAAATAATTATCGTGAGAGGTTTCGCACATAAATAATAAATAATGGAAAGTTCTTAGGTACAATTGGATTTGACTTGATACGTAAATAAAAAAAAATGTTTTAAACATGTACAAACAAGGATTTCGGATTTAGAAATTCTTTCCCAGAAATTGTAAGGAGAATATTTATGTTATAATATTGAGAGACATCCAAAGAATCGCCAGATCACAAATCATTTTATTCTAACATTCTCTGTGGGCAAAATAAGGCACAAATGGGTTATGTAAGTAATAATTGCAAAATGTAGTTCTAATATAGATATTAGTAATGTTTTTATGAAAATGATAACATATGTTGCAGTTTATATTTTCAGATTAGTAAAATATAAATATGTATTTCGGATGGCCAATATATCAAAAAACTATTTCAATAGTTTTATAAATTTCAGGTTTATATAAAAAAACAAAGTTTCCTAGGTTAATAGTTAAAACAACCTATAACCAAAACAATGTTCATAAAAAGTTCATGATACGTATAAATAAATAAAAAAATATGTATTTCTATTTTTTATAAGGTATAAATTATTATTTTAGTATTATATAGAATTCTAAATTTATTTCCTTTGTGTAATAATAAACTAAATCTATAATATATCTTATCCAAAGTCATAAATCTGTCTCAAAAGGTCCTTGAAAGGGAAAAGCTTATTTTATTTATCATTTACCAACAACCCTCGTGATCTTGTATCAGACTGAATATTTGGGCTGAAAATAAATCTTATTACTTAACGTTAAATTTATTTTTTTCACGTCCAGTTTTATTTTATGGTGTCAATTAAAGTACAAATAAGAAAGCTTTAAATGTGCTAGAAATATGATATATAAATAGTGTGTAATCAAAATATCATATTATGTGTGAATTCAAAATATATCAACAAAACTCACAAAAGTATAAACATTCTGTGCTTATTGCTATATTAATTTTTAAAGAAACTTATGTCGTTCGTCGATATTTTTCCTAGAGGGCTAGTTTTTTTTTGTTACCATCTATGTTTTCGGTGATGCTGGTTTGGAATATAAATTTTGTTGTCGATATGATAGAAGATCAACTTTATCTAACGAATGTTACTCATACATAGGTGCAATAATATTATTTTTATAATTTGTTTACGTATTAGCATAAAAGCCTTTTTGAAAGCTTAGAAAATATTTATTATAAAAATGTAAGCTTCAGCGGGTTATGTTGTTTAACATCAAAGGGAATTAAGTCGCATTTTAAATAAAAGAAAAGGGTTAAAGAGAAAAATAGTTTAAATTCTTTCTACCCTTTTTTGCTTGAGTGTGTGAGTTATATTTTTTATGGTTCTGTAAAGGCTTTAAGGAGTTTGCGTAGTCTTTCAAGTTCCATGAAATGTATGTATTTACAACTATATTTGGACTCGTTAGTATATATAGATATTTTTAAGTATACAAAAAATCGTGCTTCTAATGGAAAATATTTTTTTAAGTTACTTACGATATTTAGGGGTGCTGAACAACAACTTCAACCTTAAATTGGTAAACAAATCTTCTTTTAAAATACTTTATAAGAAGTTTTTTTGCCCACTCTTTATATGAAATTGAAGGCTAATGAAATATCATGACTGTAGTCCCCATCTACTGTAAGTTATATTTTTAGTCATTTTATAGGTGACAAGTCTTTACTTTTACATTTTAACCATGTTTTCATAATTAGGATGCGATAACGAGCTACGTGTGTTACGACACATCAGTACCTAGTCATTGTAGTTTGGAAGATGTTGTCATGATTTTTTTTAATCCCACACATTAAAGTAAATATGTATTTTTATTATAATCTTGCATTGGCTAAAATATTATGCTATTCAAAGCTTTTCTGTAAAGAAACTGCTTTGAGATGAAAGAATTAATCTCTTAATTCTTTATTAAGAGGCAGTTTCTTTACAAGAGATTAATTCTTTATTAAGAGTAAGATTATTTTCTTTAAGCATTAATTAAAAAGATTATTATAATAGTGCTTATTATACGGTAATGTAAATAAAAAGAGTAAGAACTAAATAAAATGTTGTATAAAAGGTTGACTTAATGCCTTTTCAGGTCGACTTCAGGTAAAACATATAAAATGTGTCAAGGAATAACTTATACATAAGCAAGTTCAACAGAAAATTATATTCTTAGTACATTTGCTAATTATTTCTCGAACAAAAGAAAGGTACTACCTAGCTTTTGTTCTATTTTTTGTTTTAGCTTAGTATTTAAGCTCAGCTCAGTTAATCTTAAAATACTAATATACTTATTTCTTTTTACTAGTTCTAGTCTGTCAGATTATTAAAAAAATCACGTTTTCATGATTTAAAAATACCAAATATCAACTGACACAAGCACCAATTACATTTGTACAAGATCAATAATTATTAATCGAATAAAAGAGGAAAAATTTTCAGAAAACAAGAATATTTTAATTTATATCGATTTATGCATACTATTATGATTTTTATGTAAATATATTGAAATATTTTCCAACTTACGTAAACTATTTTACACTACGCCACCTGCACTCGGCAAGCAGTGACACTCAATTTATATTCTAAACCAGCAGCCTGGCATACATAGAAGTTGCCCTGCCTGGGTATTACACTTTTCATAGCAATTGGTTGAACAGTGAAAGAGTTGACACTATATAGTGTCATCTAGTGAGATGCGTCAATATGAAAGTGCAAATATATTGTCTATTTGTCTATACTAAATGGGATAAACTATTTTTGCTACAAGTCATTAACATATTCTAGTGCTTGCTAACACAATCTAATTTTATTATTCTAAAAAAATAATTTTAAATTAAAAAAACCCTGATGTCTGTTTTAAGAAATGAATGAGGATATAGAGTATACGATTTGATTTTAGAGACGACTGCTTTTATTTCGACCAAACAAAGCAAAGAACTATCTCGACGGAACAGGTTTTGATTAAAAAAACCGCAATCAAATCTGTCCACTCGTTTCTCTGCTAGGATGCCACAGACAGACACACAGATACACACGTCAAACTTATAATACCCCTAATATGATAATTTTTGGGTTGGGGTTTTAAAAAACGGTTTTTGTATTTCTTAAATAAATTTCCAGAGTTGAAAGAGAAATTACCATTTAAAAAAATATTCTAAATAATTTATGTTTCCCCAAACAACCTTATTTATATATTTCAATACTATTATGTAAGTATTATGTTAAAACTTCGACTGATTATTTTAATTTTATTTTACTCCTAGTAGTTAATACAATTTAATTCATAAAAGAAATAGAATTTTAAAAGTTTTTTAAATTACAGCAACATTCATCTATTTTCTGTAAAATACAATAACTTTTTGTATTTAAATAACAAGAAAATAATAAAATTTAATAGAATATTCCATTAATCAGGGCAGTCAGGGCATTCAAAATAAATGTACCACTGACCTTAGTTTCGGTAAAATAAATAGTGACTTACATTTTATACAAAATATTTGCACGTTATTACGCCTCGCCTATCCGTTTCATATTTTAATGTTTAAAACTAATTAGAATGTTAGGGCAGGGCAGAGTTTTATGAAATTATAGCTGTTCTTAATTACTTCATCTGGAGCTGACCGCCTCCCTTCCCCGGCACAAGTAATAAAAGACCTTAAAGTTGGTACAAAATTCGGTACAGTATTAGTTTTACTGGATATATATGAAAAATCTTTCTTTTTCTTTGTGAAATGTGTCTTTTTATATTGATACAGACAAAAACGATATTATGTGCTAGGGATCACCACGCCTAAATGATAACTACGTTTTCTTTTTGGTTGGTAGGCTCCCTAACAAAAGAACAAAAAAAAAACAGAGTAAGAACTACAAAGAATCTTATATAGAAATTTGTGTAATATTATAATATCTTACTATAATTAGCAATAACTTTTATAAGAAGCACTTAATGTAAAGATTTTGTCGCGTATTTATAAAAACATGTGAAAAAAAAAATCAAATTACAAAAAAAAGGAAGTTAAAAGATATCAAAACGAATATTCATATACCATAGCAGTCATTAAAAAAATAATACCACATAGGAATATATCTTAAATATAAAAATAAAATTATGGAACTGACAATAAAGTTATTAGATAATCGTCGGTATCGCCATGAATATTGACAAAATGATTGAGATATCTTTTTAAGAAATATGGATGGATTCTAATTTTAAATGTACATTCAAAACTCAAATACCATAACAGTCACTAAGATAACAAGACATCTACCAAGCAATACAATGGATTAACAAAGATGATAATTATTTTGAATGTTAATATAATAAGAAATAAGACCCTTAAACCTTTCTTGATGCCGAAAAAAGAACCTAAACGATCTTGTTATTTGTTTTAATTACTTTGAAAATAAATTACAAATTTTAATAATTAGTTACAGTGAAAATGTAGCAGCAAACCTTTCTTTTTAATTATTTTTGAAAAAGTATAAATGTAATTAAGTCATAATATATTTAATATTATTAATAATATTAATAAAACTGCTTGTAATTACATGGTCTACTCCCTACAGATCAATCATTCTAAAATTCGTCATTACTCATTCGGACCATAAATGTCCTGGGTAATAAATAACAACCAGAATAATCATTTATTTAGAAATTCTGAAGCTACATGCTATTTCATTTTTCAAGCGCATTCATTCTAACATACACATTACTCCTAGTAGATATCAATCTTGTCTCCACCCACTGGGAAATGTATGTAGATGTTGACACCGGTTTCGCTACCCCTATTTTGGAAACGTTAATCCATATTTACTTATTTCTTGCTTAAAGTTTTTTATTACACTTTGTATAAGATAATCTAATACATATGTTAACAAATTTTACTTTGTCTTATTTAGATTATATAACAGAACTCTTAATGATTATTTTTATTTGACTTTATTCACAATATAAATGCAATAAAATCACCATCATTGGTTAAATACTGTTTGTATATATTTTTTTCTTTTTGTTACTGAATAGAAACTTAAATTTTTGGATGAAACTATTATTTCAATGTTAGTACTTAACTTGACAAAAGGTTATGTAACACGGTATTGGCTAAAAGTTGGCAAAAGGTAAAGGATCAGACCAGAATTTTATGAAAATTTCCTTAAAAATCAGTCCAGGGGTTTCGGAGTCTATAAGGAACTTACGAACATACTTGCTCTTTTATAGGTAGATTAATGATATTCTTAAAGGAAACAATTAATTTGTTATGAGTGTTCTCAACCCCTCACCTCAGAAGGTTATAGAATTTAAGCACCTCTGGAGTAGAAATATGTAAAAAAATATGTCTGTTATTCTTTATGCCTAATATATTTTGTAGTTAATACTATGATAAGTACCTACAAATAAACTACGTGAAATAATAATTGATTTCTTTGAGTACTCAATGTATTTTTTTAAATATGATTTCAATGTTATCTTCTATCAATGATTGTTTAGATGATTAACTTTAGTTAATCTGAGTAAGTCATTGCTTTCGACTGGAATTGACTGCCTTGTTGACTCAGTTTGGTTTTATTGGTTTTTTATCTACCTTTGACAAGTAAATAACTTTCTACTTTATCTTAGCCTACATTATAAGTATATATCTAGAAGTATTGTTAAGTTGAAGTTGATTTTATTGCATTGGAAAGAATAATCATATATCAAGAGTTTTTGATAGTTGATCTTTCCTTCTAGATTTCGGGACCTACAAGAATGGTTACTTTGAAAAAGATATCATAGCTCTATAAATAGAAATCAGGAAATAATATTAAAATTAACTTTTATATCAAAACTTTTTTTAGGTGAAATGTCCATGTTAAAATTTTGGAGGACTTAGTGCTAGATCCCCCTTAATTTTCCGACTTATAATTAATATGTATAAGTATATATATCCGTTGCTTTTTTGAAACTCTTAGTCATGAAAATTATATATAAATAGACAAAGTAATTTTTTAATTCAGTTTGGATATAATATTTTGTAATACTATATTAAAATATTTTCTTGTGACATTTGGAAGGTAAATCGACAATTAAAAATAACTTTCAAATGTTGGAGTATTTTTTTTCAAGTAAAACATCCCTTTGTTGCCTACAATAGGCATACCTACGCGAGTTTTATAGGTATTCGTTAAAGGTTAGTGTATGATATATTTGCTACAAGGAACACAATGAAAGATAATCATGTTGAATTTCATAATAGTAAGTAATGATCTTTTTTTAATTACAATTTAATTTATATTTTCAATGCTATCAGTACAAATATAATATCGATGCTTATATCGTCTATTTACCTCTAACCGAATTCACGTTTTATTGCAATAAATCATATCAACGCGATCTGAGAGCAATCGCTACACGTTGTCATCGATATTATATCGAAACATTTTAGAATTGGATTAAAATAAAAAATAATATTCTTATCTTTTTATTTTTCAACTTTTGTCTGACTCTGCCAATAATAAATTTAATTTCTTTTTTAACTTACTTAGTAAAGGGGTTGTAATGTAATAATAAATTTAGCATAAAGTTCGGCATCTTCAATTTTCCTAGACATTTTATGAGTTTGATCGGTTAGAGTGAACTATAATCGGATAAGCAGATGTAGCTGTACCTACATAGTTTTTAATATGATACTAATAGTAATGGCACATTTCCCAATAAGCTTTTTTATCAGTATTAAACTATTGTGCTGATTCTCTTCCACGTTTTTTCTTTTCTAAATTACTTTGACCCCTGGAGTAAAAGTATATTTTCAAATATATACAAATTGTAACATAACGTGATTTAAATGTTATTTCAGTTATAATCCGTATACAAAAAAGATAACTCATATATACATAACTGGAGAAAGTAACTAATAATATTATATCAGTGCATAGACTCATTACGTATAATTTTTGTCTTGTTGGCTAACGTATATACAAATTGTCCTCGTCTCATTTATAGAGACAATTACCAAAGGTTCCCAAAGTAAACAATAACTTCACAACTCAATTATATAACGAAACTTCTTCACTTAATTAACTACGCTCAGCAACAACAAGTTCAATCTATTTGTAGACTAAGGTTGTGAGATTCCATTAGTTCTGCTGATGGTATTCTTTTAAGTAATGTAAAAATGAGTTGGTTATTCAAATGAACGTTCTTTTAAGTCGATTTATCTGATAAAATTTATAAAGGAGCAAAATGTTAAATGAAGGTGATGTGCAACTAACTTCAGCGTACAGCGGCTAAGTGAACAGCTTTGGGATTTGTTATTGGGTTGTTTGTTTTCACAATACAATAACCTTATTACGTCTCCTTAATCTCAAATTTAAAATTAACTTTATTATTTGAAATAAGAAATGAATATCAAATATTTTTTATTTGATGTTCACATGTGTGATGTTTACCCGAGTGTAATTGGTCAGCTTAGGAAATTATAGCATGACTAAAAGGTCATGATAATTCGAAATCACAAAACAATATATTAGATTGAAAGTGACGAAAGTTTCCAATGAGAGCGTGCGTGTTTCTATTGATTACTGACCTCGACATTTAAAGGGTTAATGGTGACTATTTTGAATAAGCCTTGTGTATTTTAATGTCATATTATTTATGTTTCACATTACAAGTATATAATAATATTATACGCAAAATAAAAAAAAAACCTTGCAACCTATCAGTGAAATTAGTAGCAAAGGCGAACAACGAATACATATTAATATTTTTCAATAACAAAGCGTTAACATTCAAAATTACTCATTATAGTGATTCTGGCACTTTATATTTGAAGCAAAATAAAGTATCAGTATGGTAATATATAATAAATAAAAAAAATATATACATGTGTGTCCATTTGAATACAATTACAAATTTTATTACCAAATACCCAAGATATTTTAAACCTTGTTAAAAATCTGTCGCCTTAACACATACACACATAACAATTATTACATGTATCGGTATATATAATATATATAATTTTGTTATGTTTGTAAGTGTACGTTACCTGGATGAGTTCACTGTAGTGATAAGGTTGCCGAAATTTGTTCTGATTATTCAGCCATCTATTGATTGATCTTACTCACATAACATTGTATAAACGCAATGGATGTTAATTAACCTAATTTCTGAATAGAGAATAAGGTTGTTTCACAAATTCACGAAACATTTAATGAAAGTGCTTTAAAATAATTACTGAAAGTAGATTTTTTTTCTCTAATACAACAAAGTTCTTTTAATTATACTTGATTTTGGATATTTTCTCGCAACTAATTTTTAATAAAAAGTTTGCGTTCAGTTAATTACATGGCTGATCGGATACAAATTATTTTATCGGCTAAACTTTAATTACTCTGGGCACTTTAGTGACCGAGCCAAACAATTAATGAGTTACGGCTATTGATATTCGAACATTCCCCGTTAACTTACTGAATTTTAAAACATTGAATAGATTGGATAGTAAAATAGTAGTAAAGCGTTATAAGGAAATATATAAGCATCAGTCTTGTATGGAATATTTTAATTTGTCATAGTATAGTGTTCCCAAAATTTCTCGATTGACTTACTATGATAAATGTCACTGTCAGTATATTATTTTTTCCGTAATGTTTTATTAATATAAATTAATTCCCCCATAATATAAGTTTGATTTGAAATTATCTTTATATATGAACATATAAATTATAAAGCCCCTCTTTTTATATACTAATAATTAATTCTGTAGCGTTAATTTAGGATATAGTGTTTATTTATACAACCGCCCCGTTGGTCGAGTAGTTAGCGCAGACGCCTAACGTGTCACGACGCAATGGGGCTCGGGTTCGATTCCCGGCGGAGACAGGCATTTATATGAGAGCATAGATGTCTGTTTCTGGGTTTGGTCATTTATTAAATATATTCTCAGTATTTATATGTGTATTTCTATGTATTTATATCGTTGTCTAACACCCTTAACACAAGCAATTATTTTGCTTACTTAGGGGTTAGATCAATGTGTGTAATTTGTCCTGATATTATTATATTATTATTATTATTTATATTAAAAGTTAGATTTTTTAAATATCTTTCTGTATACTTTGAAGTATTAAAGTAAAAGGATATTATTTTAAGACACCATAGAAGTTAATAAAATAACTAACAGAATAACCCTTTGTAGCTTCAGAAGCAAGCAAAACTTTAAAGTACTTTTAATAAAATGTAATATGATGGATGCAGAGATAAACTTCCATCGATCTTTCAATATATTTTATAATAATGTATAGTTATTAAAATATCAAAGTTTACTAGTTAATATTATCTCTATAGTTTAGGTAATATAATTTATTATTATTATAGACAAAAATATAAATAAGTCCATTTAAAATAGAAAACTTGGAAAATTTTACAGTTTAGTTTACCTTCAAGGAGGTTAACATCACTTAAGGATTGATTCGTTATGATGGAGAGTAAAATCGATGGAATCGATATAAATTAATACGAACTTTAAAAATTTGGCTAAAGCTAGGTCTTACAGAATTCATTTGTAAAGCTCAGTAATTAATTATAATTTCAGTGTAGATTAGATTAATAGCAACTTTACGTCGGTCTTTGTGGAAAGGGTTTCATTACCCAGTGGAGCAAACCCAAAGCTATCATTGGTTAAATTAATTTTGTTTATGTCTACTACCAACTACCAAATAATCAAATATTATGTAATATTTGATTATTTGGAAATATTTTAATTACAAATCGATCAATGAACGTAAATATGTTAACTTATTAAATCTACAATTCGATTATGTTTAAAAAAAACTCTATATTTATATATTTAAAATTTATATCAAAAATTATATATTTTCGTACCAGGTATAAAGAAATAGTTTTTTTTTACATAAAATCTAATAATCTCAACTTTATACTAGAAATAGCTGGCTACCAAGTTGCCGTTTGTAGTTTTATACTATACTATTTTTCTATGCATATTACCTATAAAGATAAATAAATAAATATTATTTTTATTTATATCTGTTTTACCTTGTTAAAATTTCAGTATGAATCGGTAAGTAAAAAATCATCTAAGCTTAGTAAATTGAAAAATATTCCTTAGAAGGCCTATTCTTGAAACACCAAATTTGTCACAATCTTTTATTAACATTTCAGTATAAATTTGGCTGCGTACCGAAGTAAATTTGAATTGAATAATTAATTTGAGTAATCCATTATTGGGTCTGGGAGAGGCCTCTTGAACAAAATCTCTTTGTGACTTAAATACGTTAAATAGATGCAAATCAGTTATTTATATGCATTTATAGATATAGAAAAAGTTAAATATTATTGAAGTAATGAAGTTTTTTTGGTAAAAAGCAAGTCAAAGTAATAACCTTTTTCTACAATAATTCAGTTTCTTATTAATTATTCCTTGTTTTCTTAAATTTATTTTTAAATATCTAAACATATTACGAATGTCTGATGGTCTAAGTTCATCAAATATATATTGTTAATAATAATAATTTTCTATCTCTTGAAAATGTCAACTTATCTTTAAATATCTATGATTTATGTGTATCATTTTCATAAAAGCCTTCTAGATCCTAAGGACGCAAAATCTTTTCTATGGGAATAAAACAAGCAATAAAAACATACATAAACTTACACAGACAGAACAGATATACAACAGCAATATTTTATCATGAGAACATTTTTTTAGTGTTTAGAGGTTAAAGCTTAAATTGGTGGTTGGTATGATTTTAATGTAAAAAATACTAATGAGTACAAACAAAAAAAAAATAAGAAAAAAAAAAACTTTTCCATTAAATACAAGTTTTAAATATCATGACACATACCTACAGTCAAATCGATAACGATTAGTTTCGAAATGTCAGGCATTTACATTAATAGCAAAAAGTTTGAATTTCAGATTATTCTTAATTGAAAATATTAGATTTAATGATACATGATGTTCATATTTTCAGGAAGCAAGACCCCATCAATCTACGGGATACAATCTCACCCGAGAATATGCCTCCGGTAAAGTTAAATGATAAGTTTATGTTATTAAATATATTCTTAATGCGGTTATATTTAAAATCCCAGTTGCAAAATGAAATTATCCTTTTAATGTAATATTAAGTACTATACGGTTTCATACAAATAAGGGTAAAATACAAAGTGCAGAATATGTTATACGCTTTTATGCACTGAGTGGAATGTTTACTCATTCACGTAACATTTGTGATACTAAAACTTAACTTTGTAATGTAGTTGCGTACCGAAGGTCACTCAACGTTATGGACATAAATTATTGGGTAGTGGTATCTCTTCTTCAATATACTAGCTATAGTTAGTTAGGTAAAAGTTAAAGTCAATAATACAGGGTTTGTTTTTATTCTATTACGTCAATGGACCATCAACTCTGTAACTATTTAACATACAATGATTATACAATTTGACATCAGACAAATATGTACTTGTTATTGAACATATCTACGTTAACAACGAAGTAATGTGTGTAATGTTTTTATCGTTAATTTTATGTGGTAAAACTATATTATTTAGGAAAAATATTAGCGTTCTGCACTTCTTTCACATATACTATAAATTTCCAAATTTCAAACTCCTTCATCCGCGAAATTTTCGTAGAAAGCGGTCCAAAGTTTTTCCTTCACGTATTAGTATAATGATAATTTATATATATTTTAGAATAATTGCAAATTTAGTAGGAGATGTAATATCTCTTGTAAGAAATTTTCATTAACGCCATAATTATGTCACTTATAAAATTATCTATTTCACCCGTTATCCGGTATAATTGTTTCAGATTTCAAAATTTGACGATGCTTTTCGAAGATTAATATGCCCCTTATTGTTAAAGTTATGGCGTTTTTAATTATTGAAAAAAAAAATGTTACTTAAAAGGCTAGTTAGGTTAACAGAACAGTTGACAGAAATATAAAAGTTACTATTTTAAGTAACATATATGAAATGTTTAATTAAATATCGGGTTACATAACAAGGTATTAGATATATGTAATAACCAATATTTATAGACATTTTTTTATGACTTTTTGAGGGCAGATTACTAAAAACATATTAATTATCTTGCATCAATAATGACGTTGAACTTTCTCTTAAGATATTACACATTTTTTTCAGAAAATATTCTAAGGCTAATAATAAAACCTATTTTTTTTATAAGACAATTGTAAAAAGAGGTATTAAAGTAAAAAAGTGTACAGGTAAGAAATATAACATGTATAAAAAACCAAATAAAAACTATTATTCATACATTTTAAATCAAATTAAACAAAAATAAGAAAGGATGGAATATAATAAACGAATAAAATATTTTTTCTTTACTTGAGCAGTGAGTGTAATGGTAATATCCTTGGAGCTTGATTTAGAGCTGCGTAGATAGCTTCTTATTATAATTTAGTTCAGGGTCACATGAAGTGTGTCTTATATTTTATTTACTGGTTTATTTTCTTTTGTCGTTCCTCTTCTTGGCAGAAAAACGGAGTCATGGGCTTTACTGAAATAAAATAATTTAAGGAACTTTTGAAACGTGTAAGCAATTCTATTTAAATATTTTTATTTTGTTTCCTTATTAATAGAAAATAGTTAAATAATAATCAATAACAATTATCTTTGTTAAGATTTTTGGAAAAGGTCATTAAATTAAAATCCGTAAGATCGTAAAAGGCCGATCTTGTTCAGTAATAACAACTGCTGCTAGTTTAAAAAAAAATGCGTGATAGTGCGATAAAATTTAGAGGGAATTAGATGAATACTCTTATTTCTAAAAATCAATCTTCACTTAAAGACATTTATTTTAAATGTATATATTGCGATCTTTTTTCTTATATTTCTTATGAATTGCTGTTCGTTAGTCTGGCTTTAACTTGAAAACGGCTAGCTTTCTATAATGGTCTTTATGTGTCTTTGATTGATTGTCTGAATGTTTTTGATCCACAATAAGAGCATGTAACAAGCACTTCCACCAGGAGTATCTTTTTGTTGTTTAAGCTTTTTCTTATTTATCTATTTTTTTTTAAGTTTTCTAGTACTTTGAAAGTCACAGAAATAGTCATCATTTTCTATATTTTTGCTAAACTAATCACTATGAAAATTAATAATATGCTTTTGAATGTTTTTTTTTTACTAGCTACCGAATTGTGTTGCAGGCTTTCATCTTATATACCGGTCAAACTATTGGCAACAAAATTAGTATTCACATTTATTGGAATATAGAAAATGTATTCGCAATATCTATTTTTAATTTTATTACAATAATTTTTGTTTGCTATGTTTCTCAGGATCTGGTGGACCAATTTTGACCATTTTTATGTTTTTCTTACAATAACTTATTTATTTATTTATATAATTCTTTGTTGCACAAAAACAAAATAATGTAGAAAAGGCGGGCTTAATGACACTTAAGCATTCTTTACCAGCCAACCTTAGGATGACAAGAGAGGATATTTAACACAAATAAAATAATTAAAACAAATAAAATAATAGTAGTAAAAACGACAGAACAGCACAACAAAATCGTAAATAAAAAAAATATAAATATTAGTAATAAAATATATAACTAATTTAAAACTACGATTTCAAATAAATATAGTGACATATAATAACAATTCCCTAAATTGTTTACATTTACTTTTTGGAATTTTACGACGCTTTTGACGCTTGTCATTTTGGTGACATTGGATGACATTTGATATTTTCAGGACAAGAGAACATCAAAATCTACCACACTAGTGTATATTTAATAGAAACATGAAAAAACTAAATAAAACTTACATAGTGACTGATTAAAATTTTAGGAATAATACTAACATTGCCTATGAATTTAGTACATTCTACGTTTAAGTACTTGTCATCTCAATTGAATTAAGTGAAATCTCAAGGTTTAGGCATTCGGAAGAAACATTATTTAAGTATTCTCGGAATAAACGTAACGTCCCTTATTTATTTTAGCAAATATCTATTAAGATGTCCTCGATCCTAATTACATTTGTACATCTCGGCGAGATCTCTTATCGTTTCGTCGAATTAAATGGAATTGCTTGCAACGTTTAAATGAAAACCTGAACAACTCCCTTAAAAGAATTCTGACAAGTCTTATAGAGTTTAAAAAAAAAGATTTTACGTAAATAGCATAACAATTTGAAGTCTATTGAAATCTATACATATAATAAAATCGTCACTGAGCCATTCCTGTACATGGAATTAAAAAAAAAGAAAACATCATAGGGGGGCTTTATAAGAGCAGGAGAAATCAAAACAATGGTTTTTCAGTTTGTCTGTTTGTCTGTATGTCTGTATGTCTGTATGTCTGTATGTCTATATGTTTGTGCACGCTAATCTCAGAAACGGCTTAACCAATTTGAATGCGGTTTTCAGGAATTTATTACCACAGTCTTCACTTAACATTTAGTGTTTATTTTATCTAAATCGGTTCAGAAATAAAAAAGTTATGATTATTTATGTCAATGACGTAATAGGTACCATGAAAATCTTATTCTATACATGTAATAAATCTGTAGAGGAGTAGTCTTTGTACATTAAAAATATTAAAAAAAAATATTCCAGGATGTAAAGTAATAACTAAGAGAATCCATTTTCAGCATTTTTAAAATCTTTGTCTGTTTATCTGTTTATCTTTTAGTTGTACCCACAACACAAAAAAAAATCAAAAATTCATACAGGGGGACTTTTATATAAGCAAGAGAACCCCAAAACAATGTTTTTCCATTTTGTTCGTCTAAATGTCTGTATGTTAGTGCACGCTAATCTCAGAAACGGATTAGTCGATTTGGATGCAGTTTTCGGGAATATATAGTCATGGGATTCACTTTATATTTTGTTTTTTTTTAACAATCGGTTAACAAATAAAGAAGTTAATAATCTCTTATTGTCGTACCATTGCTTCTTACCTGTTTGAAGGTTTATAGTTTTTACATACATTAGTAAGTACAAAGGGTACTTTTTATCAAAATCGAAAACTAAGGGTACGAAGTCGCAGGCACAGCAAGTTACATATTATCAAGCAATGTCGTTTTTCGCGTCTGTATGTCTGTATGTATGTATCTCTAAAACTACGCAAAGGATTTTGATGCAGTTTTTTTTTAATAGATAGAGTGATGATGCAAGAGGAAGAGGAGGTTTATATGTATTATAATATGCTTAGTATATCAGAGAACCACTGATAATTTCAAGATTTCTAATGCGAAGTCGTAAACAAACACTTTTGTTTGCGCTTACAATGCAAACGCTGGTTGAACTCTACAAGATAGATCAAAATACTAAGTATTGTATACCTTAAAATCTTCTACAAGAAAAACCGCGATGGTATATGTCTATCTCTTAAGGATAACCCACAATACTAAATTTTTATCCTTTACTTTTTACGAAAAATAAAAGGTAATTTACGGAGCGATTTTTAAGAAATACAGCTTTAATTCTTATCTAATTCAGTAACTTAAATACATTTTACATTTAATATGGTACAATACCCCCTATAACAATAGCCCCTTACAGAATTTTAATGAATATTTTCGAAGATATTACAGATTTAAAATATAGGATCTTCGCGTTTGCGGCGTTACGGTCTACCGGCGCATTCTGGAATGGAACCGTGCAAACCGTCTCAAAAATGGCTTTTGTGAATGTTCAGTATTGAAAATTTTGTTAATGCATATAGCTAATTCAATGTTTATCATTTAAAACATATTTTTTTTAATAAAACTAGACCTGCAAGTTGATGGTGAAAATAACGTCGATTGTGTAGCTCAGAATTCCTCAAGTTTACATGGTAATATTTTGATTATGTTCAATGAAAATCTGTAAGTGTGATATATGGTTAGAATGGTTATTAAGTACTCTGTTTAAGAAGTATTTAAATGGACGTTTAAGTAAAAACAAGAGAGGTATAAAAATAATTACAGCACCTAATATTGTATCCTTATCAAAAACTTTAAATATACTTTTGACAGTGAGCGATGTCTGCCGATGTCGTAATTTTGATCGTTTCAATTAAAATAAGTCATATAGAAGCCAATACAAAAAAAGGGAAGTGGGAATTGTTTTACTACGAATTTAAGGCGTGCGAAGCCGCGGGCAAAAGCTAGTATATAATATTTACTACTGTTGCTTTGAAAAATGGAAAAAATAATAGTATAGAATTAATGAATTTTAGGAGTTCCCTAGAATCTTTTGCCCAAATTCTTTATCACCGAGAAGACAAGTTGCATTCAGCCTTAATAGCGCTAATAGACCTTGTTTTAACTTAATAGATATTTCTTCAGTGTCGAGTTGATATTAATTGCTATTAAAGTATTTTCTAATATTTCTTTTCTTCTTTTGTTTGAAGATCTTAAAATATATTTTGCCTGATTTAAATTTATGTACATATTTTAATTTTCAGGAGCTAGTACGAGCTCTCTGTGTCTCAGGATCTTAAATATTTGCTCACTAATACAAAACTCATTATAGTAAGATCATTATCAGATTTGAACCTTATTAAATATATAGTAGGTAATAGTTGATACAAATTTAATGCGAATATATAAAGAGAATATATTCTTTTAACATTATTGATACTTTTTGTCTTTTTTTATACAATTTAATCAAAAAATTACATATACAAAAAAAAATGTGTCTGAAATATATTTTATTTTCTCATAATCATATATTAATTAACATACCGTGAAATGTTTTTATATCGGGGAAAATAATAACACTCAGACAAGATAATTCTTATATTAATTGAAACAACAAATAAATTTTAATCTTATTTCAACCCGTTCAGTATTGAGGTTATGCAACCGACCGCGCACGATGCTCGTCTGCTCGAAACTCGATACTCGCTTATATAAATGCTTAAGTCTAAATTTCGGAAATTGAAGCTAATTCAAAGATATTTTTTGCCATTGTGATTACCACGACATCTAGAATACCCCATTGATTGCGAATAGTCATTCATAGGCTATTAATTATAAATAGAGCCAGAAAATTACAAATATTATGAAATTTATCTGATACTAGACAGACATCGCACACTATCTTTTTGAATACAAAAGGAGTAGTAACATTATCAATATTTATAAACTATTCTGGAATCCATCTGTAACTTCAAACATGTGACGTCATATTGTCAGATTTTTTTACGTCCTGTACAATGTTAAGCCAGACAAAAAAGCCGAGCCGCAGTAACTAGACTTCACGTTTTTCATAGCAGGCTTATAAATGTTTTTTTTGTTATAAATTTATATATTTTGTTTTGTTATATATTTTTAATGTCTTAAATTTTTACATACATAGTATTCGAATCCACATTATGTCCACTACATTAAGTTCCCAGTTACAGACAAAGAAAATGTTACAGCAAGAGCATGTTAGATTTTTTATTTTTTATTTTCATTTATATTTTACATTTTTTATAACTTTAAGGATATAGGGAAATCACAAAATTAATAATTCTTTATTTCTTTATTTCTTATCGCCCCTTCGTCAAGGTCATTGTTGTTGAAACATGATATTACATCGTTCCGAATATATTATTATCATATATATAATTTACTTAATTCCATACAATTATTAAATTAAGTAAACTTTATTAGGACATCACATACAATATTATAAAACAATACAAAATACAAAGCATTAAAACAAAGAAAATGAAATGAAGTAAAAAACAAAAAGAAATAATAAATATTTACTGCGACATCCAAAACTGATAACCACTCAGCTGTTGCTGGAATACCTATATGACTCCAGCGCTGATTTTCCGTGGCCGCCGTACCATGGCGTAACTAACACTAGTGACAATTAATTGACCGTGTAAAGATGTTTATTGGAATATAATGTTCGTAGTATACTTATTAAAATGTTATATGTATTAAATTGATGGTCACAAAATTTTACTTTAGAATAGGAAAGGAAGCAATAGATAGCAATAGCAAGAGATGAAATAAGAAGGTTTTGGCGCTCACCGTAATAGATGTAGCTATAATATCTAAATCCCACGGAATTTCTGAGAATGCGGTACAACATCGGCCGATAGATTGTATATGAACACCAGTCAAATGAATTCTGCTAGCCTCTACGTAAATTACCAGGTATGTACCAGATCAAACAAGCAATTTATAATATTTCATTTTTACATATTACTTGTATAATATTGCAATAGGTCAATTTATTTAAATATTAATTATTGGATTTTTTGTGATCACCAACACCTTTCTTGACCCTGCACACAAATAAAACACTTAAGTGAAATACGTATGCATGCTAAAATGCCTTAAAATGCGGAGACGACTCCTGCCATTACATAATAGCAAGTGTAACAAAACATCAATATATTCAATAGACTAATTAAAAGATTAAGAGAGGGTCAAAAAGTCACAAAATAGGTCTTAAGATTGTGTCCGTGAGCTACACGTTCAACTGGTAACTCACTTATATACCTCGAACGTTATGTTTAGGCATTTTATATGGATAAAAGTACAGACTTTAAGTCATTATATTACAATAACGATATTAGTTGAATTTGTCAATTGTAATGTTTATGCTCATTTTTATTTATGTTTGTAAGAGTTACGAATAAAGTTTGAATTGGAAAACGGATATATCATGACTTGTTGTGAGTTGACTTTTGAAAAGTGGGTAACAGATATTGAATGACTAACATAATGGTCTACAGCAGGATGCGGTTCGAGTTATGTTAAAGGTTTTATAAAAAAAATATGAAGTTGGTTTTCTATTTAAATTGCGCTAAATAAAATCTCAGAATGTTATGAAAAGTAATTTTAGTAATTTGACAGAACATGTTATATTATGTAACATTTTATACAAGTGTATATATAAAGTCGACGTACTAAAATATGTGTATATATATATATGTTCATAGAGAGTCGACGTACATATGTTAAATAAAGCATATTTTTAAATAAACTTTTTATAATCCAAAAAGGCAATAACAAAATATAGGCCAACTCGTTAAAGTAAAATAATAATTTAGAAATGTGCTAACCCTGTTTATATATACATTTCAACGAGAATTGCAGGAAAATAATATTTAATTGGTAAATGATATACGTTCTCTTCATAACAGTATACAAAAATACATATTGCTAAATTAAAAAAAATCAAACTAGCTCTCTATTTTTTTAAGGCACTTCTCAGCAAACGGCTAACAAGCGCATGTTTCATCTGATGGTAAGTGGTGAGGTCGCTGATGAACAGTTATATACATGAAAATAGATTGCCACCCTCAAAGTATGGGGACGTTTTAGAGAAACTGGACCCGGGGGAGAAGGGCGGGTCATTTGGGCTTTCGACTTTCTCACTCGTACTAAATATAGCTATAATAGCAACTTGAAGCTAATCTTGTGGAAGATATGATTTATGTAAAAAAAATATATAAATATAATAATATATTTACAATAGAAGCTTAAGGATTTGTAATAAGTTATTGTTTTTCTATTCGTAGAATTTAATGTTTATAATCAATATCTACATCTATTCATAAAATAAAAATGCGAAAGTATTATGTTTGATTGTTTGTCATTTAAACGGGCTCAAACAGCATGGCGGGTTTTTTTCATATGGGTTCAAATATATTAGGGAAAGTCTAAACTGAGATTAATAATTCTCCAAAATAATAATATTCATATTCTGAGATTAATAATACTCATCTTGAGTATCCTAATTTTTTTACGTATAATGATCAAGTACAAGAATTAATTAACATCCTTAATGATAATAGTAATATTTTTAGTAAAAAAGTAACAGAATGGTATTATAAAAAGATGACATGTAAAATATTAAATGTACATCCGATGATCACGATATGTAAATATTATATACATCCGATGCTAGTAGTTACTGATTAGAATATGGAACTAATGTAATGTAATGTATAATACAACCAATCATTTTCTAAAATCAATATCGATATTCATCTAAACTCATGTATATGGTAGGTCGTAGTATTATTTACATTTAAAGTTTGTGTTGGAAACATTAACAACATTGTCTTGGTTCAATTTATTTCATTGGTTTGTTAGATTTGTTTAATTGTAATTATCTAAAATTTCGTATATTTAAAAATTTTAATATCTACCTATCCCAACAACGAAAAAACACAACAATTGATTTTGTGTTTTTTTTTTTATATTTGTATTTTTTTTTATGTGAAGCCGCTGGGAACATCTAAGAAAATGGTATAAAGGTGAACTGCAGGTTTTGTATTTAGAAGGTAATGGAAAATATTTTTTGATAATTTAACCATAAAGAGCTTTTATATATCGGATATTAGCCTTAGGCTCACAGTAGTGGTGTAGGTGTATAAGGGTTATACTTTTAAAGTATTGGTGATTATATATCTCTGTTGTGGTATTTGCCCTGAAGATGGCCTTCTAAATAGGTTGAAAGTAATCAGCAGTTTCAAATTATTTATGTGAGTCAGCCGATTTTTAAATAATTTCATATCGCCAGTATATGTAAAACATTTGTTCTCACGTATTGACGCGTAAAAATATTTGATATTTTAATAAATATTTAATATTTGTATTATGTTTGTAGAGAAACTAGTGGTATTTACTACACTTAAATGTTTTGTGAACATTATTTAATTAAAAAATAACTCTAAAATATACATAAATTTTATTTGTACAAAAAGAAGAACGTTATAATAAGGAAAACAATAACATTTCACATAAAATCTAAAAACTTGCCTTTCTTGAAGTCAGACTACATAAACAGTCATTCAAATCCAACACACAACACAATCAGTTTCACTGATGATTGTATAAAATTTATTTCTTGGCTTTGATTAAAAACAAAACTTAGGGAACTTTACACGAATTGCACAAGGTCGCCAAAGGCGTGTGCTCTCCAGGGTGGTTTTATATCAACTAAGGGTTGAAACTAAGATTACCGCGCAAGAGCGCAGCGCACAAAAGTTAACAGCGATTTAAAAAGTTACTTCGATGATATTTTGCATATATATTTATCGCTTTCAACATATTATAAAGGTTTGCAAACGTATGTAATTTTTTATATTTTTTGCTTGATTTTAAAAATAGTAACAAACGTAACATAAAACAATGTAAGATAAAAAAAAAATCTATGACTTAAAAATAATTGCATAAAACTATAATTTATGTATATTAATAACACATTTAATAGTGTAAGTTATGTCGTAGAAAAAAAAATAAAAAAGTTTGTTAAGCCAAACAGGGTTAAAAGTGGAAATGTATATTAAGTGAGCGCATTTCATGAGCTTGTAAGTGTGTTCTCATTGCTCCAATATTAAAAGCAAAGCTACTAGTTAAGAATATTTTAATTTAAAAAAATATGTAATTACATTTTAAACAATTTTGTCTCAAATCTTAACTTTATATTTTAAATGTTAAATATTTTCCATTATATCTTACTTTCATATTAACATGGGGGATATCTATATAGATATAGAATGAAAAATCAACCGATACGGATATTGATTCGAACCCGCGACCTTTGTGAAATTAAATTTATATAAATTTAAATAAGCTTAACGTGTATACTATACATCTTTATAGACATTTTCAAACATGGGGGTATAATTTAGGATTTCAGCTAGTTTTAAGTCCCTATATTCTACTACTAAACAGTTTTTTAACATTTTGTAATAAATTGATGTTCTTCTGTTGTTCATTACATTCTCGTTAGCTGCTTTATGTCGTTTACGTGTATATTAAAACCTATATTGTCACTTTGAATTAAATTATCTTACCTTTGATTAAGTATATTAATATTTTGGAATATTTTGCCATTATAACAACATCACCGTTATTAATAAACTTTTAATATATATTAAAATGTAGCAAGACAAAAGCAATTTGATTTTATTAAACTTGTAATATATTAGGTTCCTTTAAAAGTAATTTAATCTCCTAACTTAATCTTCAAAGCATAACTGTTTTACCTTTTAAAATGTTTTATTTCTGCACGTTTCCATGGCTCGACATTTCGAGTCCTTTATTTCACTCATTTAAGAAAACTTAATAAGCACCAGAGCGCGCGGGTTTATTAACATATGATATTACGTGATCATTCTAAGTTATTTTTAGACCAAATGTTAAGAGAGCTATTATTAATTATTCTCACACTGAGAGGTATTTTTTTTTTGTACTCCATGGGTCAGTCATGCAGGTACCGGGGAAATCCCGTTGTAGAGAGGAGAGCACAAAATAGTTTTTGTAATTTTCAACGTAGTGTTGGCTTAAAGAACCTTTTAAAATAGGCATGTTATCCTTAACAACATACGTTTACTATCTACATAAAATAAATTTGAAATACATTTCAAAAATAAGCTGATGATATTTTTTAGAAAGAAAAAGATCTTCGCCTGGATTATAAAAGATTTCACAGATATACCTCTCGCTCTTACTTTTACAGCGCAAAAATCAACCATAAACTCTATCTCCTTGACAGTTCCTAAAGCTTGTTTTCCTGAAATGTATGATCTTTTTCAATGTTTGCTTCCCAAGAAACAGTAAGCTCTTCAAGTCATGTATGGTTAGGTCAAGTATGGTCATCCACTCGTTATGCATTTCAAGGTTTGTCCTGTGCACTTGATAATTGTCGTTTCCATCTTGCCGAATTAAAAATTTTGTATCGTCTTTTTTCTCAACTGTTATATTTTTGACACATACGGATACTTGCGACATACTCATTCACATGAATCGAATTTGAAGGTAAGAAAATCAAGAGATCAAGTTTTATATTATTTTGTATTATTGAAATCATCATGCCCGAGCTTGATTTTAACTTAGCCTAATTTTCTAATATTAGTCATATCCTGTTTTCACAAATGTAATCCTCTTCATCAAAGCTCCTGTCAGAATCAATATTTTAAATGATTCGGCGATGTTCCCTGGTTTTAGAAAAGATAGCTTTTTATTATAGATATTAGTATATCTATATATAATAGTATTGACTTAAGGCCTGAAAACCGATGTTAATAATTTAAAAAAAAGCTTATTATATTTATTCGTGTCCACAGTTTGTAATAAGTTAAAAATAATTTTTGTTTACCCTAACTTGAACTGAACTTGAGTCAAATTACTATACAAGTAGGCTTTCAGTCATAACCTTCAGGCCACCTTGATAAACGTTTTCTGTGAATACTCTGAGACAGAAACTTACTTATTTAATTAGTTAAACTTCAAATACAAACTGATTACTTAAATTAATACTACTAACAATTATTAAGAAAAATAACGTTAACCTTCTTCTCGTAAACGCCTCAACCGATTAAAATAAAATTTTATTTATATGGACTATAGAAATTGCGATGGAGAAACTTAAATAGATTTAAGCTTGAATTGGACGCGATGGAAGTTCCGTTAATTTTTTTCTTTAGAAAGTATTAAGCAATGAGTGTTTCATTTATAACTGACTGTTTGAATAATTTGGTTTAACCTACCTAACCTATTAATTCCATATAATATAATTGTCTGTGTCAGATGGGACCGCTAATAAATTTATTATGAAAATCCTAACCATTTGTTTCTAAATTGCTTAGTAAAGTCTATAAAAGTTTTTTGCTAATTTTAAAAACTAATAAACCTATTTATTATTTTCGTAAAAAGTATCTTATGAATTATTTTCTGCAAGATGTATAATATGTTTGAGAAAACATTTATAGTATTTATTATGGAAAACAAATATAGCAATATCATATAATGCAATATGTATGGAAGTCTTGAGAAACGGTCCGTTACTGGCTGAGAGTAAGGTCTGAAAGTTTGGATTGACAAAATATTGTAGTATTTATTTTAGCAAGATACGACTCAATTATTATTTACATAATAAGAAATTTATACATCATATAAAGTTAAATGCCATTTAATCTTTTTAACGTTTTTGTAGAAATGTAATTTGAGTATTCCATTTAATTGCTACACCTATTTAATAAATATTCATAATTTATCGATGTTTAAAGTTTTCCGTTGAACAGATAAAGATAAATATTTATATAGGTATGTCTGTTTGCCCTTCTGCTTTCGTACTGAAGTGACCTTTTCAACGTAATTGTATTTTATTGAGCAAAATGCAACAAACCACGTTATAAAGTACATAGAAGTAAAATTTATTATTAGTAATACATGATTAAATTCTCTAAATGATATGCCTGAGTAAAAAATGCAAACGCAAAGGCGATTTATGATTTCAAATTAGTCGCTCTCCGAGCTTCATTAAGTTTCTAAATTAAGTGAGATAAAGATACGACTCGTAAATCGCGTTGCATGCAAATATATGTCGTGCTGGAGTTAAATTATTTCGTGGGTTTTTATTTTTCGTATTTCGTTAATATGCGACTTGAATCACTTTTTTTGTGAAAGTTTTAAGAAATATATATCTTTATGTGTTTTCGGAATTATATCTTTGCTGCGTATAAAAAAAATATTAATTATATTATACTCCGACATACACTGCTAATGAGTATTTTGTGTCTGTATTAATTTTATAGTAATGAAGAACAGTATGTGGATTGCGTAGCGATCTTGGATGGTATGAACAAATATAAGAAAAAATACTTTTATTTTTGTAAAAACTTTCTATGGTTCTGCTTGGTAAATAAATAAATAAAAGTAAACATACACTTTTTTAATCACAAATGATTTATATTAAATCAATTTATATGATAAGTCTTTTTATTATTCATAACTTTATTTCAGACAAAATACAAGTATTAATAACAAGTAACATGTTGACAACAACAAAAGTAATAAACTATAGTTCAGCGTAAACCTTACTTAATTATGTACAATATTGTTGTGTCTCTGTGTGTGTGTTCGTGTGTATGTGTTTGTGTTTGAGCATGTATTGTACACACACATTCACGCATCATAGCCATGAGAGAGTCGACTTTGCGAGTGCATGGTAAACAGACTTTAAGCAATGAGAATCAGCAGAATTATTTAGGGACTTACAAGCAACACTCAGTTTTGTAATCCTAGAAACGATGCATTCGCTATTAGGGGAAATCGACAGAAACTGGAGGCTTTAGAGCGTTTGATACAATTGTGGATTGGCAGAGTAAAAACTGCGGTGGAGGATCTTGAGTACGGTTTGTGAAGCTTAATTAAGCGTTAGTAAATTTTTAAAAAGCCATTTTAAAATAGTAGCCAACGCTTGTTCGGTTGTAAAAAAGTTTCGTTTCGATTGTTAATGCTTTATGCCTTGTATAATACCAAAATTCATGTCCTCCCCTTCACTGACAAATCTTAAATTTTGACTACTTGGCAAGCCTGGAAAACTAAAAAGAATCAGAAGAGTATAAGGTAACTACTTACAAATATATATAACATGTTATAAAAACCGAGAAAATAATTTAACATGTCGTGACTACAACGATAGCACGTGAATTTCAAATGTACAAATATGCGGTATTCATGGGCCAAGGCCAGTAATTACCTTTCAACTTTTAATATATTTGTTAAGCCATTTTTTTCACATTTACATAATCTGATTAAAAAGGTAATTTTTTTAAAAAAATCCTTCACTAAACCGAAATGAAATCGCTGCTCTCATTAAACATTTTTTTTATATAGTGTACCCATTATGTTAATACAAAACCTAAATACTAACCACAATTAGAATGTCTGTGCACTAAACTTAAAAGTGTTCTTTCATAAAACGCAAAAATGAGGCAGAAGTCTTACTGCCTCATTTTTGCGTTTTATGAGCAGCTATATCATCGCATAGAATGGACCGTTCTATTGGAAATAAAAATGCTTTTTTAAGTAATGTAAAAACAATAAAAAAATATGTGAAAAAAACTATGTACTTTTGCAAATCAAAAATATTAAAAAATAAGAGAACTTATTTCACTTGTCCAAATTATAAGACTTCTATAATTCCCGTCTCAAACAAAAACAGAGTACATAATCCTGTTGTATGAAAACATGAGTAAAGCTTAGTTTATTGATTTTGTTACAGTAAATACAGTGAATATGTTTGAGGTATAAAACCTTCAATCGACAAATTCATCTAGTTTTACTAAACTTTATGTTTTTCTTGGAAGTTGCTCGTACTTTTTTTAAATCTACAAAACCCAGAAGTTTTTTAAAGTCAATATGTGTGTTATAAAACATACAATATGTATTTATTACGATTTCGAATGGTGTGTCTGTGTTATCTTAAAGTAATATGTATTAATTATCTTTAGTCCAACGATAACCATAAAAGTTTTTTAGTCAGTTCGATCAAAATATCTAAAGATATAGTAATATTCCATTATAGAACTTGCACATATTGAATTACATCCTGGCACGTGAAACATTTGCATGACGTGGCATTTCGGATTCCTATCTTTATCTCACTCAATTAGCAAAACTTAATTATCCACAGCGCAGAAGCAGATGATTTACATTTGTGAATAATATGCACTACATGTAAACTGATATCATTCATTTAATTATTTTTTCCATATTGTCACTTTATATAATACTAGCTTTTAAAAAAGTTATTAAAACTATCCGTATATGATACGTAATATGTAAGACTACCGTAATTTTTTTTTTAATCTTGAGAACAGTTGTTTTTGTTCCGGATCCTAGATAATATACCATCGTCATTTCTACTGATCCTTTTCTGATGGGCTTGAGAAACCGAACTTTAATTTAAGATCCCGTACATATATCAGCCAGTATCTTAGCTAGATACATGAAACGGATAAGTGTAGAAGGTTTAGGGTTCCGTCTTCCATATTCGGCCCTTTAAGTCAGGATATTCCAGACACTTTCATATAAATTCAAACTTTTGTGAACGATGTACCACCATTCCGCTCTAAGTAAGTCTTTAGAAAATAGATATCGCCTGTGTTGTGTGCGTTTTATGTGAAGGTTCGTAATAAAAGATTTCCCTTGGAAGTCGGCTAAAATTCATTTGCAAAGCGTGCCCACTACATTGCAATTGGCTCGTTTATTCCAGTCATGCTAGTGCAATGTGATGTTTTGAATTGGGTCATGCCATCTAACATGCCGAATCGACCTCAGAATATTTAGATGTTAGATTAGATTATAATAATATATTTTAGCCCTTTCCTAACTTATTGAAAGAATTACACTTCTGAATCATTTGTTAGCAGCATAAATTAAATGTGATTTCATGTCTATCGTTTATTCCTAGTAGTTTATTTCAATGCTGCCAACTATAAATATGTTTAAGTTGGCAACTTTACAATATTTAAAAGACCAGTTACAGAATTGGACAAGTCAGTCGGTAATCAGCTGTCGAGCAGAGAGCTTTGAAGATTGATTAAAAATATATATATTTAATAGCATGTTATATACTTACTGCAAAGCTTAAACCTTATCCTTAAAACTTACAATAAAATATGTGTAGAGAAATATATTAAAGGAAATAAGATTATTCGGGTATAGAATATTTTATGTTAAGTTGCAATATCCCCCTGACTGGTAAAAGATGGCCGTTAGAAGGAAATATCCTCAAAAAATATCATTAATATAACGCTGTCGTAATATATGTGAAGGTCTGTAATATCACTGTTTTAAGAGATAAAATATTTTTTAAATTGATTTCTTAATTTTTTGCGTTCTGGTTTTAAATGAGAAACTATTATTATTATTTAACTTTATCTTATAATACCTATGAATTTATTAAGCCTTACAAGAATATCGTACTGAAAAGTGAGAAAATAAAATTATGAAAGCTTTTGGCGATCTTATTACTATGGAGTCATCCAAAGAGACACACAAAAAATATATATCTATCAGTATGGCATGAAAACGTTACGATCAGCCAGCAATCCTTATTTGCGACCATATTTAATTAAGCAACCGTATATCAATAAACATTAAAAAAATATTATGTGACAAAACCATTTCCATTTTATTAGAAAGGTTCTGTAATTTACTTCTAACATATTGGTCCGTTTGCTTAATTTTGCTAACCTAATTTTATCTTTTAGTTTTATGTTAGGTTTACTCCTTTCCACTTTGTGTTGAAAGGTTTTATAAAATGCTTTGTTATTTTTATTTGTACAACTCCAAAACAGTCGTCAAAACTTGACAGTCGTAAGTCATGATGGGTTGAATATAAGCATTTAATATTTTTCCTTTTTCTTTGATTGATATATTTGGGTTCTTCATGACCTTCTTTAGAGACCAATATTTCTTCCATCCTATGTTTATTCTATTCTTTATTTCCTTTGTAGTTCAATCCGTGGAAGGTATTATTTGGCCCAAGGTATGTATACTCATCTACATTTTCTAATTCAGTAGCATTTTTTAGTTTGATCGGAATTTTTATTTAATTATTCATCAACTTTGTTGTCATATTCATTCATAAGCCGACTTGCTCAATTTTGGATTTTCGCTTATTAGTTTATGAGAATGTTGGCGAATTTAAGTAATACCCCATTCATATTTATACCGTATTTATTCCAATAGAGTTGTTTAAATACGTGTTCTAGGGTTGCCGAGAAGAGTTTAGGTGATGAAAGGCCATCTTGTCCGATTCTTCTTTCAATTGGGAAGTAATCTCCTACTTTTTCGGTCCATAGTTTTGCCTTCATATTGCCATATATGTTCCTAATTATTCGAATGTACTTATTATGAACCCCTTGTTGAAAATATAGGAAAGCCTGATTTCCTCTATTTTCGCATGGTTATGAAAATCTAGTGCTCTTTCATAATCTATATACGCCAAGTAGAAATGTTTTCCGTATCCATTGCATTTCTGCTGATTTTCATTTAAGATTTTCGTTAGTCACTTTTTATATTATCTTAAAAAAATATTTTATATATATTTGACATTAGAGATTAATCTATAGCAAAAATATTATCCATTTCCACTTTTTTTATGTAGTAAAATTATAGTTGACTTATTCTATTCTACGTGTAGTAGTAGCGTTTGTCTTCTCAGTTTATTTTTGTATTTTTTTATTTTTATTTCTATTTTATTACTTAGTTTAGTTATCTTTTCTTTATAATGTTGCTTATCTTTTAATAAAAGAGCTCTTTGTTTAAGTAAGTTTCTGGTTCTATTCTATCTTTTATGGTTTGGTCTCTTTCTAGTTTTTTTGCAAATTTTTTTAGTTCTTCTTCTATAATATCGTATTTATCGTAGTTTTTAAGTGTTCTAAAACCTGATTTGGTAGAGGTAGTAATACTGGTACCTTTTTATTTTGTGTTTCCTTGATTTCTTTACTTCTAGTATAGGTAAATGACCTCATAGTGACCTGTGATCGATATTATAGTTAAATTTATTGAGAACTTCTACATTTAGGAACAGCTTTGGTCTGTTCGAATTTAAAAAATCTTTTTGTTTCTCACAAAACTATTAGGCAATGGCCACGTCTATTTATTTTGAGGTATCCTTTTGTAAAAACTATTCCTAATATGTAAGTTCGTTGTCATTCCGTATATTAGTCCGTTATCATTTCTTTTACCTGATGTATAGGGTCCGTTATCATTCCTCTTGCCTGATGAATAGCGTCCAAGTATCATGTTTTCATTCTTTTCTCGCTTGCCAATTTGACCGTTAAAATCTCCCATCACAAAAACGGTGCTGTATAAAGTCCCTGTCTTATTTACTTCGATTTTTGTAAAATTTATCTTTAGCTTCTTTTATTGCTATCTCAGTTGGTGCATATATTTGTACTAAAGAAGCCGAACTTTTATGATTTGGAAATGTATAGCCCTGGTATTTCATTTTTATAGTATGGAATGTGTTCTTCATGTTCTTAAATTTTTTTCGTCGATCTACGTATGTCGCTTATGCCAAAGATAACCTAATTAATATTCTTCAATGCTTATATAAGCTGTGTTAAATATCCCTGTGATTTTAATGATCTTACACTGAAAATTGCTATGTGTAATATATTTTTTGGGATTGTAGTTGTAGTTGTTGGGGTATAGTTTACCTTAATTATTGCATTATTTATGATGGAGATATTTACTTGGAGGCCTCCCTCCAACCGTGTTGGAGCTTGTGTTGTTCTTTTTCAGTGATTTTATAGTATTTGTAGTATCCATTTCGTAACCGGTGTCTGATAGTTACCATAATTTATTGTGCTGAGTTATTTACATATACACGAATGCATTTGTTTTTTTGTAACTTACATCGTGCATTTTTCAAACTACCTACTTGTGCAGTTGGCGTGTAAATGATTTTAGGTGATGTCGAAGCGTTCCTCTTTCTTTTATCTTTCGTGTTTCTATTGCTATTCGCGATTTTCTTTTTGACATTTTTGCATTTTGAATTTTGATATTCTTGAGTTTTCAGTATAATTATTTTTTTATTAAATGGTGTAAGAGATTTAAGTATTGGTCTTTTTTTCCACCCCTCTTGCTTCCATACTAGTCTTTAGTAATTATAATATATTTCAGAAATGTTTATGTCTACATTTTTGCATTGTTTCTATATTTATATAAATTTAAGTACATGATAATATAATTTTTATCCTTTTTAGAGGTTTTTTGTATCAGGGGTCTTTTAATTTTTTTTTCTTTTACTGATACTTATATTTAAAAAAAAGTTACTTTTATATCTAAATCAACAAAGTAAATACTTTTTATTACCGAACATTCTCTAATATTTATTGACAAATGTAACATATTATTTTGTAATAATTCCAATAAAATATTTGAATCTGGATGCATTTTTAAATAATGGATTATAATTTATATGGAAACAAATTAGGGAGAGAGTAGACCATGTCACTTGCAACGGCTAGTCAATTGAACTGTATATCCATATTTTATTGCTATCAATATTGTATAAAAACCTTTCAATAGTACCAATAAAAGCTCTATATCTTGGAAACGACTGCTTCAATTTCGACTAAATATCAAAAAAACCATCTCGACACACCAAACTTTCGATTGAAGAAACCGCATCCAAATGCGTCTACGCGTTTGGCTGCTACGTTGCCACAGACAGAGAAACAGATACCTGATACATAAATAAATAGGTCAAACTTAAAATACCCTTCTTTTTAGGTCGGGGGTTAAAAATTGATTCTAAATATAATCAAAATTTGAATTAAAATATTTTAAATAAAAAATTACCTCGACCATGATGATTCTAAATCCAAGAAGTATCAATAAGCGGATTCCAATGATGGATATCCTGGTGACGAATGTTTTTTTTCATTAAGCGTAAATCTCAATAGACCAGGCTTTCGATAAAAAACACTATACTTCAATCGGTTTAATAGTTTGGAACAGAAATATACATATACACAGAGGTTAAACTTCTAGCACTCCTCTTTTTTTTGTATCAGGAGTTAAAAATACATTCAGAGAGGTAACAATTGTAACTTTATAAAAAAAATAAAACTAACTAAAAAGTGGCGTATAGAAACAGTAGAAGAAAACTTATAATATTATCATTAGAAATCTCATTTGAGAAAGCAATGAAAGCTCTTAGATAATTTAATTAAGAGCCGGTCTTCATTCAAATTCCAATTTGAATTTCAACTATTTTCTCTATTTTTCACATCCGAAGCAGACTGTAACTCCTTCGTTTCTCTTTAGATAGGATTTAAAGTTATAATGGACTTAAACTTAAGATCTACTGAGCGCATTATGTCCCGACATGGCTAGGATTAAGTCTTTTGTCATTGCTCTAAAATTATTTTGTAATTATATATTTCGCTTATCATTATTAAAATGTTACTAGTAGGTGATATACTTAACAACATTATATAGTGCAAATATTTCATTTACTATATTATTTGTTTTAAAGTATATTTAACATTAATTAACATTTTAAACTGAAATTTACAATTAATAATTTGATTTCATTCTCTTAAATCTTGAGCATAAGATTAATTGAATATATAAATATGAAGTCTGTGTTAGTCAATGCTGCTTATTTCATATCCAGTCTTACCCCTGTCTACATACCCTGTACTTGGTAAACAACCAAGTTAAGTAAATGTTTTTGACACTGTATTACTAAAGAAATTTATTGTAATCCAGGTATATATACCAGATTTAATATAAATTAATTTTAGTAACATCATTAGAAAAAATACAAATTACTTGCACTTATTTCTTACAGATTTGTTCAAAGCCTTATAAAATAATAAAAAAATAACGGTTTAACATTAAAAATATTGTAAGAGTCTAGGATTTCTAAATTGATCCGTAGAAGCTAAAGTATAATCGTGACTTGAAAGTTTATATACAGTTAGTCTTTGGATAAAAGACTTCATGCACATAGTAGAATGAGAGGATAAAGGAGAAAAAGGGAATCTACGGATAATCGCATATAGTTTTAGGTAATAAAAAAACAGTCAAAGAAAATATGAAATATCAAATACATTTTTTGTTTCATTTTAAATATCTATTCTTGAGTTACATTTCTCTGGTATTTAGTAAGAATTTATTTAGTAAAATAAAACTTTTGGCAAGTTTATACTTATTGATGGTGGATAATATACATCTTCAGAAATAGAAGGCTCGAAAGTAAAAATTTATAGTATTCAGAATCCGTACCTGATAGAAAGGTAACATCAATAGGTCGGTCATTCTTCAAGTGTTTAAATATATTTAAATACAATACTACATAATTTTCTTTATTTTTATCTCCAAGCAATAGAACCTTGAGAATCAACCCTTACAAATACATAATATCGTGTAATAATCGCACGCTCGTACTTTTAGGTAAACTAAAATGCAGATTTTCATAACTACTTCAGGTACCTACTAGTTGAAATCCATCGTCAACTTTTGAAAAGATAGTCTAGACTAAAAATTACCAAAAGGTAGTAACGTATCACATTGGGTATATAAAAAAATATTAATTAATAAATAATTAAAATCAGAGAAACAATGCTTGATACCGTCTGATACCTACTAAAACGAATATTTTAGTTTTTGCAATAAGAACTGGTTTCTTTATGGCTATTTAATAATAATAATATGGCGTTAAAATACTAAGGGAAATGCAGGGAATATCCGGTCCTTTCTATAAAACTATTCATATATAAAAGCTGCTATTGAACAGTTTTCTTCTTAACAAAAAATATGTTTTTTTTTATTAGGAGTACTTGAAGTATTTACGAATTAATAATTAGAGTATAACACAAAATTATGTCATACTAAACATGGTATACTACTCTGAACACTGACGTAAGTAATGATGTCTTTAATAAATGGAGCGCCGACAAATTAGGTCACAGTCATTCCACCTCAAATATCGTGCAAAAGTCTCTTTCAATTATTTTAAAAGGGCAATTATAAATTAGTTCGACTAGATTCAAAATTATATCTTTTTAGAGTCTGTCCTTATTAATTCAGACCTTTAAATTAACGAATTCCTATCTAGACATTGTTTAAATAGAATATTAAATATGCACACATTATATATTAGAAAAAGCATCACGAAAAATGATAATAAAAAATTATTAAATTCATTTGTTTTATTTGATATTCTATACTTTATACTACGCCCTATCTTCTTACTTTCCTTCTTATCCAAGTTCCTATAAAAAATAACATCAGACTCAACAATCACCTCGATAAAGGTGATATATCATCAAATTAATTAACCAGAAAATTTCAGTTGTGAAGCAGCCTGGAGACAAATAGACGATAGACCGATAGAAGTCTTAATAATATGCTTTCTTCTCGGAATGCCAAGAAATATGTTTGAATAACGGAATTACTAAAAACAGATTTTATCTGTAGATTTTTAAAAATTCAATTTAGAAAGGAAAAAGGTAAAATATTATATAGTTTAGTTTTATAAATTACTAACTGTTGCCAGTGACTTTGTCTCCTCTGGTCCCACCCGATTTAAGTATAAGAATAATAAGTTCACAAGGCTATCGGTGATAGATAAGTCGAATCACCATCGACCACGATCACGGTCATGGTGGTGGCTATTGTACAGAAATGTTCCAGAGTTGCGCTTGTTAGATATTATAAGATTCTATAATTAAAAACCACTGAATTAATATAGTATAAATTATTTAATCGAGCTACTTCATACTATTAATATGATAATATATTTCAATGCATTATTTGGATAAGTTTAAAGAAAAGAAAGAGCTAAACAAATATATCATTTAATATAACAAAATGACTCCCGGTACATGAATATATTAAATACAGTAATATAGTTACTACTGTGTAATTATTTAGACACATTTACCAATAACTCAATACAGTGAAATAGCCACAACAGTTATTACACATATTATACACAATGTAAGTATAAGAATCACTTATCTTGCCCGTTCTCTAATACAGATTGTCTTTAATAGAGGCTTACAGCCATATTTATAACATAACAACATCGACAGAAGCGCCAACGGCAGCTTCTGGAGATAAGTCATATTCACAACTTTAAACATCATTAAATATCATATCATAATAACAATATAATAGTACATAACCATTTTAAATGCCTAAGCATATTTATAACAATCTTATATCTTTCACACATTTATGGCTTACCTAATAAGATATGTAAATACAATATATTTAATATCTTAAGGCTACTTCCGATAGTTCGTCAAATCAATATCTTTTACTACTTTTATAACATAGCAGTAATAACAATGATATATAGTTCTAAATGATTCTAATTTCGTAAATCTAGTTTTAACAACAATATTTATTGTCAACGTTATTATGTAGTTAAATAAATAATTACATATTTATATTACCTACAAACCAAATTACTATATAATAACAATCTTATATGTAGCAATACTACAATAATATAACACGGCCAGCCTGACATATACTTCGCTCTCGAAGTATACACACCTACTTATATACATATATTTTTATATATATAATATATATTATATACATTCCTTTTTTTTTCTTATATTTTGTCATTTTCCTAGACTCGTCAAATCCCTTTACATAAACATCTTTTTCATGTTTTGTCACTCGTCACATACATTTTTTTTAATGTTTTGTCAGTTGCCTAGACGTGTCAAATCCCCTTCACCCGCTGCTAGTGAGCTAGATTTGCACCAAGCAAAAGACCGACCAGCGGAAACATTACCTTTTTTTTTTTAAAGTTTTGTCAGTTGCCTAGACATGTCAAATCCCTTCACCCGCTGCTAGTGAGCTAGATTTGCACCAAGCAAAAGACCGACCAGCGGAAACATTACCTCTTTTTTTTTTAATGTTTTGTCAGTTGCCTAGACATGTCAAATCCCCTTCACCCGCTGCTAGTGAGCTAGATTTGCACCAAGCAAAAGACCGACCAGCGGAAACATTACCTTTTTTTTTTTAAAGTTTTGTCAGTTGCCTAGACATGTCAAATCCCTTCACCCGCTGCTAGTGAGCTAGATTTGTACCAAGCAAAAGACCGACCAGCGGAAACATTACCACTTTTTTTTTAATGTTTTGTCAGTTGCCTAGACATGTCAAATCCCTTCACCCGCTGCTAATGAGCTAGATTTGCACCAAGCAAAAGACCGACCAGCGGAAACATTACCTCTTTTTTTTTTAATGTTTTGTCAGTTGCCTAGACATGTCAAATCCCCTTCACCCGCTGCTAGTGAGCTAGATTTGCACCAAGCAAAAGACCGACCAGCGGAAACATTACCTTTTTTTTTTTTAAAGTTTTGTCAGTTGCCTAGACATGTCAAATCCCTTCACCCGCTGCTAGTGAGCTAGATTTGTACCAAGCAAAAGACCGACCAGCGGAAACATTACCTCTTTTTTTTTTAATGTTTTGTCAGTTGCCTAGACATGTCAAATCCCCTTCACCCGCTGCTAGTGAGCTAGATTTGCACCAAGCAAAAGACCGACCAGCGGAAACATTACCTTTTTTTTTTAAGTTTTGTCAGTTGCCTAGACGTGTCAAATCCCTTCACCTGCTGCTAGTGAGCTAGATTTGCACCAAGCAAAAGACCGACCAGCAAAAACTTACTAACTGATCTTATAACTTAGACCTGCTTCAGACCAGAGTTTCTAATCAACCAACTTTATCCCATTAAATAAAAAAAATATAATAGTATATATATACATTATAGTAGTAAACAATACATATAATACAATATGTACAATAGTATATATAAATATATAACAAGTTAAAAAAAAAAATATATAATAATGATAATAAATAAATATTTGGCTTATTATTATTAGGTTTTTTTTTCAACTTTAATTTTCCACAATAACATTTTTTTATCCACCTAGTCCAGGCCAGAAACGAGGTTTTCCTTTTCCATAACAAGATTCCTTAAATTTCCCTAAACCTTTTATATCCTGTTCGGCCTACCTGACACAATATTACGCTATTTAACATAATTAACGTACCTAGAAAACGTATCATTACTTTTGCAAATTACTTTTACATATATCCAAATATTTAAACTACTAAAGATTAAATTTTGGTATTAATATCCAATATACTACCACAAACAAATTCAAAGAATTAGTATTCACTAAAAGTTAATTTTGTACAACACAATCACTTTTTTTTTTAAGCATACTTGCAATAGGAGACCACCGATTCGATATATCGTATGTAGAACTGCTTTTCTTTTTTTTCGTTTCATAAGTTTTGCCACGACCTTTTCCGAATCCTTTTTGAGAGACTCGATCAACGCCATATCAGCCAAGCGTTTCGCCTCGGTGATCGCCACTCCGGCATCGAAGTAAGATCTCCAATGTTTGCCGATTCTCAGTTATCCAAGAATCCTTATGGCCTTATTGATGGCCATGGATGGTAGAGGAGACGCACTGGAAGCTTCACCAGCTTTTACGTGGTCCAGTTCAATCAGCTTTAGCTGAAACGAAAGTTAGTAAATTCCACTGAGTAAGTCACGTATAATCCGATAAGAGTCTCGTACGTCTTACAGTAGTTCTAGTTGATCCGTAGACTTAATTTTTAATAACAAACACAAGGTAAATATAAACGTTGAATTGGATATTTGTTGTTGTTGATAGTGGCATTCTGCAAGACTATTCCTCTATAATAGTTATTGGTTCAGCTTAACTTGACCTTTATCATCGATTCTCCTTCCGGTGCATCACAGGCTCGACACTGCTCCGGCGAGAGCCATACTGGGTCCGCAGACTCAGCTGGCATGGCTGCGGTAATGCAACCGCTCGGTCTCCATCGCCATGACGACGCCGAATGGTGTAGTTTGTACGTAGAATACAAACCGTGAATTGAATTTAATTCGTAAACCACTTCGTAATTAGAAATCACTTCTTCTCCAGCACATCTTCCTCACTGCGGTATTTCGATGCCTGAAATCCGCATCACTAACAAAGAGGTATGGAGAACATTGTGTCGTTTAGATGTGAATAAAGCCAGTGGTCCTGATGGTATACCAGCCATTCTGCTCAAAACATGCGCAGCTGAGTTGTCTCCTGTACTGACACGTTTGTATCGTCTCTCTTTCATGACTGAAATAGTGCCGAAATCCTGGAAGCTTGCTAATGTGCAACCCGTGCCCAAAAAAGGCAGCCGTGCCGACCCTGTCAATTACAGACCGATTTCAATCACCTCCATACTCTGCAAGATTATGGAGCGTGTATTGAACTCGCGCCTACTAGCATACCTAGAAGGTAACGATCTCCTCAGTGACCGACAATACGGGTTTCGCCGTAATAGGTCTACTGGGGACCTCCTAGTGTATGCTACACACATTTTAGGCGAGGCCATCGAGAAGAACGGAGAAGCGGTCGCCGTCTCTCTGGACGTCTCGAGGGCATTTGACAGGGTCTGGCATGCGAGCCTTATAAGCAAGCTTTCAGCGTACGGTATATCTCCTGGTCTGATCGGCTGGGTAACGGACTTTTTGAGCCAGAGATCTCTCCGAGTAGTTGTTGACGGGTGTTCCTCGGAACCCTTGAAAATAAATGCCGGAGTGCCTCAGGGGTCCGTTCTTTCTGCAACTCTTTTTTTGCTGAACATTAATGATCTGTTGAAGCCCGGTATCTATGGGTATGCAGACGACAGCACAGTTGTAGAAAGATATCTGCCGAGTACTCGGGCCAGTCGAGATCAAGTACAGTCTGAAAGAGAAGCCATGGTGCAACGTTTGAATGACAAACTTCAGGCAGTCTCCGCATGGAGCAATGCCAATCTTGTCAAGTTCAACGCCACCAAAACGCAGACGTGTCTGTTCACCGCCAAAAGGAGCCCTTTCACCTTGGCTCCTACTTTCCAGAATGTATCCTTGGAATACAGTGACCGGCTTCAGTTGTTAGGTTTAGAGATTTCCTCGAACCTCAACTTTGGTCGGTTCATTGAGTCCAGAGCAAGAGCAGCAGCAGCAAAGCTTGCCGTTCTTGCGAAGGTTCGGCAGTACTTTACACCGGGACAGCTTCTTGTTCTATACAAAGCACAGATCCGGTCGTGTGTAGAGTACTGTTGTCACATATTTGCTGGTGCCGCAAAGTCTCATCTTGCGGTTCTGGACTCAATTGAGAGGCGAGCAAAGAGGCTTATCGGCGATCCCGAATTGGTCGAAGCCGACCTCCAAAGCCTTGAACACAGGCGTAAAATTGCTAGCCTCTCAGTATTCTATAGGATACATTTTGGTGAGTGTGCGCAGGAACTACACGACTTAGTTCCCCCGTCCCCCTTCCATCACCGGACGTCCCGACGCACGGCAGGTATCCATCCTTTTGTTGTGGACATTCCACCTGTCCGAACGAAGCGCTTTGCTTCCTCATTTTTAGTGCGTACAGCGAAGGACTGGAACAATTTGCCTGCGTCGGTATTTCCGACCAAATATAATGTGGGTGTCTTCAAGAGAAGAGTGAATAGGTTGCTAGGGCAATGCGCCTTACCATCTAAGACTACATTCCACTTACCATCAGGTGGAATGTAGTCAAGCATTGCCCTAGATCGTATAAAAAAAAAAAAAAAATAAAAAAAAAATAAACTCCGCCGTTTCCCAAACTACGCCTGGACATCGTAGAGGTGATGATACTTCGACGTATATAGCGATGGCAGCGTGATTTTCCCTGTGAATTAGGTTTTCAACATATTAGTAAAGATTAAATCACACAAAATGGAATACAACAAATTAACAAATAAAATAACAATGTGGGTATTTTTGATTTTATCGATAAAATATAGTTTCGGCAGTCAAACTGTCGATATCGTGGACCGGGATTATCCCACTTCTGATGTTAGATATTATAAGATTCTATAATTAAAAACCACTGAATTAATATAGTATAAATTATTTAATCGAGCTACTTCATACTATTAATATGATAATATATTTCAATGCATTATTTGGACAAGTTTAAAGAAAAGAAAGAGCTAAACAAATATATCATTTAATATAACAAAATGACTCCCGGTACATGAATATATTAAATACAGTAATATAGTTACTACTGTGTAATTATTTAGACACATTTACCAATAACTCAATACAGTGAAATAGCCACAACAGTTATTACACATATTATACACAATGTAAGTATAAGAATCACTTATCTTGCCCGTTCTCTAATACAGATTGTCTTTAATAGAGGCTTACAGCCATATTTATAACATAACAACATCGACAGAAGCGCCAACGGCAGCTTCTGGAGATAAGTCATATTCACAACTTTAAACATCATTAAATATCATATCATAATAACAATATAATAGTACATAACCATTTTAAATGCCTAAGCATATTTATAACAATCTTATATCTTTCACACATTTATGGCTTACCAAATAAGATATGTAAATACAATATATTTAATATCTTAAGGCTACTTCCGATAGTTCGTCAAATCAATATCTTTTACTACTTTTATAACATAGCAGTAATAACAATGATATATAGTTCTAAATGATTCTAATTTCGTAAATCTAGTTTTAACAACAATATTTATTGTCAACGTTATTATGTAGTTAAATAAATAATTACATATTTATATTACCTACAAACCAAATTACTATATAATAACAATCTTATATGTAGCAATACTACAATAATATAACACGCTCACAAGTTACCCCCAAAAGGACCTATTCTCGCAGAATGTTCCTGGAACATGGAGGTGGAAGAGGTGGAACAGGTTCTCCATAAATTGGACAATTCCACCTCTTGTTGTATTCTAAATCCGACATTGATCTTGACAACCCGTAGAACAGCTGTAAATTATCTACCACCCTGTCATAGCAGCTATGTGTTAACAATGGACAAGTGAAAACCTTGTTCAATAAATCTCATTCAAGCGTTTGTTTTCTTTATTTTACTCAAGTACTTGTCAAAATTCTGACAGGACCCGGTAGATTTCCCGAATATCTTAAAAAGTTACGATGTAACGATAGCTGATCCTGCATTTGTCAATCCCGGTGTGCCATATAATTCTAGAGTACATTTATGTAGAAATTATGCATTATTTATAAGCCTAATAAAAATTTTCTACGTCTAAAGACCAATCAAAAAAAATATTATTTTTGCCATGTGCCGTGGTATACATGGGAACAGCTGCCGAAAGGCAATTCATTCATAAAATAATATTAATCTCTTCTACTGCAGTTACATGGAAGTTTCTTGGAGGATTAGGTGTTACTCATTCAACCAGAGTCCCTAATCCCTCTTCTATTTCTCCTAATGAATTAAATCAACATTTTTTTAACATTTTAACAGTTTTAACAGTAATGTAAAATCTCAAACTATTTCATTTATATCTTTCCTGCCAACCTCTCATATTGAGCCGTTTACTTTTGCCTTAGTCTCTGATGATGAAATTAAACGAACGTTGTTTGCAATTAAGTCCAATGCTGATGACGATATTAGCCGATTTATGATTGTGACATTGCTGGATGTAATTCTTCCTACTTTATGCTTTATCATTAACCTTTCTTTATCGTCCGGTTTATTTCCAATAATCTGGCGAAAAGTCCATATCCTTTACCAAAAGTTATCATTCCCACTATATGTAATGAATTTCGTCCTATTTCCATACTACCATATCTATCCAAAGTTTTAGAAGCAAAGGCAGCTCTCTAACTTTGTTTTCAAGAACATTATCCTCAGTGATTTTTAGTCTGGCTTTCGTCCTGGTCGCAGCACTTGCACATCACTTCTCAAGGTTACAGAGAATATGAAATATGCAATGGAATATGGTCAATTATCTGTAATGGTATTAATTGACTTCTCTAACGCCTTCAATACAGTTGACCATGACATACTCATCGCCCTCTTGACTCACCCAAACTGACTGACTGGTGTGACTTGCAAGCGGTGTCCCGCAAGGTGGTATTCTTTATCCACTTCTTTTTTCTTTATTCATTAATTTAATTAGTAATATAAAATAAATCTTTCTTCCTCTTATCATCTGTATGCAGACGATCTGCAAATTTATGCCCATGCAAAGCCTGGTGTCTCCAGGTTCTTCTGCTTTTATTAATATTAATTATGGTCTACAGTACATCCGTGACTGGTATTTCAAGTTCGGAATAAATGTCAATCCTAAGAAATGTCAGGCAATTTTTATTGGCAGCAAATATGGGCTTTCTAAGTTTGGCAGCAGTAATGTACCACCCGTTGTATAGAACAATATTATAATACCTTTTATGCCATAGTCAAAAATCTCGGCCTTTATATAGATAGCATCCTTAGTTGCAATGTACACATCATTGAACTAAGCCGTAAGGTAACGTATTCGTTAAGTTCGCTTTATAGCTATAATTTTTTTTACCCGTTCGGACCAAAACTCTGTTAGTACAGTCACTAATCATCCTACTCATTGCCTATGCTGATGTATGCTGCTCTCATTTATCTGAAGCTTATTTAAATAAACTGGATCAACTTCTCAACAATTGCATTCGTTTCAACTTTAATCTCCGTAAATTTGATCACATCTCTCAGTACCGTGATAAGCTTAATTGGCTTCCTATCCGCGAAAGAAGACAGTTTAGAACTTTATGTCAATTATTTTCCATTCTAAACGATCCAACTTCTCGTCGTTATTTAAAATACAAATTTTATATACTGAGCTCTTTTCATGATTTGCATCTCCGGTCAGCTTCTAACCTTAGTTTATTTGTAACCTTCTCACCATACTGGTTTTCTTTCTAACTCTTTCACAGTACATGCTATTAAACTCTGGAATAGCCTGCCTGATTTGCTTCGACGTGCCCCGAATAAACAGATTTTTAAAAAGCATGTTCGTATCTATCTTTACGAGATATTAATTTAATTATCATAACATAAGACAAGTCCGCCGAGTTTCTGTCGGCTACTATACTCAGGTTTACGGAAATTATTTTTCTGAGCTGGTGTTAGATTTGACATTGAAAAATGACTCATTCAAGAACAATGTTCAATTCCATTTATGATGGCAGTGTGAGAGAGCAAGATACTGGTACTGTACTTTGTTAGCATCCTGAACTCTTTAAAGCAGCCTGCTAATTGTAATCCCTAGTAATTGCTACGTACATTCACCCTTGTTGATTCAAAGTAGTGATCAAAACGATACCCTAAAAAGTCTATCAAGTGAAAAATAATTTTAAAATATATCACAAGACAATACTTAATACTAATTGGAGAAATACTTATTCCATGGATATATCCGTACTTCATATCAAACCAAGGAAATATCTTCCCTGAAAACAGATTATTTAAGTTAAAGTTATATGAGGGTCAATTATGGCAACATATGAGTAACTCTAAATCTGTAGGGAGATGTTATAATATCATAGAGCGTGAAATCTCTGATTATACAATTGTTAAATTCCCGTGCATTGCAGAATTATTGACTAGACTAACATGTAGCTTCAGAATCTGAGATTGTGATACGATACATGAAACCTATGTTTTTCTTTTATTATAATTTCATTTCATTATTTATACTTTCTTCTTAATCCTACCCCGATCCTATAATTATTATTATCTGTTGATATTGAGTAAGTAGCTCGTAGGTTTGTGATCATATGTTCAAGTTTACATGATACCGCAATCAGAAAATCAACTTTGTATTATATATCTCACGTACGTATATGAAAAATTTGCAGAGTCAAGTAATAAAACTTTGGTTTTATGAGCAGTCTGTCTGATATATACCTTACTATTGAAAAGTAAAAAAATAATAATAAAATTTGTATCACACAGTGATGAACTTTATTTTAAAATTCCGTAGTGTAGATTAATCACGAAAAAAAACTACAATAAGTGAATATTCAAAACATTATATAAAAGTAATATATTAAAGTAATAAACATTGTTTTCGACAATTTATGGAATACGTAATGATTCACACAATGGACAAAACAGCTGAAAAATTGACAGAAACTAGAAAAAAAAAACAAATACGAACCAATAGTTGCGCTTTAATTAATGTCTCATAAACTAAGTTCAATAAAAGTAAATACATAGACTCGACAGTTATAATGAGCAATGTTTTGGAACAACGTTAGGTAAGGTAAAATACTTTCATGAAAATAAGTACAAATAAATACATTATTAGTAATAAAGAATTATATTTTATAATATTTACTAGAAAAAATTGTTATTTTTCAATCAATCGTAATCCACAATGAGTGTCAACAGTTCCGTGCGGGTAGTCACATTGAACGCACGTGTTTATGCCGCTAGACTCGTTATCGTGTTTTATAAAGTGTTCAAATAATAAATTGAATTTATTAGTTGATTAAAAGTTGATTGGGCAACTCCTGGTTAATACCAGGAGCCCCTTTATACAAAGATGTTATCAACCCCAACGTTTCAAAACCACCCAATGTCTCAACAACCTTTACAGTCACAGCCAAGATCTAACACCTCAAGTTATGCCAATGTTACGTCCTCAACGAGTTTTCCTAAGAAAGATCAAGCTATCATATTGGACTCAATCGATGGAATAACACTCAGAGAGTACCTTATTGCCATGTCATCTATTACACCAGCAGCATGTATTCGGTTTATTTCACGAATATTAAATGCACGTGTCTGTATTTACTTAGATTCCAAAAAAACTGCTGACAACCTTATCGAAGAAAAGAAAAAGATTAATATTCAACAAAATATTCTAGAAATAAAACCTTTGATAACAAGAAATAAAAGAATAGTATTATAAAACGTTTGTCCTGTCATTCCAAATTATGTCATTGAACAGAAATTTAAAGAATTATATATTAATATAATGTCACCTATAACATTTATGAAGATAGGAGTGACAGACCCAGGATTCTCGCATATATTAAGTTTCAGAAGACAATTATATATAAACCCAGTTTCAGTTGACCTATGAGGGTACAAATTACTGGATTTACGTATCAAATGATGCTTTAAAATGTTTTTCTTGTAACACAATAGGTCGCTTAGCTAAGAATTGTCCTCAAAACATACCTAATGTTGAAAACTGTTCACAAGAAATGAATATCCAAACAGCGGAAGTAATAAATAAAATATTTGACAGAAATGATGACCTTATACAAAATCTAAAACCTACTTCACAATTACCAATTACTTCACAAGACCTTTCTCATAACCAAGAAGACTTAAAAGCGAAAAAGCGAATTCATTCCCCAACTACCAGTGACTCATCAAAAATAGATTTTATTAAACCAAGTACCAAAGAAAATGACACAGATATAATGGAAATTGAAACCGATGAATCTGGCAGTAATGTGTCCTTCGAAGAAGTAGATAGTAAAACCAAGACTAAGAAAAAAATAAGAAAGATTGACAGAAGAAGTGAAGAAAAAATTTGGAGAGACATTCAAGATAATATGTCAGAATTAAACAGCGACAAATCATTTCCTTTAAGCTTAGATCAATTTATAAGTTTATTGGATAATGCACGAGGTAAACAAAATAAAAAAGAATTAGTTTTTTCGTTTACAAATAACGTAAAAGATTTGATTAAAATGTGTAATAAAATACATTGTAAAATGAATAAGAGTTTAAAAAATAGATGTTCTCGCCTCTCGAGAAAATTGCATGAAATGTTGAATCCTTCTGTTATTTTATCAGATAAAGAAATTTAATTATTTACATTTAATCGTAAGTAATACTAAATTTACCTTTACATCTAATTTCCATATTATTTATTGTAATAGAATGTGGACTTTTTACAATGGAATGTTAATGGATATTTCAAAAGAATAGAAAACATAAAATTATTGGTAAGTCGGTTGAGTCCCGACTGTATTTGTTTACAAGAAACTAATTTCACATCTAATTATTATGCCCAAATGATAGGTTATGAACGTTTTTTTACGAATCGCTTAAGCTGTAACAAGGCTAGTGGCGGCGTAGTTATATTTGTAAAACCATATACCTTCCCTGAAGAAATACAAATTAATACAAATTTAGAAGCAGTAGCGATAAAAACAAAATTTCCTTTTGATGTTACCATTTGTAATGTTTATTTACCTAATAGCAAACCACTAAATTCTAAAGATTTAAATAATGTAATTAGTCAACTTCCGAAACCATTTATAGTTTTGGGGGATTTTAATAGTCATCATTTTTATTGGGGTTCAGATAAATGTGATTCCAGAGGGAAAATGTTGGCTGAATGGATTGACGAACACAGTGATTTATTATTACTGAATAGTGGTCAACCTACTCATTTTGATAGCAATACTGGTCGCACAAGCAATATAGATCTTACTTTGGCTTCACAATATATAACACCATATTTTGAATGGAACGCCTTGGACGAATTATATGACAGTGACCATTTCCCGATTTCAATAAGATCCAATATTTCACATAACATCCAGAATAGCAATAAAATACCCAAAAGGTTTAAATTTGACCAAGCAAATTGGTTAATGTTTAAAAAAGAAGTTGATCTTAACTTTTCTAGATTAATCCATTTTAATTCCAGTTCTGACTACCTCATTGATGATATTGTTGAAAAATTTAATGAAATCATCCTAGAAGCAGTTAACACGGCTATACCTAAAACGTCGGGTGTATTAAAAAGTAATAATTTACCTTGGTAAAATGATAAATGTTAAATAGCACTTAAAGAAACTAAAAATGCTCTGAAACTTTTTAAAAAATATGCTAGACATGATCCCAATTCTTTTTATAAAATAGAATATAAAAAAAGAGAGCCTACTATAGACTACTTAAAGGAAGGAGAAAAACTTATTGGATGGATTGGGTTTCTTCTATTAATAATAAAACATCTGTGGGAGATATGTGGAAAAAGATTCAAAAACTTAACTACCAAAAAACCGCTTCAATAACATTGTTCTTGAAAAACCTGATGGTTCATATACATCTGACCCAATTCAAACCTCCCGTATATTAGCTGAAACCTTTGCACCTTATTCTAGCACTTTCTATACGGATGGGCCAGTAATGGATGGAAGAACCGGATGTTCAGTTATATCTAGTGAGAGTTGTCACCGATATAGACTCCCAGATTTTCACTCAATTTTTAGTTGTGAAGCAACTGCTATACTAAAGACATTAGATTTGATAAATAGTAAAAGTAATTCTGAAAAATATGTTATTTATACAGATTCAAAATCGTGTTTAACAGCATTACAAAATATAAATAATTCAAATCCATTAATAATAGAAATAAAACAAAAAATTATAAATCTCTTAAAAGACAATTTCCAATTTGAAATCGTATGGATCCCAAGTCATCAAGGTATAATTGATAACGATAAAGCAGATGAAGAAGCTAGGAATGCGACTAAGGAAGAATATATTTGCAAAACAATCAAATCAATACCAGCGGAAGTAAAAAAGTATTTAAAACAAAACATTAAAATTCTGTGGGATAGTTATTGGAAGGAAGGGAATACAGATAAATTATTTGGTATAAGAAATTCTATTTTTGACAAATCCCCAGTTTCATTTAGTTGCAGAAAAGACCAGGTAATAATTACTAGATTGCGTATTGGACATACAAATTTAACACACATCCATTTTATTCTTAAGACTGACAAACCCAAATGCAAGTGTGGTCTGGATTTCACTGTTTTACATCTTCTAGTAGAATGTATTATAAAGAAAAACAACTATGTAGTTTACCTAAGATATTAAAAGAATGTTTAAATGACAATGGATGTATACAAACTCTTAAATTCCTCAAAGTAATTGAGATGTATAAACTTATTTAATACACTGTAATAAATATTATAAGTCTACAGTGGTCGTTAATGACCTTGATGTTAAAAAACGACCTTAAATAAATAAATGAAAAAAAAAATGAGTATCAAATTTACAAATGGACCTATTTAAAACCATTATATGGAAGAACATACCAAAAAAAATTATCTTAGTACTGGTTCTGGAATCTTACAAGATTTTCAAGTTCTGTCTCTTTTGTAAGTTCTTACCGACAAAGGCCGATTAAGATACACGAACACCATTTACATTTCTTGAGATATCCTAAAAACGTGTTTAGCACGATTTAATTAAATTCAATTTACAATTGGTACTTTATTTATTCTTTCACTTTATAAAGTACCAGGTACTTTTTATGTGTCAAACTATATAATATTCTAAAATTAATTTATAATAATTATACAATATATATAAGAAAGTTTCTTGATTACGCAAAAAAATTATATACTTTTGTGACTAATGTTTTCAACTAAACAAACATTTTAATTATGATTTATCAACTATTTATTAAAAAATCATAATTAAATAAAATAAAACCCAATATTTTTATGGACCACAATACCGTGTTTTTTCAGCGAAATCCTTGTAAATGGCTTAATTCTTTGAAGATTTATTTTGTATTTATCTGAATGGGTTCTTGGATGGTTTAAATAAGTTTAGCTGCCAAAAGATAGTATTAATATATATAATAGAGAATTTGTTTTTCATGTTTTGAATAACGAACCGAAAGAAATGATAAAAGGACTACTATAAAAGGATTTATTGTTTATCAATTACATTATCTTTCTTTCAAAATAGAATATGCTTTTTATCGTTCCATTGGTTTGTTGATTTGTGTAAATTTGCTTTTTCTTGATTGATTTGTTTTTGTAAACATTTAATAAATAACTTCTCAATACAAACTCACCATTGTTCTTTTTGTTTAAGAGTCAAAACTAAAACCTCATTTTATACAATTGTCCCAATTTTTTAAATCTATATTTACTACAATTTAAGAAAATAAACATTGCTAAATTTAGTTAGAATTATATTGATTTTGAAAAACAGAATCTTTGAGAAACTTAATGTTTTTTAATTAACTGGATGGTTGTAAATATTTAAAAAACTATATTTAATTATTTATGTCTGCTGTAATAATTTCAAATTAGGCTTATTACTCAAATATTTAAAAGTTTTTGTTCTTTGTGTGGTCGGGTGTTAATCCATTTCGTTAATTTAAATATTTCACTTACAATAGCTTACAAAATAATACAGTTTTTAAAATATCTTTAGGAAACTGAGACACAAAATTATAGCTAGATATCTTCTTGGCGTAAAGTTCACCGTATATCTTGATCTTTCAGGTCAACGGCCTATATTATAACTTAGCTGACGTCTTCTTAGACGTTGATTGTTATATGTTAGAAAGTTACTCTCATAAAAAAATATATTTATGTGTAATGAAGATTTGGTTTAATTTATTGCGAAACAATATATGTCGGCACATAAAGCTCTCTGCGAATCTAAAGTTTAAGTCCATTATAACTTTAATTCTAAAGAGAAACGAAGGAGTTACATTCTGGCACAGATGTGAAGAATAGAGAAATAGGATTTCTTTTTTCAAAATTAGAACTGACTCTTAATGATTTTTTTAATGATTTAATTACTGGATTCTCATATTCTGTATGTGAGAAATGTTCTAAATAATGTATTATATGATAGTATTTTACATTTAATCGCAGTTGTAATATTTTTATATCAATAACATTAACCGAATAATTCGGTTCGGTTAAGGTGAAACCGAAAAGAATTCGGTATTGCGTTGCTTGGTGAAACCACTATTCGGCGCATTTTTAATTACAATTATAAGTAATAAGTGTGACAGATATTAATTTGCTGTATAATTCTATAAAAGAATACCATACGATCTAAAACTGAAAATAACTAAAGTAAACGAATCATTTTTTTTTTATTTATGTAAATATAAAATGAAAATTAAGCCAATTCGAGCAGGGATTTGAACCCGCGACCTCGGGGAAACCGTCCCGTAGCTTTACCAATTGATCTACCGTATCGCTGTCCGCCTCGGTGAAATAAGCATTGTATGTGTATCGTCTTTATCGGGACGTATCGGTTTATTTTTCATTCCATATTTATATAAATTTAAATAAACTTAATATGGTTGGTTATACATGTTAAAAGATATTTTCAAACATGAATCTAACTATTTCAAAGTTTGTCAAGCAAGCGGCGGTCTCTCACAAGATAAAGTAAGTGATTTATGTAAATGAGGAGGCGGAGGTAAGTTACAATTACACCAATGGTTCTATGTATATATCTATCTTAGCAATTATTTTTTTATTTTAGTATTATTTATTACTTTTTTATATTTTATTATTATTTATTATTTACTTATTTTATTGGAAATTGTAAAAGTGGGAATTGTAAATTGAATAAATAAAAAATAATAAGTTGATGTCAAAAGTTAAATAGGTTGTGGTTATTTTCTAAATGATTTCTACCTAACTACCATCATCTTCTGATGAAGACTAGACTTTATTTTTTTTAACTTAACATCAATATACAATAAAATATAATATATCGACTTAATTGATAACTTTTAACGATTACTTCGCCGATAGCTTAAAGTTTCAGAGCTCCGATTATTAAAGGAAGTAAATCAGGTGTTCCTCAATTGAGTGTCGCGTTAGTGAGAAATGCAAGAATGCAGTCTTAGAGTATCACATACCTTGTTCTTTTCTAAAATATTAAGACTAAAAAAATATTAAAAGTAATATTTGATGTTAAATAAAAAATCAATTCACCTTATAAAATAAAGCACGCTTTAAATTTGATGTAATTGAAATAACACAATAATAGCATTACGAACAAAATGTCTTTAATAAACCTTCAGTGTAAAAGTAGAGTATTTTATTCATGGTACGTAACTAAATCAACCGCTTGCGCGCTCAGAGGTTCATTAAGTTTTCCTAATTGAATGAGACAAAGATAGTAGTGAAGTGCCGTGGCGTGGAAATGTTACACCAGTCTCAACAAAATAGTTCAGATAATATAAATATGAGATTGCCTTATTTTGGAATTGCAGTAAACGGATTAAAATTGGACATAAATAACGGCGAATCTACAGCTTTGATGAAATACGTTCGTTAGTAACCACATTCTTAGTCTTGAACATGGTTTGTCCAAGGCTTAATCATCTTCACAACAATAGTATCTAAATTCACTTGTCTCGATGTTTTGACACTTTTTTACACATATATAGCTTAAAAATTCTTTAATAGCTTACAAAAACTCCACCAACCAATTACTGAATTATGTCCACGTTGTACTATGCTGACTAAATTCAGAAGTTACTATAGAGCTTTAAGCATCAACTCGGTCATTCTGCTTCTTAAAACATGGCTCCATTGTATTTTTTTCATAAGTATTTTATTTTCTGTGAAGTCAACCTTATTTATTTATAAATTATAAGTTAAGTAATGCGTTTCTTATAAATTACAAATCATTTTTTAATTTATGCATCATGGTTCTAGAAGCTTTATAAATTTCCCAAGATAAAATCTTCTGCTTAAGGACAGGTTAGCTTTCAATTCTTTTCTTTAGTACTTTGATCGTCTTTTTCGTTCTAATACTACAAGGATTTAAAATTTCTTTGAAATCATAAAGTATTCAACCACGGGTTGGGGCGAAAATAAAAAATATATGTGCATATAAGAATGACAGATTTTAAATTCTGATGTAATATCATGTTTTTTCAATTGTAACAATACTTGCTCTTACAAAGTAACATAAAAATAATATTTTATAAATTATGTATGTTGTACCTCTGGCAGTAGGTAGGTACTTAATTTATAAAGCAAAAATGCTACAAAAAGAAAGTTTTAGTACCTGATTCTGCATTTTTATGAATTTTACATGTGCACATTTTCAATTTATGAGCAAAGATATTCTTATAGTGGCTTTATATTTTAAAACTTTAGTATTTACAAAAAAATGAATGTGTGGTATGTAAATAAAGAGCTATGTAGATTTAACAAAAAAAAAATGATTGATTATAAGTGGTCATCCACACTAAAACCATATTTTTTTATTTTGGAACAGGATAGCTGTTGATAAGTGATGATGTAGTTCATGAACATTTACTTTAGCAAATGCAATTGCGTTGCTACTCTTAAAAAATCGAGGGGGATGAAATAAGCTAAATGGTCTAGGTTCTTGTAAAACTTAAAATATATATAATGTACTAAAACTTATAATAATACTACTAATATTAAGCTTTATGCGATTAAAGTTACACATACAACAATATCCACAATTTTTAAAACAGTCATTTGTTTTAGTAGGAAGACGTAAATTATTTAATAGTATTTTGGACTAATTGTTTAGAATAAACTCGACCTGGTTTTTCTTATATTTTTACGTCCACAAAGATAATGACACATCATTTTGTTGTTAATCGAATAACTTTTCGTAGATTTATATGAACAGTGATTTATGCTAAACTTTACCAGAGCTTTTTATAATGTGCGTGAATTATGATCTACAGCTTTTTCTGAAACAAACAAAACGGTAGTAAACATGTTTCGCAGTTTTAGTAATATAAATATAAATCAAATACATCATTGTATTACAAAAAAGTGCTAAAAAATTGTGGTATACCGTAAGTTATATTACCGTTTCGACTTGCGTTATCACACACCACCATTGAAATCACGACATTTTGGTTGATTTATTTACATGTAATGATGCTTTGTATTTGTATTTAATGTAATTACTTTATGGATTTCTATTTTAGTATTCAAGCTACAAGCTTCAAATTCAAAACAACCATTTTTTTTTCATAAAATTTATTTAATCACATTCAACAATACAGTAAAATGCTATATATGTTAGCTTTCATATAATTTATTATTAATATATGATTCATTTAAATATATTTTTTATTTTCGTTCTGTCAGTATTATTAATATTTAATTGTATTACAACCTAAAATTAATAATGTAATTAATTAATCTCTCGCAATATCGCCTATGTATTTTGTTTTCTGTAATATACATGAAAATATATAATTAGTAAAATAATCTCTTACTAGTTTACACATTTAGTGAAGGGAAAATAACAAGTTTAAAATTAAACTTATGTTTTTTTTTTAAGAAATATATTTAGTTATTATACAAAAAATATGCAGTTTTTTACTTACAATTAATATCTATATGTATCACGGTATTTTCACGACTTTATTTACTCTATATTACTTTGACCATTTGCATGTGTCCACGTATCGGTAACACACATTTTCCATTATCGGTAAGAACCGATCCCGAGTAGACAACTTCTTTGTAGAGCTCGAAACTCTCCGATTCCCGTACTTATTCATTCATGGTCTGCGTTATCTGGGTAACTATGGAAATTTAGTTTAAAATACTATTTTAAAAGATTTTATATCATTTCTAACTTATATTTTAACATAATAGTGATATGATGATGAGGAGTAAAATAAATTATAATCGCTCTATAATTACTTAAGTTCATAAGTCTGAAGACAATAAACTCGCTGACCTAACATAAGCAACTATTTTTCTTATAGTGCCTGCAATCCATTAAATAAAATATTTGATCAATAAGATTATCTGCCCGAAGTATTTTTTTATTTTTATTTAACAAGGGAAAGTCAAACAAGATCTAAAATATACACGTTCAAAACACACTTAACGTTAAATAACTTCTTGCGTGCTTCGCTGATTTTTTTTTACAATGTAAATGATAAAACTACTTTAAGAAATAGATTTGAATCTAATAACTAAAAATGTATATATAACTAGAAGGTCAGTGCGAGAAATTTCACTCACGCTGCTTTTACGTGATCTTGAAATACTTCTAGGTATTCTAAGTCGTATCAAAATGAATTTAAGTTTAAAATAAAAAGAAAAAACAAACGCAGACAATGTCTAATGGAATGGAATTTTTATATATAATAAAATGCATTTTCCTTGATAGTAACCAAGGAAGGAAAAGCTTTATAACCAATCCCACAACTTCGTTTCAAAATTACATATTTACAGATAGATTTCCATCCCGTATTTAAAAAGTAAACATCTAATAAAAGAAAACTTTTTTCAACTTAACATGTTTTTAGTTGATATGCCTAGGAATATTTTATTAAGTAAACATCTTTTAAAAAATGATTGTTGGGAATTCCATCCCTAAAAGAATTCAATGTTTCTTTCAAGTTAAGTATTTGAACCTTAAAAGAAATGTAAGTATTTCAGGATAAAGAACCATGTTACTCGTACTAAGATAAACTATATAAACATAGTGAGTTTATAAAAATGTTTACATAATGTATGTAGAGTATCTATCTCATGACCTCTTGAATAATCTGAAGTCCATTTCTTGTTTCTCTTAAACGTCTTAATTAAGCTTGTTTAACCTGGCTTCATCTTTCTTGCGAGATATTTCTCGTGATAACATCTGCAGCCGCTTCACTTTACATAATACACTGTATTAAAGTTTTAACTAACTATGTATTACTCTTTATAAAATATGTATTGTCGTAAATTCTTTCAATTAATTTAATTGAGCTGAGCGTAAACGAAGCTCTTAACCGTTTGGGAATAAATTTTTTGAGGCAACATCACAGGAAAACCATTTGACCAATTGTAACCAAAATTGGCACGCATGTCAAGGACGTAACTGGGCTTGTTTTCTAAAAAACAGAATAAAAAATATTTTTTCGTTTTAAAGATATGGTCAAAAAACGGAATCTCCCATAGACTTAAGCTTAACTAAACCTGCGCGCGCTCGCCAATTGTTACTCTTAACCTTAACTTCATTGAAAGTCCTTGGGCGCGGTATGGACCGGCTTTAGTAGCATAAAAAAGGGGAAGGACGCTCAGCTTATTTCCCTCAGCGCATTGTGGCGGATCCTAGTTTAATTTAATTTCACCACCCCTGTTGGTCGAGTGGTTAGTGCAGACGCCTAACGTATAGCGACGCAAGGACAGGCATGTGTATGATAAGCATATATGTCTGTATTTCTGGGTTTGGTCGTTTATTAAATATATTCTTAGTATTTATAATGTTCATTTCTATATATTTGTATCGTTGTCTAACACCCTTAACACAAGCAAATAATTTGCTTACTTAGGGGTAAGATCAATGTGTGTAACTTGTCCTGTATTATTATTATTATTAATTAAATGATTAAACGTAACTTAATTTTTGCTGAATATTAACGATCTGCTGAAGCCCGGGTATGCAGACGGCAGCACAGTTCTAAAAAGATATCTGCCAAGTTCTCGAGCTAGTAGAGATCAAGTACAGTCTGAAAAAGAAGCCATGGTGCAACGTTTGAAAGACAAACTTCAGGTAGTCTCCGCTTGGGGCAATGCCAATCTTGTCAAATTCAACGCCACACAAAACGCAGACGTGTCGATTCACCGCCAAAATGAGCCCTTTCATCTTAAATTTATATAGTAGCCCTTTTCCCAGTAGTCGCGGGTTCGAATCCCTGCCCGTATCGGTTTTTTGCATTCTATATTTATATAAATTTAGAATAAAAATATATATATATTGCTTTCACAGTCTTGATGCAACATGTTATAGCTTTAACATTACAATTACTTTAAAAATAACAATGGATAAACTGATGGGATACTAGAGTACCACATTGATCTCTTGTCATCCAAATATTATTAGCACGTATAAATAGCGTTTGAATGCTGTGACGTAATTACATATTATACTACTACAATGCAGACAATAAAATAAAAAAAAGATTTATAAAAACATATTAATTAGTTTAAGCAGGATCTTCTTTTTCCTTAATTGTCAGTAGATTTTTTTGTTTTCATAGATTCTCTTTAGATCTTACACCTGAGTTTGAAAGTGCCGTGTTCCTATCAAATGGGCTGGCTGGATTCAGACGATAAGAAACGGGTTTTTAATACGATTTTATTTGTTTCACGTGTATATTTGCTTGTTTGTTTGCTTGTAACCGACTTTTTCAAATGCAATTTTACCTGATTTCCCACGGACCGATTTTGTTCAAATTTGTACACATATCAAGGACCGATAGTCAATTAATAAATCGATGAGATTATATCATAATCCTGATTAAGATATCCAGGATTAATAATTATCTTACAGATCTTTTTTGCATGAGAGTGAGAGAGACAAAATAAGTTCGCGGTCAGCGCCATACGTTAAGTTTTAAAACTAACTCTCCAATTCTTAGCTCTCACATGGTATAATAGATAGTTAAAACTCTTTTCGCTCTAGTCGACCCTTCCGTTATTGTTGGTATGCTGCATAACTTTGTATCTATAGCTGATAAGGTAGAATTTTTGTTATAATTATTAAACTTTTCTTATTATATTTCTAATCATTTTTTCAAGCATTTTAATTTATACTTATTGAATTTCGTCACTTAAAATAATAAACATATTAATATACCTACTCGCTTTTGTGATTATATTACAATAATATATAAAATATAACTTTTCCGAAAAAAAATTGCTGAAATCATAAGTACTTAAAAAAATGCTTTTTTAATTATCTATTAAATTGACATGTATTACATTTTCAAATAGATTTTGAAAAACATATTGAGATATATATCGAATTTGATACGAAAATTGAAATAATAGATATTTTATTTTTATAGGGAATATGTATGTAATGTAGTGAGACGAAGCTTCTCAGATTCCATGGATTAACCGAGTGGGTGCCGGGCTTATTGCGTTGCAAGGAGAGGAGTGCAAGCAGTGCCTGGGACTTGCGACTCAGGAGTAGGTTTAAGGGGCCCCTTTATTGTGCGCAAAAACGCTCACCTTCACCCTCCACACTCCTCTCCCTACCTAACCAAATTTGGAAAGAACTTACTAATGCCGCCTTTAAAATACGTTCTAAAAATGAACTGGTGCTTGTTCTAGAAAGTTCAAGGTCTTTAAGTTATAGGTTAGGTTATAGTGAGATTTTGCTTTTATACTTCTCGCTCTCACTTCTACCGCGTACAAACTAACTACAAATTTATTCCTGGACAGTTCGTTGGTCAGTTCGTAATACTTATTAAGCTTGAATGTGTCATCCCTGGGGATGTTTCTTTCCCAGGGAACAGTAAGCTAAGTAAGTTCCAAAAAAATATGTAAAATATAACTTTTCGGAAAAAAAAATCGGAAACCCAATTTGCATTCAAAAATTTGCTATTTTAATTATTTAACAAATCGATATATATATAATATCTATATCTAATCGATATCGATAATATACTTTTCCAATAAATATATTTTTTTAGTTCTATTAAGGAATCAAGAAATATATTAAAAATACATATGTCAAATTTGTTACAAAAGTAAGAAAAACATTAATAATAGATATTTAAGGTTTAGAAGAAATATGAAATATATTTTCCAATAAAATATAAAAATCATAATTTTTTCTAAAAAAAATCCATTACCGAAAACCAATTGTTAAACAATATTCTGCTTTTTCAATTATTTTATAAAATGATTAATATTATATTTTTCATATAAAAATATTTTTCGTTCTATTATATAATCAAAAAATGTATATGAAAAGTATGTGGAACTTGATACAGAAGCCTAAAACCATAAAATATATATAGTTTAAAAATACTTAAAAAAAACTTTAAAAATAGATCGAACTAAAAAGCAAAAAATAATTTGTAATATGAGAATAATTGGCAAAATATAATAAAAGAAAGTATGTGTAAAAATTATTAACTCTGGTGATCTTAACGAGGATTTTCGGAATTAATCTTACCTAGTTATTATACTGCCAATTGTCTTTTACAATTTTTGAATGTACCAAAAAATCTGACCACCCAAAGTAGGTAAGTCAAAATCGAATTCGAAAATAAAACTAGTGATGCGGCACAAAGCGCCCCACTCTTTTTTTTCTACAATATTTTGATCATATTTTGCCCATTATTCATTCTTATATTATTTAAATATAAGTTTTTTTTTTATTTAAATTACAACATTAGTAAAAATGGCGTTTTCTTACAAAAGCTGAGTAAAAATGACAATAAAATATTAAATACTTAATAATGAAGGACTAGTTAAACAATATGAACTTTGCAAACTATCTTGGAATCTGCAATTCATCAACTTCGCGACTATAGTCTCAGGATCGTAACGAGGGACATGGTTATTTTTAGGAAATTACGTTATTATTTTTAAATATACAAAATCTCGTTTTTAGTCAAAATTTATGTATTTTATTAGATTCCGATGGTAAGGGTCAAAATACGAGACAGACGTGGTTGTTCATAGAAGAAAAGCTTTACTACCTGATTCTTCATTTTTATACCCTTTTTCTTATACGAATTTCAGATTTATGAGTACAGCGATTGTGTTTTTAAACTCTATATTATTATTAGTATGTTTTTAAATTCCATAATATTCTTACATTATGATAGATAATGTCAATCCAACTTTTAAATAAAGTACAACATTTTTTTTTCATTTTAAATATTATTTTAAACCCTCCCTTCAGTTATTAACTATGAAATATGAAACCTAAGTTATAGCTAATACTTTCATGAACGGTGCTACTAATTAAAACAAATAAAATATAAATATAAATGTATATCAATAATACAATATACTTAAACAAATTCCTCTCTTGCGCTCCCTGTTTCTTTCACTCGGTTTTAGCCATCAGTTCCTCAAGTAGGTAATTTATGTATATCTCGTATTAAGTGCAGATCTGCTTGTGCAAGGGCAGCGGTTGCCATTTTAAATTAGAAAGAACGTCTACTCCTATCTTATCGCATTAAAAATGTGTTATAGAATATAGAACCGAATCATAAATAAAATATGTTCAATTAACATACTTTTATATATACATTACATTTCAGATTTATATTATGTAACAAAAATCAATATATTTATTACAAGTTAAAGTGTTTAGTAAATTTTCAACTATGTACTAACTTAATAAATTAAATCTGTTATAGTTACAAGTAATTTACAGGTTTTTACAATCGAGTGAGTTTCCTACAAACAACTGAAAGCATATATTGAATTCTGAAACTATTGTGGAAGCAAAACTAAACACATTTCACTCAACGCTCATAGTATGGAAGGTTTCTTCACAGATAAAATACTTTTTGCAACCGTTTCAAACTATTCCGGAAATTGAATACATTGAAAAATTTTCATAACAAGATAAATATTGAATAACTGCAATAAATTTTCAATGTTTTATGTCAATCACATATATACATACTTTTCATTGTCAGATTAAAATATATATAATTTATTAAGGTGATTAATCAGTGGCACCGGTGGGGATTTAAAATATCTGTCAAGTCTTTGTCGTATTTCAAAGTTAGCTTATCATTTATCTTGCTAATTATAACATTGGTCTCATAAATATAATAAATTATATTAACCCCATAATCCATAAGAAATAATGCCACCAAAGTAATTTATACTCGCTGTGCATGTCTGACCTTTTCTGCTATCTTCCAGAATCTAAATGTAATCGTTTACAACAGACATCAGTAGGCTGGCCTATCCTTGAAAAGTACAGATAGCAGCAGTCATCCAATAAATTTACAATAAAATTACAATATACCAAGGAGAGTCAGAGTAATTGAAGAAATTGTTAAAATGTATTTAATAAATAATTTAAGATTGCTTAGATAGTATTTGACTATAAGTTGACTATAGGTTAACGTTACCTATGCGTAGTAGTATGTATATGTATATATGTGTACATATATATGCAAAGCTTGGTGTGTTCTTAACACTGAAATAGTAAAGGTTAAAAATATAAAGGTTAAATAAATATAAAGGATAAAGGTTTTTATTTTCTAGGATCTCAGTCTTTTTTATAAGATTATATTTATGAAAAAAAAGGTAACTTTATGTGTGTGTATCAGTTGTTCAGTTACCACAATACAAGCTTTATTTGCTTTAGACCAGATGGCGTTTTGTGAAATCTACACTTATGTAATATGTATATATATAATATAATCTATTGTTATTACATTGTTTTTTTGTAGTTATATTAAAGTAGATATAGTAGGCTGTGCTATCTACGATAATTAATATTAAATACTTTTTAAAATAAAGATTTTTGAAATGTGACGGTACATACAAACTTTACAACAATACAACTGGGATAAAATTATATCTGGAATATCTTTTATTGTGAGAATATTGCCTATTTTTTAATAACATTAAAAAATCACTAATAGTGACCTCTGACAAAATTAAAATGAAGTTGACTGAAGGTTGGTTCCAAACTGCTATAGCAAGGAGCTAAAAGTTAGTTTGTAGTCAGTCTCAATAGATGACGTTTATAAAAATTATGTCAAAGTGCCTTTCTATAAAATAATAAAACATTTTTTATTGTTTTGTAAATCAAATGTGGTTCGTATAACACCAAAGATCCCTGAATTTTACAATAATAATAATAATTTATTAGCTTTCACATGTGTAAGCACATCGAGGTTAAGGTCTCCTAGTAGGTGTAAAGATACCCGTGTAAGGAGACCTAGCTCTTCCGGAAACATTAGTGAAATACAATAAATTAAAACTAAAATGCAATTTGAGATAAAGTTAGATAAATAATAAAATAGTATAAATTAAAAAAGGATTTTGAATAAAGGTAGCTAATTAATAGAATAAAATAAATTATAAATACGTAACCATTGAAATGAAATTAGCTAATTGATAATATAAGTTAAAATTAAATAACTATTTGCAATTTAGGTACTTAAATAATAAAAAAACAAAATAAAATAAAAATAAATTAAAAATAAATAACCATTTCTAATAAAGGTAACTGAAAATGAAGTAAATTAATATATGGGTGTGAGTATGTTTGTGTATGTGCGTGAGTGCGTGAGTCTCTATGTGTTTGTTGGTTTCCGATAATATTACTCATACATTTTCCCCTTGAGTATACCCTAGTAGACTTTCAGTCTCCTCATGGTCAAGAGCCATTAACCATTTAACCAGCACGTCAGCAGTCATATTTTTTTAAGTTGTAAATATTTGTAATTTTGTTTATTTTATTATAAAGATGTGCTGATTGCACTTTAAATTGTATACTTTTATAAACAAAATTGCTCCAAGGTACAGGGGCCATAGAACACCTTTCGATACGTTTACTAAAAGGAAGGAGAAAAAGTTAATATTTTATGTAGATTTAATATTACGAAAGTTGTATAAAGCTTTCGCAATATCAAAATTTTACTCTCGTCATAGATCACGTGTAGGATATCTATATGGTTTGAAAAACATAATTTTAAATAAACTTCTATGAGCACTTTTAACTTCCAGAAATTTATGTTTGGTCGCACCGCCCCACATTAGTATACATGTCATTACAGATTGTGCAAATTTGTTTAAGCAATGGTTTTGTTATATATCTAAGTGTTTTAAAATTACTTAGACATATAACAATACATTGTACAATAAACAGCAATTTGCATTGGTGCTTTGATTGCAGCTATGAATTTTGTGTAGTTTTTCGTTTGGGGGTTGAGTGTTTATAGTTTTTGAGAAGCAAATGTAGCTTTTCTTTTGAAAGTTAAGTGTCAGAAGGTTGGCTCCCAACACTTACCAGTGAAGACAACCACTGTGTCATAGGCGTACGCGATGATTTCTCCGTCCACAAGACAACTATTTGTAAGATCATTTATGTGAATCAGAAATAGAGTAGGACTAAGCACGCTTCCCTGCTTCACTTCACATGAAATCAAAAATTCCTTGCTGACATTTCTACCAATTTTTACCTTTTGAGTTTGATTCTGCAGAAAATCATCCAGATCCAGCGATTTACGTCTTATTCTTACACGTTCCAACTTGTTTACAAGAATGAAAAGAGTAGGTAACTGTATCAAATTCTTTTTCAGGTTAAGATAAACTGCTATATTTATATTATATTACCTTTATATTTGTTACCTTTATCTACTTCGTTGCAAATTAATAATGTTAGGGTCAATACAGCGTTTTCAGTAGATTTTTCTTTACTAAAACCAAATTGCCACTATAATTAAATTAAACTTATTTAAGTAATTGGTTAGTCTTTTGTTAATTATTTTTTCTAATATTTTTGCGATGGCTGTCAAAACCGAAATAGGTCTGTAATTATTGGGGTCAGTTCTTTCATCACTCTTGTAATCAGGTGTTACAACTGATTTTTTAAGGGCTGATGGAAAAATATCATGTTAATAACAGAGATTTGCTATAGGATTTATCGCTGGAGCAATATTAGAATTGCAGCGTTTTAAAATAGTAATAGGTATGCCATCGTATTCGGGTGCACTATCAGACTTTGAAGAAAGTAGGATGGAGGCCACTTCTTGGCCATCTGTATACAGCATTACAAAAAATTAAAATAATTTAGTGGAACCGTTGTAATATGTATTGCATATAGGCGTTGCAATTGGTGTGATATTAAAGGATATCGTGTTATCGATGTTAATAAAAAAAATATTTTTATTCATTACTGACTCTTCAAAAGTTGGTTTACATTTAAGCCATTTGGTGTTATTAGATTTGTCAGGTTTGTAATGAGTAATTGTATTAATTGAGTCCCATAAATTCCTAGGATTTTTAGAGGATTTTCTAAGAGTCCTCGATCCTATACTCGATTAGATTTTTAGTGAAATTGCGTTATCTCTGATATGCAATTGGCAAATCCTCATTATCTGTATCTAATATTAGTTTCAGTTGCATTCTATTTCTATTACGCATGCAATGCAGAATACCTGGTTTTATCCATGATTTGATGGTACGTTGCTTTCTGGAGGTTAATTTTATTGTTTTACTTTCTTAAATTAATTCCCTTATCGTAAGTGTCAGGTTTTCAATAATACGAGTAGGATCATTGTAGAGAAGCAGTGAATGTAAATCTTTTTTAATTAATCTTGAAACAGCACTATTGTAATCTATATAAACTTTTTCAGGCGTAACTTTAAATTTTATCTGGTTGTCATAATAGAATGCCAGAAATATTGTGTAATGGTCAGTTATAGAAGTGTGTAGGACGGCAGTATCTGCTGTGTTTATTTTTCTATTAATTTTTTTACATAAAATTATTTAAACAGCTACTCTCTCTTGTAGGTTTTAGAATACCCGAAAGAATCCCGTAAACACTAAACATCTTGAGGTAATTTTGACAATTTATAATCTCCTGTGTTGGCTCTTGATTCCGAGATATTAAATTAATATTGATGTCACCTATATTTAATATAGAATTGAATGATTTTATAGATTCAAGATATATTTAAAGAGTTGAGAAAGTTTGTTGCATTATTATTTGAATGTGAACGATAAAATTCTAGTATTATAGCGTTATTAATTTTGACCTGTAAACAACAGGCATGTTCTAATATAATTTCATTACAGCTAGCATTTATATTATCGGTTGCATATAAAACGACTCCGTCGTTTTGTTTTCAGTTATTAGTAGTTGATATTCCGTTTTATCCATTTACGTAGGAAATAGTTTTAATTACGTTCAGTCGGCATTCTATTAAAATTAAACTCAACATTTATATTATCCGTTGCATATAAAACGACTCCGTCGTTTTGTTTTCAGTTATTAGTAGTTGATATTCCGTTTTATCCATTTACGTAGGAAATAGTTTTAATTACGTTCAGTCGGCATTCTATTAAAATTAATAGATCAGGTTCAAAATTTAATTGAAAAAGAGCTATAAGAAATTAATTAAAATTGTTACTGTACATAACTACTTCGGATGTTCTGCGTTACAATACTAAGACTCATGTTTTCAGTTGGTAAATGTCTGCTAAGGGTTTGCGGGTCTCCCGTTATAGTTTGGCGCAATTTCTGTTGTGTCAATTTCATTTAATATCTTAAGGTGACTAGACATTGTGTGTAGCAAGTGTAGAACAAGTATTAGTCAGTAGATGTTTAAAAAGTTTCATATACTTTTGGTCACTAAAGATATGGGTTTTATAATTATAATAATATTTAAATATCTAGACATCGGAGCTCTAATATGGTCATACATTACATGAATAGTAATAAAAGGCGCAAATGATTAGTGTTGGGTATGCTGTTAATAAATTAGTTTGAATAAGAATTATTAGTGAGTATACCTAATATGTACATTATGTGTGTTATCTGTAGTGTGTATATTTTATGTAGTGGGCGTACCTCCTATACCGTAGTATAGGAGGAATTCCATTAACATTTTTACAAATTGTTACATTATAGAACATAATAAATGTTTGGCATTGAACACAAATACCAGAGGCACAAAAAAACAAAAATGTATACACGGAAGAGCTTCAAAATACAAAACAATAAAGACAAAAATACAAATTCAACTTGAATCTATAAAAAATATACAATTATTTCGTTTATAACCACTGTGAGCACATGATGCGGCTGATGTTTTATGTTGAATATATTTTTTTTGTAAATAATGCACTACGTGTATGCGGCAAGGATTTAAAACTGCGTATGACATTTAGAAAGGCGTTCAATTTGAGATTCACTAGATACAGTTATAACTTTAGAGTTATCATCCTTCCTGAGGTACACTTTCACGTAACTCGTCCAGCAGCACTTTTATAGCTTCGTTTTTTGTAATTCCCTTGCAGACTATACTATAGTCTGGATGCTAGTCAGATGTTCAGAAACAAAAATGGGAGTATAACCGTTTTGTTGAAATCCTAGATGTTTGTTTCTAGATTTACTTCACGTTTGTCTCATTGCAGCTCAACTGTTCTATTTTTAAGCACTGTAATGTATTTCTTGTCTTCTAGGGCTTGTGCATAATTTTTTTCTAAGTTAGGTTTAAACTGCTCGTACAGAGACGTTTAAAAGGAAATAGCCTCCTCGATATTTTGGTTGGTTTGATTTATTTCTGACAACATTTGCGAGTTATTTTTAATTTCGGTTAAATGCGAAGCCAGCGTGTTTTAAATCATCGTTGAAACTTCACTTTTAAATTGCACGATATTATCATCCTGCTTACGTTTGGAACGTGACGTAATGATTATGTTCGGAGTATTTTGTTTTTAAAGCACTTCTGTAACGTCCGTTTCTAATTTTGCGATTTGTCAATGGAACTTTCCATTGTAACTACTAGGATTAGTCGGTTAGTGCGCACCCGCAGCTATTTGAGGAGGTGTTGCTAATTTGCAGAGGGCTGGGCGCTAGTAGCGCTAGTACCAGGAGAGCAGATTTATAAATGTTGGGTTCCCTTAGACAGGTCATTTAACATAAACTTGTATGTAATTATTGAGCACAAAATTTTATTTAAAATAAAAAAATATACTTGACGAAAGTTTATAATATAAACACGTTAACATTGGTCGGAGGGCAAGAGGGAAGAGGATAGGTGACTGATTTCAAAATTATTTTTTAAGTTCTCATACTCTTGGTTACAATAGCAATAAATATTTACAGACAAATTAATTTATATCTATTTAAAACAGGTGAATCTAAAGTAGTAAATAAAAAAGTATAAATATTCCTTTTCCCTACAAATTGCTTTACTCAAAACTTGTAACAAGGCGTCACTCTTCTGTTTGGAACGCTTACGACTTTAACTTTCAAGTGATCAATCATTTAGTTGAGGTGAGATTTAAAAAGTTTCAAACTGTTTTAAAAATGGGGACTGTTTAAAAATGGTGATTTTATCGTTTATGTGTACATCACTTTAAAAATATAACTTGAGTCTTTTAATAGCACCATTGTCTCAAAAAGTTACTTTGAACAATGTAATATTACTATATTATCATGTAATAGATACTTCTATTACATGGTATACATTACGTTAAAATGTGTATGTGTGTGTAAATTTATGAGCCAGCTATAATTATTAAAAATAGTTTGATTTAAAGTCCATGATTTTCATTCTATATAATATTTAAAATTTAAATAAGCTTAATGGCTATACATGTTTCTAAATATTTTCAAACATTAAAAAGACATTAAAACTCGTTTTTTAGATTAATAATGCCTGTGATAAAAAAAAATGTTTTTTTTTATATTGCTTCTAAAACAATTTTTTTGTTGTATTTTGGTAATCATTAACAAAAATTATAAGAACGGTTTATTTTGTCGTAAACGTAATATAAATTAGTATAGCAGATTCTCATTAACAAGCTCATGAAGTTACTAAAAGCCGATAAACTAAAGTATTTTAACTTAACAACACTAATTACTCAAAAACTTTACTGGTACTAGTTCAGTGATTGCTACCCTCGTCTGATCTACCACGAAATAGTCAAACGTTGTCAAATAAAACTTTCAAACTTTGCTCTTCATTTCAGAAAAGAAATTTAAAGCTTTTGCTAATTATACTGTCTACATTTTTGTAATTTTATTTTAATTTTACTTAAATGTGTACTGTTGTGATCGGGATTCAAAAACCCGACTATGAGAGATAGACGTTTGATGTAACTAGATATTTAACTAATTTATCGGATAGAAAAAAAATAATGTAAAACGATTTCATATAACATAATAATTTATATATTTAAATACGGATGTAATATTTATTTCATATAACACTATTGTTTTACACAAAAATCATAAAAAAAATCCAATCTGATCGGTAGTTTTTAAGTATATTTTTGTAGGATATATAGAGAAACGCTTTCTAAGTTTAAGTAGGTTAGGTTTAAAGAACTTTATTTCTCAAGAACACTACAGTTCACTTATGAGCATAGTATAACATATACAACTATTTTATTAAAAAATGCAACAAATATTTCGACCTTATGTATTTAGGAAGGTAATGACTCAAAAAAAAAAGGAATGTTAGCAATAAACAATCAAGTAATTTATAATTGTAACTTTTTGGTCACGAGTATTATTACTTTATAATGGTTTTTTTTATTTTTTTTTTATTTTTATTAATATTGATTTTTATATTTATAAATTTACGTTATAAATTATTTTTACACCTTATATTTCAAGTATATATTGTTTTAATTTAGATTTAAATGTAGAAACGCTTTCACTCATTTTAATATCATTTGGTAGTTTATTGTACCTTATAACACCATCAAATAAAATGTTTCTTTTACCATACCCTGTTCTTGGCGTAATGAGTGTCAGTTTGTGTGTTTTTCTTAAACTGTGTGTATATTCGCGAGTTGTAAAAGAAGTCTGCATATGAATGTGCCCCGATAATAGTTTTTTAATAAGTAAACGCTTCATATGTTCAAAATTGTTGATACGATTGTGATATTTTTTTGCAACACCTACGTTTATAGATTTTAAATTCAATACAATAATTTATGGAATGGGATGAGTAGTTATCGAGACATACAAGGATGTACATACATACATAGTTTTAAAATTGTAAGAAATTAAATGATAGAATGAGATATTGATCTAAAATATCACACAAGGACCTTCAAATAAGTTTCCGCAGTTTGACAAAAGGTAGCGCAACTAGCTAATTACGATCGAAACTGATGACGTATTAGGTGTTATAGTTAGGCACGAAATCTGTGAACAAGATAACCTCAAAATATAAGGGATTCTTTATTGCTGTAATATATTCCTTTGTATGCGAAAATGTCGACTTATGAGCCTAATAAGCGTCATTTGCGGGAACTTTTGATTTATTTCTTTAATTTGAAGAAATCTGGAGCTGAGGTCCATCGATTGCTTGTAGAAGCATATGGTAAGGCTGCTTAAATAAGAGAAGTTGTCGTGGTGGTATCAGAAGTTTAAAAATGGTGAATTTGACATGGAAGACAAAGAACGTAGCGGAAAGGCAAAAGTGTATGAAGACGCTTCATTGGAGGCATTATTGGATCAAGAATCGTGGCAAACTCAAGAAGAACTTACTTTACTGCTTTACTTTACTGCACTTACTTTAGGAGTGACTAAGCAAGCAATTTTACATCGGTTAAAATCTTTGGGGATGATTCAAAAACAAAGAAATTGGGTTCCATATAACCTGACTCCGAGAAATGCTGCTTGCCAGGCATAGAAGAAAGGGTTTTCTTCACCTTATGGTAACTGTTGATGAAAAATGGATCCATAACGATAATCTAAAAAGGAGAAAATCATGAGGAGCACCTGGCCATGCTTCAACTTCTAAAGCTAAGCAATTATTCATGGGAAAAAACTCTTGTTGTGTATTTGGTGGGATCAGCTTGGTGTCGTATACTATGAGTTGCTTAAACCGAACGAAACCATTTCTGGGGCTGTCTACCGAACTCAATCGATTAGATTGACTCGAGCACTCAAGAAAAAGCGCCTCCTCTACTACTTCAGACACGACAAAGTTATCCTATTGAATAATAACGTACGTCCACATGTTGAGGCACTGGCATAAACTTATTTGGAAAAACTTAATTAAGAAGTTTTAATAAACGGACGTTGCTCTCTCTGATTACCTTTCGTTCAATGACACAATTTTCAATTCAATTAAGAATCTTCCGATGAGGCATCTCTATGCTGCCAGAAAGATGGGAAAAGGTAGTCTAAAACGATGGGTAATACTGTGAATAAAACATCTGATATGCTTTTTTGACCATAAATGCCCTATTTTCAATAAAAAACGGCGAAAACTTGTTTGTAGGCCTATATATTGCACAATTTAACTTACTTTTTTATAAGTAGGTTATAAAAAAAACATTTATTTTACTTGCAACACTGCTTTGCAGTCCAAATACTCTTCGTTCTTTGCCGAGCTAGTTTTGCTTGTCGTTAGTAGATTTATGTCAAACGTGAAATGTTTGTTTGAACCAAATTTTAAACTATTTGACATAAAAGAATCAACGATTTACTGCAATGTAACAATTATAGTATATAATAATTACCCATAATGTTTTATTATTGGACTTGTAATAATTTTATAACAAACGAGCATGTACTGTGGAGGACAGGACACAGAAAGGCTACTTTATAATTCAAATTTCGTACTCATTGAAGCTCAAACTTATGAAGGTTTCTAAGAGGTTTACCCTAAATCGATACCCTTGAAACTTCTATAGGTGTCTGGTTAAATTCACAACTAATTGTCGTGGTAGACCTCTTCAGATATACATAACAGGAAGGATTTTATACATATTTGTATAAATTATTCATATAAATATTTCAAAATTGTATAGATTCTGTACAAGAACCTTCAATCAGTATTTCTTCCTTAATCAAAATTTGTAATCGAGTTAATGGACAAGTGATTAATAAATATAAGACCATTATATTTATTAATTAATATAAGACCTTTATATTTATTAATTCGAGAGATCTACGATATTGATTAATTATGTAAGACTTTACATAATAAATCAATATTGTTAGATCTCTCGAAACAAAGCCTTGGCATAAGTTAATGATATTTGATATGAAAAAGAAATAAAGCTCGTGGATATTTACGATTAGATACTTATAAATAAGTAAGTTAGATCAATTTCATTCAGAAATTGATAATTTGATATTTTCATTGAGTACGAGAAACAAACCCTTGATCAAAAAATAGTTCCGTATATAAAATATTTTATATTAATGATGGTTTTATAAGGCTTAAAACTCTAAAACAGCTAGCGATGGTAATTAAAAAATACAATAAGATATAACATATATAATATATATATATAACCAATTATTTTTACCCAGCACTGTTCAGTAATAGTATATAACAAAATAAATAGTCTTTTTTATTCTGTTATACTTTTTTATGGATGAATAATAATTCATTATTATTATAAGTTTTATTAACTTTAAAAAATTATAAAGACTACATTAAATCAATTTTATACTTCACTAAATTACAAAAAAAAGGTTCTGCAATCAGAAACCTGCGATTTATAAATTGTTTGTCTTCTTTTTTTTTAATGTTTTGCATTGTCATTTTGTATTGTCATACACTTTAATTACATTTCGATCTTTAAATCGAATAGTTCACTTTCTTTAAATTCTTATAAGAATGAGTTTCGAAAGTGTTTAAATATTATAAATATACTAAGAGCATAAAAAATCAAAAGTATAATAAAGGCACTTTAAAAGAAAACGCTTCAATGTGCATTAAGTGGTCTAGCACTGATTGCGCGCTAGCGATGCATTCATTAAAACTTATTCGAATAAAGTTGAAATCACGGAAACATTTAAAACTATACTTATTTTTATATATATATATATATATATATATATATATATATATATATATATATATATATATATATATATATATATATATATATATATATATATATATATATATATATATATATATATATATATGTGTGTGTGTATAATGGTTAATTTAAAATCTTTTCATGGTTTTTATATAAATACCTACACATGTACAATGTCTGTTCAAAGAGTATCACGAATGTCGTATTTTTTTTAAACTATTCACTTATTCATAAATGTCTATTTTGTCCCTTAAAAATACTCTACTTCGGATATAATGAGCACACGATTTTCTGATCCTCGAAGTTTTTAAAATAATCATTTTTTGGGATCTTGTTGAACTCCTTTGGGAACATTCAACATTCAGGGGGGCTAGGTCTGGAGAATTCAGTGGCTGCGGCACCATTACTGTGTTATTTTTGGGCAAATATTAGCGCACAAGATGTATTGATTTGACCTAATATTTGTTTACGTTACGTTATCATGGTGCAAAAGCCAGTTCTTGTTCTTTCATAAATCCGGACGTTTCTGGCGAATTGCTTCGCGTAAATTGGGCATAACTTGCTGGTAATTTTTTTTATTGACCTTACTACCCTGTAACAAGAACTCATGGTGCACCTCGCCTCTGCAATCGAAGAAAACTGTGACCAAAACCTTCACGTTCGACCGAACTTGGAACGCTTTTTTCCAGCTTTTTCCAGCCACGCTGCTTCCATTGGTACGATTGACCTTTGGTTTCCACTTTACAACCTTAAACCTATAATTTTTCACTAGTTATGACCCTCTGAAGCACATTTGGGTCATCATGGATCGCGTTCAACATCTCCTGAGCAATGTTAACGCGATGCTGTTTTTGGTCGAAATCGAGCAATTTTGGCATGAATTCACCAATCGCCGCGACCCGAATCTTGCCCAAATCATTAGTTAAAATCGAATCGAGCCATTCGATATGTTTAGGTCCTCAGCAACTTCTCTAAAGGTGATTCGACGATTGGCCAATACTATATTTTTCACTTCACCCATGTTTTCGTTTGTTGTTGACGTGCTAGGACGCACGATGTTCGTTGTTCAAATCTTCTCGGCCCTCTGAGAACATTTTGTGTCACCGATAAATGTTGCTTTGGTCCAAGGTAGCTTCACTATATGCCACAGTCAACGTTTGAAACACTTTATTTTGTTTCTGATTACAGTACTGAGTACACAAAATTTTATACAAATTCTTTAATCCACTTTTGATATCGACGAAAATCGTGAACTAGTTAAAATACATCAACATAAGTAAAAGCCATAAGTATCAACAACAAAAATTAAATATACTTAGCCCGCAGAAATTCAAAATTCGAGATGCTTTTTAAGCAGACCTCGTATATAACAACCACGTGCCCTTAATCAGAGAGGTACCAGGGGATGTGCACGGGTATTCCTAAGTAGGAAAAATAACAGCCGCAATAAAAAAAAGGTAGGAATTCCAACATTCTGTACTATATTTTTTTATTTATTTATTTAATTCTTTATTGCACAAAAACAAATTAATGTACAAAAAGGCGGGCTTAATGTCATTTAGACATTCTCTACCAGCCAACCTTAGGAAGAGAGTGTTGTGGTAGACGTGCAAAAAAAATAATAATAAAAACAACAGAAAAGCACCACAAAAATCTTAAGAAAAAATTTAAATAATAATAATAAAATATATACGGTTATAATACATATGATATATAGTACTAATGACATATATTAATACATAAATATAAATTATATCAATTTATATTAATTAATTAATTATAATAATTTATTATTACTATATTTTTTTACGACATGAATTGATGATGTTCGCGCTTAAATGGTATAACTTTCCTACGGTAGTTCGCGACATTAATGAATCATAATATTAAAAATTAAAATTCTCTATAATTTTTAATGAAAACCATTAAAAACCACTTAATTATAACGTTGGTTTATTTCAGGGCTGTTGTATTTCTCCTATTATATTTAATATAGTTATTAATATTTTAATAGACAAATTAATTAGAAATGAAAAAAAGTGGGGTGATCGGTTTAAGTTCAACAACAAATACACAGAATCCATACTAGCTTTTGTAGATGATCTCGCGATATACCAGATAGACGTCCTGTTAGTACAAGAGACCTTTCTGAAGCCGTGTAATCGAGATCCGCGCATCGCGAATTACCGTCTCGTTAGGAACGATAGGGCAACCGCGAAGGGGGGAACCATCATCTACTACAGAAGGTCTCTTCATAGCACTCCGCTCGATCCGTCCCAACTAGTCAACGTAGAAGCGTCATTATGTCAGGTGGGTATGACCGGCCATCAGTCGATCGTACTAGCATCCGTCTATCTTTCTCCCAATAAAGCCTTACTTGAGAGGGACCTTAAGTCCTTACTCCAATTAGGTAACGCAACCATTCTGGCCGGCGCGGCGACCTAAATTGCAAACATCCCCGCTGGATCTCCACTGTCGCAAACAGTAGAGGAAATCTCCTTGATAGGCTAAGTTACAAGGCTGGTCTCGACTTCGAGATCACCGCGCCTTTGAGTCCCACGCGATACTGCGACACAGACTTCCGACATGACAGACCCGACGTGCTCGACATAGTACTCTTGAAGGGCGTGACACTCCAATTACGTTCTATCGAGACGCTATCCGAGCTAGACTCTGACCATCGACCGGTCCTATTTCAGCTAGGACTTCCTCCCCTTACGGAACCCGTGACCAAAACAATTATTAACTGGACGAAGCTTCGAGAGCAACTCCATTCCTCCGTACCAGCGCACCTCGACAAAATTCCTGACCAGCTTACATCGGTCGAGGACGCTGTCTCAGCCGCGACTAACTTCACAGGGAGTCGACTCGGAGGGAGACTCGGTAACCCTCGAAGTTCACTCGAGGGAGGTCCGAGTGAACTTCGAGGGTTACCGAGCACTCTCTCCGGACATTAGACTTCTCATCACCCGTAAAAACACCGCGATTAGAGCCCATGACCGATACCCGACAGATGACAACCGACGGAGGCTGCGCCGTCTCCAGAGGGAGTCGAGACAAGCTCTCGACGACTTCAGAGATAGCGGCTGGGATAGGACGCTTGCGACGCTCTCTCCAACACACCAGGCATTCTGGCGGTTGCAGAGAGCGTTGAAGGCGGACACTGTCTCAGATATGCCTCCCTTGGTTGGACCTAACTCCGCCATCGCGTTTGACGACCCTGACAAAGCTGAGTGCTTAGCCGACAGTCTAGAGAGCCAGTGCCGTCTGTCTGCTCAATCGGTTGATCGCGATCATGTCGAAATAGTCGACAAATCGGTCAATATAATGTGTTCTCAGCCACCGGCCGGTCCGCCAATCAAGGAAACGAACTTAGACGAGGTGACGTCCATAGTTAGGGCGCTTCACGTCAAGAAATCGCCAGGTCCCGATAGGATCACTAACAAAGTGATAAAGCTTCTTCCGCCTCCTTTAATTTACCTATTGGTTACCATTTTTAACGCTCTACTGGCCGGTTGCTCGTTTCCGGCCCAGTGGAAAGAGGCCATAGTGATAGGGTTCCATAAGCCGGGCAAACCCCGGCATCTGCCTAGTAGTTACCGTCCCATTAGCCTTCTTAGTTCCTTAGGGAAAGTATATGAGAGAATCATCCTCTGTAGACTTAGATCGGAAGTTGAGAGACTCAAAATCATCCCAAATGAGCAGTTCGGCTTTAGAGCCAACCATTCATGTTCCCATCAGGTGCAACGCCTCACGGAGCACATACTGATAGGGGCCACTGTGAGGGCCAAGAAGCATAGGACAGGAGCGCTCTTCCTCGATGTAGCTAAGGCGTTCGACAGGGTCTGTCACAATGGACTGGTGTACAAGCTATACCAGTTCAAGGTGTAGGACAGACTCGTACTCATCATACGGGACTACCTGTCGAATCGCTCCTTTCGCTACAGAGTGGAAGGCGTTTTGTCAACCCCCCGCCCCATCAGGGCGGGTGTCCCCCAGGGTTCAGTTCTCTCGCCCATCCTCTAATCCATCTACGCTAGCGATATTCCTAGGCCGCGATCTAAAGTGCACCTTGCCATGTACGCGGACGATACCGCGCTTTACACGTCCTCTAAGGATCACTGGGAGATATACCAACGTCTCCAATCCGCAGTCGACTCCCTCGAGAATTGGCTGCGGAAATGGCGGATCGAGGTAAACCCTGAGAAGAGCGTTTCGGTGCTCTTCGAACGAGGCCCCCCAAGGATCCTCCCGCGAATCAAACTCTTTGATAAACCGATACCTTGGAAAGACGAGGCAAAATACCTAGGAGTAACGTTAGATAGAAAGTTAGTTTTTACTGCGCATATTAGGACCGTTCGTAGCAGAGCGGCCTACATATTAGGTCGTTTATATCCGCTGTTAGGCAAGCGGAGTAAAATGTCCCTTCGCAATAAGGTGACACTTTACAAAGCTTGCATACGTTCCGTCATGTCCTATGCGAGTCCCGCTTTTGCGCACGCTAATCTGAAACCCCTTCAGGTGATTCAGAACAGGTTTACACGGATTGCAACCGGGGCGCCGTGGTTCGTACGCAACATCGATCTCCATAGAGGTTTAGACCTTCCGACCATCGCTCAATACTTCAAGGGGCTTTCCCAAAAGTACTTTGAACGTGCTGAGCGACACCCGAACCCACTGGTGGCTGACGCCGCAGAGTATAGACCACGTAAGACTACTTTAGTCAGAAAAAGAAGACCCAAGTCGGTACTCGTTGACCCCGACGACGCGTTCACAGTAGGTAATAACGTGTACGCGTAGGCATAATTGACATCACACAACATACAGACACACACCGTCTATACCGGTATAGACGAGGTCCCAACTGAGTAAGTGCTCCGTTGCTCCGGCGTTCTGCCGTCGGAGGACGCTAGTGTCCAAATGTCCTTTGCTTCCCTCCTGACTAACGACGCCCCGAGCCGAGGTCCGTGTCTCAATCTGAGACGCCCTCGGGACGTCGTTCCCCATGGGGGCCCATCTGGCCCCCCCTTGTTAAGGGTGGGTCTCCAGACCCACCCGCTCCCCCGGTGACGCTGTAATAGCCAACAGGGCTAACAGTATAGACAAACAAAAAAAAAAAAAAAAAAAAAGATCTCGCGATACTGACACGTAATCCGATACAATGTCAGGTACTTTTAAATGTAGTTGAGGATTTTTGTACGTGGACGGGCGGATTGGGGACAAAACCGAGTAAATGTTTTAGTCTGTGTCTGGGTAGACGGAATACGAAATATACCTCTTACGATCCGGGTCTTATAATAGGCGGTCAGTGCGTTAGTACGGTTACGGAAGCAGCTCCGTTTAAATTTTTAGGTAAAAAAGTCGTTGGATGTAATAGTCGATAGATTTTTAAACGATCTCAAAAAGGTAGACAACCAACCAATAGGTAATGTAAAAAAGCTTGGATTTACGATAATTTTTTAACATCACGTCTAAATTGGCCTTTCCTCTTTTATGATATTAATAAAACCCTTTTGTCAAAGTAAGATGCAAGCGTCATAAAGACATTGAAGTTATGGCTCGGGTTAGCGAACTCAGCGGACTCTTCAACCTTATTTAGAGACCGAAACAATTTTGGATTAAAATTAAAGAAACCATCGGAGCTCTACAAACATCTAACAGTTACCAAAAGACATATCATCGGAAAATCTAAAGATGGTACTGTAACTTCTCTCCCGAAAGACAAAGTTGCCTCAGAGCTCGAGTCACAACTTCAATTCCATAAGAAAATGATGATAGGTGCTCAAACGAATAAAGTAGGGCTAGGATCAAGTAGGAAAGTTCAAGACATAGACATAACAAAATCTTTTATTCGACAAGACGAAAACGATAATTACCGACTCCACGCGATGAGCCCAGAAATTCAAAACGAATGGGTGACCATAGGAGAATTTTGTATTCCATTAACTTTGAAGTGGCGCACCTTAATTTATGATTGGTCCCCAGCATTATTAAAATTCTATCTTAATGCATTCCAAATGACTCTCCCAGATCAAAGTAATTTAGTAAGATGGGGCAAAGCCACCGAAAAGTCTTGCAACATCTGTGGGGAGGCAATAGGAACCGCGAAACACCTATTAGTAGGGTGTAGGGTACTTCTAGATAAAGGTCAATACTCGCATCGCCACGACAAGGATTTAGGCCACGATTAGAAATTATACGGGAAGCGGTTAGTCTTTCAGTAGCAAGAGCGCGGAAGGGTATAACAACCACCAAACGATCTGTAGAATTCGTAAAAGAAGGCTCCTCCATAAAATCCAAAGCGAAGCCTTATTCAATATTAGGCGCGGCTCCTGATTGGATTTTCATGATGGACACGTATGAAAAGCATTACAAAATCCCTGGGGATGTTGGTGTTTCGTCATCCAGACCGGAATTATTCCTGTATTCGAAACATCTGAGGCGCGTGATACTTGTGGAGCTTACTGTTCCTTGGGAAACAAACATCCCAAGGGATCACACATTCAAGCTCAATAAGTATTACGAACTGACCAACGAACTGATCAGGAATAAATATATAGTTAGTTTGTACGCGGTAGAAGTGGGAGCGAGAGGTATAACAGCAAAATCTCTCTATAGCCTACTTAAAGACCTTGGCCTTTCTAGAACAAGCATCGGTTCATTTCTAGAACGTATTTCAAAGGCGGCACTAGTAGGTTCTTTCCAAATTTGGTTAGGTAGGGAGAGGAGTGTGGAGGGTGAAGGTGAGCGTTTTTGCGCATAATAAAGGGGCCCCTTAAACCTACTCCTGGGTCGCAAGTCCCAGGCACTGCTTGCACTCCTCTCCTTGCAACGCGATGGGCCCGGCACCCGCACGGTGAATCCATGGATTGCTAAGAAGCTTCGTCTCGTCTATTTTTGACTGCCTTCACCAGACCTTAAGAAAACAAAAAAAATATGTATTCATAACCTGAATAGTATTTTTGTTTACTACAGATAACTGCCAAATTTCACGAGAACATTAGTCATTTTTATTTAAAAAAGTATTCAAATTATGTTTTCGTTGAAATTTTTACGCATTTTTCACTTTTAGCGAAATTGGAGTTGTGATATAAAAAAACAATTACGAGCTCAACTACGGCAACTTGTTTAAAAAATTAGCTTATCTTATCTGAATTCTAAAATAGTATACTCTAGGTAAAGCTAAGCAAAAGAAAAAACAAGGCTACTATTCCTGATGACTGATTGACTTTATTGATTAGACAAACACCACTTTTTTGTGTTATAAAGTATGCTTTTCTTTTAGTAACTAGCTTATTGTTTACACAAATTTCTCTGTCGGAACATTTAAACTGTCTCTAAGTGTAAATGAGATAGAGATAGGAGAACTATTGTGATGTGCAAAAGAGAGACATGTAGTGTTTTTTTCTGTGATGAAAAGAAAATATTTCGGTACGGTAAAGATTTATTAGAAACTAAATACATATTTTTATTTCAATTAAATTTTCTTCCACCTTCATACCATTTTTTTTTGTTTGTTCGTGCTAAGTGTTCCTCCGATTGGGTACGTCAGAATATGTGTAAAGGCGAAATTATTTTTTTCAGTTTGTTATCATTTATTTGCACATGTTTTCGGTGTATTTTGATGTTGTTGGCCTAATCGTGTGAGTATGTTTTATATATTTATTCTATATAATCTTATCTATATGTCTATCTTATGCCTAGTGTATGAAAATGTAGAGTTAGCGAGTGCCTATTTTCTTTGTATTTAATCTTATCTATATTTCTGTGTTATATCTAACTGGTTTCCTTTTCTTGCAGGTCTGCCTTCTTCCGGAAGTTCGTGCGTCGCCGGTGCAGGAGGCTGGTGCGCAGGTAAGTACTGTTTTGTTTTGTTGCATTTATGTACATGTTATTTGATATTTTCCTTTTCTTTCAGGAGGCCAGGAAGTGGACTGTGGTACGTTGAGTAATTATATATACAGGGTTATTTGTAATTAGTTGAGCACCTTTTGCAGGCAGCCCCTCTACATCAATCCTAACAACATTTGTTCTACGACTTTTTAAAATTAATAGTTTTAAAAATTTAGTTTTTCCCATACAAAATTTATTTATTGCCTCTAAACGTGCATTAAACTTGAGCAAAGAGAGGCCACGCAACTTGTCAAAATATGTGCCAAAGCCACGTGCATCGGAGCGCGGGGTGGCGGGGTGACGCAGCGGCGGCTATGCACGTTAGAACTTGATCATTTTCTAAGGTGTAATAAAAAATAGCAGCGTTTTCCACTTTTATTTATTAAAATATTTTCTACAATAGTCGAAACACATATTTTTGTATAATATCACTTTTACGAAATAAGCATTTATTATCTAATTACAATATTTACACCTATTAAAAAGGAATAAATTAATTGAAATATTGTCTAACTGTTTAAGAATCTAATGAAAAAACAAAATCTCCAATAGACGTTGTCCACAAGTTGAATGTCTCAATATTTTTATTTGGCTTATGAAATAAGGGCACTGTAACTTTTTCTGATCCTGCAAATATTTACGTTATTATTAAAAAGTTTCCCACATAGTAATAAGTACTACTTTTCTATGTTTAGAGAATTTGTAATACTTGACTACATTTATATTTATTTATATTCACTAAAAACATAACTATACTATCATTGTAGTAATTTAAGAATACTTTAAAATGTATGCAACTAGTTTGATCCCAAAATTATTTTGAATAGTAATTAATATAGCGTATTTTCTTTGAGAATTCGAAAAGAAACCAAATAAATATTATTTTTACAAAACAAAAACTTCTCTTTAACTTACTTTATACATATCATTTTATCTCGTTTGTTAATATTTATATCATGACAATAAAACAATAAGTTACTTACGAATTTCTTTACGAAGTTCCTAGAAATTGCAGTCAATCACAAACAGAAGCGTCGGTATACAGAAACAATCCAGGTAGTTAATATAAAATATCAGTAATACTACACACTTTCATCACCATAAATCTCATGAGACAAATGAAATATCAATTATCAAATAACAAAGATAATAATATCAAATTACAAATTACAATAACTTTGGAGTTTGGACACTTGGTACTGACACCAACTGTTGGTGTTACCATTAATTAAAAACATCACCGTAAAATAGTAACAGTATTTAAAATGGCTCCATCTTGTGATCCCAACCATAAACTTCATTCAGATATCCGACAATATAAAATATTAAGAAACACCAGGATTAATAATAGGAAGTTTATTTAAATTATTAGTTTAATATTTGAGCTTATTTTTCTAAGTTATAACACCATGCTCAGTCCATGGTGTTAAAACTTTGAATGAAGTTTTTGTTCGAGATCCAAAAGACAGATTACAAGACTATTTTAAATATTGTTATTTAATATTTTACAGTGATGTTTTTTAATTAATGGTAACACTAATTCTCCAAAATTATTGTAATTTGACATTATTATTTTTGACAATGTGCGCAAAGCCTGCTATTGAATATTCCGGTGGTGGTTGGTGAACAGTTAGGCTGTGTTCCGAAATACAAACCAGCATACTGGCCAGGGCTAATGACGTCATATTACCGACGCCATATTGCACTGGTGTCGGCCATATTGTACTGGTGAGGTAACTTTATAGTAATCTGTGGCAATATAGGCAAATGCAGAATAATATTCAAATAGTAATTAGAGTTGCCACTTTTAAAAAATACATAAGAGATAAAGGACATCCTAATTTTCATCATTCTAATATTTGAAAAATATATATACTTTATAATTGTAAGTTTTATAAATTATTATCACAGTTACAATAACATAAATACACAGTATCTATGCAGTAAATTTAATTTAAGGTAAATGTTTTTTTTTTTAATTTTCGTTCTTATTAGGTTTAAAGATATTTTATTTCTTTCGTCTCACCATTTACTATTAATTAATTATAATCATAGTCTTACTAAATAATTTTTGTACTTGTTTAGAATTAAATATCTGATTAATAACACTTTTTGTTGTAATTGCTTTGTAACTCCATTCTCTTGGAACTTTATTATTTTATGTAATAAAATGTATAACTATCTAAAATGTGTCTAACATTAAAAATAAATATGTAGTCACAGATTAAAAAGAAATTTGTAATACTCTGTCAGTAGTGTCAATTTATGCTGTCAAAGTATTCAGTGCTGGCCATCATATTTCGGAACGATTTACCAGCATGGCGTCGATTTTTGACGTCATCAACACTGGCCAGTATACTGGTTTGTATTTCGGAACACGGCCTTAATTTTTAGGTGTGGTCTTTGTGTTGGATGCGAAGGGGACTACTTTGAACGGTATGTGCGTGATGTCTAACGGCATCCGCGAGATTTTAATTTAAGAGGTAATTTGGTAGTAGGTAGGTATCGCGACGTTCTTTGGTCTTAGCAAACTTACTTCTTTAAATTCATAAATTGAGGTAAAATGTAACAATCTGTATAATCTGAATAAATTGTAAGATGTTATTAATTTCCTAGTAAATTTAATTTCAATTTGACCGGCTAAGAAAAAAGCGCGGGGAAGTTATAGTAGGTATTGTACATTCGGGTATAAAATTGTTTAATTGAAAATAATAAAACTATCTTAGACACAATATTATTACAATATTATTCGAAATAAAACAAAAAAAAGTTATAATAGTATTAGGTGCGTTTGTAACGTACCACAAATTTCGTGCAGCACTAGACTGCCGCGACCTATACTTTAGACTGCTTACAAAATACAGAGTAATAAATAATCGAGGGAGCAAAAATTTTTTGTTTCGTTTATTCCGAGTTATTTATCAAGATTTTTTAAAAGTCGTAGAACAAATGTTGTTGGGATTGATGTAGAGAGGCTGCCTGCAAAAGGTGCTCAACTAATTAAAAATAACCCTGTATATATATATATATATATATATATATAGTAATACATATATATATATATATATATATATATATATATATATATATATATATATATACATATATGTATATATGTTTTTATTTTATTTTTTTATTTTTTTATATATGTCGAACAAGCCAAGAATGTACCTCACATTCTTGGCTTGTTCGGTATTGACGGAGTCTTCTGATACAGGATCCGAAGCGTAGGTCTCAGGCAATTAAACCACACAGACACAATATGACAATTACTTGTATTAAATGTAGGTAATCACAAATTACTTAGTAGGTATACAATTATCAGAGTTTCGTGAACCACCGGTCCCATTTGGGGGTTCCCCGGACTGTAAGGCTGACACTAATAAAAGTCCATCTCGTCTCGATGCTCTCGGTTATTTTAAAATGTCTCCGGTGCCCCTCCAAACGATTCCGATCACGAGACTCAATACGTCACGGCGTTCACACCCCACAATTACAATGATATCAATTGAGTTACTAATTATCGTGATCTGCGACATATATATTACTCTATTACTTTGTACATTTCTAGATAGTTGTTTACAGGTCATCTGACCATGCCGGGGCAACATTCGCATAATGTGGCCTGCGTCCGGGTGTGCGCCGTCATCGTAATGCTCCCTCCGTCGTTCAGGTCGTCGATTGCAGAGATGGAATTTCAGGATGCCCTCTGCAATTGTGTTGTTTGTGGTGTCGGGTCCGTGGGCTACCATGTGCTGCCACATGGAGCCAGTGCCTATTTGTTTGTCCTTGGGTTGATTGGGTTTGTTGTTTCCATGATTGTATCTTAGTTTGCCATCCGGTTGTCCCGCATGGCTTGTTGGTCCTGTATTTCAGATGTCATCGTGTATGCCCAGTTTTGTCCCATCCCGTCGTGTCACGTCTATCAGTTACAATTAAATGCAGTCGCTTGTGATAATGTTCATTATAGCGCTGGACGTGGAGTGAAGATACCGTTTATAATTCACGTTTTTAAATATTTTGTTGTTTAAAAAATCTCTTTTGGAAAATAAAATAAATTATCTCAAAACATTTATTAAATCTGGGAGAATTTTAAACAAACGGAAAAAATTACAATAACAAAAATAGTTGATTTCAAGACGCATCATATATGGTAGCTGCACTAGATTAGGTTGATGAGAGGCGATATCAATTTTCACCATTAAAATTTTAATGTTTTTAAGGAACACTTTTTTTGGAGCAACTCCAGCCAGTTGTCAAATTCCGATTTTAAGAAGTGTTCAAGATATATTGATTTTTAACCTTTCATATTTGCAATATGTAGCCAAAATAATAAAAGAAACATCGTTATCGTGTCTTTAGTTGGTAAAAAAATTGCTTGCCACGGGCATTCGCAATAAAGGTTAAATAAAATAAATCCTTAAAAAAAATTTATAAGCAATCCAGAGATTTCCAACCCAAAATTATCATATGCTTTTCATTGATATTCATTACTTTGATATTTTATAGTACAACAAGAAGATGTTAAAGATATCTATAGCATTATGACGAATATTCTATCTTGAAAGCGCTTGTGACCTTATGCACTATAATATTATTGCGAGGAGAATACAATGTGAAATTGAGTTATGCTTATAAAAACTGAAATATTTTAGAATACGCGAAATTCAAAACGTAAAACGTGTCCGGAATGCGGGAGGAAGAACTTGAAAGAGATATCTCCAGGTTTCCCCAAATTTCATAAAACCTACGATAATAAAAGTTTAAATGCTATCTTAACTTGTACTTTTTTTTGGGAGAGGTCTGACAAACGCGACCTCCCCTGATAGAAAGCGAAAACATCGTCTCAGGAATATGCCAATATCTTGCTAGTCTTTATAATAGGATTTATTTAAATAAGACTTACTTAAATTAGAGCCCAAATATTTTTTTAGACAACAATTAAATAAATATATTAAAAATCAGGAAAACAATATAAATCGTGTATTATAATCGTTAGAAAAAGGGCTTCAATTTACGTTTGTAAAAAATAATTCGTTCTTTCTTTATGTCGTTCTTAAAAAAACATAATCATCTTACCTCAGTTGCGAGGATTCATGAAGAGCAAAAATAGTAATTATTAAAAAAATTTCGTATTCGTTTTTCCGTATTTAAAATGTTAGGAACATCCGGAACATTGCTAATTAGCAAAGTTTGTTCGCTTAATGAACCATTAGCTTCTACATCTACCAACTCTACACTAGTGTTGTTGAAAACAAATATATTATTCCGAAGTAAGGCTATGGCCTTACATATGGATAATTATTAGAATTATTATTTTTCAACTTACATTATTTTAGCATAAGATTCTTTAATTAATATACATATTAAATTTAGAAAAACCGTTTTTACCAAAACTCATAAAGATTTGAGTTTGGCTCTTGGCTCCTCATATTATGAACATGAAACCAAAATATTTAAATACCCTGCAAAAACAACACTCACTGGTGTCACTTATTATGGTTAATTATACAATTTTATACTATGACTTCATCAAACTTCTATAATAATATGAATAAAAATAAACTTTTTTCAGCCTGTAAGCCTGATAATTATAAATTATTATCAAGTACTCTTAAATATATATTTAATACTAATACTTTTAATATTTAATTATTTAATACTTAATACTAATAGTACTATCAGGTACTATTAGTATTAAGTATTAAAAAATAATTGGTTGAATTAGTCGAGCCGTTAATGAGTCGACTCCCCCACTTTCACCTTTTAGTGGCTAATATAGTGCTATCTTTTACTGGAGGTTTTTGGCTTCTTTTGCTTCTTAATTGGTTTTCCGCTTCTTTGACATCAGATTATTATTAGTTCAAAGTTGCGGAATAAGTTTTTAAAGATTAAAGATACTTTAAGACGTCCAAGATAATAATTCAGTATTTTTGTAAATTTTTATATTTGTTAAATTAAAAAAATTTATTCGTTTCCAAAATATGTATTCCAAAGAGCGTCAGTAAATTGGTTTAATTATAATTAATGTTTGAAAATGTATAAACATATAAAGCCATGGTAAGCTTATTTAAATTTTGCGTGGTTCACGAGACGGGTTCCCAAAGATCACCAGATTTAAATACTGACTCTGTTTTGTGTAATTTAATATATATTTTTTAAATCAAATTATAAATCTTTTATTTTATTTTTTATGTAAATTTATGGTTTACTCGAATTAATTAACAATAAGGCATTCTTTAATCACAAAATATATTTAAGAGTTAATCTTAACAGTTATATTACTTACTATAACTTTGAGTACTATAACTTTTACTACTTAACAGTTTTAGTAGTTACTATACTAAAAGTTTATAGTAAAAGTACATGATAATAATTATAAAAAAATCAAAAATCTGTGTTAAGAAATTGTTATGTTGTGTACATATATTTGTGTACAATATTTCCGCCCTTATATATTATTAAAAAAAATTGAGCACTGATTACAACTTTGTTCAAAGGGATTTTGATACGATTTAGTGCCGGCTGGCTCCCCTCCCTTAAATATGGCGAAGGGGTAATGGCTGACTGTTGCGTTCTGCTCGTGAATAAGTGCTGTTAACAGTGACGGACAATCTTGATTTTTAGTTAAATTAATGAATTAATTATATTAACATTTAATATAATACATAACATTTAATATAATATAATGAATTATATTAACATTTAATATTGACATTGATACTTTGATCACAATAAAAAAAATACCCGGCTGAGTTTGCTGTGTGGTTCTTCTCAGACCCTGAATTTGGAACCCTTGATGTTAAGTTAGTTAATGTCTTAAGAGAAAAGCTGATTTTGATAAGTTTAAAGAGAAACAGAAAAAGCAATTATAAAGAGCAATCATTTACAAGCAAAAAATATATCCGAGATTTTTCAAAAAGAAATCGTGCCTTTCACCAAAAATATACTTTAATAGCTCAACACTAGCATCGGTTGTTAAGCGACCCTTTGTGAAACCAACTGTTAACATGTTGGCATGGGAATGAAAAATTAAAATTTAATTAATTTTAAATTATTTTTTCAAATAATTTATGATTACTTAGTATAATCTCCAAATCTATCAACAGTGTTAAATGTTCTTGCCTTATATAATTCATAGAGCCATTTTATACTTATATGGATACCTACAGTCGCCCCATTAGTAAAAGAAGTTTGTTCATAAATTGAAATTGTTTTTAATAATTTGTTCAAATGAAATAATTACAATGTCTTTCTGTTCCTTATATTTACTTTATGTAGCAAAATTACTGAGCCAGCAGTAGTTCTCTACTGTACGAACTACCATTTGATTATTATTGAGGTTGAACTGAAACTGGTGCCATTTCTATCAATGTTCTGTAACACAGAGTATATCTATGCCACTACCATTTAAGAACAACCCCAGCTCCAGCTCTTTTCCTAACATAGCTTGAATATTCTGATGTACAAGAATCATTAGTTTGACATTTTGTTTTTTTTATTGTTATTGGAATATTGCTTAGATGTGTGTAATATTAATTGAGACCTAGAGGTATTTTGTTCTCTTAGAAATGTATTTAATGTTGGAAAATGTCAAAAGAATTAATAATCGGAATTTCAGGCTGCTCAATAGAAGCAGGTGAAATAGCTAAGTTCTTGGCTCAATTGTTCGTGAAAAAAGATAGTACAGTATAAACCTACTTCATAAGTAAGGTAATATTTACCTTGAGGCAAAAATATAGAATTACTTACTAATTTGTTAGTATCAATTAAATTAATCTTTTCATTATATGCTGATATAGTGTCGTGTTTAGCTTGTTCATATGAATATTTTCTGCTTATTGCAGAGTTTTACAGTAGGGTATTATAAAACCCTGTGCGGGTAAATTGACATATTTAAATGACACATATTTATTTAAACAAAACTAAGAGGTGTCAAGGGACACCCGGATGGAAGGAAGTTCCTTTCGATTAATTATTGAAGGAATTGTAATAAAAAAATATTAAATTATTAAAATAAGCTAATATGCTTATGAATAATATTTGTATACTATTTTTGTATGATATTTCGTCGATAATTTATAATAAATGTAAATAAAATGAATAACTAAATTAAAAAGTGTTAATCAATAGACCCATGAGTTATTTTCCCGCCACCTAGCGGTTTCACTTTGTATTGATATGTTTAAATGATGAATGTAGTTATGTTTTCCTAAGGTATAAATAGATGGCGCTGTTACAAAACATTACGAGTATATTTGATTACAAATTTGTATTATTATTTTCATTTTAACTGTCTTGTTTGCAAATTGATTCTAAAAGAACAAACTCCAATATCAATCAGATAATAAGAACTACTAAGCAATTTAATATAATACAAAAAATAATAATGATAGAAATGAAAATATCTCGCTTGCTTTCTATAAGAGAGCTGTACACATGTCGTGCCAACTTTCCGTAGGAATTTTTACCGTCTAGCCCGATAGCTTTCACAAAGCGCGATAAGGAACTACGTTCCAAAAAAAATCGTAAAACTGCTTCAGAAAGTAAATAGTAACATTACTACGGTTATTTTTTAAAACATTTTCACCTAAATGTTATAATAAAGTTACTTGTCGTTGGCATAGCAGTCAGGGCTATATAAAGACTTTTGATTGAAGGGTTTTCAGATAGTCCGGTTTGCTCATCCTCAGCTATTCTGCTTCTTCTAGATTTCTCCCCGGCGATCCTATTTGTACTAGAGTTAGTGTAAATGTCCACAGTTAATATGAGCTCTAAGCACCAGGATTCCCGACCTTAAATCATCCTCCGGCCTTAATCTCGGAGTAGCCGATTTATACATACACCCCGTTGAAGTAAAACGAAACGAAAAGGGGGTCGAAAGTCGTCGAAACGAAAAGGGGGTAACGTTGAGGTGAAACGAACCGTACAAACTTATTTGATTGTGCCTTAGCGTCACAGCAAATATTAGTATTTTAATATATACTTTTTAGCTGCTTATTTTTTTTTATTTTCAAATATTGTTAAAATAAAATTGTAAAAGTATATTATTACCGAAAATTAGTTTGCCTAATAAATCCAGTCCAAGAATCTATATAGAACAATTCATAATTATCCTTCACAGCGGCTAAATTAAGGCTTTAAAGGAGTGTACATTGTTTTTTAGAAAATCTATCCGTTTAAAAGATATTTTTAATGAAACCCTTGCTAAAATTGCTTTGTTGAAATCTAATACTGCATGTTTATCTATACAAATAATAAAATTGTTACTGATCGATTCCTGTACATGGAAAATAGTAAAAAAAAACATAATGGAGGGCTTTTATAAGAGCAAGAAAACCTAAAATTAAGGTTTTTCATTACTGTTTATCTGTTTTTCTTTTAGTTGTGTACGCAACACGACCAAAAATATATGGCTAATGTAAATAACTTTTATACATAGAAATTGAGCGTCAGTCAGTAACATTTCGTTTTTAACTTTCATTGCACTCTTCACTCTATAAAAGATATATGTATTTAAAGTGTTCAAGAAATCATGTTTATACATATAATAAATCGGGGCCTGACCGGTGGTCTCCTCTTGGAGTGACTACCGCGGTGGGGCTGGACAAGGTCGATGATGGTCGAGTCGGGTTTTACACCTGATTTCCTGAGACCGAGTCCGACCAGAAGGGTGTTTCGGCCGAAGCAGGCTTGGGTGGGGGGAAAGGGATCCCTCCACAATCTTTCAAGCCTGCGCAAAAGGGATAGGTGCTCCTCGTTGTTTAGTGAGTAGGAGTCTCACATAACCACCTCCATCATCCCCTGGATGGAGGTGTGTATCCATGAGGATTCCTGACGTTAAAAAAAAAAAAAAAAGGTTTCATGTTTAGTAGTTTTATACTATATTTTAGATTTAAAGCTTCATAAGTAGGATATTAATTTATAATGTATTTTATTTAATATATATGGATTGATAGTAACTACATATTGGTGGTTAAAATTTATATAATGATATTATATAATGATAGTGCATATTGATAGTACATGTTGATGATACATATTGATGAAATATTAATAGTACATACTGATAGTATATAATGATAGTACATATTGATAGTATACAGGGTTATTTGTAATTAGTTGACCACTTCTTGCAGGCAGTCATTTTACATTAATCCCAACAACATTTGTTCTACGATTTTTTAAAATTAATAGTTTTTAAAATTTAAGTTTTCTTATACAAAATTTATTTGTTCGTTTTAGCTTCATTAATTATTATGACTGATAGACCAAGAACGGATTCGTAAGAAAAAAATGAATAAAAAATCCTGATTGCTCATTGAAATGAATACAAAAAAAGTATTATTTAAGAAATCGGGAATTAATGCGTATTATATAATGAAACGCGGTAGTTTAAAAGTTAGTATATACAAAAAAAAAAATAGAATTTTATTTTCTAATTGCATTTTTTCTATTAATAAGTTAGGATATTTATTTTTAACATATATTTGGAAAAGACGTTACAGCACAACGTATATATATAACAAATCAATCTAAAAGTAAATTATAAAGTAAATTATTAAAGTAAATTAATAATAGTAACTTCTAGTTGTTGTAATCAAATTCTATCGTCCACGATTAAAATATTATTTATTTTGCACTACAAGCGTATTCATATCCATAATTCGGATCCATTAATACCAATTTTAAAGTTTTCATGTGGAAATAGGATTTTTCGGAACTATTTAATCTTTTGGATTTCTAATAAATGAAAGAAAAATATATCGAGAAAATTTTAGAGTGTGTTTTTAGGGTAAAGAGTATCAAGTATAACACGTTCCGAGTCCAGAGTATCGAGGTCATATATTAAAAGGCAGTAATTAAAATTAATTTTAATTTGTTTAATCCAAAGACTGCAAATTGTTATAGCACAATAATTTACACAAACGATTTATCCAAAATGACGATTTTATTTGATAATCTATATACAAATTAACTCAAAAAGAGATATACCAATAATTAAATAAAAGCCAAATTGAAGTAAAAATGGGTTCAAGATACAGGTAGCAGATAAACTGATTCCCAACCAACAATAAAATTAGAGAAATAGGTTCCATCTAAACATCTTTATGGTATCAAACAAGATGAACAAAACTAATATATTTCCGTAAGTTTCACGTACGTTGAAATAAATACTAGTTTCTTTAATTATTCACAAATTCATAACAATGTAATTCCATATCAGTTACAAAGTGGTGAAATGTTTACATTAATACAAATATAATTCAGTGATAAGACTAATCTTATTACAATTTTATGTCGTATTAGCTTAATAAGTAAACAAAGCGTATGTATATAATTATATGACTTCTTTTTTTTTGTCATCAAACTAACTATAAAATTACTATTAATCGAAACGAAACAACTTTCATAAGTCGTGACTTCTTCCAATTTTTCTTACGTTGCTTCTTATCAAGATTTTTCAAGAATAAATCGATTATCTTTGAAATAACAGGAAACAAATAAACAACAGGACGCAAACCAATTCAAGTTTCTCGAAGTATCATTAGACAAGAGAAATAGTTCTGGTAAGTTCAATGGTTGTTCATTTTCACTGGTTACGGGGTGGGGTAAGGAAGTTAAAAGGAATTGTATTACTAGTATTAGAAACGTGAAATTGGGTATTTTTGTTGTCTTTTATTTATTTATGTTGAAATATTTTTGTTAGTTGAAGCTGAAGTTGTAGTTAATGACTGTTTTTTTTTAAACTAATGATACATACGAACTATATGAAAAATTAAGGGTAATGTAGAAATAAATATTTGCTTAAATCTAACGAATATTATAAGATTAAAAAAAAAAATAATAATAATAAAAAAAAAACGAATGTTTATTGTTAGTAATATTTATTTATAATAATTCAATTGTTAAATACATTAATTTATTTGAATTTACATGTTATTAGTTCATAAGTTTCGAAATAGTATACAATAGTAGCGTCACCTACGTAATTATTTATGGAATGTTATTTAGTATTTACTATTAAATGTTTTAAGAATTAGAAGCTTAGAATATTTTAACATAATGTTTAATCTTTTAATAATAGCATCTGTAAGTTGGTTATAAAATTGTAAATTACCCTCACCTAAATATTATAGTGTTAAAATATTATAAAACGAGTTGGAAGGGCTGCTCTCGCCCATTCTATTATTAATTGTTGGATATTAAACATTGAAGTGCAAGTACTGTGTATTACTGAAACAAGTCTTAACATTATATTACACGATTATCATTTAATATCAATAATTTAAATAAATTTATTTTATTAATGAACGGAAACTTTAGTTATTTTGACATTATTATTTTGTATTCAGCCAGTAAATATCTAGATACAATCAAATTCTAACTATCACTATTTCATCTTTTCAGTATCAAGATTATTTAGTTATATAATCGTTTATCTATATATGTTTTCTTACTTAGTGGTATCACAAATAAATACACAAACATTATAAAAATCAAGTAGGTGTCTAAGCAGTGTTATGCTAAATGATATTTATTTATTCAAATCAGTAGACATTAAATGAGCAAGCGATCTATGTATATGGAAACAATTTTAGGCTTTTTTTAATAATCTTAAGCTTTTTAATATTACATATACTATTTATAGTTAACATCTAATTAAACAATAATAATAATAATATTCTTATTATTTAAAGAACTTTGTGTAAAGGAATTGGACAGAAAACAATCATTTCTAGAAAAACACTTCATTCTTGTCTGCGTATTCGTCGAACTTATAAAATAGTCGTAGTTCCTTATTTGTTTCAAATAAAATCGTTTGCGAAGATATCATAAAAACAAAATATACTTTTCACATAGATTTACTAACGAGTTGCTCAACTAGCTTGGCAGGAATACAAAGAGAAATTTTGAGTGACAATTTCAAAGTATTTCAGAATATACAAATCTTTTCTTGGAAAATAAATCTTATGAGGATTCAAAGGGCTAGAGTGTCTTCGAATTTAAATATCATAATATATAGGTAGAGCTAATTCTAATCTGATCGATGCATTGACGAATTGAATCAGAAAAATAGGAATTTATTATAGGTAAGGTACAATAAGACCATGTAAGATTTATTTATTAAATTTGTTTAGATTTTTTAATATTTTAAAGCGTAGTAACTATAGGCTTATGTTACGTACTCTATACAATAAACTTGTTATTCTACAAACTTTATTTTTTAGCTATTGAATTATTACAAGATAAAATTATTTACAGAAAGAAAATTAATCAAGAAAATTATCTAGTTTTAAAACAAAAGTAAGAAACAAAACTGAAAACCATGAAATAAAAAAATATTTAATAAAAATCCATTCAAAAAACTACTCAAATCAAAAAACTTATCCTGTTACTTATAAAAAAAATACTATACGATGGTTATATTGTACTTAAACTATTCTTAGTTATATTCGGTTTAAGCTGGGAATAACGTAAGAATAATTTCTTACTAATAAAATAAACTCTGTATAATAGCTTAAAAATATAATTTTGCTATTATAAGCATTCGACGGTTTTCTCAAATATTTGTTTTTATCCATTTATCTAAACTGGTTTATTTAAACTTTCATCATCATAACAAAATGTACCACATATTTAAGGAACCGTTTTAGATAAAATATTTTTAAATTCAGTAGCCCATTTTTTAATATACATTTAGGGCCTTACTTATAAACAAGGTTTAACAATTTAAACCAAATATAAATTCTTAATAAGGAAAATGCTTACTAATAAACTCGGTGTAACTTAAACCTAGCATAACCAAGATTTAAAGTGCTAACAAATTTAAAACATCGTTAAATTTTAGGCTTTTTCTCAACTCTCACCCTAGTTTAAGTTCGATATAACCATCGTAACCAAGCAACTAAATAACACTTTTTACTAACGTCAAAAATTCGCTATATTCTAGATTCCATTGAATTTACAAATATCAGAGTGCTTAGTATATACTAAAAAAATCAATGGCTTTTAACTCAATACAAGGAGTTGAAGAAGTAATAATACGGTTATTCCAATACAACAGTCTAGGAGAAAAACTAAAATATTAAAAATATTGTTTGGTGTTGATTGTTTGGTGGTGAAATAACAGTGGATAAACAGGGACGTGACTTATCTTCACTGATTTAGATATTAACAGCGTTAAGATATCGGGGCCGCAATCGAGTAAGATTATATACATATTTTTTTATACAATTTTGGAAATAGAAATGTTAATATACCAGAACTTATGTGTTTCTTATATATTTCAGATACAAGGTGATGTTGCAAACATTCATAGGTTATTTCACCAGTCCGTTACTGGAATATTCAGGCGACTTGCTAAATCAATATTGTCAAAAATATTACATTATATTAGAATAGACTGCACTTACAATGCCCAAAGTACAAGGTGTTCGTGGCCAGTTCTATAAATATTGTAAAGGATATATTATTTGAATGTTCAGGTAGCTTTATCAGAGATTTAAAATATACTCACCAGAACAAACCATTTCACTCAACCATGAAAAAAGTAGAAGACAACTAAGGATAGAACAATTGCTAAGGCAAGAGAGATACGATTGTATTTTTATTATTGCAACAAAAATTTATTTGTCTATACCGACAGGGTTTCAGAACTTCCTTGTAAAACACCAAAATGTAAATGGTAGCTTCAGCAGTGCTGATATAGCTATATAATAATTGTAATTGAAATAAATATATGAGATATTAAACTATCTGTGTTTTATGTCTTATTATAAATTACAATAAATCTGAAAACGGAATTCTTGTATTGTAGCATAATACGAATAGGTACTATACAAAACACCAAAGTATATGTAAGTATAATGTTATAATTAATTATATGTCCTTCTCAAAAATGTTATTAAATTACAAAATGAAGCTTAAAAAAAGTTTATAATATCTCCTCAACTACTTGAGTCCACGGTTTTAGTCTCGCCTTATTTGTATTTGAATTTAAATGGTTATGTATAGTTTCTTTAATAAGTATTGTGGCTTTAATAATTCTCTTAGAAGTTGCTGCAATAAAAATATATTATAAGCAATGAGAAATACAAGAAATAGAATCATATTTTATTAACATTGTAATTATACCTTTTCCTCTTTTTTAGTATTTTTCAGTTAGTACGTCTTTTTTATTAGTCATTTTATAATTCTTATTAAATAAAACTAATAATTAATTATTATATTCACTACTGAGTTATAAAGTCATAATACGTCAACATTGAAAGTATCAAAGTATATCACAGAAAAAACATAATTTTCGTTATTTTAGGAAGTTTGTATATGAATTCAGACGTTGCCGTTTTGTGCATCTGACGTAGTTTATTAGTAAGAAAATATTCTTACGTTATTCACAGCTTATACCGAATATAACTATTTATAGTTAAAATACGATATAACCATTGCATAGTATTTTTTTATAAGTAACAGGGTAAAAGATCAAGTAGAACATGACTTGACAGAAGGAAAAATAAACCCCCTAAAGTAAGTCAGTCAGAGGTAGAATAATAATAAATGATACTTAAATGAAGTAAACAGCGAAACGGTTTGTGAAGTGTTTTTTTTTTAATTTGATTTACATTCATGCTATTGCTGGCTACTTTTACTATCCTGTCATATACGATAACTATAGTTTTTTTCTACCAAAATAATTGCTCTAAAATAAAATGGTTCCGATCATACATTTTAATAAAAAAATAAGGTAAAATAATATTATTTTTGAGGCAGTACTATGTTCATACCAGTTTAAATAAAAGTATGCTTCGGAGCAATTAGCGCTGGACCACTTAATGGACATTGTGTTATCGCTTTCTTTTAGAGTGCTTTTATTATAATATTTGTTTTCTGCACTTACTATATATATTATATTATTAGCATTAAAAAAAATACTTTTTAAAAATCTATATTTTATAAACCAATGTTTTTAGATACTGTATCAAAGTTAATATAAAAGTTACCCTAATTTTATACTTAAACTATAATGGTTTATCAAATCAGTAAATATACGGACATTTGATATTTTCATAAATTCATCAATATATAAGGACAGGTATCTTACAATATACAAATAAATCGAATTATAACAATGATATAAATTTAATTACATAATATTATGTACCAATAGCTATTTATTACCCCACAATTAATTTACTCTCTTTACGACTTTCAAGTATTTTAACACAAGTGATTACAATACACACAATTACAACAAAACTAAGTACATTTATACAAATATATTAGTTTTATTGATAATTATATATTTACATTTATAAGTTTTTACTTAATTTATTAACAAAAACGTAGCAATAAAACATTTTCTAAGTGTAGTATGTTGTTTCCAATACATTTTATATATACCCAAAGTATAAATATCCAAATATATTTACCCAAAATATAAATATCTGTTTCTCGCCTCGCCAGTTATAATATCATCAGTTTCGATAAACTAAGAAATTATGAGAAACTGCCCGATAGCATAGAAGACGCTGCTATTGATTGACAACCAACGATTGCCCTCATCTCCTTGACACTCGATGCATTTTCAAGGGTGCCCCGAGCAACTTAGAACAACCTCACAACGTAGCTCTATACAGTGTGAGAAGGATCACCTCTGTTTTTTTCCTTGCATCTCTGCGACATTGTGCAGAGGTTTGCGTTCTTAAATACATGGTAAATACATGGCATGTATTTAAGAGATGAGATGATGTGAAAAAAGTCTTAAAAAATTATAAATGCCATCTTCAGTTCACAAAATTTTGATTAATGGTGAAAGTGTCATTAAGCTTTTTGGTGTGATTCCTTTTGGTCAACTGTCCGAGGATGCACAAGAATCTCGAAATATGGACTATAAGAAATTTCGTCTACATCATGTTAGCAACAAACGAGGATGTATTTCATACTTTTCTCTACACTTCAGATCCGTACATTTACAGTGTTAGAAAAACATAAAAAGTGAGATGAAGATATCCTAGAACTTTTAAAAGTACTCATTTTGGATTCCGAAATTCACCAAGTATAATTAAACATAATATATACATAAATTTGTAACATTATTTTACTTAGTAAATTAGCATTTGTAAGCTTTTTATTTGTAATGGTAACTTTTTATTATTTCAATGGATAAGACCTCATTAATGATTGTTTCTTATCAAACTGACGGAATAACTACATTTTTATTAATAATATAACTTGTTAGAAAAAGAAAAAAAAGAAATTTCTGAAAACTTAAAATTTTCACGAATATATTATAATTGTCTTCACTTAACATTTAGTGTTTGTTTTATTTAAATCGGTTAAGAAATTAAAAAGTTATGTCAATTTATGTCAATCATGTAATGGGTATCATGCAAATCTTGTTCTATACATGTAATAAATCTATGGAGGAATAATCTCTGTACATTTAAAATATTAAAAACCTCTATATAACAAGAGAACTTAAAACAATCTTTTTTCATTTTCTCTATTCGTCTGTATGTTTGTATGTCTGTATATGTACGTTTGTATGTTTGTGCACGCTAATCTCAGCAACGGATTAACCAGTTTGAATGCAGTTTTCGGGACTATTGTCATGGGCTTTACTTTACATAAAGCTTGTTTTTATATAAATCGGTTAACAAATAAAGAAGTTAATAATTTCTTATTTTCGAACCATTGCGGTAAGACATTTTACCAAAATTGAAATAGTGGTTCTCACATCGGGGACTAATAATTCCTTTTACAATAATAATACCCTTTACAATAAAAAAATATGATTAAAAATTACAAAAAGATACAAATATAAATAAATATACTATTAATACTCCAACACGCAAAAACTACTAGCCGGAGTTTGATGAAATGAGCGGGTACGTTTTATCGAAGTCGAAATCTACGCGAACGAAGTCGCAGGCACAGCTAGTACTTTAATAAAAGTATAGCATTGGAACTTTATCACTGTAGGCAACTTTTGACTTTAATTAAAAATTTAAAAATTTTGTGTAACTTTTGGCTATTATAACACCAGGGTATTGCTTTGGCTAGCCTATCTACACACAGTACTCAGATGAAGGCTTCCAGAGTGGATGCAGCTTTATTTGGTCTCCTTACAGAAGCTCTTGCTGTGCCCTTAGCCTAGGCATTGTGTGCACTGCACTAGCGGCGATAGGTCCGAAGGATTACCTTTCGCACATAGGTACTAGGGCTGAAAATGAAAACGGCGGGCATAATGTTTCCTCTTTATATCAAGTCTACCCTTATAAAGAGCGTCAGCGGTAAAAGCTAGCTCCCTGACCTGCTCCGCGGCCTTCTTTGTGGCAATGACTTGTCCGTAGAAGGAGCTATCTTGGCTCAAATAGCCTCAATGCATATGTGGAATGACGCTTAACAGTGAAACCCTGCTGCCAACCAAGACTGTGATATGTTTGCGCGGGCCATCCCACTTCTCTGGGTGTGACGAGCAAAGTTCTGCGGCCCATTAAATAGTGACAGCAGGGGATCGCTTTTCTTCTCGTTACCTTGTGCAGACACTCGCAAAACCATCAGTGTCCCGAGAATGCCTTCACAAGGTGGAACGTTAGTGTCCCGTGCCACCATTCAATCCACTCGTTGAGGTGCGGACGTAGCGCACCAACAGTGAACTAACGGGTGGCCAGAGGCTTCAATTCGCGCTTCCACCACTGGGTCGAGACACTTTTGCGCTCCGGTCCTGATAATATAATTGTGAACATAATAATTTAAAAATTTTGCAACTTCTTTTAAATTGTATAAATCAACTAGTCATTACTAATAAATAATTATTACATTACCAATTCAAACATGCTTAACATATAAACTTGCTCCGTCATATGTTTGTTTGCAACAATAAAATAGAGTACATAAAATGTAGAGATTGCTGGTTCATAACGCAAGAAAACTTTGCTTATTAGAAATATTTCCGAATGGAAAAACTTTTTACTAAGGAATTACCCACGTGTTTTTATTGGTTGTATTTTTTGTATATTTATGAACTATATATATTTTTATCATGCGTAAAAGATGGTTTATTTATTTTATTGATTAATAAATAAGTGTTATTTATAATTAAATAGCTGTTGCCCATGACTTCGTCCACGTAGACTGTATGTTAATGTTTGAAAATATCTATAAACATGTGTAGCCATGTTTAGCTGATTTAAATTTATATAAATATATACTGAAAAATAAACCGATACGGCCAGGGATTAGAACCCGCGATCTCTGGGAAACCGTCTCGTCAGTCTACCAATTGGGCTATGCCCGTATCGGTTTATTTTGACACGGTAGTTCAATTGGTAGATTGACAGGACAGTTTACAAGAGGTAGTGGGTTCGAATCCCTGCCCGTATTGGTTTATTTTTCATTCTATATTTATATACATTTATTTTCGATTATTTTTGACTATCTACCGAAACCTCATACGTCAAAATCCTTTTATCCGTTTAGACTAGCAGGCAATATACAAATAGCATAATCGTCTGTATTTCTTTTAACATACGTATATTTCAATAACGTAACACTCCTTCTAAAGTCGTCGGGTAGTACGAAAGATTTTCACAAATAATTATGTAAATTCAGTGAACCAAACAATCAAAAACAGGATCTCTCGTGGCAATTAGTTACCGCGCTATAATCTATGTAATTTCACAGAGAAATCCTAGTGCAAAAGTTATTATTTCTATAGCCTATGTGTTCTTTTGCTATATAATCTACAATATTGCTAAATTTCATCAAAATTCGTTTAGTAGTTTTGGCGTAATTGAGTAACAAACACCCATCCATCCAAACATCCAAAGAATCGCACTTATAGATTAATTCCAGGAAAATAACCAGATATTCTAGAAATATAACTTTATTATTACTATATGACAAGTTATTGAAGATGCGTATTTTTGTTTATGTTTATGATTGGTTTATATAAAAATTTAAATAAAAAATTTTGTAATGACTTTCTAAATATACCTACCGCATATTTAATGAGGTAATAAAATGCTTTGAAATAGGTCTAGGATAATGAGTTGTCAAATATCGTAATATCAAAGTGATAAAAGATAGCATAAAATTTCTTACAATTTATGTAAGTTTTGGTTATTGACCCATTCCAATTTATTATTACACTATTCGAAATAATTGATAAAGTGATATTTGTCTGAGTAAGCTTGGTTAAGAATACTCTAAAAGTTTAAGTAATATATTAACCAAATATAAAATATTTATTTAATTTCAATTATACCAACTTTTAAACATTCTATGTAACTGCCTGTGATGAACACAACTGAAGAATTTGTTTAATGCGTATCTAAAACAAATTGTATGCTTCTGTACTTACCTTAGCTTCACCCTTTCCGCAGTAAGTACTTGACATCATAAAGATGTCAAGTTTATTTTCACCAGAGTTATAAATAAAGTCAGTATAATTTTTCGAATTTATTTTTATTGCTGCATTTAATGCAGTCGCAGCTGGTCGCCGTTATTTTGTAGTAACGGACATGAAATAAAAAGACTGTTTACAATCTACTAATTGTAATGACGTTTTTAAAACTTGCTTCATATTCAGGTGGTAGATCATAACATCGAATCGCCGGCAAAGTTACCACCTATCGGGTTAAGTCGTGCCGCAAAGTGACCTAGTGTGTTTCGGCACGTTGCTCGATGAACCGCTTATGGGAAATGGGTCTGAACAGCTGCGGTTCGTTGTTCGTTGAAGCTCGGTATTTATGGGTATGCAGACGACAGCACAGTTGTAGAAAGATATGTGCCTATTACTCAAGCTATTAGAGATCAAGTACAGTCTGAAATAGAAGCCATGGTGCAACGTTTGAGTGTCAAACTTCAGACAGTCTCCGCATGCAGCAATGCTAATCATGTCAAATTCAACGCAACCAAAACTCAGACGTGTCTGTTCACCGCCAAAAAGAGCCCTTTCACCTTGGCTCCCACTTTCCAGAATGTATCCTTGGAATACAGTGACCGGCTGCAGTTGTTAGGCTTAGAGATTTCCTCAAACCTCAACTTTGGTCGGTTCATTGAGTCCAGAGCAAGAGGAACAGCAGCAAAGCTTACTGTTCTTGCGAAGGTACGGCAGTACTTAGCACCGGGACAGCCCATTTTTTTTACAAAGCACAGATCCGGTCATGTTTAGAGTAGGTAATGTGGTCACATATTTGCTGGTGCCGCAAAGTCTCATCTTACGTTTTTGGGCTCAATTGAGAAGCGAGCGAAGAGGCTTATAGACGATCCCGAATCGGTCGAAGCCGACCTCCACAGCCTTGACACACAGGCGTAGAATTGCTAACCTCACAGTATTCTATAGGATACATTTTGGTGAGTGTGCGCAGGAATTACTCGACCTAATTCCCCGGGCCCCCTTTCATCACTGGACGTTCCGACTTACGGCAGGTATCCATACTTTTGTTGTGGACATTCCACCTGTCCGAACAAAGCGCTGTGCTTCGTCTTTTTTACTTCGTACATGCGAAGGTCTGGAACAGCTTGTCTGGGTCGGTATTTCCGACCGAATATAATGTGGGTGTTTTCAAGAGAAGAGTGAATAGGTTGCTAGGGTAATGCGCCTTACCACCTTAGACTACATTGCACTTACCATCAGGTGGAATGTAGTCAAGCATTGCCCTAGATTATATATATCGGAGTGAAGACCTCCGTAAGTGTTTTTAAAGAGGTGGGACGCCAGAATAGCGGCCGGCACTGTATTGTAGTCGTCGTGATGGTGGTTCATAACGACGTTTTCAAAATAAAACGGCACAAATAATTATAGATCGTTATTCAACGGACAGCGTAACAGTATCCTTATAAAGATCCGCACAGTCCGACGACTTGAGCAAGACTGACTCAATGTTGTTGTTTTAACATTGTATTTTAATCACTTCTCACTATAAACTGATTCTGTTACAAGCAATAACCAGTTAATCTAATAAATTATCATCCAATGTTCCTCTTTCGACGATCATGATTTTGTTTTATAAAGCCTTCGCGCCGATGTATTTAAAAAAACATGTATTAGTTATTAGTTTACTGCAAATAATAAACTAAAAATGAAGTTTAAAAAGAAAAGAGTATTGCTACGGTAAGAGCAGTATCTATAATGTTCTTTCCATGAAGATACACTATTTGTCGCTGCTAAATAATATAAAGTAATACAATCCCTTTAAATATCCTTAACACGTACTGCACCTGTGAAAATGAAAATCTATTGAACTTATCACAGCTATTTCTCTCGTCTAATGATACTTTGGTAAACTTTGTTTAGTGTCCTGTTTTTTATTTGTTTCGTATTATCTCAAAGATAATCGATATCTTTATAAAAATCAACTTTACAGTAAAATTGGAGAAAGACACGTCCTATGGAAGTTGTTTTAGTTGATAGCTAGTTTCGATCGTAATAAAGTATTATTATAAAAAAAATAATAAAATGGCAAAATCTTTACCTTTTTTTAAGTTTTTTGTTACACAAATTCATTTACACAAATATCATTCACATTAATTTAAACATTTTTCTACAGATATTGGATATTCTAATTATTATGAATTGTTATATACTCTTGTATAATTAGCATAGGCTGTATTTTATTCAATGTATATAAAGCTTACGGAATGATATTAAACGTTGACCTTAATTCTTTCCATAAAGTTTATAGATTAAAATAATATCACATATAATTCTGTTTTCTAGATTTGATGTAGTCCCTTTATATGTTTATTTGAGTAGACATCGCGCAACAGCTACTGGACGGACTGTCTTGAAGTAAGGTTTGTTTACAGTTTTTAATCTTATTTTCTTCGAAAAACAGAAAAAATATAACGATATAGTTATATATCGTCCGTTGTGTTTATTAAAACACACCAAAAGTTCTAGAGGAACTTAAAATTTGTTAAGATGTGTAAATGTGTAAAGATAAATAAATAGTATACATTTTGAAATAAGTAGAAAAAAAAGAATACGTACGTAACAAACTTAAGTAAATATTCCTGAATGATAATTTAAAAAAAATCTTAAATAGAATAAAGTACATGAAGTCAAAATTGATCTAAAAAATAAATTAAAGTTTTATTACAAATAATTTCAGTATATTTAAAAATAATAATAATAAATAAAGATAATACCTGGTAGACTATTTGTTTTATATTATGTAGAGACTGTATATGTATACCCTGTGTAATTTCATACTATATATTAGCTTCTCCATAGTTCTGAAATTCCTTATCTTGAAACTTGAGATATTTTAACATCAAAAGATTCGTAGTTTAATATCAATTTCGTTGCTTGTATTTCATTGCTTGTGTTTCCGGATTTATTTTTAAATTAAAAACGAATCTATTATTATTTATATTATCTAGAATCCAGTAAAAACATTGTAATTTTATTATTTTCTACTATATAAACACCAGTCTCTTTTAACTTCCTTAATCCAACCCTAATCTTTGAAAATGAACAATTATGTAACTATTTCTCTCTAATTATACTTCGAGAAACTTGAATTGGTTGGCGTCCTGTTCTTTATTTGTTTCATTTTATTTCAAAGATAATCGATTTATTCTAAAAATATCTCGATGTTTAAGTCTATTAAAATCTAATAGTTCTTCGATGACGATAAAAATATTAATCAAAATAATAAAATGGTAGAAGTTTTGCATATAAAATGCCTTACATTTTAACAGTTATGTACTAAAATTTTAATTTTATTACTGTAACCAATAAAATACCTCCTCATTAATATAAACATTTCCCCACATATCAACATATTGTAAATTCATTTATTCACAGTGTTATTAACTTGTAAATAATTAACGAAGCTTGTATTAACTTGAATGTAAATGATACTCACCAAAACATGTTTGTTTATTGTTATTATCTGGTACTATTAATAATCCAAAAGAAATCAAAAGAAAGTATTTTAAGTTTTAATGTTGTCTGTTATTCTATTTGTTAGAGTCACACAAAAACACCTGACGTACTTACTGTTTTCAAATTATGTCTGCTTGTAACATATTGCCTCAGTCATTGTACAAAATATTAAATTGTGATTTTATCTTTATAGTTACGATTCGACAAAATGAGGCGAATTTTTATTATTATAAATCACCATATAAAAGTCGACTCCGGAAAATAAAGTGCGCTTTAATAATTCTGTGCAATTAACTATTTATGATCAATTCAGAATATATGTAATATTCCATCCATCCACTCAAAAGGTTCTTGGTCATATTATATTATGTATGTATTGGTTTATACTGACAATATAAATATTAAGCGAAAACGAAGTACTGATGCGGTTTTCAAAACCTCTATAGATGTAGTTTTGTTTAAAAGTGGTACTGCTTCTCTCTTTGTTTGATATATGTTAAAACGTTAAATAATAGAATCAGACATTTTAATATTATTTGATACTTTATTTTTATCGTTTTGATAATTTGTGTTTTATGAGTTTTTTATAGTTTTATTAAAATTTGTGTTAAAATATATTTAATAGAATTAAACTTTACAAAAGAATTAGGACTAACTGTTTTATGCTTGATTGTATTCATGTATGAAGTCAACCTCTAGAAATTGTGGTGACTATTTAAGAAAGTGTGAAATGAAAAAACATTCGTTTTACGACAACTTAAAATACTCATATTAAATAATTTATAGATCCCATTGATACGACTTTGGAATTCTCTTTCCAATGGATATTACATCATGCACGAAGCTTACATACAAAAAGGGAATTTACAGTCACTTTTTTATCGTAATATATCTTCTATTATATCTGTATTTATGTTGTGTATGTGATATTAGTATATATGATATTAGTTTTGTGTACAATATAACCTTTTCTCCAAATTTTTTTGGATTTTTTTTCAATTCAATTTTTTTTCAATTTATTGTACCGTCTTTTTTTAGTTTATGCACTTTCCCAAGGTTGACTAAATAATGTTGTTTAACATTAAGTCTAACCATTTTAATATATTTTTTTATGTAACAATAAAGATTAAATAAATAAATAAAATTAAAACTTACTTCAAATACTGCTGCTTCTTTCATATATTTTACTTTATGTACTTATATATACATATCGAAAATCTCAACGTTTTTACTAAGAAATTATATATTTTTTAAGTTACTATTGCTAGTTACTTAGAAACTATCCATTAATCATGTATAAGGAGGGTTGTTTTAGGTAATAAAAATGTTTTAGCTAAACTAACTTAATTCGGAAAAAATACTCTTTTCAAGTAACGGTGGAAATTGTGGCTAGTTTTTGGCACAGTTTTGCAGCGTAAAGGTTTGGACCTAAGCAGTGTAATAAACTACTATTGTACATTTTTACTGTAATTCTAGTTGGAAGAATCAAGTGTACAACTTTGATGCAAAAGAAGTCGGTACATAAACTAAAACACTTCAAAAATTTCTTTCAAATATATCTTAGTTTTTTGGATTAAACTTCTTTTTTGGATTTAACTTCTCTCCCAAAAGACAAAGTTGCTTCAGAGCTCGAATCACCACTTCAATTCCATAAAAAAATTATGATAGGTGCTCAAACGAATAAAGTAGGGCTAGGATCAAGTAGGAAAGTTCAAGACATAGACATAACAAAATCTTTTATTCGACAAGACGAAAATGATAACTACCGACTCCACGCGATGAGCCTAGAAATTCAAAACAAATGGGTGACTATAGGAGATTTTTGTATTCCATTACCTTTGAAGCACCTTAATTTATGATTGGTCCCCAGCATTATTAAAAAAACTATCTTAATGCATTTCAAATGACTCTCCCAGATCAAAGTAATTTAGTAAGATGGGGCAAAGCTACCGAAAAGTCTTGCAACATCTGTGGGGAGGCAATAGGAACTGCGAAACACTTATTAGTAGGGTGTAGGGTACTTCTAGATAAAGGTCAATACTCGCGTCGCCACGATAAGGTATTAGAAATTATACGGGAAGCGGTTAGTCTTTCAGTAGCAAGAGCGCGGAAGGGTATAACAACAAACAAACGATCTGTAGAATTCGTAAAAGAAGGCTCCTCCAAAAAATCAAAAGCGTAGCCTTATTCAATTTTAGGGACGGCTCCTGATTGGACTCTCATGATGGACACGTATGAAAAGCATTACAAAATCCCTGGGGATGTTGCTGTTTCGTGATCTAGACCGGACTTATTCCTGTATTCTAAACATCTGAGGCGCGTGATCCTTGTGGAGCTTACTGTTCCTTGGGAAATAAACACCCCCAGGGATCACACATAAGCACCAAATCTCAAAACAAAAAAGTGGCAGAATTCCTTACCGTTCATTTATTTTAAAGGATGTCTGTTCCCATTACAAGGGGCTTTGATAGACTGGCATTCTTTATACGACTTACAAAAGACTGTAACTCTGTAAATGTCATAAATAAATCATTTGTATATTAATTGTATTATAATATTATTCTTTATTATTAAGTAGTTGTCATATATGTAGAGTATTCTTTCTCTTCACTTTCCTTAATGCTAATAATAAAAAATTTTGAAAGTAAGTGTCCAGATTAAAAAAAAAAAAATTAAAGGTACGAAACAAAAAACAAGAAAATTCCAAAAATCATAAAGGAAGCAATCGTGTAATTAAAAAAAAGCGCTTGAGGGTACATTAAGTAGTCGAGTGCTGATTGCGCTAGCGTACTATTTATTAAGGCTATTAACTATTCTTTAAACGTAATTGCAACTACAGAACTATTGTGATTTTTACATTTCTCAGACAGATTCTGGTCAGATTAGTTTTTTTATTTGTGATTTTAATTGATAATAGAATGCTGATTGTGTAATATTCTGCAATGCTTTGAATTATAATTTCATTTATTTCATTAACTATTGTCTCCAACTTTGAGAAAGTAGTACGCAGCCATGTAAGTATATTTGTATTCATAAGTTATTTATAAAATATAACTCATGCATTTGTATTCTTTTGTATCCTCCGGTTTTGGTCAATTTCATTGGCGAAGCCTGTAGGATAGCCGAATTATTTCAAATCATCTTTAGAGTACTTAGAATTTGTAATAGACAAAAAGGGACTACATACTTCTAAACAAAAGTACGAGCTATTATGGAGGCAAAATGTCCCAAGAATGTTAGGGAATTGAGGTAATTTTTAGGTATGATTAATTGCTAGAGATGTGTTGTAGCCAATACTTCAAGGATATTAAACGCCTGCTATAACCTTAATCTTGCAACCTACTTAAAATCATTCTAAACGTTCTAAATGAATAGATTTATTAGGCTCAGTAACTAAGATATCGCCAAGGAATATACAAGTTCCCTCTATATTAGATAACAATCCTTCCATAATTCTTTGAAATATAAAAGGAGAATTTGAAAGGTCAAAAACCAACCTTTTAAACTGAAATAAACCTTTAGGTGTTAATACACCTAAAGGTTTATTTCAGGACGAAGGATAGGATAGGATGTGTATTAACACACGTATATTTCTTCGTCCTATCTAATACAAGTTGATTATAAGCTCTAGAATCTAGATAAATAAAACTTTGAAAATTCAATCCCTCTGCGAAGCTTAGAAAACAAATCTTCTATTCTAGGTAAAGGATAGTTATCCATGTTTTTTTTTTTTTTTTTTTTTTTATACAATCTAGGGCAATGCTTGACTACATTCCACCTGATGGTAAGTGGAATGTAGTCTTAGATGGTAAGGCGCATTGCCCTAGCAACCTATTCACTCTTCTCTTGAAGACACCCACATTATATTTGGCCGGAAATACCGACGCAGGCAAATTGTTCCAGTCCTTCGCTGTGCGTACTAAAAATGAGGAAGCAAAGCGCTTCGTTCGGACAGGTGGAATGTCCACAACAAAAGGATGGATACCTGCCGTGCGTCGGGACGTCCGGTGATGGAAGGGGGACGGGGGAACTAAGTCGTGTAGTTCCTGAGCACACTCACCAAAATGTATCCTATAGAATACTGAGAGGCTAGCAATTTTACGCCTGTGTTCAAGGCTATGGAGGTCGGCTTCGACCAATTCGGTATCGCCGATAAGCCTCTTTGCTCGCCTCTCAATTGAGTCCAGAACCGCAAGATGAGACTTTGCGGCACCAGCAAATATGTGTCCACAGTACTCTACACACGACCGGATCTGTGCTTTGTATAAAACAAGAAGCTGTCCCGGTGTAAAGTACTGCCGAACCTTCGCAAGAACGGCAAGCTTTGCTGCTGCTGCTCTTGCTCTGGACTCAATGAACCGACCAAAGTTGAGGTTCGAGGAAATCTCTAAGCCTAACAACTGAAGCCTGTCACTGTATTCCAAGGATACATTCTGGAAAGTAGGAGCCAAGGTGAAAGGGCTCTTTTTGGCAGTGAACAGACACGTCTGCGTTTTGGTGGCGTTGAACTTGACAAGATTGGCATTGCTCCATGCGGAGACTGCCTGAAGTTTGTCATTCAAACGTTGCACCATGGCTTCTCTTTCAGACTGTACTTGATCTCGACTAGCCCGAGTACTCGGCAGATATCTTTCTACAACTGTGCTGTCGTCTGCATACCCATAGATACCGGGCTTCAACAGATCATTAATGTGCAGCAGAAACAGAGTTGCAGAAAGAACGGACCCCTGAGGCACTCCGGCATTTATTGTCAAGGGTTCCGAGGAACACCCGTCGACAACTACTCGGAGAGATCTGTGGCTCAGAAAGTCCGTTACCCAGCCGATCAGACCAGGAGATATACCGTACGCTGAAAGCTTGCATATAAGGCTCGCATGCCAGACCCTGTCAAATGCCCTCGAGACGTCCAGAGAGACGGCGACCGCTTCTCCGTTCTTCTCGATGGCCTCGCCTAAAATGTGTGTAGCATACACTAGGAGGTCCCCAGTAGACCTATTACGGCGAAACCCGTATTGTCGGTCACTGAGGAGATCGTTACCTTCTAGGTATGCTAGTAGGCGCGAGTTCAATACACGCTCCATAATCTTGCAGAGTATGGAGGTGATTGAAATCGGTCTGTAATTGACAGGGTCGGCACGGCTGCCTTTTTTGGGCACGGGTTGCACATTAGCAAGCTTCCAGGATTTCGGCACTATTCCAGTCATGAAAGAGAGACGATACAGACGTGTCAGTACAGGAGACAACTCAGCTGCGCATGTCTTGAGCAGAATGGCTGGTATACCATCAGGACCACTGGCTTTATTCACATCTAAACGACACAATGTTCTCCATACCTCTTTGTTAGTGATGCGGATTTCAGGCATCGAAATACCGCAGTGAGGAAGATGTGCTGGAGAAGCATTGCCAGTGTCTAGATGCGAATTATCAGCAAACAGAGAAGCAAATACATTCGCTTTCTCTGTTGCTGTGTGGGCCAGGGATCCATCCGGCTTCAGCAGAGCAGGCAGTGAGGGCTGGCAGAAATTCGACTCGATCGCTTTCGCAAGAGACCAGAAAGCTCGACTGCCAGTTGGTCTGGCAGAGAGCCTTTCGCCATTCTTAGCGATTCGATCGAGACGAGCCTTCCGCAATGCCTTTTTGTAGGACTTGGCAGCTTGGTTAAAGGCTCTCTTCTTTATACTTACATCCGGAGTTTTGCGGCTTCGAGCATCAGCCCAAATAAGGTATGCCGAATGTTTTCGGTCATGTGCATGACGACATTCGGCATTAAACCATGGGCGAGCTTTGCCACCGATGGGTACGTCAGCAAAAGGAATAAAATACTCCATTGCCTGATGCACCACATCAGTTATAGCATCCGCGCAACTCGACGGATCCAAAGAAGAGAAGCAGACCTGCCGCCAAGGATAAGACGCAAAAAAGTGCCGCATCTCATCCCATTCTGCTGACTTGTATTTCCATACTCGCCTAACACCATGTGGTTCGAAAGCTGGTGGGGAATATGTAAATACAGATTTCACCAGACAGTGATCGGAGGTTCCCAAGGGGGACGTGACCTCTACACGATACCTGTCCGGATCAGTTGTCAGCAGAAGGTCCAGGCAATTGGCTGTATGGCCTACCACATCTGGTACCCTTGTCGCTTGCCTCACCAGCTGAAAGAGGTCCAAGGACAACGCAAAGTTCCGCGCTTCTCTTCCAGCATGGTCGGTCTTCTGGTACGGGAACAGCCAGTCCTGATGACAGGCATTAAAGTCCCCCAGAAAGACGAGCTGCGCCGAAGGGTACTGATACAGAGCCATATCTGCAGCCTCACTGAGATACTCAAATAAACGAGTTGTCTCCTGGTCACCGCTGTGCGAACGGTAGACACAGGAATACAGGATTTTTTCGTTTCCTGTGTCCACTAAAACCCATAGGGAAGAAAAAGTGGGGTCTTCAAGGTGACGGAGACGCTGAATACAGAGGTCGTTCCGCGCATACACACTGACTCCGGCCCGTGAGCGAAAGTTGTGCTCTAACGAGTAACCGGGATAATCCAAGTATGCAGCGCTCAAAGGACATTGTATCTGCGTCTCCGTCAAAAAGAGCAAGTGCGGCTGCTCTGTCTCCAGGTGGTGGTGGACAGCTAAAAGATTTGAGTGCAAACCCCTTATATTAGTGAGGTGCACTTTATATGAGGAGGAGTGCAACCGCTGCTTTAACTTGTTCCCTTTTTTAAACTTTTTCATAAAAAAAATAAATATAAAAGTGAATAGGGATGGGAAATGGCAGTTGAACGAGGCGGTACATATCGAACCCGACGTCGAAATTGGTGATGTCTTGCCACTGGGAGGCTAGTCTGGAGACTGCGGGGACGCCCGAACCCCCCCAGGGATCGCCATCGGGCCTCCTCGTCTGGTCGCCAACCAGCACGATGGAGCCACCCTGGGATTTTTCGCAGCTGGCGGGGCAGCCTTTCGTGGGTGGCTAACCCACTAATTGGGCCCCCAACTATCTGCGGGCGGCCAGCGGAAAGCCGTCGCTTCGGATCCCGCTACCCTCCTCGACTAGACACCCGACAAAACAAACACCAACCCGACGTCAAACCGGTTCGCCAACGCACCGCAACTATTCAGACCCATTTCCCATAAACGGCTTCATCGAGCAACGTGCCGGAACACGACTAGGTCGCTTTGCGGCACGACTCTGCCCGATGGGTGGTAACTTTGCCGGCGACCGGATGTTATGGTCTACCACCAAGAAATTAAATTAAAGTAATCGAGAACTTTAATTAAAGTAATTGAAAGATACCCGCATATTCTAACATACCCGTCAGAACGTAAAAACTGGAACAATTGGAGTTGTCAAATCTGATGCTGCTTCTCGGGGTCTTTGTTCAGCTTTATAGAACACGTACCATTCTGCAAATATACTCTTCTTCGGGTAAAAATTATGATATAATTTTAGCAATAATTTGCTATATTCTATACTTTCCAGTTCCGTAGGAAAAGCAAAAGTTCTGGCAACGCGGTAAGTATCTTCCACCAACGCCATCAATAACAAAGCACGCCTTTTAGCTTCCGCCTTGTCATTTTCTTCGGTAATATTATTCGCAGTACAATATTGCTTGAAACGACTAACGAACATATTCCAATGTTGGTCGTGGTGGTCAAAAGTGAGTATGCCACCAAACAAAGTATTTCCACTAGATGACATCTTAATAATAAAACTGATTGGACAAAAACTAACAATATTGCGTAGCTTACTAATTCGTCGCCAATTTGTAGTGTTTAAAGACTTTTAAATAAAACTTCAAATGGAATCTTACACGTGTACTTGTCGGTAACAGACTGACATCACTGTACTTATGTTTTAATAATGTACCCACATCTTAATATACTATATATTATATATCGACATTGATTATATTAACGATCAAACCTGATTAATTAAATAAAAATATCTTTTAGTTAGTGTTATATTTAACTATAAGGTCGATCAGGTAATGATTCTTGATGAACCTCATCCTAATTTTCTTTTTAACAAATTTATTCGTTTAATTGCATCTATGAAGCTTTCGACATAACCGCAGTCGCCGAATAATTGATGACCTTATTGATATTTGAAAATCTTATTTATATTTATATAAATATAGAATGTAAAAAACCCGATACGGGCAGGGATTCGAACCCGCGACGGATTCGGATTCGATCGAACGGATTCGATTCGCTACGGTGGCCAGCGATACGGTGGCTCAGTTGGTAGAGCGACGGGATGGTTTCCCAGTAGTCGCGGGTTCGAATCCCTGCCCGTATCGGTTTTTTACATTGTATATTTATATAAATTTAAATAAGCTTAACATGGCTATACATGTTTAAAGATATTTTCAAACAATCTTATTTATGCTGATGAATAATAATAAAATATCTTCAGAATAAATATATAAATTAAAAGTCATTAATTCTTAATATTAAGTCTTATTTTTAACCTCCGACTCAAAAAGAGGGGTGTTATAATTTTGGCCTGTCGATCTGTGCATCTGTGTGTCTGTCTGTGGCATTCTAGCAGCCAAAACAGCAGCAGCAGACAGATTTAATTATTATTATTATTAAGGGTTTTTTTTAATCGAAAGCCTGGTTCGTCGAGATGTTACTTAGCTATGTTTGGTTGAAATCAAAACAGTCGTCTCCAAGATATTGAGGTTTTATTGGTGCGGGTGATAGGTTCTTATAATATAATTTAATATTTAAGAAACACTTCTATTCACTTAAACAAGTGAAAATTTGTGTGTCTATACATCTATTTAGTACAATAATGAAACCAGTAACATAACTTTAAGAAGTAGAAAATAAATAAAATAAAAAAAAAACCGATATTAAAAGACCTCTAAAAAGAATAAAAATAATATTATGTATTTATTGAAGTCGTTGCATCGGGGGACCGCTTGAAAAATAAAAAAATAAAACGCAAGTAAGTTACCAAGGCAGATAAACAAATTATCGCAGATCAACAAATCGTATAGTCTAAATATCCTCAATGATTAACTGCGTAAAAAGACAACAAAAGACAACATCAGAAGGAAAACACATGTTTCCACAAAAAAATCACAATAAATTGCATAAAAGTAGTCAATTATAGAACTGTACCTTAGTACCTGAGACTCGACCGCAACGGTCAGTCAAATTATATGGAGCATTGTCGAAGCTTGGCACCAATCTTTGTTAGAAGATCGGAGAATGTAGTCCTGTAAACAATATTTATTTGAAATACATTTATGTCTTAAAAATCGGTGTCTTTTGTGACAACCGTCATTTAATTCTAAAAAAAAAACATTTTCACTATAAACATATTGATGCTTTTTAAAGCCTTGATTAAAAGAAACGGAATGATAACCATACTCCAAGAATAGATAAATAAATTTAAAATGAAATTGGCTACAACACTTTATATTCTAAACCACATAAGTACAAGTAACAAGCAGTAGAACTAATGTGATTCAAGTTGGAAGGGCACTCAGAACCATTTCGCTACTTCATTTAAGTGTACTTTTCTTGTTCTAGCTCGAAATAAACGGTTTTAAAGCAGCTGGTTCCGTTTACGATCCTGTCAGATCATATTTTTACTATCTACTATATTATGAATATTTAACTAAAGAAAACTACATTTATCTTGACCAATTCTATAGTGTAAAATTTTATGCATTCGGTGCAAAACTATGCATATAATAAAATAGTAACACAAAAAAAACTGGGTATTATTTTTTTTAACTCAAAACAATAGTTTATTTCTAAGTTATTAGATCCTTATTGTCTTCACCACAAAAACTTCCAGAGAGTTTTTGACAAAATTTTGTTACTATTATCTATTATTCTTGCCTCGATTTGAATAAAGCAATTTTGTACTCTCTACTTTACTCTCATTTTCAAGGAAATATACACAAACGAAAACGGGCTAAACATAAAATACAACAGTAAAAGTAGTTTACTTGTATTTTTAGTTGTGTGTTAATTAATATTGTATAAGATTACCAAGTATTACACAGTCAATTATTAGAAACTACATTACTAACTGCTGTACTATTTTTTTACATTAAAGCATTATCTTTAATCTGCAAATCTGCAAAGCATTGGAGACATTAGTCTCCAATGTTTTGCAGATTTCCTTCAGTGGTTTCGTGCTTTATAAAAAAACAACCAATTGAACGATGTTGAGCACAAAGCCAACGTCAACTTCTGTCAACTCTCACCTCTCCTCTGTATGTGCTGTCATTTCTTAGGATTCTATACTGGGACCTCTATTTTTCAACTTATTTATAATGCATCGTGATTTAATATTTTGCCTAAATAAATACTTATATATTATATGTAATCTCAAAAATATATAAAAATATCTAAATATATTAATTTATATACTTCGATAATTCATATATGCATCATCATTGACGATTCAAAATTGCGTGTCAATGCTTGAATCTCTACTTGAATAAAGATATTTTGAATTTGAATCACGAACTAACTATACTGAAAAATTTTAATGTAAAAACTTATGATTCAAAAGTGCGGATAATTAAATGCCTACTAGAATTAACATATTTTGTATTTATTGTTTTTATCCGATAGATGGGTGCTAATTTTTGACAGTTTATTGTAAAAACAAATTCAGTAATTGTTTTTAACTATTATTTCGTATAATTCATTTAACTATTATTTCATATAATTCATTTAACTATTATTTCACGTAAATATGGGCGCAAGTGCACTGAGCGTCATCTGGTCACTTTGTAAGCAACATGATTCGTCTCTTTCACTTCACCTTTCAGCACTCCAGAGCTGAAAACCGAGCTAGTCTTCTACGGAACACTTCTACGTTATTAAAGGCTTTGAGATACAAATGGAATACATCAAATTACCCTTTACAATTAGAAACAACAACAACAACAATACGAGTATAAAATAAATATAAAATAATTATCATTATCTCATAATAATTTTTTGGTTTTCTATATATCTTAATTATTAAGCGACACTACCTAACTCGTTTTACCGTTACACCTAAGAATGTTATGGAATACTTTTTATCAAGATTGTTCCCGAATAAATCGATTATCTTGAAAATAACACGAAACAAAAAAGAACAGGACGAACCTACCCAAGTTTCACAAAGTTTCATTATACGGTAGGAACAACTCTAGTAAGTTCAATACTTGTTATTTTTACAGGTTACAGGGACGTGGTGAAAAAGTTAAAAATGATCGTATTACTTTCTTTTAGAAGTTTAAATTTATGTGTATTTTAAATAAAAAGATCAGAATATATTTCTATAACAGTTTTGTAATTGTGATTTAAAACTACGATTCATGCGATGCATATAAAAAGTTAACGGACAATGATTTCAGTAATTATTTTAAAAGATATAAATCTCTTTTTTAACATTCCAATTTCAATGTAAAATACTTTCAAAACTTACATTTGTTATTATATAAATTACTTAAAAAATTAAGCATGACGTTCTGTAGCTTTTTGTCTTACTTTACATACAGATATTATGTTTAACATTGTATTAAATCTCAATCAATATTTATTGCTATATTGACAAAATATGTACCTTCCTAATAGTAAATAATATTAAGTGTTAATTTTACAATGACCTCTACTACTTGACATCTGTCAATCGTTTCACCGGTTTGGTTTGGCCGAACTGGTTTATTTCGGCCTTTGTAGGGTTATCTGTTTTCTATATCCCTATTACCTTACCGCCCCGTTGGTCGAGTGGTTAGCGCAGACGCCTAACGTGTCACGGCGCAATGGGGCTCGGGTTCGATTCCCGGCGGAGACAGCCATTTATGTGATGAGCATAGATGTCTGTGTTTCTGGGTTTGGTCGTTTATTAAATATATTCTCAGTATTTATATGTGTATTTCTATGTATTTGTATCGTTGTCTAACACAAGCAAATAATTTGCTTACTTAGGGGTTAGATCAATGTGTGTAATTTGTCCTGATATTATTATTATTATTATTTATTTTATTTTTTATTTTTTTTTAATAATATTAATTATTTTTCTTTTCAATGTGCTTTCCCACTATGGCAGTGAGTGTGGAATCTAATCTATGGGTTTATTTATTGTCTCTTATAATATATTTAGTTTTTAAATTATAAATATTGATCATTTTTCATTCTGTAATGACAGATTAAATAATATATTTTAATAATATCTGCATATATCCATCTTCCGTAGATCCATTCCATATTCCGTTATGAATCTAACTTCAATGTTGTTCATATTAACGCCTTGAAAAGCGTGGTGGTGACGTCTGTATATTCGTAAGGAATAATATAATAATAATAATACAGGACAAATTACACACATTGATCTAACCCCTAAGTAAGCAAATTATTTACTTGTGTTAAGGGTGTTAAGCAACGATACAAATACATAGAAATACACATTATACAGACTGATTTTAACCAATCGACCAACGAGATATAAAATTTTAAAATATGAGATTTTTAATTCCGTTAACTTTTGACAACTAAGAATATCTTCTTCTTGATGTTTTATTTCAAGATTGACAATTACAATCTTTTAACAGTTACTAAACTTTATTTTCATTTAAGTTAGGTCTTAAATCTAATTTCCTCTTGAAGTTTTAAGTCGAAGCTCTTTAATATTACGTATGATAAATTATCTTTGTAAAACCAACAACAAAATTTCATGGGTGGCCTTTGTCATCTTTGTTATTTTAATGCTATAGTTTGAATCATAGCGGTTAAAATATTTTGATCTGTTTCGACTGTGATGGGCTCATTTTATAGTAATAAAAACTACCAATTTTTTTTTATAAGGGTAGTAAATTTTTATACAAATCTTACAATAACATTACATATTCATCTTGAAATCCAGATCTTTCCTGTATAATTATAATCTAACATTTGGCAATGATAAATTGGATTGTAATTAAATTTGATAAGTATATTTACTGCAATTATCTCAACAAACATATAAAATGTTGTTTTCAAGTCATTAATGCTACGTATCCAAAATATAAATGAATATTTCAAAAATCATTAAACCAAAACCAAACCAAATTATTCTCACTTTTAAGAGATACATGTTTACTTATTCTACTTAATATTATAATATTTTAAATCTGTTTGTAATTGATGACTCAAGAAAATATTAAAAATATCAATTACATTACTAATTCAAATAACCTTACATATGTTATTTCTCAGACATATATTTGTTTCTCAACAACACTACTGTAAAGTTCATAAGATTAAGACGCTGTTGGTTCATTACACGAGCATACTTTGCTAATTGGAAATGTTTTATGTGTATAAAACTTTTAAATAAGGAAATACCTACATATTTCTACGCGTTTTATATGTTGTGTATTTATTGACTGTCTCTTTTTCAGGGCTCGTATAGATTTTTTTAAGTAATAATATTTTCATTCATAATGAACTTGTTCATTATAATCACTATGATCATTCTGTTAAAGGATGTTATGAGAACTCATTGAGGCTGCATATGTTTTATTTACAAATTAAATAAAACAATTTTAAAAGACCTACCGAACATTCCAACTTTTTAATATTTTTAATAATAAGAAACATTTTTTTACAAGTAATTCAAATGACTCTAAAACAGTAGATAATATAAGAATTTGTCAATTAAGATAGTAAAAAAAATCTTATTAGACACTTCACTATCACTTCCCGACAGGCAGTCAGGCCGCAAGCCTACCCTACGATACAGTCGGGTGACGGTATAGATGCTAGCACATCCATCTAACCCCTAAGCAGGGGGCTACCCGAACTGCAGTGACCCCCGAAGGGATCTCTGCTCAACGGCCGTTCCAAGCCGCGAAGTGAAAGACCGCACCAGCCTTAGCCTTAGCCTTAGGCTATTCAATCACCTCTTGCTGTGCACAAGATCCGACGAGCCCCCAACAACTGTGAGAACCCAGACGAACAGCGCCGAATCTCTGCAGCTAACCACATCACCACTAAGAATCCAACACCAAAACCGATAACCCGGCAGTTCTCGTAGTACTCTGATCTTAGCAACTGACCCCTAGTTCAGCTTCAAACCTATCTACCGCCTGGTGTCTCAGTAGATAGGGAATCATTTGACAAACAATTCAACTTGGCTATGTTCAATATTTTTAAATTTTTCAGGTAACGGTGAGACGGTTAGAGTGAAGTTAGAAGCGGTTAACTAACTGCCACATCTCTATGTGGCATAAAAATAAATAAAAGGTCATATATAATAAATATATAATTTACCATCTTAAGTATTGTTATAAATGCAACAGAGAGTATGTTTTTTATTTATTTGTTTGTTATACTTTCACGACTTTACTAGTCATTCAATTATTATTAAATTTTTAACATGCTGTCATGGGCACAAATAATGTTATAGGGTATACTTCTTGCCGAAATAAAAGGTTTATTTTTTAATAGTTCCAGACGTTATTTTTTCAACTCCATGAAATTACTGCTAATCTACTACTGCTACTGCTATTGAAAGCTACTGTTATTGAAAATCTGATATTGAAACAAAACCTTAAGTTATTTTGAGTGTACTGCAATCTGCCACATTGAATGCACTTATTGTTAGCGGCAATACAACTTTTTTTTATAATACTTTTATTACTTTAGTTCTTAAATGTACCCTTTATTAAAAAGTATGTAATTACTGCTATTAAGACGTGAAATGAGTCAACTATATAATGTAATTAAAAAATAATAATATTTTTGATATTTTTATTATAAGTTTTACAAATATAAAAGAAAATATAAAATAAATCATGTTATAACGAAGCTAACGAAGCATATAACATTCTAAAAGCTGCAATACAGCTTATTACAGAAGGGGGAAGAATTACTTACAGACAGTAAATGAACAATGAGGGGCCTATTACTGTCGAAAAAAGACCAATATGTTTTAACAGTAACTTATTGCATTTTCATTTAATAAAACACTAACTACCTAATACAATTAGTTCAGCAATTTTTTTTCAATATTAAAGTGGAACCATAATACATTTTTCCTTTATCATAGAGCTTAGATGTTCGAATTTTGATAATCTGATAGGAATGTTAATAAAAAAATTGTTTATCCAAAATGATCAAGCCAATTAAAAGACAAAGACATTTGAATGTTTGAATTGTAAAAGATTACAAAAAATAAGTCGTATTCGGAGTTTTATTAGAAAAATAAATAAGAATTATAATGATCAAAGAAATACATATTTATAGAAAAGCATTAGAGTTCTAATTTAAACAAGAATAAGGGGCAATATTCTAAGTGATGACTTTTAATTTATAACACTAAAATAAATCCGAAAGTCTGTCTGTCTGTTATACTTTCGCGGCTAAACCACCAGTCCGATTTGAGTTTAATTTATTAAATATACATAAAGAGTTCAAATATAGGATGAAATTTAGTTTAAAAATCTTAGCCACTTAACCGATTACAATGAATTTTCTTAGAAAAATGGTTAATGAAGCATGGTCTTACATAAGCTACCAATTTTTTTAAAACCAACTTCGAAGGCTCAAAAATAGGTGGTGAGAATTTCTAAGAAAAAATTAAAACGCATAACCAATAGTAATGAGTTTTGGTAAAGTTTATAAAGTTGATAATCCAAGATGAAATCGAATTTGAATTGAATTTTAAGAATACCAAAATGCATGTATTTGTATATTTAGACTAATCCTTATAATATTTTTAGAGCCGAAATTTTGATAATTATTTTGCAGTAGTTATTTATTTTGTAATTATTATAATTATACTCTATATTACTTTAAAGAAAGAAAAAAGTTTGAGAGCCAAGAGATTATAATTAAAAGTTTCATTTAACTGGAAAAATATTCACATAGCTCTTTTATAGCTAAGCATAGCTGAAGCCCGAGTCTCTTAGAAAATTTAGTAAATTTAATGTAAATGTTTGAACAAACGATAATTGACAACATTGTATCTCAGTACCGCATCTTTATCACACCGTTCTCTTAGAAGTCACTACTTGTGTTAACTTCAGGGACCGTGTTGCTCCCCTCTCTCAAATATAGCACAGGGATTATTGCACATCCTTACGTGAACGAGTGCTACTTTCGGTGACTTGTTAGTCACGGTCGTTTCTTTAAATTTTAAATAACTAAAATTATTTGGTCCTAACATATTTAAATGCTTATAAAATATTTACGTTTGCATAACGTTCAAAAGGAGAACAGGTAGGATTTTATTACATTTCTCTAATTGTGCTCCGGGCATGCACTCCTAAATTGACTCTAGCGTCATCCCGAACTCATGGTAGACCACCCATGATGGACTATGATCCGATCCCTGAAATATAAAACAAATCTGACCCATATAACTAAAGGATTATTGCCATTATCTTCTTACTCTCCAAAAAATGGAGAGTATTATGAACCACCCTCTCCTGGCTTCCCTTGAGGATCGCCAGTTAACCTATTTAAGGCTCAAGTATGCGTGTGCACAAAAACAACCTATATGAGATAGCATCCAAGTTTCAGAATATATTGCTGCCGCCTTTTAGGAATAGTGACGGTAGCTTAGATGTTTATATATCGAACCTAACGTAAAGTTCCGGAAACCCTTGTACGGCAGGCATCTAATTAACTCGGTGTCTTAAATAAGGCTACGCAATAAAGTTAAGTATTACGTCGAGTCAAATTACCTTCCAAAAACATTACACTGATTTTTTTATGGGTCTTAAGTGAAAATTAATTTTACGTTATGATGTTTAGTAATGCGGCAAAAATTAACCTAAGAAAGTATTTTACGCATTCAAATTTGCTTGATGGTGCTCATTTATTTAAATTCAACTCAACAGTTATATAGCCAGATAAATTAATCTAAAATAATTATTAAATTTATATCAATTCATTTATGGTGATGATTAATTGAAAATATTTTACTTCATAATTTATTCCAGGGCTATACTTTTGTTGATGAAGAATGTGTGTGTATTTCATATAAGATCTTTTAGAACTCTCCTTTTATAAATAATAAATTTTACTAAAACTTGTTTATTTAATAACAGTTTTCTATTATTATTTAAACATAATAACTATATATAATAACTATATATAATAATAATATTTAAAGTTTAAAGTTTTATAAGAAAATAAGACGATAAAACTTTGTACATAAACATAAAAAATAATGTTTACATTAAAGTAACAAAGAAAGTTAATAGTTTGGTGGTTTGCAAAGAAATAGTAATGAAAACAATGTTATGAGTGTTTCGTAACTATTGTTATGATTTGGAGTAACCGGCAATCCAAAATTTATTGCATAATATGAACTTTTCTTTCAAGGTTTTTTTATTATATTTTTTTTTCTTGCTTCTGATTTTTATCTTATTATTATTAACAACACAGTCTTAACACAATTATATTTTTTTGAATTTCACAATAAAAATGATTTAATATTAAATTCATAAAAGTAATATTTATATTTAATAATTGCAGTCAGAAATTGTGCATATTTTTTAGAGAAAGTAGGTATAAAATTTTTAAAAATATTTAAAAGCATGCATATTGTGAAAGCTGAAACCAATACAAAAACAAAATATACCAAGAGCAATTTAAATATAATAATTTAAATAATTTAAATAACTCGTTAATTTGTATGAAATATTTTTTCGAGTTTATATAACAGTATTGGAGAGAAAAAGGATTAAGATTTTATTTGTATTTTAATTCTTATATTTAAAAAACGTTAAGATTTCGTGAAAGTTAATGTTTTTATAAATTATTTAGTAATGTAAAAATAATTTCTAAACTTCATAATTAAATAATTGACAAACATGTATAATCTATATTTAAACTAGAGATAAAAACAAATACCTAGTAATGACAAAGATTAATAATAAAATAGAAGCTCTAAAATTTACGTAAACAAAATGAAATTGGTTATATCCGTCTTGGAATCGGATAGGGAATCAGAAAGCCAAAGAGGAATGACATTTGGACAACCATGGCGCTGGATGCCGCTACGGCTATGTTGTTTAGCGTAAAAATAAATCGTTTAGCAATTACCATAAAATATATTATATGTTTTATCTTGTATAAAAACAATTTGTTATAATATTAAGGATTGTATTAATAGAAATATTTTAAGACACTGATTTTAAGTAAAAAAGGTACAATGATTTTTATTGTTATTCTTTGATCCATAAAAAAATAGTTTTATCGTTTCTATTATTTCAATCGAATGAAAATAGTTCTTCATCCTCTAATATGTTTGTTCAATATGAGAAGGAGCGCTATGAGTATTTTGCTCAACCATAGATTTATTGCTGTTAATTTTGACTTTACGAATACAAATTAAACAGTAACTTCATCCCCTTTTCACTCACATTCCCTCGAGGCAACTGCGACTATGTCTGCCAATTCATAGTCTGTTGTTTCTGCGAAGTACATCACTAAGTGCGGCATCGCTCGTTGTATATTTTCATCATAGATTTATGTTATAATTTTGTATATACTATATTCATATAATATAAATTATATAGTATACATATACTATAAACTATATGTATATATAGTAAATATTAACTACATACTTATAATATTTAACTATAATACTAATAACTGATAATTGCTGATTTGATATGTTGAAATATATGGTTTATTGACTTCGCCTTACTAAGTCTAAAACGGATCAGCAACGAGAAAAGTGAAAAAAGGCGTGAAAAGACCAATCTTAAGAAAAAAAGGTCATCTTGAACAGAGTGGAGATAATATCGAAAGCGACTTTTTAGTAATTCAAAGCCACTGTAAAACCCACACTGTATAATCTTTGTATGAAATAGCTAATTATGATTTCACAAATGCAGTCCCAGAATAAAAAAAGAGCTCTTAAAATGCATGTATTCTTTGCAATAAATTAGTGTGTATCGAGCATGTGACATTTATGTCTTATACGTGTTATGAGAAACATAGTTCAAGATTTCATGTTAGAGTGAAACGAGACGACGAAGCTTCTTAGCAATCCATGGATTCACCGTGCGGGTGCCGGGCCCATCGCGTTGCAAGGAGAGGAGTGCAAGCAGTGCCTGGGACTTGCGACCCAGGAGTAGGTTTAAGGGGCCCCTTTATTATGCGCAAAAACGCTCACCTTCACCCTCCACACTCCTCTCCCTACCTAACCAAATTTGGAAAGAACCTACTAATGCCGCCTTTGAAACACGTACAATAAAAAAAAACAATAAAAATGTATTTAAAGAAACTTATTTAACTATTTAGGGTGCTTCTTGAAACGATTTATAAATCTGCGTGTTCATGTAACAGTTCACATTTTTAAAAGTACTTTTTAAATCCTGTTATCATTTTAATCACCATCTGAGTCAAATAAATATCGAATACCTGGGACCCACTCATGGACAATGTATTTTTTTGTTTGCTCAATATTCCTCCGTGTGGTTAGGTCGGAGTCTGTGTTAGGGGAAATAAGTTTTTCAGTATGTTAAGTTTATTACGCTCGTGTTGTGTATATTCTTATGTTGTTTCCTAAATAGTGTGAGGCTGTATGTAAACAGTTGGACTTTTCCTTATGTCAAGCTATTTTCTTCGCTGTTTTATAATAAACTGTTACATTGCTTACTAACAATTGATTATTTATCCTTAGATATTACAAAATTTGGGCTTTATATGGATTGCCTTATAAGTATTTTATTATACCATATGTGTGGTTATATTTTTACATCCCTGTCAGCTGTTATTGTTTTTTAACTTGATTATATTTACATAATTACCAGTAAAAAGTTAAAGATAATTGGGTTTATGATTATAGTTAAGATTAAGGTTACACTATAATGATTAGCTAGATCAGTTCATCTTAACACTTGTTCCATTTGGTAAAAGTAAAGGTAAGAAAAAAGCATATATCTAATAGCTAATAATGAGAAGATCAAAGAAATTCTATGGCCTTAACAGGTAAGTTAGCTAGAGTTATGTAAATCATATGACTTTGAAATTTCAGACACTCGACAAGAGTAAGGTATAATTCGATGAATTAATACAATCTAAAACATGTATGACATTCATAGCGGAGGTAATTTAAATAATTAATAAAAGTAGGTAATAATAAGTGAAAGTAATTTTTAAAGTATTTTTTATTTACAGCCATCCAGCCATGCTGGGGCTGTATTGGTATAATGCGGTCCGCATCCGGATGTCGTCGTCTGCGTTCGTGAGTGTTCCCGCCGATGTGTGCTGCAGTGGTAGCAGTTGAGCCTTTCAATGATGCCTACCCGCTATCAGGTTTTATATCAGGTTGGTCCGATCCACCGCCATCCGATGCCACATGGGGTTTTTTGAACGCTTCCTACAATACCACAACGTATCTTTTTGGCAGCTTAAATAATAATCACTATCGGAAAGTGCGCAAGGAATGGTTGTAAAACAGTTAGTTTTATATTCTTCCACCGCATTAATATACTGAGATGACAAGTCTCATTAATATACTGAGATCTCAGTTGCCATTAAAGCTACGTAACTAGAAATTAATTGTCATTTGTTAGCCAATTGCTATGCTGAATTGTATGTCTGAAATTTTAGAAACTTTTAAAGTTAGAAGACTTATTATCTTACTTATTTACAAGCATCTATATTTGGTCTTCCTAGAAAAACGATTCCTGCAAAATACAAAACTTCTGGTTCACTTAAAATTTAAAATGTAAATCTATTATAAGCGAGCTTAATTCGTTAAAAATATTTTTATTTCAATATGTAATAATTGTATTAGCTTTTGTGGACCAACTAAATCAAAGTGTCTAACCATTTATTGCTTTTACGATTATTTATATACGAGCTGTTTATTGCTTTTGACGATTGATACTGAAATTAAAAGAGGAAATTAATTACAAACTTGATTTTAGACAATTAAAAATTTGGAAACGAAAATGCAATTTATTCTAAGCTCTTGAAAATATAAGCGGAAATAACCATTTTCTCGAAATCTAAAGAAATTACTCAAATTAAAGTCGTAAAATAAATAAGAATTTTCAAAGCCTATTCTTATACCTGTTTGTAAATGTTTGTATAGTCTTCTACTTGAAGATATTATATTTGTACTGGAAATTAATCTCTACATCTAATGCAGCAAGAACTATTATGAAGTGAAAGTGTTTAAACGTATACGCATGCGCCAAAACTTAGCGAAAAGCGTGCGTTTCTTGAAATCCAGTAGTCTGGTGGATACCGGCAAAAGTGGCGCTTTAAGTTGCCCTTGTTTCAAAAAAAGCGCGCGATATACGAACTTCGAGAATTTATTTTCCGAGATTTTGTGATTTGTCTTTGGATTGTGTGTGGTGCGTATATTTTTATGGTAAGTTTAATATCTTTATAAATATTTAATAAATGTTCAATTATTTTTTTTTATAAACTATGATCCCGAAAAATAAAATCTACAACATAACAATATAGAATGGATATAAAAACATTTCAATAGGTATTTGATAGACGTATATAATGAATTATTTATATGTTTTTGTTGTAATTTTAATATAAAATAGAGGAAACTTATGAATTCTAGAATTTTAGGCAATATTTTATACTTTTATGAATAAAAAATACTATATACATTTTACAAATATTTTTTAAATCTTGTTTAAAACTTAAAAATATACATCAGTTAATTCAGTTATCATCAGTTTCATGGTCATCATATTATTTACAAAAAATAGTAACATTTCTTAAAATTTAAAAGTAATGTTTACTTTACATTTGATCTCACAAATTGAGTTGATAATAATAAAGAAAAAACATTAAGAGTTCGGCTTAAAATACACTTTATAATAATTTTGCGTGGGTTTAAAATCTGAGCTTTAGATAATCCATCGAACCTGAACGGCAATTAACGCCTCTTTATTAACTAGGTCCTTGATTAAATATTTATGAATAATCTTCTTGGTTAACTAAGTAATAAGAAAATAATACATATTATAAAACATTTTAAAAACTACCAAATCTTTTAAACTTTGTAAAAAATTTAAGAAAAAAAGTTGCTAAAGTAATAAAATATATTTATTTTCGATAGCTTTCTAAAAGTTTATTCAAATAGTTTTACTGGGAAATGTTTCAGGAACTTATAAATACATTATTAATTAAACATTACAGACAATCGTTATACTATCTAGAATTTATATATTCTCTACATTGGACCTCTAATTCGAGCACTCAACTAATTCAACCTATACACTGAGATAACGTCTATGGTCTAAGGTCTAGAACTATTACTTGCTAAGATAAAATCAATCAATTTAATCAACGAGCTTCTAGAATAGAACATTTTATTTTTTATAAAACTAAGAAGTCAAAAGATAGATCATCTCTACAATTACTTCTTTTGAGTTCATTCTTTCAATGTTCAGATTTGATTTTTGAATGGAACATTTTTTATATTTAGAAAAACGATTATTTATAAGTGAGATACTTAATAATGTTTGGATATTTTCTCGAATTTCAGAATGCAATATTAATATGGTTTAATTTTCTGTTGTTGATAGTTAGACCACAGCCGTATCATCTTATTCTATTATTGCTACATGATATATGAAAACAACTATTACATTACTAAGGTATAAATATGTTGAAATTTTTCACAATGTCATCACTTAAATAATTAACATCAACACAATAAGATTGTTCTAGTGAGTATCAAAGGTATTGAGGATATTAATAAATATATATATTATATGTATTTGTATCGTTATCTAACACCCTTAACACAAAAAAATAATTTGATTACTTAGCGGTTAAATCAATTTGTGTAATTTGTCCCTGATGTTATTATTATATTCTATTAATTTTTATTATATTCTTTTTATATATCTTTTTCCAAAATAAAGTATAGTTATGGTTTTTGAAAATTTTATTTGTTTGATTAAGCATAAAAGATAATTATAATTCTTCAACATTTTTAAATTTTCACGGAGAAACACAAACGATGCTTAAAATATAACAGAACTACGGGCTGGTTTTTAAATAAATTTGGTTTGGAGTTAGTTTATTATTTAGGTGGACACTTAACTTTAAACTTAAAACATTAATAAATATAATACTATAGATAATTAGATTTTTATATGTTTTTTCGAATTCGGGACTAAGTGATAACATGTAGAGTAGTAGATAGAATATAGAATAGTATAATAATAAAGATAGTAGGTAGAATACGTGAAACTTGATGTATTGTTTACATCTTGACAAAAATTTGACAAATAACAATATAGTACATTTTTAATTGCGTCAGATTAATACTTTCGAGGTTTTTTGAGAATTTTAGTGTCAAAGAATTAACGCCAAGAAACTCCAAAGATAACCTTTACCTTAAGGTATTTATATATTTTCTCTATTATAATATCGACTAAGTCATAATAGTAATTTATATATTTAAAAAAAGATTAATTAAAAAAAAACGTGGTCGTGAAAAAAAGATTAGAATTAATAACCTTTATAATTATATAAGAATTCTGACTTTGAAAATTCAATATAATAGTAAGTAATTATATCATTATATTATATTATTACTATTATTTTACATTAAGACATTTCGAGTGGAGAATGCACATTTATTATATTATATCAGTGGTTGTTATGTTATTTTAATATTTATTTTTATTTGAATAAGTTATAAAAAATTTAAACCTCCCATTAAAATCTTGTAAATTGTATCCCCGTTATTATAATTTTGAAAGGTATTGTTTTAGTGTGAATATGAACAAAAATCTTACAAAGTAATGGTATGGTACTTATGTTACGGTATATAATAAATACAGGAAGAATAAGAAGCGGAATTAATAAGGATTAATCAAGATCAGTGTACAACACTTTAGAGTTACTGTCTGCGAATTTATTCATATTAAAACCATTTTCACATGAAATATATTCAGATTAATAAGACTAAGACCAACTGATGTCTAAATATTTATTAATGGTAAGAATTATCTGAAAACTGTCTTTTTAAAATTTTTTAATGTTAACCAGCTGAGATAACATTATTTTTAATATTTTATTTTATATTATAACAGTTATCAATATCGAGTTTATATAGCCATTATGTTTGTATAATTTATATTTGTTTTTAAAAAAATTAAAAAACCGTATAAATGTCCTCATGTTTCGTTAATTGTATTATAATCATACGTATGTGTCCAAGGGTTAAATATAATTATTTAACTGTAAACTGGCTAAATTAAAAATAAATTCCTTCGTCAGAACTCAGTTTTCAGAAGCTTATGTTTATGAATCTGTGGGTTTTGTAGGAAATACTAAAGCGTTGTTATATTTCGTGGAAGGTATTAACATACCATGTATATTCATCTAAAATGCAAAAGTAATTATCTGGAATAATCAGCAGACAGATGAGTGTTTTCTTAAGTTTCAATGTAACGAGTAACGTGTGCTCTTGAGAAGTTAAAACAACGAAACAAAAGCTAAGTATTTTTCCTTAATGCTGAAAGGATTTTGTCAATGAATAGAATCTTTAATTATTATCAAAAATTGGACTCCTGTTATCGTTAAAGCTGGGTGGACACTAATAATAACTATCGGAAATACGTTGTATCTATCTATCATTGTATGCAACTATAATTGAAGCGCCTGTGTTTGTATTATTATTTTTTCTGACTTAATTTTTAATTTTAATAAGCAATAGAAAGATATCTATGATGGATTTGATACAACTGTAATAAAGTAGAATCTGTCCTTTAATATTTAAAAAATATATAAAAGCTGCTATGTAAATATTTAGTTATTTGACGTTTGTCTGCCTGTCTACTTGTCTGCTTTTGCTTCGACTAGAATCTACTAGGGGTGTTTTTAGATAAATAGATTCGATTACAAAGTTTTGGCTCCCCTTTTCTTATTGAATATTTTGAAATCTAAATAAATGTCTCATTTTAATAGAAAAATACATGTTTGGACTAGAATTAGAATACAACAAACTTATAAGGCGGTTTTTATACGATTTAGGGTATTAGTTTATTTAATCAACATTTAAAATATTTTTACTCATTAAAATTCGTTTATTTTTCAAGAAAATTAGATTTATTAATCATTAAAGTAATACTAAAATGCATTTGATTTTTTTCATTTTGGAGTCTTTGGGGGGAAAGTGCGGCTAGCAGCTAGTGGTTATATAGTTGGAAGCATAGTTCACTGTTAAACCTTTTTTCAATCCTTGATGACATACTACTGGACGGTAAATCAACATTTTGGCCTAAGGGGCTCCAGCCCAGAACCCCGCTTAAGATAATGACAATTGTTTGTACTTTTTGGTGTTTTTTTTAGCCTTACTATTCAACTACATGTAATTTTTAAAACACACATAAGAAAAAAAATATGTGACCATTATAATAAAACTCCTTAATTTCTGTCGTATTTTAGCAATTATTAGACCAAACGTGTACTTAATAATAATAGGGGCCGTTTGTTAATTTCTTTCTTATAACTACAACTTATTATTATCTGATGTTTCGCATGTTTTAAATAGTAATTTAGATATTACGGCTCAAGAGTAGTCACAAGAGGAATAGTTCCGTCTAGTTTGCCACCATTATTATTATTTAATAATTATTATAAGAATGAGAACGTTCGTTACATTATACTTTAAATGTAATATTTATTAATATTTTAGTTTTATAATTTGTGTCGTAGTATCAAACTTATTTCTGTATTTTATTCTTTTTTTCTCTAGAGTCACAAGAGGAATAGTTCCGTCTAGTTTGCCACCATTATTATTATTTAATAATTATTATAAGAATGAGAACGTTCGTTACATTATACTTTAAATGTAATATTTATTAATATTTTAGTTTTATAATTTGTGTCGTAGTATCAAACTTATTTCTGTATTTTATTCTTTTTTTCTCTAGATAAAGTTTTGGTTAACGGGCAATAAATGCTTTAGCATTAAGTCTGCCCATTGTGTTTTTTTTTATCATCAAATAACATGTTTAGCAAGGAGAAAACCGATAATACTATTATTGTTACTAATATTATTAATTAATCCTTCGTATATTAAGTATATATTTTCGTATTCCCAAAGAATATAATAAATTACCTTCCTCAGTGAATGATTTATTACAAATCAAATTGTAATTGGAATGTAGCATCGTAAGGTAATTGGTTTCATGAAACTTCGGCAATTAGTTACAACTGTCGGCAGATATTTAACTTATTAACTATTCTCACTTACGATTTAAAAAAATATTTAAATAAATTTTATCATAAAACGTAATATAAAATTAAAGTTAGAAATTGTAATATTTACTAGAGTGAAACTAATGAAAATAGTTTAATTGAAATGTAAACATTATTCATGAAAATACAATATAAATATTATTTTTAAATAAACTAATAAAATCAAACGATACAATATCTTTTTATGATCATTTCAGAAGACTAAACAATTAATATCTTGGTTCGATTGACTTTTCTATTTTATTTTATTTAGTGTTTACTTTGTAATTATAAAATATTTAACTTTAAAAAAATCATTAATAAGGCGATAAAGCTGTTTATAATATATAGGCTTCCCTTTAAAGTTTTTAGTTCTTAAAACTATTTTAAAAATACCTCCAGTTTTTAGCTCTCAACCCAGTGGGATTTATACACGCTCTTTCTTAAAGTAAGAAAGTATCTGAAAACATAAGGAAGCTATGCTTTTAATAATTTACTTAAATCGAAATGTCTTAAAGGATGGATAATGGATGCTTTTTTATATCTGTAAGTATGCAATTTTTGTATGTTATTGTTTTTGTTCTCAAAATATCCTAAAAAACGATTGCAACTTTTTAATTTAATTCAAAAATTTAATTCTTGGAGGAATACAGTGATTTTATAATTTATTTAATAAAAAAAATATAATGTTATTTATAAGTATAGCCTAAAAATTTAAGGGATATTATGCTTACATTTTAATTAAATATATAATGAAAAATCCATTAAGACGAACAGAATTCGAACATGCGGCGACCGTTGGGAACGATCCTTGCCCGAAAACAGATTAAAGAAATATAGGTATAAAAATATTCTGTTTAAATCCAACAAACTTATAGTCTTCATTTAAAATGATCATAAAACCAAATTTACTGTAAAAACTGAAAGGTATCAAATCCCTATACCATTACTTCGGATATACGGCCCTCATGCGGCCAATACAAATGTTGGACGCGCTTTCATTTTGAGCCAATATCTTAATTCACTTTACTCAGCTTTCATTTTTTATGGAATGGTATTTTATTTATAAATATATCTCTTTTTTTTTAAAGAAATATTTTTATTTATATTTATAAATAAATAACGAGATAACCAAAAAAAAATACCATGAAGTGTTCATATGAGTTAGCAATATGTTAAAAAAAGTCTATTTAGTTGTCTCATATTTTAATTCAACAAAATAGACAATATCAAATACACAAAGACAATAACAAAAAAGACATTAGAAAAATAGTAAATTATGAACTAAATATCAATAATATTGTGAATTAAGGAATTTATTATGCATTTAATAAATTTCGTCTTTAAGGTTTTTGTTTATTTTTATAACATGGTGTATAAAAAAAATATTTAAATAGTATTAAATTTTGAGAAAAGTTTTTATAGGAATACTCTGTCAATAACTAATGTATTTTTAAGTAAAATTATAAAACCATCTTCAACAACTATTTTTAATAATAGTTTGTTAATTGTGGTTAAAAAAATGTAAAAAGACCTTCCTTATGTACTCGCTCTCTTGTCTAGACAATTTTAACATAACAATAACTTATACATTTTACACTCTTATACCTTATATTTTCTCTTCTTTAGAGAACACTTTTGGCTATAAGTTTGTAAAAATATACTTTATTCAAACTTAAGTTATTAAATTTTTGTGACCTCTTTTACGAGTAACAGACTCACATTTTTATGATGCTTGATCATGCAATAAACTACATATCCTTTTGTCTTTATTAAAAAGTATTCAATGTTCATCTTCAGATATAAACATAAAACTCTCATCTACTTCAAAAGAACTTAATATTTTCAGTCAAGTCATAATTTTAACCAAAATCGGTTCACCTATTTGTGTCTATGATACCGCAGACAGATTAGTATCTGAAATATGTACGATAAACTTATAACGATCAGCTTTGTGCGCCCAGTGTTTAAAAAATTAGGTTATTATGCAATTATTTTTAAACAAATATGAACATTATATCAATATTAATAATCATTTATCTTTATGCGAGGCCACAAATTCATCAAATGAACTTCGATCATCAGATTTCTTAGAACTTAGAACATGAGATTTGCTTAGTTACCTCATTAATAGTAATTATAAACACTTAGTGTTTTACACATATTATCTAATCCCTATATAAATAGTTAGTTTATGTCTAATACAAATAATATAATATATAATTAAGCATTTCTGAAATAGAAAGTAATAATTCTACAAATATATAAAATATAAGTTGTTCCATTTCATGTATTAAGGTGCTGACGTGTTCAATCTAGTAACATTATTTGCAACTTATTCGGAAATTGCTTCTGATCAATGCTATAATTAGTATTTGTAGCTAACAAGAACTTATTGAAAGACCAGCGTTTGTGAAAAGAGGTACAAAAAAAAATGTGAGATGATTTAATGAATTGTATAAAAATATAATTAATAAAAAATATTGAACAATATTCATTGTTTTTTTTTATATTTTGTTGTTGTTGTTGTTATATATATGTATATATATATATATATATATATATATATATATATATATATATATATATATATATATATATAGGTTTATACGTATTTTAAATAGAGAATTTGAGGTAGTTGGTTCTGAAAAAGATGTGCTTGTAAGTATGTGGTGTTGATCTATACTACGTACGGTGAGGTGTAATACCCAGCCAGAATGGCTTCCGGTACCACCGACCAATACCGGAACATCGACCGGGTTTGAGTATTTTAGTGGGCCTGATTTGAAGGTCAGGCTTAAGTCATTGGCTCTGCCTGTTTATGGGTGAATGAATGCCTTCTCATCGGACATATAAGAGGGGAATTTCTAGTGAATGCTGTTTGTTTGTAGTAATGTAAGATGAAGACGAACTACCATATTGTATGAACCAGAAATCTGGGTTATGTTAGGAATAGATGAAAAGTAAGTCCAATGGGTGTAGTAAAAATAGTTTGAAAATAACACCGGTGATAAAAGGTATGAGAAGTAGTCGTTGTATGGTCATGTGATGTGGAGTGATGAAAAGAATGTAACGAGGAGATTATGAATGTAAGTATTAATTTAGATGGTTATAAGAAAAGAAAGATAAGAAAAAACAAGAAGGATATAACGTATTATTGAAGGGCATGGAAGGGATTGTCATATTGTGCCTTCCCGAAATACTTTATACTTAAACATATTCATTCTAATTGGGAAAAGGGCAAGTGGATGATGATAGATTTTTTCCATATAAATTCATAATGTTATTTTTTAAGTTTTAGTTAACTTATGAAGCAAAGATAAGTTATATTATATTTGCTTTCTGACCACTGTTTCGTTCACGCTTAAATCGGTTATAAAGCGTTTTTTGAATGAACTCTACCGGATTGTTCTTTTATAGGCTGCAATCATATTACAACTGCAATTAAATATAAGTATAGCCTGTATTACTCACGGAAGATATAACTTTCTTATAATGATATTTTTGAATTGGTTCATTAATTTCATAGTTCATAAATTACGTATGTAAACAAACAATAATCCACTTACAATGTATCAGTTGTTGGGTAGTACATATGAATAAAGTTATTTTAGCTTTTTAGTTTTTTGGGTTTTGGACTTGTTTTTAGAAAACAAACGGATAAAATTCACGATACAACGAAAAACATTGGTTACAGTGATGCTGACTGTCTCTTCAATCGAGTGGTGACAAACACGACTACCGTACTAAGGGTCTTGATTCAATGCCCAGTTGCTGTATGCAATACTCGTTACAAAACTGGTAAAAAGTGGTTATTATATTTAATATCTGCACCTCAGCCTACTCTGCAAGGGATTTAATTGATGTTATTTCTGTTATGCATGTATATACATATATATTATGTTTGTAGATATTAGACGGGGAGTAGACATACGACCACGTCAGAAAGTTGTCATACGAAGCTGGACCCACTGGCTGGTTTAATTTTCAAAAATTATTTTGTCTTTCTTACCTGATTCACAGCAGAAACGTACATACAAAAATATCAACTGAATTCATTGATGAAGTAAAAAGTCTACGTCCTAACTGCTCTACCCATCATAATGACTCTTCGCCATCATGTCGAGGGCATAACAGGATTGTTTTTTTCCTTTTACAGCTTAAGCGAGGCCGCTGGAATTTTATTTTTAAAATGGGTATGAAATATTATGTCGACAATGGAATACTTGCAAAATAATAATATTTTAATGAATGAAAAGGAAAATATTAATTGATACTTCTAAGTGATTTTGTATTTTTTTCTGAACGCTAAACAAGATTGATGTTACGAGGGAACTGCCAATGCGATTCGTTATTTTTCGTATAAATTTTTACGCCTCAACGCATCACTCTACTTTCCGATCGCTGTCGGAAACTACATCGTTTTATCTATTTGAAGTATATTAAAATTAATTAAAAATATATTTCGCTCGGATTCATATGAAGCATTTGCACTTGATTCATTAGTTTTTATTTGAAATATTGTAACAATACCTTCCCTGTGTGTGTGTGAGTGTAAAAGTAAAGTATGTAGTTGCAAAAATTATAGGTGTACTGTGGAATACAATAACAAAACATGATTTATTTACAAAACAAAAGAATACTCAGATATATTAAAAAACACACAATGTATTGAAATTTGTTACAGTCACTATAATTATAAATAGCGTTACGTTATAAAAAAAACACAAGCGAAATATTTTCTACAGCATCAGTCTTTTATGTACTATAAGTGTATAATCGAGCTCATTTTCCCGCATGATTAGTAATGTAGGTGCTCCAATGAAACAACCGGTTCTAATATTATCTCGATTAATATTATCAATAATATTCAATAACGAATAAATATTATTAAGTAATTTTGAGGTATGATGAGAATATTAATGATACCAATTAAAACAATGCTCCAATTTTCGGTAGCTTGATTCGCTTTTTTAGTAGGACGGTGAAGTTGAAAAAGACGTGAGGAATAGAATGAAGTACGGTAAAAGAAGTGGCGGTAGGTCTGGAACAACATGTGATACCAAATTACTTCTTAGACTTGCGAAAAATTACAAATCGGTCGTTAGACAATTCATATCTTAAGACAATGTGTATTATATATAATATAGTTCTTCTTAATATTGTTTTCTAGTTTAAACATTATTAAGCTTTCATTCACTTTGACAGCTAAATATTCTTAGTTATTATCGAGTTTATAGTGTAGTGCTGTGACTACAATAAAATTACTATTAGTTTTTTTACCGATTAATTATTCTTTACAATATTTTTTCAAGTCTGTTCTGTAACTTTTTTTGTCTTGTTTATTTTTTTATTACCTTCACAAACGTATTTTATGTAAATAAATAAATTTACATGATATGATAAAAAAAAATGTTTAAAAAACCCCCGATGTATAAAAATTCATCTAAAAAGGATAAAAATAATATTATTATATACTTACTGAAGTCTTTGCGTCGGGGGATTGTTGTACGTACGATGGCGTTGTTGTTCATTTCACCAAATTTTCGGAGATAATGCATGAAGACTTGGATTATACAATTTGATATTGTTATTTCGTTATTTGCCTTGGTAATTTACTTGCATTTTGTATTCTTCCTTTATTAAGCGGTCCCCGGACGCAACGACTTTAATAAGTACATAATAATATTATTTTTATCCTTTTTTAAAATTATTTTATTTTTTTCTATGTAATAGTAAATAAAATTACGAACACACCAAATTAATTTATTTATGTTTTTACTATCAATGTTGTATAAAAACCTTTGACCTGCACCAATAAAAGCTCCATATCTGGGAAAAGACTGCTTCTATTTTGACTAAACATAACTAAGAACCATCTCGACGCACCAAGCTTTCGATTAAAAAAGATCGCATTCAAATCCACCTACGCGCTTGGCTTCTACGTTGCCACAGACAGGCACACAGAGATACAGATGAAACTAATAACACCTCTTTTATCGTATAGCTAAACGTGTATATCATAACTTCAAAAATAATGGTATATAAATATTTCTTTAAAAATATATTATATTTTCTATAATTTTACTAAAATTAATCCGGTCTAAGTGAATTCAGCAATCATTTTTAGTGATTTTGTATCTAAGGGAAGTCTTGTTTAAGCTGCTGTTAAAGTGTCAAATAAAATTCTATGTTATTTCTTAATGTTCGGATACTTTTGAAGGTCCATGAAATTGGTGAAAGAAAATAATGTTGAAATCATCCTGATCAAGGTAAAAATAATATTCTTTTGGCTATGTTGACTTTTTATATATCTTTAGTTTGATAAAAATATTAATTAATATTATTTGTTTATTAAAGAAAATCTTTAAAACTCAACAAAAGTAAACGTGAACGGTTTAATACTAATAATATCCATTTTTCACAGTGTAACTCCCATCTAGTGTTGAGTGCTTCTAGTAAATCCGGAATGACCTGCCGTCTTGGGTTTAGGTTGTTACGATATATCAAGCTATAAAAATTGCAACTTGTCTTACACAGCAGACTCACATATCATTTTATGAGGACCAGCGCTTGTTACCGTCTACAAAAACATATATACTTGAAAAATAAAACATTTTGTTTGTTTTGTATTTACGATTTATTATTGTTTATTTCAAACATTTCTAAAAAACAGTAATAAACTAATAAAGAATATAATTTTCTTAAGTCACGAATTTATTTATTAATATAAGTTAAGTAAGCAAATGAAGGAAAAAATACATTTGAAATTATCTAGTTTCTGATATTAATTCATTCATTAAAATACGATTTCTAAGAGACCTCGTCTTTTCTTAATCACTTGAATCTTTAATGTTAGCTCCAGTCTATTTCAGTAACCACTTGTTTCTATCAAATACAACTCATGAATACTATGTGAAGTTATCATCAATCAAAAGTTACAAAAACGATTTTAATAAAATGGAAATAATTTTAACAATAATCTGTTTGTTTTACTGCTCCGAGCTCCAGACTCGACCGAATTCTCATTAGCTTTTTAGAGCTTACTTGAATATTCTTTCTGGCAGATTATATATATTATTACTTACGTCAAGATATGAAGAAGTTGAGGAAGACCCCATTCCTAAACCTATACGATATTTTTATTTCGCGTATAAATTTCGTACGCATCCGATAACTGTAAAAACACGTCGCTATAAAATGTTTTACGAGCGCTGAATAACTTCTTATGCGTACGGAATTGTAAAACAAACTAGGAGGTGATTTAGTGGAATGCGAACTTAAAAGTATTTGGTTATATCTTAATTAACAGAAGTGGTTGAAGGACTAGCTTAAACAAATGGCACTGACAAGCATAACAATATTCAATATATAACAGCCGTGATACTGGTCTCAGTTGTATTTAATTCAAAACTGTTTAGAGACGGGTTACACGGTTTTTCATTAATGTATGTACATATTTAAATACCAGGTACTTAAATTAGTTTAGAACAATGTATTCAAGAGAGAGCAGATGTCGTCAGATCTGTATGATTGAAAGTATTTTTACGGATTTGACTCGAGTATAATTAATTAAATTTTAAATATACAATTTGAATTTAATCCGACGTTTCGAATGCCTTAAAGCAATAGGTTTTATTTTTAGACGAGATGAAGGTGTCGGTCAGTAAGTCAATTAACTAATAAACATAATAAAAACATATTTAGTTAGTTAACAAATTAAATAAAAATGTAATTAATTATACGAGAATTTACCGCATAAGAATAGTTTTATTTCAATGAGTAGCACTCTTGAAAAGCTTAGAAAATACTATAGATCCATTTGATTATAAAAATGATTACTTAGCAGTTTTTACTACTGAAAATATTTGAAAAGATGAGGTTCAACGACCTTGTAAAATTATTAAATTACAAATATTTTAATAAATAATACAAGGAAACATAAAAGTAGTCTGTAAGTTATTGTAAGGAACTAATCTTTGAAGCTATCTTTTAGGGACTAATAGATTTAAAAAACTTGTCGTTTACCAGATCTGTCATATGCAAGGCACTGTTCTTAGAATATCGGAACCAATGGAGCATTTTAGGTACAAAGAGTCTGCAGGCGCCACTTCGCCAGGTGTGCCTCGTTCCATCCCGTTCCGCTTCGATGATCCGACCCTTTGATTTTCCACTTTGTGCTCATCGCTTGAAATAAACCAGACGAGACAGAATGTAACCACATGATTAAATAATATATAGATACAAAGTATCATACAATTTAGTCGCAACTATTTCGTGAACTATAGGTAACCTTCTTACATACAAACTAGCGTTTAGGTTAGACTCATATTTTGCATAATTAAAGAATTACGTTTGGGGTTTGGAAAGCTATTGTTACAAAAATATATATTTTTTTATAAAATAGTATTGATACAATGAAGCAAAAATTTCGTTTTGTTTTGTTGTAACAAAATATATTTGCTTAAAAACAAGAATAATGACCTAAGCCCATTGTTGATTGCTCTTTATTAAATTGGTTTCCATTACTGTTATTAGCTTATTGTGGATATTAAGACAATAAATATAATTATTTAATTAATTTTGTAAATAAAATATAATTCTCAATTAATTCGTGGCTTGTATAACCAAGTCAAAACCAGTTTGCTTGTTTTGAAGTGTTGTCACATAATATTATATTTTGTAAGCAAACTTCTTACATTTAGGTAACAAATTTTCGTTCAAATCATTGACAGGAAAATGCCCAACAACTAAAATAAGAGCTCACAGACAATTGTTATTCAAAACCTACGGCAAAGAATTTCAGTGCTGAGACGAATTTTTAGAAAAGATCCTTTTCAAGTTTTGGTGAGAGACTCTTCGCAAACAATGTTGGAAAGCACAACCACGTATCTTTGATAAAGTTTGAAAAGCTGAATTGAATTTTTAAAGTCTTCACAAATTCTTTCATATGTATAAGAATAAGCTCCAGTAAAAGTTCAAATGAGATCAGAATAATAAACTCACTTAAACACAAAAATATATGAAAATTTTATTAGCATTTTATTCTTACACTTATTATGTAGTATAACGATTGATATCAAGTTATTTCACCTTTGACCTTATAATCTTCCCAAATCTTATAATCAATCAATCAACTTATAATCTAAACAAAAGCCGAGCTCACGTTCAATAATATATGTGCTTACAATGGATTGATCTTTATGAGAAAGAGTTACACAAGAAAAATATAAATATTATAGTGCTAAGAAGCAAGTCTCTACTGATATGACGTATGATATAACAGCGTCGAAGATACCGAGATATTGCACCGACCCCATATTGGTATAAGGAAACTTTGATTGATACTTCTAATTTTATATATAAACATAATAACATAATATTTCATATTATTTATTAACTGTCCAATACCCTCAACATACTTTGTGTGGTACTTTATCTTTATATCAATATCTTTAATTTTATCATTCGTACAAAAACCTATTGTATTGTAACTACAATATTGTACAAGAAATTTCCAAATATTTATATATATATTAGGTACATAAAAAAACCTCATTTTAAAGTCAAACGTTTTTTTTTAGAATTTTATTTCATAAAAGAATAGTTATTTAATTTTGACTATACTGTTATTAAATTTTGAAATATAGTAAAACGAAAACCAGGATATTCTTTAAGAAATATTATTATATATTATAACTTTGTATATTATATATATTTTTATATCTTTTTTGTTGTATTATTTTTTTTACACATCATATGTTTTAAATTTTTTCGTATAATCTAATAATGACTATAGATTTATAGACTCGTTCCGCTGAAACTATGTGTATTTTGCGGAGCTAGAACCTTTGGCCGGTAGCTAATCGGCTTTTAATTTAGTAATTACCAGTGATCTGATAAAACCTAGCAGTTAACGATAGATAACGTAACTTCAGCATCCATTTGAATATTAATGTTAAAGAGAAGTCAGCCTGGAGTCAGTCTTTATTTTTTAAACAAGGGGGAAAGATTGTTGAAATTAAAAATGCTTACCCTCCTTTTTGTTGTTTGGTTTTTTAAAAGATTTAAACAATGCAAAAAACTGAATTATGCGGATCGGTTTACGAAAATCTGTAACAGGTGGGTAATATAATAATCTTTATATAGTGGTTACATTTATTTTATCTTAATATAATAAAAAAATTCTTCTCCTTCTTTTACTTATTAAGTACAAATGTAAAAACCAGTAGCAAGATTACATATTAAGACTGAAGGTCTTACAATAATGTTAAATTCATAAGACAAAAATTATCACTCTCGGAGTTTACTGATTGCAAAAAACAAATGTCTGTCTTTTATAATTTGGTCCGGCGTCCATTTTGCATGATTTTACATGAATGAATGCCTAATTTATGCAAATCTCTTTGAGGCTCTGTTGCAAGGGTCCGGGTCGCATTATCTTGTTTAAACAGATATATTCCATTAGTTGAGCTATGTATACAAAAATCTACTTACATCTATTTAAAAATTTAAAAAACTTGTAACTGAAATGGGGTTTGAAATGAAAAATTGCATCTACACATATTGTCCCGGTGCTTTGCCAGTTGAGTCTTTCATCTTTACTCATATTGGTGTTTATAAATTTTAGTATGTTATGTTTCTTTTTCATAGCTTGGTTGTTTTTGTAACATTTCCTAAGACTTGATGTAATTAGACTTAGAACGTATTGATTTAATTTATATGCGTGAATGTAAACTAGAGAAAAATTACATATATCTTTAAATTATTTAGTAGGTAAGGATACGTCAAGTCTGTAATAGGCCTAATTGTTATTATCTTTTTGGCAAACTAACTGACCGAACTTAGATCTAAGTTATAAGGTAATTTCAAAGTCAGTTACAAATTAATGTTTGAGATTACCAACTAACTTTGATCATATCTCGAATCTGTTTCGAATTATCCGATTCAAATTGAGAGGACAGAAGCACCCACAACTTATATTTAGAAGTTTCAATTGAACTGTGTGTATTCAAATTATCTTCTATGAAGATGATTAAAAATTGTAGAAAGATACCTCATATACAAAAATCATGAGAAAAGTTTTGTAAGCTACATATAAATGCCTCTATCCACATAGAGATCTCAATATTATTCAAACAGTAACAAAACATTGATTATCTTTCCATTGTTTCCTCTTTTAAAATATATTTTTCTTTCAAAATATAAAATTGTTTCTTACTGCACAAGTTATATGAAAATTGTGTCTAATAATATAATGCGAGCATGTATAATAATAACTTCTCTTTGAATTATTTAAAATACGTAGAACCTTTAATACCATTTATTTTCTTTCAATTAAATAAAATAACGATTAAAAACAAATACAACTTCGAGAATATATAAAACCACAAAATAATTCCTTCTATTCGTTCAACGTATATATTCTCATCGACAATAATACCACGTTTAATCTTAATGAGTTATCTCTGGCAAGCTGGCTGGGCGTTTTTGCAAAATCATGGGAAATAGCGTTTCTAACTGCTTAAACAGCAGCTTCCAAATTATTTGTAAATGGTTTTTGGCAGCTGACCAACATTTTAGATCTAATTGTGGCATCCTACTTGTAAGCGTTTTCAAATAAAATAATTAAGCTGTCACTTACTAATTTTGATGATTTTATGATTCTAAAATATTACTTTACTATGATAAGAGATAAGATATCTCTATTATAATAAATCAATATTAAGGTTAACTATCTCTACTTGAAAACTTGAAGCAGTTACTTGCATTCGGTTCCAGAACTTAGAATCTCATGTCTGCAATGTGTTTCAGAATTTGATTTGGTTCGTAAACTTTCAATATTTCAAGTTATTGAGCCCACTTGAAGTTTAAATTTCACTCTTGTGGTAACTTTCTTTATGATTAAAAAAATGCTATTTTAGTAAGGTGCGATATCCAATTTCTATGATATCTCATTTAGTATAAATCTTTTTTTTTTAATATAAATCTTTTACATATGAGTAACTATTTTAATTAATAATATTGTTAAAGTTAGAAAATATTTTAACATTGAATTACTAGATAACAGTTTTCTGAAAAACATTTGTTCAATGAAATAACTTATTATATTCATGTTTTAATACAAGAAAAGCCTACAAAAACTGAGTACCTTACGGATTTCACTTTCGATGACCTTTCCACGATAGATTTACATATTTTTATATAACCCTTCTTCGAATTTACGTATCATCTGCTGGCAATATGAAATAAATTGTGCCAAAAATTCAATTTCCTAGGTTCGGCGGTTTTATTATAGTCGATGTTATTCGGATTATTTGAGAATTGGAAATATTTTATTCTAAGGTTTTATTTAATTCAAATTGCAAACGGAGTTTAATTATGAGTTATATCAATATACTACCCGATTCTTTCAAAATTGGCTAATAAATATATTGAATGAGGGAATTATACATAAAAATTAAGAATCCATTATCACAAATTGCTCTAAACGTTAAATAAATAGAAGCAAACAACTTCAAGTCTTTACTTACGATTGCAGTAAAAACGGATCAATTTAATACTGGGATGAGACACCGGTGTTATCGGCATAATTAAATACCGAGGATGGAATGTTCCGTAAAGATGATGCTTCGGTCCAAATATGATTATGAAGGTTTATACCAAAGATAAAGCGTACAATTTTATTGTAGTTAAGAGGTATTACTTTGAAAGTAGTTGCTTGTAAATTTTTATCTTATCTGTGTGATTAAGGTTACATGAACTTAATTTCATTTATATAGTGAAAGGTACTTTAGTAAATATTATTTACAAAAATATTCTTTTCTTCTTTATTGTTACCTCTTAAAAGTTTAATAAATACAAAATCCAAGAACATACACGTAACTGTAATCTTTGACTGCTGGTATATATTCTCTTATTGTTATTTAATTATAAGTTAGGTTTAAAGTTTGTATGTTATTCCTACAAGAAGATAATACGTAATAGTTACGCAAGAATTAGTTTATTACTCTTAGTGGTTCCCTGATGAAAACGAATATAGTTATATATAAGAATAGTTACTATAATTAATTATTACAGTATTTATGACGTGAAGAGGTTCGCTGGTAGTGACTGTATAGCGAAAAATGAAGATCGGGTCTTATGGCGTACCCTGGGTGAGGCCTACGTTCAGCAATGGATTGCAATAGGCTAAAGTGGTGTGATAAGATAGTGTATTTAGAAATGTGTTGCATTTTTTAACGATATACATATATATCTATACGTTTCTATTATAATAGTATATATTTCAAATATAATTGTAATTATGAAAATATCAATTAAAACTATCAGTTTATTAGAATAAGAAGAATGATGAGCCATTTAGCAAACAAAGTCAAGTTAAAAACAGATATCAGTTCTAAAAATTTATATTGATTTCATACCGTTTAAGCTGAGCTATGACTTGTAACTTTGCGAGAGTATGGTCAAAGCATCGTATGGAAGCTTCAAATATTTTAGAATACCGCGTGGGTTCAAAGAATTAATAGGCTCAACCTACTTAAAACCAGTTTTGGGTAAAACATCGGTTTATCCTTTCCTTTCTCTTTTTTCCCTTTCCTTTTCCCATTTTTCCTTTTCTTTATAAAAAATTATAATAATAATATCCTGAAAACTTTTAAACTGTTAGTAAATAACAAACTTGTAAATGGATGTCTCATATTTTTCATTAAATACTGGAACTGTTATTGTGTTAAGAAGGTATTTAAATAAAAATGTTTACTTAAGCAATTGTTCCAAAATTTTTAGAAATGAAACTAGGTTACAGAGTACGTCATAAATACGACAAAGAATGTTTCCAATACGGATCAAAAAAGGTATCAAAACCCGTAAACCTCGAAGTTGGGTTCCAAATCCTAATTTAATTATCGCTTCAATGCGAGGATGAAATTAAGCAACAAATAATTTAAACTTTGTACGCTCGCTGGTTTTCGATGGTTGATTAAAACCGGTTAACTCAGTTATTATAGGTGGGTTGTCTGTCAATTTTGAAGTTATTAAAATACAAGTATAGGTTTATAAGGGTGCTGTCTATTCTGTAAATTAGTGGTGATATTAATTTTGATATGTTCTTAAATTAATTAGTAAACGTTGTTTTCATATAAATTTAGTGTTTTATAAAATTTCATGAAATAATGTAAATACATATATACATTATCGGTGTCGTATCGCCTCGTATCACTATCGTATTGTATTTATCCTCGTTTTCTCCTGAGATCAAACATTGTTACATACACAATGTGTTTTAAGCACGCTAATACAATAATAAAAAAATGTAAAAATACAATTTAAAAATGTTTGGATGAAAGTACAAAGGAAGCTAGAAATGGTGAATTATTTTTTATTAATTATATGCTTATTAATAAATGTTTCTTTTTTTATATAACTTAGGGCAATAATTGACAATATTCCACCTGATGGTGGTAAGGCGCAATATACTAGCAACTTATTCACTCTTCTTTTGAAGACACCCACATTGTATTCGGTCGAAAATACCGACGCAGGCAAGCTGTTCCAATCCTTTGCTGTACAAAGTAAAAAAGACGAAGCAAAGTGTTTCCTTTGGACTGCTAGAATATCCACAACAAAAGGATCAATATCTCCCGTGCGTCGGAACGTCCAGTGATGGAAGGGGACCGGGGGAAACAGATCGTGTAATTCCTGCGCACACTCACAAAAATATATTCTATAGAATACTGAGAGGCCTGCAATTCTACGCCTGTGTTCAAGGCTGTGGAGGTTGGCTTCGACCAATTCGGGATTGCCTATAAGCCTCTTAGCTCGCCTCTCGAAACTTTGCGGCAACAGCAAATATGTGACCAAAGTACTCAACACACGACCGGATCTGTGCTTTGTATAAAACAAGAAGCTATCCCGGTGTAAAGTACTGCCAGACCTTTGCAAGAACGGCAAGACTTGCTGCTGCTGCTCTTGCTCTGGACTCACTGAACCGACCAAAGTTGAGATTCGAGGAAATTTCTAAGCCTAACAACTGAAGGGGGTCACTGTATTCCAAGGATACACTTTGAAAAGTAGGAGCCAAGTTCATAGGGGTCTTTTTGGCGGTAAACAGATATGTCTGCGTTTATGGTGGCGTTGAATTTTACAAGATTGGAATTGCTTCATGCGGAGACTGCCTGAAGTTTGTCACTCAAACGTTGCACCATGGCTTCTCTTTCAGACTGCACTTGGACAGATCTTTCAGACCTGCCGCCAAGAATAAGACGCAAAAAAGTACCTCATTTCATCCCAATCTGCTGACTTGTATTTCCATACTCGCTTAAAACCATGAGGTTCGAAAGCTGGTGGGGAATATGTAAACACAGATTTCACCAGACAGTGATCGGAGATTCCAAAGGGGGAGGTGATCTCAACACGATACCTGTCCGGATCAGTTGACAGCAGAAGGTCCAGGCATTTGGCTGTATGGCCTACCACATCTGGTACCCTTGTCGCTTGCCTCACCAGCTGAAAGTGGTCAAAGGACAACGCAAAGTTCCACGCTTCTCTTCCAGCATTGTCGGTTTTCAGATACGGCAATAGCCAGTTCTGATGACAGGCATTAAAATCACCCAAAAAGATGAGCTGCTCTGAAGGGTACTGATGCAGAGCCATATCAGCAGCCTCACCGAGATACTCAAATAATCTAGTTGTCTCCTGGTCACCGCTGTGCGAACGGTAGACACAGGTATACAGGATTTTTTTTTGTAGAATTTCAAAGTGCTATACCATATGCAAAAACAATCATAGCGAGTTCTAAAAAACTCAGCGCGATCTATTGAGTTTTATGTAACTAAATTTGAAATGGTCATATGCTCATATTCAATTTGTTAGTTTATTAAAATTCAGATAAAACAAAGTAGAAATTTTAGCTTTATCTAAATTAAACCACATTCAATTCTGCTTAGATGTTTTGAAACAGTGCTTGATGTAAATTTTCAATTTACCATAACTTCTTTTTCCCTAAACCGATTTTGACGAAATAAAGTTTTGACACCGCTCCAGATTATATATAATTCACCTATGAAAACCGTGTTCAAATTCGTTGAGTAGTTTCGACGTTATAGACCGACAGACGAAAAAGCCCAAAAATTGTTTTTTTGGTTTCTGTTACTCGTTTTTAATCGGCCCTTATCAGTTTTTTGGAAAAATATTTAATTTACAGACGTTGGATTTTTACTGTCATATTATATTTGTTCAAGATAAATAAAATGCTTTAAATATATATTTTTATTATATTTATACAAACGATGTAAATTATATGAGTATTCAACCTATTTAACATCTGGAAATATTATAAATCTATTTCTATTAGTTTTTTCTATTGAAAGTAAAATTTATTTGACTTCGGCAAAGAAAATTATAAGGATCGATAAGAACTCACGGGAGACGTTTTGATGTTCAATAGTTTTTCAAATATATATTTTGATCTTCAATAGTTTTTCAATTATAATTAAAATAGTTTTTCAAAATTCAATTCAATTTCAAGTGGCTCCTGACATCTATTGAGACTTCCTAAGACTCTATTTTATTTTTATTCCTAGATGATACAAATTTTACGTTTATTACTAACAAAACCTCATTCGTCCTATCACAGTTCTTCAAGAGTACTCTCCAAAACTCCTCACCAAGTATCATTTCAGTATCAACAAGTACAGAAAAACCACTTTTCATGATAAAAAAGAATAAATGTATAACTGACTACTTCTGATGAAATTAATAAACAAAGAACGAACGAAAGTCTGACCATTTGAAACCCTGAAATCTCAAAAACTAAAAGGTTTAAGACTTTTAATATTTGCATAGGGGTATGTTTATGGAATAGCTGCCGCAAAGAAGGAACTTTTAATTGGGAATCAGTAAGTTTGATTAAAATAAATTAAGACCACACGAATAATTTTAAATCGAAATCAGTTAGCTACTCGGTTATACAACTAAAGACAAAGCCGACGGTGAAGCTAGTGATATTTTATTTATTACTAAGTAGATTTATCCCTTATAGTTTTACGGAAAATCTTCAAAATTAATGAATTATAAGACTAATAATAATTTGTCATGAGTAAGTCTATCTTAGTATTATCAGATTACCAATTCTAATAAGCAGCGAGTGTCGTGTTTCAAGGAATGAATTTAACTTATTCTGTAGTTTCTAAACTACGTATTAGATACTATAGAAATACTTCATGTACTGCTTACAATTTTAATAAGATTGAAATAAAATAGCGTATAATATGTAAAACCATAATTTCTTACCATTCTTATTATTTTATTTATAAAAATTATGAATAAATTATTAACAGCAGCGTTAAATTGTTTTCTACCGATTGATTAGTATTTATTTATTTATTTCATGTACCAGAGATTTCATGAACAACAAAAAAATATAAAGAGATCTCTTCCAGCTACCCATGAGAATTGGAAAAGAACATTTGTGAGGGCAGAAAAAGGTACACATATATTTTAACTATATATATAATACATACACTTACTCATAAATAAATATTCAGTAAAATATATAATGACGAATATAATAACTATAATACATATATATTTAAAAAATATAGAGCGCTTACATAAACTTACAAAAACATAAAACTTAAGACAGTGACAAATAGTGTTGCTTTAATTTTTTTTTTAAAGTAAGGACAGATCGGCTACTTGTAATGTCGTTAGGAAGTGAATTTCATAACCTCGCAGCATTTACGGTAAAGGATTTGAAGAAAAAGTTTGTACTATAAGAGGGGATATCAAAAGTTTTTACTTTGATGCAGGAGCGTTTGGGGCGATTATTAGGTAAGGATAGATGGAGGTGTGGATTTTTTTAAAACGTTGTATAGCGTGGTCAATATATGCATAGTCCAGCGAAGGCGGATGGGGAGCCACTTCAATTGATGCCGAAAATCTGAAACGTTGTCAAATTTGCGTAAACCGAAGACAAATCGAATGCATAAGTTTTGAAGACTGTCTAATATATTGAGTAGCTCTTCAGAAGCATCCAAATAGCAAACGTCACCGTAGTCGAGGAGGGGTAACAAGAGTGATTGTGCTAGCAAGATTCTAGTCCGCAGAGGCAAGAAATTCTGCAAACGCCTGAGAGAGTGGAATGACATGTGAACTCGCTCACTAGTTTCATTGACTTGCGCTGACCAACATAAATGTTTATCGAAAGTCAATCCCAGATTTTTAACCTCTTCCGAAAAAGTTATGACAGTGTTATGGTATATTACACTAGCAAGTTGGTTGAGGTGCAATTTATTAAGAAAAAATCTACGGCCGATTATAATTGCTTGTGATTTTTTCGTATTCACTTGGAGTCCAAAAGACTGCCCATTCTCTAATATTGTTCAAATCATTATTTATTATTCCGATACTGTGGTAATTGTCCTTAAGAGGGGAATGCATTTACAGTTGTAAATTGTCTGCATAAAGATGGTAGGGAGAAGATAATATTTTAGATAATGCATTTATAAAAATGGAAAAAAATAAAGAGGATAAAATGCCGCCCTGAGGAACACCAGCAGATAGATCAGCCCACTGAAAGGAGGAACCATCACAGCAGGTAATCTGTCGGCGACCATAAAAGTAAGTGTGAAACCAGTTAACCACGGGTGGAGATATGTTAAGGCTGCCCAAAACTCCTAGTAGTATGTCGAAATATACAGTATTAAAAGCATTGCTGAAGTCAAGAAGGACGAGGATAGTTAGGTTTTTGTTATCCATAGCGAGCCGTATGTCATCGGTAACCTTAAGTAAAGCTGTGGTTGTGCTATGTGCAGTGCGGAAACCGGACTGGAAAGGACTAAGGAGATGATTGGATGTTAAGAAGGTAGATAGTTGCTTAAAAACGACTTTTTTATAACTTTGGACAGGAAAGGAAGGATAGATATGGGACGAAACTGAGAGGGAGAGCTTGGATTATTGGATTTAGGTAGTGGGATAACATGAGCCAATTTCCAAGAAGTAGGAAAAGAATTGGTTGTTAAAGAAAAGTTGAGGATATGGGTTATAACAGCCAATATAGTGTCGAGCAAAGGAATCAGCATGTCACGACTAATGTTATCATTACCTACTACTTTGGAACTAAGATTTATTAGAGCTGCCTTAACATCACACTCCGTAATTTCTCTAAAAGTAAAACTGTCACAGATAGGTGGGGGGCAACCTTGTTTAATTTATTAAACACAGCTGATTTCTTTAAATTCTTTAAATCACTTATGATAAGTGAGAAAGTCGAAAAATGGTCATTTAGTAAATTTAAGTTAAAAGAATTATTAGAGGAAAGTAGAGATTTACCCACACCTAGCGACTTAAAAAGCCTCCACAGTTGTGAAGGTGTAGAATTATTAACGCAGAAATAAATAGAACGGCATTTCGCATCTCTACACATTCTGTTGCAGCGGTATAAACCGGTACGGCCTTTATATGGTTATCTGATTGATTTTTTTTTTTTGTGTGTGTATATATATATTTTAATCATATTAATTATTTTGCTTTTCAATGGGTTTATCTTAGATTTTATTTTGTATTTAAAGATGTTTTTTTTCACTATGCCAGTGAGTGTGGAATCTTATATGTTGGTTTGTATATTGTCTTAACAATATATTTAGTTTTTAGATTGCACATCAGAGCCCGTACCGGTTTATAAACGATTGACAGCTGTCAAGTGAAGAAGTCAATATGCAATTGAGTTTTGACACTTAATAATAATGAAATTAATATGTGGAAGGTACATAATATTTTCAAATTCAAATTCAAATTCAAAATATCTTTATTCAAGTAGGCATTTACACGCACTTTTGAATCGTCAATTACATTAAATTGGTCAGTATAGTCAGTCTGTGAGTAAACTACCACCAGCTCGAAATGCTGTTCTGCTGAGAAGAGCTGGCCAGAAACTCAACAGTTGCTCTTTTTAAATGAAATTAAACAATGTTTGACTTATACATTATAACATCAACCCTGCAAATGAGTCAACGACCCAAGTTCCATACATTTCGATCATCCAAAAATTCTTGAATTTTATAATAAGATTTATTTAATAATATACTTTTAATTTTAGATTTAAAACTATGAAAAGGAAGATATATTTTGTTCTATCTATCTATCTATCTACATATTTTGTTAATATAACATTAAGTATTGACTGAGTTTATACACAATGTTGTTATAATATACACATTGTTATAATACTGTACAAATATGAAGTCAAGACAAAAACAAAAAGAAATATAAATGTGAACCGGTTAACGCTATGTAAAAGTATAAGTAGAAATATATAGTATAAGGAGAAATATGAAACTATTGCCTTGTTTTTGTTCCTGAGTGTTCAATGAAAATGAAAACATCCCATTAACACACGCAACTCCTTCATGGATTCTATCTTCTTGCGACTCTCATCGAGCAAAGAGACAATAATGGTACCATCCATTCACCAGGAGTTCTTAACACCTAAGTGACGTCTAGCTTCAGTGAAGACTTTCTGCCGCGGTTTTGTTAGGAATTCCGATATTGAGACTCCAGAGCCCTTTAAGGCAGTTTTGGAATTCCAAATAGCAGTCCTCTGCCTTAAATAATTAAACCGAATCAATATTGGTCTAGGTTTATCCCTCTTGATTCCCAAACGATGGCAAACATCAATGTGAGAGACATCAAAACCACTAAAATAATATTTTATAATAGTGTCATAAATTGCTACTTCAGCTTTCTCGTTACTATCCTTAGGTATGCCATGGAATAAAAGAACTTTTTAGACTGTTGTGACTTTCAAACTTTCAAAACTGTCTCAGAAGAGGTTTATATAGTAGGGATATTATTATTTCAGATCTCGTTGCCGTTTTCCCGAAGGAACTTTCAACTGCTGGAATATAATGAATTACTCATGTTTTTGTTTGGATAGCAATAATAATATCCTTCGGATCAATAGTATGCAGAAATAACAGAGAGTCATGCAGCCTTTCAGATCACCAGCATTTATGGCTTTAAGGAACTTGGAAGGAAGAACTTATGCAAACATTATCGGAGGCTTTCACAATATGCATACCAATTTTGAGCCAAGTCAGACCTTTTGCTTCTAATTAGAATCTTAAAATTCTCCCAGAAGATTGAACCATAATCATCTGACTTACTAACTAATTGACAATGCGAAAGTCATTTAGTTTAATAATTTTCAATTTATCATTACTGGAATACTATTCTTTCTACTCGACTTATCAATATCCAAATAAAAAAACAAACAAACAAAATAAAAAAACAAATAAACGGTATAAAGCTTTGTCTAAAAATAATATCAGACAGTGAGTTCTAACATCGCAATGAGAGGCGATACGTATCTATGATCGTTCAAATTTGGATTTGAGACAAAAAGTGATACGAGAAGATCAGGTTTCTCTTTTACTGCGTGGGTCTGGATGTATATTTTTTATATGCATTAACGAGTAGGACAGCGAGCAAAAGTTGCCAAAAACGATTTTCGAGAATTTATACGTTTTGATTAATATATGCCATTGTTTCTGATATTGGTATTATTAAACTTTAAAAAATAAATGCTTAGTAAATCAAATTCAAAATAAGTTCGATAATTACAATTATGTTATTTTAGTAATATTTGGTTTGAATTATATAAAATGAGTTTTAGTTATCCAATCTTGGAAGGAACGGCTCCAAACGTGAAAGAACTGGAGCGTTACCCGTTTCTAAATTTACATTGGTCCCCTAGCCTTATGACCGGTTCCCTAAACAAATAACCATTTGGAATATATATTGTCATGTAAATATGTATGAACGCAAGCTTATTTATTTTTATATATTAAGGTGTTTTTGGTTTTGTATACTGATACTGATTTTTCTAAACTACACAATTTTATGCTTTATTAAACTTTAGGTACAGGTAGAGTATTTAAATTGAAAGATGCTAAAAGTGTTAGCCGTGCCTTGTTTAAGGACAAATTACAAATAAAATTTGTCATTTCAGATTAACCCTTAAGCTTCTGTATGTTAAAAAGAACTATTACAATTTTGTAAATAACAGACAAAAAAGTTTATTCACAAAAAAATCAAATGTATAAATATAAAAATACACTTGAAATAAATAGGTTTTAAAATATGAAGAGGAAATTGTTCATAAACTTATAACAATATCAAAATTTTTGTTGAAACTTTAAAAAATATGAAAGTTTTTAATGAAAGCCAATCTATTATTTTATTACTAATTAAACATATTGCTTTAGTTATAATCTCTTAAGTTTACCCTTAAAGGGTTACAAATGCGACACACATGGAAAAACTTGTAATATCGGTAAATCCGAGTTAAAGTCCCAGGATTAATACCGGGATAATGCGAGGGATATGAATCTCTGCACCTTATCACGTTTAAATCAGAAACATATTTCAGCACTTGATTAAACAAACCACAGCATTATATTAAGATTAAAACAATATAATATCTTACCTTATAAGCGAATACCTTACCTTATAATAAACTGTTACAAAACTATTCACACTCCTAATTTAAAGTATCCATCAACTGAGGTAATTTTAAGTATTAATTAAATACTTAAAATTACCTATTACAAGCATTCAAAATATCCTATTATTAAACAATATTTTTTTGAGCATGAAGTATTTAAATTTACTGTACGATTTTTTTAATGTAATATTTTATATAGGAATGTAATGTGACTTACTAGACAAAAGCTATACAAAAGCTTATGAAGACTTTTCAGTTGATTTTAATGAATTGAAAACTTTAATATATTTTAAGAGTTTGAGTATATTATAATACACTTTCATTTATTTACTTAAAACGAAAGTCAAACAGATCTTTAGATTTCCTTACCATTGTATTCTGCCAGCAACTTTGAATTATCAAGGTTTCTTGGGATTTTATAGAAAATGTGTATTTTATAGACAATGTTTTATAAACTTATTTAGCGTAATAACAGAGCTTTTCGAAATTTTAAAATACTACTTACTATCTTTATGTGTATCAAGTTCCTGTATTCACTTGATCAAAAAAGATTTTTGTGAGAAAGCAGTGCTGAGCGAAATAAAATGTTTATCACATAGCATTCATACAGAAGAATAAGAAACATTGCATCACCAGCCATATACTACCGGGAGTGCTTTTAGACAGATATAGAAGATAATCTATGGAAAAATTAAAACTTAAAGGGTTCTTGTAATAAAATGTTTGACATTAAAAGTAACTAACTACTGATAACATGCCCAAAAAAACTTATATTTTGATAATAAATCATTGTTACCATGTTTTAAATTAAACAGCTGACAGACCAAGGAAATGTAAAAAGAGAGTGATTATAATATTAACACCTATTTAAATAAAATATTTTGTTTGTTATTAGTGTTCATTTACGTTTTATCATATTACTATTGTCTCATATTATCTCATTCAAATTTTGTATTTCATATTATATTGGTGTATGATAAAGACTTCTCATCAAATTTGTATTATATTGTGAATATTTGCAAATTTAATTTGTAATAGAAACAGTGTTATGTAATATTGTCATACACCTGTAATGTTTATGTTTAAATAATCTTCTCTTATTTTGCGTATCAAAATAGGTAATACTTACGGGTTTTCTGCTGTCATTTAGTCTTCGTCATGAACCAATCTTCGTAAATTATTAACAAAGTGAAATAGCAGATTTTATAAAGTAACTTTTACAAAAATAACTTTAACATTTCTATAATTTTAGACTAATATCACATAACATATTAATTATCTTCGAAGTACATTTAAGAATTTTCTCTATTATTTACGGTTCGTAAATCATTTATCAAGGTTCGAGATATCTCGAGATTCCTTTGAACCTAATCGTTTTGCCTTCGCATAATTTCCTTTTCGTAAATACGCCTTGGAGCTATTAAGTTAACATCAAGTTCACGGTTAACTATCTAGTAGACTTTTGTGGATTAAACGTTTTAACTTTTACACCTTTAAATAATGATTTAACTCCATTTTATTGGTTGTGCTGTAAATATATTAAAGTTTTAAATTATTTCATATTAGCTGACCCGAAAAACTTCGTTCTAAACAGTCCACGAATGAGCAAATTTAAGTTTTAAAATGAATACACTATTACGTTTTTAGTTTTTATTAATAATATAAATTTAAAAAATCATTATTAGTATGCCTATTTAAAGCCAGCAAGACATTTGATTCTTACATAATGTATGAGGCATGACGTTGCACTCTTCAGTGAAGCACCTTGTGATAAACGTGTTCTTTGTTTTATTGTCAATCGCAAGAAAGAATACGGATGATGGTTTTCCGAAACTTAAACCTGCAACTTATAATTTAAAAATATGTGAAAACCATGCATTTTGTAAATTGATACCACATTTAAGTATTGTGCTTGCGATTTGTTAATCCTCATGGCGAATGCAAGACAAATCAGACATTATACTCGCTGGGATCATTTAAGTATTGATCTATGATTTTTGCAAAACGTATAAAATAGGTCCATCCGTTATAAATATTGTAACTAACACGACTTTCTTGTATATATATAAAAATGTATGGGGTACCTGTACGTCTGTAATGTAGTCTTACAAGATAGGTAACACAAAATATATATTTGTATGTATGTATGCATGTATCCTTTGGATGTAAAATCATGTCAAATACATTATGACAAACAAACATCTCATTTAATGTTACATGTTCAAAGTGTTCGCTGTTTACATTTCTGTACTGCGTTAGTTGACTTCTGTGTAAATGATAGATGGCTAATTGGAAGGAAATTGAGTTGCTATCAGTGTTATACTGTACGTAGGGTGTAGCGAGTATCTACTATAACATTCACATTATTTATATTAAAATTTAAATTAATCTATATTTGTATTATTTACTATAACTACGCACAATTATTCAAACAAAATATTTAATTTTATATTATATTTTATTATGTTCCACGAATTGTTGCTTCTTACAAAATAGTATGTGCTAATTGATAAGACCAAAAGTTTGCAATTTCTTTAATTTGATATTTTTTGTAATCTTACTAACATAAAGTTGTAGCAAAACGCATGCAAGGTTTTTACGTTTTTTTTAGTTCGTAGCCAATTCTGAAAAGAGTTCTATAGACTATTGATTTAAACTATAAAAGATATAAATAAATAAAATAAAATTGTTTCTCATCATCACAAACCTGCCTTAATCCTAGACATATAGCATCAGAGCAATATTTCTATTTCTACCATGCTCTTTTATCATGTGTCATCTCAGATGCTACTTGCTTCTTTGCCATATAATTTTCCACGTACTCTTACTAAATCTTTTTCAGTCGGCGTCTTTTTTTTGCAATTCAAATCATACTTAGGACTGTTCTCGTTACAATGTCAACCTTTAATTTTAAAAATATACAAGGGGAATAAAAAAAATAAGCCGTGTGACACAATTAAAAGAAAACAAGAACAGCCAACCGAAATTCTATTAAGTTGTTCAAATAATATGTACTTTCCTCAACGTTTGATAAAATTATCGAAAAAGGACGCTGAGTTTGCGGTGGATCCCTCTTTTAAACCGATATTAGGGAATATTGTAATCCGAGTATGATCGAGAAAATATTGGCTCTGCGGCGTCTTTAGACCAATGACTAGGCAAAGGTGATCCAAGCAGGATATTTTATGTTTGACCATTTTTATACAAAACGGCAATTTTTCATCTATTCCATATCTTGGCATGAATATTTTATGTTAAGCTATGCCTCGGTTATTATAGCTAGTTTTTATGAAGATACATAGTTACTTTAGATCTAGGATAGTATTGATTAGTTATTATAATTAAATAATTGATTTTAGAGACAAGGAGGACAAAAAAATGCAAATTAAAACAATTAATTATGAAAAAAAAAATGGTACAGTGTAAAATAAAAAAAATACGTATAACTTATACAAGTATATCGGAATAATGTTAATAGAAAATGTATATGATTATTCGTGAGATTTTCTAATAAAACCCGCGGATATAAACGTTTGTTGTCCTTTAGCAGTTTATGGGTCAACCTGACTTTGCTACTACTGACATTTGAAAGCGAAATATATAGTTTCGTATATTTAACCGACTAGTATAATAAAAATAGGTTTAAAGTTCTAAAGATTATCCTTCTCGCAGTCGGAAAAATAATAATGGATATAACAGTTGGTCCATCGTAGAAGTCACTTAGTATCTTTATCTTTATCTTTATTTTCGTACCAAGCGTGGAGTGTCATATGATATTCTTACATTACTATTATAAAGCTGGAAATCATGCCACAGATGAAACTTTATAATGTGATTATGATAAATGGGTAGCTTTAAGCTGTTTTAAGCATGTAACGTAAATCATGATCTGCTGAAACAATCTTCTCTTATAATCCATCTCAAATTATTTTCCGGTTCGTCTAACTGGAAAACGCAGTGCTACAAATTTAAAGTTCGTAATAACATGTCAGATTATTTAAATTGTATGGAATAATGTGACTGGGGACACACTAGGTAATTATGTCAAGTCATACCTTTAATTACGTTTTTTTGACAAACTGACCTGTGAATGACACCCCAGGGTTGAACCCTGACCATTGTATAGTATTGTTACAGTAGGTAATCATATTTGCGTCTGTCTGATTATTTGTTAAATATTTGATAAAGATACGTTTATGATTTCTTTTATTATTTTGCGCTGTGTATCACAGCGCTATAAACCAGGTTCGCGATAAATATGTGTTAATTTTAGTAACACGCTCAACATCATTAAGTCGGTGTTGAGTAGGTTTTTGGGTACATACGGTAACAAACGTTGTCTTCCCTCTAATTAGGTGCAAAGCAAAGCACATTTTTTTATCTATCCCAATCATTATTGATTTAAAATTAATTTTATTAAATATTTAGCATGTTAATGCTATAAATATACCTTTTTACCCACATAACTAACAATCCTATCGAAAATCCATAATGTTTTACAAAAAAATCTTTAAAATAATTCCCCAAATAAAAACAGTTTTCTTTTAAAACATCTATATTTGAACTAAAATCGAATCTCTACAACCCACTATCTCTGAATGGAAAGATCTTTGTGATAGAAAAATAGCTCAAGCTTTTAGCAGCCAAGTCTGAAGAATTAGAGATAAGAGAAATAGAGAAGAATAAGAATAAGATAAGAGAAATAAAAGGAATAAAAAATAAGATGAGAGATATTAGGATCTCGAACAAAAATTCTCATTGTTCATCTCCATATTCAAGACAGTAAGAATATGAATGCCACTTTCTCCATAATTAAAATAATGTCTGACCAACTTAAAATTCTAGACATTGTTGTTTTGGTAAAATTTCATGATCTGGTTCTCAGAAATAAAATTTGGTTTGCCAAAACTAACTTGAAGAATTTGGGTATCACGTTCGAGTTTCTCACAATAGTACGATGTATTTGTGGCAGCACAGCAGCGGTTCGGGATTTCGAAGTGGTAGACCAGGAATGGTTGTGTAATGATCAGTGCAGCTGATGGTTCATACAATTGTATCACAACCATGGCTGAATTTAATAATTTATCTCCATCTCTTACTGAAGTGCCATCACCTAACAATACTTCTGCTACTAATTCAACAGGGCCTAATCCGGCCAAGGATAGCCAAATCATCAATGCTAGGTCTGAAAGGGTGGCAGAGAAGTAATCGTAAGTACTAATAATATAAGTTATATGTTTCGTTTATTTCCCAAAATTATAGAAGTTTTATATTTGTTTGATACTGGTGGGTGAAAGAATATAAGTTACCAGTCTTAAATTTTACTTTAGTTTATTTTAGATTTATTACTTGTTTTACATTAATATTATTATTTTTTTGTTTATTGTTTTTTATTATTATTATTTTAAATATTATATATTACTATTTTATTTATAAGTATTATCACCACTTCTATTTATTTGTATATTATGTATTATTATGATTTTTGGTAATATTGATTATATTATTTTCTCAGATGACGACAGTGCTAATTATGTTACCGCTGCATCTTTCCAGTCCCTAATTTTTATAATCTTAATCTTATCCCATCCAACGCCTTTCAATTTTGATCTAATTGTTCACCATCTCTCCTCAATATCTGCATTGTTTTAATCTTACAGCATGCTGAAAGTCAGCTGAGGCCTTCTCATATTATGATTTAATTCAATATTGCGTTCATAAAAGATCTTAATGATAATGACTGGGTTGCGATTTTTAATGCCAGGACGATTGATGAAAAGTTAGTTTTTTAATTCCTTCCTAACTAGTTTTTAGACAAACGCGCTCCGTTCCATTCAATTACCGAAACATCTACCTGCACCAGGATATTAAAAATCTTATGTTGAAACACAATAAGTCTAGTCACAGTTGACAATCTCAATAAGTACAAAGAGATGCGTAACCATTACAATAAGGTATGCAGAGATGCTCAGCGACAGTACTTACATAGTACTATCTTGAACAATAATTCTGAAAAATAAAAATTGGAGACCAATGAAATCACTTCGCATTGGTCGTCAAACTTCTCACACTTCACCTAGTCTAGATCTAGAAGTTATAAACGACTTTTTTACATCTTCAGTGTCACTAGACTGTAGGTCAAAGCAAAGTACTCTTAATCATCTTAGCTCTTTACCCTTCCCTAGTATTCCTTCCTTTTATTTTACCCCTGTTACTAACGATCAAATCAAATTTCACATACATGAAATCAAATCTGATGCCACTGACAGTGCAAGAATTAACCGCAAAATGATTCTTATGATGCTTGACTCTATTTTTGCCATTGTTGTCACATATTTTAAACTTCTCTCTTTCTTCTTACAAATTTTCCCGTACTTGGCGTAACGCTGTTATCATTCCACTACATAAAATATAACCCAGTAGCTCAATTCCATTTTTGTCCAAATTTCATTATTCCCTTTTTGTGAAAAGTACTAGAACGGATAGTCCATTCTGAATTAAACACATTTTATCACCTAACGCAATATTCTTTCTCAATATCATTCCGGCTTTCAAAAGGTACATAGCACTGTTACAGCCCTTGTAAAAGTTTGCGATAGCCTACGTCACAACATGGACAACAAGCCTTGCTCAGATTCAGCAACGCCTTTAATGCTGTTGATTTCGACGTACTTTTTGGGTATTCTTAGGTCTATTAATGTTTCTGATTGTGTCATTAAGTGGTTCCATAGCTTTTTGTATGGCCGTCATCAGTATATTTCTTCAAATAATAAATCCTGATCCTATCAATCTCTCTCTTTCGGTGTACCACAAGGTAGTGTTCTATCACCTCTTTTCTTTATTAATACTGGTACTATATTTCTTACATCCTCTTTCCACCTTTATGCTGATGATGTACAGATTTATGTTACTTCTCTTGCTCACGATATGGATAGTGCTACGTAGGGACTCAATCATGATTTGGAACATATTAACACTTGCGGCAGGATGTATGGGCTTAATGTAAACCGTGAAAAATCTCAATAAATATTGGTCGTAAGTCCTAAATTGCTAGCCAGAGTCAATAACCAATCCGTACCTGCCATAATGTTTGGCAGTTCTATCTTGACGTTCTGTTAGACTGTAAAAAATCTTGGTATCATTATAGACAACACTTTTTCCTAGCCCACGCAGATAAGGGAAATGGGTAGAAAAATATTTGCTACTGTAGGTTCACTAAAATGTTTGGAACATGTTCTACCAACAAAAATCAAAATAATGTTAGTTCAATCTCCTTTAATTCCTCTTTTTGACTATGCATATTGCTGTTATCCAGAAGTAATAGAAGAACAGATAAAAAGCTACTGCGGTTACAAAATGTGTGAATCAAATTTATATTTAACCTACGTAAATTTGATCATGTTTCCGAATTCCGTACTCAAATAGCTAACCATCAGACAACGCCACAACTTACATATTCTATTCCTTTTATATGTCTCTACAATACTCTATCTACCTGCTATTTAAAGGAACGATTTATTTTTTTGGGTACTGAAGGTTCAAGTCAACGATAATAAATTAATGCTGCCTACGGCTCACACTAAACACTATATATAACAAATCTTTCACGGGGAAAGCAGTAATACTCTGGAATATGCTTCCTTCACATATTCGTAGCTTAAAATCCTTGCATACATTTCAAATTAATTTATTTAATTATTATCTTTCCTTAGAGTAATTTATTTTTTAATATTTTTTTAATATAATACTTATAAAGTATGAATGGCCTGGATTATGCACCCACAGTGTTCTTTGATAAATAATATAATTATACAGACCTATTTAATTATTGGTTGTATAGAATGTACTCGATATAATATGTAAATAACATTTAATGTATGAAATGATGCTTTTTACGTTAATGTGATTGATGTTATTAAACTTATTCTAATATTTATATAAATGTTTGTCTAAGATAAAAATTATATTAAAAAATATATCTACACAATAGTTATTTGAAAAATATATTTTTATGAAATATGCTTAGTAAATCGCAGGTAAGACAAATTGTTTCACCGTAGATACAAATCCGACTTCACTCAACTTATGAGAAAATGAAATTATGCACGGAACGTCTTTGAAAACGCTAACCGAATTATATTAAAAGAAATTTCTTACAGGGTACTTAAAGAAATATATTTTATAACAAATTTTACTCATTTCGGGTATTTTTTTCTTTCAAAACTATTCGTATTATTTCTTTAATTTTAATTTGTATATAGTTTAACCCTTTGCGTTTCTTTTGTTTTGTTTGTTTTATATTCTTGACAATTCTTAATTCTTACATAAATACTGGATGATTTCAATGTTATTATCCGAGTTATCTACTGGCTTCTGCAACTGTTAAGATTGCAATTTTGCTCACTTTGTGCGGTTTCACACTTTTAAACTTCGCTTTGCTACAAAGCTGAAACGTTTATTAATATACTAATTCTTGAATTTTATTTCTTTTTGAACACAATCATAATCCATCTATCCTAATTCCAATTACTTGTGCACGGCGCAATATATCACAATTTTATAAATTTCAATAGATTTTTTTTTAAGACAGACCATCTCCGTAAATTTATTTTTCATCATATACCGATATATCTTCACAACTAAACAAAACGTTGTCTATTTTATATTAGAACTCTCATACCGCAAAGAATCGCCAACGACAGTCCTTCTATTCTTTAAAGCACTTTATGACACTGTTCACAAATACACTAAACTGTTTACCATTTAAACACTTAATTATCACTGTTACACAACTTAGTTTCTCGATCTCACACTCAGCGGTTTATTATAACTGTTACACTTTTATCACAATAATACCACCCCACAACTTGTACTCCCAATTTCACACAATGCCTTCTCTTAACCGAGCTGCGATTTATATACTTCTTATTCTTAGTCAAATCAGTATTCAATATTACATTTATTTTATCAATTAAACTTCTATACAGAGATTCAATTGTTTTAGTCAAATCAACAACTTATATCTTTAGTTTTAGTCAAAACCAAACTACTACATGTATAAAAGCTAACATTTATTAGGGACTACATTTTTTGTAACATTTCTTTAAGTATGTAATATAAATATTTTTTATTTGTTTAGACTGCTACTATTGACTTATTTAGGTTTAGCAAAATAAATAAGGCATTAATATAATTGATAAACCCAAAACCCATATTTACATATATAATAATACATATTTATTTAACCGCCTCGTTGGTCGAGTGGTTAGCGCAGACGCCTAACGTATAGCGACTCAATGGGGCTCGGGTTCGATTCCCGACAGAGATGTATGTAAATGTCTGTATTTTCGGGTTTAGTTGCTTATTAAATATATTCTCAGTATTTATAATGTGTATTTCTATGTATTTGTATGGTTGTCTAACACCCTTAACACAAGCTATTAATTTGCTTAATTAGGGGTTAGATCAATGAGTGTAATTTGTCCTGTATTATTATTATTATATAACATAATTTTTTAATAAATAATTTGAGATGATAAATAAAGTAAGTCATAAGAATGATGTTAAGAATGATTGATGTGAAAAAGTGAAAGTATTTAAAAACTAACTAAAGGTCTAAGCTAATATGTTCTTAACATGGGTTAGAAGAAGAAAAAGTATATAGAATGGAAATAAACCTCTTTTAGAAAAGTATAGCTTTGGCTTAGTATTAGCTTTGGTACACGATCACATTCCTTAGAATTTAAGTTGTATGAAACTAGATTTTTTTTATTAATATCTTTTGTCAAGGATATTTCAAGCATTCCTAAAATATATTTATAAACATATTTTAGGAATATAATATAATATCTATTAGATCAAGTTGCGATAAACGTATTTGCAAACAAAATATGGTTATTAAAAGTAAGATTTTTTTTGGAACAAGTACGAAAGGAAAAAAAATATTAATTGTATATGATTAGGTACTACATTATATATAATACATAAATAATATATATTGTGATTATAAAAACAATTAATTAAAAAAAATAATATCTAAAACATGGAATAGAGATGAATTAGTTTAAGTCACATTATTTGAAATAAGGCTTCTTTCGAAAGAAGCCAAACAGATGTCACCTATGTGAAGAATACACAATTTACCGAAGTGGATAGTGATACGATAGCTCAATTGATAGACCGACAGGACGGTTTTCCAGAGGTCGCGGGTTTGAACCCAGGCCTATATCGGCTTATTTTTCATTCTGTTATATTGAAAATTTAAATAAGCCAAGCAACATTATTTTCGAACCTAAATTTCGATTTTGGATCTTTACAATGCTTATAACATACACGGCAAAGTTAAAAATATTGGTTAGGATTTTGGAAAAAACATAAAAGATGTCACTGCCGTCCCCATAAATACGACCATATTATAAAGAATTCTCAATTATTCGATGTGGGAAGGGTAGCTCAATTGGTTTCCCAGAGGTCGCGAGTTCGAATTTCTCACCGTATCAGTTTTTTTTCATTCTATATTTATTTAAAGATGTCTTTAAAACAATGCCCTTATTTCTTTTAAAGACTTTTTATATTTTTCAAGTGTCTAAGTAGCCTTTTCACCTATTTTTTTTAATAACAAATAAATATTAATAACCTATTCAAAGAATTTTTTTTTTTGTATTAAGACAATATTTTTATGATGTATGAAATGTATTTATTCAATCGAGCAGGTACCACCGAAAAACAACCGTACATTTAATAAAGTTCATCTTGATAATTTCAGACCCAATACATAGTATAACTGTAGCCGCAGTAACACAGATAGACAAAGTTAAATTACTCAGTGGGTGTAATAAATAATATAAAATAAGGTTCAAAGTGACCAATTAGCAATTTGCGTAATAATGAATATTCTATAGCAATTTAATTAAAACCTCTTAGTGCTTAAAAGAGTTTTGCAAATCTAATAGTGTCATTTAAATTATTTCTAATGTCTGGTCTTTTGGATTTAATTCAATTTAAATAGGTAACCTTATGTGAATTACAGTTGAAAAAATAAACAGTATAGCAATTCTGAACGCATTTATTTGTGTATAAGAATCTCGTCTCGCCATCTTGAAAGTTTTAGTTTAAAAGCAATTGACTCTACATATTTGCTTTAATTATGTTTTCTGTAAACTGAAAAATTATTCGGTTTCAAAAACAAAAAGGCAATAATGCAAATTAGTTGAACATTAACTCAAACATACTCATTTCAAATTAAGAGCTAACACGAGGCCTATCGATTGGAATATTATGCTCCAAATTTATAACACGCTTTGTAATTATGGTATATTGAAGATCTAAAGTTTCGTGAAGAAGTTTGTGTAGGTGTAATACCTATGTAGTAGTTATATACACCGTCTCATGTTTACAGTGTTGAACGTGGTACTGACCAAGAAGTACATTATGTATAGTTAGAGGAGTACAGCTTGAGTCACTGACGTTAGAAGATATTAAGTCAAGCATGCCGTGGGATGCTTGGATGTATAAAATTACATTGTGATACAGAGAGCACTACACATATAAGAAACCTCCACCTACGCTTGGATGTATCGAGATTTATGATTCGGTTCTGAGTATTGATCAAAGAACCTTTTATAATTATATAACATCTTGTTGTTAATAACAATCAACTTCTCAAGAATCTTATTATGATAAACATCTGCCGACACCCTTTTCACAAAAATATGGTTCACTCACTCCTTGAAAAATAACATTTCACCAAACCATCACTGAGATCGGATGATGTCCACCTTGTACTAATATACACTCTGCTGACTAATTGTAACGCTCCTATATAGAGCTTTGATCATAAACTCGGCTATTTCTATATAACTAGATTATTTCGATTTTTACCTTTAACAGTTTTGATCTCTTTTTTCGTAGGAATACCATATGAACTGTCATGTCGATTTTATTTTTACAAAAAGTGGAGGTGCCATTGTAATTATCAAAAGCCCGGTAGACAAACATTCAACTTATACTAAGTAGGTATATGGAAGGTTAAAAAAATTGCATTTGGCTCCATTTTAATATGACAAAAAAATATTTACATCGATTGGCACTAAAATGAGAAACCAATCATATTCATGTAAGAATAACAGATTCTGAATTCAAATGTAATATTATGTAGCTTTATTGTAAAAGTAATCACTGCCAGACTTAATATACAATGAATGTAGAATTACAACGTGCTTTGATAAAGTTGAATAAAAGTAATGTAATTAATATTGTATGGATTATGGATAATCCATGGATTAATGCTATTTGTTATTTTATGGTATAAAATTGTAGTCGAATAAATCTGCAAGCTACTGTGAATCAACCTGACAATATAAACTTTGGCCACTTTCCATAATTGGAACGCCATTGTCAGCGGTTTTATTTATTTAATTGTGTGGTTAATTGTCAACTTGATCGAAGTGATGGTTGTGTTCTCAACTTAGTGGGAGGGGTGGGGGTTATGTAAGTGTTTCAAAGCCCACTTCAAGAAAAGAGATCCCATTCAAATATCTGGATTATTATAAAAAAAAAAATCTCATGTGGTCATGTCATTCATGAATTCGTTTTTTCTTTTAATATTGTGTCTACATAAGGTTGTTTTTTGTACATTTTTTTAATACGTGCATTCATTTGTAAAATCTGTATTTAATATTATTTTTTTCGTAGTTCGAAGTTAAATAATACCACATGAATTCAAATTAATTAATCTATTCTTCGGGCAACGCTCTTGAGTATTTGTGGGTATAAACGCTTTGAACCTGCTTAAATCCGCTTTATATGGGCAATGCCATATTAAATAGAATAATGGTTCATTTCTATTTCTGTGCTTATTTATTATTTGCACTTTGATTAAAATATTAATTAAACTTAAATATACATAGACAACTTTAAAAAAGTTATTGGTATTGGAATAAAATATCTTCAAAAAGCCAGTTAAATAAATATACATTTAAATTTATATAAATATAGAATGAAAAATAAACCGATAGGTGCAGGGATTCGAACCCGCGACTACTGGGAAACCGTCCCGTCGCTCTACCAACTGAGCTACCGTATCATTTTTTATGTTGCTATACATGTTTAAAGATATTTTCAAACAATATAAATATATTTAATTTCCTTTTTTTAAAGCAAACATAGGTTAAAAATAAAAACATATACACGATTTTGTTGTCAATTTCAAGCTGACCAAAATAACGTCTTAGAAACGACACGGACAGGATATTGAAACACATACAAAAGTTTATGGAGTATATTCGGTCCCGTTAAGGTCTAGATTGCTCTAAAGATAAACATTCTATATAAACTTGATCAGTTTGAAAACCCTCGGGTACTTTAAACGGTTTCAAGGGAACTTGTAAACGAATCTTGAAAAGCTATTTGTGATAAATATATAATTAAACTTAGAGGGAAATAATAAATGTTTAGCCTTTTAAGCTCACAATGTTTATTACTAAGTTGTTGCTAAAATATAAAATAAATTAGTACAACAGTAGCGTTGTTAAATTTGTCTCGTTAATATAGGAATTAGTCTGAATAGGTATTGCTTCTCTTCTAATAGCATGAAATAAAACTATTTTTACAGAATTACCTCGCGTATATTGAATTAAATTTTAAATTTACATTTTAAATCTAACCAATCTTTACATTTTAAATGCGTTAGATCTATAATGTAAATTTAAAATGTAATTTAAAAAACGCAAGTTAAATCCGTAAAAATAGTTTTATTTCAATGTGTAGTACTCGTAAAAACCTTAGAAAATTATAATAGCTTGTTTAGCAACCTTTGTGTGGTATTTGTTTTTTTTATATTTCTTTTGAGTTGAAAAAGCCAATTAAGTTCGCTTATGCTACCTATAAGTAGCAATAGGAAACTGTGTCTAGTTACGGTGAATAATACCTACTAACTCAATATTGTAATTTTAAAGCTAAACCTTTTGAAAATAAAAACTTGTTTGTGGATTTTTGATAAAATTAAAATTATTGATAATGTTAACACAGTATTAATAATAAAACTACAATAATATGTAAAATAATTTATATAAGATTATATAGTTATATTTAAAGATTAAAAAAATGTCTTATTGTAGAATTTGACGAAAATAGCAAAATGATTTTTATTTAATATTAAGAGTAATCAACATAAAACTACACAATACGTATAAAAATCACATTGAGCCGAGCATCAATACTTTATCTATAATAAACCTCGGTCTCATCAACTAAGTTCATTAAACATAAGAACCGTAACGACATAAGATTAACGTCAAGATGAAAGATGAAATATTAGAAACGAGATTATTCCCAAATAAGATTGTGTTGATTTAGCGGAAATTATTGTCTTAATTATCCAAGCAATAATTTATCCAAGCAACTGTATTACGTTAGTTTTATTATGTCCATAGAATATAAATTGACATCATTCGTAAAAACTTATTATTCGTTTAGAATTATAATTAGAAATGTAGTTATAAGCAACCAACATTTTCACTTTATACAAAAAGTGTTACATTTTATGTATTATAAAGTAAATTTCTTATAAACATCGTTACGAAATAATTATGAGTTTGACTGACACCTTTGAATCCGATAAAGGTTTGATGTTTTATTCGAAATATTTAATATTCATTAATTAATACATTTTATTCGAAATTTCCAGTTTAAAATATCAGAGAAATATTTTTTATTACAACATAAAACTTTTATAGAAAAAACTATATAAATAAAGTAATTAAGATATAAATTTAGTTATTTCAAAGATATTTTTTGTAAAGAATTAAAAATTGTAAAGATTGTTATTTAAAAAACTTTAGTGATATCGAAATATAGGACTAGTTATTTAAATATATAATATTTTAGTTAATGTTGAACTTTAAATATGCTTTGTTATATTAAAACATATATGTTATTTATAAATAGATAGTAATGTGGGTCGATGTAGATCAAATAAGAGATGGATGGATTGTGTGAAAGATGACATTAGTGAAGGAGGTGTGACTGTTGAGATGACAGCTGATAGACAAGAATGAAAGAGAAGAGCATGTTGCGTCTACCCTACATGAAGTGGGAAAATGGCAGGGAGTGGAAGATATATTATCCTTAAATAGTTTAGTTTAAAGTATATACCTTAAAATTAATTTTATTTTTACTCATACTATAAACTTCAGGAAGAAATTCCATATTCAAAAACATTGTATTGATTAACATAGAACGTATCTTGGATTATCTAAGTACAAATGTATTTTTAATTGCAAACGCTCATAAAATATCGTCTTAAGAGGCGTTGCTATGAAGTATTTAATGATATACATTATCATTAATGCCTATCTAGTGTGAGCAATAAAGTGTATTAGGTGCGAGGCTCAGAAAGGAAATGTGTTCGCTTAGCGAATTAGAGCGGCACATTCACCCTTTGTGCGAGTTTGCAGTGATATATTAATTTATATGTCTGTTGCAGCCTTCAAACTTAAATAGAACTATGTTAAGTTATATGAGAATATCTTAAGAGAATAAGAAACATTGATTTCTTTTTAGATTCTTGATCTTGTTATGGTAATTATTTGATAATTTACTTTTTATGAAGCATTCACTTTTTAAGATCTAGTAATAAATCAATATTAATAGTTTAATAGTTTTATGTAACAGATAATATTTATTGGTAATAACTGCATTTTAACACAGTTTCCGGTAGATCCCTTAAGTGTAAAACGCTGCACGTTCTCTTATTTACGTATTTTCTATTCATAAACACTTTAGACGTCTAAATAATAATAGTAACAATAAAATACAACGTGAATAATAGATATTTGTCCAATGTAGTAAAAGTAATAATAAATATTATGTATTATATTTACAGTCTCTTTAAAATCCGTTTTATTTTTAATATAAATTAGACTATAACATTTGATGAAAATGTAAAGTAGTTAGTCTTAAAAGTCAAGCCTGACAATATTGCTGTACTAGCTGTATCTGCCCCACATATCATCAATGTTCTCTCCACTAACTGACAGGTGGACGCATATATAGGCCCCAACGCTCATATCTGCGATACGTATATAGAAGCAGACAGGCGGTAAGCCCAGTTGGGTTAGTTCTTTGTTTTGTATCAGTATCGTTATATATGAATATATGTTTTATATCATGTGTATTGTATATAATATTTATGCCATATTTATAAAGTTAGTTTACATGGGAAAATATAAATATATATGTCTTACGTTTTTAAATTTACCCTTCATAGGTTTCAGTTCCATCGAATTAAATTGTTAACTATTACACATTTGTATGATAAATATATGAGAACTGTTAAATTTATAGACCAATATAGTGTTGAAGTTACTAAAGTAGCATTTGTAATAAATTAAAACCTTTATAAAGAAACGTACGTAAAAAGATCCCCTTATGAAAGAACTATATCACCACTAGCTTTATATGAACGAAAATATTTATTATAGCAACGAAGTTGTATACGTGACCAAGAGTTCAAAGAAAAACATTATAGAGAGAAACTTACACAAAGAGATGTCGACAACTAAGTAATACGTGAGTATCATAAAATATATGCGAACTTTTATTACTTCTTAATATATAAAGTATTTGAATAAAACATTTTTGTTCGACCCTTATAAAACTAATATGTTTCTAGAACATGGGAATAGTTTGGGCATACATTAAATCATTATTTAGAGAACTACATAGATCTATTATTGAAATTTACTATTTTACAAAGTTTACTTAATTACAGTGTAATCCGATTTTTATCGTTCTTTCTTTTGATTAGACCAATACACTAGTACAAAGCAAATCGCAGATTTATTCCAAAAATTCAAGTTACTAGAAATAACAGATTTAGATATGTGTATAATGAAAATTTCTACAATTTACCTTGAAGCCAATTTTCCTATGATGTTTTAATTGGACATATTTAACTAGATCTATTTTATTTATTATGAGGTATAGAAACATTTTATGTAATAAATTGTACACTGGATAAAAATAAGTAACATTACAATACAATTATAAATGTAGGACACAGTTTAATACCTGGAAGGGTACACAATGTTTAATCAGGAAACTGTAAGTCATCGATAAAATTAACTTTTTAATCAGCTGATGGATGGCTTGTATCAATCGATTTTCTGTCGCCTATTCGTTGTTTTGAACGGAAACTACGTTTAGGAAATTTTGCAGCATTCAAAAACTTTTACCTTTGAAAAGACAGACCAGTCGATACTTAAAATAGAAGTTTTTAATTAATAATCCACTATACACAATAGTATAGATATTTCGATTACAAGTCAATTTTTTATTAAAAAAATTAGAAAGTCATTTTTGACTATTTAAACTATAAGTAAAAAAGTATGTATGTTCTTTATAGATTCCGAAAAGGCTGAACCGATTTTCATGAATGAAAATTTCAGAGATATTTATATTGACCCACCGTATAATCCTGTAAGATTCAGTGTCGCTCGGAGCATTTTTTTTATTGTTTTTTACTTTTAATGACAATTAAAATATAACCGTAGATCTATCCGTGCTTCCAGATAAACAAATATAAAAAAAAACGGATGAATAATAATTATTATTGCGGTGGTTTCATTCTTATATTTAATTTTCTTTTTTTATAAATTAGTTAAAATTGAATTAAAATATCTTTTAATTAAGCTGAGTATTCTAGTAATTTGTAAATTTCATAACAAATAAATATTTGTAAATTTCATAACAAATAAATTATGAAAGTTTTTGGAGATTTTGATTAAGTTTGAAATGAAGTTTTATTATAAACTTATGCGTGTTGTTGTGTATCCTCTTAAATCACTTATTATCATTAGAACATCACATAAAACATTAAAACTGCTATAAAAACCCCCGAATTATATCTGAATTCCGCACATTAGTATCTGGGCTAATGTGTGTGTCAGTAATTATGGACCGTCCATTCAATCTTCATCAAGCCGGTTAGCTTTGTCTTTTCAGTATTAAGTCGGTTTTTTCGTCGGATAGTATTTTAATTAAAATTAAAAAAAACTAAAATAGATTGAACAAATTACTGTCTTCTGTGACTCTTGTGGACTCAAAAGTATATCGTGTGTTAGGTTGACTATATGTTATATATATTTAGATACGTTTATAAGTTACGGCTTACTAGCTATTATTAGCAATTGAACGCCGCTTAATAATCCAATAACTAATCAGCCGTTAAGTCCCTTGTTAACCTTTCTCATGAATTACAAAACAATAAATCAGTTTAATCCACAATTCTTGACAATACTGTCAAATGATTAAAAACTAATCATCATTTTAAATATCATCCTTCGAAAATCCATAATGTTATTATTTTACATATAGTATTTGAAAACCGATAAAAATTCTGAAGGTCTCACAATGCGATTGCCCAAAGAATACCTAACTCAATCATCCGTAAAGAAGGCCCTAAGCTGAAAGCCGACTGATAAATGGGTATGAAGCTTTTGTCCAGACACACGCAATAAATTGTCAAGAACTCTTTGGGAATTATTATTATTATTGGGAATTATTAGAAATATAAGAAAAAAGTTAAGATATATATTTTTAATATAATCAGAAAGTTATGTATAAAAAAAATACAAACATGTCCTTCAAAAAAGTAAAAGATAAAATCAGTTGCGATTTACAAAACACTGGCCATTTGTAGCGCATCAGCTGGCAGTTATTGCATCGTTCATGCTTTTATGCGAGTAAATTTTTAGATGAAACGTGTAAGTGAGAGCATCTATAATATATTTCATAACATGATCAGAATGAATAACATTAAATGAGCATGTTATAAAAATGTAAACATTTTAAATAGATTTTTATAAATGTAAACTTTTTCATAATTATTAAAAAACATTTTTATTTTTTTATAGGATAAGGTCGCTAACGAACTGACAACCTGGCGTACCAACATGATAACCGTGCGTGACAACCGCAACTCATACTTGAAATGAGAAAACATACATGCAATTGCATTTTTTCTCTTAATATATGGGGGAATGCTGGGGAAAGATCCTCCTTTCTTCGGCTTCCTTTCTTCTGAAGAGTCCCCCTCTTCAAAAGAAGATTTGATGGACTCTAAATTTATAACTACGATATTTTTATTTTTTTTTGCATTTGTGGACTATAAGAGTTTTTTATTCATTTATAATATTAGCAAAATACATTAGCAAATAGACCCGACATCGTTCAAACATCAATATCGATGATTCAACTTGAAATCGAAACAATATCTTCAAAGCACAATTCCATTCCAACAAAAGTTTCGTCTGAAAGTCGATAAGTATAATTCTGATCTGCTCACACTTACCGTAAATATGCTCGGTAGTGAATGGAAGCCATTCCCGTAATTCTTTTTGAGATAAAGGATCGGATGTGTTAAGAATTTATTAGGATTTAAAATATATATTTTTACTTTTTCTTTTGATACATAATAACTTATAATCTGTTTTCTCAATTGTTACCTTTCTTAAATATCGTAACAAATCGCTTAAAATATTATGATATTTAAATTTTATTATGGGATACAATATCTAGATTTACATTTTTACATTTCGTATTAAACCGAAATACAAAAGATAGGTGTCTGAAGCGTCTGAGAAAACATAAAACTTAACATGGGAGTTGAAATTTAAAATGTATGCCACTCTTTTATAACATTTAAGAGAAAAAATGTATAAACATATTATTAAATTGTTGAATATACTTTGAATGTGGTGTACATTAATGCCCGGGTAAGACTTTGAGGCATGTTTATAGAGTCGATATAACAAAATTCCGGACATTCAAGATAAAAATTTATGTAGGCACAAGAGACCGGAACTATCGGGCATGCCCGTAAAAGTTTTTGCATATGAAAATCCCAATACGCACCGGGGGTCTAAAAAGCCAATCGCCTATGCAATACTATCTGTGCTTTTACAAGTTGAATATGAAACTGCGGAATTGTCCTTTTTATTTTTGCTATTCTTATTGTGGATTTTTTGCATTTTTGCCTCGAAAACATTCACATTTATATCTGGTAATATAACTTAATTTATTTTTAGGTAAAAGGTTTTAAATGAAATGCTTATATAGTAATATGTTATTGCAATAAATCTTAAAACAATGGTTTTGTCATATGTTTTTTAGCTAAGGAAAAACAACTACTCAAGTTACGGACATAGTTGTCAATACAATAAAGTATTCGATCCATTCTATATTTTACAATGTCGATATGTCTCTCTTACATTTATATCCATTCGTGCCCATTAATAGGGTATGTTTTATTGTCCCCACGGTACTGTGCTTTGTTTCAACCCTTGTTTCCATAAATAGAAAAGGGCTTTTAGAGAATTGAACCTTTTACATTTTTTGCTTACTGATAACAGACCATGTATCTCTTATTTTGAAACTGTTTTCTATTATTTATAAAAAAGTGATTAATAATATTGCTTAATAATTGTGTTGCACTTTAATTTTCAAGTTATTTATTGAAAGTGCAATGCTTTTGATAACATTGATCTCGTAAAGTTCATTAAATGGACTCTATCATGGAATGATTGAACTACATAGTTCTATACTAGATTGAATGAGAAAGACTAAACAAATATATCTATATGAAATGTAGAGTGACCATACTGTAAGAAGATATTTGTAAAACTTGTGGATTATTGACGCCTGAATATCTATGGAAAAACTGATTTTTTTCTTGTTAGTAAGTATATAAATTTCGTCTGTAAAATGACAAACCCTCATTATTGATATCTGTAAATTGTGACGGTACACAATGTTCTATTGGGCGGGGGTTAATGTTTATACACGAGAGTACTAATCGTGCGTAAAAAAATGATTAAACTGAGTTTATCATAATATTGCCTACATAGAAAATAAATTAATTCCTAAAAGTATTCCTGGTATAATATCATATATAGATCTAGTTTCAGAGTTAATTCAAGAACTGATAAACATAATGCACGATAACTGACAAGTGCTTTAAAAATATTTAAGATACCATGATATATATTTGATCTAAAAAATTAAGTTCCTCGATAATTAACACAATAATTAGACAAGAGGGTACAAAAAAACTAAAAACAATTGAAAACATCACAACTATTATTTATAAAAGTTCTCTATACTAATGTAATAAAATAAATTGTAACAAAAAAATTTATGTCCATCCAAATAAAGGTATAATGGCGACACTACATAACTTAAGCGAAACAGACAGCGTGACGGCGACTGTGAAATAAATTACTTTTCCATGTGACTTGTTGCTTGATGTGACTGAAACGATGGGGAAGCTGAAATGGAAGGGGACGGACTTAAACGACTTTAATACACAAGAAAGGATTACATACTAACAATAAGACATTAAATTTCAGTAGGTCATAAAATAAATTACATTCAAATTTTACTTGCCTCGCAGACTTACTGGAAATTAATTGAGATAAAAAAGTTTAATACTTACTAAAAATAAACAATGTTTATATAATATTTATGTTATACTTTAGGTTATTATTTATACACTTCATAGTCCTTTTATTGAATTGTCCCTAAAACATATAAAAAAAAAGAAAAAAAAGAGGTACTTTATTTGTATCGTTTCTCACTATAAATCGATAAATAAATCGATACTTGCAGGGATTTGAACCCCCGACCTCTGGGAAACCGTCCCGTTTATTTTTCTTTATTTTATTCTTCATTCTAAATTTATTTAGGTTTAACATGGCTGTACACGTTTATATTAACCGGCAAAAAATGATTTTTTTACACATAGTTATAAACTACGTTTAGTAAGAAAATAGAATAGGCAAACCTACCAGCTTGTCCTATTCTTCTGCCACCACAAGAGTGTCTGTTACTTTCCATAATCGTTCATGTAGTTGTACTGGCTTGTTAGTCACCCAATCTAACAAAATAATTCGAAGAAAATCTATTTATTATTCTCTCAATCGTTTTATGTTAAAATATATGAAGCAATATAAAGTAATACTATATGAAACAATACATAGTAATATTTTATAAATTTACAGTCTCTTTTCTGTAAATATTTTATCCTTATTACTTTATCTAAATCGTTTTTATCATTTTGTTATCAAAAAAAGAAAAACTTGTATGTTCTTTCTATAAATAATTAATTAAGTGTTAAGACTTGAGAGTTTAAAATATTACCTGTTTTCTACTAATTAACGAACTAATTTTGGCAAAGAATCTGTTTTGAACTCTCGAGGCATGAAAATAAATCATTTAATATAAATGAAATACATTCTAGGTTTTTCTTTATGCTTAAAAGTTTTCGAGAATAGGAAGATTTTTTCTTATATCTCATAATTATTGTAAACCACAAAACTCCTTGACAATAACCAAAAATCATTAATAAATGTTAAAATCTATTTGGAAATACCTTCGAGAAAAAACCTTATATACTCAGCATTTACATGTTTACAACAACAATGCTGAAAGTCCCAAATAATATCAGTTTAAGGAAGATGGCTAAATATCAACTGACTCACTGACACATAATGTCATCTCGTGAAAACTTTATAGCTGCAAAACACTCAAACGTTACGTTAACATTAAAAGTATTCTAATAATTGTGAGCTAAATACATTTAGAAAATTATTTCATTAATTTTTGGGAGACCACTTATTTTTTAATATTTTAATATTGTTTATTTATTTATTTTTTGTTCGTTCGCTGGGACCATTACGCACAGACTCAAAAATAAAACGACAAAGTAATTTTTACATAATTTGTCTACTTGTTAAACAACAAATTATCAGCGTTAAACTATTATACAACATGTCATTGTTTACATATTATTAATGATTGATATCTCTTAATTAAAAAAAAAGTATATCCATATCTTGGTGGTAGACCATAACATCCGGTCGCCGGCAAAGTTACCACCCATCGGGCAGAGTCGTGCCGCAAAACGACCTAGTCGTGTTCCGGCACGTTGCTCGATGAAGCCGTTTATGGGAAATGGGTCTGAACAGTTGCGGTGCGTTGGCGAACCGGTCTGACGTCGGGTTGGTGTTTGTTTTGTCGGGTGTCTAGTCGAGGAGGGTAGCGGGATCCGAAGCGACGGCTTCCGCTGGCCGCCCGCAGATAGTTGGGGGCCCAATTAGTGGGATAGCCAACCACGAAAGGCTGCCCCGCCAGCTGTGAAAAATCCCAGGGTGGCTCCATCGTGCTGGTTGGCGACCAGACGAGGAGGCCCGATGGCGATCCCTGGGGGGGTTCGGGCGTCCCCGCAGTCTCCAGACTAGCCTCCCAGTGGCAAGACATCACCAATTTCGACGTCGGGTTCGATACGTACCGTCTCGTTCAACTGCCATTTCCCATCCCTATTCACTTTTATATTTATTTATTTTTTTTATGAAAAAGTTAAGAAAAAAGAACAAGTTTACACAGCGGTTGCACTCCTCCTCATATAAAGTGCACCTTACTAATATCAGGGGTTTGCACTCAAATCTTTTAGCTGTCCACCACCACCTGGAGACCGAGCAGCCGCACTTGCTCTTTTTGACGGAGACGCAGATACAATGTCCTTTGAGCGCTGCATACTTGGATTATCCCGGTTACTCGTTAGAGCACAACTTTCGCTCACGGGCCGGAGTCAGTGTGTACGCGCGGAACGACCTCTGTGTTCAGCGTCTCCGTCACCTTGAAGACCCCACTTTTTCTTCCCTATGGGTTTTAGTGGACACAGGAAACGAAAAAATCCTGTATTCCTGTGTCTACCGTTCGCACAGCGGTGACCAGGAGACAACTCGTTTATTTGAGTATCTCAGTGAGGCTGCAGATATGGCTCTGTATCAGTACCCTTCGGCGCAGCTCGTCTTTCTGGGGGACTTTAATGCCTGTCATCAGGACTGGCTGTTCCCGTACCAGAAGACCGACCATGCTGGAAGAGAAGCGCGGAACTTTGCGTTGTCCTTGGACCTCTTTCAGCTGGTGAGGCAAGCGACAAGGGTACCAGATGTGGTAGGCCATACAGCCAATTGCCTGGACCTTCTGCTGACAACCGATCCGGACAGGTATCGTGTTGAGGTCACCTCCCCCTTGGGAACCTCCGATCACTGTCTGGTGAAATCTGTGTTTACATATTCCCCACCAGCTCTCGAACCACATGGTGTTAGGCGAGTATGGAAATACAAGTCAGCAGATTGGGATGAGATGCGGCACTTCTTTGCATCTTATCCTTGGCGGCAGGTCTGCTTCTCTTCTTTGGATCCGTCGAGTTGCGCGGATGCTATAACCGATGTGGTGCATCAGGCAATGGAGTATTTTATTCCTTTTGCTGACGTACCCATCGGTGGCAAAGCTCGCCCATGGTTTAATGCCGAATGTCGTCATGCACATGACCGTAAACATTCGGCATACCTCATTTGGGCTGATGCTCGAAGCCGCAAAACTCCGGATGTAAGTACAAAGAAGAGAGCCTTTAACCAAGCTGCCAAGTCCTATAAAAAGGCATTGCGGAAGGCTCGTCTTGATCGGATCGTTAAGAATGGCGAAAAGCTCTCTGTCAGACCAACTGGCAGTCGAGCTTTCTGGTCTCTTGCCAAAGCGATCGAGTCGAACTTCTGCCAACCCTCACTGCCTGCTCTGCTGAAGCCTGATGGATCCCTGGCCCACACAGCAACAGAGAAAGCGAATGTATTTGCTTCTCTGTTTGCTGAGAATTCGCATCTAGACACTGGCAATGCTTCTCCAGAACATCTTCCTCATTGCGGTATTTCGATGCCTGAAATCCGCATCACAAACAAAGAGGTATGGAGAACATTGTGTCGTTTAGATGTGAATAAAGCCAGTGGTCCTGATGGTATACCAGCCATTCTGCTCAAGACATGCGCAGGTGAGTTGTCTCCTGTATTGACACGTCTGTATCGCCTCTCTTTCATGACTGGAAAAGTGCCGGAATCCTGGAAGCTTGCCAACGTGCAACCCGTGCCCAAAAAAGGCAGCCGTGCCGATCCTGCCAATTATAGGCCCATTTCAATCACCTCCATACTCTGCAAGATTATGGAGCGTGTATTGAACTCGCGGCTTCTAGCGTACGTAGAAGGTAACGATCTCCTCAGTGACCGACAGTACGGATTTCGCCGAAATAGGTCCACTGGGGACCTTCTAGCGTACGCAACACACATTTTAGGCGAAGCCATCGAGAGGAACGGAGAAGCGGTCGCCGTCTCTCTGGACGTCTCGAAGGCTTTTGACAGGGTCTGGCATGTGAGCCTTTTAAGCAAGCTTTCAGCGTACGGTATATCTCCTGGTCTGATTGGCTGGATAACGGACTTTTTGAGCCAGAGATCTCTGCGTGTTGTTGTCGACGGGTGTTCTTCGGAACCCTTGACAATAAATGCCGGATTACCTCAGGGGTCCGTTCTTTCTGCAACTCTTTTTCTGCTGCACATTAACGATCTGCTGAAGCCCGGTATCTATGGGTATGCAGACGACAGCACAGTTGTAGAAAGATATCTGCCAAGTTCTCGGGCTAGTAGAGATGAAGTACAGTCTGAAAGAGAAGCCATGGTGCAACGTTTGAATGACAAACTTCAGGCAGTCTCCGCATGGGGCAATGCCAATCTTGTCAAATTCAACGCCACCAAAACGCAGACGTGTTTGTTCACCGCCAAAAGGAGCCCCTTCACCTTGGCTCCTACTTTCCAGAATGTATCCTTGGAATACAGTGACTGGCTTCAGTTGTTAGGCTTAGAGATCTCCTCGAACCTCAACTTTGGTCGGTACATTGAGTCCAGAGCAAGAGCAGCTGCGGGAAAGCTTGCTGTACTTGCGAAGGTGCGACAGTACTTTACACCGGGACAGCTTCTTGTATTATACAAAGCACAGATCCGGTCGTGTGTAGAGTACTGTGGCCATATATTTGCTGGTGCCGCAAAGACTCATCTTGCGGTTCTGGACTCAATTGAGAGGCGAGCAAAGAGGCTTATTGGCGACCCTAAATTGGTTGACGCCAAACTCCACAGCCTTGAACACAGGCGTAGAATTGCTAGCCTCTCAGTATTCTATAGGATACATTTTGGTGAGTGTGCGCAGGAATTGCACGACCTAATTCCCCCATCCCCGTTCCTTTGCCGGACGTCCCGACGCACGGTGGGTATCCATCCCTACGTTGTGGACACTCCACCTGTCCGAACGAAGCGCTATGCTTCATCTTTTTTAGTGCGTACAGCGAAGGACTGGAACAATCTGCCTGCGTCGGTATTTCCGGCAAAATATAATGTGGGTGTCTTCAAGAGGAGAGTGAATAGGCTGCTAGGTTAATGCGCTTTACCACCTAAGACTACATTTCACTTTCCATCAGGTGTAATGTAGTCAAGCATTAACCTAGTTTTGTATAAAAAAAAAAAAAAAAAAAAAAAAAAAAAAAAAAAAAGTAGGATTTATCATAAACAAATAATATTATTCCAAATTAATCACTTACAAAGAAAGGAAAGTCCTTTATGTAAATGAGCAACAAAACGGCCCTGTATTAATCATTATAAAACATTCTAAAATTTCAGATAATCAGGTATGTACAAGATATAAAATTCATCCCTATTGCTATTTATTTTCAATCCAATCTTTAATTGCATTTCATGTTCAAATAAACTGGCTATTTAGGCCATAAGAATACAAAACGATGTTATTTGCTTTTGGATACAATAAAGTAACTTTAAAAACCGAATATTTGGACTAATAATAAAATGAATTGTATTATTTTTAATTTCATTTGAATGTCAAATGACAATATGTTAATATCCAATCACACAAAAATATTATTACAATAGAACGTCAATATAAATTAAAAAGTAATAAGATTTTTGGACAAGGGTTCCTTGACTTCTCTTTATACCCTTTAGGACGATCAGATATGAACCCTTCCAAGGCTAAGCGAAATCTCGAGGATTTTCACGCTTCATTTGTGATGATATAAGAAAATGTCTTCTGAACACGTGTTGAAGTATATGAGGATTTATAGATCTTGTAAGTGGGCTTAGGTTGGGTGTCTTTTGAGTGGCTTTGTAAAAAAGTTCTTCAGTACATACAATAACATTGTATACAAAAACATATTTTTATAAAAATACTGAACTTTATTCATAACAAATATTAAATAGTAAGGTATGTATACAATATAGTATTATAAATTGAGTTCCCCGAAATTTCAAGTTAGTACAATTTGAAGAAGTCTCGTAAAATTTCCCTTTCATTTGGCTTATTGAACCAGTAAAAAAGCTAAAAACGAGCACTCCTAATACCCTGCTAAGTGTTGAGAGAAATTAAAGGTAACAAACCTTTTTCTTCTCTTACTTTAGAGTTCTTTTAAAATTAATTAATTTTATTATACGTTTAATGTTAGAAACTTAATTTTACTTAACTTTTATATGGGACTTAAAGGTAATAATAATAAAAAATATATATTTTTTAATTTCGTTACATATAGTTATGGTGTTCGCTGTGTTATTTTACTTTCAATAAGTAATAGTAATTTTATTAAAAAAAATAATTTCAGTAAAAAACCATAATTTTTAAACTAAGGTCCTGGACAATGCAATCTTTCGTTTTGAATTCTATACCAAGCTTCCGTTAAATACAAAGTGGGTCACACAAAAATAAATAAATTTTCTTGAGTAACAATCCAATTTTCCATTTATTTCCGAGTGTATATGTGTATGGTAACCAATTTATTGGGTACCTTTATCCGATCCCTAACAAGTCCGTCTGCGAACACAAATATTGTTAACAATAGGGAATATGCATAAAATTTAAAATGGTATCAAATATTTTTTCTCGAATACTTATTATTTTATTTTATTTACTTATTATTTAAGGCCAGGAAATAATTTGTGAAAAGTGTAAATTAAGAAAGCGAAATTCAAACTTCCAAATCGCGCCACCATTGATCGAAAGGAAATGTGACATCATTTCACAAGGCATTCAAATTATCGGCGTCGAAGTTCATACTGTGGCTTTAATGTTACTGAGAAAAAGAAATAATTTTAACTCATATTCATGCTTAAAAGTTTTATTAAATGATACGATTATTTGGTAATCCTAAAAACATGTTCTCAAACAACTCTAACAAAACAACTACAAAATCTTTTTCATTAGCAGTAAGCATGCTAATACACATTACATTTTTAAAATGTTTCTTTCTGTGAATCATTTTCCGCTTCACTTGACTCAGATAAATAAATTGGTTAATAATCAGCAGATATAAAAGATATAAGATGCTATGTAGAAGTAGTATCATCTGTGTTTTCAGTAAGCAATTTCCTTTTTAAAACAGATAGTTTTACTCGTAAAGTTCCAATATTGTGAGTTGAATGAAGAAATGGTGACAATGCTAAATTTTGTTTTTAAGCAGTTATATTTACATTAACACCTTTATTTCTATACTTCGTTTTAATATTGACTTATTACACTCGGTAATTTATCTTCTATATGCAAAAGCAAGGCTCTGCCTTATGACCATCACATTTAATAGGAGAAGTACTGAGTCCTGGTTGATTAATATCACAGACATTTGTATGAACAGTACTACTTACTTAGTTACAACTTATTTAGTGACCATTTCTTTGTAAAGGTTCACCTTTTTTTGGCATATTACTACTTTTGATAACTAACTCTGAAAGGGCTTCATTAACCGGTGTCAATCTTAGCCTTTTGACTACGGACATTCTCATTCTCCCAACTGGTATTTTTGGCATAAAAATATAACCTCTTATATTTTTATGCCAAAAACACCAGCTCAACTCTTTTCTTCAAACTTAGATTACATTTTCTCCTTTCTGTTTTATTATATTATATTCAATACAATTTGCTGTATGTTCCTTAACTTGAAATAAATCGACAACCATAAAAATTTCGTAAAACCAAAATAAAAAGGTTTTTTATAAAAAGTTATACTGAACTTTTGTAAACTAGGTCACGTTCTTTTTAAGCCAAATTGTCTTATGTTCAATAGCTAATGCAAAACTTCTTACTAATTTATACTAAGCTGTATATAAATAAAGTATACTTATGTTAAATTGATCTTCACAACAATATAAACACGACTAAAGACATATATTATCCCTATCCTTACACCACACAGTTACCATAAAACATTGTTTTTGTATTTTCGCATCTCTTGGAACACTAAAAACTAATACTATTTTTAAACTCTGGATCTATATAATACTTGTGAAAAGGTTTTTGTATTCTTCCATGATTTGTATAGCAATTAAAACCTAAAAAATTAAGAAATAACTGAAAAGTTTAGAGTAAACATTCACTGGACGTGTGATTTGACGTCACGCAAAGCCCGCGTGAAATGATGGCGTTTGAATGACTCAAATTTATCAATCTATAATCATTTTTTTCAATTTATAATCAAAGTTTTCATTTAAAGATTAAAAAACTCATAAAACAGTAGATATTATTTTAATTGAATATTTCTCAAAATATTTATTAACACCATATAATATTATTTCGTTAATGCTTTAACACTTTACTAATTTAGTATACATATATATATATATATATACATATATATATTCCATTTGTATATTGGAGGAATACAATGTAGACAATAACAGCAATGTGAATAAAAGTTTTGTTACCTTATCTACTTCAAATAATAAAAATATTTAGTTACAATATATATTTTATTATTTTACAATGATTATTGTTGCAGCAAGTTTTCACTATAAGTTAGAATATATTTATAAAAGTTTTGCGTTTCAAAGGTATTCAGATATAAATACGAAACAAATTAAATTGTAAACACGTCACCTTGCCCTCTACCCTTTCAGTTTTCGTCTCATTGAACTAAAGTAATCTTTTCACGAAACTCAGTTTAAAAAATTGTTGGAGGTATTATTTCGGTGTTTATTTTAATAATTGAGATACTGATTTAAAAAATACAATCTACTAAAATCAATGAAAATCATATAGGTTTCTATTGCAACTTATAAAAGATTTTATTTTTGAAAACTTATAATTTCACCCAAAACGTGACTGAATTATATTCTGAGATACTTTTGTAACATATTTTTGAGATATTTTCAAGAGGCTGTTTAAAGATAAAACAAATTCTTACGAAAACTTTATGTTGTCTTTACAAAGGCTTATTTTATCTCATAATAAATGTTATTGAATACATTTTATCTTTTTTTTAAATAACACAGACATTATATAGACAATTTTTGTTAATTTTCCTTTTATTCTATATTTGATAAGATAAACAAATTATGTTAACTGGCTTTTTTGAGACAAACTTACAAAGATGTCATTAAATACCAATTATTTAATAAAATATTTTTATTTTCTTGATAAATTAAATACCTTCAACCTACCTTAAGCATAAATAAAAAATATTCGAATTTTCACATGTTAAATCCCAATATCCCAATATCATGAAAAATTAAGTCATCATTTGTGTACATAATATTGAAATAAGTAGAAAAACTTACACAGGTAAACTTACAAACACTTATACGTCTAACTTTTGGCACCTACTACATATACACTTTCCACGAGGTGGAATGTAGTCAAGCATTAACATAGAAAAAAATTGAGACAATAATGATAATAAAAATTGAGACAATAGTAAAATAAAAAAAAAATGAGACAATAATGTGATTTTGGATTCTCCTGCTGCGTTTATCGTCATTGATGAGATTGACTCGCTTAAAAATTAACTTAAACACTTCCAATTGACATCTGGCTGAAACGTGCCAGAGGGGAAAACTATACTTCATAGAGTGAGAACATGAGTGGACTACATGTGGTGGTCATGGAGTAATTTAACAATTGGTTGTATAGAAAATGTTTATGTATGTAGTTATTTGTTTATGTATTTAGTTGTTTTTTTATTACAATACATAATATTATTTTAATTAATATCTATATTACTATTATGTAATCATTAAAACCTTATTTCGCTGCGTCATAAACTTTACTCCATGAATTTGCTACAGAAACTATAGCAGTATCGTTTGCATAAGAAATATATGTTGTTTATTTTAGTTAGAACCGGCTTAAAACATTTATAAATACAATATTTAAAGTCTTAGCCAGATCCAGAACTTTTAATGTAAATTTCTTACTTTGGTCTGAATAAATAACTATATTATAGTTTGTCAAAAAACGTACACCGTCGTCACTAGTAGCTTTATCACTTCCAAAACCAATTTCATTTTGATAGAAGATTATTCGGTTTCTAATACTGCACCATTCAGATATTAATTGTTTTAAATAGTGATGGCAAAATGGAGATTGCTCTAAAGTTATTGTTATCAGACTTTTACCATTTAAAAAATCGGCAAAGTGTCAATTTTTATGGGCTTCAAAAACAGTCTTATGTTCTATAAAAAATATGAGTTGCAAGATGAATCAAGCAGTTCTTACAATGTTTAAGCAATTTGTTCTTGATATTGTTACATCCTAAGGCACATTCAAGTCTTAGGTTTAGCACATACAAAAGAATTTAATGGAAAATGAAGGACTAAATCCAATTAAGTGCTATTTATTTGCTTGTTTATAGTGCTAATTTCAGATATATTAACAAAACCTTTGAATCTACCACAAATATTTGTAAAAAAAATATTAACTTATAAGTGTCAGTTATAATAATCAAAAGTAATGAGTGGATAAAAAAATACACCGCGGTGAGTGTATATTACGATTATGACATATTTTGAAATTTAATTAGTACTAATATGGGGCAGCGAGGAGTGATTAATAATAAAGTGAATAGTCTATACTATTCATTATAATATTAATCACTTGATGTATTTGTATTTGCTTCCGCTTTATAATTTTTAATGAAGTGCTGTTAACGGCATATATATAAACATAAAATGTACAACATATTTAATATAATTAATTGGATAAGAATATAAAATAGCTTAGTAAATAACATATATTTTTTGTATTCAATAGAAGATAGAAATGGTTACTGTGTTATACCTTAAAGATATTTTATGGATTAGAATATATTACGGATTTTGATATCGATATTTTAGAGATATACAATTCTGTATAAAATTCAATCTATCTTGTAAGGCTTAGCCTTAAGGTTTAGCGAGAATTAGCAATTTAAGCGCACAAAAATATGTTTGATGCGACATCATATTGCATTTCGATTTATTTTTTGGCTTTTCTATTCAAAAATATTATACATAATAACCACGTATAATATTTATTATACATAATAACTATGTTCTATACATACAAACTTTCCTCATGAATCGCTCTATACATTCCTGAAAACTGCATAAAATCCCTTGAATATTTTACATATTTTATCTAAGCGAAGAGACAGTGGAAGTGGTTTTATTTTATACTTTTTAAAGAATCGTATATTTGGTTTAGGTAAACTCATCATTTAAGTTCCTTGGAACCATGATTAAATCAAGATTGAAGACCAATTTAATATTAAAAAAGTTTTTAAAGAAGGGAACTCATGGACAAATATATTTACTATAATTTGAAACAACGGAATTTTATGCAATTGAAATTTGACATCAATGAAAACACAAAAAATATATTTAACTCTACATATGAATATACGAGATTGTTAAATTGTGTTTGGTAGTGGTTTTAGGTTTAAAGCATTAAATTACGGACAATTGAAGCTAAACTTAAAATAGAAGTAAGAATATATGCCAACGAAATATGTTTGAGGCAAATAATAGCTTGTACAGATCAGTGGACCAAGGATGTAGACAGAATAATAAACATCATTTTTCAATATTATTGTTTTCTCTCTCTCTTTCAAGCTATTAGTCCCACATGGTGATGGGGTCAGCTTTCCTTATTTTTTCTTCCACTTCGCTCGATCCTGGATGTCGTTGTCAGTCTTTCCATCGCGTTTTGGGTCTTCCGACTGGTCTTCGACCGGGGATGTCAAGTTGTAGAGCCAAATTTCCAATATAGTCAGGTGGCTTTCTCTTTACGTGTCCATACCATCGCAGCCTACTCTCCTGCATCTTGTCAGCGATATCACGCACACCGAGACTTCCTCGCACGTACTCGTTGCGGATTTTATCAAGCCTGGTTACGCCACACATCCACCTCAACATTTTCATTTCAGCCACTTGAATGGTATGTACGTTCTTTTGAGTTACTGCCCATGTATCGCTACCATACATAAGGACTGGTCTTATCATGCTTTTATAGATTAGACCTTTAAGTTTTACCGGCATCTTTTTATCACATGTGACACCAGTTACTTCTCGCCACTTTAACCACGCTGCAGCGATTCTATGTTGAATGTTGCATTCCAAATTCCCAGAGATGTGCATCATACCACCCAAGTATTTATACTGATCCATCGATAGGAATCGGGCTGATATTTGGACTCGGATCGTTAAGGGCCATATATTGGGTCTTTGTAACACTCAACACCAGGCCACCGACTTGCAACTGGTGTTTCCACGTCACAAGTGCCTCTTGTAATTCTGTGCGGCTCTCGGTACAGATGGCAACGTCGTCTGCGTAGATAAATGTCGAAGCTGAGGACTGCGCTACCTCAGTTAGTGAGTCTAAAACTAAGCAAAACAGGAAGGGACTTAGCACTGAGCCTTGGTGCACACCTTCTGTGACTGCTATTGATTTTGTATGACCCACAGCTGTTCGCACCGTTGATCTCGCATCCCTATACATGTCAGCTACAATGTTAATATATTGTTCGGGGACGTTCTTCCTTCGAAGACTCCACCAGATTGTATCCCTTGGGACCCGGTCGAACGCTTTTTCCATATCTAAGAATGCGACATACAATGGATGAGATGCATCTAAGAGAGATAATAAAAATAAACCCAAAATAATTTAATATAAAAGTGATATATACTTTTCTTGTCACTGATATGTCTACAGACAACCCGACTAGATTGTGTATACCAATATAATGTATAGTGCATTCAATTCCCATGAATAAAGCGTGTTGGATTTTTTTTACTAATTGTCAATACAGCACATTAAAATATTAAGATGATAAATAGTGCTGGACTTTTGGTTTTCTGTGTAATTATTCCTAACTGACAAATCATTAAGTAATTGTTTTATTTATTATGATATTATTATATTGGATGCATACATATAAATAAGAAATAATGCCAGTAAATTTGAGTTTCTTGCCAGTTCATTGCCACAGACCTTGCCTTTTTAAAATGTTGCCATTTTGAGCTATTTAATTGAGCAGCGAAAATAACTTTAAAAACTAATAAACATAAAAAATGTTTAATTACAATGATAATAAATAATATTTATTTTTATCAGAAAATCTTTTTAGTACAAAATGACTTCCTTACTTACGAATATAAATAATTCCAGAAAACAGTTCTTGATTACTTTTTGTCTGATACTTATTATAATCTCTACAAGTTACATTATAAGTATTTGTGCTGTCCTTTTCACAAAAAACTTGAAGAAATACACGTAACAAATAAAATAAAACCCATTATTTATCTTTAAGATTTAACGGTAGATAAAGTTAATATTAACTTATAGAAAATACTTTGTTTATATTATGTTTTTGTATAAAGATAGTTTTTAAGAAACCAGTAGACATAAGAAAGCAGGGCATGAAGAATAATCCTGCCAAGATTCGGAAGCAAAATAATTACTTGTCCCCGTCAGATGTGTCATTGTCTTTTACAGCGGTAACGTAAAGAATAAAGCTTATAATTTGTGGAAATACCATCGATTCCTTCAATTACTCTTTGTTAATCATTTTATTCGTAACTTCATTTTAAAGACAATTTTCTTTTATGTAAATTTATTCATTTATTATTTTACTCTCATCGAGGGACATATTTAAGTTAAAATTTTAAGTGACTTTCTGTGCTAACATCGACCAATTATCATTTTTTTATAAACACCTAACGAGTGGTTAGCGCAGACGCCTAACGTGTCACGGCGCAATGGGGCTCGGGTTCGATTCCCGGCAGACACAGGCATTTATGTAATAAGCATAGACTGCAGACCAACTGGCAGTCGAGCTTTCTGGTCTCTTGCCAAAGCGATCGAGTCGAACTTCTGCCAACCCTCACTGCCTGCTCTGCTGAAGCCTGATGGATCCCTGGCCCACACAGCAACAGAGAAAGCGAATGTATTTGCTTCTCTGTTTGCTGAGAATTCGCATCTAGACACTGGCAATGCTTCTCCAGAACATCTTCCTCACTGCGGTATTTCGATGCCTGAAATCCGCATCACTAACAAAGAGGTATGGAGAACATTGTGTCGTTTAGATGTGAATAAAGCCAGTGGTCCTGATGGTATACCAGCCATTCTGCTCAAGACATGCGCAGCTGAGTTGTCTCCTGTACTGACACGTCTGTATCGCCTCTCTTTCATGACTGGAATAGTGCCGAAATCTTGGAAGCTTGCTAATGTGCAACCCGTGCCCAAAAAAGGCAGCCGTGCCGATCCTGCCAATTATAGGCCCATTTCAATCACCTCCATACTCTGCAAGATTATGGAGCGTGTATTGAACTCGCGGCTTCTAGCGTACGTAGAAGGTAACGATCTCCTCAGTGACCGACAGTACGGATTTCGCCGAAATAGGTCCACTGGGGACCTTCTTGCGTACGCAACACACATTTTAGGCGAAGCCATCGAGAGGAACGGAGAAGCGGTCGCCGTCTCTCTGGACGTCTCGAAGGCTTTTGACAGGGTCTGGCATGTGAGCCTTTTAAGCAAGCTTTCAGCGTACGGTATATCTCCTGGTCTGATCGGCTGGGTAACGGACTTTCTGAGCCACAGATCTCTCCGAGTAGTTGTCGACGGGTGTTCCTCGGAACCCTTGACAATAAATGCCGGAGTGCCTCAGGGGTCCGTTCTTTCTGCAACTCTGTTTCTGCTGCACATTAATGATCTGTTGAAGCCCGGTATCTATGGGTATGCAGACGACAGCACAGTTGTAGAAAGATATCTGCCAAGTTCTCGGGCTAGTAGAGATGAAGTACAATCTGAAAGAGAAGCCATGGTGCAACGTTTGAATGACAAACTTCAGGCAGTCTCCGCATGGGGCAGTGCCAATCTTGTCAAATTCAACGCCACCAAAACGCAGACGTGTTTGTTCACCGCCAAAAGGAGCCCCTTCACCTTGGCTCCTACTTTCCAGAATGTATCCTTGGAATACAGTGACTGGCTTCAGTTGTTAGGCTTAGAGATCTCCTCGAACCTCAACTTTGGTCGGTACATTGAGTCCAGAGCAAGAGCAGCTGCAGGAAAGCTTGCCGTACTTGCGAAGGTGCGACAGTACTTTACACCGGGACAGCTTCTTGTATTATACAAAGCACAGATCCGGTCGTGTGTAGAGTATTGTGGCCACATATTTGCTGGTGCCGCAAAGACTCATCTTGCGGTTCTGGACTCAATTGAGAGGCGAGCAAAGAGGCTTATTGGCGACCCTAAATTGGTTGACGCCAAACTCCACAGCCTTGAACACAGGCGTAGAATTGCCAGCCTATCAGTATTCTATAGGATACATTTTGGTGAGTGTGCGCAGGAATTGCACGACCTAATTCCCCCATCCCCCTTCCATCACCGGACGACCCGACGCACGGCAGGTTTTCATCCTTTTGTTGTGGACATTCCACCTGTCCGAACGAAGCGCTATGCTTCATCTTTTTTAGTGCGTACAGCGAAGGACTGGAACAATCTGCCGGCGTCGGTATTTCCGGCAAAATATAATGTGGGTGTCTTCAAGAGGAGAGTGAATAGGCTTCTAGGTTAATGCGCTTTACCACCTAAGACTATATTTCACTTTCCATCAGGTGGAATGTAGTCAAGCATTAACCTAGTTTTGTATAAAAAAAAAAAAAAAAAAAAAAAAAATGTCTGTGTTTCTGGGTTTGGTCGTTTATTAAATATATTCTCAGTATTTATATGTGTATTTCTATGTATTTGTATCGTTGTCTAACACCCTTAACTCAAGCAAATAATTTGCTTACTTAGGGGTTAGATCAATGTGTGTAATTTGTCCTGATATTATTATTATTATTATTATTATTTTCCGGGTTGACTAGTGTCTTCACAGCCTGTTAGCTGGTAATTATTGCTGACCACCTGCCTTGAAAAACTCAAGGAAAAGGAGATTCAGATTTGTAACCATTTCATATATTATTTTATGTTTTTTTGTTGTTTTTTTTTATATTAGTTTTTTAGTAAAGTAGTGTTTCCCAAAACTTTTGCTATTATTGTGGATGTATCTATTGTGGTCTGTTTTTGGAGTATATGTAAATCTATATGCGCATTTAATTGGTCGTAGTATCGCTGAAGGCTCTTCGCGACTATCCCCGTGGCTTCAATGACTATTGGTATTATGTATGTGTTAGTTTTCCAAAGTCTTGTTATTTCTTGTCTTAGCAAGTGATATTTACTTAATTTCTCTAATTCTTTTGCTCCTATGTTGTAGTCTATGGGAATGGTGACGTCAATGAGGTAAGTTTTATTTTCTGCTTTATCTACGTATATCCGGTCTATTGAGAGCCACTGTAACATCAGTTTGAACTGGCACTTCCCACATTATTTTTGTTCCTTCGTTCTCTAGAACTTTAGGTTGTGTTAAAGTCTCCTTCCACCAGAAACTATTTACGTCCATCTTATGCTTGCGGGCGAGACACCAGTAGATGTACTGGACGAGGTTATTATGTCGTTTGACGTAATAAATGCCCGCCAGTTTTATTATTATTATTTTAAAATTCGACTCTTAATTTAATTGACGATTGCTGCCCTTTGTAATTACTTTAAATTTACACAACGAAGTTTTTTGAGAAATAATATTTGAAGTCTTTTTAATTTTTATCAAATATAGATAGTTCTAATTCAGGGCACATGCTGCAGAAGGTTTCATTTTTACTTAACACGTAAACATGGTAGTGGCACGTACTACCGCAAATAAGAAAAGTTTTAGGTACAGTTCTACAACTAAAGTGATTATTTTAGTATTAGATTTACAAAACCGAAAGATTAAATAAAAAGGTTTATTTTACCAGCCGTTTCCCTCTTAGGGCAGGAGGGTAGTCAAACTTATAATATTATAGTACAATGTAATAACAGACAGAAGCAGCGTCAAGCGAAAAGCTGTCCACCTGTGGTTATAAAACTAATATCCATTATTTATCAACAATTCCATATAATAAAGTCATGTAATGTTAGATAAATATTCACATGAATCTTATCGGAACCAATCTTATATTTCGGTAATAGGGTAATTATTATATTACATTATCATTTAATATAATAATTACCCTATTACCGAAATTATAGGTCCATTACTTGTTAGTTGTTAGTTTTAGCGATAATAACTATTTTAATAATGATACTATTAAAACAGTTTATTTTCACAAAATAAATAGCGTATAAATTATTTATTAGAGTTAAGAGAGGATTCATTAGCCCAATAACGCTCATGACATTACCAGACCACTCGATTAACTTTATTCGGCCCTTATTCGATAACAGAAAGTAGTTAAGTTAATTCATTTGTATTATTATTTTTATATACATCCTGTCTTCAACAATCACACATTTAATAATTTTAATTCTTTCTGTGGTTTATTTTTTTAAGCAATAGGTATATTGAAATATTTTCTGGATAAAAAAACCTTAAATATTTTGTTTTGTTAAATATTTTCTATTTTGTCATAATATAGTTTAAAAAATATTTTTATAATGCCATAAACCATATTAATTCGCACTTATGGTTATATTTGTCGTAAATAAATTTAAAGTGTACATTTAATTTACATATTATTACTATAGTTATTAGATATTTAGGGTTGCAAATAGGGAATAAAAAAATAGAATAGAATAAATTACAACTTTTTAAGCACTTTTTATAAATTTTTTCTTAAATTGTTCCAAAGTCAATGGCCTCAGAGTCACGATGTTGTAAATTTAACTCGAAATTATTTTAGTTTTTTGAAATATATTCATATTTTTTGTTTTAATATCTATGCATATAAATTGAATATTAAGCTTTAAAAACAAAACGATTTCATCTGCTTCAATGAATGAAAACAATAAAAACTATAACGAATTTACGAAAATACAAATATTTGTACACAAAGCATTGCATTGTTTTCAATATTATTTAAATTTTAAAAATATGCTGGTGTCTAAGCTTCCACGAATGATATTTTAAATTGAAATTTCAATTTCGTAGATTTAATTTTGTATCAAATAAAATGAAGAAAAATTCTTACTTTAATAAATAAATAAATGGCTTTGTGAAAAAAAGAAAAGGTTTTCGACTCGCAATGTAATAGACCCTTTAGGACGATCAGATATGAACCCTTCCAAGGCCAAGCGAAATCTCGAGCATCTTCACGCTTCATTTGTGATGATATAAGAAAATGTCTTCTGAACACGTGTTGAACTATATGAGGATTTATAGATCCTGTCAGCTAAGGTTGAATGTCTTTTAGTAGCTTTAAAAAGATTGTTCTATAATATAGGTATCTACAATTTTATAAAACTTCTGAATAATAATAAAACAAATTCAAAGTCGAAATTTTAGAGTTAAATTTATCATAATACTTTGTGTGTATATATATTAGATATCATAAGAATATTTGATATATTTAAAAAATTATGTAAGACTCTCAAAATGTCAGTTTAATATATTTTATAAGTGTCATAAAACGTTGTTTATAGGAGATGTAGACGAGGTCCTGTTACTAGGTGCTTCAAGAATTTTAAGTATACCAATACCTAGTTCTTTCTTTTTTATTATGTAAAAGTTTTTATGACATTTATTTAGTGTCTTAAATAGATTAAGGATTTTACTTTATATATTCCATTATTCTTCTAATCTGTTTAACAGTATTCGAAGTTTACTTCTAGTATATACATAAATATAAATAGCATGATTATTCCCTACTAAACAAAGATATATATTTCGTGTATGAGACGATTTAATTAAGTAAAAACGGACCATTTGGTTTTCGCATCATTCAGAAGAGGGTAAGGGTTCTTTATTTTAGACCCTTATATACAATTGGCAGATATGAGGGTAAGTGTGAAAACAATTTTCAATAGAGCTTACCGACTTGTTTTCGTAGTTCAAGATAAATTACTCCACACTAGCTGTTGCCCACATCTTTGTCTGTTTACCCCTTCCTTCCATCGACTCAAATAATAATGTCGTTTTAAGGTTTTATGTCTGTTCAGTAGCTTTATTATATTGTTATTATAGTTCAAACTAGTTTTTTTGTTATATTTGAAAATGAGAAAACCATCTAGAATGCAAAATATTCTAGACCAGAAGGTGCACTGAGAGTTTGCATGAAAAACAAACATGTTATAGAAACGATTGTTTTGAGATGAGATAGTGTTACGCTTCATGTACTGCAAAATATTTTAATGTACAGATTCGGTTTCGTTACTGTTTTCTTAGTTATATAGATAAAACAATATTACCCGTATTGCTTTATATTTCATAATATATTTATAAAAAAAAATAGTTTAACATATTTGAAACATGTTTATAAAAAAATTCAAACATTAAAATATTTTTTTGGACGAAAAAAATTACGTGAACCTCATATTTTAAAAATAAATTTTATAACAATTAAATTTTTTAAACGATTAAATTTAACAATTAAAAAGGACATTTCTTCTCTTTAAAATTTATGACCTCTTTCAAATCTATGACAATGAATTCTTTCGTTTTCAATTCCATACAAAGCCTCTGTTAAAACCTAAGTGGGTCACACAAATATAAATAAATATCCACGACTAACAATCCAATTTGCCGTTTATTTCAAGTGTACATGTGTATGGAAACCAATTTATGCGTACCCCTCTTTACCCGATCCTTGACAAGTGCGTTTGGCAACACAAATATGATTATCAATTCCTACTAATATTTTTCATTACTCGTCCGTTAATCAGATTAATGTGCTGAATATATATGCTTAACACGTATATCCCGATGACCACTTGGATTGTTTTTTAACTTTTATTACGAAAAAAAGAATGTTTAAAAAAACCTGACTATTCTCCACCATAAATATTTTAATTCTTAACCAAACATAGAAGTTGTAACAATTTTTTTGTGATTTCACTCTATGTTATATAACTAACTGACTCTATGTAATATATAAAATAACTGACTCGATATAATATTAATTTCTTAATATGTATATAAAGGCTTAAAATGTATATAAAAATGATATCTATCTGCATTAAAATATGTTGTAACTTTTACCTAATCTGTTCGTTGTCTTGTTCTTAATAACAAGGTTTTGGATGTTCGTTGTTCGTTAAAGAAAGTCATGATCAAAGCCACTTAATTTACTGTTCTGTTATATAAAAAATTTAGTTATTTTTTTTTCTCAACTAATACTATTTACTTAAACTATAGTAGATAAATATTTAAACTCTTATACATATTTAATGCCTACATAGCATTCATATAGATTAAAAAGATTTGGAATCTATATCTCATAAGGATCTAAAAAGCTTCGAATCAACAAAATATCGTTGGTAAATAAATTGCAATCTTAAAATATATTCGCTCAAACAGCATAACCACAGTAATGCTGGAAAATGCGGACAAGAGTATAAATATTAATTTTAGAGTCAGGCAAGGCGATCCAATTTCACCGAAGTTGTTTATATCAATATTATAAATCGATATGAGTTATCTTTATATTAATCTGTAAAAATGCTTATTATATAGCCATGTTTGAACTTCTTTCCGTATCGGTGTATTTATCATTCTATATTTACTTAATATCTTCATATTTTAAAATTTTGGTTGCTAATATTTTCCTTTTGTCAGAAAATCATACACTATAAATAAAGATAAGTGCCTAATAATACCTTGACAAAACAAAACTAATACCAATTTTCAACTAAATAAACATCATTTTGAATTGTTTTTCATCTGAGTTTGTACAAGAATATGAACATGAAAAGAACTTGAACATAAATATCAATTAATAGGGATTTACATATTTTGGTAATTGATAATTTGTTATGTCTAACAGTCACCTAGTAAGCAGAAATAGGTTTTTTAAATTAATATACTATTACATTATTTATTTTATTAAAATACATAAACATAAATAAAATATTATTTGAAAAAATCATTATCAGTATGCCTATATAAAGTCAGCTAGACATTTGCTTCATGGCATGATGTTGCATTCTTCAGTGAAGCTCATTGTGATAAACAATTTTTGGTTTTATTGTCAGTTTTAAGAAAAAATAAGAATATTTTTTTTTTTATTTCATAAGATATTCTGATTTAATAAAATATTAATTTAAATTATTCGAATAATATTTTCACAAACATAAAAAAATATATATCTTTAAACATGTTTAGCCATATTAAGCTTGTTTAAATAAATTAAGAATGAAAAATAACTTGATATGGGCAAAGATTCAAACCCGCGACCTTTGGAAATCCACACCGTAAATAAAAAAAATAATCTCACTAAAATTTTTAAGGGAAAGAAAGTAAGAACTATTTAGAAGGTGTCAATCATCTTTTTAATTTTTATTTAAAATAAGTATTTTTGTATAAGTCACAATAGCTGTAATCCAATCATAAATTTTTCCGTACCATTTTAGAATTAAATATCACAATACTTTAAATTTCTTGGGGAACGTGACGGATTGTATTCTTGGGTTATTTGCATTCGGCTCCTAAGCAATAAAGGAAAATATGGCTTATTTTCAGTAAAAATAAGGCTCAATTTATCTTCTAATCATCGATATTCATATTTAAGACACGCTTTTTTCCCCCTTGTTAATTATAAGTCAGTTTTGATTACTTTCCTTTGAACCTGAATTTAATTAAATAAAAAATACCTTAAATTATTCCTGCGGCTTCTCGTGATGAATTGATAATGACGTTAATCAATAGCAATTACTGCGATTTATTTATATTTCTCATAAAATGTACTACTTTTTTATTTATAACAAAGTTCTTTTACAATCATAATGATTACAATTTTTATATTATTTTTTTCCATTAAAATAAATTAAATAAACTGGTGAGTTAAATGGGCCAAGCAACCACAGCACAAGCAAAAAGTTTTTTTTTATAATTATCGATTAGTATCCATGTTAAATATTGAATTATATTGAGGTATATTAAATTAAAAAAAATATTTTTTTCTATTCACTACTATGTTATATGCCCCTTAAACCTAAATCTGGATCGCAAGTCCCAGGCACTGTTGCCACTCCTCTCCATGCAACGCGATGGGCCCGACACCCGCTCGGTGATTCCATGGAATGTCATTTTTCGCTTTTCAATGCTTAAAACAGTATAACATTAATCATTTGATAAGTCCTCTCTTGTTTTAAAACATCTTTTTTATTACGCAGGTACTATTCAATTACTATTTATGTAAATGTTATTAAAGCAAACAAGGACAAAATGTAAATAAAAAAACTTTGCAATAAAAAATAATATTAATACTATCAGGTAGGTATAAATTTTGGGTTTTTAAACTTAACTTTAACAAAATGGATGCTTTCAAGCGAGGGTGGTGCATTCTGTAAAAGTTTCTGATTTATTATCTGTTTGTAAGAAGTTTTTAATCTTAACAATAGATTTATAGATATATGCCTTATTATATGACAGTATATGTATCCAACGCTCTATAATTTATAAACGAGTAAGGACATTACTTATACTAATTATAGAAATTTAATAAACATCTAATTAACACATAATAAATGTAATTAAGTCTGGTGATTATTTCAGTGTTATGGCGTAATTATACTTATATGTTAATGAACACAAACAAAGATAATGAATTCTGTTTCAGCTAACAAACAATTATATTTTAATAAACGCCTTCGTATGTATTTTCATTTACTATTTTTTATTATTTACGGGGTAATAGAAGAGGCTAAACACACTTTCATAAATAAAAGCCAAAAATCTTCTCGACTAAAAGGACTCCTTAAAAGTTTTAGGACTTGCTAAAATCGTTTCTAAATTATTTGTATTTTAATATTTCAAAGATTATATAAGGTTATAAAAACAATTATAAGATACATACATCAACCATATCCTATTTATTACTTTACTCTGGAAAAAATATTGTTTTGTGTTGATTTATTTTCATTTTAATTTCTATCACACGTAGATAGTTCAAATTCGGAGCACGTTCGCCTGAAGGTTTTAATTTTAAGTTGTCACACGCGCTACTACCGCAGGTGGGAGTTTGTATTTGGTAAAAAAGTTTTACAATTCTGTGTCTAAAGTTTGACTAGTGAATATTTTTAACGAAAAAGCAGTTTTAACATAGATTGGCTTTAAAACTACCTTTAAAATAAAAATCAGCGTTTGTGGTTAAATATTTTATGGTTTTGCCCTCGTATTGTAATGAAATAACACCAATCTTAATAAAACATAAACATACAATTATCGATATACATATATAAAACAAATTTTCACAATAAACTAATATGTCAAAGGATTCATACAGGGATTTAGCTCATGGTAATAAAAATATTATCAATTCATATAAAAAAAAACTACATATTTTATATAACCTTTATATATAAAAACTGTTTTGTGATATATATATATATTTTATTCACTAACATAGCTAATGTAAATTGTGCACGAAAGGAAATAAATTAATATTTTCTTAAACATTATATCCAAAGAGATATAAAGAAGAAATATTTTATTTTCAAGCATCCAAATTTAAAATTTTACTTTAACGTTGGAGACACCTGGAATAAATTCAGAGCATGGTCGAAAAATGATTTTAATTTAAAGTTGTCACATGCGGCTCTACCGCAGATACAAGTCTGACATTAGAAAAAAGTTCCACAGGGCTTGCAATTATCATGTTAGTTTCGTTTACAAATATATATGTTTGAAACTTATAGAGAATTTTAAATTATAAAACAATGAATGGAATAACGCCTTTGAACCAAAGGCGTTATTACATTCATTCATTTTATTTATTCATTCATTCATTTATTCATTCATTCATTCATTGTTTTATAATTTGAATTGAAAAACACCAACGTTATTAGAGTCAATATATATATATATATAAATTTATAGAGAATTTGTTGTAGATTTTTTAAATTAAGTTGTTATTAAAATATCTCTGACGTCAAGGTATTTATTATTTTTAGTATGACTAATTTTGTTTCAGGATATATACAGAAAACATTAAACAAAGTTAGTCAGTATTACTTGAGCAAAACTATAAATTCCCAAGTCTCAAGAACACTCCACAACGGGTAAATCAGACTCACGACGCTTTAGGGACAAAAACCACTGGCCTCTGACAAAGTTTCAGACCTTGAGACTGTAACTTTGTAACTAATGAAGAATCAATGTGTTGTAGCGGCCTTTGCTCACTTAGACGACTCGAAACCAGTTTTAAAATAATTCATTCTGAGAAATGTTTTTTTTTATTTTTAAACCATATAACTTAATGTTAAATGATTTTTGTAACTGATTTTAAGTTAAGACAACCTGGTGTAAAGGAAATAATTTTATAAATAAAATAGGTCGTGCTTTACAACGTTTGTTATATTTATTATATATATATACTATTTAATGATTAACATTTAATCATAAATTTGCTTTAAAACTTTTTATAGTCTATATAAAGTTAACTTATTAGAATAGTAAAGCTTTTATAGTAGTCTTGTTTCTCATAACTTGATTTTAAATACAGTGCGTCTAAAGACTATTACACAATTATACAATTATAAGTGTAACAAAATGACAAGAAAATAGCAAAATAAGCATGCCCTATGTATTGAAAAAAAAAACTACGTACATAATATCACGTCAAACTCAACAAGTGATACTCATCAGGTGATTTAGATGTCACGCGTGTCACTTCCCTACTTAGCAAATTCCTCATCGATGAAGTTGTTTGCTCTGACGTAATCTTATGTTAGCAATAAAGTTTGAATAAGCTTCTGTATTTAATTAATTCAGTGCTAATACATGGAGTATCTATCAATCTCAATTACTTTAACAAGTTTTTACTCGATAAGTTCAAACAATTATAATTGGTTTTCATATATTTTTAACAAAGAGAACGTTCCCCATTATGAAACTCATACAATCTTATTTTGGTATTTTTTTTTCATTTTATTTCTTTAATATATATAATTGTTATAGATTATAGACACAGTAGGATGATTATAGTCTTTTTTAATTGCAATATTTTTTTTTTCAAATTTAAATCATTTTTAAACTAAGAAAAATACTATGATACTAGAATAAACTAGAACACGAAAAAAACACTGCATAATAAATTTTATTTTACATTATATTTCCTGTACACATAAATTCTAACAAATATATTGAGTGGGTAAGTCAGAAGATAACATTTAACTTATTCAAAATTAAACATCTTATGTTGTAGCCTAATCGTCTACCGGAATTCTAATTTAACGTTTACATGACTTGAACCGTGGATCCTCTAATAAAAAACCTACATAAAAATCTATCACATTTAAGTAATTTATGGAATATGTTGTTAATTCTTGATGGAACTGCATTTTTAATTACGATTAAGAACACAATTTTTACTTGTACAAAGTTCCACTATATTTAAATATGCGATACAATTTTATTTTTTTAATTTTTTCTTTAAAATAAAATTGTATCGCATATTTAAATGTAGTGGAACTTTGTACAAGTAAAAATTGTGTTCTTAATCGTAACTATCACATTTACCTTTAACTATTTACATTATTCAAATGGTAAAAGTCTTGTAGTTTTATTATTAAGTCTTATATTTATTAATTATGCTTAATCATATAATTTGATATGCTATTTTTTAAAATTATTATTAATTAAATAATATAATCATTTTTCCATATTATTCTTAACAACAATAATGACGGTGAGAAAAGAAAAAAATGAACTAAACTAAGATAAAATCTTCGTTTCTACGCTAGGACTAGAAAGTGCTTTCATTTACGCTCATGGATGAGTGAGTCAACTAGTAGAAATGATTTTTATCTAGGTAACATGTAGTTTTTAGCGAATTTTAAAATAAATTGTTATCAGATGAGAACACGACCAGATCACCTTAATATATAAACAAAGATACACAGAGTTGAGTGTTTTTGGTATTGTTTAAGATGTGATATAATATGTGTCCTAGAATCATTTTCATTTAAGAATTGTTCAGAAATATGTGTAAAATTTTGTGAAATTGTTAAATTGAGAAGTCTAACACAGTACAAAATACACCTATAATCTATATAAGGTATCAAATTAATTAAAACATATCTATAATTTCTCTATATCTTTTCTTAAATTTGAGACCTCAAACCCTTAAAGTGCTGCACCCGCCGTAACTTATTACATAATAAGATTAGAATGCGCTCCTACTAAAAAAAAATGATGTAACTTACAATCTGACCCGTCAGTTAAGGCTTAAGGAATATTCACTAAGAAGTGCAAGAATAATTATTCGGTTAACCACTTTAATAACAATAATAATAATAATAATAACATCGCAGGACAAATTACACAAATTGATCTAACCCCTAAGTAAGCAATTTACTTACTTGCGTTAAGGATGTTAGACAACGATACAAAGACATACACATACATACACATTATAAATACTGCGAATATATTTAATGAACGACCAAACCCAGAAATACAGACATTTATGCTCATCACATACACGCCTGTCCCTGTCGGAAATCGAACCCGCTAATCAACGCTTACTAAACCAATACTTATATTATATGTATTTGTTAATTTGGTGTTCATTATTTTAAAATTTAATTTGCATGATTAGAAATATATTATAGACAAAAAATGTATGTTATGTTAAACTATTTTTTTGATTTATTATTAATAAGGTATATCGAAATATATAAATAAATATATTCATGGTTTATTGTGCTTCTCTTTTCGATTGAGTTTTTTGTATTGATACAACTTACTTTTTCTATCAGGTCGATTGCTTGTTGTTTTTCAAAACAAAAGCTTTTCAATAGAACTTAACTTTGCTTATGAATGCTATTGATAATGTCGTGTTTGCTATCTCACTGTGTTCGTACGTTTGATCAGAATATGCATGTAGGTGATATAAGTGTATTTGTTTTTGGTACTGAAACAAGGAAATAAATTATTATTATTAATTTTGTAGGAAAAACTAATTAAAAAGGGATTTTTTTACAATTGATTTTAAATTTTCAACACATTAAATGCCCAGTTCACTAACACGGAAAGAATTTCAACCTGCGAAATCTGGGATGTCGTTCCATCCCCCTGCTAACTGAGCTACCGCGACTCTAGATGAATGTAGCAGCATTCTATTTTAAATTTTATTTATTAGGACTAATTGTTTTTTTTTTGCAAAATCAACAAGAAAAAATGTTATATTAAAATGACAACAAATGAAGTCCAAATAAATAAAGCATTCCGTAATAACAAACAAAAATATTATTTCTTAACATTTTAAGAAAGTTTCGCCTACATTTAACAGCAATAAAATGAATGATTTTACGAGCGCAGTAAAAGTTTCCTGATTTATTATCTGTTACTTCTGAGTTTTTAATCTTGACAAGAGTTTCTTCGAATATGTCACTGAAACTACTTTCGTGTTGCTTGTATTTGGTATCTTAATATTTTTTAACTATTTTGTTGGAAATATTCATATATAGAACATAGTTCTAAAAAATATATATAACACATAGGTGTTATATATATTTTTTAATTTGGATTACATTCATTATCATGTTCACATTTATTAAAAACTTTATCTGTAGTCCTGCAATATATAACTAAGTAAATATAATAATATATGTTTTCCAGTTTTTTAGAAATGCCTAATACAACAATAAGATATATCAATAATAAAGTATAATTGAAAAGTAGTATCATAAGTAGATACGTCACAAGCATAATAGGTTTTTCACTTACTTTTATATTAAGAAATTCTAATTTATTTTAATTTAGTTTGTCCAATAGAAAGCAGTTTAAAAATAAATTCAATTTTACGCACTTAGGTGCAGCGTTCAAATATTCAAAGCAGGTTTAACTAAAGTTTTTAATTTTAAGTAGACTCACGCGACACATTCTTTTATTAAAATCAATTCGTTTCATTTTGCAAGTAAACAAAGGAATATTTATTGACGTACAAAATTATTTCTCTTACTCTTTTAGAATATTCACTCTGAACACGAAATAAACTCTTTTAGAAAAGTGTTAATTATTTTTTCCGTTTAATTAAATTTGTAGGATTTAACAGAATATCTTATTAGATATACAAGTTATTCTTGTCTAGATATTAAGTTCTACACATTAGTAACTTATAAAAAAATATATAATTTTGTATTTAAACTTTCCAAGTCCAAAATACAATACATGAAAATCTTATCGCTTCTTATTTGTTGCTATTTATCATATTTGAAAACTAGAAATAGGACATAAATAGTAATATATCCTCTAGACGAGACACGATTGCCAGAGAAAAAAGTATAATAAATGGTATACTATCAGATTATGTCACGTCATACCGAACAAGTGACACTCGTCACGTGATTTATTCCTTGCACGTGACATCTAGCCTTCTACTATAATTTCTTATCGCAGTCGTTATTTGCTCTAATGTTCCTTGATGTCGATATTATTTTGAGGGGTCATATTATTTAGTTATATAAGTTTATTTATTATTATTTTTATTTATTTATTTATTATTATTTTTATAGAACTACAATCAACTTTTGTACTGTAAATCGGTCTTTACTTTATTATCATGGTAATAATTTATGGTAATTCTTACGAAGCAAAATAATAATTTACAGCTATTACTGATTTAAAAATATCGAATAAATAAAATATTCTATATTTTTATTACTATTGTCTGCGGCTTAAAAAATAGAGAAATACAGTGTCCGATCGAAATAACATTGTTATTTCATTAGCAACGCATAACTAACTTAATATGCTAAATATTTTTTAACAATATAAAAAAAAATCGTGGCTGGAGATTTTTTCCACATTATAACACACTAACGCTATTTATTGAATTACAAAACGACTGTGTACTTAGTTGTTGTCGTGTTTTCTTTTGGTTGTATGTTAGACGAAAAAGTCGCATCACAATGTCTTTTATGCTTTTAGTTTCAGCAATGTGGTGTAATGGAAATAGTTTTTGGCTATTTGTCAACTTCAACTCCATAAATTTTGATAGATATAATGTAAGCCATAACCAGTGGGAAATTTTTAGTCTTTTAACAGTGAAATATTCACCAGTTGAAATCAAGATTACAATTGGTGCAAAGAAACAAGATTAAAAATATACATTTATAACCTTCACCTTATTCCACAGTAGCCTAGCCTTCGGCTTTGAAACATGATGCATATCAAATATACGTATACGTTAAAACTAAACTTATTGTACATAAGAAATAAAATTACTTTTCCTCTTTAGAATTAAAGAAAGATTCTTTCTTAATAAAGTCTAATATAATTAATGGACGGTAATGAGACTGTAAATAAACAATAAGCGCACAATATTTATCCGACTTCAAAATAGCCGTAGAGTCCGTTTGTACCTTATATTTATTTTCTCAGATAACAAGTCTTATAATAAAATTATTGTCTCGGAATAATCCAATAGTTACATACATAAAACGGATGGCTTAATTCGAAGGAAGGTACATTTTATTTCTTAATAGCTATTGCCAACGACTTCTTCAATGTCTGCCCAAGATGGTAAATGGTTTTCACTATTTAATTAAACTATAACTTCCTATCTGATTACAAGCTAAAATGTATCTTAAAGCCTTATGTTAAAGTTTTAAATTATTTACATTGCATAGCAACACAATGAATGTTTTTACTCTGTGTTCCGCAAGTTACCTGATTTATTATCTGGTTGTAAGGAGTTTATTTTCTGTACAATCGAGTATTCGGATACATATTTTGATTTGATTAATTATTCACTTAAATTTAACATAACACAAAGTACATTATAACATAAGTTCAATAAATCAAATGTACGTTATAATAGGCTTATTTAATGCCAGTTCAATGGTACAAAAAATATACACAAAATCATATTTAAATGTAATTCATTTTATCATAGAAAAGAATAAATCCGTCGATAACATACATTACAATAACATTAAATAGCATACCTTTTATATTGCATAAAGTAGGTTAATGTAACTATAATTTATATATTTTTTTATAAGTAAAATTATTCACATAACTTAGACTTACGATATTATGAGGAATAAAATTGCCAAAGATTCGTTCATAGGATTGCATGTCATTGCCAAAATGTTTTATATATTATCAATTTAAATTCAAAGTGACTTAAAATTACAATGTATTGAATTTTATTATACCATTATTAAAATATTTATACCGTCAAGCAATTTTGCCAAATATTTTCTTACAAGTTTTATTTTCAGTATACAAATATTTTAAATTCGAAATTTATGTTTTGAATATTTGTAGAACGAATTTTTATCACGTCCGGTAGAGGCTTAATATTAAGTATCCACTCTCGGCGTTACATGAATGTAGGAGTCTGGCGTATTTCTATTTCTTTGCTCGCAAAAAAGCAATAACAAACATATCAATATTTTTTGCGTATTTTTTAGAGACAATCCATACTTATAACCTAAAATTACCTACCTTGTCTATCAATGATACAAAACATTCAGATTCCCAAAAAAAGTATCGAACAATTATTATTTAAGCTTACGTAAAAGCTTAGAATGTAATTTGTGACAAATAATTTAAGATTATATCAGTTCTTCTTTTGATTCACGATGACAATTAAATCAAAATATACAAAAGGCAGACAAGACAAATAATAAAGTTAATAATTACCTTTTGTTCGACTTACAAAAGACCACTGACAAATTCTTAGTTGATTATACTAGCGCACTAATACTATAAAGATCGCTACATCCAAGTAGCAGAATAGATATCTAGGACGCCGAACCGACCACTCCCATTTCTTTTGAGAAAAATAATTTCATAATTATATTTAACATTATATTTAATATCACAAAATTATCTTACTAATCAAGCATAAAAAATATACGGTTAATAAATTATACAAAAGTGTACTTTAAAATAATACCTAAAAACAAAATTGAGAATATTAAATAAAATTGAAGGATAGTACTATATGAGTAAAAGTATAAACAACAAAGGCTTAAACGCGATAAATATGTGTTAGGTGAGATTCACAATAAGATTATTTTTTTTTAGGAACTTTTCAGGTACTGAAATAACTTAGTAAGAAAAAAAACAGTTTATAATCGCGGTCGTTTTCGTTCAAACGACCTAAACTGAGGATTTTATTTATTAAAAAGAAATTATGGTGATTTTCCATTTTTTTACGATTTAATAAATAAGTAGTAATCATCTAAGAACATTTTTAGTATCATTAAAATAAAAACCCGAATATAACCTAAGCAATGCCACAGATAATGATCCGTCAAACTCAACAAGTGACAATTGTCACGTGATTGATAACATTGGACATGACATTTCGCGATGTATAATTCTTCATCAAATCATTGTTTGATCTGACGTGCACTAATGGTTGGAATCTATTTAGTTTTGTGTATCGGTTATGTATACTAATGATATAGCGATTTTTCATGATAATATAAAATATCTAGAATCTGTAATGTATTTTTTCCATCGCATTCATGACATAACCGAAGAACACTGTTTTTTTTTTCACTATAAAAATAGATTGAGCTACTTGATTCACTTGATATTTATTCCTTCCTAATTTCGTAGTCTGATTATGACAATTCTTGTTGGTTCTTCTTTAATCTACAATTTGAAGCCGTGTAACTGGCGTGCGAAAAAAAAATGTTATAAAATAGTATTATCTATTATTGCTAGTTGATATAATATTAATGTGACATGCGCCAAACGGGACGATCCATCATAGAAGTGGCGTTAAAGATTGATCCATTACTTGGTAAAGCGATAAGAGGAAGTTGCTGTATTGGATAGAAATGTTACTTACTACTATATAAAATTATTTTTAAACTTTATTACGTCGAGCTTAGCGAAATACTACTTTCCACAATATTAAGAAATTCTGAGTTTTACTCAATATAATAGAATTTAATGCTTTTTCTATACTCCTATATCTTTTGATGTTTACAAAAGTAGTAAAAATAAACGTTTATTGAAGATACTAATAGAATTAGAGATAAAAAATGTAACGATAGAACAGAGAAGGTTCAGGAACCGATTCGTTCATAGTAAACCATGCTCATTAGATTTATGTTTAGTTTTTTGGAATAGATTTTCTTTTTACGTGAGATCGTTTAAAGTATATCCAATTTTCTAATATTGTTTTTTTCAGGTAATATTTGACTGGACTACTATTGGATTCTTCCATTTTTATTACTACCAATACTCTGCAATTAATCCAATAATTTGTATTGATCTTTATTAGAATTCTCTTCTCATTAGTCAAATAGCCAAACGTCAAATAGCAAAATAGAATTAAGTCAGTTTATAACACAAATTGGACGGAAACGCTAACGACCGGACTGGTAATAACTACGGGGCAGGTTGGATTTAATAAATACTATGCATACTGAACACGCATTGTTGCTGAAATATTTTTCAGACAATAATAAAAAATATAAATTAAATTAATGGTTAATAAATGGTTAGTAGTAATAAATGGTTTATAAAAATGTATAGCTTAAAAGGATTGTATAGTTCCTAATCCCGTGGGGTTGATATTAAACAAGATCTATCATGTCACGATGCCGTGATAAATGTTTCAGTTGATGTGATCTTCCGGGAGTCTGATACGAACTCTTTATTAGAAGGAAATCACCGTGACCTTGTTAGAAAATATATATTTATTAAAAATAGTTCTTTCGTCTTTCATTCTTTCGTCAATTTTTTCAGAAAGAAAAAATACATTATTTACTATTTTATATTTGTTATTTTATTTTGTTGATTAATTGATTAATGCGAACATACGAATATGCGAGTCCCCGTGTTTAATTAAAATGTTGTGTTTCATCGGATTGTACACGTATAATAAAAATTTTTCGGTGTATATTTTCTACTTAGAGATTTTTCTAATTTTAAATGGTAATACTATTAAATAATGGTTCCATAAAAGTAAAATATTTCCCTAATATCTTCCTTATTTGAACATATTGTTACTATGACTACAAAACGTTATTTTAATTTCTTTTTCCTTATGTATCTTCAGTTAACGAATGCCTAAAATAATATTTTCCTTGTCTTTCCTTGTAGACTTCACAATTTAATATACAGAAATCTTTTAGTGTTGTTATATCACTTTATTGTTTTCTGTAACTTATTTCACAAAACATGAACATAGTAAATATATATAAATATACATCTTTCATTATAAATAATACATGAGAGATTAATATTATTTTTGTGTATATTATTACAAATTGGTTGATACATTAGGATCAATACCCATAGAATTTCAGTCTTTGTGCCGCTCTGACGTATTTAGAAAGTAATTAATGCTTCTCTTCACAAATGTCCCTAGACGTGATGAAAAGTATGTTATATTTACATTAGTGTGTAAATTTGTTGAGGGCAAATTAAAGTTTGAGCTCTAGTTGTTATCTGAGAACCCTCTTGATGTATATTTTAAAATAAAAAAAATACCAGACGTTAACCAACTTTCATCAAGTATTAAAATTCTCTGGGGAGAAATATAAAAAGAAAATCTTACATAAATAAAAATATTATTTTGTTTTTTTTTTTTTCAGAAATAAAGAAAAATTTCAGCTTTCTACACTATATGCAGCTTTATTTGTACTATCATAATCTCCAGTCAGAATAAAATATTTTAAATTTATAATAATGCATAAACAAAGCCAGGTTCTGTCACATGTGTAATATAAAATAATTTAGACATGTTTATTATTTATGTAACCATTTATATAGCACAATGAACTTAATAAAACATAGATTCTTATGGTAATAAAGTTTATTCAAAATTACCCCCGTGATTTTAAATACAGGCCTTCAATCTGCGCGGCCAGTCGTCTATCGCAGCATGAACGAGGTCCATGTCAATATCGGCGGCTGCCGAAAACAAGGATACCTTGAGTGACTCCAAATCAGGATGAGGCCTTGAGCAGGCCTTTTCCTCCAAGTGTTGCCATATCTTGTAATCTAAGGGACTCAAATCTGGACTGGAGAAGGGCCAGTCTTCGTGCCGGATGAAGTTGATTTCATGCGCGGCCAGCTAGTCTTGTGTGCTTTTCGGTCTATGAGCTGGCGCAGAATCTTGTTGGAATACTCAGTGCCTGTTATAAAACATAGTATGAGAAAAGGTTCCACAAGGTTCTTGAGGACTGTATTTTGAAACATAACTGCATTCGTTTTTACGCCTTCCTCACAAAAATGTACCTCAGTTAAGCCCCAATAAGAGACTCCCAACCAAACCATGAGCGAGGATGGAAAATGACGTCATTGGACACATGGAATACGGTTGCTCGCTTCTTCACTGCTGTGTGCGTACACCTTATTTGCTGCATCTTTCTTCCACGGTGAAATTTTTTTCATCCTAAAAAAGAATTTCCCGATGCTTTTTGCCCGCGTACCGCTTCAACAAAGCGCGGCATCTCTTGAGTCTCAGGTCCATTAAACGAGCATCCAAACGATGTCCTGTTTTTTTTCGATATGCCCTAAGCCCTAAGTCTTCATTTAACACCCTTTTCACGGTGGACCTGCTTAATCCCATCTGAAGGGCCAACAGTTTCTGCTTAGGTTTGGGATTTCTTGAATTCGCGCCTTCACAGCTTTTATCACAGCTGGAGTCCTAATAGAGCGAGGGCAACCAGTTCTTGACCTGTCATCTACACTAGAGTCTTCATTGTATCGTTTTATGGTACGGTAAAGGAATCTTTTGGTTACATTAAAATTTTTCAGTAAGTCGAAAATCTGAATTGGCGCGTAACCGCAACGGATGTAATGCAATAACCGCGACACGATCTTCTTTAAGTGTCCACTATATATTTAAAAAAGAGAAAAATTCTAAGAAATATATATTTTTATTTTCATGAAAAATTCGAATTTCGAATTCAATAAACTTTTTTGTGGTCAGCATTCTAATTTAAAAGTTTTTAGTGTGTGACAGAACTTATGACTTGACTAAATTTATATGAAGTAGGTTTTCTTTTGTTTTTATAAAACATCATCGAATTGGCCAAAGTTTCTTAGGACTTGACGTGAATCCTTGCCAATACTTTTAGGTGGGATTTTAGAAAAAAATGTATCTTTCATTAATTCAATATAGAAAACACTAAGTTAGCTTAAACATGTAAGATTAGTTTTAATTATTTTGGGGTAATTTCCTTTTGCATGAAACACTTTATAGAAATATTAAACAAGCTTTATTAATATATGTAATTGTGTTATCTAAATAAATATAAGTTTTTTTTGGTTTGAGTGACCTGAAACTATATCATTGAGAGTATAATAAAAAGATAAAACTTAAGTTATCGCCAATTCAGTTATCTGGAACACCAAAAGCAATTAACGCTCTATTTTGGACTGATCACATTAACGAGAGGTTGGTCATCCATCACATCTGTGTAACTTGATAAATGATTTTATTCTGACACCAACGTCTGTTCTTCTTTTAAATACATTTGATTAAGTACTATTATTTTAATATAAATTTTATGCTTTATATAAAATATATTTAAAATTTTCTCTTTTGCGATCAAAGCTAAAGTATGACTACTGGGCCCTCTATTATTGAATGCCACATTTTTTTTCTCCATAAAGCAACGATGTTGAAAATAAACATATAACTTGTTATTTTTCTTTCCTCAACTATTTTTATTTTTCTCCGGTTTATATGGTTTAACCATGTTAGGCAGTAAGGCATGGCCTCTAAGTGCTCACAGAGATATGCCTTCTAAAATGCATTTTCCATGGGAGCTAACTGAATGCGAAAAATGTAGAGTTCTCTATCTTTTTCCTATAGTTGTGGATCTCAAAACTATGCTAAAAAGAATCATTCAAACTCTTGGACGTTAATCACTCATTTAAAACGGTAAAAGGTGAACGAGAAATTTTAAAAAGCGAATGGTCACATAAATTGTCATTTAACGAGTAATCTAGATTATATTAGTACCTATTATGGATTTTAACGCTGAAATAAATTAATCTGCACGAAGGCTAAGGCCAGAAATAATCGAGGCACATAGGAATTAGTAATCTGTGATAATCTCAGGGCCCGGTTATTGCCTTTGATCGCTAATATGAAGATGCAACTCAACTCGACTTCAATACATTTATTATGTATAGTAATATTACATTACTGTCATGGTATTATAAAAAAATAGTTGCTAGTTTAAAAAAAAAAACAATTTGTTGTTTTCAATGTAATGTATCATAACACATCACGTCTACATTTCCCAAACCCTTAACGTGGATTCTGAGAAAAACTGTCATGTCATGATCTCGTGATAAATGTCCCAGTTGATTTCATCCTCTTGGAATCTCTAATATTTTTATTAGGAATAAATCTTGTCTTGTAAAAAAGTTGTTGCAATGAATAGTTATTCGGTGGCTTAAATTTAAATACGAATTATTTTGTGCTATGTTTATAGAATATATTGGCTTTATATTATTTTCTAGCTTATTCTTGTGAATAAGAAAACTTCATTTACCAAAAAGAAACAAAAAATCAAACTATTGATAACAAACCTTATCGTTAGTACTTTTTTTTTAGAATTACGGTACGAAATTGTTTCCCACAAAAATGCATTTTATTATAAAGGAATGATATATGGTCAATATACAACCTGAAGATTCTTTCTAAGTATTGATAAAAGTTTATAGCGACGTATGTCTTTTTTTTTGAGAATAAATGTCTTAAACCATAAAATTTTATTTATAAATCAAAAGATGAGTTTTGATCTCCAAACCTTATTAAATTATTATTAATCTGTCATTTTTGTGCCTTGTATATATTATCACAAGCAATATACTTTCAGTGACTCCGTTTACATGGATTTTAGAAGGGCGTTCCGGACAGGTTCGAAATATTAGTTAAGAGTTTTCGATTGAACCAGCATCAAACAAGAGTATATAATAATAATAAATAATAATAGTATATAATATTTCGTTTACCAGTTGTAAGAATCGTAGCAAAACAATATATTCGTTATGTACCTATTAACATTTCTCAATAGAGCTAAAACTGAACCAACTGGTATTTCCAGGATTTTTCATTGTAGATAAGCCTGATATATTATATTGCCGCTATGAAACGTCGAACATGAATTGCATAATTCGAAAGAGTAAGCCCATGAAGACGAATCGAAAAGAAATGTCTGATAAATAATTATTGGAATAAAAAATGCCCATATCCGATTACCTTCCGTAAATTTTAAGGATAAAACAATACACAACCTACTACTAACCTACAAAAACTCTGCTTTTTTGTTAATATATCTAAGTCACTGTCTCCTTGTGTACCCATTACGACATCGGTGACTGAACACAACCATATTGTGTTTCCAAATGATCAAAGATCAAATCGTATTTAAAATATTTCGCAATATAAATATTCCCTTGATGTATTTTAATTACATCTAAGGAATTCTTTTTAGCAATTGATTCAAATACATTTTTATACGTTATTTGCTTGTGTTACGCATTTTAGGAGTGGATATATTTTTAACTGTCGACACAAAAAAGAGGAGTGCTTGTTGTATGTTTAGCGTTTGTTGAATTATAGCTTCCAAATTTAATAAATTATAGTTTTTAGATGTGCTTCTTCGAAATAAAAGCAATAGTAAATAATAATAAATACATAAACTGACAATCCTTTTTAATATAAGCATTTAGGCAATTACACATTGTGTTTTTTTAAGGCCTACTTGTCTTAAGTCTAATATAAGCCCTTAATTTGCTAAAAGCTGATTCATTCCCACAAAATTGCCTTTTGAGCCACGCATTACTAGACCGTAATAACTCTAGCTTTTCCTAATTAATAGAATAAGTGTTACTTATTTTTATCGTTGTAACAAACCCATTGCCCAATGAACACTCAGAAGTAATGAAAACGAATAAAGCCCCTTTTTTATATTATATTTCATGATAATATATTTTGTTTCTTAAAAATATTCGGATAGCATAAAATTTGCCAATGAAATTGATTTAAAGGTACAGTTATCAAATGTCATATGAACTTTCTTATAAAGAATATATTTTATTATTGAATATCTCAATATGTCATATTAAATTAGGGTCATAATAATAATTTATTATTATTGTTAAACTCTAAATAAAGTTTTTTCACCCAAATGCGATAAATCGTTATAATGTGTTAGAGAGATGGAGAAGAAAGAAAAATATACCTTTCGAGAACTTAAGTAAATTCAAGGTTTCGTCTCAACTTATATGACTTATACGACTATAACTTATCTTTATAGACTGTGGTTCACACTACTAAATAAACGTTTCAATTTCACTAGTAAAATATTTTTAATTTCTTTCAAACTTATTGTCCAGAAAAACTTTAAACCATTCTGATTTCATATCTTTTCATCATTGTTTTAATCTAATCAATAAAAAAATAATTTATAAAACTTATAAGATATAATGTAGGATTGATTTATCAATTATCAGTTTTTAGCAGTCTGTTATCCATCGTATTCCATAAATAGGGCTGAAGAGCTTGCTTTGAACGTAAAGTGAATATATATATATATATATATATATATATATATATATATATATATATATATATATAGACATTATATAAAATCGGACTGTCATTGTTGCAGGAATATTAAGAAAGTAACTTCCCTTGCTGAAGAGTAGTCCTGCAATAAAATTACGAGTATGTTTCACTCTTCTGTATTCTACACGGATAAGAAGCCAGCAAAAGCTACGAGTATATATTATTCAAGAAGTCTTATCGCTGGGGCTGTATAATAGAAACATTATGGGCTATAATCTAAAGATGATTAGGGCTATGTCTAGTATTTGAAACAATCCAAAAGAAAAAAGCAATTTTACTAATTAGTTGATCTCAACAAATTCTTTCAGCTTATTCAACTCGTAACGTCTTTGCGACATCTGTAGGGAGAAACATTAATAACGTTTAAATTGCGCAACAAAAGACGGAAATCCTTCAGGGAGCTATACACTGTAGTATATCTAAACTTTTGTAATCATTAATTACAATTCTTATGTGAATGTAACAGTAGTTAAGTATAAGAAAGGTATTATTGTATCATGTGACTTACTATAGTGACTGACAAAAAAGTTATTATAATTGTAATTCACACAATAATAGATATCTTATAAACTTTATATTTAAATTCTTAAAAGATGATTTGTTATCTTTATGTACAATGGTTATCAGACATGTCTTCCAATGTATTAAAAATAATGTTACGGTATCTTGTTAAAAAAGATCCCTCGACTTCACATGCCATAAGTACGATATTATCTTAGGCATTTGTCGACTGAAAATTTACTCCGTTTGGTAATTTGTTTTGACTTCTCTCATGGGCTTACTAAATCTTGTTAAAATGGAGATTTTTATTGCGTTTTTTGTGTGTTATATTAACAATAGCTACTTTATTATATAGCAAAGCTTACATTAAATCATTTAAACAGTATATAGTAAATAGATAATAGTTTTAACAAAAGAGATGAAGCTATTTTTCAGTTGAGTAAATTAATGTTATTTAAAAGTCGAATATAAACTAAAAATATTTTTTTATTTTTGAAATTTAAGGTTTAGTATCCGATGAATTTTATAAAAAGCTGAACAAATTGATTGATTGAAATTCATTATTAAATAAAAAACTGTGTGTAATGAAACAAAAGTAAGATTATGCAAATAGTTATTTTAAATATATATAATAAACGTTTTTTACGATACAAAAGCTGTATGAGGTAAAGTACCATTCAAATAAAATTGTGTTTAAGCTTTTCATTGCTAAGCGAAAATCATATTATTATGTGCATTTTAGCCGCCTTTGACAATATCCAGTGCCTAGAATGTGGCTACAAACACAAAGAGATGTTCCAACCAGTTCTAGTGTTTCATACACAAATGTTTATCTTCTAAAACAGTTATTCGGTAGAGACGAGGCAAGGATGAGACAAAATTACAACAGTGCTGCGATTTAATACAGGATCTAAAAAATCTAGCATCTAGAATATAGAAAAGATGATACTTGATTTGGGCCATAATCAGTACAATAAAAATAAAAACAAATAAAGAACAAATGAAGTCGCTGGCAGCAGCAAATGTAACAAATATAAAACAGCGATACATAGACTTCTAATATATATTAGAAAATAACTATTGATTAAAATTCATAAAATAGTAAAACCTTTTTAACAGGATGATATTCTTCTAATACAAAATACAGACTCCAATCCCATAAAATCAACCCGATATATTATTATCTCCCTCAGGATTAACCAGACTGGAATGATATTTTAAGCTTTTGTATTATTATATTAATATAGTATTTATGCTTAAATTGTGAGTAATACTTCTATACAGACCTAGTTATACATAGTAATACCTTTCTAACAGAAGAATATTCTCCTAATAAAAAATACGTACTCCCATCTCATAAAATCAGCCCGACATAATATCTCCCTCAGGGTCCCACACAAGGTTGATATTTTAAGCTTTTGTATTGTTATTATATGAATATATTATTCATAAAACATTTCTTTTTCAACGATGACTAATATTTCTATAGAAACAAATCTATGTATTCAATATAATTGTTAATATGAATTTTTATTTAAACCTAACGCTTTTTTCTTATCTAGAAATATATATGCTCAGAAAGTAAAAACTAAATACCTTTTCCTTATGAATGTTTATTTTTAAAATTTACAAAAATAACTTGAGACTAGAGCTTACGAAATTTAAACTGTGAAATGCAATTCATATTCTAGAAAAAGATCTTTTAAAACATTGATTAAAGTCGGCAGGACCTTTCCCTAACAATGCGTTTGGAATATTTAAATAACTCTAACATTCAACCGTCGTTGCTCCCAGTAGAGTCGTTAGCGATTCTCTACAATTTGTGTAATTAACTGTTGTAATTCAATTTTACTATGTTTGACGTTTGACGATTTCGGGAATGAGGGTAGAATTCTGCTATTGCGTAACGAACAACCAGTTATTATCATTAACAAAAGAAATCTTCCATGGCTTAACTTATTTAACATCAACTAAATTATGTACTTTGTGTATTTTTCTTAGTACTTCACGTCAATTACACGGAAGACAATTAATTATTTCCTTATGTTGAACTCCTAAACACTATTTACAACTAGTGGCCTATATTTTTATGGATTATTAGCAAAATGCCCATTTAAGCTGAATGTTGTTCAGTAGTTTTAGACAAATAAATCTCGTTCCGCCGTCTATTCCGAACGTATAGACGGTCAAAGAATAAAGATTAAAGTTTTATGGTTTTTCAAAAAGGCTTTGAAAAAGTTAAAGCCCCAATACAAATTATTTCAAAGATAAAACGCATTTGAGTCTCGATTGTAATATTAAAATAAAATTATTTTTGTCTCATTGTCGTATAATTGGATTTTTATCTTATATAATAAACTTAAGTTTAGTAACTATCTAACAATTACTGAGCATTAATTTTCTTATTTTAGAATTAAAACAAATGTTCTGTTTATTTACTATAGAGTTGTATAAATTGCAAAATTTTTTCAAATCGGTATTCAATCAATCCAGATTTTGAACCTTCCTTCCTACTAGATTCCATCCGGTAGTCGAAATTCATCTTAATAAATATGTTATTATATATTTACATAACAATCTGAGTGGGCGAAACAAGGCTTATGCTGATAAATAATTTAAAATGTTGTGTTTTTGTATCTTCTCTTTTTCTAAATATTATTTATAATCCCTTAATTTTTTAAACGTCTAAGAATATATTTTGTATACCTGATATGAAGTTTTAGTTTTAAAAAAAGGTTTCCGAAAACGACAACTATCTCTTACTTAAGAAGAATACTTAATTTTAATTAACAGTATTACATTTCGTCTTATTTGTTGTCAGCTAAAACAACAATTTTGTTAATAACTGATCTGCGGTATTTGGATAGCTGCGACCTCACTGCGTGCTTGAGTGTACATTTTTAATATTCGACAATAGCCTGTTATATTGTTAGGAACCTTGGAATGTTACCATTGTTTTGCCAGACTTTGTTCTCGTTTTCGATAAAACTAGAAAACCAGCTCGTTGCCCACATTATGTATTAATAGACAATTATAATTTTAATTATATCTGTTACAGGAAAAGCCTCATTTGTTTTATCAATTTTATTAATAGAAATTTTTATTGTAATTTTTCTATGCAATACAACAAGTAACTCTTATCACATAGCCCGTTAATGGAACAATCCATAATCCTACATTTATGATGAATTGGCTATGTTAAAGCATGTCACATTTCAACTAGAAATATTAAAGAAGACATTGTTTCAAATTACCTTTGTCTACATTTACAGGCTTTACATTAAATTTAACATACATTTATACACACATATACATCAGTAACCTCTGCCCTAATAAAGACAATTGTTTGAAAATATCTGTAAAATAGCTTGTTAAGCTTATTAAAATTTATATAAATACAGATTAAATAATACAGTTATATCCAGAATGCCAAATTCATCGTTAAAACAACGGTATGGTTTCCTAGTGGTCCCAGGTTCGAGTCGTGCTCTTATTGATGCATTAATCTTTATAATTTTATTTAAAGTGAGATTTATAGTACTTGTTTAAAGTTGGATCTAAAATTTGAAAATACGTCCTAACATATAATAACTTAGTAATCAGCCAAATCTTTACATTGAATATATATTTATTTTTCAAATATATAATACATCTGTTCATGACGCACAACTCAAAATTAATAACTTATAATTCAAAACTAATAACTCATAACTCAAAAAGGTATGTTTGTCCGATTGTCTGTTTTTATGTTTTTTTGCATCACGTAAAATCGACTAAATGAGTTTGATAACATTTAGAATGCAAAACAGGTACCCGGTTAACATGTAGAATACATTTTTACATTTGAAATATCATGTTTACGACGAATAGCATACAAATCTGGTTTGTAACATAACAAAAAGCCTACAAATTTATGTTTGTTTTTAAATGTGAAGTAATTACAAATGGTTTATATCTCGAGATGGGACCAGACGAATTCACCGTCAACAGCTGGTACAGCCATCTAATTGTTTTTTAAAGAAAATTACAAATATTTATTAAACGAAATAAAAGAACAAAACATTTATAAAGTAAATTATTATATTGACCAATTAAAAAAAAATAGCTATCAATATAAAATATTTCTGAAAGTGTATGTTAAGAAAGTGTATTTCATTGTATATAGAAAAAGTATTCGATACTTTATAAGCTTCAAGATGCTTAATTTACAATTATTTATATTTTTTTTTCTATACATTATCCTATCATAGAATATTCAGATAACACTATCTAGATTAATGTATTTCAAAACCCAAGCATATGAAATCGACATTCTAAGGCATTACCAAGTCATGAGGGCAACGTTCAACATCCAGAACTTCGTGAACTTAACCCGTGACTATAACTTACGCCAATTTCATACGAGTACATGCTCTGAAGCCTCCAGGCATTGGTTCTTTCATCTTTCAGACTGGTTTGCAAAAGCGGTTTCTTTTTCGTGTCCGTATGTAAATAATAAAAAGTATATTTTTTTAAACAAAATTAAAAAATGGTAATTTATCGTGTTTAAAGATATTTAAATAATATATCCAAAATTTAGTATTAAAAATAAATTTTATTTTAAGAAAATTGTCTTATACGTAAAACAATAGTTTCTGGTAGACTTTCATGCTAATTGATGAGTCATCCTCCAAAAACAGATGACTGGCCAAAGGTCTGGTAATTTGATATTAATCAACTAACCTTGCCGATGTTTCTAGCAGCGCGGCGTTCCAAATTGCTACCCTCAGCCTACATACCACTAAGAAAAGCAATTACCCATCTATGGACCGAACTTGCCGAGATTGTTAAACGAAGTAACTCCAAAACATTTTGGGCTACAATGGCTTACAACTTAGAAATACTTTAAAGATACTACAGTTTTTCTTTTTATAATATCTTCATTAAAGGATTTACTCTACAGGTACAAGCAATTTCAAGTAATATAAAATGGAACTGTAAAGGATCTGTCAGACAACCCGGAGTGGAACTACTTTTTTGAGCGGATTTCCTCTACAGCTTTTTCCATCAATAGAAAAAATACCTTTGCCCAGTAGTAATTTATATATATAATATATGTTATATACTTTCATATATAAAATTCCATTTCTGTTATCTTTCCTCTTTTGTACTATACCATTTCGATTGTCGTTTGAGATTATTTTAATGGTATTTAACAATTTCGTATGATTGATGATCTAAGGAATGGTGATAATAGAGTTAATGAAGCGAATCTAAAAGGTGAAAAGCCTATCATCGATAACTTTTAGTCTTTTATCTTTTAATGATGATAAATTATCTTTTAAAACATGATGATGTACGAGTATCTTCTCGAGTATTACATTACAAAAGTTAGAAACGTTAATGGTCTTTTTATAATATTATTTTTATTGCAACTAAATTGGTATTTCTTTTAGGCCGAGTAGTTAGATTAGGCAGTTTAAATTTATACAACAACTTATACATGTTTAACGAGAGCTCAAATAACTTTATGACTAATTTTTAATTTAAATATTTCATCTCGATATAATTATTAATATACCACACTATAAATTCGGATACCTTGTTCAAATTCAATATCGAATATAATATTTATTTTATCTGACTAATAGTTCCAGAAAACAAAAAAAAACATAGTTAGCTTCAACTTTATAATAATAAAATATCAATTGTTCGCAGTATTTCTGAATTAAGATTGATGCATATTATTTGTGGTTTAATTGTGTATTTATTTGTTTCAGATAGCATCTCCACAATGTTCAATGGAATACCAAGAAGTACACATCAAATATTAAAAAAATGACTCGTTTGTATCATTACAAAACCAATGTAACATAATACAAAGAGCTAACAATGATAGATACAACAAAGGTGCCATACTATCGTAATCCAGACCGTCATACATATCTTTACCCTTCAAAACGGCCACCAGACAATCGATCGGAGAACATTTTAACAGCTGAAGGAACCTTTAATTCTAGTCACACTAAAAATGAAACCAAAGAAACTGGTGATATGTTAATGTTAGTCGAGGATTTTAGTGATTATTTTTATGGGAATGCAAGCCATGATCTATTTAGTGCACACAATCAAACGTTAGATATCTTGAATGACGTGTATACAAACTGTACTTTTAATGGTACCTTCAACATATCGTGTGTCAGTAAAATCGATATAAATACTGAATATAACTTTTGGGCTTTGTTGCTGTTAATATTTCCGTTTTTCACTCTGTTTGGTAATGTGTTAGTAATTATGAGTGTGGTGAGGGAGAGGACATTACAAACTGTGACGAATTACTTTATAGTGAGTTTGGCTGTCGCTGATTTATTAGTTGCTGTTGTCGTGATGCCGTTTGGAGTTTATTATTTGGTAAGTTGTAGATTAAGTGGAGTTGTGTTCTCTTTGCTTTACAGTCAGTTTTCAATTTGTTCACTGAATGATAAAGCTCGTGCTCCATATGTTTTATTATTAAAAATATTTGCAACCAAAAGAGCTAAAAGTAGTAAGATCATTATTTTTTCATTGTAACATTAATCGTCTGTCGCATATAGAGGGTTAAACTCACAAAATATTTACAAAAAGCGAGATCAATGTTCCGGAAGCTCTGGATAAAAACGTAAATGTTAATGTATTGTATAGAGATAATAAACTCGCTACCGAACTGGTAATTTATGATTTTAAATTGTTCAGAAAGCCTAAAAATATATATTTTTTAATAATTGTATATATGTACGATAATTTGAATATATTGCCTATTTTAAGAATTCCTAAACTAACAATTCCATTACTAACTACATACGGATTGATATATAATATATGTATGTACACAATTTGTAATTTGATGTTATGTTTAACTATTTGTGCTAAGTAGCACAAGTAGCACAAAAGGATCAAAATTCGATAATATAATATTTGTGTGCAAAATTTATTGCCAATTTATGAAAAAAGTATATAAATCACAAATTTTGCGTTCTTCTATAGCGGTATTTTTTTATATTCCACCCTCGATACAAGGGAAGGTAGTAAACTTTTAATAGACGCATGAATTCTCGACGCCATAAAATATTTGTAATAAAATTATATTTGCTGAAAAGATACATCGTCCCCTTCGTTTTTAGTTTATTCGGTTCACATGGTCGGTGTTTTTATTGCGGTCAGGAATTTAGAGGAAATTAGGTCTGGGATCTCTGGATTCGACAGTTTATTACGTCTTTCAATTTAGTGTCTTATAGATGAAAATGTGTACTACGTAAGTCAAAATTTTTTTTTTTTTATTTTAATGATTGTCTAACAAGTATATTGATGACCAAATGGTGTGGTTATTTTAGTTTGATTCATGAACTCAAATTATATTATAATCATTATCGAAAATTGCGTAATGCATAGTTGTCAAACAGCTAATTTCGTATTTTATACCGCAAAGACAAACTAAGGTGACCATATCTACTGCCATCTACGTTTGGTTCACTGCTAGAGAAAGATTTTCACTGGAAAAGACATAGTTAGCCAATAGCATTGTTAGACATCAAATAAGTTGTTTTTGCGATGAACTCATTTGTAGCAGTTAATAATAAAATAATAAATTTTAAATAAATTATATATTTTATTATATATTTTCATAATGTCATATTTATTTATTTTACAATATATATATATATATATATATATATATATATATATATATATATATATATATATATATATATATATATATATATATATATATATATATATCTGGTTGAATCGAAGATAAATTCCTCCATCGTTATGTAGCATAGCTACTTTATTCGTAGTATAGAGCTAATAAGTTGTATTATGTTATAATTTAATATATATAATCATCAAAAATATTCTTAAACACTTTTTCTTTAATAATATTATAAGACTGAATAAAATATATTTCATTAGGTGCTATTTTTTTTTATTTAACTATTTTTATTATATTAGTTACTCGTATACTTAGTTTTTATTAATATAAACTGAAACTTTCAAATTAAGAGTTAATGCAACTCATTTTACATAAACACCATATCCACGCTTAAAGATACCTGGATACCTGGACCATTTTAATAAACACATTTCAAAATACAACCTTATGATGTAGTGCACACAATATTATTTATTGTTTCCAGTAGGAACTGCATCATTACTTAACGTCTATTAATTAAAAATATAAGTCGATTAACAATCAATATTGCAATAAATTTCCAAGTATCATTACAAATTCAGATTAATATTATTTTCAACACTAGCGCTTTTTAAAACGTTTAAAATAATAATCAGCCTTTAAGTTAAATTAAATTAAATCCACAATTTAACAACAATTTCCACATTGTGTTTAAATTTAAAATGGTCCATCAGACTTAGAGGAGACTGGTGTTGGAAAAAATTTATATATATGTGATGTTTAGCGGTCAGGGATTCGAACCCGCGACTAGGCTCGCGCGGGATAGTTTCCCAGAGTTATTTTAAATAATACTCAACTTCCGATTGAACGTACGAGTTCTACTCAAGTCAAACATCACGAAATTGGAGTGAACGCAAGATAACGGCAGTAAAATTTTGAGTATATTACAACCAATTTATGAAAATATATATGTATAGAATTTTATATATATAATAAAATGTATGTTTTAACGATACAAAATAAGTATATAAACGGAAATGCAGCTAATCACCGAAGCTCTCAATAGAATCCGTTTTAGCGGAAGTCAATTAATGTTCTATTAACGCCGTAATAATATTATTATCCAGGGAGCGAAGATAAAATGGACTGAATGGAATAAAATGGACAAATGCTAAAATAAATGGAACCTTCATTTGGTGATCGTAACTTACAATGTCAACGTAACTTAAATATGCTCATTAGATTATGTCATATTTATTTATCCCATGTATAATATATAATATATTATTTATGTTATTTAAATAAAAAACATATCGGGTTTAAGAATAAAATATATATACATGTATTAAATGATTTTCTAAGGCTGAAACATTTAAATTTTTTTTTTTTAAATAACAATTACCTACTTTGGTAATATAAATAAACTTAAGTTCAAATAAATATTATCTAGTCAATTTAACGAATACTTCGATTAATAAAAACAGAAATTAGTTATGTTGAAATCTGATAAAATCGGAAAGGACATGATTGCTGACACGTGAAATTGAAATGAAAAAAAAAACTAATTGAACGTTTTTAAATTCGATATCTATAGCTGTCATTCAAAAGAAGACCTTATATCCAATTTGTAAGGCTTGAATATAGGTTGTCATGGTTGATAGAATGCATGCATGCGTGTATGATGACTCTGTGGCGACGCGTGATGTCCGATCGGTCGACCGCAGGATTTATTGTGGTGACCTCAAATTACGCTGCTGTTTTCGAATTATTTTATGATTTTTAATTGTAAGAGAAATCTGGCATAACAATGTCACTGTCAACAAATTAATCTCAAATGAGAGATGTCAACGATTCCTCAATACGTTTGATAATTTGAATAAACAACAAATAGTTTTTTTACAAAATTATTTTTCATTTGGAATTGATGCATGAAACAAGTACATTTGTTATATGTAGTAATTAGTTTCATTATTTATAATCGCATTTAGAATTTACTCGCTACAGTTACTAAGTATAATGAATACCGTGTTATTCAAATCAAATGATTCATCTAATTGCAAATGTGACGGCCTTAAAATATTTCAATGAATAGGCCTAGCAGTTCACGATGAATCAAATTATAATAATTATGAATTATATGTTAAAATGTTATTAAAGGAACTATTGTAAACATATTAAATATGCTAAAACATAGCTATGAATAAAAATGATAAAAATAAATATTCTTTAATATAGTTTAAAAGTTTCGAGTATTTAATAAAATAATATCGAAACATTACACTTAAATGTATTATTCTGAAAATACATTTGAGTCTCAAACAATAGATCAGTTACCTATTATATGCTAAATTCAATCTGTCATTTAAATTTGAAGCAATCTAACAAAGTAGCAATATCGTATATTCGCGGTACTAATTTGACATTCGGTACAAGGAATACTTATCTTATACAAGAAAAACAATTTAAAAATGTATGTCAAAAAGACAAACTGTATGCAGTGGACATAGTAAAATTAATCCTTTTTTTTATTAATACACATAAGATGAAAACTCAACAAAAACAAAGTAAGTTGTTAGTTATTCCATTTTAAAAGCTAATTATATCTAACACAAAATTACGAATTAGAATATAGTTTTTTTTATAGTAATAAATACATCTATAAACGTCAAACACTAATTTTAAATCGCAGCATCGAAAGACCAATTCATTCAGTGAATAATAACAAATTAGAATCGAATACAGCTGAAATCTGATTTGCGTTTATTGATGACATTAAATCCTATCGAGGCAGTGCTATATATTGTTTGTTATAATCAAAACTTTAAATAAGGTAGAGATTTAATTATTAATAGAGTGCAACATCCAAAAATCATAAATTAAATTAAAAAATAATAAATTAAAATTAAAAAAACCCCGATACAAAAAGACCTCTAAAAATAATAAAAATATTATTATTATGTACTCATTGAAGTCGTTGCGTCGCGTCGGGGGACCGTTGACGATGGTGTCTATTTTACCAAGTTTTGGGAGCTAATGAATGAGGACTTAGATCATGCGATTATATATTGGTATTTCGTTATATGCCTTATTTGAATTTTAATTTCTTCCTTTATTATGCGGTCTCCCGACGCAATAAGTACGTAATATTATTATTGTTATCCTTTTTAGAGGTCCCTCTTCTCATATTCGTGAATATACTTATCATAGATAGGAAATAAAACCAAATGTAGGACACCATACGTTAAGGTATAATAATATTGTTATTGTAATGTATACATTACATCTAGAGGATGTAAGATAAACTCTATTTTAACGACATAAGTTTGAATTTTATATATATATATACGTTTGATAATTTGGATAAACAACAAATAGTTTTTTTACGAAATGATTTTTCATTTGGAATTGATGCATTAAACAAGTACATTTGTTATATGTAGTAATTAGTTTCATTATTTATAATCGCATTTAGAATTTACTCGTTACAGTCACCAAGTATAATGAAAACCGTGTTATTCAAATCAAATGATTCATCTAATTGCAAATGTGACGGCCTTAAAATATTTCAATGAATAGGCCTAGTAGTTCACGATGAATCAAATTATAATAATGATGAATTATATGTTAAAATGTTATTAAAGGAACTATTGCAAACATATTAACTATGTTAAAACATAGCTATGAATAAAAATGATAATAATATAAATTCTTTAATATAGTTTAAAAGTTTCGAGTATTAAATAAAATAATATCGAAACATTACACTTAGATCTATTATTCTGAAAATACGTTTGAGTCTCAAACAATAGATCAGTTACCTATTATATGCTAAATTCAATCTGTCATTTAAATTTAAAGCAATCTAACAAAGTAGCAATATTATAGTATATTCGCGGTACTAATTTGACATTCGGTACACATATATATATATATATATATATATATATATATATATATATATATATATATATATATATATATATATATATATATATATATATACACACATACATATATATATATAATACATAAAAGCAGACTGCAGGATTGTCATATTAATTGTTAATATAAAATTGAATATAAGTTAGAGCTAGATTTCAATATTTAAATATCTTTCTTCATAAAAAATACTGATAAAATTATTACTTTCTCAAAGCATCGGACGTGCCTTTTACAAAAGTATAACAAATACAGATAATTATGTTCAATGCTGTTTAATTAAAAGAAGTTTGAAGTGCTGGTTCTTCCTCACTGCAACGGAAGTCTGATATTGCATAATAGTATTGTATGCTACTTACACATTGGTTTAAAAAAAATGATTATTGACTGAGTATAATTAGACACCATCTATACTAACGGCACACTACCATGGCCGGTTTGACTCACTACAATAGTGATGCGAATGTCAATTTATTATAGAAAAAAATATAATTAAATGACTGTTGTCGAATTTACAAGTTTTTATATTTGTTTCTGGAATGGCAAGTAATAGCTCATTAAAAAGTTTTAATTAAACGAAAATATATATGTTTACTTAGGTAATGTAAATGTTTGAATCAATTGAAATTTTGTTAACAATTTTATAAAGATATTTCTGTAACTATATTTAATCATAGTGTAATTTAGTTTATATACTTAACTTTGTCCATCAACATTTCTTTTAATGGCGTAAAAACGTGAAAGATATTTTCGTAGGACTAAATTATATAATAAGTGGAAAATAGTATTTTCCAAGACTTTCACGAGTACTACACATCGAAATAAAACTATTTTTACGGATCAAACACGATTATAATTAATTACATTTTAAATTAAACCGGATTGTGGCTTGTCATACAAAGAGGAGCATCAGTAAAAGATTTAGGAAACACATCTCGGATATCAAACATAGGCGTACATCACAGTCAGCAGTGTGGGAACATACCATAGACAAGCCCAATCATTATATAAGATATGATAAACCTAAAATCCTCGCGAAAAAACATCGTTACATTCCAAGAATGGTTCGTGACGCTATTGAAATTGAAAAAACATTAAAAAACATCCTAATTTTAATAGAAAAGATGGTTGGGAATTATCTAACACCTGGGACCCACTTTTGAAAAATATAAGATCCCATGTCTGTGACCGCACTGTAAGACATCAAGATACTGTTAGTGCGTTTTGTGTGAATCCTGAACTGTACGCCTGGAAGCTTAGAAAGCGTTGGTGTTAGATGACTAGTTAACTGACTTACTGACAGACCTCTCCATCTCGTCTTACCGTGAACAAGATTGCTGCAAAGCATTCGAAACGTTGGGTTAAATTTAAAATGTAATTAATTATACGCGATCTAAATCCGTAAAAATAGTTTTTATTTAGTGGCAAATATTTATAATTTAGAATGCCCATCTCTATTGACAATAAAGAACACAATTTGCTTTGTCAAACTTAGTCAAAAACATTGCTATCAATTAATGCGGAATTTCAAGAGCCGGCAAACTTCAAACCGACCATCATGGCCTGGCGTTAATATAGTAACCGATAACGTGTTATTATCTTTTAATGTACTTTCACAAAACGACATTAGGTTTTATAAAAAAAAAAATAAAATGTTTTTTTTTAGTATTAATGTTTTTGAATGATGCCTAGTAGTTGTCATTTCCGTCGCGATAAAGAGGAATTATAAAAATAACCATAGTTTTATCAAGTAGGGTAGCGACACGAGAAATCACTTGTCAGAGTGGCAGGACTGTAGTACAGAGGATGCAGGTTCTAGTACTCCTTGTGTGGTTTAATTATTTATTCTCTATTTATTTAAAATGCTACTTTTAGCTTTCGTCAATTCTATTCAATTTAATGATCTTTTGTTAGTGCATTAGACAATTCACCCTTACTAATACAATGAAATTAACATGTTAACTAACTACTGATTGAAAAGTACTTTTTCTTTTTAGGTTGAAGAAAAAGCATAATCATAAACTTGCACAGTCACTTATATCTCTCTTGGTACAGGTTCGTTAAAAATAGAAATATAAGTTGCATAACCAGGTAGTTTTTTATATAGTGCTCTATTATTATACATTATTTTATTATTTATTGTATAAATCTTATATTTTTTATTAATTAAGTAGTTCGTTTTTCAGTATTTTCAAGTAAATTAAAAATATGTATGTAAAAATAAATTTAAAAAAAGAAACATTTTAATAAAAAATTTGTATATAAGTGAGTCTTAATTAAAAAAAAATTGGGCTCGTCCGGGATTTGAACCCGGGACCTCTCGCACCCAAAGCGAAAATCATACCCCTAGACCAACGAGCCGATATATTTGTGATCAAAAATATTTATCTTTACAGACAAAGACTAAAGATAACTGTAATATATAACGCGTAAGTGTGAGATAGAAAACTAAATACTTAAAGAATATATAAATTACTAAAATGTAAATATAACTTTTTATCATTTTAGAGAAAATTTAATTGATTTGGAAGAAATTTTAATTTACCATAATCATCATATAAGTTTTATAATCTTTTTTTGAAAATAATTTTAAACATGTATAAACATTCATTCTATATGTGATCGTCTTTATACCGATAAAGACGATCACATATAGAATGCTTAATTCACCGAGACGGACAGCGATACGGTAGCTCAGTTGGTAGAGCGACGGGACGGTTTCCCAGTAGTCGCGGGTTCGAATCCCTGCCCGTATCGGTTTTTTACATTCTATATTTATATAAATTTAAATAAGCTTAACATGGCTATACATGTTTAAAATTATTTTCAAAAATTGATTTCGGTAGTGGCATCTTTTCAGTGTTTATCTATACTGCAAAGTTAGAAACATTGGTTAGGATTTTCGAAAGAAACCTAATAGATGTCACCACCGTCCCGATAAAGACGATCACATATAGAATGCTTAATTCACCGAGACGGACAGCGATACGGTAGCTCAGTTGGTAGAGCGACGGGACGGTTTCCCAGTAGTCGCGGGTTCGAATCCCTGCCCGTATCGGTTTTTTACATTCTATATTTATATAAATTTTATAATCTTTTTAATTTAACAAAGAACTAGATTAACAACTTTCATTATAGATAATTAAATAATAATACACTACTATGAATTTTCTTTATTTGTATAATTCCTGCACAAAATGAAATATCTACTCGCTGAAACAAACGATGAAAATTCTCATAGTTTATTCGTTTGAAGCAACATTTGATTATCTGTTAATATTCTTTTCTTTTTCACGGAAAAAACACAATTATGAACATTCCGAAGTAATTTATTAACATTTCGTATCGAACTTCGTTGATGTTGTTTTGACCTCGATTTGTATTTATTCTATAGAACGATAAGTACTCTCTGGTTTATTCTTCTTTAATAAATGTTTTGATTAAGTTAATCTTTGAAAGAAAGAACATTATAAGTTCAGTTAACCATTACTAGCGTTCAGAGAATATGCACAGGGTCGACACCAGCACACGAACAGAGCACCCGTTCCAGGCACCAAAACGAAGGAGACGCCGAGGATAAATTTACAAAAAATTAATTTGATTGATATATTTCACAATTAAAATTGAATAACAATTAAATGTGATAAAAATCCTATAAATCTATGCATCTGTTTTAGACGATGTTTGCTGATTGTTCGCATTAAGTTAATGGCTATCAAACTACTAACAGCTATGAAAAAGCGCTAAGGTTACATTACAAAAGTTAATACGCTCGTTAAGTTTAAAAAAAAACAAATTTGAGTGCATTTTTTTCAGTTTTTTCTTCATAAGAACCTTCTCCTGTCAATAACAAACCTGACAAAAAGAATAAACTAAATCGGTCCATTCCTTCACTCATGACTTGACCAAGGGAAATAGCAATTTATTGATATGTATAAATTAGTAATAAATAAAACATAAATATGAATAGTTGAGAAGTGTGTTTTACATTACGTCAGTCAAACAAACGCAAATATTGAATTGAATAATTTTGAGATCGAAATTTATCTAATCCATTTCCTATCAGCACGTTTTATTTTGGTAGATTATTATAATCATATAAAAGTATATGCAGTTTTAGTAAAAGGTTTGGGCTCGTCCGGGATTTGAACACGGGACCTCTTGCACCCAAAGCGAAAATCATACCCCTAACCCACGAGCGTTATATTATATATCAAAAGTATTTAACTTTAGGGAACTAGAGATAACTATCATATAATTTCGTATGAAATACTGTAAATTTCTTACTTAGTGTTTGCCAACATATTTATAAAACGGAATTTAACTATACAATACATTCTTATCATAGTAACATTTGTAAAAAAGAAAAATATTATATATTGCTTACAATCGGATAAGTGCTGTATGAATGGTGTAAGGGAGAGATAGAGAAACATAGAAAGAACAAAAGATCTACAAAAATTGTACATAACTTATCTTTTTAAAGTATATTTAAATAATTTATGTGAAAATTGAATTTACCATATTTATAACAAAAAACTAAATTACCATTTAACTTAGTTTATTAATATATATTATAATATTTTCTTTATTTACAAATAATTATAATTCCTGTACAAAATAAACCTACTGAAACAAATGATAAAAATTCGCATAGTTTATTATTTTTAAGCAACATTTGATTGTCTGCTAATATTCTATTCTGCGTTTAGCAAAAACAGAACTCTGTACATTTCGAAGTTATTAGGTACTACAGAAAAGTATAAATGTTTTATATAAGTATATGTTTATATATAGGTATATGTATTAGCAAAAAGTTTGGGCTCGTCCGGGATTTGAACCCGGAACCTCTCGCACCCTAAGCGAAAATCATACCCCTAGACCAACGAGCCATCAGATACAGAATTAAAATAGTTATTTCTTACGTTGCTAAGATTTCGTTATATAATTTGTACGTTTTCGTATATCCTTTTGAAGCAACTTATTGTTGCTTGGGCAAATAAAACTAACATTCTTCAAATATTTGTTATTATTTTATAAAATAATTTACAGTATACTGTGTTCCAAACACATTTACCCTATATTTTAGTGATGTGTAAAGTGTCATTTTAAATGTTATTTCACTATGATTTTTTTAATATACATTTATACGAATTATTCACCGAGACTAGACGTAGTACGAGTAGCTCAATTGGTAGAGCTACGGTTTCCCAGAGATCGCGGGTTCGAATCCCTGATCCCTGTCGGTTTATTTTTTATTATATATTTATATAAATTTAGACCTGTATAACTTATAACGTATAATCCGGACAAATATTCACCCAAAATAATCAAGTACCGCAATTTCCTGCTATGTGTCATCATGTTATCAACCCAATATTTGATTGGTCTATCAACTTCCCAATTCTATTCCAGTGGAAAATAAATATATTTGTTCTGCCAAAATAGACTTTCAAACTAACTATATATATCTAATCTTTGACTGCTCTCTTATAGGTCACTCTCTCTTACAGGTCTCAATTTAAGACGCTATCATTTTCTCAAATGTAGGTATTTAGTTCTAATTCCACTTTAAAATTTTCTGGATATTATATACTAGATAGCGTACTAGATGCTTCAAGGTTTTTAATATACCGCTTATCAGCAAATTTTGAGCAGATCAGATTGATTTCTTTCAAGACTTACTTTTTGAATAACATTCTTTCAATAGCTGTTATGAAATTACAATAGAAATTATTTGTGGCAAATAGCATCTTTGTCCAATATCTCTTTAACTATCTATTTCGCTTCCCTTTTCTCCAGTTTTGGATTTTTTTACTGGTTCATAAGGTTATTTCTGGTGATGTTAATGTATTAAAGCATACCCGATATCATATGCTTTTATGAGGCAAGGCTTTTGTGGTCGAAAGTTTTATTTATGACTTTTGACGTTATAAGTATATTGAATTAGAGGAGTTTATTTTCTACGTATTAGAGAAAATAATTCTTTATACATAACAAAAATATTTGCTTCATTTAAATTTAAATTTAAATTTTTACTTTATATACTTCAACAAAAACTTTATATACGTCAAAAACATATTTCCAAAGGTGACGGTAAATTGCTGACTAGCATATTTTTTTTGCCACTATTTCAATTATTTCCTTCTTTTTATTACTAAATATTTTTGAAGTTTGTTTTATCATTTAATACACTACTCTCGTTTGGTCCTTGTATAAAGTTTAAATTACATATTATCAAATGACTTAGTACGCGGCTTCGCCAATCTACTTAACAAATAAATATAATTATTGAAATTTAAAACTTATTTAAAAACATTATAATATTAAAATAAAAATAGTTATTGAAAAAATAAAGTCTCTTAAGTCCTTATTTTCTTTGTTTTATTTTTGTTTGATCGTTTGTATATTTATCCCGCTCGAAGGATAATATGAAATTATGGAAGTTCTGTAGCTTTTGTTCAAACATTGCCCTGAATTGCGTTTAAAAACAACACTATTACAGAATTAGACCTTAGCTTTTGTTATTTACATTCTGTGAAGTGAAAATATTTAATTGTGTTTTATTTATATATAAGTACTACGCCAATACATTAATATAAAATAAGAAAACTCATAGATAATTTGTTTTACATTTTTCTCGACTTAATAAGTTTTAAAATAAAAATGAAACACTATTTGGCCCCTTTCTAATTCATAATTAATTCGTCTTTTGATATATATTTCAGTAATTTTACCGAACCTTAATTATTTGAACAAATTCCCAATTAGTAATAAAAAATTTGCACTTGCCAATTAAATAGAGAAAATGAACTAAATTTAAAAAAATGTTTTTATACTGATCATTACTTATATTAGAAATAAACTATAAATTAACGATTGGTTTTAAGTAACAATTAATATTTTTATATTTTTTGCTTTCTGCCACCATTATAATAGTATAATGTGTATAATATTGTAAGAAGTTTCAACGTGCAACTTTGAATGCAAAGCAAATAACTTTTTCTTATGATATTAATAATTACAGCTGAAGTGGTTACAGCAACAGTCACATAAATGGAGCTTTTAATTTTCTTAACTCATTAATTTTCACGACCCAATTCCTCATGGAATTTTGTCAAATTTGTGAATTTTTTTTTAATTTATTTTTTTAAATTTAATTTAGTGTCAATAAAAATTGTTAAATAAACATTTTTCCTGTTTCATGACATGTGTGTAAACCAAAAAGTATTTGTGGTGTGTTGCACATTTCATAAAAAAAACCTACAATGAAAATTTAAGTGTTTAAGCAACTCTTTCATGGGTCAAATATCAGTAAATGAGTATAGATATTTTAAAATAAGAATATTAGATTACGGATAGATACTAAAATACATTTATAAAAGATTTGTTAAAGTTTAATTTGTTTCATTATAAAATGTTTTCTACTCTATCGTTTTTTTATTATCTGTCTCATATTTTCTGGTTATAAAAAAAAGTAAAAAAGCTTTTGGGCTCGTCCGGGATTTGAACCCGGGACCTCTCGCACCCTAAGCGAAAATCATACCCCTAGACCAACGAGCCGATAGGTATGAAGTTACTCTTTTCCGTAGTAACTTTACCGTCCTTACCATTCATGAGATGACACGAAATTCCAATATATGAAATTATCATGTCTCGCGCTTACATCTTTCGACTTTAAAATGATATTGCATTCATTATTACGTGTTACTTTTGCTAGTAAGTTGGCTCTTGGACCACTTAAAATATATATGACACATTAGTCTGAATTCGAAAATCGGCTTTTGTAAAATACCAATAATAATTATAACTTTTTATTCAATACACAATATACTATTCTTAAATGATTATTAGTTCAACAACATACTAAATATTATTTCTTTCCAAAAAATCTTAGTCTTTTTAAGGTTTTTGGATTCTGGTTAGTAATTTTTAAAATACCTATTATATATAATGGTAATTTGAAACGATATAATTGATTGAATCAGGTGTATTGCGGTTATCTTCTCTTACAATCTCAAGACCATAAACTATACACCAACTTAACCTTCGAATTGTTTAGGTATTAGGAATCCAACTATACTAGGCTTATCTGTTCTCTATCTATATTGTCCATAAGCATTGTCAATTTAATACTATTGGTTATTTTGTTGATTATCAATCGGTTATAAATTGTATATTATGTTACGTTTGATAAAATAGGAATAATATTAATCTTGTAATACTAAACTTATAAAACGAATTATTCGAAAAAAATAATTAAAAGGCACTTTACTCGTTCTACTGACATTATTTTTTTGTACTTTATAAAACTGCTTTACGAAACGATAATGCAATTTAAAGCTTCATAAACGAAAAAATAAGACACATATTTAGCAATATTTATTAACGGTACCAATTTTATTTCTTGGACATGACGTCCAAACTGAAATAATTGCTGACGCATTTTATTAAATTAGAATTCAAAAAAAATCAAAATTTTCTGATTCTTGAAAGACAATACGCAAATTTAAAATTTAATTGTTGAATACAGAATTTTCACGGTTAAAATAATTTTGTCGTGGTTGGTAGTATGCGTGTATGCGTGTATGATGACTCTGTGGCGACGCGTGATGTCCGCTTGATCGACCGCGGAATCTATTGTGGTGACGTCAAATTTTCGGAATGACGTTGTTTAGTAATGATTAATTGGAATGTATGACTTTTAAAACAAAGGGAAACTTAGCAGGTAATTTAAATTAAAATAATTTATATATTTTAAAGAAGCGTAAAAAACTAACACGTTTTAACTATTTTAAATGTAGGTTAAAAAACATTTGGAACTTCATTTGCAAGTAATTGCTATAATCTATAACTTTAATTGAAAATCTAACTGTATGTACTAATTGATCGATCAGTTGTTCTATTGGAAATAGGTTTAGCTGATAACTGTTGGGAATAAAATAGATCGAGTATCAATAGTAGCTTGAATTGCAATTAAGTAAGTAATAAAAGCTCAAAGAGCTTTAGTTAAAGAACTACATTGGTATGTCACGGTGTTTAGATTTGCCCATTCATACTTTTTGTGGCATACAGTATCAATAATGAGAGCATTAATTTAGGTAAAGACTAGCTGTCATATCATTCCAGTTCTTTATTAATCTATAAACCTTAAAATAATTGGTTTCTTTATTTAGGTACAGTGGCTCCGGAACTGAAAGCAGTGTTTGTTTTTATAACATATCCTTGTGTAAAATATTTTTATATATTTAAAATTATTTAGAAATATGCAGAGATTAACACTACATAGACAGTTTAAGACTTATTAGAAATTATGTTATAAATATAACATTATTTTAGAATTTCAGATCCCATACAAATGATCAATAATAAAATGGAAACAACTGTTTGTTTATCTTAACCCTTCATTTAATTTTGGAGCAATCTAACAAATTGTTATCAGCGCTTTCGATATTATCCTTTTGATATTAAATATTTTTTTATTATAATATTGACGTGACTTATATGTGGAAGTTAATAAATTATTTTCTTGGCTATTTATAAGCCATGCTAAGCTTATTTAAATGTATATAAATAATGTTAGAAATTGTCTAACAAATTGGCAATGTTAAGCTTAACACAAATTGTGAAAAATATATATAGAATAAGGAAATATCAAGATAAACAAACAACAAAAAAACTATAAAGTTCTCTAAAGAAAGAGTTCTAAGTTATTAAAAAATAAAATAGATTCCAAAGCCGAGAAATACAAATAAATGCTATCATACAGATTGCATTTTTTGAGATATACTAATATGGTGTAGATGAAAATATAATATTTTACCGCAACCATCCTTTGTCTAATTGTTAATTGTTAGTATCAAATGCGAAGTTCATAATTGAATCGGTTGAATTTAGAGATATATGTTTCGAAATCGCTGTCGGCTATAATCGGATTTGCGTTCATTGGTAATAGACTGTATAGAACCTAGTTTTACCACAATATCAAGTCGAAAGCAATATTAATCATTTTATTTAAGTAATTTAAGTTATGTAGGCGTTTGTATAAAATGTAATTTAGGGAACACAATAGACTATTTTAAATAACAAACTCAATTAATTTCAAAGGTGTTTTTAAACTAAATCGAAAAAAAAAGTCGGACATAAATTATTTTCTTCCAAAAAGTATCATTGTTAAAAAATCTAAATATAATATTTTATGTTACTTTCAGCGGCTTGTGGTATGTGTAACTGTTTTTACTCTTGAGTGTCGACGAGACAATGCTTTACAGCTTAAAACATATTAACTCTAACTTTTCTTATACAATTCAATCATGAAACACATTTATTTCATGTAGAAATAGAAATAAAAGGACTAATTTATTTATCCATTAACAATATTTTGAAAAGTCCTACTAATAATCTGAAAACTTTCTGCAATCTTAAATGAGAGAGTACGGAAGGTACTCTCCAAATCAATAACTGTATATTCTATTTAAAATAATTGATCACTAAAAATATGCGTATAACTTTTCATGTTATTTAGTTTTATATTTTTAATATCTTTAGTCATAAATTGATTTAATTCACTTATTTTTTTTTTTAGCGAATAATACTCACAAAATGTTTGTCTGGTTGTGTCTTCCTTTTCCGGATTTAAAGCTAAGACTTTTATGGAATTTACGAAAAATAGGTCACGACTCAAATAAACATAAGAGGCACAGGATACAATACGAGCCAGGAAGAGAATCAATCATAGTATGTGCTTAATCTGTATGTACTTTAGCTTTATTTTAAGAAGGTAATATAAATATTGACTAAAATCCGCTTCGTAAATAAGAATGTAGAATTGACATATTTTAAAACTGTTAATTTATTTAAATAGTATATGGTGTTTAATATCTTTTATAATTGAAAAACTTGCGGATATTACTGGATTATACTTTAAAATTCGATCTAAAATGTAGCAGAAATAAAAATCGGCAACATCATGACGGAGTGTCTATTGAATTAATGAACTTTCGCACGCAAAATAAAATACTAATAAAATTTATAACAGTCTCTATACCTTCGTTGTCTCTATTGTTTGTGTCGCTACGGTTGGATGAATGATCAGGGTTATACTAACAACTGCCTCGGATTTCTTCGAGGAACACACTTCTGGGATATTGGGGAACCTTATTTATAATAATTCAGTTTCTACTTTATTTTTACTTAAGTTTATTAGAATTATCGCTTTGCACAATACTCGAATTTCTCATTTCTATTTAGATGTCTATAGTGATAGTTTGAACCACATCTTCTTAAAACTTTCACTAATGGTTAGGAGTAGTAAACAAAACTTTGTTCCTCTTACGACTATTGCTATTAAATAAAGACCCGAATCTTGTAGCGGTACTTACATGTATTTATAGTTTATCTCAGTTAATTTAATGAAATAATGTACTTTAAGTGCTTAGATTTCGGTCTAGGCCGATTATTGTGCTGACCTATTTTAATAAAAACATATTAGTGTTCATTAGTGTTTTTAATTTATATATATATACACACGAACGTACAGTTATCGGATGCTGTGCATAATCAATGAAAGAGTCCAAATATGTGAAAAAGTCAGATGTCCACATTTTCCCCCTTTCTCCTACCAGGTTGCTACCCTTGAGGAACAACTTGGTACAACTGGAAAAGATACGGACACTAAAAGGGGGAGTTATAGACATTACACTTTTTACTCACCTTATAAAACGTAATTGTAAGATATTTCATAAACGGTTTTTTTGCGAAAGGATAATGATAATATATCGACAATGTCATCCGGCATGGTATTTGCGTTTTATCAGCTTCAGCTAGATTTTACCTCCAAAACAAACGTATCTACCTCTTAGATCTAGATTTCATTATTATTGTTTTGAAATTATTGCATAAACCACAACATTGTATGGAAGTAACCAACTTTCATTACTATCGTTGCATACTTTATGTGTCATCTGTTTTATTCCCATAAATTTCAAAACAAAAATGTTCATTTGCATAATGTGATATTAATGAAAACTTATTATTCGAACTAAACATCCAAATAATGGATTCAATAATTTCAAATGACTAAAATACATTTTAAAGTAAATCCTATCATTATTGAACTATATTTATCATATATTTAAGATTAATGATAATTTAATACCATTTTAACTAATATCCTCAACAATGCACCGTGGAACCAAGGTATTATAGTTAGAATATCCTGCTATTTGAACGCCAACGGTAAAGGATAATAATAAATTATTATCTATCTTTTAGCAAGAATAATCCAAAATAATAAATTGAAAATATTTCTAATCACTTTTCTACAGTAAATACAAAAACCGGGCTTGCGCACGTGGGTTTCTCTAACACTTAAAAAACTCTTAGTAGAAGGGTTCCGATATTATCCTTTAGGCACGGAACCCTAAAAATTATGGAAAAAGAACTTTATATTTCGAAATTCTTATCTCAGTTTATATCTATTTAACAGCATCTATATTTTTAATTAATTCTTTATTATGAAATAGAGTTCATTTAATCTTTAGCTTCATAAAGCAATGTTACTTCGTAATTCACAAATACGTCTTCATAGCTGATCGCTACAGAAGATTACAAGTTCTTGTTAGGGATGTTCTTAAAGAATATCGATAAAATGAGTAATGAAAAAACCCTTTCACTACGACAAATATTTTATATTTTTCAAACTGTTATCTAGCCATTAACTTAATAGGAAAATACGACCATTGACTGATTACATAAATATAATAAAGTAACATCATATAGTCACAATTATTATTTACAGATTGTGAATATTTATGATTGACATGAAAGAACTCTTTATTATGGTTGATATAATTTACTACGGTCAGAATATATTGTTGATTAAGTATTGGATTTTTGTAAAAAAAAAAATATTATAATGAAACAAATTTTTGTTTCTATTCAATAATATGGTTATTTATTTAATCATAAAAACATGTTATAAATATTATAATTTTTATCATAATATCAAGATGGCAACACTAGTTTCATAACACAGTAATGGCCACGTTAATCACGGGTGAGCCGACAGTAACAGGCTTTCAGGTAACTGTGTGAGATACAGAGAGCGAATAAAAGAAAAAGGCATACTTTCAAAAGAGGCAATTAATAAAATGAAATATGCCGTGTACTACAATACACATATTAAACATATAAAAGACAAAAACTTTTAACACATATGTAATGACTGATATTCAAAGAAATGAACTAATTTTTAGCATCGGTTTCGCTCGGTCTGTGAAAACAGTTTGCTTTCGATCGGTCTTCTAATTTATATTTATCTTTTTCGGAATTAGTACTTTATTTCTTTATTAAAATGCCCTTTTTTGTTGTTAAGTTTAAAAGTTAAGGCCTCAAAGCGTAACAATTACACAAACATACATTATTTGATTACAATTTTAATGTATTTTATATAACTCAAACAATAAACTTTCATCATAATATTATTTGTCAAAGTATATTGCTTGCAATTGGATAAATGGTATATGAAAGCTAAAGTCAGATATAGAGAAACATATAAAATGAACAAATAAGGTTCTAAAATTTTAATAAAACTTATTATCAATTATAGTCAATTTAAAGTAAGTTCAATTTATTTGTGTAAAATAAAAATTTACACATAAATTTCAGGTCAAGCCTTATAATCTTTTTAAATTGACAAAAACCCAGGTTATCTTTTTTATATTATAGTTCCTACACAAAACGAAATATCTAATCACTGAAACAAACGATAAAAATTCTCGTTCTTTATTCTTTTGAAGCAACATTTGATTGTGTCTTAATATTCTTTTCTTTTTTAAGGAAAAAACACGATTATGAACATTCCGAAGTAATTTATTAAAATTTCGTATCGAATTTCGTTCACGTTGTCTTGAACTCGATTTATATTTGTTCTATGGAATAGTAAGAACTGAACACTCTAAGCCTTGAAGAAAGAATATTACAAGTGCAGACTTGCACTGCAGAGTTAAACCATTACCAGTGTTCAGGGAACACATTGCCGAACCAACCCTACGGAATCAAAATAAACGTTGAAATCAGAAGGAAAACCTCAAAATAATAAGTAAACAATTAAAATGTTGCGCGGATAACAAAACAGCTGCCGTTTGACGGAAATCATAAACATGTCTCGCCTTTCACCCAACCACACTAATAAAATTTACCTATGAAAAACTTATTTTCCCGAAAACTGATTCCCTCCTCCCATGGGGAAGAAAATCGAGAAAAACCCTAAAAAAAAAAAAAAACCAACCCTACGGCGAACTGACCGACCGCTCCAGGCATCAAGCCGTAGGCTTAAAGGTAAAAAGGTTATGGGCAATATTCCTATACGGACCAAAAAAATTCGCTTCAATGTTTTTTTTAATTTCAATTTTCAATTTGATCGAACATTTCAATTTTAACAAACGTGAAAGAGAAGAAATATCAAAATCGGTCATACCTACTAATCATTCAATACATTAGTAATTTATAGATTATAAAATTTGTTAATTGTTTTTATACGTTACGCGAGCCAAACAAATACAAACAATAAATTGAATAATTTTGAGATCGAAATTTATCTAATCCATCTCTTGTTAGCATACACAATTCAAAAAGGTTATTTTTTACGAAGATTATTAGATCATATAATTATCAGTTACATAATTTGTAGGTTTTGTTATTTTCTTTTGACGCAATTGACTTACGTTATTTTTCATTATTTATTTATATAAATACAACAATATATTGATATAAAATAAGAACGCTGATCCTAAGAAAATAATGTATTTTTTCACATTTTCCTCTGAATGATTGCTTATGATTAAAAATGAGACATTATTTATGTATGGCCTCTTTTTAAATCACATAATTGATTTTTCTTTTATTATCTATTTCGATAGATTGACCAAACTTATATAATAAATTTAACAAATATCGATTGCAGCTTAAATAAAGAAATAAACTGAAATTTGAAACAGTTTTTATACTGATCATTACCTCTATTAAAAATAAACTTTTGGTTTTAAGTATACACTTTAATGATTTCTATAAGTCTTGCTATCTGTAATCATTATAATAATATATAATATAATATGTAATAGTATATAATATTGTAAGAACTTCCAACATGCAGATTTTGAATTCAAAGCAAATAACCTTTCTTATGATATTAATAAGAACGTCTGAAGTGGTTACAACAGTAATCATATGAATGGAGCTTTTAATTTTCTTTACTTATTAACTCGCATGACCCCATTTCGCGGAGAATTTAAGGAAATTTCTTCGTTAGAAGATTTTGTAAAATCCTGAAACGCGTTTATTATAATCAATTCAGTTTCAATCAAAAATAGAATATAAACTTTCACTAAGTGTTTCTTGATATGGGTATATTTTCCAAAAAGTATTTGTTGTGTTTTGCATATTTCAAAAAAGCAACAGTGCAAATTTAGGGACCTTAAGCAAAAAGTTGATTTGTCAAATATCAGTCTATAAGAATGGAATGAATGAATTCTGGAAAGTCTGGGATTTGAGCCCGGGATCTCTCAGACCCTAAGCTAAAATCATACCCCTAGACCAACGAGCTGATGGGTGTTAAGTTTAAAAAGCTTAACTTTTAAACTTAACATAACTTTTCCATCTTCAAATTCCTACACATGATTGCTTAAACCTTTCGATTTTAAAATAATATTGCATTTTCATGGTTATTTGTTATTTAATTAAAATGAATATGACACATTTATTTGAACAAGAAAATCGGCATTGGTAAAATACTAATAATAATTATAACATTTTATTCATAAACAATTCTTATTTTTTTTCAGTTCATCAACATGTTAACTAGTGTTTCTTTCTAAAAATCTTAATCTTTTTGTAGTTTTTGGTTTCTGATTTGTAATTTTAAAAGTAGCTATTATATATAATGTTAATTTGAAACGATATAATTGATTGAATCAGGTGTATTGTGGTTATCTTCTCTTACAATCTCAAGATCATAAACTATACACCAACTTAACCTTCGAATCGTTTAGGTATTAGGAATCCAACAATACTAGGCTTATCTGTTCTCTATCTATATTGCCCATAAGCATTGTCAATTTAATATTATTGGTTATTTTGTTGATTATCAATCGGTTATAAATTGTATTTTTTGTTACGTTTGATAAAATAAGAATAATATTAACCTTGTAATGCTAGACTTTAGAACGGATTATCCAAAAAAATAAGTGAAAGGTACTTTCCTCGTTCTACTGATATTCTATTTTGTATATTTTAAGACTGATTTATGGAACGATACTATAGTTTAAAGCTTAATAAATAAAACACTTGCATAGCAATATTAATAACGATACTTCTTTAACAACATTATATTTTGAACATACACATGACGTCCGAATAAAATAATTCGTGACGCGTTATTTTATATGTAAATAGGAATTCAAAATTTCCACATTTGATGATTTTTAAAAATTTAAATTTAATCATTGCGTACAGACCCTTTAAGGTTGAAATAAAGTTGTCGTGGTTGGTAGTATGCGTGTATGCGTGTATGATGACTCTGTGGCAACGCGTGATGTCCGCTCGGTCGACCGCGGAATCTATTGTGGTGACGTCAAATTTTCGGAATGACGTTGTTTAGTTATGATTAATTGGAATGTATGACTTTTAAAACAAAGGGAAACTTAGCAGGTAATTTAAATTAAATAATTTATATATTCTAAAAAATCGTATAGAACTAATACGTTTTAACTATTTCAAATTTAGGTTAAATTACATTTGGAACCTCATTTGCAGGTAATTGCTATAATCTATAACTTTAATTGAAAATCTAAATGTGTGTACTAATTGATCGATCAGTAGTTCTATTGGAAATAGGTTTAGCTGATAACTGTTGGAAACAAAATAGATGGAGTATCAATAGTAGTTTGAATTGCAATTAATTAAGAAATTAAAGCTCTTTGACTACATTGGTATGTCATGGAGTTTAGATTTGCCCATTCATACTTTTTTGTGGTATTATTGGTACTGACCAATAATGAGAGCATTAATTTAGGTAAAGACCAGCTGTCATATCATTCCAGTTTCTTGTTAATCTATAAACCTTAAAATAATTGGGTGCTTTATTTCGGTACAGTAAACAATTTCCCAAGTGTAAACTGTAAACAGTGTTTGTTATTTAGAAATATGAAGAGTTTAACACTACGTAGACAATTTAAGACTCATTGGAAATTATATTATAAATATAACATTATTTTAGAATTTCAGATCCCATACAAATTATCAATAATAAAATGGAAAACAACGGTTTGTTTATCTTAAGCCTTCGTTTAAATTTGGAGCAATCTAACAAATTGATATCAGCGCTTTCGAGTTGCCGACTCAGCCTTTTGTTATTAAATTGATTTTTTACGATATTAACGAGAAAATCTGTTCAAAATATTAGATAATTTTCTCGGCTATTTGATACATCTGTTTTTAAGGTGTAAGGATGACTGTAAACACTTTTTACTTGTCACTTCAAGGCTAAGAACAAAACTGGAAGATTAGGGTGAATATATTAGTTATTACTTTGAAACAAATCAATTTGTTTGACATTGTCTTCTAACAATTTGGTCATATTAAGCTTATTGATTAAATTATTATACAATATTTATTAACATAGAATTAAAAATAAAAAGACGGACAGCTCCAAAGAATCCGAAAAATAAATGTTTTAATAATTTTGTTTATTATTTAAGAATGCAAATAGTTCCAAAACCTAGTTACACAAGAAACGCAATCTTTTTATTGATGTAGGAATTTGGTGTAGATGAAAAATATAACATATATATACCGCAACCACCATTTGTCTCCCATGCTTTCCACCTTATAACTGTTAATATCAAATGCAAAGTTCGTAATTGAATCGGTTGGATTTGGAGATATATGTTTCGAAATCGTTGTCGGCTATAATCGGATTTGCGTTCATTGGTAATGGACTATATAGAACCTAGTTTTACTACAATACCTCGCCGGAAACAATATTAATAATTTTATTTTATGATTCTAAAAGATACTGAATGAAACTCTTAATACATACAATTTTTACTCTTTTAAGTATATACTATCAACGTTGTCATGAATTAATGAATCTTTAATCAGCACTTATATCTTGGAGACAAGTATTTTTATTTCGATCTAAGCTAAGAGCCTTTTGAGCTAAGCACCGCAAAAACCGCATTCAGATCCGTCCACTCATTTAGCTGTTACGAGGAAACAGACATATACACAGATACACACGTCAAACTTATAATATCCCTATTCTTAGGTGGAATGTAAATTTTTTAACACCATATTTTCTCCTCGAATATTGTTTATATTATTGAATTATATTATAAAAGTTTATATTATTCAAATTGAAATTATTTAATAATATGATTATATTTAAATTATCAAAGAATATTATTCAAATTTCTTTAAAATTACTTTTAGCAGCTTGTTGTTTACGTTACAGTTTTCACGTCTTGAGTGTTGACGAGATGAATGCTTTTCAGCATTAAACTTGTAAACTGTAACTTTTCTTGGATAATACAAATTCAATCATAAAACACATTATTTCATTATGATATAAAAATAAAAACATAGTTTTGTTAACATTATTGTAAGTAGTCCGTTAAAATATTATGAAAAGCCTGAATAAATAATCTGATAACGTTCTATAATCTTAAATGCTTCCGTACTCTCCAAACCAATATTCATGTTATTTAGTTCGATATTTTTAATATTTTTAGTCATAAGTTGATTTAATTTACTTATTTTTTTAAAACTTTCCGAATAATACTCACATAATGCTTGTCTTGCTGTGTCTTCCTTTTCCGGGTTTAAAGCTAAGACTTTCATGGAATTTACCAAAAATAGGTCATGACCCAAATAAACATAAGAGGAACAAAATAAAATACAATACGAGCCAGGAAAAGAATCAATCATAGTATGTGCTTAATCTGTGCGTACTTTATTTTAAGAAGGTAATAAATATTGACACAATCCTCTTCGTAAATAAGAATGTAGAATTGACATATGTAAAAACTGTACATTTATTTAAATAGTATATGGAGTTTAATATCTTTTATAATTGAAAAACCCGCGGGTATTACTGAATTATACTTGAAAATTCGATCTAAAATGTAGCAGAAATAAAAATCGGCAACATCATGACAGAGTGTCTATTGAATTAATGAACTTTCGCACGCAAAATAAAATACTAATAAAATTTATAACAGTCTCTATACCTTCGTTGCCTCTATTGTTTGTGTCGCTACGGTTGGATGAATGACCAGGATTATACTAACAACTGCCTCGGATTTCTTCGAAAAATACACTCCCGGGAAATTGGGAAACCTTATTTACTATAATTCAAGTTTAACTTTATTTTCAGTTAAGTTTATTATTATCGCTTTGCACAATACTCGAATTTCTCATTTCTATTTATATATTTATATTTATCACTATAAATATATTGACCCACATCATCTTAAAACTTTCACTAATGGCCAATTGGTTGCGTGTGTTACACTAAACTTTGTTCCTCTTACGATTATTGCTACTAAATAAAGACCCGAATCGTGTAACGGTACTTACATATATTTATATATTTATAGTTTATCTCAGTTAATTTACCAAATCATCAATTTTAAGCGCCTACATTTTGATCGAAGCTGGGCAAGTATGTGAAACAAGTTGGATGTCCACATCCCTTTCACGTATCCAGTTGACACCCTTGAGGCACATGTTAAATCCTTAAAGTGCGCCAAGAGTACGATTGAAAAAAATAGTACACACAAAGAAAGGAGATCTGGACAGCCGAATTTTTACTCACCTTATTTTTTGAAACGCAATTGTAAGATATATATAAGCCGAACTTCTGCGAAAGTCCAAACCTACGACAATTTTTATTTATATCTCAGATCTAGATAGTGACATTTTTGTTTCGAAATTAAGTAGTCAACATTTCATTACTATAGTTTTATATTTTATGTGTCATCTGTTTTAATCCAATAGCTTTCATTATGAAAATGTGTGCATAATGCATTATTAATGAAACCTTATTAATTCCAAATTTCAAATTTCAAATACAAAAAATACATTTTGAAGCAGAATAACATGTAATTAAGGTTAATGATAATTTAATAACATTTTAGCTTATATCATTAACAATACACTGTTAGACCAAGTTATTATAGTTAGAACATCCTGCTCTTTGAACTCTATACCCGGAAATTTAGGATCCGTTGAAGGTAAATAGCAAATTATCATCTATATATTAACAAGAACAATGCAAAATGATTAATTAAAAATATAAAATCCAGCTAAGTGCGAGTCGGATTCCCACACGAAGGGTTCCCAACCATTGTACATTATACAAAAATCATGTTTGTTCTACGAAGCCACCCTTTATATATTAATGAATATATAATTAAGTATTCTGTGAATATTTCAAGCGTTGCCGTTATTAATATCGAGTAGAAACTTCACGTTGGTTGAATAGGAGCCCCACTTCAATTACATTTTTTTATCTTGTTATTATTATTATTATTATTTATATTATATGTTGTTATATTAGAATACATCATCTTTTAAAATTTCAACTATCTTGCAATAAGATTTATGAGATACAGGCCCGAGAGAGACAGACGGACAGCGGCGATTCAGATTATTTTTTTGATTTAGAAATAAGGTTCTGTTTTTATCCTCTAGGCACGGCATTTTGAAAAAGATGGAACAAAAAGCTTTACGTTTAGGAATTCTTATCGCGGTTTATATTTAATTTAAAAGCATCTATATCTTTATTTAATAATTTATTATGAAATAGAGTTCCATTTAATCTTCGACTTCTTTATAAAGGAATGGTACTTCGTAATTCACAAATACGTCTTGATAGCTGATCACTACAGTAGATTACAAGTTGTTTTTAGGGATGTTCTGACGCATATCGATATTATGTTTTTTGGATGTTTTCTGGCCATTAACTTAATCAGAATTTAGTATTACGTAATGGAGTAAAGTAATATAATATAGTAACAATAATTACGAGGTTCACTCTGAAAGTTTTTAGAAAATTCGAAACTGAGCAAATTAGCAAGTTATTAGATTATTATATTTTTTCGAAAAAGTGTCAACTCACATCAATACATCGTTGCACCTGATGGAACCACTAAGGAAAACACTTTGTCTTCTTGTTCTTAGCTGTCTTTTCGACGGCAGTCTTAAACGCAGCCACTGCTTCGACTTTGCCGTCCACAAAACATTTTCCTCAAAGATTTTTTTTTATTTTTGGGAATAAATATTAATCTCAAGATGCTGTGGCCAGGGCTATATGTCGGGTGATTTAGTAATTCCACGTCGGACTTCGCCAAATAGTCGATAGTTCGCCCAGCCGTGTGCGACGAGATGTTATCATGATGCAGGATTCTATTTTCGAGGTCGTTTATCCCGAACCTTTTATAAAGATCAGTGGTATACAATAATTAGTGTACTACACAGCAGTAATTGTTGTTTGATGTTCTAAAACAATTCTCGCGTAATAACCCTCCACCACCATCTTTTTTCCCGCACTTAAGCCTCTTTTCGTTTTGACAACTCCTCGGAAGTAAACACCCACCCGGCTTTGTAAGCCTGTGAGCATGTTAACAGCATTTGAGTCACCTTTGTTAAATTTATATAGTAATTCACGGCATCAATCAAAACCGATGGGATTTTTGAGATTCAGTAAAGTTATGAGGTATCCACCAGAAAGGCAGAAAGCTTTATTACAACTAAAGGTTCAGGATTTTGTGCACGTGTCTCATACTGATACCAAAGCTTGTTCAAATCTGCTTATAGATTTTTCTTCTGTCAGTGTCTATCATACGCCGCACAACACTGATGTTATCTTTAGTCGTCTCCTTAGAAGGCCGTCCCTCACGCAGATCATCGGTGAGATTATTGAGAACACGTTTAAACTCATCAAATCATAAAATCAGTTGTAAACGGGGGCAAGAGATAGGACTTAATTGAGAAAGCCTAATTGAAGTCCATCACAACTTTCTTGTGGACATAATTTTAAAATCAAGTTAAAGTCATGCTGCCGTAATACAATTTTCAAATCTTTAAGCAAATAAAAAATGTATGAAATATATACCGCAAAAGAGTTCCATTGGCAAAATTTAAACTTATTTGTTTAATATATAGAAGTGGCCAGTTCTAAAAATTTTCAGTTTGACCCTTGTATTTACAGATTGAGTATTCTTATGATTGATTAATTGATTATGATTGATGAAGGACGAATAGTGTGGATTATAATCATATTTTTTTGGTCATATTAAATAATATGGTTATTTTTTTAACCATAAAAAAACATATTATAAACATTATAAATTTTTATCAAAATATTAAGATCCCAACACTAGTTTCATAACACAGTAATGGCCACGTTAATCACGGGTGAGCCGACAGTAACAGGCTTTCAGGTAACTGTGTTAGATACAGAGAGCGAATAAAAGAAAAAGGCATTCTTTCAAAAGAGGCAATTAATAAAACGAAATATACCGTACATTGCAATTTAAAAATATAAAAGTTGAAAACTTTTATGTCTCACATTTAACACATATTTTATGTCTCACATTTAATAAACTGAAGTAATTTTCGCGAGCGGTTGTAAAAACGATTTTATTATGCCATATAAGTATTGCTCTTTTAAATATGTTTTTATATTTCTCGAAAACACTCCTGTTTTGGATTTGAAATCCTATATGTAACCTATTTCTTTTTTTCTACAGTTGGCAACGTGGGCACAATATTTACAAGATCAGTTTCATAGTTAAGACTTTACCCGTCCTTACTTTGGTAAAAAGTAAAGAAACTCACATTCACATATATGTATTATTAGTTATGGTAACAATTTAAAAGTATTGGTCATTAAAAATAATAAGTTGCCTTTCTAAATTGGTCGTGATGTACAAATATTATACCAACGTCAGGCGGCTCGTTGGTCTAGGGGTATGATTTTCGCTTAGGGTGCGAGAGGTCCCGGGTTCAAATCCCGGACGAGCCCAATTTTTTATTATTTTCTTTTAAATTTATTAGTTTAAATTTCACATTATTTCTAAACTGTATTTTTGTATAAAAGCGTAATCATTATAGATGATAGTCTAAATTGGTAATAAACCAAATATCTTTCCTCGCTGAATAATTCGTATAATCGAAGAAGTAAGAACTACAAAGGTATAAAAATATATTTTTATAAAAATATTTTTTTAATAGAAAAGTTATAATATTCACATATACTTTTGTACTAAGTAAGCTATAAGCTTTTATTATCATCCCTAATGCATTTTAGTAGTGAAAATAAAAACAAACCGATTCTTCCTTCCTATCGTTGCTTCTATTTTTTATCGGTAATTTTAGGTTGTTTGACCCAGTTCTACTTAGCTCATACTAATGTTCGTTTTGTTGATGATATCAATGAAAACTTTGTAACATCTTTGTTTAACGATGTTTTTCGAAGTTTCAACAATGTTATAAGCAATAAATACGTAATTAGCTTTTGATGTTTGTTGCACACTTGTAGGTTTAATTTGTTTCATTTTATTAACCTTTTATAAAGAACAATGTATATTGGTTGCATTATTAAGTAATTGGGGGTTTTTTCTTGATGGCCCTATCGTATGCATAGCTGCTTTTAGCTTGGTGTACTCTATGTAAAATAGTAACCAATTCCATCATGTATTTAAAAATTAGTTTCTTTTTTAATTTTTGTTTTATTTTAGTACACAGATTGCTAATTTTTGTTTGTTTTCAAGTAAAATGATATAAAGTTCGAATATATTTATAAAATCAGCTTCTGTATTTCTGTATAAACAAAACAAAAGTAATTACAATAGATTAAAACTGTTTTTAAACAACTAATATAAAACTATCACACATGATTAACAAATAATATAAAACTCTTTATGTAAAATAATAAAAGTTTCTCTAATGAAACAATATTTATGATTGCGAACTTTGGTACCTGAATATCGCCAAGTTATTGTGAGATTTAAACATTTTTATGTGACTACATAAACAATAAAAAAAATAAATAGCCACATAATAAGTGGCAAGAACTTCAGTAGTAGGTTACTATTTTTTTTACCACTGACATACGTCTAGAGGTATTTTATATTCAGTAGGAAAAACATTAAAAATGTTAATTATTGCTAAACAATAAAAGATTTAAAAGTAACAAAGTACTTAGATATGTGTGCGTATTAGGGAGTATGTTATTATATTGATGATGATGATACAAGATAAACTGCTCTATCATTTTAGAGTTCCAAGTGATTAAAAAGTTTTAAAGTAAAACATGTTACATTTTTCACATAATATTTAACAAATCTTACTATAAATTTTATAATAGAAAAAGTATCCACTGTGAGTAGTTTTTATGCCATTTATATCAATGTACAAAATTCCGGGCCCCTGTCATCGTAACTCTTCTTCACCTAAACGCATAGATCAAATTGATGTGATTGGGTATCGATTGTGTAACCCGGTTAATTCTTAGTTTTGGTTGCGGAAGACGATGTAGTTTTCTAGAAACTGTTATTTTCAGAACAATTATTAGTACTTTTTAATTACATTCCTTTACTATGATTTTTATACTATAGTTACATTTCTTGACACTTATGAGGATATGAAAAAAAAATATTAGGTGCTAAATTATTAAATTATTAAGCATTTTATTCATAACTATTACGATAAGTATATTTTCAAATACTTTTAGTTGATATTAAGATTTACATCACTTACATTTTTTTTTGTTGCTTCTTTAATAATAAAATACGAATTTACATACAACCTTTTTTATATATTTCAATTGACATTTAATGACGTAAGGTAGATACTATAAAATATAGATATCGATAAAAATTGTAGATGTATGTATGTAAAACTAATTTTAATATATCGTTTAAATTTGTACATACAACAAACAAAAAAATACACTATTATGATTTGAGATTATAGCAAATGTGAAATAAAAAAAATATAAGGCAGGGATTGGAACAGATTAACTCTGAGAAGCCGTCCCGACGCTCTCTCTACCAATTGAGCTACTCTATCGCAATTCGCTTCAAAGAATTTAACATTCATAATATTAATGTACGATAAGAGTAAGCCATGCTTGGCCAAACTAAGTGAACCGCTTTAAATTTTTTATATGGCCAGTGCAATTTAGTAGGTACGGGAGCGGTGTCATTTGGGAACGAGAGTGTAATTTATTATATGTATATATAAATTTTCTTTGCCGGTAATACATTTACATTAAAAATAATTTATTATTTTATGTAGACCCCCACACACACACTATAAAATAGACATAAAATTCCTATAAAATACTCCTGAAATAAGAAAAGCACCGATGTATTCCTATAAATTAATATAATAATCAGAAACATGCAAAACGGAATTAATATAAGTACAGAAAATTTATATGACCACGGACTAATCTGATAAAAGGTTGATAAAATTACTAGGTAATAAATACGAAACTGTTTAAACAGTTGTACCAATATTACTGTTAGCAAATAACCAAATTTACAATGTTATGCTAATTATTCATAAAATAAATATGTAAAAGAAAAGGAAGGTAACATGAGGATATTATTCTACGATAAAAGATAAATATTTGACTTAAACAATTATTTCTGAACTTATTTAAATACAAAACACAGCAAGTGAATTACTCTTAAATTATAATTTCATATTTCTTGTACAAGACTAGACTAGATATTATATACGTAAATATAAAAATACAACTAATGTATATAAGAATTTTTTTCATTAATACAAATTAAGATGATACAGACCATGAGAGTAAGTGACTCAAGTCTCAAAATGCCAGGATAATTTTTAATAGCATCGAATTGAAAATATAGAAAATCATTGAATGTTATAATATATAATACAATATGATCTGTATAGTAAAAAATGTATAGATATATTTTTATAAGTATTCCATATCCGAGTTCACTGACCTCTCCATCAAAGTGAAAGTATTACACTCGTGGGTCATTAAAAAGGTGCCTTTCTTAGTCAGTGCTGATATGTAAATATCTCTTACTTATCAGTCGGCTCGTTGGTCTAGGGGTATGATTTTCGCTTAGGGTGCGAGAGGTCCCGGGTTCAAATCCCGGACGAGCCCAGGTATTTCTTTTTATTGATTTTAACCATACAAAATAATTACATACTATTAGGATGAGCCTTTATGATATATTCCGAAATCAAATCAAAGGTTTACCCAAAATGTATATATTTAGATATCTTGGGGTGTATTCCAAGTGACATGACAACGATACTAGTTAGGCTTACAAAGAGTTGATGTAAAGTATATATATATATATATTTATTAATATATATATATGATTTTTTGGTTGATGTAAAGTATATATATATATATATATATATATATATATATATATATATATATATATATATATATATATATATATTTAGTTCTACATGTATAGTTGAAATCGGTAGAGTTAAAACATTTTTTGCTAAAAACCAATTTACCTGTTGCATAATTAAAATTAAGGAAATCAAAACAGGAGTATCTTCACTCGTATTAAACTAATAAGTTAAGCGAACAACGTCGCAACTAGTTTAGGAGACTTCGAAACTCGTGTCTGAATTCAAAATGGCCGCCAAGTTCCCGCTCAAATCAATTTGACGCAACATGTTACGAAGTTATAATGGGACGCTTATGGTGTCAAAAGTTCCCGATTTCGAATAGTTTACAAGTGTCACGCACTGTTACGCGTTATGGCTGTTATAAAACGATAAGCGGTTATTTAATCGCTCGTTGTTTGTTAATGATCCAATAAAATTTATTGATGTTCGACAAATGGTTAGTTCGCGTTGTCGAATTTTGAGAAATCTGTGGCTTTCTGTTTATTTGTTATGTAATAAAAAATATTAGTAAGACTAAGAATCCGGCTAAGAACAAATGTGTATATGTATACGAGAATATGTTGAAGTAGTCAAAGAGCGTACGGTATTTGCTTTCCTCGCTTTTTCTCTTTGAAGTGTCTAATTTTCAAACAAAATTATAATAGCCATTAAAATTCTCTTCTATGTATCTATTAATTTAATTGAAGCCCACAATTAATATAATATATACATAAATAATAATTTTCACTAATCATGAAACAATCAGCATTTAAAATATTATTGCTTTTTGCTTAGTATTCCTGGATCCGTGCCAGCACGAATTTGTTCATAAACAGGATTGAAACATTTAATGTCAATTTGCTAATTTTTATAGTAATTTTATTACTTGCTAATAAACGTTCAAAAATAAAAGCTTGTTTCTTGTAGGTCCTTATTTTCAGATTCTACTATCGTGTGTTCTTCTTTCTTCTGACGTGTGTTGAATGCCTAGACCAGAGATTATTTGTTAAAGGAAATGTATTTTATATTTGAGTCAGTCAACAAGTCAGAAGTGTCAGCTTAGAATCCTGAACATGTATGTTTCTAAAATATATCTAACAGATAAAGAAACCAAAACCAAAAAAAAATCGTTAGGAAAAGATAATACATATTATATCTCTCAGTCTATAAAATTACACTTTCATATTAGCGTTACTTATTTGCTAATTACGCATGGATACTTAAGTGTCCAAAATGTATTTATGATGTATAATTAATATCAAATGTGGCTAATTAGTATTATACATAAGTTTATAAAATATTAACGTCACTGAGTTTACCCCACAAAGTGTGGTCGGTAAATGAATTTTTACAAATAAAGGACCTTAAACTAAAATAAATACATATAACAACAAAAATCAAATAATATTAAACCAATACGAAGTGTAGTTAAAAAACAAAACCCACATAGAAAATCTATTTTAAAACAAAATTGCTGACAATCTTCAGAAAGTGATTTCCTTCACCTACTTAATTTGGTAGGTTATTCATATGAAACCCTTGTTAATTATATGAACCCACAGTGGGTTGCTAAAACCTTTGAGCTATAAATTACCTCCAACCCTTTATTACAATTCCAACACCTGTAAGGTTGAATTCGCCAGCGGTGTCCTATTTACTTAGGCTCTTGGCGGTTTTTAAATGACTTTTATCTTGTACAATGTAAAAATATTCTTTTGTACATATATTAGCTCTTAAAACATAATATATATTTATATTTATTTAAATTTGTCTACATTTTTTTCTTTTATTTATTTATGTACCAACAAACATATCCAAGAATATACAAAATGAAAATACAGATAAATGCAGAGAGGTCTTTCGAGTATTATTCGGTGTAATACACATTCCATATTCGTATCAAGTAGAGCAATAGTCTTTGCAAGTAGAATCAAATTATCTTAAAATGTATATTCCTATTGCGATATTTTATAATTATTTTCTATTATTACACACAATATTTATATTAGCTACTTTTTTTTCCATTATTAAGTAGTTATAACTCAAGAAACTAAAAAGTGAGGATCAAAAGACAGCCTTTTTTGTACAAAACGAATGTTCTAATAATATTAATAAATAAAAATGGGCTCGTCCGGGATTTGAACCCGGGACCTCTCGCACCCTAAGCGAAAATCATACCCCTAGACCAACGAGCCAACTGATAGAGATATAGAAAAAACTCAACGTTTATAAAAACTGGTTTAGGTGTTAGTACTATTTGGTGAAAGGTGGGCGCCATAGTACGTAATGCTATGAACTCGTTTCACGTTTTCGTTTTAAAGGTCAACGGTTGATTGGTAAGTTATTTTCATACATAAAAGTATTTATAACCTCAACCACGTCCTAACCCCAGTACCTACCTTAAAACATTTAAAGAGAGATATAAATTTTGGGTAAATAAATATTTTTATTGATTACAAATATAAATACCATTATTGTTAATTAAATTCAACGGAGCTATTATCTTTCTTATCCGCTAAAATTTATTAAACCATAAATCTTGCATTATCAGTGAAATCGTGTTTCCAGTATTCGTGTTGTAGTGTAATCCGTCGTTATCACACACTAACATCAATAAAACAGACAGACAGTCAGTTATTTTTCATTTTAGTAACAATCTGTGGTCAGCTACTTTTTCTATTCTCCCTCCTCGTCCTGACTGAAATAATAAGTCAAATTGTAGCCCAAATTAGTTCGGCGTCCTAAAAAGTACATGTTTATATCATGACTATAAGCCAACATCTTACCCAATTTTTTAAAGATGAGTTTATAATTTTTTTGTTACCACATCAGCTTTTATATTTTATATATTAAATAATTTTCCAGGAGTTCCAGGCGTTTTCTTTATTTTCACCAGCCCTGTAACTTCACTAAAAGTCTTCTCAAATCTGTGTAATAGTTTTTGCGTGATGCGCGAACATACAAACGACATTTTGTGTACATATACTCGTACATTATTGAAAGTTGTGTACACTTGCATATGGAATCATTTAATATTAAAATTTTGCATATAATATACAGATTGTTTCAGAATATGAAAGAAAACAAAGAAATTATGATCGGTTCTTACCTTTGTTATTTAACAAGTAATTATATTATCACATTCTAACAACGTTATTAGTATTTAAACTAGTGTTGACCAAATATAACACTTAAAGATTCTTAGTCAAGCCTTGGTGTCGTGCACCAATAGTCTCACAAGTCTTGCAATTAAATATTTTACTATTACAATTTAAATTTGTGGAATAAGGACAATCTATACATACACACAAGTTAAATAATAATAGAAGAGTTTTAACTTGTGGTTACTTTATATCAAATCTAAAGCATCGACCAAGCGATGCTATATCGTAACTTAAAAGTTAAAGGCTACAATATTCACTGTTTGAAGACTGTGAGACCAAGACCTATGTCTTGCGACAATTATTTTTAAGAAATAATTGCTTTAATAACGGTAATTCGAATGACTTTCTCCATTCGCATGAGTTAAAAAACATATTAACTTTCGCGTAACACAAATTTCGACTCGTTCGCTCCTAGGTATGATTTTCTCTTAAGGTGCCAAAGATCTGGGTATTGATCTTGATAGAGACCAACTTTTTTATGCTATTTTCAGTTTACTTGAAGCATAAATGTTTGAAAGGAGAAATATAAATGTAGTCTATATTCAAAATATAGTTTAAATACGGTTTGGTTATAAAAAAATACTGGCAATCTTTAAAACTCTGAACAGATCGAAATATTAATGTTTATAGATATAGAAATTGGTCTCATAATAACTGAAAACATTTATTGGAGATTTCAATATAAAAATCAAAAACTTTTAAAATAAATGGAGTTTTGATGTCAATTTTTATTAACCCAAAAACATTTTTGGGGTAACAAAGTTCTAAACTATTAAGATGATACAACAAAATTCAGGATTTTGCTTTAAATTTTCTTGGGTCCTAGGTTTTAAATAAAATAAAACAAATCTGTTATACCTTTAATTCCACAAATAACCTTAGAATCCAAAAAAGTCATCGAAAATGTATATATAACATAATAAAGTTTAAATTGACTCTTATCTGCTTTGAACATGATGGTCAGGAATAACCTTTTAAATATTTATTAAAGCTATTTATATAAATACAATTTTAAAATCATTCTATAGAAGTAATATTAATGAAGACTTACACATGAAAAGCACTTTTGTTACTGCTTTTTGGTGCACATTTAAATTTTGATTTCGCCATTGTTCGTATGTAAAATTAGTGAAATATCAACATTATGAACCGACGGCTTGTGTGATTGGTAACACTTTATTTCCATTGTACTTTTTAATAACATTTATTGCAGAAAAAAATATATAAAATTATCTCTTAAAATATTTATTATGAGAATTTTAATTCACAAAGATAATTTTTGGTTGGTAGTGTAAATTGCAAATAATGATTATTCATTTCTACCTACACTTAATAAAATGTTAAATTTTAATTTTTAGTTATTATTTTCTATCAATTTTTATATTGATATAGAATGAAAAGTAACCGACACGGTAGCTCAATTAGTAGAGCAACTGCACTGTTTCGTAAAAGTTTCTGTCCGTGTAGGGTTATTTTTTGTTCTATATTTATTTACAATATTAATAAGCTTAACAATATTAAAGATATTATCAAACATTTGTTTTTGTTGTGGCATCTTTCAATGTTTATCTTTACTGAAAAGTTAGAAACTTTGGTTAGCATTTCGAAAGAAGCTTAATAGATATCACCACCATTCCGATAAAGATGATCATATATAGAATGCCTAATTAACTGAGGCGGCTAGTGATACGGTTGTTCAATTAGTAGAGCGACGGGGTCTTCCAGAAATCGCGGGTTTTGGTCCTCGCCCGTATTGGTTTATTTTTTAATCCCTGACTAAAAAAAAGGGTGTTATAAGTTTGACCTGTTGATCTGTGTATCTGTATATCTGAGTGTCTGTCTGTAGCAATGCAGCTGCCAAACGCGTGGACGGATTTGAATACGCTTTTTTTTTATCGAAAACTATGTTCATGGAGATGGTTCTTAGCTATGATTAGCCGAAATAGAAACAGTCGTCTCCAAGATATTAACATTTTATTGGTGAAAGGTTTTATGCAATAATTAGCTGTTCTCAAGGACTTCATAGGGTCCCCTAATAATTTTTTTTCATCGTAGTGTTATTAGTGATTGTAAATCATTTTAACTCTTAATGTTTATTTATATTAATATTCCTTATGAAAAAGTCTTGAATCATGTTAATTAATACATTTATAAATTATTACATTGTCGAAATTTTCACACGGATTTTTCTCCCATTAAATATAACCTATGTTTATCAGAGGGATAATGTAGGATTTTAAAGGTCAAATATTTTATTAAATCCAGTCCAGTAGTTTCAGAGCCTATTTAAATAAAACAAACAAACGATCAAACCTTACCTCTTTATAATATTAGTGATAATGATGATGATGAAGATGAAGATTATAAAATATAGCCTATGCTCCATCAGGGATAATGTAGGATTCTAATGCAAAAATAATTTTTTGAATCGGTCCAGTAGTTTCAGAGCCTATTCAGTTCAAACAAACAAACAAATCTTTCCTCTTTACAATATTAGGATAGATTAATAGGAATACATAAACTATTGGAAATTTGTGTGTCTGTAGGTTCATTTAGTACAATTAAGACATAACTTTAAAAAGCAGAAAAAAAAAATTAAAAACTCTCGATACAAACAGACCTCTAAAAAAATAAAAATAATATTATTATGTACTCATTGGAGTCGTTGAGTCGGGGAATGCTTAGTAAAGGAAGAAATTAAAACGCAAGTAAGTTACCAAGGCAAATGAAGAGTTACGATATTGAATCATATAATCTAAATCCTCAATGGCTAACTTCGTAAAATATAAAAATGACTTTATTTTTATCATCCATCTTTACCATCTATACTATCATATTTACCATCGTCAACGTACGTATAACGGTCCCCCAACGCAACGACTTCAATAAGTTTTTAGTAAGTTTCAAATTTCTTTACCACGTTTAACATGATAATATTTGCTAGTATTATATATATAAGCAAATTTGTTATTAAAGAAAATTAGATGTGAAACTTTTTAAAAAGGTATACTTTAAAAGAGTTCAAATATTTTAAGATGAAAATATTAAAATTTTGCACGGAAGAGCACTCAAAAGATGCCAAAACGAGTTTGACCTAGTTTTATTTAAATAGAAATATTATAAAAGTATAACTTTTAATATCTATCTCTACGTATCAGGTGAAAGCTATTTAGGAAAAAAGTCGTCATTTGATATTTCTATAACATCGAAAATTTTAACAAGAATTTTAAACTTCTAATATAATTTCTCTTAAGAAGATGCTTCTTAGCATTCCATGGTTTCACCTTGCGGGTGCCAGGCCCATCGCGTTGCAATTGGAGGAAAGGTATAACGGCCCCCTTTATTATGAACAAACACTCTCGCCTTCACTGTCTACACTCCTCTCCCTACATAAAAAAAATTTGGAAAGATCCTACTAATGCTGCCTTTGAAATACGTTCTAGAAATGAACCGATGCTCTGGTCTCTAAGTAAGTTATAGAGAGATTTTGCTGTCATACCTCTCGCTCTCACTTCTACCGCGTACAAGCTAACTATAAATTTATTCCTGAACAGTTCGTTTGTCAGTTCGTAATACTTATCAAACCTTAATATGTGAACCCTGGAGTTGCTTTTTTCTCAGGGGTCAGTGAGTTTCACAAGTATCACGCGCCTTAGATGTTTAGAACACAGGAATAAGTCCGGTCTGGACGGCGAAACACCAACATCCCCACGGATTTCGTAACGTTTTTCATACGTGTTCATTGTGAGAGTCCAATCAAGAGCTACGTCTAAAATAGAATAAGGCTTCGGTTTTGGTTTCTTTTGAAAACTCCACAGATCCGTTGGTGCTTGTTATACTCTTCCGTACTCTTGCTACTGAAAGACTAACCGCTTCCCGTACGATTTCTAATACCCTCGTGGCGACGCGAGTATTGACCTCTATCAAGAAAAAATAACCCACAGATGTTGCAAGACTTTTCGGTGGCTTTATTTGCTTTTTAATGAATAAAAGGATCACTTTTTAAGTTAGAAAAAAATAATAACTAACAATAATGTTTTATTTAATTTCATAATAAAAGTAAACATTTGACCTAATAAGGGTTGTGGGTTATTATACGAATTATTAATTTGAATACTTAGATCATATAAGACGCACAGCATGTGAATAAATAAGTCAATTTAGATATCCATCACTAGACCCATGTTTATGAATATTCAGTTGCATACAGATTATATGCACTGTAATCATATTCAGTTTTACTGTGGTAGGTAGTATCAAATATATCTTACCAGCTTAATTTGAGCTCCGCTGGGAGTTCACTGAGTTAAAGGGACTGTACCCCTAACATGTATGTCATATAGGTACGTATATTCAATCAGTGTTGCTAGCAGAAATAGCTCATTACTTTATATGTTTAATTACAAATTGTAGAAGAGAAAGGGACGAATCATAAACAAAAGATTACATTCAAAAAAGTTGTTACGATTAAATTTTATCAGTATTATATTTGAGTTTAAAATAGATCTAACTTAAATTGAAGTGATTATTTATGACGTACTCAAGCTGCGACATATATTTAAAAAGATGTAATGTTGACAGAAAGTGGTAGTTGACATTATGGCAATCAAGAAACTGCGGTCAGTTCTAATGGAGCCTGTCAGAGATGAATATAAAGTGCTTTAATGCTTCGGGAACGATCTTTTAGAATATATATGGGGTTATGTGTTAAAATGAAAGCGGAAAAAGTATATGGAATAATTTTATTTATGTTTGTACATAATTATAATAAACAATTCTAATACTGTTTTCCTTCTGTTCAATTCTATCAGCTCTGCCATTGTGCATGTTTCATTTAGAATGCAAAATTTATGCGAATAACAACACGACAAAGCCCAGCTTGTGATGTTTTTTTGTTGTATATATTATTTAAAGTAAAAATTATGTATTCTTTTTTTTTGCATTAAACAAAAACTAAGGCCATTCCAGAAAAAAAAATAATGCAGAAGTATTTGAATTTTCATTTCTTAGATTCTTAAGCTGGAGTACATTTTATAGAAAATAATTATAACATAATGTTATTTAGAAGTTGGATTGGTTTTACTTGTGGCATACCAAATCGAATCGGAGTACTGTCGCGAATGGAAATGAGTGCCTCTAAATATAGAGTGTCTTCCGAACTTCGGTCTCGCGATTTATTGCCAGCGAGCGATTTAAGACTAAGGTTTTTGTTTGTGCAAAGATTGTATGATAGGAATGTTCCATTTTAGATTGATTAAAGGATAAAAGTTTAAAGATAGTAAAGTTCTTGATAATGAAGTAGCTTATTCAATTTATGTAATCTTTTTATATCAAGTTTAATTTAAGTATTCAATTAACAAATGTAATAAAATAGTTCATTGCTGAGAAAATGTGATTCACATAAAACTATTCATCTGGAAGCTCCTTTGCTCTTGAATTTCCCAGTACTAATAGATTTCTGATTCGCTTGAGATATCCTTTCAAAAGACGTTTTAATGTAATTAATGCATTAGTTTTAATTTGGAAGCAATTTTTATTTAAAAATATAGTTTTTAGATTCAATTGTTATTTTTAAATAAAATACTTGTTAAGTGAGCAGTGATATGTGAAAATCTTATCAATAAATTAATATATATTTGCAATTTCGTTTTCATTATATAAAAATGATGGTTATGTTATTTATGTTTTATTGTTTATTCTTGCAGTCATTAATGTATAAAGATCAACGTAATTAAGAAAGCAAAAATAATATCATTTGATACTCGATGGCAATTTATAAAAATATAAACTTTAATTTTATTAACAATACTATGCTAATGTGTGTGCTGTGTGTAAGCAATAATTTGTATTACTCGTAATTGCATGATGCGATGCAGTAGCTCAATTGACAGAAAACCGGGACGGTTATCCAGATATAGTAGATTCGAATCTTCCCACTTTAGATTATTTTTCATTCTATATTTATTTTAAAAATCATAAGCGTAACATGGTTAAATTATTTTGATCATATATGATAATATTGATAGCTGGTTAACAATGGGTTGGCTTTTTGCCGTGATTATTATGTATATTTTTCCACAAAAATGTACTCTTACTTACCCAGATCATCTTGTACAACGTGGATTTATTTTTTGTCAAGTATTAAATGAATAAACCGCTTATGAAGCTCGTTATAAAATCTCTCGGTCGTTATTTTTCATCGTTCGTGCTTGAAAATTTAATTAGACATTACGAGAGAACTTCGTCCATTTGGAAGCTGCGGAAGATTTTTGAAGTATTTAATTAACAAATTATATTATTAAGTTTATTAGTTTATGGTTCATTGAACGCTTTGTTGAAAAGTTGTCAGAGATAATAAATATTGAGGCAAATTATGGAATATATTTTTGTTTTATAACGAATATTGATTATTTAAAACATTTTTTTAATAATGTAAGAGATATTGAGCATTTGATTTTTACTGATATTGGTATTCATGATTAGAAAATATTTCCAGCATTTTTAATTAGTTTAAGGGAATGTTTAAAAAAAATTGACGTAATCTATTAAAGCATCAAATTATTATTAACATACAAAAATACATAATAATACATAAAGTCATTATGATTGGAAAGGTGTTTGTAAGTAAAATGGTATTTTTAACTGCATTTTGTATGGGTTCCCTTAACCGGGTAATTACCACCCCCTAATAGTGGATCGGCGTGAAGTAGCTATTAAAGCTTTCCTGTGATGAGTAAGAGAACCAAAGGCACGTGTACCCAAGTGTCCTCTCCGTTTTCTAGACTCCTTTTTCTCTCTCCATTTCTTTATGGTGACCAGTTAATTTGCATTTATATGGGACATGGCACCACTCATAATAAAGTGGTAGCTTAGCATTTTGTAATAAAATAATAATAATTATTATAGGCGTAGTGAAAGGAATTTATTATTAAGCTAAATCAGAGTAATATTTTAATAAAAATATATCATATAATATTTAAACTATGTATATTAAAAAATATATTACAAATTGTAATGATGAATTTATTATCATTTAACAATTTTAAGAGAATAAATAAGTCGTTTATATTATAACATAGTAATTCACAACCCTTATAACTTAATAGGCAGGTACTTTAATTTTGTATTACTCTGGTGTATTAGTAACTCTAGGTAGGCTCGCTTGTCTTAAAGTATGATTAGTTTAGGGTCGAAAGGTTATGTATTCAAATACCTGACGAGTCCTATTTGTTGTCTTTGTTTTTGTTTACTAATTACTGTTTTAAATAAAGCTTAGAAATATTAAAAAACAAACGGTAGGATTTCATAACCCTAAAATAATAAAAGCCCTTTTCGAATATGGAGAACCAAATGGAACCATCGCAATGAACCGTATGAGCAGTACCGATTTAAAATAAATCCTCCCAAATTCCATGTTATTATTATTGGCGGTCCCGGTAGCATTGCAAGGGTTAATTGGATAAACGTCCCTCCAATTGTATACAAAGTTGTTCCAATAACCTATTGTTCCACCTTGGCATATATCTGGATAAGAAATTATTTTATCATAAACATTAAGGAACATAGCAGTTTTGGTTTTGTAGCAATAAGCATTTTTGTACCATAGAGAATTATGATGACTACAATATTCTCTTCCGTAGCAATTGGATCAAAATTATGTTATTACACTCTCTTCTCCTTTCTATTCTCGCTAATGCCGATGCAAGCTATCTTAATTTAACTCAGAACTTAATAAGCTTGAGTGACTCTAGAATATTACTATATGGTTTAATCTTAAGAAGCTTACGAAAATATGACCACATTTCTGAATATAATCAAAATCTCAAGTAGCTTCCAATTCACCATCGAATTTATACGTTCTTTTTCTTCTGTAATATGTACTATTTTAACCGAAAACATTCTCGTAGTTGAAGAAGAGATTTAAGTTTATTGGGCTTCGGGCTTATGTAAAATTATATCAATGTTTGATTTTAGAAAAGCCAGTTACAAACAATCACAGACAAATAAAGACACAGTTAAAGTGCAACAACATTAGTAAACGCGCTGCCTTTCATTATAAGAAATTAGAAGTTTATTATTTATGTCTATAATTTTTATTCTATTAGTATTAACAATATATTAATAAGTGAAGCAAAAACTTTTAACGCCTCTTTACGATATATATGCGGACAGAGAAGTATGAAATTTGGTACCACTAAAGTTTATATGAAGAAGTGTAAGAAACCAATACCCTTATATAATATTTCTCTAGAAATACATAGAATAGTAATAAATGATATCATAGGATTATTATACATGGAATAGTAGAGAGCCATAGGCAAGTCTATCGGTCGGTCTGAGAGTCAGTTTCTGACAAATAAATACAGAAGCAAGATGAAAGACCGATATTTAACTTTATATAATCACACATGCAAGTCAGAGAGACAGATAGGAATAGTATACATAAGCTATATAATAGGCGTCCCTACTCTATGAGTAATATAATAAAAAGGACAAAATATATATACATAGAAGTGTTGGTCCAAACTCTCATAAAACTTAAAATTACGGTCGAATTTGGGCCACTTGGCGACCACTAGTTTATTTAAATTTATGCTGTTTAGTTTATTACTCCATATTTATGGTAAATACGTACGTGTGTATTAAGTTTGTGTTTTAATGTATAATTATTTTTATGTTTGTTTAGTATGTTTATAACTTTAGGGCCCCTACCCATGTGCACTAGTTTTTTATATCCGAACAATATATTAGCCTGGAAGAAATCGCCTTTAGGCGATAGTATTATAGTTATGTTTATTATGTTGAAAAATAAAGCAACTTATAAATAAAAAAAATAAGTATTGTGTTCATAAAGTATTATTAATATATCAGTTATTTTTAATTATTCGTTATAAAAAAAATCTTATAAGATTTTATAAAATTACAATATTTTTATGGAATTATTAAATGACCAGAAGAAGGTTTTAGTAATTTCATCAAAAAGTTACAAAATAAAAAAATAGATAAATTGAGATGTATAATCTCAATTTATCTATTTTTTATACACTGTAAATTATATCATATATATTTTGATATTACAATAATCAATTAGTAGCCACTTTAAAGTTCGCGATTGTTTTAAGGTCTACAATTAACCTTTCGGATAAATATTTGTATGTCCGGCTTGTACGGAAACATTTTATAAGTTGATGTACATATGGCAAGAAAATGGCGTTTTAGATGAAGTAGGTGAAAAAGCTGACTATAAAAAATTGTCGATTTAAAAATTACGTACGTGCGTCCGCCCAGCTTTTAAGACAATATTTATTCATTTATTTATTTCATCAACATACAATTATACAATCATAACAGTTTCCACTAATTCAATACTAAAGTAACAGTATTTTAATATTTCTTAAGAGGAATTTTCAAGTTTCAATTTCACTGTCAGGCTTTTTTATTTTAGGAGATGACAACCTTACCTGTAACCTATGGTTGCGTTTGTTCCAATATTCTATTCCAAAACAAACATGACTTACTACTTACTTATGGTGAAATACACAAATAGTGGGTCTCATAAGTCAGTGGTTGGAATTTTAACATTACTTCACGAAAATATACCTTTTTATTTCTGTATACTTAGCAATATTGCTTCTTGCAAAGTGCTGTATATTGAAGTAACAGTATTGAAGTAATACCCAGCGGTACAACTAACATACATGAGACATGTTGTATATTAGAAATATATACAACTGGTAAACCGGTTCTATGGTACAAAGACTAAATTGTAAGCAACTTTATAATAACATACGTTACAAAATAATTTAATTCAAAGTATAATTCACGTGTACGCCATAACTTTAACGTACATACAATGCAATAAAACTTTCCCTCATGGTATTCATACACCGTGATAAGAAATACTTTCTTGTTTACATTCACTTTCCCTTGAAACAAACTTCATGTGTTAACATTCGTTATTGTAAGTTCAAAGTTTGGAAACAACCTGCCTACATTGCATAAAAGATTTAAAGTTTTGTTTGAGTAATACCTGTAATACTGGTTGAATAAATATATTTATTTATTATGTATTATTTACTTTTTTGGTATAATTTTTATGTTGTTGTTACGTTTGAAACTCTATCATCAATACAGGCACTTTTCCATAGCCGCTACTGTTAGGCAATCATGTATCAAAGTGAGTTTCGGCTGCTATCACTGACATCAGATACTAATCGTTTTAAACCTGAGAGAGGAGATGTAATCTACCCTAACTAACTAGGTCGCCCTTAACGGGATTCATGGGTCAGATGGTAACACGATACAACAAATTTGTTTAATAAGCAAAACCTAAATTAAAAACAGATTAATGTCTAACTCTTACCTTCATTAATATTTTGTTATGAAAGGAAAATTGAACGTATTTATTATATAGAGAAATCAAAATCACATAAAACATTCAATGATCAAATATGCAGAAATAAATTTTGTTTAAACCGAATTTATTTGTCACTTAAGCCGACGTTCAATTTAGAAAACAAACGCTCCAATGTTTTAGATATAAAAAGGGACATCTGAAATATTTATTCGTGTGATTCCCATAAATAAAATGGATGGCTACACAAGAGCATTTCCATATTATTTTTGTAAAAATCATGATACCTTAGAAATAAAAATCTAAATCCCTTTGAGATTAGGTATACCATACAGTTTTGGTAAGTATAGCTATAATATAGTCCTAAAAACATTTTTTCAATTGCTACTTTACTTGCCATAGGTAGTACGGTTTCTATTACATTTTACATAATTTCATACAAAAACACAAAATCCATACACAAACTTGAATAGAAAAATGGGACGAATGATAAAAAAAAAATATTTTGTTATAAAATGTTAGGGGATTTCTGGTTCATTTGTTTTATTTTTTTTTATAATAAGGAATAAATAAGCATCATTTAATCCTGAATAGCATGAGGTTTCGAGAAATTGTTAAACGTGAATGTCGTTCCAGTACCTGTCGTTCCAGTACCTGTCGTTCCAGTACCAGTACTTAGAAGATGCAAACTTGATACTACCTCTGAATGCTATTTGAGACAATTTAGATACAATAATTTTAAAAATATTCGATCTATTTCTTTCAATCATATTTTAGCCTATTTAGATTGTAACGTAAGTAATTTGGTTCACCAAACTTTTAAAACTAATAAACTGTACCGTTTATTTTAATATATAATTTACTTAATAAATTAAAGTTATTTAGATATTCACAGGTATAACAGTGAATCTTGTGTAAATTCAATTGGTTTCCTGTTTTGGCCGAGATTTGGGCAACGGTCTAATTAATTCTGGCAAGAATACATTAGAATTAATAGCAAGAGAACTACAGGCTGCAGGTATACATAAAGGTCACATGCCCTTGGGTATTATTGTTCAGTTTAAATAACTGCAAGAAAATATCATGTTATGATCTGTAGAAATACTTGGAGAAAGAGAATGATTACTCCGGTTCTAAATTGGATAAAATACGATCACCTGACCTAACTAAGCAGACTATTGGTTACTCCAAATGAACCATTAACTGACATAAGATATAATAAACTAGCTGTTGCCCGCGGCTCCGCCCGCGTGTAGGTAGCTTTTCGCGTAATCTGTGGAAACTACAATTATCCAGACCTATAATAGACCTATAATAGTTTTACGCTCCAGATTATATATAATCCACTTGTAAAAACCGTGTTCATATCCGTTAAGTAGTTTCGACGTTATAACGTACCAGACAGTCAGAAAGAGGCAAAAATTCCAAGATTTATTTTTTAGTTTCTGTTACTCATTTTGAATTGATGTACAGACACTCGATTTTTACTGTCTTATTATATATTTGAGATTAATAGTTAAAACAATACATATGATTAACTACGATATTGATTATGCATAATTGCATTGGCATTTAATAAATAAACTTTAGAAGAATAAACAAAAAAAAACAACAGCATAAAAAATACCATACGGCATAGAAAGTAATTTATAATGAGCCTAGCCATAGCCTATGTCACTCGGGAATAGTGTAGCTTGCCAACGGTGAAAGAATTTTTGAAATCGATCCAGTAGTTTCGGAGCCTATTCATTTCAAATATACAAAAAATAATCAAACCTTTCCTCTTTATAATATTAGTATAGATAAAAGCCTATTTATTAAGTTGCAATTTAACGACCCTCTAAGTTAAAAGAGTGAAAAAAAAAAACAAAATATATCTTTAGGACTTAAAACCTAACATATTAAGTATAAAAAAACTATTTAACATTATTTTCACTTTCTTAAAGCACTTAAATTGAGTAAAAAACTTTTGCACTAAGGTACTGTTCTAAAATGTAATGCTGTTAAAATAACGAATTCATCACACATCCTTGTTCTAAAACTAATAATCCATCAAATATTTTCAATGATTAATACGCTTACTCTGATTGGCTTGAGTTTTAAAACTTTAATTCTTTCTAAACATACTTTTAAATAAAAGAATACAATAAAATAGGTTTTACGACTACTAGTAAATATTAAACAAATAAAGTACGGAAATCGAATCTTATCGCAACAGAAAACAAAACAAAAACATCGAAACAAACCGTTTATTTTGTTTCCACAATCATCTAAGTACCGTGAAAAATTCTAAATCCACTGAATAAAATTTCCCGTTGCACCCCGACTGAGGCGAAATCTGTCAACCGCATAAAGCCGTATTTGTGTGATTCACATTCCAGCTTTAAACCGACATTTTTCCCGACCATGAGATTCGTCGAACTAACAGCGTTTTTGATTTTGTATAACGCAATTTACATTACTAGAGTATTTTACTACATACTACTATTATTGCAACAACATCATATTATTTGGCTTATTGATATTAAACACGCTAAACATTTATTTACAAATGAAACACGTCGTGATACTTTATTACCTACTTTTATTAACAGAATATAACTATATTTTGTTTACGAAATCTAGTAGTATCCATTTCAAAATTTAAATAATTACATTTTATATTGTTAAATTATACGTAAAGTACTTTTATAGTCAATTATAATAATAAGTAGATACTTAAATATTATTTTGTATGTTTGTGCATTCATTATTCTATTGAGTATATCATAGTGTACTATTTTGAATAAACAATACCTACCCATATCCTATAACTACGGACTATTGTATAAAGTAATATGAATAAAACGCTTGTTCTTTAATATCCCTTTATATTTGAGTGCACGTATTGTGGTCAACGCCGAGCTTAACACTTCAGAGGCCAGGCCAATTTAAACTCTATTTATTTGTTCTTTACTTACAAATTAGTGAAACAGCTGTCCAGAAGCGAACAATAAAAGCCCTGCTTTGTAATGTGGGTTTTTGCAGATTTTCCTAAGTTTATATGCTCTTAAATGCAAATTCTCGTTTCGCTTATTTGTTTTGGTTTTCCTTTATTTTTCCTTTCAAGATGTTAGGCAATTATTGTCTGGTAAATCTCTAGGCCTATACGTTCTGTCAAAAGGTTAGAGGCATTATTGAATTCTTGGTTAAAATATAATTTCAGAATACAGCTTCTGGCTACGAATACACCCTCATAATTAAAAGATGTAATTGTTAGAAACAAACCGTTAGAATACCTAAATAGAAGACAGGTCACGTCGCGAGGGGTGCTTTATTTCTTAGAACCCATTCCCTCGTGATTCAATGATTTATGACCCAATATCCAAAAGTGACTACGGGTCTAACGTAGATAATGCGTAAGTTACCTTTTATCGGTTGCAATATTTTCAAGAAAATTATTGCTGTAACACATCGAACTTACTTTTTCTTACAGAATCCACTTCTTTTGCTTTTAAATATAATTTGTTTTTATTATATTTAGGTTCTGGGTGAGGTCATGTCGTGGTTATTAATCTGTGAGATAACTAGTTATAAAATAAACACGAGTCGTTAAATGAGACTTTATATTCTCATTCTCCTCTAAAATAATATTCTTGGAAATATAACAAATTACCGATTCAAAAAAGAGCAGAAAGTTATTAAATAAAATATTCGCTTAGTATTTATTTATATGTACATATCATACCGTTTTCATTAGCAATAATAGCAATAAACAGCATTAAAATAAACTTAACTCTTTCTTTAATTACATTTAATGAAACTTATGTAGTTACAACTTCTCATTAATATTTCCAAAATTGACATGAAAATATATAAGCTAATAATTATCGTAGGGTACTTCGAGATTGTAATTTTGAGACAAACGGTTTCAAAATCCTTTCCAATCCAAGCTTGAGACTCAAACGCATCCCAGTAAATACCTATAGTTTATGATATCGTTTGTTCACTGCATCTTGTAGTATGAATAACATCGTAATGAAGTTACATCAAATACTGATCTAACATTGAAATGTAGAACTGTTTGAACTAAATTAATTGTAATATTGCAGAGTTTGTGTAAGTTCTGATGTGCTTTTTAACCCCAGACTAAAAATAGGGGTGTTATAAGTTTGACCTGTTGTCGATCTGTGTATCTGTCTGTAGCAAATTTGCGGCCAAACGAGTAGACGGATTTGAATTTCGGTTTTTTAATCGATAGCTATATTCGTCGAAATGGTTCTTTTCTATGTTTAATCGAAATAGAAGTAGTCGTCGTCAAGATATTGACGTTTTATTCGTGCGGGGGACAGGTTCTTATGCAATAATTAGCTGTTCCCAGCGGCTTCATCAGCGCTATATAGGAAAAAAAGCCTTGTTATGAAGGCCAAAAATAGGTAGGTAGGTTCATTTAGTACAATTTAGAAACCATTAACATAATTTGAAAAAGCATAAAAAAAATATTATTAAAAATTTTAAAAACCCCCGATACAAAAAGACCTCTAAAAATAGTACTATTATGTACTTACTGAATTCGTTGCATCGAGGGACCGTTTAGTAAATGAAGAAATTAAAAATGCAAGTAGGTTAACAAGGCAAATAAAAAAATTACGATATGGAATCGTATAGTCTGTCCTCAATGACTAACTTTGTAAAATAGACACCATCGTCAACGTACGTATAACGGTCTCCCGACGCAACGACTTCAATAAGTACATAATAATATTATTTTTGTTCTTTTTAGAGGTCTTTTTGTATCGGGGTTTTTTTTATTTTAATTTTTATTAAAACGATTGCTGTTAAAGCACATTTTGGTAAAAATATAAAGAGGACAAACTAAATTGCATAAACCTCAATGATGAAAATATTTTATAAAGAAAATTTATAGTTGTTTTATAAGTCTGACGTGGTTGATTAAACTACAAAAATTGAAAAGATTGTAGAGAATACAATACGTATTAGATATAATATAGAAGAATGACAGCAACAATTTATGATATTGCATTTTCTGAGGATTCAACTTGTGTTTGAACAGCATTTAACTGAGACTCAAGAAACATTGTCTTAGAAGTGACATTGTTATTGCTCTTTAAAATATTGTTTGCAGTAAAATGGCTTTTGAAAATCTTAAGATTTAATATTTTTCAACATTAACTCCACCAGTTAATAGTCGTTAATGTTATGAATATATTAATTCGTAATGGAATGGTGAACGGAGAATTTACTTGAAGTTAATTAATTGAAATTAAAATAATTTAAACTCTAAAAGGTATAACGTGAAAAACTGAAAGCCATTAATTTAGTAGCTTATTGCTCTTTGTAAATAGATATATCGTATTCCACAATAAGTCTTAAAGGAATATGAGCCACTAATATCTGAAAGCCAGTTCGGAATTCCATCCGGTCATTGAGAAGGAATGCGGTGCTGAATACGTTATAAGGCTATTGTTCAATTAGACTTCAATTCGGGATGATTGTTAGAATCGATAAGAATTGGATTATCTTTATTTCAGAATGTCCTTTAGTATGGAATACATATAAAGATCCAGAAACATATACTACACTGTATTATATATTTAATGTATATTATATATATGTATATTAAACCTCAACCTGCAACGCTCTATTGCAGTTCCTTCACCGATCAACCAATTATACCCGGGACCAGTCAATTTGAAAATAAGTATTGAAAATTTTTTGAATATGTAATATGGCGCAACGATATTAACTCTTATTTTATCTTATTAATATATAAGTTCGAATGTTTGGATGGATGAATCTTTGTTACTCCATCACGCAAAAGCTACAGAACGGATTATATTGAAACTTCGCAACATTGTAGCTTATATACCAAAATAACACATAGGCTATAAAAATATTAACTTTTTGTCTGTGACATAACATAATGTAGGGCGATTACGTAATTGCCACGGGAGATCCCATTTACCCGATGATTTTAGAAGAAATGTTATGTTATATTTATTTAAATGGAAATATAGCCAATTATGCTATTTATATGTTCCCTGGTACAGCCTAAACAGTTTGAAGAATTTTGACGAGTGAGGTATCGGTAGAAACGTCTTGATGGCGCGCTAGTGACACTGGGTATATTATAAAAAGAAAAATGGTGGATTTCGGACGCCATATTGTGAGATCTAAAGATTATGTTTTTAAGCAAACCCATCCAGCAGCCTATCAAAATGAACAGCGTAAGTTAACAGCTAGTCATTATTTACATTATATTTCATAAAATATAATGTAAATAACGACTAGCTGTTGCCTCTGACTCCCTGCACGTAGACTGTAAAAAATACTTTTTTATACCTGGAAACATAAGCCATATAAAAATTATTTTTACAGTCTACGTGGACGAAGTCATGAGAAACAGCCACTGTTTTTTTTGGAAAGTAGCTAAAGAATTCTGTGCGGTCATTCCAATTGAACGCAGCGCTGAATACGTTATGTAACCATTGATCAATTATATTCAGTCTAAGGTCTTCTTGGTTGAATTGCTGAGAACAAATGATTTATAAATAAAGGACGGCTCTTTAACTTAATAAGTTCTGCATATCTTAAAATCATCAGAATATTTGTTTTTATGTGGTGTTAAAAGAAAAACAACTACAGCGCAATCACATATATAAATTCATAAATTTTTATTTACGTATGTAGATCACACAAGGAAAAAAATTTAAATTAGTAAATGTTTACTTTTTTATATCATTAATTCAGTGGAAAGTGGTTTATGTATTTATTTTCTTTTCATAATAACTACTGATCCTCCAATTAGCCACAGTCGGTGTATCGTGAAGCTCTTAACAATGTAACAATGTTGACCGTTAAAACTTTACAACGTAATGCGCGAGGTTAAAGAGCACTTTTTTTTATAGTTATGATTATTATGAAAAAACAAAAATTATGATGTTTTCTTATTAAATGAAACTGTAAATATTTTATAAGCTACATAATGAATGGTCTCTTATCTCCGTTGTAGACAGATGGTAATAATCTTACCATTAAAAACCTTTTATATCTAATTTTATAACAGTTTGTCAAACAAATTTCTTTGGCTAAGTTAAATCAAGCATTACTGGTAGAATTTACATTACGATATCATATACTACACTACGTTTTTGTTTTACGAATTCAACTTTAAAACAATGCTATTCAAAGAAATTTAATTTAAAAATTCATTTGAGTGAAGAAAAGACTCATAAACACAGTTGCCAGAACCTCAGTCTTGAAAAATTAAATATTTCATTAAATCACCAAAACTTTTCTCATAAAGCCAAAAGTAATAAAAACGGATACTGTTCTTCAAGAATTATTTTGTAACTACTAAATCCTAAAGCAGGTAAAGCTTCATTTGTAATCTTGAATATATTTCGTTTGTAAAATAAATTATTCTATATATTCTTTATATTAAGGATTCCATTGATCATATGACGAAAAAATATAAATATGTGAATTAATAAAAAAAATTTGGTTAAGCATAAATTATACATTGAAAATTGCAGATTAGAATACACAGTCAGTATATTAATAAAAAAAATGTACGGTGGTTAAATTGAAAAAATCATCGCATTTAAATCTGTTAATAAATTAGAATACCAAATGACCGTCTGAACGTTGGAGTTCTTACCTTGCAAGAGTAATTTATGGTTTTGATTGTTTTTTTTTAATTCAGACATTTATATTAAATTTGGCTCAAATATTTGACATCATAACAAAACCAACGTAAGTTTTAACGAAAAAATACTACGAATAGATACACCTAATTATTACCTTTCCAACTAAACTTTTTTGAACGTTTGTAAATCTACATAATCAAATAAACTTGCAGGATTTAGGGCACAGTTTTCATTACATTACATTACAATAAAATAAAACTGTCAAAGACCAAGAGGGAAAGTTATAATAAGTACATTTAATTATATGTTAAATTTGTTAGTAGTTTATAATATTCGGACTCAACTGGTATTAAACTGTCCAAGTTTACCCTTTTAGTTTGCACAAACTATTCAAAATTAGAAGTGACCGTACATTTGTTACGGAATTTTAATATAAACTCGGATACAATGAGTATTCTAAACCTGACTGTTCTAATGAGATATTCGCACTCTTGTCAATATTATGTTTATATAATATTTGCTTACTTATAAAAACAATGTTACTATGTTTAAAAAAATATGCTTGAACAGAAGTAAACTTACCTTTTTTAAATTACGAAATATTAGTATATATTTAAAAAAATGATTTTTTCATTATTTTAAAATCAATATTGACATGCTAGATTTTATTAATTATCTGTATCTTCAATAGTAAATTATATAACTACGCTTCATACCGACCCATATTTACTTATGTATCCGTAATTAACTAATATTATTCTCAAACGTATTGTCAAACACAAATACTATCAATTTAGCACAACTCAATACTTGTCCCTCTAAGAACAAAGCAGTGAAGATAAATGACATTACAAATGTCAGAGTGACGTAATGACGTATGACAGGTGTCAATGTGACTTGATGCGGGTCGTATCTTCATGTCGTTGGGTCATAATCCGATTTTGAAGTCGATGGTTGAGCTTATTTGTATTATGTCGATTTACAAGCTAGGAGTGTTATGTTGAAATTGTGATGATATAAATATTTAAAAGTATTTAAAATTGAAAAGGAGAAATTTAATGTTAAACATTTAAGCTTAAATGCTGTTAGCCTCTTTAAACAAAGACAAAGTAAAATTATTATCTCTCTCTCTCTCTCTTCCTGGCTATGTGTCCCATATGGTGATGGGGTCAGCCTTCCTTGTTTTTCTCCTCCACTTCGCTCTGTCTTTGACGTCGTCATCGGAGATCTTGCACTCTGCCATATCCTTTGACACTACATCTCTCCATCTTGTTTTGGGTCTGCCTCTGGATCTTTGACCAGGGATAGATAGTTGTAGCGCCCGGTTTCCCACGTAGTCTGATGGTCTTCTCTTGACGTGGCCATACCATCTCAGCCTGTTCTCCTGCAGCTTATCGGCGATGTCGCGGACGCCCAGACTGCCTCGCACGTACTCAAAAAAATAATATTATATTTATTTTTAAACTAGCTATAATGTAATTGGCAGACAACCTCGATCTCAATATAATCCTAACGTACGCCTAGAAAGAACTTGGCGAAAATCACCGAAAAAGTTTCTTCTCAATACTCGAGAACACTTTAATGTAACAGGGTCTCAAGTCACATATTATTAAATTATTAAACGTTTACAATTATCTAAACGACTGTTTACAATTGTAAATGTTACTTTTTGCCACTTTTTTTAAACTAAAAAATGCACTCATTATAATAATAATAATAATAATAATGTTTATTTATTCTTCAGCACATTTACATGATATAATTGAAAAATTGAATGGTGTTTCCTTTTGGGTAAGTATATACCTGTGTTAGGAGACACCGCTCTTCCATAACTGGATACATTAAATGGATTTTACAAATTGTACAGTGTTTACATTATTATATTAGCTTTAATTAAACAAAACAAATTAAATTAAACATTACAATAATAAATAAGATTGTGTGTAGTGTGTGTCAGTGTAATTTTTAAAGATAGATAAATAGATAACAATATATAAAGATAAATATTTAACAAGTCTCAAGTAACAACAACAAAATATATAGATAAATATTTAACAAGTTTTAAGTAACACTGGTTATAACCTTATATTATTCCTTAATTAATTTCAATTTTATTTATTTATTTATTTTTTTTTAATAAGATTTCAATTTCATCATATTTTTTAGGTTTTAGCCAATTCGTTAGAGAGATTTTACATTGCTTAGAAGTCATAGGGTAAAAATTTATTTTTTTGTTAAGTAGATTATATAAGTGTGCTGACTGATCTACATATTGACGATTAGCAAAAACCGTTTTTCTGTGAACAACTGGAGCTACTGACTGTATTCTTCTTCTAGTGTTAACAGTGGGGTAATATTGAAGTGTTTTGTGTAATTTTAGGATTGTGCATACAATATATAACTTTCTCACTGATAATAAATCTGCCTGTAAGTAGAGACTGTCCGAAGAAAATCTAAATGGCTTAAAATGCATAACTTTTAGAAGTGATCTCTGCGCTCTTTCTAATTCTAAAAATTTTGTTTTTGTACAACCGCCCCATATTGGGATGCAATACATTAAGACTGACTGGGATAGTGCCATATAAAGCTGTTTTAAAAGCGGTCTATTTGCTACATGGCGTAATGTTTTAAAAACCCAAATAAGTTTTCTTGTTCTACTCATTACGAGTTCAATATGTGCATGCCATCGTAGATGTTGGTCAACTATAACACCTAAGTATTTAACCATCGCTGTCCTTGTAATTGAAATACAAAGACAGTTTGATTTGTCAGTGCATGTATGCACTTTAATATTAAACTCGGATTGAGGTTGGTTTCTTATATCTTTTGAAAAGCAAATATACTGAGTTTTTTTAATGTTTAGAGATAGTAAATTGTTGTGTGTGAACCGTAATTTTAGGCCTTCTTAATGATGTTCAAAACAATATTTCGTTGTATAAATGGTGATGGCCATTAACATTTCGAGAATTAAGTATACCGATACCGAGTAGCAAATTGAAATTTGTCGAAAGTGTTCTTTTACATTTGTTCTAATATATAATTCTTATTTGTTAAATCTAAATAATGTTTATTATATTCTTTGTCAAATAATATAGATAATTACGTATATTTTTTACTGACAAAATCTGTTAAGATATTTTTTTTTTGTAAAATAACACAAATATTTACGTATATATTTTTGTGACAAAAATCTTTACGAAAAAATACTATTAATAATTACAATATTTTGTTCAGAAAAACTGGAATTATATCTAGAAAGCGGTGTGAGTTTTATAATTGATCTAGATCAAAACACCAACTTTTTACACAGTTTCCCTCATCAAATTATTTTATTCCTTTCGTAGGTTGTTTTACTTTTTTGTTGGTAGTTTTTCGTTATTTTTAGTAGCTTCTTCAATTATGGAGGCGATTTGTTGTTATAAAATGGTTCAAACAATTCATGCACAAGCGATTGCTGTAATAGTGAGATTTAGGTTGGTTTAAAAGAAGATATTTTGTTAGGACTGTTTAACATCTGGTTACGCCCAATTTAAATAGGTAATTATCAATTAATTCGTTCTTAATATATTGTTTCACCTACAAGATTATTTTTATTATTTTTATTCATATTATTTATTTTGTATGTTTGTAAAATTTCAGCTCTATTAACAAATTTGCTAAAGAACATTCAATATATATACGATAAATACACGTATATAACATTTCTGATACCATGAACACACTAATAATAGCCAAAATCTTTTTATTAGGAAGTGCAATTTCAACGAAATAGAAACTTATTTCATCCATGATTAAACTACTTAATTGAGGGCAGTATAATTGCGATTAAAAAAGTATTAGCCTGAAACGTGCACAGACTTATAGATAAACGGACAAAAAATATGCAGAAACTCTCGATATGCAATTAGACTGCTCAAAACATCTTCAATTAACTTGAATGCCATTTTAATTATATGTTTAGGTTTGTTTGAAATTGTCTGTAACCATTTTTAGATACGTTGAGTTTGTCTTAATTTTAACTAAATATAGAGTAAAATAAATATCGGTACGGACAGGATTCGACCCAGCGACTTCTCGGAAACCGTCCGTAGAACGACGTCTACTCGTACCACTTGAGCTACCGTATCGTTACTCACTGTACCTACTCCTCTTTAAATGATTTCTAAATATAATACTTTTTATTAGGATTATTTATTAATCTTCTACCGAAAACCCAAATATATTTATTTATAGTTTGAATAAGCTAATATTTATAAACAAATTCTATAATTAATTTTCGTTGTGGCTATTATAACGTTATTATGTACTGCAAAATAAGAAACGTTGGTTATGATTTAACATTTCATTTGCTTTTGTATCTAAAGATGATTATATATTTAATGTTTGGCTCGTATCGTTTTTTTTACATTCTATATTTATACAAAACCTATATTTTTATTTTTTAAATCCTCAAACTGAGTAGTGAGACGGTATCTCAAGTAACATCATGACGGGTCGAATTCCGAGAGGTAACATATTTGAATACTGTCCGTGTATAATAATCATAATACCATTTTTTTAATTTAAAAGGTAAATAGTTTTGTTTGCGATGTTTCAGCATCACAAACAAAACACTGTTTTCCACAGAAAACGTTATTATTGTCACTAAATTAATGAAATTAGAAATCAACAATTTTTAATCTTTTATTAACAACATGTTTATTTGAGTTTAGACGTAATGGAAATTCGTTGAGATTGTTGCCAAAATCCGCTTTCGATATTTAGATTTTAGAAGCGGGATAAAACTGTTTAGAAAGTTTGAGGATCATGCAAAATGGTAACTTATCCAATTGATTCTATAATAGAATATTATAATTGTCATCGCAATACCGTTTTACTTTATGAAAAATAATTTATGATTTAATTTATGGCCCTTTAAATTTTTTCTTCACTTTGAAAATCTATTTGCTATTAAGTATAATGTAGATCTACTAGTCTCACCGTTTTATTTTTACCGAATTAAAAGTTGAAAAAAAAATATTTCCCCAACTCATATATTTATCCGTATTTATAAATTTACAATATATAATGGGATTAAAGAAAACAGGACTCCAGTGATTGCTTTTCATAAAGTGGGTTCGGAGCCATCGGTCATTTTCAAGACCCTTCAAAGCTTGTTATCTGCTGCATGATCGTATATCGTACCATGGACAGATTTAATTTCCTCTGTCAAATACCATAAAAGATCAAAGCAACTGCATGCTGTTAGAGCAAAGGCTATTAATTCTGTTAAATACCGGCGCTAGCCGAAACACTATGAACAAATAAAACAGTCTTACCGCAAGAAATGAAGATTCGCCTTAAGACTTGGTCACTTATAATAATTTCTCATTGCTTATCGACAACGTACGTGAAAGGTACATTACATACCTATATAATTAATCTCTGTAGTTAAGGAGAGTGCATCGATAAAATCGCCTCTTGCCCAGATAAGCAGGTGCAACAACGACGTCAATCATAGAAAAGGGGGAGTGATTTAGCAAAGAGTTACAACACTACAGTTGAAAAAGCCGTGAAGTATTCTGCAAAATAGTATCAAAATTAAATTTATAATTTTAAATGTAACAGAATAATGTCTTGGATCGTAATGTAAGACTATGATACTTTTTCAAAACGTGTCTTGGGCTTTTGCTGTAGTAAAAACAATTAACAAAGACAAGCCGGCTTCAAAAATTTCGGAGTGATGCAATTACTATATTACAATGGAAATCATGATAAATTCATTGAATCGTGTAATAAATACCTCTTTTTTTCTTTTGCATTTTTGAATGATCTTTTGAATTGTTGAATCTATTTTTTGGAACTGACTATCATTGGTTTTGATTAATATGAAAAGTGGTCATTTCTAAATAGATTTATTTTTTAATTTTCGCTAAGAAATTCAAAGTTCTTATAGACACATATTAAATAAATTAGTTGACAAATATTTTACAATTAATTCATTAACTGTATTTTCACTTGTTAAATATAATTGAAAATCTAGTGTCCGGAATAATCCATTCGGGCATTAGTTTTTCAATTATTATTTAATTACATTATCTAATTAATAACGTAATAGTTTGCTTCAAATTTCAGTTTTGCGTTTCAATAATTATCATTTCTTCATGTGATAACACAAATAATTTCAAATAAATATGCCGTCGCTTAAGAAAATATGATGGTACGTAATTTTATCTTTACAACCCAAAAGTTTTCCCCTTGGACCCGTAGTTTCAATTACAAGCGCTGTTACCTTATCAAACAAATTTCATCAACATCATCACAAGTTAGAAAGTGGACCTTCAATATTTATACATAGATCTTGTAATAGCTTGAATACATAATTTCGACAACCTTATGCCTATGATATACGGTCTGAAATGTCCTTCCTAGTTTTTGATGATATTCATTAGTCGGGCAACGCGACCTAAATGTCGGTACTTATATCGTTGTACGCCATTATACATCTTGGATCTTTAACAATAAGGTATACAATTCAATACAAAGTTTTAGTAGTATGAATGAGATTCATTCAATATTTGGCCATGTAGCTAACTAGATGTGAATAAGATATAAATTTCCAACTTGGTATAGAAATAGTTGTTGAATTAGAAATTGAACTATTAAGTATAGAAACTGCAATACTAAAGCATTGTATAGAAGTCAGAATCTACTCCACAATGATCTGAAATTCTGTATTGAAAGTGGTGGAGGTACCTGATATGTTTATACTTATATATGAAATTTAATATGTTAAGGCCTATCTGACTATCAGGCCGTGGCAGTGATAGGTGCAACTTGTAAAAATATTATTATTTAAGAAATCGGGAATTAACGCGTAAGAATAGGTTTCACATACCTACCTTTATTTATTTGTCTGACGTTTCGACCAGGTTGCACCGGCCGTGGTCACAGGCTGACATATCAGCAGTCAGATTTTTTAAATAATAATATATAAAGAAACGCGATAGTTTAAAAGTTAACTTATAAAAATAATAAAAATATATACACTAGGCACTAACATTACATAAGAACTATACATTTTTAACCCCGACTAATTATTAAAACATGAAATTTTAATTATTTATTATTGTTTCTCTAAAAAAAAATTAATCTATTTTCCATCTATATTACATATCCTTATTTTATTTTATATCTATTGTTTAATATATAGTATAGTATGCCATATAAATTATATGGTAAGATACTGTTATCTAGAAACGTCATTTGTCGCTTTTCACAGCCTCCTGTATTTTATGCTATGTAACTTTACCGTTTCGTGACCTAAATAATTTTGTTGTATTCTTTCTGTTCAGTGTTTAACGACGCCTCGGTGAAATGTGTCCCCCAATTAGGAATGCCAATTACGTAATTACGCATACATTTGGAATTTACTTCAGTTCTAAGTGCTTTTTAATGCAAAAATTATAGCCCTAATTGATATAAGGTAATGAAGATAGTGAAATTTTCTTTGAGATTAAATTTTAAATTTATTTTTTATAAGAAAACGTAATTTTGAAAAAGAAGATAGGTACTTAGTGTAGGTAGTTAAAATATAAGAATATGGGAATGTAATTTTTTGGATATTTCATTTCAAAATAATATTATATTTTTTTCTCTAATATGTCTTACTAAAGGTTAACACCAAATAGTTGTCAACTAAAAGTCAGATTAATATATCTGGCTGTCAGTGGAAAATATTTACAGGTCCAAGTAAAATATAACCCAAAAGTCACTCCTCTGTCAGCTTTTTATTCACATTTGGTGATAGAAATGTATTCAAGACTTGATTACTTATTGTGACAAAAACATAAATAAATATAAATATGTTAGATAGGTTCGATTATAGTTTTACAAAACCGTTGAAACTTAAAATTGTTTTTTCAACAGTTAGTACATTAAAATATGCAACATATGCAAATATGATTAATATTATATTAATTTCTAATATGAAACACAAATATTGGATTATTAATCATAGAATTATAGGACAAATGAACAAAAATAATTTGGTCATCTATAAATGATAAGTGAAAACTTCAACAGAGCGGACCTAACTTCAACTCTTCAACTGCACTGCGGAACCTAAGATGGTTCTTACATTATAAACCGATACCTTGGAAAGACGAGGCAAAATACCTAGGAGTAACGTTAGATAGAAAGTTAGTTTTCACTGCGCATATTAGGACCGTTCGAGGCAGAGCGGCCTACATATTAGGTCGTTTATATCCGCTGTTAGGCAAGCGGAGTAAAATGTCCCTTCGCAATAAGGTGACACTTTACAAAGCTTGCATACGTTCCGTCATGTCCTATGCGAGTCCCGCTTTTGCGCACGCTAATCTGAAACCCCTTCAGGTGATTCAGAACAGGTTTACACGGATTGCAACCGGGGCGCCGTGGTTCGTACGCAACATCGATCTCCATAGAGACTTGAACCTTCCGACCATCGCTCAGTACTTCAAGGGGCTTTCCCAAAAGTACTTTGAACGTGCTGAGCGACACCCGAACCCACTGGTGGCTGACGCCGCAGAGTATAGACCACGTAAGACTACTTTAGTCAGAAAAAGAAGACCCAAGTCGGTACTCGTTGACCCCGACGACGCGTTCACAGTAGGTAATAACGTGTACGCGTAGGCATAATTGACACCACACAACATACAGACACACACCGTCTGTACCGGTATAGACGAGGTCCCAACTGAGTAAGTGCTCCGTTGCTCCGGCGTTCTGCCGTCGGAGGACGCTAGTGTCCAAATTTCCTTAGCTTCCCTCCTGACTAACGACGCCCCGAGCCGAGGTCCGTGTCTCAATCTGAGACGCCCTCGGGACGTCGTTCCCCATGGGGGCCCATCTGGCCCCCCCTTGTTAAGGGTGGGTCTCCTGACCCACCCATTCCCCCGGTGACGCTGTAATAGCCAACAGGGCTAACAGCATAGACAGACAAAAAAAAAAAAAAAAAAAAAAAAAAAAAAAAAAAAAAAAAAAAAAAAAAAAAAAAAAGGTTCTTACATTGGAAATTGATGACCTCTATTCCAAGTTCACAAAAACGTATTAGCTTAGAGAAGAATGCTTTTTTATATGCTGAAAATAAACTTCTACAGAACCAAAAACCTTGAATTGCCCTGGCAAGACACTAAGGACACAGGGGAATGAGCCAGGGGAGGGACATCTCGCAATCATCGCACTCATTCGCTCGGAAGACCGTTTAATACATTTGGTGTAATTCTTTTGCAATTCAACGGTTTTTAAGATCAATAAAATATATCAACAGCGGTATATTATAGGGCTACTTGAATTATTTTAACGATAAGAATATAATGAATTCATTTTGTGTTTTACATTAAATGTTTTTATACAACAATATAACCCGCATTTTAAATCAATCCACAAACAATAGTTGTATTTACGATAACTGTACAAAGCGGTAAAGAACAGACGCGGGTGACAAACGCGTTTAAAAGTTAACCCTTATCATCTGTCAGACGCAAAATACGTGCTGTAATCGAATTAATTATAAGAATAAAGGGCAGACATGTTTGTCTGAGATGATTTTTTCTCTTTTTAATAAATGTCATATTATATTTAAATACTTACTGTTATTAAATATACTTTTAAAGTAACATTTCACATTGGATAATGAAATAAATAAAAAACATTTTTAATTTTTTACTCAATCTTTGTTTGTTTTTAGTATGTAGTTTTTTTTATCTTTAAACAAATAAAACATATAAAGCTCGTAACGTAAAAGCGATATAATGATATATGATTTCACTATATAATGATATCAAGCTATAAAGTTATATGATTCTATGTAACATAATGAGAGATTAAATTTTTGATACAAAAACAAAAATAATATGACATTGTTTTATAAATTATTATTGGTACGTAATAATTATTTGCAACAAATGTGGAATTTGGTTACAATTAGTAAAGATGTTTTCTTTATGGTCAAGTTACCAATTGTAATTACAGTACCAAGAGTAATTTCGTGACCGCTAACACCTTTCTTGACCCTGCACACAAATAAAACAATTAAGTAAAATACGTATGCATGCTAAAATTCCTTAAAACATTTTAAAAATAAGGAGACGATTCTTGTCATAACATAATAGCAAATCATTAGCAACGCGAATAAGTGTAAAAAATACATCAGGATTTAATTTTTTTTAATTGATTATTTAAAAGGTCAAGAGAGGGTCAAGAAGTCACAAAATATGTCCTAAGTTTGAGTCCGTGAGCTACACATTCGAATGGTAACTCACTTACATACCTCGAACGTTATGTTCAGGCATTTTATTTGGCTCAAAGGTACAGACTTTAAGTCATTATATTATTGTAAGGGCAAAATAACATTACAATGCGATAAACGCCTTTAAACATTTATAGCAAATATGCGGATATAATCCTCTTTATTTCTCAGCTTCACAGTCCTCATAGCTCTTACCCTCCATCCGCCAATTTATGCTATAGTCGTTCCCAACAATTCGGATGAATTTTAAGGTTCTTGGAAAAAAAAATAGAATTTCAAAGTTTTTATATAAAAAAAGGAAGGAATGTAGATTGTGTTTTGTCTATTTTTAAGTAACCTTCATTATTATAAAGATATATCTTGTGTACTGGGAATATCCTTCTTTTATTAATCATACTTGCATCTTAATATGGAAGCCAATTTTAGGGTAGGTCTGATGAAAACGTGGGCTCGACGTAAAGGCCCAAAGCGGGCAGGGCAAAACGAACATGCTTACTTTGCCCTCGGTGTCATGTTTGCTATGCCTTCTGTTGCTTGCATTGAAATGACGCAAATTTATTATTTTCTCTAAATAAGGGGACTGGATCCAACGCAATGATTGTAAAATGTGGACCCATGAGAAATGGACACCATCCGGAATTGGGGGCATTTTTGTGATTTTGTCAAGAGATTTAACTCTTAATTCTTTCTGTCAAAGGAGAAAAATCTATTTATGTGGTTATTTCGTTATTTCTAGTTATCAATGATTGAATCAAATAAAAACATTAAATATATGATAGGATTCCATATTTTGGAAAGTAGTTTAATATTCTTGATATATACAAAAAAACAATATATATTGGGTATGAAACTAGAATAAATTTAGCATCTAATAACATTAAAATGATGTACTAAATAAGTTTTTCTGTCCCTGAAAGTTATGGTGCCCGTTTTGGCCCCCATTCCCTACATAAGTAAGAATTATGACGATATATTACATACAATGTAATAGTTAAGTTTTTAAAAGTATTTATCGACACATTATTTGCAATCTGTCGCTAAATCCAAACCAACCAGCAACCCAACAGGTTGCCATGGCAACAGGTGGATAAGCTACAAACCCAAGTTACGATTTACATCTTCATATGAACATAAATAGCTGATAACATTACGTCTTCAATAATAACTTGATTATAACACATACAGGTTCAAACAATATTTATACTATTTTTGAACAAGTCACATCATTTCGAAAAGTTCTAGTTAAGATGCGACACAAATGTGACAATTATTTATAAAATGACTACTTATATCTCTTTTGTCTTTTAAATGATTTTCTATATTGCTAATTGGTTGAGTATAGTTGCTGATAAATTGGAAGAGCAAATTGTTCTAACATAACTCTTCGTTATACAACAAACATAAACTAACTATTATCTGTACGATCGTGACTCCGGCCTTATCATTATTTTTTATTGCGATATAACAAAACTGACGCTCGTATCTCTCATCATCTCTCTTGCTCATTAGCTCGCATTATCAAAACTAACAAACAAACAAACGTATAATAAGTAAATGTTATTAGTATTCATATCCTTTTAGCTTTCGTCTATAAAAGAAAATGAATATTTTTATCTAACCGTAGCACTAGTATTTAAGTTCTTTACTTATTTTTTAAATTTCTTCAAACCAATAATGGTGCAGATGCGAGGAATACTAAAATTTAAATTCATATTGCTTTTGCTTTTGATTATAAAAGGAAATAATCAAAGGTTGCTATTTCCCTTAATTGCAACCCGTGATTTGAAGTTACACTTTGAAGTTAAGTAATAGTTTTTACTTCAAATAGCATCGAAGTTATATTAAGAGATTATTTATTCTTAATTACTATAAAAATAATATGAATAAAAAGATGTATTATTATTTAAAATAATAAACAATATATTCTGATATATTAAACGGCATGATTAATATGATATTTGTTTTTGTGTCTGAATGAGGGTAGACTAAAAACTACAATTATAACTAAAACACGTTTGTATGTTAATTCTAATCAAAAGACACGCAAAACTTTTAACTAAGTGAATTTTTTAATAATTTAATAATAGTGAGCACTGTTTATGTGTTTTTGTTTGTTTGTGTATTGGTGTATTTGTTTTTGAGTTTAAATGAAATGATCAGAGTTCGCAATGAAGAGTTCAGTTGAGGTTTGTATTCGTTTTTGTATATTTTTTTAATTACTAATGGTTATTTAACATCAATGGCGTAGACATTTAAAATGAACAAATGTACATAGGTATGTAGAGCATAAATATAAAAATAACTTCAATAAAAGAATTTTTAAATTAACCTCATTTAATTGAACCAAACGAAATGAAAATATTCCTCTTAGTTCGTGAACAAAAATAAAACAATTTTCAATAAGAACTTAAAGATAACATAAAACATATCGTTCTACGCCATTCTATTATTTTAACAAAAGTAATATTTAGATGTAGCTTCTAGAAGCAGCCATTCGTGAAATTTCAAATTCACTTCCGGTTTTATAATACTAATTTTGCTATTTTGGCTCACATATTAATAAATAAATTGATTTAAATTAAGCATGTATTCTATTTATGAATCGTACTTTAACTTTATTTTGAATCAATGTGGAGACGATTTTAGTTGTTTTATTAATAAAAATACATTATTTTAAATAATTTAATTTAAAAAATAATGTTCCAGTCCTTATATTCCATTATATAAAACTAGTATGTTATTTCGGAGAGTGTACGAATTGACGACGAGCGGAGAAGTAATGCGGTTGACCAGGACACGTTTTTGCTTCTTGCGTCCACTCCGTATATCATAATCACATTACGTGTTTGAAGGTATTACGCTTGACAGTTGGACTGGTTTACTTACACTAAATAAATTGTTCCACCGGAAGTATATTATAACGACGGAAGCTGAGTTAGCAAATGGAATTTTATGGTTTATGTTATAGTAATATATATATTTAATGGCAGTCCATACCAAAAAAAAAAAATATAGTCAAAACTAGCAATGTTATAAATTTTATTTAAAAGTATTGTATAGTTTTAAAATTAGTAAATTGTATTACCACTACATTTACATATTTAAATAATAAGTTCTAGCTGAAATGTTAGTGACATTTCTAAGCGAAAGTTTAAATAAAACCTTCATATATTTGATTTCACTTGTAAACTATCATTTTATTTTTTTACGAAATATACGTTCTATGTAACTAAGAAAATTGAATTCTACATTTGTTACATGAATGTTGAATACATTTATTTAAGTACACATTTCGATGAAATCTTTTTACGAGTTTCCATTTAAATAGACACTGCACAGAATTAAAAACTCTTTAATCTACACATTTAAATAAAAGATATGCTCACTAAAATAACTACTACATTTTAAACTTCTAGCTTATAATGTTATAAAAACAAAGACAATCGTTAAACTAAGAGTATTTCTGAATAATTTTGTAAGTAAGCTGTAAGGTAGCTCGCTTATGGAATTGTTAATTTCGACTTCTCTTATATTCTTTAATGTTTATCAATCGTGACAAAAATAAATATACAGAAAAAGATCTAATTTTCAAGTTAAAACACCGGATGTAAACTATATTTACATTTATTTTATTAATACTGCATATTTCTATTTAGTTTTAGGCAAAATGATTGTAATTGATCCATATTCGATTGATATTCGAGTTTATTGTATGAATGAAGAAAATGTTTGCTGTTATGACACAATGACTGTTATTTTATGTAATTATTTTATCACCCGAGTAGAGTTTAAACTAGATCCTTCGTAACTTTAATAAATTTGAATAAAATATAATAACTTCCTATTCCTATAATAACTTCCTTCATAAAATATTGAATTTTGTTATGACAGTCTTGCTATATGTTCCACAAATAATATTAGTAGTAATAATATTTCAAGAAACTAAATGGTATAACGCAACGCCGGCGGCTATCATTACAAACCACAAATAGCTTAAGTTTCAATACCACGTCTAATTGCTTTATATTTAGTATTTTCTCATATAAATGTTATATTAAATGTAACCAATATTCAAACCACACGTTAGCTAACTGGTTCATATGTACAAATATTAGATAGTTAATTACAAAATAATATTGGTTATAACAGATTAAATTAAATCATTAGCCATTTTACCCTGGATTAATTATGTAATAATATTAACATTATTATAATAATATTATATTAATAAATAATTGTTTATTAGGTATATTTTATCATACACATAATAAATAATGTCAAGGAAATTTAAGAATTATTTTCAGTTGAAACTCCATGTACAAAGACTTTTATATTCTATAAGAATCCAGACAATTGATTGATTGATTACTTTATATTCCAGATAATCGGGTATTATGTGTGTTAAATACCGTTCTTATTTATATAATTTGATAGTAGATCTTAGCTGTAGTCATTTGCGTATCGTATTATCTGACTTTAGCAGTGTACTACCTAAATCCTTCGTCTTTTACAGAAATCATACGTGAAGTAGTTATTATATCTTCTTTTTGAACGGTAAGAGGAACCGAAGCCTTATTCCCTCTCTTGCCTTTTGTGTATCCTTATCTCCTTTAAGAATTTTAATTACTTAAGTATGGCCGTGTCTTTGAAAATTAATTTTATTGGAGATGGAATGGCATTTAAAGGTGGCATTTCTTTCTACCAGGTTCTCTCATTTGCTACACAATTCTTTTATAAAACCAACTGTATTGAAAAAATAAGTTTGTTTAATAAATGTGCCAAATAGTTAGGCATTTTAATAAATTGTGGTTAAAATATTTGCAAATGTTACTGCAAACCGCTGCGCTGAGCAAACAATAGCCTAATAATTTAACCAACTTCACTAACAACAAACAGAAATTAAGTGTCGTTTCCGTGACTGAATGTTCAAAAATTATTTGATTGCTTTTATTTAAAGGAATTTATGTCATAACAAAGCATATTATATATATATATATATATATATATATAAATATATATATATGTGAATATTTTCTATTTTACAATGCACATTCCATCGAGCTGAACCCAGCACCCTTGTTATATTGCCAATATCCAAAATTATTACAGATAATTATCAGTTACTCCAATTAGTTAGTTGGGCGCAAGTAGGTTAACGAGTCAATTAGTAACGAGTGCCAACTTAGGAGTTGGTGTCTTGAGGTGTCATGAGGTAGACTTTATAAAATCTAGTTACTAACTTACTAAAAAGTGCAACTAAAAGCTATTTATATGATATAGAAGTATTATGTATGTTGTTCTGCTATGTTATAAGAACATATATTTAATCATTACGAAATGGTAAAATAAAATTAGCTTAGGTCGCTGAATATTATATTTTGCATATGTTAAAAATAAATGTTAATATAAAAATATTTTAGGTCCGTTGCATTGTGTGTCAACTAGTATTTTGTTGTGGAGATTGTCGTTGGAAACACGAAAAAGCTACCCACGGGCTCACCTATGACTGTCCTATCTGCCGGGGAAACAGGTTTCTTTGCAGGCCTCAAGAACTTAACCAAGATTTTATAGAGCACCTGACCGCGGAACACTTGCCTCTACAGTGTAAAAAGTGTAACAAATTTTTCTTAAACATGGAAGATTTGATTGAGATCGACAAATGTAACAGTATTTCTGAACTAGTAGATATAGACACTGAAGGCAAAAAAGAATGTAATGTTGATGAAAAGTTTGATTCTATTTACGAAAAAGTTAATAATGATGGAGATAATTTTGAAGCTATTGTATCTGTTAATAATTCAACTAAAACAGCCGTAATAACTCCAATAGTAAGAAAGAAATATTTAGTTGATTATGAATCTAGTGATAGTGAATGTGAAGATAATAAAAAAGTTGCAATTGTAACGCCACATTCAAAGAAAGCTCCTAAAACACCAAACTTAAAAAGGCAGAGAGCTGCTACTCCACATTTAAAAAAAATTGTAAGTCTTATGAGACAGAAAGTGGTCGAAGGATACGAAGAAGTGGTTGATGAAAATGTTAATGAATCGCCATTTAATAATAAAACGACTCCTTCAAGGAATAATAATATTTCAAGTAAGTTATTTTGCTGATAATCTACAAGTTACAAATTAAAATGATTGTGAATAAGCGTTAATTAGAAAATCTTAGGTAGAAATTCGTTTACAATAATAATCTCAATACATATATATATGTATACATGTCAATACATTTATTACTATTAGTAAAATATATATTTTTATATTATGTAAATATTCTTAAAATATTTACTGACGTACACTCACTAAATTTTCAACGTTTAACCTTTTGAACATAAAATTTTACCTTTTCAATACTCTGTATAATATGTCTTAAAAGGAAATAAGACGTAAAAGTATCAAAAAAATACGGTCATTATAGGAGTTCTAAACTTTTTAAGGGTTTCTTAGTTATTTTTTAGAGTTTTGCTATTCTTTATTGTCTAATCTACTACTTTTATTAATTATACTACTGATATACTGATACTTTTATACATATATTAATATTAAAGCTTAAATATCGCTAAATTTTATTCAATTTAAAAATCGAAAGTTTTCTTTGTGGTTGTGAAGAAAGTAATCAACATTTATTTAACAGCACTTATCCAGTAAAATAGTTTTTCAAACACCGAGGAGTTTTCATTTTAAATGTATTTCTTTACAAAAAATATAATTTATAGTAGTTATATACTGTTTACTGTAATTAAAGTACTTATTTTATAAATTATGATGAAATTAAAAGTTCCAGAAGAGGATAAAGAAATGACAACACCCACGTCTCATCTACCTCATGTTATGAAGTTAGCTCAGGTAGTTACTACAAGTACTCCAACACATCCAGCAGCTGGAACCTGGTCTATATTCTCTGCTCCAGGTAACGATTCCCCGCTATCAGAGATTGAAGCCACTGAGAGCCCAGCGCAAAGTATTGATGAGGAGGTACGATTTACTTATTAAATAAATGAAAAAATGAGTTTAATGCAAGGTATAATAAAATGCCCCATAAGACACATATAAAATAAAATTGTCACTGATCGATTTCTGTACATGGAAAATTATAAAAAAAAAACATAATGGGGGGCTTTTATAAGAGCAAGAGAACTCAAAACAATGGTTTTTAATTTTGTCTGTTTGTAGTACCATGCAAGTCTTCCTATATACATGTATAAATCTGTAGAGGAGTAGTCTCTGTTCATAAAAATCTAAAGAATCTAAAGAGTAAACTAACAGAAAGTATTTCTATCATTTTTGAAATTTTGGTTTGTTTATCTGTTTCTCTTTTAGTTGTGTAAGCAACACGAAAAAAATAAATGGCTAATGTAAATAATACATAGAAATTGACAGTCAGTCAGATATTATTTTCAAGAATATATTGTAACAATTTAAATAACTTTTATACATAAAAATTGAGCTTCACTCTGAATAATATTTAGTTTTTCACTTTCATTGCACACTTTTCCCTCTATCAAAAGATATATGTATCTAAAGTGTTCAAGAAAATTATCTATATACAATACAAAAAACTGTAACTGACCTCTGTCTGTACATGGAAAATATTTATAATGGGGGCAGGACTTTTTATAAGCAAGAGAATCCAAAATAATGATTTTTCATTTTGTCTGTTCGTCTGTATGGTTGTATATGTCTTTATGTTTGTGCCGCTAATTAAAGTAACAAAGTAAAGCACGAAACGTATTAAAGGATTTTGATGCAGTTTCGGGAATTATGTTTTTTTAACAATCTCTTCTTTTCGTACCATTGCTACTTATCAGCGATTAAACATAAAAAAATATACATAAATAAACTAAAAATACTCCTATAGTTATGCAAAAACTACTTAATTGAGTTTGAAGAAACTTTGAAGGTATATAATTTTTACATACATTGGTATGTACAAAAGGTATGTTTTATCGAAATCGAAATCTACGCGTACGAAGTCGCAGGCACAGCTAATATATAATAAAATATCAATAAAAGGACATTGTACAAAATGTATTTTTAAATACCCGACACTGAGAAAATTGAGAAAAATATTACAGTTACGTATATTTATTTTGCGGACGTAAAATTTCCGTTTATTCTAGCCTTTAAGATGAAAACCTGTCACAATTTTCAAACGAAAAATTTATTTTTCGGTTCCTTCTTGTACGTTGTTAAGTATACACAAAGAATGCATGTTTAAAAAACGTTCTTTGTGTTTTGACTGAAATAATCCCAAGCGTTTATTTTTATAATATCATTATTAAAAATTATAAAGAAATTTTTCGATTACCTTTATAAGAAATCTTTATTTTATATTTAATTTAATACGCAAAAATATTAGTGTTAATATTGGTTATACATTTATTGCAGTCATCAAAAATAGATGCAAATATTCCAAAACTTAAAAGTATTATAGCAGTTGGCAGTCATCTCAAACTTGGCAGTCAAGACAGTACTGAAAAGCAGGTCACCTGCCAAGATAGTACAAATCAGGAGTCAGTTAAAACAAAAAAAGTAAAATTTGCTGATGATACAATTTTTAAGCAGGAACCAAAAATAAAAAGAGGTAAATAGTTATTTTTTCTTGTTAACTTAAGAAATGTTATAATTTTGATGATAGTTTAAATATATTTATTTTTAATTATCAACAAGTTTTAATTTTAAAATATTAAAAAATAACATTTTTATTTTCTTTGAAACTCAATCTTAATATTCTAGTTTTTAGAAAACCAAAACGTATGTTAACGCCAGGCCCACAAAAACCTCGATATACTTACAACCCTCGTTTTCAAGCTTTAATTAACCGATTTGAAAGCCAAGCGCTGACATTAGCAAGAACTCCTTTAAATACTAAAGATCTAAAGGAGATAGTTCTTGAAGATACACCTCCAGCACCAGAACATAGTATCCCGGCAAGGGCCATAAGTTTCAAAGATGATAGTCCAATCGTTGAATCCCAAAGTCAATCGAAAGAAAATGAATTATTCAGAACCTGTGTCGATTCCCCGGTCCAACCGATCAACAATGCAATAACTACGTTAACCGCAAACATTGCTGGCTCGCTTCAGACTTGTCTCACGTCTGTATTACGCTCCACTGACGACGAAACTGAAATACAATTTAAATTTGTTATCACTAAAAAAACCATAAGTGTTAAAAGAATTGCTGAAGATGGTGGGTATGAAAAGCTTACAGACATAGAGCGGGAGGATCATACTAATAAGGAAAATATTTGGTCAAGTGTTGCTAGAGCCGTCAAAAATGTAATTTGGGGCAATGAAGGTAATTATTGTACATTCTGCCACAAGACTGATTTATTTTTGCTTGATTTGTTTTTCCCTCCATTAACTTAGACGACCACCAACTTTTTACGACTTTGACAATAGACTAGATATATACTCGACATTGACAGTGTTAACGTGAACAATGTAGCAGTTTATGTATTGGTTCGCTTTGTAGTTTGTGCGTAAATTATACAAAATGTTAGCGTTTACATTTTTCATCTCCATAAAAAAAATTTGTCAACAGTTACTTTTCCTTCTTAGAAAATATATTCTAAGAAGGGGTACACATTTTTTGCCTCACGTGTTTAAAATATATATACAAACAACAAGTATAACTTCTTATGTAGGTGTCTGCCTTATATTAAAGAATTACGTATTAACATATCTAATTTGTTGTATCAGAAACTGTGATAATCCGTTTCGCTTTATTTTTATGAATTTTCTATCAGATAATATTTTTCAGCAAGGTAGATTTTAAAGCGCATTCGAATTTAGATCAGTGCGGCTTTGAAAGTGCAATATCGTGTTTACCACTTCGCAGTTGTTAAATTCTAAGAAATAAAAGAAAAATAATAATATTAGTGTCAATATTTTCAATATATATATAAATGCACATTTAAAAGCATAGTCATGTTTAAGTTTCATCCAATTTAACATTATAACCACAATTCCAATATTTTTTCTGGAATATTTTTACTTAGAATGTTAAAAAAAATTAACACTGAAACAATCATCGCGATCCCAAGGTGGAAATAGAAAGAGATTAAAATGCAATATTGTCGGCATTTAGGATAAATTCCAGTTTTGGTTTACAAGTTGAATTTTATCTTTTCGCCGTGTAGCGATTACGCGATTATTAATTTTTGCTTCTGACGTAAATCCAATAACGGGCCTGTACATTTAATTTATTGTTTTGTTCTTTCCAGAATACAAGCTCTGAATTTAATATTGAAATGAGCCTAAATTGTTTTCAATTCGAAAAAACATGTTATAAGTATTGTTCTAAATTCTATAAAATTATACATACCCATTTTTTTCTTAATTACTAATGTTTATTCTAATACATAAGTATGATTAAAAATAGTCTTACTTGAGTGATTTTATTTGTAACATATTATATTATTTATGTTTTATAATATCATGCACATAAGAAAACAAATTGTTACATTTAGTAAGCAAACTCGTTCCCAAACTAAAGTAAACAACTTTGGCACGTACCCATTTTAGTAGAAAGGCGACTGTTTTACTACTCACTCCAAACACTATCCTGTCATTACGAAAATACTACATAGGATACAAACTTTTAGTCTGCGTGTAATAAAGGTTATATTCCCTGCAAAAACTTATTCCAAATGAAAGGAGCTCTTGATGGTACACATAAAACACAAAGACGGAGTTGTTTGACCTTTTTTTTGACCGAGATGCACGTAAGTAAAACAGACAGACCTTTATTGTGAACGTGACCAACTTTAATTCTACCGTGTTACCTAACAGAAATACGAAAAAAAAAACTTACCAAATATGTTTGCAAGTTACTGCCATGTCATGTTTATGTTTAAAATAATTACATATTATACCTATTTCTATTTCAGTGACGCCCCAAAAACCGATTACCTCAAATGATACTACGTCATCATCAAAACGAAAATTCGATGAAATGTCGGACATTGATTTGAGTCCATTAATAAACAAACGTCATAAATATGAAGGGAGGATTCGAGCTCGACCACCCCTTCATAGAAGCAGAACCTGTGGAGTCTCTAGCTTAAAAAATTCACATTCAGCAGAACAGTACTCATTGATGAAAGATTTTACCTTGAACCAGGATGAAAATATGAATTTAAGCTTTTGAATTTGTGCCTTCGTGAAATTTAATGGGATTGAAAAAGAATATTAGTTTTTTTTTCATTTTGTTACAAAAATCATTGATCATTACGACTTTTCTTAATAAAAATTCTGAAGTTACAAAATAAAAATTTACATATGGAACATTCAATTATATTTTTTAAAACTTTTAAAGTGATGTTATTTGTAAAAAAACTGTACATTAAACTAATCTTGCCATAAATACTATTAGAAGAAAAACTTTTTTTTTTCTATTAACTGTCTCTTAAATTGACCATAAATCATCATCCAGTGGATAAGATCGGATCTAGATCACGGCCAATTTTCAGCTTCAATTTTGAAATGACCTAGTGCTGAGTCTTGCTGAAATAAGTACCATAACCATTAGTGGTAAGAGAACATAATTTTATTAAGAACTTTAACCACCTTCTCAATCATTGTGTCTTCATACACTTATATCGATATACCTTTATCACAAAAAAAGACTCAGATACTCCTTATCAGCTAACTTCGTAACGGTCAATGTTAAGTAAAGTTTGATAATGTACACGTTGTTCCAACCTAATCTACATATTTCTAATTATCAATTAAACAAAAATAAGTGGATTCTCTTATAGGCTGCATGTTTTAAGTTATTTTTTTAAGTATGCGACATGGTCTAGGAGATAAAATCTTTTACTTTCAGACAGAAAATTTTAAATTATTTATTCTTATGCCCTTCCGTCATCGCTTTTTTTCTACAAATACTACGTAGGCGGCCAGATCTTTTTCTATCTCAAGCAAATTAGATTTTATTTTACCGACCAATATTCCGATAGACAAACATTCAACTAATACAAAACTACCTAACACCGACAAGACGAAATGGGAAAATACAATGAATATTTATATCAGATTGACAGTTTCAATTAAATTATATCAATAATTATGGTTAGACAAGGTAATTAATTTTCTACTACATACCTACTACTATGATGCAAGTGAATCATAGATTAAAATTTATGATGGAATTAGTTCTATTATATGGTTCTGGAATAACTTTTAAAATTTCTAAAGAAATCCACGTATGGCTCAAAAAAGAAGATTCTAACTATAATTTTGTCCTGTTTTTAATTTTAAATTATAAACCATAATGTTTTCTCTTTCGTACTTTTTTATTTGAGAATTAAGTTATTAAATCTAACTTTATAATATATTTCTTAATGATAGATATGATTAGTAACAATCTTTGTATATAAAGACCTGTTGTAAAGCTAGCAGAATCAGTGAGGTGCAATTATTTATAAAATATATATTTAGAAAGAGCCGTGCTACAAACTATTTTAGTATATTTTATTTCCTCACTAGCACCACTTGCAAAAAAATTAAAGAATATAACGAAAGATCAAAAATATATTATTATAAATTTAGCAGTGATAAATATTCGAACAGCTTTTCAACTATTAACGTAGTTGTTAAACTAACTCCATTTTATTTTTCAAGCAAAGTATGAGGCGATTCCGAACACAATATTGGCACTTAAAATAATTTATGACTTGTTTTAAAAATTCTTTTATACTCTCTCCATTTGGGTTTAATCAAGCCTGAAATTAGTTTATTCGTGCAGATGTTTGTAAAACTTCAAGTTATGAAGTTATTTTTAAAAATCGTATTATACATTACTTATTTTTCTAATTCGGTCTAAAATCGATGTTAATCAATTATTTATTTAAAGTAACACAACTTTTCTTTTATACTTAAGATTATTATTTTTTGCAAACCATTACGTATATATACCAATTACATTTAAATAATTCAGATCCCAAACATCACTCCAAGTTAGAAAAGTCATTAATACATGTCACGATTTCACTCCGGGTGACCGAATTTTTGTGCCACATTAGCTCACTAAACTCGCTGAGTGACTTTAATAATGAGCACGTTAAAGATACGACCTTTATGACAATTTCCATTACCATTTCGTATTATGTTGCTCTTAAAATATATTAAAATCTACACGTGATCAAATGGAGACCGGATAATTTGTTTAAGCGACCCTTTTAGCCAGATTTACTAATAGAGACGGTAATTAGACAAGCCGATTTACTACCCTCAAATTATATATCGGTCCAGAAAATTGGAATTAATTACTTAGCTTAATTTAATTTCTTGGCTTATTTTTTCTACCTTCATTTAACACTAGCATTGATACTTCACAGATTTATATGGAATTATTTTATTTTAGTATACATTTATACAGGGTTATTTATAATTGATTGGCCACGTCCTGCAGGCAGCCTCTCTAGATCAATCCCAATAACATTTGTTATACGACTTTTTAAAATAATAGTTTTAAAATTTTAGTTTTCCTATACAAAATTTATTTGTGCCTCTGAACCTAGTATTTACTCTGAGCAAGTACTTCTTACAAAATACAGAGTAATAAGTAAAAGAGGGAGCAACAATTTTATTGTTTCGTTTTTTTGTGTTGTTAATCAAGATTTGTAAAAATTTTTAGAACAAATGTTGTTGGGATTGATGTAGTAAGTCTGCCTGCAAGAGGTGGCCAACTAATTACAAATAAGCCTGTATATATATAACAGCTCTTAATGAAGAAGCTTAACGTATATGATAAAATGTGAAGAGAAGAATCAAAAGTAATCTTATCAACGTTGACAAGGGACTCTGAAATCAACGACGTTGGATACTAGTAATTTAAATTTATTAACACTTCAAGTTTTATCCATTGTTGAACGAAAAGAGATTATACCCCATATTGTAAGATATAAGGACTTGAATCGCATACTTCATTTTCACATAACGATATCTTGAAAGCCGTGGATAAAACCAATTAGGTATTCTCAATCTGAATTGAGTGTTTCCTTAAAAGTGTGTTATCTGAATGTTAAGATAAATTTAATGTTTAGTGGAAATAAATATCTTAATAATATTATTATAGGAATATAATATATAATATTCAATTGTTTAGAAGGCCTCTTAGCGATGTAATTATCGCATGATAACTATTAGGACTGGATGCTTAAGTAAAACCTTTTAAAGATAACTGCATTTCTAAAGATGATGCAATGCGCGTAGCGTGCGAATCTGCAATTTTGCGGCAAAGTAGAAAAAGTTCCACAATTTTCATTGGCAGTTGGAATTTCACCCACAGCTAGGACGTAAACTAGAAATGTATTTTACTATTAAAGGTTAAATAGAAATTATTAAAGTATAAAACCTCAAATTGTTGCTGTCATATTTTCAGACAAACTTGTTCACCGCCTTAGGAATTTAATTAAATACTTCATAATATTACCTCACATTTTAGTATATTATTATAATATCGCTTTAAGGAATTCCGAATTACCCTTTGGTTCAAATTAGGTGGAATGGTAATCCATTTTGATGATTATTTCCAACCAATGGATTCCACTTTATTATTACGAGAATTGCCTTTTAGCGATATAATATATATACTATCTCCTTGATTTTAATTTTAGTGATTTGGAAAGCTCGAAATTCGAATTTTAGTTTTTAACATTGCTATCCAAAGACTATTTTCGGCTGAACTTTTATGGTTTCACCGAATAAAGGTACTTATTCTGATCACGTGTGATATGGCACGTGACAGTATTATTTCAAATTCAAAGGGTAAAAAGCGGGCTGTATTAAAAAGGATAGCTGTTGTAATAGAGCCTTCGCACGAAACGATTGTATTTCATAGCGATAGCTGGCTACCAACCACAATGCCTGAACTTACAGCTTACACCTCAAGTTTATATTCCAATATCTTTAAAGATACATGATATCATAACTCAAATAAATTATTTATTGGCATGAAATATTGGGGTTGGTCTTTTTGAAGATAAAAAATGTTTATAATCTTGGCAAAAAGTTAGGTAAAAATATTACATATTTTTATTATTTTTTAAGTATTAGCTTATTATAAAGCTTAGTGATATTGAAAACTGTAAAACATATACATTAATGCATTATTCGTATGTTTGTAAATGTTATAGTGTTTATCAAATAAATGCACCTATATAGTTTGTAGTTATTGGTTCACAGTTTAATTTTGTAAAAGTGTTTAGACTTCAAACTGTTTAAATATTACTTTAATAAAAATATAATAATGGACATGGTAACAATATTAGTTTGTTTTTTTGTAAAATACCTCATCTGTAAATATATTTTAGAAGGTATGCTTATGAAAGGAGCATTGCGGTGATTTTAATTATTATTATTTTTAGTACTAATAGTATTACCATACATGGGATTTATCTGATGATGAGTAATTTTCAGGTTCTCTTACAAAACTAGGCAATTACTTAGAACTGTATTGTGGGTAAATGTCAGCAACGGAATTTTCAGGTATTTCACTTTAGTCGGTGCCATGCAGTGAGGTCATGAAAATGACAGTCAAGCATCAGGATAAAGTTTAAGTCAATGTTTTTTATATGCATAAATTGCTGTTACGACAGGACAATATAATAGCAAATATTCCTCGTGATAACGAAAATACAGAGATACTAACTACATCTTCTTTGTCAGGTTATGAGAAAGTTTTTTAAAATAATGTAGAAAGTTTTTTAAAATAATGTATTAAAAAGGTTCACTTTATATACACTACACATTTACCACCAAACTAATCCGCACAAAATAACGATTTTATTATTAAGGTCTACTCACATCACTTACCCATCGTAAGGTATCCTAAATTAGGCGATATTAATAACGAGAACCCAAATCGATAGAGTATAATTGGAAACGTGTTTGGAATATCGGTATATGGTCCGGTCAGTTGGAACTCGCCTCAAATTGAGATCAGCTGTAGTGGTTGTCAAATAGAATTTTATAGTAAGCTTAGTTGCTTCCTTATACCAGGATTTCATCTTTCTTAAATGTTAGGTTAGATATTTGTTCCTATCATTTTTAGTGGTTGAAAATAATAAAACTAATAAAATATACACATATATATACAGAATCTCTTGCGATTTATCAGTCACATTTACACTTTTTATTGGGTAATTAGATGTAGTATGTTAAAAAGATACACTTTCAGTTCTAAAATTATCTTATTTGTTGACCAGGGTTTACACGCCTAATAAAAAAAAATCGTTAAGAAGTTGCGAGTATATAAATTGATAAACATACAAAGAATCAATAGAAAATATATTTAATATACTAACACGTCCTAATAATTATTTATAAAGAAATAAAAATGAATAAAGATTTTGCCATACTACTATTTTATTCCACCGTATTTAGATGGACCAAATGTTTTTTTTTTTAATTTAAAAATGTATTCTCCGACCTGAAAATTAACCAAGTTAAGTAAAGTGGATATCAGTCAATATTTTTTTAGTTTATTACTTTAATAATAGCAATAATTTAAAGATACTTCAAATCGAAAATAAAACCATTTCTAAAACATTTTTAGTAACCGTATATAATAAATAACATTTCTTTAACAAAAAAGCACTTTATTGAACAATTCGGCTTTTAACGTTCTGGGTTGTGCAAACATAGAAATATATCGAAAACATTAGTAAAACAAGTTATTTACACTGTACGACGTCGGCTTTATTTGACTTTTATAAGAGCAGAAACGATATTTGTGACTTTAGTTTAAGGTTGATAGTTTCTTTTTAGATTTTTTTTTATTTGTTGTAATTCATATTTATTCTCGCTCAGTCGGAATCTATAGCATCCATTTAAAAAGTTAGGCATGGGTGAGTTTTTAGTAGCTGTATTTATCGAAAGGTTTCTTCTTAAAATTATTAAAAGTAGTATTCATTTATAACCGAGCAAACTGGAAAAAACAATGTTATTTAAAACTGACGACTCGTTTCAACATAAATTACAAAAGTTTAAACTCAATAAAAAAATATAAATTTACTAATATCGTACAGATAATTAATATTAATGACGTGACCGATATTGTAAATACCTCAGGGGGGAAACTAATAAAACCAAACACAAAAGATGGCGAACAATAGGCCCACGTAATGGCCGTCCACCAGATACCGGAAGCCCGCGGATGTGAATTCACACCGGTATGAATCAGCAGGGGTTGACGGCTGAATTTCTGGGGTTCAGGTGCCATTTTGTTATGTAATAATATTATTATTTTTCATTATTGCTAATTTATAAATACAATGAATATTAAAATATGTTATTTATGTTTTGTATTTATTTTCCACTTGTCTTTAAATTATATTATATTACTTTAAATTATATTAAAATATATTATTTTCACAACGTGTATGAATTGTGTACATTGAATCTTAAAATATCTTGAATTGTATCTTTTTTTTAATTTATTCAAACGTAAAAATGTATTTTTACAACTTTTATAGTAGGTAGGTAGGTATGAATGTGATTACGTTTATTGAGATAGAGATATAAGACTTAATCACCGAATATACCGAATGTACCTAATAGAAGAGAACATAGACATTAATATATTATCAGTTGATGTAAAATTAATGCTATAACAATCTATATTTGAATAACACAAAAAATCCAACTTTTTGTTATTTTTTTTGTTATTCAAATAGTGTACTACACGTGTGTGTGTATGACCTGTTATAACATTTTCATTTATTCTATTATATACGAGCCTTTATGAACAATATTGTTATATATTATACATTATTGCATAAACCAATATTATATACTGCATAATGAACGCATTGCAGTATATTCATTACATTAATATAAATCGCATGACATATAGATAGAAAGAAATTTACATAAGAATTGAAACATTAAATTTCAAGTGTCAAAGAAAATAAAATTACACAAATCGCGTGGATTTATTTGAGCCCACTATTTGCAAAAGGAATTGGATTGTTTAAATTATCTAAATTGTACTTTCAACGTATGAATTAAAGTTTATTTTTGTTCGCAGGTGAACGGTTCGTGGGGTCTACCGGCGTTTATTTGCGACGTGTATATCGCAATGGACGTCACATCGTCTACTTCAAGCATATTTAATTTAGTTGCTATATCTGTTGATAGGTAAATTTTATATGTATATCTCTTTTGATTTTTAACTATTCCCTAAATATACATTAGTAACATGAAACCATATTAGATCTTAAAAAATCGACTTGTTGGTATTAGAGTATAATTTTCACTTAGCGTGCGCGAAACCTCCGGTCCAAATCCCGGAAAATACTTTTTTAATTTTGTTATTAAAATTTAAATTCTTAAGGTTTAAAGGACATGATGAATAAAATATTATTATATAATTACAAACACTGAAAAATTAAACCGTAATTCCTTAACGCCACCAATAGAAATTACAAAAATATTTATAATTTTATTAGCACCCTCCTCATTTCAGGTACATCGCTGTTACTCAACCAATAAAATACGCAAAACATAAAAACAATCGCCGTGTCTGGTTCACGATAGTCCTAGTCTGGCTGATTTCAGCGGCAATAGGTGCTCCTATCGTGCTTGGCCTCAACGATACTCCGGATAGGAACTTCGACGAGTGCCTCTTCAATAGCCAGAACTATGTCCTCTATTCGTCACTAGGGTCGTTTTACATACCTTGTATTATGATGATGTTCCTATATTACAATATTTTTAAGGTAGGTTTGAGCTATGTACAAGCCAGCTGTGGTTTAATTTGTAAACTATCAAATGTTGTCAATTTAAATTTCTGTTAATTTAAACAAATTCGAATCTTATTCTGTTTCAAAATAATAAGCATAATCAAATAAAATGCATAAAGTTTTATTAAAAGAACTCAATATTGGTAAAAAATATTTTATTCCAAAAAGGCTTTAAGAAACCGGGCTAAAAAACAAAGAGCTGCGAAAAAACCGCCTATATCTGGAGAACCTATCACAGGGGCTACCACAGCCGTTGTGATAGAAAATGTCGCGCAGACGAGACAACTGGAAACAGCTTTAGATGATCGACCGACAAACACTGGGTCTGGTAGCAATGAAGACGAACATGAAGATAGGTGAGGAATAATAGGTTTTTTTTAAATTAGCATCATATATTATTTACTTTTATTTTATAATGTACTACTATAGCATGTGCATGCAGTTTCTTGACCAATACACACTTTATGTTTGCACAATTGAAACATTACTTCAAAGAAAAAAATATTTAATTATTTAAGCTATGTGATTTGTACATTTCATTTCATGTTAATTATTAATTATATACTGAATGTCGTGATGACGCACTAATTAAATTTGGCTCTGGTTTGATATAATTGAATGTAAATTATTACGACATTACACGCCGTATAATATAGTGTATAATGTGTACTAAACTTATTATGTATCTAGAAGCTGATTCCATTTTTTATTAAGTTTTTTATTGCCTGTTACATAGGATAACAAGTTAATCTTTGCATATTGATAATATTATTAATCTATATAATCTTTAGTTTCGACAAGCGGTCGGTTGACCTTGAAGGCGACGCTGATGAGTGCCAAATCATCCCTAACGACAAGTCAACAGACTTCATGCTCGCTAGTGCAACAGATGATAAAATAAAGTAAATAGATTGCATTTAAATAAACAATTATTATAACACTAACATATTTATAAAGAATAATTATATTTGAACAATATATTGTTCGTTAGACTTCCCAAGAAAAGGATCAAGCCCCAGTCAGTACCAGATCCGAACGGTAACAACGATTCTGGCTACGCCCCATCTAATTTAGAAGATACGATCAGAGAGCACATATCACCGCCAGGATCTCCAGGGATGAAAGATGCTACTGTTTTGAGAAATATGGCCTGTGATACTAAGTGGAAAAAGAACGGAAAGCGGGTAGATACGGATTCAAGGTAAGTTATAGTTTTCTTGACTTAACATTTTACATATTATATCACAGTATAATAACTACAATGTTTAATTCCGAATGATAAGAAATAATGAAATTTTAAGACACAAGTTTAAAAATATGCCTTAAAAAATGGTTTTTCTTAGAAATGCTTCAATAGCCTTTCGATCTGACGACGATCTGAGATCCAGCCATTATGATATCCGAGATGGATCATCTTGCAAAAAAGAAAGAAAAGCAAGCGCAGCGACTGCACGATTCACTATTTACAAAGCTAATAAAGCTAGTAAAAAGAAAAGAGAAAAATCTTCGGCTAAAAAAGAGAGAAAAGCTACCAAGACTTTGGCTATTGTTTTAGGTATGTTTTAATTTTATGTAATGTTGACTGTTATTATAAGTGTTGCTATTGAATCGTTTTATTTCCTGAACAATATATATATAATAGAATAACTTTATTATAAAATTATTGTAACTTGTGCCAAAAGATTTCTGTATTCGATATACTTTGTACAAAGTTTTATCAAATAATTTCTATCCTCCGTAAATGACCAACCTTTTTTGGGATAACTCGTTAAAAGTTAGTTTCTCAAAAGCTAAATAATTATCGAAAGTAATAATTCTGTCTTAGATTTACTTGCTTGTTCTAAAACTTCCAACTATTTAACTTATAAGCTTTTTGTCTGCTGAATTAGTTGGTCACTTTGTCAATATTTATTTAATATTAAATAACCTACAATGGATTGATTTTATTTATTATTGTCCTTCACAGGTGTTTTCCTCTTCTGCTGGACCCCATTTTTTACATGCAACGTACTGGATGCTATTTGTGGGAAACTTGGTCTACAGTTTACTCCTGGAGTCACAGTTTTCATTCTCAACACATGGCTTGGCTACATCAATTCCTTCCTTAATCCTGTCATCTACACAATATTTAACCCGGAGTTCAGAAAGGCTTTTCGTAAAATACTTAAGTGCAGCACCTAGCCCTCGGATTATTTGGTCGTTTTTACTTAGTAGATCTCTATCTTTATATCTTTATATCTTTATTCACATCAGAAGGATTGTGATGATAATGAGACTTATGAGTTCTGATTTGTGATTGTTAAAAGTTTATTGGGGAGGCTATTTGATGAGGGTGTGAAACACTTGATTATTCTAATTCTACAACGAATATTATTTTTAAGTAGGAAATTTGAGATCTAGTAAACGGCCAAACATATTTCCTATCTCATTTCCATTTTATTTGTGATATTTTATTTTTAATATTGTATATGTAGAATATTAGCATATCAAATTATTGAAAAGATAGTAAATTTTATACGTAGTATAGAATGTAATGTAAATCGGCAATTTGCTCATATTGTATCGTTGCAAATATTATCAGTTCCATGTATTTTAAGTAAAGTCAAACATGCCAAAACATATAAGCGATATTACTTAGCGTTAGTTATTATAAGGTTGTGATATACTTTTTATATGTTGTGTTATATGTTTATATATCTGTTTTTATATGGCTCTTCAAAACTTGAAATACTTACTTTGAATAAGTTATATTTTTATCGTGGTCTGCCTATTTTTAGTTTAAATACCTTGCGATATATTTCTCATAGAAGTTTTGGGAAACAAAAGCATGTTAAAAAAATGATTAAATATTTTATTAATTATTGGTGTTTATAGTTGATTCTATTTTAAAAAAACTTAGTTTTTTTAATTTAAGCAGAATCAGGTATGTGCTTTGGCTTTCCGTCCAAAGATTCGAATGATTTTGCATTATTTAATGTCCAAATTATTCATTATTATATCCTTAACTATTATTATTTAATAAGAATTAATATAATTTTAACAAGTAGTATTAAATTTGTTTCAAAATATTTAATTGAGATAAGTGTGTCATTATATATAAACCTGTTATAAATAGAATACGTGTATGTTATATTTAAGATACTTTGCCTAAGGGGGGCTTACAATGATGTTAAAGCATAACTATTGGAACTACATCAGTTCTAATTTCTATTATTAATTTGTCCTAGAGACGAGATGCACGATGAGATTTGACAAGGTAGTGTGTATAAAACTAGTTTAAATATTGTTCAACTATAATTTAAATATATTATATATATCTTGTATATAATCAAATATATAAGTAAGGTTATGAAAGCAATAATGTTTTTTTTTCTTGTAGTTTAATCACAAATATTTCGTTATAAGCAGAGTATATTTAAAAAGCTATATGAACTATAGGCATACAAAGGAATAGCCAACAAAATCTACTTAACCTTCAATCGGGACTGCTTATAAGTAGTTATAAACATTTTTTTTGCGTATCATTGGAACTACCTCAAAATCTTATCCGTTTTTGAAAATGTGTTAAGTTACTTAATAAGTACAATATTAAGTAGCAACAAATCAATCCAGCAAATCTATTTAAATTTGAAATTTACTTAAATGTACTAAAAAGAAAAGATGTTTTTTATAATTTTTCAATGGAGTAATTATACGGACATTTATATATATTTATATACTTTCTTCAAGATCATCTTATAATACTTTCTTCAAGATCAATATTATTAGGCAATTTATTCTTAACCTTCAAATTGCTCAAATAATTCTGCCAATACTGTAAAATTGCTCCAACTAATAATTATGATAATTTATATTTAATTTGATATAGCACAAATTATATACCTTTAAAATGTAGATAGTAGTTTTAGTTTTAATGATCTATCTTATAAATATTTTAATGACTTCCAAAATATAAAGCGTAGCAAAGCCTGTAGTTTTGATCATAATAAATGTTATATAAAAACATAACTAGATTTATATAAGACGTTGTTTAATAAAATATATACATTGATGGCTATATAGAATATTAGTTCCTTCTTTATAACATGTCGATAGTCACAAATTGCACTAAATTCAGTAACTCTTTAAAATTATGTTAAAAGTTGTGTAAATATTGTAATAACTATTCGTAAATAGTAAATAATAAATCAACTATTAGTCTTATATAATTTTAAATGATTAATAAGATTATTTTGTTATTTGGCTCAAAAATTGTATCAATTCGATTGTATGAAAATGTTTTTGGATGTGAATGCTTTGGAAATCTGAACTGTAAGCAAATGTATTAAAACTCGACTGTATGCAATCGTAGTGTATTTTAAATTTCTATGCGAAATCGCGATGAGTTGAAATATATTATATTCCGTTTTTAATTATGTTTTATTTAAACCCTTCAATTTAATAATAATTCTATCAACGTTAAATTATACATTCGGTACAAAGTAAAGAGGTTACAGTCAATATCAAACTTCGTCACAGGTCAGCTTAACCAGGTGGAACTTAAATAGACCTCAAACAACTAAACTAAGCATACGTTTTGTTCGTATGTATACTTGAGGTATATATAAAATTTACTTATTAAGTTGTGCTTTGGTATATGTATATACCAAATACACACTCTTGTTATATTTCTATTACAATTTAATTAATTTTGAAATTATTCCGAAAACGTAATATTTAAATCAAATTTATTAATTTATTCTACTTTAATGCAAAAGTAAATTAATTGAGTTGAGAAATTTAAAATCAAAGCGGCGAGTATTTATTACATGTGTTCTAATTCTAGTATTAGAAAAATATTCTATGTGGTTAACATTTGTCTATAGAATTTAATAAAAGTTTCGTCAATAGTATAAATGAGCAACAGTGAGTAACCCATTAAGGTACAGTAAATAGCAATTACTGTATCTCTGGAAACAAATAAACATATTTCTGGTAAGTACCGTTTAATATTATATTATACGTTTATACAGTACTGTAATTATCTGTCACTTTAAGAACTCCTTTCTATGATAAATAATTTGTGAAAATATGGTAACTGTTATAACTTACACATTAAAAACCAAATATAAAGGTGTGATGAGTAACTTAAAAGTAATTTTGGTAACCTTTATGTGTAGGAAAGACGTTAAAATACATACGTAACAATATCCTCTCCTGTACATCCTAAGGCTAGCTGGTAGGAAACATCTAAGTGGTATTAAACTCGCCTTTTGTACATTATTTTGTTATCGTGTAGCAAAGAACTAAATAAGGATAATATAACTACGAAATCGCACTTTATTGCACCAAGAAAACTTACTCAGGTAGAGCTACGGGACGGTTTCCCAGAGGTCGCGGGTTTGAATCCCTGACAGTATCAGTTTATTTCTTATTCTCTATTAAAAATTAAAATAAGCTTTACATGGCTATACATGTTTACAAATATTTTCAAACAAGCTTATTTAATTTAAAATGGTATTTAGATAAAAAATAAGTTACATGAAAGGTCACAATAATACAGCGTTTTATAAAAATTGTTAACCGTATAGTAAGAATGAAGGAAGCGGATTTTTTAGACTAGTTGATTTGTGAGGAAAAGAACTGAAAAGGCAGATTTTTTTTTCAATAACTAAGACTTAAGAAAAGTTATACCAACAGTGCAATATTTAAACACAGAAACTAAACTAGAAACAATAGTAGTCAAAAGGAAAATTCTGGGAAAAACATTTATATAAAACTATAAACACCTTTTATTATTTTTTATCAGATTTTATTTTTGAGATTTTAAAATGTTTAATGCCTCTCTGATTGGGATTCTAATTATTCATATTTGCGACACTACTTTGAGTGTACCAGCCGAAATATATTTTAGCGACACATAAACAAAAGAGTGAATCATTTGGAATGCCGGCTGTAATAATTGAAGTCAATTATTAATACCTTCTATAACGTTTTAGAGTTTCTAAGCCAGTCATGCTCTGAATGGTCAGTTATAACAATAATAATGACACAGATCAAGTTACTGCCTGATAACTCGTAATTTTAATACAAAGCGCCTTTTACTAGATTCAGCAAAGCTCTTTTATGATTGGTGCAAGTTATGAGAAATTGGACAAGGATAGCAATTTTTGCTTTGTGCAAACGCTCTTGAACATTACAAAGAGACGACATAAAGCGGGCTCTCGTTACCGAATAATAGGCCAGTTGTTTCGAAGCCCCAAGTCAATTCCGGTCGCATTGTCAGAAGTTTCAACTAAATTTACTTTTATGAACATTTTTTACGGATGTTACAGATGTTCAAACCACTTTTCGCTGTATTGGAATAAAATCTGGGTACTAATATAAATGAGGTGAAAAAGCATACTTTAACTTTTTTACTGAATAGTGTTAATTATAATTACATTTATAGTAGTAAGGTAATACATAGTTTTTATTTTTTTCGTTTTATAGCGCTAATTTCTAGTGCTACCGGACAGGTTAAAAAAACTATTTATATTTAAAAACCTACGTATAATTATACTACTACTAAACTATTATGAGATAGTGATGTCTAAACGACTGGGTAAAAACGAATAAAAGTTTTAATTTCTCGGGTTCGGTTAGTAATTCTGAACAGCGGACAGAGTCACAGGGAACTGGGTAGTATTATAAAATAAATTACTGACTCGTACGAACTTCGGTCGAGCTCACAGAAAAGTATTTTTACATCACCACCTTTTCCATTTTTGTTGAAGGTATTTTTCTTTTCTCGACAGGATCGTTCAAAGTCAACGTTGAGTTTGTAAAATGAAAACTGCTCTCGCTATGAGGTTAAAGTTCCTTGAATACTGAAGTTTATATTATTTTATAAATTTTGCTTTATAACTAATAATTCATTATTTACCCTTAGAATGTGATTCCAATAAGTTAATATAATTGTTATTAGACTAGAAACATTATGTGCCCATAAATTTTATCAGAAGGGAAAACTGCTCTGTTAATTACAATTTCGTGTTGTCATCGACTAGAACTAAACCTAAGAACGGTAAATACCTAAGGTAAAGGTAAACGGTAAGTATTGATATAAAATAAGTTATGAAAATCAATATACTCATATTATATAATAAACTTTTGTCTGTCAATAATATTAAAAGTAATCCTAATCGTCAGAACTATAATATCTTTTTAGGTATTTTTTTTCTCAATTTACTGTTTTTGGTCCTTATTACATAAAACAATTAAAGACATTCTTGTATTTTATGAAAAAATATTTCATATATGGGGTGATTTGTTATGTTTTTATACCTATGAAGCATTTTTTCATCTAATTTCATTATTTTGTTATAGGAGTTATCCTTATTTAGGTTAGTTTGTTATACTTAGGTTCACTTGAGTGAACAGGTGCTTTCTTGTAAACATTAATATTCCTTAAATGTAGACGCCAGACATAGTTATAACTTTTTGAACCAAGAGAAGTGATTATGTATAATTATTATGCATGTTTATTTGTTTCATTTTACCAAGTAATCATGTTATATTGAATCCACGCATAAGCATTACGCTGAAAGAGTAACTTTTACGTAAACTTTTTAACATGTAATTATAACTTTTTAATATGTTAATTCCATTGCTTATTACTATTAAGCTTATGTTATAATGTCTATATTGTTGTAACTAATTGTTAAACTTATTACTTATTTTTGTTGCAATATTATCGCGTTAATGTTATTTTGGTAAAGTTCGTTATCAGATTATAATTAATCGGTCATTGCGGAATTATTTTATAATAATAACATCACAAGACAAATTGCACATATTGATCTAAACCCTAAGTAAGCTAATTATTTGCTTGTGTGAAGGATGTTAGACGACGATACAAATACATAAAAAATACACATTATAAATATTGGAAATATATTCAACATATAACGAAACCTAGAAATTTAGTCATCTGTGCTCGACACATACATGCCTGTCCCTCTCAGGAATTGAACCCGAGCCCCATTGCGCCGCTACACTACGTTATGCGTGTTGCAGTCCGAAAGCTAAGCTAAGCTAGTTTAGCTTTCGGTCTGCAACCCGCATTGGGCGTCTGTGCTAACCACTCGACTAACGGGGCGGATTAATGTATTAATAAAAGTTTTCTTGTCTAGTTTAATTTATTTTCTTGTGTATAAAATAATAGAATTCTCATCTATTTTAAGTAACTACCTCTATGTTATTTCATTTTCTGGTTTATATTGTATTTTATCATACTCCAAAAATTTGTATATATAAATAGTCTTAGTTATGTTTGAAAAAATGTATATATATAAACATGGAAATCAATTTTAAGCTTATTTAAATTATTATAAATATAAATATAGAACGAAAAATAATGCGACACGGGCGTGTTTGAATCCCTGTCTGTATCTTATTATAATTCATTTTATATTTACGACTACAATTTTTAGATAAAAATGAATACTTCACAAATTTAATTCGTTAAGAGTTTGGTTTTATGCTGTAACACTTCAGAAAAGTAGGCGGCTTATTTCCTGTGCATCCAAAGTAGAAAGAAGAAAGAGTGCCAAGAATGGCACGCATAGCATCAGAACAAAAGATATTTTTTTCCCTTGTATGTATACCAACACACACTAAGGAAACAATCTTGAAACATTAAATAAGTGAATCTATATCAAAAAATATACATATGTGTATATTATAGTAAGAACTATAAATCGTAAATTTTCAATAGGCCACTTGCTTCAGAATAAAGCGGTACCCTATGATTGACAATACAATTTGATGGTCTTGTGCAAGGGACTTAAGAACTTGCAAACCATGATGGAAAAGCTAGCTGCTAAACAATGTAAGCTAGTCAATCGCTCCACACTACTGCTGCGTCACGACAACAACAGTAAGCTACCACATTAAAAGAGCTTCAATTAGAATGTCTAAGACACCCACCAACAGAATTCCACTTTTTTCGAAATTTCAATAACTTGCATGAGAAAAAATTCAACTCCGATGGGGCAGTCCAAATCGCTTTCAACGATCTTATTGATTCCCGTCCGACTGGTTTTGTTAGTAAAAGGACCAATAAATTACATTACATTATATTAAAAAATATTCTACTTTTTGTCTTCCCATACAAAATGCCAATTTGTAAGGTCATTTGTAAGGACTAATATTATTTGTCTGTACGGAATCTATGAGCTTTAAAATCATAATTTAACTAAATTATCTCATAATTAAAGCTTTATAAGTCATAAATTTATTTTATAAATAAGAGCCTTATTATTATTAGTTACAAGGTTTTTTTTTATTTATTAAATAATTTGCTACTGTCATCGTTTCTTATAATTTGTGTATATTTAAACGCTTAATATGTGCTCCATATTACTACATCACTCAAAACAACACCCCATGCGGATACGTGTTAACGAAATACTATAAATACAAAAAAGACCAAATAACATAAATAGAAATGATAAAGTTCAAGAATAAACTTCCAACGTTTGTTCGTTATCTGGTTGAATAAATTGAACTCGACCTTGAACAAATTTCACCCAACTTACCACCTGTATTGTCCGTTTGTAAACTTTGTTAGCACGCGGCTAATATTAAATTCGTTGGTCCGAGTACTCCTTCATATACCTAACTTCTCGATATGATAGAATCATAAATTGAAACAACGCAAGCAACAAGCTTAACGAAGTATTATATTCTATCCCACCGCCCTGTTCCAAGTATTGTACTATGTATATATAATGTTTATAAAAGATTTGAGACGTAAATTTGTAAATAATAATATCACAATTATAAAATCTAAAATAATTAACTTAGACTTCCTTATCTGAAATGATAACCGTAAGTTTACACGTAGTTTACATATCTATTTAGAAAAATAACCAAGGACAGTTAATATCACTTATATAATAGTGTATTCAAATTTTAGTTTCCCGAGGGATCGCAGCACCGGGACTTTAAATAAGGTAACATTAAAACCGAGTATTGTTATAATAGAACTTTTAAGGCAATTCATATTTGTGATATTATATTATGGCTATAAAGATAAAATTTTATTTTATTTAGAATCAAAGTAAATAAACTCGGAACTTAAATAGCATACAGAATTTGGGATACTAGTGAGGTAAATATAATGAAAGAAATGTTTCAAAGTAGAATATTTTTTACATTTCAAAAGAAAAATTTTAAAGAATGTGATGATTTATTAACAAAATTTCTGTGTACTATTATTAGAACGTAGTTCCTTATCGCGCGTTGTGAAAGGGGGCTAGACGATAAAAATTCTTACCAAAAGTTGGCACGACATGTTTTGCTATCTCTCTCTCTCTCTTATAGAAAGCAAGCGAGATATTTTCATTTCTATCATTATTATTTTTTATATTATATTAAATTGCTTGGTAGTTCTTTATTATTTATTTAATATTGGAGTTTGTTCTTTTAGAATCAATATGCAAATAAGACAGTTTAAATGAAAAAAATAATACAAATTTGTGATCAAATACACTCGTAATGTTTTGTAACAACGCCATCTATTTATACCTTAGGGAAAATAACCACATCTGTTTTAAAAATATATCAGTACAAAGTGAAACCGCTAGGTGGGGACAATAACTCATGGGTTTATTGATTAACACTTTTTAATTTAGTTATTCATTTTATTTACATTTATTACAAATGATCGGCGAAATATCATAAAACAATAGTATACCAATATTATTCATTAGCATAATAGCTTATATTCATAATTTAATATTTTTTTATTAAAACAGGTAATATTCATGTTTTTTTTGACGTATATTAATCATTTACCTCTCTATAACGTAGAAAAATAAAAATAGGCTTGAAAAGATTCTAGTTTTTTTTCAAAGTGAAAATTAAAACATTGAGTAAATTAAAGCCGTTCAAATGCAGTCATTTTGTCAATGACACGTCCAGTCAATGTTAACTATGAACTTTTTATTTACTTCATACATATTTTAAGTTTTAAGTGCTTTACAAGTCATGGAAGAAGATAAAAACCATCTTACAAGTATTGTATAGTACCGGAGTGCAAACATAGTATTAGAAAAACACCCGAAAAAGTGTTTTTTATATACCAAGAGATGCTAAAATACAAAAACAATGGTCTATGGTAATTAAAAGTGATAATATATGTCTTAAATTGTCTTTATATTGTTGTGAAGATCAATTTAACTTAAGAATACTTTATTTATAATAAGTTTAATTTAATAGTTTAAATTTATAGTAAGTTGTATTAGCTATTGAACATTAGAAAATTTGAGTTTAAAATTAACCTAACCTAGTTTACAAAAGTTCAGTAAAACTGTCTATAAAAACCGTATTCTTTTTTGGTTTTACGAAATTTTTATGGTTATTGATTATTTCAGGTCAAGGAAGATATATATAGCCATGTTAATTCTTATTTAAATTTATATGATCTTATTTAAATTTATATAAATATAGAATGTAAAAAACCGATACGGGCAGGGATTTGAACCCGCGACTACTGGGAAACCGTCCCGTCGCTCTACCAACTGAGCTACCGTATCGCTGTCCGTCTCGGTGAATTAAGCATTCTATATGTGATCGTCTTTATCGGGACGGTGGTGACATCTATTAGGTTTCTTTCGAAAATCCTAACCAATGTTTCTAACTTTGCAGTATAGATAAACATTGAAAAGATGCCACTACCGAAATCAATTTTTGAAAATATCTTTAAACATGTATAGCCATGTTAAGCTTATTTAAATTTATATAAATATAGAATGTAAAAAACCGATACGGGCAGGGATTCGAACCCGCGACTACTGGGAAACCGTCCCGTCGCTCTACCAACTGAGCTACCGTATCGCTGTCCGTCTCGGTGAATTAAGCATTCTATATGTGATCGTCTTTATCGGGACGGTGGTGACATCTATTAGGTTTCTTTCGAAAATCCTAACCAATGTTTCTAACTTTTGCAGTATAGATAAACATTGAAAAGATGCCACTACCGAAATCAATTTTTGAAAATATCTTTAAACATGTATAGCCATGTTAAGCTTATTTAAATTTATATAAATATAGAATGTAAAAAACCAATACGGGCAGGAATTCGAACCCGCGACTACTGGGAAACCGTCCCGTCGCTCTACCAACTGAGCTACCGTATCGCTGTCCGTCTCGGTGAATTAAGCATTCTATATGTGATCGTCTTTATCGGGACGGTGGTGACATCTATTAGGTTTCTTTCGAAAATCCTAACCAATGTTTCTAACTTTGCAGTATAGATAAACATTGAAAAGATGCCACTACCGAAATCAATTTTTGAAAATATCTTTAAACATGTATAGCCATGTTAAGCTTATTTAAATTTATATAAATATAGAATGTAAAAAACCGATACGGGCAGGGATTCGAACCCGCGACTACTGGGAAACCGTCCCGTCGCTCTACCAACTGAGCTACCGTATCGCTGTCCGTCTCGGTAAATTAAGCATTCTATATGTGATCGTCTTTATCGGGACGGTGGTGACATCTATTAGGTTTCTTTCGAAAATCCTAACCAATGTTTCTAACTTTGCAGTATAGATAAACATTGAAAAGATGCCACTACCGAAATCAATTTTTGAAAATATCTTTAAACATGTATAGCCATGTTAAGCTTATTTAAATTTATATAAATATAGAATGTAAAAAACCGATACGGGCAGGGATTCGAACCCGTGACTACTGGGAAACCGTCCCGTCGCTCTACCAACTGAGCTACCGTATCGCTGTCCGTCTCGGTGAATTAAGCATTCTATATGTGATCGTCTTTATCGGGACGGTGGTGACATCTATTAGGTTTCTTTCGAAAATCCTAACCAATGTTTCTAACTTTGCAGTATAGATAAACATTGAAAAGATGCCACTACCGAAATCAATTTTTGAAAATATCTTTAAACATGTATAGCCATGTTAAGCTTATTTAAATTTATATAAATATAGAATGTAAAAAACCAATACGGGCAGGGATTCGAACTCGCGACTACTGGGAAACCGTCCCGTCGCTCTACCAACTGAGCTACCGTATCGCTGTCCGTCTCGGTGAATTAAGCATTCTATATGTGATCGTCTTTATCGGGACGGTGGTGACATCCATTAGGTTTCTTTCGAAAATCCTAACCAATTTTTCTAACTTTGCAGTATAGATAAACATTGAAAAGATGCCACTACCGAAATCAATTTTTGAAAATATCTTTAAACATGTATAGCCATGTTAAGCTTATTTAAATTTATATAAATATAAAATGTAAAAAACCGATACGGGCAGGGATTCGAACCCGCGACTACTGGGAAACCGTCCCGTCGCTCTACCAACTGAGCTACCGTATCGCTGTCCGTCTCGGTGAATTAAGCATTCTATATGTGATCGTCTTTATCGGGACGGTGGTGACATCTATTAGGTTTCTTTCGAAAATCCTAACCAATGTTTCTAACTTTGCAGTATAGATAAACATTGAAAAGATGCCACTACCGAAATCAATTTTTGAAAATATCTTTAAACATGTATAGCCATGTTAAGCTTATTTAAATTTATATAAATATAGAATGTAAAAAACCCATACGGGCAGGGATTCGAACCCGCGACTACTGGGAAACCGTCCCGTCGCTCTACCAACTGAGCTACCGTATCGCTGTCCGTCTCGGTGAATTAAGCATTCTATATGTGATCGTCTTTATCGGGACGGACGGGGTATTAATTCACCGAGACGGACAGCGATACGGTAGCTCAGTTGGTAGAGCGACGGGACGGTTTCCCAGTAGTCGCGGGTTCGAATCCCTGCCCGTATCGGTATTTTACATTCTATATTTATATAAATTTAAATAAGCTTAACATGGCTATACATGTTTAAAGATATTTTCAAAAATTGATTTCGGTAGTGGCATCTTTTCAATGTTTATCTATACTGCAAAGTTAGAAACATTGGTTAGGATTTTCGAAAGAAACCTAAAAGATGTCACCACCGTCCCGATAAAGACGATCACATATAGAATGCTTAATTCACCGAGACGGACAGCGATACGGTAGCTCAGTTGGTAGAGCGACGGGACGGTTTCCCAGTAGTCGCGGGTTCGAATCCCTGCCCGTATCGGTTTTTTACATTCTATATTTATATAAATTCAAGGAAGATATAGCTAATAATATTGAATATAATATGTATAACGAAACAACAAGGAGAAAAATTTAATCTAAGTTTGAAGAAAGGAGTTGTTCCTCATATATTTTTGTGGCAAAAACACCAGCTGAGAGAATAAGAATGTGCGTAGTGAAAAGGCAAAGATTGACATCGATTTCCTAATTCAACACACAATACTTTTACTTTACTAGTAAAACTAACTATTTTATATAGTTTTACTTTACCATTAAAACTATGTTTTAAAAAGAAAATTGTTTACTGAAAACACAGCTGATAATACTTCTATAGCATCTTATATCTTCTATATCTGCTGATTATCAACAAAGTTATTTATCTGAGTCAAGTGAAGTGGAAAATGATTACCTAAACAATCGTATCATTTAATAAAACCTTTAAGCACGAAAATATAAGTTTAAATTATTTATTTTACTCAGTGACACTGATGCCACAGTATGAACTTCGACGCCGATAATTTGAATGGCGTGTCAAATGACGTCACATTTCCTTTCGACCAACGGTGGCGCGTTTTGGAAGTTTGAATTTCGCTCCCTTAATTTACACTTTTCACAAATTATTTTCTGGCTTTAAATGATTAGTAAAAATGGTTTTATTATAATAAGATGATAATAAGTATCCGAAAAAAAAGTATTTGAGACCATTTTAAATTTTATGCATATTCCCTATACTTTCAATAATTAATCGAAAGGAACTTCGTTCCATCCGGGTGTCCCTTGACACCTCTTAGTTTTTTTTTCTTTTAACATTATTTGTAATTTAATAGTTTTCATTTGTGATTCTTACAGCACATCTAAAACACCAGTTCTGTGGATTCTCTTCTGTTAAAAAACTAAAGAAGAAAAAGTACAAGAAATAAAAGAAACATAACAAGGCTTAAAAGTGAAGTTCATAAACCATTTCTAGAAATAGAAATATTTTTAGTGGTTATTTGTTCAATCTTATTAAAATTAAATCTTCCAACATTTTATCTTTTAAATAAGGAAAAGTTCAATATTTTCGAATACAAGTATTTGCAAGTTGATGTTTAAATGTTCTTTCTCTTATATACCGTAATATTTAAATTTAAAAAATTGCAGTCAAAAATGTAGATCATAGTTTCGATGCCACAGTGATCAATCTCTTTTACTTCTTATTTTAGTAATCTTATCGGTGGCTTTTTATTTTAAACATAACTGAATTTCTTAATTGGAATTGGAACGTCCTTGGAAAGTATTTAGGTATTTTCACAACAGGAATATTTACATTTTATACCAGTACTAACCCAATAAAATCATTATGAACCTTCATCTTCTGACGTCTCACGTGTCTCGTCTTCACTTTATATCAAAACGAATATTACATGAACAGAATTGGTAAAACCGTGACATTTTTTTTTAAAACAAAATTCATACAGTAAATAAATATACCAATAATGTCTAAAACGTGTGAAAGGTTTTCCGATTAATTACTCTTTTTAACCCCCGACTAAAAAGAGGGGTGTTATAAGTTTGACCTGTCGATCTGTGTATCTGTTTCGGAGCCTACTCAATTCAAATTTCAAACAAACAAATCTTTCATCTTTATAATATAAGGATAGATTAAAAGAAATACTTGAACAATTGAAAATTTTGTGTGTTTGTAGGTTCATTTGGTACAATTCGAAAACCAGCAACATTAAAAAACAGATTTTTTTTTTTATTAAAAATTTAAAAAACCCTCCATACAAAAAGACCTCTAAGAAGAATAAAAACAATGTTATTATGTACTTATTGAATTCGTTGCATCGGGGGACCGTTTAATAAAGAAAGAAATTAAAATTCAAGAAAGATAACAAGGCAAATAAAGAAATTACGATATCGAAACGTATGGTCTAAGTCCTCAATGATTAACTTCGTAAAATTGACACCATCGTCAACGTACGTACAACGGTCCCCCGACACAATGATTTCAATAAATACATAATAATACTATTATTTTTTTTAGAAGTCTTTTTGTATCGGGGGTTTTTTTAATTTTTAATATAATAAATATTATAACATATAAGTACGACATTCTTGAAAATATTTACAGTAATTGTCTTGTTGGTTTGAAATATAAAGTATATATATACCTATTATTTGTATAACTTAAAAATTTAGTATATAGTCAATCAAAAGAATATTATTTATTCTTTTAGTTTCAGCGAAAAATAATTTAAAGATTTCAGAATTAAATTGTAACAAATATCATATTATGTAAATATAGGCACAAAACATTGCAAAGCTTACAACGTTATAATTAATTGCCGTGTGGCAGAAAATATAAAATGCATAAGGCAATCTGCATCGCAAATGTGTTGCCTCTCATATACACTTTTCATTTCTTATAATATTTTCGGTGATGATTGTTGTATATTGGAAAAAATATATTTTCCACTCCCGGGAGTAAGGCGATCATAAATAATTAAGTAACTAACTGGAACTAAAAACAAAATGTAAAATAGATATTCATACAGTTTTATAACATTTATTAAATAAATTTATAAAAAACAAATATAATTCAATTTTTTATTTCAAAACATGAAATGTAAACTTATTGTGTATTTGAACAAAACTGAGTTATCTACACTCGGCGTCACAAAAATCGCACCTTTTAAAAAAGCAACTTCAAAATAATTTTACTCAAACTTTGTGAATTGTAAGGATATAATTATAGGATATCATTGGAAAGGTATTTCAATTGCCTATTAGAAAATAAAAAACATGTGTATGCATTTTAATTCTTTAATAACAAAAAACTTAAAACATGACAGTGACAAAAAATAAAATTAATAACATCATAAAAAATTACAAATAAGGCCTTAAAATCTAGTGTTTCCACCCCTTGCTGTGATGGTAGCTTCCAGCCGATCCTTCATGGAGCTCACGAGGGTCACCACTCTTGCTTGGGGTATGTTGTCCCATTCGTCTTTCACGGCATCCTGGAACTCTTGTAGAGTGGTGGGAGCAGGATCTCGTGCTCGTACCTGCCTCTTTACATCGTCCCAGAGATGCTCGATCGGGTTCAGGTCTGGACTTCGTGCTGGCCACTGCATAACAGGGATCTCAACCTCTTCCAAATAGTCCCGCACAGCAAACGCAGTGTGGCAACGGGCGTTATCATGCATTAACATGAACCCATCGCCAACAAAACCAGCATACGGAACCACATGGTCTTGTAAGATCTCCGTTATGTACCGCCGAGCATTCAGCGACCCTTGCCCGCGACCACCACCAGTCCGAGAGACGCACACAAGCTCTGTTTTCCCTTCGACGGATATACCACCCCAGAACATACAGGAACCACCTCGGTTTTCGCCGCCTCCTCTCTCGCCTCCTCGCTCTCCTCGTCTTCGGTATACTCTTCTGCGTCTGTCGTTGCAGAAAAGACATACTCGTGTCTCATGGGTGAAGAGAACGGCTTTCCACTGTTCACTCGTCCAGTTGACATGCTCCTGGGCAAATCGTAACCGCTCTCTTCGATGCTGCACGGTCAATTTTGGGCCCCTAGCAGGTCTGTGAGCTCTCAATTCCTTTTCTTTCAGTCTTCTTCTAATCGTAGAAACACTCACAGACGTTCTGCAAGCTAATCGGAGCTCTTGTTGCAACTCAACAGCATAGCTGAAGCGGTGCCGCAAGGATGTGAAAACAACGAAGCGGTCGTCTCTTTCTGACGTGCAGCGTTTTCTTCCGGATCCACGTCTTCGAGTATAGCCACCAGTCTCAAGGAACCGTTGGTATATTCGTCGAACTGAGAATCGGCTAAGGTTCAACTGTCGAGCAACGTCAACCTGTCGCAGTCCTGTTTGCAATAGCGCAATGATTTGAGCGGCTTTATCAGGGGTTGTATCCATCTTCAGGTACTGTTCTCTTGCGTATGTTGTTCCGGTGTGTTCACTCTGAAGTCTGAGTAGCGACTGACCCATTTTTTACCTTTACATGAGCTTTTATACCCTTATAAGGTAGCACAAGTAGTGCTCCTTAAGTGAGCATTTTTTAAAAATTTTTTTTGATTGGTCCCTGGTTAGAAATGGTAATTGTTTTTTTAATGATACAGGTAATTAATATAATGGTATTGAAGTGCACTTTACAATGATATATTTTTTTCATACGTAGTACTTATGTGCTAGATTCTAGGAGCGATTTACTGAAAAAAACATAGAGGTGCGATTTTTGTGACGCCGAGTTTATTTATACGACATTTGGTGATATTGCTATCATCATAGTATGTGCACTATATAAAATTATAGAAAAAGCTACAATGTTCTATGTAAAAAGAGAAGGCTGTAGACAATTAGTTAATGTGCGCATGAGACAGAATGATTTTGGAAGATGTTACATTTAAATAAAAAACATCCCCTTTTATGTAATGTCAACTAAGAACAATATTTTAAAATTAGCTTGCTAAAGCCTTAAATAAAAATGTTCGGTTTTGTTGCAATACTAGCTGAGAATTTAAAATCGTAGCCTTAATGTATAAAAAAAGTTATACAATTCTTATGTCATTCCGAAATTAAATAAGTTAAATGGTTCAGTATTATTTGTCAAAAGTTATTTCTTTATTACAAACTTAGTTTTACAAATAAAAAAAATGACTAATTGAGTGGACTAAAAGTATATGTCGTTGTTTTAATTTCTATAAATGATTAGATCATAAGTTTTATTCTTTCCAGTGTGAATTCAATAGAAGATAACCAGTTCAATTTGCATTCTGAGTCTTTCTCTGACTACATACCGCTATAACACCTTATAAATATATCTAGATTTTTCAATATAAAATTTCTCGACATTATTTAAAAATAAGCATGTCTCTTTAGACGTTAATTCATGAAAAATAACTATGTTATAATTAAGTTTTCAAATAGTTATAAATTAATAATTTAAATATTAAAGGTTCCATGAACGATTTTGGGAAACAATTCGTTCCTTAGGGGTTACAAAGAACGCCCTCAGTTCTATTGTTGGCTTTGTCCCAGAGATAATTGTGTCATAAAGGTTTTGCTCATTTTACTTGGGATGAGCATATTTTCTGAGGGTTTTACTTTATTTAATGGTGAAGAAAATGAGGATTATATGAATATGTTATTATACTTTATTATGAAATGTCCTAAATTCTTATAAGATTACTGTTAAATAATATATAAACTCTATAGCAGAGTTTGTACTTTAGAACGCCGATGGGCTATTTCTATTATTGATAAGTATTCCACAGCATAATTTTATTTTATGTTTACAAATTCAGTGGTAGAAAAGGTGAATAATAATATATTTTATTGCACACCACAAATTTGAAAAATAGTCCAAAAAAAAAACAATATAAAAATGATAAAGAAATAATAAAAAATAAAAAACAGAAATTAAAACTACTTATAGGTATACAGTAAAACGGTTTTATCGCTAGGTAGCGATCTATTCCAGACAATCTTATTCTAGTGAGATGAGATCATAAAATATATATATATATATATATGTATATATATATATATATATATATATATATATATATATATATATAGAAAAACATATATTATCTTTAAAACAGTACTGTCTTTATTATGACATAGTTTAATTACGTCTGAACATCCAAATAATCACATAACATAAAAAAAATATCAAAAGAGTAATATTTGTACTTCATTGTACCTATTAATAGCCTGGTGTACAAACATTTGACTAATACTAAGTGTATGAATAGTTTTAAAAATTGCATTCGGCTCCATACCTACTTTGTGTAATGCAATCACAGCGATTCTACTCTCTTTATCACCCCAATCCATTTTAATATCACAAAATATTGTACAATGTGTTAGCGCCAAAATGAGAAAACACAGATTCTAAATTCAAATGTAATATTTTTTCTTTTTTATTGTAACAGCATTTATGGCCAGACTAAGTATATTATTAATATCAAAAAAAAAACAAGAATTTATATTTATGTTTATGATAAATGTTTTAAATTCCAGTGACTTAATTATCTTCAATCATTTTTGTTTATTTAAGTTTAAATTTGCTTGTAATTCTTTTTACTGCTAAGTAAAATAAAAGAAATTTAAATAAAAACAATATATTATATAATTTATAAGCAATGAATTTTATAACTTCTACATATGCTAGACACGTATGTTTATAAACATTTCAATCGAAAACAATGACTTGTAACAAATGAGGTATTTTTATATCGAAACATTTTTACTTACTAACAAAAAGAGATCCATTCTAAGGAACATGTCCATTTTTGACTTAAATATAACCTAATTGCATATTAAAAATAATTAAGTATTGACAATAGTCTAGTACAAGTAAATATCAGTGCTACAATATCCTTAATTTTATTAGTAATTTAGCTTACCTTATTTAGTTAACCTTATCATTGAGGGCTTTCAATTCCGACCAGGAGTAAATTCCTTAATGGCTTGCGGGAACCGTTCCCTTGAGGGCATTTTGGTTATTTCCTCTCTTCCTTCGTGCCTTCGTCAAATGGAATGTTTAAATTTCATAAGCAACCTATGAATTTGATCGCCATTCAAAATAATATAATAAATATTTGTCAAATTATTAATTATTTGAAATCATGTTATTTTCTCTAATTTGTATGTTTTTAGATGTATAGGAACTGATATGTGATATTATATTCTTTAAGGAGAGCTAAAAGAAAGTTGCCGATAATATTGGAAATTATTATTTATTTATTTTTTTGAGCTTTCAATAAATAATGTAAAAAAATCTATGTAGAGTATTGATTTATTATTAATGTTTTTTTTTATAACATCTGACATTATGCCTGTAGAGTATTTTATGAAAAAGAAACACCTTTATTTAATGTAGAGATCAAACTTTCTACATGTTTTTTTCTGCGATATTTGAGGAAAATTATAATTTCTTTTGTAAGATGTGAAATTATGATTTGATTTAAAAAAATGTATAATTTAGGTATGATCTTGTTAAAGATAAGTTTTTATGGTAACAACGAGGTAAAGCGTTCTTTTATATATATCCTTATTATTTTAATAAAGAGTAGCCAATGTTCAGTCTTTTCTAAAGCTTGTTCAGTATAAATTAAAAATAATAAAGGAAGAAAACTATTTCTTCTCTTGAATTACAAAACCGTTATTGGAATGGTTATTTTTTTATAATATTTAGGGAATTCCTCTGAAATGCACTGACAACTAGGCAGAAAAAAATTACAGAACCGGCCTCATGAATCTGGAAATAATTAGAAAAAAATAATATATATAGAATTGTAGTAGAAAGTTCTTAGTAGAAAGTACTTAGTTCGTTAGAAAGAGCACAAGCAAATAAGTTTTTTCTGTATTGAAAAGTAATTTTAGACAAGTTCTTGAGAAAGGCCCTTATATGTCTGCGTTAAAGATATGTATATTTTGTTACTATGTTATTTACCGACTTCTAAGATATACTAAACATCTTTTTTCGAAACTGGTATTTTTTTTCAATCTTCCATTAGACAACGGTCAATATTTAATGTACTTATATCTTTTCCACTTCGACTCAATGACAGTAATTATTAGGGTTTTCACTGATATAAAGTTTTTAAGTTATAATATTTTTAAGAGTCAATATTTTACTAACGCTCTATAACATCTTTAAGGTAAGTCCGCACGCCATTAGCTGCGGTCTGCCTCGGCCTTTGTATATAATATGTAGATTATAAAGTTTTCATTAATACTTCAGTATAGTTTAAGCACAAAATCACTTTAACAATATTTTTTCAAACGTTTTAAGAGTTACGCTACGCTTACACTAGTGGCGAGAAAAACAAAATACGGAAACAAATTTAATATAAAAATAACAAACTTATAATAGAATAAATCTAGTAACTAACACAGTGTCAAAAATATCTATTGTTAATAAAATATTTATTTATAATCATTTAAACTGTAAATACATTGGAATATACATGTTCTAGTTCATAAGTTTCAACAGTAGCGCCACCTACGCAATTAATTATTGAAAGTTATTTAGTTTTTATTGTTAAATATTTTAAGAATTAGAGGCATAGGATATTTTAACGTAATGTTTAATCATTGATTAATTATTAGAACTTATTATAAGGTATAAATAATATCATCTGTAAGTTGGTTATGAAATTGTAAATTACCCTCACCTAAATATCATAGTGTTAAAATATAATAAAACGAGTTGTAAGGGCTGCTTTAGCCCATTCTATTACAAATAGTTGGATATTGAACATTGAAATGCAAGTATTGAAGTGGGATTCCCACTCCTTGTTTTCTCTACGGTTGCAATGATCTCATCTTTCAACCGTCGAACTTTTTATTCGTCATTCTTTCTTGGACTTTAGATACAAGAAAATTATGCTTGGGACCATTTTTCAGTGGCTTTTACGATCCATATCATAAAAAAAATTATGAACTCTAGAAATGTAAACGGCGTTGTTACGCCGTTCACGATTGTGTACTGTCTTATAGTTTTATTTCTTTTTTTGTCAGATTTTCTTTCATTTGGTATGAAAAACCAAAAACTGCAACCAAGGAATGCCTTGTTCTAAAACAATATTAAAAGGCAAAATGGTAACATTTCGTTTATGGTAACATTACAACGAATTCAAATTCAAAAATATTTATCGAAGATAACTTTTTTACAAAACTTTTAATCATTGTCAAAGCTACCACCATGAGTATGTAATCCAGAATCGTATAGCCGTAAGCCAGCTTTGAAATCTGGATATTGATTTCATTTCAAAACTCAATTCTACTTGTCGCGATAGAGGATAAGTTTTGTGAATACTTTATATTATATATTGGACATGAAGCTAAGAAGTTTATAGTTGTTTTTTTCATCCTTGTCGACTTCTGTGTGAAGTAGTGTTATTGTTGAGTTCGCCTATTGAGTTAGTACGAAACTATGGCAGTTTATAGAAAATATTGAAAATGTGTTTAAAAATACGTAGCGTGGCTTTTTACAATTTTGAGTAGTTCATTACTGATAAACCCCACAATACCCCTGATTGTCCGTTTGTGTTTAAACCTTGATTATTTCTTCTTAAGGATAATGAGTCATCACTATATTATTATTCTTTTTAATCTGTATCCTTTATATTCAAAGTATATCTGGTCTTTTTAGGGTTCTGCACCCAGGAGGTTAAGAACAGAAAGCGGGTTAGCTTTACTATAGTATCGTTGAATTTCTGGTTTAAAAATGGTCTCATTTCAAAGAGGTTGGTCTCCCCTTTTTTTTAATACTATTTTCATTCCGAGCAGAGTCCAATGTAATTATAATAAAACACAGGTTTATTATTACTATTTTAAGGTCAAATTTTCATATATAAATAAATTGCAGTTATCTTAGTTTCTTATTATTGGGCTGTGTATATTGAGACGACTACATTTTTAAAATATGATTTAAGACGAGACGAAGCTTCTTAGCAATCCATGGATTCACCGTGCGGGTGCCGGGCCCATCGCGTTGCAAGGAGAGGAGTGCAAGCAGTGCCTGGGACTTGCGACCCAGGAGTAGGTTTAAGGGGCCCCTTTATTATGCGCAAAAACGCTCACCTTCACCCTCCACACTCCTCTCCCTACCTAACCAAATTTGGAAAGAACCTACTAATGCCGCCTTTGAAGTACGTTCTAGAAATGAACCGATGCTTGTTCTAGAAAGGCCAAGATCTTTAAGTAGGCTATAGAGAGATTTTGCTGTTATACCTCTCGCTCCCACTTCTACCGCGTACAAACTAACTATAAATTTATTCCTGATCAGTTCGTTGGTTAGTTCGTAATACTTATTGAGCTTGGATGTGTGATCCCTTGGGATGTTTGTTTCCCAAGGAACAGTAAGCTCCACAAGTATCACGCGCCTCAGATGTTTCGAATACAGGAATAAGTCCGGTCTGGATGACGAAACACCAACATCCCCAGGGATTTTGTAATGCTTTTCATACGTGTCCATCATGAGAATCCAATCAGGAGCCGCGCCTAATATTGAATAAGGCTTCGCTTTTGATTTTTTGGAGGAGCCTTCTTTTACGAATTCTATAGATCGTTCGGTGGTTGTTATACCCTTCCGCGCTCTTGCTACTGGAAGACTAACCGCTTCCCGTATGATTTCTAATACCTTGTCGTGGCGACGCGAGTATTGACCTTTATCTAGAAGTACCCTACACCCTACTAATAGGTGTTTCGCGGTTCCTATTGCCTCCCCACAGATGTTGCAAGATATTTCGGTGGCTTTGCCCCATCTTACTAAATTACTTTGATCTGGGAGAGTCATTTGGAATGCATTAAGATAGAATTTTAATAATGCTGGGGACCAATCATAAATTAAGGTGCGCCATTTCAAAGCTAGTGGAATACAAAAATCTCCTATGGTCACCCATTCGTTTTGAATTTCTAGGCTCATCGCGTGGAGTCGGTAATTATCGTTTTCGTCTTGTCGAATAAAAGATGTCTATGTCTTGAACTTTCCTAATTGATCCTAGCCCTAGTTTATTTGTTTGAGCACCTATCATAAATTTTTTTATGGAATTGAAGTCGTGACTCGAGCTCTGAGGCAACTCTGTCTTTTGGGAGAGAAGTTACAGTATCATCTTTAGATTTTCCGATGATATGTCTTTTGGTAACTCTTAGATGTTTGTAGAGCTCCGATGGTTTCTTTAATTTTAATCCAAAGTTGTTTCGGTCTCTAAATAAGGTCGAAAAGTCCGCTGAGTGCGCTAACCCGAGCCATAACTTCAATGTCTTTATGACGCTTGCATCTAACTTTGACAAAAGGGTTTTATTTATATCATACACGAGGAAAGGCCAGTTTAGACGTGATGTTAAATAATTATCGTAAATCCAAGCTTTTTTGACGTTACTTATTGGTTGGTTGTCTACCTTTTTGAGATCGTTTAAAAAGCTATCGACTATTACATCCAACGATGGAGTACGGCCTTGGCAATCTATTTTTTTACCTAAAAATTTAAACGGAGCTGCTTCCGTAACCGTACTAACGCACTGACCGCCTATTATAAGACCCGGATCGTAAGAGGTATATTTGGTATTCCGTCTACCCAGACACAGACTAAAACATTTACTTGGTTTTGTCCTCAATCCGCCCGTCCACGTACAGAAATCCTCAACTACATTTAAAAGTACCTGACATTGTTTCGGATTACGTGTCAGTATCGCGAGATCATCTGCAAAAGCTAGTATGGATTCTGTGTATTTGTTGTTGAACTTAAACCTATAGCCCCACTTTTTTTCATTTCTAATTAATTTGTCTATTAAAATATTAATAACTATATTAAATATAATAGGAGAAATACAACAGCCCTGAAATAAACCAACGTTATAATTAAGTGGTTTTGAATGGTTTTCATTAAAAATTATAGAGAATTTTAATTTTGAATAATATGATGCAATAATGTCGCGAACTACCATAGGAAAGTTATACCATTTAAGCGCGAACATCATTAGTTCATGTCGTACCGACCCAAAGGCGTTTTCTAAGTCTATCCAACAAACCGTAATTTGTCTCTCGCTAGTTCTAGCATCTTTAAGGCTTTCCGATATTAACGTATTATGTTCCAGGCATCCAGAAATTCCGGGCAAAAACCCTTTCTGGTGATTAGGCCTGAAATATTTATTGTTAATCATGAATTGCGTCATTTTAGTTTGTAAAAAAGAGAAAAATATTTTGGAAATTGTATTTGTTAGGGCTATCGGTCTAGTATCCTTGGGATTATTGACATTGTCGTTTTTCGGAATGAGGACAAAAAGGGCTTTTCCGAACGATACCGGTATTTGCTTTCTTGACCAGATTTTACCGAATATATTTAAAAGATGTTTATGGAGCGACGGACATTTTTTGTAAACTATATAAGGGATACCATCCGGACCTGGTGCTGACTTAGATGGTTTCATTTTAATTATTTTATTGATTTCCTCCAAAGTTGGTGGGTTAGCTTGAAAATCTTCAGTAGGAGTCTCAGGTTTGTGTTCGTTTGGATCCCCATATAGTCTTTGGTTTTCTGGCACTTCGTATGTGCTTTTATAATGGTCGAAAATTTGCTCGTTGGTCAAGAGAAGCTTACCTTTTTGATCTTTGAAAATGTTTTTTGAGTATTTAAAAGGATTTTTATCAAAGTCTACTTCATGTTTTGCTCGATCAAAGCTATCACGATTTTTCGTTATTTGATTTGTTATACCTTGGATAAGTTTAAGAATTGATCGCAATGCCCTAGACAGTTGGTGACTAAGTTGATTATCGCCTAAGGCTTTGGCTATACGAAGTTTCTTTATAAGATCTCTTTTTTTCCTCCTCATTTTTAATTTAAAACCGTTTTCTTTATTTTTGTGAGCATAACGATTCGTAGGTGGATAGTGCTCATTAAAGTAGTCGTAAATAGTATTTTGGAAAGTCTCTACTTGCGCATCGAGTACCTGATTTGAGCCCGGGTGCTCTAACAGGGCCGCTATATTTTGGTCATGTACTTTCCAGGTCGATTGTTTAGTATTTGGAATGCTAAGACGCGTCCGGATGGTCATGGACTCCTGGTAGTTTTCATTCAATGGCTCACCATGAGATATATGAGGGTAAACTCTATCCGCAGTGAAAACTGAAGACTTCTTATCTTATCGACGGTTGCCGCACTTCAGCACCATTGTGTGTTTTTAGATGTTTAATAAACCAGGCTCGTCTTTTGTAATTTTTCCCGCACGTAGGGCATTTCAGTTCCGTTATCGCGCCGTTTTCGCCGTAATTGGCAACCGGTGGACAGTTCTTCCGCCCCCCCTCTCGGACTGTCCTAGGGGTATTTTTCTTATTTTTCCAAATAAGAAAAATACCCCTAGGACAGTCCGAGAGGGGGGGCGGAAGAACTGTCCACCGGTTATTACATCACCAATCACCAATTATTACATCAATTAAAATGACGACTTATGCGGTGAGGAGGTTAACGAAATACTACGAATGCAAAAAATATATAAAATTGAGATAAATTGAACTCAAACTTGCTATGCTTATAGATATCCTATGCTTCTAATTCTTAAAACATTTAAAAGTATATACTTAATAACATTTCATAATTAATTACTGGCGCTACTTTTGTATATTATTTCGAAACCTATGAACTAAAACATATAAATTTTAATATTTTAATTATTATTAATAAATATTACTAACACTCGGCCTTTCCTGATTGGTAATCTTACTACCTCGTAATTGTATCATTATTTTTTTTAATTACCAACCATCTATAAAAATTAAATGACTAATTTCTAATTTAATAAACAATCTGAAAACCAGTAGACCAAATAGTCATCTAAATTCAGGAATATACAATATTACAAGGAAAAACAAATTATTAAAAATAATTCAACAAGAAAGAAACATCTTTTTTTTTTTTTTTTTTTTTTGTTTGTCTATGCTGTTAGCCCTGTTGGCTATTACAGCGTCACCGGGGGAGCGGGTGGGTCTGGAGACCCACCCTTAACAAGGGGGGCCAGATGGGCCCCCATGGGGAACGACGGCCCGAGGGCGTCTCAGATTGAGACACGGACCTCGGCTCGGGGCGTCGTTAGTCAGGAGGGAAGCTAAGGAAATTTGGACACTAGCGTCCTCCGACGGCAGAACGCCGGAGCAACGGAGCACTTACTCAGTTGGGACCTCGTCTATACCAGTACAGACGGTGTGTGTCTGTATGTTGTGTGGTGTCAATTATGCCCACGCGTACACGTTATTACCTACTGTGAACGCGTCGTCGGGGTCAACGAGTACCGACTTGGGTCTTCTTTTTCTGACTAAAGTAGTCTTACGTGGTCTATACTCTGCGGCGTCAGCCACCAGTGGGTTCGGGTGTCGCTCAGCACGTTCAAAGTACTTTTGGGAAAGCCCCTTGAAGTACTGAACGATGGTCGGAAGGTCTAAATCTCTATGGAGATCGATGTTGCGTACGAACCACGGCGCCCCGGTTGCAATCCGTGTAAACCTGTTCTGAATCACCTGAAGGGGTTTCAGATTAGCGTGCGCAAAAGCGGGACTCGCATAGGACATGACGGAACGTATGCAAGCTTTGTAAAGTGTCACCTTATTGCGAAGGGACATTTTACTCCGCTTGCCTAACAGCGGATATAAACGACCTAATATGTAGGCCGCTCTGCTACGAACGGTCCTAATATGCGCAGTGAAAACTAACTTTCTATCTAACGTTACTCCTAGGTATTTTGCCTCGTCTTTCCAAGGTATCGGTTTATCAAAGAGTTTGATTCGCGGGAGGATCCTTGGGGGGCCCCGTTCGAAGAGCACCGAAACGCTCTTCTCAGGGTTTACCTCGATCCGCCATTTCCGCAGCCAACTCTCGAGGGAGTCGACTGCGGATTGGAGACGTTGGTATATCTCCCAGTGATCCTTAGAGGACGTGTAAAGCGCGGTATCGTCCGCGTACATGGCAAGGTGCACTTTAGATCGCGCCCTAGGAATATTGCTAGCGTAGATGGAGTAGAGGATGGGCGAGAGAACTGAACCCTGGGGAACACCCGCCCTGATGGGGCGGGGGGTTGACAAAACGCCTTCCACTCTGTAGCGAAAGGAGCGATTCGACAGGTAGTCCCGTATGATGAGTACGAGTCTGTCCGACACCTTGAACTGGTATAACTTGTACACCAGTCCATTGTGCCAGACCCTGTCGAACGCCTTAGCTACATCGAGGAAGAGCGCTCCTGTCCTATGCTTCTTGGCCTTCACAGTGGCCCCTATCAGTATGTGCTCCGTGAGGCGTTGCACCTGATGGGAACATGAATGGTTGGCTCTAAAGCCGAACTGCTCATTTGGGATGATTTTGAGGCTCTCGACTTCCGATCTAAGTCTACAGAGGATGATTCTCTCATATACTTTCCCTAAGGAACTAAGAAGACTAATGGGACGGTAACTACTAGGCAGATGCCGGGGTTTGCCCGGCTTATGGAACCCTATCACTATGGCCTCTTTCCACTGGGCCGTGAAGCGCCCTAACTATGGACGTCACCTCGTCTAGGTTCGTTTCCTTGATTGGCGGACCGACCGGTGGCTGAGAACACATTATATAGACCGATTTGTCAACTATTTCGACATGATCGCGATCAACCGATTGAGCAGACAGACGGCACTGGCTCTCTAGACTGTCGGCTAAGCACTCAGCTTTGTCAAGGTCGTCAAACGCGATGGCGGAGTTAGGTCCAACCAAGGGAGGCATATCTGAGACAGTGTCCGCCTTCAACGCTCTCTGCAACCGCCAGAATGCCTGGTGTGTTGGAGAGAGCGTCGCAAGCGTCCTATCCCAGCCGCTATCTCTGAAGTCGTCGAGGGCTTGTCTTGATTCCCTCTGGAGACGGCGCAGCCTCCGTCGGTTGTCATCTGTCGGGTATCGGTCATGGGCTCTAATCGCGGCGTTTTTGAGGGTGATGAGAAGTCTAATGTCCGGAGGGAGTGCTCGGTAACCCTCGAAGTTCACTCGGACCTCCCTCGAGGACTTTCCTATGCTGTCTACCAAATGTTCTGTGAAGTTAGTCGCGGCTGAGACAGCGTCCTCGACCGATGTAAGCTGGTCAGGAATTTTGTCGAGGTGCGCTGGTACGGGGGAATGGAGTTGCTCTCGAAGCTTCGTCCAGTTAATAATTGTTTTGGTCGCGGGTTCCCTAAGGGGAGGAAGTCCTAGCTGAAATAGGACCAGTCGATGGTCAGAGTCTAGCTCGGATAGCGTCTCGATAGAACGTAACTGGAGTGTCACGCCCTTCAAGAGTACTATGTCGAGCACGTCGGAAGTCTGTGTCGCAGTATCGCGTGGGACTCAAAGGCGCGGTGATCTCGAAGTCGAGACCAGCCTTGTAACTTAGCCTATCAAGGAGATTTCCTCTACTGTTTGCGACAGTGGAGTTCCAGCGGGGATGTTTGCAATTTAGGTCGCCGGCCAGAATGGTTGCGTTACCTAATTGGAGTAAGGACTTAAGGTCCCTCTCAACTAAGGCTTTATTGGGAGAAAGATAGACGGATGCTAGTACGATCGACTGATGGCCGGTCATACCCACCTGACATAATGACGCTTCTACGTTGACTAGTTGGGGCGGATCGAGCGGAGTGCAATGAAGAGACCTTCTGTAGTAGATGATGGTTCCCCCCTTCGCGGTTGCCCTATCTTTCCTAACGAGACGGTAATTCGCGAAGCGCGGATCACGATTACACGGCTTCAGAAAGGTCTCTTGTACTAACAGGACGTCTATCTGGTGCGTGACCACGAAGTCGCGCACTAGATCTATCTGCTTAAGTAGCCCGTTCGCGTTGAATGTAGCGACAGTCAGAGAGCGAGGTTTTACCCTTCCACGCGATGTCATCATGTTGACATCGTGTGTTCGTACATCGATTTGATTAGGACAGCGTGCTTGAGGAGCACTTCCATCCTTGCGGGAGGGTTCCGCGCGGAATCCCTCATTTCATTCGAAAAGACTAGGAGTTCTTCGATGTCTATTACACCGAAGAGGCTCGTGACGTACGCGAGCGAACTCGCAACTCCGTCGGTGGAGTTACGAACCGGCGGCGGCGGCAACGACTGGGGGACGGGCTGTGGGATAATCCTCGGAGGCTTCACCCAAGCGTTCGCGATCGCGTTCGCGGGTGCCTGAGGGGCCTGGGATGCCTGAGGGGCCGCGGGCCTCCTAGGGGCTAGAGGAGCCCATGGAAGCTGAGTGAACCGAGGAGGATGCCTTGCCGGCTGTGTCCTGCGCGGCGCTTTGGGGCACCCGCGATAATTCGCGGGATGGCCCTTCTGTCCGCACAGGACGCAGCTGGAAGGATCCTCAGGGACCGGTCCCTTACGCGGACAGTCGGCTGTCGCGTGGTCGTCCAGGCACTTGACGCACCTTGGACGCGCGTGACAAAAACGTTGGGAATGCCCATAGAGCTGGCAGCGATGACACTGACCAGGAAAACCGCGACCGCGTGGAGGTTCGACCCTAAGGCCGGAGAGTTGGCAGACTGCCTTAACGTTGAAAATTTGCTTTCCTTCCGGGGAAAGCTCGAGATGAACGAGTACGAGATCGAACGGGAACGAAGTGGTCGCTCGGTACATGCGGTGCACCGAGATGACGGGGAAGGATTGGAACTTAAGGTCCTCGAAAATCCGCTCAGTAGTGAGCTCCACGGGGAGCCCTCGGATGACCACCGTTAAGCGGCGTTCATCCTCTAGCGCGTAGGTGTGGTATCCGTAACCACGTTCGCGGAGGAGACGAGTCAGACCACGGTGGTCCGACGAAGACGCGGTTTGAACGCGGATACCGTCGGCGGTATTTCGGGCGGACGTGAAATGGAGCTTGTGCTCCGTCATAAGTGCAGACAGAGTGTCCCACTTAGACTTGTCCCTTATGTAAAGCGGCGGCGGCGCGGGGGACTTCCGTGGCGCTGAAGGCGCAGGCGCTGAAGGCGCCTCCGCGGGCGCTGAAGACGCGGACGACGGCGACGCGGACGCGGGCGCTTTGGGCGCGATTGGCGCGCGTTCGCGAGTCGGGCCCGGGCCCGAAGAACGGTCGGGCGACGCGGGTTCGCTACTAGCGGGTTTTGAGGCCCGTTTTCGCGGGACGTTCGAGGAGAGCGCTTTCGTCGCCTTCCTCTTGGCCGATTTGGTCTGCACGGTCGTGAAACCGTCGTCCTCGTCAGCGTCCGAGGAAGGGGACAAACTCCCCGACTCGGAATCCGAGGCCGTCTGCTTCGTAGGAGTGGCGGCCTCGACCTCCATGTCGGAGGTGCTCTCGGTCGCGATCGCGGCGCGCGAGGTCGAGGACGGAGACTCGATGCCTAACAGGACAGAGTACCGCAGGCATAATTCAGGCGCAATTCCGTGGACCCAACCAAAGAACTGCGACTTGGACAGATCTTCGGGTTCCGCCGCGGATTTGGGGTCCATGGTGGAGCCCGGAGATATGAGCCGTCCTCCCTGCGTGAGCAGGGAGACGAGTGCCTAACGTGAACCCTATCGAATCTCTGTCAGTAGGTGACAGAGGTGTGCCTAATACCCTAACGACTGTGTACTTACACGACGCAGGCTATTACGACGAAGTCTTTGAATTGCGTTTCGTACCCTAACTAGGGCGACGTCGGACTTGTTGGACCCCTATTCAGGCTCGCCGGCCCGCAGGTGTGCTTGCGGCGATGACTCACACACAAACACAATCACACCGATGGCTTGCACACAATGGAGGTCGTTATCTTGACTGGCGCAGGTGTACGAACGGTCGGTGCAGGTGGTCGGCGCAGGTGGCTGGGCGGTCAGCGTGACGGCCCAGGTAGGTGGCGCGAATAGGCGGAGCAGGTAAAAGGGACATGTGTCCCGGTCGACTGCTCAACGGTGAATGAAAGAAACATCAAATTATAGTTTTAATGTGCGAATTTACATAATATTTAAACAACCAATTAACTTTACCATCGGCCTTTTTGACAACTTATTACATCCGCTTAATATAATTATATTCTTATCATAAATAATGATAAATTCATCACAAACTTAAAAATATAGTAGGTATTATATAAAATGTTTATACGAACATGTTCTCTCTACATCCTACAAACCAGCTTACAAAAAGCCAGATCAACGGACACACCAGTATGATCTAATCCCTATGGCACACACCAACATGGGAAATAACTCATAATTTCACTACTATCATCGGAAACTATGTGAATGATACATAATGCTCCTTCAACGGTTTTTTAAAAACAGGAAGAGTAGCAATACTTCTTGCGCACCTCAAGTGGGAGAGAATTTCATAATTTCACGGAAAGGCAGGTAAAAGATCTAGAGTAACAATGGGTGTGAGATACCGGGACACGAAGTACAAACTTACGGTCAAGCCAGCAGGGAGATTCGCTAGGGTGTTAAAAACTAAAATGCTCACGCAAATATATATCACGCAGATATTGTATTAGTAACACTAAAGTTTTGGTAAATATTCAGGCTCTTATTGTCTTTCACATATGATTGATCTTTAAGCAACATTACTGTTAAATGGGTGCGGTAAGAACTTTAACAGGATATGATATATAGAGGATATGGTATATATGATGATGATAATTGCCGTACATTGCAATAAATATATTTTCCACTCCCGGGAGTAAGCCGATCGTAAATTAATTAAGTAACTAACTGGGACCAAAAATAAAATAAAATATAGATATTCATACAGTTTTATAACATTTAATAGTTAAATTTATTAAAAACAAGTACCATTCAATTTTTAATTTCAAAACATTTCAAATGTAAAGTTATTGTGTATTTGAACCTAAGTGAGATAGAATTATTTTGGAAGATGTTATATTTAAATGGAAAACATCCCCTTTTATGTAGTGTAAACCAAGAACAATATTTCTAAATTAGCTTGCTTAAGTCTTAAATAAAAATGGTCGGTTTTTGTTGCAATACTAGCTGAGACCTATCTTTTAAACGATTGGAAGGACAAATCAGGAACTTTCACTGTTTTGCACCAATTTAAAAATGCCTTAATGTATAAAAAAAAATCATACAATTCTTATGTAATTCTGAAATTAAATAAGTTAAATGGCTGAGTATTATTTGTCAAATAGTATTTTTTTATTTCATACTTAGTTTTGCAAAACAAAAAAAAAAAAATGGCTAAATGAGTGCGCTAAAAGAATATATTGCTGTATTCATTTCTATAAATGATTCAATCATATGTTTTACTCTTTCCTGTGTGAATTCTATAGAAGATAACCACTTAAATTTGCATTCTCAGTCTCTCTCTGGCTGCAGATGGCAATAATGCCTCAGAAATATATCTAAGTCTTTTCAATGTAAAGTTATTCAAAATCAAATTATCATTTTTCAAGTAGGCATTTACACGCACTTTTGAATCGTCAATTTCATTAAATTTGTCAGTATAGTCAGTTTGTAAGTAAGCTACCTGGTGGCAGAACTGGCTTTTCTCAGCAGAACAGCATTTTGCTTTCAGCAGAACATCATTCCGAGCTGGTGCTCGGAGTGCTGTTCTGTTGAGAAGAGCTGGCCAGAAACTCAACAGTTGCTGTTTTAAAATGAAATTTAACTATGTTTGACTTATACATTATAGCATCAGCCCTGCAGATGAGTCAATGACCCAAGTTCCACACATTTCGATCAACCAAAAATTCTTGAATGTTATAATAAGAATTGCTTAATAATATACTATTAATTTTAGATTTAAAGCTAAGGAAAGGAAAATCTAAGATGTCTTGTGGAACTTTATTATAATATATGGGTACACTCAAGCCCATGAAGGATTTGTTAACTTTTCGAAGTCGAAATTTCGGCGTTACGAGCCTATTTACATTTCTTGTATTGATCGTATGTCTGTCGCTGTATTTATTTATTTATTTATTTATTTATTTATTTATTTATTTATTTATTTATTTATTTATTTATTTATTTATTTATTTATTTATGTATTTATTTATTTATGTATTTATTTATTTATTTATTCATTCATTCATTCATTCATTCATTCATTCATTCATTCATTCATTCATTCATTCATTCATTCATTCATTCATTCATTCATTCATTCATTCATTCATTCATTCATTCATTCATTCATTCATTCATTCATTCATTCATTCATTCATTCATTCATTCATTCATTCATTCATTCATTCATTCATTCATTCATTCATTCATTCATTCATTCATTCATTCATTCATTCATTCATTCATTCATTCATTCATTCATTCATTCATTCATTCATTCATTCATTCATTCATTCATTCATTCATTCATTCATTCATTCATTCATTCATTCATTCATTCATTCATTCATTCATTCATTCATTCATTCATTCATTCATTCATTCATTCATTCATTCATTCATTTATTTATTTATTGGCTTACTAACTAAATTTACATATTAACACAGAAGTAAAGTATCTTCAATTATTAAAATCATTTTTCTATATAAATTTAACTTACAAGTATGCACATCACTAACGTTATAATTGATTAAAACAAAACTAATACAAACTAAAAATATACAAACAAAAAACATCTAAAGATAAACAAGTAAAAATTAAAACTTAAATATTCCAATATATATACTTTTTAAATGTACCAAGGCTGTGAGAAAAAATGTCTAGAATTATGTATAAAAACGGGATTATTGCCACGGTCAGTTATATTATTATTATTACCTCGATATTTCGAAGCGGTTACACGCTCCATGGTCACGAGTAGACTGGTATGGCGAGTGTTGACATCTTCTAAGGACAGACATATCTGTCTACCCTCTTTCGGATGCGTCGACTACTCTCACTACGACTGTTCGAACCACTACTATTGTCACTCATTTGTTTCTCACGGCACACAAAACTTACTGTGCCTGAACGCGAAAAAGAAGTCGAACCTATTGTCTTTTTATGACTATTAACCACCGTATTCCACGCACTGGACAGTTTAAAACCATCTTCGTGTATCGAGAGTATGTGAGTGTATCGAGATTGTCAAGGTGAAGCTTCATCAACTGTAACATTATGGAAAAGGTATGTTGATGACGTTTTTTGTATTATAAAGGGTAAAGAGGACAGTGTAAAGGAATACTTAGCATATCTGAACAACATTCATACCAAACTAAGATTCACCTCTGAAACTGAGAGACAATGAAGCCTGGCCTTTCTTGATGTGATGGTGACAGTTCACCAAAATGGGAGTTTAGGTCACTCTGTATACAAAAAGCCAACTCACACGGACAAATATTTACATGCAAAATCACATCATCACCCGTGTCACCTGCAGTCCGTTGAAAAGTCACTTACTAACAGAGCGTATGACGTATGCGACGAAGAACATCTACCGCGTGTGCTCGTACATATCAAAACTGTTCTACGAAGCAACGGATACAACAATACAACATCTTGTAAAAAGCGCATACCAAAGAAGAGAAAAGATGAGATACAAAGACAACCAGCATTTTTGCCATATGTTAAAGGGGTGACCGATAAAATAGGCAGATTATTAGGGAAGTTCTCGATAAAAACTGTTTTTACGCCCCATAGCAAAATAGGAGAGCTGTTACGTTCACCTAAAGACCGTCTGCCTCTTCAAACTCCTGGAGTCTATAAAGTGGATTGCAGTTGCGGAAGTTCGTACATCGGCCAAACTAAACGAGCAATCGTCGACCGTATGAAAGAACACATCCGGGCTGTAAAAAACAATGACGTGAACAAGTCGGCTATAGCACAGCATTTAAACCAGGCCCAAACCAATCACTGGATAGAATTACATAACCCTAAAGTACTAGCAACGGAACGCCACTACATACCGCGTTTAGTGCGCGAGGCACTTGAAATAAAGAAGTACCAAAATTTTAATCGGGAAGATGGTTTTAAACTGTCCAGTGCGTGGAATACGGTGGTTAATAGTCATAAAAAGACAATAGGTTTGACTTCTTTTTCGCGTTCAGGCACAGTAAGTTTTGTGTGCCGTGAGAAACAAATGAGTGACAATAGTAGTGGTTCGAACAGTCGTAGTGAGAGTAGTCGACGCATCCGAAAGAGGGTAGACAGATATGTCTGTCCTTAGAAGATGTCAACACTCGCCATACCAGTCTACTCGTGACCATGGAGCGTGTAACCGCTTCGAAATATCGAGGTAATAATAATAATATAACTGACCGTGGCAATAATCCCGTTTTTATACATAATTCTAGTGAAAATAACCACGTTAATCTCAAAAAAAAAATGTCTAAATTGTGTTTGTGAAATAGTGAATTATATAATTTCAAACTTTGTAAAATTGGGGAATTTGCACCATAATTATTTTTTCTTTGTGGTATATATAGTGGTATATAATTATGTGTTCTAGCTGAGGGTCGCATCACGTTTATATTTATTCTAGATAATAAAGATGAACAATCAATATGGCTGTAATTTTCTTGTAAAGGAACACAAGTTTTAAACATTTATTTCTTTGGTCTAAGGAGTTCATATTAAAATATTTTAATTTTTCAACATATTTGCAATACTCATTGCAACGAGAGATGTTAACAAGTCTTTTGATGTTTTTTTCTGAACCTTTTCTATTCGTTGTATATTATTCTGACATCTAGGAAACCAAATTGGACAACAATAATCTACATGGCTAAGAACAAGGCCAAAATATAAAGTTTTTAGAGCAGCTACCGATTTAAAGTCTTTGGTATTACGGTTAATAAAACCTAGCATTTGCAAACTTTTCCCTATCACAGAATCAATGTGGCTGCCAAAACGTAAATCCTTATCTATTAAAACTCCAAGGTCTTTTATTTTAGATACCTGGTTAAGCTTCATTCCATTGATAGTATAAGAAGTGTCCAAGTGATTTTTTTTTCGCGAAAACTTAATGTGGAAACATTTTTCCAGATTAAGTTCCATGTTATTATCATTACACCACGTATATATCTTATCAATATCATCTTGGAGATTTTGCTTGTCAGATGTTGTTGAGATATTTTTATATAATTTTAAATCGTCCGCATATAGTTCAAATTTTGAGTAATTTACACATTCTTTGATGTCATCAATAAAAGTTAAAAACAAAATAGGTCCCAAATGAGATCCTTGAGGGACACCTGAGGTTGGAATGAATTCGTATGATTTATACCCATTTACAAATACTGCCATGCTTCTTTGAAGTAAATAAGATTGAAACCATCGTAGTAGTGATCCATAAATGCTAAAGTTGTCATGTAGCTTTCTTATCAATGTATTATGGTCAACTTTATCAAAAGCCTTTTTTAAATCACAATAGATAACATCAACCTCCTTACCTATACTCATGGCCTCTATCGTTCTTTCAATAAAAGTTGTCAGGTAAGTGGCAGTAGATCTATTACGGAGAAATCCATGTTGATGTTCACTTCAGATATTCAGATATTCAGAGATTCAAAAACTTTCCCAAGGACACAAAGTATGCTTATGGGACGATAATTTATTATATTTGATCTGTCACCAGATTTTAGTACCGGTATCACTTTTGCTGTTTTCCACATTTTTGGAAATACGCCATCTTGTATTGACTTATTGTAAATAATGTACAAAGGCTTAGATAAAAGTGTAGAACATCGTTTAAAAAAAACTGGTGGTATATCATCATCGCCAGCACCTTTACCTTCTTTTAGATTCTTAAGTGACTTTTCAATAGATAATTGAGCTATATGAATATAACCAGAGCATTGGTGATTACAATTATAGTTATTATTAATAAGTTTCGGAGTTATATTGTCAGGATCTATTGGATAAGAAGGTAAATTATATATAGAAGTAAAGTTATCTGCAAATAAGTTGGCTATAGCTTCGCCGTTATCGGCAGTTTGATTATTCAATTTCATCTTTTGTGGTATGTTATGACCATTTTTATATTTACTCCTAAAATATGACCAAAAATAATTAAAGTCCTTACATATATTACTTTGCACGCATTCTATATAAATAGAATAATCAATATCCATTTTATTCTTGGTTCTTTCCTTTAAGAGTTCATATTCAAATCTATCCAAATCATTGTTGAAGATTTTCGCTTTTTGCCTAAGCTTTTCTTTTTCCTTTAAGATTTTAATCAACGAAGTACTGAACCACACTGGGTATTTTCTTTTAAAATTCTTTTGAAATGGGACAAACTCTTTTATAACGTGTTTCAAAATTTCGTAAAACTTACGGACTTGTTCGTCCACTGTAACACAGTTTGAAAATTCCACTTCCCAATTAATTTGGACTAAATGAGAATTATTTTTTTTGTAATCAGCCTTAAAGAATTTGAATCTGGCATTCGACTTTGGGATCAATATTTTTGAAGACCCAGTTGCAACTTTTACAAGCAAAGGAGGATGATGTTTATCAACCATAGATATAATTTCTTCTGATTTGAAGACTGAAATTAGTTCAGAAGAGTTAGACAAAACTAAATCAAGCATTTTAGTAAAACCGTTAAGTATATGATTACACTGTATAAGACTGCTAGACGACAGGAAATCAATAAAAACATTTTCAATATGGTTGTTATAATTGTTCGGAATGTTATGCATATTAATATGATTTAGTGTCCAAGCAATTTTACTCATATTAAAGTCACCTATAATTATGACTGAATCCAGTTTGTTTATAAACGTATTGACTTTTTCAACAAAATGCTGTAGGTGATTGAACTGTACTGGTGGAGGTAAATATACGGCACCCAGATGAATTTTTCTTGTTGACGTAATCTCTATAGTTATCCAAAGATCCTCGCAGCGGCTTTCAAATGTATAGTTTCGAAAGGAATTTAATGAACTAAGCACAGCTATAAGTACACCACCACCCTCCTTACCCTCCGAAAAAGTTTGATGTTCTCTATCCCTCCTAAATACCTGGTATCTATTGTCAAATATTTCAGAATCAAATATGTTACTATTAAGCCAGGTTTCAGTTAAAACAACACTAAAATTGTTATTTAAAATATTCCTATGAATTTCTGACAGCTTGGTACGCATGCCTCTAATATTTTGATAATACAAAGATAAGCATTTAAATTTTGACGTATATATAGTAAGTTATTAAAAATGTATTGAGAAGCGACTGTACTAATACCGATTTCAATTTCAATTTTCGGTTACTCGAAATTATTTTAAAATAAGCATGTGTCCTTATAAGTTAATTAATTAAAGATAACTATATTAAAACTAAGTTTTCAAATAGTTATAAATGAACAATTGAAATTTGAAGGACTTTGGAAAACAATGCGTTCCTTAGGGGTAAGAAAGGATGCCCTCAGTTCTGTTGTTGGTAAAATTTTGTCCCAGAGATAAATGTATCATAAATGTTTTGCTCATTTTATTTGGTGGAAGCATATTTTCTAACAGTTTTACTTTATTTAAATAAAATGAGTAATAAAATGAGGATGGTAAATAAAATGAGGATTTGAACATGTTTCATAAAGAATATGTGACATGTCCTACTTTCTTATAATATTATTATTGAATTCAAATTCAACAGTTCTTAAAATATTAGTGCAACGTTTAGTTGAATGTGAGTGTTATTCGTAGCCATGTTTTATAATTATACACTTTAATAAAATTATAAGGAATTTAGCATTTGCATAATTTATTTATAATATTGTATATTGTAAATAGGTCTTAAACAAAGGTATTCCATCACTTGTCCTTCACATTTGAGAAGGTCGGAAGAAATATGTAATAACTGCTTCAGTCTTTAAGTAAATAATATTAGTATCGGATACATTTATGTTCTTTTAATCAAAAATAACCAATAATGTTTATGATATATGTTTTAAAAGCCAGTCACATAAAAATCTTCAATCATGTTTGTTCATTTAAGTTTAAATTTGCTTGTAATTCTTTTTACTACTAATTAAAATAAAACTAATTTAAATAAAAACAATATATTATAAGCAATGAAATTTACAACTTCTACATATGCTAGACACGTATGTTTATAAACATTTCAATCGAAAACAATGACTTGTAACAAATGAGGTATTTTTATATCGAAACATTTTTACTTACTAACAAAAAGAGATCCATTCTAAGGAACATGTCCATTTTTGACTTAAATATAACCTAATTGCATATTAAAAATAATTAAGTATTGACAATAGTCTAGTACAAGTAAATATCAGTGCTACAATATCCTTAATTTTATTAGTAATTTAGCTTACCTTATTTAGTTAACCTTATCATTGAGGGCTTTCAATTCCGACCAGGAGTAAATTCCTTAATGGCTTGCGGGAACCGTTCCCTTGAGGGTATTTTGGTTATTTCCTATCTTCCTTCGTGCCTTCGTCAAATGGAATGTTTTAATTTCATAAGCAACCAACGATACATATACATAATATAAGTTAAACTGATTCCGAAGGTTGAATGTAATTTATGAACTTGATCGCCACTCAAAATTATTAAACAAAATATTTTCTTATAACATCTGACGTTATGCTTGTAGGTATTTTATGAAAAATAAACATGTTTATTTAATGTAGAGATCAAAATTTCTATATGTTATTTTTATGTTATATTTAAGGTAAATTACAATTTCTTTTGTGACATGTGAAATTATGATTTGTTTTAAAAATAATGTAATTTAAGTATGATCTTGTTATAGAAAAGTCTTTATGGTGTAGCAAAGAGGTTAAGCGTACTTTTATATATCCTTATTATTTTAATAAAGAGTAGTCAACGTTCAGTCTTTTCGAAAGCTTGTTAAGTATAAAGTAAAAATAATAAAAGAAAAACTATTTTTCTCTGGAATTACGAAATCGTTATTGAAATTTTTATATTTATATTATATTGAGGGAATTTCTCTAAAATTCACTGACAATAACAGTACGTTTTCAAATTCATTATATTTGTCTAATAAGAAATAAAAAACAGATAGTTTATTATCTCATTTATTTATTTCCATTGAAATTTTTATATTGCTTTACTATTAAAGAAACGAAAATGTAAATGGTAGCTTTAGCTGCTATCAGCTAAATCTACCATTTACATTTTCGTTTTTTCCAAGAGAGTTCTGAACCTTGTCGTTATAAACATATCTAATTTTGTTATCATAAATAAAAACACATTCGTATCTCTCTTCCCTTAGCAATTGTTCAATCCTTAGTTGTCTTCTAATTTATCATGGTTGAGTGAAACAGTTTGTTCGGATGAATATATTTTATATTTTCGCTGAGGCTACCTGAAAATTCAAATACTATATCCTGTACAATGTTTATAAAACTGGCCAAGAAAACCTGCTACTTCAGACATTTTCATGTGAGTGAGTGCAGTCTATTCTAATATAATGAAATCTTTTTGGACAATATTGCTTTACTAATTCGCCTAAATTTTCTAGTAATCGACTGCTGAATATCTATAACAGATGTTTGCAGCATCACCTTGTATCTGAAATAAATAAAAAAGACATAAGTTCTGGTATATTTACAACATTCCTATTTCCAAAATTGTGTAAAAAAAATGATTTATATCTAACTTGTTTGCGGCCCCAATATCTTAATAAAGTTAATTCTTGAAGCAAAGAAGGTAAGACACCCCCGCCCCATTTTTGAACCACTGTTCTTCCTCATTGTAAATATAACAAATATTTCTGATTTTTCCTTGATTATTGCATTTGAATAACCATATTATTTACTTCTTCAAGTCCTCGTATTGACTTAAAAGCCATTTTATTTTTTAGTATATTTAGTTTTATTTTTTTTAATACTTTAAACCTACTTTATGCTAGGTTTAGGTTACACTGAATTTATTAGTAAGCATTTTCCTTATTCCGAGTTTATATTTGATTTATTGTTAACCCTTATTTAAAGTAAGGCCATAAAGCAGTTAGTACATATTTCTGACCGGTTCAAAATTTAAGGTCAAGTATTCAAAAACCTTTGTTTAAGATCTATTTACAATATAGTAGATAAATTATGCAGAGGATATATTTCTTAAAAATTTATTTGAAAGGAATAATGATAAAATATGATTACGAATAACATTTAAATTTACTTTTAACTATTATTTTACGAACTTCTTTTAATATTTTTTTGTCTCAAATGTAAATAAAACTAGAGCCGTTGAATTTATTTTTATCAACGTTATACCGGATGCTCTAATTAAACTAACTCTGTTTATTAAAGAAACTTACAGCGTATAAAATAAATTAGACTGAAGTGAAATAATGAAGTACAAATATTACTCTTTTGATATTTTTTTTAATATTATGAGTTTTTTTTGGATGTTCAATATAATAAATATTATACTAATTAAAAATATAAATTATAATATACATGTTTGTTATTACTATATTCACCTTTTCTTTAACTGAATTTATAAAGATAAGGTAAAACTTTATTTAAGAATAGTTACTTAATTAATTTACGCAATAGGTAGTACACCTATTCAAATGTACAACAATCATCACCGAAAATATTATAAGAAATGAAAAGTGTAAATGAGAGGCAACACATTTGCGATGCAGATTGCCTTATGCATTTTATATTTTCTGCCACACGGCAAATAATTATAACGTTGTAAGCTTTGCAATGTTTTGTGCCTATATTTACATAACATTATGCTATTTAGTACATTTTAATTCTGAAATGTTTAAAATATTTTTCGTTGAATCTAAAACAAATAAATAATATTCTTCTGATTTAATTCATTCTGAATTTTAAAGTTATAGAAACAAAAATTAAATAAAAAAAACATTAGTAGTACTCCAAAGTAGTATAACACTATGTTGTAGCAGCATCTTGATCAAGCGGTTGAGGAAGAGAAAGAGAAGGGGTCAGAAAGAAACATCTTAAGTGGTCTCTGTGATCTTGGAGATAAAGGTTTATAAATTATTAGGTACTCTCAGAAATCATGAAGAAATAAAAAAAAATAAAAATTTAAAGTAATTGAAAAATTTACATATGTCACATAATTAAATACCACGAAATCCAGTTTAAGACGTTAAAACTAATTGAGTAATAAAACTATGACACAAAACGACAAATCTATCACAGTAAAAAGCTAGATAAGCTACTCAAAGTAAGATCACATCGATTATCACTATTCACACCTCCAGAGCTTCCGATCTTAAACGAGTATGACACAATAATCTCTGAACCTAACACTTGATTACTAATTTATAGGAATTGATGCCTACTAATTATTTAGAAATATCCTCGAATCCTAACAGTACTTTATATTTTACACTAACCAGACAAATATTTACAAAATGCAGTAAATATTTTTTAAGCATGTGGAACTTGTATAATTTTATTTATGAAAGAGTAATTAATCGGCAAACATTTAATTCATTTCTTCTTCATTATTTTCATATTTATAATCTATATATTCTTGTTTTAAAAAAATGTCACGCTATTAACTCTTTATTATAAAGCACACCACAGTTTGTGAAGAAAAAGACGCATAATGATTTTATTTTGTTAGTACTGTTATAAAATTTAAATATTCCAGTTGTGAAAATACCTAAATACTCTCCAAGGACATCCTAATGCCAATTGAGAAATTCAGTCACGGTTTAGTATAAAAAGCCCGCGGTAAGATTACTAAAATAAGAAGTAAGCGAGACGGAGCACTGTGGCATCTCAAAAACGTTGGTCTACATTATTGACTGCAATATTTTTAATATAAATATTACGGTATATAAGAGAAAGATTATTTAATTGTCTCATTTGCAAATGCTTTTTTTCGAGAAATTTAAAATTTTCTATGATTACAATATAAAATGTTGGGGCATTAAATTTTAATAAGTTTGAACAAATAGTAAGAAAAAATTATCTCATTTCTGGAACATGTTATATTATATTTTTATTTCCTTGAACTTCACTTTTAAGCACAGTTATTGTTTCTTATGTTTCGTATATTCTTTGTAATCTAAAAGTTAGTATAAAACACAATCAATAGAGCTGATGCCTTAATTATACCGTAAAACTTTTCCAACTTTTCCATACGATCCAATATGAAGTTTAAATAAAGCTATCTAAAACCAAACCATCACCATATAAAATCAAACCGAACTATCTAAAAACAAACCAAGTAACAATTCTTTATTAAAAATAAAGTATGTATAAGAAAAGTTTCGTCGATAAACCATCATATTCATTAAAATTTCGCATCTGAAATGCAATAATTATTTTAATTTTCAATGTTTCCTGCAATGAGTTATATTAAAAAATCTGTATTCCATTTAAGTTCTTATTTTATTAACCGACTTCTTCAAAAAGGAGGAGTTTCTCAATTCGGCCATATATATTTTTTTTTATGTACGCAGGTGGGTCAAAAAGTTCGCGGAATGGAGGGTAAAAAGTAAGAAATAAAACACAAAAATATTTTTCCTTCTCAATGTATTCCCCCTTAACTCTAATACATTTATTAGACCTATCAATTAATTTATTAATACCATCGAAAAAAAATGATTTCTCTTTGTCGTCAAAATAGGCCGAAATAGCGCTCTTCACTTCTTCATCACTGGAAAATTTCTTCCCTCGAAGCTCTTTTTTCATTTTTGGGAACTAATAAAAATCACTAGGGGGTAGATCTGGGCTATAGGGAGGATGGTCTAAGATTTCGAAGCCCATTCTTTGAACAGCAGCCATCGCAACTTGCGCCTTGAGCACAGGTGCATTGTCGTGCAAAAGGAGCACATCTTGGGTCAATTTTCCCCGTTTTTTCTCCCTCACAGCAACTCGCAGACGTTCTAATAATTTAGCGTAGTACTTCCCAGTTATAGAAACACCCTTTTCTTTATAATCAATAAGGAGGATTCCTTCTGAATCCCAGAAAACAGAAGCCATGAGTTTTCCAGCCGACGGAGACCCTTTAAATTTTTTCGGGGGTGGTGTGCCCTTTTTGTGCCACTGCATGGAGTCTTGTTTAGACTCAGGCTCATAATGATGAACCCAAGTTTCATCGCCAGTCACAATTCGGTTCAAAACTTCATCCTTTTGACTTGTTGATTGACGTGTAGCTCAGTGAATTATGACCAAATTGTTTTGAAACTTAGTATTTATACTCTTAATGAGTGTCACAACTACACCGATTTCTTCGAGGTTTCTGAACCGATTTACGTAATTCTTTTTTTGTTTGATGCGGAATAGTTTCGAATTGGTCCCGTAAAAAATTGATTTAGGTTGGCCCATTAGTTTTTATTTGATGAGCATTTTTGGTCAAGTTTTGAACTAGCACATCCGGTAGGAAATCAAAACGTGCTGTGACTAACGACATCTGTTGTTTTTGATATGTGAAGTCTGACGCGCTGCTGCTAGCCGGTTCTCACGTTGCTGAGCAAACTCGGTTGTTTTGAAATGCTTTTTTAAGAATGTTATTAAAAAAAGCTTTATTTTCACCTTAATTTAAAATAATACTTCCTCTTTGGAGCTTGTGAAATATAAATTGCTCTCAAATATAAATTGCCTTAAAAGTGCGATTATAACAATTATAAAAAAAATGTTATTTGCAATTAATAAAATATTTTTTTCTTTGTTACAATATTTATGGCAAGACTAGATAGATATTGGTTTTAATAAACTTTGTTTCAGCATTTCGGAACACATGATTAGTCAGGCGTTTATCGAAAAATTACGTGTAAATTTACGGTTGTCATTTTGGGTAAGGAAGTCTAAGTTAATCATTTTAGATTTCATAAATATAATAATAATAATAATAATATCAGGACAAATTACACACATTGATCTAACCCCTAAGTAAGCAAATTATTTGCTTGTGTTAAGGGTGTTAGACAACGATACAAATACATAGAAATACACATATAAATACTGAGAATATATTTAATAAACGACCAAACCCAGAAACACAGACATCTATGCTCATCACATAAATGCCTGTCTCTGCCGGGAATCGAACACGAGCCCCAATGCGCCGTGACACGTTAGGCGTCTGCGCTAACCACTCGACCAACGGGGCGGTAAAATATGAAAACATTATTTAAAAGTTGTAAGTTTTTCTTTTTAAATATTAATAGTATATGTATAATACATACAAAGTACTAAATTTGGAACAAAGACGTGGGATAGAATAAAATATTTCATTATTCTTGTTGTATGCATTGTTTCAAATTATGATTCAACCACAGCGAGGAGTTATAGGAAGCAGTTCGGGCCAACGAATTTAATATTAGGCGCGTGCTAACAAAGTTTACAAACGGACAATACAGGTGGAAAGTAGGTTATAGTTTGTTCAAGGTCGAGTTCAATTTATTCAACCAGATAACGAACAAACCTTGGAAGTTTATTCTTGAACTTTATTATTTCAATTTATGTCAGTTAGTCGTTTTGTAAGTAATCGAAATATTAAGTTTTAAATACGAAATAGGCTTTTTTTTTCAAAAGTGTTAAATTAGGTATATGTCTACTCTCCTATTTTCCAGTGCACAGAAAATAATTTCTTGTAATCACATTTGTACCTAAATTATAACAGTTAAATAAGCCAAAATTCAGCAGTGGTAACGGTATCTACGAGTTCTTCATTTATCTATCTAAATTTTCATTTGTTATCAAGCTTAGCCTGCAAGGAAGAACAAAGTTAATGCTACTTACCTTAACTTAAATATAAATGTCAAATATAGCCAGTGTATTACAAACATATTAAATCATTTCGTATATTAGAATTAATTTATGTTACATGAATTTAAATTCTGCTAGCTTCTAGATATTCAGCTATTTAATCATTTTTATTGTTATGTTTGTGTATGACTTTCTTCTGTTAGTGTTATAAACTTTAAGTATATAGACATCTCGCATCTTTGAACACACCTGTAATTTCAACTCTGTAAAGAATTTTAGACCCCACTGGTAACAATTTAAAACAATAAACATGATAAATAAACGGTACATCTGATTTCTGACACAATTAATTTGTTTTTTCAGATGTTAAATCAGATCAGAAATATTGTAATCACTGAAAAGTTACCGTAGGTACCATACACGATATACTTATATTAAAACAAGTTATGCTTATACTTTATAAAAATAAAAAAATAATAATAATTAAAAAAAATATATATACATATATTAAAGGTATTTTATTATATGAATTTGTTAATGATTAAATTCACTCATCAACTTTGCAATTCCATTTCATTCTTCCATTGAAGACCTTTTTTGCATTCCTTGGTTTATGAGTTCTATTTACTTAGGGAGGATATTTTAGCTTATATCTTCATTTATTATAGATTCATATTTTTTTTTAATATGATCTAGGGCAATGCTTGACTACATTCCACCTGATGGTAAGAGGAATGTAGTCTTAGGTGATAAGGTCAACCTATTCACCCGCATTATATTTGGTCGGAAATACCGAAGCAGGCAAATAGTTATTACGTAAATATAATTCATTAGAAGAGAAGGAATCCGTGCACTTACTAAGTGTTCATCTTTGCCCATAAATATTATAATAATAGATAAGGTAAATGTTGCGCTGTTCTCTTTGAAGAAAGAGGGATTAAATATCGAGAAAAAAATAAAATAGATAAAGAAATCCGTTAAATTCCGTTGTACTTCCCAGATCAAGCTAGCTGGAAAAGAAGCTTCAAGTTAATTAAGTATAGCTTGTTCTAAGGTTACACATATATATTTTATATTAAGATGTTTCAAAAATATATTAACAAACAATTAAATAAATGATAAAATTCTGAAAAACCGAACTGTAACCAGAACTACAACCACCAGGTTAAAAGCAATAAATAATATTAATATTTTTAGTCATCACTAAGCATTTTCTTTAAAAAAAAGATTTTCTTTAACAACGATATTGAGACCAAAGTCACCAAGTAATTATAACATTAACTTACTAGCTTTGTCCAGCAACTACGTCTGCCCCTCCCCCCCCCTACCCCCTCCCAGTTCCTAATAGAATCCTTCTATTTTATCATCACTAACACCTCGTATAACATTACCGTTTAGAGTACAACGTAGGAGTTTTAGAGTACAACGGAGGAACTTGGTTAGTAGTTTCATATCTATACTATATCCTACCAATCAGTTTAAATACTTTGTACTTGAATTTATCGTAATTCTTAAGGGATTTCATAATACAAATAGCTGATATGCATTTACAAACGCAATTAAAAGCTAAAGGCATAAGTTGTTTTAATATAACTATATAGTCTACCGTACGTACGGTAACTTTCGTGTCCATCGATGTACACAATACATCGAATTCTAATTTGTTTTTTCAGAAATTAGATGTACAGTTTTTTTAATATATTTATTGTTTTAAATGGTTACCAGTGGGGCCTAAAATTCTTTATGGAGTTGAAATTACAGGTGTGTTTTAAGATGCGAGTTGTCTATATACTAAAAGTACATAACATAGTGTACATAAAGTACATAACACTAACAGAAGAAAGTCATACACAAATATAAGAAATTTGACAAAACGAAAAAACCACAATCCTAATAATCTCAAATAGAATACTCGTAGAGGGGCTTAGAGAACATCGCTAATAAAATGATCGTAAAAGTACATTTAGTACTATTCGCCGACAATGCGAGTGGAATTGACTTCGAGCTTCGAGACAACCCGTCTATTATCCCTCAGCGGGGTTGAGGCCAGATGAAATATTCGAAAACCGTTTCTTAATGTAGTAATAAATTAACATTATATTTTGTATTAGTCCCTTCATATATAATGATTGATTGATTTACTTATGTGTATTTACTTTTTCAAAACGCTAAAATTTTCTTACTTTCTTGTAATCTATGTGATTCAATACCAAAAAAATATATATATATTATATATATATATATATATATATATATATATCCTCAAATAAAGTGACATTCAAAGGAGGAGGAGGGTCAAAATAAGATTTAATAAACTGTAGTAATCGCAGATTTTGATCATTAGAAAAATAGAGATGATGGTGCTTTTTTTTACTTTAATGTCATTTCTATTAAAAGATTATTAAAAATATATATTACTAAAAGTCGTTCGTAAATTCATTCTTAATTCAAACATTTAAATGAGGTAAGGAATATTTAACTTTAAGGCCCGGTAAAAGTGTTGTTTTTTCTTAAATATTTTGAAGGTTCGTCACGAAACTTTTGAATTCGTAGCCGTAGACCAGTGTTGACATATAAAGATCAAAAATTTCTGATAGCACGATGATATTTATGTAAGATATTAATACTTTTGAAAATTACAAACATTAATTTTATCATAAAATGTATATTTTTTATGGGAAACTTATTAACCGAAATTGGCAACAAATATAATACAAATAAAAATCTGAGTCACCTTAAAGAATACCTACTATTGGAAGGATATTCAATAATAATAAAAATACACCGAATTTAAATAAATTGAAATGAAAAGTTTATTCGGACAAGTGGAATTCAATTTAAAGTAATAGATATTCGGTTGATGTTATAATGTGAAGTAACTGGAGAAGCGCTAACTCTCAGAAATCACAGTTTAAATTGAAATGTATTAGTTTTAAGTAGCAAATAAACAAATTTATTTCTTAATATAATACAAACGAAACATTTTGATAAACTATTTTAAGTGCAATTATTAGGATGGTTTTGAATAAACAAAAGACTCGTCCTTATGCATGTAAATATTGAACATTAAATGTTATATAATTCATTCAACATATACAGCTAATTACAAATTAATATTAATTATTATGATCATATTAAAAATGTTAAAATATAACAATGTGCAATTCAATATACTCGGTTTTGATAGCGATGATACACTCCCGGGGGAAATTAAACTTTGTTATTATGTTCATCCAGTTTATTGAAAATTTTTGCATTTCTGAAACTATTTGAGATAATTGTGGCTATCTTCAGTTACTCTATTCTAAAAAATATAATACTTTTGATATTTATATTATTATGTCTTGTAAGTTTTGCACCAATTACTAGTAGTACTTACATGCACCAATTACTTGAACCAGAAAGTTGTCTTAATTACCAGAAGGTTCTTACGATATCCCATAAGTTGTGTCTGTTTAAGTTCTGTTTTTCTTCATTATAAAGTTAAAATACAATTAAAGAAGTAATATTATAAATATAAAAATAAAATATTGGCGAGATTTATATAATAAAAAAATAATAACATTCAATTTAGTACATTACGAAATACATAAATACATAGATAATGAATTATGGAATTATTAATAGTTTTTATTGTAATGAAAAGAATCGAGGGTGGCATAGAAGAATAAGGCAAGACAAAAGAGAAACCAAGGACAAAACGGAGTTGGTCTTCTATTAAACATACTCATAAGGCTTGTATCAAATACTTCCTAAAAGTTAAATATGGTTAACTATTCAAATGTACTCCTAAACATGAAGAAGAAGAAACGTCAAGAAGCGATACAGTAAGAACCGGCTAAGTTAGTCATACTAACGCACAATTGTAATGGTAATGAGCCCTCCTTACTATTACTTATAAAAATGGCAAAAAAAATACTTTTATTATTTTTATTTTATCATTAAATTTTAAATATTTAGTGGTTATTTCAAGCGTCTACCTCTTGCCGTCATTAAAATCGAAAAAAATAATCACGTTTCTTGTATGGAGCCCCTAAAAAAATATTTTATTTCCATTTAATTATCATATTTGAAGTGAATATATAACTAAATATTCGGTGAACATCTGAAGTATCTATCTGTTGCTTATAATAGATATAAAGCAAACACATTTTGTTTGTTGTATGGGAGTCCTCCGCAAATATTTATTTTATTATGTTTTCAGTATTTGATGTTATAACGGCCACACAGAACAGCAGAAGTACATTACCTATTCAAATTTCAACTGTTTACGTATCAGTTCATGAGATACAGTCTGGAGAAAGAGAGATTGACAGACGAACAGGAAGTTTCAGTAATAGAGTTCTATTTTTACCTTTGGGCACAGAACCCTAAAAATACCAGATATACTTTTAATATAAATGATACAAATTAAAAGAATACTGATTCAATGATAACTAATGGTCTTTGAAAAAGAGATAATTAAAGTTAAAAACACAAGCAGACAATGCGTTTGATCGGGTTCATATTATTTTCATCAGTAATGAACTACTCAAAATTGTAAATAGCCATTTAACCTATTTTAATATATTTTTTAACAATTTCCTATAAACTGCCATACATCCATACTAATTCAATAAGCAAACTCAACATTCAATTTAATTCTTAAGTACTATAACATAAACAAAACAATTTACTTATCTATAATGTCTTACAAAAAAGGTTTGTCATTATAATTAAAAGTTACATACTATCTGATAAAAAAAATATTTGAAAAATACAACAAAATGGTTGCTATTATAAAATATATATTTTTGACACTATAAAGTACTAGATTTATTTTATTATAAGTTTTTTCTCGCCACAAGTTTAAGTGTAGCGTAACCATTAAAACGTTTAAATAAAATTTGCTAAAGTGATTTTAAACTTAAATTATATTGAAGTATTAATGTAAGCTCTATAATCTACATATATACGGAGGCCGAGGCAGACCGCAGCTAATGGCGAGCGGACGTGCCTTAAAGATGTTATAGAACGTTACTAAAATATTGAAGTTTCAAAATATTGTAACTTAAAATTTTATATAAGTGAAATTTCAAATGATCACTTTTATTGAGTCGAAGTAGAAAATATATAATTAAATAGTAGAAAGATTCTGCACTGTATTTCTAATTTAAAAGCGACAAGATACTATAGTTTGTCTTGACAATTTTATTCCGAAACTAACAAACAACATTACGAGTAGCAAAATTGATTCTGAAAGGTATGTACCTTTCAGAATCAATTTTGCTGACTGATGTCAGTTAAATATTTAAATATTTTTGGAATGAGTAAATTGCTAGAACTAAATTACTTACCATTATCTGTTTTTAAACAAACAAATGGATTCTTGAAATATTTTCTACTGGTCAAAAGATACAAGGTCATATTTTCCAATCAAAAGTGGTATTATTGCCTCTTATCTTCTTAATATTATCATTGATTATCGATGTGGTATTTTTAAAAATATATAAAAAGTATCTATTAGACTCTATTATATTATTCGAAAGTGTATTTCTCGGTTTCGTACATTACTTTATTTAACTTTTACTAAAAGTACAGCTTCATTTGCTATTTCGCTGGTCAATAGGTTGATTATAATTTTAAATTTTTTAGCTGCAAGGCACTTCCTTAATTTGTAATACTATCAGGTATTGGTAATACTATGAGATAAAACAATTATTTCCTACAATATCTTTCTGAATAAAACATTATTGCTTCTTTTGTTTTGTTCTAACTGATGGCCGACAGATATCTCGATATATCTCGTTTTGAACACCATTACGATAATTCTACAAAGCATTTGAAGCGTCGGATTAAATTTAAGGTTTATAAGCAAATTCATATTTGAGTGATAATGACAAATCCTCAACGAATGATAAATTCTCATTTGCCCGAACAAAGAATATTAAAAATATTATTTATATATTTTGTATTCTCATCAGTCATTCAAGGTCCATTTATGTTATTGAAATAAATCCTTACTCATGCTTCTACTTTAGGTAGAGGCTGGTTGGTATTTTTGCTTTGAGTTATTGTCGTATAATTAATTGATTGGGATGCATTATGTTTTTTTTCTTCACTGGATTAAAAGTGAGGACTTGCTACATTTTGAGGACAAAGTATAAGAAAACCCCGAAATTGTATTTAATTTACTAGTAAATTTTCTGTATTAATGTTTTCCAAGTTTAATTTAAATTTAAATATAGCTGAATAGAACTATATGAGCATATCATGGTTTCACAGCTACTTTAAAATGAAGAGTTGAATTTACCAGGTAAGATTAAAATGTAACATTATTATTTCACATTTGTAACTATAATTATAGCAGGTAATTGTTAATCTATTTACCTTCTATGTGTACATTTATAATTAGGGTTCCCTTCATATACTTATCTAATAACTGTTCCATGATAATGGCTCTCAACAAATCAGGTGATTTTCAAAAATAAATAATAATTATGAGAATATAATTTATTTATTTAAAATGTATTCTTATATTAAAATAAATATTATAATAAATTATAATTGTGAATTTTATAAATTGTACCTTACCTATTTTCAATAGTGTTCTAATGATTTGGAATAAGACAAAATGTGAGATGCAAATTGTGGGTTTTGATGTTTTACATTTTAGAAAGCTGAAAATATAATGTTTTCAAAAATTATAAATAATCTATACTATTTAAGTCTTCTTAAGAAACTAAACATCAGTCATTAAAATTAATAATTTCAGAACAAATTTGAGCACAATTTTTGATCTTCTAAGTCCAATAAATTATATGATTTTGGAGCAGCTTTTGTAAATTTCTTAAAATATATGTAGATATTAGTTATTGTCTCGGTTACCATAATATTAGAGGAATGTGATAATTTGAGATATAATAAGAACATAAGCAGAAGTAAAGATTTTGATATATATCTACAGGTAATATTTAAGATGTCAACTTAAAAGTCTATCTATAATTGTGGCAGTGATTTTGAAACAACGTATACCATTCGCCTCGCTTATGCTCGGAATGCTGAGTGAGTGGAAGCTCGGAGTATTTATACATATCTTCGCAACACCATCTAGCCACGAAGTAAGAAAAAATTGTGGGAACTTACGGTATTTTCATATATATATATATATATATATATATATACATTTTAGCTATACAGAAATCCTATAAAAATCTGTAAACCAGTATAAAATTTCATCAAATGAACATTCTAGGGCGTGAGAATTGGAATCGATATATACGATTACTGATTGTATTAAATTACTTAATTATTATTATTTTAAATAATAAAAAAAAATAACTAAAAAATACTTTTTTTTTATTAAAAACACCTGAATCACAATCACCTGATGGCAAGGTTTTGTAGCCGCTCGGTCTTTTGCTATATTAGAGGATGCACAAGAGCGTGGCCAACTTTTAGAAGGAGTTGCGCCCTCTTTTTAAGTCTATTAATCTGGAAAATTTGTGTACAAAATGGTATTTATGTATAAAAATATGTGTTTTTGTTAAATAATCTTGTTTTCAACATAAAAAAAAAAGATTTTTCGTTATTTCTTTTCCCATATTCTACGATATCAGAAGGATTTTCGATACATTTGTCATCGAGTGTTTGATATGTAGTTAAATTAAAAAATACCATAGCCCTACTTAAGCATGGTTAATTGAAAGGGCGTCACGGTGAGTGCGAAAGCGATTCCGTGGCATCCCACTCAGGCGATGAGGTTGATCGTTGATTGTTTTAGTGGGTAGCCTTAAAAATGGTTAATTGAAAGTATGGTAAAAAACCGTTGATATATTTACATCAGAAAAAAGAAAATTTTATGATTTTTTATTCGTTATGGTGCTCTCGTATTCTTTTTTTATAGTTTTAGGTTTTTTTTTACTAGACTTATATGAAAAACTACATAATAAGATTCATGGTATAAAATAATAGATTAAGTGATTACAATAAACTCGGTATTGTTTCCCTTCAATTATATCCGAAGCTAAACTTGCATTTGTATGGTTTTGGTATTGTAGTGATGATTTCAAACATATCCATTATGGAAACACTACCTTAAATTTAGTTTCATTTAATTACCTTAAACATAAGTGAATACCAATATAACATACAATTTAACATACCTATATTAAATGTTTATATATCAATATTCATAAGGTATGTAAAATGTAAAACCTTTAACATTTTTTTTTACATATACAAAATAGTTTCATGTTATTAGTATCGAAGTAAATACTTAATAGACAAAGTTTTAATATTTAGTGCAACAATATCCGGGTTTTAATATCATAGTATTGACAATGCATCCGGCGGGAAATCAGACATTCTGATTATACTCTATAATCCAAACTCTTCAATATCGAAGCTGCAACTTTTTCAATGCAAAGAGTAAATTTGTAAATTTCTTTTTACGTACTATTGTAATGATGTGACTGATAAAGTATTTTCATATTTATTAAACAAAATATTTATATATATAATAAATAATCACGGCTAAGGCGATAAAGAATTTAATATCTTCGCGGCAGAGAGAAAATTTACACTTTGCATTTTTGTGGCTTCTGGATATTACTAAAGGTCGGATTCTTTATAATCTTATAATATTATATGAAATTAAGGATAAAATATTCGGCTACAGAGAAAAAAATATTTAAAATAATACCACTAAAATGCCAAATATAGGTATATGCCGTTTGTATTTTGAGTAATTTTTCAGTGATATACTTTTAACGCCACATTAGTTAAAAATACTGTTTAAATAAAAAATATTTTAGTTAGTTTATGATTAAAATAAAATGTTTTTTCAACTTGAAACGATGTGCATCACAATTTTAAAGGCACATCTCGAAAAATAATTATGACTGCATATTTTTATAATTTGTTTGAGGTTTTTTCCTATTGACGACATCGGAAGGTGTAAAAAAGGCTTCTGTAATCATAGTTACAGTATGATTTTTTGAATCAATTTCATTTTAGTAGAAATTTGATTTAACATATTTTGTTTTAATGTTAAACATTTTTAATGTTATTGAACTTATTACTTTATTATTTAATGTAGTTGAATATTTATATATTATTATATATAACTAATGACTATATATTCTGTTACATTTAATTTAAAATTTTATGAAATTACAATTGAATGTTTTCTCTCCGCCGGTGGACGCGGCTGTCTGAGTCATGAGTCGCACCGTAAACCTGTGTCCTCGTATAGAATGATTTGGTAATTATAGTTTGTAATATTTATTACTATTACAATTGTCAACCCATATATATTTACTTTATTTTACCTATTCTTTTTATTGTTTATTTTTTTATATTATCTTGGTTTATTATCATATTATACCCCTTTTCATTTATTATTATTGTAAAATTTCATTTTATTTGTTAATTTATTTAATTATAATAATCATAAAGATGCCATTGAAAATCAACACGAGGTTTCCTAATCCAAGTCGTTGCTGAATGGCATACCTGTTAGAGCACAGCACTGGGGTCAGACACTAAATGCGGTTGTTTTTATTTGCATATTATTATTAGTTTTTTATTTTATTTTTCCTCAATTCGGTTTTTTATTATTGGTTTCGTTGTTTTATTGCTGTTGATATTTTATTTACAGATTTTCTATTGTGTTTTTTTTTCTTTACGGTTTTTGATTTATATCCATAATTTAGATATAAATTAATATCGGTCTGTAACTATGTGCTGTGTGCTAAACATAGATTCTATTATATTATATTTTCGGAACGGAATAAATTAAAAATATCTATACCTAAATAATAAAAAAATAAGATCCACTTAGTTTCATTGTTTAATAATAATGTAATCTTCATGACATTATATTTAATATCCGATAATATCCCAAAATAGAACTGTAGGAGAATGTAAAAGTTCCTTCTTTCTATATTACCATACTCATATTTAATACTATACGGTACGGAGAACCTATAGGTTTACCATATTCGCTTAACTTGCAGTTCCTTTTCAGATCTGTATGAGCATATAAACGTTATATTAGGTTCAGTGTTGTGAAGGTTACTTTTTAGAAAATATAATAACATAATAGTAACCTTTTCCCTTTTTGGGATTATAAGAAGTTTTATTTTCTAATTCCGAGGTATTTTGTTTATTAGAAAAACTACGAACCAGTTAGTTAAATGGCTTTATTTCAAATTAAGTTAATATTATTATTGTTTTTTGTTGCCGTTTTTGCATTAAACTTAAACTTGGAGATGTCCTTTTAAAAACAGGAATTAAGTGTCACATCGTTTTTATCTCGTGGGTGTGCGAATATAAGTTATAATCCGTTAAGTTGGTATAAGGATTAGTTTTCCCGAATGTTCACTTAACTATTCAACATGTCTCTTAAAAATTAAAAAATATATATATTTAACGTTATTTTTCGGAGAATATAGATTTACATATGGTGAAATTATTGTAATATTGGTTTTAACTCACTAAAAAGTTTTTGTCTAAATAAAACATTATATTTTATTTGCTAAAATATTGGCGTAATTTCTAATAAAATAAATGTGGGCTAAATTCAATTAATGTAAAATATTAGTTAGTCCATACGTATTTAATACAGCTGTTTATTAACAATTTACATAGGCTAACATATCAGTTGTATAGTAGTCCTTTTTTTTGACACAATATATCGTGAGACAAAAGTTTAGCAAAAGTTTATATCTTCTTTTTAGTTTCATGAAAGCTTAATATGTGTAACTGAGTGTCATATAAGATACATTTATTGAATAGTTTCTAAAAAATGTAAAGGTTTCTTCAGACAACATAGTGACACAAAAGAAACCTCTAAAAAGTAAAAAAATCTAAATGCATATACATATGCCTTACTTATATTTTAGTAAATATATTGTTTACTCAAAACAGCTAATACAAAATAAAATATTATAATTAATATTGTAGTAATGAAAACTGAAATATAATTTAGTTAGTTCGAAAGACAATAGTAAGGTTGGCGCTGCTCTGTTAGCTGATCCCCAAGGTATTTCTTAGTAAGTCCCATTAATTTTTAATTTCATTAGTAAAATTTTTATTCAATTAACATCATCGCCTTTACTTTAGTTACCGGTAGGACAACTACTAAGCTAAATAGAAATTTGAACAACAGCTTTGGTATCGCAGGCCTTATATAATAAATAGTCGTTGATAAAAACTACACATTTAAGTAGTTTACTTAGTATGGATGTTCAGCTAATTTTTAACAAAAAATTACTGAGATTAATAGTTTTTGGTTTTTTGTTTAGAATTAAAATAAGTCTAGAACTAGTCAATATAATAGTCAGTCAGACAATGGATGTTGATACAATAAACTCTATTTAAATCCTCAGCTCGGAGACGCAGTGCAGTGATTTCCCGAAGGACTACACTCAGAACTGATACATCGATATTACGACCGCCTTCTAATATAATATAACAATATCCCATTTATGTTCTTTACCAGCATTATTTTATACAAGATAAATTCAGCTACGCTTTATAGCGTAAACTAATATTAAAGACACGATGTTAAGAATTTATGCTGTTATTCTCGGAAGAGACAAAATCTGGTTTAGGATAGCCTAAGCATAGCCTTCTAATCTGTTACATAAAAATAGAGTCTGTCTTCCATTTGAGCCACGAGACGGTTTTTCATAGGTCGAGGGTTAGAATCTCTGCCTGTATCGGTTTATTTTACATTCTATATTCATAAAAAAATAAATAAGTTAACATGGCTATAAATGTTTATAGACATTTTGAAACATACAATTGCTTTTGTACCTGTGCTTAGAATGTTAGATTTCATATTTTCTAACCAAAATAGAATATATACTGAAATATGTAAAAATACCTAGCTAGTCATTAGTAGCCATTTTTTACATTTTGGCTGAAGTATGCAAAGGTTTGTATGATTTATTTTATAAAATGTTTATTTTATATAATATTTTCTCAATATTTTTTCATCATTAATAGATCTGAGCGTAGTAAATATAATTTACTTTTTTTTACTTCAACTAAGCTCCTCACATTGGGGTTCACAGTTGGGGATATCGTCACTTGAGGGTATTTTAACTGTAATTTGTCAAATGCCTTCGTCAACTTGAGTATTTAAAAATATATGATCTTCATATACTTAAAATATAAATATTAAACATTGTACTCCTAATTAAGATAATTGATTAATTGTCAATCTTGTTTTAAAGAACATACATACCATGAAAAATTAAAAAAACAATTGGCGTTTGCATTTTTGAAGAACCTTCAGTTTCGAATCAGACCAACATTAACAGAATTTAGCGTTGATTTAAGAGAGTTTATGAAATAACAAAACAAATATTGAATAATATGTGTCTTAGTATTAAGGGTTAAGGTTTTTTTCTTTAGGAAGAAATTTATTAATAAATCTTTCTAAACAAGTCGATCGAGTAGTTATAGAAATAAATATAAGTTATTACTTAATTATTGACACACATCGTAATTAATTTCGATTCTTGAGTAGTTTTGATTAATATTATGGATTATTTTATTATATTGTCACGATATGATATGTCACGTATATTGATTGATCGACAGAATAGATAAAAGAACCTTTGTAAGGCATACGTTTGTTTACACTATTCTAAAACAACAAAGTTTTTTTTACCGAGCGAAGCCAAAACAGCAAAAATCACAAAACTCTGGAAGTTGTCCTAAACATTTTATAAACTGTTTTCTGGTTGAACACCGCCTTTACATAAGTAGCCTTGATCTAGATATTTAACATAAAATTGTCCAGTGCATTACTTTCCATTCTACTACCATTCCATTCTACTAGGTAAATTATTACGTAAAAAAATCATTGACAATCAGTATTTTTATTAATTTGCTTCATCTTCTGATTGGCATTATACAAAATAATTTCTAAAATAAAATAGCCAATCTCACAGATCTTCAAAAATTATACTTGAAAGTATAACAAAAGTAATGCTGCAAAACTGTGGATCGATTCTAAATTGGAGAAATATGAACAAATACTTATATTTTGGGTAAATTGATGTTATGTCTTTACATTTTCGAAGTAATCAAACGGCGATGGCTAACTTCTAAAATATACTTCTGAAACTTAACACTTAAGTACACTAAAGTAATAGAAGCATTTAAGTGACCCTTATGTGCTTATAAAGGCCGAGGTTCACCACGACTAATGGTGTATGGGACGCCCTAAAGAAATTAGAGGCGAGCAGATATAATCTATCTTGAAATGTAATACATAACGCAAAGTTTTTGTCATGTCATATATTAGTAGTAGGTAAATCTGGGTATAAAAAATATTATTTAAGATCTTGAAAGATAATATTTTCAAAATATGTATGAACTGAGTGACTGAGCAGGCTAGTGTCTTCCCACGCAGTCTTAATTAATAAAATAAATGTTTTTGAAACGTAATTCAAAGTATATTGAAAAGAATATTTATTTTTTTATTTAACATCTGTCATTATTAAGAGGATCAATATCTGTTAAGGACACGCCTAAGACAAACGCATGAGCAACGTTTATCGCAGCTTCTAGTAGGGAAACGCAGCAGCGAGGCTGGCTGGCAGGCTGCAGCTGGAAGAGTGCTGGTGATCCGCTCGACCACAATGTACGACTTCGCTCACGCTACCTTTTGCATCTTATTTATTCTCGGTAAAGAGTATATATGTGTATCCAACACAGTCGTTTATATATAGTCCATTCTTTTATTTTAACCATCATTAGGGTAGTCAGTTTTTCCTACCAATTAGGCAACGGTCACTGGCCCCAACAATATGAATATACATTTTTTTTTCATGTATTTGGGTTTTTATTATCGCAATTTATACAAAAGCAAAATATTGACCGTTACACTTCCTCGTAAATAAATTTAAATTACATACATACACATATAATACACAATATACATACACATATTAAAAAATATATACATACATACATACTCACATAAAAGACATATTTAAAGACGCTCAAGTTTATTTTTCTGATCTTCTCTTAAATCAGGATAGCAGGCATAAGTATAGTCTAAAATTGGAAAGAGTACAGATTGACCTAAAACAACTTTGGTAGATATTAAGAGAAAATTACGTAATCTTCTCATACATCCCACGGCTGCAAACTTCTTTCTGGTCAACTCACTAATCTGCGAATTCAATGACAAAGTTTGGTCGAATGTGATCCCAAGATTTTTAACTTTAGTGCTATACGGAATAACTTCGCCTTCAAAACTAATATGAGGTAGCTGATAATCGGCAATATGTTCGATCAACCTCGAACTACAAATAATAATGACCTGCATTTTGGAAGTATTTATTTTAAGGCTAAAACTCCCATTTTGAACTACGCGCCAGATGTTGATTTACTTGCAATATAGTATTTGCAAGGTCATTGATACTTGACTGGCGGTAAATTTGAAGATTTTTTGCATACAGGTGGTAGAAAGAATTGATATGAGAGCAAATAGTGTTTATAAACACTGAAAATAATAAAGGGGACAACACGCCACCTTGCGGAACACCAGCACTGACCGCGCTCCAGTCAGAGTACAGGTCATTTAACCGTTCACGTTGCCGACGCCCACGCAAGTAACAATCAAACCAGTGAATTGCCGATGGACATATGTTAAGGCTATTCAATACCGTAAGTAAGATGTCAAAGTCTTTATTTATGAATTTACTCAGTATTTATGATTCTGCAGCCTATTGATTTTGCTGTAGGAGGTTGTGTTGGTATGCCATAACTTTAGGGCGCTGACACTGTTACTACTCATCGACAAAGTCATGTAGCTAAGTGATTTAGTCATGATTCGGCACGTTGTTTAAAAAAAATGTTTATTGGCGATGGGTCTGAATAGTCCAATTTGGATAGATTATAGATAGATCTTGTCGACATAGGCCTAAGGGACGGGCTTAAGATTCGCCAGTCGGCGTTTGGTGTCAGGTTTTTGCAGTTGCCCAAAGGTGTTCCGTAACAGGCGAAATCACTGGTGGCAAGCTGCGCCCAGTGTTAGTGTTAGGGTGGCTGATGTCGTAGTGTTAGGGTGATGAAATGGGTTAAGGAGACCGTTATTTATGTCATATTACTCCTCACACCCTAAGGAATAGAATTATGGTTTCCTTTTCCTTCACTGATTTCGAAAACGTAAGTTTTCCGATTTTGACCATGACATTAAATATTGTAGAAAACTGAAACATGCAGGAGTTATTTGAGATATACGAACTTAGAATAAAAACAGAGTATTATTTAGAAGAAGTATACAAAGTCGGTATAGTAGAGAAATAAGATATAAGTCATCAAGTGTTCTAGAAAAGGATAATGCAATATTGAAGATCAGACAAATGCAAATGTTTCAAAATATCAGGAGAATTTCAAAATATCAGGAGATAACGCAAACAAAAAATGATGAGAAAACTTTATTTACATATTTTATTTGAAGTGGCAATGTCAATTTGGTTTTAGCTGTATGACTACGATTATCGATCGTAGTTTTTATTGAGAATCATGTAATGTCAGCTAGAAGTCCGTTTATCTTAGTATAAGTGTGGCGATGTTAGTGAGGTGGGCTTGAAAGCCTTCCTTCTTTTAATATTTCTCATTGTTGTATTTGAAACTTTGCAATGTGTGTCGCCAGTAGCAAAAAATATACTATATTAGGGCATGAGAAATAACGACAATGACGACATTTTGACGATATAAGATTTAGCGCATTTATCCATTTTTTTTTAACTTGTAACAGCAATTATCTGGAATTATTTTTTCTTTAATATTTGTAAAAGCAAACTTGTTTAGTTTTTAACATTTATTCGAAACTCTAATAACGAAAATATTGAAGATACAAACTGTAAAAACAATGAAAAATGCATAATTTAATAATTTATTACAGTAACTTTGTAATTTCATTTCCTACCCTATTAAACAATAAAAAAAATGTTTAAGTAAATCATGATAAAACTGATATAAAATTTATACAATGAAACGTGTTAACTTCTAAGGGATCAAACCATGCACAGATCTCTAGGTACCCGACGACCCAAACGGTACTAAAAGTGGTCAAAAAGGTAACGCTAACAATATTGAGATAAGAGTTTTATATTTGGTTTGAGCAAATATGACCATGTCTCACTATTTCATGATTCTCACCGTCGCACAATGTGTCGTCTAGAACAAGCTAGCTGGACAAAAACAACTTTAAGATTTCCTAGAAACATTAGTGGGGGTAATTAGGGTATTAGTTGGTTACTACACCAACAACAATTGTTTTGGCATAAGTCATACGTAACATCGTTAATGAGGGTAGTATATAAGACAATTGGGATTAATGCATAATATTGACACGATTGCATCTCCCAAGGTTATTTTAGTAGTTGTGGTAAATTTTAGTGATGGATTCTATTACTTAGGGTATGTACATTTTTTATGTAGTTACAATAAAATTATATTCATACTAAATTAGAACCTGAGCGCCGCAAGTTGCGTTTTCCTTTTAGTCGTCGGAAATTCAAATTCAAAAGACTATTACTAAAAATCCCCACGTATCCCCGGTCTGTATTTTTTTCAGTTGATAGACACATTATTTTAAATTATAATAAAACTTTTTTTGTTTGCTACTTTTTTGCTCAAAAGCTGTTATTAATTTTTTTTCAGGTAGCAGTTTTACAGTCTCAAAAATGCATATTTTCGAAGAATGGGTGAAACATAGAAAAAGTGACCGAAATAAGGCGCTTTTCATGTTTGTTTTACAAGAACATGACCTCAGTGGCATAACTGAAGCATCTGTGAAGGACATCAAGACTATAATTTCCCGTTTTTCTTCGAAACTTTCTGAGAAATGGGAGAATTCTTGCCGAATACGGGATCGTTTCTTAGCTTGTAATGCTAAGTGGCTAGAAAGTGAAAACTTACAGTTTAATGTGTCTTATGACCTTGCAGAAGCATCAACGTCATCACATTCACTGCCTGGTCCCGGGAGACCGCCAGTGGACCTGGCAAACGCAAGTGCCAAAACCAAGCGGCGACGTGTCGATGATTTGGTTCAGTTACGAAGCTCTGAGGAGCTTTTGGTTGCTGCTGAAATAGCGTCTCGTCAATCAGGCAAACGCAACTTCGCAAAACTAATTCGAGAAGTTAGTGAGAATCCTGAAAAGTTCAGTGAACGAAAGTCGAGTGACCTCGAGCAGCAAAGGTGCCTTACAAGTGATGAGGCACTTGCGTATTATATAGACTCTAAGTCTACTAGTCACGCCTACAAACAGACACGGAAGTGGAGTATGCTGGCTGGACATCAGGAATTTCCATCATTTCATAGTCTTCGCAAGGCCAAGAAAGCTTGTTTGCCACCGGATGAACGTGTGACGGTAACTGAGACGCGTAAAAAATGTAAATACTGTAAATATTAATACTGAAGATTATTGTATAGAGGATTCTTCTGGATGAACTTAGTGATGATGACTAATTCCTAAGTTTGTCCTCATTATAATCCAATGAATATTCTTTTTTTAGTAGTAAGTTATAATTTAGTCATTATTTAATAGGTTTATTGTGTACTAATTAATTTTTAATTAAAGTTGTAAATATTAATTAGTTTTATTTATTCTTATAATATAAGTTTAATCGTTAGATAATGTATTTAGCTTTAAATACCTATTAGTTTAATTGATATTTCTTACGAATCGTGCAATAAACACCATTATTTTTAATGAATGCATATTATTTTTGGGTTTTGCATCTTTTATGGGTTTCCAAGTATTTTTATTAATGAAATCATTTATATTAGTATCTAGCAGAGGCTGGGTCGAAAATGAATTGCTAAGAATGAATAAAATTCTCGCTGGTTCCGTTTTGTTTCAAGTTAAAAGTTTTAAATTAGCGTTTACATCGCACTATAAGAGCGGTTGTTAAGATTGTGAATAAGTTTTAATAGTGTTAGTTGAAGGTCAATCGGGAACAAAACATCTACAATGGTGTGAGTGATGTTTTAAAGTATTGATTTCCATTTTAAATGTTATAAATATTAAAAGAATATTATGTTAAGCATTATGTTAAATTTACGCAGTTGCACTATGTTATATTTTCATATAAAGCTGGTTAGATTCAAAGGATGATGAAAAGGAAGTATTAATTAATCGTCTCTAATATAAACCTTAAATTAAATAAATTTAGAAATACTATCAGTTTTTTATAAATAGATAGCCATTTCATACAATATTTTTATTGTTGGAATAACCACAAATCGAAATTAAAAAATGAGTTGCAGCCATATGCAGTAAAAGATCATTAATAAAAAAAAATACAGCTCTTTTTTAAAAACAAAACTCCAATTGTAAGATGGTCACAAAATGTTGAACAAAATAGCTACGAAAAGAGAACTTCATCGGCTTACAATTTTATAATTTATACTCATACTTATCTTTAAAACTAATATCATACTTATCTTTAACACTAATCAATACGGAATAATATCAAGCATCTACAGTATATAACTCGCAATAATTCTGTTTAGGCTACGATATTAGCAACTTTTATTGAATCGCTAGTTTAGATAGTTAAGCGGTTCAGTTTAGGTCGAAAAGACAGCTCATGTTACGAATTGAATGAACGAATTAACGTTAGCGGTTCATTTTGGCTCTTGTCAAAGTCGCGACCTAAACTGATCGTCTTATCAGTCTCATGGTACGAAATATCAAAACGATTCAATGTAGGTCGTAAATTAAATCGTAATTAGAGTTTATCGTAGGCAAGCTGGTCTCCAAAATTGCCTTTACCTATTCGAGAGACTCAACCTTTCCAAAAACGTATTAAGAGTAAAGCGATTTACTCCCATTGGATTTTTAAATACGGAACAGTTATCGAAATGGTATTAGTGTTTTATGGTGCAATTAAAACATATTTCAAAAATGTATTTCCAAATATAATCTCAAACTGTATAATAAGATTCCAGAAATTAAAGAAAAGGTATGATGGAGATAAAAAGGTTTAGAATTTGACTTAAAAAATACAGAAATCCGTTAGAATTCATCATATTTAAAATATTAGGTATAAGTTACAATTTTTAAGTGTCTTATTTGTTTAAAAAATACATAAAATTAACTAATTAAAGCAAATAAAAGAAGAACAATCCTGAGCCTTTGGATAAAAATATTAATTAGGGTGAGTAGTCGCATTTTTCGTCAAAAAATATATTGTATATGTGTCTTATAATTACAATTGTGATTTTATTAAATATACAATAGAATGAAGTCTAGAACTAGTCAGTATAAAAGCCAGTCAGACAATGGATATGGCTACAATAAGGTGTACTCAAACCCTCAGCTCCGAGACGCAATGCAGTGATTTCCCAAAGGACTGCACTCAGAACTGATACACTGATATTATGGCCATCTTCTAATATAATATCATTACAATAATACATGTATGACATTTTTAACTTATCATAAAGTTTTTTATGAAAACTTTTAAAAAGCTAAAAATAGTTTAGCTTATCTAAAACTAAAAAAGACATACAAAAAAGTTTTATTTCTTTTTGTTAGGAAATTCAAATAAATGTACACTACATTATATAAGAAACTGAAGAAAATGTAAATATACAAGTTTAAGGTAATAAATTACACGACATTATGCTATGTTCTCAGTTCACATTATGTTATCGGTTTTATCTACTACTTTTCCATATATACAAAATTTAATACTAAAATCATGTGATTGCTTATATGTTTTCCTTTTAGTCGTCGGAAATTCAAATTCAAAAGACTATTACTAAAAATCCCCACGTATCCCCGGTCTGTATTTTTTTCAGTTGATAGACACATTATTTTAAATTATAATAAAACTTTTTTTGTTTGCTACTTTTTTGCTCAAAAGCTGTTATTAATTTTTTTTCAGGTAGCAGTTTTACAGTCTCAAAAATGCATATTTTCGAAGAATGGGTGAAACATAGAAAAAGTGACCGAAATAAGGCGCTTTTCATGTTTGTTTTACAAGAACATGACCTCAGTGGCATAACTGAAGCATCTGTGAAGGACATCAAGACTATAATTTCCCGTTTTTCTTCGAAACTTTCTGAGAAATGGGAGAATTCTTGCCGAATACGGGATCGTTTCTTAGCTTGTAATGCTAAGTGGCTAGAAAGTGAAAACTTACAGTTTAATGTGTCTTATGACCTTGCAGAAGCATCAACGTCATCACATTCACTGCCTGGTCCCGGGAGACCGCCAGTGGACCTGGCAAACGCAAGTGCCAAAACCAAGCGGCGACGTGTCGATGATTTGGTTCAGTTACGAAGCTCTGAGGAGCTTTTGGTTGCTGCTGAAATAGCGTCTCGTCAATCAGGCAAACGCAACTTCGCAAAACTAATTCGAGAAGTTAGTGAGAATCCTGAAAAGTTCAGTGAACGAAAGTCGAGTAACCTCGAGCAGCAAAGGTGCCTTACAAGTGATGAGGCACTTGCGTATTATATAGACTCTAAGTCTACTAGTCACGCCTACAAACAGACACGGAAGTGGAGTATGCTGGCTGGACATCAGGAATTTCCATCATTTCATAGTCTTCGCAAGGCCAAGAAAGCTTGTTTGCCACCGGATGAACGTGTGACGGTAACTGAGACGCGTAAAAAATGTAAATACTGTAAATATTAATACTGAAGATTATTGTATAGAGGATTCTTCTGGATGAACTTAGTGATGATGACTAATTCCTAAGTTTGTCCTCATTATAATCCAATGAATATTCTTTTTTTAGTAGTAAGTTATAATTTAGTCATTATTTAATAGGTTTATTGTGTACTAATTAATTTTTAATTAAAGTTGTAAATATTAATTAGTTTTATTTATTCTTATAATATAAGTTTAATCGTTAGATAATGTATTTAGCTTTAAATACCTATTAGTTTAATTGATATTTCTTACGAATCGTGCAATAAACACCATTATTTTTAATGAATGCATATTATTTTTGGGTTTTGCATCTTTTATGGGTTTCCAAGTATTTTTATTAATGAAATCATTTATATTAGTATCTAGCAGAGGCTGGGTCGAAAATGAATTGCTAAGAATGAATAAAATTCTCGCTGGTTCCGTTTTGTTTCAAGTTAAAAGTTTTAAATTAGCGTTTACATCGCACTATAAGAGCGGTTGTTAAGATTGTGAATAAGTTTTAATAGTGTTAGTTGAAGGTCAATCGGGAACAAAACATCTACAATGGTGTGAGTGATGTTTTAAAGTATTGATTTCCATTTTAAATGTTATAAATATTAAAAGAATATTATGTTAAGCATTATGTTAAATTTACGCAGTTGCACTATGTTATATTTTCATATAAAGCTGATTAGATTCAAAGGATGATGAAAAGGAAGTATTAATTAATCGTCTCTAATATAAACCTTAAATTAAATAAATTTAGAAATACTATCAGTTTTTTATAAATAGATAGCCATTTCATACAATATTTTTATTGTTGGAATAACCACAAATCGAAATTAAAAAATGAGTTGCAGCCATATGCAGTAAAAGATCATTAATAAAAAAAAATACAGCTCTTTTTTAAAAACAAAACTCCAATTGTAAGATGGTCACAAAATGTTGAACAAAATAGCTACGAAAAGAGAACTTCATCGGCTTACAATTTTATAATTTATACTCATACTTATCTTTAAAACTAATATTATACTTATCTTTAACACTAATCAATACGGAATAATATCAAGCATCTACAGTATATAACTCGCAATAATTCTGTTTAGGCTACGATATTAGCAACTTTTATTGAATCGCTAGTTTAGATAGTTAAGCGGTTCAGTTTAGGTCGAAAAGACAGCTCATGTTACGAATTGAATGAACGAATTAACGTTAGCGGTTCATTTTGGCTCTTGTCAAAGTCGCGACCTAAACTGATCGTCTTATCAGTCTCATGGTACGAAATATCAAAACGATTCAATGTAGGTCGTAAATTAAATCGTAATTAGAGTTTATCGTAGGCAAGCTGGTCTCCAAAATTGCCTTTACCTATTCGAGAGACTCAACCTTTCCAAAAACGTATTAAGAGTAAAGCGATTTACTCCCATTGGATTTTTAAATACGGAACAGTTATCGAAATGGTATTAGTGTTTTATGGTGCAATTAAAACATATTTCAAAAATGTATTTCCAAATATAATCTCAAACTGTATAATAAGATTCCAGAAATTAAAGAAAAGGTATGATGGAGATAAAAAGGTTTAGAATTTGACTTAAAAAATACAGAAATCCGTTAGAATTCATCATATTTAAAATATTAGGTATAAGTTACAATTTTTAAGTGTCTTATTTGTTTAAAAAATACATAAAATTAACTAATTAAAGCAAATAAAAGAAGAACAATCCTGAGCCTTTGGATAAAAATATTAATTAGGGTGAGTAGTCGCATTTTTCGTCAAAAAATATATTGTATATGTGTCTTATAATTACAATTGTGATTTTATTAAATATACAATAGAATGAAGTCTAGAACTAGTCAGTATAAAAGCCAGTCAGACAATGGATATGGCTACAATAAGGTGTACTCAAACCCTCAGCTCCGAGACGCAATGCAGTGATTTCCCAAAGGACTGCACTCAGAACTGATACACTGATATTATGGCCATCTTCTAATATAATATCATTACAATAATACATGTATGACATTTTTAACTTATCATAAAGTTTTTTATGAAAACTTTTAAAAAGCTAAAAATAGTTTAGCTTATCTAAAACTAAAAAAGACATACAAAAAAGTTTTATTTCTTTTTGTTAGGAAATTCAAATAAATGTACACTACATTATATAAGAAACTGAAGAAAATGTAAATATACAAGTTTAAGGTAATAAATTACACGACATTATGCTATGTTCTCAGTTCACATTATGTTATCGGTTTTATCTACTACTTTTCCATATATACAAAATTTAATACTAAAATCATGTGATTGCTTATATGTCATTTTTTTGTACGACATTTATTTTTGTGAAAAGAAATGAGAAAACGCGTCGCTGTATGGTCAGGGATCGATGCCACCCACGATCTCTTGCAATCAGAAAATAAACTCAGATGATTCACAAGAGCGTGGTAGAAAGTGTCTTATGATCGGCAGCTGCAACGGCATGTCGTATCAAATGATGTAAAAAGTTAATAACCAGGGATAATAAGTACACTATCTCGCTTGGTCATAATATCCTCTTATGCGTAAAAAGACTAAAGCCGGGTGTGTCATCTCGAGATGATATGAACGACTATTAAGTTGATGTGCCATACATTGTCATTGCAGAAATCATCATTAAAAGTGGATAGGGTACTAAATAGGACTAGTTTCCTCTTGACAATTCTTTGCAGTTCCCAGAATATGAAGGCCAACTCAAACAAGATAGATCAGGGAATGAATCTTTTGCTTTGTAATGATAGATTAGGAAAATAATCTTTTACTTTTTTGATGCCAGTAACTTTCTGGGGAGGATTGTTTTGGAGCATCGTTATCATTAACAGGGTAATGCCGAAACCCGCCTTTTAACGTTGTGAACCACAGCGGCTCTTGATGGGCCACTGCTCTATGGCATCTTCTGAGCGAATGTTTTACGAAGCCAAACCAAAGTCAGTTAAAGTCTGACGACAGCAGCGTGTTTCTACAAAATTTTGAACCTTTACTAGTTACCAAGGATAATCATACACTTGACCGAAATATATTAACAAATTAAAAAAAAAATCAAAGTTATTACTGGGTAATAAGCTATCCTCACTTAAACCTAAAACAGAACTGAAGACTTTCAGTTTATTTTATCTATTGTCAATCTATAAATCAATAAAAAAATATCAACGATATGAGCAATATACACTTATGATAAATAACTTCGATAAGACTTTTACCAACTTTCGTACATACTGGTATTTTCCATCCTGGAAAGAATAGCGTTTTTATGTAAAATAGTAAATCCAATTCCAATTTAAGAACAATCTGCAATGAATAGTTGTTAAAATTTTAGAAATTACAATTGAGAAAACATTAATAAGAAAACTAATAAGAATACAGAAAAAACGTGGAATGAAATACAATTTATTTTTATATTATCTTTAAATGTAATACAAAAATCGTAAACCATTGCTATCAATTTTAAAAAAGGAATCGCATTTGGTAAATAAATAACTGCAACGTTATCCCCCGTTCACAGAATCGGATTATTATATTGCCTATTGACTTTATTTATCACAAAAAGTGTGTTTATCTTTTTAACTTCTTGCTGTAAAACTTTTATCTTTATTTTTAGTCTGCATAATGCACTTATTAACGAGAACTAGTCATCAAAACCTTAGATAATGCGTCTAAGTGAAAATGTAAAACTTTTATCAGTCAAATTAATTACTTTAATTACCTGGCGAGGTTGTTATTTCCGTACAACCTTGTTTAAAATACTTGAACAGGTTTTAATTGATTAGAATATATTTTCGTCATCCATACTTTTTTTAATAATACAATATTAACTTATAATAATGATTTAATTACTTTACGATTACAATTATGTGTTCAAGGTATAATAATTTTTATTTATATCTTTATATTTTTGTGTATATTAGTGGTCGAATCTCAAGAACCTTTTATATCTAATTTACATTTAAATGGATCTTTAGTAGGTGGATAAAATGAACCTTCAAAATCACTTAAAAAGCTATTATGTGTTTCAATTACATTTATGACTTGAAAATTCAAAGATCCAATAAAAATAAAACATCTAATAAAATGTGAGTCCGTAGTCCTATATTTTTCCATAAAAAAATATATATATTATTAAAAATTTCACCCCAAGGGTAAATGTGATATATAGTTTACAAGGTTCCTTCCTTTAAGTGCTAGTAATGAAATTCGGTCCGGTCCAGAAAATGCTGAAATCAGACTTGTACTTTGCTACATTATTTCTATTTTGCATTCCTAGAAATTCTATCTATATTTTTTTCTCTTCCCAGTTATAAACTGATTATAAGATATTGTACATCACAGTATGTGAGGGTATTATTATAGTGACGCTTTTTGGTGTTCATTGTTGATGGTGCTAACAAATGCGATCGATAGTGGTAAGTAAGATGACACGTAGAATATGATCTCACCAAAATCTTAAATAAACTGCTGACCCCATTATATATTTATTTTTATTCGGCTTTCCGACTCATGTCTCTTGAACGAGTTCTTCCATGCACGCGTATCAGTGATAATTTTTACATCACCACCACTACCAGCCTACTCTTTTAAATAATCTAAATAAATCCAATCGATTAATTAATGCAATGGTTATGATACGCCCAAACTTTTGATAACCTGGTGGATGACATCCCGGATTTTTATTTTGCTGAGAATATATGTATCTTTTCCTTAATTTAAAATTATGAAAATTTAGACTTTTGTCATTTTGTGGGACTGAATTTATAGGAAAACATGCTATAGCACATATGATTTACATCATTAATACATTATAAAATTTCATCAATGTGACTCATTATATATTATAAGCTATTATATATTAAAAAAAGAACCAAAATCATCAAACATTTTGATCATGTCCCAAATTTGATATAAAATAGGAGTAAATAGAAGTGCAGTTATATAAAATAGAGCATTGTATTGCAAATGGAGAAAGTGGTTGGAAACATCCGTGAGAAAAAAAATAAAATCTTAAATGCCACTATATACAGTAAGTATGTATGTACTTACGGTAAATAGTGCATAGAGCATCTGTGTATTATTTACTAAGAAGTCATCTGATGGGTAGAACATTGCAAAGCATTTGAAGTTTTAAGACAATATTTACCTAACTGTAATCTAATATTCTAACTATATGTTAAGATTATTGGTAAAAGAATATTGAAGAAGGTGTCTATATTTGATAATTATTTTTTTTTTAAACGTTAGATACTAACTTCTTTAATTTACATTTTTTTAGATACTACAATTTAAGATACAGAGATTTTAAGCAATACACATGCGTTATCTAATCGCAGCATTTTGTAAGCCTCTATTTAGAAAATTACCATTACCTTGACCTGAAAAACCATGAAACGGCAATAAAAAAAATTACACCATTGGATATCACTTGATGATTTTTCATATGTTGCAGTTTTATTTCTTTCAAATTTGTATATAATTATTATGTATTAGTTCAGATTACTTGAAAAGTCGTGTTGTGGATGTTGTAAAAGTTTTTTTTTTTTTTCTAAGTTAATGCTTGACTACATTCCACCTGATGTTAAGTGGAAACGTAGTCATAGGTGGTAAGGCGCATTAAACTTAGTAACCTATTCATTCTTCTCTTGCAGACACCCCTATTATATTCGGATGGAAACACCGACGCAGGCAAGCTGTTCCAGTCCTTCGCTGTACGAAGAGATGGAATGTCCACAATATAAGGGCGGATACCTGCCGTGCGTTGGAATGTCCAGTGATGGAAGGGGGACGGGCAAATTAACTCCTGTAATTCCTGCGCACACTCACTAAAATGTATAGTATGGAATACTAGTTGAGGTTACTAGGGGAAACTGAAATGATAACAGAGTGGACTGTAGCTCTATTGGGGGTACGCGGCGGTCTTTTTATGTTGAGGGAGACGTCATCTGCATTTAGGATCTGGACCTCTTCCTATCAATCACTGGCAGAATATTGCTTGGTCGGGAGACGGTTCAGGACGTTGCCTGGATTGTTCGTTGCTGAGTGCGACGCCACGGCAATGGTTAGTCTGGGCATGGTGGGTTCCCGACTTATCGGGTTCTATGTTGGGACCTCTACCTTAAACAGGCTTTAATGCGGCCCGACGTATGGTGAGCGCTTTGACCTAGGTTTGACTATACCCGCTGGGTCGTATCAAGAGTCTGCTATTCGAGGGAGTCTGACCAGTGGTTTCCTTTCAGGGAGAGAACCAGCGGCGGAGCTGGATACGGTCGATAGTCGAGTCGGGTTACTCACTTGATTCCCTGAGACTGAGACCGGCTAGAAGGGGGTCTCGGCCCCCTTCAGACGTAACAGGCTGTGGTGGAGGGAAGGGTATCCCTTCACAATCTATCAAGCTTGCAAATAAGGAATGGGTGTTTCTCGTTACAAATTACAAAATCCAGTTTTTACAATATTTAAATCATTTCATTTAGTTATATAATATGCAACATAAACGGAAAAAAAAGAATATGATATACAAAACTGTAAACTACTTACAAAAAGTAACTAAAAAATAAGTGAACTGTGACAATGTGAAAATAGACACCCTTAAATAATGATCACAAGGAGTAGAAACATATACGCACGCCCACTACCGCAGCCCGTCGCACCGAACAGCTCCACGTCATCAGAGGAGGAGTACGCAACTCCTCCTGAGGATGTCGTGTCGAGCAGTGACGACGAGCTGCCACCTCCAGCGACGCGCCGAGCACCAGTGCTGCGCTTGGGGTCTACTGGGGCATCCGCCCCATGTTCGGCCCCCGCCGTCGGTGGTGCAGTGCGCCGCATGAAATAGACGCAAAATATAAATGAAACGAAATGTCATGCGAGCGTACTATAGGGTGACAGAGGGTGGAACTAACCTCAATGCGTGGCGAACCCGTTTGCTGTCTTTGTTTCAGGTCCTTGAACCAGAGCTGACCGTTTCGGCCCAACGACTATCGGATCAGGTGCGGTTTATTCAACGTAATCGTGCGTTGGATGACTCCGCGCTTGACCGGCTTCGCTCCGACAGTTTCTGCAGTTTCTGCATCCACCACCGAAAGCCCATTCGCGAGCCCAGTTATCGTCTGCTCCTTCGGTGGCAGGGTTGGAGATGCTGATGTGGGGGGCGTTGAGATTACAACCGTAAGTACCCAAGATAATGAGCAATTAAGGAGGACTTTGGGGGATGCGATTTTAGAATTTAAAGACATACCAGTCCATGACAAGCCACGGTTGCCCCGTTTTTATCTCTCTAGACTCTAGTCTGCATGCTAGACTCTTATCTTCGTTCTAGCAATAGTCTCACTGATACCCATTCAATTCTTTATTGTGCAGTTGTTGTAGCGTGCCGCTCCGCCCACGTCAGATTTCTTGAGCCTGATAGGTTTGTGCGGTCCACTGAGGACAGACCCGCATGACAGATGAGGATAGAACGGCGTATCAGCGCAGCTAGGGTCATTATCGGCAAGTTAATCTGCTTCAGATCGGGAAACATCCGGCCGAGAGTCATGCGTTATGTTACACAGGCCTTTGCTGGTACTGGCATTAGACATCAGGATTACATGGCCTATGTAACAGAATCTATAGACTAGCTGAAGCAGAAAGTTTGGGCGTGGGCAAATCGTATTCGTCGTTATAAACAACGTGCAAATAGGTATAAACAGAATCACATATTCCAGAGTCACCAAAGAAAGGTTTATAGAAGCTGGGAGGAATCTGCTACAAGTGTGATTGATGGGCAGGTACCGAATATGGAAGAAATGTTCACATTTTGGAAAATATTTGGTCGGTGCCTATTAATCACAACGATGGATGGATGCGTGTTGTTGAGCGCGCGTGTGAACACCTGCAGCCAATGGAGGCTATATTTATAAGCCCATATAATGTTAGGGATGCAATTTGTTCGACCCATAACTGGAAAACTCCTGGGCTGGACGGATTACATAACTTTTGGCTCAAATGGCTGCTGTCTTCACGCGAACGTTTGGCTGAGCAATTCCAGGAAGCCATCTTATCCGGATCACCATCTTTCTGCTCCACAAGTCTGGTAGTATCACAGATCCAAAGATCTTTGACTTATCACGTACTTTCCAACAATTTATAAACTTCTTACATCCATTTTGACTTTAAAATTAAACACTCATTTGTATGCAAATAGCATTTTAGACCCGCTCAAAATGGATGTAAGATTGGGTCTCGTGGTACTAAGGAGCTCCTCTTTATTGACATGGCCATTAAATGAAAAGGTTCACCGAGGTAAGAAGGGTCTCTCCCCCGCCTGGATTGATTATAAAAAGGACTATGATTCGGTGCCTCATACATGGTTGAGCCGAGTACTAGAAGTGTATGAGATTGACACAGATTTATGCTCTTTTCTTGACTCATGTATGAGGACAATGAGGACAATGTCGGAATACTTAGACATACTAAGTGGGGACATTAAACAGCTAGTGAAGGAACGCTTCTTTAACCGCTTGATAAAAGTGCTAAAAAGTCTTAAAATCACGAGGTAACAAAGTGTGTGCATTCAACAGTTGGGTAATGCCCCTGCTGATGTATACTTTCGGCATATTAAGGTGGACTCAGACTGAATTAAATGCCCTGGACCGAAAGGCCCGAAAACTATTGAAAATGTATCGCATGCATCATCCGCGCTCATCAGTAATGAGATTGTATATTCCACGGAAGTGTGGGGGTCGCGGCTTCCATAATGCCAAAAACTTACACAACCGTGAGGTATGCAATCTTAGAGAATATTTCCTTCATGATGAGTGGGGAACGCATCGGGACATTGTTGCAATAGATAATGGCCTCACACTGCTCTCCTTAGCCAAAGATAACTGGCATAAACCGGTAGTACTTAGCACTGACGACCGTATAAATATATGGAAGAGTCCTTACTCTTCATGAAGCTCCTTAGCTTCATGCACGGTTCCACCAGGCACTCTATGGGCCTGATGTAGACCTTCTGGCTTCCGTGGCTTGTCTACGACTTGGTGATCTCTTTGGGGAAACCGAAGGTTTTGCTTGTGAAATTGCTGACGAAGTTGTCAAGACGAACTACTATCGGAAATGCATAATAAAGGATGCACTGTTGATATATGTCGTGCGTGCTACCAACCTGGAGAATCCATCAGATATGTTATTTCCGGTTGTTTTCATCTTGCCAATGGAGAGTATTTGCACAGACACAACCAAGTAGCCAAGATTATCCACCAAAACTTACTCTTCGATACGGTCTTGTATCTTTTGAAGTGCCATATATTATAAGTACACACCGGGGCCAGTTTTGGAAAATGGTCATGCTAAGCTTTATTGGGACCGATCTATCATCACGGACAGGACTATTGTAGCCAATAAGCCTGATATCGTGCTGGTAGATCAGTTAGAGTGCCGGGCATTTCTTGTTGATATCAGCGTCCCGTGTGACGCTAATCTTGTGAAAGCTGAAAAGGACAAACTATCAAAATACTTGGACTTAGCTCACGAGATTACCGACATGTGGGATGTTGACTCAACAATAATTGTCCCGATGGTAGTTTCCGTAAATGGTCTTATAGCGAAGAGTCTCGATCATCATCTCTTTCTTCCTTTCGCTGTCGCCCTAACCACCGACGGACTGGTCGTAAGGCCCACGTCGGCGGAATACTATTTTTTATATTTATATTTATAATGTTGTTGTTTTATGTTATATATATAAGTGTAAATAATAAGATTAAATGAAATAAATGATTATAATAATAATAATATCAGGACAAATTACATTAATTGATCTAACCGCTAAGTAAGAAAATTATTTACTTGTGTTAAGGGTGTTAGACAACGATACAAATACATAGAAATACACATTTATATGTGTATTTCTATGTATTTGTATACTGACAATATATTTATTTGTATAAACGACCAAACCCAGAAACACAGACATCTAAGGTCATCACATAAATGCCTGTCTCTGCCGGGAATCGAACCCGAGCCCCATTGCGCCGGGATACGTTAGACGTTTGCGCTAACATCCCGACCAACGGGGCGGTTAATAAGTAGATCCATTCCACCTCAGATGACGTAGGATAATTAAGATTCGATTTGGTCCTATTACTTTGCGGTACACTGAAGTGCTGCGAAGAGCTAATGAAGGTGGATTAAAGCTTATCTCATTGGGCACCTAATTAGCTGGTGCAAAAATGTGGGACCGCAAATGGGGGAGCATTAGGGAGAAGTCAATCTTCAACTTTGGCACAAGGATACTAAAGCCACACATAAAGAAGTGTCTTAGAAGTATGTCAGAGATCTCTAGCTGTGGGGGAAGTAACTACTTTGATAGTAAAGTGATTTGTTGATAAATATGGTCACCAACTTTGACGTTCTCTGAGCAAGATAGATGATAAACGATTTAAGCTGAGAGCCCGACTACCAGCAGCTATAAGCACACACGAGCACATTAATGCTTGCACCGGAGATGAAATAGTAGACGAGGCCTAAATCAGATTTGAGTACATATAGTAGTATATATAATAACTCAAATTATTATTTTTTTTATATGTTAGCTTTTTCTACGCCAATAATTAGATATCAATATTACCTTCAGGACATCGTTAATAGGATTCATAGAGTATTTATTATTTAACACAATATTTGTATTAAGAAATAATATTGCATTATTTTATCCTTTACTGTTTCTTATAGGTAATTTTGTATAAATTTATGTTATGAAATCGCTGGTTTTATTTAAAAAAATATATTTACTCTTTAAACAAAAACCAGTACAACAAACATTAAAACAGTAGCTCAAATGTTATCAGCCAGCCAGTCGTTATCTGTCAGTTGGTTAAGAGAGTAGGTTCTTTATTCAACCATGGATAGTATTGAGTTTACAGTCAATGGCGAAAAATGTACCGGTATGTTAAATATTATAATTAATTGTATCACTATCTTATTGATTTTTTTATCAATTTTTTGGTCATTGGTCTATCGTATGTATTAACCCTAGATTTTGAACCTTCGTCGACGCAGGTTTACAGGAATCGTGTAAGCTTTTGTGTGTGCGACCGTAGGTATTTCATATTCTGGCTAATCTCAGTCGGCCCGTTGCCTCTGTGAAGTATGTTAGTGCGGATAGTGTAAGGAACCCGTGAGCGGCGTTCCAGGAATTATGGCTCGTTGAATCGACGAAGGTTAGTCCTAACTAACTCCAAATCAAGATGAACAAGCAAGTAGTAAGACATCTTCCCCCCCCCTCCCCCCATCTAATGAGGTCTCGAATCTTATCTGCTCTTCAGTTCAACATAGCGCTTTTATAATACGCCCATCGCGAAATATTCTTCCTGCCAAAGACAAGCATAAGTGGACATCGAGGAAGTCAAGGTCACAAACCTTCAAGGCTAAAAAAAATCTATATCGAGACGCGAGTTCCTTAAAATTCTACATCATGACCTGGTTGAATCACACATGAAACATGAAAAAAGATTAGCTATAATGACACTTCTAATTGCTCTGTGAGACTGAGTTACACAAATTTTTAATAAAGAAGAAAGTAGTATTTCAATAGAACATGAATCAAATAATGCAGTTGCTGTACGACAGTTGCGACACAAAAAAAGAAATGTTGTGCCTTATGTCCCTTTGATGAGCGAAGGATGACCAAAAGCGTTTGCACTAATTGCAAAAAATCGTTGTGTGGCGAACACAAACTTGACCTCTGTTACAAGGCATAAGTTGCTTAATTTTTCCCATTTCTTTTATTTTATAAGTTCAATTGAAAATTTTGTTCTAACTAGTTCAGGTACCGACTTTTAGCATGTTACTATTGTTGATTTTGCATGAAAACTATTATCTCAATCCAAAGACTATTAATTTAGAAGTTGCCTAATTTTATTTGTTTAAATAGAAGAAATAATTTAAATAAATACTTAAAAATTAATATTACACATATTGTGTTTCAATAAACTCCTTAATCCCCCTTTAATAAGTATCGGCAAAGGTGCGTTATAGGCGTGAAAAAATAAGCTGATTTAAAAATAAATTGATTTAAATATAAAATAATTCACACTTTTTTAGCTTATAAGCAATATTTATCTACAGCAACTGATTGAATACAATTATCCCTAGTGGGCAGCGAAGTGAATTCTACAACAACGCTACTTGAGTACCTGCGCAGACACCTGGAGCTGCGCGGCACAAAATACATGTGTCTGGAAGGAGGTTGTGGGGCTTGCATCGTCAATGTCACCAAGAGACCAGGGGGAGAATCTCAAGGGGTTAATTCGGTGAATACTTTAAGAAATTAGTGTTTTATTATTTTATAAGATTTTTACGCGGACATATTTCATTAATTATTTTTTTTACGAATCTAACCCGCGTATTGAATTTATACTTAACATTGCAATTTTTAAATTTAAACCCACGTTTGATTGACTTTATAGCAATCGTGTTCATCGTGTGATGACTTTATAGCAATCGTGTTCATCGTGTGATGTAGGTGAACGTGTTTAGTTACCACGATGAACATTTTATGTAACACATTCATAATATAATATGTTTATAATATAAAATATGATCGCAAATATATTTTTCGTATTAGCTCATATATAAGTAAAACCAATTCGCACAACAAATTAGGACTAACAGTTTGTTGTGTAAGTGTGTGTGTGTGTGTGTCCAAACAACATTTGTTTTAGTGTATGGTCCCAATAACATCATGCTATGACTGGGAAATAACAACAATAGAGAAAGTTGGTAACCGTAAAGACGGTTACCATCTGTTGCAAAAAACCCTTGCTGAAGGAAATGGCAGCCAGTGCGGGTACTGTAGCCCTGGATGGATCATGGCTCTGTACAGGTAATATTTTTTTTATTACTACTGCTATAATGCCACGTTTAATGAATTTATTTTGTGTTAAAACTTTTCACCAAATTTAACGACTTATTAAAATATTTCAGCATTCTAAAGAACAGGAAACCTACTATGCTTGAAATGGAAAAATCCTTTGGGAGTAATATTTGCAGATGCACAGGATATAGGCCAATATTAGAATCGTTTAAACGATTTGCGTCAGACTCGGAGAATCCTGTCGACATTTCCGATATTGAGGACTTAGAATTATGTAAGAAATTAGGCGAAATCTGCTCGCAAAAACGTTGCGATGAGTTTGACTGGTGCGTTGTTTCAAAGCCTAATATCTATAGAAACATTATTCATATACAATTAAAAGATGATCGAGATTGGTACAAAGCAGAAGAAATATCCGACATTTTTGAAATTTTTAGAAAAAAGAGAACAGACTCTTATATGCTGATAGCTGGTAACACAGCAAAAGGTTTGTCAGAAAAATATGTTTATTTTCATACTACAAAAGTATTTTGAAGTAATTTTCTTGACTTCTCAACAATGTATTATTAACTCCAATATGTCCAACAATTTTTTTTTCTTTTTTAAATATTACAGTATTTTGAATGAATAATTCGTTAAGATTTCAGTTACTATATATATATATATACTGTTTTAAAAAAATATATAAATAAATATGCCACAATATCTTTTGCTGCATTTTAGGGGTATATCCAATATTAGAATATCCAAATGTACTCATTAATATCAGCGGAATATCAGATCTAAGAGGATATTCCATAGATCAAAATTTGATAATCGGGAGTGCTACTACTCTTACGGAACTTATCAGCATATTTGATATTGAATCCAATGGTCAGAATTTTTGGTATCTTCGAGTACTTAACGACCATTTAAAATTGGTAGCAAATATTACTATAAGAAATGTAAGTATGTCTTTTAATAAATATGTTTCCTATTTTTATACTAATTTAATTATATATATTTACCTAATATTAAACCCTATCCACGGTATGTATAATTCGTCTGGTCAATTAATAAATTATAATCAACAACTATGCAAGTATTTGTACAACTATAAACTTATTATTTGCGTATATAAGCACTTTTTACATTTTAGATATAAATAATTTTTAGGTTTAAATATGTTATCATAATTTAACACCATAGTTTAGTATATTGTGTGATGCTTGCTTTAAAAAAAATAAAGATGACCATCACTAAAAATGGTCTATCAAATCACGAAATAATTGTTAAATTGTATATGTTTGAGAATTTAATAACCTTAATATGGATGTTGTGAAGTGCGAATATATTTTTCCGCTCCCCCGGTGACGCTGTAATAGCCAACAAGGCTAACAGTATAGACATACAAAAAAAAAATGTGAAGTGCGATTGTCCGTAAAAGACTTTTCTTAATCAATATTTTTCGCAAATTATTTTAATTTTAGCTGGCAACTATTGGCGGTAACCTTATTATGAAAAACCGTTACCCTGATTTCCAGTCAGATATTTACATCCTTCTTGAGACTGTAGGTGCTCAGGTTACTATTTGTAAGTATGTTTTTTCTTTTACTTATATTACTAATTTAATGTTTATTTATTTTTCCCCAATCACGAAAAAAGGGATGAATAGATTTGGATTAAATTTAGTACCCAAATTGATATTCATAGATAATTCCTTTTTATTCCAATAAGAGTTATAAGATGTCGTTGGCGTCGAATTAGAAGCATGGTTTCGTTATAATATATTAATATTAAAAAAATGATTTACTGCATTATTCTAAATTTCTGTACCATATTTTTATTGGTAAATAAATAGATTATAAATATAAGTAGATTGGTCGAATAGACTATAAATAGGTACTATTGTAAAATTACGGTTATATCACGCCAAAAAACACTGAACTGAAATATTCGTTCAACAATTTTTTCTGGTCAATTCTATAACTTGATTCAGTATTGGGTTGATTCTTTAACACTCAGATGGCTTTCCGATTGCCAATAGAAAAATCTAGTAATTAATGAATGTTATATTCAATACTTGAAAATACTAAGGTCTGGTGTTATCAGTGAACGCTAATTTTGAAAAATAGCTACAGACATAACAGTACGTTTAATTTTGTATTCACCTGCAATTGTAATAGAATATTTGTAGTATTTGAAACGAATTTCAGAATACAAATTTAAAATAAATAATTTACTCCAGTATCATTATACTAGTATAAGTAATGCATTCGGTTTACTGTTTCATACTGTGCCTAGGGACCAAAATTTTAACGTTACTTTAAGTTTTACGTTTATTAGGGCTAAGCCCAACAACTCGATACATATATACTCGATATATATATATATATATATATATATATATATATATATATATATATATATTTGTTGTTAGTATGTATAAAAAGCTGTAGCCTTAGTCCGAGTTTTTACACTACGAAAACTATTTATTTATTATATTTATCTTTAGTTGTATAGGATCTTTTTTCAAATCACCCGAAATAATATATTTTTCAACAGATTTTTTTTAATATGTCAATATATTTTAAATCATGAAGTTTATAATAATTCTCTGATTTGATTTTAATATTTAAATTGTCATACTGGGCACTGCTTTTTATACATACTTGACCTACACAGTTTTATGTAAACAATGAAGTAGTCTGTGTATTGTTTCGTATCAAGAGTGTTATATTGTTTTTAGTAATTAAATACTTTCCAAATGTATTATAATAAGAAAATAATAGTTGTCTGTATTGTTTCTCTATATAAACTTTAACTATGCATTCAAAACGACTATCCCAGATCAAAGTAATTTAGTAAAATGGGGCCTAGCCACCGAAAAGTCTTGCAACGTCTGTGGGGAGGCAGTAGGAACCGCGAAACACTTATTAGTATGTTGTAGGGTATTTCTAGAATCTAGATAGAGATCAATACTCCCGTCACTACGATAATGTATTAGAAATGAAATAAAATAAATGGAAGCAGTTGGTCTTGCAGAAGCAAGAGTGTGGGAGGGTATAACAACCAACAAGCGATCTGAAGAGTTCGTAAAAGAAAGCTTTCCAAAAAATCAAAACCGAAGACTTGTTCAAACTTAGACGTGGTTTCTGATTGGACTCTCTTGATGGACACATATGAAAAGCATTACAAAATCCTTGGGGATGTTCGTGTTTGCGTTTCGTCATCTAGACCGGACTTATTCCTTTATTGTGAACATCTAATGCGCGTGATACTTGAGGAGTTGACTGTTCCCTGGGAAACAAAAATCCCCAGGGATCAAACATTTAAGCTTAATAAGGACTACAAAATGATAAAATAACTGTCCAGGAATAAATTTATCGTTAGAAGTGGGAGCGAGAGGTATAACAACAAAATTTCTCTTTAACTGACTTTAAGACCTTGGGCCTTTTTAGAACAAGCATCGGTTCACTTATAGAACGTATTTCAAAGGCGGCATTAGTAGGTTCTTTCTATATTTAATTAGGTAGGGAGAGGATTGTAGATAGTGGACTCAAGCGTGTTTGCGCATCATAAAAGGGCTCTTAAACCAACACCTAGATCGTAAGTCCTAGGCATTGTTTGTACTCCTCTCCATGCAACGCGCGCCCGGCACCCACACGGTGAATCCATGGAATACTAAGAAGCTTCTTGTCTTTGTCTATTTAATAATTATCGTGATTTGTGAAAGTTTCACTACAAAAATAGTATAATAATACTTTTGTTCTTAAGAAAAAACTAAAATGTACATAATATACATATGTATTAGCGTCAGCGCCAGGAAGAAAAAAGTCACGAACTATGCAGGAATTTTTAAAAGAAGACATGAAAGGAAAGATCATAATTAACTTTCTTCTTCCACCGTTGAGTAAAGAAAATAAAATAGTAACATACAAAGTAAGTAACTTATCAGATAAAATAAAAATAACAGAACTAGTTATGCTTAGTAATAGTTTTAAATTTGATTTAAAATGCAATAATTATCGACACGGCACAACTTGAAACACCGATTTCTGGGATACACCGTCATCGTAGTTTTACTAATTGAGATACCGTAACACAGGTCGTCTAAACAAATTTGGCATTCTATATGTAGACATATTAATCGTGTCTCAGAATTCGCAGTTTTAAGTTTTCATCGTGTTTATGATTTTTTATGAGATTGTTACCAAAAAATCAAATCAAATGTTTCATAATATTTAATTTGAAATGATATTTTAGATAATGCCTCGATCTCAAAATGCACATGCTCTACTTAATGCTGGATTCCTGTATAAAATAAATAAAAATGAAAAGGTTCTTGACTGTAGAATAGTTTATGGAGGGCTTTCATCGTCGTTTAATAGATCTGTAAAAACTGAAAAATTTTTGATTAATAAAAGCTTGTTTGAAAACGAAACTCTTGAGACTGCGTTAAAAATATTAAATAATGAACTAGTAGTTACCGAAAAGTTACCAAATCCTCCAGTGGAATACAGAAGACAAACAGCTCTAGCTTTATTTTATAAAGTAGGTATAATATATATTTACATAAAAATATACATGACAAATTTTATGACGTGGCTATTAAATTGCAATTTAAAAAAAAAGATTTCTTATAAAATAAACTTTTAGGGTCTTCTATCACTTTGTCCTGAATGCAGAATAAATCCACATTATTTGTCTGGTGCTAGTGAAATTCATAAGACGCGTCCAGTTTCTGAAACAAGGCAAATATACGATACCGATTCAACAATATGGCCACTTAACGAACCAATACCACGACTTAATGGAGTGGTGAGAAAATAATAAATATCAGTTTTTTTTGTGTTATTCGTGAATATAGTTATAATGTTTATTTACATTAACGATTTGAAACTGTCAATTATTTTAAACCTTCAATAGTTTGAATATCGTTTTAGGCACAGTGTGCTGGGGAATCTAAATATATAGATGATATACCAAAACTTCCAGGTGAAGTATTTGCGGCGTTCGTGTTGAGTTCTGTACCTCTTGGAACGATTTCCAATATAAATGCTAGGAAAGCCTTGGTAATAATTTTACTAAATTAATATAAACGTGCCTATCCAATGCAGAAGTTATATTATTATTCAATAAATATTTTTTACCGAATTTATTTCTTATTCTTAACAAGAAAAATATATTTCTAGGCATTACCTGGAGTGTTAGCGTTTTATAAAGCAACTGATATACCAGGAAGAAATAGCTTTGTACCGGCTGTTAATGTTTTTAACGTAACAGACGAGGAATTATTGTGTAATCAAGAAGTGAAATATTACAACCAGCCTCTTGGAATTATCGTCGCTAATTCACAAAGTGTAGCAGATAAAGCTGTTACATTAGTAGAAGTAACTTATACGAATGAAAGAAAACCTGTTCTTGATATTAAAATCGCAAAAAATGACCCTACAAAAATAACTTTAAATAAGACACATGAGGTAACTACTAAAGGAAATGACGTATCGAAAATAATAAAAGGAGAAAAAACTATTTACACACAGTATGCATTTCCTATGGAAACATTGGTGTGCGTCGCAAATCCAACTGAAGACGAATTAAAGGTTTATTCATCGACACAATGGATGAACGCTATTCACATAATCACCTCACGGACATTATTACTTGATCAAAATAGGTGGTTAATAATATTGAATAATATATTTATTGAAATTATTATTTTTAATTATTGAATGAAAAATAAACTGATACGGGCAGAAATTCTAACCCGCGATGGAATAGTTTTCCAGATGTTCTACCGCTTCAGCTACCGTATATTTATTAAAAAAAATTAAATAAGCTTAACATGGCGGCTACACATGTTCAAAGATATTTTCAAACATTTGTTAATAATTGTTTACATTTTCAATTATCTTTCTTTAACAAGTATAATTTATTATTTTTCAGAATAAAAGTTCACGTACAATATTTAGGAGGTTCCTATGGGATAAAAATGTCGCGAACTAACCAAGTTTCCTTGGCTTGTAATCTTGTAGCATATAAACAAAATAGACCTTGCCGATTTGTTCAGAACTTAACTACTAATCTAAGGGCAGTTGGAAAAAGATTACCATGTTCAAATACTTACGAGGTAAGTGGGAGTATTATTATGTAAAAACGTACCATAATTATGTTAATAAGTAAAAAATAAGATATTAATTGTTTTCTTACTATCTAGAAATAATATTATATTGTATTCTTATAAATGCATTTTTAAGGTCGGTGTTAATACTAAAGGTGTTATTCAATACGTTAACTACAAATTATATTGTGATAATGGGTATATCATCAATGAGCCTATTCTAATGCTCGGTTTTGGCCTTTTTAATAATGTATATAAGAATGAGTCCTGGGATTATAAAGGCTATGATGCTGTTACTGACACACCCTCAAACTCTTGGTGTCGATCACCAGGTAAACAAGGTTTTAAATTATGGACAAATGATTGTTTTAATAATATTTTCATTCAAAATTTAACGTTTCTTTTTTAAAAGGTCTCTAAATACATAGTGCCTTATTCAGCTTATATAAATTTTAAATAAACATTGCCGGTAAAGTTAAATATGATAGGATTTTCGAAACAATTCTAATAGAAAAATTTCCCGTTCTGATAAATACAATTATGCTAAATCCATCCAAACTATTGAAGACATACAAATGGTTAGGCAATACAATAGCTCAATTAGTAAACGGAATTTTTAAAGAGGGCGCGGGTTTGAATTTCATACTTAACGATTAATTTTTAATTCATAATTATTTTACATTTGGATAAGTTTTACAATATGCATGGTTATAAATTGTTTCGCATATTAGTTTCGTATCTAGCAACTTTTTAATGTTCTATCTATTTATTCTAATCTATACTGCAAAAGATACAAATTTTGGTAAGAATTTTTAATGAATAGACAATCTTATAGACAATCCTTTGTTGCAAAAAAGCGATTATACATTAAACGTTTCATTTGTCGAAGTGGGTAGCGACATGGTAGCTAATTATTTATTTATCTTTGAAACTTGTCTGTACCGTCAAATTAATAATTTTAAATTTATTTATAATTGAAAACGTTTCCCACAGGCAGTTTAGAACATATAGCTATGGCTGAATATTTGTTAGAAAGAATAGCTTACGAAATGGATTTAGATCCTATTGATGTTCGTATAGCAAATATTGATACAAATAAGTATAACGACATATTAAATATGATCGATACACTTAAAATTAATTCACAATACGATCAAAGAAAAGTAGATGTTGAAAAGTTTAATTCAGAAAATAGATGGAAAAAACGAGGACTGAGGGTGGCTTTATTAAGATGGGAACCAGTTGGTGCCCAGTATCTTGAAGTTAACATGTGTGCTTATAGTGATGATGGAACTATTGCTTTAACACACGGAGGTATAGAAATGGGTCAAGGAATTAATACCAAAGCCATTCAAATATGTGCGCACTATTTAGGAATATCTATTAAGAAAATTAAAATTAAAGCTAATAATACATTTGTAGCACCGAACTGTTTTGCTTCTGGTGGTAGTTTTACATCAGATAATATAGGAATCGGTATTCGCAAATGTTGCGAGGAACTATTGGAAAGATTAAAACCAATTAAAAATCAAATGTCAAATCCTACCTGGGAGGAACTAATCAATAAAGCTTTTCATATGGATGTTGACTTACAAGTTCATGGTATTGTTACTGGGGAAGATATACCAAAATATACTATATATGGAGCCACCATAGCTGAAGTGGAGATAGATGTCTTAACAGGAGAGTGGGAAATTATTAGAGTCGATTTAAGTGAGGATGTTGGAAGAAGTGTAAATCCTGAGCTAGACGTCGGACAAGTAAATTACGTTTCATTCACAAATTACTTTACTTTTATTACTCTACATTTAATACGCTAAAAATATATTTTTAATAATTACTAATATTGTACCTATTCACAGATAGAAGGTGCATTTTTAATGGGAGTTGGTTATGGTACCACTGAACAAATTATAACTGACCCTAATACTGGCCAAGTACTCACCGATAGCACCTGGAACTATTGGGTCCCTGGAGCTACAGATATCCCGCAGGATATGAGGATATATTTTAGAAAACGATCATTTAGCAATAAAGCTATTCTTGGTTCTAAGGGTGAATGCTTAGTTAATTGGTTACTTATAATTTTATTACAAAATTTTTTCACATTTTTATAGTCATAATAATTTCCTTTGGTAAAAGTAAAAAAAATTATATATTCATCCCGTTTCCTATAGCGACGGGGGAACCGGCAACTTGCATGGGAGTCGTTATTCCGCTAGCGATGAGAGCTGCCATAGCGGCTGCACGACGAGAGTCGGGTATACCATCTACTGAATGGTTCCAAATAGGTATATTCTAGGAAAAAAATATTATTTTGTAAACATTTCAACACTATAACTTAAAATAAATATATAATTATCAGACAGGGACAATAATATTTTCAAGCACTTTTTAAAATTATTGTGTAAATTTTTAGGTTTAAGAAAATAGTAATATTAATTAATTAACGGCTCAGGTACTTATTATTGTTTTGTTTCAGATGGTGCATATACTGTTGATAAAATTGGAGTTGCCTGCGCTACTAAATTCGAAAATTTTAAATTTTCGTAGAGTAAATAAAATTAATATCAATTTGAGTTGTGTTTGTAATACAAATGGATTATTTATGTAATTATGGATTCTATTTATGTAATTATCCGGTTTATTTTGTATCCATCTATTCCACAGTCCATTTTTTAAGGTCAGTAAAAAACCGTGACTTCTAATAATGTATCTAATTTCATTGCAATTGCTGCTTATAATTTTATATCATCATTGTAGAATAAATAAGTTAATTTAGTATTAATTTTTGTGTATTGTATATCCCTTTTCTACTTTCTTTAATATTGTTGAATTCGAATCTTTAACTCTAATATTCTTGAATTAAAGGAGACAAAGTACCGTAACGGGCTGAGAGTGTTACTACAAAATATACTGCATGCTTTTTTAATAGGGCTAACATTTTAGGAAGTTAGTTTAGTTAGTTTTTATATATTTATTGGGATAGTCTTAAAAGTAAAACACAATAATTATTTTTATCAAAAGACATTATTACTTCAATATTACTGTTTTACCCTAATATTGATACCTAACATATTAATTTTGAAGAATATTTTTTATTAAAAATACTCGTATTTGACAAAGATCTCTACTCGACAGCTGAGCACTAACTGTCTTGTCCAATTCTGTATCTTTTCTTTTAAAATATTGTAGCACACGTAAAACTTTAAATAAACGATAAACATGAAATCACAGTTGTTAAAATTTCTGCTGCTAACATATTTTATATAATTTTTAAGCATACACTTTACATAAATCAAGTACGCTGTGAAATGTCTATTGCTAATCTTTGGATACAAAATATATATAACATTTCTATAGTTTTGTTCCATTAATTGTGTGTTTCTGTGCCCATTTATAATGGTTCCTTACTATCTTAAGCCTTTCATACAATCTTTTCGGCCTTCATTTATAAGTAAAGTATGAGATGAGCAGTGATTTAATATCGCCTCGTACGATACAATCGGGCTGGAAGGGATGAGACTATTCTGCCCTTGCCTGACCACGTGACAGTTATTATTTATTGTTATTAAAATATATTTTTTTCAAATTAATTATTAAAAAGAAAATCAATTTTTTGAAAATTAATACAAAAAATGATAATTTATATTGGTATGCCTAAAAATCACGATTAAGAAAAAAATAAATATTAATAACAGTTTTACATATTAAATTCTTATAGTATGGAATATTTAATGAATTTCAAGTTTGATTAAAATATACAAAAATTTTATTTAAAATACTTTATATGTTTCATCTAAAATATGTTGATGTAGATGATACGTAAAGCCTTATTTACAATTTACTTTTTGCATTGAAATTCCTGCTTCGATATTGAAGAGTTTGGATTACAGAGTATAATCAAAATGTCTGATTTCCCGCCGGATCTGGCTGCATTGTTTGACAATTTCTATTAGTAGTATTGATACTACGATATTAAAACGCGGATATTGTCTTATTAAATATTTAAACTATTATTTATTACATAATATTTACTTCGATATTTACAGAACGATAATTTTGTAAAAACGTTATTTTTAAAAGTAAGAAAGTATTGTTAATAGTTTACCCATATCTATCGATTGTTTTTAACATAAGCATTTTAGATAAGTGTATTAATTTATAGGTATTTTTTATATTAAATCTCATTATATGTATGTATTTTTTATATTAAATCTCATAAATAGAAGACACCAATGCAATTCGTTAAATTTTTCTTTCAATATTACTTAAGGACGTGTTTTCAAAATGGGTATGGATAATTTAAGAGAAATAATTTCGAATATATTGTCTTCTCTTAATTTATAATTTTGTACCATAAATCTTTTTAGGTAAATTAATTTCAATTCATATCTAGTATAAAATATTTAAGGTATAATATAAAAAGTACGAGAGTATAACTTACAATCTAACAGAAAATATAATTATTACAAACACTGTAATTTTAATAAATATAGAATGAAAATATAAACGAATGAAGACAGGGATTCGAACCTCTGGGAAACCATCCGGTTGCTCTACCAATTGAGCTACCGTATCGCTACCCGCCTCGGTGAATTAAGTACTCTATATGTGTTCATCTTTATTGGGACGGCGCGGTTGTGACTTTTATTAGACTTCTTTCGAAAATCCTAACTAATATTTTTTACTTTGAAGTATAGATAAACATTGAAAAGATGCGACAAGCGAAATTAATGTTTGAAAATATCTATAAACCAGCCTTACGCGTGGAGCGCAGTGAGCCGGGGTTCGAGGTGATGGCGCCGTGACCGGCGGTGTTGCCCTCAACGGAAGGGCTGGATGAAAGGAGACGGGATCTGCCCGATTCATTCTCCAGCCGTAGTACCTGCGCGAGAGAGTGGGGGGTGACCTCTCTCGTCCACCATAGGCCAACATAGTGAAGGTGTCTCTAAGTTGACCTCGCAGGGGTTCCGCCGGGGGCGTTACGTTGAATGCGAAAGCGATCCCGTGGCGTTCCACTCAAGCGATGGTTGACCGTTGGTTGTTTTAGTGGGTAGCCTTAAAATGGTAGCGGTTTCTATGCTGCCGGGTAGTCCCACATACCCCTCGGTCATCACCATCCTGGCTGACGGGAATGCATAACGCAACGAAAAAAAAACATGTTTAGTTTTGTTTATTTTAGTTATTAATGCAACGGTCTCTATACCCTCAATAACAAAATAATGTCTTGATTAATTAAGGGGACCTAATAGAAATCATAAAAGAGATAAGTAATCATCTTTATTAATAATAACTGGCCCGGTACCTAAATAAAGAAACAATATATCAATAATATTGTATTAATTTAGTAATAAATAACAGTTTAATTTAAATAATAAAATAAAATATTATTTAACATCTTAAAAGTAAAGTTTTCTTCTCTACTACTCTCTTTCTAATGATGTATATTGTGACCTTATTCTGAATAGAGCAAAAGCTTTCATAGTTTATAACGGTCTGTCAGAGAATATTTTGTTGCAGATGTATTTGAAATGCCAAGAACTCACCATCATTTTGCTACCACCCATCATTCTGCTATGTTACGGCTCTACCAACCCGTCCCATAAATTTTTCAATACAATCAACAATTAAATCAACATAATGTTAATAAAGTTTTCTATAATATGCTATAGTGTGATATATACCTGAACTTTATTTAATACGGTCAGTATATAAATATACAAATTGTTTACTTAAGAACGAATGCATACTCGTAATGCTTTTGTATAACTGATAAATGGAACGGTATTTAGCATGAACACGATTTTCTTATATCTCTTCTAGTTTATATGTACTCTTTGTCAGTAATACAAGAAAGGATATTTCTACTAGGAAAAAGATAATTGCATATAAAGAAAAGAGTAGCTCAGCTCAGTCGGTGGAAGTGCCACGCTGCCATCAGTCATGGATAGAATTCATATTATTATCAACGGAAACCATTTCTCAGGTATGAAATAAAAATGACTTTTTATAAATTGTAATTTATTATTAAATAATCTATTCTGAGTTAAGAATGGTTTAAATATACATTAATAATTTAATAAAATTATACAATATATTTATATTAGAATAAGAAATCCAGATTTCTAAAGTATGTAAATATGAAATCAATATTTTTGTTCCACAAATATTTTTTTTAATAAACAGTTTATAAATTTAAAAAAGACATAGTGTGTACTCTTATAAAGTTCCTATTTATAATATAAAAGGTCAATAATCCTTTTTAGGAGCTGTATTTTTTCCAATAAATATTATATTCTTAAGATAGAATTCTAGAACACAAACTATGAGTTTGAATGTTGGTTGTTTCGTGCAGTTAAGCAGGTAAAAGTTTTAAAATAAGCTACCTGTTATCCGCCACTTATGCTCCAGGAAATACTTTTCAGATTTGTAAACACGTAACTTAAATATTTATATATAAAATTGTCTCTTATATATTTTAGTGGGCAGCGAGGTGAGTTCCTCGACAACTTTGCTGGAGTACCTGCGCAAACATCTGGAGCTGCGTGGCACCAAGTACATGTGTCTGGAGGGCGGCTGCGGGGCCTGCATCGTCAACGTCACCAAGAGGCCTGGAGGAGAATCTCAAGGAGTTAACTCTGTAAGTATATTTATGGAAGAGTAAGAAAAACAGTTTTAGAGTTAGTAAATTCGTTTTATATGTTTTGAATAATAGAAAATATGACAGCGGCTAACAGAATTTTTACTATAGTATATATACGTACAATTGTTACGAGGCCATATTCTTACTTTAAATACTTAGTTTTAAGAACGTTTTAGCTTAATATTTCATTTAAATGAACTTAAAATAGATTGTAGGCTCATCTCGCAAATTCTATTGTATGAATTAAACTCAAATTTGATAAGGTGCTAATAGTAGCTAGATAATAATAATAGTATTATTATTATCTAGATGAAAATGTAGTTCATCATATAATAATTTTTAATGAAAAATATAAAAAAAAAATTTGAACTATAATTACAGCTAGCATCTGAATTTCGATAAAATTCGATATGGTATCGGTTTATTATATAAATCAACATATATACTTTTTACTTCTGCATTTTGTCTCATTTACACAACTATACAGAAAAAATGATTTATTAAAATAAAACCAACTTATAGATTTGTATATATTTTAAGTTAAGGTAGATGGCTTCTGACTTAAGTAACGAGAGAGGGGAATAGATAGCTCAAAATATAATGTAATCCAACAAATAAAAATGGAACATCATATTTTATCTTCCTTATATTATTGTTACTTTTTTTAAAAACCAGTCAGTTTTAGATTACTTGCTCGATAATTATGTAGCATAATATATTGATTTAAATATATGATCATAATTTAAGAGTGTTTATTTTTATTCCTTGATAAATAACAAGAAATGGCTAAAGGAAAATCGTAATTAAGTCCCAGTCAATTATTTTAAATATATATGTACTCCACAACTCACGAGAATAAATTACCTTAAAAATAATAAAACCGGTATATTTAATATGTTTTGCAATATACAAACAACAAAAAATTTAAGTATATGACAGAAAGAGCCTTAAGAAGTGTAATCGTTCTCTTCCGTTAATATTTTTTATATCAACTTTACAGAAGGATTTGTATATCGGTGCAAGTGTCTTTTCGTCACCAGAAATAAAATAAAAATACAAATATAAATAAAACATTTTTTTTGACGTACACTATTTCGCTTATAATTAGATTTATATTATAAATTTTGAAATAAACCTGACATTTCGAATGATTTGCAGCAAGTTGGTTCACAGTAAGACTTTAATTATACGCCAGTCAGAACTATAAAATTATATATTTTTTATTTTTTTTTATAGACGACACCCAATTTTTCATACAAAAAAATTACATATTGTTGAACTTTGCTCTATAATAATAAGCTTTTACATTAATAATTATTTTAAATTTATAGGTTATTTATGAAATATTTTTTGCTATAAAATTTATATATTAACTAGCTGACCCGGCAAACGTTGTTTTGCCATATAAATAATTTCTATGTACTTTCTAGTGCCGACAGAAAATAACTAACCTATTTTAAGTGTGTAAGGATGTGGTATATGCACGAAATAGGTGTGTAATGCTGTGAACGATAAGGGAATATAGAAATAACAAACGCCAAGCACTATATTTATTAATAATTCATTATAATTTATTTCTGTAATATATATATATACGTATCATTATTCGATAAGAACGGCAACACCATCAAAAAATATCAGTCTCTTAATGCTACAGCGTGAACAATATTTTTTGTTAGCCCATCTTTAGCTAACACAAACAAACTTGATGGTTTACCCACTCGAGAGCATGCCACGTATAATTGTCCGTGTGAAAAACATGGCGTGCTTAAAGTTAAGCCACAAACCGACATCGTTTGTTCTTGGGATTTATTGATGGTCATGGCAAATGCCAATCGAATTGGAAACTGAACACGTTTTAATTGAATTGGCACATCCGTAGATATTATAGGAATCCGTGGTATTAATATATTTTCACCTCGGAACTTTCCATTTAAAATGCTAGCTTCGATGACGTTCTTCATTAATTTTCGATTGACCAATCGCGTACCGTTGCACAGCCGTGGCGGGTTCAATTGCGAAGCATGATAATCGGAGATCCAACCTTTAATTGTAAATTATGCGGTGGCACACCTGGCAAATCCAGTGAGTTCAAAAACTCTGTCGGAAAATTTACAGTTTCGCTCGCATCACAAACTGTGTCAATAGATTTATATGATTCCAAGTTCCCTGGCAATAACTGTTGTATCTTCAGATTCAAATTGTCAACGTCTACATTTTTTGCCGCTAAAATTGCTCTTTCTGCAAGCCACTCATGATTTAAGTACTGTGTGTGTACATCAGGAAATATTTTTTCAATGAGAGTGTCTTGCGAGTCAACGATTGTGCAAAAAACTGTCGGTAATGTCACGCATCCAGTCTCATCTATAGTTACTTTTCCATCACCGATATCTAGGAGTTGTTTTGAGAATGTTTCAGCGGATGGATCTTGAAGCATTTGAACGCGCATATTTACTTTCAGCTGTACTTTTTAAGCAAGCATTAATCTCATCAGCGTATGTTAAACGTGGAATGACGGGAAGTGTTTGCCTGAAATCACCTGAAAGGACTAACAGAGTGCCGCCAAATAGTTTGTCGTTGTTTTTGATATCTTTTAACGTCCTGTTCAACGTCTCAAGTGAATGTTTGTGCGCCATAGTACATTCATTCCAGATGATAATTTTACATTGTTTCAGCACGGTGGCCATGGACGATTGTTTATTTATGTTGCACACTCCGTCAGCGTATTTTGAATATTTAATGGCAGCTTAAATACTGAATGAGCTGTTCTGCCTCCATCCAATAAAGTTGCAGCAATGCCTGACGATGCAACGGCCAATGCGATGCCATTATTTGATCGTATTTCAGCAAGAATTTGCGAAATAAGGAATGTTTTTCCAGTTCCACCTGGTGCATCCAAAAAGAAGAATCCACCTTGTCCTGCTGAAACTGCGAGCATAATACGGTCGTAAATGATTTTTTGTTCCTCATTCATTAATGGGACATTGCGAGTAACAATCGCCGCCATTTCTACAGTGTTGTACTGCATTTCACGATTCATTTCCGTGTTCATGAAATCAGATACAGCTCGATCTGGCGAATTCATACCGAAATGACTGAGTGATAAATTAGCAATTATAATGCAGAGATCTTCAATAGCAATCAATGCTTCATTGTACATAGCGTCGCTGAACGTTATCGTTACATCGTTGCATCGTGTACGATGTTGATGCAATATATCATCAGTCATTGAATCTTTGTGATTATCCCACAATATCTGTGCTCGAGCTGGAAAACATGTAGTTAACACTATAGTGAATAGTAGACGAATTTGTATTGCTGTACAATTCAATGCTGCTTCAGCAAACATACATTCCCACTGGTTGTCGTCTTCCAGCAAGCCGAGTGCAAGGCACGGATCTTTATACGTTGAATACTGTTGCCCATTCACTTTCCGTATATCTTGAAATGACAATGGGCCAGTAACATTAACCAACAACAATCGAAGATAAAAGCATTCAGTTTGCTTTGGATTGACTGTAAATACTCGCCCCAAAGCGTTTGATTTAAATAAATTGGGACATGCATCAACTGGGGAGCCTTGCTTGCGGGGCATCCATTTTTTTGTTTGAACCCATGTGAAATAGCATGGTACTTGTGAATAGAGTAACGTTCGTGCAAAGTCACCAAAATCATCCGCACGATTACACAATTCGAAAAATTCAGTGAGTGTAGTTTTAGGTGGATTTACAGCACGATCAATTGCTGTCTCGTTCGTGAAAAATACACGCTGGCCGTTTTCGAGGTGGACGGCTAACTGAACAACTGCTGGATCCCGTTCATGAATCTGGAAACCAAAGATACGCCAAGCAGCTTCATTGGAGCTGATGTACCGACCAATTTGATAAAGTGTTCTTTCATCGTTTTTATTCACTGGTTGAGCATTCACGTTAGTATTTTCCACTCTAAACACAGCCATATCACTGCCTTTATGGACATACTTGCAAATGTATTTGATGCTCTTCACAGAACTGCAGAACTCAACATTAATATGACCATTGTATGTCTTGCTCAACAGAGGTGAATATGGTACCACCCAACGATTATCAATGTCAATGTCTGTGTTGTTGATGTTTTTAATAAATGATCGTCCGCCATTATCGGGACTTCTTCGACGATATATTGGATATCCGTCGACATTTGTGATCGTATCGTTCGTGAAATCTTTAGGGAAATTTTTAGTGCATTTTCCATCTGCCATGCAAGGCGATGTACGATTAAGAGTACCGCATGGACCATGAATCATGTTCGCTGTAACAATATCAAACAGCAGTTGGTCAGTAGACTGATCTGGAAGTTCTGCAGAAATGATACTATCGATTTCTTCAGGACGGATTTTATCGATTAACCAAACCAAAATGTGAGCATGAGGTAATCCTCGCTTTTGCCACTCAACTGAATACAGCCAGCAACGTGTGCGGCCGAATACATGTAATTTAGTAATGAAACTTATTAAAGACTTCAACTTTTGTTTGAACACACGTGCTGTAACGTCATGACGATGGATTGAATTTTGGCCAGGCAATAGCAAAGATTCAATCTCTAGCCATTTTGGATTACATGTAAACGTGATAAATAAACACGGTCGTCCATATTCGTGCACGAAAGTCAGAGCATCCTGTATATATTCTTGCATATGACGTGGACTGCCCACATACGATGATGGTAAAATGACAGAGTTACCAATTTCGGCAGCGTCAGCGTTGTTGTTAATAGCGTCCCGCAAGTGAATGTACTCTTCCGCACGCAGCTTGAGTTGATTATATCGTAAGTATCGTAGTCGTTCGCCTTCTATCTTGGCGTACATGTCGACCATGAATTGTTGACAAAGCTCGCGACATCGTAGAATGACGTTGTCCCGGCCACGTCGAATCATCAATCGGTACGCATAATAATCTTTCGAGCTAACGGTCTTGTTTGTTTCGGCTCCTGTAATAATATATTTTTAAATATTAGATTAAATCAATTACGATAATTTTTTTTTTTTTTTTTAATTAGTAATCAAGTTTAAAATGAATGAAGTACCTGATACGGGATCGCGTTGTTTGATATTTATGCAGTATCCGTCTTGTCCCTTCCAGAACATTAGCGGATATTGGAGAGCATCATATGAACGATGTGTATCAGCAATGAACTGAAGATTATTACTCCTTCTACGAACCACAATTTCTCGTACGCCTGTACAATCGCCAACCATGATTCCCGCAACGTCGTCAACAACAGGTGCATTAAATCTACGAATATGCTCTCCAGCTGGTGTTTTATCAGGATTTATGACAATAGCGTGGTAATCGTTTTGTAATTTATGCATGTGTGATTTGAATATTTTCAACAATTCATTGTGCTCATTCAGTAAAGCGTCCAGTTCGCTCACGATGCGTTTGGCAAAAATGAATCAAGGTTGTTATAGTCACAACGTGCATTCACACGATTGGCAAGTGCGCTTCCGGAATCCTCGCCGCCCATAAAGTAGATTTGTAAAAATTTATGTGCTTCGTTTGGCATTGGCAGTAATGAGCCTATTTTATGATAAACTTGGCCTCTAATTTAAAATGTAGAATTTTATTGTTGACCAAGTGAATTAGTATTTCGAACTATTTCTGTTGCTCCGAACGATGTCATTTGAAAGCATGAATTGAATGTTCGAATGGACTTCCAGAACACGTTAGAATCTGGATCCGTGCCGATAAGTAAACCGTTCAATGGTTCCGGTGGTGTTTCAATGTCGGGTAGTTGAACTTTTCCTGACGCGCAACACATCCCAGCTGGCTCGTTTTTAAATTTAAGAGCATGACAATTTGAACATTCGTTGTCCATAGTACCAATCACCACTTTTGTATGGGCATAATATTCCACATCAGGCTCATACTGGAATGCTAGCCGCAGGAATGAATCATATGTAAATGCTCGGTGTATCTGTTGGCGTTGCTGGTTGTTTGTTCTGCGTCTATTGGCTGTGAATCGGCGTGATTGTCGTTGTTGTAATCTTATCACTTTATTGCGTTCAGCTCGTGTATCTTCAGATTGTTCTTGACGCAATTGCGCCATGCTCACACGTGCATCAGTATTTTCTTGCTGGATTTCTTCTTCGGTTCTTTCGGATCTTAAATTTCTCTTGCTTCTGGTTTCACTTGTATTACGGCTCAAATTAGCCCCTTTGCGTTTTCGTGGCATTGTTCGCTGTACAAAATACACATAATTAGAACTAACAAAATTACTTTAGAGTGAAAAACATCGTAATTATATTGTTATTAACAACAATTTGAGTATAAAAAAAAATATACTTACAACAACACAAAAGTCGTTGTTGGTAGGAGCTCCTGACACGCGTTGAGTATTTTTAGGTTATAATTAATAATAACAGATATTATTAATATTATCTTATATTATTAATTTACTATTAATTAATTAATTGTATGATTAATTTAAGAGAGTTATTATTAGTATTAATTTATAATTAATAATGAGAGTTACACTGACATAAAAAAATAACAATTCTAAACGACACTACTAAGTTTGACACATAAACATTAATGATGGCCGACAACAGTGGAGGGAGTGAGAGAAACAGGAGACCGGCTTCGGTCTCATCCCTACTCCGCGTTGTTCACTGCGTAGTTACACCGATATAGTCTGGCCAATGAGTATCCAGAGTAAAAGCGCGGAAAATTTTAAAAATTAATTAAATTACTAAAATAATTATTAAAAAATAGGGGTTGGTGATAGAAGAGCAAAAACTTAGAATTGTTTGTATTTTTGAATATCGTATCATAAAAAAATAAATAAAAAAAAAAATTTTCAAAAAAATGAAAAAAAAAATTGAGGGGTGGACCACCCTTATTATTTAGGGGTGTGAAAAATAGATGTTAGCCGATTCTCAGACCTACCCAATATGCTTACCAAATTTCAGAGGAATCGGTCAAGCCGTTTCGGAGGAGTATCGAGACTAACATTGTGACACGAGAATTTTATATATAAGATGCTATATTTAAAAATATTGAATTTGTTGAACCTTAGAATTGTTATTAAGGTAGAAGTTTTTTTAAAGTGCGGAGTTAAATTGTCTAACTGTTCAAAACTAACAATTACTGGGCAATCAGTAAAAGGTTAATTTTAAACTACATATTATTTTTCAAAATTACCCGTATGGTAACTAAAACCGTTTAAAAACTACTAACATATTCTTCTCAGTTTATATAATTATGCCCCATTTTGAAACCGTAGGGGAACTTTAACAGCAAAGTAAAATTAATTATATTTATTAAATCTAAGACAATAATATACTTATAATTACCTTTTAAACAGCTACTCCGACAGCATTTTGTCTATATATATATCTACTGATGGGCTTGCACTCTGCTCATTTTTAAACCTGAAAAAGTTACTAATGAAATAAAAAAAATATTTTGCTACAATCGTATATATATATAACTAAGGAAAATTCTTATAGTGTATGGTGCCCATAACATCATGCCATGAGTGGGACATAACTACGATAGAGAAGATAGGTAACCGTCTCCAAGGCTACCATCCGCTGCAGAAGACTCTTGCTGAGAGTAATGGCTCGCAGTGCGGCTACTGCAGCCCGGGATGGGTCATGGCTATGTATAGGTAACAAAACTATCATTTTTTATGGATTATACCAATTTAAAATAAATCACAGAATAATGAAAACCTCGTTATTCAATGTAAATTATAGATTACCTTTTCTACAGCTTGGTTGCTTGATTCTTAGTTACAGAAGTAAGTATGGTAGGTACTTAGTTACTGAATATATTTTTTTGCAAGTACGTTATCCAAATAAAAATTAAAACATGATACGGATTAAATAAAGCAACTTATAGCAATTTTCTTTATATTATAAATACGATTACTATATTTCTAATAGTATGCTATCCTAAAAAGATCTAACGACAAGCAACAAAAGTGTTTAAGGTAGTGCAGAAAGTCATAAGTTATATTCAGTGAGAGAACCTGGGCTTTTCGATAAGAACTTTTTGTATACGGATAGTGACAAGCTGCTACTGGGTGACTGAAAGACCAGTTATAAATAAGTAAATTAAATAACGAAATATTTATATGCTAAAATTATATTTTACATATCATATATATTCTTTATTGTACACCACAAAATATTAAAAAAAGTAAAACACACACAAGTAACACAAAAGAAGTACAACAGGCGGCCTTATCGCCGTTAGGCAATTTCTTCCAGGCAACCCTGGGGTTTATATATAAAACAGTCATTAATATATTTCATTATTATACATACCTATGCATGTCATTATTATACATACCTATGCATATCGTAGTATTTACACTATTTGATAATGATAACTGAAAAAAAAACTAATATATAATTCCATGATCGAATATACTAAAATGCAACTAAAAAAAAAATATTTACAGTATTCTTAGAAATAAAAGACCAACTATGCTCGAAGTTGAACAATCTTTTGGCAGCAATATCTGCAGGTGTACTGGGTATAGACCAATCTTAGAAGCGTTCAAGAAATTTGCTTCTGACACACCAAATATTTTAGACATTGAGGACCTTCAAATATGTAAAAAATCTGATCAACCATGCTCCAAGAATAATTGTGAAGAATCCGATTGGTGTATAGTATCCAAGGATGACGTGTCCAATAAAATGCTTCATATCGTGTTAAGTGATAACCGAGATTGGTATAAAGCAACCTCTGTTTCTGATATATTTACTATTTTCAACAAAAAAGGAACACAATCTTACATGCTACTGGCTGGAAATACCGGAAAAGGTAGACCAATTTTAAAAGTTAATTCCTACAAATATTTCTATTAACTTTTAATATACAGTTTAAGATAAATTAACATTTTAGGTGTTTATCCAATTTTGGAATACCCGAAAGTACTGATCAATATAAATGGAGTGAGCGAGCTCAGAAATCATTATATTGACCAAAATTTAGTGATCGGGGGAGCAACGACTCTTACTGAGCTGATGAATATATTCGATTCTGTAGCTAATATCGAGTACTTTGGATATCTCCGAATATTAAACGAGCATTTAAGTCTAGTAGCTCATATTACTATTTAAAATGTAAGTATATTTGTAAGTACGTTGTTACGTGTTTTTACATGTGGTTATACATTTACTTAGGATGTGTAAATTAAAATTGTATGGTAACTTTTTTTTGATAATGAAATAACAATAGATTTAAATTAGTTATTTATTTTGATACTCGTTAATAGGGCTACTATGACATTTATAAATTATGAATTATATTTTATACCAATAAATTATTTATTTAGAATATTGTGCATTGCATTTCACATAATACTCCAAAGTATTTGGAAGTACACAGAGCCTAAACAGACTGCCATTATATATATTATAATACTTAAAAAAATTTTGTTTGTTTTGAAAATATGAAAAATATTTTTAAAAATAAAATACATATCAACTTAAATTGGCAAATAGAAAAGAAAAATATTTTATTGATGCATTTTGATAATATTTTTTTTAGGATGCAACGGTCGCAGGTAATCTAATGTTAAAAAATCTTCACCTCGATTTTAAATCTGATATTTTTCTTCTTTTCGAAACTGTTGGAGCTCAGGTAACCATAAGTAAGTATTTTAAAATTTTGCTGAAATCTTTATTACACATTATGCAGGAAACTGTATGCTTATGATACGCTACTAAAAATCATCGTATTATTTATATATTATACATAGGTTTATAGCTCATAGGCATCATAAAATAAATAAGATAAAAAATATACATGTATGTATATATGAGCTAATATATAATTGCTGCTAGGTAGTCAATTGGCAATAGGCAGTTTCTTCCTAGATTCTAGCAGAGAGTATATCCAAAGAGCAAAACAATATTAATGTTTGATTCGTTTGGAACAATTACTGTTGAAATATTGTTGCTACTGTGAATTTTCTTTTGCATTTCCAGCGTACTATTTTCATCGTCCAATCATAAATATTTAAAATTATGATATTATCACATTTCGATGTTGATTGGGGATTACATTTGTTATTTCCAGTTTTTCACTTTGCTTCCTTTGCTATTATTTTTTTTTTAAATATAAAGTAAATTGTCGTTCCTCAGAGTTCTATATCGGACAGTAAGGAATTTTTATACTTATATTTTATTTATGTTTCTTATAAGAAGAATTTTGTAGGTTCGTTTTTAGTACTACAAAATATTATCGCCCGTTTCAAGACTATTTGGTCTAAGTGTCATTTTTTTAAGTTGAAGAAGGGAGAGGAGTATATATTATAACATGTAACTGTAACAAGTAACTGTATTAAAACTTGGTTAGTTTTATTAGAAAACTCCAAGACCTATCTATAAAAATTCTGTATCAGAGCAACGGCTTAGGAAGTGGGTTCCTGTAGTAAATAGACAAATAAATAAAAAAATACCTTCTAATTATTATAGTAGCATATAAAGTTGTTTTTATTTATTTAACGACAAGTACATATAGGTACATCTTCATTTCCAGAGACAACGTCAGTATTACGAAAAATAAAACAATTTCTAATTTAACGTCTTTACACACCCAAGTCTTTGACCAAAAAGGTAAACTGCTTTTTGCTGATTACCAATTAAAATCCAAAAAATGTCCGAGGTTAAATAATAAAATCATTTTTATATAAGAAATTTAAAAAGTAGTTAGTTTAAATTACTTGATACAACAAATCGTTAAATTTTGTGACAGTTGTAACAATAGTCTCCTAAATTAAAGCCAAATTGCATACCCTGGGTGCTAAGCACCAAACTTTGCTTTGCAAAACAATTTCTTTTAAATACTTGAAACCTAGTTCAAAAGTCGCAAAAGAAACGCTGATTCCAAATATATATAAAACTCCATGTCGTTAAAGATGTAGGTTAGACCAAATAGCCCTGGAACCGTCGTTATGTCTTTTATGTATTAAATTAAAAGCTTTTTGCAAGGCTTTTAATTCTTTTAGTTACATTATTTTACAATGATAGAATTTTATATTGTTTAATAGTTCTATAATTTTTAACACTAAAGCAAACAAACAAATCTAAAACTACCTTCATATGTCCAGTGACAGGTCGTGGTCGAAGAAAAACTGTCACAATGCAAGCATTTCTTAAAGAAAATATGACCGGAAAAATATTATTTAACATACAATTGCCTCCCTTAAGTACCGAAAATAAAATAGTAACTTTCAAAGTGAGTTAGTTGATTTAAAAAATTATCTATATTTGGAAACTTTCTTTGAGACACAAATACTTCAATGAATAAAGTTATATTTAAAATATTCATTCAGATAATGCCACGGTCTCAGAATGCTCATGCTCTGGTCCACGCTGGCTTCCTTTACAAAATAGACAAAAATGAAAAAATCAAAGATTGTAGAATTGTCTATGGAGGACTCTCACCATCATTCATACGATCTTGGAAGACCGAGCGATATTTGGTCGGTAAACGGATATTTAGGAACGAAACCCTGCAAGGCGCATTACAAGCTCTAAATTCTGAGATGGTCGTGACGGAAAGTTTACCGGACCCTCCCGTGCTATACAGGCGACAGGTGGCGCTGGCATTACTTTATAAGGTAAGCTCTCAAATTAACAAACGATTCTATTTTGGATATTAGTAGTAGTAGTAGCAATTTTTTTTAAGTATTCAGATTTTATTCAGAATCCATTCTTTCACCTAATTGTCAAAAAGAGTTACAAAAACTATATATTTACTATATGTTTTAATGTTAGATAAAACTAATGTATCTATTATTATTCAAAACTAAATTACTGTTTTAATTATTTAATTGATTTAAAATTGAATATTGCCTCTTTTAGTTATCTTGTACTGTATTGTCAGGTTGAGTGGTAGAGAATGCTCTTAGCATTAAGTCCGCCTTTTGTACCTTTATTTGGCTTAATAAATATTAAATAAATAAATAATATTTAAGGGTCTTCTCTCACTTTATCCTCGCGAGAGATTGAATCCTCAATATATATCTGGTGCTATAAAAATTCACGAAACACGTCCAGTATCACAGGGACAGCAAATATTTGATACTAACCCTACAATTTGGCCACTTAATAAACCAATACCAAAACTTGAAGGAGTGGTAAGTCAATAAAATTTTAATATAAGGATCGAATTTACTTATAATCTGTATATTTTATAAATTTGTAAAAATTATGTCAATTTATTACATGATTAAATTTTTTTTATCTTTTTTATAGCTACAATGTGCTGGAGAAGCAGAATACACGGAAGATTTGCCAACGCTTCCTGGAGAAGTTTATGCAGCATTTGTGTTAACGAAGGTTGCACTTGGTAATATTGTAGGCATTGATGCTAGTAAAGCTTTAGTAAGTACAGTGTTATTTATATACACTAAAGCTTAATAATAATAATAATAATAAAACACTTTTTTTCATCATTAGGCTGAACATGGTGTGATAGCTTTTTATACAGCAGCTGATATACCCGGAAGAAATAGTTTCGTACCTGCAGTTGATGCAATTAATAAGGCAGATGAAGAATTTTTATGTTATGGAGATGTTAAATACTATAACCAACCTCTGGGCATTATTGTTGCCGAAATTCAAAGCGTTTTAGAAAAAGCTGTATCCTTAGTTGAAGTAAAGTATACAAATGTGAAACAACCAATTCTTGATATAGCCATTGCTAAATACCTTCCAAATAGAGTGACCTACTATGACGGTAGAGACTTCACTGCTAGGGGCAATAACGTGAAAAAAGTTATCAAAGGCGAGCAAACTATTTATACTCAATATCCATTTACGTTGGAAACATTGACTGGAATTTCACATGATACAGAAGAAGGATTACGGTTATATAATACTACTCAGTGGATGGATGCTGTGCAAGTAGTAACTTCCAGAGCTTTGTTAATAGATCAAAACAGGTACATAATACAATACGTGAGCTTAGCACGATGACATAATGAGAATAAAATGTATGTTAAAAATATGTCTTACAGGATCGACGTGCACGTCCGTCGAATTGGCGGTGGATATGGTTACAAGCTATCAAGATCCACACCAGTTGTTTTAGCTAGTAGTTTAGTCACTTTCAAATTGAACCGTCCTTGTCGATTTATACAATCTTTGCGACATAATATGAGGTCTACAGGCAAAAGGGCTCCTTGTTCTACTAATTATGAGGTAATCCTGTGTCAAAGTTATAACACCTGGAAGCCTTAATACTTTTTATTTAGCTTTGCTACTACTAGTCCGAACTGTATTTATATTTTTTTGTATTTTGTTTTAGATTGGTGTCTCCCATGACGGAGTTATCCAATATCTAGATTATGATTTATACAGCGACAATGGCTATATTGCTAATGAAACTCTTTTATTAGCCGGTGTTGGGGTCTATAATAATGCGTATAAAAAAGCACCATGGAAATATAGATCCTTTAACGTTACTACTGATACAACCTCCCACAGTTGGGTACGAGCTCCAGGTAACATTAATCTAGTCTCAAAAGCTCTTATTTTTTATCTTTTGTCATATAATTTGTAAAGTTAGATCAGAAATATGATTAAACAGATATCTCGGTGTAATCATTATGTAATTTTTAAACGATTAAATTTATCAACGATCATCGTAATAATCAGGTAAACTTATACTATTATATATAACGCAATTTAATGTTTTGTAAGTTTAATTTATTGTACTTTTAAGTCACTTTTTAAAAAATATATAAGTATCTGTTTGAAAATGATTCAAATGAAATATTATTTTTTTTTTCAGGTTCTTTAGAGCATATTGCAATGATTGAAACCATGATAGAACGAATATCATATGAATTGAATTTGGACCCATTTGATGTCCGGCTGTCTAACTTAGACACAAACGAATATAGTGAGATGGTTGACATGGTAGAAAGAATTAAAAAAGACTCTCAATATAATGAAAGGAAAGCACAGGTTATCAAATTTAATTTTGAAAATCGATGGAAAAAACGTGGTATAAAAGTGTCTTTCCTCCGATGGGATGCATCAGTACCCAAGTATTTAGACATAAACATGAACGTTTATAAAGATGACGGGACTGTCGCTATAACGCACGGGGGAATTGAAATGGGTCAAGGAATTAACACAGTTGCAGTTCAAATTTGTGCTTACTTTTTGGGTATACCAGTGGAAAAAATTCAAATAAAACCCACTAACACAATAGTAGCACCTAACAATAGTGGTTCAGATTCAAGTGTGACTACTCAAAATGTTGCAATTGGTGTTCGAAAATGTTGTGAAGAACTTTTAAAAAAATTAAAGCCAGTTCGAGATCAATTACAAAATCCTACTTGGGTGGAACTCATTCAGAAAGCATATTCAATGAACCTTGATCTACAAGTACATGGGCACGTTAACGCAGATGATGCCTTGCTGTACAATATTTATGGTATTACGGTAGCAGAAGTGGAAATAGACATTTTAACTGGAGAATGGGAAATTTTAAGAGTAGATTTAATTGAAGATGTTGGTAGAAGTATCAATCCATATATTGATATTGGTCAAGTAAGTAATTATAGACACTTCATTATGTTTTACAATTGTAATCATTAAAGTATGATTAATTATGATACGGATTAATTCGTGATGCAAATCAATGGTGGAAAATGTTTATTTTTAACTCAAAAATTACTTTAAAAAATCTATAGCTTATAACAAATATTTCCTGTATGTCATGAATCCGGAAGCCGAGAAATGATAAGTGGTGGTGTCATGGTGGTCGTCCACAATGACAAGAAGGTCGATTTTCTGTTGTGCTGTGTCAGGAAATATCTTTCCTTATATTTAATATTTAAAAGAAAGACTGGCATAAGTTCGCAAGTGCAGCTTCAGAAAACTCAGTTACACAGTTACACCGAGCGGGTAGCTTACTAGTTGTTTGATATTTTTGGCATACTTGCACTTTATTCTAATAATTATCCATTGAATAAAGTAAAAGCACTATTGTATTTTCATTTCAGAACTCAAAATGTTATTTAATTTTAATTATTGCTTTGTCCACAAATGATGACTATATAATATTTTACATCAATGTACAGGTAGAAGGTGCCTTTACAATGGGTTTTGGTTACTGGACATCGGAAAACATCGTGTACTCACCAAGCAATGGAGAAGTGCTCACGGACCGCACGTGGGAGTACTGGGTGCCCGGCGCTAGGGACATCCCGCAGGATTTTAGAATCTACTTTAGAAAAAGATCATTTAGCAACGAGGCTATTCTTGGGGCTAAGGGTGATTGTACATTAATGTTTTTGTATGCAACCATAGTTTATATTTGAAACATTTATTTTTTTGTAACAAAACATTTCATTATTTTACTCTGCCTCTTCTCTCGTAATCTATTCATAGCATGAATTATGATTAATAGTTTCGGTTTTGGAATTAATTTACTTATTTATTTAAATTAAATATTACCAGCAACTGGAGAACCAGCAACCTGTATGGCAATAGTTATACCATTTGCTATAAGAGCAGCCATAGCGTCTGCACGCAAAGAGTCTGGTCTACCTATTACTGAATGGTTCCAGATGGGTAAGTTTTGGCATTTTTACTTGGACACCTATTAGTTATTTAATATAATTTATATTTTATTTTGATTTATTACAGATGGCGCATTTACTGTAGACAGAATATGTTCTGCTTGCAGGACAAACATAAACGACTTCAAATTTTACTAAACAAAAATGTTGCGAAGATCAAACTTAATATTGTATCGGACCATTTTTTAATAGTTTTGTGTTACCTTTTTCTAATTCAAGGAATTGCCAAGCATTAATCTTTGTTTACTATTCTAGCACAGTTAAACCCCAACCGGCTTTTCCTGGCATTAAATAAATGTTTCATTTATGAGATTAGGAACACTATTTATTTAACTAAATCGACATTATTATGCTTTATTTGTTTTTTATTTTAAAATTATTAGGCACTTAACCTTAAAACATAGTAGATTAAGCTGTTTGCCATTTGTGTGATACTATTTTAATTGAAAATTTTGTTAATCTTAAAACTACTTCATAAAATATTCTTCAAATTAAAAATATATTATATTATTAAGTAACAATGACACTTGATCTACCTCCGTCTTAAACATAAAACATATTTTCATGGTCTTACTAAACATAAACAATCAGGATTTATTCCTGTCACAGTACGGTTACGGCTTTGCTAAAAACATAGGGAGAAAGTTGATAATTATCTTCCCATTTCCACTAAAATTGTAAATTGCAAAATATATTTTTCCCATTCTTGATAATACAGATACTTTTTTATTTAAATCTATAAGAGGATCTTACTTACAAGCTTAACTTTACAAGCTTGAACGTTGTCAAAATCTTTGTGTATGATTTTTTATTAAGTTATTTTATTTTATTTTTGTTAAGTGGATCCCCAATTGCATTAGCAGGTATGAAAATACATACGAATTCAATCTTCATTTTAATCTTCTGAATTACATTCTGTTAATCCAGCCCTGACTTATTTTTTAAAAAAGTTATTTTAGAGTTATTTAGAGTCACAAAATGGTATCTTTTGCTTTGAAGATAATAAATCTTCTTTTAAAAAATAATAAACTATATTTATTTAAAATCCACGTAAAAGAATATAAATAAAGACGAAAAACCCATATTAAGTTTAAAAAATGAGTTCTAAGGCAGCGTTTGAAGAATTTGCATGACTGTACGCGTTTAATATTAGGAGAAAGATAATTAGAGAGATTACAAAGTCTCATAAAATGCAGAGTAAAAGAGTCCCTGTAAAAATAGGATGAAGGAGGATTTAGTTTAAGAATAAGGTTTTGATTGGATCGGAAAGAAGGGTTATAAGATCAACTCAAAAACTTTTATTAGACTAATAAATGAATGTATTTTAAATTAAAGTAGTTTTATATAGATACATACTTCTTTTACTTTTAAGAAACAAAGGCAAATGGGGTACGTAGCAAGGCAGGAGGAACTGATTTCTACTTTACTCTTGGATACTCAGTAACTTATGTTAATAGTCAAAAATATGTCAGCAGTTTAACAACCTTCGCTATTCCGATGATATAGTGCTGTAGTACATATACTATACATACACTATACATATACTATACTATATACTGTAGTACATATTGTGCCCTGTATGTGTACTAATGTAGTATTTAATGCTATTAGTGAACTGCCATGTGGCAATAGTAACAGAATTCTCAGGACTACATCCTTTAGCCGCAATTACATTCGATGATTTCTGCAACTGCCATCTAATTACTTGGTTAAATACTATATTGGACCTTTTCTAAGATAACCTAAGGTATAAAATATTTTTATTTATGTGTTTACCTCAATTTGACAATAAATCAATGTAGAATTAAACAAAGAAAATAAATAGATTAGATTGTAATAGCATTGCCGTATCTGAAGCCTAGTGTCTTTATTATTAGTTATTGGAATTGTTAATTAAATTATTATTCTCGTCTATTACGTTCGTTTTGTTTGATGTGTTTTTTGCCACTTTGTTTAGATTCAAGTGTTTTTTGCCACTTTTTTTCTTCTACATTAACGTAGAAACTGCCAAGTAAACAAACTCGCTGTCAAAAAACATTGCAGTGGCTAAATCTATAATTTAAATGAACGGATTATCAAGTTTAACAAACCATTGATTAGATATGACAATATTTATTGATATTATGGAAATGACCGAGATATAAAAAATATTCACAATTTGATAAGCGGAAAACCACGCTAAAAATATTTTATTCTGAAATCCATTCAAAGAACGGATTACCGGACCGGTGTTCAAAGAGTCGGGACTTTTTCTCATGAAGTAATTATAAGTGATTACTATGATGGGATACAAATTGGACAAGAAGTTAATTATTGGGATATTGAGATTCAGATCATTCTAATCAGACAGATTCCTTGTTAATATCTCAAATAGTATAAATTAATCCTAATTATATAATCTGGTGGAAGAATAACAAGTTCAAATGTAGCCATTTAAAAAACATCGAAAATATGTTTTCTGGAACTTAATCAGACGATTAAAACGATTTAAAATTTGTTAAGCAAAAATTTTCTGGCACCAGTTAATAAAAATAAAATTGAAATAAATGTAGATGTGCATAATCTTATAAATGCTAGCGATGTCCAAAAATACCATTTCGCAATGAACAAAACTTACGATATAACTGTAGTAGAAGTTGGCATACATATTTTAACAGGGGGACAATAAGAGTGGATTTGATTGGCGATGTAGGAAGAAGCTTTACCCTGAACTGAATGTTGGTCAAGAAAGGCACTTAATTAATTATGTTATTTATACTTTATTCCATTGTTTTCTAAAATAGGTTACAAATTTATGTTTTCTTTTTGCATATTTTCAAATTCGAATCATGTGTGATATTTTGTTCTATGATAAAAAAGATATATATTTTTTAAATTATTAGTTGTGAGTTAAAATTTTAAAATCAAATGCTCTAATGAAAAACAACATTAATTATTTTTTAAACATATTTATCAAGCTTGGGTTATAAAACGTTGAATTGTAGAAAAAATAAATATTTTGTTATTATAATGGATTACAAAACATTCTAAATGTTTAATCAATCAAAAGAAAATATGTTGTTCATAAACCAGTGTATCTAAACATTATGACAAATGTAATAAAAATAAAAAAAAATTAAGGAAAATGGCTTATAATAATATGATCACAGTTGTCCGTAAGCCGTTATATAATACGATTATGTTTGATGATTGGTCCATACGTAATAATTACTTCAATGTGAAAACAGTAGCGGTTAACTTAATGAGATGTTGATAGAGAATTGATGTTGTAATAATATACATAACATATACAACATACATATTTCATATGGTTATATTTATTTGTATATAGTTTATACTACGAAGAAATATATGTTGTTGTAGAAATTCTGTTTACTCTTCAAAGGAAAAGTTAATATAAATTCTCAAAATGGGCTGTGCAAAAGATAAAACTTTAAGTATTAATTTTGTGTAATATGTTTTTCTTCAAATTATTATTACTTTCGTGTATAACATAAATCAATTTCTCATATATACAGTGATTTCATTATCATAATTTCAATATACAGGGTTATTTGTAATCAGTTGACCACCTCTTGCAGGCAGCCTCTCTTCATCAATCCCAACAACATTCATTGTTGTACGACTTATTAAAATTAATAGTTTTTAAAATTTAAATTTTCCCGTACAAAATTTATTTGTTCCCTCTGAACTGGCATTAACTCAGAGCGTCGGTATGGCGCCCGGGCGTTGACCTTTTAAGTACTTCTTATAAAATACAGAGAAATAGGTAAAAGAGGAAGCAATTTTTTTGTTTTATTTTGTTTGTGTTGTTTATCAAGATTTGTAAAAAGTTGAAGAACAAATGTTTTTACTGCTTCAAAGTCAAAAAAAGATTTTTTATTACATATTTTTTTAAAATACACGATTGTTCAATCTATAATCATAATAATATTTTCTTAATTAACATACAAACGATTATAGAGTATTTTAATTAATTCTTCACAGTTTTACTAAAATTAACGATTGCCTCGATATATCTTAATGTATCAGTTATGTTTCAAAGATATCCAATAAATATTTACCTATATTCATGTAATCCTAAATAAAAACTTATATATTCTATTACTGTAAGTCCCTAATTCCATACAATTAAAATGCATAAAAAACGACAAAACAATGAAGGGGCTTTAGAATCAATTAGTATATTCATACTAAATCTTAACATTGTATCTTTTATACCACGAAATTTAAATGCCTATTTGGAATAATGACTTCTCAATCCAATAAAACAATATATTTAAGCGCACTTTATAGACCTTTAAACCAAAAGAGGCAATTATTAATCGACGAGCTGTAAATCAGAAAGAATATAAGATATAATTCTGTTGAATGATATAAAAAAAAAATATTGTATTTGTGAGAAATATTTCAATACATCACACCAATATTAAAAAAAAATTATTGTATTTGTGAGAAATATTTCAATATTTCAATACATCACACCAATATTGTATTGTGCAATCAAGAATTTGAAAAACATCTAGATGACAGTCACACAAAAAGTTGTTTTGAACATATTTTTATACGATCTCGCACACACAATGTCTAGTGCGCAATACTAGGAACTCTACTAATGTAGAAGTACTAACTGTACTAATAGCAGTAACCATGATAGGCGAGACTTATTTACAACGTATTTTTACATATGCTACAAGATTTAATGATTAGTTAATATATATTTGGTTCTATGATATTACATGTGAAGATACGCAAACAATTGATAGTTTAATTACTTTACATAAATTTCTAATTAATAATAGGAGAGGAGATTTTTGTATTCCACTAGCTTTGAAGTGGCGCACCTTAATTTATGATTGGTCCCCAGCATTATTAAAATTCTATCTTAATGCATTCCAAATGACTCTCCCAAATCAAAGTAATTTAGTAAGATGGGGCAAAGCCACCGAAAAGTCTTGCAACATCTGTGGGGAGGCAATAGGAACCGCGAAACACCTATTAGTAGGGTGTAGGGTACTTCTAGATAAAGGTCAATACTCGCGTCGCCACGACAAGGTATTAGAAATTATACGGGAAGCGGTTAGTCTTTCAGTATCAAGAGCGCGGAAGGGTATAACAACCACCAAACGATCTGTAGAATTCGTAAAAGAAGGCTCCTCCAAAAAATCAAAAGCGAAGCCTTATTCAATATTAGGCGCGGCTCCTGATTGGATTCTCATGATGGACACGTATGAAAAGCATTACAAAATCCCTGGGGATGTTGGTGTTTCGTCATCCAGACCGGACTTATTCCTGTATTCGAAACATCTGAGGCGCGTGATACTTGTGGAGCTTACTGTTCCTTGGGAAACAAACATCCCAAGGGATCACACATTGAAGCTCAATAAGTATTACGAACTAACCAACGAACTGATCAGGAATAAATTTATAGTTAGTTTGTACGCGGTAGAAGTGGGAGCGAGAGGTATAACAGCAAAATCTCTCTATAACCTACTTAAAGATCTTGGCCTTTCTAGAACAAGCATCGGTTCATTTCTAGAACGTACTTCAAAGGCGGCATTAGTAGGTTCTTTCCAAATTTGGTTAGGTAGGGAGAGGAGTGTGGAGGGTGAAGGTGAACGTTTTTGCGCATAATAAAGGGGCCCCTAAAACCTACTCCCGGATCGCAAGTCCCAGGCACTGCTTGCACTCCTCTCCTTGCAACTCGATGGGCCCGGCACCCGCACGGTGAATCCATGGATTGCTAAGAAGCTTCGTCTTGTCTGTCGAGCATGCTACGCAAAATAAAAATACATAAAATTAATAAAAATAAAGCATCAGATCTAGGATTAGATAAATAAATAAAACTTAAAGTGAAATAAATTTAATACAAAGTAATTAAAAATCCCTCAAATCAATGCTACTATTAAAATATTTTATAATCGGAAATAAATGTCGGTAAAATACAAAGAACCAGAAATAAATACATAAAAATGAAGATAATTTATGGCAATTCTTAACAACTTGACAGGACGAATTAGAGTATCTCTGAGATGAAATAAAGTTAAGTAATTTCAAAATTTAAAATTTTATGAAAAAGCGTAGTGAATAATTTTATAAACACATTTGAATAAATTAAGACACTAGGCGATATCGTTTAGAAAAAAATGATTTATTAAACAAAATAGACTACTACAATCCCGAGACCATATTTTTGTTTTTACCCGGCTATGTTCACGTAAATAAATTGGAATTCTGCCCGACTTGTTTGGAAAATATTTGGGTTTCCTAACCATGAGTTCGAAGCATGGCAGACTCACAGCGTGAACTGTTCAACTTTTCGAAACTAATCGGGCAATATTCCGATTTTTATAAATATAGAACGAAAAATAAACCGACACGGACAGGGATTTGAATCCGCGACCTCTGGGAAACCGTCCCGTCTCTACCAATTGTGCTACCGTATCTCTGTCCGTCTCGGTGAATTAAGCATTCTATATGTGATCGTCTTTATCAGGACGGTGGTGACATCTATTAGACTACTTTCGAAAATCCTGACCAAAGTTTCTAACTTTGCAGTATAAATAAACATTGAAAAGATGCCACTACTGAAATTAATGTTTGAAAGAAAATAACCACAACATTTACAATTATTTTTAAAAATAATAAAACAGGTATGTACAAAATATAACTCCAATTGCATTTAAAACGTTGTTATTAATTTTTAAAGTTAACAAATTAACAAAAAATAAAAGAAATCAAAAAACAATACGACAGGTGCAATTAATTCTTACGCATAAAAAACCACTAAATATCTCATTCCAAACCTCATAAACAACGGCCTTTTAATTCTACGAATCTCATTAACGGACTTAAATAAAACAAAAAAATACTATCGCTGGCAATTGGCAAAATTGAACAATTAATGTATATAAATAAACAGTATTAAGAAAATATATATATCTTATGGCACACATTTGATGAAAGAGCATCGAAACTCGAAAGAAAGGCACAATAATTTATATGATTTTACATAAAAAGTAGCTTTGCCAGCGGCTTCGCCCGCACAGTACTCAATAAAGTTTTACGACATAATACAGCACGTTATTTGTACAATCACATGGTATAACTAAGCACTAAATTAAATAAAAATCGATCGAGTTATAGAAGGATATAAAGACAGACACACAAAAAACTATAGGTAATGAAACAAATACTTATTACATAATATTATATACGTATATTGAGACAGTACTGATTTTTATAGAAGTGTAGACGTCCAAATGCAACTTAAGCCGGTCACCACCTTAGGGGCACACTTTAAAAAATATATAAGTTTTAGATATTTCCATAAAATAAATTGTTAATATATAATTTGAATTGTATGCTTTATAATATTGTTTATAATTGTATACTTTCTAACCATTATATAAGCCATGACACGATGAACGTAATGGTAAGGATTAATGATAATTGGTTCGCACTTAATTATGTGTCCCATTTCTGCAATGAGACTTCGGAGACTAAATATCGGTTTCAATGGTTCCATTAGACTACTGGAACAAAATAGTGCTAGCTGTCCTGGGACATGGGACAAAATCAGTGGGTAGCCCCTCCAATCACTTGCCAATTTGTTCGGCAAAATACATCGCTTTAGTTAACATACGCTTCGGTGACGCGACGGTTAATTGTTTTTTACTTTTAATTCCATCCATACATTGTAACATTTTAATGTGTGTGTAATAGTATTTAGATTGCAAAAAATTACCGCAATATTTGAAGGTGAATAACTTCACCCAAATTAAAGTTTTTGTTTAATTTGAAATATTAAACATTGCATATAAAATATGTATATTAGGATTTTCCATTGCTATATATTTTTGTTACAATTTAATTATATTATAGTAGTCATAAAATTTACATTCTTATTTTAAATCTAGGTCAAACAAAAGATAACACGATTATTTATTTACTGCGTTTATATAAATATAACTAATTCTATTATTTTAGATATACATTATTATGTAGATTATCTAATAGATAATCAGGTAATTAGCGTGAATTAGCCAAAGGTCTCTCCTGCTTACAATAACAAAGACTATAGTTTGTAGATCACGACTGTCGAATAGGCTTTATGAGAAAAGAAAGAACACTTGTAAACATTACTTATGTAATAAAAGCTATTTAATAAAATCTGTGTTTTTTTAAACTATAAGTTACATAATTAATAAGGATATATAATAGACATATAATTTGTTTAAGTGGAAGTTATTCTACCTTATATAATAGTGTAGTTAAATAATATTGTACTTAATCATTTTGCCACGTCATGTTCCACAAACCGATTCATTCCTTGCTTTGAAATAAACCATTTGATTGTATTTAAAAGTAAAAAACTCAATTCACAAAAAGCTAAATGCGTATCTGCAACCAAACAAGTATAATAATTATATTAAAGATCGGATCCTAATCCGTTACTTAGTATAAAAGATAACATGTATACATAGTATGCAACAGTCTGTGAGACAGATAGACTACTTACACATTAATATTGTAATATATTAAAAGTAATTGTTGGCAGATATTTAAGTAAAGTTTTTTGGGTCAAGTATTTTAGGCAACGGTGGTACTGCTTTCTTTTCGGCAACGTTACGTTAGTGAAAGATGTGTGATACTATATGAGTTCAGTTGGGTGAAGTGACACGCTACCAGCGGGCATGGATAGAGTTAGCTTTCGAGTCAACGGAGTGCATTGCACGGGTATAAAATTAGTTCCTTTTTATTTAACAGTGTTTAAGTTAACGAACCGTTTGAATTACCTAAATAAAGTCCATCAAAATTTTACGAAGTCTTGTATATTTAATTTTAAATATGGATATTTCTATCGCCATTCACTATTTTTTGTTTTGTAGTGTAATATTTTAACGCGTGGTAAATGTTTAAATATATTTGTTACTGCTTTAAGTTTTACATGTTTATGTACTGAATTCTCCAAAACTTTTGTTAGTGTTTTTAATAAACGATACCGTTGGTAGTGGGCAGTGAGGTGAGTTCATCTATGACCCTATTGGAGTACCTGCGCAGGCACCTGGAACTCCGTGGCACCAAGTACATGTGTCTTGAGGGAGGCTGCGGGGCCTGTATCGTCAACGTCACCAAATGTCCAGGAGGTGAATCTCAAGGAGTTAACGCAGTAAGTACCATAAATAATTACTAAACCAAATTTATATAAGCATAACTTCTGCTGTCGTAAACATTAAAATCTGAGATGAGTTACATGTTTCAGATATGGATATATGTTTATGCCAAAATTCTTGTCTTGTAAGTTACGTGTTTATCTTACTATATTTCATTTATCCACTTTATAGGACTTATAAAAAGACAAATAGGAAGTTGGAAGTGTGTTTTAAAATAAATAAGATGTAAATACTTTACATAATCTAGTAACTGTATAATTAATGGAAAGCTTTAATAATTTTATTTTTGTTATTAAATTTTTTATTGACTATTTAAGTGTCTCACCTCTCATCAATTTAGATAATACATAAGTTATCTTTCTAAATTTTAATTTTATCTTCGAAATCCCTTATGTTAAATTTAAAATTTAAAAAGTTTTTGACATAATCTTACATATATAATAAGGCAGTAAAAGTCGCCTGTCTGTACATTAAATATTTTACCAAAAAACGAATAGGGGATGATTAAAGGCGAGTAACAGAAACCAAAAAAATATTTTTTGGGATTTTTGTCGGTCTGTCTGTCTGTCTGATACGTTATAACGTCGAATCTACTCAACAGCTTTGAACGTAGATTATATACTATCTAGAGCGTTGTCAAAACTTTGTTTCGTCAAAATCAGTTTAGGAAAAAAGAAGTTATGGTCAATTTAAAATTTACTTCAAGCACTGTTTCAAAACTTTTAAACTGAATTGAATGAGGTTTACATGAACGTATTTTATTTCAATAAACCTTAAATTTCTACTTTGTTTTATCTGAATTTTAATAAAATAACAAATTGAATATTAGCATTATAATTATATATAATGCTAATATTCAATTATAATCATATATATTATAATTTTAAATTTAAATACATAAAATCTCAAAATAAAAGCGCTAACTTTTTTTAGAATTCGCTATGATTATGTTTTCGCATATGGTATAGCAGTTTAAAATTCTATAAAGAAATTCTTTAATTGAACTTTACTCAACAACATAATATTTGGTACATTTTTTTTTGTATTCATTTGCTTTATTACGTATATCTAAATAATATCCGGGTTGTGAGTGTTTGTGATGTGTATGTATGTTATTATTTTCAGTTTGACATCGTAGCAATGTAATGCCTATATGTATAAAATTGCCACGGTAATAGGATACTATACAATTAACTATATGTCTATTATAGGTCTGGATAATTGTAATTTCCACAGATTATGCGAAAAGCGACCTACACGCGGGCGGAGCCGCGGGCAACAGCTATAACTTAATATAGCATAAATGAATAAATAGCATAAATGTTTAAATTATAAATTGGAATAGTAAAATTTTTTAGAAAGTTGCATGCAAGACATCAATTCTTTTAATTAGAAAGCAATTGGTTGGTCTTATTGAATATAGATCGAAGAATTAGGGGTCATAGAACCGAAAAAAAAACTCTTTTTTGATAAGTGTTCGAAACGTAAATTGTGGAGTAAAAAAAACTAAAAAGCTACGTATATTTATTAACAATTATGTACAATGTAATATTTTTTCTACGCGTAATGATTGAAATAAAATAACAACCAACCCGTAATAATCAGTAAAAAAAAAAAAATACCATTATCATTATAATATCTTGTATATTAAATGGGTAAAATATATTTTATATAGAGTAAAATTAGACATGGCAACCCTAACCATAACACTCACACTAAGAAGGTTTGACAGAATAGCAAAGCAATTCACGTCAGAAATTACAGAGTGATGAGATATCTAGACATATTTATAATCAACGTAAAAGTATTAGGTTTACTTGCCTTTGGTGAACTAATTTATAATCAACTAGCGAACCCAGCCCGCTTCGCTGGGCTAACCCTTACTTTACCTGGTGGCGAGTTACATCAATGGACATAGCATATTCGTTTTCTTCGATGAAACATACATGGTCATACCAACTTTTATGACAATCGGTTGAACGGGGCGGAAGTCTATATTTGACAGCGCCGCCTGGTGGCGAGTTACATCAATGGGCATACCATATAAACCTTCTCCGTGGAAAAATACATATACATACCAATTTTCATAATCATCGGTCCAATAGTTTCTGAGTTCATCGATTTCATATATACAAACATCCTTCTATATATATATAGATAGATTACAAAAATCTCATGAAGTATTTGTTTTATTTGCAATGATATTCAAGAAATAGCTGTTTCTTGCTCTTAATGTCTGATTGAAAGCTGTTCGAAATATAAATATTAGAGATTTATAAATATTTTCGGCAAACCTAATAAATATTATAAACTCGGCTTTAAAATATAATACTTTCAAGAGGTCTACAAAAAATCAGTTTAGGTATTAGGAATACAACATAATTGTTAATTTATGTATTCATAATAAATTAAGATGAAGAAACGATAAATATTTATTTATGCCGATAAAACTAGAATTGCCAGAAAATCTCCCGAAACATTCAATTTAGTATATTAGATTTATGACTTAATTAGAATTCATGTGATTACATGCTCTATTTATCATGACGTCTCTGTTATAATAAAAAAAAAACTAACAATGCAACCGGATTACGGTAACATAAATAATATGAGATTAAGCAACAAAATACTTGATATACGTTCAGTAATATGAACTGATTTCTTAAATTGGGTGTGGATAAACCAGTTTTCGAGCATATTCTTTTAACCTAAAATAATGTAAATTCTTTGATGATAAAGAGATTAATATTAAAATTGAAATAAATTAAAATTAATAATAGTCAAATTATTAATGATTACTTAATATAAAGTTATAAGAAAAAGGTCTAAGTTTTTTTACGATGATGTTGATTTTATTTAGAGTTACCTTCTTTATTTACACATATACATTGTAGAGATTTTTTGGTTACTACGTATTTTCCTTCCATATACAACTAATAGCCTTATAGTGACATTTTGTACTACATAATTTTAGTGTCTGGTACCAATAACTTCATGCAACGAGTGGGACATAACTACGATAGAGAAGATAGGTAACCGTCTCCAAGGCTACCATCCGCTGCAGAAGACTCTTGCTGAGAGTAATGGCTCGCAGTGCGGCTACTGCAGCCCGGGATGGGTTATGGCGATGTATAGGTAAAAAAATATTTGCGTCAGAGCTATTATATGATATAAAGAAAATATTGAGAAAGAAAGAAAATATTGATTCCCTACAATCGTAGTATATTTTCTATTATTAAAAACATAGGTTTGTATATGGAGTGCCATTAGCAAAAAATTCAAAAACTTTTAGGATTTCTTAGCTTATTTTATGTAAGTTACATTTCATTTATATCTAACAAAACAGATTATTTCTTTCAGTATTCTCAAAAATAAAAAACCAACAATGCTTGAAGTTGAACAGTCTTTTGGAAGCAACATCTGCAGATGTACTGGATACAGACCTATATTAGAAGCATTCAAGAAATTTGCTTCTGATGCTCCCGAAATTTTAGACATTGAAGATCTTCAAATATGTAAAAAAACTGATCGACCCTGTTCCAAGACGAGCTGTGATGAATCTGATTGGTGTTTAATTTCAAAAGATGAATTTTTTGAGAGAATGTTGCACATCGTATTGAGTGACAATAGAGATTGGTTCAAAGCAACCTGTATTGCTGATATATTTGCAGTGTTCCAATCAAGGGGGACGGATTCTTACATGCTATTGGCTGGTAACACAGGAAAAGGTATAGTGAAATGAAACATACTTATTTAAATTCGATTTGAATTGGTTAAATTTTTCTAGAGAAAATAATCAAGGAAAGAAAAGATCTTCTAGACAACGTATACAACATATCATGAGGAACTTTGACGAATTAAATCCAACGTGTTAAAAGGTCTAGCCATAAATAAGACAGATAAGGATACGTTTTTCCTTGAAACTGTTTATTCTTTTGATATACAAACTTTAGTTTAAATCGTTATATTTCACACTATTTATTCTTTTTTAGGATTTTTAAATGTATATTTATAGTTTAAATCTATGATTTCAGGTGTTTATCCAATATTGGAATATCCCAGAGTACTGATTAATGTTAATGGAGTAATTGAACTAAGGGAACATTATATTGCCCAAAACTTAGTAATCGGCGGAGCAACAACCTTGACTGAGCTTATGAATATTTTCGACAATATTGGTAATACTGATTACTTTGGATATCTGAAAATATTAAATGACCATTTGAGACTAGTGGCTCATATACCTGTTAGAAATGTAAGTGCTTTTATATTTGTCTAGAAGTTAATATATACACAATTGGTTTAATAACTTATGATGTATTCGTAAAAATTAAGTCTCTAATTTGAGATAAGAGTAATAAAACTCCCATAAATGTAAATCAATGGTTTGCAGTTTTTGTGAAAAGTAAAACATAAAGTATTAAAAAAACTAAATAAATAGCATATGTAAATGTGACTTTTACCAAAAGATTTTTTAGTGGTTTTATCAATATTAAGATTTTTTATTCACCAATTAAATCATTTTTTTTCATATTTTGGAAGGTTACGTTAAAATTTTAAAGGTTACAAAAAATATTCACGATATTTTAATAACTATACAACAATGTACAAAAATACAAATGAAGTATTAAAATATCTCAACAAAAACACGTTATTCATAGGTTTTTTAATAGCAACGGTGACGTCACAAATCCAGTAACAGAACGTTTTTATCACAAGTCTATGTTTTTTATTACGAACATAAAAATAAGACCTTCTCACTATAAATATGAAGCAAAAAGAATACTTTTTAAATTACTTTAAGAAGACTTACACGTATTTTTAATACATTAAATTAATAATAACTAACACAGACCTATGTAAATTATCAAGGGTAGTATTATTTTTGATAGCACTATATACTGCGTTTAATTAGACAGTTTGTACTTAAAAATTTGGGTACATAGAAGAAATCAGAACAACATTTCATACTTGCTTGGTTTTGAACAAAACCGGTTTGACATGAATTTTGACCTCTATACATATGTGTACAAACCACAATGTAATTAATAATGAGATCATAAAAATGGAACTGCATCGAAACTTTCCTGTTCAAAATAAAACAAAAACCGTAATAACAATAAGTTGTTCCAGTTTTTTTTATAACAAAATACAATAATCATATTTTTATATTGATATATAAAGACTAGTTATTAATCTTTGATTTATATTTTTAGAATGCAACGGTCGCGGGTAATCTAATGTTAAAAAATCGTCACCTCGATTTTAAGTCAGACATTTATATCATTTTAGAAACTGTTGGAGCTCAGTTAACCATACGTAAGTATCTTAAGTGTGCTCAAATATATATTTTGATGTATTTTTTTCAACCCTTAAAAATCATACGGCATTATCGAACTAAAACACCTATAATTATTTTATTTTTGAAATCGTAATTACATGTGATATGATTATCCAACAATTATGTATTTGCAATATTGCTCAGCAATCAAATAACACGTTCTGGCTTAATTGAATAACTATCTATACTTAGTATCCCCGTTTTATTAAGGATATGAATTACAATTAAACTGGTAGTTTCACCCCGATTACATATATCTACTTTGAAAACGATATCTAAAATGAATATAACTTAATTGCAATTCATTTCGATACCACATACTGTGCAATATATACTTACTATGGAAGAAACATTTCAAATTTCCTTCTCTTACATTCTAATAAAGAACACGAAAGAAACAAGAAACAAGAACTACTTGTAGCTTTTATGTAAGGTAATTACCTATAAATGCATAAAAGCTTGAGCTTACCTATAAATGTAATGAGCCTTGAAGTAGGAATACTTCAAGACTCAAATTACAATAATCACTAACGCCGACTTAAAAATATTATTTGCAAAAAAAAAATAACTTTCAGAGAATAAAGAGATTAAGATGTAAGTAATGTATGTTCTTTGTTAGAGGTAATTTCCAAAAAGTGCTAATCAGATTTTAAATACATAATTGACACAAGGTATTTGTTATTGTATTTTTCGTGACGGAACCTACATCTTGTTTTCTTTTGAAATCTGAAATCTGAGAAGCATAACGAAGCTAACTGGTTTATCGATTTGATTTTGTTTATTAATAGCAGATGATATTTTAGATATATTCAGAAACTGTAAAGTTAAAAACGTTTGATAGTATTTTTGAAACACACATTAGATGAAGCCTTGTTATTGACTAATACTTGATAAACATAGCAATTCGAAGTGGTATTTAGCAAACCTTTGATTTCGTATGGACCCTAAGCAAGAATACTGTTCAACGGTTGATTACCGTCCAAATTTACTAATTATTTTTGCTTTCAGTGACAGGTCCCGGCGCAAGAAAAATCATTACAATGCAAGCTTTCCTTAGAGAAGACATGACGGGAAAAATTATATTGAACATATTGTTACCTCCGTTGAGCACCGAAAATAAAATAGTCACATTTAAAGTGAGTGTGATCTTGATATCTATTGTTATTATAGATAGACAAACGAACTTTAATTTATTTCAGTAATCAAATGTGATAAATATCAATTTCAGATAATGCCGCGGTCTCAAAACGCCCATGCTATGATCCACGCTGGGTTTCTTTACAAAATAGACCATAATGAAAAAATCGAAGTTTGTAGAATAGTTTACGGAGGCCTCTCACCATTATACACCAGATCTTGGAAGACTGAGCAGTATCTGATAGGTAGACAGATATTGAGAAATGAAACCCTGCAGGGCGCGCTACAAGTACTGAACTCAGAGCTGGTGGTTACGGAGAGCTTACCAGACCCCCCCGTGCAGTACAGACGACAAGTGGCTCTGGCACTATTCTACAAGGTGATTTAAATTTAATAATTATGAATTAAGAATGTAGAAGTTTCAAGAATAACATAAAAAAAATCTTGTTTTTGCTCTCCATTGTAATATTCTGTATAATGTAGATACTTATTATAAAGTGTAGGTCCCGATATTCAGACATTGAGTAGATATTTCAGATAGTAACTGAGATTGAAATTGGCTTTAAACATGTTTAGCCATGGGACTTTATTTTAAACGCAAAGCAACTTGACAGTACATTAGAGTTTGCATATTCGAATCCTATCCCTATTTTTATTCATTTTTTAGTTTTTTAAGTTTTAAAAATTATTATTATATATTTGTTGTAGAAAGTGATTATATTTGGATGACAGATGTGAATAGTTTTTTTTTTTTAATAAACACCCAAATTCTATTTACATAGAATTATACTTTCTACGAAAAGATTATTTTCCAAATATCAAATTTATGTTGTTTTGATGCTAAAAAAAATATAGTGACATCGAAACCTTAATGAAATCACACTGTTATGATAATTAATATACCAAATCAAGTTGTTATATTACTATACCCATTTACGTAATCAAAATAAATGATATTTAAAATAAGCATTACACATATATATATTCCTTTATCAATTTAATTCATTAATAAAATTGGAGGTGTTTTATAAGTCCATAAATGATTCCAGAGTCTCCTATCATTGAGTCCACCTAATAGATTAAATCCACGTTACGTATCCGGCGCAACCAAGATTCACGAGACACGACCAGTGTCAGAGGGCAGGCAGATATTTGATACAAACCCATCCTTATGGCCATTAAATAAGCCAATACCAAAAATAGATGGGCTAGTGAGTAATTTGAGACTACATCATATGGATGGAATATTTACTATTAATACTAATAAGGGTTACGTAAATGTATAATCTACTTCAATTTAAGATTCAATGTGCTGGAGAATCTAAATACTCGGAGGACATTCCTAGGCTACCAGGTGAAGTTTTTGCAGCGTTTGTTCTAACAACGGTCGCATTGGGAAAAATCAGTAAAATAGATTCTAGCAGAGCTCTGGTAAGAATAACAAAATGATACTCTTAAATTATAGTTGTAGATATGTTTAATTTATATTTAATGAAATTATCTTTCAGGCAGAACCTGGAGTAGTTGCATTTTATACAGCTGCTGATATCCCAGGCAGGAACAGTTATATTCCCGCAGTTAATGCTTTTAACCTACAAGATGAAGAATTTTTGTGCAATGGAGAAGTCAAATATTTTAATCAGCCCCTAGGTATTATCGTTGCCGAATGTCAAAGCATAGCTGATAAAGCAGTACAATTAGTTAAAGTAACATATACTGATATTAAGACTCCAGTCTTAGACATAAAAAATGCGAAAAAGGATCCAACAAAACTAACCCTTGTAACAACAATAAACGCAACTTCGACTGGCAAAGACGTACAAAAAATTATAAAGGGAGAACAGACTATTTATAACCAATACCATTTTACGATGGAAACTTTAGTGACTGTTACTCATCCCACAGAAGAAGGGTTAAAAATATACGCTGCTTCGCAGTGGTTAGATGCTGCGCATGTTGCTATTGCAAGAGCTTTACTATTAGACCAAAACAGAATTGATATTCATGTACGTCGGCTTGGGGGCGGTTACGGTTACAAGCTATCAAGAGTAACTCAGGTTTCCTTAGCATCTAGTTTAGTCGCTTATAAACTCAATAGACCTTGCCGGTTTATTCAAGCTCTTAGTACCAATATGAGAGCTACCGGAAAACGATTGCCATGTTCTACAAATTTTGAGGTTAGTATCAAAACGTGTCATACATTTTTTTACATTTTATTTAAATAGAAATAAATGATTAAGCTTAAATAAAATATATAACAACCATTATCAAGACATTAAGTCTTGTTACCTATAATGCTTTTGGTAAAAGTGACGCCATGTACATTAAAAAAAACATTTAAAGCCCGTAGTTGTCAAAAGTTAAATTAAATAGACATGTTACAAATTTTGAGTGTTTGTTTAGATACATTACTTTTTATAAAGTTTAATTAAAAAGACTCTCCATATCATATAAATGTTATCAGTGTAATATGTCAATTTCTTCTAAGCTCTGGTTCTATAGTACGTCATCTGAGTGCAGAGTAGCTTTTTTGGTCAGCCTCTATACTTAAAGCTATTCACATTCTTACTATAGACTCTTCCTTGTACTTCTTCTTCTCATAATTAATTACTATATAGATTTCAGTAAACAAAGAAGGTGTTATACAAACGATGAATTATGATTTATACAGTGACAATGGTTACATTATAAATGAAACATTAATATTCCTGGGTATTGGTTTATACAATAACGTCTACAAAAGTGATACTTGGAACTTTAAAACGTACAACGCCATCACAGATACCCCGTCAAACACATGGTGCCGATCTCCTGGTAAGTGTGGGGAAAAAATAAAACATCGATCAATCAGTAAAACCTTAAACATTATTTATTTATTGTTTTAATTGATAACAGGTACTTTAGAAAATGTTGCAATGGCCGAAACATTAATGGAAAGAATTGCTTATGAAATGAATTTAGACCCACTTGATGTACGTCTAGCAAACTTAGATACAACAAAATACAATGATATATTAGAAATGCTTGAGACATTAAAAAATAATTCGCAATATGATGAGCGTAAACCAGCTGTAGATAGATTTAATTCTACAAACCGCTGGAAAAAACGTAGTTTAAGATTTTCTTTTCTAAGATGGGACCCAATAGGCACACAATATCTGGATGTAAACATGAATGTTTATTATGATGACGGAACTGTAGCTATTACTCATGCAGGTGTAGAAATGGGTCAAGGAATTAATACTAAGGCAATTCAAATAGCCGCTTCTTTTCTTAAGATATCTATAGATAAAATTCAAATAAAACCTAATGATACTATTATTGCACCTAATTGTTTCGGATCTGGAGGTAGTATAACATCTCAAAATGTAGGAATCGGTGTGCAAAGATGTTGTGAGGAGCTACTTAGAAGATTAGAGCCAGTTAGGAATCAGTTAAGTAATCCTTCATGGGAAGAGTTAATAAAAAAAGCTTATGAAATGAATGTAGATTTACAAGTACACGATCTCGTAAGTGCTCGCGATGAACAAAAATACAATATTTACGGTATAACTCTAGCTGAAGTTGAAATAGATGTTTTAACAGGGGAATGGGAAATAATAAGAGTCGATTTAATTGAAGATGTTGGAAGAAGCGTAAACCCTGAACTAGATGTTGGTCAAGTAAGTATTTATTTTAGATCGAAAAAACTGTCTAAGGAGTTATAAAAAACTTTCTGGGATTAAGTTTTTTTTTTTTTAATACTAGATAGAAGGAGCTTTTATAATGGGAGTTGGTTATATGACAAGCGAAAACATCGTGTACTCACCGAACAGCGGGGAGATCCTCACAGACCGCACATGGCAATATTGGGTACCTGGCGCCAGGGACATCCCGCAGGACTTCAGGATTTACTTTAGAAAAAGATCGTATAGTAATGACGCTATCCTGGGAGCTAAAGGTATATTGCAAAAATCTTTTAAATAATAGAACCATTGCGTTTTGTATTCCATTAGAAAAGGTTTTTCTATTGTATTTTATTGAAAAAACAATTTATTCTGCTATTAGCCTCAGGAGAACCCGCAACATGCATGGGAATCGTAGTTCCATTTGCAATGAGAGCAGCTATTGCATCAGCACGGCAGGAGTCTGGAATACCTACTACTCAATGGTTCCAAATAGGTAAAAATGTTTGAAATTTCGTTAACTTTGGATAAGTATTTGATCCGGTGTTTTATCCCTTACCTGGCAGTTAAGGCATCCTTCGGAAGACATGGAGTTATCTCATCATCATAATAGTCTTATCCTAAGCTAAAAGTACTACTACATGTATAAATCATAATAAATTACAGTTTTATTATAAAATAATTAAATAATTTGCATATATCTAAAATTTATATAATTACAATTTTATTTATATATTTTCAGATGGCCCGTTCACCGTTGATAAAATAGCGTTAGCGTGCTCAACAAAGTTTGAAGATTATAGATTGTACTAAAAATATATTTATTATTATATTATACCTAAAATATTTATAAACTTTGTTAAACTTAATCGCTTTTTATATATTTGTTAAGTTTGCTTTAAAGTATTATTTTCATGCAACATGAGGAATATTATTCAGTTAGCTTATAATGTTATCACAATTTGTTATCACTATCCTTTTTTAATATAAGTTTATAAAAATGATATAATATGTGCTTCTTTTACTTCCTGTTGCGAAAAAAACAACCATATATTAAAGCGTTTCGGACGAAACGCTCGGTGCGACCTAAAATATCAGTTTAAAATTATTATTTAGTAACAAATCGTGGCCGCCTTATTAAATTTGTTTTTAGAAATTTTTAGTAATTATTTTCAATAATGAATAAATCTATCAAAGTTTATTCAAAAGTCATATCTTTATTGCTCTTCACTTTTACTTTTTGTTTAAATCAAACTCTCTCTTTTAACTTTTACCTTACGAATATATTTTTAAAAGCCAATTTTATCTAGAAATGGGTTTAAATTTGCATTTATTCTAAGCAAAAAAATAGCACACCCTATCTTTATATTGAAATCATTATAAGACTGGGAATGGGGATCAGTTAAAGAAAACACGTTGTATTTTATTATTATTATTATTATAAAGTTTTACAAGGTTTATAACTATGTAGTAAACAATAATTTAAAACAAAACTTAGCTTAATTAAAATTTGTAATGTTTAAAAAAAAGCAGGTCTAAGCGCCATTACATGAGTCCCACACTTAACTTTGTCTAATCATACTTGTCAGAAAGAGAGACAGATAGGTAGCCCTATTTACTTTAAAAAAAATTCAAGGGCCACATTTCACGGGCTACTCTACGTAAAATTTAAAGTAATGAAGTAATGCCACTCAATGTAGGGGGAAATGAAAATCAAGTATATAAATTTGATTTTAACAAGTGAGATCATTTTAAATTTAGTCAATTTAAAAATATTAGTGAGACCAACATTATACAATTCAAGTACTAAGTCTACAACAAAATAAGTAAAGAATATTTTTAATAGATTTAAACATTGAGCAGCTGTATTATTTAATTTTATGCACATCGATCGAAGAAACATGCATCTTGAGAACATAATCCCAAATAATTCCAAGGAATATTAATCTTCAGGACATAAATCGTAACAAAGTCTGTCTGTAGAATTCTATTCAGAACGTTGAGCATAAGACCACATCCCATACACGGTACAGCAATACTACAATCTTTATGTCTTGCAAATTCTATGCAAATATTGTTTCTATTATATGTAAAGGTCATCTGCACACTATTTCGTCAACACTGTAATTATTGCAAATGTTTAGATTATGTGCATCTTCAATCTGTGAACTACTTTCTTAGAAGAACTTTCTTCGTAAATTTTTTGTTATTTTGAATATGTTGGTCTGTATGTGCATCTAAGGTAACAAGGTAAGGTATTTTTACTATACCTTTGTTGGTAATCCTTTCCATAAAGTATGATATTTGTAGCGTTATTCATGATAGGGCGGTATCTCTGAAACTCTGTTTTGGGTTTATGCAACCCAAATCAAAGCTGAGTGGTACATCCTTTTGGGGCGCAACATTACAGATAGCATTCGTTTTTTTTTTATTTAAGTATTGCCCATTTTTTGTAATCTTGTAAGTAAAAATTTTGTGATTTGTACATCCTAAATAGATGTGTTTTCTTTTCTTTTTCTTTTACTGGTTTTGCTTTTACTTATTCCTACCATTTTGCAGTTTGAGTATAAAAAAAAATTGTTGTATAATGTATAAACATATATTTTCAGAAAGATATGGTGAAAATTAAAAATTATGTAAAATATTACCAATTACCAATTTTTAAAACAAGCAAATTCTTAGATCTCCAGACATCTTTGACTTTCAAGGAAACTACAAGGAAACTACTGCTTGTTTCAAATACCATATAAGTAATTAAATCCTTAAGAATATAAAGTTATATAAACCTCTTTGCCCTTATATAAACTTGGTAGTAGGTGCTCAAGAACTAAGGAAAAATTTTAAAATCACAAAGAAAGTTACACAGTCTTTCTCTATGATTTTTATTCTGTCATTCTTCTCATCCCTTTGTCTAATAATTAATTTAAATTTTTAATTATTTGTTTAAGAGTTTTAGACTAAGTAGATAAATATAATTTTCATAATCATACATCATGCTACGAACACTACTAAGCCTACTAACTTACAAAATGGTTATTTGAAATTTCGTCTATTTAGTAGCCCCTAGACAGCAGCTTTCTTCACATTCATGAATCTGTTTCCATCCGTATAGTAGATTATAATTCACATGTATGAGTTGAGGTCATCACATCCCTATGCCTGTTATTGTTATTATGTATTCAGATAGTTGCTAATTTGTTAGGGACATACATTTTTTTTTAATGTTTATTACCTTGTGTTCACTCGACCGCAGTATTAAGTGGTATGAGTATTGCTGGAATTTATTATATATGTTCGCCGGTTTTCTGTTAATTTATAGGTAGATATGTTTCAAGGTTAAAAGGTTGTTTGAGCAATGAGAGTGTGCTTTTTTCAAGCAAAGTATAGAACGACACTAGTCACGAAACTGGTTGACAAATTTAATGAAGACATCTGTTACCAACACTCAGGGAATGATTGAATCGGTAATGAGGAATTAATGTTTCTGAATGTTCAGCATGAAAAAATAAAAAAATTGTTTTCGCTAGTCCTAATATTACAATTAGATGCAGATAAGCAACAGTGTGTCAAACCACAAAATGTGATGTTTGGAGATATTTTGTATTCTTATAATGGGTCAAATATTCTTCATTAAACAAAACCACTTTAAGCCATTTAAGTCCAAAAAGTACCAAAAAATGTATTTTCATCACACATTACATTAAATTCTTTAACACATTCGTTAATCAAATTAGTACCATCTATTTACATTTTATGATACTTGACATTTTATATCGAAATATCATTCAATGGTTCAATGAGTGTCAAGAAACAAACTTCCAAAATAATAATAAAGAACTTGGTAGATATTTTTTAAACAATGTTTTTAAAAACTCTTGTAAAATCTTTAGACATGTTTTGCTCAAAACTAAGTGTTTGTGGCTTGACATACTATTGCTTATCAGCATCCAATTATTAGATATGAGTTGGGCCACGCTTCTTAAAGAACCACTAAGATAAGACAAGTCTTACCTTGGTGGTCACCTAGGTAAGACTTGTAAAAAAACTTATTTGCGTTTTGGTATCATAATCTTCAAGTAAAGAAAAAAAAAGTAAATAATCATGAATGAGGGTTTACACCAAATACTGATAACTAGAGAGAGAAACAACACAAAAAACAAGGAATTAAAAGAAATATTTTTGTCTCATGTAAAAATCAGTGTATTATATTAAATCATGGGACGAGCTGAAACAGAATGTTAAATAGATAGATGGTATAGAAACTTTTTGTCGTTACAATTTCGATAACTTTCAGTCAACAGTTATTCATCTTAAATGATCTATCTTCTTCGGTACTTGAAATCTAAAGTTTATTTTAATCTTTGCTCGATGTCTGCCCTCAATTTACATACTGATTTCCTGTTTTCCTCTTTCACAGTGCAATAAAACTCTGGAAAGGCTCCCTGATCTTCTCATTATTTTAATAGGTCATTTAAAAAACAGGTTTTAACGGAATATTTTTCTTTCGGTACTTATTAACGTTCTTCCAACACATTTCTGTAGGGCTGGTTTATACTGTAATCCCAGCGTTGTCATCCATATATCAATCATATGGTATAGTGTTAGCCTTGAGAAATATATACATTCACGGTCTTGAGTCGTTCTCGTCGAGGAAGAAAACGACAACGAAGCATCTGCATGCTTCGCTCCGAAGTCTGTAGGAAGATAGTTTCGGAAAAAGCCTCTTGTAAACGATTTGAGACTTTCGAAATAACCATACAAACTGCCAGGCTCTATAGGTTTACTAGAAAATCGCCCAATGATCGAACCTATATCTATTTAAATTACGATTTTAATAAGTAACAAACTATCCAGGATCCAAATACGTTGTGTGAGTGTTTATTCTACTTTATTTTAACAGGACACGCAAAACTCAACTTTATTGTATAATGTTGCATATATTTTATCTTTAACCTTTTACCAATATTTTTAGTAAAATTATGTTCTTTCTACGCAAGACACTGATAGAGCAAATTTCTTTCAGGCAACTGTGCAGTTGTAAATTAAGTTACAGTTGTATGAAGAGACTCACTACCTGCGGTCATGGATAGAGTTGTCTTTCAAGTCAACGGAGTCCATTGCTCGGGTATAAAAATAGTACATTTTGTTTAGAATTTGCTTTTCATTCTGACCATTTCGAAACTTTAGTGAAAGACACATATTTTAAATATTTTTTTTGTAATTTACTTAACTCATGACATATTTTTAACTGAATCTTCAAATTTGGTATTAATTTTATAAATATTATATACCGTTGTTAGTGGGCAGCGAAGTGAGTTCTTCCACGACCCTGCTGGAGTATCTTCGCAGACACCTGGAGTTACGTGGCACTAAGTACATGTGTCTGGAGGGAGGATGCGGGGCCTGCATCGTCAACGTCACTAAGAGTCCTGGAGAAGAATCACAAGGAGTCAACTCGGTAAGTACTACTCATTGTAAACATTAAATAACTTATAAGCATAATTTATGTTGTCATTGATTGAACGTGGTATAAGATAATAGTATCATGGTCAAAAATATATAAATAATTATAGAGATACATGGATTATATGTGCTTTGCTTGCTTTGCTTGAATTACGCTAGAAGTATTTGGGACAGACATACGTCCAAATATAAAATTACTATAGATTATCTTATAATATATGTTTGCACTTAATATAATTATTTATATTTTGATGGTAATGTTATTCTTATTAAAATGTGTGCATTGCAAATGTTTTATATTTTTGTTATATTAAATTATAATGGTATAACGTTATTAAGTTTTTTTTTTGTTACTTTACAAGTTTGATATTTGTTACTTTAATAGTTTTTTTTTAATAGTTATAGAATTTTACCGCTTTATATGGTTTTTTTTTTTGTTGTCTCCCAAGCTAAAATGCTATGTTAAATATGGCATTAAGTTGTATTGTACCGTGTTCTTGTGGACAAAAATTATCAAATAAATAATATTATTTAGTCAACAGTGTCGCCATAATAAATACTAATTAAACTTTTTTTCAGTAATGCATATTACTTAGTTTTCAGTATTTTTGTGAATATTTCATGGATATATTATAATAAAAGTTTAATAATGAATAATAAATAACTACTACCTAGAATCAAAATAAACATCTTAATAGTGTTAAATGTTCATAACGTAAACTATAAAAAAAAACAGAGAAAGCCAAATTAAAACTGTTATCCTTAAACTTTATATTTTGGTACGAATAATGTATTAAACAAAGTTTTCTTTTTATTTTCTATTACCTTAAACAAATTTTCTCGACCGAAATTTTGTAAAAATAAAATTGTTTAAAACTTTGGTATTACGGTTTAAACAATTATATTATTAAAGTCATCAAATATTAGATTGGTAAACAAAATGAATATTCTAAATTTTTCAATAAATTAATAATAATATTAATAATTATTATTAAAGAAAGCAACAAGATTCCGTTTTATTATAAGGTGTACTACATAATAGTATTTTATTCCTAAATAAATTAAAGATAAAAAAGATCAAAGCGACAACACCAAAATTTCATTAAATATTACAAAGCAGACATACTATTGTTGATGTTATGTTATATCATTACTTAATTATGTAGTGTCTATGCCATTCTACGCTCTATTTGATATAATATTCAATTAATAATGAAAAATTTATAAGTATACGTTGTAAGACTACCAATGTAACCGGATTATGCTAATATAATAATTAACAACGATGTATTTCAATGTTTTATTGCTTAATCTTGTGGGTGGAGTGAAACTAGTTTTTAAGAAAATGGTTTTAACTTCAAATTATGTTGATTTCACTGTAAAGTAAAGTATAGTAATTGTAATCCCATAAACAAAATTATATAAAAATTCTTAATGTATTTGAAAATTGGGTGAATCGACTCGATATAATGTTCACATAAATCTCAAAGTAGGGTACTATTACTTAATTCAATTTGCTGTCTAACTTATAATCTAAAAGTGACATTTGAAAATACATTATTTTAGTGTATGGTGCCCATAACATCATGCAACGAGTGGGACATAACTACGATAGAGAAGATAGGTAACCGTCTCAATGGCTACCATCCGCTGCAGAAAACTCTTGCCGATAACAATGGCTCTCAGTGCGGCTACTGCAGTCCGGGATGGGTCATGGCGATGTATAGGTGATATACTATGTGTTAGAGATACCAGTTTTGAAAACTATTGACAGAATATTTTCTTTATTAAAAACCCTTGTATGTACGTAAGGTACCATAATTAGCAGATTTACAGATTATTCTGATTTTACTTTATTTCTAATTATTGAAATTATCATAAATCTCACAAGAATATACATTTTCGTTTTAGTATTCTCAAAAATAAAAAACCGACAATGCTTGAAGTTGAACAGTCTTTTGGAAGCAACATATGCAGATGTACTGGATACAGACCTATATTAGAAGCGTTCAAGAAGTTTGCTTCTGACGCTCCCGACGTTATAGACATTGAGGATCTTCAAATATGTACAAAAACTAATCGACCCTGTTCCAAGACGAGCTGTGATGAATCCGATTGGTGTTTAATTTCCAAAAATGATGTTTTTGAGAGAATGTTGCACATCGTATTGAGTGACAATAGAGATTGGTTCAAGGCAACCTGTATTGCTGATATATTTGCGGTGTTCCAATCAAAAGGGACAGATTCTTATATGTTATTGGCTGGTAACACCGGAAAAGGTATACTGAAATGACAAAGACCTATTAAAATGTGATTTGAATAAGAACATTTGAACAGTTTTTAAGAAAAAAATAATCAAGAAAAGGCAATAGCGAATTTTGATCAAATATAACCAACGTGTTAAAAGGTCTAGCCATAAATAAGGAGACGAAGATACAATTTATTCCATAGTGTTTAATCTTTTGATAATTTGACTTTATATTAAATCGTTATCCTTTCACATTCTTTCATATTCAAACGTCTTAAAATGTCTTATTTTATTTGAAATATATAATTTCAGGTGTTTATCCAATATTAGAATATCCCAGAGTACTGATCAATGTTAATGGAGTAATTGAACTAAGGGAACATTATATTGCCCAAAACTTAGTAATCGGCGGAGCAACAACCTTGACTGAGCTTATGAATATATTCGATACTCTGAGTAATACTGATGACTTTGATTATCTGAGAATATTAAATGATCATTTGAGACTGGTGGCTCATATCACTATTAGAAATGTAAGTATATTTTATTTGGTACAAATCTTTAAACAGAATATATTTCTAAAACTTATAATTTATTTGTAACAAACAAAGTTTCTAGTTGTAATAAATGTAATGAAAACGTCTTTAATGTATTCAAAAAAAATCTGTACTGAATACTGAATGATAGGTACTGAATACTAAAATATTAGAAGTCTTTCTGTTTCTAAAGAACAGCTTATAGCTTTATATAAAATATGGACCAACAATTAATAAAAATCATACAGAAATATATTGTAAAAAAAAACAAACAACCCAATAGAAATTACAATGTTATGAAAAATATGCCAATGTTAACGTTACAAAACATATACTTATATATACTATATTGATCTTTCGCCATATGTTAGAGTAACATTATCAGAAGGCTATGAAGTTATATATAGAAATATATAATATATATACCTTAAACAATAATTTTAGCCAAAACTTTAATATTTTCAAACATCAATGATAGTATCTACTATTCAATTACCCTGATAGCGAAATCGGTTTGACAAAAAATGTTAACTATTTCGGCCACACGGTTAACTATTTACGCCAAAAAATCCTGCTTAATAAAAAAACAAACAAACTTCTTCTTGAAACAACAAACAAACAAACTTAATATAAAAACCAAACAACATCCATTAATTTATATTTTTAGGATGCAACGGTGGCAGGTAATCTAATGTTAAAAAATCGTCATCTCGATTTTCAATCTGACATTTATCTTCTTTTTGAAACTGTGGGAGCTGAGTTAACGATACGTAAGTAACTTTTTAATGTACATTTTGACGTATTTTCCTCAACCTATAAAAAGAAAACGTTATTATAAAATTTAAATAATTATTTATGAAATTAATTGGTTAATGTTTCAATTATCCACAATTATCTATTTGTAACATTGTTCAGCCAACAAGTAAATACTTGATTACAATGTTGCTTACTTCTGGCTTAAAGAAAAAACTATACATACTCGACATCCCTGTTTTTTAAATTAGGTGACATGAATTGCAATCAAACTCGAATAGTTTCGAAGATTTGTGTGATGAAAAGAAACATGAATAATAATGCAACTCATTAAGAGGTCACTTACCTACGCACTTATGCAATAATCGTATATAGGTATATACATTAGTGGAAGGAACATTTAAAACTTGGTTTTTGTTTCGATAATACGAAAATAGTTTATGTAGCTTTTAGGCATATAAAGGTTTTTCTTACTTCATAGCGTAAATTACAATATTTACTGATTTAAAAACATTTTTTCTGAATTTAAAAAGTAACTTTCAGAGAATAAAGAGAATGATTTGTTTTTACTAAAGCTATTTGCCCGATTATAAATACTAAATTAACACAACCAATGTTTTATTGTCTCTAAAGTTGTGGTTCACTAGCAAATACCTGCGTTCGGTAATTACATCGATGAAAAATTATACCTTACAAGTTAATCATTTAGGACAACATACATTTATAAATAAATATAGTATGAAAAATCATCAAAACACCTTTATTGAGACGTCAGCGATATCTTAGTTTCTCTTGAAAAACCTAACGAATTATTCTAACTTTGCAGTATATTGCAGTATATTGAAAAAATTGTTCCATAAACAAATATTTTGTTTATGGAACAATTTTTTTTATCAATTTCGGATATAATATTTTTTCAATATTATTAGTACCATAAAAACTTGTTGATAAACACTCAGCACTAATGTAATATTTTCGTATCAGTGACAGGTCCAAATAAAAGAAAAATCATCACAATGCAAGCTTTTCTTAGAGAAAACATGAAGGGAAAAATTATATTGAATATATTATTACCTCCATTGAGTTTTGAAAATAAAATAGTGACTTTTAAAGTGAGTACCTAGAATGTGTTATTTTTGTATATATATTTATGATATATAGACAAACTAAGTATAATTTAATTTAAATAATTATATTATTTTCTTGTTTTTTTTTCCAGATTATGCCACGATCTCAAAACGCCCATGCTCTTGTCCATGCTGGCTTTCTTTACAGAATAGATAGTAATGAAGTAGTCGAAGTTTGTAGAATAGTCTACGGAGGGCTTTCACCATTATACACTAGATCTTGGATGACTGAGAAGTATCTGATAGGTCAACAGTTATTGAGGAATGAGACTTTACAGGGCGCTTTACATGTGCTGAATTCCGAACTGATTGTGACGGAAAGCTTGCCGGACCCACCGGTGCAGTACAGACGACAAGTGGCTTTAGCACTATTCTATAAGGTAATTTAAATCTTATAAACATGAATTGAAAAACCTTCAAGTATCTCTTACCTTTGTTTCATTCGCAAAGATAATTGACGCAGAAACTTTGACAGTCTTAGGATTATCCTATTTATTTATTTAATTAATTATTTAAGACACTTAATTGCACACAAATAGATATGTATAAAATAAAAAGAAAAAGTTAGTGGAAAAATCAAAAACATTTGGTACAAAGGTGACCTTGTCACAAAAAGTGATCTCTTACAATACCGCCCCGTTGGTCGAGTAGTTAGCGATGACGCCTAACGTATCACGGCGCAAAAATTACCAAATTAATAAAATGATATAGAATCATTCGATGTAACATTGCTATAATATATATTAGATGTATAAGTAACGCAGCACATATATTTAGTAAAATAGTTTATGCACTAGATTTTAAATAAATTAAAAAAATATAATTTCTGAGTGCAATCTTAATTTATAAGTCATTTTAGAGTCTTTTATCATTGAGTCCACAAAAAAGATTAAATCCTTGGTACGTATCCGGCGCGAGTAAAATTCACGACACACGACCAGTGTCAGAGGGAAGGCAGATATTTGATACGAATCCCGTATTATGGCCAATAAATATGCCCATACCAAAACTAGACGGTCTGGTGAGTAAAATCTTTAAACCTTTAATTGGATGAAATCTGAATCTGATACTGAAATGACTTTTAAATATACTTCAATTTCAGATTCAATGTGCTGGAGAGTCTAAATACTCGGAAGACATTCCTTCGCTGCCAGGTGAAGTTTTTGCAGCTTTTGTTCTAACAACAGTTGCGTTGGGAAAAATTAGTAAAATAGATGCTAGCAGAGCTCTGGTAAGAATAACAAAATGACACTGTTCAATTATTGCCTTAATGTCCAATTTATATTTAATGGAATTATCTCTCAGGCAGAACCTGGAGTGGTTGCATTTTATACAGCTGCTGATATCCCAGGCAGGAACAGTTTTATTCCTGCCGTCAATGCGTTTAACACACAGGATGAAGAATTCTTGTGTAACGGAGAAGTTAAATATTTTAATCAGCCCCTAGGTATTATTGTTGCCGAATGTCAAAGCATAGCTGATAAAGCAGTGCATTTAGTTAAAGTAACATATACTGATATCAAAACACCAGTAATAGATATAAAAATAGCGAAAATTGATCTGACAAAATTAACCCTATTAAAAACAATAAACGCAACTTCGACTGGTACAGATATACAAAAAATTTTAAGAGGAGAACAGACTATTTACGCTCAGTATCACTTTACGATGGAAACTTTAGTGACTGTTACTCACCCCACAGAAGAAGGGTTAAAAGTATACGCTGCTTCGCAGTGGTTAGATGCTACACATGTAGTCATTTCGAGAGCTTTACTGTTAGACCAAAACAGAATTGATATTCATGTACGTCGGCTCGGGGGCGGTTATGGTTACAAGCTATCAAGAATAACTCAGGTTTCCTTAGCATCTAGTTTGGTCGCTTATAAACTCAATAGACCTTGCCGGTTTATTCAAGCTCTTAGTACCAATATGAGAGCTACCGGGAAACGATTGCCATGTTCTACAAATTTCGAGGTAATATTTTTAGTTTATTTTTTTAATTTGGTTTGTTATTTTATAACTTTTGAATAAATTATTACAATGATATTTAAAAGGTTTTTTTTTGTAAGAGTTTCTGCAGAAAAAAAATAAAAAATATTTTAAAATTAATCAAACTACTAAAATCATTGAACCTTTATTAGATAAAACTCATAGACTTAACATTATTGCAATAGTTACACGTTTCGAAATATAATTTAGAAATATGTGCAAAAGTTACAAAAAAAAACTTAACTTTAATAAGATTCAAATTGGATAGTTTTTAAAAAACTCAAAATTCACAACAATAATTTAAAACTATATAATACCATTAATTATAGATTTCAGTAAACAAAGAAGGTGTTATACAATCGATGGATTATGATTTATACAGTGACAATGGATACATTATAAATGAAACTTTAATAGATCTAGGTATTAGTGTGTACAATAACGTATATAAAGCCGATACTTGGAACTTTAGAACATTTAACGTCATTACAGATACCCCGTCAAATACTTGGTGTCGATCTCCTGGTAAGCCTAGGAAAGTGATTTAAATACTATGAAAATTAAAACATTATTAACAAATAATTACTTTTATAAATAACAGGTTCATTAGAAAATATTGCAATGGCTGAAACAATAATGGAAAGGATCGCTTATGAAATGAATTTAGATCCACTTGATGTACGTCTAGCAAACTTAGATACAACAAAATATAATGATATTTTAGAAATGCTTGAGACATTAAAAAATAATTCGCAATATGATGGGCGTAAAACAACTGTAGATATATTTAATTCTACGAACCGCTGGAAAAAGCGGGGATTGCGGTTTTCTTTATTAAGATGGGACCCAGTAGTCCAACTAATACTAGAAGTAAACATGAGCGTTTATTATGATGATGGCACTGTGGTCATTACTCATGCAGGTGTAGAAATGGGTCAAGGAGTTAATACTAAGGCTATCCAAATTGCCGCTTATTTTCTCAACATACCAATAGATAAAATTCAAATAAAACCTAATGATACAATAATTGCACCTAACTCTGCTGGATCTGGTGGAAGTGTAACATCTCAAAATGTGGGAATTGGTGTACAAAGATGTTGTGAGGAACTACTTAGAAGATTAGAGCCAGTTAAAAAACAGTTAAGTAATCCGACATGGGAAGAGTTAATAAAAAAAGCTTACGAATTGTATGTTGATTTACAAGTACATAGTTTTGTGAGTCCTCTTGATGATCAAAAATATAATATTTACGGTATTACTCTAGCCGAAGTTGAAATAGATGTTTTAACAGGAGAATGGGAAATAATAAGAGTCGATTTAATTGAAGATGTTGGGAGAAGCGTTAACCCTGAAATAGATGTTGGTCAAGTAAGCCACTTCTTTAATAAAAAAATGTATTAACAGCCCAGATAAAAACTCTGGGATTGTACTCATTTGTTTTTTTTTCGTAAATACAGATAGAAGGGGCATTTACAATGGGTGTCGGTTATCTGACGACAGAGAACATTGTGTACTCACCTAGTAACGGGGAAGTACTTACGGACCGCACGTGGCAGTACTGGGTGCCCGGTGCCAGAGACATTCCGCAGGACTTCAGGGTTTATTTCAGAAAACGATCATTTAGTACCCCAATAGTTCTTGGAGCTAAAGGTAAAATAAGCAATTATTTTTAAAATTCATTTCTTTAATTTAAAAATACTATCTATAATTAAAAAAAAAGTCAAAGTAAAGTTAAGCATTGTAATGGAATACAAAGATACAAAATTCATAATAATCGTTTTATATCAGGCGATATATCAATGAAAAATTGTTAGAAGCACTTCCTTTTCTAATACTAAAGTCGCCCATATTATTTAAGAAACGTTGTTTTATTATTACAACTGCTTATGTTAATTATTAGCATCAGGAGAACCACCGGCTTGTATGGCAATCGTAGTGCCATTTGCAATGAGATCAGCTATTTCGTCAGCACGTGAAGATTCGGGTATACCTACTAATAAATGGTTCCAAATAGGTAAGATAATGGTTTCAAAAATATTTACAACGTCTTAAACATAATTAAAAAATATTAATATAAATTAAATAAATGAAACCCCGGATTGAAAATTACTTTTCGAGTACCTACGCTTTCCAAAATACCAAAAACATCAATCCAGTAGCTGAGAAAGTATGTAATAGATTTCTTTTGTGAACTTAACAAAATGCTACCGCTTTAATATTATTTAAGTACGCTACCAGCGAAAGCTATAATCAATCTTCAATAAACACATGTTGCTAATGTCTTTTGCACAAAAAATATATAGATATTGGAATACAGAGATTTGTTTTTATTCATATAATAACGAAAATACCTATAAGGAACAGAATTCTAACATCAGAAAAACAAACATTATACATAAAACTAAGATTTTAAAGGTCAGGGGACTAATTAAACAAATAAATTCTATATTTTCAGATGGACCGTTCACGGTGGATCAGATAGCATTGGCGTGCTCAACACATTTTGAAGATTTTAGATTGTACTAAATATAGTTGATTATGCACATAATATTGCACATATTTACTTGGTTAAAATTAAATAGCAATTTAATATATCAATTCGTCACAAAATAATAACGATTTTCATTTTTCTTCAAAAATGGTTCTAGATAAATGAGGTACCATTTTCGTGCAGCGGGTTGACTGACGCTACTCATCTATTCAACTATATTACTACCATTTCTCATCACTATCGTTTATTTTTTTATGTAAAAAAAACTTTTACTTTTTGATGTAAAAAAATAAAAATATTTAAATATTGTTTAACTTTTAATTATTTTAATAGTCCGTCGACTATCAATACCATTCTTAATTAAATTGTTAAGTAAATATACAAATCGATTAATAAATAATAATAATAGTAATTAACAAAACAAGCTGTATTCTAAACTCAATAAAATATTATGAAATAATGTACACCTAAACTTGAATATAAAGCTTACTCAGATTATTATAATTCAAATACTCAATAATATTGAATTACTTTAACACTGTGTTTTTACTGAGATCTTTTGATTCTTTTTTTTGTTTGTTCTCAGCAATTGGAAGATCTAATTCTCTCTTCTGTCTGCTATCCTTTAAGGAATTTAGATCTAAGTTATGTTCAAAATCTTTATATTTAATAATTAAACTTGGTGTTTCAATTTTATTGCTTTTTTCTTTATTGTAATTCGCTTGGTAATATTGTCTACTATTATGAATTATACCATTAGAAGTTCTTGAACGTTTTTGTGAACTAGTTCTTTCATTTTTAATTACTTTTTTACGGTAGGATGGACAGAGTCTCTGAAAATATGATCTTTTTTTTACTTTATTGTATACGGCCGAAACATCTGTATATCTCCTTCTATTATCATTTGTATATAAATATGTTCCACTTTTAGTAACACTTAGTGTTTGTTTATTCAATTTACCAAAGCCAAAGAGTCTTCTCTTCTTATTTTTCTTTTCTTTTGGTTTGGCATCTTTGTTACGGGAAAAAAACGGGATCTTCATGTTCTTCAAAGCACTAAAATTGTTTCAGATAGTGTATAATTAGCTTTATTTATTAAATATACATAATAAGCAAAGCAAAGAAAGACAGACAGACAAAGAGATCTAATTAGGCAGTACATGATTTAAAATAACTTTCACTTCGTAAAATATAAAATTTCTAAAAATGATTTTTTTTTATTTCAAAATTATTTATATTTAAGTGACTTGAGGTTTAATTTGTTTAAAAAGATTTTAAGTTGTAACAATAAAGACTACGGGTATTTGTTCCCAAGAAAAGCAGTTTACAAATAATGATAAAATATAAAAGTGTATTATTATTGGACTACCTGGACCAAACCAAAAAAAAAAACTATTAAACTTTGAACCAAAAAAAACTATTAAACATTTTATAATGTACGTTTTATATGTAACATTTTATAATGTACCATTTCTTTTCGGGATTGTGTCCTATATTAAATTCATCGTTTATTTTCTTGTTACCATTGATTTTATGTGGGTCTAATATATCATGGTGATCTCCCAACGACAGCGAATTTAAATATATATTTTGAGGGACAATGTGTTGTGTCTTAGTGTAATCTACTTCCGGTAATTTATTTGAAATAAAGTTTTGATCCATGTTAACATCGCTGTCAATCTCCTCATTATTATCCATCAAGGAACCATAATCACGGGAGTAAAATTGCTTCCTAGAAATCAGTATTCTCTTATTATTCTCGATATCGATAATAAATAAAGATTATTGTCTATCAATAATAAAAAATATGATTCCGGTTACACATACCACTGGTCATGTTCCTCATACGCTTTATTGTTATCGAAAGTATCATCTGGGTTTTGAATAAAACTTGCGACATCAATTTGGGCCACTGGATCATTGTCATATACCAATTCATAATCTTGACGTTTTCCGTTACTTTTCTCTTTAATTTGATTAGAACGGATATTACTCTTAGAGTTTTTGCGAAGAGGTCTATAATTTAGTTCTTCATCCAAATATTCAAAGGAAAATGTTTTATTTATATGTATTAATAAAGTCAAGAAATAAATGTGTCGTAACATTGTTTTGTGACATTTCTGTCTTCTTTTCAATAATAATGGTTAATTATGGCCAGTATTCAATTTAACCAGTGCGTACAGTATTTTAATTTATAGAAAAAAATATATATTTTTAAATATTTACCAATTAACAAAGCCAAAACTCTTATGATTCTTTAAAATAGTTCCAATTATATCTATATTCAAAATCTTTTCCAGAGACTCAATGGTGCGTTCAGGAACCACTGTAATTTATGGGGGCTACCCCTTTTATGTCATTTCATTAAACAAATGGACACGGTTGATTCATGGATTCTTACTCTGTGTGAAGGGATTTATGATTGATATCTCAGATTCGGGGAGCGAAATGTTTTGGCTTCAAATATGTCCCTATTTCTTAGAGTGCTGATATGTTAAAGACAACATTTGAATTACTTTTATTGTATCGGATATTGATATCTCTCAACTTAATGTTTTTTTGACCTGCTGTCAAAAAAACATATTAATATTTCTCAATATTTCTATAAATATTTATGAATAATCTTTTTAATCTTGATTTTATGAACTGAGAATAAATGTTATTACAAATATCATTCTTTGGTTTTCCTTCGTAATTTCTCTGTAATATTTCTGAACATATTTACAGCTTTTACTGTATTAATTTATCATATTAGGTTATATAAAAAAAAATCAAGGTATTTTAAAAAGTAACCTTTTCATACTTCATATAAGTATGATTTCAGCAGAAACACTGTGGAGTTTTGAAAACATTTTCGAAAGAGATAAATAATACCCTGGGGAAACATGCAGGATAAACTGTATCCCGAAATGACATCCAAGCAAAACCAGGCCACGCAGATAGTAAATTATAAAACCCACTTAAGATCCCTTTTCCAACTTGCAAACTTAATATAGCTAGACTTTAATTTATTAGTAAGCACTTAGGTACGTTGGTGTAAAAGCAATTTCTTGATAAACCTAAATTTCCCGTTAAGAAATTCAGGAACGAACAGCAGAATAATTACAATAAAAGGTATTTTTCTAAATGAATATTCATTGATTAGATTATTTTTTATTATATCAAAAAAGCATAAATTTATTATACATATGTATGTGAAGTAGACGAGCCATGGGCAGGCCTATGAGTGTCGGATAAATAGTAAAAGAGGCAAAGTAATACAAGATGACAAACCGATACTTATCTTTGTCTAATCACACATGTCAGAAAGAGAGATAGATAGGTAGCCTCATTTGTTTTCTCTTTTTATTTCGATGGTCACATTTTAGGCTGGCTTCTCTACTCTACGTATAATAACTCTATACAAAAAAGACATACTAAATGACAACTAATCTAACCTGTTATAATTGTCAGAGAATGTAAATTAAATTTCTCTGTATAATATCTATAAGGTTCAATGCACTATGCTCCTTTAACGTTGAACAATTTCTAGTAAAATCAGCGCTTGACGATGTTTTTATAAATTCTATATCGGTTACTTTCGATTTAATATGAAAAATAAATGATATTTTTATGTATCTTTATTCTATACTATATAATATTATATTGAACATAATATATTTTCATAACTATTTATATTTCTATTTAACTTTTAAACATAAAAAATTGTATGTTATTTTTAAATTCAACTTACCAAGAGTTCGGATTTCATAACGTACAATATCATGTACGAGTTGTTAATAAAGGGTTACGTTGTTACGCTTCACTAGCGAACTCATTATCGTCGTGTTATCCACAATTGTGCCTTACTTATTAAACCCCTTTACATATTACTGCACTATGAAAAGTTTCATTTTACGGTTTTATTAAATGCTTGCATTGATGCGAGAGAGTCCTATGTATGGACTGCGGAACGTTACAGAAACTGAAAAGGTACGATATAAAATTTATGATATTTTAAAGAATAATATTGTTTGTAAGAATTGTAGAATAATGTTCCTATAGACTTCATTGAAAAATGTACTATCAAATATTGAAAAAATATAACCAGATTAGTAGTTTCGGAGACTACTCTCCACTTTTAGAGAAAAAACAAACTCATTAACTTTTTGATAAAATATACCTATAGATAATAAGTTTATTCCTTTAAAAATAAAAGTTATAAAATATAAAATCATACAAATAACATTTATAAAGGTTAGCATATCGTATCGTAGTCGTCTCGTCTTACCGAAAAAGTCCGGTAACATTTTGTGTTTATAGTCATGATGCTTACCCCAGTTCTTCAGTTCTATTATTTTTAGGACACATTATTATGGCAAAAATAATCTGGGGTTAAGATAGTTATTGTTAGGATAGCCTGCAGTTGTAATATTGACGCGAGGAAAGTTGATTATGGAAGTTTGTATTCCACAAGGTGATGTTATAATTATTCACTGGCTGGGCAACACACGGCATGCGTAGACGACATGGTTAGATCTGCTCAGTGACACTGCTGTACTATTTTTAGGAATACACTATGTACTCCTTGGTACTACTACGTTCTAAAACAACAGAAATGACACGAACACAACAAAGTGTATGTCGGCGATTAGGCAAGGAATTTTATTTAGGATTAGTCGAGGAATTTAATCAAAGTCCATTTTAACATTATAAACATACAACAATTTGTTTTTCACTTAGTTTATTTCCGTTCCATTGCTCATACAGAACTCAATGATATTACAAAACTCAATTTTTCTTATATAATCCAATTATAAAAAAGTAAAAAGATGTTACATATAGTTGAACCAAATGAATATCTCTCATAATACATAATTTAAAATATTGTGATAAATTCGAATGGAATATCATAAAAACGCTATTATGAATTATTTTATTTTACACAAATTACTATTTTAATAAACATAATTTATTTATTTACACAATTCGGTAACAAGCGGCGCTACTAACTACATTAAAATTAAGTCTTACTTATTGATTGAAATTATCAAGTATTAGTTATGAACAATTATATAAACTCTCTTATATTTTTTAATGAACATTTATGCAATAATATGATAATTAAACAATAGATTAGATATATCATATTTTCAAGCCCGTCAAACAGTCCACAGAATATTTTTAGTAAAAAATTGTGATCACAAAATAATAGTTTTAATATCATTATTAAATATATATAACACATTTTTATTACAATTTAGACATTAAATACTGATTGTAATATAGGCATTAAATATTGCCCCCATACGCTTATAGCTTAATACTTCCCTACTTATAAAATAAACTCTACATCCGTTTCTTATTACACTCATTACCTTTATAGCTACATGGCATAAAGCTACCAATAGACACAATTCCCGTCTTGGCTTTTTGATCCGTTTAAAACTTACTAATTATATAAAATATTTTTTAATTAACAACTATGTTCATGTAAACAATCTCAACAACATTCTTTATTAAATTTTACATTATTAGTAAAACACAGGTTTTAGTGTGTCCTGCTATTGGCCTAACTTTGATTTTTCTATTGAATATCAATCTCTAGTCGCGAACCGAACGTTGATTGCAACTAATATTTTCATCTCAATTATTCAATGATTATTATATGACCTGTTTGACAAGCATTCGTTACGCACGTTCCGATTATGATTATCGTTTAATCTGCTACAAAAGATTTGTTAAAGCACTGGTGATCATTGACTTATAAATAATTGACAATGCAACTAATTTATCCGAATAACAATAATTACAATATCCGAACAGAAAAAAATATATTAAATGTCCAATGTATACCTTTTTGTCACATATAAGTAAAACAAAGATTTGTTATTGTTAATAAAGAGTAAGTCAAACACAAGAGTAACCAGGGTAACACCCCATTAAATTGGAACATGTGGTTTTTGAATAACTTAGGAGTTAGTAGGGCCCTGACCTTTTCCCATGTACTATGTCTATGGTTGAAAATATCTATAGGAGAATCTCTAATGTACAGTGTGTAATCCAGCAACAACATTGCAGTTCGATGAAACCGTTACACTACATAATCATTCTGAAGGTTAAAATAAGGCAGGAAACAACAAATAAAATGGATTTATAAATATACACAACCCTATAATTTTAAACTTACACAGACATTTAAAAATGCAAAATAATATAACTACTATAGTTAGTAGTGATAGTGATATCAAATGATTCTTTAAATTTAAAATTGTTTTTAAACATTGATTGATTAAAATCAAAATTTTCGATAAAATAATTCTGTAAATTATCATTTCTACAGTTTACTTTTATTATTATATATTTATACACTGTAATTTTATTTGAATATCATAAAGAACATTATTCAAATATTACACAATCTTTTCTCGAGTACCTAAATAACTTTTTGTTCAAAACATTGATCCCAATCCCGCTGGATAAAAAATTCTAAACTCAACCGGAATCGTGATAAGTATGAAAGTTATAAAAATTCTTTAAAAACCGTTAAATAAACTTCGTGAAGAGGTTGTTTAAATTCAAAACATTATCACGATTGTACTAAAATACCAAAATAATCTTAGGGAAAATAAAATTGATTTTCAGAGTTTTTTTTAGCATTTGGTTTTACAAATTTAGTAATTGAGCTTTGTAACAATATTAAAAATATTCAAATGAAAAAATAATTCAACTCCATTAAATTTGAGGTAAGCCGAGTTTCAGTTGACGCGTGACAAGCGTAACTTTTTTGTTCATGTTGTTTTCATTTGTTCTGAAAAAAAATTGTGGCTTGACGTTTTTTATGTTTGTTTGGGTCGGTAGGACCGATTTTTAATTGGACTTAGTGCTCTGGTAATTAAATTAATATATATATACCATTATACTGAGAGGCTTATCTAGCTCACTATGAATGCAGATGAGAATCTCAAAAACTATTAAATATGAGTATCAACATCACAATTTACACCTAAGAAGCATCCTTAAGTTAACAGTCAAAGAGGAAAAAAATATTTAGAAGCTCTATAAAGCATACGAGATAAAGATGATACGATGTTTTACTTTCTAAATAATAACTAAATTGTGCTAACATTCAAAGTAATTCATATAATTCGTAACGTTTAATATAAGAAGAATATTTATATCTGAAAATATCCAGTTTTCAAAGTACTTTATATTCTAAATTAGTTAACAAAAATATTTAATAGCCAATAATATTTCCATAAATGAATTATATTTAGATTGTATATAAATAAAAATATCCACATAACTATAAACTGATAGCTCATTTGTATCAGTAATCTAAATTAAATGTTATAAAACAAATTAACATTTATGCTGACGGAACTGTCACTTCGAAATTGTCATCCACATTTCAAACGACTGGCGACTCGAGATTTGAGAATGCCCCTCGAAGATACCCTTATTGTTCGCACTCAACAAAGCCTTAAGGCATTCACTCTAACCTGTCGTGTAAAATACTCAATATACAAAGAGATTTTGATAAAAGGATCCGAGTTTAATAAAGAACCTATTTAATAGGTCGGGCTTATTTGAATTTGTAAGGAATCACTAGATTAAAATGGATCGGAACGCGTTTAAAATTTTAAAATAATGTAGGTAATACAACATTTATGAAACACTCGCCTTTATTTTGTTATTTTTTCCAAAATAGATATTATTAAGTATCATAAATAGGTATGTTTGTCGTATTTGCAACTTATAGTAGTAATATTTACAGGTTATTTTTTTTTTATTTATATAACAACTATTTTTAATAGTGCCCCGTTAAAGAAAATTCCGATACAGCGCCGCAGAGATCCCAAACAAAACAAGTAGCAAACTATTCTAATCCCTACCATATGCTGCAATTTAGAAGTTAACTAGAATTTATTGCTGTTTAAATTTCTTGTATAAAGGCTATTTTTCTGAAAGATGTAATATATACAAATAAGATATAACCTCTGTATTTACTAGTAAAAAGTTTAAAGTATATATAAAAGTCAAATATACAAATCAAAGACTATTAAAAATTTGAAAAAAAGCAGACGATTTTTCAATGAAACCATAAAATAATAAAGTCGATAATTTACATATTAATTTGACTTAAAAGTTCAATGAAATGTTTAAAGAAGTTCAGCTTTTTGTAATAATTTTTCTACCGTTTATTTAAATTTATATATGAAATCAGATAAAAAAAGTGCAAAAATTAAAAGAAATTAATTAATTTTCAAGTTCAAATCGTACAATGTTACATATACTACAATTTAAAATGACATAAATCTATCTCAAACCTAAACTACGAGCACACACTAATACGAGCATTTTTGCGGCTTCAAGTGATCCCTCGCGGCTCGAAGCCACTCGCGAATCTAACACGGAACCCGGAACTATAATCTCTTCGTTATATAAGCTCGTATTAGATTGATATGAAATTGTAATGTTACGAACGAACTGCAATGAAATGTTTTATTTTTGTTTAAAATGATTATTACTAATCAATAAGAACTTGCGACATCTCTAAATGAAAATTGGAATCACATTCCGTTTGATATAACTGTGAGATCAGTCTTATTTGGACATCAACTCCTTCGAATCATTATGTATAGTTAATACATAATTATTTTATTATATATAATATTATTGTAAAATAAAGTACAAGTAAAGTAAATTACTGTATGTATTATTTTTTTTTTACTTTTTAGGTATTATTAAGATTTGTGTCACTCAAATAAAAATAGTTCCCTTTTTTGAGTTCCGAAAAAAAAAGGAACACTTAATGATATAGTTTTAAATACATATCTTAGTTTATTTTATCTCTTTGTTCTCATTACTTGAATAACAATGTTGTATTATATTTTCATATTCACCTCAACGTAATTCATGTACGCATTTTGGTGAACAATAAATAATTAATCAGGTAGGTTAAACCACCTACTTATTATTTAGTTTTTGAATATTTAATGTTTTACTTTCAAGAATAATAAAATATTCATTTTCACCCCGCAACATATCCCTCCGTCTTCCTGTTCCTGGAACTTAACTACTAAAGCAAAAAATCTCACAAGATCAAAGAATCTATTATACAATTAAAGTAAAGGTAAGTAAAATTCATTATCAATAGTTTTGTATATGTATTAAACTAATAAGGCAGTCGATAAAAAAATGCGTATTTAAGCTTTTTTATTAAAACATATTTATTTAGTTTATATGTTATTTAATTTTAGTTAAAAACAAAATCGGTTATATTGTTATTGCACGCAACGCATATTTTGTCTACAGTAAAGGCTCCATCTGTAAAAAAATACGATTAAAATAAATATGTAACATTTAAAATTAGTCCAAAATTTAACGAAGCTAACTTTAATCTGAGATAGGTTATAGAACTGCTATTGCAAGTAACAATCGCTACCGACATTCAACGCATGCATTCATGCAACGGATAACATCGATTGATCAATCTATCCAGGATGTAACCATATGTGAAGTGATTATTATTCTTTACATTATAAGCTGTATTACATATTTTTCTAAATTGTATTGAACCTTTAGAATGAAACAAATTTCCAAAAGATAATAACCTAGCTGTAACCAATTAGTAGAAGGTATTCCAGACTCTTCTCGCGCTGACGCTATAGCTCCTCTCATAGCAAAAGATATAACTATTCCCATACATGTTGCTGGTTCTCCCGTTGCTAGAAATATTTAATAGTTTAAATATAAACAAACATATTTAACAGTTTTAACATATTTTTCGCATATGAGACCTTTTGATCCAAGAATAGCCTCATTGCTAAATGACCGTTTTCTGAAATAAATCCTGAAATCCTGTGGGATATCCTTGGCACCGGGCACCCAGTATTCCCACGTGCGATCGGTAAGCACCTCTCCGCTTAGTGGAGCGTATATGATGTTCTCTGACGTCCAGTAACCCAAGCCCATAATAAAAGCGCCTTCCACCTGGATATAGTTTTTATATGAAAACATTGAATTTTTAAAGGTTACCATGATATAAATATATTTGAAGTCTTTTTCTTCCTGTCCTCATTCCAAGCTAGGCAGGATCAGCTCCAAATATCTTCATTAAGTAATTGAATAAGTATTAAAGGCTGGGTTATTTGTTTTTTTTAATCAGATGTACATAATATAAATAAGAGAATGACTAAACAAAAACAAATATTTACTCACTTGACCGATATCAATATATGGGTTAACACTTCTACCAACATCTTCAATTAAATCAACTCTTAAAATTTCCCACTCTCCCGTTAAAACGTCTATTTCAACTTCAGCTACTGTAACTCCGTAAATCGTCTGTTTTACAGCATCATCTGGACTAACAAAACCGTGTACTTGCAAATCAATATTCATTGAGTAGGCTTTCTGAATGAGTTCTAACCAGGTAGGGTCTTTTAGTTGTAGCCGTGCTGGTTCTAACCTCCTTAAAAGTTCTTTACAACATTTTTGAACACCCAAACCTATATTTTGAGTAGTTACACTTGATTCTGAATCACTATTGTTAGGTCCTTCCACAGTGTTACTCGGTTTTATTTGAATTATCTCCAATGGTATACCTAAAAAGTAAGCACATACTTGAACGGCAGTTGTGTTCATTCCTTGGCCCATTTCAACTCCTCCATGTACTATAGCGACAGTCCCGTCATCTTTATAAACGTTCAGAGTTATATCCAGATACTTTGTGGCAGATGCATCCCATCTTAGAAAAGATACCTTCAAGCCTCGTTTCTTCCACCGATTTTCAACATTAAATTTATGAACCAGTAATTTTCTTTCGTAATATTGAGAATCAACTTTGATTCTTTCTATCATATCTACCATTTCCATGTATTTATTTGTATCCAAGTTTGATACACGAACATCGAACGGGTCCAAATCCATTTCATACGAAATTCTCTCTACCATGATTTCTGCTGTGGCGACATGTTCCAAGGAACCTAATTAAAGTTCATGAAAGTTATTTATAATTTCATTATACACTCCTCAAGACAAACAAATGTTTGATATTTATTTTAAAATTATAGTATTTAAGGTTTTTAATTATTACATTAATTATGGACCAAAATACATTATTTCTTTATAACGAAGTTAGACAGGTACAAAATATATTTTTTAAATGTAAAAATATATATTTTTTTATTCATTAATTTGAAATTACCTGGAGCGCGACACCAACTGTTGGACGGTGTATCAGTTATAACATTAAAAGATCTGTATTTCCAAACTTCACTCTTGTAAGCATTGTTATAATCTTCAACCCCAGAAAGCAAGAGTGTCTCATTTACAATACAACCATTATCACTATATAAATCATAATCTAAGTACTGAATAACTCCATTATTGTCTAAGCCAATCTGTAAATGAATAATGCTTAAAGAAATAAATAATAACAGTAAGACTTTTCGAACAAAGAAAGACAACTAACTAACTACTGTAAAAAAAATTTCATCGGTTACCTCATAATTAATTGAAGCAGGCAATCTTTTGCCGGTAGCCCTCATGTTAGCTCGCAAATCTTGTATAAATCGACATGGTCGATTCAGTTTGCGATTAACTAAACTACTAGCTAATGAAACAGGTGTTGATCTAGATATCTTATAACCATAAGCACCGCCGAGACGACGAACGTGAACGTCGATTCTAAAACAAAAATATTTTTTACCCTATAAATTTTATACTTTCTACAAAGCATACGAACAATTGAAAATACCTGTTTTGATCCAGTAATAATGCTCTTGATGTTACTGTTTGCACAGCATCCATCGACTGAGTCGTGTGATAAACTCGAATTCCTTCTTCTGTTCGTTGTGTTATACCAACCAAAGTTTCCATTGTAAAATGGTACTGTGTGTAAATATTTTGAACACCTTTAATTACTTTAACTACATTTTGACCTCTGGTAGTGGCATCTCTTCCATCATAATAAGTTACTCTATCAGGTATATGTTTAGCAATCGCTATATCAAGAATCGGCTGCCTTACATCTGTATATGTCACATCGACTAAAGTAATAGCTTTGACCAAAATCCCTTGATATTCAGCCACAATAATACCAAGTGGTTGGTTATAATATCTTACTTCTCCATTACATAAAAATTCTTCATCTGCTTTATTAAACTGGTCCACAGCTGTTACGAAACTATTTCTTCCTGGAATATCAGCTGCTGTGTAGAATGCAATAACGCCAGGTTCAGCCTTGAATATAGTAAATTATATTTAAATTATTTTTGTACAACAATTCTAGTTTTATAACGAAATTAGTTCATTGTTATGGTTTAGGTTCTCAGTAAATGTCTCACTAAATATTGACATTTTTGATAGATTGACCACAATTAAGATTCAAATGATTCATGTTATTCATTTAAAGTGAATAATGTAATAAAATATTAAAATTTCTAAACGTAATTTAGAACTTAGGTTCATACCTAACCTTGGAAAAAAAACATATCACAAAACCGTTTAGTTTTTTTGCCAGATCAGGTGTGTGGCAATTAATTTTATGAGTTGGTGATATTTTTATAATAAAAAACATATTTGTATAAAACTGTTTGATAATAAATAATTTGATTTGATTAAAATATTAGTTTACCAAAGCTCGACTAGCATCAATACTAGAGATGTTTCCACGAGGAACAGTAGTTAGCACAAACGCTGCATATACTTCTCCAGGAAGCGTCGGCAGATCATCCGTGTATTCAGCCTCTCCAGCACATTGTAACTTTGCAAATAAATATATTTTTTATTAATTTCTAATATTGTTAAATATTGCACAATTGGTACCTATGTGTACTTACCACCCCTTCAATTTTCGGGATTGGCTTATTAATTGGCCAAATAGCTGGATTGGTATCAAATATTTGCCGACCCTGTGATACTGGACGCGTCTCGTGAATTTTAGTTGTCCCAGAAATATAACGAGGATTCAGTCTTTCGGGAGGACAAAGTGACAGAAGACCCTAAATTTAGTTTTTTATAAAAATAGTTTATTATAATAAATTGATTATTGATCATTTCCTATTTGATCTTGATCTTTAAGTACTCTTAAAAAATCAAAGTTCGCCACTTTTAAATTTAACTTTACAACAACTTAACTACAATTTAAATTCAAAATAAATTATGTTTTTACAAAACAAAATGCATATGCTATCTTTTTTTAAAATATACAAGTTTGTTTTTAAGGATTGTTTCAAAGTAAGAAAAGATAATGTTGTCATTTTGAAAATGGTGATTTGGATTATTTTATACCTCATTCTCTATACCTTATAAAACAGTGCTAAAGCCCCCTGTCTTTTATATTGTACTGGTGGATCCGGTAGATTCTCCGTTACTATCAACTCTGCGTTCAGTACGTGTAATGCCCCCTGCAAGGTCTCGTTATTAAATAAATGTTTACCGATCAGGTACTGTTCAGTCATCCACGATCTGGTGTAGTGAGTTGAGAGACCACCATACACAATTATACAATCAACAACGGTTTCATAATTATCTAGTTTGTAATGAAATCCAGCGTGGATCAATGCGTGTGCGTTTTGACTACGTGGCATAATCTGAAATATATAAATATTAAAATTGTTTCTTAATAAAATTATTTTACTTTTTATTAATAATATTTTTTTACCTTAAATGTTACTATTTTGTGTTCATCACTAAGGGGAGGAAAAAGTACATTTTGAATGACCTTCCCCGTCATGTTTTCTTTAAGAAATTCTTGCATAGTTATAATTTTTTGGTCATTAAAACCCGATACTGAAATAGACAGTTACTTTTGAATAATACACGCTCAGTACTATTTTTATGAAAAAGAAACATGATTAGTGTCACTAATATCTTTGAATCTTCTAGAATGTCTTCGAAGTAAATTAAGAGAGTAAATTTATAAAGATTTAATAACTATGTAATTTGATGAAATAAAGTTTGCGTGTTTCGTTCGAAATAATCTAAAATGGAGTTGTTAAAAACAGAACTGATGCATTTCAAACCTTTAGATATTTAGGTAGGCTTTTAATTCAAATCATTAGTATTTTCAATACGCTTGTATTAACTTTTACTATTACTTTGTAATAAGAAAGTTATACGTGATTTTGATCATTGAATTGAATTGAATTGAATTGAATATTCGGATTAATTAGAATTTTAGATTACCTATCAAGAACGAATGGCAATGCAAAATAATGAAAATAAATAAATAGTTAAAAGAAACTATAAATACGATTTTTTAAAAAATCTTACAAATAATATACTTATATTTGCAGGTGTGCATGGATGACGTTTCCACTTTCTATTAGTTGAATTTGGTGTTCATTTCAACGCGTTAATTAAAAATAAAAAATTGTTAAAAAAAACTAAAAAACAGGTTTTTATAATTAAAATAATAATAGGTAGTAAAAGAAAACTAAAATAAATTTTAGTAAATGTGAATTTAAATACTTGTCATTTTGCTCATATCTGTCAAAAATATATTTATAAATATCGACATTGTGCACCTCACGGTTTTTTAGAAATATATAATTATATTTTTGTTATTTATATAAGTGTTCTTAATTTAAAATTATTAAAATAAATTTTTGTTTTTATTTTTTTTACTATTTTTTTTTAGTTTGATTTTGATAACGGAGTGTTTTAGTTTTGATTTTAACTAATATTTATTTTTAAATAACGGGTTGAAATTAATACAAAATCCATCTGATAAAATGTGGTAACATCGTCCATACACATCTACAAATATTATATGCTCTAGAAAGATGGTTAGATGATGAAAGCCGATGTCAGAGGCAATCACCCCGAACATTCGGTGGGTTTACTCTACTAAATGCTGCTGTAACAACTACGTCACGATGATCTTGTGGGCGAGGGCGAGATACAATCTCTAAAGAACTAGACTCTAAACTATTCAGTTGACTACAGCTAGATAAGTTAGGAAATATTCTCATACCTCCTGATCATTATTTTTAAGATATTAAGTATTCTAAGCAAAATACTTACATATTGTCAATTGTGCTCCAGCAGTTTCTAGGAGAATGTAAATATCTGACTTAAATTCAGGATGACGATTTTTTAAAATTAGGTTTCCTCCAATAGTAGCTGACTGCAAAATGTTGTCAAAAATTTTGTAAAAAACAAAGAAATTAGACTGTATTAATAAAAAGAAATTATTATATTGCTAAACCATACTAACATTTCTTATTGTTATATGAGCCACTAAATTTAAATGGTCATATAAAACACGAAGATAATTGAACGAGCTATTTGCAGATTCTACTTCAAATATAGTCAAAATATTAGTCAAAGTCGTTGCAGCTCCGATGACCAAATTTTGATCATGATAATATACATGCAATTCAGGTATATCATTTATATTGATGAGAAGTCTCGGGTATTCCAGTATTGGGTAAACACCTAATTGCACAAATAAAACATTTAAAAAGAAACGAAAAAAAAAGAGAGTTTCCTTTTTACCATTACTTACCCTTCCCGGTATTACCAGCTATGAGCCTATAGGAGTCTGTTCCTTTTTCTTGGAAAAGCGATATAACGTTGGATATGTTTACAACTTTATACCAGTCTCGTTGATCACTTAACATTATGTGGAGGACTGGATCATTTATATCGTTTTTTGATATTATACACCAATCAGAATCATCACAATCAGTTTTCGAACAGATTATTCCAGACGTACTACATATTTGTAAGTCCTCGATATCTGGAATGTCTTGAGGATTAGGTGCATCTGAAGCAAATTTCTTAAACGCTTCTAATATGGGTCTATATCCAGTACATCTGCATATGTTGCTGCCAAATGATTGTTCTACTTCATACATTGTCGGTCTAGAAGTTTTAAGAATACTGAGAAGAGAAATGAAAAAGCTCAGATTAATTATTGTTCTACCTTAATATTGATTCAAATCATTTATAATATTTTATAAAACTGTTTGTTTAGCAACTATTCTCAATGGTAGAATAGTTGAATAATTATATAGAATATAAGAATATTAGAATAGAATAGAAGAATATTTATATTTAACATTCGGCCCCAGAAGCACTTTATTACCATTTTAATGAAGATAACATTTTAAACATACATAAATAATAATGATGCACTATTTACATCATTTCTAAAACATAATTATGCTATCACCTGTACATGGCCATAACCCATGAAGGACTGCAGTAGCCGCACTGGGAGCCATTGGTCTCTGCAAGTGCAACCTGAAGAGGATGGTAACCTTCGAGACGGTTGCCGACCTTCTCTATCGTAGTAATATCCCACTCATTGCATGATGTTATTGGTATCATACACTAAAATATAAACAGATAAGTGAGCCGAATCAATTTAAATAAACCGGTGGACATATTTAGAGGAACGCAAAAAACAGACTGCAAGATCATATGAAAACACATTTTTGTTGTACAATACATTTGATTATTATTCTGAATTAATTAAATTAACATTTTTGAACATAAAAAATCACAAAATTAAAGCGAAAGAAACGAAATTAAAGACAATAAGGTCAGTGACTTAATTCTGAAGAGTTTTAACCTAGCACAATGAAAACTAAAGAAAAGTTAATATTGTCCAAATGACTGGTTTTTTCGCGATGGGTGATACAATCAGTATTTAGTGTTGCCACCTCTTGCTGTTAAAACTGCCTGCATGCGTCTGGGCATGCCCTCTATTAAATTGTCAATAAAACTTTGCGGCATTGAGTTCCATTCTTCAACCAATGCGATTTTGAGGTCTCTTACGTTGACAGATGATGGATTTCTTTGTTTAATTTGACTTCCCAGTTTGTCCCAAACGTGTTCTATTGGATTTAGGTCTGGCGAGCGTGCCGGCCACCCCAAAACCTGGATTCCGACCTCATTAAGATATTCCGAAACTAATGCCGCAATGTGAGGTCGAGCGTTGTCATGCATTAGAAGAAAATTGTCTCCAATGAAAGGGGCAAAAGGCATCATAATCTGCTCTAAAATGTCGGTTACGTATCTTGCTGCAGTCAGGGAGCCGTTTTCTACGATGTGTAGCTCCGTGCGTCCTCCTAAGCAAATACCGCCCCATACCATTACTGACCCTCCACCATACGGCTCTCTCCCAATAATGTTACACTGAGCGTATCTTTCTCCGGGTCGTCGCCATACTTTGGTCCTTCCATCATCTGGTTTGAGACAAAATCTGGACTCATCACTAAAAAGAACTTTTCCCCAAGCGTCATTATTCCAATTTAGGTGGAAACGAGCAAAGCTGGCCCGAGCCACTCGATGATCTGCGGTAAGCTGTGGATCTCTGGCAGGCAAGTACGCCCCTATACCAGCTGCCTTCAGTCTTCTTCTGACGGTTTTGGTACTAATTATCACTTGTCGAACTTTCTGCAGCTGGTTTCGTACCTCAGAAGAAGTCAAGGTACGGTTTCTGAGAACACTGCTGACAATAAATCTATCGTCTCTCTCTCCTGTTACTCTTTTGCGACCTTGTCCTTTACGCCTGGTATACTCTCCAGTCTGCCGGTATCGTTTAACATTGAGGAAAATCACAGACTTGGAAACATGTAATGTTTGAGCCACTTCATTGTAAGTGTAACCATTTTCAATTAAAGTTACAGCTTTAGAAACCAGAGCAACGCTGAGATCCGGCATTATCGCCTAAATTTATCGAATTAAGTTCACTTCACTCAATAATGACAATTTTTCGTCAAAAAAACAACAGAAATAAAGTTTTTGTTAAAAACAACAAAAGCCGATGAAAATTCCATACACTATGTGTCTCAGAAATTAGCAGATAAACAAAAAAAAACAAATGAAATTTAAAATAAAATTATTTTAAAATCATCTTTTTTTTTAATACATAATATTGGTATAGTGGCCAGTACGAAAATATGAAAATATTTTCCGTTATTCGACCTTTTTTTTGCGTTCCCCTAAATATGTCCATGAGTGTAGTTTAATAAATTCTTTAACTGTAAGTTTGGGGGTTAGAAACTTTTATATAGTCGTCTCTTGAACGTATTGGAAACAAATAAGAAGTATTATCTAAAAAAGAATCATATATATTGCTCATTCTATATTATTATACTCCTTACAGTCTTTCTAATTTGATAAAACTTAATATTAACTTCCATTTAACAGTCAACGTTTTGTTTATTTATAAATGTATCAGATTTGTGATTAATGTACCAGTCAAATTGTGTACCAGATTCATTGTGTCTTTAAATCATCGTCCTTAGGAAGTCTGAAAAGAAATAAGTAGATTTAAGTATCTTGTTATGAAATTAATCCTTTTTAACACATTATTAGTACTTATATATCTTTTAATATGTGTATAACAAATACGAAAACTTTCAATTCTGTTACTTGTGAAAACTGCGTTTACAGTCGAAATAAGTTTTTTTTACACATAATGCATTTGTCATTTGACAGTGTCAATAAATGAACTATAAATTATAATTATGGTATATATTTTTTAAAACTTTTACTCCAATTTGATGTTATATGAAATATTAGGTTAGCTTTGGACATTTTACATTTGTAAAAATGACCACTGGTCACTCAATTGCTACGAATTACGAACGAAGCAAGGGATTTCATAAAAAATTGTCTCTATTTATGAAATAGATAGGGAACTTCGATCTACCTATCTCTTTTCAGTTCGATCAAACATTTTAGGCTAGCTTCCCTACTCTATGTATAATATCTCTATTTAAAATAAGCTAATTATGTCCCCCGTGTGTGCTTTTTTCAACAAAACAATAACAGACATCAATGTGAAAGATGTCATCATTAGTAATGTCAACGTTTATTTAACTTATGATAATATTAATTGAGATCGCAGGCTACTTCTTGTTACTATTCTGTAACTCGCTATGCCTAACACTAAGCTCCATAAAATAGGTAAATCCTTTAAGGTTAGTTGTAAACGTTTTCATATTAAATTCCCAAATGAAGCCTTAAGTTTATCATAAAATAAATTTAAACTATACATAAAAAATAATTTGATAAAAAAATCCTACGTTAATGTAAAAGATTACATCAACGATGGTATGGCCTGGGAATGAATTATATTGTATTGCGAATAACTAGTAATCTCCGCAATTGGTTTTTGGTTGTAGATTAATTTTGTTTTATCGACCTGCTGAATCACACCAATTCCTTAGAAGTCATTACTTGCGGTAGCGTCGGGAGTCGGGTTGCCTTCCTCCCTCAAATATGGCGATGGGGGTGATAGCTGGCTCATGCGTTATGGTCGTGAACGAGTGCTACTTGCGGTGACTGGTTGTGTGGCAGGCCGAGTTTTTTATTAACTATTTTTATTATTTCTTTTTAATTGCCTGAATTCATAAGCTTCATTTCCGATTGATTGCGACGGTTTCAAAATTGCTTTTAATACTGACATTTGTGAAACAATGATCACAATAAAAAATATATATATCCGGCTAAGTTTGTTGTGTGGTTTTTCTGAGACCAGGACGCGTTTGGAACACTCATAGCTTTAACATTAAGTTGGAAAGCGCTTTTACAGAAGGGCTTATTACGATAAATCCCTGTATCGAAATAGACCCTCCTGACTTTCATGTTGACGTACACAAGTGATCAATGATAATGTGTATTTAAAGTGGAAAAGATATAAATAAAATAAAATATATGTATGGAAAGAATTTTCCTTACAAATTATTTATACATTGCATCATTAGGATTATAGTAGTAGGTATATATTAGTAGTAGGTAGTTTGGGAATATCATTCAAAGTTGTTTTATGGTTGATGTTTGGTAGAAATAGATTGAGACAGTTCTTTATCAAAAATACTTATTCGGAGCTTAAATAATGAAAATATCCTCCATGTTCTTTATGACATTGCCTTACAGATATATTTATTAAACAAGATGAGATATTGCGCTTTGCAATTGCAATTGCGCTATTGTGTCTTATAATATAAAATGTTGAAAGTTGTACTCACAACTACCCTCGAATGTGCCTATACTTACATCATTATACAAGTTAGCAATTAGCATGTTGCTACAATTGCATACAATTAAAATATTACTTATACAATTAGTTGTTGTGTTTAATTAACAGAGCATGATATTAGCAAAAACAAAAATGTACATTGTTTCATATTTATAAGGTTATTAAAAACAAGCTGCACATAGCTGCGTGATAAACTCATTTTTCCGCAACAAGGAGACATGCAATGTTCCTAGTGAATTAAAAAATGTAAGTCTTATCTATTCATTTTATGTTTTAGTAAATTTTAAATAAATTGACAACTTAAGAGTATAAGAGATAACATTATATTTATAGAAAAAAAATAGCAATAGAAAAGCAATAAATACATTGGATGACTATACGAAAACTATGATAGTTAACCAAAACAAAACATAGAATTATTATACACACTATGAATAAAAATCTATTGACATATTTTAAATTAATCTGTTAATAATTAATTATATTTATCTTTAGTTATTTAGGATGGAATATAGACAGACAGTTGACCATGAGAGAAGCATGGTTTTTCTAAGTGCACCTCTGCTACTTGTAGTGTCTGCCCTTGTGCTTAATTTAGTTACAGTAACTGTAAAATTGAGCTTAATAAATTCTTTTACTTTTCATTTACATATTTTTTTTATAAAAATAATGGGTTGTCTGGACAGTCAGTTTACTGACTATGGTTCAATGTGACAACGTTATAAAAAAATAATGATGGAATGGTTGCATTTTTCAAAAGAAATATTTATTTTTATTTGTTTGATAGATATTTTGATTGATATTTTAGACCGATGTTGATCGCTGCCGAACACGAAGGCCGATTGGGCCTCTTTGTCGCTCGTTCCATGCTCTCACTTGCACTTCAAGCCTTAAATGTAACGCCTAAGAGCGAGGTAATGCCGCACATCATGTTTTTTGGTGCATACAGCCGTCCATCGAATAATAAGACGTTGTCTCCTCAAAAGTATCATATGTCCTTTTTAAGAATAAGTGTACAAAGCTTCATGATAATCGTTTCAGTAGTTTTGGCGTTTCAGCCTAACAAACAAACATACATTCACATTTATAATAATAGTATTGATATAAGGAATAAGAACTATTACCATAAATTGATAAGTTTTTATAAAGTTAATAGTCTCCACTATGGTAGCACTCCAATGACAGTAAATTAAAAAAAAATTACATTTGAATTAACTATGAAATGGAATAATTTACTAAATTTTTGTAAGATACTTTACAGTACATTATGACGGGTAACCCTAAGTGACATCGAGCGCCTCGATAAAATCCTTGTTTTCGTATATTACCAACAAAAGGTTAAAATTAAAAGGTAATTAAAAAAATTATGTCTTACAAGCTATCTAACAGATGTAAGTTTGGGGCAATTTATTCATAAATTAGATTTTAGTTATTAATAATATAAACGGTTAAATTATTTACTTCAGTGGTTCTGAATTTCTCGAAAATCTTACATAAAATGAGATGTTGATGTTCTTTATATATAAAACAATAAAATTCAGAATAAACTACCCAAAAAATAGATAAACCACTTACAGAATTGACTCCTTGAGGTACTCCTCCGGGGGTTTTGGTGACGTTGACGATGCAGGCCCCGCAGCCTCCCTCCTGACACATATACTTGGTGCCGCGGAGTCCCAGGTTCGTTCGCAGGTACTCCAGCAGCGTCGTCGTGGAATTCACCTCACATCCCACTAAAGAATACTTCCTTGATAAATATATTCTATCAAAATATATTTTCTAGATCTATTCTCCGATAATATCCTAGCTTGTAAAAGCGTCAAAGAAAAATAAATGCAAATCATTAATTCATAACGGAATTCTTTATCTTAATGATATTTATATAAAATTATATTATATATTATAACTAAAATATTATAATAAGGGCATTATTTATTTATTTTTTTTCATCGTATTTCAAAACTAAATTCAATATTCAAAGTTATATTTGCTTGTGATAAATATTAATGACTTACCGGAATACTGCACATTGTTTACTTGGAACTGAACTCTATCCATGACTGTAGAGTTTCACACTTTCTTACTGATTGATATGAACTGTAATCAGTAATTATGTTACAACACGAGTGGTTACAGGTGTAAAGTAATTATTATGTTTAACCACCACGAACCCCGATATTGTGTAACATATCTTTTAAATTAATAACCTAATTGTTAAATTATTAATTTTTCAATAGAATGACGTATATATATTTAGGAATATTAAGAAGGATGTTAATTCATCTTATAAAGATATTAAGTTGCTGCATCCCATAAAAATTCGTTAAGAAATGAAATATATTTCTCCCCCCCCCCCCCCCCCAAATCTATGACTTTGACATGAACATTATATTAAATATTAATACGTCTTTATTAGTTTCACGTATATGATTGAATGTTTGTTTGGTTGCTTGTAACCGATTTTTTCGAATGAAATTTCTAACACTCTTCCAATGACATATCTTTTATCCCTCCTCATAACGTATCCATATCACCACATATAAGTACATAACATTTTTGGGAACCTTAGCATCAGCAGCAAACTTCTCAAATTTTTGCTAAATACCTAACTTATTTAATTAATTAGTATTTATAGGAAATTATTAATAACTATCTGTAGTTATTTAGAAGTTTATTGAGATCAGGATGCTGTTTCCTCTCTAAATAGAAGAGTTTGTGAAATGTGTTTAAAAAGTTGCGTGTTACTTTGATAAATTATTAAGATTAACGATATTCTAAATACAAAGTTTAAAAACATCTTACACATGAATAGAATAAAAAATAAACCGGACAGTTTCCCAGACGTCACGCGTTCGATTGCCTGCCCATATATATTTTTTTTATCCATAGTTATAAAAAATCTAAATAATAGTACATTGTCATGATATAATCCGTATTATTGCTTAGAATCTTCACTATCAACTTAGTAACTGCCCGTTCCTTACTTCCTGCAAATTGTTTGTAGTAGCCCATTTAAAGAAAAAAAATAAGTATTAATGATCAAAGTAAAACAGTTAAATCAATTTTATTTACATAAGCATGAAAAAAAAATACTCCATATCACACTCAATTAAGCCTTCAATAAATTCCTTCTTGTATTTAATTAACCATTCAAGACAGTTTCGCAAAAATGTTAACACATAATATAATTTATTATGTGAAATATTGTATTTTTTTATCACTGGAGTTAAAATTTAAAATGATATTGAATTAAAATTTAATCAACAGGACTTCAATCTGCGTTTTTTGTTATTAATCTGGTATAGGGGTCCCAAATGTAAATAGTTTTTTCAGTGTATTAAAAAACATTTAAACTTAACATGAAAACACTCTTAAAACAGTACATTCCTTAAGTTTAAAAAATATACGTCTTATATTATATTTATTAATGCAAATATATATTTGTGTACACAATAAAATCTTCCTATATATCAAGCGACACTACTGTAATTTTTCTCTGATCCAGTTTTGTCCTAATGTACTACATTATGACCATACAGTAAAAACGAAGTTTGTAGTATTTTTTTGCGTTTAGCGTTGCATTAAGCGTTATTTTATTTTTATGACCAGAATTTTCCCCCAAAACCTTTACAAGACTTGCGGTTGGCCATTAGACCTTTACAATATAGAACAATTGTATCCTTTTTGGATACTTTATGCATATTTTACATGATTTCTCCATACTTTGCATACTGTCTATATACTTTAGTTTGTTCTAACTTTTTGGTTGGAATTCACCGGACAGCTTTCGGACTCAGTAGGGGTTCTTCCGATACAATTGACGTGGGAATAGCCGAGCAATATATAATTTAAGCTTTCCTAAGCGCTTTCTTGTTTTGACTTGGTTGGTTTGAATAAAATGAATATATCGGCAAATTATCCTAGATTACGCCATTTATTATCTAGTGTCAGAAAAGTTTATAATAATAATAATAATTTTATTTCAGAATAAGCCATATGTGTTAGTTACAAAACTTATCAACTATTGTTAGTAGAGTTATTTAATTTAATTTAATAGCCTTTATTAACAATCTTCCAATTTTTTCGTTTAACATTACCTTAAATACAAAATACTTAACCTAATATCTATTTTATTGCTTAAATTTATTGTTTATTATCTAATTATTTGACACCGGTTATAGATTGTCTTGCGTTTCCGCAAAGGCCTTTTACTAGAGCTTGCCATGTTCTCCTGTCCTGAGCGGTTCTACTCCAAGTTACCCCGGCTGTTAGTCGGATATCGTCTTCCCATCTTAGACGTTGTCTCCTTTTCTTCCTTTTATCATATCTTGGACACCATTCCGTTATCTTTTTCGACCATTTGTCTTTTTTGCACCTAATCATACGTCCTGTCCATCTGTCCTCGACCATCTTTTTTGTAGATTTTTTATTATTTTTTTTTTTATATGATCTAGGGCAATGCTTGACTACATTCCACCTGATGGTAAGTGGAATGTAGTCTTAGATGGTAAGGCGCATTGCCCTAGCAACCTATTCACTCTTCTCTTGAAGACACCAACATTATATTTGGCCGGAAATACCGACGCAGGCAAATTGTTCCAGTCCTTCGCTGTACGCACTAAAAAAGATGAAGCATAGCGCTTCGTTCGGACAGGTGGAGTGTCCACAACGTAGGGATGGATACCCGCCGTGCGTCGGGACGTCCGGCAAAGGAACGGGGATGGGGGAATTAGGTCGTGCAATTCCTGCGCACACTCACCAAAATGTATCCTATAGAATACTGAGAGGCTAGCAATTCTACGCCTGTGTTCAAGGCTGTGGAGTTTGGCGTCAACCAATTTATGGTCGCCAATAAGCCTCTTCGCTCGCCTCTCAATTGAGTCCAGAACCGCAAGATGAGTCTTTGCGGCACCAGCAAATATGTGGCCACAGTACTCTACACACGACCGGATCTGTGCTTTGTATAGAACAAGAAGCTGTCCCGGTGTAAAGTACTGCCGAACCTTCGCAAGAACGGCAAGCTTTGCTGCTGCTGCTCTTGCTCTGGACTCAATGAACCGACCAAAGTTGAGGTTCGAGGAAATCTCTAAACCTAACAACTGAAGCGGGTCACTGTATTCCAAGGATACATTCTGGAAAGTAGGAGCCAAGGTGAAAGGGCTCTTTTTGGCGGTGAACAGACACGTCTGCGTTTTGGTGGCGTTGAACTTGACAAGATTGGCATTGCTCCATGCGGAGACTGCCTGAAGTTTGTCATTCAAACGTTGCACCATGGCTTCTCTTTCAGACTGTACTTGATCTCGACTAGCCCGAGTACTCAGCAGATATCTTTCTACAACTGTGCTGTCGTCTGCATACCCATAGATACCGGGCTTCAACAGATCATTAATGTGCAGCAGAAAAAGAGTTGCAGAAAGAACGGACCCCTGAGGCACTCCGGCATTTATTGTCAAAGGTTCCGAGGAACACCCGTCAACAACTACTCGGAGAGACCTCTGGCTCAAAAAGTCCGTTACCCAGCCGATCAGACCAGGAGATATACCGTACGCTGAAAGCTTGCTTATAAGGCTCGCATGCCAGACCCTGTCAAATGCCCTCGAGACGTCCAGAGAGACGGCGACCGCTTCTTCGTTCTTCTCGATGGCCTCGCCTAAAATGTGTGTAGCATACACTAGGAGGTCCCCAGTAGACCTATTACGGCGAAACCCGTACTGTCGGTCACTGAGGAGATCGTTACCTTCTAGGTATGCTAGTAGGCGCGAGTTCAATACACGCTCCATAATCTTGCAGAGTATGGAGGTGATTGAAATCGGTCTGTAATTGACAGGGTCGGCACGGCTGCCTTTTTTGGGCACGGGTTGCACATTAGCAAGCTTCCAGGATTTCGGCACTATTCCAGTCATGATAGAGAGACGATACAGACGTGTCAGTACAGGAGACAACTCAGCTGCGCATGTCTTGAGCAGAATGGCTGGTATACCATCAGGACCACTAGCTTTATTCACATCTAAACGACACAATGTTCTCCAAACCTCTTTGTTAGTGATGCGGATTGCAGGCATCGAAAAACCGTGAGGAAGATGTGCTGGAGAAGCATTGCCAGTGTCTAGATGCGAATTATCAGCAAAGAGAGAAGCAAATACATTTGCTTTCTCTGTTGCTGTGTGGGCTAGGGATCCATCCGGCTTCAGCAGAGCAGGCAGTGAAGGTTGGCAGAAATTCGACTCGATCGCTTTCGCAAGAGACCAGAAAGCTCGACTGCCAGTTGGTCTGACAGAGAGCTTTTCGCCATTCTTAGCGATTCGATCGAGACGAGCCTTCCGCAATGCCTTTTTGTAGGACTTGGCAGCTTGGTTAAAGGCTCGAACTTACATCCGGAGTTTTGCGGGTTCGATCATCAGCCCAAATGAGATATGCCGAATGTTTTCGGTCTTGAGCATGATCACATTCGGCATTAAACCATGGGCGAGCTTTGCCACCGATGGATACTTCAGCAAAAGGAATAAAATACTCCATTGCCTGGTGCACCACATCGGTTATAGCATCCGCGCAACTCGACGGATCCAACGACCAACAATTCGACGTTTCCTGTGTCCACTAAAACCCATAGGGAAGAAAAAGTGGGGTCTTCAAGGTGACGGAGACGCTGAATACAGAGGTCGTTCCGCGCGTACACACTGACTCCGGCCCGTAAGCGAAAGTTGTGCTCTAACGAGTAACCGGGATAATCCAAGTATGTAGCGCTCAAAGGACATTGAATCTGCGTCTCCGTCAAAAAGAGCAAGTGCGGGTGCTCTGTCTCCAGGTGGTGGTGTACAGCTAAAAGATTTGAGTGCAAACCCCTTATATTAGTAAGATGCACTTTAAATGAGGAGGAGTGCAACCGCTGTGTATCCTTGTTTCTTTTTTTTAACTTCTTCATAAAAAATAATTATAAAAGTGAATAGGGATGGGAAATGGCAGTTGAACGAGGCGGTACGTATCGAACCCGACGTCAAAATTGGTGATGTCTTGTTACTGGGAGGCTAGTCTGGAGACTGCGGGGACGCCCGAACCCCCCCAGGGATCGCCATCGGGCCTCCTCGTCTGGTCGCCAACCAGCACGATGGAGCCACCCTGGGATTTTTCCCAGCTGGCGGGGCAGCCTTTCGTGAGTGGCTAACCCACTAATTGGGCCCCCAACTATCTGCGGGCGGCCAGCGGATAGCCGTCGCTTCGGATCCCGCTACCCTCCTCGACTAGACACCCGACAAAATAAACACCAACTCGACGTCAACCGGTTCGCCAACGTACCGCAGCTGTACAGACCCATTTCCCATAAACGGCTTCATCGACCAACGTGCCGGAACACGACTAGGTCGCTTTGCGGCACGACTTTGCCCGATGGGTGGTAACTTTGCCGGCGACCCGATGTTATGGTCTACCACCAAGAAAGATTTGTTAGTAGAGTTATGCTACAGCTTAAATACTATGACCAACCGATATCCGAGCACTGTTTACGTCATGTATAGACGACTACATACATACATATGTCATGCTAAGACGCTGGATACGAATCCAGCGTCTCATCTTGCACACAATACGGCCAACATGCAATGTGGGCTGTCATGCATTCTAGTAGTAGCAGAGAAGCACATCGCTTTCGAGTGTTGGCCTGAAAATCATCTACTCTCGCTGTCGCGAATATGTTTGATGCGTTGCAAAAACTTGGCCATTAGTTGGCAAGATGTGTAACATCGCCGGTTCTATTTTTCCATAATCAAAATAACAATAGTCTTCCCAAGATCACTCGAAGGGTGCGAATGACTGATACATATAAAAAAGAAACATATCCAAAAACCTAGGCAGATGTACACCAGCATATCGCAGGTGCTAGACGCTGAGATGATCGTATCCAGGAGATCTTCTCTTAACATATTTTTTAATACGTTAGAATTTTCATTGGCAGAAAACTTAACGTTTAGTTCAACATGCGTGTCCTCATCATCAAGCACATTCAATAAGAGCGTTGGATCTGGATTTAAAAGGGAAGTCATTTTAAAATGATTCATAGCATATGTGCTATGTTTGCAGGGTTACACAGCCTTGCTACACTCGTTGGAAGGCTCTGCTTGGGTTGCAATTTGTTTGTATTTTTCCAAAACTTTACATAGTCTTTCGACTTAGCTAATATATCCAATTTTACTTGGGTTTCATTATTGCGACAATAATTTAATTTAGCTTTAAAATAATTACGCGTATCAAGCAATTAGTCATAGACTATTCCCATAAACGGCCTACCATGTGAATTCCACAGCTGAAACGCGCGCCGAGCCTCAGAGGTGGCGGTTCGTATATGATAATTCCATCCTCTCAAAGGCTATACTTTTTAATTTTTTACAATGACAGCACTTCGCTCGACAGCCCCCCTAAGTGTATTAATTATTTTTCTGTACATATCCTCTAACATAATTCTATGTTGAGGATTCTTACAAAATGTGTTTGCAGTCACAAAATTCAAACTGAAAATCAATATCCCGTAAACTAGAATTACATAAATCCTCGTACAATTTTATCTGATTGACATTCATATCTCCCCTATTCCTATTTCTATTACATTGTATAATACTTGGCTCAATTAATTTTAGATTACATTTTACAAGAATAGGTCAGACCAGTAACAATCACACAAAATACGTGCCAATCATATCGGAATAATGCTACAATATTATGCTGATATGGTTTTTAATAGATGACCCTCCACAAGCTCTTCTTTATGTGTTCATCAAGTTAGCGTAATGAACATTCACAACTGAGGCGGCTGTAAGCGTTTGCAGCTCGATTTTCATGCTATTTAATTGTTGAACAGTTGCATATTACTCCTTTTTTTGGTTTATCTCATTTTGCATCAAAAGTAAGACTTTAAGCATTCTTGTAATATCAATATGGTCGAACAGTACCGTAGGAAGGTTCTGGAGATCCCGCGCAGCAAAAGTCGGAATCGATTCGGGATCAGTTTCGTTTAGGAGACATATAATGTAATTTATATCTCGTAGTGTTTATCTCGTTTTATACTTTCGCACTCACACATATTCGTTTTATACTTTCTTCGTCCATAACATCTATCTTGTTAGAGACAAACGAAAGCACCTCATTTATGACCATATAACAGTTCGAACTTTTTAACGTTAACGATGATACCGCGAATACATAAGCGACCAACGCGAGCACAAGACCAGATCTTATGGATCCGGAACATTTCTTCGAAAACAGATGTCGGGTGTAAAATAATCCGCACCACAAGCCTTCTGAGGATCATAATAATAAAGTATGCCTACGAGTACAATCGAAGACAAGGAAAACATTCTTTATCTACGAATTTATCTCTTAATTTAATAGGTAAATAGCCTAGGATAAGAAAAATCATATCTTAAAAATAAAGCGTGACTCTATCCACGTGGACTACAGATGTCAGTTTTGAGGAAGCACGATTTGTTAGTTCATAACTATTTAAACCCGGGAAGAAAACAGCATCAGAAATGGCACTTTCAGTCTTATTCCGGGAAAGCCTTATAACCTACAATAAATAAGACACCAATAGCATTTTATTTTAATTTGACTTATAAGTCAAGTAATTAGGGCTTTAAAATAATAAAAAATCAAATTTATGACATAATAACAAAGAACTAATTAACTATTTTAAAACAAAAATTGGTATGCATAAATGAAAAAAATGGGTCTCAAATAATGATTATTGTTATCGGATAAGAAAAGAATTACAAACATGAAACTATATTTTTAACTACCAAAGCTGCTATTTAGGTATATTTAAAATCCGTCCATCTCGTTGAGCACGCTGTGCATATCTTGTCCACGGTAAAAGGCCCGTCTGCAATAAATAATTAGTAAAATGTAAAATTTTATAAGAATGCGTAAAGTCATATCCAGATCTTATATGTTTTTTAAAGAAGTTTTTTTAACTAAGTTACTTATAATAGTTAATAAAATAAACTGGTTAGGATTCGAAATTGCTTCTATTCGGAAAACTTCCAATTCGATCAACAAATTGAGTTATCGAATCGCTCTCATCATCTTTCTTTTCAATAAATTTATAATTCTATATAAATTATTCGTCATTGTCTAAAAGATGGACATAGATTCAATTATTTCAGTATTACACACGTTACTATGTTAATAGTATAATATAAATTCATTGTAGACTTAGAGGGGTGAACAGAAATCACCTATTTGAAACCATTCAGTAGATGGTATTCCAGACTCTTCTCGTGCTGACGCTATGGCTCCTCTGATAGCAAACGGTATAACTATTCCCATACAAGTTGCTGGTTCTCCCGTCGCTAGAACAAAATAATATTGCTATCCAAATAAATTTATTTAAAATAGAATAAAATGATTTATCATGAGTTCAGAGGACTGATAGTATCTGACAAATATTAGTAGAAACCTGATTATAATTACAGTAAATTTCGTAATATGAGTGGTTTAAGTATCTAAATGTGGTTTAAAAAAGCATATTTACCCTTTGAACCAAGAATGGCCTCATTGCTAAATGATCGTTTTCTGAAGGACACCCTAAAATCTTGTGGGATATCCTTAGCACCAGGTACCCAATACTCCCACGTGCGGTCTGTAAGCAGCTCACCGTTCACGGGTGAATGCACAATATTTTCAGTCGTCCAGTAACCAAAACCCATTGTAAAAGCTCCTTCCACCTGGAAATTATTTGAAATGATTAATTATTTATAAACATGCTGGTCATATTTATGAGTAATTAACATAAACATACATATATATTTTATAAATATTAGTATAACAATATAAAATCGTTTAATACGAAAGAAATTAAAAAGCTCTGGCTATATGATAGTGGTCTTGATTTTAGTTATGATCACATACACTACCTTGGGGTAGAAAGATATAATACAATGAGTGACAGTGTCTGCATTCAAAAACAAGGTGAATTTTACATAGGTTTCGAAATCGGTATGTTTTGTCACTATTTGAATGTGTTCTGCTTTTCTTTTACCACAGTCTGTACCTTTTGAATTCACTACCATGTATCCTTGTCAATCACACCCAATCCTTTCGAGTTGCCAATTTCTTTATTGGTTGCTCTTATGGAATTTCACTTTTCAATTAAATGTTCATTCACTGAGAGTTTTTGCGTATAGATATTTTTAATATGACATCAACGCACTTCTTTTTAAATACACTCGCTACAAAATTATTAATTTATAAATTTCTCTCTTTTTAGAACCCTACCACTTTATCTTTAGCACATATGCCACAGTAATTCACCTTCTCTTTAATACATAGGGTAGTTTGCTTCCAGTCTTTATCTTCCTACTTGCAAACTATAGTTAGACCTTTACTTTCTTTTCGGTATACGCCATACTTTGCACACAACCTTGGTGTGGTTACAAACCTTGTCCATTTCTACGCCCTAGCCATGTTCACATACTTTTCTTCTTTCAACAACTCAAGCTATTTAGCACAGATTTTTATGATCTGCCGTCTGTCTTAAGTCGATTTACCTTGGGAATGTGAGAATTCCAAAACCTTTCTGCGTCGTGGTGAATGCTTTAATCTAGCATCTCTTTTTCTCTCTTTTTCATGTCCCCAAAAATAACCGCTAGATAAGATGATGCAGGCCACAATGGTATTCATGCTGAATTTGCTGTCATAAAAATGTGGGGTCGCTTAATGGAACCACATTAGCATACTGCTAAAGTAGTATCTTTACAGCATATAGTACAGTACATATAGTAAAATCATAAAATTTAGACTGCAAAAGCAGCAACCAGTAAGATCCATATTGAGCAGACTAAACAACAAAAGATAACGAAGATTCAGGAGCACCTTACAGATAAAAAACAATAAGGATAAGGAAATAACAACAATTAACGATATTATCCTATAAAAAACAATAAGGATAAGAGAAGCGCCGCGGTCTAAAGCATGTCTATGTCATTTTAATGATTATAATAACCAGCATTTTTTGATTAGATTAGAAAATAATGTTCAACGGATATTTCAGTAAAACATATCAACAGGAGATAATCAATTAATTTCCTTATACTCATACATATACATAAAATATCAAATATTACTTTTCATTGTTGTTTAGACGAAAAAAAGCAGCCAACCACAGCTATTATCAACATATAACAAATACTAAATGTGACCTGTGAATTAAAAAATCATTCCATATTTAATTAAAATTAGTATAAGATATATACATTTTAAATTCAAAATTTGATTAGGACAAGGTTTTCTTTTACATTTTATAACTATATTAATATAATATAAAAAATTCGATCATTTTATATAATATTATGTATATTTACTTACTTGACCGATATCTATATCCGGGTTAACACTTCTACCAACATCTTCAATTAAATCAACTCTTAAAATCTCCCACTCTCCCGTTAAAACATCTATTTCAACTTCAGCTACTGTAACTCCGTAAATCGTCTGTTTTACAGCATCATCTCGGCTAACAAAACCGTGTACTTGTAAATCTATATTCATTGAGTAGGCTTTCTGAATGAGTTCTACCCAGGTAGCATCTTTTAGTTGTAGCCGTGCTGGTTCTAATCTTCTTAAAAGTTCTTTACAACATTTTTGAACACCCAAACCAACATTTTGAGTTGTCACACTTGCTTGAGATTCACTATTGTTAGGTGCCTCAACGGTGTTACTCGTTTTTATTCGAATTTTTTCCAACGGTATACCCAAAAAGTAAGCGCATACTTGAACGGCAATTGTATTAATTCCTTGTCCCATCTCAATTCCTCCGTGTGTTATAGCGACAGTCCCGTCATCTTTATAAACACTCATGCTTATATCGAGATACTTCGTAACAAACGCATCCCATCTAAGAAAAGATACCTTCAAGCCTCGTTTCTTCCACCGATTTTCAAGGTTAAATTTATGAACTAGTACTTTTCTGTCGTCATATTGAGAGTCAACTTTGATTCTTTCTATCATGTCTAACATTTCCATGTATTTATTTGTATCCAAGTTTGATACTCGAACATCGAACGGGTCTAAATCCATTTCATACGCAATTCTTTCTACCATGGTTTCAGCCATAGCAATATGTTCCAAGCTACCTAAAATTTAATTTTAAAAATAAAATAAAGTAAATAATAACTTAATAATGACGTAATTACATGAAAATATTTATGTAAATTCGTCATCATTTATTCATTCATTCATTTTATATCACTCTGATGTCCCTATTATATTTGAGTTCCGTGACCCTTACGTGACCTATGATTAATGTCAAGTTATAGTACTGGGTACAATTGCGGCAATTTATAATGCATAGAGTAGTTTAATTACCAGTAAAGATTCTCATTGCATTATAATCAATTATAAAAAAAATATAATCGTGTGTTTTTGAAAAGCTACAGAGAATGTTAACGTACTGTATTTCAGAATAATTATTTTTCAAAGTATAAAAAAAAATGTATTAGCTATTCGTTAGATATTGTAATATTAACTACATCAAAACACCTGGTGCTCTACACCAACTGTTGGATGGTGTGTCAGTCTTGACTTCAAAAGATCTATATTGCCATGGTCCACTTTTGTAGGCGTTATTATAAAGATTAACGCCAGCCACTAAAATAATCTCGTTTACAACACATCCGCTGTCGCTATATAGGTCGTACTCTAAATATTGAATCACTCCTTCCTCGTTAACGCCAATCTGTATGATTTTGTATAGAAAAATGCAATGAACAGTTTCAATTTATATCATAGTTGAATAAAGGGACTTAAAACTAAGAATTACCTCATAATTACTTGAACAAGGCGATCGTTTGCCTGTAGCTCTCATGTTAGTCCTCAATGACTGCAAGAACCGACAAGGTCTATTAAGCTTATAAGCAACTAGACTACTAGCTAATGCAACAGGAGTGGATCTAGAAAGCTTGTAACCATAGGCACCGCCAAGGCGACGGACATATATGTCGATTCTAGAAATCCATTTTGTATTATTTACAACCGCTTTTATTCTTATTAAATATTTTAGTATGTTTCTATAAAATTTTATAAATTTACCTATTTTCATCGACTGACAATGTTCTGGAAGTTGTTACTTGCACATTGTCCATACCTTGAGTAGTAGCATAAACGCGTAACCCTTCTTCGGTTCTGTGTGTAATACCGACTAAAGTTTCCATCGTAAAATAGTATTGGGAATTAATGTTTTGCTCGCCTTTGATAACTTTTACAATATTTCTACCTCTAGCTGTTGATTCTCTGCCAGCGTAAAAGGACACTCTATCAGGAAAACGTTTAGCAATTGCAAGTTCAACAATCGGCTGTTTTACATTACTGTACTTTACATCAACCAAGGTAACAGCTTTTTCTAAGATATCTTGATATTTTGCAACAATAATACCGAGAGGTTGATTGTAATATTTAACTTCTCTCTCACATAGAATTTCTTCATCTAATCGATTTACCCCATCTCCTTTCAATACGAAACTGTTTTTACCTGGGATATCAACAGCAGAATAAAACGCAATAACCCCGGGTTCTGCCTGAAGATTAACATTTCCCGAAAAATATTATAAATAACATGTTATTTATAATATAACATGTTATTTATAATATTTATAAATTATATGTTGAGCATTTAATTATTATTTCATCTTTTTAAGTAACAATATGTATAATAAATATAAAATGAAGGTTCATACCAAAGCTTTAGTAGCATCAATTTTAGTGATAGTACCAAGTGCGACCGTGGCTAAAACAAATGCGGCATAAACTTCTTGTGGTAGCGTAGGTAAATCTTCCGTGTATTCTGCTTCCCCAGAACATTGTAACTATTTTAATTAATTTATTGAATGTAAATAAAAATATTATTATTAAAATCACCTGTTTAGTTAAGTCATATTAATGATAAACTTACCAATGCATCAACCTTTGGTGTTGGCTTATTAATCGGCCAAACCGCAGGGTCAATTTCAAATGATTGTTTCCCATGTGACACAGGCCGAGTGTCATGAATTTTTATTGCACCAGAAACATAATTAGAATGTAATTTTTTAAGAGGACATAACGAAAGAAGGCCCTGAAATATTTATTTATGAATAACATAAAATTTTGTTTCTTGATAACATTTACTGTATTGTTTGAATATTTTATTATAATATTATTTTACCTTATAGAACAGTGCCAAAGCCACCTGTCGCCTGTATTGTACGGGGGAGTCCAGCAACCCCCCTTCTACAACCAACTCCGTGTTCAGTACTTGCAGCGCCCCTTGCAGGGTATCGTTCTGGAATATCGGTCTATTGACCAGATACTGTTCGGTATTCCAGGATCTGATATATGGTGGAACAAGGCCGCCATAGACAATCCTACAATCTTTAACTACTCCAGACTCATCGATTTTGTAGCAAAATCCAGCGTGAACTAAAGCGTGAGCATTTTGGCTACGGGGCATAATCTGAAAGAAAACTTTTTTTTATCCAGATATTTAAAAAATCCATTCGGCTTACAAAGTTGTAGATTTTCATTAAATCATATATCATACAATTATACTTTTAGATTTGCTTTTTAGTGTTGGCTAGTTTAATCCATCGGTATTTTGTTTTTTCTGTTGTATGGCTTAAAAAACTACGCAGATAATATAAAAGTTCCATCTTAATTCAGCTACGAGAAGATGCACAAAAACTGTTTACACTACGATACGATACATTCTCGAATTCACAACACAATTAAAAATAATTTGCTGCCTAACGAATGTATTCAGATGTATTTGATACCAAAAATTCATTGTGACGTTATATTCAAGAATTACTCTTAAATATCATTTTAGCGTACAAATATAAATGGACTTATTGTTATATAATAGGAAAAAAAAAGAAGTATTCTTATAAACAGAAAAAATATTCTTATTATTTCTTACCTTATACGTTACTATTTTATATTCATTATTTAACGGCGGTAAAATAATGTTCTTAATTATCTTTCCAGACATACTTTTTTTAAGATATTCTTGCATTGTAATTACTTTTCGGTTTTTCTTTCGTGATACTAAAATATAAAGTTATTACTTTGTCAATTCTCCGACGTGCCCTTTTTATAAGAAAGAAATATTACTGAAAGTATATATTATATAGAAAATATGCATAGAAAATAGTACCGAAAACTATTCAATTTTTAAAAAGAAGCACTAGGGTTACTTGTAATTAATTGGCTATCTCTATATCAATCAGAACAATATTTGTTCTACGACTTTTTACAATATATAATTGATAAACAACACAAAAGAAAATGAAACAAAAAAATGTTAGCTCCCTCTTACTTATTACTTAATACTCTGTAATTTGTAAGAAGTAGTCTAAGATTGACCAGAAGATACATGTCAAAAACCAGCTTATTTACAATGTAGCACAAGTTGACGTCTTGTAACCTCTTTCTAGTTTTATCTATTAGCATCCTTAGTTCTAAAACATGTTTACATAAAGCCCATCTTCAACCAACAATCATAAAACTAATAAGGGCGTGGTTAGTAATTGTAATTGTTAGAAATTGTAGAAGATTCAGTAGAATCCATCCATCAGGGTACCTTTAGATCACTTCATCAAGTCTGACGGTAAGATCTTGTCAAAATCAACAAAACAAGACCATACTCGGCGCATCCAGCTCTATTCTTCAAGGAGATTCAGTAGCATCTATCACTCAGTATGCCTTCGAACTACTACACCGAGTCTGGAGGTGGTAGCTCATTATAACTAACACAACAGCGCTAAACTCGACTGGCCTTGCTTTTTTGTCTGGAATAGTCTTTCCCAAAGTGGGCGATATGTTTCGAGTCTCAATATGGATTTCAGCCAGGATCAAGCACTATTGACACCATTTATCGCCCTCAGAACTCTGACGGACACATAAAAGGAAAGACGGAGTGTCTGCACGTAACCTTTTTAGATATGCAAAAAGCCCTTAACTGTGTGTGTGCCTTGTCATTATATCTAGTGAGCATTGCCATCCAAAGGAATCAATGAGGTTTATACTGAGACTATCAGAGTCATGTACCACGACTAGACTTCTTTGATTAGGACTGCCGTTGGCGACACCAAACCTTTCCAGATTACTGTAACGGTTCACCAGGGCTCATCCCTTGCCTTGTATGCCGATGACATAGCAATACAAGATGAGAATCAAGGTAAACCTCTGGAGAGGTACGCTTGAGAACAGTGGTCTTAAACTAAATACGTTGAAGACCGAGTACATGGCTTGCAGGAGCTCGGATTCGAATACTATCCGTAAAGGTTTTGAGCCAGCCATTAATTCAGAAAAGTTTAGGTACCTTGGATCCGTTATGCATGTGTTTGGGGGCATCGATTACGTTGGCCAAGGCTGGATAAGCGCTGGCTGGACCCAATGGCGGGAGGTCACTGATGTGGTTTGTAATCGCAGAATATCGCCCAAACTCATGGTTAGCAAAAGGAATAAAATATTCCATTGCCTGAGCACCACATCGGTTATAGCATCAGACCAGCCGCCAAGGATGAGAAGCAAAAAAATGCCGCATCTCATTCCAATCTGCTGGTTTGTATTTCCATACTCGCCTGAAACCATATGGTTCGAGAGCTGGTGGGGAATATGTAAACACAGATTTCACCAGACAGTGATCGGAGGTTCCTAAGGCCGAGATGAACTATGAAGAACGGAAATGCCTTGATATGTCTGTCCCTGGAGTGAGATCTCCTGGACGCCCAAGGAAGCGCTGGTGGGTCATGAGAGCCAATGTTCTCACCACAGAGCACGTCAAAGACCGTGCAAATTGGAATAGGTTAAGCAGGAAGGCAGACCCTGACATACGGAATTAATGCCAAGAAGAACAAAAAAACTTTCAATTATTAAAAGTTGCATTAGTATTGGTCAATGTTAATTGTTGTTAATATTTTAATAAAAGATATTTTTAATTAAGAAAAGTTGTATTATTATTGATCAATGTTAAATTTAAATTTTTAATATTGAAAAGTTGCATTATTTATGCTTTCTGGTAAAATAAGTCTCGATTAGAATACAAGTTTAAACATACTCCAGACAAAACTAATATGTTATTAAAGTTGTTTAGACAAAAAAAGGTTGGGGGCTAACGCCAAAATAACTGATTTTCAAAGTGGGCGTTATACGAAAGAAGTTTGGAAACCTCTGGTCTAAAATATTAAGTAACAGTCACCGAAGTATTCAGTTATATGCAGGTCGTAGTCTAAGTAATAAATACTTATGTTACATAATAATAAAACACTTGGAATTGTATCACATGTATAATGTGTACATACGTCAACACTAATAATATAAAAATAAGTTAAAGAAATAATAACTAAAAATTAAATATATCAGAAGAAAATAAATATCGAAACTGTCATAATTGTTTCATTGTTCCCGTACTAAACATGCGTATGTAGGATGCGATTTGCTACCTATCAGTTTTGTAAACGTGTCATTAATTGTCTATTTTTATTATTATCAAAGAGTAAATTTCTAATTCGATTATTATTAAGAAGTAATATGTGAGACGTGATATTATATAATAACACTAGCAGACCCGGCCACGCGTTGATGTGCTTGCTAAGGTTTTGGATATACCTATTACATTGTAGTAAACTATTTAAGAACTCACGGTAAAAAAATAAACATTTGAAAAACCCCCGCCCGCTAAGCAAAGGAAAAATTCAAAATGCAAGTAAATTTATCAAGGCCAATAACGAAATAACAATATTTTGATATTATCGTATAGTCAAAGACCTCATTCATAAGCTGCGAAAATTTTATAAAATAGACACTCATCAACGTACGTACAAAGGTCCTCCGACGTAAAGACTTCAATAAGTACATAATAATATTATTATCCTTTTTAGACGTCATCTAGTATCGGGGCTTATTTAATTATTTTTTCTTCTGTTTTTTTTTTAATTTTTCCACTTTTTTCTATGTTGTACTAAATGAACCTACGAATACACCAATAAAATTTTGGGGACGACTGCTTCGATTTCGACCAAACATAGCTAAGCACCATCTCGACAAACCAAGCTTTCGATTAAAAAAAACCGCATCCAAATCCGTTTACGTATTTGGCCGCTACGTATCCACAGACAGACACACAGATACACAAAACTACAGGTCAAACTTATAATACCCCTCTTTTTGTGTCGGGGGTTAAAAATAATAATGTTGACCTCTATGTTTTTTACATAGATGCAATTTGTAAAGAACATGGCGACCTCTATAACTGATTTTCTACTACCATTACCTAACCTAATATACCTAACCTAATATTTGGTAAGTATTCGGTATTCGGTGTATTTATCATCTTTTTCGCAATTCGTATTCGGCCGAACTATTCGGTTTTGATGCCGAATATATTTGGTTCGAATATTTCTATTTTTTTGGCTACACCACGCTATACCATACGACACTATACCGCTATATGTTAGGCGTCTGCGCTCCACTACTTGACCAACAGAATGGTTTCAACAACGAAATTTACTAAAGAAGACGAAAACGTTAAAGCCGGTCTAAAAATTCACCGGATTGGGATTTGAAGGAGGTCTTTGAACACGATTGATCAAAATTATCGTACAGTTGAGGTATTTAATTTTAAAATAATTATTATTATTTTATTTAAGATGGTAACAAATGAGTACACTACAAATTTATAAATAAGGTATGTAGGGCAGATAGTTTTAAATTTTTGAAAATAATATTTGTTATTTTAAATTATTAATAATTCAATTTTTTATATAATTTTGCACTAATCGCTACACAATATTTTTGGTTGACCCGTCTTACATAAATAGATTCAACGAAGAAGCAGGCATAATTTGACTGTATTATGTTCATTATAATATGAGTATATATATACTTCCGTCTAAGTAATACGTGGCGGGCTATATTAACACAAAAAATTAGCTCATAATTTATTCTCAGCATCGCGTGTTGGTTATGATGTTAAATTGTATATGAAACATTTGTAATTTTAAAATTACGCCATCTGTTGAACACTAACTCAATCCAGTCAACAGATACAACGCCGTCTGTTAAACTTGTTTGGATTCACAGATAATTGTAAAGAAATAATTTGCAATAAAATAATATTGCGACTTAAAATTAAGATGTAAGTTATCCTATGTTTCAAGTTGAATCAAACTGCACACGGTGTGCAAATTTGATTAAAATCGGTTAAATAGTTTAGAAGTCCATCGCGGACAAACAACGTGACACGTAATTTATATATATTAAGAAGATAGTACATGGTATCCAACCGTAGACGCTTAAATACGTGTAAAGATGTTTAGAATCGTAAAGAGTGAATTGAAAATTAAAAAAAAAAAACTAAAAAACACGCTTTAAAAATGAATCGAAGTAAAGGGTAAAAAATACTGTAATGTGAAAATGAAAAATGGGAAAAATATAATAAAATTATTGTGGAAAAAAGAGTGTGGTGCTTTTGTGCATATCCAAGTTTCATTTTCGAACTTTTTAATTTTTTTTAAACTATACTTATTTTTTCCTTTTTTAGTTCAATTTGTCATGAAAACGTAAACATTAGTCTTTTAGTCATGCAAAAAAGATCTATAAGATAAATCCTGGAGATCCTAATCAGGATAACTATATAATAATGAATAATCTCATTGAATTATTAATTTACTATCGTTGAACGGTCCTTGAAATGTGTACAAAGTTTGAACAAAATCGATTGTGGGAAATAGAACAAAAGCTTATGCCAAAAAATCGGTTACAAGCAAAAATACACGTAAAAGTAATAAAAGCGTATTAAAAAGAGAGAGAGACACGTCTAAAAAATGTTTGGTGTTTGGGAGAAAATAATATTTGTGACTTTTAATGATGAAACCTATTATGATTAGTAACAATAAATAATCATAATAACAATAAAAAGCCAGATGTGTGACGTATACCAGGTTATTTGTAACTAATTGGTCACTTATTGCAGGCAGCCTCTCTACATCAATACAAACAACATTTGTTACACTACTTTTATAAATCTTGATAAATAACACAGAACAAACTAAACATTTGTTGCTCCTGTCTTTATTATATTTATTACTCTCTATATTGTAAGAAGTCTGAAGTATAGATCGCGGCAGTCTAGCACTGGAAGAAATTTGTAAGATACCACGCAAGTAATACTATTATAACTTTTTTTTGTTTTATTTCGATTAATTCAGATTATAACATTTTCACATAAATTTATGAATTCAGCGTCTTTAAAGAAGTAACTTTGTCAAAACCCAGCACGCCGCGAGACCTACCTACTAAATACCTGCAATGAATTAAAATGAAGTGACAATTTATCTAGCAACTCGTCCGCACTTTGAATCCAGTTTCCTTTTATACCTAATGAAGCTTAGAATTGGCTACAATATTTCTTTAAAAGAATTTACTAAAACTAAACTAAACTCCCCTTCACATCCAACACAAAGACCAAACCTAAAAATAAACTGTTCACCATCTCGTCTTACCACATCAGTTTTCACTAATCGAAATTCGGTTACGCGGCGCACGCAAGAGGTGGCTAATTAGTTCCAAATAACCCTGTATAAGCATACTTACAAATTGTTAATTGTGCTCCTACAGTTTCCAGCAGGATAAAGATGTCCGACTTAAATTCAGGGTAACGATTTTTTAAAATTAGGTTTCCTCCGATTGTTGCGGACTGCGAAAACAAAACTATTGATTTATTTATGAAAAACAAAATTTTTTTTGCAATTTTTTTTTTACAAACATTTTTACATTTTTAATAGTCGTGTGAGCAACTAGTTTCAGGTGTTCATTTAGTACATTAAGATATTGGAAATCTTCTTTTGCGCCTACAATTTTGAAAATGTTCATAAGATCAGCAAGCGTCGTTGCGGCTCCGATGACCAAATTTTGATCTATATAATATCCGTGCAATTCAGATACATCATTTATGTTGATTAAAAGTCTCGGATATTCCAGTATTGGATAAACTCCTGAAACCAAGAATGTGGCTACTTATTTTAATTAAAAATACCCCAAATTGTTTTTAGCTTCATTTACCTTTAGCTGTATTACCAGCTATCAGCATATAGGACTCTGTTCCCTTGTCTTTCCAAAGTGCAAAAATGTGTGATACAGTTGCAGCTTTATACCAATCTCGATTATCACTCAACACAATATGAAGCATTTCATTACATACATCTTTTTTGGATATAATACACCAATCGGATTCATCACAACTCTTGGACCGTGATTGACCAAAATTTTTACATATGTTTAAGTCCTCAATGTCCAGAATATCTCGAGATACAGGAGCGTCAGACGCAAACTTCTTAAACGCTTCTAAAATCGGCCTATATCCAGTACATCTGCAGATATTTCCACCAAAAGATTGTTCTATCTCAAGCATTGTTGGCTTTTTATTTTTTAAAATACTGAAAGTATAGGTATAGACTTTTAAAAACGGTAAATTGATAACTATTTTCCACACTACCTGTTTTTTCAAAAATATTATTTTACTTTATTATTTCAACATTAAAGAAGAAAAGTTTATTAGTAAAGGTATACGTAAAGGCAGCGATTAAATGATATTAATATAAAATAATAAAGTATATAGACTTTTTTTTTCATTTATGCACAGTACTATGGTATGAATTGGCACGATGAGGATACAGGTAAATGGGAAAATAGGAACTCATTGACCTAAATATCTGAAACCCTAGAATAGTTAGTTCTAAATATTATTTACCACTAGCATAGACTATACCTAAAGACGCGAAATTATATCATACATGTGATTGTGGCGGGGCCGTTTGTTACTAATAAATTATATATTATGAAATTAAACATATTTTTATTTATGACAGAGGTTGTTGGTTTATTTGTATATCTATTTGGCTTCTTTTGAAAACTCTTACCATCGTTTTTAACATCGTGTCGGAATAAATCGGAAATTATAAATTGTTGAGTTCGTTCTATAGAGAGAAAGCTATTCACGGGGTCTCAATGATCTAAGCTCGTAATGATGTAGTTACAAAGTCTCGATCCGATATAGAGGAGCTCTCTGTCGAGCAATTATTTAACTATCCTGAATTGAGTTCAATAAATATAACATTTTATGCGTGTACCGACCCTACTCTGGTGACTTTGATGAATTTGAAAACAAAATGATTTTATTTTAAAGATAACGAAAAATATATAATCTGACGATTCAAAGCCAAGGTTAATGTATACAGCTACGCTATTCCTATATTCTCCTCTTCTTCTTTGTATTCCGCTCTCACTCTTTCCCTTTCTATTACTCTCTCACTCCGTCCCCGTTAATTAGCTTATTTAAATTTATTTAAATGTGGAATGAAAAATGTTATATTGGCATAAAAATAAATATTAGGATTTTTGTAAGAAACCTAATAGATGTGACCACCGTCCCGATAAAGAAGATCACATATAGAATGCTTAATTCACCGAGGTGGATAGCGATACGGTAGCTCATTTGGTAGAGCGACGGGACGGTTTCTCAGTAGTCGCGGGTTTGAATCCCTGCCCGTATCGATTTATTTTTCATTCTACATTTACATAAATTTAAATAAGCTTAACATGGCTATACATGTTTATAGATATTTTCAAACATAAATAAGTTTTGAGATTTCCAGTTTAAGATTTCCATTAATTATGAACGATGACAGATAGTTTATAATTTGAGCTAGGTTAAACGTATTGGATGGCCACATCTGATAATAAATATTAAAAAATTGCGTAGGAAGGTTTAATTGCGTCTAAAATAATTGACATTTTAAATAAATGATTCATAAACCAATGAATAAATTGATTGATAGTAATCATATACCTTTTATAAGAATCAAAAAGTAATAAAAGAAAGAAAAACGAATCCAATACTGAAGGATAAAAATTTAGAGGAATTTTAATAAATAAAAATGATCAGACTTGAATATATGTAAGGTTTGTAATTGTTTTGTTACCTATACATAGCCATGACCCATCCCGGGCTGCAGTAGCCGCACTGCGAGCCATTACTCTCAGCAAGAGTCTTCTGCAGCGGATGGTAGCCTTCGAGACGGTTACCTATCTTCTCTATCGTAGTTATGTCCCACTCGTTGCATGATGTTATGGGTACCAAGCACTATAACGAAAAAACAAGGATGTTGTAATCAATTAATGCGTTTTGACGAAAGTGACAAGATGTTTTGTATTATTGCTTATTTAAATAATATTAGCCGACATGTTGGTCAATTCGAATCCCACATATTTTATTTAATTCTTTGCCTCATTTTTTGATTGCTGTTCCATATATTTTAATAAAGTTAAAAACTAAGCTATACAAATTAAAATGAATATACTGTTTGTACATAAAAGAGTATGAATTAAACACATAAGTAATGAGCTTGATGATAACATTACAAATAAGTCGTCAGTTTTCTTCTGATAAATAATATTCTTTCACGGATCTTTTAAATATTGGCAAAGATTTAGATTCTCTTATAAAGAGATACAGCGCCGTCCATATCTTTGTTGCATGGACTGTGATGAAGTGTTTTAAAAAAAAATGTTATGAACTGGCAATCGTATAGTAAACAATATAAGAGGACCATCAATTTAGACATCATACATCAGGCGGATGCGGGCAACCCAATAAAGATATATCTCTCCTTGAGGTATGAGAATGTATTCAGGTGAACTTTGATGCTTGGACTATGAAGAACTGGCACTCGTTTATTTAATAATTTACATCATCAAGTTAAACATCGTACATCAACAAGCAGAAAGCCCAATGAACTTAAATCTCTTCCTCAAGTATGAAGGAGTTTTCTGGAGAAATAATACAGAGTACTGAGGAGAAGAAATATGTAGATCCCGGCGGTAGCGAATTGGAAGCCACTTGAGTTTTTGACAAAATTCATACGAGGTCATATTTCCATAAGCAAAATAAATCTGAACCTTATACTTTGGAACTGCTTAAATTTGTAAAATTGGTCTTAATTGGTCTTAAATGGAGTATGTTAACATAATTTTGGTGGGAATTGTGAGAAAATATTGCAGTCGCAATAGAAAACTCATTGCAACAAAAAAATTTTTTGTTTATCTAGCTTTATAACTGTGTTGGATTTGTCTCCGTTACTTAATTATATGAAATATTTAGATCTCACAGTATTTTGAATTATTTTTTTCTTTTTATATTTTTTTACGTTTGTAATGTTAAATATTTTAATGACATATTTGTTGTTCTCAGAATGTATTGTTTGTTGATTCAAAGTTAACTTATTTTAATCACCTAATATTGTCATGATAACTAATGGATTGTTTATTCTTCTAACGAGTTGTTTTGAAGTTTAGTCGTGTAAACATTAGTTATCTCATTTTCTAGAATTATATATAAGCTCTCCTTCAAACCTTGTAAATGAGTCCTCATAGAATCCTCCTCTAATCTTCATCGAGTCTTGTCTTGAGACTGTTGTCACTCTAATATAGTCTATACGTGAATAGTGTATAACAAATGTTACTTGAATATATTTCAATAAGAAACAAAAGAGAACTTTTCCTTTTATTGAAGACCCCTTCATCGACGCGACGACCCCGAACATTACATTTTGGTGTCAGAAGTTGGATATTATCCTGATATACGGGGAACATCGTCACAATTGGAGTAAGAAGCTTTCAAGTGTTTAACTTGCCATACGACAAGCAGCACTGTACTGCTACTCTAACTAAAAGAAGTGGCTCGTCAAGCAGCATTCATTGTACCTTCACTACAAGACCGAGAGAACAAGCACCAAGCAGTCTAAACCGCAGAGCAGCTACTACGGTTCTTCAATAACTTCGAGTTACTACTGTCAGTCGCATCGAGAGCAGCGTGTCAAGATTGCAAGGAGCTAAACAAGACAGCAGCTACGGTTCATAGGTAACATCCAGTTACTACCGTCAAGGCGCAGCAGCAATCAAGATCAACAGGAGCCAGACTCCGCAATATATAACGTAAGTTTTATTGTGTAACATTTTTAAATATGGCCACGTCAAGTATAAACGAATCGCCTATTTTCAATTCAAATAGTAATTTAAATAGTAATGTAGATAATGCGTATATAGAAATAACGCTTGCTGAGAGAATGCTTAACGAATATGATGGTAATAAGGCAAATTTACATGTTTTTATCGATAATTGCAATAACGCGTACGATCTTTTAAACCCTAACTACAAAAGAGCATTTGTTTCGGTGATATTATCTAAAATAAAAGGAAATATTAGGTCGACTTTATTAAATAGGTCATTTGGATCATGGGAAGATTTAAGGCTTCACCTTTTAGAAAACTATTCCGAAAAACGCACATTTGCCCAATGGCAACTTGAATTAAACTCATGTAGACAAACACATAACGAACCTGTGTTAGAATATTCAGGTCGAATTGAAAATTGTTATATTAAATTAATTAAATCGTTAGACCAAAAACTCACTAGAGAAGCACGTAATGCGAATATTGATTTATTAAAAAATCAAGCATTGAATATTTTTATTAGTGGACTTAATCCACAATTACACATTTTGTTAAAGTCACAAAAACCAGCCACCTTCGAGGAGGCAGTATCCATAGCTGTGTCAGAAGAACAAGAAATCAAATCTAGACAAGAAACTTTAAGACATTTTAATAACTTTGTCCATAGAACAAAAAAATGTTCACAGTGTCACAAAATGGGACATTTAGCCTACCAATGCAGGAATAAGTCTTTAGTTAGATCAGTCCAACCCGAAAGGGTACCGACATGCTTCAATTGCAATAAAAAAGGTCACCTTGCTAGGGATTGCTGGCACAAACAAAGTCCAGGTAATCAGAATAATAACAATAGGCATACCAATCAGTTTAATAGAAATCAAAATAATGCGTTCCGTCAAAATAAAAAAAGTCAGTATCAATCGCGTAATAATCAGGAGCATTTAAACTCCAACAGTCCAAAGACAATGGCCGGTCCAAGGACAGTGAAAAACATTCAGGCCGAGTAATGCAAATAGATACGGGAATATCTGCATATGTTACTTTAGAGATAGAAGAATTAAAATCGGGTAAAGGAAATTTTTTAATAGATAAGGGTGCTGAAGTAACGTTAATAAAACCTAAAGGAATAAAAAGTGATACTTTATATTACGAAGATAAAAAATTGAAATTAAAAGGAATAGATAAAGATGCTATTCCTACCGAAACGTTAGGCTATACGCTTCTTACAATTCAGATAGGATATAAAAGAGTTGTTCATACCGTTTCATTGGTCCCTGATAACTTTCCTATCGAATACGATGGTGTTATAGGTAGCGATTTTCTACGTAAAGTTAGAGCAGTAATCGACTATAAGAATAGTAATATAGAGTTAATGGGATATAATTTTAATATTGATTATATAGAGAAAAAGTATATTACAGAACATGATGAAATTAATGATTCTGATGAATGTAACATAGAGAATGTGAAATCCAATAATAGAGTAAATAACGATAATCCAAAAAATGAAACGTCGGAAAATAAGGAACATACGAAAAATGAAAAAAAAAGTGATAATTATGTAGTATATGTAGAACCAAGATGTGAAAAGATTATTGAAGTGAATATTGATAAAACAGATTTAAAAGAAGGTTTTATCTCAGAGAGTATCAATCTATCTAAAGGTGTGTATTTATGTCCAAGCTTAGTAAGAATTCGAGAAAATAAAATATTAACAGCTTGTATAAATACTACAGACAAAACAATAAAGTTGGAGAATGTAAACATAAAAATAGATCCATTAGAATTTGGAAATAAAAACAGTATAATTAAAGTAAATAAGATTAATGAAAATAATATATCATGCGAGAAAAGTCGTTTAGGGAAAATAGAACAAACATTAAGATTACAACATTTGAATAACGAAGAAAAGATGTCCTTAGTAGACTTATGTAAGGAATATAATCACATATTTCATTTAGAGGGTGATACGCTTACATATAGTAACGCCGCAATGCACGAAATTCCAACGGAAAATAATATTCCAATAAACACAAAATCTTATCGATACCCAGAAGCTTTAAAAGAAGAAGTAAACCAACAAATAGAAAAACTTTTAAAAGATGAGATCATAAAACCATCTAACAGCCCCTGGAATTCACCAGTATGGGTTGTACCCAAAAAAATGGATGCATCCGGTAAGAAGAAATGGAGATTGGTTATCGATTATAGAAAGTTAAATGAAATTAGTATAGGAGACACGTATCCCTTGCCACAGATAAACGACATCTTAGACCAATTAGGACACAGTAAATATTTTACAACACTAGATTTAGCCTCTGGTTTTCATCAAATAAAAGTAGACCCTAAAGATCAGCAAAAGTCAGCATTTAGCGTTCCTCTGGGACACTATGAATTCACTCGAATGGCATTTGGTTTAAAAAACGCACCTGCAACTTTCCAAAGGCTGATGAATAATGTATTGACAGGGTTACAAGGTATTAAGTGTTTTGTTTATTTAGATGATATTGTTGTTTATGGGAATTCATTACAAGACCACAATAATAAACTAAAGGAAGTATTTGATAAACTATCAGAAAATAAACTAAAATTACAACCAGATAAATGCGAATTTTTAAAAACAGAAGTGATGTATTTAGGTCATTTGATTACGCAAGATGGAGTTCAGCCAGACCCAAAAAAGATAGAAGCAGTGAGAACTTACCCAATACCGAAAAATCCAAAAGATATCAAAGGGTTCTTAGGACTAGCCGGTTATTACAGAAGATTTATAGATGATTTTAGTAAACTATCACAACCTTTAACTAGATTATTAAAAAAAGATGTACCTTTTAATTGGACTAGCTTACAACAAACTTCTTTTGAAACTCTTAAGTCTAAATTATGTGAACAACCGATATTGCAATATCCTGATTTTAGTCAAACATTTAACTTAACTACAGATGCAAGTAATTACGCAATTGGCAGTGTCTTATCACAAGGTCAAGCACCAAACGACCTACCAATCGCTTACGCTAGTAGAATATTAAATAAAGCGGAAATAAACTACTCAACTACTGAGAAAGAACTATTAGCAATAGTATGGTCAGTAAAACATTTTAGACCATATCTTTATGGCCGTAAGTTTCGCATCATTACAGATCACAAACCGTTAACTTGGTTAATGAACGTCAAAGACCCAGGATCCAGATTAGTGAGATGGAGACTTTTATTAGAAGAATACGAATACGAAATAATTTATAAACAAGGTAAATTGAACCAAAACGCAGACGCATTAAGTAGAATTAAACCTGAGGAACCAAATACTAATATTAATGCCATAACAAGAAGTTCAGAAAATTATACTTCATTTTTACAAGAAATACAAAGAAAACCAATTTTGTCAAATAACTTAAACGAAAGCAGTGAATCTATACCTAAAAATTCGGACAAATCAATATTTTTATCCTGTGATTTAGATGTTCTAAACAAAAAACATCTTTCTAAATATGAGTCACTAATTATGCAATTAAAATCGCGTAACCTAAATCAGTACGACGTAGTTAAATTATCTGATTCTGACGAAAACAATTTATTTTTTGTTCTTATTAAAACTAATTCTTGGGACAAAGTTACGTACGAAGATCTATTTATATCTTTAAAAAATTTAAAATATGAACTGTGTAAAAATAAAATAGTAGAAATAAACTTTAGTGGATTCGCCAACTTTCAATTAAAATGGCATAAAATAAGAACAATGTTAAGATACATATTTAAAGATACGGACATTAAAATTAATATTTTTCATAACTCCGTCATGACTCCAAAGAAGGAGGATATACCGCGAATTTTAGAAGAAAATCATTCTAATCCAATTTCTGGTCATATAGGTTTTCATAAAACATATAAAAAAATAAAGTCCAAATACTACTGGGAATCTTTAAAGAAAGATATAAAAGATTTTATAAAAACTTGTAAATCATGTCAAGAAAACAAAATTAATAGAAAATGTTCAAAACAACCGATGGAAATAACTTCAACATCAACAGAAGCATTTGAGAAGGTCTCTTTAGACATAGTTGGACCTTTACCAATAACGGAAAACGGAAATAAATACATCTTAACTCTTCAAGATGACTTAACAAAGTTTTCTCAAGCTTATCCATTACAACAGCATGACGCTGAAACCATTGCAGACTGTTTTGTTAGAAACTTTATATGCAAATTTGGTATACCTGATATACTATTAACGGATAAAGGCGCGGATTTTACATCAAACCTAATTAAAGAAATTTCTAAGTTGCTGAAAATGAAAAAAATTAACACTACCGCTTATCATCCACAAACTAATGGTGCACTCGAAAGGAGCCACTCAACATTAGCGGATTATTTAAAACATTATGTTAACGAAGATCAATCTAATTGGGACAAATGGATAGATTTTGCAATGTTTTCTTATAATACCAGTACTCACACATCTACACAATTTAGTCCATTTGAACTAATTTTTGGAAATAAGGCAAAACTACCAACAGGAATTGTTAAAGAACCTGATTTTAAATATTATTATAATAATTATTTAGACGATCTTACTTTGAAGCTTAGGAAATCTAGACAAATTGCAAGAGAAAAATTAATAAATTCAAAGCTCACAAATAAATTACACTATGATAAGAAAACGATAAATACCAAATACGAAATAGGAGATTTAGTTTATCTATCTAATGAACAAGTAAAAAACGGGAAATCAAAAAAATTAGCACCTTATTGGATAGGACCCTATAAAATACTAGAAATTAATCCACCCGTTAACGTCACTATTAAAACTAATAAAAATAAAAAGATGAGAGTCCATACTAATAGACTGAAACACGCTTTTGTCTCAGAATGATCCACCACATCACCATACTAATCGGCATCATCATAGTAATAGAAACAAATAGTAAAGATTCGTACAAAATAAGTAGAATAGATAAAGGAGGTATACTTTTTGAAAACATAGGTAAGACTTATCATTACAATAGCGAATGGAATATGATTAGTTATTTAGATATATCTGAAATACATAAGAAAATAGACATTATATATAATACTTATGGTAGAACAAAAGAAATTTGTAGTCATAAAAAGTTAAGTAATTTTTCTCTTTGCGATACTTCACTTATTATATTAAAGCAAATAATTCCACAATTATTCAACCAAGAAACCGTATTAAAAGAATTAACTGGTAGAATAAATAATGTTCATAGATTTAAAAGATCATATATAGATGGAGTTGGAAGTATATTTAAATTATTATTTGGTACTCTAGATGCTAAAGACGCAGAACGATATGATGACGCTATTAATAATATTAACTCTCATGAACATGTTATCCTAAATTTATTAAAAACTCAAACGAATGTTATCAAAACAACAATTTCAAACTTCAATAACACTATTACAGACCTTACAAGGAATGAAGAAATTTTCAATAAGAATCTAGAAATCATGTCAAACTTTACAAAAAAATCGATACACTTTTATTTAACATTAAGATTAAACAAGATATTGATGAACACTTATCTCTTTTAACACTAGTCACCTCAGAAGTAAATAACGAAATATCATCAATTATAAATGCTATCCTGTTTGCAAAAAATAATGCTTTGCATCCTATAATTATTTCACCGGAGCAATACGTCACAGAATTAAGAAAAACTATTCCATATTTACCCTTGCAAACCAGATATCCGTTAAGTCCTTCAATCAGCGAAGCGCATGAACTATTATCATTGACTAATCTTGTTTCATATTATATGAATAATAAACTTGTATTTATAATTAAAACTCCTCTAATAACTCAGTCAAGTTATGAATTATACAATATATTACCTGTACCAATTAGAAATAACGATAACACGTTTATATTCATTTTACCTAAAGAAAAATACTTTATTATGTCTAGTAGTAAGTTACATTATGCATATTTGCAAAACCTAGATCATTGTAAAAAGTTATCTCATAATTTTATCTGTAAATTAAATACACCACTGTATTCTGTCCACGGTAATCCAACATGTGAAACAGAACTTATGTTTGGTAACGTTATCGTACCACAACAGTGCGATACTAGGATAACGCATATAACACAAGAACAATGGTACAAAATGTATGATGTTAATAAATGGTTATATGTAATACCACGAAAAGTAGTAGCCACATTAAGTTGTAGAAATAAAGAACCATTTGATTTTGATTTAGTTGATACTGGAATAATATCCATCACGGATAGTTGTAAACTATATACTGTAGATATAATGTTACAAACAGATATTAAGGGTTTATCTAGTGAACGTAATTCATATCTGCCAACAATAGACATAATCAATGATGATTGTTGCAAGAAATTAAAAGACATAAATGTAACTAAGATTGATTTCATTCCTTTGAAAAGTTACGATAAATTAGATTTACAAAGTTTAAACTTAGCAAGTCATAAAATTGATAAAATAAATGAAGTAATAAACGAGTTAGAAAACGAAACGTTTTATTCTAAAATCACAAACAATGTTTATTTTGTTTATATTTTTATGTCTATTTTAAAAATCTTTGCTTGTTATGTATTATATAGAATAGGAAAATATATATATAATAGGAAATTCTTTTGTACCCGCCCAGGACGACTTTTAGCTCTAGAAGATACTAGAAACTGTTGTTCTAGGATAACTAATTGTATTACTTTAAAAGTCAATAATTCAAATAAAGATATAGAACTTGAAGAAATTCCATCAACAAGTTCTCAATCTGAAGTAATAACAACTCCTTTGCGCAGAAGCAATAGGATTGCTCAATTAAAAAGTAATTAAAATATTATGTTTGAATGTATTAAGAAATTATTATTAATAATATAATTGTGTCAATCAAATGTATTTTTAAGAATATGTGAAAAATTGTTATATATTAATATTAGTTAAGTAAGAAATTATATTTTGAAAAACTATGTTTAGTACATTTTACACCTAAGAATATTTTATGTAACCGAATATTTTAGACAATGGTATTGTCTATCTTAATGGGGGAGGAATGTAATGTTAAATATTTTAATGACATATTTGTTGTTCTCAGAATGTATTGTTTGTTGATTCAAAGTTAACTTATTTTAATCACCTAATATTGTCATGATAACTAATGGATTGCTTATTCTTCTAACGAGTTGTTTTGAAGTTTAGTCGTGTAAACATTAGTTATCTCATTTTCTAGAATTATATATAAGCTCTCCTTCAAACCTTGTAAATGAGTCCTCATAGAATCCTCCTCTAATCTTCATCGAGTCTTGTCTTGAGACTGTTGTCACTCTAATATAGTCTATACGTGAATAGTGTATAACAAATGTTACTTGAATATATTTCAATAAGAAACAAAAGAGAACTTTTCCTTTTATTGAAGACCCCTTCATCGACGCGACGACCCCGAACATTACACGTTATTTCTAATAATTATTATTTTTCTAAAAATATGTAAACAAATTGAGTCAAGCTTGTGGCCAATATAATAAAATTAGTATGGAATGAATATGGAGCAACAACTTGTATTAGGTCCGTCGGTTAAACAGCCCTTGAGATCTTTACTAAGTCTATGCGATTATATTTAAATATATCACAAAGTTTACTTCCAAAAACACTATCCCATCTCTAACTATTAAACTTTTAATAAGTTAGCACAAGCGCTCCCGATACATAACATTACGATACCACAATAATAACCGGTTTTAATTGTTAATTGTAAATAGTTATATCTATTTAATTTGCTGGAAAAATATTTTTATATGGGTTTGTACGTGTTTAAAAATCTGTGGTAATTTGTCCGTATATCGGTGACAGGAACCTTCGTGGAAATCTTATGACGTCATATGTAATTGACCTTGTGAAACAAAAGAATGAGCAACACGTAAACAAAAATATGGAGGTATTATGTAAAGGTATAATAAAAAATAGAGGTCAAAGTCAAAAGTTAATAGAACGCAGCTTCCGGTCGAACTCAGTTCAAAACTCGTGTGAGTACTAATATTTCAGTTAGCTGAACTAAGAGATCAGTATAAAGTAATCTACACATATAATTACTCGTAAGACCAAAAACTAGTCCTTTTCATGACTCCTAGTAAAAGTACTTACAGAGTTGACTCCTTGAGATTCATCCCCCGGGCTCTTGGTTACGTTGACGATGCAGGCCCCACAGCCTCCCTCCAGACACATGTACTTGGTGCCGCGTAGCTCCAGGTGCTTGCGCAGATACTCCAGTAGAGTGGTGGAGGATCTTACCTCACTACCTACTACAGTATTAATTCATAAGCACCTAAGTTTATTAGTAAAACTATAATATGATGTCGATTAATATAGTAAGTTAGTTTAATTTATTAGACACGTTGATTAACTTGGTAATCTAAATGTTTCTTGCATAATGTTTTAATGCAAATATTAAAACAAAAAAAAATATATAGTCATACAGTAGAACTTTGAATCTTACCGGAATGCTGAACACCGTTAACTTGAAAATTAATTCTATCCATGACTACACTCAGCACGCTATAGAAACTGAATGAATAAACACTAATTTATTACTAAATGATTATATAGTGCGATACTAGACATTTAAATACATTTTATCTTATTACCCTTCCTTCGTTCCTTCCTTAGAAAATATATACTATAAACAACTCTATACGTCTTTTTATATATATTTGACACTTTAGAAGCTCTTGACAGGAGATGAAATGAAACTTCGTCTACATGACCATTCAAAAAAAAACAAAAAATATCGTTTATATCTTTGTGTTTATGTGTGTGTATTACATTTTTGGTTATATTTGTATAAATAAAGAATGAAAAATAAACCGATACGGGCAGGGATTCAAACCCGCGACCGAACCAAAATTAATGTTAACCTTCCCGATAAGGACGATCACATAAAGAATGTTAATGACGATCGCGTCCTTGGTTATACATATTTACACATAGCTATACATATTTTTAAATATATTTTCAAACAATTTTGGTTATGTTAATTATGTGCTGTGTGTGTGTTTTGTTAATTAACATTTCAGGTTATCTTAATTTACAAAACATTACCATTACAATATATATCGAATTAAAAAATATGCAATGAGTTATCGGTTCTGACACTTTCACTATCCGTTTTATTACAGCAATAAGAGATAAAACAATTTATTTGACACGATTTATTATATAATTACTTTTTTCCTTTAGGTAACACCACAAAACCACCTTCATTGTAATTAATTATTTTAATTTTAACAAAAAAAGACGTGTGGCACCCGGAGACTCCCGCGGTAAAGCTATTGCATAGCACTTTTTATCAACGTATGTAATTATAATTATTTATTTATTTATGCAGTATTTTTTTAATATTAATTCAAGTTACACTTTTTGAGTGTGGTGACCGATAAGGTTTTTTTCTTTTATTGAATAAATGACTCATTGCTCTATATTTATTTATATATATATATATATATTAAGGTTAGTAATATCAACAGCTAAAAAATATTTTCAACTTTATACCTCACAAATATGGGTCATTTACTATTGTTAAGTAAGTTAGGGTCTTTTGTAACACGATAACAGAATGTCTTTAAAATGAAAAGGCTTGTTGAAAGAAATACATTTGTACAAGTAAAATATTTATCCTAAACTCACCCTTAACCAGTAAGCAATAAATTCATAATACATATTAACAACTTGGCGCTTACGCTATTTTTAAATGATATGTACACAATACTCGGCCGAGCTTCATAGTATGCGGAGTGGGGGTGTTAGGTTATTTTCGTTACGGAATTTCTGGATTCGGTCTCCACGCTCAAGGTCCGCGATGCCGCGATGGAAGCTATGCAATAGCTTAAAAATACTAAAAATATTCTAGTAATTTTATTAAGGTCTTTTAGAGGGCACGGTAGAATTTTAAGTGAGCCCAAGACATTGTGTGAAGTCCTGAATAATCTTTCAGGAGACATGTTTTCGAGCTTGTCTGCAATGATTTTTAGTTATTTAAATTAATATAAACTTAAGCACATTCAACAAAAGCAAATTATGTTTGTTTTCGAGACGTCGATTACACCAGCAGGTTAATAATTCTATTGATTGTGTCAATCTCAAAAATGTACAGAAATTTAAATATTTGGGTATTTGGTTAGATAAGTCATTGAGATGGGGAAAACAAATTAAAGAGATTAGTATTAAGTCAAACAAGTTCTTAAATGTTTTTAGTGTACTAGCTGGGTCATCTTGGGGTGTTCACCCTATGCATTTAAGGAAATTATATATCTCAAGAAGTAGGTTGGATTATGCAGGTTTTTTAATAAATACCAGTTCTGTAACTAATTTTGCAAAATTTAATAAGATTCAAAATCGAGCAATGAGCAATCATCCAATATTTTATCTTTTTCCTTACATAGTTTCCTATCTTGTCCCATGGACTTCAGACTACATTTAAACGAACGCATGATCGTTAGTTCATAATTTTTCAAGCCCAAGCCCAAGAAAATAAAAACAAAAGAAACAGAAAGGACACATCCTGTCTTATTCCGATTGTAATCTTGATTTTGTCATTTTATTTCATGTAATGCGCTGTAGGCTACCTTAAATGAGCTACCAATAGCGAACCTGTTTTTAGTTTAATTGATAAATCAAGTAATTAACGCATTGAAACAAAAAATATCAAATTTATCATGTAATATCTATGGACTGATTAACCTTTTATATAACAATATATCCAGAAGAATCAAATGAGTAGTAAATAATATTAAGTTTATACATTCAGCTACTAATTGATTATTGTTTTCATATAAAAAGGAATTACAAAAAATGTAAACATATTTTTAACAATCAAAAATTCTATTTAGTAATACTTAAAGTCCGTCCATCTTGTTGAGCACGCTGTGCATATTTTGTCCACCGTAAAAGGCCCGTCTGCAATAAATAATTATTAAAATGTAAAGTTTTATTTAGAAGTGATTAGTCATATCAGACTTATTAAATTTAATGAAATAAATACAACATGAACAATTAGTCGATAAGGCCAGGTTTTAAACCTGTGTGCTCTTGGAAAACTTTCATTTGATCTGCCAATTGAGTAACCGTATCGCGCTCGTGCGATATCACTAGTTTCGATAAATTTAGTATTCTACATATATTATTCGTCATTGTTCAAAAGAAGGACATAGATTCGATTATTTAAATTATGACACACGTTCCTATATTAATAATATATGAATTCATTTTAGACTTAAAGAGGTAAATAAAAATAACCTATTTGGAACCATTCAGTAGATGGTATTCCTGACTCTTCTCGCGCTGACACTATAGCTCCTCTCATTGCAAATGGTATAACTATTCCCATACACGCTGCCGGTTCTCCCGTCGCTATAACAAAAAAAAGTGTTTCTATCCAAATAAAGTTAATTAATCTATACTATTATTATATGTACGATAGTTTGGGTGTTGGGATGGATGAATGTTCGTTACTCAATCACGCCAAAACTACTGAACATATTTATTTCGATGAAACTTGGTAATCTTGTAGATTATGTACCAGAATAAAATTAGGCTTTAGCAATCTTAATTTTTGCATGTTGTTTTGTCTATGACATAACTCTTCACGTCTGCGCTCTCATATAATTTTGTTTCGGAAGTTTGCCACATTTGATAGTCAGCATCAACCATATTATGACCAATCTGCAGTTTTTATCCAAGCACTTCAAAATTTAACTTCAAAAAATATTTTAAAAGAAGTTACGGGTCACAGGTAGCTATATAAGCCAAATAAACAATATTTTTACAGTCCATGTGGACGAAGATTAACTACGAATACTTAGGATTAAAAATATATGCATCTATTACAACATTATCCTCGAAAATAGTTTAAAATGATAGCACGTAAAATAATAGTAATAAGGAAGTAGAAAGGAAACTTCATAATATAAGTGGTTTTTAATTTAGCTAAAAATATACATTTACCTTTTGCGCCAAGAATGGCCTCATTGCTAAATGATCGTTTTCTGAAGTACACCCTAAAGTCTTGTGGGATATCCCTAGCACCCGGAACCCAATACTCCCACGTGCGGTCTGTAAGCAGCTCCCCGTTCAAAGGCGAATGCACAATATTTTCAGTCGTCCAGTAACCAAAACCCATTGTAAAAGCCCCTTCTACCTGTACATTGTTTGAAAATTCCGTTAATAATAGCATCACTTAGTTTAAAATATATTATAATATAATAAAGATAGTTAAGGACTTACTCTAAACTGGAAAAGATTTATTATTTAAAAATATGTAGGTCATATTCAACGAATTTATTTTTTGATAAATATATGATATAAATATAACATTGTTTACAAAGAAAGAAACTGAAAACCCTTGACAATATGATCATAATCTTGGTTTAAGTTACAATTTTAAGTGCTATAACATTTGATGCAAAGTAGAAAGATAACATATAATTTGGGACGGTGTCCTCATTCATAAGATGACTGGCACTTTTTCTTTAAGAAGAAGGTAATTTGTTTTAATAAATATTTGGTCATTTCCACATAACGCCATACAATCCGCAAATTAAGCAAAGCTTAAAGTATGAGCATTCAAGGTTGGAAACCTAAAATTACATACGTGCTATTATAATACCAAACCAAACAAGAGTCTTCCTTTCAGCGCACTGACTTGTAGGTGTATTTTTTATTTACATAGTTAATTTTGTATTTTTAAATTTCCAAAATATAATTTTAAGGCAGCCAGATTTCAACAAAAGGAAGTAATTGCTCAATGCTGTTGATTCACGTAGGTCTACTGAGATGTTAAAGATGTATGTCTTACTAGAAGCCGCTATTACATGGGTACAAGACCAACAATACATAGCACGGAACAACTGCAAATACATAACAAGCACACCTACCTCTATAAGGGCTCACTACAAAATCTTATATGACAGACAGGTACCTGTCTGTCATATACCTTTTCAAAAACTACAAAGACACATGCAAGTTTTTTGTGCTTGTCTGGATTTGTCGCATTATAAACATCTAAGTGACAGTGCTCCGTAAAAATATTTTACATAATATATATTCGAAGACTGCACTTCTCTCAATAATACAGCACCAAAACTTAAAGCAAGAAGAGAAAAGAACTAAAATACTGGCAAACAGCAATACAAACGCTATAAACCTAAACGAGAAGCCATTCGAATAGGTAAACAATTACATTTATCTTGGCAAATAACTATCATTTGAACACAGAAATGAAGAACTAGAAGTGGAGCGACGAATTAACATCAGCTGGAAAAAGTTTTAGACTCTGAAGGAAATATTAAAAGTCGATTTCCCCTTACACCTAAAGAAAATGGTATAGGATATTTGCATCTTACCGACTCTTACTTACGGATGCCAATCGTGGGCATACAAAACAAAAATAAAAACTAAACTAATAACATGCCAGAAAGCAATGGAGAGAAGAGATAAAAAGTGAAAACATAAGACGAAAAGCCGAAGTAATAGACCCTTTAGGTGTTATCCATCATTTGCTAGAACAATTTACATTGACAAGTCCTATCACCTCGAGGATTTACCCGCGTGCGATAATTTTTAACTGGTTTTCGTTCTAGAAAATGACATAAAATGCCACTTTGAGAACCTCTGTATAATATGCAATCGTGTAAATCTATATCTGTCGTCTGTTCACATACGTAGGATATGAGAAATAATAATCTGTGGATATATTACAAAGATGTTGTAAAATTTATTAGAATTAACACTATCGGTCGGTCCAGTCGTTCTCAAGTTACAAATAGTTACACAGTTTGAGTTACAAATAGTTACAATGGTTACACCTCTCTCGACTTTCTTTTATATGCGATAATATATATAATAATAATAGTAATATAAGATATATATAGGATAAGTAAGCATTTAAAATTTGTTACTGATCATTCTTACATTTTATAACAAAATACATATTATATACAAGCGATACAATATATAAAGGTTTATCTCTACCTTATTTCAAATAAAAATAGTGTTCTTAAATAATATTAGAAGTAAATATTTACTCACTTGGCCAATATCTATATCCGGGTTAACACTTCTACCGACATCTTCAATTAAATCAACTCTTAAAATCTCCCACTCTCCCGTTAATACATCTATTTCAACTTCAGCTACTGTAACTCCGTAAATCGTCTGCTGTACAGCATCATCTGGACTAACAAAACCGTGTACTTGCAAATCAATATTCATTGAGTAGGCTCTCTGAATGAGTTCTAACCAGGTAGGGTCTTTTAGTTGTTGCCGTGCTGGTTCTAACCTCCTTAAAAGTTCTTTACAACATTTTTGAACACCCATACCTAAATTTTGAGTTGTCACACTCGCTTGAGATCCACTATTGTTAGGTGCTTCGATGGTGTTACTAGGTTTAATTTGAATTTTAGTCAACGGTATACCCAAAAAGTAAGCACATACTTGGACGGCAATTGTATTAATTCCTTGGCCCATTTCGATTCCTCCGTGTGTTATAGCGACAGTCCCGTCATCTTTATAAACGCTCATGCTTATATCGAGATACTTCGTGAGAGACGCATCCCATCTAAGAAAAGATACCTTCAATCCTCGTTTCATCCAGCGATTTTCAGCATTAAATTTATGAACTAGTACTTTTCTTTCGGCATATTCAGAGTCAACTTTGATTCTTTCTATCATTTCTACCATTTCGCTATATTTATTTGTATCCAAGTTTGATACACGAACATCAAACGAGTCTAAATTCATTTCATATGCAATTCTTTCTAACATAGTTTCAGTCATAGCAATATGTTCCAAGCTACCTAAAAGATTTTTTTTGAATTAAAGTGTGCCCTGTTAAATCTTAATTATCTGAATATATTTTACATTACTCAGATGTCACTGTTACATATAAGTTCCGTGATCCGGATGCGACCTATGGTTGATGTCAACTTATGGTACTGGGTATAATAGTATATATTTGTAATGAATAGAGTAGTTTGATTACCAGTAGAGATAGTCATTGTATTATAAATACTTATTTATTTCCCTACCATGACTATGTAGGTACGTGTAATCACTTAATATAAATTGGTTGGTCAAGTTTCATCGCTGTCCTTTTCTATTCTATTTATATTTCTTTTCATATTATATTTTTAATTTAAATAGGTATTTTGACAAAACTACAGAAATTATTGAAAATTGTCTGACTATATTTTATCTGTCTTGATGATTGGCTATAAAAACTACAAAAACTAAACTATAGTTAATCATTTGAAAAAAAAAATTTAAAATGCATACAAAAAAAAAACAAATATATACATAGCTTATTGATTAGGTACTGTTATACGAACTAAATCAAAAGCACCTGGAGCTCTACAAAAACTATTAGAGGGTAGATCAGTTTTGACTTCGAATGATCTATATTTCCATGATCCTCCTTTATAGGCATTATTATAGACTGGAACGCCAGTCCTTAAGAGATATTCATTCACAACATATCCACTATCGCTATATAGATCATACTCTAGATATTGAATCACTCCCTCATCATTAACGCCAATCTGTACAATATTTACAAAAAAAATATATAATGAAAGGTTTTTATTTTATATTACAATTAAACTAATAGAATTAAAACTAAGATTAACAAACCTCATAATTAGTTGAACAAGGCGATCTTTTGCCCGTAGCTCTCATGTTAGTTCTCAACGACTGCAAAAACCGACAAGGTCGATTAAGCTTATAAGCAACTAAGCTACTAGCTAATGCAACAGGAGTGGCTCTAGAAATTTTGTAACCATAGGCACCGCCAAGACGTCGGACGTGTATGTCGATTCTAGAAATGCAGTTTGTATTATTTTCTAACATCTATTGTTCAGAAAATATATTCAAGTATATTGTTCAATTTTACGAATTTACCTGTTTTGATCGCACAACAATGTTCTGGAAGTTGCGATTTGCACATTGTCCATTTTTTGAGTTGTAGTGTACACGCGTAACCCTTCTTCGGTTCTATGTGTAATACCGACTAAAGTTTCCATCGTAAAATAGTATTGGGAATTTATGTTCTGACCGCCTTTGATAACTTTTACAATATTTTTACCTCTAAAAGATGAGTCTTTGCCAGCATAAAAAGACACTCTGTCAGGAAAGCGTTTAGCAATTACAAGTTCAACAACCGGTTGTTTTATATTAGAATACTTAACATCAACCAATTTAGCAGCTTTTTCTAGTACGTTTTGATATTTTGCAATAATAATACCTAGAGGTTGGTTGTAATATTTTACCTCTCTCCCACATAGAATTTCTTCATCTGATCGATTTGCCATATCTCCTATTGTTACAAAACTGTTTTTACCTGGAATGTCAACTGCAGAAAAGAACGCAATTACCCCAGGTTCAGCCTAGAATATAAAATATGAGGTGTATATTTTGTGTCATTATTAATAGTAATAAATTGTATGTTGAGCATTTGATTATTATTTCAGCTTTTGATCAGAATATGTACAATAAAATTATTAAAAATGTGACTACCAAAGCCTTAGTAGCATCTATTTCAGTAATAGTACCAAGTCCGACCGTGGCTAAAACAAATGCGGCATAGACTTCTTGTGGTAGCGTAGGTAAATCTTCCGTGTATTCTGCTTCCCCAGAACATTGTAACTATTTTAATTAATTAATTGAATGTAAGTAAAATAATATTATTAATATGATATGTTTACTTATATATAATATTAATTATAAACTTACCAATGCATCAAGTTTTGGTATTGGCTGATTAATCGGCCAAATAGCAGGGTTAATTTCAAATATTTGTTTTCCATGTGACACTGGCCGAGTGTCATGAATTTTAGTTGCACCAGAAACATAACTAGAATGTAATTTTTCAACAGGACATAATGAAAGAAGGCCCTGAAATTTGTAATAATAATAATAATAATAAATATTCTTTACTGCACACCAATAAACATAAAATATAACATAATGTTAAAAAAACGATACATGGTGATACAAAAAGGCTGCTTTATTTATCTGAAATGCGATTTCTGCCAGGCAAACTTAATATTGTGGATATGTGATGAGAAAAAAATAAATAAGAAATAATAAAGAAGAAAAAAAAAGAAATAAATATAAAATAATAATAAATAAACAATAATATATACTGTATACCAAAATGTATGTAGAAGAAAAATAAAAATAATAAATTAATTCATAAATAAAAATAAGAGGAACTTCAAAGAGCTAGTATGCAATGACAAGTTTGAAAACAACCAGCGTTGGAGCACGTCTGACTTGCAAAGGAAGACTATTCCAAAGTTAAATAGCTTAAAAGTGAAATAGTTAAAAAGTTGAATAATAATGATGAATAAAATAAAATTTTTGACTGTTTCTTGATAGCATTCACTTGATACTGCTGATTAGAGTACTTGGAATTTAGTGTCAGAAGATGTATTTTATTTATATTAATATTGTTTTACCTTATAGAACAGTGCCAGAGCCACCTGTCGTCTGTATTGTATGGGGGAGTTCGGCAACCCCCCCTCTACAACCAACTCCGTGTTCAGTACTTGCAGCGCCCCTTGCAGGGTATCGTTCTGGAATATCGGTCTATTGACCAGATACTGTTCGGTTTTCCAAGATCTGATATATGGTGGAACAAGGCCGCCATAGACAATCCTACAATCTTTAACTACTCCAGATTCATTGATTTTGTAACAAAATCCAGCGTGAACTAACGCGTGTGCATTTTGGCTACGGGGCATAATCTGAAAGAAATTTCTTTTTAGTTCATACCTATAATATACTTTTCATAATATCTGTTCGAAATCAAATGAGTATTTGGAAAACTTACAAAAGCTGTAGATTGTAATTAAATCATATATTTTTTACAATTATAATTTAAACTTGGCTAAGGAGTCAAGTTCACAGGCAAAAAATACATTTTGTATGAGAAAACTTAAACTTTAAAAACTATTAATTTAAATATGTCGTTGAACAAATGTTGTTGGGATTGATGTAGAGAGTCTGCCTGCAAAAGGTGGCCATTATGAAAATGACTATGAGAGGAGAACCAGAAAAAAAAATTGTTCTTATAAACAGGAGAAATATTTTTATTATTTTTTACCTTATATGTTACTATTTTATATTCATCATTTAACGGCGGAAAAAGTATGTTCCCAATTATCTTTCCAGACATACGTTCTTTCAGATATTCTTGCATTGTGATTACTTTTCGGTTTTTCACTCCTGTCACTGAAATATACAGTTATTACTTTGTCGATTCTCCGACGTGCCGTTTTTATAAGAAAAGAATAATACCTTAATTCATGTATATAATATGGTAAGAAATTAGTACCGAACATTCTTGAACTTTTGAAAAAGAAGAACTACTGATGCTGGTTCAGAGGTAAAAAGAAAGATGATAGACGTGGTGGATAGATATAGAATGCTAGACTTCATCGAGGTGGGTAGCGGCTTTGAACTACGTCCTCGTGGACTAAAAACGAGTTTAATACGTTCAAATAGTTATTTAGTTATCTGCAATAACTTCTTCGAATATTATTGGTGATAATTTTTTCAAATAGGTGTAATAGTTCCATATATATCTATCTTATTCCCTAATGTGACATATTTTTTGAATTATGATCACCTATAAAAGTAATCTACAATACTAATTGATGTCAGATAAAACTATAAATTACATAATATCATATCTCCTAATTAATTTACCAGCCCACAAGACACACAATGTATGTTAAAAATAATTTTATTTTCATTGCGATATTTATCAGTAAAAATGTTTTTATTATTGTTTAATCTCTATTAGAAAAGTTAAAAAAAATTTTTATTATAATCAAAGAGTAAATTTCTATTATAATCAAAGAGTAAATTTCTATTTCGATTACTATTGAGACGTTGTGAGACGTCATCTCGTAAAAAATACAGTAAATTGTATCAATACCTAGAAACTTGACTACGTATAAAGATGTTTAAAATCGTAAACAGACAGTTGAAATAGAGTGGACCTTAAACACCTCTAAAGAATTATTCAGAATTTTAATGATGATTAGTTTACAATAAATAATCACAATAACATACATGTGTGCGACGTGTATAAGTGATAATACTTACATATTGCCAATTGCGCACCTACAGTTTCCAGTAGAATAAAAATGTCCGACTTAAATTCAGGGTAACGATTTTTTAAAATTAAGTTACCTGCAATTGTTGCTGACTGCAAAAAGATACCCACCAATAATATATTTTTAAAAACTAACAAAAAATATATATTCAAACATTCTTACATTTTTGATAGTCGTGTGAGCAACTAGTTTCAGGTGTTCATTTAGTACATTAAGATATTTGAAATCTTTTTTTATGCCTACAATTTTGAAAATGTTCATAAGATCAGTAAGCGTCGTTGCGGCTCCGATGACCAAGTTTTGATCTATATAATATCCATGCAGTTCAGACACATCATTTATATTGATTAAAAGTCTCGGATATTCCAGTATTGGATAAACTCCTGAAACCAAGAATGTGGAGACTTATTCTCATTAAGAAAATAAAACTAACTTGTTTTGACATTCATTTACCTTTAGCCGTATTACCAGCTATTAGCATGTAGGACTCTGTTCCTTTGTCTTTCCAAAGTGCAAAAATGTTTGATACAGTTGCAGCTTTATACCAATCTCGATTATCACTCAACACAATATGAAGCATTTCATTACATACGTCTTTTTTGGAAATAATACACCAATCGGATTCATCACAACTCTTGGACCGTGACTGACCAAAATTTTTACATATGTTTAAGTCCTCAATGTCCAGAATATCCCGAGAGACAGGAGCGTCAGACGCAAACTTCTTAAACGCTTCTAAAATCGGCCTGTATCCAGTACATCTGCAGATATTTCCACCAAAAGATTGTTCTATCTCAAGCATTGTTGGCTTTTTATTTTTCAGAATACTAAAAATATTCATAGACTTTATTTTTTTTTTTAATAAATATATTTCATTTTGATTTAATAAATTACCTATATGGAAATATTTATAGATTAAACGAGGTAAGGTCATTAGTAAAAGTAAATGAAATTTATATAAAATTATTAACATTCATAAAAAAAAATCACACACCGCAACCGAACGCGAATCTGCGGAAACTGGGACGGTATCTTTTACCGCTTTTCAAATTAAGCTATCTTACCATAAGTGGTAAGGCCATGGGGTTAGCAATGGGGTAAGCCCCATTTACTTTAAAAATATAGCATTTCCTATATAAACTATCAGTCATCCACAGTACGATAGTATAAATAGTAGTAGAAGTGCAGAGCTTCTAAATATTATTTCATACTTAGCGAAGAGACGAAGTTATATCATAGGCATGAATGTGGAGAAACTAAATATTTGTAATAATTTATTTATTATTATTTTTTTATACAGGACGGAGGTTGTTGGTATATCTTTATCTATACGGCTTCTTTTTCAGATTACAGTAACGTTGAAAAGAAACCACAACCGATGTTAAAATTCGAAATGTTTATTTGTATTTATCCAATGCTTAATATAATAATTAAAAACAACAACTATCGAACTGAAAAGATGTGAGGTTTGTAATTGTTTTGTTACCTATACATAGCCATGACCCATCCCGGGCTACAGTAGCCGCACTGCGAGCCATTACTCTCAGCAAGAGTCTTCTGCAGCGGATGGTAACCTTGGAGACGGTTACCTATCTTCTCTATCGTAGTTATGTCCCACTCGTTGCATGAAGTTATGGGTACCATACACTATAACGAAAAATAATATAATAACTATATTTAAATAATATCAGCTGAGGTGTTGGTCAGTTCGTAACCTACACATTCAATTTAATGCTTTGTCATATATTTTATTGTTAATCCAAGTAGTCAATATCTTGCAATAAGTAAGGGCTTACTTCGGTAAATGATAATTCAAAAATGTAGCTTCTGATAATTAAGTAGGTAATCATTATATTATTAGGATTTCTAGGTATCTCTTATGAGTTGATGAGGATCTATTGCTATAAATTCGAACACAATTGTCAAGTTTATGAATGATTGTGTCATACTCATTTGAGAGCAGAACAAAGATTAGGTTTACCTATACATATAATAAGACAGTAAAAATTGAATATGTACATTAAATTTTTTTTCAAATAACTGATAGTAGATAGTAAAAACCTAAACTAATAAAATAAGTGTATTCGTAGGTTCATTTCGTACAACATAGAAACAAAAAATAAAAAAAAATAACAAAAAAAAATAACAAAACCACCGATACAAGAATACGTCTAAAAAGAATAAAAATAATATTATTATGTATTTCTTGAAGTCGTTGTGTCGAGGGGCCGCTAAATAAAGGAAGAATTCAAAATGCAATTAAGTTACCAAGGTAAATAACGAAATAACAATATCAAATCGCATAGTCTAAGTTCATATGAACTAGCTCCGAAAATTTTGTAAAATAGACACCGTCGGTAACGTAAGTACAAAGGTCCCCCGACGCAACGACTTGAATAAGTACATAACAATATTATTTGTATTCTTTTTAAACGTATTTTTGTATCGGAGGTTTTTAAATATTTAATTATATTTAATAACTGAATTAGATTTGTCCTCGTGACTAAATTATATGAAATATTTGAGTGTCGTTATTCTTAAATCAATTAAATTATTAAAAATATATATTTTCCTAAGCATATGTTTACAAATTTTGTCGGAGGTTGTGGCCACACAATGCCAGGTTTATTTTCAAAATGCTATTCTATTTCTTACAGTTAAACTGTTCATAAATTATATATGCTCGTAGTGAAAACGGTCTTGATACATAACATTACGATACCACAGGTTAACAATTATAACAACCAGTTATTATTGTTAATGCTAATTAAATTGTTTGAATTATAAATAGTTTAATGTATTTAATTAGTTGGAAACAATATTATTAAACAATGTCTGAAAATATTTATGAAAGTGTATAGCCTTAAAAATAGCCTTTAAAAAATATTAATCAGCTTTTATGCTTAGTAAGGTAACTGAATGACATGAAAAAGTACTTACAGAGTTGACTCCTTGAGATTCATCCCCCGGGCTTTTGGTTACGTTGACGATGCAGGCCCCACAGCCTCCCTCCAGACACATGTACTTGGTGCCGCGTAGCTCCAGGTGCCTGCGCAGGTACTCCAGTAGAGTGGTGGAGGATCTTACCTCACTGCCCACTACAAGAAATAGTTAGAACTACTTTAATAAGCACACCATAAATATAATGAATATCATAGTGTATTATATTCATTAGTAATTAAAATGTTTCTAGCATAACGCTAATGCAAATATTTAAATTGAAAAAGAAATTATGAAAATAAATATAACTTTCATTCCTACCTGAACACTGGACACCGTTAACATGAAATTTTATTCTATCCATGACTTCACCTAGCTCGCTGTGGAAACTAAATGTATAAATACCAATTATTTAGCAATTTATTAAGTTGTTGCGAAAATGAGCGTCTGTTACAATGTTACTATAATACGATACTCAAAATTAAAAAAAATATTATTGCATTACTCTTCGATACTCTAATAAGTATATTTTTATATTTATATATATATATATATATATATATATATATATATATATATATATATATATATATATATATATTGTGTTGTATGATTGTATTCATTTATTTTAAAAGAACGTAACCGAGGGTTCCTTAACGTGATCAGAATATGCCTGTTGTTGAAAAACTATTTGTCGTCACAAATTCCATTTGAAGGTGCTGCGAAAATTGTAACAGACATTCATACATACAGCTCACGCCATTATCTACTACTTACAGACTATGGAGCGCCACTTTAGTTTGTCCTGACACAAATCTTTAGCTTCGTTCACATCCAAAGTAATTTTTAGAGAACTCCTTTTATTCTTGCCACTTCGAACCACAGCTTTATTGAGGACATCGCTGATTTGATCAGTGTATTTCCTCTGGGACGTCCTCAAACGACGCCATATGTTTACCAATTTAGTCAGAGGTAGTGGCCAAAATAATACAATAAGTGTAGAAAAAATATTTAGCAACAACTTGTATCAGGCCTGTAGGTTAATCAGTTCTTAAGTTCTTTAATAAGTCCGTGGAGATTTATTTTTATATATAACAAGTTTTATTTTCCAAACTGCTGTCCTATTTACACATTATAACATATGCTACATTACGATAAACAATCAATAAAATATTTAAATTAAGTCCTATTAAGACATATTTGAAACAAGGGAAATTAATAAATAATTGAATTAAAAATTGAAACAAAAATATAAATTACAATAATTCTCTAACAAACTCCTTGTAAGTTTTTGTGCAGTCCTGTCAAGTAACCATCATTCACCTCCACGGTGGATTTGATAAAATCGTTTTTACTCCTTGGGTAACGATGCCATGTAGTTGTAGTATGTCTTATCAGAGCCCAAAAGCCCTGCAGATGAATAACCGTGAATGTTTCAGAGGCACTGCAATGATAATAATAATAATAATAATAATAAAGATAATAATAATCAGGACAAATTACACACATTGATCTAACCCCTAAATAAGCAAATTATTTGCTTGTGTTAAGGGTGTTAGACAACGATATAAATACATAGAAATACACATATAAATACTAATAATATATTTAATAAACGACCTAACCCAGAAACACAGACATCTATGCTCATCACATAAATGCCTGTCTCCGCCGGGAATCGAGCCCGGGCCCCATTGCGCCGTGACACGTTAGGCGTCTGCGCTAACCACTCGATCAACGGGGTGGTGAAATAACGAGATAAACTTTATATAATTCTTAGTGCAATTTTTATATAATTATTATATTGCACTCTGATGGCATTTATGGTAGTCTGTGTGTGTTTATACCACAGCATATTAGTGTAAGTACTCATACAGAAAGTCTGGAAAAGAACTCTTTTCATCTCTGCACTACATTTGTGAAATCTAGAAATCATTTTAGCCCTTACAGTGATGTTTGCTCTGCTTTGCCTATCAATAACATCGATATCCTGCCTTATTATGCGCCAAAGATATTTAAAAGAGGCAGCAATAGAGATGGATTATTATTGAGACTCAACGGCGCGGTGATACAATATCCGGATCTTTACCGAGGTGGAAAACAACAAGTTTTGTTTTGGTGTTATGATATACCATGTTGTGTTCACGAGCATACTGCTCGCATATGTTTAACAGTTTCCGAGGAGCTCTGATACTAAGCTTAAGTAACACCATATTGTCTGCGTAGACAATATGATTAACGCACTCATTATACACGTAACAACCTATACAAGCCTCAATTAATCTCTTGCTTAAACTAGGAGACATTAGACATTGTGCCTTACACCGTTTTATGGGTAAAATGGGCCCGATGTATGATTTCTCCATTTGACACAGTTGTCCTGTTGTTCATACCAGACCCGAAGTACATTCAAAAGACTATATAGTACTTTCGCCTGCTTCAATGTACCAGACCTTATAGTGCGATACTCTATCGAATGCCAGACTCAGATCTAAGAAACAGCCAGATAAACTAGTTTTTCTTTGAGTATAATATGTTACTGTTTGCTTTAGTGTAAACATTGCCCTATCGGTTCCTGTGTTCTCTTTAAAGCCCGTTTGATTATTACATGTTTTGATACTATCTCACTGTTTGTGAAACAGTGATCACAATAACAAAAAATATATCCGGCTGAGTTTGTTGTGTGGTTCTTCTCAGACCAGGACGCGTTTGGAACCCTCATAGCTTTAACATTAAGATGGAAAGTGCTTTTTCAGAAGGGTTTATTACGATAAATCTAGTATCGTAATAGGCCCTCCTCACACATCCATGTTGACGTTCACAAGTGATCACTGATTATGATTCTAAGTGGAAAAGATATAAATAAATAAAATAAATAAAAGATTTAAAACTAGTTAAAAGATGAAGATAGTTGTTAAGTAAACTATTTTATAATTTGAAAAACGTTACTATTATTTTGTATTTGCATAACACGACGGTATTTTATCAAAGTTATATTATTTTGAGTCACGACTACATTTAAACCGGTATCATAAACAAAAACATAAAATAATATATCCACCTAAACGTTGTCAACAATACAGACTGCATAATATCATAAAGGATTATGTTAACGACGGAATGGACTGGCAATTAATTGTACTTTAGCGATTAAACGAAGCGGATTTATAAAATTTGTAATAACCATATACCAAATATAAGTTTTTGGGTGTCGCAATTTCTGCAGAAAACAATCATTTAGTCATTGTAAACTTTTTTTTGATACTTTGTATTGAACTCGCGCCTACTAGCATACCTAGAAGGCAACGATCTCCTCAGTGACCGACAGTACGGGTTTCGCCGTAATAGGTCTACTGGGGACCTCCTAGTGTATGCTACTCACATTTTAGGCGAGGCCATCCAGAAGAACGGAGAAGCGGTCGCCGTCTCTCTGGACGTCTCGAGGGCATTTGACAGGGTCTGGCATGCGAGCCTTATAAGCAAGGTTTCAGCGTATGGTATATCTCCTGGTCTGATCGGCTGGGTAACGGACTTTCTGAGCCACAGATCTCTCCGAGTAGTTGTCGACGGGTGTTCCTCGGAACCCTTGACAATAAATGCCGGAGTGCCTCAGGGGTCCGTTCTTTCTGCAACCATGTTTCTGCTGCACATTAATGATCTGTTGAAGCCCGTATCTATGGGTATGCAGACGATAGCACAGTTGTAGAAAGATATCTGCCGAGTACTCGGGCTAGTCGAGATCAAGTACAGTCTGAAAGAGAAGCCATGGTGCAACGTTTGAATGACAAACTTCAGGCAGTCTCCGCATGGAGCAATGCCAATCTTGTCAAGTTCAACGCCACCAAAACGCAGACGTGTCTATTCACCGCCAAAAGGAGCCCTTTCACCTTGGCTCCTACTTTCCAGAATGTATCCTTGGAATACAGTGACCGGCTTCAGTTGTTAGGCTTAGAGATTTCCTCGAACCTCAACTTTGGTCGGTTCATTGAGTCCAGAGCAAGAGCAGCAGCAGCAAAGCTTGCCGTTCTGGCGAAGGTTCGGCAGTACTTTACACCGGGACAGCTTCTTGTTTTATACAAAGCACAGATCCGGTCGTGTGTAGAGTACTGTGGTCACATATTTGCTGGTGCCGCAAAGTCTCATCTTGCGGTTCTGGACTCAATTGAGAGGCGAGCAAAGAGACTTATAGGCGATCCCGAATTGGTCGGAGCCGACCTCCAAAGCCTTGAGCACAGGCGTAGAATTGCTAGCCTCTCAGTATTTTATAGGATACATTTTGGTGAGTGTGCGCTGGAATTACACAATTTAATTCCCCCGTCCCCCTTCCATCACCGGACGTCCCGACGCACGGCAGGTTTTCATCCTTTTGTTGTGGACATTCCACCTGTCCGAACGAAGCGCTTTGCTTCCTCACTTTTACTGCGTACAGCAAAGGATTGGAACAGCTTGCCTGCGTCGGTATTTCCGACCGAATACAATGTGGGTGTCTTCAAGCGAAGAGTGAATAGGTTGCTAGGGTAATGCGCCTTACCACCTAAGACTACATTCCACTTACCATCAGATGGAATGTAGTCAAGCATTGCCCTAAATCATATAAAAAAAAATAAAAAAAAAATATTAAGTGCAGACAGTATTTGATTTTCTGTCACTGGCTCTTGGACAAATATGACATCTTCTGGCTGTTTGCTCGACGTATCTTTTATTTTTTATACTATCTTATATATTATGCATATTATTGATCATAACCTTTTTAATAATCGTTACTTCTATTTGAGACTAAAGTAATTGGCGTATATAAGTTTATATATTAATTAAAAATACGTTTTAGTCAATATAATTTATGACCATACAATAGCATGTAGTTAAGATTGATGCCAAGACTAAGTAAGGTAGTTTCTAGAAGTACATTTTTATTAAATACAACTTTATCTACATGTATGTATTAAATTATTATATTATAAATGCTAAATCTTGTATGTTCGTTTGTTTGTATTTCACTCGTTTACGTAAAAACTGCTGAATCGCATTGAGAGTTCAGTGTTAAGCATTAAGCATCCAGCATCAATTATTAATCGTCAAGCATAAAGTGTTAAGTATTAAGCTTTAAGCAATAGGTGTCAAGCAGTAAGCACAAAGCATTTGTAATAAAGCATTAAGCATCAAAATATAAGCATAAAGCGTCAATTATTAAGCGTCAATTAATAAGCGTCAATTATTAAGCGTCAATTAATAAGCGTCAATTATTAAGCGTCAATTAATAAGCGTCAATTAATAAGCGTCAATTAATAAGCGTCAATCATTAAGCGTCAATCATTAAGCGTCAATCATTAAGCGTCAATTAAGCATAAATAATTAAGCGTCAATGATCAATCTTTAATTTCAATTATTAAGCGTCGATTAATAAGCGTCTAGTAATAAGACTAAGTAAGGTAGTTTCTAGAAGTACATTTTTATTAAATACAACTTTATCTACATGTATGTATAAAGTTATTATATTATAAATGCTAAAGCTTGTATGTTCGTTTGTTTGTATTTCACTCCTTTACGTTAAAACTGCTGAATCGCATTAAGAGTTCAGTGTTAAGCATTAAGCATCCAGCATCAATTATTAATCGTCAAGCATAAAGTGTTAAGCATTAAGCATTAAGCAATAGATGTCAAGCAGTAAGCACAAAGCATTTGTAATAAAGCATTAAGCATCAAAATATAAGCATGAAGGGTCAATTATTAAGCGTCAATCATTAAGCGTCAATGATCAATCTTTAATTTCAATTAATAAGCGTCAATTAATAAGCGTCAATTAATTAGCGTCAATTATTAAGCGTCAATTAATAAGCGTCAATTATTAAGCGTCAATTAATAAGCGTCAATCATTTAGCGTCAATCATTAAGCGTTAATTAAGCATCAATAATTAAGCGTCAATGATCAATCTTTAATTGCAATTATTAAGCGTCAATTAATAAGCGTCAATCATTAATCTTCAATCATTAATGGATAAGCACTAAGCATGTAGCATTAAGCATGAATCATTAAGTATTTGGGATAAATCATCAAAAATAAATCTTCAAGCAGTAGCTATAAAGTAAAATTGAAATATTGAATAAGCGAAAATAATAAAAAAATATATTTCTATACAAATTTTAATAAACTCGTTGTTGCCTAGAAATGAAACATTTTTGACATTGACAGTGTTAACATAAACAATGAAGAAGAGTGAGTTACGTATCGCATTGTAGTGTGTGTAATGCTTAATGCTTTTCAATTAACTAATGAGTGGTAACTCACTTAATTTGTTTAACGTTTTTATTTACTCTGGTTAGATCAACTGGCACTGCGATGCATGCACCGTGCCCTTAGAAATCACTATTTGTGGTATGGTTGGGGGTCCTGTTGCCTTCTACAAATGCGGCGAAGTGATGATGGCAAACTCCCGCGTTTTCCTCGTGAACGGTTGTTACTTGCGGTGCCTAGTCTAGCTTTCCACAGTTTATATAAATATTTATTTTTGTTTAAGCACTTACGTCAATAAGCCTTCCCATCGAATTGATTGCTATGGCTCTAGTTAGTAATAAATTGCTTACACATTATTAACGTTTGTGAAACAGTAATCACAATTAAAATTACCCTGCTAGGTTTGTGGTGAGAAAAAAACACTCATTAATTTTATAATACACTATTATTAAACTTTTTATCAATTTTATTAAAAAAAATGTATAGAAGAAACAAATGAGTCTTAAAAAATATATATGTTACACTATATACAGTTAATAATTTATTATTTTCTTCGGATACTTTTGTTATCCGTATTTATATGTTTTCTCTTTATTACTATAGACAGTATAGGCTCTACAATAATACTTAATATAACACCAACACCATTTACAACAAATTACTTTAAACACTTAACTTACTACTTAAAAATGTAAATAATTACAATTATCTTTTGTAATAATTATATTTTTTACAATCAAAAATTTTATTTAATAATACTTAAAATCCGTCCACCGTGTTGAGCATGCTGTGCATATTTTATCCACGGTAAAAGGCCCGTCTGGAATAAATAATTATTTAATAAATAGTATTTTTTTCATTGTATTCCATAAAAAAAATATATGTGAAATAAGAGCCAATTTAATTTTTATAATTTAAGTCTTGGTTTTGACTTCAACGACAAAAGAAGTGAGATCTAAACGGGTGTTAAATTCAATTGTCAGTCATGTTAGACATGTTTATGTTATGTAGTTTTGGATAACAAGGGCGTAAAGAATAGCTCCAAATGGTTTGTGGCTCCACATGCTTGCCAGTTCTGTTAGCTTGTACTTGACAAGAGTCACTACCTGGTGTCAAAATATAGGATATATTTAGTCATATCAGGCTTATTGAGTTATGTTTAATAAATTTAAAATGAACAATTAATCAATATGTGATTTGAACCTGTAACCTCAGGTTCAAATTGAGTTACCGAATCGATCTCATAGCACCACAATGACACGTCTTCATAAATTTATCATTTAATATTATAAGTCATTGTCCAAAAGATGGACATAGATTCAATTATATAAGTTTTTACGGCCGGTTCAATGTTAATAGTACACAAATTCATTTTAGGCTTAAAGGAGTAAATAGAAATAACCTATTTGGAACCATTCAGTTGAAGGTATTCCAGACTCTTCTCGCGCTGACACTATAGCTCCTCTCATAGCAAATGGTATAACTATTCCCATACACGCTGCTGGTTCTCCCGTCGCTAGAAAAAAAATAGTGTTGCTATCTAATTAATAAATTAAATATAATATGAAAAACAATTTTTACCTACGAGTACTTAATCCAACATTATCATCGTAATAAATTTTCGTTAAATTATGTTACATAGAATAATAAAAAAAAGTGATATTTCATACTGGTATAAATGGTTTTTAATTGTCTAAAAAAGTAAATTTACCCTTTGAACCAAGAAAGGCTTCATTGCTAAATGATCGTTTTCTGAAGGATATTCTAAAGTCTTGAGGGATATCCCTAGCACCAGGTACCCAATACTCCCACGTGCGGTCTGTAAGAAGCTCCCCATTCACGGGCGAGTGCACAATATTTTCCGTCGTCCAGTAACCGATAATGTTGTCTTATAATAAGGGATTAACAAAATTCACAAAACCAAGAAAAAACCAAGAAACCAAGGCCAGAAAGGCCAGTGAAATACTTAAATCAAAATTAGTTTTAGCAAAAGCACAAGTGAGCTAGAAATTCAAAGAAGAGTTAAAAATCGTGGAGTTTCAAAAAAATGTTTTAAAGCGATATGCCTGTAAATCTTACAAAAAAATATGGACTCGTATCTTAATTTGCGCAACTTATAAACAAAGTTCCAAATAGTCAAATAGGAATGGAAAGAAGAATGCTTACCATAAAAAAATATATAGAAAATCAGACACGTTAAGATAAGATCTAAAACAAAAGCAATAGATGCACTTAATCACGCACGAAAAAAAATGGAAGTGGGCTGAACATATCGCGCGGCTCAAAGAAGACAGATGGATCTTTACATTTTAATACCAAATACATGGATAAAGGTTTACCTATACTTTTTTATAAATTAAAATGGGGATCTCAAAAAATATTATATATACAAGTATACTCACTTGACCGATATCGATATTAGGATTGATACTTCTACCGACGTCTTCAATTAAATCAACTCTTAAAATCTCCCACTCTCCTGTTAATACGTCTATTTCAACTTCAGCTACTGTAACTCCATATATTGTTTGCTTTATAGCATCATCTGGACTAACAAAACTGTGTACTTTTAAATCAATATTCATAGAGAACGCTTTTTGGATGAGCTCTGTCCAGGTAGGGTCTTTAAGTTGTAGCCGTGCTGGTTCTAATCTCTTTAAAAGTTCTTTACAACATTTTTGAACACCTATACCAACATTTTGAGTAGTCACACTCGCTAGAGATTGACTATTGTTAGGTGCCTCGACAGTGTTACTACCTTTTATTTGAATTTTTTCCAAAGGTATCCCCAAAAAATAAGCGCATACTTGAATCGCAATTGTATTCATTCCTTGTCCCATTTCAATTCCTCCGTGTGTTATAGCTACAGACCCGTCATCTTTAAAAATGCTCATATTCATATCGAGATACTTCGTTTTAATTGCATCCCATCTAAGAAAAGATACCTTCAATCCTCGTTTCTTCCACCGATTTTCAACATTAAATTTCTGCACTAATACTTTTCTTTCATCATATTGAGAGTCAACTTTGATTCTTTCTATCATTTCTACCATTTCGCTATATTTATTTGTATCCAAGTTTGATAAACGGACATTAAACGAGTCTAAATTCATTTCATATGCAATTCTTTCTACCATGGTTTCAGCCATAGCAACATGCTCCAAACTACCTAAAAATATATATTAAATTGTAAAATAAAATCGTTACTTGTTAAAACGTAATTATATGAATATATTTTACATCACTCTTGTGTCACACTCTCAAATAAAAGTTCCGTGATCAGATGTAACTCATGATTGCTGTCAACTTATGGTACTGAGTGCATTTTTAATTAATAGAGGCGATTGATTATCGTTAAAGATAGTCATTGTATTATAAATCTGGTATAAGGTACTGTAATATTAACTAAACCATAACACCTGGTGCTCTACAAAAACTATTAGACGGTGTGTCGGTCTTGACTTCGAATGATCTATATTTCCATGATTCACTTTTGTAGGCATTATTATAGACTGGAATGCCAGACTCTAAAATAACCTCGTTAATAATACATCCGCTGTCGCTATAGAGGTCGAACTCTAGATATTGGATCACTCCCTTCTCATCCACGCCAATCTGTATGATTTTTTTATAAAAATAATAATGAACGGTTTTATTTTACATCGTATTTAAATTAAGCTATTTAAAAATTCGAATTACCTCATAATTAGCTGAACAAGGCGATCTCTTGCCCGTAGCTCTCATGTTAGTCCTCAATGACTGCAAAAACCGACAAGGGCGATTTAGCTTATGAGCGACTAAGCTACTAGCTAATGCAACAGGAGTAGATCTAGAAATCTTGTAACCATAGGCACCGCCAAGGCGCCGGACGTATATATCGATTCTAGAAATCCATTTTGTATTTTTTTATTACAGTTATTTTACCTTCAAACTGTTTTCGATTTTTTGTATAACATTCTTTGAATTTACCTGTTTTCGTCGATTAACAATGTTCTAGAAGTTGTAACTTGCACATTGTCCATTCCTTGAGTTGTAGTATAAACGCATAACCCTTCTTCGGTTCTGTGTGTGATACCGACTAAAGTTTCCATCGTAAAATAATATTGGGAATTCATGTTTTGTTCGCCTTTGATAACTTTTACAATATTTCTACCTCTAGCAGTTGACTCCCTGCTATCGTAAAAGTACACTCTATCAGGAAAGCGTTTGGCAATTGCAATTTCAACAATCGGCTGTTTTATATTACAATACTTCACATCAACCAAGCTAACAGCTTTCTCCAAGATATTTTGATATTTTGCAACAATAATACCGAGAGGTTGATTGTAATATTTAACTTCTCTCTCACATAGGATTTCTTCATCTGATCTATTTTCCTTATCTCCTTTCAATACGAAACTGTTTTTACCTGGGATATCAACTGCGGAATAAAACGCAATTACCCCAGGTTCTGCCTGAAGATTAAATATGAGGTCTATATTTTGTAACACTTATAATACATATTTAGAAATTATTGAGCATTTAAATATTATTTTATCTTTTGTAATTAGTATGTTTATAATAAATATAAAATGAATCATCATACCAAAGCTTTAGTAGCATCAATTTTAGTGATAGTACCAAGTCCGACCGTGGTTAAGACAAATGCGGCATAGACTTCTTGTGGTAGCGTAGGTAAATCTTCCGTGTATTCTGCTTCCCCAGAACATTGTAACTATTTTAATAAATTTATTGGATGTAATCAAAATGGTATTATTAAATCATTTGTTTAGTTACACATACTTTTAATTATAAACTTACCAATGCGTCAAGTTTTGGTATTTGCTTATTAATCGGCCAAATGTCAGGGTTAACTTCAAATGATTGTTTGCCATGTGACACTGGCCGAGTTCCATGAATTTTAGATGCACCAGAAACATAATGAGAATCTAATTTTTTGCGAGGACATAGTGACAGGAGACCCTGATTTTTTTTTGGTTATTAATAAAATAAAATTTTTGCTCTTTTCCTAATAACATTAATATGATACTGTTGATTAAGTTTTTTGGATTTTAGTATTAGAATATGTATTTTTTTAATTTTAATATTATTTTACCTTATAGAACAGTGCCAAAGCAACCTGTCGTCTATATTGTGCAGGCGAATCTGGCAACCCCCCTGTCACCACCAATTCCATGTTCAGTATTTGCAGCGCTCCTTGCAGGGTCTCGTTCTCGAATATTCGTCTACTGACCAGATACTGTTCGGTCTTCCAAGGTCTAATATATGGTGGTGTAAGGCCGCCAAAAATAATTCTACAATCTTTCACTATTCCAGATTGATCGATTTTGTACCAAAATCCAGCATGAACTAGCGCGTGTGCATTTTGACTTCGAGGCATAATCTGAAAATAAGCTTTTATAATTCATAGTTAGTATATCTTTAAAAATGAAACTGGACGGGGCTTAAAAAGATATAGATTACAAATGAATCATATGTCATACAGATATACTTTTAGTATGGATGTTTGTGTGTTTATTTATTATGTAAAATCTACAGAACAGATTGACATTTGGATGTCTTTGTTGTAAAGCTTAAAAACGCTTAAAAATACTGCAGCTACAAAAAAACGTACTTTTAACAAAATATGCGTATTATAACACATATTCACTAATCTTAAAACACAATACAAACAACTTAAGCTTACTCAAATGTATTTAGTGCCAACAGTTAATAGTTTGCGGTTCTTTGTCAAAAAGATGTAACTATTCTAATTATTCCTTACCTTATACGTTACTATTTTATACTCATCATTTAAAGGTGGAAAAATTACGTTTTTAATAATCTTTCCAATCATATTTTCTTTGAGATATTCTTGCATCGTTATTATTTTATTGTCTTTCACTCCTGATACTGAAAGAAAGTGCCTTATTTATAAAAAGGTGGTAATATACTTTTCTAATCTTTTCTTTTTGTTAAACTTAAAGAGTACTGTGGCCCGAAGAACCCTTTGATAACTTGGAAATGTGAGAGCATCATAACACTAGTAACCACTCAGTTAGTTATTCTACCCTCTTTTTTGCTTAACTTCTAATTTATTTTGTTCTTTCCTATAAAATACAACTGTAACTAAAAGAAGAAAAAAGTAAAAACAAGGTAAAAGAGTATCGTTGTGGAGTTTCTTCTCAGATATTCTAAATGGACCATCTTTTTGGAACTGTTCAACTAGACTAACTTTTTTTGTTCACGTTTTTTAACTACAATGTATGCCTGTTTAACATAAAACCCTTAAACTTTGAACTCCGTCTACTTGAACTGGAAAAGAGCCTTAAAAGAGGTTCGAAAGTTTAGTTCAACTCTTACAATCAAGCACTTTATGTCTAATACTAAGACTATGTCTATCTGTAATAATATAATTAAAAAATTAAATAAAATTATATAAAAATGGTCAGATGTTTCCAAATAGGTGTAGGGCTTAGAGTATATACATACATACATACTGTGTGTAAACAATAGAAAATTACGAAATCTTTAGTTAAAATTAAAGTCAATCACCATATAGCATATAAAACGGAACGTGAGGAAGGAAAGAAATTTATGATTGTATGACAAATAAATAAATAATAATAATTAATTTATAATCGGTCTTGTTCCCTGGTTTTACATGATTTGCTGGATGATCTCCACTGTTGATGATCGTAGCTTAGTAAATCAAAATATTATCAATACAATATTTATCAATCAAAAGAATTACTTTATTTTTGTGAAATCCATATTTGTGGAAAATTTTTATTGGCAGAACTTCAATTATTTTCAAAAATAAATACTCAATTAAAATAGAGACAAGAGACTTCTAAAAATATTCAGAATTTTGAAGTAAATTATTTTGGAGACTGTTAATGTAGTGATGAAAACTGTTTTAATTGACTTAAAACTAAGTAATTAAGTAATCGCAATAAAAATAAAAAGCCATATGTGTGACAAATATAAGAATACTTACATATTGTCAATTGCGCCCCTACAGTTGTCAGTAATATATAAATGTCCGACATAAATTCAGGGTAACGATTTTTTAAAATTAAATTACCTGCGATTGTTGCTGACTGCAAAAACAGAACCAAGGATCAATTTATTAAAACTGAAATAAAAAATATTTAAACATTCTTACATTTTTAATAGTGGTATGAGCAACTTGTTCCAGGTGTTCATTTAGTACATTAAGATACTTTAAATCTTCTTTTTCGCCTACTTTTTTGAAAATGTTCATAAGATCAGTAAGCGTCGTTGCGGCTCCCACGACCAAATTCTGATCTATATAATATCCATGCAGTTCTGACACATCATTTATATTGATTAAAAGTCTCGGATATTCCAGTATTGGATAAACTCCTGAAATCAAAAACGGGGTTACTTATTCTAATTAAGAAAATAAAACTAACTTGTTTTTAGCTTCATTTACCTTTAGCCGTATTACCAGCTATTAACATGTAGGATTCTGTCCCTTTGTCTTTCCAAAGTGCAAAAATGTTTGATACAGTTGCAGCTTTATACCAATCTCGATTATCACTCAACACAATATGAAGCATTTCATTATCTACATCTTTTTTGGATATAATACACCAATCGGATTCATCACAACTCTTCCACCGTGATTGACCAAATTTTTTACATATGTTTAAGTCCTCAATGTCCAGAATATCCCGAGAAACAGGAGCGTCAGACGCAAACTTCTTAAACGCTTCTAAAATCGGCCTGTATCCAGTACATCTGCAGATATTTCCACCAAAAGATTTTTCTATCTCAAGCATTGTTGGTTTTTTATTTCTCAGAATACTGAAAGTATATATAGACTTTTTAAACTATTTCTATAACTATTTATACTAACTTTATACTATCTATTATATACTTTTTTAATATATATATATTAAAGAATACCGTAATGAATTCGCACGATGAGGATATAGGTAACCGGTAAAATTGAAACCTATTGACCTCAATATCTGAAGCCCTAATATAGTTATAATAAATTATTTATCATTAAATTAAATATATTTTTATATGGGACGGAGGTGACATCAATTCTGATTCTTTTAAAAACTCTTATCCTTTATTTTTTTAGTTTATTATTATAATATATTTACTCATATTAAGCCCGTTTTTATATCTAAACGAGTTAAAATATAGGAATATGCTGAAGATATTGGAGGTTAGGCATTTACCAATGTTTTCAATAATTCCACACATGTTACTTTACTCTAATATCTTCCAGGGTTTTGGTCTATTGGCGTTCTTAAAACAAAATACTTAGGTATGTATTAGGTATTCACATCTGTGATTTTTTAATATATAAAATATTTTCACCAAATATTGAAAATCATTGACATTTAAATCAATGATTCTCATGAATGAATCAATCGATGCTTGATGATTGATCAATCGATAAACAAATTGATTTATAGAAATCATACGTTCACTAAAAATTTTAATACTGAATTTTAATAATTTTGTGGAACTTTACCCAACAAACCTGTTAGGTCTTGAATACGTGCAAGGTTGGTATTTTTTGATTACCTATACATAGCCATCACCCATCCCGGGCTGCAATAGCCACACTGCGACCCATTGGTTTCAGCAAGAGTTTTCTGCAGCGGATGGTAACCTTGGAGACGGTTGCCAACCTTCTCAATCGTGGTTATGTCCCACTCGTTGCATGACGTTATTGGTACCAAGCACTACCACGAAAACAAGAGGATTATAGTAATTTTTAAATTGGTCAGTCATTTATAAACAGGTTACCCATTTATAGCATTAGCTTATTTATTAGCTTAGTGGTCTGTTCGAATCCCACACAATTCATTGTCTGATCCTTAGATTGTTGCTAAGAGTAGTCCATATCTAGAAATTTGGTTAGGACTTACATTTGTTACCTGATCGTTCAAATAAGTTACTTATCAGAACTAAAGAATCAATATTTTATTAAAATACATCTCAAGCTAAACTTAAAAAAAAATATTCTATTTCTTACTTGGTATACTTTTTACAAATTATACGTATGATAAACGGTCTCCATACATAATATTAAGATAGTACAATAATAACCGGTTTTAATTGTAAATTCTAATTTAATTATTTGACTTTTAAATGGTTATTATAATTTGCATATGATTTCTGGGGAAACAATTTTTTAAACTACATATTTAAATGACATACCCATTTAAAAATGTATTTAAAAAAAATTTGTTTGAATTGTCTGAATTTAGGTAGTCCCTGTGACAGAAATATTCATGTAAATTATACGACATCATATTTAATTGAGCGTTTGATACTGAGGAATGATCAACTAGTGACGAAGATAGCGGAGGTGTTATGTGGAGGACTATAACAAAAAATAGAGACCAAAGTCAAAAGGTAATTGAACGCAGTTTCGGATCGAAATCAGTTCCCAACTCGTGTGAGAACTAATATATCAGTTAGCTGAAATAAAAGATCAGTATAAAGTAAGCTACAATATTTTAGTAAGAGAGCCAAATGAATGACAAAACCCTTCTGATTTTCATGGCTCCTAGTGAAAAAAGCCCTCACAGAATTGACTCCTTGGGATTCATCTCCCTGGCTCTTAGTAACGTTGACAATACAGGCCCCGCATCCTCCCTCCAGACACATGTACTTGGTGCCGCGTAACTCCAGGTGTTTCCGCAGGTATTCCAGTAGAGTGGTGGAGGAACTCACCTCACTGCCCACTACAAGAAAAAGTAAGAATTACTTTAATAAGTACATATAAGTACATTAGTAATAGTATAATATTATGTCGAATTGATATTCGATAATGTCTAACAAATATACTGTACTATGATTAGTATAGTATATTTGTTAGAAACGTCGATGAACTTAGTAGTATACTGTATATGTCTTGCATAATACACCAAGGGGAATATTATAACAATAAATTTTATTGACCCTGCCATAAATATAAGTTTTAATCCTACCAGAGCACTGGACACCGTTAACTTGAAAATTAATTTTATCCATGACTTCACTCAGCACGCTATAGAAACTAAATGGATAAATACCTATATATTACCAAATAATTATATTGTTGTAAACGTGTGCCTCTACTACAATAATAATGTAACACGACAGTAAAAATGTGAAATAAATTTTATTTTATTACCTTTCGATAATTTAGTATATATATATATATATATATATATATATATATATATATATATATATATATATATATATATATATATATATATATATATATATATTCCAATGAGCCATCGGTTCTGATACTTTTACTATCCATATTATTACAGCAATAAGAATTAAAACGAGTTATATAAATATTTTGTATTCAGTTACTTTTTATTTTAGTCTTCAATTCAGAAACACTTTTAAACTATTTATTGTAATATTTGGTAGAAGTTACCAAACACTTTTCTAAATATTACAAACTTCATTATAATTAATTAGTCCATAGCCCACACACTAACCTTTTGTTTGAAGTGTTTTACTGTCGCAAGCAAAAATACTATTACCAAGGATCATATTTTCCTTTAATCCGCAAAGCAGTCGTTTTAGTTTTTTTACTTATTAACATATATGTAAAAATAATAACTTAATCACACACAATATTCCTTAAAATAATGAAATATGTTATCGTAGATAATGCTTTCCGCCATTTTGCTTACTAAGCTAGTGGTAGTAATAATTAAATAATTAATGGTAGTAATTTATTATTAATGGTAGTAATAATTAAATTTGTTATTTAGTAAATCGACAAAATAAAATTTCAATAATAATAAAATTGTTGAAATTCTCGAAAGAATTAGCAATTATTCACAATTATCTACTTCTGAAGAGATTCAGATTCAAATCAAATTCAAATCATTTATTTGACGGACTCGCTGTAGATTAAACGGGGTGCTTTAATAGTGCTTCTACTTTTATAGGACTTCGAACCGTATTTACTCCTTCAATTACGTTACCGAGATACTAAATAGAGTATTTAAAGAAAAGATACTTTTATTGCCCAGTTTAACATTGGTTAATTAATAATCCGGGAACACGCAGAGCAATTAAAATTCTTTCAAAAGATAAAGGACCGTTCGAGTAGTCACGGCATTTGCTTATGACGTCATCCATATAGACCCAGGCTACATTATCATCATTATTAGTATTAAAGTCAGTAATAGCACTACCAGGATTTAATTGTTGTCCTAAAGCATGATTTATTCACGTTTTTTATTTTGTATTCGTATAACCCTGCTAAAGTTAAAAGGACCTTTTTCCCTAAAAAGCAGCCAGAGGTTGGAATTTGGTAGAACCAAGGAGCCATACCAAGTGTACCAAATTATTTAATATTAGTAATTAGCGAAAATCTAAACGTTTTAACGGAAACTTAACCACTAATAAAAAGGTAGGAATAGCTAGTAAGTGAACTTTTTAGTTAATTTATTTCAGATTTCTTGATTAGATTAGGTATAATAAAGTTTTTCTAGAATTTTAATTTTATTTTGTAATCCTATAGCACGACGATGTGTTATCAAATTCACACTATTTCTAATCACGATTACACTTAAACCAGCAAGCAAACTTGCACCTATCAGTGTTTTTAGTGAAATAAACGGGAATACAGCCTATGTCTTGTAAACAAATGATGACCGGATTTATATCTCATGTAGGTTATTTATCAGCAATTGATCCGCGAATGACAGAACATTCGGCCCCTCTATCAAACATGTTTTTTTAAATAACGTCCCCAACTTGAATCCGCATATTATTTAAATTTGATTTATCCTTACTAACTGTATTTTTTTTTATTAATTTGTTTTTCACAAGGAAAGCATATTTCAACAGTATGCCCTGCTTTGAGACTATACATATAAGAATTATTACTATTTGAGCTACCAGTTGATTTCGAAGATGTAATTAAATGATTACTTTCTATTGAATGGACGAGAATGAAGAGATATTTTTTTGCTGTAGAAATTATTATAAGAGTAACCCAGCCTTTTAGAAATTCATAGTATAAGTTATTATGGTTATCGAATGAAAACCTTCTGCTTTTGAATGTGGAGCTAGGAACTCTGAGGAATTATAAACATGGTCTCTAAATGTAAGTACATATATATCTCGAGCAAAAACTTTCTGACTCGAATGTAGTGATAATAATTTAAACGCTCGCTCCTTCCAGGTGGGTGGAGCACTAAACCGTTAAGAAGACGGTTCCTTCTTAACGGGACAAACCTTCTTGCGAAGTCAAGTGCCAATAATTTATTTAAGCTATTAAAATATGATCACACCACTCACGAACGCCGAAGCCCGTGATGGCAAGAATATTCGTCCTTTATCTTCACTTTCAGTTATGTATGTATCATGATAAATAGAAAATTGAATCAAATATAATTATAATTTAACATTTTATCATACGCCAATTCCAGCGGCAAAATATATGTCCAATAGTATCTGTTAGGCCCATGTCAAACAAGATATTTTTCATCCAAGTACAATCAAGTTCTCATATCATCATATTCGCGGTCGCTGATCTGTGATTATCTCTCTCATCAATCAAAGTGTCAATCTATTCGCATTCGCATATAAATATAATAATCTAGCGTTAGATGTAATTATTAACAAATATACCTTAGTGTAAGCAGTACCTAAATAGGAACAAAGCTCAGACAAAAAAGGCTTTCTAGCTGATTGGCCTTGCTATTGACATTCATTAATTGTTAATTAGAAAATAAATAATTTGACGTTTTACATATAATAACTAAGCGCTTCATTATCTCTGGCTACAAAAAACAATTTAATATTTCTACCAGTCTTGCTGCAGCTGCGACACAAAAATCAATAACGATGAAGCGCAGGTATATTACTTAAAAATAGTATTAAAAAATGACAGACCACATTAATCACCATATCTTGTATAATGGATTGTAATGCTATAGAATTACTTTTAATGACAAATTTGCGTTTATTTTAAGAAGTGTGTTTAAAAAAGTATTATAAAGTAGTGGTGAATTTAACATGAGAAATGCTCTATATTTTGAATATTTTCTCGTGGCCCTTAATCCATAAAGAGAAATTAAAGAACCAAATACACCACCGAGTAACACTTGAACAAATAATAAGAATGTCAATCTGTTGTGTTATATTCTAGTTTATCCGACAATACAGATTTGTTAAAAAATAAATAATAAACTCTAAAAGTTAAAGTCGTGGCATATAATCAAAAGTTATGTAATTAAAAGTTAACATGATTTAATTCTTACCTTGAACAATTAAATGGGTAAGTTATATATTTTTTACATATAAACTAATTTGTAATTTTTTAAATAAATAATGTTGTTTAAAAATAATATGTAATGTAAATTCAAATTTATGTTATGCAAATAAAAATACCCGATCGTAATTAACATGGATACTGATAATTTTAACAATATATTGTGGATATTGATTTATAATTTTAATAATATATTATAGATATTTTTAAAATTATAAGTATCCATACCGACATTTAAAACAAATAAAATATTAATTCATTCTTTCAATAATGTAATGACTTAAAGTTTGTACTTTTGACCCAAATACAATGCCTTACCATAACGTTCGAGGTATATAAGTGTGTTACCATTCGAATGTATAGCTCACGGACACAAACTTAAGATATATTTTGTGACTCTAGGCCCTTCCTTGACCTTTTAATTATTCAATTAAATCTCCTGATGTTTTGTTACACTTATTGGCGTTGCTAATGATTTGCTATTATGTTATGACAGGAATCGCTTCCGTATTTTTAAAATATTTTGAAATTGTTATCTTTCCTTTAATAACTATAGTATAATGACTTAAGATCTGTACTTTTAACCCAAGTAAAATGCCGGAACATTACGTTCGAGGTATACAAGTGTTTTAAGATTCGCATGTGTAGCTCACGGACACAAACTTAAAACGTATTTTGTGACTCTAGACATTTTAATTAATCAATTAAAAACTCCGAATAATAAGGAAATTTTCGCATGCATACGTATTTTACTTAAGAGTTTTATTTGTGTGCAGGGTCATGTAAGGTGTTAGCGGTCACGAAAATTGCTATCGGTCACGGTCGCCGAGGAACTGCCGGGTGCTAATCCCCCTGAAGCTGCCGAGGAAATTTCGGGGGCGTACTCGGAACATTCTTAGTTATTGATATATAAGAACTAAATATTTTTATCTAATATTAGATACTATGCTTATCCAACACCTCAGACCTAAACATAAGAGATTTTCCTATTGTATAAACACACTGCTTATTAATTGACCTCACTACAGTTCTATGTATTATGTATGTATATAAATTTTCCAGTAAACTAAAAAAAAATGGATAAATGATAAAATAACTGTACTCTTATACAAATAAAAATTATTATTAATACAGTAGCTCAATTCGCCAAACAAATATGTATTATTATCTACTACAGAGGTTTTTATATATTAAATAATTGTAAAATAAAAAAATGAACAAGGAGAGTATGTACTCGGAATTAAGTGAATAACATTACCTCGAAATATAAATGGTGTTACTAATAATAGACAGATTAAAATAACAAAGATCTTTAAACGCCTGTAAAATAATACGAATATTACTAAAGAAATTATTGCTAAAATTTGCATCTAAATGGTTTAATAAACATGTAACTACCTTTTAATATTGTGGATATATTCGAGATACTCATAATAATTTGGCAGAGGTATTACGGTGTTTACTATTTAGAATAATATTATAATGTTTAATATTTTATTTAAATAATTATACAATAAAAAGAAAACCGATACGATCTAGAAATGCTATAATGTTTCTAATCCTTCTGAAAGTTCTATAAAACAATTTGTTACAGATAGATGGAAATTTTAAGTAATTAAAATAATAGCATTTTTTTTATCAGGGAACTCTACTATTTTAGTAATTGTGTTATAATGTTAATAGGCTTAGTAAAACAAAAAGTTATTAAAAGTTTTGTAAAAAAATTCGAACTTTGTTCTAAGGAGTTTTCTACGTTCGACTAAAGTATCTATATATCTAATAAGACTTACCTACTTAAGAATAATAAAACAAATAAGAGGCCAAAATTGTCCATAATACAGAAAATTAATATAGTTTAACACGTTTTTGACCTTTAATTCTTTTTATGTAGACATTTTTTCATCATTTATCTAAACTTAACTATTTTAGACGAAAAAAAATATTTGAACCTTTTTCTAATAAAACTTTGGTATTATTTTCCTGACTTCGTAGAGATAAGTTTTTACTTTACCTGTAAAGTTAATTGTATATAATTAAACAAAAAATGTATTTAAATTATTATAAGAAAATACTACAAAATCAGCCAAATGACGGCAAAGTTAAATCATCTCCATGTCTTAGGTAACTCAAATCCAGCAATGAAATAAAACAAAGATTTAGGTATATGTATAACAAAATCAATTTATAGATGACTTAATACTTCGGTCTCTTTTTTTCGAAATGATGACATTTTGATTCCTACTAAATTGCCCCTACATATGTTGTTGGTAATCGTTTAGTTGCTCCGAAATAATTAATATCCCGACTCAGCAGACCGAATCCAGTCATAAACAATTTCCGATTTTCGATACCAATTTGAACTACATCCTGCCCATATTACTATGGTATTTACACAAATAAATATCCGAATAAAACTGCTCCAACGATATACATTGTTAATTTTAATAATAATAATATCACTGGACAACTTACACCAATTGATGTAACCCCTAAGTAAGCTTATTATTTACTGAAGTTAACAACGATACAAATTTATAGAAATACACATTATACATACTGAGAATATATTTAATAAACGACCCGGAAAATACAGACATCTATGCTTATGACATACGTGCCTGTCGGGAGTCAAATCCGAAGCCCTTTGCGCGATACGTTAAACATCTGCACTAACTCGACCAACGGGGCGGTGAATTTCGATTGTTTTTTTTATTTTTCGATAATAAACAGGAAATGGAGACTCAAGTTTTAGTTCCTTTACTAGATAAAAAAATATATCATCAATCTCGTTTCGTCACATTTAATTACTTACCAGTAAACAAATATTTGTGTCCCGCATTTTCGATATTTCTTATATAAAATGTTATTAGATATGAAAAGATTTTTTTTATGTTTCGTAGTATGTTAATATTTTGTAAAACTCTATTTTCACGATACATTTTTATTTATTAAATATTATATAATAAAGTTAATCACTTATTTATTCCTTCAATAATTTAAAATATAAGAAAACTTTTGTGATTTTGTTTGTGATTTTGTTGACACAAATTTTGCTGACTTCTTTATTTCATTTACATTATAGTCATTTATTTATTCATTTATTCATAATTATAAATTACATGTCAAACAGTTTTGGATACTTAATTATTTATATGTCACAATTACACATATAGTTCCATTATAATTTTAAATTGTATACATGTCAAAAATATTATTCATTATATTATGTCAAAATTATATAAATTAATTTGAATGTCAATTTAAAATGATGTTATATATTTAGTCAAATTTTATATTTAAAAATTCATTGTAACTGTAAAAAGACTCCTCGACAAGCCATAGTTTAAATTTGTGTTTGAATGAGTTAAAACTCAATGCGTTCTTAATAGAGTGAGGGATTCTGTTAAATACTTCGGAACCCATGCCCAAGGTAGTTTTCGAAGCCTTAACAAGCCGGTAAGATTTCGACATCAGTCTGTTAGGGTACCGTAGATTATACTTCTGCCCGTCACCTCTACTCTCAAACTCATATCTGTGTTGCATGACGTAAAGTGCTACATTTAAGATAAGTAAACTCGGTAGTGTTAGTATACCCAGTTTCTTAAAGTAAGGCCGGGCTGAAGTTTCTTGTGAAATCTGAGCTAATGTTCGAATTGCTCGCTTTTGAATTCTAAAGACACGTTCCCAGTATACCTTATATATTTTTAGTAAGTTGTACAAACATAAATATAAAGTCCAGAATATACTAAACCATATACATTATATATATATATATATATATATATATATATATATATATATATATATATATATAATATGAAATAGTCCAAAGTATCTCAAAGCAGCGGAGCATATTGTCTATTAATCAAATCTCAGTATTGTGTATGAACAAAAAATATAGTTTTTCTCCCAACGTTAGAGCAAATAGAGATGAAGCTACACGCTCACATAAATCCTACGGCACGGGATTCAATCAGAGTCGTATCCGGCAGATATTTATTTATTTCCAACATTTTTTCATTTATTTCCAGCAATGTCTATGTCGGTAACATATTTACGCTTATCAAATGTAACGTTGTTTGAGAAACAGTTTGTTTTTTGTGTTTCTTTTTTCCAAATTTAATATATTTTTTTATATTTGTTAAACTTGAGGTGCTTGTTAATTTTTTTTGTTGAAATAAGGTTCTTGTGTTTGATGTCCATCTTTTATTTTGTAGTAACCTATTTATTCCCGTCTGTAGGTCAAAATGTATCCGTAGCCTAGTATACAGAAAGCTAGATGGGCGTTACCATCTTTAAGAAATAAAAAGGACCTAGATTTAGAAAGAGGTTGGGAAAAGATTTGTGCATCCGGCCCTTTCACTCACTCGTAAACCGTAGTTAATTAAATTACTATCCCGATCAAGCTCGAGTAGAGCTGCAATCAATTATTATATACAACGAGACTCTACCGTCTCTATCTCATTGAAATATTTTGGTGATCTTATATTTTTTATGAATAATGATGATAATATGATGAAGAATTTAAACGGATCAAAACACTCACAAAAAATAATCATTAATAAATAGTATTTATACCAATATTAATTTTTTATATGCAACACGAGAGGGCGCTGTAACCAATAAGATACTATTCAAAATTATTTTCAAAAGAATCAAGTACCTCCATTTCCGTTAATTTTTCTAATATAATCTTACTGTTATCATGTATACTATATAGTTGGTCATTATATATACTATATAGTAAGGTCCTTATTTATACTATATAGTTCCAGATATTAAAACTAGATGGCGCTGGTAACACACTACATCGCGGTATCGTTTACTCTATTCCAAATAAGATAGCGATTGTTAATATTTTGTAGAGTTGCCATCAGAAGGGTCTTAACTGACTCGACTGAACAGCGGGTGATGATTCAGGACATGATTTCTTTGATTATAATCCGCTCGCTCTTGTCTCAACTATCGCAGAGGCTTGAGTCGAAGATCTGACGCTGTGGCCAATTTTTAACCCCCTTTAAAACTCTCATATTAATTATATCATAAGACATAATGAATCACATTTGTTTTGTTTTGCAAAATTTTGCTAAATATGCATTGCTTTCTAAAATAATTAATTTAATTTATGGATAGACTGTACAAAATTAAAAGTTATTTACCATTTTTCAAAGATTAAAATCGACTCTACATTCGTTTATAGCTAGTGTAATATATTTTTTCATAATTTTAACAATTTATCAATTGTGATATTTTTTAATGTACATAGTTTCATGCTTCTAGATATTCGTAAAACTAATAATTTTAAATATTGTCATAGAAATACCGTATATTATTCTTTTTCTTTGTTCATATAAATTACTAGAAGATAAATGGGTAATATTAAAAAAAATACAAATAAATGTAATTATTTTTTGTTTTGTATAAACATTTAAGATGAATCAGAGCGTCACGCGCGGTGGACCGTCGACAGTCAAGTTCAAGTTGCGCAACCATCTTTAATAATAATGTGTGAAGGTGCATGACCCTACTGTGTTTTTATCTAGAACGTCATGTTTAATTGTCAATTAAATGTTTCACTTTTGTTTATATTTTATTGTTTTTTTTTGTAAAGTAATTTTATATTGCTATATTTAGTAAAAGAATATATATGTAAAATATTATTTCAATTTTCATTTATTTTTTCTTATTTCATTCTTTATTCATTTAACTCTACCATTCATATACATTATAGATTAAATGAAAAAGGTTATAATAATATGTATTTTCTATGATTGAAATACAGACATTATTTCTTTTACTTCACTATATTTAGTGATGAAGTCTATGTTCTTCAATCTTCATACATCGTAGGTAAAATACTTTTAAATAATTGTTTAACAGACAAAACATTTTGGGTCCGGCAGACTAAATGACTTTTAATTTGATTTCGTATTAACTAAAATATTTTAAAAAATCACATTAATCAGTATATTGAGATTTTTTTATTGTTTACTTTATTTCCTTATTATTACTGTTATTAATTTGTTTGTTTATGAGTTCCTCTCAATGGCACAGCGAATTGTGTAAGTGTTGCATGAGTCAGGTGACTAGTGAGTCAACTCTACTTATTCTATAGTGTTGACTTTGTTATGTTTTTAATATATTATAAAAAAAAGAAAATTGTGTCTGGAATAAATTAATTTTATAAATCTATTTTTGCAATACAATTTTTTTTATAAATTTAATAATGAATATGTATTAATATAATATATATCTATATTTTTTTTGTTAATAACTACTAAATGTGTTACACAATTGGAAAAACTATCAGTGGTATTAATAAGACTGATTATATATTTTTTTCGACCTACTGCAACTTATCATAATATATACATCACAATATAATATATTGTATAGCATAGAATTGTCCCAAGTTCTTAGTATCCGAAGTCTTTAATATTTTCATAGCTCATAGCCGTGATAATCTTTGGCGTAACGAAGTAACACGATATGAATCAATTAATCAGTAATTGACCACGACATGTGTAAAAACAAAATAATCATACTATGAATAAAACTTATGATATATTTTTAATTATTATATAGCCAATACGTCACAAAAAAGCCTGCCTATTGCTGTTAAGTGACATGCTTCTACAGCCATCACATTGATATTTGTATAGGGTATAATGTATAATATGACTTAATTATATGTTCATTTATTCTTTTAAAATTTTACATAAACCATCATTATTAGCTATAGAGATGTGTATCAAGTGCAAATATTTCAAAATGAATCTTACATGCGTACGTTTTTTACACTATCGTAACATAGCACCTAGATGAAGTAGGTCACGTGGTCATTGGTTTTCCGTCTGGTTATTTTGTAAATTTGTTACGCTCATTAACAGAAGAGATTCTTTGTAACTAATTAACATTGTAAATATTCTAATTCAGTTACATTGGTAAGAATAAAGCGCTTTTGTTTTCACATATCAGGGGTTTGTAAATAGTAGCCCTGTGAAGAGTCTGCGAAATACTCAAACAATATAGATTACATTCAGCCAGTAAATATATATACAAGCCAGTAAATATCATAGTTGAAGCATAAAAAAAAGCATATTTTTATTTTGATGTTGGCAACGCTTAATAGAATTAACGTTTATGAAGTATGTAGGATTATTTTAAAACTATATAAAAATATATATTTAATGTGTATATATCTTTGTCAAATTTCAAATAATCATTGACATAGGTTATTCAAACCAGATGTTACAAAAGTCAAAATAGAGCCACAATTTTTTTTATATATATATTTAAATAACTTACATTTAATATATTATAATTAACTTTCATAATAGATGTGTTGTTTATCATTTATTAGTTACAATTAAAAGAAATCTCATTTAATTTATTATATTATATACACACAAATTTATATGTTTCTTATCTATTGAATACAGAGATTTGAATTCCATTGTCAACTATCGAATTAATGTTTTGTTACAAATTTCAACAAAAAATATTGTAACAATGACAACGAAGTGTTAGAACACACCAGAGAATCGACTGTCGCGCGACAATAATTAAATATGTTTTAAAACATTTTTCAATTCTAAAATAATGAAAATCATTTAGATATATGTATATTTTTAGGATTCTATTTCATTATCTAAGATAAAAATATGAAACTTCAGTTCACCATTTTATTTTAATCAAATACTAATATAGTAGGTACCTTTTCTTTTTATTTTTGATCTAATGTCTTCATATTCTACCATAACATACAATACAAACTTATTTTATGAAAGAACTTATACTTGTAATTTATACACAATGTCTTAAGACAATCTTGACCTCCTCAGTGAGTTCTCAGCTTAATAGTAATTGTGTATGAATCGGTTCTCATGTCGACTACGCTCTATTGACTTCGAAATAGCACTTATTTGTCGTTACCTTGATAAGTTGTATCCACTACTAATAGGCCTTATAATTTTAACGGTTTATTATACTTTTGCGAAACAAAAAATATACAAATTAAAATAATCTGACATGCTATTTGTTTTTGCGCTTACAACTCAGGGACTTCTGGCTAAATTTATATTAATATTTTTCTGGATGGTTACAAGTTATCTGGACCGGATTTTTTGTCGTGACTTTCTAAAAGTAATCTAACTTAACAAGAAATCGCTTATGAGGGTGAAATGAAGTAACCGGAGGTTCTATTTCGATATAAGCCCTTCTGGAAAGACACTCCCAACTTAAAATTAAAGCAAATAGGGTTCCCTGATCTGAGAAGAATTACACAACAAATTCATCAGGATCTCATTTTTCAGTGAAGTAAGTTTTATCACTGTCAATTTCAGTTCATTTCAGACTGCAAGATGTTAGCAGGGTTGCGGTGAGTAAGGAAGTTTCGTAACAAATTAAACTCAAGAAAAGCCGCAGGCACAGCTAGCTACATAAGCGAATACAATAGAGAAAGGAATATCAGAACTCTAAATTGGCAAGATGTTCAAACACGTAACAAATGTCATTATACTGCGCTACTGCTGTAGCTTCTAATTGGATAGAGCTTCAAGAACTTTAGTTGGTAATAATTTTGGCAATAAGGTAATAACTTCTGAAACGTACCAGTTATATTTTATCCAATTCCGTGCAAATTCCTTATTACGATTCCCTAACTCAGTCTGGTAAAAATATATTTATGATGGTGGATATATATAAATATACTATAGTATTAGAATGTAGATGTATTGTTTGCAAATTTCTCCGAAACTAATTTATCGTTTCCTTTAATTAATTCCACCTCATCGCATTCGATCCGGCATTCTTTGACTTTCGGGGAATTTGAGAACTTGTTTTTCGTTAAATACCTTTCTACGTTATTTATTTGATGATTTATAAATTTACAGAACGTATTTTGAGTGTAATAAATTAATGAGAATGTTGAAAAGAATATAAATCTAAATAAATTATCAATGTGTGTTTTCCGTTTTTTTTTTATGAAACTGTAACATCGTTTATATAAATTCTAATAATTCATATTGTGAAAGTGACAATATGTTCATGTATGCATCCCTTTCCTCCGAAATAAATCAGAGATATGGTGGTAATAGTCCAGAAGAAATGTGTTATATGCTAACACATCCAGTCGGATGTAAAATATCACTCGCATCTTGGGCCTCCATCTTCTATAAAATCGCCGTAAAAGGATCACAAAAAAGGAAAGAAGAAGAAATAAAATCATTTTTAGAATATTAGTTTATAATAAAATGTATCATTATAAAATAAAAAAAAATCTTTGACATATTTTATAAATACAATAAATAAATTATCTATAAGTCGAGTTAATCTTTTAAAATACTTTTATTACTTTGCGGAAAGTTAAAGAGGCAGTTAAAGACCTAAAGCTGGAATGAATTAAACTCATTCAGAACATTCAGAAAATAAAGTGCTCTGCTTAAGTGCTATTTTAGGACATAAGGAATTCAAATAATGAATATTTAAATAATGAATTTATAGCACTGAGATTTGTCTTTAGTAATTTTATAAGGAATGTTTTAATATATCTTATTTACGTAAACAAGGTTAACGCTTTATTTATCCTAGGTATAAAGTACTTCTTTTTAATGTATCTGAATTAGTGTTACTATTAATTATTTCCTGTGAGTAGTATCATATTGACTACAACTACCATTCAATTCGGCTGGACCAGGGTACTACTTCCCATTTAAAAGATGAGTGTAAGATAGCTATCATATTCAAAGTTTCATAAGGTGACGGAAGGAGATGGTTGTCTGACTTCTCTACTTAACTCTTGAACTCTCCTTTCTCCGTCTCTGTTCCTCAAGGATGCCAATGCGTCTGCCACTGCAACTATCCTTATTTCTAGATATGAGTAACCTCTTAATATATGAGGATAGCCGTCTGCTAACTTGATCCAAAAATCAGAAAATTAAACTAGAGACTATTTTCAGTTCAGTCCGATATGAATATAGTCCAGAGAACCCCGCTTTTGGCGACCAAATGACTGGAACAATAGTTAAGTCCCGAAGTACTCTGATGCTGGTAAGCAGATATCTAAACATTGTGATAAGATATTCCAGAATAGTATATAATTAGCTTAGTATATCAGGGGTTATATTACTTACGCTACGTAATAATAAAATCTTATCGAAAACACAAATCAAAATACATATATCAAATGTTAAAAAATATATATTAATTTTGTCAACATATTTATTTTAATTATTTAATTATTATTTTACTATCATACTTTCCTTAACAATTGAATAGAAAATAAATAATTAAATCTAGCTGACTGAATAAACATTGGACATAAAGTGTGGTATAATAAATAAATAATAAATATCTTCTTTTTCATAGAAAATATTAAATTCAAATATTGCTGATGCCTTAAAAAACATTTATTTTTATTAACAAACAGTAAATGATAGTTAATATTTGGTAGATAAAATTATTTATATATAATAATAATCCTAATTTATTCTGCAAATAAACTTGCAAAAAATATTCACATTACCTTCTAAAGTAATTCATTCTTTAATTTATGAATCATTACATGTTATTTATTAGACCACGAAATAGACGGAAGTTTCCACTTCGTTACTTTTCAAATGTTTTCGTTCTGATTTGAATGTTACATTGCGCAAATAAAATGATTCCTGATAAACTAGACCATATATTCCACTCTGGGATATCCACTCAGTTTTCTGCTTATCAGTTTCAGAGGTTTCCTCTAAAACGTAACAGAACACTTCAGTGTGAACTGTAAGTATTTACTAAAACAGTATATATCATAAACAAGTTCAACCTGTCTTTGTTTTTTTCAATACATAAGTCTGATTTCAAAATCATCAGGGCCGAGAAAAAAGTGATTTCAAACGAAAAAATAAGACAATTAAAATGATCTTAAATTAAATGAAGTTGTATTTGTGATTCCTCTCAAAGATATGATCGTAATTTGATACAGCTTGTTAAGTTTGGTGTTGTCTAATTTTAATTAATGTTTATTTTAATCATATGTAATTTAAACACTCAGCTAAGAACTTGAACGATCTATCGTCAAGCAACAATATAGAATAAAATTAAAGTAGATGGAGTTTAAACATTACTCCTCAATTGCTGACAAGATTTGAATGGAAAGTGAGGAGAAGCGAACCCTTAAGCTTGATTTATTCAATTCTGAAGAGAAAAAAATACGGGTATTTCATCTAAAAGATTTAAGATACTTTTAATTTCACAAGTTAGACAGCTTCACCCTCGTTGGTTCGTCCCTAGGTGTCAAGATTTTCTAATATATAAATCATTAAGTAATTATTAAAAAATAATTAAAATATTGTTCATAATAAATTTGTTTATTTAATTTATTTCATGTACCACAATTGGTTATAAAATATACAATACTAACAAAGATATACACATAGGATTTATATTATAGAAAGGTTTTCAAATGTGCGTAATATAAATTATCATTTTTCTAAAATAAGAATAGAAATATAATTATATAATGAAGTATTAAATAAGACAAATACGTATAATTACTACATATACATACATAAATATAGTTTATTGATACAAAGAATCAATATCAAATTCACTTCTTCTATTCTAAACCTAAATGTAAGACACTAGTAGGTCAATAACATAAATCTCTTTGTAATAGTTTCGATTACACTATCATCCAATTATAATTGAACCACGTATAACGCTACAAACTAATTCGATTCACCTAATTTACATTTAAACTCAAGACCTAAGTGCTAAAACCTATATATTTACGAGATAACATTATAGTAAAGGATACACATTTACTTAATGTGTGATTATTACCTTGTCTTACATTTAAAACCTATTTATATAACGGTAAATTATAAATTTATTCCCGCTGATGGGTTATTGACAGCAAATTATCAAAGTATGAATTAAAGTCACTGAGGCAATGTTTTGAACTTAATCAAAGCTGTTATTTCTTCTCCTTTATCGAAAATAAAATACACAAAAAAAAAACAATTGGATATTAAACTTATTTCATAAAACCATGAATGATATTTAGATAAACTTTTGAAATAAATTAAATTATATATGAAATCAATATTTTTTATTTGAAATTAGAAACTTGCCATACTAAGTTTTAAATCTGCAACCTAAAATTTGACAGCGTTTTTGCACCTAAAACGAATAAAATAGAAGCAGTGACCCAAAAATAGCGTTACTGCAAGTTCGGAACATTTTTCACACCAAAAAAGTTCCGCTCTTGATTGTCAAAAGCATTTCCGAAAATCAGAATACGTCAGTAATAGTAATTAATTGTCTTAGTTTAACAATAGCCAAATATTTAATAAGTAGGGTAGGTCAATATTTGTTAATACCGAAATTGTCTATATTCTAACTAATTTGTAATTTTGCAATATTATCATAACATCAAGTTAAATTCAAGTAATTGTGAGGAAGTTTCACAGCTTAAATTTCCTGCTAATGAAGATTTCGTTAAAGATACGACTACAACATTGTTATACGAAATATACTATTTTGTGAAAACTCTTGACAATAGTTCTTACATGATTTGAGCAAAATATCGTTATTAAATCAATTGTAATTTTAACGTTAACGTTTCATATTATTTTTATTATACGTCACGAGTTAAAAACTACATGAACCCCCTCTATCATAGAGGTGTTCATTGTTGGGCTTTATTCACGGGTTCGATTCCCGTTTACAACAAAGTATTTATATAATTTGTCCGTGACTTATATTAGTTTAATCACACATATGATTTAGTATGTTATAAAAAAACGTAACTTGCATATTAAGTGACACCCTTAGTACTAGTAGTTCCATAGTTAAGGAAAAGCATGAAGGCCCACATGTCAAAGAAACTTAATAGAGAAAAAGTATAAAGTAATATATAGAAACAAAAGAATAAATTTATACATTTGTGTAACATGTGTGTAGTTAAAACTGAACTACTAACATTTTAGTGGACATACAGAATAAATAATGACAAATATATGGAATAAAAGTTTGAACATCCTCTGTCAAAAGTTTGGTCTGGTGTTTTCAGATCACGTCGGCCATTGTAATAAATCATATTATCTATCTCTAACATTCACGTAATGCTTTTGTAATGTTAAATGTACTCTCTGTGTAGATATTTTTATAACTACATACTATATTTGTTGAGATTTTGTTCAAATATTAATTAGTACTATTATTAGTGCCGACATATTGTCGGTATATTTTCAATATGGCAATAGTCGCCTGATTTCCGAAAGTCATTACGAACGGACAGTTATTAATTACATTGCATATTAGTATTTTTTTACTTATTAACCGATTTTTTTATATATATTAAGTAATGAAAAATAAATCCATATGGTCTTCGAACCGCGACCTCTTGAAAACCATCCCGTAGCTCGAACCGCGGGTTCGAATCCCTGAACGTAAAGGTTTATTTTTCATTCTATATTTATTTATATTTTAAATAAACTTAACATAACTATACATGTTTACGGATTTTCGAACTTTACAATTTATACTACAATCTCCAACACAGATTTTTTTCAATATCTAAATGTACTAAGGAAAATTTTTCCAATTTCAAATTTTTGAAATCACTATAACAAAGGACTAGAGCTGACCAACAAAAGTACGTAGAAATTAGTAGTCATAAATGTATGTTTGATAATGAGATCGGCCTTACGAAGGACAAGCGGTTACTGTTTTGTGGGAAACTAGCGACTTTGAACCATTCACGTAAGAGTTTACCCACCTTTGTTTATATTTCAAGTATGTGATCTTAACGCTTATGAAATATGTTCGTGTTAGTATTGAAATATTCATATTTTAAGGGAATTAACATTGTATTTAAAAAACACTAATATATTTTAAACATTCATGTTAAATTTTTTATATTAATAAATAGTTTCCGTTAAAGTAGATTTATAATTTCACAAGTTTCAAGCATTCTTAAATTATTATTTAATATTGTTAATTGAAAAACATATTTTGTAATGATGACCAGTTGATGCTGTGGTAACTTTAGCTGCTGAACCAAAGGTTGTGGGTTCGATTCCTACACGAGGGTATTCTTTGTGTGATCCGAGATCTACAGATTGTTGTTCCGAGTCTGGTTGTACGTGTTGTCCATTATTTATATGTTTGTGAAGCCCTTGACACAGGGATAATATAAGTCCTATTACAGGAGTTGTCTTTGAGAAAAACCTTCTAATGTTATCAATGTGAATTAGTCTGTTCTCAATGACGCCGCAACAGCCCGTATAATACAAAACTGTCAACATAACAATACTAAAGTATTCTCATCAAAACAAACGAATTGCAAAACAAACTCTTATTATTATTGAACTCATTTTCATAACAAACCTTAATTAGTCTATAAAACTTTATTATCACCATTAATAATTAATTATAATATTATATATATTTATATTAGAATTCCTTTAAGAGAGTATTTTTACTAAGTTAGTAAAATACTAATTTAGTTCTGAAAACAAAGAAAAACATTTACCTTGATAATTAAATCTTGTTCATTGTACTTAATAACGAATTTAAATGAAGTGTTAATATAAGTATGATAACACGAAAATTTTATTTGCATTTACAAGATGTGGTCTGTCCTAATATATTATATAACACTTTATATCAAATCTCAAAATCTATTTTAGAAATAAATAATTTTAGTAAACTATCTTTTTCTGACAAAATAAACAATAGTTTATTTTCTCAGAAAAAGATAGTAAATAAGATAAATTGGTCACAAAAGTATGAGTTTCTGAGAGAAGGAAGCGAGATGAGAGAATTACGCGAGGCCTGAACAAATCTGTTAATAACATCTTGTAATAAATTGCTATTATTATTTGATCTCAGTTAACCAATGTTGGGAATTAAATTCGTTATGTTATTATAGTAATATTATTTAATATAAACTACACATATCTGATACTAATATTACGAGCTAATGAAAATATTATAAATGTACCAATCATATTAACATTCAAATAATAAAACAGATATACTCATATAAAAATGTTTGGATATGTGAGTAGTTCAAACCAGATAATCCAATAGGTCTCGAAGTATTGTTTGTACAAAAGTCACGAGAGATATCATTCTCTTTGTGAATTGTACTTTGAATTCACTGACATTTCGTTATTCCATTGAGATATCAAGACATAAATACAACTAGACGCAGATATTCGTTAGTTTTCACTAACACAGCATCCATTACTTTAGAATATTAATTAATTATCAGAACCGGACTTCAACAATTTTTGTGTAATTTCGATCCAATACAGATTTACTTCACCACATCTGATTTTACAAGATTATAATGTCATTATGGTTGTTGAATTAATTTCCATCGTTATGTACTTCTCATCCTATTGTTTATTTTATATTTTAAATATGGCTTTATGGGTAAGATAGCTGAAAATCACTATATATATATCAAACAAAATTCAAGAGGGCGAATATCAGTGATTGTAATCTCAAATACTCTACAATAACTATGTACTATGCATAAATAAATAATTGTGATGACTTTAATCGATATTTATTAAAAACATTGAAGCACGAAGCTTACTTAAGTGAGCTTGTGACATTACCTTAATAACATTGTTTATTATGTTGTCATCTCGAACATATTAGAACACAGACTTACGAGTATGTACCAAGATTTCATTTATAATCACATATAAAAATATATTGATTAAAAAGATGCTTCATATTTGAAAACTCCAAAAACGGATAAAACATTTATGTAAATTAATTTAATAATATTCATATTTCCGAGATACTTTGAAATATAACAATTCAATTCTAACAACCCTCTTGGAGTTCCGCAACCATTATCCTTGGACGATGTAAAAACGCTCAATCATCAGCTTCGGCCGCTCGACCTGCGCACGCGCATTGTATATAAGCCGGTGGTAAGCAGAGGCAGGTATCAGTGACTTGTCCAGTGTCTTACCAACCACATCAACATGAAATTCTTGGTAAGGAATCTATACCTTTGTTTAATAATTTAAGAAAACAGCGAATAGCAAAAAAATATTTTTTTTACTATTTTTGCTTAAAACAATAACTCCAGGGTTAAACACTATGTGCAAGAATATAAGTTTCTTATATGTTCATAAAATAAATTAAAAGATCATCAAAATGTTAATACAGTAGTATAGTAAACTACATTTGAAGTATTTCAGAGCACCGCGTAATAATTACCAACTTTATTTCCATTTTATTATTATTACTTAGAAGGAAACCATTACGAAACTTAAACTATTAACTCAAAACTATGTACAACGTACAGCACCGATTATAATATTTTTGTTGGTTAATTTTTGTTTTTTTTCACTAGGTCATATCTTTTAAACAAGACAAGACTATATGAACTGAATTTAAAACGCCAACCCTTTGTTAGAAAATAATTTTGGACGAGTTGGTTTTTAAAAAGTGAACTTGATATTTTTCATGATTTGTAACAAATGATAGACTACAAAGATTAGGCAATTTCTTTGTCTTCGAAGGATGTTACGCCATACAATTTTGCACATTCCTAAGTATAGACAATTATCCACACTGACTCACTGACCCATGACTATAAATAAATACTATTTATTTTTCGATATCCTTCCATTAGGGTATAAATGTAAACGACATTCTACAAATAATAAATGATTATTATCTTTGTTTCTCCAATAGTTCGTAGTCGCCCTCTCCGTCGCAGCCGTATGTGCTGAAGAAGCCAAAAAGACCGAGAAGCGTGGCTTATCAAGTCTGGGTTATGGCGGGTTAGGCTATAGCGGAGGTCTGGGCTATGGTGGTCATGGACTCGGTTACGGTTCTGGCTATGGAGGCTATGGCGGTTATGGCGGATACGGAGGATATGGGGGATATGGAGGATATGGAGGTGAGGATACAATTTAATTATCATTGAATACTTATGGTTATAAAAAAAATATTTTATGGATTATTATTATTATTACTTAAAAAATACAATCTAGTCTTAACAGTAAACATTCAAAAATATTCATTTTATAAATTAATAAGCAGTTTCGAAACCGTCGTTAAAAGTAGAACAAAGCTTTTAAAGTACTAGTATTGGCACTTTAACTTTATTAAAATACTATCACAATCTTGATAAAACTACTTCACGACCAGCCGCAGTTGAATTGAACTTTAAATTGACAGAAGACTTTTGCTAAAGCGATGCTTGAAGTTCTGTTTTGTATTCAGAGGTTTACAAACGATTTCCTTGAAACCTAATTTTTTCCCAAATGCTGTAATATTATTTTGCATTGGCTAAAAGTTTTCAAGCACTAATTATTTAAAAGAAAATCAGATTCAGTAACTCTTAGGAGTTGTCAAGGATAATACTTCGCTTCAATAATTGTTTAAATTTAAAACTAAAGAGAACATAAAGATAAAACTGATGATAATTATTTCAATATTCATTTTCTTGTTAAATTCATTCCGAACTCCTTTATAACACTTTCCGAAACGAAGTCTTTAATGTGCATCGTTAGAACCGTTTTAATCTTCTTTCCTCGATCTTATTCGATAAAAACTAAAAGCTTAATTCAATACTAATTAGAAGCAATAACGAACGGAAACTGTTAAATTGAAAACGAAAATGCTCAAGGATTAAACTTTGAACTGTCGTATAAATTGCGCTGTTAGTATCGAAGAGAAACAAGGGGTAGGTTGCCAGTAACATTAGCGATGCAATAAAATAGCAGTAAACCGTGGAATCATTCTTAAAGATTAATTGTAGCAAAGCATTTTCAATTGCCCATTATTAATGTAAGGCATAGTGCATAATGTATTTTTTTTTTAACATTACCTAATAATACTAAAACTTTTGGTCAACACAGACAAACCCTATTTTAGAAATGTACTAAAATAATTTTATCAGCAAAAATACTTGGGATTTTGTGGGGGTTAATATTTTACCCAATTACCTTTTATATAATATCCCGATTTTGCTTTTAATTTTTTAATTTATTCTCTCTTGTGTTCTATCCCTTATTGCATTTAGTTTTAGTAAGCTCAGTTTATTGCACAATATATTTGCCCATCTCATAAGACGATATCCTTTATCTTCAGCAGTAAATTCCTCATCAGTACAATGTATCACAAAGATCGTATACTCCACATATTAAAGTTTCGCCAACTAACTTGGTTTAAAGATTATATACGATAGACTTAAAAGGTTTTATTGCTATTTATTTTTTCATTAAACGTGAAATATCAAAACAATTGTCAACAAAGTTGTCGACATAGTTTTGGGTATTATAGAATATTGTTTTCTGTTTTCACTATATCAAACTTTTACAACCATGACATCAACCATCAACATTTAATATGACAAAATATTTATGTATACAGTGTAACCACAAAAAATATGGTCGGTATAGTAAACAGTGATTCAAGACAATATGTTCACACGTTGATAGCAGTAATTAGTGGGCATACAATTAGTGATTATGTTGTCGATTGGTGTGGTAGTACCAGTGTCGCATATTACGAGAACGTGGGAAATATGATATCCTTGGCACACTTAGACATAATTACAGTTTCCTTACTGTCGCACACTACAATGAAAATAGGCGACTTGGCGGACATGAGTCAAAATACAGTGACGGTTGCACAACCCTCTTTTCCGACCATTTAATATATAATCATTATATTAGAATATTTTTTTTTTATACATACGAGATAACTCAAAGGAATACTAGTAATATATTAGATTACTTTAGGTTTATAAATTCAACTGCACTTTATCTTTTATTTCTGAACTTAAAAAGTTGACTTCGCCAAGATCTTTAATTCCAATGGAATTCTAGAATTTAGGTCATTCTAAAAGCATCCTAGTAATTGAAAAAGAACCTTTGTCTTGTATATTGGCTCTGAAAAAAAAAAGAATGTGATTTGTAAACTTAAACATAATACAATATCACGATGTAATATTGAATTTTTTGCCAAATATTTAGTGACCTTAACATTGAACGCTTATTTTTAGTTACGCTCGCTGACTCAGTTACAATCTAAATCTATTACATTTCCAAACCATTGATCTATGAATGTAATGACTCACTACCCGTTACGTCTATATTTATTCTAATTTTATATAAACGAACTTCCAGTCGGTTACTTCAAGTTAAACTGTTTTGCCATATCAAAACAATTAAAATTATTTGATATGTACTCAACTTTCCCGAATCGTGATGAAATATATTTTTTATTCTTCTTTTAGTTTACGATATAATAATAATAAAAATAGAAGATACTATGAAGCATATATAAGGTCATATAAAATACGCTTAACAGAAATTCAATCTATAAGAAAAAAATCCAATCTTGTTGGACCAAACCAAAATTCCAATTAAATTCAATTAATATCAATTCAATTTGTTTGATACAGATATCTAAGTCCTAGAATCTAATGCCTAAACCGATTGCGTAGCTCTTAAGGGTTAGGGTATTCGGTTAGTGTGACTTTAAAAAAACAATCTAAGCAGTATATATTTGTTCCAGCCCCAGTAGCAGTCAGTAAGGTCGCTTACACCACCAGTCACGGGGGCTACGGCGGTCACGGCGGATACGGATACAGCGGCCTCGGCGGATACGGCGGCCTTGGTTAGTACCTTCCTTTATATTGAGTTTTAAATGATTTTAATTTATATATAACTAGAAAAATCATAGAAACGTTGATGTTTGAGTATTGAAGTAATGATGTCAGATAATTAATTATTTATTTCCTATTCAGGAGGTTATGGCTCCGGATACTATGGTGGTCATGGTGGATACGCTTCCCCTGTGGTAGGATATGGAGGTTACTCCGGATACGGCGGACACGGTCTCGGCTACGGCGGTCTTGGCGGACTTGGCGGACATGGCGGACTCGGCTACTACGGACATCACTAAATTAACTTCCTTGTGTTCACTACTATTTAACATTTAAAGCCATTTTTTTAAAGAGAGCTCATCATGACAATATTAACATCTTAACATAACCTCTTACTTTTGTGATATTTTACAACGAATTTTGTGAAAACATTTGTACATATGTAATAAATACTTATATACATAAATATTAACATTCTTTCAATTACCAAACCTAAACTCTATATTTAACAACGAACCTTATCGAACTTCAAGATACAAGAATAAAAATAATACTTGGTATATATAATCCTAGTATCTAGAGCAAAAATTACATAATGACAATAAAAATAAAATGGAAGAATCAGTCCCCAAATGTTTATTCAAGTCTCGTTCTAAGAAAATTCAGAGTTCAAGTGTTGGGTAAGTATCTAGAGTGTCCGTGGATTGTCCCGAGGGGACATTAGACTATGATATATGACTAGGTGGAGCACGCCTGTACAACTCTATTGCAGGATAAAACTTTATCCAACATTTTATTATTTTAAATGGAATAAATGACAATAATAAACAGCATCTCTTGCTTTTATTATTTTTTAATGTTTTATTAATATACATTATTTACGAGGAAAATCCTCACTGGTTGTTTTTAAGTTGTCATATTTACAAAATATAACATATTTTTCCAGCATACAACAAAAAATCTACAAATAAAAATAAGTTTTGTTAAGAATATTTTTGTTCTCATTACTTTTAGAAAGCTTTTAGTGGTTCAATAATTTGATGAACATTTTAATTGTCTAATATTTTATCAGCAAAAAATAAATATTATTATTTTTTGAATGGATATAGTAAATGTTTATAAAATACTCAGTTTTGTTATCAGTTCGATGACACTTTTGTATTAGTACTTATGATTTCATAAATCATCAAATAAATATCATAAATAATCTTCAGAAAAAGTAAGAGGAACATGTGCAGAAAAACAATAAATCCCTATTTTCCTCAAACATACATTACGGCTAATATATTATTCCAAGTAGGAAGAATCTCAAAGGTAAAGATAAATGTAATCAGACTACAAAACGCCTGTTTCTATCGTTTTAGCTCTTACCTTACCTTAAACGATATTTGATATGAGCACATTTTCAGAACACCATGCTTTAGGGCTTACGACACGGGCACGATGCTGTGGCGATACGATATATTAAGATTTAAAAATAAGTTTTATTTTAACACCAATACTACCTAATGCGGATAACAAAACACTAAAAATTGTTGACAATTTGTATTCCATATATACAAGTAAGTTTAAATGTGATATGTAATACTTATGTTATAAATACTTCACAGTATGTCTGTAGATTATAGTAAAGCAGCTTTTAGTTGTGCTTTTTGTAAATGAGTCGGAAGTTCATGAATAAATTAACATTAATTTGAACTTTTAGTAGTTATCTTTCAGACCATAACCCTTCTTCCTTTTAATAATTTACTTTAAAATGTATAAGCCTGCTTTTAAGTTATCCCTAGCATCAACATTTGGGTTTCGGTTCTGGCCAGAATATTGTAAGTGTTATAAGAGAAACAGCTCTCGAGACATCTAAAAAGCCTTTACTTTCAAATATTATCATACATGAATTATTGAGGACATGCTAAATAACGGTAGGAAAAATGTTTAATTCAGAAACGTGCCCCCAAGTTTTAAGGCTGGGGTAAATGGGTTGTAACGACACTTAGAACTGAACTTTTGAATAGATGATACTCAAAGGTGTCTGAACTGCATACTACAGCATACCTACATACATTTCTTTCATTGACATCGTCAACTATTCCGATGTCAATCTTTATATAAATGATATTAAATTATTATAAATATGAATGCTTACTTTGTCTTTTACTTATTTTTGATCATATATCCGATTGTGATAAGAGATAGATAAGTTTTATCTGTGGAGTTTTTGCTAGTTAGTATATAACTTAAGTTATATTGAAAAAAAAAAAAAAAAAAAACTGAATGAAAGAAACAAGAGCTTATTATAAAATATGTATGACAAAATAAATAATTGTATTATATTTTGCGTTATTCTATAATAACAATAATGTAACATAATTCTATTACAATCTGAAGCTTTAGATTATATTTGAGATAAGTTTAAATAGTTTTTTGTGAATGACGGAAGTATATATTTTCCTTTACATATTTTTCTTATTTCATATTAATAAAACAATCATATTATAAATTATTACTTACATACAAAATTCAGGACTGCTAAAATGTAAAATTTTATTTATATTTTATGTAAATAAAAATGAAGGGACATTAAAGGGATTAACATCAGTGTAATATGCTAAAATATTATTTATATTTGTCAAGCTTTCAGCGTCATCGTGTTGATAGCGCCTGCCAAAAAAATGCAAACATATGTATGCGTGGAATTGCTCTGAAATTATACAACGGCTGTGGTTAACATTTCATAATATTTTGCGTGCACCATTTTGGATGATAGGTATCAAATAAATTGTGTGATTATTCTTGGAAAATCTCTATAAACATATACAGCCATGTTTAATTTATGTATTTTTTTTTCAATATAGAATGTAAAATAAACCGATACGTTCCGATAAAGACGATTGTATATAGAATACTTAATTAATCGAGATAGGTAGCGATACGGTAGCTAAATTGGGACGGTTTCCCAGAGGAGCAGATTCGAAATCCAGCCCCTGTTGATTCATTTTTCATTCTATATTTATTTCAAATTGTATGATTATGTTTCTAGTTTTTATACTAAAGTAAATAAAAATATTAAAGCATTTTAATTTGTAAGGATTCCTAAAAATTCTCCTAGTAAGTTCAAGGCGCCAAAATTCGACCTCAGGTTTAAGGACAGGCCTAGATACATAAAGAAGAAGTGTTATTACCGGTACATGATATCACGTGATATCCTTAAAGTTTACGTAGCTTAGAAATAGTATTTTTACCACTTTTTGTTATTATACACAACAAAATTTCCTCATATAAGATATCTTTAATATAGGTCTTTTCTAAGCTCCTTAGACCGACATTCATCTCATCATTTCTACACATGACAGAAATTTTGAAATAGGTATGTGTTATCTATATAATAAAAAGTTACATATTTTCTTCACACGTACGTGTCTGGAACGCTGTTCTAGATCAGCAAAACAGAAAGACCGAAAAAAAAATAAAAAACGAACGTGAGCCTTATTTCATTACATTTCATAAAGTATCTCTTCCAGGTAACATTTGGCGATAGATCTAAAAATATATGACATTTATAAAATAAAAAATAAAAGATCTCTATTAACAGGTATATTCCATTTATCTTGCAGCTAACGACGCTCTCAAGTATTCACTTCACACGTGACGTGTATACCTCGTTTTAATTAAAATTGCCCGCTGAAGCAACGACGCCAGTTTATTTTGTAACAAATTAATTTTCTTTCCATTAACGAGGTAAATTCGGTAGAGTTTTATTCATATAACAATAGGAATAATTTACACGATGTAGGTTGTTTAGACCTTAATCAAATATATATACCTATATGATGTGATGTAATTAAAAACAAATATATACGATTAAGCCTTATAAAAGTATAAATCTCAATTTTAAGTTAACTCGATATTAAACCGTAAGGCTACATTCATATCTCACGTAACAGATTCCAATTCAGTTCGCTTCATGACATCGTCTGAGGATGTCGGATTTTATTTGAGCTGAAGCCTTAGCAACATCTTATGATATGAAATCTCATGATTTCATATAAAACCGATGTTAAACCGTTTAAAATGTCGGTAGAAATACTTATTCTTACGATATTATTATTATATAAATAAAATTAAGATCTAACTACTTTTATATTATTGTTGCTGTAAGTAGGATTCGGTTTTAGGTTTTTAAATTTTTCTATTTATTTTATTACAGAGGCTGAAAAGTTTTGTTTTTTTGGTGTCTCTGATTCGAACTCTAGTCTAAACTATATGACATTTAAAAATTACCTTAAACTTATCTTGTGATTTTCAGTCTAGTTCGGGACTTTTTTAGGGTGGTATATTTCTAAAAGAAATTTATACCTTATATGTAACCTGTGTCGATGTAGATGTAGAGCATCGTGATAGATAAAGATTTACACCAAAATCAAAACTATGCAAGTATAATAATAAAAATACTTACTTTTTCTTATTTTTTATAAGTCTATGTTCTAGTAACATGCCTAGTTTTATTCTCCTCAATTTAATACCTTGACGTCTATTGTACGTATAACCTATTCTAAGCTATGACTTGATGCTTGGAGAAGTTACTCCGTTCGTCATTTGTAAAGGCTGGCCCTGCACTTATTTAGTAAGCAAAATGCTAATCACAGTGAAACACTTTACATAAATATTCATAAGATTAAATAAAATATATCTGGTACTTTAGGTTCATTGACACTTGCCGGTAACTGACCACTTTAGTATGTTGATTCAAATATATATCGATTTAGTATAATGTTAGTAAGCATTTTAAAATTAATTAAATAAAGAATCAACAACGCAAAATACAACCCTTAAAACGTGAGATCGATCTGTCAGCTGAAAATTTATGCGTTGTCACGGTACGAGAGACAACGCAAATTAGATTTCTATTAGGGATTTAATAAGGATTTTAATATAACTTTTGTATGTGGTAAGCCTGAACGTTTCATATTCTATAGATATATGTTTTTTACCGAACACGGCAGAAGGGCAGGATATTTTTTTATATTTCCAAAGTATTTAGTTATATTGCACTAGCTAATCCTCTATCTGAAGTAGTCAGTAGAATATTACAGCTATTTACTGATTATTAAAAAAAAAGAAGGCTACAGGTACCTGTCAATGTCGTTTCTTATTTAGTTATGTATTTTATTGTGAATTAAACATTAAAAATCGTTTCCATGCAGCGATTTAGACCAAAATTATATATATATATATATATATATATATATATATATATTAATTATTATTTTAATTTAAATTTATATAATTTTATATAGATAATATAAAACTATATAAATTTAAACTGCATATATATGTATATATGCGATATATATTATTATAGTATTATCTAATACTATAATAATATATACTTAGAGTACTCGCATGTTTCATTTATTATATGTTATCACAAGGATTTATAATCATGTTCAGTAGTGTTTGTGTTGACAAATCGGTTTTATAGAGACATAGTTCCGGAGTTAGCTGCGAGTGAAGATGTGCCCAGGAAGTAGGCGAGGAGTGAATTAAAAGCTTGAATATTTTAGTTGTAAATAAGTTTTAATGATATATTAAAAACATTTCCTTACTATCAAAACATAAACTAATTACTCAAACACACTTAGCTGTTTACTACATCGAAAAATATATCTCCTGCATCTTAATAACGTGTAGCGTAATGATGGGGTTTTGTTAGATCTTAATTAAGAATTAAAAATTGGTATTTTTGATTTATAACTAAAAAATTATCCAGTCAACTATTTTTTATATAGGATGCACATCGAATACTTAAACGGCCTTCATCTGGCCAAAGTAGATACGCTTATTCCTTCGAAGTTAATATAATTCTTCGCAGCAAGTAGGATGCCATTTTGTAAACAGATTTGCAATACTTGTAGAAAATGAGATAAACACAGATCGTGTTTTGTAATAATCAGAATATTGAAAGTATGTTTTTTATTAAGCATCTTTTTATTATTACAGTGGTTGGTAGCGGTGCGGAAATTGAATTGCTACGTCTTGAGAAAAAATGATCGAGAAAAATTCTATGAGCCTACTTTTTTATAATCAAAAAAAGCCAACGAGCTACTAAGTGATCACCGCTACTGTTTCTTGCAGCGCTATTACCCACAAAAGTGTACCTGATTTTTCAAGCAGGAGAGCTTTTCCTGAGCTAGAAACTTGATGGTTCGTGAAATAAAGTTCCTTAAGAACTATACTGTACAATGACGTCACGTATCCGGCTGCTAGAAATGGTCTTAACGTCGATAGAGTCCAGTGCCCTAATGGAAATCAGTTACCAAATTAGATTTTTCACATAACTGTCAAAATTTGGCTTCGAATTGATATATAAATTTTATCATCATTGAAAACAAACTATTGTAGAATTTATTTTCCTTTTCGTTCAACTATACAAAACCAAATATAAAATATGTTTCAATTTTCTGAAGAATATTAGTATTTCAAAATTTTGTGAAAATCTTAACCAAATAAATAATATTATTTGTGTTTATAAAGTGTCTGAAGTTGTTTCGACAAAAGGCAGAGAAATTGTCAATAATATTCTCGAAGGGCTATATTTATTGCGAATGTCAACAACACGCCTTGCGTTTTCAAATGTTCTATTAGAATTCTGTTTAGGATCTGGAAAAGACATATTATTAGACACAGGTAAAGTGGTAGCTCTGATAATAAAATATAACTACTAACTTCAATCGAGATTATTGTAGTTTTGAGAGTTATGCGTTTTGAGTAAAAACCGATATAGTATGACCAATAACAAAATCTGAAATATTACCGTACCATGTACCAATATTACCATATACCATGTACCAATATTACCGTATTACTGTGTATTACATTTTATCAACCCTCTATGTACCCAGGGTCACAGGGACCGCAATAAACGATGCAATCTCGAGCCGCAATGCCGATAGACGCCTAATGGGAGATTATGCAATTCATTTGCCATCCTGTTACAGATCTAGATTGCTTGTATTATACAAATATAGATTAAATCCATTGATTGGCTTTTACATAGGCCTATCAGAAATGTATTCCAAATAAAACATGGAATGCAAGTAGTAGGTAATATAGTAGTAGTATATAAATTAATAATATATTTGTTCCAAAATTAAACTAAATCAAAATATTAAAAATATATAATGTATAAGTAGTTGAACATATCTCTATTACAAATATATTTTTTGAACATAATAGCTTTATGAAACTATAGTGTGTCATATAAAAATAGAGCTGGAAACAGTTCTTGCCATGATTTTTACAACTTCAACGAAGATTTGGAACCCTGTGACACATCCTTTCTGCCTAAAATCAAAAATCAATACAACCAATTCGTGTTGATCGCTAAAAGAAACTCCGTTCGAAGCCTTTGAGGAAGTACCTGTTGCAAACTGGAAAATGTGCTTTGAAAATTGAAACTTTGTATGAACGATATTGATGGAGAGTTCTTTGAAAAGATTTAATTTTAGAAATATAACCTATAAAACTTTTTATTTCTTTTTACAAAACTTTCTGAGCTTCCAAGTAAAATAAAATCAATCTGGATAAAACAATCTAAGTATTATGTTAAGCTTTATGTGTTATTAAGATAAGTACCTACTGATAGTATATTTCTTTAATTAAATACTTATCTAGTTCCTTTAATTATTCGTTAGAAGAATATAACAAACTAACTTCACTTATTGACAAATACTACTTAAAATTTCGCTTTAATTGAAAGTTTATTCCGTAATAAAGTAGTTGAAATCAAATATAAACTTCATCTGAGTTTAATATGTGAAACAACTTTTATTAGACTTATTTGCGAACTAAAATGTGATACTTTTATTGAAATTATGAAAGTTAGAGACTTCCCAACTTTAATTTTAAAGTCAAACTAGTTTTCAAAGAAATAAGCTGATGTAGATGAGGTGGCATTTCAAAGAGTAATTTAAATATCCTACATCCATGCAAGTTGGCTGGTACTTACTGAATTTACTTATGATGTTCTAAATTATACAAGCACTAAGTAAGAATTTAAAACAGACCTATGAATTCAAGACGTTATGAGTCCTATAATATGTAACATATTATATAACATTACTCCTTTACACAGACGGACTTTGTACAACGTAAATTAAAAACAAAGATATAACATTAATAAAATAAAGCTCAAGTAAATCAAATTTAATAAATATGACCGGGCCACAATTTCCTGAGCAATCTCCACTCAAAACAAACCTCCGGACAGAGATGACGCGGGCTAATTTAGCGGTCGCTGGTCGCTGCATCCTTGTTATTTATTACCAACACTATTGCACGCTGAGGACGGGATAAGCGATGAGAAACTGGCGTATTATTAGAATTTTGATCTTGTTTAAGTTACTATTGGAAAATATATATTAAATACTTTTAAAACAATATTGCTAAAAAAGAAGAACATTTACAAATTAAACAACTATATATCAAACCAGAGATCAACAGAGAACAAAAGATAAAGTGTTCTATAAGTGTTCTTCTAGATTTAAGAAGCTTTGAAACCGCAATCTTCCAGAAATACTGTGAGATGAAATGTAATTATTTTTGTGTTTTCTCGTGAAAACGAGGAAATTATTCGGAGTAAGAAGTATATTTTGTTTTCCCGTGAAAATAGTGATTTTGCGTGGTGTAAATTAGGCTATATAGTTCCTATGTAGTCTATTACAAAATTAACTATTTTCAATTTTACGAGTAAAAAATCCAGATTAACCTTGGCCTTTCTAGAACAAGCATCGGTTCATTTCTAGAACGTACTTCAAAGGCGGCATTAGTAGGTTCTTTCCAAATTTGGTTAGGTAGGGAGAGGAGTGTGGAGGGTTAAGGTGAGCGTTTTTGCGCATAATAAAGGGGCCCCTTAAACCTACTCCCGGGTCGCAAGTCCCAGGCACTGCTTGCACTCCTCTCCTTGCAACGCGATGGGCCCGGCACCCGCACGGTGATTCCATGGATTGCTAAGAAGCTTCGTCTGTCTTTCCTATATCCAGGAAAATACCGTGATGATTTCATCATTACCAGGGATATTAGATTACATTCGTTGTAACGTATTTTATTCTAAAATCCGCTCTCTCCTCTGACTTAAATATTTTCATATAGCACATTGCTCGTATCGCCCCGACGCAGATGTTGCAATATGTATTTTATTGCTACAGTCCGAGGTGCTATTTTAACAAACTAACGTTTTCATTAATACTGCCGAAAGAAATTATCACATAAATTAGTCGCTCAGGACCAATTTTCTTCTGACCGTAGAATAATATCACAAAAAACGTGGGCTTGTTAATTTTGCTGTCCTTAATCTGTAATTTATTACGCAGTTGATATTAATTATAATTTAAGTAATTCGTTTTATGTTATCATTACCTTTTTTAACCGACAAAATAATATAATAGCACGCACTTCGTAATTAATTCAGTATATAATCCCTGTACAAAATCTTTAGATATCTGGGTTTACAAAGGTCTTGAGTGCTCAAAAATAAAATTAAACAATTAATTTGACCCAAAGCAATTAAGAGTCAGCTAAAGTGCCATATTTTTTATTCTGTCCCGCCCCAATCACTTAGGGTCTGCAAAAATATGTAAACGAGCTTTCTACTCTAATATTAAAATGTTACTTATATTTATTTTGTTTGTTTTAATGCAACTTTAAGGAAAAATAGTGAAAATTGTATGTATTATGTTATACGCTAGTCAACAAATATTTCTTTTCTCAACACACAAAATATTATTTAGCAATCGTTAGTTATAAATCATTTGTTTGTTTTGTATATAATTTATATAGATTAATAATTTGTTTATCTGTAATTCCTGAAGTGTTTAAACTTAAACAAATCCGTGAGCAGCTGAAGTGCTTGAAATTATAATCAAAGTGCTGAGTGTTGTCGCGAGATACCAGTAATCCCAGTACTATTCCAGCTTCACTGTATAATATCTAGCGTTTTATAAAACTAGATCTACTTAACACGCTATTGAAATTATGTGTAGCTCTCCAAGCTTACAATATTACTTCCTAACGTTCTTGTGATTTTATTAGAATGTTTTTATTAGATTCCACAAAAAATACGTTGTCGAAAATTGGGATACATTTTCATTTCGTTTCACCGATATAATTTAACGGTTAATATCCGAAGAATATACAATATTGAGCTCTTATATGAACCTAATATTTGACAAGAATATTACCTTTAGAATAAAGGCGAGGAATGGAGGATGAGATAGCGATTAGTCGCTAAGCTTACGACTTGAAGCTACGTCTAAAGCGACCCCGGCCTACACTTTTCAACTTTGCTAATTGACTCATTGTTTTCTTTAATATTGATAGAAAACAAAATACCACTTTAGTAATAAAAGAAATATACAGAAGGTTATTTTACCATCCATTAGTAACAAAATAATTGGATAAACAAAACAGGTTAATATAATTATTTCTCGTAGTCGAAAGAGTAAAATATTCATGAATGCGTGACTTTTGATGTCGCGGCTGTGACACGAAGTCGTGCGTACTTCGTCTTCATAATTCGGATATTTACAAAATAATTACATATGTTAAGTAATTAACAAAATAGTAATAAAATAAATACAGTCATATTGATGTTAGGTTACTATTTATAGAGCTGTCTGTCTGTGTCTTATTATTTTTTTTAACTTTTTAAATGCTTCTACGATTTTTAACACATTTTAATAAAGTATGTGAAGATTTTACTAGCATAGGTATATTTTACATTTTACATTTCACTACATTCACGGACAAAAAAAAAGAAAATCGATTTAAAATATTTTTACTTAAATAGCAATATTTTCCTTAGAGAACTGAAAAGCCAAATAAATTAATTCTCATGATAAATATAATCCCGGGCTATACGTCGATTTTCTAAAGCCAGGGCTTATTTAACCAAAACAATGCTAAAACAATTCAACTCTTGCGGTATTTAGGCTGTGGTTTCGTCAACGCAGTCAATATTCATTGAACTGGTTAATATAAACTAACATCAGTATTTGATAATAACAACATAATTTAATAAATAATTTAGTTTGATAAATTATTATTACTATATGAAGACACTGCTTCATAACAGAAGGGGATGGAAAGACAATTTTCTTATATGTATATTTCCTTCCGCAACGAAATCGACTCACTCTATGTTACTTCCCGGACCCCCTGCTGATACATATCCATTAAAATCATTAGTTATGATTTGTGATAAAGCCCCGGGAGTTAATAAACGTGATATTAAAATCAAAAGGTTTTTCTTATTTTCAGGGTAATACGTTAAAAGGGAACCTTATGAAATTTTAATTATATTCATCGTAAGTCTCAGCAATATTTTTAGATGTGATTAAAATTATGACCTTTTCAGATTATAGCAATTATAACATGAGCTTAAACCTTTCCTAGTTAAATCCCACTGATTAAAAATTACTTTTTATATCTCTTTTGAAGATCATTTAAAATGTAACTAAGTAACTCCAAACAGCTACATTTAAATCTTAACTTCGTCTCGACTTAGCTCTTTAAGTGCGATTTTTAATATAGTCTATAAAGTCCAATTTATAATACACAAGCCGTATTTCCAGACATGTCATGAGTTCATGACTGTCACTAAAATCTAAACAAGACTATTAATTCAGTACGACGCAGACATCAGACAGAAATGAACTTACATCAAATGTCTACTTCGATTGCAATATCGTTTTATTGATCTATAAGGTTTATTTAATAATTGTTTTAAATGGTATTAAAAAAACTATTTCTTTTTCTCACTCAGTCAGGCAAACACCAGCCTTATATGATTAGTTTTTCTGGAACATCCCTTATTCTTAATTTACAATAAATATAAAAGTCAAGGAAAACGAATTTAGGAATACGACATTGCGTAAATTGATAAAAAAGTAAAGACAACAAAGCAAAAAAGACAAAAATCGTTCGACATCATATCGTATACTCTATCGCTTCATCCCTTCGTTATAATTTTAAGTACGATAAACCGTATTTCTCTGCTTTACGAGGAGCTCCCAAATTACAGGCACAATTATATGGAATTAGCCGGCGGCATCTAAAAACTTGGCTTTTATTATCTCAGTAACAGCGCTTTGATGGCGTCAAATGTTATCTTTATTACAGGTTGTTTTTATATATTACTCTCTCTCTCTCTCTCTTTTTCTCTCTCTGTAAAATATGTCTCTTGTAAAATATATACAAACGACGGGCTCTACCTTCAAAAACGTCCATAATAAAACAAGTCTATAACTTTTTATATGTAAAATGTTGTGATGATTTTAACTTTTTAAAAATAACATTCTGTTTCATTATTAATCTAGTAATAAAATATGGGATTTGAAAATAAAATAATAAACAATTATTATAATTACAATTACGTTTCTCTATTATTATTTTAATGTTAAAAATAAAAATAAAGTGAGAATTTCTAATATTCTGGCACGGCCTTCCTTATAACAAATCAAATAGAAGTTCATTTGTATAGATAGTAATAACCTTTTAGATGTTGAAAGTAGATGTAATAGATGCATTTCGTACGAAATGAGATCTGGATACCCTCCTTACACAACCCTCCTCCTTATTCCTTTATCACTCCTTACTACTCCCTCTGGGTTTCGCTTAATTTAATAATGAATAACTGAATTAGTTTTAATACAAAACAATAAACTTTATAGCTGCTGTTAATAACATTAAGTTACAAAGGGGCTTTCACTTGTACCTTTATATCGGTTACTGTCTCCACGACAGCCTATCACTTATTATGAGTAGGATTAAATAATATAGAGACAAAGTGGATTAAAGGAAAAAGCGATACAGAATTATCAGTTCCGTATACATTTAATAAAAAAAACAAGATAAAATATTTACATTTTTATTAACTGAACCAAATTCATATCAGACTTTGTTCCGTACAAAAATGTAGTCGCGTATTAAGTTTTTAAATAATTAATTTATTCGTTATATTTTTTTTTCTTTAAAAGTCGTAAGACACATTCAATACTAAGTAAGTTACTTAATACGTAATGACTAAAATAATATTACCCTTACCTCATAGTATCAATCAGTCCGAACGAGACCGGAAGTCGGACATGTTGGCCGGTTTTGGATAATGATGTAATTCGGCACGTACAGTGAAAGTGGTCTGGGAGTGCTCTCACACTCGCCTTACTTTAAATAGCGAAGAGATTACTTAATATTACTTTTATTGATGTGTATGTTTGTTACATTTGACTTAGTTTATTATACCTTCTTTATATATGTATATAACCTTTTGTCTAATGCAAAGCCTGTCAAATAGCCTACAATAATAATAACAGTTAAGTTGTTTACAGGCTAATTTTTTTTTTATTTCCCTTAATAAATGTTTACTGTCAAAAGATTAAAATTTTTATTTCTTGTTTTATTAATGTTATGGAGTTTGTTTAATAAAAAATAAAAAAAACGTTGCTAGCTACTAGTGTGGGGGTATTAAATGAATAATAAATAGTATTTAAAATGAAATCCATTCAGTACATCTACTTGCAAGTACAAGTGTCTTGTATAATTTCTTATTATATTTCTTATTTCCTGTATACGAAATCTATATTATAAAAATAAATTTAAGAGAATCTAATAACAGGTTAAGACAAAAATAAGAACAAAATATTCTCCGTCAAAATAATCTCAAACACCATATTGAAATTGTAAAAGTTATCAGGTAAAGTATCTTAGTTAAATGTAATAAGCATAGCATATATACCAGGTTTGTGGTTGTGGCCCCACGTGCAGCGGCCATTACTGCAATTATACTAAATATGAGTATGTGGCGAATTATCTCATAACTAGCTCTGATTTTGACACAACAAATTACTATTTAATGATTATTTAAGTACCTTATGAATTGGTTTTAAATAAATAAATTTAAGAAAATATTATGTTTATGTATTTTGGAAAGTAAATTATTTGAAATCTTGTTCTATATAGTTTCTTATAAAAAAATCAAGATAAGACAAGATGGTGAGATGTCGATGACGAGAGGTGTCTTCCGGTGAACATAATTGCAGCAATGTACTTCAGACGTTGGGCTAGACTTAAAGCTTACAATATAAAACATAAATCCAATTATAGTTAAGTTAGATCTGTAAAAGCGTTTTTATTTAAATGTGTCTTTAAATTTATGAAAATACTAGTTTATAGCAATCTTAGAATCCGGTATCACGTCAAAGAGTCAAGCATCAAAATGACTCATATTCAAAATATATTTTGATTCAAAGACAAAAACATCATCACAAAATTAGATCCTATAGAAAGAGATCTTGTGAAAGAGTTATTAATAATTGTTTGTGCATGTAAAAAGTGCTGGAAACAGAAGCAAAATATATTGATAATTGGTAAGTCAGTTTAATAATCAATAAGTCATTTAGTCGTCATGCAGGTAAGTTCAATCAGTGTGTCAAGAGGTAGATAGAGTAACCGGAGGGTTGCGCAACACACTCGAGAAGCCCTTATTTAACAACCACTGCCTTATTTAGATTTCTTAGACATTTTAAGAATGTTATACTTCTTACGTACCAGGAGATCATTTTTAAGGCACGTTTAGTAAGATGGATTGATGTTCAAACACGTAACCTATAGGTTTACTACATACCAAAGAAATTTACAAAACCATGGTATCACGTCAGCTTATGGGAACTCATAAAAAACCGTTTTCAAATGAATTCGTCTCTATATATAGAATAAAAAATTACTTGCTTGAAACATTCATTAAAATTTCAAATTAATTCATATTAAGTAGTCATGTTAGAGTTAGCAAATAACATTAGAAATGTTAATAATGTTGATATTGCAGCAAAGTTGAAAGCGTCAGGTGCATAAGTTACATAAGAAAATGCAGATATTTAATAATAATCTTATTTCATCTGCAGGATAGACTCATAGAGTATCAAATAGTATCAACTACTCCAATAGTGCTGTATTGTGCTCCAATGTGCTCCAATTCTACATGAACTCTTCTTTTATCAACCACCCTTAGAATAAAACCTTCAAATGTTCTAGTCTTTGTATTATATTTAATTTTTATTCCCAAAAACATTTCTCAACTTTTCTATTCCCAAAAACTTTTCGAGATTTATATCCTCCTTAATACCGAATCAGTTTTTAAAAGACAAGTAACAGAGATCAGTTTTAAGACATTATTGATTTACTCTCATCCGTACATTTAAAAAAAACAATAAAAGTGACATTTCGTGAAACCTATTTAATATTCAATCTTTGTTATTCGATAATAAATTTAACAATTTATAGTAAAACGAATATATAATTGACAATAGATTGAAATTTAACATCAAACTATTCCGTAGGAATTACTATTGTTGATAAATATAATAAGAAAAATATTTATTCAATATGTGGGCAGTTTTATTATTGTGAGACTGATTTAAAAAAAATATTAGCAAATAATTCGATTTAAATAAGAATACTATGTAGTTTTCTATTCCTTCTATATTTTATATTCTCTTGTTTTTGTAAAATACTCACAGAACCAAACCACATAAACTTTTTATTTATTAATATTATTAAATATTATTTAGCTCGACTCTAGTCAGTCTTTTAAAAGACGAGCCCGGACAGCTGACAGACTGGAAAATATTATAAACACAGGTATTTTTCATATTGTGAAATTATTTTGAATGAATAAAATCCCAATAAACCATTAAAATAAATTAACTGTGTTATCATAATATATTATGCTATCCACATATTACATTATTATATATTATTTACCACCCTACCCCACTTCTCCGAAAGGTGGCTGAAACCTCGCTACGCATTCCCAAGAAGGGTGTATGAAACCTGCGGCTCATAATATTGGAGGTAATAAGGTTAGGTCATATCATAATATTATGATATATATTTATATCTAAAAGCTAATTAATTTCTATAATTTAAACAGAACTAGTAAACCCACTTACTAACGCAATAAGGACCAATTTGGAAATCAATCAAAATACATACATACAATACAAACATACTTGAACTCTATAACTACGTAACATGTAAAATATTTCATTGTATTCTTAATTAAATGTAGGCTATTAAAACCTGAGAAACCGTCTCTTAATTGGATCATTCTTTGTATCGGTAAGGTCACATCGCTAGAATTATTTCGTATGTATATTATATATTGCTATTATATAAATATGTATATTTATTTTGTTCAAGCCCTTTACATATTTTATTAAAACTGTCATAATATCTCTTATTTTTTCGTTATTGTTAATTATAAAGTAGGTACAGTAGCGGTTATAAGATACATACTGTTTTAAGTATAAAATTAAGATATGAATCTCAGTTATCTGAGATCAAAATCAGGTTTTATATAAGACAACGAATTCTTTCTAAATATGTAACCGAGTAATCACGATGTTACATATTGATCCTTAATCACATTCACGAAAAGCCAATGAGAAGTAAAGTGACATTCGCAAGGCAATAAAAGCGGTTGTTCGCGACCGGCCTGCGCATACGCAGCCGCCCCTTGAAAGCTGCGGGAGCTTACGGTCCTAACTTTATTTGTGATTGTGTTGAAAATGAAAATTACGGTCAGTCTTGTGTTTCCAGTGCAATTCGTATAATAAATTAAGCTCCTTTCCTCTATTAATTCATTAAAATATATAATAAAAAAATATATAAAGTAAGACAGTTCTATCTATTTTTATATCAAAAGTGATAGTTAATAGAAAGGTTTAAACAAATCTATACCATTACTAGTTTTGTACCTGAGTATTGTGATGAACCATTATTATGTGTTATTATGTTCGTAAAAAGAATAAATTTTTAAGAGCCTCCTCAGTCTACTACACTTATGATAATTGGATTATATAATAATAAATATTTACTTAATTAAACATTATAATTATTACTGGCACTATGTAGTATAGTAATAATAACTATTACTAATAAATAAATCAATAAAATAAAAATCTATTCTTATCAGGTGGCCCTACTTCTGCTAGTAGCAGTGAGCGATGCTTCTAATCCAAGCAACAAGAGTCGAGAGAAGATAGCAGAGAAGCCAGACAAAAGAGGACTGGTTGAGGGAAATACCGGAGTAGAGAAGAGAGCTCCCGTGTTACCCACAGGTAGGAAAAATGTGTTTTTCATGCAATAAAATAAATAGAATTTAAATTCATAGTTACAATTGTTGGTTACTACTTGTTAACAGTGTCTCCCGCTGGCGTCGAGTACGCAAATACGAAACAAAATCTACCAGAAAAATCACCATCTCAAGTGAGTTAAAACAGATGTATATTACTATAAACATTATTTTTTATTTACATTGAGCGGAAAAGTTTTTTTCTTTGTTAACGTGTAAGAAACATATTCTTATCAGTATTCATGAGACGTTTAACTTGCCTGAAGCTTGCATAGGAATTTGTGAAAAAGTTTTTTTTATCGACATTCAACTTTTATCTTTGAAGTTGCCCGCGGAATATATTGGAATATGTAATAATTATGATATATAAGGTTTTATGATATTATATACATCCTATCTTATAAGCCATCAATTGTTTACAAATTTGTATCAAGATCAGTCAAGCTCAAGTCAAGCATAAAAGCTATGTTATGAAAGACATATACATATATATATATATATATATATATATGTATGTATGTATATATATATATATATATATATATATATATATATATATATATATATATATATATATATATATATATATATATATATATATATATATATATATAACATGAAATAAACTATGGCTGCCCGCTATTTGGAAAAAAAATATAAATAGTAATATAGAAGAGTGCAAAAGAGTAAAAATTAATAAACAATAAATATTTTTACGTATTTAACTCGGGTATAATTCAATTTTAAATAAATGCCGATGTTTCAAATGCTTCGCGGCAATCGTGTGTTGTGTAGGATTTGTTAAATTTATTATTAAGTACTCGTAAATGAACGAAGATTAGTTGGCGAGTCCCGCATGTAGTCTAAGTACTGCAATGTCGGTAAAGCAGAAAGCTTCTAAGTTACCAGAAAACTTTGCAACAAATTTAATAAAAAACTTCTTGACGCTCCAAACTTTGATATATTTTTGTTAGAAAATCCACGGTCACTTCAATTTATGTTAAATTACACCTAAATTTATAGGTATATTGTTTATTAAAATATTAAGTTTAATAATGAAATCCATACATAATATTAAAAAATACAATCTCTCTGTCTATTTGTGTGTCTAGTAACTTGACTCTTGACTTTAATATAGTTTCATTCACATAAGCAAATCCATAAATAAAAACTTGAAGAAAGTCCTTGTATATCCAATTATGGAAACAACGCAATGAAAGAACCCTTTCGAGAAGACATTTTTCAATTATATTCTGAAACAGTTACAAATTACTCAAAAAGAAACTTAAATAAAGTACGAGTTTGAAAGGGTTTTAATTAATTCTAAACATCATCAGTGAGATGATTGAATGGTTATTGCACCCTTTTGAATCTGTTTCCCAAATATCCATACACACTACGGGAATTTAATAATATTTTTTTTGAATTAATATTAGATAAATATATCTAAAGAGAGTTCTGTGAAATTACAATATAGAAACCTCTATATTAGTATCAGGAGTTGTTAAAACGTTACAATCATTTTTTTTTAGTATATTATTTTAAAATTACTGATATCATACACGTTTATAGAAAATCTAATTTGCAACGTATTTCATTTAAATTATTCGAAATAATTCTTGATATACATAATTATACTATACTTTATTTAAATAATAATACATGCCTCAGTGCGCGTGTACCCCCACCCTTAGTGGTCCTCAAAACCTTTAATAATTTACAGTCATATTTCAAAATTAATGATTATACTTTTATCTGATCCTTTATTAATTTTATTAATAATTGTTCTATATTTATATATTAGTAACATAAACTCGCTAATGAGGTAGTTTGAATAATTAGCTGCGTGCATGTGGACCGTAAAAGTACTTTTACTTTTGGATTACTTAATATTACATGAAATTGAAAGTAAAAGAGCAAGAGTATAAAGATTTTAATTTATTCAACTATCTAATATTTTTGTGACGTAATTCCTTAACTTTAAATTTATTAAAAAACTGATTATAAACTTAAATACGTATATTCAAATTCTAAATGTCTTTGAATCGTCAACATTAAAAGGTCAGTACAGTCAGTCCGTGATAAAGCGTTTCCACTAGTTCGAAATGCTGCTGAGAAGAACTAGCCGGGTACTCGATAGTAGCACTGGTTAAATAAAATTTAACAATGTTTGACTCATACATTATAACATCAACAAGCAAATGAACCAACAATCAAAGTTTCACACATATTGATCATCCTAGAAGTGGAATGTTATAATAAGAATTATTTTATAATATACTATTTATAAATGTATGTATATAATTTTAATATAATATATTTATATACTTTTACAATATAAACAAAATTACTTCTAAATAAGTTAGTACTTAATAATATTAAGAAATAATTTTAATACCTTTAGTAAAAGACATGTTACATAAAGACCCAACCTGTCACAACCTGTCTGGGAGCAGTCGTGACTTCCTTCCACACCTGTCATGATTACGCCTTCATTTAATTGCCCTATAATATAATCTCACGTAATATATGTTCAGTAGAAACTCGATTATCCAGCCCTCAGTTATCCGGACTACTGACTAATTACTTTATACTCAGATTGTATTTAGATCAACATCGGTACTTATTTTGTTAAAAAAATTGACCAACCTTTATCAAAATTCATTTAATCCCGGTTCCGGATTTAATGAAGCTGACAAACTTTTTCAAAATGATTAATGGTCCAGGTTTGGCAGAAGTCCATGTTTTAAAAGGCTATATATTTTATAAGGTACATTTTTGGTTATAACTTCTGGGTCTAGTTGTATTTGCTATGAAGCGTAGTGTGTTAAATAATAATCATATCACAGGTCAAGTTACTCCCATTGATCTAAGTAAGCAAATTATTTGTTTGTGTATAGGTTGTTAGACAACGATACAAATACATAAAAATACACATTATAAATAGTGGGAATATATTTAATAAACGACCCAACCCAGAAATATAGACATCTATAAATTGGAATTTATGCTCATCACATAAATTCCTGTCCCTGTCAGAAATCGAACCTGAGACCCATTGCGCCACTATATGTTAGGCGTCTCCGCTAACCACTTGACCCACGGGGTGATTAAATATCATTATAGGAAAGATCTTCTTCCCAGTAATACTTCAATAAATTGCAACTTATAATAACCTTAATGAATCTCATTGTGCAACTCAAACAGACGTATTTAACGACTTTATACAATACAGCAAATAGTGTACAGAAACAACAAAGAATATTAATGTTAAATTCATTTACAATATAAAGGTAACTCTTTTATTTCCTTTTTGGAGAAAATTTATTAACTTAAGCGATACAAATTGAAAACGAGTGAGTAGATTTAATAAATTAAACCGGATTTTATAATTGTTAAAATATTGACGATGATAAATTTTATTGGCATATTAATATTTTTTAACTTTATGATATCTCTAGAATATTTTAAGTCTATATCTAAAATTACAGTGTCTTATTTTGGGTAACATAAAATAAATATCTAAAATCTAAGTAGTATCTCAAACAGAATTTAAAATATGGTAGATTCTTTTGGTAGATTGCAACATTTAGTTACACAAATGTTATGTTACAACCAATATTAATAAAAAGCAGTTTAAAATAATTGCTAGTAAATAATTCATATTTCATTCCAACGGAAGTTAACTCCAGATTCAGAGTTATACATACACATGAGTTATACTTGTCTGAAACTTTTGTATTACTCTGGTTAAGCTCATTCATTAAATGTCCTCCTATTTAAAATGTATATAGATTAACCTAAAATGTTGCTTCAAATAATTAAAAAAATATATATAAAAATATACAAGAAATATCTATATTTTTGTAAAATAAATTAAATGTATTCGATGAAGACACAAGAATAGCAAAATCATCGTAAGTAGTTAATTCAAATGTTACTTAACTTAATCAAAAAATTAAAAAAAAATCAGGAAAGTTTTTGATACAAAAATATCTATATTATTGTAAGAAGAATTTGATGTTAAAACAAGAGAAGCAAAATCATACTCAAATTTATCTGATATTCTTTGCCACCAAAATAAGATACAACAATCTGTCTTTTATAATAAATCACGAAACGTAACCTCTTCAAGCTGTCGATAACATTGTGGCGAACTAGTCATCAGATGACTCTTCAGATTCCAAAGAAAAGCAAACAGGCCATACTGCCCTACTTAAAGACTTAGAGCCTTAGACTTACCGCCCCGTTGGTCGAGTGGTTAGCGCAGACGCCTAACGTGTCACGGCGCAATGGGGCTCGGGTTCCATTCCCGGCGGACACAGGCATTTATGTGATGAGCATAAAGGTCTGTTTCTGGATTTGGTCGTTTATTAAATATATTTTCAGTATTTATATGTGTATTTCTATGTATTTGTATCGTTGTCTAACACCCTTAACACAAGCAAATAATTTGCTTACTTAGGGGTTAGATCAATGTGTGTAATTTGTCCTGATATTATATTATTATTATTATTGACATAAATTTGTACATAGCGGAGATAGAGATGGAACATTATAAAAAATCCACTTATCAATATTGTTTGTTTTGGTACCATTTGCAACATAAAAATCCACTAATCAATATTGTAGGTTTTGGTACCAATTCCAAAATAAAACACTATTGTTGTGAGCAAAATTTCTCTAAGAGGCTTCTGAATTTAAAACAAAGATTGTATAGTTCAAACGAACTTTGCAAGCGAAGCAAACCTGTTTTTTTAATTAACATTCTGAATACTTTTAAGTCCTTCAAAGGTATTTAATGAAGTCAGGCATCTTAAAAAAACTCTTACATCAATTATAACTATATAATGTTATTATACAAGAATATATAACATTTATTTTATCAGGGTCTTTAGTGGGTTAGTATTTCAAACTTATTTCTTCTGAGTCTTGGAATGTTTTATTCATATCATTAGTAATTCTTCGCTTATATTTAGTTTGTAGACTTCTTTAAATTGACTTCTTTTAAATAAATACAATTAGCATATATTTGAATACTTGTTTCGGAAATCTAATGAAGTTTCTTATTTCTTTCCGATTGTCATATTTATTATTTATATATTATTTGATATTAACATTGAATAAATAAATAATAAATTGGAAATACTATCCTTTTTTAATATCTTTAAGCATGTGTAGACATGTTAAGCTTATTTAAATTTGTTTAATTAATATAGAATAAAACATAAACTGAGATGGAAACGGTAGCGATACGGTAGATCAATTGGTAGAATGACGAGTCCGTTTCCCGGAGGTCATGGATTCGAGTCCCTGTCCAAATTTCTTTCTGTTAAATGTTATAAACAATAAATATTTTGTGTTTATGACTATTTTATCTATTATATTTGGAAGATGTTCTCATAAGATATTTTATGTACTAGTCTTAAGCTTGTCAGGGGAATTTCATACGACATATACAAAAGTTTATAGAATAGGCTAAATAACTTACTGTACAATCGTTCACATATTTTTCAACCCAAAATAGAATTACAAACGCAAAGAAGCGCAAAAAAGCTTCGAGTTAATTGCATAATTATGCAAGCAAAGACAGCGACAAAACATAAAGACCGAACGTTTAACAAAAAGATAATTAACAAGGAACAAATTTAAATAATAAATAGCTCAAATAAAGTGCACGGTAAAAACATTTAAGATATATTTTCGTCCAATTTCATTTTACACTTTCAATTATACATTTAGTGGAATGTGTGGCGAGCGCTCGTGAAAATTTTTCACGCGTCGAAAAATTATTACAAGCTATATTTTAAACGATTCCATATTCATTTTTGACATTAAATATTTGATGGAATATAATTTTCTGGTTATTTTTAATATGTATAAATATATACATATACTTATATATACTAATAATTTGAATGAGCCTAAAATGGCTAATATATTTATAAAATACCTATAAAAATAAAAACTCTAAGATTACTTTTCTCCTCTTTAAAATAGCATAGTAATAAATTCTCCAGAACAAAACAAAAGCAGTCACGAAGTAATATAGGTAGTTCAGTTTCATCTTCTTTTACGAGCGAAGCGGCGATTAAAAGATGTCATGGTATAATGGAGAATAAAGGAGGGCCATTCGTTTTTATAAATAATACTTTACCTGGAGATTAGATCGTTTGATTAATGTGTCTTTGAAATTAAAAAATAAAAATAACCTTGTTATGTTTTTAACAGAAAATCTTTACTTTATCTTTCTTTCTAAAAATATACTTACTTGTTATAATTGGCATATTATTTACTTATTATAATTTTCATTTCCTGTATCACTGATCTAAATTAAACAATTGGTTAATGATACTGTGATTGTAATTATCTAAATCTAGCGACTTGTCGGCTAACTACGTGAGCGTCTACAAAATAATATCTTTTGAAGTACCCAAGAGCATAATTTCATCTTTTTAAATGTTTAATCTTTTGATACCAACGCAATAACACTGTTTGTAAGTACCAATAATATAAATCATACTGTATTAAGATTGTACAATGTTTGTTCAGGGGACAATCATTTCTCACCAAAATTATCAGCTGCTTACTAATAGCAGCAATAAATGTAAATTGTATTAAAATCGAGTAAACGGTCGTTGCTAGACTAGTTGATCAACCGGTCAGATGACTGATCTTGATGTCAACGAGAGTTGAGTTGAGATATGAAATGCTACAGATATTATTAATATTGTACTTAAATTTGATCAATAGCAACAAAGCTTCGCTAAGGATTAAATTTAAATTAATTGTTTTGTTTCATAAACAAAATTACTAGCACAGAGCGAGACAAATTACAATATTTCCCTCAACCTCACCGGCTTAAACAAATAAATTTTCCAACTACCCGCAAATCGATGTGGTTTAACCGAAATATTAACTTTAAACTACCACAGAGTATATTATTACTACTAGTGGATGATTCGATAAACAGCGGTTAGGTTCGATGATTCAATTTATTTTGTTTTTTTAAGGTTCTATTAAAATACATTCAAACCATCTAGTCACATATACATTAATAACTTTTGAACAAGCAGGTACTAATTAAAATATGAATATTATTAATTTAGATTGTTTCAATAATAAGTACCTACATTATGATGAATTTCAAATATTAAGATTATTTAATAAATAATCAACTTTTATAAAAGATTTATATTTGATTTATAAAAGATAAACTTTTTTGAAGTGGTCCATAAACATGTAAGTCATGACGTTATTATATTTTTACGTTATTTAGAACCAATAAATACGGACACAATAGTTGGAATTACGGCCATTACACCAATCGAGTTATTTTTTTACAATTAAATACAATGGTCTATTTAACAAGACGGACAGACACGATAGCTCAATTGGCAGAGCGACGGAATGTTTCTCAACGGTCACAGGTCTTTCCACCCAAGTTTTTCATAATTATTATTTTTTTATTGATTATATTTTTCAAAATGTTAAATATAACCCTTTTTAATAAAAATATTAAACAACAATGATCTTCTAAGCATATCAAACATTATAACACATTAACCCTGTATCTGTAGCCTCGAGGATTAATCTCTGCTGAGGAATTGCATTGCTACGTCACATCTAGTTAGATTGCAATTAAATTGCATCTGAGTGTTAGTAACTATTGCCTGTTATTAGTATAAGCATTATGAATGTTATTAAAATCACCCTTATTATGAACTTATGAATATAATATATGTTTATATATTATGTAAGGTATCAATTTAATATATACCTTTATCTTCCCCAATGTATTATAAGTTATTCAAATCAAACTGTGTTCTAGGTATTATTAAACTAAGCACTTAAGACTATCTTTACCTAATAGTAAAATATACAAGGTATTATAAGTTAACTAAATTTGATTTTGTTCTAAATAGTAATAAACTAAACTATTAAGAGGATCTTTATCTAGTAGTAAAACATATATCCACATAGATAATTCGTATGTAATCTATTAATGGTAAATCTAATAACGATTTGGTAGGTTTATTATCTGTGGAAAAGGATTCGTCACGTAATTTTGCATTTGAGAAAGAAAAAACCTTTTTGTCTCTCAAGTTTCCTTAAATGGAAAGTCACTTGAACGCAATTGTCACACAAATCACGAAGATGGCAGGGAACCCGTATTCTTACTAGAGTCCCAGTTTTTTTTTTATCTTGAATTTGTTTCTTCTTTGTAGAAAATAGATTGCAAAATATATTAATTTGGAATTTAGTTATTGTTATATTATATTAATGAAATAATTATAATATGAATTATTGAGGATCATTTAATACGTAGTATATTTTGAGATTTCTGTTTTATGATCATCATAGCAACAACTTAAAAAAATTAAAGGTTTAAATATTGAGATACTTGTAGGTTTAAATCTTTATGTAACTGAAACAATTTAACATACATTTATAACGTAATAAAGAAGTTACTATAAATAAAGATCTCAAGAATCTTTAGCGAGCGCAAAAAAAAATCAGCTGAAATCATTTATAATTTAGGGAAACAAACTTGTATACAGAAAACATTATTACTCCAATATTTTTAACTTCGGAATTACGAGTTCTTATAAAATATTCATGGCAATCTAATATAATACCTTCAGATAAGAAAAACGACTTGAAACAATAATGTGCTTAAAAATATATTTATTTAACAACATTTAGCTTTTACATATATATATTTTATTAATATGCAATTTTGAGTAAAATATTATTATACCAATTTAATTAAATTTATTTTACTAGAAACATAGAAAATTATAAATAAAATAATATTGGTGGTATTAACTCCACACATTCTTGTTAATAACCGAGTGATATGTGTATATACATATATAAAAATCTCCTAACCGTCTTCACTGTCCTATAGAAACCAAACCTATTACCTTTCGTCCCTCAACACATCGATAATTCAAGGGAAGGTCTTTTATAACAGGGAATACTTAGTTTACTTGAAAATTATAAATAAAATAATATTGGTGGTATTAACTCCACACATTCTTGTTAATAACCGAGTGATATGTGTATATACATATATAAAAATCTCCTAACCGTCTTCACTGTCCTATAGAAACCAAACCTATTACCTTTCGTCCCTCAACACATCGATAATTCAAGGGAAGGTCTTTTATAACAGGGAATACTTAGTTTACTTGAGTGAATTTCCCTGTAGGTCTGTCTCGTCCGTGGAATAATATGATGACACTAATCGTCTTATCTTCGAAGCTGGGGTGCAAAATACCCTGCAGTTATGAACCAAGGAAGCGAGATTTTCTTGACACGTTTTCATTTTACCACGGCTAATAAGCTTTTAAAAATTTTATTCAGTTTTGTATATATGTTTTTCTTTTATATATTTGGATAATTATTTTTATTATTTATCAATCAGTCTTTTTAGATAAATAAGCTCAAAAAAATACAAGTTCTCATTTTGGTGGCCGTTCAGTAATTTGATGATCTAAACACAAATGTATTTATGGATGAACATTGCATACAAAATATCAAAAATTATTCCTAATTCGAAGGTTTTTAATTATTACCTATATGTATTGTTATAATAAATAACAATAGAGTATGACATATCCATATCACACATTCTCACATCTCTTTGTAAATGGAAACAGAGTATAATAGAGTAATAAAAGACGGTAATTCTTAATGAAATCAAGATGAAACATCCTTAGCCGCCGCGTCATACGAAATCTTCCCTAACCTCGTCTGTTTTATTTCATTTTCGTAATGATTGGTGCTTACATAACACCCCAAAGTTATAATAGGTGTTCATTTATTTCGTCAAAAACTTCATTATTCTTATCCGAGTTTTGATGTTGGCTTCATTTACACTTATATAACTTTTTCAGTATTTTAATACATAAGTATTATATTTTATTTAAATACGTTCATGTTGTGGAACTTTGGACTCTAGTTGCATTGTTTAGAAAGGGTTCCTTAGATGTAGGAAAGCTGACTAGATGCTCTATGAATTTGCTCTAGGTATTGACTATTATGTGCTAATATTTAAGTACACGGTTATCTTAAATTGGTATCAAATAATTTTTAACACGATAGTTTAAAAAAATACGATTAGAACTTATGCCTGAGACTTGGAAGATACCGTATATAATAAATTTTCGTACCATATACGAGTATTTAATAATTTATTTATTTTTTTATTGTAGCAAATCTACGCAACGTCAGTGCCACAAATCTCTAAGATATCCGACTTCCTGACCGGACAGCCGCCCTTCCTAGCCGACATCGCAAGTCATCTCTACTCACCAATTTCTGTTTACAACCCTAAGGCAAGATTCATTATTTATTTCTCAGTGTCTTCTCTTATTAGAGCAACTGTATCTCCTGCTATAGTGCTATGATATGGTAATAGTACAATTTTAGACAGTCAGTTAAGTTTCGTTTTTTCATATTCGGGACCGAATAAATATATTTACTAATGAAAAAAAATCATGTTCGTTAAACTAGTGATTAATTAATCACTTTGCCTGCTAAGTCAAAGATCAGAGGATCCTTTCCGACACGAGTTAGTTGTTTCTGTTACACAGATTGTTATCTCGATTTTTGCTGTTCTACGTTATTGCTATGATACTCCTCGAAACATAGATTATTTCTCTTATGTGGTTGTTATTTATTTAGAAACTATTTATATGATAATCAAAAAGAAACTTTTTATAAGTCATTTAAAATTAATAGCTGTTTATTTCATGTAACGAAAATAAAAAGGCAGAACTAAAAAATCTTTAGAACAAAATGGAATTAACTCAAACAGTTGTGTCAAAGACATTTTCTATAATCATAACTTATTATCTTTCCAGTTCGAAGCACCAACCACTTACGAAGTGTCACCTCCCGTGCCTTCTCAACTGGCATACACTGAACATAGACTGTCTATGCCTTCACTAAACACGCTTCAATACAAGTCGCAAAAGCTGACGAAGCCTATTAACTATCCTCAACCTCAAGTGGTCACCCAGCAATCATACGAGCAACAAAATCTTGGATATGAACCTCTGTTACACCAAATACCAAATAACGGTATACATAACTTCCCAACAATTCAATACAATCAAGCTCCTCAAGGTTATATTGAACAGCAACAAATTCGTTATATTCAAGATCAGTCAAACCAATTAATCCCATCAAATATTCAACAACACCCCGTTCAAAATAACAAGCAATTATTAGAAGAAAAAGATTTAAAGAGCCAGCCTGCTCCTACTCAGGTTTTAGAGAAAAACAACATACAACAGGTATAATATTTTTTATTATGATAAATTATAAATTATAAAAATGAGTGACAAACATTGTATTTTTTTCAGGTATACAATGATAAACAACAACCTGCCCTGAGTTTTGCAAGATTTATCTATAATCCACCTTTAGAGGCCCCTGCATCTTTACAACAAAATAAGAACCAGCAACTACACATACAATCCCAACACTTCCAGGCACAGTCGCAGTCCCAATTCCAGCCTCAGATTCAAATCCAGCCCCATTATCAAGCCCAGCAAATATTACAAGCTCAGCCCCAACAATACCAAGCACAGTCACAGCCCTTCGCACAAATACAATATGAACTTCAGCACCCTACGCAACTACCGCAGATACAATATCAAGCACCACAAGAATTACAATACCAACCTTCACAACAAATACAGTATCAACCACACCAACAGATTCAATATCAGGAGGAGCAGCCACAGTTTTACCAACAAATTAATTCCCAATTTCTACAACCACAACCACTACCACAGTCTCATGTTCAAGCACCTCAGAACCAAATTCATGCACAAAATTATCAATTGCAACAAACTCAACCACAATATTTTGAGAAATCTGAACCAATCGCTAAACAGAGCGTCGTCTCGGAGAAACAATATTTCAAACAATCTCCGATCCAGGCTCAATTGAATCAACAGATTTTTCCTCAACAACAAATACAAAACCTAGCTTACAAACAGCCGGCGGCAATTCCGACATTTCCTCCAGTTCAGTATTTTGGTAAATTCGCTCAATCCATTTTCGCCAATTCCCAACATTGATAGTAAATCAAAAAAAGATACATCACTTGATTTGGTAAAAGTACAGTTTGCTAATTTTGACTGATTAATTTGCTGACAGTACTTTTAATTTAATAGTCTTAGTGTACTAACAACTACAAATAGTTGGATCTGTATGTGTTTTAACATAAGCTCTTCATATTGAATCTTTAATGAAAATCAAGCCTTAGCCTCTTGCCTTTGTAAATACTATAGTAGTGCCAAAAAGCCACAAGGCCTTATACTATTTTATAATTCTTGCTTATTATAGTTCTAAATTATTATTTAGTTTTGTCGTATAACACCTTTTATTATAATAATTTAAATGAATATAGTTGTTGGGGAATAGCGTTATAATGGAAATATTTATAAAACTGTGATGCTGTTATATATAATATCGTTATGATATTATTTATTAATATATAATGTACTCGTGTTATTAAGAAACCATAATTTAAGTTTACATGATTATAAATTAAGTAATAAAGAAGTATTTCATTTCATGAAAATATTATATTATTATTACAACTATTTGAAATAAAAAATAACAGATAAGATAAGAAGATAAAAAACTACACATTAAAGAAGTCGTAATATTATAATTATTATTTAAAATACCTATGTATGTATGTAACGTAAAATATAAGTGATTTTTTTAAAAAGTCATGGTCTCATGTGCTATATTAAATTTTATCTAATAACAATAACCTCGGATATTTGTATTGCTGAATATAACAATTGTATAATTACAATAATTATATTAGTCATATAAATAACCCTTGTCATAACATTGAATATATTTTAGACCTGCAAAGGTTTTTATATATATTTGCCTGGATCCCATTTCATACCCATTCAGTTCTCACCGCAAATCCGCAATGCTCCAAACTCATGATTAATAATCCCGTGGGTTCAAACTAGTCATCCAAATTCCGATTTAATTAACGTGAGTACATCCAGGTAAATATATGTAATAATAATCATGGAACAGGATACTTTTACTTATCAAAGTATTTACATATTTTTCATAAAATAATTAAATATATAAGCAGGCCGGTAGTCGCGGTCCTGTTCTGATAATACACACCATGTGCAATTGATAGTATAAATTCTATTCTAATAATAAGAAGGGATATACCCACAAACCAAACACAAATAATAAATATCATAATATCATTAAAACGTAGCGTTTAATAATAGTTTCATTACAAACTGAATCTTTATATATATTATAAATGTAAATACATTTAATTTTATATTTATGTATATATAAAAATACAAATGTAAATACTCCAATGTTTGTCTAAAATAATATAACCGATAAGTTTTATATTTAATTTAAAAATATCCATAATTGTTATTATCTTTATAAATTGTATATTATGTGTAGTATCTTCATTACAAAAAGTGCGGTCACTATAAACCTCGAATCCTATATTGGCGCCCGAACTGGGACCAAAGATAACCCTAACATTACAAACTCGTCATGCTCTGTTTGATAGCACTATACAACTTGAAACACTGCCAAGAACTAACAGTAAGAAACATACTCGTACCATTTACCAGTGTTGGTTTTCAAATTTAAATAGCTTACAATACGCGCAATAAAGCTTTATGTTTTCTATTAAAATGTAGATTTAATATTACGCGAGAGGTATTTATAAAAGCCGGTTTTCCAGCAAAAGTACGAATAAACCAAAACAGAGGTAAAATGGAACCTTCAATATACACGAATCCAGATCTTTTTCATTATGAGTTTAATATGATATATATTTTTCTTTATTTAATATATTCAAAGTGTACGTTGTTTAGTATTTTAGCAGTAACTTAAACTTTTATGGCCTCTCTGGCTGAAATTTATTCTAAAAAATAACAAGAAAATCGTAAATCTTTTTTAACAAAACCTTGCTTTACTACAGAGCCGCAGTATAATAATCATTAGATATTTTATTATTTATTATATTACTGTTACAAAGAAATACATATTATATAAAACTAAAAAAAAACAAAAAAAAGTGGCAACAAGGTGTTGTAGAAATGTTTTAAATATATTGAGATTACACAAATACATTATTCAAATATCATCTAAACAAGACACAATGCGAATGAGATGAACATATTTGGAGTTAATTGCAACCCTTCTTACAACAAAAGACATGTAATTTGGATCCAAACTGTTTCAAGTTAAATTTAACAAATATCAAGATGCTGGGAATGAAGCTGGTGTTTGAGTTGAATTCTTCTTCTTCCATTGTGTAATTTGTAAAACAGTGACAAGTTTCTGAAAGGGAATATGAGATTCATTGTGTGTTCATATATTAATTAAAGTAGTATATAATTTAAGATAGGTAATTAAAAGAAGTCAATGACAATTGGGTATAGTTTTTTTAAATACCTGTGCCAAATACAGACTAAATACTAAAAGTGCTTGGGCGACGTGTCCCTGGATAGAAGTAAAAATTTATGTACAAAAAAATAAAAAATGACATTTGGTAAAAATCTAAATAAATTCTTATAATAGGTAGACTTTTAATCTATGACTCTGTCATAGTCGAAAACATTTTTTTAAAGCTGCTGAATTCTTGAATTTTCTCTACATATTAATGAATGAGAAATATATATGAAATTAATGATGTTTAAATGATATTTATCAGTAATTTAAAATAATATTATAATATAAATGTCATCGACTCGTAAAGTAATACGTTGGTTTGGAACATATTCAAATGAGCTGACCTCCAGCCGACCTTACATTTCTCATACCGATTTGCGTTGACTAAGGTTTTGGCGAGGTTACATTTTGTCCTAATAAAACCTGCTTTATCACCAATGTCTGCATGATAAACCTCTTCAACATAATATATCGTATAGAGGTGTAAAGTGAAAGGCATAAATTTAAATAATATACTATAGTTAACTCGAGGAATTGCATACATAATATAATAATTGCATATATCGTGACTACTTTTTTAGTTTTCGACCAGTGACTTAACATACGATCTACCTGGTTATTTATTTGTAACAATAGCAACAGGAATTAAAGACTACACTCTATTGGAACAGGAAATGACGGAGAGGAAAAGGATATATATTTATTATACAGGATGGATCAACACATAATCATGTATTTATATGGTCATGTATTTATTACACACAAACAGTTTAACACTTCATAACAAAAGGTTCGTAATAATTAATTCATAGATACGTGTGCATGCCAATACTAGCCAGGTGTGACCAACATTTATGCACATAAGTTGCTATAATAGTTACAACAATAAAATTAAAAAAATATAATTAAAATTGAAATAAAATGGACCAAAGACTCACATTTTAATACCAAATACTAAGATGCTTTACTATCATATTATAAAAAAAAAAACATACGAAGAAATCACAATACTTTTCACAGAGTCATCACGTGCTTCATTTTTTATAACCACTATCTTTCAAAAAGAACATTACAAGCTCCACTCAATAAAATAAAGACGCACTCGGACTCTAGGGCAGCCCAATTTTCCTCGATCCCTAAATCATTAATTGGAAGGAAAACAAATGGTAAAACCGTTTTTATTTCCGATTCACGAACCGCAAATTTGGTAAAATAATTTATCTTCAGGGAATGTTAACATAACCTTTTATAGATGTCATTTTTTTTATATTCTGTAAGAATTTTACTGTAGTAATGTTACATTTTTGAAAGATTTTTTTTCAATTTGTTTTATTATTTATTCTAGGATTAAAATCTAAAAATATACCGTTTCTTGTTAGTGTTCCGAACCAATCCGATGTATCAAATTAAATGTTTGTTGCTCTTGGATTCTTTTTCGTCTCTCAAACAGAGCTCATCGTCGGAGCTAACGACCCGTATTAGCTTTGTAAGCAAACGAAATATTTACAGATTTCAACTGAATCCGCAAAAAAATGATGATTGTTTCAATTTATCAGAAAAATATTGACGGTAGATATTATTAAGAAGGAAATAGGTGGAACGTATCATTCGAGATTTCGTTTGCATGCTGTCTTTTATTCTGGTAATGAAAAATCAGATATGCTAGATCAAAATCAGAATATAAACTATCTGACATTAATTTTAAGATCGCTAAGACTCAATCATATACCTCTGAGATAAAGAGATTATGTTAAAGGTCCTATGGAGGAAAATAAATGTCCTTAAGAGAATTAGGTTGAACTGGTGTTAATCCAAATAAATAGGTTGCTAATAAGGTTAAAATCGAAACATTTTGTAGTACTCTAAACTGAAATAAATAATCTAACCTTATATAGAGTTCTTGGCTGTTTGTCACTAAAGGCCTAGGCTGATTTTGATGTTTTAGTACATGTTTAAGAATATTTTTAGATATTGTGTGACGGACATTTATTTTATACAGTTTTAAATATACGCCTTGATATACACAATAAATTTACTAAAACTTATCATTCTAATATTGAGTTTAATATTTTTATAATACCGTAAAAGGACAGATTTCACAAAATCTCCGTTATTCACAAATATTAAACAGTTTTCGACATTGATTTAGTGTAATAAGATGGTGGCATTTACACGATGACCCCAACCACATTATAATATAATATTGATGACTCGCCTTATTAGAACTTGTGACATATTAGTCAACTCATTTATTGTGTGTGGCCACAAACGAGAGCTTGACAGTTTAATGTTTTTTTTTATATATTTGTCAATTATGATCGTTAGATATTAGTTAAATTTTATAATCTATATTCATCAAATTTTAAAATTGATTACACTGTTTTGTAATTTAGTACAAATTGACAGCATTTTGTATGTGTGAGTTTTAATAAATCGAAATAACTATAAACTAGATAATCGCGCTTTTAATGGCCCATGAGGTTTTGAATCCGGCTCGATATCCAGAGCAGTTCACAGACAGTGCAGTACCACACGGGTTTATATACACATATCTGAGGAAGTAGTCTTAGTGGTTCTGTGAATGTTCAGTGGATGAAAAGTTTTACTTTGCCTGGATTTATAAGGTATTGTACTTTTTTGGCACCTATTGTCTGATTAACAAGGTGTGTTTTATTGCTTATTGTTTATTTCTTTTGGATATAAGTGGATTTCCATTGAAGGAGGATTGATAATTGTGTAGATAATACTATGTGATTTTTTTTTAATTATTATTTATAGTTCTTATAATAAATTCATTAACATATTTTTTGAATACTTTTACTTACAACTACATATATACATAAAACATCGAAAAAGGTGACAATCGGTTCGTTTTTTTTTTATTTATATAGTAAATTAAATAAACTTATTAAGTTAAATTAAACATTAAAATGAGGACTGATAAAACTTTATACACAACAAATATCAATAATATAATATTAAAGGCTACAATATCACACAACACAAGACCTTACTATCACTTGTAGATACATTCACCACTTATGATACCACTTCAATGACAAGTCATACATGTTACATATTATGAAGGGTATTGCGTACTTTCACTAGTTTATGATCAGAATTCGCAATATTGCTCAACAGCGCCATCTATTAGACAAGACGTGTACTTGTATACTTGTAATCCTCAGATTTAAGGGGGAATACAACTATTTTTTGGTACTTTGTTGTATTTTGTACAGTGTCAGTGTGTGTGGGGTGTCTCTGTGTGTATGTTGTGTGTTTGTGTGTGTAATTGTTTTTTCCATAAAAAAAATAGTTTTCCCGACTAAAAGTATCCTTTAAGTTAATTTGAGCACACCGAATTTCATTAAACCATTCAAAAGCTTTTGCATGATTGGTGAACAGAAAAACGATTACACAGACAAAAATTTCCCTGATATAAATGAATAAAATTTATCTATTTTTATTATATGAATAAAGAAAATTAGTAAGAATCGAATACTAGTTAATAAACCTATAACTTAGGAAGCTTAAAATAAACTAGCTGTGCCTGCGACTTCGTACGCGTAGATTTCGATTTTGATAAAACGTACTCTTTGTACATACTAATGTATGTAAAAACTATAAACCTTCAAACTGGTAAGCAGCACGACACGCGTGGTACGACAATAATAGATTATTAACTTCTTTATTTGTTAACCGATTGTTAAAAAAAAAGTAAATGTAAAATGAATCTCATGACAATATATTCCCGAAAACTGAATCCAAATCTATTAATCTGTTTTTGAGATGAGCGTGCACAAACATACAGTCGAACAGACAAAATGAAAAAACAGTGTTTTAAGTTAACATATAAATGTTTTTTTTTCGTGTTATGTGCACAACTAAAAGACAAACAGATAAACAGACAAAGATTTTAAAAATGCTGAAAATTGATTCTGTTAGTTAGCACTTCACATCCTGGTTTATTTTTTTAATATTTTCAATGTACAAACACTACTCCTCTACAGATTTATTAAATGTATAGAATAAGATTTGCTTGGTACCTATTACGTGATTCATATAAATTGACATAACTTTTTTATTTCTTAACCGATTTAAATGAAATAAACACTAAATGTTAAGTAAAGACAGTTACAATATATTCCTGAAAATTGCATCCAAATTGGTTCAGCCGTTACTGAGATTAGCGCGCATAAACATACAGACATACAGACATTCAGACAAACAAACAAAATGAAAAACCATTTTGGGTTCTCTTGCTCTTATAAAGGCCTCATCATGTTTTTTTTTATTTTTTCAATGTACAGAAATGGATCAGTGACAATTTTGTTATATGTATAGATTAGATATGTTTATACTGCATGAGACTTTAACTATATTATTTCAATCTATATTATCTAGAATGTCAAAGAAATATCTCAAATAGACATGCTTTATAATCTTATTAATATAACTATTACAATCACACTAAAAGTAGATTTCAGTAACACACCTGGAAGGGTCAGTAATGTTTTACAGTCGGTTAAATTTAACCCGAGCATAAATTAGTAACCATAAAAGCTAAAACCGTTTTTACGATAAGTGTCCGGACTAGGGTTGTCAACCATACTTTATAATAAAGTATTATACTTTATTATTTGTAATTATACTTTGTACTTTTGAAAGCAAATAAAATATGTAAAAATACTTAATTTCAAAGCTTTACTACGATGCATAGAACAAAATAATCATTATGGGATTTATAGGTACGTATTTAACTATTTAGCATATGAATTAGAACAGATGTTCGTCGTTCGTCGATGTCGTTGCGTCGGGAGACCGTTGTACGTACGTTGACGATGGTGTCTATTTTACGAAGTTAATCATTGAAGACTTAGACTAAGACTTCTTTATTTGCTTTAGTAACTTGCATTTTAATTTCTTCCTTTATTCAGCGGTCCCCCGACGCAACGACTTCAATAAGTACATAATATTATTATTTTTATTTTCTTTGGAGCTCTTTTTGTATGTTTTGTATGGGTTTTTGTTTTTAATTTTTTTTTTCTGGTTTTTTATATTTATGTTACTGGTTCCATTTTTGTACTAAATGAACCTAAGGACACATTTTCTTTTGTGTAAGTATTTCTATCAATATTTCATAAGAACCTTACACCCGCAGCAATAATTTCTCAATATTTCTGAGACGACTGTTCTCGACCAAACTAAGAACCATCTCGACCAAACCAAGAACCATCGACAAACCAGGCTTTCGATGAAAAAACCGCAATCAAATCTGTCCAATCGTTTGGCTGCTAGAATGGCATTCTACATACAGACACACAGACATACAGATACACAGATCGATAGGTCAAACTTATAACACCCCTTTTTTTGAGTCAGGGGTTAAACATAGTTTGGTTTTAGCGAACATAACTGACTTTCCATACTTCCTAGCATGTCTTTGAAAAATAAGATTAAATTTGAACATTTTGAAATTGTAATAAATTCAATTAGAAACGAATTGTTTATTTATTTAAATTTTAATGTGGATTGTCAAACCAACTTTGAAACATTTAAAAATAGTAAAAAAAATTTGCTTGTGCTAAAAGCACATAAAAATACGTTTTAATAAAATTTTAAAAATACTTGACTTTTCTTTCAAATAGGTACTTTTTTTCCTATTCAAACCATTTTACACTTTTTCGTTAAAATAAGTTGACAACCCTAGTCCGGACGTCCCCAGATGTAAAATGAATCATAAATACGACATTAAGATTTAGATAGATTAAGATATATATGTATCCATAATTGTATATTTATTCTTATCTTGCATTTTTAACTGTAATTAAACTTTTGTGAACCATAATGATAATTTAATATAAAGGATTATTTTTAATGAGTTGACCGCCTCTTGCAGGCAGCCTCTCTACATCAATCCTAACAACATTTATTCTACGACTTTACCTAACTTTAGGTATTTATCTGGCGATGATCATGTAAATTAATCCGAATTTTGTCCGACAAGTTTTGAACATATTCGGGGTTCCTATCGATGATCTCAAAGTATGACGGACTCAATATTTAAGTATGACTTAAAGTATGACGGACTTAATAATTTTCTTGCATTTCTAAAAGATATTTCTCAGATATTAAATAAAACAAACCACAAACCCAAAAAGTTGCACCATCTACTTAATAATTTGAGAGACAAAGTTTAAAATAGTTTTTTGTGAAAATTCTTCCGTTCTTATTTCCCCCATCTTAAGTTCATTTAAACATTTTAAATTTCTTTTCAACTTGCTTTATTAGAATTAATTTCATCAGAATTAACATTTTCCAAATTTTTAATAGAATCTTTCCATAAATAGAATATCAAGATAAGATTATTAGGAAACAATTCAAGATTTTTTAAAGATTACACAAATTAGAAGTTAACATAAAATAAAATAGCTACGATTTTACCAAATAAAAATCCTAACGTAGTAATAATATAATCATTTTCATCGTCAACTGTATCAAAATGTGCCCTTATAGTTTCGAACCTATTTAAGGTTCCCAAAAGCTCCGCATGCTTCGAGCTTTTGGGATGACCATTCAACGTGATTTTTTCAGTTCAGTAAATTATATACATATAAGAGTTGTTATGGATCTCGAAAGTTAAAAACCATTATATTTTTATAATGTAATTACAGTTGATCGTAATTACTTACATTAAAAGAAAACTAAAAAAAGACACTTTGTTGGTAAATTTAGTGCAACAAAATAAATCCCTTTACACTTCTTTTCTTTAGTATCTTTAATTAACCTCGAAGAACTTTTTAATCTATTCTAGTATATATGCAAAATAGGTGGTCCTAGCAGGCATACATCCAAACAAATCCTGCGTTACATCATAAAATTTTTGTCAAAATTTAATTACCTTTGACCTCAGTTTTCAAAGAATGCTTTTCATATTCGGTAATTTGTGAGGTCGGATGCTGTAGCTAATCTCCTTATCGACTTATTGATTAAACTTGATTAAAGTCAAAAGTCAGAGTTCTTGTGAGGTTAAGGATTAAGCCTGAACCAGAATCAGAGAAAGTGCAGGATCAAAAACTTAACGACTTATTACATTATAACAAATTAATAAATTAGTTATAAATATTTATTACATTTTTGTTTAATTTTGATTGCACAAAAAATAAAATAATGTACAAAAGGCGGGTTTAATGCCACTTAGACATTCTCTACCAGCCAACCTTAGGATGTACAGGAGAGCGTAGGCGTGCTAAAACAAAAAAAAACAGAAAAGCACAACAAAATTATAAAGAAAACAGTAGAAGTACAATTTACAAGTAAATACAAAAAGGCCTTTTAGAATATCAACCACAATAAATCCAACTAAACCTGAAACATCCCATCTATATTAATTATAGCATTTATAACCTTACATAGGCGCTATTAATCTGTCTCCGCGATAATTCAGCTCAGGTGGACTTTAATGAACTGTCGTGTCGATGATCCCTTGATTTGTGGGAATCATAACAAGTGTCTGGAAATATGTATAAACATGTATAGCCATGTTAAGCTCATTAATTTTTTAAAAAATATACAATGAAAAATAAACTGATACGGACACTAGTTCGAACCTGCGACCACTGGGCAACAAGTATTACTGTTAGAAACTTAATTCACCTCTTTTACCGTTCTCAATTAGCCTAATAATGAATGCCACACACACATACACACTTGACATTCCAACCTGCTTTCATAAATTACTATGCATTTGACAGTCTATTTATCACGGAAGGATATGCTTTGAACATGTGTAACAATACGACCCTCAGAATCAATTGTAACTTTTGATAATAAATATGTTAAATTGTTTAAAGCTTTTACAATTTGTATTCATGTTTTTATACTGTAAACGGGACTTAATCGCGTACTATTCTAATCGAAGTATTTACCCCGACTCTCGACGTTTCGACCGTGGTCACGAGTCGTTTACGATTAAGTCCCGTTTACAGTATAAAAATATAAATAAATATGTTGATAATATTATTGGTTTCCTGGGTTTTATCAGTAGCTCTGAACCTTATTGGATTATGTTCCAACCATTCTGAAGTCCGTTCAGAACCAATCGTTCTGAAGCTACACGCACATGGTCCAACCACTCTTTAAACTTCAACTAAACTAAACAACTTCATCTGCCTGAAGTAGTCCAGGCAGGTGGAGTTGATGGGCGAAGTAACGAGAGACGAAACTTAATAGTCACAAAACTGTACACCTATAATTTTGACTTTTCGAAAAAATTTCGCAATCTATATTATATTTCCAATTTCCAGTCGTAGATGTATTCTATTAAGTTGTTATCTATATATCCATAAATAACTTTACAAAGCCGAAATACATTTTTTTTTATTTTGAAAACCCTTATACCTACTGATATTATTATATGAAACTAATAAATCTAAATAATATTGTCAAGTACATTTCATCAACAAGAATGCTCATTCCATCTAAAGGATTGAATTACTAGGGCTGTCAGTTGTCAGTACAATACATGTTACAACTTACATCTCGTCACTTTGTATTGGAATTTATTTAATTTATGTGTGTTGAAGACAGCCCTGAAACAGACTCAAGACATGACAGTCTGAATTCTATTATGTGTTATACATTTATATGTAATGTTATATAATGATTATATTTTAAATAAATAAAGAATGATAGAAAAACTGATACGTTCAGAGATTTGTATTTTTTATAGAATTATTTTTCATTTTATGTTTATTTAAATTTAAATAAGATTAACATGTATAGCATGTTTTATATTATTTTAAATAAGCTTAACATGGCTATATAATAAGTGTGAATTTAGAAATATATATAAGTTACATAGAAATATGTATATTAGTCTGCGTTTTATATCTTATACTTTACTAGCATTCTGTCTCATACACACATATAAACATATAAACATACTCACACACTTACACACACATAAAACATGGACATACAGATATACATGACTTAGAAATAGAATGATGCAAAGAACTTGATTTCGGCGAATATCATAATAACTCGAAACATATTTTTTACGAGAATATCGTACAATTTTATATAACATTTATTATAAGTATAGAGTCTACATCCTCTAACTTGTTGCCTCTTTTCCTTCATTACTCTCGCAAACCTACAATAAAGAAATATCGATAAAATGAAATACACACAGATAACTCATGTTTATTATTCTTTGTGTTATTTTTATGTTGCATCTTATATATTTCTATTCAAATATCGGTTCTATAAATTTCTATAAAGTTCTATAAATTAATTATATTCAAATTATGTTAATATTACCACTTTTCGATGTCAAATTTATTTTAATCGAAACATTAAAATTTTCAGATGAACATATATCTTCTTCTGGTTCTGGTCACCCAAATATATGAAGTTTTAAACTGGCCAAGTGGTGTTACAGCCTCCAAATTACTACAATCAGATCATACACAGATACATCCAATTGAACCTAACTCCCTAAGTTCCACAAGAAAGAAAAAGGGAATAAACTTACCGTACCAATATCATATCCAACAACTTTACGTACAAAATCTCCACGTGATACCCCTGGATACCAATGTTACCACTCATACCAACTTGATACCACTGCTAATACCGGTGCACAGTTTGGTACCGGTGCACGATCTTGCAGTGATACCACTCAGCCATAGAGTTACTGAGAAGGTGTATAGAATGAATAATGAGGCTGATCTGTACCGCAACCCCCTGGGGGGGTACGGAGTGGGGTGGCGCTTCGGTGGCCATGGGGCTGGTCACGGATTCCATTACGCTTATGGTTAATGACTAATAAAATATTTATTGACATACTTTGTTTTTATTTCCTATAAATTCATCTACTTCCACATTATTGTCAGAAACAAATATTACCCAAATATTTACCTTTTCATGGTATAATCTTGTTACATAATATATAATAATAATAATAATAAATATTCTTTATTGTACACCCAGAAAAAACAATAACAAAAAATAAAAAATAAAACAGAAAAAATGTACAAATTTGGCGGCCTTATCGCTACAGAGCAATCTCTTCCAGGCAACCAATTAATTAGAGGAATAATGAGACGTAGTGTGGGTGTTGTTTGAATAATAAAAATATAAAAACAAAAAGAAAGCATTACATACACATATTTACATATATACACACATACGAATATACATACAAACAAATATATACATACATACACGCATATACATACATACACATTCACAAATAAAATATACATACTTATGCAAATAAACAAATAACAATACAGACGACAAACACGCTATAAATTTAAAAAGTGATCTTTAAGGCAGCGCTTAAACGAATCGCATGACTGTGCACGTTTAATGTTAAGTGGAAGATCATTCCACAGTCTTATGGTCTGCACAGTGAAGGAATCGGAGTAAAAAGAAGATGAATGGGAAGGAACTTTAAGGATAAGGTTTTGATTGGAACGGAGAGATCGGTTGTGTGTGCTACTCAAAAACTCAAAACGTTCTTTTAAGTAGGACGGAGTGGAAGAATTGAACAGTATACAGTATAGAAGGCTAAGCATATGAATATTCCTGCGAAAACGAATCGGAAGCCACTTGAGTTTTTTACGAAAGTGAGAAATATGGTCATATTTGCGAAGACCAAATATGAACCTTATGCAGAGGTTTTGAAGACGCTCAAGTTTATTTAACTGATCCTCTCTTAAATCAGGATAGCAGGCATCAGCATAGTCTAGAATTGGAAAGAGTAAAGATTGAGCTAAAACAACTTTGGTAGTGATTGGGAGAAAATTACGTAATCTTCTCATGGATCCCACGGCTGCAAACATCTTTCTGCTCACCTCACTAATCTGCGAATTCCAAGATAAAGTTTGATCGAATATGATCCCAAGATTTTTAACTTTAGTGCTATACGGAATAACTTCGCCTTCAAAACTAATATGAGGTAGCTGATAATCGGAAATACGTGCGATCAGCCTAGAACTACCAATGATAATAACCTGCGTTTTAGATGTATTTACTTTAAGGCCAAAACACTTGCTCCAATTTGAGATACGCGCCAGATCTTGATTTACTTGTGATATGGTATTAGTAAGGTCATCAAGACTTGACTGGTGGTAAATTTGAAGATCGTCTGCATACAGGTGGTAGAAAGAATTGATATGAGAGCAAATAGTGTTAATAAACACTGAAAATAATAAAGGAGACAACACGCCACCTTGCGGAACACCAGCACTGACCGCGCTCCAGTCAGAGTACAGGTCATTTAACAGTACACGTTGCCGACGCCCACGCAAGTAACAATGAAACCAGTCAATTGCCGATGGAGATATGTTAAGGCTACCCAATACCGTGAGTAAGATATCAAAGTCCACAGTATTAAACGCATTGCTGAAGTCCAGCAACGTCAATACTGTGACTTGACGGTTTTCCATGCCTGACCTGACATCCTCGGTAATTTTAACCAAGGCCGTAGTCGTACTATGACCGGGACGGAAACCGGACTGGAATTTACTAAGGAGACTATTTTTGGTTAAAAAGGTGCTCAGTTGGAAGTGTACTAGTCTCTCAAGGATTTTTGATAGAAAGGGAAGGATGGAAATAGGACGAAAATCTGAGGAACAAGAAGGGTTAGCTTTTTTTGGAAGAGGAACAATAAAGGCATCTTTCCAACAGGAAGGGAATACACACATTGTAATGGAATTATTAAATAAGGAAGTAATAGTAGGGATCAATATATCTAGGATAGGAATGATCATTTTACGACTAATGGCATCAGATCCGACTGCATCAGAACTCACGGACAGAATAGTTTTCTTAACATCACATTCGGAAAAATGACTTAAACTAAATATTGGAGTATTTGGAGTTGGCAGAGATGAAAGATTGCTAAGAGTGCGAGATTTAATAGCACCATCCAAAGGTAGTAAGAAATGTTGGTTAATATTATTAAGATCGGAATGGGAAATGTTTTGAGTATTTTGTTTACTTCGACCAACTCCTAGAGATTTAAGAAAGTTCCAGACTTTAATTGAATCCTTCTCGTCAATAACAGATCTATAAATATGGCGTCGTTGATTATCTCTACAGAGCCTGTTGCAGCGATTACGAATTTTGATATATTTTGCCTTGTTTTCCTCACTAGGTTCATTTTTATTCTTAGCTTTAGCTGTAACCTTCTTTTGCTGAAGCTTTTTTATATCATCAGTTAGCCAGGGAGCAGGAAGATGTCTCATGCGCACGGGTCGGATAGGAGCATGAGCGTCATAAAGATTACTTAAATGAGAGTTAAAAATACACACTTGCTCATCCAGAGTACGTGGAGTAAGTACTTCAGACCAATCAATAACAGAGGCGTCAGTACGCAGTTGAGCTAAGTCCATACTACCAAAGTTGCGCTGAAAAAGAGTTTTTGGTTTTAATTTCGGAGGTTTAATCTTATAAGATAAATAAAGAAGATCATGATAGGAAAAAGCCAGTGCAGAGCATTGGCCATGCTTTCCTACATGTTCAGAAGAGGAAACTAGGACTAGATCTAAAAGAGAGGAGTTACAGTTAGGGGCATGATGAGTAGATGATATATATGTTTTAGTTAATAATATTAGTGTACCATTTTTTTTATATTAAATCACTCCATAAATAAAAAACAACATACTTATTAAATTTCTATATCATCAAGCTACAGAACTACAAATAAGTAATTACTACCGAATTTCTTCTCTGAAGTGAAAAAAAAAAGTATAGAAAGGTAATTTTAAATAATTTTCATCATTATTGTAAACAAGATATTTGTGATATACTTTTAAACATACATATATATATATATATATATATATATATATATATGTATGCGTGTGTATGTATATGTGTATGCGTGTGTATATATGACAAATACAATGCAAATATTTATTTAAGTTGAGTGAATTGAGTTCAAGGTATAGCAAACCATTTTAGAAATATATATGGGTAATAAGGAAAACTGTTTTAATTTTAATGACTATAACATCAAAACATTATTTACTTAACAAATATTTTTTACTTAAAAGTTTACGTTCGTTGTTATTTTCATTTTATCACTTAAATAAAAACCATACCATTGTATAGAATAATAAAAAAAATGCTACTAAATAACTAAAAAAAATAACTTGAGACAAAAATAAACTTTAAAAATAATATGTTCAATAAAAAATCAATAAAGAATCAAGTTTGCAATTATTTCTTATTATAACAAAATTATTATTAAAAATAAAGTAATTGTTTATAACTTCAGATATATATTTAAAAGTCGTAAGAGTACTTAATTAAATGCTTCGAGGAAATAGCAAAATAAATTGGGTATCCAATTATTATTGTATCGGTATATTATCGTAACTACGATAACTAGAAGCAACTAGAGTATTTATAATTAGTGAAATGTATTAAATAAAAATATATATTTTAAATATTTATTATGAATTAATATTATGGCATCAAATCTTTACTAGGAAATGTATTGTTGGAAAATATAATAACCTAATAAGAAATCTAAGACGTCTTAAAAATAGAATATAGAACATCAAATCATATTTAAATTTGTTTTGAGAATTAATTTGACTATACTCAGAATCAATAATACTATGATTTGAAATATATTTATTATAATATAAATATAACCAGAATTAGATAAATCTTCATAGATTATTTAAATTATCTTTTTATATTTATACCCATACATTAACCTCTCTAATTAATAATGAATAATTTTCATCATTTATCAATGTTTACAGTTAGACCACACCGTTATCTGCGCCGGCGCAGTCAATTAGGACACAGCGGCAATAGCGCGTCCCTTGCTTACTACATATTTACAATATATTATCTAAAAAGTGCAGTGAGAATTAACAAGAGTGTATTACAAATAAACCTCTATTATATATAATGTAAGTAACTGTTTTATTTCTGTTATTTATTATCTATATTTATTGTACTCATATAACAGTTAGGAAAATATTGAAACTCTTTAACCTAACTGTTATCAAACGAACTTTACAGCATAAGAACATTACATGACCATTTGTTTCTATCTTTGTATCTACAAGATAATGTAATGGAGATCATTTTAATACAGAAATATGATAAATACAAAATAATTAAATTATAACCAACACTGATTAAAAATATTATAAATAAAATACTTGTGTGAAAAAAGAAAAAAATCTGTTCTTCATTTCATCATAAAAGATGTGTATAACATGACAACTGTTGTAAATGGAAGTCAAGAGTCACTGTCTGGTAAGAATCTGTGTCTGGTAGCTATTTGTTTCATAAAGAATAGTAGTTAGTTAAGAGTACAAAAACACAGAACTTTTTATAAGTTAAATGTGTTTTTTTTATTTTTTGGCGTTACGAGAATGTCCATAACGTAATTTACATAAATGATGAATGTACATAACGCATTTGAATAATTTAATATTCTCTTTTCTTCTAGTTTTGTGTTTTGGCCAATAATGAGGTAAGTTTTATCATAACATTCTCATTGTATATAAAATACATTAGATTTAGTATTTTATGCATTTTTGTTTTATTATTGAACTATAATATTATGAGATTCTATAAATAATTTCTTAAGGTGTATAAACAACAAAATTTTCGGAGATACATATTTTAAATCTCTATAACAATTCTAGGAGTATATATAATTTGTTTACATATCCATACACTAATATTATATACAGAAATGTTAAACTTATCATTATTTTAAATACACATTTAAAAGATAAATCAAATAAAGGTTGTCTCAAGCTAAATCGACTGATAACTTTTTTGAACACTTCCTTTAAGCCTTTAACATTTATACACATATATTAAAATGTCAATAATCAGTAAACATACAACTTTCTAACATTGGAACTAAAAACAGTACAGACATCATTTCATTCATTTTCTTCATCCCACTACTAATGATATAAAAAATAAAACATTCATTTAAGTGAATCAAACATTTCATTCGTACATTCACAAACAAGCACCTCATTAAGTGAACAGAATAAAAAGTTGTTAACGAATGTCGTGACTTCAGGCTCCAGATCGCATTCTTTGCAGTGTTGACCTGCGGACGATGTGCACTTGATGGTGAGTTGGTACAGTTGGTAACACAATTTTATGTTTATTATTTCATTTTATCCTATATTATTATTTGGTTTTTATCCATAAAGATAAACATGTTATTATTAGTCTGGATTATTGTTTTATGTCAAAAAAAATTGGACAGATTAATGTCATTTTAAAAAACATAACAGAGAATTGTTAACTGACCCTTGTCGTAAATAGATTTCAATTATTCAATCAGTATCTGGAAAACAACTTAGTAAAATATTTTATAAACGCTTTGATTTGCTGACCGTACCTAGTGAAGTTACTTCCGGCTGTAAATTGCACAAAAGTACTGATTTAAAAATACTTGCTCCGCTGTTCTGTGGCTGTATTACTTTTTATTTTGTATTTTATCGAATGTACGAATAAACATTGGAAAAGGAAATTGTACATTTTTCCTATTCCAAGTTCTTTCCTAAGCTGGAAATGCCAAAAGAATACAGAAAAATATATATACCTACAACCTAATCTAAATACCTAATTTCAAATCAACGAATCACAAATAAAAGTAAATAAGTATAAAAGGATATGTAAGTACATATTTTTAATAATATCAATGACGTCACAGACGTGAAGTCAATCAACAGCTGATAAATACACGTTAGCTTTTTTTTATTCAGGTTATGTAACTGACAAGAACACAGGTATTTCCTACCGCCTGGTCTACCAAGCTCAGACATGGCAAGTAGCCAGAGACAGGTGTGAAAAAGAAGGCGCCAAACTAGCAGTTCCAAGGACGCCAGTAAGTATTTTTAATATAAATTAAAAGTTAAATGTTCTCCCATCAACCCAAAATTTTTACGTGGCATTACAAAAACATTTATATGGAATATACAATATATTTTTAATATAATCCATATATGGAATACTCATGTTATTTTCGAAAGCTCTTTTTCTTGGTATTTCGTCTTCTTCTATATTTTTTTTTATTTTTTAACTTTATTACTATTTGGATCATCTTCCCCTTGTATTATTATATACAAAAAAGTAGTTCAGCAATTGTAAGACACATGTACCTACCGTCTAGGTTTTTTTCACATAACATCAGCATATTATTCTTCGTCGTAAAGTTTCTTACTTTAAGACAAAGAATATTACATTATTTATCTTTACTTTACTAATTCAGTTTGTCATAAGTCAGATCCATAAAGCAAACAATTCTTATTACTTCTGTGTATATAGGTATACCTCTATATATTATCTCTAACAATTTTTAAGCGATTATAGTTATGTTATATTTTCATTATACTTAGTATTCTCTAAAATTTTCCCTTTAACTACATATTGAAATAAAACTATTTTTACAGATTTAACTCGAGTATTATTACATTTTTAATTAACACGAAGTGTCCATCTCCATCTCGCCTTACCGTGAACACGATTACTGCAAAGCATTTGAAACCTCAGCTTAAATTTAAAATGTTAATTTAAAATTATATTATACGCGGCTAAAATCCTTAAAAAGAGTTTTATGTTATTGTAATTAAAATATATCGATGGAAATATCTACACCATCTGAACATCATCTCTTCCGTCTTCCTAAACATATAATATTAAGAAATACTTTTCTTTGCAGGAGGAGTTTACGTTCATGCAGAAGTTAGTCCGCGGCATGCACTATCCCAGCATCACTGACACCAGCTACAAGCTCTTGGTGTGGCTCGGGGTCAACAACCTCGACGATTACACTGTGTGGAGGAATGTAGATGGTATGATAATAACCATAGAGTTATTACACATAGAGTAGGAAAGTCTGTGTAAAATAAGTCCATCGAAAAAAAAGAGAAAGCAACAGCCTACCTATCTGTCTCTCTTTTTTTGTGTGATTAGACAAAGATAAGTATGAGTAGGTATCTCATCTTCCCTCTCTAATTATTTGTTAGACGATTTACTCGCAGACCTGTCTTTGCCTCTCTACTGTATCATAATAACTCCTACCAGAATAAGACAATAACTGGTACAGCTGTAAAAGTAGTAGTGAGAATTCGTTAACTCCTGTTCTTAACTAGAAAACTTTTTATCACTTTAATTCTTAATGCAGTATAAAAATAAAATATATCAAGTACCGTACACCGTGAACCCATTTCCAAGCTTACCATGAGAATATTTAAATCCCATAGTAAGCGTCGTTTAATGGGGAACGGTTTTGAAATAGATCATCTTAATAATAGGAGGCTGCGGCTGCAGGTGTCGGGGAATTAGCATCAATTTCAGTTTACATTATGGGATAAGTTTACACATTTTTATGAGAAACTTAAGCCATTTTGTAATAGAATTAAGAGTAAGTTATCGTTACTGCTTATTATTATGAATGTTCATTATCTTAAGACACAGTATAGAACAGTCTTATGGTATATATATATATATATATATATATATATATATATATGTATATATATATATATATATATATATATATATATATATATATATATATATATATATATATATATACATACATATAAAATACTTGCGTGTTGCGACACAGTAGCTCAATTGTCAGAGCGACGGTACGGTTTTTTAGAAGTAGCAGGTTGAGAATCTTTATATTTCGTTTTATTATTATTTGAAATGTGAAACATATGAATAAAATAAACGGAACCCTATAACTAAGACTCTGCTGTCCGTATGTTCTTTGTCTGTTACCAGAAAGTATCTCATGAACGGTGACAGCTAGACAGTTGAAATTTTCACAGATGATGCATTTCTATAGCCGCTATTAGAATATATACTAAAAACCGTTTTAAGGCGGCTTCCATAGACTTCAAATATTCACAGAATATTTAATTATATGTCTACTTTAAAACTAAATCATTAAATTAAAATAAATACTTAAACCACCCCAACAACAAACGTGATTTTTATGCCGTTTTAGGGTTCCGTACCCAAAAGTTAAAACGGGACCCTATTACTAAGACTCCGCTGTCTGTCCGTCTGTCTGTCTCTCTGTCTCCAGGCTGTATCTCATAAACCGTGATAGCTAGTAAGCTGAAATTTTCACTAATGATGTATTTCCGTTGCCGCTATAACAACAAATGCTAAAAATTAAAAATATATATATATTAAGGTGAGCCCCATAGAATAAACGTGTTTTTTGCTCATGTTGTTACCACAACGGGTTGTACTCAAAAAGATAACGTGTTTAGCAATATTGACTTAAATGTTGGCACGTACTGTGTACTATTTAGTTACCATAGCCCTTTATGGATACAATTTCGAATTGAGCAATAGATTTTAAAAAAACTACAACAAACGTGATTTTCTATTATAGATGAGAGTACGGAACCCTTCGTGCGCGAGTCCGACTCGCACTTGGCCGGTTTTATTCATATTTGGTACGGAACCCTTGGTGGTTATGTACGACTCGAACTCGACCGGTTTGTTAATACGATACACATAATATATTATATAAAACGCCAACAAGTGTAGTCCCAAAGTAATTGCAATCGTAAAATCGTTTAATAAATCATTACACTTTAAAACACCTCTGAGGATTTAACGCGAACGATAAAAAGTAATAAGCTCATATCATGAATGTTTTCGTTTTGTAAATATTAATTATTACCGGTTATTAAAGTTTTCAAATTTATGATATGTCTGAAATTATTGGTGTGTGATATTTGTGTTGTATTTTCATCCTGTTATAATTTTTTAAATAATCATATTCACTTTCTTTTCAGGTAAAAGAAAAATATTAATGAATATCATATAACGGTTGCATACAATTTTAAGTTAATTTTATATACACCACGTTTTTTATAATTATTTCTAAATTATTCTGTTTTACTTCGTTTCTATAAAAAATTTGATTTTTAAAATTTATATATTATTTATTTACGCTACCATTTATGTTACAGGTATTAATATCGCGGACACAGAATTCCACACATGGTCTGGTGACAACGGACAGGGTTATAGGTAACATACATATATACTTACATCCTAAACCACAAAAATAAAACAAACTAATGATTCCTTAAAAAAATGTTAAAACTGATTAAAATTTATTATAAGAAGGATTAAATTAATATTTAATACAATACAATTGTTATATATATATATATATATATATATTCTTTCAGTAACGCCCCTGCAGAACCTCACTGCGCTGGTTTGGACGCCATCAACCCTGGACTCAGAGACTTCTGGTGTCATCGGAATCAACCTTATATTTGTCAAATAAAAGCATAAACTGTTACTGATATATTATTTATAACAAATATAACATACTTACGCTAATTAAAAAAAAACATTTGAACTGCGTGTAAACGAAGACTAAAGATTTTAAAATATGTAGGTAAAAAAGATAGTGAGATATATGTAATGATAACAAATGTTTATAAAGTCTTATAAGTTAATTGATTCAATAAATGTCTCTTTGAAATAAGACATTGTACAAAAAAAAACAATATTAATATATTTCTAACCAAAAATAAATTAGTCAATTAATCAGTGGCAACTATAATATGTATTAACTATCCAAAGAGTCAAATGTCGGTCTGTACACCTACTTAATTTTGTTATCCAATAATTATTTTTTAAGACAACTCTTGCAATGAGGATTCATCCGTCTCGCGGGAGCTTCACATACATATAAATAACGGATACAAAGTACATTCAGACTCGAAACAACAATCTGTGGATCACACAAAGAATTGTCCTGTGTGGGAATTGAACCCACTATATTTGGTTCAACAGTCAGCTGTATTAACCACTACACCAATAGTAATTAATGGCTTTTCACTGAATTATAATTAAATGAAAATTCATTTAAATTATTTGAGACATGACGCACATTGTTTTAAACGAGAACTAAAAACCTATAGAGTATTGTAAAATCCAATTTAAAATCCCTAGACCCATCCGTTAACAGATAACAAATATTTACTCAATTAAATCCCTAACTTGTTTTCATAATCTAAGTTTATTTGATACAGCTAGATATTGAAACTCCACGGGGACACTTGATACAGCATTTCGGACATAATGCCGTTTCAGCACGTTCCATCATAACTCTTCGATCCTCAAGAGACTGACGCTGGGTAAATAGAGGATTCATGTCCATAATAGATGAAGGGTATTAGTTTGCATGGAATATTAAAATCATTTTATCAACCACAATACTTAATAGTATTAAATATATGAGCATTATGAGCACTTTTAACAAGTGATAAATTATATTTTCCAGAAACAAATATTCAAAAGAATACAGAAAGCCAAAAAAATATACATATATACCTACAACCTAATCTAAATACCAAATTTCAAATCAACCAATCACAAATAAAAGTAAATAAGTATAAAAGAATATGTAAGTACATATTTTTTAATAAAATCAATGACGTCACAGACCTGAAGTCAATCAACCGCTGATAAATACAAGTTAATTTTTTTTATTCAGGTTATGTAACTGACAAGAACACAGGTATTTCCTACCGTCTGGTGTACCAAGCTCAGACATGGCAAGTAGCCAGAGACAGGTGTGAAAAAGAAGGCGCCAAACTAGCAGTGCCAAGGACGCCAGTAAGTTATTCTATTTTTAATATAAATTAAAAGTTAAATGTTCTCCCATCAACCCAAAATTTTAACGATCTTGAATTGCATTACAAAAACATTTATATGGAATATATTTACAATATATTTTTAATATAATCCATATATGGAATACTCATGTTATTTTCGAAAGCTCTTTTTCTTGGTATTTCGTCTTCTTCTATAATTTTTTTTATTTTTTAACTTTATTACTATTTTGATCATCTTTCCCTTATTGCATACAAAAAAGTAGTTCAGCAATTGTAAGACACATGTACCTACCGTCTAGGTTTCTTTCACATAACATCAGCATATTATTCTTCGTCGTAAAGTTTCTTACTTTAAGACAAAGAATATTACATTATTTGTCTTTACTTTACTAATTCAGTTTGTTATAAGTCAGATCCATAAAGCAAACAATACTTATTACCTCTGTATATGTATATATACCTCTATATATTATCTCTAACATTTTTAAAGCGATTATAGTTATGTTATATTTTCATTATACTTAGTATTTTCTAAAATTTTCACGTGTACTACACATTGAAATAAAACTATTTTTACAGATTTAACTCGCGTATTATTACATTTTTAATTAACACGAAGTGTCTATCTCCATCTCGTCTTACCGTGAACACGATTACTGCAAAGCATTTGAAACCTCAGCTTAAATTTAAAATGTTAATTTAAAATTATATTATACGCGGCTGAAATCCTTAAAAAGAGTTTTATGTTATTGTAATTAAAATATATCGATGGAAATATCTACACCATCTGAACATCATCTCTTCCGTCTTCCTAAACATATAATATTAAGAAATACTTTTTTTTGCAGGAGGAGTTTACGTTCATGCAGAAGTTAGTCCGCGGCATGCACTATCCCAGCATCACTGACACCAGCTACAAACTCTTGGTGTGGCTCGGGGTCAACAACCTCGACGATTACACCGTGTGGAGGAATGTAGATGGTATGATAACAACCATAGAGTTATTAGACATAGAGTAGGAAAGTCTGTGTAAAATAAGTCCTTCGAAAAAAAATGAGAAAGCAACAGCCTACCTATCTGTCTCTCTCTTTTTGTGTGATTAAACAAAGATAAGTATGAGTAGGTATCTCATCTTCCCTCTCTAATTATTTGTTAGACGATTTACTCGCAGACCTGTCTTTGCCTCTCTACTGTATCATAATAACTCCTACCAGAATAAGACAATAACTGGTACAGCTGTAAAAGTAGCAGTGACAATTCGTTAACTCCTGTTCTTAACTAGAAAACTTTTTATCAATTTAATTCTTAATGCAGTATTAAAATAAAATATATCAAGTACCGTACACCGTGAACCCATTTCCAAGCTTACCATGAGAATATTTAAATCCCATAGTAAGCGTCGTTTAATGGGGAACGGTTTTGAAATAGATCATCTTAATAATAGGAGGCTGCGGCTGCAGGTGTCGGGGAATTAGCATCAATTTCAGTTTACATTATGGGATAAGTTTACACATTTTTATGAGAAACTTAAGCCATTTTGTAATAGAATTAAGAGTAAGTTATCGTTACTGCTTATTATTATGAATGTTCATTATCTTAAGACACTGTATAGTACAGTCTTATGGTATAAATATATATAATATGTATAAATATATAAACGTAAAAAATACTTGCGTGTTGCGACACAGTAGCTCAATTGTCAGAGCGACGGTACGGTTTTTTAGAAGTAGCAGGTTGAGAATCTTTATATTTCGTTTTATTATTATTTGAAATGTGAAACATATGAATAAAATAAACGGAACCCTATAACTAAGACTCTGCTGTCCGTATGTTCTTTGTCTGTTACCAGAAAGTATCTCATGAACGGTGACAGCTAGACAGTTGAAATTTTCACAGATGATGCATTTCTATAGCCGCTATTAGAATATATACTAAAAACCGTTTTAAGGCGGCTTCCATAGACTTCAAATATTCACAGAATATTTAATTATATGTCCACTTTAAAACTAAATCATTAAATTAAAATAAATACTTAAACCACCCCAACAACAAACGTGATTTTTATGCCGTTTTAGGGTTCCGTACCCAAAAGTTAAAACGGGACCCTATTACTAAGACTCCGCTGTCTGTCCGTCTGTCTGTCTGTCTGTCTCCAGGCTGTATCTCATAAACCGTGATAGCTAGTAAGCTGAAATTTTCACTAATGATGTATTTCCGTTGCCGCTATAACAACAAATACTAAAAATTAAAAATATATATATATTAAGGTGAGCCCCATACAATAAACGTGTTTTTTGCTCATGTTGTTACCACAACGGGTTATACTCAAATAGATAACGTGTTTAGCAATATTGACTTAAATGCTGGCACGTACTGTGTACTATTTAGTTACAATAGCCCTTTGTGGATACAATTTCGAATTGAGCAATAGATTAAAAAAAAAATACAACAAACGTGATTTTCTATTATAGATGAGAGTACGGAACCCTTCGTGCGCGAGTTCGACTCGCACTTGGCCGGTTTTATTCATATTTGGTACGGAACCCTTGGTGGTTAGGTACGACTCGAACTCGACCGGTTTGTTAATACGATTTAATACAAAACGCCAACAAGTGTAGTCCCAAAGTAATTGCAATCGTAAAATCGTTTCATAAATCATTAAACTTTAAAACACCTCTGAGGATTTAACGATAACGATAAAAAGTAATAACCTCATATCATGAATGTTTTCGTTTTGTAAATATTAATTATTACCGGTTATTAAAGTTTTCAAATTTATGATATGTCTGAAATTATTGGTGTGTGATATTTGTGTTGTATTTTCATCCTGTTATAATTTTTTAAATAATCATATTCACTTTCTTTTCAGGTAAACGAAAAAATAAAAATGAATATCATATAACGGTTGCATACAATTTTAAGTTAATTTTATATACGCCACGTTTTTTATAATTATTTCTAAATTATTCTGTTTTACTTCGTTTCTATTAAAAATTTGATTATTAAAATTTACATTATTTATTTACGCTATCATTTATGTTACAGGTATTAATATCGCTGACACAGAATTCCACACATGGTCTGGTGACAACGGACAGGGTTATAGGTAACATACATATATACTTACATACTAAACCACAAAAATAAAACAAACAACTAATGATTCCTAAAAAAAGTGTTAAAACTGATTAAAATTTATTATAAGAAGGATTAAATTAATATTTAATACAATACAATTGTTATGTTTAATATATATATATAATATATATTCTTTCAGTAACGCCCCTGCAGAACCTCACTGCGCTGGTTTGGACGCCATCAACCCTGGACTCAGAGACTTCTGGTGTCATCGGAATCAACCTTATATTTGTCAAATAAAACCATAAACTGTTACTGATATATTATTTATAACATATATAATATACTTACACTAATTATAAAAAAACTTTTGAACTGCGTGTAAACGAATACTAAAGATTTTAAAATATGTAGGTAAAAAAGATAGTGAGATATATGTAATGATAACAAATGTTTATAAGTCTTATAAGTTAATTGATTCAATAAATGTCTCTTTGAAATAAGACATTGTACAAAAAAAAAAAAATGATAATATATTTCTAACCAAAAATAAATTAGTCAATTAATCAGTAGCAACTATAATATGTATTAACTATCCAAAGAGTCAAATGTCGGTCTGTACAACTAGGTACTTAATTTTATTATCCAATAATTATTTTTTAAGACAACTCTTGCAATGAGGATTCATCCGTCTCGCGGAGGCTTCACATACATATAAATAACGGATACAAAGTACATTCAGACTCGAAACAACAATCTGTGGATCACACAAAGAATTGTCCTGTGTGGGAATTGAACCATCTACATTTGATTCAACAGTCAGCTGCATTAACCACTACACCAATAGTAATTAATGGCTTTTCACTGAATTATAATTAAATGAAAATTCATTTAAATTATTTGAGACATGACGCACATTGTTTTAAACGAGAACTAAAAACCTATAGAGTATTGTAAAATCCAATTTAAAATCCCTAGACCCATCCGTTAACAGATAACAAATATTTACTCAATTAAATCCCTAACTTGTTTTCATAATCTAAGTTTATTTGATACAGCTAGATATTGAAACTCCACGGGGACACTTGATACAGCATTTCGGACATAATGCCGTTTCAGCACGTTCCATCATAACTCTTCGATCCTCAAGAGACTGACGCTGGGTAAATAGAGGATTCATGTCCATAATAGATGAAGAGTATTAGTTTGCATGGAATATTAAAATCATTTTATCAACCACAATACTTAATAGTATTAAATATATGAGCATTATGAGCACTTTTAGCCAGTGATAAAATTGTATTTTCCAGAAACAAATATTCAATTTCAAAGTAACATCAAATAATACGTTGCTCAAATAAAGTTTCTAACATTCGGAGATTATGTTAAAACTGCCATATAAATGTTAAATGTCGCTTATAAAACTTTGAGAGATTCTCGCTGAAGTTTTAATTCAATAAAACCGTTTCAGGCACTCGTCTTATATCCTATCAGGACAACTCATTTCAAATAACACGGTTTTTGTTTTAGTCATACTTATTATTATTAGCATAATCGTTTTACTTTTATGAGATTTTTTTTAACTGTTTAACATTTATGAATGTTTTAAATTAACATTTTTAGCTATGTCAAGCAATATTAAATCTAAATATATACTTTATGTCGAGTGGTTAGCGCACATGTCTAACGTATAGCGCCGCAAACGAGCTAGGTTTTGATTCCCGACAGGGACAGGCATGTATGTGATGAGCATAGATGTCTGTATATTTGCTCTTAAAACAAATATATACCAAGTAATACCACAACATCCCTAAAAATAGATACTCTGGTTGTGATTAAATAATTTACGTCTAGTCTGTGAATGTGATAGAAAATAGCAACGTAATTTGTAAAGGACCTAAAGGAGTTACCTAACTATAGCCGTCTCGAGAAACAGAACCCCACTCGACTTAAAAAATAAAACGCTATAAATCTGCGTGTACTTAAAAGAAACAGTTCCATATTCATTCTTTAATCTTTATACATAAAGAAATATCTTTATATATTCTAAAAGAATGGTAAAAGTAATTCTTGGCTAAGTTAAATGTTCAAAGAATTCATTCAAGTTATTCCTCTTGGAATCATGTTTCACTTTGTTATTTTTTGTGGAATTGCGCCCTCTGTTATAGAGTAGGGAAACGTTAGTGGTACATGTAACGCCATCTATCGTTAAGATAGCAACCTATCACGTTATAAATTATAAAATTGTAGTTAAGGATTTCTAGATCAAAATATACAACAAAATATGTGTAATAAATAAAATATAAAAATATAAAGTTATTTTAAATATTAGTTGTAGTGATGTTATAAAATAACATTGACAAATGAAGACTGTCATTTGTCATTTTATATTTTAGGTTATGTTGTGAAAAAATAGTATTTTCCTTTATTTTCAATTTAATAAGAATAAGAAAATTTCATAGGTGCCGCTAACCAGTCTAAGGTATTATTGTGTTATGTTATTCTATAGTTATTATTATGTCATAGTTATAAACAAAAATACACTAAATTTTTCTTTTACAATAACCTATTATTATTTTAGATGAATTTATTAAGAAAAGGACTGTCACTATTGTCTACTGGTATAAGAACTCAATGTACACCATTCCGAGGTATTTATATTTATCACGCATAATTATTATTTTTTGAAATTCTAACAAGAAACTTTTAATATATATTACTAATCTTTAATATCCAATCCAATGAAATAAGTTAAAATGATATTGTAATTTCATGCAACATGCAATAGAGCAATTGTATTTTCTACTATCCACCCTTTCATCCAAGATGACTTTATTTTATTATGTAGCTATAATGGTGACTCCAAATGTGAATTTATAACGCTTAATATTAAATATTACTATTAGTTCCCATTAAAATTTTAAGTATTTTAATGGGAACTAATAGAAATTCCTAAGACAGATGCTATAAAAAAATCTTCCATGTTAGGAATTTATATCTATACCCTCTCAGATATGGGCATTCCTTTTTTGTCAAGAATTTATTTCTATAATGCCACAAGCTAAGCTAATAACTACTCAAGTCATTTAATCTCACTAACACTTATATTAAAGTGTCTATAAAGACTTTAACTAGCATTAAAACAGCAGCAGTTGCATAAAATATCTCCACTATATCTTTTATTTCAATTTGCGAGAGCCAATCATTTATTCCTTGCCTATGTTGTTTGTTTGACTTCATTTGTTCTGACGTATGTCAAAGTTCAGATAGGTAATCAATATTATTACAAGACTTAATTAGGGAGTAGTGTATATTAGGTTATTGGAATATAAGCAGATTTTTAGATTAAAATAAAATAATTAATTATTAATTTAATAAATAATTTATTTAATAAATAATTTATTTTTAATTTTTTGGTTCAATAACAGTTATATCTTGTGTACAATAATAAAAACATGTTCTATGTTTTATTTAAAATAATTTAGGTTTAAGCATTTTAACTAACTACTAACTTCATATATTATTAATAGGTAATCCGGTTATTTGTATTAAATGTATATTATTGGTTTTTGTTTTAAATCAATGTTTATTTATTTACAGGACATCTTTACACTATACCCCAATATTTAGTATAGTTTTGAAATTGAATATATACATGATTAACCATGCTTATAGAATTTAAAAATAAACATAGAATTAAAAAAAATCTATGAGTAAAATCATGCACCTCTTGGAACTCAAACTTTTTTAAGAAAATATGTCTAAGCATATAAATTAAATTGAAGTGTCTGTTTGTAAATCCAAATTAACAGCTTGTTACTAAATGCATATGAAGGTATTTACAGTACTTACATAAAAATAATATTTTTTGTCTTTCTCTTTTTCCGGCTAATCTCTGAAATTGCTGGACTTATTTTAACAGAAATTTCACTGACAGAAAGTTAGTTTTATAAGGAGTAACGTGAAGTACTTTTATTAAACAAAATATATTTCTGCAAAATGAAATGTAAATCAAAATAATCAATAAAAAAAAAATTGATGCAGTTACTAGTAACAGTTAGTCATATATGCAAATAATGTAAATGGTTGTTTTGTAAGTTTTCAGAAACACTTTTTATTTAAATAAATACGACTGTTCATTTAGTTTCCTTGGCTCAATGTTTGATGGCGAACCTTTAAACAAATCTATAAACAGAATGTGTTTAGTTGAAATACATGTTTTGTATAATTGAAAAAACCAAATATATCTATAAAATAACTTATTCTGAATACTCGAATAAATCTAATTCCAACGTATTTCAAAATTACTCAAAAAAAATGTATTAAATAATAAATCCCTCCAGTAAATAGGAACCGTACATAACTGTCAATTTGGCGGACATTTTGAACTGACATCTGCATCAAATTTGGCAGCTGCCTAGATTTATTAAGCAAACACGCCTTTATTACTTACAGGATAAGGTTTATTTCTGTAATTTTCGTTAATGACATTTGTTAGGGATTGCGATCGCGCCTGTCTTTTGCGTGGAACCCTTCCGCGTGGACCCGGATTATGTCCACTGGGATATGTAAGATCAGCAAAAAAAAAAACTTGTTTTAATAATTACATTTAATGTTCCTAAAAAACAGCTCTTTGAATATTTTTATATCGTCCAAACAGTTGATTAAATTACATATAATGTATATTTTTTGTTTAAATAATCTTAATATCTATTCATTATGTTCCTACTATATTGTTTTATTGTGTATTTAAAATTAAGAACTCATAACTAGATTTTTAGTAGCCTACCGCAATTTCTCACCATTCCCAGAGGTTAACTGGTAGAGAATGCCAATAGGCATTAAGTTCGCCTTTTGTATCATTCAATAAATAAATAAATAAAATAAATAAATACCTTTTAATGTTAATTTGTTTTTAATTTAACTAAATATATACATTTAAAAATATAGGTATAGCATAAATATTAATTGAAATCGATATACACATTTCTCATTCATACACTATTTTCTAATTGTAGGTAGGTACATATTCGAAACGATATTTTTTTACAAACGGTACACAACGTAAATAAGGGTTGAAACGTTAGTCAGATCTGACCACTGATGAAGATCTCCATTCACAACTCACAATACAATGTTTCGTACTTGCGTTACTTGCAGATTTATTTGAATTCTCTCCACCGGACCATGATGGACCACAAATGAATAAGTGTGACTTCTCCTTTATTTGTAAAATTCAATGATTTTTTTGATATTGTGTATTTCTCGTGAACACAATTAAGTAAGAGATATTTCAATTAAAATATATATTTTTTGCTTCCTTGCTGACTTAGCTATTGTAGTTAGAAATTTGGAATATATTAACTTTGTATATAAAATTATTATTTATGTCACACACACACACACAGACATACACACAGCACACACGTATAATTTGTTATTGCCATATTTTTTTGTAAGGTTTATCTTTACTCTCATCTCATACCTACACTATTAGAGTATTATTCATAAATAGTCAATCCTAACCCTTTTACCTCATTGGTTTAAACTAATCAGAAAATAAAATTACTGTTACAACTTACAGTAAACAAATATATAATTTTAGTTTTTACAATATTTTATTTTACTTGCAATCTTTTTAACCTACTATAAACCATCAAAATGGTATCATACATAATCTACATTTAAAGATCATACATATCGTATAGTCTGGCCGGTGTTCGTACTACGTGGGAGATTCATACATCAAACTTTCTCATAGAAAGTCATTCAATTGTGTCTCGTCGCTTCGCCGCAGACCCTTAATGTACTTTTTTCTCCAAAAATACGGAAGTAAAGTCTTAAAAACCAAACTTATCCGACTTAGTTTGATTTGCTTGATTGCGCTTAAATCTTCTTCCTTTTTTGTCTGTGTGTGTGTTTATATAATTCTTTTGGTCTATGACTTAATAAAAAGATATTGTTCTCAAGAACTGACATCCAATTGCTGAGCTTGGGCTATTTCTATTTTAATCTATACACATTTTTTTCTTTAGTCTGCTTATAATTTCCAACTATCAATCTCTTCCAACTTCAAAAATATTTAGGAAATTTCATATAGATAAGTAGTAAATGGAAGGTTATACCTATTTGAACTATGTGAGTAGAAACAATTTTCGAATTTTTCGAAATTTTCAATTTGATGCCATGGGGCATAGAAGCTTGTAGTTAGGTACATTTCATAACACGTGAACTTCTTCTCCAGAGCGAAAGATCTTTTAAAACTCACAGCCATGACCATACCATTTGGCAATTTCTTATTTCGATAAACCCTAAGCTTTCCTAAGAAACATTCTAAGAAAGAGCATATTTTTATAAATGCTCCAACATAGCATCATCCAGGGATTAACTATTGATAATAATGTTCAGTTATTTGTAATAACTCAGTATTGTAAGTGAATTGACAATTGCGAATGTTAAAGGATTTCATATCAGCGATAAAGTTGTGCCATTTGTGAGTGGCATTATTATTCTTATACAAATATGATTTACAACAGTTCTGGGAACGGACAATGCTCCCGTGGTTCAACTCATTCCTATTGTCGCCAATTTTTTCGTTCGTTCCGTCATTGTGAGAGCAACGTTGTCAGAAAGGATAATTTCAAATCTGTGTGTCCGTCATCTGCGGACAATGCCCACTATTAGCGGATTATAATCCGCAAAAAGAGCAGGTACTGTTTCATAACGTTTTCAAGATGTAAGCTAAAGCGTTTTCCGAAAATAAGCGTTTAATCATATTAAGATTCTTACCAACATGCTCCAACACCAGGACGCTCCATCCTTTACTTCCTAAGATGGGTAGTATACTGAAACCTGAATTTTGTACAATTTTGGTAACAGATATTAAAAATACTTAAAAAGAAAAACTATAATTAAAAAAAAAGTTTACCAAGCATGAATGCAACAAAAAAGCATCGAAAATAAGTGAAATAGTATTAAACTTTACTATACCTACGATCGACGCACTTCCAATACCCAGCAATAAGAAATCTTCAGTCTCTGACTTGGACCAGGAATAAATATTTGCTTGCGCTAGACAGATGCAAGTTCATCCCAAGAGACTGATCCCAAACAACAACACTGCCGGACTCTCGGACGTGACCAACGCTGCATACATTTGTAATGTTTGATATTGGAATATAACTTCTGAATATTTTGGCTTCTCGGAAATGTATTTAGGAAAATTGCTCATAACCATTCTGATACTATTCGTCAAGGGATACCAATATTTAAATATATATTTTAAAGTTACAAGGTTTCTATCTACAAGAAACATTTAAAAATCCCCTAAATCTATACATATCTAATCTATGTGTCTAAATAAAAAAATATTTAGATCACCAAACAACATTCAATAGCTATCGGACCACACTTGATGTTCCCACTGCATCGAATGTACACCTTGGCGTGAATTGAGTACCGCTACGACGCCTGCGCCCATTTCATCAAACCACAATTGATACAATTGCTGGAACGCCTCAAAAACCCCGAATTTACCGCTAACAGTACTCTTATAACCCATCCATTATTGTATTTGACAACCCTCGCCAGCTATTGCTATAGAGTCGATTTTTTTGCTCTTAAATTTCGGATTACATAGACTTCGCATTACATAATATCTTAGCAATTCTTTGCCCTTAGAAATAGAGTCGAAAATGCTGATGTTTTGAAGATCGTATCAGGAAAAGATTATCCATAACCGTGTGTCTTTTTACACCTGCTGTTTTGGAGCTTTTGTCAGCTAACGGTAGTACGTTTGGTCCTTAAATGCACAATGAGGTTCTTTCATAAATAAATATATATGCTATAGAATATTTGATTGTTTAAAAATAACTGCTCATACTCATAATATGAGAATGATTTCTGATGACGTGTGATTCTCTTATAAATTATTTATTGATTTATATTTAAATTATTTATCATTGATATTCTCCACAGCGATTACAAATGCTCCATCAATAGTCAAGCAGTTTGCTCCAATGAACATTACTAATTTGTTACCTCAACCATCAAATGGATTGATATCGAGAGCTATGGCTTCCCTGGCTCAGATGCACAGAACCGGTCCTCATATAAAGAAGAGGAAGTCGAGGAACCCTCTCAATGGAAAGCCTTTTGCTAAGGTATTGATGAAAAATATATATTACTATAATTGTTAGAAAATTATTGTTGCTCTAGTTCAGACTACCGACATATTGCTTCAAATTGATTTTAATTTGTCCATAGGGTGTGATATTAAAAACCTTAATAAAGAAGCCGAAAAAGCCGAACTCTGCCAACCGGAAGTGCGTGCTCGTCCGTCTGTCCAACGGTAAAGAGATGGTCTCCTACATCCCCGGCATCGGACACAACCTGCAAGAACACAACATTGTACTTGTTAGAGTCGGCAGGTTGGTTGCTACATTTAATTAAATGGTGTCAAATTTGTATCTGACATCTGACTACACCTACATACATTAAGGTATTGCATCTTTATAAGTTAATAATTGTTCTAGACATTAATGGTTACTCCCTCAATTAATAATTTGTATACTTAATAGAGGCCTGTCTATACCCACACCTACATAGATATTACACTTTGAAAAGTTCTGAAGATAGATATTACACTTTGAAAAGAAACTGGTTTATCAAGTTCCCAATTATAATTATTTTCGTTGTAAAACTTTCACCACAATACCTGATGGTTTCTTATCTTATACTTTTTTTTTCAGCGCCACTATTACTAAACTCCCAACTTATATAAAACGCCTAATAAATATCTTATAAAGAGCGTAAAAATAGTAAAAAGTAGCGAATCGGCTATTAGGAGACCAATAAATGCCGACTATTCGGCTCTATTTATTAAATAATGTATGTTGCTTGCAAGTAGGTAGGTATATCAACTTAAACCTCCCCATCTACGTATACCCGATATTTAATTAAACTTAATTATGTGTCCTAGCTAAAATGTAACCTGTTTACCAAATTTCTACTACAGTCGTTCAGTCGTTTCAGCGTAATTAAATAACAAACAAAACTAATAATACTTTTGAATGTACAGTAGAAAGACAGAAGTATAATTAGTACCTATACACTAGCGGTTGCCCAATAGCTAAAATTCGATAGTTATTTTAGTTTATCTTGTAGTTTTTTTTTTTTTTTTAACTCCCGGTGACGCTGTAATAGCCAACAGGGCTAACAGCATAGACAGACATTAAAAATATATATATATATATATATATATATTTTAGTTTAGATATTAGGGTTTGGACGGACGTCTCTATGCATATATATTTTATATTTTTTATATGCTAAGCGACATTCAACTCTTTGGAACTAAACATCCATATCACGGTAATCTTAAAGCCTTCAACTGTAAGCCAAAATTGATACGATAAATTTAAAAACATATAAAGTTTTTGTTTCACATATTTATATTGTTCCAGTTATCTAAGTATAAGCAGTTAACTTTTACTACACAATTTGTTTTTTGAACAACCTTTATTAAGAAAAAAGAAAAAAAGTATTATGTGTATTAATCCCGGTTACACAATTTTATATAAATCCGTTTCAATTAATAAACAGAAGATCACCAAAATTTCATACATCAAAATTTTGTAAAATAAATTACATTTGATTCTAAATAAATCAAGTTATAGTAACCCTTTGATAATCCTTATTTACAGTTGTAAAATTAACAAGAAAAAATACAGTGATAGAAAAAATCCACTAAAAGCAATATTCGAATTTGAAGATTAGTCGCCATTTTATTACTCGTCGGCTAGTCGGCTATTTTACTACTCGTCGGCTAGTCGGCTATTTTACTAATTTGACCCACTAGCCGACTAGTCGGCTATCTCTAATTTATAGTTTTCGATTAGACACATAGGCTTTTATTGAATATTTTATTTCAGAGTTAAAGACTGTCCCGGAGTCAAGCTGAAGTGCGTGAGAGGCAAATACGACTTACCCCACGTCATCAAACAAAAAGTATAATTCATATTGATTTACCTGTAGATAAATAAAATAGTATAAGTTAAATGAGTTTTATTTATAAAATATACTATTAATCATTGCTATTTTTACTACAATAATATATATCTTATGATCAATATATATTGGTATTTACGCAATAATATTGATCATAAGATCAATATTATTGCTTCTATATGTTATATGGGTATTTACGCAAAGAACGTCTTATAATTATATACAGACTCAATAAACTCTATTGATGACTTTGTTAAAACCAAATCTCTGAATTGTAGCTACCTAGAAGTCAGTGTTTAATATCCTATTCAATGTATTGATGTAACCGTCTGAGCAATAAATATAATCCGGGATTAGACTGTCAAATATACAAACTCAATGCATTCTTAAAATAACTGTAAATGAGAATAAAACCAAATTGGACAATACATAATTTATATTGAAATATTACAACTACATTATAAACAATAGCGAAATATTAAATAAGTTCTATAAATAACCGCATATATAAGGATGTCGTTATGATTGGTTGAGAGCTCACAAAAAGCTGCGCTTGCGCAAGCCGCGCCCACTATTGTTGTTGCAAATAAATACTAACATGAAGGTCAACCAATCGGGTTAGGTCGGTCTTATTATATGTATGTATGTCTGTATTCAAAAAGTGTGAGTAATATCTTAATATGCTTAGGGTGAAAATTACCAAGTCCGTATATTTAAATATTATGTTTATTAATAATTAATGATACAGATTTCATTGTATTACAATCCACTAGAACTATTATTTAATTTGTTTTATAATATAAATTAACTTATATGTACATTGCACGCTTTATTAACTTAAAACTAATGACTGACAAATTCACAATAAATAGATATGTAGATCGCCGGGTGACATCAGCAGAGACAAGATTGCCGGCAGCGGGTGCAAGCACTTGAAGCCAATAAACTTTTAAGTTTTGTTACTTCATTCTTCAAATACGTTACTTTCAAAGCAAGATGAATCTCTCTTAGCTTCCTTCTGTCTCGGCTCTGTTTTGCCGCAAAATTGTTCCTTTCTCTCTGCTTTCTATATGAATCATCTGCATTCTGAGTGGTCTGCACAGCGCGCCGCATCCGAGGATTGTTTCCCAACAACGTTCCGCCGTTTTTCTCCGCCATAGCTCTTATAGCGTCTCTTTCAAAGGCTTGAAAGTCTGGATCATCAGATAAGGAATCAACATCCATCATGTAAGCCGGTCGTTTCCTCTCGTTGACAGACACCGGGGAATCTGGAGGTGATATCATCCCCGTCCTCGCTGGACTCACAGCGGGATGAGAGACGTATCCCGAACATGATGATACTGGAGACGGTTCTGCAACTGGCACGTAGACCGTCGGAGGGTATCCCATATAGGCAGGATAGTTCACACTTGGCACTGAGTTATGGTACGGATATGTTACTTCCGTGTATGGGCCAGGAGAAATCCTTTCTGATTTACACTTCACTGTGAGGTCTAGGGCTGAATCGTCAGCGTACGGCGTCCAGAGAGCCATGTTTCAAGAAATTATTAACAGTTGTCGTAACGAAGGTGCAATGGTAACTATTGAGCTTAATGTTATCCCCTGTCTATTTGTATGTTTAGGGGGCGTGGCTTAAATTGGGGTTGGACCCCCACCCTCATTTCTAAGGGTCGGCAATTTGGTACCTGGTGGACGCTGTAGATAACGGGAACTCGTGAAAAACAATAGTTTTGTTGACATTGCGTATTTGTATTTGACATTCTCTTTTGTTGGGTGTATTTTTTAACACTCTAAATGATTAGGTGGTAAAGGGGTTAAACGTTAAGTGGCAGAACTATTTATTTTTAAATCGTTGTATATTTTTTAAAAAAAGAATCGCCACTGGTTTAGATAGCCCGAATATTACCCTAAGGTTGCGAAAAACTTAAAAAATAGTAGGTACATCTACAAGTACCTACCTATATACCTATCTAGGTAATTTCATATGTCTAAATAAGTAGGTAGGTACATTGTATACATATAATGTACCTAATACAAAATACACAAATATATTTCTAAAGCCATAGTAAAAGAATCAAAGTATTTGTATATTAATAAATATTTTAATTAAATTATTGTATACCTATTCCTGACTCATTTACAGAAACAATTAGTCGGATTAAAATTGTTGACGAGATGATAAAGATTACGAATCTTAATGATTCTGTTTATCTCGATGACTTCATTATTGTTAGTTAATGTGTTTGTGTAGTTAGTAATAAATGTAGGTACTCTAACGATGTTTACAATTTGCAATCTTATGTCATGTAATTCATTCATTTCTACCAAACTAGCATCGTGCCTTCAAATTATCTACTTGGGCAATTTCTCTTGTGTTTAACGTATTTATAAAATAGGTATAGATTTAACAAAAATAATATACTAAAATAGGCATTATAAAATATGTCAAATCAATGAACAATGGTTTTGTAAAGCAATTCATAAGACTCACTCGTGCACACGAGCCAAATGTTACATTACCCAGCTTCCGGATGCCATATTGTCAAGTGTGTAATAAGTATTTTCAACAATATTAATATAATTTAAAGGTAGGTACCTAAATATATTTTTTTCCTCAAACACAAAAGCGATTTAAGCTACATCAATAAATGTAAGTTAACAAATATATTTAAGTTTCACTAATAAAAAATATCCCGAGACATATATATAAGACGGCATGTATTTTATTAGTAACATATTCCAAAAAATATAAACTAAGATTTAGGAAAATCCTAACCGTTTTAAGTAGCTTAAGGCCATAAAACAATAGCACAGCATAATCCGTTTGTGTCAGTCAATGCGGGTATTTTATAACTGCGTCTGCGCAAGCTTTATGGTCTTTGCAATAAGTAGTCAGGTACAGGCGGCACGTGTCTAACAGATTAACATTAATAACAGCCTGTTATGGAATCTTACTTTTTAAAGAAATATGACATTTGAAACAACTGTCGTAGGATTAGTAGGTATTAATTTATATTGGAGCGATTTTTTTTTCTATCCTTCTTTTTATGTAATAAAAGGAGGGTAAACGAACCTGTGGATAACCTGATGTAAAGTAACCAGCACCAACCAGCACCCACGGTCTCTTGCAACCTCAGATGATGTTGCAGGAATTTGAGGATATCTTATCGATATAGACAGAATGCCGAAGGAATTTCATTCCACATCTACTTAATATTAAAAATCTATAGGTACCTATACCTATATTTTTAAAAGAGTATAGCTACATGCTTTAAATATTTTATTCCTATGCGTATTTACATTTATTATTGTTCATTGTAATTTATGTAGTGTGTTCTAAGTTCTAAATAAATATAAAATGGCTGTTTTAATCTCCGTTACTTAAAGACAATTCCAGTAAGTTAAAAGCTTAAAGATTTGCTTCGTCCTTACTATTCACATTGAGTAACGTAAGTTTTGTTCTCTAAAAAGTAGTTTAGTATTGCTTGTAGGTACCTACCTACCTACTGTTTGTAAATAGTTTTTAAATTAGGCTACCCTATTCATATTTTTGAATCAAAGAATAAAATACCTTCTTTAATATGTTAGTTTTTTATTTAATCTAAGAATAACCTTTTCATAAAATATTGTAACGCTTATAAAATTATAAAAAAAACATCATAGAATAACTTGTCACAAATATTGCATTCAGTAAAAGCAAGATCTTATCTTTTGATACAACGTAATTATTTGTTTTATTAAGGTCAGTAAATTAAATATTTAGGTAAGTCTCTAATCTCTTATATATCTAGATCTTACATGGCAGACATTTAAACAGAACAGTTGTAAGTAAAAGCAGTAAATTTGTAAGTAATTTGCAGAGACACGCTAATTGTAATGAACGCAGAGACGTCTGTTAAATGTTTTAGTACTTTATACAAGACAATATGCAAATCGTCTCAACCGTCACAATACTCGCCTCCCGGGGCTTAAGATAAAAGGGTGCTAGCAAATATTTTCTCAGAAACGCATAACGGTGTCTGGTGATATTTGATCTAAAACTAAGTCTCTGGAGATTTAGATAATGTATCAAAGAATTTGACAATATTATTATTTGTACAAAATACTTAAGATTTTTTTGGAAATTCACACAAATAGATGATATTTTTACTTCACATTTTATGGTAATAAAAAGTTAAACCGTTAAACTAATTCTTTATTACAGCGTCCTATTGAATAGTTATAGCATTTCCCAAAAAGGGCTTTGATTTAATTTCCAATAAATGTATTTGCTTGCAATGCCGTATATAAGGGGGTTGATCAATATTACATAATAAAGGCTGGGGTCGCACCCCAATCGTCATGTACCGCCCATGCAACCCCTACGCAAGGGTGGCAAGGGCTCATTCTGAATGTCAATGAATTGCACTGTATTGTATAAAGGAAGTACAGAATATATGTTTTTTGTTCTAAATTGTAGTACAGTTATTAAAAATAAAATATTTTACCTAGATATATACCTACTTATCTAAATCTGAAATAGGTTTACCCTACAGTTTACGGCCATACCTATATATATATAGAATTAACAAATTTAATGTGATTGAATTCTATTATTTGGATATTATTGAAAGTAAGCTTTTGTTTTTGTTTCGAGAAGATATATAAGTACATTAAGATATGCATATTGAAACAAATATTTTTTTACGGATTCAACTCGCGTATGTATGTAAATATCGCCATATTGACTTATTTAATAATAATTTATACAAATTTGTATCATTGCTCAAGAGTCTGTAGATCATTTTTTGGTTTTAAGATCATTTTTTTAACGACTTTTTATTTTTGTTTTCATTTTTTTTTCGACAGGAGTAGCTTTGGAAGCTTTAATTTTTACTTCCGTTGTGTAAATTTCTTAAGTGAATACTTTACTGGCATGTCCGTAATATTTATTTTTTGTTGTTATATTTTTGTAAATTGATGCTGTTTGTTGTCCCAATAAATAAAATTAAAGAAAATAATTAAATTTAACTCGACATCTTTCAGACACAATCAAAAAGCTTTTCTTGAAGATTAAAATTGCATAAATAATTTGTGTAAATTATGATTTAGGAGATTATACCTACGTACGGAGTAGCCCGCAGGATCCAATTATTATATATTATTTGATAATTTTATTATTATTTATATAAAAAGATCTAGGAGGTTACTTTCTAGGTAGTCGCATCTAATGTTTATACAATTAACACATTCAAAACGGACTCGTGTGCCGCCAGCTGAGGAATATAATCCTATCCGTGTCAGATGAATCTTTTTTGTGTTTATCTTATCGTGGCACGTGCAGCTTGGATCGATAACTGAAAATACTTTTGTTTGTGATACATTATCAGTATACCACTGCTGGGCACATGCTCTACCATTGCGGAAAGGATATCCCTAAAATTGCTGAATTTTATTATAGCACAGACGTTATAACACACACATAGATGTGTTTCTTGATACACCAAAACCCTGGGTTAATAATTAGTATTGACCTATCTTCAGCTATGCAGGAAAAAAAATATATAACTGCTGTAAAAAAAATATATTCATTAAAAAATATATTTTAACCTAATAGTAAAGTTATATTAATGAGTTATAACTAAATTTGAATGAAAGGTCCAAACTCTATTTTTAGTTACATGCGCGTGCGCAGGGTTGTGATTGTTATCGCAACAAACCGACATTCATCTCGTATTTATTTAACACCCTTAGCCATGTGTATCTGACACGGATCAATTCATATATATATATATATATTTACCACATATATACGTGCTTAAAAGCATTTTAGACGTCGTTTTAATTAAAAAATCTATTTCTCATGTTTGTTTATTCACACAGTTTAATTTGAATGATTAGGTTCTACCAAGTCGTTTCAAATATTTAATAAAGTACTAATATTTATTAATACGTACCATGTATATAGACGTGGTTATTTACGTTTTTTAGAATTAAAAATGAATTAATTAAGTATTTTAGAATTAAACTTTCGTAAACCGTGACGATTATTACCCGGCTATTTTCACAATAGGAACCCCAAATGGGTTCGAAACTAGTCGGAAAAAAATCCGGTTAAATAACGTGAATATAGCCGGGTAAATTAACATTAACATATATTTAATAATTATTTAAGACATAGTTTTAAGCAATAAAGAATCTATTTCTCTTATTTAAGTATTTAATCACACAGTTTATTCATAAGTATGATGGAGTTCTACCAAATCGTTACAAATATTTTATAGGCACATATTAGGTACAATACCATATTTCTTTTCTTACATTAAAAGAGACAGGTATTTGTTATTTATTGTTTTATCTTAACTTTAATGAAAGTGATTGTTAAATTACAATATCATTAAGCGTGTTGAGTCACGTGTTTTTAAATTTAAAAAACAACATCATTAAACACAACAAACAATAATCTTTAAATTATAGTTAATTAGTAAATTTATTTATTTTGTTATGTTGAGACAAAACATTTTGGAAAGAAAATTGTATATTTATACAATTTTACAATTTTGATTGAACAACACTCCTAGCATTTGTTTGTTTTTTTATAAAATAGTGTTGTTCTCTTGATTTGAAAGTAGTTAAAGATAAGGATTTCTATTAATTGTCTTATCATCCCGGCAATTTATAATAATAATAATAATAATAATAACCTTTATTTTAGGACGAGCCCCTATTGTGTTAGTAACGTGTTACTTGTAATCTACTGTTAGTAAAATATCAAATTTAAAATAAATACTTTTTTATATTTACACATGAAATTTAAACGACTTGTCATTTCTCGTGGAGTTGCATCTAATGTCGCAGCATTAGACTCTCCCATCTTAAAATACATTAAGAACATTATTAAGGCTGCCGCGGAAACGGTTTAGTAATGTAAAAAAACGTTCAAGAATTAAATATCCCGGTCATAACATATATATCCTATTTATTAAATTCAGTATTTTCCACTTTCCTCATATTACAATTTGTCAAAATATCCATCGACAATTCAATAGTTGTGAATTTTTTATGACTATAAATACCTATATAAACAAAGACTGAGGCTTTCCTATTCTGAGTAGAAGAATTGAATAAAAAGTGGGCGCGGCCTGCGCTCGCGCAACGTTTCGTGGGTACCAACACACAATCAAAAGACAGCCAATAGGAAAGCTAAAAGGTTTATAAACTTTAGACTTCGTTTCTTAGTTCAAATTCTCTGAGTTTATTTTGTAATTTAAGATATATTGTCTTAATTTAATAACTGTTAATTATAGTTATTGACTGTAGTAGGAAGTAAATTTTGGTAGAGGGAACTCTACCTTTGTGTCTAAAATTACACACGAAGAATAAAATCCAATAAAACAAATAAAAAATAAGAAACATCGTTATAGGTTATATAATTTTATTCATCTCAAATAAAGTATTTCAAAACCAAAATTTCTTATCTGTTAGAAAAATTTATGATATTTTGAACTAATGTTCTAAATTACAATTTTATACAAAAAAAATCTTTTATATATACACTTATTCACACGTACTAAAACTTTGAAATTATTTACACACACAAATTGATATGTATATAGTTATAATAAGTACATACACCTAACACCTACATTGCTGCTGGCATCTCACACACACTCTGTCACCGAGGCGTCCTCTTAAATCAGCAATTTTCTTTTTCAAAAACGTCACTTGAAACGCAAGACGAACTTCTCTCAATTTCCTTCTATCTCTGCTCTGTTTTGCCGCGTAGTTATTTCTTGCCCTCTGTTTTTTGTAGGAGTCATCTGCCTCTTGGCTCGTTTGTACCGCGCGTCTCATCCTTGGGTTATTTCCAAGCAAGGTTCCACCATTTTTCTCTGCCATAGCTCGTAATGCATCCCGTTCAAATGCTTGGTACTCCACATCATCTGCCAAAGAATCAACTTCAAGGAAATCCGGAGACTGTGGTGGTGATGGAGTCTTCTGATACCAGTTTTCCGCCGGATAATGTTGCGAATTGTATTCATATATGTAATTATTATACTTATTTTCTTCTACTGGTGATACTGAAGTGTATCTATAATCCGGCACAGTGGGTCCCACTGACCGATCTTCTAAAACTTCATGATCCGTATTCTTTGTAAGATCCAAAGCTTCTTCCGTGTACGGAGTCCACAGAGCCATAGTGACGTGGTATTGACAAATGTTTCTGACAGATTGTGGACAGATTTGTCCCAATTTTGGGCGGAGCGTAGGGTGCTGTGGTAGGGTTAATCCTCTACCTGGTTTTTCTAACGGGACTATTGGAGACATTCCATTTTTTTTTATAATTTATATTTATGTTTCGCACTCATTAATTTTATGTACGGTTAATAGTGTGATGGTTCTTAAAACTTCCGCTTTTATTTTTTATCATTGTTATGATTGAATTTCGTGAAAGTCAGTTTCAGGAAATAGGTTCCTCAATTACATAGTTTGGATCAACTTCCTGTTGGCCGTTCGTTAGTCTTTGATATAAACTGCTACCCACCTAGGTTTATGTTATTATGCCTTCAGCCTTGGTATGTAGACGTTTAGTCAACATTTAGCTTAACAAATTAAAATGATAACCATCAATTGAAGTACTTACGTACTTATCAGGTTAAAAACACTTGTTATTATTTTAATTTTATAAGTTTAATGAATAGAGTCATGTGTAAATCTGTACGTGTGCTTAAAACATCTAATCAATGTATGTTTATATTGTTTAATAATTTTAAATCAACATTTTGTTTTTAATTTTAAATAAATATAGAAAGAAAAATGTACATATAAAGATTCGCAACAACTACCTCTGGGAACCGTTCCTTCGCTCTACCAATTGAGCTACCGTATCAACGCATATAAATAACCTTATTATACATGCTTATAGATATTTTCGAATATCAATATTTTGTGTTTTATGTAAGAAATGTTCCTTGATATGTCTTGTTCCAGCGGTCTCTAATAATTCTAAATACATATTCTCTTTTATTTTATGAAATGTATTGATATGTTCTGTCTTGACAGTTCTAAATTATTTCATAACTATGACTACAATTAATATGATTTGTTTTGTTCATAAAGTATATGAATAAAAAGTTAATTAGTAAGCGTTGTTCAAGTTAATTCTAGAGAGAAACGTGTCCGCGCCCGAACGATGTAAACAACCGCAGTAGAGTATATTTAATGAAGTAGGTACATACTCCAAGGAAATTATTTCCATTCACAATTCCCGCTGCTTCTGTTTAAAAGATAATTAAATTATACAGATGTTCTAAATTACATTTAAAACCTTTTGTACAAAATTGAAAGGTACAAATAATCTTTTGGAGATCAACAATGAACGGAAGGACTATTTCATTTCTTTTATTATCTTCTATATAATGGTTAAAGAATTAGAATTATATTCTGAATCCTACTTACTTATTGGATTTAAGATTGGTTATTACCTACTGGAATTGGATTTTAGCGGCTGTTTTGATTCATTTAATCTCAGAAAAAAATAATAGTCATCACTAATCAGAGAAAGAATAGTGTAATAGGTACAGATTAACGGTACAAATATATAGTACTTGCTAGCAGGACATCACTAGTATACCTACCTGTGTAGTTCAAATAAAAATTATATTTTAAAAATATCATTAAACGTAAACGAAAGAGGCACTACGGTGTAAAATAATGTTTTATTAAAATTACTAGGTAACATGTGTAGACACCATTGTAATAATAATTTTGTAATTGTAATAATATTGTTGTCTTAAAAATCTCTCAAGTATCTAATTCAGATTAATTTATTTTTTCAGTGGCTTGTTTAAAGCATTTTTATTAGCCTCTTTTTAGTGTAATTATTAGGTACGTTGGTAAGTATCTACGCACTGAAATAACAAACATTTATAAAGCTGAATATTAAATCTTGACTACTCTTAAAAACTTTTCATTTTACTTACATACATCTCATCATCATTCATCTATACCAGGGGTGTCCATCGATGGCAATCGACCGGTCGATCGCGGCCGCTAGTCGATTCGATTCCGGCTAGACAAGAACTATTTAAAATTTTTAAGTTCAAATTAAGACTTACCTGCCCTAAAGATCCATTAGAATATCAGGAAGTACGTAATTTTTAAAAATAAATAAAGTAGATCTAACAGCGACTCGTCGGTAAAAAGTCAATCTTAATTCTGATTAAGTTGGCCACCCCTGATCTATACCTTCATACTTTTCATTACTTTACAAATTTCATTAATTACATTAAAAATATTCTTTCAGTGATAATAAACATGTTCTAAATTGTTTTTTTTTTTGTTACATTTTACTTTTAATATGATCATAAATACATAATATTTAATATAACTGAAATCTCAGGACAGTACTATAAAATAATTTTATAATCATTTAATTTAGTTTTTTTTTACTTTAAGTATTATTCTATGAGAAATAATAAGGAAAGAAATGTAAGCACTTATGAAACATTATTATTTTATTCGCTATCACTAGACGTAAAACTTGATGAATCCAAATCAGAATTAGTTACATCTATAATAAATTTATCAGATACGTCGTCAATGAGGTGATTAAATTATTACCAAAGGTTACGTATCCCTGGGCCATTGAAATCAACATATTTTCGAAAGTTTTCTTATTAGGTACATGTAGGTAATTGAACGGGTTATTTACAAAATAAAAAAAAATATATTATTTAGTTGACACATGCACATACATAACTTTTACATAAAATAAAAAAAACACAAACATTATTTTAAGCGTTTTTGGATTTGCACGAAATATTCACATAAAACTTGTTTGTTTAGGTAGGTACATTTTCTAACTATTATTTCATCTCCGATTATAATTTTAAATGTACGTGAAATTTAAATCTGATAAATAACAAAATAATCGTTTGGAATTGCATGTTTTATTAAAGTTAACTCATTCAAGATAGATTTGTATTTTTCCAAAATCGATTTCCAAATTCGACTGCAAAAAATCGGCTTTGTATTTCCAAATGCAATGTCAACTCCAATGCTTCATGGTTTTATATAATCTATTGAGTTATTATAATAAAGTCTCATAACCCTTTGAATGCAGACCTCCGCTGGACATTATTTCGACAAAATGGAGACCGGAAGCGTCACAATGCGACACAGGAACAGTTGTGAAGGACGCTTCGATGAGTTTTGTAAAAGCACGAGCTGGACATCATTATCCAAATTGGAAACTACCATTAATTTTGATTGAAAAAAATATTTCCTAATAGACGTTTTTGCAATCCCAGAGCTTATTTCATGAATTTATTTTTTTCGGTTGGGATTTGTGCAGTTGTAATTATGTCTAATAAATAGCTTAAAGACAGTAGGTATATCATAACACACACTACATTAATTTAGGTACCTGTTTAGTATTAGTTACAGGATCCAGGAGGTAAAGGGGCAACAAGGGATAACTAAGTATTGGCGCAGAAAAATCCTCTCCCTGTCCAAATCAAAAGATTTAGGTATTTGTCCCTGTTTAGCCAAACCTATCGCTGCTGCCTTATCTATACAAAAAAAACTGACTACCCACACGATAGCATCCCTATATTGGAATCCCGTTCTAATATAGGTATTTTTATACCACGTTATATCTAATTAATCTCATCAAAATATATTCCTGAACATTAAAATAAACTAACACTATTATTTTGCTCTTACAATAACATTGTTATTTCCCATTTATACAAAACTTTTTCATTCAAAATACAATAATAAAGAAATAATAATATAATACATATCAACCACATATTACAGAACTGTTAGGTCATCCATCTTGGAATATGTCAACAATACAAAATGGTCGATTATAAAGGGTTATCGAATGACAGTCGCGTGGACTGTTCACACGTTAATAGTTATTAGAATATGTACTTTATTAATACACGAAAGAGTATATTTTCGTCTGAATGTTTTTATCATAGCAGATGCATTTATTTCCGTGTTGCAACTGTACGGAAGCGGGAAGACTGTATTTTACGTTAGCAACAACGCTGTTATATACTTAGGCACTTATATTTATATTTTTATGATATTATATACCTATTATAATTTTTATTTAATAAAATTTCAATTCAAATTCATTACACATTATTGTATAATGTAATTAGTGGATATCTAATACTTGAAAACAATAGCTGACGGAAAATGTCAAAAAAACACGACTAGATAATATGAAGATTTCAATCACCAAAATACTAATATCTTTTTAGTAATATCTGTAATACTTAAGTAGAATATTGTATATGAAATGCCCAAACCTATCTACTAATAATCAGAATTCTTTTTTAGACTTGCGGCAACTTATACCGTATTAATTTTATGGTTGGTTTTACTAAGTTGTTATAAGATTATAAAGTAAGGGAATATCTTTACGTGTATCTACTTTAAATGCAATTATAACTAGTACCATAATAAGGTGTATTAAAAAGTACCGAGTGATTTAAAAAGTATTATCTTTTTGTCTCCTACATGATTAAATTTCTTTTGAACCGTGCAAGTTTTATTTTAAAAGTAATTTTGGTAAGTTTGCTTGAATTTATGTTTCATTCAAAACTGAAATATTTTCTAACATACAGCCCGTTTTTTTACTTATTAAAAAATATTAATATCAACGACTTGCAGAGTTATCAATAGATAGGTAACCAGGGACCAATAGATCCCTGATAGTAGAAAAGAAATAACCATAGATTTTTATTTAAACCCATATCAAGATATATTCTAGTTTCTACTTTTCTTTATTTAGCGTTAGAGTGTAACATATCGGTTTTTAACTTGTCTTTTCTTTAGTAAAATTTAAACTCTATTGTTACGGCCAATATGTAAAGTCTCGTAAAACTGATTAAATGGTGGAACTATTGATATATTAAATACGTACTAGCTGTTACCAGTGACTAGGGTTGCCACGTTTTTTTAACGAAAATAAAGTATAAAATGGTTTGAATAGGAACAAAAAATATTTAAAGAAAATAATTTTATGCTTTTAGTTACATAAAAACGTATTTTTGTGTGCTTTTATCAAAAAAAATATATTTTTTTAAAGTTTAAAGTTTATTTGACAATCAACATTTAAATTTAATAAATAAACAGTTCGTTTCTTATTAAATTTATTACTATTTCAAATTTTCAAATTTAACCTCATTTTTCAAAGACATGTTAGGAATTTTGGAAAGCCAGTTAGTTATCTTCGCTAAAATAAAATCATTTTGTCTTTTAATTTAAGCCTTTCAATAAAAAGTGAACTTAAATAAAAGTGAATTACTGATAACTTTATTAAATATTTCGGATGGATGGATGGTTCAAATTAACATCTGATGGCTGAATAAAATGTTAGTTACATTTCGTTTAGTAATTATAAATTGTTTCCATCATCTGTTCTAATTTATATGTTTTTACATACTTTATCTGTATGCAAAAGTAAAAGGTATAATTACCAAAAATAAAGTAGGATATTACATTATTATAAAGTATGGTTGGCAACCCTACCAGTGACTGACATACTCAACAACAATTTTATATACCTACTTTAAATTGAATGCTATGTTTTTCAAATTATAAAATATACATATACCTATTATGTATAAATTTAACTTTGAGTAGTTTAACAAAAAACCTTCAGAAAACTTATAAATATACCGATAACCAATTTGTCAAATCTGGTGCTATGATAGATTTTATCTTTCAATTATGATTTTAAAAATAGCTGTACCAAAAATATATAAAAATTATTTTTATTACTTATTTTTATTTACAAATTTACGTAATTTGTTCTAAAATAAAGACCCTGCAATACATATCTAAATTGACGCCACTTCACTAGTATATTGACATTGAAGTGGTTTCTCTTGGTTACTATTCTCACGAGAATCTCTCTACAATAACATTGACACGTGGCTCTTACAAAAATATTGTTGAAAGCTGAAAGTTGAATCATTCGATAAAAGGGCGCTGCTGTTGAAAATACTAACAACAAATTAGTAGATATGTGAAAGATATACCTATACTTCTGTAGTAGATATACTTATGCAAAAACTAAAAATACACAGGTAGGTATAATAGGTAGTTGAATTTTATTGAATAATGTCAATACAATTAAATTAGTAAATAGTGTTACTATTATAAATAAAATATATTCTTAAATTAAATCTTATTAAAGTAGATAAACAGTAAATTGCTTTTTGCTTGTATTCCCAATTTTAGGTTACAAAAGCTTGTTTCACGGACGTACCGTTGAGAACAAGTCCGTAGATTGTATAATTTGCATGGCATTGCGTTCATTTTCGCAATTACAAAGGGTTGAGCCGTTCTGCGGAACAATTGGAGTAATTTCTGAGAACGGCTTTCACCAGACAATTGTTTATTGTGAAAAGAATTTGCAATAAATGAGGATAGTGACAAACATCACACAAATATAATTTGTTTCAATGTTATTGTATACAATCATTTGTTCGAGTAGCTGTATACAGTTCTAAATGTCAGACTTATTTAAAACTAGTTTTTATTAGAGATTGCCTCTGAGGTACAAGTAAGAATCAGCTTTATAAAGAAACTTAGATTATGTACCTACTTAGGTATCTACTTCTACTTATGACAAAAAAAATCACGAAACGATCAGAAACACGACAATAATCGACATCCACCTTTTTAAGATATTTGTAAATATATTGAAAATGTATCGTATCGTATAATATGGTCGTGAATATAAAGATTTTTGTTATATAGAAAATCGAGAAAGTTAAAAGTAAGAAAAGTAGGATGAGCAAACTGGAAATTAATATTATTTTTGGCGGTAATATTTGATGACTTCTACTAATAAAACAGCCTTTTTTATTTTACTTTTACTTTACAAGAAAATTAAAAATAAAGATGATACCTACAAAGGAAATACATAATTTGAATAAAATATACACGTCAAAAAATTTCAAAGGATTATAAAAATGGACCAGCATTTACATTATGGAAATCCATTGTCTATGATGCAACGACTTAGCAAATAATGTCGCAATAAGATTTAATGCATCACAGCACTGAGTACTCAAGGATTTAACTAAAAACAGGGTGGCCAACATAAGCAAAAGATGCCGACTCAACATAAAGCAAATATTAGTTATTGTAATAAACTATAAAAGCATGCAAGAAGTTTTACGTTCGCTTTGACATTTTAGACCACAGTAAGTTAAATTTATAAAAAAAATCTTCCTTGAAGTTATGCAACGAAGATTTTGTTAGAGGATTATATCGGAACTAAAAAAAACAGATTTAGGATTTATAGATGGTACGTTGTAAGACAGTCGCATTTGTTTTCGGTGAATGTCGCAATTTTACACGACACGGTACCTCATACCTTCTTCGTGAAGTCATAAATCGGTATAAAAATATTATTCTAGATAAAGTATTTTTCTATAACTCTTCTTATATTCCCCGAGGCTTGTTTATTTAAAGCTACATTGGCCGCAGATGGGTTCATAGTATCCACTACAGTTTTATAAAAAAACTATATTATAAGATTTTTTTTTTTTAAATTAGTTTTAATACACGTTATTTTTATTCACATATTATATATAACCTCAAGTAAGTAAATAGTTAATTGAGTTGATACAAAAATAATTGTTTTTGAGAGTTTGTAAGTATAAAGTACTTACACTTATTTCAATAGAGCATCAAAATCTTCGTATCATTGTACAAAATACAAAGTAGTCTTTGAAAGTTTTCGTTTCCGTTAAAATGTATTTTTTATTAATAATAACTGTGTTTAATTTTCTCTAGAAAAAGGTGCGTCACATCTGATTTGCAAGTGTAAGATACAAAGTAACAATATGGTTAAAAGTAGTAATGTAAAAAGTGATACATTGTAAAGATGGACAAAAAATTACTTATAACAACTCGGCGTTGGAAATTTACAAGAGAAAGCAAAGAAGATTCTGGAAAAATATAAAGGTAAAGTTATACTGAAGTAAAAAATCCCAATAAGAAAGCAAAATGGGTATCGGAGATAAATAATATAAATATAAGTTAAATAAAGAATTATGTTTTTAAACTAAGTGAATCCTATTATAATTTGGTAACAATATTGATAATATCATAAATATATAAATTAAACTTTTAATTTTTTTTTCTAACCACGCCATCTGTTAGTGAAAAGCAATAAATATAGTGACATTTGCTGGCAACATCATTTGAAGTAATTACATCATAGCACAATATTTTCATAATAAATTTAACAATGTTATTAAACATGATAGTGTCGTATTGTAGAATAATTTTATATTTCTATGAGAACCTCTAGTTTTAACTTTAGACCTTTTTTCTATGAGAACCTTTAGACAATGTTGATTGTAGTATTTAATAATTATGACCTCTCTTCTTCAAGTTGTGGTGCCATCTGTTAAGTTTCTTTTGAATTATTTCTTATTATGCAAAACTAAAATACTGGTCACTTTTGTTAAAAAATGTGTGAAATTTGATTTCCTAGATTTATTAGGTATTAGTGTCTGACACCATCAATTGAAATCAGATAAAGAAACTAGAATTATTTATTAGTATAGGTATATTATTGTTAGCAAATGTTATATTGGATAAATTTCTAAAGACTTAGCCACGTATTGGGGAGTGCCCTGAATTTTCCTGCTGAAGCAATGGTTATTGATAATCCCTATAAACAAGTATAGCCATGTTAAGCTTATTAAAGTTTTAAATAAATATAGAATGAAAAATAAACCGATTCGAATCCTCGACGGCCCGGTATCCCAAAGGTAGGCGGTTCAAAACCCTGCCTGTATCGATTTATTTTTCATTCTATAATAATATAAAAGAAACAATGGTGTTAAATTTGTTTATAAAAAAAACGAATATTAACTTCATTTGTATAATTTAAAACTGCCATCTACAGATATAATATTTATTGTACATAAAGAAGAATCCATACTACAGGCATATCACAGTTGAAAAATAAGAATTAAATGAAAACTAAGAGATTTGAGAACAAAGAAAACAGAATTATATGAAATAAAACAATAAGTTTAGTGAATTATTTCATTTCACTGTGTAATAATTACATTTGTCAACACAATATAACATCAACTCAATATTTATTAAAATCTCGTACTATACTATATAAAATTGCACAAATTACAATCAAAATTGATCCAGTCAATATCCAGTAAACATTAATATTGGTGAACAATAAATTAAAATTTCATGGAAATGGTGACTCTATCACTAGGGATGTAGTCAGTCAACGACTAGCCGAGTCAATAAGTCAATTCACACTGATCATGTAACAGATAATAAAGTCAACAGACACACAAACAACAATCATTAATATATTTACACTCAACTCAGCTAACTTTAGGCCGACTTGTGCCCGGTACTATTATACCATTTATAAGCTCTGCTATATTACCCAGTGTCCCTAAAATAAGTCTAGCTCTAGCTAAATCCAATGACTAAATGAACAATTTTGCATAGCACCAAAAAAATTAGGACAGCATTTATACAAAAAGCTTGTATAATAAAACAAAATTGTCTTATTTACATAATTCACAAACAAACTTACATATATTAAATATGAACATTTTCACATTACTATGTCGACAGGCGGATGAGTCGATGTCATCGTTTCATTTACTATTATCTTATGACTATGTCCAAAACGTAACGGCCTTCATAATTGTCTAACATTACGATACATACAGGGCCATATATAAATAACATAAACAGTGATTTAACACAAATATTGCATCGGGTCAGTGTATACAAATTAAATATTTCACAATAAACATTAAAACTAACTAATCGTATCAATAAATAAAATTGTAAACAATTAATATGCATCCTTACTAAAAACACGTAACGGATTGTCAACTTTATCTAAATATTTGACATAACTAACGGCATCCGACTGACGGATCCTCCATAATAGTTCAATACTATAAACCGGTCATCACGGTCCATCGTCCGTCTCATCACATCACATCGCGTCACGTCACTACGACGTCACCATCACTAGTCGATGGCCGTCTCCGTCATTTGCAGGCACAGCGCGTCGAGGCTGGAATAGTCGTGCGGCGGCGGCAGCGCGTGCGGGGGGAACGGCGGGTAGGAGTGAGATTTACCACGGGGGGGCGGGGCCCAGCGCCGGCGGGGAGCGGGCGGGGCGCGCCATCTGATGGGCATTACATTAATGTACATAAGTATTGCAATTGAGAAGTAAAGGGAAGATCACTCGCCGCTAAAGAGTTCCTATCGATAACGGTCTTTTGTAACATTAGAGGATGAGCGTTGTCGGACTTAGCTAAACTGGTAGAATTTTGTTTGTCTTTTTTGACTAGAAACCACTCTCAAATGCAAACTCATTTCTCCAAGTTGCTTAATTTTATTTGTATTTAAGGCCCTACCGGTCTATATCCTACATATAGACTAGACTATATGTAGGATAAATGCTCATATAAGCAGTACTGGTATCATCTCCACCTGTGCTTGATCCGCCGGTGTGGTGCGTCCCCCACGAGGTGGAAAAACTGGCCGGGCGGCAAACGGTGCCGCAGTCGCCGCAGAGCCGCCTGCAGGGCCGGAGCACTGAACGACTCGTGATGCAGTGCCTGGGAGTACAAAATACTCAAAATATATAACATATATAGTAAAGAAATATATTTCGTATACATGTCTGTATATTATAAAGATTATAATTTTCGGTATCCTTAGAGGTACCACCTAATGGATCATGAGAGCGAGAACTGGGTTTTATATAAACTGTACCTTCTCTATGAGCCAGCAGTGCAGCGCCACGGGGTCGACGGCGTCGGGCGCCGGCTCCGAGCACGCTCCGCCCACCAAGCACGAGGACGCTGCACACAAACACATACGTATTGAGGTGATACATAGCAGTATTTCCGTCTACAACTCGCGTTATTGCAATCAGAATCGTGGTGAAGCTATTCTCTCATAGGTAAGTTTGTATTTTTATTTACAGTTGACGCTGTACTATAATATTGTAAACTGTTTCGAGAGTCGTAAGATAATCTCCTTATCCTCAAACAAAATTTCACACGGAAAGTACAGCGATTTAAAAAACCGTCCTAACCGTGATCTAACGCAGCCACCAGCGCGGCGGGCAGGTCTCCGGGCGGCATGGGAGCCAACAGTGCGGCCCGCAGGCGTTCGAGCGCGCGCGCGGCTGCGCCAGCCGACAACTCCGCACGGGCCGTCTCCAATGCCGACGCACGCTCCGATAATTTTTTGATGGACAGCAGCAGCTTGTGACGAGCACCTTTCGTCACCCCTGAAAAAAAAGAAACCACACTGTAGTTAATGACAATTTATTTATTATGTTATCAATGAACTTTTTTTTTTTAACTTTTTACACTTGAAAACTTTCTTATAATTATTCTACATGCCCGTTTCAAAGAATATGAATGTTGTGTTCTAGTTCAAAGATCAAAAAAATAAACATGAATTTTAATTTTGTAGTATGTAATTATCACCAGATAAGTTACCTAATTTCTCCAGATATTTATCATCCATCGCCATCATCTGCTCGTAGGTAATGTTAGTAAACAACCAGACATATTTGTGGAGTCTCAAACTCTTCAGCCACTGTCCGACGGTGGACATGCCAGGATGTTCTGCAAAGTTATTGCACCTGAGGTCGTCTAGCCTGGTCTCGCTGCCAGTGGTACCATACATCACACCGATGGGTCGCAACTGGCTCAGGCTATACTCGCTGGATAATGAAAAACTTCTAGGTTTTTGCACAAAGGGTTCATCGCTGAGATTCTCTGCCGATGAAGATATTTGCATAAAATTACTAGATGGTGGGGTTAAGCTATTAGATCTCTGCGATTTAGGCTGAGCTATTGCTGCCTCGAAATTCAACATGTCACCGTCCAAGCTAAGATCTACGTCCCTGCCATTTTTGGAAAAGGATTCTTGTAGGATGTCCGTATAAGACGAATGTTCTACAGAGTCTAATATTCCTCTGAACTCGACGTTCTTGCCGATAGTCCTTCTGAAGGAGTTGTTCGACGCCCAAATGTTAGTTTCTGGCAACAGACACGGGTCTATTCTCTGCTGCCACACGGCCTCCGTGTTTCTATTTCCAGAGATGTGGTTTTCTAGATAGCGTAGCCATTGCGTTAAGGTTCTGTAAAAGAAAGGGTTGGATGATATAGTTTTATGTACATATACATTTATATTTCTCGTCATACACATTATATACATTACAAATAACGTACGCAATACTTCTTCTACAAGCAATAGTAATTCCCATTCTCAAACGAAAGCTATTCCCACAGTATTCCGACCCCGGGTTACCTCTGGTCGTGCGTGGTGAGCGCGGGGTGCACCAGCAGGTACGACAGCAGCTGGCGGCATAGGTCGGCGGCGGGCCCCCGGCGGGGCGCGTCTAGACAGCGCTGTACCAGCGCGGGCGCTGCGGACGCGTACACGTTCTTGGCTCGCTCATTGTCGGTGCGCAGAAGGGGGAGCAGCGTGAGGAGTTGTCTCAGACGTTCCCCATCTGTAATAATTTTAAAATTGTTTCTTATTTTCTGTAATAGATTATAAAATATTTTTTGCAGCGTTTTTGTTGATTCTCTAGAATTTACATTGTATTTTTTAGGAATTTGTTTTTTTTAAGAATTACATATTGTATACGAGGAAACTTCCGGGAGTTCCTCGGCGACCTTGATAGATAACAATTTTGGTGACCACTAATACTTTTCTTGACCCTGCACACAAATAAAACAAGTAAAATATGTAAATTTTATCTTAATTTATAATGCTTTAACTTATTCGAAGTTTTTAAAGAATTAATTAAAAGGTTAAGAAAGGGTCTAGAGTCACAAAATATATCTTAAGTATGTGTCTGTGAGCTATACATTTGAATGGTAACACACTTACATACCTTGAACATAATGTTTAGGCATTTTACTTTGGTCAAAGGTACAGATCTTAAGTCATTGTACTATAGTAAGCATATTTGGGTGAATCATGCCATATTTTTGTTTAATATATTATACATATTTTTTTGGATAGCCAATAATTGTAGTGACATAATTAAAAAACTAAGTGTGAAATGTATTGAAACTTCACTGTTTCAAATATTATTATAATTCATAAATAAATTAAAAATATTCAGTGAACTATTTTATATTCAATAATTTTCCTGTCAAAAGAAGTTCGGACTTCAAGTACAATCAATGTAAAACATTCTAGTAAATATATAATTGACATCACTAATGGGCATCTTTTAATACAAGAATACACATATACCATTGATCATTCTTTCCAAATAATTATGAAAAAAATGACATTAAGGAAAAAAGCATGACTTAATCTCTTATATGTCACATACGATGGAAAAGTATTAATGTGTCACCTCCATTATGAATGACCGTCTAAATATTACGTCAATAAGTAAACAAACAGCAAAACTAATTAACTATTTACATTTAATAGTCATGATAAGGATAATACGTGTGAATTAAGAACTTACTAAAACATTTCATATAAAAACCTAACAAATATGATATATGTTAACATTTTGGTATCAACAACCTTTTTATTGAAAATCTTTTTCTTGAACTAACTGAAATATTACTTTCCTAATTAATTTGTATTGATGAAATGTGCATTCAATTTGAATTTTCATTCAGCAGATTAAAAAAGCTTGTATATTTTAAAACTTTTTAAGTACAAATGTGTTACATCCTTACAAATACATATTATTAGAGAAACATTAATAATATAGAGAATGAGGTATAAATTTATTAACTATTATGTTCATTACACATATAATTTATAAAACTAATTGCTTTTTGGGTACTTTGTAGCATAAAATGTTTACTGTATAGAAATGAATGAAGATGCAATAATAAAAACCTTGTAACATTAATTGATTTTGGCTCACTGTCTTATAAACAGGATGTACATGATGTCAGCACTGGGAAAATCTTATGATTACATGAACATTTCATAATATGTATAGTTTTAAACATAAATTGAGGGAATTAATATATTGTGTCTGTTAAAAAACATAATAAAATAATTAATAGTACTTATTAAAAACCCTTTACAAAATATCTTTATATTAACTAGGATAGATAAACAGCTCCATAATCAAATATATATGAATATCTTGATTAGCATTTACCTTCTTCGTCGTCATCATCAGCTCTGGCGGCAAGGAGGCTGGCGAGTAGAGTTTCGTCGTTAGCGTCTCGTTCAAGCCGCTCGTCCTCGACATGGCTCTGCAAGGCAGCTTCCACCGCCCTCTGCACCAAGCGCAGCCCTGGCCACGGAACCCTACGAGCAAGAGCACAGGCCACCACCGTCCGCTCGCACGTGCCCCACTGCTCGAACATCTTGGCCACACCCCCGAGCTGCTCGTTAAACGTTCCGTTCATATTGCCAACAGCATATCACCTCCAATATCAGATTTGTTTGTGATCAACACGTCAGTCCTGTGACAGCTGATCGTTGGCGATTTATTAAGCCAGGTTTGAAATATCAGCGTTCGTGCGGGGCGGCGGCAAAACGACAACCACGCGTACGACGTGGAAAACGGTGCAAAATATAAGTTAGATTTGCAGGTAGGATAAAAACATAACAACTGCTCTGATTCGACGAACAGTCAAATTATCAAATTCTGAAATGGCGGCACACAGACTAAATAAATTATGAACATTAATAATAAGACCTAATAAGACATAATTAATAAGACTTAAATAATTAATAAGAAATAATAATAAGACATAATTAATAATTAATAAGACATAATTAATAAGACTTACAAAACAAAAATATAATATTTTATATTTTATTGGGTATATATTGGAAATTCAAAATATCTGAATCACTGATTATTATTCTGTATTGGTTATCGACACCTACTAATTTATAAGACTTTTAACTATAATAATTTTATTACCATACAGTTAAAACTTGAATTTTGTCATGAAAACGATCGAGTTAATGTATTATTTTTTATTATACTTACTTATAAATTTAGATAAAAAATATGTTTCAAATATATAACAAATTTAAATTTCAACTATAGACTATGAAGAATAGAGTTAAAGATATAACTTATACATATTAATAAAGAAACGTAAAAAAATTACTTGCGACTTTTTATTCATCCAAGGTATTAATAATAAAAGCGTGTTAAAAATAGACACAAATAACGAAAGAAACATAAGAAAGAATTTTAGAAATTCTTTGCAATGTCTAACAGATTTCATATTTTTTTTAGTCCGATTGAACCACTGAACAGGCACTTCTGGATCTAATGTTTTTTACTGATCTGAGTTAGTTGTAAAATGTTGTGGCTTTAATTTTATGACTATTCTTGTCCTAAAACGGGTTTAATAAAAACTTTTTCATTTTAAAAGTCATACTAATTAATGTGCGCATTCTTATTTCCAAAGCTTATTATTATACTAATGACTTTGCTAACGATGTCTGGGTAACCTGGCAATAATCAACATTCACATAAACTTCCCACATCTAATTTCTAAATATCAAAGAACTAGGAAAAATGGTTTAAAACAATTATTAATATCAACTGTGGAATGTGAACCTCGAACTCTGAACCCAAGTCAATAGTCATCATGACAGACATTATGACAGTCACTGTCACAACAAAGTCAAAATAAGATGTCAGCTAAATACAAATAAAAGTATAAATAAATTTGTTGTTATATTTCTATTTTACGAATAAAACAATAATTGTTATTTATATTGTCTTTAAGGAAGTATAATCATATTGAATAAAAGTATTTTACAATTAAAATGGACTCGTTATTATGCAGAATCTGTCTTGATAAAACCGGCACTATTTCTATATTCGACTGTGAATCTGATAATATGCAATATAGCAATAAAATAATGCGAATAGTTAATATCATTATTAACGAGGATGATGGCTTACCAAGTATGATATGCGAAGTTTGTGCCAGCGAGCTCTCGTTATCCTATCAATTTGTCCAAAAATGCATAACTTCAGACAAGGCATTGCGCTGTTTAAGTGCACCTATCGAGTTGTACTCAGATCTTCAAGTAGATATCAAGAATATAAAGGAAGAAGACATTAAAAATGAAAAGGATGAGGGTGATAACGGTTTTGATGAAAACTTTTTGATAGAAAATTGTTCTGTACAAGATTTTGAAAAGCGACATTACGCACATAATGTGAACTGTGCAGAAAAGGACATCAATAATTTTAACAGTAAACAAGCTTATAATTCAGACAATCAACCTCATGAACAAGATAAAAAAAATAAAACTGCAAAAGGTAAGATTCGTAAAAAGAAAATGGGAAGAGGAAAAATGGGGCCCATACAGTGTGTCATTTGTGGTCTGTTATCTGGTAGTCCTTCTGCAATGGAAATTCACATGCGTACACACACAGGTGAAAAACCATTTATGTGCACCAATTGTGATTCTAAGTTCTATACCAAGGGTTCCCTAAAAAGGCACAATGAAACCTTCCATATAGCGAGAGAACGTAAATTCACCTGCGAGACCTGTGGCAGCAGCTTTTTCAGAAAAAATGACATTATAACTCACATAAGAATACACACAGATGAGAGACCATATATATGTCCATATTGTTCTAAAAGGTTTCGCCAGGTTGCTTCTAGGAATCGGCATCAAAGAGTACACACAGGAGAGAAACCATATGCTTGTCCGGTCTGTGGTAAAAAATTTTCACAAAAGAATTTTGTGACCAAACATCAAACTGTTCACAGTGATGAGAGGAAGTACAAATGTCACTTGTGTAGCAAATCAATGAAGTCAAGGACAGCACTAAATGTCCACATAGGTTTGCACACAAATGAAAAGCAAAATGTATGTAACTTTTGTGGCAATTCTTTTTCTATGAGAGGCAATTTACGATTGCATATCCGTCGAATGCATTCCGAGAAATCTGGACAATGTACCATTTGTTCTAAAACATTTTCAGACTTAGAGGTACACATGCGGAAGCATACAGGTGAAAAGCCCTATGTTTGTGGCATTTGTAATGCAACATATGCTGTCAAGAGGAGTCTAACCAGTCATATTATTCTTAAACATGAAAATGCTGGTAAATTTAAATGTTCAATCGGAGACTGCAAAAAAACTTTTCCTGTGGCACCAATGCTGGAATTTCACTTACTGAAGCAACACACAAATCATACCCCCTACACCTGCCAGCATTGTCCTAGACAGTTCTTTAGAAGCGGTGATCTTGCTCGTCATTTAAAAGCAAGTCATATTGATATTCAATCGAAGTCACCAGTAAAATCTCTTGCACCCAAACCTATATCCTACACCTAAACAAAACAAGTCTGATATTAAACATGTATTGTGTGCTAGTCATTAGTAGAGGTTTTTAAGTGTTTATTAAATAAATGTATTTGTGGGATGGATTTTTTACATTCAACCTGCTTTTTTGTGTAACATTAAAAAGTAACATTTATCAGTCTTCTCCAATAGGGCATTTTCAGTATGTATTTTACATAATATTATATAATTATTTATTTACTGTGTCTTTAAGTAATGGTAAATATATCATAAATTTATAAAGTCAAAGAAAAGGTAAGTAAGTAGGTAAACATTTTAATGTACGTACATATTTTTTCCAACAAGTCTATTTATATGTAAATACTGAATTTGTTTGTAGTTAAATACTGCAATAAATTATGTATTTTGTCATGCATGCCTGCATTTCATTATGAAAGCCCCCCGAAGTCCAAACTTCGCTATCCTTTTTCCTGTTTCAAGGCTTACGAGTCCTATTCAACGGTGCGTAAATCCGCGCTCAAATTTCAAACTTCGAAATCTGTCGGTAAAACAGTACGTCGCTAAAACAGGCTCAGGTGTCTATGCCCCTTTCTTTTTTTCACAGGTAACACTATCGTTCTCTCTTTCACTAATACGGTGAGTGCGACCGGCGGCGAGGTGATACGCAGCGCAGAGGACGTTAGCCCGCGAGTGCGAACGGTTATTGACGCGTTTACTCGCCAATTGTACCTCAATCATTGCAGGTGTCGGTACCGTGATGTGTATATCGTGAAGTTGAGTGCCTGATACTTTTACCTTGCTAGGTTATCGGATTGTTAATGTGTACCAGCTGTCATCATGGGTGAAGTGAGTATCTGACCGCTTCTTATTGGAATGCGGTGCTCCACTTGAGAGCGGTCTCGATCTTGGTCCTGCGATTCTAATCGCAAGTTCGTAGGTCGTCGGTCTCGGAATACGGTCCATACCGTAAGCGTAGTGGCGGCTGGCGTGCCGTTCACGTATTAGATTATTAATTAAACTGTTACACACGGCGCCTATTCGTAAGATTTTAGACTATAAGCTGAGTTCACAATGCCGGCATAAAACTTTTGTTAAAATTTGAAATGTGGCGCTCATTCGCATCCGTTGAGATTAGCCATGTATTGTAATGACCATCCGATAAGAGCGATATTATATCTTCGATGTTATTCGTTGTTTTTCATATATTGGCGTCAAATATTCTTGGAAATAAAGCCTGTAATCGCTATTGTCTTATCTAAGTATTAAAGTGGCTAATAACGTGACAATCGATTATTTCCATTTCATTTATCAAATCCACTTAACAATTTCAAGTATTACCTATGTATTAACATAATTATTACTTCTATATGTCTTGTTTCATTCGGACTTGTTGTGATAGTGGTAAAGACTAATTCAAATCAATTTGTTAAAATAGTTATTTGAGGGTATGTGCTACATTAGTAAGGACAACTTATTGAAAAGTTGTCGCTGTTTAAATTAATTACAGCAAATGTTTGCTCTACGAAAAAGGTATTAGACTATTCTAGAAATATATCGGTTGGTATGAGGTCAATACGGCCGAAGTTGGGTTCTGGTTCCAATTTATAGATTAACCTTTTTAACTAAACAGTGAAATTAAAACCACATTAGCTAATTTATTAATTTAGTTTAAAAGTATGTATCCTTTTCATTTGTTATAGTATTTACCAATGTTTTGTCCTAAGAAATTGAATCTATTGATTTAAAAACATCCACGACCATCGCTACAAATCTACTCAACAATATATTTTTTAGTATTAGAAACAATTTTGTAACATTTATTTTGGCGACATGGAATTTACTTAAATTCCGTAAATAATTATTAACACAAAAGAAAATAGGTACCTTAATTACTTTAATTAAACATCTGTTCAAAAGTTCTTTAAAATGTGATTAACATGATTATTCACACTAGAATAAACATTAACGAAGTAATATCTCCATCTTTTTGATATACATTTTTGATATATCTTCTTGACATTTTTGTGCAATAAATGAAAGCAGTTTCTGATATATTATTGCTACAAAGTTGTCATCTAGAGTAGCTTGTTCTTGCGATATCATAAGGTCAATAACAACAAGTAGGCTACATATGTAATGTATCCACTCCGATATACTAACTGAACGTTAAACTATCATATATATAAATACAGTATAATTGATATCATATATATCAGAAGGTATTGCTCAACCCAATTTCACGTCACGTTTTCGAAGATATTTCTATGTTAACAATGATATTTATTTTTGCAGTCAATGCTGAAAGAAGACCCTCTCTCGAGAATCCAAAGAGAGATCATAGAAGTTACGGAGAGGGAACGAGAATTTAAAGAAGGCCACTTTAGAATGAGTAGACTCCTCTCAGAGTCCACAATAGACGTCACTAACCAGAACGGTCATGTGAACGGTGATGATAAACCGCAGAGGACTTTAAATAGGGCAGTTTCAACGTCCCATCTATTGGGGACAAACGCATCCTCACCGCCGACCACACCCGCGGTTTTAGCCACTAACGGTTATACGCGGAGATTTACTCCACAGAATGGAACAAAGGGAATTATGCAAAGGTTTATAGCCAACAAGGGCAAGTTGCCAGTTAACTCTCCCGGTACGCCAACTACGCCGACTGCCATCGCACCGCCAATAGTGTTCACTCCAATTACGGTTGCGCCCCTCACTCCAGCAGTCATTACACGTACGCCTGAAGGAAAACCTGTACGGAAAGGATACGTTCCCGTAGAGGAGAAGATCCAAAAGGAACTGAGAGAAATGAAAGATAGAGAACACGAGCTTAAAAAAATGAGGAAGAAACAAAAACCCTTTGATATAGAATTAAGTGATTTCGAAATCACTTCTGAATCTGAAGATGAAGAGATCCCTCTACCAGGTAAATTAAAAGCTACTAAATCTATAGGTGAATTATACGAAGCCCTCAACGAGGAGCTGCGATCGCCTTCGCCAAGGAATAGCTCGGGTCATGATTCGATTGGGAGTTTAAAGCCGGCTAAGTCTTTGGCACAGCTGTGTGATCTCGGTCCAGGACAGGAGTTTCTAGCGCCAAGTTCAACGCGCCTCATAGCGCAGTGGGAGTCCATCATTCAACAAAAGCAAGAAGCGGGAGCGGCCTAGTTCATAAATTCATTATTAACGGGATAAATGCATAATATTAGGGCGTGTGACGCCAAAATTGATCGTAATAACATCGCTAGCGAGCGGAACCGTGAGCGCTGAGTGTAACTGACGGTCGCGCATATTGAACGACGCGTCATGTGTGTAGCCGGGTGTACCAACGAGCGCGGTTTGCATGTCGAGACGTCGTCATCTAATTTAAGTAACGGTTGCTACAGATCAAAATCCCAAACCGAAACGGGATCTTTTCGATCGATTTCCTCCAACTATCGATCCAATAAGCGATTAATTTCTCTAGACCATGAACAATGTAAATGATGGTTATCGCAATAATAATCTCGCGCCTCCCGTGGAAAGCGGGTGATATGACGCGGTACGTGCACCATGTGAGTAGATAGTTTCTTCCTATTGTTCGATATCAGTGTCTACTAAAAAGTGTTTTTTTTGCGGCGCTTTCCAGTCTCGAGACTGCGCTGTAGTTTTAATCGCCTGTCACACGTAAACACTAAGAGGTTTCAATCGACTTCGTGGGAAACCGTTTGGGATTGTTTGAGCACGAAGTGATAAGTTTTATTTGTTTGCATCGCTTCCGCCGTCGAACAACATGGACTTGTTTATCCCCGTTTCTATCACTATTATTTTTTAAATGAATGAAAAAATGTGTTATTACAAAAGCGACTGATTTTTTGTACTAGAGATATATTTATTTTATTGAACTAACATTAATTTATATAGGTAATTTGTCAGCCACACGGAATGCTTTCGATCGGCTGCAATTAATCGGCACTGACTGCCGGCATGTATAAAACATACTAAATTAAGACACTTTCACACGTTCGCTTATCCTTGCTTTATGTTACGTCTATTTTGTATGAAGTGAAAAGCATGCATTAATTGTTAATAGGGTTGCCACCCATAACAAATCATACAGTATCTAAATATATTTTAGTCAATTGTAATTTATATTATAGAAATACAGTATAGCACGAAAAATTACTATATTTTCGGGTTTAATTCAACTATCTCGCTCCTTTGTATTTAGTTGACTGGAAAGCTTCAGCGATGCAGCATAATGGAATAAAAAAAAAACTGTTAATTGATTTTAATGCTGAGGTCAAATGTTTAGGTTTCTAAAATATTAATTAATCAATAGAACTGATTACCAATAAAATAATAAATGCACTTGGAAAAATAGGAAATAAGTGTACTTTTTATTTTAAATTACCACTGTTCCAAAAAAAAACAATTACTTTTAAAAAAAAAGGCGGCAATCCTAAAGCAGTTGTAAAGCAAAAATTTCCTATGCATTTTTAATAAAATAAATTTTTATTGTTTTGTAAAATTATATTTATATACAATATTTTCTTAATATCAATAATACATTGCACTTGCACATGAATTGTACTTAGCAATGAATTTATTATTGTTACATTAATAATAGTGACACTGAATGTTCTAAACCTAGTGTCAAAACTGTGCCTTATATGTCATAACTCATAGCAACTTGTCTCTTTCACATTTGATTGTTTTTGTTGCAAGCTTTTTAATTATAATGACAACTTCTATGATAGCATTAACAACGAAGTCTTTGTATATTTATATTAGTGTTGATTTGAAATTATTGTAATATCTTATCATAATATTTTAATAGTCAAATTAAATTATACAATATTGAGATTCTATTTCATCTCGATTATAGGAATGTAGTTATTTTGTAAAAAAAATGATTATTTGTCTAAGTATTAATTCAATGAAATTTTAAAATACATAAAAATATTAATAGTTACACTCTCACGACTTGAGATAATAAAATGTTATTGGGTTCTGAGTAGATATATCATTGAATTTCGTAAATAATGAGAAAACATTTATTAATAGACTTGTTATTGAAAACTTGTTTTTATAAGTTTATTGTGATTCCTCAAAGTTAGAAATCTGCAATCTGATCCTTTCAGTGTAACAAAAATTCAGAAACGTAATTTTTCCGTAATATTGAACGTTTTTATATATTCATTAAAGTAATCAATGTTATACGGTTTGACAGTGTTCTTAAAACCAATGTGATACAAAATTGCCTTATTGTTAGATTTGAAGATTCCTATTTATAAAGCAGCTGTGCGTATTTACAAAATATTTATAATCGTGCATAGATGTTATTGAATTAAGGTTTTCGCAATAAATGAATTGTCAAATGCAACGTGTGTTATTCAATTCCTTACTATATCGAGTATCGGTTTGCAACATGTGTAACGGATACTGCACCGGTCATTTGTGTCAATGACATCACTACAGGATTTGCTCTATGGATCGTTAATGTCTTGATCTAGTTTTGGCGGGAATTGATAAGAAGTATGACATTTCCCAGAAAAAAAATATCCACAGACTAAAAATATATACTAAAGTAAAACCGTAATATTGTTAATTATGAATACGATGCGAATAAAACTATTCTATGTATATTTTTTACATATATAAAATAATATGTATGTAAAAATAAAAGCTTCCTCAGCCAAGAGGCAGGAAATAACATTAAAGAGAACAACCCAATTCACAATTGGCTATAATTTACTTGTCTATGGAAAGACAAGCGGATGAACTTATATAAAACTACATTATGTATACACTAAATGTTATGATTCACATTTCAAATCAATTAGGTTTTAATTTTATAAACATGTTGACGTTAATACATAAAATCTAAGGTAAGTAACACACATACATTAATTAGAATTGATTTAACTTTCGGATGCTTTTTGATTTTGTTAACACCCAGAGAAACAAGATTTTATAATATTGAAAAATACATAAACATAATACATTTCATATTAAAATCATTGATTTTATACACTACGTCATTTTTCAAAGAGAAAAAGAAGATAGGTAGTTATTGGGTTTTTATAGCAGAGATAAATTATTAATTTTCAACATAATGTACGATATATGAGTGTACTTACCTATCAGTCTTGTTGAAAACTTCGAAAACTACTAAAGGATGACATCATAATGTCTATATGAGCTATTGTACGCGCCAGTGTAGATGCAGCAAACATTTTTTTTATTACACTCTTTAGAGCTTATATAAACTTAATATTAATAATATTAGAAATATTATAGAAATATTGAAAATCTAAAAAGAGTTAATCTAGAAATATTGAAAATATAAAAAGTTTTAGTTAGTGTAGTAGATAATAGATTAAGATAATAAAGAAAAATATAACATTAAAATTCATAGTAACATTAAATATTTATTATTGTAGAATGTTTCCTACCTATCTATAGATAAGAAAGTGACGAATCGCCGAAATATCATCTGATATCGAAGTGTTATTGACAAGATAGAGTTTCTAATAACAAATATATTAAAACATGAGATCATTATATGAGTAATTAAATTATCTTTACTTATCTTGATAATATTATAGTTTCTTTTGATGTAGATTATGTACCCACAAACAATCGAGTAGGTACCTACCTACTCGATTGTTTTTATTCTGTATTAAATAATCATCAATATATATAGGTAGTTCTTATAAATATGTCAATATTTGATATAATAATTATATATTTCTAAGATACAAAAAAAACATAGTATTAAATGTAATGTGTAAAACTTCACTAGGTTTTTTTATGTTATGGCTAAAACACTTCACTAGTTATTCAAGGATATTTCTACATTGTACACTTATGTCAAATGTCAAATTCATGATTGATTGCTAATCTGTGTGAAAGGGTGTACCTCATTAATTATCATTACATCTACTAATTATTATGTAAGTATATATCTTTGTCTTTATATGATTATTTATTTATTTTGACTGTTGACACAAATTTGACTCAAAAGGAAACTAATATAACAAGGTGTAAGTATTGGTACAATTCCTTTTATTAAAACATTGCTTTGTTTTATTTTCGACATTCCTTAGGATAGATAAACAGCTGTTTTTGAATTTCTCTGGCAAGACGCACAATACAGTGGGACGACCCTCAAGCCAGCTTGTGTACGCATTATGATGCAATAGCTTTTTTTTCTATTCTTAGGGTTCCACACCTACGTAAGGGTATAAACGGCTCCCTATTACTAAGACTTCCCTGTCAGTCTTTCCGTCTGTTTGTAACTCATGAATCGTAACAGCTAGAAAATCAACATGTTCACAGATGATTTATTTCTATTGCCTCTGTAACAAAAAATAAATAAAAATAAAATAAATATTTAAGTGGGGCTCCATCACACCAAACATGATTTTTTGTCCTTTTTAAATATAATGGTACCTCGCAGTTGGCCGAATTTTATTTATTTCCAGTGTTTTTCCGATGTGTATACAGGAAATCTTGATTTAATCGAATATTATTATGTCTATACTTTGCTTATTTTATTGACTATGTCCCTCTTCCAGTGGGGGGAGGGAATATTTTATTACTATAATATCATAATTACTATTTGTTATTGTAAATAATAGATCACAAAAGTCAATAACATGATAATTATTTAATGTAATTAGGGACATGTTCTTTATGGAGTCATTATTTCGCGTGATGATTTCAATCCAACGATATACTATCAGCTGATAACCATACTTAAAATAACTCTTAACAAAGAGTCAGCCCATACATACTTGTAAAATATAATACAGACTTAATATAATATCAGGACAAATTATAATATCAGGACAAATTACACACATTGGTCTAACCCCTAAGTAAGCAAATTATTTGCTCGTGTTAAGGGTGTTAGACAACGATACAAATACATAGAAATATACATATAAATACTGAGAATATATTTAATAAACGACCAAACCCAGAAACGCAGACATATATGCTCATCACATACATGCCTGTCTCTGCCGGGAATCGAAACCGAGGCCCATTGTGCCGTGACACGTTAGGCGTCTGCGCTAACCACTCGACCAACGGGGCGGTTAAAGAATATAGATAGATACAGAGTGAATAATTGAATTAACCGTCCCTGGGAAGGTGTATGAGGTCGCAAGTTCGAGTTCGTGTTGATTAATTTATTATTCTATATTTATTTAACATCTTACCATAAAATGGCTAAACATATTTTTAATTTTTTCTTTTTAGCTTATAATAAGACGATAGATTGTAACTTAATACTAGTATCACATGGTCGTTGTTATTTTTTTTTCTTAACCTAATTGTCAAATAATTTGATTGAATAATCTGTACAATATTATTCATTGGTATAGTTATTTGAATAGCTGTCTGAGCACTTATATATAATATGCCCTATCTAATCTGTATGTATGTCTAGTATGTATATCTAATCTACACGTCTACACGTCTATGTAAAGCGAAAGGTTTGTAGGTTACACTTTTTGACACTTTAGAAAAATTAGGTGATTTTTATAGGATACGACCCTTATCGTACTACAAATTAATCTGTATAGTAAAACTTAAATAGTCGTGACCCACTGTGTATTACGTAACATCGTGTCGTACTCGCCGCGTCCTCGCCACGGTCGCGCGCTGCATTCTAAACACTTTCCTCATATATGGGTAGATGATTGAGCACTACAAACTATAGAAACACATCATAATATACCTTACAAGAGAGACGACGAAGCTTCTTAGCATTCCATGGATTCACCGTGCGGGTGCCGGGCCCATCGCGTTGCAAGGAGAGGAGTGCAAGCGGTGCCTGGGACTTGCAACCCAGGAGTAGGTATTAAATTTTATATCTTAAATTTTATTTAATTACATTATATTAAATTATGATAAAATCAATTCAAGGTCCGCATTGACACGATGGCTCAGTTGACGGAGCGGTGGAACAGTCCGAAAGAGGCAAGTTTGAGATCCAGGGATATTTTTTATTAAATGCACTTATGGGGTTAAAATTATTAAGATCTGTTTGTCTGTGTGACTGTGGGCTCAGAGCTTTTTCCTCTTAGTCTAGAGATGAAGTGACAATTTATTACAATAATAATTTTATTATTGTAATAAATTGTCACTTCATTATACCCACCAGGTATATTTATACCCACTGTACTTTACATAATGATGTAAACATCACTAGGCTTCAATAAAACATGATCTGTGAATAATACTTACAAAACATTAAGTAAATACGACGTAGAAAATAACTTCTTAGAAATAATTACTGTCATTGATTTATCTTTATTAGATTATTTATTGTTATTTTTATAATAACTCTTCAATCTTAGATCCAACTGCAAAAACAAAAAGAAAGGTACTTACATAAAATGTGGAGAAATCGTTAATTAAGAGATCTTTATATAATATTGGTTTACTTTCTATAAACGAAATTTATGTAAATATTTTTATATAAATAAATAAAATTGTAACTTAATACTTTATTTCGAAATCAATGCATTCAATACATAATTAAGCATGTTATTAAATACACAATTCTATATAGTTATGTAGCTGGTGCTGGATTCAGAATTATTGTATTGGTATTTCCCCAATTCTTCTCGCAGGTCCGCAGTGCCCCGGGCTCATGTATTGCCCCGAGTTGGTTCGGAACTAGTCGGGAAAATTACGATATTATTAACGTGAATACAGTACCCCTATTATTAAATACAATTGTATTTTAGTCCTTCGTGTATCACTTAATTATTCAAGATTTTTATTGCCTACAATTGTCTTTTATTTATTAGGTACACTCCTCATCATTAAATAAATAAAATTAACATTATACAATTATTTCCTTACTTTTCAATAAAAAAAACTTGTTTTAAAATAAAGAAATTAAGTGACTTATCATATTATAGCATAACATTTATATGTATAATATAATAGTAATTGAGGTAAAATCTATGTAATTATTATTAAAGTATAAGTTGTTAATATATGACACAACTCAAAAGGAACTTTGATCTTTTATTTGATTTAATGAAATTTAGTATGGTTAATATTGGTTGGTTACCTTGATCCAAATATGATTCCTTATACTCCGAAATGTATTCATATGTCTTGTATTCATAATTACATGCCAATATATAAAATACTTATTTATGCTGTAATTAGACAAGTCAAATTATTATCTGTACAATTTAGTCCGGTGTTGGTATATTATGTAAGTCAAGATAAGATATATTTAATTCCGGAAAGCTTTTTTATTTTTACTTTGCTTTTTTGTAAAGAAAAAAAAAGTTTTAGGGTACTCTTTAAGTAATATAAGACAGAAAGACGCAAATAGTAGCAATAGTATATATATGTATAAATATATAATACTTTATCTATTATTTTCCAACTATCTTTGAGGATATGGATCAAAAAGTGGTTGGTAATTTATTAAGTACGTGATTATATGTAGGTATAGGTAGGTAGGTATATTAGTATATTAGTTATGTAGGTATAGGTAGGTATATAGGTATTCTTATATAAATTACACTTAAAAATTATATATATATATATATATATATATATATATTTAAATATTTATATAAATTTTATTATTTACATAACATATAGTACCAACATATATACGAACTGTCATCAGACCTTTTTTATCATCTAAGAATATATTACACATTTTACATTGTATTTCAATAAATTACATAAAGTAGGACACTCGTGATATGTCAACGTAGAAATCATCAAATTCATAAAAATACACACGCACAAAACATACACGCAAACATAGATAGTATCAAATGATGAATATTATATTATATATTTCGGGGTCATTTATTCACATTCACTCATCGCAATGAGAGAAACGGAGCTTTCACCGTTTTGCGATGTTAACGAGCATGCGCAGGCGCACCCGAAAATATACCAATAAAACAATACCATACATTGATATAACGGGTTGGAGCACTTTTACTGTGAGACTTTATGTCGACGGTTCCAGGGCTATTTAGCGAAATGGAGTTACCTATAAACATCTAAGTAATATACTTAGACCAAATAGCCATGTAAGCGTTTATATTTAAGTATAACTATATAGTCGTGTGCAATTAACCATTTATGAGTTATACACGTGTTAGAATATTAGTTACGAAATCATTCTACAGTTCGATGACATCTGTGTTGGCAATTAAATTTTTATAAAAATATAAATTCTTAAGTTATAAAACGCCTTATATATATATACTTTAGTTAGTTTGTTTAGTTTAGTTATAAAACATCTTTTACTTAGTTAAGTTAGTTTAGTTTAACTATAAAACACCTTTTATTTAGTTTAGTTAGTTTAGTTTTAGTTTAGTTATAAAACACCAAAATAATTAGTTATACAACACCTACAAACTATTATTTTAATTGGGATGAACATTACTTTTACCACAAACACATTTTCTTTATAAAGATCGTTATCAAACGTGCGCACACGCAGCTCTGACGTGCACATAATAGTGACAGGGAAATGTACGTCTTGGTGACATGATTCTGTAATTGTTACATTCGTGTTTGCTTTGATAATTGCAAATTCATTTAAATATTTAATTAATGAGACTAGAAATCTGTTATTGTAAAATAATTATAGATATTTACTTCGAATTGAATAAATTTAAGCGTGTTGCGATTTGCGGGCTTGTCTTAATAAGAGGTTTTATTATTTATTTATATAGTTTAATACTTTAACAATGAAAAAACCTGACTTTCAAGATGATTTTCAAATTATTGTTTAATTAAAAAAAAATTGTCTAGTCGAAAACAGAAGGCAGAAAACTCCAAATCGAAATGAATCACAAATCCTCCTGCTGTTGTTTAAAAACAAATTCGATAAAAGTGTTAATGTATTGTCGTCATTTGAATGTCATTGAAGTGACTTTGACGTCGTAAATGCGATCGCTTCGATACCCGACAAATTTTTGCTCTAATCACAGACTATTTTATATCTCCTCCAATATATTTAAGTTTATTGGTATCAATTTGTGTGCGTGTCTGTGTGTGTGTGTGTGTGTGTATGTGTATGGGTAATACCTAATAAATCAAGTTAATAATGTATTTACTTTATATACCTATGTAATTTATGTGACAAATTTTATGTATTTCAAATGTATTCTTTTTAATCAATAATTTTTTTTTTAGGCCCTTCTTTTAAATTAAAATATTTTATATTTTCGACATTACGGGGAATTTAACTAACCTTTATATTTAAAAACGTTTATTGCCTATTTTACCATTATTATTTATTCTTTAATGTAGTACTGTCTTTTTGTTTTATTTTCAGTACGAAGTATATGTTTCAAGGCAAAATATATGTTTTTTTAATGTTCTTCGTGAAGTGTTTCATTATCTGCTGACACATCCTTGAACTGATCGACATACATACAGTTTTGAATGTTTAATGACAAAAGTAGGTTAAAATATACTTTCGTATGCTTATAGTTTTTACCTACTCGTGTATTCTATAACCTATATAATAAACAGTACAAAATACAGTACCAGTACTAATATAGTAGCACGATAATTTAAAATCCAAGGAAAGCCTCAAATATTTTAAGTATCTGGGCCAGGTAGGTACGTCAGATATACGGTAATAGGTTTAGTGTACAGAGCAAGTCTGTAATTTTTTTTTAAAGAGTTCAGTTTCTATATCGATTTCATTTGCAACGATAAATAGAGAGGAGAATACATTATTATTTTATTTTGCACATCCTTTTTAAAAATAAAGAAATCTTGGAAGCTATTGCTGGCATGTGTTTACATATTTTTTCTTAGAAATCCCAAAAAGCCTACTTCCTGTAATTCTTAAACTTAGCAGAATAGAGTGTCACTTTTTTTTTAATTATAGAGGGCTAACACTGAAATTAATAATTTAACTTATAGAGGGTGTATAATTTAAATTAAAGAGGTTGTATAATTTAAGTTATACAGGTTTTGGCCTTTGAAGGGAAAGGCACCAGATTATATTTTTGAAATTACTGTGTATATTATATTATTTATACCAAGATAGTATTCTGTAGGATCAGTTAAATTTTATTATGTATTTAATTAAGGAGCTTTTATATATTTATTATGTATAGAATGCTATATATTCATACTCAATAAAACATTAGTTTTAATCTTCAACATTAATTTGTACTTTTTATATTGAAGTGGTAATAAAAAATTATTACTATTAATATTATTAATTACTTCCATTTTTGGTACATTAAGTTATTATAAGAGATCAACTTGTTTATTTACACAATTCACAAATAACTCGAAACAAATATTCCACGTAGCAGTTTCGATTAAAATCAGAAAGAACAGGATACATAAGATACCCTCAAGAATTCTCATAAAATAGTTTAATTACATACCATTGTTGTTTATTTCTCAAGTAATAGCGTAAAAATAGAATAAGACAATACTCAATTACTCCCAGCGCAGGCTGCGGCCTCGGACTACACTATCCTTATATCTACCATGTAATGCGACTATTTGATTATCCAATCTACAGTGCACTGTTTGTTAGTACTTACGAAATAGTGCGAGTAAAACCGCCCTTTTATTATATAATTTACTAAGTGATTGGTCAATTAGGGTCGTAATATTGAATTTGGAAAGACGTAAGTGAGCCAGTACTCCCATCTGATTGGTGGACACTTGTACTGGCTTTTTAGGTCAAATAGTGCGCTGTAGATTGGATAATGAAATGGGCGCATAAGAGTATCCAGTGTCCACCAATTTGGTGTGGAGTACTAGCTCAGTAACAGTCTTCACAATGCGATACTATTACTCTACTTGATCTCGGCAAATTGGATAATGAAATGGCCGCTTAAACTATAGTGCTTTTTATTAAACAATAATTATACTTTTTATTTGTGTATTACAAATACATTCAATTTTATCAATAAAATTTATAAGACTCATGAATTATAAGAAATCTTATAGGAAAATTATTGGTGAATCACCAATGATTTACTTCATTGATCCGGTATTCCCCGAGAATTGTTTTTGGGTCCTATGAAATAATACTTTTTACTTATTCCAGAGAGGTTTAAGATATTTATGACGATTTATATGAGAAATGAGGAAAATGACTTCATTATAAGTTTGCAGTATTAAATAAATATGAAATAAATAAAACGTTAACAAAAGGACAAGTTAATGGCGGGCAAGCAGATCGGTTGTGGCTTGCGCAATGAAGAGTATCAAATATTATTTATACAGCAAATTATATACAGCTTACCCAAAATGTTTTAAAATTTTAATCTTTAATTTAAATCTTTGTAATATGAGCCTTATGTGTTTGTAGGAAAGCTGATTTTCCATTGCATAATATTTTTAATGACCGTATGTACTTGACGTAATCATCAAGAACGAAGTGACCGGTCAAAAAGAAAGTAGGTATCATGCTATTTAGTTATAATTTTAAGTATTAAGTTGTGTAAACTTTATCAGCATTTTTATTTGCAAGTTGGCATTACTTATTAAACTTAACAATCATTTATTAAATTATTCGATATTCTTTCTATATGAAAGGTACATTTACGAATGTATTTACGTCAATTAGGTACCTATTAAGACGATGTCAAGGTACATAAGTTATGGTTTTTAACAAAAAATCTAACTACATTCTAAATTTAAATTTGAACGTTAAAATAATATAAAAATGTTAATTATAATTAAAATGATTTAAGTTAACATAATAAAACAGTAACCTCAATCTGTTTTCCTCAGAAACGCAAGCATGGTTTGTTCAGCTGTGTCTTCCATCTTTATCCTAAAATAGCTCTTAAGACAATAAGATAAGATATATAATTGTATTCACCTCTAAAAAGGCTTTATGGGTATAACTTGGAACCCTCTTGTTAGATTAACGGTAATTTTTGTTACCTTGACGATATATTAGGGAATATATAAAAAAAACTATCTAATATATATATCTATATTTTATATGCTTTTTATTTGCAAGTTGTTATATAACATAATTAACAATATCTTGTTATATTTATTGTTCACTTAAATTATAATCTTGTATAGATTAGATTATTTGTATGGACATGTTACATTTTAATGAAAACTCATGTACATTATATTATCAGGATAATTGCAACATTTATATAAATATATATTTTTTGTCTTTCTCTTTGTTTATTTATGAATCACGCATTTTTTTAAAATTTGTCGATAATATTGTCTGAGTCAGTACCTACATAGAATTATTAATAGTAATTTAGAGTTTGGCACATGAAACTCTTTGTAGCAGTCAGTTGTAAGATTCATACTATTTGAAGAATTACTTATTAGAATTATTATATATATATAAATGTTCGTAATTCTTCAATAGGACAACACTACTGCCTCCAAAGTTTCGATTTTAATGCATCATCCTTAATAGATTAAACCATCAATTCACGACTGAGAATGATTGACCGGAAGCACAACTCACAACTTCCTTCTCTTTCCCTCCATAGCCCTCCTCTCACAACTCCTCAACCCTACTCCCTCTCATTACTCTGCGTTGGTAACTCATCCGCAACACCCTTCCTATTCAATATTGCCGACAAATGACCTCATAAAATCAGGTCAACCGATTGCTTGTAATTTTATTTATTTATTTATAACACTTTATTGCACCCAAATTGATATATTGTATAAAACAAACACAATAAGTTAGTGGAAAAATCAAAAACTTTGGTACAAAGGCGACCTTATCACTAAAAGTGATCTCTTATAGGCTACCTACAATTAAAAGGATAATATTATAATATTTGGCAGTAGTTAGTACATAAAAAAAATAAACAAAACATATTATTAATAACAATAATATTGAATTATCACATATCAAAGTCAAAGTCAAAAATTCTTGATTCCATGAATATGTTTTACATTTATTTAGATACGTCAAGGTGAAACAAAATATATAAAAAAATAAAAAAAATAAAAAAATCATTTAATAGTAATAATAATTTGATTTTGACTTTTAAAAAAATATATAAAAGGTATGTGTTACCTATGTCGTACGCTTTAATTCCCGATTTTTTAAAAAATATTTATTATGAAACGGGTTAATTTAAACGTTAGTATAGTAATAATATTCTATTATTATACACCCAAATAAAAAATTACAAAAATAAAATAAATAAATAGAAAACAAAAAGCATTCTTCCAAGCAACTAATTAGATGGACAAAAAGAAATAGAAGACGTAATCTGCGGTAATAGTAAAAATAATATTATCCCATTTGTATTTAAAACCCACGCTTTATATGGGTTTATGTTACATATATGATTAACGAACTCTGGTAATATGATACTTGACAGTCTACTTACCAGAGGCCTTGGACTCTTTTTATTACTATCATTTATTAAACATTCATATATTATAATAATTTATTTATCGCTTAAACTAGAATCTGATTACTTTTATCACTCTAAATAGTTTTAATGCTCTCAACGATAGATAATTCAATTTATATATTACCGAAAGATAGCTAAGTATATAATAAATTTGAAAATATACCTTTTACATTAATATATCTTACCTTATTAGAAAAATATTTTACGTATTCTTCTTATTTTTATAATTATTTAATTCATAAATCATTATGATTTTCATGTTGCTGGCATTTTCGTTATCACTGCTGTCTCTAAATAAGATTATGATTAGATAAATAATGTAAGCAAACAAAAGTATACACTTAGAAATAAGCCATATAATAATATACGCAAACAAAATTATATATTTAGAAGCAAATCATATAAGCAAACAAAATTATACATTAATAATGTTATTATTTGCCGAGATTCCTTAGCAAACATATTTATCTATTTGTAGAGCGTTGCAGCTGGTATGTCAATATCTGGTATCTTTCAATTTGTTCTTATCACTGATTAGATATCGACCTGTTAATATAACTCGCTTTTTGTGTTACTTATTTGTTTTGATAAATGATTCTAGAATTCAATTGTGACGTCATTCTTTACTTTTTGGATTGTTTTGTGTGACAATATAGAAATGTATCCCAATTTCTTAAGATGATAATAGTAATATCACTTGACAAATTACACAAATTTTAATACTTTAAATATTTAATGAATGGCCAAAATCCGGGACAGACATCTATGCTTTTCATATACATGTCTGTCCCTGTCGGGAATCGAACCCAAGCCCCTTTATGCCGCGATACTTTTACAACAAAACAGTATTGATGTCTTTAGATTTACAATCTCAAATTCTTTTGTGTATCAATGTTGACATATATAGATATTTTGTTAAGTAGCGAAAGATACTTTATAGAATCGTTAGAAATGTCTATCCGTCTCTCCGTTCGTCTGTACAGTTTATAACTCCTGAAGGTTTAAGAGTTAAAACCCATAGTCACATGACCAAGATGTGGTATTTAAGTTATTTGATTTTACCCCCAATCGGAGTTATGGGTTTAAATGGCTAAAAACTTATGCATACCAATGCATTCAATATTTTTGTCATTCGATTTCATGCATCTGTAATTTCGACATTTTTAGGCTTGCTATAATTGCTATATTAACAAATTACGAAATCACTTTTAATCAATTCAAGTGCGACTTTTTTCTCAATAGCTTCCACGAAATGTTACGCGAAACTCTTGAAGTAGAGTTTCGCGTAACATTTCATTTTATAAAGACACCTTCCGGTAACAGACCTACCCTATACCTACCCCAGACCTACCCTTTTCCACAATACCGCAGTGATGGTAGCAGGTATATAGGTCGTTCACGCCGCACCCGATTTGACCCAATTGCTTCACCAACCGTATACTATCTTATGATTAATTGCTTTTGTGTTGTTTATTGTGAAAAGAATCATGAATAATAACAGAATTTATATTTCAAATATAACACGAATTAAACCAGTTCACATTACATATTTTCATTTTGATTTTATTTAGTATATTTTAAGAAGCAAGTTAGTTTTCCTTTTGAAACATGTTAGTATATGTTTAGATACTTGAGTATTTATTTATATAACCGGTGCATTTCGCGTAAATTTTATTTATTATTATATAATAATATTTATACATAAAAATAAAGTGTACAAAGTTAAACTTATCTCTTTAAGAGATCTTTACCCATTACCCTTCTATGAAAAAGAGTTTTCATTCATTCATTACGCGGTGTAGTACATTAATAGCATAAGAAATATGTATACATATATATTTATATAATAATAATAATTATTATTATTATTATTATTATTATTATAATAACATGAAAAAGAAATGCCTGTTGTTGTCAAACTTCGTAGACAATATTTAACATATATATCATATATACACACAAGCATACATTTATATGTTCAAAGGTTTAAAGGTAATATTAAAAATATCTCTTATAAATTATAATCAGCCTTATTACGATTAATATAAAGTTTATATTGCCTTTAAACATTACGAATAAGGCTTTGCTTTTCAATTGGCGAAATGTAGAGTATGGTTCTAAGAGCAAGTTCACACGAAGATGATAATTTAATTACTAGGCAAGTGAGATGGCTCCTATTAGCTGAGTAATAGTCTAATAGAGACGTTCAGGAATCTAACGGAACCTGATCTAGAGAGGAACAAGGCCTTGTTAAAAATACTATAACTTAGTATTTTATCCAGTGTTTTTATTTGTTTTATATAAATGTCATTTAGATATATGACATTTACATAAAACTTATAAATGTGAATGCTATAAGTCCTGAATATAATAAAACAACGTTAAGCGTTGATGATACAAGTTAGTACTTGATGGGTGACCGTTACGATGGTCCAGCCTAGATTAATCTTAAGCTCTTTTATCTCAAACCGTATTAACAACAATCTTATTTAAGAATAGATTAATTCTAACAAATCATAACATGCTTTGTACTCAAATAATGTCAACCTGCAATGCAGGTAAATATCCGATTAGGGCTTTATCATAATACCTACGTATTATATTTTTATTGTTATTTAAACAAGCCATTCTTATTACACTAGCTTATTTAGATACGTCCGGACAAAAAATGATATAAAAATAATATTTCTCAAAACATTTACAGAGTCTTAAAATTTTTAATTCCTTTTCAACCTGCAATTTGTAAATAAATTTATCGCAATAGGAACTCAAAAAAATTATAATGTTTTATATTATATTTATTATAATGTAAATATTGTATATGGGATTGGGGAAGAAAAGAGCAGAAGACCCACGTAAGATAATTTCCATGGGTAGGTATAGACGAAGTTTTTTAGCATTCCATGGATTCACCGAGCGGGTGTCGGGCCCATCGCGTTGCAAGGAGAGGAGTGCAAACAGTTCCTGGGACTTGCGACCCAGGTGTAGGTTTAAGGATTTATAGGTTTATAGGTACCCTGGTAGAGTCGTAAGCGAGCTGCAGTCAAATCGCTTAAGCAAATCCTTACTATAAAAGAAGCCCCCCTTTCTACCGAGTGCACTGAGCGATTGTTGGTAGTCAAGCGGTTTATTCTATTCTCTATGTACTTCTAGAAAAAATATAAAATGATAATAAGTATATAAGGAAGGTATAGGATGCAGTTATACAAGAAGGCACCACTATGTTTATTATACATTATTTCAACATATTTGATACCTAGTTTGTATACCAGTTATTGTCTCAACATTTAATCAGAAAGTTGCTAAAGCGGTGCATTGTAACTCGGCCGCATTTCTAGTTACTGATGTGGTCCTCAAGAATTTATAGCTTAGGATAAATAATAGCCGTTGTTCTTGTGGCATTCATAATAACATAACTTTTGAATTTACCTATAATCATCTAAGCTTATATAAACATTATTTTGATAAAATCTATTATTTACAGATTTAACCCGCCAATAATTACTTTTTAAATTTAAACCGACGTTTCGGATGCTGCAATATAATCACGATTGCTGCAAAGCATTTTAAACACCGAGTTAAACTTAAAATTAACATTTAAAAATTAATTATACGCAAGTAAAATCCGTAAAGAAATAGTTTTATTTCAATCTATAGTACTAAATCTAAGAAAATAGTCATGTTTAAATTTATATAGAATGGCCTCATCCTCACGCATTGTAATAGCGGGGATGGACTCCCAGAGGTCACAGTTCTACACAGTTCCTAGTTTTTAATTTTACATTTAAATAATATCTCTAAGGTAAAATAGCTTTCGCTAATATAAATTAAAAATGATTTCCTTTGTACACTTTCTCTACATATTGGATACTTGATGAGTATTGTGACGATCAAGGGTCAGCCATAAAATTTGGTAAGAAATATTTCGGCATGTCTATTAGAAAGGCAATAAAACCTTAAAGAGTTGGGACCTGCTTGTTGTTTGAATATTAATTGACGAGGAGACCACCCGCGACTGTTGCTGTAGTGTGATCTCGTTTTGTGATGATAATAGGTGTTATCTACTTGTATTTGTATTGGGATTACATTCTCCGGATTAGGGTTGCCATCTATCCTTCTTTTGCCGGATATGTTGGCTTTTCTAGCTCGTGTCCGGCTAAATATTTCTATGTCCGGCTTGTACGAAAACAATTGCTAAGATGTACGTACACATTGTATAATTTAAAAATCACATGACAATAATTTTATAAAATAATTTCCAAAGAAAATGACGTTTTCGGTAAAGTATGTGAAAAGGTCAAATATAAAAAGTTGTCGAGTTACAAATTATGTACGTGCGGCCGGCTTTTAGGATAGTGTCTGGCCTTATACAGCGCAGAGTAAGGCTTTTTATTTAAGAAGATGGCAACCCTAGACTGGATGTAAGGATGCTTAGAAACTGTAACGCGGTATGTTGGTAAAATAGCTTCTGTTATAATAATAATACCACTGGACAAATTACACAAATTGATCTAACCCAAGTAAGCAAATTACATATTTGCTTCTGTTAAGGGTGTTAGATAACGATACAAATATATATTATAAATACTGGGAATATAATAAACGACCAAACGCTTGTCCTTGTCAGGAATCAAACCTGAGCCCCTTAATGCGATACGCCTGCGTTAACTACTCTGTCAACTTGGCAGTAAGTAGTAGCTTGTTCTTAAATATATGTGTATGGACGGACAACCTTTATTAATGATATTAAGTTTTCAATATAATAAGATAATAAGAAATTTCCAAGTATTCTGATGGGTAATTCTAATTAATCCACATTATTGATTAAACAATTTTAACACAATTGTATAGATAACAGTAAATAACTGAGTACTGTAAATGTTTTTATTAATTTATATATATTCTTGTATAATGCAATCGCATTGAAACTTAAAAAAATATCTTCCGGTCTAATTAAACTAGAGAGAAACAAAAGAATTTGTTAAAAAATCGATAAATTAAGATTAAAAAGGAAAGAAAATAATAATTAATTTCTTTCTTTAGAGTATTAATAGGTTTTTTTTTATAGAAACTCAATGAAGACAGGAAACAATAAAGGAAATCATAATTACCTATTTATATATTTCTAAATCATCTTTCATCTAAAAAGAAAGGAAAGATAAATCATGCAACCAAGTTTGTCAGGAAATTCTATGACCATTTATTAATTTATATTCCCAAATAAAACAGTATAATTAATTGCTTTATTAATTATAAATTCAAACAACCTCTCGCCATGAGAATCGGCTCTTGGTACAAAGGCGTGTACACATGAGTAAATATCATGACAAGAATTTGATGTTGACACAATTAGGGTTGCCATTTGTCCGGCTTTATCCGAATAAGTTTGCCCTTTTCAGCCCGTGTCCGGCTAAATATTTGTCCAACCTGTACGGAATCAGTTGCTAAGGTGATGTGACACATTGTCTAATTTAAAAATCATATTTATTATAGAAATCATTTCGTAAAATCCTTGACATGTGATTGACATCCATTGAAAATAACGTTTTGGATAAATTTATACGTAGATGAAAAGGTCACATATAGAAAATTGTCGATTTTAAAATTACGTACGTGCGTCCGGCTTTTAGGACAAAATGTGCGGCCTAATACAGCGCAGAGTCAGGCTATTTCATTTTAAAAGGTGGCAACCCTAGATACAACCAAATGAAAGGAAATTAGTTTAGACGGGTTTCATCGGAAGTTCAAAAAACTGTAATACGACCGGTGTGAAGAGGCTTGTTCAAACGACGGGTTAGGTGACGGGTTGTGTGGGTTATCTGAAACCCTTTTGTTTGATAAAACCACAAAACATTAGTTAAACAGTACAGTGAGAAAGTCTTTTCTGTCCCGAGTTGCGTAACATTCTAAACAACGTGTTTGATATGAACAAGATTCTAATGACTTTAGATAGAGTAGAGATTTTTTTTATAATTTTAATTTATGTTTCAAATGAGGTTCTTATAAACAGGTTAATAACATAATTAGGCAGGATGCATTCAATAAGGTCATGCTTCTCTTTCGCATTTTGTTAGTATACGAAAAATAAAATTACAATTAAACATATATTTAATTTTTTTTTTATTTTGTGTAACAGTAGAAATAATTAACTAATTCTGTTAATTCCATTAATTTATTCTATAAATAAGCATCTGTATACGTTTACAATTTTACCACAGTTCAGAAATATCCAAGTTAAATATAACGTCTGTAGTCCTCGAGAACATTTAATAACAGAGCGAATAATTACACAAATTACTCTTAATATTTTTATTCGTTGCATATGGAGTATGACTCGAGATTACCATCAGCGGTTATTAAAGTAAGGAAGGCTGTTATTATCAGAGATTCTCTTTACGATAACTGCGAATTCCGTTATAACTTTTATCTACTGATATTTCATATATCTAGTATATTTTCGACCATGTTATGTTATTAGTATAGAGTAATGAGAAACACAGTACCAAATTGTATTTTATAGACACTTGAAAATTTTACATAGTATATGCAAATTGCGTATTCATACTTTATCATTATAAAAATAACGCAATTATGCAAACCAAGTTGCATAATTGCATTCCACTATTGCAAGTAATGCCATCAAATCAGCAATTATTGGCAGTTAAGTTACTTAAGAATCTTTGATATCAAAAAAATAAGAATCTAATTCATTAGATTAGAATTCTAATTATTATATGAAAGAGTACAATAAAAATATATTAAAACGACTAACTAATGCTGAATCTTTGCCTTATAATAAAGGAAGGAAGGAAGGAAGGAAGGACTGTACATAATAAAGGAACTTTAAACTTTTTGTAGCGTGGGATTTTCAGACGATATTCGAAAGTAATTTAAATTTATTTAACACGCGTTCTAATTAAGATCAAACAAAGTTATAATGTTTATAATTTATTTTGCAACATTAAAATTAAAAAGTTTAGGAAAGTGATCGTGATTTCGTAATATGCTAATATTATTAATTTATTATAGAATGTAAAAAAATATTGAAGTTTATTAATATACAGGTAAGATCACATAATTCCCAACAACTCAACAAGACGGTATCTTTGTTAATACAAGTTTTTATATCGAAATCGCTATTTTCTCTCGGGTGAAAGTCCAATATTATCTTAAGATATTTTTATAATCTATCTTGTTATTACTTATTGCTCAGCTGTAGTTCATGCAAAATAATCTTTTGAAGGGAGATCGATTTAACCTAGACAGATTATAATATTGTTTACTACATCTGGAAATAAAAACACCGAAAGTGGTCAAAAACTCAAAAACAAGTCGAAAAAAAAAAAATTTTTTTTATATATTTTATTTATGTACCAAAAGTACAATACATGAAAAAAGTGTACAAAGGCTTTACTTATCTTTTTAAGAGATCTTTACCAGTTACGTTTCGAAACATAGTTTTAGATCATATTATAATAGATCAAATTATAATACTAAGCAAATATCTTACTAGTTTTTTTTATATTAAGAATCAATAAAACGAGTTATGTAGGTCAGATTATTAACAGAGTTCAGTGAAATATGAAATAAAACTGTGGAGGTAAATTCTAATAGTTATTTGAATACATCAATGTATTTCGTATTATGTTACTGAACTTGTAATAAAGAACTCATCAAAGATAAGAAATCGAGAATTAATATATAATTTTGTGTGAATCAGATTACTTCTCAGTTACCTACAATTCTTTTATTAATCTTGCTGTTTATTTTTAAGGTTTAAAACTACAGTATTTATATTTATCTGAAAGTACTTTCCATATTTTAATTATATTGTAATAACATAACCTTGGAAAAAGCGTTTCTGTAACTAATAACTACAAATGATCTCTCTTGAAGTGAAGTTAGTTTAACAGGACACTGGCTTCACAATGAACCGTATAATGAAGTCCACATGAAGTTAATTAAAACTCGAACGCCATACTGGTATGGATTTAATAAAGGAAGATGATACTAGCTGTAGGGTCAGAAAAATAATTGAATTTAAAAGTGTATAATAATATATTTGTTTATTTTAACATAAAGTAATTAATATATTATAAGACTTATATCTACATAATTATAATATTTAACTTTCAGATTTTGATTATTAAAACTGATGTAAGAAATTTGAATAAATATTTTACGCTCACATTAGATTATAGATACTTAAATGTAATTATTATTACATAAATATTTATTCATCATCTGAAAATTCAAATTAGAATAGCAGTAACAAACGTATCTTCAATACAGCCGTCGGATCTCCTGATAGCTTCCATGTGTGAAATATTCACGTTTTCACACCTCGCTGCCACCGACAGACCGCTCCATACTTGATCTACTTGTGAGAACGTGCTAAATAGTAACAGAACACTCTCAATAGACGACAAACACATATATATTGAAAACAAATAAAAGACATATTGGAGGCTTAAAGATTACACTAATCACTTAAGCTGCTTAAATGTGTGTGTGGTTGAAATTTGCGTGTGGTTTAAATGTGTGTGTGGTTTACATGTGTGATTAAATGAAAATGATTATAATATTGTAATTTCAATTTATTAGACTTAAACATGTGGATATACACACGCATAGAAATGTACATGCTATACGTTCAATAATGTATTGTCATTTAAAATTCCTGTGAAATAAAATAAAATAATGACTTAAACTCCACCTATCCCAAGAAAATGTCTAATCGGTATAAATTATATCTGATGTCTGACCTGACCACAGCTCTCGCACGTGTCTCAATACAGACGATCATTAATAAATAATATACATACTTGCATGTTTTGTTCATTGGATGTTGTAAATTGTTGCATGTTCTCTCGTTACTGAGAGATATTTTGAGATGTGTGAGTCGTTTCAATAGTGAAATGCCATCAATCGGAGTTATGGTCAAAGCCAACATGGTTTATGACCAAATGACACTACTCACCTGATTATATATATACATACGAAGTCTAAATTATAGTACACTTCTTTAAAGTTAATATTGGGCATCTTAAATATAAATAACGAACATACGAAGGGTTCGAATCTTTGACCCATGAGAAACACAGGTTTTAATTGTTTTTCTATATTGCAAATTTGGAAACATCGGTTAGGAATCTGAGTCCTATTGATAAATTATGAATTCTATATATAAGATTAAAATAAACGTACAAATCTAACAAACAAGTTTGAAAACAATTTCAAACAAATGTTTGTTTCTTTATCAAGAACAATGATCACATTTAACACGACTACGAGTTTCCGTACATCTGACCTTAATACTTTTCATTAAGAAGGTTACAGCAACCATTAGTATCCCCCACCCCTCCCCCTCCGACAACCCGCGTCCCTTCCCTACCCGGCGACCTCGCGACCCATACATATAACATCCATCTTCAAAGAAAGTCAAGGCGTCTATCAAATACGTATCTACTACTAGTATCGAGATTTATAGATAATATCATTTTTAATATTACGATCTGTAGATATAAAATAATAACATCCTTTTTAAAAATCCATTAAAAATATCTTACATCGATAAATTTATAAAGATTTAATATCAGATTATTTGGCGGTAAAGTTGTAATAGGTAGCTACCTACTTAAATAGGTACTTGCATTTAATTCAGAAGAAGTATAATTCAATTGATATCGACAATTATTACCTAGGAGTTGTCTTCGTCTAAATAATAATTGTAATTTAATTGTTCTCTAACACGCCAACGTCTGTTATAAAACTAGACTAAAGTCTAAACTAGAAAGAGAACAACTACTGCCATCTAGCGGAAATCTAACGCAGCCTTTTTATACTAGTTTAATAATTAGTTGTGTAATACATTTAACATGTACATAAAGACATTATTACATTTATCTTTATTACAAATTATATTAAATTCGATATTTCATGATATTTAAATAATATAATTAATTGAATCATTACAAACTGATGAATTATTTAAAGTTTCAAAATGACAATTAACTATCTTTTTATCTATCTTGTCTTTATCTATCTGTACTTAAAGTTGATTGCACTATAAAAGGCAGCGATGTCGCATTGATAACGACATCTTATTTTTTTTGCTTAACTGCATTCAATGTTGGACTCTTACTTAATATTAAGGTGGATACTTACTACACAGTGTGCTCGCTGCGTTCGTATCGTTAGCTTGGCAAATTATTGATTATTATTTAAAAAATATATATAATTATATATTATAGATAATTTCTAAATCAGATAAAATCAAACAATATTAAATTGTTATCAGTATAATTTGATTTTAGACGATATAAACGAAAATTCGATATTCAAATACAGGGTTGTATAATACCAATGGTGCTTTTATGCAATCTGCAATAAGTTCAGATACTTACAGTATCAGTACCAGTACAGGTACTTACCTACAGGTAACATGTATTTTTTATTCGGACTATTCAAATGGTAGTAAGTCCATGGTAAGGATCTTACAAAAAACTATAGTCTCCATAAATACGTAAATTCAAAAACAGTAGTTGCCTAAATGGAATCTAAAAAGTTCTTAGACTTGTGGTCTTCCATCTCTCTCAGTACTGAATAAAGACAATGAATTAGTATAATAAAAAATACCAAGTAGATCGGTGTTAGAGCCCAACTATAATCTTTTGACTACTCGTAGACGGTGACGGGTAAGTAAGAGATTCAAAAACTTGTTTAATTGTTGTTTCAAAATATTTATAAACAATTATAGCCATGTTAAGCTTATTTAAACTTATATAAATATAGAATGAAAAATAAACCGATACGGGCAGGGATTCGAACCCGCGGCTACTGGGAAACCGTCCCGTCGCTCTACCAACTGAGCTACGACCAACCACCAACCCCGATAAAGACGATTACATATAGAATGCTTAATTCACCGAGGCGGACAGCGATACGGTAGCTCAGTTGGTAGAGCGACTACATACTCCATGTAACATTGTTATGAATATTGAATTTCATCAGTGCGGTGCGTTTTATCAGTGTGATTCTGCCTTCATAGTATTACAAAAGAAAGTGTTAACGGAGCAGACAATAAAAATAAACAAATTGTGAAAGTAAAAGCATATTATAAAATAATGTATAATCGCCTCCAACGAAAACTTTTATTCAAATTATTTACGAATATTTACTTATCAATCCGCCTTTCGGTCTTTTTTATGTTTATGCAAGAATTTAAATTAAAATAAACTTACTTTAATTTTATACTGTAATTATTTAGTTAATCACAAATATATGAAATGGGCTTTCAAAAGCTTCCTTAGAGAGTATTTCAATTATTATTCATCTCAGCTTAAAACTTTGGTTAATACAAAAGTCTTTTGTTAGATAATTTGTAAAAAGGAAACTTACCGTCATCAGTGAAACCTATTTAACAACTTTAAGTTGAGTCCATTTTAATATTCGCCAAACAGATTTACCGTAACACAAATTAATTCGTAAAAGGTATAACTTCACGGTTTTTGTAACAGTGCATTGTGTCTTGCATATCGACTAAGTTTACAACAAAGAATAATGAACTTTATTACAAATATGTTAAAGATCAAAAAACAAATCAATTATTTATTACTATGGATGACGTATAATTCTGTATTCTGCGGTTAGATATGTCCTCTCACTCAATCACTTTTAATTTTAAATTGTGCGAAAGGGACAGTAGATTCTAGTGAGATGTATGGTATTATCGCCAAATTCTTGATGTTTCCTTGACACAGTTTTACATAACTGTACCTGACTTCTTCCGTGATCGGCGCAGGCGTCACCACTCATAACCACGCTACTCGCCTGAGCTTGTCAACAAAGTTATATGGCCAAATTTGTTTAAAGACTTTTAGTACTAAATGATCTATACCATGAAAGTTTTATTATTTTGGCTTTGTATTTTTACAAATTGCCTAAATTATATAGAATATGATTTCAGGTCAGAATTTCTAATTTAAACCCCGCTATGGATTCAACGGTATGGTATCTAGGTTCCTTTATCCAAGTAAGAACCTAGAAACCCAATTAATTAAATACTAACGTTAAAACTTTAGAAGTTCTATATTAACTAATTCGTGAGAACGCGTTGATGTCTTTTATATTGCCCAGAAACTTTAATTGTAGTAGTAGGTAATTATGTTAGTTATATGTTTCTGTAGATTAGATTAATACACTTATTATAACACTTACGACTTTAAGTTTATATTTGTCTGACCTAATGAGACATAGACATAGATCTAACGTAAAACTACTTTTATAATGAGCAATGTTTCATATCGCTCTGAAATCATAAAGTTTAGCTAATATGAAATTATCTTCACTTGGTAAATTATAAGAAAATATGCTTATATTTTTTTAGATTATTTTAGCAAAAAATATTATGCTGAACAGTAGACACAATTGTCTTTCTCATAAAACATATTCGTAGCCAGGGAGAAATGAGTGAATTTACGATCTATCTTAGGCATTCGATTGTGTCTAGCATGAAACATTGGTCAGGAAATAGTATCACTAAGAATTGAAATAGAATAGAAATAGAATTTGTAGCATTAAGAGAAATGTTCTCAAACTTTTGATTTCTTACTAGTATTATAGAGATATTTACTAGTATTATAGATACTAAAGGGTTGTTGTGATTGGAAACAGGTCTCTAAGATTTCATTTTAGCCCCATTTCTCTTCCTTGTGCATATGATCTGCCTATATTTTTAAATAAGGAGTTAGTATTGTTTTTTTTGAAATATCTATTAAAGGTTTTAAGTTAAAGCATCATATAATGATGATATAAAGAAAAGTTAGTGGCTTTGACTGTGAAATATTGTTTTATATCGCACTTTCTTTCAACAAATTTGAATAATAAATATAGAGAAAATAGAGTACTTTTCTTTACTTTAAAACAAGTTTTTATGCTGTTGCTGATTGTTAGTGGATTTGTTCAGCGGTGGAAACATTTTTTGTAAGTTATTAGAAGTTAAAATGTTAATGTTATACAAGTCAAGTTATACAAGTATATATAATATATATATTTAATCCCAAGAAGGACTTTCATACTGTCATGGCCCTTTAACGAAAATATTTCTGTGGTGCAATGATGGTCATTATAATTTGTAACTTATATGAGAAATAATATATCAGTTGTTATGCGTACAATATATTTCTTGAGTCCGTACATTGACGTTTACTCAACTTTTAACGACATAACGGGTCTTTTAAACTGTTTTTGTTGGAATCGAAAACGTAATCAATTATCTAAGGTCTTGGTCTTTGGGTGAAGGATTTCTTGGGATTTTCTGCTTTCAATGATAATTCGAATATAAAAACATTTAATGAGAAAAAATAATTTTATATAAACTAGTTAATTATTACCATGATTCATGAGATTATACAGTATATGTAGCCGATACATTTTGTGGAATCATCTCAATCGGCCATCAATTTAGTAACTGAAAAGTAACTACAAGTAATTGTATACACACAATTATATCAACACAAGTGAAACTCACTTTTAAATAATCTTATTTTTTTTTCCGTAGGTGTCATCGACTTCATATTTCTCAAGTCACAACTTAATTCATTATTAAATGAAAGTCATTTATCCGCACTTTTTGTCATCAAAACATTCTATTACATCGCTGTATAATGTCCAATACAATATGATGACAGCGCTGTAGCGGATGAAAGATGTAAAGTGTCACGTGCGGTCGTTTAGTGTTGATACGATGGTTTGCAAAAACCTTCGAAACTTAACAGCAGGGGAAGTCAATCTTTATTGCTTGAGAACTAAAAAAAATAATGCGAATAATAAAATAACACTTAAATGTGTTAAATTCTGTACAACAATGATGTTAAGTGTATTTGAAAAAAACAAATCCTTCTTTAAGAAGGTTTCTGAATTCATTTGAATAACCGAAGCTACAAAATACTTATTTTATCTGTTTGTAAGTTATATTACAAGCAAACTAATTTTACAAGACTTTTACGGGCAGATAGAACTCCATATTATATATACTTAATATTCAGTGTCAAGGATCAAAGTACAATAATATTAACTGCTGGTAACCATATACTAGTCAATAATATTGACTGCTAGAAATCATTTACCTACCCATATTAATAATCTAGTATATATTGATTCTATATCTCATACACAATAGTGCATTTATTAACGATCCTGTAACATAAGAAAAATAGATTAATATTAATTAATAACCCAATATGGAGATGTCATAACCATAACTAACATAAATGTCATAACCATAATTAATAATTTTCTGTAGTCTTACTTTATTAAGAACATGGAAAAATGATCGATAAAATATTATTTATCTATTTACGAAGATGTATTTTTGAGATTGCAGGCCGCGGTTGGTAAACCCAGACTGTTATAGCTTTCATCGGCTATTGGCTAACTGTGTCCGTCGTGACCGACGTTGCTCCACATTTGTTAAGTGCAGAAAAATATAATCTAGTTCAGGTTACAGACCTTCTAGTCATAAACAATATATTATTAAACTAAGAATTTGTTTGCCTAACCGTTGATTATTGGCACACATTTTTTTTTAAAAAACCGGTCGCATACTGTAAATTTTTTATAACTAAACCGTTATTTAAACATTTTCTTTAAAAAATTGACAAATGTCTTTCGTGGGGTGGATGGAATACGATGGAAAATTTTAGCGAATTCAAAGGGGATCAGGTAAAAAAAATCATTTGGCATGAAATGATCCATGTGTATGTATATAAGATTACTAAATATCATAATTAATAATTCAGTTTTCTCATTCACTTTCTTTTTAATAGGAGATGTGAGGATTAAACAATCTTAAAAATGTGATTCATAAGATTTCGAACAAGACACGTTTCGCTAAAAGTATTCCCTGTTCAAACACAGACGTGACTAACAGATGAAAAAATATATTTTTAAAATTTGGCTCGTACCGACACACATAAAGTCCAGAAAGTGTAAAGAATTATTCAACTTTTTTAAATTCTCAGATGGATTTTAACTACGAAATAACCTTTTAATTTGGGCAACATTCTATAGAAAACCTTCCAAAACATCCTCTATTGGTTGCCTGGAAGAGATTGCTCTATAGCGATAAGGACGCCAAATTTGTACCATTTTTTCGTGTTTAATTTCTTTTTTTTTGTAATTTTTGACCTGGATGCAAAGAATATTACCATTATCATTATTACTTCATGGTTAAATATTTTTAGTGACTTAAGAAGACAGTCCTAAATATAATTTTGATCATTAATATACCTACATAACATGAGCTACATGTTAAACTAGAAGTGTCATATTTTCAACCTTCATCAAATTACGGATTCCCACGAAATTTTACGAATAGGATTGTCTCGATCTGTGGTAATTTAATTAATTCCTCCGCCGAATTCACTGCTTCGAAGTTCGTGGGAATCGCCCTAGAATAGATCTTAGATTTCAGGGTCACACGTAGAATTCTTTTGATTGTTGCAGCAATCAGATGAGACTTGAAAGAATTTAGACCGGTTAACAAATCTGTTATTACTCCTTCCACGTGTTACATACTAAAACAAATCAAATATATCAAAAAGGAGTTGAAAAGGCAAATAGAAAATTGTTGCGTTAAATATATATACGAACTATGCTTACTTTTATTAAATTTAGAATCGACAGCTACCTTTTAAAAAATTAAACTATAAGTAGTACCTAAAGTTTTACATCATTCCAGTCTATTGACACAACAGAAGCTATCCATTAAATGTGAATACTATAGATTAATAAATATTATCCACAGCGGAAGAGCGCGACATGGGGCACAGCTAGGGTTGCCATCTGTTCTGCTTTAGCCGGACATGTTTGACTTTTCAAGCTCAGCTAAATATTGGTATGTCCAGCCTGTACGGAAATAATTGCTAAGATGTTTACATATTGTGTAATTTAAAAATAACGTGTCAAAAATTTTATAAAATGATTTCCAAAGAAAAAGACATTTTTGGTAAGTTGTTATCAAAATTGTCGATTTAAAAATTACGTACGTCCGGCTTTAAGGACAAAATGTCCGGTCAAATACAGCGCAGAGTCAGGCTTTTTTTATTTTAGAAGATAGCAACCCTGAGCGGAGCAAACGTCAGCTGCGAAGTACGTTTACTTGAATGTACTATGACCACGCGTTATTATTTGAGAACAATTAAATGGAAAATAATGACCTTTAAGTAAAATACCCTAAAGACTGCACACAAAGTGCAAGGAATCATCAACTCCAATCAAAAACCGAATTCAATTATCCAATCGAAAAGCAGTCACAAATAGACTATCTACTGCTTAGTACTCTCCTTTTTTATTTAAAACACTTCCACAATAGAGATTATATTATCCCTCTTCCTTAGGTGCTTAATGGACATAAATAACGGAGACAAAGTACATCCATACTCAGAACAACAATCTGTGGATGAAACAAGAATTGTCCCGTGTGGGAATAAAACCTACAACCTTTCGTTCAGCAGTCAGGGTTATTGACTACCACAACAACAAGTTATATAAAAACAATTAACAAGGTAACAAAGGCAATCAAGAAAGTTACATCTCTTTAAAAATTTCAGAGAATTAGACTGTTTGTTAATATTATGTTAAAATCAAATGTAATTATGATACTACAATTGATGTTCAATTTCTTTCATGGTCGTCCTACTAAACGGCATATGTCTAGGGGCAGCGCGTGCGCAAGTATCTTGTTCTCCGGAACTAATTGAGAGTGTTCCGTCTGTCGAGTTAATAGTTATTACGTCTTTTTCGTGTCGCTAAGTTTTGTACCAGTTCAGTCTCTTTTAAAACTTAATAGGTTCAATGACGTTATTCGACTAGGTTATAAAAATTTTATTAAAAAAAATCTGTGTTAGATTACTTTTATAACTAGAATTTAATTAATAAATTAATAATTATACTTATCGAACTCCGTACAAAATGTTGTTCCTTAGACTTGTTAATAGCAAATTCACCAATAGTCTTATTTGATGTTGTCTATTACGCATTGCATCAATTCTAGTCTCATATATTTATTCGTAGTTAAACACTGAAAGAAAGTTAAAAAAAATTAAGGAGCAGTTGTTACTTTAATCTGCCTTCTCTACTGATCTATTATAATATAAAAAAGTTTTCTTTTAATGTTTTTCTTCTTACATACCTAGAACGTTGGTAATCATTGTTTTCTCATAATTGCTTTTAAAATTTATTAGGCGTTATAACATTATTTGTCAGACAAAATTCAATATCATAAATTAGATTAAAATACACTCGTACTCAAATATGTACAAGAGAACGTGACTTTGACGTCTTAATGTCCATGTATACGGCTTCCAAATATACTAATTTTGGTTTCAAATAATCTAGATTTTAATGGAATTAGACCACATGGTACTAACGATATGTAATGGTTTATGTAGTTGTCTTTTTATATTTTTGTTGGTTTAAAATAATATATTATAATGGAATTAATCTAAGTACATGACATTATCGACATGACAGTGGTATGTTCTTAATATATTTATTATTCTCTGATTTATTTATGTGTGGTATTAAAACCGTCGCGTCGTTACTAACGGGCAACGGTACCTACATGAACACTTCTAGAACATTCATAGTTTTAGTTTTAATCATTTAAATTTACAATCTCTTAACCTTATAAGACACCGTCTAAAATGTATCTAATTATAATTGACAAGCTATTTTTACGTCAATTTTCATAAGGTCAATCGTAATATAATTTCCATTCTTCAATATTAATGAATGTCTATTTAAATGTATTATAAAAAAGGATATTTACTCAACTATTTTCATTTAAAAAAAATGAAGAATTAATATATTAAAATTGTAATTCAAGTATTAATAATATTTGAATTATTTTTTGAAAATTTTAGTGATCAGTTAAATTGTTGCGGAAAATAAGCTGCCCTAATGGTTTTATACTATTTTAGTTATTTCATCATAGTCATTTTTAGAATCCATAAGTTTAGTGAGAATTTTATTAAGCTCTAAAAAGCATTTAAAGTTGATTTATAATTCATTCGTATGAATATAAAAAACAAAATATATGTCAACTTATTTTGTTACATTCAGTAAACATTTGGTTTTTTTTTCTTGTTGACTTGAAACCAATGTTGCATTACTCTTTAGACCTTGCAAATATATTTAAAAATGGTTACTGTATAACCATTGTTCGATTAAATGTCATATAAACATACAATGCTATAAATATTGTATACTTTAATTAGGTTTTAAGGATTGATTATGAGAGGTTAGCGAATACGAAAGAGGTAGGGTGAGGTCTGCGCAGTGATGCGTGAAGTTGCTTGAGTAATTCCCGCCGGGACAAAAGTGAGCGCTCGCCGACCCGCGCGACACTAGCCTCCGACACGCGTCATGCCGCGCGCGCTGCTGCTGCTGGCGATTACTTCGGCGCTCGCGTTCACACGCGCTGCTGAAGTCTTTGTCATCGCTGACACCGCCAACCACACTCGCACCATTACCGATGCTGCCAAGGAAACCATCGCCGAGGCGAATAACATCGCCCTACATCTCGATAATGACACTCTCTCCAACTCGGAGGACGATCATGAACCGATAGTCCGCAAGAAACGTACTTTTGGTGACGTAGTATTTAGAGGATTAGCGGATGTTCTCGGGTACAATGTTGCGCGGAAACCACCACAGATAGTTTTTCCACCACCACTGGCGCCGGTACCAGGTATAGATACGCCGTTGCAGGCGGTCGCCTACGTACCGGTGTTAGCAGCGCCTGCTGTGCCGCAAGCGGGACCACCGCCGCCATGCGGACGGGCCGTAGCACCTTGTGCACCACCACCTCCACCGCCTCCGCCACCGAAGCCAACTCCACCACCTTGTCCGAGACCAAGAGCTAATCCAAAACCGAGACCCAAACCACGGCCAAGACCACCACCACCACCGCCCCCGCCAAAAGCACCTCCACCCTGTGCAAGGCCCCGCGCTAATCCGACGACAGCAGCACCCTGTGCCCCAGCGCCCCCACCGCCCGCACCGCCAAAGGCAGATTCGAACCTTGAAACCGTCTCTTCTAATTTCCGACTAGACTTTAATTTTAATAGAGTACCAGCTTCGGTCGCACCTGCTGCAGCAGCAGTGGTCGTCGATGAAGAACAAGAAACGGAACAAGAACAAGAGCAAATTGCACCTGTAGCAATACAACCTCGTGCAGCAAAACTTCCCCAAGACCCACCCCGTAAACCTAGAGTTTACTTAGACGCATTCGTAGTACGTAATGGAATAGCTCGAAGAGTTGATACGGTTGACGCACGAAATCTAAATCGTCCACAAGCCGATGATGACTATTTAGTCTACGACGATGAAGACGCTCAAAATCAAGATGATGATTACGAATATGTACAAGAGTCTCGTGACCGTGCTAAAGCAGTTCAAGAATTTGGCACTGCCGTTGATCGCTTCTGGGAACAGAAACAAAATCAGAAAAAACGACTGCCCGCGAATGACTACCGTAATGTACATTTTGGTGACCGTAATTTAGCGAATCAAATTCTTCAGGCTAATGAAGATAAATTGCAGTCGCTTCAAAGGAAAAAGTCAAAATCTAACAGCATTCCATTACCATTACCTAAAGAAGAAGACGACGATGAAGATGAAATAACCACAACAACTCAAGATCCTCGTAAACCATTAAAACCACGCGTCCTTCCTCCAACCGAGCACAACCCTAATCAAATCGATACCATAACTGTGAGAGTACCTCCAATATATAGAGAAAAGCGGCCGAAGAAACTGCATCGTGGAAGAACAGAGAGGCCTGATAGAGATGAAGACGTAGAAGAAGCTGTGGAATCCTCAGAGGATCCTGAAGAAAACTATGACTCAGACACGGAAAATAGTTCACCAGTCAAACAAACTGAACCTCCGAGACGGAAGCGACGCAGGAAGAACAAGAGGAGAGTTCGTTCTGTATTTAACGAACAATATTCTGCCGGAGATTATGACTACTACGGGAAAAAATTACCAATATCGAAGGAAGAAGAATATTTCCGCGGACTGACTATACCACCTCCCACAAAAGACGCAGATTTGGCACGCTTAGAAGAAGGTCAGGAGAATGACGAACACTTTTTAGACGACCACGAGAGGCTTAGAGAAGATCCGGAAAAAATTAAGACTTACAATAGAAAAAAAGAAGAAGAAAACGATTCAGCCGATGAAGAAAGATCTGATGAATCAGAGCGATCTGACAGCAAAGAGCGATCTTCTAAAGATACAGAGCGAACTGGAGAGTACGAACGAGCAGACGAAACGGAACGATCAGACCGGCTCAGTCCAAACGCAAAGGTGCATGAATCAGGCTACCAAAACAAATATGTGCACGCCAGTAACGTGCAAGTCAACGATCCAAATCCGCCCGTCGCTTCTGTTAAAAGGAAATCTTCAAAAATCCCTAAAGCCTAGACCGCTTGTATTTTATAGAAGCTCCCGCCATAATCATAGTTATTTATTTTGAATCAATTATCGAATGTAAATTTTGCATGTAAATGGAGACAAAGTCTCGCACAAGGAGTTGATGAATTATATCATTTGATGGATCTGTGATGGTTTAGTTAATTTAATAAGGCAGTATTATTATAAATCTTATTATTTTTATACTTAGCGATAAGCAAATTGTATTTTAAGTTTCTTAATAAACAGTTTCGTGAAATCTATTTCATTATTAACATTGTAGTGACATCGAATCGATTGTTGGGGCGTGAAATTCGTTTTTTCACAAGGCGACGTCAACATCGGTCGCCTTTGTAGGTGAAGGTCCGCGAGATGAAATAGAAAACTCAGTGATTGCCGGTCATTGCCTCCGCCATACCAATCACTTTGAACCTTTAATTGAAAGAATCAGCTAAAAATTATTCAATCTTAAAAGTACCGCCATATTTAAAAATCGGAAATTAACGCGTATGAAACCTATTTCGTATCACAAACTTTTTATATCACTCCACGCCAGTTTATTTAAGTATCCAGGCTGACTCAGCTTGTGACCACGGTCAGTGCAACCTGGTGAAATGTCAGGCAAATAAAAGGTGATACCTATTTCATATGCGTTAATTCCCGATTTTTAAATAACTATATACCTATTATGAAACATAGTTTCAAAGTTAGTACCACAATTAATTAAAAAGGAATCTTTTGCAAGAGAGCTCTATTTAAAAGAAAGTAAATCGTACTACCTATTTACTACCCATTTAATATTACTTAACAATTCTTTCAAATTACAATTCAATTTCACGTCGCAAGAGTTTAATGAGTTTGGTCAATACAACCACAAATGCTATACTATTTCATTGTATTGAATTTTAATTATTTATCAACTAATCAAAATTTGTAGAATACAAATTATATGATGAAATAATGCTACGGTAATGTCACAAGACATGTTTAAATAAATCGTATCTTAACGAAATCAATGCTTATGTCTTACTAAATCTTTGAAAGACAAAAAATAAATAAAAATCATAATTTATAATCTATTTCTTTTTTCCAAACATATTTTATGAAACAAATATATAATAACTAAAAATTGTACGAGACAAAAATATCTGGACTACAAATATAAAAATCACAATATTATGTCCTCCAACTTTCTTCTTGACCTTCCACTACAGTAGGTCACACGTATTAAAGTAAACATATTTGCATTGAATTTTAATATTTACCACATTATCATAAAGACGATAATTGCTCAATAAGTTTTGGCGACCATCGATTTTGCAGGCCTTGACCGCAGATAATACCGATTTTGTTGGCCACGTGATTGAATTAGGCAAAGATTCGTAAAAAATATTAGAACGTTTCAAAATGTGAGAAAATAATAATCGGTCAAGTGCAAGTCATTAAATATTTAAACTCGATTAAGTAGTTAAAAATGTAAAGCGTTCTTTTTAAGACACCTCACACCTCAAAATTAATCTTGTTTTCGTCACTCAAGCAACTATTTCATTATTAAATTAACTGAACGCTAAATGAACTGCTAATATCACTTTGTGAAAAGGCAGTTAGTGGGGTATGTGTTACTTGCTGTCTTTTGGGGTCAAATAGTGCTTTGTAGATTGGGTAATTAAATGCAGTTTTACTTAATGAAGTTATACTAACTTAACACAGGGGCGGATCTACCTATGGGCTTTTTGGTCTTCAGCTCAGGGCCCCGTGGATACAGGGGGCCCCCAGCCTATGTCCTATACTTTTTAAATTGAAAATAAGCATAGGAGAACCATGTCGAACGATCGACTTAATCATTTATTTATTCTTTCCATAAATTGTGATCTAACAAAATAAAAGAATTAGTTGCACGAAAATGCATAAAGGTTGATTTATACATAAACATTTGTTATTGTAATATTTGTCTTCGTAAATAAATATTTTAAACCACCTAAGTTATATAAAATAAGTTCACCTATACACTACATCACCATAGATAAAAGGCCCCCTCGAGAAGTTTCAGTCCAGGGCCCCACACAGTTAAGATCCGCCGCTGACTTAATTATATAGACAAAAGGCGAATAAAAAAAAATACAAATATAAAGAAAATAACGTTTATTTTAATTTTATTCTAGCTACGAAACTAATTGTACCTACTACACAATTATACATACTTACGTATGACAAAATAATAACTTATACATACAAAGCTGGTAACTTCATATCTAATACCTATTATTATTTAACATACCCGTTCAAAGTTTCATCCAAACTCGGCAAATAGTTTTTGTGTGTAGGAATATTTTATATTTTTATATTTAATTACAGATTACAGAGATTTTTTTACAATTGAGTAACATTTTAACAAACAAAATAACCGTATTTATGTTCAAAGCTCTAAGGAAGCTTCCCAATTAGTCGACAGAGTGCAACGTGGGCATTATCCGACTTCAATGCTGGTTTTTGGGGTGTTAGCTTTGGAGTGACCGACCCATATTTTTGTGAAAAAGGTATCAAAACATCGGCATAAGTATCAAAATACCATTCTTGAGAAGGTAGTTAAGCGCCTTAATACCATGTTCAATAACCAAGTATGGTTCTTCCAGCAAGACTCGTCGCCGGGTCATAAAGCTCGGTCCACGCAGTCTTAGTTGGAGGCGAACGTCTCGGACTTGATCAGAGCTGAAGACTGGTCGTCTTCTAGTCCCGATCTTAATCCGCTGGATTATGATTTATGGTCAGTTTTAGAGAGTACAGCTTGCTCTCAACGATTGCAATAATTTGGAGTCCCTAAAACAATTGCAGAATTTTCCCATGGAAAGAGCTCGTGCTTCTATTGATAACTGGCCTTGACGTTTAGAGGACTGTAATGGAGCTAATGGAACACCACTTCGAATAAGCTTTTTATATTTTTAATTGTTTTATATTTGTGTATTAAACTAACACACTGTAAAAATAATAAATGTACTTTTTTTCTTTATTACAATATTTATGGCAAGACCAGTTATATATTTTATGAATCAACTTTCAAGTTTCTTAAGCGCCATCTATTATTACTCTGAATAATTGACGTTTATTCTCTAATAGAGGACGCTAGTAACAAGTTCATATCTTGTTTATTTATAAGTAGTAGTCATTATTATCTGGTTCTAAATATTTTATTTAAATTGTTCGAATAGGTGCCCAGTCTCTTGAGCACTTAAATGGTAATTGGGGAAAGGTTGTTAGTTATAAACCATATAGTTGTTTGAAAAATATTATTAACATTGTAATGTATTCCAAGAAGCCTTAATATTTACTGTCCCATGTCTTTTTCTTATATGTTTATTGAGTGACTGCTTGTGGTTATACCGCGCGGGGCACAGAGAACACGCATGCGCCGCTTCGCGCTTGCTATCTTCACGCTCGCGTTTGCTCGCGACCTGTTCGCGTATGCTCGCCGGCTCGTGGGTGCTCGCGTGCGCTCGCAGGGCACCTGCGCTGCGGAACACGCGCGAGCACAATGTGCACGTGGTGGCCACGTGCGTGTGAGTGCGCATATGGGTGGAGAGCTTGTTCGTAGTGAACTGCTTACCGCATATTGGACACATGTAGGGTTTTATTCCTGTAAGACATAATATATGCTAGTTAAATGTCCTCTCAAATATGCAATAAAGCATGCATTAGCTTAAACAGATGTAGTAGTAGTACCTGAATGTATTCTTTGATGATCATTCAAGGTCTTCTTGCTTCCAAATGTTTTGCCACAATCAGGACATGCAAATGGTCGCTCCCCTGAAAGAAGTCAAGATAATTGATATCATTGAAATAATCTCCACCTACATATAGAACACTCCTTAATCCTAAAGACCCAACCCAACTAACCACTGTGCGTCCTCATATGGTTGGTGAGGTTAGTGTGACTGGTGTATGTGTTCCCGCAGTGTGAACAGGTGTGGGAGGCGCGAGGACGAGCCGGGGGAGGACCGCAGCTACGCTGTCTGAAGGGGAGGAACATACAAATTATATACATGGATATTACATATAGAAGTGTCTTTAATAAAAAAAATAACAGATACAGCAAATTGCAGACTTATTAATTGTTAATAAAATTAAAAATATATAAATTTATATAATAATAATAATAATTATACAATTTATATAATACCTACTCATGCAATTTAAGGTTAAACTTCCGAGTAAATATTTTACAGCAGAACTGACAAGTATAGCCTTTATTGTGGGCACCAGATTCTTTGTTACATTCTAGGCATGTTTGTTGTAGTTTATCATTGGGTATAATTTGTTGTTTGTCGTCAACTATTTTGTACTGTTGCTCATTGTGAGACTCATATATTTTCAAATCGGTATTGGTACATAGGGTTTGACCTGGAAATAAATATGTAGTATTCATGACAATTTTGTATATTAAGTATCAGCCTTTAAACTTTTGCTGGTTGTAGAAAGGTTAAATAAATTAACCTAGCCTCTACAGAGTTCACATTCAAAATTTTCACATATTTTATAAAATTTAAAAACAGATAATGGTAAGGCTATATATATATACCACATTGTTGTTAAGAGAACAAAGTATTATACAATAACATGTATCTATCTCATCACAAATTATCACACATCCCTAAATGTGAATTACATTACAAAAGACTTGAAATGAATAAGTTATCTGTATGGTATATGGGTTATAAATCTGTTTATATATCCTGCATTGCTCGATAATAAGTAAAGTACACTGTAAAATAGATTACCTTTTAATATTTCATGAGCCTTATAACATTTGTTTAAAAATTGTACACATACATTTAATTCTTTATAACATTGTCTGCAAATAGACGTAGGCCCTTCATTGCCTATATTAATATTAATGTTGGTATACTGAAGCAGTTTTTTATATGGTGATTGGTCACAGCCCTCATTATTTAAAAGAATCATATTCTGATGTGATTTAAAACAGATGTGGCACACATCACTCTTAATATGTCTTATATTTTCCATTACTGAAAATAATAAACATAGAAGTTTAAGCGGCGAATTATTTATTATATCTTAAACTCATCAATATAATAACTCGATTAAAGATTATTTATTTTACATTATCAATCATAACTCACTAAAACCGCTGGGATTTCCAAAACTATTAAATAGTTTTAAAATCTAACTCTTTAAGCTTAATCTTAGTCCGTTTATGTTTACGTGAAAAATGTAAACAAACTTAATATTTTCCTGAACTGTTTACTCATTTAGATTTGCAGAGAAAGATATTTCCTTGCATTAAAAAAACACAAATGCCTCTATTTAGATAAGAATACCATCAAAATTCATCTTCATTTTGTTATACATTTAAGAAAATGTTATAATTCTAATTCGCTTGTTGGTATTTACTATTCAAATTTTTGACATAGGAGCATAGAGTTAGGACTAGTCTATGACTAATATTTAATCACCAATGTCTATGGATTTTTATGAAAGATTCACGCTTGGTAAGCTTTATACAAAATATTTCATCTGCACGCTAGTAATCAAAAATTTATTTTACTTGTACTTATCCGTTTATTTAAAAAGTTTATAATATATTTCACTCAAGACATCTTGAGTCATGTGGATAAAACTTATTTTGGTAGAATGTATAACATATTTAAAAGACTGAATAAGAAACTGAACTACATTTTCAACCACTATTTTATAGTCGCACAGGCTATATTATAGAAAAGAGAATTTATATAAATCTAAAATGAGTATTTGAAAAATATCTTTAACTATAGTTATACTTAGGAATATTTTCAAACAAAGAAAAGAGAAATTTATACTCTCTACATAATACTCAAGCGAAGTTTCATCTGAATTGTATGAATGGGTATTATTTGTAGGTTTATATTTTATTCTACAACATTTCAAATTAGATGTTTTGTAACGTTGAAAAATGATAACGTTCTAGAACAATTATGAAATTAGTTTAATTTATAGTATTATCTAAGAATTTCACGAATACTATACAATGAAATAAAACTATTTTTAAGGATTTAACTCGCGTATATTGAATTAAATTTTAAATTTACATTTTATATCTAACCCGTTTCGGACGCTTTGCAGCACTCGTGTTCACGGTAAGACTAGATGGAGGTGTCTGTCAGTAAATCAGTTAATTAGTCATCTACCTCCAACGGCTTCTAAGTTTCCGGGCGTACAGTTCAGAATTCACACGAAACGCACTAACAGTATCTTGAAGTCTTACAGTTTGGTCACAGATATGGAATTTTATATTTTTATTACTAGATAATTTAGTTTTATTTGACTTAATATCTGAATTATCTTAGTAAGTTTTTCGAATTTATTTATTTGCTTCTCTTTCAATTGATTATATTTAGTTATCAGACAGTATTCACTATTTACTAGCATTCCAGTGATGTATGACTGCATTGAAATTGTCAAGAGAAAGCTGGAGGATAAAATCATGTCTGTAAAATATGCGGATCTACTGAAGCATTGCTTAACATCTGGCTACTTGATGTGGAAGGATGAATTCTATGTACAAGTTGATGGAGTGGCAATGGATTCCCCGGTCTCCCCCGTTGTTGCCGATATCTACATGGAGCACTTCGAGGCGAGGGCCCTGTCCTCTGCACTCGACAGAATTTACATTTAAATTGAAAATGTAAAATTTAATTTATTATACGTTAGTTAAATCCGTAAAAATAGTTTTATTTCAATACTTTACTTTATGATTACGTTTTGCCCTATCTGTAAAATTTTAGTTTTTTTTTTTTTTAAAGGATGAATCGTGATATTATTTAAATGAATTGTATTTGTATTAGAACGCATATTCACTTTATAAAAGTATGGAATAATTAAAAACAAGCAATAAATTTCTACAGAAAACGATTATAACTTAAACTTTCACAATTGCAATACCAGTTTGTGGCTCACATAAAAGTTATTCCTTGTGGAAATCAAACCTATTACTCTATGGTACGGCTGCTATCGAAAACTGCTCATCTATACTAATATTATAAAGCTGAAGAGTTTGTTTGTTTGAACGCACTAATCTCTGCAACTACTGGCCCGAATTGAAAAATTCTTTTTGTGTTGAATAGTCCGTTTATTGAGGAAGGCTATAGGGTATATGTCACCTCGCTGTGACTAATACATGACATTACGTCTTTGTACGTAGTGGTGTACTAGGAAATGATTTTTAAATTCCATCCTTAAGGGTTTTAAACAGATAGATAAATGGATTTTGCAATTTTGTATGAAACTCGGCGGCAACACTAAAAACCGCGCGGACGAAGTCGCCGGCGACCTCTAGTCTCATATAATAATGACTTAATTTTTTTATGAATCAGCAAAAACATGTATTTTCTTTCTTCCTAATTAAGGGTTTTTAATTGAAACAATTTTCTTTGTGGATTTTTTTGTTATCTAATGTAGGTCAGTACCTTTTTCCTTGTAACTGCAGATTTCCTAACGAGAAGTGTAATAGAAACTAACTGCTTATAACTTAGTTTCAAACAAAATTTTCCTTAATCAAAACGTATTTAAGCCTTTTCATATTTTTTTCTAATGACCCTTAAAAACCTATAATATATCTTTAAAATATTGTTACATATTTTGAAACATTATGATATTAATTTTTATTTTTATAACATTATATATATAATTAAAATAATTTAATATTCAAAAGAAGGAAAAATGTAAAAGCATCATGGAATATCATAAGTTTATTTCCTGTGAAGATTCCCAAAAACTAATCGTAAAATCAATAAATAACAATGTTTCTGTTTAATTATTTTAAATAATACAATTACAACACTACCATTAACGAATGTAGAGTAATTACCTATAATTACTCCTATTACACAAGACTTAATCCGTTGGGAGGTTTATATTTACGGACAATGCGACAGACGCAACGATAGCGAGAGCGAAGGAAAGTGATGTTCGAACATTTGGTAACTGGAGGCCTGACTAGAATAACGATGTCCTGTAGCACCAGAGACGGAGCGAGGGAGTCAAATATAGTCTGTTTAAATAAATACCTTACGCGATGATTCAAACACATTTTCTTATCAACATTTTTCTATGAAATAAGAGCAACGCGATTTTGCGCAAATAAGGCGAATTTGAAATTTCATACAAATCGAAGTTTACTCTAACGCAATCTTACTGGTAAAAAAACGTAAAATAACTCGCACAAGGCACTCTGTTATAATTGATAAAATGTATTTAATATTGCTGGAGCTATAATCTAGACAGTGTTTAGGTTTTCTTTAACAATAATAAAAGCAAAAGTATATTTATAAAACCAGTTAATTCGCTTCTGGTGCTCTGGTACAATTTTCTCTAGATTACGTTTCTTGATCAATTGGTATGCAATCATTCCAACGAGTTACAAGAATGACGGCAGCAATCTACGTGACTGTTTTTATCAAGGCATCACAACTGAATTTGACTTTCAATCCATTGAATAAAGTATAATTTGGATTGATAACAATTCGGGCGTTCAGTTCTGATATCTACTATAAGGACCGATCGAAAGCCGCAAGGAGCCAGCATGTTATGTCCGGAACCAATGAGTGAAACCTGAACGTTGATAACATACTAATGGGTGATTGTTTAAGTTATAAGTATAGGTTGTTATTGAAGATGGCACTGGTTTCTGAATGGTTGTTACGCCGACCGGGCGACAGCACGAAATGAGGTTCACAATTGTAAGTATTCAAGGAAGTGCAGTGTTATATGTGTAGTGATGTGTCCGTGAAAAATGTGTTTTTAGTTAAAATTTGTATATATGTATATTAAGCTAACAGTTCTAGTTGTATTCAAAATATTAATAAGAGTGTTATAACTCTGTATTATTCTTGGTTACCATTAATGTTTAGTGTGTAGTATATATTGAGAAGTCTTAATAATTTGTGAATATTATCAAAAGCTGAGCTGTCTCTGTTCTCATTATTAATAATAAAGTTACTGTGGTAAATGTGATATGATTAAGGACATTCTCTAAACATAATTGCTTCTTATTCGAATTTCATATTGGTTCTTCTATCCCATGTAAACGAAAAATCAGTATCTAAAAGTTTTGGCTTATACCAGTGGTTGCTTATATCTTAAATATTTTTTTCTTAATTCTCATTTAAAACCTGTTGAAAACCCATAAAGCTATAACAGTCTTATTAAATATTATTATTTATGGATAATATTTGTTTCAGGTAGCGTTAATAGCATGTGCCTGTGTGTGTATGACAGTCGCAGACATCAACCACATTAAAGGAGTGAAGACTAGACTAATAGGAAGATTAGCTGGAAAAGCAAAACATAACAAACGTGGAATTTTTTCCGGAGTGCCACCGTACAAGCTCGGCCATGACATACCTCTAATTACCCACTCAGTAGTAAAACCATTGGTGGTAACATATCCGCCTACAGCTGCTGTAGCAGCCGTCAAGATTCCCGTTCCTCATGCACATGTTCCCCGATATCCTGTGCCAGTGGGTCACAAAGTTCCAGGGTTGCCACACCCTCATTATGCACTTAATTTCCCACATACAAAATTTGTAGCGAAACCTGATCATCATTACCACCACCATCATCACCACGTGAACCCAAGACCAATCGTACCAGTAGTACCAGCTACACCTGTTACTCACGTCGCTCCTGTAGTACCGGCGCCTCAGCCATCGTTAACGGTAGCTCATCCAGTTCCAGCACCCCCACCACTTGTTCACACAGCACCAGTTCTTCATGGTCAGCCTCTTCCAGTAGCAGCACCTCCTGTTCCCTTAATTCATCAACATCAAATTAATTTAAGGCCACTTCTACCTGCTGCAGCCGTACCTATACCTCAAGCATCGTTGTATAACACTGCCAGTTTTCCCGTTAGTCAACATATCCCCTACGTTATACGACCTGGCAGTGCTGTACAAAGTTCAGTATTTGCTACATACCCTAGATATCCGCTTATAAATAGTTATCAAGCTCCTTTATATCCTATTGGCAACGCGGCAACTGGCATACAATCGATACAACAAGTGTTATTGGAGAGGCCTCACGTTCATCAATTGCAATTTGTGCCGCCAGCATTTGCACAACACGGAGTCGTAGAGCAACATACACATCAACTTGGGGTTGACCAAACGGCAGTAATTCATCATCCTCAGTCAGGAATTGACTTACACCCGAGCCAAGAAGGCATTCCTCAACATGGTATACATTTCCATTCTAGTCCAGGGGTAATACCACAACCTGGATTCCAATTACATCCTACACAAGAAGTAATTCCACAACCAGGTGTAGAAATACAAACTGGCCAAGGGGCACTGCTACAACCCGGATTCCATGTACATACTGGACAGGAGGCATTGCCACAGCCAGGACTACATTTACATCCTACACAAGAAGCTGTAGCACAAACAGATTTTCATTTACATCCTACTCAAGAAACAATTCAACAACCTGGATTCCAATTTCATTCTACTCAGGTACCTCAACCTTTAGAACCTACTCAGCCTTCTGTACACTTTGATAATAACGGCTGGTCACCTGTACCATCCCAGCATGATCAAAATATCGCCCATGACGGACATTATCCCCAAGATACCCACCATTTCACTCAAGAACAAGGTACTCAAGTTTTTGAGCATCACACTAACAACCAATATGAGAACCAATATCATGACTACCAACACCAGTTGCAGCATCACATCCAGCAACAGATAGAACAGGCACAATATGAACAGAATTTAAATAACCAGCACCAGCCATCACAGGAGTATGGCGTCCCACAACAATTAGGGCAGGACTACGGTCAGCCAAATGAATATAATCCCCAGGGTCAGGACTTTAGTCAACATCAAGGGCAAGACGTAGGTCAACATGGACAAGATATTGCTCAGAATGATTACAACTTAGCTCATCTTGGCCAAGAATATGGACTTCCACATCAAGGAGCCGAAGGTCGTAGTTCCGAAGACAGCGGCCAGCAATTCCACAATCACATACCTCTTAAACTTCAGCCACCGATAGACAGGCCTCTCGATCATTTTCAATAGTTACGCCTATATGGTTTTATAGTTTGTAACTTGGTGTAGATAAAACACTTCTTTTTTAAGACGAATGTAAGATTAGAAGTTGAGCTGGCAAGGTTTGTTACTTTATATTAACTCTGTTAGGATGGTAGACGAGATAGAAGAGTTGCATTTATGCATCGCTACCTCTTAGAGATTAAGTTTAGGAATTTATTTTGCAATTTATTTATTTAGTATATTATATTTTTTTGTGAATTCAGTAAATATAAAACTTGTGCCAGTTCATTCAGTCAGATGACTACAAAGTCATCTTCAAAAGATGTTGTGTTCTAGTTGTTAACAAACTGCCTTATTTCTTCTAACTTAAGTAGTAACAAGTATTAATAACGTATCACTAAGTTTATTTATTTATTAGTAATATTTTTACACGTTTTTTAAATAAAATCAACTAATTGATGATTTGTATTTTTACTTAGCTCGTAAAGTATACAGCCTCTCTACATCAGTTCCAGCAACATTTGTTAAACTCAACTTAAAAAGTCAACGCCCGGGCGCCATACTAACGCTCAGAGTTAATACCAGTTCAGAGTAAACAAACCAATTTTTGTATGAGAAAACATAAATATTAAAAAACTATTAATTTGTAAAAAGTCGTAGAGAACAAGTCGTAAGCTGCCTGCAAGAGGGAGAGCCAGTTAATTACAAATAACCCTGTTTATAGCAATAATCGATATTTGATGCTAGATACAGAAAATACTGATAGTTTTATTAAAGGCAATTTATTATTTACAAATAATTGGCTGATTTAGATAATATATATTTGGTCTATACTTGTGTAAATGAACTACATTTAATCTCGCAAGCGCTGGACCAACAGGATATACCTAATATTAATTATTATCTAGGCGTATTTGGTCCACACGTGTGTATGAGAGTTGTTCTACATGTTTCTTTATTATATAAGATTTGAAAGTTTAAATCCGTTTTGGAAAACTAGCTAGCACTTCGAATGAAAATAGACATTTTTAACTTTGTGAGGATTCAAGAATCGTTTAGCCTTGTTTGTCTTTATTATGTATTATTTGCAGGTGAACGACGATGAACTTTAAGCGTACGCAGGTTATATCTGAACAATTGTATCTTTACATCAAAGTATCGACATAGGAGAACTTACAATTACAATTCTCTTAAAGTATTTAATGTATGTTTCTGCTTGTTATAACTGACTCACCCAGACTGACCCAGACGTATGGCAACAGTTAGTCTTTTAAAGACTCCTGTGACACTTAATTTTGTTTTAATAATTATAGAGTGGACAATGGTTTGAGTTCAGAAAAGTATTTTTATTATCAGAAGACTTACACAAAGAAAACACAAATACTATTCAAGTTTACTACAACTTGTGGTAGACTATAGTATCAAATCATGTTGACATTGTCTAAAAAGAAAGTAATGTGTCTTAATAACACTTAAGCAAAAACTTTATAAATTTATTTCAATTTCTAAACAGTTAGATCTCTGATATGTGTATTGAACTCTCAGCAAATGTAACACGTGAATAAAACATATCTGTGATCTGAGAAAGGTACATATTATTATTATAAAGAAAATATATTATTGATATTTTCCTAATATTTTGATTTAACGAGGTTTGTTTTACATTCACTACGTATTTTCTATCGTTATTTCTATTTTATGGCAATTACAAGGAAATTCTAAGAGTAGCCTGTCGATTAAGTGTCGGTTAATGTTAATGATAAAATACTCATTATTTTTACACTAGTTTTATTCATAAAATCTTAGCCAATTGAATGTTTTATTAATAATTAAAAATAAGTTTAAGTTTTGTCACAGCCAGCTTCACCTAAACGATAGCAACTCACTGTTCTTCCGCTAAAATACCGAAAAAAAAATCTTTATATAAACACTCGAACTCCCATGTAACGCTGTCTCCAGAGCTAAAGCGGTTCTAAAAAGGAAATTAACTACCAGTTCCATAATACATAATAAAATGTAAAGTCAACATAGTTTACAACTGGTTGTTTTCTAACATTGTGACATTACATACGAGTCGTAATACATATAGAGCGACGGACATTTCACATACGCGTATTTTTATCTTTTTAGATCTAACATCGACTTAAACCAGCTGTTAAGTTATATCATCAGTTGGATACTATTTGAAACGTGTATTCTAATTATATTTTTTTATGTTTAATTAGATTTTTTTACTCGTTGCTTCATTCTGAATTAATAATATGGTAATACATGAAGTATTGCGATATCTTTCGACCTTTTAAGTAATCCTAACCATGTTGGGAAATTCTTAAGATTTTAAATAACAAGTGCTGTGTATGCTTAAATGTTTTGTTGCAAAAAAAAAACGAGCACCAAAATAACTATTCTCCTTATGTTATTATAGTAAAAGTTTTTATTTTTTATATTTTTTTTTGTTCCTATCTATGCTGTTAGCCCTGTCGGCTATTGCAGTGTCACCGGGGGTATTCATAAGTCACCATTATCTGACAATATAAACTCATGTGACTCTCAAAATAGTTATTAAGATAAATAATACTGAAAGACTATAAATAAAGAAAGAAATAAGGAAAGGAAGAAGAAAGATAAATATTTGCCTGTAATAATGAGGCCTCACTATTTTCGGTCCTTATATCTTATTATTTTTACTGAATAATGTCTAGCATATTTCCAATATCATTATCATTATGATTATTAGGATGTATAACTACTTTTACATTATTATTTTTATAGAAAATAATCTACTTTGTGTCTGTCTCTCTGTCTGTTTAAAACTTTTATTCAAAATTGCTTTAGTCGTTATCAACAATGGTAATTAATAATTATTAAGGTCGATAGTATTTATCGTTGTTAAGTTTCGGCAAGAGTATCCTGGATGGTATTTGTTATTTAAACTCAAGTTAGTGTGTTAGCAGATCGTAATTTAAATACTTAACTAACTTACAGCTATGGAGAGAGATGAGGTGAGGAACTTCTCACGAAGTGGAGAAGTTTTAATAAAGAATTTAATATCATTTGTTTCCTTGAATAGAATAGAGATAGCATTAGAGGAACCGAGAAACTTTTGTACAATGCCGACTATTTACAATACTGTGTAATAACTCGGTGTATTAAGAGTTAAATTGAGATTGAAAATAACATTCTAGATTTGTGTTCCACTGAGTTCATTCCTCATCTAATCGGTGGAGAACAAAGAAAATATATTAGATCTTGAAATCTGGGAGCTACAGATCACGAAAGTTTTGTTATAACTATGTTATACATAGGTACAGAGGAGTGGAAACACAAAAAAAATCACTGTAACTGGATGTGGAGTTATAACGAAATAAATGTTTCGAGGTATCATGACATTTACCTAATAGGATATGACAATAAATAATATATATATTTTTTGTTAATTTTATATAAATATGTATATATTAAGATGGCTAATGATAGATATTGACAAATTAAACCACTGTTATGAGTTTAATCAAGTTTGATAAATTAATTAAATAATTATATTAAAACACTTCTATAGTTTTTTATTGGGTTTTATCTTATAATGATACAACTACACCTGTGTACAAACAACTAGGCGAGAGTACATATTGCAAGAGAAAATTATGCCTATATGTATAATTTTCTCATAAATACTATGTACTAGTTATGTATATTAAATATTTACATGATACATACGAAATTAATCCTAAACACAATTTATTAAATCAATTGTTTGTTTGAACATCACGTAAAAAATATATTAAATATAAAATTTGGGGATAACGATTGTGTATGTAATATATATATTTGTTATTTGAAATATATTTAAAAATTAATAGTAAACATTTATTATTGGAGTCGATTGTTCAAAGATTCTTTCGTGCAAAACTGTCTTTGGATTATTTTCCTTTAAATTAAACATATTTGTGGTGTATTTATATAATTATACACTATAATGTCTTTATACTTATATAATATTTGCGTAATAATTGCAGCCTACGTGTTATATGAAATATAGTTTATGGTACCACAATAATGACAGCAACTTATTACCTCAATGATATAATAATACAGATTTTAAATGATATTAGATTTAAACTGTGCTCTAGATATTTTAACGCTTGGTCGGTTATTTTTTTTTATATTTTTTGACGATAACACTCTTTTAGGGTGAAGGCCAAATAAGAAAAGTATTAAAATTACAGATTAAATAAATGACTTTATGAACACAAATATTATTGACATAAATATCATAAATGTGTAATTATGATATAATATATTTAAATTAATTGAAATTTGTTAACGAAACTTGTTGACACCAAGGTGTAAATTAAAAAATAAATAATAACCAGTTTATCTTTATTACTTCGGCTTCATCTTAAAAAGTATTTTTAAGTATTCAATATTATAGTCTCTTTGACTTAATTCATTTCCATGATCCAATATTAATTTTTAAAATAATTACTGAGTTCTTAAGTATATACAACAATACATTTAGTGATTTTATTCCATAAAAACATTGTTGTTATTATTTAATTATAATGTTTTTAATAGTTGTACAAGATTACACAAAGGTGGTACAAAGACCATAGAATTGTATAATAACCATAGAATTATAATATCTTTATGACAATGACGTCTTTATCCATGACAAATAATTTCTTCATTTTAAGTATAAAAAGTCATAGATTATTAATTCTATGTAAAAAATAACTGATTTTCATTTAAATCATCTTAACAAAGCTACGTTGTCAATAAAATATTTTTACAATCTCTAAATATTTATAAAATCACTATCTGTTGCCAATGATCACCTGAGAAATTAGCTCAATGACAGAACATAGATTTTCGTCAGATTGATATAATTTAAACTAAACAAAAAATATAAGTAAGGTTTATTTAATTAATTAATTTATTTATTAAAACTTAATTGTACAAAATATGGTATAATTAATTGAATTAATTCCAAAGTATTTTCTACCTGTCAACCAACACAGATACCAAATTAATAAACATAAAAAAACACACAGATACCAAACAGGTAATAAATTCATTAACAGAAAAAAAAACTAAAACTAGAACATCGATAATCTGTAGTGTAATCTAAAATTTAAATTATATTATTAAAAAAATCTTATCAAAACTTTCAAGAGTTTTTAGTAGATCAAAATGTATTTATGTATGTACTTGGGTTGTTGACTTATTTGCAGGGTTGATGTTATAATGTATACGTCAAATATTCTTAAATTTAATTAAAAAAGAGTAATTGTTGAGTTTCTGGACAGGTCTTCACAGCAGAACAGCATTCCTAGCTGGTGGTAGCTTACTCACGGACTAACTGTACTGACCTCTTTAATGTAATAATTGACGATTCAAAAGTGCGTGTAAATGCCTACTTGAATAAAGATATTTTGAATTTAATTTGAATGCATTAATGTTAACGATAATAGTTTGGCCATAATAAATACAAACATACATAATAATAAAATATACTAAGTACACAAATTAGTAATGAATAATGAATAATGGTACATTACATGTAAATATATATAATAATAAGATTAGAATAAAGTTCTAAAATTATTATGATCTCTGAAGATAACTTCTGATATTTTTTATATTCTTTAAGATACTTAATACTTGCTTATTAGGAGTACATCGAAGTTTTTATTTAATTTAATAGATCAAAAGATAGATAATAGTAATTAAATTAAATAGATCAAAGATATATTTCGTATTTTATGCTTACGTAGCATTTTAACAATATGTAAGTTGTACAATGTCGCAATAAAACCCGCAAACAGCTAAGTATGGGAAACGAGTATTTATATTATTATTTATAATGTACGACCGGATGAATCATTGGTCAACTTTAGGTCCCAAATCGGTTTGCCCTCAGTACCTAGGTCTAGATAGTGAACCTAGAGGGGAGGCTAAAGGGCTTATAAAAGCGCTATAGGGTCCCAACACCACTGTGTGTTAACTATCGTAGGACAACGCGACATACATCATGAAGATTATTGTAAGTAGATAAAAAATACAATTTTTAATTGGAAAATAAATGTTTTAAAGTTACCTTTAATTAATATGAAATATATCTAATGTATAGTAATATCTGCAAACATAACAGAATAGATAATTGTAAATACATAGTACTTGACTTAAAAACACTTTCACCAAAAATCTTTTCCTTACATATTAACCATAAATTTAATTTTTAAATTCAGTCCGTGGTCACTTTTTTAAACAATAGAACCCGGTTTATCTAGTAAATACCTGATGAGGATGGCTTCATTCTTATTATTGTAAATATAAAATTTAGAATCCGCACCAAAATATAAAATTTAACATTTACCACCAGATACAAACATTTAATTGTTGTTTATAACGACAGAGATACACTGGCTCATAGAACAAGGATTCTACTAACATTATATTTTTTATTTCAGTTGTGCTTATTCCTCTTGGCCGCAGCCGCAGTCTACGGAGCTGAAGAGAAGAAGAATCAAAAGAGAGGCCTGGGACTGGGCTACGGCGCTCCGTTGCTCGGGCACGGTCTGTACGGTGGACATGGTCTCGGTTTGTACGGCGGTCACGGTCTGTACGGCGGGCATGGCCTGGGTCTGTACGGCGGACATGGTCTGGGTCTGTACGGTGGACATGGTCTAAGCCTCAGCCATAGCGTGGCCCTCCCAGCCCCCATCATCAGTCATAGCATCGCTGCTGCCCCTATCCTGGACCATGGGCTCATCGGAGGCCATATTGGCGGTCATGGTCTCTACGGAGCCCCTCTCCTCGGCCTTGGTCATGGCTGGCATTGAAGGGACACCGTTTACTTATAATATATATATATAAATAGAGAGAGAATAAAGTAAAAATGAATTTGTATTCGACAGCCCGTGTAATGTGGGTCATTCAGTGCCAAAATAGTGTCTTCAGTGTTCAGTTTAAGTTCAATAAATTTTATAAATGACATGATTATTTGATTATTTAAACGCGTCATACTCTATATTGTTTTTTATAAATTAATTTAAAAAAAACATAAAATGAAAAATAAACCCATATGTGCAGGGATTCAAACCCGCGACCTCTCAGAAGTAGCCAACAGTCCCGTCACTCTACCTATTGAGCTATGGTATCGCTATTCGTCTCGATGATTTAAGAATTCTATATATGGTTTAATATGGCTAAACATTTTTAGATATATTTTCAAATATTATAAACTTCAAATATAATTATAGGTTAATAAATGTAAATAATTAAAGAATTCTCAAACTCCAGATCCTGCGAGTATTTCGTAAGATTGTCGTTTCGGAACTGGCGACTGTGTAACCACCGGATAAATATAATTAATTCTGTTACTACACTTCTACTGGTTGGTTTAACCTTTGTTAATTGAATCCTTAAGAATGTAAAATTTGTATATTTATTGTAATTGATAGATACTCAGATAGGCTTCGTAAAATTATATAACGTTCTTGATAATATATATATATATATATATATATATATATATGAATGATGCATTATACGGATTTTAAATAATGTCCTCACTTGTAAAACTATAAAAATATTTAAAGACTAGTTTTTTAGACCTCGGCGTGATCTAGATTCTATTACAAACTATTTCGTAAATCTACCAACGTTAATGTAACTTTACGGTTAATATTACTTTACGGTTACGTGACTTTTACAAAAATAAATAAAACATCTTAAAACCTACATTTCAGCCGTTTACTTAAATTTAAAATATAAATAAATATTAAGGTATAGACTTGTTGTTGCCCCTGACTTTTCGCGTGGACTTCAAAGGGGGATAAATGTTAAGAATTTTAGGTCAGGTGTATTACGACATACATTTAGTAATACAGTAGTTCATTAAGTATATATCTATCAAGATAATGACACAGAAATCCCTCTATTGAAATATTGTTAGTATTTAAGACATTAAGTTATTTTTAGGAAACATTCTTACGGCTATATGATTGAGGTTATTGTAAGATTTATTCTGCAAATCTTTATGAATTGATCTTTTAATATTTTATTAAAACATTATTATGAGAAACTAATATTTTGATAATTAACTAATTGACAAAGTAAATGAACACGAAATTAGTATTCTGATTTAATGATCACAACTTTGATTATATATTTACATATATTTTGGTTATATATGACATAGCAAAAACAATTCACATGTTTATAATTTATTGCTATATAAAATCCTTTTGATATTTAAATTAATATCATAAAATATTCATTTCAAACTAGATTCATTGATAGGCCAGCGACCTTAAGTCGTAGTAATGTTTGAGATATGTCTCAAAACCTTTAAAAGTCATGTGTAATTAGCGACTGATTTTGAGGAATTTTATAAGCCTTTTAGTATATACTAAAAGGCTTATAAAAATTTAGCTAAATTTTATAAGCCTTTTAGTATATACTAAAAGGCTTATAAAATTTAGCTAAAATGATATAAGTTATAATATACTAGCTGTTGCCCGTGACTTCGTCCGCGTAGACTGTAAAAATAATATTTTTATGGCTGAGAACATAAGCCATAAAAATATTATTTTCGATTATTTTTGACGTATCTACCGATACCCTATGCCTATTTCTTTAGCCTATGTGTTATTCTGGTACATTAGCTACAATATTGATAAGTTTCAAAAAAATCCATTCATCACTTTGGGCGTGATTGGGTAACAAACATGTAAACATACAAACAATCGCACTTACATAAACGAGTATATTAGTCAGATTTATATATTAGTAGATAGCAAAAAAAGGTATATATTAGTAGAGTAGCAGTCTATACCAAAATAATAATTGATAATTGTATAGATCAATTACTTTTATTATTTAGGCCTCTTTATAAAATATCTATATTTACGTTTACAGGGAGATCTTTGTTTTCCAAAGGTTCAATTTCTGAAAAATATACCGATTCAAATTCAAAATATCTTTATTCAAGTAGGCATTTACGCGCACTTTTGAATCGTCAATTACATTGAATTGGTCAGTATAGTCAGTTCGTAAGTGAGCTACCACCAGCATGCCAGAAGCTGGCCAGAAACGCAACAGTTGCTCTTTATAAATAAAATTTAAGAATGTTTGACGTATACATTATAACATCAACGATTCAAATGAGTCAACAACCCAAGTTTCACACATTTATATCAACTAATATTAGAGTTTAAAAGTTAAAGCATAAATTATTGTAAAGGATGTTCATAAATTTGATTAATATTTATTCTAACTAAATTGTAAATTATTTATTTGCGTGCAAAAGACAGAAGGACCGGTAAGGGTTAATGAGTTACGTCACCAATAGTCAGCGTGTGGAGACTGACACTACCTCGGTATTCATATGACTTTAAAAATTATACCTGTTATGTTAATTAATGGCGTAACAAATATTTCTTTTAAGAATTTAAAACAATTTATAAGTGTATAACATATTTTTATTTTTTTTTGGTGTTAATCTATTACGGTCTTACAATCTTTCTACGCTAATATTAAAAATAGAAAATACGATGTTGTATAAATGTTTGCTTTCAAAACGTAAATTACTGTAAATATTTTTTTATTTTACTTAAGCGGCCATTGCTAACAGATATTCAATCTCAACTTATAATAGAATACTCCCTCTTAACAGATTTATAATACCTTCACTAAGTAAAGTATTTGAAAAATACATTTTGATAAAAAAAAATGTCACATACGAAACAGTTCAATTTTTAAAAATATAGTCCACAACCGACGTTGATGTTTTTCTAATAAAACATATCCTCAAATATGGTTGCTTTGAAGAATTACGGGATGCTATTGGAATATTTTATGATCTATTCAGCCGGATTGTTAGCCAAGTTAGTTTATTATATTTTGAAAATATCCATAAACATTTATAGCCATGTAGTGCTTATTCAAATTTTAATAAATATAGAATAAAAAATAATAATTTATTAATAATAATTAATGAATTTTAATAAATATACCCATAAGGGTAGGAATTCGACCTCCGGACCTCTGGGTAACCGTCCCGTCGCTCTACTAATTGAGCTAACCTATTACAATAAATAAATGCTACATTACGATGATTCTATATTTATTAAAATTATGTTTATTATAGTTAATTTTTATAGCATACAATTTTATTCCGTGTTAGCGCTTCCGATATACATAATATTTTCGTTCACAAAAGAAAGATATCCGTGAAATTTATAATCTGAGACCTAAAAATTCCTTAAAAGATAATCTCAAGCAAATCTATACTGTGAAAAAAAAAATTGAAATCTGAAATTTATACGTTATAATAAGTCTTGAAGACATCTAAAAACTTATTATAATGAACTGGTGTAATTTAGCTAGTTTTATTTGACTTTAAAAAAAAAAAAAAATCTTCGAGTTTCTGTCGCCAATTTATTTCAGGTTTGTTACCTTAATTGTTTCCTTCAATAAAAACAATAGTTTTGATACTTGTACTATACCGATATTTTATTTTAATTATGTAAAAAGAAAACTATAAATATATTTATTTTAATACCATATTTCTTATTTTATATTGGGTAATCCCAAAACACTAGCAAATATTTCGATAATTTACTCAATTAATAGTTAGTTTCATGATTTGGGTTCCGTTTATCTATTTAAAAACAAAACATATATAAAGATATATAATACTGTCTTTTATATTTTCTAATTATAGTATTACATAATTATTCATGTAAATATTATCCATTATATAAGCTACAAATTTAAGTATCTTTAAAAACTAATGTATAAGTTTAGAGAATATACGTATATTTTTTTTTCTCTCGGAACTCTAAAATTAAGACCATTATAGTTTTATATATGACCCAGCCGGATCCTGTTGGGCCGGACGAGATTTAACGATATACAGCCCCGTCCTATTTGACTATATAAGATGGACTTATTACGTGACCACATAGTTGTGTTAGTGGTTTGTTCAGTGTTACCCAAAAAGCTCAAGCTAATAGCAATATGAAAGTTCTGGTAAGTTGCTGCTTGAGGATTACTAGGCGCTTTTTTCATATTTAAAGATCAATTAGAATCACATTAATGTTTCTTTTGTTTCAAATTTAAATATGACTTCAAATATATTAAATAAAATAGTTTTTGCTCAAATAAAATTGTTCATCATACATACATTTTTAAAAGTATCATCTAGTATTCGTTGTAAGGACCTTACCAAACTTATTTAAAGCTTTTGCCCATTTTTCAAATAACGACCCACTATGCTAACTAGGTTAACTGGATTATTACAGCTCCAAACTTACAAAATCCTTTCCTTCAATCTCTGTAACATTATCGGTTTGTTATAGCAATACAGTAATCAATCAGTGTGTATGAACAGCCAAGGGTCTTTAAAGTTGTATAATTGTATCGCATATAATGTGGAATTGAATATAGTTTCTGATAAAAATATTTATTGCAGATCATTCTCGCCGTGACGGCTCTGGCAAGCAGCTCCGCCGTCAACCGCGACAAGCGCAGCTACGACCAATACGAGCCACTACAAGCCGAAAGCTTCGAAACCGGCAACATTCAGACAAGAGGCTTCTATCCCAATGGCCTACAGAACGGCATCCAGGCTGGCAATGTCCAGACTACAGGCTTCTATCCCAGCGGCTTTCAGAACGGTGGCTTCCAGACTACTTCGGTACAGTCTAGCTCGCAACACTCTGCCTCCTACCAGTCTAAAACTCAGCAGTCTACCGTTCTCAACTCTGCCTTGGTTCAACCTGCCTACAACTACCAGCCTACCTACAATTACCGCCCATCCTCAGCAGCTCAAACACTCTACAATGTACAGCCTACGGTAAATAATATTTTTATTTATTATATATTGTTATTGTTATTATATTTTTATAAGAATTTAAAGCAGAATATGTCATCCCATTACGCTTTTATAAATAATGTTATACATTATTTGCCTTACTTAAGATAATATTGTAACATGAACTTTGATATCACACATCATTAGGAGCTAATTTACTATTTATAACTATTTAATGTTGACAAAGTTGACCATCTACATTATAATATTATTGGTAAAAATTTATACTTAAGAGTAAAAGACATTTATACTTTAGAGTAAAAGACATCAACGCGTGCGCAGGTCTCATTTGAACATTTCAATTTATTTCAGTACACCGTATCACCTCAAGTATACAACGTCCAGACGCCAGTCACATACAATTATCCCGTGAGGAATAGGGTCGTCTACAGGGAACCCGTCCAGACTTATGTTCCCGTTGAAACTTACAAACCTGTTCAGAGCTATGAACGTGTTGAAAGCTATAGACCCGTGGAGACCTACACACCCATCCAGAGCTACAGACCCATTCAGACCATCGAGACTGTACCCATTCGGACTTACAACCCTGCCCCTATAGTCTACCAGGCGAGGACTGGTGGCAACTGGAATACCAGGCCCTTGTGCTAAGTTGTACATCCAACTGACAACTACGTCCCACCAACTTGTTAATCAAGATTTTAAAATGAATTTTAACCTAATGTTTTCTTTAGTTTATCAAAGTACAAAATAATTTACACAGATTAAATAAAAGGACTGATTTAATATAACCCTGAGTATATTTCTAGAAAATAAAATATAATTACAATGTTATACTCGTTTTACTTAAACAAATAAAATCTTGTTTAAAAATAAATAGAAACTAATATATAAATAGTTTCATAAGCTAATTGTCTGTCTCAAAAAAATATCTTACTTTTTCGGGATACAAAAATTTATTATTGGATCTTACAATAGTAAAACTTATAAATAGATTTATATATATCGAAAGGGATGGTAAATGACTTATTATATGAGTCGAGGAGAGGAGAAATAAAGGAGAGAAGGGTGAGTTGACGAATGTGCTGGTAACATTTAATTTTATAGAGTACTCCCGCAATAGAGATTACATTACCTCGGTGTCCGTGGGTCTTCACAAACATAAATACATGAAATAGACCCAGACTCGGAACAACAGTCTTTGGATCACACAAAGAATGGTTCTATGTGGGGATCGAACCTACCACCATTAGTTCAGCAGTCATGGTCACTATAGCTATTACACCAACAGGTTATCATGTACTAAATACTAATTACAATATTATAAATAATATCTTGATACTTAATAATAGGTACACTTTCAACATACTGATAGAAACTGTTTCCGCAAGTTCATCGTTGATTATAACAATATATGATTACTTAACAGGCATATTTATTGATTAAATGATATTTTTTTTTACCTAAGACTGCCAAGATTAAATGCCTTAATGTAATCAGACTATTTCACACGATTCCAATATATATTTTCTTATAAAGATACAAGTTGAAGACTTTGAGAGCGGATACAAGAGATTACAAATAATTGTAACTAATATCTATGTTCTTAATATTAAATATTAAGCAATACTTATATTAACAAGGACAAGTCACTGGCTCGTGTCGCACAAACAATCCTCGTTGATTTGAAACTACAATAATTACAAAATATTGTGGACGCTTTTCATTGCTTGCTTAAGTGACTGACTCTGTATTTCAGATTATCAAACAAATTGTAAATTTTGGATTGTATACAATTACCTTTTTAATTTTTTTATTATGGAAAATATGTATTTCTATAACACATTTATTTTATAACTTTTAAAAAGCTTTGACTTCTTTTATAACCTTCAGTAAACACAGTGGACTAACTTTTTCAAAAAATTTACGTTCATCTTTATCCTTACAAATCACTGAGAGTTTTCTATTCATTTAAACATAATAGAAAACTGTCAGTGATTTAAATATAAATAATAAATAAACGAAACTAAAACAAATAAACAATTAAATAAATTTATAAGTGTTATAACAATGGGTAATATTGAATTTATCTCAACTTGAATATTTAATATGTTAACGGGCAATGTATGTTATGTATCAGTATCTCCTCGTATTATATTTGTTTCACGCCCAGTACCGAACTATCGTCCAGTTAAATTGAGGCCACACTTATTTATAAATATCACCTTACCCGATATTTATAACTAATATGTTATTTTACACTATATTTTAGTATTATATAAAAAATAAAAATATAATCCTATAATAGATTATATCTTTATAATTTAAACTGAACACGTCGTCTTTAAAATGAAGTTAGTGAATATATTTTGAATACTTACTAGTGGATCGATGTATGTTTCTAAACCAGAGCACTAAATTAAGCATTGCTCATAACATGATATTTATTTAACGATAAGTTTATTTAAATTAATATAAATATAACGGTACGGTTTCCCAGAGGTCACGGTTTCCAATCCCTGCTCGTATCGGTTTATTTTTCATTATATATTTATATAAATTTAGATAAATATATTTACTTTGGAATAATAATATATATTTTTACGTATTAATTTACCGAATTGTAAAATTTTTAATAAGCCTGTATCGGCAAGACTTGAAATTCAATACATATTACTTTTTAAATCAAATCCGACAACTTCACAAATTTATTTACTTAGTCTGGCCATAAATACTGTTACCATTAAAAATAAAAAAATATTAAATTTGAATTCAGAATCTGTCATTTTTATTGGATTGTTCATTGTGTTTTCTCATTTTGGCGCCAATACATTGTACATTATTTTGCGATATTAAAATGGAGTGGGGTGTCCTCCTGTCCGAAAGCAAAAGATTTTATCTCGGGAAATGAAGATAGCACCTAGCCTAGAACCATGTTGCGTGTTTTAAGAGATGACTTAGGACTTGGAGCCTATGAGACACGCACTGGTTTTTAACTGGTAAATTAAAGATGAATAGGGTGGTAAAATCGAAACAACTACTGAAGCGGTACGCAAAGGGAGGTCACAGAAAAATTTTGTTTACGGATGAGAAAAAAATTACAACTGATCAACATTTTTACAAACAAAATGACCGTATTAATGCTCAAAGCTCTAAGGAAGCTTCCAATTAGTCGACAGAGTGCAACGTGGGCATTATCCAACTTCAGTGCTGGTTTGGTGGGGTGTTAGCTATGAAGGAGTGACTGAGCCATATTTTTGTAAAAGGTCCTTCCGGCAAGACTCGGCGCCGGGTCATAAAGTTTGGTCCACTCAGTCTTGGTTGGAAGCGAACGTCTCGGACTTCATCAGAGCTGTAGGGCTGGCCCTCGTCTATGATTATGATTTATCGTCAGTTTTAGAGAGTACAGCTTGCTCTAAACGCCATGATAATTTGGAGTCCCTAAAACAATCCATACGATTGGCACTGAAGAATTTCCCCATAGAAAGAGCGCTTGCTTCTATTGATAACTGACCTCATCGCTTAAAGTACTGTATTGCAGCCAATGGATCTGTGTATTAAACTGTACAAAAGTAATAAATGTTATTTGCAATTAAAAAAATATTTTTTTCTTTGTTACAATGTTAATGGCAAGACAAGGTATACATAACATGTATTAAATACATCTTCTACTGCATTGATAAAGAGATTTTATATATTTTATTTTTATGTGTACATCGAAAGTTTGAAGTTGGTTTGTGGTGAAGTGGTTTTTGCTGTTTATCGCAATAATGCGTGTTTGGTTTCATTGATTTTGCAATTTCACAGTCTCATATGACTCCATGCTTGAATGAATTCATATATTTGATGATTCTAAAAGTATTTAAATGTTAAAAGTAGAATACATAATAATAATAAATATATAATAATAATAAACCAAATTCTATTATAGTAGAATGTTAAAAGTTTAATAATATATATACGTAGATTGAAAGCTGTTTTAGAGAATTTTTCAGGGAATGTTTGCTCTCACCTATAAAATGAAAAACTGTTTAGTTTCATAAATAACCTTGAAAAGTAGGTAGATTATGTATTATAATTTTTTTAATAGTAGATTTGTTAAGTGATTGTAGTTCTCGTTGTTTATTCGTCATGTTAATAGTTAGCGCAATGTTGATAGGCGAGTAATAATTTGATTAAAACCAAGCCCCTCTATAGAATTTAGCGAAGGGCTGGCATTTACTGTTATATTAATGTTTTAGTTCATAGCGTCTCATACTGGTACTGTGTTATTAGCTAATAGCGTACAGCTGGTATATAAAAATCATAAATAAAAAACTTTCGACGATAATAATATTTTTTCTAATAATTTAAACTTACCAAAACCAAAACCAAACTGTAAGTAATGTAATAATAAGTTTGAAGTTTATACAGTTTACCAATAGATGTAAAAACTTTGAAGTTCATGATTTGTTTTTAAAACGAAAATAGAATATAAGTTCCGAAATTAATAACAGTTACCTTTTATTAAATTTAAATAATATATTTTTTTCTCTTATAAGTAAACAATATTGTAAAGTTCATTTTGAGAATTAAATTCTTTAACTCAAATTAAATAAACTAAGTTTTACATGTCAACGGTTCCAGGGTATACCTCGATTTTTTTTTAAATAGAATTATTTAAATATTTGAAATCAGAAAAAAGCGCTGATTCCAAATATGTATATAACTCAATTTCAAAAAACTGTCGCTTAGACAAATTAACCCTGGATACGTCTATGTAAACTCAATTTTATATTATATTATTTTTATTAAAAACTGTCAGTATTGTCGAGTGCTGTTTATTTTTATAACCTCAGTTAACAGTTTAATCATAAATAAATGATATAACTTCAAGGCAACTTAGCAGTTAAATTTAATGCGTGTATACTAATGACTGTATGATTTATGAGGTATAATGTATGAAAATCACTCAATATGTCGTAGGTTAATGAAATACAATTAATAATATCAGTTCTTGCATTTCAAAGCGGATTTTGGATGAACCAGGTCAGATAAAATTATGGTAGTTTTTAACATCATCATATTATTGTCTATAAATTAAAATATCTAACAATCTTTAACTTAACTTGACTTGTAAAAGTAAGCTCTGACCCTGACATCGCTTGGGATTATCCGCCCGATTTTACAGAGCAAAATTTATTAATTTAATTTACATATTTATTTATATATATCAAATACGAGATATATGCAAATGGTTAATTTAATTGCAAATTGTATTGGATGAATGAATATTAGCAGTTTTGGTTTAAAATCATATTTGTATCCTATTACTAGTGTGTGGCTGCATAGTGTATTGAGAGAGACTTCTGCGGTAAGTATATAAACACTGAGATAAGGGTCCACAGCATACTTGGTCCTCACTTCTGGATTCGACAACACCTCATACAATATGAAATTCCTCGTAAGTGTGAATTATTATTAGTATATTTAAGAATAATATGTAGTGTACTAATTTATATAATATACTCTTAAAATTTTAATTATTTTTTTAAAACAAACCTGCTGTTGTTATGGTTGTTAAAATCTTTAATTGTTGTTTCGGAATAACACTATGTTATTTAAAATATATATAAAAAATAAAATAAAATAAAAATATATATATTAAAAGTATACAAAGACGGCCTTATCCTTATCTCTTCCAGTCAATGTCTAATATTAAATTAATTAATTTCAGGTGTGCATCCTCTTCCTCGCTGTGGCACTGAGCGCAGTGTCCGCTGGCTATATCCGCAGCGGCTGGTCGTCTCCTAGTTACAGTCACAGCGCACCAATAGTGTACTCCCGCCCTTACTCATCTCACGGCGGCGGCTGGAACGGCGGATACAGTGGCTGGAACAAGGGCTGGAACGGCGGCTGGAACGGTGGTTGGAATAACGGTGGCTGGAATAGCGGCTGGAAGGGCTGGTAGACTCTTATAAGTACCGTCACCTCTGTACCTTATTAGATTTGTAATTATCATTTAATTGTTTTTGGTCTTCATTGTGTCAATATTTTATTTAACTTTAACTTTTCTATAAATAACTGTGATACGAAAATATATATTTTGCAATTATTTATTGGTTTTATTATATGAGTTATAATATATTGAATACTGCTCCTTATATTTAGTCGTTCTAAGATTATTGACTATGAGGATATTTTATTACTGATTTCGTCTACTTGCATAGCCAACATATGATGCTTAGCAAAAATAATACTCCATAAATTATGTATGATAGATAAAGCTCTAATAATAATTAATTATATTTTATTATGTATTTAATTGGTATACTCACCTTAATTAAAAATAAACTTAGCGACTGGTGAACAAGTCTACCCTGTTCCTAACTTATGAATACCCAACCAAATGGGATCGAAAATAGTCGAGCGAAATCAGATTTTCTTAAATACATATAATAGTAATTGTGGATCATAAAAGCTTAAAAACAAAACAGTTAATAATTATATTGTAAATTTTATAAAAGTAGAAAACAAAATTTTTGCTTTTTTTAAATAACTTAAGCTAGAGCCAGCTTAAAAAAATATTTTAAAAAATACATTCTACACATAATAATATGATACTAAATGTTGATAAAATATAATTGAAGCATTGAATGAAATTGTAATTATAGTGCCCGGCAATAAATATTGCACATCGACCTTTGGAAAGAGACAATCGGCTAATTTCGGCTTCGTAGAGCATTATCTCTGTCGCACGAAATTTACACAGTATGGTAACTATAAGGAGCTGTTAAAACAAGTATAAACAAGTATATTTTTATTTATTTATTAATTTATTTATTTTTATTTTATTCGTTGTATAAAAGCCACATTTTTTTCTAACGCTCAAGGCCCGCGATAGAAGCCATGCAATAGCTTAACATGCTTACATTATGTTCGCGTAATTTATTATTTAGGAAAATTATAACTGTAAATAATAAAGACCATTATAGCTGTTCTTGAAATGAGACATTGTAATAATAATAATTCTAATTCTCAGCTACTTCCACTACACCATCTGTGCTCTCAAAGAGGTCAATATCACTGTCACTATCAGCTGTATTTATCACTAGTCCATCAGTGTAATTGTCTAAACTGTGTTGAATGCTTCTATATTCATTTTCACATTTGATTGTATGATCGCAAACCTTTTTCCACTCTTCAGCGCCGATGTTTGATGTCGGCTGTCAGTGGTTTATTCTTGTTTAGTTTCATTTACGAATTCATATAGTTATTTACATATTTTCTCCGTTTTGTTGAAAGAAAATATGACCTAATAGCAAGAGCAATGTCCTACATTATAAGGGGCTGTAAATCCCATTCTTTCCAGAATGAAAATTAAGTTCAAAACGTATCCTTCAATCGGTAAGTGATCCAACATGGTATTTTTTTTACGTTGTTCTTCATTACAATAAACTATTTTTGTTTTTTAAATGGTTTACAAATTATAAAGAGAAAATCATCCTATGACCAAATTATAGGACTGCTATATGCAATATTTATTATGAAATTTGAGTATTTTAAAGTATTCTATATTTTTTTGCTACAGTGTTGTAAAACAGCACAGTTATCGATAATTTAATCCAGTATTATTCTAATGAATTCTGCAACATCTATGTGCTATATCTAGGGATTATTATTCTAGATTTCCCGTGGACGTTAACTGAGGACAGATATGGATCGACACGATTGCACAGAAAAATTGGGAATAGAACCATTTTAGTCCGCAATATTTTAATAACTAATATTTAATAGTTCAGAAAAATAAGGCTGTAGTTTTATTGTAATTTATTTGTCGTTTCTTTTTGAGAACGCTCAAAGTGGCAAATAAAAAAATTAAAAATATGTGTTAACCTGACAATTTTTTTTAAAATTTACTTTCAATAAATGTTTTTGATTTTGTTTTTCTAGTTTATTTGTCGTATTGATTATTTTTAAATACTAGCTTAGTTATTTTCTAGAACGGAATATAGCTGAACGTTATCGCACACGGCAAAATCCTCTATCTCGTTCTAGCAAGTGATGGAAAGCACTTAAACAGCCTTTTAAAAACAGTAGGTACTACCATAGAGATAAGGATCACTATCGATATCGCGGATAAGTTTACACAATGTTACATCACTAGAAAAAAAATTGTTGTCTACGAAAGTGTACGCCTTAAACATATGAAGCTCCTTCTATGCTTTAATTATTATTTTGAGAAATAGGTAGTGTGGTAGATAATGCTCTACGAAGTCGAAATCAGCCGATTGTCTCTTTCAAAAGGACGATGTGTAATATTTATTGCCGGCTACTGTATTACAACGTCTCATTTTAAGAATGGGTATAATGGTTTTTATAATGTGCAGTTATAATTTTCCTAAAAAATATATTTTTTAAATAATAAAAACAATGTTTATTAAATTATATTATTCCCCAATTAAAATAACCACTTATAGAAAAAAATGTTTTTATACATAAAATAAATATAATTAGAAAAGAAGAAAATTATACTTGTTTTAACAGCTCCTAATAGATACAGGAATGATTGTATTTCTTGCGACAGTGATAACGCTCTATGAAGCCGAAATTAGTCGATTGTCTCTTTCCAAAGGTCGATGTGCAATATTTATTGCCGGGTACTTATATATACTCTTTGACACTTGTAATTTTACAACATAGGTGATGTCGGAGACTACATTCGCGAGGAAGGTTCAGAACGTCAATGCAGTATTACGATTAATACTTGTTTTCAAATTCAAAATATATTTATTCAAGTAGGCATTTACACGCACTTTTGAATCGTTTTGTAAAACAAATATAGAATTAATTTCGGCAGTACTGCCCCATAATAAAATACCGTAAGACAAAATACTATGAAAATAACTAAAATAAACGAGTCGAGCCGTATTAACATCTGTTAATTGTCTTACTTTTTTAATTGCAAAGACGGCTGAGCTAAGTTTGCCAGCGAGTGTTGAGATATCGGGGTTCCACAGGAGCTTTTTATCTAAAGTTATACCCAAGAAAATTGTTGAGTCAGTCAGTTCTAACACTTCATTGTTAAGGAGTAAACTACAATTTTGACTTTTGACATAAGGTAGTGTAAATTCCATGCATGTAGTTTTTTTAATATTTAAGTCTAAATTATTAATTTCGATCCAATGAAAAACACGTGACAGAGCACTGTTTACTTTATCATAATTAGCCTTATTACGACCAACATTGAAAATAAGCGAGGTATCATCAGCAAAAAGTACAATGTCACATAGTCCTTTTACATAAAAGGGCAAATCATTAATATCATTAATAAAAAGGGGCCAAGAGTAGATCCTGGTGGAACACCCATCTTTAGGTGAGAATCAGCCGATTTACAATTATTAACATCAACCGTCTGAACTGTTTGATTTAGGTAAGAGAAAATAAGATCAAGCGCAGCTCTACGCACAACATAGTGGTTAAGTTTGCATAGTAATGTTTGATGGAATTGCAATCAAAGGCTTTAGATAAATCAAAAAACACCGCTATTACATTCTGTGACTTCTCCCATGCGTCGTAAATGTGATTAAGAAGCGTGGCACCCGCATCAGTTGTTGACTTGCCTTTGGTGAAACCAAATTGTTTACTATGCATGATTTTATTGCTGTAAACAAATTCTGTCATTTGGTTGAGAATAATTTATATAATATTAAGAAAAATCTTAAGATTGTCTAAAAGTTTCAGAGATAAGCGTTTCCGATAAACACAATATTTGTTGAAATGGATGTGTGATCTGACGAGGATAGATAATGTAAGAGATGTGTATGTAAGTGGTATTTTGAAAGTAGTAGGTACCGGTGATAGAACAAAATGGAATTGTTTGTTATGATATGATTTGGTATTGTTATGGATGGTAACGTGTTGAAATGGGATGACATGGATGATAACGTGAAGCATTTTAGGTATAAATGTAAGTAGTATATATGAGAAGAGGTCAACTGAAGACGACGGGGATGGAGTGCGTGAAAAAAAGAAAGGAAAACCATCAAGGCTACACCAAAATAACACCGAGATGTTTGGAAGAAATTATGATATTGCGCCGATCTCAAATAACTAGGATACAATAAGTGTACAAGTGCTAGTGCTTAAATATTATTTTTATTATGTTTATTTAAGTGTTTTTATAATTAAATTTTGATCATTTATACTAGTAATAGCCAAATTTATCAGTGTTAATAATAATTTGTTGGAAATGAGTTCATACACTCTATAAATCAGTACTACACATACCTGCCTACCTATTAATTTTCTTTAAGAGTACTTGAACATTATCTGGAAATCCTATTTATTTTTATCTACTCCAGTTTGTGATTATGGCGACCATACAGTCCATTGCCGAAACTCAAAAATCATTAAGTGCAGATCTCATGGCTCGTATGGCAGATTTTGAGAATCAATTAAGTGGTAAAGTGTCACCCAGTGTGGATTCGGTGTCTCGCTTGAAGGAGGAATTCTATTCTTTTAAACAACATGTTAGTGGTATACTATGTCTACTCCAACAACAAGTTGAAGAAATAACGAAAACTCTTGAAATCTCTGAGTCACGGCATCGGAGTAAATTTCTTTTACTGAAGGGTGTTTCTGAAAGTCCAGGTGAGGATGTTTCAAACAGTATCACATCAATTTTTTCTGAAAAACTGAAAATTACCTGTAAAACTTCTGATTATGTAAAATCATGTACTCGCTTAGGCAAATTCACTGATGACAAATGCAGACCGATACTAATTAAATTCAAGGACCGGAATATGAAGACAACAGTGTGGAATAAAAAGGCTCACCTGAAAGGTTCTCCCTATGTCTTAAGCGAGTACCGCACAAAATACAGACAAACTTTGTTTACATCTGCTCGCAAACAGATTGGAATCAGGAATGTTTGGACACACAATGGTACAATTCTTGTCAAGCTTCCAGCAGGCAATTTGAAGAGGATCCACACCCAGATGGAGTTAGATGCCATCCTACTAGAATTCCCTGTTACTGATTTGGAACCAGCTAAGTCCCCTTCAAATATTCCCATGCCTGCATCTAAATCTGTGGTTGGACGTACTAAGAGAGTAATAAGTAAGAAGAAATAATTGTTTTCTTAGTGTTCATAGTTATCTTGTGGTGGTTTACTTTTTATGCTTTATTTAGTATGCTTAGTTTGCTTCTCTTGTTTCTCTTAGTTTAGATGTAGATGTTAGTGTTCAGTATGATATGTATGTCTTATATATTTGCTTCTGATTTTCTTAGCTAATTCACCTATATTTAATAATCTAGTATCATTAAATTTCTTCAAAACATATCTCACTGCAATCTATGTTGTTGTGTTAGCACAGATGGAGTTAGATTACAATAACTATAGTGTCTTGAGAGCTCTAATCACATTTAAATCAATTGTGAATTTTGAGAATTTTAAGTGCCTTTTATTTTATAACGTGTATTTATTCTAAGTTAGTTATTTATTTTTTTTTTTTTTTTGACAATTCATATTAGTTATAATTTCTCTAATAAATAGAAGTTGACAATTACTTTTGTTGCATCTGACAACAAGAGATCTGTCAATCGTATTGTGAGCGGTATTGCCATATACGATATATTTTAATATTTTTGATAATATTAAAAGTATGTAATGTATATTAATTTAACGTTTATCCATAATAAATTGCCACTTATTTTATTATATTATTGAATTGTTAATAATTAAGTTTGTACGTTTAAAGATTATTATTATTATTATTATTTTTTTTTAACTGTTTATTTTTTATTTTTTTGTGTTAATTTAGCTTTCAGTGTTCTTTAACACAAATGTTGTCGGTTTTTTACAAGCCATATATATATATATATATATATATATATATATATATATATATATTTTTAGCTTGCATTTACGTTTAATTTTTGCATGTTGTTATTTTATTTTTATTTTATTTTTTTTTTAAACTGCGACAGTCTTAATTACTTGATTTTATGGCAGGTTGTGTAGTTTATTATTTTTAGTTGTTTTTTTTTTATTTAATCATAAAATGTTTTGTAACATATATTTGTTATATATATTTTAAAATATACAATCATTTATAATACTTTATTTATAGAATCTATTTATTTATTTAGAAAATATATTATATTATTATTTTATTTACGCCTTTACAATGTCTGATAGCGAGTCTTACTACTCTGCTTGCGACTCTGGTTCTTATCTCTCACTAGATTCCACAGATGCTTCCACCCTTAGTCTAAGCGATGAACTCTCTTCTAATCTATCATTAAATATAAATTCTTTTAATTGTTGTCACCTTAACGCACAAAGTATTCCTCAACATTATTCTGAGTTAATAAATACCTTTCGTGATAGTAAGGTACATGCAATACTGATTTCGGAAAGTTGGCTAAAACCTAACTTATGCTCCACCACTTTCTCGTTACCTGGTTTTGTGCTAATACGATGTGACCGTACTGGTAAACGAGGTGGCGGAGTGGCAATATACCTTCGAAATGAAATTCCCTATACTATCTTAAACATTTCACAGTCTCCTTATTCTGCTTCTGCGGAATTTCTTTTCCTGCAAATTTCCCTGAGAGGAGTTAAGGCCGTTCTTGGTGTCGTGTACTGTCCTCCTTCCACTGACTATTTTTTTGATTTAGAGACTGCTCTTGAAAACATTAGTTCTGAGTACATACATCAGATAGTTATGGGTGATTTTAACACTAACCTTCTCTTAGATTCTCCTTCTTCTCAAAAATTAAAGTCTATTCTTAGTTCTGTTAGTTTGAACATCTTACCTTTGAATCCAACTCACCTTAACTTTAACGTCCCTGACACCTGGATTGACTTGATTCTCACCGCATCTTCCGAGAAGGTAATAAATCATGGTCAGCTACTTGCTCCTATTTTTTCCAGACACGACCTTTTATTCCTCTCCTATGACCTTAAGCCTCCTAAACTTAAGCCTTCAGTGCTGCACTTACGGAGTTTTTCAAAATTAAATATTGATAGCATCTTAAACGACGCTAATAATATAAATTGGAGTGCGATTTGGAACGTGGGGAACATTGATGAAAAAGTTTATCTCTTAAACAATAATATCTTGAGCCTTTTTGATAAACATTCGCCAATAAAAACAGTCAGGATAAAACATCCACCTGCCCCATGGATTACCGATGATGTGCGAGCAGCTATGCGTAGACGGGATCGAGTTTTTCGAAAATTTAAACTAGATCGTAGCGTGAGTAATTGGGAGCGTTACAAAACTGTTAGAAATCGTTGTAATCAGATGGTAAGGGATGCCAAACGGCTACATATTCATAATAAACTTTCAAACTCGTCTTCGGCAGTTACATGGAAGTTTCTTGAAACTTTAGGTGCTGTGCCATCTAGAAGTGGCACTTATCCAACTTCATTTTCTTCTAATGAATTGAACATTCATTTTTCTAAAACTCCTATTCTTAATAATAACATTAAATTAAAAACAATTTCATATATATCTTCCTTGCCAAACCTTGTCAATGTTCCATTTACTTTTACTTTAGTCTCTGAGGAAGAAACTAAAAAAGTGCTGCTCTCCATTAAATCTAATGCTGTTGGTGATGATGACGTTAGCCGGTTCATGATTGTCACATTACTTGATTTTATCCTACCTACTCTAACTCATATTATCAATATGTCCTTATCCAATTACTATTTTCCTAAACTTTGGAGGAACGCTCGTGTTCTTCCTTTACCAAAAGTTCCTAATCCTACCACTTGTAATGAGTTCCGTCCTATATCCATATTGCCATACCTTTCTAAAGTCCTTGAAGCAATTGTTCACAAACAATTTTCTAGCTACATTTTAAAGAACAATCTTCTAAGTAGTTATCAGTCTGGCTTTCGTCCGGGACACAGCACTGCCACAGCTCTTCTAAAAGTCACCGAAGATGTTCGAGAAGCGATGGAGCGTGGTCAATTAACTGTATTAGTTCTTATTGATTTTTCTAACGCTTTTAATACAGTTAATCATGACTTATTGCTTGCGCTTTTAGGACATCTTAATGTTTCTTCCAAGGAGCTAAACTGGTTTTCCTCCTACCTTCGGGGTCGCCAACAGGCTGTCTGCATTGACAAAACTTTGTCTATGTGGTGCAGCTTGGTATCTGGTGTCCCCCAAGGTGGTATTCTCTCCCCTCTTCTTTTTTCTTTGTTTATAAATTTAATTACTATTAATCTTACTTCCCCTTACCATCTGTATGCCGACGACCTACAATTGTATTCTCATGCCTCACCTGATGACATTAATTCTGCTATTGAGAGTATTAATAGTGATCTGATACATATCCAGGAATGGTGCAACGATTTTGGAATTAATGTAAACCCACAAAAGTGTCAAGCCATAATTATCGGCAGCATGCACGGTTTAACTAAAATTAATAATTGTAATGTAGCACCAATCATATACAATGGCGTTAAAATACCTCTTACGTCATCAGTAAAAAATCTGGGTCTTCGTATGGACAGCACACTTAGTTTTAATCCCCATATAACTGAGTTATGCCGCAGAGTTACACACTCATTGCGTTTACTTTATCGGCATAAAAACTTTCTACCCATTCGGACCAAAACTCTGTTAGTGCAGTCTCTTATTCTTCCTCTTATAGACTATGCTGATGTATGTTACTCTAATATCTCTGAAGGCAATCTAAACAAATTGGATCGCCTCCTCAATAGTTGCATTCGCTTCATTTTTAATTTACGCAAATTCGATCACATTTCAGAATATCGTTCTAAGCTTAAATGGCTTTCTATCCGTAAAAGAAGAATTTTAAGAACTTTGTGTCAGTTATTTTCGATTTTAAACAATCCATGTTCTCCTCATTATCTTAAGTCCAAGTTTCAACTTCTGCGGTCAACTCACGACTTTCATCTCCGTTCTTCAACAAACCTAAGTTTATTCATCCCTTCGCACCATACTGGTTTTATGTCTAATTCCTTCACAGTACACGCCATTAAACTATGGAATAGCCTTCCTGACATACTTCGACGTGCTCCGAACAGACAAGTTTTTAAGAAACGCATCACAAAATATCTACATGAGAGATCATAACATTTGCTTAGTTCATTCATATCCTATCATTACCTATATTTATAATTACCTGTATAATTATTGTTTAAGGTGAATTATTAATTTATATACTTTATTTATTTTATTGTATTATATATATATATATATATATATATATATATATATATATATTTATATTTAGGTATTTATTATTAATATATATTTAGTTTATATTATTGTTGTATATGTATATATTTATTATATATTACCTATAGTTTAGTTTATTATAGCACCTTTGTTATTCTTAGCTTTAAGTGTTTTTAGCATTTTGTTCATTTATTTTGTACCCTCATCGTTTTATTTTCTGTTAGCTGTATTGGTTGACTGGTAGAAAATGCTTTAGCATTAAGTCCGCCCATTGTATTTTATGTTGTACAATAAAGTATAAATAAATAAATAAATAAACTAGGATGAGGACAAGTAGAAGATTAATTACCAATAGTATGGGATGCGAATAATGAGAAGTTGACATTTTAATATACTGTTATTTAATATTATTTATTGAATCCATATTCAGACAGTAATTTTAATCAGGAATCAAGAAAATATTAGTAGAACCTCGATAACTTAAAAACCTCTGTAATTTTGAAAAGTTAAATTAATAAATTCAATGTTGATCCTCTATAACTTATTTTTTTCGGAGCACTATTTAACTTTAACTATATTCCAATTAAGGAAGAAACAATATTTGAACACATGCAATCAATTCAAAATATTATATATATATATATATATATAATATTCTGTTTACTGTATGTATGTAATATATGCGTTACAAAGTATAATGGAAGTGGTTCTTGTTAGTCCTAAAGAAGTCGGAAGACAAATGTTATTATCTTTTTTCAATAATTATCTTAATGACTACGTTATATTATAACAGGAGTAAAAAAAAGATAAAAATATTAATTATATAAATAATTACATTAATTATATAAATATTTAGTGATTTAAATATAGATTTTATATCACTAACCATTTTTAAAGAATTATTATTTTATTTTTTAACTATGTTCTATGTTTGCAAAATCCCGAATTTAGCATTTGTAGCATTAAAATTTAATCAAATATGTATTTTACATAATAATAATAAAATGTGTAAATTTTTGAATAACTTAATAATAATATTCTGAACATGAAGATTTTTTATTCTTTTATGCAAAGGAATACAAAAACTTCCTCGCTACAAGAAGGTATACATACACTTTGTATAGTTAGTACTAGCTACAAAAAAACCAAAGTTGTGTTTGTTCCTACTTAATATCGTAGACAATTACTTAGCCACCAATTCTATACGCTTACTTATTGTAGGGTGTTTTATTCATAATAAAGCATAACAAAGTTATATTACTTTGTTTGTTTTGTTTGTTACCTTTCAAAATCTGATAAAATCAATATTCTTGGTAATAAGATTTAAAAATCCTGTAAAAGAAATAAAATCCATCACTGAGGAGACCCCTGCCAGTTTATTATAATTATCGTATATGTATTGCTTTTGTATTATTTTTGTTTTTTAATTCATAAAATAAAAAATCTGTGTCTTTTCGTGATAAATTTAGGCTTTGCTAATCATGGTTTATTTAAGTATATGTAAAACAAAAAATCTTACCTATGTACTTAAAAATTATGATAATGTTATTAAAAATAGTGAAAAATACGTATAAAATCATGCAAATAAAACATAAGCTAACCTTACCTGTAACTTGACTCAAAAAAAAGTGAATAACTCTTTAATGGGACAATACATACACTTCTTCTACTAGCTTCCAACAAACTTTCAAGTGTAATATTTGAACATTTAAAAACTTTAACAATTTTTAAAAAGTAGTTAAGGACCATTTTTGGACTAATTTGATATCTGAATAATAAGATGATAATACACCATGGGTATGAAGCGGTCACTGCCAGGCTGCTTAAAAATAATAAAGTATTTGTGTAATTTGGGCTTTGTGTGTGACTTTCTAAATTTCCGATTTGATAGAAGCTTCAGCTATGAAAAAATTGTTTGTTTAAAATTTACTTTCAATAAAGATTTAGATTTTTGACTAAGATTATTATTTTATATATTTAATATTTTTAGCTCTAAAATTGCTGATTTCTCTATATCTACCAAAGATTATATACAAAGAATATTACTTGACATAAAATATGACATATTATATTTAATATGAATACTTATCACAATGCAATTATAGTACGGTTCAATCAAAATAAATCCGACATCACGTAACCTTATTATGATTTATAGCACACATTAGCGAGACCCTCGCCTGACACGACCCACGCGCCGCCTTGGATGGTCAATAATCTTTTTTGATTTAGAAATCATTATAAATTTGTAGAAAAAACGATTTTTTTTTAATATGTAAAATAGACTATTCATTTTTAAAGTTTGTCAGCTACGAATAAGGGCTATGTCCTTTCATGTATAAGGAACTTTTTAGCAATATTTGTATAACTAGGTTTGGGCAGTGACTTGCCCCGAGCGAAAAGTCAATGTACCAAAAAAAAATATTTTTTTTTTTCGAGAACAGATTATTTTCGGACTGAAAGGTAAGCAATGCTATTTTCACTCAAGTGTATTGAAGGAAAATTTGTTGATTATTTCAGATAAACTGGACGCTATGCATTACTTTAGAAACTAGGTAATTTAGAATTTCACTTAATTTTTAATGTGTTTTAGATTTCAAGGCTGGTACCCTAAATGTTTCTAGAATAAAATGTAACCAATGTAGTTCTACAAACTTACAACTACTTTTCTACAACTACTTTTCACTGGAATATCGTCTATCTTAAAATGAAACTCCCATTAAAATCGGTTAAGCCGTTCTTGAAAACTAACCGCTGATTTACCCCAGACAAACGGAAAGACACACAAACAACAATTTTCGAAAAGTTCTTTTAGCCCTCTATATATCTATATATATTTATTTATTTATATCTTTTCCACTATCAATATTTACTAGAGATCACCTGTCTACGTCAAAGGGAAGGTTAGGAGGGTCTATTTTGACACCATACTTATCGAAATAATAGCCCTTATGTAAACACACTTCCTAGCATAAAATTAAGGCTATGAGAAAATTAAAGCTATAATTACAAATATAGTTAGTTTACAATCACAGACACACAACTCAATTTAATTTTTATGTGTATAGATAAATTATAATAATGAGTATATATAGACTGTTTTATGTTATTGTGAGGCTGTGACAGTATATAAGCTCAGAGATGAACTAGCACTTCATACTTGGTTTTCAGATCTGGATTCAACAGCTCGTGCAAAATGAAATTTTCCGTAAGTAACACCTTCATTATTAGATAAATAATGCACAATAAATAAGTGTCATTATATTTCACGATTGACACAATGAAAGTTTTATATATTGTTGTCTTTTCCAATATTATTTATTATGTTGGGAGTTGAGGGTATTTCCATACTTGGTAAACAAGTGCAGGATTTATGAATTATTGTATCACACTTATTTGAGAGCGGAAGCTCTTTAGGTGCGAATAGTGATTGATGATGTGATCTTTGAGTAACCTATTTTTTATTACCTTATCCTTCCTTATAACTGTGTTAAATTTGACCTTGTTATTACATTATGTGAAATATGTCGTAATTAATTTGAATTCTTCTATATTTTTTAATTAAATTTTGTACATGCTTCCTAAAAGTATTATTTATTGGATAATTATTCCAGATTTGCTTGTTTTTATTTGCCGTGGCACTGAGCTCAGTGTCTGCAAGCTACATTCCCAGCGGTTGGTCATATCCTACCTACAGCTACAGTTCACCTGTAGCGTACCCTTACTCCTCGTACAACCGCTGGAACGGTGGCTATTATGGTTGGAACCGCGGCTGGAACGGAGGCTGGAATAATGGCTGGAGTTGGTAGTCTTCTAAGAAACCTGCCGTCAACAACCCTACTATCGTCTATGTGTGTTGGTGTTTGAATTTATTTAAAATCAATCTGTTTGGCTGATTCAGTTTTCAAGTATTAAAATATAAATGAAAAAAAACGATAAATTCCTAATTGACATGTTGGTTATTATGAAATAAATATGTTTGTAATTATCTTAACTTATCATTATTAGTGCCCTGTATTTAATAAAAAACCTTACAAACGGGTGGTAGGGCTTAAGATCACAGCTGCTCATATAACTCGCGGCATTTACATTTAGCTCTGAGCGAAATTTAAAGGGGATAACAGCGCATCTGTACTGTCGCGCACACAATATTTTTGAAACATTTTTTTTTAAATTTATTTTATATTTATTATTATTATTGGTAATTTAATAATTATTTAAAAGTCGTATTGTGTTAATTTAAAATTTATAAATAAAAAAAAATGTGGATAATTATTGCTTACCTTTGGTTATTGTATCTAAGATATGATATATTAAGTTTATGAAGATTACGTATAGTTAAGATTACGTTCAAAGACACAAAGAAACCTAACAAAAACCAATAAATAAAAAAGTCATAAATAAAAACGTAACATAAAAACAAAATATTAAAAGCGATAACAATGGAGTACTCGGGTGTACACTGGAAATGAGCGGGGCGTCGTAACGGTGCGGGGGACGTAACGCGACTGCAGAGCCGAGCCCGATCAGCGCTATGTACGCCCACATTTCATCCCCCTCAATCCTATCAGATATTAAGGTGTCTAAGTATAAATGATTCGTGCCGCTAGTTATATATTTTCTACTGCTGAAGCAAAAAAAATCAAATTTGAAATGTACTTCCATTACAAAATATTTAAAGTCAACGATGATATAGATATATATATTGTAATAAAATATACTAAATGACAAAAAAAACATTTAGGAACACAGGGAGAACACGATTTTGGAATAACTGGAATCAGGAAAGTTTGTTAATTGAGATATCGTAATGTTTATCGTAAAGATTCTTCTTTGAACTTTATATGATCTGTTATATTTAAATACTCATCATGGTCTTTACCGCGACAAAAAGGGAATATCTTGTAACTAAGGTTTAAGGAAGACGTAAGTCCGTTAAAATATAATTTCTTGACTCTCGTTTTAAAAGTTGCTTTAGGCTTTGCACATCTTATTCATATCGTAGCACGTTTAATATATAGATAAACTCAAGCAATAAAATATATAATTAAGTGAAAAATATGTCCACTTAGAAATAACTACCAATAAAAGAAAATAGCTGTGCGTAATTGTTATCAGGTTTTTCTCTGTATTAATATTATATAATTTTAACCATTATATAAAAAAGTTTAGGAACCAACTGTTGCTTAATATATGTTTTCATTTTTATTCACGAACAGTTTGTATGTTTTTGTTATTTACAAATTGAGATGTTAACATGCTTAAAAATGCCTGTGAATCGGAATTTAGTGAGAAACGGACTCACGCTTAGGGTTCTGTACCGGTATATATATAATAGATCATTTTATGATAAAAATTAATAGAAAAATAAACACAGCATATACTGCGGTCTTACACACTTCTATAACTGACCATTTCACGATATTTCTGTCATTGTATTCTAACGACCCAATAAAATTTAAAGTTACGCCTGCAAAAGTTAATATAGACTATAATACTGCTGTTTCAAAATTAATGGAAAAGGATTTTCATTCACTGCTTCTCTACAACAACCCTTCTCGTGTTATTGAAAACCTAACACGAATGATAAGCGAATCAATTGATGAAAGTAAAACAATAAAATTAACCCCCAGAGGGCAACGCAACATCAAGCCATGGATAACTCCGGGTATTCTGCGTTGCATACGTAATAGAAATAGAATGCAACTGAAACTAAGATTAGACAAAGACAATGAGGATTTGCGAATCGCTTATCCGAGATATCGCAATTTCACTAAAAATCTAATTTAAAAATCTAAACGTTTACATGACCGAGAACTCTTAGAAAAATCCTCAAAGAATCCTAGGAAGTCATGGAACTCAATTAATAAAATTACTCATTACAAACCTGACAAATCAAATAACACTGAATTGCTTAAATGTAAACCAACTTCTGAAGAGTCAGTAAATAATACAAATTAATTCTTTATTAACATCGGTAAGAAACTATCCTCTAATATCACACCAATTTCAACGCCCAAATGCAATGGTTATTCCAACGTATCTACCAACCTTTCTTCATCTTTTGTAATGCTGAATACAGATGAACAAGAAGTGGCCTCCATCATACTTTCTTCAAAATCTGATAGTGCACCCGGATACGATGGCATACCTATTGCAATTTTAAAACGCTGCAATCCTAATATTGCTCCTGCAATTAGTCATCTGGCAAATCTCTGCTTTGAACAGGGTATTTTTCCGTCGGCCCTTAAAAAATCTGTTGTAACACCTGTTTACAAGAGTGGAGAGAGAACTGACCCTAATAACTACAGACCTATTTCGGTACTGACAGCCATCTCAAAAATATTAGAAAAATTAATTAACAAAAGACTAACTAACTACTTGAATAAGTTTAACTTAATTTCAAAGTCACAATTTGGTTTTAGAAAAGAAAAATCTACTGAAGACGCTGTATTGACCCTAACATCATTCATTTCCACCGAAGTAGATAAAGGTAACAAATGTATAGCAGCTTTTCTTGACCTCAAAAAAGGATTTGATACAGTTTCTCTTCCCATTCTTGTAAACAAGTTGGAACGTGTGGGAATAAGGGGAAAATCGCTGGATCTGCTGGATGACTACCTGCAGAATCGAACTCAAAAGGTAAGAATTGGTGAGTATGTCAGTAAGGAATCCTTGATATCATGTGGAGTGCCGCAGGGAAGCGTGCTTGGTCCTACTCTATTTTTAATTTATATTAATGATCTTACAAATAGTTGCCTTGTGGACGGAAAAATCATCTCCTACGCCGATGACACAGTGGTCGTCTTCACTGGTAAGTGTTGGGAGTCGGTTCAAATTATAGCTGAAAAAGGGTTGGCAGAGATAAGCTCTTGGCTTCGAGCCAACCTTCTGACACTTAACATTGAAAAGACATGCTACATTTGCTTCTCCAAGACTATAAGCACTCAACCGCCAAACGATTATTTACTTAAAATTCATAGCTGTAACCAAAGCACCTACACAAATTGCACTTGTCCACAATTAGAAAAGAATAGCTTCACTAAATATCTGGGAATTATAATAGACCAACGACTTTCTTGGCACCAACACATAGAAAATGTGTCAAACAGAATCCGTAAACTTACATGGATTTTTAAGACACTTAGACATATAACTAATACAACATCGCTTAAGCAAATTTATACTGCGCTTGCACAATCTGTAATGACCTTTTGTATACCAATTTGGGGCGGTGCGACCAAACATAAATTTCTGGAAGTCGAAAGGGCTCAAAGAAGTTTGCTTAAATCAATGTTTTTCAAACCATATAGATATCCCACATGTGATCTTTATAACGAGAGTAAAATCTTGACTATGCGTAAACTTTATATAACTGCTGTAATATTAAAGCTGCATCAAATGTTAACTTTTACACCCTTCTCTGGGAAACGTAGGGAAATGTGTAATGTGGCCCCTGTACCTTGGAGCAATTCTGTATATAAGAGTAGACAATTTGATGTGCAATCAGCCCAGCTTTATAATAAAATAAACAAAATTACAAATATTTACAACTTAAAAAAATATGACAGTAAAGACGTGTTGGTTAAATGGTTAAGGACCCTTGACTATGGGGATACTGAAAGTCTACTACGGTATACTTAAGGGTAAAATGTATGAGTAATATTGTAACGAAAACCAAAACACACACACAGAGACACACATATACACACACTCATTCACACACACGCACACATACACATACGAGAAGCACACACACATACACGTTTTAATAATTTATTTCATTTTTAGTATACCTTAATTTCAAATAGCTATTTAAGTTAATTTATTTTATTTTATTTTATTAATTAGCTACGTTAATCGCAAATTAATATTTAACTTTATTATATTTTATGAATTGATTACCTACTTTCATTGCAAATTGTTATTTATTTTGAACATATTTTATCAATAAGCTATCTAATTAAGATTGATTTCAACTGTTATTTAATTATAATTAATTCTATTTATTAACTAGCAACCTTTATTTAAAATGCTTAATTAATTTATTTTTATTAATTTACCTTTATCTCAAATTGTAATTCAGTTATAATTTATTGAATTTACTAATGTTTCTGGAAGAGTTAGGTCTCCTGACACGGGTATCTTTATGCCTACTAGGAGACCTTAACCTCGATGTGTTTATGATAATTGTAATTGAAACGTAATAAAAATTATTATTATTATTATTATTATTATATATAAAAAACTGCAAAAAAAAGTACGGAACCTGTATGGGTGCTTCCTAAAATAATTATTTTATTCCAATATTATTATTTATTTTTAAAGTGAATATATTACTAAATGTTCCCTGAATATTTGAAGCATTTACCTGTTGTCGTTATTAATATCAAGCAAAAAAAAAACACGATGTATCAAATAGCATTTTTACTCTGTTTTAAGTATTGTTGTTGTAGCGTCAATAGAAATACACAATCTATAAATATTTCTACTGTTTACCTATCACGGTTCATGTGATAGTCTCGGGGTAGACAGACGGACAGCAGATTAATACTAATAGGGTTCCCTTAAGTTAAGGTTCTCTAAAAAGGGTGTTAGTAGGAATCTTAAGAACTATGTTTGCGAATCCTTTTGCCCAGTTTTTTTTTATTATATTTAATATATAATAATTAGATAATTTTAAGGATGAGTAATAATTAATATAAATATAGAATGAAAAATAAACCTGATACGGGCAGGGACTCAAACCCGCGACCTCTGGGAAACCGTCCGGGAACCGGGAAACGGTTTCCCAGAGGTCGCGGGTTCGACTCCCTGTCCATATCGGTAAAAAAGCTTAACATGGCTATACATCTATAAACCTTACCTATACATAGCAATATATAGGTAATAGGTATATGTATAGAAATATATAGTGATAATTTTGACTGATAATTTGAATTTATGTATATTATTTGTATATATTTTTTTACACTATTAATTTAATATGTTGTTGCGATTAATATACATCCATGGATATAAATTTCTATTTTTATTTTATTTATGTTTTAAATATTTTAAAACATGTATAGCCATGTTTAGCTTAAAAATATAGAATGAAAAATAAAACGATATGGTAGCTCAATTGGTAGAGCGACGGGACGATTTCTTAGATGTCGCGGGTTCGTACCCCTGCCCGTGTCGGATTTTTTTTTCTTTTTATGTTTATTTAAATTATTAGATATTTTATTTTTGTTATTGATTAATGTTTTCTTACCAAAATATTTAATATGAACTAGATTTCCATATATAAATATTAGTGTCGGATGTGGCAATGTTATATAAAGCTAGTTTGAGACTACTCTGTGGCCCGTGAGTCATCAATAATTGGTCTTTAGATATTTAAATACAACCGGATCCATAATGCAATTTACTAATAAATAATATATTGGGTAATATGCCAAAACACTTTAAGTGATAGGTATATAGTTTTAATGTTTTCGTAGGTGGTCATAGAATTCATTTTTTTTAAGATTACCAGCACATATTCGACATCGCTCATACATTCCAAGACCCAAAAAGCCAGGACGAGTAGCTGGTATTATTATATTTTAAAATGTGATGACACGAAATTCAGGATCCCTCCCCACCACTTGTCACACAATTTCACACTTCATCTACCCCTCCCCCCTCCCTTAAACTGTGACATAATTCATGAATGACTCCGAAGGAATGATTGGGCTTCAGCGTTCTCATTAACCTTAATAAACTAATCACGCATAGTGTGAAAGTTTTATTAGTACCACAATTATTTTGCAATTCTGTAATTAATTGCACCTCGATGACTGATTACGAACACCCACCATCACCCATCATCATTCATCAATTCTGTTACTAAGCAAAATAAGTTTAATATTAATGGAATATATTTTAAGCAAATAACTACGAAAATACTGTTCTCGCTACAAATATCATAACTTAGAGAACATTTATAATACTAATAAATTATATGATGATTGATCACACTGAATAACGTCTCAAGTTCGAACTTTTTAATGTCATATGCCTGATATAAAACAATAGTTATATATTTGATCTAACGATAAATAATATATTTCTTATAGTACTTTAACTGCACCTCTAAAATATATACAATACACATAATGAGTCTACATTATTCTTTAATATCAATGTAATAGACGACAGGACGAAGCTTCTTAGCAATCCATGGATTCACCGTGCGGGTGCCGGGCCCATCGCGTTGCAAGGAGAGGAGTGCAAGCAGTGCCTGGGACTTGCGACCCAGGAGTAGGTTTAAGGGGCCCCTTTATTATGCGCAAAAACGCTCACCTTCACCCTCCACACTCCTCTCCCTACCTAACCAAATTTGGAAAGAACCTACTAATGCCGCCTTTGAAGTACGTTCTAGAAATGAACCGATGCTTGTTCTAGAAAGGCCAAGATCTTTAAGTAGGCTATAGAGAGATTTTGCTGTTATACCTCTCGCTCCCACTTCTACCGCGTATAAACTAACTATAAATTTATTCCTGATCAGTTCGTTGGTTAGTTCGTAATACTTATTGAGCTTGAATGTGTGATCCCTTGGGATGTTTGTTTCCCAAGGAACAGTAAGCTCCACAAGTATCACGCGCCTCAGATGTTTCGAATACAGGAATATTCGAAATCTTTTTATTTAATTATTCGAATTATTTTTTATTTGGTAATGTAAGAATGTAATAAAGTTTAAAATTCAAATCTAAATTGTTGTGTTGACTGTCCAGACTCCGTGGCGCCGCGTCGCTCTTTAATAGCAATTTAAATTATCAGGATGTAAATTTATTTCAAACCCTAACTAAAGATTTTTTGATAATGTTGATAGTGTGACATAAATTATATCAATTTTATTTATGAAGTTAAAAATGTTTTAATAAGAAGAGGTAAACTCTGATCAGATTAATTTCTATAAACAATATTATGTCATGTTCATAAAAAATGTAGGTTTAAGGGAGCCCTTTATTAAGCGCAAACACGTTCGTCTCCACTATCCACACTCGTCTCCCTACCTAACCAAATTTGGAGAGAACCTACTAATGCCGCCTTTGAAATACGTTCTAGAAATGAACCTGTGCTTGTTCTAGAAAGGCCAAGGTCTTTAAGTAGGTTAGGAAGAGATTTTGCTGTTATACCTCTTGCTCCCATTTCTACCGCGTACAAGCCAACTATATTTATTCCTGGACAGTTCGTTGGTCAGTTCGTAATACTTATTAAGCTTAAATATGTTATCCTTGGGGATGTTTGTTTCCCAGGAAACAGTAAGCTCCACAAGTTTCACCCGCCTTAGGTGCTTAGAATACAGGTATAAGTTCGGTCTGGATGACGAAACACCAACATCATTGGGATTGTGTAATGCTTTTAATACATGTCCATCATGAGAGTCCAATCAGAAGCCTAAAATAGAATAAGGCTTCGGTTTTGATTTTTTGGAGGAGTGCGTTAACCCGAGCCATAACTTCCATGTCTTTAACAAAAGGGTTTTATTAATATCATAAACGAGGAAAGGCCTATTTAGACGTGATGTTAAAAAATAATCGTATAGCCAAGCTTTTATGACGTTACTTATTGGTTGGTTGTCTACCTTTTCGAAATCATTTAAGCTAAAGCTATCGACTATAACATCAAACGATGGAGTACAGTCTTGGTAATCTATTTTTTTACCTAAAAGTTTAAACGAAGCTTTGAAAATATCTATAAACATGTATAGCCATGTTAAGCTTATTATAGATATTTTCACACATTAATTTCGTAGTGGGATCTTTTCAATGTTTATACTATACTGCAAAGTTAGAAACATTGGTTAGGATTTTGAAAAGAAGCCTGATAGATGTCACCACCGTTCCGATAAAGACTATCACATATAGAATGCTTAATTCACCGAGACGGACCGCGATAATGAAGTTCAATTGGTAGAGCGACGGGACGGTTTCCCAGAGGTCGCGGCTTCGAATCCCGTGTTGGTTTACATTTCATTCTACATTCAACTATACTAACGCACTGACCGTCTGTTATAAGACCCGGATCGTAAGAGGTATACTTAATATTCGATTAGGAGAGGTATACTTGATATTAGGAGAAATACAACAACCCTGAAATAAACCTATGTTATAATTAAGTGGTTTTGAATGATTTTCATATTATGATGCAATAATGTCGCTAACAACCGTGGGAAAGTTATACTATCTAAGCGCGAACATCATCAGTTCATGTTGTACCGAGCCAAAGGCGTTCTCTAAATCTATCCAACAAACCGTAATCTGTCCCTCGCTAGTTCTAGCATCTTTAAGCCTTTCCGATATTAACGTATTATGTTCCAGGCATTCAGAAATTCCGGCCAAAAACCCTTTTTAGTGATTAGGCCTGAAATATCTATGATTTTAAATATATATTTGCACAGCAAAAGTTTATCATAAGACTATGTTTTCGTCATAAATAGTAAGTACATGTAAAATAACGACTACATATGAAGACTACGCGATATTCAAAGATGACCTACTAACAAATCTATGCTGGCGACCTGATCAAGGTTATCAAAATATCATAAATGTGATATTTTTGACGCTTCACATATGCAAAGAATATTTAAAAGTCTAAACTATTTTTATTGACGACTTTTCTTAGTTAAAATATTTACGAAATTATTTTAATTATTTTTAATCATTCATTCATCAAATCATTCATTCATCAGTCAATGATTTTATTATTATCTGTTTTCATAATACCTACATAAGATTATTTATTTATTTATTCTTAATTTAAATCGATATTCTCCCATTTATATTAATTAATATCAAAAATATTATAACTCGCTAAAAGTTGGATTTTACCTGTAATATGGAAATAATTTATTAGCATTCGTGAACATACAGAGAATATTTCTATATATAGATGTCAGTTCAATCAACATTGCCTAATAATGCATCCAAATATTACAAGTTTTAGATTCAGTAGTCGTTTTAAAAAATTATTTATCCAAAAATTTTGAACAATCTAGAGGCACATGAATCCGTGTCATTGTTAGAAAAAAAATATTCAGAATTATGTATTATGTCGAAGTTATACTTTTGACGGTAAGTTCCAGTTCATATAAAATCGTACAATAATTGTAATATAGTTCATCAACAGTTCATTTTTTGTTACAGGTCTGCCATGCATTGCTCCCATATAAAAGATACCCTAATAACTTCAACAAAATCGGACAAAAATACAATAAAACCAACGTGAGGTACCGCCGGGTACAAGTATTTATAAAAAAAATACTTAAATTTTTATTACCTATATTATGACCGTGAATTGAATTGAAATTGAATTAAATGATTAATTTATATAAAAATAAATAAAAATATATTTAATACTCTACCTCACTCTCGTTTATGTATAGTATGTAGACACAGTTTAAAAACACTTCTTGCAAAATATATTGATAGGCTCATAAATTAAATAATTTACAACACACTTTACATAAAGGACCCATCATTTAAATGAGTGACCGTATTATGAGAATTATGACAGAATAAAAATACATTAATTATAATATCTATATGAGGAGGCTGGATAGATGTGTTTTTGATATATATGGGTTAAATGAATTTTATGAAAGTCACCTCATGTGCGAAACATCTTAAGAGCGCCATGAATATCGTAACTAATTTAATAATATTATTATTAGCATATGCTGAGGTCTACACACATATAAAATGAAAATAAAATAAATCCAGAAAATAAAGTAATTGTAACGTGTGACCTACTTAAAACAGACTTTATTAGTTTTAGTTAGTATTATTGTATTATGTTTCAGTACGTTTAATTTGTATGTGTAGGAGCTAGAAACATTCGTAAGAAGCGACACTTTCTAAACTGGTGTCTCTTAACGGGCTATTCAGAATCTCTCATAGCTATAGCTACCCTGCGCCCTCACTATATACTACACCTTCAGAAAGCTACTCCCAAAACAGTTATTCAGCCCCAATTTTAAGGTCCACTATTTCCAAATTAAGCAACGCAGCACCTTCAGTCAATTACTTTGCAAGAGTAGCATTGTCACAGTCCGCTCATACAATCTCATACTTTGATCCTTCTACCTCTCATTTCGGCTCTAAGATTTCCTTTCCTGGGCCTTTTGTCTTCCAATCCGTCCCAGTAATTTCCGCAGCAGTAGAGTCCTACTCAACTTCCACAACTCTTGGCTACGCAACTGCGTCCGCTGCAATATATCCTGCTACTGATAATATATTCCCCAGTAATTAATTACTAACCCCAAGCACCCGGCTCCCCTTTTTATATACAAGATACTATTAGTTATCGAGATTCGATTCTACTTAAGTTATCCTTTTTACAGCTCATATAAACCAAAATATTGAGCAATGGCCTCCGATATATTACCAATAATTACGCATTTTTTGCAAGCACCCTTTTTGCAATTAGGCATTTTTTGCAGTCCTTGTATATATTAACTTTTTTTTGACTATATAAACTTACTTCAAAACGCCCGCCGAACAATCCGAGTATTTTGAACTTATTTGCCTTTTGGGAAATCGTGAATGCAATATTTTAATATAGTCGCATTTTCCCTGTACCCAAATGACATCTATCCAGACTAATAAACTTCTTAGAAAAACAATTTTATTTGCTTGCTATATATATGTTCCTGGTTTAGGGATATTTCGAAACGAGGTTTCATAAATTCTCTTCAAATAAGGATCTTAATTTTTTAAAATATTTACACGCTTTCATCATAGCTATGACTAAAACTTTAATATTTTCCTTCTCTGACGCAATAACTACTGAGTCAGACAATTTTGCAAAGAAGCGATATTTAGATTCTGTAAATAGCTATCTAGTGACAAACAATTCTCCACCTTTAAATCCTTTTCTTTAACCAGTAAAGAATGTGTAGCATTCAGAAGAAATCCCAGTCTTGGTAAAACATACTTGATCAACTCTCATTATTTCATGCTTATACTATTACTATTATTTACTTACTTATATACTTTTGCGAAGTATATTAGAATAAATTAAAAACCAAATAAGCATGGTAATAATGAAATACATATATATTTTAAAACATGAGTCGTAACTAACAAAGAGTTATAAATCTAACTTTTAAATACGATAATCCGCATATTATAATTTTTAGCACAAACAGAATACATTTTTTTGAAACATGAGATTTGCATAGCTATTATTTTAATGGTTAGGTGTTAATAATTTATTAAACATATATTTAATATACCATACAGCAGAGTAGGAGTGTCAAAGAGTTTGGTACCACAGGTTATTGTTAGTTTTTTTTTTATCAGGACAAATTAAACACATTGATCTAATCCCTAAGTAAGCTAATTATTTGCTTGTGTTAAGGGTGTTAGACAACGATACAAATACATAGAAATACACGTATAAATACTGAGAATATATTTAATAAACGACCAAACCCAGAACACAGACATCAATGCTCATCACATAAATGCCTGTCTCCGCCGGGAATCGAACCCGAGCCCCGTTGCGCCATGACACGTTAGGCGTCTGCGCTAACCACTCGACCAACGGGGCGGTTGAGTTAATTAATTAATTACTGTTAATTACTGTTAATTAATTGGCCAATTAATTACTGTAAGGCATATTCATGGTCCTATTGGTATCGTCGTTGGATTAGAATTAGTGCACAACACATATATGGCACTTTTGACCCCATTTTAATATACAGCTTTCCTATTCGGAACAGATATTGTTCACTATTTTATTGATATCTATTCAAATCATTTTTAATAGCTTAAATTACTCTTTATTATATCAGCCATCCGCCAGGGAAAATCCTATTAAAATCGATCTAGCCGTTTCAAAGATTAGCCGGCACAAACAGGACTGACAGTCTGAAACACAGACACATCATTATTTGAACAATAGCTTATAATAAAAGTAAATATACTTTCCCATGCATTTAGTAAAAAGCTGTTTATTTTGAATTAGGTGCAAACCGACATTTCAATCTTTGCTATTTATATGTATAGATAATTATTAATATTTTATATAATAAGATTAGCAATGTTTAAAAAATACACTTTTATTTTAAAACCAAACATGACACTTGCATTACTCGTAGTTTTAATGGTTAGCTTTTAGTTATTTATTAAACAAATTAATTATATAAATAATAATTTGGTTTAAAAAAAAAATATTATTTTATTCAGATTTCTTTTGAAAATCCGAACGCATTGGTTTGTAATATTACAGTATACTCTAAAGATGACATAAAGAACTTCTAACACCAATTGTCCTAAACAACTTAATATATCTTACTCATATTGTCTGCACAACACTGTTTGGTATTTTTGAAAATTACTTGGCCTTGGCTCCTGGCTGACATTTGTATTTCGTTCATGTATAAATTAATTACTTACTGAATTCTAGAAGCCGTTGGAAAACTTTATGACCCGGGCCACGGTAGAGTAGGGTCAGTGAAGTAGGACTAGAAGAGGCCGTTTTTATAATAATGTTATTAAACAATGTTGTCAGTTTTTGTTGACGGCAATGTTTTTGTTTCGTTGACGTCCAAAGACGTCGTTCTCGGCAACGTTGCCGAGTAACACCGTTAACGACAACATCGTTATTCATGTTACCGGCAACGCAATACTGGGCAATGCTAACGAAAATAACGTGAGTACGTGTGTAAATGTGTACAATCTAAATTATACCCACTAATACCCAACAGATACCCTCATCGCGAAGCCAAGGGATCACTGTTCATACAGAACGCGACAGAAAGAAAAACATTATTGCTTGCGTTAATGCTATAAAAAATTCAGATTATTTAAAGTATTCCAGCAGGTCCTCGGACCTTACAAAAAAATATATATGTATATGATATAAAGTTTGGACATATATATAATATACTCCGCCGAGTTTTACCGCCCCGTTAATCGAGTGGCTAGCGTAGACGCCTAACGTATAGCGACGCAACGGGGCTCGGGTTCGATCCCCGACTGGGACAGGCATGTATGTGATGAGCATACATGTCTGTTTTTATGGGTTTGGTCGTTTATTAAATATATTCTCAGTATTTATATGTGTATTTTTATGTGTATTTCTATGTATTCGTATCGTTGTCTAACACCCTTAACACAAGCAAATAATTTGCTTACGTAGGGTTTAGATCAATTTGTGTAATTTGTCCTGTGATATTATTATTATATTATTATTATACATATATTTTTTTATTTATTTTCCACTTTGAATTAATACTTGAGATCACTTGTGTACCTCAAACGGAAGTGTCAGGACTATTTGGATACCATGCTTATCGAAATAAACTAAATGCACTGTAAATACACTCTTCAACTCGAGATTAATACAACGAGGGTTTTAAACGCGCTCTAGTCTGAGATAAACCACACAACATACTACACCAAGTAGTATTTAAGGTAATGACTGTTTCAATATTAATTAAGCAATTAACAAACAACTAGAACCATTGCAATTACGATGAGAGTTTAGGCTTAATATTTATTAAATAATATAATAATAATAAATTAAAATACGCTAAATAACAAAGTCAAACAAATACACTCGCTAAAATACAATTCCCAGAACATACGATCGTTTAATCCTTTATACTTTAATAGGATTCTTTATCAGATTCTTTTTAATATTAAATTTAAGTTTATTCAGGGAAAAACTGAACTTCTTAGTAAAAACCTATACAATAGACCCTGAAGAAGTGACCTATTTTATGCCTATTTTAACCCAGTGGTTGCCGACGCTAGTTTATTTTTATTTCTAGTGATAATTTTGTTTATATCCTTATTGAGGTTCTATATATTTTATTTAATCGAGAAAACCCTGTCGGTTTGGGATTAACTCTATACAGTTGTTAATAATGATTAATTCATTAATAAATAATCAATAATTTCACTATTATAACAGTACATCTTAATAACAAGACTCGTAAATGAAATAAACAATCAAACTTCAAGTGATTATTTTTATTAGTTTCGAATGTATGTAAAAGAAACTTTGATTATGATTTTTAACCCCAGCTTAAAAAGAAAAGACTAAAAGAGGGGTGTTATAAGTTTCACCTGTTGATCTATGTATGTGTGTATTTATGTATGTATGTCTGTCTGTGGCAATGTAGCGGCCAAACAGATTTGAATGCGGTTTTTTCAAATCGAAATTATGTTTGTCGAAATGATTCTTAGCTATGGTCGAAATAGAAACAGTCATCTCCAAGATATTGACGTTATATTGGTGAAAGGTTCTTATGCAATATTTAGCTGTTCCCAGCGCGGCGGCATCGTCCGCGCTATATAGGAAAAAAGCCTTGTTATCCTCAAGTAAAGTACTTTATTAGGGATAGCTGTTGCCCGTGACTGCGTCCACGTAGACTGTAAAAAATATATTGATATGGCTTATGATCGTTATCATAAAGAGTCACGGGCAACAACTAGTAATAATATAAATCCCTTTATCACAGTGTTATTAGTGATTGTAAATTATTTTAGCTCTAAATGTTTATATTTATTAATATTCGTATATACCTTTATGAAAAAGTCTTTAATAATATTACTTAATACATTTATAATATTACTTATTACATTGTCGAAATTTTCACGCGGATTTCTCGTATTAAATATAGTCTATGTTCATCAGAGGGATAATGTAGGATTCTAAAGGCAAAATATTTTATTAAATCGGTCCTATTCAATTCAAACAAAGAAACAATCAAATCTTTCCTCTTTATAATATTAGTGATTATGATGATGATGATTATTAAATATAGCCTATATTCATTAGGAATAATGTAGGATTCTAATGCTAAAAGATTTTTATAAATCGGTCAGTAGTTTCGGAGCATATTCAATTCAAACAAACAAACAAATATTTTCTCTTTATAATATTAGGATAGATTAATAGAAATACTTAAACAACTGAAAATTTGTGTGTCTGTAGGTTCATTTAGTATAATTAAGAAACCAGTAACATAACTTTAAACAGCAGAAAAAAAAATATTTAGCGGTTCCCCGACGCAAAGACTTCAATAAGTACATAATAATATTATTTTTATTGATTTTAGATGTTTTTATGTATCTGGTTTTTTTATAATTTTTAATTTTATTTTGTTCAACTTAAAATTGTCGGATTTATTTGATTTTTTGCATACCTATTAAGGACCGATGAAAATGTAATATTATGAAAAAATAACTAAAAACACGCTCCTATAAAAAATATAACTAAAAAAAGTAACCTAAATAATATTAAAAAAATAATATAGGACGCATGCTTTTTTAACGTTTTTTTTAGCTTTTATAAGAGAGTTCAATCGATTTTGATTTATACTTCAACTCGCGGTTACAGATTCGTTTTTACTAAATAAAAACACATTTTTATACATACTATTTTATATACAAACATGACATAATATAGCAGGTTTGGTTAGGTTTGGTTAGGTTTGGTCTACTCTATATTACGAGGTTCTTTCATAATACCTGTTCGCAAAAGTCATACAAGTTTGTAACGAGTGCAGCGGCCCAGAGATGTGAATGTATGTTATTGTAAAGTTAATTGCATCGATTACTTTCATACAGGTTAAATTGTAATATTAAGCAAGTTTCGTCTGATAAAATGTCATCGTGATTTGAGTAATAATTAACACAAAAGTAGGTGAAAGAACATACATACATCATAACATATATTTTATTCATAACATTATTTAATCAATCAGAATAAAAAGCTGATTCTAAATATGTATGACTCTACATTGTTAAAAAATGTCGCTTAGAACAAGTAGCCCTGCAAAACTCGATATATATATTTGTGTATTATAGTTAATTTACAGATAATAATGATAATTGTTTTTAATATTGAATATATAAGACCTTTTTCATATCAGCCCTTGATTTCGTTTTGTATGTCAGCCTTGAACCGGTCACAATACCAATAAACAACTAAGGGAGTGTCGATGATCGCTTGCCGTGACCTTGTATCTGCTTTTTCGTTAAGCCTTCTACAAGCTGTTTGTTGTAAATGCTATTCCTATAGATTATTTAGGTATACATTTAAATCAAAAGTATATAAAGTTTTACCTTAATATTAGTTCAAATTTACGTAATAGTAATAAATAATAATATTATACATTTTAAATAAAAAGGTCGTTATATCCACTACCTTCACACAAATATTTAAGAATTAATTTAAGTAAACAAAGTATTAATTGATTAATAAATTGAAATTGTTGAGTGCCATATAAGAAATATTGTAAACTGTACTTAAAAAACATATTATTTTTTTGCAAAGGAAACTCGCGAGAATATGTTGCGTCAGTGTTGTCAGTGCGCGTATATATGAGACGAGCGCGTGCGGTCCAGCATTCAGCATCCCTCAGCGCTCCCAGCAACATGAAAACCTTCGTAAGTTATTTATCAACGATTTTAAATATTTAGATTTACAAACGTAGTGTTCCATTATATTGTATTCATTAATATATAAAATTTAATGCATATAATTATTATTTGTGTTTTAACAGATCCTAGTATGCGCCCTGGTGGCTTGTGCTCTCGCAGACAACGTTCGTGAAAAGCGAGGATTCCTCAGCGGATTGCATTCTATTGGTGGTTATAGCGGAGGCTATGGTGGCTACAGCGGCAGCTATGGCGGCTACAGCGGCGGTTATAGTGGTTACAGTGGCGGCTATGGAGGCCACAGTGGCGGCTACGGAGGATATGGCAGTGGCTATGGAGGCTACAGTCATGGATATGGAGGTTACAGCGGCCACTACCCACCGATAGTTAGTCTCTCTTCGCCCTCTAAATACGTGACCGTCAACAAAGTTGTCAATAGTCACCATGTGATCGACGTGCCACAAGTGGTCAAAGTGCGCAAGGTGGTGTCTGTACCTCAAGTAGTGTCAGTTAAGAAGGTGATAGCTGCCCCCAGCTACAGCTCCTATAGCAGCGGCATCGGATCGGGGTACGGCTACGGATCTGGCTATGGCAGCTATGGCGGCTATGGCAGCTATGGCGGTTATGGCTCTGGTTATCTTTCTGGACATGGTTCTGGCTACGGGTCTGGTTATAGCTCTGGCCATGGTTCTAAATACTCTAGTGACTGGTGGTAAAATCATTTCTGAAAAGCTAGTCAATGTAATTATATTTAAGTATTGTGTCTGATTTGTTTTTATATGTATTATTTAAATTAAACAATAAATTTATGTTATCTTCTTATAATATATTTTTAATACAACACGCAAAACAAGATACCTTATCCAAAAACCATTCGTTCGCGGGAGAGAAAAGTTTGAAGATAATAAATTCAAAACTATCGGGATTTCTACATAAATTTTAATTATCTGAACATAACTAGACATATTTATAGATAGTTTCAAACATTGGTATTTAGTTATATTAAATTCCTTTCTTGAGATAATTATTTATTATTTTTATTTATGAAGGTACAACACCAAAAGAAAATTTAATATACATCTTTGTGGCTGTTAGTTGTATTTCCTATAAACCTATTCGTATTTGGTTTATTTTTTAATATTTGTTTGTCGTAAATAACACTTATTTTTATTTTTTTTAAGTGAATTTCGTAAGAACTTAACTAATAAACTAGTGCAGATATGATCTAGACAAGTATCTCCCAACATTTTATATGTCATGCTCACTTTAGCCTTCCTAAAATTGTTCTGCCTCCCCATGTAACTTTTACATTGTACATGTAACTTAAACCTGTAATTAATTGGCCACCTTTTGCAGGCAGCGTCTCTACATCAATCCCAACAACATTTGTTCTAAGACTTTTAAAAATCTTAATAAACAACAAAAAAAACGAAATAACATTTTTTTCCCTCCCTCTTTTACTTATTAGGAACTCTGTATTTTGTAACAAGTACCTAAAAGGTCAACGCCCAGGCGCCATACCTACGCCTAGAGTTAATACCAGTTCAGAGGCAACAAAGAACAAATGTGGTTGGAATTGATATAGAGAGGCTGCCTGCAAGAGCTGGCCAATAAAATACAAATAACCCTGTACATAACTTATAATAAAAAAAAATATCATATTATTAACGAAACTGTAAGTAATTTTTCAAAAGATGTAATGGAAAATTTAAATTGAAATTCCAAATAATTTAATAAAGATCTTTCTCTTGATTCTTTAATTATGCCTAATAATTATTTACCGGAATTATTTAACAAGCTTTTTTTTCATTACATTTTTTAAATTAAGCATTGCACTTAAATAGCCCAGATCGAAAGAGTTAAACTCGTGTAGAGTTTATTTTCAAATTGCCCCCTTTAACAAACAAATGTACCCCGTGTCGCATGCGTACAACATTGGGAAACACTGGTCTAGCTGGTCAATTTACAATAAGCTTTTTGACAAATCAATGTCAGAGTTTGTATTTATAAAAATGTCACTTACGTCAATTACGCATTTATATAAATGTGAAGTCACGAGCTCCTATACAGTAACTAGTACTATAAAATAGGTATACAGGAGTAAATTATGTAATACGAAATTATAAATACGTACTATTACCTATGTGGTTGACTTAGTCTATATTTGTAATTATTAAATTAATATATCTGTAATATAGGACATACAAAGCCATACAATTATATCTAATCTAGTGGTTAGACTTTAACGTGTCCAAGATATATATTTCCAGTAGTCATTTTGCAATAACAATTAAGGGATATTAAGAGTAGTAGGTTATTATACTTTAAGTGTCCAAGATATATATTTCCAGTAGTCATTTTGCAATTAGAATTAAGAGACATTCCTAAAGTGTTAGGTAAAAAACATGTGCATTATGATAAAAACGAAAACAATAAAGCTTGATATTTTACCAATTAATATGAATAATAATACAAGAACTAATTTGTAATTGCCTATCCCTGCCCTTTGTACGTATCAACTCTCCAAAACCACTTCTTCAACACTTCAGAGTAGCTCATGGAGCGATCTATTTTATTATTATTATTTGTAACTAATAAATTTATATATAAATAATAAATTTATATATATAAATAAGTACTTTGTATTATAACATTCTGGATAGTGGTTCTAACTGCCAAATAGCTGGATCATGGACATAATATGGTACAAATATGGTAATAGTCAACTACCACCCTATACTAGAGTTTAATAACTACTATATCTTATAATTACCATTATAACTTGTAATATAATTGTATGGCTATGTATCCACGTCTCAATGATACAAATCATAATGTATTGGTGTTTAACCATTGATGATAAAACTGATATCAAACAAAAAAATCCAGATGAGAATTAGTTCAGTAGTTCAGGGGAAAAAGCATTAAGGATCGTATTGAAAAGACAACTTCATGAGCTGCGCTCAATCAATATGCCTTGAAAATTGTTTTGACAACTTTCGACTCACAACCATATTTATATCTATAAGTATGCCTTAAAACATTTTATTCAAAACTATTAGTAAGGGGTATATCGATGTGTGCAAAAACAATGGTGCATGTAACTTCAAGGTCCCCACTTCCGTTTGTATATTGTTAAAGGCCGAGTTCACAGTGATAACAATAATACATTCTAAATACTTTAAAATTAAAGTTAGTTATAATAGTAACTTAAGAATTACAACCCTTTGTAAATTGGACAGCGTTATAGACCTAGCAGTGGACCAGTTAATTATATTGAAATGAACTAATTAAGTAAATCGGATGCGATCACTTTCTCAAACTCAAATACTGGTACATACATATTTTAGTTTATATTATAGTATAATTTCTTGTATGTTTTGCAACGATAGATATAATTTTCAAGAGAAAGAAAATGCCAGGATAGTCGTGTTGCAAAAAAAGGGATAATCAAATTATGGTGACGTGAAGAAACTAGAGCGGCTTAAATTGACCACATCGTGATGAACTGACCTTGAACACATATTCTTAATATAGGTATTATTGTAGGTTAGTAAATGCATATTTCGGCAAAGGCAAATAAAATCCAGTTCCGATGATGTCAAATGTAGGATGTGTGATTGAATTTAGGCAGGCCGTTTATAAAACGAATATAAAAATTCTGAGGCAATCTGGTTTTTCTACTTGCTACTTATTCTAGAGCGTCTTCACAGAAACCGTTTGCAGGAGTAGGTAATGATAAACAAAAGGCTAAGGAAAACTACTTATGTACATATATATGAAACAAAAACTGTATATTCCGTATATAGCCGTTATTTCAGCAAAACATGGAAATCTGATGATAAAAAGCGATGTGCTCTTTTAATCAAAAGATAGCATCCTCTTATTTTTAGGTCAGATAGTGTATAAAATAACCATTTTATTTAAATTCTTTGTTGAAGATTTTTCTCCTGATATTGTTATTACTACTAAAATTTGATGGATGGATGGATAATTTTTAATAGTTGCAGTATATTTTATACATATTTAGTATATACCTGTATCCCTAGTACGAGTTTTGATGTTACGAAAAGTATGACAGTTTTCGAATTCGTCCAATAATTCAATGCATTGATATATGTAAAATAATCTGTTACCAATAGGGAACATGCAAACAAATTTAAATGGTCTCAAATATTTTTTTTTTCGATTACTTTTTATCATCTTATTATAATAAAATCATTTTTTTTAAATTTACTAATCATTTAGGGCCATAAAATAATTTATGAAAAGTGTAACTTTAGGGAGCGAAATTCAAAATTCCAAAACGCGCCACCATTGGTCGAAAAGAAATGTGACGTCATTTGACACACCATTCAATATATCGGCGTTTAAGTTCATACTGTGGTATCAGTGTGACTGAGAAAAATAAATAATTTAAACCTATATTTTCGTGTTTAAAGGTTTTATTAAATAATACAATTGTTTAGGTAATCTTAAAAACATTTTCTAAATACTCAAATAACTCTAACAAAACAAATACCTACAAACTCTTTTTGAATAGCAGTTAGCATGCTACTACACAATACATTTTTAAAATGTTTCTGCCTCTGAATCATTTTTCACTTCACTTGACTCAGATAAATAACTTGGTTGATAATCAGCAGATATAGAAGATATAAGATATAAGATTTCAGTAAACAATTTTCTTTTTAAAACAGATAGTTTTACTTTTAAAACTGTTGTGTAACAATGTTGTGTGTTAAATGAGGAAATGGTGACAATGCTACATTTTGTTTTTCAGCAGGTATATTTACATTGACACCTTTACTTCCATACTTCAGTTTAATATTAACTTGCACAGCTTAGTCACTTGGTAATTTATCTTTAATATGCGAAAAGCAAGGCTCTGCCTTATGATCATCACATTCAATAGGAGAAGTACTGAGTCTTGGCTGATTAATATCACAGACATTTGTATGGGCAGTACTAGGACTTACTACCTATATCACTTCTTCGTAAAGGTCACCAATTTTTTTAAACACTACTTTTGATAGCTAACTCTTAAAAGGCTTCATTAACCGTTGTCAATCTTTGCCTTTTGACTATGCACATTCTCATTCTATCAGCTGTTGTTTTTGCCACAAAAATATATAAGGAACAACTCCTTTCTTCAAACTTAGATTACATCTTTCTCCTTGTTGTTTCGTTACACATATTATATTCAATACAATTTGCTGTATCTTCCTTAACCTGAAATAAATCGACAGACCATAAAAATTGCGTAAAACAAAAAAAGATTACGGTTTTTATAGAAAGTTATACTGAAATTTGTAAGATAGGTTAGGTTAATTTTAAACTCAAATTTTCTAATGTTTAATACTTACTATAAATTTAAACTATTAGATTAAACTTATTATAAATAAAGTATACTTACGTTAAAATGATCTTCACAACCATATAAACACGATTTAGGACATATATTATCCCTTTTAATTACCGTACACCATTGTTTTTGTATTTTCGCATCTCTTGGAATACAAAAAACACTTTGTCGGGTGTTTTTCTAATATGTACTATTTTTGCACTCCGGTACTATACAATACTCGTAAGATGATTTTTATCTTCTTCCATGACTTGTAAAGCAATTAAAACTTAAAATATCTATGAAATTGCTAAAAAGTTCATAGTAAACATTCACTGGATGTATCATTTGACGTCACGCAAAGCGCGCGCAAAATGGCGGTGTTTAAACGGGTCAAATTTACTCAATGTTTTAATTTTCACTTTGAAAAAAAACTAGAATCTTTTCAAGCCTATTAATATTTTTTTCTACGATATAGAGAGGTAAATGATTAATTTACGTCAAAAAAAAATACGTGAATGTTCCCTATTAAATTTATCTTTAGTATTATTATAAGTCGTCAAGTAACGTCAAAACTCGTATTAATGGTACCTTAACTATTTTAATATAAAAATAGTAAAACAGCAACTTCTATGAATCTATGACGATGAATAAAGATTTTACAACCGCACTATATTGCAAATTAATTTATTTTTATTTTAATAATGAGGACTATTCTATCTGAAATAAAAGAGGAAAACGTAAATAAAAATATTGCGTATTGCTTGTGGTACCAGAACAAAAATTTTTATTATGAAAAATATGATTCTAAATGTATGTCATAATCCGATCTGGACACATTTGTAACTAGTTTTATCTAATGGGGATATCTAGTACATTAAATTGTGATGTTGTAGAAGACATCACGTGTTAACGGAGTTCTTTCAAAACTTGCAGAGAGACAATTTAAAATTTATGTTTACTTGAAAAGAGGTTTACTATAACATCTTGTCTTCTGCATTATATGCGCGAAGCTATTTTGTAAATTATGCTTTACTTGATTGTTACAGGTAGGTATATTATTTTTCAAATGCTTGTACAATTATTCTAATTATGAGAATTATATAAATCTTTGTTTTTCGGCAATTATGAAGGATGTTATCCACTTAGTCAGGTCACTGTGAGTTCGAAAGAATGCATAGCGTCTCAAAAATTCGATTAGGGCAGCCGTTGGTTTTTAGTGGGTTGCCGTAAAATGGCAAAATGTTAAAAATGGTAGCGGTCTGTTTGCTGTCGGCTAATCCCACAAAACCATCACCTTATTGGCCGACAAGGAATTAGTGATGAATTTTTGCAACGAAAAATAAAAGATGGTATCCACTATTATTTTTATCACTTAGCCGGTTCTTGTCACATTCTCGGGAATATAAAGGACGATTCTATTGAATCAAAACTACACGGCAGATATATGTCAGTATATCAGACAATACCATAATAGGAAGAAATACCTATTAATAAATGTTATTTCCCAGACATTTCCCTCCATCCTTTAAAAGGAATAACTTAAATACAAATGCATTTGAATTATTTCACAGATCATTAATTAGATTGAGCTAAGACGCTAAGACCAATCTTTTCAATTAGTGGATAAACATTTACAAACAACAATAACTTTATGTTTTAGATTTTCAAATTGCTCCGACGCAAATAGGTATCAAAATTTCGATATGTAAAAGGACTTCCGAAAACCATTTTGTGAATCACCCGTACTGCTAACTTTTGAAGAAAAAAAAAAAAAACAAAAAAAAAAAAAAAAACGAGTCCTCCGCTCCGCTCCTTCTTTCCGAGAGACCTTAACACAATGAGGTATGCACAGTAAACCAATTTCACAGAACCCTTCGAATAGCCAGCTATCTTATTTTTCCAACCGTATATAGTCCATATAATCTAAGAGGTTACTTTGACATATCATATGTTTGAAGTCGAAACAACTTTGTACAGGCGTAACTAACATAATTTTAATTATTGAGCTATTTTTATTGATCAGTTGTACATGTATTCTTAATCACTAAATATAATTAACAACTCTTTAAATAAAGCAAAATAATCATTTGGCGCCTAAGCACCTAGATAGGTTCATTACCGCAGTGATGCTACAATTCAATCTCACTTGTACACGAATAATCGATAAAAATGTGTAAATAATCGATACAATCGTCTTTTCGCTTTTAATATTACTCAAATTTCAGCTAATATTTTACTCTGAAGATCTTTCGTAATAAGTATGAATCAAAAGTTTTTTGTTTTAATTTGCATTAATTTTAATACTAATAGTAGGTAATCCCATTTGAATAAAATTTATAGTAAAAAAATCCCTAAATAGTCGATAAATATATACAAAAAATTGTGGCAACCTATTTATTTGACACATGCCTATTTTTTAACACATTACCTATTTAAGGTACCTTAAGTAGGTTAAAGTTACTTAAGATATTTTGTTTTGTTACGAAGAGGAAGAAATTAGTTTCAAAATATTAATTAAATATTAATAATATTAATAAATAATAAGAATTGTCCAATAAAGATTTTATTATATTTTTATGTTGGCAAAATATCTGTTATATGAATATTATTAACAAATTTAATAAAAAAGAACATAGATTCAAATCGTGACTAACATGAATAAGCCTACGGACATCATTAGATATCAAATAAAATATTAGGCTGCTTCAAAATAATTACTTTGTTTAGCGATTAAGTTAATTCCATTAGTAATTAAAATCATTTTTAAAAAGATCATGAATGATAACGTAAACTATATTGACCATGAATTCACTAAAATTCGCTAAATTCGAGGACAAGTTGCAAAACAGCGAAAACTGCGAATCGTATATATACGTACAGAGAAGCACGAAGCATCATACTACTGTGTGGTGACTAACAGACAAGTTCAATATGAAATCCTTTGTAAGTTTTCTCTTAAAACTACATATAGTTTAAAGTATTATTATATTTCACATATACTATAATTTTATAAACAATTTTCTCTTTTGCATGATGTTTTATTTTAAATATGAATAAACTAACAAATTTACCTCTTCCAGATTGTGGTTTTTGCCCTGGTTGCTTGTGCCCTGGCCGGCCCTGCCCGGGAAAAGCGCGGCTTCCTCAGTGGTTTGCATTCCGCAGACTTCCATAGCGGTGGATATGGACACTACAGCGGCTACTCCTCGCCGGTCGTCAACCTCGTACCCTCCTACAGCTACTCCGCTCCTGCCGCCAAGCTCGTCAGTGTCAACAAAGTTGTCAACAGTCACCACGTAGTTGACGTTCCACAAGTGGTGAACGTGCGCAAGGTAGTGTCTGTACCTAAAGTAGTGTCCGTGAACAAGGTGGTAGCAGCTCCCAGCTACAGTTCCTACGGCAGCGGCCTCGGCTACGGCCACAGTTATGGCCAAGGCTATGGCCACGGTTACGGATATGGTTCTGGCTGGAACTCTGGATACGGCTCCGGCTGGAACTCTGGCATCTCCAACGGCTGGTGGTGATTTAATCAATAAAATTTGTCTTCGTGATAGGAATCCTTATAAATTCTATTTATTTTCAATAAATATTTTTTTATGAAAATTTTATTTTAATAAGAAACCAAAACATCTTATTGTCTTTCTAACAGTATTATTACTATTTAAGATAACATTTTAACATTACCCATATATCGTTGGCTTAGTTATATCGTCCATAATCATTTTATTACGTTCAAAGATATATTTATCATTACATAAACTTAGCACTGTGTATAAGTCTTGACTATGTATTAACTACGTTGACATTTTGATTGGTTGTGAAGCGAGTGAGGTCAGAAATAAAGTGGCCTAATTTCTAAATGGTACATAAAAAAATTTAACTCCCGAATCTCATTGCTCGACTAATGTAAACAAAAAGCTCAAGGCAGCTTAATTATCGTTTGAATTGGCAAACCGTTTAGTTTAGTGTTCCTCAAGGACATGACCTATCACAGATTTTTTGGTTATAAACACTTGCCAGGTTCTACAATATCAATCGATTAAAACAATTGGATCAAATCGGTTCAGCAATTACGAAGGAATTCGTTTGTATTACTCAAAGCTGCGTGCTATCCCCAACACTCTTCCTTTTTCATATCAATGATATGTTGGATACACCTTACATTCATTGTTATGCGAATAATAGCAAAAGGGATGCAGTATACTCTGACCTTGCTAAACTCTCTCGGAAAAATGTCTGAAAATTCCGAAAGAAACTTATGTCTTCTTGACATAACTTATCTTGAAACTAAATTGGCTGGGCTTTTTGCACTGCTACACTAAAGTGTAGAAATTAACCAATTCAGCTGTTGGTCAGTATGCGTCCTAAATAATACGAGTCATTAACCTTTACGCATATAGGCTCTTCATATGCGTATATGCACTGACTGATTTAGGAAATTGCTATCAACAGCAGAAGAGCTTCCTATAGGTTGACTTGAGTCGCAAAATAAAATAATCTAATAAAACAAATAAACTTTTAAAAGTATAAATGAAAGAAACTAAATATCTACAGAAGTTGCCAAGATGCACTGAATTGGTCTACTGCTGGGTGATCAGGATCAAGTCAATATATTTTTTGGTAAATAGCCTTGATCTCAGGTTATTAAATAATCATTTTTTTATCTAAGCCTGTTTTTAAATAAAAGATAGCTAAAATAGGACATGCCCTACCATAATCCCCAATTTCCTTAAAATTCTTCCATAAGTAATTAATAATAATGTCATGAAAACAATAAGGGCAGATAAAAAAAATGATACTGGTAGACGCCGCTTATTGTGATCACTTTTTTTATAACAATAACCGAATGATAACATTATGCGGATGGTACTTTTTCATGCTTGTTGGGGGATTTTAGTGCACATAATAAATGATCATAATGATAAAATATGAATTGTAATCCTTTAGAATTGATTTAAGTACATATTAAGTTTCATAATAAGAAATTCTGTTGTTTACTCAAATTTTCTATTTATTTACACTATTAAAAATTTTCTAACATAAGATTCATTTGAAATATCGATCTATTGTTGTTTGACACTTGTTTTCATTCATAACCATTTGAATATAATTCGATAACAATAACGACTTTTGATCACAATAAGCGGCTTTTTTTCAAATATATTGCTAAGGAGAAATTTGTGACCCACCATTTTCGATAACAATAGCCGGCTGATAACATTAACCGTGATCACAATAAGCGGCGTCCACGTAGTAAATATATTTTTGATGTACAGAAAGGCCATCAATTTTATTACATGTATTAATTAATTGAAATTTTATTAACCGATACTAGTTTGAACAATGCGTTGTCGAAGTTTTTTAAAATTTATGAACACGTATTCGTCTCTTAAATGATAACAATAATATACAATACTAATAAAGAATAATAAGAAATATAAATTAAGAAGCAACTTTGATAGAATAATAAAAATTTATCATAAAATAATAGTTTTTGTATTTAAACTAACTAAACCAGACTAATTCTGGGCAATAAAAATGTAGAGACTGGTCACTAGAGTATCAGAGAAAAGTAAAACCAACATTCGTTACTCGCTATTTCTAAATCGTATTATAAAACCAAATGCTATTTATAGAAATGATTGGCAATAGCTATTATTACAAAACAAAACTATGTAAATTAAATAAAAATTAAAAAAGTACCTATTCATGGACTGCTTTGTCACTTTTTCTCTATGAATCTCTCTCTATGACTTTTTGTAACCAGAGTCTGATATTTTATGAGTCCAATGTTTGCTATTTTTAAATAAAAACTTTTCATTTATATTTAAATAAATTGTAAAATCGATAGCTGTACTAACTGTACATATTACGGGGATAGTCCTGTTCGTTAAAAACAGTTTTATGTAATTTTTACCTTGGTTTTAATCTCTAAGTATGTCTATTTGCTAATTTAATGTAAAAATATATATTTTTATTTTTTACTTATATGTATTAATTTGATAATTCATTGCTAAATTTTATAACGGTCAAAATTTTTCACATTTTTTTTATTAAGATATTTATGTAAAGCCATTGGGTAGTACCTATTGATGCTTTGCGAGCCAAACAAATGACTAAGCAAAACTGATGGTAAAATGCATTTCGTGAATGAAATCATTAAGACTATTGTAAGTACATTTCACGTCATAAAAAAGAAGAAATAATATTTTTTTAAAAATTCGGGATCTTTTTTGTATACATACATATCTTACAGTAGTCAGACGTAGTCGCTTCAAAAGAATTCAAACAAAAAAGCAATTAAAATAAATCATAATTGCCTATAAATATTAAGACTTCAACATCCTAAAATCCCGTCATAGGTTCGGTCACTGTAAAAAATAATAGTTATTTAGGTATTGATATTACACTAGTGTAATCAAAAAAAATAATAAATATATTGAAAATGAAATTGCAAAATAAATAATACAAAACTCTCAGAATAATATGAATAAAATTCAATTATAAATTCAAATAATTTGAATTTATTTGAATGAAACTATATTTAGTAATTTATTTGCACAAGGATGCGTTGCGTCACTGCATGGTATGAGTAGCTTATATATGTGACAAATGAATCTCGAGGTATCATTCAACTCAGAAGAGTCTACTAAATACTTTCAATATGAAATTCTTCGTAAGTATTTATAACAAGGAATAATAATGATATTACCTAATTAATAACCTATTACACAGTAAATATTGCTAAAGTTTTTTCAGCTAAGCTAACGTTTTATCATACGAAATATATATTAATTTAATGAAATTAAATGAAGTGGTTAATTAATTACAGATCGTAGTTTGTGCATTGGTGGCAGTAGCCTTGGCTGGTCCGGTCCGAGAGAAGCGTGGATTCCTCAGCGGCCTGCTCTCCTCGGTTTTTCACAGCTCCGGATATGATCATTACAGCGACTACTCTGCACCCGTCGTCGATCACGTACCCTCCTACAGCTACTCCGAGCCTGCCGCCAAAGTTGTGACCGTAGACAAGGTCGTCGACAGTCACCATGTGATTGACGTGCCGCAAGTGGTGAATGTGCGCAAGGTGGTGTCTGTACCTCAAGTAGTGTCAGTGAACAAAGTGGTAGCCGCTCCCAGCTACCTCTCCTACGGCGGCCTCGACTCTGGATACGGAACTGGCTGGAGCTCTGAAATCTCACACGGATGGTAGTGATTCTTTTACAAAAACCTTGTAAAAACTCTAAAGTTGTGGATATATCGTTATTAATATTTTACAAATGTACAGTCATTATTTAAGTTAAAAATAAATATATTTTGATAGATAATTATGAATTATTCATAGGAATAAATCCATCCATTATATCTTCCTTCCTCACAAAAGTTCTCACTACCATGACCTAAATGTTTATTCATTGGTAATTTTTTGTTTCTGAAAGTTTTTACAGAAACAAAAAATTACCAATGAATAAGTTACTAATCTATTAAGTTTCTTTTTCCTATTTGTTTATTATTTAGAGCCTATATGTTTATTATTTAGAGCAACGACTTCAATTATTACCCTAATTAAAATTTTGATAGATTTCTACAAAACAGAACTGTTATACACAACTGATACTGACTGACTTATAACTGTCGAGAAACCAAACCCTCGCCTCTGTTTTAGGCTTCTTGATATCTTCCCAGTCCGCAAAGTTAAAAACTCAAATGTATATTCTTTGAAGTTTCTATGCGCAAGAGTTCCTGTCATTAGGTAGGCCGTTTGTATTCTTGCCACAGAAAAGTACAAGTACTGTACAAGTTATACCTGATATAGGGTAAGGTGTAAATAAATAGAACTAATTAATTGCTGACAATATAGAACTTAGCATTCATAATACATCAACCACAGTGATTGATAGTAGATACTTACAGTTTCACTAATAATTTACCCAAAATAGTAATAATATTAAAATTTAGTTTATAATGTACACGGAGCACTTCAACGTGAGAGCCTTTTTCTTTGCACCGGTTTTCCGATATTCTGTAAGCGATATGTAGATAGGTCTAGGAATCCAATAGACTTTCCAGAATGCCTTGATTTCATGAATAATATCTACAATTTACAATGGATTTATAGTAAAAAAAAATGTTAAACGATCTTGATATTATTATGAAGTATCCTGACAACGCATTAGTGCGCACTATTCTTACCAAATCCACCTTTAGTAGGTATATAGATAAGTGTCTCAATCGTAAGTTCCATCACCATCAACAATAGCCTGTTGGCAACTGTTGCTAAATATTTGTTTCCGAGATCACACTACATCTGCGACGCTGAATAATATTTCTGACTATTTTTATTTTTATTTTGTTCGTATCTATGCTGTTAGCCCTGTCGGCTATTACAGCGTCACCGGGGAAGCGGGCGGGACAGGAGACCCAACCTTGAAAAAGGGGGGCCAGATGGGCTCCCATGGGAACGGCGTCCTGAGATCGCCTCAAGTAACGCACGGACCTCGGCTCAGAACGTCGTTAGTCAGGAGAGAAGCTGGGAAATTGGACACTAGCGCCCTCCTACAGCAGAGCACCAGACGAGAAACGGAATTCCAGCGCGCCAATATTCTTTTACAAAGTAACGATGTTTGTCAAACAAAGAGGATTTTTTAAAGTTTTTGTTACAGTGTCTAATTTTAGCTCTATTACTTTCACAGCGTGGCCGGGGATATTAAACAAACATGGATACTAGAGCCTATCTAAAATATCAATAATAGACTATATACCATTTCCGCAAAAAATTGGAAAGGTTAAGTTAAAATTAAAGTATTATGAAAATTCATTTATACCTTAGTTAAATTCGTTAAATATACTTTTATTGAACAAGTATTTTTTTCTGGAATATTGACGAATTTTATGTATCATTTCGTTGGGCAGATATCATGTTAAAATATCTTAAAAATGTTATAAGGGTATTTTCAGTCCTTACAATATACAACAAAATCAGGAAGGAAGTTTTGATCGGATTTACGTCCTAAAATAATTCATAATTTTATATCAAAATAAATTTATTTTTAAATTAAATAGTGACTGTACATTAGAAAAAATATTAATAAAGATATATTACTTTTGACAAGATTCTTATAAAAGAATCACTACCATCCGTGTGAGATGCCAGAGTTCCAGCCAGATCCGTATCCAGAGTCGAGGCCGCCGTAGGAGAGGTAGCTGGGAGCGGCTACCACTTTGTTCACTGACACTACTTGAGGTACAGACACCACCTTGCGCACATTCACCACTTGCGGCACGTCAACCACATGGTGACTGTTGACGACCTTGTCTACGGTTACGACTTTGGCGGCAGGCTCGGAGTAGCTGTAGGAGGGTACGAGGCCGACGACGGGTGCGGAGAAGTCGCTATAGTGGTCATATCCGGAGCCATGGAAGTCCGCGGAATGTAAGCCGCTGAGGAAGCCGCGCTTCTCACGGGTCGGACCAGCCAAGGCTACCGCCACCAGTACACAAACTACGATCTGTAATTAAATAAATACTTAATTCGATTATAATAAATATATCAGGATTTTTTGAGATTATGTTTTGTTAAAGTTATTTTTAAAATTTATCAATATTTACTGTAATAAGTTATTCATTGGGTAATATTATTATTATTGCTTGACATAATTACTTACGAAGAATTTCATATTGAAAGTATTTAGTAGAATCTTCTGAGTTGAATGATACCTCGAGCTTCATTTGTCACATATATAAGCTACTCATACCCTGCAGTGACGCAACGCATCCTTATGCAAATAAATTACTAAATATAGTTTTATTCAAATAAATGAAAATGCTTTATAGTTTATTCATACTGAGCTTTTCATATTGATTTTTTTAGTACATACTGATGTTTAAGACCATATTACAAAATAAAAAGATATTGCAATTCATAGTTACAGACAGTTTTATGAGAATCCTATTTAGATCCGTTCATTAGGTTTTTAAATATTTATCGCCACTACTAACATTGTAGCCCTTGTTTTTATTTTATATACTATATACACAAGATTTTTTAAAATTCTCCTTGATCTTCACATAGACAACAGTCCATGTGACTATTATAATTGATATACAAGAATTATAACTAGGAGATGGATGTTTGATGCACGAGATTGCTAGCAAGTATATAAGGTATATAAAGCCTTAAAGCCAAATTATTTTTTTTAAACTTCACATAGCATTTACAATACCTCAGCCTCTCTTGCTTTCTAGCTACAATAGAGCTAGGGTAGGTCCCATTGAAAAGAACGCGTAACAAACTCTCCTTCGGTGGAACAGAGTTGTGTGTATGTGTTCTTCTCTATTTGTTACTAGTAAGAGAAATATTGTATGACAATGATTTCTTTATAAAATAATTACCAAGCTTAAAGCTTTACCTGTGTTTCCGTTCTGATGGCGGTGTATCAAGGAGCAATTTTTCTATAATAATAATTAACTAAAGTAACAGGTAATGGCAATAAATTCTAGTTCGTATTCTTCATTCATACATACATTCATACTTCTTGAATTAAGGAGGACTTAATTTTGAGCTTTTTTTTCGTTACAAATATAACACGTGTTTGCATTACACGTAAATATTTAAGTAATATCATATTACTTACAATTTTATTTTTATTTTTTTTATTGTTTTCACCATGTTTTAACCTGAAACTTATAAGGGTTACATCAAAAATGATCCTCCCGAGACTAAATTCTGTATCTTTATCTCCCGAGTGAGCTAAAAGTGAGTGTAGATGGATAAATTAACAATCACTTTTAAAACTTATTATTAAATTTTCGCCTTTTTTATAACAAAAAGATGGAAGACCTTAAATTGTAGAATACTCATTCTCAAATTATGCCATTTTAGAATAATATTACATATAATTAAATCTACCGGTATACGAAACAAATAAATTATACCAGCCGATATTATACATTTTAGTTTGTTGCAAGACAAGGCGGAGTTGACGTTGGACTTTAGTAATGAGAGTATATTATGCATCGATTTTATTTTAATGTTGCTTTACTTGTCAGATAATTATAATGTCCGCTGTAGATTAGATTGTAACATGACTGTAATGTAACTAGTCAGTTGTTATTAAACGAAAACCGAAAACTCTAGCAAATTTCTAAATGTCACTTTTAGCTGGAAACTTTTTTCCACAATTCAAATTCAAATGTCTTTACTCAAGTAGGTTTTTGTATCGTCAATTATTACATTAAAATGGTCAGTATAGTCAGTCCGTGAGTAAGCTACCACCAGCTAGGAATGATGCTGAGAAGATCTGTCCAGAAACTCAACAGTTGCTCTTTTTAAATGAAATTTAACTCAAATATTGTTTAAATTTAATTTAAGTTATGTTATAACTGTGTCACATGCTTTATAACAAGTAACAAACATTGGTATTCTTCATAGTGAATCCTTTAACACGTTCACTGCGTTACGAGGTCTATAAGATGTCTTGCGGGACTTTCGTATTGTGCGGGGACTGAAATGCTGTTGTTTCACTCCTTGCGGGGGGCTCTAACTTGCAAAGTTCTTTATGTATGAGGAAGACAAATATACACATTTGTATCCTACTTGAAGGTGAGTTTATAGACATAATAAAAAAAATTAGGGATGGATTAGGTCCCTAACGCACAGTACTATAATTTTTTCATTACTTGCGTTAGGGGATATGTTAATACTCGTGGAATTATAGGCCTCGTAGACGCAAGAGCGGGTGGGGGGGCGGCGCGGGCGCTGCGTGTCTCGTTTTAGTGTTGTTCAAGTATCGATGTGAGGGAACGCGTGCACGCTTTGAAAATAACTTCGCGTAAATAAATCAACGTGTTTATATTTTCTAATTGTTTTGTTTTGATAAACAATGAGTTACCTTAAAACGAAAAAGTGTAAAAAGTCAATCGATTTTTATGATCAAATTTTTATTGTGCGCAAATCATTACGATTTGCGCACAATGTAAAAATTCAATGTGCTTACCATGTTTTAATGATAAACATTTTTTATAGTTTACAATAAATAATTAATTCGTAAAAAAACTTTTTCTATCGACAAATGACATTTTATTTAATTCCCATCACTAGTCCCTTCACATATTGCTCTATCTCTGGTTGCGGAACGAGATACAATCGATGTCTAATTTTTGATTTGGATTTGTGGCTTATTCTTATGTCATAACTGCGTGCGAACCTAGCAAAATACAGAACAGTAGACTATCTTTGACCCATGAAATTTTTAAGTATATGTCATTGTTTTTGTTGAAGATATAAATTAATTTCAGAATTGTACTTTTAGGGGACTGATTAGGTCCCCAACGCACCCGGGGATAAACTAGTTTCGAGATCTTTTAGATCCCTAACGCACCAGCTGAAAGTTTTTTAATTATGATGTCGCAGTGAACGTGTTAAAATCCTTTTCTTATATTACGAATTATAAGATTATTAGGCTTTCACAAATATTAATAAAGATTTTTAAGAAGAAATTCTTGAAAATAGCAATTTGCAAAATACTTGAAATTCGCCAGGAATGCATACATTTTTCAGACCTTTTTCAAACTTAGTATAAAAACTTGTAATGTTATACATATTAATTATCTAATAACAGTATCACTATTTCAATCGAAGTTTCAGCAACTGAAATATAGTAGGTATTATATTTATTAAACACTACACATACTACACTACACATCAATGTTAACTTTATTATCAATCGTTATAAACTATAACTTGAGGCAGAAGGGTGACCCTGATCATATAAGTAATTTAATATGTATTTAGTTTTCAAAAACATAAATATTAACAACATTTAAAAAACAAAATGATTTGTAACATTGATAGGCGCAGAACATCCGCGAGGACATCGTGTTGCTTCATCGCAAGTATAAAACCAGCGGAGATCAATTCTGATATCATTCGACACAAGTCCTCTCCAGTCTTACCTACTCCAACATGAAAGCCTTTGTAAGTATCTTGTGATTTATTTATTTATACTCTTTCCACCTTGAATGAAAATCAGTAATCACTTGTGTACGTCAATTGCAAGTGTCAGGAGGACCTACTTCGATACCAGATTTATCGAAACAACCCTTCCGTAAAAGGCACTTTCTAACTTAATGTTAAAACTATGAGACTACGCTTCAAGTCAAATATTTGAGAAGGAGAGACAGAGAGAAAGATTTTAAAAAAATAGTAATACTCTACCTTTTTCATTATTAGTAAGTAATATTCATAAATATGATTCAAAGTACTATTTTTTTTTATTATTCTAGATTGTATTGAGTACCCTGGTGGCCTGCGCTCTAGCTGGCACAGCTCGGGAAAAGCGTGGATTCCTCAGTGGATTACACTCCATTGGTCATGGTGACTACAGCCCCTATGCCCACTCCATTGGTAGTTATGGCAGCGGATACAGTGACTATTCCCACTCCATTGGTGGTTATGGCAGCGGACACAGTGGCTATTCCGAACCGTTGGTCAGCCTACCTGTGCACTCCATTGGTTACTCTGCTCCTGCTGCCAAGCTCGTCAGTGTCAACAAAGTTGTCAACAGTCACCACGTAGTTGACGTTCCACAAGTGGTGAACGTACGCAAGGTGGTGTCGGTACCTAAAGTAGTGTCAGTGAACAAGGTGGTAGCAGCCCCCAGCTACAGCTCCTACAGCAGCGGCCTTGGCTACGGCCACAGCTACGGCCAGGGTTACGGCCACGGTTATGGCCACGGTTATGGCCACGGTTACGGATACGGTTCTGGCTGGAACTCTGGATACGGCTCCGGCTGGAACTCTGGTCACGGATCAGCCATCTCCAACGGCTGGTGGTAATGTCGATCCACAAATGTAGTTTTAGCAGCTTGTGATTTTATAGTTTATTTTTGTACCCTTTATAAGTCTAGTTTTATTTATAACAAACAAATAAAGCTTCTATTTCTTTAAACAAAATATTTTTCTTTATATCCCAAATACTTCATTAAAAAAGAATACGTTTTAAAAACGAATTGCAAATTATATTACGCTATCATACATTTGTTATTTATCAATTTGTAAATAAATCTAAGAGGCTGTTTGATTTATACTTAAGATGTAGAGGTTTTACATTGGTACCCATTCTGGTACACATGAGGAAGAATCTATCAAGAATGTAAAGAAAACTTTTGAGATTCAATTATAATTTAGTAGTAATATTAATTCTTTATTGTTGGTCAGAACAAGTGTATTTTTATATTTTTAGCTCAAAAATCTTATAAAAGTCTTATAGCAATTAAGACAAAATAATAGAAAGCTATGAAGGATTAAATACATTTTACAAAAATTTACTAGCTTGTTTAGAGAATCTTCTGCTGTTGTAGTAACATCTTCTTCTTTTCTCTCTCTTTCGTTTCTGTTTCTTAGAAAGAGGGCAAATGAACCTTTGGTTCGCCTGATGAAGGCCGATCATCGCCGGCCACAGTCTTTTGCAATATGACGGATGACGTGTGTAGTTTTTAATGACTCTGACTGCCGAAAAATAGAGTCTGGCTTCGATTCCCATACGGGACAATTCTTGCTGTGATCCACAGACTCTTCCGAGTCTGGATACACTTTGTATCCGTTATTTATATGTTTGGGAAATCTCTACTGCAGGAATTGTATTAAAAATGTATATATCAGAAGATGCACAAGAGCGTTGCTGAACTTTAAAGAATAGAAGAAGTATAGCAGAAGAAGCGGTCTTATTGAAGGCACCATATCGTGTCGATCTGGAAACAGGCATAGAAAGATACAAGAATAAAATGTTCCATCTATTAATTATATTTAACATAAATATAACTCTTTCACTAACATTTACACACTAATAAATTTACTACAAATTTTTATTGGTAGTAAATTTATTTGTATGTGTAGAATACGTTTCATTATAATTATTAAAGAAATAAAATCAGAAAAAATTACCAAATTTCTTATTTTGGGAACAATGATCTATAATATTTTAAAATCAATAAATAAAAAAAATACTAACAATTTTCTAAACAAGAGTTTTATCTTCAAATAACAATAAACATTTAATAACAACAGCCTTAATTACAATATTTTAAATATTAAAAAATCTTTTCATTCACATGTTAAATAGAAAACAAATAATTATCTTTAATTGCTGGCTGATGATATAGGCAAACTTAGATTTAGTCTAGAAATTTAGTTCTTAGCTCAAACACCCGCTCCGATCTAGCGACGTAAATTTATATCAGGCGTAAATTTTAAAGCAGATAGTAAATATCCATAACTGGAGTTCCTACTTACATCATGGTAAATTCTGTCAAATTACAGATCCAAATGTAATGTACGAGCAATATTAATAATTATATATCTTGTGTTTGTAATTAGGACAATTGAAAGCTCTATATTACCGGTTTTTAGTTTTCTGGTGAATAACGTAGAATATATGATTATACAAATACTCTATAATTGTATAATCATATTTGTAATAATATTTGTATATATGTATATATATGTATAATAATATTTGTATATCATATAACCATAGTTACTATATACTGTATAGTTATCAATCTGATAACACAATATCTAGTGTGCTAATTGCAGTGACACATCACGGATCAAGATTCCGCTCACCGTTAATTGTACACGTAATATACAATTAACAGTGAGCTACTTAGTTAGTTTCATACCATTTAGTCATTGTAAGATAAAATTCACTTTAACTTAAAATGACTCTTCCTTAAAATTTGATTTTTAAAATGTATTTCTGTAAATAACAATTTCTATTTTTGGGTCGTATATCATTTAACAATCTATTTTATTCTGTGGTATTTTATTTTTATCTCATAAATGTCAGTGTTTCTCTAGTACCTATGTAGGAAATTTATATTCAAATAGATTGAAAACTTTAATTGTTAACAATATTATGAATATTATGGCAAATTTATTAAATAAATGGTAAAATTCATATTAATGTACTTTAATATAGTTTGTTATGGCAGAATAGGGAAAGCCTGCAGGTGTCAAATTATAGATTCCATTTAGCGTAATCACATAAACTTAATTGCTGTATATATATTGCCTTTAATATTTATTACTGCAGTCCAGCATCCGAAGATTAATTTAATATCATCATGTAAGCAGGTTACACAACTCGACCGCCGCCTCGCAACCTTGACCGTGTTGAGGCCAACTATGACACAAATAAACAAATTAAAACACTTCTTTGGAGATCATTTTTCGAAAACGGATTTTCCTCTGAAAAATCTTATGTTTTGATTATAGGAGTTCCTTTTTATCAATGTTGTAACTTCATGGAAGTAGATTATATCTTATAAATAATGTATGTGTTTAACACCTTGGTAGAGGTTCTGTTCCTGAGACTTCCGCCTCAACAGTCAGGATATCTAGATCCTATTGTCGAGATGCCCCTGGGGTCGAAACCAAAACGTAAAAAAAAACGGCTTGTAAACTTGTTAATAATGTGTCAACATTTTAAGATTGGTATCGTAAACAACATTTTTAATCAGATTTAATCCCGAACTACCGGTGTGTAATAACCAAATACAAATATGGCAGAAATGTCCTCATTATATACGATAATAGGAGTACATATTTGTCATTTAATTTTAAAATAAAATATAACAGTATTGAAGCCTTCATCAAAATTTATTACCGAAGAATTGAACCTGGATGTATATCCAGTGCAAATTTTCGCAAGTAATAATATAGTCCTAGGAATAATATAGTCTAGTTAGGTAACTATATCTTGGCAACTATTCTGGAGACACGTAGTTTAAATGACTTTATTAGTAATTTAACTCTCCACAATTCAGTGAACGCTTGACCACGTTCCATTAACTGTATTGCGGCTCTTTTGACAGTTCGCATACAAACACTTTCTCATCATTGATCGTGCTTCCCGCGCGGGTCACGTTGCTACGAGTTGCCACACGCATTCACTCCATATGCATGTTTTAGTGAACGTTGCTACGAGTTGGAACACGCATAAGGTTGCCATGTTCTAAAGTAAAGAAACCTGGCTCTGCCTTTTATTAGGCCGGACATTTTGTCCTAAAAGCTGGACGCACTAACATCATTTTTAAATCGACTATTTTCTATATTTGGCTTTTTCAACTATCCAAAACGGCATTTTCTCTGGAAATCATTTTATAAAATTTTTGACATGTAATTTTTAAATTACACAAGGTGTACATTATCGTAGCAATTGTTTCCGTACAGGCCGGACATACAAATATTTAGCTGGACACGAGCTGAAAAAGCCAAACATTTGCCATCTGTTCGGCTAAACAGGACAGATGGCAACCCTATACAGGCATCCACTTCATATTATGCATGATTTAGTGACCCAAGGGTAATAATTATTAAATTTTATTAAAACCATTCAGTCTATGAAGTCGATAATCAATGTTTAGTGTTGCGTGACGCATTTAGGAAGTTGCATTGATCATAAATAATGAAAATTACCTTTTTTTATAATTTATAAGTGATAAAATCACTCTATTATTCATGTTTTTTTTATAAAAGTATATGAATTAAACAAATAACCACATTCTTAGAATTATTTGATAAAAGAAGATATTGATTTAATAATATCTTTTATCGTTTTGCATTGAAAACATGATTTATTTTTTCTTTTTATTTTCCTTTGTCTACTGACATTTAATTTCAAAATAGAATATAATAGTATTGAAGCCTTAATCAAAAGTTATAACCGAAGAACTGAACCTGGATATATATCCAGTGCAAATTTTCGCAAGTAATAATATAGTTCTAGGAAAAATATAGTCTAGTTAGGTAACTATATCTTGGCAACTATTCTGGAGACACGTAGTTTAAATGACTTTATTAGTAATTTAACTCTCCACAATTCAGTGAACGCTTGACCACGTTCCATTAACTGTATTGCGGCTCTTTTGACAGTTCGCATACAAACACTTTCTCATCATTGATCGTGCTTCCCGCGCGGGTCACGTTGCTACGAGTTGCCACACGCATTCACTCCATATGCATGTTTTAGTGAACGTTGCTACGAGTTGGAACACGCATAAGGTTGCCATGTTCTAAAGTAAAGAAACCTGGCTCTGCCTTTTATTAGGCCGGACATTTTGTCCTAAAAGCTGGACGCACTAACATCATTTTTAAATCGACTATTTTCTATATTTGGCTTTTTCAACTATCCAAAACGGCATTTTCTCTGGAAATCATTTTATAAAATTTTTGACATGTAATTTTTAAATTACACAAGGTGTACATTATCGTAGCAATTGTTTCCGTACAGGCCGGACATACAAATATTTAGCTGGACACGAGCTGAAAAAGCCAAACATTTGCCATCTGTTCGGCTAAACAGGACAGATGGCAACCCTATACAGGCATCCACTTCATATTATGCATGATTTAGTGACCCAAGGGTAATAATTATTAAATTTTATTAAAACCATTCAGTCTATGAAGTCGATAATCAATGTTTAGTGTTGCGTGACGCATTTAGGAAGTTGCATTGATCATAAATAATGAAAATTACCTTTTTTTATAATTTATAAGTGATAAAATCACTCTATTATTCATGTTTTTTTTATAAAAGTATATGAATTAAACAAATAACCACATTCTTAGAATTATTTGATAAAAGAAGATATTGATTTAATAATATCTTTTATCGTTTTGCATTGAAAACATGATTTATTTTTTCTTTTTATTTTCCTTTGTCTATTAGTCCGGGCTAATTAAACATTCTTTTCCTACTGATATCAAAAAGAACATGAGATACTTTTCCATCCATCAATTCCCTCCCTAAATCTAAATGTAGCTCACTTTCATACTGTGAATGTTAAACCTCCCAGTAGGTTTTATAAATAATAAATAATATTTGATTTATAAAAACAAAAACAAATGAATATGCAAACAACACATTCAAATATAAATACTGATGAAAATGATTTCAAATGGACACTTTAGTTTTTATTGTTGAACTTGCGAATTTATTATCTAAATTATCTTAGAAGTAATTCTCTTCTTGTTCTTAATGGCCGATGCGTTTGGCAATCATAGCGTTACCACGACTTTGTTGGGAAAACGAGTTGCTTGTCGCCTAGAATAAGTTTTAAGTTGGTTTTTTATTTTTAGCAAGGACATATATATATATATATATATATATATATATATATGTCCTTGCTAAAAATAATATATATATGTGTGGTTTTTTCACAAGATCACAAAACACGATTTTCATATGTTTTTTACTGGAAATATAAATAACCTCAATGATATCTATTTACTTTGTTTAGTGGTTTTTTACATGTTTACACATCATATTTCGATCTCAGCGATTTTTCAATATTATCAGCCAAGAGGCTAATCGTTAATTATCCGGTCTTATTTTATTTTCTAAACGCAATCATATGTGTCTTTCTTATAGCTAATGTGTTGGAAGTGACCGCAAATATAACATCAAAATAAGCCAAAAAAAGATTTAAAAGTTTCAATAAAAATGTAAATAGAAAAATATATAACTATTAAAACCAGTTATTATGAATCATATGATCTAGGTCATAATTCAAATCAAACAAAATGACCAGTGTTCTCGAGTAGGGACCGGCAGCACTATCGTATGTCGATGTTGCGCAATAACGGTTTAGTTACATTATTAAGACATATTATTTAGTTTACGAGCCACCATCTAGGTAATTGTAATATTACGAAAAAACATCCTATCAAGTAACATTTGGGCTCGTGGGAATTACAAATGAATGCTGACGAAATATTCAAAACGTCTGTCTTTTAAATTAGGTTTTATCTTGTTTTTGGATTTATAATATTTAATCTAAAACTAATTACTTAATTTATAATCTTTTTACCTATCATTCAAATACATTTATTGTCATATAATCTATTAGGTTTTTATTTTCGTAACATAAATAATTACACAAATAACACTAACCCGTTTCTTAGACACCGGTTACTCAATATTGTAGTCCTGCCTCTTGGTGTTTGCGAAAATACGAATAATATGCAAATTAAAACAAATTATAAAATACGTCAAGTGTTATTTCGCATTGTTGAATAATTATTTAGTAAGTGTATCACTCGATTTGGTAAGATATTTATACTTGAAATGATATGTGAGAATTCGAGACATTTCGACAATAGTTAAAATCGTAAAGAGCAAGGATGCGAAACGACGGTGAATGAAGGTGAATGAAAATCATTCATTTAATCTATATACATATAATAAAATCGTCACTGATCCATTTCTGTACATGGAAAATATTAAAAAAAAACATCACAGGGGGGCTTTATAAGAGCAAGAGAACCCAAAACAATGGTTTTTCAGTTTGTCTGTATGTCTGTATGTTTGTGCACGCTAATCTCAGAAACGGCTTAACCAATTTGAATGCGGTTTCGGGAATATATTATCACAGTCTTCACTTAACATTTAGTCTTTATTTCATATAAATCGGTTAAGAAATAAAAAAGTTATGTCAATTTATGTCAATGACGTAATAGGTACCATGAAAATCTTATTCTATACACACTAGCTTTTGCCCGCGGCTTCGCACGCCTTAAATTCGTAGTAAAAAAACCCAATTTTATTATATGTAGGTATAGATGTATAGATGTAATAAATCTTTAGAGTAGTCTTTGTACATTGAAAATGTTTAAAAAAATATACCAGGATGTGAAGTGATAACTAACAGAATCCATTTTCAGCATTTTTTAAATCTTTGTCTGTTTATATGTTTGTCTTTTAGTTGTGCACACAACACGAAAATTGTTACACTTACAATGCAAACGCTGGCTGAACGCTACGAGATAGATCAAAATAATGTACTAAATATTGTATACCTTAAAAAGTTGTACAAGAAAGTCCGCGATAATAATAATATATACCATATTTATCTCTTAGGGATAACTCACAATAGCAAATTTTTATTATTTACTTTTTACGAAAAATAATAGGTTATTAACGAAGCGATTTTCAGAAATATAGCTTTAATCCTTATCTAATTAAGTAACTTAAATACATTTTACATTTAATATGGAACAATATAGCCCTTTACAGCATGTAATTTAAATAAATATTTTCGAAGATATTATAGATTTAAAATATAGGGTCTTTGCGTTTCCGGCGGTACTAGGGCTTCCAATCCCGCAGCCTGCATCCAATCTCGGTATTTGCGGGACTACAAATTTTCAATCCCGCGGGATCTCGGTATTTACGGGATCCCGCATTTTAACAATATTTATACTTATGTAAGGGAAATAAAATAAATAATTAATAAGCTAATATTATATTTAATTAGGCATTAGGTACTATTAGTATGAGATCAATAAAAATCAATAATAAATACTGAAAAAACAAAAAAATCTATCCTTTAGAAAAAAAAACAGATAAATATTTAAAAAATCAAACAAAACCCATTTTTAACTCAAGACCATGGTAATTATTTAAAACTTTATAATTATTTAGTTCAGTCATTCGGTCAGCTTTCAATTGAAAATATTTGGGAAGGAAAAACAATATACATATCTAAAGTGTTGCCTGCCATCCTACTGCGTATTTTGGAGACAATATGGCCGGCACCAGAAAAGGCCCTTTCGGTTTCTTCAGGTTTTTCAGTCCCGCAAATCCCGCGCGGATCCCGCGCCCGTAATCCCGCATCATGCGGGATTGAAAAATGACTCGGGATCCCGCAATACCGAGATCTCGGTATTCCGAGATTGGAAGCCCTAGGCGGTACGGTCTACCGGTGCACTCTGGTATGGAACCGTGCAAACCGTCTCAAAAATGGCTGCTGTGAACGTTCAGTATTGAAAATTTTGTTAATGCATATATCTGTTTGTCTTTTAGTTGTGCACACAACACAAAAGGAAATATTTTAAAAAATTCATTCAGGGGGACCCTTATATAAGCAAGAGAACCCAAAACAATGTGTTTTCATTTTGTCTTTTCGTCTGTATGTCTGTTTGTGCACGCTAATCTCAGTAATAAATTAATCGATTTGGATGCAGTTTTCAGGAATGTATTGTCATGTCATGTCACTTTTTTTTTTTTATTTTTCTAACAATCCGTTAACAAATAAAGAAGTTAATAATCTCTTATTGTCGTACCATTGCTGTTTATCAGTTTGTGGGTTTATAGTTTTTACATACATTGGTAAGTACAAAGAGTAGGTACATTTTATAAAATAGAAATCTACGCGTACGAAGTTGCAGGCACAGCTAGTGCATAATAAAAATGAATGAAAATAAATGTTTGACGAAAATTATTTTTTTAATAGTCTTTTTTTTATTTAGAAACAAGCACAATTAAATGATGTTACAACTATATTTACAAAAACAACATTAATTTAACATAACCTATAGGTTATGTTAAATTAATGTTGTTATGTATGTTATGTATACATAAAAAAATTATAGAGGAAAAATCTGTAAATCTGTTTTATTATGTATACATAAAAAAATTATAAACAGGCAAAATCTGTAAGAATCATCTTACATTTGGAAAAATGCTTATTTTGAATAAAACGAGCTGTAACGTGTTCAATACATGACACTGACCTTACAACAATGGTTTTTAATAAAGTTTGTGGTTTTTTTACAATACAAACAAACAATGAGACCAACAGGGACAGATTGTTTGCTTGCGTTTTACAAAAAAACGATTGGACGAATTTTGATGAACTTAGTTTGGTTATAGGTTATATAATGTAGGTAAAAGGATGCTTTTCAATCCAGAAAAGTATTTAATTTGATGGAAAACAGAAGTGAAGGTATGACAGATGGCACTCGAGTTGAGTATAGTGGCAAAAAAAGTCGCTGGCAACAATAGAACCAGTATTTTATAATCATAATATACTGAAACATGCAGATAGCAAACGTTTAAAAAATCGATACCTAAATTCATCCTTATCCTCGAAAATAAAACGTTCGAAACCTAAGTTCTAACCTACTTTTCCTAGAGAAAAGAGAGCATTATCCTCATTTGCCATATTTTTATGATCCCATTGCTTCCCTAGGTTCTATATAGCGTACCTTCTGGCATCGGTCTGGCATGAATGGAACTTAAACTCTACAATATTTTTTTTTTATATTCAATTTGCGGTTAGTGTTTTTCTACCACCATTTTTTTCTCAGTTCTAATAGGTTTGTTCAATTCTTAAAAGATTTTTTTAGTTAGTATTTGTAACACATGTCGTTTAATCTTTTCTCTTGATAAATAAATGTGTATATGGACAAAATAGGTAGAAAATCAATTCCGTATAAATTATACAGGCACCTTTCTTATCGTTCAGATAAAATATACCAAAGATTTCATGAAGTGCTACTATAGTTGATGGTCTTATGATATTTTTCTTCTTCCAGATTTAACGAACAGAATACTGTGTCCAAACCGGTATTGTAGAATGTATAGCAATTTGGTCATCATTAATAAAACGAAATATAAATTTAATACAAAATAGATAAATTAATATTGCATATATTGTCGCATCTAACGTAATCGGTGGTTGGTTAATTATAATACTTTTGCGCAACACCGACGGGCGGGTGCGCTCGCACAGCCTCGTAGTCTGCTATATATACCAGAGACTCGAACCTACGATCATCAGTCACCTATCTCCTCTCAAATACATCAAACGTACCTTTCTAAACCTTATTCAAAATGAGAGTTTTCGTAAGTAAAATCCAATTTGAGTTTATATGTGCAACAATTTTTTTTTCACAACAGAGAAAAACCACAATTCTGTTTATTAATATCTCAAAAATATATATTTTTTTAAAGTACCAATATTTATAATTAGTTTATTTTTTAATGAACAACCCCTAAATACTGTGTATTTAAGTATATAAATACATAACAACTTGTAACTTTGTAACTTCATGTAACGATACATAATATATGATAATAAATATTAATCGGTACATAGTAATCAACCAAAAGTATTTATCATGAAATCTATATAAACCGCTTAATTTTATATAAACTTATAAATATTTCATATTGTCCAGGCATGTGTAGTTCTCTTCGCCGCTGTGGCCTTCGCAGCCCCCGAAGGCAAGCGTGACAAGCGCGGATTCCTGCACGGAGGACTCGGTGGTGGTTACGAGCTCGGCCACAGCTCCTACGACCTCGGTCACAGCTCCTACCACCTCGGCCACAGCTCCTATGATCTCGGCCACAGCTCTTACGACCTTGGCCACGGCTCCTACGGCCACGGACTAAGCCACGGCTTCGATGAGCACATCAGCTACCACGCACCTGCTAAGATCATCTCCACTCACAAGGTTGTGGAGGTCCCGAAGGTATACTATGTTCATTATTCGAATAAACCTTTTGCTATGTTTGTTAAATCAGCTGATCATAAGTAGAGTAATATTTTGACGACTTTATGACTAATTGAACGCAATCCATATTTTTAAACAGTTAGCTCTTGGCACAGCACGTACTTAATATTGTATTTTAATTAAATTATTTGATCAGCATCTAATGGGTTTATGTTTTTAGGTCGTTGAAGTTAGTAAAATCGTATCAGTACCCAAGGTAGTGTCGGTACCTCAAGTCGTGAAGGTCTCCAAGATCGTCGAGGACTCTCACTTCGCCCCTGCACTGTCCCACGGTTGGTGGTGAACAGACAAGTTCTTAGTATAATACAGGCATTCCACCGATTATTGTTGACCAATCAACCAACTTAACAATCTAGAAAAGCACCTATAGCAAGTCAGAAATAAACTAGAGCAATTATTAGTTAAAGCTCAATTCTAGATAACCTATAAAACATTGCGCCAACAGTATCTATGTATATGCCAAGCCCGGAGGCTTCCAACAACCAAAACTATTTTTAAGATAATAAATATATATTTTACTTACTTTATTGTTTTATTACATTTATATGGATTTAATGAACTTTTTAAGATAATATTTTCTCAAATATTAAAGTGGCTTAAAATAACCACCCATTTAAGTATCTAAGAAATAGATAAATAAAAAATTACCTAAATGTAGTAAATTTATCTGATTTAAGGATCTAAACTCACAATCTAACGGAAAGTATCTGGAATTGCCAAAAAATAAGTAATTAATATATTCCACAGCCCTTCAAGGTCCTTGAATACATGAGAATCTCGTAAACGACCTAATAGTAACAAATTGTATTTGTGTATTCGCTACAAGTCGTTGGTCAGAATCGAGTGCGCTGGCGCAACGCCCCTCGCGAACCCCACAAGACTTTGTATAGGACTATTACGAAATTTTATAATACTGGGGCATATTATAATATTTTATTACTCTTATAGCATTGACCTAAAATAACCATTACAATTAATCACCAAAACATCAAGATTAAAGAAAATTAAATCATTATTTTTATCAATGAGTTTTTATATATATATTATAATTTATTACAATTTCATCATATGAATATGTATAACTAACTAACTTTAAAACTTTGCAAAACTTGTCAAAAATGTATATTCATAAAACTGTATATATTTTTGGCTTGACTCATAAAATTACTAAACTTGTCGACTATGTCTGTATTTACAATGTTCATGTTAGTTCCTCAGTAAATTGGTCAGGTTCATGCAAATGTTTTAAATAGTCGCACGAAGAGGGAAACGAGCGGCCTCCGTCAACCATGACTAACAAGGTACGAGTCTTCACCAAATTTATTACCTTCATGATTGCTTATAGCGGAAGTGTGGAAGCATGTGATGCAAAAATGTTTATGGATCTTATGGAATTAATACCATTTTGACGTCTATTAATATTTTCGTCATCAATTTTTGTATATCATTAGCACTTTCATGGCATTGGCCAGCTAAAGCTTTGTATAAATGTAATAGAATAAAACATGTTACATGAATTTTTGGCCTACCATTTAAGATTCTTAAGATTTGACCTTATCTTTTCAACTTATCTGAATTAATTTGACTTTTGTAATTTTTTTTATTTGGTAGGTAATTATGCTGATGGATTAAAGGCAAAAGTTGATTTAATAAGTTACAGGAGGATATGAGAGCATGTAGAGGCATATAATGGCATCAGTGGTTTTGTTATGTTGGATATATATTAATGTTATAAGTTAATGAATGGCTACATTTCAACTTGATGGTGAGTGAAAATTTAGTCATAGATGTTAAAGCGCAATCACTTAGTAGCAGTCTATACACTTTCGTCTTGAAGAAGTCCAGGTTATAATTGGATGGAAACAAAGGCACAATAACTGCTCCGGTGCCTCGCTGTGCGAATGAGAAAAGACGATGTGAAACGCTAAATTTAGACATGTGGGATGTCCAAGGGTATAATGTGTGATGTGAGTAAGGGTAGATAGATATTCGTTGTGTGTCCGAATGTTCGATGATGGTAGGGGGAGGGGGTAGCTTATTGGTGCAATTCCTGCGCATACTCACCAAAATTTACCTATAGTATAGAACACTGAGAGACTGGCAATTGTACGGCTTTGTTCGAGGTTGTGAAGATTAGATGTGTTTTTGACTTTCGAAATAAAACTATTTTGTAACATATTTAAATATCGTATAATTGGATTTACATTTTAATCTTTAAAATTAACTTAACTCTTCGATTACTTTGCGGCAATTATGTTGATAGGCACACAAGATACAGGTATTTGTCAGTAAAACAGTTAATTACGGGCATTAAGTTCAGGATACTCACAAAACGCACTAATAGTATCTTGAGGTCTGACGTTGCGGTCACAAACATGGGATTTTATAATGTTCATAAGTGGGTCCCAGAATAATTAATAGTCAACCGTCTTCTCTATAAAAAATAAAATGTTTTTGAATTGCTATAGGCTTACAAATTATTTAATTTATGTTTTGTGTTTCAGACGATTTGTGATTTATTAAATCTAATTTATGATTGGGCGTGTCTATGGTATTTTTACGTACTGCTGACTTTGATATACGCCTTTCTTAATATCTGAACATAATTGATTCTTCATATATGTCTGAGGATGGAGGGATCCTTTATATCTGATGGAGGATGATGACTAATTAACTGACTTACTGACTGACTCTCAGCTCATCTTTCCGTGATCACGATTTCTGCAAACATTCGAAACGTTGGGTTAAATTTAATGTTTAAACTCTAAATCTAATTATACGCGTAATTAACACCTTAAAAATATTTTTCGTGTTTTATTTATTTTCGTGTTTAGTACTCGTGAAAATCTAAGAACCTTGAAATGCACATGAATGGCGATAAATTTAAACATCAATCATAAGTACATTATACTTAGTTTGTGTAAACTGCGATGACAACTGCAACATTACAATTTAATTCCAACAATGCCGGATATTTCATGTGAATCAGCTGAAACTAATGAAAGAAAGGGGTATCGTGCGTCGATGTCTCGCGTGGGTGCTTCCGGACGGGGAGTAATGTGGGTCGCTGGTTCGACGCCAGTGCAGTCTTAGAATTGTCGGTGCAGACGTCGGCGGCATCCACAGCACTTAAACATGAACTACTTTGTAAGTAAATAGTGCTATGTGTTATTTTAAAAATATATTTCGAAATAATCTCATGTCAGTGGAGTCAATCAAAATACATTATTAAGCTTGTTTTGTTTTTAGATTCGCTTTTATATCTTCAAAAATAAAAAGATCTTTGGTTCAAAGGCGTTATTAAATTCATTTTTTATATTTTGAATTGAAAAACACCAACTTTATTAGAGTCAATTTATATAAAAGATCTTATATTTGATTCGGATAAATCTTCAAATTATCAAATGTCACATATTCTATGTATTGGTTATTCTCCCCTTAGATCCTCATAATACTGTCACTGTCGTGCGCATGTGTGGGTGCGTATGAACCCGTCGCAGTAATGATAGACCGTCGAAGGAACACCTACCCGGTGTATGACAACGACGCAGATGAGTACGAGCCCTACGCCGTAGCAGCCTTCCCAATCAACGCGCAGATGCCCATCTTCCAAGTCTTATCTCCGGGATACCAAGGCACTAAGTACAGGAAACCAACAAAGCCGCGCCCACAACGCAATCAACACAATCAACACAAAGACATCTATGCTTACGATTCCTCCAACGTCGAGAATGTCTACGAACCGTACTACGAGAATGAATACGTAGAAGCTGTAGCTCCACCGAAATATTCCAAGACAAGACAAGATCCCTATGAAGACGAGTCTTCATCCGTGATAGTGTACGCGAGACCGAACAGGCATGGTGGCTACTCATACCGCAGGCAGCACGTCCTGCACCCCGCGCCAATACACACCCCCTCGTACGCCTCTGTGACCAACGATCAAAAACCCGTCATCATACGTATACAAAAGTATAGAGTCATACATTAAGTAATTCATTACCTATTCAGTGTTACAAAGATAAATATGTGATGGATTGATATATGGTTATTTAGAACTTACATTAAAAAAAACAGTATTTTAGAGTACGTTTGTAAGCTATCAAGACAAACAGACAGACCCACTAAAATTATAATATTTTGCACCTAAACAGTGTGTATAGATATAATATCGAATGTACTGATAGATATAATTGTACAGACCGATAGACATACAGGGTTATTTGTAATTAGTTGACCACCTTTTGCAAGCAGCCTCTCTGTATCATTCCCAACAACATTTGCTCTACGGCTTTTTCAAAATCTTGATAAACAACACAATAAATACGAAACAAAAAAATTTTTGCTCCCTCTTTAACTTATTACTCTGTATTTAGTAAATAGTGCTTAAAAGGGCAACGCCCGGGCGCCATATCTACGCTCAGAGTTAATGTCAGTTTAGAGGCAACAAATAAATTTTGTATGCGAAAACTCAAATTTTAAGAACTATTTATCTTAAAAAGTCGTAGAACAAATTTTGTTAGGATTGATGTAGAGAGGCTGCCTGCAAAAGGTGGTCAACTAATTCAAAATAACCCTGTATACGTACCTTTTTTTACAGAACATATAATAGAGATCGTTCTTATTTATAAATCTTATTTATAAAATTATTATTAGTTAAAATAGTGAATGTTACCATATTCTAAAATAAAATTTGTAATAGACAGCATTTGTATTTATTTATTATTTCTATTATTTTATAAGTAAATTAACTCCTTTTGAAAATAATATAAACCAATTTCTATTACAAATATAGCCGATAGTACTACTCACGTTATTTGTAGCGAATTTTCTTGACTAATTTCGAATCCAGTCGGGGTTGTTAAGTCAATAATGGTATGTTGTTTTTATAAATATACATTATATAAAAAATATGTATATTAGTGCCCACTCAGTGTTAAACATGATATCAAATGAATGAAGTTGCGTGAGGAAGCGATCGTCGGCCGATACATTATATTCCACTCACTGTCGGAAGCAACCACTGAGCGTGACGCGAACTAATCGTTCGATGGAAATCAGTTTTCGAACAGCTCTCGCTTTTAATGTCCGTAAATAAATCGTTATTTGCATAATATGACAGGATCTTTGTTGAAAATTATGACATTGTATTTTTATAATAGTTAATAGTTTTATTCATTTATGTCCAGTATAAAATTGTATGAAAACCCTATGTATAGTTATATTTAAAATACATACAGTTTGTAGTTAATTCCAATATTTATATTTACTTTTATTACTCCATTACATCCAGTCACATTAAAATATTACTAAATAATATTGTAATAATTGTATGTTTATGAATTATGACATATAAACGACTGATCGATAATAATATCATGCTAGGTGTTACAAAACATGTTAACAATAGCTTATAGTTAAACGGCTAAAAAAATAACTGTGCTATTTACCTGTATAGTCTTAATAAAACATCAATTCATGTTTTCGTCAATTCTCTTCTTAGTGGAGTGCCTGAAGCATTAAAAACCGTAAAACCTCGGATTAGAGTTATAGTGAATGAATTAATATGATCGATGTGGGATATTGTTTTTTATACTATAAATTGCAATGTTTACCCAAAAAAATTTTGTGCACTCGATTTTTTCATTGTTGAAAAAAAATATTATAAAAAAATATTTTTGACCTCATATTTTCACTTTAAACAGCATTTTTTTTATTTAGTTATTAAGTCATACCTAAGTAGACATATAGGAACCTTTTTCAAAGATACCTGTATCTAATAATAGCAGTAGGAATCTCGAACAGGTAGAAAAACGTTGAGGGGGGAGCGAAGCGACAGCTGAATTTCTTGGCTAATTTATATTAGTTTATTAATTATATATGAAACATACACTATTGTGTACATTTAAAAAAATAAGCTAAATAATAAATAAATAAATAAATTTAGGTGAAATGATAAAAATTAGTAGAGGAGTAACATCTTTACAAGCTGCTTCAACGACAAGATGGATTGTTATGCTCATTCAAGTTGTCGACAAAAATATATTATTAAAAAGTATTTTGGAATGTATAAAAATAAGGTCCATGAAAATCTCTCATTATCGCCTCCGAAAAAAAAACTTCTAAGTAGCATAAATTTCAATAACTACAATTGGAAAAAAAACTGTTTTATTTGCGGACAAGAAACTGAAAAATCAAAGAAGCAAAATTAAATAAAGCTCGGGGTAGGCAGATTTCATACATCAACACTCCAACTTTACATGAATCCATCACGAATTTTATAGCCGTCCAGAAAACTGATTATTGTCGAGATATCCATAAAAAGATTTCTGGTATAACCGACTTACAGACACCTGCTGTAATGTTGAAAAGAAAATTAATCCGAGAATTCCGATGGCACATGCAGCAATGGAGCAAAAATACAAATACTATCTGAAATAATAATAAAAGATAAGAAAAATAATCCAGAAACAATTCCGAGATATGAGAAGAAATGTAAATCGATAGCGCATGCAATCATATCAGCTGTATGACCGAGATCTTTTTTATCGCCACTTCATATTACTTTGGCTGTGATGTTTCATAGGAATTTTGGCTCTAAAAAAGTAATAAATATATGTCATTCTTCTTCTGGCTTCTGTGCTTCGTACAAAAAGGCTACATTATACGAAGCTTCAGCAACTTTTACAGCTCTAGCAGAAAGAAAACCTGGCACTTTCGTTCAATTTGTGCATGATAATGCTGATTTCAATTTGAATCGTTTGGGGGGGCACCGGAGACATTTTAAATATTGGAGAGCATCGAGTCGAGGAGGAATTGATTAGCCTTACAGTTCGGACACCCCCAACGGAACCGGTGGTTCACGCAACTCTGATAATTGTATACCTACTAAGCAATTTGTGATAACTGATTATCTACACTTAATACAAGAATTGTCATATTGTATCTGTGTGGTTTAATTGCCTGAGACCTACGCCTCGGATCCTGTACCAGAAGACTCCATCGAGAACAAGCAAGCCACTACTATGCCTCTATCTCCGAAATATATTTAAATAAACAAATTTTGTACTAATATTTTTTTTCTTTTCATTAGTCGTAATTAATTAGCTTATTTTTCTAAATGTACACAATAGTGTATGTTTCATATATAATTAATAAACTAATATAAATTAGCCAAGAAATTCAGCTGTCGCTCTGCTCTCCCCTCAACTTTTTTCTACCTGTTCGAGATTCCTACTGCTATTATTAGATACAGGTATCTTTGAAAAAGGTTCCTATATGTCTACTTAGGTAAGACTTAATAACTAAATAAAAAAAATACTGTTTAAAGTGAAAATATGAGGTCAAAAATATTTTTTTTATAATATTTTTTTTAATAGTAATGAAAAAATCGAGTGCACAAAAAAAAATGGGTAAACATTGCAATTTATAGTATAAAAAACAATATCCCACATCAATCATATTAATTCATTCACTATAACTCTAATCCGAGGTGAAAACCCCCAGGCACACTACTATCTATCTTTATGGCTCTTTATTGTCTTAGGCGTAAGATATTCTTTATGTTAAAAAAAATGTCTAGTGTCAACCAAAATTTTAAAATTCAAATACCAATCAAATGCCTCCAGACTCATATGTCATAACATTAACAAGTTAAGTTTGTCAAAATGTCAAAGTCACTTTGTGAAAGATATTGCTAGTATATTTTTTGTGAATATTATATTTATTATATTTATAAAATATACAGACTTTTTAAACACAATTATCGAGAAAATTTAAACAAATAAAATGCCTCGGGTCAAAATTGACTACGTCGTCAGCTTTAGTAGTGAAGATCCAGTGAGAATACCAACTTAATTTACTTTTACAACTAACTAACGACCACCTCCTATATATTTATTTTTTTAATTACATATATCTAGAAAATATCAACTAAAGCCTTTTAATACTTTTGCATTATCAACAAAATAAATATAATGGTTTGAAAATTTAAAACGTAAAACTTTTAATCATAAACACATATAATCGACTTTATAGGAGAATCAAGCAAATAACCTGTTGGCATGGGATGTGGGCAAAAAGATGTGGCTTTGCAGCATGGGTGAGTCTTCCTGCTCGGTAGTTCTCCAGCTGGCCCGGGCTGTCAAGGTAGCTTTAATTGTAAATTCAATACCTTTACATAGAAACTTTAATATTATGTTTTATTTTACTTCCCTCTTGAGTTTTTTTTTGTCATGATAGTACCAAAGAAATGGTTCTTTGATGACAATTATTCATGACAGTAATTAGTTTGAGTACTACTTGTACTGGTGCACCTTTATAGTTACAACTCAGGCTAGTCTTAGAATAGTACAAAAACCAAATATTTTTTTGGTTGGCATCACCCCTGTCTTAGTGATAGGTACTTTGAAAGTTGAAGTGGATTATTTATACTCATAGTACCCATATATCATATTGATGAACACTAGTATTCATCATTTCCAATTTTAAACATCTATTGGTTTCCTAATGTCTTATGCTTAGATTAACAATTCATACACAGTTAGCTTTGAATGTTTTATTATGAATGTTTTTTACAGGTAGAATCAATCACAATAGGCACATACCACACAGCGCTATTGGAGGTGTTGGTGGGTTTGTCGGAGAAGCCTGATGCGCCATTCGAGGTAGGTCTACTTTTTCTAATAAAGTAATATAAAATTACTAGTTAACTACCCCATGTCCTACTCGTCCGGTGCAGGCGCTGGTGCCGCGCTGCGCCGTGCTGTCCCCGCGCGAGGCCCGCGCTCCCCCCGCCCCGCGCGTCCGCAGCTTCACCCGCGACGGACTCGTGGCGGCCACGGCAGACCGGCGCTGGGACCGAGTGCGTGTAGTGTGCTCGCAGCCTTATGACAAACATTGCAAGGTGGGACTTGAATGAAAATTAAGAAGGAGAGATGAATGGCTTCAATTCTATCGACAGTTTTCCATCTCCAGTATGGACTCTCGTTCGTGCACCTATTCGAACCTGAGACTCCGCGGCCGTGGGCCTCTAGCGTGGTGTCACAACGCTTGCTGCGACTAGATGCGCTTTCCGAAGACGAGGAAGACTTTCGCCCTGGGGCACTTTTTGCTAAACATTCACAAGAGATGCGGGAAAAGACAAGTACGGGTAAGTTTTGTATGCCTGTGAAGCTTCTCTTACGTGAACGTAACGATGTATCCGGGGTTGGTAAACTTATATTCACTACAACTAATAATAATAACTAACTACTAATAACTAATAATACAAACTAACTAATATCTAGCTTTCTTAGATGCTCAAATCCGACATGCAACTACACAGGCCCTTAAGAACATTCCTGACTCGTCCACAAAATTAATGAAGACACCCATTTCTAAAACAAACAGTAAAGACCATAATCGAAAAAACAGTGGCTGTTCGAATAGAGAAAAAAGTAGTCTTCTATATACAGACGATGAAGAACAACCTCACGCGAAGATTGATCATGTGGTACAACGACATAAAGATCAAAAACAAAAAGAGGAAACATCAAAGATGTCGACTGATAACGGCTGCGATAAAGAAAGTTATAATACTAAGAAACAAAGCAAGGAAATGAACACAACAGAGACCAAAAAACCAGCAACAAAACATAAAACACCACACAAGAAAGATATCACTGCCACGAGTGTAGCAAGTGGCAGCAATAAGAAACGAAAACGTTCAGTGGAGGAAGGTAAGAAGCTGCTACCCATAATAGAAGTATATAATGGAGTGTAGTAAAGTGAGAAAAAATGTCTATATGATACTAAATAATGATAGCTATAAAAGATACAAACACTAATCTTTTCCTATTACTCTTCCCCGATACTGGGTTTCTGTTGATAATAAAAAATATTTTACTATTATTGTAAATCTTCATTCGCACATTGTTCGACAATTTCAAAAATTATTCCATTTAGCCCTGAAGTCTGTTTTCAAGATTAACTTTAAGCGCCGAAAAATATAAAAAAATATAAGTAAACAATATATTTATAACAATCAGATGACGAGCGGGTTCCCGGCACTGAGCGTCCCACCGCATCCATCCTGTCGGGCGTCGTGTTCTCAATCTCCGGCTACGTCAACCCAGAGAGGGCTTCGCTGAGGGCGACCGCTATAGGGATGGGGGCGCAGTACCGCGCGGACTGGAGGCCGGACTGCACGCATCTCATGTGAGTGCGCCGCGACGCCGTATTACAAATAAAATGAAAAATATTTCTGACTGTAACTCCATCCCAGCTGCGCGTTTCCGAACACCCCGCGTCTGCGTACGCTACGTTCTTCATCGTCGGGCAAGCTCGTGCCGGCCACGACGGGCGCGTGGCTGACTGCGTGCGAGCGAGCACGACGCCGCCTTCCCTGGCGCGCCTTCGCCACCGAGCCGCACCTCAGGGATGCGACCCCTGATGAGGACGGACCCGCGGCGGGCGACGGTCGGTGCGGGAGATGATGATGGAAACGTACCAGTTGCATTTTGACCCCAACATTCTTTTACCTCTTTTCTCTGCAGATGCGGACGGCGACACCGATGACGAAATCGAAAAAGTGCTCAGCCAGACTAAAAAGAAGCGAACGACCGCACCGCCAAGGAGAGATGACTCTAATAAACCACGTTTACCAAGTAGCCGGAGATCTCCACCGCCAGCCCGCGACTCGGACACGTCTAACGACACGGATGTGATGTTCGTCCGTGACGAGCGCGTGCTCGGCAGCGTGACCCTCGACAGTGACGATGACGTCACCGACGCGTACGATGACGTCACCGACCACGAGCAATACGAGCAGGAGACGGAGGAGATTGATGAAGAGAAGGTTGATATTTTGATTATTACTAGATAAGGTAAAAACAGTTAAAATAGGTCTGAGATATTCTAAGCTTTTAGCACTCTCCAAAGGAGCTCTTGGCAACATTAGCCACCCGTCTTTGGGGAATGGCGGGAAGCATAACTAAAGAAAAATGGTGATATTTTAAGCATTCTTTTCTCAAACTCGACTTTCAATGACCATGAAAATACACCGCCTTTGATCCTGCGGTATCATAGAACATTGACTGACGTATTTTGTTCAACTCAAGTTTGATTTCAGCTGTCGTATTCTGTAATAAAGCCTAGTTTAAGAATAAAATGTTTCCAGTCGCTGCCTCTAAACCTGGATGGTGTATCAGTGAGTGTGTGTGGTCTGAGTCCTCGCGCTCGTAGCGTCGTATCACGATACGTCACCGCCTACGGCGGACTCGCTGTTGACGTAAGGCATAACTTGAACTTAATTATCTGTTGAAATACATTATTTTTTTTTATATCTTATTCTAAAAATATCTAAATAGGAGAGAGTACTTATAAAGTATACTACATATCTGTCTAGACGGCGGAGGGTGCGGCGCCGGCGAGCGTCGCGACGCTCTGGCGATGAGACTATCAAAGGAACTTGTACGTACTTAGGACAATAAATTTTATTTGTACTATTAAAAACTAATAGATACTTATTTTCTATTCTATATATTCGTACTCAGGTCCTCGGAGGTTATGCTGATTGTCTATATCACAGGACAGGGAAAAACTGTCTGCTTGGAAAGTAAATTATATGTATATAACCTACCTTCGCTAAATGCGGTTGGTATTTAGATTTAAATACTTTGTTTTGATATAAAAAAAAAGCCTGTGTCAAAATTCAAGTAACAATTTGATTGATTAAAAATATTGACTATTGACATACTTTAATGAACCGCTTGGAGGTATGATAACCGGCGGACATAAAAAATGTGAACGATAATTTCTTGTTAAGTTGTTAAGACGTTGTTTCTTATTTGTCAATAAGTTGACTGCAAAATTCTTTTAACTGTGTCCATTTGTAAAAATATATATATAATTATATTTTTTACATTTGTTTTCTTTTATAACCATCTACTGCTACATAATAATTTATGTAATAATGTACTTAATTACAATAATATTCTCTTTTTTTTATATATGTAAATATGACTTTAGTAATAGTTTCATGTAAAGCTTGCTCCTCATAATATAACTGTTTGTATTTTATAAAAGCCTCTTAATTTTATTTATTAAATAAGAAAAGAAAACAAATAATTTTTAGATAACATTTGACTTTATTTTAATTTTAACCCTAAGATAAAGGTCATCCCGACAATATACAGACACGTTAAGCGAAAGTTACCGCTCGGAGGACTTCTTAGCTCACTGTGACGTCAGCAAAGTTAGCTTCTCATTGAGCTGCAACTGAGTCTTGATGAGCTGAGCGAGGGTCACCACCTGCATAATGACAATTGTGATCAAAACACATTCAATTGTGCATATGTGTGTGTGTGTGTGCGTATGTGTGCGTGTGTGTGTGTAATGTACCATAAGCAGGTCCTTGACGCTGGAGGCGAAGGCGTCCGCGAAGGAGGACGCGGCGAGGTCAGGCAGCGCGGCGGCCAGCGCCAGCAATTCACGTCCCACCGCCTTGTCAGCCGGCGCACGCTCCGCTACCACTTCCTCCACATAGCCAAGCACCTGCAAGGCCATGATTCATTATACCCTAGTCTTATTTAGATAACTCTCTTTATATGGGTTCTCATTCCCTAGGGTTCTAAGTTATAACACTTTGTGAATCAATACTATTATTTTTTATTAGTATCCATGGTGTTTCTTGCCCATTCTTTTTTGTGGAGCTACAATGTGCAACTAGAGCTAACATTTAATGCAATATATTTGAAACATTTTTTTGATTGAGAAATAAAAATACTATGCTTCTTTGTTTAATATTATTTTGGTACTATATTTAGTATAGATTAGTATGGAATATTTTAAAATAGCTTAATACATGTAAAATTCTCAAATGGTGCTGGACTAGCCACATGCTAAGACAGCTATTGTAAAGATGGACAGAAACTCTCACTGAACTCTAAGATACAACAAAAAGCAGAAAAGAGGAAGACAGCTCAAAAGAAGACCTAAAAAAGGTTGCTTGAGCACTATGGCTAAGGGCAGCTAAGGGCTGAGATATAAGAATAAGATTAATAAAAGTAATAAAGGCATTTGTATTTGTTATAATATATGAACCTCCCCTTAATTAAAACAAATTTTTGTATCCATGCTTAGTCTAGTCAATAGTATGATCCCAAGATGGTCTTGCTGCTTCTTCACAACTTTAAAAAAGTCAGCTATATAATTAATGATAATCAGAATAAATTAGAAATGCTACCAGTTAATCATATAAATAATAGTGGTAACCCACCTGGTCGAGCAGACCGGATAACTTGGCGGCCGCATCTGCCACCTGCGCCAGATCAGCCGCCGGAGTCACCTGCCGCGACCGCCCGCCCGCACCCATGGTCTTTTGGCACAGTTGGAGCCCTACTATCTGAAATTATATATGACAATTCATATTCAATTAGATTCTTCAATAGCATAATAAAATTCTGTGATTCTCACTGTTGTTGAATAAGTAATTGTTATTTTAAACCATGCATAGCATATATATACATGTAAGCCCGTGTTATGCTTACTTTAAATAAATATAGAATAAAGAACTCATTAAAATTATATAGTTTAAAACTATTTGATTTGTTGAATTATTAACCTTAATTGTAGATATCAGACAAAATTTTATATTTTTTTTAATTTGTAAAAAATAATTTTTAAAAATATATTATAAATAAAAACAAGATGTATAATAAAATAATGAGTCATATTCAAATATACCTCAGGATCGTAACAGACAAGTCCAACATCAATAGGTGTGAACATGCAGCCCTGCTTGCCCCGGGGCACCCCCAATGCCACACACACATATGCTCTGAGTCCCATCCGCGCGCCTGCCAGTGACGTGTCCAGCGTCACATGCACGGGTTCACGGCATTCACGCGAGTAATATTCATGGATCACTGAGGAATGGTTTGTGACTTCGTTGCCGGTTGCCCACCAACCTGGAAAAAATTATTGTCATGGACATTTGAGACCATCACATCATGCTTAACTATCATACTTTTGGATAGCTTGTCATTTTTTAGTAATACTATTTTGAAATTTGTAAGATATTTATATATAGAAGATTAAAAGTAATTTGAAGTAAACCTACCAACGATGTTTTCTGAAGCATTGACCCTTCGGTTCAGTTCATACACATCCATGGCATAACTAAGTTCGGCTTCTACTTGGTCGGCGTGTTCCTTGTGCGGCACGCAGAAACAATTAGTTACCTCCACCACTCCTTTGTCGGAGGTGCCTAAAACCATAACAATATTAAAATTATATTTTCTGTTAAACGTTATATACAAAAACAGAATGAATGTTATCGAACATAATTATGTTTCACGAATCTTGGTTACAACGCTGACGTCGGCACTGTGATTGATTTTCCAAGGAATCGATAACGAAACTATTAATTACCCAGTAAAGTGCCGATAACTCGATGGGAATCTGCATTTCGACGCTCGTAAGCATCTACAATTTGGAACAATACAACGGGATGAATCTTTACAGACAAATTGAGTGCCATGTTGAACTGTTTGAAAGAATGACAGATCAGAGTTTTCCGCAATGCCTATTTGTCAAAACCTAAAATTAAGTATCTACAAAAACAACAGATTAAAATAAGAGAAATTAGACTTATAGTACTCTGTGAAGAATATTCCTCGGCATTTTATGGAGATTTAAACAAAAACTTCCATTTTATCTAGGATATTCATTATGAAGAACTTAAAAAATTAATTCAAGGGCTCCACAGGTTCTCATTATAATTGGAACTTGATGTTTTTCATGTTGCAATATTTTTTAAATATATTTGTACTTTATTTCAGAATAATTTCAGTGTTATTAAACCTAATCCTGGGTCGCAAGTCCCAGGCACTGCTTGCACTCCTCTTCTTGCAACGCGATGGGCCCGGCACCCGCACGGTGAATCCATGGATTGCTAAGAAGCTTCGTCTCGTCGTCTATATTAGGTATACGTTAGGTCTTTTTATATTATTATTAAAATTTTAATTTTATTTGCTGAAAGGCATAAATAAAAAAAATCATATTTGAAACTTATTGTATATATTTACGTAAATACTAATCTAGAAAATTAAACACTCATATTTTCTTACGGACGCGTTTACAAAACTGTAGAAAATCGCAACACTACGTAGACAAATCTGCACTACGCACACTTACGCAAGTATAGTGCGAGAATATTGTGTGAATAAAACATTTTTGATACTTTCGATATAGGTATTTTTTTTTCTCATATATTTAATGTTAAATTATTACTTCTTTAAATTATTTGTATATTATTGATGATTAAGTATGTACATATTATACATGTGATACAATTACAGATTATTATTACATATATTATATACGTTTTAATTATTCTGTGACCTAAAAATTGCTGAATTCTTCGGTGGCTGTTACTTGATATTTTAAACTAGAAAAAAGCAACGATATTCGAGTTTAGGCCCGTTGTGTTAATCATAAAGAGATACTACCTCAAGGCTTGGTGGAGTGGACCTGAAGGTATACTTATAGATGGGTGCTAGTGGATCCCCTAGATGAATAGAGCTTCAAAAGCAACAAAACAAGCCCTTACTCGGTGCAACCAGCTCCATTCGTCTATGAGATCCACAGGCATCCATCCATCAGGGTACCCTCAGGTCACTCCATCAAGTCAAGACATATCGGTAAACAGTAATCCGTACGTACCAGAATCAAAATTAAATACAAAAATAAAACTTTGACTAATTGACGAAAAAAAGATATATAAACTGTACAGTATCAAGTTAGGTTTGACTACATATTTGGTGTTCATACAGCGATCTTTACCAATAGAAATTTTTGCTAACACGCCGACTGCAGAGTACTATAAACGCCGACTGAGGTGATAATCATAAATCAGATAATTGAATTTTAGAAATATTTTTTAAAAAGGATCAACTAAAATAGCACATAAAATAAGCCTTATTGAAATTCATTAAGAGAGTGTAACTACAGACACGTGATAAAAATTAAAAATATTTTTATTTATTTCCTGATATATTACGTAACTAATTTATGTTTTTTTTTCTCACACATTTTTAGTTGAGTATGTCTTCTTAGCTAAGGTATTCATTATGCTTAAATATATTATATTTACGACAAAAATATACCTAAACTCCTCCCGATTTCGTAAAATACGTGACGAAAAATCGTTTTTGTAATATTAAAAACTACAATATTTCAATATTTTCTCTCTGATCACTAACAATTAAGAAACATTATATGTGTTGCAAGCAATGTTGAGTTTGATTTTGTAGCATTATGTACCAAAAAATTGATAATTTTGCGCATACCTAACTGTAAACGCATCCTTAAGGGAATTCATAACATAAGTCTTAACTGCTAGAGTTTATTTGGAGGACAATCATTTTAACCTTAATAACTGAGCAGACATGTAAATAGTTCGTATATATGTATGAACATGACAAAAAAAATCACAGAAACAACAATCAATTTAAATGTTTTTTTTTTTATTTTCTATAACAAGTAATCATGTCTGTTTTAAATCCATCACTAATTTTCTCCCTTTGAAGGTGCAGTGTGGATCCTTATACCATGCATCTCGGCTATATCACTCTTTAAAGATTCTGTCACAAGTCTGTGTTGTTTAATGGTTGACAACCCTTTAAATTCTTTTGCTTCAATGCTAATCTGTAACATACATATTTATTAAAGGATGTATATCATGTAGACTGTGAATAATATGTGGTCCGAAAAATATATATTATTGACATTAAAAAAATAAATATAAATATTTAGAATAAATATTAAAGTTGTATATTAAAGTTTGGCCCACAACATGTCAAAGGTTCCCCATACCTGTTGTAAATCTAGACTTTTGTTGATGCTATTACTTACCTCATACATGGCGCCACAGCCACCAGATATGTCTTCAACACTTATATATGTAATACCTGGTATTGACTTTTTTAATGCCTCTGTTAACTTTTGTTCCTTAGAGACACAGTTTTGTTGAAACGCACTTCCATTACCACCAACAGCACGACTCTATTGGCAAAAATATAGGATTTATTACATGTATGGCTTGTAAAAATAAGTTGAATACAATTAAAGGTGATTAAAAAAAATGTTTTGTATTTTTCAGTCTTTTCGTATATCAAATTCATATTATATTTACCAATTGATTTCTTAAGGGCAACAAGGCTTTTATAAAGTGTCTAAACATATTGAGCTTTATTTAGAACTTGTCGCAATTAATTAATACATTGATATATTAACATATCGGCTAAATTTTAAATTAATTCATTTTACTTTACATAACATAACCTCAATTCGAAACTTCCGTTTAACTTTGACATGAGCCAAGACTCAAAAGTCAAAAATCAAAATTTAACTGTCAAGAATCAAGATATCAGAATAATAACAAGTTATTGTTCCGAGGTCAAGATTTAAGAGGAAAAAATAATCTTATTGGTAAAAATACAATTTTTTTTTAACAAACATTGCGCTTTTAGTCTCAACTTACTTTAACAAAAAAAACAGACATTTGTATAAATTTCTTTTTTCTTATAGATAGTGCCCATGGTTTTTAAAAAATAGTATATCCCTTAATATTAATGAGGTAAGAGACGATTGACTTGTTGACAGTAGAGGGATTTCTAGGGCAAAAATATTAAATATTCCATTTATCCCTTTTTTTTACGAGAATTCGAGAATTGTGTTATTTCGTCTTCTTATATACATACCAAAAGAATTCACCTGCATGACTGATCTATCAACGCAGCGCAATGGTGTGTGTTTCTTTATTTAAGATTTTAATCCTCCCAATCGACGGCACAAGCCAGCTGTTCGTCTATATTCGATAAGATTATCGTTCTCAAGGAGTTATTGGCCGTGTTCCGAAATACAAACCAGCATACTGGCCAGGGCTAATGACGTCATAACACCGACGCCATATTGCACTGGTGTCGGCCATATTGTACTGGTGAGGTAACTTTATAGTAATCTGTGGCAATATAGGCAAATACAAAATAGTATTCAAACAGTAATTAGAGTTGCCACTTTTAAAAAATACATTAGAGATAAAGGACAACTTAATTTTCGTCATTCTAATATTTGAAAAATATATATACTTTATATTTGTAAGTTTTATAAATTATTATTACAGTTACAATAACATAAATGCACAGTATCTATGCAGTAAATTTAATTTAAGGTAAATAGATGATTCTTTTTTCATTTTCGTTCTTATTAGGTTTAAAGATATTTTATTTCTTTCGTCTCACCATTTACTATTAATTAATTATAATCCATTCTCTTGGAACTTTATTATTTTATCTAATAAAATCTATAACTACCTAAAATAGACATTGAAAAATAAATATGTAGTCACAGATTAAAAAGAAATTTGTAATACTCCGTCAGTAGTGTCAATTTATGCTGTCAAAGTATTCAGTGCTGGCCATCATATTTCGGAACGATTAACCAGCATGGCGTCGATTTTTGACGTCATCAGCACTGGCCAGTATACTGGTTTGTATTTCGGAACACGGTCATTAATGATCGTTCTACGTCTAAAATGACAATGTTGACAAATCACAATTGACATTTGACATTTGCTGTCAATCATAAATCGGCGTGAACTGTAAAAAACACGTGTGTCGTGTTTTGACTTAGCGAATAATAATATCTATAATTCATATTTAGTTATGTACTACAAAACTCACGTTAACTCATTAACTAATAGAAGATAAATAAAATGCCTCCCTTTAAAGCAGGATTGTTGAAAAGAAAAAATGACTCTAACGAGGTGAAGGAAAATAATACAGAAAACGAAGTAAGTGCCTGTGAAAATTGTTTATCATATTATAAAGGTGCTTGTAAGTAATAATTTTTCGTATAACAGGAGGCAAGCAGTTCTTATGAAGTAGAGGATTTAGTAAAGGGATTCTTGGACGGAGATGGTGACGCCACAGACTCGGAGCCCGATGAGGAAGAACCATCGGACGCCGAAAACGATGTAAGTTTATAACTTATTATTCACTTGAATTGTATAGAATTGTAATTATGTTTTATAATTCTTTAATGTTATGTTATGTATAATAATATTTGTGTGTATTGTAACCAATAATAACATTTTGATTGTAAACATTGTACATCTAATTTAAAACCAAGACTTTGTAGGAGGTTGTTTTTGGAGCAAATGGTTCATCTTCGGAGGATGACCAAGAGGACATCGAAATCTCGGAAGCAGAATCTTCTGTAAGTTTTTTATTTTTGCAACTAAGGAAAAATACACACAGAACTAAATGAATGCTCTTTTAAGATCAGTCTTAATATAGTCATTTTGATGACATTTAGTCTAAGTACTGATATAAAAATCTCTTATATTTTGCAGGATTTAACAGATTCAGAAGATGATGGAGAAACAGATGAAACTGAGGATGAAGGTGATAATAAAAGTGATCAAGACTCTGACAAGCAAAGCAATGACAGTGGTGCTGAAACAGGTACAGGACTCTCAGCTGCTGGCTCCAGTGATGAATCTATCAAAATGCCTGTGAAAAGTGCAAAAAAGAAACAAACTATCAAGAAAAAGTTAGTGAAACAGAAGAGTAAGAAGCCTAGCAGTATAGATGTACTGGCTGCTAAAGTACAAGAAGCTAAAGTTACAACACCTGTACAAGAAAAAGGTTAATATTTGTTACTATATAAACTTTGGGTGCCAGGCCCATCACTTTGTATGGAGAGGAGTGCAAACAGTGCCTGGGACTTGCAACCCAGGTGTAGGTTTAAGGGGCCCCTTTATGATGTGCAAACAAACTCACCTCCACTATCTACACTCCTCTCTGTATCTAACCAAATTTGGAAAGAAACTACTAATGCCGCCTCAGAAATATGTTCTAGAAATGAACTTGTTCTAAATAGGTCTTTAAGTAGATTATAGAGAAATTTTGTTGTTATACCTCTCGCTCCCACTTCTACAAGCCAACTATAAATTTATTCCTGGACAGTTTGTTGGTCATGTCGTAATACTTATTTTGATGTTTGTTTAGCTGCATAGAATACAGGAATAAGTCCGGTCTGGATGACGAAACAAGAACATCCCCAGGGATTTTGTAATGCTTTTCATAATATCCATCATGAGAGTCCAATCAGGAGCCGCCCCTATAATAGAATAAGGCTTCGGTTTTTATTTTTTGGAGGGACCTTCGTTTGCGAATTATATAGATCATTTGGTGGTTGTTATACCCTTCCGCGCCCTTGCTACTGAAAGACTATTATTTACTATACATTTACCCGTCTATATTCACATATTGTATTGAGTTCGCTCCACGAGTCAACCATGTTTCTAAATCATGAATCCGAACCCTAAATGGATTTAAAATTGTCGGTCAACATTTTGACGAAGCTTCTTAGCAATCCATGGATTCACCGTGCGGGTGCCGGGCCCATCGCGTTGCAAGGAGAGAAGTGCAAGCAGTGCCTGGGACTTGCGACCCAGGAATAGGTTTAAGGGGCCCCTTTATTATGCGCAAAAACGCTCACCTTCACCCTCCACACTCCTCTCCCTACCTAACCAAATTTGGAAAGAACCTACTAATGCCGCCTTTGAAGTACGTTCTAGAAATGAACCGATGCTTGTTCTAGAAAGGGCCAAGATCTTTAAGTAGGCTATAGAGAGATTTTGCTGTTATACCTCTCGCTCCCACTTCTACCGCGTACAAACTAACTATAAATTTATTCCTGATCAGTTCGTTGGTTAGTTCGTAATACTTATTGAGCTTGAATGTGTGATCCTTTGGGATGTTTGTTTCCCAAGGAACAGTAAGCTCCACAAGTATCACGCGCCTCAGATGTTTCGAATACAGGAATAAGTCCGGTCTGGATGACGAAACACCAACATCCCCAGGGATTTTGTAATGCTTTTCATACGTGTCCATCATGAGAATCCAATCAGGAGCCGCGCCTAATATTGAATAAGGCTTCGCTTTTGATTTTTTGGAGGAGCCTTCTTTTACGAATTCTATAGATCGTTTAGTGGTTGTTATACCCTTCCGCGCTCTTGCTACTGAAAGACTAACCGCTTCCCGTATAATTTCTAATACCTTGTCGTGGCGACGCGAGTATTGACCTTTATCTAGAAGTACCCTACACCCTACTAATAGGTGTTTCGCGGTTCCTATTGCCTCCCCACAGATGTTGCAAGACTTTTCGGTGGCTTTGCCCCATCTTACTAAATTACTTTGATCTGGGAGAGTCATTTGGAATGCATTAAGATAGAATTTTAATAATGCTGGGGACCAATCATAAATTAAGGTGCGCCACTTCAAAGCTAGTGGAATACAAAAATCTCCTATGGTCACCCATTCGTTTTGAATTTCTAGGCTCATCGCGTGGAGTCGCTAATTATCGTTTTCGTCTTGTCGAATAAAAGATTTTGTTATGTCTATGTCTTGAACTTTCCTACTTACATTACGTGAATATATCCGAGTAAATATATATTTTATAATCATCATGGTTCACAAATGATTAATTACAAAAAACCATACATATTGTTATAAATGCATTGTATTATTGTAGATGAATATGAATCGGGGGACACATCAGATGAAGAGGACCGCACTAACACAGTAGGTGAGATTCCAATGTGGTGGTATGATGAGTATCCCCACATTGGCTACAACCTGGACGGCCAACGTATTATCAAACCCACTCAGAGAGACCGGATAGATGAGTTTCTCAAGTAAGTAAGGGCTCATGGGATTAGAATCTCATTTGAATTGGGATTTATTTATTTAACAGGGCTATACATGTTTATAGATGTTTTCCAACATTACCTAACTGTTTGCAATACTTAATTAATAATCACCACACATTTTAATGGGTCTGACCATTGTCTCATGTTATGTCAGGAAGTGCTCGGACCCGGAGTTCTGGCGCACAGTACGGGACCCGCGCACGGGACAAGATGTGCTGCTGGCGCCTGAAGACCTGCGCCTACTGGAGCGACTGCGTGCTGCCCGCCCGCCTACTGACGACACGCATGAGGTAGCTAAAGTCCTGTAACATATACTTAGGTCACGTGAATACGATATTATATTTTATGTCATAATTCTATCGATGGACGATCCTCCTAAGTAGAATGTTATTTAAAATATTTGTATTAACGTTTCAGCCCTGGGTGGAGTGGTTCAGTCGTGAGGTGCTAGCGACGCCGCTGCGAGCATTTCCAGACCACAAGCGCTCCTTCCTCCCTTCGCGCTCCGAGCAACTTGCCGTCTCAAAGCTCGTGCACGCGCTGAAGATGGGTTGGACTAAAACTCGCAAGGAGATAGCAGAGGAGAGACGCAAAAAGAAGGTATGTAGTCGAAAAGTAGTTTAATATTAACATGCACATCAACGTCGTATCATAGTAATATACCTTTTCTTGCGTTACAGGAGCGCTCCTTCTACAACCTATGGTCGGCGCCGCCCTCTGCGGCCGCTCCCCGCGCCCCCGCCCCGCGCCGCGCCCCGCCCGGACACGCCGAGAGCTACAACCCGCCGCCGGAGTACCTGCTGGACGCCAAGGAGGTAAGTGCGGCTGAAACCAGAAGCGGTCCCATAGCGATGGTGGATGACTGATAGTGGATCTCTTTTCTTTTTGCAGATGAAGGAGTGGAATGCGCTGGCGGAGACGCCGTGGAAGCGCAAGTACACGTTCCTGCCTCAGAAACACGATAGTCTCCGTGAGGTGGAGGCTTTTCCGCGCTTCATTCGCGAGCGCTTCCTGCGTTGCCTCGACTTGTACCTGGCTCCCCGCGCCATCCGCATGAGGGTATAAATTGATAAGAAAAACTAAGTTTCTATTAGTTGCGTAAAAGTATCCCTTTAAATAATCTTATATATTTTTAGCTCACAATAAATGCGGAGGACCTTGTGCCAAAGCTGCCTTCGCCGCGCGATCTGCAGCCCTTCCCCACTACGGAGGTGCTCCGACTGACAGGACACTCAGACGTTGTCCGCAGCTGCGACTTCGATCCTTCGGGCCAGTATATAGTGTCCGGAAGCGAGGACGGCACCGTCAAAGGTGACTCATGATTTTCTTAAAGTACTCGACAACCATACAAAGTTGTAAATTGTAAAATAATTCGTTAACACCCGTTCTCGGTCCGGCAGTGTGGGAGACCAGCACGGGTCGTTGCGTGCGTTCTGTGGCGCTAGGAGCTCCGGTGACGCGCGTGGCGTGGAGCCCCGCGGCCGCGCTGTGTCTGGTGGCAGTGGCGGCCGGGCCCCGTGCGCTGCTACTCAACGTGCAGGCCGGCGCCGGCGCACACCGCGCCGCTCAGCGCACCGACGACCTGCTAGCCGAGGCGCCGCCACAGCACGACGTGCGCAGTGAGTAGATGCTGAGAGTTTCGACTTAAATTCCTTTTTTTATTGCTGTCATGACATCCGTTCTTTTTTACAGTGGACGAGCGTACCTCGTCGTGTGTAGAATGGGAGAAAGTGGACGAGACGCAGTGGGCGCACGGTGTACGGATCTCCATCAAACATTTCAAACCATTGGCGCACGTGAGTAGACTCCTCCAGACCATTGACACTTACGCGTCCTCCGCGGCGATGTAATGGTTGTTAATGTATGTAATGTAAATGATGTGATGTTCGTAGATCTCGTGGCACGCGCGAGGCGACTACCTCGCGGCTACGGTGACGGAGGGCGCGTCCCGGGCGGTGGTCGTACACCAACTGTCGCGGCGGCGCTCACAACTGCCTTTCCGCCGCGCGTGTGGATTGGTGCAGGCGGCAGTGTTTCACCCGCACCGACCGCTGCTACTGGTGGCCACGCAGCGTGCCGTGCGCGTGTACGACCTCGTGAAGCAGGAGCTGGCACGCAAGCTGCGGCCGGGTGCCCAGTGGCTAAGTTCGATGGCAGTGCACCCGGGCGGCGACAATCTGCTTTTGGGCTCGTACGACCGCAAGCTGGTGTGGTTCGATCTGGAGCTGTCGGCGCGTCCCTACCGTACATTGCGGGTTCACGGAAGCGCCGTTCGCGCCGTAGCCTTTCACCCGCGCTACCCACTATTCGCTTCGGGCGGCGATGACCCCTACCTCGTAGTCTCGCACGGCATGGTGTACAAGTGAGTTTCGCACCGCCGCTCGTACGAAAGCACCCGAGCCAGTCTAACGCCTCTTCCATTTGCAGTGACTTGCTTCAAAACCCGCTGCTGGTGCCACTGAAGCAGCTGCCAGCGCCGGATACTGCCGGTGCGCTGCGCGTGCTGGATGTGCGCTGGCACCCCGCGCAACCCTGGCTGCTTGCGGCCGGCGCCGATGGCACGCTCCGTCTATACGCTTAGTACATCCCACAACCTCGCTCTACGAATAAAATATATATACCTACCATGTTTTATTTGTCAAATTCAATGAATTCTGCACGTTTAAAAACTACATGTTTCTTTTACAAACGCCGATAACACGACATTTTCTTATTCCAAATACTAATAATTCTATCGGGCTTGATTTGATTTTATAAATTCTATCTAGGGGAAATTTCACCGAAAAGGAGTAAGTCTTACGATCGTGTAAATATAAAATAGTAAAGATGCGGTGAATATTCGGTAAGTACTCAGTATTCTGTGCATTCAACATCTTTTTCGCTATTCGACTTCGGCCGAATTATTCGGTTCGAGTATCTCTATTTCTTTCGCTATACGACACGGTAAAGAACTAAAATACTAAACTAAGATCATGTTATATTAGAAGTCAAAGAAATTTTATAAATAATGTGTTGAATAGATCTTATTATTAAAGCAACTAGGTGTACCCCGCAACTTCGTCCACGTGGACTGTAAAAATAATATTTATATAAGCCATATATAAATATTATTTTTACAGACTACGGCTGTGGCCCGTGGCTTCTTTTAAAGTGTTTTATAAGTCAAATTTGAAGTGAATAAATGATCAAAATCTGAGTTATGCTGATTGCAGACTGGAATGAACTATAAAAGGTGGCCAAAGTTCGAAACAAAATTAACGGACACATGGCGCCATATAATATTCAAAATTCAGTTTTTTTTTTTAATACATCATGTCACAGACAAAGCCACCTGCAAAAGTTAGTATATATATATAGCCTTTGTGATGTAAAAGCTATATTATTGTAAAGTTTTATTAAAATCCATACAACAGTTTTTACGTGAAAGAGTAACAAACTTTCGCGTTAATAACAGTAGTAGGATTTAGCTTCAAATCAATATTTATTTCGAAACATATCAAGTCAACGTATTTATTTTCTTATTGTTAACCTAGAATTAGTATTTAGTATAATCAACCTTTATTTTGAAACCAGAAAATCTGAATATTATTTTGAAACCACAAATCAACATAATTATTCATCTAGCTAGCAGCCACACGTAACGTACATATTAGAACCTTTTTAGGACCAACAGTCGATGAAATGGTAAACCGAATATTCGGTTCGGTAAAGGTTAAACCTAATAGTATTGCGTGAAACCCCTATTCGGCGCATCTCTAAAAATACCATAAAGAAAAAAATGTTTACCTTTTACTAAAAGAATAAAAAAGCCTTTATTGACTACTAACAATTACTAATAGTATAATAATATTAGATAATTCCTATTTTTACAATATTTACGAACGGCTGGAATGTTGCAATACACTTGCTGCGTGTAAACTAGGCATTAGTGAAATATATGAGGATGTCGTGTATGTAGACGTACATTCGCTACATTAAAATCTAATTTGGCATAGGGAATTTAAAAAATGATAAATGCATTTACATTTCATTGTTCTGAACACTTTTCACTTCTACACATCTGTGCTTGCAGAAGAATAATTTATTTTAATTAATAATAGTAGAGTAGAGTTGTGGACGGCTAACTAGTGCAAACCACAAAACAAAAAAAAGTACAGTATCTGTATGAGGCATGAACTAACAATTCAATGACGTTACTGTTAACGATTTAGGATAGTTGATATTACTACACTATTTATTTGTCTTAGCTTTATCTTTAGCCATATAATTACACAAAGATACTTAGAGCAAACTTACTGTTTGAAATGTGCAATTGCAATTTTACCGGAAAAATTATTTCTATTGTTGATTTCATTCCAGGAACATTAGAAACTCAAAAAGTTTCACCAAAATCTCCTTTTTGTTTTAGCACTTTTGCAAAATGTATACTTTGATGGAAAAGTGGCGCTCTTAATTTAATATTTGCAAGAAACTGTGATCCCCAAAATAGGCAAACTCTTAGTCATTTCCTCTACCTTCGACATTAGGAAGGAAATAAAAACAATAAGTACATAGTTTTGTTAATTAATATATATTTATAAATTGATTTGCACTCCACATCATATTATTAGGTAATTTATATCTAAAAAACGGCCTTTGGTAGTTACATTTTATATTCTAATAATTAGTTATAGTGGACACATTTGATTATCGAATTTACAACGCCCTTGCTAGGACCAAAAAATAAGATAAAAGTTTCTACTAATCTTATGCAAGCACTAGCTGCCTAACAGCCTTTTCTCAATGCAAAATTAGTACGCTAGTCGACGTAACGCTTATTTAAATAGTATAAAGAAATGGCTGCCTGTGTCCTTTAACATGGCAACACAAATTCTCTTATGCTATTGGCCGTAAACCTACTACAATATATATTTATATTTACATATACATAGGTACCCACATACTTTTTAAATAAATAAAACAGATTCAGAAGTTCTACGCGGTCGCGACTTGTGCGACTTGTGTAACGACAGTTTTAACAAACAGTCAAGCGTGTAGTATCGGCACTGTTCTTTGTCAATATAAAGTATTATTTTGAGTCGTGAAGTTTGTTTTTAGAAACGGCGCGTTTTCTAATATTTATGAACTTGCATAGTTTATTGTAGAATTTTAGATTTTGAGTTGAATTTAGATTTTGGCGAAACTACTTCAGTGATTTACTATGACTGGATTGTTATTTTTGGCTTTACCGGACGGGTTCGAACTTTAGATGCTCCTTTTATTTTTTTTTAATGCTGAATAGTGTTTTTAAAATATACATTTTGGGAAAGTATGGGAGAGTGACAAATAAAATAACTTTCGATATTTTTCTTTAGTTACGGTGATGATAGAATAAGCTTTTGAGAGCGAAGTAATATATGAGTGGTGAAATGTCGGCGTCAGGCGCTACCACGCCGACGACGGCAGAAGCGCCGGCGCTGGATGAACGTGATCTGGAGCCGCGTACCCCCATGAAGCGTTTGGGCTCTACTAGAAAGCTTGCAGCTTTTAGCAGTAAGTTAACGAAAATTGTTATTGTGTCTTGGAACCTAATCTTAAAGGTTTTCATTTAATATTTATTTACTTTACCTGCAAATCTAAACTTGTAAATAATTATAATTTAATGCACCTTGTAAGATATTTAAGAACAAAATCTAAAGCTTTTTCAACTCATTATTTTAATAAAGCGGTTGGCTATATAAATTTATAAGTGGTTAAATTTTCAAGTTTAATATATATGAGCACCATTTTGACTTGCTCAATTGTATATCTAAAAAACAGGACCAGATTTTTATTAACTAGATTTAAGAAAAATATTACACTAAGTGCTATATTTCCCTAATTGGATAAGAAATCTTGGCTACCTAATAAATGTTTTGATTAGTTTATTTTCAACATTAAAATGGCATTCTTTTATGAGTCATGAATATTTCTCTTAAGTCTATAATAAACATTAATTTTACCTCAACGCAAGTTGTTACAAACTATTTACAACAAAGTTGATGGTATATAATATTGTTTATAAATGATTATTTACCTTAATTATTAAATAAAATATTTTTAACTGTTTTGTTAATTGTAAGAATCCAAAACCTTGTAGAAATTAACTCTCAAGGATGGATAAAAAACAAAATCTATAGGTACCAAGTAAGATATCAAAGCTTTATCTAAACCACTGCCTGTTTCATTATCTTTGGCTCATTCATTCTCAAATAACTGATTAGATGTCTGTTTTCCTTTCAATTAATAGTAGGTTTTAATGGTTTTACCTAGATAGTACAATAAAGTGGTGAGACCAAGGCTATTACACCATCATATACCACACATGATACAGCCATTAACAATAGTTTTTGGTATTTTTATTCAGTTTTTTGTGTATCCATTTATTTGTTTTGTTTATTTGTTTGACCGTTGTTCTCAATGGTTTTAGGTCAATGAACAATTTAATGTATAGGATATTTTATCAGAAAACATCCAAATTTTTCTCAGGATTTTTTTGAGAGCTTTTATTATAGTAACAAAACATTTAATTACAGATTTGAAGACTCAAATTTACCTTTGTTTTTTTGATGATCAATTTATTGAGGAGGGTTTTATTATATGATATAGTAATCAAACCATAATTCTTAAAAATACTATTTAAAGTTCCATTTAATGACATGGTGGTCTATGTAGAATGTAGATGGAGTTGTACGGACAAAAGGACGTCTTGTCAATTGGTCTATTGTACAGAAGTCATAACATAGTTGACAATCTTATAGATGATCTATACATATCATGAAATAGTGGCAAAAACAAATCAGTACAATATTTTTATCATTTAAAAAAGATATTGCTTCTTATTAGGTTAATCCCTTAATAGATTAAACATTTTTGAGCAGATAAAATTATTAACAGTTTGCTTGTAATATGAATATTTAATTAATATTTTTGGACAACAAATAATTGCAATTCATCTCACTTATAAACAATACTATATATAAACACACATACATAGTTTCAGTCGGTGTTAGTTTATCCATCCAATAATGGAGCACCTATTAGAGAAACAATCTGTCTGTGTAACAGTATTTAGTAAAAAAATAGGGTGAAACTAAACCTAGGTTTTGTGGTACTGTATGCATGTTAGGTACTCCACTACATCTGGCTAGTGTTTACGCGCACCCGTTCTTCGCCCCTTTCGTTAACATTTCACAGAATCCAAGTCAAACTTGACATTATATCTTTTATTTAATCCCTGATCTCGATTACTGGAATAAATAAAAAAAATCTATTTTATAGGTTTAAGAATATTAAACGCCCTTTAAAAATAAATACATACTTAAAATTCTTTTCAATCTTATAAAGCAGTGTTCATTATTATGTACCGCCACAATCGTATACTCACTATGGCTAGAGTATTGTCAATTCGATGCTGCCATGAATTTTAATTGTTATTACTACAATTATTTTATTGAATTTTATATTATGATCTATAATTGTAATTTTAAGCTCCGTATCGGGGTGTTTGCTATGAATGTGTGTGAATATGTGTATGTTTGTATGTATGTGTGTAAGGTGTGTGGTTGTCTGTATGTACTGTATGTATCGTGCGGTTTATCGGCTGTCGAATGGTTGCCTCCAGATGCTACATATCGTTTTATTCACGCTTCGTTTTATTCTTGTGTTCTCGCTTCTCATCAACGCTTGCTTCAGTAAACTTAAAAATCAAACATATTAAACTTCAAAGTACGCGTTAACAACTTATTTATATTATTTATTTCAATAAATATACCGTCTACAAAATTTGTTTACACAAAATGATAGGAAATAAAACTAAATTCTAAAATTATTTGATATTAGTCCTAATATTATAGTTTTGCAGATGTAATAATTATCATACAACGAAATATTATATTATCAAAATTATATATTTTTTTGCAAACATTAGCAAGGATAGAACATTCATATAGCAATTACATTTATATTCTTTGTATCAGGGTATGAATTCTATATCCTTTTTTACTTTCATTGACTCCACGAGGATAAATCATCGTGTTAGATAGGTTGCTGACTAAGAAACTTGGTACCTATCTTTTAATGATTAAATGATCTTTCAATGATTAAATGTTGTGATATTAGCTCTTAATTATTAAACAATAAAGACATAGGGTCATTTCGCCTGTTTGCGTCCATCGCCAGTTTGCGTCCATTCGACGGCTATCCTTTCATAAAATACTCGAAAATAAGTGCATGAACTTTCTAACAAAACCAAATGTAATTTCTGCCAATACCTCAATATATAGGAGATACACAGTCATAAACAAAATTTCCTTGAGCGCAATACTTCCCTTTAAAAAAAAATAATTTATCTGAGCCACGGGACAAAAGACTGCGAATGTCTTAAATGTTAGTAAAAAAATAGTGAGCAGCAACACCACTCACGGTTAGTTTTACATTGTTTTATGTGAAGTTAAGGATACATAGATGTTTCTAGGCCTTAATAATAAAGAAAGGAAAAACATAATTATGAATTTACTTAAGTTTTTTAATTGTTGACAGTTAAAATAAGGTGGACGCAAACTAGTACATACAAATTTTAAAAATTCCACTTTGCGTCCGCAGTGGACGCGAATTTTATGACCTATTATTTAGGACAGACCAGATTGCGTCCACCTTTGTTTTCTTGTTATCTATTTATAAAAGTAATTAAAAATGTATAGTTTATTTAAATTTAATAAAATTGTATATACCTACAATCAATAATATCTTAATGTTATTATAATAAAAAAAAATAACGTAATTTATTAACGGCTCCTGATTGAACAAATTAGAAATTGTGAAATCACAGTGTATCAAGGTGCAACTCTGAAACTCATGACATGAATAAAAATGATTTTGCCTATACACCTTTTTGGCAGTTACGGGTTACTGTAGCTTAGTTCAATAGTGTCTTCAGATGAAGTTCTTATTTTACCACTAAAAGATATGGAAACTCATACTACACCAAGTCTTGAGAAAACTAAGCAACAAATATCAAAACCCCCTCCGACTGCTTTTATTCATTTAGCATCAACTGTATCACCATCTATTTCACCTATAGAAAAGCCTCCTAGTTTACAATCATCTTCATTATTTATTCAAGGCATTTCACATTCAGAAACCCTTGATCCATTTAAAAGCGACCTGATGTTGGCTGAAATTTTTAGCATAGCAAGAAAATTTAATCAAAGAACTCCAGCGGCCATATCTTCGTCTGCATCGAGAAAGTATTATGAACATAAAGAGCAGATGGAGAAAAAAAACAAAGCAGTAAGAAAAAGAAATTAGGAACGAATAGAGAAAAAAAACTTCAAGGAACTGCTCCAAAACGTAGGAAAAAGACACTTCCTGTTAAAGTCACAGTAGATACTGATACTCTGAAAAGAAAATTTACCAGCCGTGGATAGTACAAAGTGTGCTGAATGTAATGACATACTTATATCAGATGTAGATGAAGACGGCGAAGAAAACATTGGCTGTGACAAATATATAAGATGATATATTTGTTATTAAAAATATTTTAAAATTTAATTAGTTAAATATTTAGACATAAAACAATAAATTGTTAAAATCTAATCTTTCTGAATAATAATTAATAAAAATCTCCCCTACATTCTATATATAAGTTGGTGGACGCAAACTGGACATGAGTGGACGCAATTTAGACTTTTTGGACGCAAACTGGCTAAATCGCCCAAATCTGATATTTATCACTTTTATATTTAAATTGTTATATCTTTCCACCAAAACTTTAAATGAATATAAAAAAGACTATATTATTAACACTGTACATAAGTTTTTATTCAAAACTAGTGCTAAATCATTTTTATTTTGTCTTTCAAAGTCAGCAACTCCACTAAATGGACGCAAACAGGCGAAATGACCCTACCGAAAATATTTTAACTTTTTAAATATAATTAAATAAATTATCAAGGTTAAGGAACGGGGTGGTTCGTTATCCGTGAGAGGAAGAAATTAATAGAATTATGGTCATTTGCTGCCTAGTCATAGTAGGAGTCTTAATTCGGTGTATGTCTTTTAAAACTAGGGTTGTAATTTTTTTTAAAGGAAAAGAACCTATAAAATTTGTTGAATTTGATAAAAAAAAAGTATTTTCAAAATTTATGTTTTGATGCCTTAAAAAGTATTTTTGTGTGCTTTTAGCACAAGCCAATATTTTTTTACTATTTTTATGTTTCCAAACTTGTTCGACTACAAAAATTCGTTTCTAATTAAATTTATCGACGCTCTATTTCTCGGTACGGAAAGTAAATAGGTATATATGTTTTTTTTTTACATTTGGTAAGCTATCACATGCATTTTTTAGTTATATTGCCATTTATCGAATGTAATTTTCCCTGAAAATTCTTTGTCATTATTAATTTTTCTTTTTAATTAAGACATTATTAAGTCGTAAATAAAGTATTTTCACATACTTTATTTGTATGCAAAAGTATAAAGTAAATAAAATAAAGTAGGATATATTATTATAAAGTATGGTTGGCAACCCTAGTTGATTGCGACTCGTCTTCGAAGCTATGATTCTGATAATTTTATAATCCTCGAGAATTTTCTATATCTTTAATACTAATTAAACTCTTATTAGTTTTTCGCCAGTGTACAAGACGAATGCAACTCACGTTTCAATAATCTTTCACTTAATTTGTCATATTAAAGTCACGATGATATTCTATTGTTTGGTTGCAATGGTAATTTAATATTTCCGTCGTGGAGAGCATTTCCTTCGTATGCGGTAATGAATAAATGATGTAATGTTAGCACAAGTCACTCATAACAGTGGGTAGCGACTAGCGAGTGACTTCCTTAGTTGTGATCCTTTAATAAGTGACCCTTAGTACGAGTTTTGAAGTTACGAAAACTATGAGTTTATTGTATGTCAAAACATAGAACGATTATACATTCTATAAATCTTAATCTATTGACATTTTAAAAAATTTGTTAAAGAATATCTTATTTAGAATGATTTATAGAATGATCCTCAATAACTTAAGATATATTTTACGATTTGGTTAACTGTTAACTGTCATATTTTTTTGTAACTTCAAAACTCGTACTCGTACGTGTCATTAAAAATAAAGTCGTTAAATTATTATATTGAGACTAAGTTTTCATGCTAAACCCTTTTATATTCTTATGTTAATAAAACTGTTGTTTCTTCATATACATGTCCATGTTACATGATATATATATATGTTACATGTATATATAGAGTTCCTAAGTTCCCTTTATTAAGATGTTCTGTGATTGTTATCGTCTAGAAAGTTAATTGAAACTGCGTAGGCTTGGACCGCAGTCCTACCAGTTACATCTTGTCATGTAATTCCTCAGCTTTCAAATACGTTACAGTTTTTATAATATACAGGGTTATTTATAATTAGTTGACCACCTCTTGCAGGTAGCCTCTTTACATCAATCCCATCAACATTTGTTCTACGACTTTAAAATTAAAAATAATAATAATTTGTTGTTTTTGAACTGGCATTAACTGTGAAATTCCTATAAAATACAGAGTAATAAGTAAAAGACGGAGCAAATTTTTGTTTCGTTTTTTTGTGTTGTTTATCAGGTAAACTTGTAAATAGTTGTAGAACAAATGTTGTTGGGATTGACGAAGAGAGGCTGCCTGCAAGAGGTGGTCATCTAATTTATCTATTGTCATCTATTTAAAAATGCATCCACATACCTCTTTACTCACCCAACTAATATGATGTAAATATAAAAAATAATCTCAAAAACGTCGCACATTAAATAATTATTGCATTGTAAAAATTCAAAGATATAACATAGATAGCTTGAAAGTTTTGATCGTGTAACCAGCTGCCGACCTCTCCGGCTCGCTGCAGCAATTCAATCAGTGCGAATTCACTGGTAGGTAGGTCAAGGACCCTGGGGACGCTGATTGCCGCTGCGCAAACAATATTTCTTTAAAGCAATACACATAAGGATTGAATAAAGGTTACATTCCATATATACTTAGGTACAGGTATTTTCTATGCTTTTAAAATATGTACTGTGTCAAAATCAATTTAGGTTAAAATCAACGATGTGTCTTTCCGAATACAACAGAGTTTGAATTTTTAAAAGTGTTAAACTTTCTTGATCTATAATCGCTGAATACTTATGTTTTAGACTTTATTTTTAAACGTTACTGTACTTTAAGTACTTAATTATTCTCACTAGTCTTTTAATCTTTATAGCATATACTTAATATTACATTAGGTATCATAACGGTAGTTTGTAACGAGGTTCGCGAAACTGCGAGATAGAGGTGAAAACTACTAGCAGCTTATATTAGAATCGTTGTTTTATAGTAATGATGTTCGTAGCGAACAATTTAAAAATTCTTTATTGAAAATATTTACACCTAATTTTTGACATTGGCAAACACAAGAGAAAAGTCCATAAAAATGTTGTGGAAAAGTTACTGTATGCTATATATAATCACACTTATATATTATAAGATACATACTACTAAAATCTCCTTGAATCATTTTACTGTTTTGAACTTATCATATTATAGATTCTCAATGCTTCAACACTTCACTTGAGATTTCTTAAACTGTCTGGAAGTACTATTCGATTGAATCTGTAACAGGATTTGCTTGATACAACTATTAGGTAATCAAATATAGCAGTAGATAATGTAGACTTCAAGACACGTGGTGTCGCCAGCCCGTGTTAGTGCTAACATGTGTGATATAGTACTAGCTCGCAGGTCTAGGGTTCCCAGATGACAGAATTTTAATTTTTAGGGATTTTTAAAGAGACGGTTACAGAGTAGAGCGACGGGACGGTTTCCTAGAGGTCCCGGGTTGGAATCCCTGCCCGTATTGGTTTATTTTTTATTCTATATTTATTAAACAATAAAATAAGCTTAACATGGCTGTACATGCTTATAGATATTTTTAAACATAAAAAGTAAATCATTAATTATTTTTTTATAAAGTTATAATATTTAAATATGACTGAACTGAACAAAATGTCGGGAATTTTATCGCTGAGTCAGGGATTTTGTCAGGAAGAATTAATTTCCGATCTAGTAACCCTATATAGGGCATACACTGTGTTTAGGTAGAACACAGAGTCGGGACTAAGAAAATACATATACCTAATATAGGCAAGCTTTGTAGGTACCTACATTATTAAACTTATTATAATTGCATTATTGTAGGTAAAATATATTTTTCCTCCAACAATCTCTATTATACGATAAACATACTGCTCTTGAACAATCACTCAACCGTTCGAGTCAACATCATCTTATAAATATTTTCATCACAATAAACATTCAAATGGAATATACCAGGGGTACCAACTTGATCAGAATTAAGATCGACTTTTTATCGACAAATCTCTTTTAAAGCAGTCAAATCTAAACCATTTAAAATTTTAAATACCTTTTGTCTTGCCTTAATTCATCGACTCGACTAAAAGCCGGACGACGGGTTGGCCACCCCTGGAATATATATTAGGAACTGATACAAAGAATCACGAGTACAAAACATTACTAGCAAGTGACGTCACATTCTCTCATTAGGTCACTTCATTGTGTGCAGTAATTGCGTTCTTTTGATTGTAATTGTGGAATGTTGACTGATACAGTGACCTTATTTGGAGGCTTTACCTATATGATACATTTTATCGATATGTTATTGTTGCTGTATTTATATGTATTACCATTATACCATTTTCATTTATTTTGGTTGTGAGTACTTTGGCTGTTAACCGCTTGTTGACAGTCAACAGTGTACTGGCTGTTGTCTGATTCAGCGGTTGCGGAGCTAAATATAGCGCGTTGAATCAAGAGATCGAACATCCAATATACAAACTTACTGGCTAATTATGTTATTGTTATATCCTGGTACATACTCTAGAGGAATTCAGAGAAATTACAGCTAATTAGAAGCTTTATAGAATGACGTCAAAAGTAGCTTTACTATTTTCTAATTAAATTATGTATAGTTTAAGAATATATTTTGTTATAGCGTTATGTAGATAAGTTAAAATTAAATATTAATAAACCTAGTTAGCATTTAACCTAACTGTAATGGTGATAATTACAGAAAGGTTCGCGTATAATTAAAGCGAATTTGCATCGCATACGTAATGTTTTCACGTATTTATATTGAATGCAAAATGAATCGACACCAAGGACCGCTGGTATATAGTGGTCACTGAGTATAAATCGACAGTAAGGACCGCTGGTATATACTGGTCGCTGAGTCCCTGACTCGCCACACCCTCCTCGGTAATTGCTTGATAGTAATTGCCTGTCGCTACCGTCTCTTGATTATAGTTTGAGGTCACGCCGCCTACAGGACATTGCATATTAAATATTAGGGACTCTTGATTTTGGCGGACTTTTCGTTTATATTTAACTACTCAGGAAGTTCCACTCAAATACCTACACAAATATTTTTATCATTGTAACTGGATTTAACTAGTATATATTTATTTTTATTACATAAAAGTACCTAAGATTTTTGTTTCAAAATATCTATAAATGTGTATGATATGTTATTTAAATTTTAAATAAATATAGGCAGGGATTTGATCCCGCGACCTACTGGGACGCGATTCAAACATTGAACTACTAATTAAAATCCGCTACTGTTCGTGGAACCGTTTAGAGGGACGGTAATTTTATTTATTGTAAATAAAATTAAGTTATACAAAAAGCAAGATTGAGCTATAGTTGGAGCGTTTAATATGATATAATTATCACCTGTAATAATTAACAAAGTAATTGTTCTCCAAGGGATTATTAATAAAATAATTGTTCTAACAAACTATATTCTATATAAAACAATTCTAAGCGGCTATAATATTAAATGAATAGCTTTTGAGTATTTTTTTATCTTACTAATATTATAAATGCGAATGTAAGTTTGTTTCAAAAAATAACACTATCAGTCAAGCTGTATATCTCATATTTCACAACTCCGACTACTGAACCAAACACACTAATAGGGATTTTTGAAATAAAAAATATATCCACCAGATGTTTCAAAGCAAACAAAAAATGTGTTATTTACACTTCTTTGAAATCACGTACCAAACTCACATTGTAACTAGCTGTTAGATTTAAACAAATCTTTTTGTATTGAAGAACCTACGGCTTATATAATATTACAATTTTCACTCTATTCTTTAAAAAAAATAATGTTTATAACATTATTAGTTTTTAGAGTGAGAGAAACAGATTGCGCTATCTTTTTTATCACTATATTATTTGAGGACCTGTTGGTGTAGTGGTAATCCTGCCTGCTTAACCAAAGTTGTGGGTACGATTCCCACAAGGCACAATTCTTGTGTGATCCACAGATTGTGGTTCCGAATCTCTATGTACTTTGTATCCGTTATTTATATGTTTGTGAAGCCTCCCCCCCCCTCCCCCCCACAAGGATAATATAATCTCTAATGCAGGACCCGTATTTGTTCTTGTGTTTCTTATGTTAATTATAAATTATAATTAATAAGAACCATCTCGAAATTATTTTGATATTTTTCATAAGTCTAGTCTTTATTGAACTGATAAGAGGGTTATATTGCGAGTGGCGTCACTCAACAATAATCCAGTTTGTACGACAATGCGGATATTGAAGAAATTGTTGCTTAATATTAAATTTGTTCCAAATATGGCAGTAGAATTGGCTTGGTCGATACCCGTTCGATACCCGCTGAGCTTAATTAAACCTATATAATAAGCTGAGTTAATTATCATGAAAACTAAATATTATATCCACTATATTTATACTACTACTACTAAATATTATATCCACTATACTATATTTCATTATACTATTTACTAAGCGCTAGGTCAGTTACCGTACTAACTTATCATTGTGAAAAGACTTACTGAGCTAGTGCTTTTATCTGATTTTTACTTTTTTTACTTGCCATTTTTAACCCCCCGTCTAAAAAAGAGGGTTGTGATAAATTTGACCTGTCGATCTGGGTATCTGTGTGTCTGTCTGTGGCATTTTAGCAGCCAAACGCGTGGACAGATTTGATTGCGGTTTTTTTTTATCTAAAGTCTGGTTCGTCGAGATGATTCTTAGATATGTTTGGTCGAAATAGATGCAGTCGTCTCCAAGATATTGAGGTTTTATCGGTGCGGGTAAAAGGTTCTTATGCAATATTGATATAAATACGTAAACAAGTGAAAAAAAAGTTTGAGTGTGTAGGTTCATTTAGTACGATAATGAAACCAATAACATAACTTTAAAAAGCAGGAAAAAAAATATTTAAAAAAACACAGATACAAAAAGACCTTTAAAAAGAATAAAAATAATATTATTATGTATTTGGGCGCATCACTAGAGGCTGAAGAGCTTTAGTTTTAGGAATTGTAAATATAGATGTTACAATATTTTGAAGTGTATAAACAACAGTGGTTCAATATCATGATATGACATTTTTCCATAAAAGCAAGTATAGTTCAAATTAAACATTATTATATATACAATATTATATTAAGGAAAATAAAAATAAAACATTGTTAAAAGGAATCGTGTGACGAATGTTGGGTCGGTCGGCGCGGACGCATCCGGCGCGCGTTGTCTCTTGAACGCTAATAAGTTCGTGAAGTGGCAAGAATCTTATAAAAGTGAATCTCTCACAATCTATAAACAATAATCATTTATATTCAAGAACATAATAGGTCTCACGGGATAGTACTGTAATACCACTTGGAATTGCAAAATAAAAACCAATGCCCGACTATTCCTCTATTAAATCGTTAATACATCCAACCTTGCTTAAATTGTACAATGGATAATAGTGCTCACTAAAATTATGGAGATGTGTATTAATGTAAAAACTATCGAGGAGTAAAGCTCACGTTATTTAGTATGGCTAAATGAGAGAAAATAATGGCGTAAATATTGGGAACCAAGGATTAGCACTAAACAATTTGAGTGATCCCTCAAGACGAGGGAATTAATGATATATATGTACTGTATAGTAATATGGAGAAAGCGTATGATTGGGTATGTTACGCGTGCTGTTTATATTATATCTACGTCCGATTAGATGGTAGTAAAACGAAGTTAGATAGACCCTACGATAGATTTAAAGAATCTCTTTGCTTACTTGATGTTCTGATGTTTGGGTGATGGTATAAAGAGTATATTAATTAAATAGCCATTAGGGAATAACAGCTTATAGGTCTAAAAAACTAAAAGCTAAAACCATGTTCTGTGATCTCGAGAAGACATAGTTTAATTTAATTTAAACCCGGACCAAATCATGTAAGAAAACCTCAATGACCTGTGAAGAAAACCTTAGTGAGTTTGAATTATGAAGATCAGATTACAAGAAGGGAGAATACTGGAATACCGTTTTTACAATAAATCGCCTAACCTCTATCAGTATTCACTACCCTATCAGACTTTATTAATAACTAGAGATGGACATTTCAGAAGTGCAATGGATACCTGTTTGAAACAAAAACCTTTAGCTTTGTCAAATTGATGCATTCTTATATGAGACGTATGGAAGAAGTAAATCCTATAGAACTAAGTATCTAGAAGTGGCTAATATAAAATGGTAATATTTTGAAGCGTGTCGTTTACCCTGACATTGTATGTATTTTAAATACATACAATGTCAAGTTGTTCCGACATCGTCAATGTCAATATGTTACATTTACGGTGTCAAAGATCATTGACCCTTTAATAACGAGAGCTAGAATTTTGCACGGCAATTGATTTTCATTTCACTAACAATTAATTCGTTTATTTAAACTTGAATCGTTAATGTACCTATTTAAATCTATGTAAAGATTTTTTTAGGCCAATACTTTAATATATATGTAAAGGTATATCGCAGCAGAACTTTTAATTAGAAAAGTTAGTTCTTGTAAAGTTAGACGTTTAACTTTTTCACAGAACTGATATTTTCGAAGTGTGCGAGTCTTATAATTATGTCCTTATTTAATATATTTCTACATAAGTTTAAATATACCAATGTTATGATATAATATATTGATGGTGATCCAAGAACACTTAGATTTGTGTTACGACGCTTCACGGCTCGGAGATCAATCGAACATCTATTTGAGTTTACTGCGCTGTTAATATCGTTCGGATGGCGTGATTATTGAATCATAACATAATAATCTATAAATATATATATCGCATAACTGCTTTTAATAAGTGATTTACAAGGAATGCGTTTCGTTTACTTCTGTATTCTATTCTATACGTAAATAAGCGAAGTAATACTACAGGTGCGGTTGTTTATTGTGTTAAGAGGTAGAAGTATAACGCGCAGGCGGCGGGCGTGATTCAGTCAGACCGGTTCCTGCGCAGGCGCAGCGCCGCCCCGTACTGCCTGCAGCTGTCCACTGTATTGATACTGTTAATCGATTTTTTAATACATGCATTTTGGTGTAGGTAAAGTTTTTTTTTTCGAACAGCTAGAACTATAACAATCATTTATCAAGCCTTCTCATTCCTCAATGCTACTTTTCATATTGGCAGATGCTCATGACTCATGAGCGACGGCACTATTACATTCAGGTAATCGGTTTGCTACCCATTAAAAAAACGGAACACAATAAGAAATATTAAATCTTTTTTCTCCACCAAAGTCTGGTTTCACTCTCACAAGATGACAGCTGTCAGATGTCAATTACTTACCTTCTTGATTTCTGTTCAAAATTTTTTCATTACATATTTTTACTAAAATGTTAAATTCGATTTTTTTATATATTTAGAATATTCGAATATTCGAATTGCTTATTTATTTAGAATATTTTTTTATTGTACATAATTTATTTTGTTATTTTTCTATAAATTTCTGTTTTAAGAGGAAATAAAACTAGTTTCTGTGAAACAACAATGAAACTAGAAATGTATGAACAAGATATAGAGTGGTAGGGGGCGTAACAAGATAAAATCTCTGACAATTAAGCTATTACATACCAACATATAATGCTATAAAATATGACAGATTGTATTGATTTATCGATGCAAAACTGTAACTACGTCATAGAGTTATTATAAATAGCGTAGGGGAGCTATAGGCAGGCCGGTGAGTGCGAATGTCTAACAAATAATAAGAATATGAGAGACCCATACTTATCTTTAATCACACAAAAAGATATAGATGGGTAGCCTCATTTGCTTTCTCTTTTTTCCCCTTACTCTATGTATAATAACTATATATTATGTACTACTCTCTGACGATGCTTACGTCCACAAATGGCAGGATTAATGTTGCTTGTAATATTGTCATTACTTCGCTCCAGACTATAAATTATATCTGGACGTATTTGCAGTATGGTCAATGGTAATGTATTTTAATGTAGCTGGTGAGTCCTTGCATCGCATGTCTGGAGTCCCGCGGGAGCAAGTGTGGGCGCGCTGACTGCACTCACACATGCAAAGCACTCGTCTACAGACCACTACTCTTTAAACAAGGAAACTAATAAATAAGCACAAACCATACACCTACTACTAAATTAACAAATATTATACATTAAAAATGTATGTGACAGTGAAATATCCCTTAAAACAATATTAAAATAATCTATCTTTCGATTTTTGTACCATCCCTAAGCTAGTATTACTTTTATAATGTTTCGGTAACTTTTGATGACGTCATCCTAAATCATGTGTTCTATTACCTACAAAAAATATATAAAACTGATCTCATTCCCTATCGCAGGAATAGAAAAACATTCGTTAATTACCGTCACTACTAAGGAATGTAATATTATATAAAAATCGTGGTACGAATAAAAGTAATGTATATTGAAACAAAACTTCTTAAAACTCTGATAGCTTTTAAGAGTTCATGGTAGGTCTGCTGTAAAAAGTTGTAGGGTACTTTTTATTTATAAATATTCAACCGTGGGAAAAATACGCAAGTACCTATCATTCGTCACCAAAAGGCGGAAGGGCGTTGCTCTTGTCTGTTATTTTTAACGATTGTTTATTTGTGCAGTTGTCCTCAACCTTCTACGAGCGAAACCGCATGAAAAATATAAAATTTGTAATCTTTTCAGCAATAATATACACATGAAAGAACATTACTTTACTCCACGGTTGCTCGAGTGTGTATATTTATGTAAATTTTTTGAATTCTGTAAATTGTGAGACATAAACGTCATTTAATTACAATTTACACATAAACACAATAATGAATTCATTACTTAAAATATAGTGGTTGTTCTTCTAACTGTAAGGACCATGGAAAAGAAGTAAGAAAATGTAATAAATTCACATGAGTAGATAATACATTTTATGACTTTTACAGCTTAATATATATATATTTTTTAATAATTTGTAACTGCATTAATGATATATTTATTATCTCATATTCAAGTAGGTAATACAATCGTCATATCATTTCTCTCTGTATATATCTAATAGTTTATATATATTTATGGTTATATACTTATGTATTTTTAATGTATTTTGTGTGTGGAACATATAATATTTATAAATGTATTTTGTTCTTTTTGTTATACTTTTAGATCGTGTTTAATGTTGTCGCTTTTTATTATTATAATTGTTATTATATAATTGTTATCTTTTAATTCTCTATTGCACCCCTCATTTGTGTTTTTCTGTGAATTTAATCGGTTGACTGGTAGAGGGTGCTTTAGCATTCAGTCCGCCAATTATATAATTTTCTTTGTACAATAAAGATTAAATAAATAATATATTGCGAATATAATAATAATGGGCCCAATTTATTTTACAATTTACAGCACACTATTTGACCCCAAAATCAACAAATAAAAGTGTCTACCAGCACTAGCTTACTAAGTCTTTTCACAATGTTAAATTAGTAGTAGGTACGCTAGCTGACCTAGCGCTTAGTAAATAGTGTAGTGAAATGATTGCTTAAGGCGAATCTGGTGAAAGCTCAGCTTACCGCTTCTTTTGCTAGACTATTTATTATTTGTCTTTAATTTCTTTTTACTTCTTTTAGTCGTTCCTTGAAGAAATGTTGACTCATACAATATTTATTTATTTTTAAAAGAATAGGATCCAAAGATATTATTCAATATTTAATCTTATATATTAATATCTTCGTTCAATATTGGATCTTGTGACTTCTGAATTAGCGTCCATTTTTACTGACCGTTTCAGTTATTTCGCGGTGTTTCCTGAACTAATTAAGATCTTGTATTTCTTCAGAATCTTCCATCTATTAATAGTTAATTAGTTTAAACGTTTAAGTATCTTAAAATTAACACTTTAAATCCTAAGTTCTATTATTAGAGCTCTCCTACCGCAAAGAATCAGCAATGACAGTCGTTCTATTATTTAAAATACTTTACCGGCACTGCTCTCAAATACACTAAACTGTTTACTATTTAAACTATTTACTATCACTGTAACACTTGATTATACTATCACTGTTACACAACTTAGTCTCTCAATCACACACTCAGCGGTTTATTATAACTGTTACACTTTTATCACAATAGTACCACCACACAACTTGTACTCCCAATTTCACACAATGCCTTCTCTTAACCGAGCTGCGATTTATATACTTCTTATTCTTAGTCAAATCAGTATCCAATATTACATTTATTTTATCAATTAAACTTCTATACAGAGATTCAATTGTTTTAGTCAAATCAACAACTTATATCTTTAATTTTAGTCAAAACCAAACTACCACATGTGTAAAAGCTAACACTATGTGCCTTCCTGTATGGATTCTTTTGGATGGGTAATTCAAACAAATCTGGACAGCTGATGGGTATATATAACAAAAAAGGATGTATACAATTTGATTCTAATATGTTCCCAATAGTATTTTTTTTGTACTGTGTCTATGGTGTGTTTGTGAAGATTAACTGCTTTCTTGCTATTGCATTTTTGTTCTTTGTGTCTGTAAGTCGGAGATCAGTCTCCAATAAACTTTTAAGCTTCAAGAAAACGATTAAGGTAGTTATGTCCTGTAAAAGCAACAGTACATACAATAGGTAGATAATGTTTCTATTAACTGTACAACTTTCTTCCTTTGAGGTCGCTGTTCTAAAGCTTAAATAAATTGATGTTACGTTGGTAATTGATATCATTTGTTTAGGTTTAAATATTTATACTGCAGGGTCAACCTAGTCTAAGATTTAATTAAGCAACGATTATCAGATACTAGTGGTAATAATCGGAACCGTCGATTTACGGGTTCTCTATGTCATAGAAGTCATGAAGTAGTTCCTATATCTTAGTGACAAAGTATTCGGATATGGTACATATCTATGGTGGATTAATTAAATTCGATATTGGTCCATTTATTGAGTTTTACTCCCGTAAATTAACTTTCTTTTTACGAGAAGCAATAAAAATGTTTATTATTATAATAGTAATAAAACATATATGGTGTTGCAGTGTAAGCTTATATCGAAGTCGTAATTTAAGTTTTCTAGTCTATACTTTAAACTGCGAGCTACATTTCTGATAGAACACAAAATATTGACTGGACAGTAGGTATATACAATCAACTTGTAGAAGTATTGACTACATTTCTCTTACGGATAAAACATAACAACTGTACAAGACAATAAATACAATCAGTTTGTAGAAGTACTGATATTATATCAAGTTTATGGCCTACAAATGAAGTCACTGGCAGGAAACAAAATAGTAATCAAATAATGTCTCAAGAAAAATAATCAACCACATGTTCATTCATAAGGTCACCCATAAAAGGAAGATAACACAATGTTATAGCAGACTGTCACCTACCTCGGGAAGATGTTATAATGTAACTACTTATGTATTAGAAACGGTATGCTTACTAGATTGTGATTTTTAGCGACGCTCGGCCGCTAAGTAAACGGTTTCCCTTTTCTCAAATGTTTAATCTTTTCTGAATGCGATTTGTGGGTTTATCATTACAATATAATAAAGTAAATATTAATTATAATAATTTCTGTCTGTGTGTACCAAATGTTTTAGTTTAGTTGAGTTTCTAGATGTAGGCTAGTCTAAGATATAACTTTTTATTGTTTCAAGAAAATAAACTGCTAGGTGACTAGCTTCTCGAAGATCCTGTCGCATGTTTATCAGCAGTTCGCGTGCCACGTTTTCTATACCTATATATGTTGTTCTATTTAAAGCATTGTATTATACTTGACCTTTTGACCTTATTAATGGTAAACTTATTATATCACAATGTTGTGTTAGTACCGTCTCATTACATTATAATATGTACCTATAGCTTTCCACGAGCTTTCGCTTTAAGATGAATTATGATAATGAGAACGGGTTCACCCTCAACCGGCAGCTTCGTTCCGATGCTGGCGGTAACGTCCCCCGCGCGCTCTCCTCTCGCATCTCCCAGTGCATCTACCCTCTCCCCCCTCCCTACAGCCCTGCAGTCGATTGCATCGAACGCGCCCCCTCCCGATGCATCTGCTCCCTAACCGACACAAATGATAATATGTCCTTAAAATGTAATTTTAATGACGAGCTTTTTTCACGATAGTTTTTACTTATAATGAATGATGTACGATAATTATAAACAATGTTAATAGTCAAATATTTACGAAATCTTAAGCGATAATAACATTTTTATTGCACGCTACATAAAAAAAAGAATAGTACACAAAAAACATATTTAGTGGTGCCAAATAGTAGGTTTATTTTTAAAATTTGTTCACGTAAACTCGGTGTCGTGGCAGATCAGTTATCGAAGTATAGAGCACATGAGAGATAGAGGCGGAGGGTAGGGGTGTTCGTGTGAGGGGCAGGGGGGGGTTGGTAAGCGGAGGCTGCGCGGCGCCGGCGGGAGCGCCATCCGCCAGTCGACCGCCGGCCGCGCGCCTCCATGTTTCACTGCATCGTGCAGCCGCGCCATGACTGGGGACCTCCCGACCTCACCAATGCATTCCCCGGTACGCGCCACATCACATTAGGCCCTCGTTTTCCCTTAACACAAAAATGTATATGTTGTATCGGCGTCATCAGTTGGCTCGAGATTTTGATCATCGGGATGTCTGGCGATACGTGAGATTTTGACGTTATCATTTCAATTAAAAGCGTATAATATGAGATAAAAAAAATGTTTTTATATCGTACAAGACCACTATAGAAGACGTGAATATTTATGACTGTTTATAACTGTTATTATTTATACTTTATTGTGTCCGTTTTTGCAAATCGTTCTCTCTCACGATTGAAAACGTTGATTGATTAATATTGACAATAAGATTGAATGAATGGTGAACTGTTTTCCAATGAATGCAATGGGAAGGATGAATGTTCTGCATCGCATTTTTTGTTATTTGTTATTAGTCTCAGGTAGCGGAACTGCGAGAGTTGTTCTTAGTCATACGTGTTGCTCGAACGGTTATTGCACCTTGGCCGGCTGGGACCGCTTGCATTGTCAGATACAACCTTGCGAAACGAATCCCTCAGAGGTCGACTTTACGATTATGATATTTATTTCCCAACCAGAGTTTATTGACCTCAATCACCTGTTTATACACTTTATAGACAACCTTTTTATTATTAGTATTGGGGTTCCATACAATTTTCATTACTTTTTTTGGTCGAATGGTATGCGCAGAAGCCTAATGTATAGCGGCCCGTATTCGATTCCCGACAGAGACAGGCAGGTATGTGATGAACATAGATGTCTGTATTTCTGGGTTTGGTCGTTTATTAAATATATTCGCAGTATTATATATAGATAACGACACAAATACACATTATAGTATTTGTGTCGTTATCTAACACAAGCAAATAATTAGCTTACTTGACGGTTAGATCAATTTGTGTAATTTTTTAGTGATATTATTATTATATTTAATGACCGATTATAAAGTTCGTAATATCATAAAGTCTCGAGAGCGGTTGATTGCGGGTGGGTCGGTGTGAGGCCGACTTCCCCTCGCTTTTTATCCCCTTCGACATGTGACCCTGTTCCTCGACGACGCTTGATTTATTACTCATGATATATCCGGTTTACTTCTTTGTTTCGAAAAATATATTAACTTTCGGTTTTAAAAATAGTACATACACTTGGCGCCGACGCATGACACACGTGTTGTGTTCATGGAATAAATAAAAACTCTCAGTGGAATTGTTTAGTTTTTAATAATATGTATATATTTTTTTATTTGCACATGTGTGTATATATGTCACCATAATTACGTAATTATTAGTCTGGAGCTAGTCCGCGAAGCTCCTGACTTGTGGGAATCTCTGTATGATCGTCCGTTGAACTTCCGCTATTCGTACGACGATTTCGTTCTTCCGCTTTCTAATTTGATAAAACAATTTGAGCATCGGCCCATTCGTAATGCAATGTTCTTGTTTAAAACAATTGTTTACTTGTGTAATGTTTTCATTATAGGGTTCGTTTTAGGTAAAACCGAAAATCCTTAAAAACATTTTGTTAAAACCATAAGAGTAAAAACTACATTTAAATTAATGATGTTTAAAAATACTACTTTATCTGACACCAGTATATTATAATCAACTACGATTAGGATATGATCCAGGCTACTAATTATAAGAACACATAAGGATTTTCAACTAACTTTGAGAAAACTTAGAGGTAATAGTGTTTATTTGTTTATTTTTTGAACATATTAAATTCATTCCAAGTATTGGTTCTCTGATAGACAGCTACAGTTTTCAGTTCAGTTTTCAGTAAGATTTTTTTACATTTGACATCGGATTCGCATCAAATAGCTTTATTAAAACTAACGGCATGTTTGTCTCAATATACCAAAATGCAAAGATAATATTCACGTGTATTAAAGATAAAAAAACTGTTTCCGACGGTCTGAATCAGGGATTCCCAAAGTATTTTAGGCCACACTCCTTTTCCAAAATGAACTGACTTCAAACCCCTATAGCCGTGTTACTTAAAAACAAAATATTTATTAACTCAATACATGCTTATTCACTTGTCTAGATTTTCATCTTGTACGAATTTGTGCTCGTTTATTAAATTGTTGAGCTTTTTAAAATTATAAACACTATATCTTCTATTAAAATATTACTCATTTTAAAAAGAAAGTTTTATATAAGAACCAGTTAATATTGGACAACCGATATCGACCACTTTGGGAATGTCTGGTCTATATGAAAGGAAGAGAACACCTAATTTGTTTTAGAATTTTTTGATTGTTTACTTATATGTCTGTGTTCGTAATTATGAAAAATATGTAACGGATTTCTAGATACTTGGCTTGTTATAGCTTATTGTCCAAGTCAAAATATAAGACTTTTTTTTGTGGATAATTCTCTAATTTGTATAAAATTAGGATGATAACAAATAAACATCGGATATCAATCCAGAAAATAAACAAAATAATGGAATAACCCAAAAATTGGTTTGATAACTGGCCGTCGTCTAGTCCCGATCGTAATCCATCAATCCCAATCCAGCGGATTATGATTGATGGATTGATAACTGACCAGTTTTAGAGAGTACAGCTTGCTCTAAACGCCATGATAATTTGAAGTCCCTAAAACAATCCATACGATTGGCCGTGAAGAATTTCCCCATGGAAAGAGCGCTTGCTTCTATCGATAACTGCCCTCAATGTTTAAAGGACTGTATTGCAGCCAATGGACATCACTTCGTATAAGCTTTTTATATTTTTAATTGTTTTATTATTATATTGTGTATTAAACTAACGCACTGTAAAAGTAATAAATGTTATTTGCAATAAAAAAATTTTTTTTTTTTTGTTACAATATTGATGGCAAGACTAAATATATAAGATTGGCTTATGATTTGAGAAAATCGATGACAATCAAAAGTTAATTATTTAAAAATATGCAAGGAGTTTCTTAAAATTTTACACTCGATAGAATCGACGACACAGCGGCTCGTTGTATTCACATGCCTGCCCAAGGACTACAAAAGTATATATTCTTATTCTTTGAATTGCTATCGAGGCAGTCATCGAACATTCAATCGTACTGTATCATACGATAGAGTGACAGGATAATAATATGTGTCGATGTTCCTCAGACATCCGCGTGCAATTGTCGGAGCAGACGCGCGTGCTGGAGGCGCGTGCGGAGGCGGCAGCGGGCGTGGCAGCCGAGTTGCATGACTACTGCCGCCGCCGCGCCGATCTCGAGCACGAACACGCGCGCGCGCTTGACAAGCTTGCACGAGCCGCCGCGCAGCGCCACAAGGACCAGAAGCACAAGTAAGGCGCCAATCGCCGGCCGGTCCGCTGTCTTCGTGCTCGAGCAGCATAATATATCGCATCCGCAATGGATTGCAGACGCGAGCAGTGGCCGTTGACGGGCGCGTACGAGTGCTGGCAGGCGGCGCTGGAGCACACGCGTGCGCTCTCTCGCGATCACTCCGCGCTGGGCGAGTTGTACGCGGGGCCTCTGGCCACGCGGCTGCAGCGCGCCGCTGACGACGTCCTGCGACTCCACCGCAAGTGTCGCGACATCGTGGCCGAGCGCCATGAGGAGGTTGGCGCGGCTTTGGCCGAGGCGGCAGCGGGCGGGAAGGCGCACGCGGCCGCCGCCGCAGACTGGCGCGCCGCCGCGCTCAAGCTGCGTCACGCGCACGCTGCCAGGGACGCACTGCTGGCCGCCGAGCCACCCAGACAGAAGAAGATCAAGGCAGTAGATAAAGAGCTCGATAAGGTGCGCCCACTCGTCGACCGTATATTTCTAAAAAAAAAAAAAGCTACTTTTGCTTATTAGATTTTTACGACACCACTGTTAAACAGAATTCGATAACGCTTTCAGCGTCGAACTAGACACAGCGAAGCTAGAACGAAAGCTCTGCGCGCTCGTGCGGATTATGTATTAAGTCTGGAAGCGGCCAATGCTACCCTCCAGAGATACTATCTCGACGACATTGCCGATATAATGCTGGTGAGTTTTCTTCAAACCTCAAACAGATTAAATAATTTCGTGTTAATAATCCAATTTAACATAATTAAATCGCGTTTCAGTGCACGGAAGTGGGTTTCGAAGCGGTGGTGGGTCGGGCCACGCGTACGGCTGGCGCGGCCGAGAGCGCACGCGCCGCCGCAGCCGCGTCCGCCGCCGGTGCGCTCCTGGGCGCCGCCGATGCGCTGGACGCTCTCGCCGACCGCCAGCGCTTCGTGGCCGCGCACCCGGCGGCCTTCGCCCCGCCGCGACCGCTTCCATATGCGGGCGACGCACCGGCAGCCCAGGACCGCGCCATGCGCGAGCTGCTCGGTGCCGCCGCCGATGACGCCGACGCGGCCGACGCTCAGGCGCGGGAGTTAAGAGCACGGCTGGCACAGTTAGACGCGGGAGCGCGCGCCCTGCGGGCCGAGTGCCGCGAGGCCGCGAAGACCTTGGACGCCGCCGAGGCCGAGCTCGTGCGCCAACTGGAGGGGCCCGACGAAGTCTGGAGGGTGGACGGGCTCTTCGGAGCCGGTGCGATGCCGGCGCCCGCCCAACCCGCGGACGACGACGCACCGCGTCGCGATCAGGAGGACTACTACTTGGCGGTGGGTTCCTCGCTGAGGGGGAAGGGTTTGAGAGTCACGCACTCACTTTCTATTGCTATAATATAAGTATCTTCGCAGAAGTTCCGGTCGTACGTGTCGTCCGCGGGTCGCCTGGCGCGGCTGGAAGCGCGGGCGGCGGCGGCGCGCTCTCGTCTGCCAGGAGGGGCGCCCCCCCTCGCGCCCCGCTCTCCCCCCTCTCCTCCCCGGCGCGCCGCCGCCCGTCGTCGCGGTCACTTCGCCGCGCCGCTGGACGAGCGCCTGCCGACCGCGCTGACGTCGTGCGTGCGCGTCATCGCCGCCTACGGGTTGGACCACCAGGGCGTGTTCCGCGTGTCGGGGTCTCAGGTGGAGATGCAATCTCTGCGCGCCGCCTTCGAGCGCGGCGAGGACCCGCTTGCCGACGTGTGCGACGCTTCCGACATCAACTCCGTGTGCGGGCTGCTCAAGCTGTATCTGCGCGAGCTGCGACCGCCGCTATTGCCGCCTCAGCTGCAGGAGCGCCTCCTGCGCGTGGCCGCCGTACCCGACGACTCCGAATTCGTACGCCGCCTACGCGAAACTCTGGCCACGCTGCCGCCGCCGTCGTTGCTCGTGCTTCGCTACCTGTTCGCCTTCCTCGCCCACCTGGCCGACCACGCCGACCGCAACATGATGGACGCCTGGAATCTGGCCATCTGTCTCGGTCCCACACTGCTGGCCGCCCGAGGCGAGGGCGGCGCGCAGGTAGCCGCTCAGAACCTCGTCAACGAACTCGTGAAGCGGGCCATCCTGCACCACGAGGAGGTGTTCCCGCAGGACGTGGCGCCGCACGCACTTTACCACCGCATCGAGCCCGCCTCCGACGCGCAGGATGTCGAAGCCGACGTCATCGACGCCGCCGACGAGACCGTTCGCGAAGGGTGAGTGATGCGACGCGGCCTCTACCACGGTCCGACGGTGGTCTGTGTGTGTGTGTGTGTGCGTGTGTGACGGTGTGTGACGTGTTGCAGGTCTGCGGAGACGGAGGACGACGACGCTCGAGACCTGTCGCTGTACGGAGACGACGACGAGGACGAAGACGACGATGATGAAGGTAATCACACCACTTACTTTTAGTACTTTCAGTATTATCATATCGGCAATATATAGTTGTGTTTATACTATAGATAGTGCCATCGGCGAGGCGGACGGCGCGACTGGCGATGCGACCGCAGATACTGTAGCGGGAGTGGCCTGGCAGCGCCCACACACGAACACGCACAGGTCTATTTAATAATTATATTTATGAAATATTAAATATAATAGTATTGGAATGTATTAAGTGATGACTTGACACTTCCAAAACAAAAAGTATAACTATACGTAAGTAACTGTCTGTAACCGCACTGTTGTCAGCAGGACGGCTGAAGAGCGACGAACGCAGGTACCGCCGCTGGCCAGCTGAGACAACACACTACGACACACAACACACCACAACTAACTATGACACACATCACACTACACCACAATACACCAGACTACAACAAACTTCTTCACATGTATCACACTTTAACACACTACAACTCCACTACATCACACAAATCACACTTTAACACACTACATCACCCTACTATACATTACATGTTACATGATGTTATATTTTACTTTTCTACACTTAATTATACTATAATACGTTGCATCCAAGAGATTATATTCATGTATCAGTCGAGACGTCTCTTAATTATTCGACAACTTTTATCGACTTCTTTTAGAAAAATAACATGACAAAGAAGTATCACACGACGATACACGGTATCGAATATTACTTACAATAAACATATTCACGCACAAATAAGTGCACAAGTCCAGGTGCCATACTAGCATATCACATTATCAATATAATAAATTATATGGATGTGTTTGTCCGTTTTTATATTTTTTAATATATTTTAAAAGCTTTTATCATATAATATTATTAAGTATGTGCCTTGTATTAGCCTTATAGTGGTAATATTTTAAACGTTGTATGTGGCGACATCTATGTGTATATTAGTCAACACAATGCATGATAATTATTATTTTTGTTAAATTTTGGATGCTTTTAGTTTTGATATTAATAAGTATTTGTGATTTTAGTTGATTGTTTTATATATCGGTAGTTCTGTGCAATAATTTGATTCTATTTTTGTGAACTGTGAAGGTGCTTTGTGAGGTAATGATTTAATAAAAACTTAAGCATTGCTTTCTGGTTTGATTTAACGCTCGCATGAGGCTTGAGGGCGCCGAAGAAACTATGGATGTGAAGAAGCCGTTCATATTACACTTAAATATATATTCGTGGCTTCACACCCGTAGTTACTTTAAGCGCGGGAGGGTGTGGTTTCCTTATCGACGGTTCCAGGGCTATTTGGTCCAAACGACATTTTTTTGCGAAATAAAGTTATATACATATTTGGAATAAGTGATTTTTTCTGATTCCAAATATATATAACTCCATTTAGAAAAGAATTCGGTTAGACGTTTGATCTAGCCCTGGAACTGTCGTTCTATATTTATATAAATTTGATTTCTAAATATGTTGATGGGTCCTGGGTATTGAGGAGAATGGAAGTGCCTGTATCGTTGTTTGTATTTAATTTTATGAGTCATACGATATCAAAAAAATAATATTTGTTCTAAAAATTCCTTGTCTAATATTATTAGTGCGACCATCTGTCGTGTTGTGATCAATAAGTTAATAAAAATAGTAAGAAAATTCAAATAACTATAGTTAGAGGCAGCTAAAATTATAGCTGTAATTACTATTTCAGTGCATGTTTTTTCATACAATTTTAATTCATTATTACGATATGACTTGGTAATTTTGCTTTTTATATATATCGATGCAACGTATATAATGTTGGTACAAAGAAAGATAAGGTTTTCCATGTGTTATGTCAGACGAAGGTCTGCTTCTGATAGTGTGTGTTGTCTCATGCGCGGCGCCAGCAGCCGGCAGCGAGCGACCAGCCGGCGACTGGACGCGACTCCAGCAGGTGGGACACGATACTGCTTACTTATTTCGAAATCATTTGTATTTGTAAATTTTAATATATCTTTTGGAGCTCTCGAATATTGCCTCGATATTTTTTTTTCCGGTCGCGGTTTTTTTAATATATCAGTTCGTCAGGTCACACTCCCAGACTCTGAAATCCCTTATAATTTTTATAATGGATTTCACTGTTACCTACACAAATAATTTTGTTAAATACTAGCCACAAAAAAGAATTGCTTATAAACAAAATCTTATTGTAAATTAAAGATGTCGTTTAACGTCTTAGATAGTTATATCAACACAACAGATTTATAAACTAATTAAAAACAAATAGTAATGTAGTAATCCATTAAGAAAACTAAGTTCAAGTACTCAATATGTTGCCGATTGTAGTGTTTAAATGTCTGTTTTTTCTTCACACATATTAACGTACAAAAGGATCTAGAAAAATATTTTCCCCATAGTTACATTATAAAGTGCAAATTAAATGGAAACTTTTCAACCAATATCTAATATGCACAATATAAAAATATGCTACCCATATAGCGATATACAGGCCATCGAACGATATTAAAATAAATACGTATATGATATATCAATATAATCTCTGTCCGTCAGTCGCTTGGCGGAGAGCACGCCGGACCTCGTGCTGGACCTCCCCGCGCGCCCCGACCCCGCGCTCGCCGCCGACACCTTCGCGCACAACAGAGACACGCTGCGCAAGCGAGCACAGCACAGGTGGGAGCGGCACCGCCCGCGCTTTAAGATACATCGGCACCGGCTCACCGACCAATATCATCTTGCAGACAAACCGGTTCGGAAGGAGCCGCAGAGGCGCGTGCCGCCGAGGGCGAGGCCGGCGCCAATCACGGTGCGGGGGCGGGGGGCAGTCCCGTGCCCGCGCGGAACACACTACGCGTCGCCGCCAAGTTCGCCGAACTGACGCTGACGGGCGGCTCCTTGAAGCCCGCGCTGGCCGCCAAGCCGGCGTTACTCCGGCGTCCCACCCCACACCCTGCGCCCCCCCCGCGGGTGCCCTCTGTCCCCGCCGCGCCGTCCGCTCTCGCGCCCGCCCCCTCCACCGCCCTGTCCCTGGCCCCCGCCGAAGCGACGCCCGCGGACGCTGCGCCATAGCCGACCGATTCTGAAGATCGTGGAACGGAAGGAAGATTTGAAACGGGTGCTACGATGTGATTCTGAAAACTTTTTTAATGTCCCTAGAGTCGTTTGGGAGAGTTACAGTCTCACCCGCTCGGCACGATGTGATCGCCGACGACTGCTCTTGTATCTTTAAATACGTATCGATTAGATGTAAGTGTATGTATTCATGACGACCCGATCTATGATGTGGTTTGTTCTCGACGTTCCGTTAATTTATTTTAAAGTATACGTCGTTAGCAAAATGTGTTATAAATTGGAAAAATGTTTTATATAATATGTAATAGCATTATTTAGAGCATGTTATTTTTGTATGCGACGTGCGTTCTGCGAATATCTACAATAAACAGTATTATCCGCTGCATCAAGTCGTTTCCTTTGTTTCCTAACGATTGTAAGTAAAATTCTAAATCGTTCAAATTTTACTTGCAATATTCTATCCTTTTACAACATAAATAAAATATATGGAATAATATGGAAAAAGAGTTCTTGGCTATATGTTCAACCATTAGCAGCAGGTATCTTAAAATATAAGGGTTCCTGCGGCATAAAGTCATCACATAATAACGAGGTAAATCCAAAACAGATAGGTACCTACTAACTACCAAATCGAATCAGTACATTTTCAAAGCTTGACTACACACGCATGTATTTATCTTTGAATTAAGTAATTATAATTGTTTGTTTTTTTTTATAAAATAATTATGATAGTTTTCACATGTTTTTCTTATACTCCTAGCAAATACTCGATAAAATTATTTAAGATATTTTTTCAATATCTGCTACTTCATGTCTTAGATGAAACAAGTTAGGTCAACTGTATTTAGACAGCTATGTTAAGAATGTAGATATAAATTAAAAAAAAAACGAGCCTCAACCTTTTCCTCCCTGTTTTATTCGTTTCGAAGATCCAGTAGCATCTATCCATCAGTGTGACTTCAAGTACCTCCACCATGACAATATAAATTATTAATAATCATTATATAGCTACTTGTGGCAAAATGAAATACAAAAAAGGAAAAAATATATAGTTGTGACTACAAAATTTTGTGAAAATCTTAAAGTATCAAGTTTGGTTTAATTAACTACTAGCATACCCAGGCTTATTTAAAAGATATATTAATTCGAAATGCATAATAAAAATACATAAATTTTAGAGGTAAGCCACTACCATAATAATTATGATTTATCGTGAATTTCATTTTCTTTTACTCATTTCGGTCGAGGGTACACTGATAGATCCATGGTGTTAGAACTGATCTTAAATAGTTAATTGTAAAAAAATAGCATATCAGTAGTAAAAAAACTCTCACCAAAAGATTCTCTGAAAAAACTCTTTATTGGTCCAGACTTTTCGGAGTCTACAAGGAGGAATATATAAACATACTTTCTTTTTTATAGGTGTATCGTGTAGATAGATTATAATTCGTAAAATTATGAACTGTGTAAAAAACTTTTGTCTACATGTGAAATAGTGACCACTCATGACGACGGCCTTACATCGCTTGAAGTGGTAGATATTTGAATTTTACCTGTGGGTAGGTTTACCTACATGTATCTATTATTGAAAAAAAAACATCTGTTCTCTTGTTGCAGTTTTTTTTAATTTATACATGAGTAAGTATTAATTTAACTGTATAGTCTATATTAACTGTATAGTCACATTAACTGTATAGTCAAATTAACTGTTAATCACATTAACTGTATAGTCACATTAACTGTATAGTCACATTAACTGTATAGTCACATTAACTGTATAATCACATTAACTGTATAGTCACATTAACTGTATAGTCACATTAACTGTATAGTCAAATTAACTGTATAGTCACATTAACTGTATAGTCACATTAACTGTATAGTCACATTAACTGTATAGTCACATTAACTGTATAGTCACATTAACTGTATAGTCACATTAACTGTATAGTCACATTAACTGTATAGTCACATTAACTGTATAGTCACATTAACTGTATAGTCACATTAACTGTATAGTCACATAAACTGTATAGTCACATTAACTGTATAGTCACATTAACTGTATAGTCACATTAACTGTATAATCATATTAACTGTATAGTCATATTAACTATATAGTCATATTAAATGTATAGTCTATATTAAGTAGGACGAATTTTAATGTTTCAAAGCCAGGGTAAGACCCAAACTTGTAATGCGATTTACAGGAAGGCCTGTAAGTTACAAGTTTTGACTCCGTTGATATTTGATGTCTAAATGAGCAGCAGGACTCGAAATTGTCATTTGCAGATAGATTTTTTTACATTATTTCTTTAGACTTTAAGGTATTCAAATCTGAAAAATGTTTTCAACACCCTCTTTTTAACCCACGACCCAAAAATAGGGGTGTTATAAATTTGACGTGTATATCTCTCTGTCTGTCGTATCAGCCAAACGAGTGAACGGATTTGATTTTGGTATTTTTTCGTTTAAAGCCTGGTCCGTTGGGTTGGTTGTTAGCTATGTTTATTTGAAATAAAAGCAGTCGTCTCCAAGATATTGAGCTTTTATTGGTGCTGATGAGACTCTTATTGAATATTGATAGTAAAAACCTAAACAAGTGAAAATTTGTGTCTTTGTAGGTTCATTAATATAATATAGAAACCTGTAACATAATTTTTAAAAAGCAGAAAGAACATTAAATAAAATAAAATTAAACTCCCGATACAAAAAGACCTCTAAAAAGGATAAAAATGATAATATTATGTAGTACTTATTGACGTCGTTGCGTCGGATTACCGCTAAATGGAGGAAGAAATCAAAAAGCAAGTAAGTTACCAGGGCAAATAACGAAATAACAATATCAAAATTTTAAACATGTAGCCAAAACATAAGTCCTCATTCATTAGCTGCCAAAAGTTCGTAAAATAAATACCATCGCCAAAGTACCTACAACGGTAGTTACCCGATGCAACGATTTGATAAGAACGTTATATATTATATTTATCCTTTTACAGGTCTCTTTGTATCGAGACTTTTTATTTTTTTTATTTAATTTTTATATATTTTATTAGTTCTATCATAAAAAAATGGTGTAAAGTTTTGAAACTCAAAGCGACATCGCAAGTTTTTAAAAAAATATAACTTGAAGAACATTAACATATCTAATTTAAAGAATCTGAAAATAATAAATAACATTGCAAATAAAATATCTATCCATAACTTCCAATTCACCCTAAAATAAAAGAAGGTTGCTTACGTATATATTTGACAGGCATGAAAAAGCGTTTCATAATAAAACTTCTCAAGTAATAAAGAACTCGATTTATATTTAACATCATAAAATCTACTCTTTATGTTTAAGACGAAGCATAATATCAACACTCTGTCACGAAAACAATCAGCCTCGAAAATGATCTTAAATTTACTACTATAAAAATGAGGCTCGTAGTCGGGTACACAGTAACAATGAAACGTCTGTTATAATCGGGAAGGCATATAATAAACAGTGAGGGGCTAGTAGCGCAGGCAGTGGTCGTGGTGTTGCAGGGCGTGGTGCAGCGGCTGTGGTGCCGCATTTTCTTTATCGCGTGTGTAGTGTGGTGTTGACGGGAAGTCCCCGGGCAGCACAGGCGGCGGCTCGTACTCGTCACCGGAGCCGTCCGACGCCTCGAGGTAGCCGAAAAGCCGCGCCGCCCCCGCCGCCCGTGCCTCGCGCCGCCGCGGTGCCCCTCCCCCCGCCCCACTCACCCCCGCGCCTCCCACGCCCGCTCCGCTCACTCCGGCGCCTCCGCCCGCCCCTGCGCCCACGGTCGTGACGCCGGCGGCGCTCGCCGCTGTAGCGGACGAGCTTTGCACCACGCCGGCGCCGACCACCGTTCCTGATGTACCGCCCACGAAACCGGTTCGCCCGACACCAGATGGCACTTTTAAATTGCGACTCTCGATATGGCTGTAATTTGATTAGTATCTTAGTTTCATTTAATATTTGAATGGAATTCACAACTGAAGGAGACAGAACTGACTGTGCGTCACGTAAATGCAATGCAAGCTGCTGCTGATCGTCGGCCAGGAAGGGGCACTTGGCGCAGGCCTTCTTGTTATGAACCTTGTGGACGTGCGTGGCGAGACGCTCCGCGCGCGCTGCCTTGTACTCGCACAGTGCGCATGCGAACGGCTTCAGGTGCGTGTTGAGGTGCCGCTTCAGACACCAATTGTCGACACCAGACCAAGGGCAATAGCAGCATGCGTATCTTCGCTCACCCTATAGCAAAATGGTTTCTTATTAAGTCAAAGCCTGATAAAGTAATCGTAAAAACTAAAAATGGAAAACGTTGGAGAATGTACAGGTAGCCAATAGTAAGTGATATTAATTTAAAGACGAATGAGTATACCATTTACAATAACGTGTATGTACCTTACGTCGAACGGGACTCGAAGCGGTAGTTTTGTGAGGAGCAGTGGAGGGGGTATCAGATTTAATGAGTGGCGGGCGCTCCATCTTGACTGGCGGTGCGCGACATTCTGGCGGTGCCTGCGTCAGTGCAGGCATAGCAGTATCCACTGATTTGCCGGTGCTGGCACTAGCCACCCCTCCCCCGCCACCCCCACCGGGACCTACCGCGCCCCCCGCCCCGCCACCGCAATACATTGCGCCACCTCCCGCACCCACGACACCTTTGCCGTTCGTGCGTCTAATTCTATTCAAGTCGTACGGTTGATCTCTGTGCATGCGTAGAAAATGTTTCTTGACATGGTCCGCGCGATTGAATTGTTTCTGACAGAGGTAGCAGTGAAAGGGTTTTTCGTCGCGGTGTATATTTTCGTGGCGAGTAAAAAGATCGCGGCGATCGGTGGCGTAGGGGCAGGCTGCGCAGGCGTAGCGTTTGCCGCCGTCGGTACCAGATTCGGGTTGTGGCGCGCCGGTCTCCGTGATGACCGCACTCACAGCGCCGCCCGCGCCGCCGTTCGCTCGCCTCTCTGTGCGCGCGTTCTCCACCTTTACAACCGAAAGCACAATGTATCTTTTTGATGATAAAGCATTCTACACAAATCACATTCTTACGCATATTTTTTTATCGAGTTTACAAAAATATTTTTGTTAGCTAACCTTAGTCTTAAGCCGTTGAAGATAGCGCGTCAGATCATCGAGAGCCGGATTATCTCTTAGCAGATGATCGGCCGCCGCGGGATCGGAGTGGTGGTCTCGGGCTAGATGTTGCCTCACGGCGCGAGCCCAGCCGCTCGCGAACCCGCAGCCTGCCAAGGGGCACTGGAATGCTCGCGCCTGCGAGTGCGTACCCAGCCAGTGCTCGGCCACGCGCGCTAGGAAGCCCACGCACTCGCATTCGGTGCACTTGAACAGGCGCTGAGCAGGGTTGTAGGCGGCAACGCGTGAGTGCGCCCACGCCAACGGCTCCTCCGCCGCCGTCCACCGATCCTCCGCCGTTGGGTCCGTGCGAGGAGTGAAATTAGCCTGCCGAGTTTTGGTATCCCTTGTTTCGGTGTAACTTTTCAACGAAATTTGTGATGCAGAGACAAACAAACAGATAATCGTTATAGAAACTATCATTTCAGGTCATGTATCAAGAAGTAGCGATTATAATTTAAAAAAATAGATTTTTCCTCGTTACCCGGTACATCGTTACAGGTATAGATAGTAGATATATATGATTTCAAGAGCTGTAAACTAAATCCCTCCCCCGTGCCCTCATATTCCGCTTACTTCTCCCGCTCGGATAAGGGCCATCAACCTATCTGCAACCTTCCATATTCCCCATATTTGCAGATAGTCTTGGGTGACGGGAAATAATTAAATATTTTTTTTACTATTGTATTTTTTTTGCATAGATTGATTGCAGACGTCTTTTATCATATTGATAAAGAAAGGAAAGAGGTCGAACCTGCAGTATTCCCGGCGGCGGGAAGCCGTTCTGCATGAGCGCGGCGAGACCCCAGGCAGTGATGTGTTCTTCGGGCCGAAGCTCGTCATCGTGCAGATCGCGCTCCGCCGCGGGATACTCCACTCCCACGACGCCACTCACACCTACTGTCGCTTCTTCTCCGTATATTTTTTTTGTGATTTCTTTGAACATGTCTTCGCAGTCCATCGTCAGCGAAGCTACGCTGCCTACGCCTGCACCTCCCTCCATTTTGGTTTTTAAAATCTACAATATATTTTTTTACATCTATTGTTAATAATACAGGCATATTTGGGACTATTGAGAAGGACTTCGAAATGAACGAATAGAACGACTTTGTTTTTAATATCTGTAGAATTAGACAATAGATGGCAGTAAATATATAGGAAAAAAAATGTTATAGGGTGGGAATATTTGTAATTTATCAAAAGATTTCATTATGGTAAACCATAATAACGCACAGGCAAAGATGAAAAGATAAGTCATAAATAAGTATTCTTAAAATATCAAATTATAACATCAGGTAGGTACTTGTAAAGAGATAACGTCATGTAGGCGGTAAAGGGAAATTAGTAGTGCGTTTCGGGTGAGGTACAATCGTCAGTGGATATAGAGGGTTCCCTCCACCCACCCCCCGGGGTGCACCGCCTCGTGGACGCGCTGCCGCTGCAGGCCGGCTGCCGGGGGCGCGAGGCTGAGCAGGGGCCAGGCTCGGTGGCGGGCTGCCGGCCGCGCGGGTCTGCGCCTACTAGCGCCCGCCGCCCGCCGCCCGATCGATGGCTGGGGGTAGCTCCCGCCTCCCCCCGCCCCTCCCGACGCCACCCCCGCCCGCACGCGCGATCGATGTCGCGCCGACGGACCACGCTGTGCTACGTCGATACAGCCGTCAGCCGCACCGCACGCAGCGCCGTCCAACCACGACTCGATCGATCTGTTTCACTACCTGACGGACCCAGTGTATCCTGCTCGCATCCTTTATTATTCCATTCGGTCTTTCCTAAAGAAAATTGTGCAAAAATTTTATTCGCACTTCTATTTTCTTATTAGGTGTTATTTTACGCCCTAAAATGGTATTTTCCATTTCGTTAAATATAAAAAAATTAAAACACAACAATAAAAGCATTTTATAATAATTATAAAACACAAAAACCTCATTACCTTATTATATTTTAATTACCATCCGTCATGATTTTAATAAAAATATCGGAATCAACACAACACGCAAATTTTCGTGGCCATTTAAAGCTTTTGGTATATTGTTTATTAGTATTTTTAATATTAATAATAAAATAGAATGTATACCTAATCGAACTTATATAATTCTACAATTACAAAATGTTATTCGTTAGTTGTACGGGCATTGAAATTATTAAATAAGTTGGTGTAAATTTAAGAACGTTTCCCTCAGGATCCTTGCTAAATAAACAAGGAACAGTAAGGATACTTAAGGGTAAAATTTGTGTCCCTTTTTGTTCTTGGCTTACGTCAACAATCTGTTTCTAAGTAACATAATTTTATTCACGGATGATACGTATCGTATTTTCATAGTAAACATGTAATTTAGAATAAGAAGGTAAGAATATTACCTAAATCTGTATTGAATGATTGATAGCATAAATATAGGTAAGAATATTACCTAAATCTGTATTGATTGATTTTATATATCAGTGGTATGGATTCTCACGTAAGACGTTGATATTATTTCTTTATATTTTTTTTGATCAAAGATTCGAAGAATAACAAACAAATCCACGTTTTTAACTCGTATGATGTTTTTGTTATAAAAGCGTAGTTTGTGCTATTATTATTATTTTACTATTATTATTATTTTACTATTATTGTTATTTTATTATTATTATTATGTATTACTTTTTTAATTTTGATGCCTGAAATCGGCATCATTGCCGATAGATTTCGACGGTTCTAGTTGGTCGAAAATTTCTCATAATATTGACGTTTGTGAAACAGTGATCAAAAATAATATTAGAAACCCTCATAGTTTTAAAGCGAAAAGTTCTTTTACAGAAGGGCCTATTTCGATAAATCTGGTATCGAAAGCCCTCCTGACACTTCCATATGACGTACCCAAGTGATCACTGATATTGATCCAAAGTGGATAAAATAAAATATTAAATAAATAAATAAAGAAGATCGTTAATCCGTTGATGACTTTTTATGATTTGCTTAAGATTTGATTTCTGTGAATGTAAGTTTAACTTGTTGAATGCACCAGGTAGGGGATACACATACACCCCTTATGGACAGTCTTTTCGTGAAACTACTGTGCCTATGTTTAGTTATCCTGGTATTACAGTAATAGAAAAAGTTGTTTTGTGAGAAGAATAGTTTTTTCCAATTGAGTTTATTAAAGACTGATCGAAATAAAACCATATTACGTAAAAAAACATTATTGCTTGATTCCTAATTACAATCATATTCCTAATATTTAAGTTCACGTGTAATAATCGAGTAATAAAGAAATATATCATAAGCAGCGTTCCAGAAATCCTATTAATAAAGCTACTATATCTTTATGCTGCAGTAGTAGGTACTTTAATACTGCATCAACTCAATCCGTTTTCATTGGATGTGTATATCATTTACTATAGATAGACTATGACCTTTATACATAAATTACCTAAAAGACTTTGTCTAGCCTTGGCGAAAATATATCGTTTTATTTGTGAATCCAGTGCTTCTTAATTTCTTGGGCCATACTTTAAAGACATCGCTTAGATTAAGGTAATATTCTAATATCGAGGAAATGGAAAATACTGACACGCTGCCGTTTAGCGGACGTTTGTACCTACCTACACAATTATAAGCACTCCACTCCTGTATGAATGAAAATGAACGATGACGCGCTCGTGCGAAAATCAATATACATGAAGTAGAGGGCGATAGGCACTTACGAGTGGGTCGGATACCGACAGCGTAGCGGTTCATCGACCGGCGCTCGGGCGCTCGGCGCTACAGCGTGCGTACAGCGTGCGGTGTCGCGCTGCGCGGAGCCGGAGCCGCCTAGCGAGCGCGATCTGGGTCGGCGACGCGCCCGCACTAGGTCAGGCCGGCCGTGTGCGGCGCCGCGACGCGCTTGCGCTCTGCAGGCCCCGGGGCAGCGTTTGGGAGGTGCAGGGTGCGGGGGAACGACGGCGTCGCGGCGCGGTCGATCGCTCAGTCGCGCCCCGGCCGCGGCCCGTCCCCGTGCAGCCCTCGCCGCCTCGCCCGCCGCCGGCCGCGCGCCCGCCACATGCCGCGCCCGCGCCGCCGCTAGCGCCGGCATGGCCGGCGAGCCGATCGCCGCCGCACCGCGCGCCCCGGCCGCACCGGCCGCACCGGCCGCCTAGCCGTCGGCAGGTGAGCGCCGAAGACTGTACGTCTCCGAAACCGCGCTCTCTCGTCATTTTGGACCTGTCTTGGTGGAAACCTCGCTTCGTGCTCACGTCGTTTATAGTGATTTTATTTCTGGTTTTCATAATAAAAGTTGCATATTTGTTTAAATGACAGTGTGTAAACAGCCATTAATAATATATCACTATTAGTCGACTCCGTATAATTTGAGCATCTTAAGCCTAAATCCTACAACAAAATAACACCATGACGCTGTCTGTCGATAAAGTCAGAGTCGTAGATAAGTCAAGTATGTGTGGGACTGCGAGTCGGTCCGAAGCACGATGCCGCAGGCGAACCGGCCGCGCCCGTATCGACCGTCAGAGAGTCGACTCAGTGGCGCCGGCCGCGTCGTCGCCCGTCGACTGTCGTTCCTCGTCGTTTGCCGCCCAGAACACTTATGGGCAAAAAAACTCATAGAAAGTCATTGAATTGGCTACTCTTATAGACGCATTGGTTGTAGGTCGGCTCGCTCCTGTACGATATAACGAGCGCAGTAAACACCGCGCGGCTCGGTGTGTGCCTCAATGGCCGCGCTATAAATACGCGCCTGCGACCCTCACCCACTACCCTCTAAACTCTGTTTATTTTCGCATCCGTCGCCAGCGGTTGCTTCTCCTGACTCACTGGTTGCTCCACGCCCATCCCACTGAAGTTTACGTACAAACTCGTTGGCGTCCTCGACGATTCCGCTATTTATTTGTCCATTTCTTTACATTGACTAATATTTTCACTTAGTTCAGTTGTTACTCTTGATATATTTAGCTTATTATCTAATTCGTACATAGAAAACAACATTTTAAAACCATTCGTTATATTTATATAATCGAATACCGAGACCTGAGGAGGATAATAAAAATCTTCAAGTACTTTAAATTCATACACTAGTTATAAATCTCAAAGATATGTACGTTTACGTTTATGAATCGTTTTAGCTTTCTTACCATTTAAAACATGGAGTCGTCGAGGAAGCTTAACTACTTGTACCATACTCTTGTTGAAAAGTGTTTTCTTAATTTATATGAAACACAGGTGAAACCAAGGAAACGTAGGTATCTACACGTGGAATTCATTGTGATATGTGCCGCAATATAATTTTAGCGACTCGAACTTAATAAAGATAAAAGGATTTTTAAAGGCCTAAATTAAAAGTTAATGCACATAGGTTTATCTTTCGACACAGTGTTTTAAAGTAGTGCACATAGTGAGTGACGAATGTGGCGATATGGACCGAGGGCAGCTGGTCTAGAAGAGTGGCTCGCCATACCGTAGCGCAGCTGTAGGTAGGTCTGCGAGCACCTGGAAAACTACTCACTACTTACTCTTTCACTCACCATTCAATATTCCTTACACCTGTCCGCCCCGACTACAAGCGGGGAAAGAAAAGATAATTTTATTATTTACTGATGCATTTTTTTTCTTAAATAATTTAAGTAGTGTTGAAAAACACAAGATATTAAATTATACAATGACCTAATTATTATTTACTATAATGGTTAACATTACAAACAGGAGTGTGTTATCTCCAGCTGCATTTATAACAAAAACATGAGTTGGTTTTACCTATATATACATAAATACAAAATATTAGTAATTTTTTAAGATATGTTTTAACATATATAAGTATGTTAAAAAAATATATATCTATAAGTAAAATCACGAATTTGTTATACAAAAAATCAAAATATATGTATAGGATATTAGTCACATTTTTTTTCAAAATCATATACATATATACCTAAATGATACGTTTTATTGACAATTATTAGTATAATCAGAATTATCTGAAGACACTTTTTAAAATACACTAAAAGAATAATCAGAAAGCTTTTACTATATATTATGTCAATTATTGCTGTACATATATAAAAGTGTTTTACACATTATATTTATGGTATTTAATGTTAATCATACTATGTATATTTTTGTTTAATATAACACTGTTTTTTCAACCCTGTAAATCAAAGAGTTAAAAAAAAACGTTAAAAATACGTTAACGTTTACGTTAAAAATTTGTTTACTTGAACTACCTAAATATTTGTAAGAAATCTATAGAAGTGCTTACTGTATTGGCACAACCAAGTTATTATAATTGTTTAAAGTATTTGTAAAATTATTTGATATAGGTAAAGTTCATTATTAAGAAGCTCTTTGGTAAAACCATGTTACCTATGCGAGCAGTAGTATCCTAATTCCTAACATAGGTAACATTTACAAGTCAATTGTGTGGCTGAATTTGTTGGTATTTTAGAAGATTTGTAAAACATGGCATGTATATGTTAGATGTGCAGCCTGGCAGCGCTGGCGCGCGGCTGCCGGCCCGCCGCCAAGCCGTGCTGCCTCTGCTGGTGCTGCTGCTGCTCATGTTCATGGTTAGTGTCTGCAGCTCATGAGTTGTAGATTCAGAAACAGAGAAAAATATATAATTACCATGTGAAAAAAGTTGTTGTATAATATAGTATGTATTTGTTGCAGGGCCAAGTGGTAAGTACAGCCTGCGGGATGAAAAGAACGACAGCTAAATCATTAAAGTAACATTAGTACTGTAACTACTCCTTTTGTTTTTATGAATCATTTTAATTTTAATAAATGCACTAAAGTCTCTTATAAAACATCAATATCCACATCTGATTGTTTAGATCTAGGGATAACGCGAACAGTTTTAGCGGATAAGAACTATTTTAGTTATAAAAAAGGATAGGTTTACAACTCTCAATGTCTTAAAGTGAGAGCTGTCAAGAGAATGGTGTGTGTTGGCGCAGGCTGGCGGCGCGTGGTGCGGATGGTGGCCCTGGGAAGAAGCCGCGAGAACCTGGACCTCACGAACCGTTGCTGCTGGATGGAGATGCACCGTTAGTACCCGCTCGTTAACATACACTTCCAACTGCCAAGTCATAATCACTTGTCGTCCATTTCAGACCAACACTGGAAGAGATTCAGAGCTGGGGTCAGTCTTTCGACCGACTTATGAGAAGTGCAGGTTGGTACAAAGTTACGATATTTGTATGAATTTAAAGACGTCCGTTATCCCAGAAGTATAAAGAATATATATAAAACTTCTTTATTTTTTATGTTTTGAATTTAGATATTGCGAAAAATAAATCAACCAACAAATAAATACAGAGCTACTAAAACTTTTTTTATTTCAATCAATTCGGGTTGTAATAAGAATGAAAAATATGAGGATCAAAAAGTTAATAGAAAAAACTTAGGATGAAATATTAGACATTTCAGAACTTCCTGAACTTTTCTCATATATTACTTTGGTAAGTATACTCTACCTAACTAAACTATTAAATTATTGACCCTTTTACAGATAGATATCTTTAGTTAGCTGTAGCTTTAAAGGTTGACATAATATATACTTTATACTTTCTACTTTCTTGGTGGTAGATCATAACATCCGGTCGCCGGCAAAGTTACCACCCATCGGGCAGATTCGTGCCGCAAAGCGACCTAGTCGTGTTCCGGCACGTTGCTCGATGAAGCCGTTTATGGGAAATGGGTCTGAACAGTTGCGGTGCGTTGGCGAACCGGTCTGACGTCGGGTTGGTGTTTGTTTTGTCGGGTGTCTAGTCGAGGAGGGTAGCGGGATCCGAAGCGACGGCTTTCCGCTGGCCGCCCGCAGATAGTTGGGGGCCCAATTAGTGGGATAGCCAACCACGAAAGGCTGCCCCGCCAGCTGTGAAAAATCCCAGGGTGGCTCCATCGTGCTGGTTGGCGACCAGACGAGGAGGCCCGATGGCGATCCCTGGGGGGGTTCGGGCGTCCCCGCAGTCTCCAGACTAGCCTCCCAGTGGCAAGACATCACCAATTTCGACGTCGGGTTCGATACGTGCCGTCTCGTTCAACTGCCATTTCCCATCCCTATTCACTTTTATATATATTTTTTTTTATGAAAAAGTTAAGAAAAAGGAACAAGGTTACACAGCGGTTGCACTCCTCCTCATATAAAGTGCACCTCACTAATATCAGGGGTTTGCACTCAAATCTTTTAGCTGTCCACCACCACCTGGAGACAGAGCAGCCGCACTTGCTCTTTTTGACGGAGACGCAGATACAATGTCCTTTGAGCGCTGCATACTTGGATTATCCCGGTTACTCGTTAGAGCACAACTTTCGCTCACGGGCCGGAGTCAGTGTGTACGCGCGGAACGACCTCTGTGTTCAGCGTCTCCGTCACCTTGAAGACCCCACTTTTTCTTCCCTATGGGTTTTAGTGGACACAGGAAACGAAAAAATCCTGTATTCCTGTGTCTACCGTTCGCACAGCGGTGACCAGGAGACAACTCGTTTATTTGAGTATCTCAGTGAGGCTGCAGATATGGCTCTGTATCAGTACCCTTCGGCGCAGCTCGTCTTTCTGGGGGACTTTAATGCCTGTCATCAGGACTGGCTGTTCCCGTACCAGAAGACCGACCATGCTGGAAGAGAAGCGCGGAACTTTGCGTTGTCCTTGGACCTCTTTCAGCTGGTGAGGCAAGCGACAAGGGTACCAGATGTGGTAGGCCATACAGCAAATTGCCTGGACCTTCTGCTGACAACTGATCCGGACAGGTATCGTGTAGAGGTCACGTCCCCCTTGGGAACCTCCGATCACTGTCTGGTGAAATCTGTATTTACATATTCCCCACCAGCTTTCGAACCACATGGTGTTAGGCGAGTATGGAAATACAAGTCAGCAGATTGGGATGAGATGCGGCACTTTTTTGCGTCTTATCCTTGGCGGCAGGTCTGCTTCTCTTCTTTGGATCCGTCGAGTTGCGCGGATGCTATAACCGATGTGGTGCATCAGGCAATGGAGTATTTTATTCCTTTTGCTGACGTACCCATCGGTGGCAAAGCTCGCCCATGGTTTAATGCCGAATGTCGTCATGCATATGACCGAAAACATTCGGCATACCTCATTTGGGCTGATGCTCGAAGCCGCAAAACTCCGGATGTAAGTACAAAGAAGAGAGCCTTTAACCAAGCTGCCAAGTCCTATAAAAAGGCATTGCGGAAGGCTCGTCTTGATCGGATCGTTAAGAATGGCGAAAAGCTCTCTGTCAGACCAACTGGCAGTCGAGCTTTCTGGTCTCTTGCCAAAGCGATCGAGTCGAACTTCTGCCAACCCTCACTGCCTGCTCTGCTGAAGCCTGATGGATCCCTGGCCCACACAGCAACAGAGAAAGCGAATGTATTTGCTTCTCTGTTTGCTGAGAATTCGCATCTAGAAACTGGCAATGCTTCTCCAGAACATCTTCCTCACTGCGGTATTTCGATGCCTGAAATCCGCATCACTAACAAAGAGGTATGGAGAACATTGTGTCGTTTAGATGTGAATAAAGCCAGTGGTCCTGATGGTATACCAGCCATTCTGCTCAAGACATGTGCAGCTGAGTTGTCTCCTGTATTGACACGTCTGTATCGCCTCTCTTTCAAGACTGGAAAAGTGCCGGAATCCTGGAAGCTTGCCAACGTGCAACCCGTGCCCAAAAAAGGCAGCCGTGCCGATCCTGCCAATTATAGGCCCATTTCAATCACCTCCATACTCTGCAAGATTATGGAGCGTGTATTGAACTCGCGGCTTCTAGCGTACGTAGAAGGTAACGATCTCCTCAGTGACCGACAGTACGGATTTCGCCGAAATAGGTCCACTGGGGACCTTCTAGCGTACGCAACACACATTTTAGGCGAAGCCATCGAGAGGAACGGAGAAGCGGTCGCCGTCTCTCTGGACGTCTCGAAGGCTTTTGACAGGGTCTGGCATGTGAGCCTTTTAAGCAAGCTTTCAGCGTACGGTATATCTCCTGGTCTGATTGGCTGGATAACGGACTTTTTGAGCCGGAGATCTCTCCGTGTTGTTGTCGACGGGTGTTCTTCGGAACCCTTGACAATAAATTCCGGAGTACCTCAGGGGTCCGTTCTTTCTGCAACTCTTTTTCTGCTGCACATTAACGATCTGCTGAAGCCCGGTATCTATGGGTATGCAGACGACAGCACAGTTGTAGAAAGATATCTGCCAAGTTCTCGGGCTAGTAGAGATGAAGTACAATCTGAAAGAGAAGCCATGGTGCAACGTTTGAATGACAAACTTCAGGCAGTCTCCGCATGGGGCAATGCCAATCTTGTCAAATTCAACGCCACCAAAACGCAGACGTGTTTGTTCACCGCCAAAAGGAGCCCCTTCACCTTGGCTCCTACTTTCCAGAATGTATCCTTGGAATACAGTGACTGGCTTCAGTTGTTAGGCTTAGAGATCTCCTCGAACCTCAACTTTGGTCGGTACATTGAGTCCAGAGCAAGAGCAGCTGCAGGAAAGCTTGCCGTACTTGCGAAGGTGCGACAGTACTTTACACCGGGACAGCTTCTTGTATTATACAAAGCACAGATCCGGTCGTGTGTAGAGTATTGTGGCCACATATTTGCTGGTGCCGCAAAGACTCATCTTGCGGTTCTGGACTCAATTGAGAGGCGAGCAAAGAGGCTTATTGGCGACCCTAAATTGGTTGACGCCAAACTCCACAGCCTTGAACACAGGCGTAGAATTGCCAGCCTCTCAGTATTCTATAGGATACATTTTGGTGAGTGTGCGCAGGAATTGCACGACCTAATTCCCCCATCCCCCTTCCATCACCGGACGACCCGACGCACGGCAGGTTTTCATCCTTTTGTTGTGGACATTCCACCTGTCCGAACGAAGCGCTATGCTTCATCTTTTTTAGTGCGTACAGCGAAGGACTGGAACAATCTGCCGGCGTCGGTATTTCCGGCAAAATATAATGTGGGTGTCTTCAAGAGGAGAGTGAATAGGCTTCTAGGTTAATGCGCTTTACCACCTAAGACTACATTTCACTTTCCATCAGGTGGAATGTAGTCAAGCATTAACCTAGTTTTGTATAAAAAAAAAAAAAAAAAAATATTAAACAAATGTTTCCATTTAATACTAGATAAATATTTCCTAAGACTCTACACTAAAATAATAAAAAAAATAACACTGTTGTAATGAGTATTTATTAGATAACATTTTATTTCTTCCGGATTAAAACAACCTATAAAATTGTGTTAGATGTTGGCACCCCATCTAAGTCCACATAAGATGCATTTAAATCCAAAAAAAATTCACCCCCACACCAATTTTATAATGTTGGTATATAAATTATTATTTTTGCAAGCAGTAGAATAAAATCGTTATACAAAAAAATGTGATTGCTTCAATGATACTGAAATACATGGCGTAGGGCACTAGAGAAGTAGCGATGTCTAGCGATATGTTATGTAGAGGTGTCTATTTTATTTTGCGCATTACCACCTAAGACTACATTTTACTTACCATCAGGTGGAATGTAGTCAAGCATTAACCTAGTTTTCTATAAAAAAAAAAATTTAGAGGTATTGGAAAGATTTCCTCATAGATCAAAATGAGCAGTTAAGTAACCGCAGAAAAGGGCAAAAACACGGTATTATATATAATAAGTGTTTAATCACTGTGTTCCGTAACTTAATAAGCTGAACTCCCCTTCATATATTTCTGTGCCTATCGACTACGTCTAGTATTCTCTTTTCAGACACAAAACAGAAACCATCTCGAACAGATCCATTCAGTTTAGTTTTATTACAAATATAGCCCAAATATTTTTGTGTTTTTCTATTATCAATATCATATTTACTGTGATGCGATACAAACAGATTTAAATATATTTTTTGCTAATGGCATTTTTCATTTTCTTTACAAGTAATCTGAACCAATGGTATAAATGTAACTGGGTGGTTTTACTAATTGAGAAATGGAAGTAAACTTTAGGATAAAAAGTTTAACTTGGATAACAAATTAGTCACTAACAAGTCAATGTTTAGGGGTTGTCCATAGCATGGTCTTGTTAAAAAAAAAAAAAAAGACAAACTCGCTGGCAACGGCTAGTCATAAGCGAAAGTTATGAACTTTTTGGAAGTTTCAGTAAAAATGAATATAAGAGAGTTAAATACTGTTATGAAATTTAATTCATAAGTTTTTTTTTTTTTTACTAATAACTACAGAGCCTCGGTTTAAATAATTGGGACGACGGAATTTTAATTAAGTACCAAACGACACCAGTCAGATCAAACACTAAAGGAATACGAAGAGGAAACTAAAATGTTAAATGTAGAACCTATCCATTTGGTAGGCCCAAAACTAGGGTTTGTCCATGGTCCCCAAAATACAGGTCTCACTATTATACCGTCAAAACAACATACAATGAAAAATAAAAATGCAAGTAAAAACAAAAACAATTTAGCTGGTAACAATCTTACATGTTCGTATAAAAAGTCTTCCATTCCAGTAATACATTTCACTGTAGCATTAGTTTTACGGAAGTGCGATAACTTGCTGGCGTTTGATTGGTTGTTCCGACCACTGCGGCATAAAGCATGATTTTGCTTTTTTATGAAATGGTGTTTTATTTAAATCAAGGCACCACTTACACTCAGAGTTCTTTATAGGCCAGTTAAGTCATGCTTCTAATCTCCAATTTCTTCGTGTGTAGGTCGTGTTATTGTGCTTTTCTGTTATCGTGTTTGTAAACTTAAAGTGATTTTGACCGGAAATTCACAAAAAGAAAAATATTGCAAATTTCTGAGAAATAGTAGTAGTTTTTATCTACTTATTATCTACAGTTCCGAAACTGTTGGTAAAAACTAATTTATAGTAAAACATTTATTTTGTATTACAAAAATATTGACAGTTTTAGGTTCTTACATAAAATTATATACTCGAAAAGTTTAATTTCAGTTTCTATTATATTTTATACTTTAACTTCTGTTGGTTGGTTTATCTCATAATAAGAAGGATTCATCAAAGCAAAAGAACAATGTATATCGCTCTTTCTTTTTCTTAACTCTAAACTATTTTTTTTTTCAAAGCAAAAAGCTAGCAAATCATAATACGTCAATTAGTTTAGCATACTTTCCTTTTCTACTTTAATTTGTAGAACGTTTTCATTTAGCTACAACGAAGTTCCATCACACTGGACCCCGCCTTAAAGAAAACCTTAGTCTTTTTCGCTCATATTTAACTACAAACGATACTAATGATTGTAATAAAGTGATTTTTTTGTAGTACTAATAATTACGCGGCAAACCTAATAAACACTGTTCTCATCCAGAAATATGAATAATGCTGCTCTAAAAACTTTTGGAATACACTCTAAATCGTTCGTAGTTTGTTGTAATGAAAAAAAATATATATTTTACATGTATAATAAAACCTTCTCAAAAACTACAAACGATATTTATGATTGTAGAAAAGTTGATTTTTTTTGTAGTACTAATTATTACGCAGAAAATCTAATATACACTGTTCTCAACCAGAAATATTAATAATACTGCTAAAAAAACTTTTAAAGTACACTTGAAATCGTTTGTAGTTTATTTTAGTAAAAAAAAATGTTTTATATGTATAATTTCCTAGAAAAATAAATAATAAATAAAAAAAAAGTTTTCGAAAGTCACAAAACTTTCTCGAAAACTACAAACGATACTAATGATTGTAGTAAAGTAGATTTTTTTGCAGTACTAATAATTACGCGGCAAACCTAAAAATCACTGTTCTCAACCAGAAATATAAATAATACTGCTCAAAAAAATTTGAACTACACTTAAAATCGTCTTTAGTTTATTATGGTGAATAAAAAAAAATATTTTATATGTATAATTTCCGAGAAAAATAAAAAATAATTATTTTTATTTAGAGTGTATTCCAAAAGTTTTAAGAGCAGTGTTACTTAAATTTCTGGTTCAGAACAGTGTTTATTAGGTTTGCCGCGTAATTATTAGTACTACAAAAAATCAACAACTTTACTACAATCATTAGTATCGTTTGTAGTTTTCGAGAAATTTTTCTGACTTTTTAAAACTTTTTTTCACTACAATAAACTGCAAACGATTTAGAGTGTATTCCAAAAGTTTTTAGAGCAGCATTATTCATATTTCTGGTTGAGAACAATGTTTATTAGGTTTGCCGCGTAATTATTATTACTACAATAAAATCGACTTTACTACAATCATTAGTATCGTTTGTAGTTAAATATGAGCGAAAAACTAAGGTTTTTTTTGAGGCGAGGTCCAGCGTGATGGAGCTCTACAACGATCATGGTCTTCTCTTTACTGCTCCTTACTGTTAGTATATCTAGTGATCTGAACACCTGCGAGTTAGTATAGTTTTGTCCTAGAACCAGATGATGTCCATTAAAAGTAATTAAGTAAAGTTAACGTGCAATGCTCAGTTCTGATACAAGCTGATACCTTGTAAAAGTTAGATACAAATATGTCCAGATATATTTTATATGTTAAAGAGATATATATATATATATATATATATATATATATATATATTTAAGTCTTTAAATATATATATATATATATATATATATATATATATTTAAAGACTTAAAGCTACATACAATTTAAATCTAGTAGATATCTAGGTAGACAGTAATCTCGAAGTAGAGGTTCATTTAACGCCGCTTGTGTTGTAGCGGGGCGCAAGGTGTTCCGTGACTTCCTTCGCGGCGAATACTCGGAGGAGAATATTATGTTCTGGCTGGCTTGCGAGGAACTCAAACGTGAGGTCGACCCGGACGCTGTGGAGGAAAAGGCACGCTTCATCTACGAGGACTACATTTCTATACTCTCACCAAAGGAAGTGAGTACTCTTAAAATATACATTTTCTCCTGCATGTTGCGAGCTTCTTCCAAAATATAAAGCCTAAATTTGACTACTTGGGTACATTTAAAATCTATTAATATCATAATAAGTAAAAGGAGTTACCATAAATTGGCCGCTGCCATTTGATTCATTGTTTTTAACTTTGAAAATAATCAAGGTTATCTAAATTTGTTAATATTAATATTGACCTAAATTAGTTGGATTTTATCTATTCGTGTTTACGTCGTTATAAACGTTGCACAGGTATCCTTGGACTCCCGCGTGCGCGAGACCGTGAACCGCAATATGGTGGAGCCCACGCCGCACACCTTCGACGAGGCGCAGCTGCAGATCTACACGCTCATGCACCGCGACTCCTACCCGCGCTTTGTCAACTCTCCGTTGTACAAAGCGCTGGCGCGCATGTCGGCCGGCTCGCCAGTGGCGCCAGCGCTTGCCGCCCAGGCGCCCCCTCCCGCCGCCACGCCCGTCGCCGACGCCAAGTGACGTCGGCGTCGCCTCGTACGATAACTCGAACCGCGTGTCTTCTATCCTGTAAATAGCCTCGATATACTTATATTATTATTACTACTATACTTAAACGGGTACTAATTTTGTACATAGTTAGGTTAAGTGTAAGAGTAGGTGAGGCGCGCGCGGCCGCCGCCGCGGCAACTTCGCTGGTCCACCGCCGCCTGCGCCCCGCTCTAAGAACCGCAGGTCCCACCTCCCCCTCTGCCCCTCCCTAGCCTCCTCCCCCTCCCCACCCGCGAAATCTTCTCAGGATATCCTGACGCGCTGTTCATTCGCGGGACTCCCTCTCCAGATCCCGACCACTGACTGCACGCGTCTTTTAGTTAGAAGCAATAAAGGTGGACCAATTAAGTTTGCCAGTGAGTCAACGAATAAATCTGTCATGTAAATGTTTGTTTTATTTGCCTAAGCATTAGTAGTCTATTACATAAACAAATACAAGTCTGACCAAATTTTCAGGATTACCCCTTAAGAAAATCTAAACGATTTCGAATTTTTAAATTTGAAATTATCTTTTATTTTTTTTCTATAGCAGAAATATATACCTTAAGAAAAAATAAATTTATTTTTTATTGATTATCACGATATAAATAAGTCCCCTTATATTTCAATACCCCGGGTTGTGTTGTTATTTCTAATGATCTCCTTGTACTTCTCTGTTACAAGTTGAGTCAACATCTTCAACTATCAAAATTCCAATAACAACTTTTATCAAAGAATTTCCTTTGTATTATGTTAAAGATCGATTTGGAATTGAAAACAGTTACTTGTTAAACCAACATTTCGTATTCGTTGCAGCAATTGAAATCACTAATGTCATCTCGTGGAAAGTATTCGAAAGTTCGATAACAATGCAATCCAATAAACTACTGTTAAAATTTTTATTTATTTGTTTAATTTTTTACGGCCTATTAGATTACTGTTATATGATAATACACTTTAAGGGATCTGTTCATTTACCATATGCATTGGCTAAGTGCGCCAAGTAATCATGGCTTTATATTTACTTGTGTCATCATTATAAAATCAAAAGCTTGTCACTTGTGATAGACCTAGAGAGAGATATGCTAGACTCTTAAATGTAAAATATCTTCAAGTGGAGACATTAGCCAACAACATTATTTATGACCACTGAGAGACAAAAACCCCAGATCATTGCTTTGGGTTTTTGATGGTAACATAATAAAAGCTAAGATTACAAATAGTTTTTCAATGTTTTTTCCAAAATACACACTTATTATTCAAGATCCACTTTGCCAGCGACACCTTTTTTATCTTCTCATTAAACTGCTGTCCATGATATCACAAATTTCGCATTGTCTGGCACAGGGGAATTTTCGACAAAATGTTTAAACTTCAACCAAATGTGTTGAACCATATGTGTAAGTACCAGACCGTTGACAGGTCTCCCTTATGATGTCCCTATATATTTCAAGTTCTTCTATTACTGTATTTAAAGAATTACTTACAAGCTTAGGATGTTCTAGTTCATCTGGAAAACCTTAACTTCAACTAGGACTTATTTGGACGTGGGCGAAGTCGTACCAGCGAGTTCCTATTTTTCAGCTCCTGTTTCCCAAAATATACCCAATAGATCTATTGACATGTATATGTAAGTACCAAAACAAATGACATCTTTGACATACTCATAACGGTAAAGATATAAAAGTTTGCGAAGAGAGAATATTGAAATGTATACGGGTCTGATAAAAAAAAAAAGAAAAATTTAATAATGTCTTAATTGAGACGAATGGCTTTTTCAATAGTTCAAACTGTAGGGGTCATTCATTATATAGCACATAGGATTCTTTGCTTTCTCTGTGTAACAGTGCCGAAGTAAAATCATGTACCCAGCACTCAACTCAAAATACAGAGTAACTGCGCCTCCGGCAGAAAATAAATACGGCAGCGCTGTTTCAAGGTGATTGGAGAATAAACCTCGAATATCATGGTGCCATTTTTAGTAAGGAGGAGCAACTGCTATAAGAATAATTGTTTTTTTCTTCTTTTTCATAATTATAAGAATAATAATAATGGATTGAAGAAATTAGGATGTGGAGGTTGAACGAGGCGAAAAATTAAATGAGTTTTGTCATGCCATTAGATACCTAGCCATACCTCCTGGGCCTTATTTTATTTGGCAGGGCAGCATTTTATAGCTGGCGGACCACTATTAGGGCCTGTGTTGGACCGAGGACAGCCGGTGCTTCAGATATCGTTTTGTTGATACCTGATAAAAAAAAAACACCAACTCGTTGGCAAGCCGATTCAAAAACGCAAAACATCTATTTTGGCCCATATACGACTACATCATATCTGTCAGAACACGACTATTCTTCGCTCACAACTTTGTTTAAGGGTGGTAGCCTTGATAGCAGCCCCATATTTTGAGCTACCACCGAGAAAACCTATAACTTTTTAGTTTAGTAGGAGCTTTAGAAGTATGACTTATTTGTTATAAAAATCATTGTACCTTTATATTTCATCATAATAAATTAATAAAATATTTATTTCATTATAGAAATGAATATATAAGGAGAAGTATGAAAAAGACGCCTGTGAACGAAAAGCTTTCAAGCAACAGATTATCGTGGTACGGGCATTATAGGGATGAATATTATGTGACGAGGAGAATGTTAAAGATGAATGTGGATGGAAAGAAGAGGAAAGGAGGGCCGAAGGCGGTCTGGATGGACTGTATGAAAGATGGTATGCTGACAAAAGGAGTGAATACTGAAATGACAAATGATAGAGCTGAGTGGAAGATAATGACATGTTGTGTCGACCCCACATAATGGGATAAGGGCAGGAGAAAGAAGATTTATTTTATTAATGTTATCATATTTGAAAAAATGTCTTACCGCAATGGTACGAAAGTAAGAGATTATTAACTTTATTTGCTAACCGATTAAAATAAAAAAAAACACTAAATGTAAAGTAAAGCCAAAATGAGACGAAGACAAAATGAAAAAACATTGTTTTCGGTTCTCTTGCATATATAAGCTATTGCCTATCATAATAGGGACCTTTTTTTTTTAATTTTTGAAAAAAAAATCCATGTACAGACATCGATAAGTTACAGTTTTATAATATGTATAAAGATAAGTTTCTTGAACACTTTAAATACATTTATCTTTTTATAGAGTGAAGAGTGCAATGAAAGTTAAAAACGAAATGTTACTGACTTACTGACGCTCAATTTTTATGTATAAAAGTTATTTAGATTAGCAATATTTTTTTTGTCATGGCGCGTACACGACCAAAAGAGAAACAGATAAACAGACAAAAATTTCAAAAATTATAGAAATGGATTCTGTTAGTTATCCCTTTACATCCTGGCTATATATTTTTTAATATTTTTAATTGAAATTCAAATCAATATTTACTATCATTTTATACTATCAATATGTACCATTAATATGTACTATCAACATTTACTATCAGTATGTACTATCAATATATACTATAAATATCTACTAACAATATGTACTATCAAAATATACTATCAATAAGTACTATCATTATAGACTATCAATATGTACTATCAATATTTACTATCAATATTTACTATCAATATTTACTATAAATATTTACTATAAATATTTACTATAAATAGGTATTATCATTATATACCATCAATATATACTATCAACATTTACTATCAATATTTACTATCAATATTTACTATCAATATATACTATCAATACGTACTATCAATATATACTATCAATAAGTACTATAAATATGTACTATCAATATTTACTACCAATACGTATTATCATTATATACTATCAATATATACCATCAATATGTGCTATCAATATATACTATTAATATTTACTATCAATATGTATTATCAATATATACTATCCAAATGTACCATCAATATGTACTAACAATATGTTATGTAATGTATGTAATATCTATCAACATTTACTATCATGATATACTATCAATATGTACTATTAATATACAGGGTTCTTTTTAATTAGTTGACCACCTCTTGAAGGCAGCTTCTCTACATCAATCCTAACAACATTTGTTCTACGATCTTTAAAATTAATAGTTTTTAAAATTTGAGTTTTCCCATACAAAAGTTATTTGTTGTCTCTGAACTGGCAGTAGACTAGTAGTCTCAAGAAGACAATATTGTTATTTGGCTTGTAGGTTATACAACAAAGTAAATGAGATATTAAACATTTATCCTTGCAGTTTAAAACAATGTAAAAAACTTGTTTTGGATTGGTTAAATCGCCTAAATTATGAAGATACAGAAAAAATTATAACTTCTTTATGAATACCCCCCCATGTCACTCATACATACGCACACATACACACACACACACACACACACATACACGCACACACACATACACACACACACACACACACACACACACACACACACACACACACACACACACATACCTTCATACACACACACACACATACACACACACACACACACACACACACACACACACACACACACACACACACACACACACACACACACACACACACATACCTTCATACACACACACACACACATACCTTCATACACAACACACACACACAGACACATACACAGTTTTGGTTTTTGAAGTTTGATATTTGCTGTTGTTTCTGTTACTATAACTTTCATTTTAATTTTTTTTTTGATTATTTTGTTATTTGGAACATTCTTCTGTTTGGAGGTGGGCGTTAATGTTTGCGAGACAGTTATATAACTAATGCAAGCATTTTCGATCACTATATTTTTATGTGCTTTTATAATTTTTGGTTCCAATAAAGATTATTCTTATTCTTATTCTTATTAACTCTGGGCGTCGGTATGGCGCCCGAATACATTTTAAGTACTTCTTACAAAATACAGAGTAATATGTAAAAAATTAAGCAATTTTTTTTTGTTTCGTGTTTTTTGTGTTGTTTATTAATATTTTTAGACAGTCTTAGAACAGTTGTTGGGATTTATGCAGAGAGGCTGCCAGCTAGATCTCTAGCTGGCAGTTGACCATCTGGTCAACTAATTTCAAATAACTCTGTATATTAATAGTATATATTGATAGTACATATTGATAGTATATATTGTTAGTACATATTGATAGTAGATACTGATAGTATATTTTAATAGTACATATTGATAGTATATAATGATAGTAAATATTGATAGTAAATATTGACAGTAAACATTTATAGTAAATATTGACAGTAAATATTGATAGTAAATATTGATAGTAAATATTGATAGTACATATTGATAGTAAATATTGATAAAACATATTGATTGTACATATTGATGGTAAATATTGATAGTATATATTGTTAGTACATATTGACAGTATGTATTGTTAGTACATATTGACAGTACATATTGACGGTAAATATTGATAGTATATATTGTTAGTACATATTAATAGTAGATATTGATAGTATATTTTAATAGTACATATTGATAGTATATAATGATAGTAAATAATTATAGTAAATATTGATAGTAAATATTGATAGTAAATATTGATAGTACATATTGATAGTAAATATTGATAAAACATATTGATTGTACATATTGATGGTACATATTGATGGTACATGTTGATAGTACATATTGATGGTACATGTTGATAGTACATATTGATAATATACAGGGTTATTTGTAATTAGTTGATCACCTCTTGCAGGCAGCCTCTCTACATCAATCCTAACAACATTTGTTCTACGACTTTTTAAAATTAATAGTTTTTAAAATTTGAGTTTTCCCATACAAAAGTTATTTGTTGTCTCTGAACTGACATTAACTCTGAGCGTCGGTATGGTGCCCGAGTACATTTTAAGTACTTCTTACAAAATACAGAGTAATATGTAAAAGATAAAGCAATTTTTTTTTTGTTTCGTGTTTTTTGTGTTGTTTATTAATATTTTTAGACAGTCTTAGAACAGTTGTTGGGATTTATGCAGAGAGGCTGCCAGCTAGAGGTGGTCAACTAATTTCAAATAATTCTGTATATTGATAGTATATATTGAAAGTATATATTGAAAGTATATATTGATAGTATATATTGATAGTACATATTGATAGTATATATTGATAGTACATATTGATAGTAAATATTGATAAAACATATTGATTGTACATATTGATGGTAAATATTGATAGTATATTATATTGTTAGTACATATTGACAGTATATATTGATATTACATATTGACGGTAAATATTGATAGTATATATTGTTAGTACATATTGATAGTAGATATTGATAGTATATTTTAATAGTACATATTGATAGTATATAATGATAGTAAATATTTATAGTAAATATTGATAGTATATATTCATAGTAAATATTGATAAAACATATTGCTGGTACATATTGATGGTACATGTTGATAGTACATATTGATAATATACAGGGTTATTTGTAATTAGTTGATCACCTCTTGCAGGCAGCCTCTCTACATCAATCCTAACAACATTTGTTCTACGACTTTTTAGAAATATTGATTTATTACTCTGTATTTTGTAAGAAGTCTAAAGTATAGGCCGCGGCAGTCTAGCTCTGCACGAAATTTGTAAGGTACCACGCACGTAATACTATTATAACTTTTTTGCTGTTTTATTTCGAACAGTATGTAATAATTACCCAATCGTCGTATTGTGTATTAAAATGTTAAACTTATGATGTATAAAATCGTTAAAAATTAATCAAGGTAGAGTCAGATTATTTACAATAATAAAATCAAGAGTTTTTAAAATTTTAATTTTCCGATACAAAATTTATTTGTTGTTTCTGAACTGGCATTAACTCTGAGCGTCGCGTCGGTATGGCGCTGAGCGCTGATCTTTTAAGTACTTTAGTACATATTGATTGATGGTAAAAATTGATAGTACATATTGATAGTATATAATTATAGTACATATTGATAGTATATATTGATGGTATATATTGATAGTATATAATTATAGTACATATTGATAGTATATATTGATGGTACATATTGATAGTATATAATGATAGTACATATCGATAATATATGTTGATAGTATACGTAGATACCACATATTGATAGTACATATTGATAGTATATAGTGATAGTACATATTTATAGTTCATGGTAACTTTAATCATTGTTTTCAATCAATAGTTAAATTAATTGTAAATAGCATTTTAGCGTTATTCATATTAGTGCTAGTAATTGTAGTATTTGTATAAAATCTACAATAATAATCACAGTGACATTATGATGTGTGTGATTTACAATGGTAGGTAAACACCAGTATTTGTTCAAGTTGCATTAGATCGTTTATCAAGTTGCTTCTCCAGGTAAAAAATTGCTATTTTAAATCAAATCGTAATATCTAGAAGTCCAAATATTATATACAGGGTTATTTGTAATTAGTTGACCACCTCTTGCGAGCCCACTCTTTGCATCAATCCCAAATCAAGAAGTGCTTAAAAGGTTATTGCCCGGGCGCCATACCTAAGCTCAGAGTTAATGTCAGTTCAGAGGGAACAAATAAATTTTGTATGGGAAAACTCAAATTATAAAAAATAATCAAGGCGGGCCTCGGAGTTTTGCGAATTTGAAAAATTCATAAAAAAACAAAACAAAAGTAATACTAAAATATTTTTTTTTTAAATTAAAGTAAACATTGGGGAAAATCATTTTTTGAAAATAATATCATCCATTCCCGCTGCAAACATTCTTCGAATCTCGACTTCGAATTGCGCGGATATTGGCCGCGGATATTGGCCTTTAACTGGGCAATTGAGGTCGGATTATTACTGTAGACTCTACTTTTCATGTAACCCCAAAGGAAAAAGTCTAGTGGGGTTAAATCCGGACTCCTAGGTGGCCATGGAATGTCACCTCGGCGCGAAACGAGTTTTCCAGCGAACTTCTCCTTTAAGACTGCCAAACTCTCGTTAGATGTATGGCATGTGGCGCCATCTTGTTGAAACCATGTCACACTATTGTACCCTTGAAATTCTGACAGCTGCGGGAAAAAGAAATGGCGTAACATGGCTATGTATCGCTCAGTATTTACTGTCACAGAATTCCCTCGCTGGTCTTCAAAGAAAAAGGATTCGGAGATTCCGTATGCTGAAATAGGCGCCCAAACTGTCACTTTTGGCGATTGCAAAGGCTTTTGATGTTTAAAACGTGGATTGTCTGATGCCCAATAACGACTATTTTGTTTATTTACGTGCCCATTTAAGTGAAAATGGGCTTCGTCTGAAAAAAGAATATTGTTGAAGCTCCGCAACCGGTCAAACATTGTTTCGACGAAATCACGTCGTAAATTGTGATCATTCGGCTTGAAATCTTGCACTAGTTGAAGTTTATAGGGAAGCAATTTTAAATCTTTCTTCAAAATTCGACGCAAAGTCGTTCTTGATACAGAGAGCTCTGCTGATCGCTTGCGAGTTGATTGCCCAGGATTGCGTAGTACGGAAGCTCCGACTTCGTTTATGTTTTCCTCTGACCTTGTGGTGCTTTTGGGCCCTTTAGGTTTCTGATTGAAGGTCGAACCGGAAGCCTCGAACTTTTTGACCCACGCCCTAATCAAACTTTCACTCGGACACTGTTTTAAGTCATGCAATCCATAATGAGAGCGAAATAAACGTCGAACAATAACGCACGAATCGGCATTTTTGTAATAATTGTTAACACAGAACACACGCTATTCACCCGTGAAGTGCTCCATCGCCACTAAATTTCCGAGAACCGAGCTACAGATCCGAGCTTAGATGCAGTTTTCAGGAATATATTGTTAACTGTCTTCACTTAACATTTAGTGTTTTTTTATTTATATCGGTTAAGAAATCAAAAAGATATGTCAATTTATATGAATCACGTAATTTGCTTGCTACCTGCAAGCAAATCTTCTTGTATACTTGCAATAAATCTGTAGAGGAGTAGTCTCTATACATTGAAAATATTAAAAAATAAATAGCCAGGATGTGAAGGTATAACTAACAGAATCCATCTCAAACATTAAAAAAAAATCTGTTCATCTGTTTGTTTTTTAGTTATGCACGCAACACCTAAAAAATATATAGCCAATTTAAATAACTTTTATACTCTGAATAACATTTAGTTTTTCACTTTCATTGCACACTTTTCATTCTATCAAAAGATATATTAGCCCAGTCATTTGGTAGTTTTACCTGGAAAGTTTACCGGGAGTTTTGAAAAATGGTTATCTTATAGATTTCGGTATGTTCTTTTTGAATTTCAATTTTGCCATCTCGTGTCTCCGCCACTCGCGCCTCCATATTGAAAAAATGGCGGCTAAAACCAGGTTTTTCGGAATATCTCCTTTCCAATGCAATTTTCGAAAAAAAATATTTATGTACAAAATTAATATAGAAAAAAAATCCTACAATTTATGCAGTATATCTTTTTCATAAAACCAATAGTTTTTGGCGTACGAGCTTCACAATGTATCTTTATCTACACCACCAAGTGTTTTTAGCATATATTTCTAAAATATTCTACTATTGCCACCGGTATTGAAGAAGCAGTGTGGGTCTTTGTGTTGGGTCCCTTTCTCTTGACTATGGAGACTATAGACATTGTATAGGCTCCATACTCTCGACCTTCAACGTAACATCTGTTGGTAGAAGTTACGAGAAGTATTTAGTTTAGGCGGAGTCATCAGTATACGTTTATCGTCGTAAAGTGTTGTTTGTGTTCTTAGAATGGATCTAAGAATGGATCTATCTAATTTTCTGTATAAAAAGCCATTGGGTTTCTTATACAGAAAATTGTTTTATTTGTGACAATTTAGCCTTATTGGCAGTGACGGCAATTAAAATACCATCAACGTATTTTTTGAGCAGTTGCGCTTTTATTGTTTTTTTGTAGGGACGGTAATCACCTTCAATTTTGTCCTTTAATTCGTGCAAGCAAATCTGACACTCATCGGAATTCTGTTTAAGGTTCGAATAAATGCACTGCATTGCGGTATCTATCTCACTGATATAATTTTGTTCATGCAGGAATTGTGATACTATGCATCTGCTGCGGCCAAATCATTCACATGTTCAAGACGCTCAATAATTCCTCGACCCCAATTGTCATTACGAGCTCTAGCAAGATTTAAAATACTGTCTTTCATTGACAATTTCCGCACACTACATTACGCTTGCACAGGCGGCGTCCGTTTTTGTTTAGCTATAAATTCCGCTGTAATCTCATCAGCACATAAAAACAATGATATTTAAAAGATAATGCTGAGTGCGAGTTTCGCAGTAGTGGCTGAGGTTTCGTGGCATTACTTCCTCTACGCCATAATGTAGCAATTAATTTCGCATTATTCTATTATTTTCGACACACATCAGCAACCATTATTGATTTTAGTCCAGCCAAAAGTTTTATTTTATTATATTTTCTTATAACACTTGATTTACGAAAAGTCTCCAATCCTTTTTATTTACTTCAATTGTTTAATTTTTAAATAAAAAATTGTCACAAGTAAACCAATTATCTGTATTAGAAGTCATGGCTCTAAGAACACAAAGACCCACACAGCTTCTTCAATACCGGTGGCAATAGTAGAATATTTTAGAAAAATATAAAAAAAACTCGTGGTCGAGTAGTTGAAGGTACATTGTAATCCTGGTACGCCAAAAACTATTGATTTTATGAAAAAAAATATAGTTACATAAATTGTAGGTTTTTTTTTTCTAGTTTCATTTTATACATATAAATTTTTTTTTCGAAAAATGCATTGGAAAGGAGATATTCCGAAAAGACTGGATTTAGCCGCCATTTTTTCACCATGTCGGCGCGAGCGGCGGAGATACGAGGTGGCAAAATTGAAATTCAAAAAGAGCATACCGAAATCTATAAAATAACCAATTTTCAAAACTCCTGGAAAACTTTCCAGGTAACCCCCTTTTTTCGACCAAATGACTGGACTATATGTATTTAAAGTGTTTAAGAAATTTATCTAACGGTAACTGATTGCTGTCTGTACATAGGAAATATTTTCAAAAATACATAATGGGGGGGAGGACTTTATACAAGCAAGAGAACCCAAAACAATGGTTTTTCATTTTGTCTGTTCGTCTGTATATCTGTATCTGTGTGTATGTTTGTGCACGCGAATATCAGAAACGTATTAAAGGATTTGGATGCAGTTATTGAGAATATGTTGTAATGGCCTTCACTTAACATTTTTGTTTTTTTTTTCAATCTAGTAACAAATGAAGAAGTTAATAATCTCTTCTTTTTGTACCGCAATGGTACTTACCAGCGATTAAACATAAAAAAATACATAATTAAACTAGAAATACTACTATAGGTATGCAAAAACTACTTACACGTTCCCTGCGACATCATATTTAAAAAAAAATTCAGCTGGTGCGTTAGGGATCTAAAAGATCTCGAAACTAATTTATCCCCGGTTGCGTTGGGGACCTAATCAGTCCCCTAAAAGTACAATTCTGAAAATAATTTATATCTTCAACAAAAACAATGACATATACTTAAAAATTTCGTGGGTCAAAGATAGTCTACTGTTCTATATTTTGCTAGGTTCGCACGCATTTATGACATAAGAATAAGCCACAAATACAAATCAAAAATAAGACATCGATTGTATCTCGTTCCGCAACCAGAGATAGAGTAATATGTGAAGTGACTAGTGATGGGAATAAAATAAAATGTACTTTTGTCGATAGAAAAAGTTTAATTTACGAAGCAGTTATTTATCATAAACTACGGAAAATGTTTGTCATTAAAGCACATCGACTTTTCGCATTATGAGCAAATCGTAATGATTTTTTTTTTAATTTTATTTATTATATACGACACACTTAACAGTTTGCGGTCAATATGGTATCAGATATTCTGCACAATAATAAAGATCTAGTTGCTCACCAAAAAATGCTTTTTAGAAGCTGTTTAACGTGCGTCGTAATTTTTCATAACAACCCACGCAACGTCTTTTTTTGTTTCCACGTTGGAAAACTTGATCAGCACATCTTCCTTCAGGAAATTATTATTTTTTATTTTACTGGATAATGCCGCGGTATTTACCGGCGATAATTTTTCTTTCTTAGAATGCTCACCAAAATTAATTGACTTTTTACATTTTTTTTTTCTTTGAGTGCTATTTTCGATATGTGAGCGCGTCCCCTCATATCGATACAATTGAACAACACTAAAACGAGACACGCAGCGCCCGCGCCGCTTACCCACCCTCTCTTGCGTCTACGAGGCGTATGATTCCACGAGTATCATAATGTTCCCTAACGCAAGTAATGAAAAAAATTATAGTACTGTGCGTTAGGGACCTAATCCATCCCTATTTTTTTTTTATTATGTCTATGAACTCACCTTCAAGTAGGATACAAATGTGTATATTTGTCTTGCTCATACATAAAGAACTTCACAAGTTAGAGCCCCCCGCAAGGAGTGAAACAACAGCATTTCAGTCCACGCACAATACGAAAGTCCCGCAAGAGATCTAATAGACCTCTTAACGCAGCGAACGTGTTAATTGATTCGATGAAACTTTGAAGGTTTATAATTTTTACATACCTTGGTATGTACACCCTTTGTACGTTGTACGTTTTATCGAAATCAAAATCTACGCGTACGAAGTCGCAAGCACAGCTAGTTAAAAATATAAAAAACTTATTCGAAGGTGTGCATTGGCTGCAATACAGTCCTTTAAATGTTGAAACCAGTTATTAATAGAAGCACGCGCTCTTTCCATGGAGAAATTCTTCGCTGCCCATCGTATGAATTGTTTTAGGGACTCCAAATTATCATGGCGTTTAGAGCCAGCTGTACTCTAAAACTGACCATAAATCTTAATAAAGCGGATTAAGATCGGGACTAGACGGAAAGTCTTCAGCTCCGATGAAGTCCTTGACGTGCTACTTCCAATCAAGACTGCGTGGACCGAGCTTTGTAAATACGGTCATTTTGTTTGTTAAAATGTTCCTTCATTGTAAAAAAATTGACCTATCTATGCGTACAGCTGCAGTAGTAGTCCCGCCAAGGATAAGACGCAAAAAAGTGTCGTATCTGATCCTAATCTGCGGACTTGTATTTTCATACTCGCCTAACACCTTGAGGTGCGAAAGCTGGTGGGGAATATGTAAACACAAATTTCACCAGACAGCGATAGGAGGTTCCCAATGGGGAGGTGACCTCTGCACGATACCTGTCCGAATCAGTTGTCAGCAGAAGGTCCAGACAATTGGCTGTATGGCCGGACACATCTGGTACCTTTGTCGCTTGCCTCGCCAACTGAAAGAGTTCCAAGGACCACGCAAAATTCCGCGCTTCTTTTCCAGCATGGTCGGTCTTCTGGTATGAGAACAGCCAGTCCTGATGACAGGCATTAAAGTCCCCAGAAAGACGAGCTGTGCTGAAGAGTACTGTTGCAAAGTTATATCAGCAGCCTCATCGAGTTATTTAAACAATCTATATGTCTCCTGGTGGCTGCTGTGCGAACGGTAGACACAGGAATACAGGATCTTTTTCGTTTCCTGTGCCTACTAAAACCCATAGGGAAGAAAAAGTGGGGTCCTCAAGTTATCGGAGACGCTGGATGTAGTGGTCGTTCCGCGCGTACACACAGACGGCACGTGTGTGAATTTTGTGCTTTAACGTGTAACCATCAATCAGGGGTTCAGACCCATTTCCCATAAACGGCTTCGTCTATGTACAGTGTACGTCTTTGGCCCTTAAAAAAAGAATCGCAATAGGTTTCATCAGCATTGAATTACCAGAATCTATATGCGATAAAGATTGAATCCATTCCTCTATGAAATACTGCAGTACGGATACAGCTCAAAGCACTATTCCCTAGCAAAGAGAAAGCTCTGCGTATATTGTGGCGATGTGAGACGAAACAAAGTATTCCTTCAAATTCAATACAACCGGAAAGTTTAAAATGCTATAACAATAGCAAACGTAATAATAGATAAATAACTAATTAAAAGACTGCTACAGACAGACAAACACAGTCACATTCTTCATCGGTCCAATGATATGCGGGCACCACGCTCAAGGCATTTTTATATTACTAAGAAGTAAGTTGGGAAAGTAAATATAAAACTTTCGCATAAATTGAGCCGAAAGGCGAAAAACCACCTTACTCTCAGACTAGCTTTCTGTTCTCGAAATTTGGAGAGCCGTCTAAAAAAAGCCATCATTAATCAATCGAACAATCAATGTAGATGCTAGAGGTGTAAGAAGGCTGAATCGCAAAGAATTGGTATTTTAAACGGCTCCAACCACCACCAGGTAGACGAAGGCCGAGGGGCAACCTTCAATAGGTCACATCACATTATAAAATCAATTACCCCACGGACAAATGGGAACATATAGAACCAGCAAGATCCAGCAACCATATCAAAGAGTTTTTCGGAACGACTAAAAGAGAAAGCCAAGTTTAACAACGTAACCGCCATGTCGAAAACAAGCCTCATAACAAAGTCTCTCATAAAGGCCATCACCATCCCCGCAAGATCCATACAAAGAGTATCAAGAACCCCAGCAGGATAGAGAGTGGTGGGTGAAAAGTGAAACTCCAGCAGCGAAGGCCGGGAGGAAGATGCTCAATACCTCAGGCCACGTTATATATCAAAACCAACCAGTCCCGTGGTGACGGCGGTGAAGAACTTCATAATGACAAAAGCCAGTTCAGAAAACATAATAAAACTTAAAGTTGACAAAAGTCAGTCCGCCTTGTGTCCATCTGGTGGAAAGACCGCTGGATCACTCCATAAATGACGAACCAAGGAATATCTTGAGCTTTAAGCTCTAACGACAGCGACGAAATAGGGAAACTCATTAACCTTAAAAAACATCTTCAGGCCTATTAAATCAGAGATCTGAAGTTCTTGGAGCTGAAACTGAAAGAGACAGATGCAGCCATATAAACCAATCAAACAGTCGAAATCAAACACGACACAATGGGGGGAGAGGTGTATGGCAGCATATGATGGGACCAGTGGTTTCGTTATGCTGGACAGGGAGAAAATGGAGTCGGCAGGCAAAGCCAAATATCTGATGGAATCTAAACAAACCAATTGTCGTCAGGGCCAAATGTTTAAAATCTCAATGTTAAGAACGTAAATAAAATATACTAGAATCCGCCACAATGTGCTGCGGACGTTAAGCGCCCTCTCCCTTTTTTATGCTACTAAAATCGGTTCAAACCGCGCCCAAGGACTTCCAATAAAGTTGCTGGCACCGGAGAGGTTAAGAGTAACGATTGGCACCGCGAGCGCGCGCAAGTTCAGTTAAGCTTAAGTCTATGGGAGATTCCGTTTTTTTTACATGCGTGCCAATTTTGGTTAAAATTGATCAAGCGGTTTTCCTGTGATGTGGCCTCAAAAAATTGATTCCCAAGCTTACGACGCTCAGCTCAATTAAAAGGAAACACTTATGTATTATAATCTGTGAATATTGATATTAAAACGACCAAATGAACATGAACAGCATTGCGTCAGATGATTTTTATTTAGATTCCAGGTAGGGCAGAATTGTGATAAATATTTAGAAAATATTGTTATATCAAGCCAATTTACTATGATAACAACATGTTTGTATGTGATACCGCGATTCAGAAATACGATGGACATGCACAGCGACCTCTGTTGAGATCTAGAAACTGTTAGCTTAAGTCTATATGAGATTCAGTTTTTTGACCATATCTTTAAAACGAAACAAATATTTTTTATTCTGTTATTTGGTCAGCACAGTCATGTCCTTGATATGCGTGCCAATTTTGGTTAAAATTGGTCAAGTGGTTTTCCTGTAATGTTGCCTCAAAAAATTGATCCCCAAACGGTAAAGAGCTTCGCTTACGCTTAGCTCAATTAATAATGAAAAAGTGTACGGAGTTCACCATCAACTACATGTTAAACTATGAGCGTCTCTACAAAACATGACATTTAAACTGATTAATAAAAATCATTTTTAAAAGCTCTCTGTTCTTTCACGTCATATGGAACTTTCTTAGGGATATTTCTATTGTGACTGGAAAAATTAGAACCCTTGATTGTCGTTCTAACAGCACTTATATAGGAAGCATGTATGACTTTCAACGATAAATTAGCCAGTATTTTTTAGACAAATATTAAGATACTTGCATTACAAAAGATAACATATTAATTCACTGAATAAAATCTAACATATAATGATACTTTTCCAGAAAATATATATATTTTTAATAGATTTTTTGTTGATAACGATGTCGTCATACAAGATGACGTATTGTTACTCAGAATAACTAGACGACGAGCCGACGCCGCGACGCAACGCGTTTCCAAAATAGAATGCTTGTGGCGCATGCGACTAGAGATGTTACTCGATTACAACATCGATACCTATCGACCTTATCAAGTACCTAAGTATAGTAAAATCATAATTAATAAACTTAAGTTCTTATAAAAGAGCCTCTGTTCCCATATATTATTTTTAAAACACCCGTCTTCTACAGATTCGTATACTTGTATTATATATAATAATATAATATATTATATGTTATATATTATATACAATATTTTAATCAAAATGGAGACAATGACCTTACCTTAAAGTAAATATTTATTTCTAGGAATGGTTATAACCATTGCAGAATGTCAGAACATCTAGTGTCTAGTACAGCGAATGAAATTATTGTAACATTTGGAAGAAGGTAATTTGAATTTATTATCGATAATGTTTCAAAATATCGATACTGTTACCAAATATCGATATTAGAATCTGGATATAACACATATTGTCGGAGTAACGATTGAAGTGAGTTTTGGCAGACTTTATAGTCTGAACACTCGGCAAGGAGGTCGGGCGCACGAGTTCGTTCAACAAACAATGAATCTGCGAAAGATTTTACAATGGACGGCATATCAACATTATACGTTACTGTTCCTGACATTGGCTTCACTACCAGAAAATATAGCGGAATCTATACGAATAGGCAAATAATTTATAAAATATATGAGAAGATACACAGTGAGACACGGAAACACTGACTGACCTAGCAACTGATCTTTTCAATTTGTATGCAGGAGTGGCTGAAGGCGTGCCTGAGGTGGCGGTGCTACTGGAGCAGGCGGTGGCAGCTGGTGCCGGGATACCGACTGTCCGGGAGCGCGGGGCCAGTGTGGAGCCCCACGAGCCACTAGCTATCCCGGAACATATCTGTTCACAGGTTCTATTCTTTTAAATTACTTTTTAATATCCTGTTTATGTTAATTTACATATAATATCCTGTTTATGTTAATTTACATATAAATAAAAATAATAAATCAAATATATAAAAAATAAGACGATAGTAGGTATTAATGAGTTTGATTAAAGCATCAAGAGTTCCGCACAAATTTCTATGAAATAGATCGATTCAGGTCACGGTCGCTTCTCCAATATCAAATAAGATTAATAAATAAAAATATAGCAAAATATTTTAAATATGTATTTTTTTATGGATTATCCCTTTTTGTAGTGTTTTCGTTATTGCATTGACCTAGAAACTACTTTTTTTTTTTACGCCCTCATTTATGTTGTGAATATGAATTCAATTCAATTATTTAATATAAATTTTAGTAGATACATATTTGAAATTGTTAAATTAAATTTGAACTCTGAATGAAAGAATTTACGATTTCGTGATTTTATTTGTTTAAACGTACGTATTAACGTGGAAAGACTGCTTCTGGCAGGTCACGAGGATATCCGACTTCAAAGTTTTATTTAATGAATTAATATTTATTGCTACAGTCAAGTATCGTTTAAGACAAATCGTAATTTTTAACGGTTTTTTTTTTTGGAAAGAAAAGAATCCATACTGAAGTAGAAAAAGTAAATCTCTTTAAGTTTAATCCTAGGTATTAGCTACACCGTCACCATATTGTTAATAAAAGATTTCGATTAATCAGGCCAGTGAGGGAGTTCAAGCAAGCGTGGGTGGCGTGGAGGGTGCGTCGGCCGCAGCACGCGCTGGCCTGCTGCTGCTGCTCTCCGCCCCCACTCCGTCACCTTCCCCCGCGTCGGCCTTCGCTTCCGCCGACACGGACCCCGAGCGTTCAGCAGCACTCGAGCTCTATCCTCGCTACGACGTCATTGCAGAGGTGATTTCTCATCGTATACTCGGTTTTGTCTTATCACCAAGTTATACAATAGGATAAGTTATAATATATGAAACGATTAAATTTACACGCGTCAGATAGGCCTGTGCGGCATTGTGCGAAGCGAAGGGTTGGCGGCATGCGGTATTGTTGCACGAGGGCAGCGCCAGCGCAGCACCCTTCATCGCACCCGATCATGAAACCCTGTCTCTACGCATACGTCGGCTGCCGCCGGCGCAAGACGATGACGCTCTCAGGTTCCTAGGATGAAATAAAAACGTGTCAGAGTAATGTAGGTCAGTCAATCGAAATATTTATGTCGTTCCAGAAATCTGTTGCTCGTATTGAAGAAGTGGGGCGCCATAAACTTCATCGTGTGGTGCTCGGCTCCATGTGCGCTCCGCGTGCTGGATGCGGCGCAGCGGGTGGGTCTGCTGGCGGAGCGCCATGCCTACCTGCTGCCAGCGCTTGACCTTCACACTTTGCCGCTCGAGGACTTCAGCTACGGAGGAGCTAACATTACGGGCACGTCAGAAGGAATTTCGTTCATTATTTTTTATTTTTTATTTTTATTCTAACAATATTGAGTCTCTAACCGGAGAAAATTAAAATAACTTTGTGTGGATGGTGTTAATATTGATATATTTGAAAAATATATTACATCTAGCGCAAATCTCTATATTATATCTATCATTAAAAAAATAAATGGTTAAAAACTTAAAAAAATTGGCTTTATTATCGGTTACAGTTACTCTCATATACCTCCATTATTTAACGTTAGCCAATATATTTTAGCACTGCGTCTGTTCGATCCAGAATCTAGTGCAGTAATTGAAGCTATGGAAAAGTGGCGACAGCAATATACAAATCTTCTAGGAGAGGAAGCAAACAAACAGATTGATGAGGTAAAACAGTTTCATTTCAATAAATCATTCATTTGTTTTTTACTTTCCTTCTAATTAAAAAATATATATTTAGATTGTTGCGAATCCCCCAACGTCACTACTTTTATCATATGACGCGGCACAAATAGTGTCTGCGGCATTGGAGTACCTGGACCTGCCCATGATGGACGGCTCTCCTTCCTGCGAGCAGGGTACTGCCGCCTTTCACGCCGATACACTTCTAAATTATTTACGCTCGGTATGACATACCCGTTTTTATCTATTCCTTGATTACACAGGTAGGTTTTCAGTATTGGAAAATAAAAACTCATTTCAAGAAAACAATAAGGATGATCATTGGGGTTGCGACTCAGTATTCTGATCAATGATTACTCCTCCCCGCACTGAAAGCCTTTAACATCCATGAATCGACACTTCCAAAGACAACTAATGATTATAAGTCTGTTATGGTAAAGGAGGAGAGAATGGGGGCCAGCGGGGCACTGTGGTGGGAGGCGTCGGGAGCGCGCGGGGGGGTGCGGCTGCACGCGGCGGAGCTGGAGCGCGGTGGGGGGCTAAGAGCCGCAGCCGAGTGGTCACGCTCAGGAGGGCTGGCGTGGCGTGCGCGACCCCCAGCACCCCCCCCGCCACCAGACGTCATGACCAATCGCACCTTCACCGTACTGATTGCAGAGGTAGAATCGCTCGCAGACCCATGTCGTGTTTGATTTAAGATGAAGTATAATCAAATGTTTCTGTTTCAGAATCAACCATATATTATGAAACAGCAGTCTGCTGATCGTCTCAGCGGTAACGCTCGTTACGAAGGTCATATTCTTTCTATTTTGTGACTATGACCGTAATGTCCTGCAGTTGAATATTTTGTCATAACCTGTCATGGATCGCAGGTTTCTGCATAGAGCTGGTGGATCGGCTGGCGCAGCTGCTGCACTTCAACTACACATTCATCGAGCAGGCGGACCGAGCGTACGGTGTGCTCAACAAGACCACCAAGAAGTGGGACGGTATGATGAAGCGCCTTATGGATGACAAGGTTATTTTCGGTATCTACAATTAATATTTTGTTTATTATCAATAAGGTACTCCTTATGCATACCTATTTTATATAAGTATTTATATATAATATGATTTTGGCATGACGTGAATTTATATTTTATATTATTATATTATTTAGTTAACTAACTTTAAAACCGACAGAATATAGACTTCGCTATAACGGATCTTACAATTACGGCGGAGCGCGAGGAAGCGGTGGACTTCACGACTCCCTTCATGAACCTCGGTATCGGCATCCTGTTCCACAAGCCGCAGCCGCCAGCGCCCGAACTGCTCGCCTTTCTACTACCCTTCTCTAATGGGGTAGCTTTTTAGTTTATCGTACACACTGACATAAAAAACGACATTAAATTATATTATTATTATAAAATAACTGTAAGTAGGTAAGTATACCGAAAGTAACAGAAAACTAGAGCATAATTCGCACAATTAAAACTAAATACTAAAACTAAATAAATGGAAAGAAAACACAATTAAATTATCTCAAAAATAGTTTTTAAATAATTTTCAATATCGTAGGTATTCAAAAACTGTTACAAATTATGTTACATGTGCCACATGAAAATATAATTGTAATTCTGATAAATTCCAAAAAAAAAAATTGTATCTCTGTACGCAATCAATAATAACAGGTGTGGACGTGCCTGGGGCTCGCATACGTGGGCACGTCACTAGTGCTGTACGTGGTGGGGCGCCTTTGCCCCGAGGAGTGGCAGAACCCTTACCCCTGCATCGAAGAACCGGTCGCGCTGGAAAACCAATTCACGCTCGCAAACGCCCTTTGGTTTAACCTGGGCGCCGTGCTGCAACAGGGATCAGAAATCGCACCGGTGTTAGTTAAATATGCATAACGTCGCATACATTATGATTGATTTATAAAACCTGTCACCTTCGTGGTGTAACTGTCCTTCCAGGGCATACGGAACACGTGCGGTGGCCAGCGTGTGGTGGATGTTTGCGCTGGTCATCACGAGCTCGTACACGGCCAACCTGGCCACGCTGCTGGCTTCAAAAACCTCCACGGAGCTTATCCGAAATGTGCGTGACCTGGCCGATAACGACCAGGGTATCACGTACGGGGCTAAGGGCGGCGGCTCCACCTACACCTTCTTTGAAGTGAGCGTCGGCTCTTTTGATACCCATGACTACGTATAGAGATACAATTTATAAAGTAATGTCTTATTTTAGATGTCGAGTGTGGAGCCCTACAAAAGTATGTTCCAGAAAATGAAGGAGGCACCGATGCCATCAAGTAACGATGCCGGCATAGATAAGTAATTATAATATAGAATATCATAATAACACAAAATTGTATTAAATTTTACTGATTTTTTTAACTTTTGTTTTAACTTTTACTAATTGTAAGATATTTAACTTTTAAGCTGGGGAAGATACATTTTATTTCAAAGGCATAAATATAGGCATAGACATTATTTTCTTATTTTGTTTTCTAGTTTCTACGAATTTTTGTATTGTTAAAAAATTTGCCTCTATTTTTATTTTTCTTATAACAGTTATTAAGTATGTAAGTTTGAAATAACAAATTTATAAAATTTATTATAATGCAGAACTAATTGTCGGGAAGATATTTAAAATCATCTAAAAAATTACTCTACTTATTAAGGCGGTTTTCGGACGATCTTAAACTACAGTTGTTTTCTTGGTATTTTTTTCTTATAATGGTGGGTTCAAACTAGTTGTAGTATGGTGCCAGCAAATTGTACTCCTTATTCCAAGTGAAATAAGGAGTAGTAGACAGGTGGTAGGTGGTAGACAGGACTCGATCAAATTATAAGGCATTTGTTACCTACCTACCTACCTTTGAACCCACACCATTTTCCCGATTGTCCCGTTTATCATAATATGGTGTTGGTAGTTACGTATTATCTATTTAATACTTATTTAATTTCGTACTTATATACTTTAAGATTTATGGTTAATTATTGAATTATATGAATCATTAAAAATATAATATTCTTATAAGTTAACTAGAATTTAGTTTAATTTAGTAATAAAAGATTCGTGGAGATCACCCAAATAGTAACGGATATGGTCTATTAATATAGATAGGGATTTTGAGCACATGATTGGTTATGCTTACAGAGTTATGAACGAAAAGTACGCCTTTTTCGCGGAGTCCACGACTATTGACTACACTACGGAACGAAACTGCGACGTGACTAGGGTAAGTTATACACTTTACCTCAATATATTCGTATACTGTAATAAAGCATTGTTTGTCATAATATAAAACATATATAACCACAGATAACATGGCATTTGATTGTGTTTTAGAAATTATGTAAAAAAAATCCAAACATTTATTGATTTATTAAAATTTTATAATAAAAACTAAATAAATATTTTCAATTCTCAAAAGTTGTGCACTATTATTTGAAATTTATTATATTTGGGGGGGTCTTAGTTTTTGTGATGACATATTTTGTAGGAGGGGTCACAGAAAGTGTTACACAGCGTGACAATAGGGGTGAGGAAGTCAAAAAAAGCTTATTTTAGCGTGACGTATTTTATGCACGGCCCCTAATTATATTTGTTTACAGGTGGGAGATCTCTTGGACAGCAAAGGATACGGCTTAGCGATGAAAAAGAGTAAGTTTTGATTTGAGTTGGTAATTACTTTTAAATAAGTTTTAGTATTAACGCTTCACTTTTTTTTAATGGAAGTGATTGATCGGTTCGGATCGGATCGATCACAGCCGAGTTTTTATATATACCTGCAAAGGAATGATACTCTTTAATGATTTCTAAAATTGATTTACATTCTAATGTGGATTATAAGTTATCCTTATTTTAAGTTTGTTAATAACTTTAATTTGTAATATATGTATGTAGTATAAAAAGAAACATATTCCTAAAAGTTTGCTGTCCCTTTCTGTGACTTATTTAATATTTAAAAAATGATATTTGAATAAATAACTGGAATACTTTAAAGTACCTACAGCAGAACTTCCATTAACCGGACTAATGGTCGTCGTAAAGGATTCGGATATTCGAAAATCCAGATAATCCAATGCATGAAAAAAAAAACAAGTTTTGTGCATATACAGTCAAAGTCGAAGTCAAAAATTCTTGGTCTTGATAATCGCGAATCCGGATAACTGAGGGCCGAACAATCGAGGTTCTACGTATACTCAAAATTCATAATATATTTATTCCCAAACTGATGTTTTTTTTCTACGTTGTTTCGTCATAAGTTAGGTTTAGCTGTTTTTCTGATATATAATGTAAAAGAATATAAAAACATGCATAATATAGAATTTTACTTATAAAATAGTAAATTTAACAACGGTTTTATTTTTGATCAAACTAAAATTACTCAAATGAGTAAAGTACTGATGAAGAGATGTTCACTCATCCGATCCTGTTCTTTTAGACTCACCTTATCGGCAGGCGATGAACCTTGCACTGCTGAACCTTCAAGAGGCCGGCGTGCTCCGAGAGATGAAGCACCGCTGGTGGAAGGAGATGCACGGCGGGGGCGCCTGCCAGGTGATTTGATGTATTAACAATTAAAATAATTTCCATTACTGTTTACTGGTATTTACTAAGACTTTCACGAGTACCTACTACACATTGAAATAAAACTATTTTTTACGGATTTAACTCGCGTATAATGAATTAAATTTTAAATTTACATTTTAAATCTAACCCGACGTTTCGAATGCTTTGCAGCAATAGTGTTCATGGTAAGACGAGATGGAGGTGTCTGTCAGTAAGTCAGTTAATTAGTCGTCTACCTCCAACGGTTTCTAAGTTTCCGGGCGTACAGTTCAGAATTCACACAAAACGCACTAACGGTATCTTGAGGTCTAATAATGCAGTCACAGACACATTTTATATTTTTCAAGAGTGGATCCCTGGTTTTAGAAAATCCCCAACCCTTTTCTCTATTAAAATTAGGACGTTTTTAGCCTCACGAACCATTCTTGGAATGTAACGTTAAGAACAACGTTACATTTAGAATTTTATTCATTAAATCCGTAAGAAATAGTTTTATTTCAATACTGTTTACTGATTTGTGCATAGATCGAAACCATGTAATTCAAAACCGAATCTTTTTATGTAGGATAAGGAAGACCACTCAACCGAAAAGCTGTCGATAGCGAATTTCAAAGGTCTGTTCTTGGTGTTGACCGTGGGCTGCGCGTTAGGCGTGTTGATGTCGTGCTGTGACCTAGCGTGGACCGCATGGCGTCATCCGCGGGATCCTACACGGTCTTTTGCAGCCAGCTTCTGGTCCGAGTTGCGCTTCGTATTCCGCTTCGAACGGTCGGAAAAACCTGTGCGCGGCGCACTCACCCCAGCCGTCAGCGAGCACGATTCGCCAGCGTCTGCGCGCTCTGAACGCTCCGAGCTAACGTGCGACGGCGAAGCAGGCGGTCTCGATGTAGGCGGTGGTGAGGCAACGCGCGAGGAAGACGCGGGATCGAGACGGTCGGCGCGCTCGCGTCGGGCTGGTGGGAGACGATGCTCCATGCATAATGCGAGCTTACGCCTCGCCAGACATACCACACCTCGGCGCTGATACAAATATAAAGCTAGCATTCAAATTTAAGTTTCACAGTGTTGCAAAATTACTATTACTGTGGTTTGAAATGATTACAAAATCTTCTAATAAATAGTGCAATGTTTTATTATTTCGTTGTTTTAAAATGCCCAATTGTATTTATTTCAAATTGAGATAACTGTAATTGTGATACATATTTTCAAATATATTCAAAATACATTATATATTAAAGTCAACGTATTATTACTTTGTGTTAAGAGATTATCAGATATCAACAGTAATAGAAAACATTACACCTATAAAATAACAGATGATTATTAACATCTGTCAATGCTCCATAATTATCCATAATGATGTCTTAGGCTGATAACTAAAGGCTTGGAGAGACGAGAGGGATGCTGCGGAGACGTCGGATAATAACATATCAAATAATATTGCGTATTTAAATTTATATAAATATAGAATGTAAAAAACCGATACGGGCAGGGATTCGAACCCGCGACTACTGGGAAACCGTCCCGTCGCTCTACCAACTGAGCCACCGTATCGCTGTCCGTCTCGGTGAATTAAGCATTCTATATGTGATCGTCTTTATCGGGACGGTGGTGACACCTATTAGGTTTCTTTTCGAAAATCCTAACCAATGTTTCTAACTTTGCAGTATAGATAAACATTGAAAGATGCCACTACCGAAATCAATTTTTGAAAATATCTTTAAACATGTATAGCCATGTTAAGCTTATTTAAATTTATATAAATATAGAATGTAAAAAACCGATACGGGCAGGGATTCGAACCCGCGACTACTGGGAAACCGTCCCGTCGCTCTACCAACTGAGCCACCGTATCGCTGTCCGTCTCGGTGAATTAAGCATTCTATATGTGATCGTCTTTATCGGGACGGTGGTATTAAAGATATTTTGTGTATTAAAGATATTTTACAAGTGGTACGAACGGTCAAATTAAGGTATTCATTTTTAATAAACAAAAAGAACCTGATGGGAGAAAGTATTCTGCCTTGTGGCACACTAGTGAGTGTGTTGGCCCATAATGAGGATAAATCCTCGGAGCAAACAGACGGCTGGCAGCAGCGAAGTTAAGAATTAAACAACGACCAATGGGCTGAACTTAATTAGGGATAGCATAGCAAGAAGATTTCGATCAAGTGTATTAAATGCGTTTGTAAAATCGACAAATAATAAATACTATTAAATAATTTCTTGTTGTCCATTCCAAATTAAATATCATCGGTCAATTTGATAAGAGCAGTATTGGTGCTGTGATCTGGGCGGAACCCGGACTTGTAACAACTAAGATTTTGATATAATGGCCCTTTTTGTAAATATTTAACGAAATTTATTTTAATAGAAATAATTTACACGAAATTGTAAAATTAGGACTATCATATGATTACGTTGACTCTTACAATTGAAATTGAAAAACGTCTGAAATTGAAAAATATATGTAATGGTAGGAAATGTTTCCGCAATTACTTACCATGTAGCAGAATATAGTTTATAGAAAGCACATTTTTCTTTAGGTATATGTTTGGAAAAACTATAGGTTGTAAGCAAAATAAATCATAACCAAATAGTTAGGTACTATAGACGACGAAGCTTCTTAGCAATCCATGGATTCACCGTGCGGGTGCCGGGCCCATCGCGTTGCAAGGAGAGGAGTGCAAGCAGTGCTTGGGACTTGCGACCCAGGAGTAGGTTTAAGGGGCCCCTTTATTATGCGCAAAAACGCTCACCTTCACCCTCCACACTCCTCTCCCTACCTAACCAAATTTGGAAAGAACCTACTAATGCCGCCTTTGAAGTACGTTCTAGAAATTAACCGATGCTTGTTCTAGAAAGGCCAAGATCTTTAAGTAGGCTATAGAGAGATTTTGCTGTTATACCTCTCGCTCCCACTTCTACCGCGTACAAACTAACTATAAATTTATTCCTGATCAGTTCGTTGGTTAGTTCGTAATACTTATTGAGCTTGAATGTGTGATCCCTTGGGATGTTTGTTTCCCAAGGAACAGTAAGCTCCACAAGTATCACGCGTCTCAGATGTTTCGAATACAGGAATAAGTCCGGTCTGGATGACGAAACACCAACATCCCCAGGGATTTTGTAATGCTTTTCATACGTGTCCATCATGAGAATCCAATCAGGAGCCGCGCCTAATATTGAATAAGGCTTCGCTTTTGATTTTTTGGAGGAGCCTTCTTTTACGAATTCTATAGATAGTTTGGTGGTTGTTATACCCTTCCGCGCTCTTGCTACTGAAAGACTAACCGCTTCCCGTACAATTTCTAATACCTTGTCGTGGCGACGCGAGTATTGACCCTTATCTAGAAGTACCCTACACCCTACTAATAGGTATTTCGCGATTCCTATTGCCAGAATTTTAATAATGCTGGGGACCAATCATAAATTAAGGTGCGCTACTTCAAAGCTAGTGGAATACAAAAATCTCCTATGATCACCCATCTCTAATAAATCTCTAATAAATCTCCATAAAATATTGTTTATTTTTATTTATTTATTTATATCTTTTCCACTTTCAATCATAATCAATTATCACTTGTGTACGTCAACATGAAGGTGTCAGGATGGTCTATTTGGATACCAGATTTATACGCAGGGCGGTCAAAAAGTTCGCGGAATGGAGGGTAAAAAGTAAGAAATAAAACACAAAATTATTTTTCCTTCTCAATGTATTCCCCCTTAACTCTAATACATTTATTAGACCTATCAATTAATTTAATAATACCATCGAAAAAAAATGATTTCTCTTTGTCGTCGAAACGCCGAAATAGCGCTCTTCACTTCTTCATCACTGGAAAATTTCTTCCCTCGAAGCTCTTTTTTCATTTTTGGGAACAAATAAAAATCACTAGGGGCTAGATCTGGGCTATAGGGAGGATGTTATAAGATTTCGAAGCCCATTCATTGAACAGCAGCCATCGCAACTTGTGCCTTGTGCACAGGTGCATTGTCGTGCAAAAGGAACACACCTTGGGTCAATTTTTCCCGTCTTTTCTCCCTCGCAGCAACTCGCAGATGTTTTAATAATGTAGCGTAGTACTTCCCAGTTATAGAAACACCCTTTTCTTTATAATCAATAAGGAGGATTCCTTCTGAATCCCAGAAAACAGAAGCCATGAGTTTTCCAGCCGACGGAGACACTTTAAATTTCTTCGGGGGTGGTGTGCCCTTTTTGTGCCACTGCATGGAGTCTTGTTTAGACTCAGGCTCATAATGATGAACCCAAGTTTCATCGCCAGTCACAATTCGGTTCAAAACTTCGTCCTTTTGATCACCACAGAGCGCCAAAAACTCGCGACAACACTCAACTCGCCGCTGCTTCTGGTGTGGCGTGAGCATTCTTCCGGATTGACTTGTTGATTGACGTGTAGCTCAGTGAATTATGACCTAATTGTTTTGAAACTTAGTATTTATACTTTTAATGAGTGTCACAACTAGTGCAGGTAGTAAAAAGTTGCCTTTTCCCCCTCCATACCCCTCATTCCGTGAACTTTTTGACCCCCCCTAGTAATAAGCCCTTCTGTAAAAGCACTTTCCATCTTAGTGTTAAAGCTATGAGGGTTCCAAACGCGTCCTGGTCTGAGAAGAACTACACAACAAACTCAGCCGGATATATTTTTTTTATTGTGATCACTGTTTCACAAACGTCAATCTTAAAAGCAATTTTAAAACAACTAGAACCGTCGCAATCAATCTTAAATGAAGGCTAATGATTTCAGGCACCGGAAATGAAATAATGATAACAGTAAAAAAATTGATTACACATGATCAATAAAGTCAGGATAAAGGAGGGCCCACAATATATAAACGACAGAAATTATTTTGACGTTTATCATTATTACCTCTAGTCAGCGACTTTGTCTGCACATGTCATTAAAGTACAGTGTATAAAATGTCAAATTTAATTACCCAATAATAATACATTTACCATTTATATAACTTGAATTGCATAAATAATAAATCAAGTGAATAGTATACCTACTAATAATTTGGGGCTTTCACAGATAGTAGCCAAGATAGCTGACATGATTGACTGAAATTATTTAAGTAAGTAGGAATATTTATGATTTTTAAGTCATTACCTTTAATAGGTGCTTCCATAAATGCTAATAAAAATAACTTGATGACTTGGTTTTACGTAACATTCCATACTTTTTGCGGTTAATGGACTGACTTTACCCATGAATCCAACCAACATAATGGATCGAGTCCAAACATGTAAAGATTTGGCCTCTACTATTTTAAATGTACATTCAAGTAAAGCGTGCTTCAATAGGTAATTTCATTAATCTTAGAACTACATAGCATGCATAAGAACGTCGATCGTGGATCTAATTCTAGAGGCTACAAGTGAGTTGAAGGAGCGGCTGAAGTGACTGCGGCGCGGCGTGGTGGGGTAAGGCATGGGTCGTGACGTCACAGGCGGACTCCGGTCAGCTCGACTAGAGGGCAAACAGGCGCAAGCGCGCCGCTATTGACGTAGGGCGGCGGCGCGCGCCGACCGAGGCGGTCGACAGTCGGCAGTCGGGCGCCCGCCGCCGCTCGGCCAGCATGGAGGCACAGCACCAGCCCCCGCCTGTGACCGCGCGTCCCCTAGTCAACCCTGACGAATATGGCGAAGTGGACACCTCCAGGTGCGCAGTACTTCGTCAAAATTTAATTGATGTACATAAAAGAAATATCGTAGACCAATGACGAATTACATTGGTAAAGACACTTTATTATTAGTTATCTGGTCGATGAAGATACAATATATGTAATTGGATAAGTCAGGATAAACGAAACTTGAGTCCCCTTAGAAAGCACCCTTAATTAACTCCTATGACCTTTACTTAAACGGTCAAATTTAACAATTGTCCGCTGTTACTAATAGTAATTAAAAGTTGGTTGGGTGGATAGGACATCTGATAGTTATACAAACACACTACAGTGTCATTCCACTGTTAACGACAAACTTAAGATCTATACCTCCATACGTCTATAAGCATATTAGCTAGGGAAGTAAATTATTGATCTCAGAGCGTTTGTTATGTATACCTTTGTCAGAAAGAGATTTGCAGGTGTGGCCTTGTTGAGATTTTATTACGAACATTTAGATTAGTCCTGCCTTGTTTGTAAGATATAATTCGTTGTTTTATTAAAAAAATAGTACTAAAACAAAATATAATGTAATATGTATTGTTTAACAACAAAAAATTTTAAAAGACATACACATAATCAATTTAGTAACTAAGTAGGTAAATCTTTTATTTATTTGTATATTATGTCTCAAATAGGCAATATCGGAAAGCAATATATAATCCAGTGGAAATTTACTTAGAAAATAGTTTGAAAATCGTAAATGGCACATATTTTTTTCTTAATAACTGTGTTCTTATTGAAGTTACATTATAATAAGATATTTTGTTATAAAAAAGACTTCTAAACTCGTATAGCTTCGCTTTCGCCAACGCAACTTAGAAATTCTTGTGTAAAATTTCTTGCATATAAATTGGTAAAACTTAAAAAAAAAGCGCTCTACCAGTCAATTAAGTTCTTCCCTTCTACTAAATATGTATTTAACCGACTTTAATAACACTGGTATTTTATATTTTAGATATCCCGAGGCTAAAGAGGCTACCCACAAGGTTCGAGGTCGAAGTGATGTATTGGAGCTGATCTGCGGTCCGGGGACTGTCGACCCCGAGCTGTTGACAGTCAAGACATTTTATTTCTTCTTTTACTCGGCCTTTGGTTCCCTCTTTCCATTGATGGGTGTTTATTTCAAGCAAATGGGCATGAATGCTGGACAATGCGGGCTACTAATTGGCACCAGACCTTTTGTGGAATTTTTATCAGCTCCATTTTGGGGTGGACTGGCAGACAGGTGGCAAAAGGGACGAACATTACTCCTGGCATCGTTGAGCGCCTGGATAGTTTTCACGTTACCCCTGAGCTGGGTGCAGCCGACTGCAGTGTCATGCGTGCAGCCGGTGAACAATACCGTCTACCGGCTGGTATCACCCCGTTACGACGAAGATTGGCCGACCCCTACCAGACATTTCCGCGGGCCAGCGATGGGTCGTGAGGGTTCGCCGCTGCCCGTCTCCGACGCCGAGAATTATAACCCGGACACCAACTATAATTGGGTGACTCCGTTACACTCCTACATCGTATACAGCACACCCGACATACAAAAAACCTTCTTCCTCCTTTTGCTACTAGTCGTCATCGGAGAGTTCTTTAGTGCTCCAGCCATTACCTTGGCCGATTCGGCAGTTATAACATTACTTGGAGAAGATGCCGATCGGTACGTTAGCTTATATATTGACTTTTTTTTATCCGATAGCAAAATGTTAACTAGATATTTCACATTCTTAATTTCACAATAAATAGCTAGTTTTCATCATAGTCTCATATTAGCTGTAATATAAACCACTTTATTTATTTATTTATCTTTTACTGATAAAACTAATGTTTGAAAATATCTATAAACATGTATAGCCATGTAAAGCTTATTTAAATTTATATAAATCTGATAAAACTAATAAACTAATTATTTAATTGCAATAATTTTCTAAACTGACAAAATGTGATGTATTTTTCAATATTTATTATAAACATTAGTACCAGAGTAAGTTCTTTAATAATATTGTTGTTACATTTGATCAGATACGGTCACCAGCGCATGTTTGGATCTCTGGGTTGGGGCCTGGCGATGTTCTTCGTAGGCATCGCGCTAGATCACAGCACCGCCTTCAGCTCTCATCCATGCGGTGGCCCACAACGTTACGAAAAGAACTACACAATCTGTTTCGCCACTTTTTCTGTTCTGATGGGTGGTGCACTCATAACTGCCACTCAGGTATTAATTAATTCCATGCTGGATAACACAAGTAGCTTACAGCATATTTTATTTTATATATTTTGTCTTTAGATTAAATTTAAATACGAGTCAATGAATGTCGAGACCCCTCCGGCATCTTCTCAACCCGCGGAGCCGTCACACGAGGAGCGACTGCAGCAGCAGCTCGCGGAACAGCTGCAACTGCCAGGACTCGACACCAGCGCTCCGGCGCCCCGACAACCAGCACTCGAGCACGCTAAGGTAAGGAGTTCACAATATGTCCTACTTCAAACCCCCTTTTTACAAAATCAAACGGAAGAGATAATTTTTATTAGTCTTGCGATTATTATGACACTACTTTAAATAAAACTTTGATTATTATAGATAATATGTTTATTGAGTTGCTTAAATTTCGATACAATATTGTTATAAGTAATAGCTTACCTAATAAATTTCATTCGTAGGTGTTCGCGCAAACGACTCGCGAAATGCCGGAGTGGGTGACGGTCCTGCGGCAGTTTCAAAATGTGAAGGCGGCCTCCTTTCTGCTAGTCGCTTGGTTCATGGGCTTCGGAATTGGGCTTATTTTTACCTTCCTTTTTTGGCACTTACAGGTTCTCATTAAAATAACCGTTCTTTTAAGTACCTTAAAAATTATATTTGTAAGCAATACCCAAATCTTGGATGTGATTTCAGGACATCGGAGGCTCTCCGACGCTGTTCGGCGTCGCTTCCGTCATCAATCATATATCCGAGATCTTCGCCTACTTTTTTAGTTTCAAGCTTATTACGCAAATGGGACACGTAAAAGTAATGATATATTTTTTATTCTTATACAACGGTAACGGTTACGGAACGTAACGACGTTCGTCATAATGTAATCGCTCAAATTAACCCCCCTTAGGTGTTGTGTCTGGGTCTGGCCGGTAACGTGGTGCGGTTCCTGTACATTTCATATTTAACGCGGCCGTGGTGGGTGCTGCCCTTCGAGTTCGTCCAGGGCGTCACACACGCCGCCGTGTGGGCAGCGTGCTGTTCCTACATCGCACACGGCTCACCCCCTAACCTCCGCTCGTCGGCGCAGGGCGTCCTTCAGGGTAAATTTGGGCCCAACACGCATATTACTTACATTTAACCACCGTCTAAACAACAAAGTGCCCCGATTTATTTTCACATCGGCATCAGGGCTTCACCACGGCCTGGGACGAGGCTGCGGCGCAGTTCTAGGCGGCATCGCCGTGGCCAAGTGGGGTACCACGCGCACTTTCGCGGGCTACGGGCTTCTGTGTGGCGTGGCGTTGGCGGCCTTCGCTTTTGTGAACTTCCGCGACGGAGGCGGAGGCGCACCGCCAGTCGACGACACGGGGGCTGACGAGGAAGCACGCGCCGTGGCCGAAGCGGGCGTGCTGGCGCCGCACGGCGTGCCGTCCAACCCCCTGCCGCGAGCACTATCCTCCACGCGCCTGGCTGACCTAGCGCACCACGACAACTACGGCGCCACGCAGAGTTACGCAGGCGCCGACAGCCTCGGCGTGCCGGGCGCCGCACCGCAGCCTGCCGCGCCGCGCCCCGCCAACCCCTTCCTGGCGGAGCGCGCCGGGCCCGCCTACAGGTAGACGACGAGTCACCGTCTCCTTTTGCGGAATGTTACATTATCATTTGTTACTTTTGTTAGCGCAGTCGAATAAATATGTGTATTCAGTTCCGAAAACGATGTTCCCACAGGCCTACGATCCGATGAGATGGATGAAAGGTCGGCACGATTTTGATTAGGTACCTACGCTTCGTAGAGTTTTAGTTGATTACGAAGTATGTGTATGCGTACTGGTGGGCACAAGATAACTGGAATATGTTAAACTAATTATGAAATGACATCTACATTGCCCTTAAAAAGTATTAAAAATGTTAACTGCACATATTGTATGTTACTTGAAAAGATTTATGGTTACACAGTTGATACCTCACTTTTGAGCGGTAAGACACACAAATAAAACAACTGTATGACATTCCACTTGCATAAAATTATGAACTGCAGTAAACTTAAAAGTATATTACCCTTTGGAATTAAAACATCAAAATTGTTAAATTAAACATTATTACTATTGTGTTAGATGCTTGGTAGTAAGTTTGCGTAACTCTAACAGTTAGTGTCTCACGTACCTACTAATAATTATAATGTCTTGTTATTGACAATGCGTCCATGTCCCGAGTCCCGACTCACTCGAGATATGACGAGATAGCTTCGCGAGTGCGAATGATAACGAAAAAGTCACCTTTAAAATAGCTCAAATTCCCTGTTGTATTTCGTGCTATCGTTGTACTTATTATGTAATAAGCTACTTATATGCTTAGAACATAAGTCATAGTGTAATACGCCTTCGAGATACTTCGATTTGCGCTGGTGGAATTATAATAGAAAATGCAACTGTTTTTTTTTTAATTTCCTATAAGCAACACTTTGGTTAGGTTCTAACCTGGTTTTAAACTGGCGGATGTAAAAAAAATAAAAAAATATTCAGGAACACAATTATTCCAACTCTAAGATTATTATCCTTTTTCAATGATACGTTGCGTGTTCTTGCCCGAAACATTAAGTAAATCATTAAAAAATATAAAAAGCAGTTATTGCGATACTACCGCTGTTATAATTCCACTAACAATATAATAATATAAAATAATTTTATTATAATCAAAGCTCGATTTGAGAAAAAAATAAAAAAAATCATGTGCATGATAGTATTAAGCTAACGTTATGTGAACATGTCAACAGCTACAGAAGTATGAAGGAACAAAACGTAATCAATGTACGCAGATATAAAGAGATATCATGCCTCGCTTTACTTGGAATGTAATGGAAGGAGATTTGTTCATGTAAATGTGTAAATGTACAAGTTATTAATACACGGTGTCATATCATGGTGTGATGACTAGTTCTATGTGTGAGCGTTATCGGTGCGTGGTCATCGCTCTACACTTATATTTCTGTTGATTGTGGTAGACCTTTAATATTCATAGCCATAAAATCTACTGTATATGTATACATTTGTTGTATAGTTATTCTTAGCGATGTGAGCGGCACAGTTATATATTTTTGCACGGCGGCGCGGTGCCGTGCGGTCGTCGCATCGTGTTTTTCTACTGAGCATTGAGAATTGTGCGCTGAGCACTGAGCATTGTATGCTGAGCACCGAGCATTATGCGCTGGGCTCTGCGCAATGAGCTTTTAGAATTATGCAGTCTCCACCAACCAGTGCTCAGTTTTGACGGCGTCGCGACGACAGCACAGTGCGGCTTGCGACGAATAATCTTCAATTTCAAATATAATATGATAAATAAATGTTGAACAATTCAATTGTGTGTTTTATTTTAATACATTTTTTTTCCTTATTTTCTTAAAGATTGCAATTTATGCAAACAATGTTTTTTTTTGCCATTCTTTCATTTACCTCTAATTGTAGTGTAATTCGTTTTTTTTGTACCTCCTAGACCTTGCATGTGCAGGGGGTAGGTACTTAGCAAAATTATTAATGCGGAAAAATTCATGCTTATAATTCACAAACAAGCAATTCCTAGAATCTATAGGTTTATTACGTTGAAAGAGAATCTATATTATATCTTTGAAGTATGTACAAATACAGTTTATACAACATATATTACATGCTTATCTGATACCTACAGCTGGTCTCACCTAATTTCCAATAAATTGGCAGTTAGTCACTAAATACGATGCTATCGATGCACAACAATATCACTATCAGAGATAATGTTAGATAGCTGAGGGCAGATGCTGTTTTTACGTTCAAAGATAAGGCGATAAATTTTGGGATTATTATTTAGTTTAACTTGATTCCGAGCTGACGACGGTTTGGTGATATTTAGACATTGGGAAGTGTTTTTGCTATTGGTGATGAAATTTAATTAGAATCCAGATTCTGGCCGTGTGGTGTGCTTGCGGGCGTGTGTGTGTGTGCGATGGGTCGAGTAACGCGCGCCCTGCCTTCTCTCCTGCTGCATGTCAACTTGCTACTGATGGTATATCTGTCATATACATATATTAATTTAAGCTGGTGTTTACTGTATTCAAGTGTTTAATAGACAAGACACTTTTTATAACAAAGTAGACAATATTATTAGACAATAGACATAATTTATTGAGGTCACGTGATGACGAGTTGTCTGACTTGAAAAGTCAAGTTGTTTTTTTTTTACTTGTTAGCTTAGACTAACAATGGGCAATAATTTAAAAGTGCTTTGTGTATAAAACTTTATAATATGGAGACCACATTCGACCCTACCATTACCAAATTTTTCATATGATATGAACATTCTAAAAACAACAACTATTATTCTACAAAATATAGATAACAAAATAAAGTTTATTGATCAAGTATCGGTAAGAGCGCGAAATTCAAACGTCGACAAAGAACTATGTATATATTCTTGTAATTTGTAAGATTTGACAGAAGTGTAAGCCACTTAAAAAATAACTCTTTGTAGCGTTCCAAAAGTATTTTCCAATTAGCAATGAGTAAGTAACCTGACATCGACAACTGACAGTTGTTCGCGGGAGCCATACTGGCTACAGCGGCGCGTTTGAAGTGGGACCCGACCGTCTATATCGCGGCGCGCGAGCTGTTTCCGCGTGAGTACATCTCCGCGGCGGTGGCGCTGCCTGTCGTCGGCTTCACGCTGCTGGTGTTGGCGCATCTCGCGGTCCTTGCACTGCGCCTCCGCGTCGCTGCTCGTCGCGTGCTGCTCTTTTTGGTACACCGACATACACCGATATACATTGTTTATTTGACTTTTAATCGATTCGTAAATTTTCTAGATTAAATCTCTTATGAGAAAAAATATATTAATGATTTTCGTGGTTTACCCGCCCCGTTGGTCGAGTGGTTAGCGCAGACGCCTAACGTGTCACGGCGCAATGGGGCTCGGGTTCGATTCCCGGCGGAGACAGGCATTTATGTGATGAGCATAAATGTCTGTTTCTGGGTTTGGTCGTTTATTATATATGCTTTCAGTATTTATATGTGTATTTCTATGTATTTGTATCGTTGTCTAACACCCTTAACACAAGCAAATAATTTGCTTACTTAGGGGTTAGATCAATGTGTGTAATTTGTCCTGATATTATTATATTATTATTATTATTATATACCAAAGTTTGTAAAAGTGGGACAGAAGCTGAAGTTATGTACGCAGATTCACACCATATTTTGTTTTACCCTCAGTACGCGACGGTTATGGGCGTATCAATATGGTGCGAGGTGTGGTGGGGCGTATGGCTGGGGGTGCACGTGCGGCGCTGGGTTTTGGGACCGAGCGCCACCGACCTACACCAGGCGTTGACGCTCGGCGACGACCTGCGCCCAGTGCTACAGCATCTTTCCCACTTTCACCCACTGCCCGAGAAGATCAACAAGCTCATGCAGGTCAGCAATTCATATTTTTTGCAGAAAAAATTGACAAGCAGAATGTCTATACCGTGGAAAGAACCAGCAGAGCAGTTTTGGTTTGAAAAGCATTCAGATGTAGATAGAAGCCACAACTGTTGCGAAAAGTGCGGTGATCGAAATTTGCTTTTAGAAAGTGTATTATCGTTCAAAAAAAGCCATAAGTAGTGCCAAGTAAGTGCCATTTATATATTATACGTTAAATAACCACACAAATAATATTATAAGTAAGAGAGAAATTGGACCACTACGGTCTTAACTCTGAACGAAAATACCAACAGTGTGAACAGTGTTCAGTATATAAATGTAGGTTTTCTTCGTATCTTGGTATTTTTATTAGGTTACCTACAACTAGTTTTGTCAGTAAAGTAAAAGCGTTCTTTATTTTAAAGTATTTTATAAAACTAAGGACTATTAGAAAGAATTAAGGACTATGGAGAAATCTGGCATTAATAAACTTTATAATTATTCTACACATGTCTTCACCATAACCATTTCTAATATTTTAAATGTTAGAACTGGTACAGGCACCTAGTTGTTTAAAATTAAAACGACATGTAAAGACGAAAATTTTAAAGTTTTTATAATATAAGTGGAGTTTCATGAAGTTTCATTTCATTTCTTGAAGAACCGCTTTCCGGTTCGTCTTTATGGCCCAGTCAACTTGGGACCGTAAAACTAGTCTATAGTATATTTTTGACAAATCCAACTGAACAGGTTAAGGTCTCGCCTTCAGACACAAATCTCATTCTGTTCTCGTCCATAGATATATTTCTGTGGACATACGTACAAAGATTCATAATAACACATAAATCATAATATATTCATAGGAGGCGCAGAACGACTTGCCCAGCAACTTGTACGTTCTGGAGGCGGCGTGCATCGCATTTTTCGTCCTGCAGGTTTTGGCGATGGTTCTGGCACTGGGGGTAGGGCTGGCCAGCTCCACTGGGGATTCTGCCCCTCGCCGCCCACGTTCCCCCGCGCATAGTATCACCACCACCTACACGCCGGTCAGGTACGGCAAATACAAGAGTTCTTCCTTAGAACACAACTTCGAATAGGAAATTTCCTGCTGTGTGCCGCTCGTTTGAAACGGTAACTATATTTGTCATGTCCTTGTGTCGTTCCTCCATCAGAGTTAATACTCAGTAATCATGAGCTTAGCCGACTTGAGCCATGTAAGCGACCATGACGATGTGAGTCAGTTATAAAATACAGTATTTTGTTGCAGCATAAGACGTGGTGACGATAAGGTTCGGACTGCCTACAAGAGCGGCCGTCTGGTGGTGGTGTGACGTCACACTTCATTATAATTTAGTTTATTATTAAGCATTGCTCTCGATGTGCTATAAACACCTTTTATGACATCTGTTGCGAACGTTGATAACCTTCATACTGTGATTTTTGCCACATAATTTTGATGTTTGTTCGGTAATAAGTTTTGTACTATAATACCCTAATGCATTTGATAGACTATTGACTAGCTATTATTATGGTTAAGTGTTTAAAATATTCGAATGTATAATATCTATTTTTTATTTTATTTTGATCTGTAAGTTACGTTTATAAATTTGTATCAAAATTTATTAAAAATGAATTGTTTTTTATTTCTTATCATTTGGTATTGTTAATTTTATTCGGCTTAAACAAAATTTAAGTCAGCTTAAGTCTTTTAGACAGTTGATCGTCTGGACACATTTTTTGAAACACTTGCATAATTCAGTTATTCAGTACCTCAAAGTTTATAAAAAGTAAATTGTCTATAGGTAAGTAACGTGACACCTGTTGTACATAGTAATAATGCGAAATTGAATATTCTTGATATTGCAGCTGTGGAGTGATATTAGTAGTAGTAGTAGTTGGCAGAATACAGTGTTTCCGAATCGGTTTAATGGTTGATCTATAAATTGTCATCATGTCATGTACTAACAAGTTTACAGGATAGTTAGTTGTCGTTTGTAATTACCCTTTTGTTAATTTTGTGTATAATAATTTTATAACCGCATTGATTTAGGTACTGAGATGACAATCTCAGTTGCCATCAAAGTTCGGTTCGTAACTAGAAATTGATTCACTAGTTTGCCAATAGCCCTCAGGACGCTTTTTTTCGGTTGGATTAAAAATATATAAATTATTTCAAAGTTTTCTAAATTAACTGTCCTCTTAAAAGCTTTAAAGTTATGGAATTGTTCCTTTAACAGTCCTCTTATTTACTTGCAGACCATCTTAATATTCCTACCTACATGGTTTATAAGTTTATTTATATTAAAATATCAATTAGGATGGAAATCTCGGTTTTAAGATTTGGGATTGCATACGACTGTACGTACCACTGGCTGACTGTAGTTTTACTGTTTTTAAAATCTAAGTTTTCCCATACAAAATTTATTTGTTTCAAAGGCATTTGAACTGGAATTAAATCTGAGCGTATTTTTTTTTAAGCGATTAAGATAAAATTTTTTGTTTCGTTTTTTTTTGTGTTGTTTGTCAAGAATTGTCAAGTCGTAGACCAATTGTTCGTCGGATTGATGTACAAAGGCTGGCTGCAAAAAGTCCGTTAATTACAAATACCCTCTATAGATGTAAAGTAATAATAAAAACAAAAACGGTACAAAAATATCACTTTATTGCTTAATAGTCTTAATAAGTAGATGACGCGAGCGGCGAGGGCAGCGAGGAGCTACCCCCTACTCCTCCCCTGCCTCGCCGCTCCTCTTATTGTCTAGACTCTGACCAAAGAGCTTCTCGTCAGCGTATTGTCTCGTGAACACACTTTGCTGACCTCCTCTTATAACTATTTGGCACCGGGTTCAAACAACCTTTACGAATGGAAGTTATCTACTAGTTTTATATTATACTATTCACTTAAATTATTTATGGCTTAAGAATACAGTAGGTTCGTTACTTTGTTACATTCGACAGATCACAGAAAAAATGGAATTCGGTTGCTGGGGTGGACCGGCCGCTTAGTTGAATAGCGTAAATAAAATAATTTGTAACATTACTGATCAGTACCAGCGGCGGCCGCCCCGAGTGAGTATCTCGCCGGGTCACCGCACGGAGCACGTGCTGGCCTCGTATCGTCTCACTCAAAACACTAAACGTCTACCAAATATAAAACTTGAAAAAACTATACAACATGCGCGTCGCGTCATGCGTTGAACACGGGAACAGGCAAGTTTCTCTCTCTACGATATGGTTAGTCGTACGCTCTATAGTCTACGTAGATATCTCTTATTCGCTAAAATAACAATTACCTAAACAATAAACAATATGGCAGTCTGTGTAGTGGCTCTCCGAAGTCGGTTTCCACTTGTGCGGCGGACAGCCGATACTCGATCGAGTATTATTAAACACCAAACAAAAATACTTTCTAAAAAGTAAGATACCAAAACGCGGATATGCACGAGTAGCCATATTCGTTGTAATTAATTTCTGCGTTATATTTATTCACTTGTATAAACATCACACACCGGCAGTGTAGTTTACTAGGGCAAGAAGAGAGTCGCGATACGTCGATATAAGGCATATTCTTATCTTCCCTTATACCTAATGTTGGAAGTAAATTTATTCCCAATCGTACGATTCGATTCAGCCACGTGACACAAATACTTCAAATCTTACATCTAAGGAAAGACTTCCGTCTCGAGAACATTACGAGATCGTAAGGCTCGGAGGCGGCAGTCCCTCACCATAACCGGAAAATACATTTTAATAACAATTCTCAGCCTCATATAAATACGTCTTTCGCCGAGTCGCAGCTACAGCTCCGCTCGGAAGAAGAGCGCGGAGTGCGCGGGAGGAGGAAGAGGAGGAGGAGGGGGAGGAGGCGGAGGAGGTGCCGAGGGGGTGGCAGCGAAGCGGCGCGACGCCGAGAACTGTGCGTGCACGGCGTCCCAGCGCGCGTCGCGAGCGGCCTGCGGCGGCGGCGCGGGGACTCCGGGGGGGATATCAGGGGGCGCGGGGAGGCCGGGAGGCGGCGGTGGTCGCCGGCGACGGGCGCGGCGAGTACGACGGCGGCGGTGCGACGAGGGTGGGAGAACCCCGCCCGGCTCCGGCGACGTCGCTTCTTCCTATTGGTGAAATAATATGTTCGAGTACAAATTGTTATAATTACGAACGAAAATAAGTCTCAGAAAGCAAGTACCTGCTAGAAAATTTTGTCTAGTATAGTGTACATGCGCAGGTTTGCCTTCTTGCGCCAGCCCGGCGGCGGCTCGAGGGCGCCGTCGCTGTCGTCGTCGCGGGTCTTCTCGCAGGAGTAGGCGCACTCCTCCAGCTCCAGCGTGCGGCCGGCACCAGCGCCCGCGCCTTCACCGGGCACCGCGCCCTGAGACGCGCGCCGCGCCAGGCGACGAGACATCACGAATGCGGCGATCTGAAATTGACAATATTTTAGGTTATGATATTAGGCTCACTGTTTGAGTTGGAGGAGGGAGAGGCGGGAGAGCAAATTTATACGTTTAAACTTGAACTGAGCTTATCGTATTCCCAAAACCTTCATTATATTTCTAAAATCCATTAATTATTAACTAGACCTCCAGTCTATTTAATAAAATCAAGTTTATATATAAGAGATTAATATTTAGGTCTCATTTGAAGACGTCCTAGTTTTGTTATCTGGAACATACTCTCAACTACAATATGATCGAAGCAATTAGCAGCAACAATTTAAAAAATAGATGGGTTCTAACAAAGAGGGATGGGGGCTTTAAAGATATTTTTAAAAGCGGTTGCCCATTAAGTTGAAAAGATAAGGTTCTCCATTAAGTTGAAAAAGAAGGTTACAGACTCGTGTCTATAAACGTGTCCTCATATTTAAAATATGCGTGCCAGTAAAATATGCGTCCTAGAAGTTCACAAACAAACAAAAACTAAAGTGACAACATAAAAATATTAATAAGGCACACAAATATACAATCAAAAACGAAAAATATTGCTGATCTTAAATATAAAATAATATACAAAATAGAAATGCAATAGCAGACTTGGAGATCACAGATACACAAAATCGGTTACATCATGGAATGAACTAATTGCCAGGAGCTAAACGTTGACAAAGATCTCATGGAAGCTGGGAGAACGACTTCAAAGTAATAGGAAGACCACAACGGATTCATATAGCTTAAGATGACAAATATATATACCTACGTTATATATATTTTATAATACATTACATGTTTGTAACTTTTTTTAAATAAAACCCCTCTCTGTTACTTTTTTATTTTCTTTTCAAATTCCAGTCAGTTTAATTTACGTTATCATTCTTTTCATAGATACTTATCTAAGTCATCGTCTATTCTTTCTGAATTTTTATTACCACATGCAGTATTGATCTCTTTATCCAATTCTAGCATATCTATTTTGGGAGTGACCTAACTTGCATCAGCAAACTGTAACGGATTTTGTATAATGGAGCACTTTTTTGGGGATGTTTATATTAATATAATTCTGTAACTTATTGTAGGTTTACATGGAGCAAGAAATCAAACAGTTTAAGAACACAATTCTTATTCTCGTTGTAGTGTGCTTGCACTATCCTATGACCTCGCAAATTTTCATTATTCATCAAGGATTGTCTGTAAAAGATCGCTTTTAAGCGATAAGATCGCCTTTGCACGAAAATTTCTTACTGTATCAACATCCTACTACTATAATTTCTTGTAATAATTGTATGTGCAATAAGTTTTTAAATAAATAAACACTGCTACAACCCGTTCCGATGACGTGTTAATGTGTAACAAGTTTATTTTATAATAAACTTCAGTCTATTTACCGCCAGTTTACATATTTTGTGAGGTTCTTGTACAATTATAACCTATAATGGGATGGTATTGTTGTGATTGGGTATGGAGCCGTCAATACTATTATGGACACTATGTACGCATACCTTACTATTGTCAATAGCACTACATAAAAGATAGGGACATCTGCATGTGGTTAGAACTACAAAGATTATTAAGGTCATTGAACCCATTATTTATGACCAAGTATTTGCCGAAACACCACATGACATTTTCTGGGACACACATGTAAATGTGTTTTGTAAGTGGTTTTAACTTTAATTACAACATTTAACAAGATTGCAGTGTTTGCACAAAGTAGGTATGGATTAAAAAGCTTAACAATATTAATAAGACCCTAGAGATGTGAACGCATCTTAATATTGACAGATATAGAAACACTTCCCTTTTCGAACTCCATAATAGTTTGAATAAATTGACCGAGTTAGGTAAGAAAAGACTACACTCTGCGAGTGCTGTTTTTACACTGATTTATTAAATATAACATGCACGAATTTATATATTGTACATTAACTCTAATTTCATAAATATGGACCTAAAATTTTTATTAAAATTTACGTTACTTCATAAAAAAAATACTCATATTTGTTTGCAACACCAGTTCATAGTTTACGCTGCTGCCGTACGTACCTGCAGCACCATGCCCACGACTCCAAATACGATGATTACGTACACGTTGTTTGGCGCCTTTTTCTCCACCTCCTGTACACACACATGTGTAGTTAAAACACACATTTGTAATAAAGCTCCGAAGACATATCGCTTACTTCTTGGATTTAATAACGTCGATAAAATAAAGTTGTGCATCTTTTAAAATATAAGTAGTTTTGAATGTAAAAATGAAATATAGAACAGTAATTCACAAAAAAATTCTAAATGTATATTAATGATAACAAAAAAAAAACTTGTTATCTGTATAATAAATAATAATTATTTCATGAATTTTAAAATAACAACCATATCATTCGGAATAATAATTTAACATGAATTTTAAAATAACAACCAAAACAAATATATCATTCGGAAACCTCACACCAGTAGGTACGTGGACACGCATATCAGCAGATATCGATTCGTCTCGATTGAGGACAAATTGCTTCTGCATTGTTATGTCAATTCAGGCAATTGTCGTGTTCAATAGATGTCATGAGAATAAAATTGACCAATAGGAGGCAATCAAGATATTATTACCAACATCGGAGAGTCATCACCATGGATCCATGCTCTCACCTCGATCATGTCGTAGATAGGGCGTGCGACGTCCTGGTACCGCTCTACAGCCAGCAGCGCGGGCTTGAGGTCATGGATGACGTCCATGCCGCGCCGCACGAGCTCGGCCTCCGGGGCTCCGCGCCACCACGCCGCAAGCGACAGCGCCATCCAAGCACCGTACGCCACCTCGCTTAGCGCCAGGCACGCCACACCCACCGAGTACTACACACATACACTCGGTTGGATGGCTATTCCTTATATTCGTGAATCTCAATGTATACCTGAATATTTCTAAGGTAGTCTGTTGTATACATTATGAATTCCAGTTAATATGAGAGGAGTGTTATATTGTGTTTTATGGGATTAGGTTAGAAACGATTTACAGAATAAGATAGGGGAGTGGAGGGTGTTATAATAGCTAGTTTCCGAATTCTGTGTGGGACTACTCCGGTGGCCATCCCGTGTATAGACTTGTAGTTTGTAGTTAAGTGACGACAACTAGGATCTACCACAGCAGTCAAACATTAAATCTTAATATGATCAAATTGTAAGAGACACATGTGTACTAACAACGTGCAGGCAGGAAGCAGCTGCGCGGTGGGCGGCGGCAGCAGCGAGGTACACGAGTGCGGCCAGCCACAAACCGGCAGCCAGCACGTAGGCAGCTGATACACGGTACTGCACCGCGCACATGAAGCGGAACCAGGTGTACGTGCTCGGATCCCACGTCAGCCGCGCCGCCGTCGCCAGCAGCGCGCCGCTGTACATCTGCAACGAGGGAAGGAACTCATTACAAACAACTTAAAATTCAAATATCACAAACTAGTTTTAGTTTGGTCTAGCTTCTTCAGTAACTAGATCTAGATCACATTTAATCTAATATACGCTCGTAACGAAAAGTTAGAGAAGAAACAACTGTTCATTAAAATTCTCAAGTACTTGATAGATATGTTTATTATTAATATAGAGAGAATGTTTATTATTAAAGAGTAATTATTTTTGGGATGGCATTCGATCAATATTTAAAAAAACTTATTCCATAATTAAGCAACAGAATAAAATATAAAAAGTACCGAGAGCTTGAAGACCGGAGATTTACAATATGACGCAGATGTTAAGGCGTATTGCAAGTCATCTACAAAAAAAAGCATCTTCAAGCAAACAGGTTTGGCCATGTCTTAGACTTCAATCTTTATTACAAATTGAAGACATTAGTAACTATAGATTGATTGATTAAAATAACTTGTTGAAATGATTATATTATATTCCAGACATAACGCTAAATTTATGATTAACCTCAAATAATTTTGTGATAAGAACTACAAGCTCTGTCTCTTAGCATCAATAATATATTCTCGAGGTCAAGTACTTGAGGTCATTTCGTTATCAATCTACATTTATAAAGAGCTAAGGCATTCATGATCAATATGAAAGAGTAATTCTTCGAGTTGCATCATTGAAATACCGAATTCCTTTTTATCCAAGTAAGCTTCTTTATATGGCTTAAACTAATTTATTACACATAAAGTACATATAACCATCTTTATTTCTAATATTAACTGTTTTCGTTTATCTTAATTATATAGTTTAAATGATAATAATAATGAAAGATCGAAATAATATGTATGGAAAATTATTATTATTATTTTTTTAATAAATATCGAATGAAAAATAAACAGACAAGGGATTCGAATCTCCGATCACTAGGAAACTATTCCGTCTATCAATTCAGCTACCGTGTCACCTTTTCATTTTATATTTATTTAAAATTTAAGTAAGCTTAACATGGCTATAAGTTTATAGATATTTTCAAAATAATGATTAAATTGTTTTCAAGTTAAATGATTTTTTTATAATTAAAAGATATGGTTTTGTTATATTTTTTATAAGTAACGTGTAAAGTAAAAATTCTGTTACTATATTAGTATTAGTAATGCTTGAGTCCGAAGTCGGAATCAATTATATTTTAAATACGGGACAAGGTCCTAAGTTCAAATCCTGTCAGTGTTGTTAGTTTTAATTCTATAATTATTTATAAGTTAAAAAACATGACATAGCTAAGTATGTTTGTAAATATGAAATCAGTTTGGTGTAGTAAAAAAATACTACGATAAAGTTATATTTTAGAACATTTGGAACAAACAAAATGTCGAATATTCCTTGATATAATTGTATATATTGAGCGAAACAATGTACATATATAAGTAATTCTAGTAGATTATAGTAGGAGTATATATTTTTTTCTGTTTTTTTTTTCTATTTTTAAACTTAGTTTATTTTATGGAGATTCAAGTTAGTTATTCTTAATTAGATGGCAATTAATCTAGATAACCTATTAGTATAGTTGTTAGTAGCCCTGACTGCTGTACCTAAGGTTGTGTTGGAAGGTTATTGTGTACCTATTTTGTGTTCCTTATTTATATTTTTCTGAATTCCCGGCTATACAGGGTTAATAATATCTAGTGAGAGTTTTCTGGGTGTAGGATAGGATAAGTAGGATACCGGAATCCGGAAGTCGTATCTTTTTTGACAGACTTATGCAAGATCATAACATAATATTGAATAATTATTTTATATATTATTTAATCCTATTATTTGCTATACTGTTGTTTAACTTTTTCAATAAAATTAAAAAAAAAAAAAATAATTTAAATTTGAAATTTTCCAATTGTCTTCTAAATGTTAAAATAGTTGCAGTCGTATTGTGGTTTTATGTTTTTACGCCACATTAACAAATACTGCTTCTACAGTGGATTTAGTCGAAGTCATTATTTTTTTGCTGTAACTCACAGCATTGACGTCAAGGTGTTAGGTAAAATTGCGAGACTCCTGATTGCTTCTAATAAAATAACTCTTTATTAAACGACTTAACCAACAGGAAAAATGGAAGTTCTATGTTAGTTATTATTGTGACAATTTTTTTTATTAGATATATATATGTATATATATATATGCATCGTACAAAGAGTATCGGTGGACCCCCCGACACAACCCCTAAACGGGGGACGTCATCGACTGTTCCGTACACGACTATTATGAGTATGTGACTAACTGACTTACCTGCCCGCTCCGGGTGTGGTACAATGAAGGTTGTCACTTAGTCAGTCTGTACTAGTCAGGGGTTTGGGGTTCCCCAGGGTGTTTAATAAATTGTATACTATGAAATCAAAGGATATAATTAAAGGAAATAGGATGGATACTAACGTGTTCCGTTCGTGATCTCCGGTGACACCCACACTTTGATTGGGAGGCAGCCACAATTTCCACACTTCGATTCGATTTCCACAGTCGATAACACCCACGAAAGTTAATATTTTAGAAACTACAGATACCGATGATAATTTCTCTGCAAAACGCTAATAAATCAAGGAATTACCGAAAGTCGTTCCGACTGATACGCGTGCAAATATCGAACTCAGTTTTATATATCACCTTCAGATTCTAATTACATAAAAATTAAAAAAATGTGCGGATACCCCTTAGGTTGAACGCCTGCCAGATTTTATTAGCAACTACACAATTGACCTATAAACTATTACGAACATATATTTATATATAAGCATATATATCTAATGTGATTCAGGTATTTCTGTTTGTTTACTCACAAAGATACAACGGAAAGATATAATATTTATCGTATCATAATGATAGGATTATAATAGTCTTAATGGTTGCATTTCACGCAATGATACATCATCATGCGGTTTCTTGAGAAAAAAATACAATATGTTAATAAATAACTTTGCAAATAACATATAATTCTAATAACACTAGGTTGGAACCCATTATGAGTGTTAGATGAGCGCAGACTCAATGATTTTAATTGTAAAATTTGCAAATTAATTTAAATACTTTGAGTAGCTACTATTGTAAACTACCTATTCATATTATTATTCAACAAATATATATTTTTTTAAATATGAAAACTATTTTAAAAATTTACTAATTCTCACTAATATTACTTACTTATAAATGCAAAAGTAACTCTGTCTGTCTGTTACACTTTCACGCCTAAACCACTGAACCGATTTTGATGAATTTCGGTATAAAGATAGAACTGAACTTGGGAAAGGACATATCATACTTTTTATTGCGAAAAAAGTGATAGAAGGGGTTGAAACTTTATATGGAAGTTCCTTATTGTCAAACATAAAATCATGTAAAATTGTTCAATTGTTTAAGACAATATAATGTATCGAATAAATAAAAAGAGAGGAGTTGATAGGTGCAACGGAGAAAAAGGGGGGTGCCCCCCATGTCACGCAATATAACCGAATTCCACGCGGGCGAAGCCGCGGGCGGAAAGCTAGTAATTCTTGGGAAAAGCTTTATCTAAACCTGTTACTAATTCAATCGGACTAATTTTTGTCGTAAGGCATTCGAACAATCAATAATCTGAATAATCCAATGTATGAGAAAAAAGCAGGTTTTGTGCATATGTAATACATACTGTTATAAGTTTATTAAAACAAAAAAATACATAATAACGTAAATCAACTTGTACGTACACGCTATCCAATTTGTACGTCTTAAAAATGGTAGGAATTTTTAATTATCCTCGCCGGATAATTGAGGTTCTACTGTATTTAAATATATTATTATATTTTAAATGTACAAAAAAATCAAAGTCTACATTTGGGTTATATGTTTATTATTAAAATTGCATTTTCCACGTGTGATTTGATTTGTGATTCAGAATATAAACTCGAGTTATTTTTGCAGTGAGAACAATCATCTAACATGAACTCGTTAAACTATATAAGTTTTAAGAAGTTTTTTTGCACTACAACATTACTTTTATTCGTACCTTTATATAATAATATTGTTTTATTCCTGCTTAATGATTAATGAACGAATGTTTTTTATTCCTGCAATAGGGAATGAGTGATCCGTTTTATACATTTTTTGTCTGTGATAAAAGAACGAATAATTTAGGATGATGTCATCAAAACTTTTCGAATCATTATTAAAGTTATATTTATTACTTTCAGTATATGTATATCATTGTACGAAAATCGAAAGATTATTGTAATATTGCGTTAGGAGATAGTGGTAAGGTTTAACAAACATTATGATGTTATAGAAATAGCATTTTCTGTAACATATCATTATAACCAAAGACACGAGGTCCCTCGGAGATTAAATCAAACCTCTGATCGTCCAGCATCCATCTCACGAGACACAAGGTCAACGTCCCTGTAGAGGAACCTGTCTTGAAGAACAGGGGCGGCGCACGTGGTTTTAATTCACATTCATGAGCAGTAACACGTGTTATATAAGAAATATTATCCTACCTCAGTTGATATTAATCAGTCATTGTCTATCAGCGACACCGCAGATCAATTGGTAGAGCGACGGGACGGTTGCCTAGACGTCGCCAGTTCGAATCCCATTTATTTTTCATTCTATATTTATTTTAAATTTAAATAAGCTTGACATGGCTATAGATATTTTCAAACAGTTATTTTCTATGGAATTTTCTTAATTCTACGTAGTGTTGAGTTTAGATATCTTTTTATTTATCTCTTTTTTTTTCTTAAATATAATGTATATTAGTATGTTATTTAATGTGAAAATACTTTATGTCAGATATCATGTCGTGAAGCGCGGACGAGCTGATTGCCGAAGACCCTCAAGTGACGAATCCCCAAAAGATTACATCGAGTCAATTTCAAGCTACAATAAACTACCACCGCTTATGAGATTTATTACATATTACCGAATAAAACAAATATTATTACATTTAAAATATATATCATGTACTTTTAGTCAAAGTAAGTTCACTAACATATATTTTTTTTATGTTTGGACACTAAGACAAAAAAATTAATGTTTCGAATTAATGTACGTATTAGTATCAATTGTTTCAATATTAATAACTGTATATTTATAATAAACCGTTGTTTTGCAAAGATAATCATTAATAACATCCTAATAAATACAAAGATGTGTCATGTCAAGTGTCAATGTAACCTACATGGTGATTTTAATTTACAAAACGTATTAAATCGATGTCAATGTATGTTCAGTGCTGAACTGGTGATGACTCGTGTGTACAGCGGTGACGTATACAAAACGATTACGTATTCATAGGACAATGGCCTGTTATGGTTTCGTAATAAAGCATATAACGGCATACATGAAGTGAGTGGTATAAGCTGCCCCACTTCGCACATTGTTTACTCAGCACGGCCAAGGATAAAGATAACAATAGGGTTGACTTCTCACGAATTATTAGGTATTATATTAACAGTTTTATATCCTGAAACCGTTAATTATGTCACTAAAGGTTATTTGTATAATTATTTTTTTTGTATGCCGCAATCACTTTTTCCACCATAACAATATTTATAAGATTTCAAATAGTTTATATAAAGAAATCATTATTCAATTTAAGGGTATTTATTAAATACTGGAATAACCTAAGAATAAAAACAAGCAAGTAGGCAGCCCTACATGAAAATAATTCCTCAAAGTGCATCTGTCTGCATTTCGGAGTCTGTCTGGACCCTCTCTATTTCCTTCGCAATAATTCGATACGTCGCTTACCAAATTAAACAATATCATTGACCTACTTTATACAGAACTAATAGTCACATTTTAATGATATTACAATAATGCTTTATATTATTCAAGAACTTTGGAACCTGGAACCTTTGAGTTCTTGTAAATTAATATTTCCGTTATATTCGGGTAGTTAATTCACATACAACTTGTGTTTCGTGTATTTCAATAATATAAAAGGTTTTCTGTAATATTTTTTAATTAAATAATATAAAAATATGTATTCGAATTGAAGTCGAAAATAAGTCCTAAATCGTAGATTTTTGTTCTATAAAATAATTAATAAATTCTCATAAACTATTATTTTCCATCGACATATTATTTTAATCATTATTTTTATTTAAAAATTCAGACCAATGACATCGATGTGTCATCTCGATTCTAAAAATACTTCTTTATTTCAAAATAAAGAAGTAGGTATTGACAGTTAGAGAATACGATTACGTCAAGTTCATCTGACAGTGACAAACAAAAGATTCTCACTAAATCAATATAAGCATAGATGGAACCTGTTGAGTTAAACAGTGGTCTCTTTACTGTATTATCTACGTATATTACATAATGTATGTAAATCATTATTTATTTTTAAATTCATAGTCTTTAAAAATGTCTATATAAAATTATATATATAGTTATATTAGGTTTTTTTTTAATATTTTGTTGTCTGGTTTATTAATCTTTATAAATATATTAATCTAAAATTAAGAATAAAATGTTATAATTTAAAAAAACTGGTTTTAAGAGCTCAGATTTATTTAAATTTAAGAATAGTTTTGGAGAAAAAGAATAATAATAGTATTCTCTCCATGTAATTTGATCCACTGAAGGGCAAAAGATAATACTACTAATAATTACTAATAAATTGACGAATAAATTGGATCCTGTATTTAAATTTACCGTTCTAACGACTATTGGAGGTTTATTATTATTATACACCTCACTAGACAACTGCTACCTTATCTGCATTCTTTAGGAGACGTCTGGCATTCAAAAACCGGAGAGTGGGGACTGGGGAGGCCGTGGAGGAGTGTTGAGTAGGAGAAGGGGGGGGGGGGGAGCTTCCAGATGGAACCATCGATCAAACTCGATTTACTACGGTTTAATAGCGATCACGGTTGATTTGAATTCATCGCCGAAACTTACACAATAAATAGCGTGACTAACTTTGCGCTTCCTTTAGCAAAGATATTGAATTTATATAGAATCTATATAAGGTTACTGGTGATACAACAATTGGGAAGAATTATGAAAATATGATTAATTATCACAAAGATATATTATATGATGACTTTTTTAAACCAAATATTATCAAAAAGCCATTAAATAAATTTAGCTGCATTATTTATATATAATATGAAAGAAAGAAAATGTTATGTTGTTAGCATTATCATCGATGGTTTTGCAACAAAAAAATATATGATCGGTCATGTTTTTCGGTCATTTAGTTTTTCCATGGTAACTCCTCAAGTATCTAATCATCGAAAAACTAAATTTCGCAAAATATACGAATAAAATTATTGAAACTACGCTCAACTAACAGTCTGAATGGCTGTCAGCCTAGAAACCGAAACCTATTAGAAGTATATAATAAGTTTCGGTTGTTATATGTTTATTTATATTATGTATTTATACTTTTTATTCAGCGCGTTATACAAAGTTTATTTTAAACTAGTTGTAGCCAGCATCTTCGTTTGATTCTTCGTTCCAACTCAAATCATGAGCCATTTATCATAATTTGAAACTTTCATACATTAGTATTTTTATTGTATTTATAACTCAAATTCTTATGTATGAAATAATTATAACGTGTGCTAAATGGACTGAACTCTAGTTCGGTACACTTTGTAACCTTTTGCCTGAGTAATTAAAAGTTTCAAAGCTTTTAAATGCACAGCTTAGAGTGCGGCCTTAATAATTAATTATAACACGAAAAAACCCCGGAAGCACTCAAAAATGTGTTTTCAACATTGTATACACACATGTTGTAATTTGTGTTATGAAACTTTTTGAATAATTATTAAATATATATTTACCGGTTATGTTCATGTAAATTAATCGGAATTTTGTCCGATTAGTTTGAACCCATAATGTTTAACCTACAAAGTGAACTTGCAATAATTTAGTATATAAAAGTCCTTCTTTTCTCGCGTACAAAATGTCTTCTATTATGTAAATGCTAAAATTATGTAAACTAATTCGCGTTTTATGCAATATTTAGTTTATTATCAAAAGCCGTGATAAAGTCAACAATGGAGTAGGGGTGCCATAGACAGGCTTTTGAGTGCGAGTGTCTAACAAATAATAAAAGAAGAAGGATGAGACCTATACTTATCTTTGTCTAATAGCACAAAAAAGAGAGACAGATAGGCAGCCTCATTTGCTTTCCCTTTTTTTTCTATGGACACGTTCGTTTGGCTCTACTCTATGTATAATATATCTTAAAATCTCTCTGATGGGATAAATGCTTATGACTATGTAAACAAATTCGCGGTCTATGAAATATTTAGAATATTATGATAAGCCGTGACAAAGTAAACAACGGATGACGTTGAAAGCGAGTTGTGCAACGATCTGGTAAACATATGCATCTCATATTTCCAATACATTAGGTACTTAATCAAAATGTCAGGACTTTGACGAGATAAACTTATTTTACTGCTATTTGTTTTAGATTTATATGCAGTTAGTTTACAAGTGTGAATTAGTATGACATTGACATGTTCAGATCAAGATTAACTACAAAATTTAACCTACTAATGTATTATTGACACAAATGGAAACCTTGGTTTGGATGATTTTTTTAAAGACCACTCTCGCCTTATAGATGATATTATCCCAATGGTTTCACAAACATATAAATTACGGACACTAAGTACACCCAGACTCGGACAATAGTCTGTAGATCATATAAAAAATTGTCCCATGTGGGAATCGAATCTGCTATATTTCACTTTCTCACTTACCACTACACCAACAAGTTATTAGTAAAAAAATAATAGTCGTACCTATTATTTTTTTTTTATTTAACAAGTATATAAAGATCTATCTTCTTTAACACTTTTTAAAGTTTATAAGGTTAAAAGTACTTTATAAACAGGGTTTGATTAATATTAAAACGTAAGTAGTAAATAGAATTCAACATGTTGACTCAGACGTAGCTATTACCATACCAAATATTTTTCTTTTTTTTTTTTTCTTTTTTTTTATTCGTTTAATAATTTTGTTTAGATAGTCAAGGATATCATAAATTACTATTGGAATCCACTTAACACATATACACGTTCCAAATTATATTTTATGACCATTTCTTCATTATTTTAAGTTTAGCATTTACTAGATTTTATACACATATTTAACGGTACATAATAATAATGAAATTTATTAACATTTAATGTTATATTGATGTGGGAACCAAGTGTTTAATAGCAATTCCAAAAAAATAAATTACAATTTTAAAAAAACCTCGTTATAAAAAGACCTCTAAAAATAAAAAATAATAATATTATTATGTACTTATTGAAGTCGTTGTGTCGGGATACCGTTGTACGTACGTTAACGATGGTGTCTATTTTACGAAGTTAATCATTGAGGACTTAGACAATACGATTCGCGAACTTACTTGCATTTTAATTTCTTCCTTTATTAAACGGTCTCCCGACGCAACGACTTCAATAAGTACATAATTATAATATTTTTATTCTTTTTAGAGGTCTTTTTGTATCGGGGTTTTTTTAAATTTTTAATAAAAAATAAACAAATCTGTTTTGTTACTGGTTTCTTTATTGTACTAAATGAACCTACGGACACACACATTTTCAGTTGTTTAAGTATTTCTATGAATCTATCCTTATGTTACAAAGAGAAAAGATTTGATTGGGTGTTTTAATTGAATAGGCTCCGAAACTACTGGACCGATTTAAAAAAATATTTTAGCATTAGAAACCTATATTATCCCTAATGAACATTGGCTATATTTTATAATCATCATCATCATCACTAATATTATAAAGAGAAAAGATTTGATTGTTTGTTTGTTTGTTTGAATTGAATAGGCTCCGAAACTACTTGACCGATTTAATAAAATATTAAACCTTTAAAATCCTACATTATCCCTCTGATGAGCATAGGCTATATTTAATACGAGAAAAAATAAGGATCCGCCTGAAAATTTCGACAATGTAATAAATTATAAATATAAGAATATTGATAAATATAAACATTTAGAGTTAAAATGATTTACAAATTACAATCACCAATAATACTATGATCAAAGGATTTATATTTTCACTACCCGTGACTCTTTATAACTACGATCATAAGCCATATAATTATATTTTTTACAGTCTACGTGGACGCAGCCACGGGCAACAGCTATCCCTAATAAAGTACTTTACCTGAGTAAATAAGTGTAAAAACCTCTTCGCCTACATAAAAAGGTTTTTTTCCTATAAAGCGCGGGCGAAGCCTCTGGGAACAGCTAATTATTGCATAAGAACCTTTCACCAATAAAACGTCAATATCTTGGAAATGACTGTTTCTATTTCGACTATAGCTAAAAACCATCTCGACGAACATAGCTTTCGATTAAAAAAACCGCATTCAAATCCATCCACGCGTTTGGCCGCTACATTGCCACAGACAGACACACAGATACACAGATCGACAGATCAAACTTATAACACCCCTCTTTTTAGTCGAAGTTTCAAAATATAATCAACATTATTATAATACCTACCTACTAGTAAAAAAAATTAGGTATATAAAATATTGTTTATAAATTAATAATTACATTTGAAGAGAAGTAAGTTATTTTGATACTTGATCACAAGTATAAAGTAATATAAGTCTTCGTATAAAGTATAAGCATGTGTGTTGGTCGTACACTCGGCAGCTCATAGTAGCTTCGTCAACTCATTGAAGAGTCTTATTGAATCTTGTACTGGTCAGTAGACAGTAGTGAAGCAACTGGGTCAACCTCAGCGACAGTAAACACGTGTCGTCTCGTGGCATGGAAGTCTGATAACCTATTAATCTTTCCAAAACATTTATTTGACTTTTAACAGCTAAAGTAGTAATGTCCAAATTGCGTTTCTCAATCGTTTTCCAAAAAATATATTGTATTTACATAGAAGTTTTAATCGATTTAAATTAAATTAAATTATTAAACTTCATTTGGATATCACATACATTTTTATACAACGAAAAAAAATACAAAACATAAAAATAAAAGCAATGAAATGAAGTAAAAAACTTTAGTAATAATTTCAATTTAATATTCAATTTTTACGTTTACGTTTTGCATAGTTTTATAGAAATGAACAGGGGTTCTAAATATGTTACGTACATTTAAATAAATATAAATATATATAATATATATATATATATATATATATATATATATATATATATATATATATAACTCATTACTTAATAAATCATTTATTATTTATCAATAATACCCTCATGAGGTAAAGATAATATCAACCAACAAAGCAATTGTCATTTTGTGTTAATATACCATTTCTGAATTTCGGTTAAAATCGACGGTCAATAAATACCGGTGATAATGAGTAGGTCACGTCACTATTTAAAAAAACACAAAATGTCTATAAAGCACTGCATTTGTATACTGTGTTTTAAATGAAACTTCATATGCGTGTATATAAAACTTAAATAAGGGATTGGATTAGTCCTTATCCATAGGAACATATTATCTACTAAGTACAATTAGTTCTCGGAAGAAATGTTATTGTAAACAAGTATTACACGTGTGTAAGAAAGACAATTACATACGTGACAAATGAAATTGATATTGTGTATTGATATAATAAATATAATTCAATTTGTTTCTCTTTGAATTAGAGCGCACAGTCAGCAGATGTTAGTATTATTACATATGTAGTAGGTTATATGAATGAAATGATGAATAATGTCCCGTTCCGTTGTATTACTAAGTATTTGATACACATCGTATGTTACTTTTTCTGTTCCGTTGTATTACTGAGTGTTTGATACACCTCGTATCAAACACTCGTATCATTATTTGAATTAAGCAACACAATATAATATTATGGGATAGGTTTTCGTCGATCATCAAAAAGATGGTATTAAATATTAAACATGTGACAGATTTTACATATTTATATGAGCAGTTTCTTCGATTTTCGTGAGGAATATCAAAATAATTTGTCATTTATAACTTTACGGTACTGAATTAGTTTTTACTTATTTTAATATTCATATTTTATCATTTAACAATTATTCCTGAAAACATCGTAATATTGTTTTAGTAATACAATTCCAGTTATAATTTATAACAACATGGTTTCCTTTTATTGGTTTTCGTGGAACAACAAAACAATAAAACAATTCTGAGAAAGATTGTTTTAGTTAAATTGTTTAGGTTTTAAACCTATTATTTTTCATCACATTGTAATTTTAATAAAGTAGTTGTAGTTTTATTACGTTTGTAAATATTATTATCATTGGAAGTATCTTTAAACATGTATGTATGTTCAGCTTATTTTAACGACAGGGATTCGAACCCGCGACCTCGGGTTTTATTTCATTTTATATTTAAATATATTGTTGTCAATATTAGGCCTTGAAAGAAGTACCCAAAACATAAGAACAAGGGACCAACAGACAAAAATATGAGACAAAGAATCTATTTAAAGATAGGTACAGTCTTTCGATGGCAGGAAGCTGAGTACACTTGATTAATTAACTCAATTACCTCTTTAGCCATTGACATTGCACATCTCTTTCTTGTAGATATATTCTTATCTTAACTTACTTTGTCTTATAAAACAAAAAAAAAATCCTTTAACAATTATTTAATTGAATATCTATCTACAACTCCTCTTCGCGTATACACACAGCAATCAGCTTTACGTAAAACAATCGAAACGTGTTAAATTTAAAGTTTATTACATAAAATATAGATGTAATTACACCAGAGTTAAATCCGTAAAAAATAGTTTATTTTAATGTGTTTTATAGTTTTGTTTTAGGAATTATAAATCTCGGCTTAAACTAAAGTTACAAAGAAAGAATAACAAAGCTGTGATTATCTTTCTTTGTTATACCGTCGCACTTAAAATTATTAAGGATACATTTTAATAATTAGAGCAACTCATGATAACTAGTTATACATTTTAATAATTAGAGCAACTCATGATAAGCTTGTTTTTGATAAATACTTGAAATAGTAATCTAAATGCCAGACTATCTAAATGTCAAAATGACAAATGTCTATTATGTAATATTATCTGTTTTCCATTCGTTCAGAATTACGAACTAGCCTTATTCAGTCATAGAGTTTGTATAATAATTCTAGGAATTCAGGGCCCTTATTCTGTATGATACACGAGATTTCTTACGAATAACGCCTGACGTCACAACGCGCTGTAAACCTAAACGCGATACATAAACGCGGCAAGATGTGAAATTAAAAATTGTATGCAATAACGTATTCGCTATGACCAGTTACGCACCGCGTTACGATAAAATCGTGGAATCGTGTTCACTATGACAATGTCAAATATTAAAACACGTTGTCGTGTGTTATGGGCTTGTTTTCAAAAGTCAAAATTAACGTGCTTTGAGCTTGCGCGTTTATAATAACGTCAGTACGTTTTGGTACTTTTCTATTAAAATCAATTTATTAATTATTCAATTTAACAAAGTATTATTAAAATTAAGAAATAACGTACATTATTTATAATAATTATAAACTATATTTTTTATAAATGTTGTTATTGTAATAAATGCGACTACTACCAAAGCTCTGTCATTGTTGTTTCTTCGTTATTTTATATTTATATTCTATGTTATAGGGATAATTTAAAATACCTCTTAAAGAGAGATTTTATTTATTATGAAATTAAAACATAATTGTAAACACAATCAATAACACAAAACACTCAAAACTTGTAACTTTAAAAAATGTTTCTCAAATTGTTGTCTATGACGTATAAATGGTCTTCTAGTTTTCTTCAACACCGACTTTGTAATGCAACAATTATTACACTAAATAATATAAAAATCTCAATGTAAATTCTATCTGAAACTTTATTCTCTATTATTTATTTATTTATTTTAGGATATTTGTCTGAGAAAGTAATGTGGCAGACATTACAATGACATAACATTGATATTTGATGACATTACAAGTATTTATGTCAATTTATATAAAACATCATAACGCGTTCTAAACTTTAACGCACCACGATATGGAGTTGACAAATTGTATTTTGCACGCCACACGGTGAGTTATCTATGTGCAGTCTTTGATTTCACATTACGGGTACGTCAATGAATCTAACGTCGGTTTTTATTCGAAGGTACCGGTTTTAAAAAGATTTTTATTATTTGTTTTTAATGTGTGTTTTTAGTAGGTTTATTTTAAATAAAGCGTTACCTTAAATTTATTTTCAAGCTACAGTAAATCTTATTTTATAATGTTATTAGCATTTTTGAAGGTTTGAAACCAAAAAATAATCTTAAAATCTTTCTAAATTACCGATTAGTTTAGAACGAAAATAGGAAGAAATTTTAAGTAACAAGTTTTGAATGTTTTGTGTTGTTTATTGTATTTTTAGTTGTAATTTATAGTTAGGTAATAAATAAACTCTTTTTTTAAAGGCATTTCAAATGATCGTTTTAATACATTACATAACGATAAAGCTACAAAAGAACCATCATACATGTTTTGGTAATGCTCGTATTTATTAAATTAAAAATATTATATAAATATTAAAATTATGTAAATTATAATTATAATAAAGAATATAAGTTATTTTTTAACTTTATAATACTTTTTAAAATTAAATACCGATATATTTATTTTTATAGAAACGTGCCAACACTTACCACGTTTTTTGTAAACGCGCGATTTCACAACATGTTATTTTGACATTTAAAAACAAGCCCATATCGCACGACAACATGTTTTTAGATTTGACAATGGCATAGACAATACGATCCCATGAAGATTTCACGAATTTATCGTAACGCGGTACGTAACGCGACTATTTGCTTATAGAGAATAAGGGCCCAGTACGAGTTTTGACGTTACGAAAACTATGACAGTTTAACAAATCGTAAAATCAAACACTAGATTTATTTAACATTCTATGAATCCGTATATTGAAATATTTATAAACATCTATTAAAAAATTTATTTAACTTTAGTTATTTAGGATACATTATATACATATATTTTTTAATATGTCAATATATATTGATTAGAGTATAATAATTCTGTGTTCTGATTTCATAGTTTGGTAAACTGTCATAGTTTTCGTAATTTCAAAATTCGTACAAATGGAAATTTATAAATATTTACAGTTAAATTTCTCTTAACAAAGTAGTATAACTGATTGTAAAGATCGTAATGTTATTTAGTCTAGAATGTTTCTTGATAGATGGGCTATCGGCAAACGGAAACTCAACAAATTTTTAACACTGTTGTTCTAACTTACTTCAGCCAGCGGAACTTCCCGAGATGCTAACAATATACGTTTTCTTTACTCGTATTATGATTATATGTTTTATTCATAACAAGATAACATGATCCTTCACTGTAAAAGGATATAATTACCAGGTATTATTACTGATCAGATATCAGGTGCGTGCAGATATCGTGGTATAGATTATTGTACCACGGTATCTTTTATCCCGTCACTAGGACGCCATTTTGTTTTATATTTCAATTTATATATACTAATAATGTTTGGGCACTTTGCAAAGAAATGTTGTTTTTTGTTCTCATATCCTTTACGTGAGGATTAATTCTTTGCGACTTTGACATAAGAATTAATATAAACTTGACATTGACAGTTTCTACGTAAATAATGAAGTAGTGTGTGTAATGTTTCGCATTGTAAAGTGTGTAATGTTATTTTTTTTTATTTCTATTAATATTAACGGTCTGTATTTCATCTCTATATAAACTTGTACCAAACTTCATACTTCTCCGTCTGCATAAATTTCGTAAAAAGGGCACAAAGTTTTTGTACACGTATTAATATACTGTTAATATATTTAAGTAAAATCTATTATTTCAATAAATATTTCCAACAATTACGTGTTCAATTTTTGTTAAATAAAACCTGTTTGTATGATGAAGTTGTAGTAAGCAAAAATTACAAGAGTAATCTATACATATAATAAAATCGTCACTCATCGAAAACTGTACATGAAAAATAAAAAAAACATGATAATCATAACCATTGTTTTGGTTTTTCAAAACAATGATTTTGCATTTTGTCTGTTTTCTGTATGTTTGTGCACGCTAATCTCTGAAAGGGCTTAAGCGATTTGGATGCAGTTTTCACTAATATATTGTCATGAGATTAAAATTTTGATTTTTTATTAACATTCGGTTAACAAATAAAAAAGTAAATAATCTCTTATTTTCATAACATTGTTGTTTACCAGTGATTAAACATAAAAAAACTACATAAATTAACTAGAAATATTTTAACATACATTAGTAATTACAAAGGGTACGTTTTATTAAAATCGAAATTTACGCGTATGAAGTCGCAGGCACAGTTAGTTTTAAATATAATACAAGCATTTATGGTACGTTCATATAGAATATATTTATTCCGTAAAAAAAAAATTGGTTTGGTCTATAATTAAAATGTACGGCTGCACCTATGTTATTTTTAAGTGCTGATAGAAGACTTATAATAAGAGTTTAATTTAGGTATAAGCCAGTAAATAATTATATAATATGTTTTAATATTGTGTAAATTTATTCATACATAAAATCCTTTACAAATATCGGATAGGTATTGCTAAAAGTACGTATCATGTTACGAGGTCATGAACCTCTTTTATTGGGAACTACCAGGTCGAGTGCTATTGGCATACGGAATTAAGAAAATGTATTCATGCTGCGGAGAAGCTTGCTTTCTCGATAACTGTCCCGGATGCGTGACGACAGCGACACGACTTTCGAAATATAGGTCACTGCCAAGGGCGGTTCGACCGACCCGTAGATACTAAACATTCACTGCATTTTGATATTGTACAAACTATAATAATAACAATTGATTATATAAATTAAGTAATGTATCGTTTATAATTATGATACTTAATGTACTATTTTAAATATAATTCATTAGCTAGGTACGGCAATTACTAATAAGGTGTGTACATCATAGTGACAAGTGACATCATTTGACAGTTCTTTGAAGACTTAAGTGTATTAGATAAACGATTTATTGAACATATTATTCAAGTGTATTTATAATTTTGCTTAGATTTTTAACCTTATATATATTATGTTATATTAATAAAAATAATACTTGTTTTATTTAAATCATAAGGTCTAAGGGGATGTACCTCAGCTTTGTACCTTGTAAAGGCAAATTTTATGCTTTTTAGGTTTTATGAATAAAGCAGGCTATGCACTATTCAATTTACTGAGCACTTGGTCAACTAGCGTACTATTATCGCATTGTGAAAAGACTATTAGTGAGTAAGTGCTCTGATTCTGATCCGATCTGATTGGTGGACACTTTTTATACATTTTTTGAGCCTTTTTTTTTGACAAATAGTGCGCTGTAGATTGGATAATAAAATGGCATTCGTTTTAAAAATAACATCAAATTCTCCAACACCTGAAACCTAGTGTTAAAAAATAACGTATTTCTATTAAAACGTTAAGTAATTTTCAGTAAGATTTTATTATTTTTGTTTAAGTGATCTTTTTAATTTTTTTTCTTGCCTCAGACGGTTTCACTGATTTAAAATCTGATAGTAACGGTCTACCTTTTGTTATACATAGAATAAGAACCTTTAGTGACGCTCATTTTCAGGTTACGTTGGCACAATTTTTATGTAACGCTTTCATTTCCATATTTATGTAGATTTATACTTTTTTGGGTACCTTATCTTTTGGTATTAAAAAAATGTATATATACCCTATATACAAGATTCAAGTTTTTAGTTTAATCCTAAATTAAATGTTTTTAAATATTGTTACTGTTACTTTTTAAGTTTTTTATCTACACATTAGTCCTTGTTACTATTTTACTATACGTAGGTTAACGTTCGCCTGTTTTCAATCTTAAAAATTCTTTTGTTTCATATACATATAAAGATAATATAAAGATTGACTTATGTCAAACTTGTATTATATATTTTTAAGATAAAAGTGTAAAGCCCAAAAATGCAATATTCCTTCGTTTTGCTTTAAAATAATTCAGTTGTCGTTCAATTATATTTTGTTTGAAAATATCTAACAAAATATTTAAATGCACTAATTGTACTTCGAGTGGTTTTATTTGAACCTCAAAATTATTGGATTTATGATCTCGATCGTCAATTATTTCATCGTGTCATTCATCACACACACGTGTGTGAAGCACAAAATTTTATTTAAGTATATAATGTACAATATACTATAATATAATTATAAGTGGTTTATTGAAAATTTGTTGAATGATTGTTTAAACGAGATGTGGTCTGCAAATAGGCGAACCTACCCTGCAAATAATTATTAACAGGAGTTTATCTCTATCATTCATCATCTAAAGCCAGTCTCTTAATAAATGATTGATCTAATGGCTTAGCCATCACTTGCGAGGCTAAAATTGGGTCTGACACACTTTGTGCGTTAAGATCCGAGCTTTTATAGTGTTGTACGTTTACTCAAACATTAATTATCTTTTAGTATTTAGGGATGTGTTTTACTTGAAATATTGAGATATTTTTCTTGATTTCTTATTTTACAGAGCAGACGCTTAATATAAATTAATTAATGTTTAAATATTTTACCTATTTTTACATAAAGATATGTTTGATATCTTTACATGAGTATTTGATGTTATTCTATGTCCAATATAAATAAGTTGTATTTTTAGTAATGTTTCAACGATACTGTTTCCATTAGCAATACAATTTGTTTGTTTTAAGAAGTGTTAATAATTTAACAAGAAACACTACAATATATTTACATCCAATTCATTATACCCACAATCTACATTACACTATTTGAACCCACCCAAAAATATCGAGTAAAAGTTTCCACCAATCAAAATAAAGCACTAGCTGACTAAGTCTTTTCACAATGCTAAATTACGCTAAAGTACGCTAATTGAACTAGTGCTTGGTAAATAGTGTAAAGAAATGTTCGCTTATATTGGACCTGTAGAGCGGAGGTAAACATTGGACGTAAATTAAACAAGAAATAATTTAAATGACATTTACAAATAAAATACTCACAATTTGAACATGAACGTAAAATATTTATTTGCTAGGTTATTCATTATTGCGTCACTGACGTAATATGTAATAATTGATTTATTTTTACAACAATGCATTTTGTTATGCTCATAATTATAAGAGAAAAAATGCAAATAATGAATCACACCTATATAACGAGGATATTATTAATAACACAACAAACAAGTGTGATTTCTTGTTAAACCCACAGCTGGCCACTTGAAGACACTTGATAATTTTATAGGTATTATTTTTGTGATTTTATCTATATCGCGAATATATAATATGCTATACAGGTGTTATATATTTTTAATATATGTATTATTATTATACGTTAATATTATAATAAGTGGTGCAGCGCAGGTAGCGATTGCGGCAGGTGGGGGCTCAACAAGAAAAGGGACTCGGTCCTCTTGTTGAACATTTTGTGAATCGTTTGTTTTTATAACCCATAGGCTATAACTACACGGAATTTACGTGTTTCTAATCCAAGTCAGTGTTAAGGGCACGGTTTATTATTTCAAAATAAACAAAGAATTTATTCAAGACTGGTGTGATTCATTCAAAGTTGGATAAATGTGCATTTCACTTATTCTGTAGTGCATAAGGAAGCTTTTGTTACAATTTCAATGATAGCGTAACCATTGTAATACGAATTTAAAGAGTCGGTTACGAATAACAATATTTCTAATACACAAAATGAATAGAAGGTGTAATCAAGTTTAATAAGAACGAGTAGAATCATCACAATTTGTAAATTTTAATTAATGTTTTGGTATTTTCAGCATAAAGTGATCGGAATGCAAGCTTACCGCGAATGCAATGTTGATGAAGATGAATATTTTGTCAGCGGTGCAAAGACCGCGGGCGCAGGCCATGGCGGGGCGCCGGTCACCGAGGCGCGGGCTTGGACTCGCGGACACTACACATCGGGAGCACGGCAGAACTACGCGCTACGCGTCTAACTCAGAGCGCGCCTGGTAAGGCACTAGACGCGGGCGGGCGGCGGGAGCGCGGGTCGGGAGAGGGGCGGGGAAGATACCGGAGCGCCGGAGCCCGGCCGCCGCCCGCTTTTGGAGCTTTTCATCACTTAGCACTCCGATGAACCCAAGAGATGAAGACGAAGTCAGACAGAAATGAATACTGAGTGTGATGTTTGGACTTCGGGTATTTTTTTATAAATTGTTCAAAATTCACCGATCTTAACAAATACGTATTAGGTATGTTTCTGATTTTTTATAGGGAAACAGATGATACTTCATAATAATCAATGATATTGAATGCAAAACTTACACGCAATTCCCGCAATTACATAATGAGGTCAACAAAAAATGGTTATTCATTTACAACCTTCATACATTTTCAATCAGTCACGAACGTCAAATCTCTCGCATCAAACTACCCCCAATTAGTGGAATGCAACTTTGACACACGCGAGTTTTATATGGCTTTTGATGACTGCTAAAGCCGTCTCCTGAATACCAAAAGACCTTGTCTTTAAAATATATCATTACAGGGTCCATAAGCGACGCTTTTATGGCTAAGAGACTTTGAAAGTTTTGTTCAAATCGTTATTTTCATTAAATTTTAGGTCAACTTACCCGATATTTTTTGGTTACTATGTAAAAATATCAAATGAACCACGTTACTTATTTTATTTCTTTTGGATTGTTGGTTTATTTAACATGATTAACTATAGGTATATTTAGGTAATACATAATCTATATATACATACGTGAAAAGAACACTTTTTATTCGTTTTGAATTTAAGCACTTGACAGATATATGTAATATTGATACATATAATATTGTTATTATATTGTAATTCTGTATATAGGTAAAATAAAGATATTATTAGAAACTACATAATACCGTTGACAATAAATATGCGAAATATTGATGTAGCAATAGATTTAAGAGTTTAGAGTTTAGTTTGGTTATGTACTATTATATTGTTATTATGAGATAATTAATGATGTTTAAAGTTGTGAATATGACCAATCTCCAGAAGCTGCTGTTGGCGCTTCTGTCGATGTTATTATGTTATAAATATGGCTGTTAGCCTCTATTAAAGGTAATCTGTATTGGACAACTGGCAAGATAAGTGATTCTTATACTTATATTGTTTATAATATGTGTAATAACTATTGTGGGTATTTCACTGTATTAAGTTATTGATAATTGTGTCTAAATAATTACACAGTAATAACTATATTACTGTATTTATTATATTCATGTACCGGGAGTCATTTTGTTATATTAAATGATATATTTGTTTAGTTCTTTCTTTTCTTTAAACTTATCCAGATAATATTATCATATATATAGTGGGCAGAGCCTGATTAAATACTTTATAGTATATTATTTTAGTGGTTTTTAATTGTAGAATCTTATAATATCTAACACACTCGTAGGGATGTGGGATTTTGTATAAAGTTGTAGATTATGTATAGTGAGGTGGTCTATGTTGGAAAAAAGTGTTGTAAACTAAAATGTTTAATTGCAAATACATTATACATAATAAAATATTGTTACCTTTTATTCTGTCAATGTCAAATAATGTAAAATAACTTTTTATCTAAATCTTCCTGGTTACTATTGATAAGAATTTTTAGTTATTAATATCGAATTTAATGATATTACTATTAACTAGCTGTTGCCATATAACACCTGATAGGTCGTAAAATTAATAGAAAATCCGTATTTATCAATTTTATCTCAAACCAGAATTATTTTATTTTTCATGAAAATAACAAAATGTAAAAATCGACACGTCAAAAATATGAACACCAAAATAGATAAATATCTATCCAGCAAGTACTTTTTGAATTATGAACAAATAAGATGAAAAACAAAAAACCTAAATTTATATCTTGGGTGTTTTCTTTTTACTTTCAAATTTGCAAATACTTCTTTAAAAAAAAATATGATGAAATGGGTCGTCAATACTATTTTATTATAAGAACAATATACATGCATTACGGCAAATTCGTCTGCTCTTCTCACCCTTCCCGCTCAAATAAAAATGTTTTGTTTTATTGCTATTAAAGATCAAAGCACTTAAAGGGTTTACCTCAAAAAGGTGCCTATTTTAGTTTTATTTTTACATAATTACTGATTTAGGGAGGTTTTGTTTTCTATCTCGAACCTTAAATGCTTCTAGGATAACATATAATCTCTTTATAGCGTAACAAACTCCGGTATCTTCTACTGAAAGTCCCATTTAAATCGGTTTGTCTAGGTATCATATAAATAACTATAAGCATTTAGAAAACATTGTTATTTTATAATCACAGAAATACTATTATATTCATCTGGTGACATAATATATAATAACAATAAATAAAATTAAAAGTAATTTAAGCAATTCGAACATCAAAAATCTTTTAAATCTTGTGTATAAAAAAATATTTTTAAATAAACTGGTCAACAAAACATTGAAAACGGGTTGACGCTGGACACGCTGGTGATATAATTTGGTAAATATTATGTTATATACACACATATTTTGGTATCTGAAAAAAAAAATGTTCCCAGTCTGAACACGGATATATAATTATACAAATATTAAATGATAGAAACATATACTATAAATTATTTAATTGAAAACCGCATTGTTATTGAAATTAAAACATATTTAACCAATTTGAATAGTGAAACACATGAATTTAAATGTAGGTGTGATCAAAGGTTGTAATGGCGAAAATATAGTCTTTATCGGCGCTGATCCGTAGAATTATTATACATAGAACAGAGGAGCCATAGACAGGCTATGTGTCAGTGTCTGACAAATATTAAAAGAAAAAAGATGACAGTCAATACATATCTTTGTCTAATCACACATGCAAGAAAGAGAGACAGATGGGTAGCCTCATTTGCTTTCTCTTTTTTTTCGATGGACATTTTAGACAGGCTTCCGTACTCTATGTATTATACATATAACAGTAGGCGCTGATCACTTTAAAGTTCTGACTACAAACTAACAGACAACCTTCAACATTACTTGGAGTTCTAAAGCTTATAGAATAAGTTTACAATATACAAATATTATAAAGTAACTAATAAGTATAATAATATGAGATTTATTTGTATTATAACTTGAATATTAATCAGTCTTATTTGTAGAAGTAATTAAAATTAGTTATTACGCTAATTATCGTTGCGGTGAATGTTAAATGCTTATTAGTAATTTATTCTCGATATTCGATTTTGTATTTAATATTTATGCTTATAGGTTCATAAGTATTTAATAGCCCCGATATCGCTAGGCTGAAATTTAAAACAATTTTGAAACATCATGAAAATATGTATCTTTTTATGGTTGTAAAATAAACAATAACCCTTCCTTAGAAAAGAAATCTAATTTTAAAATTTCAGCATTTTAGAGAAGTGCCAAGGATTCCAGAAAGCATGTACAGCCATGTTAAACTTATTTGAATTATATATATATATTTTTTCTTCTTAAGAATTTTGTTGTGCTTTTCTGTTGTTTTTATTATTATTATTGTTTTTGCACGCCTACCACAACCTCTCCTGTACTTCCTAAGGTTGGCTGGTAGAGAATGTCTAAGTGGCATTAAGCCCGCCTTTTGTACATTTTTTTTTATTTTGTGCAATAAAGAATTAAATAAATAAATAAATAATAAATTTATAATATAAATTGTAGAATGAAAAATAAACCGATACAGGGTTTGAACCCGTTACCTGTTCCTTCGCTCTACCAATTGATCTACCGTATCGCTACCCACATCGGTGAATTAAACATTATGTATATTATCGTATTTATTTGGACAGTGGCGATATCTATTAGGCTTATTTCGAAAATACTAACACATATTTCTAACTTTGCAGTATAGATTAATATCGAAAAGATGCCACAGCCGAAAAAAACACATTATATAAATGGTGAGGCAGGTGAATGAGTTGTGGGTGCAGCTCACTTATATGGGTGTAGTGGGTCAGTAGAGAGGGTGAGTTTGGGACCACAGTAAATAAAGTTAATATATTGTTAATATTAAATTTGTTGAGACTTCTATAAACTCAATAATACTTCCGACATTGTTTGTCGAGTGGAGTAGGTAATTGACCTAATTAAAAGTGACGTGGAATATTATATATGGCGGCAAAAACAGCCCAGGTAATTAGCTACTAGTTATTGCTTTAGCCTTTATTGCTTTGTTATTAATTTTAAAGTTTATTGGGACGTAAACCATTTGATTGCGTCATATTCTAAACAAAATCTTACAAAGACAAACTTACAAAAAAGTAAAAAAAAAATCAATGAATTCAATGCAAACATAAAAATTAAATTAAAATTTAAAAAAACCCCGATACAAAAAGACATCTAAAAAGAATAAAATAAAAAACGTTGACGATGGTGTCTATTTTACGAAGTTAATCATTGAGGACTTAGACAATACGATTCAATATCATAATTTCTATTGCCCTTGTTAATTTACCTGCATTTTAGTTTCATCCTTTATTAAACTAAGGAAGTCCTTCGTGTTCCTTCAGGGTGATTTTTCTGTAGAGACTGGCTCGGGCCTTTATCCATCGGCAAGTTGGCCTGGCCATTGGGGGCGAGAGGGCACAGGCCCTCTTTAACCCCTGGTAGGAGCCTGGCAGGAGCCCGTCCTAAGTGCTTCTCTATTTGCAAACAGGACTGAGGAGTGGTCCCTTCACTGTATTCGGGAAACGTCTCCGCTTATAGTGTGGAAGATAAATATTTACATACTTATTAATACATAAGAATAATTATTTTAATTTATATAAATATAATACAACAAAATATACTTAAAATATATTTTAATATATGTTATATATCGGTCCTAATGAACAACTCTACGGTTATATGAATTACAAAATATATAATTCAACAATTGCCAGAATAAGCAAAATTGGGCAATGCAGTCTTTTGTCTCATTGTTGCAATAAAATTTAAATGCCATAAATACTAAAAACATTTGGAGTCTTGTAAAAAATACAAATGGACAACCACAAAGTTTTCTAAAAGCCAGAGCTCGTAGTGGAAGTCAGACAACAAACTTCTACTGACTACTAAAGAAACACATCTGAAAACTCTGTAGGTACTAAAGTTTGAGGTAATTAAAAGTATTCAAAAAACGCGTCCATAAATATGATATATAAGAAAAACGTTAATGAGATAATGGGGTTCCTTAGCATTATTAATAAAACTAGTACTAAGCAAATATAATTGATTGTAATTTGTAAGGATGTAGGTATCTGATATCACTCTGGCTTTGGCGTGCGCGACACAATCAAGTTAATGTAATTATTTTTCTATCATTATGTTATGTTGTTTTTTGTCCCAGCCGTCCCTTGAGCGGTTAAATGCCAAATATTTGACTTCGCTCAATAAGAATAATGAATCCGGTAATGCTAACCATCCAACAAAACAATCACAAACATTTATTTAAATATAGAATGAAAAATTTATTTAATTTAAAAACATTTCTACTTAGTACTAAAATAATATTCATGGTGTATATGAAGTAACGTAATTTTATAAACATCTTAAGTAATCGACAATTCAATTACTAGTGCAAAAACTTATACTTTGACTCAAATGTGTTATTACTTTTACGTCTAAGAATATGTTACGAAATGTAATGCTAAAATAATTCCAGTACTTTCTCTTAAACACTAAAACTAGGATCTATTTTCACCTAAAATCTGACTTCTAATATTCCAGCTTTAAACGTAGTATTCTAGTTATGTCAAAATGGCTGCCCACTCAGTGACGTTGTCTGAGAGCAATGTTAATAGTTCAATTATTACCGTCGATTGCCAAATGTTCATTGATTATCGTTAACAAGTCATTGCTGTTCTCATTGTGTCGCAGCCTCCTGCGTCTTCAATTGGGCTCGAATTAAGAATATAACCGAGCCGCTTCCGACAGCAATTGACAATTATGTTACAGAATATTCCACCCGATATATTATTACTTTTTATAAGATCTACCAATATTCAACTTTATAACCTAAGACAGTTTACAAAATATTATAAGAGGCGAACATTTAGCATAAAGCATTATTTAGACAGAATTTGGTAATTTTATAAAAATATTTGTAATGTATTTTAAAAACAATGCAATACCAAAATAATCTTTAATTTACGGCCAACCTTGCAATCGGTATTTAGAACGAATCGATCCGAGACCAAGAGAGAATAAACTTAATTGAAACAATTTAAGATGAGTAACGAGGTCGAGATGATAGGTCCCAGTTGACCGAACTTCTGACATGCCTACGCTTGAAGGAAACTGTGTTACTTTAGTAAAGCATTTCATTACACTATTTACTAAACGCTAAATCAATTAGCGTACTATTTTAGCATTGTGAAGTTGTTAGTGAGCTATGCTTCCACCTGATTGGTGGAAACTTTTGTCCGTTATTTTTTGTTTCAAATAATGCGCTACTGTATAATGAAATGTTTCCATTACAACATGAAAGTTCGAAGTATAACACTAAAGATTATAATATATAAGTAGAAATTGAGAAATCGGGAGCCGGAAGAATAACACCTCAGCTAACGTAAGCAGTTTATAATGTTGCCAATATTACAAATGAGAATTTGATTCCTTTACATTCCGATGTGTCATTATATATTGCAAATGTCTGATGGACGCGACCAGCCAGTACTGACGTTAGATAACTAAGTATCGTGTTTTTTATTTAAATTATATCAGCACTTTTGTTCCTTGTAATTTACAAAATTGACAAAGTGCAAGTCAGACTCGTGCACGAGTTCCGTAACATTACATATAAAAAATGGCAAAAAATATATTTATTTTATTTTTATTATTAATTAAAGTGTGCATATAACTAAATATAATGCGAATATTTTAAACGTCTATCTGTTACAGTTATTAATATTAAGCAAAAAAATACGTTTATTGTATGGTAAACCCCTTAAACATTAATTTGATTTTGTTGTACTTGTTCAAAATTCAACTGTACAACTATCACAGGTCATGAGATACAGCTTGGTGACAAACAGACAGCTTAGTGTCAGCAACATCATCCCTTTGGGTACAGAGCCCTAAAAAGTAACAAATGCAACATTTAGTTAAGTCTATCTTTTCTCAGCACCATAAAATGTTTTTCTTGTATATGGGGTATGTATATGTGAAATATCGGGTTATAATAAGAAAATCGCATTGTTAATACATTTATTAGTATATACGGCTCGACGAATGGCACGGGATTTAACTTACACTCACATTAATTCCACTCAAACAGTTTATACACTCTCAGTAGTACACTAAATACACTGAGAGTGTATAACAGTGTATAAACTGACCCAGAGGTTGTTACGACTAATCTTTAAATAAAGCACACCAACTTAAAACTACCGCCGGCCGATAACAAAATGTTTTAAATAACATGAATTCAATTAAGTAAAATAGTTTTGTTAATACTATATATATATATATAGGTAGGTATATGTTTGTCTGTTTGTTCCACCCATAACTTCTGTTACCGACCGACTGAACTAAACTAAATTTAATATAACTTAATAAATTATTATTTGAGATGAACACAAGTCTATATAATTTGTACTTAACAGCATTTCAATGAATACTCTTTTTGTAACATCTATATTAACACTAGGGTTGTCACTTGTACTATATCATATAATATTATGTTACTATATTTTGTTAAATTGTACTGTATATTATGAAATACAATATAAAACGAATAATACTATATTTTCACCGATAAATAAACTTTCGCTTTTTGTATTCGTTACGACTGAATGGAAAAAGGTATCCATAAATTTGATAAAAAAATATTTGTTTATCTATTTTAATATGAGCTTAAATGTTAAATTTTTAGATTTTAACGTTAAATGAAACGTTAAATGTTTAGGTTTCTATAAATATTAATCATAACTAGAACTATTGCGAACAATAATAATAAATACACTCGTAAAAAATAGGTAAAATAAAAAATATCTTACTTTAAATTTTTCAGATTTTCCAAGTCCTATATTTTTAACACTTCTTAGAAAAAACTATTTTTGTATTAGAAAATGGTGACAACCCTAATTCACAGACACACAGCATCCTGTACGTGTGTGTGTTCGTCAACTTAAAGCATACTACATATATAAAGTATGGTGCAGTCTTATTGTTAATGAGATGATATTTTGTAGAAAAAGCCACTGTAAATTAAAATCTATTTTTTTAGAATAAACCACTATAAATTAATACCTAAGCATAGCCTCTACGTTAATAAGTTACATTATTAATAACAATATAATAACACAATTGTTAATTTATTTTCCAGAGGTTTTTCAGGTGTGATAAGGATAATTGGTGCGAAGACATCTAGAGTACAATAACTACTTTACGTACGACATTTATGTAATTTTTGCAATAAAATAACACATTAAAACATAGTTTTCTATATAGCGTAGACATTAATATCATTAAAATAATTGTGACAGACATCTAAAGATATTAAATTATATTTATAACATTTGGTAGTAAACCTATAGACAAAAACAATCTTATACTACGTCGCGAGCGCTTTAATGCGAGCTCACTATTTGGTTAACATAAAAATCAGTTCAAAATATTTCTAAATACAGAGTAAAAACCATAAAATATTCCCTATAAATGCATAATAAGTCTTAATATTTTTCGAGTCAGAAATACTGTAATAACTTGCGGTAGCGTATTACTTATAATATGCAGTCTTAAAGAGTATCAGTTCAGTAAATGAATTATTAACATAGGAACGGTAAAATTAAATGCAACAAATAAATTACATCGAGTCACCGGACCCTAAGTACATCGGTGCGAGGCGACAGTGGCGCCGTGACTAGTACCGTACTGTACCGACGCTGTACTGTACCGCTATCAACACACTAAACTATGACAATATATTACGCTTTTATAAATATTTAGAACACATCGATTATTATATAGAGAGCTCGATATTATAATCATCTAGGGCAGTGAAATGTTTAACTCGGCAATACGGACCGCCTCGGGAGCGGCTCCCTGATAGACCGGTGAGTATCATAACTAAAATAATATAGAGACCGCGAGAGACAGGCGGAGGACCTTGGAGAAGGTTCAGGACCTCGATAAGAAACCGGACGAGCTGGATACGGCGCTGCGGAGAGATTCTCGTAGCGTCACAACTTACGCCTTGTATCTGGAATATATTGTATTACAGTAAAACAGTTCGAGTGTGCGTACGTAGATGAGTTCGTGATGGTACAGACCTGGTGTCGGGGTGTGCGCGCAGACACAGCGCCAGCGCCAGCAGCAGTGCGGCGGCGTGTGCGGCGAGCAGCGCGCCGGCCACCGCCAGCGGGGCCCGCGCGGCCGCCGCCAGAGCATCTAAGGCGCGCGTCCCGCACGCCGCACCGTGCAGCCCCTCGCCGCCGCCCGACGCCGCCGGCACGCGCCGAACTCGCTCGCACTCATCCGGCTCCGACGTCTGCGGCGAGACAGACGAGTGTTGAGATAATACCATGCTCCCCTCTCCTCTCCTCCGCCGGTTCTCCACTCCTCACCGCGCAGCACGAGCGCGGCACCCAGTAGTAGGCGGCGGGCGCGCCCACGCTGAGGTCCAGGTCCTCGTGCAGGCCGGCCCAGGCCGCATGGCGCCAGTCGCGAGTGCTCTCTGCGCCGCAGCACTGCAACTGTAGTGGTACGTTAGATCGTTACTTGTTTGCTACGTGACGAGTCGACGAGGAGGACTACTAAATGAACTTTTTAGGACAGAATCATCGACCCACATGTTCCTCCTCAACAAGCCGATCCGTATTTGTAATGAACGATTAAATACACTCACCCCGGTCTGTATGGCGTCCAACATGTGCGTGCGTGCGGGCAACACTCCGTAGTCGTGAGTCAGCGTGTGACGCAGGCGCTCGCGCAGCATCTATACACGAAGACGATGATTATCGTAGGGTAGGTGATCGACAACGCTAAACGTGTCTACTTCATTATTCAATCTACAGCACACCATTTGACCCGTAAAAATAGCGATTAAGTGTCCACCAATTAGATGGGGCACTAGCTCACTAACAGCCTTTTTAGAATGTGATTTTAGTACGCTATTTGATTTAGCGTTCCAGAATTGTGGACCACAGATTAAATAATGGAAGGGCCGGTTTAACTTTCGCGCGAGTCCCCACCTGCCGCAGCTGGTGAGAGTGAGCGGCGCCCCACCACGCCGCGCCCCCTTCCGCTAACGCACTCAAGGCCAGCAGCGCAAAAGCACCCGCCAACAGAGACGCCGAGCCGCGGATGGCGCCTAGGGATAAAAGTAGATGGTTCAAACGCAAAAGAAACCTTATCTTTAATGCTATTTTTTATGTTTGTGAGCCTTTTGTGTGTAACCCATTTCCTTCTTCAATGATACACACCAGCCAGCGCGGCGAGAGCGCCCAGTGTAAGCACGGCGGCCCAGGCGGCCAGCGCGCACAGCCCGGCGCGCCCCGCGCCAGTCTCGGAAGCACGTCCGTCCCACAGTGCCCAGCCCGCAAATGAGCACGCACCCACGCCCACCAACTGCAGCATAGACACTTAAATCTCCATTCCTTATTACTTTAACTTAGCTTAGCTTTAATTTAAAGAGGTTGTTTCCTTACAGAAGGGCTCATTATGTTAAGCATTGGAATACAAAATAGGCCCTTATGATACCTCTAATTGAAGTAATAAAGATATAAATAAATGAATTTAAACACTTATATGAAAGTAATGAGTTTGCACTAAAAGCTTCAAACTTCATAACTTACAAGAAAATTCAATTCAGGTCACAAATTATATTCAGTTTTATTACTACATATATGATAAACAATTTATAAAATGTTGCTTGCACAAGGCCAGACACAGCACAGATTCAAGCAACAGGATGTTTATGATATACTGACTGGGTTCATTGTAACATCTGTTATATGTTTTTTATTATAACATTAACTTCTAACTATCCAAGTACTAACATCTTGATTATTAACAAATATTATGCTGAAACAGGTACCATGACTATTAAAATTCAGCATGCATATAAACTATTTCACATATTGCATCTCATACTGATTTAATGGAACCCAATAAGCTATATATATTAAATATTTATCTGTATAAAAACAAGACCAATTACTAAAGTTGGTTAACGTATTATTATTATTATTAAATAATTCAAATCGTGAGTAGATGAATGATCAAATTATATATTTCTTCTTTTGTTACTTTATTTTAGAACAATTACAGAAATAAAATTATTTTTACACTAAAAGCATTGAGATATATATGAAGGGCATAAATATATAGTAAAAGTTACACAATATAGTTGTTTATATAGTTGGATAACCTGTCGTAACTTACGAGGAATATAATATTAAATATGATCAGCAAACATTTCATCAACGAGTAGCAACGGGACATGCCCATGGTTATCACTGTAAAAATTTTACGCTCTTCAAAAATATACCACTGAACTACACTGACTAAACTACAGCAGAACTGTTATTTCTTCACAATAAGAATTAAAATTCGAAATGATTAATAATTTAAAACATTTATTTATATTTTGTAAACACTCCTCCTATTACATGCCAAAAATGCAGATTACAAAAAGCCGCCTACTCGATACTAGGACTATACTCTGTGGCATCAATTATGATAAAAATTGAACCATTTTATTTTCAGATATTTTTAAAGTAAAAATGAAAACATACTAATAATATTTTAAATCATTTACAATATAAGATTTTCATGAATAGTTGTTTATAATAAATTATTATCATAGACAATTTTTAAGAAGCAAACACAAGTTAGAACAGATAATAAAAAGCGAACGCGAACAAAGATTTGACAGCGAACATGGAAGGCAATGTTTGTTTCCCTCAAAAACGTAAATAAATGGCCACCTTTGCTATTACGTTTTTCCTAATCACACAATTTTATGTTTATAAGATGGATGCCGACTTGAGAAAGAGGCGAAGGTACATTTATTCGAAAAGCTATCTATTTTATCTATCATGATCAAAACATATTTTCGCAATGTGTCCTTGCAAATCGAAAAGCGCCTATGACAGAAAGTTTCGCGCCACTGATATTAGGCCTATAAGTTTGTGCTTATGAGTGAATATGTGCTTGTGCTGTGCCCGCGTCGCCGCTCAGTGATGTTATCAATGGAAACAATTTGTTTTCAGAAATATATCTCAGCGAGATCAACGGTGGAGCATGAATTCCCAAAGGCTGGAAGAAATAGTGGCGGAGCTGATGAAGCCAATCAGCGACATCCGCCGCAGTTTCGATACAGACCTCAACGCGGTGAGTGTCAGGCCCGGTGCGGCATCTTATCTCCCGCCTTTACTTATTCGCTATCCGCCACATTTTATTATGAAAGAATTATTAATTATATATATTATAATTATGCAAAGTACAAGTAAATTATTGTAATGCTTGTAGTCATTCTGATATTTGTGATATATGAACATTGTTTATCCACTAACATTGAAAACAAATGAAATAAGGCAACTTTTGTATGATATGTGACAAAATGCTTTGTATGAGGATGTATGTGAACAAGTGAAACATGATATTTTTTAAGGAACTACAACAACTGTTAGGTTAATTGTAATCCAACTTTATTATTCTTGCATAAACTTAATACATTTGACTATTTTAAAATTATATATTCGTACAAGTCATTTTAAACATTTGAAAGTATTGTTTGTTACTTAAAATCAACCCATTATGGCGATACCTATTTTTTTGGCTATGGTTTTGATGGCTATACCTTTATTTTACCTTGCTGAATAGTTGATTTTAAGCCCTCCCTACTTTGCACAATCTTTTTTGGAGAAACAACATGCAAATGGTGTATTTGATAATATGTAATTTGTTTGTGATTTTAAAATATATGGAGGTACTAAAAGAAGTTGTTAGGGATATTAAAATTGTTACAATCACTTTGTATAATGTTCAGTCAAAATTAAATCAAATATTTTTATTTAAAATAAGTTTTATGCAAACATTTTTTTATTGTCAAAGCCGGCTCTGAAAATAGACCTAATTAGAGCTGGTGACAGAAACTCAATAGGATTGTCATGTCATTTTATTTTAAGTAGTACTTAAATTCCAAATTACATAAATATACAATACTATGACTAATCTTGTAGTAGCTTGGCAGCATACCCCTGGTGCAGCATCCTCTAAATGTTTGGAAACATTGTAGTATCCTTTGCACACAAACATTCCAAGGTTATTTTCTTAGAATTGTTAAATGGTAATATTTGAGTGTTTGCTAGGAGCATGTAGATTTGTGTAGTTTGCTTGTCAAGTTTTACTCACTTAAGTCTAGTAACAGGTAATGCTAACTTAGGTTCTGTTAACATAACATACAAAAGACAATTTTCATTGTTAGCTTGAGAACACTCATCTGAGATGCTGATGTTACCTAAACCACAGTACATCAAAAGTATCTGAACACCATAAGATCAAAAAATTATTCTCTGACTTATTTTACAAATATCACAGAATATTGTTATTACATGTCTGTGTCAATCAATCATGGTCTGATTGCATCCATTCAATTACTCCACTGATACATTAAAGTTAACTGATACATATTGAAATTTTAAATATTTTACACCAAGTACAACAGAAGTAGAAATTAATAAATCCTTTTAATGAAAAAAAAAATGCAGCTACAATTACTAAAATTATTAAGTTCCAATACAACAAAGAATCATCCAATGAGATTGTTTTCAGTTGTTGGAGGAGTACCTGACGGAGGCGGGTCTGCACGCGCTGGCTGCCGCAGAGGCGGCGCCGTCCGCACACAAACACACTCCCACACCCAACTTCGCGGAACTGGCGCTGCTGCTGCAGCAGTCCGCCAGCATCTATGGACGCAAGGTGGACTGCCTCTATGCGCACGTGCTCTGTGTGAGCGACGCCCTGCACGACAACACGCAGTGAGTCACACAAACACACGGAAATAAATTCCTTCACCGACTTGACTTATTTATATAGTGACGGAAAATAGATAGTGATCCGACAGTGGTAAAACGCAGCTCTGGTTTGAATGCCTTAGTGGGCATGAGGTGTCAACTATTACCGAGATCAGCTAGGACTGACATGGATCTCATTATGGAGACCCGACCCGAATCTTGGGAGGTCGTCGTCGGAAACGAGTGTGTTCGTGAATTAAATTTAGGGCTCTTGAAACTTCCTAAGTATGTAGTTTTTCACGATGTTACACATACTTCCTATTAAAATTCCCTAGCTAATACAGGCGCCTCGTCAAAACATATTTAATTGAGACAGGCGGTAGTGTGTTCCAAGTTCAAGCTAACAGAATTGACGCGCCACACAGTGTGTAACAAGCCATTGAATGATATTTTTGTGTCATATTTTGAGACTTACGAAATACATATGTGCCCCAAATTTCAGAAACACACCTCAAAAGGTTGTTTAGATACGTACGTCTAAAAATCGTCATTTTTGTCACTTACTGACCAGAACAAATTAAAACCCAGCTCCAGATGACCTAAAGAGTTCAAATTTAGCATCAAAATTATATAGGTATTTGGGTAACAACAAAGTTGTAAATTAGAAATTAGTAATTTATAATTTTAAAATTGAATATATTAAGAACACTTACTTTGAGTGTCTGTAATGTAAGAACCAACAATAATAATTGATTACTGTCGGTCTTTATATGGATTTCAAGGATTTTATGGTGCCGGGCCCATCGCGTTGCAAGGAGAGGAGTGCAAACAGTGCCTGGGACTTGCGACCCAGTAGTAGGTTTAAGGGGCCCCTTTATTAAGCGCAAAAACGCTCACCTTCACCCTCCACACTCCTCTCCCTACCTAACCAAATTTGGAAAGAACCTACTAATGCCGCCTTCGAAATACTTTCTAGAAATGAACCGATGCTAATTTTAGAATGGCCAAAGTCTTTAAGTAGGCTATAGAGATATTTTGCTGTTATACCTCTCGGACATTCACCGTTGAGCAGTCGACCGGGACACATGTCCCTTTTACCTGCTCCGCCTATTCGCGCCACCTACCTGGGCCGTCACGCTGACCGCCCAGCCACCTGCCCCGACCACCTGCACCGACCGTTCGTACACCTGCGCCAGTCAAGATAACGACCTCCATTGTGTGCAAGCCAGCGGTGTGATTGTGTTTGTGTGTGAGTCATCGCCGCAAGCACACCTGCGGGCCGGCGAGCCTGCATAGGGGTCCAACAAGTCCGACGTCGCCCTAGTTAGGGTACGAAACGGAATTCAAAGACTTCGTCGTAATAGCCTGCGTCGTGTAAGTACACAGTGGTTAGGGTATTAGGCACACCTCTGTCACCTACTGACAGAGATTCGATAGGGTTCACGTTAGGCACTCGCCTCCCTGCTCACGCAGGGAGGACGGCTCATATCTCCGGGCTCCACCATGGACCCCAAATCCGCGGCGGAACCCGAAGATCTGTCCAAGTCGCAGTTCTTTGGTTGGGTCCACGGAATTGCGCCTGAATTATGCCTGCGCTACTCTGTCCTGTTAGGCATCGAGTCTCCGCCCTCGACCTCGCGCGCCGCGATCGCGACCGAGAGCACCTCCGACATGGAGGTCGAGGCCGCCACTCCTACGGAGCAGACGGGCTCGGATTCCGAGTCGGGGAGTTCGTCCCCTTCCTCGGACGCTGACGAGGACGACGGTTTCACGACCGTGCAGACCAAATCGGCCAAGAGGAAGGCGACGAAAGCGCTCTCCTCGAACGTCCCGCGAAAACGGGCCTCAAAACCCGCTAGTAGCGAACCCGCGTCGTCCGACCGTTCTTCTGGCCCGGGCCCGACTCGCGTACGCGCGCCGATCGCGCCCGAAGCGCCCGCGTCCGCGTCGCCGTCGTCCGCGGCTTCAGCGCCCGCGGAGGCGCCTTCAGCGCCACGGAAGTCCCCCGCGCCGCCGCCGCTTTACATAAGGGACAAGTCTAAGTGGGACACTCTGTCCGCACTTATGACGGAGCACAAGCTCCATTTCACGTCCGCCCGAAATACCGCCGACGGTATCCGCGTTCAAACCGCGTCTTCGTCGGACCACCGTGGTCTGACTCGTCTACTCCGCGAACGTGGTTACGGATACCACACTTACGCGCTAGAGGATGAACGCCGCTTAACGGTGGTCATCCGAGGGCTCCCCGTGGAGCTCACTAGTGAGCGGATTTTCGAGGACCTTAAGTCCCAATCGTTCCCCGTCATCTCGGTGCACCGCATGTACCGAGCAACCACTAAGGTCCCGTTCGATCTCGTTCTCGTCCATCTCGAGCTTTTCCCGGAAGGAAAGCAAATTTTTAACGTCAAGGCAGTCTGCCAACTCTCCGGCCTTAGGGTCGAACCTCCACGCGGTCGCGGTTTTCCTGGTCAGTGTCATTGCTGCCATCTCTATGGGCATTCCCAAAGTTTTTGTCACGCGCGTCCAAGGTGCGTCAAGTGCCTGGACGATCACGCGACAGCCGACTGCTCGCGGAAGGGACCGGTCCCTGAGGATCCTCCCAGCTGCGTCCTGTGCGGACAGAAGGGCCATCCCGCGAATTATCGTGGGTGCCCTCAAGCACGCCGTCCTAATCAAATCGATATACGAACACACGATGTCAATATGATGACATCGCGTGGAAGGGTAAAACCTCGCTCTCTGACTGTCGCTACATTCAACGCGAACGGGCTACTTAAGCAGATAGATCTAGTGCGCGACTTCGTGGTCACGTACCAGATAGACGTCCTGTTAGTACAAGAGACCTTTCTGAAGCCGTGTAATCGTGATCCGCGCATCGCGAATTACCGTCTCGTTAGGAACGATAGGGCAACCGCGAAGGGGGGAACCATCATCTACTACAGAAGGTCTCTTCATTGCACTCCGCTCGATCCGCCCCAACTAGTTAACGTAGAAGCGTCATTATGTCAGGTGGGTATGACCGGCCATCAGTCGATCGTACTAGCATCCGTCTATCTTTCTCCCAATAAAGCCTTAGTTGAGAGGGACCTTAAGTCCTTACTCCAATTAGGTAACGCAACCATCTGGCCGGCGACCTAAATTGCAAACATCCCCGCTGGAACTCTACTGTCGCAAACAGTAGAGGAAATCTCCTTGATAGGCTTGAAGCTACAAGGCTGGTCTCGACTTCGAGATCACCGCGCCTTTGAGTCCCACGCGATACTGCGACACAGACTTCCGACATGACAGACCCTACGTGCTCGACATAGTACTCTTGAAGGGCGTGACACTTCAGTTACGTTCTATCGAGACGCTATCCGAGCTAGACTCTGACCATCGACCGGTCCTATTTCAGCTAGGACTTCCTCCCCTTAGGGAACCCGCGACAAAAACAATTATTAACTGGACGAAGCTTCGAGAGCAACTCCATTGCCCCGTATCAGCGCACCTCGACAAAATTCCTGACCAGCTTATATCGGTCGAGGACGCTGTCTCAGCCGCGACTAACTTCACAGAACATTTGGTAGACAGCATAGGAAAGTCCTCGAGGGAGGTCCGAGTGAACTTCGAGGGTTACCGAGCACTCCCTCCGGACATTAGACTTCTAATCACCCGTAAAAACGCCGCGATTAGAGCCCATGACCGATACCCGACAGATGACAACCGACGGAGGCTGCGCCGTCTCCAGAGGGAGTCGAGACAAGCTCTCGACGACTTCAGAGATAGCGGCTGGGATAGGACGCTTGCGACGCTCTCTCCAACACACCAGGCATTCTGGCGGTTGCAGAGAGCGTTGAAGGCGGACACTGTCTCAGATATGCCTCCCTTGGTTGGACCTAACTCCGCCATCGCGTTTGACGACCCTGACAAAGCTGAGTGCTTAGCCGACAGTCTAGAGAGCCAGTGCCGTCTGTCTGCTCAATCGGTTGATCGCGATCATGTCGAAATAGTCGACAAATCGGTCAATATAATGTGTTCTCAGCCACCGGTCAGTCCGCCAATCAAGGAAACGAACCTGGACGAGGTGACGTCCATAGTTAAGGCGCTTCACGCCAAGAAATCGCCAGGTCCCGATAGGATCACTAACAAAGTGATAAAACTTCTTCCGCCTCCTTTAATTTACCTATTGGTTACCATTTTTAACGCTCTACTGGCCGGTTGCTCGTTTCCGACCCAGTGGAAAGAGGCCATAGTGATAGGGTTCCATAAGCCGGGCAAACCCCGGCATCTGCCTAGTAGCTACTGTCCCATTAGTCTTCTTAGTTCCTTAGGGAAAGTATATGAGAGAATCATCCTCTGTAGACTTAGATCGGAAGTCGAGAGACTCAAAATCATTCCAAATGAGCAGTTCGGCTTTAGAGCCAACCATTCATGTTCCCATCAGGTGCAACGCCTCACGGAGCACATACTGATAGGGGCCACTGTGAGGGCCAATAAGCATAGGACAGGAGCGCTCTTCCTCGATGTAGCTAAGGCGTTCGACAGGGTCTGGCACAATGGACTGGTGTACAAGTTATACCAGTTCAAGGTGTCGGACAGACTCGTACTCATCATACGGGACTACCTGACGAATCGCTCCTTTCGCTACAGAGTGGAAGGCGTCTTGTCAACCCCCCGCCCCATCAGGGCGGGTGTTCCCCAGGGTTCAGTTCTCTCGCCCATCCTCTATTCCATCTACGCTAGCGATATTCCTAGACCGCGATCTAAAGTACACCTTGCCATGTACGCGGACGATACCGCGCTTTACACGTCCTCTAAGGATCACTGGGAGATATACCAACGTCTCCAATCCGCAGTCGACTCCCTCGAGAGTTGGCTGCGGAAATGGCGGATCGAGGTAAACCCTGAGAAGAGCGTTTCGGTGCTCTTCGAACGGGGCCCCCCAAGGATCCTCCCGCGAATCAAACTCTTTGATAAACCGATACCTTGAAAAGACGAGGCAAAATACCTAGGAGTAACGTTAGATAGAAAGTTAGTTTTCACTGCGCATATTAGGACCGTTCGTAGCAGAGCGGCCTACATATTAGGTCGTTTATATCCGCTGTTACGCAAGCGGAGTAAAATGTCCCTTCGCAATAAGGTGACACTTTACAAAGCTTGCATACGTTCCGTCACGTCCTAAGCGAGTCCCGCTTTTGCGCACGCTAATCTGAAACCCCTTCAGGTGATTCAGAACAGGTTTACACATATTGCAACCGGGGCGCCGTGGTTCGTACGCAACATCGATCTCCATAGAGATTTAGACCTTCCGACCATCGCTCAGTACTACAAGGGGCTTTCCCAAAAGTACTTTGAACGTGCTGAGCGACACCCGAACCCACTGGTGGCTGACGCCGCAGAGTATAGACCACGTAAGACTACTTTAGTCAGAAAAAGAACACCCAAGTCGGTACTCGTTGACCCCGACGACGCGTTCACAGTAGGTAATAACGTGTACGCGTAGGCATAATTGACACCACACAACATACAGACACACACCGTCTGTACCGGTATAGACGAGGTCCCAACTGAGTAAGTGCTCCGTTGCTCCGGCGTTCTGCCGTCGGAGGACGCTGGTGTCCAAATTTCCTTAGCTTCCCTCCTGACTAACGACGCCCCGAGCCGAGGTCCGTGTCTCAATCTGAGACGCCCTCGGGACGTCGTTCCCCATGGGGGCCCATCTGCCCCCCCCTTGTTAAGGGTGGGTGTCCAGACCCACCCGCTCCCCCGGTGACGCTGTAATAGCCAAGAGGGCTAACAGTATAGACAAACAAAAAAATATATATATATACCTCTCGCTCCCACTTCTACCGCGTACAAACTGAGTATAATTTTATTCCTGGACAGTTGGTTGGTCAGTTTGTAATACTTATTAAGGCTAAATATGTGATCCGACACATATAAGCTTAATAATAAGTATTACAAAAGACACCGAATGGGTTTGAAACTAAAATTGTATTGTATATTTGACATAGTGGATATAATTGTTCTTAAATAGTGGATACTTTAGAGTTATGCTTAAAATAAATACACTTTGAAGATTTCATAAAGTTTTTATTTTAAACTCGAGTTTTAACAAAATTACAAGGAAGCAAAAAAATACCTCATGAATATTTGTACGACCTTCAACTCGTTAGCACTGCATCGCTGAAAATGTCTTTGTTTGAATTCAGACGCAAGGTTACTTGCTATCTCCCACTATCAAGACTTGTTGGTTCTCAACTTATTTATTTTTATATATCTATTCAGTTAGGCTGATGGGGCATATAAGAAAGTTTTTTTATAATACACTTTATTATTTTGATTATTTGATTATTGTTAATATCTATCCTGACCCGCATCGACTTCTCTTGGAATGTCTGACTTTCTGTCTTTATTAAACAATAGTAATATTTCTAAAAAACGTAATTATTACTTTTTAACTTTTTTTTTATTTGTATTATTAGTATTTAGCCTTTTATACCAATTTTCTTGAATATAATTGGAGAAATATAACATTACTATAAAGTTTCATCTCTTATTGAACTTTAGGATTTAAGGCTTTTTCAAAAAAATCTTAGATTATTTTAAAAAATAATTGGTACAAATTTCAGTTTTTAAGCAGTTTCTTGATTGAACAGACAGGACAAACGGTTTCAAATTAAACGTTATTTTTTTCGGAAAAAAAAAATATTGGGAACCCCTGATCTAGATGTTGGGAAAAAAATATTTTTAAAATTTATCGTTAAAATGTTATTAACACAAGTAAAAAGATTTTGGGTAAAAAAAAAATATAAGTGATAAAATATACTGAATACACAAATACTGTAAGCCTTAATAGCTTCATGCGACGTTAAATTAAATATGTTTACAAAGAATGTATTGTTTGGCCAAGATAAGTGTTCTATATCACGGACATGGAGCTCACTTGAACTAAGCAAGTGGTTACTAAGCAGGCCGGTCGGCCGCACCTGTATACACAGTTCTAAATGCATTTATTGCTATCAATTACTAATCATTAATTATATTTAATATAATAACTATTCATTAAAATGCAAAGAAATAGCATCATGCGAATTTATCATATTTTTGAGAAAGACGCTTTCAATACTTTTTATATATTTTTAAGTCACTCCTTCATAATAATTAGGAGTCAGATTAAAATAAACCGTTCGTTTCATTACATTGTTTATTAAAAATAAAATACAAAATTGATTTTAAAGTAATGAACAAACATTAGATCTCATCGTCATCTACCATTCTCGTGCCAACAGGGAATCGAGCGGTGTCCCCGATGAGCCTCTCACCCCGAGCGCGGGGCGCCGGAAGCGTAAGGCTTCAGTCGGCGGGGAGTTTTCGGCCGTCGCGCTGGAGCCCTGTGCGGGCGCGCGGCGGGAGGTGCTCGCCCCGCGCCCCCCGCCCACCCTGCCCCGGATGTACGTCGAGCTAGAGCCGCGCGTCGTGGCGCCCGGGGACGTACCGCTCATAGACTACACCGGGGAGCCCATCGGACTGCTCGGAGACTTCCTAGTATCCCGGAGGCTCGAGGGCGGACTGCTGGTGGACGAGCTGGCGTGCGGCGGAGACGCCCCGGTCTCCCGCCTGCGCGTCGCGCCGCTGCTGGAGCTGCAGGCCGCCATACATGCCGCCTCCTCGCCAGCCCCGCCCTCGCCAGCCCCGCCCTCGCCGGTGCCCTCGCATTCGACCTCTCCCGCGCCACGCCTTGAAACGCCTCCGGCGACTCCGACTCCCCTCGCGCCCCTCTCGCCGCCCTCCGCTCCGACCTGCCCCTCCGTGCCGTCCTCCGAACGGAAGGAGAGAAAGCGACGGAGCGCGGTCGATTCCGAGGATAAGGTCGACGGTCGGGTGAAACTGTTCATCGGCAAAGGTAATGTTTTGTCGGTCGTGACGTCCGCCAGTGCGGCGCCAGTGCCCACGGCGGTCCACTTCACGTTCGTTCCTTCCAGAGCTGCGCGGCAAGCTGCGGCGCGTGGAGGAGTTCTCTTTGCCGGCGCGCTGGGTGTCCCGCGTGGTGTCGTCGCGCGCGGCGGCGCTGCGGGCGGCGCGGCGGCAGCGCCCAGACCACGCTGTCGCGGAGCCAGGTACGAAAGCTTTATTTACATATTAGCGTAGCCACGTAAGACTATTTTTTTAAATTTTTGTTCTTTTTCCAGATTTCCGCGGCTTTGACATATCGGATTCCATTGACGTCGGAGGTCAGTACCGTTTCTCTGTTGAACCGAACTGAACTGACATCCACCTCATTCTGCGGGAAGGGGTAAAAAGTGTCAGAGGTCCTCTTCCTGTGGTGGCTTCCGTTGTGTATCAAAATACTCAAGTGCGTGGTTTAGGCCTTGGCCCTAAGGATTCGTCCATAAATTGTATAGGTGGGGTGAGCTATCATACAGTGCGAGGGCGGCCAGTTCAGTCAGATGAGACCCCGTACGGGGAGGCCCAGCCGAGCGACCAGCGGCCACTGTACTGTCTAACTCAGGGAATGGGATAGGAATCGCTGAGGTCACGCGCGTTGGTTTCGTTCCTTAAGTTTCAATAGAGTGCTATCATGGCAACCCTCCTGGCTGGAATACGATGGATCTTCTTATGGCCACGAGTAGGTCTCTCCAGGCGTTCTCCGGTGGAGCGTCTAATCTCAACGTATGATGTCCCGGTATGTTAGCGGCCTCAGACGGGCACAGGTGTGTCTCGCTTATCAATGCGACGTCCACACGCTGTGGCCAGAGAATAAGGCGGAGAAAATGTAGTTCATTTCTTAATCCCGCGGCATTCCAGTATATATATATATATATATATATATATATAAATATAGTATAATATTTTTATTTCTTGCATTGCGAGTCTTAAAGTAGGCGGGTCATTTCATTCATTAGCGCTATTCACCAGGTCTTGTACCTAACGCAGGGCTGAGAGCATCCTGGATTAACTCGATTATCCTGTCGACAGCGATATAAGATTCTCTGTTGAATACTCGTTCGACAAATTTATATGTTTAATGTGTCATCGACGATCGCAGGATTCATGGGTTGGAGCGGCTCCGAGGCGGCAGCGGCGGTGTCGCTGAGCACGTCGCTGCGGGGCGCGGGGAGGGAGGCCGGGCTGGTGGGGGGAGAGGCGCGTCGGGCGGAGGACAGCGACGACGACGGCTTCTTCGAGCAGAGCTCGCTCGGGGACTCCGACACGTCACGCGCCGACGACACCAACGCGACCGCGCTCTCGGTGCGCATCAGACGTTTTGTATGTCTTTTAATTCCCGACTTCGTGTGGTTAATATGAAGTGCTCTTTCCGTCCGTCAGTCGCTCCCGGGCAGCGGGTGCGAGTGGTGGGGATGGCGCGAGGCGGTGATGTCCCGCAGTGCGGCGGCGGCGGCTCGCGGAGCGGACGTGTCAGCGGGCGCGCGCGCGGTGCTGGCCGCCGCCTCCGCGCTGGCGCCGAGAGCCACCTGCGACGCGCTGCTGGCTGCCACCGCTGAACACGAACACGACGTGTCCAAACTGTTCCTCTCCGCGCTATTTCTGGTATGTATGCACCAAATGATAAGGTGTAATGATTGGAAAAAATATTTATTCTATATTCGTTCTATTCAGTCCGTTTTAAACTTCATCATCACTTTAACCGATTATAAAACCCTACACCGCCACTGGTCTCTATATCATATCTCCCATGTGTATGTATGTATGTGTGCAGGCCAACTCGGGCAACATAGAGATAGTGCAGGGTCCGGCGCTGTCTGTGAATTCGTTCTCAGTGCGCGTGTTGTCGACGGACGAGCGCCTCTATAGAGCTGTGGCGGAGGACCTCCCCGCAGTGCATACATATCAGTGAACATGAGGACATGTTATTGGAGACGAAACTATTATTATGTTGTGAAAATATTATTATAAGAGTGATATCGGGTGGGATCTTAGATATGTTGTATGTGTGTGACCAGTGACAGTCCACGCCGTGTTGTCCGGACGCAGCCTATTAGATGATAACTTCCTATCACTTAATAAACCGACATAATATTATTTATTACTTGACGTGCTCGTGTTACTGTTCCGGACGGTTAATTGAGGAAATTTATATACATATATTTGTTTTTTACATATATTTTTCATATACTTTTGATGCTATTTATTTATCTTATTTTTAATTTTGCAAAGACTAAACAAATTAAATTAGAATATATTATGGTTAGCAATCAAGCTAAAGTATTTGTATTTTTTTTTTATTTTTTATTGACATTTGATCTTAAAAATTATATATTTGTAAATATAGATTTAGATAAATATTTTCAGTCATATATTTTTATTTTCTAATATGCATATATTAATATCAGGTTGGAATTAATACGGTTAATCAATTATTTGTATGTTTGTGGAATATAGGCAACTAACTACTTATGTATATCATCATATATAAAAATTTAGGCTATGTAAAGAAAATTGAAGAGTATATAAGTGCAGAGTGTTAGTTCTATGATGTATATTGGGTCATGATGTATGTAAGTATTTTATCATAGAGTAATATTTGTCATCGGAGGCAGGGTACTCCAGACGTAACCTAGTTCAGTGCACTCTCGCCCTAAAACGTCTGTTGTGTTAAAATCTCTTTACTTGATGTATATTATAAGAACAAATGATTTTCTATAGTAGTCTCGTGTTACGAAATCAACCGTCCCTTTTGACAATTGTTAATGTAAGTAAAATATATTTTATTAAATAAAAATTTAGATCAAACACTTTATTGACTTTTGTAATTGTAATATATAAGAACTAACATTAACTTAGGAATCACATTCAAATTAATTATTCTAGATTAAACAATGCACAAAACATTTCAACTTTTTAGAGTAGATAGTTGTTCTAAAATAATTTCATTTAATTAATATCATAAATAATAAAGATACAAATTGATGTGCCTTGAATGTCAAGTACGAAGAGTGCACTGACGTGACGGTGAAGCTTGGAAGAAATAAATAAAAACTTTATATGAATAGTACAAGAATCTTACTAATCCGGCAATATTAAATACCAGGTGCCGGATTATTGGAATGTTAAAAAAAAATCATCTATATAATATAAATGAATAGCTGTTCGTTAGTCTCGCTAAAACTCAAAAACTGCTTGACCAAATTACTTTTGGTTTATAATATATATGTATATACAAAAAAAAGGGCGCGTACCGAGGGTGTCGGTTTAGTGAGATTTTACTGCAGTCAGACGGTGCAATAGTTTTGACCCAAAGAAATCTTAACATATTGCGGTATCCAAGCTTTGCTTGTTATAACTTGGTGTTTCGAAAATAGTATTATAAGGCTATGAGCACACTAATAAAAGATAATTGTATATAAATGTAAAATGATTGAGGCCAAATTATAATAAAGTTGTTATTTGGTTTATAAAATAAACTCTATTCTGTACATTAATTGGTTTTACTGATATTAAACATTTCACATTTCTTAAATTATCCATTCTCATCACCCCATCAAAATTCGCATTTTAGTAGCACTTACCTTTTATCTATTCCTTTCATAATATTCTGATGTCGTTTTATTGTTTTATAATATATTTTTATGTTCTGTCTAAACTAAAACGACTGTCGCATATTGTTGCCTTACGATATGGGTATTCATGGCAGAGTGAATAGGCTATTACTAAGTTAACGTGAATTATCACCTACGACTGCCTTAACTCTTATCATAAGGTGGAATAAAGCCGTGTATTAACTTATGCAATATTAAAAAAAAATAGTTTTTTTTAATTATTGTGATACTAACACTGGCACAAGATTTTTTGCCCTCAAATAATACTACAAAAATCTTAGTTTCTTTTACGAAATAAATAATTTAAAATATTTAACAAATAACGAGTTTTTAAAGTACCTTAACTTACCTCCTTATATTTCTTAATATTATGAGTTATTGGTCCTTGTATACACATAAGCATGGTAGAATATATCTAATGGATAAATTTTCGGAACAGAAGCTAAAAAAAACTCTCTGATGTGTTTTCGCCCACGTTCAGATTAACCCAAGAAACGCTACTGCATACCTACTTAGTATCTGAGTACCCTTTGATTTGAATTTTTAAAATATGACCAAAAAGCCTTATTTTCAAGAGAAGTAGTCTATGATATAAGAAAATATTGTACCCGGGCAATAATTTGCAATTTTTGACACAGTTGTTTTTTACCCTTTTTAATGCATACATTGCTCTAATGAAACTTCATATTCTAGTTGTGAAGCTCCAAACAGTAGGTCCATGAAAAAAACCTTCAGGAAACTAGATACTCATTTATATATTTTTTTATACTCTTGACTAATAAGCTACAATTGTCATCTGAGAACAAATAAGAATTCCAGTAAAGCGTGTACCGAAAATAATTTAGAATAACTAAATATGTCACTACTAGTTTCATGATCAAGATTTCACATTTAGGTTTAAATTTTTCAAATTCAAAATAATAACTATATAAATAATGTCTTATTTTCGAACTAAGAATGCCAAATTAGTCCAGTGCCAATAGCTTCAAAAATGGTCAAAAGTACAAAAAAATAGTAACAAAATGAAACCTTTTGGAAAGGCAAGAAAATATTTAAAAAATGAAAGGAAATATAAATTAAAGCCGATCTGAGTTTGAGAAAAAAGGAGGGAGGGGAGGTGAGCTTTTAAGGGTAAAAAACAGTTTATTGCGATTTCCGGCAAAATTACGAGTCCTATGAAAAAAGTTATCTGGGAAAGCTGTAGGTAAGGTAAGGTAAGAACTACAACAACCTTATTTGTAATTTTTTTCGTAACCTCAAAATTTAGGCGAAAAATTCAAAAAAATAAAGTTTCCGTTTTTTATTTTTCTTTTACAAAAACTTGAAAACTTACTCTTTTATATCCCAAATACGCTGTAATTTTTAAGATTAAAATTTTCAATTTTTCCTATTATTTGAATGTAATTGGGAAAAAGCACTGTTAATAAAGTGTATATTTATATATTTTTCTCATTTTGCGGTAATTTATGTAATGTACATTTAATAAATTAAATATTTTATTGGAAAAAATTGCAATCCCCATCTATTTTAGAGAAAATCACCTATAAATCCTATCTTCAATATACCTATAAAAATCAACTACTTTCGCAACCTCCATGTTTCAAGTAGTTGTAACATTTTAGTATATCAATGTGACATCTTTCTTTATTTTCTTCTTGCATTGCTTGAACTTTACTAATTTCCTTTTGTTTTTGAAGTTTGTCGTATTTCATATGAAAATATATTTAGGAAAAAAGAATTTAGAAAAATATATAAATATACAAGTTGTTAAAATAGACGGTGACTACAATTTTTTCCAATGAAATATTAGGGGAGAAGGGTGTAATGGGAGTCACCTAAGCAAGAAATTAAAAATATAATAATTTTAACACAATATATATATTGCAACCGCCTTTAAACATAATATACTTCATTGACTATCAACTGAAATCAGTTTCAACTATTCAAATCAAATTCAAATTTGAAAAATTTAAACCTAAATGTGAAATCTTGATCATGAAACTAGTAGTGACATATTTAGTTATTCTAAATTATTTTCGGTACACGCTTTACTGGAATTCTTATTTGTTCTCAGATGACAATTGTAGCTTATTAGTCAAGAGTATAAAAAAATATATAAATGAGTATCTAGTTTCCTGAAGGTTTTTTTCATGGACCTACTGTTTGGAGCTTCACAACTAGAATATGAAGTTTCATTAGAGCAATGTATGCATTAAAAAGGGTAAAAAACAACTGTGTCAAAAATTGCAAATTATTGCCCGGGTACAATATTTTCTTATATCATAGACTACTTCTCTTGAAAATAAGGCTTTTTGGTCATATTTTAAAAATTCAAATCAAAGGGTACTCAGATACTAAGTAGGTATGCAGTAGCGTTTCTTGGGTTAATCTGAACGTGGGCGAAAACACATCAGAGAGTTTTTTTTAGCTTCTGTTCCGAAAATTTATCCATTAGATATATTCTACCATGCTTATGTGTATACAAGGACCAATAACTCATAATATTAAGAAATATAAGGAGGTAAGTTAAGGTACTTTAAAAACTCGTTATTTGTTAAATATTTTAAATTATTTATTTCGTAAAAGAAACTAAGATTTTTGTAGTATTATTTGAGGGCAAAAAATCTTGTGCCAGTGTTAGTATCACAATAATTAAAAAAAACTATTTTTTTTTAATATTGCATAAGTTAATACACGGCTTTATTCCACCTTATGATAAGAGTTAAGGCAGTCGTAGGTGATAATTCACGTTAACTTAGTAATAGCCTATTCACTCTGCCATGAAGACCCATATTGTAAGGCAACAATATTCGACAGTCGTTTTTGTTTAGACAGAACATAAAAATATATTATAAAACAATAAAACGACATCAGAATATTATGAAAGGAATAGATAAAAGGTAAGTGCTACTAAAATGCGAATTTTGATGGCGTGATGAGAATGGATAATTTAAGAAATGTGAAATGTTTAATATCAGTAAAACCAATTAATGTACAGAATAGAGTTTATTTTATAAACCAAATAACAACTTTATCATAATTTGGCCTCAATCATTTTACATTTATATACAATTATCTTTTATTAGTGTGCTCATAGCCTTATAATACTATTTTCGAAACACCAAGTTATAACAAGCAAAGCTTGGATACCGCAATATGTTAAGATTTCTTTGGGTCAAAACTATTGCACCGTCTGACTGCAGTAGAATCTCACTAAACCGACACCCTCGGTACGCGCCATTTTTTATAAATATATTATAAACCAAAAGTAATTTGGTCAAGCAGTTTTTGAGTTTTAGCGAGACCAACGAACAGCTATTCATTTATATTATATAGATGTTTTTTTTTTAACATTCCAATAATCCGGCACCTGGTATTTAATATTGCCGGATTAGTAAGATTCTTGTACTATTCATATAAAGTTTTTATTTATTTCTCCTATTATTTATTTCTTCCAAGCTTCACCGTCACGTCAGTGCACTCTTCGTACTTGACATTCAAGGCACATCAATTTGTATTTTTATTATTTATGATATTAATTAAATGAAATTATTTTAGAACAACTATCTACTCTAAAAAGTTGAAATGTTTTGTGCATTGTTTAATCTAGAATGTGCAAAGGGGGTATCCACCTCCTCTATCACTCCCAGCAAGACGCCTAGGGCTCCCAGATCAGCTGGGAAGGGCCCAACTCCTAAGAAGAGACCCCCATCGGCACCAGCTCGTGTCACGGATGAGTTGTCGCCGCGCTCCGAGCATAATAGTGACCTCATTGTCATCGCAACCCTCAAGCAAAGCGGCGCCTTATCAAGATCTCTCCTAGAACACATCGCCGTGTTTCTGAATGACCGCGAAGGAGCGCTAGATCGCCCGAAGTCCCAGGCGGCGCCTGTAAAAGGCATTGATCCGCCATTCTCCACACCTGTAACTACAGGTGCAACGCGTCGGCCTAGACCGACAGACGAAAGCTCAGACAATGAGCTAGAGCTTAAGCGGCCGTGCACAACGCCGCTTCCGCAGTCTCCACTACCTCAAAAGGATCCAAGACTAAGAAAGCGCACTATTGCAGGTCCGCCAGATAGTGCAGACACTACGAGCAACATCGTAGCCGGACCTTCCAACACCTTCACTGCTAAGGTACCATCTTTTGCCCAGGCACTTCGTGCGCCCGCACTAACGACACCAACTGCTCAACCTACTCCCAAGGACACGGCGCAACCCGCGCCGCCACCGAAACCACGTATACCTCCAATTGTGGCGGAAACGCTGCCCAATTGGACACAACATTTCAAGGTGTTAACAGACACCTTGGGACACCCACCCAATGCTCGCCCCTTTGGTAAGGGGGTACGATTCACCCCCAACTCTGAGGGTGAATATAGAACCATTCAGAGATACTTATCCGATTTAATGGATAGAGAAAGTATCTCATGGTTCACTTACGGTCTCCCTTCGGAGATCAGCAAGAAGATTGCGATCCGGGGTTTGCCGGTTGATACCGCCCCCGATGACATTATAGCCGCACTGGCTGAACTAGGCTTTACAGCTGAATTCATACGGCCTATAAAAGCACGCATGGGTCGACCAGGGTGCATTTTCTTCGGCAGTATGAAAAATACACCAAATTTACTCCCAAACATTTACAATGTACTGAGTTGCTGTTGATGCCAGGCGTCATTATCGAGGCGTGGCGCAGCAAAAAAGGACCCGCCCAGTGCCATCGGTGCCAGGCGTTCAGGCACTCTAGCTATGGATGCCACCGCCGCCAAGCCTGCGTGCGCTGTGGCGGGGAACATGCGGCCAAGGACTGCAGCCGCCCTCGAGACGAACCAGCGACCTGCGTCAACTGCGGGGGGTCTCACCCCGCCAACCATGCATCCTGCCCGCAGTTCAAGCGGGAAGCTCGCAATTTGAAGGCGGGCACAGTCCCGCTCACTAAAGAAAACACCAGGACCAAAAGCAGCACAACAAGCGCCGTACCGACGCATGTAGCAGCCGAAGCGAGCGCGTCTAACCTGATGGCGCCTGCAAACATGCCAGGACAAAAGAATAACCGCACCAAAAAAAGAGGTAAAAAGGGTAAGGGAGCACGACAGGGTATTCCCCCCCTCGCCACCGACACCCAACCACCCGTGGCACCAGCGCCACAAATGACCGCCCCTTTATCAGGGCCCCGCATGGTCACCCTGGATAGGGTACTCGGCACCCTCATGGAGGTTATAACCGCCCTGAGGGAAGGCCGGGACCCCATCCCAGTGGTGACCAATATGGTAAACACTTTAACCCAAGATAGATAAATTACGCATCATCTTTTGGAACGCCGCAGGGTTAAAGCAACGGCTGCACCTGCTGCGACTGATACTACGGTTGCAAAATGTGGATATCGCATTGATTAGCGAAACCCACTTGCGGCCAAACATCAAACTTAGCATTCCAGGCTACAACCTATTACGCCTAGACTCGGAGGATGGCAACGCGATTAGAGGTCTCCTCATCGCGATTCGCCGAAACATCATTCATAACCCCATACCGTCACCCGGATGCAGTTCATTTCAGGCATTGGGGACGCAACTACAGCTCGATGATTACCAAGGCAAGGAACGCAGCCAAAGCTACCTTACATATGCTGCAACCAGTGCTCAGAGCGCATCTGCCCCTGAGCACCAAACTGCAGCTCTATAAGACCTACGTGAGGCCCCACCTCACGTATGCAACGCCGGCCTGGTTCGCTCTAGCCAGCGAACACCAACGCTCAAGACTCCAGACAATGGAAAACATCGCCCTAAGAAAAGTCACACAGGCGCCCTGGTACGTGAGGAACGCTACCATCCAGCGTGACCTCCGCACCGAGCGCCTGCCTGACCACATCCTCCGGCTCTCGGAGAGCCTTTACAAGAAAGCCGATACCTCGATACACGCCCACATCAGGGACATAGCACCCTGGCACACACGCCCACCCGACGCAGCCCCCATGCGGCTGCCTCGGGACCTACTCCCATCCCCATCCCCGTCCCCTGAGCCGCCCTAGGGTCGCCTAGCTGGGCCTCACCCCATGGTGTCTCACCCGGCTGGGCTGACCGCCCCGAAGGCACTAAAGCTCGTCCCTCTATCCACTACATCCCTCTAAATCCCGGGATTTACCCCAACCCGATCCCTGCACATTTTAATGTGCAGCGCAAGATACAACGACAGGGGACCACAACTCCCAAGTTGTCTCCCCTCTCGACAAGAGAGAAGAAAGCATCATAACATAATAATATATTATGTGGATTATAACTTGATTGTTATTTGCATAACCAAAATACTCCCACAACAGGTTATGCGCCCAGTCCACCTAAACTGCGCGTAAAATAAAATAAAATAAAATAATATGGCTTCGTATTATAAAATAGAGCCATTGCAGAAGCATAACTACGACACGTGGAAGCTTCAAGCGCAAGCAGTTTTAATCAAAACAGGGTTATGGAAGTACGTCGATGGCACCGAGATTCACCCATCGCCAGAACATATTGAAGATACCAAGATCTGGCTACAAGGTGACGTAAGTGCTAAAAGCGAATTGATCTTATTAGTTGATCCCAGTGAGTTAAAACAAATAAAAAATTGTACGACGTCAAAAGATGTTTGGGATACACTAAATAGCGTTTTTGCTAGTAAAGGACCGGCTCGCAAAGCAAATTTGTTAAAACAAATTGTCTTGGCTAAAATGAAAGACTCAGACGATGTTCGATGTCACCTAAATAAATTCATGGATGTAGTCGACAAACTAAAAGACATGGATATTGAAATACATCAAGATTTACTAAGTATTATTATGTTGTATTCCCTTAGTCCAAAATATGAAAATTTTCGAGTCGCAATCGAAACTAGAGACACTCTCCCTACTCCTGAAGATCTTAAAATAAAGATATTAGAAGAGAGTGAAGCCAGGAAAAATAAAACAGAAGAAGAGCAAACATTCTTTACAAAAAAGAAAAATAAGCACATACCTTATTGTAAAATTTGTCGAAAAAAGGTCATTCTGTAGAAAATTGTTGGAAAAAAATTAACCAAGATAAAATAAAAACACATGCTGTATCAAATTTAGTCCACACAAGTTTTACGGCAGGAATGGAAAAACATACAGAGTGGTGTTTAGACAGTGGAAGCACAGCTCATATGTGTTCAGATAAAAACAGATTTAAAAAATATTTTCCACAAGAGAGAGGAGAAATAAACTTGGCTTGTTCTGACAACAGTGCACCTATAAAAGGTGAAGGTAATATTGATATAAAATTAACGAATAACAATTCAATAACATTAATTAACGCGCTGCATATACCAAATTTACAAACAAACCTACTATCAGTATCAAAAATGACTGACAAAGGATTAAAAGTAATCTATATATATAAAGAAGGATGTTTGTATATATGAAATCGATGAACTCAGAAACTATTGGACCGATGATTATGAAAATTGGTATGTATATGTATTTTTCCACGGAGAAGGTTTATATGGTATGCCCATTGATGTAACTTGCCACCAGGCGGCGCTGTCAAATATCGACTTCCGCCCCGTTCAACCGATTGTCATAAAAGTTGGTATGACCATGTATGTTTCCTCGAAGAAAACGAATATGCTATGTCCATTGATGTAACTCGCCACCAGGCGGCGCTGTCAAATATCGACTTCCGCCCCGTTCAACCGATTGTCATAAAAATTGGTATGACCATGTATTTTTCCTCGAAGAAAACGAATATGCTATGCCCATTGATGTAACTCGCCACCAGGTAAAGTAAGGGTTAGCACAGCAAAGCGGGCTGGGTTCGCTAGTATTTGATAAAAGAGGAGCCATTGTCAGAAATCGTAAAGGTAAAATTATTTTAAAAGCCAAGAAGAAAAATAGCCTCTATTATGTTGACGATAAATGTAAACACAGTGTTAAGGCCTGTTCAGAAAATGAGGATCAAATAAATAATATAGAAACATGGCATAAAAAACTGGCACATATTAATGAAAATGATTTAAAAATATGTAGCAAACACAATTTTTTACAAGGTTTTACCTTGATAAATAATGAAAAATTAGGAAATTGTGAAACCTGTATAAAAGGTAAATTTTCCAGACCTCCATTTCCTAAATCTGACAAAAACAGAACTACTGAAGCGCTAGAAATCATACATACAGATGTATGTGGTCCAATGCGTACGATATCACCAGGAGGCGCAAGATATTTTGTTACATTCACCGATGATTATACAAGGTATACAAAGGTTTATTTTATGGCTCAGAAAAATGAAGTTTTTAAGTATTTTAAAGAATATAGAAATGAAGTACAAAACTTTACAGGTAAGAGAATTAAATATTTACAGAGTGATAATGGCATAGGAGAATATTTAAATAATGAGTTCACAGATTTTTTGAAAAACTGTGGGATTCAAAGACGATTATCTGCGCCATATACACCGCAACAGAATGGTGTAGCAGAAAGAAAAAATCGCACACTCCTTGACAAAGCCCGCTGTTTATTAATAGAAGCAAAATTGCCTGAAAAATATTGGGCCGAATCTATAAATACAGCAAATTATTTAGCTAATAGAGTGCACAACCAAACCATTGAAGACACACCTTACAGAAAGTGGGTTAATCGAACTCCTTCAGCTCGACATTTACATATATTTGAAGCAAAAGCATTTATTTTAAATAATGATAGGAGGAGAGGAAAATTTCATCCCAAAGCGATTGAAGGTATTTTCATGGGGTACTCAGAGTCAGCTAAAGCATATAGAATATGGGTTCATAAATATAATAAAATTATAGTTAGTAGAAACGTCAAAGTATTAAACAAAATGCATTATGAAGGTAAAGAGACAAAAGAAATATCAGAAAAAGAACTACAAATAATTATAGATAGCGTAGAAAATAAAGTCTCACTTCAAGAAGAAAACATAACTTCAAAACCTTCAGATCCTAACACTGATGGTGAAAATAATAGAGAAGAATCACCTTCAGAAATTTACCCGGATGACGAAAATAATAGAGACGAATCTCTAAACGAAATCATTTCACCTGAAATAAATGAAAATGATCAAGAAATTATAACCGAGGGAAGACCTAAACGTAACAGAAAGGTTCCAGCATGGACAAAAGATTACGAATTATCTGAATCTGAAGAAGAATGTTATTTTTCATCTCTATGCATTGATGATGAAAAAAATGAAAATGAAGATTATCATGAAGCGATGAAATCAGAAATCAAAGCACATATTAAAAATGGTACATGGGAAATAACAAAGAAGCAAAATGATTTCAAGATTTTAGATTTTAAAATGATTTTAAAAAAGAAAATAAGTTCCGAAAATAAAGAAATAAAAAAGGCGAGATTAGTAGCTCGTGGTTTTAGCCAAAGAAAAGGTATTGACTACCACGAAACATTTGCTCCTGTAGCAAAACTAAGCTCAGTGAGATCAGTGATTGCAATTTCAGTAGAAAAAGACATGCAACTACATCAAATGGATGTAACTACAGCCTATCTGAACGGAGATTTAAATGAAAAAATTGCTATGATACTCCCTAACTATTTAAAAGATGTTTTGACAGAAATACTATTTGAAGAAAATCAAGACAAAGAATTGACTGAAAAAACTAAAATAATGTTACAGAAAATGAATAATTTGAAGGATGAAGGATGATGATGAAGGAAGATAAAGTATGTTTACTTAAGAAAGCAATATATGGCTTAAAGCAAGCAGGTCGTCAATGGTTCATAAAGTTAGATTCGAAGTTAAAAGAAATGAATTTTAAACCAACATCTGCTGATCCTTGCGTATTTATTAAAGAAGAAAATGACAAAGATCAAACCATTGTGGCAATTTACGTTGACGATATTTTAATGGCGTATAAAAAGAAAGAATATTTGAATAATGTAAGAAATTATTTGAAAAAAGCATTTGATATGAAAGACATGGGTATACCAAAAAGATTACTTGGTATTGATATAAATGTAAGAAAAAACGAAACAAAACTAAGTCAGTCTGCTTATGTTGAAACAATTTTGAAAAAATTTAAAATGCAAGACTGCAAAAGTGCTTGTACTCCACTCGAAGTAAGCACTGCACTAGAACCAATGAAAGAAGAACATTCACACTTACCTTACCAAAATCTAATCGGCTCTCTTATGTTCTTAGCTATTGCAACCAGGCCAGATATTATGTTCGCTGTAACCTATTTTTCTCAATTTAACAACAGTTATGGTGAAGAACATTTTAAGTGTGCTAAGCGAGTTCTCAGATATTTGAAAGGCACAAAAGATGTAGGTCTTAATTTTAAAAAGACAGGAGAAGAACTTTATGGTATGGCAGATGCTGATTGGGGATCCTGTAAACTTGATAGAAAATCGTTTTCAGGATATTGTTTTAAATATGCAGGTAGTTGTATCAGCTGGACAACCAGAAAACAACGATCTGTCGCATTATCTAAAAAAAAAAAAAAAAAAATTATCTACAGCAGAAGCCGAATACGTATCTTTGACTGAAGCTGCAAAAGACGCAATTCATTTAAAATCTCTATTTAATGATTTGGGCATAAATCAAGATAAGATTATTATTTGGAACGATAACCAAGCAGCACAGAAACTCAGTCAGAACCCGATAGTTTCGTCTAAATCGAAACATATTGATTTGAAGCTGCATTTTATAAGAGATTGCATACAAGATGGTCATATTAATGTTAATTATCTACCAACAGAAGACATGGAGGCAGATATGTTGACAAAAGCATTGCATGGACCACGGTTGTCTAATCTCAGACAAAGAATGGGACTCACTCAACTGTAAATAGTGATGTGAGGAGGAGTGTTGAAATTGTGTACATGCCTTATACAGGCCACTAGCACATCACTCTACACTTTGTGGTAATTTGTAAAAAACATAAAATTCAAACTAAGAATGTAAAAAAGATATAAAAGGACTCTGTTTGATTTTAATAATATATTATGTGGATTATAACTTGAATGTTATTTGCATAACCAAAATACTCCCACAACACTAAGTACAAACATTCTTTTTTTTAGAATTTCAAAATACTATTTATTTTTATCTCTTTAAAAGCAATGTAGCTTACGCTTGTTATTATAAAACGATAACAATAGCACTTTAAATTACTTATATGTACAGTCGCGGAAAAAAGTATCCCGGAAATAACAACTAAAGGATCATATATTTTTAAATATACATATTTCTCAGGCACACAACAAATACAGCGTTTGTTAGTTTCTGGGACATAAACACCAAGCTTGAGTCGTATGAGTTATTTTTTTATTTATTTGCGAGCACATTTTACATATAATATTATGTTTTTGAATGGAGGTGTGCTAAATAGGTATTGTACCCTGGACGCACGTTAATCTCGCTACGAAACTGATGTCGAGTGCATTGTATATCAAAGTTGATGTTTAATTTAATTTCTTAAAAAATTAGGTATGCCTAGATTTTATGTCGTAAGATATAAAATGATGAAAGTGTAAGTAATGCAGCATCTTTGAAAAATACTCCGTAAACCTATCATACTAAGTTCCTACACTATCCCTCAAACCATTATTTCTTTCCTGAAATATTTCAAAGGCTTCCTGACATATTTTAAAGGCATTTTCAATAAACTTTTATTACCACATGCTTTTGTATGTTTAATGTATTAACATTTAAAAAAGGCATTTGGCCATAAAATTTTAATAATATTTAACATACACCTACATAGGTATATTAAACCACATGTTAAGACCCGGTCGTCAGTCTGGTCAGGTCAGTCAAACAATTAGCCGGAAGGTAAGAAGTAAAATTATTCTATGGCGCTACCATACGGTGTGGAATTGTAGGTACTGTGTACAAAACATATCACAGTAACAGTATGTTTCTTAGAAAATTTTAAAATTCAACAAATGTTTGCTTTAATTATATTTAAAGTAAGATATATTTTTCGTGTTAACTATTTTTAAACATAAAAATAGATATATATGTAAATAACATATAAAACCGACCAAGTGCGAGTCGGATTTCGCGTTCAAAGGCCCGGTACCCATCATATATAAAAATGGCGAAAAATCATGTTTGGCGTGATTGAGTAACAAACATCACAGACAAAACCACGTGACTAGTTATTATTTCTATAGCCTATGTGTTATTTTGGTACATAAGCTATAATATTGCTAAGTTTCATCAAAATCCGTAAAGTAGTTTTGGCGTGAATGAGTAAGAAACATCCAAACAATCGCACTTATGTATTACTCAGATTGTTTTTAGTATTCTTTGTTGAAACTATCTATCTTTCACAGTTCAAAAGCCTAGAGATAGGTAGACGGACAGCGGAGTAGGTATTGGAATTAGGATTTTAGACTAGGATTTTACCCTTTGGGTACGGAACCCCCCTTAAAACGACGATTTCTTCATCGAAACACCTCTAGAAAGAGCGCAGTGTGACATGTAAGTACACTAACTAATATGTCCCCTAAATTACTTGAATTCCTTTTTTTTCAAATATTATAACAAAAAATATAAATCATTAGACTTATTTAATAGTTCAAAATAGATAAAACGGTCAAAGTTATAAAAAAACATTATTTACTTCCGATTTAAATCTACCAAACATATTTCAATCCGATAAGAAAAATAAATAGAACATAACATTTCTTATTTAGGTATTATTTACTTCAATAAAAAATACTAATAATTTTAAAAACACTTCCGTCAATCAGACGAAGAATTTTGAAGTTCATAATTTAACAACTAAACCTCGGAAAAATAATAATTTGTGATGTTATCTCATCTAGACCTAAGAATATTCTTTATTGAAACAAAAATCCAGATCACATTTGTTTCGTAGTTCGTTTCTTGTGAAACATCGCAAAGAAATCGTTGCCATTTTCATGTATATATATGTAACGCGTCACATCACGAGTAATTTAAATTCTTCACCATGTGATGCAATCGTCGAATTGACGAATAACCTAAGAGTCAGTAATAAATGTTTTGCTTTTAAACCAGTTACATCACATGAAATTGTTAAAATTTTTAGAAATCTAAATATGGAAAAAACCGGTGATCTTTGGGGTATGTCAGTAAAATTACTAATAACTTTTATAAATGATATTGCTCCACAATTATCCTTAATTTTTAACGAATGTATTGATACCGGTACACTCCCGGATCTAATGAAAAATAGTAAAGAAGTTCCCTTGTTCAAAAGTGGCGATAGACTAGTACCCGGAAATTATAGGTCTATCTCTATTTTACCTACTTTAAGTAAAAACTTCAAAAAAAAAATTCTAAACCAAATGTCAGAATTTGTTTATAGCAATGAAATCATGCATAGTGAACAATATGGTTTCACCAAAGGCAAATCAACAACTGATGCGGGTGCCGCGCTTCTTAAGCACATTTACGACGCATGGGAAAAGTCACAGAATGCAATCGGAGTGTTTTGTGATTTATCTAAAGCTTTTGATTGCGTGCACCATCAAACATTACTATGCAAACTTAATCACTATGATGTGCGTAGTGCTGCGCTTGATCTTATTGCCTCTTGAGCAACTGAAAAAAACTAAAAAAGAGCAACGTTTGAGTTTCTGGCCAGCTCTTCTCAGCAGAACAGCATTTCGAGCTGGCGGTAGCCTACTCACAGACTGACTATACTGACCAATTTAATGTAATTGACGATTCAAAAGTTCGTGTAATTGCCTACTTGAATAAAGATATTTCTAATTTGAATTTGAATGTAATATAAAATTATTTTACAATACAATTTTATTGAAAAACATTTAAAGCTAAATAACAATGAGTGAATATTATTTGTGTGTAATATATAAATTTCACACCGACATCGGTGATTGACTTAGGTATGCTTTACGAAATAGCAAATAATGTTTTTTTTTTCATATCTAATTTTCCTTAAAACAATCGATTTAAGAACAAATAAAATATTTTGTAGATCAAAGGAGATTATCTATTCTGTTAAAAGATATCTTCAAAGAATCTTCAAAAAAGAGTACATCATACGACTACGACATAAACTACCTCACCCTGTAAGTACTATTAAACATTGAAGGGTCTTTAAGGGTCTGATATCGCACTAATATCACTTTTGTAAGGAAAAGCTCAAAAACAGTTTTGAACTTCAGATTGCATGAACTTCAATTGAGCGGTATTAGAATGAACAACAGTATTCAAAATGTAAACTGGATTGTTAAATTTATAATATTCATTAGTTTTTTTTTAGTAATTTATTGATATATTTTTTTTTTTCCTCGATTTATAGGTGGGCACAAAACTAAATAATCGTAGCTATTTGAAATATTTCTGTATTCTAGTATCAAGTGTTTAAAAATTGGTAAGAAATTATGATGAAGAGAATTATGAAAGTATAATAATAATAATAATACAGGACAAATTACACACATTGATCTAACCCCTACGTAAGTAAATTATTTGCTTGTGTTAAGGGTGTTAGGCAACGATGAAATTGCAAAATATTTTATAAATTATAGGGTAATATACTCATTTGTTATTATTGATGCCTCAATAAATTTGTTCACCAGAAAAATATGGGTCATTGGTGATAATTGTTGTGTAACGGTGAATAAAATATCTGTTGCGATTCGTTGCGTTAATATGTATATGCCATGTATGATAGCCAAGTTCACAGACTTAAAGTATTCACGAAAAATTAAAAAATAATTGTATACGTAGTAGAAATACAATTATTTGGGCTTAATGGTTATTTATACACAAATGACCGAGTGAATATGTATTTTGCTACATTACATTATTTTTCGCCTCATATTTTATAACCTGTGTTTCGCCTTGACATTTGATATTTGACAATTCATATGACAATTCAAATTGGCAAAGTTCTTATGCGTATTTCTTATATTTTGTTAGTGGTGTAAATTGTATCATTTTGTATCTTGTATCGATCGTGTCGTAAATCGTGCCGGTAATTTGTTTAGTAATTATTTTATCAAGAGAATAAATACCTCGTTCGAAATACCAAGTGGGGTATTTACTTTAGTAGTGCGGAACGAAGAAAAAATTGCCAATTTAAATAATAACAACCACAACTATACTTTTTTTCCAGAGTCCAGTGGTGACTTGCAATTATGATGGGAAAATATTTTCTTTTGTTGGTCGTCCTGACGGCAACATGCGTCGCCGGTTTAACGAGGTGGGTGTTCAATTTTATTATCATGATCCAATAAACGGTTTAATATTTTTAAAATTGACTCTTTCTCAGGATTCCGCTTTACCGCATGAAGACGGTGCGCAAGCAGTTCCATGAGGTGGGCACAGAGCTGCACATGGCGCGCATTAAGTACGCGGCCGGTGGACCCTCACCAGAGCCTCTGTCCAATTATCTAGATGTATGTACACGATTTTTATTATTGACATATATTAATAATTTTGTATAGATCAAAGTTGTCAGTTTGGTGCTATACATTTGTTTCTATATTTATTATATTTAGTAATTACTAATTCTATTTTCATAACTTTTATTGTCTCTGTTTGATGTCCCAGAAAAGTGATAACCTTCCCCCGTTCCTTATCATATGTCAGTGTACTCAGGACTGAGATATGAGAGGTCTCATTATCTGTTATTGTTTATGTAAAGATTACTAAATATTTATATTTCACAAACATTTTCAAGAACCAATGCAACATTAGTGGATAAACAAATACTATTCTTTATATTATTTCTTTGTTATTTCTTAGGCTGTACATGTTTTTATGATGAAGTTTGATGACTGCAACAAATTTTTTTATTATTATAATATATCACACTTGGTCCTCACATATATGTACCACATATTTTCATATTAGGACATATAAGGGAATATTTTAGTGACAAGAAAAAAAAATCTTGCAATTCTATTGATATCCTTCGTCTAAACTCTATAACAAATTAATAATCTAGAGTATTCTCCTATTTTATCATACAAGCTTAAAATAAAGTTAATAGAATCCTCAAATAATTATTATTTTGAGGGCAAACCCCATGTTTTGCACTAAATATTTTTATTTTTTTGATTCAAGTGAAGGGTACACTATGAGCTCCTGGTATTAATTTCGTTGATTTTAAAATAATAACTATTCCTTTGAACATAAAGTGATGAACTGTGAGGGTTATGAGATGATAATACATTGATATGTTTGATATTAAATCAATCCCTAAAAGAGGCGACTATAATGCAATCATTATATAATTACAAAACTACTGGTAAACACTACTGAGGTGTAACATAAGGACGTCCTCCTAGACCTTGATGTCAAAGTAACAGCAGTCAAATTAGTTTCGTATATAATTTCCTAAACATAAAAGTCACATTTCAATTTAAGTAATCAATAACGGTACAACAAACATATTGACAGTTTCATTGCATATACAATTTTTTGTATATACAATTTAATTCGCTACAAAACGTCTCATAGACCAAATAGCCTTGTAGGCTTTTATTAGCTTCGGATGTATCTATCTAACTATGTAACGGAATCTTTGAACGTGATTTTGACCTACTTTGAAATTTCGCATTAATTTGAATTTTGGCATACTTATCAAGGACCGATGACAATGCAATAATTTAATCAATTCGTCCCATTATCCTTGCCAGGATCCTCAGGATAAGCGAATTTTAAGTAAAAAGAGCCAAACACAAATCCTAGCGTGCGCCTTGCACATGCGAAAGAATGAAATAGAATATATGAAGCAGCATATCGTATTCTCGGAGTCTCTTTTTTGTGGGATGAAACCATATATACAAACTGCAACCTAACCGTTAAATTTTTAACAAGTTTTATAATTAGTATTTTTTTAATTATTTAATAAAATGATATATATTATATTTTTCATATAAAATTTTATTTCATTCTATTATATAATCGAAAAATATACGAGAAGTATGTCGAATTTGATACAGAAGTATAAAAACCATAAAATAAATATAGTTAAAGAAAACTAAAAAACACGCTTTAAAAATGAATCGAACTAAAAAGAAAAAAAAAATCGTAATATAAAAATATTGGACAAAATATAAAAAAACTAAAAACAGAATATAAACTACATATACTCCTACTCACAAAAACTATTTGACGGAGTTTGGTAAAACTTTGAAGGTTCATAGTTTACATTGGTACGGGTATGTACAAAGCTAGTAAAACATAAAATGTTAATGAACCATTTACATAAAATATTATAATCAATTCTGAATAATAAATTCCTTAAATAGAATATAGTAGAATTATTCTAGAAATCTAACCATAATATAGAATTCTAGAATTATTCTATTATCTTAATTATATGAGTCATCCTAGTGACATCTATGGCAATATCCAAAGAGAGGTTATGGTCAATTAATCACACATCTTACATCAATTAAAACTAATAATAGTAAGACTGAAGGATTTGTTTTATAGTTTGAATACGCTGATGTCGCACTGATGACGCGCTGACCTAATTTTGAACCACTGATCAGTTTTTTTTTTTAATTTTACAGCCCAATCCAATAACATAAAATTCTAACTTCATGATCATTATTAGAAAGTCTTAGAAAAAAGTAGAACATTTTTGGAAGTGATCTATACAAAATTGTAACAATCCTAGATAATGATATTTCCATATGACGAACTACGAGTAACAAATAATATTATGGTACCAGGCGCAATACTATGGTCCGATCTCCATCGGGAATCCGCCCCAGACGTTCAAGGTGGTATTCGACACCGGCTCTTCTAACCTCTGGGTGCCTTCCAAGAAATGCCACTACACCAACATCGCGTGCTGTGAGTAACCTGAAGAGGAAAATATGTTTGATGATTAATGACCTTCCAACATTGCGTAGGTTATATTTTTTGTCATAATAATGTAATTCCCATGTCAATCTGTGACTCCTCAGTGCTCCACAACAAGTACGACAGCAGCAAGTCGTCATCGTACCGAAAGAACGGCACAGACTTCGCCATCCACTATGGGTCGGGCTCGCTGTCCGGGTTCCTCTCCATCGATGACGTCACCGTCAGTACTACCTACATTATTATCTAGCGCCCTATTCTGCTCCTTTTAAATTTTTAAGAAACTGACTGTCATAGACTCTATTATTGTCGAATGAACGAAAACAAACATTCGATTACCCCCAATTAACCCTTTATGTGTGTCATTCTGTAGCTGGGCGGGCTGACGGTGCGCTCTCAGACGTTCGCGGAGGCCATGTCGGAGCCCGGCCTGGCCTTCGTGGCCGCCAAGTTCGACGGCATCCTGGGCATGGGCTTCTCTAGGTGACTCGGAGTTTTCTTTATTTTATACGTTTTTTTCCTTGATAATTATAATTCTCGCCGATAATGAGGTGTAGTAGTTATTTAAACATTTCTGGTGTTAATTATGAGCATCGTACCAAGGTCTCTCATAGCCATGAACTAATTGTTAAAAATATAAATTGTCCATTGAATGGACCCTAGCAATGTTAATTGAATACAGATATTTATCTACGACTCTTCGACCGTCAAAATTCATTCGCGTCGGTAACAGTTCCCCCCGCTCGTTCCCCAGCATCGCGGTGGGCGGCGTGGTTCCGGTATTCGATAACCTGGTGCGCCAGGGGCTGGCGGCGCCCGTGTTCTCTTTCTACCTGAACCGCGACCCCGGCGCGTCCCAGGGCGGCGAGCTGCTGCTGGGCGGCTCCGATCCCGCCCACTACCGCGCGCCCCTTCGCCGCGTGCCCGTGACGCGCGCCGCCTACTGGCAGTTCGACGTGCAGGGCGTGGTGGCGGCGGGTCAGCGCCTGTGCAAGGGCGGCTGCCGCGCCATCGCCGACACCGGCACGTCGCTGGTGGGCGGCCCGACCGCCGAGGTGGCCGCCCTCAACGCGCTGCTGGGCGCGACGCCCGTGGCTGCCGGCCAGTACGCGCTGGACTGCACCCTCGTGCCGCACCTGCCGCCCGTCGTCTTCACCATCGGCAACGGCACCTTCGTGCTCGAGGGCGAGGACTACGTGCTCCGGGTGAGACTCCGACCCTCCGTTTGATACGGTAATCTTCGCCCGACGTTTGCCTTCCGAGCGCACTCGTAACGTGTTTTCGTCTCGCAGGTGTCTCAGTTCGGCAAGACGATATGTCTGTCGGGCTTCATGGGCCTGGACGTGCCGCCGCCGGCCGGGCCGCTCTGGATCCTGGGTGACGTGTTCATCGGCAAGTACTACACGGAGTTCGACGTCGCCAACCAGCGCATCGGCTTCGCGCCCGCCGTCTAGGCTCTAGAACCTCCCACTGCGGTTATAGATTTAGAAAATATGTTAAGACCGTACACTTACCTGTGAACGGCTCCGAGCACTGTTCGAATATATATTTAAGGTGCAATATTCTTTTAGATTTTAAAGTCTCGAGCCGTTTAATGATAGCGTTCACTTTATATTATTATGTTCTCGTTGAATACCAAAGAATGTCAAAATTAGCCCGCCAGTGTGGGCGTAGCGCTAGAACGACACCGCTCTCTGATAGATTCACTCGTGACAATGTTTTTTGAACACCGTTAATAAAAAATATTTTAAATATCCTGTGTTTTCTTTTCTTACATACCCGTGCTCTTGCAGGAAATTATTTTTGCTAAAATGAAAGAGTGAGATGGATTTAAATCTATATTATTTAAATAAACGTTTAAGTAAAATACATTGTCCGTACATAAATTATAATTACAATAATCTGATAGAACATCTGCTACTGCGCTATAACTAAGTATCACTAGGCGACTCCCAGCTTATGTTTTTTTCTGAACTTCTTGACGTAGGCCTCCACCAGCGCCTGGATCTTGGTCGGGTTGATCTCGCCGGACTTGTTGTGACAGATCTGAGAAAGGGAAAATAAAATAAATGTTATGTAATTATTTATCACTTTATTGGGAGATTCACATAACATGTTTTTAGATTAGTACATCTTTTCAGATTTCCCTTGTCTATAATCGTATTCGATATATTGTTACCACCGTAACTAGAAGTACCCATTAAGCGGGAACCTCTGAAAGTATTAGCAATGTCTTAAATTATTTTTAGTCAACATATAGTCTATTTATTACGTTACAGTAATCCAGATATCCTGCAGTAAATAAGTGTTCCTTAACCTTTTAATAATCTTTTATTTTCGTACCAATGCGGTAAAACTTTTTTTTTTAATATGAAAGAGTGGTTCTCCTCTCAGCGAACTATCCTTTCCAATATACAAAATACGAAATCGGACTACCTATATAATTATATATTATATATATTTGTGATGAATTATAAAAAAAGGATAAAAATAAACTAACAAATACTTCTATACGCAAAAACTACTTGACGGAATTTGATGAAACCTTAACGGTTTTTAGTTTATACATTGGAATGTTCAAAAAGTACGTTTTATCGAAATAGAAACTACGCGTACGAAGTCGCAAGCACAGTTAGTATATAAAAAATCCCGATAAAGAAGATTGTAAAGAAAATGCTACATTTACAATGGCGAGTAAAGGCACGATAGTTCAGTTGGCAGAGCTACGGAATCTATCCTAAAGGTCACTGGTTAGTGTCCTGCTTGTGTATACATGTGTAAGTGTGAGTATACGTGTATAGGTGTGAGTATACCTGTATAGGTGTGAGTATACCTGTATAGGTGTGTATATACATGTATAAGTGTGGGTACTGCACCTTAGGCACGGCTCGTCTCAGGATATCCTTGTACTCCTCCTTTGAGACGCGTTTCTTGTTGTAGTGCGGCTTCAGCACCAGCTTCACTTCCTCCACCACGCGCTCTTGGCGGTTCAATTTCTTCAGGAACTGAAATGTGAAACGCTGTGTCATCGTATAATAATTTTCTGGATTTGGTTATTCTATTAAAAATATGAGAACGCCGAAGATGCAACAATAAATATATCTGGATTAAGAAAAAAATATGTTCTAATAAATAATGGGTATTTAAAAAGACTATTTAAAAAATTATAATTAAATCAATATTTCAACAGAATGTAAATCTATACATATAATAAAATTGTCACTGATCGATTTCTGTACACGGAAAATATTTAAAACATAATAGGGGGCTTTTATAAGAGCAAGAGAACCCAAAACAATGTTTTTTTTTCATTTTGTCTGTACGTCTGTATATCCGTAGGTCTGTATATCAGTATGTCAGTATATCTGTACAACATATCGTTTTTAACATTCATTGCACTCTTTACTCTATGAAAAGATATATTTGTTCAAGAAATTTATCTTTATGCATATAATAAAACTGTAACTGATTGATGTCTGTCTGTACATGGGTTTTTTTTGTAAATTCGTAATGGGGGATCTTTTTGCAATTGCTTATATACCAAGAGAACTCAAAACAATGTTTTTTTCATTTTGCCTGTTGGTCTGTATGTTAGTATGTCTATATATCAATGTCTGTATGTTTGTATGTCTATATATATCAATGCCTGTATGTTTGTGCATACTAATCTCAGAAAAGAAATTAACCAATTTGGAAATATATTGTCATGGGCTTCACTTTACATTTAATGTCTTTTTTTTAATAATTTAACAAGTAAAGAACTTAATAATCTCTTACTTTTGTACCATTGCTGTAACACAATTTTTCAAAATTGAAATAGTGGGTTCACCTGATGGAACAATAATATCCTTTCCATAAAAAAAAATACGAAATCGGACTACCTACTCAGTAACAAAATATCTGTGATTAAAAATTTGAAATATACTAGAAGTACTCTTACGTGCACAAGCTACTTGCTAGAGTTTGATGAAACTTTGAACTGGTAAGTTTTATCGAAATCTAAATTTATGGGTACGAAATCGCAGGCACAGCTAGTAAAAAATATAATTTGCTTGTTTCCGCCTCAATTTAAGTAAAAAATATAATTTGCTCGCTTCCGCCTCAATTTAAGTCATAGGGTCTTAAATTGAAGAGCAAAGTTAAAGAAATACTCTAAGATAGTAATTCTTACTTTTATGGTCGGACAGAAATCAAAATAAAAAAAATCGGTGCTGTAAAAGTAAATTTCATAAACCAGCTTAATCTTTATTATGAAATAAAGATAAAACGCGAGAAATATTTTGTTTATTTACACAATGGGGTACGGGAAGTGTCATTTATATAAAACTAGCTGTGCCTGCCACTTCGTACGCGTAGATTCGATAAAACGTTCTCGTTTGTACATGGGTTATAGTTTATACACCAATGTATAAACTGTATATATATAAAGTTTCATCTACCTCCGTCAAGTTGTTTTTGTGTGTAGGAGTATTTCTAGTTTATATTTATATCTTTGTGTAATTTTTAATCATAGATATTTTTTTTTATTGTAAAGGGTATTATTATTCCTTAAGGCGAACCACTATTTAAATTTTGAAAAAATACATATACAGACTTACAAACATACAGACGAACAGAAAATGAAAAGCATCGTTTTGGCTTTTCTTGTTATATAAAGATTTAGAATATTTTAAATATTCAGAGATTACTCCTCTATAGATTTATTAAATGTAACGATGAAAATTTGCATAGTACCTATTACGTGTTTGACACAAATTGACATAACTTTTTTATTTCTTAACCGATTTACATGAAACAAACCCTAAATTTTAAATGAAGACAATTTTAATATATTCTTGAAAACCCCATTCAAATTGGTTAAGCCGTTTCTAAGATTAGCGTGCACAAACATACAGATATACAGACAAACTGACAAAATTAGAAACCATTGTTTTGGGTTCTGTTGCTCTTATAAAAGCCCCTCATTGAGTTTTTGTTTTTAATATTTTCCATGTACAGATATCGATTGGTGACAATTTTATTACATGTATAGATGAACATAAAAGATTGCTTACTTTACTCTTGACTTGCATCTCCACGGCAGAACTTGGTAAATCGTCAAGGATCTTGAGATTGTCGTCATCTATCCTCACGCCAATCTGTGCCTTGCCTGGGAACATTATATTTATATTATTTATTGAACCACTTTAAAAACTTAAAAAGTATTTAAATTTATCTTTATCAGTAAGAAAATTTCATATCGTATAATTAAATTTATTTTATTATAATAATAGTTATTGTATAGTTAATATTACTTATTTTATTATTAAGGTGAAAATATTGTCTCCACTGCATGGCGTACCTTTCTTCCGGTCGAGTCTACCGGGCACCCTTGAGCGTCGAGCTGGCGGCTCGAACAGCTCGCCAAAGTCGCTGGAGCCCGGAGAGTACGGTGAGGCGCCTCCATCCGACGCCAGGGCCGGGGGCGGAGGCCGGGGTAGGCGCGTCGCCTGCATCGGCTTCACCGGGTTTGACTTAATAGGCGACGGTTTTCCCGGAAATAACTTAGCCGGCACTCGCGTGGGCGAAGGGAGGACGATGCGGGGCGCCGGTGGAGGCTCCGGAGCGCCCGGCGGGGGCTCCGGACTAGCATCACGAGTGGACTGTAGCAGCGCCAGCACCTTCTCTACCGGCGACAATGGGCGACGATCCAGCACCTCGTCGGCCGACAGGTTGCTGCGCTGAGCCGCTTCCAGCGTGATGAGCGTGCGGGGCGGGGAGGGAGAAGGCGCTGGGGCGGGGGACTCCCGCGAGGGGGGAGACCCGGGAGAGCCGGGTGACGCGCCCGAGGGGGACGCCGACGCCGATCGCGTAGGCTCGAAGGGATCATACGCATCGGGCGAGTGTGGTTCGGCAGCGGGAGGAGTGCGCTCGCGTTCGGGCGCCGTATCCGTAGCCGGTTCGGGCGCCTCGGGCTCTGGGGGTGTCTTGGGGCCCGGCGCCGGAGGTTCGTCCGCAGCTTCCACGCCCTGCGTGCCCTGCTCGGTCGCCTCGCGCTCGCCTTGGTCACTATCGCTGAGTACGATCACGTTCTTCGGAGAAGGCGTCAGCTCGCGGAACGGTGAGCGTTCGAGATCGATGATGGCGACGGGCTTGGCGACTTCTACTTCCGGCGCGACGGCAGTTCGTCGCCGCCGTCTGCGCTCGCGGCGCGTCTCCCGGCGCCTTCGTCGCTCGCCTTCCTCGCTGCGTTCCTGTTCCTTGAAGCTGACGCTCACGAGGATGTTGTCACCGGAAGTGAACACCTCCTTAGACGGTCCAGGAGCGTCCCGAACGCGCCGACGCGGTCGTTCGGGATCCCTACGACGGCGCTCGGGGCGCTCGGCAGCCTCCTCGGCGAGCAACGCGAGCGGTGACACGGTAGGCTCCGGTGGAGGAGTGCGCGGGGACGGTGGACGCGAAATGGGTGAGGGAGGCGCCAGGACGGGATCGGGCCGAGCATTGGCGCTGGTGCTACGTCGTCTCTTACGCTCCGGGGAGGCGGCGGGCGCGCGACGAGAGGAGCGGGCGCGCTTCTTCTTCTTGATCGCGCGACGCGGTGGGCTGGCACTGACGGAGCGACGCCGAGCGACGCGTGAAGCAGAACCCCTTCGCTTGCGGCGTGCGGGGCTCCGGCGGCGGGAAGGAGCGCGCGGGGTGGCGGAGCGCCGAGGGGCGGAGCGCCTTGCGCGAGCGGGCGACGGTCGACAGCGGACGGGAGACGGCCGGCCGCGAGATGCAGTGCGACCTCGCCCAAGGCTTCCACGACGCAATGGAGATTTTCGAACGACGGGAGACCTCCTGCCTCGCGAAGGTGTGCGTCTCGGCGGGGTCGGCGACCGACGACCTCGCGATATGGACCGTTTCATACGAGCGGGGGAGCCCTTAGTTCTCGACGCAGAACGACGACTTCTTGAAAACGATCTTCGAGGACGCGAATGTGATCGACGCGATTTTGATGGAGATCTACGCACTCTTGAGTGTGATCGTCTCGTCCGCGAAGGTGAGCGACGAGCTCTCGACAGAGACCGAAGCGCGCGGTTAGCGGCAGGAGAGAGGGAGCGTTGCGCGCGGGAGGGAGTGCGGCGGGGGGCGGTGGGTGAGGGGGAGCGGTCCGCCGGCGACAGCGAGGGCGAGCGATCTCTCGGAGACACGTCTCTGCCGAAAGGATCCTTCGTTAATTTACGTCGTTTCTCCGTGACGAGCGAGCGCACGTCGTACCGCTCCATGTCCTTCCGTTTCTCCTTGCGTCGTCTTCGCGCCTCGCCGTCGCCCGAATCACGACGCTCTCTCACGATTTTCTTTTCGTCTTTATCTCTATCTCTTTCCCTGTAGTTTCTCTCTTTACCACTCTTACTGAGTTTCTTGAATGTTATTTCCGTTTTCTTTTTGTTTTTGCTTTTATCTTTGTTCTCTTTTTTAGATTCTTTTTTCTTCTTCTTTTTCGTGTTATCCTCGCGCGACAAAGTTTTCTTTAAGTCCCTCTTCTTATCGCATACCTCTACGTCATCACTGCGCGTGCAGACAGGCGAAGCGCGCGAAGTTTGTGAAGGTGCTCGTTCATTTTCGGAAAACATATCGTTGCCCTCTTCTTCGGATATCATCTCGGTATCAAGACCCTCTAATCCTTTATCCCTTTCATTTTCAAAAGATGCATCTTTGTTAGACTTGTTTTCATCTAGACACGGAGTGTAACTGCGTTCATCTTCTGTTTCACTTATAGACTCCGTCATTTTTTCTACATTTTCGTCTTCTTTAGGTTCCTGTTGGTCTTTTTGAGAATCTAAACTAAGTTCTTTGTCAGAAAAAATATCATTTTTGTGGTCGCTGGTCATTTCACTATCAGATTTTTCATCACTATCTTTTATGCTTTCATCTACATTCTTAAAAATACTTTCAGCCTCAGTTTCGATTACTGATGATTTGATTTCATTACTTATTTTATAGTCATTTAAATTATCGGTACTTTCATTGCCACTGACTTTATTATCATCTTCTAATAATGCACTAATATTTTCCTCAACACTTCTACTATTGCGTTTACTAATCATATTTAGTTCCTGAACCTTGTCAGTTAATTTTACATCTTCGTCACTAGGCGATAACTCTTTGTTTTTACTTATTGGTGAATCAACAAGTACTTTTTTTGTACTTGTAATTTTTATACTGTTTCTACTTTCAATTGACTCGGAGGGTTCCAATTTTTCTTCTACCACTGCATCTTGACTCAATTCCTCATCATCATATAAACTCACTTGTCTCTTAATTAATGATGGCGTATGAAGCTTTATTTTTATTGGGTTGCGTGTGTTAGTGGTAATTGGACATCGTTTAGATACTTTTTCTTTGTATTCCTCTTCAGATTTTTTCTTTTCAATAGATTCTGTGACATTATAATGAAATTTGTTGAATTGGTTTCTAGTGATTTCAATTTTTGTTTCTTCAGCTTCCGGCGTCGCAACGGGAGAGGTGGCGGGCGGAGTCTCATCGTCTTCCTGCACAAGGTCCTCCAGACCATCCTGTGGCTGCTGCTGCGGTAGTTCGTCGGGAAGTATGTTCGTATAGTTAGCGATATGAACGCTCGTAGCAGAATAAATGGAAAAATTTGGACAATCTCCGTCTGAGTCGCCGTCGCTTCCATCACGGTCCGTCTTCAACCTCGGAGACATTATAAAATTTCTGTGCTCTTTTAATACCTGTCTCACAGCGGTATCTAATATGTTTGGAGGGACGTTCATGGTGCTGGTGTCGATGCCCGCCAATATGCTCTCCACGCATTGCTCAGGAGGAGGCTCCGGCACTTGTGGAGGAAGGGTTGGAAGAGGCGCGATAGGCGCTTCCGTAGGAGTAGGCTCCGGGGTAGGAGCGGGCAGCGCGGGTGGTAGCGACGGTACCACCTTATCTTCATCGCCGCTGTCGTCGTCGTGGGTCGGTTCGGTTGGGTCATATTTCTCTGTGTCTATAACTAAGCCGGGGTCGCTTTTTTCATCTTCCGACTTTTCGATCTCCGATGCCTTTTGAAAGTCGAAGGCCTGAGGCTGCCGCTCGGGCGAGGGTCTGTACGTGTGAGGCTCCTGGTGAGGCTGGTACATCTGCGGCTGAGGCTTTTCTTGGCGCGGCGCCACACCAGAGTACATCTCGGAGTTTAGATTCGGTTGAGGCATTTGGCCCATTCTCATATCGACCGGATCCTCGAATCCACCGAAGGAATGCCTGGAGTGCAGCGGAGGTCCAGCGGGGGGTCCTCCGGTAGTTCCGGCTGGATGCCCGGCGGAGGGCCAGGCCGGCCCCGCGCTGTACCGACCGCCATCCATCCTCTGGTGGCCGCCGTAGGCACCTCCTCCTCGACCGTTGTCCATCGACGGTCGGCGAGATCTATCGAAGTAAGTCTCGTCAGAATTGGTGAACTGAGGCTGCCTCCGGGGGAAGGCGTCGTAATATTCGGGGTCGTCTCGCCGCATGCTGCCATGCTGGTAGCCTCCGTGGCCTCCCGGTCGGCCCTGATAGCCACCGCCGTAGCTGTCGTAGTTATGGTTTCCTCCACGGTTAAAGCCATTGTTGTTCTGGTGTTGGTCGCGCTGGTAGCCGCCCCGGTAGCCTCCGCCCCAGCCGCCACCCCTGCCCTGGCCTGGATACGAAGGCACGCACTTTACGGACTCGTTAGCGTTCACATTGGTCAAATCTATTTTATCATCCTTCTTGGGTTCAGAGGCTATATTTTTTTGTTGGTTGTATTTCTTTGTTTGCAGTTTAATATTGATGTTCCCGTCAACTGCTATTGAGACTAATGAGTTTTTCGAATGTAATAAAGTTTGACTCTCTAATATATTGGATAAAATATCAGGCGCCAATGATGCGTGAGTGGGAGATGGGATCGATACGATCTTTCTTCTCGCCTATAAATAAAATTAATGCAATATTAAAAAATGTACAAATAAAAAGTGGACAATCAAAAATCATTTAGGTGAATCGAGTTTTAACCTGTCTATAGGCACTGAGAATATTGGATGTAGGTCTGACGGCAACTGCAGTAGAAGCTTCCTCTGACACAGCATTGTCGTCGTCAGAGAAGTAGTCGAGTTCATTGCGATTGCCCATGAGGCTCAATGTAGGTATGCCAGCTCTTTGTCTACTGAGAGACAAGTTTTTGACTCCCAAAGAGGCATTACAGGTCTGGGCAAGGTTCTGTCTTTGGCTCCGTTCGGTGGCGAGCTTTGCCTGAACACTTGCACGGACATAAGACCGGCGAGCTGCAGTTCGAGGCTGGCGTTTTTTTACCTAGAAATAGATGTTATAGTAAATCTAACAACAAAGTTCATAATAACTAAAGATACGAAACTATATATAGCAGGCATCTCACCCTTCTCTTTTTAACTCTGCGTGTTATTTTTTTGGTTATTGGAAATTTTCCATTTTCTTGTACTTCATACTCAATTATCACAGTTTTAGTTCGTCTCCTTTTATATTTACGGCGACATGTTGTTGTTCTTCTTCTGTTTGATTGGGGTGTAATTCTCTGTGTACTTCTAGTACCTCTTGATGTAGTTGGCAGATCGTTAACATTATTACTATGGTTGCTACTTGAGGTTGAAGGTTGTTCATTTGAGCCTACATTTCTAGATGACCTTCTGACATTTCGTGGCTGTCTTAAGGGAACAGATCTTGGACCAACTGGAAGGTCCAACTCAACAATACCATTAAATAAATCTTCCACTTCAGATAAATTGATAGCATCCAACAATTCTTGGTCATTGTCAATATCAACATAACAGTTTGGACACAGCCATTGGTCTACTGGCACCTGGAATTTATCATAAAAAGGTATTAAAAAAATACTACTTTAAATCACAATATAAACATTTATCATTTTTCTGTCATTAATATTTAGCCCCAGACAGGTAACAGTTTAATACAGTAGCAGTCAATACTTGGCAAAAATAATATTCTTTACCAGATGAAAAAATTGCATACAAACAATACCCCTCCATTTTACCCCGTTAGGGATTGAATTTCTAAAAATCCATTCTAGTGCTTACATCATGAAAGGAATCCTGGTACCAAATTTCAAGTTTCTAGGTACAGTCACTTTATTTGTGTGTGTGGATATTTAAGTCAGTCAGTCAGTTTTGCCGTTAATATATTAAGATAAATTAATTAAAAATATTACAATTATTATTAAAATAGTTATATTACCTCTGTAAGTGGAGGATTGAGACACTGCATGTGAAAACCAAGGTCACAGCCATCACACAGCAGCATGGATTCTTCATTTTCTATGCTACCACAGATCTAGAAAGAAAACAACATTTTCTTAAAAATATAGATCATCATAAACATTCCAATAAGTTTATATAAAGTCAACTTATTAAAGTTTACTCAAGATAAAATTCATCATCCTCACCTCACATGTAGTTGGGTCTTCAACTACTAGTGCTTCTACAGATGACCTCCGCTGTACTACTTTCACAGCCTCTGTGCGTAGCACCCTACCCCCAGCACAGGTCTTCACTACTATAGAATTAAATGTCAGTCTGTCCACAGGACATGTATTTACGTTTCTAGACCACTCTGTGATGCAATCTAAGCAGAATATGTGTTCACAGTTTTCTGGTGTACCCACTTCTTGAATCGTGAAACGTAACAAACATATAGAGCACTTGTCCGAGTTTCCTTCAGAGCTATCAGATGCAAAACCTGAATTTATCTTGGCTGTGGGAACCGCCTTTCCAGGCTGTGACCGATCGGTAGCCCATCCTGAACTATCACTTTCGGTATCAGAGTCCCGAAGTTTTGGCAGTGTTCTACGACGAGTTCCAGGGCATACCACCGAGCTCCCGCTACTGTTAGTTCCTTCCTCATCGCTGACAACCTGAAATCAACACCACTTGTAAGAAAGCACTGATTTAACTACCCCATAATAATATATTAGTAATTAAGTGTATAAATTCACCCTCAATCTCTTTCTACGTGTAACCGCCACGCCAACGCTCGCATCGCTATCAGAGTCTGATGTGGCTGACAGTACGACAACCTTTTTGATCTTCCTCTTAGGGCGAGGCGGCGAATCATCGCCTCCTTCCTCACTCATCTTCTACCGTAAACAGTATGTCCGAATGATGCCTAATACGCGCGACACGGAGCAGTACGCAAAGGTGTAAATGACCTTTGCGTGTCAACTTTTACGACATCTAAGAAGACTGTAGTAATCATTCAGTTTTTCATAACAGTACATGCATGGAAATTGTACAACTACATACAAATACGGCATACGCAATTATAAAAAGTATTTTTATATTTTGACAGCAAGCCGCTTTCAATGGTCATTCCGCCATTTTCATTTTATTACGACAGATCAGAAGCAAGATCACAGATAAATTCTTGTTTTACAAAATGCATAAGCGGTTACAGATTAAAAATGGAACTACTGCAAAAATCAAAAAACGGTAACTTAAGATATTTTTTATAGCCTCCATATATATAGAGAAAGAAAGAAAATATAATGGTCTATAAAAATCAATGAATTGATACCGATCATTTTATTACTCACATATTTAAATAGAAGTGTTATAACAGAACTAAAATTTTGTTAAGAAATTCTGTAAACATTTTAAACAAAATGTTTTTTAGGAATTATTTCAACATAACAGTAACAGATTTAAATATGATATATAATAAATAAAGTGACATAGATGTTTTTAGATTCTTTTTTATAAAATATATATGATCATACCTCGTTTTACCGAATAACTACTACAACTATTAACTGTTAACTTTATTTCATATACTAATAAAATACTAATCCTATTGTGTTTATCCAGAATATAATTTGATTACTTACTTATGGGGAAGCCTATATATTACAAACATAGGTTATGATTGAGTTTCTTTGAGAGTAATCATAAAATATTAGTAATCTAATTCAACTTCTGTCATTGTAGTGTTAAATATGTAAATATCCACAGCTTATTTAGAAATGATATTTGAAATTAAATAAGTAGCCTAAAAGTAAAACAGTAATAGGCTTTCGGTTTTATTATATTCGGATACGAATACACTATTTTCTGCGTTTATATATTTGTTGTTGTTGTTGATGTTAAAATAAAAATATTTACTGTTTACGGTTTACAATCTCAACAATGACTCCATTGCATTATCAAATTTACATTGCACTATTTAACTCTAAAAAGTAAAAGTTTTCAGTAAAAGTGTTCACTAATTAGATCGCCCACTAACTTACTTACCTTACTAACTAACTTACTAACTTAAATCTTATAATAATGCGATATTGTTACACTAGGTAACCTAGCCTTAATAGTCAATGTGTGAGTACTGACTAGTGACTACTAGGGACTAAAACCTTCGACTACTGTACCTGTGTATTGTCTATTAACTATTATCTATGGTTTAGTATGTGATAGTTGTGAATTGTGATATCCCGTAGCCGCTTGGAATTAATATTTTCGTTTGTTTTCTCTTTACAGAGAAAAAATTTTTTCTCTTTGTTAGAAAATGACCGCAGAGAACGAAAGAGAAATATACCACAAATTAGAAGCCATGAAGGAGATTAGGTGAGTTAAAATTATTCTTTCAAATAATATTTTCGTACTCTGGTGATTCGATCAATAAACACTTGACATCAATAATTATTATTTATAGAAATAAGAAACAGTTTTCCTTGTATAATATCAATAAATAGCCTAAAACTAAAATTTAATTACATATTTGTGTGGTCGCTAACAGAAGGTAATAAACAAATATTTATGTACACTATTCAAATTACTATTATAAAAAAATAATATTAAAAACATTAGAAAAGAATACTGTTGAAATCAATGACTTTTAAAATATGTTTTTAGAAATAAAACTATAACCCTGGAGCGCTTAAAGCGCAGCATTCTGAACGAGGTCCGCAGCGGGGACCAGGAAGGACGGTGCCTGGCGCAATACAAACGGGAAATGGAGCTACTACAGCAGGAGAAGATGAGCCATGTGGAGGAGCTGCGACAAATACATGCTGACATCAATGCGGTGTGTTTACTTTATACATGCAAACTTATGAGTTTCTTGTATGTACCAGTATCGTAGATCTGAGTACCATATAATAATTATTGTTCTTGGAGCCTTTTTATACTGCTAAGTTTATTACAAATTAGACCTTCTTACAATTGTGTATCATTTAGATTATAAAATTATAAAGCCAGTCTAGTATTACAGAAGCTATCACAAGTACACACACCAGCTGTTGTTTATTATTAGTTCTATTGTAGCAAGTGGAGCTCGTAGCCTTGTTTATTTGTCTTGTCATTACTCACTCGACACACTGAGTTTATGTTTCATTGAATGTTTTACTATTTCTGGATCTGAAACTATTTGTTTTTTTTCTAGTTATAAATTTCATTTCCAAGCTTAAAATTGTATTTCTTATGATATTACTTTACAGTTTTTTATGAAGATGCATTACAATTTATAATTTCCTGGTTTCATCCAAATACAATTGGTACATGATCTCTTGCCTTTTTATCTTTTCTTTTTGTAAGTTCTTTTCATCTCTGTAAGCTTGAACTTTTCTTGTAACTTGTTTCAATTAGGACAGACCCAAATGCAAGAGAAATAACTAAGAGAACTGCTACTGGAGGGAAGAAATATAAGGTGCTAAAGGAAATCATGAAGACTTGATAACTGTATCTCCTCCCCTGCATCATATATCATCACATATGGCTGTGAAACTTGGGCTCTGACAAAATAACATAAATATCAACTCACCATGATCTCCAGCCGTGGAAAAAGTATTCTGGGGATAAAATTATAAAAAAAGGTCAGGAGTACGGAGACAAGATTCAAAACCAAACTAATATGTCATACAACAACACATTGACATTGATTGACAGGCCTTATTTCTTGAAGCAAAGTGCACTGGTGTCTTTAACGGTGATAGGAGTTGAGGTGGATATGCGAGAACCTGGGAGGACAATCTAAAATTGACTGATTGATAAGTAGTGACAGATCTAGAACAATGGAAAAATTTGAAGGAGGCCATTGCTGTAAACCACACTAAGCGAGGGAGATATTATAAGAAATTATATTTTATTGAGCTGTTATAATTTGGAAATAAAAGGCTTTATTGTTATTATTATAGAATGTATCAAAGTATAACTGGTAGACTTCACAGATGGTTACTCAACACAATCTTTTGTTCAAAATGGTTTTGTTCTTTGTAATCATTAATGTTAATTTGACTTATCAGATGGAGACGGTGATAAAGCAGACGGAGGAGAGCATGTCTCGCAAGCTGTCGAGCGCGGCGCGGTTGCACGAAGACTACCGCCCGCTCAAGCACGAGGTGGACCTGCTGCGGAGGCAGTGCCTGGGCCTGGAGCGCCTGCCCGAGCTGCACGAGGAGGAAGGCAGCCCCGTCACGCCGGAGTCAGGATTGTTCATACCTTATTATACAGTGTGAAAAAAAACCTGTCAGATACGTCAAAGTTTTATTTAATATTGATTGTCAATTCTGTTTGGTACTCATTTCACAGAATTAGTGAGAACAATATGGTATATCAATATTATAATTTAATTGATAATATTGATGATTTTTAAGTAGATCTAAAAATACAGAAGTACAAAATAGGGAACTTTGTCAGGACAGCTGCAATAGCTTCAAACATCTGTGAATCGGAAGTACTGCTGCCATTTATTTTTATAGTTATGTACAGACTAAAAAGGATATTTTTAGGAACAGTGTCATTATGTTGTAATATATTTAGATGCCTATATACGCTTTCCAAGTCTGACAGGTTTTTTACTCACTTTACATTTTCCCACTACATCCTACTTTTCTATCACTTGATGATAGACAGTAGTGACTTCTGACACTTTACCTTTGATTGTCGTGGATATTTATGACAGCCAACTAATTGAACATATATACAATATAATACTGTGGTAATGTTGTTGACGTGTGCGTGTGTGCCTGCAGTCGGTTCCCGGCGGGCGCGCGCGTGGCGCCGGCGCCAGCGGTGGGCGGCGCGGGCTCGTTCCTGGCGCCGGCCCCGCGCAAGCCGCCGCCACCGCCGCCCGCGTTCAGGTCTGCTCTCGACCGAGATTTCCTTACCGTCTCGCTCAGGTTCGGTTCCGTCTGTTTCGTTGCGCTCCCCGCCCTCCCCCCACCCGGCTCCCTCCGCGCCCCGCCGCTTCCGTTTTTATAATTTTTCCTACTTTATTTTATACAATGCATGCGTGCGTGTGAAGGCTACGTAGTGTGCTAACTCGCCGGCCCCGCAGACAGCAGCCGCCGCCCATGAAGTCGTGTCTGTCGTGCCACCAGCAGATCCACCGCAACGCGCCCATCTGTCCGCTCTGCAAGGCCAAGAGTCGCTCCCGGAACCCCAAGAAGCCCAAGAAGAAGTGAACGATTCGGTCGCGGTGATCGTGGGTTACACATATAGCTTTTGTATTAAACAAGCGTTTTAAGGATTAAACTTTATATTTAGTTTTAAATTAATATTTAGTTAAGAATCGTTACCGAAATGAGTTTATGGTGAACTAAAAAAAATATCTTGTATTGTGCGTATTTGAGACAGGACACTGACACACTGTCAACAACTGATGAGTCTTCACCACTGGTCAGAATTAGCTAACTATTTACTTTTCTATTCTCTGATCTTGGCAAAATTTATCGTCTCTCAGGCCCGGGTTGTTTTTGAACTAATTTAGCCTAACTTGGACAGTAACTCTGGGCTTGTACCATTTAGTAATAATATACAGATAACATTTATCTACTTATGTTACAGATGTAAAGATCCAATTATATTTTTGGTATAATATACAAAACGTAAAGAAAGATCAAAGTTCAAGAATAAACTTATACTCTGTATTTTTTTTAATTTGTCGGTTTTTTAATTTATTTGTATGCACCAAAACCAAATCACACCAAAACTACTAGACTGATTTTGATAACAATCTTGACTTGTAATACAAGTCAAATTTTCACGGGAAGCAAATCATGCGTAGCTTTATAATATAAACATCTGTTTCTAATTTACTTTTCATAATCCAAATTTAAAAATATAGCACAAAATATATTGTTACAAGCAGGACTTGAACCTGAGATCTCCAACAAATTGTGTCGGCGCTCTCCACTGAGCTACCATGACACTTATTATTAAGAATTGTCTGTTCACTATCAATATGCGAATGTTTTAACAAAATCTTGTAAATAATAGAGTAATTATAAAATTTACATTTGTGCCAAACTATTTACGTTTTGTAAATACTATTTCTAGTACATAACTAGTATAAATACTTATTAGCTAATAGATATTTATTTGTGTCAGTCGTTGCTGGCTGTGTGATGTTGATATTTTTATTGACCTGTACATAACTTTAATATTAGTTAAAAATAATAGTGTGTATAATTTGTTTTTAAGATAAACTACTTTGATGTCAATGCTCTTTTTATTTTACCTTCTAATATTAAATTTTGATGGCTCATCTACTCTATGAATATCTATTTTAAAGGATATCTAATAACGGAAGGTGCAAAACAGGAGAAAGATCGTCGCGAGATGATATTTCCATAAGGTTCAAGAACTCCGCACTATATTCCACATTTGAGACTATTTTCATTCACTGTTTTTTGAATGGTATTCAAAACAACAAATTTATCAAATGCATTTTCATCTACTTAGTCTTACCTCTTTGTTTACCTTGAAAATCTTTGTAGATTTTTTTGTATTTTAACTCGAAAGTTTTTACTTTCTGTCATTAATTTGCGGACCGTCAAAGTTCCATATAATCTTGAAATATTTTTACTATTACAGTATAAGTTGAAAAAAAAATTACAGTCTTTTAAATCCAACCAGTAAGTGTCCAGAGACAAACTTCTGTCTTCGGTTGAGATTTCCTCAGGAAGGTTTAGGAATGGGCTAAATCGAATCTTGCTCAGTTTAATCCACAGAAAACACAACTTTGTGCCTTCACACTAAAAACCCCATTCGTATCACACAACACGAGAACACTCACCTCAATGCCTTGTCAAGTACCGGAGTAATGGACCTGAAACTATTGAGTTATAGTCAATTTTGCGGTCACCTAGAGAACAAGGGCAAACTGATCTCGAAGAAATTGGTAGTGATCGACACTTCATGCTGCACCCAGAGCTCTCGGTTTATAAATCTTTGGTCCGGCCATAAGAGGAGTACTTTTCTCATCAATGCTCAGTATCGCCCCAGTATCATCTACCAATTACCCGCGTGCAGCAGTTTGAGTAGTTGCTGTTGTTATTAATCTATTATGAAACTCCCACTTGACTATAATGACTTAGCAGTTAATATATCTACTGATGATGCTGAAGTAAATAATGACAAAAATAGTTACCTACATAATGAACTTTTTAAACAGTATTAGAAATTATTGTAAATTGTAATATTCTAGAAAAAAGGTATAGAATACGATCAGGATATGGAAAAGACTATATGAAAAAGTACTAAAGGAATATTTGAATATTGACAGCGCAATTCTACTTACCTATATTAGTAACTATGCTTTGTATAGGCAAAAAAAGAGCCTTGTTATGATGAACGGATAGTTTGTCTTCTCTCCCTAGGATACAAAACTTTTAGGTATTAATTATTGCCTATATTATTATTTTTTACCCCTATCAACCTGTGTGCGAAACAAAGTAAATTTTCAAAAGACCATAACTTTTTTTCCCTTAACCGAGTATTGACGAAACAAATAAAATTCGTTCAGTAGTTTTGGCGTTATAACGTACCAAACAGACAGACAGACAGAAAAAATCCAAAACTTGTTTTTTTGGTTTCTGTTAATCGTCTTTAATCGCCCCCTATCAGTTTTTTTGAAAAATATTTAATGTACAGACACTCGATTTTTATTGTCTTATTATAGGTATAGATTAATGTCAAAAACGTAGGTTCTTTGGGTAATGATTCCTTTCACATACTAAGTGAAATGAATGAGTGGGATTCTGTGCCTATTTTGTTACTATTAGTCTAATCAGGTAAGAGTTTCGGGATTCGGGATACTTATCAAGGACCGATGACAATGCAATAATTTAATCAATTCGTCCCGTTATCCTTGCCAGGATCCTCAGGATAAGCGAATTTTAAGTAAAAAGAGACAAACATATATCCGTAGCGAGCGTCTTGCACATGCGAAAGAATGAGATAGAATATGTGAAGCAGCATATCGTATCCTCGGAGTCTCATTTTTGTGCGATGATACAATATATACAAACAGCAACCTAACCGTCAAATCTTTAACAAGCTTTATAATTAGTATTTTTTTAATTATTTAATAAAATGATGTATATTCCATTTTTAATATAAATTTTTATTTCATTCTATTACATAATCAAAAAATATATGAGAGGTATGTCGAATTTGACACAGAAGTATAAAAAACATAAAATAAATAAAGTTAAAAAAACTAATAAACACGCTTCAAAAATGAATCGAAATAAAAAGCAAAAAATTATTTGTCACATGAGAATAATGGACAAAATGTATTAAAATTACCTATTGTGGGAAAAAAGCGTGGGGCGCTTCGTGCTATTACTTTTGTGGCATATTCTTAAAGTCATTGTAGAGATTGAATTTTTTCAAAAATTAATATTTGACTAAAATTTACTCTAGTTTTAGCAATGAATATAATTATTAACTTCGAATTAATAGATTCTTCATGATTTACGGACTTTATTCTTACTCAGAGTATGTGTAAAAATTATTAACTCTGCAGTGATCTTAACGAGGATAATGAATTAATCTTACCTAGTTATTGTACTGTCAATTGTCTTTTACAATTTTTAATGTTCCAATAGGATCTGACCACCTAAAATAAGTCAAAATCGAGTTCAAAAATGAAACAAGATATATGGCACATAGCACCACACTCTTTCTTTCGTAATAATTTTATCATAATTTGCCCATTATTCTCATATTACGAATATTGTTTTTTGCTTTTTAGTTCGATTCAATTTTAAAGCGTGTTTTTTAGTTTTTTTAACTACATTTTTATTTAGTTAAAAAGTAATTTAGGCACCTTCCTAATTGATTATCTATTCGCTTAACAACAATTACATACTTACGTAATTGTAAAGTTTTTAAGGGAAATAGTTTAATTATTGTTTAATTATAATCTAATTTATACTAGGTAATATAAATTAAAGTATAATAAAACAGTTGTTTAAGTATAATCTAATTTATATTAGGTAATATAAATTAGAGTATAATTAAACAATAATTAAACTACATATTTCCCTTAAGAACTTTACAATTACGTAAGTATGTAAGTGTTGTTAAGCGAGTAGATAATCAATTATTAAAAAATATATATTTAGTATAATAACTAATACATTCAAATTATTAATAATTATGTATTTATCAATAATTTGTACAAATTATACGGCTTATTTTCGGCAAATTTCGGAACTAGCGGTTGACCTCGAATGATAGGTAAATAAGTACTTTGAATAGTATAAGAAATAAAAAGATAGGCCAAGTGCGAGTCGGATTTGGGCACGTTGTGTTCCGTACCATTATATATATGTGATTTAACTAAAATCCGTTATATGTACTATATGTCCGTTATATGTACTATAAAAGATTTCTTCATGCCAAATTGCAAGATTCTAGGTCGACTGGAAATACCGAAAAGTTTTGATTCCCTTGCCAGTTTCGAAAAAATGCGAGAATTTGCGGCATGAATGGCTGTATCTTTTGATTGCGTTGGCTTAGAAGTTAGTTTTTTCACAGCCTCAAGAGACAATGAACTTGAGTATTTGATATAAGTTTCAGCTTCATACCTCCACGCGTTCATGAGAAATAGAGTTTTGATCTGTTCTTAAGTAAGTAAGATTAAGTAAGAAGAATGTTTATAATACCTAATAACAAGTAATGATTTCATATTGTTAAACATCGATTCTTTGACCGTCGATCTTAGAATATCTAGTAGATTTTAGGACGACTTAAGAAGGTAACCATTTCACTATACTAATTACTAAGGGCTAGGTCATCGTAAAACTCGCGGCATTTACGTTAAGTCCTGAGCGAAATTTAAAGTGGATAACTGCGCATTTGTAACTGTTTTTTTTTATTTATTATAAAGAGTAGGCAATGTACTTAATAATTACCTATCTAAAAATCGTATTGTGTTATTATGTATAAATTTATATTGTAGAATTTGTTGATAATTATTGCCTGGCTATGGTTTATATTGATATGATTTGATAAAGTTTATGAGGATTACGTATAAAAAAAAATACTTTCAAAATTTATTATTGTTGAAAGACAAACAAACTTAACATAAATAAAAAAATCTAAAATAAAAACGTAACAAAAACAAAAATAAATTTAATAGCGATAACAATTGAGTACTCGAGTGTACCTACACTCAACGTGAGTATACAAGACTATTACTTACTCAAGAGTATATTAAAGGCAATCAGTGCTGCGTACTCCCGCCCTTCATCCATCGGACCCTCTCAGACTACTGCGCAGTGAAGATTCTTTATACTATTTAAGCATTGTTAAAAGACTTAGTGGGTTATTGCTCCCAGCTAACTGATGGACATTCTTACTCGCTCGTTATCTGGTCAACCAACAAATATTGCGCTGTAGATTGTTAAATGAAACGGCCCCAATAAGGAGTCAAAATAAAGTATACACAAGTTTTCTATCTCGATTTTTAAAACAATTTTGACTAATATGGCTGGACTATATTTACTTTTTATAATAATATTGTTTAAAAATCAATAGTTGAACTCAATGCTTGTTTTGCTGTGTGAATACTTAAAATATCAAATAAAAAAATAAAACATGTTGTGAAATCGATTTCTTTACAAGTTACAACATTAGATAATTCATTTTTCTATAGATTGCACCGATATCTTATTACTCGATTAATGTTTTATGGACTGTTTATGGATAGAGAATATATAAAAACAACATACCTACCTATATCTTTACTATCCATTGTTTATTTCTCTTTTTTATGAGAGTAGGTACGTCTTGTTAATAAATTTTAGCAGTATACATCATTTTGTTCTTTAAGAACACATCGGTTTCTGTAGGCATAATATAGTTTAAGATGTTTTATATAGCTACCTATTTGTAGTTGTTACAAAATTATCATAATTCCTAATTATAAGAATAGGTACATAAGTTATACAATGTCGTTCTCTAAACAATAAGTTATACAATGATCTGTACAAATTACAATGTATGTATTAGGTAGAAACTTGTAGTTAACGAATTCATTACTGGTATACTACATAGCAAGCAAGAAAGAGATAGATATATCTGTTTTTTAATTTACAAAATTTAGGAAGTGAGAGTGAGACAGATGATAACATTCATTGACATTATCTTCTTGATTTTATGATTTATCACTAGTTCAGTATTGTATAGTTTTGTAGTGAGTGTGGCGAGTATATACATATTCTACTAAATATACTAAGTTAACTCTAAAAATTGTAATAAATATACTGAGTTAGTATATATACAAAATTTGATTGCAGTGGGACGCATTTCAGGTAAAGTCATGGTTAAATCAAATGTTATTATTTTGGTTTCAAATACATAACACTTAACTCGGTAAGAGAGCCGTAAACACATAGGTATATAATTTTTATTTGCTTAAGTGTCTTTAAAATTGTATGATAAGTTTACTAAAATCTTAACTGTTTTTTTGTTATTAGCTAATAGTTTTAAGATAAATAAGATACAATTTTATGAACCATTGAATATATCAATTAATGGTAATATTTAAATATTTAACAGATTTGTAAAATGTATAGTGTTGTATAATTCACGAAATTTGCTCGCTTTACTATTTATCTGACCCTTTACGTGTTCTAAAACAAAATCATAAATTTTTTAGATTAGATTGGAAATAAAACCGGCCAAGAGTGAGTCGAACTCGCGCATGATGAGTTCCGTATCTATATACAGGGTTATTTGTAATTAATTGGCCACCTTTTACAGGCAGCCTCTCTACATCAATGCCAACAACTTTTGTTCTGCGACTTTAAAGTAATTAATATTAACCCTGTATATTAAATTTAATTATTAAAATAAAATTTATAAAATTGTCTCCTCTTAAATAATTGTTTTACTTTAATTTAATTCTTTGTATTAAAGAGAATATATAACTAAATATTTCAAGCGTCAATTTTTGCCGTTATTAAAATCGTAGCCCCCCCTTTAAATATTTATTTTGGAAATGAATATACATATAACTAAATAATTTGAGAACATTTGAAGACTCTACTTACTGTCGTTATTAATATCTAGCAAAGAAAATTACGTTTGTAATATGGGAGTCTAATATTTATTGTATAGCGGCAACAAAAATACCTACATCATCTGTAAAAATTTTAACTGTCTAGCTATCACGGTTCATGAGAAATGTCTCATGAACCGTAACCAGGCAATGGCCTGGAGACAGACAGACAGACGGACAGACGAACAGCAAAGTCTTAGTATTAGGGCTGCGTTTGTACCCTTTGAGTACTGAAACGTAAAAAATAGTGTAATAAAGTGCTACATTGTATCTACTCTATTTTCTCGCTGTAATATAAAATATTATCGTATAAAGCTAACTTAATTAAGTTTAAGATGATATTAAAGTGTCGAAACAAATACAGATGTCGGTGAAAATAGAAAAAATAACGGAACCCCTCACACTGGGCGAGGGTCCGCACTGGGACGAGCAGCAGCAGGCTCTGTTCTTTACGGACATTTTGGAAAATACAATATACAAGTATGTGCTGGCTACCAAGAAGCTTACCAAAACTAAACTGGGTAAAGAAATGCTCCTTAAAATTTGTTTGAATTGCTTTTTCAAAAATTAAGTTAATAAAGTCTGCATTATTTATTTAGACGGACGCGTAGGTTTCATAGTCCCTCTGGAGGACAAAACAGACCAATTTGTGGTGGGATTGGAGTTGTCATTTGTTGTTATACAATGGGACGGTGAAGACGGCAGCCCTGTGAAGATTCTTCGTAAACTGGCAGATGTGGACCAAGATGTGTCACCTAAACCTAGGATAAATGACGGGAAGGCTGATCCTCGAGGAAGAATCTTTGCAGGTAGATCTATAATATTAAACTGCTCTTGTTAAAATCACTGTAACCAAAAAGAAATGGTGGTAAAGTAAAAAATAAAATGTAATTACAGGTTCAATAGGCCATGAGAACACGCCTGCAAATTTCGAACCAAAACAGTGTTCCTTGTACCGAATCGATAAAACTGAAGTGAAGAAGATGTGTGGAGACATCACTATCTCCAACGGTCTGGCCTGGGACCTCAGCAGAAAAGCTTTCTATTATATTGACACTATGGACTTTAACATCAGGCGATATGATTACGATGTGGAAACTGGTGACATTTGTGAGTATTAAATAATATAATAGGTAATACATTCGATTAAAAAATATATTTTGCCTAAACTTTAATCTATTAACTTTCAGCAAACATGAAATACATATTTGATCTAAAAGCGAATGGTGTCGATGGCCACCCGGACGGTGCTACCATAGACTCCGACGGAAACCTGTGGGTGGCGGTCTTCGGGGGCTCCTGTGTTATAAAGATAGATCCTGTCACAGGAACTTTGTTGCAAAAACTAAACATTCCCGCATTCCAAGTCACTTCGGTCACTTTTGGAGGCCCAGACTATGATATATTATTTGTGACTTCGGCCGCAGTGGAGTACTTGGGATACCAGGAGCCTCCAGGAGGATGCACCTTCATGGTGACCGGGCTGGGGGTGAAGGGACTTCGTAATGTTAGTTATAAACATGAATGAGTTCGTATTTAGGCTTATGAAACGTTATAATGGTTTTGTGAACAAAACTTTGACTTCTATTCACTCTATGTAAGAAGAATGCCGTGGGCTTAGTGTTAGTTTTTTTACCTGTTATAGAGCAACTCCGCTTGGCTCAAATAAGGTGATGTTGATTTTATTTTATATATAAAGCAAAGTTTACTCTAACGCGATCGAACTGGTAAAAACACTCGCTCTAGGCACACCTATGGTATGGAAAATCATTCGAGATAGAACAAACTTACTAAAGTTATTTAATACATTAATTGTATATGTAAGAATTTTGTAATTACTTTTATCTAATTTCATTTGTAAACTCAGTATTACCTTTATAAGTTGTTCAAATAAATAACATTAATAACCAGTGTTTGTCCTTTTTCTCCTCATGAAAATCTTCACCGATTTTTTTAGTGATGCATTGGGTTTTTGTGGATGGTTTCTAGTTTTAGTTGGACCCGAAATGTGATGTTTGCGAGATTCAGAGAATTCTTTATACCTACTACTTGTAATTGTAATTTGTTTACTAAAAACATATCGGTTAATCCCACAACAAAACTAAAATGTAAAAAATGGTTCGTTTCGAGTACAATAATAGTTTTTGGATTTTGTTAGAACCTTTCCTCACACGAATATAATAAAATAATAATAAGTAAGTATGACAAATTATCTGACGTACTGACAGACTCCTACATTTCGTCTTCCCATGAACATCTTTGATGAAAAGCGTCATGCTCACCAAACGTCTGGTTAAATTTAAAATTTATAATCACATCTTATCTTGTATTGTTGGGATGGAAGGTTGGGTCACGATTAAAGAATCAAGGCGATTTCGTGAAGTTGCACAATGGTTACACAATGCACGAGGAAGGATGGGTTTTAATTGGTATCCTAAAGATCTATGACGTTGAGTACCACATAGCCGATCAGTATAAACGATTTTACAACATTAAAAAAGGTTACTTCTATTTTATAAATACGTATAAATATAGAATGAAATCTTCGTTACAAGTAGGTTCCGAACCTCGATGTGTGTTTATTTCAATTTTAAGCAAGCATAACATGGCTGCCATGTTTGTGACATGTCAAACAGCTTTTCAATCTTTTCAATTTCTAGTCTAATGTAAAGTTTGAAACATTGAGAAGAATTTTTAAAAGGTGCTTGTCAGTAACAGAAATCTTAATGTCTCTTGTAGACACATATCTCAACAACATTTGTTCTACGACTTTTTAAAATTAATAGTTTAAAAAAAAAAAGTTTTTCCATACAAAATTTATTTGTTGCCTCTGAACTGGTATTAACTCTGAGCGTAGGAATGGCGCCCGGGTGTTTCCCTTTTGAGTAAGTCTTACGAAATACAGAGTAATAAGTAAAAGAGGCAAAAATTTTTATTTGGTTTCGTTTTTTTGTGTTGTATATTAAGATCTGTAAAATTGGATAGGATTGATGTAGAGAGGCTGCCTGCAAGAGATGGCCCATTAATTACAAATAACCCTGTAAATACATATTCCATGTTTGCTTACGTGACTACACATATACTTTTGTTTATAATTCAACTACCTACATAAATAATGATTTTATACAGAAGTTGAAGTTTGTACAAGCATATTGTGTCAACTGAAGTCGGTCGGCAGAGTACGTACCTGCTTTATAAATATACAGGGTTATTTTTTATTAGTTGACCACCTCTTGCTCTACATTAATTCAAACAATATTTGTTCTACAACTTTTTACAAATCTTGATAAACAACACAAAAATAAGAAACAGAAAAATTTTTGCTTCCTCTTTTACTTATTTCTCTATATTTTGTAAGAAGTACTTAAAAGATCAACGCTAGGGCGCCATAACGACGCTCAGAGTTAATGCCAGTTCAGAGACAATAAATCAATTTTGTTTGGGAAAATTTAAATTTTAAAAATATTAATTTTTAAAAGTCTTAGAACAAATGTTGTTAGGATTGATGTAAAGAGGCTGCCTGCAAGAGGTGGTCAACTAAATACAAAAATCCCTGTATAAGTACCTACTGGAAAATAAAGGTATGTTAATTTATCAGCTGACAGTTTATAAATTTGAAGAGAGATATTTTTTTTTTCTAATAACTACTATTACTTTTGAAATTTATTATTATTTGCGTTTGAGTATATTTTTATGATTTTTTAGATTAAATAATCATGATTATTAGTTACTAAACAAGTTTTATTATCTTTATGATGATTATTACTTAGTTGTTAATTATTCTGATGTTGAAGAACAACCCATTTTTTAAGCGGACACATCTATAAAATTATTGTCCATAAATTGATATTTGTTACCTACTTATATTTGTCGCAGAGTGTTGTGTGGCGTATTATATAATAGATAAATAAGTATTGAGATTGTACACCTTCTGTCATCACGACATTAAAAGATTAGTATTCTGTACTCAGCCTTCACAATTCAGTATTTAAGAAATAACTGATGTAACAGCACCGTCGGCTTCAAAATCATAAAAGGTATTTTATTTTGTGCCTGAAATTATAATATGTTCTTATTAAAACAATGATAACCTATGACGGAAAAAAATGTTTAAGTAATGACCAGCACCAGAAAAATAATTAGGTTTTATATATATCATTTAAAATATCCAATAAACATTTTAAAAACTATTGTTTTGAGTTCCGGGAATGTACTGAATACGTTAGAATGTATCTATGTTTTTTTACATTTGATTTTATATTTTACATCATTACAATTTTAATAGATATATGTATAAACTTATAGATAACTATAATGATGCTTTAAAACAATGATTTTTAAATATAAGTATATACAAAAAAATATTTATTTGTATATATTTATATTTTTTTATTACTTTGACAATAAAAATGTTGCTTATAAGTCCGTGTTTATTTTTTTTTAGAAATCAAATTATTCATTTCATTAGACCATTATGTGTGCAATAGATTATAGTGCTTACTGCTTCAAGTGGTTAGCTACTGAATGAACTCTAGCGATAAGATTAGCTGTATATAAGAAGTATAATTAATTTATTATAATCAAAAACAATAACAAGTGGTAAAATTTTATTATAAAAGTTATTACTTCAGATGTAGTAATAATATATAACATTATGATCAGATGTCAGTAAAAATAGAGAAAATAACGGGGCCTCTCATTTTGGGTGAGGGTCCTCACTGGGATGAGCGTCAGCAGGCTCTGTTCTTTGTGGACATAAACAAGGGAACTATACACAAATATGTGCTGGCTAACAAGAAACACTCGCAAACGAAACTTGGTAAGGGTTTTCTTTATATATTTTTCCTGCTCAGTTAGGTATTTAGTTATTCTGCTATAACATTTACATAGTAGGTATGCAGTTATACTGCAGTAAGATTTTATTGGTATTTTTATGTATTTTTCCAGTCACTCCAATAAAGGTTATCATCACATAAAATTTACACAGAAAAAATACATTTCAGTTTTATTTCAACTATAGCCAGCCAGCTTACTCCTTCCTCATTAAAATTGTAAAATTAAACGGAGAAGGAAAGTCCGCTTCTATATGATGGTCTCTAAAATTTCCAAATTTGTCTTTTACGCGACAAACAACAGACGCAAATTCAAAAAGTATTCGTAAGACGTCATTGTCGTGTTCTTGCCATTAGGAACTTTTTTTATACATTATTAAAACACAAACTTGAATTGACTAGTTTACAATCATTTTAATATATATATATATATATAAATATTGTTTAGTCTATCCAATCTTTACAGTTTCGAATCAAGTTTCATCAAGTTATTAGGTAGGTAGGTCTCATCTTGAACTTAATTATTTCTTTCAGATGGGCGCGTGGGTTTCATAGTTCCACTGGAGGGCAAAACAGACCAATTTGTGGTGGGATTGGAATTGTCATTTGTTGTTATACAATGGGACGGTGAGGACGGCAGCCCTGTAAAGATTCTTCGTAAACTGGCAGATGTGGACCAAGATGTGTCACCTAAACCTAGGATAAATGACGGGAAGGCTGATCCTCGAGGGAGGTTATTTGCAGGTGAAATGGAAAGAGCTTATAACGCACTTTTGTTAAAACCATCATAAACCAAAATAATGTCGAAATAAAACAATCTTTACGGATTTAACTCGCATATACCTAATTAATTAGACGAGATGGATATGATATGACAGAAACCTCCATCTCGTCTTACCGTGAACACGATTGCTGCCAGGCATTCGAAACGTCGGGCTAAATTTAAAATGTATATTTAAACTTTAATTAATCCATAAAATTTTATATCAATATTTAGTACTCGTGAAAGTCTTAGAAAATACTGAAAGTAATCTCGTTTTAAATAACTATTCTATAATTACAGGGTCAATAGGTTATGAGAAGTCGCCTGCAAATTTCTCGCCAAAACAGTGTTCCTTATACCGGATCGATAAAACTGAAGTGAAGAAGATGTGTGGAGACATCACTGTCTCCAACGGTCTGGCCTGGGACCTCAGCAGAAAGGCTTTCTATTATATAGACTCTATGGACTTGAAAATCAGACAGTATGATTATGATGTAGAAACTGGTGATATTTGTAAGGAATACCCAAAAATAACAGTTGTACAAACATAATTCTAAACCTTTGAACCTTTTCAGTTATTATTTATATGATATTAAACTTTCAGCGAATATGAAGTACATATTTGATCTAAAAGCGAATGGTGTAGACGGCTTCCCAGATGGTGCTACCATAGACACTGACGGCAACCTGTGGGTGGCGGTCTTTGGCAGCTCTTGTGTCATAAAGGTAGACCCTGTCAAAGGAAAGTTGCTGCAAAAAATATCAATCCCTGCGGATAAGGTGACCTCGGTGACCTTTGGAGGACCCAATTTTGATATAATGTTCGTAACTTCGGCCGCCCTCGACATAACAGCGTCCCAGGAATCTACTTGCGGGTGTACGTTTATGGTCACCGGTTTGGGGGTCAGAGGTCTCCCAAATATAAACTTCAAGATTGAATAATGGAGCTCATATCTTTTTGCTCCATATTATATATTAATTTATTAATCATAGGTTTTTTGCACAAATCAATATATATATATACAAGATTTATATAAATATTTTCATACGTCTTTTTAAATATATTCACTATTTTTGAATACATGTTTGGAGTATTTATATTATTTAATAATAAATATTGATGTAATATAAATAATTCTATTGGAACATTTATTTAACTGATAAACTATTGAGTCCTTATCATCTATTAAGTGCTAGATAATAATATTGAAGGATCTTGTTAGGAGACAATTCAAACGGTGACCTTGAATCTTAACCTTCATTTATAACTTATAATCAATAATGAAGAGTTAGACGTTTAAAATGATCCCGTATTTATAAGTATGATATAACGGCCATGTTGTACTTTAATGACTATATATAACATTTTGAACAATTATATTTAAAACAAAATAAGTATATAACTTACAACTTTAAAAAAGAGAGACACAATACTTCTTTTTAACCCCCCACCCAAAAAGGGGGATGTTATAAGTTTAATGTGTATCTGCGTATCTGTGTCTGTCTGTGACATCTTAGCAGCCAAACGAGTGGACGGTTTTAAATGCGGTTTTTTTAAAATCGAAAGCCTGGTCTGTCGAGATTTTATTGGTGGTGGTGAAAAATTCTTATTAGGTTTTTATTATCAATATTGCGATAATAAAAACCTAAATCTAAAAGTTCGTAGGTTCGACAATATACAATCTAGTAACATTACTTTAATAATCAGAAAAAAAAACAATTAAAAAACTCCCGATACAAAAAGAGCTCTAAAAAGGATGAAAATAATATTATTATGTACTTATTGAATTCGAAGTTTCAGGGCACCGCTAAATAAAGGAAGAAAACAAAATGCAAGTTTTTTAACAAGTCAAACAATAAAATATCAAATCGTAAAGTCTATGTCCTCATTCATTGGCTTCGAAAACTTCGTAAAATAGTCACCATCGCCAATCGGAGGACCGTACAATGTACCTACATACATTGTACGGTCTCCCGACGCAACGACTTCAATAAGTACATAATAATATTATTTTTATCCTTTGTAGGGGTCTTTTTGTATCCGGGGTTTATAAAATTTTACTTGAATTATTTCTTCTTCAGTAATGTATTTTTTGGGCCCAAGATTTGTATTAAGTTTATCTCGTTTGCTGCATCTCTATTTTAGGTATTTCGATGTAGACACAAACGTGCTTTGACGTGATTTAGACTGCATTTGTTAGTTAAAGTAAATAAGTACATAATAATTTTATTTTTATTCTTTTTAGAGGTCTTTTTGTATCGGGGTTTTTTTTAATTTTTATTTTTTTTCTGCTTTTTAAAGTTATGTTACTGGTTTACATACAGACATACAAATTTTTCAATTATTTAAGTATTTCTATTAATCTATCCTAATATTATAAAGAGGAAAGATTTGCTTGATTGCTTGAATTGAATAGGCTCCGAAACTACGGGACCGATTTTTTAAAAAATCTTTTAGCATTAGAATTTAGAATCCTACATGATGATCCTATGATGTACAAAGGTTATATTTAATACGAGAAATATATATATTATATTTAATAAAATAAGGATACAGGTGAAAGTTTCGACAATGTAATAAATTATAAATGTAGTATTAAGTAACATGTATCAAGATATTTTCATATGGGTAGGTAGATTTCATATTTACGAAAATTAATAAATATATAAAATGATTTACAATCACTAATAACACTATGATGAAGGGATTTATATTATCACACACAGCCCGTGATTCTCTATGTCTACGATTATAAGCCATATAATTATATTTTTAACAGTCTACGTGGACGCAGTCTCGGTCAACAGCTATGCCTAATAAAGTACTTTACTTTAGTAAGTAAGTGTAAAAACCTTTTGGCCTTCATTACAAGGCTTTTTTTCCTATATAGCGCGGACGAAGCCGCAGGGAACAGCTAATTATTGCATAAGAACCTCTCCCCGCACGAATAAAACGTCAATATTTTGGAGACGACTATTTCTATTTCAATCAAACATGGATAAGAACCATCTCGACGAATATAACTTTTGATTAAAAAAAACCGCATTCAAATCCGTCCCTGCGTTTGGCCGCAAATTTGCCACAGACAGACACACAGATACACAGATCGACAGGTCAAACTTATAACACCACTCTTTTTTGTCTCTCTTTCTTTTATGCGTGATTAGACAAACATAAAAATCGGTCTGTTATCTTGTCTCTTTTATTATTTGACTTTTTTTTATTATTTGACCTTTTGACCTTACGAAAATTGTCATACTATTTAACTAAAGATAAATATATTTTTAATATGTCAAATATGGGAATACATTTTGACAATTTGACAATTTGGAACTGTCAAATTCGTAACGTCAAATTCTTATTAGGGGTACTGGGCAACATTGACGAAAATAAAGTTATTGGCAACGGACTGCATAGTAAAAACGTTGCTCACCGTTATTGAACAAAAATCGAAAACCATCATCTCCCATTTTAAATGAGTAGTTGAATAACAAGTAATTGGGTTTAAAATATTAAAAAAAAACTACTAATTTTATACTACAAACTAAAAATATTTGTATTTTAGATATTCATATTTTTAAGGGGAAGTTAACTAAATAAATTTGTTTTGTATATTTTTTAAGGATATTGACGAGATATATTATTTTTTTGCTATATATGTATATAATTAAGAGGTTTTAGACTGAAACTGAAGCTAAAATTTAAACTAGAAATTTATTGACATAACTCAAAAAATATCCTATAGCTTATATTTTCTTCTGATCGTTATTTGTTTAGTCAGCAATATGTTGATATTCCTGACTAACTTAATTACTATAGCTGACTAAAATAAATAATGGTGAGATCCATGAAGACGGGGAGATAGAAAAAGTACATTTTTTAGTTCTTAATACTTATTTTATCTCAAGTCCTTTACGTGTCACGACAGAAGTAGGAGAAGGAAGACGATATTTAAATAATGTTAAAATCTCAGTGACGATGTATGTCTGTATGTCAGTGAAGGCGCACGTCCCTGGCGGGCAGTCCCCGAGCGCTCAGGCCGGTGACGCTGAAGGTGGCGCCGGCGGGAGGGCGCTGCTCCTCGCCGCGGTTCATGGAGGCCGACGTCACGTACAGCACGTCGAGAGCGGAGCCCCCGAACGCGACCGATGTGGTCTGGAGCGCGGGAATCGGAACCCTTTGCAGGAGTTCGCCCTTCTTGGGGTCGATTTTTAACACCTATGACGAGTTATTTCTCAATTTAGTTAGTCTTCATAACAGATTTTATTAATTGTACCGGTACATAATATGGTAAGTACCTGCGAGCCGTCGAAGTTGGCGACCCACAGGTTACCATCCGTGTCGATGGTCATACCGTCGACGATGCCTTTCAAGCCGTGCTCGGAGTACTTGAATATAAGTTTAGGATTTGCTGTAACAGAAGTATTTTAATATTGTTTGCTATAAAACATAATGAGGTTTTGAAAACTGCATTTCTGATTGAGAAATATTATTTTACTAAAAGAAACCGTTTTCAAATTGGAACAAGAAAAAACAAATACTATCTTGTAGGCAATTAGATATATAATATATATTTTTTTTATTTTCAAGATAGATAGATAGTATTTTTTTTATTTTTCTCAACAAGAGGACCAGTTCAAATTATAAATTGAGGAAAAACAACTGAATATCATGTTGGTGTCGGTCATTACGTGTAATCTTATAAAAATGGTTCTAAGTTGTCAATGATGACGTACAGTTCTAAGTTGTTCAAACATTGGCCTTGAACGGCTTTATAGGACAGCATCGAATCAGTCAGTAAGTTTATAAAACAATAAAATCAAATAAGATATTTATATTTTCTGAATTTTTTTTTTTAACTATTCTATGATTCCAATAAACAAGTTGAAGGTAACGCTGGAGCGCAGGTGTAAATATACACTCTCTTGAAGATCTCATAAAGCACTTATTATACTATTTACTAAGCATAAGGTTACCTAGCGTACTAATTTAGCACTATGAAAAGACTTAGTGAGTTAGTACTCCTTTCTGATTGGTGGACACATTTACTTTTTTTGGGCCACATAGTGCGCTAGAGATTGTATAATGAAATGGACCCATGAGTCGTGCCTATGTAATTTTAAATGAGTACGCCAATTTTTTATAACTATTACAAGAAGTTTTAAAATATTTCTTTAAGAAATGGCTTACTAATACATTTTAGTTGTTTAGTAGGGCCAGTGAGATCCCGGAAGCTGATTGCCACTCTTCTTCTCTCTCTTCATTCTAAAGGGCCTAAATCATACAATACTTTCTGTCATATATCTTAAAGACAAAAATAAATCACTTACTAATCTCCCCAGTGTCGACATCATAGTCGTATCTCCTGATGGCGTACTCAAAGGAGTCTGCGTAGTAGAAGGCGGCGGCGCTCTCGTCCCAGCAGAGGCCGTTGGAGATGTCAATATTCTCAACCAATCGCAGAGCTCCATCCGCCTGCAGACGATACAGAGATCCCTGCTTCTCTCGGAACTTACCAGGCTCGTACTCATGACCCATCGTGCCTGAAAGTCGAAGGAAGTCGACGGCTATGAAACTAACATTAAATAATAAAACTTAAATGCATCTTTGATTATCAGGGCCGAATAATTATTGTCTTTGATTACGGTTTAAGCCCCGTTTAAGTACAGTTTAAGTATAATATGTGCTTATACAGAATCAGATTTAACATTTCCTGAACATTTTGGGGCCACTAACGAAATCTGAGTTTTTGTGTCCGATCCCAGATTAAACTTAAGTATCTTTTCAAGTTTTACATATGAAACCGTGCGAGTGCTCTAGGTATGTTAGAATTGATTTTTTGCAGCCGTACTAAACGTGGCATCATAACTATGTGGGATACTAGAATTTTTAATTACGGGACAGGAAAGTGAAATTACTGGATAGTCTCAGATTTCCCCGCCATCTTGCAACAAACGTGTAGTTAAATAAAGTCAGAACTTAGCTACTTAGTCTTCGTCAAATGGATATTAATATGATATTTGTTAGGATAATTAATACCTTCAAATTGTGTATATAAATTACAAAAAAATATGCTGAATAGATGGTTATGAAAAAGCGATTCACCTACCTACGAATAGTCTCCCTCGAGGATCGGCCTTGGCGTCATTAATCCTGTTGAGAGGACTGTGCTGGTCGATCTCCGCCACCTCACTCAGCAGGCGCGCCTCCCCCTCCCCGTCCCACTCTACCTCCACTATCTTGCGCTTCATTCCCACCACGAAGTGGTTCTTCTTGCCTTCCACCGGGATTATGAAGCCGGGCATGTCAGCTAAAATATAATTCAATAATGTTCTTCTCAAAATTATAGCCAAGTATTGTCAATTCACTGCAACTATATATATGGTTCACTCACGGAGTTTGGCCCTGGTATGTCTGTCGGTGGCAGGGTCATACTTGTGGATGGTTTTGTCAAAAATGCTGACAAAATACAGCACCTGCTGCTGGTGAGACCAGTGCGGGCCCTCGCCCAGCCACACGGGCTCCGTTACCGCCGTCACTTGAGGGTGCATCTGGGAGAATTATTAAAAGGTAAAAAGAATGGATATATGTCGGAGAAAAGTAAAAATGCAAAGAAGTTTCAGGAATGACTCCGAAGTGAATTGAGCAGCCATTTCATAATCCAACTTACTAAGCAGTTTCTCTCTTACTTACTCTTAATCGCAATTTTTTGGGAATAGTGTGGTGTAGATTAGATATTTAAATAGGCTCATAAAACGCAAGTGCAGGTAGCAAGACCAACATTTTATTGTGAACTGACGGACATCCTCCTCGTTCAAGTAATATAGGTATGTGAAATTTCCAAATATGTATTTATATATTTTTATGATTGTGCATAACTCAAAAGTTTCAGACATACTTTGATACCTTACTAAACTTGACTACTCAGTAGTTTTGTCTATTCGCTGATAGTCTGATATATAACAATTTGTTTTATATCTAAATTAAATTTAAATAAGGTGGCAAAATGTATTTAATCATGAGTTATATTTATTTAATCAGCTTGTTATATTCTTTCCATTACTTGTTTATTATAATTTCTTAGTGCTGTGTGAAATGATAGCAAATAAGTACCTATCAAACCTGCTTAGGGTTGCCAACCATACTCTATAATAAAGTATGAAAAAATACTACTTTCAAAGCTTTACTGCGATGCATAGAACAAAATACTCATTTTGGGATTTATAGGTACGTATTTAACTATTTAGCATATGAATTAGAACAGATGATCTAAACGATTTATAATTAATGAACGAAATGTATCTAACATTACATTCAGTCAGTCAAATGTCAACCGAAATCTGTACATATAATAAAATTGTCACTAATCCATTTCTGTACATGAAAAATATTAAAAAAAAAACATCATAGGGGGTCTTTATAAGAGCAAAAGAAACCAAAACAATGGTTTTTCAGTTTGTCTGTATGTTTGTGCACGCTAATCTCAGAAACGGCTAAACTTATTTGAATGCGGTTTTCAGGAATATGTGTTGGTTTCATCTAAATTTGTTAAGAAATAAAAAAGTTATGTCTATTTATGTTAATCATGTAACATAAATAGACATAACTTTTTTATTTTATTTTATTTATTTTTATATACATGTACGATGCAAATCTTATTCTATACATGTAATAAATCTGTAGAGGAGTAGTTTTCGTACATTGAAAACATTAAAAAAAATATACCAGGATGTTAAGTGATAAATAACAGAATCCATTTTCAGCATTTTTAAAATCTTTGTCTGTTTACCTGTTTGTCTTTTAGTTGTGCACACAACACAAAAAAAAATATTTTCAAAAATTCATTCAGGGGACCTTTATATAAATAAGCAAGAGAACCCAAAACAAAGTTTTTTTTCATTTTGTCTGTTCGTTTGTATGTCTGTATGTTTGTGCACGCTAATCTCAGAAATGAATTAATCTATTTGGATGCAGTTTTCGGGAATACATTGTCATGGGATTCACTTTGTATTTTATTTTGTTTTTAAAGAAGTTAATAATCATCAACAAATAAAGAAGTTAATAATCTCTTATTGTCGTACCATTGATGCTTACCAGTTTGAAGGTTTATAGTTTTTACATACATTGGTAAGTACAAAGGGTAGGTTTTATTAAAATCGAAATCTACGCGTACGAAGTCGCAGGCACAGCTAGTATTTAATAAACTTATCACTTTAAATCAGTATTCTTTCCCTTTATATTGATAGGGGCTTAAATTATATGACAAAAAAATATTATAAATTAAAAAACCCCCCTTACAAGGACAAGGACCTCTAAAAGGAATAAAAATAACATTATTACGTATTTATTGAAGTCGTTGCGTTGGGAGACCGTTGTACGTACGTTGACGATGGTGTCTATTTTAAGTTAATCATTGAAGACTTAGACTACACGATTCCATTCTTGATTTGCCTTAGTGACTTACTTGCATTTTTATTTCTTTCTTTATTCAGTGGTCGCCCGACGCAACAACTTCAATAAGTAGGTACATAATAATATTATTTTTATGCTTTTTAGAGGTCTTTTTGTATGTTTTGTAGAGGGTTTTTTTTAATTTTTATATTTTTCAGGCTTTTTAAATTTATGTTACTGGTTCCATTATTGTACTAAATAACCCTAAGGACACACACTTTTTCACTTGTGTAAGTGTTTCTAACAATATTGCATAAGAAACTTACACCCGCAGCAATAAATAAAAAAAAAACTTACTTTTCAATGCTTTCAATAAGCATACGATACTTCCATATAAAATAGAAAAAGATGAAAACTTTATTTTTTTACCTTAATTACTTTTTACCTTATTTACTCTAAGTTATAACCACTATTACTTATACTCTGAGAAATAAAAAAATATTGACTCATCATATTCCATTGAAGTTTTAATTACAACTAAATAAAAACCAGATTTCGATAAACCTACGTAACCTTGTGGTTATAGCAAATCACCAAAAGTAAGGTTATGAACACACAACACTTTTAAGTCTGCGATATACCTATTGGGTAAATAAATGACCATTTCGTAACGAATGAAGTCTATGACAGCCCATGGATCAACTTTGGTGTTTAAGCCGGTCGAAACGAATTATTGAACTAGGTCAATACTGTTCATTTTGGTATTATCCTTATATAGATAGAACTAATTCTGTTCCGTTGTCTGTAGGTATTTAAAACTGAATATGGAAATCTAATCGAGCGAAGCCCATGTAGCTTCAATGCGATCTCCCTGATGCTTCTTCTCTTGAACTACCAAACCAATTTTCATCAGTTTTGGTTGGTTTTTATTGCATAGCAGCATTATTAACTATGGTTTAGGAACAAAAAATCAATGATCGGTCATGTCAGGAATAATCACCGAAAAACTAAATTTCGCAAAATGTAAAAAAAAATATTGAATCTCAATTAATAGTCAGTATAATGACTATTATACTGACTGATTAGTTTGCAGTATAATTCTTCCAGCGTCGCTTATTAAAATTTGGGCTTATTTAAATATGTAAGACATGTTAGATTAGACAAAAGCTTATTAGACCAAACCGTCGGCCTCACGTCGATCTTCCTTGTGAATTTATTTATTTTAAAAAGAAACAAACAATCTAATAACAATTATAAATACAACAAATACATACCACGTACACGTAACGTAACTTGTTTTTATGAAAAATCTATTTTATCTAAAAATTATTATCTATAGGTATAATTTCGACAAGTAGTACCTAGGGTATGAAAAAAAAATCTTAAAAATAAAATCAGTTCAATTCATAAAATTTTAGTATCATGTTGCGAATATTTCTTTATAACTCGCCAACAGGTGTATTATTTTAGATATCTTCATCTATTATTGGTGCATGTATGATTAATATAGGTGAGATTCTGATCGACACCGAACACCCAGTAACTGGCTGATAGCAAAGATTTCACCTTTCGCAATACAACGAATTAAATCGTTATCAGTGTAAAGTTATCAAACGATTATTATCACCGGTGATAACGTCATTATTACCTGCTTATGTAATATTACAAACGTACGAAAAATATAACGGCGCAAAATAACATCGACAATCATTTTATAATGTACTAGATGTTCCTAGTGGCTTTGCTCGCGCTATTGAGAATTAATTATTCCCTACATTCTGTACCTCAGCAACTTGTTTGCTAATGTTCTCATATCTATGTGAAGGTTACGGTAAGGTTGAGTAGTTAGGTTGTAAAAGCGTGACAAACAAACAAACTCACATTCCCCTTTATAGTATTACTTACGATTACCCAAAAGTAGATAACCATTGAAAAACAATATTAAATGATTATATACCTAAAGGGTTATTTGTATTTAGTTGACCACCTCTGGCAGGCAGCCTCTTTACATCAATCCCAACAACATTTGTTCTACGAATGATACAAAATTTCATCCCCTATTCTGTACTTTTTGGGGTTGGTTTTAGAAAAAAATGGTTTATGTGGGACTGTATGTTATGAATCATCTTTCTGAGAAAATTTATAGAAAAGGTTAAGTGGTTTAGATTTTAAATATAAACTTCATTCATTCATTCTTTTGAGGTTGATTTTAATAGCCTATGTTTGACCCTGGGACTTCAACTATTCATTCCGAATTTTATCCAAATCGGGCAGGTGGTTTGCAAAATGGCAAATTCGCATTTATAATATTAGTATGGATATGTAGAATACAAAAATATATATGAGTACTATTATATATACATATATTATGTCCTAGCTGTGACTGCGACTTCGTACGCGTAGATTTCGATTTCGATAAAACCCATGTATAAATTACAAGTCAATTAGTAGTAGTAGTAGTAGTCAAGTAGTTTTTGCGTGTAGGAGTTTTTTTTAGTTTATTTTTATCTTTTTTTGTATTTAATCACAGATCATTTTTAAGTGTAGTCCGATTTCGTATTTTTTTATTGGAAAGAGTATTTTTATTCTGTGACGGGAGGACTACTTTTTAAATTTTGAAAAAAGTCTTACCGCAATGGTACGAAAATATGAGATTATTAACTACTTTATTTGTTTATATGTAAAACACTGAATGTAAAGTGAAGCCATTGACAATACATTCCCGAAACCAAAACGGGTAATTCGTTTCTGAGATTAGTGTACACAAACATACATACAGATGTACAGACATACAAACATACAGACGAATAGACAAAATGAAAAACCATTGTTTTTATTAAGCTTGCTTGCTTACATTAAGGTCCCAGCATTATGAATTTTTGAATATTTTCTATGTACGGACAGCGATCAGTTACAGTTTTATTATATGTTAAGATATACATACATTTCTTAAACTATTTAAATACTTATATCTTTTGATAAAGTGAAGAGTGTGCAATCAAAGTGAAAAACTAAATGTTATTCAGAATGACGCTCAAATTTTGATGTATTAAAGTTATTTACATTGGCCACATATTTTTTCGTGTTTGCACAACTAAAAGAGAAATAGATAAACCGACATAAAATTCAAAAATGTTAGAAAAGATTGTGTTAATTATCCGTTCATGTATAGAAACTACTCCTCTACAGATTTGTAACATGTATAGAAGATTTGCACAATACCTATTACGTGCTTGACATAAATTGAAATAACTTTTTTATTTCCTAACCGATTTATATGAAAAAAAAAACACTAAATGTTAAGTGAAGACTACTACAATACATTACTGAAAACTGCATCTAAATTGGTTAAGCCGTTTCTGAGATTAGCGTGCACAAGCTTACAGACAAGCAGACAAAATGAAAAACCATTGTTTTGAGTTCTCTTGCTTATATAAATGCCCCTTTTTTTTTAAATATATTCCAAGTACAGAAATCGATCACTGTCATTTTAATTATATGTATATAGATATATATTTATCCCACTGTCTGACTGTATTCACGTTAATTAAATCAGAATTTAGCAAAATAAATAACTAAGCCATTATAATATATGAATGGAGGATGAATGAAGGTTTTATTGAATTAGTGATGACGTTTTAATAAACTATTCTTAACTTCGTTTAAATAAACTTGCTAAATGCGAGATAAGATTGAGAAGTGTCCTGTGTCTGTTCGGCGTTACAATATCTCAAATTATTTTTTTCAGCCCTGAAATGACAAAGTCGTATTCGATAATAAAAAGTTTAATTCAATTTCAATATTGTTGAACGCCAACTTCTTCAATTCACTGTTCAACGACTACATTTAGTATACACAGACCGGACTCCATGGGAAGATCAGGATTATTCGCTAAAGAAGCATTTGATTTTGACTAATTAGGTATTTTTTATTCATCATAACAATTACTCGTATCCTAAAACTTTTCAGGACGATCGGAAAAATATAAAAGGAGATAATTTTTAAAGACATTTTTTTTAATATAATAAATAATATAAACTTACAGCTCAAAATATGTTCCAAGTATACTTAAAGTAACAAAATCAAATCAATGCTGAAACTAACACTTGAAGGTAAATCCGTTGGCTACAACAGTCGTTACATATATGTTTTGTTTTTAATGTAATATTATATCTAATCGCGATAGATTACATATTTATAGCATTAAGATTAGAGATACCTCTCAGTGTTCAATCATTTTCATAGAGTTATTATACATAGAGTAGGGGAACCATAGGCAGGCCATAAGTGCGAGGGTCTATCAAATAATAAAAGAGGGAAGATGAGAGACCATGTCTGTCGTGAATGATTAACCGGTGTTCTATAGTATTATAGGATCTTGATCTAGACTTCTAAACCTTTGAAGTGGAGAGAAAAATGTCAGTCTGTTGATGTTCTTGAGATCTTGTAAGTATATTCTAAATCAGATAAGTTTGTAATACCTATACAAACTTGCTATAATTATTGATTGTATATTGTAAGGACTCAAGGATAATTATCACGATATATGTGATAATCGAAACCTTCGAAATCGATGTTTGTTAAGGACTTATCATATTTGAACGATGCTCTAGTAGAGTATTTACAATGTTATAGTAGGTTCTGGCTCTCCACATCACTTATAACTAAAAGCAGATAACGTTTATTAAACAAAAATAAAACCTATATCTACCTGAATACAAGATATATCTGCTTGGCAAGTCATTAACGTTGTTTGTTACTTGGGTATCACTTCTTGGATATCTTGATTACTTCCAAGCCTTTACCGTACACGCAGATTGTAATGAAATCTCTGTGAAATAACAATTGAATCATTAATAGATCGCATATTTTTCAAATAGATATACAATATCTATAAATATATACTCTAATAAAATGTTATAATTGGTTTGACCACCAACAAAAAACTAGTTGTTAGAATAAATGATAATAAAACATTTGATATTATTCAAATTTTACGATGTTGACAGCTATTCTGTTAGTTGAGCGCATATTTAATGAACCGAATCGTACATTATGTACGTATATTACTCTTTAAATAGATAACCGATCACTGATTTTTTGTTGCAAGCCATCGAAGATAATGGTGCTATGAAATAAAAAGCAAGGAGGGAGAAAAAGCATCAGGGATATCGCATTGAAGCCAACTATATGAGCTTCTATAGATTTGGCTTTATTGTAATGTGATGTCAGAATAATTATAAGATCAGCAGAATTAAATACGCCAAATAAAAACTCACCCCAAAGAATTTACGAGCTCCATCCCATGTATATCAGCAATGTCACTATGCTTCTGATCTACGAAATCAATCTGAATATCATTTGCAGTCACTTCCCAAGAGAATGATGTGACTCTTTGATCTACACTCGTCGTTACACAGGAACTATCAACTAGAACTAGTCCAGTGATTTGGGAACAATGGAATCTATCAGCTACCAATGAATGAACAACCTTCATGGATTCAATATTTTTATTATTTGCCTCTATGACATTTAAATGTATTGCGTTATCATCCCCTCCTGTAGCCAGCAAGAACCGAGTATCGCTTATAACTTTTATATCAACACAATTAATTCCTGATTTATTAGCTTTTATAAAATAAATTGGTTCATTTTTAAACTTTTCCAAGTGTCCGATTTCCCAGAATGCTACTTCCCCTCGAGTTGTGCATGTTACTAATATTTCTTTATTCAGAAAATTGAATATTCGAGTTTTAAGAATACATGTTTTGTGGTATTGAATTTCTTTTAACATTTGAAAGTCTCTGTCCTCTGTGTTTAAGTTAAATATTCTTAGGACTGCGTCAGAGCATGCGGCAAATAAACCAACAATAGGATTACTCATTGCAAGAACTTCAACATCCATAATCCTTGTCTCTGGATCGAAATCTATGGAGCAGTTCTTCCAATTTTGATTTCCTTTTCTTTCTCTATCTGTTCCTTTTATAAGATAATTAACCAATTCCTCACTTGATATGTTATTTTCGTTTTTATTGTGTGTGTTAAAAGTCATAATTTTAGCACAAATTTGCGCTCTGCCTCCAACTGACACTACCAACACTCTTTTATCTCCCAAAGATAGAATTCTTAAAGACCGAACATTCGATAGATGTTTGAATATCACTTCATCACGAAAATTTAAGTCTAGTGTAGATCTAGACACTCTTAGTGTTGTATCTTCCCCGCCAGAAATATACCAATTTACGGATTTATCAGTGTCGCAAGTATAAGTTTTTAAACAATTAATTTCTTTCGAATGTGTTCCTTGTACTATATTTTTAGCAACAATTTTGTTTAGACAAAATGTACTAAGATGAATTTTAGAGTTTTTGAGATACATTAGCTCAATATATTCATCAAAATTTTCATTATTCTTATCAAAATATCTCACAGCATCCCAAGACCTGTGACCGCCCCCGCAAGGCACATCCAATATTTTCACATTATTTGTAATGTCATACACTACGAAGCTTCTTTCTCGAAACCCACAAATGTAATTTTCGTTTACATCTAAAAACTTTCCAACCCATTGGAATTCCAAGTCCATACAACTCATATATTTTACGTCATTGGTGTTACGTATTGAGAAATATTTGATGGTGCCATCCCTCCCTGTACTTGTTATAACATTATTTCTTATTCTAATAGACGTAGCGCCGTATCTCCCGTGCACTCTCTTAAAAGTTGTGACAGGATTTTTATTTCCACAACTGTAGATATGTATGTGTCCGCATCGGTCCCCCACCACCAGGACTTCTCTGTTACTACTAAGTGCACTTGACGTCAGCCATCTTTCTTTGCACGAGGGTAGGACGAAATTAGCAATAATTTCTATTGTGTTTTCTTTTGATGCAACCATTGTGATAAAGCCACCTTCAGAACAAAAAACTAAATGTCTATTACCAGCCCACTGCATAGAAAGAATCCTACCGATCTCTAACTGGGTGTCTATTATTTTTTTCAATTCTGAATCCCCTTTACAGTTTTCTATAAAAATATCTAACTTCCCATTCATATCAACAGCAGCCAGTATTTGTTTACAGGAGGACAGACAAACTAATTGGTATGTAGATGTATGGTTTAAATTTATTTTATCTGTTCTTTTTAAGTTAATGTCAAAATAAGTGATTTTTTTATTATCTTCAGTAATGACAATGTTCTTTCTAGCAGTAAACATAACTATTTTGGGCATCACATCAATGTCCATTATCTGATGGTGACCATGATCTGTCACTAACGATAGGGGGTGTAAGGTTACCCCACAATCACCCCCACCAGTAACTAAATGTATTTCATCGGCATCTAAGCACCAGATACTGGCATTTTGATGAGAAATAGAATTCTTTAATAATTTTCCACTATAGTCCCAAAAACAAATGGCAGAGTCTTCCCCAACAGATATTATATAATTATTTGTTAGACAATTCCTCATCACCCTAGCGGTGTGACCATATAAGTCATGACTGCAACATATTTCAGCATTTGCCCAATAACTTTTGGAGTTATAGTCCAAGTGCAAAGTTGGTTTTATAGCCCAGATCCTCACTGACCTGTCATCAGAAGTGGTCACTATGACACCTTTTTCTGGGTTACAGGTGATAGAAAATATAACTCCCTAAAACATTAACATAATAACAGATAAATAACTATATAAGTAATCTTTAGTTGAAATACTAATTTTATACTTGAAGAGGTATAGAAATACTAACCTTATGACCTTTCAAATAGTGCAAAGGCTTTTCATCCCCACACCACTGTAAGATGACCTGTGAAAACACAGTGCCACTGAAGATAAGGATTTCATTGTGTAATGGTAGCAGCAACCCACTGTACAGTATTGAGTTATCTCTACTCACGTGCTGAGAAAGTACACTTTTAGTTTTGATGTCCCAAATCTGAAAATGTATTTATAAACTATAAAAAAACTGTTGATTTAATATTTAAAAATAAGAGCTTTAAAAAAAATATTATATGTAAGAAACATGAGAGAAAATAGAAAATTATATGTTTCTCTTACTGTGGCAACATTATGAGCAGTCAAAAGAGCTATATTATGGTCCGACAACCAAATCCCTGAATGAATCCAATCATCACAAACCACAGCTTCAAATTCACAGCTGAACATATGTTCATGTTCTTTGATTACTGTGAACTGTTTGCCTCCAAATATAAGTAATTTAAGGGTAGATTTTGATGGCACAATTCCATATATATTCTGTCCGTTCAATGCTCGTATTTTCTGAATCAGTTTGCTGATTTGTCGATCGTATACTTCTATAAAACTGCCAATACCTGATAACCAATTTTACGTAATTAAAACCTGAAGGTATAATTAGGTTTGGCTAGCCTTTCCATTTGAGTTGTAAGAGTTTTGGTTTGAAAATGGTATCATTTGAAAGGGGTTGGTCTCCCCTTTCTTTTAATACTATTCCCAGCCTGAGAAAATGCGTAGTTTCTTTTTTATATGTTTTTTTGTGTGAAATAAACTTACCATGTTTTCACCAATATTAGCACAAAAACACAATGTTTTACACAAGAACACTTCACATCTATGCAATATGTTTATCAATTATTTATATGATATTATCAATTTTTCATTTTAATTTAACAAGAAAAAACAATTCATAACAACTTTGTTGTTTTAAATTCCCTAATGTTAAATGGCGGCAACTTGACATATGACGTTTGTGATTTAAAATGTTTTTTGAAATAATTAATATTTATATTACTTTTTTTGTCAAAACTGACTCTGTTAACCCCGACTCCACGTAGTCTTGTCTGTCCTACCCCTAGAGTGTTTTTGTAAATCCGGAGGCGCGGAAGGAGGGCAGCCCCCACCCGCCGTAACACTGAGTTGAAACCCAATCGAGCCGTAGCTACTGAGGCTGGTCGCCGAAGGCGACCAACAAGCCGAAGTGGCGAAGGCGAGCTTGGGTTTCAGTTCAGTGTTACGCAAGGGTGAAGAGGCTGGCCATCCTGAAGCGCCGGAGACGTCACAGAAGTCTTAATTACTTACATTTTAGGTTAGTTTTTACGAAACTTCAAATCGAAATATCTCCAAAACTAAACATTTTCTCACAATAAAAATGGTGTCAGGGGATAGGGCTTCGACCCCTCTTTTCTCCCTATCCCCCTCTCCCTTCTATTCTGACAACTCAATTGGAAAGTGTTACCTTAGGTTTTATACGAATATTTATCAGTTTTGAATTTTGTAAAGTGCAAATTGCAATAACCTTTAACTCACCTGCTAAAATTACATTTTTATATAATTTTACAGAAGTTACATCAGTGCGTGTAAAAAGAGACATGTTAGGAAACTTTGACAATTACATAAACCTGATTGTTAATTAATGAACCAGGTAAATAAAATGAACTACTAAAACAATTCTCAACCCATGTGAATTGATCTGTCAGATCATCAGATGAGTGTCAGTACTTAGATGTCAGTTCTCAGTTGTGACTTGTCAATATGTTGTCACTTGTCAAGAAGCACTTTGAAATATGTAGTGAGGAAAACAATAAGAGTCCATTCTTGGTTCTTGGGCCAAATTTTTAAATATAGAGGGTAGAGGTAAGGAGTAAAAACATTTATAAGGTTAAAACTGTCAAATACACAATTCACAATTATAAAACATTAAATAATAAGAAAAAAAACTAATATATTTCGTACTGCGGTTAAAACGTCGAAAAAGTCTTTTGTAGGAAAAGGCTATTATTAAGGGAGCGTTGGGGTCTGAAATGCAAGTTTTACATTTGTTATTATTTTTGAAATACAAGTTTTACATATGTTATTATTCTTAACATTTGTATACCTCAAATTTCTGAAACATGTAGCAATGTATGAAGAAATTAAAGTAGATTGTTTCAATTTTTTTTTACATAAACTCAAAGTTCTATATATAATAAGTTTGTAAATACAAGCTATTATATAAGTTCATACTTAAAATCAAAGTTAACAAGCAAATCCTTTATATAACAGGAAATACATTTATGTGAAAATGAAAATAAGTCGTGATAAAAGCGCAATTCCATAAAAAATAGAAGAGCGTCTGAGGTTTATAAGTTGGAATGTATTGAAATGTAATGGACGATGACTGGAAAAGGAAGGGAAAAACAGATGTTGAAGATCGAAAAAAAATAGATGTATGCAAGAGAACAAGAGGAAAAGTAATACCTATTTATTGTTTCGGTAATAATTGAAAACAAAATTGTGTTGATGTAATATTAGATGACTAAATAAAATATGTGTTACAAATTTTAGAAGAATAAGCGACATAATAACTGCTGTAAAAGTGATTTGGAAGAGTTTGTTTTGAAATGTCTTTAGTCTGTATGCCCCATGAAGACGGTGAGATCTTCCAAACCACTCCAGGTTGTCGTTATTAGGAGAAGTCCCTGATCCCTGAAAATCGATTGAAAAAGGACACTTAAAATCTACTATTCCATACTCTTTATTCTCCGGGGAATTAAGATCAAACTTGAAATAAATTCTTTTTGATTCTTCTTCATGGTCCAAAAAAATAGATAGATAGATAGATAAAAACTTTATTGCACACAAAATACAAAAATAGGTGAAATAAAAACAAAATAAACAACAAAAGGGTGCAAAGGCGGTCTTATTGCTAAAGCAATCAATTACAGACAACCTTTTGGGGAAAGGAGTAGAAACTGAGAATACGGGATAAAGCATTAAAAAAAATAAATGAAATAAGCTAAATGATTACAATAATACAATTAGTATTATGTAGATAGAGACAATACATGAATACATAACATTCACATAAATACATATACTATATATACAAATACATATAATATATTTATATATACATATATACATACATATATATACATACATATAAACTCATACATATACATACATAGCACATAAATAAATATGTTATATACATAAGATTAAATATTAGCAATTGATAGGTAATGACTATACAAGCGACTTTTGAAATTTGAAAATTGAAATTGATTCAGAATGTCGGATTTCAGCAGGGAGATCGTTCCACAATACCACCGATTTGCAGGTAAATGAATTACCAAAATAACCTGTGAGTCTAGAAGGATTATGCAAACGGTTGTCCTTGCTAGACCTCAGGTTTTGCCGTTCATTGTGAGAGCCGAGAAAGGTAAAACGTTGCTTTAAGTAAGGGAGTATGAGGGAGGGATAATGGAGTAAGTGAGGGAGTATGAGGATTATAAAGAATAGAGTAAAGAAGAGTGAGCATATGTAGGTACCTCCTAAATCTTATAGGAAGCCACTTTAAAAGAGCCCTAAATTCGGAAACATGATCAAATTTTCGAAGTCCAAAGATAAACCTAATACACAAGTTTTGGAGGCGCTCAAGCTTGTTGAGTTGTTCCTCAGAAAGATCAGGATAAGCAGAGTCAGCATAGTCTAAGAGAGGTAGGAGGAGAGAATGTGCTAAGGAAATTTTAGTTTTAATTGGAAGAAAATTTTGCCAGCGTCAAAAAAAAATATTATTATTTTAGGATTGAAAACGATAGAAAACGATTCAATATTTGTAATCTTAACTTATCTTTTTTAATTCTAAAATGTAGCAATTTCTGTTCTCGCGGAATATTCAAAAGATTAAAGAATACTTAAATATACGTAAGTTCTCGAAAAATAAATAAGATTTAAAAAAGTTGAATGCTTTTTAGAGTAGTTTTAGATATTAAAAAAACACTAGGGCACCCCATGTCGAAAGTGGTTCATTACATTGGCAATGTAAGAAAAAGTTATGGATAATAATTAGAAACAAAACAATACATAATTAAATAAACTTTTTATTGATTAGGTAAATGACGACGACGAAATAATATAATTTCTTTAATAATGACACAAGATTTGAAGATCATTACGTCAAGTGTCAAAAGTTCATTACGCTTGAAATAAACTGATAAAGTAACACATGATAAAGAATTTTTAGATAAACCATAATCTCTATAAAAAGCACATAATGAAAAAAATGACATTTATTTACTAGGACTGCTTTAAATTACAATTAAATAAAAAAATAATTTTAAAAAATAAAGTTCTCATTCGCTTTGGTATTGATCCATCGGGTAATGTTCCTGGTATTTCTCAAGGTGCTTTTTCATCTGCTGCATTTGTTTTCTGTTAAAAAAAAACTTTGCGTTACCTTTTTTAAAAGAAAATAGTTAAACATACATAATATTCATGTTTTGATTGAACTACGATTTAATTTACGACATGGACACGTCGTTTTTAAAATTGTAAAGGAAGGAACGAAAGAGTCCAGTGTGAAGTGTATGTGTATGTCTGTGTGTACACGTTGGTCAATAACAAGCAGATGTCAACTAACACGAGTATGGGCGGCATGTCGTAGTAGACGTCGTGCATCATCTCCGTCCAGGGCGGGCGCTGCTGCCGCTCGGCTCCCTGTATGGCGCCCAACACTCGCTCGCGGCCTGCCCGAGCACACGACGCCTCCTCCTCCGCCTGCCATAGCCCTGGGGACACATGCATTTAGTCTTAGTTTTAGTTTAGTCCCCACCCCCACGATCAAATGCCTGTCTTCGTGAAACATTATTGGGTTTACCTCTTATCTTCATGTTTGTTTTGTTATTCTGCATTTAAATAAAATTCTAAAATAAGGTGATAGCGCTGGCTTTTATTTACGAGATATCATCCACGTTAGAAGTAGATATGTGAACAATATGAAAGTGGTATAGAGATTTCTTTATTTGACAATACACTGATTTTGGACGGTTTATGGATAAAAGTATTAATGCGTCTTTATAAACTACCATCCTCGGAGAGATGACGAAATGCGTTAAAAATCACCTTAATAATAGACCCAATTTTAACTCAGGACCATTTCTATTTTTTAACTATTAAATATTTAATTGAAAAATATAGATTACTCCTAGATTATAAGAAATGTTACTATCGTCTACTAATAATCATTTACAGTAACTTTTTACCTTTGCGTTCCAGATACAGTCTCAGTTTTCGTACGGGACTCTCTTCCTGGGACCATTTGTGTATTTCTTCTGTGGGTCTGTAAGCGCTGCTGTCGTCGGAAGTGGAGTGGTGACCAACTCTGACATTATACACATTATATTAAGTTCATCGGCTGTGATCTCGGTCCCGATCACACGCCTCGGACTCCATGCTATAGTCGGTAATAGCTGACCAACAATCTGAAATGTAAAACTCACCGGTACGACATGGCCTCTATGAGCACGGGTTCGTTTCGTGCCGCCAGCTGGCGCGCCCGGCGCGTGGCGTTGTAAACGGCGAGTGCGTCCGTGCCGTCGACACGCAGCGTGTGCAGGCCGGCCGCCGGCCCTCTCGCTGCCACACCGTCGCCGCGGTACTGCTCGCTCGTCGGCGTCGAGATCGCGTAGCCGTTGTTTCGACTGGACGGATATGCGTTTGGGGTCTTTGAATTACACATCCGACTGTATATCTGACGTAGTACGGACGATCCTAAGTCCAGTATGGTATCTAGGGATATCATGCTGGACTTAGGATTGCCTAAACCACTTTTTAGGAGTTCCTAAACCTTGTTTTAGGAGTTTCTAAACCGGTAATTGTTTGCCTAAGATAGGTACTCCACCAGAACATGATGACGGGACACTGGAGCGTGCCCGCGAAGTTGAAGGCAGCGTGCGCGTCGCCCTCGGACGCGGCGCCGTCGCCGAAGTAGCACACGACCACGCGTCCGGTGCCGGACCGGCGAAATGCGTACGACGCGCCCACCGCCTGAGGCATCTGAGTGGCTACGGGACACGAGTTGCAGTCACGATTATGTTACTTATTATTCTAATGTAAATTTTAGCTAAGGAGAGCGTTTTTGTTACTATTTATTTATTTAAATATTTATGCGCAACAGATTTATAAAGGATTGGCACAAAAGCGATATTTTATATATTTTTTTTGGTTGAAGTTCTTAAAATTTAAAATTGTTATGAATCGTCGTTTATGATTATTTTATTCCATGACGATAACTAGTAAGCCGGAAGTAAGCATCACAGAAGTTGTTTCAAACCTCATAAGTTTAATATTGAAGGTGTCGTAGTAAAAACAAGATATTTACTAACCCAAAGGGCTGGAAATCGTCACAATATTCCTCTGCTTGCTTCCGTAGTGCACCGGCATCTGTCTTCCTTTCCCGGGGTCCTCGTGGTTACCGTAGCATTGATTGACGAGCTCCGTGACTGTCATCCCCCGGTACAGCAGCACGCCCAGTTCCCGGTACTGAGCAAACACGAGGTCCTCCGGAGCCAAGGCTGCCGCACTACCGACATGAATCCCTTCCTCTCCGTAGTTTGTCATGTAAAATGATATTCGACCTTGTCTGTAATTAGTTATTATTATAATTAGTACTTATTTCATTATTGTTACAATAAGATGAAAGTTTGAATTTCAGTAATAAATACACATAAAATTGACCATAAAGAGGTATCTTATATGTCCATCAATTTAAGAAGGCATTTTTGTTTTATATGTAGCCCAAATGTTAGCTTTTACAAAGTTTTGAAACACCTATTCTTAAATTTTTAACAGAAAACATAAATAATAATAATGTACATTTATATAAATTGAAAACTAAAGGCGATTCGTACAAACTTCTTATGTAAGTGAATAAACTAAAAAATAATAAAATAAAAAATTATGTCGAGTTCCTTTGGTGTGTAGTGTTACCTAAATCTTACTTGAGATAATGTTAAAATGTACAATTAAGTATGTTTTATTAACAATGAGTGTCATTTACAACACAATCACATGATCTGCAAATATTTACAAGGTTGTGTACCTTTGGGATTCATATAAAATTTTATCCATTTGATTCATTTGTACCATGGTTTTGTACATGTTGACGAGGGTTTCATTATCGATGTCGGGTTCTTCTCTGCTATCAATGACTTCTCCATTGTTATCGAGAACTCGGTAAATTGGTATGGGGTCATAACTATTTTCGTTCAGGAAGTTCATTTCGGTCACATAAGGAGCTTTCGCTCCAGGAAAGTCCGCAATGTTGCCGCCATTACCAGTCAGTTCCGGTCTGTTACTTGTGGAAAGAAGCTAGAAATAAAAAAAAACAAATCATTAAAATAAATGTATATTTACAGAAAAGTCTTTATAAAAGATACCTACAGAATATTCATTTATTAATTATGGCATTACAATTACGAACACAAAACATAAACAGAAAAGTACATTAAATTGTTTCAAGTTTTTGTGTTTGTTTGTTTATTATTGAACGGAATATCCAATAAATATCATGCGTGTTGATCGGAACAATAAATAATAATATCACTGGATAAATAAAGCCAGCGTTTGCAATGTAAGTGCAAAACAATGTGTTTGTTTACGACTTCGCATTAAAATCTTGAAATTATCAATGGTTCTCTATTATATTAAGCATGTTATAATACATATAAACATTCCTCTTGCATCACTCTAACTATTAAAAAAACTGCATCAAAATCCGTTGTGTAGTTTTAAAGATCTCAACATACATACAGACATAGGGACAGATGCGGAAAGCGTTTTGCTTTTGGTTTTTCACTTTTCTATAAATATATAAGGTTTGAAGAAGTTATATTGAAGCTTCAGTTATTTCCAAAAAAATGATTTATTTATGTTATTATTGTTTTTCGTTTATGGTAAACAGTAATAGTATTTAGATGAAAAAATCGAAACAGTAGGTAATAAGTATTTAGATGAAAAACTCAATTTTTTGTATCAGTGTGTTTTAATTGTAGGTATTTAAAATAAGCATTAACTTGATAAGAAGCAATGACGTCAGTTCTTAATTTACTTAAAAATAACGAGATAGAACAAGATAATATCATATAAGAATCTACCTACTTACATTTACGGAGATCTTACATATAGGAATAGAGATTTGTTTAAAACTTTATATTTAAAAAAATATTTACCAGAACTTTGAAAAGGTATGTCAAAAGCATAAATTAATTTATATATACGTACTCTGATTGTTTTGTGTAATTTATTTAGCCTCATGAAATTAACACTGCTTTTGAGCGCCATCGTCAGACTCTGGCTGTCAACTGATCACTGAATGTTGATTGTAATTATCGTACATAATATATTTTATTCCACCACATTAGCAAGTATGATAAGGAGCGTGGCCTTTCGTTCTAATGTGCTGTGTGCTCACATTATTAAATATTAATGTAGTAAATATAAGGTTCAAATTCAAATAACATATTCATTTTTGTCACTTCTTTTTGAGTTGCCTCCTGAGTTTTGTATTCACTGTTTGAATCAAAAATAAATTATATTGTTAACAGATTGAGAATTTTCGTATCCATTTAACTGATAAGATAATACATGTTGTTTAGTTTATGTATAAAATGTTAAGCTAATACTTTTAAAATATATCATAAACTGAGTCGGTATCATACAGCTCACTATATTTTTTTATACATATTTTTTTTTCATTTATTATTATATCAAACTTAAATACAACTTAAAAATACAACATTGTTCCAATCGTCGGGTTCCAGGGCTATTTTTGTCTAAGCGACATTTTAAAAAAATGGAATTGTTATCAAAGATGTTTTTAGCATATACTGCGCTAGGTTTATTTTTTTGCTCTTTTACTTTGTATATATATCTCTACTTCGTATAACCACACCATCATCCACTCATCTTCTTAATACTCTTCTCTATCTCTTCTCAGGTAAAACTTCAGATCTCTCTACTTACAGATCAATTTCAGTATTCAATTATTAATTTGTCTATATCTTTACTTAGTAATATACATATATTCTAAAAAATGATGCTTAATTAGTAACTAGATAATTTAAATAAAAATGAATTTATTTTTATTAAAATAATCTAGTAACTTGCTTTTAAACAAACAGTTCTGTTTTACAAAAGAAATATTATGTAATTGAGCTGAGCGTAAGCGAAGCTCTTAACCGTTTGGGGAATCAATTTTTTGAGGCAACATCACAGTAAAACCACTTGACCAATTTTAAACAAAAATGGCACGTATGTCAAGGACGTCACTGGGCTTATTCTCCAAAAAACAGAATAAAAAAATATTGTTTCGTTTTAAAGATATGGTCAAAAAATTAAATCTCCCATAGACTTAAGCTTAACTTAACCTGCGCGCGCTCGCCAATCGTTACTCTTAACCTTTCCGGTGCCAGCAACTTCATTGGAAGTCCTTGGACGCGGTATGGACCGACTTTAGTAGCATAAAACAAGGGAAGGGAGCTCAGCTCAACTCCCGCAGCGCATTGTGGCGGTGCCTAGTCTACTTAAGACTTGCGACTGTGTTCAGCTTTGAACGTTGGTCAGGAAAATGTACCACTATGCCATTAAGAACTATGATCTCAAACTCTTGATTTCTTACTTGTGTAAGTAAGAAATCAAGAGTTTTACTTTGAGAATGTAGAATGAGTACAAAGAATTCATAGGGTTGAGGTAAATGGAAAGAGATCGGCTGGGGCTCCGATTGAGATAGGCGTCCTTCAAGTGTCAATCTTAGGCCCATTTTTCTTCCTTGTTTTTATAAATTATCTGTTTCCCTTTGTATTCAAACATAATGAGATAGTGGTGTTTGCTGATAACACATATTTATTATTTAAATTTAAACGGTATCGGGTTATGTACAACGATGTACACACTACACAAAGCTTTCTCGAACAATACATTGGTTTAGTGTTAACAAATTGTTAGTTCATAATGGAAAGACTAAACTTTTTAGATTTCAAATCAAATGTTAACAGATTGAAATTAATGTACTTTTAAATTGATTATTTTTTATATCTTTTCTACTTTAAATGGATACCATTGATTAGTTTTTTACTTCAAATGGAAGTGTCAATAGTGGAATACCACACCTATCGAAGTAAGTCCTTCTTCACAAACGTCAATTTACAACACTACCAACGTCAATATATAGTGAGCAATTTACAAACAACTAAAACCATCGCAATCAATTTGATGGGAATGCTTAATAGATAGTGATTAATAAAATAAAATGAGGAAGCGATGGAAATTGAAATCCTCAGTTTTTCTAGGGACACTCAATTACAATGGGGCCAATCATGTAGCTGGATTTGATAGTAAAGTTAGCTCTGACATATTAAAAAATGCTTTTAAAAAAAGTGTTTCCTAACTGACGAGACTGACGAGAGCAAGGTAATCTTTTACAGTTATTTTCATAACATTATGTGGTTGGTGCTGCTGATATAATTTCTTACTACTAAAAAGAGAAACATACAATTATAGTCCTAGATATTGTTTCCGATATAAGGCAAATCGATGTATTTACGGTCGTCAGTAACTATATATTAGCTAATATTTTTGCAAAACTTAAATATCTACTTAAGAACACAGATAATTGAATAGCCCTAAATATATACACAATATAAGTACGAGGAACTCACACTAGCTCGCGTACCTGTCAAAAAAGCAAGTAAATCATTTATAGGTCAATGAAGAAGTCAATACTTGGAGTGTCCCGTACCGGTGAGGAGTGTACCCCCTCCTTCAAATGTGGCGAAGGGTATTTTTATTTATTTATATCTTTGTACGTCAAAATGGAAGTGTCAGGAGGGCCTACTTCGATACCAGATTTATCGTAATAAGCCCTTCTGTAAAAGCACTTTCCATCTTAAAGTTAAAGCTGTGAGAGTACCAAACGCGTTCTGGTCTGAGAAGAACCACACCAAACTCAGCCGGATATATATTTTTTTATGTGATAGCTGAACCTTGCCTTGAGTTCGCGAACGGGTGCAGTGCTTGCAGTTGTTGGTTATCTGGTTGTCTAGGGTGATTTGCACGATGATGATTCACCTTTTTCTTACGGCACACACCACATAACTTTTTTTTTTTTTTGCTCGCACGCAAATTATAGAAGATATAAAAAGAGCAAAGATGGCATCTGTGGTTTGTCGACCCGACATAACCCTGAACTGGTTTGGAAAACCTCACTTTGTTCATGCAGTTGTTCTTCGATATGTCTCTCTCATAGTTTTATACAATCTTAAATTTAATGCTCTAAGCTGATTGATTCCTAAGCAGAGAATTGTAAGGCGATGCGACGACCTACAATTTATAAGGTTAAGTTGTCTATCGTAAGGACGCGGTATATAATAGATATTGTAGGAAAAAATATCATTAGCTAAGTTGTTACAATTAAAAACTCTAAATTTTCGAAAACCTTAAGTCTCATGTGTATCGTAACGTCATTTCTGGGCTAGCATACTTGAAAATGGAAACTATGTCTCTTACAGTTTTATGTTTATGTTTATAGGAACACGTGTTACAATTTCTGAGATCCATTAAGATAAATAATATGAAGAACCAGAAGCCGTTCACATTTTAAATTTATTCCGTACTAGTTCACATTTTAAATTTATTTAATTTTGTATATGCATCTGTATTGTTTCAAAACACATTTGTATTTTATCAAAATAATACAAATACATAATTATTATTAAAAAAATACATCATCATTATAATATGGATGTTTTGATTATAATATGACACGCAGACGTAGGTTGCCCCTAGTAAAAGTAAAGCAATGACGCACTAATACGTGCATGCGCATTGACTATGTTAAGTGGGAGTAATATTTTTTTTTCATATTTAATCTCATGGTGTATATTGCTACAGTTGTTAATAGGCTTTAAATAAATACTTTTCTTTAGTCAAACGTCTTGATCTTTATTTAATTCATCAAGGTATTTAAAAAAAAATGTGAATGTATTATAACATATTTTTTAAAGTTTTATTTATGCATACATTTTTGATTTGTGGGACCATTAGAGGCGGTGTACCGTACACTAGAGTTCCCGAGGAACGGCAACGAGGAACTGTCAAGGACAAATGATACTACTCAGTTTTGCCTGATGACAATGAACGTTATGTCACAGTATACAAATATTTTATGTCACAGACAAAACCTCGTGCAAAAGTTAAGATTTTTATAGCCTATGTTTTATTCTGGTACATAAGCTATAATATGTCCAAGTTTTATCAGAATCCGTTCAGTAGTTTTGACGTGATAGAGCATCAAATATCCATCCATCCTAACATCCAAAATATAATAATTAATATTAAGATTATATGTGTGAAATTATTTATTATTAGACGTAACTTTAAATATTTCTTATTAACGTGTTAAACTTTTATTATTTTCTCATTAAAAATTGGAAGGCCAGCGTTATTGTGTATTAGTATTAAATTGCTTTATACAGAAGTTGGTATACCTTACCTCTACACTCCTGCTTACTTGGTATTTGAAAATTAGGTTCTTGTCTAATTGACTTCATATCAACACATAAATGTCACTGTCAATTTATCAGTAATATAAATGGCGGTGATAGTTAGTGATACAGTACGAATATTTTTATTATAAATTAAGTTTTAATTATGCCTTATTGGTATTATGACAAAAAGGATTTGCAAAATACACCGTCATTTCGTGATGGGATCCCAACAGAGACAGAAAATCGATACAGGAAAGAGGGCGCGAGGTTTATCATTGACACTGGATCGAAGATGGACTTAGGTTATAACACTGTTGCCACTGGTGTTGTTTATTTTCATCGCTTCTATATGTTCCAATCGTTCAGGACATTCCCGAGATATATAACCGCGTGTTGCTGTTTGTTTCTGGCTGGCAAAGTAGAAGAGACGCCAAAGAAATGTAAAGATATTATTAAAGTAGCGAAATCATTGTTGACTGAACAAAAGTTTGGTTCATTTGGTGACGACCCCAAGGAGGAGGTGATGACATTAGAAAGAATTTTGCTGCAGACGATAAAATTTGATCTGCAGGTGGAGCACCCTTATGGGTATTTGTTGAAGTATGCTAAATGCCTTAAAGGGGATAAGGCCAAGTTACAGAAAATGGTACAAATGGCGTGGACTTTCGTTAACGACAGGTCAGTGTCTAACTCTATACCTATGTAGAATGTGCCTTAGAAGTTAGAATATTAACAAACCTAGTTAATGAGTGAATTCCTCTTCATATGATACTGTTTAATATAGTATGTGTTTGCAAACATGTAACTGCTATATCATTGCATGTTATGGGCATATTAACTGTACTATATATCTGATAAATAACATAAGTTTGTAAGTCCTCATTGTGTTTTTTTATTACATCATATTATAGTAGTATCGTCAATTATCTGAAATTGGAAGACATGGGTTTTTGGATTTTTTTAAATCAGATAACTGTATTGATTTAGCCATGTATATTCCTCCACCATTGAATGAAAACTATTTTTAAATATTAGTACTTGTCTATTTGGTAATTGTTTAATATTGTGCAATCAGAGTTGTGTCATGTTGGCGCACGACCTTACTGAGCATTTAAAAAGTATGAAACCTTTGATCACTCCACCATGCTCTTATAAAATTGAGTTAGGTTAGATTAGTCAGTTAGGGTTTTAATGCAAAAAAAAGTTCCTTCATGATTTGTGCTCCATTTCGTAACTAACAACCGTAACAGCTAAAACGTAACTAACTAGTTATAATGGAAGGCACAACTTACTGTAAAAAAAAACAAAAAAGAGGAACTGTAAAAAAAAAAAAACAAAAAAAAACCACCAAAATCACTGATGGTGCAACAACAATCAATTATTGCCTATTAAAACTATGTCTAAAAGTTAAGTCTTTTAAAAATATATATATAATAATAAAATACTTTGTCTTCGAAGCAAGCATCTTTGTTTATGAGGTGCTAGTTCATGTATTTTAAAGGACAGTTTGTTGACCATTCTTAATTTGATTTTGAATGAATCTGCTGCTATTTGTTCTTTGCCAAATGTGATAAATACACATGTACCAAAACATTCAAGTTGCATGTGATGTTTGGGATCTCAAAAAGTATGACAGAATGCCCGTAAGCTTTTGTAGTAGGCCCTGAAAAAAAGGTCTTGTCTATTAAGTATGTGTTCTTCTTCCATTGTGTGTCCTACAAACACACTTTTTGTTTCAGTACCTTGTTTTTTATAACCTAATTTACGCTATTTACTATTTCAGTCTGTGCACAACTCTGTGCCTGCAGTGGGAGCCTGAGGTGATTGCTGTAGCACTTATGTTTCTCGCCGGGAAGCTCAGCAAGTTCGAGGTGGCGGATTGGAATGGACGAACTGCCAAGCATTCGGCCTGGTGGGACATGTTTGTGGAGGATATAACCATGGAACTGTTAGAGGATATATGTCATCAGGTATTAAGTATATATTAAAATAATAATTTAGAAAATTAATAATGCTGTAGAAACTTAAGTGTCTTTATACCTTATTTTTATCATCATACATTATGATGGGTTTTTTTTAACAGTTTGGGCAGAATAAAATTAATCTATCCCATAACATTGTCGTAGGTGCTAGACCTCTACTCACCTCAGACCCAGCCGTCAGGGGGAGACTCTCCTCCGGTCCCCTTGTCGACCAAACCGCCAAAAAACGACAAAAAGCCCTCCGTTACACCGCCCACTTCAGCATCGCCTGTCGCCGTCACCGCTAAGCCCGTCGTAACGCCCGTCAAGAATGGCTCCGACGTCAAGCTAGAGCCGCCCAAGATAGATATGAGGTTCACATACCCCGGATACCCCGCCATGCCGGGTTATCACCCGCCCGTGTACACCGCCCCGCCTCCCGTCGTGCCCCCGCCGGCGCGCCTGCCACTTCCCGCGGGCCCTCCGCCTCCATTGGGGTACCCGGAGCCCCCTCCCGCGCCTCCCGGCGCCCGCTACCCGCCTGTCAACGTCCCCCCTCCCAACTATTTCCCTCCCCTGGGGGCGCGACCGCTCCACCCGCGCGCCCCGCTACCCCCTCGAGCGTACTACCCGCCCCCGTAACGGAGAGCTTAATATGAGCGATAGGTTATAACATATTTTTTTACTGAAATATAAATAATGGATAAACCATCTTCTTTTGTTTTATTTGGATGATTTAGAATACCTATATATTGAGTTGATAAAATTCAACAAAAATAACGGATTTGTAACTTTAATAATTATATTTATTTCATTCACAAAAACACATTGTAATTCTAATATTAACATTGGACAAAAAACATTAATACAAAACAAGCGACAAGTACAAACTCAACAATGAAAGAATTGGAGTAGAGAAGTAACTTTAGATTGGGAAAAGTTTGTTCAATGTAAACTGATTTTAAATTTCTTGCATCTAACATAGAGGAGAAACTACTGATGTTGCCATAGACACTAATAAATTATAATTATTTCTGGCTGTATGACTGTAATTGCTTTTTTAAGCACTGACTAATCCGCTTTTTACTACTTGATATTATATACAAATATAATTTATAAAAAATTCAAAACAAGTCATTTTGTGCTTAATCGTAAATTAAAAATGGAGCTGCCGTTGGACTAGATAAGAATACGTCAATAAAATATGAACACATCGATGCACCTAAATTAATCGATTAAAAAGTAATTATAAGAGTGTTTAAATAACATTAAAAAAGTATAATTTGACACTTTAAAATACTGAAAGGCACACTTTGCTCGAGACAACTCTCGGATATAAAATTAAAAAGCTTATAATAAGGCACACAGATTCAGATCGAATAATCTCCGACGTAAGGCACGGGTTTTACTTAACCTATAACTATCAACTAGCCGGTCGCGGACGAAACTCACCCGGGCAGATCACGTGACACTTTAGGAGCCACGCTAAATACTTCGTGCGATATAAAACATCTCCACGTTAAAATATACTATCACATAATATAATATACATACAGAATATACAAGGATCACTAGATTTCGGGCAGTCGCATGAATGTCATAAGCTCGTTCGATTTTTTGCTCCTCTTAGAATATTAAAACAAGTTTTGAGCAAAGTTGGACTCAATTTACGATCGATCGATCGATTTTTAAATTTGAGCACGAATAAAATTCGACAAAATACTGAGATACGAGGACGCGCAGCACATCATATGAGTCTGGACCGCTTGAGGTACTGCAGCAGCACGAGGTGCAGGAAGCGGTACTGCTGTACGCTCTGAAGCAGGGACGCTCGCTGCTGGTGCAGCAGCGACACCGTGCGCGGGATGTCCAGCTCCTGCGGGCGGGTGGAGGCGTCAGTGCGTCCTTGCGAGAACGCGTGTGTGTGCGCGTGCGCATGTGTGTGGGCGTGCCGTTACCTGGTTGGTGTCGAGCACGTGCAGGAGCAGGTGGGCAGTGAGCGCGACGCCGGCACCGCGGCCGCACAGAGCGATGGGAGCGTTGCGCGTCAGAGAGCGCTCCGCCGCCGCCTCCGCCTCGCACGCCTGACTGAGCCCATTGATCTCCGATATGAAATCTAATCGGAAATGATTAAGTAAGTGCGTCGGAGATAGCAACGTATGGTCGTACGTGGGCCACGTTCCTACCGAGGAAGCCGGGCACCTCGGCGGGCCAGGTGCAGCGCACATGCCACAGCTCGCGGGAGCTCCCCGCCACCCCGGGCCCTCCCCCGCGACGCACCGACACGCGCCGCGAGCCTCCCCACGACGCCACCGACCAGTCCCCGCACGACACCTGGAACTGCAGTCATGGGCTCCATATTAGTAAAATAATGTTGGTACGTCATAAAATTAGAGCGTCCATCGCGAGGGTCCGTACCTGTCCGTAGACTGCTGTCCGCCGCTCGTCGGGCAGGTAGCGCGGCGGGTCCCCGTCCACCAGCGCCAGCACGCGCGCCCCCACCTGCCACACGCACTCCCACAGCAACGAGGCCTGCTCGCTCGCCGTCGCCTGGATCAACACGTAGAAGCGCTGGGAGCTGCCGACTGTCATCTGAAATCAGACGACCGCGGAATGAGGATCGATCCAGGATTACGGCCGGTTGCCGGAGATCACCGTCGAACGTTACACGGTGGCCTCTCCGTCGGCGAGGTCACTCACGGTAATGTGCGAGGCGTCGATGTACCCGTGCGGGTTCCCGGGCGTGGGATGCAGGCGCACGCGGTTGTCGTCGTAGGGCAGGCCGTGCTGTGCGTCGCTGGCGAAGGTGGTGGTGGTGTGCGCGGTGGTGAAGGCGGCTCGGTGGTCGCCGGTGGGGTCGCGCGCCTTCGGGATCTGAGAGAACGAAAACGACAGCTGCTCGTCCGACATCTTGCGCTCCAGCAGCTGACACTGGAGGGGAGAAGTGAACATTATTTATCTACAAAATAATTACATCTAAGCTACATAATCTGTACAATGTGTTCAGTTCTGGTTAAAGATCATTCATTAATTTTACCTTTCATTAAATAATAAAATATTTAAAACTTGTATCGGTTCTCTTTCCAATAAGTCATACTTTTTAAAATTTCTAAAGTAATCTAGTAATCCGGGCTTAATATTTTATATGTAAACGGAGATGGTTAGTTCATTTCTGATTCCAGCTGTTGTAGCTTTTGCACCAGTGCGTTTCATTTAAATAATTATTTACTTTTATATACCAACACACACATCATATTTATTTAAATAAGCTTAACATGAGTATTCATTTTTAAAAATACTTTTAAATTTACAGAACTATTTTACAGCACAGTATTGTTTTGTTAATGCATTAAGAAATCTGTTTTAATTATAACATCATACAAGAAATACAATTATCTCACCAGAGTCTCCTTGGTAATACTGGGTGGTAATGGTTGAAATTTGGGCAACCCGGTCGACCATCGATGCTTATTCGCCGTCTGACCGACTTTGGCTCTATCTCTACCAAGAGTAGCACTCTTTACTTCGACATTCTTACTCCTCCCCATAAACATGCCCCATCTCCTTCTCTTCTTTTCCTTCGCGCTAGTCTTACTCCCTTCGAGTTCTATGCTGGTGCTGTACGTCGAGTTCAATATCGAACTGGACAAAGCACTGTCGGTGCTGTGGGAGGTGTTGCCGTCATGTACATCCGAGATGTTTATCGACATCACGTTATCGACGGATTTGCTTATAGTGTTGTTATTAGATACTCTGTGCGTCGATAAACTGGTGTAGGGCGTCTCATCGTAATCCTTCTCGTCGTTTTTTAGTGATATTCGATCCAAGTTCAAGGTTACGTTATTCGAGTCGTGTTCGGATCGATCGGAACTCTCTCTCGGCACACTGGACTCTCTGACTCCTTTGATGATCTGCGCGTTCATGTAGTGGGAATCGTTATCCAGTTTGGGAACGAACGGGACGTCGATTTTTATATTTCCGTAGTCGTTAATAATCGGATGGCTGCCGTTCCTCTCGTTGAGTCTCGCCAGCTCGTCGGTGGTGGTGAGACTCTGCGCTCTCTCCCTCATGGTCCTCCGTTCGGCCTGCCAGGGTAGAGGCACGTTCTCGTATATCGGTTCCTGAGTCTCGCCGTGTCGGATGGAGGGCACCACCACGTGGCGCTGGTAGGATATCCTCCTCACGGGCATCGAGTACATTACGTTTCCTCTCTCGTCGTAAACTTTCTGTATGTCGTCGGAGACGAGGTGCGGATCGATAATGATGTGATTGGGTTCCAGGACGGACGCGAGGTTGTTGAAGGTGCCGTGGGTCGCCGGCAGGATATTTGCCCGTCCGTAATCGACCACGCCGTGGGGACTGACGTAGCCCAGGTACTGTCTGCCGAGAGCGGTCCTCGTGGAGACCAGGTCGGGACTCGAGCCGGAGACGTGGGAGTCGATGTAGCCCCCGCGGTAGCCGAGCGCTTGACCCGCCACCGCCAAGTCTGGGGTGGAGTTGGAAGCCAGGCCATTAGAAGGGTAGGGCGGGGGGGGCTTGTATACGTTGACGTAGTGCAGCGCGCGGTCGGCCTGCACGGGGTAGTTGCCGACGTACTTGAGGCCGTAGGCGTAGTCGTCGGCGGGCGCGGTGTGGCGCGTCACGTCCGGAAAGTGCGCGCGACGAACGTCGGGCTGCGAGCCGGCTCCGACGACTCCGATGCGGGCCCCGGCCGCCAGGCCTCCCCCGGCGCCCCCACCGATGCCTCCGCCGACACTTCCCCCTACAGCACCGCCGCCACCGTACTTCTGCTGCACCGCCGTCTCGTAGTCCGGCGCCGGACGGTAGACCGGCAGGAGCGCTCTGGAGGATTGAACTCCTAATATTTAGCAAATCATTTTAAAGGTGGTGGAGTGGTTGCCAGACTCGCATGCTGCTCGTGCGCGGTACGGCCCCCTCGCGGAATCATGGTTAGAGGTGGCCGTTGTGTTCGCTTTCTCGAGGCAGGTCCCGATGTTCATAATTCTTACCTACTCCCGAGCGCTCGTGTCTCGGCCAATTCGAGGCAGGAGGCGGAGCGCGCGCGGCCGGCGGTAGCCAGCGAAGCCCCGCACGGAGACAGCTCCTCACGGCTCTCGGACAGGCCGTGCTCCTGCACGCACCGGAAAGATTAGATCGAATTTTGAATAAAAATATAAAAAAGACAGACATCTTTGATCAATTATTTTTGGGATTTTGCGAAAATATAACAGACGATAAAAGATCGAGACCATCCATGGTCGTAAATTAATATAACCGGTGAAAACAAAAATTAATACCTTTTGTTCGTTCATTCATCATTCATTCAAATTTCAATTTCTCCGTTAGTTAATTACATGAGAAACAATAACCCCGCGCAGCCTAGCTAGTTTTTTCCGTGTAGACGCTATCTATTCATTAAGCACGCCACTCACGACACGACCCGATAGCTCGGTTTAATATTCAAATTAATTCATTTTGATCGCGTTCGTTCGACGAACACTTCAGTTCATTGAAATTAACCAACCTATTAATCTTATATAATTATTGTGATACAAAATGTACCTGTTAGAATTATATTTATAAAAATAATCAGCTTTAGACTTATGGCTATTAATGAAATGGCGATGTAAAGGGCATTCCAGCTTCCTATTTGCATGACTCGAGAGTTGCCACGCTGTATATCTCAACTTACTAACACAATAGACTATATAGATTAGGTTTTCGTGAGAAAATGTCTCTATTAAAGAAAATGTTATAAGTTCTACTTTAAGCCTGAACTAATTAATATTGCAGACACGTCCATGAGTAACCGGTAATTTATTTAAATCATAAAGACTATCTAGAACCATCTATCCTAACTTTAATTCGAAATAAATTGGATTGTAATTTCGGCCAAATACAGCCCTTACCTGTAAGGTTTGATAAAGTTGACCAATCTGATAACCTTGACACGATTCCGTGTCGTCAAACTGTTAATCCTTATTGGAATTAATTTATTTTAAATCAGATTACATACAATGTAGAAAACAAAATCCTCGTCAATGTGTATTTTTTATTTTCTTTGATCGCGTGTCCGATACATGTTTCGTGAATATTATTTCTATGAACAAATTTTAAATAACAAACATGTATCTATCAATCAAGTATCAATCAGAAATTGTTCAGTAAGCCATGACAGTTTAATGATAATTTAATTATTTCTGAGCGACGGGAACGTATGTGTGCATGTTAGCACGCGACGCTAAACGGTAGCTCCGGAACTCATTAGTGAACGTTTGAAATATAGTTTATTGTTTTTATTTATACGTTAATTTAGTTAACCATTTTACATTAACTACATATTTCTATTTTCTTCTGTCATAAGAAGAGAATCTTCTAGAATTCTTTATCAAATCGCATTTTTTTTTGTTTTACGAATTGTTGTACAAATTCAGATCCTAGCATTAATAATATCACAGGACAATTCACACAAATTGATCTAACCCCTAAGTAAGCAAATTATTTGCTTGTTTAACACAAGCAAATAATTTGCTGTTGGAGAACGATACAAATACATAGAAATTCACATTATTAATACTGCGAATATATTTAATAAACGACTAAACCCAGAAATACACACATCTATGCTATCACATACGTGCACTATCCATGTCGGGAATCAAACCCGACCCCCTTTGCGCCGCTATACGTTAGGCGTATGTCACTCTACCAACGGGGCGATTGGCCATTAATCAGTATAAGCATTGTCCGCAATACGTCCCGGAACTATATAAACTTTAAAAGCTTCCGAAGTACACCTGCACTGTTTTCTGACCTGGAATTTGGGCCTGGGCTCGTCGACGGTGGTGCTGAGCGCGGTCTGGTGCTTCATGTAGAAGGTGTGCTGGAGCACGCACATACGCCACACGTACTTGCCGTCCTCGGGACTCGGTAGTGAGAACGACGCTGAGTCCCGCTGCTGGCACTCTACGCTGAACGTGCGCTTGTGGTTGATGACATTCGTGATGTCCATCCAGCTGGAAACGAGCGATCCGATTGCGAGATAATCGGATGTTAACTTATCTCTAATATTTTCATAATCATGTTGTCATGTCATGATTAAGTAAAACGAAAACAATCGGGAAAGTAATGCGCAACTTTAAAATCAACGACCAAAATCTACAGAACTAGTTTAGGAACCGCTTAGGGATAAAATAAAAAAATAATAATCTTTATTATATCTTCTGGGCACTCGTAATACATTCTTCTAAATTCCCATCTCTAGATAAGCGGGTGGGGAGGTCTTAGCCCGCTTTTCCATAACAAAAAATCGGAATTCACTAGAATTACCGATAAAAATGCGGAGTATCGCTGGTGTCTGTGAGCACGCGAATGCCGGTCAGCGAGATCGCAATGGTGACCTCTGTCTGGTCACGCTTTTCTTTGGCCGCGAACATCTCCTGGCCGTAGCCGCGGAGCTGCTGACAGGTCGTGATGAAACCTTCTTCTGCTTGAGCCTGGTAATGACATAATGTACACTATACCTAAACTTATCTAAAATAGGTACATTTATTTGTAGTTTTGTTTAACAATATAGCCAACAAGCAGATAAATAAAATGTGCTTATCTTGTAGTCTCTAAACCTATAAAATATGTTTATGAGCATAATGATATTATTTTTGTGTCAGCAGTATTAAACTAGTTTTATGAATTTCTTATAGATATTATAACAAAATAAAGTGGATTATACAAGCCGTATAAGATAAGATATAGTGTAGGTGAATGTTCAGTGATCCTAAAATTAACCATAGCTGTGTGTCTGGCTAAAATCCGTTAATTTTGCATATACAGTCTTAACTCTATATAACAACATTGAAGGGACTATACATTTTTTTATATGGCTTTATAAAGGGTTGTCATTAAGTGGAGAGAAGAAGTAGATACTTCTTTTAATTATTTTTTTCTGATATTCATATGAATATCAGAAAACTCTCAATTCGAAAAAAATAATTTCAGAGTAGTATTAGTACAATCTTATTTGAAAGCAATAGCTTTCAAATAAGAATAGCTTTCAATGCAATAGCATAGAGTCTATTATTTTACACCCCATATCATCGTATGGAAGGTAAGTTAACCCAGCCAAAACCAAGCCTAACTTTTGAAAATCAATAAATTTTAAAATTCAAGTTTTCTCATACAAAAATTTATTTGTTACTTCTGAACTGGCATTACCTTACAAAATACAGAGTAAGAAATAACAGAGCATATTTTTTTTTGGTTTGTTGCTTTTGTTAATTATCAAGATTTGTATAAAGTCGTAGAACAAATGTTGTTGTCATTGATGTAGAGGCTGCCTTCAAGAAGTGGCCAATTAATTACAATGAACCATGTGTAATAATGAATAATAATAATATGGCTTGTTAAATATTTTTTTAGTGTTGTTGTTTATTGTTTTTCTAACATTTCAATTAACTTAAAGAGTTTAGTACATCACTGAATATATAATCCACATTAAAAAAGTATTAAGATAAGATAACAGTAAAAAGGATTGTTAAATATTACTCATATTAACGTCATTACATGAGGTTGGTTTTATCATTATTATCACAATATTAAGATAACAGTATATTTATTCATGATCTGTTCATTGATATTATATATCTATAATATTGTAAGTTAAAAGTGATTATTCGCAACTAAAAAATACAAGTACCTGATACTACAAAAGTTGTTTCATTTATATCCACAGAGACACTTTAAATAATTGGTCTAAATTAGATTTTGTCTATAAATATTGTTCTAATACATCAGGCCGATATTATGTATTTATTTATGTTAAGACTTTTTTAATAATAACATACCTGTGACATGTTGTTCAAAGACATGTGATGTTGGATAACAGCTGCAGTCAGCCACTCAAGTCGACCTGTCTCGGCTAGACTACTGCTATCTATTATTTGACCACCATCAAGCATTTGTTTAGGAAAAGTCAGCAAATTCTTCAAATACTCTACAGTGTGCCTCTCTCGATCATGGTTTCCATACTCTGCTTGGCGACTATAGGATGCCAACACGACGGCTTGTTCGCAATCACAAATGATTCTACCTTCCACTAGATCATTCTTAAGCTGGAGAAAATAGTGATAACGGGTTACCTCATCTGTGATTAAACTCGTCCCGGATATCACATAGTACATTACACGTAAATACAATTGATGGGATGAAGCGTATTTGTCCAATTGGAGTTTTAATGGTCGGTCGAGTTGGACCCATCGCGGTTGTTGGTTCCGGTTTACGTATCGCAGACCGAAGAACTCTGGCTGGTTGATAGCCTGTCGCTGGCACACGTTGTCTAGGCATTCTTGCCCAGTGCTGTCCACCGACAGTGTGCAGTCTGCGACTCCTCCGTCTAGGAGCTCAACACTTATAACAAATAGGCTTTTAGACGCCACATTGTATTGCCGCGTTTTCTTCAACTTAAGCTTGAAAGGCATCTTCAACTTTACCCGGCCCTTATCCGTAATAACATTACGATTCACCAAACAAACGTTACGTTACATTTATGGCACAAGAATGTAGGAAACGATGCATCCGTTACGCGCGCCACATATTTATTCGGTTATAATGTGAACTGCAATTTGAGCTGTAAGAGTATGTTTGCTAAAATAAGCTAACGAAATAGTGACGTGTAAATATTAGTGCAAATTAATATAAAAATGCAAAATAAACACATCACATATAACAAGATCACAATATTGCGGCCATCACAATTGCCTTCACTTTTGACAGTTGACGTCTGACGACTGACAAGTACATCAAGTGACAATTGTGCTGCGCTGCCACTAGTAAAAAATTTAAAAAAAAAAATACCTGTAAAAATATTACCTTTTCTAAAGTTCAACGTTTACGTTTTACTGTTTATGACTAATTGTAACGAGATAAGCAAAAGGATTGTAAATGACTGAAATTTTTATGCAAGGGTTTTTTTTTCAATCAAATCGGAAAAAGACTTACAATGAACATATTGTACGGAATCACTATGATAAAAAAGTGACTTCTCTTTCAATGGTTTCATTTTTTGAGAGGGAACTTATAATATTGTCTATCTAACAATATAGATTATATTGTACATCTACATATCTATTAAGTCTTATTAAAATCGGAATCCTTTCGTAGTAACTAAGTAAAAATTAAAATTTTGTAATTTTTTTTTGTTGCCGACTTAAATAAAAAAAATAAAAGAAATAATAAAAAAATGTGTAAATAATTTAATTAAAAAAAATTGACAGTATTTTTACAATAATAAGTGAGAAAACTCACCAATTTCTTTACAACTAAATAACCACAAATATCTTTTTAGTTTTATTAACATTGTTTATGATGCAGCACTCTTAGTTTTCTGAACGTTAACCCAGTCTCTAGGTTCTTTAAGTACTTTCATAAGTTTTTCTTCTGGCGTGTTGGGTTTCGGTTCGTGCAAGTATTCCCATTTCTGTAAAAAAAATATGCAGCGATGTTAAGTTCGAAGAAAAAATAACGACTAACTAAATCGAGCAATATGTAATGAAAATTTTAATATAATATTCAGACCAAATTGTAATTTTAACATTTATTTCGTGTTCTTCAACAATCCGTCCCGTATATAATGAACTAGATTTCGACAAACCATATTAAAAACCAATTTCAAAGGGGTCACTGACCGCATTCAAAGGCAGCGACATAAGGATGGACTCGTAGCGCGCCCCGGGCGTGTGTAAACCGAACTTGGTTCCACGGTCGTAGATGAGGTTGAACTCGACGTAGCGACCGCGGCGTAGCAACTGCCACTGGCGCTCCGCGTAGCCGTAGCCGGCATTCGCGTGCTTCTGGACTGTATTAGGGTAACGATAGTCGTATAACTATACAGGGTTATTTTAAATTAGTTGACCACCTCTTACAGGCAGACTTTCTACATCAATTTTAACAACATTTATTCTACGACTTTGTAAAATTATTAGTTTTTAAAATTAGAGTTTTCCCATACAAAATTTATCTGTTGCCTCTGATCTGAAGTTAGCTCTGAGCGCAGATATGGCGCCCGGGCGTTGACTTTTCAAGCACTTCTTACATATAGAGTAATAAGTATTTTTTTTTGTTTCGTGTTTTTTGTGTTTAATAAGTCGTAGAACAAATGTTATTGGGATTTATGCAGAGAGCCTGCCCTCAAGTGGTCAACTAATTACAAATAACTCTGTATATTTAAATTTAAATAAATATAGAATAAAAATAAACCGATACGGGTGAGGATTCAAACCCGCGACCTCCGGGAAATTGTCCCGTCTCTCTACCAAACATTTTATAAGTGACAGTCTTTATCGGGACGGTGGTGACATCTTTTAGGCTTCTTTCTAAACCTAACCAATGTTTCTAACTTTGCAGTAGAGATAAATATTGAAAAGATGCCACAACAACACACAATTTAATGTTTAAAAATATCCTTAAACATGTATAGCCATGTTAAGCTTATATAAATAAATTAACAATATATTTCTTACATTTGCTTACACTGAATGATTGATCTTTGATAAGTAATAATAGTCTTAAAATTAATATGTTTTCCTTTTTGCTAAAATATGTTTTTTCTTTGCTTTAATTTATTTGATAATTACTGTTTTTTCAATTTAAGTTAATATTTTTTTTCTATTTAGTTTTGTTTTTATTTTCTTACATTGTAGCTAATATAATAACCATAACCAGTCATTTGGATTTATTGTATGTTATGGTTAGAAAACAACAACCATAAGTTTTATTTTTACATTATTTTAATATTGTTGTTGAGTTTGTAAGTGTGCGTGAGCGCCACTTTAGATAATTTTTGCTTATATATTTTTAAAAACAGTTGCAATACAAACATCGTCCTCATAACCCGTGTTTCATTAAATTACCTGGTTATCGACATCTTGGGTACACAACAAACAACCTTATAATCATATAAACAATTGTTTTAATTTTTAAGTTTACTATTTTTGTGCTATTTTTGTTTGTTTTCTTTTTTATTAGTCATAGTATAAAATTTAACTGTAACTTCTACAAATGCAATCTGTAGCATTTACTCATGTGTACTTTTCAGATTTTGTGGACAGCCACCCTAAAATTGTATGTTAAGTTAGCCTATACTTGGTATATATATATACTTTGTAACTTATATATATCTAACTTATAGCAAAACAAATGTTTTTCATGTACCACGTTGGCTTCCTATGAAATAAATAAATAAATACTATACACAAATAAATAGTAAAATGTATACAAAATTATTAATTACCGATGGGAATGTAACTTGGTATGACCGCTTCGGCACAAGAAGTGACAAATTTGAATGCGCTTTGTTGGTCTGGATAGTCCACGTCGTCGAAGAAGATACCGCCCACTCCTCTCCGCTCTCCGCGATGAGGTATGAAGAAGTAGTCATCGCACCACTTCTTAAATCTAACAACAAAACATTATATAAAATGTTTAATGTAAGTTGTAAATTTAACTAAATTATTATTTTGAATAATTGTCTGAAATCAACTTGTCCTTTTTATAAAAAATTGGAATGTAATAAAATAATGTCAGTCATCGTGGTGATGAGTGTGTAGTGTGTACTGCCAAAAAAACTGTTCAGAAAAGGCGATTTATGGTTTTTTAAAGACTACTTTATATTATTTGCAACGTAGCGACCTCAATACATAAAAGGAAGTCTCGGGGATTAAACTAGAAAATACCTAGTTGGCCTCATACCACAAAAATAGATGCTGGGAATATCTAAAATTTCATTAATACATGGAATCTTCAAAATGATTGCCAGAAGATCAGCTGTTCATAACAAGTGGGCCAAGTAAAACTTTCATAACAAAGATGAGATGAATAGAGAATTGAGTCTAGAGATATTGCCAAATGTACGCCTATTTTGCGGATTTATCTCGAGGTATATCCGCAAAATAGGCTTACATTTTCATTGTATCGACAACGATATGACGTTTAATCTATAAGCAAGGTTATACTTTCTTATTAAAACTCTGGTGTTCGGTTGCTTAGTAACCAGGATTTTAGGATAAGCATCTGTTCTAATAAATAAATATGCGGTACCACACTCGTGATAACTTTGATTGGTTTATAACTACAGAGCGAGGATAACATGTATCCTTTCCCTTTGACAACAGCAGAGTAGAATGGGTAATATAGAGAACAGGTACCGAAAGGATAATATCGAGTATGTGTGTATGTGTGAGTGCGATTCATACTTGTCATAGTAGGTCGGGTCATGGTCCTCGCAGGCTTGTTTGAGGGTGAGGTGAAAGTGCTCGGCGTCTTCATCGTTGAGGTAGTATGGCGTGAGGTCTGTTCCACCTCCGAACCACCAGTGTACCTCTGGAATGAAAACGACAAAATAGATAATAAAATATAAACTAGCATTCATATATATAGATATATCAAAATAACAATAATCTCACCGTTTTTATCCTGGACCTCAAAGTACCGATAGTTGAAGTGTATAGTTGGCACCATGGGATTGCGCGGATGGATTACAGCGCTAACACCAGCCGCGAAAAACGGGAGCTCCTTGTTTTCGAAGTTTTTACCCCTACAATTTTGTTTAAGTTTTAAATTGTACAAGACTATCTCTCTGATTAACTTATAACTTGCAATGTGTTTATAACAACCTTTAAATACACTGTTGTTTATTAATTATTTTGATAATCAGTTATATTGTTTTAAGAATAGAAATAAAAAACAACCTGCTTTTCATCTGTTGTACGGCAGGGGGTGGCAGTATCCCTGACACAACGGATATATTAACCCCCGCCTTTTCAAATACGCGGCCATCTTGCAGCACGCACGTTATACCCCCACCTCCTTCTTTACGTGTCCAACGGTCCACTTTGAATTTTGCCTCCTAAATTAAAATAGGATAGGGATGTAAATTTTATTTGCAAATATCTGTTGTTTCTATTTTAACATTAAATTGAAAGTTATCTTTGTGGTTCTTATACTTATATATGAATTACATAATTATACAATATTGTTGTTAGTACCACATTATAAATTATATCCGTACCGGGGAAGGCAAGAAAATGTCGTTGTCAAAATCAAAGTCATCTGTTGTTTTTTCATCTGCCCATGCCTACAATAAAAGAAATATTTTTTCTGGGAATCCAAAACTTGAAGGAGATTATTTATCATAGAATGAATGAACATTTCCTTTTTTATTTGCAAGATTTCACATTGCTTTTCATATTATATTTTTGTTTGATTTTGTAACATGTATGACCATGATGTAACTTCTAATAAGAACATGTTGCTTTTAAGGAATTTTAATTACAGAGTAACATTTTACCTCATCTTCTTCTTTCTCCAAGGCTCTACAGAATTCAGCCTGTATCCTCATGATTAGCAACTCCATCTGTGTCTTCATATCATCCTGGTTCTTCTGCAGCTCATTCAGTGGAGTGATTGGTTCAGCCATGTAGCTTTTAAGTGTTATAATCTCCTTCATCTCGGCTTTGTTTTGTTTGTACTGGGTATAAGCTACATACCCAGCACCTAATATTGCGGCACAGTAGTAACTAAAGGTAGATTTTTGTTCAATATTATTTTATTAATATTTATTTATTTTTGAGATTTTAATATGTTTCTTGTTGTTGTAAAAATAATTATGGTGAAGTCATTCATAACATTGTGTAACGCTTTTAGTAAGTCTTGTCGAGTTTATTATCGATAGTTTATCTTTAAACTGATAAACCACAATGACTTTTTATAAAGAAGGTTAAACTTCTAGCCCAATATTTTTTTTTGTTCAGTCACTAAGCAGGTTAAAGCTGGCATAATAACAACAAATTGTTATGTACAATATGATTTTAGGAATACATGATATACAGGTTTTGACTTTGTTTATTTAGATGTGCAACGATACCGGTTTAGTATCAACAACACTTACGTTACTGGTCGATTTCTGATTTTTCTATAGCTTCCTACATAACTGAGAGTTTTGAAGCTCCTCACTGCCACTTTAAACGACATTTTGCTATATTATTTTGTTTTATAACCCAAAGAAATAAGTTTACTTTCGCGTTCTAACTACCGAATAAAAATCAGATATTGAACCTACATTTAAGTATTGACATTTGACTGATTCCGAGCTGTCATTAGTCAAATAATTTTCAAAACGTGACATTAGTGTGACAGTTGTGATAGCAATAGCATTGTTTTTACGGGCAGCGCCTCCTGGTGGATGCGGTCGGAGGTGCCTATCAGCTGTAATTTGTAAATTTTTACTCCGCAAGGCTAGAACCTACATGCGCAATATGCGTTCATCTCTTTCCGTAGCACGTGCGGAGGGATCGATCGGTCTTGTCGCGCTCTCTCCGGTTAGTCCACGGCAGTTCGTGTGACGGCGCGTGTCATCGCGGAGCTCTCGAGTGCGCGTGTGTCGGATCCCCGGTATCGATCCGTCGGCAGACCGCATTGCCGTACATTCCGGAGGCGGTGCCTCGCCTAGTTTTCGTCGATTGTCGGCGTCGGCGGCGGCCCGGGCTGCCCTGCGCAGTAGCGGCCGAACGGCGCGGGAGCGACCGACCTCCCTACTGCCGACTACTGCCAAAACCGGCTCGCTGTCCGCGGCGGACGGCTGTGATGTAGCCGAGGCCGGCGTGCGAGCGGCCTTCGGACAAAGGATCCGCGCGATACGTCATTCGCGATGAAGAAGTTCACTTTCAAGGGGGTGCTGGACGGGTTCCGCAGCTCGGTGCAGGCAGCGCCTCGCGGGACGGAGCAGGAGATCCAGGAGACCCTGCGCCCCGATCACTTCCAGATTAAAAAGGTAAGTGATGTTAACGCGAGGTCGAGGCGGACTGGTGTGTCGTGTGGCGGGGAGCACGCTCGAGTGGTGGTGTATTTATGAAATCGTCTACCGGCTCGCAAGCCGCAGCGAATAGCGATCTAGCTCGCGTGTACAATGTTGTGTAAACTACGGTCCGTTGACACGACATTCGACATGCCTTCCAACCAAAACATTAAGATTGATAAGCGTTTTATTAGAAAACGCATTAACGTAGATAACGTGAGATAGTAGAGGAGGCAATTTAATGTAGTGATGAGTCAAAGAAACAACAAAATTACATTGTTCCGAAGTTAGTATGAGAGCTGACGTCACCCTGCCCTTGGCCGTGCAATCTGTTAGCACTGTAATCTCTACTACTAGCCCATTGGCAATTCGAAACCTTCTCCTACTCGCCTAATTACGGTATATATGAGAACCACACCGCCCGTTGGAACAATAGCCGAGGCCTTGTAGGTGGCAGAATTGCGTTGATATTGAACTGATAAGAGATAAGATAAATATTGCACTCAATAATACGTAAGTTTTTCAGATCTGGAATTCTGGAATGAATTTTTATATATTACAAATAACTTTTGTTATAAGGTATTAATTATTTTATACATTAAAATAACAATTCAGGGGAAATCTATGACTTATCAAAGTCGATAGTCTTTATTTACTTATTAAATAATATCATTGAAAAGAGTTTAAAAGTTAATACATTAAAAAGTTAAATGAAAACTCTTTGTAAATTAAGTAAGTAATTATGTTGTCTTATAATTCCATTAAACAAACTAGGTCAAGGTAGACTAGCTGAAAAACTACACCGTTGAGACGAGACGGCGTGCGATTTACGTTTTTAAATATTTTACTTTAACGGCCATTTTGTTTATAGCCATCATATTTGTGTCAGTCAAAAGCCTATTTAAAGGAAGACACGAAAACAGTTAATTATATATGTATGGAGCAGCATTTAATTAGTTTAAGCATGCCTTTTCGATAAATTATAATAATATTTATAGTCTAAAATTAAATTACAAAAATCAATTACTTTTACTGTAATTTGATGTTCGAGTCAGCCTAACATCTTTTCAACATAAAAATCTCTTTGAATCTTTACATTTCTTGTGAATAAATATCTAGACATTTGATCTCTAAAGCAACCTTTAAGTCCTTCAAATATTTACCTACTTAATTATATCCGAACCAATGTTGAGATAAAAAAGAAATCTAAAGAAAGAAAGAAAGATTTCTTCAAGAAAGCAATTAGGTTGATAAATTTATCGGAGTAATTAATTAGTTTGACTGTTCGATTGATTATTTGTTTACTTCTAATTACAAATCTTATTTATTTATGTACATACAATTTAAATTAATTAGTATTCTATTAAAATATCATAATTGTGGTATTTCAGGTAAAATTTTTCAATATCCATTTTCATAAATATATTGTTTAGTTTACACTAACATATGACATGTTCAGTCCTTGTTTACCAAAACATCTTTAAACGGCTTAGTAATTGTAGTTAGAGACTACAAGCTAATAACGAATTCGACTAGTAGGTAAATAATATAAAAGTAAACTCAAACACAGAAACTGAATCTGATATTGAAAAATGTAAATAATAGTAGTGATGTTTGAATATATCTTTAAACATGTATAGCCATGTTAAGTTTATTTAAATTTATATAGATATAGAATGAAAAATAAACCGACACCGGCAGGGATTTGAACCCGCGACTACTGGGACGGTTTCCCAGTGTCGCGGGTTCGAATCCCTGCCCGTGTCGGTTATTTTTCATTCTATATTTTATAAATAGTAGTGATGTTTAAAACTATATGATTTTATCTAATACAAAGATGGCGGTCTTCTAATATTCATATATTAAAATCATAAAAGTGACTTTTATAATATATTTTAATTTATTAATAAAAATATGGCGGTCTTATATTACTCATAATTTTAAGTTTCGTTAAAAAATCAATTCATAGGAGTATTGAATATTTAATATATCCCTAGAGTTTTTTTATAACGACTTGGACGTCAAATATTTACTTCATTTAGTAATGGACCGTCTGATACGAATATTTCAATATCGTAAGATGTTTTATGAGAAATTTTAATAAAAAATCTTTCAGCTTTGTAAAAATATTATAAATATTTTATTTTCAATGAATCATTTCTTGATAATAATTGAAATAGAAGCCGTTGGGGAGAAAAAGATCTTGTATTTTGATTAATAATAATTTTAATAACGGTTTTAATTTTACTTTCTTCATGAAAATAAAAATATTCTGATATGAAAACCATTAAATATGCCAAATTAGAAATTAGGCCTTAGAAATTAAGCCAAAAATATATAAAATTTCATTAAAATTCGTTCATTAGTAATTACAATTTGAGATAAAAATTAAAAATAATTTGGGAGTAATAAATCGTACCTATTTGTGGACTGGGCAATAATAACCATGTAAAATTTGATCAAAACCGTTCGTTATATTGTGAGGCTCGAACAACAATATACAGTATTCAAAATGTGGTTAAGTAATTAAAAAAAAAATGTATAGATCAAATTAATCCTTGGTTTATTATGAATTAGAATTTGAATTATTAATCAAACATTTTTACCGTTAAACGAAAATAACCGTTCCTGCAAAATCATTATTTATTAATGTTAATCTTCTGAAAATCGGTTCAGTACTTTTATACATATTTAATATTTATATACTGTACGTACTGTATAATTAATCTTTATTAAAACTGAATATTGTATTGACTAATATTGTAATATAAAAGTTGCAGCAAAAAAATTGCAACTAAAGAAGCATGGCACATTTATATTTTTCTAGAACTTTATTTCCCAAGAGTAAGCGTTGCAACAAATGTGCTTATTAAAATTCAGTTCAACAATTTCAAACCTACGACAATTATATTCCATCCCATACTATGGTATCGTAACAGTTTCTGTAACAAATACATCACCTTTAATATGTATCAAAATGTTCACGAAACCTGCTTTTTGACGACTTTTTCAATGTTTCTAGTTGACTTATTGCTGCAATATTGAGATGTATTCATAGAGTTATAATACATAGAGTAGGGGGGAGTCAGCCCTAAAATAGTAGGAAAATGTGTCTACCTAGCTGTCACTCTTTTTTGTGTAATTAGAGAAAGATAAGATAAATATGAGTATCTCATATTCTCTTTATTATTTGTTAGACACGCACAATCACAGGCATGCTTATGGCTTACTCTATGTATAATAACTCTATGGATCCAGATGAGATCACTGTCGCCATGTGATCATCTCCGCTATATATTAATGTAACGTACGTGAGGAGAAACTACGTGACGCTATCATAGTAATTTCATTAAACGTATATGTGATAACTAAGATCATAATATACTTATTTGATTTCCTTATTTATCTTCAACTTATGTTGGTACTAGTTTTATGAATGCGTTAGTTTATTATACAATTGATAATGAATATTTAGTTTTACTGTACGTAAATATATATCAAACGAAAGGTACACTTTTATTTAAACTACTTCAAATAAAGAAGGTTTTCAATTCGACTGTATTTTTTTATTTGGTACCTCAGAAATGTCGGCTGGGTGAACTGATTTGATGAATCTTTTTTATTTGAAAGATAGTGCTTTTCTTGTAGTTTTATTTAAATTTTGTCCAGTTATGCTAATGGTATTCATAAGATAACCATATAAGTCTTCTATTTGCATTAAGTATGTGCGACAAAAGGACAAATAACTCAACATCAAGCCAAACAATTTTGATGATTATTTTTTATAGACCATATTAACTTGTTTTGTTTTTTTTAATTTAGATTATTAAAAAAATACGCTACGGATTTTCAATAATTTGACTTTCATATTCAAAAAACGGTAATATCTTTAGTTTATTTTTCAAGTTAATAGGAATTATCTTATTTTAACAATTGTAATGTACAGAATAATAATTAAATATAAATCTATGTTTTTATTTGTTTAAATTTCGATAATTAAAATAATACGCTACGGTTTTGCAATAATTTAATTTTCATATTCAAACAACAATTATATTTTTTGTTCATAATTCAAGTTAACATGATTGTTTAAATTTTTATTATAATCACTTAAAATGTTATTAAATATATTAATCTGTATATAGTTTAAATTTTCGGTGATAGTATTAACAGTTGTGGTCTGCGGTCTGTGGAAGGTGTGCTTACCATGCGTGTTCACTAATTCAGTTGGATAGATATGTACTTATATTATGTACTAGACGTTACCCGCGACTCCGTCCACGTGTTTATTGACAATGTTTTTATCTCTTTAATTTTTTTTAACTTACCGCAAAAAAAATAAATAAATAAATAATAAAAAGTATCCTATGTTACATTAATACCTCCAAAGGTATGTGTACAAAGATTCATAATGATCGGTTGAGTAGTATTTGCGTAAAAGAATTACATTACATTCCTTCATTACTTATATAAACATTTATAATATTAGTAGCATTATTTGATACTTTATTTATGTTTATGTATTGGTTATTTGTCAAAATCAGTCTTCGGTTATAGAAAACGAAATAAACCCACCATATTAATTATACTAGGTACTCCAGGCTACCTTTTATCATGTATATTATATTACAATATAATTATAGGTTATATAAACAATAATAATCGCATAATCGTAGACTTATATCTGTAACTGCAGGTTTTTCTAGGATTTATTTTTATAAGTTTATTTAATTGTAGTGATGTGTTTCTATTCCTAATATAAATTGAAATAATAATATATTTTAGTTACTTCAATATTGATCTTGAATTTATTGCTTCCAAGGAGATGTTATTTTTTTTTCAAGTTTTCATTTCAGTTTTCAGTGCATTCAGTAATAAAGCAAAGTCTGATTTAATAACGTTCTGAGATAAGTTAGATCATAATTGTTGGGTCGGAGATACAGTTTGACCTCCTTGCAGCATCCTACAATAGAGTCAATGAAAAAAGTTTTTATTACTATAGAAATGAAGTCGCTATAAAAGATAATAGCAAATAAAAAATAGCAGTTATTAATAAATTTATATTTTATTAGTTATATTTTTCATTGTATCATGTTTGAAAATCTATAAACATGTATAGCCATGTTAAGGTTATTAAATTTTAATTAAATATTTAATTAAAAATTTGACCGCCCCGTTGGCCGAGTGGTTAGCGCAGATGCCTAACGTGTCACGGCTCAATGGGCCTCGGGTTCGATTCCCGGCGGAGACAGGCATTTATGTGATGAGTATAGATGTCTGTGTTTCTGGGTTTGGTCGTTTATTAAATATATTCTCAGTATTTATATGTGTATTTCTATGTATTTCTATTGTTGTCTAACACCCTTAACACAAGCAAATAATTTGCTTACTTAGGGGTTAGATCAATGTGTGTAATTTGTTCTGATAATATTCATATATTAATATTCTGATCAGGGTTTCGAATCCGCGACCTATCGGAAACCGTTCCGTCGCTCTATCAATAGAGCTACCGTACCAAGCTTATGATAATGATATATCTATCATAAACAGATTGATGTCTGTATGTTTTGTGTTTATTTATTTAAATTATGTTATGTCCTGTAAAAACTGAGCATGGATTCTGTTTAATAAAAGTACTAAATTGATGCAAAGAAGTTGTTTAGAATATACAGAACTTCTTTCTTTCATATCCTCTTTTGAAGAAACTTTTAGTATTATTCTCATTTCACCTTAGGGTATTAAACTAAAGAAGAAAATGTGTTGAATTTTAACATTGCTCTTGCAATCAAAATAGACAAGTATTTAAGTTTTGAAACAAAAATAAAAGTTTTCCATCCTCGTGCTGTTACGAAGTTTTAAAATTATATTTATTGCATTCTACCAGCTGTCACACTGACCACTGAGCTGTAACACTGAATTGTATCACCCAGCTGAATCACTGAGCTGGATCCCTGAGCTATACCTCTGAGCTGTACTTCTGAGTTGTACCTCTGAGCTATACTTCAGAGCTCTACCTCTGAGCTGTACTTCTGAGCTCTACCTCTGAGCTGTACTTCTGAGCTCTATCATTGAGCTGTATCTCTGAACTGTATCACTGACATATAGGTTATTGAGCTGATAAAAAGCAATATTTTTAATTAATAATTCAGGTATTTTCTCTCGACTTCATCAAAATCATCTGTGATCGATATCCAAAGCTCATTTACATATTTTAAATATTTAACATTTATATGACAATATATTAGCATTTATCCTATTGCTTCTTCATAATTCATAGTACAATAGGCATATTTTCAGTTTAATATTATGATATTACATCAAATAAAGTACAATAAAAATGTCGGTTCAAAAGAATACCCAAAGTCCTTGACAAAAATATTTATGCGTTGCGTTCTTTTTATTTACACCAGTGTTAGTAGATGCCGAGATGAAGGAATTTGAACGTTGTGATGCTGTAACATTCATCCAGGTTTCTGAGATGAATAAAACATCAAACAAAAAGGAAAATATATTTATTTCAAAGCCTGCTGACATTTTACACTTCTCAAAATTAAGGAGTAATTGACAATATACCATGTAATGGAACAGCATCTAATTTCATTAAATTTTATTTGTTTCTTTGAAATTTTATGCTTCAGTTTTATTTATATAAATTTAAACCGCCTTCTCGCGTTAGTCGAGTGGTTGGTGCAGACATGAAACGTATCGCGACGCAAAGAGGCTGGGATTCGATTCTCGACAGGGACAGGCATGTAAGTGATGAGATGTTAATATATAGAAACTGATAGAAAGTCTTCAAATATATATTTTTAAATATTTAATTGGTTATTTCTTCTCAAAACAATTTTTCGTTATTAAACTGACTAAAATATTTAATAATCAGTGTGTGACTAGTCAAGGAGTCAAGATGTATAAAAACTATAAAAAAGGCCAAGTGCGAGTTGAAGTCGCCGGACGGTACCGTATATAAAAAATAAATCCCTTAAATATTTGTTTTATTTGGTTTTTAGTATTTCTTGTTTTAGCGGCAACAGAAATACATCATCTGTAAATTCAATTGTCTAGCTATCATGGTGCATGAGATATCCTGGTGACAGACAGGATATGATTCCGTTTTTATCCTTTGGGTACATAACCCTAAAAACATCACCAAATATCATTAATATAGTTAATTGAGTAAATCAACTCCATCGTGATATAAACGGGTTTAATTGACCGACCTCAGTCTGCTTTGTCTGAGTCACGGCGAGTTCATCGTGCTGGTTCCGTAGTCTCTTGGGGATCGTATATCTAATAAATAGTATAAAAATAACAATAAATAAGTTTAATAGGGTCCACTGGGACACCCACAACTATCGAAATGAGAATGCGAATGTGAAATTTTAGCAGAGAATTGACCAAATAGCCTTAAAAAATAAAGAAATAGTTGGTTCAATTACAATAGAGAAAGAACTGGCTTGAATAAAGAAAAAGTTGAATTAACTTTAATTATTTGATCTGCCTTACAATTAAGTCGTATCTTTCTATGTTCTATACCTAATAGGAAGTACTAAATAATATTTGTTTCTATGATAAATCTGTTTCCTTATAGATTAGTACTACGTAAATAGAAGCTACTTACGTCTTTAAATCAACATGTATGCGAAGTGGTTAACAAGTAGAAAATCTAAAAAATACATACGTAATAATACAATAACTCCGTTGGCACAGCGGCGGAAACAAAATCCCATTGGTCACAGGTTCAAAATGTGTTGATGAGTTTTCATAACATATTTGTTACAATATATTTATAAAATTATTTATGTAAGTTATGCAAATGAGTAATTTTCACATTATATATCATGGAGCGTGACGTCACTGGTCGTTAACAGTCTTGTGTAGGACCGAGGACGATGGAACAATACATTGATATTTGATGTATGAATAACAGATTGTCATGAAGCAGCCAAGATGAAGGATGTATATTCAAGACTTAAATTGTTCTAATAATAATTATATTATATTGACGTGTTTGCATGTGTATGTGCGCTTGAGTGTGGGTGTGTATGTGTGAGTGTGTGTAAGAGTGTGTGTTGAGACCCATGAACAGTGTGAGGTAGATTGTTTTGGAGTATTCTGAATGTTAACAACAGTTACATTATATAGTTAAATATAAAATCTGACAAATTTTATTACAAACTACTGTGTGTGTAGTAGTGTACAAATTAAATGCATCTTCTAATGATGTCATCTAAATATTTCCAACCAATAAAACAGCAATAAATATACCAAACGATAAATCTAATTGTATAAATACTCAGATAGTCCTTATATAACAACTGATTTGTAAATGCAAAAACACTGGTGTGTCATTTAAGGGACCTTCTATTTTCTGCATATTTATTAACAGTCTATAAATTACATAGAGAGATAGAGATACATATACATCTATCTCTATCTCTCTGTCTATCTATGTTAATTTAAACACAGTATATGTGTAATCAGTAGTCACGTACTAAAGTATTAGCAAATGGCGGGACACGCGTCGGCGGTCAGGTCAGGTCACGGCTATGTCATGGTGTCACAATAAACGTTTGTCCAAATACATCGCGTTATTTGATTTTATTTAAAATTAGACAAAGCTTATAAAAGTCATTTTCTTTTCTATTTGTTTTTTGTTGCAAGTTTACTTAATTTCTTATATTTTACGCGTACACGTAATAGTTTTAATCAAAAAAGCAATATTTGTTTATATAATTTTGAGATCAATTTTTTTACGTTTTATGTCTAATATCTATTAGATGATCTGTTAGTGAAGTGGTTAGTAAACCTGACGGCTGTGCCAAAGGTAGTTGGTTCAATCCCCATTTGGGACAGTTCGGTGTGATCCACAGATTGTTCTTCTGAGTGTAAAAAACGCACACAAAGTACACCCATGTGTGCGTTTTTTATATGTTTATGAAGCCCTCCGGCACAATATAATTAGTATAATATATATGGGAGTTGTCTTAAAAAAATGTATATATTAAATATATATCATAACACATAGACACTTATGATTTGTATAAATTTTGTGAAACATTGTAACCCTTAACATGTTTTATAATATTATCATTCGGTACCGACCTCGAAAGACATTTTCATTCATTATACATCCCTTCATATCTTGAATCGACGATAGGATGGAATTGTGTTTGACTCTATCACGAATGTTCTCAAATATCGCAATCATTTGATATCATAAAAAATGGATACGATGTAATCACGGGGCTTTCTTTTATAAAATTGTCGATTTATGTCTGTTATTGTTGAATTGTTGAAGATTTATGTCGTTGAATAAATACATATAATATATAGATGCAAAACGAAAAATAGGTCTATAGAACCCCTGTCAGTATAGGTTTATTTTTCGGGACCGGACTGGTTTAAATCCCTATTTGAACCCACGATCTCTGATAAACCGTCCCGTCGCTCTACCAATTACGTTATCGTATCTTACCCTACAGACGATCATATATAGAATGCTAAATTTACCGAGACGAGTAGCGATACGGTAGCTCAATTGCTCGAGCGGCGGAACAGTTTCCCAGAACTCGCGGATTTGAATCTGCCCGTATCATATAGTGTCAATATATATTTAATTTTAATACAAGTGGCTATATATGTTTTCATACAAATATATATATCATTGATTAAATAAATTGTCCATATTAAATATTGAAATCATTTGTTTTATTTGAAATATAAGCAAGCAATTTGTGTAATAGTAAATGTAAAGCAATTGATTCGTTAAGTAAAGGTTCTTTGATTAATGACCTGCTCTGAGTGATCCGGTGGTTTGTTTGTAAAGTACTTTATATATGTATATATATTCTTCATTACTCAGTCTAATGGCGCGTTAACTGTATATTCTACTTGGTATGCAAAACGAATCTGTACGTGTAATGAAAAAGTTACGAGAACACATTGAATATATCTTTTTTTTATCAAAATTACTGTTAAGGTTTAAGTACATACAGATATTTTTTTTTTATATTTAGTTTTTTCCTCAACAGCTATTAGATTTTGAGGTTGTATATGAGGTTAGTCAGAGAAAGTACGAATGATAAATAGTAATGAACAGAAATAATTGCTTTTAAGATTGACGTTTGTGAAACAGTGATCACAATAAAAATATATATATCTGGCTAAGTTTGTTGTGTGGTTCTTCTCAGACCAGGACGAAACCCTCATAGCTTTAACATTAAGATGGAAAGTGCTTTTACAGAAAGGCTTATTTCGATAAATCTGCATCGAAATAGGCTCTTCTGACACTTCCATGTTGACGTACACATTGATCACTGATTATGATTCTAAGTGAAAAAGATATAAATAAATAAAAAATAAATAAATAAATAAAATAATTGTAAATTGCAATCAACGTAGCGTGTAGGTTGTCGGATGTGACCGGACTATAAAATATTTAACTAGTTGAAAATATCTACATAATCTTTTAATTCATTAACTATCAGTGGATTGTATGGATATTGGTTTTAGTGTTCCGTACTAAAAGGGTTCAAACGGAACCTAAGACTCCGCTGTCTGTCCGCCTGTCTCCAGGCTGTACCTCATAAACAGTGATACATTTACAACTGATTCGTCACTGTTGCCGCTAGAACAACTAACATTACAAACAGAATAAAATAAATATTTAAGGGCGGCTGTAGACGCTACAAATACGATAGAAATATTCACAGAATATTTAGTTAAATGTATAATCATTAAAAAAAAATAAAAATTAAGAAAGGCCTATGTAACTTATTCTCCTTTTCATATAATAAACGCTGTTTATTGCCGTTTTATAGTTAATGGACAGAACCCTCCGTGCGCAAGTCCAACTCGCACTTGGCCGGAATTATTTAAAACAAAAGTCAATCCGTTTGTTTAATGCAAATTATTTAAAATGTTATAATAAAACTTAAGGTCTTATTCCAATATTCACTTTTAACACATTTGGAGAAAAAATAATTAAAAATATATTTATTTTTAGGTCAATCTGACTTTATAATAATCATAACATCACTGCACAAATTACACACATTGATCTAACCCCTAAGTAAACAATTTATTTGCTTGTGTGTGTTGCATACAAATATGCATTATAAATACTTCGAATATATTGAATAAACGACCAAACTCAGACGTTATATTTAAAGGAATGCAATTTAATAGAAAAATATATGTAAAAAAACCATGGCTATAAACAAGTCATTATTTAATATGACTGCCAGAGTTATCGGCGTAGTATCGTAGTGGAACAGCGGGTATGCGAAATATTATCGAGTGAGATTAGCGAACAAGGTCACCTAGGTTTTTGCGTATCATCAAGTCTAGAATGGAAAATGATTTACCTAGATGATGTTATGGCAACATTTTATCATTTTGCGTTGTATTAAAAAGGAAAGATGATATATAAACAGATTTTTCCAGTAATTTATATTATATATGTTGTAATTGTTATCTTTAGCAGTATTATTAGTCATCAGTTCCTGACTGTTATCTTTGATGATGCGACAGACAGAGAACACTGACTATTAAACTGTAACTACGAATGGTTTATTTCAATGAAATTATTTACTTCATGTACCAGAGCTTATACTGAAATAAAAAATATTGTTTTTTATCCCTATAAAGATATGTCTTCTGGCTAGCAAAAGTGATGGAAAAAAGAATTTGTAAAGGAAGAAATAGCTCCACAATAAATATAATATAATACATATACATACTTATAGATATATATGTATATTAATAATATAAACAATATAATGAGTGAATAATATAATGTATTGAAAAAGATACTAAAATAAACATATACTTACGAGCAGTATATAATTATCACGAATAAATAATAAATAATACAAATATGTATAGGGAGAGATATTTACAGTTGGATGTATAGGCAAATATTAAATATATTTTGATAATAATTACATATTATTAGATAGATATTCAATCCAAAAAAAAATAAAGAGCCCGCTTCTCGGTCAATGATTAAAAAGAGATAGTAGGTTTGTGTGAGGGAGACAAGAGATTTTCAACTGAAACTCAGGATACAAAGAATTGCAGAAAATATTAATATGATGTTTTAATATACTATTTTCAGTCTTTTATGTTTTACGGTTATCATGTTCCCGTGGAGAATTGATTTGTCTAAAAATAATCCATTATCCTTTTTTATGGTCACTTTGATGGAAATTACCCCTTGGCCATTTTTTCATTACGCGTCTATCTCGAGGGGATTAAATGGTTGTATTAAATATTATGATGAGTTTTATTGCTTTTTCAGACATTAATTAGAATCTCACCAAACAAACATATTTCTAAAATTATAGAATTCCTTTGTCGCCTAGGGCTTTACAAACATACTATAAGTAACAGATACAAAGTACACTCAGACTCGGAACAACAGTCTGTGGATCACACAAAGAATTGTCCTGTGTGGAAATCGAACCCAATATCTTTAGTTCTACCACACAAAAATATATATATTAAGAATGCCTTGATTATACTTATACAATTATTTATTTTATCGTGGCATTGTGCTATTAAAATACCTATTTTAGAATCCGAGGCTATGTTTTTATTTGTCACGACATTTTACTTCTTTGTTATAAAGAATTTGTATTTTCATTATTAAATTAGTTAATTATATTTGTTTGTGCGGCTTCAATAATAATTTGACTTGTATGTAATGTGATCTACATAATAAGACTAATTAATGTATGACTTTCATTTTTACTAAGAAGTTGTTGAAATTTATATACAGACTCAGATATGTGAATGTTTTATATTTCGTTTCTTCACAAATGTCTCATCTAATATAGGAATCAGGTTTGGATAGGATGTCAAAGTCAAAGTCCAAAATTTCTTTACTCCATAAAAGTGTTTTACATTAATTTGGAAACGTCACAATGAAACTAATATTGCAAATAAATAAAAAGGTAGATTATGGTATATTTTAGACGTTTTAAATAGTTTAGTCAAACTATCTATCTATCCTAGTAATAAATCAGTCTGCAGTCTATTTTATAATACTGTTCTGTTTTTTAATTATAATATTAATTTTTAAATTCCTAAAAGCTGTCAATATTTCAGCAACATCTGAGCTCATGTTTCTGAAAAGTACACTAAAGTTACATTCTGTAACTTTCAATTATATATGTAAATTCCATTTGTATAAATATATCTTTTCTAGTAAGAAATAAGTTCAAACTCTATATAATCATCTATCTGTCTCTATCTCTCATCATTTCCTTATATTATACATTCCTGAAATAAGATCTCAAGGAACCTAAAACAAAACTTCATTGTACTCATAATTTAACTGAAAATTTTAAGGTCAACTTATCTGTAAAACGATTATAAACGACGATGTACCCTAACCATATATATAAATAAAATTTATGTCTGTTTGTAATTCCAAATTCATTTTTAAAAAATGCATATGAAAGTGTATGCGGTATTTATATAAAAAAATATTTTTAAAAATTACTGTATGTTTGTTCCAGCTAATATCTGAAACGGCTGGACTGATTTTACTTTCACTAGAGTTAATGTTAACAGGAGTACCTTAAGCTACTTTTATAAAAAAAAAGGATTGCCGTGAAAACAAATTTAAATTAATTAAATAGTGAACAATTTCTGATTCCGATGAGTGTATATAAAAATTCTACGCAGAAGTTGCGGATAACAGTTAGTATACAAAGAAATACCAACCCTTGTAGAGCGACCCAGTTTCCAATGACCGACAGATAAGGACAGACGTTTCGCTATCCTGCTCGGAGGGTGCAGGACTCTATATTATTTGCTACAGTCCTAATCTCCAGTATTTTCCAGTCTCTTTATATGAACAATAAAATGGAGTATCCTTATGATGTGCAGTTCTTTCTAGTTTCATATTATCTGCAATACGTGAATGTACTGCACTATCCAACTATTTAAAATCTCCTTTGTTTAAATTGTTATCTTAAAATGGCGGAAAAGATTAATAACTTGTAAATATCGTGAAAAAGTTCCAGTCCTTACAACAGAGTTAAGAGAAATTTTATTTGAATTATGAATTTTGGTAAAGAAAGGTTAACAATAAAGCAGTATTATAATAATGTTACTTTCGATTTTCGTACCATAACATCCTTAAAGTAATATCTTTGATAATGTTTCCATAAGTTTTATGAAATCATTCTAAACCATTCGTTATTTTACCACATACAAAAAAAAATAAGTTTGATGACGTCATCCTATATCATTCTTTCTTTTACCACGTAAAAATATAAAAAAAAATCTTCATTCATTCCGTCCTATTGAAGTTATAAAGCATTCATTCATTTTTGTCACTAAGCAAAAAATAAAACAATATTATTATATAAAGGTATGAATATAAGTAATATTGTAATATTGCAACAAAAGTTCTTAAAACTAAGATATCTTTTAAGAGTTCATGGTAGGCCTGCGGTAGTCGATAATGTTAAACATTAACCAAAATTCAAACCCATTTATGATACAAAATCTAATTTATCACAATACTAAAGCGATTAGATTTATCAATTATTAAATATAATTAGCGAGGCTCGGTCAGGCTAATTAGAGATTATTAACTATTATTTGCGAGGGTAGTGTGGTTTCGTTTGAAGCCAGTTCATGATAACAATGGCTTTATTGCGAAACACTTGTAATTGTAATCAATCGTAATAGAATAGCATCTGACAAATTACACAAATTGATCTAACCGATAAGTAAGCTAATTATTTGCTTGTGTTAAGGATGTTACAACGATACATATATATATAGAAATACTATAAATACTACGAACATATTTTATAAACGACCAAACCCAGAAATACGTCTGTATTCTGTTCATATAGATGCCTATCTTTGCTCTGCCTGTTCTTGTCGGGAATCAAACCCGAGTCCCTCTACGAAACATTAGGCGCTTGCGCTAACCACCCGACCAACGGGGCGGTCTGTGTTTCTGGGTTTGGTCGTTTATCAAAATATATTCTCAGTATTTATATGTGTACTTCTATGTATTTGTATCGTTGTCTAACACCCTTAACACAAGCAAATAATTTGCTTACTTAGGGGTTAGATCAATATGTGTAATTTGCCCTTTAAAAAAAAAAAAAAAGAAAATGTTTTAGATCTAACAAGAACCAAGGGCACTGCATAACTTTAGGTACAAGCTATTCAATCATATCAAAAAATGAATATAAAAAAATGGGATTTATATAATTCAGCAAAAATAATTCTTGTATAATATTAAATCTATAGCATGTCAAAATTAACATCAATAAAATCGATTAAAATAACAATAAATTAATTTGAATATAAGAATATGTTTGATTCTTTATTATTATATTTAAATCTTAAAAAAAAAAATTAAAGTATATCAATGAATTTCTTCTATAACATATTTCCTTCATAGTTATATTTTATATTTATACAGTAATATTCAATCGCTTCCAATATATATATAATACCTCATCTAATATTTATGATCTATAGACGATTGTTTTGCCATCATGGTTTGTATTTATAACTTATGCAAGGTCATTCGGTTCTAAACTCTTAAAATAAAATAAGCCAGATACTAATATGGGTAGAGTTTATCATAAAAATAATAACTCTATGGAGAATATACTAGTACCTACTTATTATTACTACTTTTGGAGTATATAGAGTAGTACGTAGAGTTTTGACGTAACAAAACTATGACAGTTTGAAATTGACAAAATCCAAATATAAAATTATTATACACTCTACAATCAAAATATATTGACATATTTAAACAAAGTCTGTTGGAAATTATATTTATTTTTATTTATTTAGGGGCACCCTATAAATCATCCTAAATAAATAAAGATAAACGTAAAATAATTCTATTTTGATGGTATGTTTTGGTAAACTGTCATAGCTTTTGCCAAAACGTAGGGGTTTTGGCGAAAGTAAGGGTACAGATATGAATATTTTGTATGTATGTATGACTGTGAAATGTCTTATTCGTACCTTAAATTTATTGTGATAAGAACCAAATTTCAAGATAATAATTTTTAAAAGTGAAACTAAGTAACCTGCCACAGTGAGTTTTACTAGTTCCCTCCCGCCGCGTGGTTCACAACTATAACTTTCAAGATTACACAGAATTATTAGTTTACTTTCTTGTATATTCCAAACTTGAGTACTTAACTGTTAAGTATTAATATATATTATCGTATAAATTATATATGTGCTAAATAGTCTGTGAGTTTATCATATCATATCGTTTATAAACAATAAAGCCAAGAGCATCCAAATAATTCAAGTAATTAATAACATTGAATTAACTAAAATTTAACAGCCCCATTGGGCGACTGGTTGGCGCAGACGCGAGACATATCGCGGCGCAAAGGGTTCGATTCCCGACAGGCGTGTTTATTATGAGCATAGATGTCTGTATTTACGGGTTTGGTCGTTTTAATTTGTCCAGTGATATACAAAAATATCATTTTCAAATATGATATACATATTTGGAAGAGATATTTGTTATAACAGTAAAATTCATATTAAACGGTTGAATAAAAAAACGATATATGTTTTAAAATTATTAATATCAAAGAAGATAGTTTATATAGAAGTTAATATACAGTACGGTCGCGTGAACTAACTCGTTGGCCCACTTTTCTATGTTAATTCCAAGCTAGATAGCGGCTAGGATAAGATTAAACACATTACTTCGCCAGGCACGGAAGGATAAAAATACTAGATTTACCTAAAACATATTTTAATGTCTAAGACTTTATTTGATGTAATTAACTGTTAGTATAATATATTGTGTGTGTGTTAATTTTAGATTTTTTATGTCTATAGTAAGTTTATTTTAATTTTAAGTTATTATTTTCTGTATAATACGTATAAATAGATTTATTGAATTATTCTGGGTTTAATCTAAAATTATAGATTGAAAGTAAATTTATTTATTGCATCATTTTTTGTAATTTATGGTGGTGTTTATATTATTTAAAATTGTCATAAAAAGCAGTTAATATTTTCCGATACAGGAACTATTAAAAAAAATAATTAACTAATTGTTAAACTTATTGTTGATTTTAATGAACGGTATAATACTAACGGCACGCTATGATGCTTTTACGCACTATAATAGTGATGTAAATGACAATTGATTATCGATAAAAATATTACGAAATACGAGCCGAATTTATAAGTTTTTGTATTTATAATTAGTGTAGCAAATAATTCCTCATTAAAAACTTTTATAAAACGAATATATACCTACATGGTAAATAAGCATAATAATTATTAAAATCGTATATCTTACTTGTATAATATTATTATTTAACCACATGTAATAATAATGTTATATAATTAGTGAATGATATTTTAGTAATAATTTAGAACGCCCATCACTATTGAAAATAAAGAACACAATTTTCTCCATCAAACGTATTAGTTATTTTTATCAATTAATGCGACACTTCATGAACTGATAAATGTCAAACCATCATAGCAAGTCGTTAGTATAATTGCACTATTGTGGGATACTGCAATGATATAGTCTTAGGCTAAGACCTTACAGGCAGGCGGCATGCTTAGCGCTTGAAGCCTGACGAACCACCTAGTGAGTAGATAGTAAAACTAACGTTCTAGAATGTATGCGAACGTCCGCACTACGCTACGCACTACGCTCGGCGCCTTGCTTATCGCTTAGCTACCTAAGCAAGCCGCCTAGCCTGTCTGTGCGGACGGAGCCTTAAGAGGCGAGTTGCGGTCAGCTGTTGGTAATGATTTTCAATATTAATAAGAACACATTTATAGCCATGATGTTGATGAGCAAAGCTTCAATGCGATCTTTTTGATGCTTCTTCTTCTGATCTACTGAACCGATTGTCATCGGGTTTTTTTATTTAATAGGACCATTCTCATTAATATCTTGGCAACAAGGAAAACAGTGATGGGTTATGCATTAGAAGAATAATCAGCGAAAAACCTACTTTCGTAAAATGTACGGATGAAATCATTGAATCTATGCTCTACTAACAGTCAGAATGGCTGTCAACCTAGTAAGAGTCTTACTTGGGCGTTGGATTTTAGTGTTTTCTTTTTGTACAATATATTTTACGGCAATTCTATAACTTCATATAAGAACAGAAACTTCCGCAACTCGCAGCTGTGTAGCAAGTGACTTCTACATTCACTTTAATGTTCAAAATCTTAAGGTATTATCTTAGCGTCCTCGTTAGAATATGTTAACCGACCTACTTTATCTCGTGGTCTGATTGCAGTTTGAAAATCAAATGAAATGCTTTGGCTTCTTACCAATATAATAATTTGCCACTTCCGTATTCTAAAATGTGTTACAAGTCAAATTTTAACTTGGATAACTTATCTTTTTGGACAGGTTTAAACAATTTTAGAGTATTAAATATTATTAGTAAATTATATTGTATTTGTAATCTGTAATCCTTTTGTATTTTTCATAATTCCATTTCTTGGAACCGTATATATTTTCTTATGCTTCTGTTACATTTTACGACTTGATACGAATTAAGACCGACTATTTACCGACAAATCTCAATGGAATCTACCTCATTTATAATTAGGAATTATATACTTTTTGAAATTCTAAAGACAGGTCAATTTTAACTTCAATTTTAAGAAATGTTAATAGTTTTTGTCTTGCCGTAATCCACTCATCTAACAGCCGCGGTTGACCGGTTGGCCACCCCTGATGTATAGTATAACATACTAGCCAACAACAAAAAAAACTTTAACTACCGACAGCAAGAAACATTGATTAAACCTTACGATTGTAATCTTTAATTGTAAAAAATAGTACTCTTAGGAACCATCTTGATAACAGTAGGTACAAAGACTGAAATAAAACTATTTTTAACTATATATAATCAGATTAATACTATGCATTGTAAAATTTTAATTAAACCCGAATGCTTTATAGGAATCGTTTTCAAGAAAGACGAGATGTAGGCATTCAGTTATTATACATAGAGTAGAGGAGCCAAAGTCTAACAAATATTAAAAGAGGGAAGATGAGAGATCCATAAGTATATTTATCTAATCACACAAAAAAGAGACGGATCTATCCTTCTCTTTGCTCATTTGCTTTATCTTTTTTTTTTTTTTTTTTTTTTTTTTCTTCGAAAAACACATTTTAAGCTGGTTTCCCTACTACTATATGTATTACAACTCTATGTTTTACACTAAGTCAACTAATTGGTTATCTACCTCCAATACAACGAATAAAAAAATATTATTTTGCTCAATTATTTTAAATTAAAACGTATAGCATAATGGTTTGATCATTTTGGTCAGCCCTTTATCACTGTCATGTCCTCTGCACACCAACGAGTGACCATCTGATCCATTAAATATAATACAGCATCCAACGACCTAGTTTTTATCTGCAGTTGCAGCATAATTCAAATAGAGATCTTACACTTTGAAGAATTCTAATTAGCTAATGTCAAGCTTAGTTTTTAGAATTTTAACAAAGCTTTGGGTGGCTCACGTTTTAAGCCAAATTCAAAACATTCTATGTACAATTTTAACTAACAACTTATGTACCCTTAGTAAGAGCTTTGATGTTACGAAAAATATGACAGTTTACCAAATCGTAAAATCAAAACATAGAATTATTATATACTCTATGAATCTAAATTGACATATTTAAATTTTACCTTATTAATTAATTAAAAAATATATATATCTTTAGTTATTTAGTATCATTCTGTAAATCATTGTAATTAATGTATGGTTTAACAATGTTTTATCTATGTAAAAAGATTTATATTTACAGAGTGTTTAATAATTCTGTTTTGATTTTACAATTGTCATAGTTTTAGTAACATTAAAACTTGTAGTAGGGGTACCGTAGAGCATTGAAACTTCCTCTTCCAAGATAAACTTGGTTCGACACAAAATCATATTTGGTGAAATAATTATGTTTCTTGTTAGTTAGTTAGTTATCAAAGTTGTTAAGAAATGTACGAAGGTCAAGTGTAATTTCTAAACCTTGAAATCTTATAATCTCCAATTAAACAGCTCTAGAGCGGTTGCGTTTAGAGAAAAAGTCGAGCATAAAATTGTCGCGTCATTGAAGATATTAAGTCCGTAATTTTAAATTAAACTAAATGCTTGTGAAATGTTTATTGTTGTAAAAAGTGCTGTAGGAACGTCTGTTTGGTTCATAATTTTCTATACAATAATGTCTTTACATAATATTGTATCATTAATTAATTTCATAATATAATTTAATAAGATCTTGATCGACGTATTCATCATTCATCATCAAAAAAAAATTAAGTTTCTTTAGTTTGAATTATAATAAAATACTAAAGTTACACAAAACTCCTCAAAATATTTTCAAAATTGCAAAGACAAATATTACATAAAGTATCTAAATATTACTTTAAATTTTGTTATGAGTTAAATGAGTTAGTCAGTTCGCAGAAAACTCCGAGAATCTACCTAATTGTATAATTGTAATCGTTATAATAAAGTATTTTGAGAACTACGTAACAGTAATGAACCAGTTAATATCTCAAACGATCTCTAAAACTCGAAAGAAAAATTATCTGTATTGCTTATAAAAATTGTGCGCTTGAAAAATAATTTAATTTCCTGTGGAGTTTATTAAATTAAAACTCAGCAGAGTGGTTATTATAGATGTTTTTTATTTGTTTCATCAACCGTTGTTTCTACATTTTAACTAACTAGCTGATGTTTTTTTCTTTTGTAGTCCGGTCGTTACACATGAGGGACTTTTAGAATTTTATATTTTGTAATAAAAAGAAAAAGATTTGATATTTTCACATCCACTACATACGTACTGTGGTTTTGGACGAAGGTTCACTTTATATGAAATTAGCATTCAAAAATTTTCACACTTTTTTCCTTATGAAGTTTTATTTGTGTTTCTTCATGTGTAAAGTTCATAGTAAACATTCACTGGACGTGTCATTTGACGTTACGAAAAGCGCGCGCAAAATAAAGGCGTTTGAACGGCTTAAATTTACGCAATGTTTTAATTTTCAATTTGAAAAATAACTAGAATATTTTCAAGCTTATTTATATTTTTTTTTACGATATAAAAAGGTAAATGATTAATTGAAGTAAAAAAAAAACTTAAGAATAAATTCGAACTGAATGATTCACTGTTATTACCTTCTCTTACTTATTTTTGTTCATTAGTACTGTGATCGATGTATTGTCACATAATCTATATTTTTTAACAGTCAAGAACATCATTTTGGAACCAAAATGGCTTCATAATTTTTTTTTTGTTCTTTTTTGTCATTATAGTGATGAGCCATATGGTTTTAACCACGGCATAATATATGGGATGACTAATCACTAGCTATTAATTACGTTGTAATATAAATTTTACATATTTAATGTATGAAAACTTTAAATATTATTCTCTATTCCACTTTCACATGACAATATAATCCGTTGCAGCTTTAAGCCTTTAAAAGCGCTTTTGTATTTAAATTTATTAAAATCTTATTCAGTTTTTAATATTGATTGGTTTTTAATATTCTTTTTGTCTTCCAATTATCATAAATATCTATTAAAAAAACCCAATAAATTATTAATTATATTGTGGTGTAAACAGTTATTTCTGTATCATATTAATTATTTTCAGTTTAACAATTCAAAGCATTCTGCGAGTGGGGTGAAAGGGTCACAACTAGATTATGATGCGGTCAGTACCTCCGCTGGTACGTAACCGCTTTTAGCCGGTTTCATCCGGTTCCTACCAGAATTGGGTATTTTATGGTCTTTGTAGCGGTTTTAAATGTTGGTGAGGTCTGTATAGGATTTAGAAGGTATGACGTATGACAAAATTTCATCCCTATATAAGAATCATTATTTGTGCATTCTTTTCCTTGAATTAATAAATATTATTTTTATAACTCTAATAGATAATATCAAATGTCAAAACTATATCCGTTTTATAACAAATAAAAAAAAGTGTAGCCTACTTTGATTTATCCAGTGCTAAGAAGTGTCATTGAAAGTGTCGGACTCAGTATTTGCATTACTGAGTGTCACGGTGTCGGCACTGTCTCCCCGGTTCCGGAAAATTCCGGATATTGAATATCCGTAGAGTTCTATCCAGAGTCAATAACATTCAGATGTAAGACGCTATTCAGGCTGTAGGTATCTTTAACGATATCGCAAATATGTTTAACTGATATGAAAGTATTAATAAAAATTTAATATTAATTTTAAACATTAATTACTTGAGCATTGAGTTAATTTCAGTACCATTTTTAGGGTTCCATACCTAAAGGGTAAAAACGGTATCCTATTACTAAGATTTCACTGTCCGTCTGTTTACCACCAAGTGTTTCTCTTGAACCGTGATAGCTAGACAGTAAAATTTTCTACAGATGGTGTATTTGTTTTGCCACAATAACAACAAGTGCTAAATAAAAATAATTAAAAATTTATAAAACCCCTGGAACAAACAAACCTCTAAAAAGAATAAAAATAATATTATATACTTTTTGAAGTCGTTGCGTCTGAGGACCCTTGTACGTACATTGATGATAGTGACTATTTTACGAAGTTAGTCATTGAGGACTTAGACTATACGATTCGATATCGTAATTTCTTTATTTGCCTTGTTACCTTACTTGCATTTTAATTTCTTCCTTTACTAAACGGTCCCCCGACGCAACGAATTCAATAAGTACATAATAATATAATTTTTGTTCTTTTTAGAGGTCTTTTTGTATCGCGGGTTTTTTAAATTTATTTATTTATTTTTTTGCTGTTTAAAGTTATGTTAATGGTTTCTGTGACACACCTACAGACAAAATTTTCAATTGTTTAAGTATTTCTATTAATCTATCCTAATTAAAGGAATTTTTATTTTAATTAAGGAATTAAAGAGGAAAGATTTGTTTGTTTGATTGAATTGAATAGGCTCCGAAACTACAGGAACGATTAAAAAAAATTGCAATGGTATCCTACATTATCCCTGATGAGCATAGGATATATTTTATAATCATCATCATAATCATCATTATCACTAATGTTATAAAGAGGAAAGATTTGATTGTTTGTTTGTTTGAACTGAATATGGTCCGAAACTACTGGTTTGATTTAATAAAATATTTTTGCATTAGAATCCTACATTATCACTGATAAGCATGGGCTATATTTTATAATCATCATCATCACTAATATTATAAAGAGGAAAGATTTGATTGTTTGTTTGTTTGAATTGAATAGGCTCGGAAACTACTGTTTAATAAAATATTTTACCTTTATAATCCTACATTATCCCTCTGATGAACATAGGTTATATTTAAAATAAGGATGGAAAGGAAAGAAACGTAGAAATTTTAACATTGTAATAAACTATAAATGTATTAAGTAACATGATTCAAGACTTTTTCATATAGATATTTACGAAAATTATTAAATATAAACGTTCAGAGTTAAAATGATTTACAATCACTAATAACACTATGATGAAGGGATTTATATTTTCACTGGCCTGTGAATTTTTATGACTACGATCATAAGCTATTTAAGTATATTTTATACAGTCTACGTGGACGCAGTCACGGGCAACAGCTATCCCTAATAAAGTACTTTACCTGAGTAAATAACTGTAAAAACCTTTTGGCCTATATAACAAAGTTTGTTCCTATATATCACGGACGAAGTCGCTGGGAACAGCTAATTATTGCATAAGAACCTTTCACCAATAAAATATCAATTTCTTGGAGACGACTATTTCTATTTCGACCAATCATAGCTAAGAACCATCTCGACGAACATAGCTTTCGATTAAAAAAACCGCATTCAAATCCGTCCATGCGTTTTACCGCTACATTGCCACAGACATACACACAGATACACAGATTTATAACACCCCTCTTTTTAGTCGGGGGTTACAAAGAACAAAATAAATGTTCAAGGTGCTTCCACACAACGTGATTTTTTTGCTTGATATTAATGACGACAACAGGTATAGTCTTGATTATTTAGTTATATATTTACTTTGAAATAAATAACTGTAAAAAATATTTAAGGGGGTTCCCAAAGAATAAACTTTTTAGCCGTTTTTCGAGCCGAATTTGGCCGACTCGCACCTGGCCATGTTTTCAGTAGATGGTAGTTCTGGCAGGTGTCCGGTGATTGTAAACATTCGGTTTGCCAATTTTCGAATTTCCAGTACTAATTTACTATTGCGGTAGTTGTGGGTTGGCTTGCACTCAATCAGTAAACATTTTTAATCTTTTTACTTTTTATTTTGTCGAAAGAAACGCTATAAAACAGTAAATATTCTCGAACTAATTTAAAACTTATCTGCTATTTTTTGGCTTGTGAATGATTGGGAAATTTGAATGCGAGCAAACAAATTTCTATCCACTGTGGATACTTACTCCAACTCAACGGCCCGTTGGTGTAGTGGTCAGTGGTATTGCCTGTTTATCCAAAGTTCATGGCTTCGATTTCCACACAGGATTTGTGTGAATCACAGATTAATGTTTTGTGTCTGTTTTTTTCTCTATTATGTAAGTCTTTTTCTATAATCATATCGAATTTACATACTTTATGTTCTAAATGGAAAGAAATGCAGAACCATTTCAGAGATAAGTAAAATAAAACCTGAATTTCATTGTTACGACCTTAACCTTTGAACCCTTAACATGAACCTTTCAGGGTAATGGGGTAATGGGATAGTGAGTTATGGTGGTGGGGTTAAACAAAGAAACGTTTAAAATAACACTATAACAGTGACATGCTTTTTCAATTTACTGGGTGGGTTTAGGTGATGGGTTTTTATTAGTCTATAAGATTTAAGTGAAAGCTAAGCCGACTGAGAGGATTAGATAAACGCCGATAAGTATTTATCTTTTCATTAGCTTTTAGAAGTTTGTTAATAGATTAAATTGATCTCACGCAGTTTTTTATTTCATATATGTTTTTGATAGGTTTAACTTTATTTCTGTTGATCATTGATCATTTTGAGTTTTGGTTTGGAAATAATATCGTAGGTAATTGAGAAAATTATTTCAATTTTTACGAATGTTTGAACATTTTTATGTTGTGAAGTGTGTTTTATAAAAATGTAAAATTTATCTTTGAATAAATTTTAGGCAAATTTCTAACACACCTTGAGGTTTATAGATTATGTTAATAGTGTCAAGGTATTGTAATTTTGGTACTAAATTGCAAAATTATGCATTTAATAATAAAATAGTCGGTAGACTTGTGTGTTGGTTGGTTATAATCTTATACGGAACATTCCTGAAATTTAAACGATACCCCAAAAATACTTTCTTAACTGATAGTTAAACTTTTTAAGTATTATTTTTACCTTTACGTCTCTTTTAGATAATTATGTATTCTACTATATTTTCTTTATTATATACTTTTTAGATATATTCATTTTATACATGTAGGTATATAATGTTCTATGACTTATTTTTCTTCTTTAATATATTCTTTGATATATGATACTTCTGCACCACGTTTCTTTATTAATTTTATTTAAGTTTTAATATTTGCTTGTAGAACATTACGGTTTAATTTTAACTTTTTGACATGAAAAGAAATACAAAGCAATAAAGATTTCAAAGAAACTATAAAATAATATTATCTCTGCTAAGTCTGATTAAACACTAAGATTAGGTATTTAAAGTGAAATGTTGTAAAATATATAAAACTGTGCGCTGGTTACGGGCGACACTAGAGAACAAATCACAAGATATTATGTCTGTCTGTCTCATTTATCAGTTGTTTTAAGTTATAAAGTGGAAATTACGTAAGTAGTAAATTGGGATTTAGATACTTAAAACTTTTATACTTTAATAGACTATAAATATAATGCAAAAGTAATGCAGTGCGTTTATTGATCCATTCTTTGCGCAAAGCTAAAATCCTGCAGTCTTATAGCAACATATTATCCCACTGCTGGACTAAAATAGGCTATATTTTTTATGTAAGTTGATATACAATTCATAATAATAACTTATTGATAATATTAATGGTTAAATTACACAAATTGAATTTATATAAGTATAGAATAAAAATAAACCGATTCGAGCAGGGATACGAACTCGCGATCTTTGGGAAACCGTCCGTCGCTTTACCAATTGAGCCACCGTATCGCCTCGGTGAATTAAGCATTCTATATGTGATCGTCTTTATCGGGACTGTTGATTTGTTACACAAATTAATCTATCCCCTAAGTTCAATAAGAGAGACAAACCCAGAAGAAATCTATGCTCATCACATAGATGTTACTATCGGGAATCGAACCCGCTACCCTTTGAGCCAGGTTAGGCGTTTGCGCTAACCACTCGACTAACGGGGCGGTGATTCTAAAATAAGAAGTGTTTGGGTGTTCATGAATATTGTTATATATAAATAATCGCAAATAATCTAACTTTCCCAAAGCTTAAAGTTGTAACAAAAAGACATTCAATAAGATATAGTCTGAAAGGAGACGAGCAGCTGAGAAGCTGAAACTTTTAACACTTTTGAAGTAAATATCTCTTCGAATTGTTTTGTCAATATAATTTATACGTACAATAAATGAATTTTCTATTTACAATTATTTAATTGCCAAAACTTAATAACGATTATAAATAATGAACATAAACTTATCAGAAATATTTAATTGCAACTTTAATCTCTGTTTTTGATAAAAATAATGATATAGATATCACGAAAGTATTAATTAGTGCATTATACAGAGCATAATCGTTAAATTTTATCGATAATTATATTCATATAGAGTATATATTAAACGAAAGTTTTGACATTCGGGATAACATTAAATAGTTGCATCGTTGCTACACTGTGGCGTGCTTCGGTTGCTTTGTAAGTTAACCAAATTGTTATATGTATTTGTTATATAACTTTTTATCTTAAAGTATTTGTGGGTTTTTAAATTTTATCGTTCGTGTTAGATTCAGTTGTTAATTTTAGATTTTTAGGGTGTGTATTATCATTTCTTCCGTTAGTTTGGCCTTATTGATAAATAGTATCGTGGATGTACCGACTAACATTTTACAGTTTTAATTAAATTTAAATTAAATTGTCAACTATTAATATATTTTAATATAGCGTCTACAATATTAAATATTTGTAGACATTCTGTTTCTGAGGTATTTCTAAGAATACTAATACGTATTTCTTTGTTTTAAAAACAATAAAGTTTTATACAAAGTGTCATTCCTATTTCACACCCTTAGGGATGGAGGTTCCAATCTTATCTATGTAAGTGCCTTCGTAATAAAGGAACCTACTGAGAAAATCGCAATTTTCTAATCCCAAAGGTTTTATTTGTGCGATGACAGATCAGTCAGTCTGTACCAATCTTTATATGTATGTATTGTTAAATTAATTTTCTTAAAAATGTATGCAAATGTTTGAAAATATCTATCTATAAACACTATTAACATTGGTTAGGATTTTTGAACGAAGCTTAATAGATGTCACCACCGTCCTCATAAGAACGATCATATGCTAAATTCACCTAAGCGGGTAGGGATACGGTAGTTCAATTGGTAGAGCGGCGGGACTGTTTTCAAGATGTCGCGGATTCGAATCCCTGACCGTATTGGTTTATTTTTCATTCTATATTGCAAAAATATTTAAATTTAAAATAACTAAATTTTTAATATTAACTTCTTCGTTTCACAAGCAATGATTGTATTTAAAATAAAACTCAATAACATTGATAGTATAAAACTATACCCATTAAGTGTACATTGTTTTGATTTGTTTCCATTGATGTTAGTGTAACCTTGGCCGAGTTGTAAAAATATAGTTTTTTTTTGCCAAAAAATGATTCAAGTCGCGATACGATGGCTTGGATATCATCCAAGTATCTGCGTGTTGTGGGGGGTGGGGGGGGGGGGTGAGGGGAAGAGGGGCTCATTTATGATAAATCTCGATACTCAATAAATGTTTTATGTGATGGGAATCATTAAGGGAATAGTTTTTACTATTATTATGCTCTGAGCCACGTTGATTCAACTAACAATTCATGGTCTTGTATAAGGAAATCGTGTTTTTTATTGTTCAAAATATAACCAAAGTAATGTTTTTTTATAAAAACATTTATAATATGCATGTTTCGAATATTTTCTTTTAAATGCTTTTTTTCAACATCATTAAATAAAAAGTTTGTTATCTTATATTTATCTATTTATATTATAAAATAAAATTAAATTTCAATTTTCTTCTATCATAGAGTTTTTGTATATAATCTCCTAAAATCTATCCCTAGAAAAAAAGAGAAAGCAAATGATCCCTATCTGTCTCTCTTTTTGTGTGATGAGACAAAGATAAGTATGGGTCCTCTTTTATTAGACACCCCCACTCGTAGGCATGCCTATCGCTATCCTACTCTATATATAATAACACAATGTTATCAATGCGCCACGCGGTTTTTAAATGTGCTAGTAGCTCAAATGTTGTTTTATTATAAAAAATAGTATATTTATAATATCTTAAAATAAAGCATTTAAAAAAATACATTTTAAACAGCATTGTATCATTATTATTTAAATAAGAAGTATCTAATATCTGTCGTTTGTTACAGGTGAGGGTCAGTTCGTGAATAACCGTAAGTAACCCTAAATCAATCTGTCCTTCCAGAGTGCTTTTACGTGGAAAACGTAAACAGTACATGTTTTTTAATAATTTGTCGATTTATAAATTTATCGATATTATTAAAAGATAATAAATCAGCTAAGTGCGATTAGATGAAGAAGATTAGATGGCACATGAAGAGTTCCGCATAATTGTATACAAAAAAACCCTTAAATATTAATTTTAATTTAATTTAATAATTTATTTTAAATATTTACTATATCTATACTATAACTAAACACTCTGTGATTATTTCAAGCATCTATCTGTAGTCTATATATATTTTATCTTGTTTTTAGTATTTGTAGTATAGGGACAACAGAAATATAATATCTATGACAATTTCAACTCTCTAGCTACCACGGTTCAGAAACAGCCGGGAGACAGACAGACAAACAGCAAAGTCTTAGTAATAGGATTCAGTTTTTACCCTTCGGGTACGGAACCCTAAAAACAAGACAAACGATTGAACGGAAAAATGTCAATTTAAAATACTATCAAATATAAGTTGAGGTAGAGCCTGTTTGAGCTCAATATTAGGTAAATTGATATTTTATTAGTATTCAATACCATCATTTATCGAAGAGTTTGCAGGCGTTTGTTTTTTATTAAACTCATAAAATTTAATAAAGTCCCAACCCTTTGATGGTTATGAACTTTTTAATTGAATTTTAGTTTGTTTTTCACTGATCTTGAATAAATTGGGAATTAATATTTAATTATAATAAATCGGACGGAATTTTGTATATCTACTAAACCTAAGTCTGCACAGGCAAGCGGCATGCTTAACGCTTGAAGCCTCGAGCCACCTAGTTATTAGCTTTTAAACTAACGTTCTAAAATGTATGTGAACGTCCGCACTGACGCTCGGCGCCTAGCTTGTCGCTTAGCGATAATCAATCAAACAAACGTGTTAGTTTTTAGTCACTAGGCGCTAAGCAAGCCGTATATTCTATAAATCTTCTATCTTATACAACGGACATGAAGAAAGTATCTCTGAATAGTAATGTGTGATCAATCACTGACTAGGTAGGAATGCTACGATTATAGAAAGAAAATTTATTGGTTCTTAAGCAACCATTTTATTACACTATTTACTAAGCGCTAGGTCAGCTAGCGTACTAATTTAGCGTTGTCAAAAGACTTAGTCCATCTCATTGGTGGAAACGTTTATTCAATATATTTTGGTTCAAATAGTTGTAGAAAAAAAGGGCATTAAGAAAGTATGTAAATATTCAAGAAGCTATATATCAAATATTCAAAGATAATCAAAATTCTTGAAATTGATTAATACGTGCTTGTTATACACATACATACATATTACCATAAGCTTCATTTGACTAAAATCAGAGAAATGTCATAATTAATAGTCATATAGTAACAATATAGAAAATATTCATCGCAGCGGTTTAAATGTAACTTAGATCTAGATATAGAATATTTAGCGCAGTGTTTTAAATGTAACTTCATTCCATTTAAAACCTGTGAAGCATATTATGAAGTTAAATAAAACTAATGGGGTCTGTGTTACGTGTGAGACGACACGTGACGTTTCATTCAAAGGAAACTGCTGACGTCATTGTCCCTACCTGTCTATTGTCATGGCGGTGCGCGGGAAACTAAAAATACTAAGTTATTTCAATGTATTCTATATTCTGTTTTAACATGACATTCTGAACTAGTTGAACTAGTTTTTTATTGTGTAAATTATATTTATGTTAAATAAGTTATTAAAATATAATTTGCTAACTAATAAAATATAAAACTACTTATTTTATATTTTATTAGTTATTTAGTTTTCCATCCGTAGCCTTTTGCAAACGTTAACCTAACTAAAGCTAAGCTTTAAGCTTAAAGTTAGTGCTTTAAAGTTTATTTTAATATTATCATATTATTAAGTACGTGTTATTTTTAATAAATTTCTTTTATATTGAATTATCACTTTATTGATTAATAATAGATAGATAGTTTAATGTCTTAAAAGTTTGAATATTTCTAAAATTCTAAATACAAGAAGCTAAATACCAGCCGAACTCAAGTAAAATCTTAAATAAAATCTGTCATACATCTAGATTAATTAAAAAATAAATTATTATGAAACTACAAAGAAGCAATATTATTTATGAGTAATAAGTTTATAAATTGAGATATTCGAATACTTTTTATGAATGCATATAAAAAGTGTCTGGAGATTGATCCCTTTTTACGAGAGTTTTACGTTCCGGCCGCGCGCCAGATGGCGCCTCAATACAATAAAGGACTCGTGACTAGACAAATAAAGAATATCAAGTATAGTGTCCTTTGTACTACATATTAACTTTAATTGAAATTTAAAAGGATGTTTTATTGTGTTGTTTTAACTTTTAAATTCATACTTTTAAGATTAATTGATCTTTCTTTATATAAGATTTATTATATATTTTATTAAATGTATATTGAATATATAATGAACATTTTTCAGTTTCTACAAGATATATCTAAATATTCCACCAAAAACGCAAAGATCACTATCGAAAACGTGTTTAAAATATTTTTATTTAACAGTTTGTCCATTATAATAACTCCAAAAAAAAAATGATTTAAATTCAGATCGGGTCTTTAGAATTATAAATAATTTGATGACTTACGAATTTTACAGCTGACCAGCTTAAAGATATACTCACTTTAGATGAACAAACTTCAATTGTAGAGTTATTGGATTAAACAAATACCTCGATTATCCGATAGCTTATATGGATTCACGATTATCCGAACTATCAATCAAGATCAAATACGTAACTTTATACAAATCGAAATTATACATTATATGTATGTTGGAACTTCTGTTACCCGCTTGCGCCCCTAGCGACCCCTATTTCACATGATTTATTTTAGTTAGAAAATAAAGATCTTAAAAATATTGCAAAGGTTCTGCATGTTGAATAAAATCACCGAATATTATAAATAATACATTCATATTTTATTTATCTTATTTATTTATTTACATAATCACATGCTACAAGCATTCTTTTCCAGCAAACCTTCAAATAAACAGTTAACAAATACAAGTGCATAAAAACTAATATAAAGATGATGATAAATAAGATGAGAAAAATAAATGCCCTAAAACAGAAACACCTAAACACTTTTCCTTAACAATAAATAAGAAAACAAAATCATAAAAAATATTCATTTTATATATTACGATATATATGATGGTATATAATTACTGTTTGTGATATTTGAGTGATGTTTAAAAAAAAAAATACTTAATTAAAAATTCATATTCATTCTTATATATTCATTTATATTTCATAAGCAGATACAGGAACTTATCCTTCAATCTATGTTTAATAGATGCTTATTTATCTTAATGTATAAATCTTTATCTTACGAATATGAAATGCCAGTTTAATGTCCGAGCGACTATTGTCTTAAATGACAAACTGTTACGATAAAACTAATAATTTCAAATGCTATGCTTAGTAAGTATATATAATATTTGTTAACTATTACAAACCATATATACTAGCTATATAATACAAATGAAAAGGTTGTACGTAACTTTGCAGTAAAATTATCGCTTAGCAATGTATTGAACATTGTTTACGAAAACTTAGGATATCTTAAGACTTATAGTTTAAACAATTTTCAAAATATAAGGTAACGAGTGGATGTTTTAAAGTTATGCAATATTTGTTTTGTAACTCATGTTGTTAGTTGGCAACTTGTGAACTTTATTTTCTCACTTTTCAGTACAAAATATTTTCTATCTGCAATAAAAGTCGAAAATTATGTTAGGAACTTACAAAGTAGCTTTCCATATAGAAGAATATAAAGGAAGAATTGAAATTGCTTAAATTTTTCTCAAAATTAGTATAGCTTGTAATATTCTATTTGAAGAAATTGTGAATGACAAGATTACACAGTGTATATTTGTGTAATAATAATAGGCTGATATTGCCTCTGTTTGCTTTGTGTGTTCTTGGCCGCGTCCTACAATTCGGGAGTTTATTCACTGAAATAACATCACTTTATTTGAATTGAAGAAAGATTTCAATCTGTGAAAACACGACTGATTTCTGAAAAGTCTTTTAAAAGGACTTATAAGAAAATAATAATAATAATATCACTGGATAAATTACACAAATTGATCTGATTAAGCAATACAGATTATAAATACCTCAAATATATATAATAAACGGCTAAACCCAAAAATCCAGACATTTATGGTCATCACATACATGTCTGTCCCTGTCGAGAATCGAACCCGAGCCCCTTCGCGCGGTGATACGTTAAGAGTCTGCGCTAACCACTCGACGAACAACGGGACGGTTTAAATGCTATTAATATAAAGTATACTTCAATAATACCCAGCTAATAATTATGTATATTTTTTACTATTTCCGTTGTGGCAATTCCATGATTTATGCTTGACGAAAAATTTCGTGTAGCGGCTGGGCGTGAAAATTGAAAATATCTTAGATATTATCTCTGGCGTGTGCTGCTTGTGATATGAAATTCAGCTGAAAATGGTCGTGTTATCTACCACTGATGTGATATTGTCTGCTTGTGCCAAAAAAATTATAATTATTAGAAGGTTATTTATTTATTTTTGTGTCGTTAAGCTCGTTATAGTTTCACCTCCAAAACTAAAAAACTTCTCCACTTTTTCACAACCTCCTAGATAAAAAATAATAAATCCTAGACAAATATCCATTAGTAATATAGGGGATTATTCAGGATTTTTTTTCAGGGAATATATAATTTTCAAGTTCAGTTTCAGAGATATTGTGATAAGTCGCTAAATAAGGCATATATAGCTTTTAACATAGACAGTTACTCTGATTATAAGATGTTGAAGGAAAGTACCAACTCGTTAGTACAATTTATGAGTGTCTAAAGTGTACGTGAGTGTCTAAAGTGTACGTGTATTAGGGTATAAACAACCGCAGTAGCTCAGATATCGTAAAGGGATAGCCGAAGGCTGGAGAGACGAGATAAGGACGAGCCCTAATATCTCCCCGAGGAGGCCACGGATAGACAAATATGATTCGCCCTTGGGCCTTTTTTACTATAGGACTGAGATATTCTTGCTGCCTATAAGTACTATTAAGATTTTGGCAAAATTATTTTACGATACAATTGGATTATACATTTTTGGCTTAACAGGGACATCGTTTTCAATGGTATGATACATATTTAAACATGTTTTGTCTGTAATTTTTTACAGACGATTCTTGTCATATTTCACTAGAATTTTGCGAGGAAATCTAATAATATTTGTAATGGCCACAAGAGTTTAAGCCTCTATTACATCGGGTAAAATAAATGAATTTATTATATGTCATACATACATCGCGTGGTTTGAATTCCAAAGTGGATGAATTCCCAAAATATAGAACATTAACCCTTTCTCGGTTTCAGATTGCGAGGACATGCTCAGGATGTCTCCAGTTATTTATTACAAAGTTATTGCTTCCTATGAATACGTTATAATCTATACGGAATATTTTGCCCAAATTTATCTTAGACTTTGCGTAACCTATCTTAGTATGGAATGTGGAGTAGCGAAGTATTAATATATAAGAGTAATTATATATATAAGACCTTGTAGGTCTTATATTAAAGCACAATTTCATGGATCGTTTGATTCTATTCCCTCAGGACTTATTCTGAAATAAAGGCCTAGATATATAGTAATATTTATTTGCAAGATCATTTATAGAACTGTCATTTAAAAAGTATCAACGGATAATCGATTAATTTTGAATTCATTCAACACATAATGAAAGGACAAATTATATTCTCTTATTAACGAGCAGATGGTACGCAGATGGACAAAAGGAAAAATATAGTTGTCTTTTTATTTGTTTAAGACAATGGTAGGAAAGTTATGAAAATAAGAACAAAGAAGAGTGAATATTGCTCTGTCGCGTCCTCACTGCCAGCGTTTTTTGGTTATTGTTTAAAAATATTTATATTTTTATATTTGCATTTTGATAATTTTTAAAATTTTCATTGTAGTTTTTGTAAGGAATAAGTGGTCTGTAAATGGGAAGATTAATGTCATAGCGAAGAAAATAAGGCAAAAGTTTTTAATAATTTTAAAGCATTTCTATGTAGTATGAAACTTTTTTAATAATTTTAAAGTATTAAAATATAGTAAGTTTCAAGTTTACAAAAATATTAGAAGTTTACAACATTCAAGGTTACAACAACGTTATTTAAATTCCTAAAACTTTATTTTTATAAGCTTATCTCAAACAATATACTTTGAAACAAGAAATCTAATTTCAGTACTAATTGTTTTATTTCGTTCCTCTTGTCGGTCCGGGGCTCTACGAGGTTCTACGAGGAAACTTCATTAAGTTAACGTTTCGTCGTTTGCTGTTAAGTGCTATGTTCTCGTAGTACTCTGACTACTTTGAGTGGTTCTGTCTTGTAACAGTAATCTAGAACTCTTTTTGTATCGCAAAGAGTATTGATTATTTAATTTTGTTCTTGAGTTGTTATATCAATGCTTTTGTGAGCGGCTTCTCCTGAGTTGTGTATGTAGAAAAGTATCGTATTTTTCTATTTCTCGGAATGAGTATTTCTCATTAAGTCTTTTTCTTTTTCCCTGACTACGCGAAATTTCGTGATAACCGATTGAGTAGTTAAGTCGTAACAACCTCCACATTTGCTTCAATGTTCTGTGCTCTATTTCTCAATGTTATACATTACGATCCGAATTGAGAAGAGTAAGAGTTTTTTTAAATAATTTCATCTTAATAGACAGTTGTTTTTTACAACCTTGCGAAGTGTAAATGGCCTACAAAGTGTGTAATTTATAAAACAAATATGCACAGCCGCTCGTCGCTGGCGTAATATAACCTTCGTGGAGGCATTTTTTACCAAAAACAATTTACGTAATAGCTATTACAATACTTTTGAACATAAATTTTACTTTTATAATATCAATTAATAATAGAACATAAATATTTTTTATTGTAATGGCTTAAAATCATCGTTCACGTAATTTTGGTTTGTTAAAAAATTCTCCGATATACGATATCTAAGCAGTGGATGCTGTACCAGTCTAAAACAGCAGTAGTCACTGAAAACTACTGCAGCGTAGATATCTTCCTCTTGAGGAAGATTATCCCACATCTAAGACGTAAACAAATGTCCACGAAATTTTAATGTCTTAAACATAACGTCTAGCTACGTGAAATTTAAACTGAACTTCAAAACCAATCTTTTATCTCTTTCTATTTACTTATAATGATTAAAAAACCACATCTATATCTATTATATAATAAATAGCGCGTTAGTAATTTCCTCTCGATTTATCTTTAACGATGTTTCATCGTATCATTACATTAAGGAAAGATCATTCAAAAGATCATTATTCATGAACGTTTAGATAAACTCAATGTTTTCCCCATTGTTTTCCCATTATCCTTCCTTCATTAGCCATCACAAACGAGGGAACCGCTTATTCATTCATGAGATACCAGCCTGGAGATGGAACTGCAATATTGTATAGCTTTGATTAAGTGAAGACAGAATGGAGTATGGCAGGTCGTTGAGTGTATTGTTATAGTTCTAGAGTAATGAGCACATAAATACTAACAGGCATAATTACTTGAAATATTTTATTAGAGTATATTCACGGTAAGTATTATTATTTAAGTATGTAGTATATTATGTAGATTTTCAAATGTATTAAATATTTTTAAGTTTAAATTTTTTTTAATAATAATCAACAGGCGAGGTTTCGAACCCGCGACCTTTGGGAAATACCCCGTCGCTCTACCAATTGAGCTACGGTATCGTTATCCGTCTCGGTAAATTAAATATTCTATATAAGATCCTCTTTATCGGGAAGAATATGTATTATATATTTTCGTTATGTTTTCGTATGCGAAGTGAAAACATGTGAAGAAAGAAGTTTTGGAAACTATCCTTTATTGTAGTTATATCAGGATATGTAAATAAGATAATATTGAGTTAATAGAAGCAGAATAAGAGTCAGTTAGTTAGTTTCCTTAATTGATAATGAAAATCACAGCGGTGCCGTTAACTACCCTGAATAATTTGAAAGCATCTCTTGAATCCAGTAAATAATATTGAAATGTAACATTTACGAAGTTATTTCTGTTATGTAGTATCTTGTCGTGTCGGATCCGTTCCATATGTAAAAGAACTGTGTAAACTCAGTTAAGTTAATAATTCCGACCAAAAGGTCGATATAAAAAAATATATATAAATAATAGTATATGACGTTTTTCCATATTATATTTATTATTGTATCTATAATTGATCATTTTTATCTCATCATATTCAAAACGCAATTAATTTTACAAATTCCTGCGTAATAAACCTTGTTATTATCATCATAAAGTGTACAATGTTATGTTTTTTATAAAATACCTACAAAGTCCGTGCAGTCCCTGAGGATTTTATTTTATTGGATCCACCGCCATTTTGATAATAATTTAATGATATTCATTAAGATGTAATTATCATGACATATTAACTTTTATTCTTTTAAATTAGTAACATTTTGAATATTTTTTCAATTTACTTTTGTGTTCGATAACTAAGCTTATTTAATATTTTTCCGGAGAGATTTCCAAAACTATGAGATTATATAATTACGGATATTTGTTAAACTATTTCATAAATTTTCCAACGTATAATATGCTTTCAAGCTGTTCAAAAGGTCTACAATAAAATTTACTTACATACAATGAGACTAACAATAATACCACCTATGTCTCCAAAACCAGTTAAAATGACCCGTGACAATCTCTTCTTGACCAGATCATAAAATATTATTAGTATGTATATTACTTTATATTATTGGCACTACGTGTCTCCTCCCCTTCATGTTGGTACAGTTAATAAACTGTACCAATAAACAATAGTTTATCAAGCCTATGTCATTTCGGTAAGTTCAATACTCAGAAGGTTCTAGGAAATCGTCGATGAATTCGATTACAAGAAATGTCAATACATACTTTTTTCTTTATACGTAATAATAAAGTCAAATTGGCGATAAAAGTAAAATATTGCAAGAAGATAAACCAGGAATTATACTAAAAGAGTTATGATTAGATATTATGATTCAACTTTCTCATCTCCATGTCTCTTTCCCACTCCATATAGTGATGGCACAACATGTTCCTCTTTTCCATTCTTGTCTATCAGCCGTCATCTTAACAGTCACTCCTCTTTTACTCATGTCATCCTTAACACAATCCATCCATCTCTTCTTTGGTCTACTTCGATCCACATATCTTTCCACATTCATATCCAGCATTCTTCTTGTTACATGTCATTAATTCCTTCTCATAACATGCCCATACCACGCTAACTTTTTTCTTCTCTATTTGTCACTAGCACCATTTTCTAGCTTCCTCTGATATTTTTATTCGGTGTCTTATCTATTCTTGTCTCTATTTCAATATCTCGTCTCTGCCACTTGATGTACTTCTTCAACTCTATTCTTGTTCTTCAATTGAACTTCTTAATACCCATTGAGTAACTGGGATCATCTTACAACTTACATAAAACAAAATCTATTTTCTAAGAAACACTTTACCAAACCAATTGTCGTATGTCAATATCAATAAAAGGAAACGATAACGGCTTTTGCTATTCTGTTATTGAAGTCAGATTTGGGATTTGAGATTTAATAAAAAACCTGAGACGAGTTTTGTAATAAATCTGTGATTCGGGAATCTTCTTCAATCTTATTTCAAAGGATAGTTTGCAAACTCCATGTATTTGAGATGAAGTGATAAATGAAGGTAAACGATCCCCTTGTCGCCTATGAGTTATTGTCCTATTTTTCTTCTACCATTCCAATATTGATATGCTTCTTATACTCCAATCCTTTATTTTACTTGACATACACGCATAGAAAGTTTCGTAATTGTTACATTTAAAACCACAGTAAACAAATGCAGTGCTTTATGGACACTATTTTTTAATAGTGACGTGTCCTACTCATTATCACCGATATTTATTGACCGTCCACTATAACCAAAATTGAGAAATGGTCTATTGACAGAATATGACAGTTGCTTTATATTGTCTATACTTCATGAGGGTATTATTGATAAATAATAAATACTCTTTTCATTGTTTTACAAGTTTTTTTAAGTAATGCGATAAATGTTTCATATATATTTAAATACATAAAAATAGTTTGAACGTCTGTTAATTCCTATAAAACGACAAAACTTTGAGTAAAAAGGAATATTTATATAATATATCGATTAACATTTATCTGTAAATAAAGCCAATTGTTTTTAGAAATCGATTCAGAAATGCATCTTGGACATCACTACTTTAGCTGTCAAAACTCAAAAATAAAGTAAATGGTTAGAAAGACTATGGTAGTATAGGAAATTATTAAGACTTTTCTAGTGATACACTTCAACAAAAAACTACATCTATTTTAATAATTATAAAGAGTTGATGTCAAGAAAGTTAATTAAAATACTTATTTCATTGGAAATACGATCAAAGGGAAGAGAAGACAAACTACTACAGGTCTTCAAAGAAACTGTCTCTGACAATTTATTTTATGTTTTTTATTACTAAAAATTGTTTTAAACGGTTAAAAAAACAGTATAATGTTAACAAATAATATCTAATCAAATACCTATATTAAAAATAAGTAAAATTAATTATCAAAGCTACTTCCAGGTCGCAAATATAATGCCCACAGACCTGAACAGAGCTGGCGGAATTGTCATGTTTAATATTAAAAAAATTCTCTATATCAACAAACACAAAATAAAAAGTTTTGTATATTTTGCCTTAATTTGCATGAATGTTAACAAGATCGAATGGGCCAATTAGCATTACGTTTTAACACCTCGTCCTTAGTTACAGGGAAATAATTAAAAATGTTGAACTCACCCCACCGTTCGACCATATTGTTTATTCTGTTTTAATAAGACAGTTATTATACATTGAGGTAAAAATGCCTTATTGTTCTATTTTGTATATTCATTATCTTTTGTATGTGTGTACCTTTTGTATGTATTTGTGAGTACTTAAATGAAATTCCTAAATTGGAACCACGTAAATCTCGACGTTTATCAACGTCACTTATGTTTACAGAGGACATATTTGGTGACCCACGAGAGTTTCAAAGAGATTACACAAAAGCATGCCCTAGTTATTTCGTTGCCAAATTATTTGTTACATTAAATTAGGATACCTTCAAAAACGGTGTATAAATTTATGATGAAAAGAAACAACAATGTCCCAGTACAGGATTCACTTATAGTATCCCCTTAACGTTGTTTTTTAAAAATAAACATGTAAACAAACTCCTGAGGATCTCTATAATAAATTTAAAATCTCCGCAGCCCGAATTTATCTCTTGAAATGCACTCACTCAAAAATGCTTTCAGTCTGAAAGGATTGTTGATTTCAGGTCACAAAGAGCAGAAAGCTAAGTTATTCTATTAACTAAAACACTTCAGTACTTCATATCCGTATATTAATAACTTTATTGAACTTTGACATGTGATCTTGTTTGAAACTTTAAGTCGGGCGTTCTGAAGACGTAATATCTTTGCAACGGTAAGCTACTTCAAACTTTTGATATTCTAGCTGATTTGCTTACTCGAGTATTTAGAAACTTGTCTATTTAATAAAGATAAAGTTAAACTAAGAGGTTTAGTTTCAAGTCATATAACCGGTACAATTAGATTGCCTCCGAAATTATGAAGAAATCCAGACAGTTTTCATACAAATTTGATTCAGCTTTCAATCGATAAAGCCAATATCGAGTAAAAAGCGCACAAACGGTCAGATGTGGTTTATTACAAGCAAGAAAGTTGTAAATATATCAATAATCATTTCACAAATAAAAAAAGAAATCACATCTGACCGGGTCAACCCCTGACCCTTGTCCTCATTCATGAATCAGTGGTGCGTGCTGTTCTTAATAAATAAATGTTTTTCTTTAACTAGTAGGAGTTTAGCAAAGGTCAGATGAAATGATTGAAAATTTTTTTTAACATGTATAGCTATGATAAGCATATTTAAACTTAATGAAATGTAAGATGAAAAATAAACCGATATGGGTAGGAATTCGTACCCAGGACCTCTGGCAAACCGTCCCGTCGCTCTACAAATTGGGCTGCCGTCTCAGTGAATTAAGCATTCTATATATGATCGTCTTTATCGGGACGGTGGTGACATCTATATAATTTTAATTTTTTAAAAGATTACATGCAGCATAGTTTAGATTATGACTTGGGCGTGAATTTTTAAAATCTATTCAGATTAAGAAAGTGGGTATTTTTTAATTTTGTTCAAGGTATCATTTTAAAGTAACTATATTAACTTTTGCTATAGTGTTCATATTGGATATAGAGGTAAAGTTTGGCTGTGGGTTTGTATGCGAATAACAGCTAGATTGGATAAATGTAAGAAACAGATAAGAAAGAATGGTGATTTGCAAGAAACTTCAAACTAGCCGAAGTGACACATTCAGTATAAGGTTTAAATCTTTCCAAGTAGTTAGTCCGGAATAAGTCTTGCGAAGTAATTTTGCGTGTAACTTGGGGTTTAGTCTGGATAGCCAGTGACGTGCTACAGTTTAAGTTTATAACTTATCAGTTACATAAGTTACATTTATGTTTGACTTTGTGATATTATTATACATTTATAGACTTTACTTAGACTTAAATAAATTAATTTTATCAAAAAGTAACGTTAATCTTTAGATGTGACACTTATTTGAAACTTCCCAAATTAAAATACTAATGAAAATCAAGACAATATGGCTTGTTTTGTTGTTTTGTTAATTTATTTATTCATTTATGAATTTACATATTACTAAAAAAAAATTGTTTCATATTAATTAACATTAATCTGTCATTCGGATCGGATACGAATCGTATGACAACGATATGTCGTTACATATAAACACACCATACTTCGATTTTCAATATTAACCCAGGGGATGAAACCACAACTCAAAACCTACTAATCTCTGTGTATATCACAGCTCTCCACCTCTGGGAGTGGGGGGTGGTGGCTTGCAGGGAGGGTCTGTGACATTCGGCCATTTACAATGAATTATCGTAGGTCTATCGTTTTCCTTTAACCAGTCGTTAATTATGAGTGGGACGATTAGTCAGATAGAGTTACGAAAATAAATAAATATCTTGTTTTAATATTTGATTTGTCATCTTATAATAATAGTAATTATAACATCACTGGACAAATAACACAAATTAATCTAACCCCTAAGTAAGCAATTTATTTGCTTGTGTAAAGAGTGTTAGGCAACGATACAAATACAGAAATATATATTATAAATATTTCGTATATATTTAATAAACGACCAAAATCGAACCCGAGCCTGTTTGCGTCGCGATACGTTAGGCGTCTGCGCTAACCACTCCACCAACGTGGAGGTTAAATCTTATATAACGCAATGTTTGCTATTTATTTGTAAATATGATGTAAGGTAACTTAAAATTTTGTACACATTGTGAAGGCGTATCTTTTGTTCTCGTACTCGAGAGCTTCCAAACAATATACAATCAGGTTTTAAGCAGTTTTTAAATCGCAAGTTTTGTTCTCGTTTAAGCTTTTATGAAAATTGAGATATACTTAGAAAAAGCTATCTTTGTATAAAGATTTTTATTAATTTTTGATTGCGAAAAAAATTTGACTCTGCTATATTGAAATATTGTTACCTGAAATGTCGAAGCAATTAAATTTTTCACTCGTTTCAGTTTCATATTTCACGTCAACACCAGTTATTCTGTTCTTTTCTAACTTTAGCTGTTTTCCATCTACTGACAGTTGAAATTTAATTCTCATTTTTTACCAATACTGCTGTCTAGGTTCTAGTGAGAAGAATATTTCATAATTGGTAGCTGGTATACATTAAATATTCAAGATTCGTTTGTTTTTAATTGTGTTTCAAAATAACTTCATGCAGCGATGCTTCAATAAAATTAAGTCGTACACGTAATTTATCTCATAAAATGGAGTAATGATATTTAAGAAAATGTATACTTAAAACATAAGCTACTTTATTAATAGGGCCACATATTATTGATTCTGCTAAAAAGTGACCAACTTGGACTAACTATTAAACACCATTATTTTCTTAAAAAAAAATAAAAACAACTTTGATTGCTGTTTTGTTGCAAACGAATGTAAAAAATATTACTTTAAAAATAAAAAAGAACTTTGACGATCCAAAAGGTAAAAAGATCTAAAAATATATTTTATAACGTACTAGTAACAGTGTATTTTATCTCTAGCAATATGTGATGTATTTTTTATTTGTGTTGTGAATTGCTGCAGTCTGTCCAAAATGCTTTTGATTAAATTTTATACAAATATAACATTTTTGACAAAGAATTCCGAGTTGTTGAAATTTGTTTTAACATCAAGTCATAGTTAATAATATAAATGTATATAAAAATGTATTGATTTTCGAAACAAACCTAATAGATGTCACTACCGTCCCGATAAAGACGATCATATATAGAATGTTTAATTCACCGAGGCGGACAGCGATATAGTAGCTCAGTTGGTAAAGCGACGGGACGGTTTCCCAGTAGTCTCAGGTTCGAATCCCTGCCCGTATCTGTTTATTTTTCATTCTATATTTATATTAATAAAAAAATAATGCTGTGGAATATTTTAGAAAGATATATTAATGAAATATAGTCCTAAAAGTGATTAATATTTTACCCGAGAAAATTCCGAAAAGTAATCTCCTGAAAAGTAACATTTCAGTTGTCTTTGTAATAACTAAATCCATTTACTTGATTGATTACAAACGTCACAAAAATAACATTTACAATTAACATTAAATATCAATTGTTCAAACAAATATAATATTTAATGGAATTGTAATGTTTTGTAATACTTATTTTCTATATATTAAACTTACAGTCCGTCTGCGTCCTTCACCTGCAATCCATTACTAACTGTACTTGTTAAGCTTATGTAACGTTTTAAACATCGCAGGTTTGATTCCCGCCCGTATCGATATATTTTTTATTATATATATTAGTAAAAATGTGGTTGAGTTTTTTAAACTAATATTCTAAATACGTATGTTTCTTCATGAAAAGTACTAACCTCCTGTATTTTTTAATTTTAATGCGGATTTGTTTACGTAAAAACTTTTCTAATTTCGTCATATCTAGCTTTTCAAGTACCTAGAGTCAGTGATGACAAATAAATCAGTCAAGACTATTGGAGAGAGTAGGCAGTATATTGAAAAGAATCTTTAGTTATATTTCAAATAAATAAAATAAACCGCTACAAACAGGGATTCGAACCCGCGAACTCTGGTAAAGACTCGAGAAAAAGCCTTGATTCATTCTAAATTTATGGAAAAAAATATTAAGCAATAATGAACTAATTTCATTTAATACAAGTTTATATATAACACTAAATTTAGTTAGGAATTATTGGACCATTGCAGATGGAATCGTACATATCGACACTGATCTAAGTCCGGATGCTGACCGTAACTGGCACAGCGTCTGTTCCGAGCTTTATTTAGTCAGCTGTTAATATTACTAGCAAGTACTATTACTACATTAGAAATAGAGTTCTTTAGCCCTAACAGGATTTTTGACGTTATGAACACTATGACAGTTTACCAAATAGTAAAATCAAAACATAGAATACATGATGATTTATAGAATGATTCTAAATAACAAAAGATAAATATTATTTTTAACAGATTATTTTAAAAATTACCATAGATTAAAATTCATAGAGTGTATAATAATTCTAAGTTTTGACTTAACGGTTTCGAAAACTGTCATAGTTTTCATAACATCAAAATTCAAAACCAGTACTAGTGGTACCTACGGCTAATAAAACTAACCGATTATTCTTTATATGTTAGAAAGATTTATTAATTATAATTGAGGAACTTAAAGATATTACTATTTAATTACACTTTAGCATTTCTTTACAATTTTCTTTGTTCTGAAAAAAAAATATATATAAAAGGTAAATGAACTGAGCGTATAACATTTCAAAGGAACCCTTTTGAGATTTGGTCTGAACTAATGCATTAGCTATTCAGTAGAATTTATACCGCTCTTATTTAATATTCGCACTGAGTGACCAGTGACCAGCGACCAGTAACCACTGGCCAGCGCCCGCCCACCCCCAGCGAGTGTGTTGCGGTCGCTTTGATGTTCTTTTGACGTTGAAGTCCTTGTTATGACGTGAACAGGACAATAACATACACTAAACCACTGATAATTTTTTTATTGTTTTTAGTTGCGTAGTGAAATAAAACAATATAAATGTTAAATAATTATATTCCAAAAAAAACATAAAATTTAATGGTCAAATGTAGATTAGATAAAGAAAAATTTACTCGATTATGACATTAAAATGATGTCCTGGTGACTTCAAGTACTGGTGAATTCTAGGTATCGAATGGTTCGTGACAAAAAAAAAATAAGTGAGAGCTGAATAAATAAGATAAATATAAAAAGTAGAAAACTGTTTAAACAATTTTTTCAAAATTTAATTTTAAGTTTGAAGCTTAAAATTTTTAACCCGCATTGCTACTAACAAACTGACAAATTGTAGTTCGTCCTGAATTTCAAAAAAATTCTAACTTGACAAATTACTGTACATGTCAAGAAAACTTGCATCCATACATTAAGTCGTTAAGCAAAATCTACGAGGTTTTATAAAACTTTAAAAATTGGAAATATGAGTTGAACTTTGTATCTTTTAGAATATTTTGAAATTTTAGAACTCAAGTTAGTCTAATAAGTATAGATTAAAAAAATATATATAACATTATAGAAAAACGGTTGTCATAAGTTTATATAAAATTTTAAATATGTAAGATATTTTTAGTTATTAAGTTGGTTATCAAAATTATCATGGGTTTGGGTTTCGTTGACGAATATTTAATATAAAACTGGTAATATCTTAATATTAACTTATTCAAAAATAAATACGAATTTAAGACACTGAACAATTTATTCAAATGAAATGTTCAAAGCCGTTTCAGTAATTTAGTTTAATTTCATAAAATTGAATATTGTGGTTCGGAGACATCTGTTCGCTGTCCTTTATTTTTTATTTGGGATTCAGACCAAGTTCCTCGGGCTGTCAAAGTTAAAACTCTTTTTATAATAGGTCTACATTTTGTTTAAACTTACGTCTTTGGAAATGAAAATAATAATAATAATATTCCTTATTGTACATCCTCAAAAGTATAACATTTCCATATATTACAAAAAAAAATGATAAACAAAATGTACAACAGGCGACCCTATCGCTAATAAACGATCTCTTCCAGGTAAACCTCACCTTAAAGGACTGTAAATTTAATAGCAACATCAAATAAATATATAGTTGTATAAAATATTTCTCATATTTTAGAGCAATCTAACTCTTTCGCTGAAAATATATATTTGAAAATGTATCCAATTTGTGCTAAAACGTCGATTAAAAAGATAAATTGTATAAGAAAGTTTCGCAATCTGTACGTGATGGGGCGCGTCCCGGGGGCGAAGCCGTCACAGTAAAATGATCCCATTGTTATTCAGCGGTGGTCCTACATTAATCCCTCCTCTGATTTAATAATGCCTGAGGTACAGGTACAGCTGTATCAGCGTTTACGTCTGCTCCGTGTTTTTATTTTATTTCGCAGTTTTGTAGCTTTCTCTGATTTGCTCACGGCTTGATCGTATTCCACTTAGAATACCTAATGGAATTTCGTTTGAGGATTGGTGAGGGTACTGTAGCTTGTGCTATAGAGGCTAGTATAGTATGAGTCCTAACTAGAGTACTACATTTAGTATTTATCAAGAGGAGCACCAAAATTATAGCTAAGTATAGAGCAATGGAACGATATCACAAAATTGCTTTCGAAAGGACTAGGTGAAAAGCTTTGTAATTTGTAGTATATAATTTTGATGAAACTTTGTTCTATAATGACCACAATTGCGTTGCTGAAATAACGAACTACATAGTTCCCAAAGGTCAAAATAAAAATTTTAAAAATCGTTACGAGTGAACAGTCAAACCTATTGAAAATACTTAGGATATATTTTTTTATCAAATATGAACATCTTGTTTGCTCAGTGTCCCAAGCATAGTACGACTAGTAGTATTTATAATAGAACAAAAATCTATACAACATCAAGCTTCAAAATTTGCAAATACAATAAGATCTAATCATCTCCACTACAATCAAATCCTGACACGAAATAAAGAAATAAAGACCTAAATATTTAGTTAATACCTTAGTTAATGCTTTTCACCACAAGTGCTTTTGTCGCGACTTGCAGTTAATGACAAAAAACTGTGCAGCGCCGCCCCGAGCACTCACATAATGAAACACTTTTATCTTGATAGTTTTTATAATTTTTTTCTAACTACCCTCGAGTAAATAAATGAAGATGTTTTACCAAAATTATGCTTTTTTGTGCAATGTTTTAATGGATAGGTCTTTTGTAAGTTTTTTACGGCCTTGCTTATTATATACATGTATTATATAATAATGTTTGTACACAATTGAAATTGAAGTTTTGATAATGTTTACGTATTCAGCAATACAAATATTGGGTGAAATATTTTAGGCTTACTATACTCTATTGTTTATTGTTTTCAATCCACAATAGAGTATTTGTATCCCACATTGCAACGCGTCAACAAAACAATGATCGAACGTCCAATCCATCATGTACCAATCCTAGGATGACGTTTCGGAATTACTCTACACGAAATGGTATTCGCTGTATTTTTACAAAATCTTATGTCACATTTATTGATCTCCAGAAAATTGTGTGTCGCGATCCTTATCCGTTGATGGAGCAATTTCTTCACGGAACTGATATATTTTGTCGAATTTTGACTTTCATATTGAAACGTATTTCCGAATACAATACCCGTATTGCCTTTGATGTCTGATTTTGCAGTTGATATTATATGCAATATTTCACTATATTACTTTTTTTGATTCTCTATATCAAATTGAGGGATATTCATTAACGTTTTAATTTTGGCATCTTAAATTAGGTCATTGACATATTGACAATCCTTAGATGGTAAATTAATTCTATTATACAAGCTGTTTCTCGCAACTTCGTCCGCTTAAACTACAGAAGGGTGTTACACTTGCGGAGCTTAAGATAAGTTCAGTACTACTGATTAGACCAACACCATGTTGTTGCCATTTCTTTTAGTTTACTTTTAATAATGTTCTACTTATTCTTGTACTGCTTTCTTCTTATGTGTTCGTATGATATATTTTAATATTCATGTATTTTATTATTATTAATATATTTAAATTAACTATCAAATGTATAATTTTATAAATCAAACAAATTTACTAATAATGTAGATTCTGATCTATATTATTAATAAAAAAGGAGCTTAAGGATTAAACCTAATTATTTGTGACATGCATTTCAATTGAATTGTTAATTTGGTTATACTCAAGTATCCTTGCATATAATCTCACATTTGATTTTCAGATATTTTGAATAAAGGTTCATAATTATTTTTTATATCCCAAACAATAAAACAAACAGACTGAATAACATCCTTCATGTCCAAGTAGAGTTCAGGTTTTAACATTCCAAATAGCCCAGAAGGCAATGTTCCATTCGACTGCCAGTTAAGATTGAACGCGCCTCGCACGACTGCCTCCCCGCCACTCAATAGTCAAACAATTCCTACCGATCCATTTGAATATTTCATTTTATTTCTTCATTCATCTGCTATAAACAGTTATGTCTCGTTTTTCTCTACTAAATTCAGTTCTTCGGTTTTATGAGAAAACTTCAAATTATATTCAGCCTCTTTTCTGTCTGGTTAGTATTCATAAAATATACAACTTTACTGATGGAGAAGTCATAAAACAACTGTGCCTTTAAAAAAGGACAATGATTTGTAAAGTAATTCAATTGTTTTTCAAATATATTTATATTTAAAAAAAATAAAAAAAAGATAACGCCCGCATTGAATATTATTTATTATACCTGTGTCACGGGGACTTCAAAAACATATAAATAATGAATACAAAGTACACCCAGATTCAACAATCTGTATTTAAAAAAAAAATATCTGTAAATCACACAAAAACAAAATCCGTGTGGGAATCGAACCCACAACCTTTGGTTTAGCGGATTCTAATCATAATACCAATAGGTCATCTAATTTGTAAACTGTTTTAAAGTGGTATAAAGTGATTAATGTCATATTATATTATGGAGTTTCAGAGATATAGATTAATATGGATAGTCACATATTTGATGTTAAAATAGTTTGATTTTCCTCTTAGTCACAAACGTTAACATAGATACATAAATAAACAGATAGTGGATTACTTAAAGACTTTGATGGGAAGATAATATGGTTATCTATTTAATAAACATGATGCTCAGAAGTTTCTTTGACTTGCTGCCAAAAATGTTCGACACCTGTTGTCATTGGAGCGTCTGCCATTCCCCTGAATCTGTCGAGATGGTAGGAGTTTATCTCCTTTTTATGGCAAAATCTGTGGATTTAACCCTCGTTTTTCATCAACTTTTATATAACCTATTTGTTTTTTGCCTTCTTATTATTCGGTATAATTTAGGTTCTTGATAGATTTAATCTACAAGAAGTAGTTTCTAAGATCTTTAAAGTACAAATACTCAAGTATCGAACTTGTCGGATTGTACAATTCATGACAACATTCACGGTAACTCCCATCTGTTGAGACGATCTGATCACGACACTGATCAAACGGAACTTGATGAATAGTTCCGCAAAGTTACTCAGCTCAGAGTTCTCACTCCTTTGTGTCCTTGGAACAATTCCATTGTTCCTACTTACCTAACACGGTTTGTAGGTTACGGTTGTCTGCCTGGTTTTAAAATATTCTGCTTTCTGTCAAAAAAGGAAAAGCGAGTTGTTTTGAAAACTATTGTGTTTCTACATAATATACATTTGAAAGAACTATTTGACTTATTTAATAATTTTCCCCTTTCCTATCTACATTAGGAGAAAAGAACACCTTAATTGTAACAAAAATCTTAAAAAGCAATTTGAAGTCATTAAACAGGGCGTTGTAGCAAAGCTTTGTAACGTTACCTCCGAAGTAATCACAGAGGAGGGAGGTAGTGGGAGAGTGGGGGAGGCAGGAGGATGTTTTGTCTCATCGGTACTGTATTCTTTTGTTTCATAGACAAGTTTATTTAAAAAGGAAATTTCTTGTACTTTCGAGAACTTTTCATTTGTTTTCAAATAATACTTTAAATGTAATACATATTATTTTTTATCTTATATATAAAGTAAGTATCGTATATATACAGAAAGTTGTTAGTTCGTTTAAGTTAAAAAATCGATTAAACCATGAATTTGACAAGCTGGTTTACTGGGTTACGGGAATAAAATTGTTAAATGCATATTAATGATTTCAAGACATGTCTTGCGTAACCTGTTTTTCTTCAATATAAATTATGCGATATTTCGAATCTATTCAAGTAGGGGCAGTTCAAATTCCCTCTTTATAAATCTCCACCTTTTCATTGTTCAGTGGCAACACTCACGATCAAATTCAATATAAAATATGACGGCGATAGGGCGCTCCGGCGATATTCGAATATCAAAGACGCTATTCAGCTTTGGTTCAAGATTCTTTTTAGATTTTAGCGTTGATATCTCACTTGTAATGTCTGAGCGTACTTCACTCGCTCTCCAATAGCTATGGTTGATTGATTTCATTACACCTCATTCATGTCCTGTATGCCCTGCTTGTCCTTTTGATGAATCGTTTTTAGAAAACTCTTCATACATTTTGTTATTAATTTTCTCTTCTACGTTTCCAGATTTATAATATAATTCTTTCAGTTCAAGCTGTTGTTGTCATAATGCAAACGAGCTATAAACTTCTGTTTTCATTCGTTCCGCGTTCTGTCAAAGTCACTTCTCCCGTGAATTTACATTTTTTCTTGCGAAATTCTTTTCTACCTGTATTTCGCATTGCGGTCTTTCTTTACAATTTGGACATTTCTCGATTTCTATCTCGTTTCGGGTAATTTCGTGGCTCTTTTGTAATTGTGTGAAAAATTGAGATAATTTATAGAGATTCAGGCGCCCTCGAAAATATATTTTTAGACGACGTCGTTTATGGTAATGTAGAAAGTATAAAAAGATGCGTGTTCAAGGTTTTATATATAGACTTTCCGCTTTACATTCATCTATAATATAATTTTCATAAATGTTTAATTCGTCCTTACAAACAGCATATGCTCGCACTTTATGAGTATGTCTCCACGAAACATAATTAACTTCTTAATTACTTAGCGTTGGTTCCAAATTAAACAAAACGCACACAGTATAAGCTCTATTGTTCATTAAACGTGTCGTGGGTATTGTCAGGTGCTATACCAAATTGCAAGTCACGGCCAGATTGGGCCAATTTGGCTCGATCCTTTCACCAGTATTTCATCAGCAACACGAACTGCCTCTTTGTAGCAGGGCTTATTGTTTCCACTGCACTTTATTGAAACGTTGAATTAAGTAAAACGTAAATTATATCCCAATAAAAGTTATTTTCTAAGTTGGATTTGATTTTTTGATATGAAACTTTCGGGATATAATAATAAGTAATATTAAACATTTATGCGGGTCTAATGGGGCCGTTTTAGTTGCGACCTTCAGTAGTGCGTGACTATCCCGCGGTAGAATCTATATTAGTAAACGACGTATAACATTTTAAACTGTATTTAGTCTTATATAACAAAATTAACATTATTTGCAAAATATACGTAATTCGTTGAACTTCATAAGATTTCAAGTTACTTATAAGATAAAAGAAATACGTAACACAGTAAAAGTAAAAAGGTAGGGAAATTAATGTGTAAGAAAATATAAAGCCTTGCAGTCAAAGATTAATTGAAGTGTTTAACCCGCCCCACTCTCCTCACTCCTGGAGTTAGCGTGGTCTGTCACAGCTTTCAGTTGATATTGCTTCTCTAATTACACTACAAAATAATGTCTGTGCATTGTGCTATAAAGATCAACCAAAAATATAACGTTTTACAAATTAGAACATCGGAACTTTTAACAAATCCAAACGCTTCTGCATACGATTTACATCCCCTGGGTATGAAGTTATCTTTGGAAGGCTACTTTAAGTTTTAACTATTAACTGTTTGTACATTAAATTGTGAGATTATTTGCTAAGAGTCACTTTAGCCATTTATAATGGAATATTAAACTGGTCTGAATATGAAACTGGTTTATCTGTCATGGACCCGTTACCACCCAACCAGAATGATGACAGGTCTTTTTCCTCGCCATCTGAGAAACTTGCGTCATATAATTAAATAAAAAAAATAATATATATATAAGGTTTAAAATTTAAAATATACGGCAGTCGTAGTGTTATCAGTGTTTGATTTGACCGTCCTGGGTTCGATCCATGCTGTGGCAACTTATATATTATTAGAAATCAAACTGTCTGTCTTTTATTATCTTCTTATTTGAAATAAATGAGTAATATTTCTTACGCTGCTGGAATATGAATATCATATTTAAGATATAAGTAGTCTGGAATGCTTGATGTTGAATGCTTGGTTTGTTAGGATATTATGAAATATTTTCTTTAATCTTTTTTTGAGAAGAGCAATTCTAACTCTTATTTACGAGTAAGTTTACCTTTTAAGTATTTTCATCTCATAACATCTTAAGCCGGAGGGGTTGCGACAACCTTGCTGGGGCGTACGTTGTTTGACTCAGTTACAGCCTTAAAGTTCGTTTTGCTCATGTTTTAGTAAAGAAAAAAGATATGAGTTTACGTCCTCAAAGAATATCGACTAACGATACTTTTGTTCGAAGCATTTTCCAATCATACGTAAGACAGGTCTGTGTTTCGGAAGTTACAGTTCAGTAGTTGTGTTACTTACTTGTTGTTAACCTCTTTCAGTTTCAATTACAAATAAAAATCATTTATGAACATGATTAAATTAATTATAATATACAAATAGCGAACTATTAAACATATATTTATCTGGCGATATTCACGTAAATTAACCGGACTTTTGTCTAACTAGTTTCGAACGTGAATACAGACTATTAAATATTTATTTAATATTCATTATGGTTCACGAAAGTGTAATTACATATAAAACTAACTAATTGTCGCTAAACTACCTGTTAGTAAGCCGCTCGGCTAAACCTTGACCGTCGTTTAAATATCAATTCGGCAAAGCGCTATCGCAATCCGAACGAGGATCCAAGAACGCATAAGGGAATAACAAACAAATAATAATTCACTATCGTCAATTTGTTTTTTAAAGTAGATTTTATTGTTTATTAACTATAATTTTTTGTATATTCTATTATATATCTATTAGGAATTAACTAGTTTCTGACAAATTGATGCTGAATCGTGTCATATCACATTGGTAGTATGTTACTATTGTATTTTGACGTCAATATCTTAGAAAGAGTTTACTCTTAACTAGTCCTTCACATTACATAGGTGATAAAATCTATTGTTATATATAATACCTTCGTCAAACCGTCGGTAGCAAATAAAGAAATCAGGACATTTTTGACACTTCCCCGCAGTCTGTTACGTCGAATTTATAGACCATAGTGATATCTCAGTAAATTTCTACAAGAACACGTACGTTTATCGACGTTTCCTTTTCTGCTGACACATCCAAGGGTGAGGCAGACACGGAATATTACTAAAAGGCCCTTCTCGTGGCATCTGTGTCGGGATTCTTTATTGTACAGCAAATTTGTCGGTTCAGAATGTGTCATATATTCAATTTAATATATTTTTATTTACTAAGCGACGATATAAGATTCTTTTTTGAGAGATAAAAATGTAACTTACTTATTACTGACACAATGACAACTTTTAGTTACCTTTGTTGCTAAAACATCTCAGGTTTTAACAAGCTTTTTAGGTTTCTTAATGCTAACAGAATTTTGAATCTAACCGCAATATTGAATCTAAAAATCACATTGATTTTATAAATTTATAGATTTTAACTTTTTAGATAATATAACTTATTTTTATTTATAAAACAATATGTAAGGAATTATAAAATTTACACTGACATAATAAATATCGGCATTACGGCATGGAGCAATTGTGGGTGATGGGTTTTGTTGTTGAGGCTAATGAGGGATCGGATATTATTGTCATCACGACATATAAGCTTTTAGCTGAACTATTTTTTCTTGTGTCGCACAACGAATTTATAAAGTAATATTTTTTTTTACTTTTCATATATTTTTTAAGCAACAATGCTTGCTTTAAAGGTTTTAATATCTCTGCGTAGCGGGATATATATAAGATACAAAGTACTCTTAGACTCGGAACAACGATCTGTGGATCACGCAAACAATTGTCCTTTGGTTCAGAAGTTAGGGTTACTAACCACAGCACCAAGAGGTCATCGAAATTTAATTTGAAGCTTTATTGTGTTTACATTAACTTTAGTTTCGGTATTCCTGTAATCAGTTTATTACCATTTGCTACATTTATTTATTGATGTATTACTTTGATTCGAGTTGGAATCGAATAATTTTAATGTTCAATAGCCCTTATTCAGTTCTCGCAGTTACTGTGCCAATTACATTTTGCACGCGACGCAATTTTAATAACGATTCCAATTTATCTTTACTGAAAAACCATTTAGTTAATAAGCAATTTAAAATATATGTTTTATCGAATAAGCAAAATATAACTTTAACCATATATTATATCCTGTAATTTAATATAACTAATTATAACTTTATCTTTTTCAGGTAATACTATTAATTTCCTTCAGACACAGGTATGTTGCTAACTGTTAGTAAGTATGTAAGTGCTGACGCAACTGAAACTGAAACTAGTAAAGAACTATGAAATGTTCTAACTAAAAGCAACTAATTTCAACTTTAGCTGGTAATTTTTGGCTTAGACAATTATTGTTGTTTTGTATGTTTAATTTTCTTTGACTAGACTGCCAGCTATTACATAATGTTATTTTATACCCGTTTAAGGAATACTTATAGTATGAAATAACCTTCAATTGTCTTATAACACAATATAATCAATTTTCATATTGAAAGAGTAATCGAGTCTTAAGATATAGAATCATCAAAAAGTATTGAGTTCAGGGACTTTTTTGTTTTAGTTCGTTTCGTTTTAATATTTCTTAGCAACGTCAAAAGGACGAAATAGGTAATTGAAAGCGAAAATTTCAACATTGAATGTTAGTAAGTATGGCTGTGTTTATTGAATATTTATACGTACCTCTGGACGAAGCTCTGAACACAGGCTTATTATAACTTGCATATATATACCAAAGGCATGTCTTATAAGGTTAGCGAACCGTTTCAGAGCTCGGTATCAGCTGTTCACAAATTCATGGCATTATGAATTCGAAATGAGAAAGCCAGCGGTAAATAAAAAAGTTTTAATCTTTGTGTCACAGTTTATTAGTATCCATACTATATTAGAAATATAAAAGTAGGTCTGAGTCCAGAAGTGATGAAATTAAATATATAGATCTTTTGCCTGCAAATTGGCATATTCTGTATAGGAACTTAATCACTTCTCAAGTTAGGGATATGATAGGGATATTTAGATTTTAGGAAAGAATTATGTTTTTTATCCTTAAGGCATGTAAAAGGATTCAAAATTAAATGAATAGCTGAATCTGTGGTAAAGTTTGTAAAATTATTCATCTGAGTTAGAGCCTCGAGCCTCAAAAGCTTTTACTTGTATAATATTTTCTTGTGAACTAAAGAGAGAAGTTTTCCTTCAATCAGGCATTCATTCAGAATTTGAAATGTTAAACTCTGATTGCATGGTTCCAAAGGAGAGTCATATAAAAGCTGCCAAACAAACTACATTGATATCCTTAAAAAAATATTCTACGAAAATACGAAACACTCATATTATTGAAATCCATTTCAAATCCTGTCCCAAATGCTTATCAAGCATAAAAAAACAAACCATTCGTTCAAAATAATTAATTATACTAATATAAAGCTTAGTATCTAATTACGGTTAATAAAAGCTGCAGATGAAGTTTAAAAATGCATTTCCGGTGTAATTTATCTTTTAAATTTTTAAAATAATGTTCAGATGAAGCGTCGTAATGAGAGGGCTCGTTAGCGAGGATTCTTTGCTCGGGATCTTTTGAAACCCTTTGTATTTGTCATCCTCGTAACAAGTACTTTAATTACTTGCTTTAAATTATCAGGGTTATTCAATTAAAATGGCATATGCGTAGGTAGGTAAATTTAAGGTTGTACGATAAGTGTAAAGTGTATCAATTTATCTTACATGAATATTATTTTCAATTTTTTTTTACTGGTTTTTGTTATATTTTCAAATATACACTTTAGTGTTCATTGAAAGGGTCGCAATTTTCATAGATGAGTCCATTAAGGACTAAGTGAAATGGAGTTCCCTTATTGAGTTCTATTATTAAAACTGGCTATAAATTTATTGTATGTTTCAAGACTAGGTTGTATTCAGTTTGATGTCTTAAGACCGCTTTGTCTTCTGATTTAAAAATACTGATAGTAAAGTAAAATATAACTTTACCAATACAAAGAATGAAATATATTGTTTCTTTGTATTGTCTTTTTGTTTGTTTCCATTAGTTAAGACTTCGCACTCGCTTTGTAGATTTTCTTTTCTCTAGAGCTCTTTGAACATTTTATAAAACTTGTTTTTGTACACAAATGGTCCGAATGGTCTAAATCTTAGACTGGGTTGGTGTTCATAGCACTGGCGTAGCGTTGCTACGTCGTAGACTGGTAGTTTTCATATTATTGTTGAATTTAAATAATATTCTGCTATAGTCTTTATTGGATTTTGTTTTAGAAGTTCAAGTTTTATTTGAAAAAATAAACGCAACACTCTTTTCAATACAAAACAAAAGTTACAATGTCGACACGTGTAGCCGCCATGGCACTAACTACATTAAAATATAAAAAGCGCAAAACGTTTACACATTGACGTAGTGTCGATTGTAGTAGAGGAGGCAATGAGACCCCCCTCAGGTATGAGGGAGGGGGAACAAGGCCTCTCGAATCAAGCCAAGTACCTTAATAGTTAGTTAACGTGTTGATTATTATTGTGGTTTCATAATTCGTGAGAATCTGTAAATAATTTATTATTGTTTTAAAAGCTTTGTAGAGAAATTATTGTTTTGAGGATTAAGAGGTTGTGATATTTTACATTATATAGTTTCGTTCTAAATAAGTTCTATCAAAATCTTATTGTCGATATATTGCTTCATAATAAGCACATCAATCTTGCCAACAGTTTCGTCCCGGATCTACTTTCCGTCCCCGTATAATATTACGAGAAAATGGTCCTCTCTTGAGCTTTTTAATCTCAAAGATTCGAAAATAAAACACAATATTACCGAAATTATGTTAAACGTGGCTTTTCCTGCGAAAGACCTTTTATAATTTATGTACTGTAAGGTTAAAACGCATTATAATATAGAAATAAATCTTCAAGACCTTAACATTTTAGCTTCCGCAATTTTTCATCCGTATAAATAATTCATAATCATTTTTAAACTCACTAAAAATATTTTTTATAAAGTAACCTACCATTTTGACCTACCTATACAAAAGCAGTTATATTCGTAATCATATGGTTTTAGTAAATAGCCTTATTTTGTAAATTTTTACAGTTGTAATGCACGACTTCCTTTATTCTATATCGAATGAACGTGAAATGAAATTCAAATAACGGTTATGTTAAGCCAGATATTCCCGGCATGTTCCTTCTCGTTACGATTTCAATCGTAGTCACTACGTGTCTTATATATAATACAAAACATAAATATCATTTTATATTGTAATACAGCAATATTTTTCTTTAATAAAGCTATTGTTTTCATAAATAAGTCGCACTTTCCCCCTCCAGACGGGACCTGGAAGTAACAATGTCTCAGAAAAGCACCTGCGGTTATATGTAACTTAGTAGAGCTGGGTTTTAGGTTTTCATTTAACCTGTTTCGACATCAAATAAAAAGTAACGTCGCACATCCATTATTATATTGAATCGTTCCAGAGCAGACAACTTCTTGAATTAGCTCGTTTATTTACTCACAGTACTTTTCAAGTATATGTTTTGTTTTCTATTTCGCCCTTTTTTTTTTTAGAAAAATCAAATATGAGTACCTGAGCATTTGATTTTCGTTTACAATTCAGTCTAATAAGAAGCTTAAACTCCTTTAAAAGTATAATGATTTTACCGTTGAATCGTTAATCATTATTTTGGTATGGAATATTTACTTATTAATTCCGAAATTAACTCCGGTAGAGTCGACAGCACTCATAACTTTAAACCTAAATATATTAACAATGTACAATTTGAAACATTCTATATTTAATATACAAAATTTAATTACGTTAATTAGGTTTTATATAATATATAATACGTAGATAAAATTCCTACACATAACAGAGATCCGAAAACACGTTAGACTTATCACAATTAATTGTTTACTAAGCAAAGGTTCGATTTCTAACGTATGGTTGGAAATAAAGTGCTTCTTCTGTGTGTGTGTGTTTGTGTGTGTGTGTGTGTGTACCCAGCGCTTCGAGTGTGGGAGTGAAGGAGGTGGTGACAGGATGAAGCAGAGGGATGTCAAGGCAATATTATCCTTAACACATTGACATATTAGCGTCTAAATTACTTTATCAGTTGCCAACAATACATCTGAGATCATGATTCATGAACGAATTCGATATGTTTTGTTACATTCGTTAAATTGTTTATTATATTTTTAAATCTGATGGTTCGTATGGTTTGATAATTGCCAACTTCCCGATAGTAATTATTATCATTTCATTTTAATATATCTGTCGAATATAATGAGTTCAAAATTATATTCAAACATATAACATATACTATATCTAGGTAATCCTAACTGTGGGTTTTAAATTACAGATAATATGGTTAAATGCTTCACCGCTTAGCAAACATTAAAGTGAAGAAGTTCAAAAATATAATTTCAAAAACTTGTCTAAATAGAGCGAGTGCTCAAATGAATATCCAAATATACAAAGTTCTAAGTTGTGTTTTCAAAGTTGGCGTATTATATCAGCGTGGCGAGGGTTGGGCGGTAGAACGATATTTTGTCACGACCTTCAACTATTTCGATTTAACTTCCTAGCTACCTTACCGTTATTAAATTTAATTTGCTTCTACCGCATTGTACTTGGTTGTTTCGGATCACACTCACATTGTAAACTTACGATCATAATAAACGTAAAGACTATAAATTTGTCTTTTATTTTAATTTCAATTATATTGTTTTAAAAAGACAGATTTGTATTATATTGTTTTAATAATTATATTATGTAGAGTATCCGAAAACTTAAGATGCAGATAACATAAAACTATAAACAAATAAAATTATATAAACAAACCATGTTTTTCTAAATAAAAAAAAAATCACGTCATCTTATTTTATCTAGGTTAACTTAGAAGCACTGGTATCTAAGATACAACAACGACTAATACAAAAAGATTTTACGATTACCCGCACGACACAAAAGACGGAATAAAATCTTAAAGAACCAAAATATATTGAAAATATAATATTCTACAATCCGCAGTCTACTTGCTTAGTGATAAAGTCACCTCTAACAAATAACCCAGCACTGTTCCATCAGATACCGGTGAGGCACGACCGTGGACCGCGAGCCTTTATGGCTTAAGCGTTTGTGGCGCCATCTGGCAACGAGCCAATACCTGTGTATGGCAGTGTTCAGGCTCACATTCTAGTAGCCATGTTTGAGATCATTTTATATTGAGCTCAAAATTTTATTTACATACTTGTGATCCGTTTAACTTTAGTTATCTATTCAAAATATCATTGATATAACTCGAGTGTGGCAAGGTTTATTTTAGTGAAAACTTGATTGTTTTCTGTTTTAAGTTTTTATTGTATTTAGGTAAAAGTGTTATTTGTTTGTTTTGTTCAAAAAATATAAGTAAACAGTTTAAGGTGTACTAAATATATTACATTAACAAGAGCCAGTCTTTTAAAATCGGAATTAATTAAAATATTTTTGATAGAAGAAGAAACGAACACACAACGAGACAAAATATCAAAAAAGGTTTACCTATTATGCTTTAATTAAAATTATAAGAAAAATATACCAACTGAAACATTTATTAACTCTGTCTTCCAAAATATTATAAAATAGTTTGATAACTACAAGCAATGAGACTACGTCGCTGTAAATATGCCAAAAATATCAATAACAACCATTCTGCTGACAATAATAATATGTTATGATGGTGACAATATGATTACAAATTATTATTATATAAATATGATGTTATTTGAACGAACACTGATCGTTTTCTCAAGCTTTTCTGAATATTACCATTCAATAACATGTTAGATTGATAAATTGATGGTGATAATATTATTATTTGATCACAAATTATTCACCTATAAAGGTGATATTATTTGAGACGAGCACTGATCGTTTTATGAAGCTTTTCTGAATATTATCTGTATAATATATAACTTACAAAGATAAAACCTTATTACTCCAATGAAGATAAATCTAAACTCCCGTTTAGATTATTATATGTATGTTATAGCTTTAAGGTAATGTATATAATTTCGTAACTCTATGTTTCGTTACTAAATGCATAATAATAATTTTAATTTAATATAAATCAGGGCTGCAGCTGCATTATGTTAGCAATCGCCGGCAGCCTTTACCAGCTTTAATGATATTTACATTGATAAAATATATTCATTGTTTTGTTATATATGTATTTGAATCTGCAGCTCATGGAATAGTGTACAATATTTACGATAATAAATAAAATATAAATCGTCACGGTCACGAAACCATTTTGAATAAACAAAATGGTTTCTTTTTCATTTCTTTCTTACTTTTTTTTCTTAATCTTTTTAGGGTTCAGTTCCTTATAAAGGTGTAGAGGTATTAAATTGAAATATTAAATACGCAGGTCTATCAAAAACCTCGAAGATATAACAAAATCAAACTTCTATGTCAAAGAAATCAATAGAAACAGTAATTTAAGCCATATATTTTCAAACTCACAACTACTCGCAAGGGAATCAAAACCTAAAGGGTACTCCTGTCGACCTAGAATCTTGAAATTTGACATGAAGCAATCTTTTATAGTATATTTAAAAGAAAAACTCCGAAAACCTTATATTTTTAATTACAACGCATATTTTTTACATATAATGAACTCTTCGTTGGAGAGTCCGACTCTCACTTGGTCGATATTTTTTAATAATAAACAACTCAAAAATATATTTTGTGTTTCTTCTAATATGGAAATAGCTTTTATTTGTTCAGAATTACTTTGTATTTAATACATATAATGCAATAAGCTAACCTGATAGAAATTAGTGACCCTATCTTACAAGATTGTTATCGATTCCCACATGAACCGCTTTGTGCGATCCACAGATTTTACACAATCAGTATGTACTTTCTTTCTGGTATTTCCATGCTGTGTAACACGATACCGAAATTCATAATAAGATAATTCTTATTCTGAATTTCTAAGTGCGGAAATAGTTTAAATAAAAAATAATGATCGCAATATGTACTCTAAAATATTTTAATTGTATACGTTTTAACCATTTAAAATAGGAGAGTATTCTTAAACGTCCAAATCGCGAGCACTCAAGTATTCAAAAGGTACTCAGCTATTTGTTTACTTCACAAATTGGTTCTAGCCCTTCAGATGTCAGCTCTCAGACCCTTAAATGTCAGTCCTGCCTCTGAATAATACTTCCGAATGATATTTTCTTTTTCTTATGAGGTTTACTTAAATTTCAATTTTTTTTACATTAAAAAATGGTTTGATATAACATTGACTCTAGACTATATTCTTTAAAAACGATGTACTATTAAAATGTATCGTAGAACTGATGTAGCACTTTCGTAGTGTTTGTAGCACTAAAGAAGCGTGTAATCGTAGCATTAAACGTAGGCCCCGTAGCATATGGCTACGTACTGCGTATAAGTGTTTACGCTATAAGCTTGTTAAGTCTTGTGCAAAAGTTACACAATGTCTTTATAACTATTTATAAAATTTAGCCTGTATTTTATAAGCAAATTAATATTCTTTTTTTTTGCATAAATTAAATATCATGTGCTTATAATAATTTTAAACAACACAAATTGAATGAAACAGTCGTTTTGGAATATCCTAATTGTTAGTATCCCAAACATATTTTGCTAGGTTAATGTTATATAACAAAGACTTGATATATAGGTTACGCAACTTGCCGGTCCAATGAATCTACATTAATAATAATGCTATAAATAATATAATTATTAACGAACACTATATTCAAAGGAATATTATATACCTAAGACAAGTGCACTTGTTCTATATTATATAATTGTATTAGTATACTAGTCTGCACTATTTCATACAAAGATACATTGAAATATCTCACACGTGCAGTTTACTACATCGGGAATTCAATTACGTCACTATTATACAAAAAAACGATTAATTAATGACAAGTCGTGTACAAACAGTCTTCAATTACCGCCGTCCACAGCCTCACTTGGGAACACAAACTTTGTCTCCTATTTGTTCGGATCCCTGGGCGTGTGTTGTTTCTACAAACAGACGGTAACCACTGTGTTATTTGTGTTATATATACGATGATGGTTTTATTTCCATCAGCCTTTATACGGTTTGAACAAACCAAAACAGTAGCGAAATAACAACGCACGTGCTATAGACTACCTGACGCTGGCATTAAAACAATCATATGTGAAAAGTATAATCTAGTTAAAGGTACATACTCTGTATAAATCCAATGGGTAATAAATAAAAAATTCTTGGTTTGCATTTTTAATGCACGTTTAATTGCGAGATATTTATATCAATGTGTTTATAAATATATACTTAAAATATTTGTACAATCTGCCGACAATATTTTCAATTATCGCGGTTATTATTGTAAGCGATAGTTGCGGCACATCTGTGCGGGTTCGAGTCCCTGGCAGAGCGCCAGACGTATATTACTCTAATTTCCAACTTGGCACGACTCTGCGACACGGATATACGGAAGTGTCGTTTTGTATTTTAAATGAAATTCCTATTCAGATGTGATTTTGTAAAAGGAAATATAAGAAAACGTAATTTAAAACCAAAAGTAACATCGTCCATGCTGTGTTACGGAGGGACGGACCGCGCCAGGGGCTGACATCACCTTGTAAGGTACATTTACATTGAAGGGTTTGCGCTTTTTTTTTTTTTTTTTTTTTTTTTTTTTATACAAAACTAGGTTAATGCTTGACTACATTCCACCTGATGGAAAGTGAAATGTAGTCTTAGGTGGTAAAGGGCATTAACCTAGCAGCCTATTCACTCTCCTCTTGAAGACACCCACATTATATTCTGCCGGAAATACCGACGCAGGCAGATTGTTCCAGTCCTTCGCTGTACGCACTAAAAAAGATGAAGCATAGCGCTTCGTTCGGACAGGTGGAGTGTCCACAACGTAGGGATGGATACCCGCCGTGCGTCGGGACGTCCGGCAAAGGAACGGGGATGGGGGAATTAGGTCGTGCAATTCCTGCGCACACTCGCCAAAATGTATCCTATAGAATACTGAGAGGCTAGCAATTCTACGCCTGTGTTCAAGGCTGTGGAGTTTGGCGTCAACCAATTTAGGGTCGCCAATAAGCCTCTTTGCTCGCCTCTCAATTGAGTCCAGAACAGCAAGATGAGTCTTTGCGGCACCGGCAAATATGTGGCCACAGTACTCTACACACGACCGGATCTGTGCTTTGTATAATACAAGAAGCTGTCCCGGTGTAAAGTACTGTCGCACCTTCGCAAGTACGGCAAGCTTTCCTGCAGCTGCTCTTGCTCTGGACTCAATGTACCGACCAAAGTTGAGGTTCGAGGAGATCTCTAAGCCTAACAACTGAAGCCAGTCACTGTATTCCAAGGATACATTTTGGAAAGTAGGAGCCAAGGTGAAGGGGCTCCTTTTGGCGGTGAACAAACACGTCTGCGTTTTGGTGGCGTTGAATTTGACAAGATTGGCATTGCCCCATGCGGAGACTGCCTGAAGTTTGTCATTCAAACGTTGCACCATGGCTTCTCTTTCAGATTGTACTTCATCTCTACTAGCCCGAGAACTTGGCAGATATCTTTCTACAACTGTGCTGTCGTCTGCATACCCATAGATACCGGGCTTCAGCAGATCGTTAATGTGCAGCAGAAAAAGAGTTGCAGAAAGAACGGACCCCTGAGGTACTCCAGCATTTATTGTCAAGGGTTCCGAAGAACACCCGTCGACAACAACACGGAGAGATCTCTGGCTCAAAAAGTCCGTTATCCAGCCAATCAGACCAGGAGATATACCGTACGCTGAAAGCTTGCTTAAAAGGCTCACATGCCAGACCCTGTCAAAAGCCTTCGAGACGTCCAGAGAGACGGCGACCGCTTCTCCGTTCCTCTCGATGGCTTCGCCTAAAATGTGTGTTGCGTACGCTAGAAGGTCCCCAGTGGACCTATTTCGGCGAAATCCGTACTGTCGGTCACTGAGGAGATCGTTACCTTCTACGTACGCTAGAAGCCGCGAGTTCAATACACGCTCCATAATCTTGCAGAGTATGGAGGTGATTGAAATGGGCCTATAATTGGCAGGATCGGCACGGCTGCCTTTTTTGGGCACGGGTTGCACGTTGGCAAGCTTCCAGGATTCCGGCACTTTTCCAGTCTTGAAAGAGAGGCGATACAGACGTGTCAATACAGGAGACAACTCACCTGCGCATGTCTTGAGCAGAATGGCTGGTATACCATCAGGACCACTGGCTTTATTCACATCTAAACGACACAATGTTCTCCATACCTCTTTGTTCGTGATGCGGATTTCAGGCATCGATATACCGCAGTGAGGAAGATGTTCTGGAGAAGCATTGCCAGTGTCTAGATGCGAATTCTCAGCAAACAGAGAAGCAAATACATTCGCTTTCTCTGCTGCTGTGTGGGCCAGGGATCCATCAGGCTTCAGCAGAGCAGGCAGTGAGGGTTGGCAGAAGTTCGACTCGATCGCTTTCGCAAGAGACCAGAAAGCTCGACTGCCAGTTGGTCTGACAGCGAGCTTTTCGCCATTCTTAACGATCCGATCAAGACGAGCCTTCCGTAATGCCTTTTTATAGGACTTGGCAGCTTGGTTAAAGGCTCTCTTCTTTGTACTTACATCCGGAGTTTTGCGGCTTCGAGCATCAGCCCAAATGAGGTATGCCGAATGTTTTCGGTCATGTGCATGACGACATTCGGCATTAAACCATGGGCGAGCTTTGCCACCGATGGGTACGTCAGCAAAAGGAATAAAATACTCCATTGCCTGATGCACCACATCGGTTATAGCATCCGCGCAACTCGACGGATCCAAAGAAGAGAAGCAGACCTGCCGCCAAGGATAAGACGCAAAAAAGTGCCGCATCTCATCCCAATCTGCTGACTTGTATTTCCATACTCGCCTAACACCATGTGGTTCGAAAGCTGGTGGGGAATATGTAAATACAGATTTCACCAGACAGTGATCGGAGGTTCCCAAGGGGGAGGTGACTTCTACACGATACCTGTCCGGATCAGTTGTCAGCAGAAGGTCCAGGCAATTGGCTGTATGGCCTACCACATCTGGTACCCTTGTCGCTTGCCTCACCAGCTGAAAGAGGTCCAAGGTTTTATTATTTAGAGCCAGTTTAAAAGGTTCTTCTGGACGAGCGCTTCATTCTGAGGGTAAACTAACTTGTTCATGACAGCTTACTAAGCATATAAATTATTCACACTAACGTGTATTAAATATGAAGTAAGTTTATATAAAGTAATGTAAGTTGTTGGGATATAAGTATTCTGAAACAGAATATATAATGTTGTGATTATATATTCAGTGGAATGTTGCATGCTTTAAGAGCATTCCTTAAACAACATTACATATTAACGATGTTCGTGTTATATGTATAAATTAAAAAAAAAAATACTAATTAGTGGTTTTAATTAATATGACAATAACCATTTCGTTTACATCTTGTATATAAATATTAATTTACCAGACAGTTGGCGAGAGCCCTGCAAGGTGTCTAACGAGTTCGTCTGAGGACCCTTATCTCCGAAAATTAAAATATTCCGAGCACGACTCATGTTTAAACATTGTAGCAGTTCTTTTTGTTTTATTTTAGAAATAAATCAAATAGCAATGAAATATATAATTATGATTGAGGTAATTTGTATCTTGAGGTCTCTTGTTAATACTCTTGAATTATTGTTAACATTAAATTAAATGACTTAAAAGAAAATAAAAGATTTATTACTATATAACAAAGAGTTTAATTATCTATAGGTAATATATTTATTTAATTTCATACCGACATTTGTTAAAACAGCTGTTTTGATTTGGATTACAAAGCTACTATTTAACTTTAGTTATTGGAGACAGATGTTCTATTATAATGTACTGAGGCTGGTACTATTACATCGCAGCTGTAGTCCTTGGACCTGCAGGTCGTATATAGGTCAACTTGTACTGGTTAGTAACATCATTTTATAGAAGATTTATGAGGTAGAAGCTAAGCAAGTGGGAGAGCAGGATGCTCATAATATTTTGTTCCATTCTTTCACATCACCATGTTTTTTTTCTCAACATACTGCAAGCACCGTGGTATCTTTTAGCTTCAAGTAATATAAAGAAAATACGCTGACACGTTAGTATTAAAATAAATGAGGACATAAGTTTATTACAAGTAATAAAAATTAATGTTACGTGTTCATCTTTTATAGGTTCGTTGGTTTATTAATCGTTTATTAGTTTGACTCTGGACGGCGACATGTTTTTCTAAATCTTATACATGCCATCGAAATGTTTTCGTATTTATGTAAATATATAACACACTATATCTAATGCATACTTGTATAACCTATTTATTACCCATATTTATTTATTCAGAATTTATTTATTGATTTATTTAAAGCACAAGGAAACGTAACAAATACTTTTAAGAAAGAACAATACAGCGATTAAAAGCAGAAATAACAGAAGTAAAGATGCTGAATAAAAGAGGTTTCCCAAAGAACAACGAAGATATATAATATTTAGCACGGTAACAAACACACAAAAATAATAATAATAAAAAAAAATATACAATTAGTATACTAATTAATTAAAGAAGAGCCGAGAATTTAAATTACAATTATTTAGCTATAAAACATTAGTATATAGCTTTCCAAATTAAAGTCCTAATTCCTAGTTCACCATTTCGTATTGATCTCCACTAATGAGGTTTCTACATTTCACTAGTCAAAGCCCACACTGAATTACACGAGAGGTAAACCGCTCTGTGCTGACCGACTGCGCTCTCCAACTATTCTACATATAATATTCTCTTCATTTACATTTAAAATTACTATATACTTAAGTGCAATAATAATATAATACAGGACAAATTACACACATTTAACTAACCCCTAAGTAAGCAAATTATTTGCTTTTATGTATGTTTGGGTATGGGTTAACATTTAATAAATTACCAAACCATACAAGACATACATGTTCATCACATACAAGCCTGTCCCTGTCGGGAATCGAACCCGAGCCACATTGAGTCGCTATACAATAGGCGTCTGCGCTAACCACTCCACCAACGAGGCGGTTAATAATAATATTTAAATAATTATTATGTTCAAAGGATTACGTTACAAAGTGTCTCTAACAATAGTTAACGATGTCGTCGTTGATAAATTAACGTTCATTTCGTTAAAGTTTCAGTTTTATATGTCGCATCCGTTTAAAAGAATCTAAAACATTTTATGTTCTACTTCATAAATCGGTCTCATGTATCTGAGTTGGCGTACAAAGATCCGGTCGGAACTGAATTGGTAAAAAAAAATTCACTGTTATTCGTTTACGTTTTACTTTTTGTATCTGATTTTTTACGGAACCATAGCTTTACAAAGGGCTATTGATTTTTATAAAAGGTAACAACTACTACTGCCTAAAACACAACGTTTATAATTACAAGTTTGTTCACTAAAATATAATCTCTTTGACGAAGGGTACCCTTAATAGTTGAGGGTAATGTCATAATCGCTGAGAAGCTGAGACTGTTAGCGGTGACGTAGTTTGTACGCGCATAATGTTATTATGTATGTTTAGAAACTTATACTAAAACAACACTTTATGAGAGCCAAACAATAGACAAAATTGTCGCAGGCCATAAACAAAAGACATCAGTTTTCATAAATAAATAAGCAACAGATTATTTAGTCTTATCAAACTGTAATAAACAAGCGATGTTACAAATAAATAACCTAATAAATATACAATAATAGTAAATAGTTTGGTCATTGTTTGGTCATTGTAACTTGTCAACGTTTCATCTGTAGTTGCTTTTAGTTAAGCATACTTCTATACAGAATATTATTAATGAAACTCCAACTGTCTTATGTCTGTGGTGTACCGTTCAGATAACTTAATAGAGACACAACATTTTCATAGACAAAGATAAAGACGACACAACTTCACGGTGGCTTCGTTAAATTGATATTTCATAAACAGAATTCGACTCGATTTACGTAAATTTCGCTTTTGAAGTTGGAACATTCATTTTCAAATTTAGCTGCGGTCAGATTTAAAACCCAAGCAATTCAATTCTATTTTAAGGTCCTTCAAATATTTATCTCAGCGAAAGTTTCAGTTAATCAGCTTTTCATACACATCCCGAAGTTGGTAAAACGAGTATAAATTTAATTACAATACGTGGAAACTCTTGTCCGGGTTGTGCCCTTCTAGGGTGTGAATTTTTTAAACAACCCTTTTTATCCGCTAATCAGTTCGTTGCGATGAGTGCGGGTTCGTTTGTTTACGTAATTTAAGGACCAACTTGTTTTGTTTTAATGAAATGATCTCTTCGTTAAATGTGTTGATCTGATCATTCTGCTTACTTCTAATAAATAAAAATACTTTCATTATAATAAATATATTTCTAATATTGGTTAGGATTTTCGAAAGAAGTCTATTGATGTCATCACCGTCTGATTAAGACGGTCACATATAGAATGCTTAATTCACCGAGATGGACAGTGATACGGTAGCTCAATTGGTAGAGCGACGGGACGGTTTCCCAGAGGTCGCGGATTCGAATCCCTGCCCGTGTCGGTTTATTTTTCATTCTATATTTATTTAAATTTTTATTCTTTTTAGAGATCACACTTCACAGTTTGAACATCTAAGCAAAGTGTTCTAAACTTGAAAGGTTGGTGAGTAGTTTGTTCGGAAAACAGATAACAATATGACGTCACGAAAGTCTTCAAATAAATTTATATTGCATGCGGGTAGTAACTCGTCTCATTTGAAAGTTAAAAATACCCCAAATTTCTTTTGTTATTATTCCTTTTATTTATGTCCTAGTCTTAAAATACTTTTGGTGCTAATTTACGAAGACAACTTTTTAATCCTACAAAATTGTCTCCGTTTATTTGTAGTGCTAATTAAGTCGGACAAAGAATAATTTGCATTTATCGCCTGCAAAGTTGGCGCTAATCTGGTGAAAGTCATAAATCAGTTGGTGTAGTGCAACTAGCGTTTTGAGTCTCAAATGTTGTTGCTTACAAAACTTCTAATGGAATTGTCAAGAGCAAGTGTTCATGAACGGTATGCATTGCAGGGAGAGTTTGAAGAGTTTACCTTTTTAAAGGTTGAACTGTTTTGTATGGTGGTAGTTCTTTATTACCTTTAGCTGCGATAACTTCTATAAATACAGTATTTGTTAAGTCTTATTTACCACATATTTCACTATTATACCTCTAAAATAGTTTGTTCCGTTAAATATTATTATTCAGAACAAATCGTTATTATGTTTTATACAAGTGAAGGCCCAAAATCATTAATATATTTAAATAAATGATGTACAATAATTAATTCCGCCGATTAAAATCTTTATTACCAAAAGTATTAAACAAAAATTTGGAGCTTCGAACCGGGAATAAGGGATTTGGGTTTTGGGATAAAGAGATCGCTAATTGAAGCCTCCGGGATCTGTCGATCGGCTTGTATTGTTGGGATCGCTTTGGTGATTTATCGGATGTTGAAACCAAGAACCAGGATAGGGAGGAATAAGGGGAATGTCTGTTCTTGGTTTGCCGAAATTTATGAATACAGGGAATAAAGGAATGATTATTAAATATAAAGTACCAAATGATTTAAACAAGTTTATGCATTAGTAAAATTTTACGCGTTTTCAAACAAATTAAAAATCAACTCAAATTTATCTTTACCGCGTTCTTGTATATGTTTGGTTGAAAACCGTCCAATCTGATGAACTCAAACGCGAAGAGTTTTATAAAAAATACGCAATTTCAAAGTTAAAAAGCGGAAGGCAATCAGTGTTCCGCATCTCTTTCGGGTTTTCAGGTGTTTGCGCGTTTCAGCCATATTGCAGATGCTATCGCCATTTAATAGCAGGAGATTACTTAGTGGAGCCTTGAAACTGGTATTAAAGTGCCCTGTTTTTATTTTGTACCTACATTTTTATTTAGGGAAGCTTAACATGTAGTATGGACTGTAGGCAATGTTGGTCACGTGATTTCTGGCCTTGATTTTAGACCGAGAGTTACAAGTTCTAATCCCACGCCGGACAATTTATTAATTGTGAAATCACAGATCCGAATGTTCGTGTAATTTTGTTTCCCGTAATTTTGTTTGTAAAGCTCCGAGAATCATAGTATTTTCATATTTTTCAACTCAGTATTATAAAAAAAATATTCCAAAATAATAACTAATTCAAACCACATCGTTAGCGAAACGAAGCGTGGAACTGGAATATTTCCTCCAACAAATACGAACAAAGGAGGGTGAGAGAAAACATTGTTATATAACAAAGGAGTAAATCTATCGATGGCAACAAAATGAGATGTTATATCCAGCTTCGGAAGTCGTCTTCGTGCTTGACTTGAAGTTAACTTTAACGCGATTTGTTATACAAATCGGACCTCGTCTGAAAATCAAATCAAAACTATATATATACGAATACTAATTATATTTCTCCAAGTTATATTTATTTATATATTATAAATACATTCTGCCACTAAGTGTCGAGGTAACTTGAAACCTTCACTTTGATTTAATTTCGAGGCCGAGGTATGTCGTTTCTTGTGTTAATATAATTTAACTCGCTTACGTATAAAAAATGTATATAATTTTCTTTAACCCTTCATTATTTTAAATGACGCAAGATTATTCATATTTATAAATGTACGTTTGAAGTGCTTTCTTTGAACTTAAAATTAACATATCTAATATGTACTGTTATATTTGTAGATTACTTTATAACGCCGTTATCAGTGTAGTATAACGATAGTGTTCCATAACCATAACGGGTATCTTAACGCAAAGAGCAGGATTACGTCCAGCGCCATCTCACAGTTTTATCACCCCAGATAGAGCATTGTTCGAGTAATGTTGTGTAAAAAGATCGTAAAAGCTTCCCAATGGTGAAAGGGTGCGGAAGGGTGTATGTGAACGCTTCAGGACTAATAGTATTATTACTTTTTTACAGGTATTGTGGCAGTCTATGAGTGTCCGGTGAGTGGTGAGTCAGACATGTAAATTGGAAGATTGAACTCAACAGAATGAAATACGGCAATATCTATTATAGATTATTCTATTATACTACCATTGTATTATAATTAGTTGTACAAAATACAATAAAATATACTTTTTATATATATGCGTACATTTTAATTACTCTATAGTAACTTAATGGAATATATCTCTTGAAGAGATTATCATTGATATATTCATTCCATATATTATGTTATATAATGGTACCGATATTATTATTATGTATCTTTATCATTTAATTTTATGTGTAAAATATGTTCTTTATACGATTTTCAAAATTACTCAATCCTGAATTTCATCTTTTAATATTATATTCTCATTCATTGAAAAACTTTCAAATCGCTTCTAATTCACAAACTCTGACGAAGTTATTAAAACAAGGAGGCTTGTAATTTATTTACACAAATAACTAAATATATGCTTATTGTCTTTCCAAAGTTTATTTAAATTACTATAATATGATAATGAATCATTTAATATCAAGCAGTGATACGTTTCAAAATTACAAAACTTTCAGGACTGAAAATCATTTGTATAATTTTGAAATGAGCTTTAAACTTTATATCTACAAAATAATTAAAAGTCGGATTTTTAACTTTTAAGTATGTAATACTTCGAACATATGAACTGCAAATAGCAATCTTAAATAAAAATCTAGAGGAATCTGGTTATAGCTATAAAAGTCCTCTTTTATCCTGTTCGCGTAAATCACGCCCCATATCGACGTTACCTAACGTATTTTTTTACAGTAAATTTTACGCTCCATGAATTAATAGCCTTTGATATTTTTACCATTTCCATTATCTGACTTTCTGTTATTGAAAATTATTACGATGTTCCATCAGAATCGTAACTGGCGTTACATTATGGACCCTGTTAATTCTTATGTACGTTTGAATGAAACAAAATTTAAAAAGTCAATTGGAAATATGGTTTACATTTTCGTTATTAAAGAAATAAATAAACCGATATGGGTAGGATTTCGAACCCGCGACCTCTGGGAAACCTACCAATTGAGCTACAGTTTCGCTACCCGTCTCAGTGAATTAAGCATTCTACATATGATCGTCATTATAACGGTATATTTAATGTAATTTAAGTAAGTTTATTAATCTACCTACAACGATATGCTTGAGCTCAACTCAATTACAAAGGGAACCTTTAGTTAAATTGGTGTATAAACTAAACACCGTCTTTATTAACTTAACAACAGCCTGGTTTGTGTTGTCTTATAATTGGGTTTTAATTAGTTTAATGGCAGAGGGAAAATCATTTTGAATTATCTTTAGTTCCCTTTAAATTGAAGCGACAAGCTGTGAAGTACGGGCTCTTGTTGGTTTAATCTCGTAGCGTTTGCTACGAGTATTAATAGGTTCTACGGTGGCTCTAGTTCTTGGTGTATCTCCATTGTGTCCAAGCATGCGGGTACAAATGATACGGCATTTATACATCGGAGTGCTCTAGTTCGAGCTCAATGAATAAACAGGCCGCCATGCATAATTCATCGCACGGTTTTGTTCCGAGCCGCAGTGATTTTTCCAAGTCTTGCTTCCGATATTTCCAATACATGAAACGAAAATTGAATATTCAAACGTATTTTGAAAAATGTTGAAGAATAATCCTTTATCTTTTAAGAACATTCTTGTATACCTGTAAATATTTTGAGAATTCCAAAAAGCTTAAGAAAACTTATTTTTATTTTACTCTTTTATACGTTACACTTAATCTTATGTTTATTTATGTGTTTAATGAGATAAAGAGAGAGAGAGAAAGAGATAAAACATATGTTTTCCTTTATGTTATCAGCAATCGTTACATATATTGGGATTAATATTGAGTTGTACTGACAGATTGTTCGATGTTATCTTAACAATAATATTAATTTCTAAGTCATTATCTTTGTGTTCTAATCACACATAAGACACCATAACAGCCCCCTCTTGGTCAAGGGGTCGGGGGATTAGGGTGGTTATTTGTGGGTCTTTTGTATGGATTATAAACAGTAAACCTATTTTTTTTTATAAATCCATCATCTAGGTGTAATAATATTTTATTCCATTCTTAAAAAGAATACAAAAGTAACACAAGACAGAGAATGGGAAGAAGATAAGAGAGTAGGATGCAGGACGAGCCCGGCGTGTGATCTTATTGGTAGTGTGGTTGGAAATCTATCATAAGACACACGCGGCTCTCCCTGTCTCACTCACACTCGAAGAAGAGAATAAAGAAGATGGAGGAATCAATTATTATTATTGTTATTTTGTTAGTGTGGAAATAAGTGACAGTTACTTAGTGTTATGTTATCGTTTTCACTTGTATTGTACAGTCTGTATAAATAATATTTAATATATAGTTTTTAAATAATAAAGTAGAGATATTTATTGTATATTCTTTTCAGATCTACGTACTGTGTGTATCCATTAAAGTGAGAAAATCAATATAACGTATGTATAAAATATTGATGTACATTTTTCAATTCATCATCATTTTTCATACGATTAAGTGAGTATAATGATTTACCCTGAAGAAATATTTATAAATGAATATATTTAATACTATATCATATTTCAAAATTTGTACTAAACTTATAAATGTTCAATAAAAGCTTTTATAAAACCTTAAGATATAGGTTAAGTCGACAAACAGATAACTTGACGCAGATAGAGCTATATTAAGTTATTTTCAAATAACCTTTTTCATTTCATTTCTGTCCCACATCACGTAGCTAGCTCGTACTTACGCATCTGTATGCGTCGCGGGGTCTGAAGGGTCACAGGAAATGACTACGTCGTAGCGGTCTGTAGGCGTAGAAATAGAAATGACGTCTGACCACATAAATGTTGTTTTATCATTGAGTTCTATTAAATGTTTATGTAACACTAGTTTACTTATTTGTAAAGGGTGACAAATGTATAATTTTGGAGGCACTATACCAGAGTAAGTACCTACTATAAGTACTACTATACCAGAGTTGAACGTTGCGGTTAGTTTTCTTTTGAATTAATTCGTTCGCTAAATTATTCTATGTGTACTTAGCATATTATTATATAAAAGTTATGAGATCGTATTGTAACTTCAACTCGTCTCAATGCTTCACTTCACATTGTCGGACTTCAATTGAATTTTATATGTATATTGAAGTGGGATATAAAATATAAGCTACAATTGGCCAGAAAATTGAAACGTAAATGTAATAACATTGAATTGACTATTTCCGATTCACAGTTCAAATTTAAACGAAAATGGGAATTGCAAACGGTTTACGAACTTTCTCACGTAGCCGTTAGATATTTACGTTGCGCTACACTTAGAGTGCCTTATAATTATTATAAATTATTCACAGTTTATGTTTAAAAGAGTTTTTATATGAAAATTGAGTTTTAATACTTTGAGAACTTGTCTTATAAAGCGTCTCGCTATTAGCAGCCACTTAATAAGTGTCGGGTTTTAGTGAGCAAGCAATATTATAGTTCAAAATTGCTTTCGTTGAATATTATGGTTCTTTTTTATTATATTAGATACAACAATTTTACGTTAGAAAAGATTACTACTACTACTAAGATACTTTACCAATTCTATACCATAAGATATAATTAAAATTTAGTTTAAAAATAATTTTAAGTAGATATTAAGTTTAGCGATGATTGCAAATAAATCAAGTAATTATAAATGTATTGAAGTTCTATTTGAATATATTCAGTTCAGTGAATTTCGTTTATATTGCTCATTTAACGAACAAACCTTTCATAAGCGGATCATAGCTACGAACAATAGCTACGAGAAATAAACAACTGTGTAAATAACTAAACGCTATGTCATAATAAATGAGAGTTATTAATTATGAGTTATTTTCTTTAAGTGATGCTACGATAGCGATTCTGGTCGAAATTCAAAATCATTAATAAGGGTTTGAGAAAAGCTTTTTCTCGAATTATACTTGAGTTGATTAATTATATCAAAATTTTATACATATATCTACCAACTAACTACTAAAAACATAATAATTAAACATAAAAAGAACTTATTTTAGATAACTTCAAAGCTTTTCATAAATCTCAAACTCAATAGATTAAAAAACGAAAAACGTTGACATATGTTCAAAAAGGGTACATATAGATCATTTTAATATTAAAAAAATCTGCCCAGTTTTATAATGGTGTTATTACCATTACTTTGAACAAAATCTTATCGTTGATTTATATTAAAATATTTTCCGTTTTATATAGGTACTATTTTCAACTATTTTATATAGCAACGTTTAAAATTCTAGAGACACCAAAAGTTACGAGTTATGGCTTACATAGTAGTTATTATTTCTTGGTTGCATCCGACAATCTGTGCGACGTGCACAGTTTCATAAACTACATTTTCTTCCTAAACATTAAATTTTCTTAACATGTTCTGCTTATTATAATTTGTAAGAGTTTTCAACATTCATAGTACATTGAAACTTAAGAGAGTTCATGAAATTGTATTATAATTATAATATACCAAATTAATAAATGTATGTAGGTCTTATTATTTAGTTGGTTTTTGAGTTTACGAGAAATCATATTTTGTACTTACCAAATATTATAACTTTTATGATTTTATTACTATTATAATAAGTTACTAGATTTATGAAATTAATTATTTTACAGTAAAACTTATTCTTATATTTATAATTGAATATATGGTATTATGAGGTATTATAGGAGTAATTGTACCATTTTATGTAATATTCATAGAAATTGTAACATTTCATGTAATATTCATAGAAATTGTATATATTTATGAGATAAACAAGCTTGGTAACACTAATGATTATAAAAGAAGCATCCACGATGAAAAATAGTCCACGTAATATCCAGACCTCTATCTATGCTATAAATCATGTCAACACTGTTTTATAGAAACAAGAATAATTTGACATATATAAATTTATATCAAAGATTTTCAATATAAATTTAAACAAGAAGAAAACTGAAGGAAGCTACACAAAGCATAAATAGTGAAACTTCACAGCAAAATGAGGGTTTTTTCTTATATCTTTTTCATTAAAAACAAAACCAATCACTTTGTTTTTTGGTTACAGACGTTTTCACGAAAATCAACAATTATTAAGCTTTTAAATTAGAAACGTGAAAATGAAAATATATCTTACATGTTTAATAAAATCAAGTTAATTATAAAGATGAATAATAAAGCTTTTTCATAATAAAAAATATACCTTCATTTATATAATAATAGTTAGATAATACAAGATATCTACAATATGGAAAAGTTCCCTTTAAAAAGCTGGAAGTTGTAAGTTCACAAATTATTCAACAATTCACCTCAAGCACTGATGCAACTACACTAGTTTTATTGACTTTTTATTTTCCGTAAACATGTAATTTAATAATCTATACAAGAATATACATTATCAACTTGCTCTATATTTTATCAAACTTCCTAATAAATACAGGTATATTTGAATCTCATGATATAAGCGTTAAATCAAGAGTTCCGGTTTCAATTTGTAAGAGTAATAACAAATTGATTACATTTAATAGAACGCGTAGCTCCTGAATCCCGGGCGAGTGATATCGTGGAATTAATTAATCGACCCCCTGAAATCCCCACCACCCCCTCAAGAGACCGACCGAGAAATACTGTCACGCTTATATGGAATTTACATTGTAATATGAGAATATCAAGTAATTATAAACTGTTATATCTCTTGTAATTTTAAGTATCATTAGTATATTACATATACATTATATTTTTATAACATTTTATAGTGTTTTAGTTTATATGTTACACTTTGGTAGGTAAGTAATTAAAGGCAACAGATGTCAAACACGCCGAAATATTTCCACTCTTTTACGGTGATTATTATTTTTATTTTCTTATGTTCACAATTATTCTTTAAGTACATTTTTATACATTTGACACAGCACGGCCATTTTGTATAACAGCTGTCATATTTAACGCATAGACAATGTTACAGTAAACATTAATAAATATTATGAAATATTTATAATATATTGTTATTGATTCACCAAGCAATACGGCGGTCCAACGAAGGGACGGTTTCCCAGAGGTCGCGGGTTCGTATCCCTGGTCTGCCCGTATCGGTTTAAATTTATTTTTATTCTATATTTATTTAAAATTCAACTTTTCTTAACATCGCTATACATGTTTAAATTTTTTTTTAAAATATATTGTTATTGTATTTATGAACACGTCCTGTTAAAAATATGATGACTTTAAAAATTTGTTTAATAACGAAAAACCGTACATCAATGTTAATATTACTATAGGTATTTATACTATTGTAATACCGATTTCATTTCATTTAGTGTCTAATTCAGACAAGGGGCAATGTCCTTAAGGGTTTAATCCGATGTAAACAAGGCTTTATGCTATTGTGAATGACGAGGTGTCCATCTCCAGAAGTCAGCGGCCAATGAGAGCTCTCTAATTAAGGCTTTTGTAAAACGAAACAAAGGACTACTAATAGCTATTCGACCAATTGTGCTTTTCATGTTAGAGCCACGTATTGGTATATTTATGAAAATGTATATTATTCCTACACTAAACACTAAATGTATTCTAAATTTAAAGCTTATATGTCTGCTAGAAGTGTCTTAGACTTTTGATGATCGGTCACCCAGGGAGTGAGTCAGTGATAAATTAAGAAATTTTGACTCGTTATAATTTTTAAAATAGTGGTTGAAAAATTGAATGAAATATATCGTAGTTTTATGCCCAAAAAAGTCATAGAAGAGTCGAAAATGATCTAAACCGCTTCAAAAAAAGGATATTACGGCTGTGCCGATGTGATAGATTACTAAAAACAAAAGATACGTTCTATAATGAAAACGTTTATAGAATCTTAAACAAATTTCAATTTACCATTTTGGAATACAATAATTCGATTACAAAACACAAAGACCGCTAAAACCTATTAACATCGTATTTACATGCTTATAAAGGTATTATTTCGTGTAATAAGTTCATAACTCTCAAAGCCCACGTACGAGTATCCAAGATGGAGTTGGTTTATGTTATTAGGCCTGCGGCTTTCTATTCTCCTTAAAAGATACAACATACTGATAAAAAACCGCTATCGGCGTATGTGATGTTTTGAATAGAGTTTGAATTATAATCTTTTGTTTCTCTATATTTATTTATTAAAGTATATTATATATACGTTGAGTAACGCGTAAATAGACATTTTAAATATAAAAAATGTTTATTGAATATTTTTGATATCAGCATGGAAATTATGTACACTGAATTAACAACAAATTGATGGAATGACACTACAGAATACAGCTATAGAAAAATATCAATTAATCAGCTTTGTAAGGTTATAACATTCTTACTTACTATTGTCTATACTAATATTATAAAGAGGAAAGGTTTGATTATTTTTTTGTATGTTTGAAATGAATAGGCTCCGAAACTACTGGACCGATTTCAAAAATTCTTTCACCGTTGGCAAGCTACACTATTCCCGAGTGACAGGCTATGTTTCATTTTCAAAATGCAATGTAATTAGCAATGTAATGCCTATATATATAAAATTTCCACGGGAACAGGATACTGTGGAATTAACTATAAGTCTATTATAGGATAATTGTAGTTTCCACAGATTACGCGAAAAGCGACCTACACGCGGGCGGAGCCGCGGGCAACAGCTAGTCACAGATATAATTATCTTATATAACTTTTAGCAACATAAAATTGGAGGTACATACAATACGTTCCAATTATTGTAGCGTGAATAACAAAATTTCGATATCTGCTGAAATATGCAAAAGGTATCCAAAACTAAAATCTCAATTATTTTCATCTGTCAACTAACGCGACGTGACGGTACTCGACATGAGTGGAATGTAATGAATGAATGAATGAACAGTCATCGTGACATAAAGTTATATTTGAATGATTTGAAATATTTAATATCTGTTCCATCTACAACAAAAATGCATAGAGTTATTATAACGAGAGTAGGGGAGCCAGCCTAATGTGTACATCAAAAAAAAGAGAAAGCTACCTACCTGTCTTTCTTTTTTTTATGTAATTAGAGAAAGATAAGTATGGGTCTCTCATCTTCACACATTTATTATTTGTTTGACACTCGCTCTCATAGTTCTCTATGTATAAACTATATGTATTCAAAAACATATGGTCCTCTGCTACTAGAACGTTAAAGGACTGGAGAAGAAAAGATGTTACCAGATAAGGTCATGAAAGTTTTAAATATACATAAAACTAGACTTAGACGATCTCAATAATTTAATTCCAAGGACTCACGTAATCGGGTCTTGGTAATTTTTTATTCCATCGGTTACATAGTAGAAATAATTTAAAACTAGTTTCTTGCAAAACCTAAATAGGATATTATATATCTTATTAAAGCAAATATATATTAAATAATTTTATATTTTAATTTAAAAGGATTGTTGGGAACCTGGCAACACCAATAACATTAAAAGTTTCAACACAATTTATATTCATAATGTAATCGGAACGCGTCAAACATAATTTCATTTTTTAAACGAACTTCTGAAGATTATCGGTCAATGATTCGCGAAAATAATTTTATTACATTATAATGATGTTGGAAGAAACTTTGACTTTGATGGATATTATTTTTTATTTTTAACCCCAGACCCAAAAAAAAGGGATGTTATAAGTTTGACTTGTGTATCTGTGTGTCTGTCTCTGGCTTCGTAGCAGCTAAACGAGTGGACGGGTTTGATTGCAGTTTCTTTTAATCAAAAGCCTAATCCATTCAGATGGTTCTTACTTTTATGTGGTCAAAATAACAGCAGTAGTTTCCAAGATATTGTCCTTTTATTCGTGAAAGCTTCTTATGTAGTATTGATAATAAACAACTTAACGAGTGAAAATATGTGTGTTCGTAACTTACGAATTTATATACATTACACTTATACAGTACATAATAATATATTTTTATCCTTTTTAGAGGTCTTTTTGTATCGGAGCTTTTTAAATTTTTTGATATTTTTTTTTTATATAAGTCTAACATGTCTATATATGTTAGTTAATTAGTTTTGTAGTTAGTTAGGTTGTTCTACACACATCTGTAGTATGCAGCCGGAAGTCTCATCCTATCAAGGACATACTCGAAGAATTATTATGTTGCACAGATCTTTGTGTCATTTGCTTTGACGACAAACCGAGGCATCTCACATTCACAGAAACGTTTCCGAATTTCTAGTTCTAGTTCTTAGTTATTGTATATATGAGATTTTCTACAACTAAAATTGAATAGAAAAATGTTTCCTAAATATTACGTTAGATTTTATTATATACTATTAACGTACATTGTTCGTGACCCAAACATCGAGTGCTTAAAATACTTTTATTTAAAAGCCTACACGTGCAGCGTACACTAAAAATAAAATCCACAAACCTGCATGTATGGAGTGGGTTACATTATCCAGGCCAGTGGGCTGATGCAAATGCATTTACACAATGCAGCTATCACTACAATGCATCGCTGCAGTGATCATTTGACCACCGATGCATGTGTCTACTATTTTAGATTAATCTTTTGTTGCTGGATGGAACGCATCCAGAATGTTTAGAATGGGCTATATATTATAATATATGGAAAAGGATAATATTATAAGGTATATTATTATAGTATTTTTGTTTTGTTAACGCTGGCTACTAAAACAATAAAGTGGAAACATTTATTTCTTGCAATAAATTGAAATGCTTCATTGTTTTTTATGCAATCGTAAAATCGTGAATAAAATCCAAAATACTTATATCTTCCTGGATTCTTAAACTGGTATTGTATTAAGTTTGCTTTTGTGTTTATGTTTTTTATTTTGCTATTGGGGAGGGATAAAACCTAAGAGGTTTCAATTCGCCATAGGGGAGGGATAAAACCAAAGAGGTAAGAGATTAGATATTTTTGACAGTAACCTTTCCCTTAAATACGCGCACAAGACCTAGTTGGTAATATTGGCAGCAAACACATGTTCAATAATTATATTTGTACGTGTGTGTATGTGTGTAGATGGGTATGTATGTGTTGGTCTACGGCATTGTTGGGTCCGTGGGCGGTACTTTGATTGTCTATAATGCCTGTAATTACGTATCCAAAGTGATATATCGCTTTGTGTGAGAGACAGCCATGTGTATTTCAGAAATATAAAAGCAAATTAACTAGAAAGGAATATTTACTATTGTACAACAAGGTGTTCGTTCATCTCCTTTAATATTATGACAATAAAAAAATCCAGTAAACAATTTCATTGCTAGCGTCTGATTGGTTCAACATTTTCATGAACTTATTTAAAAGTATTATTAAATACATGAATAATTAAGGAAACATTAAAATATCCTGTTTGTTTTATTATTAAACATTTGTTTATGAAATTGAATAATTTAAATATAAACTGTATAAACATTTTGTAGAGTCAGATTCATATATAAACATTTATTAATCATTAAATAATCTCCAAATCTCCTCAAATATAATTTGAAGTTTTTTGACTTTACTTTCTTTTTTCCAAAGCAGATGTAAGCAGAAACAACTTATCTTAAGTGTATCACTCAAACATACAGCCTCCGACCAGAGCTCTATAATTCGATTACATCCACTCCCTTTACGAGATCACTTCACCGAGAGATTGAGAGAACAAAATCATTGCAAGAGATTCTTTGCGAAATACTGATTGAATCAAATACAATTTAAATACAAAATAGATAATTGCAACATTTCAATTTAATTATTGGGTTTGTGGTGAATGACAGTTAGTAGCTGTGGGGTAATTAACAAACCGTCTGCCAGAGCGCGCTTGATGGTAAATTGGTTTTGGTTTTTGACCACGTCCTCGTGGTTTATACTTATATCTGAAAAGGAGTTTAGAATTTAACTGCAATAGTTAACTTTGTTTTTAATAGCTTTCATGAAACCACCATGTCACGTAATCTTATCATTAAATATATTTAGAGACTGAAATCTGATACTTATTTCATATTTTCCGTCTAAAAATCTTAGTTTTTTTGTTGTGATATATTTTTTGTTTGTTTATTTATTTTGCGGATTCCTAGAGCTATGAATAATGATTTGGTTTTTTAAGCGTTTTTATTTTTTTTTTATATAAAACCTAACTTAGATAAACATATGGTAGTTGTTAACTATTTAACACAGAATCACTATTGATTTCTTCATTACATTATCCGGTAATCAATGAATTGTAGTAAATTAAGAATTTTTATTCCACTAATAATATTCAGTTACCCCTTAGGCTATTATAGTTTTTATCATGAAACTTGATAGCCTGTTGGTCTAGTGGTTTGTACTCCTGGTATTGATACATATCATGAGTTTGATTCCCACTCATGTCAGTTCTTTGTATGATCCAAAGATTGTTATTTCGAGTCAGAAAGTTTTTGTATACGTTATTTTTTTGTAACACCCCCGCGATACAAAGTTTTTTTCTTATGCGGGATTTTTTTTTTTTATTGTACTAAATAAAAAACCTTTCCTAAATATTACAGATGTTTTATACTAATTTAAGAAAAACTAACAGATGGATTAAACTCGACAACAGACCATTCGGGTAAGTGGAAAGGTCACTAAGAATGAAGAGTCCGAATAATGTAACAAAGGTAAAGATGTAAGTATATTTTAAGCAGCTCTTTAGCTATTTACCCGAGGGTTGTTAAACTAAACCTCCGAGTACGGTCGAGTGGTGAGAGTACACTGTGTACAATTTGTCCACTTAGTACTCTACTTACGTATATTTTTATAGCTACCAGTTACGTATATTTTACATCTAATAAATGCAAATTTGTATGTTTTAAAATTTGTTTTAAATAAAATTGATTAGACCCTCTGCCATTAGAGACCACTAGAATGTCTTAAATGTAATGTTTAATTTAACTGGAGTTTAATTAAAGTATTCTCGATATTGTTAGTATTTTAATTAAAACAATTTATAGTGTATTTTACAGGATGTGTCTTAAAACTGGATTGGAGTGGTAAGAATTGTATGATGATGTATGATGTGAAAGATACAATCAAGTAAATTCAGCTAATTAATAATATATATATTTATAGTATTACTTCTTCGTTTGCCTTGGGTTCTTCATGTTTGGGCATTGTGTTAAAATTCTAAAGCAATTAATATGTGAATTAAATTAGTGCCAGACTTAATGTTTATCTATTTCTATTGCAGCTCATTAAGTATATTAAAGGTCTACGAACTTGCGAAATGACGCATTCTTGAAATCATAACAATAATATGCCGCCTACACTAATATAGTATATAGTATTTAAGTAAGATGGAGTTGGTATTTTCAACAGATCGCGGTATGTTGTGAAATAATCAAGAATTTTTTAACCAATCAATAAAGTTCTATCTTACGACTAAAAAACTGCTCTTATGACAGTACCTACCAGTGACCAAACAATATTTACGAAGTCTCAACATTATCTAAGAAGTGACAAAAAGAGAGATTAATGAGGTGCGATTGTGGTTAATTTTATTGTTGTCCGATTTAAGATTTAACAAGAATTAAAAATCTTCTGTCTCTTTCTAGCCAGCTTTATAAATAATGGAATCAGAGATTTTCTTGTCCCATTATATATTACTATTATCATTGCTTCCGGTCCGTTTCCCAATTTTGTAGTCGGTGTTGTATGCTATTTCTATTCAATCTGTCTTGTCACTCGTCATTTCTGTATACACTCCCTTCTTCTCCATATCATCTTTCACGCAATCCATCCATGTCTTTTTATCAGTCGTCGTTCTTCTTCCACTACCATCCACTCCCATATCTAGAACTCTTCTAATATCATGTCTTTTATTACTTCTCGTTACTATTAATTATAAAATAAATACAAAGATATAAATATATTGAAAACCTCCACTTGAACAGTTGCTTATTTTCAAACCAAATTGAAGCAAACAAATCGAAACAAACACAAACTTCATATGAAACCAAGAGGAAATACAAAGCTTACTTCGTTAATTCTTTGAAATTTTCAAGACGCGGATTAAAACTTGAAAGAAAAAATACACAGTATGGAAAACTTACAAGTTGTCGTTTTATCCGTTAAGTGGAAAGTTTAGAATTCTTTGGACATTCTTTTACGTTAAATGAACATTGTTATGAAAGCCTTAAAAAGCTCCGTAGGAATTTACCTGAAAAGGATCACGAAACAATAACAGTTATTTGAAATAAGTTTTTTATAAGATATTTAAGTGTATTTTTAAAAATTGTGTTTTATTCACATAAATTATTTGAAGAATTAAAAATAAACACAATAAATATTCACCCCTTGAAAAGTGATGAGTCATCTTGAGATCATTACTCATTGATTCCTAGCTTTTTAATTACTTCTTAACTGACGCTCAAAGACAACCAGAATAATGTGCCATAAAAACGAAAAATAATAATAATCTTAAGGATGTTATTTATTGGTTGGTCGAACGATTAGCGCAGACGTCTGACTTATCAGGCATGTATGTGATGAGCATAGATGTCTGTAGTTCTGGGTTTGGCTATTTTTTTTATAGAGTCGAAGTATTTATGAGTATTTCTATGTATTTGTATCGTTGTTTAATACCCTTAACACAAGCAAATAATTTGCTTACTTCTGGCAGATAGATCAATTTGTGTATGTTAATTGTATCAGTGATATTATTATTATTGTAAAATTTCGATTGTTTTAAAATTAGTTATAGATCTAAATATTTAATATGTACAAGAGATTTTTATTTGAAGAAATAAATAGTTTATAAAAATTCTCATCTCTCTAGACCTACGCAGATTACCCTGGGGAGTGCCTTTCACGCTTACCCTAAAAATTACGCCTGGATGCGGTACGTATGTGCAAAGATTTGCTGCCCCGTTTCCTCCAATTTCCCTTTGTTATTAAGTTTAGTTTCCCAGCTAGTTACACTCCAATACATCGTTACGTAAACTGAGGAAACAGCGCTATTTATAGAAATTTTAGATCATTGGAAGGAGTTTGTTTGGGTTCACTACAAGATTTAGTTACTTTTTTCACTGCAAGTTAAGTCTTTTTATTTTAAAGGCACATGTTTTTTTTTTATAAATCCTACTTAACTGTACTTACTGATTAAATTGTTTTAATAAACTAAATACACATATCATAATTAGTGTAACATTGTTTGAACTAAGGCAAATTATGGGATAGATAAGCCTCTATTATATTATTAGCATGAATAATTGAATAATCGAACATGAACTATGAATAAATAATGCAGCGACTATAATCATCCCTTTACATATTAATGCTAATTACAACTATCTAATCTATAACGTTTTGAGATTATCTTTGGATGTTTGAGTACTTTGTAAGCTTTCTATCTTCTTACTAACTATAGACTTTAGCGACATCTATAAGAACCAAGCTAAACTAAATTTACATAGCATTATTAATAATAGGCGCAAGAATTACAATATTAACATTATGAAACTAAATTTAGAATTTAAAATTACATTTAAACATTTTAATCTAACGACGGATTTGTAAAACAAGTGTGGTAACCGAAAAAATACTCGTATGTTTCCAATACATCCAACTACTCTGTTTTACATCCCATTCCAGTAACATCGCATTCAATATTTATGATACACAACTCTGTCATGTATTTAGTTATTATATATTTATATAATAAATAAATATATTTAGATAATAAATCTGTAGTGGGTTGTAGGAATTATGTTACATCGACATGATTTGTCAATTAATTCGAAATCATTTTTGTGTCTATACCCTGACCAATCTGCTCCCAAACACACAAACCACTTATTTCTACGGTTCTTACCATAATACAATAAATCAATATATTTAGACAATATATCTGTAGTGGGTTATAGTATCTGTACAAATACTGAAAAACCCCATTTATACAAATATGGTATATGTAAATAAAATACGAAATAATATAAGAAGAGCGCCTACTTCCTCCTCAAAGGCCAGCAAAGCTTTTATGCGATCTTTGATGTAAGTGACCGTGGGCGATGGTGATCACTTTACATCAGGGGACCCGCAGACTCTTTTACTATACTGTTAATATAAGAACAAAAAAAAACCCTCAGGGTCTCTTACAGACCTTGACTTTGATCTAAAATTTTCAAGTAAACATATAAAAATAATGTATGTATGAATGTATGAGACGTTTTTTGTATACTTTTTAACAATAATTGTTTCTAATCAAGAGAACTTCTTAATAATACAATTCATTAAAAGGCTTAGTATTTTGGTTCCAAAATAACCTAATATTAACTGTAAGCAAAACACTACACAAAAATTAATATATACTCATTAATAGAGTACACATATATATCCATATATATAAATAAATCTTAAGCTCACTGAATATGCATTTTCTTTATCTAAGCTCGTAATTTTCTCATTAATATGTATTCAGAATAATTAAATTATCTTCAGATTAAATGGCACGTAACGTACATGAAAAATAATTTTAAACAGTTTTATTTTCCTCCTCTTACTTCTTAATTTAAAAACAGTATTATTTCTTTATTATACAATAAGTAAGTTTTATATTAAGTTACATTCATTAAAAAAAATCCTTTTGGTTTGTCTATTGCATTAGAAGTGTTTGCCAATTCTGAAGTATTGATCCAATCTATATAAAACAGGCAAAAATAAAACACAGACTGACAATTTGTTCCACTTTTAGTTGATCATGCAAATTTGATGTTAGTTTAATAATATAACAAATAAAGTTCAATTTAAATGTTAAAGATATTTGTGTACCATTTTTAAAACATAAACTTTTACATTTTCTCGTATTTACATATATGGAATTGGGTTTTCATGGAAACATATAAACATTTGTTTTAAAATTTTAATAACTCTAGAATTCGTACAAAAAGTCTTAGGTCGCTATATCACTATTGTTTACAGGCTACTTCAAAATTTCATTGCTTTAAAAAAGTGTATTAGGCTTGGCCCCAGTTCTATATAACAAAATTAAAAAAGAATTGCCTACCTAATACTAAAATAAAAAAATCGGTCAAGTGCAAGTCCTGCTCGCCGACGCAGGGTTTCGTCTACAAAAACGGCACAAAATTCACGTTTTTGTAGTATTGGAGCCTCCTTTAAATATTTATTTTAATCTAATTTAATTATTTATTTTTAAAACAAAAAAAAAATATTCTGTGAATATTTCAAGCGTCTACCTGTTGCCGTTATTACAACTAATTTGTTGTGTTGGAGCCCTTAAATACTTATTGTACTCTGTTTTTAGTTTTTGTTATTATAGCGGCAACCGAAATACATCATCTGCCCTGTGACAGCCAGACGAGTAGCTGAGTCTTAGTAATAGGGTTCCGTTTTTACCCTTGGGTACGGATCTCTAAAAACAACTTACCTCATTCCTAATTGATAAGTGCTGTTATTCATATACCAAGTTGGGAATGGATAAGTTATAATTTTAAGTTGTATTTTCCGAAATATTTAAAATTTTAAGGTAAAGTTATGTTTAAAAAAATTATGAAATTTTGAATTTCAAAATTATATTAGCATGTCTAACGGTGGAATGTATATGGATACTTCATTGTAAATAATATTGTACATACAGAGCAAGTAAATTATTATTATTTATGATAAAAACGTTTTATATTTAGTATCACATAAATAAAAAAATAAATAAGTTCAAATAAACAAGACAATACCAAAAGAAATAAACTATTTATAACATTTCTCTAAAAACAATTCATACACTGACAGTTACAAGTGACAGAGGCGAGGACACTTAATATCCACGTAACACGTTGGAAAGGATAAATGTCTTCAAACCTTTGTATACCAGCCCTCTTGATAAATTGTCTCCATCAGTACCCACACGTCATCGGCCATTCAAATGATGGGGTCTACGTTACGATGATACGATGGTTTAATCAATATATTGTATTTTATTGATAGAGTTATTATACATAGAGTAAAATGAGTCTATCGTAAAAAAAAAGCAAATTAGGTTATCTGTCTCTTTTTCTTGATTGTGTGATTAGACAAATATATTGGTCTCTTAAACTACCTTTTTTTTTTTAAAGTCTGACACTGCAACTCATAGGAATATCTATGGTTCCAACATTCTATGTATAATAATTCTATAATTTTGTTACTTCCATGATTAAAATAATATGTCAAATCGCTATCTTAGACAAATCAGTTCAGTAGCATTATATCAAGTATTTATACGCAATGTATCTTTCCAAGTTTATTTCATACACTTAACTACTTTTAAGTAACGGCTCGTTATAAATACCACTCACTATTGACCGTACATTTAACCCTTTTCAATAACCCTTAACTTGTAGCCAGCCGTCGGTTCGCAGCTTTTCTTTTCGCCGCCGCTATAAGCCGACCCTCGACAATTCTTTGACAAACTTTTGACCCGACTCCTTAAATATAACCTTATTTAAAACATTTTACTGCTATATAATATGTTATCTAAAATGTGACATCTGATCAATAAAATAACATGTTAATTGTCTAACAGGATATTTAACTTGAATATGCAATAATATAATAATAATAATAATGAAATATCAAATTCTAATTCATAATATCTCTATTTAAGTAGACATTTACACGCACATTTTGAATCGACAATTATTAAAAAGGTGAGTATAGTCTGTCCGTGAATAAACTATTACCAGCTCGGAATGCTACTATGATGTGATGAGCTGGCCAGAACCTCAACAGTTGCTCTTTTTAAATAATATTTAACGTATACATTATAACATCAACCCTGCAAATGAGTCAACAACCCATGTTCCTAACATTTTTATCAACCAAAAACTCTTGAATGTCATAACAAGATTTATTATAGACAGATATACTAATATTCATTTCATTATGAAATGATGAAAGAGACATATAAATCAATTAAAACTCATAAATCCTCGGAAACTAGACAGTAATCTCCAGAAGTGTCAACCTTATCCCGACGCAGGTGTCGCGACACTAATCTAGCTAAATCCTAGCTAGAGCCCCTTGACGTTTATTGCATTACCTGACTCTCTCCCGAGTGTTTTGTTCTTACTTATGTTTCAAAGAATACAATAAGATATATAAATTATATCTTTATTATTTTATGTGAGTAGCCACTGTTTCACTGATGTGAAGGAAGTTGTTGAGTTTCAACTTTGTATTTCTGAAACTAGCAATGTACGAGTAGGTGTTTTCCTCGTCGTATTCTGACTTCAAATAAATGTTCTTGAACTTAGACTTAATCTTTCTCAAGTTTCAAAGTTGCGATTATCTTATAGGATTGGAAATCTTAAAGGATATTATATCATTATTCATTAATAAACTTAACATCAGCTTTATCTTATGATTTATCTTTTTTTGCTTGATTCCAACCCTTTTACTTCTTGAATTATCAATTTGACCTAAGAGTAGAAATGTAATAAAAAAACTCCAATAGTCTTCAACACTTTGAAGAAGTACTTTGAACACAAAAAAATGATATCCCTTAAACTTCATTAAATACTAACAAAACAAATATTTATTTTCTTGTATATATTTATTTATAGCAGGCAAGCTATTTGCCTTCGTTCAAGTTTGTCAAAGCTAGGAGAGAAACGTTAAATATTTCTTACGGTATGAAGTCTAAAATACTTCGCAACTCCTCACTCAAGATAAATTTTGGAAATCCCGCTACCAAAATGTTGACCTCAGAAGTTATAAAGTCCAAAACTGTAATAGGTTTCTTACATTCTAAATTAAACAAAGTGGAATTCAATAATTGTCTAAAAAGCTTATGAAGTTGTTAGAGTCTTAAGTGAGTTTTACGAAGCTTTGACAACTTCAAATGCCTTTGATCGTTCAATGAAATGTTATTTCAAATTAAAAGGAATGACCGCAGTCTTAAGTTCTGTTAATTATTAATATTCGTTTTGTGAAAACTGTTTGATAATTTATTTATTTATATTGCTTGTTTTTTACAAATTAGTTATATTTTTTTACTTTTCTTATATTTGAAATTGTCTATAAACAAGTTAGCCACGTTAAGATCACTTATTTAGTATAAGATTAATTTTATTTCGAAAACAAATTCGGTCAATCTCGGAGAAATAAAAATGAATTTATATTTTCTTGTTAGTAATCTGTTTCAGAATTCTTTTATTCCAGAATTGTTTGTAAGTTGCGAGGATAATTCTACTTTATATTTGCCCTGGGAAAACAAATATGGAACTGCTAATAAAAATCCGATGAAACGGTCTAGGCCTGACGAACGAGGTAAAACTCTCGAAGCGACTGACCCGCGGCTCGGCTTTAAATACTGCGACATTAATTCATACATATTCATAAATCTTTATAAAACTGGCTTATACTATAACGTAAAATAAAATAATAATATCACTGGACAAATTACGGAAAATTTATCTTACCCCTAAGTGAGCAAATTATTTGCTTGTTTGTGCTAAGGGTGCCAGACAACGATACAAATACGTAGAAATACTCTTTATAAATACTTCTAATATATGTAAATAAAAGCCAAACCGAGAAGTACAGAAGTATATGCTCATCACATACATGCCTCCCCCTGGCGGGAATCGAACCCGCTCCCCTTTGCGCCGCTATACGTTAGGCGTCTGCGCTAACCACTCGATCAAATATACTTAAAATTATATTATATCACCCTTATCTATACTTATTTCAAAATATAGTCACAAAAAGATATATAGGAAGTTCCAAGTTAGATACGTTGACAATAATGTTTTTATTCGAACACATTATTCGAAGAGTTTATTGTCTCCGCTATTTACGAGATGAAATCGCTGAAGTGAGATGAAGCGTGAGATGAAGCAACAGTTGATTGTCATGACCCGCTGTTGAAACGTTTTATGAGGAAGCTCGTGAAATGAGGTCAAAGGACGTATTCGTATTTAGGATTTTATGCTAGAGTTCATTTTTATTATAATTGTTTTGGTTTTTACCTATTTGTTTTTATTTTAAGTTGCCAAAAATTTTCTGAAGCATTTTTTATGACTATGATATATAACAAGTATTTATTAACTATAACCCGTTGATCGAGTGGTTGACGTAGATGCCTAACATATCATATCACTGCGCAAAGAGGCTTAGGTTCGATTCCCGCCAGGACCAGACATGGCTGTGACGAGCATAGATGTCCGTAATTTCGGGTTTGATTTATTAAATATTATCGAAGTAATTATAATGTGTATTTCTATGTATTTGTATCGTTGTCTAACAGCTTTAAGCAAATGATTTGCTTACTTAGGGATGTTAACAATTTGCGTATTATGTCCAATGTTACTATAATTATAATTTGAATAAATGTTAAATGAATTATAAAACTTGTTATAAAGCATCCTATAAATATCACATAGTCGCAGTGCACTGCACAAGTGAGTGAGCGCGGTACAGTCTAGTTACTGTGAGCGCAAGCTCTACATTTCACTACCAATAAAACTAGAGCTTTAATCGCCAGCTCTATTTTATAGTGTGCTTCAACATCGAGTTGGTATCTAACTGCTTTGTGGATTCACGATGTTATTTTTAAATAACCATATGTATATAAAACAATCGCGGCAAAACATATTTGCCGCGATTGTTTTATATACACACACATAGACATACCTTCTAACTTGTATCAACAAATTACTTCAACGTCGTCTTATACTTTACATCCAACATTATTAAATTCTAGGCATCTAAATCATCATCATCTAAATCTGCATTAATAACACATTAACAGTAACAATTGAGAACTCTTTATCTAGTTTTAAGCAAGTTATGTATATTTTCTCCTTGTACTAGAACAGATTTTAAATTCTCTAAAAATCATTTTTAAATGTTCAAGTCAGAAGATAGATGACTTTGAAGTCTCGAAGTCTTCTCTAATGTGACAGCCTGTTGAAAGATGCCAGTGATTTATGCTGCTTGATGAGCTGTTTTGATGGTGCTGGGATTGATCGGTTTCAACGACACCTATAGCAGAGCTAGGACGTTAGATAATTGTAAGAAGACTATCTAATCTAATACCGAAAGCGTGTATGTGTGTCAGTAGCAATAATATTGTTGATTGAAAGTCTTAATAACACAGATTTAGTAAAAACTCCTGAAACTAATTGTGGAGACCCAATTGCATCTGGAGGATGTCATCATTCTAATAATTGATATAAATAAATTTATTACATATTATAAATCAATATTTATTTTTCTCGTCACTTATTGCTGTTGAACGAACATGATTGATTTCTTCGGATAGAGTCTGAGTGTCTGATTACGGCAACATTTATATTTTATGCGTTGACATTTGGCTGCTTTAAGAATCATTTTAGACAAAAACACTTAAGCATTTAATAGGTCTGTATAAGCATTTAATACTATATAATATATTAATTAGCCCGTGATACAAAATTTGAGATTCCATAGGTATATGTATGTATGTAAATGAATGAATAAACTATTCAGATTATAAAATCTAGATTTAGTCAAATTTTCATTGTGACTTTGAGGAAACTAGTATGAGCAATTTTTGTTCATTTCTAAAACACGAGACGGGTCTTATCTTTTATCTTTTGAGCCTCAAGCTATTTGTAACAAAACCGATACGTTTTCGTCACCCGGCGTGAGACTCGACGAGGCTTCAGGACCCTTCGGACATGGGTGTGATGGATATACTTTAACAAACAAAGGGAAGCTTATATTTTGATATTTATTACATTATTTACTGGTTCCCATAAAAAATGCTGGTACTCGTAGAAATATCATTATATATATCGAAAGTTCCAAGGCAAAACAGCGCAGGGTGAATCGCAAAAAAAAATGTGGTTTATACCTAACAGTCCGTAATCCGTCGAGATATATATACCTATTCTTGCCATAAATATTGTAACTAAGAAAAAGTTTTTTTTTATTGCAAATAACATTTATTACTTTTACAGTGTGTTAGTTAGATACACAAATATAAAACAATTAAAAATATAAAAAAACTTATTCAAAGTGCTTTCCATTGGCTGCAATACAGTCCTTTAAACGTTGAGGTCAGTTATCAATAGAAGCACGCGCTATTTCCATGGGGAAATTCTTCACGGCCAATCGTATGGATTGTTTTAGGGACTCCAAATTATAATGGCGTTTAGAGCAAGCTGTACTCTCTAAAACTGACCATAAATCTTAATCCAGCGGATTAAGATCGGGACTAGACGACGGCCAGTCTTCAGCTCTGATGAAGTCTGAGACGTTCGCTTCCAACCAAGACTGCGTGGACCGAGTTTTAAGACCCGGCACCGAGTCTTGCTACAAAGACAATATGTACTTGGTTATTGAACATGGTGTTGTTACTACCTTCTCAAGAATGGTATCTTGATACACTTGTGCCGATGTTTTGACACCTTTTTCACAAAAATATGGTTCAGTCACTCCTTCATAGCCTACACCCCACTAAATCATCACTGAAGTCGGATAATGTCCACGTTGCACTCCGTCGATTAATTCAGAAGCTTTCTTAGAGCTTTGAGGATAAATACGGTCATTTTGTTTGTTAAAATATTGCTCAATTATAAAAAAATCTCATTCGTAAACAATATTTTTCTGTGACCGCCCTTTGCGTACCGCTTTAGTAGTTGTTTCGATTAGATCACTCTATTCATCTTTAATTTATCAGTTAAGAAATGACCAGTGCGTCTCTTAAAGGCTGCAAGTCTAAGTCATCTCTTAAAATACGAGGCATGGTTTTAGGTACTATCTTCATTTTTGGAGATAAAATCTTTTGCTTTCGGACAGGATTTCTTCGAATTCTTTCTCTTACTGCTTTGACCACCCTTTTCGTACGAACTCTACGTGGACGGCCAGATCTTTCTCTGTCACAAAACGAATTAAGTCTCATTGTACCTATTAATAGCCCGGTACTAATAATGAATAATAATATTTTGATAATAATATTTGTTTATTTTTTTTTTGTATCCGTATTTATGGACAGACTAATTATATACATTTCTAGTAAGATATTTCTTGTTAACTTGTGACTTTTGGTTTGATAAATTTAGTAATTTCATTCACTATAGCTTAGATAAATTTTGTAATTTAGTAATTTCCTGTAATTTAGTCATTTCATTCACTATTGGTGTGATAAATTTAATAAAGTCATGTAGTAGAATTTTTTATTTCACATTTATGACCCTGATCCTATAATTTATTCATGTATTTAGAAAGTTTGTGATAAACTATGCATACATACACTTACATGAGTGTATGTATGTATGTTGTGTACATACACAGCACACACCTCTTAGGGTGAAGCTATTTCTATTACTTGATATTTAATCAGGAAACTAATAAATTTAGAAATTAGTTTTAGTCGAAGATTACTATATTGAAAACAAAAGTAGATGTCAATAACAGAATCTCAGATTATTATTTCAGAGTAAATTAGGAATTAATAATTCTGTGTTGTATTAGGAATGAGGGCTTTTAAGCGATGTTACAATGAGAAAAGTTGAATATTTCATTCTTTCTGTATCAGCGATACAATAACTAACTTTATTAAAAAATCCGATAACTATCGGTATGTTTTATAATTTCTCAGCTGCAATGAGATCGGAATTTATCGAAAAGTTTTATGTATTTCATCGTGTTGAATATTCAAATTTTTAAAATATTGATTATAAAGTGCATTGGTAACTGAATTTTGTACTTATAGAAGTTCTTTAAATAATCTTGACTACAGCTTTGCAAATAACATTAAATCAATAAGGCAGTTTTCTTTAATAAATTTTATGCTTAAAAAAAAAATCTATAGATGTACTTGATGCAAAATTCGAATGTCGTGTATAATGTTGTTAGGTATATTATAACAGAAGACTTGCATAATATTGATAATATTTATTTATATTATAAAAAATAAATATTAGAGAGAAAAAATATTTAGAGCCGCATCATTTTGTCGCTGTTCATCATCATCACGTCTTTATAGGACCACCGGATTAACATGTCGGTATCAAGGTAAGTCAGATCATCGCGCATCATGATCATGTCGGAAGTGTCAACATCCTTGACCATGTTGGCGGTGCCCATATCCTTCCTATATATCCATACATCTTGGAACTTCATGTTGGTGGTGGAGAAGTAGGTCATATCGATTTCTCTATCGAATGGGAATCCGAGTGGCATCGTATCGAAACAAACGCTCCAACGGCAAGCGTAACGGTCCTTCATGATGGTCATGTCCATGGTAGGCAAGAGGTCAGTTCGGACAGGTGTTACAATGACGAATAACTGCAAGTTAAGGCCGTCGCGGTGACCGAGAGGTAGCAAAAGACGTTGGGGGAACCCGTGACGGGTCTTGTACCAGTAGCTGTCAATATCTCTCTCCATGGTACCAGTAGTGTCCATTGTCATGTCCATGAAACGGCGGGTCATTATCCTGTCTCCGATCATGCCATTCATCTCCATTGAGTTCCGCATGATTGTGTTCTTGCCGGTGTCCAGTTTATATAGGAAACTGTCGATTTCAAGCATATCCATACGCTTGTCGTTGAAGTTCAGCAGACGTCCCATGCAGTCGTATTTAGGTCCAATGAAAACCCTTACAACGGCATCGACAGCCTTCTCAGACATGACATCAATGGTCATCTTGAAAGGAAGGTGGTTCAGACGGCGCATACGAGCAACATATACCATATCGGATTTCTTCTTGTAGATCTCGGTTTTGTCTAGGTACATGGCGTTGGTAATGTCCATGTCGTAATCGTCCATGAATGTTACTAGCTTGTCTGTGACGATGCGGTCGATCTTGACTCCAGGGAAGTCCAGCTCATCCTTTGTATACTTAGGCAAGAAAGTTTTGTAGAGATCGGCGTTATTTGTGATACTCTTCATTATTCTCCAGAATAGAGGGTCGCGTAAACATGTCATGTACATGTCTAAAGCGGTGGGAATGTAGGTGTTTCTGAAATTAATGAGCATTGTTATTATAATTTTATAAATCTAAATCATAATGAATAACACAAAGGGGCTTGGGGCTTAAACAACTTACTTGTCGAGGTTGTAGGTGCTGTAAGACAGGAGTCTTTTAAACAGATGCATAATATGCATCACTTTAGCGTCATCATTCTTAATGCCAAAACCACCCAACATCATTCTAGCGAGATATTCGAAGTCCTCAGACTTGTTAAGCTTCATAACTGTACCGTCGCGCTAAAATCGAATTTTATTTATCAATATTTGACTTTTAAAGTCACTTAATATTATATTTAGGAATATTACTTACGAATTCCATCTTTCCAGCCATAATGCCGTTACGAATCATTCTTTCAATATCGTCGATATACAGCTTATACTTGATGTTGTCCTTGTTAATAAGTTGTACGTAGTTACTACGTACTGGCATCTCATCACCAGTATGCATACGTAACTTTGGCCAGTACCCGGCCTTCAAAGGTTTGTCCCATACGATCATCCTTACGTCGCACATTTTATGACCTAGGCGTTCCAATCTGTATCTTGCGAGGAGTTGCTGGTTAGCGTACATGGTGATCTCACCACGACGTAACTTGTTCAAACCGTAAACATCGTCGGTCATCCAGTAAGGATAGTTCATGTGAAGGTAGTAATAGTAGGTGTTGAGGTCAATGTCTTCGGTAAAGTATGACATGCGGTCATCTTCACTGAGCACATGACGAACTCCCTTACGCCAGTCAATGACAACTAGGTTCTTGTCAGTAACTTTAATACCGTAATAATCGATGACTGATGGATCAGTATCAGCTTTAGTCATTTTCATCATGAAAGCTTTGTTAATAACGTGGCTGTCTACAAAGAAGTAGGGGTAGATCTCGTAAGGAGCTGGGAGTGAAACACCACGGCAGTCCTCACGATGGAATACTGCACACGTAAAGGCGTACACGAACATGCCGCCGTTGATGCGCTCGCGGAGGAAACATGCGGTTCTCATGAAGGTGTCAAAGTCCTTAGCAAAATACAGGATACGGAAGACTTGAATGGCTTGCTCCATTTGCTTTTCATTGGTGTGCACGAAGACTTCTCCGCGAGGCAATAAGCCCATCTTGTACATATCCATGAACTTCTTCACCATATCAACCCTCTGTAAAATAAAATTTTATTTTGCTTTCATACTTAATGATATAACAAAAAATATATTTTTTGTTGTAATACATACAAATAGAAGTGGCATATAATAAAATAGGAAAAATATAATATTTTTTATGCAACACAGTAACAGACAGAAAATAACTAGACTAAATTATGTAGAAAAAAAAAACTAAAGAAAAAATATAAAAATCGAGAAATAACATAAATTAATGATTGCAACAAAAAATAATAAATAAACAGCAATAAACAATAAAATACGTCAACTATAAAATCACGAGAAAAAATAATACAATAAATAATATTACCAAGTACTTCTCGAAGTTGTCCTCCAATACCCAGTCCTTGGCAACATCTCGGATGTCATCGTAGACGGTGGGCTGCAGGATGTAGTTGAGCAGTTTCATACATAACACCTCCTTGGTTTTGATATCAAGGTTTACTGAAGAAAATGCATATTTCTTAGAATATTTGGGTACATAAATATGGCCATTGCGATATAGAATACTATATCTTACCCAAAGTCTCCTTTCCAATGATAACAGTGTTATCTTTGATGACCGTAGCCGAAGCCACGGCTAGAACTGCTGCTAGGACCAAGTACTTCATGGTTCCGTTAGCCCGCCTTGAATGTTCGTTTCTGTGATTGCAAGGCCTTATATACCCAAAACTATTTTTATTGCCATCGCCGTATCTTTGTGTTGTGCATTTTTTGATAACCTTTATTCTGCGTCAGATAATGCATTGGTACTGGAATCTTTCCAGTGGTTACTATAGGTGTTTTGGTTTAGTCACCAGTCATCAGTCATAGTCATTATCACATCTATTGAAATTTTGAAAGGTTAGAATTATAAAACAATTATTTTATATTAATACACGAGAAAAATTAGAAATTTTTTGCTTACAATTAAATATTGCTTTTAAGTCTAAAAATAGTAAGTAAACCTTTGGGAATTAGAGTCAGTGTTTAAGGTCAGTAAAAGGGGTCCAGTTTAATCTTCCTTAGACTTCGGATAATCCACGATGATTTTCTTTCGCGTTCTTACATTTTAGAAGACAATCCTTATATTTACCCAGAGCGTTAAATCCTTTAAAATCTTTAAATACATCTCTGTAAAGAGATACGATTTTAACATATATTTAAAAAACATAATTCATTTTGATTCTTAAAACTTATTTAGCAATAGCATTTATACATATATTTAAATATTCGTAATTATTCGTTAATCTTAATACCTACATTTTTATTTTAAGTACGTGGATATATATTTTGTGTTATCTTTTTAGTATTGGCTATACTGTGTTTTAAATATAAGGAATGAAATCTTTCCTATATAATAAACATTTATACATTCAGAGTGAGATCACTGAACAAAAACACTGGAACACTTAACAACCCTTTCTGTTAAACCTAAAGTAAAATAGAGAGGCTTGTTAAATTTTACTACCTTTACATAAATGTAAAGGAGACCAACGGAATGAGACCAGCAGGGCTATTGCGTATCTTTTTTGACAGTTAAAATGAAGATCACTATCAGTAAGTGCGGACATAATAGTTGTCAAACAACTAATTTCCTATAATGTAACTATAGTAACAAACTGCCATGACGTCACAGCTGATGATCATTAGAAAAGTCAAAGTTAGCGAATAGCCCTGCTGTTTTGATAAATTACTACTCTACTCCTAAGTAATAGTCAACGGACATTCTAAGAAAATGTACTCTAGAAAAATAGGGTTATTTTATAACCATGATGTTTATGAATTGCTTAGAGTCGATGCTAAAAACCCAAGTGATTATTCTTAAGATTTTTGAAAGATTTTTGTAATTGTTTATGAATAAAATTAAATATTATTTATTTATTGTTGCAGACATTTCGGCACGGTTTTCCGTTCTCACCGACGGCACTCGCCTGGGACCCCATACAGAAGCTTCTGGCCATTGGAGATAAAAGTGGAAACATTAGGATGTATCCTTTTCTAACAAAATTAATAATTACGAAGTAGTATTTTTATGTTGTTTGTGACAATTTTCTTTTTTTCTAATATTACTTTTGTGTTAGATATATAAAGTATATTTACCTCAAAGTCACTCATTAAAATGAAGTCATCCACGTAATAATAATTGTAATGTTTACTGAGATTACAACTATGTAATGAAACTTGCAGTTGCTATGGAAGCATAATTTTAAGTTTTGTTTATATAAATATAGCTCTTATCTTCAACAGTGAAAGTTCTATAATACTATAAATATAATAAATATCTAGTTATTTCAATTTTGCATAAAACATTGACCTCTTCATTTGACTGTATTTTTTATATTGTTTCACTTCTATAGTAACCAACCGCTGAGTTCGCGTTTACTATTTTTTCATTTGTAGGTACAGTAGGTAATGTTATTATGTAGTAATCGGGTTTTTTATTTATTTTTCTATAATTCTATTTTGCGTAAATCATTCACAATTCAAAATTATTAGTATATTTTTCCATAGTATCTGAAGGTTTACATTTTTTCTTTAAATATATGTAGGTATACGTATAATATTTTGAAATATTATTTCAGTGTAATTTAGAAACTTATTTTATTTTTATTAGTAATGTTAAGTTTATAATTTTTTACTCTGTATTCTAACTTCGTGACGAATTGTAATTGGAATATATAAATAAATAATATATAATTATTATTCCATTTGATAAATATTGAAATAACTTCAATTCCTTTTTGTTTAATTTCGTACTTTAGGCAAGTCTTAGGAAAGGAAATAAATTTTAAATGTAAATTATATAAAAGTTAAATAGATTTTAATCAAATATTTAATACTGAAGTTATTATAAAGTTATCAAGTTATTATCCTTGATTTAAATTAAAATTAATTCATTGTTAAACATGTACAAATACGAAATTTTATACAAATTATGATTAGTAAATTATGAATAGCAATTTGTTTTACGACATTTAAAACAGACTTGTTTTAAATTTCAAATAATAATTGAAGCAAACGAAGTTTAAACCAGAAATTAATCACATTTAATCTCCATCATTAGATCTATTAAAACAATTGTGATCTTTTACCTTCTTGGGGGTGGGGGGGGGGGGGGGGGGGTGTTCAGGGAGTTGAGGGAAGTGGAGGGGAGAAAGATAAGTGTGAATGAAATTCCCACCCAATTAGAGAAGCATAGCAAATTAATTGTGACGAGGGTGCTTGTATAGTCTGTAACCTGATAGTGTAGTTGTCACCAATTTCAGAAGTTCATTTAAAAATATGACGTATTACTACATTAAGAATAATTTTTAATTGTATTTAATTCTTTATTTCCTTATTTCAATATCGTTTTAATAACATGTTGCTGTCTCTGAAGAGATATGATATTTTTTTTCACTTCGATATGATCAATCTACCGGATGGTCCAAGGGATGCTGTATGGTCCAAACAGTAAATATGACAATAGGTATCTGAACTAGACTATGCTCTTTTGTTTCTAGACTGGTTTAGTTTCTGTCAATAGACTTTCAATTATGCCCCACTTCTGGGCAAGAATATGTCTATTGGCATTCTATACCAAGTAACTTTTGTAAGTGTTGAAAAATTTAAGGCTATAAAAAGTAAAAAAAAAATGTTAGTTTAAAGAAAGTTAATCAGAATAAAATTTTTTCTATAAGCAGGATAAAGTTTACTAAATATAGACAACAAATATTATTAATACACAATTAATATGTCATAAATATTTATAAAGTGTTCAGTATCATGATCTTAGATTTGTAGATACAAAATAACATTATAACGAAAAATAATTTAAATTAATATGAGGGATCTCTAATTTTCAAGTAAAAATGAGACAAAAAATATAATGAAATCAGCGACGCGTTACAAATATACGTCCCGAGGAATTTATTAAAAAATGCCCATTTCACAAATTATTTCTTCGAAAGGTAATATTCGCGAGGGAAATTTAGATTTGGAAAGTTTGAACTTTATCAGAAAACCTCTTCACGCGTAATTAGCTCTAATAATTTATGGTTTTCTTTTTCGTTATTTCCTAAATGTTCGGAAAATAATAAATTCAATAAATATCAACTGAAATTAATGATCTAACTTAATAACTAATTTAAATTTAACAATTCCGATTTCAATTAAAATCTTTTTTTTATATTTAATCAACGCTCGAGTAAAATTTGAGTAAAGGAATCAGTAATTACATTTACAAATTACAAAGACTCAGTAGTTTGAGTTCTCATTAAACGACTGTCATACAGTTAACTGACGGCCTTAATTTAAGAAATAATGATTTATGGTACAAAAATATATGAATAATAAGAGTACTATTATATATTTTTTGTTACATTGAATTAATGAGTTAATTATTTAAATTAGAAAGCTTTCTTGATATTTAATCAACGCTTAAGTAAAGGCTGAGTAAAGGACTTGGTAATTACTTTTACAAATTACCGAGACTCGGTAGTGTTGGAGTTGACATTAAACGAATGTCGTACAGTTAATTTACTGTATAAAGTTTTTATTATAAAATAGAATTGTTTATCTATAAATATAAAATATCACACCTTGATATAGAGACCAAATATATATATGTATTAAAAAAATATTTTACTGCTTATTAATAACACCACATTTTACTTTACTATTATTGCAATAAAATTATAAATATACGTATGTTTATAAATATTATATGGTTAGCATATATCTTGGAATGCGAAAGCACAGACGATTCCGCCATCAACAATTAGTCTATAATATTCTTGGAAAAACAAATACATAATGAGTAATGTATGAATTTATATCTTGTTTTTAGGATTCCGTACACGAAACGTAAAAATGAAACCCTATTATTAAGATTTCGCTGTCCGTCTGTCTGTCCCAGGCTGTACCTCATGGACCGTGATAGATACATAGTTGACATTTTCACAGATGAGGTATTTCTATAACAACGAGCTCTAAAAATGTAATAAAATATATATTGAATCTAATATAACAAACGTGATTTTGTGCTCAATCCTAATAAGGGGAACCGGTAGACGCCTGAAATATTCACAGAATATTTAGTTTTATATATTCACTTGAGATTAAAAAAATAAATAATGAAATTAAAATAAATATTTAAGAGGGGCTCCTAAACAACGAAAGTTTTTTTTTTTTTTTTTTTTTTATATATCGTGTACGGAACCGTTCGTAAACGAGTCGACACGCATTTGGTCGGTTTTTTATCCAATTATTCGATTACAAATCACCAATTGGCGATAAGATGAACTTTGAACTATACAATGTGCTTATATTATTTTTATTTTATTATAACGTATATAAATAATAATAAATAATTTATCTCTCTGATGAACAGACGTTGTCTGTTACATCAGAGAGGCACTCTACTTGTATCAAGATATAAACCTACATATTTTCAGAAATTGATTCTCTACATTATAAGTTAAGTAATATATATATATTTAAATAAAACTATTTTTACGGATTTGACTCGCGTATAATAAATTAAATTTTAAATTTACATTTTAAATCTAACCCGACGTTTCGAATGCTTTGCAGCAATCGTATTCACGGTAAGATTGACACGATTGCTGCAAAGCATTCGAAACGTCGGGTTAAATTTAAAATGTAAATTTAAAATTAAATTCATTATACGCGAGTTAAATCTGTAATAATAGTTTTATTTCAATGTGTAGTACTCGTGAAAACCTTAGAAAACACTATATATATTTAATTTCTTCTATCTATGATAATATGATTTAATTACTTTTCTTCCCATATCGCGATCATTTTCCTATTATTAAAACTTTTTAATACTTTACCAGACATAACCGCAAGTTTAACCGCGCATTACGTATTACCGCGCTCTGGCAACGTTTTGCCTTTTATACTGCCTTTTTTTAAAAAAAAAACTACTCCCGCGTTAAAGATTATATTATATTGTCGCGGGGGCTTTACAAACATATAAATAATGGACACAAAGTATACACTTTTACACAACAAGCTGTGGATCACACAAAGAATTATCCCCATATGGGAATCGAACTCGCAGCCCTTCAGCAGTCCGGATCACTAACCACTACACCAAGTCTTCCATTGTACTTCTTATTTCTTTAGAAGTTTCTGTGAATGTGAATTAATATTTTATAAACAAACTTAAATATATACTTTTTTTATGTGCATATATGGTATGAGATATTCATTCGATATTATTTGTTTGTTTCATGTATATTTGTATTCAATTATTTGTTGAAATGTTCCGTTATTATATACATTTCAGCTTAATGAAATTATTTAATATAAACAAATTTATAGAAAAACATATATTAAATAAGTATTTGTTTCAATGAAGCTTATTTTAATAATATAATTTTAAATACTAGTGTTATTAGACAAATAAGATATATGTTTGACATACCAGTTAATATCATAAATATGAGAGTAGGGAATATTTTCTATTTTAATGAACTAACTCTGTAGCATTTGACGCCAACTTCTGCCAACTTTCACCAACTTTCAACTAATGTTTTAGTTTGTTTATTAAATACCCGTCATATTCATTATTTTCAACTTTTTGTGTTCATTTTTCCGTTCTCACTCGTATCAGTTATGTTCTTTTTATCCTCATACGTTACTTAGTAAATAATACTTTTAATTCAATTAATTAATATGCATTGGCTTATATAATGAATGATTATTTCTTCTTACTTTTATTTTAAAATTAAACAATACTCACCGTTGAATGTTTGTTTGTTTGGTTTTATTGTATTGTTGTTTAGATCATTTTTATTTTGGTTACCTATTGGTACGAAAAACATTGCTTTACATTGGCTGGTATAACGTACATTGCTTTATCGCTTACGTTTCAGTTATTAATATAAAAAACCAGGAGAACTTAGTGTCGCTTTTTTACTGTATCCACGGGAGTACCGAGAGGGGGCAAGGGGGGCAGCTGCCCCCCCCGGACATCGTATTCGTCTCTACTACCTTCTATTGTAAATTAAAATTGGTATTTTACATTAAAAAATAAAACTAATTAAGTTTTAAAAATTGAATAATGTTTAGAAATGCTTTCACAGAAAGGTTACTTAGGGAAGAGAAAAGTGGCTTTTCAGTTGCTATAGATTTATAACACAAACAAACAAACGAATACAATTCTCCTGTAAAACTTTTAGCAAACACTCTAAATTCTAAAATCTTCATTAGAAGCGAGATTCGGCAAAGACAAATCACCAGCGTTTGCTCTTTCATTGTTGAACCATGCTCAGAAAATTAAAATTACAGCTCCATAATTACAAAGATATATTAAAGATAATTGGTGTAACCAATGCCCCCTCCCCAAGCTCCCCCCCCCCCCCCCTCCCCCGCCTAGCACAGAATCTGAGTACCCCCATGACTGTATCCGTACCCCTAGTACGAGCTTTGACTTTACGAAATCTATGACAGATAAATATAAATTTAAACATATTTTTTTAAATATATAATTTATATATATATATCTATCTATGTTATGATTTAAAAATTTGGTAAACTGTTGTAACGTCAAAATTCATAATAGGGGTACTGGTATAACATATAAGATAAAATAACTTTTATATAGATACAAGATGTTAAGTACTTGTTTTGTTCCGTAGATAAATTGAATTCAATACTGACTCGGTGTCCTCGTTAGCTGCAATAATGTTTTCCAATTAACACGTTTCCAATTATTTTATTGTAAATATTTAAACTCTGAATGCATTTTCAGTGTTTGTGGTTGTTTTAATTATTATATCTTCGGTTACTTATTATAATTTTGTTTTCTCATATTTTTATAAAAATATTAGTTAAAAAAAAGTGTTTTTTTTTTAATGTGTTGCGATTTAAACACAAATTTCATTTAAAAATCTTATACCACAAAAGACAGATGGGATAGAACTCACGACCGTGGGACAGTTTAACCACTTTGATATTAAACACACAGACAGACACAGAGCCAAAGTATTCCATATTTTTTTTATTACGACTGCTGTTGCGTTGCGACTAAAATACAAGACCTACTTAAAAATTGTTACAAAAAGCACTGTATGTAATCGAACCCACGACCGTGGGTCTAACAGTTTGAACATTACATTGTAACCAATTTATAAGCACTGCCAAAGTAATGAGGAATTTAAACCAACATCACGTTCGCTAAATGTTGCCAGCATTTGTGGATCGTTTTGCATTTCAAAAGCACTTCCTCAAACAATTCTGGGGATGGGATGGACAAACAAACATACACCATGTTCTATCTTCGTTCAAACATGTTTGTGGAATTCCTATATTGCAATATTTTAATTAATCATTGGTTAGTTGTTTATTTTGTTAGTCAATCTAACAAATTGTTAGCATTTTAAAAATATCATAAAAGCTCAATCCTGCGTAGAAGCAATTGCTAAGTTTGTTTACGAACTTTTTTCTATTCCTTACTTTATTATATATACGAAAATGGGTTTGTTTGTTTGTTTCATATTCTTACATTAACTAATTTAGCTGATCATCACACAATTTTGGACAAGTTATTAGCGCAAAAATATATTTTTACTGCCTGCAGATAACAAGACTGTTTTTTATCACACAATCGAAGTAATTGATAAAAACTAAAATAAAATAACTATGAAATAAAGACAAATATCATTGCAATATAAACTTATGGAAATGAACCTGCGACTAGAACTTAGATGCAAGCTATGATTCCAACAGCCGGTTGCTGAAATATTTGCTAGTAATTTTTTTATTGCGTGATATTATAATATGAAATAAATCCCTTTACATACATATTACCTTATAAATGTAGTCATTCTGAACATAAAGCATTCTGTTCCAAGTTCCTGAACAGTTCATATTAGGGTAATTGATAGTTAGCAAACCCGTTGAAACCCTTTGTTGTGGAACTAAATGAGACTCCCCGTGACTTACCACGATTGTCATATTACTATTTGCTTGTAAAATCGTTGTATACTTACTCAATAATAATATTTAAATTAGATGTTATATATTTATACGTATATATACAAACATACATATATACATACATATATGTATATATGTATTTTTTTTTTCGACTAGTTTTGAACCCATTCGAGGTTTCTATTCATGAGCTCGAAGCATGGCGGACTCTCAACGTGTTCCGAATGACTTACCGAGTAAATATATATTTAATAATCATCAAGATTCTCGAAAGTTTAATTACAAAAAAATATGTTTTATATATAATTGCAATGTTTTTCTGTAGCTCTTGATGGGGTTGAAGATGTTGCGTGTTCTAGTATACATTGAGTTAAATTTTTATTTTGATGCTTTCAAGAGCTGATTTAATAGATATCTAGTAATGTGTGTATATAACAGACTACAAACGACTTCCTTGTGTGTGTATGTGTGTAAAATGTAATTGACCATTTGGTAAATTAACATTTTTTTTTAATTTATTAAAATTTTGGTTTCTTAGACATTAAATAAAACTCGTTGGTTTACATCATTTACATAGAAATAATATTTTTAAATATACATTCAAACTTCGTTCTTGAGAGTCTCACCGGAGTCTAATTATTAAATTATCACCGATTTCCTGAACCGCTCTCAGTCTAGGCGGACCTGGTGTTGACGCGCACGTCAGGCACGAATCCGGCGAGGCGGTTCTACACGCCAAGTTCCTCATCAACGAGGGTGCGTTAGTCACCGCCACCGCTGATGACCAGCTCAACCTTTGGACCTTTAGACAGAAGTTCCCTCAGAGGGTTCAGGCGCTCAAGTTCCAAAGAGAACGGTGAGTCAGACTTTGAAGAATATATTTTTTAATTTTCAAATTCTAGTTTTGATCTATGGTAATTTATTTCAGTTCAAATATTTAAAATGCTTATTTTATATATACTTCAATATTTCAGCTGAAACACGTTCGATCGAAAATATATATAAATATAAATTGTCTGATCGTCGTTCACGTGTTTAATGAAACGACTCCATTAATTACTGTAATTTTTGAATTTCAAACTAACAAGAATACGAAACTAGACCACATCTATAATGAATAAGGAGAAAAATAAATTTCGACTTTTTAACTTTTTATTTCAACAACTACTTTTGATGAAGTTACTATTAGTCTTTTAAACCTAAACTTTACTAATCTACTATAAACCAATAGCAAAAAATAATATTTACATACCGACAGACAAACAATCCATATCTGTTTAATAAAGAACAAAAGCTCAGACAATTAACCATACAAACACCGGAAGTTATTCAAATGTAAAGTTTACCCAGAATTGTAAGGTCATGATACGATCACTTATCATGAAAATTGTTGCTTGTCATGAACTTATGTTATTTATCTTCTGCTGTCTACCATTTTGAATTTATCGGGATGAGAATGAAGCTTGAAAGCTTGCTCATAAATCTAACGTATATTTTATTTTAGTTCATAATTTAGTATTCGCAATTTTTCGTCCATTTTTTTAAAGCGTGGGTTACATTTTAAATTCGTCCGTTTATAAATATTTTAAACCACTCAATAGCATAGAGTTATTACATACATAGAGTAGGGCAGCCAGCCTATAATATATCTATCGAAAAAAAGCACATGACTCTATACATGATTATTTGTAATTAATTGGACACCTCTTGCAGGCAGCCTCTCTACATCAATCCCAACCACGTTATTTCTACGAATGTTTGAAATAATAGTTTTAAAATGTAAGTTTTTCCATACCAAATTTATTTGTGGTCTCTGAGCGTAGGTATAGTCCCCGGGCGTTGACCTTTTAAGTACCTCTTACAAAATACAAAGTAATAAGCAAAAGCAAAAGAAGGAGCAAACATTTTCGCTACGTTTTTTTGTGTTGTTTTTCAAGATTTGTAAAAACGTAGAACAAATGTTGTTGGGATTGATGTAGAAAGGCTGCCTGCAAGAGGTGGCCAACTAATTACAAATAACCCTATATTTCTGTCTCTCTTTCTTGCATGTGTGATAAGACAAAGATAAGTATTGGTCTTTCATCTTGCCTCTTTTATTATTATAACATAACCTCATATCCTGCCTATGGCTCTCTATTCTATGTATACTAATTATTCGCTCAATATTCAAACTCAAACGATTGAAACGATCAACAAAATGACACATAAACGACCGTTATTATTTCAAATAGGTACTTTTAGACTGGGGTTCCATTAATTAAGAACTGTTATTAATATTACATAATCCAATTGATGGATGAAGAAAACACTGACGAGCAGTACATTTCATCGATTCTTCTGGATTTAAAAGTTCGTGAAGTTTCAGTAGTTACATATTAATAACAAGTCGATAAATAATTTCAACAACTAACCACGAGTAGTAAGCTGCAACTTTGAAACTTTCATGGAAGTTATAATTTAAAACAACCACTAGTCGCTGTGGCTTAAAACACTGAATTTTAATCTAACAACCTTTTTATTATTTGCAATTTGAATAAAGAGACACCGACAAAAAGTCAAACAGACAATGTTGTATACACTTCATGAATTTGGTTGTCAATCCTTGTGGTTGCGTTTTTATTTGTGAAATGTAAATGAATTGATACTAACACATATACAATTAAAATTACATTTCATTCTCAATACACACAGGGACAGCCTATATTATCATAACACACACAATCAAATCTAGAGACGGTTAAACTTGTAATGATAGCTCAGCGAAACCGCAGCTGTAATTAATTGTTCTGTATCGGTTCCGTACAGTTCATAAGCTGTAGCGATTTAGATTCTTTATTACAAAGTTATTGCGTGTTTGACGCGTAGAGTTATAATACAAAGAGTAAGAGAGCCCGTCCAAAATATGTTTAACGAAAAAAAGAGAAAGCAAATGTGGTTACTTATCTGTGTTTTTTTGTGTTATTAGACAAAGATAAGTATGTGTTTATCATTTTTCCCTCTTTTATTATTTTTTAGATACAAGCATTCACAGGCTTTCCTATGGCTTACTCTATGGAGTAAGTTCTACATTAGACAATAAATAATTCCGGTGTCGAGGGAACTTATAAAGTACACACTGATTTGTATCAGCCATATGTGGGTTACTAAGAATTATCCTGTCTAGAAATCAAACCCACGGTCATTTTCTACATCGCTATCAATTTATATCTTGGATGTAAAATCACAATTATCTACTTCGTTATCTATAGATGGAACTGCATCAATTACTTATCCACTGGGACCAGGAAGATTGACAATTCTGATAGATTATTGAAGTTGATGGTCATTGTAAGTGAGTACTGAGTACTGAGAGTCATCTTGGTCATCTTGAATGGGTCATGGACGTTTTTCAGGCAAACCATTTAAAGTTTTATGATTTAAAATAAAAAGCTTTTTTCTAAATAATATAGAGACTTTACGTAACGAATTCTCGTATTTCACCTGTCTGTATATATACATTTTTATGTGTGTATTTGTATGTGTATATATATTTATTTTATGTGTCGTAGCCTCTTTAATAGCTCTTATAAATATGTAAGTTCACGGGTGTGCTACTTTATGGCACATGTACATATAAATGTGTGTCTGTGTGTGTATGCATTTTAACAAATATTTATTAACATTGTAAAATATTTTTATACTTCTAATAGCACACAATACACTATGACATTATGCTTCTATTTTCTTTATTTTATTAAATTTGTGCACATTTTTATAATATATTAATTGGCAATTATTTTGTAACAAAAATACTTTACAATAACATTACTTAAAGATTTCATTTACAAAATGGTTGTCATAAATGATTTGTTTATTGTTAATTCGCACTACTAGGCGTGTCCGCACATTGTTACAGATATCGCATCAAACTTTCACAACAGACAAACGAACTGAAGGGGTGAGTGGGTGTTAGTTTGATGTCGATGAGTGTCTGTCCTCGCTGTTGCACGACTAGACCCTAACCATGAATGAGTCCTTCTCCCCAAACGCCAAGGAACCTTCGAACATTAACCTCATCTAGCTGAATGCTTGTGTATAATTGTATCCATAGTGTGTACGATAAGAAGAATACTTTCTCGGAAAACATTTCAGATGGGATCCTGTGTCCCGTTCCAAACACGTCGTTCAAAACTACGCTGCATGTGCTTTATGTCCCTTTATGTATACTTTGCCCTGCGAATGCTCATGTTAGTATACCTATGGATCCCCTCGACAAAGTGTAATATAGGTGTAGACATTGTGGTGGGATCCCGCAGATATCGTGGAGATGTCACAGTTTAAGTAATTCAGTGGTATCTTATGGTAGAGCACTTGGTATGAATGTAACAGCTCTAGGTGCTCAAGCAATTTCGAATGTTATAAGATAGTTATTGAAGCCTTTTACGATATCCAATTCTGACTATATCATCCCAGAAATAAGGCCTTTATAGTCAAGCGGTTAAGGACCAATATTCATTGCTGGAGACTAGCTATCAAAAGCGGGCGATCACGTCCGATCCCGTTTATGCTTTCAACCCACGTGCTTAGTTTTAATTATCAACAGAAAGGAACAATGTGCCACAAGTATCAAGATTTACAAAATAGATATACTGTTGGAAGAAGTAAAACAAACTAAACTATTTCAAATATCCTCGATAATTCAATGTCAAATAATGTAATAGAATAAATAGTTATTCCTTTAAAATTAATATAAATAATATAAAGTTCATAACAGTAAACATATTTCAAAAATTCAACAGCCAACATTTTTACGGCGCATCGCTCAACGCTTGAAACAAACAAATAGTCAAATAAAGGAAATGAAGCAATTTAAAAAGCAATACAAGTCAAGATTTATAACTAGACTTCGCGGAACGTAAATCAAAATTCCAACTGTACGCCATTTGTAGCACTCATTTGCCTGACTCGAGTACCCATTACCAACTAATATGACGTAAACTTATCACAATTTTTATGATTTATAAAAAATGTCTTTCCGGAGATAACGCGGAACGCAATACGGCCATAAACTGAGGTTATATCTGTACGGTATGAGCTTTTCGAAACGCCGCCCACACAGAAAACACAAACTGAAATTCAGCATGTTTCAGCACACAGCCGTTATGTATGAAAAATAAATATCGTAAAAGTTAACGGAGGAGACGCGGTTGGACATATTAAATATATTTTTAGTGTAGGTGACGATGGTTTTCTATAGCCACATTATAATTACGCGAACGCTGCGGGTAATATTAAAGGGTCATTTGGAGATGAACTCGTAAAAGTGGTAGTTTAAAAAATAACATTTACAGTACAATAAAAATGATATTTGATATTATCAGAGAAGATTACTTTTTAAGTTCAAAACTATTTATCAAATTTAGATGTTAATATTTTCAATTAACGTACATACAAGGAAAAGCGGGTCTGGTTTGCTTTTCACATACAATGAACAATTTTCACAGATAACAAAGTTGTGTTACCAAAGAGCAATTACTGTTGTGTTTAAAATGATTTAGCAATGAAAGAGTTCTCACCTGCAGCCTGCAATCGGCGTCCATTCACAAGTTGATATTTTTAATTCACTCGAGCGAGTGGCTTTGAAAGGTTTTCAACTTGTACGCTTAGTAATTGTATTTTATTCAGCGCCATGTTTTTCAATTTCCGTATCGCTGTTATTAATTGCTCGCTTTCACGGATATATTAATACAAAATTGCTTGATTTTAAACGAAATTACAATTTTAAATGGGTGTCAATTGAAATGTGAATCAATATGTAATTTATATGTGAATATATATAGAGTTAGAAACGTTATTCTAATTTGCAAATACTGTTATGTCATCAACGATCAGATTATTTAACGTAAATAGTGAAGCGCAGGTAAGGTACACGCGAAACACGCGTTACCACAGTTCATTTTATATTTATTTAGTAATTTTCTTCAAGGATATCTCAAATATAAAATATTTTAGATTAATTTTCACTATACCTACTGTAATCACGATTGTACAAAACATATGTAACCTGTAGACGATTCATTATAGGTACTCTTTAAATAGTTATCTTTCTTTGCACCCAAACTTATTTTCATAATGAATTGAAACTTAATATTATTCAATTTTCATTGATACAAACTTTACCAGTTATAACAGAAATTCAAAGATAATCAACTACATGTCGTGGTACACGGGCGTGGTACATGTGTGTGTATCAACACAAACCCAGTCTCCGTGGCTTTATTTAAAGCCCATTGTGTTCAGACGTAGCTCTCATATTAGCTGCATTAAATAAGATTTTGTACTCCTTTGGATTTTGATTTGTATTAACTCGGCTTTGATGTTGTAAACCTTAATTATGTTAGCTCGTTCGTGGATTTTAGTTCAACCGCTAGAGCATTAGAGCAAAATATAAATGTATTTGAAATTTGTTAATTATAAACTGTAAAGTGGTGTGTGTGAATTGAAAACTGAACGAATGAATGTCAAAGTGAAGGTATTACTTTGTTAAACCTTTGTATCGGTGTTCCTCTCAACTAGTTCCTCTGATCTCGGAGTCGTGTTGGATGCTGATTGAAACATTTTTATTTTTGCAATGAATTGTTTCGAAAGCTGTTCGTTCGTTTAGCTTTGCTTGTATATAAATCAATGCGGCGGAAAACTGTAAGGGTAAATATTTTGAAACTAGTAACGTCTAATGTTTTTTCTAATTAGTCCAATAGTAAAGAAAAAAAGATCAATGTGTTATACTACTCCTTTACGGATTAATATCCTATCCAAGCATGTTCAAGTAATTTATCCTCCGACGTAGGTAATAAAACTCTATTTCAATATATAAAAGAATTTAAGAGGCTGAAACAAATAGGAAAAAACGTAGCAAAATTGTTTAAAAAATATAATTACATTGATCCCTAAGTTTGTTGTAGAAAATCGAATTAAATGTCAGTAGTAATGATTATGATTTGTCATCAGAATCACCTGCCTTCATCTGCCGCTGCAGTCCAAATGGATCCATGTTGGGACAGAGCGAGGCAATGTCCACGTCGTCAACATCGAGACCTTCGCGCTCAGTGGATACGTCATCAACTGGAACAAAGCCATCGAAGTGTAAGTATCTCTAAAAGCCCAGGTACATCACATCACAGACCCTAAATAAATATTCAGAAATTAAATTAGGGAGATTAACATAAGTAAGGCTATTTGTATTTCTCTTACCCTCACCTCTTTGACCTTCAAGCTCTTAATTAAGGGATTATTATTTTAAAGGTATGAGGAAGTTAACCTTTATGACTCCCTTGTTATCATGAAATTTTACTGTTAAACTTGACGCAGTGTATTTTGGAAATTAGTTCTGTTACAATTATAGTGAACTACAATTTCATTTTCTCTATTAATACAGGTAAGTTTAAATTCCACATTCACTGTCCGTTATCAGGTTAAGATAGGAACGTGTTTCTCTCTCTTACACTGTCGCTAACCGGTCGCAAATCCGATTATCTCTGCCGACGTTATTACATCCGGTTTCGGAACCGGATGAGATACAGTAACGAAATAGAATCTATTAAAATCTTTTATCTTATTCTGGACCTTTGTGAAAATATTTGGAAGTGTAATGTAAAAATGTAGCTATACATTTCTTTTATAAATTTCTAAAATTGGCATTTACTTAGATTTATTAAGAATCTTTCTTAGTGTTTAATAATAACAACATTCACAGTTAGCAGTTTATTAACATAATCTCGAATCGGACCGATCAATTAATGAGTATATTTAGATTGGACAACAACACATTTGATACAGACAACTTTTACACTATCAATTAATATTTATAATTCGAAAATCCAACATCTGAAACAGACGTACCACCAATAGAAGCTAGATTTAAATATTTTTTTTTTGCTTCTAAATATTTTAATCATAATCCTTTAATTATACTTCTGAATTTATTTGTAGAAAAAACCTTATTTTATATTCAATATTTAGTAGTATATCAATTATTAATTTTGTTGCATTATGTGTTCGGATCCCTAAAAAAAAATTTGTTTTAACAAAAAATCTTTATATTTGAAAACGTAATCCATATTACAATATTACAAAGACTAAGTTTATTTCTTTATACAAAAATGTTGAAAATTTACGGTCAAAGAAATTGTTATCATTTAGCCAAATAAGAAATGTGGCCACAAAATTGGCAAACGTATTTCCATAAAAGTTCAGAAGCGTCCATTCTAAGAATAATTTGACCAAAGAGACTTTTATTAAAATAGCTTTAGCTTTAAGAAAGGCGTCGATTTCTTTGCGCGCCCAATTTTGTTTTTAAACTTCAAGTAAAGTTATAATGGCTCCTCCTTTTCCCTCCCTCTCCCTCTCTTTCCCTCCCTTTCGCTCCCTTTTATTATTTAACATTATAAGAGAGAACGGCTTATAGCTTTTATAAGAGGAATCTTTTCAAATAATTTACGGTTATTGCCTGTGGCTTATTTAGAATTTACACAAAACAACATTCGAACGTAAAATGTAATTAAAAAGTTAATTATGATAATAATTCGATAGTAGATTACCGTTAATTTTATTTGTATAATGAATAATATAATTGTTTATTACGTTTATTAACTCGTCCAATTAAGGTGTTCTAACAAAATAATGTAATTCTTTAGTTCAAGAGATTTGAAGTTTTTGTTTGAAGCGCTAAAAGAAATCAAAAAACAACTTACTAATATATATTTTTTATTTTGAGCATTATAATGAACAATTATTGAATAAATGATTGAAATATACATCCGAAAATAACAGTCTAATTTGCAGTAACTAAAAGTCGTTATCTTAAAATGACCTCTGACCGAAAATGCAGTATGTTTTAATGATAACCTTTATGATAAAGTCATTCAACTCAAGAACCTTTATATTACTCAAGTAAAGGTCTCGGACATATAATTAGACACATACATTTTCAGTCGAGACTGAAACAGGCGTGATGTGAGTGTGTTTGTGTGAATGTGTGTGTCAGTTGATATTAAAATACAATTTTTCCAGAATCATCGATAGTTATTCTGCGTTATTACGGGTTAAATAAATTCTTACTTGACCATAGATGTAACAATCAATAGACTGGTATAGAACATATTGCTTCTTAAATTTCAGCTCAAGATACTTGATCGCTTCTAAAACAATTTCAATTCGAACTTTTATTGACACAACAATTTGCAACTTACATTATTTTATTTTTAATACTGGACTGGAGAGGTTGCCTGCAAGAGGTGATGCGTTAGTTTATATTAATCCTCTATATTATTTTATGTCATATTTCGATAAGTATGATACCAAAATAGACCGTCCTAGGGAAGGGAAGTGTTCCTTAAACGTACATACGTGATCCCTGGTATGGATTCAAAGTGGAAAAGATATAAATAAATAATACTTCGATATAATCTTTTGAAATCGTACCTTATTTCGCTAACATCCTGGTAAATATCGCAAGAGGAAATTAAAAGTTCTCTACGATTTTGTTTTCACAAGGAAGTGAAGTTAATGAAAGATCATTAAGATGAAAGTATTCATTATTAATGATAAAAAGCTACTTCCAACTGTCTGTGTTCATTACAAATGAATTGTTCTGACAATTTGTAAGCTTCAAGTTCAAGAATACATAAGTAAGTTCTTCGGAATAGTGATATAAAACGTTTATCAAATATACTACTGTGTAGTTTAATACATTTATGTTGTATAGCCTTACATTATTATAGGTGTAACAATATTCTTTAATTGGCCACCTCTTGCAGGCATCCTCTCTACATCAATTCCAACAACATTATATGCATATATTCCGGGGGCGTATATGCATATATACACATATACGCCCCCGGAATTTTTGTGACCGCTATCACCTTTTTTGACCCTGCACACAAACAAAACACATAAGTAAAATACGTATGCATGCTAAAATGCTTTAATTTATTCGCAGTTTTAATTGATTAATTAAAAGGTCAAGAAAGGGTCTGGAGTCACCAAATATGTTTTAAGTTTGTGTCCGTGAGCAACACATGCGAATGGTAACACACCTCTTATATAGAGGTAATGTTATCTTCAGACATTTTACTTGGGTCAAAGGTCATTATATTATAGTAAGGATGTATATAAGAATATTTCAAATATTATATACTACAGATTTACATCCATTCTAATGTCCTTATAAAAATTAATTGAATGTTAATGTTTAATTAAATAAAATAAAACATTATTTTGTATCCAATTTCTGATCTCGTCATCTGCTCAACATGCATTAGCATGTTAAACTATTAAGTTTCAAGAGATCTACATGTCAACATCTAGATTAAAATATATATTGTTTATATAATTAATTCTGACTGAAATTTCATTTCTGTTTCATATATTTCGTTTCATAAATAAAGAATGGATGGAAAAATTTTCCACCTCGTTATCTCCCAAATATTATTTTCCAATATAATAATATTATTCACAACGTAAAAATAATACATTTCTGTTAATTGAGATCATCTTCCACAATGATACTATGAATATTTTTTTCAGCGGATCAGAAAAATATGTAACATGAAAAACAAAGATATAAATCCATACACGTTATATATATCATTTAAAGTAAATTAAAAATGAATATCATATATAGAGAACCTAACAAAATAAATTGATAAATATTATAATTTAGAATAGTACTCTAAAATTAAAGTATTTAAAAATATTTTAGCAACGCTTAATAAGTAAATAGTAAGTTAGTTGATCGAAAGTAAAAATAATACCCAAAACGTCATATCATTGAGTTTTTTCATTTATAATTCATACTTAATAATTATTGTGGAATAGATATATTTTCTAATATAAAACAGTTGCAGTATTAATTAAAATTTCCTGTGTATTAACACAATGGTTTAATTACATTCTAATCTGATTATTCAACACAGGTTCTCTCATGACAATATTTATACTCGTATCTACAATAAATAGGTTGACGGTCATTCTGACTGTCATTTCGCAGATTCAAAGATTTTATTTTAACATTTTGCGAAAGTGTTTTTCGGGGATTGTTCTTACAGTACCGACCGACCTACATGACCGATCACTGATTTTTGTTGTTGTTAAACCTTCGATGATAATGCTGTTATCAAATTAAAAAACCCCATGACAATAGGTTCAGTAGTACAGGAGAAGAAGCTTGAGGAAGATAAAATTGAAGCCAACTACATGAGCTTCGCTCAACTACATTATTATTATTTTAGTGTTTCCTGAATAGTAGTAATAACGTTTTGTTATTCAATGGGAACTCTATCAGACGTTTTCTGGTTGCCATGGTAACCATATGTCATTTACGATAACCTTAAAGATTTGACTTATCTATATCTAACTCCAATATGAATATAAGTTATTGAGGGCTTCACGAAATGCTATAAAAGCGTACTCCTTCCAGTATTAAGTTTGTATCATTTCTTATAAAGTTTGAGCAACAGTTGTAAAAATGAAAAAGCTTCTTACAAGACATTTACTCTCGCGACTTATATGTTTTTTTTAGGATTCAGGTGTACAGAAAATGTATGAAAATTAATGTAATGTTTGTATGTATGTAACATCAGACTGAATCCTGTTTCTATTTCTTATTACTTCACTAATAAATATATCACTTGCTACCTTAAAATATCAACTGTATGTATTTTCAGAGTATATTACATTATCCTCAAATTTTATCAGAAACTGCCGTAATTTATTTAAATGTTATGTAATTAAATTAATTTTTAATACTGTAATACGTAAAACATAAGCGCAATGTTACACGGAAAATCCGATATCACATGTTGACATGTACCTACGACTAACAGACATACATGTTAACATGAGAAACAAGGAAATAACGATCAAACATTAGGTACATACATTATACATTACATTGTTAGACATGTGAGATAACAATGAGTTTAGCTTTACATAGATCTCATAGATGAGAATCTCAGTTGTCATCACAGTTCGGTTCGCAACTAGAAATTGATTGTCACTATATAGCCAATAGCCCAATAGATTTTTCTATCTGACTAAAAAATGTAGTTATTTTCAATTAATATTTAAACTATTCATAGAGTTATTATACATAGAGTAGGAGGTTGCTGCATTGCAAATGTGTCCATTGAAAATGAGGCTAACTATCTGTCTCTCTTTCTTGCATGTATGATTTGAGAAAGATAAGTGTCTGTCTGTCATCTTGCCTCTTTTTCTATTTATCAGACACTGACACTCACAGGCCTGCCTATGGCTCGCCGATTATATGTATAATAATTCTATGAGTATATTTATATGTATAATAATTTTATGAGTATATTTAGTTGAATCATTCATAATCTTCAATATCTTGTGACAACATTTGATTAAATTATTATCATTCGTTCCTTCTTACTCAATTATTATTTTCTTATAGTTTTGAGGAAATATGAGATATATTTTTTGTATATCTATCCTCATTGCAAAGAAACTGCAAAAGAAAATTATATTTTTTGTGCTGTATATTATTAATAACTTTACCTTAGATTATTACATTCCATTACATGTTCATAATTATGAATAATAATATTCCTATTCAAATGTATGTTATATTTAAATATGTTAAACGTGTCATATAAAGAGTGATGCTGTGTCCGCTCTAGTATTTTATATATTGTACGTAAGTCAAACACAAACTTCCTCTTCAATATTTATCGTTTCGAAATATTCCAAATAACTGTATGTAAATTCCCAAATTGCTATTTTTATTAATGAATGATTCCCAAATTGCCTGCCAAAAATACTCCTTTTTTAAGCATGTAAACATCCCAAATTGTAAATGGTAAAAAATAACAAAAAGGTTAAAAATGGAAAGTTCACAGGCCATGTGTCTGTGGGTAAAAAATTGAACATATAAAAATAAATAATAACGATATAATTTCTCATAAGAGTATAATGTGTAACTTCCCAAGTTACCCCCGACATCATGTTGTGTCAAATTTTTTATGTAAATATTTTATGTACATTAAGCGTTATTGTTTAATTCAGGTCCATGATATTTATCTTTTATATTATAACAATGTTAATATTTGTTTTCTTTTTATGTTATTATTATCTGTTACTTATCCATGAGTTCCTTTTGTGAACTTTGGTAATTTACATCTACATGACAAGAAATTTTATAGAATAATAATAATATTACAGGACAAATTACACAGGTTAATCTAACCCCTAATTAGTAAATTATTTGCTTGTGTTAAGGGTTTTAGACAACGATACAAATACATAGAAATACCCATTAAAATAGTGAGAATATATTTATTCAACGATTAAACCCAGAATATATATCTATGTATCTAATAACAGAGATCTATGTTCATCGCATATATGCCTGTTCCTGTCCTGAATCGAACCCAGCCCCATTGCGTCGCTATACCTTAGGCGTATGTGTTAACCACTCGACCAACGAGGCGTTTAAGAACTGGTCAAATGCGAGTCGGACTCGCTCAAGAAGGTTTACGAAACCTATTATTTGTAAAAAAACTGTAAAATAAGGTTGGTCACATGGGAGCCCCTTAAATATTTATTTTATTTTGTATTTAGCAACAGACACATCTATTTAAATTTCAACTGTCTATCACGGTTAAAATCATATAGTTTGGATATAAATAAACGGACAGTGAAGTCTTAGGAATAGAGTTCCGTTTTTCCCCTTTGGGTTCTGAACCGGAAAAATAAGAAAAAATGTATAATATTAACAAAATTTCGTATTCATACCACGATGTGGGCCCTTGGTTTGGCTTTAAACAGTAGAATAGAATTGGAATAAATATTAATATATATGTATTATTTCCAATACACACCTAAAAATAAGTTAGGAAACTAATAAAATATACATATATAAAAAAGGTCTTATATACCAACAAGCTTAAAATAAAAGTAGGTTTAGTAAAAAGAAAAAGATGTTTCAAACAAACACCACTTATCTTTGCTATATATATTTCTGTCCTTGGTAAATAATAATTAAAAAAAGTTCAACCAACCGACAGACAGATATGCAAATGATTATGCATACGTAATGTATAAACTTTCTTGCCATGGAGCACTAATGACTGGAATTCTGCAGTACAGACAACTTTTCCAACTTAAACCACAAAATATATTATTATTCTAACGATACCTATAAGATATAGCTTTTCTAGTATACCTACCATCATTTTTTTATATATGTCATTGTTACCCGTACGTTCTATGTATATATATACAATTTACACTTTTTACCAAAAACGGTATAAAGTGTAAATTGTATAAATAAGACCATTTTCAACTGTGAATCTTGGGATTTGTTCTTAACATTTCACTTTAAATCCCTAATCTTCGTGTTTAATCAGACTTTTCAGAGATAATAAACAATTGTTTTTTGAAATGTTTTATTTTAAATCTTTTTTTTGTATTTATTTATTCTTTGTATTTCTTTGCTTGTTAAATAGTTAAACAGTTTAAGGGCGTTCAATAATCATATTAATAATATTAATAATAATAATCACAGATACCATTTATTGTATACCAAGAAAATATATTACAAAAACCAATATAAAAGCAATTTTATCATTTGGTATTTTTATCACTAAAGACAGACAAGGAGACATCTCTCAACATTTACGCAAATATACACTAAAACAATTAAAATATTAAAAATTAAAATTTTAACATTTATTGATTTGCAATTAATTTTATATCAAATTTTGTGACATAATGTATAATGAGACACCAATTAAAAAATTTGGCTTTGACAATTTATAAAACAGCTGTCTGTCTTTCCAAGTTTATACGTTTAAACAATTGACGCCATTTGTAAAACGGTATCAAACAATTTTCCTGCGACATAAATACTTAGTCTTTTAATGAAATTAGATTAAAATATATAATTTTAAATGGTGTTTCCCCTCAAAAATATAAACAATATTATTGTCTTATTAGCGGCTTCCGTCTCTGTTGTAATTTTGTAAACCTCACCTCACGCCCTCTGGCGACGAGTTTTAACGAACTTCCTGGAGAATTTAAGTGGATATTTTTGTATTGTTTTCATTTTTTATATTAATTAACTTGTAAAAAAGGTTGATATAAAATAGTCATATTTATTTTAGAGTTTATATAATAATAATATTTTGTTATTGCCTCTTATGAATGGATGATCAATGAATATTCGGATATTAATTTGATTTAAATAAATGTAGAATGAAAAAGGAATTCCAACCCGCGACCTCTGTGAAACCGACACATACGGTGTGCGTCCGATCTATTTTTTTTATTTATTTTATATTTAAATAAGTTTACATGACTGTACGTTTATAGATATTATCAAAAATCTTTATTTGTTACTAGGTATACAAATTGCAAATATTTTAAATGGAAACATTTGATTCAGATAACATCGAAATATACAGAATGGTTTCAGCTCATATTGAAGCTGTGTTGACAATAAACAGCTTTTGTACGTGTATCGACAAGTCAACGTGAGATAGGCGATATAGAATGGCGGTGAGGTGACATGGCCGCCGGAAGCGGATGTACTTTGTTCAGCGGACGAACAATGTACTTCAATTTATTTGTTTGATGGCGATATTTCTAATAGTGTAATATCGAAAGCTCTAGTTTAAGAAAAGATGAAAGGCATATTGTTATAAAACTAAGCTTAGACCTCGTGTTTGTGAAATAAATCACAGAATACATTGAAATCATTGCCTTCAAAATGAGTTTTGTATTGCTTGAGGTATATATTTTCCTCTCATAATACACAAAAATGGTTCAGTATATTGAAGGTTCGTTTACTTGTCACCAGAAACTGAAAAATTGAAATTAGAACAAATTTTATGATCACCCATTTTATATTCAACTTTTAGTAATAAACTTGAAAGAAATAGTTTGGTTGTTATCAAATACTAGCTATTACCTGCAACTTCGACTATGACCCTTCCATAAATTAATCATAAGATCCATTATTACTTAGCTTATATTATACAAATGCATTAACTTTTCTTATTGTAATTATAACCAAGCAAAATTCTGTATTTTCAAAATCAGAATTTTCTCGAGTAAAAAGTTAGATATGTTGACTTGGTGTTAAGTCAAGATAATATGGCTTAAGTCAACACCACATCAATTTTCATAATAATCAGTCCAGTAGTTTTATTATAAATCCCTATGCCCTAAATCAATATTGTGTTTTGCCCTAAAAAAATATTTATTTACCAAAGTGAAAAGTAGCCTTTAAGTTGGATGAGATAGTAAGTCAAGACCATACCAAATTTCATTAAAATCTGTCCAGTAGTTTTACCGTTATGCTCAAATAAACAAAAAGACAATAGAATTGTTTTAGTTGTCATATAGGTACGAATAATTTTTTAAAACTATGTAGAGATTTTCTCTCCTTACTATTTAATTATCTGTATAGAAAATTATGTACAAATAACTAAGAGATTTAAATGGGAGGAGATTTTATATCTGATTGAATAATTAAGAAACAAATATCCTTGTATTTGACTCGGCGCCGATTATTTCGGAAAACTTTTGTAATTTGTATATACACAGATACAGATATATATACTCGCGTAGGGATCATTTCTCAAACAATTTTGAGAGAATTTAGAATTCGAGTTCTATAATTTCCGCCCATCTATTCATCTATTCTATTGTTCTGTTATAACAAGGTATGATTACAGCTCCAAAACGTAAGATCAAAGTTTAAAAAAATCCTATCCTAATCCTAATTATTTTATATACGGGCTGAGGGAGCCACTGCGTAATAGCCAATAGCAATGTATATTTTAACGACATATTAAAAAAAACGTTAATTATCGCGTATGAAATATTAGCCTGCGTATGATTGGCGGTAGTTTAAAAGTTACTAATGTATATTTCTTCTCACATATCTCCCCTCCAAGATACACCTAGGACACCAAATTAAAGTAAATTATAATAAATATGTATAATTCAAAGTTCAAATATTAATTTATATATAAAAAGTTCAAATATATAAAAACCTTTTTTGCTTAGAATAGGTATATCCTGAAGTTATTATACCCAATCGTTTGGTTAATGCTTTATAAAATCTATACATTGAACTCCATAACCGTAAATACGAAGATTAGAAGGTATTGTCGTATCTTGAATATTTTATGACAGAAATAACGAGCCATATAATAGATTGCTACGTGATAATACATAAAGCAGTACATAACAATAAACATTATCATGTCCGTCACTGAACCACGTGTTATGTAGTAAAACGACAATCTGTGTTATCCAATAACATACTGTCGGGATCATTATCCAATAACATACGCCATAAATCTAGGATATGAATAAAAGAGACACAGGGGGGTGGGTTGGGGGGGGGAGATATCTTTAGAGAAGAGGGCTTTGGCACGAATAATATGTTTTGAAAACAATTAATACTGCTTAGTGAGAATTTTTGTTTCTTTTTTCAAGTAGTAGATTTTGATTTCTAAAGACTGCAGTTTTTTTTTTCATTTCATTTAATGTATGTAGTTATGTATATAATGAATTTGTTGACAAATATGTAACGATTTTAATCGTTGATAAGTTGTTATTAATTTATACTTGCAAGAAATAATTTTATTGGAAGTGTTCAATTCGCGGAATAATGTAATCCTTTTCTATATTAAGTGTTATCTGTAAAACTTTTCGAACTCTTGTGTCATATAACCGAATAAGGTAAGTTACCGCGTGGGTTTCTTTTGAAAGGTTACGGGGGGGTTAGGGAGGGAGGCTGGAGGCTGTCGCCGAGACGTCGCAACAAGTGGCGCCACGATACGGACACGACATAACGGAGATGAAGATTGATTATATCAGTTTATTGTTTGATGATACTTGATGATGATATTTGTGTTACAGATTTGTTTAGGAAAAGCGAATAATTATTAACATAAAATGTATGGTTTTTGGTAACGAAAATGAGTGATTGAGAGGTCCCCGTAGTAAGTTAAGACACTAGTACAGTTACTGACGGCTATTAACATTTATATAGATATCGCTTTCAAAACAATTCTAATCATGACTTGTGTTCCAGAACACGATCAAATCACCCCGGTGCTGTAGTGGACGTCAGCGAGAACCCCATAGATGCCAGCAAGGTATGTATTGCTAGCAATAAAAAATTAATAAAGTGCTTTATAAGTTTAATACATTAAACGATAATTTTTAAAATATGTCGTGCATTTTTTAAAATAAACAAAACATACAGCTAGTGATAGCATTCGAGACGGGTCTGGTGGTGGTGTGGGACTTGCGTGCGCGCGCTGCTGAATGGCGTGGGTCTCTGGGGACGGGTGCACTCGGGGACGGCATCCGGGCCGCAGCCTGGCAGCACGACGGGAAGCTCATGACCGCGCACGCCGATGGAGCCCTAGCCACTTGGAGCACGCGCTCGCCCAGACCTACCTCCTTATCCTACCCTCATGGTATGTGAAATATGAATTTGGGATAATTATAATATCTCCGATTTGAAGGATTTGTGTACTGATGCCTTTGTTTTTATTTTCAGCAAAAGCAAATAAAGAAGGTAAACCTGAAACCTGCAAACCTATACACAGATTGGAGTGGAAAACTTCGAGGACAGGGTGAGTGTTTCTGTTTATTTTAGAAGTAACTCTTAAATCAGTTTACACATATCTTTTAGGATTATAATTACATGGTAGTGACAGTGACTAAGGTCGAAAGTTTCATAATTTTTTTTTCTCTACATTCCAGCGAGAGCTTGGTAATATTTTCGGGAGGACTGCCCACGGATAAGGCGGGTCGTACACACAGTATCACAGTACTCAACGGCAAAAGCACCACAGTGCTGGAGATGGAACACAGCGTGGTAGACTTCGTGACGCTCTGTGAGAGTCCGCACGCTGCTGGTAAGAGACAATCTCGTCGTTTATACTAACAGTATTTTTTTTTTCTATCTTCTGTTACTTAAACGAAAAATCCCGCGTTATAGATTATATTATCCCTGTATCGCGAAGGGTTTCACAAACATATAAAACACGGACACAAAGTACAACAATCAGTGAATCACCTTTGGTTCATCAGTCAAGTTCAGGTTCACTAAACACTACACCGCAAGTCTTGGTGTCGGTTATAATATCAAATAATAATGTTATTTTCTGACCTATTGTATTCTAAATAATTGTATTTTATAATGTACCTAAGTAATGTATGTTTATAATATAAGTTCTCTTAAATTTCTTAAGTTAACAGAGATCTAAATGATCAATCTTTAGTCCTAATTACTCTATTACTTTAGTTGTTATGTGATCAATACTTGCGAGATTATTATTTTTTGTTATTGTTTGTCCTTCGTCTCTTGTACCTAATTTAAGTTTAATAATTTAATAATCTTCAGACTACCAGGAGCCATACGGCATCGTGGTGCTGCTTCAGAATGACTTGGTAGTGATAGACCTGCTGTCCCCGGGCTACCCTTGCTTCGAGAACCCCTATCCCATGGACATACACGAGTCGCCGGTCACTTGTTGCTACTACTTCGCAGACTGCCCTTCGGATTTGGTACGATTAATAAAAGTTTTTTTTTAATATCTTATTCTGTCTTCCATGTTCAAAGAATTTGACACATAAAGTGTGAAAAGATGTAGGACATAACTGATCTACCTGAACTATAGAAAAAAAGTTGAAAGATCTTTAATGGACCAGACTTGACATCTCGTATCATGTAATTTCAGATCCCTGCATTCTACTCGGTAGGGCGTCAGGCCAACAAGAAGGCGGCCGGCTTCAGCGAGAAGCTGTGGCCGGTCAACGGCGGCGAGTGGGCGCCCGCCTCCTGCTCCTACAGCGAAATAATACTTACCGGGTAATTCCGTGACTTAGTGTCGATAGTAATCTTTTATTATGAGCCTTTTAAATTTGTAGTAACTTTTTTTTATGTTTCATTTTCAGGCACGCAGACGGGAGCGTCAAATTTTGGGACGCCAGCGCAGGGACTCTACAAATTTTGTACAAACTGAAATGTTCTAAAGGTATTTCTCATCCGTGGTGTTAGTCGGTCGTCACCTTCACTCATACTATAAGACCACCCTCCCCGCAGTGTTCGAGCGTCGTCCGGGCGGTGAGGAGGCCGGCGCGGGCGTGCAGGCGGCGGCGCTGTGTGCGGAGTCCCGGCGGCTGGCCGTGGCGCTCCCTCACGGACACGTCGTGCTCTTCAAGTTCCGCAAGACCGAGCTGCACGCCGAGACGCACGTCAGTCGCTCCTTCGGCTCGTCCGTTAATGAGTTGCCGATATTACGATTCGTGTCGAAACGGACGTCTGAAAAAAAATACAACCGCGTCCTAAAAAAAATTAATTAACTTACAGGTAATAGACATCCCGGTCATAACCGACGCCGTGGAGGAGGAGACCTCGCCCGAACCGGAGACCGCGCGCACGGCGTCCTTCAGTCGCAACACCGAGAGCGTAGAGGGGGAGACCAGGAAAGTAAGTGTCTACGGAATAATGCCGATTGGCAAAATAACATAGTGGTGGGGTTGCTCTAAGCGGTGCTGGTGTACAGCGCGGCTCGTGCAGCGGCGGGGGCTCCGGTGGCGGCGGGCAGGCGGCGCGGGTGCGGGGCGGCGCCGGCTCGGGTGGCTCGAGGCGCGCGCCCGGCTTCCAGGCGGCGCTGGTGGCGCTGCAGCACGGTCCACCGCACCCCGTCACCGCGCTCACCATCAACTCCTCCTACGGCCTGTGAGTACCGATCCCCCCTCCTTCCCCCTGGCCCCCTACCGCGCCGTACCGAGCCAGCGCCTCTCGTCCGCAGCATGGCGTGGGGCGGCGAGCGCGGCGTGGTGGTGGTGGACGTGTGGCGCCGCTGCGTGGTGGCGGCGCTGCCGGCGCAGGCGCTGTACTTGCCGCACCCGGACGCGCACGCCCTCCCGCGCCACGAGCGACGCTCGCCCGACCTCGACCAGGTCGGTTTTGCCCGCGAGCTGTGTTGAAACAGATTTTTTTACGTGTTTTGATCTTTTTTAAAGCGGTCGACGTTTTCCGTTTCGAGTAGCGATACGTTTCGATGACGATTAGGACCGTCGACCGAGAGAGATGTGTACGGTGAGATGTTGTCATTTACGATACCGAAATTATCTTGCCGCTCCCTAGCCCCCTGTGTGTTTATCAAAATTTATTAAAATTAATTAATAAATTAGCGTCTCGACGGCGAAAGATTTACACGTAGATTAATTATTCGGAGCGGTCTCGCTACCGCTGTAATAAAAGACGCCTTTAAAAGATGTAAAAATTTAATACACGTAAATAATATTTAGTCCGTTTCATATAAATATAAATTAGAGATTAGTAGCAGGGCTATCTTTCACATTATGTTTTATTTGCACTTTTGTTTGATTACGATTTATTTGCTAGGCCGGAGAACTGTCTCCGGTTCTATCCTGATATAGATTATTAATATGATTTTTATTAATTTAATAGTACAGTACCTATCTAGCGCTAACTTCGAACCCAGCTTTGACCCCGTAGTGACATCTGGCATGGCATTTAGTCATTTTTTACACTCGGCCTGTCTTCACTGTTCTACAACGCCTATCTAGCTGACGGCATAAACCACCCCTAGAAGTGTGCAACTGAAATGTAAAACCTTGGTTCAAAAGTTGCACATCTTAATTTTGGTCACCAAAACCTCAAAAGCCTAGTTGATTTTAGCTGTTGGAATCTTATAAGAGACTTGTAAAATATATATTAATTGGTATTTCATATTATTAATTCAAAAAATGTTCTAGAAGGGCTGCTAGTACTATAATATTGTCAAGTAGTCCGTAGTTCCTTCACAAGTTCATTGAGCACTGCTCTACAAAATTATCTATTCCCCTGTCTCTGAAGTTGGAGGAGTCGCCACCCAGCCCCGACGCCGCCGAGGAAGCTTTGCCGGATCCAAAGCTGGATATGAGACGAAAATCTACTCCGTGGAAGAACTTCAACCTAAAACGACAACTATCCAAAGTTGATCTTAAATTTAAAGCTGCCTTTGGGCCTCCCGAAAACGAAGAGATTATTGAAAAACCTAATTCGCAATTTTATTGTGAACCGCCTGCAACGTCAGAGGTTATACCCGATCGAATCGAATCGAATGCAGATTCGCCTGACGGCTGCGAGAACATTGTGAAACCTATCGAAGAAGATAAAAGCCAATTGTCATCACCGCTACGCGTATGTTCAGATGTCTTTGAAAGAATGCACAAAGAGTTACAAGAAAAACGATCGAGCGAAGACGTGTATGACAGAATGCACAAGGAGCTTCAGGAACGGTGGCAGGATAAAGAACGAAACGAATCTCCCGACATTTCACCTTCTCGGTTAGGTGAAGAAGAAAAAGCTACTAGGCCAGATAACCTACCTCTTTTCGACGAAGACGGCAAACCACTGCGGCCGCCACGAGGCAAGAGTAAGAGAAAAGAGGAGTCAAGGGATCAACGAGACCAGAGACTATTGTCAGTACCTAATATTAAGTATAACAAACAAGAATCAGTAAAGGATCTGCGCAAGAAGCAACCCACATCGCAGCCGCCGCAGTCATTTGCGGGAAACCTGATGAGGCGTTTCAGTAAGTATCTTCAGGGTCCATCCATCTCACTTACACATCATGCCGTCTCACCGCGGGTTGCGTATCTCGTAGCTAGCCATCATGTAACATAGCGTAGTTCCGGGATTGGATTGGAATGGTAATGGTTTGGCGAGTTTTATATCCTTTGGTATTGTAGATACGATTTTATAGGATAGACATTTTTGCTCGTAGGTCGTACGTAGTTAGTTTTAACATATCGAAGTTTCTTTTTAATTGATATACTAATAAAAATAAAAATAAAGTCATTTAATAATGTATTTAATATACTTATAAACAATTCATAGAAACAGATAAACGATCAAATAAATCATGCTTGGCGCTTCTTGTGATATTTAGCTTTTTATATAATTTTATTATATATCCTAAGCAGTCCGATATGAATGATACTTATATTATGTAAAAGTTCACATGTATAAATGTGCACAATATTGGTAATAATTATGAGCAGCCATTATATAGTGTATTCGGTAATTGGTGTATTTTCTTTCCGAAGGACAAGGACTCATCCGACGAGGATTCAAACTGCTTTAAATACCTAAAAGATCTCTTCGGTAATTTAATAATTTAACTTTGTACTTTTTATGCATCGGTAGTAGGCGTTCAGATCTCTTGTGTTGTCGGTGTCCGTTTGAGATGATATTTTAGTAACGAACTGTAGTCGGATTCTAGCTGTGCACCTCCCGCTTGATAGCTTCACATCAGACCATACCGAACGACAGACGCGCCAGGAAATACTAACAAGCTCATACCGATACGATACATTTTTTTATCAATCTGCTTTCTCCAGGAGAATTATTAGCGAGACTTTGCCCAAGAAATGAGCAAAACGTGGAAGAAGAGACAATCGAGCAAGTAATAGAAGTGTCGACCAGAATAGGTATGGACCACAGATCACGGACATAACCACAACTAACAGAGGGACTATAGTGACTGTCCGATCACGCCTGACTAATCCTACTCGAGCCTACTGGCTATAAATAATTTTCTGTCTCGTCTAAAAATGCGTCCGCGTCGGTGTCCTTACTTCTGGGCTATTATCATATATAATTATAATGTTGATAATATATGTATGTTGTAAACGAGGTGGCGGTTTATTCACATCTTCATTTATTTATGTATTTCTTTCTTTCTATGGTTTATTTTGCTTTATAACATTGAAATTACAATATTTACTTTTGGTTGGTATCGTCACATAAACATATCTAAGGATAAGAAAATGTGAAAAAATATTTGACAGGAACGAACAGAATAGAAATAATTTCGATAAAGTTTATTTACATAGATAAATAGGCAATATTAGATGCAGTCCCGTGCGTGTGTGCGTGTGGCTCGAGGGCGGGAAGGTCGGGTGAGGTCGGCCGCGGACGTGTGTGTGTGTTGTAGATGAACGGGCCGGGTGGCGGCGGCGGGGGCTGCGCGGGGCCCGGCGGGGTGCCCGTTGGGGGGCCTGGCGGGGGGCCCGGCGGGGCGGCGCCGGGGGGCGGCGCGGGAGCGGGGGGCCCCGCGGGGACGCGTGCTGTGCGGCGCTCGCGCTCGCAAGGTACCCGAAAACTGCACAAGTGCCTGTCCACCGCGTCCGACGTGTACGCTGCGCCCCCCGCCCCGCAGCATTCTCTGCTCACGACGCGACAGTATTGCAGTTTTGGTAGTACAGTCACCTTTATACGACCTCTCGGTCTCGCCTTTCCGATCTAAAGCAGTCGCAATTTCTCCTTCGTTATTGTTTATTTTCGTTTCTTTATCTTCGGTTACGTGGCGAGTCGCTGGATTTGAGCGTGGACCGGAATGGATCGGCTGCGTATCTTGTGCATCTTGCGACGCTTTTCTGCTAAGATTATAAAGTATCAGCAGATGATGATTTGGCTTAAATAATGAGAAAATTTGCCTTGCATTTGATGTGTATAAAACAAGTAATTTAGTTAGGTGTTATTGTTCAGCTGGACTCTCGAGCGACTTCGCCTTTTATATTGATTTACTTTACCTTCATTTGGTTATTTATATTTTTTTCCTTTTATTTGTCTTTCTACACTTACTATAACTACTTCAACTTCCATAACTTTTACGATAGTACCTACCCATGTTAATTACTCTGAAATTGAAGAATCAATTTACCCATAAAAAACAGACATCACCAAAATAAGAGTCTTCAATTTCAATGTGAATCTGAATACATTAAGTCTTCTACTCATTTAAAAAATATATCACATTGAAAACTTGCTATAATAACTTATTGGACATAACTTTCTCATTTTAAAAATCATTACTTCCATGATATGCCATTTATAATCATTGATGAGCATGTATTGGGTTCTGTGTACTTATTTATTTGATAAATTTCCATTTTCAGATCGGAATCATTTCATAGGTAATCATTACAGTCTCACACGCCTCTGTTTGTTTATTTTGTTTCTAGTTGTTCATTTTAGTAGATTTACATTCTCCTGTGTTGTCACCATTAACGATTTTAGAATGAGTTCTTCAACTGTGTGTGTCCTTGTCATGACCGCAAAATAGATGTTTTGCCAGATACATACCAATCTCCTCGTCGTCATTCTTGTAACCTGCAGTCTTAATGAAATTATTAATATAACATTGTCAAAAAAATTTATAAAACAAATGGAATTGTCCTCTTTAGTATTTGTACACAATTGTTCCTTGAGGAACAGAACTGGCCACAAATTACACTAAGACTGCAGGCGGTGTCTCTAAAGCAGTACAGTATACAGTAAGGATTGAAGATCATGCTTGTAACCTATTGTGGTTTATTTGTCGATACAGAACCAACTATTCCGCAGACTCTCGCATCTATGGAGTACTTACAAATTGTGCAACCCAATGGTATCAGAATGACATTTGCATCGACTTACATTTACATAATATTATGTTTAGTTTAATATCTTCTGTTCTGTGGCTTGTCACGGGCTGCGATGCAGTATTAACACACAGTAGCTGGTTTGTTATATTCGTTAGATCGAAATTGTGGCTGTGACTAACTATGTTCCCTTACACCGCACCTCAACTGCACTTAAAAACTACCCTCGGCATGACTCTTAGACGTAAGAAAAGGTGACTTACTACTAAAAACTATCTCCTATATCTATCACTTTATCAATGTACGAACGAAATCTATGTTATCTGTGCATTTTATAAGCGAAGCTTTTCATATTGTCGAGACACGTATCATTTAAAACCTTTCAACGTTTTTGTATTCGAAATTTTCGATTTACCTTACTTATCACGAGCGGTCACGTATTTTGTTTCTTTGCCTTTGTCAGCATCATATTTTTATATTTTTACTACAGATTCAATTTTAACTTCGAGAGCCTGGTCTACAAAAGTCGCCTTGGCAATTACCACTCGATTGTTTAATATTATTATTATTATTAACCGCTGTTGAGTACATGACATCTTTTTTTTCTAGCTCGACCACAAAAGTTTATATGGCTCGTTTTTGGCTGCCTCTATATACGGCTGTCCTTATGTCTATGTATGCTTACAGTAATCTTCTTATTAATCGCACTAGTCGCATGTGCTTCTAATAAATGTTAATATATCCTATTTCGCTGCACATAGTTAGTAGATATTATATATTTATTTGCATTGTACTTGTTTGTCCGTCACAAGATTGCTTTATTTTAGTATATGATATAGTCTTGCAGGTTAGAAAAAGTAGAACGAAATTTCTAGAAAATGAATTTTTACCTTAGAGACAATCTATTGTTGGTTAGAACGTCACCTGCCTTAAGCTTCGACATCCCCATATCCGTTATTTAATATTTCCACTTATTTTGCATCTCGTAACCTTACTCTTGCTCTTGTCTCGCCTTATCCGTTGCTTTAATCTCTATAGCTGTCATTGTTTGTACCATTACCTTTGTGTGTTAATCAAAACCCATAATATTAACGTGATTTTGTACAAATTAATATAATATATGCTATTAAAGCTATATTTCATGGTGTATATGAAGATCTTATTCGTAAGCTATAATATCCTATAAAGATATAACTTAGAACGTTGTGGAAATAAGCTGAAATTGGACGGGCATGCAACAAAATTACTTTTAAGCATGATATATTTCCTAATCTTTATCTTATTCTGTGTGGCACTAAGATATACTACCACGGAATCAAAATCAGCTAATTTCACAACTGCACTTAATCAGCTAGTTCTAGAGTGCAACCTTGTAGATTTTACTGTTACGACTATATTAGTGGTTGTTGTAATTGATTCACAAAAACGTTAAGCAATTTGCTTCTTAAATGAATATACCTGTTAAAAATCTATACAACCTCTAATATGGACGTGGCTAAGAGTCCATTAGCATCCAATGGTAGTGGACCTTTAGCAACATTTCGAACAAGGCGGAGGGATAATCTATGTGTATTGCACCAACCGGCCGCGTAGACAAGCTGGACAGCTCGTTCTCGAGATCGCGCTCTAGCAGCATGTCGAGTTTGGAGAACATCTCGCAGGAGGGGATCCAGTGTCTAGCATTTGCTGACAGCTACACGAAGAAGTCTGGTAAATGCTTGTTCGATAATTCGTTTTCAAACAATCATTTTGACTAGTTTGCAAGTTAGTTTTTATTTCTCGCATCATTTTTGATACCTAGATCCCTCAACATTACTGCCGACGCTCTGGATCGGCACGACTCTAGGCTCGGTACTCACCATGATGATAAGTCTACCGGATGCCGACATGCGCCACACGCAGCCTGTCGTCGTCTCTACTAGTGGTAACTTAAAGTCCAATAATGTTATCGTAAAGCTCACCAAAAGATTACTTTAGCATGACGATTTAATACTATTTCAGTTAAGTTTTTACTTTTCTATGTTCGAAATTTATTCTGATTAATGCTTAAACATCATTTATTTTAGGTGGTCCCATATTTAGGTTAAAAGGTTCAATATTGTCCATGTCATTTTTGGACTGTAACGGTGCTTTAATCCCATACTCCTACGAGAGTTGGAAAGATGATAGTAAAGACGTAAGTATCATTCGTTAGAACTCTCCCTGGCGTCACATCGGGACTAACTCTTAAATAAATCTTAACATAAAGGTTCGCGATCGTCGCGAGCGCACGCCTACTAAGCAGGGCTCTTCGGGAAGCGGCAGCCACGTGAGCCCCACGCCAGGGGCCGAAGCCGCCGCGGATAGACAGTTCGTGGTGATCGCATCCGAGAAGCAGGCGCGTGTTGTGGCACTACCTAGCCAAAATTGTGTCTACCGACAGCAGATTGTAGATACCGATTTCGTAGTCAAGTCCGAGATAGTGAGTCTTAAAGGTAGGACATTTCACGTATCATGCAAATAAAAATAATAGAAGTAGAAACCATGGTAATCCAAAGGTGGATTTTTTTCCATTTGACATCCATCACCCATCTGTGCCGATTCCAGACAGCGTGTGTCTAGTCAATTACCTGTCGACGGGTCACCTGGCGGCGTACAGCCTTCCTTCGCTGCGGCCGCTCGTGCATGCAGACTTCCTGCCTCTAACAGAGCTCAGGTAACATGATAATATTTATAAGTTTTCTGGAATTTATTTACCATTTCCATCTTGAAAGTGTACTGAGCTAAACTGAAATTGTCGCTTTCAATATTTGTGTTGTAATGTTAGGTTTCGGAATTTAAAACGTTAAATACTAATCTAGTATTGATTTTGCTGAATTAAAGATGTGGTAATTTCTTCTTAGTTCAGCGCCTTTCACACGCATCAGAAGAGTTACTTATAATGAGTAACCATTCAAGTGAATGAATTGCTAACGAGGCTCACCACCTCTGACTGGAGACCCAACCGCTCCTTAACCGTTATCCACGCACATAAACCAGGCACTAAATGATAAATGGCTTTTTTATCTTTACATTCTCTAGATACGATTAGCTTTTACATTGTCGGTATAATGCTGTATTTTTCTGCTACTGGAATTTTAAGATTTTGCCATTTTTACAATATTTCATTCATCAATAGTCACACTTCAGATCATGTTGTACATTTGCTATTTTATCATTTGGGAGCCAACTAAGAGACTTCCTTTGATTTATGATCGATGTTAGAGGAATGTACATTTGTTTGGTGCGAAGTGAGATTTGTGGGATATTACAAAAGCACGCTTTTTGCGTTATCAACTACTAGCACCTACCACGTGCTCAAAACACACCAAGCAAGTGCAAAAAAGACAAACCAGACACGGCCAGCACCGAGCCGCTGGTGGCGACAGCCACGCCACTTCTGATCAAAGTAGACAAAATTTACAAATCTGTCGAGCACCTCCTGTGCTTTCGATATTTGGCACTCTTTATCTATTTTATGTTTTAAAACAAAGTACACGACGCAGAACACATCTCGACAGAATTAAAAAACACTAACTAACTAACTAATATACTAATTGTAACTTGGTGCTGATTTGTGTGAACACTAACCCTGAACGTGCTCGACGATCATTGTATGCTCCCGACATGTGATTGCATATAGTGCTCATGGTGATTCATACGTAACCCTCATACACCACAGTGACATTTGTTCTAACCATGCATTACTAGTGCAATGAAGTTTAATCTTTGGCGCCGGTACTGTGGTTGCGCTGCCTCTCCCTGACGGCGCGACCACAGTGCTTTGCGAGCCCCATACTGACCGGTGCGTGTGTTCCTGGTAGCTTCCAGACACAGTCCAAACAGAGGGGTATCGTAGACCCAATGCTCTCCATATGGGGCCAGCAACTGATAGTTAACGAGGACACAGATCAGTAAGTCTACGTTCATAGCGGAGTTGCGTTAGTCATGTTATCGTCCTTCATGCCCCGAGCCCTGTGTTAGTGTTTTGTGTTCCCGGCAGCTTCTACCCCGCTCTGCGTTACCCCGGACTTGGACGAATATTTTTTATTATGTTTTAATTGGTTTGTTACTTAACTCTTTTAAAATTCTGCCACTAATATCTGTTATTACTGAAGATATGTACAGTGTTTAAAAGACATATGTAGCCGTAGAAAGATGTTAAATTTAGTTATAGTCAAGATTATATGTATAAAATGCTTTAAATATTAATATCTCAAAGCATAATTTATGATTTTAACCCCAATTGTTCGTAATCATAATTCGATCCAGTCCGTCCGCTTCAGATGCTTCAGTGCGCCCCGGACCCACATACAGACCTACCACCCTACATCCACACATCCACAACGTCACCACAAACATTATTTCCTTTCAAAGTTACTGTTACTTCACACTGTATTCTCCTCTTATTCTTACTTGCCATTTCTTTTCTATTTTCAGTCTTGTCTTAGTGCATGTAAGCTTTCGTAGGGACTGTTGTTACTTCCACTTTGTCATTAATTTTTAGACTTATATTCGTTCTTCCTAATTTATAAGTAGAATTAATATTTACCAAAGAGTTTTTTGAAACGAAGCAGAAGACTATAAAGGTAAGAAAAATATTATGTTTTCTAGATCTAAATATAAACTATCAACACATAATTAATAATATGTTACATACGCAAAGAAGACGAGATTTTGTATAAATACAATTTATATGAATTATAAATATTTAATAACGATAAACTATCAATATTTTCGAGCGCCGACTTAGAGTTGTCTATCTGCTAAATCAATATTTGGGAATAATAATATTAATATTTCTATGATATAGGTACAATTTTGGTTTTATAAATATATTAAGGCGTGTGCGAATGACGCTTTTCAGAATAGCGAAGACATTTTGCTTCAGCAACCGAGGACACGGCCTCTACCTCGCCTCGCCCACAGAAATACAGAAGTTCACTATTGATGCCGAGTTCTGGTAAATTTTTCATCACTCACAATACCCAAGACTATTTAATGACTAAGAAAATCTACAACAATTATAAAATCCCTCAAATCGCTAAGAATGATATTATCAAATTACAGTCAGCAGTTGAACGAGATGATAGGCGAGCTGTTCCTGCCCCGAGACATGCCCGAAGCGCCCAAGGAGAGCTTCTTCCGCGGGCTGTTCGGAGGCGGCTCCCGGCCGCTGGATCGGGAGGAACTCTGTGAGTAGACATAGCGATCACCGAAGGGGGCTCAACCGACTGGCACGAAAGTTTATCGACCATGTCATTATCCCGTTCCGCAGTCGGGGAGAGCAGCGGCAAGCCGAGCCGCGCGGTCGCCCGCCACGTGGGCGCGGGCGCCGGAGCGGGCGTCGAGGCCCTGGGAGCGCGCGCCGGCGCCGCCTGCAGCGAGGTGTCGCGCGCACACCAGCTCGTGTTGGAGCGCGGGGACAAGCTGTCGCAACTCGAGGACCGCACCGAGCGCATGCACTCTCAGGCCTCCGAGTTCTCCTCGTCCGCGCACCAGCTCATGCTCAAGTACAAGGACAAGAAGTGGTATCAGCTGTGAGCCGGCGGCGGTCGAGCGAGTCCCGCCGCCGCCGAGACGTTCAATTATTTCCGTGCCTCGTCCCGTCTCGCCTCGCTCGTTCCTCCCACCGCTGTCGCCGGACGGTCGATATGATGAAGATGATGAAGTGGACCTCGAGGGTCCGTCGCTCGCGAAGATGCTCGTCGACGAGAGATTCGAACATCCGTAGACGAGAGTTAGGCGTCGGGTCGTATCGCCCGCGTGTACATAACGTTCGCATTTCTTAGTGCGATGTGATAATGTAAATAAGTAACGTACTATACTTTATCTTTTTATACAGTGTACCTTACTCGTATATTAACGTAGTGATTTCTCTATATCGCACTCTTCCCGTCTCCGTCTCGGTCTTCGCCTTGTTTCTGACACGATACTTTACACTTCACGACACTCCGAGTGTCGAAGTCTCCTAGAGCTACTCGTGATAGACGTGTGTTAAAATTAAGCATATTGCGAATTGTACGCTGCATTTAAGTTACTGTAGAAGTTTAACGTTACGTTATAGTGCTCGGTAACTATGAGATTATTTAAAGTTGCAACACTTACTATGACTTAAGTAGATGTAATTTTTATAGATACGAAGCGTGAAAGGGAGTAAACTATAGTTATTGGGCATGGTGTTGATCTGTGAGAAGTAATAATTAAATAAATAATATAAAATGAAAATGATGAAAAATTTAAGCATTGGATGACAATAATTTTGTTACTCTTCAATGAATAATTACTTTTCACACCGCCTGGTGCTTCCGATATCTTTGAGAAACTTTTAACTATCTTTTTTCTTCTCGAGTTGGAAATATTTGATCTAACGGTTTCCATTTTGTTTTCTAACGTGCTACTATTTTATAATTTTGTTCTATTAATGATTCTTTATTTACACAGATCTATATTTTTAATGTTGTACGATTAAAATTTTATCGTGTAGGGTGAGTGTGAGTGTAAGAGGGAGTCACCCTCCTGCAATGATAGCAATACAAGGTGCGGGCGACCGCGGCTGACCAATCGGTGTCGTGTCGATGTTGTTAGTTAACTGTTACCTAATGAACCGAATAAAGCGATAATTAATATAATATGTAAAATATCGAATAAGTTTTCACGTATCGCTGATAGATAACTATGCAGAAGTAACTGCATAACTGGCGCTAACTTACTAACACACAATTTCTCATTGCTTTATTTTAAATGTGTTATTTTAATAAACAACAACAAGATATATCAGTCATGTCTTGTCGGATCCGTCGCGTGACGTCTAAACAATCGCTCAAACCTTGGCTCTTATAGCTTCTAGCTTCGACTTTTATAATCTGTAGCGTTGATAGTTTTATTTAATATAATAATTTCTAATAAGCTTCATCAATTTATTATTATTGGATGCCAAAGGTATATAATACTATTTTAATGCTGTTTTATGTATATTTGTGACGTATTTTATTTAAAAAGTTGTTTTAGGTAATTTGGGGATTTTGTGATTATTACAATTGCATTATGTATCAAAAAAATCATAGTTTGGAACTAGATATACCTTATAGACGTATTATAGAACTGATACCTATAACTAGCTGCTGTCTAGAATCTTAGTATTTTTTCTCAAAACGTGTCCTCAGCGTGTTCTAATGAGTGTTACTATTGAAGGAATATGTCGTATTAAAGATTATATATTCTTCCGATATATTACTAAAGGAATTATTATAACCAGATTATTTTGGTATGTAGCCAACTTTACAACCGATGATATATATTTTCTTATATAATAGTTACAAAGGTATTTCTGTTATGTTTTTAAATTTTACAAGCTTACATCAAACCAGTATAGAAACTTAGTATTTTGTTGTTTATAATTTTCTCTATTAGTACTTTTTACGGTGTATCATAAGTTCCTTTACAATAATGAGTATAGCATGTTGAGATTGAAATTGATTATTTTTAAAGAAAATAATATACTATACACAGTAAATTATAGATTTATTTATTGAGGATTTTCATGTCATGTGCATGTTTTAATAAGCCGTATCTACACTGTCAACAATTACATAATAATAGAGCAATTACAGAATTAGAACAAAACTTAAAAATACAATACAGTATATACCTATTTTAAGAGTTTATAAAGTGTTTGTATAACAGTGAAGACACGGCTTTATAGAGGGGTGTATCCGATATCTCTGCGCTACTCCCTCTGCAGTTAAGTTTCACAGTTCTATTTGTTGTTACGCGCTCTCTGACTCCTGTTCGGATGAAAACATTGCGTGCGCTTACTAATTTAATTAAAAAGTAAATGTTCCCATTAAAGCTGATCCATTCGGGAATTATGGGACTAAATTAATATAAGGTTTGTAAATAAATAATTACCAAAACTTGTGGCAAATTATTACTTGTTAAACTTTAATAATCGTAGTTAATTTCAATATTGTTTTGTAATTAGAGGAGTCTTTTTTAACGTTCGGAAACGAGGGAGTCATAAACTAAACATATTGTATATAAAGGATGCTGTTGAATTATATTATTTAGTTTAGTAGATGATCATAGTCATTATATATAAATACAACAAAAATAAAATTATATCAAAACGAACTTCTGTTTTTTTTTATACCATAATAGTTTGTTTACTTGCGATACCGTTCATTTATTTCACTACCTACCCCTAGTACGACTACGAAAACTATTAGTCTACCAAATCAAAAAATTAAAACAGAATTTTTTTCTTTCTAGGAATCAAAATCTATTGACCTAATTTAAAAAATCTGTTAAAAAATATATATTTTATAGAATGATAAATAACTTATAACTATAAATAAATAAATTTATCTCTTTTTTTTTAATGTGTCAGGTTTCCATTTTTAATGTGTGGTCCAAGCAATAGAAAACGTACTAACAATATTATAAACTAGCACTGCTGGCGGCTTGGATTGATGAAAATGATGATTTTGTAATTTATTTTTCAGCCACTGCGACATTATATTCAGCGTAAATTCTATGTAACGTCAATCGAATGACAAACATCTTTCTATTCCTATAATTAATTCTATGTAACGATTACAATACGTCATTATTGAATAATTAGTAAAATGTTAAGTTTAAATGTCAAAATTAGCCCGTTATTATCTTAACAGTTAGCTGGAGAGTTCTAAGCAATTCGTTCTTTTGTTTACATATAAGGATTGTCTTTCATGTATAAACAATGGTTATATAGTAATCTAGTGATAGACTATCTTTATGTTATCATATTATTTTTGTTCACGAAATTTTAAACTGAAAACAGCGAGTACATCACTTGGTTATTGTGAAAATTGTTTGTTTCTGTTATGACCAGTAGGGACTTGCATAGTTCAACAGTCGATGATGTCTGACCCTAAGCATCAATAATGGTCATGGGCCATGGCAAAACAAAAGCTGACAGAAAATTGCACTCTTTATAAGGAGATCGGAAAATTATTGGGAATGACGGGAATTCTTGGAATGAAAACAATATCACCGGCTCTGTAACCATGTAAGATTTTGGCTTCGATAAAGTTTTGCTGCAGATTTTCGGTTTTAAGCCGAGTGATGTGAATCTAAAAATTCCACGGGATAGTGCGTGGCGTCTTTTTCCTCTATATTTGATAGTAAATTACAGAACTCTTGCACATTTTAAGATCTCTTAACTATGCACGCACACTTATACCTACTTAGGTGTGTAGGTGTTATGGTGCTCCATAGCATAGTGCTTTTCAGAGAGGCAGCAATTTCATCGACTCTTAGCTCTCGAAGTATGATAAGTGTCTGTCAATAATTACCATACAAAAGGACCTCAAGGCGAGCATCGGTCGTTCATTTTGCCTCATGTCCCGCCAAGTTCTATCGACAGCTTCTACAGCTTAACGATTTGAAATAATTAAAAGCTTTTCGTTATTTGTGATAAAGAAACCTTCTGAATGTGATCTTTGCAGTCACAGCGGATATTAATTTTCACTCGATGTTTAATATATTCTGAAAGTGCTCTAAGGGACATTGTACATGCTGATGATACGTCGCTTATTTTTAAAGTTGATCGTAATAAGACTCATTATGATAAAGTAAATAATGTTCATTTAGTTCATTGGTTCGAAATTATTTATTTGGTCCTAAATACTAAGAAAACTAAATCCACTACACGTCCTAATGTAAAAAGTCAAAATTGTAACTTGCTCCTTAACAATGAAATGTTAGAACCTACTCACTCGAAGATTTTTTTGTACCTATAAATTTAGATAAAAACTTAGGTGGAACCCACATCTCTACACTCGTAGACAAACTCAGCTCGGCCATCTTTAAAATTTAATTTAGTTGTTTTCGTAGACCAATGCTTCCAGCACCTTCAAACGAAATTTCTTAAACTGAAAAATATTTTTTATAGGAAATTAAAGTTAATAAGGAAAGTCAATAATTAAATGCATAAAGCTTTCTATGACTTCAGTATATTCGAAAAAGTCGCCAAGTCGAAACAACAGATCGCGATGTATTAAATACAATACACAGACTTGGTAACGAGCTGCCCTTAGAATAAAGATGAAACAATGACATTCAGCCTTGCCATCGCAAGGCCCGTTCTGTGGATCCATCAAGACACTTGTCGAGCTTAGACTTACATATATTTATCATTATTTTTATCAACCTCGATCTAGATTCTCTTTGACTGTCAAAGTGCAAAATTATCAATTGTCGTTTTATTACCAGAGTAGAATCAAGTGAGAATAACTGCAGACTTAAAAAAATGAGGAAATTTAGCAACATACTATATAGAAGTTAGAATGATGATATTTTTGACCACAACATGACCATAGCTTTAACATTAGGGGTATGTATGCCATATCCAGACCATATCGGAGCATGACGGACCCGCAGTATGAACTGATTCTTAAATTTATCCATGTTCCAAGCAATGAACATTAAATCTGGTCCTTCTATAAAAAAAGACTTAGTTAATTATCTAAAATTGTTTTTACGAATGAAATACTCAAAAAAAATGTGCAGAAAACTTACACAATCCATCTAAAAGTAATGGTAGTGAAGTTCATGGAGTGAAAAGTAAGATCACGACAAAATTCAATTTCAGATAGGTACTTATGTCAATACTGAGGCACAGGTCATCATATCAGTTTAATTAGAAATACTTGTATCTTCTTAATTTTTTAATTTTATAAAAACCTTAAAAAACTCATGTTAATGATTACGGAATTATTAATGAAACATCTATGTAGAGATCATCTACATTTCAAAAATCAGTATGGCTGTTAAATAAAGATTTGTCTTTATTAGCAATTAGATATGTCTAATATAAATTATTTTGTTAAACTCAGAGCGTTTTGAGTGAGCGGAAATAAAACAGCAATCTTATTGAGCAACTTTTATAATAAAACTTTTAAACTATGATATAGTAAATACAATAGAATACATTACGAGCATTAAATATGACTCGGGCGAACGGTACCCGGAAGGCACAGTTCTCGTTAGCGACGGACAGCGCTTCTGCCGACCTCGCACCATCGCTTCGGACCTTCAAGAGCCAAAGATTCATATGCTTGGGTATGGACCAATTTTTAAAATGAATGCTTTCAACTCGTCACCAGAGAACAAAAAAATCCAATGTCATACGTTTACTTCTTTTTCTTAATTCAAATGTTTATTTTTAATACACGAACAATAACCCAAGTGGACTTCAGAAACGATATTTTATATAACACGCGTCACCTTATGTCATGCGATATATGGTACCCTCATAGTAGAATAAAAACGATCAAATTGATTTACCCTTTAATGCTTTAAAAAACTGATTAACAATATTAAAATTTAATTAAAATGTACAAGCTATAGGTATCCTTCATTGATTATATACAAAAATTACTAACAATATCGCATGACAACTGTCGTTCCATCCGTGATAAAGGCGCGCATAACAACATCGGTTATGGATTTAAATAAACAATATCAAGTCTTGGGAATCAGTCATCGACTCCACTCCAACCTTGCCGTAATATCTCATTTGACTTCATTCAAGTGACCGAATAAGGGTTGTGAGTAGGGTTGCCACCAGTGCTTTATAATAAAATTAAATTGTTTATTCATCATAAAAAAAAAAAAAATTTTCGTCTGCTAATTTCATTAATATGTATTATTTGGTTTCTTTGTGTCTTTTAATAATTTTTTTCGGTTAACGAAATTTATCGACTGGTTAGAAAAGAGAGAAGCTGAAAAATCTTGTAAGCACCAGATGGATATTATTTCGTAAAACTAAACGCTGTGAAAACAAAACGGCTCTCATTTGACATGCATTAATATGTTAATATTAAATTAGTTACCTTTTAGAACCTACTTTTTAAGACGATCCAATGGTGTAACAAAAATAATTGATGCTCAATGAAAACGAGGATATGATTGAAATTTAATTGAATTTTTAGTCACTTATTATATTTATTAAAAATGGATTAACACCAAAAAACAAGATCTTTTATTGGTTATGAAACAGTAAAATTTTTGGCTGAAAAAGTGAATTTGGCTGTTACTGTCGAAATATGGTTGATCTTTACGAAGAAATTGCTCTTTTAAATCAACTTTGTAATCAGATATGTAACACTAAGCGCTTAGCAAGAACTTATTATTAACTACATTATTAATTATTAACTACACAAAAACGGTACACAGTATTTAATGTTTTTTTTTATTGTATAAAGTAATTTTATTTTTATCCGCACGTCAGAAAAAACAGAAACTTTAATTTAAATATAGATAGTTTAGTTGAGAATCGAGATACTAATTTAATGCAAACTGCAATAAGCAATAAAAATGTGGTTTATAAATATGATAGAAAAGATGTACTTATTTTGATACTATGTTCTTTTTCTTTCTTACTAGCTTTCTATGATAACAAATGTACTTTGAAAAAATAAAAGGTGGCAACCCTAATTGTGAGCGAGACGATGATGCATTAACAGATAATCAGATGTATAATAAAATACACTTAAATAAATATAATCTTTGATCTTAACCACACTACTAAATAGAGATGAAAATGTCTAAATGTAAATTGTTAGCAGAGTGCGGACGGCGTGCGGTCTCGCCGCCGGAGATCACATGGTGCTATCACAATACAAAAATCGTATAATGGTACGAAAATTGTTATATATTTTTTTGTAAAAAAGCGATTTCAGAAAACAAAATATAATCACTGGAACGAGATAGAAGGGGACTGTTTATAAATTACGCTGAAATGAAACTCGACACGCGCCAATCAACAATTCATCTAAACTACATTTACACAACACAGTACAATATAATGTGCTATCTATATTATGGTCTCATTATAAATGTCCTAGTTATAAAAACAGCTAGATTAGTTTCAAAAATTGCAAAATATCTACACCAAACCTGTTCCATTATTCACAGCTTCCAATAAATTGAATATTGATTAATTACAATGATCTCATATATAATTACCAAAAGTATTTAAAACTTGACAACAAGATAGAAGGCAACTAATTGCAGTGAATGTTACCGCTTTCAGCATTACAAGTACTATAAGACTACCACGACTTCTGAACAGACGCACCTGCAGAATTGATATCATGTACTGAAATTGTCTAACTAGGAACTTAGTTACAAAATATGAAAATACTAAAAAAAAACATAATCGCAGATGTGAATACATGTGCCTACGTCAGTTTATGTGACAGGAGATATACATTTATCTCATTATCATTGAGAAATAATAAAATCATTTAAAATGGAAAATCTATGTCTTTTATTAACACAAAATAGACAAACCGGTTGCCTTCATGATATAGTTTTTAAAATCAAGAACCAACTTACGCATACAACATGGAGATTATTTAGCACCGACCGAGGAGCTTTGATAAACTCTGTACACATTACAATTACATGTCACTAAACTATTAAATCAAATTTACAATTATATCGTAAAATATCGTGAATTATGTTAGCGGTCTCTCTATGCAAGCTCTATAGATATATATATCTACAACGATTTGGTTACTTCGCGACTTAAATCTAATTTCTAGTAGAACATTGCACGTTATTACAACTAAAATGGAATTCATAAGTAATTGTGCAAAATAATAACACATTTCATTAAAAACAATTAAAACCAAACATGTAGAGATAAATCAAAATAATTCTCAAATCGTAAACATTCTTCAAAGACAGTTAGTTATAAATTTAAATTGTATAAATGAACTCAAATAACTTTAAACGCGCCGCTAACTTGAAAGACAGATAGATAATAAATTTCGTTTCTATTTGTATCGATTCCGTGACTCGATATGTAAATGATATAATCGATATGATTGTCTTTCTACGATCTCATCTCAATACTATATCGATTTCTTTAATATAAACAAATATATATTAAAATAAGCAAAAAACACAGAAGGTACAAAGTTAAGGCTGATTTTATTACGTAATTAGAAACACGTAATATATATATACTTACATTAACGCCATATTTGATACAGGCTATGTACACATCACAGTATCATACACCTCCTATATCCACCTCTCGCTCCCACTTATATAGATGAGAAGAAAAAGTATATTAAGTCTTAATTAGATTAAGATACTGCAGTTTAATTCAGTTCAGTTATTGAAGCCCTTCCCACCGTCCTCCCAACCGTAGGTTCGTCTTACTGTCATCCCTCCCCTACAGAAGTTAATAAGAAAAACTAAGAATGTTTCAGTCAAATAAAATTGTAAGGAAACTTATTAAATTCATTGCTATTTCAATATCTTTTTTTGATGATCAACGCCACAGGTATCTAACTAACGACTTGAAATCCTTTAATAGAAATTATGTTTTGATTAAAGTTACAACATATAAATATTTTTAAGAATCTCCGCGTATTGTTTATATACTATAATTGATTTTAGCCGTTAGAGTAATAAAAAAATATGACTTTAGAAATCAAAATTTGCACCATATTATAAATACAAAATAATATATAAGTACCAAGATATAATTAGTAATAGTAGGGTTGTATATATTGGAGGGGAGGGAGTAAACGGAGGTATCAGCTCTCGGCTTCTGCATTTTGGTTGTCGTAGACACTGCTAGCTTCTTGGGCACTTTGACTCTGACTGTCACGAGCGCTTTCATTCTGATCTTCTTTAGTGCTTTGATTCTGACCATCATGGGCGTTTTGAGTCAAACCGTCAATAGGGCCTTGATTTTCCCCTTCTTTAACGCTTTGATTCTGACCATCATGGGCGCTTTGTTGCGAACCGGCATTGGAGCTTCGATTCTGCTCTTCTTTTGTGCTTTGATTCTGAACTTCTGAGCTTTTATTCTGACTATCATGAGCGTTTTGATTCTGATCGTCTTTGCCGCTTTGATGTGTTTCGTCCCGGGCGCTTTGAATTTGAACGTTGTAGATATTTTGTTTCTGACTACCTTGAGGACTCGGATTTTGGTCGACCGGAGCATTTTCGTTCGATTTACTCTGGGCAGTGTCTGGGCACTCTTCGTCGAGGGCACTTTGTGTCTGTTCGTCATGATCGGTTCGCGTCTGTGTGCTAAGGTCTCCGCCCTGTGTCTCGTAATGTTCGGGCGCCATGTTGTGGAAGGCGAGCATCTTGTGTGCCAGAAGGATGGTGAGGGCGTCTTTATCGTCGTCGGACACGCGGAGGTTTTGCAGCGCGCCCGAGAGGGACGGGTTCTCGGACTCTGGAATATAAATATAGATAGATAATATTCTTTATTGCACTTCAAATAACAACTAAAATAATACAATAATAATAACAACAATGAACTATAAAGTAACAGAGATTGAACAAAACAAATTGAGAACAAAAAAGAGATTGCTTTTAATACATAATATATTTTTCTTAATATGTACATATTACTATTCAACTAACTAAATTAATATAAATCACAGTATCACACTTAAGAAATATATATCATACGTACCATCAGACGCTGCCCAGAATGGGTATTTGTCGAAGGGAGTGTCGAACTGCGCCCAGCCCTCCCCGTCGTCGGCGCCCCCGCCCGACCCTGCAGCCTCCGGAGACCCCGCGGCTAAAACTCCAGGGCTTGCGCTTGCCTCCTCCCATGCTGGAATGATACATTCTAAACTTGTCAATCAAAATATCTTCAAACGGTTGCTTCAAACTTTATCTAGCAAAGTCTTTTGAGGCAATTTAAAAAATCTAAATTATTTTGTCCCACTATTACTATATAGTGAAACGACCGAGGATAAGTTTTTATTAATTCAATCATTGAACTAATAGTTGAGTTAATTAGAAATGACCTAAGTATCGCTACATACGTGATTTCTGGGCGAGCACGCGCTTCGTCTCCTCGTCCAGTCTGTCGTCGTCCGTTTCTTCCGGCGTCTCCCCGTCGTCGAGCACATCCACCTCGTCTACGTCGTCCGCCTCGTCCGCGGGTGACTCGTCCCACACGCTGCACACACACGCACACATACAGTGACACTAACAGTTACAGCTGAATAGTGAATGGTTACAGTAACAACTATTATATATCTATACCCACTTCTCATTCAAATGTTGACTAGCTTGGGCCATAAAGTTGATGAACGCGGTGTCCGTCTGTAAGCATGAAAAAATATACATTTAACATATATTGCATTGTAATTGAGAAGTAAACTTTGTTATTAGTCAATAAGCAGTATTTAAATCTTTTCTCTTGCAAACAAAAATACCCCGTCATTGTAATATTTATTTTCTGTATAAATATAAAAAAATACATACATTTACGTCATAGCTTTCCCCATCTTCCAATGTGTTGAATGTTGAATTGAATTTTAACTGAAAAATGTTTTAAAATATATAAAGGCTTTGAAATATAAATAATATAAATATATATGTATATAAAATACTACCTCCTGGAAGTCCTCCTGTGGATACACACCACCCTGAAAAAAGTAGTGTACTTTGAATGAACACAATATTTTTTATAAGAACAAAAAACGAATCTTAATGTTTTCAATATTCAGCCAAGAAATATAACTCTACAGTTCAGTGTAATTTAATTAAATATTAAAGTATGGTGCGACGGAGTGCTCACGAGCGGCGCGTGATGCAGCAGCAACAAGGGCTTGAGACGCTGTTCGCGGAAGGCCGTCCAACGCTGCAGCAGCTGACCGGGTGGTAAGACAGGCGGCTGGTCGCTCAGCTCGCCCAGCAGCAGCACCACGTGACCCATGTAGCCGGCTCGCACGCTGCGGCTGCGGACATTACATAGCTAGAAATATTTAACTTCGATTGAAATGTAGGTCCCTCAATGTTCAATCTTATGACCATTTCTCTTTCTTGCTTACATAAATAATATGCCTTCTTTTGTTGACAAGCCTAATGAAATAGTATTGTTTTCTGATGATATTTCAGAATAATTTTACAATCTTAATAAGAATACTGATAATTTTATTAAGCATACTGACTTTCCTAATATAAATTGCGAGGAACACACATAAGTTAGCGTCGTCTGTTACTCGACTCAAATTGTAAGTGAAAAGTATGTGAAAATGTATGTACCAACTTATCCAACAATCTAACGTTCCAGTAAACATTCAAGCCGTCAGTGATTTAGCAAATTGTTAAAGAAACTAAGAACATTTTAATTTTTGTCATGTAAAAAAAACGAAATTTGTTAAATTTGAGCCAAAGAAGTATTTCCTCCTTTAGAAGTACTTATGTTTCATTTAATAAATTTTAATTAGTTTCATTTAATTGGCATTAGCCAGTCGGGTCACCTAACAATAAGAATTCGTTCGTTGTTTGTGGTGTCATGGTCGTCGCGCTTGTTTATAGGAAATCTAAATGGCTTTTTTTACTTTAAACTTTTTAATAATATAAATGGAAAAAAATGGATTATTATATTAAAAATAGTTAACATTGTCGTTGTAGAATTTATTTTGTTATAAATAAAGAAAACTCACTTTCCGCTTTCATTTTCTTCAAACACGTCCATAAGCCGCGTCAAGAGATTACATTCTTCTATCAACTGTAATTACAATAGATAATTAATTTTCAACTACTTCCACCGACGGCAGCTAGATTCGATATGTGGTCATGATAAACCTTAATTTCTTCATTCCTACCCGTATATATTTCCATATTTTGTGTTTGTTCGCTCGTTACCTACTACTATAAAAACAAATACAAACTGCTATAAAAACAAATACAAACTGCTACAAACACAATTTGTTCTATAACTGTAATAAAATCGTCCCTCGTATTAGTTATTACGTATTATGTATAACATTAAGATTCCCCGCTATAATAAAAACATACATGGGTGGTGTATCTCTCTCCGAAGCGCGCGTTGTTCCGTGCGTTGCGAACGAGCGCCACGAGCTGTGCGTGCAGGAAGTTATTGTGCGAGCACGAGAACGACAGGTCGATGAGCACGCCCGCCGTGCCTGCATGGACATACACACGGTCAGTCAGTTGAACTAAATAAAAAAATATGTTATATCGTTCGTCAGCTGTCCATACTCACCCAGTGATATGAGCGCGGTGGGCACGTCGTCCACGTCGGACAGCGCCAGGCGCGCCACCAGCGCCGCCACGTGCACGCGCGCCGCCCCTGCCGCCCGTCGCGCCCCGGTCTCCGCGCCCTCTCCCTCCACCGCCGCGGACGCCTCCTATAATGAGACGGATTTTCGATGCTGACCAGGAATAGAAGAGAACAATAGAAACAATAGAAGAGGATCTAGTACGGATCGGCGCGGTACACCCACACCGCGAAACACCGAACGCGTAAATCGTACTGTCCGTCACAAAATCGATATTTTCCGGAGGCATCGAGAACTCGTCCGAGGAGTCCCAGGACCGCTACTAACCCGTGGCTCCTCCTCGTCGACGTCCTTGAGCAGCGCGCGGTGCAGCAGCGGCAGGTGCGGTGCCACGGCGCGCTCCACCTCGCGGTACCTCTCCTCCGCCTCCGCCACCGCGGCCTCCGCGCTGTCATATTTAGATTAGATCACTTCATTTATAAAAACGCGGCCCGACCCCTCCCGCAGCGAGAAGCCTCACCCCGGTTCGGGCTCCGCGGGCCGCGCGCGTTTGAGCAGCGCCAGCAGCAGGCGGCAGGCGTGCACCACCGCCGGCCGGCGCGCTCCCGCCGGGGACGTGAAGCAGCCTTGCAGAACGCGCCGCACCGTCTCCTCGCTGCGCAGTCGCTGCGCCAGCTCCTTGGCAGCGCACCAGCTGTGCGATTTGAAAGTTGTAAATGACTCGCGAGCGCTTCGTTGCTTCCGACTCGCGGCATCTATAGAAGGAAACGATGACCCACTGGGTCCCGTAGGCGGTGTCGGGCCCGTAGTCTAGTGCGATGTCGCACAGCAGCGCGGCCGCGTTGGCCGCCGCCACGCCGCGCGTGCGTCGCGCCCGCTCCTCCCGCGCCGCCCTTTGTTCCCGCGCGTCACCCTCCCCTCCGCGGTCTCCCTCCCCCCCGCCGCTGCTACTCGCCTCGTCCCGCTCGCCGTTCGTCTCCATTTCTTTTTCAGTTACAACTGTAAAAACAAGGTGTAATGGATACAGAGGACTCTAGTAATTGCTCAGTTTGAGAGAAATCTTCATTGATTTTTTAGGTTGACTTGATTCTTTAGCATTAGATATGTCTATTGTATCAAAATATTAAGTATTAAAATTAAATAAATAATTATATGGGAAAAATAACTAATGCCTTACTTTTAATCTTAGAAAAGAGAACATTCCCAATGGAAGGAACATCATAAATTAGGATGTGGATAGAATTTAAGTACCTGCGACTCCATCGAGCGATTCCTCATGTTCGCTATTGTGATTGGTGTCAAGTTTCTCATTTGGTTCATTGGTAGCTTTTTCTTCGGTGTCGGGTAGAATGGGATACACCTCTTCTGGGTTGTGTGTCCCGCAGATTATTTGTATTAAAGAATCCAGGAAATGATACTCATCTAGCCACTGCAAAAGAATCCTTGCATAAATGTTTTAAAAGAAACTATAAAATAAAATATTTGTTTTTATTTTGTTCCAAACCATGTCATATTAGATGAAAAAAGAATGTTTTTTATAGATATATCATTTTCATATATTTTCCAAGAATAATATAAAAACTTCCAAATGTCTAGTACTATGATAGTTTGCTCTATATTTGGGCATGTGTTACAACACACTAAAAGCCAAAGAGTGCACTCGGAAACAAAAATATCATCATATATTATAATACGATTTTGTGTCTACAAATTTATGTGTGATACTATAAGTGATGTAATCTAAAGATTATACAATGATAGTTATGTATATAATTGTATTATAGTACAGTATCAGTTCAATATATTTGGCAACAACTAACCTCTAATATAATCTTGGTATTAATAATATTCTGGAGAAAGCACCTAAACAAATCACAGATAGCTGATGTGGATATATGCCGAAGTAAATTTGGCACAAAATCCCTTCTTGATTTGAAGAAATCCAGCACTCTGAGACAAACTATGTGGTGTAAATACCAGTCCTGGAAAGGACAAAATTATTAAAAATAAACAAATATGTAGTTTTGTCACTAAATAAAAAAAATACAGTGGACGCCGCTTATTGTGATCAAGGTAAATGTTATCAGCCGGCTATTGTTATCGAAAATGGTCAGTCCCAAATTTCTCCTTAGCAATACATTTGAAAAAAGCTACTTATTGTGATCAAAAGTCGCTTATTGTTATCGATTTAGAAGGTGAAGAAGACGAAAAAATGCCCGAAGATCCGCCGTCTATTGCTCAGATGCAAGTAGCTTGGAACATTCTCCGATGTGGTGTTCAACACCGAGCAACAAACTTCGAAAAATTATACGATTTTGAGAATTATATTCAAATAATTATGAATGAAAGCAAGGGTCAAACAACAATAGATCGATATTTCAAATGAATCTTATGTTAGAATATTTTTAATAGTGTAAATAAATAGAAAATTAGAGCAAACAACAGAATTTCTTATTATGAAACTTAATATGTACTTAAATCAATTCTAAAGGATTACAATTCTTATTTTATCATTATGATCATTTATTATGTGCACTAAAATCCCCCAACAAGCATGAAAAAGTACCATCCGCATAATGTTATCATTTGGTTATTGTTATCAAAACGGGCTGAAAGTGATCACAATAAGCTGCGTCTACTGTATACTTTTACCGTTTTTGGACTTTTCTCCAGCAGCATATCAATTGTCTTGCTAAAATATGAAGCCAGCAATGGATTCAAGGGAGGTTCTTTATTAACAAAGTCACAAAGCCGATTCATCTGGACTGAGTTACTGGAGAGTCGATCTCTCAGTAAAGACAAGTTGCTGGTCAGCACCTCACAAGCTATATTTGCATGTCGGTACTGTAGTGAAAGCTCAACATTCTTAGGAGGTTCTTCGGTAATCAAAGTGATTAGCTCTGAGAGAATATCTGGCCTTGACAGACTGGAAATACAAAATTATAATTATTTAAGTAGAATCTCTGAAACAAATTAATATATATATATATATATATATATTTTTTTGTAAAACATAATTCCTACATCAGTGGGGAAAATCACATTTTCTTTAATTTTTAGTTTAGTAATTATGTAGATAATTATACGTTACAAAAAGTAAAATTACAAATATTACTATAAGAGTTAGAATCATACTCACAACTGACTCAACGTCTGGTAGTCTGCCTTGCATTCCTGCAGAATATCATCCGCCTCTAATACTTGCGTTAACGTTACGTTCTGCAAAAATTATCCTCATAAAAATTCACAGCTGTTTGTCAACAATACAACGCCTCTATATAAACAACAAATCACAAATTTACGTAAAATCACTGTTTTACTCAATAATCTAGCAACTCATAACCACCAATTCAGTTTGGAGACATACGAACCTTCTCCAGCAGGAGAAACTTTAACTCCCTGTTCGCTGTGTAATTACTGCTCCAGAACATAATTAAAATTAATAAGTACAAAATATTTAATTATTCTCGATCCATATAAAATAATTAATTTTATAGAATTTAGCTTTTCTTTACAGAACAACGATCCGATTTCTGTCTGACAACCACAGATAGTCATCAACACAGACCAGTTAACGACAATCAAGACCGATGTCAGATAGATGCAGTATTGCCGTATTCGAATAACTAATCATTTTGATACTTGTAAATATCAAAATAATCAAATTACAATTAATTTATGTTGACTTATTGTGTATAAAACTAGTCAATAAGGCCACTACAATATATCTACCGCAATGTGAGGTTCTTTTAATATGATAACAATAAACTATATTTCTGTTTTGGTTTAATTTGTCAGTAAAATAAGCGTGATTATTTAGTTTAGATCATTTAGTGATTATCATCAATTTATTCAACATCAACACATTGATTTATCTAACTATGTAGTCCAAACCGTTGAGGTCAATCAATCCAAAGGCCAAAGCCCAACGTCAATCAGTGAAGTATATTACTTTAGGATATATTTGGTTTAGATTTTTTGGGAGAATATATTATATAAGAGTCACATACAAAACCATAAATCTAAATTTTAAAAGTATTATAATGTTAACCAATGTTACATTACTGATAAATGTGATTATTTCCGTAATTAAGAGCTTTTATTATAAATCCAATGTCCTATAGCTACAATGAAAATTATAGTTAAGAAATTTAAAAGCTTGGTTTTTTAAATAATCTTTATTTTAATTAATAACAGCATAGAAAAAGAAGGTAAAATACACCTTCTTAATAATATAATCATTTTGTCTTAAGCAACCTCATGGCAAGAGCCTCCGCTTCTTGAACAGAAAGACTTGCAGCCACTTCTTCAATCTTCTTTAGTTTGCGAGGATTAATACTCTCCTGCGGTATTCCTCTATTCTCTACTAATTTTCTCTTTGAAGGCCTAAAAAAAAAAAAAAATTTAATACTTAAAAATTTTAATACTCTATTTTAGTTTATTTTTTAAATTATTTTTTATTACCTGTGATATTTTTCTTCTGACTCAGAAAATTCATTACCAGAATCATCATTGGATTGAATATTCTCATTTTCAGACTGATTGTCACTGTTACCATTACCTTTTTTGTCATACACTTTGTCAGGATCTGGCAACCATGATAAATCAGGTCCATCTGACTCAGATGCTGAACCAAATTCATCTTTCTCCTCTTCCTCTTCTTTACTTTTATTTTTATTTTTTCGTTTCTGTTCTTTGTGCTTGGCTTTTACCTTTTCCCTAAATCGTTGTTTGTCATACTTATCCTCTTCCCTAAGAACTTCTTTCGCTTTTTCTATATCTATGCCACCAACATTTTCGTTTACAAACTGTTTAGCTAATTCAGATTTTACATCCCGTTTTTCATCATCAATTGCTTCACCATCTTCTGTAAATTTTACATTAGTGTTCACTTTAATTTTCTTTTTAAGTATTTTCTTTGCAACAGCTGCTTTAGTCAGGGGTTTGGCTTTCTTTTTAGATAAAGTCGTCTCTTCACTAATAGGTGTGTTCATGTCAACATCAACATTTTTCTTTTTTACTTGTAGAAAACCATCCTCGTCACTGTCGTCATTGTCGTTATGAAAGTTGAATTTCGGAAGTTCCTTTTTATTTTTACTTTTAATCTTTTTGTTTGGTTCTTCTTCCTTCTCTGATTCAGTTTGGTCTGATGATCCTCCATCATTGGCTGCTTTTGCTTTAAGTTTTTCAATAGCTTCAATATCACCTGCTTTACTCTCAGTAAGCTTAAGTGTTGTGGTACTTTTGTTAAACTTTTGCATAAATTTAATTCGTGGTGGATTTATTAGACCTAAGGACCTTGCATATGCATCCGTGTCCAAAAGTTGTACATTAAATATCTCTTTGTTTTTCATAACAAATATTGACTTCACATAACTAACAAATGCTCTTTGAGCAGTTTGTTTTAAATCTGTATTATCAGACAAGAGACTTTCTATCTTTCTTTGCGGGGATTGCAATTTAGCAGGGTCTACTGAAATTTTATTTATTGGTATTTTACTGGTTGATAGATCATCAACAATTTTCTCTTCATGTGGTAACAACATCAGAAGTCCTTCTCCTTTTCCAAGCACCCCACGAGCTGTGCGACCTGCTCTGTGAATGTATGTGTCTACATTTTCAGGACAGTCATATTGTATCACCCAATTAACTTTAGGGAAGTCTAATCCTCTTGAAGCAAGATCAGTAGCAAAAAGAACCACATTTGATTTTCTACAAAACTCCTCATATATTTTCTCTCTTTTTTCTTGATGAAGCGTGCCATAGAGTGCAAGCAAACTGACTCCTGGTCTCAATTTGCAAAATAAATCATATGTGTACTTTACTTGCTTGCAAGTGGCCATGAATACTAATATTTTTTGCTTTAAATGATTTCTAATAAAAGACCATAATACACCAAGCTTTTCATCAATCTCACACACAATATAACTTTGTTGTAAGGACTCTGGTGTGACGGTACTCGCCTGTTCATGAGGGGCTACATATGTGGGAAAGGACAAACTTAGTCTGGCAAGATCTTTCACAGATTTTGTTTGAGTTGCTGAAAATAATAGGGTTTGGCGTTTTGGAGGCAAATTTTCTATAATAGCATTCATAGTTGTTTCAAATCCCATATCAAGACAACGGTCTGCTTCATCTAAAACTAGAACCTGTAACTGACTACAGTCAAATAAAGGATTTTCATCCATATGCTGTAAAAGACGTCCAGGTGTACATATCAAAATGTTTATTTGATCCATTCTCTTTCTCTCGAATTTTAAGTTCTGCCCTCCAATTATCAAACCAGCAGAGAAGTCATGCAAGTGACCAACTTTTCTGAGTGTCTCATAGATTTGATATGCCAATTCCCTTGTTGGCGAAATCACTAGTGCTCCAACTCCATCTAGCCTGGTCCACTTCTTGCAAAACAGAACTTCTAAAATTGGAACAAGAAATGCCAATGTCTTTCCGGACCCCGTCTTGGCAGCTCCCAAAATATCTTTACCCTGCAATGCATAGCCTATAGCTTGTCTTTGAATGTCTGTTGGAGTTAAATAATTATTTTCTTTTAAACCTTTTAGTGTTTTTTGTGACAAAGGCAAATCCTTAAATGTTTTGATTTCTTCTGGAATAATCTGAAATATTCAAAATTTAAGGTTTTGGTACTACATAATAAAACTATGGAATAAAAAAAAATAGAACATGCTTAATACCGTGTTATATTGGGCTTGTAAATATTGAATTGCAGAATCTTCTTCGACTCGTTTCTTCTTTTTATGTTTAAAAAGGCGATGTTTTTTCTTTTTGTCAGGAATAATTACAGATTTTTCATTCTTTTTCATGTTTTAAAATTAAATAATAAATTTTTATCACTGTACGCACGTTGGTTTGTTATGACATTGACATTAACATTTGCTAGTTGTCACTTGGTCAGTGTTCCGCAGTTTTACACAAATGCAGTTTACGAATAACGACTTTCAATATGCCGATGTTCATTCATATTAGTCAAAAATGAAATGCTGATATAATTATCTATTTACTACTTAACTCTTCTAATATTCTAATTATTACAGAAAATTTAACAGGAAAAGTAAAATAAATAATGTTTATGTGGTAAAAAATACTATTTGATATATAAATTTATAATAAATATACAAACCAAAGTATTTTAAAATATTTTTTTAATGTTAAGTTAATTTAAATATATATTATTATGAGCAAATAAATGCTCAGCAACTAAATGGTTAACTTCCTAAAGTACTTACTTAGTAGTTAGTATGACTATAAATTATTTTGTGTATTGCTATCGAAATGACTAGAAATAGACGCAAAATTATTTAATGATTGTGTTAATATCAAATACTAACCTATACTAACCTACACTTAAGCATGATATACCTAGTAAATGATCATTTTTAATTTTAAGTCCTGGTAATTATTTACAGACCTTAAATCTATGTAACCTGTGGTACAACATTTATATAAATTGACAATAAACGCCCCTTGGCCTTAACTACAAACAAAAACTTATTATATTAAATTTGTTAACTGATGTTAACTTAATATATAAAATTGTGTAGTTCGTATCGATTTAGTTTAAATCGATTTTATTACAATTCAAGTGGTGGGGGACTAAGGCGTACATAGTGGTATCAATATCTAAACACTGAAGTGATTTCTTCAAGTCATTCGTTTTTTCGTCGTCCGACGTTCAGTATTCAAATACAAAAAAGTAAATCAATTCGAAATAAGTTTGTTTGGCGTTACCCGTGCTTTTAATTTAATTAGTATATTTTGAGTGTTAATCTGAATTGGGGTAAGAATATAATATTTTAATAATTTAATCTAAAAAACCTAACTTCTACGCACACCACAATTCACTCTGCTTCCTGTTTCTTTGTTTGAATTTGAATACTGCGTTTTGAATGATGTTTGAATATTCTACTACTCAATAATATGGATATTTGAGTACATAAATATTTTATTAATCTTAACAATGCCAAGTACTTGCACAAGTTCGAAAATGTCTTTTAATATTAAATTCTACTATAATTTTAATATTTAATTATGATTTAATAAAAAACAAAAAATGTATATATAACCCTTACAATTGCCACTGTTTTTCATTATTAATATACATAAAGGACTCTGTTTTAATTAAGAACTACCTCCATTTACTTCATAGTATTAACTTTATAGCGCAATTATTTTTTTAATCATAGTTTAATTTGATCGTAGGTAAAATTACTTTTTTCGATTACCTACATTGAGCTGAGTACGATTTGTTTATTATTGAGTTTTTTTGTATTGGTTTTTATAGTATTGCTGGCGTTGGTGGCGGTAGGAGTATTTTTTTGTAATAAAAACTTTCTTAGGTGTTTAAGAATGAAGAGTTTGGTAGTATTGCTGGCATTGGTGGCGGCCGCCAGTGCCGTCAGCTTCTTCGACCTCGTCCGCGAGGAGTGGAACACCTTCAAGGTAACTGATGGTTAAAATGTTTATAGTAATTACTTTTTCGCTCTTCGTTATAGGTATTATCACAGTTCCTTAGAAAATTAAAGTTGATTCCCAGCTTTGACTCCATGCAAAAAATTCGGATGCCAGGAATTATGTATTGGCATTGTTTTTACTTATAAGTAAGATAAGTTGTATTAAACGTTACGTTGTGGCCAAGCGTGCTAACTTTACCGCTAACTTTCTTTTTTCATATTTTTCACTTGATTTATTACATATAGCTGGAACACAATAAGCAGTATGATAGCGAAACGGAAGAGAAGTTCCGTATGAAGATCTACGCCGAAAACAAGCACAAGGTAGCCAAGCATAACCAGCGGTACCAACGCGGCTTGGTCTCCTACCGCCTCAAGACAAACAAGTACTCCGACATGCTGCACCATGAGTTTGTGAACACCATGAACGGATACAACCGCACATCTAAGTAAGTAACACATACATATAATCGTACATTCGTATACACACATGCATACAATCATTCATCATATGAATGTATACGAATGTATTATTGCACATGCATGTTATTATAGGGTTAAAACACCCAGTAGTCAGCCTTTTAGTGAGAATCTTAACTTCATTCAGCTGTATTTGAAAAAATAAATACTTTATATGAATAATTTTTTTTTAACAAAAAGATTGTTTATTATATTTTTAAAAGAGATCAACAAAATTGTATAATTATGTAAGAGTGATAGAAAAAATCAACATTAAACGAAATATGGCAATTTTGCCCAGTAGTCAGCCTCGTTTCTCCACAAGTCAGCCATCTCTTACCCTATAGTCAGCCTTTTACTTATTCTTGCATGTTGGACATACAAATTCTTTATTATATAGATTTTTATAGATATCATCAGCTAATACAGTACATTTTAAATGATACCAGGCAGGACAATTGTCACAACCAATATTTTTTCGAGTCGAGTTGCCCTTTCATGGACTGTATTTTTCCATTCTGACTTTAAGGGTTTGAACACACTTAGGTCTGCAGGCTGAATTAAATGTGTCGCATTTAGAGGGAGTGCGTAAGGAATGATACCATTTTCATTACAATATTCACTTAGTCGCAGTGTTAAGTGGCTTTTATGTCCATCAACAAAAACGAGAACTGGTATGAAATGTTTTGTTCCTCCACCCATTTGTTAAAGCTTTTGACAATTGTAAAATATATCTGACTTCATCTACCCTGTCTCTGACTTTCCTAACATCCATCCCGCAGGCATACTATTTATAACATCTTTGGTCTTACATATGGAAAGATTACACAAGGAGGCAAAATCTTTCCAGAAGCCGATATAAATAGAAGAACAGTAACAGCCTCTTTTTCCTTGCCTTTAACGGTTTTGTAGATATTTTTTTATATCCTCTGGTTGCAATAACTTTTCCAGTTTTGGGGCATATATAGAAACTGGTTTCGTCGCCATTAAATATTAGGTCTGGATTAGTCAAAATGTCAGTCGCGTTCACATCGTCTAAGTGCTTCAGTAGTTTTGCAAACCACTTCCAAATACCTTCTTCGGTTACTATTGCTCGACCTTTAGATATATTTTCAGATATCCGCTCACTTAACTCCGGATTTCGCCTAAGAATCATTTCTGGTACCATTTCCTCCCTGGCCTATTATTTACAAATGGGTTAGGTCTGTTTTCTTGGGAAATAATATTTTAGACGGTATTAAGAAGGTCATTACATTCTAAAAGGAAAACCACAATTAGCTAAAGTTATGGCCCAGTCTTTCAAGGCAGTCTCTTCTCTTTTGTAAGTACTGAGTCTGGTCCTATTTTACGAGGTGCTTCTGGAACCCTTAAATGCAGGCGATCTTGTAGAGTGCCTCGTGGTACGCTAAAAATTCGACTGGCTTCTCTAATCTTCATCCTCTTTTGGATCGCGGCCACAGCCTGTGTCAACTGCTATTCTTTGTACTGGTGGATTGGATGTTTCATCATAATGAAATTCTAGAATAAAAGATTTTAATTTCATCCTTATTTAACAGCATTAAAGTTCAATATCACACAATAAAACTAACGGCCGACTATTGGAGTTAACAGTCCATTAGTCGGCCTCTCAAAATATATTTACATTTAAACACGGCTGACTACTAGAAAAATGAATGTTTTTTCATCAATGAGTTATATTCAATCGAACGCAAAGAACAAGGACTATTCTATGTGTTAATTACAGTAAAATCCAAGAAATTCGTAAAAAACCAGTAGTCGGCCCCATGCGGCTGACTTCTGGATAAACCTTAAAAAATGGAAATCCAGTAGTCGTCCCACTAAATTTAAACGTAATTAACATATAAAATGCCTCTAATGCCTAATGTAATCACAGAAAAAATATTATTTAATAACGTAACATGAAAATCTACCATAAATTATAACAAATTGATAAATAAACTTACCAAAACCCCGAGTACGTTTTCTTAAGAAAAAAATGGTCTAAGTGACACGATCAGTTATTTCGCTTTCGTCAGAGAAATGAACGAGTATAGCTGCTTAACCTGTCATGCTATTGGTTCGTAGATGTGCATATTATTCAATAAGACAGCATAGATTGGATCAAACGTTATTTCAATGGTTTAAGAAAAAAAACACACTATTTATATCAAAATAAAGCTTAAAAAGGCCGAGTACTGGTGCGGGGCTGACTACTGGGTACTTTACCCTATACGCCCCCTTTAAGTGTTAATGGACGTGTGTCATTAATATAAACCGATAAAAAAATCTTCGAAATTTAAACAAACAAGCAGATAATAATATGATTGTTATTTGTTTAAAATATTAGGTTTTAGGTCACACGCAAAAATCGGTGAAAAATATTTCGTATAACAGGAGTAAACATTTGTAATTAAAAACATGTTGTTATTATAAATAATACATGTAAAAAAAAATAAAAGCGGTCACGTCTTAACAAAAACAATGATAATGTTTGGACTGTGAGGTGCCTGACCTCTATTCGACCTCATTACCTACCTACTGCCTAATGTAAACATACAATAACAAATTCTTCTGCTTTGATTCCAAGAATAAATTTTAATAATATTTATTATTTTAACTGCTTTTATCGTATTCTTATAGTGAACTTAATTAAAATATTGTTTGGAAGCTATAGTTAGTATGACTGAAGTATATGTAATTATTACATCATTCAAGATCAAAGTCAAAGTTTTCTTTAATGTCAAGTAATCTTACATTCCACTTATGCAAAGGCAGTCTCTACTTGCAGCATGAAGGGTAGCTGTAGGGTTCTGCAACCCTGTAAAGGAATTTCCATGAATACTTTTTTAAATAGTTATAAAAATATATTTTTGATAGTACCTATTTATTTGACTATTCGGGTCACTTGTTATTGACAGCGAAAATAAAAGTGTATTTTTTTTCGCTTTTTTTTTTCGCTTTCCTAATCTTTCATTTACGTTGTCATCATTAATTAAATTTAGGCCTATTTGAACATTTCGTAAAAAAAACTTGAAACCATTTTGTGTTTTTGTTAAAAATAATGTTATTGAACTTAAACCATTTGGAAATGACCTCTGAACTACAGATTATATGTAAAACGTCTAATCTTTCTGCTCTAAATAAGTCATCCGCTTTTAAAACAAAGTATCATCGGCGAACAAGATTACAATATATTGATGTCATCAAATACTGTAGGTATATCAGTGATATAAGCTAAAAACAAGAAATTACCAATAATTGACCCTTTTTTATCAATGTACCGAAAAAAATGATACTGTAAAACTAACTTTCTGAATCTGAATGATAAGTACGAGGCTGTTTTTATTCCATTAATCATGTATGTAAATAATTAAATATTAATTTTAAATGAATAATGGAAATTATAGGTATATAAAATATCAATTAATTTAGGCGCATTTTTTATATACAGGTATGTTATTATAGGGAGTAAATAAAACAGTCAGCAGTGATATGCAGATTTTAAAAAACAATATTATAATACCGTAAGGAAAACAACACATGTAGAAAATCTCGAATTACCATTGATGACTAATATATATAATATAATGATCTAATATTTTATAATTTTCCGTCGTTCATAATAGATTTCTTCAAGAATTACACGCTACAGTAAAATAACGGATATAGTTATTCTAGATATTTCTTTTTACTCAAGTTCAATTGTTACCAATACACAATTTTTCACGCTCTTCTATGTACTTGAACAGAAACCAGAAAAATTATTGTCTATTAAAAATCTTGATTTTATGGATTTCAGTCAAATAGAATTCGTTCACCCAATTTATCAATAAAAGTATCTGAGTGTAACCAATGAGTATGTATTAGACACAACAAGGGGCTGTACTCGAAGGGCCGCGAGGATCGTTCCGCGACGTTTATTTCTCCCGCCAATGTAGTGGCCCCGTCCAGCGTGGACTGGAGACAGAAGGGCGCCGTCACACCAGTTAAGGACCAGGGCAAGTGCGGCTCCTGCTGGTCCTTCTCCACTGTGAGTACACGCACACACACACACACACACACACACACACACACACACACACACACACACACACACATTCCTACACCGGCACACAATAAGTTTGTGTTCATTCCATCACGTCAAAGTTTCCAACAATAAATTTTATAGACTTCATATTCATATAAGGTTCAATTCATGTATAAGTTAAAATTAGTAAGTTATATCCAATCCAATAGCTTGCTAGATTAATGCGCCTTAGCACCTATAACTACATCTGCATCTCTCCATCAGGTGGAATGTAGTCCTGTCCATCAGGTGAATGTAGCATTAACCTAGTTTTGTATATAAAATAATAAAATAATACTAAGGATAAGCTTCTATATATAATATAAGAGTTATTTTATGCGAGCACACAGCCGCAGGCCGACTGCTAGTATTATGTCTGTGGGCTGATGTCAAAAAAAGCAATAGATATTTTATTATTATTTTTTTTTTTTAGCTTCATGTCAAACAATTTAATTTGAAAAATCCAATCTAATTTCAAAAATTCCGGTCATAAAAAAGAAAAAGAAAAAAGTAAAATATCACCTTTTGTTATTATTAAACATTAGCTTTAATCTGACACCTTTTAAAACAGATGTTTAATTTATCACCCATTTAACAAAGTGTTTTGTTACAATTCTGTTTAATATGCTGATTCATTGTAATGATTGTTTTAGATTATTTACCTAACACGATTACTAGTTCTGACCTGCTTGCATCGACTTATGAATCACTATACAAATGAGTACAAAGTTTACGATATTCATAACTTCCTTACATATATTACTATCATCAATTATATTCAGGTCAACATTGTCTTCAATAGATTAATCAAATATAACAATAATAATATCACTGGACAAATTACATACATTGATCTAAGCACTAAGTAAGCAAATTAAGACAACGATACAAATACATAGAAATACATATTATCGATTCTGAGAATATATTTTATAAACAACCAAACTCATATACAGACATCTATGCTCGTCACATACATGCCTGTCCCTGTCGGGATCGAACCCGATACCTATTTCGTCGCTTTATGTCAGGCGTCTGCGCCAACCACTCAACCAAACAATGATACATATTTAAAGATTATTGAATGAATTGCCGCTTAATTCCCCTTCAAGGTCTTAAACCTAAAAAAATACACCTGACACTGACAGGTACGTGTAAAAAACAGGTAATCAGATAGTATGAGGAAACCTTAGAGTTTCATACATTATTTGTATTCAGTTTTTCCTTGTTATGTTGTTATACAACTGAAATCATGTGTAATGTATATTAAATACTTTTTTTAATATTTTTTTTTATACAACATTTTCTAACTATTTTTTAACGATTGATCAAAAACGACAAGGACAGAAATAGGGCAATATTCGTTAGCAATACATATATATTTATCTAAAGATATAACCTTGTACTAACGAAATTATGTTAGTATGAAAATATACATTTTTTAAAGACAAGTGCTTGTTCCAGAGATTTATTCATTCATCATAGACACAAACTAATGATCTTATATTATCAAAAATAAGTTTTATTACTTGGAACCTCCTTTTAATAGAATAAGTTCATTTTAAAGATTTTCTTTTTTGTTTAATGGACTCTCATCACATAATACACATCAGATTACAAATGTTTAAATTATGCAATGATTAAATGTATTCAGACGGGTGCTCTGGAAGGGCAACACTTCCGCAAGACCGGTTTCCTGGTGTCTCTGTCGGAACAGAACCTCATAGACTGTTCTGCGGCTTACGGAAACAACGGCTGCAACGGAGGACTCATGGATAACGCCTTCAAGTACATCAAGGACAACGGAGGAATCGACACCGAGAAGACCTACCCCTACGAGGCCGTCGACGATAAGTGCAGGTGAGCTCTAAAAAATCGATATCAAACTCGAACGATTGTTGTCCATACTATCAATGAGGTTTAAACTTTTTTAGGATCGAGGTATGTATGGGAAAAGAGGCCTCCGACCTGACACTTTAAAACATTACTATTTTCCTCAGGTACAATCCCAAGAACTCTGGCGCCGACGACGTGGGTCTCGTGGACGTCCCCGAGGGAAACGAAGAAAAGCTGAAGCTGGCTCTCGCCACCGTGGGACCCGTTTCCGTCGCCATCGACGCCAGCCAGGAGTCCTTCCAGCTCTACTCTGACGGCGTCTACTACGACGAGAACTGCTCCTCGGAGAACCTCGACCACGGCGTCAGTACAAGCACAGAATACTCACACACACTAACCAGATAACACAACTACGTTCAAACACACAACACACACGTAGAGGTATAAGCACTTACACGCACACTGAAATAAACGACCCCAGTGACTAAGACATAGGTAGAAACCGTAATGGTTGATGCTCCCCCAGGTGTTGGTGGTGGGCTACGGCACGGACGAGGACGGCGGCGACTACTGGCTGGTGAAGAACTCGTGGGGACCCACGTGGGGAGACGAGGGATACATACGTATGGCGAGAAACCGACAGAACCACTGCGGCATCGCCTCCGACGCCTCCTACCCGCTGGTTTAGGAGACGAGCGGACAGTCTATCAAAACATGTCGTTGATTTAGTGTTAATATATAGATTTATTTAGTATTAAGCGGTGTATTATCTTCAGGTGGAATGTATCCGAGTAGTAGAATTGATTTTGTATAATGCAGCTTAAATAATAATTGAACGGTGTCCATGACCCGAGACGTCAATACATTTATTGTAATTTCGTTCTCATTAATACATGTGATAAGTAGAATAATGTAATTTAAGCTAAATAAATATTTTTAATAAAATAAAGGTAATTTCAATGATATAGATAAAAAGTAGTTCTCTCTCTGTCTTGTTTTCTTGCTTCTATCCCTTTCCTTTTAAAATCCATCACTACGAAACATATTGAGGTCACAGATAATGGGCCGACAATTGATATGAGGAAGAGTGAACCTTGATTGATTGATTGATTGATGGAAGGGATCAAGGTACAATCTTAGTTCCATTTCTCTAATTTGAATTCTAAGTTGAATCTATACTAATATTATAAAGCTGAAGAGTTTGTTTGTTTGAACGCACTAATCTCTGGAACTACTGGCCCGAATTGAAAAATTCTTTTTGTGTTGAATAGTCCGTTTATTGAGGAAGGCTATAGGGTATATGTCATCTCGCTGTCACTTATGGAAGTCAAGCAGCAATGAAAAATGCTGCAAAAACGGGAATAAATTTCTTTTTTGAGAGCTTTCCTCGCTTTCGAACGTTTAAGCTTTCCTCAGCAGGAAACACTAAAAACGCGGACGGAGTCGCGGGCGACCCCTAGTTATCCATATAATTCAATACAATACAAACATAGAATATTTTAAGGTTTATAGTTAACTTGTATCTGAAATCATTTTGGAGTATTTTAATTATTTTTTATACATTTGTTTACATTACTTTTAGTTATAAGCTTGAAACATATGTTGAAAGTTTTAGTCAGATTTTATATTTACTGATATACATCTTCCGAGTTTTAATTAATGAGGTTTTACATTTTTATACCCAATATGGAAAGTTTAATTAGTGTATTAAAAGGTTAACAAAATAGTATTAGTAAAAATTTAATTATTTTAATAGGAGTTTGAAAGATAAATTAATTATCTAATATATGGAATCGCGACAAAATTTATTAGAAAAGGATTGGCCGTCGTTTAAATAAACTGATACTAAGCCATACGAGCCGTTTAATTTTGATGATATCGACCAAAAGGTTCTTGATATTTACGATAGTACAGATGACGTTTATATCACGTAGGTACAAAAGTTTGATAAAGACAACGTTTAACAAAATGAGAATTGTAATAAAAGCAAAATTTCGTAGTGATGGCTCTTCTAATGTCGGGCATAAGTCATACAATTCCTAAACTAAATTATCTAAGATGGCCATTCCAGTTTTTAAGGGTCGGTAAGAAAGAAGAATAGACAACATTTTGTGATCTTTTTGTGTCAATGGTTCATAAAATTATGCGTTGGAAAATGTACAAAACTTGCATTATTTAAAAAGTCATCTTACCGGTGTAGCGGAGCAATTAGTTCGATACACCTCAATCACAGAAGCCAATTATAGTCATTGTTAGGACCAATTAGAAAAACGTTACTGAAACACGAACTATTTACCTAATTGCATTCTAAGCAGGTTATTTGGTTCAAAGCGACTGCAAACAGAATTAGAAACATCATTGAAAAGAGCTTTAAATACTACTAAATGACTGTTGGAAATGAATTGCGCTAATTAATGTAGGAGTCACACATGGAATGTTTTTGTCTTTAGAATTTGAAGAATTAGAACACAAAACTTTTTTTTTTCTTTTATCTTCTAAGCTACGCAACCCAATAGGTCTCTGTGACCCTTGAGTAAATGTCCATTTAGCGTCGTTGCCTCCTCTGCTATTAATTCGGCGCCTGGCAAAGAATACTGAGTTGTTGCCAATGAAATTGCAAAATTTTTATATGCAATAATGCATTAGAGCAGTAATGCATTAAATTTTGTATCAAATGTAAATAATTACATTTGTTCATTTCTTTTTTTTTTAATTAGGGAATAATGAATTCGGCAATAAAATAAATTTTACCATTTTTTAATAACGCATTTTAACATTCTTAATAATGGGTGTGACTAAGATGAACGGTAACGTTCGACGTTGTGATTGAAAGAAAAAGCCATGCTTTTAACTGTAATTGGTTAAATAGAGCTGGCAAGAACCTCGCAGTAGAAATCAACAGTCAAGCGATAATAGATAGAAGTGGGAGCGAGAGGTATAACAGCAAAATCTCTCTATAGCCTACTTAAAGACCTTGGCCTTTCTAGAACAAGCATCGGTTCATTTCTAGAACGTATTTCAAAGGCGGCATTAGTAGGTTCTTTCCAAATTTGGTTAGGTAGGGAGAGGAGTCTGGAATAAAAGGGCCCCTTAAACCTACTCCTGGGTCGCAAGTCTCAGGCACTGCTTGCACTCCTCTCCTTGCAACGCGATGGGCCCGGCACCCGCACGGTGAATCCATGGATTGCTAAAAAGCTTCGTCTTATCTTGTTACTGCTCAACTTCCCATTGTTTTAATGTACCTTTTTACCACTACGCCGATCCCCATTTAGTCTATTTCAATGTTATAGAAGTTGAATTCTTAGCTTTTACTGACTTGCTAAAAAAAAAAATCCGCATTTTTTTTTGTTAAAGTGTTATATTTAGGTAATGTGTTACAACACAATAGTAGCACTCGGTAATGTAACATAATTCTACCAAAATGAATTACAGTTTCTATAGCTAGGGACCGAACCGTACGACTTTTACAGGATAAGTCTGTCTCAGTCCCGCTTCATGACGTAGAACGCACGAAGTTAGTCAATTGACATGTCACGTGATTTGTGCCTCGTTTCGTTTGGAATGCGTGCTAATAACTGTTTCCGACAGCGCCAACCTGTGTAGACACTGCTACGTAGCACGGGCTAATGATACAGGGATTTGAACCCGTGACCTCTGGAAAAAATTACTATACATTTTAATAGACAATTTCCCAGAGTTCACATGTTCAAATCCTGCATGTGTAACTATATATTATTTATCAACATGGCTGTACACGTTTATAGACAATTTTAAACATAAACAGAGTTTTTTATTCGATATACATAACAAAATATAATATTTATATTATAACAGTAAGACCATATTTAAATTGATATTTTATAATCATAAACTAGTACATAATTATTTTTTTTTTATTTGTAATGGCATTTTCAGTGCAATAAAATTTATACAATAATATTTTGTTAATAAATTATTATAACAAACTATTTTTCTACTGTTTTTCTACTTATATCTTTTCTGTTTATTAATCATCTAAAAGGATTTGGAAAAAAAGGAAAGTAATACATTTAGAAAACAAAATAAACATTATACAGAGTATAAAACAAAATCCGTTTTATAATTTTATTAAAAAAAAAAGGAATAGACATGTTCAACAAGTAGTAGGTACAGTACAGTAGAAACAGGACTCAAACAAACTGATTTAATAAATCTGTCTATTTGTTTGTTGACGGATTACAAAAAGTTATCTACAGATTTGGATAATAATTTGGATTGTGTTGGCTAATTATCTAACTCTAACATCTTATGATGTTTTTCATCCAGGATAACAAACAATACACTAATTGTTTTGAGGAATAATTATAATAAAACAAAAAAAAAATGGATAAATTAATATTTTATGTCATGAAATTCTAAATAAGCTTTTAATAACAGCAGATTTATGGGGGTAGAGCGGGGTAAGAAGCGAACGAGGCGATGCCGCAGTGATTATCTCGGTTGCGCGCCAATCGCATGTACCCCTCTTCTCCCCAGTCGGGTCCAAACGAATTTTTCAATAGCCAGTAATCTCCTTCTTTTTCGTCCGTCCCATATCCCACCACTAGCATCTGTTTAGAATGATGCCTTATCATTCATTGCCAGTTCAGAGGCAAAAAATAGATTTCGTATAGGAAAACTTAAATTTTTAAAACAATTAAAAAAAAAATCTTTATAGGTCCAGGGTTAATTGCAATTAATGTACTAATCACAATTAAACCTGTCTAACGGAAATTAGATTTAAATAAATGTAGACTGAAAAAATCACCGATACATCAAGGGCTCGAAAGCACTTTCGACTTTTAAAAAACCGCTCCGTTGTTTTGCCGATTGAGCTATCATGGGACTAGGCTAGTATGGAATAATAGCAATATATCTAAGATCGCATTTATCGGATGTCTTTGGAAATAAATGTCATCTATCGATTGGTGTTTTTGGAATTGTATACTGTTACTTTTTGAGATATATCAATCTAAGAACGTTGCATATGAAATTACTGATTGACTCGTAACACTTACGTTTATATAACGTAAGCAAGAAGTGAGTTATATGCAGAATGCGCGCAAAATTTTAAACAGCCCTTGTGATAAATTATGATTTGAGCTAAAACCGTATTCTTCTCAATGGACAGTGAGATGAATAATTAGACTCTTCGCTGTTTTGTAAAACTAAAATTATGAACCCTTTGTTTCATACTACTTATACATACGTACTTTTTACTTGGAAGTATCAGGTTCTATGATAACAAACCGATTTACTTTACTTTACTTTAGCATCGTCAGCGAACAAGAATATTATTATTGTCTCTTACAGAAGTAGAAAGGTTATTTACTTTAAAGAAGAAGCAGACACGGGCCATAAATTTATGACCTATGGAGCCCTACACGATCTTTTGGTATTTACCTCAACCGTTTTAATTCAATCAGAAATTAAAAGCGTTTGAGAGCTTTGTTCCTAATGATACGATAATAACATTTTCTGAACTTTGTGATCAACGACTCCAGGAACCTTCTGTGATTCTTATTTTCGATTCTATATTATTGACCATAGAGAAATCTAAAGCTTACCCGGGCTATAATACTTACGCCATGATCAGGATTTTGAGTACAATTTTTGTTGTAGTATACCCCCTTCGAGTAATGAGCAAACTCATCTGATGAAGAGTTGACCGCTACAGATATGGGTCCCTTAAAGACCACGGCTTTCATCAGCTCCTTTTCGTCAGCATCAATCATATAGTATCCAACGTCATATCCACCCGAATGTTGGGGGTCGTACCTGTTTGAATAGTTAATGTCATTACCGAAATATATATTTAAACTTATTGGGTAGAACTAGAATAGTTAGGACCTGCAGGTATCAACATTTCCTTCATATGTGTAATACTCCTCGATATCGATGCCTTTTGCGAAAGCTATGTAGTCAAAGGCATCAAGCATGGTACCCCCTTCGCATCCATAGCTGTACTCTGAACAATCGACGAGGTTTTGAGCTGACAGCGAAGCTAAAGTCTTATTCTTGAGGAATAGTTGGCCTTCTAGAGCACCTGCCTGAGTAAAGTAATGGGGATATTTCATAAATTGTTTGATTTAACAGAAGATTAATAAGAGGATTATAATCTCATATAATCAATCTCAGTGAGGAGAAAGTATCATAGAAAATAACTAAATTGTGGATAATTTATACTACGTGTTACAATTAGGAGAACTACTAAATGTTACAAGCAAAAGAATCTCAGAGCGCAAAATGTTTGTTACATGAAAAGTAGACCCTTTATTAAAATAAATAATTTCAGTTATTAATTTAAATATTTTTTTATTTTATAAATAACTGAAATCCTTTAAAGCGTTAGTCAAAAGCGGTTAGGTGCAACCACTTTTTTTTTTTTTTTTTTTTTTTTTTTTTTTTTTTTTTTTTTTTTTTATATCATCTAGGGCAATGCTTGACTATATTCCACCTGATGGTAAGTGGAATGTAGTCTTAGGTGGTAAGGCGCATTACCCTAGCAACCTATTCACTCTTCTCTTGAATGTGACCACATTGTATTCGGTCCGAAATACCGACGCAGGCAAGCTGTTCCAATCCTTTGCTGTACGCAGTAAAAATGAGGAAGCAAAGCGCTTCGTTCGGACAGGTGGAATGTCCACAACAAAAGGATGGATACCTGCCGTGCGTCGGGACGTCCGGTGATGGAAGGGGGACGGGGGAATTAACTCGTGTAATTCCTGCGCACACTCACCAAAATGTATCCTATAGAATACTGAGAGGCTAGCAATTTTACGCCTGTGTTCAAGGCTTTGGAGGTCGGCTTCGACCAATTCGGGATCGCCTATAAGCCTCTTTGCTCGCCTCTCAATTGAGTCCAGAACCGCAAGATGAGACTTTGCGGCACCAGCAAATATGTGTCCACAGTACTCTACACACGACCGGATCTGTGCTTTGTATAAAACAAGAAGCTGTCCCGGTGTAAAGTACTGCCGAACCTTCGCAAGAACGGCAAGCTTTGCTGCTGCTGCTCTTGCTCTGGACTCAATGAACCGACCAAAGTTGAGGTTTGAGGAAATCTCTAAGCCTAATAACTGAAGCCGGTCACTGTATTCCAAGGATACATTCTGGAAAGTAGGAGCCAAGGTGAAAGGGCTCCTTTTGGCGGTGAATAGACACGTCTGCGTTTTGGTGGCGTTGAACTTGACAAGATTGGCATTGCTCCATGCGGAGACTGCCTGAAGTTTGTCATTCAAACGTTGCACCATGGCTTCTCTTTCAGACTGTACTTGATCTCGACTAGCCCGAGAACTTGGCAGATATCTTTCTACAACTGTGCTGTCGTCTGCATACCCATAGATACCGGGCTTCAATAGATCATTAATGTGCAGCAGAAACAGAGTTGCAGAAAGAACGGACCCCTGAGGCACTCCGGCATTTATTGTCAAGGGTTCCGAGGAACATCCGTCGACAACTACTCGGAGAGATCTCTGGCTCAGGAAATCCGTTACCCAGCCGATCAGACCAGGAGATATACCGTACGCTGAAAGCTTGCATATAAGGCTCGCATGCCAGACCCTGTCAAATGCCCTCGAGACGTCCAGAGAGACAGCGACCGCTTCTCCGTTCTTCTCGATGGCCTCGCCTAAAATGTGAATAGCATACACTAGGAGGTCCCCAGTAGACCTATTACGGCGGAACCCGTACTGTCGGTCACTGAGGAGATCGTTACCTTCTAGGTATGCTAGTAGGCGCGAGTTCAATACACGCTCCATAATCTTGCAGAGTATGGAGGTGATTGAAATCGGTCTGTAATTGACAGGGTCGGCACGGCTGCCTTTTTTGGGCACGGGTTGCACATTAGCAAGCTTCCAGGATTTCGGCACTATTCCAGTCATGAAAGAGAGACGATACAGACGTGTCAGTACAGGAGACAACTCAGCTGCGCATGTCTTGAGCAGAATGGCTGGTATACCATCAGGACCACTGGCTTTATTCACATCTAAACGACACAATGTTCTCCATACCTCTTTGTTAGTGATGCGGATTTCAGGCATCGAAATACCGCAGTGAGGAAGATGTGCTGGAGAAGCATTGCCAGTGTCTAGATGCGAATTATCAGCAAACAGAGAAGCAAGTACATTCGCTTTCTCTGTTGCTGTGTGGGCCAGGGATCCATCCGGCTTCAGCAGAGCAGGCAGTGAGGGTTGGCAGAAATTCGACTCGATCGCTTTCGCAAGAGACCAGAAAACTCGACTGCCAGTTGGTCTGACAGAGAGCTTTTCGCCATTCTTAGCGATTCGATCGAGACGAGCCTTCCGCAATGCCTTTTTGTAGGACTTGGCAGCTTGGTTAAAGGCTCTCTTCTTCAAACTTACATCCGGAGTTTTGCGGGTTCGAGCATCAGCCCAAATGAGATATGCCGAATGTTTTCGGTCTTGAGCATGACCACATTCGGCATTAAACCATGGGCGAGCTTTGCCACCGATGGGTACGTCAGCAAAAGGAATAAAATACTCCATTGTCTGATGCACCACATCGGTTATAGCATCCGCGCAACTCGACGGATCCAAAGAAGAGAAGCAGACCTGCCGCCAAGGATAAGACGCAAAAAAGTGCCGCATCTCATCCCAATCTGCTGACTTGTATTTCCATACTCGCCTAACACCATGTGGTTCGAAAGCTGGTGGGGAATATGTAAATACAGATTTCACCAGACAGTGATCGGAGGTTCCCAAGGGGGACGTGACCTCTACACGATACCTGTCCGGATCAGTTGTCAGCAGAAGGTCCAGGCAATTGGCTGTATGGCCTACCACATCTGGCACCCTTGTCGCTTGCCTCACCAGCTGAAAGAGGTCCAAGGACAACGCAAAGTTCCGCGCTTCTCTTCCAGCATGGTCGGTCTTCTGGTACGGGAACAGCCAGTCCTGATGACAGGCATTAAAGTCCCCCAGAAAGACGAGCTGCGACGAAGGGTACTGATATAGAGCCATATCTGCAGCCTCACTGAGATACTCAAATAAACGAGTTGTCTCCTGGTCACCGCTGTGCGAACGATAGACACAGGAATACAGGATTTTTTCGTTTCCTGTGTCCACTAAAACCCATAGGGAAGAAAAAGGGGTCTTCAAGGTGACGGAGACGCTGAAAACAGAGGTCGTTCCGCGCGTACATACTGACTCCGGCCCGTGAGCGAAAGTTGTGCTCTAACGAGTAACCGGGATAATCCAAGTATGCAGCGCTCAAAGGACATTGTATCTGCGTCTCCGTCAAAAAGAGCAAGTGCGGCTGCTCTGTCTCCAGGTGGTGGTGGACAGCTAAAAGATTTGAGTGCAAACCCCTGATATTAGTGAGGTGCACTTTATATGAGGAGGAGTGCAACCGCTGTGTAACCTTGTTCCTTTTTTTAAACTTTTTCATAAAAAATAAATATAAAAGTGAATAGGGATGGGAAATGGCAGTTGAACGAGACGGTACGTATCGAACCCGACGTCGAAATTGGTGATGTCTTGCCACTGGGAGGCTAGCCTGGAGACTGCGGGGACGCCCGAACCCCCCCAGGGATCGCCATCGGGCCTCCTCGTCTGGTCGCCAACCAGCACGATGAAGCCACCCTGGGATTTTTCGCAGCTGGCGGGGCAGCCTTTCGTGGGTGGCTAACCCACTAATTGGGCCCCCAACTATCTGCGGGCGGCCAGCGGATAGCCGTCGCTTCGGATCCCGCTACCCTCCGCGACTAGACACCCGACAAAATAAACACCAACTCGACGTCAACCGGTTCGCCAACGTACCGCAGCTGTTCAGACCCATTTCCCATAAACGGCTTCATCGAGCAACGTGCCGGAACACGACTAGGTCGCTTTGCGGCACGACTTTGCCCGATGGGTGGTAACTTTGCCGGCGACCCGATGTTATGGTCTACCACCAAGGACTTACTAGGATCATAAGTGTTTCGAGTTTGTCCAGAATACATCGCTACGATAGCGATAGAATAAATATTACCTCAAGTCAATCCAAATGGAAAGAATTAAAATATAAAATCAATGAACTGAGACAAAAATTAAAATAGTCTTTATTTAGTAGATTAAATCTTAAATTAATGTGTTCATTTATGTAATATTTCAGACTTTATTTGAAATAATCACTGTCTTTTATTTAAGTATATAGTACAATCGTAGTATTATAGTCTCTGATAAGCTCGACGCAAAGTACTTGCAAACAAGAACATAGAACTTAGAACATTTTTAATTTCAATTAGGCTGATTCAGTAGACTTAGAGTTGCATGGTTCCCAAAAATAAGTCCATGAATAAGAACTATAATTTAATCATACATAAGACGCAATTGTTTAATAAAAAAATACTAACTGTTATATGTTATATTCTACCTAGTCTTGCCATAAATATTGTAACAAAGAAAAAAATATTTTTTTTAATTGCAATTAACATTTATTACTTTTACAGTGTGTTAGTTTAATACACAAATATAAAACAATTAAAAATATAAAAAGCTTATTCGAAGTGGTGTTCCATTGGCTGAATTACTGTCCTTTAAACGTTGAGGCCAATTATTAATAGAAGCACGTCTCTTTCCATGGGGAAATTCTTCACTGCCAATAGGGAACATTCATGTAATTTTTTTTGACGTAAATTAATCATTTACCTCTCTATATCGTAGAAAAAAATATAAATAGGTTTGAAAAGATTCTAGTTTTTTTTCAAATTAAAAATTAAAACATTGAGTAAATTTGAGCCGTTCAAACGCCGTCATTTTGCGCGTGCTTTGCGTGACATCACGATGACACGTCCAGTGAATGTTTACTATGAACTTTTTAGTTACTTCATACATATTTTAAGTTTTAATTGCTTTACAAGTCATGGAAGAAGATAAAAATCATCTTACAAATATTGTATAGTACCGGAGTGCAAAAATAGTATCAGAAAAACACCCGACAAAGTGTTTTTTGTATTCCAAGAGATGCGAAAATACAAAAACAATGGTGTATGGTAATTAAAATGGTAAATAAATGACCTAAATCGTGTTTATATTGTTGTGAAGATCAATTTAAAGTAAGTATACTTTATTTATAATAAGTTTAATCTAATAGTTTAAATATATAGTAACTATAGAACATTAGAAAATTTGAATTTAAAATTAACCTAACCTAGCTTACAAAAGTTCAGTATAAATTTCTATAAAAACCGTATTCTTTTTTTGGTTTTACGAAATTTTTATTTTTGTCGATTTATTTCAGGTTAAGGAAGGTACAGCCAATTGTATTGAATATAATATGTATAACGAAACAACAAGGAGAAAAATGTAATCTAAGTTTGAAGAAAAGAGTTGTGCCTCGTATATTTTTGTGGCAAAAACACCAGCTGAGAGAACATTCTCATGAATGTGCATAGTCAAAAGGCAAAGATTGACATCGGTTAATGAAGCCTTTTTAGAGTTAGTTATCAAAAGTAGTGTTTAAAAAATGATGACCTTCATAAAGAAGTGATATACTCTAAGTAAGTCCTAGTACTGCCCATACAAATGTCTGTGATATTAATCAGCCAGGACTCAGTACTTCTCCTATTGAATGTGATGATCATAAGGCAGAGCCTTGCTTTTTGCATATTGAAGATAAATTAACAAGTGACTAAGCTGTGCAAGTTAATATTAAACCGAAGTATGGAAGTAAAGGTGTCAATGTAAATATACCTGCTGAAAAACAAAATGTAGCATTGTCACTATTTCCTCATTCAACACACAACATTGGTACACAACAGTTTTACCAGTAAAACTATCTGTTTTAAAAAGAAAATTGTTTACCAAAAACACAGCTGATAATACTTCTGTAGCATCTTATATCTTCTATATCTGCTGATTATCAATCAAGTTATTTATATGAGTCAAGTGAAGTGGAAAATGATTCAGAGGAAGAAACATTTTAAAAATGTAATGTGTAGTAGTAACATGCTAAATGCTATTGAAAAAGAGTTTGTAGGTTTTGTTAGGGTTGTTTGAGGATTGAAAAATGTTTTTAGAATTACCTAAACGATTGTATCATTTAATAAAAACTTAAAGCACGAAAATATAGGTTTAAATTATTTATTTTTCTCAGTAACACTGATACCATAGTATGAACTTCGACGCCGATAATTTGAATGGCGTGTCAAATGACGTCACATTTCCTTTCGACCAATGGTGGCGCGTTTTGGAAATTTGAATTTACATTTTTTATAAATTATTTTATGGCCTTAAATGGTTAGTAAATTTTAAAAAAATGATTTTTTTATAATAAGATGATAATAAGTAATCGAAAATAAAATATTTGGAACCATTTTAAATTTTTTGCATGTTCCCTATTGTATGGATTGTTTTAGGGTCTCCAAATTATCGTGGCATTTAGAGCAGCTGTACTCTCTAAAACTAACCATAAATCATAAACTAGCGGATTTAGATCGGAACTAGAAAACGACCAGTCTTCCGCTCTGATCAAGTCCGAGACGTTCCCTTCCCACCAAGACTACGTGGATCGAGCTTTATGACCCGGCGCCGAGTCTTGCTGGCAGGACCATACTTGGTTATTGAACATGGTGCTATTAAGGGTTTTAACTACCTTCTTAAGAACGGTATCTTGATATTGAACGATACCTTGAACGGTATCTTGACGATGTTTATAAATATAAAAATCCGCGTGACAAAATTGAATTTCAAATTCTGCGTGACTGAGGTCAAAGTTGTACGCATATAGCTTAAAAATGTACAAGTCTAGAATTGAGAGTCACATATCCGAGAACCAGAAAGATTTTTTGCGCTTCTTTAAAGACAGGCGCAATGGCGATACAAGTATTCCATCTGAAATGTATCTAGACAACCACGTTGCAAGATCTGGACCGGAAATCGCTGGCTTCTTTGCGAATAATTTTTCCTCAGGATTTAAAAAAACTTCACTTTCAGATAAAATCAATAATAAGGCTTTATCTAATTATCTGTGCCATATTACAATATCTGAACAGGAGATCGTACGAAGTAAAACAAAACTAGATATTAATAAAGGTGCTGGCCCCGAAATCCCTCCTGTATTTATTAAGCGTTGTGGTTCATGTCTCACTCTACAACTTTATTTAATTTTTAATAGATCTCTTACTGATGGTGTCTTTCCTGATGAGTGGAAGAAAGCAAAAATTGTTCCAATATTTAAAAAAGGGGATAGTCATGATACAAAAAATTATCGCCCAATTTTCATACTGTCATGCTTATCTAAGCTCATTGAAATCCTTGTAAGTCCGGTAATTACACATCATATGGACTGCTTGTTATCCGAATATCAGCTTGGATTTAAGAGTGGGAGGTCTGTGCAAACAAATTTGGTATCATTCGTATCCTATCTTTCAAGTGAAATTGACAAAGGACAACAAGTTGAGGCCATATATACAGACTTTTCTAGCGCTTTTGATACGGTGAACCATTCTCTGTTGTTAAAGAAGTTAAAGAAAATGAATGGAATAGGAAACTCCCTACTGGATTGGTTTAACTCATATTTGTCAAAAAGACTTCTTGTAGTGGTAGTCAATGGGTATAAGTCATACGAATACTTTGCTGAATCTGGGGTTCCACAAGGTTCTCACTTGGGACCAGTTTGGTTCTCCGCCTTTATCAATGATATAACTTCTATCCTAAAGAGCACTAAATACTCACTTTTTGCTGATGATCTAAAAATATACAAGTAAATAAAAGCCGCGAGTGATTACCAACAAATACAAAACGATCTTCAACGAATTAACTTATGGTGTAAAGGAAATGGAATGGATATGAACCCAAAGAAATGTTTTCATATTAAATATACGCGGAAACGTAATATTTATAAATCTTCGTATTATTTGAACGGAGATCGTCTTGAGGAGGTAAATGAGATTCGCGATCTAGGTGTTATCTTGGACGCTAAACTGAAATTTAATGCTCACATTGATGCTATAGTAAAAAAATCTGCGAGAATGTTAGGATTTATTAAGAGAAATAGCAAAGGATTTCTCTCTCCTCATACAAAGACCGCACTCTACAACGCCCTAGTTCGTAGTCAACTAGAATTCGCGTCTATGGTTTGGAATCCTCAATACGCTACTCACTCGCAATGTATCGAAAGTATACAACGCTCTTTCACTAGACACCTAGTATTTTATTCCTCTGGAATATCGCACAAAGCTCCATATGTCCAACGACTAAAATTCTTCGGACTGGACTCACTTCATAACCGTCGAGTCTGTGCTGATGTTATGTTTCTTAAATCGGTTCTTTAGACTGCAGCGTTTGGCTCAGTAAAGTTAGTTTTAAATCCCATCCAGATATCCACGTAATACTATAACAAAAGCTTTTTATATCCCTTCTAATTTTCTGTGCTCCAAAGTAACAGATATCGACATAAATAATGATTCGCCTACTTTTTTTAAAAATATAATAATGCAACATTTTAGTAAATGATTTTAATATGGAACTTGTTTTGTTTATATAGTAATTTTTTTTTTTTATTTTTTTTATTTTGTATTAGTTTTCGTAGAATAATTATTGTAACTGTTACTGTATCTTATGTACAAAAATGTTGTTCACGCCTATAATTGGCATGCACACGTTGTCTATGTTTTAAATATAAAAAAAAGCTTATGTAATGAATTGTGTGTTAAGTTGTTGGTGTCTAAATAAATAAATAAGTGTTTTGATACCTTTTTCACAAAAATGTGGCTCAGTCACTCTTTCATAGCTAACACCCCACCAAACCATCACTGAAGTCGGATAATGCCCACGTTGCACTCTGTCGACTAATTGGGAAGCTCTAAGGAAGCTTTTAGCATCAATACGGTCATTTTGTTTGTTAAAATATTGCTCAGTATTAAAAAAACTCTCATCTGTAAACATTTTTTTTCTGTGACGTCCCTTTGCGTACCGCTTCAGTAGTTGTTTCGATTTTACCACCCTATTCATCTTTAATTTATCAGTTAAGAAATGACCAGTGCGTCTCTTATCAGCTGCAAGTCCTAAGTCATCTCTAAAAATACGTGACATAATTGTAGGTGCTATCTTCATTTCCCGAGATAAAATCTTTTGCTTTCGGACAGGATTTCTTCGAATTCTTTCTCTTACAGCTTTTACCACCTTTTTCGTACAAACACTACGTGGACGGCCAGATCTTTCTCTATCACAAACGGAGGAAGTCTCAGTGTACGTATTAATAGCCCGGTACACAAACATTTTACTAATACCAAGTGTATGGAGTGTTTTAAAAATTGCATTTGGCTCCATACCTACTTTGTGTTGTGCAATCACAGCCATTCTGTTCTCTTTGTCACCCCACTCCATTTTAATATCGCAAAATATTGTTTGTTAAAATGTTATTAATATTAAAGTAATTACAATTTACAAATAATTACAAGTAATTTGCCGAATACAATGTGGGTGTCTTTAAAAGTAGAGTGAATAGGTTGTTAGGTTAATACGCCTTACCACCTATTACTACATCTCCACTCTCCATCAGGTGGAATGTAGTCAAGCATTAACCTAGTTTTGTATAAAAACAAAATAAAATAAAAAATACGATATGGTTTGATAGATATTAACTTAACCGCCCCGACGCGTTGGTCGAGTGGTTAGCGCAGACGCCTAACGTATAGCGACGCAATGAGGCTCGGGTTCGATCCCCGACAGGGACAGGCATGTATGTGATGAGCATACATGTCTGTATTTCTGGGTTTGCTTACTTAGGGGTTAGATCAATTCGTGTAATTTGTCCTGTGATATTATTATTATTATTATAGATATACTTACGGCGGAAAAAGCCCAGCATGACTTGCATTGTAATTGGTTTTTTACTTCTGTTACAGCACCGTGCTCTCTCCAATCAACTGTTTTTTTAATTATCACGTTGGTTAGGGGCATGATCATCGTTGCTAGATTCTTGCTTGTCCGTCTTGGGAGATAAAATACGTAAAGTTTTTAGGAGATTGGATATATATACATATTTTTAATATATAAATAGATAAAAGAGAATAAGCTTTAAAGGATATACATTTAATAAATATAGATTGATATTTTTTATAAGTTATGCGACTGGGTTAGGACTTAATCCGTAGGCATCGCCGCATCAGCTCAAATCTGTGAGACATGGATAAGGTTTAAATAATTTAGAAGATAAAGGGGTTCCTGTCCTGTCCTGAAAAAACAAAAACGGGAATTTGTTCAAGAGACAAAAGGGCAGGGCAGGGCCCAGCAAAGGAGATGTGAAGTAAGATATAAGAAAAATTGTATAAGATAGAGAAATAAAATAAATTTGTTACAATGTTACAAAAAATATTGCTTTGAATTTGGTTGTGAATGTGAACAATCTAATACTGACGAGATATTATGGACCAGAGAGTGAAGAGATGCATGTAGATGGAGATTTAGGGGACATGGGGGCAAAAATAATAAAGGATAAGAGAAAGTGCATTGAAATAGATTTTGGTGACCGCAATACCGACGTAGAATCTTATAAGCTGCTTGAGCATACGATCGCGCCGTAATAAACATTTAGATCATAAAATTAAGAACTCTCCATCATGCACAAAAGTGGTCAGCACAAGCAACACAGATGAAAGATCAACTGTGTCCGTTAACGAATAAGCACTTAAAGATATACATTTAATAATTGTCAACTCCTATATTTAGTTCAGAAAAGAACTTCTTTTTTACAGTCTATCTAATAGCTGTAGTCGCTCAAAACGGCTTCTAGTAACACCGACATTTCTAGTTTCTCTATCAAAGGTCAGCTTACCTCTGGTGTGAAAAGGGTGTGGACGAGCCTTGGATTACAAATTATGGTCAGTTTAAAAAAAATGTCGTGTTCCAAATGATAAGCCTAAATTGAAACTCAATATCAAGAAATCAGTGGTGTGAGCAGCAGCAAAAGAAGCAAAATTGCTGTATTATACAGGAGAGATCAGACGGCTTAAAATCACGTTAATTAGCCATTTCGCACTACCGAGCGAAAAATTTCCATTAAAAATTTAATAAAAAAACATGATAACCCTCAATCGAAAAAGTTATTTTTTCATATATCAATAGAGGTTCACGTTTATAATTATTTTAGAATTTATCTCTTTCGATCACAACAGTAACCTTATTTAGTATGAACCTATAATATTCACTTAATAAAATATTTTCTTTATAAGCTAGCTTCTAAAACTACATTAATTATAATTTATAGTACTTACTATAACACTATTGTTGTTCATCCTATAGATAGATCAAATTAGTTATTATCTGTAGTGATCAATAATGTCATCTGATAAAATGTTGTAATTAAATTAGGAAATTAATTTTAACCTATAAATCTAATTCTGCGCAAGCTTAATCTGTTATTTTTTTTTCAACGTGCAGTTCTCGTAAAAAATAAACACTAAATTTTATAATGCCTATATCCAACTGTTATGTAAAATCAAAGTTTTCTTTTAGTTTTCACCTTGTTCAAGTGGCAGTTGTTTGTTAATTTATCTCTCACCTTGATGAAGGTTTGAAACCTCTTGCGATTTTGAGGTACTCTTGATGTGTCATATCGGAAAACTGGTTGGTCTTGAGACTGAAGGACTCCAGACCACGGTGGTATCGTCTGTTGTGTTTTGCTATCATACGTCTTTTATTTAAGTAGAGCCTCAAGCGTTGAAGTTCCTCCGATGCGTTTTCGTATTGTTTCTTGTGCTTTAGCTACTCGTAAATAATTGCCTTGTGTTAATGTCTTATATGGTATGGAAGTCCATGATTTTTTTTAGAATAAACGCTATAAACATTATAGGTTACCTTGAAAGTTTGCCACTCTTCGCGGGCTAGTTCAGAAAGTGTCCACCCGCTTACGGTCACAATCACCGCCAACAAAACATAGAAGCACTTCATCCTTAACCCTATAAAAGAGAATAGAACAAAATATTAATTTCCATCAAATATTGTATGAAGTAGCCAATTATTGTGGTACATTTTTTTTTGTAATACCTACTTTATCTAATTGTCTTGCGAAGTGAAAACCGTACACGTTTAATTAAATTAGAAGTTTGAAAGATTTCACTGTAGGTACTACTAAAATATACATAATAGAATAACCAATGTATTATATAAAAACTTAGTATAAGCCAAATACTTAATTTAAAAATATACAATTTTATATATTTCAGAAGAGAATTATCGAGCATCGTATTTTATTAAAACAGTTATTTAATAAAATAGTCGTTTTTGACTAAAGTAGTTATAAAACGAAAGGAAATTCAGTCTTTAAATGTTTGTTTCTTACCGATTATGCTCCCAAGTCCTGAAAAATCTATAATGAAACAAAATTTCAGTGAAAGACGTCTATAACAATTGGTGTTGTACGAATTCTACCCATATATATTACCCGATGATAAATATATATATTGATTATCTATATATTTATTTATAAACAACATGAGGAAAAACCTAAAATATAATAATACGCTTATAAATTTGAAAATTTGTTCTGAAAAATTACAATACCTTTTAGTTTAAATAACTTATTTATTATTATGTATATTTCTACTTCTATAATAATATATTTTCCTCTTTGAACTTATTTTTGAATTAATGATATTAGTTAAAAATATAGTCGGTGTTAAGAATAAATATAAAAATTAAAATTGCAACCCTTTGCTAGAAGTTTATTTAATTTATTATTTTAGAAGAAAGTATTGAGAAAGTTAAGACTATATATAATTAATATTACCTATGCCCTCTGATCTAAAAATAAAATGAGAATAAATATCTTGGATGAGATTATTTTCATATTTGTTGACAGAACGGAAAACCTCAAAACTAAATTAAGCTAAATAAGGAATTATAAAATATTGTTATTAAATTTGCATCATTGTTATTGTTCAAACTTCTACCTACTTTAACAAACATAAAACATCAAATTCGTGCCTTACTATTTATTACATTCTGGAAATACATACATCGTATCTCTGGGATCAAATATTATTAGATCCGGCAAATACATACTTCGTATCTCTGAGTTCAAAAATATGATCGCAGAAATATATACATCGTATCTCTGGGATCAAATATTATTAGATCCGGCAAATATATACTTCGTATCTCTGAGTTCGAAAATATGATCGCAGAAATATATAGGTACATCGTATCTCTGGGATCAAATATTATTAGATCCAGCAAATATATACTTCGTATCTCTGAGTTCAAGAATATGATCGCAGAAATATATACATCGTATCTCTGGGATCAAATATTATTAGATCTGGCAAATATATACTTCGTATCTCTGGGATTAAATATTATTAGATCCGGCAGATATATACTTCGTATCTCTGAGTTCAAGAATATGATCGCAGAAATATATACATCGTATCTCTGGGATCAAATGTTATTAGATCCGGCAAATATATACTTCGTATCTCTGGGATTAAATATTATTAGATCCGGCAAATATATACTTCATATCTCTGAGTTCAAAAATATGATCGCAGAAATATACCTATACATCGTATTTCTGGGATCAAATATCAGATATCGCAACTTTGATATATTTGCTTTTTTATATTGATGTTATTGTAAAATATAACATTTTTTTAAGTAAATGTGTTTCTTATTTTTGTGTTTGTCATAATATTGATGTAGTTTTCCTTGGTTTACTTATTAAATGTATTAGTGTAATTATAAATTAGCTAAAAATACAATTGATGATATACTTAGTTAAATATGATCCAAATTGTTGGTCGCTGTTACTTCCCGGACACTAATTATTAATTCAATTCCTTGCTAAAAGTTTGTTCCAATTAAATTGTACATATTTTTTTAATAAAGCTTCGTTCATTTTACTTCTTTAGGCTTTAATTGAAGATTACTGTAAAGTATGCTGAATTGATTTTTATTTATTGAAATTGTAACACTTTCATTTTATAATAAATATTATCAAATAAATATCAATATATATTTTTTTATTAAATATTTCTCTTTTTATTATAATTTTTTTATAAATATTTATATTTTTATCATATGTTCAGTCAGTAATTTCATATGAAACACTCTTCGATTTATTTATCTTAAAAAGAAATAGTTTAAATTTCAAAAACACATTTAAGACAACACACAGCTACAACATCTTACAACTATGAAAAAATATCATTTTTGTTTCAAATTCTTTTTTGCCATGTTAAACTTATTTCATTTTTAAAGCCGTCTGATAAAGACGATTTTAAGGATAATGCTAGATTTATTGCGTCTTGTAGCGACAAGATAGCTCAATCCATGAAGTAACGATTTTTAATGAGTCGCAATTTTGATTTCCGAATTAATCGGAGAATCTTTTATCTAAATTTATTTTAAATCTGGTTATTGTTATATATGATAAAAAACATAAGTCTTCTAATAGGACAACATACTTATTGTTTCTAAATCGAATAATTAAAAAAAACTTTTTAGGTACTAGATTTACTTAATATATTTTTTAAATCTATGTCATATCAGAAAATAACACCGCCAGTCATTAGTGTACCTTAAGCCAAGCCTGTTTAGAATAATGGCTTATTAGATAAGGCATTATTCTAAACAGATGCTGATGGTGGGATATGGGACGGATATAAAAGAAGGAGATTACTGGCTTTTGAGGAATTCATTTGGAACCAAATGCGGAGAAAAGGGATAAATGCGTTTGGAGCGAAACCGAAAAGTCACTGCGGCATCGCCTCTTTAGTTTCCTACCCGATACTATCCGCATAAGCCTACCTTAAAATCAAATCAATAACTTGTAAAATGAGTGATTGATAAATTATAATTAATATTGTAATAATAAAACTATGAAATCTGATGTTTAATTACTAAAGGCTTTTCATCCCTCTTCTCTTCCGATTTAGAATTTTATCATATAAAATATGTATTAATCCTTTTTTTTTTATATTCATATGTTAATGTTAACGCAAACTATTTTTCTGTTTTTTTTTTGTTATTATGAGTGCTTTTTGGATTAACAGCGTCTTTTGTCTGATTTGCTAACAAACAAACAGACAGAATAATTAAAATGGTTGGTTGGTTGCACTCAATGTTAATGTGTACGTAATTTCGTTTTTGAGATTTTTTTTTACATAGTTTTTATGACAATATATATATAACATTTATTAGTAACTTTTAACAGCATATACATAACATTGAATTTGTATTTGTATAAAATCAATGTTATTTATTATCAACTATTGTTAGAAAGCGATATAAGAAAAGACATATGTATTATGTCATACTGAGGTCAGCAGTTCCATCTGTACTAGTAACTTACTCGATAACGCATCGCGTGACGTGACTTATACTGCGTAATTACAGTTGACGACATTTCTACTTTATCATTAGGTATCTATCGATTTAAAATTGAAATATGGTCTTAATATAAATACTAATATATAACTGTGTTTCATATTGGTTCATGTATAGGTAAGAGTGTTTAGTCATGTTAAGTTTATTTAATTTTTAGAAAATATAGAATAAATGTAATTTACAGGGTTATTTTTATTTATTTGACAACCTCTTGCAGACAGCCTCTCTACATCAATCCCAAAAACACTAGTCTACGACTTTTTAAAATTAATAGCTTTAAAAATTTAAATTTTCTCGCACAATATTTAATTGTTGCCTCTGAACTCGCATTAACTCTGAGTGTAGGGATGGCGCACTTGCGTTGACCTTTTAAAAACTTCTTACAAAATACAGAGTAATAAGTAAAAGAGGAACCAAAAATTATTTTATTTCGTATTTTTGTGTTATTTATCAAGATATTTAAAAAAAAATTGAACAAATGTTGTTGGGATTGATGTAGAGAGGCTGACGGCAAGAGGTGGCCAATTATTTACAAATAACCCCGTATATGGTCTGCAAACTTGTGATAGAAGTAATTGAGAGAATTATACTATTTACGCGCAAATGTTTATTTATAATTAACTTTATCATCTACATCTCCTTCCGCGTTCTTACTATTTGTCTTGTGTTACTTATAACATAACTGTATATATATAAATCTTTCAATATGTAATTAATTATTATTCTAAAAATTTTGATTAAATATATGATTGTTATAGTTAGATTATATATAGCTAGACTATGCAGATTATAGCAGTAAAATACATAGAGGCGGTTATGTAAGTTATATAATGCTGGCAGAAAATACATATCTGATAAATCGTATAAGAATTAAGAATGTTGAAACAAAGCATTAATTATGGTTACTACCTTTTAGTCTTATATTTTAATTACACATGATGAGGTCATCTTTAAATGTCAATGCATATTATTGACGATAACAACATAATAAAAAGCAATTAAATCTTAATATTATAATCAGCTCAATCAATACGAAGAAAAGTGAAAAAAAAAACTAAATTATGAAAATGTATTCATAAGAATTCTTAAACTACATGGACATGTGAATTATGAAATGCCTACTTAAAAAACCGTTGCGTGGTTGTCTGTAAAGACGCTTTACTGACGATAGTTGAACGTGACAACGTCATAAGAATATACTTATGGAATAGTTGCATTTTTCAAAAGAAATTTTTTATTTTATTTGTTTGATAGATGTTTTGTATGGATATAAAGAAGGAGGTAAATGGGTGTGTGTCTATGGACAGCGATTAACATTAATCAATAGTAATACAACTTTTCATAATTAAAAGTATCAGATATTAAAAAATTAACAACAATTAACATTCAGCAATACTAGTAGAACTTTTCATAGTTAGAAGTCGTCTTCTTCTTCTTCCTAGCATTCATCCCTACGTATGTAGGGATCTGCTTTCCTGATCAACCTACTCCACTTTGCACGGTCTTTGACGTGCCCTGTGGTTAGACCATGGGCTCTTATATCCTGCTTCAAGACATCCAACCAGCGCCAAGCGCTTCCTTGTACGACCCGGAGATCTCACTTCAGGGAAAGACATATCAAGGCTGGGTGTGCCGAGACAGTACTGGCCAGCACTCGCTGCCGTATAATATTAACTGTTGCCATTTATAATTAACCTAACCTAGTGTACAAAAGTTCAGTGTAACTTTCTATAAAATCCTATTTTTTTGGTTTTACGAAATTTTTATGGTTGTTCATTTATTTCAGGTTAAAGACGATACAGCAAATTGTATTGAATATAATATAACGAAACAGCAAGAAAAAAAAATTAATATAAGTTTGAAGAAAGGAGGTGTGCCTTATATATTTTTGTGCCAAAACCACCAGCTGAGAGAATGAGTCAAAAGGCAAAGATTCACTCCGGTTAACTCAGTACTTCTCCTATTGAATGTGATGATCATAAGGCAGAGCCTTTTAGTATATTGAAGATAAATCACCGAGTGACTAAGCTGTGCAAGTCAATATTAAACCGAATTATAGAAGTATAGATGTCAAGTAAAAACAAAATGTAGCACTGTCACCATTTCCTCATTCAACACACAATATTGGTACTTTATCAGTAAAACTGTGTTTTAATAAAAAATTGTTTACTGAAAACACAGCTGATGGTACTTCTATAGCATCTTATTCTTCTATATCTGCTGATTATTAACAAAGGTAGTTTTCCAATTACAGCACTAGAGCGCATTATGCGGCATAATGCTTAACGTTGAATGTTTCAACTACAGCAACGCTTCGCACAATCGAGGCACTCTTAAAAGTAATGTTTTCGCGTGATATATTACTTTTAAGAGTGCTCGATTGTGCGAAGCGTTGCTGTAGTTGAAACATTCAACGTTAAGCATTACGCCGCATAATGCGCTCTAGTGCTGTAATTGGAAAACTACCAAAGCTATTTATCTGAGTCAAGTGAAAAAGTTTTAAAACTGTAAAGTGTGGTAAGTAAAATGTAACTGCTATTGAAAAAGAGTTTGTAGTTGTTTTGTTAGAGTTGTTTGTGTATTGAGAAAATGTTTTTAGGATTTAAGATTATAAGACGAAGCTTCTTAGCAATCCATGGATTCACCGTGCGGGTGCCGGGCCCATCGCGTTGCAAGGAGAGGAGTGCAAGCAGTGCCTGGGACTTGCGACCCAGGAGTAGGTTTAAGGGGCCCCTTTATTATGCGCAAAAACGCTCACCTTCACCCTCCACACTCCTCTCCCTACCTAACCAAATTTGGAAAGAACCTACTAATGCCGCCTTTGAAGTACGTTCTAGAAATGAACCGATGCTTGTTCTAGAAAGGCCAAGATCTTTAAGTAGGCTATAGAGAGATTTTGCTGTTATACCTCTCGCTCCCACTTCTACCGCGTACAAACTAACTATAAATTTATTCCTGATCAGTTCGTTGGTTAGTTCGTAATACTTATTGAGCTTGAATGTGTGATCCCTTGGGATGTTTGTTTCCCAAGGAACAGTAAGCTCCACAAGTATCACGCGCCTCAGATGTTTCGAATACAGGAATAAGTCCGGTCTGGATGACGAAACACCAACATCCCCAGGGATTTTGTAATGCTTTTCATACGTGTCCATCATGAGAATCCAATCAGGAGCCGCGCCTAATATTGAATAAGGCTTCGCTTTTGATTTTTTGGAGGAGCCTTCTTTTACGAATTCTATAGATCGTTCGGTGGTTGTTATACCCTTCCGCGCTCTTGCTACTGAAAGACTAACCGCTTCCCGTATAATTTCTAATACCTTGTCGTGGCGACGCGAGTATTGACCTTTATCTAGAATTTAATTAAACTTTTAAGCACGAAAATATACATTTCAAATTATTTATTTTTCTCAGAAACAGTAATAATAAATAATTGTTTGAATTTCGTTTCCTTAATTTACACTTTTCACAAATTATTTTATGGCCTTGAATAATTAGTAAATGAAAAAAAAATATTTTTTTTATAATAAGATGATAATAAGTATTCGAGAAAAAATATTTCAGACCATTTAAAATTTTATGCATATTCCCTATTGTCGTTTGTATCGTATAGGGATTACAAAGAGGTCTTTTTTGGGTTTGAAAGATCTTATCAACTTGACGTATTTTACTCCCCAAAGTAAATTACTGGCACTACGATATTTTTTCTACTAATACGTATAAAATATAAATTATCTGAATATAAAGGACCGAATGTATGTTGGTAGGTACTGTGAATGTTTCTGACTTAATACAATTAGTAAATGTAAATTGTAATGCGTATAATGACCGAAAACGATATTTAATAAAGATTAAGAATTAAAAACTATACATATAAAAGATAGAAACGGCGTCAATTGTATTACGCAGTAGGAGTCATGTGACGTGGTGCGTTATCGAGTCAGTTACGAGTAGAGATGAGACCGCTGACCTCAGTATGACCCACATGATACATATTTATATTTACTTATATGGCTTTCTAACAATAATTAATAATAAATAATACTCAAATTCTATTTCTGATTCTTGTTTAAGATATTTATAAATATTATAGAAAAGATATAGATCACCTAATTAAAAAAAAACAACAATTTACATATCTAGTAAGTACATGGCGCAGCATTCAAAGCAACTGATTAAATTATTGTGTCTGTTATTTGTTGGCCGATTACCTAAAAAGTAATAGACAGATTTAGGTTATATTTCGTATTGTGTTGGCTATTTATCTAATTCAATATAACATGTTTTTTATCCAGGAAGTTCTCTCATGATTACGAAAAACACCCTGGTTGTTTTCAGGTATAATTAAAAGAAAACAAAAGAAAGGATTGATATATTTTATGTAATGAACTTTTAAATCGAAAGAAAGAAGGGATTTTAATAAACAAATAGAAGATATCATAGTTTTATTGTTATATTAATTATAATTTATAAAATCATTTATCAAGTTATTGATTGGATTTTGATTTTAAGGCAGACTATGCGGGTAGTACCGGGTAAGAAGCGAAAGAGGCGATGCCGCAGTGATTTTTTCGGTTTCGGGCCAAACGCATGTATCCCTTTTCGCCCCATGTGGTTCCGAAAGAATTCTTCAATAGCCAGTAATCTCCTTCTTTTTTGTCCGTCCCATATCCCACCACCAGCATCTGTTTAGAATAATGCCTCCTCATTATTGGCTCGTATTAATGTACGCTAGTGACAGGGAGTTGTTTTTTGACACAGCGTCGGCATATTTTTAATTATTTAATTAAGAGACATCAAACATGTTTTCCCTTTAGAAGACTCATGTTCTTATCATATATTACAAAAACAAGATTTAAAATAATTAAGAATTATAGATTTACCGACATATTCAGGTCATATAACATAATACATATAATTTGTTCTGATATTATTATTATTATTATATAACATGCTCAAACATCCTTAAACACAATTTGAAAGTATATATATATATAATATGACTTTTACTCATATCAAATCTAACTTAATTTAAGATATGAATTTATTTTATAACTTTTATTTATTTGAAGTTTTTAATACTTCTTAATTGTGTCATGCCTTGCCTTGGAACACTCATATTTATATACCGTAAGTACCGTTCCGAAAGTAAGTTAAATGAAAAATACGTGCAAACTTTAAATATCTCTCGTGATAAATTGATGATAAAACATTTTTCTTCTAAACAGTCGGTTTATTATGCTACTTTTAACAATATAACTGTGATCGCCTCCACACTCCTTATACTTACGTACCCCTTACTATTAAGTATCGGTTTTTATGATAATTGACCGATTTAATACTTTAGCAGTGTCAGCAAACAAAGTATCAGTATAATGCAGATGCAGAAATATCATTTTTATAAACAAGAAACAGTAAGGGTCCCTACATTGATTATTGTTGAAGCCTCAATAAAATGGAGATTTGGAGAGCTCTAAGAGAATGTTTTAAAATTCACTTCAACCGTTTGAATTCTATAAGATAAATAAAAAATGTAAGCACAGAAGGATTCTTATTTTTGATAAGATACAAACCGTAGAGGAATCTAAAGAATAACCAAGCTTTTATATACTTACAGCATGATCAATTAAATTAGTGCATCTTTTATTGTAGTATACCCCCTGCGAGTAAAAAAAAAACTCATTTGATGAAGAGTCGACTGCTACAGACACAGGTCCAATTGTGGCCACGGCTCTCTTCAGATTCTCTTCGTCACCTTCAGAAAGCTCATAGTATCCCATATCATATCCACCTGAATACTGGGGTTTGTACCTGTTTTAATAGTTAAGGTCATTAAACGAACCATGTTTAAATTTGTTGCGTACAACCAGAATAATTAATACCTGCAGGTATTATCCTCGCCCTCATATGGGTAGTACTTCTCAATGTCGATGCCTATGTTGTCACGTATGTATTCAAAGGCAAGTAGAGTATTACCGCCCTTGCATCCAAAGTTTTCCAAGGAACAATCGACGAGGTTCTGGGCTGATAGCGAAAATAGGGTCTTGTTTTTGACAAATAGTTGCCCTTCTAGAGCACCTGCCTGAATAAGTGGCGATATTTTATAAATTACTTGACTAAACAGTAAATAAATATATTTTACTGTTACGCGGATCTCTGCAAAAGAATCTCAGAGCTCAAAAAGAAGATTACATAAAAAACACACCCTTATAACTTAAATAAGTGAAATCCTACAAAGTGTTAGTCAAAGGCGGTTGGGTACAACGTTAGGTACTTGTATCATAAGTGTTTCATGTTTGTCCAGGAAACACCGCTATGATAGCGTAAAATAATAGGAACCTTATTCAAGTCAGTCCAAAATGAATAAATTATGAAATATTACCAATTAACTAAGAACAAAATTAAATTATAGACTTTTCCAGTATTTTTTCTATAAATCTTACTTGTAATTTTATGTACATTATATACAAAATGTATATTTATGTGCTATAAATGTGTATATATTTTTTTTTATATATGTTACAAATACATACATGTGTGTTATTGACTTAATTTTAAAGTACATCCATAGTATTGTTACCTGTCATAACCTCGGCGCGAAGAATTTAAGCGAACTACTTAAGTAAAAATAGGAACAAAGTCGTAGTTAATATTTAAAAAAAAAGCTATAAGTGGCACTTATGATTCGTCAGACTCAGGTTTGCAAGGTCCTTAGAATGGGTCCATGAACAAGAACAAGAAAGAAACTTCATGGAATTACTATTAGCTTATTTATACAATAAGAATTATTTTTGTACACACTACGGATAGGGGAAACTTAAACCGTGAAGGTGTTTGTGTAAAACGGACGAGTAGAGATAAATTAAGAAATTTAAAGTTATCTTCAAAGAGAACGCGCACCCAAAATATGAAATGTTTTTGAGGAGGAAAGAGCTAGTGGCATTGTACATAATGGGATAAATATTATAAGGATAATAAGCATTCTTGCGAAGGCGAATCAGGTAGACCCTTGAGTTCAAAACAAATATAAAACGAATACGAAAAATCTGTAGGATCTCAAGATTTTTTTTAAAGGTTCCTACTTATTTCAAAATAAGTAAAAGAAAGCGTAATCATACATAAGGCACCATTGTGTAATAAAAAGATATAAGATAATATGAGATCGGAAATTTTGTTAAAGATTTTTGTTAATGATGTGAGTTGTTGTTAATGGTGAAGTAATTAAAATACAACATTGTTTGATATAGATACTTACGGCGGAAAAGGCCCAGCACGATTGGCATTGTAACTGATCTTTTACTTCTGATACAGCACCGAGCTCTCTCCAGTCAACGTTCTCTTTAATTATCACGTTGGCTAGTGACATGAACTTCGTTGCTGGATTCTTGCTCGTCCCTCTTGGGAGATATAATACATAAAGCTATTAAGAATAAGCAATAAAGGCTATAACATTTAATATTTGTTTATTGTTTTTTATACGCTACTGGGCGATGGGTTAACCCACAGTCCTCGGACCTAACTTCTTCGAGAAATGGAAAAGGGGTGTCGCATCACCAAGAGCAGGCGCAGCATAAAACAAAACGACAGAGAGGTTCCCTCCTTTTTCCTAGGCTCTTGTCTCGAATTTGGAATATTCAGAAGGGCTTCTAGTAACATGGACAGTTGCAGTATCTTAGTGGGTCTTGATTAAGAGTCAGCTGTAAGACCTCTTCCTATTGATTATGAATGCCTCGACATAGAGCATACAGAACAGCTCTTTGTTTGGTGTATGCGGCATATTTTTTTTGTCGGTGAGGATGATTTTGAAATACAGAGAAGATTATAAAAGTGATTGTATTCTGCATATGGCAAGTTCTTGTACTACCGAAAGGAGTCTTAAGTACTAGGATCCGCCACAATGCGCTGCGGGAATTGAGTTGAGCGCCCTCCCCCTTTTTTATGCTACTAAAGTCGGTCCATACCGCGCCCAAGGATTATTAATGAAGTTGCTGGCACCGGAAAGGTTAAGTTCAGTTAAGCTTAAGTAAAGGTTAGGTTCAGTTAAACTTAAGTCTATGGGAGAGTTAGTTTTTAGACTATATCATTAAAACCAAACAATATTTTTTATTCTGTTTTTTGGAGAAGAAGCCCAGTCACGTCCTTGATATGAGTGCCACTTTTGGTTAAAATTGGTCAAGTGATTTTCCCAAAAAAAAAAAATTGATTCCCAAACGAAGAGAGATTAAAAGCTTCACTTACGCTCAGCTCAATGAATGTGATTGTCTGAAAAGGGCATGAATGAGTCCCTTGGACTAGTTAATGTTTTACTCACCTCAATGTAGGTTTGAATCCTGTTGCGATTTTGCGATACTCTTGATACGTCAAATCGGAAAACTGGTTGGTCTTAAGACTATAGGACTCCAGACCACGATGGTATCGTCTGTTATGTTTCGCTATCATACGTCTTTTATTTAAGTAGATCCTCAAGCGTTGAAGTTCCTCCGATGCGTTTTCGTACTCTTTCTTGTGTTCTAACTACTCGTGAATAATTACCTTATATTAATGTCTGTTATAGTATGGCCGTGCATAAACTTCTTTACAATAAACGCTATAAACATGTGTTTACCTTGAAAGTTTGCCACTCTTCGCGGACTAGATCAGAAATTCTCCACCCGCTTACGGTCACAATCACCGCCAACAAAACATAAAAGCACCTCATCCTTGACGCTATAGGAGAGAATAGAACAAAATATTAATTTCCATCAAATATTATATTATTATTATTAGAAATATTTTTATAAAACCAATAAATTTACTTGTATGATCTGAATGTTTGTTTGCAAAGTGAAAGCCGTACACTTATAATTAAATTAGAAACTCTAATTAAAGAAAAACCAGTATACCTAATTAATTACACGAAATCTTAATTTAAACAATTTAGATTACATATTAGTTTAAAAATATATGATAATATATACTTCATACGAGAATAATGTCATAATATTATTAATACAATTATTTCAATTTGTACCCTAATAAAGCGAAAGGCGTCATTTTCGTACGTAAAAATAACTATTGTTTCTTACCACTTTTGCTCCCTAATTCTAAAAATTGTATTGTGTAACAAACCTTCTCTGACAGACTTTAATAATAACTAATGTCGTGCATGGACTAATAATCATGTTTATCCTGCATTCGTAATGTTGTTTTCTACATATCTATTTATAAAAGAGGAAAAAACTAAAATATAATATTAAACGTAAAATTCGATAAAATAAACATTAAGAGCTATTTCCAAAAATTCTTTTTACTATATAGAAAATACCGAGAATGTTTGAAAATATCTTAAATTTATATAAATTTAGAATGAAAAATAAACCGACACGGGCAGGGATTCGAACCCGCGACTACTGGGTAACCGTCCCGTCGCTCTACCAACTGAGCTACCGTATCGCTGTCCGTCTCGGTGAATTAAGCATTCTATATGTAATCGTCTTTATCGGGACGGTGGTGACATCTATTAGGTTTCTTTCGAAAATCCTAACCAATGTTTCTAACTTTGCAGTATAGATAAACATTGAAAAGATGCCACTACCGAAATTAATGTTTGAAAATATCTATAAACTTCTTTTTCATTCTAAATTTATATAAATTTAATTAATTTACAATTAATCTATATACTAAATGTTAATAGCAACTTCATCTTGTCCTTCCGTTCTCTCTCAAATGATCAAACTACCATTTATGAATACAGTACACCCAATTGGATGATACATCATCTAAGTATACATAATAAAACTATCACTGATCGATTTCTGTACATGGAAAATATAAAAAAATAATACGATGGAGGGCCTTTAGAAGAGCGAGAGAACCCAAAACAGTGGTTTTTCATTTTGTCTGTTGGTCTGTATGTTTGTGCGCGCTATTTTAAGAAACAGCTTAACCAAATTAGATGCAGTTTTCAGAAATATATTGTAAATCGGTTAAAAAATAAAAAAATATGTCATTTACTTAATTTAAAATGAATAGTTTTTAAAATTTAAGTTTTCTCATACAAAATTTATTTGTTGCCTCTGAATTGGCATTAACTCGGAGCGTAGGCATAGCGCCCGGGGGGCGTTGACCTTTGAAGTATTTCTTACAAAATACAGAGTAGTAAGTAAAAGAGGGAGGAACATTTTTTGTTTTGTTTTTTGTTTATAAAATAAAATGGCATTTAGAAAATAAATTAAAATATGTGTAATGTAAAGGTAGTGAAAACAAAAACTAAAACTCAATATAGAAAGAAAGGAAGTAAAAAATAATTTATTTAGACATTGTTAAAACAATTTGACACCGCATACATATTTTTAATATGTAATTGTATACATCTATAAAAATCTCCAAAATATTTTGAATATATTTCTTGTTCAAATAAAACTTGTTCTTAGAAAATAGACAAGTAGTCTATTTTCTAAGAACAAGTTTGGGTTAAGGGCTCACTAACAGTAGCCTAATGTCTGGAGTGGTGGAATAATTCTGTAAGCGGGAAAAAGCGCCTTCGTAGCCTTTCATTTCTCCATATTTATAATTTGTAAAGAGCTATAGACTAAGTTTTTTTTATTTTACAACACACTGCGTTTTGTGGATAAAATGTTATAGAATCTGTTCTTGTCATTTTTTACACGCCAAAACATGACTAAGATCTGGAAAGATCTGGCCAAGTTCTAACCTATATTTTTTTTATAAAGATGTTCTCCTGTGTATCTTAAGGTTGGCTGGTAGTCTTTTGATATGAGAACCGCAATTTGTGTATTTTTTTATGAAACCTGCAATACAGAATTTAATTAATTATCACTTAAAAATAAACTATTCTTAGCTTAGAATTGAATTATTTACTCTTTTCAATGCTTTGAATGTTTGTACTTATCTGTTCTTAATTTATGACTCACGTTCAATTAGGAATATTTAATCCCTTTGCGAAATTTAGATGCTTCACGCTGTTGAAACGTCATAGCGGAGAACTGATTGATCCCGAGTTTGTAGGATTCCTGTCCGAGTTCATAACGTCTGTTGTGAGCGTCTATAATATTTTTATTCATAAAATAGCTTCTCATCCACTTTTCATCTTCCGCTGCGTCACTGTACAGTATCCCGTACCTTGTCTAATTATTAAAGTGTTGTGTGTCTGTTAGTATGACTGAGCATAATGTACTTTACAAATTCGACGAAGACTGAGACGTGTTACCTTAAACGTATTCCATTCAGCAACTTGATTGTTGTCAGGATTGAAAAATTGTTGTTTGCTGTCGGCACTTGCTGCCGCAACCATCAGCAACAACGCAAGTAGACTTAACATTCTTAACGTGTACTATCTGAGGAATATGAAATATAATTTTGGATTACTCATTTATTACAAGGAGGTAATAATATTTTCATATTTTTATTAGCAAATCGCCCCGGCGTTGCAGTGGTGCAATGTGGCTTCCTTTAAATTTCTAAGTATTTTCTTATTATTCGATATGATCTATTTATAGTCGGAATTAATAAACGATCCAAAATCAGGAATGGATCTTTATTGTGCATGTTACCAGCACAGATAATTTAAGAAATAGATTGTTACTGGCATAAAAAAATTAAGAAATTGATTGTTACTGGCACAGATAACTGATGGATGAATGGATGGATTATTACTGGCAAAGAAAATTTAAGAAATAGATTGTTATTGGCACACATAATTTAAGAAATAGATTGTTACTAGTATAGATCATTTAAGAAATGGATGGTTACCGGCACAGATCATTTAAAAAATGGATTATAATAAATCATAATAATAATTGAAAGTTTAGAAGCAAAGTGTTTTCTAAGGTTTTCACGAGTACTACACATTGAAATAAAACTATTTTTACGGATTTAATTCGCGTATATTGAATTAAATTTTAAATTTTCATTTTAAATCTAACCCGACGTTTCGAATGCTTTGCAGCAATCGTGTTCACGGAAAGACGAGATGGAGGTGTCTGTCAGTAAGTCAGTTAATTAGTCATCTACCTCCAACGGTTTCTAAGCTTCCGGGCGTACAGTTCAGGATTCACACAAAACGCACTAACAGTATCTTGAGGTCTTACAGTGCGGTCACAGACATGGGATTTTATATTTTTCAAAAGTGGGTCCCAGGTGTTAGATGGTTGGGGATTATCGCACTGTAAGACCTCAAGATACTGTTAGTGCGTTTTGTGTGAATCCTGAACTGTACGCCCGGAAGCTTAGAAACCGTTGGAGGTAGATGACTAATTAACTGACTTACTGACAGACACCTCCATCTCGTCTTTCCGTGAACACGATTGCTGCAAAGCATTCGAAACGTCGGGTTAGATTTAAAATGTAAATTTAAAATTTAATTCAATATACGCGAGTTAAATCCGTAAAAATAGTTTTATTTCAAAGTTTAGAAGCAAAATTTATATCAGAATCGAGATTTAATATCTATTATGTACAGCTTTTGATGTTGTGTATAAAAATACATATCTAAGTAAGTTGTAAATATATACTGCGATATTATTTTTATTTAGTATTTATTAAACTTTTATAGAACAAAGAAATTTATTCAAGTTCAAGTACTAAGTAGTAATAAAGCAATCTCTATTAACCCAAACGAGGGCACAGCAGAGATGAAAAAGAAATATCCATATGCGAAAAGATCTAACGATAATAAAAAAATACAACATTTATGTAAATAATATGTAATACAAATACAAAAATATATAAAATGTACATGTATCATTAATATATGTATATTTATTTATTTCATATATTTTTGTATTTAATGCTGCTTCTGACATCGCTGCTGACCATTCTGTCGCTCCCAAGAAAAAATATATAAACATTTATAGGCATTATGAATGTTTATATAGCATATATAGTATCACGGTTATTTGAATGTGAGAAAAATTAAATATAAATAACATACAAATATCATTACGCAGTTTAAAAAAGAGAAACATAAACCATTTTTTTTTTTTTTTTGGTGGAGTTAATTTAGGAAATGCAATATATTATTAGATGATACGTTACTTTTCGATATTTTTATTAACGTTATTGGTGACATCTTTAAAAACTAAAATATAGTTCTATGCAGATGGCACGAAAATGTTTACGCCTGTAAAGTCTTACAGTGATTGTTTATAAATATTACAAATAAAGTATTTATTAATTTATTAATTTTACCAAACTATTTCACTACATATTAACTTTATGCACAATATTAAGATTTAAATTCTACCGAAATAAAGAAATATCAATGTATTTAATAGCATAATATGATTTTACCGTAAAAAATATTAAAATTTATAATTGTAATAAGTATAAATAAATAATTATACCTTTTAATATCTTCATTAAAGTCCGATGAAACAAAATTTTAATCGTAGAGTAATACCCTAAAGTCAAATATTTAAAAAATATGTATTATTTAATTTAAACAAACTTCCAGCGACGAATTAAAATAACAACTGTTGTTTTTGAATAACAATTCGGTTCTTATTTAGCTAACGATGACTATATGTTCAGTTAATAAGTATTTAATTACAATAATACATAAACCTGATTGTTAAACCGAGGAAAACTACAAGAATATTATAACAGACACAGAAATAAGTAACAGATTTTAATAGTATTTTTGTCTCATCACTACTTCTTTTCACTCCGGTGACGCTGTAATAGCCAACAGGGCTAACAGTATAGACAGAAAAAAAAAACTTCTTTTTAGTATGGACGAAGGACGTATGACAAGAAGCCGAAAGAGACCAATGTTTTTTATATATTTTGTGAAAAAGCAATCACCAAGAAAATGGTCAACTATCAATAAATAGAATCAAATATTCTTGAGATACGATACGAGATATACGCTGGGATGTGTGTGTGTAATGTTCCCCCGTTCTTCACCACGTGCACGAAATTGTTTTTTTTTTTATTGAAGTAGGTAGAAGTTTTTAACCACAATGACGTGAATTCAATAACAATATTTTGATAATTCCCTAAATAACTTTGAGGTTTTCCGTTCAGTGATCAGTCAGCAGGCAGGAAACATTGCAATTAGAAATGATAATAATCTCATCCAAGTTTGTTTCAAACGCTTTTAATTTTCATCTCAGAGGGAACACAAAATATTTGTTATAATTGTTTCACGACTTTTTAAAAGTTTTTTCTTCTAAAACAATAAATTTAATAAGGTTCTATCTAATGATTTTTCAATAACATAATAACTAATGTCATTTTTATGAGCCATTTTCAGGGTTCCGTATCCAAAAGATAAATTTGAATCCCTATTAATGTCTCTTTTTCATCATTCAGTATTATCGTCATAGCTGTTGAAAGTTGAAATCGTGAGAGAGTTGAAATTTTCACAGATGATGTATTTCTGTTGCCGCTAAAACCGTAAACCAAACCAGATTTTATTAATTTTTTTTTTGTATGTCTATACTGTTAGCCCTGTTGGCTATTACAGCGTCACCGGGGGAGCGGGTGGGTCTGGAGACCCACCCTTAAAAAGGGAGGGCCAGATGGGCCCCCATAGGGAACGCCATCCCGAGGGCGTCTCAGATTGAGACACGGACCTCGGCTCGGAGCGTCGTTAGTCTGGAGGGAAGCTAAGGAAATTTGGACACTAGCGCAGAGGCAATATCGTAACCAATGCTAGTTGAAAACTTTATCATTAAAATAATTTTGAAATTTTGGAGCTGCGATTTTAATTTTTTGAGCATGGTTTAACAATGAAAGGTGATTTGTCTTTGCCGAATCTCGCTACTAATGAAGATTTTAGACTTTAAAGTGTTTGCTAAAAGTTTTACTAGGGAATTGTATTTGTTTGTAACACATAGATCTATAACAACTGAAAAGCCACATTTCATCAAAATGAAAACGAAAACATTTCTAAACCTTCTTAAATTTTTAAAACCTAATTATTATTATTTTTTATGTAAAATACCAATTTTAATTTACAATAAAAGATCGTAGAGAGGTATACGATGTCCAGGGAGGGGCAGCTGCCCCCCCTCTGCCTCCCCTCTCGGTATGCCCATGGCCGTACTATATAAGGCATTAACACAAGGCAGTTATTTACGAGTATCTAGACATAGTACGAAAACGCAACGGAGACTTCCGCGCTTGAGGATCTACTTACATTAAAGAAGTATGATAGCGAAACACAACAGATACCATCGTGGTCTGGAGTCCAACAGTCTCAAGACCAATCAGTATTCCGATATGACGTATCAAGAGCACCGCAAATCGCAACAGGATTCAGACCAATTTTGTATTTTTTTTTTTATTGTCTGGAATCTATCATGGGTTCACACTTCCATCTAGGGGATAATGGAGGTGTTTATGTGAGACTTCTACTCACTAAACCAGATGGTTGCCGCCGCCGTCATAATGGGACACCACGGGAACGCTTTTGCCCTCACCGCGATGCCTCGACATGGACCGTGGCAAGGGCACCCCGCAACGAGAAGCACCCTCGCTCTTTAGCAGGCTTGATACACTTTGGAGGGATCCCCTCCCCCCCACCCAAACCTGCTACGTCTGAAGGGGGCCAAGAACCCTTCTAGCCAGACTCAGTCTCTCAGTCAGCCTCGTGTTCAGCTCCACCGCCAGTCGAGAGAAGACGCCACCACGCACTCACGACCCAGCGTTTGCCGCACTCTCATAGCTGTCAGCTCCATAGCAAGAAAACCACTCAAAGTAGAGCTCCAACGTCGAACCCGACAGCTTTACCGTTGGCCATGGTGATCAGCCGAAACCATCAACAAAAAGGCATAGGTCGGGAACCCACCACGCCCGGACTAACCATCACCAAGCGCAATCGTGGCGTCGCATTCGGCAACGATCAATCCAGGCAACGGTCCGTCTCCCCACCAAGCACCCTCTCTAAAGAGCTTGGTAGAGAGTAGAGAGAGCTACTTACCTTTCACATTATACCTAAGACTCCAATTTGTCTTGATCTGTCTGTCTGGATTTTGTTTGACTTGTTTCTGTTTGCTATTAAATCAATTTACCCTTATTACATTGTTATAACCATACTGATAGTCATAACCATATAGATAGTCATAAAATTTACTAATTCTTTAGATATTGTTTGATTACTGTTATTTTACTCTAGAATTGTATCGTTTTACTTATACTCTTCTCTTCAACTATATTCACAGTTACCTGAACATAATATCGAAGAACCTAAAAATGATTAGTCTGCCTGTATTTTATTTATCACCCTAATTGCTTATGATATCTTTCATAGTCATATGTTACTCAATAATTTGGACAAATGTAAATAAAATTCAAATTATACTTGCTAACACTATTGTAACGCTATATATATGATCACTAAATGCGAAAATAATAAAATTATAAAATCATATGCGGCAGTTATCCTAGATACTGACTACAAATCATATAATGGGCACTAAATACTAAATAATAACTAAATAGATTATAAACTAAACTACATTGACCATCAAAAGAATTAGAAACGGTAATAAGAATATAAAACTACTGAAAACAAATTATAATATACCGGAGCAACTGCCACAAATAAAACCCACTTTATACTATACAAAACTGACCCAAATCATTATAATAAAGAATTACAAATTGAAAAAAATATTATCCCGAACACTGTCTCCGTCAACCCACACGGGGGCAAATAGAGAACAAAAAAAACCCGACAAAGAAAACCAAGATCTGTTGTTAGAAATTGGTAGATGTGGAGTTGGGTTGAGAAACTCACATAACAAAAATATCAACTTTATAAAAACCTGGCGAACTTCTACATTTAAAATCAGCGATATTTTAAAATGGGCAATTACACATAGTATTCGTATGTGATACAACTTGCTCTGACTTAGCTCGCTTTTGGCATTTGATTGGCAAAATATATATAATTTCAATAGTTTAGTGTTAGTAACTATCGTTTCTTGTCTAAAAAAAAATTAAACCGATACGGACAGGGATTTGAACCAGCGACCTCTGGGAAACCGGCCTGACGCTCTACCAATATGATACGGTGACTCAACCGTATCCGTATCGGTTTATTTTTCATTTTATATTTATAAAAAAATATATATATTTTATTATAGTATTATTGTTTTTATTATTCTTTTTACGTAAATATTTAATACGCTTATATATATACATGCTTATGTATTCCTATATACCCTTCTGCATCTAATATGGTCTTAACGGATATCTTAACAGATAGTCTTTCAAATAAATTATTTCAATTTGTTTTTACAGAAATGTCAAACTTTTGACTTTTGATGTGAAAGCAGGCAGATATTAAAACTATTAAATAAATAAAAATAAAAAAGCCTTTTATTATTCAAATGGCATAAAGTATAAACATTGACAGGAATTTATATTTTTTTATTAGTACAGTCTGATAAGCATGGCAACCGGGCTCCTCTTTGGATGAAGGCCTCCTCCAGAGTTTGCCACTCGTCGCGGTTTTCAGCTATCTTAACCAGTTGCTTGTGGCTTTGTCACCCTATCCATCGATTAAATTAAAACTATTAGGGTTCAAATTTAGATAGCTGATTAAATTTATTTTTTCTGGTCAAACGTTTGTATTCAAATTAAAATAACTTGACCCAAATTTGAAACTTAATATGAATAAGACATGTTTCCTATCGCCTTGTGAGGTGTCAATGGAATAATTTAAGTTTTATTTTCTGGTGTTTTACCAGTGTGTATTTAAAAAAAAAGATAAAAATTGTTATAGGCCAAACAGACTACCCTCCAAAATTTGTATAATCTTAAGTTTCAACACTGTAGTAACGACAAAAAAAAAAGTTTTATATTGTTATATTATGGTTTTGCACCCTTTTTAAATTATTTTTACCAAAAACTTACCAAAAACCAGCGCTGAAAGTACTAAAAACATAAAAATGAAGTCAAAGAAACTCAATAGAAAAATCAGTTTACTTTATTCGATGGAATTTGGAAAAAAATACATATACACTTCAAGGCAGACATTGCGCTAGCTTTAAGCTCTGCACAACCATAGTGTAGAACGTACGACTATAATCACTCACAACACATTTATTATATGATATGACAAACAATTTTGTTCTGAAGTACATCAGTACACCTTACAAAACTCTATTAAACTTTACATCAACTTGGCACAATAAAATAATTACCGACTATTTAAGACAAAAGTCACTTAATACCCTGCTGGGATTGACAAGATTCAAAGTAACTGACGGTATACTTAAAAAAAATAACGCTAAACTATTTTAAGTAAACATTAATTAACGACTAACATAAAATCTAACCCCTAGTGATTTAAAACTAATACTGGAACACCGAATGACTTCACATGTTAACGTCACACATACAACTAACAAATGGGAAATACACTTATTTTTTTTTTATTTTTTTATTTTTCAACAACGCACTGTACAAACAATAAATGTTTAAGTATCAATATATACGTATACTTACGATGTATATTAAAAATAATCGTAAAGTGTGGGTCAAAAACATTGGGCGGAATTACAGTTAGTATAATAATAACTAAATATAATACCCACTAGGGCGATAGGATATATATATGTAGCTGTAAATATTAAACTTATTGAAAATTTGGAAATTCTTAAAATTTTACCCCTTACTCTACCAAACACACTTATAGGATCAGACCAATAATTGACTTTTATCTAAACTTAAAACTTGTTTTCTCTCAAAGTTGGTTCTAATTGAACCCTAGTATTATTTAATCTTTTGAAATTCACGATAAGTGTGTTCGGTCCTTACTTACGAATTGGCGAATGATTAATTAAAAACTGCAAAATTACGTCCGAATCACAGCCAAAACTTTTATAAACATTCCAAAAATATCATCTGAAAATTTACTTATGGACACGAAAGCAATTTAAAATATAAAAACCGATAAAGTATTGTTAATTTTTTTATTATTAGTTTTAATCGTTAGTAGGTAATAAATGCAGACTAGGTGATGGGTTTTTAATATAGATTCTATTTTTGTTATATTTCAGCAAACCTGAACTCCACTCTGCAACGGCTTTTGTTCACTTATTTCATAAGAGGTGCATTGTATGCGACAGCAGTCGTTACATAGTGGAATTATTTTAAACTACCCAGCACCAGAATTTCTAATCAATTGAGATCAAAGGTACTTATTGAGATTCTACGGCTTGTCACGAGATTAACTCTGGCGACTGTGAAGCGAAAATTAACTTAAATCGGATGCAAAACGACAAACGACATTCCGGCTAGATGAAATACTGAGGAACAGTCTTAATAAATTTGAGCATTTGACAATATGCTAAGAGCTTATTATTTGTCTTTTTCGAGTTGATACAGATCGCGCGACGCTAACCAAGGGACCTAAAGCGAATTTATACCGTATCTATCTCTTACAAGGAATGATTTACAGCGCCTAACCTCTAGTGTATACGCCGAACCCTACATAAATATTTCGAAAACCCTGTCAACCTATCAATTTTGCAGCACCGATGAACACTTAGGGATAATGTAAAAAAATCGGTCACAAAAACCGGTGACCTACAAGATATGCCATATAAAAACTTATCGACGGGAGATAAAGACGTACAGCGGTATACATCGAGGGTTCCGTACACTAACACATAGCTTAATTAAATACATCACGACACAAATTTCACGAGACAACAGTCAATATCTATTGTCACTACAGTTTTGGAACAACATACCGATGGACCAACGTATATATATACCCATAGTACGGTATGTTATTACAACAGAATTCCGTTACATCTAGTCAGTGCCTCGAGAAGATCATTTACCGTTATCGTTGAGCGAGTCGTTGTGTTGTTACCTGCCGTGCTGATTACTTCATCAGTCTTTGAAAGTTTATAGTTATTAGTAATACCCTATACAGATTTAGTTGAGATCTTTCAGTTATAAATTGTTTATTATTATTGATATTTACTATTTAAGCGAAATTTAGATCGAAATTAAGAAATCCAAGGCAATTTTTAAAATTTTGTTGCTATTATTTATATTATTTCGTGATTTTTATCAAAGGTTTGAAATTAAAAATAATCTTGAAATTGAAATTAATAATTAAGAATTTGTTTTGTAAAAAATTCATATCAAATATTCTAAATAATTCTCGATATAACATAGTTTGAAAGGTTTTCAGATTATTTTATGATTGCTTACATTTAGCAGCTGTTTTTTTAATCAAAAATTTTTCCAAAATTATCATTGTGTATAACTAGTTCCTAAACAATATTTTCTCCGTTTGTATATCTGAGTTTATGTGGCTTTAAAGCGGTAATCCCAAACTCCCATCATATGATGGGGATAATCACACTCGTTTAATAATATTTTATCACAATGAACAATTAATTCTATCGATTCGTAAATCGATGTCTTCTATCGTACTACGTATGTATAGAAAAGTATAAAAGGAATCTTCGAGTGCGTATCGTTATGACAGAAAGCAAGATTTCGAGAAGAGAGAAGAACGAAGTCAGCCAAGGTCGATCGTTAACTACGATCTACTTGTGGTCCTGGTGGTGGGTGTGTGGCGTGTGTGGCGCGTGTGGCGGGACGGCATGTTGTGGCGCGTGCGGTTGATGTGGCGCGTGTGGCGCGTGGGGCGCGTGCGGCGCGTGTGGCGCATGCTGGACGTGCGGCACGTGCGGCGCGTGCGGGTGTGGCGCGAAGTGCTGCGGGTAGAACGGCTGCACCGGCGCGTACTCAACGCCCTCCTCGTACGGCAAGTAGCCCATGCCACTCATCATGCCCATCATGGCTGGAACGGTAAGTGTCTCGATTAGGTGCGCCCGTTTCGCGTCGAGCCGTCCAATGGTATTTTACCGGTACAATACCGACCCGGATCGGAGTCGATGGGGTAGCAGGGCATGGAGTACAGCGGCGGCGGGTACAGGTAGGGAAAGGTGACCACGGGTTCGGTGCAGTCTTCGGGCGCTCCGCTCATGTACTGCAGGCGACCTTCCGCGTGAGAGTTGCGACTGCGGAACGGCGATCGGCATTATTTTTTATGAAATCACTATCGTTTATTTCAAAAATCTATACTAAAATACTGACCGGTTGTTGGGACCCTTGTTGGGCGCGTTGTTGTTATGCCCCTTGTTCTGGTTGCCGTCCTGGTTGTTGTTGCGTTTGAATCTATGCCATTTAATATCGATTCATTATTTAAGGGGAGAACATCACACTAAACGTTTCATGAGAGTTTTCGCTCTCTGTTATTTATATTATATAGCATAAGATATAGGAATTAAATTGTGAATTAGAACGGCACGAGAGTCGGGCTTCACCTCCGGGACTTCGATAAAATGTCGCACGAACCTGGGTCCGAGGAGCGGCCTCTGCGGGTTCCCCTTCAGCGGAGGCGGCTTGTCCTTCTTGTGGTCCAGCGACACAGCAGCCATGTCCTGCGCCAACTCGCGCGGCGAGTAGTGCCGATGGGCGGGCGGCGGAGCGGGCGGGCCCGTAGCGGGAGGTGCGGGGGCGGGCGGGGCCGGCGCGCCGTACGCCGCCCACACGCACTCCACGCCCACGTTGAAATAGAAGCGGAGGGTCGCCATGTCTGAAGGAAGGCAGAGATTAGTGTCTCACGTCCAGTGTGTCAGCGGTGCGGCGGTGGCGCGCGTGACTAGTCACCGTTCATAGGCAGGTCGGCGCCGCTGGGCTGCAGGCTCCTGTAGACGTGCGGGTTGACGCCGGGCGGGGGTGGGGGCGGGGCGTGCGGCGCGGGAGGGGCGGGCGGGGCGCACCACACCAGCGACTTGACCCCGCACGGGTAAGGCGCGCAGTACGGCACGCCGGGAGGCGCCGGGGTCATTGCGCCTGAAGATACAGACGCGTTAGAGTTCGTCCAGTATATTCGGACTGTTACAGCTTAGTTGAGGCATGTGCCTCGAGATGGTCTGTGGTTGTCTCACCGTTATAGGCGTGCTGGTAGGCGGGCGCGGGAGTGGGCGCGCGCGCGTGGGACGCCTGGTCGCCGCCCGCCGCCTGGAACGAAACGGAGTGTCAGTGAATATTATTTTCTTATTGTGCTGGTATAGCATTATTATGTGAAAGAAACACATTGAAGCTACACTTTCAAGGAAACTATATATAATATATGCCGTATTTATTAAATATATGTATGTATATATAAATTATAAGTGCCTTCAGAGTTAATATTACTAGTGGTAATCTTTTTTGAAGTTCAATTTGTGTATTTATAATCTTTTATGGTCTATCTCCAAAAAAGAAATATGATTTTCACGATTGAATTATTTAGAACTTAAACATTATCTCTGCATTATATATAATTAAAATACCATTTCACACAATATATTTGCACTTTCTTGGACTGTTAGAGAATAACTTCTTGAAGCACTACCAAAACAGCTTTGTACACTTGTAAACTGACGTTTTCAATTTATAATTTATCATCCATTAAATTATCAATTATCCATTAAATAATCACTTACTTAATTATAACAACTTATTACGATGATTGTTTTTTATACATTAAAAAACCAGATTTAATATCATAATACCAATTAGTTAATTAGAAGCTAAAATAAATTACAATCTAAACAATAACAAGATACTATATCTGTATTTAGAATGACGTGTCCAACCTGGTGCTGGTTTTCGGGGACTCCGTTGTTGTGCGTCATGTCGTGGGGCGGAGCGCCCGCCGGCCGACAGTCCACCATCAGGGGCAATGCTTTAACTTCAACCTGACATAAATTATATTTTTATAGGGTATACGTTTGCAATGTTAGTTTTTACCCTCTACAGAGTTTACCCATTTTTACCCCATCATATCTACATATTGTCATAAATCTAACTACGTGTCTTCATAGACATGTTACATCTTAATAATTTGTATGTATAAAAACATCCCCATAGCCATGGCGGTATGGGGATGTAAAGGTCGCATATATGTATACAATTTATTTAGATGTAAAATATTATTTCAACATACTATGAAGTATGAACTACTGATAATGATTTATAATGTGAATAACACAGACAGACGAAACAACTGAAATATATATATGCGACGAACTACTTTACTATAGCTACGATATGGGTTTAACAGCATCTCACTTGTTTATCAAATTAAATATAAAAGGTTTTGTAGCGGGAAAAAGAAAAAAAAAACAGGAAAAGAATACATTTATTGAAAGTGAAACAAGTGACATGCTAATATAAGGACTCTACTAAAACTATCTACAACTAACTAACAGGCAACGGTTGAAAGTTTAAGTAGTCCAAGTGGGGGAAGGTGTAGACATTTGGGGTGTAGAGGGGTAACTCTTGACACTTCTCCTGCTTATCCAATTTCGACAATTTCTGATTATTATCCGATTCCTTCTGGTCTTCTTTTTTGCGAGACTTTAAGCCTTGCTTACGAGTGATATTGCCTGATATAAAATAATAAAGACCTTTGCAAAATACAGAATAATAGTTTATAGTGTGAAGCAAGTGTATTAAGTGTATTTTTGGGTAATAAAAAGATTAGTTCCATCAAAGAAATGAAAATAATATAATTATATATTTTAGTAGTTTCGAGCTTTTTTTAACGAATCTTATAATCATACATTACTTCCATTTCACAATAAAAAGATAATAGCTATTAACAACAAAAAATTATATTAGAAACCACACCTATTTGCTGCAACATTTGGCTTAAGTTAAGTATTTGGGAATTTGTGCGGGAATATCTATATGGAGGTGCCCAGGGTCTTATCTGTTCAACTGGCAGAGGTTCCAATTGCTCATAGCTCACTATTCTTTTCTCTCCAAGCTCCTCGATAAAAACAAGGCAAGGACCATCAGGACGCATCTCTTGTATATGACAATGATAAGGAACTGTCTGATCAGGTTCTAGCTTACACAAACATTTCACACCGACTTGCAAAGTTGTTCCATCACAGTATCTTGCACCGTAGCGCAGCTCTGTAAACACACACCGGTCACAATAGTCCAAAAAAACAACTAATAACAAGATAATAATGTACCTCTTCTAAGCTCACTCCACACATCAAACTCAATATTACGGTATATATCGGGATCTAAAGCTTTGGCCACTTTGTATGGAAATGGAGTTATGCCATTGTCGAGTAGATCTTTAGCACTGTTTACATTGAGACAGTTCATGCATACATTCTCAAGTTGGATCAGGCTGCGGTTGAACACAAAGATGCTCAACGACTCTTTCAATAGGCTGGCCCTCTCCAAGTCTTCGGTATGATGCTTGCATTTTAGAGCGAGTGCATTGTTATTCCTGTCTTTATCATCCTCGTTTGGAGCTTCAATAAAAATCTTAGCTCTCTCTTTTTGTTTCTTGCGACGTTCAACATTCTCGGACATCAAATATTCTATGTGGTTAGCTGGTACTTTATCATGTAGCATTTTGTCTACTGCATAAGGTAAATCCTTAAGTTGGTAGACTCCATCATACAGTATTTCATAAACCAATGCTACAAACCAGTCACAATTTTAAATGTTACCTTTCTTTTAGTAAAGAAAAAAATATAAATTCTCCTACCTTTTGAACCAACTGTTTGCATTAGAAAATAATTAAATATAATTAAAATGGTATTAAATAGAAACCAAGAAGTTGTTTGCTATAGTGACTTTAAGCTTGGTCATTCACCCACTCACACATACAATAAGTTTTGCACTCAATTACTTAAAATTAAAATTAATTTTGTAAAAAGTAATTAAGAGTCAATGAACTTAGTTGAGATGAGATTTTTTTTTATTTCAAAAGTCATTATCATTTTTGTATAACGTTGCTATAATCTTTATATTATTGTTTGTATGTTGTACAGTATAGTAGACTATGTTTTGGTAGATGAACTCAAAAATCAGATATAAGTAACAAGTCAATTACTTCAAATAAAAAGGTTTAAGATACAATAATAACACCTATGTATGTAAAATAGCACTTACACTGACAAAAAGACGATGCATTAATAAAATCTTTGGTGTATACTGCATCAAAGTGCTTAGTGTCGGGACAGTAGAACAAGTAGATGGTGCTTCCATAGCCATTGCAAATCTTAGTTTGGGGACCTTTGTTTGCTTCAAAAATAACAAAATCTTGTCTGGAAATGTTGATGTATGTATCAATTTAGAATAAAAACAAGTAAAAGTGTTTTTATTGACATTTTAAAATTTTGGTAGTCTTTGGATTCAAGTAATAATGTAATAACATTGTTATATTATTTTATATATTTTATAATATAGCATATAAAACTAGCATTTTATTTGTTTTATATTATCCCACTTATTTAATTATATAGTATTGCATTAACAATTATAGCTGCTTGTTATCATTATAACTTATAAAGATCCCAGCTCAACAGCTCAACAACCTTATTGTAACACATTTTGTTGTTGATTAAAAATAAACGTTAATAATTTTGCATTTATTAATAGTATGTAGTGTAATCAATGATATTTAAGTCATGTTATTAGTTTCGGCAAAGAGTAAATAATATACTTGCACAAATCTTACCTATAGAGGTGGCTCATAGCCGATATCTCGATGGGTCCACCCCATTCTGATGGGTTAGACATCTCTTTAAGATAATTGTCAAATGGACAAGACAATGACTATAAACAAAAGATAATATTTTAACTAATTTGATAAAACATGGCATAAAAATTAATAAACAGTTCAAGAGATCCTACCCCTTCAAAAAGGTGGCAATGAGAAGCCATAAACTGAACACAGTCCATGCGCACTTTGTGAAAATAGCGCTGAGTATTGAAGATATTTTCGGAAACGGCTCTAAAAAGACAACTGGAATCTCGGGCCGTATGCTTTCGAAAAAAACCCATTTCATCGAGCCAACGATCTGGCTCTGATGAACGCTTATGTACTTTCCACGGCCCGCGGCATCGGATCGGGGAAGGCGACATTATTAAACACTGCTAACAATCTGAAGGTAAACAAAAACAAATAATGCTACTCGAATATCTTAAGGAAAAAAATAAACATTAACAAAAAAAGTTGTCGAATGAAATATAGCATCATCAAACCGTCATTGATCCACAAAACCATATCGTAGCTACACTTCAGAATGCAAATGGTTGTTTTGCTATCTACGATACACAACACGTGCATACAAAATAGCACACACGATACGATAAATTAAAATTAAAGCACTCACCGAAATAATTTAATCGAACAGTCAGCATCAGTTTTAAACTTAAATTGAAAATACTATTCGTTATTTCTGAAATACCCACTGAGAAAAAATTGCACGTGCCAACCAACCGTCAAGAGCCGGCGGGAATGAAAAATCAAAATATATCAGAATTCGATCAAAATGCCAATTTGCAAATCCAAAATAGATTTTACAACAGATAACAAATGTTTTTACTTTTTAAAAAAAGATTATAGGTTGATCGGATAAGCTATTTATTATCTGTTGCGAATAAACATTTTAACATGTTTTATTTCCTATATTTAACTTTTTTTTATATTTTAAAATTATAAAAAGTAAAAGTAAAGAATTCTGTAATCTCATTGTCCATTCTTTATAAAAAACCTTTATAATAACATTGTAGTATGTTCGTAAAACCGTCAAAGTGCGAGCTGTACCCCTAGTGTGAGTTTTATGGTATCGTACGAGTTTCATACTATACCAGATTGTTCATTCATAAATAATTGAAAACGGTTGTCAATTTGTAAACCGTAGTGTGAGTTGCATAGATCGTTTCAGGAAACCATATGGTTGACGTTTCAGACTATATTGCATGAAATTGGTAGTGTGAGTTGCAATTTTGACAGTTAAGAGTCCGTATAGTTTTAAAAATCTCGTACTTTGTCAGTTTTTTCCCTCGCTAAACAATTATCGGTGAGAAGTGAGAACTGTACCCCTAGTGTGAGTTTTATGGTATCGTAGCGTTTGGCCTATATGGTGCAGACAGGAATGTCTGAGTTTTTGGCTATCAATGGTAGTATGAGTTCAAATAGTTCAGACTATATCGACCAAATTTTAGGTCGATCGCAGCAACTTCATATATGTTTCATTTACTTCATTGTTTCTCCCTTACGTACGTTGAAAATGAAAGAGATAAACATATTCTTCTATTTTTAGTCGTATTATTTGACAATTGACAATTTGTATCTAGTATAATAATATTATGTTGTTATTAGAGTATTTTCTCCATTGAATTCAAATCTTAGAAGGTTAATTCTACTTTAAAATTAACATTGAATGTAGTATTTACATAGAAAGTATCTTGTCAAGAGAAAATTATAATGGAAACTATAACTTATAGACATGTGAATTCTATACTTTTATAACAATTACTATGTTATGAAGGAGACTAACAACTACGATTGAACACTTGGCCTGCTGAAACGAGTTAAATATTAGAATGGTAGTTCTCATAATAGAACAAGGACTATTCAAGGTAAAACAAAACATATTCTTATTTTCTCTTTGATAACTATTAGCATTCTTTGAAATTTAACAAAGTAATGCTTCAAGATAGACATCGTTATGTGCTTTATGAGTTTTCTTGCTTGGCATCCTAAATAAACCATTCACAATATGATTTATTTTATTATAACTGTTAATCCAAATAAATATAATAATATCTTGTTTACTCTCTTAACAAATCATTAACTTTTATTTAAGTAGTTCATCAATGCTCTATTCCACTATTTACAATATAAATCATCCAATTTAATGCATAAAACTAAATACCCACAATTATACCAAGGTATTATATATATATATTTATTATATATTATTATACAAGTATAATAATATATAATAAATATATATATATAATGTTTAACATAATATAAATATTATCATTAAAATATTTTATAAGTTTACATATACACATCTTATAGTTTTGTATTGTATTATGTTTCAAGTTTATAAATTAACAAACATTAAATTTATTAAGTTTGGTTCAGAATTTTTTATATCTTGTGATATAATGATAAAAATTTGTTCCAATTTAAAGTGTATACAAAATTTATTTCATGGCTTTTATAACTTAAATGAATATGAATTAAAAAGTAACTTGTTAACTTTATCTTTATAAATATGTATGTTTAATGTTTATGTTTCAGCATTCCTCACAGTCTGTATCAACTCCACTCTCCGCCACACCATTTGAAAGAAAACCAAATTTACAAATGTTTCAAAAAGAAATGTATAAGGAGTAGTTTTAGAATATAATATACGTTTCTTATACAATCATTACTGTAATGAAATAACAAAGTTTAGTTTTTAATTCTTTATATTTTTATTTCCATTTTTTGTCTTCTGTTTCAAATTACATTGTACACACATTTCAAAACTTAATTATTTTATTATTCATGGTTAAATGAGTGAATGAGCTTATAATGGTAATAGTACCTTTATTTACGTATGTATATTATTACATTAATATTCAAATACATTTTACCACCAAGGATCCACGACAGTATGGAAGTTCCATCTGAAAGAGGATGCTCCGGTGCTATATCTCTTCACGATGTCGCCGTTTTTTTCACGCCGTCGTTTCAAGATGCTTGCATTTTCATATCTAATAAAATATTTATTTAATTGTTGTCGTTTTAATAATGGTACATTATATTACTAATGTTTGTATTTAAATTATTATTTATTGAACATGCAAGGAAATTTCACAAAGGGAATCCCTAACTATTATTTAGTTAATTGATGCTCTATTCCACTATGTACAATGTAAATCATTCAATTGAATTCAAAAAAGTATCAACAATTATATATTTTACTAATGTTTAATATACACATTATTACTTTTAAATCTGTTTGAAAATCTTGGTTAATAATATAAATATTATCATTAATACATTTTATAAGTCTATACACATCTCAAAGTTTTGTATTGTTTTAATTCTATAAGTTAGAAACATCGCAATTATTTAGTTTGTTTAAGAAATTTTATTATTTTGGGATGTAGTGATATATTTTGCTCCAATTTAAAGTCTTAAGAGTATAATATATATGTACATAGTAGTATTAGTTCTCAAGGTTTTTAATACTTAAATGATTTTATATGAATAATATTAACTAGTTAACCTATTTTATGTTTTATTAATTATAAGTACGTGCATGATTATGTTTCAGTATTCCTCCAAGTCTGTATCAACTCCAAAGAAACCAAATTTACAAATGTTCGGTGTAGAGAAGTGTAAGTTATAATTTATTTACAATGTTTTAAATTTACACATGTTCCTAATACAATACATTATAAGAATATTTTTTAAAAAGCAATTTTTATATATTTCTATTTGTTTAAAATTCAATTTACTTATGTTCATTTCAAATCCTTAATTCACTTATTAATTATGGAGTGACTGCTTGATGAGAGTGAAATAGGTATTTTGCTCATAATGGTACTATGTTATATTATTATTATACTAATATTTATATACTTTCTAGCACTTAAATATTAGTATAAGGATCCATCATCCCTAACAAATTTATCCTGAATTAGGATACCCCAGCGCTGTATCTATAAATTTTCAATCCACTCTTTTAACGCCGTCGTTAGATGCTTGCATTTTTTATATCTAATAAAATGTTTATTTGTTGTAGTTTTATTAATTGTACATAATATTACTAATGTATGTATTTATTAAAAATTTTATATTACTATAAAATGTTATGTTCCTAATTAAAATTTAAACTTACAATGCTTTTGAAACAGCCTCATATAATTAAAATTTCTATTAGTATAAAAAATTTATTAAGATCAATGTAATCTTTTTTATTAAAACCATAGTAAATGGTTCCGTAAGAGAGTGTATTTTATTTGAGTAGGTATATGAGTTGTCTGTTAGTCATCTTTCTATTTTTTTAAATTTAATTTTCGTGGACTAGGATCTGTAGAATTATAACCCAAATAATAATTATAATAGAAAACACATAAATTCTCATATAATTGCGCATAGAATGCGATGTACACAATAGCGAAATAAATAATAAATCAATTTTAAAATAAAGATATCAACAAAATTAGTAATTGGTCGTGGGTATGGGTGCTGGTGAAACAAAAAATGTTGCTTAAATATCAAATTATTAACTTTTTATATTATTATAAATTTATTTAAATAACGTATGCAAATAATTAGAAGAGATTGATTGACTTATACCTATATAGGTATTACAAGAACATTTTAGAGTAAGTTAATCATTTATCAATGACAAATAGTGCCTTCAAGTATTGATGTATATTAGGGGATACCTAAATCTTTATAATTTTGTTTAACTTAAAATAGGTCTAGGAGGAAAGCTATTAGTAATAACTCAAGGTTATAACGAGGTAAGATGTCTTTGTCACGGTGTTGGGGATTAAAAAGATCTTCGAAGAGAACAAAAATCACAGGAGTGTCTTATAGCCTTTCATATCGCTAAGTGACGATAATTTTACATTAAGATAACAAGAAAAAATATAAAACATACGGTATATCAAAATAATTAAAAAATAATAAGAGCAGTATCAGTATAGTAGCTATTGCTCTTAAGAATCCTCAGGTGCTTCAACACACGGTGAGTGCGAAAGCGATCCCGTGGCGTCCCGTCAACCGTTGGTTTTTTAGTGGGAGGTAAATATCTTAATATCTTAATAATAATGATGACAATGAATATCCTCGGGATCTCTAAGCTACTTTAAATAAAAGACATTATAAGATGTAGGGTCGTCATGGTCCTTAAATTTATATCCAGTTTACTCTATTCAAAAATAGAGGGCAGTGTAAACAAAAAAATAATTGGTTTTTAAGAAAATCTATCGAGAAGTGGAAAAAGGTAAGAATATTATCTTTCTAGTGATAAAATATTGCGCTTCTTAAACCCTAATGACTGGTATTAGTTGTCAGCATTTGCTTTGCATTTAAGTGTAGAGTGATCTTAAAATCACTTCCTTTTATATCATTTATAACAGAGATTCAATGACTTATAATATATATTATGTGGGGGGAGTATGTGAATAAGCTCCCTTGATTTATTATAAGTAATTATAATACAATAACTGAATTTCTTCTTAAAGTAATTGAAATATAATAATTGTTAATGTAACATTGTATGAAGTATTAATAATAATATTATACAAAGTAAAAATAATTAATAATAATGTTAATATATAGTAAAGTAATATTATATAGGTATAAAACAATTGACTTTTAATTTAAATACGTATATTATGAAATTAAATGAAACAACTTAAGTAGTGGTATTTTTTTTATAAATGCAAATAGTACCTATATTGCACAAAACGTCAGACTTGAGTTGCACTGGCAAGAAACTTCATGAGTACTCTCTTAACTTATTTATATAATTGCAATTGTCCATAGTATATACATCAGATTTAATATGTGAGAACCATTTAGAATTTAAGTAAAGTGTGGTACTACGAAATGATTACTAGGCTCACCAACTATTTTTACCATTATTAGTTCTTTGATGTTATCACATTTTCAAGGCTTTTAATGGAAGCTGACTTAAAACATTCAACATATCACAGAACAAATTATACACATCTAACCCCTACACCACTCGACCAATGAAGCAATTATAATATCATAATCTTCTTCTTGTTTTCATTGCAGGCAACCAGTCACCTAAAATATAAAATTATATAGTAAAAAAACTTGGTAGATATAATATAAAATATACATAGCACATTTTTTCATTATTTAAAAAATGCTTACCTAGTAGCTTGCTATTCTTCCAGATAAAGGCATCGTGGGTAGCTTCCTCTTATTTATTGGAGGTATATCCGAAAATTTTGTACTGAATCCTCTGAAATCAAAGAGAGACATTCACAAAGATTTTAAGGATTGTAACTTAAAATATGACAAAAAAATAAATAAATATATAATATATGAAATTTTACCAGCCAACCTGGCTCTCATCAAACGGCCCAGGGTCAGCAAAGAAGAACCGTATTCCTGCACCACAGCAATGTAAAACTCTTGAATGTCTCTAAGTATAAGAAATTATATTATTACATGTATAAATGGTCAATAAAATAACATTAACTGGGTACAAAAGTACTATTTACCAGATGGTGCTTATAATGCAGTATTCTGTCCTTGCACACACATGTCCATCTAGTCTTTAAGTTCCCAAAAGCATTTTTAATAAGCCTTGCCCGACAGTGTGTTATGTTATAATCATGTTTAATTGTATTAGGCAAGGGATTAATGTAGGGAGTCATAAGCCATGGCCTTTGGGGGGTAGCCAAGGTCATCTGTTAATGAAAACCCTTAGTGAAAAAATTATGAGATGTAACATAGCAGTCTTATTTTTTTAAGAAAATGCTTACCATGGAGGTTCCTCATGACTGTACAAGCTCTGCAGTGAATTATTACTAATATTCTTAGATTAAGGCATCATGGATAACTCTTCCAAGTGTAGGGTTAACACTTAAAATTCTTCCTTGATCATTTGAAAGTTATAATACATTATTGTATTAATATACATTTTGAAAGCTAATTATGAAATAAATTGATATTTCTTTTGAAATATGATTTTTGTTTACCATTTGCACATTCAAGGAGTAGTAATGCTTTATAGAATAATAAGGATGCACATTCTGCTTTAAGGGTTTTACAATTCTAAAGTGACTCCTATCTATACAGTCTGAGCTAACTACCCCAGGAAACCTATGTTTGTTTTAAAAAGACATAGGTATTAATCATATTATTGAACATGAATATTCTATAAAATAGAGACCATATACTAACTTTTGCTTTATTTGTTCTCTTATTTCTAGCTTCAGTCGTGTCAGAAAATCGTATGTAGCCTTTACTTTCGTCGGGGTGATTTAGAGCCTCCGTAACCTCTTCTACATTCCTACTCACTCACTGTTTCTTACGAAAGGCTATACCAATAACCTTTTGGTAATCACTCTTCACATAAAAGAATTCATTTAAAACCTGCTAAATTAAAATATGTAAAATTATATAAACTTGATCTGTAACAAATTAAAATTAAATCAAAGGTACATTCAATAATTTGCAGACGCCATTTTTTATAATAATTACTACTTTTGTAATATTGTTATTATGATAAAATCTATATTTTAGTAATTAAAAAAATATATATAAATATATATTTACCTTCGTCTTCAAAAATACTCTTTTTGACCTTTTCTGGCCGCTTTTTTCTCGGAGGAAGGAGCACAAATATGTAAATGCACATTTTCTTATACGGTACCGGTGTACGAAATGTGTATCGGATATTATGATAGCCGATAATTCCAGCTGCTTTTTAGAACAATTTTGCCTTCTAAATCCAGCAATTTACATTCCACAGACCACCTTACTAATCTCAAAGCCAAACAATTTCTAGCAGCCATTTTTAAAAAGTACAAGATACGCTCACAGTTCTCACTTCTCACCGATAATTGTTTAGCGAGGGAAAAAACTGACAAAGTACGAGATTTTTAAAACTATACGGACTCTTAACTGTCAAAATTGCAACTCACACTACCAATTTCATGCAATATAGTCTGAAACGTCAACCATATGGTTTCCTGAAACGATCTATGCAACTCACACTACGGTTTACAAATTGACAACCGTTTTCAATTATTTATGAATGAACAATCTGGTATAGTATGAAACTCGTACGATACCATAAAACTCACACTAGGGGTACTGTGAGCGTATCTTGTACTTTTTAAAAATGGCTGCTAGAAATTGTTTGGCTTTGAGATTAGTAAGGTGGTCTGTGGAATGTAAATTGCTGGATTTAGAAGGCAAAATTGTTCTAAAAAGCAGCTGGAATTATCGGCTATCATAATATCCGATACACATTTCGTACACCGGTACCGTATAAGAAAATGTGCATTTACATATTTGTGCTCCTTCCTCCGAGAAAAAAGCGGCCAGAAAAGGTCAAAAAGAGTATTTTTGAAGACGAAGGTAAATATATATTTATATATATTTTTTTAATTACTAAAATATAGATTTTATCATAATAACAATATTACAAAAGTAGTAATTATTATAAAAAATGGCGTCTGCAAATTATTGAATGTACCTTTGATTTAATTTTAATTTGTTACAGATCAAGTTTATATAATTTTACATATTTTAATTTAGCAGGTTTTAAATGAATTCTTTTATGTGAAGAGTGATTACCAAAAGGTTATTGGTATAGCCTTTCGTAAGAAACAGTGAGTGAGTAGGAATGTAGAAGAGGTTACGGAGGCTCTAAATCACCCCGACGAAAGTAAAGGCTACATACGATTTTCTGACACGACTGAAGCTAGAAATAAGAGAACAAATAAAGCAAAAGTTAGTATATGGTCTCTATTTTATAGAATATTCATGTTCAATAATATGATTAATACCTATGTCTTTTTAAAACAAACATAGGTTTCCTGGGGTAGTTAGCTCAGACTGTATAGATAGGAGTCACTTTAGAATTGTAAAACCCTTAAAGCAGAATGTGCATCCTTATTATTCTATAAAGCATTACTACTCCTTGAATGTGCAAATGGTAAACAAAAATCATATTTCAAAAGAAATATCAATTTATTTCATAATTAGCTTTCAAAATGTATATTAATACAATAATGTATTATAACTTTCAAATGATCAAGGAAGAATTTTAAGTGTTAACCCTACACTTGGAAGAGTTATCCATGATGCCTTAATCTAAGAATATTAGTAATAATTCACTGCAGAGCTTGTACAGTCATGAGGAACCTCCATGGTAAGCATTTTCTTAAAAAAATAAGACTGCTATGTTACATCTCATAATTTTTTCACTAAGGGTTTTCATTAACAGATGACCTTGGCTACCCCCCAAAGGCCATGGCTTATGACTCCCTACATTAATCCCTTGCCTAATACAATTAAACATGATTATAACATAACACACTGTCGGGCAAGGCTTATTAAAAATGCTTTTGGGAACTTAAAGACTAGATGGACATGTGTGTGCAAGGACAGAATACTGCATTATAAGCACCATCTGGTAAATAGTACTTTTGTACCCAGTTAATGTTATTTTATTGACCATTTATACATGTAATAATATAATTTCTTATACTTAGAGACATTCAAGAGTTTTACATTGCTGTGGTGCAGGAATACGGTTCTTCTTTGCTGACCCTGGGCCGTTTGATGAGAGCCAGGTTGGCTGGTAAAATTTCATATATTATATATTTATTTATTTTTTTGTCATATTTTAAGTTACAATCCTTAAAATCTTTGTGAATGTCTCTCTTTGATTTCAGAGGATTCAGTACAAAATTTTCGGATATACCTCCAATAAATAAGAGGAAGCTACCCACGATGCCTTTATCTGGAAGAATAGCAAGCTACTAGGTAAGCATTTTTTAAATAATGAAAAAATGTGCTATGTATATTTTATATTATATCTACCAAGTTTTTTTACTATATAATTTTATATTTTAGGTGACTGGTTGCCTGCAATGAAAACAAGAAGAAGATTATGATATTATAATTGCTTCATTGGTCGAGTGGTGTAGGGGTTAGATGTGTATAATTTGTTCTGTGATATGTTGAATGTTTTAAGTCAGCTTCCATTAAAAGCCTTGAAAATGTGATAACATCAAAGAACTAATAATGGTAAAAATAGTTGGTGAGCCTAGTAATCATTTCGTAGTACCACACTTTACTTAAATTCTAAATGGTTCTCACATATTAAATCTGATGTATATACTATGGACAATTGCAATTATATAAATAAGTTAAGAGAGTACTCATGAAGTTTCTTGCCAGTGCAACTCAAGTCTGACGTTTTGTGCAATATAGGTACTATTTGCATTTATAAAAAAAATACCACTACTTAAGTTGTTTCATTTAATTTCATAATATACGTATTTAAATTAAAAGTCAATTGTTTTATACCTATATAATATTACTTTACTATATATTAACATTATTATTAATTATTTTTACTTTGTATAATATTATTATTAATACTTCATACAATGTTACATTAACAATTATTATATTTCAATTACTTTAAGAAGAAATTCAGTTATTGTATTATAATTACTTATAATAAATCAAGGGAGCTTATTCACATACTCCCCCCACATAATATATATTATAAGTCATTGAATCTCTGTTATAAATGATATAAAAGGAAGTGATTTTAAGATCACTCTACACTTAAATGCAAAGCAAATGCTGACAACTAATACCAGTCATTAGGGTTTAAGAAGCGCAATATTTTATCACTAGAAAGATAATATTCTTACCTTTTTCCACTTCTCGATAGATTTTCTTAAAAACCAATTATTTTTTTGTTTACACTGCCCTCTATTTTTGAATAGAGTAAACTGGATATAAATTTAAGGACCATGACGACCCTACATCTTATAATGTCTTTTATTTAAAGTAGCTTAGAGATCCCGAGGATATTCATTGTCATCATTATTATTAAGATATTAAGATATTTACCTCCCACTAAAAAACCAACGGTTGACGGGACGCCACGGGATCGCTTTCGCACTCACCGTGTGTTGAAGCACCTGAGGATTCTTAAGAGCAATAGCTACTATACTGATACTGCTCTTATTATTTTTTAATTATTTTGATATACCGTATGTTTTATATTTTTTCTTGTTATCTTAATGTAAAATTATCGTCACTTAGCGATATGAAAGGCTATAAGACACTCCTGTGATTTTTGTTCTCTTCGAAGATCTTTTTAATCCCCAACACCGTGACAAAGACATCTTACCTCGTTATAACCTTGAGTTATTACTAATAGCTTTCCTCCTAGACCTATTTTAAGTTAAACAAAATTATAAAGATTTAGGTATCCCCTAATATACATCAATACTTGAAGGCACTATTTGTCATTGATAAATGATTAACTTACTCTAAAATGTTCTTGTAATACCTATATAGGTATAAGTCAATCAATCTCTTCTAATTATTTGCATACGTTATTTAAATAAATTTATAATAATATAAAAAGTTAATAATTTGATATTTAAGCAACATTTTTTGTTTCACCAGCACCCATACCCACGACCAATTACTAATTTTGTTGATATCTTTATTTTAAAATTGATTTATTATTTATTTCGCTATTGTGTACATCGCATTCTATGCGCAATTATATGAGAATTTATGTGTTTTCTATTATAATTATTATTTGGGTTATAATTCTACAGATCCTAGTCCACGAAAATTAAATTTAAAAAAATAGAAAGATGACTAACAGACAACTCATATACCTACTCAAATAAAATACACTCTCTTACGGAACCATTTACTATGGTTTTAATAAAAAAGATTACATTGATCTTAATAAATTTTTTATACTAATAGAAATTTTAATTATATGAGGCTGTTTCAAAAGCATTGTAAGTTTAAATTTTAATTAGGAACATAACATTTTATAGTAATATAAAATTTTTAATAAATACATACATTAGTAATATTATGTACAATTAATAAAACTACAACAAATAAACATTTTATTAGATATAAAAAATGCAAGCATCTAACGACGGCGTTAAAAGAGTGGATTGAAAATTTATAGATACAGCACTGGGGTATCCTAATTCAGGATAAATTTGTTAGGGATGATGGATCCTTATACTAATATTTAAGTGCTAGAAAGTATATAAATATTAGTATAATAATAATATAACATAGTACCATTATGAGCAAAATACCTATTTCACTCTCATCAAGCAGTCACTCCATAATTAATAAGTGAATTAAGGATTTGAAATGAACATAAGTAAATTGAATTTTAAACAAATAGAAATATATAAAAATTGCTTTTTAAAAAATATTCTTATAATGTATTGTATTAGGAACATGTGTAAATTTAAAACATTGTAAATAAATTATAACTTACACTTCTCTACACCGAACATTTGTAAATTTGGTTTCTTTGGAGTTGATACAGACTTGGAGGAATACTGAAACATAATCATGCACGTACTTATAATTAATAAAACATAAAATAGGTTAACTAGTTAATATTATTCATATAAAATCATTTAAGTATTAAAAACCTTGAGAACTAATACTACTATGTACATATATATTATACTCTTAAGACTTTAAATTGGAGCAAAATATATCACTACATCCCAAAATAATAAAATTTCTTAAACAAACTAAATAATTGCGATGTTTCTAACTTATAGAATTAAAACAATACAAAACTTTGAGATGTGTATAGACTTATAAAATGTATTAATGATAATATTTATATTATTAACCAAGATTTTCAAACAGATTTAAAAGTAATAATGTGTATATTAAACATTAGTAAAATATATAATTGTTGATACTTTTTTGAATTCAATTGAATGATTTACATTGTACATAGTGGAATAGAGCATCAATTAACTAAATAATAGTTAGGGATTCCCTTTGTGAAATTTCCTTGCATGTTCAATAAATAATAATTTAAATACAAACATTAGTAATATAATGTACCATTATTAAAACGACAACAATTAAATAAATATTTTATTAGATATGAAAATGCAAGCATCTTGAAACGACGGCGTGAAAAAAACGGCGACATCGTGAAGAGATATAGCACCGGAGCATCCTCTTTCAGATGGAACTTCCATACTGTCGTGGATCCTTGGTGGTAAAATGTATTTGAATATTAATGTAATAATATACATACGTAAATAAAGGTACTATTACCATTATAAGCTCATTCACTCATTTAACCATGAATAATAAAATAATTAAGTTTTGAAATGTGTGTACAATGTAATTTGAAACAGAAGACAAAAAATGGAAATAAAAATATAAAGAATTAAAAACTAAACTTTGTTATTTCATTACAGTAATGATTGTATAAGAAACGTATATTATATTCTAAAACTACTCCTTATACATTTCTTTTTGAAACATTTGTAAATTTGGTTTTCTTTCAAATGGTGTGGCGGAGAGTGGAGTTGATACAGACTGTGAGGAATGCTGAAACATAAACATTAAACATACATATTTATAAAGATAAAGTTAACAAGTTACTTTTTAATTCATATTCATTTAAGTTATAAAAGCCATGAAATAAATTTTGTATACACTTTAAATTGGAACAAATTTTTATCATTATATCACAAGATATAAAAAATTCTGAACCAAACTTAATAAATTTAATGTTTGTTAATTTATAAACTTGAAACATAATACAATACAAAACTATAAGATGTGTATATGTAAACTTATAAAATATTTTAATGATAATATTTATATTATGTTAAACATTATATATATATATTTATTATATATTATTATACTTGTATAATAATATATAATAAATATATATATATAATACCTTGGTATAATTGTGGGTATTTAGTTTTATGCATTAAATTGGATGATTTATATTGTAAATAGTGGAATAGAGCATTGATGAACTACTTAAATAAAAGTTAATGATTTGTTAAGAGAGTAAACAAGATATTATTATATTTATTTGGATTAACAGTTATAATAAAATAAATCATATTGTGAATGGTTTATTTAGGATGCCAAGCAAGAAAACTCATAAAGCACATAACGATGTCTATCTTGAAGCATTACTTTGTTAAATTTCAAAGAATGCTAATAGTTATCAAAGAGAAAATAAGAATATGTTTTGTTTTACCTTGAATAGTCCTTGTTCTATTATGAGAACTACCATTCTAATATTTAACTCGTTTCAGCAGGCCAAGTGTTCAATCGTAGTTGTTAGTCTCCTTCATAACATAGTAATTGTTATAAAAGTATAGAATTCACATGTCTATAAGTTATAGTTTCCATTATAATTTTCTCTTGACAAGATACTTTCTATGTAAATACTACATTCAATGTTAATTTTAAAGTAGAATTAACCTTCTAAGATTTGAATTCAATGGAGAAAATACTCTAATAACAACATAATATTATTATACTAGATACAAATTGTCAATTGTCAAATAATACGACTAAAAATAGAAGAATATGTTTATCTCTTTCATTTTCAACGTACGTAAGGGAGAAACAATGAAGTAAATGAAACATATATGAAGTTGCTGCGATCGACCTAAAATTTGGTCGATATAGTCTGAACTATTTGAACTCATACTACCATTGATAGCCAAAAACTCAGACATTCCTGTCTGCACCATATAGGCCAAACGCTACGATACCATAAAACTCACACTAGGGGTACTGGACTCATACAATAAAGGGATACAATAAGAAAAAAATATTTATTAAGCACTATCGTGTTTTTTTTATTATTTTTAATTTGATTTTTATAGAGTAATTCGCGATATCTTTCGATGACTAAAACCTTATCTTGCTAGGAGGCTACAAGTAAAAAGTTTTTATTTCATATTTGTTAGTTTTGTTAATTTTATAACATAATATTACGGTTCTCGTATTGCGGTTATATTTATAAAAAGAACTATTACATCTTTTATTAAAAAAAAAATATTTATCACATTACATAGCGATATATACGGATATAGCAAGCCACTGGATGAATCGGCTGTAGGCTGGTTAAGGACTAAGGAGAGTAACTTTAATTTGCGGGGCAGGGCTTTATTTAAGCTTCAGTGCAGTAAGGACCAATCAATATATAAATAATTTAATAGGTATATTGAAATAAGGATAGAATTACTTAAATTCGCCTATAAATCAAAAGTAAGCACTTATTTCAATCAAATGCAATACGTTGACTTATATAAATAAAAAAATCACATCATTTCTAAAAATTTCGATTTTAGAAAATGTCAATTCAAACCATTCGGCGTCCATGTAAGATTTTAAGAAATATAAACATCAATCAAAGTAACACATACTCACTGAATTTAAAAAAGTTATAGCATTAAAAAGCACCTTATATAATAGTGTTACGACGTATAGATCGATTACTCTTCAACTAATATATAATAGATTTTACCTAATTTTTGTTGCACCGATCATGCGCACTCTGGTGGGCCGACAAAATATGCTTTGTTATAGTGCACATATTAAAATCAAAATACCTTTGACATTCATCGATTTCATTAATTTAATAGAATTTTAATTACGCATAAATACTTAAAAATACTATTTAGATCTTCCTTTTTTTTTCGTTATAAAATCATTATTTTTAGATTTCTATAATATCTAATGCATTCACAATTGTGATCAACTAATAATTGAAATATTATTTAAAGTAAAACTTTTTTGACAAATACTTAAAATGCATATTGTAATAAATAATTATTGATTGATCGGGACGCCATGTCTGATAGTTTTTGATATTATAAGTTGTCATCACTGGAGGACCTCAAGTCAAAACAATACATATATACTATTTACTGATACACAATATTATTTATGACAATAATTATTAGAGAATAAAATAATAGAATGCTCCGATTTAAAACATTATTCCAAAAAAATTTAGAAGTAACTGAAATTTATAAGAAATTTCAAAAATGTTTCTGTTGTATTTATTAGAGAAAACTTACATTATTCAAATTTACATTCTTTCATATGGTTACAAGGAAACTGGACATAAATAAAAGAACCAATTATTTTAATTCTATATTTTAAAAAGCACCGTCTGTAAAACATATAAAATTTCGTTAAAAATTGTTTTTATTGGCATCATTCGCGTTTTATAAAATTGAAAAAATGTGTGTATGAATATGGGTATAATATGTAATACGACAGTATAAAAAATTATTGTTAGCTCTTTATTATAAAAACACAATTATTGCTTTTATTTAGACAATCTTAAATTTAATGCAGTTGAGCATTTACTAAATCTTTCGATCTAGTTCACGATATAATAAAATTAATCATTATATAATTTTGATCCAATGAAGTCTTGGTAACTACACTCCTAATTAAATGACCAGAGCTATATATGAATCTCAAGGAAAATAAACTTATATTAATTACATAAAATACCGAGAACACAAGCACTAAAAGGCGACTACGTAAAAAGAATCGAATCATGGAGTGCAGTGTGTTCCCAACTTAAATAAAATCAGTACTCAATCTTAAAATTTAATTCGTCTCATTATAAATTAAATAAAATGCTCATAAAATACACTTACAAGATATATATACCATTAAAGTGACATAGAAAATTTGGTTCCTACGTTCTAATGATAAGCCAGTCGACTCTGTCGGTTTGTTCTGGAATTGTTAATTGTCAACAATGACGGCGGTTAAACGTGACAGATGTCAAACTTGACAGGTTGCAAAAAGGTATTTTAAACGGGCAGAATGGACTGGCAATATAAAAGTTATATAAAGTCTAAAATACGGCGATACTAGCGTTATATAGTTGCGATAAATAGTAAGCAAGTTCAGGCCGTCTTCTCCTGTTCGATGGTGTCCTTGGTGGGGAGCGGATTCTTCTCGCAGGTTTCTGTGTGCTTCAGCTTAGTGGGGTCGAAGTTTTCAATGCCGTTCAAGAACTTGTTCTTTTCCTTTTCCGCTTCAATTGCTGTTAGAATTTAAATATTATTACATTTTGAATTTTACTAACATTGTTTCAACAAATGTACTTTGATTTTTTCATTTCATATCATTAATCATTTAAGAACTTGAGCAATCATTTAATCTGATGACATAATTTACATCATAATTATAAACTTGAGGTTATTACTAGAAAATATTTGTAAAACTTGGTTATCAAAAAGATCGTCTCGTAAAAAAAATCAAACAATCAAATAAATATACATGCTAAAGCTTAAAAAGCATGAATAACAACCTTCAATGGGCGGTAATATGTTTTTCTCCTCAGTCTTGGTGTGTTTCATCTGTGTCTTGTCGAAGTGTTCTACTCCGTCCAGCAAGTTCTGATGTTTTTTCGCGGCTGCCACAACTATGCGGTGCAGTGCAAATAATAAAGCATCTTAAATTAAGCTCTCATGCTTAAATTATATAAAGAAAAGCGTGCACTATCGTTAATATATAATTATAATACATAATTAAAATGTTTAGCCATGCGCCGCATAACGGAACATATTAAAGATAATTTCAAGTTAATTGTTGCATTTTACCATCTTTGTCGGGAAGCGGGTTCTTTTCTTGTGTTTCTGTGTGCTTCAGCTGGGTAGAGTCGAACTTTTCGATGCCATCGAATAGTGATTTTTGAGTTTTTTCAGTTGCAACATCTGAAAATAATAGATAAGTTTAATTGAGTTGCACTTGCAATATTATCACCTGTAGTGAGGTGAAAAGTGCAGCTCATATATCAATAAATGCATGCTCGTTACGTATTTTAGTAGAAAAAACAAAACACTGTTAACAATGTACTTTTATTAATACAAAACAATAAGCCGTCCCCTCCTTTCTAAATCGGTATTTGTTATATCTTGTTACAGCCCTAAATTGTTAAGCATGTACACACTGATTATCAAGGTTAAGTTTCGACACCCAGGCATGTACCTAAGGCGTTGGGTAGAATATTCTTTTCGACGGTATCGGTCTTCCTAAGACAACCGGGCTGAAAATGTTCTACATCCTGAAGAAGCGCTGAGTGTTGTTTTTCTTGGGCTACGTCTGTTATAGAAATTGCTTTTTTACCGTATTTAGCCCTAAGCATATCTATCCCTATAACTACCATAATTAAACAATCCACCAGATTCTATTCAACAGTAATTTACAAACCTTCGGCAGATGGCAGCACTATCTTCTCATTCGTATCGACATCGCGCAAGCAGCTGGGGTTGAAGGCCTCGAGCTGGCTTTTTAGGTCCGTCGCCACTTTGGGCAGGTCTTTAAGGGCGGGGGTGTCGCTCACTGAACACGCCATTTTTTAGATCTGCGAAAAAAAAAAACAATCAATTTAAAATATAAACACATTGAATATATATATACATATATATATATAATATATACATATATATATATAAAATATATACATATATATATAAAATAAATATCTAAAAATTTTCTAAAAAAATGTTCTAATCGACTTGACTTCTAACTTTATAATATGTGCGAACCCTCGAAATACAACTTAAAGAGGGTGATGAAGTGCTGTATTGTTCTAAATAAATTGATCCTCACATAGCTCACGTGTTCACAGAAAGAATAATAAGACATTTATGTATAAGACAAAGCTGTTCGTTTATTTAAAAAACCAACGTTCGTTTATTTATTTCATAAACCAACAAATCTCCTTTTAGTCTTAATATTAATAATATATTAGGATTTTCGTAGTTGGCTTTCCTGTTATAGCACAAAAGTATAATAAAAGAAAATGCAATTATTTAATAGGAATTTTTTTAAACAAAAACTTCCATTATGTTTTAACGCATAATCTCTTTTTAAGTACTCAAAACAAATACTGGCTACAATTATAATTACGTGCAAGTTTTACCGGAATGGCGCCATTGCGTAGTGCGTACTGACTCACCAATGTAACTATCATTTAAAAAAAAACATACAAGCGGTTACGTGACCCGCAAAACGTAAGTGTTATTTATTTACCAGTTTGACAGGTTCTTTACCTTTTTAAATTAAGTTTTCTATTGTAAGTCATGAAACAATATCAACTTTCTTTGAAAAACAGAACTAAATTTAAACAGGAATATGACTAAATTATTTTATATAATAAGAAAATGAACTAAATTATTTTCTTTATTTCGAATGTTAAAGATAGTATTTTTTTTAACGACTAACTAACAGCGAAAGTTATAGAAAATCAACTTTCAATAAAATGTTACTTTTAAATAGAATAGTGCTGCCACAACACGGGACGAATACATAAGCCATAATGCGTCAGTCATTGTTGTCGGAAAGTCGATGTATCCGTATATCAAATGAGAATACATCCTGTTAGCAAATAAACTTTAGCCAGGGAGGATGTGGAGGGTTGAGAATTAACAATTAATAATCACCTATTCAACAAAAGTTGCCGTGAAACGAAGCAAATGAATATTCTAGAAACGTCGTGGAATTTGAATCAAGAATTAGGTATAAGAATATTTACAAATGACTTAAAACTTGTTTATATAATTCTTATTTTGCCATCTACAAAATGGTGGACGGTTTTAACCAGGACACAAATCGTGTTTTTAAGACTATACAATTTAAATAAAAAAAGTATAAAAATATTTATTTAATCAAATCTTATATATGTATAAAGGCTTTATTTCTATGATTCAACCAATTTTGAAATCATCCAAAATCTAATATAACTTTACTTTCGTAAACCTACGTTTCTTTTTTGACTAATGAATCATTAATCAACCGCCCGTTGATCAAGTAGTTAGCGCAGACGCCTAACGTGTCACGGCGGAACGGGGCTCGTGTTCGATTCCCGGCAGAGACAGGCATTTATGTGATAAGCATAGATGTCTGTGTTTCTGGGTTTTGTCGTTTATTAAATATATTCTCAGTATTTATATGGGTATTTCTATGTATTTGTATCGTTGTCTAACACCCTTAACACAAGCAAATAATTTGCTTAATTAGGGGTTAAATCAATGTGTGTAATTTGGCCCGATATTATTATTATTATTATTGCTTATAAATAACAGGTTTAATTTAAACCAATATAAATTTTAATTGACATTGTTATATATACATATAGATACACCAATTACTAAAACACTTAAAGATCTTTCCTAAACTAAAACTATCAGTAATCAGTAAAAGGTCAATTGACCTTAAGTGACATGTTGAGGTAAAAACTTCTTTTAACGGAAAATGTACTGTTTGCTCCACTTTTATTAAAAAGAAACAAAACCAGAAGTAATCCAAACATAACAGCTGGGATATTCTCTAACTAAATCTCTCACGTGTTATAATTATAAAGTACCTAGATAAGTTGAGTCACTCAATAACGAACTTTTTTTATTATTTCGTGCGTATTTAAACATGTAAGGCAGCCATTTTATCACACTATTAGCGCTAGGTCAACTAGCGTACTAATTTAGCATTGTGAAAAGACTCAAGTGAGCTAGTGGTCCCATGTGATTGGTGAAAACTTTTACTCGGTATTTTTTGAGGTCAATAGTGTAGATTGTATAATGAAATGTACCCGTTAGTGTCACAATACACTGCTCTAGATGCGGTCTGATAGACACCGGGGATAGAGCAATTTGACCTTATTTTATTTTCACTTTAACAGATTAATATTTTATTCATCATTAAAATAATATGGTTTTAATAAAAAACAATTTACGCAAATGTTCATGTGATACTTAATTGTTATTTATAAGTTACAATTCAATCTTTTCTATTTTTTTGCTACAAATGCCTTAATCGTTCATAATAAATTGATATTTAGTTCATTTGTTTTACGTCAAATGTCCCTAAACCTTACACCACATATTAAGCATGTTTTGTGTTAGTATCATTATTATAGTTATATATACTTAGATCTCTTGACTAGCTGCAGGAAAACGAAATATTATATTCTCTATTTACGAGTGAAAACATCAGTTTGGAAGCTACGATGCCACACTATTACAAACATTGGCTTTATAACATACTTTTTTGGAAGGGGACTTAAAAAATCCTATATTCGTTTCCTTACCCGTTTAAGTTTTGGAGGTATATTGAAACGCCTAACGAATGAACAATACACATACAGACATTTAAAGGACAAAAGCTGACCATCTGTAGACTCCAACTAAAATCAACGACTGTATATTATTAACGGTATCTCGTGTCATGGCCCTCCTTACTTATATGGACACAAGTCGAGAACAAGACCAGCATACAGCTTAAATATTACGATAAAAAATAAAACTACTCTCGCCATATGGTCGGGTTCAAGCTTTCCTTGTGAGATAAACTACAGCCCTATCAGATGAGTCACGGTTAATGAGTTTGACAAACACTCGTTAAAAATGAATAAAGATAAATGTTGTCTGGTCTTCGTAATGCAGTTTGAATATCGACTGTAATTTCGGCAGACAAAAATTAGAATCGATAAAGTTTGTCTGAGGGGGATTGCCGAGGACGTCATCAGTAGGGATTCGTATACACAGTTAGGGTTGTCGGTGACTATAGTAATAAATTCTAATACTTATCTATCAAGTATACGAGAAAAACTAAAATAAAAATTAATTTAAATTTCAATCGATAAAAAACTCGAAAACCCTATTCAAACTCTAAGTAGAAAGTTTGAGTTATTAAAATTTCACCGTAAATCTTCACTGTACCGTTCGCAGATTAATGAACTCCCCACTCAGCGTACTGTTAAACTGCCATATAACTAGAATATAATTCAATCTTACTATGTCATCCGTAAAGTTTGTTTTATTAACCTATTAAGGGTTCTAAAAGTAACATAAGTTTTTATACATTTTAAATTTAAAACATCTTTAATGACTTTACCGTTAACATATTGCCGCCATTTTAAGACATGCGCCATGACCTTGCATCTATATGTAAAACGCATTCCAGACGATCGTGATTCTCTCTAGCCTTGCCGTCTATGACAGAAAATGCTACACATAAATGAAGCACGATTTTTCGCCATTTATGGCGGTATGTAAGTAGGTCGCTTTATATGCCACCTGTGTGTGACCTTCAATTTACGTATTGTGATGCTATTTCGAGATAAAACGTAGAAAAAGAATAAAATATTGAAATTGTGTTTAATGTTTGAAACGTTTATACCTAGTTTCTCCCTCGTTGTTGGCATAATATTAACCCTAGCAACATTATGAGAGAAATATTAAATGTCAGACTTAATGCGTTTCACCGGACATCCTTTATTATTGGACAACACAATGACAAAATTAACTTGAAACCTCGTCTAAACATAAATTATATTTCGAATCTAATAATTTTGAATTCTTAAAGAGAGTTACAATTTGAAAATGAATGTGCTTACAATATGTACTATTGTCTTTCAATGTCTACACTTCGTACAAAAAGATACTTTATCGTAATTTTAAGTTAGGGAGTGTCTACAGATTAGGCTTATTTCGATAAGTTGCATTCTAAATGCCTCCTGTCACTTTAACATTTGACGTACCTACACAAATAATCTCAGATATTGATTGAAAGTGGAATGATATAAATAAATAAATAGATACATATTTCTTATTAGAACATCTACTTCATTAATAATCTTTGTGGATTAAACGAATTAAATTTGAATACTTGTTATTTTAATATAGTTTTTTTAAACGGACTAAGTCTGTTTGTTCCAGTGTTTGTCATTAAATTTTCCGAGCACAAATTTGGCACTTGATATGCTTATCTTCGATTTATCAGCCACGAATCTAATAATATTTTTTCCTAATATATAATTCATGAATCATATCCCTTGAAGTACTGATAAGATATATTTTCTACGTTGTATTTTATTACTTATACATAATAAGGACAATATGCAACTGTTCTACAATACTAGCTTTAAATCAACATAACAGAAAAAGAACCAAACACTTTTTTTCTTGTGAAACATGCCGGTTCTAAATTGGAAGTTATCCATATTATTTAAATATAGGTATGAATCACTGGAATGAATAAGTCCAAAAGTTAGTCACTGTATTGACGACTTTGTTTCAAATCAAATCCGTGCTGGGTTTGAAGAGTACTTTAAATTGTCATTTTATTGAGATTTTTTAATGATTTAACCTTTTTTATAGGATTCATTTTAGTAATGAAATATTTATTATATTGTTACTTATATCACTCTTTTATACAAAAGCCGTAACGAATATTTTTACATTCGTAAATCGTAAACAATTTCTATACTTTTCCAGAAAATACGTAATTGAGAATTCCATGACGGTTGAATCTATTTCTCGCCTTGCAGTGCGCCAACTTTGCTATAAATACGTACATACAAAATATTCTCTGACATTTATATCGTATAAAGATTTCGAATATACAATGAAGGCATGTAGGTAACAAATCAAATAAATTAGATTCATGTATAGCTTTCTTTCGTGAAATGATTTACGTATTGTAAATAAGAAGTTTTTTGAATTTATTCAAGAGACTAAAATCAGAAGAAGAGAATTCTTATGCAAAATTGATTTAATTGAGATGACTTTAAAATATTCGAAAGCACGGTACTTTCTAAATATGTATTTTTACATTCAGACAGTCTGTTATAAATTCCAGGGCTATTTTACGCGGTGCTAGACAATCAGTAGGCATTGTCTGTGTGTGCTATTGTCCGATTATATGCACGATAAAGCACCCACGTGTGCAAATGACATGCCACTTCAAGGATTTAGAAACAAGTGCGGAAACAAATGCTTTTAATTGCTTGAAGAGTTTTATGTAAAAACATGTTAAAATGTTTTATTTTCTATTTTCATGTGTTTAGTAATCATTTGAAGAGAATGAGATTAAAAAATACCTTTCTCGTCCTAATTCCTAGTTGCTAGTGTTGCAAAGACAGTACAACTGTTCTGTTGCTAGGTTTATTATATAAAATATATAACACATGTTTCTATGATTGTGTCCTTAACCAGCAAGCCTCGAATACCATAATTTTAGACAAGCATTGGTACCGCTTACATAGACACTTTTATATGTATACTTTTATACGTATGTATATGTAAATATATAATAAAAATGTATGGTATAAATATAAGCTATGTTATAACTGTTTATGTAGGAGGCGGAGTAGCTCATTATAATGCAATTTGCATTTGCCCTGATTAAATGCCGAGACTAATGCTAAAGTCACTAAATTCTTGAGGAAGCCACACAACTAATTAAATGAGTAACATAGTAAAGATTTTTAAAATTAAAACCTTGTTTTTACCACATTAAGGATAACATCCTTACAAATAACCATTAGCTTCTATGACACATTATTAAAATACGTCGTAAAAATGGTCGTCAAAATCAATGACTACATTAAAATTGAGATCGCGTCGTAAGGTCAATGAACTAGCCAGCAAGAATATAAAAAAATACGCCTTAAACTTTATGGAGCGTCAAGATTTAAAGCAATTAAGAAGTTTCAAGAATATATGCATCATGGATGGGCGGTTTTGTTTTTATCTACATTTTCGTCTATCAAATTTTACCGACAATAATGTTAATTAAATTTTAGTGCTTTTAAGCTATTATAACTGTGAAAACATTTGCTCAGATAATTATGTTTTGGCTTGATATTGATGCTTTTTATTATATTTTAGTACGCATTGCGTCTAAACCATATTCCTATTATTATTTGAGCGTCCAAACATGGCGGCTTCCCTCGCTATCGATCCCGAGATCAGACGTAGGTAGCCTAGAATGATATTGGTTGAATCCTGTACATAAGTTAATTATTTCTGTTCAGAAAAACGGTTGTAGAAAATTTTCATTTAATTTTTTTAAAAGCGCATAACTTTCTAACCTTTAACCAAAGACGACTAGTGATAAAATAATTATATTAAAATTAATGTTGAATTTGATAAAAGAAAATCCTTTTAGACAATATTAGTCAAATCGAATACTCTTTATATATTAGATATATATAGCTGGAAAATTGGAAGTAATTTTAATTCTCTTTGACAATACTGTGCTCATGTAAAGGACTCGGCTGTAGACAGCCCTGTAGGCATTGGGGGTTGTTTGGTCCGGGGCAATCGATTCGCGTTTCGGGAAGTTTTTACCTCCCTCTCACGCAAATAACATCGAACCTTGTCTCTCGTCTCGTCTGAACAAATTTCATTTCTTACTTGTTGACTTGTTTATACCAAGTTTAATTGGAAATATTATTAATTTTCCGCTTTATTTCGTATACAAACAGGAAATATTATTCGTTATTGTTTCTTAAAAATATATATTTGTTATGAAATGTTACATTGTTATATATACATATAATGCATATTTGTTAACTAGTACCAAATTAAATTCTTTACTTTTTTTTAGCAAATAACATGTTAACACGATACGTGCAATAACGCAATTCTGAGCAATTAATAATTATTATAATTTTGGTGAACGATGCGCTCTGACGTGTGAAAGCGGAGAAAGTCGTCACATGAAAACCGGTTAAAATCTTTTGTAATTGTTCCTTTGTGCTGCAGATTTTATGTCAACAGCACACATTATGCGAAATCTGCTGACTTTTTCCTTATGTCGAATTATATTTTGACTTTTTAAAAAGTTTTTTACCTATTAAAGTTATGTTCTTTATTATCATGCTGCTTATTAAAAATATTAATCATTAAAAAGTTATAACTATATTTCTAAAATGAATCCACTTTAAGCTTGCTGAATTTTAAGTAAATCTTAAACGGCTGATGTCAAACATGTGCTTGGTGTTGCTCAGGTTTCTAAAAATAGCTATAGCATACTGATTGGAGTTCGTTGACATTGGTACGTCCTTTCAAGGACTATGTATTTTCAAACAACTTCCAAACAAAATGCATCCTAGAGGGTAGAATACTCAATTAGTTTTTAATCTATTCATTAATACGAGAGATTTTGAGTTGAACGACACTGCGACTCCAGTAATTGTATTTATTAGCATAAATTCGCTAGATGGGCAGCGAACCATAGCGATACGGTATTTTTTATTTAATAAAGTGATATGAAAACTTCTTTTAGATAAAATTGTTACTATTTATTTAATCGTTTGCCTCCCCCATCTACACTCCGACCCTAAATGACAACCCATTCGTCAGGTTTTCCAGAAGGGGAGAATATTTTAGCTCAGACAAATTTCTGCACAAAAAATGTGGGTAGTATATATAAAATTATTTTAATATGGTCGCCAATCTCTGATGGCTTTATAGGGACCGAGTTTGCCTTCGAATAATGAAGCCACGGCCGAGTTTTACTGTAAATGTAATGTTGTTGAAGTACCGATAAGTGCATTCAAACATACGACGTGACAATAAGAATTACGTGTAAACGGCAGATGGTTGAGCCGAGCGATGAAGTCATACAACCGCTCCCACCGGCAAAGTATTCCGTTATTTGAAAACAGGAAAACAATCGGTCAGATACGATTAATGTATTTAATACCACTATATAATAAGAACTAGGATATTATATTAATAAAAAATATATTTACTATTTCTGCCTTCACGGTCGTAAATCGTAATGTTTTTATTTTATAATTGTGTTTTAATAAGAATCAACATTGAAATAAAATTAAAAAAAATAGTACAGGTCACTTACCTAGTTTTTTTTATGTAGGTAGAAATAAAAATCACACGTTCACTGTCTTCGACCGGCAAAATGCGACTGGGGTCTGGGATAGTGGATTCCGTGAGTGAACTCGATGAGAATTGTGCACGAATTGTGAGCCTCAAGCGTGCAGTCAGAAGTTGTAGCGGGCGGTTGTCGGGGTGGCGGGAGAGGTTTCGTATGTACGTAGATTGCTCAGTTAATGATTTTTAAACAATATTGTTCCATAACTTTCAATAAATAGAGTCGTTTTTAAGATATATATTTGTTTGTAGTCGCCCTCCGTACAGTCTACCTTTGTGTTGTATCGGATGATTCATTCATTTTCGATAATATACTGAACACGTAGTAATGACATTAAAAATATTATTATGAGATAAAATATCGGTTTTCAAAAGTAGGCAGTTGGTTTTGGTAGCTTTGTGTAGTTAGTAATTAACAAATAGTTTATATGTTATCAATTCTCCTGTATCCAAATTTAATTAAAAATAAGGAAAACGTGCATTAAACCATTATAAATCCAAGTGTACTTCTTAATACAAAAACATTCTTATCAACTCCTTCCGTTAAAAGACAAAGACATTAAATATTAATTGAAGGTTATTTATTACATTTTGATAACACGATACTTATAAGAAACGGTGATGAATCATACATGAGTATGAGTTGACGCTTCCTTTTTGCTGACCAATAAAAATACTTTTTTGACTGTATTTGTTTGTTTGTAGTTATTTCAAGACATTTTATATGTATGAATTACAAAATTAGTGGCTATATAATCTAAATAAAACAGCAGTTCTATAAAATGTTGACGTACTTTTTAAACCACTTAATAACAAATAATTGAGTTAGGTATTTAAGAAGTTCTAAGCAGGCTGAGGCCTGATCGGTCAGCAACTAAGGAAGACCTACATGTTACTTGCTGACTCACTTCAAGAGTAGACAACGGCTGGGATAGAATGAGTATAAATAATGGTAATTAGAATTCTTGTTAAGATATAACATATAGGTATATTTACTCGACTTTTCTATTCATGAGCATGGCAGATTCGAGGCGCGAAAATACTGCGTAATTACCTAGTCCGACAAATTTCAATTTAATTTACGTGAATACAACTTATCTGAGTCCTTAATTATTTAGGATCATTCCTTAAAAATATATATTTTTAAATATGCTTATACATTTTAATTCATAGTGTGTACCTATATAATAATACTGTTATGATTTTATGATTTGGTAAACTGTTATAGTCTTTGTAGTGCCAAAAGTCTTACTAGATGAACAGTTAGCATTGTTCACGAATGTTTAATTTGTTTGGTTTAGATAAATGGTGTTAAAGAAGTTTTATATAAACTTCAACAATCATCTTCACTTTCAAATATGTAATAGGATTTAGGAAAGGGGTAAAATAAAAATCAAATATCCTGAAATAAAATATTTATTGATCTTTTTTCTTCGATAGTTTAATGTTGTTTTTTTTTTAATTATTCTTATATTACATGAAGTTAAGGTAATATAACCTATTTAGATACATTAAAAGTCGAGATCTGTCCCAGGCGTACAATACCATAAATTTAACTTAAATCTCAATATAATTTTCATAATAAAACATCTATTTATCAAGCAAAATATACAAAACTAAGCGGTAGGAAGATGGTGGGTTGGAAAAAAGGACAAAATCAAGGAACTATTAACGAATTCCTAACAATAGAGATATCTTACTAAAATAATTTTGGCTCAGTTAAAGTTTAGTTACCGAGCTAAATACGGTGAAACGATTTATAGTAAGCGACATTAAACCACAGGACGTCCGTACTAACCTATTTACCATATTCAAATATATTACTCTGCTCGGTGGACAATCGTATGTACAAATCTATTTACATATATACGAATATAAGATACCTAATATAGGTTCCGCGGCAATTCGATATAATGATCCTATTTAACGGATCCAAAAACATTTAAAATTAAAATAGCGTAGAAAAATTAACGTCTTTTATCACGAAAATATGCCGTTAAAATAAAAAAAAACGCGTATTTATTGAAAGTTTACAACGCGTTTTTCTGTTTCGATGTTGAATAGTCAGTACGTACTACATGACGACAGCACGCAGCACGTTGCTGACTCTTCCGTTGCAGACCGGGCAGCGTCGGGCCGAGCTCCACACCTTCACAGCACAACGATAGCAGCAGCAGATGTGAGCAACACGACCGTGTACGAACACACCCGACTTGGGCTCCGAGCAGCAGATTATACACTTAGACCCGGCCTCGCTCGAATCCGTGCGTCGGCGCTTGGGATCTAGATCTAGCTCGGCATTGCTACCTAGGGGTCCGTCTGTCGAATCGCGGGGCCGCTTGGGGAGAGGGAGGGTGAGGGGAGGGGTCTCCTGGCTGTGGACGGCGGACTCCACCCCGGAGTCCTGGGAGAGGGTCCGGGGTAGGTCCGCAGTGACGTCGGAGAGGAGACGGGTATTGATTCTCTTTCGTCGGCGCTTCGGTCTCGGCGGGAACAAGTTTTTACGTACCTAGAATGTAGTGGTCGGTTTATTAGAGTGTATACATAATTATTAATTAAATGAGGATCGTTTTCAATTATTTTTCCAAGAAAAGATAGTTTTTATTCATTTCTATCAAAGTACACACACTCTTTCAACCACATATATTACTATCACATTAATATCTATCAGAAGAAAGAGATGACAATTATTGGATTGTTTCCGAATTTTGATCAAATAACTAGTTTTGAGTAATGTTAATTTAAGATTTTGTATTAAATACTTCCTATATGGCAGAAGAATAATTACGAAAGCTTATCATCTTTGGTGTGACTCTATTTTAGGTATTTTGGTGCAGAATTAGCTCCTGAATAATCTGTGTATGCATGTATAGTTTCGCGATCTTATATAATAAAAATTAATAATAAATAAATATATAATTCACAATAATTTAAATTTTCTTCTGGTATAGTCAGCAACATTTATAAAAGTTTTTAGAGAGAATTTATTATTTCTTTATAATAATCTAAATATTTTATAATATATTCAAAACTTCTTATGAAATTATTAGCAGTTTTGCTTTAAATAAATGTATATGTATATAATTTTTGAATTAAACAAAGAATAGTATATTTTTAATAGACAGATGGATTTTTTATTTAAGAGAGAATAATATATATATATATATATATATATATATATATATATATATATATATATATATATATATATATTTTTAGAATAGACAGATCTATACTTTTTTTTTATTTTTTTATTTTTTTTAATCATCAATCATAGAAGAAGCTGCTATTTTAATCTAGCATAGAAGACATGCCATTTTTAAGGCTACCCACTAAAAAACCAACGGTTGACCTCATCGCCTTAGTGGGACGCCACGGGATCGCTTTCGCACTCACCGTGACGCCCCGGCGGAACCCCCTGCGAGGGGCCCCGATCAACTTAGGGACACCCTCACCTCGTAGGCCTATAACGGGCGGGAAAGGTCACCTCCCTCTCCCGAGCAAACATAGACATTTTTTTTTTATTTTTTTTATCGTTGGAAAAATGCGTTACGCATCATCCCTGCGGCCAGGAAGGTGATGACCGAGGGGGTATGTGGGCAGTGGGACTACCCGGCAGCATAGAAGACGCTGCCATTTTTAAGGCTACCCACTAAAGAACCAAGTGTTGACCTCATCGCCTTAGTGGGGCGCCACGGAATCGCTTTCGCACTCACCGTGACGTCCCGGCGAGCAAACATAGACCTACTAGTCTAGTTTAGCAACAAATTTGTTCAGCGACACAGTTGTAGCACACGGTACGAAATGAGGGTTGCAAGATAGTCGAGAAACCTGAGATTTTCCTGATATTCTGTTTCGTTCCATATCCAGTAATCTTAGTTTGTCCCGGAATTTTTAAACACTAACATTTTTAACAAAGTTACGATACCATTATTACTAAGGCTGCCAACATAAAGCCAGACAAACTTATCGCACTACCAATATTTAAACCTTTCAAAATGTTGGTAAGATAGTTTAAGAAAGAAAATTAAAAAGGACTTTATAAAAAAAAAAATAATAAAAAATTGATTATTTGCAACAAACAGTTCTAAGTAGTTTATCTCCGACACAAAAACTGATACCGTTCGAGGCTCCACAAAATCCGGAAAATTAAAAGTCTGGATCTGGCAACCCTATATTATGAAATATGGCCAAGCTATAAGTTCTATCTAACATTTTTGTTTTGTTTTTTTAAAAGGACAACGCCCGCATTGGAGATTATATTATTTCTGTGTCGCGAAGTTCACAAACATAAATAACGGACACAAAATACACTCAAACTAGGAACAAGAATCTGTGGATCACACAAAGAATTGTTACGTGTGGGCATCGAACCGACAACCTTTGGTTTAGCAGTTAGAGTTACTAACCACTACACCAACAGGTCATCAAGTATCTGAAAGTTAATTGCCTCAAGTGCCTCATCATAGCCCATTCACGAGCTCTGTTAGATATTCTATGTAATATATTTATGTCCATTTTTCTTTTTAATTTAATATTTTTTCAGATTTTCACCGACGAACTTACTTCAAAATCATTATCCAGCAGCTTATTGGTTTATATAATATCAATTTGTTATATAAATTGCATCATATTTAAGTGTTCTAAAGACAAACCAAGCGATTAAGGATCAAATTGGCATTGCTTCAAATATATTTCGTTACAAAGACCAGGGCTTAATATAACATTTGATTTTCTTTGGCTTTTTAAAATTTCTTTTTTTAATAACCAATCTAAATCTAAAGTCCTGAGTCTGAATTGGTTCTCCCAGTTTTCAACCGAATGGAAGTTGGCGAGTATATCGTGGACCGATCAGCGATCCCTCTTCTGGTGTACCCAACACACCCATGGGCGGCTATTAAAAGTAAGAGAGAGGGCGTGACAGTTAATTTGAAAAGCCTTCGATCGTGTATAGTACAAGGTCATTCATAAAGCTTCCTTTCTATGAGCTCCCCAAGAGCGTATGAAAATTCTGGGATTTCTGGGCAGAACATATAGGTCCTTATTGTTGGACTTTGTTCGGACCCCAAGCCTTTGGATTCTGGAGTTCCTCAAGGCAACGTGTTATCACCTACACTGTTCCTTCGTATATCAATGATGTGCTGGATACACCCAGTATTCATTTGTTATGCCTTGCAGGACTCTCCTGGGAAAACGTCGAGGAGTTCTGAATATAAACTTGTGTCTTCTGTTGAGACTTCCTTAGAAAAGATTCCAGAGTTCCAGACTGAAACTTGTTCAAGTTTTATCCCCAGAAGACACAAATTTGCGCGTTAACCAATAAAAAATCCCTATTCCTCGTGTCATTGCTCTTCGAGAACACTCCTCAACGCCTTGCCAAGTATCGCAGTACAGGGCCGGAAATATCGAGCGATCGTACTGGGTGACTTAAAACGAGTTTTATTTTAAGCAGAGCAAAGCAGGAGGATCGTCTCGCGGCGGTAACGTACAGATGAAGCTTCGTTCATCTCGGTCATACAGCTGCAGGTTCGCTCAGTAACTGATTGTCTTTCCGCGGCCACAATAGAGACTATATTCTCCCAGGAGACAAAGATCTCAATCGTCGAGATAGACGAGCGTTCCGGGAATGCGAAGCTCGAAGAATTCGTCTAGAGGGGACCACTCTAGAAGCCATCTTTAGACTGTAGCATAAATCTATTTCATCTTTAGACCATCGGTCGCCTGCCACATCCCCCGAGATCGATAATCAATGAGTATTGTTATCGGTCCGAATACTGAGTGTCCGGACACCTCAGGGTTGCCGGTGTTACTACACCGATACTATAGACACCCAAATATTGACCCGGATGAGTCCATCCTTACAAATACGGGAGGTTATGCAGGGTGATGCAAGCAGGCGGATGGGAAAGATGAGTCCAGAAAGAATCCTGCTATCGACCCTGTCCTGAACGGAGGGATGAAATAAAAAATAATAAACCTTGAAGCATTTCTCGCAGTATCTGTAGAGCGGGTTGTTGTTGGTGTTCCTGCAGTGCGCGCACAGCCAGTAGTCGTGGAGGTCCAGCTCGCTGTCGCTGGAGGAGCTGGAGGCTGGCTCCGCGTCCGCCAGCAGGCAGCCCTCGTCGTTCAGGACCACCTCGATCACTTTCGTCTGGATTATCTCGTTCTGGAATTTAAGTTATATATTCAGTTTTGACTTTTGACATCTTACGTGACCGCTGGTATGATCATCTCTTTAGGGTCCTAAAAGATCAAATTTAATGATGAAATTTAACAAAAAGTCTATAAGTTATCGTGGGCGTAACAAATTTTAAAACAACTTCCTATGCGATTACGCATAAAGCACTGAACTGAACCGTGAGCGACTACTGGGTGAAGGAGTTCGTTACTCACATCGCTGACTCCGGTTGAGTCCTCAGGCAGCACTCCGTCCTCGTCGGGCTCCGTCACGGGCTCGTACTCCAGGCCGGTCTCGTCATCCCATTCTGTGTCACTGGTGTCTTGCACAAAATCTACAAACACCACACTTTTACACATCTTGACGATAAATAAAACGTAACCTTTGACCTTTCTTCTTTGACTGGTGAATCCTTAGCCGTATTATTTTTTTTTCCTTTTTTTTTTGTTTTAGTTTAGAGTTATTATATTTTTTTAACAAACTTTTCCAACCGGCAATTTTTTTTTGTTGTTTTTGTCATAATTGTATCTGTTTTTTTTTTTTTTCTTAAGTTTTTTTTTTATAACACTATTGTTTTATTCTTTTTAGTTATAAAATGCATAATACAATAATCACACCAACATTACAAACTTAAAACACCCGTCAAACTTACCACATACAGTAATATTATTTCACAACTCAAACAACAGTAAACTAAATATCAGAAAAAGTGAATCATTAAACAAAAAAAGCCAAAATTATATGACTAGAATTATTTAGTGGATTAATTGAATTAATTACAATTTATAAAAAAAGTTAAAATCATCTTATGAATATTACAAATTTATAAGCATTTATATTCACAAACAAACATTATTATCAATCATCAATAAATCCACTAAACTGAGTGAATCAGGCAGTATTATATGATGATTAAGTCTTCAGATGTGAATCCAAGCCTCGACAGAGCAGCACACAGGTCAAATATCTGACAATGTTACAGTATGTTAATATTATACAATGTTATCAAACAAAACAACAAAAACTTTATTACATTCTGTTTTACTTCATTTAAAAATAATACTAAAAAAATTTGAAACAAATTAAAAAATATATTTAATTCTTATTTAAGAAAAAGTTCTAACAATAAAATAATTACATAATACTATAACAAAAAATCTAAAATTTGCAGAATTGAGAGATATAAATAATTATAGGTGTTATATAAAAGCATAAAGTTATATAAAAACAATAAATTTATATTAGTTGATAAAATTAAGCAAATGCATGACATACATGTGCAGACAGGTTCCCACAAGTTCTTCATTGGTGTTGAGTCATTCAGTGAGTAAGACATATTATTGCAAGTATGGGCACACTTAATTATCTAATCTACAGTGCAATATTTGACCCCAAAAAAAAAAGCAAGCAAGCCTTTTTACAATCATAAATTAGCACACTATTTGGCCAAGCACTTAGAAAATAGTGTAATGATATGTCTGCTTAAACATCCAATAAATAGATTTCACTAAGAACCAACACTCCATTCAATGTTAGTATTTATATCTATATATGCTATTCAGAATGTCAGTAAGTTCTAGACTATTTCTACAAATTATTAATAATGGTTTACTTTAAAGTATACATGTACCATTTTTATAGACAAATATCATAAATATATAGCTTAGTCCATCCTAAATGAATCACTAATTACATGGAAATAATAGTGCTTAGACTGAATGATATTTGTAAACTGTGACTATACATATATATAATATTGTTTCATTAAAATTTACAATTATTTAATAAAATAAAATACAGTGTATAGTATTTGTACATACATACATACCAAGAATATATCTTTAAAGTTTTAGTTTTCATTTCACTTATTTGTTTTTTTTTATCTATATATATATAGAAGGATGTTTGTATATATGAAATCGATGAACTCAGAAACTATTGGACCGATGATTATGAAAATTGGTATGTATATGTATTTTTCCACGGAGAAGGTTTATATGGTATGCCCATTGATATAACTCGCCACCAGGCGGCGCTGTCAAATATAGACTTCCGCCCCGTTCAACCGATTGTCATAAAAGTTGGTATGACCATGTATGCTTCCTCGAAGAAAACGAATATGCTATGTCCATTGATGTGACTCGCCACCAGGCGGCGCTGTCAAATATCGACTTCCGCCCCGTTCAACCGATTGTCATAAAAATTGGTATGACCATGTATTTTTCCTTGAAGAAAACGTATATGCTATGCCCATTGAAGTAACTCGCCACCAGGTAAAGTAAGGGTTAGCCCAGCGAAGCGGGCTGGGTTCGCTAGTTATAATATAAGTATGATAAATAAATTATCCTTGTTATACATGCATGTATAATTCTTGGTTTAGTGATAAAATATATAATATAATATAAAATATATAATAAATATACATATATGTATAATTCTTGGTTTAGTGATAAAATATTTTTGCAGTAAACACATGCAGACTAAGTAATAAATGGCAAATATTGTCTGGGACTTATAATATTTACTTTATATACTTTATATCAATTGTTTAATATATCCTTTTATATAAATAGAATACGGAAGTTAACCCTTCAGCACACGGTCATGCAAACTTATTGTACCCCACAAGGCCCAGCGATTACGTAACGTTACGGGCGGCGCACTTGTAACCGGACACTTATATCAATAACAATTTTATTTATGTTTAAAGAAACACTAAAGTTACAATTCCTAAGAGCTATTGAGATTAGCTATCTGAATAACAAGAAACCAAAACATTTGAATGTTTATTTAATTTTGTGTAAGCATTTGTTTCGAGTGCATGTAAGCTAACACTGGCTTTATTTATATATACCGTCTTCCATGAATTAAAACATTTGAATATTGCTAAAAAGTTTTATTTCCTATCTTCTTTACAATATAATTTTATTAAAACAAACAAAAAATATGTATCTATTCTTTATAAAAAATATACATTTTCACAACAAACATTTGCTAAAAACTCGCTGATGAAGCGATTTCGCACGCGGTGTAAGTTTATTTTCAATTTTTTTTGTGAGTGTATTATAACGTATTACTCTTAATTTTATATATTTATTTATAGATACAACATTCAAAAATATAAATATGCCCTTATACATCGTTATACAAGTAATAGATTTTTATAAATCGGCTAAATATCTCAAAGGGTACGAAAACCTGTATAAATCATTAGGGTTTGGTTTTTAACAAGTTTGTGTACTATATATATATTTTTTTGGAGAACTAATACTTTTATGAATAAGGCGATGAAATTGTGAATTTATTGATGTATAACACTAACACACTTGTCTTGAAAAATATTTCACAAAACGTGTACAAAGTTATCGCTTTTATCGTCGGCGAAGTGAGGCGACACCATTGATGTAGGTCAAGTTTTTGTGTAAATACACTTATCGAATACGTCGTTTACAGGATGTTCTGTTTTGTATTCAAAATATTTAATTTTAATGTTAAGTAAAAATGTTTTAGTGTTTGTTCGCTTAGTCAAGGATTTGAAATGTTATGTATATAGTACACATATATATTATTATTATACATACATATATACATATATAATTAAATTTCTAATTAATATTATAATAAAAATTAATAAAAAATATAAGTCTAAATATATCAAATTAGTAGTGACTAGTAGTAACTTGTATGTACACGCCGAAAGAGATATATATATATATATATATATATATATATATATATATATATATATATTTAATTAATAATTAATAAATATATGTAATTTAAATATTACAATAATTACAACATTATTATATATATATATATTTAAATTAAAAAAAATATATATATATATATATATATATATATATTTAAATTAAATATATATATATATATATAATAATTATATAATATAATAATTACAACATTATATATATATATATAGAATGTTGTAATTGTTGTAATTATTGTAATATTTAAATTAAAAATAAAACAAACAAATAATATAAACATTTTAAATTAAGATATATTATATATAAAAACAAAAGCCCGCCAATCCGAACTAACAAACACTAAACATTTTTAAAATTACACTAAAATCTAATACGCCAACAAAAAACAAGAACATGCTGTCTAAAACCTGCACTCAATCGCCATTTTGAAAACACGCACACTTACAAGAGATGTGCATATGTTTGAGTGTAATTTTAGCACTTGCATACTTTTAGAAGAAAATAAAGAAAAATATAGTTTCCAGTCAAAAACTTTAAATAAAAATAGGTTCTAGACTATTTTTTCTATGAGAATCGGTGTTTCAAAACTTAATTAGCCTAAGAAATATACTCTAATTTATTTTTAGAAATCCGAATTGCGGGATTTGTTTACCAAGAGGTTAATTATTTGTTTTATTTTTATTCATTTAAGCACAAAAATAACGGTAGATATAACTCATATAAGATAACAAAACTATCTAGTAAAGATAATAAGCAAAACTTACCGTTTCTACAACTTAAATTCTCAAATAATCACAATTATACACAAATCTCAAACAAGGGAAACGTTACTCAAAAACCGCTACATTAGAATGACGTTTGTTTTTTTCTTTTCCACTAAATGAATAAAGGTAAAGTATTTATACATTCAGCCAGGTCTTTGTTTATGGTATAAAGTTATTAAAATAAAATAAAAAACAATCTTTCTATTCAAGAAACCGATATTACAGGAACCACAAACATTGACTTCATATGAAGTCTTGAGTTATCGTAGGTGACTAGGCTTGGGGCTTCATATGAAGTCTATGATACCTGAAGGGCATATATGTATAATAAATGTTGTTGTAACTTTAGTACAAAGTAGAGATGCGCCGAACATATTTATTTTATTATTCCTAACCTACAATTAGTATTTATTATAGTCGACATTTATTTTGAGCCTTAAATCAGCATTTATTTTTAAAGCTCGAAACAGTATTTTTGAACCACTAATCAACATATTAAATATTTGTTCCTCTGGCCTGAAGCCACATGTAACTAGGGTTGCCAACCATCCTTTATAATAAAGTATTCAGCTTTATTTTTGGAATTTATATTTTACTTTTGCATACAATTTTTAAATTTCCCAGCTCTACTGCAATGCATAAAACGAAAAACTGATTATGGGATTTATGGGTAAGTAATTAACTATTTAACATATAAGTTGATGGAAATGATTTATAATTGATAAACTAAATGTATCTAACATTTTATTCAGTCAGTCGGTCAGTCAGATGTTAATGTGAATCTGTCAAATGAATTTAATAAAGTTACCAGTAATTTCCACGTTTTTTTTTAGGAGCTTTAATTTATGACAAAATCAGTAATTTCCACTTTCCACTTTGTCAAATAAAGAACAAAATGATAACTGAGGTTAAATTTGAACATTTTGAAATGGTTATAAATTGAAATAGAAATTAACTGTTTATATATTTAAATTTTGATTGTCAAACAAGTTTTGGAAAATAGTAAAAAAAAAAAAATTTTTTGATTGTGCTAAAAGCACACAATATTACATTTTTTTTTTCAAAAAGAGTTAGCAACCCTACATGTAATGTAGATTTTAGAACCTGTATATGGAAAGAAACAATGAAATAGTAAACCGAATAGTATTCGGCGCATCTATAATACAAAGTTATAGTTTAAAAGTTTTTGACCTATTTAATAAAATAACAATTTATTATAATAAGTAATAATCTCAAGCAATTATCCATATTCATACCAGTTTCTTTGCCTTGGATGCTGAAAATAGTCTCCGTGGAACAGCGTCGACTCCGTGAAGCTTCTGAAACACCAATCAAAAGAATTGTTCAATTTTAAATATTATATATGGAATTTGTTCACATTCTCAAAGTACTCACTAGTTAGTATTTTGACTTTGTTTCAAATTTTATGCTAAATAATTGAAATACATATTAATATTATAATTGATATGGCATTGCATGACAATTGCATTAGGGTTCTAAAGCTTTATAACTAGTCAAATCAATCTACTATCAACTGATTAGGAGAAAATGATAAAGACATCTCTAGAAAAATTACAGTAAAAAAACTTTCATTTGGTTATCTAATCTTATTACTAATAATCGTAATACATACAAACATGTATATTTATATATTAATTGATATAGATTATACAATAATATACGTTATTCATTACAATCAAATGTACTATCCTAGTTTGTAAACATTCTTTTTTATTGTTACTTATTTATTTAACAACATAGGGGTATGAATGTTATCCATATGTAGTTATACATATTTATGTAGTATTATGCACAGAATACAAGTAACATTCAAGAAACTATAGTAAAAATAATTGAAGATACTATTTCAGGGTTGTAAAAAACAGCTGATTTATTTAAAGCAACGGAATAATAAATCATCTAGTAAACATTAAGTTATGACAATATTATCGTAAGCCAGTATATGTCTATATAATATAAAGATCCGTCTACTATAATGTATTTTAGTACAACGTACAATGTAGGTTGGCCTTCAAGATACAAGAGGGCGAAGCTTATAGTTTTCCAAATAATATTAATAACTTATACACTTTAAACAATACATACCTGAAGAATACGATGCTGTTGTATTCATAATATGTACGCAACACAAATAATCTGTTAGGAGTATTCAGATTTGTACTCCTTCAATTCCTTTTAAAACAATTTTATTATAAGCTTGGTTGAAGTTTGAACTCGTTTGGACTAGTCGTTCATAAAGTAAGGCAATTTCAAACATTCAAGTTGAGGAGCAATTATAAAAAGTAAATGCGGTGAATTCTATTGGTTGTTATACCTGACAATAAACAAAAACTACCAATGATAATTTAACCGCCTTTTCATAGCCAATGAAAACACGACATTTTGTTCCAGCGTGGAATGTGAATTCGTAAATCGTAATTATGCCATGGAGCAAGATCCAAGAACATCATCATTCAACATAGTCAAGAACAATATTTAAACTGTTGCCATATATAAAAAATATTTTTTATAACAATAAAAATTATTGTTTTGAATTTGGATATACTTATTATCGACTATTTGTTACGAAAGTATTTAGGTTAATATTATTTAAATTATTATCACGTATTTCAACTAATGACAAAATATTTATGTAAAAATACATTGAATACTCTTTAATCAGGGCTACCATTTTAAAAATATTTATTAGTTCATGCTTTATGGTCGAATGTCAAGAGTGAAGAGTCCAAAACTTCCTTTTCCTTGTGGCATGGTGTAAGCATAAGGTGAGTTGTTCAATAATGTGAAATTAACTTAGTTTACTGCATAATATTGTGTAATTTTTATAATATAGTATTGCGGGATTCAAAAACTATTGTAGAAAACGTTGTACATTTGAATTATTGTGTTTTTGTCGTTTGCTTCAAGAAATTGTTGCACGTGTGCGAATCTTTAGTAGGGTTAACCTGAATCAAATAATGTTTAGGTGGTTATGAGTTTATTTACTTATTGAGAAATATTCTAAAGTGAAATACTAAAGAATTTAAAACTTTCTACATCAATACAAATCACCATAGCAATTGATTAGGTGACAATTTTGTTGTAGTTGCCGTAAAAGCAACCACAATGCCGCAGAACGAATACATTGAGCGCCATCAAAAGCTATATGGTAGGAGGCTTGACTATGAAGAGCGGAAACGCAAGAAGGAGGCCCGAGAGCCTCATAAGAGAGCCGAGAAGGCACGTAAATTACGGGGTATCAAAGCTAAGATCTTTAACAAAGAGAGGCGCAATGAAAAGATCCAAATGAAAAAGAAGATCAAAGCCCACGAAGAGAAAAATGTAAAACAAAACACAGAAAAGGTAGCCGAGGGAGCTGTGCCTGTCTATCTACTAGACAGAGATGTTCAATCCAGGGCAAAGGTCCTCTCTAACATGATCAAACAGAAACGAAAAGAAAAAGCGGGTAAATGGGATGTGCCAATACCCAAAGTCAGGGCCCAGGCGGATGCTGAAGTTTTCAAAGTGTTAAAGTCTGGTAAATCTAAAAGGAAAGCTTGGAAACGTATGGTCACTAAAGTCACATTTGTCGGTGAGAACTTCACAAGAAAACCACCAAAGTTTGAAAGGTTTATACGACCTATGGCTTTACGGTTTAAAAAAGCACATGTAACACATCCTGAGCTGAAAGCTACATTCTGTTTACCAATCATTGGTGTAAAGAAGAATCCTAGTTCTCAGATGTACACAAGTCTAGGAGTTATCACAAAGGGTACAGTCATAGAAGTAAACATCTCTGAGCTAGGTTTAGTAACACAGGCCGGTAAAGTTGTGTGGGGAAAATATGCTCAAGTCACCAACAATCCTGAAAATGATGGAGTCATCAATGCTATTTTATTGGTTTAAATTGTATTTCATAATTTGCCGCAATAAACATATTAAACAACTTTATTTGTATTTATTTCTTATCAAGTTTACTGCTTCTAATAATTAAATTTCAAACAGCATAGTACAGTACAGTAATAGTAATCAAGTAATTGTTATTTTTATAAAGATTATATTTGAAATATTGCTACTTTGTATTTTTAAAAGGTGTCTTATTATGTTTTATGAGTGAAATAATTTATTTAATTATTATGATTTCACTATGAATCTAAGCTTCTGGATGTAGGATGAACATGCCAGAACATTTATATTCAGCAATACATAATCAAATGTGTATTTTAATCAAATATTAATCTACAGATATAAGTAATAAATTGTAGGTTGATCTTAAAAGTTTGATATTCCATTTAATGTGATTTTTCAATGTATCTATTTATTCCTAAGGAGTCAAGATGCAGATTTTCGTGAAAACCCTCACGGGGAAAACCATCACACTCGAGGTTGAACCCTCGGACACCATCGAAAATGTTAAAGCCAAAATTCAAGACAAAGAGGGAATACCTCCAGACCAGCAAAGGTATGTTTTCAATATTTTTTTTAATAACTATCTACTTGTTTAATAACTTACTATTTTTAATTACAACCAATGGATTTACAACAAATTATAAATGCTCTGCTTCAGATTGATCTTTGCTGGAAAACAGCTAGAAGATGGTCGGACACTTTCGGACTACAATATCCAGAAGGAGTCCACCCTTCACTTGGTGCTTCGACTTAGAGGAGGCGCCAAGAAACGTAAGAAGAAGAATTACTCCACCCCCAAGAAGATCAAGCACAAGAAGAAGAAGGTCAAACTAGCTGTACTCAGATTCTACAAGGTGAAACTTACATTATTATTATTATTCAAAAGATTCAAAATTCAGTTCCAGAAACTAATAAGGAGTTGTAGTAAAACAACAAACAATCAAATCAGTCTCCACAAATAATTAACTTCTGCTGCTACAAGATATCAAAAAACTATTTTATCAAATAAGTATCTTAAAAGCATCAAACATGAAAAGTAGATTCAAATATAACTTGACCAACGTTTGTCATTTATGTTTGTGAGTGATATGGACATTTTGAATCATGACTCGGACAAGTTCTAACATGAAATAACTACTTCTTATCTAACATAACTGCAACTTTGGTTTGTTTAATTTTCCTACTGTGTTCAGCAACAGATGGTAATTATAGCATATCATGATTGCTTTGTCTTCAGGTGGACGAGAACGGCAAGATCCACCGTCTGCGTCGCGAGTGCACGGGCGAGCAGTGCGGCGCCGGCGTGTTCATGGCCGTCATGGACGACAGACACTACTGCGGGAAGTGCCACTCCACCATGGTCTTCAAGGACGACGAGAAATAATTTAGTATTCTAAGAACACCCGGCTCTATCGCTGTGTATGATGGATTTTAATAAATCTTGACACAGTGTCTGAGTTATGTTTCTTGTTTTATTTTTGGTTGGAGTATGGGTAAAGTCCTTTTTGCTATTTTTCATAACTAGAATATTGGTTGTCCTGGCTTGTCTTTACAGTGTGTGAGTGTGTATGTGCTTGTGAATGTGTATATGGACTTATGTTTGTGCGTGTGTGTGTGCGTGCTAAAATTGAAATAAGTCTATGATTACTGGCTACTCTCATGCATCACTTAATAATCATATTCAGTTAAAATTATTGTTGGTCTAATAAAGATTCTTTTTACGTCTAAGATTCAAATGGGACACCAATTTTCAATTTACAAATATTACTAACCAATTATTTATAATGATAAGCCTATTTTAGAACCATCATAGAGTAATGGTTTTAGAATTATAACTTCTTTTTATAAAGTTATGGTGGCGTTCATCAGTAAGTGGTAAGTCCAATAAATATCTTTAATGAATCCTTTGTTTTATTTTTACTCCAAATATTCTTTAAAAAATATATTTCTGACGAAGTGTTTTACAAATAGATTTTGACTACGCACCGAACTATACACACGTACTCATGTATAGTACGAGTATAATAAGTAAAACATATTTTGATAGTTCCAAATAATTTGAAAGTTCAAAAAATATATATTTTTTAATTTGATTTATTTTTTACCATAACACACATCTTAAATGTAATATTATATAATATACTGTCCCGAACATGCACACTGCGGTGCCTTCTACTCGATCTCTTGAACGAGAATAGCTAGGTCATCAGGGCGTTGTGTTAATATGTTACCTCCGGAAATTTTATGCTACCTTAGGTACACTTTGGTAGCCGATACTGGATCTCCTAGACGAGTAGATCAGAATGCTCTGAATCAAGACTTGATGCAAATTTATAATTATTCTTAACTAAGAATCTATTTAAAAAAAGTAAATAAAATACACATTATTATACTACTAACCGCTTCCCGTATAATTTCTAATACCTTGTCGTGGCGACGCGAGTATTGACCCTTATCTAGAAGTACCCTACACCCTACTAATAGGTGTTTCGCGGTTCCAATTGCCTCCCCACAGATGTTGCAAGACTTTTCGGTGGCTTTGCCCCATCTTACTAAATTACTTTGATCTGAGAGAATCATTTGGAATGCATTAAGATAGAATTTTAATAATGCTGGGGACCTGGTGAATCATAAAATAAGGTGCGCCACTTCAAAGCTAGTGGAATACTAAAAAGAAATTATAAAAATTTACCCGAAAAGGGTATGTTTATTAATCTCAAAATTATCACTAAAAAACATTATGTATTTCTTTCTGTCACACAAATATTACTCAATCACAAACAAATGCTTATTTTCATTATAATATAAATAATTACAAATAAAACTTCATACTGAATTAAAATATTTTATTCAATACTGAGAATAGAATTGTCTGACTTATAATAACATCTTGTCTATTGGGATTTGTGCATCTACCCTCATCCAATACATCACAAACTTTGGCAAGATCTCACGGATCTAAATGCACTCTAAACTAATAGGAATCTACTTAATACATTATACCATCAGATCATTCAACACTTGGAATGAATTAATCAACTAAAACCCAAACTTTGTACAAAAAATCTAATAAATACATCAAATTATAAAATAAACAGCACCGGTACAGTGTTAAACAACTAAGAATTCATTTTACATATAATAACCTCTAATAAAATTTATTTACTTACTTTAATATTTAATTAACGATAGATTTTTCAAACATTGCATTATGAAATTTAAATTCACAGTTATATTTAAAATAGAGAACTTATTTGATACTTAGTATACAACATTTACAATATCGTAAATAGTAAATAAATTAAACATTTTCATGTACGTATATAATCCGGTTACAAAATTAACGTGTTAGATCTTATAGCTATAATTTATTGGACAAAACTGACAAAGGTGTTTCACGAACTGGCATAATTTTAATAATAAAAAGGACAGCATAAAATTATAAAAATAATCACTGCAATTCTGAATATAATATCTTTTAACAGTTCCTGTAAGAAAAAAATAACTAAGAAGTATGTTTTACCGAATTAAAATGAATTGTATGAAGTATGTAGCAGTCATATTTCAGAAGGCTACAGAATGAACAACCGAACAAAATATATTAAAATTATAAACGATATTTAGTAAGCTTATAGATAAAACAAAACCGGAAAGTATTTTGTAAAAGATATATATTTAATATTTTAAAGTGCCGTAAATTCAATATCTTTAGGAATATTAATATTTTTATTACTCTGTATAAATAGACAATATAACATAATATTATATGCAATGTTCATAATATTTACACATTTTAATGGAATGGAAACCAGCCATTTCATTTGAACATCGAGGCTCGCAGCACACATTACTAAGGATTTGTCCAAGCACTTGTGCGCACAAGCACGTACGAACACACGCACGCTCGTACACGCACACAGACAAATCTGAAACACTAAATTAAATTTAGTAAATGCATGTGTCTCGTGTGCTCCGAGCCTAAATGTACTCTTAAAATATAACTTAATTTAAAAACTATTGAATTTAACACAGATAACATTTCTTTTCCTGAAAAGCATAAAGTGAAAAAGATGTAATGTCTCATTATTTTTGTGTAAAAAATGTTTTTAAAGTAGGTATTTATTTTCTTTTAGATACTATAATGTCATCTACAGTATACTTGACTTTGATATTGGATTTCTATAAATAAATGTGAATTATAGGATAAGGAGACAATTAGCATGATTAACTACAAAGTAATGAATATTTTTACAATGTCCAGTCAACATAATCTATAATGGGCTAACATTTATACACTAGTCCTATAAGTATAATTATGGAATATTCAACGTATCTATAAATTAATAAAATAATTAAGTACAACCGAAAATAATATCTTTTCTGAAATTTTAATAATTTTGGTGTTAGTAACGTATCATACAAATGACCACCCACCACGTTGTGTGGTAGGTGGTACCATCTCTAGACCTCGTGGTTCAGAGTTCCTCCCGTGATTCCGTCTCCTGCTCCGCTCTCTCTAATGCAGGTTTTATGGTCTCTAGCAGAGTTTTTAGAGCTTGCTCGGTCTGAAACAAATTGTTAATGTATTGATTGATATCATATATTACATACATTTATATTTTGAAATCAGTCATTAGATGAATATTCGTTGTATTTTAAATTTTTTCGTGATAAATAATAATTGTGATATTACAATGGAGTTAGATTATAATGAGAACCGAAATCGCTTCCCGCCGTCTGTCCCTATGTACGCTTTTTTTTTATTCTCTAGGTCAATGTTTGGCTACATTCCACCTGATGTAAAGAGGAGATGTAGTCATAATCGGTAAGGAGCATTAACCTAGCAACCTGTTCACTCTTCTCTTGGAGACACCCACATTGTATTTGGCCGTAAATATCGACGCAGGCAAGCTGGTTCTAGTCCTTCGCTGTACGAATTAAAAAAAGACGAAGCAAAACGCTTCGTTCGGTCAGAGGGAATGACCACAACGTAACTATGGATACCTGCCGTGCGTCGGAACTTCCGGTATTGGAAGGAGGACGGCGGAATTAACTCGTCTAATTCCTGCTCACAATTCCTTCTACGCCTGTGTTCAAGGCTGTGGAGATTTGCTTCAACCAGTTCGCAGTTCTGTGCTCATCGCTCAATTGAGTCCAGAACCGCAAGATGAGACTTTGCCGCACCAGCAAATATGTGACCACAGTACACAGACACGACCGGATCTGTGCTTTGTATAATACAAGTAGCTGTCCCGGTGTACAGTACTGTTGGATTTTCGCAAGAACGGCAAGCTTTCCTGCTGCTGCTCTTGTTCTGGACTTAATGCACCGACCAAAGTTTAGGTTCGAGGAAATCTTTAAGCCTAACAACTGAAGCCGTTCACTGTACTCTATGGATACATTCTGGAAAGTAGGAGTCAAGTTGAAAGGGCTCCTTTTGGCGGTGAACAGACACGTCTGCGTTTTGGTGGCGTTGAATTTGACAAGATTAACATTGATCCATGCGAAGACTGCCTGAAGTTTGTAATTCAAACGTTGAACAATGGCTTCTCTTCCAGACTGTACTTGATCTTTACTAGCAGAGTACTCAGAGTACTTGGTACATATTTTTCTAGAACTGTGCTGTCGTCTTCATACCCATAGATACCGGGCTTCAACGGAACTTAAATATGCAGTTGAAATAGAGTTACAGAAAAAACAGATCCCTGAGGCACTCAGGCATTTATTGTCAGGGGTTCCGTGAAACACCGCACAAAAAGAGGGTTTAACAAATAAGAGGGTTTAAGATATATAGTAAATGTATGTCTTTCTAGTAACAATTTTTTTATACATTATAAATTAATGTGTAATTTCCCATATTTTTATACAAGATATTATAGTGCAGTGTAGTGTTAAATACTAATAATGTGTATACATGCATATATGTGTGTGTGTGTGTGTGTACCTGTAGTAGATGTCCCACAGTGCGGTGTAGGGCGGCCCGCCAGGCCAGCAGCTGTCCCCGCTGCCTGGCGGCGTGTGTCTCCAGGGCGCGCGCCCAGGCCGCCGCCTGCGACTCACTCAACGAACTCATCCTGGACACCGGGACGGACATTAAATAATGATGACTAGTTAACTAGATAACCGTTTGATATCTCAAGCAATTCCTTTGTAAAAAATTCTTATTTAATATTATGTTTTATCCTATTATTCCTTAGAAAATATTGTTATTAGATTAGTAATATTTATTTTATTTCTCATTTTTGTTATATATTACCACTCTTTTATTTTGGGTTTGTTATGCACCTTGATGTGTTTCTGTTTATTTGAGGGCTTGCTGGATGAGAATGCTTGTGGCATTCATTATGCTTGCCTTTGCAGGGTGTGTGCAAAAATGTATAAATAAATAACTTGTGGAGTTGCGGTGACATGAACCGTTTTAACTAGACTAGGAAGCGGCATCAGTACCCTTAGAACGGCGACTGCCATCGGTGGCCCGATCATATTACAATATAATAATATCTGGATAATATGATAGTAGCCGAGGGATTCCTATCAGTTTGCTACCACCGTCCTCGGTGTTTATACAAATAAAAAAATGGTAAATCGATGTGATTTTACATCGACATAGACGCCGGAAGTACAATACCTGGTGTGAAGATGGTCCAGATCGAGTCCCGTCCGCTCCTCGTGGTACAGCTTCCAGTACAGCAGTGCGTTGAGGGCCAGCAGCAGCAGCAGCGCCAGCGCCAGCCAGCGAGACCGCGGCGGAGGGGGCGGGGCGGCGGGGCGCGCGCCCGACACGGCGCCCGGGGACACGCCCACCGCGGGGGGCGCCAGCGGGGACACTGCGGGTGCGACGGGCGAGGTTTATTACCTTTTTAGTATTTCCTTCACCGGTATTGGAGTACTAAATTTCTAAATTTTCCTTATAGACGAAACGGCCTCGCGAACCGCATGAAAACCGGTTTTGGGGTTTAAAATGGAACTAAACGTAGATCTTAACCCGTAGTTCTGTTGTAAGCTATCTACTGTAGGGTGTCTCAGTAGATAGGGAGTGTAAGGCACATCAATCAGTGTAGTGGTACCGTCGTGTCTCCTGCGGCGGCGGGAGCGCGCCTGTGGGGCGGCCAGTGGGCGCGAGGGGCGGGGCGGGCGGGCGGCGCCCATCAGGCGGGCCTCCAACATGCGGGCAAACTCGTCTAAGCCTCCGATGGCGTTCTTTTCCAGGAATGCTGAGGACGAGAGACAGTCGGTGAGACGACGGTGCGGTGTGAGTGTGTCACCTCTGATGAGCTGCTACATGGTCTTGTCGCAGTGCACGAGACCATGTGTGCCAGCAGATAACGCTCTCTAGTAGGCGTAGACAGTAGTGTGCGTGCACGTGGCTGAGTGTGCGTGGGTGTGCGTGCGTGTGTATTTCTGTGTGTGCGTGTATCACCTTTAACAAGCGGCCACATGGTCTTGTTGTAGTGCACGTGTCCGTGTATCGCCAGCAGCGAGCGCTCCCCTCGTCGTCTGAGGCAGTAGTGCACTCGCACGCTGAAGTAGTCGGCGTATGGTATGCCGGCGTTCTCGCTGGTGCAGTCGATGGAGTACAGCGAGCCAGGGTTGCTGCACTTATTCATGACCTGGAGAAAGTTCAGTTTTCGGTTTTTTATCGTTATCGGGCCTAGCAAGCAAGGTAGCATAAAGACGCTAGAGGTTGGGTCTCGTATGACAAAATTGTAAATCCTATGAACGCGACATATTCGAACAGAATATAAAATATATTGTTATCAACCTGTTACAGTATCGATAAAATTTTAAAAAGTTAATTTAATTTACCTGGGTCTCTGTGACGTGCACCTCCTTGGGTCCCATGGGTCCGGACTTGAGCCCCAGCGTGTAGCTCACCTGCCGGCTCTTGAGGCCGTTCTGCGGCTGCCACGGGTTCTACACATCCACGGACATAAATAAGACTTTTCAGTCATTAATAATCTAGGTGTTTATCAACTGTTGATCGTCAGTTTTATACAAAACATTTTCAAAACTACCACCGTTTTGGAAAAAATAATTACAACAGACTTCAGAACAGCTTTCAATACAGTTATATTTTCAGTTAAATAAGAATAAACCAGACAATTCCGCTGAATTTTGTGGCGAGCTCGTCTTGTCTTTGGGAATTATGTTTCCGAGCTGGTGGTAGTTTTGACAATAAAAAAAGTTTTTAATAAAATTTATTTTCAATATTTTTTTATTTGATAGAAACTCAGCGGGAATGTTACTTTTCTTTAAAGTAAAACTTAAATTCTAAATAATACATAAAATTAGTTCAATTAGCTATCAGTATTCTTATGTAAATATTTAAAATTATCCAACTGGCGACCAAAACTATATAAATTTGATTAAACTTTAATTTATCTCGTAAAAACCCTAATCAAACTCTAATCGCTTTAAGCAAAGTTATATATTTATTCAGAATTTTATTGAATTTAACATAGCTTTCAATGTTTATTTATACTGCAAAATTTGAAACATTGGTTAGGATTTTCAAAAGAAACCTAATAGATGTCACCACCGTCCCGATAAAGACGTGCCTTTTGCTCTCTAACTCTTTCCTGGAATTATGGAATTAACATTAATTACCTGTACATAGTCCGTGGTGCCCCGGGCCGCCAACAGTTCCAGATTGAACTTGGAATTAGTGAACATCATGGTGAACAGCTGGTCGATATTGAAGGGAAACTCTTGCTGCAACAGCACCTTGCCCTCGTGAGAGGCTGTGCATTTTTCTTCCTCACCATTACTGGGGAATTCATGAAAATAAGTCCCATGGATTGCTGGGTTAACAACCGGATTGTAATACTATTTAACCGGGGGTTTTTTGATGTTGCAGCCCGCCAATCTAATGCCATGTGGTGACCTTCGAAACATGGGCTAAATAATGAGAAATTGTAGAAGGCTTGGTACCTTGAAAGAGGAGGAATGGAGACAGTAGGACACAAGTAGAGAAAGATTAGGAATTAGGGTTCCCTCAAATTGATTCAAAGACATCATACCTGTTATGTTTGTCGGGTTCACTCTCGCTGGTGTCTGACATGTCGGTAGGCAGCGTATCCCCCGCCTCCTCACGGAACTCGGAGTTACCATTAGTTACTGTAAATAAATTATACCAGCTTAGCAAACAGTCGTCGTCATTCGGATAAATACCTTTGGACTGACTAAACATGTTGCTATTAAGCGCTCGCTTGCCTTATATACTACAGCAGACATCAACATTATCTATATACATAACAAAATAGGATACATTTATAAGTGTTATGTACATGAGACATTTTTTATTAACTACTTGTCTCGTTTTTTGTTGGCGCGAAATATGATTTGATTAAGGATTATGGCCCCTGTCAATAAAATACATTTTTTAATTAAGAAAATTCTCACATTTTATAGATATAAATAAAACCACAATGATAGGTTTTAGCTATAAATACGATAAAACTAAAATTGTATGGATTCTAAACTTATGATAAGCAGGGTGGGGAGGGTGGGGGTAGCAGATAAAGTCACTGACAACAGTTACTTACAAGTAATAAAACATGTATAATATGATTGAATTATGTTGCTTCATTACTATTAACGAAATATCGAACTCGATTAATCGTAACACGATTATATATGAATACTATCTTACATAGTTCCCGATAGATGGCGTGGTTCATAAAATTATTGTGTTATTTTTGGAGTAATCTTGGCCTCGTATTAACTATAATTAGTACAGAAATGTAAACACTAAACTAACACTTCAATTCCTACACTACACTAACATTTTAATACTTCCTATATATCATATTCAATTGAAATTTAAAATTGAATATTTAAAAGATTTTAAATACAGAAAAATGTCATCTAAATGTCACTGAACACTCTCGCAGCGTCGTGTTGCCCAAACTGTCTGATAAAATATATTTTGGTATAATTATAGAGATTGTCGCTTTATACATTATTTTGTTTTGAAATAAAATAGATTACGTTTTAATATCATCAAACAAAACTACTTAACAAGTAAGTTTATCTTGTTTATTTTTTTTTTTTTTACGAAATTAAGTTATTGAATTTTTGTTATTATTATAATAGGTAGTTATTTTTTTTCAATTTTAAACTGATAGTAGATTGAATTTACACAAAAAAATAGCTCGAATATAAAACTTATTTACCTTCTTCAGCGACCTCACATTCTCCATTCACAAATTCTCCAGGCCAAAGTGGAGAAGTTTCACTGTCTACGTACACATAGTCCCCCTCGATCCTTTCGCTCAAATTTTCTCCACGATTATAACAAGCCATTATTAAACGAAACATTAAACTAATGAAGTAAGTGTCCCACATTATTAGACATCGGTCATAACAATCTTATTTATTAATTTATTAAATTTATTAATTTATTATATTTTTAAATAAGATCAATCTCCTTTGATTGCTAAACACGAACTGACGAAACATTGAGCAGAAGATAGTTTATATATAACGCACACTTACTAGCGTAAAAGTAATTTTGTAATGATTTAGTTTTTTAAACAAATAAATCATTAATTGAAAAATGTTTAATTAACGATATCTAATTAATTAGTAATATTGATACATGTCTGTTTATGTGTTTATTTGTTCTAAATTTTTTACGGTGCCGTACCTAAAGGGTAAAAACGGAACCTTATTACTAAGACTTCGCTGTCCGTAAGTCTTTCTGCATTTATATCTCATAAACTGATAGCTAGACAGATGAAATTTTTACAGATGATGTATTTCTGTTGCTGCTATAACAACAAATACTAAAAACAGAATAAAACAAATATTTTGGGGTTGTCATACAACAAACATGATTTATTTGATCGATATCAATAACGACAACAGGTAGACGATTGAAATTATCATAAAATATTTAGTTGATATATTCACTTTAAGCGCTAATGGTTGGTGTGGCGCTAATTGCTCAGATAACATATACTTAGCTTTTGTTATTCACTATCAATGGAAAACCGAAAAACTTACACACAAACACTCACTCACAATAGCTTAAACATGATACCGATGTTTACTTTAACCAAGTTCAAAAGAATGTGATTCTTAACGCGAGTCTTATTTCCGGGACTTCCCCTAAAGTTAAATCTTTAACTCTCGCATTCAAAACGATTTCGGGGAACTCCCGAACAATGTTCTAAGAGTGTTTATTCTCATTTTGTATTCGCATAGTTCGCCTACGCCTTTAATTAGATTTAACATCGCATTCCAAGTGTAACTTAAAACCTAAACGATCTTATCCGTTGGTTCTTATACCAAAGTACTGCTAGTACTTAGAAAGAGTATACTATAATACATACATATATAACTAGTTATCTTCTATTGTATTCACACAATGAGACAAATATATGGTTAAAACATGAATATAAATTAGACAGGACATGGCACCATTCGGTTGACTTTTTTTTTCGTTTGTTTATATATATATTATATCTTGACAACTTCTCTTGGAAATACTGAGTCATTAGAAAAATTATTATAGTTGGTTTTATTCCGTAAAAACATTTTAATTGTTTGCAAATTGTGGTTAAGTATTTATTTTAGGTACTTCCATTGATAAACCGGTTTATTTTAAGCGTTTATTGAGATTATTTTGACATATTAGTTATTTTACACATATTCTACTGGAATTACATAGTATACCACTATGAAACTTTCAGCTACTATTCACACTAAAACTCGTGAAGAAGAAGGGTGGTATCAAATGAGGGTTGCAAACTATACTGTTAAAAATCGTATTATACTGTTCTTCACTACATTATACTATTTACTGTTAAACAAAAATAAAGTATCTAAAATATATACATGTTTATAGATATTTTTAAAGATCTAAAATACGTTTTAAGAATCATGCTGGAATGAATGCTTTCCACCTTAGTATTAAAAGTTTTTTCAATAATTAATACAAGAGGCGGGAGGATAGATATACGAGTAACTATTAATATAATAAAAAAAGGAGAGCTTTTCTACCTTGGTTGGTCACCTGGCTAGGAATAATCTGGATGAACCAGGGGTCTCTTCTGGGTCAGCCAAGCTAAAACACAGGTCATCCCAATCCCTACATCGCGGGGAAACAGTTCCGAGGGCCAAGCCCTACCAACACTCCCGATCATTTTCCCGCTCTCTCCCTACGGGGGTCATGAGTGAAGAAAGCAAGATGACTGACTGACTGACTGAGATCTCGTCGGCTCATACTATTGCAATTTGTCAGATACTTAACAAGTGCATTTAGCGTCCTAACAAAATACACCTTATATATAATTTAATACTTGGTATAATTTAATACCTTATATATAATTTAATACTTGGTATAATTTAATACCTTATATATAATTTAATACTTGGTATAATTTAATACCTTATATATAATTTAATACTTGGTATAATTTAATACCTTATATATAATTTAATACTTGGTTTATCACAACTGTATATCAAAATTTACAATTCTTTCATAAATCTCGTTTAAATCTTAATGTGAAGCCGAAAAATAAATACCGATAATTATATCTTTTACTAATGTTCAAAATGTATTTGTTTTTGGATTTTATTATTGTATTTTATTAATCCTGCATTATCTATTTATTAAGCTCTTAATTATTAAAACTGTATTAGATAATAGAAATAATTAATATTTTATGTGTCTATACGCAATCTTATCTTTACTATCTTTTGAAGTTATAAATGCTTTCTAAAACTTCTTAGCTTTTAATTACTTAAATATTTTGGTTTTTGAAACAAATTTACAACCCCATTTTCAAGAACCTGTGAGTGTGGTAGTGAGTTGTGAAGGATGAGTGTGAGGGGTATGGGTGGGGGAGGTGGGAGAGGGGTACGAGTGAAAGGTGTCGGTGAGTGGTGAGGTTGAGGGGTATGGATATGTTTTAAAGGCGAGGGGTATGGGTGAAAGGTGTGAGTGAGAGGTGTTGGTGGAGGAGGAGTGTGGGCTAGGGGTGAGGGTAAAATGCGGTGTACTCACGAGGGTAGACGTGCGCGCCTGCGTCACCCAGCTCCACCGATGACGAGTCAACAGCCTCCTGCACACACAGATTGACATACACTTACATATTAACAAAATCAATTCTAAAATATTTTTTATTTATCACTTTAGTCGTTTAGATAGAAGTATTAATGACGGGTTCAGATTGGAGAATTTATTCCTTAGATGTAAATCTCTCTTGAAGAAATAATGAAACCGGAAGCTCTAAAGATAAATAGAAATAACTAAACTTATAATATTTTCTCACATTATTATTAAAACACTATTTTGAGCATGAATTATTAATAAAAGTCTCACAGCAAGAACCATAACTGTATCATCCAATAGGAATAGTTTAAATAATAACTAGTTCACGATACATTAGTACATACGAACTATATTGTTATATATATTAGTGTACTTATTAGTGCTGTAATTATAACACTTATGATGAACATACCGACGGGAAAAGTAACATTATATTTAGATATAAATTATGTAAAATATTTATTTGTTTGATTAAAACTTACATTATTATAAAAGAATTTATCTGTATTTATCTTGGACTAAACAAATATTGTTATAATTTTTTAAATAATCAAATAAATCTTTAATAACATTGTTTATTTGCGACTGATAAAATGAAAGTAAATTATTTACTGAAAAACACTGAAAAGGTAATTTGTAAATATGTATATGTTACAATGAAAGTAATAGATCTATATATTCTTACTTTCTTCTTTAAAAAAAAAAAAGATAACTTCCGCATTAGATATTATATTATCCCTGTATTGGAGGTCTTCACAAAGATATCAATAATGCACACAAAGTACACACAGACAAGAAATAACAATGTGTGGATCAAACAAGAAATTGTCCCGTGTGAAAATCGAAATCACAACCTTTGGTTCAGCAGTCAGGGTCACTAATCACTACACCAAGAAGTTGTCTAAATTATATATTATCCAGCCATTATTTATAAAGTCCACTCAATTTAAACAAAGTGAGAACTGCCAGAAATAATCCAATTTACTAGACATTTTATATGATATTTTCTGATAACCAAGTATAGATGAAGATATACAATCACCATTAGACTGCAGGTGTTCAGTTTGTTATTGTTATACTATCTATAGTGACCAGTCATTATGTACAATATCTATTTAATCAATATGACTGTAACATCTATATATATATGATGATATAGATTAAATATAAACATATCAAGATTTAATTAAATCATCATCTTCCTGCCCTTTCCCACTTAAGTGTCGTTGGCACAATTATTCTCTTCTATTCTTGTCTATCAGCCGTCATCTCAACAGTCACTCCTCATTTACTCGTGACATCTTTCGCACAATCCATCTATCTCTTCTCTGGTATTCTTCGACCCATATTTCCTTCCACATTCATATCTAGCATTCTTCTTGGTACATGGCATTCCCTTATTAAACATTTCCATACCATGAAAGCCTTTTACTACATTTTGTCTGTCACTGGCGCCTTTTTCAAACTTCCTCTCATATCCAACTCAACATTTTCATCTCTGCTGTATGTAATCTTCTCTCATCCATTCCTTTGGTTGCCAAACCGCAGAACCATACACTACAACCTCATGATTTAATTGTATCTAACATAAAATTTAGTAAGAAAAATATTTATATATACTTCCTCAGTATATAAAAACTATATATAAAAGTTTATAATTGAAAAAAGCAATATCTTATATTTTAATAGTCTCTAGAATTATAACATGAAATAAACAAAATGTTTGTAAAGTAAGGTATCACTTGCTCTCAAATAGTAAAGAAAAAACACTCAATAATAATAAAAACTGTATATTACTGAATACAATAATGTTACTCACTTTTTTCTTTAGTAACCCGAGTCGGACCATTTTCGCACTGACTGTTATCAATACTCAGTTATCACTGATACAGTGATACAGTGAGATAATGTTTTTCTTTTATCTTTATCAAAATGATTTAATAGCAATGTTGTTGAGGATCGAAAATAGGGTTGCAACTTGTACTATATTGTTTAGTATATTTTAATATTTTAGTCAATTGTAGAATATAGTATGAAAAATAATATATTTTTAATTTAAATTTACACATTTTTTGTATTAATTGTGACTCAAATAAAGTATCCATCATTTTGATAAAATAATTTATTTAATTGCTTAGATTTTTTTAATTATACTATAATTAGTATACATTTAATGATAAAAATCAATAATAATAAATAAAGGTAAAATTTTTTTAAAATACCTAAAATATACTTTTTAAAAAGTTTGAAAAAAGCTTTAAAAATTATATTGTAAAAAATGGCAACCCTAATTAGAACGCCTGTTACGGATAAATAATATTAATAACTTATTAAAACTATTGCCGCAACACACTGTCAGGGGCTTTAAAAAGAGTATGTTTTTTTTTATTAAATAATAGTTCTACAAGTCGTAATTAAAAATAAATTCTTTTATTACTTCCTACAAACTTAAGCTCCAGTTTTGGTTTGGTCATGTAATTTTTTTTTATATGAAGAATTTAAGTTGTTAGGGAAAACATTAAATTGACAGGAATTTTTAAATAGAAACAGTAATTAAAAATTCTCTTTAAAGATATATCTAATCATGGCTGAACAAAACTGAACAATATGTCAGGTATTTTATTGGTGAGTTTGTGATTTTTTCAGGAAGACTAAATTTCTTATGTGGCAACACTATCTTCCTGTCAAGTTTGTTATTTTTATACTTGTGTAAAAAAATCAGGAAGGTCAAATTTACTTTATGTTCGTTATCAGTTAAAAAAATATGAATGAGAATAAATAAGTACTGCCAACAAAAAATATCCAACAATAATATCGCCATTTCTTTTGGGTTACTAATTATTTAATAAGATTTTTTTTTAATTCACAAAGTCTTTTTGTTACACCGTAACATACGTAGGTACATTCGAGATGTTTTTTTAAAAGTATAAATCACATGCTCAACTCTGCTTCTGTTAAAATTTTATTTTTTTTACTTATAACACTTGGACGGATGGAAAATTTAATCTAGGTATATTCAAAACGTTTTAATTTTTTTTTCATATTTTACCACTACCTGAAAGTTTCACAAAATAAACTACAACCACGGGTTTGTAAAACGTTGGAGGTGTTTGGTACATTTTCTTTAAACTCCAAAACATCCAAATCAGAATCAGAACGTTTTAAAGGTTTTTAAATAACTTATTATTGCCTGAAAGTTTCAGAAAACAAAAAAAAAGTCTAGTAAGAGTGTCACATGCTCACCTCGGAGGCGTCTGGTGCGGGCGGGTCACGTACCTCCTCATCAGAGTCGAACCCCAGCTCTGAACCGTAGCACGCGTGCACCTGAACCGGTGTTATTTTACCAAATTAATATAAAAAAAAAACAAAAACAAACATGCATATAATCCTATCAACATTAATATTAAAAATTGCTTCCAAATATGTATGTAACTTCATTTAGATAATAAAGTCGCTTCCAAATATTAATAAAACTTTTGATAAACGCATACTTAACACTTTTAGTATTTATTGCACTTAACGAATAAACGGAGGTTAGATTATTGATACCTTCTTAAAATAAATTGAAAAGGCCTTATTTTTAATATTTAGGCAGCAATTATTTATATATGAATGTTAATACATATTAAAAAATATTAAAACTAAATTCGGATATAAAACACTTAAACGATGGAAGCTAGTTGTCGAGTGTCCACAGCTCCGTGTACTGGCCTTGGTCGACCACGAGCTACGAAATAATAACGATTCCATGGATATGGCTTAGGACCTTAAGAAAAATCCTATTCACGATAATAACAATACCGTTTTTTTTATTCTCAGATAATTATAATAATTAATATTTAAAATTAACTAATGTATAATGAAATAAAATTGTCGGAATGTTTTCCAATACTTTATCTTTATTTTTTATTTAATTTTAGCAGCATGTAATCAATATAAATATTTTATAAAAGTTTTGATAAAAGTTAAAAAAAACTCTGTGCTTAAGCTTAATTTGATAAAGCTGGCAATCTTATTAAAACAATTAAAACTAATTACCACTTTCATACAAAATATAGTAATATAATATAAAAAAATCTTTATAAATAATATTTTCTGACATATAAATACCACATCCATAATGTAGATGTTACATTAAGAATCAAAACATCTACTCTCAACTGCTGAATCCTAAGTGATTTGGATGATTTAGAATTCCTAATGTTTCTTCAAAACATGACATTTGTATTCAATTTTCAAATAAATTTCACTTGTTTACACACCATTGTGAATATCTTGATTATATTTTATAAGTATTTACTTTAATATTTTAGATAATATAGAAATATAATGTATAACGACAATATATATCATTGAGTAACGAAAGACGGAAAATTAATTAAAAGTTTCGTGACCACAGACAGACGGACAAACATCAGACACATTTTTATTAAGTAGCTTTGGCTACGCTTTTGCTCTACTTAGTAAATATAAATATTATCATGATAGAAATGAAATCAATTTAACATTCGTAAAAAGGTTAAAGGTCAAGTTGTTTTTATAAAACATTGATTATTTACACTACTTTGTAAGTTACAAGGTCATTGCACATACTTGATACTGGGGTGTATTTATCTGACCTTTAACCTCAAAAGCCGTTCAGAATATGTTCAGCAATACTGACCAGTTGCAGAATCTCCTGACTGGACATGGGCTGGTCCATGAGCGCGTTCTGCCAGATCCTGAACAGCATGAGGTAGGCTTTATCCCGTCCCGTGAACGACGCTAGTAAGTTCTTTTCGTTCTCCGTGCATATCAGGATGGCGTTAGGGATCACCTGCAACATAACAATACAATATGGTGGTACAATATTTTGGTATAATATGGTGGTACATTATTTTGGTATAATATGGTTGCCCAATATAGTGGTACGATATTGTGGTACAATATTGTGGTACATGGAACATATTGGAACAATATTGTTGTATAATGTGATGGAACTATAAAGTGGAACAATATGATGGTAAATAGTATTATAAGGTATATTTAATAGATCTGAACTAATCTATTCCATTCTAAGTTCTGATCATTTGATGTTTTGAAAATATCTATAAATATGTATAGCCATTTTAAGCTTATTTAAATTTATATAAATATAGAATGAAAAATAAACCGATACGGGCAGGGATTCGAACACGCGACTACTGGGAAACTGTCCCGCGACTACTGGGACGGTTTCCCAGTAGACGCGGGTTCGAATCCCTGCCCGTATCGGGAAAGAGAGGTCGTTCTTATCCGGGTGTCTACTGTAATAGACCAGTAGGATTGGCCCTTACCAGCGCCATCTTCTCCTTGGTGATGGCGGTGACGTCGGTCCACCGCAGCATCAGCACCTTCTCCCAGCCGAAGATGTTGGCGTGGAAGCACAGGTGGCGTTGCGACGCGTACAGACGACCTTGCATCAGGATATCACGCTGGAGGGCGCACGAGTAGTCTGGGGGGGAGGTGGGGGAGGACTTTTAGTTAAATAGTTATCATACAAATATCGAATATATTGTCTGTGTGTACTGCACCAAAAATATTTTGACATGTCTGTAAAGAAAGGTCTAGGAGCAGAACCTTTTCAATATGGCTACCTGTCTTTGTTACATTATTTAATTTTTAAAGACATTTTAGAGGTCAAATGACTACTCTTCCAATGATAAAGAAGTCCAACCCACCAACAATGAGTTTCTCGTCATCCGGCAGTTCCTTGAAAAGTCTCTTGAAGTCCTCGCACTTGCTCTTGTAAGTGGGGTACAGTGAGTTGTACCAGCTCTTCTTCTTGGACCTGACGGTGTCCCCGCGAGCGGTGGGGGAGGCGGCCTGGGGTGGCGTAGTTATGTGATCTTATGAGTAATTACTACTGTATGTTGGGTCGCAACAACAAAGCTACATAAAATGAAACCTCAATCTAATGACTTCTAAAATAGAATTCAAATGTTATGAGAATGAATGAATGAATTTCACAATGAATTCCATAATAAATTGGGTGTTTTTTTTGTTATTTTATTTATTTAAGTTGTAGCAGAAGTAGTTTTTATTTCAGTGTTAGAATTTATTTGATAAATGAACCAAAAAAGAAGCTCAAAAGGTTTTTTTATTAAATATTATCCATTAAGTTCTATACATATCTAAAACAGAATACAATGAAGATGAAAATTATAATTTTGGTGCATGGTAGCCACTTCAACCCCATGTCGTACCTATTGTGGTGCAAATGGTGCAATATACGTGTATTATCCCCAAATATATTCTAATCCTTTGAACCTATCTAACCGAAAACCCGAGGGTATAATTAAGACATTTTATTCGACCTCGGATTTTATCCGACTCACACTTTTCAGCCACTCGACCAGACCAGACCAGACGCCAAACGAAAATACAGATTCATATATAAACAAATACCTACTAAAAAAACGCAAGAACTAAGAAGAAAATAAATAATCCAACATCGAGGTGACCTACTTCCATTTAGTATCGAAACCATTTATTTACCATTTGGAACGAAAACTTATAATAAATTAGGAACTCTAGTTGGCAAGTCTTCCTTTTATAATAAAAAGTATTTATTTACTAGCAAAGTTTTCGACAACAATAATAAGAATTATTACCCATTTCGTTATAATCTTATATCTTAATAGTTTATTTGTGTGTATTATTGTATGTATCTAGACTAGTGGTCGCCCAACGGCAAAAAACCGACAGTAATCTTAAATTTTATGATAGGAATAACACCTCTTTGCATATTTATTTTTATTTTATTATGTTAATCTGTACGACTTTGACATTTGACTTCTTCAGATGAATATAAACTTGACATTGACAGTGTCCAGTAAGTGTGTATGTAATGTTTGGCATTGTGGTGTGTGTAACGTTTTAATTAATTTACCGTATTTCAAAAGCATCATTATACAAAAATATTAGCTTTCAACTGTATATAAACTTTAACGGTGCCAAATTTTTACTCATATATCATAAGGGGTACAAAATTTTCAAGTTGCTTCTCATATAAATAGAATTATTATAGCATTCACAATTTTAGGTATCTACTAGTACTAACCTATTGACTTTGGAGAGATAATAAATATGTATATACAATGTTGTTGGATCTTCGAAACACTATCAGTGCACAAGTTCATAATTCATAGGTGTAACAGAGTTGGTACTATGAATATTATTTCTTTATATAACAAATTACTTTGAAATTACTAATCTAATTTAAACTGATTTCTATATCTTGTAACTCATACTGTAGCATTGTTAACACTAAATATTTGCCCACTGACTAATACTGCTAATATAAATGTTTATTTAAACTTATATAAATATAAATAAAAATTTATATAAACGCGAAAAAACCTTTTACTATGGAAAAGCTACCACATATAAGCATTTTGATATTGTGCTTAATTAGTTGCGTTTTTAGATATACACTTTACTTATGAATTATTTTATTGTAATAATGTTATTACCGTTAGAGAGCTTAGTGAATAAAATAATAGCTAATTACCATAGAGTTATTATACCTAGAATAGGAAAGCCATAGATAGGCCTGTGAGTGCTAGTGCTTAACAAAAGATAAGATGGGAGACCTCTACTTATCTTTGTCTAATCACTTAAAAAAAAGAGACAGATATTTAGCCTCATTTACTCTCTCTTTTTTTTCTACTCTATGCATATGCCCACTTACTTTGACATCCTTGTGCGTCAGACTGCTAGCATCTAATCCTATTGCGACATCGCTAGACAGAGATGGTACTTGGGATGTGTCGCTCTTGTCACTCCTCTGAAATTTATTGAGACAACATCATATTTTGCTATATTATAACATCAGACCAAACTCGACTTCCATTAACCATAGTTTTGTTTTAGCATTCATTTCATTTTATTGTCTAACTAGCTGTTTTCCGGGACTTCGTCAGCGTGTATTATTAATATACACTTCCTCTGTTTGAATTAGATATGATTTCTCCTCTATTTCAAGTTAATTTTTGAGATTTCTTTTAAAATACAAGTAGCTTAAGTTACTCTTTATAACATCATCTAACGCCAGCGAAAGTTCTGTTAAAATCGGTCCACGCGTTTCAGAGATTAGCCAACACAAACGGACCGACTGACGGACGAAATGTAAAAAATTCTATATGTACCGTAAATCCTTTCATATGAATTTAATTAAAAGCTGTTTATTTGAAATTAAATACAGGTTCATTCAATTGTATTTAATGTATAGAAGAAACGACCGAATGGTATATTTTGGCGACGAGAATTTTTTTTATAATAATTTCAATACAATAATGATTTTTATTATATGATTATCACACCCAAGGTTCCAAGGGCTATTTGATCTAAACCACATTTTTGACGCAAAGTAGAGTAATATATATTTGGATAATCAGATAACACTGACCTTATGTCGCTTAGACCAAATAGCCCTGGCATCGTCGATACTATAAACGTTCTCATTGATTTCGAAAAGCATAAATAAGGGGTTTAAATAAAAACTGCTCGACCTACCAATACTTACTCTATCATTCTCTAAGTCCAGTGCGCTGTCTGCGTGTCGCAGTGATGGTGACGGAGACCGGGAGACATTCCTACAACAATCAATTTGTTTACTGGATGATTAATTTTATACTAATATACAATTAATGTTTGAAAATATCTATAAAAATGTATAGCCTGTTAAGCTTACTTAAATTTCAAATAAATAATGTAACGTATACTGATATCGACAGGGATTCGAATCTGCGACCTCTGATAAATCTTATCGTAGCTTTACTAATTGAGCTACTGTATCGCTATATGTATCTATCTACTAGAGAAACGGTAGCTTAATTGGTAGAGCGACGGGACGGTCTTCCAGAGATGGCAGGTTCGATTCCCTACCCGTAAGGATTTATTTTACATTCTATGTAATACCTAATTCTTCACCAAAAAGCTTAAATGGTAATAAATCATTTAAGGAAAATATCAATGAATTTTCCAAAATATTATAGCTTTAATTTCATATTTAGCATATTATCAGCAGGTGTGACACTACTGCACTAACGACTCACGATCAAGTAAACAAGTGAATATCAAAATAAATAAAGATATATATCATGCAAAAAACATATTGAACAATACATTGAAATTGAAAAAAATATATATTACATGAAAAAAAATATTGAAAGTGAGATCTACGAGAGGATAACGGTTGACAAATTTTGGTGTTTTGATTGTTTTAAGAAAATCTGTGGCCTTGTTGTAATTGGGTTACTCGGATGCGTTTATATAACAGACTACTTGACACATTCAACTCTTTCAGTACCTAAGGGGCCAGGGGGAGGTCAGGTGTTAGAATGTTTTCGCTGATTAATTATGTTTTTTAAATCGAGAACAGAGTATCGATAGTTTTGCTATTTACATATAGTTACAATTATTTAGTTCATAAAATTTTATTAAAATAAAAATACATAATGAGTTCGTTTATTTATTACTTATATGACGTACCTACTAACAGTAAATAAATACACTTAATATCCTATCCTATATATTCCTATATATCCTATTTGTATAACCGACATTTCCAGACCTTCGTAAACACAAAATAATTAATTAGGAGTTCATTGACCTTAAATGGTAAGTAGTCTAATCCACTAATAACTTTGTACTACATCTTTAATAATGGGGTCAAACAATTAAACAAAGGATAAATTATCATATAAACAAATGAATACGTTGATTGTATTATAGACAAAGTGTCATACAAAACCCAATAAATATTTTTCTTTTTAAACAAAAAGTGAAAAATTATCAGATACGGGCAGGGATTCGAACCCACGTCTTTTGGGAAATCTTTCTACCAAATGAGCTACCGTTTCGCTATCCATCTCGGAGTTTTGAACATTGAGTTCATGAATTGAATCGCCATGCCTCTAGCTCATGAAAAGGAACCCCGGATGGGTTTGAAAATAGTCGGGCAAAATACTGATTAATTTACGTGAACATAATCGGGTAGTGGACACATATGGGCATATTTGATAGGCAAATATGAATTTAATAATTTTGATATTCTGGACATAACTCTTCTGACGTTTCTTTAGAAATCTCGGCCGGTGTTTCTTAAATAAAATAACAAAACCAAAGCGTTAGATAGTCAAGGTCCACTTTAGCAAATCAGTCTTAGCTGTTACGACACTACAGATTTACAAAATATTTCAGTCAGCGTAAGAAATTTGAAATATCTTATATTTATTTAAAAATGACTAAACAAAAATATAATGTCTAATGTTTGTAAGTTTGTTCCTCATGGATGAACGGATTTGGGTTAAATTGTGTAGAGGTATCCTGGTTCCATTTGATCCCATTAATTGTACCCTGGTAAAATCTATCAAATAATTATAATTAGACCAGTGACTGACCTATGAAAAGAACTCAAAGGTATTTAAAAAAAAATTGCTGGAAACTTGGAAAAACATAGCTTAGAATAATATTATTAGGTGTGATAAGTTATTTTCATCATAAACTTAAAATCGAGAGGGTGATCGTGCCGTCACAGGTCGTTGACTCACCAACCGAGGCAGCCTAAAGCGACTTACAAAATATTTTAACGTTAACCATAGCCTAAATATAGACTAGAATAAATTAGGAATGAAAATTGTATCTCCGACCTCTGTTTTTTGACCGATCTTTTGAGTTTCAAATTTCCTGAACCAGAGCAATTTACCTCCCCTTTGGTCGAGTGGTTAGCGCAGACGCCAAATGTATAGCGGAGCAAATGGGGCTCGGGTTCGATTCCCAGCATGTTTGAGATGAGCATAGATGTCATGTTTGTGATGAGCATAGATGGGGGTTTGGTCGTTTATTAAATATATTAGTAGTATTTATAATGTGTATTTCTATATTTTTGTATCGTGGACTAACACCCTTAACACAAGCAAATAATTTGCTTACTTAGAGGTCAGATCAATTTATGTAATTATTCCTGTGATTGTATATAAAAAATCTCTCGAATGAAGCGAGCAGATAATATAATTTACTGTAACGTCTGCCCGAAATAATGACATGGTCATTGTATGGGTCAGTTCATTGAACCCACATGTTAAATTATTAGATATTATTACATGTCTATGTTACTTATTTTGATTTTTAGAATAATAAATTTGGCTGATGTTTTCCAAAATGTTCATCGATATTTGTCTTTGGAAACGCGAAACTAAACACCGTTTATATATGAAATACATGATAAGGAATGATTTAAGTACATAATATTAAATTAAAAAAAAACCTTTAAAATTGTATAGTCCAGTAAGCAGTCGAGTTTCAGTTTCAGCAGTTTTATCAATTTATTTTAACTTGATTCATCTAGGTTTTCGAATAATTAAAAAAAAATGTATACATATATATATTATATAAACAAGTTTTGTTAAAACGCGCTGTTTGCACGCTTCAGTGAGAAAAGGTGGAAAAAAGTCTGAGCGCACGAGTATGCAACTTCTCAACTACTTTGTCATTAACACTGTTTGCGATTTTGCAACTCATCTTGAAAGTAGGAAATTTTCGCAGACAGCAATTACAGATATGCAATTTTATAAATATGTCAAACTAGAATAATTATTGGAGTATTAGAAATGTATCCTTAATCAATAGATTATTATTCATCCAATATGTATCAGATTTGGTTGGTTAGGAGCTGATGATGAACATTATTTATGGGTATTTGGCTCTCAATAACTCTCATTACGTCATTAATTAATAACTTATTTTAGATGCAATGCCTCGTATAATATAATAAAATAAAACAGACAAAAAATAAATACAAGAAATATTTATCTAGAAATAATAATTAAATTTTAAAAATACATAAAAATATCAGAGGATATTATAGTCATCGAAACGGAAGCAGTTATCAATATTACAGATATGATAAACAAATAATTAAGATTTACAATAACAATATACTATACAACTCACATATAAATATTTCGTTAAAAAAGAGTGCGAGTTGCTGTCATTTGTCTAAATTAGAGAAAGTATCAAGTACTGTAATTTGTCGGTTCGTTTACATTCCTGAATAGTAATTTAATTAGCAAAGTAAATAAAATATCAAGTATACAAAACAAAGCACCCACCTATCGTGATCTTAAATAGAACAAACCTTTGATCATACAAACATTGACTTGTGACTTTATCTTAGACATACATACAAAACATGTTGACTTGACTTTATAAATGAAATATTGTATTAAAAAATAAGTTATAACCCGTTAATAATATTCATTACTGTAATTTTAATATGCATGTCTTTTTATATTAAATTATAATTAAATTGGGATCCAAGAATCGGTTTCAATAATTAAGAATAGAGAAAAGAAAACTCCGCAACGAATTAAATACTACTGAAAATAATATTAAGATTACAAAACTGTTTTAAAATGTAATGAAGATTAATGTCAATTTAATCGCATTATTACGTTTAAATGTGTCTTTTATAAAAGATTTTGAAATACTGTCATCATAATCCTAGATTCTAAAAATACTGTTCTTTATCATTCATTCATCGTAAATAACTTACGCATGAAAACTGAAAACACAGGACAATAATTTACTCAGCCAACCCGATAACATTTATAACTTTATTTTACATAATAATTCCCGTAAAAAATCATTAAATTAAATTTAACAATAGAACATTATCTTAATCATGTTTGAAAATATCTATAAACATGTATAGCCATGTTAAGCTTATTTAAATTTGTATAAATATAGAATGAAAAATAAACCGATACGTCAGTTGGTAGAGCGACAGGATGGTTTCCAAGTAGTCGCGGGTTCGCATCCCTGCCCGTATCGGTTTATTTTTCATTCTATTTTTATATAAAATTATCTTAATCATTTAATTTAAATAATATTAAAAATGCATTTATAAAAAAATAGCTACCCAAAAAAGTCCTTCCATCCCAATATGATTGGTGGGAAAAGATATACCCTTGGTTCACTATCATCAATTTTGATCATATTAGCACCGAGTAGACCATACAGTAGACTGTCATTACTTTAATACTTCGTATGTTAGTGATAAGGATTTATTACTCTGACAATTGATAAGAAGAGATTATTGTAATTAACAAATTAATTTTTAATTTTTAAGCGCTATTTTTCTAAATATGTGAAATATACGTCTATATCAACGATCGATCTTGAACTGTTTGTTGGAAAGACATTGAATAAAATTGTTTGTAATTTAAAAACGCCTTGAAATATTAAAAAACAAAGGTAATTATTTACTTCCGTTTGTTACTTGGTGGTTTGGTTTCGTACATTAAAGTTAAGGCACAAAACCTTTATTTTATTTTAAATGAATCCAAAAAATAGACCAGTTATCGTTACAATATGTAATCCTAAAACAAAGAATGTCCCCAATTGTGTAAATAACAACTTACATAGTGTATATACAAAGGGGAAATTAATTGTGCTAGGATTTATTTATTTTATCATTTAAGTATATATTAACCGACTTCAAAAAGATGAAGGTCTTCGACTTTAAGAGATATATGTATATATATATCGAGGGTTCTAAGGCTAGTTCGTTCGTTCGTGCGATTTTTTTAACGGAATATAATTATAGACATATTTTGAATCAATGTATTTTCTATTTTTAAATATTCAAACAACTCTATTTCGCCAAATAATCGGTTCCAGGACTAATTAGTCTAAGCGAGATTATATACATAATTTGTTTTCTTTTATGATGATGAAAAATATGATTTTATTGTTATCCTTGAATATAGTTTTATATCTGTTTTTCTGTTTTTAATTTTTTTAGAAGGGGTGACAAAGTAATATTTTATTTCTAGTACCTATTTCGCACTGACTGTAGTAAATAAGTTTGTCCTTGAAGAGACGTGCTTTATCTTTATAGTTTGATTCTTAACACATAAGTTACATATAATAAAAAAAACGTCTTCCTTATTAAGTCTGTAAAAAATATTTTTGTACACTGCACATAGCAAAGCGGTATCGTATTTTAATATAAGGTTTTTTATTTTTATAATTGCTGGATGCTTATATATATATATGAGTTCGAACGTACGACCGAATGGGACTAGAATCCTAAAATCCACCATTTCATTACACTATTTACCAAGCGCTAACTAAACAAGAGCACTATTTTAGCATTGTCAATAGGTTGGTGAGTCCTCTCATCTAATTGGTTGAAACGTTTCTGGGAAATACTAATAGGGAGAGATTTAACACTTCATGTTAAACTATCTTAACATCGCTTCTAGTTTAATTTCAAACACCTTACCAAATATAATTAATCAAAATATATATTATGTATTATTCAGACTAATACTATCTATTTAGTTCATAAAATCAGTCATTCGTACCCTAGTATGAGTTTTGACGTTACGATAACTAAGACAGTCTACCAAATCGTAAAAACAAAGCATAAAATTATTGTACACTCTATAAATCAAATCTGTTGATTTATTTAAAATAATCTGATAAAAATTATATTTATCTTTGGTTATTGAGGATAATTTATAAAATGATTACATGCATGCCAATTGCTATACGAAACCAAATACCGTTCTTATATTTGTTTGATATACATATAACAGCGAAGATAATTTTTAGGGTTCCGTTTCCAAAAGGTAAAAACGAAACTCTATTACTAAGCTTTCGTTGTCCGTCTGTCTGTATCTCATGAGCCGTGATAGCTAGACCGTTGAAGTTTTCACAGATGATGTATTTTTGTTGTCGCTATAAGAACAAACAGAAACAGAATATAATCAATATGTAGGAGATACCATATAACAAAAGTGTTTTTTTTTATTTGATATTAATAACAGCAACAGGAAGACGCTTTAAATATTCACAGAATATTAAGTTAATAAATTAATTAATCAAAATAAAATAATATTTATGGAGGGCTCCCATACAACAAAGTGATTTGTGTACCATTTTTTATAAATGATACGGAACCATAGCCTGCCACTAACACTTGGCCGGTTTTTATATTTTTCTATCTTCGAAAAATAAGTAATATCAGTGGCAGTCCTAAAATGATTGCTTTATCAATACAACAATCGTTGTGATTATAAATTAGATTTTTAATTTGTACTTGCGAAGTGACGAAATATAATATAACAAAAGCAATTTTTTTACGGATTTAATTCGCGTATAATTCGCAACACGATTACTGCTAAGCAATCAAAACATTGGGTTTAGTTTTAAAATTATGATGTAAAAACAAATTCAATTATACGCGAGTTGGATTCGTGTAAAAAAAATATTAGACTACCTGTGAAGATTTAAGAAAACACTACTTTATACAGATATATAAAACAATAATGTTGTTAGTATACAATTTTGATTTGTGTAATCTGTAAAACTAGAAAAACTTGATAAATTTAATTGACTTATATACATACATTTAACTAAATTAAAAACAAATATAAGTTATTCATCTCAATTCTTGTTATAAAAAAAAATATATAAATTATAAAATAAAAGTTTGGATTGTCTTTACATCACCGCTATTATTAGTTTTATAATTATTGTTTATATAAAGAACCAATAACATATTTAAATACACTATATATTAAAATTATGTATAATAAAATATTGAATATCCTAAAAAAAATATCCAATTTCAAAGATATAATAACATAACCCAGCATTATTTTTGTGAATGGGTTTTCTTTGCAATAACTGGTTATTTTGCTGTGGAAGATATTATTTTTTGGCAATATTGTGTGACTAAAATCGTTAGGGCTTCATGTACAATTGATAATTGTAGTTTTTTGCAAATTGCTCACTAAATATATATTTTTATTGAAATCACAAGAGACACAAGTGATCTTTTATTAATTCTTATTAATTCAAATGAATTATAAAAAATATATATAATATATTTATATAGTTTAGGCTATTAAGAATCATTTAAAAAATAACATAATACAATCCTGTTGAGTTTTTGTCACCAGCTATTCTTAGCTTTGGCAATGGAATGTTTTGTATAAATTTGACTTTCAATAAAGTTTTGTTTTTATATATAACAAATTTGAATACAAAATTTTTTGTTTGTTTGTTCCCTATTTATAAAGAAAACTTAAGATAACCATGATCTAGGCAGTATATTTTAAATGTACAGTACATTTACAGTAAATACATTTAAAGAACACAGTGTTGAATTTAAAAAGAACCATAAAATAGTAAGTAAAGTTTTTATAGAACTCTTAAAGAACTATATTATTGTAATTTTAATTAATTTTATTACTAACTTACTTATTTTCCTGAGTTCCTGGTGGAGGGTTGGTGACCACTCCTGAGAAGCTTAGTGCTTGACTTATGCTCTGCCCAATGGCATCCTGGGATGATATTACTAGATTTTCCACAGATTTTCTCCTATAACACAATAGTTTTGATATCTACACATTTAATATTTTGATACATTTTTCAAATAAAGGGAACTTTAAAAATCAATTTACAAATAATGTTTATGTTACATACATTTCTATAAAAAAATAAATATTTTTAAAAATATGAGAAACATAAAACCAAGTTAGCATTACATTTCCATCAACCAATGAAAATAGATTTAATAACCCGAGGAAGTTTAGTAGCGCAGTACGTTTTTATTATAACTAACAAAACATAGCAAAAGAAAAATTTTAATCAATCAACACCTAAGTGATTCCTTTCTAAACTTTTAGAAATATTGTAACATTTACGGGATTTGTTATGAATTTCGGACACAATTTAAATATTTATAGTCTCTAACTGTTTGTAGTACTTTATTTTAATTCGTCATAATTGATGTCTTATTGTGTTGACGTATTGATAAATTGCAATATTATATACCTATGACCTAGAACAAAATTAGGACATTTGCACTGGCGCAGGTGACCAATGATAGCAATGCTGAATTCTGAACTAATGTTCTGGGCAGATACGTAAAGAGAAACAACAAAACTATTACTAACATGGATATAGCGATGGTTCGGTTCTCCAATTCCGAAGTAGTCATTTTAAGTACCGCGCTTTAGTTCACTTTATTTTCTTCCACTTGCGAAAAATCATTAAGAGTTAAGTTTTTTACTTTCATTATCTAAACAGATGCTTTTTTTTACCACAAAAACATGACCACCAAGTCAACAATCATACACATTGATTCACGGTACCTCACTGACATTTTATGAGTGTTACTCGATTTTTGACAACATAAAGATGCCAGTAAAAATAATATAATGCAGTAAAACTATACAAGGTAACTAACTAAGTTAACTATGCCGATGTTGATGATTTTTCCTATTTTACCAATTATTTGGGATCTATCCAATATATAAAAATCTTCAACGCTCTTCTATCATCTAAACATTTTTCTTTGACCAATCTCGTGATTTTACTAGGAATAAAGATAAATATTTATCTCTTATATAGTGCTACTTTATCTTTTTAATAGGCATTTTTTCTTCATCTAATCTCGAGATTCATGCAATCCTTACATAGTCCATCATTCCGATCTACACAACACGGTAGATCGTTTCACTGTTTTATAAATTTTCCTGATATTCCTTGTCTACGAAAACTTTTTTTTTTTAGAAAGGAAACATTTTGAAGTTAGGTTATGATCGAACATGTGAAAATAATACAACTATAATTTTTAAAATATATATTTTTTGTTTCCAATAAGGAATTGAAATATTTAAATTGATAATAAAAAAAAAACATAATACTTAAAACTGAAAAATAAAACCTTTAAAGCATATTTTCTTTGTTTTCAATGGCAAGGTTAGCATTTTGAAAAAAAATACTTCGTTTTAATAATAAATACACCAATAAAGGCTTGTTGAAAAAAAGACCTTTCTACATATTAAAAGAGAATAAAAATAGGTAAAAAACACCTAAACACTGCCTCTAAAATGAAAAACTCTTTTCTGGTTTATTTTATTTGATATTACTATTTAATTATGTTTTCAATAGTAATATAGTTCATAGCCCACATCATTCTTTACAGCTACCAAATGATATGGAAAATTACTCAAAATTCAAAATTGTAATAACTTCTTTTAACGTAAAACACTAACGTACTCACGGTCTTCGAACTTATAATCAATATAGTAATGCTATCAGACGTGTTAATACTTGCCTTAAAACTTTGAGGTTGATCCATTATAGATTGGCTGGCGTTAAAGCAGCCGTTCTATTGTAGTGTGGTTATTCACCATTAAAGCTGTATGCCTTGAGCTTTTGCCTTTCTTGACAATTGTAAACAACAACAATAATTGACATTTGACAGTACGACATCTGACATTTACGACACATTGTCAACAATACTGATTAACCATGTTAAACTTCAATGAGAGGAACACGTGAGATTATTTTGAAAAAATACTACTAGGTGTAAGTTAAATTACCTAGATTATGGCCGACGAGGCAATTTTTGATAAGAAGAAATCACATCGTGCGAAACATGCCGGGAGAAAAGCAGACAAAAAGAAAAAGAAAAACCAAGTAGATCAATCTAACCTTAGTGCGAGGCAAAGAAACCCGAAAGCGTTCGCAATCCAATCAGCTGTGCGAGCTGAAAGACAGTTTAGACGTCGTGAAGATGTTATCTCTAAGAAGCAACACATACCACAAGTGGATAAAACGCCCCTGGAGCCACCTCCAATTGTTGTGGCCGTAGTCGGTCCGCCGAGAGTAGGCAAAACAACACTTATCAATAACCTTATTAAAAGCTTCATCAGAACCAATGTGACCAGCACTAATGGTCCCATAACCATCGTCACGTCTAAGAAGCGGCGCCTCACGTTAATAGAATGCAATAATGACGTAAATTCCATGATTGATATTGCTAAATGTGCAGACCTTGTTTTGTTGCTATGTGACGCGAGCTTCGGATTTGAGATGGAAATATTCGAGTTCCTGAATATATGTCAAGTACATGGAATGCCTAAAATAATGGGTGTACTTACTCATCTTGATATGATAAAGAATGCAAAAAAATTAAAGATTACAAAAAAAACACTAAAGCATCGTTTCTGGACAGAAGTATATCCCGGTGCCAAGTTGTTTTATTTATCTGGTATTGTTCATGGAGAATATTTAAGAAATGAAATTAAGAATTTGTCTAGATTTATATCTGTCATGAAATTCAGACCACTGAGCTGGCGGATGACACATGCTTACATATTAGCTGATAGATTAGAAGATATTACAAATCAGGAGAGCATTAGGAAGGATCCTAAGACTAATAGGGATGTAGTGCTGTATGGGTATGTGAGAGGAGTACCACTCATGAAGGATTCTATGGTTCATTTAGCAGGTAAAATTATGAATATTTAAACTTTTTACAATGAGCATAGGGTTTCTGAATTATCATTGTATATTATTTCTTGTTTAGGACTATAAAGTTAAACTTTTTTCTTATCAAACAATTCTTTAATGTCAGCTTTAAATAATATCAGGCCTATAATTTATATAAATTATGTATCAAATATATTACATATGTTCATTTTTTTTTGTTTAGGTGTTGGAGACATGAAGATAAGTGAGCTGTCATATCTACCAGATCCTTGTCCATTACCCAGCAGTGAGAAGAAACGCCATCTGATGGAGAGAGAAAGGCAAATCTATGCTCCATTCTCTGGAGTAGGAGGAATAGTCTATGACAAGGATGCGGTGTACATTGAACTAAAGGGATCCCACTCACATAAACAAGAGGATGAAGAAACTAATGAAAAGAAGGCCTTGCTTAAAAATGTTGTGGAGACCAGGGAAACTGTTGATGAGCAAATGCAAGAATCAGGCTTTAGACTTTTTAGTGGGGGTGCTGTTATTTATCCTGATATGGTAAAAGATGATGAATACCTACAACATGGTAAGAGTCAAAGAAATGATAAAAGTTCAGATGATTCTGACTCTGGAGATGAAAGTAACTCGGACAATGATAGTGGTATTGATCAGAGTGAAAAAGACAGTAATGCAAGGAATTCTAAGTTACCCTGGGATAACAACTCTGGGTCTGAAGTAGAATCTGATGTAGAAGATAATAACCAAGATACTGTTATTGAAGACAACTTTGATGTCAACGAGAATTCAAATGTAGAAGATTTCAGCATAAAGTGGAAAGAAAGGATGGGTGAAAAAGCCTCAATGGCTTATTTTGAAAGACAAAAAACATCTAAAAATATTATGAAACTTGTGTATGCTGAGTTTGAAATAGGTAACAAGACTAAAGACAAGAAAGAAGAAGATGATAATGATGAAAACAGTGATGAGGAGGAACTAGGAGGTCTCTTTAAGAAGGTGACAAGTTCTCAGAAAAAGAAACAAAGAGACAAAGAGGAGTTAGATCTTGATGAGTGTTCATTTTTCTATTCTAGAGATAAGCCTAATTTAAGAGACTGGACTAGTGATACAAATAAGTCACTAATCATTAATTGTTTCGTAACTGGAAAGAGACGTGCAGATGAGGATGCCCAGGAACTGTTGAACTTAGATGATGCTAGTGATGGTGATGAGGAAGTATATGGAGATTTTGAAGACTTAGAAACTGGTGAGAAGCATGTCAGAAATGAAACCGAGGATCAATCAAATGTGGAAATTGGATCAAAACGTCAAGCTGAGCCCACTAAATCTGATATTCTGAATAAAAAACTAAAATTGAAAGCCAAATTTGATGCCGAATATGACAACCCAGATGACCATAGAATAAAGGGTGATCACTCTTATTACGAAAATTTAAAAGCAGAAGCTTTAAAACAGTCGGAACTTAATAAATCAGTTTTTGAGAATTTGGATAATGGTTTAAGAGTAGAAGTAGAGGGTTTCAGGCCAGGTTTGTATGTCCGAATGTTGTTTAAAAATATGGCCTCAGAGTTTGTTACGAACTTTGATTCAAGTTATCCTCTCCTCATAGGAGCTTTGAACATGGCTGAACAGAACATAGGTTTTGTATCATGTAAAGTTAAAAGACATAGATGGTATAAGAAAATATTAAAAACAAATGATCCATTAATAATTTCATTAGGATGGCGGCGGTTCCAAACATTGCCAATATATTCAAAAATAGAAGATGATTTAAAATGTAGATATTTAAAATATACTCCTGAGCACGTAACGTGTAACATGCACTTCTATGGTCCAATAACACCTCAAAATACAGGGTTTTTGGCATTACAGACGGTTAATAATTCCAATGATATGAAGCAGTTAGGGTTTAGAATTGCTGCTACTGGTAGCGTAAATGAAATTAATAAGTCTACTCAGATTATGAAAAAGCTAAAACTAGTTGGTACTCCCTTAAAAATATACAAGAAGACTGCTTTCATTACGGACATGTTTACTAGTACCCTAGAAGTTGCCAAATTTGAAGGGGCAAGAGTAAAAACTGTATCAGGAATTAGAGGTCAAATTAAAAAAGCTTTGAATAAACCGGAAGGAGCGTTCCGGGCTACATTTGAAGACAAAATTCTCATGAGCGACGTAGTTTTCTGTCGAACATGGTTTAAAGTTGACGTGGCTAAGTTCTACGCTCCCGTAGTGAACCTCTTGCTTTCCATCGGAAATAAAAACGCCTGGCAAGGAATGAAAACTAAGGGACAATTGAAACGAGAACGCAATATAAAATCAGATGCTAATACAGATTCTATGTATACAGAAATTACAAGGGAACCAAAAGTATTTAAGCCTCTAGTTATTCCAAAAGAATTACAAAAAGGTTTGCCTTACAAATTGAAACCCAAAGAGAAGACTACGAAATTATCTACCAAGAACATAAAAGAAAAATTATCGAATAGAATAGCAGTTATCAAAAGTCCTCATGAGCAGAAAGTATCAAATGTTATGAAAATGTTGCGAACTAATTTCGACAAGAAAAAAGAAGTTCAGAAAGAATTGACGGCTGGAAGATTGAAAAAGTTTAAGAAAGAGCAAGAAGATGAGGAGTGGCGTAAAATAAAACGACAAAAGGAGTTGAAGAAGAAAATATGCAGACATTTAAGTAAAATATCTAATAAGAAAACGCCTCAAATGTGAAATAGCTGAATAAATGAAAACGTTATCCTATTTGATCTCTTTTTTGTGACGAATAATGAGAATGAATGGCTCAAATACCAATACTATCTTCAAAAATATCCTATTTTTGTAAAAACTTTTATAATATGAGGGAAAAGTGGCCATTTTCAAGTCCAAGTTATTATGTTATGTTAGTCATATAATCTATGAAGTAAGCCTGCTCCAAATTCTACTTTCTAGACTCACTTGTTTTCGCTATGCAAAGTTTAATTAAACATTTAGTCCTATTAATATTCTAAGATAATAAACACACTAGGATTGAATAAAACAAAACATAGTATTGTGTAAATTGTATTTACCTCTTATCATTATGCTTAACGTATGTCGTCATCGCAGGTTCAGTTAGTTTTTACAAACGTTACATACTTCAGATTACATTGGTCAAAAAGATCGCCAAATTCAACAACCCACTTCCACGTTATACAATGCTCATGTGACGCGTGTAACAGCGCCCTTAGGCGAGAAAGCGATGGGGCGGGACCACACGAGCCACTATTTGAAATTATTAGTCGTTTTAAAAGTTTGCGGTATGTCAATTCATTATATTAAAAATGTTATAGTATAATATGGTCAGGCTACAAACAGTCGCTCGCGTTGTCGGCCCGAACACGAAAGCCTGGAATGTCACCGCTAAGTTACAGGACCGAATACTTGCGGTACAAATGTAAGTAAATACTCTTCACTATACGAAGCTATTTAACACATATGCAAAATTATATACATTCGACAATTTTCACTAGATCCCTATGATACATTAATTCCTTAATGTGAAGGTAACTTTACTCTTTGGTAGCGCGGGCAGCCGGGTCTGAAGGCGGTTCAGTCGCCCGACATCTCGTGGAATGTACGCAATTCACTAGTCTGTTTCCTGGCCGCGTCCGATCCGTGAGTTGGCACTTGTGGAGTTTTGGATAGCGATATGAACTGAAAGATTGTCTCGGGCCTACACTAGACGCCGGGAAGTAAAGCTAACCCGAGTCGTACAAAACTACACCGATAAGCTATATTACCTAACAAGAGACGATCTCGTGAACGTTACAATCGCATATAAAACTTTATGTAGTAGCTATGTATATAAACTTTATAATACAAGGAAACGAATGATGTGTACCAATGATATCGAGACGCGAGGCGTCGCCGTCAACAGCCAATACTTAGCTATTCGAACAATTCACAATATACCACAATTAATTTAGCCACCGAGTTCGATAAGTAATAAAAAATTGTTCTAATAACGCTAAATGCGTAACAACGTTACAGGATATTTAAAATGTTCGTATTGAAATAAAATATTAAATAATTTTGACAACATAAGACGCATCGGTGGCGCCATCTATTCAATAATACTGTTTCAATATATACACGTACTAACTCTAGTACGGCCCGGACCTCGTGATTTGGACGACGTCAATTCAGTCATGAGGTAATCATCAGGTGTAGCTTCGAGTGTTTCTCGTCAACTTATTCTATTTAATAAATAATTAAGCATCAAATTAATTCATCTCTAGTAACGTTTCGTTTGAACACATCCTAGCTAAATATTGCTACATTTCATACCTACTTCGATATAAACGCTATAGAAACCATATTTACACCGTTTTAGCCACTAATAAAAAGATATTTCAAATTAAAATCGGTTAGCTATACAATTATATACTTTATTCTATTCGCTATTGGACTCGATATCGAGCGATGAGCGGTAACGTGATATAAAATAAATTATAAAAGAATCAAGAACTAATCGACATCACGACGACGCCGGAACATCACCGCCCACCAACCGAGCAAGCTCAATGTAAACGCTTAAAAATATACCACAGCTACCTCCCGGTACGATAAAATAGAAGATTACAAAACGACGTCGTAACACTGTACAAGACTAGTACGTGCGCCCCGACCGGCCTACTAACAAGCGTAAATGCATTATTTATAAACCGAACAGACACTATGTTCCGAACACACTTATATAGATATGAAACCGGCTAACGTACAGTTCGCACTTCATCAGACGGGGACGTTCGAACCGTACGTGTGCCGGCTGTAGACGGTTACATGTGATACATTTACCTCAGACGAGATAATAATGAATAAGTACTTTAAGGTAGACTTTTATTTAGAAACAGAGAGGCACACATTATTCTACATAAAGCTATATGTACACGACCTCGGCGAGGACTCGACGGAGTCGCTGCGACCGCGTACCGACATCACGACACAACACGTGGCGATCGTTTTCTGCCTTCGAATCAGATCATCATAAATTTTTTTAATAAATTATAGCAATTCCACGCCCGGAGCCTTACGCCTTATTCAATAATAAATATGGAATACACGAGTTTAAGTACATTTTTAAAACTACTCTCGGAGCGCCTCCATCTTTTAAATACATCATAAAGCGTCAACTACAGTTTTATTCAAGTCATTTATACACAGATGTGAGTTTATTATCGAGGACGCTCACTTATCGAATATGGCAACACACTTAGTGTCGTTCATATCTGGTTATTTCGATTTGACTAGAAAAAATAATATTGTGATTTTCATCGTCTCTAAGGAGACACATCGTCGGCTAGGCGGAATCTAAGAATGTTGCCATATCGAGGACGACCTTCCGGAGGCCGGTACGTTCGGACACTGAACATTTTCTAGTCAGTTTTGTAATAAAAAATACAAATTATGGTATCGATTAACAGTAATAAGGAATTTAATTATACATTTTTGAATACAAACGTTATCAACAATTACTGTATAACCTTGCTAATACAAGTCCTTCACGTCGATACGCGAAGACAACACATGACGTCACACACACGCGGCTCTCTGGCGTCTGCCGTTCCTCTCGCGCTCGTTATAAATCTCGCACACACGTCACTGTGAGCCTCGAACACAATAAAGCGGCCCGCACACGTGACGCTTTATAAAGCCGTCATCACACGTAACGCCGTATAAAGCCGTCATCACACGTAACGCTGTATAAAGCCGTCCTCACACGTGTCGCTGTATAAAGCCGTCGTCACACGTGCTGGCGTGTGAAGCTGCCCCCACAGTCCGTCACGCGCGCTCCGCCGGCGCCTAGTTGATGGTGGTGTGTCAGGAGGCGGGCGCGTGGTCGTGGTGCGCGCGCGTGCGCTCAGTGCCGGAGCTCAGGAGGTTGTTATATTCCACCTCCAGAATTTGACGCGCCTGAAAGGAAAATAAATTATTATAAATAACTGATAAATAACGTCGCGTTGAATGAATTGAACATCTTCAGTGTCATACCTGAGTGTTCTGTGTGGGTATCTGCAGCGCCAGCGCCATGCTGTTTGCGTCGAAGTTGTCGTCGAGTGCGATGAGAGCTCCGTGAACGCCCGACTCCGAAAGGTTGTTGGCGTACTCCTGTAACCACAGGCTTCCTGTTATGTAACCGTCAGGGTCGGAGCACACGAGGGATTTTGTAACACATCGACGAGGAATGCGTCAATAAGGTTATTAAAATTTAAATAAAAGCGTCATTTTATCGATATAGTCTGAAGATGGCCAGTTTTCAAAATCAAGCTATGCATTTATTAATTCTCAACGATCAGTATTTATTTATTTTTTTCTGACTAACAATGGACTGTCATTTAGTATTGTCGTTTTGACGATAAGGTACGTAACGAACTTCGGTACCTTGAGGTTGATAGCTACGAGCCAGCGCTGCAGCCGCTCGTTGGTCCACACGAGCACGTCCCGGAGCCCTAGTTCGGCGGAGCGTCGGCGCTCTTCTAACGCGCGCACGGAGTACCCCACGCGCTTCAGGCAAGCCACGCCAAAGTGTAGCGACGTTCTGGAATATTAGAATGCGACGATATTTTGGAGCGCTCCTATGATACTCGTAGATTAGATATAATGTTACCGCCCCGTTGGTCGAGTGGTTAGCGCAGACGCCTAACGTGTCACGCCGCAATGGGGCTCGGGTTCGATTCCGGGCGGAGACAGGCATTTATGTGATGAGCATAGATGTCTGTGTTTCTGGGTTTGGTCGTTTATTAAATATATTCTCAGTATTTATATGTGTATTTCTATGTATTTGTATAGTTGTCTAACACCCTTAACACAAGCAAATAATTTGCTTACTTAGGGGTTAGATCAATGTGTGTAATTTGCCCTGATATTATTATTATTATTAATGTAGAGGATCAAAAATGGGGTTGACCTTGATAGCAATACGTTATTAAGTTAGTACAATTATTAAGTTATTACTATGGTGTTAGATGTTGCAAATATCTATAAATATGTATGGCCATGTTAAGCTTATTTAAATTTATATAAATATAGAATGAAAAATAAAACGATACAGACAGGGATTCGAACGCGCGACCTCTGGGAAACCGTGGTTAGATTATTCTTTCATTATATGCCAAGTTTCTATTTAAATTATTATTCGGCCACACTGTAATCGTTCATGGACCACCTCATTTGAGGATTGATACCTGTGAAAGCTGTCGACCATCTTCAGCTGCGTGCGGAGGTCCCTCTTGGTGAGATGCTCCAGCATGCGCGCGTCCACGAGGCACTCCATGAAGGTGGTCCTGTACTGCGGCAGGCCCAGCGACGGCAGCCAGGCGTTGCCGATCCACTCGTGGTTCATGTCCCCGAAGGCCAGGGCGGCGCAGGCGGTGCCTCGGGGCGCCGACGGTGACGTCAGCGACACCATCTCCTGGATGGCCAACCTCAGCTTGAGGCGGTGTAGCGGGTTGCTGATGCCGATCTCGCGCTGGATCTCCTGGTCCGACAGCGCAGACATGATGGCGCCCGACTTGACGTTGGCGCGACACGCCGCCACGTACCAGGCCGGCATCCCCACCCACAGCTCCAGCCACGCCACCACCGTGGGCCCGTTCCAGAGCGCGAAGGGCGTGCCGGCGCGCATGGCCTCACCCAGCAGCTCGTGGCGGTAGTCGCGCTCCCGGGGCACCCTGGGGACACGCACGTGTTAGTACACTCCACTGAGCCATACGAGGATTAGGAAGGATTACGTGAGTATTGTGCGAACAAGTCGTTCGAATAATTTATCTCAACGACGATGTTATTTTTTTTTGGACATTTTTACTGTAAAATTGTTTGGACGCTGGGAGCTAGGTCGTAAGAAAAAACCGAACTTTCCTTTGAAAGTCGGATAAGTAAAGTTTGGTTGGTGATGTCGTACGTGGTCTTAGTCCTGGCGTAGTCCGCGTGCTGGTGGGGCGCGTGCGAGGGCTCGCCGTCGTCGGCCAGAGAGGACAGACCCAGAGACGACGCCGACGACAGGGAGCGGGGGCTCTGCCCCTGTTGCATCTAGGGAGGGAATTTCGAATTAAAAGAAAAGTAAAAATCTGTCTTTGATGAATTGGTCGATATCAGTGTTAGACTAACCGGCATTCCCGCCTTCTCCTTCTTACTGAAGAACCTTCCCAGTGAACTCTTGATGCCGCGCTTCTTCTGCTGGTGCATGGAGGCGATGGAGGCGGCCGAGGCGGAGGCGACGCCCCGCGGGAGGGGGGAGGCGCCGCCCCACGCGCCTGCACCCAGGGACTCTTGACTCGAACTGGTGAGATGTAGTGGATTATGATTTTGGATTACAGAAACGTATGTATAGAAAATTTCTAGCTTTATATGCGCATATTGTGTAAGAGAATATCTTTCTAAGTATCATGGATTCTGGAAAACGTAAAGGATTTTCTTTATGTCTTTGTCTTGATGTCTCATAAATAATGGAATCACCGTGGACGTGTAGTTGTAGCGACTAAAACACGAGTTTTAAAAACAATTTAACATACCGTATTTCAACATGGCAAATCATTTTCTTCCGACAGATACGACTGAAACCTCAGTAATTCCATTCTTTATTGTTTTTAAAATATTTTATTAAAGAAATATATTTCAAATACATGTTTCATAATACATAATGTTCAGGTCCGAATTGATTATCTCAAATATTGTAGTTTAAATCACTATAGGTATTAGATATAATTTAGACATTCTTAGAAACAGTCGTCAAATATAAACGGCGGAAGTGCTGGGATGGTGCAATAAGTAGTTATTCAAGATATTATACAATTTTGATTTCAAACAAAGTTTATGAGGTGCATAATTCAAGAGGTTGTCCGGACAGTCGCAACCCGGGGACTCCGGACGTTCTCAGGGACGTCCGGAGAATTCGGGAGTCGATTTAGGAACTAATGGGCACCTGTGAATGGGAATCCGGGCGAGGCTCCCCGACATCACCGACGTCCTTGCGGCGTGAAAGGATACAAATAAACATTGAATTTGAATATTTTATAAATGTCATTTGGACGGGTCCAGATTGCCATGGAAAAAAACACCATTTACCATTATACGTGATCATAAATATTTGTGTGTGTGTTCGTGTCCATGTGCAAATATGTATGTACGTGTATGTATGTGCTTGGGTGTGAATGCGTGTGTGTAAAGTGTGTTCGTGTGGAAGTGCATATAGTATGTACGTGTGTGTGTTTTCGGTTCTGTATGAATGTGAATGTGTGTGTATACGTGTCTAAATGTGTGCCTGTATGAGTGTATGCGTGTCTATAATGTGTGTGTGTATGTATACTCACGAGTCGTAGTGTGCGTGTGCTGCCCGCAGTCGCTCTGCGTGCGAGGCGGCGCGGCCGGGCGCGCGCTCGTCTCCGTCCGCGCACAGCTGCAGCTGCGGGACATATGACACCTCACTCGAGAGAAGTACGTTATACGTTATCACATGGACCGGTGAATGCGATACGTGTTATACGACTAATGTTTAAGCTTTGGACTATTAAATATACACAAGCTTAGCTCAGCTATATAATACAATATACATATGTCGCATACGGTGCACCTTTATCGTTATCTTCATACGCAAGCGAATACCGAAAGCTAGTAAGCGTCGCGAGACGTTTGGGGTGATACGGAAAACCTAAATACTGGGTCTCATATGCGGAAAGGAGGGGATCTTCGGCCGGGGAGCGAGAGACGTACTCATATAAAAAGGATATTTAGAATCTCGAAAGAGTTAGTTGTGAGTAATCTACTCGAAGCCGGTGATAGAAAAGTGCACGTATTAAATATGCTAGTGACAAAAATATGTCTGTCGATGGTTCAAGTGTAGCGGTGAGGGGGAGGAGGTTGTAGTAGAGACCGACCTGGCTGGAGGGCAGACTGTCGGCGGCGGGCGCGGCGCGGTAGTGCGCGTGCGCAGGAGACATCGACGCCGGCGCCTGACACACACGGGACATCACTCACTGACTCTATAAACCTCGAACACTAATACTACGGCCTACTGACTAACGGCCGACTCTACCCTTGCTTTTCGTGTTTATGTTTTTAAATGAAACAGTCCTACGGTCTGCTTTTATATTTTTTTCTATCCATTGTTATCGGTCTGTCGGTTGTCGTCCGCTATGAGAGAGGCCGGAATTCTCACCGTGTGGTACTTGTGATGGTTGGGTCTGGAGGGCGAGGCCGCCGGGGGCGGAGACTCCGCGCGCCTCGACACCACGTTCATGTGCTCGTAGCTTCCCACCTGTGGGTTACGGTTATTGTTACACGGCGATGACGGAAGACGAGATCGTTGGAGGCGGACCTCCTTACCTATATCTCAAATTTAGGTTCCGTTAAACTTTTTGAGTTCTATCTCTGACAATTCATAATAACGTGAACCCACTGGAAAACTGTAGTGTAAAATTTGGTAGCTTCATGTCGATGTTTACAATAAATTGTTATAAAATAACCAGAAATAAAATAAGACTAAATATTTGGTTCAAAACGGGGAGGTCTGAAGTTGCGTCATTGCATGAATGTCATCGTCTATTGTAAAATGTTGTAATTAATGGTATCACCCTTGTTACTGTGTGCGGTCTCCGGCACTCACCCTGGACTCTAGCTCTTCAGCCCGCGCCTCTGTGCTCTGCTTCTCCTCCTGTATGAGTCGTATCTCAGTGTTGATGGCGTCCAGCTGTTCCTGCAGCATGAGCGCCAGCGCGGCCGCGTCCGTGTGACCCTCCGCTCCCTCCGACTCGTCGTTCTGAGTGAAAGTATTGAACACTTCAATGTGTGTATGGTCTCGTAAAGTGAGTGTTCCTGGAGGCGGCTCCTCCCCGTGCCGTACCTCTGCGTCGCTGGAGTCGAAGGCCTGCGCCAGCGCGTGCGGCGGCTGCAGCTCCCAGCCGTCCGTCTGCAAAGAACGATGGATATGTCACAAGGAACCGGTCTCTGCCTGACTCTGCAAATGTATTGTATCCTACCTGTGCTCCGTACAGTGTGGGAGGTGGAGCCGCCGCCGGCGACAGCGAGCGCGTCAGGGCGTCCGTCTGCTGGATGTTGAATGCGATCTCCGCCTGCAGCATTTGGCGCTTCAGCTGGAACGATGGAAGTGCACAGAATGAGGATAATGTCGGTTCGATAATTATCGTAAGCGATAAATATATAAATATGTTTTTATATAGGATAATATAAAAACAGTCTAGACAATTCTCATAAAACCCACCTGCTCAGTCTCCATCCTCCACTTGGCGAGTTCCTTGAGGATGTCCGCTTTCTCCTGCAGCAACTCGTCCGCGTATTTTCTAGTCTTCTCCAACTCCTGCGTGAGAGCGTTCTTCTCGTCCAGCGAGTGCATCCGCTCCTTGAGATGAACTTGCAGCCTGTAACAGACATTTAATCATCATTATGTAAAGGAGTAATTTAAACAGATAAAAATTCAAACAACATGTTTAGAAAATAAGAGAGAATGAACTTTAATTTTCGTATATGATTCGCTATACTGGACTACTCCTCATTAAACTACAAGATATTTTTCTCTCTAAAGTAAATACACACCTGTCATTAGATTCGGACAGTAATTTATCCACGGTGGCTGAAAGTCTGGTGTTGTGCTCCTCGTTCATCCGGAGTCTCTGGTTGAGTCTCATCAGCTCCGCGTTCTTCTCCTCCACGCTGGCCTCCAGGCGCTGTATGCGGTCCTCTGCCGAGCCGTGACGCTCCTGGGCCTAGAGGAAAGAAATTCAGGACACATCAACACACTCCTCATGGTATCTAATATTTAAAAGTACCATCTGATTGGTTGTCAGTAGCGGGGTTAGTTAGTCCCTATCGGAATCTACATCCAAGCGCGTGAAAGTGATGTCTCACCTGGCTGAGGGCCTCCATCCTGGCCTTGAGCTGTTCCTCCATCTCCGGCAGCGAGGACATCTGCGCCAGCTTCTGCGTCGACAGTTCCAGCTTCTCCTCTATCGCGGCGATCTTCTCTTCTTGCAGCTGCAATATTGATATATGATCACGTGATATGGTTCGCGTCTATCTTTCATGCAAGTGCGTTTCCTTATCGTGTAAAGAAATTTAGAAACTAATTGAACTTAAGAAGTTCATAAATTATTTAAACTTAAATAATCTAATACAAAATAAAAAAAACAACAACATTTAAACAATAAAATCCATCACAGGTAAAAAACAATAAAAAAATGTTTGTTATTTATGGATTCATACAAGAACACAAATATTTCAAACTGATCTCTATTATTGGTTACTAATATTTTGTTCGTTAATGTGTGTGTGTGTGTGTGTGTGTTCGTGTGTGTGTGTGTGTTTGTTCGTGTGTATGTGTGTTTGTTCGTGTGTGTGTGTGTGTGTGTTCGTGCGTGTGTGTGTGTGTGTTCGTGTGTGTGTGTGTGTGTGTGTGTGTGTGTGTGTGTGTGTGTGTGTGTGTGTGTGTGTGTGTGTGGTGTGTGTGTGGTGTGTGTGTGTGGTGTGTGTTGTGTGTTGTGTGTGCGTGTGTTACCTTGAGTTGTGCCTGTTTGTGTTGCAGCTCCTGTTCCAGCTTCTCGTTGAGGTCGTGCAGCGACGTGGACTCGCGCTGTGCGTTCAGGTAGCGCTTCTCCAGAGTGGCGATGCGTTCCTCCTGGAAAGGACAAATAGTTTTAGTTTACTGACGAATATTTGTATCAACAAAACAAAAACAAAAAGCAGAACTGATAATAGTTATTCCTTTAGTAGCAACGTCTGGGCCGATCTATATGATAACGTCTACGGCCATTGGTAAAATATCGAGGAAAAATAACCGCAATTATGAATACTACCGACCTGGTCCTCCTTCTGTGCGACGTTTTCCCTCAGGTCCCGCTGTAACTTCGCGCACTCCTCTTGCTTCTTCACCGACTCCTTCTCCCCCTTACTCAATCTCTCTTCGAGTTCCGTCACTTTATTGTTTAATTCCGCGACTCGACGCTGCCATGAACTTAGTTCTGCCGACTAAAAAGTTCGGTTCAGTTATTATTTCTAGGTAATTTCTAGAACGATTTGTCTAATATTTGTTATTGTTATTTTATATATTAGTATTGGTTTCAAGCTATAAAGTGGATGGGTATATCAGCATGAAAATGCTCTTTGATGTTAAACTGACTATTATATATAGAAGTTAATTACAAATGAATGATCTTACTACTATATCGCATGTGGTTAAAAAGTGTATGTTGCAATGAATGTGTGCTATATATGTTAAGTGCTCATGTGTGTGTTTTATTGATCGACCAAAATAAGATGAAGGCGGCAAATAAAAAAAAAAATAAAATAAATAAATATTGGAAAGGCATATATTGATTTATTTGTTATATTTATTAATCGGATTCCGGTTAGGACTTAGTCCTTGTTTCTATTTTTTTTATACAAAAATAGGACAAGTAGAAAGAATATACCTGTAGCATTCTCAACAAAAAATGCTACAGGTATATAATTAAAACATATAATTCCATGTAACACACATATGCATGCATGTATGGTCGGTGGTCACATGCATTTACATGCACATGGGCTAAATAACAATACTACATGTACATGTCGTTTCCTATTACATAGGGTTACCAGATAGCCGGGCAATCTTCGACTTTCCGGAAATTTTACGTGTCGTCACATGTCCAGAATTTCTTTTTAATGTCCCGGAATTTACAAATACTAGTTTTTTTGCAAAGTTACTCCATGATTACTATGACTACGACCGAAGTCAACGCAAACAATATTACTGCGCTTGAACTATTTATTATTTAAAACTTAAAGAGGTATTTAAAAAAGATTGCATAATATTTATGTAGGAAATTAAAAAAAAAATGTCATAAAGAAATTAAAATCATTTGCATAACATCCAATAGATTGTAGGCAGTTTAAATCTAGAATCGGACACAAAAAATACGAATAATATTCCCAGAAATGTACATGAAATCATAAATCGGCATGGATCTGGCAACACTAACTATACATATGTGATGTGTGGGTTAGTGATTATTGAATTAAATTTATTAGTAATTATATAAAACAGGCTTCTATGATTAAAAAAAAATAATCTTTAATATATAATTAAAATGATTATAAGCATGCTAGTTAATACTCTGTGCTATTATGTTTTATTTGTCTGTGGCGACGCTGACCTGTTTGGCGATTGTGTTTTGAAGTTCATTGACTTTCTTGACCTCCGATTCTCCGTTTACACTACTTGGTTCCTGTGACCACCAAATTAATAAATGATTTGCATCTCCCAACCCCTCTCCCCCCATTATGGGTAGTGCAAAGTGCTTATTAGTTTTGTGCTGTGATTCGAAAATATTAATATTAAGTGAAAACTTTTTAATGTGTGATAGTATTGTCACTTAAAAAACAGTCTACAATTTAAGAAACCTCACTTTCTCTCTCTTTTAACTAAATCATATTTTCTCTCTCTCTTAACTAAATTATATTTTCTCTCTCTCTATCTAAATAATATTTTCAATAACTAAACGCCATCACTAGTAGCGTGATTGTTTTACTCAATTCTTGGTAATATTTATATAACAAAAGATGTATACGAGTTTTGACATTATGAAAACTATGACAGTTTATCAAATCGTAGAATCAAAACATAAAATGGTTAGACATTCTATTAATCAAACTATAAAGACATATTTAAAACCATATGTCAAATATTATATTTATCTTTAGTAATTTAGAATCATACTATAATTCATCCTAAAAATATATATCTTTAAAAGTTTTTTTTTTATATCTTAATAGATTTTGATTCATAAAGTGTTCTTAGTAAATAATACTATGTTTTGATTTCACATTTTGGTAAACTGTCATAGTTTTAGTAACGTCAAAACTCGTAATAGTACAGAAATAAATATTGGGGTTGAGTATTTAAAAACTATTTCTTGTATGTAAGCTTCTAGTACTGTATGTGTCGTTTCTTTCCAACTCCGTGTGTGTGAGCGAGACAAAAAGCCAACATCAACACATACTAAACAAAACAATAAGAAATGAGTAAAACATCTAATACAACATTTTCTAGATCATTCAAGAAGCACCTATTCCTTTTAATTTGTTTTTGGTAGTGTAAATGTTTTCTATGTAATCAGTTCGGTATATAAGTGCAAAATATTTTTTTACTATTCTATTAAATTCTTATATAGACTATCATCCCTGTGGTGTCTTCACAAACATAAATAAAGGATACAAAGTACACCAAGACTTGGAACAATAATCTGTGGATCATACAAAGAATTGTTCCGTGTGGGAATCGAACCCACAATCTTAGGCTCAGCAGTCAGGATTAATAACTACCCCACCAAGTCATCAACTATGAAACAATTTAAATTGTTTCTTTGTGGATAATACTAAAATTGTTATCACTTGTGTCAAATTTTAATAATGTATATGTAAAAAAATTAATAATGTGTAGTGTATGTAATTTCATTTGAAACACAATTACCTCTTTGTATACTATAAACTGTGAAGTGTATGTATATTTTCGGTGAAAAAATTGAGTACTTGTATTTACTCTCATATCATATCTATAAGATAAGATCATGAATTAACCAACCATTTCTAATACAGAAGAAGGCTGTATTTAAAGTTTAGTGTGTCGTGTGGTGGTAGGTGGGTGGTACCTTAGGTGGCTCTCCGTTCTGTTCGGGTGAGCCGGTGGTGGTGGTGCCGTTTTCCTTGGGCTTGTCTCCCTCCTGTGTTCCCGACGCTTTGTATTGCTGTAACTGAAATCGAGGAAATTAATATATCAATGCTGTTTAAAATGTTTTAGTTAAATGAAAAATAGGCAGAGATAGTAGTTATGTCTTTACATCCTCTGGTTCCTAAATATTATTTACAATTGGTTTTTAAAGTTGTAGTAGGCTATACCTACCTAGATCTGATATTTTGTATATAATATATTAGTTATTAGTAGAACCAACTCTTCGTCCTGGATAAACTGTTTCGAGTTTTGGACATTAACGAAGGAAAAGGAACCCATATTAACCGCCCCGTTGGTCGAGTAGTTAGCGCAGACGCCTAACGTGTCACGGCGCAATGAGGCTCGGGTTCGATTCCCGGCGGAGATAGGCATTTATGTGATGAGCATAGATGTCTGTGTTTCTGGGTTTGGTCGTTTATTAAATATATTCTCAGTATTTATATGTGTATTTCTATGTATTTGTATCGTTGTCTAACACGCTTAACACAAGCAAATAATTTGCTTACTTAGGGGTTAGATCAATGTGTGTAATTTGTCCTGATATTATTATTCATTTATTTTATTTTAATCTTATTATTTACATTTATACATATAACATTTAAAAAAACAACATTTTAAATATAAATATAAAAAACAGTATCCCGCCGACGTGGGCCTTACGACCAGTCCGTCGGTGGTTAGGGCGACAGCGAAAGAAACTTCCTCACAATGCGTGCCGTACCCAAAACTGCTGCTCTTTGCATCCGACCCTTGATCCAGTTTTTTAGTGAGAGCCTCTTGAGATGATGATCGAGACTATGCGATACATTGTCAATAGTTTTCGGGCCTTTCGGTCCAGGGCATCTAATTCAGTCTGAGTCCACCTTAATATGCCGAAAGTATACATCAGCACGGGCATTACCCAACTGTTGAATGCACGCACTTTGTTACCTCCTGACAAAAGACTTTTTAGAACTTTTGTCAAGCGGTTAAAGAAGCGTTCCTTAGTATGCCTAAGCATTCCGACATACCAAGGAATTTGTAATAATTCTCAAATTATTTGGTGCAAATAATTTGAGATCGTCCATACACAGAAGATGAGAAATGATCTCACCCCCTCTGCGAAAGCGAAAGCCCAGCTTTGAGTCCCTAAGCAACGCGATTAAGGGGTTCAAAGCTAGGCAAAACCACAAAGGACTCAAACTGTCACCCTGGAAAATACCTCGCTCAACCCTTACAGGTTCGGAAATAAGATTTCCTCCGCCCCCTGGAAGACAAAGGACCGTTGTCCATTGCCTCATACATGAATCAAGAAAAGCGCATATATCTGTGTCAATCTTATACACTTCTAGTACTCGTCTCAACCATGTATGAGGCACCGAATCATAGGCCTTTTTATAATCAATCCAGGCGGCGGAGAGACCTTTCTTACCTCGGCGAACCTTTTCATTAATGGTCATGTCAATAAGGAGGAGCTCCTTAGTACCACGAGACCCAATCTTACATCCATTTTGAGCGGGATCTAAAATGCTATTTGCATACAAATGTGTGTTTAATTTTGAAGTCAAAATGGATGTAAGAAGCTTATAAATTGTTGGTAAGCACGTGATAGGTCGAAAGTTCTTTGGATCCGTGATACTACCAGACTTGTGGAGCAGAAAGGTGATTCCTGTTGTCATAAAAGATGGTAGGGATCTGGACACGATGGCTTCCTGGAATTACCCAGCCAAACGCTCGTGTGAAGACCGCAGCCATTTGAGCCAAAAGTTATGTAATCCGTCCGGCCCAGGACTTTTCCAGTTATGGAAAATTATTAGTTTATTATTATTATTATTATTATATTCTTGTTCCTTAGAGTGTGAGAATATGACATATACGCCCTAACGTTATTAGAATCGTGTGTATAATTTTCAGTATAACTTATGTTAGTAAGAAAAGAAACACACTTTTTTTTACCCAAATCATCCAAAACGTCACTGTAACTTACAGCTTATCTTTTGTAAAATGGTTTTACTAATTCAGAAACCTACTGGGTTTCAGAAATGTTCAGAAACCCAGTAGTAGGTAATTCTATAAATAGGAGGGGGTAGTAGATAAATCTGTAAAGCTTTTTTCACCATGTTGTTTAAAAAAACATTCATACATTGATTTGGATTTGTGGTGACTAACACAAATCGGAAACACTTACTTCTTCTTTGGTTAGCGCCAATTCTTCTTCTAACGCCGTATTTCTCTCTAACGCAACTCGTAATCTTTCTCGAACCTGCAACATAGTATTATATATAATAAATATACCTATATCAAAAATATAAATTATCGATCACTAATAACTTTTTAAACGTTCACGACCACTCATTATCAAGCAACGATAAATATCAATCTTACGGACACAGTATCTCAATTAGTAAAGCGACGGGAAGGAAAGTCTAAGAAATAGAGGTCACGTGTCTGAATCCCTGCCCTAATCGGTTCATCTTTCATTTCATATTTATTATAAAATCTACATATTATGTCTTCGAGAAATTACCGAAAATACGATTACGAAGTTTTGACTTTCTTCCATGAGCCACGATCGAAAGCGAATTCAAAATTATTATCCTCAGTCCTCACCTTCTCGTCCAAGGCTTTGTGATGCTCGAACAGACTCTTGAGTGCCTTCAGCACCTCGACTTCCGATGAGACCCCGGACTGCGCTGCTGCCTGGCGCTTCACCACCGTCATGCGCAGCGAGCGCTCGTGTCTGGACACCAAGCATTCTAGATGCTCTAGTAGCAACTGGAATGAACAGTAGAAGACCATCATTAAATCTGCTTCATAATGTTTCCTTTATTTTCTTTTGTTTTTCTTTTACGAAACAGAACTTCGGTATTATGGATTATGTTATACCTGTGTCGCGGGAAGCTTTACAAACATATAAATAACGGACACAAAATTCACCCAGACTCGGAACAAGAATCTGTGGATTACATTTTGTGTGTGTGAATTATTATGTGTGGGTATCGAACCCACAACTTGTTCAGCAGTCACTAACCACTCAACCACAGGTGATTGTGCATTTGTGACTAAATATTGAGTAGTATATGTTGTAACATTGCTGCTGTTATATTTAACTTAATTAAATTGTAAAAATATCAATGTTACGAGGTAAGTTTATATCCAATTCTAAAAATAAAAAAATATATATGTATTTTTTTTATTTTTGGAATTGTGATGTTACTTTTACTCTATGGAGTAATAGAAACATCACAAGGAACAAGATCAAGTTTAGAAAAGAATTTACAAGCTTCCCGCGAGTCTAGACGGCAGTCTGCATTATTGATGCTGCCGAAAGCTTTTAGATGCCCCACCTTACGGGACATAAACTGCGGTTACACGTGGAGCTAGATGTGTCATTGTCAAATATTAATAAATAGGTACAGTGGAGCAATTTCTAACAATTTGGGTTAGTTTATTGCGGAAGTTCAATTGGGAATTACATATCGAATGGGAAGTGGGTGGGGTTGGTGATAAAGTTTGATGGCGTGTATCAATGAATGAGCTCGATACGGTTATTGGGCTTCAATAGAACCAATATTGGACACACTCAAAAACATAATTAAAACATGTGTATTACTGATCTGCTCTTTCAAAATGGTTGTAATTTAATCACGATTCAGTTTGTCGAACAGATAAAACAAATAGTCATGGGTGATTTCAATAAGGTTATGGGTGAATTTAATAAGGTTATGGGTGGTTCAGTAATGGTTCAATAATTCTGTTGTTGATTTATAAAAAAACACGGTTTATGATTGAAGACCAAAGACAACTTACTCTGGTATTGTTTCTTTCTGCCTTGAGCTCTGAGATTTCTTCCTCTCGTTCCAAGAGTTGTTCCCGAGCCTGGTTCAGTTCTTTCGTGAGCGTCGCGAATTCCTGTAAAGATGATTTACATTAATTATAAGATTAAAATAATTCGGCCTTTTTTTTTTTAAATTCTTTGAAGTAAATGATCTTCTGGTCACAGTTTAATACATCAACATTCTCAAAAAGTACAACTTTTGATGTGATGAAGGAAAAACACAATTATTTCTTTTTACCAGAAAATATCAAACACAGAAATGATTCTGTAAGACATCTTCACGCACCCTTGACCTGCAGCCTAAAGTCTCTCAATCAATAAATGACTGAAGAGCCATCCCTCTCAGCCTTATACCAAGACTTGGTATAGCCCGAGGGAAATCGAAAAATATTTCTAAATAACACAGATTTTTCTCAAGTCTAGATTTATAATAACAAACAACGTTAATAACGACCTCAGAGAACAGTGAATTGTAATTGAGATTGATGTTAAGTAGAAACTAAATGTTTAGGAAACTAATAATATATTAGGTAGATATATTGGATGGCAAGAGACTATTTTTGTATGTATGTATACAATAAAGAACATATAAAATAAACTTTGTATTTAGAAACTGTAAACAGTAAAAATAGTGTCAAATCAATCAGTTTAATGAAGTTAACATCTCTAACACAAAAATGTTCAAATTTGAATACATTTGAATTATTAATTATAATAACCAATATTAAAAAAGGGGTAAATACTACGCATATAGGACATACAAATTGTAAAGAATTAAGAACCCATTTACAAGAACTACTTGAAGAAGTTTTAAATAAGTAAATGTTCTCAATACTTTTTCTTAAGTTGTACTTCTGTTCCTATTAGTATTATTTTTATTTTATATATTACAACCTACAACGATAGTTATTAACATTCCGATGTCAATTCCATAAAGGATGTTTGAGATTAGTGTACCAGGGACATCGCTGTGTGGTTCACTGTTCACCGCACGCAACTCAAAACTACGCGAAACTGTACTAGTAATAAAATTTGTATTAATTTTCTAGATATATATATATATACAAAACATTACAATATCACTAATTAATAATTACTTTGGGAATAATTATTTTGTTTTATTAAAATTTCCAATGGCCGAAATTACACCGTTAATAAAGATTTCAATGTTGATGAGGGTTTGAACAAAACATCTCCAGGCATACATTTTTTGGTTTTATTCTATGACGTCTACACTAAAACTATTTGACATATAATAACTGATATATCTTGACATTTACAGTGTTAAACAATGTAGTAGTGTGTGTAATGTTACGCATTGTAGTATGTGTAAAGTTATTTTCATTTATTATTTATTATATAAAAATATTATCTTCTTGAACTTCTGCTAAAATTTAAGTTTATGTGTCAAATTTTATACTCCGTCCACGTACATTTGTAAAAATGAGTACAACGTTTTTGCTAAATTGCTTGATAAAATGATATGTTATACTAAAAATATATTTTCCACACCTTTGAAAAAAAAAATATACGCAATAGTAAATAAAAAAACGAAACATTATAAAAATGGGATTAATAAAAGTACTCATAAACTTCTATAAAATAATTTATACACCTAACATAAAACCATAAAGTAAAAATTTTAGCTATTAATAGAATTATTTCTTTATAAAGGATCATGAGACTCATCTCATCTATTACACACAGCTCCATTTCAACGGATAAACTAAATTTTCCTTCAACTTTCATTTTGCTTTTAAACTTAGGACGTGATCAGAATGATACACTTCGCATTTTGGTAGATGTTTCTATAAAAAGAAATAAACTTCGTTTTACAAAGTTTTTCGGGATCCGGAAATATCCAAATTTTTTGACAATACTTCTAAACGAAGACTAGAATGTTGATTAAATATATATATATATATATATATATATATATATATATATATATATATATATATATATATATATATATATATATATATTATACTTTACAATAATGTTTATTTGTCAACAGAGTAAGACATTAGTTTTAAAGTTATGATTTAATGAATCGTAACTCTAAAACTTAATTAGGGCAATGGATTCAAACAGACAGACATCTTTATAATTTTTTTAATAACTGAAAATGAAATCAGATTAGTTACGAGATAATAAAAGAAACAATAGAACGGTAGTTCTTTTATTTCTGAACTTATACCTACCTGAAATATATTTATCGCCATAACGTTTCCGAACGGAATTATCACAGTTTTAAAAACTTGTACAATAAACCGTAATTCTTTTTGAACGTCGTCTCCGAGATGGAGAGGCGGGTGAAGTGCGACCCCCCTAGGAGCGAAGTAAACGAGCTTTATTGGTATTATGAGCATCATATTGTTTATTAATATTATATTATTACTTTCTGCTAGATCTCTTTTTAACTTCTTTCATTAAGAGATAAATGGTCATGTTATTTTTAATATATAAATATTATTTCAATAATATACATTATTCTAATTTCTTTTGCATTAAAACTAAAATACTTATTTACATATCACAAACTTCCTCATAACAATTAATATACATACCAACAACAGTATATACTATAGAATTCATTTTTAGTAGTAAAAGGATTTCATCAAAACCCCATAGGGAGTTCACCAGATATAGATATCCAAAACGTATACCTTAGCATACGACAGTCATGACTTCGTGACATACATGACATGTCTCCTACATCAGATGAACATCATAAAATATTTTAACACCAGATTCTCGATATCAGAACAATATTGAATTCAAAAATACCTTACTAACTCACCATTCAACTGGGATTTATCTAATCTGAAGGCCTACCAGGAACTTTTAAAAACTAACATAATTTCGTAGCAATATTAAAATAATATTACTTTTATTGATTGACGTTTATAAAATAATATTGTTTTATTCCTAAATTAACGTAGGTACATGTACGTAAATGAACTTATGAGTAAAACGACTGAATGAATTAATACTTTTCTGTTTCTGCAATAGGTCTTCAGTTTTATATTTGTTTATGGTAAAAGAACGAATGATTTAGAATGACATCATCAATTTTTTTTATCTTTAGAGCTAGAGATAGTGGTAAGCCTGGTGGTCAATTCTGACTCTAAATACAGGTGGTATTGTACATGGTGGATGGTACAGTGGTACACTCTAAGTGGGAGTGGATGTTTTAATGGAAATAGTCGTGGTTTTTCAATTAGCGGGATGGAAACACTATCGGATATAAGCCGAATCAATTTCCGGTTTTTACCAAAAAATATCATTTCAGGCGTCTGGTATGAGACAGTGTTTGATTGTATGTGTATTATGTTTGTACAGGGAAAGTATATATGTGTATTATTAATTAAAAATGATTGATCGATTGACTAGTATGTTAATTAATGTGTATATAAAGATTGTATATCTATATATAATATTATATATTTCTTTACAGAAGAGCTTATTACTACCCTTTGACGTACACGGGTGATCTCTGGTATAGATTCAAAGTGGAAAAGATATAAATAAATAAATTGTTTCAGTTATAGTTCAGTACATATACAGAAAAATAAAATCATAAACTTTCAGCTAGCTCATTAACAATTTACGAAACCGAAAAACATTTTAAATTACGTTATAAATAAAACCACGAATGTTATAAATAAAAATCATTGCAATTTCTCTCGGGCAAAGATTTCTAAAACCGTACTGCGGTTGACCCTGCCTCGACTTTGAGTGTTTTTTCAGCCAAGTACCTATTAGAGAAACACGTGGTGCATAGAATTCGTTTACAGAGGGCGATGTTTGTAGACGACTGCGGAGATTGTTGCCTCGACCTGTACCCTTGTAACGATTGTCTAGCTTTAAGGCTCTGTCGAAATAACGACAAAGTTTTTGAAAGCTCGCAAAGATCTCTAAAAAGTTATCTCTTCGCTGCGAGTTTAAGTACCTACTCTTTTTTTTTTTTTTTTTGGTTCCGTACCGAAAGGCTAAAAAGGGATCCCTATTACTGTTAGTTGTAGTAGTAGTTGACTTCGCTGTCCATCCTTCCGTTTGTCTGTTTCGTGAAACATGATAGCTAGAGAGTTGAAATTTTCATAAATTATGTATTTGCGGCTATAAGAACGAAGACTAAAAACAGGATAAAGTTAAAAATTTAAGGTCGGTTTTCAACACCAACCAACCAACAAACCTGGTTCTGTGTTTATAATGTAACGGGACACTTGGTGCGCGAGTTCGACTCACACTTGGCCGGTTTTTTATCTATCCGTATTGGAAACTGGACAATCTAAATTCCTTACTCGCATTTTGTTGGTGTGCAGTTGTCAGGTTAGTAGATTTGTTTTATCACATTTCGATGCTCACGTATTTCAGTGAGATCGAGATGGGTAATTGTTTGTAAGTTAAATGCCGCTTTTTCATTCAACATTAACAGACAAGATTATTAAATATTATAAGTAAGAAGCAATAACAAAGTGAAGCGATAAATATACTCAACAAAACAAAAGCTCTTTTTAGTTTGTAAATAAATGTAGGGAATCTTTCAAAATAAAAGTTGGAAGTGCTGCGCTAAGATTCCCAATGGCGATTATTTATCAAACCTGATTTACACAATCAAAAATAAAACAAGACTATTTCAAAAAATATAAATAAAAAATACGTAAAAAAATACGTGGTATTTTCGAACGACTCTTACCCAATTTTATACTAGCACAGATATACTAATATATGTATATAGCCCCGTTGGTGGAGTGGTTAGCGCAGACGCCTAACGTATAGCGATGCAATGGGACTCGGGTTGGATCCCTGACAGGAACAGGCATGTATGTGATGAGCATAGATGTCGGTATTTCTGGGTTTGGTCGTTCATTAAATATATTCTCAGTATTTATAATGTGTATTTCTATGTATTTGTATCGTTGTCTAACACCCTTAACACAAGCAAATAATTTGCTTACTTAGGGGTTAGATCAATGTGTGTGACTTGTCCTGTATTATTATTATTACTATATACCAACCTGTAGCAACGCGGTATGAACCCGACATGTACATACGGCACCATTTTTGCGGGTGCAGGGCGCTCCGAGCAGTGCGCAGGCGCCGCCCCGCTGCATCTCGCGCCAGCATCCCCCCCCCCTCACTCCACACCCACTACTTTATTGTCCTTTGCATTATATTTTTGTTCTTAGCAGTTTGAGTCAATTAAATTGCATTTTATTATTATTTTATATATGTCATCCATTTTTTAAGTCACTTGAACTGTCAGTGTTATTTAATCATTATTTATATTTTATTCTATACACATATATACGTATAGTTTAAGGAACCTTCGAAGAGATGGCCAAAGATATCTTCATTTTAAATTGGGGTAGTTTTCTAACTTGCACGCGGTTTATAGTCAGGGCTGAGTATGGTCTACTACATCTCAAGGGTGGAGGCGTATGGGATGAGATCGTAAACCAAGTCAATTACATAGTAGTTCTCCCGAGGGAGTGTCAGGAGAGTCTTTTATTACACCCGTGGATACTACCAGAAAAACGTATTTTTTTAATAGATTACCTAACGCTGTTAGCTTGCATGTAAAGTATGCAACGCAATGTCGAAGGATAAATATAAATATAAACTCAAAAAAAACGGAAATTTAATCACCACCTTACCAATAATTGAAGTTAAATATTGTACGCGATATCTATAGGCATAAAATAAAAAAACTGTAAGGACAGTGCATATAAAATATTAACAAATATATAGAAAATTGCTACTAATTGTGTTAGGTATAGAACCTGAACAATATTAAAAATGGAAATATATAAAAAAGTTGTCTGTTTCTTTGTGCATTACGAAAAAACAACAGAATGGGTTTTAATAAAATATTCTTATAACTTTTAGTAATAATGGTGCTCAAAAATAATGAATCAAGTTGAAACAGTACACATTTAAGTTTTAGTTTGAACTCTGTTACGAAGAGTAAAACCATGTATTCTTACTAAATTTGAATTATAAATATTTAAATACATAAACCACCAATAAAAAGAATGATAAAATGATAGATTTGGGTTAAATTGGACGTGAGTATGTAGTTGACAAAAAGTTATTCCGGTCTCATTTTCTACTTTTCACCTTTCACCTTACTTTTGTTATGAAGTACTTCACTGGGAAAACGTACTATTTATAGTTACTAGTACAAAAATATTAACTTAAAGATCAACGACGTGTTTGAGTGGAACCATAACATCTAACAAAATTTTATTAAAATAGCAATTGACTTCTACATATTTATGATACGTAACTTGGTATAGCGGCTTGCTCAATCAACTTTCAGTTTAAGATAATTTAAAAAAATATCTCAGGGAACATATATACCTATATATAGCAACAGTGGGAACAGTGCAACAACAGTGGGAACATATATACCTATATATAGCATCATAACTTCTCATCCTAACAAAATACGGAAACAAAATTCGAACAGAAATTGTTCTTTCAACTTCATTATTCAACGTCTGTCCGTCTGTCCGTTCGAAAACATCGCAAAGTCTAGAACATTTTAGTATCCACGTCTAACCATTTTATAGTAGCTTATAGCACCTAAGTCTTGCTGTGAAATGCCTAAAATATAATAGTATACGAGTATGAACGAACAGAACAGTGGTATAAAGAATTATATATTTAAAAAGTAATCTCATCAAGAAAGCAAGTATTTGCATTTCGCATCGCAGCCGGCTTCGGGAACTAATGAAAAATTCTTTTCAAAGGTTAACAAGCATTTTCTTTGGAAAGTAAAATCATTCACGATTCCTTCGAAAGAAATAAACTATGTTTAAGTTTCGTTAGTTTTCAGTGACACCGTATTTTTTATATTATATTTCATTAATATTTTCACGACTGAAAATAAAAATAATTGATTGATTGAAAATAACTGATTAATTGATTGATTGTCTGACCATAATCGTACTGTATAGTTCTTTAAAAAAATACACATTCCTAATGAAGATACTGCCTTAAGGATTCCCTAGGTATCTTTGGATCTTAAGTTTCTGTGAGACTATTTTATCTCAATAACATGTACTTCGTAGCTTGATAAGAAAATAAATTCGATCAATGATGTCTGGCGGTTTTCAAGATTAGTCTGAACAGATCTACAGTACAGAAAGACAGTAATAAAATAACGAACACTATCATAGCATAGTGATCATGTGAACTCAAAATAACAATTTGAATATACAATTCAACTATACAAAGGGATTAAAAGTCTTATGTAAAAACTTTTACCGAAAATCTAAATCTTACTTACTGCAATAATTGAGAACACCAGTGTGTGTGTGTGTGTGTGTGTGAGTGTACGTGTGTGTGTGTGAGTGTACGTGTGTGTGTGTGTGTGTGTGAGTGTACGTGTGTGTGTGTGAGTGTACGTGTGTGTGTGTGTGTGTGTGTGAGTGTACGTGTGTGTGAGTGTACGTGTGTGTGTGTGTGTGTGTGTGAGAGTGTACGTGTGTGTGTGTGAGTGCACGTGTGTGTGTGTGTACGTGTGTGTGAGTGTACGTGTGTGTGAGTGTACGTGTGTGTGAGTGTACGTGTGTGTGAGTGTACGTGTGTGTGAGTGTACGTGTGTGTGAGTGTACGTGTGTGTGAGTGTACGTGTGTGTGAGTGTACGTGTGTGTGAGTGTACGTGTGTGTGAGTGTACGTGTGTGTGAGTGTACGTGTGTGTGAGTGTACGTGTGTGTGAGTGTACGTGTGTGTGAGTGTACGTGTGTGTGAGTGTACGTGTGTGTGAGTGTACGTGTGTGTGAGTGTACGTGTGTGTGAGTGTACGTGTGTGTGAGTGTACGTGTGTGTGAGTGTACGTGTGTGTGAGTGTACGTGTGTGTGTGTGAGTGTACGTGTGTGCGCGAAAGTGTGTGTGTGCGCGCGAGAGAGAGTGTGTGTATTACTTCCAGTATTTCAATGGCATATCTTATAAATCTAAATATATTTTAATACAATAATACAATAATTTTTTGATACCTACTTTCGTTTTAAAGACGATTGTATAGCTGAAGGGAATTTCATTACATCTCGAGGTAACGTATCAAATATTATTTGTACAATCCTTTATAGAATTTTGGAGACGTCGCAATAAAATCTACCCAAATACAAAAGGACCGTAAAATATTTCGACAAAAGGTTTCCAAATAAAATTACTAATATATTACGAATTGGATATATTTAACGATATGAATTGAAAATACGAATAAAAGAAGTGTTTTATAAAAAATATATGACCTCGATATGAACACAAATATTTAAATATTAACTAATTTATGAGACCCTGATTATATAATAATCACATTTAGCAAATAAGCAAAAATATTTTAAAAAATTTATCCAAAGAGGAACATACTGAAAAACCATCTCAATTAAAAAAAAAAGCCGCTGAAAATTTAATTTAAAAATATAAATTCCGCATTAAATGACTAACGACCCGGTCTCGCAGTTTCATTAATCACCGAGCTTCATTGAGGTGGTAATACTATTTTCTCTCTCATTTTACTCAATACTGAAACCTGAAACTCTATCTTACAGTTTTTTTTCCCGTTTTATTTTATATATGTATAATGTAAATGTCATACATGGATAGACGAGCTGTTGGTGTGGTTAGTAACAATAATTGACAAACCAAAGGTTGTGGGTTCGATTCCATCACGGGCTTTTTTTTTGTGTGATCCACAGAATGTTCTGAATCTGGGTGTACTTTGAATCCGTTATTTATGTTTAGTGAAGTTCCCTGACACAAGGATAATAATATATAATACGAGCGTCTTTAAAATAATAATAAAAAAAAACTAAAAAGGCTTTACTTAGCACTCCATATGGGAGTGATTATCTGAAAAAGCACTCTATACAAGAGCTAGTCCCGTGGATCTGGTATCATTTAAAAGCGTTCTTATCCTCCAGATAGTGCGTACGATACTAAACACATTAGAACTGCAAGTAAAATAGTAATATGGAGCTATAATCCAAATTTAAATCCCCGACCATACAGACATACATACATAATAACTTTAAAAATAAAGAAACTGCAATAGAAAATGCCATACAGAATAAGAACTGACTAAACATACCACTGCTTACCTGAGGGAAACCAGACGCTAATTTGAATTTACAAAACATTCCAACCATACAATTACCTTACCTTTTATTTTATCAAGTGGAAAAGTCACACCGCAATGCGACTGCAAATCTAAGTGCAGTGTGACAAACTGGAGTTAAAACAAACATAGAACATGTTACTTACTTACTTAATGATCCGTTTGCTTAACTTAGGCAATTGAAACTTGGTATCGAATCGAATTAACAAAAGTAAGCATTTAGTTTTATAAATTACAGGATTCATTATATCGTTTAATATGTATGTAACTTACTTATTTCTATTGTAAATATAAACCACTGGATGAATAAGCCACTGTGAAATAGTATTCAATAAAACAATATAGGAATCAGTATTTTATCTCTCATTCAATTTGGTCCGGTTACGGCCGCTGCGCTGTATCCGACGATGAATCAAACAAACCCAAATATATTGAATACTAACTAGCTTTTTTTGTGATTCAATCAACTGATTCAACGTTTGGGCTAATGGTTGATGTATACAACTTTAATAATTAAATTCGTTTAACGTCAACCATTTTGAGATGATTGTAATAACATTTAAACACTTTATTAAGTTATTGCAGACGCCTAACGTATAGCGGCGCATTGGGGCTTGGGTTCGATTCCCGACAGGGACAGGCATGTATGTGATGAGCATAGATGTCTGTATTTCTGGGTTTGGTCGTCTGTTATATATATTTAAAATATTTATAATGTGTATTTCTATGTATTTGTTTCGTTGTCAAATGTCAAATTTGCTTATTTAGTTAGGGGTTAGATCAATGTGTGTAATTTGTCCTGTGATATTATTATTTCTAATATAGAATGGATTTAGACGCTGAGGAAGAAAAGAGGTCTGTATTATGTCAAAGCTCAAGACATGTAGTCAGTTAATTAGTGATCTACCTTCAATGGTTTCTAACATTTCGAGCATAGTATTGCAATGTAAAAATCCCATGCTAGTAACCTCATGATACTGTTAGTGTGTTTTATGTGCATCATGAACTCTATGCCCGGAATTTCAGGACGGAATGGTTATTAGCTGACCTACTGACAGACACCTACATTCCGTAATCCCATGAACACGAATCCTGCGAAGCATTCCGAATCACGGGTTAAATTTAAAGTTTATAGTCCACGTAACTTACCTACCTATCCTCTATAACGGAAGGGTATAATTTTTAAACTATTAGAACAACTGTATCTTAAAACTAATTGGGTCAATAAAGCATCAGTTCTATTGCACCCCCCCTCCCCCCTCCAGGATTCCAGAAGTGCAACCACGTGATCGCTAACGACCCACTAGAGGGGTTAATTGAATGGAAATATTGTTCACCCCTCACTAGCAGCCTAGATGAAAAATAGTTAGGCAGTTGAAAAATTCTGACAAAATTTGAATGTATAATTTTAAAAAGTGAATAAGAAAAATAGAAGTTATGACCGAGACTGACCCTTTGACTCGTATAGTACAGTTAATACTAGGTACTCAAATAAAAAAAAAGGTAATTTGAATCAGATTTTTCATATCTTTCATTAATTTTATACGTGGCTTCAACCCTTTCTTACCTGTTTAACATTCAGAAGGCTAAACTCACTTCTCCCTTTAGGAATAACGAAATTAAGAACAGGGTTTCCTTTGACACGTCCCTCCCCTGATGATAACCTGACGAGATTTTCGACCACAAACTGAACACGTACCGCGTCGACAAAACACATTAGTCTTGTGACTAATGATTTTATAATCTTATATTCAATATAATAACATATTTTGAAAATATATAGCATATTATATCAAATGTCTTGTTAAAAACATTTTCTATTTCAGTCTGTTAATTTGATTTTTTTTTCTCATCTTTTTTATTTCTTTTTATGGGGGATTTTTATAAATCTATATGTGTTCACTGGTTATTTGAGGGCTTGCTGGAAGAGAATACTTGTCTTTACAAGATGTGTGCAAAAAATTATAAATAAAATTATTAGAAATGAAATATAATCCGTAAGCGGTATAATTAGTTCGAAGATAAATATCTAATATATATTAAAATAATTTTCTCATGTGCATATAGATATTATATTATATATTTTCTCTGCCTTACTAAGGTTGCCTTGAAAAAATCGCTATCAACGATAAGACCGCCTTTTGCACCTATTTATAATTGCTAGTCTTTTTATAAGTTACTGTTATTGTTGTATATGTATTATTTTTGTTTTATCTTAGTTGTTATTTGGGGCGCAATAAAGAATATTGTCCGTCTATCAATCTAGTATCGAACAAATTTAAATATTTAGCAGCACCAAAGTTGCAGGTGTCAACACATGGATTACTTGCGGTAAACTAATTTGCGGTCAGTTGCAACTTAGTTTGCGACAAGTAGTGAGGCGAAGTTACGCCATGTTTAATACCACGAGTCTTTGACACTGCAAAATTAATCTAATAACTTTCAAAGACCTTTGATAAAAACATTACCTGCACAGGCGGTTAGCCTAATTCGAGTTGGGAGTGGGGGTTAAAAGGGGGGGGAAAATAATTTCTGATTAATATCACGTAAGATGTGTTGTCAGTCGGTACTAGGTATATTATGTCTCCGAGGTCACGTAGACGTATTTTATGACTTTTCGCAACACGTTGATGAAACCGCTGAATGTTTTACGTGTAGGTATTCGAGACGTAGATATGTTCGAACTGACTTTTTAATAAGTGTTCTCCTGTTCGTAATATGACATATGTAATATAAATGCTGCTGATAAAGTAAACATTACCTTTGAAGTGTTACCTTAAAGGGTGAAAGGTGACGTAATGAATTCAAGTGTCATAGTAGTGAGGAGGGTGTAGAGTATCGAGTGACGAAAGTTGATCGATATTATATCGAATTACTGGCAAAGTTAGTTGGTCGCAATATTGATATGTTTACGACATAATTGTTAAAAATTAAAAAAGATCAAAATTAAGCATAATATTAACAATCAAATAGCATTCAACAGCCTAATAATTATAAACATGATTTCTTTATTTTTATTTCATTGTATAACTTTGAATCTCTAAATGGGTAATATCTTTAGTAGTGAATGTATGTAATGATTGTCAATTTAATTTAATTGCAATAATAATTATTGTATTTAAACTACTTCTATCGAATGTATGTTTTGACAATAAAAGTTATATAATTATTATTAAATATATAACTCCTATGAGTTATGCGTTTAAAGTAGGTAATCTGCTCTAAACCCCATTTGCAAAAAAAAATATAGACTCATTCAAAGGGTATTCAACTAACCCATTAAACAAGAAAACCAAGTATTTACCCCACAGATACCCCTCCCTCCAAACAAAATTTGAACTAGGTTATTGAATATTTGAGTTAAATATATAATATGAATATTAAAATTGTATCCTGATCTCAGTTTACATTCTGTACAGCAGATAAAATAAATAAGATCGAATATATTTGTCCGCCTCAATCGTTTCATATTTTTAATTTATTTCGAATTATATAAGTTATGATTCGATTAGATAAATACAAATACTAGAAGTTACTACAATATTGAATACTATATATATATTTTTCCAACGAAATCTGTACTTAACATACTGGCATGATTAAAATAAATTGAAAAACTTTGTTGTAATTACTTTATTATATACATTAAGCGGTTTTATCATTATTGACATTTCTCCTATAGCCAATAATTTTGTTTGGTTAACTATTCAATTGCATATTATTGCAATTATTTTAATAATTAGATATTCTAGAACAAAAAAATAATAAAATCATATAAAAATTTAAATACACCATCTAGTTGTAATATTACATTTCCATCATTAAATTTTCTAGTATCTTTTAACCAAATTCATTTCATAATCTAGGTAATCAAATCTTGGATATTTTACAGCAAAGTGGATAATATATTCAGCTTTAACGAGAGTCCATCACTTGTAGCGACGCACTGTGGAACAAAGAGATCTTCGCATACAGGAATGCGCTGGAGGCTGCGTTCTTTTGTTTTAAAAAACCCTACTAATTGAGAAACGTTGATCTCTTTACTACTAACCTAATTTTAACACGCTCACTCATAAAAACTGGACTCTAAGTTTAGAAAGATGAAAATTTCTTGTAATTTTCTTTGCTCAGATATATTCAACTGTATCTATCTCTAGTAACAACTTAGGATAGTTAAATTTGTATAACAATCTATAGTTTAAGTTGTATAATAATTTTATGATTTTGTAAACTGTCGTAGTTATCGTAACGTCAAAACTCATACTAGAAGAACAGGTTAGTTACATAAACGTTGTATTGTTAAAGTGAACCAAGCAATTACAAAGTTACAATCAATTAAAAGGGATACTTGGGTGTTTTGAATTTATCTCAGAAGACGCTGAAGTTAGGTACACAGCATCGACAAACTTTGAATTTGGTAAATTCTTATCAGTTAGTTGGTGCAAAATAACGATTATCTATTGGGGTGTAAGTAATCTCCATTAAATTACAGATTATTTGCAAAACACTTTGAATTTTCATGAAAATAAAAATAATACTCACACTAACAAATTAAATATAATAGAAATTATAGTAGAAACGGTAATGTTATTAAAGTTTGACTTTCCGATCAGAAATACTTCAAACTATTAGGAACAAATAAAAGTTCAGGTCGTTAGAGTTCCGCAACTGTAAAGCAAAATTTGTATTACAAATACTTAGAACCATTAGCGGACACAGGTTCAGTACGATCACGTTTCGTAACTACTTATATTAAAGTTTGCCAATTTGTTCTGAGGTGGACAATTTACTGAGAGATTAAATCGTATGGAACATTTTAATTTTGTCTTGAATTTTAAAATATATTATAATTTAGTTTTTAATCCTTCTATCTATCTATATACATATATATAAAAGAAAGAGTGTGTATGTATGTTCAATATAAAATCAGAAACTGCTGGATCGATTTCAAAGACATTTTCAGAGAATCTTTATATTGACAGAGCGTGTAATCCTGTAAAGTTTGGTGGCAATAGGAGCATATTTGTTTTTGAAGCTGCCAACGATAAAGATATTGTTTTTATATTCAAGTATTTAAGTTACAACGCCATGAATCGAATCGAAACGAGTAAAAAAAAAGGAAATTCAGGATGATTCATAATTATTATTGCGGTGGTTTCGTTATTATATATATATTTATTATATATTTCAAATGTATATATGTATTTTTCATTGACTGGGTATGCCAATATTTAAAATAAATATTAAACTTATTTCAGATAACCCAAGAAGTAGCGCGTGTACTCTTGCTCCCGGACACACACACACACAGACACAAGGATGCTGATTCCTGATTTATGATTTAATTAAAATACTGTAAGTACAGGTTCTCTTTACTAAATATTTAATTTTGAGTCGAGCAGACAGTTTGAAGAACGAGGTTAAAAAACTACGACAAAAGTAAACACGAAAGGTCTGAACAAAAAAAACATAAAACCTTCTGACAATTAAAATATGAACCTTGGCAGTAAGGAACCAGACCCACACCCAAAGAACAGATAATGGATAGTAATTATAACTCAAATATCATTAGTATTACCACAATAGTCTAGGTCTGAGAGAAGTCTAGATGTCTGAAGACTTTTAACAATTACTCAAAATTTGAGGTAAATTGTCAGTTCCTCAACTAATTGGTTTCGTCTCAGCGACCACCACTATGCGGGATGTTCCTGGATTTCAATTTCAGGAATAGACAAATAATTTCTGCAATATATTGTGTTTCTATAACCGTGTTTCCTTTTATTCAATTAATATTTCAAGTCACGTCTTATTCATTTAAACTTGTTATTTTTGTCTAATAATAAACTGTTTTTTTTAAATATTTACAGTATGGTGTTTTTTTTATTGTATCATGAACTAACAACTACCCCCATTTTGTGTTCACAGCCGGAATAAAAGATAACCAAATTTAAAAGCTTTTAACTTTATCGTTCTTGCATTCAATTCTATTTCTAACAAACGAACGGTCAAAAGGATTTCTTATAAATGAAATATTGTTTTACATTAACACAGATGTAAATAATTAATAAAATTTAATTTAATTAAAACTGGTGTCAGGAATCACGGTACATTTGCTACCAGACTTCGTTTTTAATTCTACATATGTACTTTTAATATTACCATATAAAATATTACTTTAACAACACATAACAACGATATGTTTATATAGATTTTTTTATTATCAATATTATAGGATGCGACTATTTATTTTCTTTACAGTTCAAAGATATATCTGTAAAGTTGTGTTATATTTTGTTAATACTAAAAGTAATACATTTTAAACGTCAAATCTTAGAGCACACACTCAAATACATAACACACACAACTGAAGGTCATGACGTATCATGACGACATCACTCCGTGTAATAGCGCATATCATATCATTAAGTCATCTCCAGTGATAATGGAAGGTGAGGCTGTGTCAGAATTAGTCATAGATAGGGTTGCCATCTGTAGAGCTTTAGCCGGACAAGTTTGGCTTCAGCAGGTGTTCGGATAAATATTTGTATGTCCGGCCTGTACGGAAACAATTGCTAAGATATACATTGAGTAATTTAAAAATCACGTAAAGAATTTTATAAAATTATTGTCAAAGAAAACGACGTTCTAGATAAATTAGGTAAAAAAGCCAAATATAAAATTTGTCGATTTAAAAATATCGACGTCCTGCTTTTAGGACAAAATGTCCGAACTAATACAGCGCGGAGTCAACCTTTTTTAGTTTAGAAGATGGGAACCCTAGTCACCGATGAATGATTATTGATTGCCGAACCAGGCGCCTTGAAATCTATTCAGCGACTTTAATGGACTCCTAAATTGCGATACGGTCCGAGTAGTTTAGACGAATTGTGTTTACGAGATAGATCGAATTAGTTTCAGTGTAACGAGATTATATGACCTATATTTAGACAAGGCAGGAGATATAAATGCATATTCTTTCACTTGGACTATTATTTAATTATTGTTTATTTTTTCAAGTACTATTAAACTAACAAATATAAAAAAAAGAAAATAAAAATATAAGAGATGACTTATCTCGTTTAGAGAACTTTCCCAAATACCTTTTGGTGTGAGACAGTTTGTATGAGATATTACTATATGCTGCGAAGATTAATACAAATAGTAAAGAAATAATGTACATAAATGACATAAACTAATTACCAAAACTAATTACCTAACATAGATATGATAAAAAAAAATAGATTTATTTTTGAGTTTACAAAATAGTTCAGGATAGTTGATTAATAAAATCATAATAAATTTAGATAATAGTAAGTATAATATAATTATATGTATAATTAGTTATCGAGTAAGACAAATGAGGGAAGGGGGGGTCATTGACATTAGAACGCAGAAAGCTAATTGCAGTAAATAAATTACAGCTATTAACTTCAGTAAGTTCAGAGAGATAATATTAAAAGTATTGGCAATTTTCAGATGCTACATATTATCAATATATATATTTAGCAACAAAAGATTTTTATTTCAAATATTTATAAAAAAAAATATATCATTAACATTAATTTGGGTTAATGAATATGTATAATGTTATTTTTTTATAATAAATATTACTGGAATAGTCAAGATATTGCTTTGTTTTGTTTTTAAAATTTTGTCCTGATTGACGCACAGAATAAATTTGTAAATCTTGTTATATGATAATTTAATCTAGTAAGTTAAGATTATATGTACCTAGAATTAATTTAATTAAAAAATAGTTTTACATATACTAATATCAAACACTCTACATATACAATATATTCCTATATAATCATCATATTTAGTTGAAATAGGACAATTTTTTAGTTGATATTTTTGTCCTCGGATTTATTGACATTGATATGTTTTTACGGAATTTCAGTCTAAGAGCATGTTTCTACTTCACTTAGAACAGAAGAATTGAAACATGAATAAATCTTTATAGTTTAACCTGATATAATAATGACATTGTAATGACTGAGAGTTTAAAAATTCTGTTTCAGTCGTATTGATAGGTTGTTTACAATAAAAAACCGTTTAGGTATTTATGAACGATTTTAAGTTCAAAGGCTTTAAAATTGAAAATAAATAGCTAAAGCGAAGCTATTTGTAAAAAATAAAGACAATTATTCGTGAATGTATCGACGCGAAGTTAAATATTTTTTAAGCGAAATAATCTAGAACTTGTTACAAATATCGAAGTTATTATTAGGAACTCGGCAAATAACTGTGAAAGATCTATCGATTTCAGGCAGCACCGACCGCCTGTTGCTAATATGGAAGTGACAGTTTATATCGAGAACTAGACAACTATTTTATTTTAAAAACTTAAACAATACCACGTTTAAATTATTATAGAATATTTTTAATTCACTATTAACACAGCACTATTGAAAATTTTAAATTTCCAAACACATCACTTAACACCATTAATTTTTTTTTTAATACACTACTATAACATAGTACATCGCGTTTGGTTTTTAGATGCCTGTAAAGGCGGGCGGCTGGTAAGCTCTTACCGCCGGTCTGACGCGCCCCGCCGCGCGTTGCGAAACGAACCAACTTTTCTGAATAAAACATACTAAAACCTTAAATTAAAGCTTACTTCAGGTAAAGATTCAATATCCGCAATATCGCAACAGTTATAACTTGTATTGATAAATCAAAAGTTTCAGGTTTTTTGCAGCATCCGGTGAAATAATCAATTTCTTAAAAGATTTTTTATAAAAATAAACATTTTTATTTCTAATAACACAGATGTAGAATTTTGAAATAAAAATATCATTTATAATCATTCATATTAATCAATAAATATAGAATTTTAATTGTAAGCCGTTTATTAAACGTGAACCAAATCATTAATTAACATATTGTAAGTATATTAATTTTAGTGGAAACTACTGATTTCTATTGTACGTATTCGTTGTATTTATAAGCGTTATTTATGTTCCATTAAAATAAAAATACATACATAAATCTTAAAAGAAAAGACACCCACATCATTTCTATAATCATCTATAAATACTCAAAAATTAAAAGTATTTTAGACAAAACTTATAAATATTGAATTCCAACTAAACGAATGCAGATGCAGAGGAATCGTGAACGAGCGAGGCGTTGATAATAGCGATGAAGTAGAACGCGCTTCACAATCATTGTGTTCCCGGATTCCTTTAAATTTTAATTATTGTATATCTACTAGTTCGTGTTTACCGCATTTGGAAATTTACTTAGATCAATATGTTTTTTTTTAATATTGCAACTACTTTATATAAATTGTATTTGAATTAAATTATTTAGGGATTAGGGGGTAAAGGTTTTTACTACATGGCAACTCCCTTTACCCATTTTCATCCAAAACAATCTAGTTACAAAGACTATCCCCCCTTTTTATCCAAAGGCATCTAGTTTATATGACTAGATTAGTTTTTTTTATACATAGCAGCTCCTCTCTTTACCCTTCCTTATAGGCCGAAGGTTCCAAAGGAATCTAGTTCGAAAGACTAAATTCAAAATTTGTACTACATAACTCTCCCCCCTATATATGAAAAAGGATGCAAAGAGATCTAGTTTTAAAGACTAAAATCGATTTTGGTACTATACAGCATATCCCTCTTTTCCCTTCTTTATAGGCCGAAGAATTCAAAGGAATCTAGTTAGAAGGACTTAATTCGATTTTTGTGCTACATAGACTCTCTCCCCCTCATATAGCGCAAAGTACTTAAAGAAATGACTATATAGTTTTACCACTTAGAGGTCAGACGTAATGAAGAAATGGAATGTCTGACAAGGATCTCCATTGTTAACTAGAAATTAAACAGGCTGTTATTCACCAGGACGGTGACCATTCTCTCAATAGACTTTTGTTGCTTTAAAACGCTGAGCTGAGCATTGTGATCCAATTCTTTATGGAAATCTTGGAAGATGACACGTTTAATAATTACAATCATTATGGATTTAGTATTTTTACAAAAGATGATAATTCATGTTTTTAAAGGATGAAACAAAAATAAATTGCACTTCTACAATTATTCTATATATTTTTTATATTTATTTTATTGTCATGCCAATCTACTATTTATGAATATTTGATATCGGAAAAACTAATCTTGTAATGTATTATTTACTTCACCTATTTGTAGTATATTATATATATATATATATATATATATATATATATATATTTTTTTTTTCAACTTTACATTGGCTAAATCTAACATTACTTAGTGGGAGCAATAAATATTGTTTAGATGAAATATATTTTCTTTTCAAGTATATATACATATAAATTTGAAAAGATATAGAATATTAAATAAATTATTTTTTACATAAATCTTGAATGTTTTTGTATAACGCAAACTGTTTACATATAAAGGGTTGGTATTAAATTCTAGATATTTTCAATATGAGCACTATGTCTGTCGTATCAGTTACATACATCAGATCGAATAAAGATGACGAAAAACGTTAGGGTAACTTCACAAACACAAACACGATATAAAACACTGTATTTGTACACAGCACCTCGGCACTGTACGACGCCAATTTCCTCAGCATTACTGTCGTTTCGACACATCTCTTCAAGTTACACTAGACTGGCATAACACTAGCTTGGTGTAAAAAAAATTAATACTTTTTTTACTAATGTATATAATTTTTATTTTAACCCATTATAAATAATAAAATTACTTAAATATTAATATCATAAGGGTTGAATGTCGACAGTGTACACAACTATGTCTGTTTAAAAAGTATCGCGAATTTCGTATATTTTTCAAAATACTAACCTTCGGATATAATGCACTTGTGCTAACGTTTTTGCCAATCCTCGAGGCACTTAAAAAAAACTTTTTTTGTAATCTTGATCAACTCCTCCTTCGATGCCGTCTTTATCTCCTCAATCGTGGCGCAGCGTCGTTCTTTTATGCGCCGTTTCAGTTTTGGGAACAGAAAAAAGTCAAAGGAGACTAGGTCTGGGGAATACGGTAGCTGCGGCACAATTACTGGGTTGTTTTTGGTCAAATATTCGCACACAAGTAACGATGTGTAAGGGGGGCGTTATTATGGTGCAACCGCTAATTTTGGTTCTTCCATAAATCCGCTCGTTTCTAGCCGATTGCTTTGTGTAAATTGCGCATAACTCCTCCTCTTCCTTATTGCCCGTATTACCCTGTGGCAAGAACTCATGATGCACCACGCCTCTGCAATAAAAAAAAACTGTAAGCAAAACCCTCACGTTCGACCGACTTGGCCCGCTTTTAAGGTCTTGGCTCATGCGGCAGCTTCCAGTGGGCGATTGAGCGTTGGTTTACACATCATAACCATACTGTCACCAACTATGACCCTCTGGAGAACATTTGGGTCGTCACGGATCGAGTTCAACATCTCCTGAGCAATGTTAACAAGATGCTGTTTTTGGTCGAAATTGAACAATTTTGGCACGATATTCGCCGCGACCCTCCTCATGCCCAAATAATTGGTTAAAATCGAATAGCATAAGCCAGTCAATATGTTTAGGTCCTCAGCAACTTTTCTAACGGTGATTGGCCAATACTAAATTCTTCACTTTATCAATGTTTTTGTCTGATGGTGACGTGCTCGGGAGTTCAGTATGCGTCCTCGCACTTTATTTTGTTTTTCACACAAAATTAAATACAGATTCTTTGATCTATTTTTTGAAATAGACGAAAATCGAAGACTGGTTAAAACACAGATGTTAAAAACGTACTAAACATTCAAAATGACCGACATTGTCAGCATAAGTAAGGGACATAAGTAGGTACCAACACAACAACAACAAAAAATCGAAAATTAAATTTACGTAGTGCGCGGAAATTCAAAACTTGCGATACTTTTTGATCAGATTTCGTAGTTCAATAGTTTTCTTGCTACATATTCAAATACCATGTTTTGACTAGACATACCAAAAAACTTTGACGAGCAATTCTACTACTAGCATGGTCCGACACGTTTTACGTAATGTAACGTGTCGTGACTTGTCGTGACGTGTTGTGACTTGTCGTGATGTGACGTGTCGTGGGGTATTATTAAAACGCAATCATCAGTATCCCGAACTAAGCAACTACATTCTAAACATCAGAGATATTTAACGTACATTAATAACCTGCTGGGACAAATCGTAATATATAAAGGTTTGTCAAACGGAGGCATTTCAAATGAGGTCAGCTTATCTATAATCGAGTCCGTTTCACAAATCCCCGATTACACATATTCACCATTATCGTTTAATTGCTGGACACACACACGAGCGACACGAACCTTGCCTGTATAGACGCCTTATATACTTATACATTTAAATGTTAGCATGGTAGCATCGATGCATGCTATGAACTTTTAAATTAAGAAAATAATTTTAAAATTCAAATTTGGAGAGAAATATATCACAATAACTTACATAATAAAATTATAAATTGCCTTTTTTTTTTTTTTTATGTAAGAGGAGGGCAAACGAGCTGGCGGGTCACAGATGACTGTGAATTGTGATCACCGCCGCGTGTTCATACTCTTGCAACATCCGAGGATTTACAAGAGCGTTGCCGGCCATGTAGGTAGGAGTAAACGCCTTTTTTGGAGGTATCCATGTCGTACCGATCTGGAAATACCACCGAAGGGAGTTCGTTCCACAAGCGAGTTGAACGTGGGAAAAATGTCCTTGAAAACTGCACAGTAGAGGATCGCCGCGCATCCAGGTGGTAAGGATGATATTCGAGGCGATGGCGCGCTGTGCGGTGATGAAATTACTTATTTAATTACTTCAAATTTGATAAGACCTATAAGGATAAGAACAATAAGTTAATCCATAAATAAATTATCAAAGATTGGAATAAACATAACTTTGAAATTATAAATAATATAAGTAAAACTATTTTTACGGATCTAACTCGATTATAATTCCATATATTATAACTTAATAATTTCACTCGAAGTTTTGAAAGCGCAGCAATCGTGTTCACGGGAAGACGAGATGGATGTGTCTATCAGTATGTCTGTCATACTTAATAATTAATTATTTATGGATATAAATACCGTACTCAGTATGTTATTATCAAATACGAATTTTAAATATGAAATTTATATCCTACATAGAATCCGACCTAGATATACATTAAAATTACAAATAATAAAAAACCCAGGATATTGGTGACTTTCAAGAAAATCAGCTTTTGAAATGCACTCCTTAAAAAAAAAATATAGGTTTATATAAAAATGTTAAAATAAGTGTAATCCATGTGTGTAGTTTAATAAACCGTCAAGCAGGAAGTTATAAGCTATAGATCAAATTGATTGTTATTTCATCATTAAGTAGTCTAGACAGCATCGGCGTAGAGGCTTCTGAAGCATGACAAGTGTGAAAATTGATCTACAGAACAATTAAAGTAATGAGTCATTTTGACGTCAGTTTACTAGGTTCGGTTCTAAAACTAAACTAAAAATATCACAATATTATGAAAATTTATTTAAATACAAAAATAAAGACTAAGTAATTAAAATCATTGTGCCATATAGATAAGCATTTATTGGAAATATTTAAATATTTCAAATAAGTATAGACAAAAAATAATCGGCACAATTCGAACTTGAAACCTCTGGGAAACCGTCCTGTCAGTTTTGACAATTGAAAACTGTTCGTTCTTTCGTTTATCATAGATTTATTTAAAATTTTATACGAGTCTATTATGACAAGAAAATTTATATCAGCTTTTCCCAGACTGAGCTGTTCTATCGTCACCTCCACATTGACTGATGCAGTACACTACGCTTTTTTCAATGAAATTCTGAGGATGGTGCTGGAAAGTTCAATGAACCTAACTCGGGATATATTTGGACATATTTACAGAGGACGGCTACGATCCTAAAATTTATGTGCCATGAGAGATATACTAGGTGAAAAAAAAATTACGTACCATCGGTGCTGGTTCTAAATAAAACTATTTATGACTCTAAAAACATTACCACTTAGTTATAGAGATATAGATTAAAAATAAGTACCTGTTAGGAAGTACTAGTAAAGTGTAATACATATATTTATATATATTTAACTAACTATGGCCCGGACTCCGTTAGCGTAGACTATATTAACAATATTCAAATGGTTTATATACCTACCTATGACTCGCCACTTCGTTTGCATATGTTATATCACAGACATAACCAGGTGCAAAGATACCCTATGTGTTATTCTGGTAATAGGCTGCAACATCGCCCAGTTTCATCAAAATCCGTTATGTGTGTTTGGCGTGATTGAGTAACAAACATCCAAACTTTTAAATTTATAGTATCAGTATAGATGTATGTATCTATATGTAACGATTCTAGATAAGATACATAATATACGATAGCAATATTGCAAAATAATAAATCAAAATATTCTTATAAAATTTAAAACTTATTGTACCATTGTAATATCAACATCACTGGTAATGGTTTGCAAATCCACTGATGTAGATACAACAAATATGGTGACGGAACACGACATCCCCGGATCGATGTTAACGATGAGTACCGTGTCACGGAACAGTTGACTCTTGCCCGCCATTTTGGCAAATCAAAATTATGTTTAACTCAATGGAAGAAAATAATAAATACACCATAGAATGTGATAAATAAATCTGTAGATAGTTAGAGTTAATAAGGAAGGTAGCATTATTTTATCTCATCCAAACCTAGTGTACTTAATAAAGAATTATGTAATAGAAGAATCTTTCACAAAATTAAATTCTTGGTGTAGTGGCGATCTTTACTGCTGAATCAAAGGTAGTGGATTCGATTACAACTCTTTGTGTGATCCACAGTGTTGCCCCAAGTCTGGTTGTACTTTGTGTCCGTTATTTATATGTTTGTGAAATCCTCAGCGACACATAAATAATATAATCTCTATGCGGGAGTTGTTTCTTTAAAAGAGGAAAAAAATCATTTTTTCTACTGCTATTTAATAAAAATACGATAGTTCTTTTGGCTATATCATTATGAAATTAAATATAAGAGCGTGAATAATTATTAACTTCAGTTGCAACTACCTTCACCGCACACACACACACACGCACTATTCATTACGTATATTCACGGTTCATTACATCAAGTAATTAATCTGATATTAAAAAGTACAATTTTAAAGTCCTTTGACATCAGTGAGTCCATTTAAAAATTATTTTATTCAGGCTGGTGTAAATTTCGTACAACTTTTTTATAGTTTCTATATTAAATTACGTAACAAAATGTTTGACTGAAACTAGTTAGAAAAAATAGTGTTTAAAGTTAAATGGTTTTTAAAAATGATATGTAGACTAAAACTATTAAATAAAAAAGAACCAGTAGAAAATGTTCCAGGAATTCCAGGAGTCATATACAGATCAAACTAATATCATCAAACACAGGTATTTCGTTTACAAACAACACAGGTAAGAGCGATGCCTTTTCGACTCGCAAGTTTTCTACTGATAAGTAGTAAACAATGTAAGGTTAAAGATTTATAAAATTAATATTACAATAAAATTATATGCTATTATAATATTTGATACATTTAAATTAAAAGGACTTCTACTACACAAGAATACGATGACATGAACTAAAATTTTACGAAGCTTTCTGTAACGCATTCAATAAGACTGTTCAAACTTAATCGAATGATGTTAAGCAGCTACCACATTGGAGTGTTCATAATTGCTCTTAAGATGAGGTATGAACAGACAGAAAAGCTTCACTAATAGGGTTTTAGTGACAAAAGCCTATTAGAGAAGACCGTGAAGTTATTAAGCTCTGCCATTCTTTGCTTAAAATAATAAACTTTTAATTCAGGGTAAGAAATAATTACACGAATATACAAATGTATAAAGTGAAAAAATAACTAAACAAAAAGTAGACATGTCTGTAATTGTATTTAATTTGATTTCTTCTTTCTGGAAATATAAAAAGCAAAAGCGAAAATATAACTGAAATAATAGATGTCAAAATTATAAATAAAACAAAAACTATTAAAAAACAGGAAGTTTACCAACAATTTAGGGTCGAAATTAATATTTTTTAAAGGACTTGATTTTCCCAGGGATTGTATTGAAGGTACGTAGGGTCACAAAAGGCGCAAGAACAATAGGCAGTCTTTCGCAAGGGCTATGCCCTTGTGGTGCCTTTTCGACGGCGTACCCGGAACCTGCAGAAATGTTTAAGAGAAGTTTAGGGTTAATGAACTTTTCGAAAATAGCTCTAAAATAACAATTAACTTTTTTGTTTAAATGTGTAATAATAATACACCTACTTTTAGTACCTAGTTTCAGCTTGTTAAAAAGCGATTTAAGCAAACGGAATAGTAAGTAATAAAAATATTCAATTGGCCCTTCTAAGGTTAAGAAAATCATACATAAACAACCTCATAGTACCTCATAGTATACCAGGTACACTTTGTATAAATCATCACTGTGTCATTAACTCCTTCTTTATAAACAGATTAAGACAGCATTTTTAAACATTAATTTAATAATTAAAAACGTGATATACATTTTAAATGTGTTATGCTGACAGTACGGTTTTGAGATTCCCGGGGGTGTAGATATCGACCCTGAGATAATTGCCCTCACTTCAGAGATAACTGAGGTCAAGGCCTATTATAGTTGAATAAAACAGCTGTTATGACGTCTGTAGCGACAATTATTACGAGTTTAGAAGTTTAAGTACCTATCTTTTAGGACATAACTAAAATATTTTTTCACAGGACTTACCAAGTTACGTAAAAGTAATAAATTTCAACGCTAATAGAAAATTTTATCTATATTGCAAGTTGTAGATCAATGAAGATCTATAAAAGAATTTTAAATAATACAGTATAATAGTAAGTCAGTACAAATAACGTAATAAGTGCAATTTCTTTCGAAGTACATATCTGCATGTTGACGGATTGGACAAGTGTTGGATCAGGGTCCACATTAATTCCCGATCTGTAGCAAGGGTCATTATTGTATCATTGTCATGTCCAAATTGTATGATCTTTATTTGCTAAATCACTGATAAAGCTACCGAGAAAGTAAACAAAATCTATTTTCTTACCATCTAAAAAATATCTACAAAAATATTTATCTTTAGGTCGTATTTGAAATAAGAATATTTGTGTAGCGATGCGTCGTTTCTCAGAATAAGTATATAATTTGATAAAAAAATACTATAATATTAAACGAAAAGATAAGCTCAAAGGAAAAAACCGTACGCTATTCTCTTGGCCAGATTTTGCTTTCGTCGTAGATTTTCCATATCACAATATCCTTGCGACCTTTTCAAGTCTTATCTCACTGCGGTTTAATAATTTTTATTTTAGCTTAACAAGATTTCTTACTTCAGATTTATTTATGAAACGAGCCTGTCTTTCAGGTATAATATTATTAATAATTTATTAAATTTTAATGTGTTTCGAAGGTCATCATCCCCTTCACTGGAGCAAGAGACGTGCCGCTCGGATTACGCCCCCATCTTGGATTTTGGATTTGAAGGTTTATGTATCACACAAAAAAAAAGTAAATGTCCTAGATTTATAATTAATTTTTATATATTGTTTGAATAGATTGGAGAGCATGTCTTCAGTTTTTTTCTGCGTTATCTATGCGATTGGATCGTATAATACTTTTTGCTAATAACTATAGCTTGTCTAAGATTTGAAATTCGTAAGAGATGTATAATTCCCTCAGGAGCCATCTATACTCCTTTGTATAAACAGCTCCATCATAGCTTTTCTAACCACTAATACATTTTATTAGTAAAAATAAGGCCACCGACAAAGAAGTTTAACATTAATATATAAATAATATAATCATAATCATTTTATTTCAATATTATTATAAGTTAATAAACACAGTTTTAATAATAAAATAATACATGAAAATGTCTTAAACGTTTTAACAACCAGATCCAACACTACCCTCCACCCTCATTTTGTATAACCTTCTTTTATGTCACATACCTGACGCTGCTCTGACTCTATCTTGACTCTTGTTATCATCAAACACATGATAGATTATTTACTTAAATTTTATATTAGGTTGCGTCAAATTCACTTACAATTATCATTGCTGTATTCTAACTTCCAGTTTATATAAAACAATAACATAACATGTCATATAATACCAGAATTCGAATAAGTGTATTAAAATAATAAAAATACATACATAACGTACCATTATTTATAATTATACGTCGACATTTATTCACGACCTCCATTAATGTAGAAACACCAGGCTTCTTGTAATTTCAAAAATTATCCGTTAGGTATCATATTAAACATACATATATCGATGATTCCAAGGCTATTTGGTCTAAACGACATTTGCATTTGCAATATGGAATTATATATATATATATATTTGGAATCGGAAAAAATCGCTGATTCCAAATAAGAAAAAATCGCTTAGAACAAATAATCCCAAAATTGCGTACTATAAGTTAATGACCTGCTTTATCATCAGTAATTAACAAATAAATGTATTTATCCTAGGCCTTATTAAAAGCATAAGAACATATTTTAGTGCATAAAATTTATTTACAAAAAAAACAAAAGCTATACCAAATAACACGATATCCTGTCCCTGCCAACCTCATGGTGACCCCATTATCGACTCTAAAACAAATCAGCGGCGTCTCTATTACACGATCAATCACCGTTATTAAAACAGTATTTATACGAACTACTGATACATACACACACATAGACATAACCCATTTTATAAATGAGATGTTCTTACAATTTATTTTATGACTACCTTTAAATAATATATACCTGTCTGTGATAACTGAATACCTACATTTAAATACAAGAATTATCATACTGTGTCTGTGTGGACCTATTCACGGATTCTGTACCAGAGAACTACATCAATAACGACCAATCCACTAATTATATCTCGATCTGGGACATACCTATCTATAAATCTCGTAGCTTAAAGTTTATTCTGTAAAATGTACTACGTTGAAGCTATTCCGGCTGTTAGTTGTTCGCAGATACAATAATTTTATACGTACATTTTGTTTTTCAGTGTTATTTCCTCAAGTAGACGACCGATCACTGATTTTTTGTTTCTAAAACATCTATGATAATGCTGCTATAAATAAAACCCGATGGCAATTCATTAGTTCAGGAGAAGAAGCATCAGGGAGAATGCATTGAGCCAACTTGAGCGTTGCTCAATAATAAAGTGTTAATATATTTCTTGCTTCTACATAATATCAATATCTGTTATCAAAGGGAAAACATTAATAAATCCTAGGACACGTAATCCATTAACACTAGTATCCAGGCATCTAGGACACGCTAAAGAGAGGAGGCAAGGACAACGGTGCCGTCGTACTATTCAAGAAACTTGAAATTTTTAACGCGTTCTACATTTCCCTCTCTTGAGATTTTAGTTAAATGTTTAATATATTTTTGTACAAATTTACCTTTTCGCTTTTATATAGATATATATTTTTAATAACATATATGATATTGATGTTTTATGTATATAATGTAAAAAGTTTCTATCAATGCTCTAATAGGTACTACTACTAAAATGAACTACTAGATTATTATAGTTTTTTTTTACATATTTTTACCTTTATGGGATTTTAAGATTAACAGCTAAATAACATCTAGGACTTATAAGTTTATTTACAGATAAAGACGGGTGTATTTATAATACTAGCTAAATACCGATATTACAAGCTCATCACGATCGAGCTTTTGTCTAAGTCAGCTGATTACGTTAGCGAGTCAATGACCTTACGAATTTTCATATTATCTTGCATATTTTAAAGATACTCAAATATATTTTAATGGATATCTTTAGTAATGTTTTACAATCTCATATAAAACATGTGCAAAGTTTATTTATTGTTTAAATTATTTCATCATTATACAATGTCAACACAACTAATATTAACAGAAGGTATGTTTAATAATCGGTATCCTTATCAAGTTATTTACTGGTAAAGTACTGTTAAGTTGATAATTTTATCGATTTTTCTGTTACTATTATGTCTTTAGAATTTAAAATATGGTTTACATACTTATAGGCTTACTGAAAAAGCGACTCATGTATATCATCAGTGAGCAAAAATACATAAATTATGATAATTATTCCACCACATTACTTTAAACCTACGTGTTGGTGTAGTGGTTAGACACCCTGACTGCTGAACCAATGGTAGTGGGTTCGATTTCCACATAGCACAATTTTTTTGTGATTCTCATTGTTTTTCAGAGGCTGGGTGATAATATAATCTCTTATATGGGAATTCTTTTTTTAATATATATATTACATATTATTAAATATAAAGCGAAACAATAAATACCTGTCATGTATCTAATTGTACACGTTCTGTACTTGACGAAGGTTTTTAACATGTGCGAGCAATTTGTAAAAGAGCTTTCAGTACATCAAATATTTCTTGATTGATACCAATAAAACCGTTAACTTTATTTATTAAATAAACTATATTTAATATCCAACAAATATATAAATTTTAAAACACAATTCAAGAACACAACAACTCTAATGATGTCAATAATAATGTTAAATTTTTATAATTTCATTTTAAAGGATAGGATAATGGAGGTCAGGGGGATAAGGACTTCAATTTCCAAAAACGGGGAACGCTGACCGAAGGTTCTGGGCTGCTCCCATTACCGGATATCTGACGGGTCCTCATGAATACAAAACGTCAAAGAGACATGTCCAAGAAGCGTAAAACGGTTTGATAATAAATTATAATATCTACTTGAAATATATATGTATTTTAAAAGAATTATGTTAGAATTTATTGGGAGGCTTCACGAGGTCATTAGATTCTTATATGAGATCAGACACTGAAGGTTTTTGGTAGGTGCTGTTAACAGAGTATTTATTTTTGAGATATGTTTTTAGAAATTGATTTAATATTATTGAGTGCAGCGAGCTGAGCTGAGCGAAGCTGTTATAGTTGGCTTCAATGCGATCTTCCTGATGCTTGCGCTCCTTATTTATCTCCTTATATAACCGATTGTCATCTGATTTTTTTATTCGATAGCAGAATTTTCATCGATGGTTTGTCAACAAAAAAATCAGTGATCGGTCATGTACCTACGTGAGGAATAATCAACGAAAAACAAAATTTCGCAAAATGTAATAAAACCATTGAATTTGCATTCAAGTAACGTCAGAATGACTATCAGCCTAGACTCTTTTTGTGGTTATTATTTTCCTCTAAATTATTGCTTTATCTATAAGTAGTAAGTAGTATATGGTTTTTAATTTATAAGTGGTTTCAATCTCACCAACATTTTTCTTTAACCTAATTAATTATGTTCAACATATCATTATTAGGTATAACAACATAACATAACATATATACAATTGACTATAAGTAATTTTAACGTATATTTTTTTTATTATTTTGATTCTTCCTTAAGTACTGATATAATAGTAAATAAATATTAATGAAGCAAACATATAATAAATATTAATAACTTGACAAAAAAAGACACATTTTATTTGATATAACAACACTTACCGATATAACACTACGAAGTTTCACAAATTCGATCAAAAGTTACCTGCAATGAGAATACATGATAAGACAGAGATAAAATCAATAAAACTTGTATGGTAATACATAGCTTTAAATATTTAAACTTGCTAATGTTGGCTGCAGTCCCAGCAACATTTTATCAACAAATTATATTGTAAATCTATCTTGAGGAGTTTATGTACAAATTAAGAACTAAGAAGCCTTGATTAGATTTCTATTAATTTATTTCTTATTTTGAGTATCGGTTAAACTAAAAATAAATATATTAAATTATTTATAAATATATTATCTTTAATCTTTATTCATACTTTTGAAAAAAAAAAACAGAATAGCTATTTAATAATTTGCTACTTTTTATAAAATACCTAGGTACCAGTTTCGAGTCTTACTCTTATTTATTTTATTCTACTTATTTTAAAGATTGATTTAATTAAGTAGATTAATTTAAACATTATAAAGATAAGTTATTTAAAACTTCCCCATCATACATATCCTCATACATAACCCTCCACAATTAATTGTGAAAACAAAACTTTTCGGTAACCTAGTTAAGTTTTATTTGGTTCCAGAACACGTAGCGGCCAAAAGAACAACTGTCTATCTAAGCCTGCACACATTGAGACACCGAAATATATTTTTTAAATGACAATCTCACACTAAAATTTTAAACGACATGTTTAGAATTTGACATTTACATTAAACTACAAAAAATAGCACTTTTGCGTGTGTGGGTGTAACCTAATTTTTCCTAAGGACTAGAGTTAAAATAACTAAAATCAACAAACTACCCACGTCGAGTATAATTGAGTAAACAGTGAATAATTGTGAGCGTTTTGAGTAAACGAAGTTATTTTAGTAATAAATAACGTAAAGACATTTTTAATAAAAACATTAAATTAATTATTATAGCCAGTTATTTATAGTAGAAACATATAATAAGAGCTGAGGCAGTACATCTACAATCAAGCATTTACATCTGGGGGCTGAAAGACGCAGCTGCCAGAACTGACTACCAATAGAGATTAGATATTATCGATGTTGAATAGTGTTTGTTTTATTCTGTAATTATTGCATAAGTTTAAATTTAAATGTTTTGAAAAAACTGTAAATTGTTAACTATAAATAAACTGCATTTCAGTTGCAACATTGTAGAAATTTTATTTGTGATTATGGCAAGAAATATATCTCTTTAAATATAAAGATTTCATTATTGTTACAAACTTTAGAAAACAATGAAACAGAACAATCGTAGTGATAGTGATACAACTGTATCAAATGTATCGAATTTGCATAGCTCTTCTTAGAGTAACATTTACGCCTCTAGTTGGTGCCCTCGACTCTATCTACGCGAGCAAATATTATGAATTATGCGACCAAGGTTTTGCCTATTACATTCAGACTTTGGTTTTCCCTTATGATACTAAATGCATTTATTGTAAAATAAATTATTTAAAATTATTTATACTATGAAAAATGAACCATCTTCTCGAAATTAAAAATACAATTATTGATTAGCTCAGTAAATCAAGTCTTTCACAAGTCAAACGACAACGCAAAAATTATATAAAGTTGTGGTTTGAAGGAATTTTAATTTAAAAAAGTTTTACAGTATTGACATACTAAAGCTGAGGTTGACCAAGTTTCTGATGAAACGATAAATCTACATTGTGTCGGGAAAGCGAACGATTTCTGAATTACATCTCGAAGGGTTCAAGTGGGTGCAAGGAGAAGATGAATGGTGTTCGATGAAAACGTCGTCATGTTTTGAATCTTGGATCTTTGTCGAATGGCACTGAGTTTTTAAAAATAGTCATGTGCTTGATATACAAAGCTCTAATAGTATATAAAACATACGCTGTTTAATTTTAAAATTACAAAAAAGTGAATATTAAAAACAAAAAAGATCAAAGGTTTAAATTCTGTTATTTTATTCTAAATCCCTATTTGCATCACTGTCGTCGTCTTCATCGTTTTAAAGTTTAATGAACCAAGGGGTCTAAACTGGAATTTACAATCAAAGTACTTGACCTTGTGCCCTTGAATTATGTCACTCTTTTTCAAATATAATTTAAATGTTTTAAGACACTTTGTAAGCCATGACTCAGACAGAGCTGGCGACCGGCCAGAAGTAGTGACATTATTTTTCTTCACGGATATTATGACAGCAGATAAACAAACATACATTAGCATTAAAATATTAAAAAAATATTTATCACTTATAAAAGTGTTAACTGACATCGATAAATAGAAAATAAAGTTTACCAAATTATTCTATGCATATCTAATGATATCAGCAATCAATGTGTTTGCGCTATTTTGACTTTTAAGCACACTACTATAAGTACCTACTACTCGTACTATTATTGATGTGTTAGTTGTAAGTAGGTACTTCCAAACGCCCGGAAGTTTTAAGTCCTATTTTTCACTGGATTATAAATATTCTCTTTAGCAACCAATTCTTTAGTTTCCAATTGTTCATGGCTACTTACTGTAACTTTTGGATATTACTCGTATTATATTTCATATAAGTACATCTTAACGCCCAAATTCAATAATTATTTGTCATCGGACTATAAACTCTATATGCTTCAACCCTTACTCCCCATCAGTTTCGAGTAACCTATGGCAATATAAAAGCAGTCTTTTTATCTCACAACAACAGGTGTATGCACTTGACGTCATTCTAGACTCTTTTTATCTCATACTCATGTTAATTGAGATATGTTATGCATTCTGTAAGAGTTCACTTGATCACTTGATATTCTAATACATTTAGAGACGTATAATTTCTAGTACCAGGAGAAATTCTTAAACCATTTATTTTTTTTTTTATTTAAGTGTATCTAATAAGTAATAATTCAGTATACCGCAATGCAGTTTAAATGTAAAAAAAATCAAATGTAATACTTCACCATTTCACTCATACCTGCATGAACTGCCTGACACAGTCAGTTCCATGTTCCCTAAGGAATGTCTGCAGGGTGCGGACGCCGCGCGCGGACAGCCGGTAGCCGTTGCTGCCGCTGGACGCGAAGAACACCCCCGGGGACTGACCCTCGCCCATGTCACATTGTATACTGTCACCACTCACGCGATGTCATTAATGTGTTTATCACCTTAATGGATTATGTAAATAGTTGTCTATTTACTAATAAATACTATTAAATGACAATTCCATATGTTCCATAAAATAGGAATAATTTTCACTACACCGTGAATACGTTTGATTATTATATCATTTATTCTTCATATCATTTTTTTATCACTTCATTTAACATTGTATGAGCTCTGTAAGATTTACCACAATATCACTGATATGAAAAGCTTTTGTGTCTTATTTCATTAAACATTAGTTATGCACTGTATTTTAAAACAATTATTCCGAAATACACACTGTACCATAGAACTCATTGTAATTTAAATTCGCACTAATTGTAAAACCTAATTAGTTAACGTCTCTAGTTTATTAGTATCCAACTCGCTACGATAAACGTAGCATATCCGTAGAGCATCGTAACGCTCAGCCGGCGATGTCGGCGCGCTTGTAGACACTACGAGCTACGGATTGGCGTAGCGCGCTCCGACGTAAGTTAGGGCAATATTGTGACGTCATAGAAAGGAACTTTTAGGATTTTTGGGCGAATTTCATGACATTGTTGATAATTGAAACGAAAATGATTGCAAAATGCCGCAGCAAATTTGGACTACCAATAAAATACACAACAGTGTTAAGTAATAAGTTTTATTTTATTGTGATAACATATTTAAATAATTATTATTAAATTTGAACATTGAAAAAGGGGTCACATTATTTAGGGAATCTCTAAAAAGATTTTAGCTGTAACGGAGTGCTAGTTTCTTAAGTAGCTTGTCGACGCGATTAATGTTTAAGTTTTATACGAAAAGAAAATAAAAATAAAAAAGAAAATATAAATTACATTTTGCAAACGTAATAAATTTTGAGTGCAGTTGAGTTTTATTAAATATGTAAGTAACAATCACGAGTAATCAGATATTAAACTATTTATGAAGCCAGGTAAGCTGTAACTGAAATGTTAATAAATTCAAATATAAAAACTTATCCTGAAGCGATTAAATGAAAATAATATCTAATTAAAATATCAAACAAACCGTTTCCGTATTGAAACACAGATCTTAATATTTATCCGGGTTCCGTATCGGTGATCTCCAGGGGCTGAGGACCCTAATTACATTCCGCGAACTCATTATTCAGACAAACAATTCCATCCAGGATCCAAACAAAACATGATTTCTACATCTTAACATCTGAGACAAAGAAATAAAAGAACGATGAGAATATTTTTTTTTTTTGGAATCACAATTAGCTTATCAGCAAATATAAATACAAGAGTTTGTTTCCATCAAAATGTAATAATATTTATTTATAAGAAATATTTACTTTTCCTCAAGCAAATTGCTTCTCATCTGCAGGTTATATTTATTGAAGTATTTGGAAATAAAATTATTGTGAACGAGGTATGAAAGGATTTGCAGCACGATTTACCTCATGGTCCACTAAATTGCCTTCATATTTGTCCGTGTTTCGTAAAAGCATAACCCAAAAATTTTATTTACCTTCATAGAAAAGATACACGTAAAGGTATTTATTTATATTATATATAGGTTAAATCTCGGCCAGTGCAATTTGGCAGAATACTATTTCTCTGTAACTCACCGTACCATTTGTGTTCCATTTCGTTAAAAGCACTTTTACATTTTATTTTCATTCGGGACAATTAAATGTAACATTTTCTTTAAATGATACATCCATTTTGTTTAGTAATTTTTAACGAGACACGAAAGCCTTAAGTTAGACGCAGCGAAGGGGAAGGTAACATAAACCTGAAGGTGTCATAAAATTTACAAAACAAATACATCACGTGATATTTTACGATACAAAAGAAATATGGCGTCGTATTCTTCCCAAATAGTAAAAATAAGCGAGTGACGGGTGGGTGCGAGACGAGGTCCAATTTACCAAACACTCGCTTTTCAGAATGAGTATCAATAACTCGTGACCCTTTACAGACTTATACAATTTTAACATTCATCGTGTTTCTGTATTCTTCTTTTTTTGTATTCTTATAAAGATTTGGTAATTTGGATACATTTGCAAATTGGGGAAAGTTTCTTAACTTTTAATTTAAAAAAAACATACTTAATAAAGGCTGGCTGACATCACAATACAAGGATGAACTTTATTTTGAAGTTGATAAGGTATTCGATATACAGTGACAATTACTCAACCCTTTTACGAGAAGTATTCTATTGTGTTCCATGGAACAGGGCCAGAGGGATATGACGACGTATCTCATCTAATATTCCCGCGGATGGGAAAACTTTGATAGAAGCATCAGTGATCATAAGCGACGATATCCGTCCGTCGACGACAGCAGGCGCTAGATAAAGCATTTTGTACCCAGGGGATATTTTTACATAACCAATTTTTTCCTGTCCATATTTTAGAAAATAACATCACACTCTGTGAATGCTCACAAAGTTAGTATTCATATAAATTACAAATAAATATTCATTGAAATAATGTCTTGGTTTTATTGGTATGCAAATTATTCGTATTTATTTTAATGTAAAATTTATTTCACATATCGTTACAACCACTTAAAATAATATATTTTACCATACAGGCAGTTTCGCTTTGAAAGGCATTTCCAGTAGCAATATGATAAGTACAATCCTTGACTTAAGAGGCAAGTCAAAGATCACTATATTATTTATTATTAAATATCTGTTATACTTTTCCGAGTACCTACTTATGTTTTCCGTCTGAAATACAATATATATTTATAAGTATCATTATATATTTGCATCTATAATAACAATTTTACATGAGTTTAAACTTGATATAAATTGTTATGTATCACTCTAAATTCCCACTAGTATAAGGTTGTCTGGAAGAGATCGCTTAGAGATAAGACCGCCTTATTGTATTACCAATACTTCATATTAAGAATTTATTTCTATCGTTTCTGAGTGTGGTTTACAATATTCTATATTGTACGCCACGAATATTATTATTATTACCTTTACGGCCAAGCTCGAAATCTTAATTTCTAGAAACCTGTATTCAAATAAATGTAATAAAGAAAACATGATATCTTAAGGGAACCTTCATTTCGACGCATTCGATAAGAAAAACGAGATAGACAAAGGAAAGGTCGGGCAAGATGACTTTATTTAAATCTGAAGGAAGGGATCTAAATTTTGTAATATGAAGTAAGTCCGTATTATATATGTATTTGTGGTACAAATATAGATCATTTATAAGTGTGTTAGTTTTGAAATGTTATATAACTACCGTAACTTCATATTGCCACATCAACCTGTACGTGTAGCATAAAATATAACCTAACCTAACTAACCTAACCGACAAGATTTTATCTTTCATTGGTAATGCAGATAGTCCCATCTTCGAGCTGACAAAGGTACAAGAGTAGAGCGTTTATAATTGAATAGCCGGCGAAAGGCAGTTGCTTTGATTAGCCGCGGGAGCCGGGCTTGGACCCTCGCACTCAGTTGGGTAAATCTAGTTTCGTCAAGCGAAATTCGTTGCAACTGAACGTTTTACACTGTTCATCGGACATAACCATTTTGCGGAACGATTTTCGTTGCGTTGAAAATAAACTGGGAATTTTCGAGTAGGAAATCTTTTGTTACAAAAAGGTTGAAGTTTTGTCGGTGAGTTAAGCTCCAAAATTCCGGAAATCCAACGTGGCTTTTATTCTGCTTCTTCCTGGTATTTTTTGAATTATTAAGATGATGCGAGTTATAATGATGGATTATGCTATTTTATTCACAGTAATTATTTTTTAAAAGTCTTCTTGATTTAATAATTAATTAGAAGAATCACTCGAAAATCAAAAGAAGTTGTTATCGCCGATCGAATCGTATTTTAATAAATAATAAACTTCTTTCGTACCTATTGGAATAAATATCTTTAACAGAACTAGAAGCGAGATAAAAGTTTTCCTGAGATAAGTTTCAAATTAGATCAAAATAAGAAGGTCGTATAGCTTTAATGGACTCTAGCTTGGGATGCTGTAATAAACTAGGCTAAGTGGTTACCCGCGACCAAATAATTGCTGTGTATATAGTGTCAGTAACCTGGACACTAGTGTCTGAATAAAAAGGGCTCTTTATCCTGTAATTATATATATTTATATATACACCCCTGTATTGTCTGAATATGAAGTATTTTACAAAATAGTATTTTTCAGCAAACCTATAGATGGTATAGAGACAATCGAAATAAATGTCAAATTTATTACCTTGCAGCTGCTAACTGCTATTACAAACACAATATTTTATCGCTTAGGAAACTATTTTGTGCAATATTTGTTTGTAAAATATATTGTTACGTACAGATTTATTGCCTGACAATCTTTTTTATTACTTCTAGTGTTTATTACACCTTGGAATGACAAATGTGTTTCTAGTATCATTTTAGTATTAACTGTATCGTTCTATATTTATTAAAGAAATTGTATAACACGTATTAAATTAGCGTTGTTTAAGTATATAAAAAAAAAACATTTTCTTTATATTAACAATACTAATAATACTACAGTTGGTATTACATCAATGGTCATTATGACATAAGGACGCACCCACACACGTTCCATTATCCGGAGACGTATGTAGGCGAATGACTCTAGTACTAAATAAATTAGGTTAAACAATCATCATTTATTGAGGAAACATGTTTCTATATTAAAATAGTCAATGACCAGAATATTTTTTTATATTAAAAGGCATTGTATTTTTTTCAGTTACCTGTTATTTTTTTACATAAATATCGAATAAAAAAAAGTATATGAAAAATTTAAATCAGTTTAACATGGCTATACATGTTTATATATATTTTTGAAAATCTGTTTATTTATATTTATTGTCTTATATCTAATTCACAATAATTAACAAATTTCTATACGTTCTTAGATCCAAGGACACAATTATCAAAGTGATATATAATTTAGAATGGCTCATATATTGAAAAAAATAAACCCTAGATTCGATATCATAATTAAATTAAGTGCAGTCTGCAAATAATAGACCAAAGTACTTAGATGGTAAGCCTCGGTCATATTGAATTTCAGCTCCAACGATAATTGGTTTAAACACTTTATAGCAAGCCATTATCGTAAATTTGAAGAACACTAAGATAGCCCCCAAACTACTGGGGATCGAGGTTTTAAGGCAATTTAGTGTTATGACATTTTGAACCTCACTTCTAAAACATGTTTTATACAGCTTTAAAAACAATTAAAAGTTAGTTTGGACATATACTTTAAATAATAATCAACAAATTAAACCTTTATAAAATATTCGTGTTCGTGAGAACACGCCGGCATCAATAAATAACATGGTAAAACAGTATACAATTACAAAAGCAATTATTTAAACACAGATCAAATAATACACGTCCGCACCCGCCTACATCCTATTCCAAAATGAACAAAAATTTCTAAATTTAAAGGCGTAACAAAAATGGATGAACTCTAAATGCGTATGCGCATATATAAATAGATCACGAACGCCAGGCGTTCTGCCAGATACCACTAATATAACCTATTTTTATAATTTTATACCGTAGTTTATTAATCTTGTCGCATTACTGTATTAACTGACTTATCTATTAAAATACAGCTTCAACCAAACTATTACAGATATAAAGAATTAGGATTAGAGGATTAAGTTTTTATTTAAGGTTCCTTTTATGATTAAGGCCGGATTTGGAATTCCTTGCCTAAGGGTTAAAGGGGGGGGGGGGAGAGAGGGTTGGAGGGTGAGAGCCTACAAAGGCATTTTTTTTTATTTTGCATGGTACCGCCTTGAATAATAGAATATGATATATTTATGATTACTGAATTACGATTATATAAAATACTCCATAAGAAATAATATGAAATAAGTTATGTTATTGAATAGTTTGCCCCTGAACAGATGATGTAATTGTTTAAAAGATAGTTCACTTAACGAGTCGGGTAACTAAATGGAGCCTATGACGCGTTTGGTATAAATCCCCCAGTTGGTTATATCTATATTCATTAAAAATATAACAAAACTAACCACAATATTTATAACAATTTATTTGTTATTTACACATTTATTGAGCATGGGTTTAATAACATTTTATAATATAATGATAACAAAATAAATTACATTTTTCTATTTTAAATTCGAATCGAATTCCAGTGCCGGTTTATTTGTCATTCTATACTTATTTAAAATTTAGATAAGCTTAACATGGCTATACATGGTAAGATATTTTCAAATATAAATTATATTTTAAATGTGAGATTATTTGTCGGCTTCGGGAGCAATGAATCACTGGAGTGTCCCTGACAGCCCTCTGAAAGAAACATTAGAGAAGACTGGATTCACTTCTAGTGACGGGTCTTTTTAAAACGGGAAATTGCTCTCCACCAAGATAATGAATAAATACTTCAGAAGGAACGGCACAAAAATGTATATATCTGTAGGATATATTTTGCTAACATAGCTTTGAGTGTGTGGGTCTGAGAATACTGTACAGTATATAAGGATAGGTATATAACGTACACAGGATAAAACTGCACACATTTCGGATAACATTTACTGCTTAGTCGTTATTATAGCTAGTACTAATAAATATTATCAAAATTCGACCGTATCTAAATAAGAAACGGTCTGATAAGTTAATAAATTGACAGAATACTTGTAACGCCATCTATTGGAGGGTAGTCTCATCGCGTGGTGGAATTCTTGAGAAACTTAAACGAAAGCCTCAAAGCGAGCTTTCGAAGGCTGCCGGTAGAGGCGACACTTTCCATTCCACCTTTAAGTCCGGATATTATTTGAAGATTGGTATACAGTTTTTTCAATTCTATCACTTAAGTGCTATAAAACAAAAACGTATTATTAAGTGTTAATTGGTAGATACTATAACTATAAGATTCAATAAGACATTATGTAATTATAATGATTTTTAATGTTTAAAGTTCGTTGATAATGGCCTAAACATTCATATCATGGAAATATTAGTGACGCGGTTAGTTTTCTAGTCTTTTTTTGTGTACCACTTTTACTTATTTGTTCCCAATTATCGCGGTGACTCGATGCTATATAAAAAGTAAAAAAAAAGTTATCAAAATTAGATAATCGTGAAACTGAGTTACTCACCCATTTGTCGCGCAACCACGTAATAAAAACGTTAGAATTATGAATCATCAAAATCAGTTCTCCTAGTTTAAAATTCTGATGTAAAAACATTAAAAAAAAATACCGTCTAATAGAGAACCTCTTTTTTTGAAGGTTAATCATAGCGGTATCCATTGTGTTTTTGACCGGTCTTATCGTAACTAAGACAGAAATATAAAACTTATGACTTTGAACTCAACATTATATTTTAATCTTGATCTTGAGCACTTAGAGCCTTCCTAAATTCACGTAAGATAACCATCCGAAAGTAGGAAACTGAATAATTCCCTAAAAGCTTTAATGCTTTTTATGATAATGAGTCAAAAACATGGCATACGAAAACGTTTCAGTGACAGTAAATGAGAAAACAGTATTTAGAGTGAGACAAGTAATCTAATAACAATATCCAATGTTATAAATAATAACATCATGTATATACAAATTGTTACGCAGTAGTTCTGTAAAGCAATTTACACCAGAATAGGCATCACGTTTACGGAATGTTCCCAGGATAAAGTGCTGAGGCAGCTAAAGTATGGCAGCAGAAATAATACAAATTTCTATCATTCGGATTGTGACCAGCGGCGGCGTAGTTTAGAGTACAGGATGTCGTTTTAATATCAATACATTTTAACTATTTTTCTTTGGCATCCTCCGCTGTGTTCTTAGATAACTTAGACATTTATGTAATTACAATTTAAACAAAAAAAAATGCGTTTGTCTTGTGGACAAGACAAGGCCGTTCAATGTTCTTAACTAGAAAATTATTTACTTTTTGACACCAGCCATTTATTTATTAGTACTATTTAAATATATATTTCAACCTACCAAATCTATGTAAATATTCATAGATAGACCGCAGTCACAACACCTAGTAGGTAAATCAGAAAATCGTGACGTCTCTCCTTAAGATATAAATGGCTTGGTTTTATTTATGGCAGTTTATAACTATATATATATATATAGTTTTCCTATTACAAAATATTGTGAAACATGACTCCATAACATGTTTAACATAACCAAACACACGTAAAACTATAGTAGGTATACTGCAAACAACAATGTTCAAATATTAGCAAATCACGTCTTTTCACTTTCATCTAAAGTTGGTTAAAGCATTTGAAGCGCTGTCACGTAACCCTGAGATTTGATCTACCGCTGATATAGCGCTCGATCGTACGATAGCCGCTTACCTTGACAAGGTCGGCGCGACCGGTTTCCCACGTTGGTCCACGTTGGACCACTCACCATATAGACATTCATTCATTGGATTCTTTTGTGGTATGTGCGTGGCCTGAATACTATTCCGATAAACGATCGCTTGGTTAACATGCCAAATCAAGCAATGTTACTCAAATTCACATTCTAAATTATACGCTTCAGATCATTGGCGCAAAATGTATATTTATTCCTGCCATTTAAAATGGCAGCGGTATCTTCAAAGTTCTTAAAATAAATTCGTTAAGGAAGAGTATTAGTAAATGTTTTACAAGTCAAAGTTACAATCAAATGTGTCTGTTAAAAGTACGTACTTTTATTTTAAATAGAAAGAAAGTACTTCAAGCTCTAGCACTCTATATTTGAATTCTAATTTTTCTTTTAGGTTGATGAATATCTTTTAAGGGAATACCTTTCCAAACTTTAATATCTTATAACTGTTCAGATGTCGAGCACCATTTGGTTCTCAATTACCAAAAACAATTGTCATGCGAAATAAAATGTAATGACAAAATGAATCTTAATTTAAAAATAATGCCAACCTCATCAGGTACATGCTCGTCTCATGTGGCAGACCTCAATGGGTCACAAAATAAGTTTCTCATTGAAGCCGAAAGAGGTTTGTCCTTCATGGGTTTTAATTAATTTTGTGTGACGTCAGCGGGGTTATAGAATTAGAATCTAAATTCGGAATTCTTATTTTAGATATTGTAATTGTATTGTATTTAAGTAACTAATTATTGTTTTTAATTACATATACTAAGGCTAATACAATAGAAAATGTCAACTTATTTATATTAAGGGCATTTAAAAAATTTAAATTTAATTATCAAAATATCAGCTTGTATTATTTTAGACTTACTTCCAAGGATATTGTTTAAGGTCTCTTGCGTATCATTTGTCCGCTCTATACTTTATTTATGTGCATTTCTTTGGGGCTGCGCTAACATGCTGTACCAACACCCCAATCGTGCCCTATCGCTTGTGGTCTTCGCTTTGAGCTTCGAGCAATTGATTCAAACTTCTTGCATAAATATTTTGACATCGACAAGACAATAAGGTCGACGTTATTAAAAAATATACACTTCTTTAAAATCTAGTTTCAAACTCCAGGGTTCAAGGCGTTCTTGTCTGACCAAAACATCGCCAAAGGACACGGGATATATTATTTAAAAAACTCTGTTTTTCTTTTCTTTATATATCTGGTTCATTAATTATAAATAGATAGTTGTAATGTTGTCATTGTTATAGATATTCAAATCTATGGATATCTTTTTTCACGATCTCAAGAACATTATTTGGTACTACGTCACTTGTGGGATACTATTGTTAAGCCCATATATATTAATGAACCAAACTAAACACCAGTTATATTTTACTAACGATCTCGCAGATTCATCCTTAAGTAACAAAGAAATGAAGGATATAATAATATATAAACCTCTCTGTATTATCTATCTATAGAGACTATGTTAATAAACGTTTTCTATTTAAGACTTGCAGGGCTATTGGCTAACTGGTGACAAACAAACTCCATTTGCGAACCAAACTATGATGACAGCTGGGATTGTCATCCTAGTTTGTTAGTGCGGTTTTTAAATACGATATTAGCCGTTTGACAATCATTTGTTGTTTTTTAAATTTTTATTCTTAATTCGAGGTTTTATTCAAATTCAATTCAAACAATTCAGACAGGACTGAAAAAAATCAAAATATAAATATATATATAGCCGCCTCTGATTTTGGTTTTGATAAAATAGTTTGCGAGCTACCAACACCATATACATAAAATTTCAGTTGCCTTAAATCTTTTTTAAACTGATTTTTGACACATTCTACCAACACATGAGTACATTTTCTTCAATACCATACCAAATACAGTTAGGAAAATTTATTTTTTTCATTAAATACGATAATTTGTGTCTAGATCTAGGTAGGTACTTTTACATAAGTTTTACAAAACATCTATTATTATCCCCAAAATCGTCAAACCATTCGTACGCACTTTCCGATAGTGATTATCAAGTGTTAAAAAAAATAAAATAATATTATTAGATAATTAAGATCCTTGCATCTCTTTTTCTCTTATGGTATTACCTCGATATACAAAAAAATGTGAATGTATCGTGTCAATTGTATTTAAAGATAAATCAATTGAAGTAATTACGAGATTCTCGGACCGATGCGGTTGAACTGATGATGCAGACAGAATACCGTTTACACACACATACACACACACCGTTTACAGACACACACACACACACACACACACACCGTTTACAGACACACACACACACACACACACATTGTTTACACACGCACACGGTTTACACACCATTTTGCCATCAACAACTAAATTACTTACTATAAGACCAACTATTCTAGATCTTTGCTCTTCGAAACAACACCAATAGTACAACATTATTTTTCGACTTTTATTTACATTAAACTAGCAAGTAGCTACCTGCGACTTTGTCCGCTTACATTTTTTTATTTCTGATATTGCGGATATAGTTATGTTTTTCTATAATCCAAGTAGCCTAACTTAATCCTTATAACATCAACTATCTGCGAGAAAAGGTCATGTTAAAATTGATGTACCAATTTCAGATATTAGCCGGAAGACACAAAACACATCACTGGTGTTACAAAACTTAAAATTTTAACAATTAGTTTTTTAAATGGCAATAGTTTGACAGTTTTATCCGTAATGGATTAAAAATAAAATTAAAGTAACTTTGAGACGTTTTATGAAACGAGACGACTAAAATTTGATTAAATATGTTAATAATAAAAAAAACATTTAACAGTAAAATATCTTATTATTATTGATACAGATCAGTGACTGAAAAACTTAGTTTTCTTTTTCTTTGAAAACAATTAATCTTAATTCATTATCTTATTATTATCATCAGGTAATAAAAAGATATAAAGGTTCAGTTATCATATTTGTAATCAACGATAACCATCTGATAATTATACCGTTGATTGTTCGAGCCATTCATGTCTGTTTGTCTTTGTCCGTCATTACTAGGAACGGTGCTACTGACATACAAAAAATAATATAAATGCTATATAGCCTCATGAATATGCCCACAAAGACACACAAAATGAGAATATATAAAAACTATATAACTTTATGAATATGCCTACAAAACAAAAAAAATATATAAATATTAAAATAGCTTGTTTTGCCGACAGTACAATATAATAGTTATGTATTTGTCAACGGTACCGGCAGGAGCGTCGGAGCGGGACTGTATCGACCGGTCTAAATATAATGTATTGTTTTGTCAATCGCCATCCTAGAGCTTTTCATTGTTAATGTAATGATATTAATTGTTAATGTTTAAATTGTCATTGATAAATTTTAGATTTTACAGTAATCTTGAATAAAGCTCAGTTTAACACAAATATCCTCAATGTAGGCAGTAGGTAGGTCAGTGTAGGTACAATTATTAAATGTTTTAGTGGATTTTAAATAAACGCTATATTAGTATTAAAAAATATAAAAATCTAAAATATAGTAATTGCTTTAATTTATTTATATATTGTATTTTTTGTTCAAAAGTCGGTTTTAGTTTCTATAAAACACATTTTAAATAAAACAAAACATTAGTCACATATTAATATCTCTATTTATCTTATTTGCATGTAAGTACTTACGTGAGATCAAACATCTTTAAAATTTCATAATTAATACCACATAAAAAAACGAAAAGAGCTTTCTTAAGATATTTTTTATGTATTTTTAATATGGATTAAGATAAGACTGTATCAATTTTAAAATAATTAATTGTATAGTATTCCATGATATCAATAAGTCATTTAACATTATAATAATGTACTAAAAATAACAATATAAGATGACATTAAATGAACAATTAAGTAAGAACTATAACTTGATCGTAAAACATCTGGAAAGATATTTATTTTGAGGTCAGGAGACCAAACACAACGATAATGGTTTGTGGTTTTATCTAGATTATTACAACAATCTGATTAGTTCCGAGATCGCATACCATCCGAATTTCAATCTCGGTAACTCACTAAATGGCTGACTCCTGATCTTATTTAGCTACCCACACTATAACAATCTTAGGTGAGTACTAATTTATATATTTTTACTGCACTAAAGATTACCCGCCCAGTTCGACGAGTAGCGCAGACGCTTAACGTATCGCGGCACAAAGGAGCTCGGGTTCGATTCCCAACAGGTATATACATGTATGTGTCGAGCATGGATGTCTGTTTTGGGTTTGGTCGTTTATTAAATATATTCGCAGTAATTATAATGTGAATTTCTGTGTATTTGTATCGTTGTCTAATACTTTTAATACAAGCAAATAATTTTGCTTACTTTTTGACTTGAGAATGGTTCATATTGGAAAATGGTTTTTTGATTAATTTTTAATGTGCAAGTAGTTGGTGATTTTGGAATGTTTTACATTGGTTAAAAATATTTAAAAAAATATACCAGGATGTCAAGTAATAACTAACAGAATCCATTTTCAGCATTTTTAAAAACTTTGTCTGTTTATCTGTTTGTCTTTTAGTTGTGCACACAACACGAAAAATAAATATTTTCAAAAATTCATACAGGGGGACCTTTATATAACCAAGAGAACCCAAAACAATGTTTTTTTCATTTTGTTCGTCTAAATATCTGTATGTTACTGCACACTAATCTCAGAAACGGATTAGTCGATTTGGATGCAGTTTTCGGGAATATATTGTCATGGGATTCATTCCATATTTTTTTTTTTTAACAATCGGTTAACAAATAAAGAAGTTAATAATCTCTTATGGTCGTACCATTGCTTTTGAACTTACTAATAATGTATGTTAGTTTTAACATACATTATTAGTAAGTACAAAGGGTACTTTTTATCAAAATCGAAAACTATGCTTACAAAGTCGCACGCACAGCAAGTTACATACTATAAAGCAAAGTCGCATTTCGCGTCTGTCCCTATGTCTGTATGTATGTTTAGATCTTTAAAACTACACAACGGATTATGATGCAGTTTTTTTAATAGATAGAGTGATACAAGAGGAAGGTTTGTATGTTTTATAACTTGCTTAGTATATCAGAGAGCCACTGATAATTTCAAGATTTCTAATGCGAAGTCGTAAACAAACACTTTTGTTTCGCTAACAATGCAAACGCTGGTTGAACTCCACGATATAGATCAAAATAATGTACTAAGTATTGTATACCTTAAAAAGTTCTACAAGAAAATCCGCGATTGTATATATTTACATCTTAGGGATAACCCACAATAGCAAATTTTTATCCTTTATTTTTTACGAAAAATAATAGGTTATTTACGAAGCGATTTTAAGAAATTTAGCTTTAATCTTTATCTAATTAAGTAACTTTAATACATTTTACTTTTAATATGGAACAATATAGCCCCTTACATCATGTAATTTCAATGAATATTTTGGAAGATATTACAGATTTAAAATATAGGGTCATCGCGTTTGCGGCGGTACGGTCTACCGGCGCACTATGGTATGGAACCGTGCAAACCGTCTCAAAAGATGGCTTTTGTAAATGTTCAGTACTGAAAATTTTGTTAATGCATATAGCTAATTGAATGTTTATCATTTAAAATAGATTTTTTTAAAATAAAACTAGACCTGCAAGTTGATGGTGAAAATAACATCGATTGTGTAGCTCCTCAAGTTTACATGGTAATATTTTGATTATGTTCAGTGAAAATCTGTAAGTGTGATATATAGTTAGAATGGTTATTAAGTACTCTTTTAAGAAGTATTTAAATGGACGTTTAAGTAAAAACAAGAGAGGTATAAAAATCATTACAGTACATAAGATTGTATCCTTATTAAAAAAATTAAATATACTTTTGACAATGAGCGATGTTTGCCGATTTCGTAATTTTGATCGTATTATTTAAAATAAGTCATATAGAAGCCAATACAAAAAAAGGGAAGTTGGAATTGTTTTACTACGAATTTAAGGCGTGCGAAGTCGAGGTCAAAAGCTAGTATAGTAAGTGTATATGTATATATATATATATATATATATATATATATATATATATATATATAGCCTGTGAATATATATATATATATATATTCACAGGCTATCGATTGGTCGAATTATGAGAAATGTAGATGTAATGACGGTAGATATTGGTAACATTTTAATAATATTTTTTTATCAAAACGGTCTAAATTGTTATAGCTTAAAAAAGTTTATTAAATTTTCAAATTAAAGACGCGTGTACAGGTCAACATCTGTCGGGTCCGCTAATTATATTATTGGGCAGTAATATTATCTATCTGCCCACGCCGAGCCTAACATCAATATCGATCAGTCCTAATATAAGCTAGTGGGCGAAACTTTACCATTACCCACTAAATCTTCATGTTAGGTCGTCGGTGTCTTTGAGATGATCAAAAAACAATTTATATGACAATCAGATCATTGCCTAGAAATAAAACTTAATGTATTGTAAACTTTTAATCCGTTGATAATTATATTCTATTGGAAATCTTGAAAAATGTTGTTTATTTAAAATTTACTAAAAAATAGCTTCAGCCCATTTTATCTCCGTCTACTTATGACGTGATCTCTCTTACATAACGAAATACAATACCTACGCTATACTGAAATGCAGTTTATAAACAATAATTGTAGGATTCTGTTGATTTTAACAATACAAACAATTTAATTTAAAACTTATTCCTATTTACTCTCACATTAACAAATGAAAAGTCACTTTAACCATGCTTTAGTTACCTTAATGATAATTTCAACGATGTGGTATTGATGACGTCAGCTGTGACGTCTCCAATCATAACCCTGTTTTGGGTGTCTATGAAAATGTTACTGAAGTAATTTATATAAATATAATATTTCAAAGTGTTCATGGTCGTAAGAGATGAAGGAGCTTATGTTTGTGTGAGTTATATGTATATATACATAACACTTGTTCAACACATAGGTTAATAATTCAAAACACATAGAAATGTTATTATTTTAAAATTTACATTGTTACAAACTCAGAATAATTCATAAATGAACTTATTTTATGAACTTATAAATCATTAATAAATTTATTTTTATTCAATAAACTCTACTATTTAAATAAGCTAACCCATCGTTACCTACAGAAGATACTATTAAAAATATTCATGAAATGTCAAATTGTTTGTCTGATTTTTCGTCTGTTTGTCTGATTTCTTTCAAAGTCTTCAATAGAAGTATATTTAATCTAAAAGGGATAATCACTGTGATAAGTAAAAACTGAAGATATACATGTCATAGTCATGACTAGTTTATAATTGAACTTATCAACGTTGAAGGTACATTCCAATCACGATGGTCGAGTGGTTAGCGCAGACGCTTGACGCATCGCGGCGCAATGGGTCTCGGGTTCGATACACGACAGGAAGGCATGTATATGATGTGCATAGATGTCTGTATTTCTGGGATTGATGGTTTATTGAATATATTCGCATTTATTTATAATGTATCGGTTGTCTAACACCCTTGACACAAGCAAACAATTCGCTTACTTAAGGGTTAGATCAACGCATGTAATTTATACTGTGGTATTATTGAAAGGTTACAGAAAAAGGAAACCTTGAATAAAATGCGAGCAACAACGAACAGACAACACCAAGTTACCACGTCCTCGTTAATTCATACAACACATTTATTCTGTAAAGCTGAGCCGCGTTAAATATTTCATTGGGTAGGGGTTGGTTGGTAAACGACCCCTTCTATTATACACGCGTTGGGAGCACTTACACCAAAAATAAACGTCCTGATAGAATATACATCCTAAATGTATGAATTATTGATGATAACAGATTTTCAAAACAGTAATAGTTCATCAGACTACATGTGATAAAATAAATGTAGTCCAAGAAAATTTCATTAAAATCTAAAAAAATATTAAACCATTGTAATAATTAAACATTAATTGGATTCGTTTCATTGTTCCGGAAGAGTTTTTAAATTTATGATCACCTTTGGATTAATAATTATTTAAAACGAATATTCAGCATACTTTGTTCTGGAATCTTCGATTGTTTTCTTTAGGGAGTCGGACAAATGTTAACGGTACTTTATTTTAAATTCAAATAAAGCATTGGAAGAAAATGCATCTTCCGGATTTTGCACCGCCGAATGAAGCGTAAAAAGCTTACTAAAGTTTACCTAATCGTTGTTTCCGTCATTCATTTACCTGAAACAATAAAAAATCGTTAATAACATGAGTGTGGAGAAGGCATCAAGACGAACTTATGTCTGACTTATTTGGTATAAATTGTATAAAAAAATAATATATTCATGTTTTATATAGTGAGGTTTACAACCAAAACAAAAACCAATTAACAAAAGGAAATAAATAAATGTTCACATACAAGAAGTTTTATAATACCTTCAGAATGATAAGCAAATATAGGGAAGGCTATAAATTCTAGTATTTAATATAGGAGTAAAGATGTGAATTATTTGAAATACATGTATTTTAAGTACATATACCTTTATTTTGTATTGGAAATACTTTTTTAAAAATTTATTTAGTATTTTATTTGAAATACTTTATAACATTATTAAGTATTTGTAAAATACAAAATAGTTTTGAGTTTTATTTTTGAGATATGTTACAAAATCTCCTACTTCTCCATTCCTGCCTGACTTAATTCATATTATAAAATGCATTTAAGATCTACTGGCAGTAATCTATGTGCCTAAGAAACGTAATTGGAAATAAAAAGAAATAGGATGAGAAATTAAAAAAAAAATCCAGATCTATCATGAATACACAAGCTGTTAAAAGCCTATTTCTGATGGGATGAGTTAGGAAGGGGACAAAGATACTTATGTCTTTTACCAGAACTAATGAGAATGAAAACAAATCTATGCAGTTTGCAGATGGACTCTACATATCGTGATATTAGATTAAAGGCAGTTAGGCATTTTAGGAGGTTTTATTAACGAGATGAGTCTAAACCAAAAAATGGAATAATAGAATCTTATCCCTTTTTCAAAATGGGTGCCAATAGGAAACAGAAAATAGATTAAAGAAGTATTTGTTTTAGAAGTGAGAAAGATAGAACAAGAAGACAAAACGATTTTCCAGGTCTAATAAAAAGAAGGAAGGGGTGGTGTCTAATTACATGTATGTTGAGGACTCTGATTCCTCAGCAGCCAGTGATAATATCAATACAATATACCAAATGTAAAAAAAACTTCTTTAAATATAATACCTGCTTACCAAGTTGCTCCACCTCCTGAACGACTATTTTCATTCGGCGCAATGATTTTAAGATGTAACATGAAAGATAAACTCTTTGAACAAATACTAGTATTAAAATCAGTTAAGTGATGAATTAAGTATTTTATTTGAAAAACCTATTATATAAATATATATTTCGCATTTTGTATTTAAATACATTTATTTAAAACATTTTGTATTTGTATTTAAATAGTTAAGTAACAATGTATTTGTATTTTAATACTTTATTAAATCATTTTTCACAACTCTACATAGGAGCTATGTGTTTGTGTGTGCGTGTGTAGAAATGTTCACATACAAGAGATTTTATAATACCATCAGAATATTATACAAATATACGGAAAGGTTTTAAATGTAAGTATTTATTATAGGAGCCATGGGTGTGTGTGAGTTGGAGTTTGTATATGTGTGTTTATTAAGCGAATGGGTCCTAACCGACCTCTCGCTCCTGTAAGTAGACTGTTCCTCTTATCTTTATCACGCAGCTGCCGCCTTTGTTCTACTCTTCTTAAGCACTAATGGTTTTACTACATTACAAGTACGTAAATTATTTTGGGACAAGAACGCGAATAAATTATGAACTGTATTATTTTCCTGTGTATTAGTAAAATGGATGCGTGAATGGAGAACAGGAAACTATGTATGTCAGTTAATTACAGTATAACGCTTCTAAATCGGCTTCGATTCCCGACAGGGAATGTATGTAATGAGCATGGATGTCTGTATTTCTGGATTTGTCTGTTAATTGTATATATTATTTATAATGTGAATTTCTATGTATTTATACCGTTGACTAACACCCTTATCACAATCAAATAATTTGTTTATTTAGGGGTTAGATCAATTTGTGTCATTTGTGCAGTGACATTATTCTGTAAGTGTACTTCAATAATAATGTATTTCAGGATTATTATTAACAAAAAGCTGCAGAATTATTACTGCCTTTTTAAAATACAAAACATAATAAATAGCCTTAATAAATATTTACTAAATCTACTTACAACGAATTCAAACGAATTTCATGGTTCACCTATTCAGAGGTAGATGTTCAAAGTTCATATTAGCTTAAGAAATGAAATATTAAGAGAAAAATTAAGCTCATCCTACGCTTAAAGAAAGGTCAGGTTAATAAAGATTGTATATAAAATTCTGAAAATATCTAAGTTCATAAAAGAAACAAATAACAAAAGAAAATAAAATTGTGATGATGTTATCTTATGCTTTTTTCATATAACATTATACATAGTGTAACAGCAGAAATTAATTATCTCAATTTAATACTAAACATTGAAATCACAACCTGTTTGATTGATCAATGCCAATAGCCGACCTTCGGCTTCGGTTTATAGGTAACCTTATTATTTTCAAAGATTTTCATTATTACAATGAAGTAAAATTTTTTTTTACGGATTTAACTTACAAAGTTAATTTTTAAATTTACATTTTAAATTTAACCTGACGTTTCGAAAGCTAAAATAATATTATTTTAAATAACTTTTAAATTATACTACTAATATATTTCAAAAGTTAGTTGCTGGATTAAAGTTTATACGGACCCTTGTCAATGCAAATATCAAGAACCAAAGTTAGAAACAAGATAGCAAACAATTTAGAAATAGTATGACCTATTTCTATCGCCTGAGAATGCAAGTGTCTAACTAAAAGAGGGAAGGAAGATGAGAGATCCATATTTATCTTTGTCTAATCAGACATGAAAGAAAGAGATACAGATAGAGGGCCTCATTTGCTTTCTCCTTTTTTCCATGTACACATTTTAGATTTTTCAAAAAAAAAAAATTAAAATTAGGTTGTATTCGTCATTTATCATAATTTTTATTGTAATATATACAAATTATATTAGAATTATTAAAGAAACCTAAGAAAATATTATAGTTTAAATTATTATATCATTATAGATATTCTGAATTATAGTTTTTATCCGTTCTTTGTTCCTTACACACACAATGCACTATATGTAATGGTTCTGTTAGCTGGGGCTGACTGGTAGAAAATGCTCGAAATAAGTCCGTCAACGTCAATTGTATTTTTTATACAACCAAATATTAATAAATAAATAAATATTAAAATATACCATAAAATACATACACATATTCTCTACACCAATGTGTAATCTCCAAGTAACTAATTACATACAAGAATCAAATTACACATTCAACAAAATAAAAACATTAGATTTATTTAAAATAAACAAAGAGTGAAAAATAAATAGATATGGACAGGAATTCGAAACCGAAACCTCCGGAAGATGGTCCAATAGCTCTACCAATTGAGCTACCGTAACGTATTTTTCGATAACATGACTGTATTATTATATATCATAAAGTCATGCTTTTTGCCTTAACATGTACATGTTTACAAATATTTTCATTACAAGAATTTTTGGTACAGAATCTAAAAACAGAAGAACTCAACCTTTGACATTTCAGCTTCCAGGGAAGATAATTAATAGAGGGGCGGGATATTACTTCCCGTTTAGTGAAAGGAAGATTTGAATCAACTGTCTGCACTCCATCTGAAGTTTCCTCTTTGTAATAAGATGAGAAAATTCATACATTTTGATAAATCTATTATGTCTTTTAAAACTAGCTTTGTTATTCTTAATATGTAGCTTTAATAAATACAAATTTATTTACGTTCTTAGATAAATTTAAAAATATATATTTATATATCAATTATTATTATAAGGTCTGATATAAGTTTTCATTGACAGATGTCAATTAGTAGACAGATGTCAAAAGTTATTAAAATTTATTCAATCAGTTTAATATTCGTTTTATTTTAAGGTTATAGTATAGATTATCATAGGTATGATTTATATTTAAGAAATACAGCTATGGACTATTCTCTAAGACTACTATTGTGATAAGAGGAATTTATAAACATTTAGCGATTCGATAGCTCAATTGAAGCTCAATTGAATCAAAGCTAGGGGACGGTTTTCCAGAGGTCGCGGGTTCGAATCCATCGTTCAATTATTTTCATTCTATATATAATTAAAAAAATAATCTTAACATGGGTACACATGTTTATAGATATATTTATAGACATGACTAGATAATAAAAAAGCAACCCCAACAGTTTTTCAGAACACACGAAAATACCTCAAGAATAAAGCCGATGATGGCCTTCATATAATAATATCCTCTATAAAATGATCCAAGCGTTCGCACTCCTCGCCGACCTTGGCCTATATACCTAAGGCCTGTAAATCTAACCATATCGCCATCATTGATTTGTAATCCATTTCCATGTTATCCACATTTAATTAATTCATTGGTCTTCTGTTATGTTTTCAGGGTATGAGACCTAGCTTTTTAGAATACCATGGATTCATCGTTGTGCCGAGACTATTGCATTGCATGGAGCGGAGTGCAAGTAATGTCTGGGAAATACTATTAAAAAAATATATAATGTATGTATGTCTTGAAACATATTTATACAAGACAAAACCCGCATTAGAGATATATTATCGGTGTATCGTAGAGGGATTCACAAATATATAAATAACGAACACAAAGTACACCTAGACTCGGCACAAGAATCTGTGGATCATAGAATTATCCCGTGTATATCGAACCCACAAACCTTTGCTTCAGCAGTCAGAGTCACTAACCACTAATCCAACAGGTCATCGCATCATGTACATATACATTCAAATGTATATATTCAAATAGGTGTGTATTTAAATTCATAATTGAACTTCTCTATATTTGATTTCAAATCCCAAATATAAATTGGTTACATGGTTGCTGCAACCAGACCGGGAGAGGGCAAGAAACCCATTAAAACCGGGATCAGAGCTACTTTTAATGTACTGATTAGTGCAGTCCGGTAATTAAAAACAAACGGCCCCGAACAAGTTTCTACATATAATTAAAGAGCATTTAGATTAACTTCTTTGTCGTTGTGAAGGAATTTAATTTGAGTTTAAATATTCGAGTATAAAAAAATAATATTTTTAGTTTTCTTTATATAGTCTAATAAATATTAAAAAATAGCAGTTGCACAGATGCATTTAGAAGAGCATATAAAGAGAGAGAGAGAGATAAGAGACTTCACAGATTCTCTGTTCTTATACAAAGCTATATAAGAAGAAATAATCGAAATCAGATTGTGGTATTAATGACAATTACTAAATATATTCAGTACGGGTAATAGTAGGCGTTTTGACGTTACGAAAACTATGACAGTTTACCAAAACGTAGAATCAAACAGAATTATTATACTCTATGAATCAAACTTTATAGACACATTTAAAATAATCTGTTAAATATTATATTATTTAGGATGATTTATACAATGATCCTAAATAACTAAATATAAATATAACTGACGCATAAACTAGCGTTATTATATCATTATCTTATTTATAAACGGATTGACGTAAAACAAAAACTTTACGAGTATAATGAATGGAATATTTTATGAAGTAATAATTAATGTATGTTTCTTTCCATCTTGTTTATATTTGTTGAGAAGTTCAGATATATATTTGGTTTAGAAGATAAGTAAAAGACTGTTTAAGGGTAAGTAAAAACCTACCCCTACACAGTCTTTTACTTATGCACTCGAGAGACCTGAGGCGATGCTTCCTCGTTAAAAATTTCGATTCTTCGATTTAATCCGTAAAGCATTGAGTTACTTTTAGCATCTTTTACTGAATATCGCAAAAAGTAAAAAAAAATTCTAGGTATTAAGGCTTTCGAGTTATGAGGTGGTTAGACAAGCTAAACACCATGACTAATGATATAATTAAAACATTGATGAACGATGTAAGCTATTTATTTATATTATAAGCTATGATATAATTATTTGCGGCCAAATTTATTTTATATGAAAATTTGCAGATTATGTTTTTCCTTTGCGTAGCAAAGGAGCATTTACCATGTACTGCACAGCCATACAGGGCACACTGGAGATATTATAGAGCTACATTTTCAGCATCTTCTATAAGCAGTTCTCTCAGGTTGATGGCGACTAAAATCCAGGCGACTTTCCTCAGAAACTGTAGGCTTGTGTCGTTTACGTAATGCAATTCCTAGAGAATGAGCTGTGGAGCTTTGGTTGCTATTTACTGAATTTGGTGTTTGTCTGGCATGTGCCATAGACTTAATGATTTTTATTTTAAAAATGTTCACAATATTCTTTGACAACTTTACCACATAAGTCAGTCTCGACGTTATTATCCTACTTTTCAGTGTAACAATCAGAATCTAGGCACTAACCTGACTGTGCGCTCATCATCCAAACATCATACTCTCGTTTGGTTGACTTTTTTTGGCATGTATTGTTTCAAACACTTTCTTCCTTTGAATTTAATCATATTTTCATAAATTGAAACTATTTCCGATGGTTTGTAATTATTTTGAAAATTAGCGTGTAGAATGTCGAGTTGCATATCTAAATTGTATATAGAATAGAACTAACTGTCACGTTGGGTAGTTTCACTAACCACTACATTTTCGTCCATATAAACCACATTGAAATCATAAAATTATGAGTATTTTTATTGATACACATAAAATAGATATATGAGAATATATATATCAAAAAATGTTCTAAAAAAAATAAGCTGTTTCACATTTTTTTTTGCATGAAACACTTTCAAAAAAAGACGCTACCGCAAAAATTCAATCAACACAGCTGAACTGTCATTCGTTAAAAAAAATTACAATCGATCACATCGCATCATGAAAGGTTCGAATTATCATAATAGTTAAACCGATTGCCGATTCAATTATTATGCATCAAATTAAAAAATCGAAAAGTGGTGGTTACTAACACTAACCAAGACTGAAAGAGTTTAGTATCCGAGAGATCTGAGGCGATGCTTCCTCGATTACGATTCCGATTCTTCAATACAATCCGATAAGTATCGGTACTTGGAAGGGAAGTACCAGTGAACTGTGAATGTTCATCGCGCACTGATTACCAATGGTAGCAAGTTTGACAATGGTCTGTCTAATATTATGTTTCCTACGTCACAAGTGGTACCAGCTGTTTCTTCCAATAGGATATTATTGTTAATAGATAAATATTTGTATCGTTCATGGACTGTAAATTTAAGTAGGAAGTACTTGCTTGAAAATATCTTGAAATATGTTAAGGTTTTTTTTTTTAAACGGATCCGGGCAGGGATTCTAACCTGCGACCTCTAGGAAAGGAGCGACGGAATGGTCTTCTCTATCTTTCATTATTATTATTTTTTTAAACGTTAAGTACTTATTGAATTCATTATAAACGCATGATACGGTAACCTGAGTGGGAGAATAGAATTAAATTTGAGGACGGCGATGAGTGGATGTGGGACATTATGTTACAAAGGAGGTCGCGAATCTCTGTGATTACAAGATGTTACATAATATATTGTAAGAGAATTCAATAGAACAGAACATAAAACAAATAATAAATCATATTTCCTGTTGACATATTTATATATATATATATATATAAAATGTTATAATCTTCCTAAAATGCATTCTCCATCTAAATATTACATACGTACATTAGTACATACAGACATCTCTACATAAGTTAAAATTAATTTCCAACTATTTTTAGACTATATGTAGGTAACTAGGTACTAAGCACTATATGATCTAGTAGCTGTTGCCCGTGACTACGTCCACGTAGACTGTAAAACTCTATACCAATAAGACCAGATATTGAACTTCTTTTTTATTATATGCGCGTATCTTTTTGTTTCTTACATATTTATATAATATTATATATAAATATTTATAACAAAAGTGACTCCTTGTCTTCGATTTCTAATTTATATATTTCTTCTAAATCAGATTTCAATATTAAATTCACAGACTTTATCTCATCATAACATTTATATTCAGACTTTATGTACAAATGTTGGTTCTAAAAATTAACCATAAGAGCCCACTTTTCATCAAGAAGATCAAAGCTGTTTGTATTTCGTCTCCAGTAAAATCTCACTTTACAATACCACTTGAAAGCGACCATGTCTACTTATATCTACTTCTACTTACGTCTACTTCTCAAATCAAAGAACTTACACAATACATCTTGATGTAATACCAAGAAACCAATTCATTATAATTAATAAACAATTATTAAAGATAATTACTTCTGTCGTCACATATGAAATTAAATCATTTTATTATTATTATTTAAATAGTAAATAAAACAATCCAACAGGATTTTGTTCCACTCTTTAATCATAAACTAATTTATTTCCTATTTCTCTTATTTGCTTATCTCCATCTCTTTTATCACACACATTAATATAACCTTCTCTTAATTTAATTAAAATTGTAAACTATTTTTAGGCTTAATTACACACGTACATACGACTCGTAAATAGTCTATTTGCTAATAAATGTTACCACCGTCAGATCATATTCAGAATGTTTAATTCGTCCAAATGGATAGCGGTAGCTCAATTGTTGTCCGACAGGGGTTTCCTAGAAGTCGCGAGTTCGAATCCCTGCCAGTATCGGTTTATTTTAAATTCTATAAGTTGTAGCAGTTTAGAACCACGTCGTGGACAACATAGCGGTATGAATTAATATCGCAACAGAGAGAAATTCTTCATAATTATTTAGAAGATATTATATATTATATATTTTTAATGGTGGCAAAATCACTAATAATTTAAGCCGGGACCTGAAATATTGCAACAAATTTTCATTTATTATATCGAAACAGATACATGTTACATGAATGCGTTACAAAATAATAATAATAATAATAATACAGGACAAGTCACACACATTGATCTAACCGCTAAGTAAGCAAATTATTTGCTTGTGTTAAGGGTGTTAGACAACGATACAAATACATGGAAATACACCTTATAAATACATACTGAGAATATATTTAATAAACGACCAAACCCAGAAATACAGACGTCTATCTATGCTCAACACATACATGCCTGTCCCTGTCGGGGATCGAATCTGAGCCCCATTGCGTCCCTATACGTTAGGTCTCTGCGCTAACCACTCGACTAACGAGGCGGCAAATAGATACAATTAGACTATGTAATTATTATATTTTGGGCATATGATGATAAGATGAGATAACAATAATAATAATATCAGGAAAATTTACACAAATTAATCTAACCCCTAAGTAAGCAAATTATTTGCTTGTGTTAAAGGTGAGACAACGATACAAATACTTAGAAATACACATTATAAATATTGAGAATATATTTAGTAAACGATCAAACCCAAAAAATACGAAATGTATGCTCATCACATGCATTCCTGTCCCTGTCGGCAATCGAACCCGAGCCCCATTCCGCCACTATAAGTTGCGCTAACCACTCGACCAAAGGGGCGGTTAAGATAATGAGATTAGAATTTGTATTTAGTCTCGAAATATAAAGAACATTGAAAGATCACAACAAACAATACATCCATTTAACAATAATTTATTATTGTGTTATGGCTGTTTTGGATGTGGAATAAACCCATAATTCGATATAAATATAGTTATTTTAAAGTTGAGTTCTCAATGAATATTTAAATTGATTTGTATGTACTTATAATCTAAACTAAAACTGATCACTCAAATAAAATAATAAACTAATGTTTACAGCCTCTATACACTATACAGTTTCCATATAAGAGTCGACAACAAATCTCGCCCAGTGCTAAGCGTCCATGGTATCGGGGATTGGCGGCGAGCCAATGAGTGAATATGTTAGACTTTTTCTATCTGCGGTATATAAATTGCTATTTACACACCAGAACCGACAAAAAAGATTTATTTGACACCAGAGTATTTAAGCATTTTAGATAAATTACTTCTTAACAAGTTACGGTCCGCAACTTACATTTTTACAATTTTACTAATAATTATCAACATTATAATGAGTTTAGTATACTTTTAAATTTCAATTAAGCCCAAAAAACACTAAATATACATATCCTAATAACACACATATTGAAAAATTATTTAAAAAAATGTAGACTAAGCTTGACCCATACATAAATTAAAGAAGTATCAAAATCATTTCTGTTACACAACCTAAGTGAAAATGTAAATATAATAAAATCAAAAATAAATAACAAGTGTGTAATAAGCTATTGATAAGTAACAGACCAACTTATATTCAATACTATACCCTCCATTTTACTGTAGTCATAAACCCCACATGCCACACTTGAAACAAATCTGTACTTACAGTTATTGTCATATGAAATTGCCTGAATTGGCAGATAGTTTAAGTTATAGAGGATCAACACTGAAATTATTTTTTTCATTTATTGAGCTTAAATTATAGAGATTTTTGGGCTAGAGAGAAGAGAACAGATTATTTTTGGAAATACTGAGGTTTTTAAGTTATCGAGGTTAAACTTATCCAGATTCTACTGTATCGAACTAGATTAATTTTAATGACGCCTATAACTAACACAGATTTAATTGAATCAGTCAAAAGTCATGAAAATAACAGTAAAAAATTCAATCAAAACCAAAAAATCACCAACTATAGTTACTGCCCTGTTTGGTCAAGTGGTTAGCGCAGATGCCTACTATATTGTGGCCCAAAGGGGCTTGAGTTCGATTCCTGAAGCGTATATGTGGGTATTTCTGGGTTTCAAGCAAATAATTTGCTTACTTAGTTAGTTAGGGTTAGATTAATTTGTGTAATATGTCCAATGATATTTTTATTATTATTGTAGTCTATCCTCCATCACTAAATAAATAATATTGTAGAAAGAGTAGTTCTAATGACTGAGCATTGGCAGTTACCCAATTATGCCTTGACCCAGTCTGCTTACTTTAGTTATTCTTTATTTGTAAAACATTACAGAATAGATTTAACATTCATTATTTAAGACCATTCATTATTTTGTATTATTCCATTGCATAGTAAAATGATATATTATTAATATATTATTCATCAGTTGGTTCTCTTCCACTAACTAAATAGATCTGTAGGTTAAAAAAATATTTTATCATGTTTTTAATCCATATCTAACTATCTAGGGCCTTTAAATAAGTACTTATCAAGGCAAACTACTTTAAAAAAGATCTAAACAAAAATATCTTGATTATAGACCCAAAGGATATTTTTATATAAAAAGCAGGATTTATAAAGATTGACTCAGTTTTCATGAGTTCACAGTAAAAGTAATGTATGGCACATAAAAATAATGATTTTAATGAACATATATTTAAATAAATATAGAATGTCAAATAAACAAATACAGACAGAGATTCAAACCTGCAACCTCTGGCTTAACATGGTTCTACATATCATATGAATATCTTTACCAGATGTTGGAGGCTAAATCATGTGATATGGTACAACTAAAAGATAAGATAAAGAAAGAAGAAAAGAAATACCTATATTCACATTATTTGTATCTCTCAACCTGAAATAATGTGTGTGACAAATAAACAGCCAAGCAATAACAATATTTTAATAATAAAAAATGTGTAAATAATAATAATGACTAATATATATAAATATGAATACTATACTTAACATTTAAAATCTAAAACAGGTTTTAAAATTAAAGTTACTAACAAAAAAACTATTTTTAACAAAACATATAGATGTCTTGTTTAGTTAACATATACAATTTTTTCAGTAACCTTCAATATTTTTGATGTAAGTTATGTAATATAAAACTAACTAGGGGATTTTTTTTAAATATTACTAATAATAATGTGATATGATGTCAGTACATATTTCTGTACATTTAATGTTCACAAGTAATTATTAAACTTTAGTTATTAATTTTAAATTATAAGTAAGAATAAAATAATTTTGTAAAAACTGTGACATAATCCAAATATAAAAGTATTCTCAACCTTCACTTAGTGATAACAATAATTTGTTTTAACATTCAGTATCATCTGTAAATTTGCATTGATAATGTGTTATCTAGTACTACAAAATAGCCTACAAATTTTGTTTCAATTTGAGATTCATTTTAGTTATATATAATTATTTTGTAAATAGAAGAATATACTAGTCGTAGATGCAGCAAGTAGGCATATAATAAAGTACTATGACCGTCGTTCAATAAAGACGGAAGTTACTGACCTGAGGCAAGTTGGCCGCTATCTGCCGATGCAGAGAATCCCGTTCCTTCTCCACATCCTTAAGCCGCAATTCGGTGTCGCCGAGCCGCTCCTGCGTCTCCCGCAGGCTCTCCACCAACTTATCTCTTTCGTCTAACATAGAAACCATGAGCTGCTCGAAATTCGCATCCTCGCCCGAGAACTGCGAACTCCGTTGGCTAATACTGTCTTCAGATATAGTGGGCATCACGTCGCACATCATATTCCACATTTTAATTTACCATCTAACCAGAATACTTATCGTACACGACACTGAGAATAACACAATTTCGATCACCGTTTCACATATGTTTCGGCAAAAACGTTACCTAAATTTAGCGCATAAAACGCGAGGGCGGTGCTTCGCACAAGATTCGCACAAGATTTTAGTCAAAATTTCGGGAGACATTATAGTTCGATAATATGTAAGACACACCTAAAACTTATACTCCTACGATTCCATACTATCACGGTACAAGCGGCATGTCTGCCATCTTGAATTGGAACGTCAGTGACAATGTCAAAGACTAATCACTAAACGAAAGGATACAAATGTAGAAACAGATGGGCTAATAATTACAAACATTTTGCAATCTAGCGAAGTCAAATATTAGAGATTAATATTACTATTTATACTTTAGTTTTATTGCCTAATACATTTCAATAATTTTATTATATTTATTAATATGAATTTTATAGTTTTTCTAATACTTTTAATCAGAATATTAGTTAGATTGGTCACATACATATTTTTAAAAAACAGAATGTATTAAAATCAAAAGATACATTTCTACTGTAGGTATAAATAAAATACATATTGTCCATGATTGTATTTCAATTAAAATCGTGATTTAATAAAAATGTATTATGATACTTTAATAATAACAAAACAATTTGCAGTACTTATTAAAAATTGTCCATAACCAGTTATTAATTTAAAGTAAAGCATTTCTGAATAATTTAAACACAACTCTATGATACTATGCTTACCAAATTACGATAGTAGTCATTACAAATAACAGCTATGAATGAAATTACTATCATACTTTTCTAAAAAAAAACAATAATTCCTAACTATTATGGATTTTTTTTGTACTTGTGTTTATTTACTTTAAAAAATATTGTTGGTTAATATAAACAAAAAAAAACGTTTTTATCCAATTAGTTGTTTTTAATAAACATTAAAGTCTACCCCATATAAGGGAATATATATAAAAGAACAGAGAGAGGGATGTACATTAAAATAAATAAAAACACTTTTCTCAGTACTCAGTACTATATGTTGCATGATAAACTTTACGACTTTTTTAATTTGTTTAATGCAGCAAAAAAAAACTAAAGCTGCCAGTTGTCACTTGTCTCTAGTCATTTGTCATTTGTGACTACGGTAAGGTTACTGTTAACTGTACAGTGTACTTCTGACTCCAGTATATATTTTTTTTTGTCAGTGTCGTCAAAGTTTTAGATTTTAAGAAAGATAAGTTGAAAACACTTCAAATATATATTCATTCAAATAATATATATCTTAAAATCGTATTTATCGAAAAACAGTAATGGCAAAGATAAGTTATAAATAAGAATAAATTGTATTTGAATGCAGTCTTCTGCGCGTTTTGTTTTTTTCACTGTTAGTAAAGTTATTCGATGCCGAAAAAAAAAGGTAAAAAAAAGACGAGTACCGCAAACAATGGTGAGTCTGTTTTAAAAATAAAACACTTGCAAAACCTCTATTTCAATACAAAAATTCATAATTACTATTTTATTTGCAGATTTTACCATAAATGATAGTGCAAATGCACCAAAATCTGTCAGCCGTGCTAAAAAGTCGGTAGCACCAACGGTAATTTCCGAAACAACTTGGGAAGATCTTGATTCTGAAGATTTTCAGATAATTGAGGACATAGATTCTGATGGTACAAAAAGCTTGTTATATAAAAAGAAAAATGCTATAAAATCTGAGGCAGTAAACGTAAATGATCAACCTGGCATTGTTTATCCAGAAATAGTATGGTATCTCATATCACCATATATAAAGCCTCAAGATGTGGGCAGGTTTGCTGGTATTAATAAAACAGCATATTCAATCACAAAACGAGAGTCTTTCTGGAGGTCACTTTATCAAAAATATTGTGAGGGTGAACCTAATTTGCCCGAGAAGCTAATGATTGAAAAAAATAATAAATCATATGGCTTAAGACAAAGAGTAATAAGGGGATTATATTACACTTATACGGTGTTTGTCCAGAAGGTACTACATCAAGCTATACATTATTGTCAGCCACACCACCTTGTGAAGCGCAGATGTGTCAATTTATGGTATTGCAAGGGGCCAAAGTTTTGGTTTGTGTATTTTAAGCTCAAAAAATATACACCCGAAAGGATTAAAGACGGTATTGATTTTTTTGAAGAACTTGGAAGAATTGATGCTAATCCTGAAGAGGATTCCCAGGTTTTACAGGTATTATGGTAGATGTTTTATTTTATTTAACTTTATATAAAAAAGATATTGTTAATAATTTGTTTTACTATCATTCAATATCTGGCTGAAACTGATATATATAAATTGTAAATTAGTATAAAATACTTTTCTTAAATAACTGTATTCTTTTTTTTTTAATTTTGTTTGTGATTTATATGGTGCTGGTAGTGCCCCCACCCAAAAGATAGGTGTTATAAGTTTGACCTGTGTCTATGTCTGTTTGTAACATCGTAGCAGCCAATCGTGTGAATGGATTTGATTGCGAATTCTTTAATCAAAAGCCTGGTCTGTCAAGATGACTTTTAGCTATGTTTGTTTGAAATAGAAGCAAACATCTCCAAGATATTGAGCTTTTACTGGTGCTGGTGAAAGGTTCTTATGCTAGATAATAATATAGATATTAAATACTTACACAAGTAAAAAATTGTGTGTTCATAGGTACATTTAGCATAAGATAACCAGTAACATAACTTTAATAAGCAGAAAAAAATAAAACTAAAAATAAAAAAAACCCCTGATACAAAAAACCTCTAAAAAGAATAAAAATAATATTTTTATGTACTAATTGTAATCGTTGAGTCGGGGGACCGCTAAATAAAGGAATAAAACGAAATGCAAGTAAATTACCAAGACAAATAACCAAATAACTCAAACAAATCAAAATCTAAGTCCTCAAAAATGAGTTCCGGAAACTTAGTGAAATAGACACCACGTGCGACGTTCTCCCGACGCAACGACTTCAATTAGTACATAATAATATTATTTTTATTCGTTTTAGAGGTCTCTTTATTAAATTTTAAAAAAATCCCCAATGTTTTTTAATTTTTAATTTATATAATTTTTAGCTAGCTGTTACTGATTTCGTTCTTCACACATTCTACTTTAAAAAATAAACCAGATATTTAATCACACTTTTAAAAATAAACCAGATATTTAAAACTTTTACACAAATCTATTCTTAATATAATTGAGTGCAGCGGATAGCAAAACTCAAGTAGTCAGATGCAATGCGATCTTTCTGATACTTTTTCTCCTGAACTACTGAATTTCACTTTATTATCTGATAGTAGCATTATCATTGATGGTTTAAGAACACAAAAATCAGTAGTGGGTCTTGTACTTGAGGAGTAACCGAAAAACAAAATTTAAGAATAAAATCATTGAACCTGCGCTCAACTTACAGTCATACTTATTGTCTTCATGAAAGATTTTTTCTGGAGCGATTGATAGGATATCAATATCTTCAACTAAAATAAAATAAAATAAAAATAAAATATCAATATCTTCAACTAAAATAAAATAAAAATAAAATATCAATATCTTCAACTAAACAAATAATAGCTAAATTAAGTTCATCTAGCAGATTAGTTGTATTACAATTGTAGCTCAGATATGTTGTTTTCGTGTAAAAGTGAAATTTGCAAAGCCGAAAGTGATCGAGAATAAAAATTATATCATAGGTTGACTGGAGTAATAGCTTACCATACCAAATGACATTAAAATTTGTTCATCTGTTTGTGTGATAATAGGTATGACGATGACAACCAGACAAACCAATTTCTAATTGCAATTTTGATTCTTTAATGTATATCAAGAGCTTTTTCTTGTTACTATTTCATTTTTATGGATGTTTTATAAGTTGATGTTGTCGAGGAGTGAGGTCGCTGACACTAATGATAATTAAAACAATATATTTACATTTCAAAACTTTGATTTTTTTCTATGAAATTTATAGTGTAATAATTATCATTTTCAATTATTCCAGGTGACCTGCAGGGGTTTTTATGAAGTACCCCCACTTATGGGTATGACCCTGTCTTCTGTGAGTGTGGTGCTGTCTCGTGAGTTCCGACACCACAGACTCCATCTGGACTTCAATTCCAGCAGTTACAACATATCGCGTAACATAACTCCAGAATGTTCTGTAGTCATAGACACAGTTGTCGACATGCTTGTCTACGACTGGTGGCACCCGCAGTACCCACACTTCCAAAACAGTTTACCTTTGAATAGGCGAGATGAAGAATCACTGCCTGTGTTGAAAAAAGATTTCTTTGCTGTTAGCAATGACTTGTGATATGTTAACAATTATAAATACTTGTTATTTAATATTTTATTAAATACTGAAATGTTAAAAAAAAGTTTTCAAGTTTTTATTTCTCAAAATTAACCTTTACATTTTAGAATTATGCCGAAAATTTTAGAGTTTTCTGTTCGCACATATTGCAACAAAATCAAGCTTAATGTAATGAAACCAATAATTGACAGAGATAGAATGTTTCTTTATTTTTAATTCATCAAATATTGTAGTTATTAATATTAAAACAGACTATTGTCCGCCACTTCACACATATTCAACGAAATCGGATGGAGTTTGGTTCTTTTTTCTTGTATTTCTTACTACTTATATATAAAAAACCCTGAGTAAGAAGATATACTCAACAAAAAGTGGGTAGGAAAAAATCTAAAATACATTATATTTCAGAAAATAGTATTCTTTAACAGTTTTTCACAGGTGGATTAAATTGTCAATTGATGAATTTCGAATTCAAATAAACTGCGGCACTTTTAGCATTTATGTATTTGAATTCATTAAAAGCTATAGAAATAAATGTTATAATGAAAGTATTTTAATTGGTTTTTATCCCCAAACCAAAAAAAGGGGTATTATAAGTTTGACGAATATATCTGTGTGTGTCTGTGGCCTCGTATTAGATGATTCTTGGCTATGTTTGATTAAAATAAAAGTCTTCTCCAAGATACTGAGTATTTATTGCTGTTGGTTAAAACTTCTTATGTGATATTGATAGTAAACAATCAAGCAAGTGAAAATAAGTGTATTCGTAGGTTTAGTTAGTACAATATAGACTATAGTAAAATATTTTCAAAAGAAAAAAAAAATCAAAATTTTAAAAACTCCCCATACAAAAAGACCTCTAAAAGGAATAAAAATAATACATTTATGTACCTATTGAAGTCGTTGTTCCGGAGACCGCTAAATAAAAGAGAAATCAAAATGCAAGTAAGTTACCAAGGCAAATAACGTCTAAGTCCTCATTCATTAGTTCCCAAAACTTCGTAAAATAGACACCATCGTCAACGGACGGACAACGATCCCCCCTTTTTTAATTTATAAATATATATAAATAATTTTAATGTCTCTTTGTTTGTACCGGCAAATCTCCAAGACGGCTGGACCATCTTGCGGGTAGAGTTTTTATTATGTGTGGAGTGTAAAATCATGTCAGATATTAGACCTGTGTCTATAGGACTCATAGTTGTATTTTATAAATTCAAAATATTGTGTAATTTACAAATTCATAACTGTGTGGTGACTTTAATGCGTACCACACTGGCTCCTGTAACGTATCACTGACTACAAGGGAAGATCTGTATTTGACTTTGCGACAGCGAATGGTCTATTCCAATTGGTTAAGATTACTCGTATTTCGGACATAGACAGCAGTCCTTTTTGTTGGATCTGCTGACAATAATACCAGGCTACCATCTACACCCCATTGGAATCGTCTAATCTTTGCCTGGTACGGTGTAGTGCTAATTCAAAACCTGCACCGCACAACATCTAATGCAAGTGAGCGGATGGGAATGGATTGTGTTCTTTTTACGAACCCTTTGAACCAGGTTTAATGCCTATCGACGATACTAGTGCCTGTGCTGCTGCTGCTGTTGCTGTTGTGATATTACAGAGAATGTACCTATATATCAGTCTTTCCCAAAGTGGGCGCTGGAACCCTAGAGGGGGGCGGTAAGAGACCGAGAAAGATTTGGGGGGCGCTAGTGTAATTTAGGGGGGCGATAGATGATTTGTAACTTTATCTTATTCATATTTGAAAATTCACAAAAATAATATCCTTCTACTACACAACATCCATTTATTAATGTTTTTAAATTTTAAATAAATGTAAAATAAAAAAATACATGGTTACCGAAACAGGTGCAGTTTTCCACAAGTCGCAAATTCGTATCTTTGCCCGTATCGATTTATTTTTCATCTATATTTAATACAAAGAATACGCTTTCAATAGTTATAATTTAATAAGTTTATAATTATTTTTAAACCATTAATATTCTAATTTATTGTATAAATAAAACTTGACAATATATTAAATTAACCTTATAATATAATTAAAATATATATAATTAAAATGGCACGAGCTCGAGATGAAGCGACGCGAGATATCGCAAAATGTCTTTGCGTCGGAAATTCAGGGCAAGCTACTTTGTCGTTATGCATCTTTAAAGGAGGAAAGGAAAAGCTATTTTCACGAGCAGCTGTTCAATCAGCATCCGTGCGGGCTTTCTCCCGACCCACCATCTCAACTCGGACTTACCCTAATAACCTTTGACGAAACTCGTGATTGCCTTCGACGTATAAAGAACGGGAAAATGGTAGGACCTGTCGATATTCGGATAGAAGCTTGAATATCGTTTAGCTCTGTTGGTGTGCTCGTGCTTACTGACCTTTTCAACCATATTTTGAACACTGGAAAGATGTGTAAGCAGTGGCGACATAGTTTTATTAAACCTATTTACAAGGGAAAAGGCAGTGTTCAAGACTGTGGTGGTGTCGACAAGAATTATAGGGTCATTAAGCTAATGAGTCATGAGCCATGAAGATCTTCGAGCGCATGAGCGACCTCAGGCTCCGCCAAAAGTGCACTGTCTCTGAGTCTCAATGTGGATTTCAGCTAAGATCGAGTACTATAGACGCCATTTTTGTCTTCAGAACTCTGATGGAAGTATACAGAAAAAAAGAGCTCTGCGCGTAACCATTTTATATTTGCAGTAGGCCTTTGGCTGTGTGCCTCGTCAGTGTATCTGATGGACATAGTGATTTCAAAAAATTGGTCCATCCTTATATTGAGACTATCAGAGACACATACCACTACTCCGATAATTAGGACCTCCGTTGGCGACACCAAACCCTTCCAGATAACAGTGGTTCACCAGGGCTCACCCCTTGGTCGGTTCTTATTCTCTTTCGGCTCACATCTAAGACCAGTCTCCATGGATGATGATGTATGCCGATGAAATAGCACTCATTGATGAGAATCCACTAATGGCCTATTTTTTATACAAATTTAGTTATTGCTTGACTATATTCCACTTGATGTAAAGTGGAAATGTAGTCAAAGATAGTAAGGAGCATTAACTTAGCAACCTATTCACTCTACTCTAGTTGACACCCACATTATATTCGGAAGGAAATACCGACGCAGGCAAGTTGTTCCATTCCTTCGCTGTACGAACTAGAAGAGACGAAGTAAAGCGCTTTGTTCGGGCAGAAGGAATGTCCACATAGTAGGGATGGATACCCACCGTGCGTCGGAACGTCCGGTGATGAAGGAAGGCAGGGGGATGGGGAAATTAGGTAGTGTAATTTCTGCGCACATTCACCAAAATGTATCCATTAGGATATTAGGATATTAGGATATTAGGATATTAGGATATTAGGATATTAGGATATTAGGATATTAGGATATTAGGATATTAGGATATTAGGATATTAGGATATTAGGATATTAGGATATTAGGATATTGTTATTAAGGATAGTCATTCTAAGCCAGTGTTTAGGGCTATGGAGGTTGGCTTTAACTAATTCTGGGTCACCTATAAGCGTCTTTGATCGCCTCTCAATTGGGTCCAGAACCGCAAGACTTTGCGGCACCAGTATATATGTGACCACAGTACTCTACACACTCGACCGAATTTGTGCTTTGTATAGTACCCGGTCCCGGTGTAAAGTACTGTAGGACCTTCGCAAGAACGGCAAGATTTCCTGATGCTGCTTTTGCTCAAGACTCAATGAACCGACCAAAGTTGAAGTTCTCCAAGCCTAACTAACAACTGAAGCCAGTCACTATATTCCATGGATACATTCTGAAAAGTAGGAGCCAAGGTGAAAGGGCTCCTTTTGGCGGTGAACAGACACGTCTGCGTTTTTTTGTAATTCAAACGTTGCACCATGGCTTCTTTTTCAGACTGTACTTCATCTCTACTAGCCCGAGAACTTGGCAGATATCTTTCTACAACTGTGCTGTCGTCTGCATACCCATAGATACCGGGCTTCAACAGATCGTTAATGTGCAGCAGAAAAAGAGTTGCAGAAAGAACGGACCCCTGAGGTACTCCGGCATTTATTGTCAAGGGTTCCGAAGAACACCCGTCGACAACAACACGCAGAGATCTCTGGCTCAAAAAGTCCGTTATCCAGCCAATCAGACCAGGAGATATACCGTAAGCTGAAAGCTTGCTTAAAAGGCTCACATGCCAGACCCTGTCAAAAGCCTTCGAGACGTCCAGAGAGACGGCGACCGCTTCTCCGTTCCTCTCGATGGCTTCGCCTAAAATGTGTGTTGCGTACGCTAGAAGGTCCCCAGTGGACCTATTTCGGCGAAATCCGTACTGTCGGTCACTGAGGAGATCGTTACCTTCTACGTACGCTAGAAGCCGCGAGTTCAATACACGCTCCATAATCTTGCAGAGTATGGAGGTGATTGAAATGGGCCTATAATTGGCAGGATCGGCACGGCTGCCTTTTTTGGGCACGGGTTGCACGTTGGCAAGCTTCCAGGATTCCGGCACTTTTCCAGTCTTGAAAGAGAGGCGATACAGACGTGTCAATACAGGAGACAACTCACCTGCGCATGTCTTGAGCAGAATGGCTGGTATACCATCAGGACCACTGGCTTTATTCACATCTAAACGACACAATGTTCTCCATACCTCTTTGTTTGTGATGCGGATTTCAGGCATCGAAATACCGCAGTGAGGAAGATGTTCTGGAGAAGCATTGCCAGTGTCTAGATGCGAATTCTCAGCAAACAGAGAAGCAAATACATTCGCTTTCTCTGTTGCTGTGTGGGCCAGGGATCCATCAGGCTTCAGCAGAGCAGGCAGTGAGGGTTGGCAGAAGTTCGACTCGATCGCTTTGGCAAGAGACCAGAAAGCTCGACTGCCAGTTGGTCTGACAGAGAGCTTTTCGCCATTCTTAACGATCCGATCAAGACGAGCCTTCCGCAATGCCTTTTTATAGGACTTGGCAGCTTGGTTAAAGGCTCTCTTCTTTGTACTTACATCCGGAGTTTTGCGGCTTCGAGCATCAGCCCAAATGAGGTATGCCGAATGTTTACGGTCATGTGCATGACGACATTCGGCATTAAACCATGGGCGAGCTTTGCCACCGATGGGTACGTCAGCAAAAGGAATAAAATACTCCATTGCCTGATGCACCACATCGGTTATAGCATCCGCGCAACTCGACGGATCCAAAGAAGAGAAGCAGACCTGCCGCCAAGGATAAGACGCAAAAAAGTGCCGCATCTCATCCCAATCTGCTGACTTGAACCTTGACCATGTGGTTCGAAAGCTGGTGGGGAATATGTAAATACAGATTTCACCAGACAGTGATCGGAGGTTCCCAAGGGGGACGTGACCTCTACACGATACCTGTCCGGATCAGTTGTCAGCAGAAGGTCCAGGCAAGTGGCTGTATGGCCTACCACATCTGGTACCCTTGTCGCTTGCCTCACCAGCTGAAAGAGGTCCAAGGACAACGCAAAGTTCCGCGCTTCTCTTCCAGCATGGTCGGTCTTCTGGTACGGGAACAGCCAGTCCTGATGACAGGCATTAAAGTCCCCCAGAAAGACGAGCTGCGCCGAAGGGTACTGATACAGAGCCATATCTGCAGCCTCACTGAGATACTCAAATAAACGAGTTGTCTCCTGGTCACCGCTGTGCGAACGGTAGACACAGGAATACAGGATTTTTTCGTTTCCTGTGTCCACTAAAACCCATAGGGAAGAAAAAGTGGGGTCTTCAAGGTGACGGAGACGCTGAACACAGAGGTCGTTCTGCGCGTACACACTGACTCCGGCCCGTGAGCGAAAGTTGTGCTCTAACGAGTAACCGGGATAATCCAAGTATGCAGCGCTCAAAGGACATTGTATCTGCGTCTCCGTCAAAAAGAGCAAGTGCGGCTGCTCTGTCTCCAGGTGGTGGTGGACAGCTAAAAGATTTGAGTGCAAACCCCTGATATTAGTAAGGTGCACTTTATATGAGGAGGAGTGCAACCGCTGTGTAAACTTGTTCTTTTTTCTTAACTTTTTCATAAAAAAATAAATAAATATAAAAGTGAATAGGGATGGGAAATGGCAGTTGAACGAGACGGTACGTATCGAACCCGACGTCGAAATTGGTGATGTCTTGCCACTGGGAGGCTAGTCTGGAGACTGCGGGGACGCCCGAACCCCCCCAGGGATCGCCATCGGGCCTCCTCGTCTGGTCGCCAACCAGCACGATGGAGCCACCCTGGGATTTTTCACAGCTGGCGGGGCAGCCTTTCGTGGTTGGCTATCCCACTAATTGGGCCCCCAACTATCTGCGGGCGGCCAGCGGAAAGCCGTCGCTTCGGATCCCGCTACCCTCCTCGACTAGACACCCGACAAAACAAACACCAACCCGACGTCAGACCGGTTCGCCAACGCACCGCAACTGTTCAGACCCATTTCCCATAAACGGCTTCATCGAGCAACGTGCCGGAACACGACTAGGTCGTTTTGCGGCACGACTCTGCCCGATGGGTGGTAACTTTGCCGGCGACCGGATGTTATGGTCTACCACCAAGAAAAGTACATTCGAAGTAGTCCTAGATCGACGCCTGAGATGGTATGGCCACGTTGCGCGCCCGTCTATAAAATATATCGGATGGAAAAGCCTTGATATATCTGTTGCTGGAGTGAGATCTCGGACATACAAGAAATCGCTGGATAAATGTCGAAAACCGTGCAAAGTGGAGTAGGTTGATCAGGAAGACTGACCTTGATATACGTCAGGATGAAAACCAGGAAGATGAAAAACTAAACTTTTAACTGTGAAAAGTGGTATTGCTATTGATCAATGTTAACTGTTGTTATTTTTTTAATAAAAGATGCTTTTTATTATGAAAAGTTATATTATTATTGCTCAATATTAAATGTAATGTTTTAATCAAAAATACTTTTAATATTGGAAGGTTGCATTATTTTTGCTTTTTCTGGTAAGATAAGTCTCAATTAGAGTATAGGTTTAAGGAAACTAAAGACGAATCTAATATGTTATTAAAGTTTTTAAGATGAAAAAAATTGGGGGGCGTTACAAAATAACTGACTTTCAAAGTGGGCGTTGGACGAAAGAAGTTTGGGAACCTCTGCTATATATGGTATAGGAACAACCAAACTTTGTAGTTCAATTCAGTCAAAAACCATGCTTCTAGTTTGATGCGTCTGTTATAGCAGCTGCCTGCTACAAATCTATTTTTGCTAATGTTCTTGGGCAGCCTAACTACGTACCACCACCTTGCTAGTTTACCACGCTGTAGGTATCATTAGGTATGGCCCATGAGCAAATAACATTTTTTGTCGGTTGCAGAAGGGCGTGGCGACCACGTACAGCATACACATACAATAATATTATGCTGAAATGATTTAGTCTTCTGTCTGTGAATAACGCAAAAAAGTGTTGGATTTATTTAGAATGTTTCATTACCCTGACCCTGACCTGGAAAACGATCCTGTGCCTGTAATGTTAGTCCTTGGTCATTTAATAAGTAAATAAAATAATATTATATTGACACATGAAGTAAAACTTGAGGTACAAAGTTTATTTACAAAATATAGGTGTAGTATGAAATTTGAAACATAAACTTTATATTGAGAAGTGCAGTAAGATATTTTTTATATAATATATTGAAAATACATAAAATTTAATAAAAAAACATTGCACACAATACATGCAAAACATTACACGCACTACTTCATTGGTTAACACTCTTAATGTCATGTCATGTGTATATTAGTCTGATGTTAAATAGTTGATTGAGGTCGTCCGAAGTAATAGTATATAATATATTATATGACCAGAGAGAGGTGTTAATTCAAACCTTCGTAAACATTGAAACCTAAATTTTCGGTTCATTTTGGGAGACCGGGCGACAATTATTAATTTATAAATGTACCTATCTAATTATTATTCCAAAATTACGATATTTGATGTAAACCAAGGAATATTTGATTATTAAAATTCTAAATACGATGAATTATTTTGAACTAAGTATTTGGCAGAGAAACGTCTATCTCTTAATATTACGTAATATATTCAAAGGAACCAGTCACTTGTAAACAAGATACGAGATTTCTTGATACGCTTAATGACCTAATCTCCGGTTTGTGAGGTCAACCTAAAACTCACCTCATAAATTATCTTATTTAAAGACAGCCAATAGCGGTCCAGATTTTGTACATAACTGTCTCATTTAATATTATTTAGAGTTTAGTTAAATTTGTTGTGTTGTTAGTGCGTACGACGTTAGACGTGTTTGTCAAAATGTTTTATTTCATAGTTTTCATTGCTTTCATTGTGGTAGGTTTGAATGATTTTGTACAGATAGTGAATACTGTTAAGGATTTTAGGTTTTATAATATTGTATCAAAAGTTCCTTATCATATTGTGTGAATAATAAACTTTTACTTACGATTAATTAGCTACTGTTATACTAAAAAATTATCACTGTTAACAGTCATGTCAAGCTGGGACACCCGGGGCACAACCCGTGTACTGTGGAGGTATACCTAATGCGGTAGGTCTAGTCTAGTGTCTGTTAGTCTATAGATAAAAATCTGTGTATGAAATCTTATACATATTAGTGACCAAATTTGTAGATTCAATCAATCTATAGATTTCGTGTACACTTTATTTTTTTTAGAAGCTACATTTTTTTAGTTAGTTGTGATAACTTATTATTTATTTATACTTCTTATTTTATATTTCAGATATATAAATGTCTTGGAACACCTAAAATAGTGAAAACGGAAGCGTCCAGCCAATGTGATAAAAATCTCGAGGAGGTAAATTTTATACTATTATTTATGAAATACTTTGTAATAACTCCAATTCAATATAGTATGTCCGGTTTCAATTTTACATTTATAGTGCGAAAGGATGACCTGTTTATTTACTAAGTCCGGCTGGATGAAAGACAATATTTTGGACAAAGCAAAGTTTTCGGCCCACTTTGACGATTTTGTAAAGGAGAATCCAGACTGGCAGGTGGCTGTGGAGCACATGAAAACTTCTTGTCTCACCACTGACCTGCTAGCACAAGGAATCCACACCAACTGCCCGGCTTACGACGCAATGGTCTGTGCTTTTGCCAGCTTCATCCAGGTAGGTTTCTTCGACAAAAAAAATCAGCATATATTATGTTGCAGTAAAGTCATTTTTGTCCTTTTTTTTTAATTTTCAGCACGCAAAGTCCTCTCAATGGTCATCATCCCCTGAATGCGAGTATCCTCGTCAGTACGCGGCTGCGTGTCCCGTGTGTCCCTCCGACTGCTTCGCGACTGCCATCCCTATAGGATCTTGCAACGCGTGCAGAGTGCTGCCAAGAACACCTTAAGATTGATATAAATGTTTTTATAAAAATGTAAAAAAAACGATTATAAAATTATTTTCGTAAATTTTGTTTTTAATACTTTATAAAAGGTATGACTATAAAAACAATTATTAATGAATGAAAGTTGTAACAAAAACGCTAAGGCTAGATTAAAAACGTGAGCCCAAACTCCAAAAATATTTGATACAAAATCTTGTTTTTTTAGTTTTATGTAGTCCTTGGTACGTTTTTGTGTATTCGCATGAGAATGAGAGATTTTCTCGAAATGAAAATTTGTTTTGAAGTTTTGTTATGAAATAATTAATCCCAAACCAATATTTATGTTTTCCTGTGAAAACTACAGAATTTTCATGTAACTGTAGTATTAGTAGTTTTTAGTATTTTTGCGCAAAGAAATAAACAGACAACAATTAATTAAAACACAATTTTTTCAGTTTTTAGTTTTGTGACTGTCTATATAACTAGGTTTACCAAAAAAAATATTTTAATTACGGATTTGGTTCAACACATCAAATGTACAACGGATGTCAAATATTGTAATTAGTTTGATATAATCCTATTGAGATCTATTCAAGCAGGCTATAACTTCGTCGGGATGGCGCGGTTAAACGGTTGACTGCTCAAGAGTTTCTGGGGCTAACTCATAACTGTCTGGTTCAGTGAGTGAATGCCAGATTAAACATAACACTCCCCTCTTAGGGTAAAGAGTTATTATCCATAATGGATTCTATACAACAAATAAAGAGTAATTATTAGATTTGCGCCGAATATTCGGTAAGTATTCGGTTATTCGCCATATTCGGCATGTTTTTCACTAGTCGTATTCGGCCGAAATATTCGGTTTTGGAGCCGAATATATTCGGTTCGAGTATTTCTATTTTCTTGGCTACACGACACGGTAAAGAACAAAAAGATAAAACTAAGATGTATGTCATATTATAAGTCTAAGAAATCCTATAAATAATGTGTTGAATAAAGCTTAATAATATAAAGCAATTAAGCTTCAAACCAACTTTGGTTTCGAAAAATATCAAGTCAACGTATTTATTTTATTATTCCTAACCTACAATTAGTATTTATTATAGTCAACATTTATATTGAACCTTAAAACAACATTTATTTTTAAAAACTGAAAATAAAATTACCAGAAATCAACATTCATCTAGCCAGAAGCAACATGTAACATACTTGTTAGAACCTCTTTATGAAAAATAAACAATGAAATGGTAAATTCGGTCGAATAATCGGTTCCGCAAAAGTTCAACCGAATAGTATTCAGTATTTGGTGAAACCACTATTCGGCGCATCTCTACTAATTATAGGTTACGGAGTTCTTATTAGTTACAGATTAACAAGAACAACCATGTACATTTGTTATTATGCTGTTAATTTTCTCTCTTAATATATACTCTATATTATTATGTAACAAACAAAGAGTTAATTCATTTGTAGTATATTTGATTTTGGAAAGTGGGAGGGTAGGTCAAAGTTAAGTATTAATTGTTTGATTGATTGGTTGGTTACAGCCTAAAGGTGCAGCTGTGTCTCACAAATAAAATAGAATTGAGATAATAATTGAAGTCAATCAAAAATTTTACGTAGTATTACAATACTAAATTGTAGTTAAATCAATTGATTTGACTATGTTCCTGTGTTTGTTTATTCGCGGATTGAAAACGCAAAAATTGATTTGGGCTTTTTTTCGAAGCAACATGTAGGATTCATGTCGCTTTCCTGTCCACAACGAAATGTTCTTTTTTTTTCTTCTATTTAGCCATAAACATTAATGATAGACGATGCGTCGATAAAGCGGCGTAGTCTTAAGAATATAATAAAAATCAATAACGCTTAAATACATGGAGGGTGAATTTGATACTAATCATGTATACACAACTTTGATGACTGGTTGGTCTGGTGGTTATGGGTTCGATTCCCACACGGGACAATTCTTTATCTGAACCATAGATTGTTGTTATGAATATGGGTGTAATTTGTATCCGTTATTTATATGTTTGTGAACAACACAAATAACCTCTAATGAGGGAGTTGTCATAAAAAAATACTTTGCCATCAGTTTTGATGTTTCTGGACTTGATGAATGAGGAGGAAGGTAAGAGATTAGGATACACGGAGTGGAAGGGAATGATAATACTGCTCTTTCACTCATGGCAAAAAAATTAAGTATAACAGCTATAGGTCTGACCCTCTATGGGAGGGTTTTTAAAGAAGTCAATATAATTTATTCCAAACATACATTGCACTTATGGTACGTCACTACGACTAGATATTAAGCGCTATTTGTGTAAATATAAGGCTTAAAATCCATCCGCCGGGGTGTCACGATGAGTGCGAAAGCGATGCCGTGGCTACCCACTAAGGTGATGAGGTCAACCGATGGGTTTTTATTGAGTAGCCTTAAAAATGGCAGCGTCTTCTATGCTGCCGGATAGTCCTACATAACCCCCGGCCATTCTCGGTCGACGGGTATCCGTAACGGATATATTCAACGGAAAAAAAAGGCTTGAAATCTTAATCAAACAGTACAAAGTAAATAATCGATACTATGTTTATATACCATGCCGTACCATGGAGAACTTATAGATCTTGTCTCAACTTCAGTTCAAAGAGAGTGAAGTCATTTCTATATTTCGATTATAGAACGTAGGTATAGAACGTATCTATCTTGCAAGAAGGGTCTGGTTTCCCCAATATTCAATATTCGTGACCACGCATGCGCCAAAGCCGGCCATGCGCCAAATCAGGGCATGCGCCTTCCTTGACGTCTGTCAAAACTAAAAATCCTTCGAACCCTTGACGTCATCGCTGAAACTTGTAGAAATCGTCTTCAGGTCAAGAAAATCATGCTATAAGAGGTATTTATAACTAACATTATTATAAACCTTTTTTAATTTTTTGTTGTAAATTCTAATGGTAGGGTATTGAAGCAATTACGTATTTTTTTTCCTAAAATGTACGTGTCTTAATTTTTTTTTTATTTATTTTAATTTCCCTTATGATTAAGTCGGTAAGTCATTGCTTATTCGACTTCAAGACATGCTAGAGATCGATCTTTGATCTTTAATCTATTTTTAGATCTGTTTTGTGGATATTAATTATTATCTAACATTGCGCTTGCCTAGTGACCTTTCATCTTAATTGAATGATCGTTATCTGTTGATTAAGGTTTGTTCAAATATTTTGATATGAAGTGATTCTGAGCGGATGATTCTATAATAACAGTCCTTTGCCTGAATAAAAATATAGATTGGCTATTATTTTTTTTTAAGTTGAAGTTTTTTAAAACGTAAACATATATGAAGTTCCAAAAAGTTACCTAAACATATAAAAAAAACAGTACTTATCACTTTCTGTAAACCTAGCCCTTTTTGTAGGAAACTATGTGGAAGAGTCGTATTATGATTTTATTCGAATTTATGTTTTCTAAATATAAAGAGGAGACATACGTTTATAATAAAATGCATTTAAACTTTTGACATATCCAATATAAACTGTTATGTACAGTATTGATTTTGCAAAATTTTGAAGGCAGATTCTTTCTAAAAAATTCAAACATTGTTACTTATAAAAAATGATAATCTCTCGATAGTATTTAATATTATGACTCATATTCTATACTTATTTTGCTTTCTGTCTGTTTATTTTCTCGAGTCAACGACATCAGATTCCTAAACCATTTGGTTCAAAACAATTACCTTTAATTTTCGAACTTGTATACGATTATGTTATCTGATAAAAGATAACATATCAATATGTTTGATGAAGTGTAAACAAAGTGGCGATCGACACACTTAGACATATACATATTTAGACATATGTTTTAAGTATTGGATTAATTGTAAGAACCTTATACGTAGAAAACGTGATGTTAATATTCTATCAAATGGTTTTATTCAAGTCAAGAAAGAAATACTTTGAACAATAATGTGCGTGTTGTAAATTTCAAAACACTGGTATTGATTAAATTCCCTTGTTGTTGTTGTTTAATATAAACGGTATGTGTCATATTATATAGGGGTTACAAATATTATTAAGCCTTTAGTTTCGTCATGTTTTATCCTCAGAGTACAATAGATTTAAAATGAGGAATAATAATTGCGAATAAAATATATGGTCTAAGTACTCTCAATAAATGTTGAATCATAGATTTGAAGTGCTCATTCACAATATATTAAATAAAAGACGAACGATTAAAAGAGAAAACCTCTTTACGAAATTAATTTTATTCGATCCAGTGGCTGACAAAAATCTAGCAGAATGTTCGAAGGCGCTGTTGCTGGGATTCTCAACCGGCTGCTGGGCAAATATGTTCAGGATCTGGATACTGAGAATCTGAATGTGGGTATCTTCTCCGGGAATGTCAGTCTCGCTGACCTCAAACTTAAACCAGAGGCTTTGGTAAGTTACGATATTATTTTTGTGTTTTGCTTGTACAAACAATAGCAACTAATAGTAGTTGTTGTGTAAAAGTTGATATTAATAATAATTAAAAGTTAAATAATGAAACGTGTACGAAAATATTACTCTTCTTTCAGTATGAATTAGATTTACCAATCGATGTGAAGATTGGGACCATTGGCAAAGTGAATTTACAAATTCCGTGGTCAGGCTTATACACACAACCCGTAGTAGTCCACATCGAGGATGTTCTTATCCTAGTTGGACCCGCTATCTCCAATAGTCACTTCGATCCTGAGCGAGAGAGGCGGCTTACGAGAGCAGCCAAACGAAAGATCCTCCAAGATCTAGAAGCTGAGAGTGAAATACTGAAGGGACCGCAAAATTTCTTTGAGAATTTATTTACGGCTATCGTGAATAACTTGCAAATTTTTGTCCGTAATGTTCACGTTCGATATGAAGATTCTATTAGCTCCAAGGATGGACCTCTGGCTTGCGGGTTGTGTTTGCAGAGTTTGTCGATTGAAACCACCAATGGGTTAGTATTTGTATGATATTCAAATTGTTTATATGTTTATATTTAATTGTATACATGTTTATATTCTATATTTATATAAATTTAAATAAGATTAACATGGCTATACATGTTTATAGATATTTTCCAACTTTAATTTCGGTAGTGGCATCTTTTCAATGTTTATCTATACTGCAAAGTTAGAAGCATTGGTTAGGATTTTAGAAAGAAACTTAATAGATGTCACCACCGTCCCGATAAAGACAAACACTTATAGAATGCTTAATTCACCGAGGCGGACAGCGATACGGTAGCTCAGTTGGTAGAGTGACGGGACGGTATCCCAGTAGTCGCGGGTTCGAATCCCTGCTCGTATCGGTTTATTTTTCATTCTATATTTATATAAATTTAAATAAGCTTAACATGGCTATACATGTTTATAGATATTTTCAAACTTGTATATATGTATAAGAGCCGCTCTCTATCAAAACTTTTGTACTTTTATAATTGATTAAATAAGCAACCAGAGGTAAAGTCTAGACTCTAGAGCTATTTATTTTTCTGTGATTGACTAGAGCAATTAGACGACCTACTGTTTGAAAATATATTATTATTATTATTATATTATGATATATTATTATTATATAGTATTAAACCTATATACATTTTTATATAAATATGGAATGGCAAATAAACCGACAGGGAATCGGACTCGCGACCTCTGGGAAGCTGAGAAAAATTAAGAAATTATATATGGTCGTAAATACAAGTATTAAAGAAGATCATATTATAAAAAGTGGTGTGGTCTACATTATAAAAAGGTTTATTTTTCATTCTATATTTATTTAAACATTTAGAAAACTTATATTTCGAACATCATCCCCAAACATTCCAGCAAGTGGAAACCATCAGTAACTCCCGCAAATGCATCGACGGTATATCAGATGATGCGTGTCGAGTCTCTCTCGCTGTATTGGAACCCTACCGCCACAGCTTTAGATGACGCTGAGGTTGCCAACATCACGCCCATGCAGTACTATAACTGGAAGCACTATATGCTTACTGGGCTGGACAAGTTCTCCATGCATCATGAGGATTTTGAATTTCGTGAGTAAATAGTGACCATTTTTGAAATTACTTTAGCTCAGAAGAATCATCTACCAAAGATTTTGATAATTGTAAACGTTTTGTACACTTTTCTTTTTGTTAAATTGTGCAATAAAGAATAAATAAATAAATCTAAATTAAAAAAAAGATACTATGTAAAAAAATATGAATCATATGATATTAGTTGAACGATTTCACAGGAGTGCAAAGTTAATGTCAAAAAAAAACAAATATTAGATTGCTTTTATGAAACGTCAAACTCTAGTTGTAAGGTTCCACAGCGTTGATCTCTGGAGAAGAACCGGTAAGAAACTTCATAAATACTCTTTTAACTTATTTATACTACTACAATTATCCATAGTATTGAAAATTTGAAGAAGACTGGAAATACCAACCAAGCCTAGTACTCTGCCTGCTCTGTGAAAGTCCTTTGAATGTTTCAGTTGACCAACTCTTTTTTTCCTGTATTAACATACTCTTAAGTATAATGTTGTTAATTTTTCCAGTGCTGAAGCCCGTGACGTGCAAGGTGAAGGTGATCATAAACCGGTCGGGGGAGGCGCGGGTACCGCGGTTGCTGCTGGACGCCGTTCTGCAGGATAGCGCGCTGCAGCTGTCGCGCAGACAGTACCTGTCCATCCATAACCTGCTTATGTCCTTCCAGAGGATCACGCTTCATAGGTAACGTATTTGTAACCCAAGGTTTTTCCTCTATTTATCTAGGCAACACTTTTCTTAATTCAAAAACCGTACAATTAGAACCTATTATTTTTGTAACGATATAGCTTTTCTGTAGTCTCGCCAAAATATTTTGTGTTTAGAAAATATCGTCACTTGCATCCTGGAGTTCCACTCACTAAGAACATAAAGCTGTGGTGGAAGTACGCGTACAATGTAGTAGTCGAACAGCGAGTCCGACCCTACACCTGGGCGGCCATCAAGAAACATAGAGAGAACTACAATGCTTATAAGAAAACATATAAAAGTACTCTTAGAAGTCCCAATGATATTGAATTAAAACTGGACTTGCAGAAGTGTGAAGATAGTCTGCCCATTATATCTGTTGTCATTGCGAGGGAGCATGCCAAGTTTGAAGTAAGTGCACGTAAACCTTCAACAGTAAAAAAATACTTCAATTCTTCAATTCTGGAAACCAATTAATTTATACAAATTTAGTTAATATCGATTCAACATTTATAGTACAAAAATTCGTCTTTAAGTTCTGGGTTTCTTATACGAATTCCTACTTTTTTACTACTCTTCTTACAAGTATCCACCGTTAATTCATAAACGCAGAAAATAATCAAAGTGTTTCAATATTCAGTTGTTATCCCAAGAGACGGAAAGGATAGAAGTGGTAGAGACAGAGTTTGACTGGTGGTGCCCGGACTCGGAATCCGAGGACGGAGGGATGGAGCTATGTGTGAGGACGGAGCGGGGCCGCAGCCTGTGGAGCCACCTGTCCAGCCCTGAGCGCAGGAGGGTCTGCGAGCTCATTGGATATGCTGATGGGGCCAGGGACAGGTCCAAGCAGTATATTGGTGCGTAATCCTAATAGTAAAAATGTTTTTTAATGGAATTTTCTTCTTCACACTTTTATTTTTATATAATGTCTAGTACTTGTGTTTATATTTTTTTATTTTAAACTTATTTTAGAACACAAACTCAACTTGACCCTTGCGAACTGCACCCTGACATTGATGAATCGCAGTAAAGAGGTGATGGTGGTAAACCTAACACAGTTCCTGGTCTCTATTGAAACCAGACCGTCGGCTAAGGCATATAAGGTAAATCTGAATAAAATAGGATCATACGAATTAAAACTATTTAACAGATATTAGAATTGAATGAAAATAGCTAAGTAATAAATAAATACGTTTTTTTTATTCTTGTGAAGGTATCAGCAAGAACGGAGAGCATAGTTATTGAGGGCATGTCTGATGGCGACCTGGTTCCATTACTCTTGGCTGCTCAGGGATCTTTAGGCAGCACGGTACTGGCCTTAGACGTAGAGAAAAACCCAGCAAACAGCCACGCAGACTTAGGAGTCACATGCCATGTGGAACCCATAGAGCTGATTTACGTAGAGGTTCGTGCAAGTTTTCCATTAAATAAATGTTTAAATCAAGCGCAATATTAATCTAAGCATAAGAAAATAATTTGAACGGAGCTTTCATTTAAATATAACATTTTGATGGCATTCAAATATAACAGCACGCGTTCACGGAACTCATAAACTTCTTCCAAACGCACTCGATGACGCCCGAAGAGTTGTCTCAGCACGTGTCGTGCGCGGTGCAGCACGTGTCGCAGGCCAGCAGGGCTGTGCTGGCGCACGCCGTGAGCCGTCGACATGTGTTGCACCTCAATGTAGATATCAAAGGTCCTATCATCGTTCTGCCCGAACACGGATGTGTTACCAAGTAAGTTCCCTAACAATATTTTTTTATGCCTAGGATAAGATGGGGAAATTAATAATATTAAGAAAAACAGTTGAATTCTTCTCTTACTTCGTGTCTCTCTAGGGCGGGTCGCGTTTTGGTGGTGGACATCTCACGTGTTTTAGTGAAGTCCGAGCTGCAGCCTCCGGAGCCCGCGCTGGAGGACGCCACCTGCATGGAACTGGAGGAAAGGCTGTACGATAGGTTCCACGCGGAGTGCGTCCTGCAGGTCCGTTTACAGTGTGTCAAAGAATTAGTTAATCAGATAAATTATGTAATAAATAACTAATATTTAAAGTAAAATCCCAATTATTACTTTGTTTTCTACATTTGCCAATGACATAGAACCGACTCTTTAGCATATATAGGTTATATATCCTCTAGCTCCTTCTGTGCGAGGCCTCGTGCTGGCGCGAGGCTCGTCGTTCGTCTCAGTCGGCCCAGCTCGTGCCGCGGCTGCGGGCGCTGCTCGTGTTCTCCACCAGCATCAAGAAGGAGTATCGGTTGCTACCCAGGTTTGATAAGAAATATAGAAAGCTTACATTATTTTGTAGTGAATTTCGAATATGATTCTATGAAGAAAAAGTCACTTATCACATATCTTTAATAAATTATATAATATAAAGCGGTTAAAAGACAAATCCCCTGAGGAATCTTCCTCTTTGGCTCTACTGTAGCGTTCCTTACCTCCTCTATAGCGTTAAGGATTAAATTTTATACTCTATCCTAATTTTGATAGAGGTCTGATATTTACCATACCAATGTTATACAATATTTTTTTTTTTACACAGATACAAACTCAACATATCGCTCTCAAGTCTGAAGTTCAACTTATCAGACCGTGTTATCGGCTATCTTTTAGATTTCTTTGATAACTTCCCCATCCCTGTCCCAAACACTGTGCCCGTGTCTTTTATTGACTCTGGGGATTATGTGGAGGAGCCAATGGATCCTGAGCTCTTGACAGTTATGGAGCGAGATAGAGTGACTGCGGACCCAGGGTACACAGATCTAGTAAAGTTGAGGCAGAAAATAGTGGCAGCTTACTTTAGTAGAAATAGGTTAGTAAATATTAATCATAAGTTAAAACATGTGATCATTTATTGAGATGTAAAGAATATGTTCATTCACAATATAACAAGGTTTTATATATATATTTTTTTGAGTACACATGAACCTGAACTCTTTCAGAGCTGAAAGTAAAACCGATGGCGACAGCATAAAGTCCCCCGCAGATGAATCAGTGCCTCTTGCAGAGATCAGTGATGAGGATGTAGAGGAGTTTGCTAGGTCTGTGGACCTCCCAGGTTTCGATGACAACGTGTCCCCTAGCAACACTATTGACACCTTGATGAGATTCATTATAGGTAAAGATCGTAAAATCAAGACTTGTACAATTAGAAAAAATATATTTAGCAGATGTGTCATTACTTTAAAAACTGTAAAGACTAGAAATTTTTTAATGATCGTTTTTTAATTCGCAGTGAAGAAGTAGCAAATATTAAAGAAAAATATTCCTAATAAGTCTCTTTGGAAGTTTATTTATAATTCATAATCGATAGTATTTTTATTTTGTTAAGCTCAGCCATTTTTTAATAAATGAAATAAAAAATCTGTTTATTTAAAATCCACAGGAGAGATAGTAATAAACCTAAACCGCTCAAGCGAGCTCACCGACAAGCCGTACCTGATGCTGGTGGTGAGCGCGGTGTGCGCAGACGCAGCTCTAATGCGCTACGGACCGGCGCTGCAGCTGTCGCTCGCGTCTGTGCTACTCGCAGACAAGCAACACTGCACTAGCACTGGCCAGTACCTGGAGTTGCTCACTAGTTCTGGAGAACTCTTTAATTTGCTCTATCGGAAGGTGAGTGGAACCCTTCCATCAAGAGCTATAATAAAGACTTCAACTTCTTACCAACTATTTTTGGACATTAGTTGTTAAAATTTGGTTTTTGATTTGGTGATATCTCAAAAGACATGTTACTAAAAATTTTACCTTTTTTGCCAACAATTTTTGGAATATTGCTCATTAAAATTTGGTGATTGATATATATAGAATTTGGATTAATATTTAATGTTTCTTAGGTGCGTGCGAACTGTCCCGAGTTTAGATCTCATTTCCACAATGTGGAGCAGGCTTTGGTGGCGGACACTGGGCCACTTACTATATGTGCTCATGCGCCCGCACTCACAGCGATGTTCAACTACTTACAGTATGTTAGACGGAAGTGAGTATTGTAATATTCATTAGTATTTGTCTTTATTTTATAGATACGATTAAATATTTAGTAGTCTTCGTTAACAAAAAAGAAGCATTATTCTTGTTTTTATTTATTTGTTACAAAAAATTAGAGGCAAAAAAAGGCATTTTTTTTTATTAATTATTATGCGGTAGTAACATAATAATATATAAAAGTCCAAAAAGAAAGACAAAATGTCTCTGTTAATTCAGCTCTTTAGAGTACAGGTCTACAATATTTTAGCTATACAAGTACACACAAACAGCTAATATATAATCATAATATTTATATATTATATTATTTTTATTCGCAGAGTTCAAAAACGCCACTCTGTGAACATACAAAATATGATTCTGCCGAAAACTACAACACTATGGGACTACCTCATGAAGCCTGAAGCAGACCCGCCCGTGCCCCCTGGAGCAACTAAATTCAGTTATTCTATGAGGTACAATTACCTCCAATAAAACATCAAATCAAAAATGTATTTATTTGGACAAGACATAAAACAAAAAAACAAAAAAAAAACTATTAAAGTCATTAACAATTAAGAAAATAACTCGAAAAGTAATTCGTAAGATAAAACAAACTAAATAAGAAATAATAATTAAAAAAAAACAGAAACTAAAAATATTTCTTCCAAATTGGTCGGCCATTGACATGTTGAATACATTGTTCGCTAAGATTATAAATGCTCGTGGTAATTGCGGAATGAAATAGAGATTTTTGATATTTAATTCCATTCTCCATCAAGAGTAGTCTGGTATGATAAACGGGAGTGTCGTCTTGGCCCAGGGTGTCGTCGGTGTCAGCTCGTCTGTGCCACTCGGAGGGCGCGCTGGTGGAAGCGCGCGTCACTGCGCTGGAGAGTGACTGCGTGTTCCGAGCCAACGACAGACTCATCTTTAAGCTGTTCCTGGGCTCGCTGCAGGTGGACGACCTGGCGGAAGCGACGCTCTATCCTAAGGTTAGGGTTTATCATATCGGAAACTCTTTTGATTCACTATAATGTGTTTCTCTATAGTTTATCGTTTGTGATGTTAGATCTCTTAAATATGAAATTATCGTTTTAATGAACGCCAGGTTGATCGTAAATGTTTGTCGTTTGGATTTATATTCCAATTTATTTTAAAATTGATTCGTGTTTCTCTCCTTCTCATTCGTTTTTGAACTACATATTTGATTTTTATTTGATATCATTTTGTTCGTAAAATGGTAAACTTTAAAAATCGCGATGTATGTACTCTTCAGAAACAGCACTTATAATTAATAATGTGTATTCGGAAGCACTAGTCTAACAAACCACGATATGTTTTGGGTTTCAAACTTTCCGTTCTGCAAAATGGACCGTCAAGAAAACTCTTCAAACTTTAAGAACAAAATACCTATGATTGTTTGGTGCTCTAGTGTTGGTTTCATACAGCTTCTTATGATCTGGTACAATTATTTCGTTAAATAAATAAATGATTATGGTAGTGTTGTTCTTTTGTTAACAGTTGCTAACCATGATGGAAAAGCTAGATGCTAAACATCGCTACTTCAGGACAATGTTAGACTCCTTACTTCACGACAGACGGTTGCAACAGTCACGACTGTAATGTCTTCGACACCCACGATACTCTTTGGATGTTGCACCAATTTTTTTTAATATTTGGATCAACTTATAAGGCAAAAGGCAAAAAAAACTAAAATAAGGCAATCCAAACCCCTTCAATGATTTTATTGATAGCCGAACCCCTGAAACCCTGTATTTTTACCAGCAATTTTATAAAGGAACAACCTATAGAATGGCGAAAGTGCGTAGACAATAATGAGACAAATTTCACTTAATCTAATATATTATTTGGTGAAAAATTGGTGAACATTTTTTTAAAAATTGGTGAAAAATTTGGTGATTACCATATAAAACATTTATATTATATGCACCTAATATAATCGATAAACAATAACAACCAAGTTTTCAATTGTCATGATACTTTTTAGTATTCTGTTATCTTAATATATGGCAAACCTCGTCAGCTGGTGTGGCCGGACGAGGACAAAGTGCTGGAGCTGAAGTACGTGCGGTGTGCTGTGGGTGCTCGCGCGCGGCATGACGCAGAGCTGCGAGTGCGTGTCGGCCGCCTGCACGCAGTGCTGCTGTGCTCGCTGCTGTGCCAGCTGCAGGTAAAGACGAATAACTAAGGCTCTGGTTATTTTCACGACACTAAAATTATTCAATAATCATTACATTTTGGTAAATTCTAGAAAGCAAATTAATATTATTACGGTGAGTCGACGTACTCTTTACAATCTGATTGGACTTTAAAGTTTTTGTCTTGTGTTCCAATGTTGGTCTACGAATAGAATAATATTTTTTTGTCTGTACGAGCCTATATATTAAAACTGACATTTAGTTTGTCTATCGTCAAATCTTTTTATCAAAAAAAGTTTTCTACAAATTTCCTTCCCCAGCAATTCCTGGAGCCCCTGATCCCCAGCGCGGCGGCGGGTGAGGCGGCGGCGGCGGCCGAGCGCGCGGCCCAGGAGAGGGCGAGGATCCTCAAGGCGGCGCCAGTTAAAGTTAATCTGGCCATTGAGGTAGGAAACCGGTAGGATGGTTGTAAATTGAAGAACTGATTGATTTAATGTATAGTTCTTTTTAGAAATGGCATGATTATATATGAAAATTCTTATACTTTATATATTGTTACAGATACATGCACCAGTTCTTCTTTTGCCTCAAAAGTCATCGTCACCCAACCTGCTGGTATTAAACATGGGCAAGTATTTTTTTAGAATATCTTCCAACGTAAATTATCTCACCTAATAATATATTTTTATTACAGGTGATCTGTTAATTGAGAACTTCTTCAAGTCGGTGAACGCCAGCATGGAAGCCAGCAGTCCGATACAGAGCCCCGTTATTGATAATGTACTGATAAAACTCGTTAATATAACCCTGTCCCGGGCTGTCATGACCTTGGCTGGGACTTTGGAAGTACAGGTCGGTTTATAATTGTTTCGTTAAAATATTGTACTATAGGATTTTATGATTTCTAAGGTATATAATATGAATTATTTAGTTTGCAACCTATTCTTACATTTTCATAACCAGGAACCAATCTTAGAGCCAATCACGATTAGATGCGATCTGAAGCACGCAGTGAGCTACGTCCAGAACAACAGCTCGTATAGAGAGCTGCTGCTGTGTGACGCCGGCGTGCTGATGGACTGCGTCACCATCAACCTGGGACAGAAGGACCTCGCTACCGTACTGGCCGTGTGGAGCGACAACCTCAGCGAGGGACATTATATTGGTGAGGTCAAATGAGAGCTGTAGTGTTCAGGAACCAGGTTTTTACCATTTAAAGGATGTTCCACTTTATACAACTTACAAATAGAAACATTTATTATGTTTTTCATAGTTAAGGTTCCTTGCCTAGAGACTTAAACCAGAACCCTATTACTAAGAGTCCTCTGTCCGTCTGTCTGTCACCAGGCTGTATCTCATGAACTGTGATAGCTAGACAGATTATGTCTTTCTGTTGCCGCTATAACAATAAGAAATAAGAATAAAACAAATATTTCATGCTTTTTAGCTCTATATTTTTGCTCTATTAAAGACCACAGTTATTCACTTGAAATATTCACATCATATTGAGTGATATGTTCACTTTACACAGAAATAAACACTTAAAGTATTATATTTATACTCAAATATTTTAGGGGGGTCGCATATCACCGCCTGATTTCTGTAGTTTATGGATAGTGAACGACATTTTTTCGTGCGCGAGTCGGATTCGCACTTGGTCATTTTTTTATCGTTAGAATTAAAAAAAAATCCATTACTTATAACCGGAAAGTATTTTATTAACCGTATTTTCACAATTTTTAGGGACCATTATTCCAAGTTCGCCAGTGGAGTTAGCGCCCTCCGAAGCCACAGTCAAGAAGTTGCAGGCATTCTTCGCACAAGGTGATCCAGTTAAGAAGGAATCGGTTTTCAGGTATTGAGTATTTTGATAATATGCCGATTATTATTATCATTTAAAAAAAGTATCTAAATATTTTGGATTGATTGTTGTGTTTGTTTTGATTCGCTGTTATGTTAAATACGCTTTCTGGTTGGATCCTTTCTTTTACAAAAAAGAAATACATAAAATTGAAAATATTTAGATTTTAAAAATTATTTGACATGTTGACGAAAAAGCTTATAGAGCTTTGTTCCTTTTGGGCGTCCGAAGACCGCACTCTTTTTTTCTTTAATAATTATTATATGACTATCATATAAGACTTTGTGAACACAAAACCAAAATAATTGCATTTTAAAATAATCAAAAAGTCTAATCCAATTCTCAGATTTTCTCTAGAAGGCATTGAACTGAAGCTGTTTTCGGACATGGACGAAGTTCTCAGTTCTCCTGTGCGTGATTTGAACCACGGGCTTGCTAAGCTTACTGCAGGTGAAGCGAATTTACACGTGGACTATTTTTCGGATGGGAGTATGGAAGCTAAGGCCAGTCTACAAAGTCTCCTCATTGAGGATATTAGACAAGATTCCACTGTTGTTATAAGAAGGTATTATGATATTTTTTAATCTTAAATTACTCGGTACATCAAGAAAAATAATAATGTTTTCTTATACCCAAAACCTCAGACCGGCCTAACACTAATTCTAGAACGGGGTAAATTAAATACTGTTCAAAGTTATCCTATCTCCCTATCACCGTTCGTATCTAGGACGAAATAAGTTAATCGGTTTCTAATTAAAACGTTTATCCTTTCCTTTAAAGACCGATCAGATTTTTGTGGTGCAGATTTTATTTTAGAATGGTTTTAAACAGAGCATACGCTAAAACCCATTAATATGAAAGCATTCCAATCGCTCAGGATCCTGGAATCCCAGGGTGGTGGCAAGGTAGCGGGGTCCGGGTTCTCGGTGTCCCGTCCCGCGCTGGTAGAGTGCGGCGTGCGTCGCTCGGCCCGCGCCAGTACGCTGGATGCGCGCGTGGAGCGCACCCGCCTCAATCTGGCGCTGCCCTTCCTGCTGCGCCTGGCGCGGACGCTGCTGGACGCCATGCCTGGTATAGCTCTAACGTCCTACTGGAATATGATCAAAATTCGAACCTGTGACATTGGATTCGACTACTTTTTTGATCTACGCTCAATGTTGATGCCAGATCAGAGGCAACAAATAAATTTTGTCTGGGAAAACTTAAATTTGAAAACTATTTATTTTTTAAAAGTCGTAGAACAAATATTGTTGGGATTGATGAAGAGAGGCTGCCTGCAAGAGGTGGCCAATTAATTACAAATAACCCTGTACTAAAAATCTCCTTTTACTATTTCAATCATAACAATGACTACAAATTAAATTGGCTATTAATTGACTACGAATGTATTGTAAAAATAACAGTCAGATTCTTCAATTGGTTATAATGTGCTCCTTTTGACCTGTCAGGTGAGAAGCTGCTGGAGGGGGGAGTTATTAACCACGGGTATGTGGGAGACGCCCTCCGCCCCCGTGCCCGCCCCGCCTCTACAGACTCCACTAGCGGGTACTTCTCCACTGGTAAATTTTCTTTATTTATATTTAGAAAGTTTAAAGTAAAAAAAAAACAAAACCATTGAATTACTTTTGTTTTAGGAACATCTGTATCCGAAGAAATGCCAAGTCTATCTATATCCATCCAATGTCGCCAACCCGAAGTTATGTTCTTTACCGATCTGACAAAAACCGAAGGTCATGCTCTCCTGTTGAAAGCGGAACTGCTGATAGACTACTCCAGTCATTTCAACACGGAGAGTTTGGTGGTGTCCTTAGCTGGTCTTCAAATGGTGTCGAAACTTCAGTCCAAGTTAAAGAACTTGCCTCCTCAGTTGGTTCTGAAGCCTTGTGACCTGGAGTTCTCCAAGAGTTTTAAGAATATTGAAGAGGGAGTGATAGTAAAGTTATCGGTGTCAGAGCTTGATGTTCATATCGCTCCCACCACTGTGCATACTATCATAGGTAAATATTAATGTTAAAGTTAAGTATTTTGATTCTGTTTGAGATATCATTTGATGAGAAATAAAAAAAAATTTTTTTTTAATATTTTAGACATAGTGGATGAAATATCGACAGAATTAGCGATTCCCGAAGACAAAGAAGTATTTAATTTTGCAACATACAACCCTCGTCCAGAAAAACATGACGAAGATCTCTGGTCGCCCAAAAAGTTAACTCCATACGTGGGATACTCAGAGAATAGTTACGTCCAGCCCACATATCCCACTATGAAGCCTACTGAAACCTTCATGTTGAATGTGCCGATTGTTCGTATTACTTTTGAGATTGAGCATACTGTGAGAGTTCCAGTTTTATTGGTTAAGGTGAGTTTTAGTAAAAAAAGTTCAAACAACATTTCGAAAGAGTTTGAACAGGACTATTCAAAGTCCAAATTTTGTAAGGTCGTTACCAGGTCACCTCAAATGATTATAAATGATATTTTAAAAAGATGTAACAAAGACTATTCCGCTAGTTAGGACGGTAGCAGTCAATATAAAACAACTTTTTAACTTCGATATAAAATAACTTTTTAACTAATGATATTTTTGACAAAAAAAAAATCATGCAAATAACTTATTTTCAATGAAGTCCAAGAGTTTTATTTAAAATAGACTTACATTGCATTATCAATAAGAAAGCATCATGACGAACTACATAAACTACTGCATCTATGGCCATCTATCCTATCTGATAATTAATTCGTGATTCCCCGTAAGTTATGAGTTACTCGCAATAGACTCTTGCTTAGGGGTTGGGAATATCAATCACCTTGGTGTCTTGCTCCTGGCCAGATGTCCATGGAGGCGACAGCGCACGAGTGGTCGCGGACGCTGCACGGGAGCGGCGCCCTACGCGTTGTAGCGCGCTGCTACAACGAGCGCGCCGGGGCTTGGGAACCACTGCTGGAGCCCGAGGTGCTTGATAACATCCATAGGCCCTGGGAGATCAATGCCACCGTATTTCAGGTCAGTGACGTTACTGGTGACAATTTGCAGTCATTTTAAAATAATATCTCTGTGGGCTGGCTCTGAAGTTATTTTCCTTAAGTAACATTTCACGACTTGGACAAAAAAATATTTATCCTCCAATCCCAAATGTGATTTTAAAGAATTTTCTTTTTGTGCCCCGAGGAAAATATTAGAGGAACATTTTTCGTACTTATACATATCTTCAGGTTGCCAATAAGTATGGGATAAAATTAAGTGTCTTTTAAATTTCAGGCAAAATCCTATTCAATGTCATCACGAATGGAAACTAAAAATCAAAATGAAACCATGTCCGACTGCGTCTCTACAGAGCTAGCCAAAAAGCCAAAGAAGAAGAATGCGTTTGAGTCTGAGACTTCAGCGGATGAAGCTGATACAGAAAATGAAATGGTATTCATAAAGAATCCTAATGGTAAAGAGAATAAAGGCTATAATGTTAACTACAGTGCTGACAACCTGTCTTTCTTAAGAAGGCTAGATTATGAAGAATCTGACTCTGAAAATGAAAATGGAAAAGACAAGCTGAATGACGCAATTGGACATTTGTTTACAGAGTAAGAAGTTCTAGATAGATTAGATTTTTCTCGACACTTGCTAATACAATAAGTTAAAATATTTTTGTTGATTTATTCCAGTAGCGACTCGAGTATGGATGATATGAGCAACGACGAAGACTCTTCAGGTCCGGAGCAGAGTGAACCTGAAATCATTGATCGAGAGGAGGTTGAAGAGCTGCCGGTCACATATGTTGACGGAGCGGAGACAAAGAAGGGAGATAATAAAAATGTTACTGTTCAGGTATAACGATAGTCATTTTAAATTTATATAAATTTAGAATGAAAAATAAACCGATATGGGCAGGGATTTGAACCCGCGACTACTGGGAAACCGTCCCGTCTTACCAACTGAGCTACCGCCCCCGGGTGACGCTGTAATACCCAATAGGGCTAACAGTATAGACATACAAAAAAAATGAGCTACCGTATCGTCATATCGTATATTTCATTCTATATTTATATAAATTTAAATAAGCTTAACATGGCTATACATGTTTATAGAGTTTTTGCAACCGATAATATTTTTTATAAGAACATACTATTCAAATAATAATACTGATAAGGTAACAACAACTAATTTGTAAGACCTTAACATTAATTTAAAGGAACCAGAACGAGAGGATAGCGTAGATTCCTCATCAGAAGACCACTTATGTACTTACATCACCCTGGAAGCGCGTTCCTTACTAGACGTGACGCTGGCGCCGGCGGCTGTGCGAGCGCTGCAAACACTTTCTACAGCGATTTATGATAGGACTGCAGCTGTCACTGCTATAGTTGCTGGGGAGAGCGGGCTGCAACTAATCAATGATATAGGTATGGCCGAACGTAAAGCCTTATTTTTTTTTTGTATACGGTTATAATATTAAAAAGTAATTGCACCGTACGTTCCAATATTATAATCGTATACAAAATACGATTACTCGTATAAATAAAATACGGAGCGGAAGTATGTTAAATAAATAAAATCAAACTAAAGATCCCAAGAAACCTTGAAAAAAGTTTTATGTTCAAGTTTTATGTTAAAGTTTTATGTTTTGTAGTTTGTAATTAAAATCTTAAGAGCAGCGTGTGGCTTTTGCGCAGGTCCAGGCTCGTCGGTGTCGCTTCGCACGCACTCTCAGATCGACCTGGCGGGCAACGACTGCGTGCTGGCCGTCGCCGACTACGACACCTGCAGCAGACCCAGCACGCCTGGTGAGTCAGAAAACACAAATGGGTCGACATCCTTCAAACGTTATTATCTTGGTAAAGACAATCATTATGTCAAAAAATAATTTTATAAATATGTTCTTCACATATAAAAAAATAAATTATATTTGGACATATATTAGGTTGCGACACTTCGGGTGCCGACCTTCTGGAAGACGAACAGCAGGAGAAGCGGGAGACGACAGACATCAGCGACGAGTGGGACTGGTCAGTTTTTTTATTGAGAGAAAAGACAAATTCAAAATCGATCGTAAAGAATGCACTACAAAATAAAATATCTAATTGATTATTATATATATATATATAAATATTTCTCCTAATTTATATTATGATGTCGTGTTTCAACAGCTTCGAGGGTGGCTTCGGAGCCTCTGCTCCTACAGAGTCGGAAGGCAAGTCCCCGGGTGCTCCGCCCTCTGCTGAGGAGCTCCGGCGCCGGATCACAGACCTTACCCTGTCCGTGAGGTTACATGATTTTGATCAGCTCAATGTAAGTACATCCATCTATCACACTCATATACTTATTTAATAAGTATTTTAAAGAATCTGGTTAATTGCAGTTTGTGTATTGTTCGTTTTATAACACTGATTTTAGACATCAATAGTTAATTTTTTTAATTAATTATTACATTTGTATAAAAAATCATAACACTAGTATTAATGTTTCCATACCATTAATATATGCTACACTATTTCATCTACCACAAATAAATAATGTGTCTTTCTATGATTTCAAAATATTAACGTTAACTTCATACAGTTAGTTATTTATATGATACCAAGCCAAGCTGTCAACAAACTTTTTAAATAATTGTGTTTGTCTGTTTGATTGTACGGTTGTGATCTTTAGAACGGTTAAAGCGATTATAGTGGTTTTGTCACTGGATTTAGAATAAATTCGTATATAAACTATATTTTGTGTCACTTAAGGATCCAGCGTAAAAAAAAACTAAACCAACATCTAGTAAAGATGTGAAAAAGACAATCATATATTTTAAATGTAATATTCTTATTCCGAAAAAATGAGTCGCGCCCAGTAGATAGATCTGAAAAAGAAATATAAGATTTCGAATTGATCTAAATTTTCAGTGATGATAGATGGTTATAATTTGAATCGAAAAGAGGGGTGGGGGGCAGTAGTGGTAAACAAAAGTGGTATAAATCTAATCTTGCCATCGCCAGATCATATGTCCTCAACGTTCCGTGTCCAAGTTGCACGTACTACACCCTAGCCGGAACAACACCCGCTACTACGTAGTGGTGGAGCGGAGTGCCAGCTACAACCACAAGAAGATAGTGGTGCGATCGCCTCTTCAGGTGAATATTGGAAAGATTTTTGATGTATATAAGTTTTGGCAAACTTAAGTATTTATCATACAACCTTCTCCCAGGTCCGCAACGAAACTTCCTATCCTCTGGAGCTCCTGTACCGTCAGTCGGAGCTAGAGGCTGCGGGGGCGGAGGCCGTGGGTGCGGTGCGGAATCCCTTCTGCGGACTGGTGCGTCTGGCGGTGCTGGCCCCACAAGACACCTACAACGTGCCGCTCTACATAGCGTATCACTGTCGTTTGTACCTCCTACCGAGTAGTATCGAGTACGTCTAATGTATAACTGATTAAGTTTATTTCCACAAATGAAACAAAGGGTATACAAATTGTTTTTTATTTTAACAGGAGCTATCAAGCCTCAACCCAGGGTTTATGGTGGATGGAGCTGGTGAAAGAGCTGGGCATCACTAGGGACGTGGTGTGTCCCGCTATGGCTGATGAGGACTCTGGAGTATTTGCAATGAGGATGCTGCCGGTAGAAGGTGATCTTTTGAACTTTCGATAACTTACGAGTCTTAAAAACTTTTGTTCATATTGATAATTTTAAAAACATTATATTGATGATATAATTATTATCGTACATTTCTAGATTGTTTCACAAAATTGATAATTGTTATTTTTGTATATTTCTAGGTTGCAAATCCAATAAAGTCTCTCGGTCCATTCCGAACCTATTGATCCGGATCCTCCCACCCCTGGCACTCCACAACCGGCTGCCCTACGCTCTACAGATCTCTGGTGGTGCAGCCCTGCGCGTGGAAGCGGGGGAGAGAGCCCACCTTTACAATCTCCCGCCATCAGGGTCGCACAAAATTACTCTGGAGATGCAATATCTGGGGCTTCCATGGTCGGGATCGTTTATTTTGTCGCCCGGTAAGGAAATTAAGATTTCACTCCTTGGTTAAAATAAATAATTAAAAGTTAATAAAAGTTAAATGAATTATTTTTAATTCTCCGTGAAGAATTAAAGAGTATTAATTAGGAAAGAAATTTTCAATCCAAGGAGGATATATTTCCGAATTCTTCGAGGAAACGAGAATTAAAAAACATTCAACTTTATAAATTTCCATTTTATTTTTTTCAGTCATCCTCGTGAACAGAAATTGCTAAATTATTTTAGTATTAAAAAGATTTAGTTAGTACATTTTTTTTTCAATTTATTTTTTCAATTTATTTATTCTTTTGAATTTACCGCAGGAACAAATTGCTATATTACTTTAGAATTAAAAAGGATAGATTAGGATTACAAAATATATTGAATCCTTTTCTATCGTTTTCAATCTTAAAATGATAAATTTTTTTTTTGAACATGAAGGAGAATCAAAAAGAATTCATTTCTAGTGTGATCTTAGTTCTCCGGCAAATTAAGAGTATGGAAGAGTACCAATAGTATTCAAAAAGTGAGCCTTTTAAATTATCTTTTTTAATCACGGTTATGAATTTTTCTCGTGATTTCGGATTGCGACAACACATTGGTTATTATATTTACGATCTCCATGTCATGAATATTAATCTCTCAGACATGGTGGAAAAGACGATCAGCATGACGACGGACGTGGAGACGGAGGGCGGCAACAAACGCCTGTGCGTGCGCGCGCGCCATGAGAGTGGAGGGGGCGGGGGCGGGGGTGAGGCCGCAGCGGGGGACAGGAGGGTGTTGCTGTACGCACCCGAGTGGATTATCAATAAGACCGGGCTACCGCTTCAGATAAAGGTCAGACATCTGTGCTCCTTCGAAGTCCAACAACACGAGAGCAGTCTTGAAATATTGAGTGATACTGGTTACTCGTTTTAAATTTAACAACAAACAACTTCGACACAATCAAAGATAGATAGATTAGATGTAATAAAATAAAAATACTTTTCAATACCCATTACATCGATAAAAAACGGTATTGAAATTAATCAATACGCATGTTTGATTCGCAATCGCAATCGGCCGCAGGGTCAGTCGGACGCATGCTACGAGCCGACGGAGGAGCCTCTGCTGTGGTGCGAGCGGGGGCGGCTGCGCGTGCGAGCGCACCAGTCGCGCTGGAGCCGCGCCGCGCGCCCGCACGCACACGCGCCCGGCCTGCTTGTGTGCGCGCATGCCGAGAGACGACGACACTACCGGATGCTGCTGCACGTATGTATACACCCACGGACACAAATTAAGCATGTGTTCTCGATTTATAGCGTCATTAACTTTTTAAAATCTAAATATCGCTGTTCATTTGGTGTCAATATGTTGTTAATGAATATTAAAATTCATTAGTGTCTATTAGACTTGGCCTAAAGTAACTGTATTTCGTAAGTAAGTAATAATAAATTCTATAGATATTGTTGTTTAGGTAAAGTTTTATTAATTCTCTATATAATATGTTGTATTACTTTATCTAAAGTTGTGTCTACTTATTATATATATATGAATAAAACTTTTCTGCAGGTGACCCTCTCGGAGTTATGTCCTCAACTGACAAAGCTGGTGACCTTGCTCCCGTACTTTATGGTGTTCAACGACACGCGGCGCCCTCTGCGCTTCATGGAGGAGAATGAAGCCGCTGACCTCTGGCTGGACCTCACTCCTCAGCAGTGTATCCCGTTCTGGCCACAAACTGACTCCATGGCCATGCATGTCAAATATCGGGACTCCACCACTGTCTCGCAACACTTTTCCATTGTGAATAACCATTTCACTGTGCTCAGGATGGATAAGGGGGTGAGTCTTTGCGGTTTTTTTATTAAAAAAGGATATGTGAATTTTCTTTTTATTGACATTATTCAAAATCCAACATAATATGTGTTATATAATATTTGTATTATCTCTTCCTTTTCTTATGTCTTTTTCATTTATGTATTGATTAGATTTTCAATGCGTTTATAAAATGATTATTTGTATTTTATTTTACACATATATATTTATTTAGGACTTCTTATATGTATATATTACATTATCTACGTTTATGTACTTGTATAAATTTGGTATGTGATATTATGCACCGCTATTCTTTATAACTCACCTCGATTCTACCAGTATAATGTTTGTCCGAAAGAGATCGCTACATAGCAATAAGGCCGCTTTATTTTATACATTCTTTTATTTTCTATTGATTTTGTGTATTATGGTTGCAATAAAAGTATTATATAATAATTATTATTATGTATTTAACTTTAATAATAAATCAACAGATTTAATGAATATGTTTTTATTATGCTAAAAATAAATAAGGTAATCTAAATCTTAAGTAAATTTGATCTTAGGCTTTGTCGGTCTTTCGAGGGTCAATGTCCCATCATCGTGCAAGGTATAAGCTGTACCTTTAGATCGGTGAGTCCAGATCTTTATGGCTTTGAGATGAGCATCACTCTGATCTTTGGCGACTGATGCTGGAGGGGCTGGTTCTACTTCCGGTACTGCGATTGATGATAGTGATTGTGATGATGTTTGTGATGATAACATTAATGATGATGATGACGATGGGAATGATATCTTTGAACCTTGTTGCTTAGAAGATGTTACCTGCAATATTAAGTAATAATTTTATCATAAAAACCGAGTTATTATTTATTGAATTAATCATATTGTTTCCAATCGAGAAGGTTTGGGAGGTATTTGTGTTATTCACTAATTTTGATATGCTATTTAATAATTCAAGTAAATAAATATATTCCACTTTGTAAAAGTATATTTATTTATTTATTTGTTATGCCAGGTACTTACAGAATAATGCGGTACGTTATAAGAGTTGACCGTGTCTAGCTTAGAATTTTCGTAATTCATAAGTGGTAGATCTGCGAAGTTCTTAAGCTCGTAGGTAGATTCTGGTTTTACGATTTTGGCTACACTATTTGTATATGCTGTTTCATAATCATAATTCCGTAAGTTCGATGGTCTAGGTAATAACTCCTCTTGCATGGTTCTACTGTCACTGTATATGTTAATTTTATCTGGATACATTTTGTTAATTTCTTTATTAATGGTATCATCAAGGAAAGATAACTGTTCTTCTTGTCTTGACATTTCATTTGTATACATTTGTCCGTTAATATGATTATTGTTTACTGGAACTTGATGACTGTTTGTGAAATAGTTGGTATTTCGTTGTCCCTCAAAATTGTTTAAATCAAATTCATCAGGTCTAGAATTCGGTCCGTTTATGTATTTCGAATATTTGTAATCTTGGTGACGGTCATTATAAACAACATTATTATTATTAGAAGCAGGTCCAGAATATTGATTGATTTTATCTGTTGGCTCACGATATGAATCGGTGTAACGTTCGCTTTCACTAGCAAATTCAATTAGCTTATTCAAATCTTTTTTTGATAAATATTTAATTATATTATTTATATCCTCGTCTCCCAAACCTTCGTTAACAGGTCTTTTACTCACCTTGTATGGTCGGATGTGTGGTATCGGCGCTGGTCCTATATCATTAGGACTGTAACCGGGAGGCGGAGTATATGAAAACGGGCCCTTGATAGAAAGACTATTGGGCGGTCTGTTATAAAATTTGGCAGGAGGATTGGAATAATATTTTCCGCGTTTAACCCTCGTGTATTCGATGTTCCTGCATCCATCGCAGTTATCACTTTTTTTATAACTATTAACTTTTATAACACACAATGATATAAATAATACCAAACGCCACATGTTGGAGGATATTCAATGAAAGTCGTCTGAAAACTGAACGGAAGAGAGAATGTGCGCAAATATAAGATGTGTTGCGAGAAAGTGTCGTTAATTGTATTAGAGGCTGCGGTTACATTTTACGAATGTGTTTGTGATGTAACGAAATTTGTACATGTTTTTCATATATAATACACACACACACATTTGTATGATATTAATTATTAATGTTTAATATCTTTTATAAATAATTGGTTAAGCTCAGTGTACAATAGTGTTTAGAAAAATGTTTATGGGTTTATTATAATGAGTTTCTTTTAGTTTAACATGTGCAAGCCTTTCAGTCTTTTTAAAATGATTAATTATGTCTAATATTACAAGTTATAAATTATAAGATTGCATATGGTCCTAATTAATAAATCTAAAGACGGTTAAAGAGCCACAGTGTCAAAATAATCATATAAACCTTTAACATAAATAAAAAATTTCAAATTCTTGAGACATACAAAATATTAATTTACGTATACATTACTTAACAAGTGAAGTCGGATGTAAGGTAGTGTTTACATAAATAATTTGACGATGGTTATAACAACGTCAAACAGGCTATTTACTAAACAGTTTAGTGCCTGCTTTTGCAAGTTTCCGATAGTTCCATTCAATATTTCATATAGGTAACATTACATCATTCATTTCCGTTTTTGGTTCTTCACCAACACAATTGCTTATATCAGATATGTATGTATATTAATACTATATATAATATTAACAATAATATATACTTCACACCACATTTATTTCACGATATGTTGTTTCTTTACTCAAATAAAGTTGTCTGAAAGAAATGGGTAGGGGAAACTCGGGCAACATGAATACCTTAAGGTTTACTTGATTATTGTCGTTTAGTTATAAGTGGGGCACTTGAAACAAATTTTTATAATCATTCTTCATTTAATGAACTTCTATATATAAGTTTTTTTTTAACAATGACATGAATATTCACTTTGCCCAGGATTCGGGTAAAGATTATACGGTACTAGGGCAAATCGAAAAACAACATTATTTGTAATGGAGTAAATTAAAAAATTAAAGGAACATTTTCAAGAAATATTTTTGGCTACAATGCTAATTATTGTTGTTATTAGAAACAAAAAATAAATAAACTTAAAAATGAAATACAAATCGAAAAATAAAGAAATATATCAAAATAATTGTTGCAACAATACTTATTATTGCAATTATTTTTATAATAAATAAAGAAATTAAAGTAAAAAATAAAAACACCCAGAATTATAGAAACATAAAACAAATCTGCTTTAATACGAATAAAGTGAATACGGTATCCACTTTGCCCAATCCGTTTTGCCCTTTAGGGATATTTTTGAGGGTTTTCCAAATGACTAAAAAATCAGAGAATCTAAACTCGTCGTCTATAAACAATTTGGGCGTTATATGCAATATTTGCTTTGAACGAGGTAACCACTTTGCCCGAGTTTCCCCCACTTAGCGATAAGGTCGCCTGGTTGTACTGGTATAAATGGAATTCTTCATAATTTTGACTGTAATGTTATCACACAATTCTAGACCGCGATATGTGTGGATGTAACAGGCGGCACGGATAGACCATTCACGGTGACGTTCCGTCCGTATAGTGCTGGAGACGCACCCGTCCGCATCGACAACCTTTGCGACGATTTATTCCTTAAACTGCACCAGGTATGTTCACAAAATTGGTTGATATAATAAAAAATATTATTCTTTAAGAAGGTTAATACAAATTTGTTAATGGTGTTTAGACGGATTCTGGCCAAGTGGCATTGTTAAGCCCATATCAGTCTATGCTGTATACTTGGGATGACCCCGTAAAGGAGAGAGGTCTTCTATGGAATATTTATAACAATAAGGGCAAGGGCTTCCTCGCTGACTTTTCTCAAGATGGGTAAGAAACTATTACGAAAAATAAAACTAGGTAACTAACTAACTGTTATAATATTTATTAAGGTTTTCGCTATTTTTAGATCTGGTGAAGTAAAAGTCAGTTTTCATTCAGTCAAACATTCAACTCTCGTTGCTACAAACAGTTATACATCAAAATTATCTTCGACTTTAAAACGATTGACTCCAAAGTCCCCCGAGCCTGGTTCTTCAAGTAGCGGCGACTCTGATAGTTCTGAAATTACAGAAATTCAAATGAAAAGCAAAAAGATGCGAAAAGACAAGGTCATAGTATACTGGATATCGTTCATGGATGGATACCAAAGAGTATTTGCTTTGGCCCAAGATGAGAAAATCGCTACGCAGTATAAAATGAGAATTAATTGTGAACTCAGTAATTATGAAATGTGTGTATCCCTTGCGAATGTCGGATTGTCCGTCTGTGTTCAAACTAGCGACGGGGTCAAAGAACTGTCTTATATAAGTTGTACAGATTCGCTTCCGAGATGGGAGGTGAATGTGGGCAATAAATGGAAGCAGTTGGCATCAGATGTCACAGCATGGGTGGAGGAGAATTATCAAACAGAACAGAAGAAATGCCAGTTTAAAGACTACCTACATATAGATTTGGAAAAAATGCAAATGACAAAACCATTCTTCTCTGAACTTCGAAGAACGTATAATCCAGGAGTTTGGTTGCATTTCCGAAAATCAGATACTTTTACTTACTGTCATATGAAATTACAAAGACTGCAAATAGACAATCAGCTACACGAAGCTGTGTTCCCCAGTGTACTGTATCCAATGCCCTTACCTCCGCACTTGAAGTCACGAGATACTAAACCATGTGTAGAAGTCGTCACGCTTAAACAATACAGACCAAGCTTAAACCAGGATATATACAAATATTTTAAGATTTTGGTACAGGAGTACTGCGTCAACTTAGACAGAGGTTTTGTTAATCATGTTTTTGATATACTGAATTACTGGAAGGTAGAGGAGAAACCCGCTGTTAGGTTAAGGGCGGATTTGGCTTTAGTGCATATGCCTTTACCTATTATAGCGATGAGGAGTCAGACAAGCGCGACGAAAGATGTCATTTTTGAATTTGCACATTTGTCTCCTTTGAAAATAGTGCTCAGTCTATCATCGCGGGGATATTTAAATGAAAACGTTGACAGCCCAACACAGTCATCATACTATGGTCTTAAGGAAAATCGCCCTAAGCTTTTTAATAGCGATTTGCTGGAGTTTTTATTCAATTCGTGGGGATCTTCGCTTTGTGATATGAAAGACGTAGTTATAAGGTTGGTGCTATTTTTATTAACCATTGAATTAGCAGAGTTAATATATCTATAGTTTTATTTACTTTTTATTTCAGAATGAGCTATCTAGAGATGCACAATAAGCCGATCACACTCCCCGGTCTTTTGGATGCAGCCACTTGTCACTACCGCCTGCAGCTAGTGCAACAGTTTTATGTTTTGGTCTTGGGACTCAATATTTTAGGAAATCCTTATAGTTATATAGGAGATTTTTCCAAAGGACTGAAGAACTTTTATGAGCCCTGTATGGTAAGACAATTCAATTTTATCCATAGTTCAATTCTAAATTCAGCTTATGATGTTTAAAATATACATATTAGTGGCTTGTCAAAGAATTCCAATCAAAATATTTTCTTTCTCCTTTTTGTTTTGATGTTGAACTAATACATTATGTAACTAGGGCTTGGCGCGTATGTTTGGTGCGTCGCGGTCTCCAATACCTGCACGCCTCGCAGATGGAGACGCGCTCAAGACAAGAGTGAAGCGACGACCTGGTGAGTACTAGATGCTGGCCATAAGAATATTTGAAATGATAAAACATACACAATCGAGCATTATATGTTAATATAATGCCAGACTTTGGAAACTTAGACATTCGACCACAACGGACACGATAAAAAAAATGAATGATAAAAGTAGATCTGAAGTTCACCTTGAGTCAATTTTTTCTGACTTTCGTGTGAAATTGTTTTCACACGAAATTGTTTTCACACCTATTTTTCTCGGTCTTTATTAACGAAGTAAATCTCATGAAATAATCCTTCCGAGTTTGTCTAGGAGATGAATTTGAGATCGTGGACAACTTCCCCGAAGCCGTGATAGAAGCGAACAAGAACAACCCGGCAAGTATAGCTCTAGCGCTGACCGGACTAATAGCGAGACCTAACTTTGGTAAGTTTTTCGATTACATTCCCTTGGTTACAAATTTGGTATTTTTTACTGTTGTATGTGTATACCATTCGTGCTAATAAAATGCACATTATATAAGTATTGCGGGTAATGACACTGTGACACATCGTAAAAGCATTTTTTATCTTTATTCAAAGGGTACCGTTTGCAACATTATAGAACGAAAAAACACATACACATACGTTTCTCGTGATTTTAGTTTTTAATTATCGTTTCGGAATTCATTTAAATATTCAATAATTTTTATTTGATTCTCTGTTTGGACGTACAGAATACTTTAATATATTATGTATATTTCAACATAACGTTTATAGTAATCAGTGCCTATGCAATCTCAAAAAACGTGTCTCTTCCTAATCTATAGTGATTTTAGATTTCCAATATTATGAACCGCTTGTGTCATTCCGCAGACGTGTGTCGCGAGGCGGCGCGGGGCGGGCGGTCAGGTCGATGCGGGCGGGGCGCGGCGGCGGCGCTGCGAGCCAGCGTGCAACGTGCTGCCGGCAGCCGCGCGCCCCGCAGAAGACTGCCACGCCATTGCTCCGCCGTTGAGGTAGGCGCGCGACGCGGTCGAATACGCTTCGATTCCGGATAACAGTCGCTTCGTTGCCGAGTATAATCGAGCCTGTAGACGTACATTTTCGTGTCCGGTTTGAATTTTAGGGCAGCGGGTTCGCACTTTAATATTTTGTAACAACATTTCTCTGATCCACATCCATTTTTCATTCCCAAGTGTTTAGAATCTACAGAGCATATTCCTTAATCGTGTCTATTTGATTGAATCGGTGCGTACGTCAAAAAGTCTGTTTCTTCTAGGGTCTCCGGCCTTACAGCGAGTGGTCGGCCCGCGGGGCTGCACTCCTGAGGCAACTGTGCCGCGGGCAGCCCGACGGGGAGGAGCCCGTGGCGCACGCTCACCTCGCGGACGCGCCCGCCTGCACCACACTCCTCGTCACGACCCAGTACGTATAGATGTAGATCCTACGACGATCTAGATTCATATATTCATATAGGAAGAAGATACTCAAAAAATTACAAACATGGACTTGAACTGATACATTTTCTGTTGTATTTAATTTTAATATTTGTTACTGTTAGTGGACATTAATTAAAAAATAAAACTCGATAGTTTTAAAAAACGGCCGTGGATTATGAATGCATTTTCTCCTAATATTTTTTCTACATCAAACATAAATCATCATATTCGGTGGTCTGTCTATATGTTCGCTCTTCACTCAAAATAATTATATTAAATTGTTAATCGATTCCGGTTTTACTTTTTGAAAAACTTGTTGAAAACTTAAAAATGTATCAGCAGAGCACACGATAACATATAGGTATCTAACTTTAAAACTATTGCAGCAAATTTACATGAAAGCACAGAGAAAAAAAATCCCTTTTAACCGAATATGGTCGTGGAGTAGTTAACTATATGGCGTAGAATGCAAATAAAATGGCACCATCCAATTATGAAAATTTGAATTCCGCCATGACATTAAGACTTCTTGTTTCGGAAAATTTTATCGTTGTCTTCGTCGTGGGTCTAATGAGTAATAAAGAAAATGTTCATACACCTACAAATTAAAAGGTAATTCTTACTTTCACTTTCTGCAGAAACATCTACATGGCGACAGCTCTAGGCGGGCGCGGCTGGCGCGCTCAGTGGTCGGCGCGACTGAACGACGTGCTGGCGGCGCGCGCGCTGCCCGGCCGCCTCGTGCTCGACGTGCGACAGGTGATGAGACGTACCATACTACTTACTGCCAGTGGATAGGTTAATGATTAATCCAATAAACACGAGACTAAATTTTACTACCAACATTTAATATTTATTTAGTATAAGGGCCTCGTTGTTCGATTGGTTAGCGCAGAAGTCTAATATATAGCGGCGCATTGGAGCTCGGGTTTGATTCCCGACATCGACAGGCATATATGTGTTAAGCATAGATGTCTGTTCAGTCTGGGTTGGTCGTTTATTAAGAGTATGTGTATTGTGTGTAGTATGTATTTCTATGTATTTGTATCGATGGCACACTCTTAACACAGACAAATAATATGCTTACTTAGGGATTAGACAGTTTGTGTAATTTGTCCAATAATATTTTATATTATATCAACACTTTAATGACATTATTTTTTCCTCGTTATAGGAGATATTCCGATATCTTTGATAAGCAATATAAAAATATATTCTATATTATATACTGACCTCATCTATTCAGGACGAAGCTACGAATTACTACTCCAGCGATGAGAAGGTGATAGAGATTCCTGACCCGGAAGTATTGCAATGGTTGCACGGTAAGATCGAGTGCGCGCTCGTGTACGCACTCGAGGACAAGCGACAGGAGTAGGGGACGTATTATTACTTTTAATTATTCTTACTCTGTGCTCTCTTGTTTTACGATTTATTATATTTAATCTGGATGTATGTAACATGTTTTGTGTTTTATTTATTTATTTTTCATATTGAATTTAGTTAATATTTATTGTATTAAGTCTGCGTACCTAATTTATGTTTTAATAGTAGTTATTATTGATTATAAAAAATATTTCCTTATAAAAATATTCCTTTCTGTATTACAGAAAGTCTAGTCCCGAAAGCACAAAAATAGACGGTTAAGATATGTACCGGAATAACTATAAATGTTAATTTTACTATAATTGATCTTAATCTTGTAGTCGTTTAATTTTCTTCTAAAAGCATTTGTTATTTTACAGGTTTTTTTCAAACAAAACTAGGTGATCTTTATTTATGTAAAAATGTTTTATTAGTTATTAAATACAATGAAATATTGTTTATATTGTTCATTAAATATATTTGTTATTATGCATGATGTAAGTACCTAGGTCTAGGTCTGTCATCAAATCGATTCTTCCTATTTACTTTAATCAAGTCATATGTATAAATATTATTCAAATATACAGATCTCATATTTTTTATATAATTGAGGGTACATTATTTCTACTGTACTTTAAGTGATGTTGCTAACAAATATGTGAAGCTTAAGAATTTCATACCTTCTATAATCTGCAAAAAATATTGCTTAAAATTTAATTTATTTATAGAAGTGCTTAATTTGTAATATTACATAATACCTAATATTACTACACCTGAAATTAATATAATCAAGCTTTTTTTTTTCAAAGCAAATATACTTACAAATTTATATAAATCATACATACATTTGTTATTTTCAATATTTTTATAAACAAAAGATTACTTTTTCCAAATAAATACTGATTAACATTTATTATAACTTTATACTCTTCTATTGATAACTATTTTTACTATGTTATGCTTGCATCTATAATTACTTATATATAAATAATAAATATATAAAATACATAAATATGGTCTAAATGTTTATAACAAATAATTATGTAACTTTTCTAGATATATTTTTATATGTGTAGCAGTTACAGACATTGAAATACTTGAATCCTATTTTATAAGGAATTATTCATAGAAAATCCAAATAGGATTAATGAGTGTTGTAGGAAATTATTGCATTGAAGGAAAAATTACTACAGGGAAGGGATATTACTAATCCAATTGTCTAAATGTTCTAGTCAAAATATATAAATCAAATGTTTCGGCAAGTTATTTTATTCTCTTCATTGTGTAGTAAACTGCTTGATTATTAATGTTTATGGAATTGAAGTTTAAGGTGACAATTATATGTTTCAAGCAAAACTGTTGGTTTAATTTCCTTGTACCAAATAAAACAATATTATAAAAACATTTTATAACTATTTATTAATATACTTATATTATTTTAGTCAGAATTTTTAATCTGAGTTTTCACTAGAACTATAATCGCCAACTAAAGAAATCTTAGATTCTTCTTTGTCTACAATACTAGAATTTTCTTGGTTTTGATTTTGATCATTTATGTTTTCCACCTTTTGACTAATGGATGAACTCTCATTTAGGTCTGGATCTTTCTTTTGTTTTTTTATAGTTATCCCTAAAGAATTTCGACTTAAAAACATACTTTTGCTTAAGGATTCTTCTTTTTTAAGACCACCAAAGCTCGTCAGAAGACCACTTGAACTTGGCAGAGCTGGTGCATTGAGTATTTTAGTTCTGGTAACACTTTGGGTTTCCTCAATGCTTCTAGAAGGTCTTAAGGCTAAAAGGGCAGCCATATTCTTGTCATCTTCAGATTCTGGTAACAGGTTAATATTCAGTGAGGATTTTGCTAAGAGTAAACTATCTTTTCCAGCTGATGCTTCTAACTCCTTTCTTCTCTTCTGTAAAATATTAACACAATTTTATAAATACCTAGTTAAAATGTTATGTAACCATATAAAATTATCAGGAAATATAAATAAATTAAAATATACTTACTCTAAAATTTCTTCTTAATTCACAATTAGCTTCGTAATCATCTTTCCATACAGACTCATTCCTGCCAACCAGCCGACCAAGTCTGGGTTTCTCAAGTTTGCTTGTATCCATATCCCCAGTTTTATGTTCAAGTCGGAACATTGCATCATCAAAGAGACGTTTCTGAGTTTCCTTAGTATCAGGCACTATCTGACCATTTTCTGTTGGATCCCATCTGTTTTCTTGACGTCTAGCTCCAGATACTATCACATAATCCAAATTCTGAAACATTTTTATGTCAATTTACTATTAGAGTATTGTTTCCAAAACAAGGACTAGGAGAGGTTATTTGAATGTAACAATATACAGATATGAGAATTTAAGATATAAAAAGAAGATTCTATTTAATAAAACATTTTTTTTTTATTATTTAAATATAAAATACATTTAAATTAACTAGTCAGAAAAAGCATTCCAGAACCTTGCATTGAATAGTTTTTAAAAAAATATTTTACCCCTGGGTCGGTCTTGATTTCAAAGTGATTATCACACAAGTGGCACTTCATTCGGAACTGGTAAACTGGAGTTGTGTAGTACATTCCAATTTTGGTTTTCTCAGCGTTATATCTAACACCCATGCCAATATGGTTTTTGCACCCATCACACCAAATATTGTAGGGCATCTCAAACCTTATGATAAGGATACCCATGTGTAACTTTCGTGCTCTTTCTCGTAAGGCATGGGTCCCCATAAATTTATTTAGCCCCCCAACTTTTGGGTCATAGTCAGGGGGATAATATAAGTTCTGACCTTTTCGTTCCCCCATGATTAGAATCTGAAAAGAAATTGATTAATTAAAGATAAAATTACAGTGCCTGCTCAGATATTAGTCAACTGACAACGAATTAAACTTGAGTATTTTATTTATAAACAGAAAAAGTGGTAGTTTTTAATTTATTTTTGTTTTATGAGGTGCTAAGTTATTTACAAAAATTTGAAGTATTTATTTTTGTTAACAATTTTGGGGGGCGAACGTCTAGTTAGGTTATAGGTATTAGTTTGCGTATAATCCATTTCACTTACGAGACTTACTGATCAAAGTTCGAGATACGCCAAAAAAATATATTTAAGATATTATTTAAGTATATTGAAGAATATCAATAGAATAAGTAATATTTTGACATCCGTCATCCGTGTCATTAAAATTCTATCAAAAGTCAAAAGTTTTTTTTTTATATTTTGTCCAATATGATTGGACAGGATAAGGTCGAAGACCATGCTGCCTTCAAGAGTCTCAATTTATATAGCTTAAACTCCAATTCTAAGTCACATTGGACTCAAATAAAAAAAATATACATTTAACTTAAAAAATCATAGACATTCTTATTAAGTTGACTCAGCACCGTTTCTTTCAAACAATTTTTTTTTATAATCCATAAATCCTGTTTATTATTAAACATTAATGAATGGGAAATAAACAATAATATTAAAAAAAAAGATATTTAAATTTTGTATAGTTCACAATATTATATATATTTTGTTGTTTGATGTGCAACACTTAAAACAAAAACAACATTTAACAGGTAGCACTGACTTTTTGTAGTTTGACAGCTTTGCAAATTTTCGGAAGTTAGCTGGGAATTTATGTTTTTATTTAATATTTTCTTCTATTGCGTAGAATGTAAATATTAAAAAATCAATTGCGTAACATTTTATATAAATGTCCTAAACCCTTAACAGTGTCCTTAATATTGTTGTTATATGTATGAGATGCCATTCACTATAAATAGATCTTATTGTATTTAGATCGCAGTTCCGTCTGGTGATGCAGACATATTGATGAAAATAATGGGTAGGCGAGAGGAACCCGCCTGGTCGCAAGGCACTGTGGGCCTGACCGCGGCCCGCGAGCGAGGTGATATAGATCGCAAATTCCAGAATCGTCTGACTGTTACCAAGGGTATGATAGAAAGGCTAGGGCTCGAAAAAGAACTTCACGGTCATATGGGCTGTGTGAATTGTCTTGAATGGAACCACGATGGATCGTAAGTACTACAACTATTAGTTTGTGCTTAGACATAAATATTTAGTGTAAATATTTTTTTATTTCTAGTATATTGGCATCGGCGTCTGACGACCTTCATGTAATATTGTGGGATCCGTATCGATACAAGCAGATCAATCATATTTCCACTGGACACAATGGCAACATATTTTCAGTAAAGGTAAGAAGCAACTACTTTATGATGTACTTGATTGTGTTTAATGTCAGGGTGACATTTTGTCAATTTTTTAATAAATATTTGGGGTAAACTTCATTTTACTTTCGGGTGTGACAGGGAGAGAGCAAGTGGAGGGCAGAGAGCCCTGTCTTCTAACTACGTTCATTTCATGTGTAAATTTGTAGTTTTGACAATATACCAATTGCATTTAAAATTGGAAATTTAATTTTTTGCAAAAAACTGGCCTAAAATTTAAGCTATTAGTACTTCTGTAAGGTCTCCAATTGCTTTGGGAAGGTCAGACCACTAGTTTATATAAATGGAACATATTTCAATTGCCACTTTTCTATATTTACTGTAATACATATCTTTAGGTTGTTACTAATTACTTGGAATATTGGTAATACATATAATGTATGAAAATATAATATTTAACAATTATATGAATAAGATACAGATAAAAAATGATGTCTTATTAAAGTTAGATTTTTTTTATTTATATACAACATAAACCAACTACTTAATTATTATAAATAAAGATATTAGCAGGATTGCTGATAAATTATTTGTCATATTGCTCATCCAGTTATTTATTCTTTGACAACACAATATTCTTTGTGATGTCATAACTATGTTAGCTTTATAATATAATAAGCTATAAATTATATATAGAATACTTAAAGTAAACATGAACATTAACCGCCCCGTTGGTCGAGTGGTTAGTGCAGACGCCTAACGTGTCACGGCGCAATGGGGCTCGGGTTCGATTCCCGGCGCAGACAGGCATTTATATGATGAGCAATAAATGTCTGTTTTTCTGGGTTTGGTTGTTTATTAAATATATTCTCAGTATTTATATGTGTATTTCTTAACACAAGCAAATAATTTGCTTACTTAGGGGTTAGATCAATGTGTGTAATTTGTCCTGATGTTATTATTATTATTATTATTATTATGATGTCTTTATCTACTTTATGAATTTAACATTCTCTACATTACAATCTTTACTGTGATGTAATGAAGGTGATATCTTTTAGGTATCTTTTGATAATTCTAACTTTGACATATAGAATATTGCATAGATGCTACAACTGAAATTATTCTACTTGAGTTGTAGCCTGTTGACCTGTGATTGTTTACTGAAACATCATGTGATACTTCTTCGATATAAACACCACAATCTTTGCACATTTATATAGTTTATACTTTGTAAGCAAACAAGGCTTGAAGAACTGAACACTAACTGAGTTAGTGTCAACCCGTTGTTTACCACTGTTTTGATGGTATTATTACATCCAGTGGGTTTTATCCTAGGATAAGATTTGATAATTTTGGTTTTGTTGATACTGCCTCAGATAAAGATACTTTGCATAATATTATGCAATGAGATGGTTCATTAATCATTAATATTATTATTGTGTTACCGATGAGTTACAAACATTCATCAACAAAATTAAAAAGTCTGAACCTTTATTGCCAACGATTGATGATGGATGTTAATCAGTGCCATAAACATTAAAATTTGTAACAAAAATTGTGTTGGGTGCTGTCGCATGCACTTGACATAACTAGACTGATATTTAATAAGTAAAATGTTTGTTTGAAAAATTGATGAACAGATAGCAAGCTGTCCTCTTGGGACACGATATTTCTGGGCACTCTGAAAACCTGCAATTGACAACTTCTGTCAGCAGTGCCTCCTATCATAGACCATGGAGTATGACTCTCTGACTCACACGGCAAAAGATAAAGCCGATGTTGGCTCATATTTCGCCCCAAACTCAAATATGAGCGACAACGCAAAGACACCGACTATCTTCGCGTGATATCAGAGCTATTTATTTATATTATTGTATTTACCATATATTTTGTAATAATAAACTATATAGTTTATATTGTAAGTATTGTTAGTTACATTTCCTTTATATTAAAGAACTCCCTTCCACCATGATGCCGAGAAACAATGTAAGAATATATTGTTTCTCGCCATCATGCTCACATTTTAAAATGCTTACAGGAACGTAATCACAGAAGTGACGAATGCGTTAACCTATATTAACTTACTTCCTTGTATTAAACTGGTTCATAATGCCGCTCAAGTACCAACAATCATAACATTAACATATAATATCTTTACTCTGTCGCCAACTTGTTTATCACACACTATCACCAAGACCACTCCCCCAGTTCCTGTCCCCGGAGGTACTGGCTACGTGCGCGGCAGACCTGTCAGTGCGCGTGCGCAACCTGTCGACGTGTGCGTCGCTGCTGGAGTGCAGCTGCCACAGCGGCCGCGTGAAGCGCCTCGCCAGCGCACCCGATGGCAGCGACGTGTTCTGGTCCGCGGGGGAGGACGGGCTCGTGCTGTGAGTGATCGTTAAATTATTTATGAAGAGACTTCTTTATACACTTTTATCTTTCTAATGTTTGGTCGAAAATCTTTAAGTTTCTTTGATTTACAATCTCACTGAGATGTCTGTTATCTAACTAGCAATATGCCAAGGAGTTGTAGCGAATTTGAAGTCTAGATTCGAGAAATTTCTACATCTCATAGATATAAAAAATAGCATGCGAATAATTTATCTAAAATATAAGTTGAATGTTCGTACGTTTTGTAGTTTTTTCCATGATTTTTAAAGTTACCTTAGCCTAAGGTCTCGCCCTGTGTAATATTAAACATTCATCAGCCAACATGAAAATACTAGATATATATTTTCTGACCATTTCGTCCAATCGTGTTAGGTGTCGATAATAACACAAGGCTATGATCTCAGTCAACACGACCTCCGAGTCCCTCACCGCTGTAACTCCAACTCCCCCAACGTGTTGGTGAACCTTCTGGACCACTTGGGGAAGTACGGCGAAGCCAAATGCCTGGCCGTCAACCCTCGACGACCCTACCAGCTCGCCGTCGGAGCTAACGACTTCTACGTCCGTCTGTATGACACTAGGATGATCAAATTGTCCAGATTACAGGTGAGATATCATTGACATTAGAATATAGGAAAGAAAGAGTGAGCGCTTAAAATATTTTCTCTCTATTTTTCTTACTATCCTTCTCCCTAAAGTAATGTAGTAGACGCTCAGAAAGTATTTTTTTATTTTGTAACCGCTTGTTGGCTTCTTCCACCATCACTCAAAAAGCTTGGAAGAGATTTTTAAAAGATTCGTTGTGGTTATAGATTATTGTTCAATAAAAAGGAATAAGACATTTATATTTGATATTGATAAGACGCGACCGGTATCCGGGACGTTATAAAAATCGTCTAGACTTAAAAGTCCGTCACCATCTATATATACATTTTTATATTTTTTTGTCATGATTATTTATCGGTTCGTTGCTGTGTTGCCAGGACTCCCCAGCGGGTGCAGGGCTGACGGCCGCAGCCTGGGAGAGGAGCAATGCGAGGAGCTCACAGCCACCACCACCTGACCCTCTAGAGAAGATACCGCGCGCCGCCGTACAGTACTACGCACCCGGTCAGCACGCAAACACGCACGCACGCACAAACCTACACACACGCAGCGCACACAAACACTCACGCACACACACCTAAGTTAACCGTGAACGCATTATTAGTGAAATTAAATAAACATTGGATCCTTGCCCGTATTTTGTGTATTACAAGATCCACGTTAATGATGAAAAAATACTAAAGAATTGGAACATAAATTCACAGGTCACCTGTCAATGGAACTCGACGCACACACATTTCCAAAGAAGGCTACTACATACGTGGCCTTCAGTCACGATGGCAACCAACTGCTGGTCAACCTGGGCTCCGAACAGGTACAGTTACGATGAATTCATCTATATTTTAAATAGGGGTGTGTAAATGATTGTTTCTTTTTAATTACCAAAGTATTCGAGACCTTCTAAGCTCTTCTCTAGAAGAGTTTGCTGTGTTTAATATAAAAAAAAGAAATCAACTAATAATATACATTCCATTTAAACCCTAAAATACAATTACCTCAACAAAACAGCAAGTATAATGGTTTTCTAATGATTCGTGGATTATTCGAATTATTCGAAAATTTTCAGACTATTAGTTTTTTACGATTTTCGAATTATTCGATTCCAATCTCGAATCGAATAGTACTAATTAATTCAATTCGAACGATATTCACACATCCCTACTTCTAAATTATAATGGTCTGGCTACAGATAATCAATTGTTTAGATATACATGTTTGATATTAACACGTCACGACGGCCGGTGTTGGTGGAGAGCTTCGTCATCCAGCACAATCACAGCCACCGCGAGGATAAGAAGGATGGCACCAAGAATGGTACCACCGAGCCTAATGGTACGAATGGTACCATCGAGACTCCGCCGCACTTGCCGGACAGGGTGCAGCACTTAAAGGCAGTGGTAAGGCCCACTGAAACATACTGTTAATAATTATATGATTAAATTCAGTCAGCACAGGAAATAAAAAACTTGTAATATATATCTTAATAGTTTTTTTTTAATCTATGTAATATTAACAAATCTAGTTGTCTCCTCCCCAAGGCTAATGAGCTGGTGAGAAACGGCAGCTACTCCATGGCGGTGGAGACCTACAACATAGCCATACTGGAGCTCCCCGACTGTGCCATCCTGTACTCCAACAGAGCTGCCGCACTCATGAGACGTGGATGGTGAGACGAACGCATACACACATACACTCACACGAACACACATAAAAACGGGCACACATACACACGAGCGCACTTTCACTCGAACACGAACACACAATAATAAATAAATTGATCTGATATCCAGGTCGGGCGACACATACGCTGCGATCCGAGACTGCTATGAGGCTATTAAATACGACCCTTGCCACGTCAAATCTCACTTCCGGCTCGCTAAAGGCCTCATGGACTTGAAGAGGGCTCGTGAGGCCCACGAGTGCCTGCTGTACTTCAAAGACAAGTTTCCCAAACACGCCACCAGCCACGCGGTGTTCCTGCTGCAGAAGGACATCGAAGTCGCTCTGAGGAATATGGAACCGGAAGAAGGTAATACGGCGCTAAGGCCATATTTATTTTATTACATAAAAATTATTTGTATAGATTAATGTATTTATTTGTTTGTTAAAAATATTAGGATACACATCAGTACATGTCTGAAACAAGTATATGTATGAAAACCTAAGACGTGATTTAACCGAGAAACGCTCGGACGCGGTTGTCTCTGGCGGTTTCGTGATTTAGTTTAAACGGTTCCTGTTGCAGCGGACGAGGACGACCAGTCCGGGAGCGCCCTCGAGCGACAGCTGCGGGCCTCGGCACTCGACTACCAGATGCGGTTCCTGGGACACTGCAACACCACCACCGACATCAAGGAGGCCAACTTCCTGGGCCCCGAGGCCGGCTACGTGGCCGCCGGGTGAGTTCCTTAGAGAGACCTCCGTCCGTTCTTCCAGAGTGTCCTCGGTCTCTTCTCATCCCTCGCCCTCGGCCTCCCCAGGTCCGACGACGGCAGCATGTTCGTGTGGTGTCGCAGCACCGGCAACATCGTGCGCTGCCTGCGAGGCGACGAGTCCATCGTGAACTGCGTGCAGCTCCACCCGTCCATGTTCCTGCTGGCCACCAGCGGCATCGAGGCGTGCGTCCGTCTGTGGAGCCCGCGACCGGAGGACGGACGAGCAGAGACGCGCGCCGTCAGCGAGTGTGGCGCCGCCGCCGCAGCCAACCAACAGCGCATGCGCAGCGACCCCTTCGAGGCCATGCTGCTTAACATCTCCTTCGCGGGGGGCGGCGACCGGGACCTGCACTCTCCTGCCTGCCGTGCTACGTGAGCATACACACATTCACTCACACACACGTCCACACATACAAGCACGCACTTATACACACACACACACACACATGCACGTACGCACTATATGTGTACTGTAAAGAGTAGTGAGTTCGATCACTGCCCCGCGGTCCGTGGCCGGCTCCAATGTAGTTTTCATGCTTAATATGTAAAATATCTGAATCTACTTACACCCATTCAAAACTTATCACACCTTAGTCAATCTAAAACCTACCGACAGATAATATATTGATGTCTTAATTTCAGGTAAATATCGTAATGGCGTTGAAGCTCATCAGAGTTATTTGTAATATTTATACTCCATTGATATAGACTTATTCTTTTCTATTGTCATTTGAAGACGGATAATTAAAAAAAAACTAAATAAATAAAAAAAAAATAAACGATGTAAATAAATGTATAACTTAAAAATATAAAACTTTTCTTTATTATTAAAAACAATATTAGAAGTATATCATATGTTATTATATTGTTTCAAAGGTATATAAGTAAGTTAAGTATTTAGAATTGAATATTTGATTGGTGTTTTGAACCCAAAGTCATATAGAAGTAAATAAGTATAGGGAGTAAATTATGTTTTATATTATTTGATTGTTTGGTGAATTTAATAATGTGGTTATTTGAGTTTTTTTTTTTTTGCTTTTTGTTTTTTTATTATATTTGTTTAATTTGTTAAATAGCGACAAACGTACGGAGATGTCTGTAAATTTTATTATATGAGACGTTTTGACATAAATGTGTCTATTTATATCTAAGCTTACAGTACATTAGATATAGTTTAGAATAGATAAGTGTATCCCTTAAAGGGCTATTTATTCATGAAACTATAGATTACAATTATAATACGAATTTATCGAAAATAAATATAAGTTTCGTCGCGATTTTTCTTTGGGCCATTGTGATGAAACTAGATTAAAAATATATTTATTTCTTCAAAACATTCGTAACTCATGAAAATATGTTTTCTATCTTAGGTTTATTTAAAATTCCCATTTTAAGAAGTTTTTCAGCGAGACAAGATATTGAATGTACGATAGATAGACACGGGTGGGTTGATGATTGTGTGTGTGAGTAATAAATAAATGTATTTATGTACGGCTGATTGTTGTTTTATTATACCTACAAAATAAAATATATTTAAAATTTCCAATGATTTCTCCAGTGCCACACAAATTCGTTAATACATATTTAGTTACTTAGGCTATTTCTGTGAAAGTTTTTGTGTACTCTGGACATTTAAAAAGCATAATCAAACAAACAACTCTGTAGACACTAGAAATAGAAACGAGAAATATTATAAATCTCTATCACCTACTTTAGAATGGTTTTCCAGAACCATCATCAGCTCATTTTGGTAACGAATCTAGTAGGTTCGTACACATTTTGGTAGAAAGAAGAAGAATTACAAGAAGATATTTTTGAATGCGCATTTTAAAGGGGTCCTTCAAACCTATATATCCTTGTGAACCTGTGACCCACTCAGTCCTTCCTACGTCGTCTGCCCGGCGCCCGCACCTACAGATATGGCAGATTGAGTGAATGATTGAATATTATTGAATAATTTTATTTGAAGAAAACAAAACAAAGTGCAATTCATTACAAACTTTATTATCATTGACAAGATCCGTAAAAAAATAACATAATTATTAATTACCTATACCTAAGATGGTTAGTGTTATAGTTGACATAATTGTTTTATGTTTAGACTAAAATAATAGAAGTTTCTAAAATACATGTACATTTACTTATTAAATATATTTATATAACGAATACATTTTATTAAAGACAAGATTAACTTATTATTATAAAAGAAAAACATATATAATAAAAATATTCTGGAAAACCCAGACCTAGACTAAACTAATTTACAATAAACCTGATTGTATCTGAAATTGACATAAATTCACAAGTTAGTAAAATAAATTAAATTAAACTAGGCATAAATAAAAAACTTCTAGTATATTAATAAACCTGTGGTCCGCGAAATGTTATTAATTCCCTAAATTAAATTGTTATTTGTACGTGAAACATAATAACTGTTATCTTTGTGAATAATATATTTATATAATATATATCATTTAATAATTATAATTACAATTTACAATATGTGCATATATAATATAATTAATTGTTAATTAATTAGTATAAAATATATTTACATTCTCTATAAATATTATCTGTAGGTACTAGGGGTAGTATGAATTTTGACGTTATGAAAACTATGACAGTTATCTCACATCTATGATCTATCTAACTGTAACTATGACAGAAATCGGAAAATCAAAACAGAATTATTATACACTCTATGAATCATTGAATACCGATTAGCTTCGCAGTTTTCGTAACGTAACTACTAGGGGTAAAGGAACAAATAACTATCTACTATGTAGTAACCTGTTTGATGTAGTTCAATAGGTGTTGATCTGGTTTAAGGGTATTATTGTAGTTATGGAAATAGACGATAAGCGCCTCAAAATAAGCAGGTACATTATATTTTACGATAAGGCTAGCCTTTCCATTTGAGTTGTAAGAGTTTTGGTTTGAAAATGGTATCATTTGAAAGGGGTTGGTCTCCCCTTTCTTTTAATACTATTCCCAGCCTGAGAAAATGCGTAGTTTCTTTTTTATGTTTTTTGTGTGAAATAAACTTACCGTGTTTTTACCAATATTAGCACAAAAACACAATGTTTAACACAAGAACACTTCACATCTATGCAATATGTTTATCAATTATTTATATGATTTCTCAATTTTTCATTTTAATTTAACAAGAAAAAACAATTCATAACAACTTTGTTGTTTTAAATTCCCTAATGTTAAATGGCGGCAACTTGATATATGACGTTTGTGATTTAAAATGCTTTTTGAAATAATTAATATTTATATTACTTTTTTTGTCAAAACTGACTCTGTTAACCCCGACTCCACGTAGTCTTGTCTGTCCTACCCCTAGAGTGTTTTTGTAAATCCGGAGGCGCGGAAGGAGGGCAGCCCCCACCCGTCGTAACCCTGAGTTGAAACCCAATCGAGCCGTAGCTACTGAGGCTGGTCGCCGAAGGCGACCAACAAGCCGAAGTGGCGAAGGCGAGCTTGGGTTTCAGTTCAGTGTTACGCAAGGGTGAAGGGGCTGGCCATCCTGAAGCGCCGGAGACGTCACAGAAGTCTTAATTACTTACATTTTAGGTTAGTTTTTACGAAACTTCAAATCGAAATATCTCCAAAACTAAACATTTTCTCACAATAAAAATGGTGTCAGGGGATAGGGCTTCGATCCCTCTTTTCTCCCTATCCCCCTCTCCCTTCTATTCTGACAACTCAATTGGAAAGTGTTACCTACGATAATACTACATTGTTTTAGAACCAATATTGTTGCAATGTTGGCATAATTTTGTAGTTTACAATAATAGTTCAGTAATGACAAATTATTTTAAATAGAAACAATGCTAAAGTAATATATTTTACGTAATAGCAGTAATACTTTGTTTTAAAAAAATATCTTATAAGGTTATAAAACTATGATTATAAAGTATTTCAGTCGGACAGTTCAGAAAGGCCGATATTCAAAGATTATTTAATTCAAATTACATTCGGTGACCATTTTTTAGTCTTGATTCTTGAACCTTCACACGGAGTACATCGCATCTAGGATAAGGAACTCTGCCCCCGTTGGCAGAACGTACGCCAACGGTGGTGGAGTTACCAGGCCTAGAATACATTTGAAGATATTGTATTCTCTTCTCTTCTCTTTTTTTTTCATGGATTCTTTTAACTTCATGTAGAAATCTCTTTACAAGGGTGACTCTGAAAACGATGAAATGTTTGTTATAAAACCATTTTCTATTTATACATATTTTATTTTTTAATTTGAAAAATAAAATTACTTGCGTCTAAAATCCTAATAGTTTTATTATAATACTAGACGTAACTATTGACTTCATGAACTATCCCGATCATAAGTTACGACATAATTATTATCCAAAAAAGTATTTGGTAATAAAGTCCAAACTAGTAAAAATCTCAAGTGCTTTCTTACCCTACTGAAAAAAATTTTAGGTACTTGGCATATTCAAACAAAAAGCTGTTCCTTGACCGACTTTTCACAAAATGTTCAGTGTTTCGACCCATAACATTCAGCGTCAATAAACGAATCAACTATTAAATATTCAATTACATATAAGTATTGTTGGACAAGTGTTCTTATTTTAAACTTTAGATAAAATATATGTAGGTAACCTATATATTAAAATATGAATTACCTACACACAGTTTACAAATTTAACCAGTCCTAGAACAAAAAGAGCTAGACGTATCTTCGTCTTTCACAAGGAATGCAGATGTTTTGTATTTTTTACAATGATCTCAATTTTACCCCAAGCCTGAACGTCGGCAAAGTATTTGAAAGCAGAAAAATAAACAAAACTGCGCTGACGCCATATTGTAAACAACTTACAAACTAAATTAAACTCTACTGAAGTAAAATTTAGGTTTAAATTAAAATAAAACACCATTTTGAATGCTTTATTAATTTAATTAATTAATTAAATCCTCCTCTTTGATTAGGTTGTTCAATGAATTACAATGAACACTTTATAAAGTAATTTATAAGATCCAAATTATAATGCAATGGGGTTAATATAAAATACAATAAGATTAAAAGTACCGATAATATTTAATAAATATACCAAAAGACGCGGGTGGCAATATGTTTTATAATTCCAATGATCTAATATTCAGTTCTCATAATGAATCGACAAAATATCTCGCGTGGGTGCGCCTACGCATCTTATATTTTATGCAATAGTACACTGTATATTAATATTCATAAAGTTAGAATTAAATAGATGAAACCCATTTTATTTTTATTGTAAGCTGATCGGATTGTAACATTCCTTATATAACAACATAAGTGTATATTAGAATAATAAAACTATATATTTTATGCGTTCTTAGTAACTTAATTTACATCAAAGGCTTTATTTCATTTTAACCTCTGATAACGAGGAGTGTTATAAATCTAACATATGTCACACAGTATACACTCAGATATGTGTTTGTGTGTCTGTCTCTGCATCATAGCTCCCAAACGTATCAGCCAATTTGTGTGCGGTCTTTTTTAATCAAATCCTTGTTTGTGGAAGTTTGTGGAGGAGAGAAACATGCAGGACTCATTGGAACTGGTGATAGGATCTCAGGCAATACTATCTTAAAAGCGGAAATATAAAATCAAATATTCATTACTTTCCATGATGGTGTTAAAACAATGACCTACTCTTAAATGTGTCTGAAATTACGTTACTCATTCTGAAGTTTTCTTACATTTAAAGTCAAAATAGAAATATCTACGTCTAACAAAAAATAGGGAATGGTTAACCAAAAATAAGATACAAAAATGTTTATTCAATTAAATAGTATAAAATGTGTCATTCTAAACGAAGCTTGACAGTACCACCAAGACCAAGGTACCAGCGCAATACCACCCCTCCAGACATGCGCTTGTCATGCGGGTTACTTCCTTAAATATTATCGTTAAACATTTAAAAGAGTTACTTCGACTAAGAATGTTGTGACAAAGGAAAACTAATGTACGATAGTTTTTGACATTTAGAGATGTTGGACATAAAACGTGAAATATGAATCATATTGTATTTTCTAACATTGTTATAAAATTATCAGTTATGAAATTTGTAATATGTTATTGTTCATGTTTATAGGAAATCGTTTTCTTTTGAATTGATCAAGTCTATATTATAATAAATAATAATGTAACGATTCTAAAATATTATGATTTAAATCTATTGTCTAGACGTCAAATGGAAATTACGAAGTATTTTTATTACGTAGATAGATGACTCAAGGTACAGTCATATAAATTGAATTCATATTTATAAAAGATAACTTATAACAGATTAACTTGAACAGTGAAATCCGTTATATACCTATATTATTTTTAATTATCTTTAATGTGTTTTACTTTGTCCGTATCCTGCTTCCTTATCCTTACCCAGGTTTCTTATTTAGGTGCTTCCTTAAAACATTGATTTATTTAAATAATTAAACACCCTAACCGTCTTTACCGGTCTCTCTTGAGTTTTATGGTTTAAAATATCAACTTAGATATGATAAACTGTTGACGTTATCTAGTGATAATATTTGGATCGTTATCTGTAAGTTCATCGCGTTTATCTGATATCTTGGGGTAGGGTTTATTAATAGTCTTAGAATAAGTTTGGAACCTTGTATAATAAAGCTGTGTGTACTTATGTTATAAAATACTGATATCGGTGAATGTACCACGTTGCATTTAGTATAAGGGTAACAATATTATTCTATAATTAATTTAAACACCTGTCTGTTTGTAGGTTAAAGCTACACCTGTCCCATTAAATATATTTTATATGAATTGTATATTTTCGTACAGTTTTTACATACTTATACCATTTTGGGTATAAATGCTATTCTGCTCAAGTATTCATAGATGTAGATAGACATTTGTAGATAAATTAATCTTTCATGTATATAAATTCATAATTTGAAAATAAGTTTCAAAATTACTATGATATCTTTACTAAATGTTCTTTATAATCTTATAATCCTAATGTTATCGTGAGATGTTTTCGGCGAAATCAGATGACCTCGGAAGAAAGTATTCAAGGTTACTTCAATTATTACAGGCGTTATGATGACACCACAAAAAGTAGCTTACGAGTGGCCTTGAAAGGAGTCAACGATCGGAAACCCTCGCATCCGCCGACTGCAGCAAGGCTGTCTCGCTCCGTCGCGCGGGGAAAGTGCCTCTCTCTCGTTCGCACGCACGGAGCGCCAATAGGAGGGCGGCGCAGGCGCAGCGGCGCGAGTCGTTTGCTCAACTGGATCGCTAGGGCTGGCTTAGCTTAGCTTTTTCTGAAGCTCCCACAGAATTTGATTACCTTTTTCTTGAATTTATTTATTATAACATCCATTTTACGACGTTCCGTGGAATGTAAATGCCATTGGATATGATTGTAATTGCATCTGCTAGATGTATTTATATGATATGATGTAACCGGGGTAAGTCAGCCCTTAGAGTAGTACCCGCCGTGCCTTGAATACATAATGATTTGCTTTGAAACGAACATAGTATCTCATTCTTATTCCAATCTCGCTCCAACCTTTTGTTTTCCTGTTTTTTACTTTCCAAAGTCTTTGTATAGCATATTTGCTTTTTGACAAGTGCAGGGGAATTCTTGGAGCAAACATTGTTGGTATGCTTTTGGTTTTTGTCGGCGGTTGAATGTAAGAAAGTCTTGAGCTCGGAATCTGGTCGGGCTGCTTCTGTTTGTTGGTTGACCGCTTGGTCCAGTAGTTTGGATTTCTTTAAATTATGTTATCTCATTCACTTTTAAAAATCTTTTTTGATGTCGGCTGAGTTTTGATTCCGAATGATTTTAAATATTTATTATAAATGACTCTAATTTGGTGGATATCATTATGTCGCACACACACATACACATGCATCGTTTAAGATAAATGCTTTCAGTTCATCATATAACCAGTACCTAGTACGCAAAAGGAAGTATTTTGTATGAAATAGATATTAATCATAACATGTTTTAAAGAATTCTCTAGATCGATTATTTATAATACCTAGTTCAAATTAATTGCAATCAATAAGTTACTAAGAACACAATCTATAAAGAATACAATATAATTAAAAAACTACACAGTTTTGTTAAAACAGTAAAAATACAGACCCCTATGTTGGAAGCACTTCCTTTACTAACCACCTGTACTTCCCATGCAACGTCCTATTGTGCGAAATATTGTAAATTTGTGTGTAGGTATCCGAGAATTCTCGTCATTGCATATTCGTCTGTCAGTTAACGAATAACAATTACATATCTATACTAATATTATAAAGAGGAAAGGTTTGATTATTTTTTTGTATGTTTGAAATGAATAGGCTCCGAAACTACTGGACCGATTTCAAAAATTCTTTCACCGTTGGCAAGCTACATTATTCCCGAGTGACATAGGCTATGTTTCATTTTCAAAAATTAGAGATGATTACTAAAACTTGAATATTCTAATATTAATGTCTCAAAAACATAATATTTCGAATCCATATGCTTTAATACGTATATTTGAATAATGTCCTGGTCGTGTGTGTGTGATGTGGATGTATGTTATTATTTTCAGTTTGATATCGTAGCAATGTAATGCCTATATAGATAAAATTTCCACGTGAATAGGATACTATAGAATTAACTATAAGTCTATTATAGGTCTGGATAATTGTAGTTTCCACAGATTACTCGAAAAGCGACCTACACGCGGACGGAGCTGCGGGCAACAGCTAGTATATAATAAATCGTAACGCTATAAAAGTAATTAAATTTATTTATTTGTATCACGTTATAAAGCACCGCTAATAATTAACATATAATACGATTCTCCCACAAAAGTTTCCCAGCGCGGGGTACATCATTCCGCCATTTTGTAATCTTCCAATGTGCATCACGTCTTCATTCATACGGTTTCTTATTTTAGCATTCATGATTAGTCTTATGTACAATATTCTGAATGAAGAATTACACAAATATTTTTATCAAATATCGTTTTTTCTTCAACCGCTCTGTTATTCTTTGAGGTAGTGTAGATATTTGAACCACAATCAATGACTTTGAAGTTATAAACTAGGTATACGGTATACAATATTTCAGTTCAACCTAACAATAATACGAAAACAGTATAATTTGGGAATATTCAAATATGATTTATTAAAATATTTACCAATCCTCCTCACTGAATTCAAAGATATATGGAATGTATTCAATTGTATGTATTCAAACTTAGTCGAATTATACAACAAAATATGTATTTTAAGGCTAAAATAGAATTCAATATGTGTATAACTAATTAAGGGAAAGGAAACGACTGGAACCAGCCCTGGAATTTGACACCTTGCTAATGGCCCCCAAAACGGGCTCAGTCCTGGCTTTGAAAGGGAATATCATAAAATAACTTCTGTTATTTAAGAATATCAAAAATGGATTTAACTGTCTTGTTGGTCGAGTGGTTGGCGCAGACATATAGACAGACAGTTAACGTATCGCAGCTCAAAAGTTCTCGAAGTCGATTCCCGACAGGTACAGGCATGTATGTGATGAGCATAGATGTATTTCTGCGAGATAATATATAAACGATAAACATTATTACCGTCTGTTCGCTTTGTTTGTGTCCGACCCCTATTGAACCAGTTTTACTTTTTTATTATTTGTCGGTCTAAAAATAAATTTCTATAATACATACATTATAAAGTATTAATGATGTTTTTACGATAATCCTTACTAAGTATGAAGATTTTTTTGTAGATCTATTTTATACTAACACCTAACTGCTACATAACTTATACTTACATCCTTCATATAAAGGTAAGTTAATTTTTTAAATAATAATATGTTCTAAGTAGGAGACTTAATCTTTGTATCGTATATTATATTTAGATACAAACGATTATAGTAAAGATTATTATATTGATAGAACTATCGTTACATATACCCGTGTCACGTGACCCATCAGCATTCAGCCAATCAAGGGTACGATGTGGAATGTAAAGTACCCTCTTCACCAACAATTCAAAAATATGGTTCGAACTGGTGCAAGTTTGAGCTAATGAAAACATCCTAATTATGATCTACCTTACAGCAAAATTATTAGTAAAATTGATCACTATCTATAATATGTTTCGTGAACATATTAAGGTAGATTTACTGAAGATGTAACTGAAAAAAAAATCTCCAAAACGATAAACTCTTCAATACAGTATTCGGCCCCAATAAGAAAAACTACCTATTTCTAGTGCGTATTGCATTTGCTCGATTGAAACCATAAGGAATACTCGTTGTATAGAAACACATTTATCAAAATAAGACTACATACATACTCGTGTGAGTATGTATGTAGTCTTATTTTATTTTATGTATGTGTATACATACATACATACACACACACATATATTTATATACATACACACATACGTACAGATATTTTTCAAGAGGAAAGGCGATTGATTGAACATTATTTCGATTAAACTTTTATAATTGTTACACCTCTTTTTATTTTGCATTACACATTGCTTCTATTTTTTAGTATTAAGTTATTGTATTGTTAATTATATAGTTTCAGTGTCAGTTTGTTCAGTTTTTTAAACCACAAGAAGTATATAAAATAAACTTTACTTTTAAATATAATTGGTTTTTAAACTAGTCATATCATTGAGATGAGTTGAATTCAAAACCTATAATTTTAAACAAATATTGAATGAAGAATTCAATCCAAGAACCTGCGTCCTCATTGCGCCCGTCCGCCGCTTTACCAACTGAGCTATCGTGTCCATATACACTTTGATGAAGTTACTATTCTATATATATTCGTCTTTATCGGGATGGGTGGACATATTTAAAAGACTTTTTTAAGTATAATTTTTTTAACATTTTTATAGAAATATATGATGTAATATTAAAATTATTTGAACAGAAATGCACCCTGCTATGAAACCTTATGATAAAATACTCATTTACATGTTGTTAATTTCGCCAAGTCTCGTCTGAAATCAGTATTACAAGATGTTTTAGTATCTTTCAGATGTAATTATCTTGTCGGTAGTCAGACCACCATGTGCTTCCGCCATGTGCCGGGTATGGCGTGTTTATGAGTTTTTTATCACCATTTGGGGTGATATCCCACGTCCTACGAATTCGAAGACTTGATACGAACAGACAGAACATATTGTTCAGACCGCATAATATTGTGTAATATATATTGAACTTGAACAGTATTACTAATTTTTAAAGAATAAATTAACTAATTCAACCAAATATATAAATATATATTTAAAACCATAAATATGTATACTGAGGTGTCGTTAAAAGTTCAGACATTTTATAAATAAATTATAACAAGAACGCCATAGGTATCGAATTAAACGACGCGTTCTGTTTTTTGTGATATTGATGCGCAGGCGCATAGCACAGTTGATTGGGTTAAGATAGCCATACGGTTTTTATAGGGGTTGGATGTGCCAGTGAAATGTCAAACCGGCTCAGAATAGTGATGTGCCAGCATATTTAATGATAAATTATTAATATTTATTTATTTATATATGGTTTAATTATATCTAAGTTGAAACATGTAATGTAAGACAGTTTAATAGTAAATTATTTTTTAATATATAAGTATATTAAAATATATTATATTTTATGCACACATCGAATGTGTATTGTACTTTTTAATGAATAAGAGAAAAAATAATAGCTATCCATTTAAAAAGTAAATGTTACAAACAGAGAAGTAAATGTTACAAGGAATTTTAGAACTCACTATGAAATAATATAAGATATTTTGTTACGAGGGTCGATCTTATCGATTAGTTAAACAGCTGTGAGAACAACCCTAGCCTGTGGTCAGTTGACCTCAGATACATCGAAACCATCGAGGGTTTTTTTTATGATATTAGGACTGTCTTACAGTTTAATATCTACTGCTTTATTACGTTTTATAAGAAAGTTTTTATCTTACGATAATTACATATTTTTAAAATGTATTTATCTTGATACCCCGTTAGTCGAGTTAGTTAGTTAGTGCGGGTGCCTAACGTATCGCAGCGCGAAGGGGGTCGGATTCGATTCCCGACAGGAACAAGCATGTATGTGATAAACATAGAAGTCTGTATTTCTTTGTTTGATCGTTTATTAAATATATTCGCAGTTTTTGTAATGTGTAATTCTATTTATTTGTATCGTTGTCTAACACCCTTAACACAAGCAAATAATTATGCGTTAGAACAATTTGTGTAATTTGTCAAGTGATATTATTATTATTTACTATTATTTTTTAAATATAAATAGCTCATTAGCTGTATATTTCATTAAACATTCACAAAAAATGCCCTTTTCATAGGTAATATAAATAATAATACAGATAAAGATAATTTATTACAACGGTGTGTAACCCGCCTTATTCGGTTGATAATTTTTAATATAAACGTTATTATGAATGGACTAGTTAGTTACATGTATAGCAATTTTTAATACAATAAACCAAATATGAACTTTAATACATTATGATAGAGTTCAAAAACCATTGCCTGTGTGTGACGTAGTGTCGCGCGTCGTGTCAATGACCTTACACTAGACCTAGGACAACTAGCAATTACTACTAGTACCCAACTATGTATTAATATTTATGGAATTTGCTCAGGAATGTGATATTTTTATCTTATTTTAACTTCTGTCTTTCTAACAAAATTTGGGTTACAGTTGTTTGGAGGGTTATCCATTATTTAAATATTTTTAATGTGGCTAACTAATTAGTCCTATAAGATTCAAATTCGTAAAAAAAATAGTAATTTTTTTGTCAGAATAATAATCGATATAAAATAAAATTCAGATAAACTAGTATCCATTTCATGCTGAATATCTGAATATTTCCTGAAATACTTTATAGGTATGGTTCAAATAAGAACATTTAAATACAAGTAAATCTATTTCAAAATATAACTCTAAAAAACTAAAACAAGCAAGTAGGTAATTATAAAATAACTATCAGTTACAAACCAAAGTGTTCTAAACCGCGTGTTTATACTCGTAGGTTAGAAGTAAACTAAACAAGAATGAAGAATATTTCTCCGTGAAACTACTGTGACCATGACCGAGAGTATTGACCTGTGGTTCCGACGCTTGGAGCTATGTTGGCCTAGGTTAGTGCTGACGTGTACACGCCAATCTTTATGTGGCGGTTTTTTATATATGCGACTATCATCATTTATGACTATTATTTTATGTTTCCAATGGTACTTTCACTACGATTAGTATTAGTATCTTTAAGAAATACTTGAACATTATTGGAAACAATATAGCTTATATACAAGTATGTGAGAAATTTCTTTCACTATTTTTTTAAGTGGAGTGGGGATATAATATTTTTATTAATTATCTTATTGGAAACAAAGAACAAGGGTAGTTACGAATAGAAAATACTAACAAGTTACATACCATTTAGGAAATAATTAATTTCATTTAATGAAAATGACTGAAATGTTATGATTGTTTATTTAAAATATATATATATATGATAAAAAAAGGAATAAAACTTACGAATAGCCTCCTGGTAGCCCACGTGACGTCACACGTGCGCCGGCGACGATGTGTACATGTACTATGCACTAGATATTTAAACTATCAGATAATTAAATTTATATAATATTATAGTTAAAAGTTTTAATGATACTTGTGGAGGCAACTGAATCTAGTTATTAAATTTTTTCAGAGTTCGCGGCGTCCGGGACGCGCGAGGTCTCGGGCTCCACTGCGCATGCGCGGGATCGTCGCCAGAGAAATTACGTCAGTCGCCACCGCTCGCGCACCCCTTTCTTTTTTTCCCGTAATTAATTTCTTGCAAGATTTCGGCGTTGTTTTTATATTGCTGAAATAGTTTTGAGTCGCGTGTTTGAATTTGATGACGATTTAGGCTTTTGTTTATTTATATACTCGTCGATTGATGACTTGAATACCTTGAAATATACATTTGATGAAGAAAGGATATTGCAAATACGGACTTAATATTTTGAAGACAGTTTTAAATATAATATTTTATAATATATCCTTACGAATTATGAATTAATTTACAACATTAACCACTTAGAATCTTCTAAGAGCAAAAATTTCTAATACATTTTTCATATTTCAAAATGGACGCTGCCTTTCCCGCTGCAGACGATCCCGGTTACCTGCGGCTGTACACACATACATACACGCACGCACACAGACAAACACCGAGACGTGACACAGACGTGCTCCTAATGCCGCCGTGAAATTGAGTGCATAACGTGGCACGTGAGTTTTCTATGTGCCTTGAAAATTATTGCATCTACTTACAAGAAGTTAATTTTATTAGCATCATCTTTCTAGTTCTATGATATGATAAAACACATTTGATTAGGTTTAGTGTTTAGAAAGTTGCACGCAAATAAACATTTATATTTTTATATTGTCTTGTAACGTAATATTGTCATGAATTTGCCGGTTATCGAAATATGAGATTGAAACGTGTTAACAATTTGGTAATCAATATCTTGAAATGTATCTAAATAAGCCACAATATTATGTATGGGTATACTTGTGAGAGGTCTATACCATTAGCAAAGTATTTTGGAACAATTTTAAAGTAGGAAATAAAATTTCTCTTAGCATTTACAAAAAGTAATGAGTTTAAAATTTCAACAAGAAAAACATTATTTCTTGCAAAAATATAACTTTTTTCATAAGTAAACCATTTAAGAAAATCGAATCAATAATTTAGTATAATAATAACAATATAAATAAATATATTATTAAATGTTAATTGCAAAGTTCAGCAGCGTCCCTATAGCCACATCCCGCGTGCTAAGAAAGTATAAATAAAACATAACCATCGTTCGGTACCAACTTAGGGACGTTGCCCGCGCGCCGCTGTGTGCGTGCGTTTCGACACTGCGTGTGTGAGTGTGTACAACTCAAGTACTGGCATCGGTAGGCTGTTACATAGACACGAATATATTTTATAAATTATTATTTAGTTATTATATAAAAATATATAATCCAAAATAGGAACAAACATATTGATAGTAAAACTTTTCTTCAGAAATATAATGTAAAATACAAATAAAAGTTATCATATATATAATCTATCTAATATTTTAATATATAAAGATAATATTTAATATTTAAAATAAATGTAAATGTTATGTTACATGTCGGTGTGAGTGGCGGCCTGCAGTTGCTCGGTTCTCTATGTAAATATATGGTTCATTATTTTATATTATTACTAGCAACATTTAGTTAATTTATAAATAATTATTAAACTATTATTTTAAATAGAAATAGGTTTAATTATAATTAAAAAATATTTTTTTTCCTTTATCTGTCGACAATTCATATCAAAAAGGGTTAATAAATCAGTACTTTTTTTCTAACCTAAAATCTGAAATTAATAATCTATCAACAATCCTAGTTTAAATCATTATTAGATCGCTTATTACTATACCCATTCGCAGTTCGGTTATTTTATATTTACTCAAAATGCTGTTAGTAGTTTGAAACTTTGTTAACAAGAAAATATTATTATAAGTTTCTTAAGATATATTGATGATCAGGTGATTTTATAGATTAGAACTTTGAGACCTTCCTATCTACCTGCTTACCTACCTATCTATCGGTATAGGTTCTAGATTGTTAACTGCAGCACGTATATAAGGTGGTGCCACCGTCTGACGGAAGGTCACCGTCGATTAGCTAAAATTACCATTTCTCACGATATTCGGAAACCAAAACCCAACTATTCCCTTCCCTGCCTCCCACTCCACCTCCCTCCCTAACCCTTCCTCAGTGCATATCTGAAACTCACTGTTTAAATGTCCACTTAATTTTCAACAATAATATTTAAATTTGAACTAAATATAGAATGTAAAATAAAACACTAAACTGATTTGAAGTCGCGACCTTTGGGAAACCGTTCCGTCACTCTGCCACTTGAGCTACCGTATCGCTTATATAATATTATCATTAATATTGTGATCATCCATCCATCTATTTATCAGCATTAGGTATATAGTTTTATTTCAACGATGTACTAAATTATTATTTAATTATTTTTTTACGGTGTCAGTTTTATAATGTAGGTATACATTCGTAGGTATATGGGCATGCTAAGGGGGCAAATCAGATTTCTTAAATATATTTTTGTGATTTTGAAGTTGTAATTTGAATATTCTGAGTATGTTTTAACAATGAAATATCAAACGCTGGTGATTTATCTTTGCCGAATCTCGCTTGTAATGAAGATTTTAGACTGTAGGTAAAGGGTTTGCTACAAGTTTTACTAGAAAATTGTATTTGTTTATAACAAACAATAGTTTATAAGATGTCACAGAAATGTGCTGATGATGCAGACTGTAGGTACTCGTAACATCGGTGTGGCGGTAAATATGTAAAGAAATATTAAGATATCCTCTAGTATCTGATAAAAACTGCTCAATCTTCTGATGGGTGGTCCGAAGTTTGAATCAGGATTACAGATTCATTTTATGTTTCTCTGAAATATAAAAATAATATTATCATGCTATATATGAAAGAAGTATAATTTCTCAACCTAGCAAATACATTAATAATCAAACAAATATTATAAAAACAATACACAATAACTATATAAGTGTAGGAATGTCAATAATTTCCGCGAAATTCTTTTGTATCCTAAATGAATCAAATTCCATCATTTAATTATATCAAGTATCCAATGATTCTCACGTTCATAATAAAGCGGACGAGGCACGCCGGGGCAAAAAGTTGTCTTTAATAACTTCTAATAAGAAAACTGGTTCCGGACAGACCAGACTCCCTTCGTTAGATACGAGTTTGCAACTTAGAATGTACTAGAAATAAATGCATTTTACATCCATTTAAGTATAAAAAAAATATTAAAAATATTAAAATAATTTACATATTATATTTTATTTTGTATATCTTATTAGGTTGTGTCTGTGGCGTTATCCCAACAGATATAATAACCGCACCCAAGAGGTCACCGTCATGAAGTCATTTATCTTAATTTTACAAGATTAACCTTAACCTACCCCCAGGTAGGTTAAGGTTAATCTTGTAAAGATATCTATACATATAGATATTTTGTATTATATATATAGATATTTTGTATAGATATCTATAAAGATATATTTTTAATTTCAGCAAGAATGCAAGTTATTTAAAATAGCTTCATCAAGTGATTTTTTTTACAAGTGACAGATTTAACTAAAAATAATAATATTAAAGAATATCCAAATAAAAGACCGCTAAGATTCTAATAAGAACTAAATGAATACCTAGGTATTTGGTTAATTATTTATTCTAATTTCTGAGTATTTTCAGTTTGCATGTAGCAATATTGTTTCCAATGAATGGGGCTCCCGTTTAAATATAACGAAAGATAAAAAACAGACGGCTTATTACAATATAATATATTATTAAATACAAACTTAATCAGATAATGTTTCCACTTTATTCGCTTTAAACCAACTTGTATTTATTTTAAAATTGATTTATAAAAGAGCGTCATTTTATTATAAGCTAAACTATTTGATCTCGATTATATGTTCGATTTATTATCTTTAAGACCCTGAACTCTTAGAATGCTGCGCCTGCGCAGCATGAATTATTAAAGAGGCGACAAATATACAATAAAAGCTAAATCTTTTGTATTTATAGATTGTATTATTACACCTATGGTAAAACAAAACTGTTGGATTTACTATTTTTTTATAATTAGCACATTTATAATTATAATTTACAATTAATCTTTGGTTTTAAGTATCTATCTCAAGTATAAATATGGACTGAAATATTTACAGTTTCATGTAAATAACTGAACGTATTTTATTGTAAGTATAGACTATAAATACTATAAAGATAACTTGTGAGATAGGTTCAGTTGTTTTATGCTATTACTTTGTCCAATTTGTTTTAAAGCAGGCTTGCTCAGCCTTTGGCGACTGAATAATAGCATTTTGTAAAATATTTGATTCAGATAAAGTAGCAACAAGATTTGAAATCACCTTTAAGTTCAACGACTCACATTGTTTCCTCTGTTTCCGCGTTCCTATATACAACGCACTATTACTTTGTAGTATTTTATTGCATCTAATATAATATATAGATATATATAGATGTAAGAATGTAGCTAAAAAAATATCCACCATCTTGAATATGCGCGGGAACGCATTGGCTGCGTTCAATAAATTGACAACTGCCGTATAAGGCTATGACGCTCGTTAGATTCTGTTCAAATTGCTACCGTTGTTAACATATAAATGTAATTCTTGTTAATGTTCTTGAGAAAACTTTAAGGGCTTGTACATTTAAATAATGTATTCTAACTAAATTGTTATAGTCTTAAACGGATATTATTTCTTAATTATTTGTCTTGATAATAAAACGCAAAGTACATCCACGTATTTTTTTTATTATAGAAATTGAATAATGTATATATAACGCCTTTTTTAACTTTAATAAAGGCGGAAGTGTCCTGAACCTATGTACTTATTTTTAATTATATAATATTCAACAAGAAAAGTAAAATAAAAACATCAGTGCAAGAAGCTGTAGAATCTCTACTCAGTAATCAGTCCAATTTTGATAACAAGATTTAATTTCATTCAGTCTTGTCAGAATTAGACCTTTAATAGATTTAATCCCAATCTATAAGTTTTAGTTTCAAAATACATAGTGATTTTGAAAATAATTTTACGACTCGATATGACTTCTTTCTTGTATCATTAATTATCAACCATTACATAGTCGTCTATTTCGCGTCGTCTAGATTAAAAAAAAATAATATTAATTTAATATCTGTGAATTATTCATATTATATTAATTTTATATCTGTGGATATAAAACCTATCAGAACATAAAAATAAGTGGTGATATTTAATTTATTACGTCCAGTTTCAAGCACCGTTGTAAAACAATTTCCCTAAAGGGAATATTATCTAAATAGCTCAGTTTAAAATGAATTATTACAATAAACCATTATTGCCACTAAACTCATTTATGTACAGTTATCTATGAACTAGTTACAACTTTCATTCTTACAGTTAAAATGGAAGATAATATAAAAAAACTAAACTCTTTAGTCTAGAATAGAAATCATGTAAAAGAGTTCGTTTGTTTAATCAAATTTGTAGTTGCAGATTCTTAATGTTTAAAACAACTTTCATGTTATTTTCGTAGAATTTGTTTTCATTTTCTGAATCTTTTAAAGTAATATCTATTAACATTTCGAATAATATCATTTAAATTGAATTCTTCATTAAGGAGAGAAATACTGACTTAGGTTCCAGGATTCAATTTGGTAAAAAGTCTCATAAGCCACATATTGTGCGATCTTAAGTAATTCTAACAATTCATTTAGGATCTCTAATGTTCCTGAGGAAAGCGGAGTTGGAGGAATGTTGTCCCTGTCTGCCAACGTTTTTGCTCACCACTGTTATTGACCAGGGCTGGAGCACTCGCCAGAAGTCCCAATAGACTTCCACCTTTTAAGAAATTTAAACCTTATTTTATATAGATTTACGTTAATTTTTCTTTGACAATAGGTCGTGTTGTGTCCTCTTCTAAAATTATTAGCTGGTACATTGACGGTCAGGGTTCTTAGCGACGCTGGAACAGGTAGAATGAAGGGACGTGATGGCGGTAGTTCATGCGATTTTGCTTTATTCGCGACACTTGGTCGTGGCTTCTCGATCAGACACAGTTCTTGGATCGAATTACAGCGAAACTATATATATCAGAGCTATATTTAGCTAATTATATAGATTTTATCTATTTTTTAATAAGTTTTGAAACAGAATCTATACCCAATAACGCAGAATTTATGCCCAAATTAACATACTGATGCTGTAAGGCGTTTGATCTCTATTTTACTATTACTTAATAAATAAATCGTAATAAGATAACTTCATATGATGTAATATTTGTCAATTATGTCACAGGCGCGTGAAACGAGTGAATCTGCGAATGGCAGACAGGTTTGAGCGGCCTTGAGGAGAAATGCCTGCGCCTGCGCCGTGTTCGGCGAAAGTTACTGACAGCCACTGTTCACACACACATTTGCAGTATTTTGCCGCGCTTTTGAAGCAATTCGGCTAGATTATTTTAAAACCTGCGATCACCGTCTTTATTTTTTTCTATATATTATGTATAAGGTAATACTTTAAAAGTAGAGCATTAATAAAAAATATTATGTATTACTTTCTGAATTACATTCTGAACTTGTACATACCGGAATTTTTGCAATCAAAAGTTACTTAGCGAAGGATTACAGAAATAATTATCTAGTTATATTTTACTTTTTAGCATTTCATGGAAATTATTAAGTATTATTATTATACTGTATGCAAATACGTGCTATAAATAATGAAAACAACTTACAAGAATTTAGTAAAAGAATATATAATGTATACGTTGGAATTTTATTTCTACTTCAATCGCTAGATCTCATGTTATAAGTTTTTAATATTATTCATCTAATAACTCAGAGATTCTAAATTTTAATTTACTCTCAAACATATAAGGTTTCTACTAGTTACTAAAGCTTTTACATTGTAATATGTATCACAGATGTTATCAATATGCTCTCCAAATAAAAAAAAAAACTAAGAAGGTGTTTGGTGTTTTTTAAGTGAAACTAATTCTTAATTGAGATATTGTTTTAGTAACTTCTCAAGTACTGTTAAATAATGAATAATTTTATCGTGTTTTAAACTAGAATCATTACACTTATTCTAACTTTTTCTCTGCCCGACGCAGAAATATACCGATTAGAAAACCAGTCCTAGGACGTTGCTCTCTGCTTCTTAGAGACCTTCTCCACTCCACTCAAATCCATACAGCCTTAATACTAAGAAGGTATTAGTTAGTACATTTAAGATTAGTGACTTGTAGAGACGTTTTCCTTTTTATTCAATAACGTTTTTACTATAAAGTAAATAGTTAATAACGTTATTTTCGTTAACGTTGCACAGTAATACGTTGGCAGTAATACGAATAACGGAAATAAATTACAATTTTGTGGTGTCGCTATCTCTAATTAGGAACGTTGCCGAGAGCAAGGTTTTTGGACGTATCGAAAAACGTTGGCGCCAACGAAAACGTCAAAATTGTTCACTGAATGTTCTAAACCTCTAACTTGAGGTAACGTGTATCCACAAGTTCATCTTTACAAGATGCAAGTCACATGTAAAAGTTACTTAAGTCATAGCTGTACTGTAGTAGTGTAGTGGGTAGAACCGGTGAAGTAGGATGCATTGACATCGCTCAAAAGCAGATATGTTGTTTAGACTAGGTTAGGTTCTATGTACCTAGGTCTTACGTGTATAAGTATTACGTGATTGGAATATAAAGAATGGTCAGATAAAGATTTCATCTTAATTACTTAATAAATGGTTGTTTTATTTTAGGTTTTTTTTTTGGGTAAATAATAATCTAAAGTAACACGTAGTTATGTTAGTAAAAAAAATGTAATTAATGTATTAAACACTTACTACACTACTAACTACATAACTCTCTACTTTGTTAGAAAGGTCAAGGGTCGGGAAGTTGAGTCGCTGACATTTGACGTCTAGTTAAAAAAGCAACCTTTACATGCCTTAAAGAGACAGGCAGGTGTTATAATAACCTCGAGTAGTTATATTTATTGATCAAAGCTAAATAAAACTAGGTATTATCTTAGTTTTTTGACCTCGTTAGATCTATTTGAGTTTAGGACTTCTAGTTAGCTCGACCCTTTGAAATAACGACATAATCTGTGAAGATGTTCGGCCAAAGGTTCCTAGGATTCTTTTTTAAAACACCTTCATACATAGGATTATTTCTGATATCCATTGGTAAGATGATTACCATCAGGACCGTCTGTACGTTTCTCATAACACCAATAATAAAAGAACATATTTAATTGCTTTATAATATAGGTCAGTTATTGAATGATTTTAAATTATCATACAATTATTATACAGAGTAGGGAAGCCAGACCAAAAAGTGTTCATCGAGAAAAAGAGATAGAAAATGAATGAAGCTATCTGTCTTTTTGTGTGATTAGACCTCAGAACAATATGCTTTAGTTATTATTCTGTGGATAAGACAAAGACAGGTATTGGACTCCTATCTTCCATCTTTTATTATTTGTTAGACAGGCACAGTGACAGGCCGGTCTATGGTTCTCACACATGCAATAGATTGGGATAGGTAGCCTGATTTGCTTTTTCTTTTTTTTCGATGGACACATTTTAGGCTCATTTTCCTACTCTATGTATAATAACGCTATGTATAAAAACTATATGGGAATTACATTACACAATGAATCGATGATATTTCATGTTTTATTTTTTTATTGACATTTACGTCAATTCTTGACACAAGTTTGACCAACTCAGACCATAGAGATATTATACATATATTAATTCTATGAATCAGACACTTGTAAATATATTATATTTATTAATTTATATCTATTGGGATTTATGTTATTGTTAATAATGTGCAATACATTATTAACTAAAATATTTAAAAATGGATATTAATTTTAAAATAGCAAACATATTGTAGTGTGAAAATCTTATAAATTTAATTAAATTCACCTTTTAAAGATATATTAGTCTGTATTTTTAATAAATGAATTTAATTAGGACAAATTTCAAAGAAATCTAAAAACGGTGTAATTTACTCATTTTTTAAAAAAAAATAAAGATTCAACAAAAACAGTTTTTTATTATAACAAGTAGCAAATACGTCCTATAGTTTATTGTTTCTTGTATTTATTAGATAAATGGACAACTTACAGAATAAAAAACTAAGATCTATCACAGTTCGGTAAACTCAAGACCATATTTGTACATTGATAGCTGATAAAGATTTCATCCACTATGAGATACGCTATAAACGATTTGATTGCTTTATCTTATAATATTAAATATTGTTATTAAATATAATTGTAGGTCTGACCGCTTTTGTCGTGTTGTGGTTTTCTATTATTTAATACTATTTTGTTTCGAATATAAGAAGTTTCTAAAATTATCTTATTTAAAGTTATGAACGGGTTTTTTTAGATTATTAATATCCTTTCCATAGCATACCGTGACATATCTTGACATATAAGCTCATCTTTATTATGCACTATTTCTGCACATCTTGTTTCTCTCATCTTATGTTCTATCGCATCCGTGGCTAGTTTTTAGAGATCCGCAATTATATTTACATTATGAACTAATTTATTACTACCTACAATCATTTCTCTTAATAAATTTCTTTTATTTACAGGTCTGAAATTATAAACTCGATTGTATATATAGATAATATGATTTAAAATATATATATTATTTATTTTATTATAAAATGTAACACAGTTATCTTTATAGACAAAATATTGCTTTTTACTTTCTAACGTGCTCAGAATAACATCTACAAAAGAAACAATTTATGTTTGTTTTAAATTAGCAATTGATTTAAATTCTAAAATGTATTTATAAGGTATACTAGGTACATGCAAATTTAGTGCTACAAATTTAATTTAGTGTTCAAAAATACATACATACGGAACCAGGTAATTCCTCTGGATTAGAATCGTCATGCCTCTGAAGAGGTCTATTTTTCTATTTGCAATGGACCGGTTGTAAGGCATCGTGTGAAAATCTTGAGGTCCAGACTTAACTAACAACGCTTTAGTTTTTTTATAACTTGTGTATCGTAAATATTATTAACTGAAACGTGAAATTATTTATTTTTCTACATTACACGAAATTGTTTCTTAACATTTTCTACGACTGTACCTTCTTTTCTCCCCATTTAAAAAATATTATCCAAAAGGTATTTTTTATTCCTAATTTTGGCTTCAATTGTGTGCAGTCTGTTAGTTTTTTTAATTTTCAGATCAACATTCTTCACAAATAATTATTTATATGTTTAACTTAGTTATTGCTTGGTTAAATAAAGAACGATTGTAACTGCAAATTCATAGTTTAATGAACTTTGTCGTATAATGGGAAAAGATTATAGATAACAGTGAAAGAGATAGTGCCGTATTTGCTATACATATAGTATAGTGATATTAATAATAACTAGGGAAACATTTCATGAGATATTTTTACAAAACATACTCAAATTAGGTAAAAAATACTGAGTAGGTAAGTATCTCCAGCAATACGGACGGAGACTTCAAAACTATAATTTTTAAGGTTCCGTACCCAAAAATTTAAAACCCAACCCTATTGCTTAGACTTCGTTGCCCGTCTGTCTGTCTCCAGGCTGTATCTCAATAACAGTGATAGCTAGACAGTTGAAATTTTCACAGATTATGTATTTCCGTTATCGGCATAACAACAAGTAGGTACTAAAAACAGGTTACAATTGTAGTTTTGAACTAATCTTGCGAACATAGACCTTTCTGTGGTCAAGTGGACTATATCTTAAACTTAGAACCTACAGCTAAAGTATAATAAGGTTGTAACTGAACCAAACATTTTAATTTTATTCCTGTCTGTCTGTCCTTTTATACATTTAAAACATAAACTAATTATGAATTTGGTACAAAAGAAGTTCGTTTCATTTATTGAATTAAAGTGTCCCAAAATATATAATTTTAATTTAAAGTTAATTATTATAATATAGGTACCTGTAATCAAAGAAATTTAAAATTAAAAATATGGTCGTAAGCATAAATCTAGATAAGTCGACTTATATGCCGAAGAGTCCCGGGTTGGATTACTACTGAACTAAATTTCTTCTGTAATACACGAATAAGATCATCGATCCTAACATACACTGATCAGAAATTGGTGAATCTGAAGATTACGATTTTAGAGACAGTTTTTTTTAACTTGAGGGTGACTTGAAATATACCTTAACATGAAAAAGTATGTGTTTTTGAGATGTAGGGGAAATACCAACGATACTTCTAGATATTTATTAATATAGCAACAGAATTAATGACATAAAACGTCATAATTTTTATTATAATTTGCCATAGAATTATAGGCAGGCTTATGAATGTCAATCAGTGTCTGACAAATAATAAAAGAGGGAAGATAAGAGACCCATACTTTATTATATCTAATCACACATGCAAGAATGCAAGAAAGAGACAGATAGGTAAGCCTCATTTGCTTTGTCTTTTTTCGGTTTCTATTTAGTTGTTGGATAATAATAAATGAAAAATATTGTTTTAATAGTTTATTACATCAAATGCATTGCATTGTTGAAATTAATAAATATATTGGTGTGATAGTTACCAGTTACCTTGTATATTAACCATTTATCTAGTATTTATACATAACTTCTATTATATATAAAATGCATACATACATAAAATACAGAATTTAATTTAAATAATAAAAGTTTAAATTAAACAAATAAAAAAAATAACACAAATTTTTAAATTTTATTTAGTATATTAGAAATACGTATGCATTAAATATTTTTTTGATATAAACATTTATTCCATAACTTAAGGAATAATTGAAATAACTTGTTAATGTTTTGATAACAATATTATATTGGAAGCATGGTATCTAAACGGAATTAACGAAAACAAGGCATTATAAATTTGTACATAATAAGTAAAAAAATAAAAAATCTTGTCTTTGGCTAAATATAAGTGCAAAACTCGAACAGATTGTACTCACAGGTGATATAAAATGAGTTTTTATTTAGATTAAAACACTTAAAAATCAAATCACTGGTGCATATTATTTAAAACGATAGCAGAGATTTAAAATAGCACCAACATTAAATATTAACGAAATTGACAGGGAACATTTAACAACTACCAACACAGATGCAAAGGAAATGGCGCTAAAAATGTTTGACATGTAAATAATTTTGACACGTTAGTAAAGAGATATGATTGTTTTATTCGCACCTTATTATAATCACACATACTTAAATATTAATATACATTTTAGTGATTATGTGAACAGATATGGTATATTTCTAATATTATAATATGGTAACATTTATTGAATTATATATTAGTCTGAACGTCATGCAAAACTTATTCACAAATTATCATTTACTATAGGCCTACCAACTTAATCACTCAAAATATACCAACGATTAAAGTCAACACATGTTATAACGTAACTATAACTTAATAAACATTATAAACGTACCTAATTTTATTTGGTCTCATTTTAGTAACAGTTTAACAGAAGATAAAAATAATATTACTATAAGATCTACAACAAAATCTATATTTATGAGCACTATTTTTAGCTGTCAAAAACTAATACTGATGTTCATAGGAGCGCGTTAAAGCTGTCAAGAGACTTATTACGGTGAAAATACTCTAAGGCTCCTTAACAATGTGGCTAGTACATTCGCCAGGCATTCTGCCCTCAGGGCCAGTTGACCTTCGAGGGTGGACGCCGTGTCCGGTCCTTGACCTTGGTTATTTTTAATGTTGTGATCGTGAATGATCTGCGCCATTTCTGCTCCTGCCAAGTCCTTAAACGCCGCTGTGACGTCATGGACTCGAAGGACCAAATTTCTAGTTTGTAGGGGCGCGGATGTGTGCTTTCCTAGAGCCTAAAAGAAAAAAAGTTTTTTTTTAATTTTGATTGTTTTATACTATTGAAGTAATATTAGATTCATTTAATTATTCTTATGTTACCTGTGCCAAATCAGTGAGTCGCCTCAGCGGGGTGAGACAGTCAGGTAGCGCGGCGGGCGCGGACAGCGCGGGCGCTCCGTCGGGTGCGGCGCCCAGAGCACCCACCAGCGTGCGGGATGCGCCCACCAGAGACACGGCGCATGCCGTCAGCTCCGTGCGGGCACGCTACAAGTCACGACAATTTTGTAAGGCTTGTTGTACAGTACAGTTAAAAGTTTGTTCGAACAAGAGTCCAAATGTCGGCAAAAACTTATATTATGGCATAATTTATATTCAAAAGAAGTGGCCAAATCAATTTATATACGCGTTAGATTACTAAAAGTTTTGGCACTAAATTAGAATTATTAGAAAGTGGTCGGCTTAAAATGAAATGATAAATATACGTGGGTGGAAACCTACAAAAAAACATTTACTCCTCGAGCTGCATACCTGAAATTTAATTTCATCGATATCCTCTCCCCCACCGTGTGCGTGCTGGTGTGAACACTTCTGCGCCACCTGGTGTAACCTCTGCAGCAGCCCATCGACGGCTACTTCCGTTTTGCACAACAAGTTCTCAATCGAGACATGTCCGTTGTTACCAGATTGAAACTCTGGAAATTTGACTGTCGGTGGTGATGGTGGTGTTGGAATATCATCAATTACGTCTTCTTTGAATCTGACATGATTCTGAACCTTTCCCGTGGGGCTCGCGCTATCCCTTCTGAGGGGTTTGCGTTCGGAAAGAGGAGGACTGAACATCCTCTGCTCGCCCACTGGGGCTTCGTTTAATAAATCAGGGCGATTATTGAATCGACGGTTCATTTGAGGTGAACACAACGATAGAGCCATGGACATGTTTTTATTTTTCAATATTGTGCTTTTTGTCTCCGAATTCGATCGTACATGACGACTTTGTAGCGTCAACGAATTATTTTGTGATGATCTCATATTCTGAGATTCGTCATCGGTTAATTTATTTTCGTTTTCGAGATTGCGGTAAGTATTGAGATTTCGGTGGAAATGAGGTGAACCGATACTAGCTAGCCGCTCGGTCGTCCGAACGGGTGATAGTTTCTGGGAACTCTTCAATCGGAGGACTTCAATACTGGGAACTGGGGGAAGGGGAGGTTTTTTTGGAGGTAACAATAAAGGCGGGGGAGGTGAAAGTATTCTATTTTCTATTCGCGGGGGAATTTGAGGTGGGTTATGCGCTCCTTCGTTCATTTCACAAACCACTCTGTAATTTAACTTTCTATTATTTAATGTATTAAAATGATTGCTTGTAAATTCAACAGCACTCAGTTCATTGTTAGGACACGTGAACGAATTAGATCTAGGTCTTGGAGCAGGCGTCGGTGGAATTTTTGGTGGACGCTCGGGAGGTTTTCGAATTTCACTGCTCTTTCTTCTCGGAGGAGGTCGTATTTCACAAACGTCAGGCATTGAGTCTGAATTTGTCATCTTACTTTCAATCTTCTCTGTTTCGTCACTATTATCATCGCTTTTATTTTTTTCTTTACTACAGCAAGAAAACATGCCTTTTCTTTCCACGGTGGGATACTCAATAACATGTGCGTTGCCGTTAGATTGTTTATCTCCTAATGTACTCTTTCTTTTGTTTTTGGGAGAATCAGATTTATTTTTATCTTTTAGCAATAGACTATTTCTAGCATCACTTAGCTGTTTTGATGCAAACATATTTCTGATTTCACTTACACTTAGAATTCCTCTTACTATATCACCATTGGATGTTTTTACTCCATTAGACATCTGTTCATCTTTGATATCACTGAATTGGTTTTGATTAACATAACTAACTGAGTCTGTATCTAGTGAAGTCGAATTTGAACAAGGCGGTGGTGGTATTATATATGACATTATTTCTTCTGGAGTTAATTCTATTGCTGGAGTAATTTTAACTATTGGCGGTTGTATAGTAACATTAGCAATAAATTCCTCTAGATCATTACTTTTAGGACTATTGTCATTTATAGTTTCCTTATCATCAGCAAACGAGGGAGGTACGATTGGTAAAATTTGAGGCACTTGAGTAGCACAGTCTAGTTCATCAGGCGTCTGTGGTGGGGGTATTAATGTTAGATCTATAAGCTCGGCGTCATTATCGACTAAGCTCTCTTGGTAATAATAAGGAAACTCAGCAGCATTATCTTCTCTATTGCTTTTTTCTCTAAGTTGTTTTAGGTATTCTTTTAAATTTGATTCTTTTGTATCTAAAGTAGCATCTGGACTGTGTAAGCCAAAACTAGTTCTAACAACTTTATTGGTTGATTTGTTTTGGTGTTTGCGTATTGGACTACTAGTAGGTGTGTATGACGAGTCATTATCGCTTTCAGAAAAACCAACATCATTATTGAGAGCTAGTAAAGCGTCTGTAAATCCACAATTATTAAGTATTGCACTAAGACCTTGAGATTGTCTTTGAGTTAGATCAGTGGTAGTAAATTCGTTCTGAGTTTCAACATTAACGCCATTCATTCCTTGGTTAATAGTTTCAGTCAACAGCAGTAAGGAGTCACTATGTTTAAGAATTCCTGGCGCATCATCAGCAGCAGACATTCTACTATTATTCGACTCTGTGTCACTCTCTAGATTATCTACGCATGTTTCTTTACCAACTAATTCATCTCTAAGAACGCCATTATAACCACTATCATTAAAAACATCACAGTTTTCAGTCAAATACTGTTCAGAATTTTGTACCACTTTTTGCATTTCCGCCACCCTCCGTAGTACTGCCTCGTTCTTCGCTTCTACTAACCGCGGGTTGCTTGCGTTTTCTAACAACTCCATAGATAAAACACTTTGTAAATCAAAGCCCATACCGTCATCGAGATAGCAACTATCGTTGGGATCAAAGAGACGGAAATCTTCATTTCTTTTACATTTTTCGAAATGTATATCATAACCGAGTAGACCCTGTTTAGAATCATAGTCAACTAGAGGACTGGAATTGTTACTGTGATTTCTATTTGCAATGCTGGTATTCATGTTGGGGTCTAGACTAGATTTCGTCTGATCTGGTGTGGAATGATACGGCGGAGGCATACTAAATATAGCATAAAGTTTCTTCGTTTGAATTATGGGATCATCGTAATGCAAGTAACTCCATTTTGTTGGAACCACATTGTGTTGTGATAAGTATGGTGGCGCTGTAAAATAAGAAACAAATGTATTTTATATGTAATCATAAAATAAAATAATATACAAAGAGTCTTGGTATAAATTATTAAATTACCAGTATCTTCAGTTACAGGTTCCCTCTCCAATTCTATATTTAGCTCTCGACCCGTCGCCAGGCGGTAGTAACTGAAAGTTTTATATATTTTTTTAAAGAAGTCAAGATTTATTATATTATCTATTTCACAAAACATTATTCAATTAACTCAAGCTATTACAGTCTACAAAAATGTATTTGAAGTCTTTAAAACAGAACATCATTCCTCACCCCGCAATGACAAGCGGCATCTCAGCGGCGTCCCGCTCGTCCATGAGCAGCGCCAGCACGCGGTCCCGGGCGAGGAACACGGCCGCGTCGGAGCACGCGCCGCCCGACGCACGACGCACGCGCACGCACTCCACCTCCTCCATTGACGCTATGGGTTGCGGCTGGAACGAGTGCGGTCGAACTATGACTACTATGAATATTACGGTCCGAAAGCGGCGTTGTCTAACAGATTGATAACTGAGAGACATGGGAAGAGATCTGATCATCCTCAACTAATTGTAGTACTCCAGTACTACCGATAGTAAGAAATCCATCTCTTATTTTTAATAGGTGGTATATCGGCGTGACTACGTCTTCCACTCACCACGGAGTTGTTCCTGCCCACTATCTGGCTGAGTCCGAAGCGCGGTGACACGAGCAGCACGCGCTCGGGTCTGGCGCTGCTGAAGCACTTGGCGCCGTAGCTGGGCAGCGCGCCCACCGTGTCTAGGTAGTGCAGCTTGGCCTAGACGAACGGTTATATTTATAAGTATTATACTTATATAACGATAAGAGACGGATGGACGGTAACGGTGTACGAATGTTACAGTAACAGAAGTTACAGATGAACAATGATACGAAAGAAATGGGACTTATTTTTTAGTTTGTTGCCATAGTCGTTTGAAACACGTAGCTATAATTGAAAGTTGGGGGAAGTTTTACAGCTAATCTTATGTCGATAAGTACGGTATCAAATAGACTTTCTTGACACCTCCATTTGACGTACACAAGTGATCTCAGGTAGTGATCAAAAATGGAGCATACTTAAATAAATAAATATTGTTCCCTTAATATTGGTAACAAAATAAACAAAATTGAAATACTAGACTTAATTATTTCAATTTCAAGAAACTCACAAAATTACCCAATATCAGTGCCTTTTTTATTTTTGTGATAGCCCATTGGTATCTATTATCTATCTGGTAGATCAAAATATTTTACCTGTAGCTGGGTGAGGTGTCGCTGTCCGCCCGTCATCTGCGCATTGAGCTTGAGGAAGTGCGCTATCAGTCGCCTCAATTCCTTCCGCTTCATACTCTCCAGCAGACTGCTGGAAACGAACCGCTCCAGACCGAACTCTCGTCTGGAATCAATAATTTTTTAATTATTTATTTGCCAAAAGAAGATAAACATAGATATAAGAACAGTTCACCAGAACTCACTCGACAACTTTGACAGTAAGCTTGGCGGGCGCCATGTTGTGCGCGAGTGCGTGTTGGTGCACGTGCAGCGCGGCGAGGCGCAGCGCCACGTCGGGCTGCAGCTCCGGCGCAAAGCGGTCCTGCGCCACGTCGTTGCAGCACTGCAGGTAAAGGTAGTCCAGCGCCACCAGGTCGCGCTGGGCCAGCTCGGCCGCGGACGATGGCATGAACACCACGCGGAAGAGACACCGCATCTTGTGGGAACCGGGACGGGCTGCGATCTGGAAATTACGATATTCCTCACTATTAAGGTTTAATTAAATAAAAATGGAAACCGATCCAAGCGAGTCAAATGCCCTAATAGTTTCATTTCAATATGTTCTACACAATTCCTAGTATTGTATTGCAATCCTGAACATAAAGGCTTTTTCTTTCTTTCTTGTGAAATAAACTGAATGGTGACTGAAACACTCACCCTGGCCAATGATTCTTTGGGGTCCAACAGAGTGAGCTTATTCCTTCTCAAGCTCTTCACATGTTCCACTACCAAACTAAAGTGTTCTTCGGCCGTGATGCACAGTTTGTCCTTCAAACTCGTCACCACGTCCGCTACAGTAGTGGTGGCGTCATATTTAAATGATTTGGTCTGACCGTTTTCTAGGAACACCTTGAGAACATTAGCCATAGGTGGAAGACAGAGGTCGCCGAGGGAAAAGGCTGATGGCTGAAAACAACAGTGTCTAGGTTATGGTATGATAAGAGTGACACAATGAGATCAAAATAAAAGGACTATGTAATCAAAGTTGAATTGGTTAGAGTGAAAAAAAAAATAAACAATATTTTATACCAGAATATTTGCATAACAATTTAAATTTTAATATTTTAATGACAGATATTTTATCAAATGTAAACAATATAACACATCAAACTGTGGTAACCTCAATCTCTTTTTCTTTTTTAATGTGGCGGAATGGCATACAAAAATGTCACCATTTGACTTTCTACAAATGAACCGTTGCTTCAGAAATTTTAAAAGTGAACAAATGGAATGATGACTACACTTAGAGATCTAATCAAACAATCATAAGGTTCGCATACGCACAGGGTACATCGGGGCTCCATTCAGCTGGACCGAATCAGCAAACCTAACCCTCGGCGGCCTGGCCCGAAGCCGTGCCCGCTTGGCCGCGGAGAGGAAGGCGGATTTCCTGGCGCGGTCTCCGCCTCGCGCCGGCTGACACACGCGCAGCGTCACCCGCCCCGAGCACGCACGCACCGCCGCTATCACGTGTTCACGCGCTGATGCACTTACGTCTTCACCGTTCACGCATAGGATCTGGTCACCCGGTTCCAGCTGATCAGAAACAAAGTTTTAGTGACCTGGACAGCTAAAAGAAAGATGATTTCGATGTCCCACACAGGACCAATCTTTCTATGATCCACAGATTGTTGTTCCGAGTCTAAGTGAACTTTGTATTATACATTTCTGAAGCCGATACAGATATAATATAATCTCCAATACATGCAATGCATCATATATGCATTAATACTGCAAATTTATGACCAAAAATATTGTGATTTCCATAGTTAACATTTTAACACACCTTTTCGATTATTTTGCAGTAATTAAAAACAAAATACTTTTAAGGTTAAAACAATAATATACCTTTCCAACACTCGGAGAGTTATCAGTGACGAAGCGAACCAGAACGGGTTTTTCTGACCCAGCGACGAAGCCGAAACCGAGTTCTGGATCCCGCTCCAGAACCACGTCACGAGGAGCTGGCGGTGACTCACAGAAACAGCCATCCGGTGCTACGTAGGTCGTTGTTTTGTTTACATGACTGTAATTCAAGTTTATATATATTGTTTTATATTAAAGGAAGATTTCACTCGTATCTTTTGAAAGCAATTCTTCGATAATGCATCCCCTCAGCTGAACAGTAGCAGATCAGAAGCAGTTCATTAAAAGGTTGATACTTTAAATTTATATAAATTTCAATAAGCTTAACATGGCTATACATGTTTAAAGATATTTTCAGGCTGATACTTTGATAAATAGGTATTAAAATATGTTCTTAATAAGAAGCGAATTAGAATATATCTTGCACAAAAAACTAAACAGTCTACATACTTGATATAATACGATTTTCCCCGGCTGTCCAAGGCCTGCTCCCAGCCGTAAGGTAGATTCTCTTCTTCTGGACTCTCTACATCTCTGATAGGCCAGCTCTCCGCTGGTGGTAGCCAACTGGCCGTTGTGGTAACATGGCTGGAAAACACATTTAGTATTGTTAAGACTAGCACCACAACCTTACATCAAGGTTAAGTTCAACACCACTTTTGAAATTATTTCTTATACCGTATTATTATGACTATAATTAAATATCTTAATAAAAATTGTATCACATGTTCAAAAACAATATAATTGTCATGTATGTACAAAAAAATCTAAACAACAATGTAACAATTATGATATTTTGGATGTTTGAAATAATTTAAAATAAAGACATTATCCACCAGTCTTTATCCCAATTACTTTGGGTCCCACTCGCTCCATTCGCGTCTTCTTGAATAGTTTTCTTTTTTATAAGCCACATACCTACTTAACACTCTCCGTGACTTCTTTTTCATTCTTTCGCATCACTTGGCCTATACCACCACAAACTATAACTTCACATCTTTTATATAAACGTTCCCACTTTCAAACTATCTCTTATTCAACTTCTTTTGGAGAAATAGTATAGGAGCTTATGGTATTGAAAAAAAAAGATCTAAAAAGTGAAAAAATAAGGACCAGATCTTTGCGAGAGATAATATTTTTATAATGTATAATAAATGTTAATACACCCTAGAAATTAAATCCTAGAAATCTTGTATAAGATATTTTATCAACATAAAAGTAAATATTATAAAACTATACATATCTAACAGTTCAGTGACCTTTGCAAGTAATATAGTTCACGGACCCTTTATAATGGAATTTGGTATTTAATTTCAGTAAATGTAAAATGCTGGGAACGTTGTCTCACAAACGTTTAACCACACCAAGGTAGGAATGTAATTTTAAAATCTTTACAATCTTATTTTTAAACTAGGATTAAGCCGCAGCTTCGCCTGTTGAAAGTTTATATGACATGTTTCTTACTTCGATAATAATGTACTTATATAAACTTGTATCGTGGTTTCTGTGGTTTGTTTTTAAATTAATCAGTAATAACAACACAACACATGAAACTACCAAGTATTTTTCCCCCTTTCTTTTTTTATAATATGTATCCTATAATATTCATAGAATATAGTATGCTAAAGAGTGTATTTTATTTAGAGAATTGTTAAATTTTCTTTGGGTTTTTCATTTTTTTTATATATTCTTATTTCTTTAATAGCTATAGTAACTTTCGTGTCTACATTTTAAAAAGAAAAAATGACTGAAATTCCTGAAAAGAAATATTGTGAGATATTTTATGTGATTGGTTATTTATAATTACACATTACACACCCACACGCACGCACGCACATACAAACATATACATACACACTACCCTATTCTTCAATAACTCTGTCAAAGGTTTTCAACTGTAAGATAAAACTACATTTCCAACAATGAGCGCCGCCCCGAGGTGTCTAGTTAATGAAAGCTTCATGAATCGCGACTTCATAAAATTGTCGCTCCTGAAATTCAATTACAAACGCTTTTTACAGACACTTGATATTCGAAACCTAATTTTCTACGTTAGTATATATTTAACGCTGAATATTTGTATTTGTGCATATTTTACTGGCATATATTTTTTGTAAATTGATGCTGTTTGTTATTCCAGTAAAAATAAAAATAAAATTTGAAATAAATATTTGAGTGAAGGTATGCATGACTATTTTAAACTCGGATTGTTAAAAATGTATTCTTGAAGGGAGACGACGGCTTCAGACGGCTTTGGGCAGCTATCTCGAATATTTGTCAAAACTAGGAAAAACGGGTAGACTTTTATGCAATACAAAATATATTTGATAAAATAAAAACCACGGGTGATACAAACTATATACCCTACGTAAATAAATAACCTTATTAAAATGTTTAAATTAAAATTAAAATAATTAAAAATAAAACTAGAATTAAAAAAAAACGATAGTTAGTTTTTATAACAATAATTTAAAACCGATTCTAATTAAGTAAAAGTTTAAAGTATAAAATAAACTAAAACCAAACGGATAAAATTTTTAATTATTTCTAAGTTAATAAAACGCAACTTATTTCGAACTAATTTGGATATAGAACCCACATATAACGGGTTTTATATAAATAAAACTATTAATTACAATCCTTTATATTCTGATAAGTTAAATATACTAAAGTATATCACCGTTCATTTGTATTGAAAATAAACAGGTAATAAATACACCCTCAAATTTCCCCAGGTGCGGAAAAAAAACGAGATACAGATAACACCCTCTCCCTCTGAGCCCGGAGGCATTGTTAGTACTGAAAAGAGATGAAAATATTTTTTCAAACATAAGCTAGGGATCTAATGGCTTTGCAATATTTGTTTCAGACACGATTTCCAATAGTATTGATTCGGAAATCAATAAATGTCGAAGTTTTTGCAAAGACTGCGTTAAATATGAAAAAATATTATTGAGGCAGTGTAAGAAAAGAGAAAGAGAAAGAGAAAGAGAGAGAGAGAGAGAGAGAGAATGACAATTACATCTTCCATATTTCAGCAATACAAGAAGTGTTAACATGTCTTACGAGTTATAGATAGCCCTGCTAGCCAAACGGCGAGCGTTTTGTTGTTGACTCTGTTTCATTGTATGGACATAAGCGGTAGTAAAGTATTATGTTCTGTCAAAACCATACATTTATCATTCTGTTTGAAAATATCTATAAACATGCATAACATGAAAAATAAACGGATACGGGCAGGGATTCGAACCCGCGACCTCTGGGAAACCGTCCCGTTGCTCTACCAATTGAGCTACTGTACCCCTGCTCGTATTGGTTTATTTTTCATAAATTTATCATTCTATTCAACTAGCGTTAACGTCACTTGTCTAGGGTCTCCAATTCGTAATTACACATTCTATTAATTCTATTAAGTCTCATAAAGTTCGATTCAATGAAATCTCTACTTAAATTTTATTTTCAATTACTGAGATTACAACAATCACGAAATATATTATAGCTTGTTAAAAATTATTTTAAGTTCATAAGAAAATTTAACTTTACAAGTATATTTTTTTAAGTAGAAAAACTAGATTACTTCATTGAGATATTATAAAAGTTTTTTACTATCCAAAACCATACTTGAGTGATCATTGACGGATCGAATATTGAGGCGTAATTGGTAGCTATCACGGTTTGACGAAGATCCCTAACATTGTAGCACTTTATAAAAGCTTCCCGAGGGCACAGCTAATGCGTTTTAGGGAAAAATTGTTTCCGTCATGATCCCGAAGGAGAGAACTAATGTCTGCCATTTTGTACATAAAATATTTACAGAAATCATGTATGAAAAGATTTATTGATGTTGGAATCGTTAAAAAAAACTACTATTGCTTTATTATACATTTACTGAAGAAGTTAAATCAACGAAAATCCTCACACAAAGACGCTATTATCGTCCTTTTAGCATAATAATGTCAATTTCCACCAAATTTCCATTGTATCAAGTAGAAAATGCGTTACCAAATATTTGGGTAAGAAGGGTCCTTATCAATTCCTTTTTCAATATGGGTGTCTGGTCAATATATTGCTTTTTTATGTATCCATTTTGATTTTTAGAATATTCTAATGTAACCGAATATAAATGAGATGTTTCAATAATAATGTGGAGAGTCATTTATTTATTTATATCTTTTCAACTTGTGTGTGTCAAATGGAAATTTCAGAAGAGCCTATTTTGATGTCATACTTATCGATATAAGCCCTTCTGTAAATACCAATTTAAAATTAAACTACAAAGTTCCAAGAGCGACTTGGTCTGAGAAAAAGCACACAACAAACTCAGCTGGGTATTTCTATATTGTGATCAGTATTTCCCAAACGTACATTATACAATATTTAGTAAGCAATTCGATGAATTCAATGGGAAGACTCATTATGGTATAAAAACTAAAAAATGCACAAATCTATATATATATATATATATACACACATTATGTATATGCATGCAATGATGAGAGGCATTGATTTACACATGCATATAAAGTGGAGACTTATGAAGTTATACATACGCATAAAATGTGTAACAGAAAGTAATAGAAAAATAAATAACTTTATTTACCCCCTGGATTGTACACGTAATTTGACAGGTAATAAAAACACAAAACTACCTTACCTTATTTCTCTGAGGAGCAAATTTTCAATTCGATAAAATTGAATCCGGACAAATCTTTCTAATATCTATCAAAACATAAATAACGCAGTCAAGACTCGTATAAAGTTTGAAAGTACCGTCAAATTAAATATTTAATCAAAATTTTGTTAGACCCTTTTCGATTATTAAAATAATATTAGTTTATAGAACAATAGAGAATCATTTCTGTTATTGGTACACCAATACAAATTCGGGAGAGACCACAATTGGATGCTGCGGTCAGATCTCCGATTCCGTTTCCATGGCAACCGAAAATGTAATTGGAATATGCTGTTTCTTTTATAGTTTTCTCTAATAACAAATTCCTTTATACACAATTATTTATATAAAGAATATATATATATATAATTAAACAAAAACAATGTTGTTTAAAATGTAGTTTTGGGAATCATTCATTTCTTAAATTAATTAAATGGTTTTTCGTCATACTTGAGAAAAAAATAAAAAAATAATAATATTGATAATAGTATCAAGTGTGGATAGCCACAAATACGTATATAATAAAGTTTGCATCTTATTAAATCGGGTCCAATAACGTCCGCCTGTGGCAATACTCTATAATCCAATTCCCTCTAAAGCCTCTTACATACGATACCTTTTGAATTTGTTTGAATAAAAAGGAGTAATAAAATTGGCTTTTGAGTATAAATAGTATTTGAATTTATTTTATAGTCAATATATTTTTTTTTTAAATATATAAATAAAACAAACGGAGTGTCGATAGTTTGTCTTAGTAGTGCTCTTCTATTATTATGTTAGAATTCAATCGGAAAACTATCTTTATTATCTAGACTCCCGTTGGGATAACATTCGACAAAATTCAATACACGTTCGTTTAACTGACGAACAAACGATAAGGAACGAATTGAAAAAGGTTTCACTGTAAGTTCGTAAGTAAGATAAGTCACTTATGTACCTATTGTTAGGAAAGACTTGCTTGCCAATTAAAGAAATGGGAATTTGATAGACAATATATATAATATATTATAGTGTATATTAACGTACTATATAATGTTATATATTAGAGCCTGTGGCCTATAAAGTGTAAATTACAAATCTCATTATACAGCTTACTGGCAGTATTCTATTAGATTATCCTAGGTAGTATTTATCACTGTGGCCGAGGGTATAGGATATAGTGTACAAGAGAGCGGAAAATATATGGGGGGTGTTTCTTTACTAACGGGTAAATTTATGTCCACAGCACATTGTTGTGGATATTTTTTATTTAAGAAAATATCTAAAACTAAAGTACATTTCAGTATTTTCGAGGCTACCTACTTGTTGACCATGTAAAAGTTTTATATCTTTTTTTATTTTAATCCCAACCTGTCAAAACACAGTCCCCTGGCGTGTCCCCATCCCAGAATCTGTATTTTAGATCCAATTTTAAAATAATATTTATGTGCGTGTAACAAATTTAAAGTAAATTATAAAACTAAAGATACTGGAAATTGTATATGTTGAACAAACGCTACGCAAATGTAATAATAATTATTCGAAATTACCGCCTGAATGTTGTTCTAAATATTTGAACACAGCCCTCTGGGTAATTAAAAAAAATCTAAATTGTATAGTCTATGATAATGACTCAATTTTGTGTTGAAAGAGTCGCTGACGGTGTGAAGTTCGATCATATCGAGTCAGAACCGAGACATCATTTTGCGGGTAGTTTTATTTTTTGCCATAGTTACTAAATCACGTGTCGGGGCCGTTAAGCGTAACAGTCAGTCCCCTGGTAAGTAGTATGAGTGGTTAATTTTCTTAATTAGAATATGATTTTGATATGTTGATTACAAAAATAAACGTACAGTTACTAATTTTAAAAATAAACTAGGATTCGTAAATAATTAATACAGTCCTGTTTAGTGCCAGAAAACACAGTCCCCTGGTGACAATCCCCTGTTTCGACGCAACACAGGGGAGTTTTATAGTTTCCAGTGGATTGTGTTTTATATAAATTTAAATAAAATTAGCTACTAAATGGATTGTATGCAGTTATTATCCTTAAGTACAGTAGTTACAAATATATCTTAGAAACGGCTTACCATGCCAGTTACTACCCAAAAAAATATATAAATTGACGAGAGAATAAATATTAGAAGAAGAAATTCAGATACGAACGTTATAAGAATGACCCTCAAAAGAGGGAAGAGGTCAGGGAAAAAAGAACCGGCAAAAAATCTTCTAAAATTTAAAATAGCAGAGTAATAGCCGGCCTTTTAAAGTGAACATATAACTTAATATTCTGTGAATAATACAAGCATCTACCTGTTCCCGTTATTAATATCGAGCACAAAAGTCGTTTGTTGTATGAAAGTCCTCTTTAAATATTTATTTAATTCCGTTTTTAGTATGTGTTGTTATAGCAGCAAAGAGATAAACCATCTGTGAAAATTTCAAATGTTAGCTATCAGGGTTCATGACATACAGCCTGGTGATGAATAGACGGACAGCGGAGACTTAGTAATAAAACAACCGCATTAGAATTAGCTATACTAGAAAAAACTCTTGTTATAAATATGATATGTTTGAATAAATCACAACTTGGAATAATATATATTTTTCCCAATAAAATAAGTTGCAAAAATAAATCGTTACTCGCGCCTCTCTTCACAGTGTCCTCTCCACAAACACGATACCAACAGCAGTAGATTAGTTTTATTGTTCGCGCCTTTCTCTCGCTTGGATTACTTTTATTGTATTGTTCCATTTATTTCCACATATGCGTAAAAATGTGTTTTTTTCACGGTGTATTAATAAATGCGCAAGAAATACTTAAATATCACATACGATTTGTTGGACTTGACCCTGGTATTATCGAAGTACAGCATGGTAATACCGAAGATGGTCTACATTCTTTGGTATTTACAACTCCGAAGTTCAACCTTGTCCGTAAACCAAGGATAACTATCGTCTTTACAGAGTACACTCATACTCATGGACATAGTTTCGAATTTTCTTTTAGTAAAGATTAACACAATTAATTGGCTTACAATACGTACGTAGTTACGCGTTAAGTGGATAACGAAACGTAAAAGGAAAGAATAAAAGACCAAATTGAAAAGAGCAACGACCTTTGGGGATCTCATAAACATAATCAAAGGAAAACATCTAAGGATTTTTGACAATTTGTAGCCATTACGTTTAATAGGCTTAGATTTCACTGAGGGGTTCTTTCTATTACTTTTACGATTTCTTTGGAGTTACAAAAATAATTATCTTTCAACACTTTTTATACACTTTTTTTGACCTTAGCTTGTATTCAATAGAAAGTAACGATTTGTAGATAGGGTGAATTTATTAATTTAGTTTTTTTTTTATGAAATTTAAAATCAATAGAGACACACTTGTTTAGGGTCTTACAAATATTATACACAAAAAATAAATATTTTTCTGTATTAAATGAAAATATTTAGTTATGTATAAAAATATATATTTTTGTATACCGTGTTCGTATAATTCATCTTATTAATATTTTTTGATGTTTTAGTTAAAAAATAAAATAATCAAGTCGCTGTTATATGTTTGTATCATAATTTATATAAGATAGTTCTTACCTTTCTTACATTTAAGTAATTATTTGATGTAAATCTTAGAAGAATAGATTTACTTAATTATATAGTTTTTAGTAATTTATTATACCTAGTAGCTGTGCCTGCGACTTTTTGATAAAACGTACCCTTTGTACTTACCAATGTATGTAAAAACTATAAACCTTCAAACTGATAAGCAGCAATGGTACAATAATAAGATATTATTAACTTTCTTATTCGTTAACCGATTGTGAAAAAAAAAACAAAATTTAAAGTGAATCCCATGACAATATATTCTCGAAAACTGCATCCAAATTGATTAATCCGTTTCTGAGATTGGCGTGCACAAACATACAGACATATAGACGAACAGACAAAATGAAAAAACATTGTTTTGGTTTCTCTTGCTCTTATAAAGGTCCCCTATGATGTTTTTTTTTAATATTTTCCATGTACAGAAATGGATCAGTGACAATTTTATTATATGTATAGATAACATTAATAAACATATCTAGAAACATAAATATTGGAGTCAGTAAGAAAAGACAAACCTTTAGCCACAGGCGGCAGTTTATTTCCGTTCGGGGATTCGAGAATCAAGAAGTGATTTAACTGAAATATGAACAGATTCCCGGCAATTCCTACGGGAGCAGTTACCTCGATTAACCGCTTAACTTGGGAAACTGGTTACCATGATTATTAGTACCTAAAGCCTCTATGTCTATACGAAATACGATTTCGTCTTCATTTCGAAATAAAAAAAAATATTTATATATTTATGGGTGTGGTAGATTAGAAAAAAAAATGTAAAATAATAAAAAAAAATATTAACCCTTCAACAGAATTAAACACTGCTTCCGTTTTGTCTATTAGAGTTAAACCAAACTAATCACATACATGTAATATAATTGTTATCAAATTTTTCATACCAACATTATAACCTTGAAAAGCTTTGGAGCAATAAGATTTATGACGTCACAAATGTAAAGATACTATCCGGGTCAAATCAGACCACGTCCGCACCATTTGGTCTCATCCCGGACATTATTCATCCGTGGAATGTCTTAGTCCTGAATATGAAGTTTGGTTCCAAGATTAATTTTACATGTGAATACTCTATACATGATAATCTGGTATTGAATAGACAAATGTCTTTTGACTTTTTATTTATTATCTTGAATATTCAGATTTTTTTAATAAGATCATTAATGGTATATTTTAAAATATCTATAACAATGTATTCTTAATTATTGAATAAAATTATATTAATAAATTCCTTAATGCACAGGATTTGAACCGGCGACCTCTGGGATACCGTTACTGGCGCTTTGTAAACTGTGTCATAGACACCTCTTATGTTTTTCTGTAGCCCTCGCCAATGCTTGTAACATTTCACTATAGACTAACATTTACATTTTTATATTAATATTTATTTAAATTAGCAATGGGATATCAAATTAAACAAAAATCATAAAAACTTTCAAATTAAATAAATAAAATAATTATTTATATAGGTATATAAATAAAATCAATAAAGTAAAAATGAAACACCTAAAAAATGGGTAAAATTTCCGTAGTAATTATCACAAAAAAATAACCAAATAAAGAATCTTGTATCTTACGGATTTATATTTTCAGGGAGATTTATAATTACTAAGTAATTGATATGCTAATAAGTATTTTTAATTAAATAGTTTAATAAATTGATGCTTCAATTAATTAAAATATCAATTTCCAGTGAGTTATTAAATATCACCTGGGACTTAATTTACGACGTGTCATCAAAATAATCATCATGATTAAAATATACATTTTCATTAGCGAACCGATATTTCAAGTTTAATTTTAGTTAAATTGCACATGGCCGACCGTTTTGGAAATACCTACTCTGACATTTGTCCTTTACATTTAGAGGTGTGGCTAAAATGAGGTCAGTTAAGAAAAGGTTTAGATGAAAAACAAAGACAAACTAACAAGACAACAACGAAAGAAAGTATTTCATATAATTATAGAATGAAAATGTAATCAAGTCAGGAATCAAACCTGCGACTTCTTTGACACTCCGTCGCTCTATCAATTGGCCTACCGTATCATACCTGCTTCTACATTAACATTCTATATACGATCATCTTTATCGGGACAGTGGCGACATCTATTTTAGGTTAGAAAATTATTGTTAAATTTAAATAACAATTACCAATGTATAATATATACTTATAATATTAGCAGACAGTCTAGATTCAGTTTCATTAACTTAATAGTTAGTATGTTACAGTAGAATCAGCATAAGTGAAACTTCAAAGGAACCGAATGATATTTTCGATCTATAGAGCTTTTCCACTAAAGCAGTTTATCTGTTCCCTAGGTTTGGGAGTACATAGTTCTTATTTATGGAGGCTAATAAGAGAATGCTGAGAAATTATAGGTAACAAACACATTATATTTATTGAAAGAAATTCATTACTTTATCCTTTTTACAATATTAAATACTTTTTTAATTTCATTCGTTTATTAATTGACGGTTCATTTTCAGAATACTCAAAAATAAATATAGAATGTTTCTGTAACGGCAATTCATCCTATCTTAGAATAAGTTTTCATTACAAAATCTGTACACCCGGTTATCTGACCTTCTTCGTCGACACCTTCACTTCTACCATGAGTGTGCTCCCACCCTAATCCATGTGTACGTATTCGTATACCTTTCAGCAACCGGCAATTTTTTATTGACTTGTATACCTACCTACAGAGCCTTCATGAGTTGCTCCATTCATGCCTATTTCCTAAGTAATAAGTTTGTTCCATTCCACAGTACTAGGCCAACGAACATCATTTCTTCTAAAGTAAGGGCGTATTCGCATTCGATCAAAACCGCTAAACAATTATGGATGGTATGAGGTTTTTCCAACCGACCGACCAAAACGGTCAACAAAAGTAAGAATATTTGATAACCTTTTGCGATTAAATCTTTTAAAGCTTGAATTGTACCCTGATCCAATGTGTAAGTTTACAAGTGATATTTACAGGTCTAAACTTTATGGTAAGAAACTGTGACTTACTGGATTAAATATCTAGATGTGAAAAACGAATGGAAGATAGCTGTCTTAATGGCTTGAAACGTATTGGTACTATGGTCTCTAAGTCATCAGATTTTTGGTTTTCATTAACATTGTTGCAATCAACAGCGTTGATGAAAAAAGATGTCGTTGTATACGTCTTTTAAGTGCACCCCAAACATATAGTATTTTTGGGGTCCATTTACCTACTACTGCTACGTATTTAATGACATGTGATAGTTTCAAATTTAAATCTTGAACCGTTTTCAAAAGTATTTCTCTCTAAAAGAACATACTGAAATAGTCGATATTAAAACTACTCAAATAATGTGGAAGGAGTTCTAAAAACACTTTTGACACACTATTATTTACAATCAGCTTGATTGTTGGCGAGTGTTATAGCCGCTTATATAACTCATATTAAAAAATCTTATATAAAAAAAAGAACACTTATAAGCAGACAACAGACAAACAATGTCCAAAAACTTCGCATATATAATAAATGTACATACAAAATAAGATTGAGTATTTTACTACAAAAACAGTTAAAACAAACACCAAATTATTATACAAACAAAAAAAATCCAAACAAAATACATCAAGCACGGTGACACTCGATATCCAGACTGAATAGGATATACTATATTTTGTTGAAATTTTAACGAACACCAAAAATCCATTAGTGGCTAACTAAATCTTTTTTGAGTATCCTCAATGAATCAATGAACGAATTGGTAACAACTGTCAGAACCAACAGCTTTTACAATGGTTTATTTATAACAAAACTGTGACACATCTGTCAATATGTGGTGCATGATGGATGCTGTTAAGTTTAAAACTTCAGATTCTATTTTAGGTCACGCTGTAACATTAAAAATGTAACACCACCATCCATCATAACATTCATCCATTCTTGGTTGAGAACGAAAAATCGGCGTAGCTATTATGGCGTCTCGTGAGTTCTCAGAGTGAGTGAGAGAACCCGAATCCGAAACTTCTTCTTTAATTAGTTATTTCCTACAGCTATACTTTTCCACGTCTTGAGCGAAGCAATGAAGAAGTAGTGTATATTGTACATGTCTATGAATACGTGCTTATTTATTATTAAAAAAAACCACTTCCGCATTAGGGATTATATTATCCCTGTATCGCGGAGGCATTTAAATTCACAAAAATGTAAATAACGGATACAAAATACACCCAGACTCGGAACAACAATCTTTAGATCACACACAGAATTTTCCCGTGTAGAAATCGAACCCACAACCCCTTTGATTCAATAGTCAGGGTCACTAGCCACTACACTTACATGTCATTACTCAAATATTAAATAAAAAAATTTCACTATTTAAGACAAGACCCCGTTATCCTAGTTTCCACTTCACAGAGACCACAAAGGCTCATGTTAGCCTATTTCTGTGGCACACTTTCAAGTATTGATGTCAGCCAACAATTACTCACATCAAAGGAGATATGAAATTCAACTGAAAATTCACATGTGATTTAATTAAAGGGATTGCAAGTGGAGCGTTGAACTGACTTTGTTTCTAGTGCTTTAGTAAATCTCTTCTGCTGAAATATTAATGTTTTGAGAGCTAGAGTTTTAATGTGATTAATTTTAAAATGAATGTTTTCAGATCTCTTATTTTTTATTTAGTATACGTTATTGTGTTACCTGAAGGTTCTAAATAAAAAAAAGTTTTATTTGGTATAAGTTTTGCTTTAAGTAATTATTTTTTCTTTTGTGAAATTATCTTATTCAAATCTTCATCCTGTATATGATTAAAGTTTAAACAAATGTAAGATATAAAAACACATGATGAGGATATGTGTGACTAACACACTAACAAATTAGAAAAAAGGAACTTTAAAAGGTTCTTGCAACCACGTAAGAAAAAACGAATTAAGAACAAAATCATCTGTTTTACGAAGTCCTTTACGTGTAATATGTTTTTTTTTAAAGAGACATAAAAGTATTGATTGCAATTTTAAGTTAATACACATGGCGCCCGAAGTGGGGCGTTTAAAATTGTACCAGATGAGTTGGCTTAATACAGCCTATTTAAATTCTATACATTTTAGTTTTAAAGTGAATTTATGTTTTTGGTATAGTGATGCTTTTTTAAATATTACATTGATATTTCTTCACTTCACCATAATCCCTACACTTCAATGTATTTCATACAAATTTCAGTAATGTAATAGAAAGTTACTAAAGAAGACTAGTCACTGTAGAATATAAGTCAAATAAAACATCTTGTTGTTGAAAGAAAGATACTATTCCGTATATTTTTACATGAAAATAGAGAAATTAATATCATAGTGCTGCGGTTTTTCCTTTTATTTGACTCGACATCAAACGAGTGCAATATTTCTTGAGACTCATTTTTAGTACAAGAAATGTTTCGTGACTTGACTTTATTTATATCCTACTTTTAGTAATTATTTTTTACAACATATATTGGAGTGACTTGAAGAGGAAGACACTTATGAGAATTTTATATGCAATGTGATATTAATAAAATTAAAGGAGGGTAGTTTTGTTTTATTTTATTGTTCTTATTAAATTTGATTTAATTTCACACCGTTGAATATTTATTTAGAAATATCTGGAAAATAAAAATAAAAGCAGACGGAGAAAATATATTCACAAAATATCAATGATATCAGATTTGTTAAAATATCGAAGTCAATTTCTGGTGACAAACCTATCGAAATACGGCGTGTTTGAGACAAAATGACATATACCTAAATACGGTGAAATTCATAAGCGACAAGCGATACACTTGTTGCATTCGGCAACAACATTATAAATTTATATTTATTTTATTTTTTTATTTGTTATATTTCACAAAAGACGAACTTAATGTCCAATGGTCTGCTCACCGAGCTCTCCCGACGCCACAAATTCAATAAGTACGTAATAATATTATTTTTATTCTTTTCAGAGGTATTTTTTATCGAGGGTTTTTAAACATTTTAATTTAAATTATACATATGTATATATAGATAATGTTGTATTTGTTCTAAAATTGAATTACATAAAAAACAAAATAAATATAAAAAGTTGTAAGAACGTTCTAATTATCCAACAGCATCCTCCTGCAAGTTTGGACACACAACGATGGGTCGAAGATCGAATATCATCAAATTGGCATTTAATTTCCGTCTCTAGTGAACTAAACCTGCTCTACTTAATAAATCATTTATAACCATACAAATGTGAAAATGCTTGGGATCAGTATGGGATTTGATGAACTTTTGATGTGGTGATTAATAACCCTGAGTACTGAACCAAAAGTTGTTGGTCCGATTCCATCACAGACGCATTTTTCGTGTGATTCACAGATTGTTGATGAAAAAAATAACAATATGGATTACACTTATAATTTTATATTTACGACTATAACCAAAGGCAATATGCATGCTACATCCGTACACATTTAAATAATTTCAATATGCGTTCCGCTGAAATATGTCAAGTAGTAGGAATATTTAGAGAGAAAACCTTAAACACTTTGCTTATAATAGTCTTTTCGATATCAAAGCTTGAAATATGAATGAAAAAAGAAACTTAAAATTAATAAAAGTTTTTGGTTTACTACAAATAACCCCATAAGTTAAGAATACTAATACTTGATAGGGGATTGATTCACCCTCAACCATATTATGAGAGGATAGCACAAACATATGTGCATACAAATCGTATTTGAAATGAAATTGGGAAAAAAAGGCTGGAAGCATCCCAACAACTTGAACCAATCCGTTTCGAAGTGGCTCTCGCCAGTTCAAAGCGGTTCTAACCGGTTATATTCGGTTGAGTGTACGAAAAGATTTTATTGAGTGCCAAACTTGGGCGCTAAGTGGATTCGTTCAAATTTGTTCTCAAGTGAATTTATCAAGTTAGATAATTCAGTTTTAAACTTTATTGTATCCTCACGGAAGTTCCAGAAGCAATTGTTGGATGCTCGTAGAAGCAAGACGTGACCTGCGTACAAACTAAAAGAACGTCTACTTTAATTCACCTGTGGATATCGTAAAAGGAAAATACATTTTGTTTTAGTTTTATAGGTCAAAGACTTTTGACACAAATTGGTATGGTTTCGGCTAAAGGGCATTGCCCTTTAGGGGCATGTAATCGCATAATCAATACCATTAAAGTAATATGAACCTTTTTGGGTTACTATTAAAATAACATTAGAACGTTTAGTTGAATATGTTACTTTAAATGTAAAGTTTTACGTCTATTGTCAACTATTACAGTTACAAGCTGACGACTCTGAATCTAAAGTACAAATTTAACTATAGAATATCATATATGAGAAAGTTTCTGAAACTGGGGTATGGCGATTCAGTTGTAATAGAATTCTAGATTGAGAACAAAAGCATTTCAGTATGGAACAAACGTTTTAACAAAAAAATCTAGAGCCTTTAATAGTATTCTTTTAAAGGCTCTAGATTTTTTTGTTCTATTGAACAGAATAGACATCAACTTGCACATACTGCTTATAGCCGTCTAGTCGTTGAAGTAATATTTTATAATTACCTCTGAATTTATATTGTTATCATATTTTATAATAGCTCTGAATGTATACTTTCAAATAAAGTAAATATATATTTATATATATATATATATATATATATATATATATATATATATATATATATATATAATATCACTTGTAAAATATCTGTTTTGTATTGCTTTCTTGATAGGTTAGGACTAATTTTAATCTTACCTTCTACATACTAACACAAAATAAACCCACACATTGAAAAGTTGTGAGTAACAATGTAACAAGTAAAATAGATAATTTGAGCTTCATCCTTTAGCCGCAGAATCAGTTGCTCAACCGTGTTTGTTTCACCTGACACAGATTCTGCTAACCACTAACATTGGCTATAATCTCCAGCTTGATACAAAATCCAACTTTACTACCCAAATCTGAAGTTCCAGTTTCAGTTTTCTGGCGGCGACCTACAGCTGGCTGTAATTAAGTTGGACCTCTAATTACGGTTGGGGTGAGTAGTATCTCTTGGAAAGATAGTAGGTATTATAAAACTAAAGATTCTGCTTCCAATTCATTCAATACATTTCTTAGTTTAATTTTATTCGTATTTTTTTATATATTTTCAGACAGGTCTAAAGAGAAATTTTATCAATAATTAAAATAATTTGAACTAAGTGATTGACGCGTCACGTTCAGTTAGATCTTTAACTATTTAAATTGCTATTAATTTTTAAAATATTCAGATCGAAATTAAAAACTTAAAATATTATATAATGACATAAAACATAAAGGAACAAATATACAAAATGGATAAAAAGAAAAAAGTATAATCAAAGACATGTCAATCATGAGTGAGTCTTCTCTCATCTTTAATCGCTTTAAAAAAGAGGAAGCTCTCCTGTAATTTTGTTAGTATGTTCCGTGATATCTTTTATGTTGTTCTCAAAGTTATATTACATGAAACATATTTCCTTTCCTTGTGAAATCGTCGCCTAATTAGTAAAATTAAACACCTACAAACATTTTTAAAAGGCCTTTAGTAAACCACATTTATGTTTTAGGGTACACTAATTAAATAAGTTATAACGCAACAGAAACTTAAGTTATAAATGAGTTGTACTTTGAACAAGTTATAAAACTCAACTCATTAATCAAACTAACTCAATAACCAAGTTACGAAAGTGATGGATATTGGACCACCTAAAACAATATGCCTATTTGGACGATGTTCCAGCTCAAAGTTTTAATTAATTAATTAATTAAGTTTTAAGCATTGAAAACATAATTTGTGTGACAAATTGATATTGATTCTTTAACGTTCCCATTTATTTCTGTCCTCCTGATGAGAAAATTTTAGATGAATCTACTTAATTAAGTGTAGAGGTATTTGGTAGTAGGCATTAAGTAAATCTACATTTTACAGAAATGGCTTCATTTGTATTTAATTCATAATAAACATCACGTTTCTGCTTTTTTACATTTTATGTATTATATAATTTATATTGTTTGAACTTGAAAATTTTAATTGAGTTAAATTTACATAATATGAATACCATGTATATAATATGAAGACTTATCAACTTACAATTTCACCGACAATAAATAGCAAGTTATATTTGAAATGTGTTAGATATTGTAAGCTGGTCAGCTGGTGTTAGGGACAGGTAATAAATAAATCAATAGCACTCCGTAGTATGCAGATTGCTTTGGATTTATACCACTAGTGATTGTCTGTATTTGAACATTCGGACGTCGAGGTTTATGGCCACATAAAATTTATCCGGAAAGAAAGGAATATAACGAATTACAAAACATTTACTTCCGGTCAAGTTAAGTGTATTTTTATTTTGTGGTGTATTTAAATATATAAGTTGCTTTTCATTCGATTTTAATTAATACATTCCGTTCTTGTTCTTCTAGCCAATAAATAACATTCAAAACAATGCTATACTTTTTATTATTGATCTCTAGACGACATAGGGATGTTGGGTCTGGCGGGTAGATTAATGATCACCAAAACATCTCCCACCGTATTGACTTACCCTCTACACCCACACCACATTGTAAATACCTTGACGATGAAGAATACTTACCTGAAAAGAAAAAAAATATATCAATGCAAATATAATATTATTACAAGTGATTATTGAAATTTAAGCAGACAATTTGAATGCAATTGTCAGTTACAACTTCATGGCTGGAAAATTATAATTAAACTTTATACTAATATTCTACTGCGATGGAATTAATTTAATCGTTTAGTAAAACGGTTCACTGCGTTTTATATCAAATGTTTTAGTTAAATTGAATAGTATTGTTGTTTGTCCAACTCATTATTTAATTAGTTTATAACTAAAATCGTGTACTCCAACGATTATAACATTATTAATTTTAAAATAAAACAATATTCATGTTAAATATTGATTATTTCTATACGAAATAGATTTTCGACAAGCTGACATAATTATGTTTCATTCATCAAATTCACTGTAGTACAAAATTGGATTTCTATTTATTACCGGTACCAAAAGGTTCCAAATGATCTATTGAAGAAAATTTTCTCAATTCAGTAATTGGATGTTTAGTTAAGTTTAAGATGAAAGTGAAAGTAGAAATAACCTCAATAAAACCTTAAACGATAATATAACATTGGAACATAAAAAAGGATATCGGGAGATAAATTTTGTAATTCTAAAGCTTCAAAAGCTAAAGTAAGAAATAAAAAACTCTCTAGTTATTTTTTAAGAAATATATTTAAGTATTACTAATACTTTAAAAGATAATATTACAGACAAAAAGCTAATCAAACTATATTTTAAAATAATCTGTGCTGTGCCAGTATTTTTATTTATAAATAATAAATTTCACGTAAGTTTGGTCTTAAATTTCTTGATATTTTATTAAAATGCCGAACTCAATTCATTATAATAATATGTTTCATTTATTCGGTATACCTAAGCTTTGTAAACTTCACACTGTATGTGTAAAAAAGGGATTTAAAATTTATAGTAACTTTTAAATCCTTGTAGGCAACAGTACTGTAAAAGTTAAACTAGTGTCAGTGTCAGTGTAATATATATATATATATATTACACTGACACTGACATATATATATATATATATATATATATATATATATATATATGTGTGTGTGTGTGTAAGAATATATATATTACACTGACACTGACATATATATATATATATATGTATATATATATAAATATATGTGTGTGTGTGTGTGTAAGAATGATGGTCGATGAGCAGTTACCTATGTCCTCGGAACCTCGAAAATTTGGTGTAATGTTTAATGATGAACCGTTAAGTAAAACCGTTACAAACATACTCCTTTGAAATAGATATTAGTTTGGATATTTGGTTAAATGTTTGGAATGAATGGTAACTATATTACCACCAGAACCAAAAACCTTATATGTGTGTGTGACCACACAACAATGATGATATGTATGATTTAACTCATATATCTCGATACCAAGATGATGCTGAAATTTCGCAAAATATATAAGTATTCCATTGACAACTTTAAATGTTTTGTTCATACAGTGACTTCCTTGACCAGAAAGGATTTATATATTCACTCTAAAAGAACAGATACGTCGAGATTTAAAAAGTATTTGTAAGATGACGAAAAAAACCAAACAAGAATTATTGTATAACCACTAACAAATCTAATACCAAGTTGTATATTGTTTTTAAAACAAGACCATTAAGACTTGCCATAAGTAATTTATGAAATCTAAGTCATTGTCCTAACCCTCGTATAGCATGCATGGTGCACGACAGGCGCATTGCGGCGACTATTTGAATCCTGAGGAATTTTATGGGAATCATAAGTTTATGGCGCTGAAGCACGCAAGCTTTCTAATGATACTTTTCAAAACATATTATTTTGTCATTTGCAAATTAATTACAAGCAATTGTATCTATTATAGCCGTTAAGAACGAACATTGTTTCAATTTAATGTCCAAATACGAAGAACTACTATCAAATTTGAATTTTATTTTTCTGTGAGTAGACAAAAGTTTTAGTCTCCAACTGACAATACCATATTGTATAGGTTTAAATGTTTTGGTTGATAAACTTCTCCTGAACCAGTTTGGACGCCGCACATCCATCACCCTCGAACCTTCGTCAACGTCAATCACCTCGGTAATGCATCATGGAAAAATATCTTACATGATTTCTCAGTGAATCTTGAATTCTGGAGATCATTTTACTAATAGCAACCGGCTTCGTCATTCAACCTTCAGCCAAGATTTTTGCGTCTAATGTAGTGGCATATATTATCGAAACTTTTTTATGGATTTTATACCCCCTTGTAAATGATATTATCGGTTAAACTACTGGTTTAAAAACTTAAGCAAAGTCTGCTATATAAATGTAAAATGTAATGTAAAATTTGTGATGATTTTTAAGCATAATATATAAATCTTGTACCTAAGTTAGAGTGAGATGGCAACAAAGTGTGAGTTCATAGTCATATATTAGGAGCACTTCTCGGTCCCAGACTCTTAATTACAGGCGATCCCCATAGTCCCTAGCCTCACCCCCCCTTCCCACCCCCGTACAAAAGTCGGAACAAAGGAAATAAAGCGTCTGAAGTTAAAGTCGCTGTAGAAATTTTGCGTTTAAGCTCCTCCATACTCTTCCCAACATTGAACTTTAAAAACTCGTAAGTTAGTAGAGAAAAGTATCAGACATTAAAATATTTATAAAGTTTAGAATATTCTTTATAAGTAACGATAATAAAGTAAAAATAATAAAAACACAAAAATGTACCGCTATTTAAACATTCCCTGAAGCACAGAGGATTCTTGAAAACATTAAAAAATTATCTTATCGCAAAAATAAATAATGAATAGTGAATAAACAAAGAGGACGAATAATTACAGCCTCACAACCCGTCTGTTATATGAACCTGTTACTGACGTCAAAAAAGAAATGGCGGTCAAAGGACTTTTTGACGTTGACAGCTTGTTTTGATAAAAAAACACGTCTCTCTGTAATTGCGGAAAGATACAGCAATTTTGGCTTTACGAACTAGTTCAAAATTGTCGCTGCATCTGTGTTTTCTCGGGCGAACTTAATTAAGTTTGTTCTTTGGGTACCTGGATGAAAACGATCGCAGCTATTTCGTATGATTAAATGTTATTTACCTTAGTATATTTGTAAAAAAAATATTGTCATAAACGATTACCTAGAGTTTCGCATTTAGATTTCGAATCCGTACTCATATCGGTCTATGTTTTATTTATTAATTTTGTCTTCGTATAAGTATATCTTCGAGAAACTAATTCCAAAGTAAATGAGAGCCTTAGTAAATATACGTCCTCAAACTACAAATAACAGATAGTACCATTCTATATTCTGTGAAGGACTGTATTATCGTAACAAACATACATACACAATATTAATAACAACACAACTAACACAAGCTAATTTGTATAAAGTAATGTTTGATTAAGAAGATAAATGATGACTATATTAGTTAGAGTTCAATGAACTTTAGAAGATCATTAAAATTTCCAAAACTTTTAAAATCAATGACGTTAAAATAAATTCTTCTGTATTTACTGAAACTGACATGAAAAATTTCGTGAACTAGTCAAATAAAAAAAATATTAGATCAGTTTATAATTGGTGTTTTCATATAATTATTATACATATATATTATACATAGAGTAGGAAAGGGAGCCAAAGGGGTATTTATAAAAAAAAAAAATAAAATAAAATAAAAAAAAAAGAGTGCAAATAAGACTATATTAACTTTCATGCATGTGTGATTAGATAAAGATAAGTATGGGTCTCTCATATGCCCTCTTTTATTATTTGTTAGACACTCACACTTCCAGGCCGATCTATGGCTCGCCTATTCTATGTATAATTATAAGTTTTATTTTATTACTTTGTGAGTTTTTTACCCAAATTTTTGATATACCAAGAACATTCAAAGAGTTAGCATAAATCCATGAAATATTTTTTATTATCAAATAAAAATGTTATAGTTAATAAAGTTTATATATAGTCTAGTCTTCAGAATCATGTTTCTTCATTCTTAAACTCACGATATCACAGTAGCGTCTAGACTAATCAGGTAGTCCCATAACTACCTAATGCTACTTTTATAATTTTATATATTCTACAGTAATTAACGTCTATTCTGTGTACTTAAACCTAATTAAATAGAAAGAAAAGGGAAAATGGAACGTACAGATCAGACACTTAAATCATTCCAAAAAGAAGAATGGGTATAATTCCTAGTTAATGCTTCTTCAGTCCCCTATTACTAAACTTAGTCTGGACTCTGGACTGTTTGCAGACTCACACACCAGTCCAATTTAGTTTTACTTGAAAACACACAAATATCAACCTTGTTAGCCCTGCACCTCTATCGGTACAAAGGGGCTCGGGTTTGATTCCCAACAGGTACAGTCATGTATGTGATGAGCATAAATGTCTGTATTTCTGGGTTTGGTCGTTTATTAAATATATTCACAGTATTTATAATGTGTATTTATATATATTTGTATCGTTGTCTAACTACTTTAGCACAAGCAAATAATTTGCTTACTTAGGGGTTAGATGTAATTATTTGTCCTGTGATATTATTGTTACCTTTGGGTTCTAACATTATCCGTATACATTTACCTTTTACCATAAAGATTACTATAAATTACTGTAATGATTTAGAGCAGTTAAAATTAATTAATGGTTTACACCACCAATAGCCATGTTATTTAATATTGTAATGTAATTTTATAAAAGAATTCCAGTTAACAAGAAAACCAACTACAAAGTTCGTCTTAGTTGTTAAGATTAAAATTTCTCTGCACAGCGAGTGGCGGTAACCGCTGAGTTAAAGCGTTGATTACAATTCACAACTATCACAACTTAGAAACATGATTCACTTTGTAAGTTAGAACAGTTATTTTCACGAAGATGGTGACACTACACTTAATATTAATTTTATAATTAGATGATACAAAATCATAGATTAATATAGATTAATTGGAATATATTATAGTAGTACTTATGCATTCTCTATTTCTTTTATGGTATTAGTATTTTTATGATGACCTGTTGGTGTTGTGGTTAGTAACTATGACTGCTGAACCAAAGGTAGTGGGTTCGATTACCGCACAGAATAATTCATTGTGTGATCCAAAGATTGTTGTTCCTAGTTTGGGTGTAGTTTGTGTTCGTTTTTTATGTTTGTAAAGGGACACAGGGATAATTTAATTCCTAATGCAGGGTTTGTCCTAAAAATATATTCAATAAGTTTTGTTATTTTCTGGCTACATAATTACAGAACCCAAAAACCACAGTATCCTTGGAAAATATGAACAAAAAGGTAGTTTTGTTTGTGCCCGCGGACCTTCAGGACAAAAGCACTTCGTTAAAATATTCAGAGGTTCAGTTGAGTGTTGGTGACGTCACGTTCATGAATATTGTTCTTCGCATGAATTTCAGGATTTTTCTCGCCTTTTTAATGGTGAGTTCTTTTTTATATTCCTTTTAAGATTTGCGTTGGGTTAATATTGTTTTTTCAGTGTATTGTATATTATTATAATAAATTAAACATACAACAATTAATATTTATAACATGATTAGTAGACAGTTCATATTTTTTAAAGATTTCGGTATTATTTGGTATATATACATAATAATATAAATATATATATATATAATTATCAGATATATTTATGATATAATTACTAGTTAAAATGTTTAATCTCTACACAATCTAATTATTGTGTCACTTCAGTCATATTATCTAGTTTCAAAGACTAGAGCTAATTAAGGAGAAGTGTCACTCTCGCCTCCTTCAGTCTGACGAGAGTATACATTGAGGGAGAGGAACAATTGTTACACTCGCTTACAAATACAAATCTTATGAACTGTTTGTTTGAAATTACGTACTGTATATTCAGTAAGTCTTATGTTAAATCCTAGTTAAATAAACATTACTAAATCATGATTGGAATAAAGTAACATAATTTATGTTAAATCAGATATTATAACAATCTGCAGGGTATCGACATGTTAAATGTCAAGTTGAGGTTTATAAGATAAGGGTGTATTTAGAAGAATACTTAAGTCCTAATTTATGATACATGTCTTTTTTTAAGTGAGTTATTTTTTATATTTATTTTATTCATTTGCCTATTTTTATTGTATGCTAACGTAACATAACATTTACTAAATGTTTTTAATAAATTTTCTATTTAAATTTATATAAATATAGAATCGTATCGGTTTATTTTTCATTCTATATTTATATAAATTTAAATAAGCTTAACATGGCCATACATGTTTATAGATATTTTCCAATATGAATTTTCTATTAGTAAAAATTTCACATGTTTGTTTCCCCAATAATCCTTATAAATAAATACACTAAAGATAAGGATAACCTACATAAATAATAAGAATAGTATGATAAGATGATAAAGGAAGTAGAACAATCACTCTCAATAACTGGCAACAAATCAGCAGAGAGATCGTAACCCTAGTTCAGAATCACTGAAACAGCAATTCCAAAAAAAGTGAGTAGGTATTTTATTTTATTTTTTTTTTTATTTTTTTGTTTTGGGAGTAGGTATGCCCAGTCCGGGTTTTGACGTTACGAACACTATGACAGTTTACGAATTCGTTAAATAAAAATATTATATTATTATACACTATGAATTAATATCTATTGACATATTTTCGTAACATCAAACTCGTATAGGGCATAGAATACAGTAGTAAATTGTCTTTTTATTTTTATATTTTTATAAATGCTTGTAATTAATAACAATGTATTTTTAGTTAAAAATACTGAAGAATAATTCACAAGCGATTCGTCACAAAAACAATTAGTGCCGGACTTGAACGAATTATTGTTTTTTCTCTGAACTTTTTGCTGAAATTTAATGTGACGAAGAAAAAAGAGGTAAATAAAGTTAAATAACGAAGTGTCGTAAAACGAGATCCCTTTTCTCGAATAAACTTAATGTTATTGTTTTCTTGAGAAATAATTTCCTTTTCAGAGTGATTTAATTCAAGTTCGTATTTTTTCAACAGCGCTGTCGTTTAGTCTGAAAATATTATATACTTTTAAGATAATAATGCTTCAAAAATACTTTTACAAAAAAAATATATATTGAAGGCAAAAATAACTTTGAGAATAAGTATTATAATTTTGTTTGATGTTTTTTGTAAATATTTTAAGTATTGTAAGTCATTTCGTACTTAAATGTCAGCGGGTTCATTGTCCTATACCCCCTGCAAATCTTTCTGTAGGTAGTTTAATATTACTATTAGAAATAGATATATAATAATAATTATAATGCCTATTTATTTCCATATCTCATGTTACATGCCAAATGTTGTTAGAAGGTATTGGTTAGTACTTTTTAACTTAGTGTATGTTAGTATTATGAGGTAGCTTCAAAAACCTAAAATCTAATTTGGAATATGGACCCCTCTATGGGTAAAGGCCTCCTGCATCTTCTTCCACGTCTCTCTCTCTTGCTAAGGATCATCATGTAGTTTATCGAACGAGACAATAAGTTTTTCCTTAATAATATAAATAAATTAATTACGTACGAGGTTGTTTTGTAATGAAAATTATAAAGTTTGTTTAATTAGATTTAAACGTTATGTGACAAAACACTTATATTTAAAGTGTAATTGCTTTTCCCTTTGAAACAGTTCATTAAATAACTCGCCCAGCCTTTTAACTGCCTGAAAGAGACTGAAACACTGCCTGAAAGCTGTGTCCCGGGGGACAGGACATAATACAACACTCTACACCCGCGCTGACAGCCCTAGTGACGTGAAAAATGTTTTTTAATACCAATACGTATTTTAAAATTGGAACAAAGTACCATGTTATTTATTTTTTTTTTCACGTTTAATACGTCTATAATCATCTGGAAAAAATACTATAATTTCAAGTTATGACAACCCTTAAATACGCAAAAAAACAACAAAAATATGAAAATAATAAAAATATATCAAAACACGCTGTTACTTTAAGCTTAATTAAACTAAGAGACCGTAATTTCTCGTTTTTCTCTCAAATACAGCGCATGGCTTTAATTAAATAGTAATTTTTACCAAATGTCATTTAGTCATTTAGGCATGTTATTTAGTAAATAATTAATAATATAATAAAAACATCATTTTTCCAACAATAATCTAATAATCACAACACTGATAACAAAATTTTCGAGATAACCCTAATAGATGTCACCAGCGTCCCTATAAAGACAATCACATATAAAGTGCTTAATTCACCGGGACGGGTAACAATACGGTAGCTCAATTGGTAGAGCGACGAGAAGGTTTCCCAGAGGTCACGAGTTTGAATCCCTGGCCGTATTTCTGTATTTTGCATTCTAAATTTATTTAAAATTTAAATAAGCTTAACATGGCTATACAGTATACATGTTCATAGATATTTTCAACCACTGACAGAATTTAAATTTATTGAAAATAAAAAATATACAAAAATATGGGATATATGTAACAAAGACATACATACATATTGACACTGACATGTGACATGTTGTAGGTTCATCCAAATATTCAACAGGTCGGGTGAAGTTATCACATCGTTACGTAAATTTATGTCCCAAATTTTCGTGAACTTCCCTTTCAGAACAACTCCGACCGAAAACATCCGAGAATTATTGTATTCAAATAATTTTTCTTGTTCGAAAACATTATATATTTCTTAACAAAACCGTTAGTATTAAAAAAAAATCTATAATGTTATAAAATAATACTACTTTGAAAAGTACATAATAAAACCTGAAAAACAAACGGCTACATAAAACATATGTAATTAAGGTTTTATAACCCAATGTATAAATAGGATGTTCAAAGTTATATAGATTATAGACCTAGATTAGATTAGGGTCTGAATATATGCTAGTCAGACATATAGAAATCTCATAATACCAGCTTTATTAGAAACGTTAATTCTTCTCAATACTCTTACGGAAGAATTCTTTTTGTTTCCAAGTTGAAGTAAAAGTAATAAAGGAAAACAAATATAGCAGTCATGAAAGACCATCCGATAAGCGGGTATTTGTTCGTGTATCGGTCAGAGGCTTACGAGATTGCTCTTTAAGCCGGAGTCTGGGGTCTGCTTCACCCGCCTCACATAATAGACGAAGTGATGCCAACATGTAAGACGTTCCTAGTTTATTCATAATTAATACAAATTAATATAATAAATAATAATAATAATATCAATGGACAAATTACACACACATAGATCTGTGTGTGTGTAATTACACCTAAGTGTGTGTGTGTAATTACACCTAAGTAAGCAAATTATTAGCTTGTGTTACGAATTTTAGACAACGATACATATAGAATCACATTATAAATACTGCTAATATATTTAATAAGCGGCCAAACCCAGAAATACAGACATCTATACTCATTACATTCATTCTTGTCCCTGTCGGAAGTCGAACCCGAGCCCCTTTGTGCCGCTATACGTTAGGCGTCTGCGCTAACCACTCGAGCAACGGGGCGGTTATTTTATTTTTATGTAGATTTATGCTTTCTTAAACTTATTATTTAAACTAAATTATACTACCGTTACTGTATAATGGCCGGTTTGGTTTCGTTCTTTATAATAGTGACGTGCGTTATAAATTATAAATGTTACCCACTAATTATATAATGTTATGCCGCGAACAAATCTTTTCATGATTTTATGTTATTGACTGAATCCTTAAAATACTAAGTCAAGTATATAAATGAATTACACTTTCATTATTACAAATGGTTAAGACCGGGTACGAACTGAAAATGCAACTTTTAGATTTGTGTAGTAATAGATCATATTTCAAGTACACAAATACATTGTTATTACATTATCAAGGGTCCAGATTAATTATTGTACTTATTGACCATTCATATTTTCGTTTCATTATAACTTTTCCATAGTTATTACCTGCCATATAAGTAATAAATACACAAACATGTATATTCGACTCGCATTTACTTATATTTTTTCGATAACAACTTGTCGTTTACATCACTATTGTAATGTGTCAAACCGGCCATCATAGCGTGCCGTTTGTATAGGACCTACTATATGTGTATATTAACATTGAAATAAAACATTTTTTTCGGATTTAACTCCGGTATAATGAATAAAATTTTAATTTACCTACATTTTAAATCTAACCTGACGTTTTGAATGCGAACATTGGAAATCATAAATTCATATTAAAAGTGTAATTAGTCTGTCTGTGTAAACCAAAACTAATAACTAGTATTAGTTACCTGACGAATGGAAAAAATATATACAGTTTTAGTTTTTATTTTTATTCTCTTGAAAAATCCGTGCTACAGTAATTCTACACGGTATTGGAAAAGACTTCAGATTCTCCGAATGTCGTCGCTTTCACAGTGACAGTGACACTTTACGATAATCGAATGTGAGACTGAAGCAGATTAAATATATCAAGATGTTATATATTATACCTCTATGGTTATATATTTTTAGTATATATTTCAAAGTTTTTTTTGTTACAATGTTGGTTTTAATTCTATTTTAATTTTTAATTTTAGTCTTAGTCGTGTTAGTCGTGTATTTTAATTTTAGTCGTGTGTTACTTCGTTGTATAAAATAACAATAAAACAGATATAAACTATATTTACATAAGAAATCATACTTGTACTTTCACCACGTAAACGTAAAAGAAAATAAGTTTGTTGACCTTTCTTTATCTTTTGCAAAAAGATACACAGACCATTCCTTAATATGAGTTAGTATTCAACACAGACACAATAAATAAAATCTGAACATATGGCGATGTGGTTTTCTTCTGATCAATGTTAGTAGAATTATGAGTAGTATCTCATGAGAAGAGTTTGTATTTTTTCTAATTATTTGGCACTGACAGTACATGCCAGTTAACAAATACTTGCTTAACTAAAAGTATATCTATACATTAATAAATAAAAACTGTACATATTTTAAAAAACAATGTGAATTGTTACACCTTTTAAATCCGCAGACACGTTGAACACACACAGACAGAGCAAATACACACTTGCGTAACTCTATTTAACAATATTACGTGAACATATTGGCTTTAGATACCTGGGTTATGAAAAAAATATAAGCGTATGGATCAATGGTTACGATTCTACTGATTGGTCCCTGGTTGTAACCCATAATAATGATAAAAACTTTAAATAGGTTAAAATATACACAAATTGATGAAAATATTTAATAATCAATTCTTCAACTGGCAGCCCAATGTGATACTTCCAAGTCCAAACCTTTTTCACATTCATTGTTCCTCGATATATTATTTTATATCTATTCGATCATATAATAAAACAAAGATTTCACTATTGAAATATCAAAAATCCTGGAAGTGTCTGAAAGTTATAAAAAATAAACCCTATACAGTAGTAATAAATAAAGTATATTCGATATAATAATTAAAGATCCAAACCGATCTCAAACCCCATTATCCAATTCATAAAATCCTCGTATATGCCAAGTAATGCCGGACCTAAATTGTATTTGGCATTTCGTTATTTGACATTTCGTTATTTGGCATTTCGTTTGACATCCAAAGCTCCTCAAATATTTGTATTCGGATACCGATTACATAGTTATCTGAACTAGTGGTCGGCCAGTGGCCGAAATTCAACCCCAATTTTAAGTTTTGATGTTTATGAAGGTTTTTGGAGAATCTCCTCTATATATACATATAGAAGTTTTGTTTTTTTCTAGTACATGCGACAATTAATCATAGAGTTGTTATACATAGATTAAAGGAGCTGGCCTACAATGTGTTCGTGAAAAAAAGAGGACGAAAACCAGGATACCTATCTATATCTCTTTTTAGTGTGGTTAGACAAAGATAAGTATGGGTCTCTCATCTTCCCTCTTTTATTATTTGTTAGACAGTCGCACTCATGGCCTGCATATGGCCACTAACAATTGATCTACCGTATCGTAGCGTAGACGGGTTCGAATCCCTGCACTATCATTCTATATTAATTTCAAAATTTAAATATGCTTAACATGGCTATATAGCTTATTTACATATTGCACGCCTAACATAACGAATAAATATATATATATATATATGGGTGTTTCTCTACTAACGGGAAAATTTATGTCCCAAGCAATTTGCACATTGTTTTGGATATTTTATATATATATATATATATGTATATACACATTTTTATACTATTATCTTCCTACATATAACAATTAATACCATCTCATTTGATAGCAGGAAAATGGTCCATCCCATCCTCGCTATTAAGATAAGTGAAGTGTTTGAACAGAAGGGTCGCTCGTTCGTTCCCAGGCGGTTTAGGAGATCGGTTCTCACGGACGTATATATATTATCAGTATATGTATGTCGTATCGTTAGTAATATGATGACTTGGTCTAGTGGTTAATTGTCTACTGCTGACCTAAGTAGTGGGTTTGATTCCATGTTGGGATAGTTGTGTGATCCACAGATTGTTGATTCGAGTTTTGATGTTCTTTGTATCCGTTATTTTTAAAACCTTCGACATAGACAATAGACACAGACTATGCCTTGACGTTGAATTGATTCAGGTTTTAGTCGCCTGAAATCTATTCAGGTATATTAACACTTACTCAACGATTTAAATATTTTTTTAATTTTTATTTTATAATTAATTTAAAAATTTATTAAAAAAATTTAATTAATAAATATTTATTTATTCTTTAAAGACTACTTCACAGACATAAATAAAGGATACAAAGTACACCCGGAACAACAACCTGTGCATCACACAAAAAATTGTTTCGAGTAGGAATCGAACTCACCAACCTTTGGTTCTACCGTCAAGCTTACCACTACACGAACAGGTCATCAAAATTATAATTATTCGCGACTGTTGTATTCTTTTTATTATTAAATTATATTCTATAAATACAATGATCTGAAACTGATTCTCTGAACAACCCTCATATATGAATTAATTACTTGATGGGATTATCAACTCTATTGCGTAACATTAAGAGTCATTATAGCAATTTACAAACACGCTATAAGCTATAAGAAAGAGTCCATAGCTTGCTATGCGATTATAGTTCGTATGTGGAAGAGTTAAGGTAAATAATTAGTTGTCGGCGAAAGTTCTTATATCAAGGTTCATAGCAATAGTGTTGAAGGATTATAGTCCTTATAATTATCAAGTTAAGGTTTATAAGTGGCTGAGTATTAAAGTTCTCATTAAACAATGTGATAAGGGTGTGTCTCCACTTCCCTCTAGTGTGACGCGTGTAGCGTCAACAAAAAAAAATTAAAATGAACTTTAATAATTTTTTTTAATATGCTTTTTATATTCGCTAAGTAATACTATATATTTTAATGTAATAAAAAAATGTGAAATAATAACTTTGAGAATTGTTTTTGTTGTCTCTACTTACATTGCTTAAATGTGCTGAAAATAATGTTCAGTATGTAATATGTCAAGACTTAACATTATGAGCATATATTTCAGACATATACCTTTCTCAGCCTTAATAATAGGGTAAAGTACTTATTATATATGTATATATATTCATAGCGTAATAGATACTTATAAAAACATTTTGATCTATGATTTTGTTATGAAACATAAATTGTTTGATTTTGTTATGAAATTCATTGGTTTTGTAACTTTAATAAAAGAGGTTTTATTATTAAAGGTAGGTAAGTCGATTAGAAAAACTTCAAAATAAAAAAAAATATATCAAATTCAAAAAAACTTCAAAAAAAATATCAAATTAAACTAATTCCAATAACAATAAAGTTTTGACATAAAATATAACAATAGAAAATCAACCGACACGATAGCTCATATAGGTTGGGTCGCAGGAATGGATAACCAGAGGTTGTAGGATCAATTCGGTGAGGATATTTTTTCGATATCTAATTAGAATATTATATTATTTTTGACATTAAAATTATAACTATATTTATAAATGATTGTTGTTTTATTTCTTTATAACATGTAAATATATTTATAATACTTTGTTCTTACAACTTTTTATTTACTTTTTGATAAAATGATGTGTTAATTATTCTTGGTACAATAATACTGTCTGTATTAGTACAGTACATATATTAAAGTTTAAATATAGAACTCGCGGTGACGGAAATGAAGGTAGTCCTGTGCGGGCCTAGCGTTCCATTTTTCTGTATTTGCTATAATTACTTTAAAAAATATATTAAATATATTAAATGTTTAGTAAATCTAATATTTTACCCAAATTAATTCTAAGTATTAATGTTTATGATAGTTTTGACAAACACATTTGTGCATATTTATTTTTGTGTTTTATTATATTTCGTCAAGTGACTTTGACATCATACAAATATACATTGAACATGTCAACGTTAACAACGAAGAAGTGTGTATAATGTTTCTCATCGTAGTGTGGGTAATGTTTTAATATCATTAATTTAATGTATTAAAAGTGCATTATTATTGAAAAATATTAGCGTTCTGCACTTCTTCTACACATAAATTATAGGAATGCCAAATTTAATTAATACTCCTTCATCCGCGCAATTTTCGTAAAAAGGGGTCCAAAGTTTTTGCTTCTCGTAGGTATATATATATTTTGACATACTCATATTAATATTTTTAGAGTGATACAATTATTTATTATTAACGAATAATAACTAAACTAAAACTATGTAACATACACTCAATGTTTTCCAATCAGAACTAAAATCGAGTTTAGTACATATTATGGAAGTTTGTTTTGATATTAAAAAAAGCCTACACCTTTTTGTACTATGTGGTACAATTTCTAGTTCCTACCAAAGCATTTTACATATGTGTGGTAATTGGTAAAATAAATAAACTAATAAAAAAATGTTCGTCCAATTGGTCATTGATGTGTTGGTGCGGACACAAATTAAAATAAAATTATCCTAGCCCCACCACCACTCGTGGGATGCCACTGCCAGTGATGGGACAGATGGTAATATTAATGAAATGTATACAAAACAAATCGATGTATCTATTAATCGATTGTAATACGAGAATATAAAAGAACTCATATATAGTCTTAAATAAAATCATGTTTTCATAATTTATCAAAGTCCATTAAATGATTGGTGAGATTCTAATGCATCTCTATCTAATAATCTATTTTCTAAACTAACCATCTATTTTCAGTATTATTCTTTTCAGACACATTACAGTACATTACAAATATTAATATATATCCACAATAAAACCAAGTACAGAGCTTGGCGCGTCGCCAGGGTTATGTTGGCTTGTAAGTGGACCGTGTGTATACGGAACCTGGTACCGATACTTTTATGATAGCTTACTGTTATCTTAATATCCTTTTCAGTATTTTACATTACTTGAATCAACTAAGATTTTCATTAATGAAATATATAATTCCCAAACTATGTCTTAAAACCTTTAGTTGTAATTTAAAAATATGTTCAACATTTTGAATAGAGTAGATTTTTGTATTATATTGTGAACAATACAAGATTAAAACATAATATTCATATTATGTTTTAATTTTTAATATTTATATTTAACATATAATTATAAGATATGTGGTTAAATATCAAGTTAATTAAATTCGTATAAACCAGAATATGTAAACAAAATATTATAATGTCAATAAAAATGGTCCGTATATCTCATATATTTTTAATTTAAAATTGTTTATATTTATATAATCCCTCGAGTAACGGAATGTAGATCATTAAATTACTGGTGATATCAGCTCAAACATAAAACTTTTTTTGTTTTCCGTTAACATTTGTTTGGACAACAGTCTAATTCATTATGATACCGCCATACTATGATGGTCGATTTTTTTAATTTTTTTTTTATTTCTTGATCTTTATATTCTTACTTTCTCTCTTTTTTTCTTTTTTTTCTGATTTTTCCTTTATTTCTTTTTATTTTTTTCTTTCTTTTTATTTTTTTTCTTTCTTTTTATTTTTTCTATCTTTTTTTCAACTTTATGATACCCAGCCATCACAGCGTACCACTACTATATTATTTTCAAAGAACATAAACCACTTGACTATTCTGTTTAACTTTCGAAACATGTTAGCAAATGGAATCCATGACAAGATAAGGATGCTGGAGAACAGCCAAGTTGCCAAGTGCCTGCCAACTTCATGATCACTTTTTGTCTATTATTTACATTGGATAAAACATTAAAATGACTTGAAATATGATTTGACTTCCTTTAGTTTTGAGTAACGCAGCTATTATTAGCAGCGCAGACGAAGAAGAAGAAGTTTTATTTGGGGGTAATAACGAATTATTAAAGGGATACTTATAAATAGCTTATAGTACTAGTGACTAATGGAAGATTATTTTGACTTCCATTTATTGAGATTTCAGTGGCTATGGTTATTTTCATAATTATTGCTAATTATAATAAAATACATATATACTTATTAACTGAAAATAGTTACAGAATAAATAAAATATAAATATTAATTTATATATGTATAAAAAATTAAGTTCGTTTATCAATTTATCTTCATAATATCGTAATCGTAAAACAAACATACGACATATAAAATGTATATTTTTATATATATTAAAATTACTTTACCAAGAAATTACCATGTAAGGATGCTGTGTCATCGTCTCTTGATGATTAAAATATAATTATCTAAATAATGTTACATCATTAACTTTATAGGAGTCGTCTAAAAGAGACAAGCAACGATAGATGAAACACTTATATCGTTAAGATAAATCTTTAACGTATATACTATTTATACTTGAAGTAACTTTAAACACTTAAGTTTTATTAATTTATCAAGTTGTATAATTTAATGTCTTGTCTCGCAAGTAAGTTGTAGTGTTGGCAGCTGCACATCTAACGACACATTTTTATGTTTCCAGTAAAACATATCATTTTTAGATAATTTATCTAAAAACTATCAAGTTTTCATATGCGTATTTAATACCATAATAACAAATATATCTTTTATTACATTTACAAGTTAAATATATTATTATATATTTGCCAAACATATTTGGTTCAAGAATTCATTAAATTTATAATCGTATTACACAGCATCCAGTTCAAATATCTTATCAGTCATCTCTAATACCACGTAAGATCCTAGATCGTCATCTATCTGGACCAAGGAGGGTTAATCCTTACTTCAACCTCTTAGATAAGACCCCATTTATTATTCTTAAAGCTACATATAATGAAACCTTTTGTTTCATTCATAAACACTATATTAAATGTACCAAATACTTTATAATAACAATAATATCTTGATCGAACCGATAAGTAAGCAAATTATTTGCTTGTGTTAAAGGTTAGACAACGATACAAATATATATAAATACACATTATTAATACTTCGAATATATTTAATAAACGACCAAACCCAGAAATATAGACATCCGAGAATCGAACCCCGAACCGAGCTCCTTTGCGCTTAGCTAGGCTAAGCTTCTAACCACTCGACCAAAGGGGCGGTTATATTTTGTTATAGTTTGTAAACTATTAAAATTACGTTTCTATTTCTATTACACTTCTAATTAAATCCTTTATCAAAATGATGTTCCCTCGATTCCTCTCCGCAAACTATAATTAATTTCTCCAGCATCTCGGCTGTATCCAGCACGTAAAGTTTGATGGTATGTTATTCATTTTCAGAGATATTATCCTCGTTTGATACTTTTAGTTTGGTTTCAGTTTTGGTCATAATAATATATTCGTATTGTATTTAGCTAAAATTGTATATATACATATATAATATATTAAAAAAATACTAAAACAATCTGTAAATAAAATATATGTTTGAAAATATCTATAAACATGTATAGCCATGTTAAGCTTATTTAAATTTATATAAATATAGAATGAAAAATAAACCGATACGGGCAGGGATTCGAACCCGCGACTACTGGGAAACCGTCCCATCGTTCTACCAACTGAGCTATCGTACCGCTGTCCGCCTCGGTGAATTAAGCATTCTATATGTGATCGTCTTTATCGAGACGGTGTTTATCGGTCTATTAGGTTTCTTTCGAAACTCCTAACCAATGTTTCTAACTTTGCAGTATATTATTTGAATTTCTATATTATTTCAAACTATCTTTTATCATGTATGTTAAGCTTATTTAAATTTAAAATAAATGTAGAATTAAAAATAAACCGGTACGGGTTCGAACCCACGACCTCTGGGAAACTAATATTCTTTTCACAATGGAAAATTATTTCATTCACGAAAAAATACAAGATCTGGTTTGGGAAATAACTATCATTCAATAAAACTACTAGACTTTTATTAAATTAGGTCTAATAAGATAGTTTGACACACATGAAATAATAATTACATAAATAAATACATTTATTACAATACATATATTTTTTTTAGTTTAAGTTTGATCCATAATTACAATATATAAACAAATATTACTTTTAATTTTTGATAATAAATTTAATTACCCCAAGAAAATATTTATTGTTCAATGAGAAGAGAATACTGATGACTAGTGACGGTGAGATAAAAAAAATACTGATGATCATCATCTCCTTATGAAAATAAGAAATAGTTTTAAGCACTAATATAAAATTATCCTCAGATATGAAATATCAAATGCATTAACGATCTTTTTATATTAATGTATCATAGTAATAATTAGCAAATTAAATTGAAAGCCAGAAAACGTTTGAAAAATTTTTTTATAACTTAGATGATTTACAAAATACTCAAAGAACTATAAAATAGTAATTTACGCCTTAATTGTTTTCATTAAAATTATTTCAACTGAAAACAATCAATAACATTTATATTTAATTGATATTATCAAGTCTGGTAAGAAGCTGTTGTGTTGTGGAACATTGGGCAATGAAATAAAACATATAATTATTATACACTCTATGAAAGAAAACATATTGATATATTTAAAATAATTTGTTAAAAATATATTTTAATAGTAATTTAGGATAATTACCATAAATCTTTCTGAATAAGTAAATTTATTTTGTTTTAAATTTTTTTCTAAGACTATAACGAGTAGGTACTACTAATTTTAAATTTACATTTTAAATTCAACCTGACGTTTCGAATGCTTTGCAGCAATCGTGTTCACGGTAAGACGAGACGGAGGTGTAAATTAAAAAGGGGGGCCGTCGCCGAGAACCTCCTCGTGTGCCCGTCTGTTTCCCTTGTTGCTCGGATTCGTCCGGTGGCATCGGAAGCGGTACGGGCCGGTGCTCCCTGGGCAACAACGGTTAATGTGATCCTTCGGGTTTGCATTAGCCGTTGGCTAATACTCGGCTCGGTCGGCCATGGGGGTTTGTGCCCGGTTCATGGCTGGCTGGCGGGCAGGCTGCCTTTCGGGGTGGTCTGTCTGCGAGGTGGGCTCGGGCCTTTTGGCCTGGGCACTAAGGGCGGGAGGGCGCAGGCCCTCTCTACCGGGGACAGCAGCGGGGTCGCCCCGGGTACTTCTCTGTGCGCAGAGTGGACTGTGGGGCGGTCCCGTGGTTGTGTGGGGGGTACGTGGCGGTCTCTTTCTTGCTGAGGGGGAGGCCGTTGCGCTGATAGGGTGATGGCCCGGAATAGTCATCGTCAGGTACAATAGCGCTTGACGATGATTAGTCCGGGCGAGGTGGCGGCGGAGCTCTTCCTAGGGAGGGCTTCGTTGGCTGGACCACGTCCGTTTTCGGACGGGGTCCGGCCCCGGGAGGTTGAGTCGAATCGGGACACCTTCTTCGTTGAGGGAGTCCTGATTTGGCTCGGCCGGCTTGGGTGGAGGGCAGGGGAGCCCTTCGCCATTCAACAAGCCCCGGAGTGGGACGCGCTCAAGTCAACCGGGCGCGTCACTCCATGGAGGTGGTGGCTGCTCACGCGGCCTTCCGTCGGAGTAACGCGGTTGTGTGCGCAAGCGTTCCCGTGGCGCTCCATTACGACGGAGAGGTGTTGACCGTCTGGTTTAGTGAGTAAGAGTCTCACATAACCACTTCCATCTTCCCCAGGATGGAGGTGTGTATCCATGAGGATTCCAGACGTTAAAAAAAAAAAAAAAAAAAAAAAAAAAAAAAAAAAAAAAAAAAAAAAAAAAGGTGTAAATTAAAAATTTAATTAATTATACTAGAGTTAAGTCCGCAAAAATAGTTTTATTTCAATAGACATTGATTCAAAGATTTCGCTAACTGTCAGTTTTCATCACGCCCAAACTTGTACTAGGTTACTGTTTTCATATTAATTTTCAATTCCTAAAAATATTTGCTTTTCCCTTATGCTTTTATAGGTTGATGAAAACATAAGACATTTCTGTAGAAAAAATATTTAACTGTACTTTTAGCCAAATTATTTATGAACAAAAAATTCATTGTAATATTTATTATATTTTAAAATTTTCCGAACGTGCATAAAAATACTGTTTTTTTTCGTGGCCATTACAAAAATATTTTACGTGACTTAAGATCAAGGAAATCCAAAGACATTATGTAATTATTTAATTAACCTGGAGGAGAAATAGCTCGGAGGGAAGACAAGATAATATTCAGCATCTCCCGAAATTTATAACTTTGAAGTTAAGTAATTTTTTGGGGAAACCTTTCTTTAACAAAGGCGTTCCGATTTGAAGGTAGAAGATTATATCAATTTCACTCGACTTTTAACAATTATAATTAGATTGGCTTTATACATTATTCAATTATATTTAACATTTGTTATTTTTAATAATGTATAAATTATTTTATTTCATATATGATGTTGGAATTAACAAAATTTAAAAAAAAAGTAATTATTAAATATATTATATTTATAATTATTTCAATTACATTCTTGCAAAAAGAAAAAACCCTATTAAGTACAACACTACTGTTCCACTAGTTTATTACAATTTTAATATCAAGACACAATTTTATTTGAATCATATAAATCAAACAACATGTTTTAAACCAAACCTGAGACTAGCTCTTCAGGCGATTTTCTATAGCACGTACAGATACTCTTCAGAAGTACACAAGTGCTCACACATTAACAAAACACAAAAGCTCTTATTCAATAAACACTTTTAATTTCCCTAAATTTAAACTCGCTAACAACTTATGGTATAAAACGTAAAACAAGTCGTCGCTGCGGTTTGCCTCAAAATTCAATTAATCCTCGCTCGTCACGAAAATTAGTTAAGGGGACTTAAAACTCAGTAACAGCCAGTGTGTGGGATAAGGTATGAGAGGTAGCGGGATAAATATAACATCATAACATGATAATGGTAATCATATTGTGTTATAACATATCATGTTATGAAATAATAACATGATAATGATAAAAGTAAATTAATTTTATAAATTTTAAAAGTGTTTTATTAAATAAGAGCTTTTCACCTGTTAATCTAGTAAATGTGTGAAGAAGGGTATCTGAACATCGTGCTTTAGATAATCTCCTGACGTGCCGTTATTCTTATGTTTGGTTTAAAACATGGTGTTTTAATTAAATTTAATTAAAATAATAAATAAATAAAAATCTGTATTCTTCGTGTAAATTCTTTGTATTTTTTTTTTAAGGAAGAGTAGGGCAAACGAGTTGGCGAGTCACAGATGACTTGTGATCACCGCCGCCCATGAACTCTTGCAACATCCGAGGATTTGTTGTGTGTTGCCGGCTATGTAGGTAGGAGTAGACGCCTTTTTTGAAGGTGTCCATGTCGTACCGATCTGGAAATATCACCGAAGGGAGTTCGTTCCACAAGCAAGTGGAACGTGGAAAAAATGTCCTTGAAAAACGCACAGTAGAGGATCGCCACGCATCCAGGTGGTAAGGATGATATTGGAGGCGATGGCCCGCTGTGCGGTGATGAAATTCGGCGGAAGGCATCAGGTCGAATAGTTCTTCGGAACATTCCCCGTTGTAAATGCGGTAGAAGACGCACAAAAAAGCCACGTCTCTACGCAATGCCAAAGAGTCCAGCCGTTCTCAGAGCACTGGGTCCCCAACAATTCGAAAGGCAAAATAATAATAATCCACAGATTGTTGCTCCAATTCTGGGTGTTTTTTGTAACCGTCATTTCTATGTTTGTGAGGCCCTGCAATACGGGAATAATATACATAAAATACATATGTATATATATAAAGAACTCTATAAATTCTGTACAATAGTATAATATTATAAATAGTTTAATGTACTATTATTAATGATAATAGTTCGACGCTGTTTTATTTCAAAAGACAGGAATGTGTTGAGTCGCTCTAGTCTTACAAATTGTATGCATCCTCTTGATAGCTCCATCCAGGCCAGGCATGTGAATGTTTACTGAAAATCTTTGATAACTTATCACTTTTCAGTCTAGTAACTGGTTGTAACTTTGAAATTTATTAATTGTAATATTATACTTTTTGAGAAAAATATATTTTGATTTTTAATGATTATTTTTACTTCTAATGTAGTATAAAAAACAGAAACTAATAAATATTTATATCGCTTAACATTTAATATTTATTATATTTTATAACATTGAAATAATTTTAACAAATAATTTCTTATCTTTTGTAAAAGCTTTCTCTGTTCTATTTATGATTATTCAGTATCTTTACAAGGTATCTTTTATCTTTATAATAACGGTAAAATTTAATTTTACGGTATTTTGACCGATAAAAGGAAAATAATCTCGCTCTGTAACTCCGTTATTCAAATATAGCTTTTCTTTAGAAATAAGTAATTTTATGAAAAGGGGTGAGTTTAACGGATACAACAGACACAACCTTTAAAAATAAGGTTTTACAACCACAAAATCAATAATCTTTTATATATATTGAACTCAAGTATCAACAATGTTTCAGATCAAGAAAATTAAAAAAAAAAATTCTTCATATTTCAATAAATTTTGCATCTAAATGACAATATTACATTGTGATGTATTGAAATGCCCTTATATTTGTTTATATAATGTAATATTCATGAGAGCCGATGTCTGTACAAACAGTATCGGATCGGCCAGCCGGCTAATGAATACAGACCATCGGCTACAGGCTGTAGCCAATACAACTACAACTATATTGAGTTAATAACCGTATTAGCGTTAACACTAACACGGTTGTAAGTTTGTGGTTTTGTAAACTTACTATTTAATAACAGAACTAGATGAGGGCAAATTTGTATCAAAATGATATATGTACCATTGCCCGAGTGGTTAGCGCAGACGCCTAACGTATGGAGGCGCAAAGGGGCTTGGATACGATTATTCTTTATATGGAATGTATGTTATGAGCATAGATGTCTGTATTTCTGGGTTTAGTCGTTTATTAAATATATTCCCAGTATTCATAATGTGTATTTCTATGTATTGGTATGGTTGTCCCCTTAACACAAGCAAATAGCTTACTTAGGGGTTAGACAATTTGTGTAATTTGTCTAGATATTATTATTATTATTAATACGATTGTATCATGGTGTACCGTGTCTTGCCGTGCCGTGCCATGTCGTAACGTGCCGTGCCATGTCGTGACGTGCCGTGTCATGTCGTGACGTGCCGTGTCATGTCGTGACGTGCCGTGTCATGTCGTAACGTGCCGTGCCATGTCGTGACGTGCCGTGCCATGTCGTGACGTGCCGTGCCATGTCGTGACGTGCCGTGCCATGTCGTGACGTGCCGTGCCATTTCGTGACGTGCCGTGCCATGTCGTGACGTGCCGTGCAATGTCGTGACGTGCCGTGCCATGTAGTGACGATCCGTGCCATGTCGTGACGTGCCGTGCCATGTCGTGACGTGCCGTGCCATGTCGTGACGTGCCGTGCCATGTCGTGACGTGCCGTGCCATGTCGTGATGTGCCGTGCCATGTCGTGACGTGCCGTGCCATATCGTAACGTACTGTGCTGTACCGTGCCGTGTCGTGCCCTGTCCAGTCTTATCATATCATATGTATGTATAATGTATTACATGTGTCAGCGGAATAAATGAACACTGTTAAACAAAATGGGAATGTTCCCTATCCACTCATTAGATTCAATTACCTTATTTTTAAAATATTTTTTAACTTTATTAAAATAATGATAAACTTTTAATAAATTGAACCAAATATCAAAGGAGAGTATTTTCTTTTATATAATTATACTAATAACATTGCCTCAGTTACTTCGAAACATGATCATTGTATTTTTTATCTACTTTTTTTGTGGAACAGCTTTTATGTTTTTACATTTTAAGATGTTACGTTACGTTCTATTGTTTGCTGTTTTTTTTTTTATAAAAGTTTGACTTTAGAGAATTATTCAATATATTAAGAAATAAAGCATTCATATAATTCTTTAGAATTTCACATATTCAATTTATATATTTGTACAAATGTGTAATTAATATATTTTACTTCAATTACTGTTATGATACGCTAAATATGCTAGTTATTATATGCGGGATTTTGTACCTACAAAAGCCCGCATAAACAACTTTGTGGTCGTATGACAATCAGGACCGCCATTACTATTTGACCAAAATTAAAATCAAATTATTAATTAACAAGATAGTATTGTAATAATATTAAGCATGTTTGTGTTATTTAATTATTTAGTGACTACACCTCAAGCCTGTTGTCATTCACGGTAGGAAATACTAGGTTCGTGGTGTTAGTAATAATACCAGTGGTAGTTGTGGTGGTAGATATTATGCATGTTTTAGTACCTAGCCTAGCCCTAAGCTCTGTTTCAAGGAAAATATATGATATTTTCTAAAAAAAATAGTGTTATTTGAAAAAGATATGTTAACGTACTAAACTAGTTATTCAAAATGTCCAACATTAGCTTTGACGGACGCTTTTAAACGGTAGGGCCATTCGTTGATGGATTTACGAACGGTTTCCACTTTGTCACTGCTGCCTCCGAAGATTTTTTGAGCGACTCAATATATGGGTAACGCTTAGAGCAGGCCATGTCTTCTAGCATAGACCACAATTTATATTCCAAAGGGTTTAAGTCCGGACTAGCCGAAGGCCAATCATCAGCTTTTATGAAATCTGGAACATTTTGCTCTAGCCAAATTATGGTAGTGCGCGCCTTATGACCCGGGGCTGAATCCTGTTGGAGTGACCACATTTCGTTTTTGAATAAGGTGTTTTTGAGAGGTTTAACTACCGCTTCTAACACGGTATCTTGATACACTTTGGCAAAGATAGAATTTTTAACCCCTTGAAAGGAGACACCCCACCAAACCATGACGTATGCTGGATGATAGCCTCACTAAACTTTGGCCACTACCTCAGAAGCTTTCTTAGAGCTGTGTGCATACACTTCATCATTTTGTTTGTCGTAGTGCTCCTCAATTTCATCCTTAAAGAAAATTTTTCTGTGTTTTTCGTCCGCATATCGAAGTAACAGCTGTTTTGATCTTTCGACTCTTTTCTGTTTTAATGCGTCGTTTAAGGTATGTCCTGTATATCACCAGTAAGACCTAAGCCTTGTTTGATAATCCGAGAAAGTGTTCTCGGTGGGATTATCATTTCTCTGGAAAGGATTTTCTGCTTCCTCGTGGGATTTCGACGAATTCTGGCTTTGACTGCATTAAAGTCCTGGTTTGTTCGAATATACCGCGGTCTTCCGGATCTCTCACAGTCATCAACAGACATGATTTCAGACCTTTGGATGGTACGATACACAAACATTCGCCTAATCCCTAGCTTTTTCAATGTATCAAAAATTTCAGCTGGCTCCTTACCTACTTAATACAGTACAATTACTGCAATCCTGTTCTCTTTAGTGCCCCACTCCATTTTCAAAACAAAAAACAGACAATAATGACGGGAAAGAAAGTTTTATTTAAGAGCTAATGTTCGAAATTCAGATTAATGTTTTTTTAAATGTATGTAAACATCATGTTTTCACTCCCTTTTTCAAGATCCCTATCAGTAATCATATAGAAGATATAAAGTACTCAAAAGTTATATAAGATGTAAAGAATATAAAAGATATTAGAAATACAAAAGATATAAAAGAAAACTTCCTTTAATATTATAGACATCTGTATGTAATGTTGTAATCGTAATGGCCTTTTAATGATCATGTATTTAATACATTCGTTTTCTGAATAAAATACACACAAAAGATAATTACACATTAAATATGAATGTGTATGCTTTCGACTTTTCAGATAAAGCTACATGATTCCATTGCTTGTGATAATGTTCTGTGATCTTGATATTTGGGTGTATATTTTATTAGTGTCTTTTGTATTTATTTGTTCATATGTCTTTTCATAACATGTGATATTTCATTCTCTTTAGCGATCGCGGGTTAGAATTTCTGCCTGTATCTGTACATTTTCCATTCTATATTTATTTATATTAATTTATATTTATTTAAAATAAACACTTACAAGTTCTTAGGTATTTTCAAACATGTGATATATAAATAATAATTAGTATATATATTATATTACTTATAAAGCAAATACCGCAATTATTGTGAACGAGATTGAATTTAATTAATCATTTTATGCAAATAATGATCATTCAAGATCACAGCGCAGCATCAGCGGAATTGAGATGATCCTTGACTATTGAGACTCTCAGCACTCTTACAATATTGCCTTGATAACATTTTTTGGAAAACACTAGAGTCCATTTTTAATTTTGCTTGTACATAATAATACCATTAATATCACTGAATAAATTACACAAATTGATCTACCCCTAAGTAGGCAAATAATTTGCTTGTGTTAAGGATGTTATATAAGGATACAAATACATAGAAATACACATTATAAATACTTGAATATATTTAATAAATGACTAAACCTAAATATTTGCATGATGCATGCCTGACCCTGTCGGGCATCGAACACGAAACCCTTTGCGCCGCGATACGTTAGAAGTTTGCGCTAACCACTCGACCATCAGGGCGGTTGAACAATATTTAATAAGTAAAGCAAGACCTTTTTTTAAAAATTATTAAAAATAATTCTTGTTTCCGTGTCAATTTTTATCAGGGGGATGTTTAACATCAGGGGGTAGGAGGGGAATCTTAAGAGATAACCAACTTTGTTTTTAAAACTTCCTTCATTGTAGTACACGGATATTGCATTTACCAAAGACTTCAAAATAACTTGGAGAAGATATTAAAAACAAAAACAGATTACCATAGAGATAGACCGTATTGAACTCTAAACTCCATTAAGAAATATCTAGTTTTAATAAACATATTCCATTGTATTAAATTAACACATAAATTTAGAAAAAAAGTATGTCTAATAAGAATTTGGACCTAAAAATAAATTATACTGTCTAGGGTTTATATTTATATACACTTCGGAAAGCTCGTCTTAAGTTTATAAGTCTCGACAGACATGATTGTGATTCTCGACAGACCAGGTTTTGACTGCTGTTTCTTCCATGCTACTGTAATAATTTAATACTGTTTCGAACAATATTTATGTATTATTGCTTATAGTACAAAACATTTCCTTGTTCTATACATAACACAAAGTCTGTCTTGTATGTTATAAATTTTCACAGTTTCTTTAACATTCCCGAGTTTAGTAACTAAGCACTTCGGTATCTAATCTTGAGTTGACTGACAGTTACCCTCGGGAATCAAGTTCCATACATGAGTCCATCTCACAAAAGTAATAACAATGTAAAAGTATATAAACAATTTAGTAACATGTTTTATTTATTTGGAGCGTATTTACTATTTTAAATGGAAAATGTTTCAATAACGTTATATATCAAACTTATATTTGTTTCGAGATAAAATTTTTATGGATAACTCGGGTAAAATTAATTTTTAAATTTACATTTTAAATTAAACCCGACGTTTCGAATGCTATGCAGCAATCGTTTTCACAGTAAGCCCAAATGTAAGAGTTAAATCCGTAAAAAATAGTTCTATTTCTATATATACTACCTCCTCGTGAACATCAAAGAAAATATTATTATTTATTAACTGTAAATGAGTTTTAAAATTTAGTATTTACTGCCATTTTATTTACCTCTCAAATTTGTAGGTATAGGTATATCAACTGATTAGTTAGAAATTGAACTCCAGTCAATTAAGTCATTCCAAGTTCCTAACTCAAATTCAAATTCTAAATCTAAGCCCCTGCTTTTTACGATCACTTCCGAGACACGCAGATCCGCTGGCAAAGGAAGCGGCTTCTAAAATAATGGAAACACATTTACCAAATTACAACACATAAATCAAAACAACATAACAAGAGTGTGTGCGTTTTCGTTGTAGTACGAACAATAACGGAACGACTTTTCAAAGCTATAACATTGCAAGTTTCTGTAAAACCTTAAAAAGAGGTAAGTTCCTTTCGAGAATAGTCGAGTGGTTCGGGTTCGAGTCCCGACCGGGACGGGCATGTATGTGATGAGCATAGATGTCTCTATTTCTGGGTTTGGGTAAATACATTTTAAATACTTATAATGTGTATTTGTATATATTTGAATCGTTGTCTATGTTATCTAAGGATGTTAAGTAATGTTAAGTAAGCAAATTATTTGCACAAACCAATAATTTGCTTACTTAGTGGTTAGATCAATTTGTGTAATTTATCCTGTGATATTATTATTATACTATACCCATTCTTCCTTACCTATTCCAATTACTTTCAACAACATTCATAATGTGATAGATATCTGGTTTTTATCGAGTGTGTAACAGATCTGCAAAGCTATTTTCTAACTTTGATTATCCTAATGACAATCTATTTCTAGTTGCAAACCGAACTTTGATGGCAACTGAGATTGTACATAAAGTTATTATACATATAGTATATGCATTTCTGGGTTTGGTCGTTTATTAAATATATTCTCAGTATTTATAATGTGTATTTCTGTGTATTTGTATCGTTGTCTAACACTCTTAACACATGTAAAATAATTTCGTTACTTAGGGGTTAGATCAATGTGTGTAATTTATCCTGTATTATTATTATTATTATAGAATATGAGAGCCAACCTACAATGTATCCATCGAAAAGAAGAGAATCAGGCTATCCGTCTTGTTTTATGTGATTAGAAAAAGATAGGTATGAATTTCTCATCTTTCCTCTTTTATTGTTTATAGACACATTCAGACTTGCCCAGGGCCCCCCTACTCTATATACAAAAAAATAAATAAGGTTACGTACTTTCGGATAGTGATAATCATGGATAGTGATAATCATTTCATTGTCAATAATGATTTACAATAGCCTTGATGAACTTTCTGGTTCTTTACGTCTTCACAAATATAAGTATACCAATTTATATCTGTTACACGGTAGTATATATCATGGTACAGAAACGTTCCTCTTAGGTCTAAATTTTACGAGTATCGGCCTGGAGTCCGACCCTGGTTCTTATTTTAATTAAAAACACTTCCTAAAATAGTACACTAACAAGTATTTTAATTAAAACCTTTATATGTTGACGATTCCACTTCAGCCGTGACCCTAATAATATTAATAGCAAGCTTTGACCTAATGTAGAAGTTTTATGAAAATAATATTATTTAAAAGGAATACTCATGTTTTATTGCTTTCGCTTAAAATGCAAACAATTTCAGCCAATTTAAAACAAACAAATAGTATACGTACAGTACATTTTTGAACAGATCGGTAACAAAGAGTTCGAGAAACTTCGAGAAAGTTCGAGAAACTCTTATTGAAGCTGATCAAATTGTTAAAAATGTGCTATATTTTTGATATATTTTTTATTATTATTATAGATGTATGTCGGCGGATCATTCTGTTGTTATACACCTGCTATACTAATATAATTTATACACAATTCTTTATGTTTATGTTAAGTTAGGGACGGATCAAAGTCGGTTCAAATGCTTTTGTTTGTCTTCTTAAATACATAACATATATTGTCTTCCAAATTATCACATAAAATATTATTTCCAAATTAAAACTATAAACTTTCCGATGGACCTAGGGCTAGCAGTAGCATACTTGAACGTGTATACAAGTTATAAAAGAAGACAGTCCGTCCGACAGTATAACGACTTGATGGTAATTGTCAAATTCCATTCTTCTAGGACGGCTCCATCATATGGAAAGAAACGGTCTTCCCACTTGTGAGTAATAAGGAGGGATGTAGGAGGTTACATAGGGGGAGAAAGAGATGAAATTTAGACATAAGCGTGCAAAGTTTAGAAGCAGTTCTTATAGAATTCGGTACTATCTTAATCACACACGCGCTGCGGTTAAATTGTTACAACTATGTAGATAGATAGATCTATAGATGACCTTTTGGTGAGGTGGTTAATAATACTGACTGCTAAACCAAAGGTTATGTGTTCGATTCCCACACGGGACAATTCTTTATGTCCACAGATTATTGTGCCGAGTCTGGCTGTACTTTGTATCCATTATTTATGTTTCTAAAGCCCTGCGACATGGGGATAATATAATCTCAAATTTTTTTTTTTTTTTATATAAAAAAAAATAATTTGGTATTATCTGTTATAGATATATTAATATTAATAAAACTTGGTATAATGAGCCCACGCACACGGAAGGCGTATGGTTTACGCAACACGTGGTGTTAGATGTTGATCTCTTTTGTTTAGGTTGAGAACAATGTCGGTAGGTACTGAGATTTGTTTCGCAGATACATCTACTACTTTGTATGTATGTATCTACTTCATAATCATTACATATGTCTATGTATGAGTAATGAAGGTGTATTGATTGCTTATGATTGAGTAATGAGTAGATTTACAAAAATCATATAGTCTACTATACAGTACTGTTTTTCATACATTTTTATATACATGTATAGCCATGTTAAAGTATAGAATGAAAAATATATCGATACGGGGAGGGGTTTGAACCCACAACCTCACCGTACCGTAACATGATACAATAGTTCAGTTGGTAGAACGACGGTACGATTTTCCATAGGTCGCTGGTTTAAATCTTTATCCATATCGTTTAATTTTTCATTTTATATTTATTTACAATATAGTGTTATTGTCATTAAATATGGTAAATTTGTTCATATTGCACATTTTTATTCAATAAAGACAAAGATCATCTAATATATTCAATCATAAAATATATTAACGGAAACTTCAAAATTAAATTGAAATTTAATTGTCCATACAAACGTACCAAAGATTACGAGTCTGCCTTATATATATTTATTGAGTTTAGAAAGTAAAACGTGATACATTCAGGGAATTATATTCTCGTTGTGATTCCTTGGACGTCTGTCTGTGTGACAAGAATTAATTAGTACTTTAAGTTTAAATGATACTTTGTGGTAGAAAATATTTCTTTATTGCTTCTTCTAGTGCTTGTCAAGAAACTTAGCGCTCAGTGTTCAATATGAGAGCAAGCTGGGGCAATTTTGGTAGTAGTTTAGTAATGTTACAATTATTAAATAATAAATTAATAAAAGTACAAATATCTATAAAAATAAAAATAATATAAAGCAAAATTAATAGACAAGATTGTAGTCATAATATTTTTGGATTATTTTGCAACGTATTAGGAAAAACGAAAAATAGGGGCATATAAAATATGTTTTTTTCAAAATTAATTTCTAGACCAAAAGCAATAAAAAAATCAATAAGAGTTAGACCATTATTCAAATTAAATAAATCATAATAAATTAAACCAAGCTTTAGCTAACTTAAATAATCCTCAAGAGAGTCTCAGTAAATATATACGAATAGGAGATAGAGAAGATAAATAGAAAAACCCTTCACCAGATTCAAACAACCTAGATCTATGCATCTTCAAATATTAGCTCAGAAATCCAGTGGGAGAATTCTCCAACTTGTTTTACTTAGCTCTGGCAATTTTGTTTGCACTAAGATATTTAAAACTCAGCATTCTAAATGGTAAATCTTGAACGTGTATAGGAACGTTTTACATGACACACATGGTGTGTAATATAATCTTGTAAATGGGTATTTCTTACACGTCACACATGGTGTGTAATATATGCTTCAAGGATGAGACCTTGATGTTCATCGACCGATCATATATACTATAAATACACCACTAGTACTTATCAGTACGTCATTCAGTTAAATAAATGTAATGTTGGTTTGTTTGTAGAATGTTTTAGATTTTAGATACTTATATATTTCAGTTAGGACACCATCACATCTTGCACATAATATTTCATATTGTTTATAAAAATATATAGCCATGTTATATAATATAAAAAAAACGATACATTGGTTAGATTTTTTATATAAGTTTAATATATTTCTCAAAATACCTTCTAAAATCAAAACAGAAACCTCTATAAAACTTAATACGTAGAAACATATATAATATTACAAAATAATTATCCAATACATTTTACAAATTCTATTAACAGACAGTAAATCAAATATTAATTACAAATTAATAACGTTCTCTGAAATCTGAATACACCAGTGAAGATGAAGAGCCTTCATTGAATCTCTAAATCATTACGATATTGTGCCGACAAGCTCTTAACATATGTTAAAACGAACAACAATACTGTTGAAGCGAATACAGCTACAATCATTTATAAACAACAAATAAAAAATGAAAGGAGAGCAATATCTATCTCAGTTCAGTACCTGAAAGTTTTTATTACTTTATATTCATAGAAAGTTTATAAGAAAAAAAAACGTTGTATAAACTTTGCAATCTTCAACAGGAAAAAGTTTCTATTTATTCACAAGTCTTTTGTTGTTATTATAATCTTAATAATAAATTGGTATATTTTATAACAACTAATATATATCTATATTAGAAACAACTACGTCGAATATACATAAATTTGTCCAGTGTGGGAATCGAACCCACAACCTTTGACTCAACAAGGTTGTATCATTCGTCTTCCACACTGTTATTAATGAAAGATCATATGATCAATAAATTTTAACGTTATTACTAACAATATAAAAAAAAATAAAAAAAATCTTATATAAAGATGAGATAAATTTTTTCTTAAGCTTAAATCAGAAACTAATAAAACAATAATTGCAAGTTATAATGTGACGTCACAGTATGGGAGCGGGCGTGAGGATAGTCTGAAGATAATTTATAAACGGATTCTGTACATTGTCTTTATTGAATCTATCTAATGAAGCCGGGAACGAATGACGCTTCCGGCGTATCGCGTTAGTTACAGGGTTGCCTCTTGAGATTAATATAATAAGTTTTGAAAAGTATCAACACGATACTCGAATTGATACCTTTGGGATACCATCGCTCTGCAAATTGATTTGGTTTTGTTGCCTGGTTTGATAAATCAAGCATTCAGTACATAACAGTCTCTATCGAGACAGCGTTATCTTAGGCTTCTTCTAGAAATCAATAGAATAACATTGAAAAGGTTAAAATAATTTTTGAAATTGTCTACAAAGATGAGATTCAACTTTTAAAATAAACAGCATAAAATTGTAGGATGTCGATTTTAGACAAGTCTATAAATTTTAAATATGCTGTCAGCTTTTATTATATTTATATTTTTTTACAACCAAGTGTCAGCCCTGATTAATACCAGCTGAAAATTATTGTAGCGGAGACTGTACGGAGAGCACTGTTCCTCAGGCTTTGTGATCAATGTGCTTATAATAGCACGCTTACAGCTCGCCTGGCTTGGCTTGTCTGGTCGTAGCAGAAAGTTTTCTTGATTGCTTTTAGGCAATTCTTCATATATGTTATACTAGCTGTAGCCCGTGACTTCGTCCACATAGACTGTAAAAATATTTTTATAGCTAGTAACATCAGCCATAAAAATATTATATTCGATTATTTTTGACTTATTTAGCGATATCTCATATATCAAAATCCTTTAATTCGTTTAAACTGTAGGAAGGAACATAAAAATAGCATAATTGGCTATATTTCTATTAAAATGCGTAAATTTGAATAATATAGGACCCCTTTTAATGTTGACGGGTAATAATAAGGATTTTAACAAATAATTATGTAAAATTCATTAAACCAAACGATTAAAAAAGGACCTCTCGTGTCAATTACTTATTAGTTACTACAATCTATGATAAGTCACAGACAAAACCACGTGCAAAAGTTAGTATTTCTATAGCCTATGTGTTATATGCATACACAAGCTCTAATATAGCTAAGTTTCATCAAAATCCGTTTAGTAGTTTTGGCGTGATTGAGTAACAAACATCCATCCATCCAAATAATCGCACTTACATCAGGCAGATACTCTGGTTTGATGACACTAACCGCTTTAAATAAATAAGTGTAAAACTACACTTATAAATATTAATTCATTTTTCTATAAGAACTCTCTAGAAAAGGTTCTAGAAAGTTTAGGTTAAACGTTTCTAGAAGAGATTCAAGAAAGAATAGAACTCTAAGTAAGTTGAATAGGCGTCGTCAAATTATTATTACAACATTTTTAATATCATTTACGTCATCCTAATTCTTTTACTTTTTAATTTTCATTATATTCATTCTGATACTGAATTTTAGAGCACTCTGAATAATTACTGTATTTCGAATTTTATTTTAATGCAAATGAAATAGGCGTTTCATTGCAAGACTGTCCTTCGTGAAATCTTTTATATTTTAGTACTTTTAATTTTTTTCTAAAAACATTTCATTTTTTTATACATACCAGTGGCATTGTAAATTTTATTCAAGTCGTTTTGTTTAGATTTTTAGATTTAGTTGATGTGGAAAGTACTTTATATATTATAGTCATAAACTAAAAATAAAAACGAAATATTAAATTGCTTACATAGTCTTAAAACAATAGACAACCTAATCGTCGAACTAAAAACAATCCAACATCCTTCGTCGGTTACATTAAACGGTAGGAATTGTCTAGAAACGGAACGAATTCATTTCTCTGTATTGCTCACTTCCTGCCTGAATTGCTTTGTTTTCAATTATCCTGTTATTGTAAACAAATTTTCGCAATTTTGCAACACAGTTTATTTTATTTTTCAAACGAAATACAAACCAATATGGCAATTTCAGCCAAAACGGCAAATATAAAACAAAAAGAACCAATCATTTAGTTCTTCAAATATTACAATAGTGACTTACTTGCAATAGTACAATCGACCATCTCTTCCCGTGTGAACAGTCCATCCTTCCTTTAATTCAGTCTGCAGTCTTTCCAACGCAACTTCATCCTCCAAAGCCCCTTTCCCTTCATATCTTGGACTACTGCTTCCCATCCTTGGACTCCCATATTTAGGACTTGCTCCCAAATTCGGACTATTTGTCCCGAGTTTTGGACTACTGTTGCCATGTTTATAGCTGTTCGAGCTTGATGCTCCATCGCTTAAACTGGGACTGCCGGCAAGTCGAGAACCAAAGTTGGGACTGGGATTTGGGCGTGGACTTGAGGGAAGTTTGGGACTGGCCGCGCCGCTGGGACCAGGCGACGACGACGCCTGCTGAAGCAGCATGGCTTTCACATCATTTCCTTTTCCATATTATCTGAAACCAGAAAAGATTTTATGAACGTTATAATTATGAAACAAAAATGGAGCAAGAAAACAACTTGAAAAGACTCCAAGCTTCAATATTGTATAAAACAAACAACATCGTAACAGTCCAATGCAATGTAATCGGGATTCAAAGAAAGAAATAAAAGCCTTGTTGGTTTAAAAATGGCAACATGCATTAAAAATGGGCGCAAAAACTCGGCAGCCATGTCTAAATTGCTTTAAAAAAGTCAAAATAACCGCTGAAACGAAAAACAGAATGCGAATGTAGGACATTTTGGAGTTCGCATTTCGTAACAATATGGATACGACGAGGATTATGGTATCTTCTAAAATATTCTCACTGTCATACTTGAGTGATGAACACAAAAAGTACGTTTATTTTTTTTGAGAAGAAAATATTGCTTTTAAAACGGTATTTCTTGTTGATTTATTACAACCGCTTGTTATTTTAACTTCAATAAAATAGAAAGAATACTTAATAAGTTATTCGGACATTAATATAAAATTGTTATATAAATAATAATTATAATAATCTGTAGAACAATGATTTCTTAAAGTATTTTAGATGAGAATTATGAAAAAAAAATCAAATATATGAAACATTTACAGATTTATGAGTACATATAAGGTTTCACAGTTTAGTTTGTTGTTAGTAAACATTGGTTTTGTAGAGGATGTAAGATTACCAAAACTGGTTTAAATACACAGCATGTGTGTTATTAAGGAATATTACGAGAAGACATGTATTTTTAAAACAATGTTAATTTAATATACTCATTTGTTGATGTTTCTGTTTTGGCCAGTTCCGTTTCTGAGATCATTTGTATGTGTAAAAGTTAAATGTGTGAAAGAGATACCTAATACACCGTAATTATCGGATTAAAGCAGGACGCCGATAGATCGAAAACAGGTGGTCGGTCAGTGACCCCTCTATTGTATTCTCGCGGAATTTCGGCATTTCATTTCCTTCGAACAATTATAAAGTTTATATTAATAACTTTATAATAGATTTTCCTTAAAAAGTTTTTCTCTGGATAAAACTGTAGGTCTGTAGGTGTAGGTTCCAGATCAAAATTATAATAACTCTAACATCCACAATTATTATAGACCTCATGTTCTAGACCTATGTCAGGTCTATTGTGGTTGAGTTTGACATTCATACACACACACATACATACATACATACATACATATGATCTCAAGGGCCTGGAGGTTAGCAAATATCTTGAATGTGCAAATTAAATTATTATTGACATCGCACACGACAAATTCAAGATTCGACAGTCTTGAAGACATATTGTATTAGAATAACTGTTCATTTATATTGGCTGAAGTTACTGAAGACTGCTAGATTAATACATATCAAAAACCGATTAGTTTGGTCTAGATTTAAAATTATAAATATTGAAAATACATAGTATTATATTGCGACTGTCGTGTCGTATCATAGGTATTACGACAGTCGCTAGTGCGTCTCGCCTCTTGTTTATTGTGGAGATGTAAACACTTCATAGTTACACAAGTTGTGTACATGTTTGTGTCTTGTGGGTAGATACGTTTGTGTCTTTTATAAACATTGATATTACTATATAGACAATGTTTTGATTATTGAACGGATATACAAGTTTTGTACTCTTTAATTTATTTAAGGAAAAGAACCAGATTTTTTATAGGGTTTTAATAGTACTGAAATATGTTATAATATTTATGATGTGTCAAAACTTCACAGCAAATAAGTAAGTAATACCTCCCACGCCAATATAACTTCATGAAAAAAATTATACTTATTATTTTTTTATTTTTCAGTTACAGAATAAAGTCAATGGTTTCTTTGTTATATTAAAGGAAACCAAATTGTATCAAAGAATATATTTTCTATTTATATAATAAGTGACTAAAACAAGTTACGTAAGTTAAGTAAATGTTTAACATTACGTAAATATATATAAAGAAAACAATTTTAATAAATAAATACCTTATAAAGTGAAAGAAAATACCTTGACTATAATGAAATTAAAAGAACTTGCTTCAAAATTGTGTATTTATTAAAGAGGGAAAACATTCTAACATCAGGAATGTAATAGAATATCTTCTATGACTGGATTAAATTAAAATTAAAATATATTTTTTTTCCTCGAACCTTTCGTTTTAAAAATATTATAAGACACACACGGTATTATTAATTAACGAAAGACGTTAACTTAATTAAAAGTTTTATGACCACAGACAGACAGGCATTTGATATCTGTTACATTTTTATAAAATAGCTCTAGCTACGCTTTTGCTACTTAACCTTTTAAGGGACAAAACTTCTATGTATAATAATTATATATTAGTAAATTTAAATAACATTGTAAGCGGATTTTATATAGATTTTAAGCTTATCTTCATACTAATACTTATAATGTATTTTGGGACAATCAAACAAGTTTACCAACTTAATCCCAAACAAAGCGGCTTGAAACTTCAAGTTGGCTGCATTGTTATAAATTCGGCGACTTAGCAACTCTAAACTTAATAGTTAGAGATAGTTTGCTGGAATTATAATCATTTGCACGAATTATGTAGAAGTCATCTCTTGTTAATCTTAAATAATTTTTGGAAATTAATGTTTGAATTTTTTTTAGCAATAAAATGTTTTGTGTTAATATTTACTTACTTTAGTAGTTTTATTTTCTTTGTATAGTTTTCGGTAGACTGGTAGATAAGTTTTAGAATTAAATCCGTCAATTGTATTAGTTTTGTTTTTCATTAAAGTTTAGATAAATTAATAAAACATATTACAATATTAATAGTACATGACAATGGTGCATATTATGTGCAAAACGTAATCGATAAAAAGATAATTTACAGAGGACACAAATTATTGATTATCTTTCAGCGTAATTAATTATTTAAATGAATTGTATTTCATTTATATATTTTATTGATTCAAAGCCCAAATAAGAATATAGTAAAAAGTATTCAAATTAATCAGCTTAGCAGTGGAATAAATAGCAGTAAAGTATTTTCAAAAAACTTTATCTTTATAAAAAAATATTTTTCGATTGCCCTACGTTCGATTACTAACAAACTAACTGTAGAGCAACTCTGGCTACACATGTTTATTTTCAAAGCATAAATATAAATTTACTCGATTATATTCACGTAAATTGACCGGAATTTTGACCGTTTTTGCTCGACGTCCGGATTGTCCTGAGGTTATATTTATATAAGCATGGTAGGTAATAGTGATAATAGTAGTAGGCCCTACATGTGTCCATCGAAAAAAAAAAAAAGAGAAAGCATATGAGGCTACCTATCTGTCTCTCTTTCTTGCATGTGTGATTAGACAAAGATAAGTATAGATCTCTCATCTTGTCTCTTTTATTATTTTTCAGACACACTCATAGGCTTGTGGAACCCCTATTCCATGTTTTTCTTAATTCTTTGTATATAAGACCAATTATCGTTTTATTATGGAGTAATTTATACGATGTAACATCTAGAAATATTATAATCATAGAACTTAAAAAGAAAAAATCTATTATATCTATTCTTATTATTGCTGTAAAAACACTTACAAGTTACAATTACCTTGATAAAACAAAGATAATCATCTCGTTAAAACAATAGTTTAAAGGATATTTATTTTCTCACAGTTTATTTGCGATGCTAACATTCACGTCCATCACTATTACGTCATACTACGTCATCTACTTCCCACTACTTGGTTAATAGATTCTAGTTTTGGGTCTCCTTTCGTATAATTCGCACGCAATATCCAATTTTCGACTTCCAAAATTATGGATTTCTATAAAAATCTTTTATTCCCTGAGATGAAATCCTATCTTATTGAGAGCTAGTATCACAAACTATAATTTATTTGATACTAAATACATCAGTCAAACAGTGTCCTGCTAACTAGACTATAGTATTGACAATTCGAGATCTATATTTTTGCGGAATTGAATTATATAGATATTTGGAATGAGAAGTAATCACTGATTCGAAATATGTAACTCCCTTGTGTTAAAAATGTCGCTTAGACCAGATGGTCCTGGAACTTTAGTATTATAATAAGAAATAGACAATAATGACTACTACGAACGACTTTATTTCATTTTAATATTGGTTTCCTTTTATAACATAATAAATAATACCATAAGCGGTCACTGCTCGGAAAGGAGAAAGTCTATTTTGTTGAAATTGAAAGTGGTTAGGTTTTTTCTCAGCTAACTTGTTTGCTAATGTTAAATACATGTTTTATACCATTTCAAAATCAAAGGAGAACATTTCTATGAGATAGACATCCAGCACAGATCGAAAAATGAGATAAGTGCAGCTGAATCAGACAGACAAAGAAAACAATCTTTATGTCATTAATACAAAAGATAGTTAGTTGGGTTTGTTACTGACCTGGACTTACAATATATGAATTATTAATAATTCACAGTATGAATAAAGAAAAAGGGTATACACTTAACTTAGAAGGAAGATAGTAGAAATTAAACACCAGACCTTTTCAATAATTAACAAAATGTTTTTCCAGAATTTGACCTTTTTAAGGGTGTTAATTTTACTTTACTCAGGGATAAGATCCTATAACAATAATTTAAAAATGATAATGAGTGTTATTAAATTCTTTTGTACAGTGTCTCTCTAAAATTTTGAAAAAAGCACTGTCTCGTAATAAGTAAATAATATCAAACTCGTCAAGTTAGACGTCACTTCACTAAGTTTGGCTACTTAAGATTCGAAGTCAAAGTTTTATTTCCAATACATATATTGCACTTATGAAACATTTAGTTGTAACCTACTCGTTTTAACTGGCAGTAGAACGAGTTAAAACGGGTAGATTCACAGACAAGTACCCGCAAAAAAGTTACATAAAGTTTACCACTTATACTTTTATTGTACATTACAGTAAAAAAGTATAATAATACATGATTATTGCATTATACATATTTGGATCAGAAAAAAATCGAAATATGTATATAACTCCATTGAGCTATTAGACCTTGAATAGTCTTGAAACCGTATATATATATATATATATACATATGTATGTATGTATATTATATACATATAAATATATAATATACTTTAACTATTACAGTATAACAAACCTATGGACTGAGTTTGTAGGAAGTCACCGATAATTACATTAAATATGAAATGATGTAGGAAATCTTAATTTGCATCGTTAGGAGTTATATCATTGAATATTAAATAATATAAGACTTAGATGAAATCTTTCTGATATAAAATGAATTCAAGATACATCGTAAATCATTTTATGTGACATAAAAGATATTTTGTATAATAAGCGAGCCGGAACAAGGTTCTGCTGACAGACATGTACTGGAATTATTTACTTTATGTTACATATGTATTCGAGTTATAATCCTATGCTGTAATATAACTTTTTATTTACTGATTCATCTGTATCTTAGTACGTATTATATATAAAAGGTCTTGAAGATCGAATCTTAACCTTAAAGTATTATGTAACAGAGTTCTCGAAATGTAATTTTTCAATCCATGAAAAATTATATTCGTTTGTTATCAGAAAGACACATGTGTTTCAGATTGATATCTCATATTTGATTGATATTATATATATATATATATATATATATATATATATATATATATATATATATATATATATATATATATATATATATATATATATATATATATATATATGTGTTACATAACATATTATGTTAGCACTCTGGAACTTTTTTGTCCTCCTTCTCATATCCTTTCGAATTCTCCTATCCTATACCATATATTTTTTGTCTGTCTATGCTGTTAGCCCTGTTGGCTATTACAGCGTCACCGGGGGAGCGGGTATACCATATATAGATATATATATGATATACGGTAGGAGAGTCTGTGTTGAAGTCCATGATATTTTATAGAATGTAACCACGAAGTGAAACCGCGACTAAAAGCTAGTTTTTAATATAATTACAACAGTAGTCCACTAAAAGGATTGCGGACGTCAGACTGGGACAGACGCGTTTAAATATTTAAATATTTGTCTGGACCAAAATAAACCAATGATGGAACTATGAATGTATTTTATTGATATTCTAAACCTGCTTTTAGATACAAATTATTTATAGTCAAAAATACAACTTTAAAGTGTCGAATAAGAAGTCGCGATACTTATAAATAATTAAATAATTTTGCAACTACTATAACCAATATTAATACTAATTACTGTCCCTAAACAGTACCTATATAAAAAACCCCAAAAAAGAAACTGCAATTTTTATGGTTTTAAAGGTCAATGAACTAAACTGACGAAATCGAGGCGAGGCGATCATCTGCTGGACATTACTAATAATTTAACCAAGTCATACTCTGAGTCCAATGACACCATTCTTATAACCATCGATAAAGAAGACAAATACCTCACAGCACTACGTAAAGAGCTTATTGAAAGCCTAAGAAAGTAAAGATTTAAAGTATAATCGGTTTAACAGACAGTTATCCAGACAGAACTTGACAGAACTTTGTAGGCTTCGTTTTTATTTAACTACCTGCATAAAATAATCTGACCAACTGGCCGATTCCTTTGGATTGTCGTGTGTGTTACGATTTGGTCGGTTCTTTTGGGTTCAATGATTGTGATGAACATTTACGATTATCTTACAGAATCCAATTTTTATCACAAGTAACGATACGATTCTAAATTTCCTCGTTATTGTAAGGGTTGAGTGATGTAAAGCAGCACTCAATACGTGTTTACTAGTGGTGTACCCATTCACTCTTCTACAGCTTTTTCAACTAGAGAAAAAGGAACACTTCGTTCTTTATCGGAATGTCTTCTGAAGGTCAAAATTTCCAATACAGAAACGTTGGTATAGTTTTATTTTACAGTAACCTCCTCAGATATTTATATATTTTTTTGGAACTGCGGTAAAATATGTATTGTTTAATAACGCACTATTTAAATAAAAAATAAATGAATCACTTAATTCAAATGGACTGAATTGTAATTTGTAAATACAGGCTACGCTCTATATCTAAGTGGCAAGTTCATCAGTCTATTGAACATAGTTTAATGTACATTCAAACATTATATATATATTCGTCTAGTTTCGTAATCATCAGTAAACACTGGATGTAAATTTCCCGGGAGATTGTTTCACCATGTTATTTGTCACAGTCAGGATAATAAGAACTCAAATAGAAATGTTCTGAAACGTTTACATATGTGTTTAAATATATGGAAGTATACCGGAATGTTTGGGGAATTTTGTATTAAAATATATGATGCTAATTTAATTTTTAATTAGTTTATCTTGTGAGACTCATTCAGCAGCAAAATTTGAAATGAATATGTATGATAAATATGAAAATAAGTATTTTTATTTTTGAAGGTTTAAAGGTTTGCGAGGGTTTAGACCTCTATTTTTTAGATTTATTTAAATTTGAATATATAGTGAAAAATAAAACGATATCGGCAGAGATTCGAACCCGCGACCTCTGGGAAACCGTCCCGTCGGTTAACCAATTGATCTACCGTATCAGTCTGGTGAATTTAGCATTCTGAATATGATCGTTTTTATCATGACGGTGGTCACTTTTATTAGGATTCTATTATTATATATTCTTTAGTTTTAATTTTATTACATCAGACGACCTCAATTGTTTGACATCAGACTAATAATTACTTGACATTGACATCTTAAACAATGAAGTAGTGTGTGTAATGTTTCGTATTGTAGTGTGTATAATATTATTTTTATTAATTAAATGTATTTTTAATGCAATAAATTGTGCCAAATTTCTTACTCCTCCGTCCGCGTATATTTCGTAAAAGGGAGTACGTTTTGCTACTTATTAATATTATAATAACAAAATTTAGTACCTAATAAGTATAATACAAACTTTGTAAGCTTATATTCACAAACAAAGTATAGCTTACTTGTACGACCGCAACTTTAGCATATATAATTAAAAACTTTTAAGAAACAAAGAACTGTCTTCCAAGGAAAACAAAATAATATTTTTTACCTAAATGAAATCTGTATAATAATGTTAAATACAATTATTTATAATCGATAATACATAGCTCCTATTGTATAAAAGTGTTATATGCAATATGTAAAACTTTTTTCTGATATATACTTATGTAAAACTATAACTATCTATATGACAACAAAATGTTTTATAATCATTGTTATTATTTTTAATTTGTGAATATATATACTTATTTACTTTCTATGTAATTTGCTATTTTATACATGGTCATATTATTTATTTAAAATATTACACGTTAAAATATTTATTAGCTAGTAGGTACTTAACATCTATATACTAAAAGGAAATGTGGGCGTTTGTAAATGTTTGAACAAATATCAACTAAACTGAAAATTTGCGTTTTCAAAACAACAATTTTGTACAGAAATAAGAAAATATATATTAAACAGTGAAATGGATTATCTCTTATTTTTCTTCAAAAATATTTCCCAAAAAAAAATCAATAAACACATACATTTCCAAATTCAAATAAATTACCGAATTCTAATAAATCGTTCAAAGTCAAACAGGAATATAAAAAATGTTTAACTGGGTCACCTTTCCACCCCTTTCTCCCCTTTGTTTAATAATGCATCCCTAATGGAACAACCCCAAAATTAGCCAAATGCCAAGCACTTAGTAGGGATTCTTTGTATTGTGACTTTATTTTTTGCAGAAATAAAAACATAAGTCCCATCTTATTAAAAATATAAACTAAATGAACTAAACATAACATTATTTTATAATTTCTAAACCAATCTTTTATTTGCACTAAATATAAGTTTCAGAGTAAAAATAGAAATAAAAACAAAAGAAAACGAGCATTTTATAAAGAAAATTGTATTTCAACGAAAATAGTTTGAGATCTCTTGAGTATTATTTGTAGAGGGGCTCTTCATAGCGCCTTTCTTTGTGACACGAGATTTTTATTTGATAACAGAACTACAACGAAAACAATTCCACCAGATTGAATGATATCTTTAAAATGTTAAACTAATTAAAAGTTAAACACAATCAGATTAACTTAACATTCTTATTCTTTAAATCTAAATAACCTACAAAATTGAAATAAAAAGATGTAGGTCTACATTTCGCCTTCCCATGGCCACGATTACTGCCAAGCATTCGAAACATCAGGTTAAATTTAAAGTTTATAATGTAAAATGTAAATCAAATTATACACGAGTTAGATCCGTTAATGTAAAATGTAAATCCAATTATACCTGTTTTTTTTTTTATTTATATGTACTCGTACAAATTAAAAAAATACTAAATACTAATACTGCTCCAGATACACAGCAAGGCGTCAACGGTAGTGAGCATCCATTCACATCGAGAATAATCCATTCAGTTTCAGGAATAATTTATAGGAAACGAAACCCCGAAATTTGTCGCTTAGAAGTCTGCAAATAGTGAGGTAACCTGCAATTTACAACAGTAAACTCACCATTCATTAAGAGCGTGAAACTTGAGAAACTTAAACATTCGTAATGGACAGGGATTCGAACCCGCGGCCTCTTGCAATACGTTCTACCAAAAGCTTGGAACACACATTTTAAATAATGCTTAGACTTCAAATCCCAAATCCAATATTAACAAAAGAAATATTTTATTGAAATCTGATCACGCCCTAGAGTATAATTTTTTAATATATTTCGTATCGAATAGGCAGATAAATAATAATATAAATAGCTTGAATTCCATCTGTCAGCAGAGCGTGTAATACGCCTTCCTTTGTCAAATACGATGTATTGACAGAGGAACTTGGTTATTAATATAAAACAGACGTCAAAATATTTTCAAAATATTGCATTTAATAAATTATTGTTTGTTAAATTTTGTTTAAAAACATATATTAACAGTTAAAGGACTTCCAAACTGGGAGAAACAAGTGTCAATTTGTAAGTTGGTAGTTACTGCAAGGAGTGTTGATAGCTTACGTAAAGCTTCTTTGATTGTCCATAAATGTTTTAATTAAACTAGTTAAAACAAAGAATTCTGTGAAGATTGAGCTTTTGTAATAATAAGTTTATCTTACATATGTAATATAACAGCACATTTTTTAATTTATTACAATATAGAGTGCAAAATAAACTGATACGGGCAGGGATCAAATCCGAGACCTCTGGGAAACAGTCCCGTCGTTCTACCAATTGAGCTACCGTATCGCTAAGAGTAAACCGATAGAGGGATCCGGGCGATACGAGCGATACGATACGAGGTCGCGGGTACGAATCCCTGCGCGTATCGGTTTATTTTTCTTTCTATATTTATATAAATTTAAATAAGCTTAACATGGCTATACATGTAGATATTTTCTAACATCATATTTTTAAGTAATCGTTATACCTATTATTTCTGAACACGAATTATGTATATCTATAAGCACAAAAAGGGCCTAAACACAACAGACAAATATAAGGAGAAGTTTCTATCCATCTCCAAACAAGACGAAGACAAATTCTGATAAAGTTTATCCAAAAGACCCTCTAACCAAGTTTGAAAGTTTAATGTTACGGACTTCGGTCATGTGAAATCAGCCAAGATTAACAACTACCCACACTTTTCTATGAAAACTTCAGAAAATTATAGTTGAAATTGGATTTACAAAATCATTGGAATATAAATATGTTAGAGGATTGTGAACTTACTTATTTCTTTTATACAAGACAACAAAATAAAATCAAAATCCTATATTTTATACAATAACAGCAAAAATAATTATAGTTTATAATAATTATTTCAAAGTCAAGGTTAAATTCCAACTTCCCCTAAATTAAGCATACTTTTCCACAGTTATGAGTGCAAAATCGTATGAAACTTGTAATTTTACGAAGTTTGCGGTTGGAAGTGGTTTGTGGGGGAGGTTGGGGGGGTTGGACGCACTCAGCCGCAATATCGTCCGTCGGCTATTGGTTACAATATATATATTTATCACGGTAATATGATCACAAGGGTCATTTAAAACTATGTTAATATTATGTATACATATACATACATATGGAGATAGGTGTTAATGATTCAGCAATGTTAAAGTGAATAATATTTGGGCATTGGCTTTTCGCCAGATGTTAGAGCAATATGAGGGCAGTTGTGCACCTGACATTATACCAGGTCAGACCATAAGTGGAAAGCCTGACTTTCGGTTTGTTTTGTATTATTGATACCTTGTCCTTTGTTTTCTTGAAAACAGAAAATAAATCATAGATTCCAATAACTTCGGAATCTTGGACTGGAATTAGTCAAATGTGTTATAAATATAGGTTTAGGTATTATGGAGTATAATAGCAGCTTGGTCCATAACAACGATATTATTTATTTATTATACGACCTTTTTGATTGTTTTTCAAAAACCAGGTAAACATATGAACTTTTATAGTAAAATATTTCATACTTGAAAAATTACCTATATTCACAAATATGGTTGGTTTATACTTAGTGGACGAGGATTTAATTAATGTCTATATGTAAATCTAAGCTTTCTATTTCCGAGAGTTTAGAATGGAAATTAAAAGTCAGTGACGTTGGATAAATAACCAATTATTTGTGCGTTTATTACTGATCGTGTAACTTCTAAACGACTTGATTTATATACTAATATATAAATCAAGGATGCTAAAGAACAAACTTACCTGGCAAATGATTACCGCTGGTCATGTTCTTTTGCAACACTAGAAGAATCACAAGATCATAGCCGGCCTGTGAGAAAGAAGTAGGGGTTTTTATGAAGGTACCCAAGTCGTTTTGATCTGAAGACTTAAAGATAAAATAACCACAAAACCAAACGATTATTATACTTTTCTCGGTGCACTGGATCCTCAACAACTAGCAGTTCTTCGTTGCAATATATTTACGCATCTAGAAGTTTTGGTAGAAGCCGATAAATACCTGCAGTGTATAAATAAACTTATTTATGAACTAAAACAACTTATTTTCAAATGTTTGGTTTAGTGCCAAAAGCAAAATTAGAAAATCAAGTGGCAATGCAGTCAAAATGAACGAAATCTAATATCTTTATAATATTAACAAAAATGTTTAGTTCCTATCTAACGAAGTTATTTGTCACTAGTACGAGTTGAGAGCAGCGAGCCGTAAAATAACAAGACTGAAAACTATACACAAGTTATATATATAATGGTTTTGGTAAATTTAATATCAAGCTTGAGAACATTGTCGGGGTTGGTGTATTTTCACACTAGCTTTACGATGGTAATATTTTGGTATAGCTGGGAGGGATTTACGTCAACAGTGTTACTCGCTAACGAGCTGCGAAAATTCAGATAATAAGCTTGATTTCAGTTATTAATTATTATATAAAGCATAGCGTGAAGATAAATGAAACGGCCTGATGATTGTAGGATCATTAATAAATCTTGTTATATTATTTAATTTATTATATTGAGTACCAAATAATAAAATGCATTTTCAATATAATTATATATCTAACTCCATTTCAATAAAGGTTAAGGAAAACTGCAAACAAAAGAAAAATCACATTATGCATAAAGACAAGAAGACAAAACCCGAAAGTGGAACAGCTCCCCATCATAGTATTTTTTGTATTCAGAAGAGCTCATTCCTCTAAAATCGAAAGACTAGTATTTTCTCTTAAAAAATTTCAGATAATGGCCGAAAGAACAAAAGTGGCGAGAACAATGAACGGAACAGCGATATCAAGGAGCAAATGACGATAAAATTAACGTAAAATAATTATTTTACTTATATTCTTAATACTGTAGGAAAAGTAGTTGTTAAAATATTTTGGCCACAAAATGAAAATTCAAAATATCTTTATTCAATGTTAACATTTTTTTCCATGTTACGCTTATTTAAATTTTAAAGAAATATAGAATGGCAAATAAACCGATACGGGCAGGGATTCGAACCCGCGATCTCTAAGAAATCTTCATGTCCCTCTACTAGTAGACACGCTATCTCAATTAGTAGATTAATTGGTTTATTATTCATTCTATATTTATTTAAAATCTTTATTCAAATAGGCATTTATATTTACTTTTGGATCGTCAACCCTATGGTTCACAAAATCACAATTATTACATTAAAAAGGGCAGTACAGTCAGTCCGTAAGTAAGATACCACCAGCTCGAAATACTGTTTTGATGAATTCTATATTCAAATGAAATTTGAAAATTTTTGACATTATATCATCAACCCTGCAAATCAACAACCTAAGTTCCAGACATTATGATGAAAAACTCTGGAATGTTATATAATTTAACCTACGAAAAGGAAGATTTAAGATATCTTTGGAACTTTATTATATACGCACAATAAATCTATGAATATATAGTATAATCCCAGTTGAGGCCTGCATTTCTACGTCTCATTCATATCTGAACAACCGCGTCTCAAAACGGAACGTGACCCGGTTACGAACGGAAGTTATCACTATGACATAAGGTCACAGGTACTATAATAGCTGTGATTGAAAAGACAACTCTATAACAATGTACTTGAGTTTAGTTTTATTTAATTCTAACACTGACTCCACATTTGCTGGGTTATTGTTAAAGTTGAGGACGTCACACTTCTGTATTAGAAAGACTTAAATTTCATTGTTGATACAACAATTAAATGCTGTAAATGGGTATATTTTTATTGGTTCCTTTGTTATATGTAAATAGAAACAATACTTTCTTTGGGTCTATAAACTTAATTTTTTACGAAGGCTTAATTTCACGGTAAGACAAAAAAAATCTTGAAGTTATTACATTGTAAATTTGCAATTAATATTATACCTACAAATAAGTAATCCAGCCGTCAGCACCTACACCAGGTATAAATTTGACGCTACCAAAATATGAGTTAATAAAATAATAATAATACAATGACATCATATTTTATTTATTTTATTTTTATTTTCAAGGTACACCAATTGTTTACACATACAAAAATATACAAAATACATTCACATAACCATAGCAACAGTGCAACAATTACTTAAAGGTAAACACTAAATGCAAACACAAAATAGAAATACAAATAAGTCAGTAAAGTCACAATACAATAATATCATAATTATCATTAATATCTTATCTTATCTTTTAAAATGGACTTCCTGTTTTTTTTATATATGTAGCAATTAAGTAATAAATTACAGTTCGTGAAGATTACTTTCAAAATTATTTGTCTTAGACACGTCAAATTCGAAATGTCATCAAAATCGATTCATCCTTTTTTAAAATATGTCCAATTGACAGAAAAATTTAAAACACAGATTTACTATTTACCTACTTTCCACAAGTACCTACTTATGTAGGCTAAAAAGAAACATTGATTCTAATAAATTTCATAGACATAATTTTATATTTATATATCTATCAATCATCAATGTAGACCTCATTGTTCACTCACTTATTCACTCACTCACTCACTCACTCCCTCACTCACTCGCTCACTCACTCACTCACTCACTCACTCACTCACTCACGCACTCACTCACTCGCTCACTCACTCACTCACTCACTCACTCACTCACTCACTCACTCACTCACTCGCTCACACATTCACTCACTCGCAGCCCATCTGTACTCATACAACAATCGCTACTATAAAGCGAACCATCATATAGCATGACAATTATAATTTCTATCCCTTTTAATAACAATTACCATTAAAAGCATTTATTTCATGACCTAGTTTCAGGACAATTAACACCCTTTCAGTAAGTATAACTATAGTCTGGTCCCTCGAAACGAATTGAATAGCAAATACTAAGTAATAATCTACATTATTTGTTGTATTGAAAGTAAGTGATCAAATACATTTGCACAGAGAGACAAAACTTCAGTCGGTATATTATATATAGTTGGTTGGGTTTTATTTGATTTTATAACTTAAAAACGGGGTTACAAAACCATATTGAATGTTCAAAATCGCTTACGTTATTAGATACTTAGATTTAATTTTTATATATTATTGTAAGAAGGCTATAATATATATATATATATATATATATAATATAGTATATAATATATAGTATATAATACAGATAGTCATAATACGATGTAAAACGATTTTTTTTTATTGTCATGCGTTGTCTAAAACTTGTTTTTTCATTTATAAATTAATTAATAGAAAAAAATAAACTGATTATGTAACAGAAATACAGCAACGACTAAATTGTATTCCAACTTGCAATTCAGTTTACGTTTTCGTATATTCTTAGTTAAAATCAGCCCTTAACTTTTATCTACAGGGTTAAAAATAATATTTACAAGAGTTGAGTAACAGATGAGGAAGAAACTCTAAAATTAAACTCTTTAGACTTTTACAAAAAAAAAACATTTTAGGTAATAACTTTTATTACCGTAACGGTTAGCATATTTTTAGAATGTAAGTCAGTCTGGTCGTTATTGCATCACATAACCACAAAACTGCGTTGACCGAGATTTTGTTACTGTCTATTTTTTACTTCTCTCACAACTTTTGATGTTAAACGTTTAATTATTAACAAAATGAATATTAATGAAAACTCTTTTTAAAAGCTTGGCTTCTCTTTACTTTATAACTTATTGAACTTTTAATTAAATCCCAAAACATGTATTGGCTGTCATGAAAGAGGTGTTACTTTATAGATCCAGCAAGCGTTGGACGTAAACATAAATCAAGCAATCAAACAAACATAGTTGGACATTTTAAAAAATAAATAAGATAAGAAAAGTATGATATTCATATAAGTCATTTATGAATTTAGTAGTAGGAGTACGTAGTACGTGGTAATATAAACTTACGGTGTGTGCAAAAGCGGTTCCGTTGCTTATTTTTGTGGGTAGCCTTAAAAATGGCAGCGTCATCTGCTGGGTAGTCCCACATAACCCCACGTTCATCACATTGGCCGATAGGTAACCGTAACATTTTACCGAAGAAAAAAAAAAGTACGTAGGTAGCAGAATATAAGTAGGAGTTAGCACTAACACTTCTTTACTACCTGTATTTTGCAATTGTGATACTATATTCATCTCTCATATAATACTTCATAAGTTTGTATAGCAAGCAATTAATATAAAACAATCCGATTAATTTCGATTTTGCAATAATTGTTCGATTCTTAATAATACGGTCATTGCATGTTGAATACAATCAAGGATAATTCCTATCTGATATTGGAATGTTGCAATGCTTTATATAATAACTGGCGAGCTACCCTTGGGTGGATTGATACAAATATTAAACTTTAAAAAGGGAGAAGGCAGCGATCTAGTTACTCTAAGCTCGGGTACTTCATGTACCTAATAGTATTTAGTAGTAGTTATTAAATCTTGGCACGGAAAATGACGAAATTGTTAAGTCGGTTTAATCAATTAATCGGAACATTAAAAATCTTCTTAACATGAAATGCAAATCAGCTCGGCGACTTGAATTTCCAGTCTCTTGTAATTTCAAGTTGATGTTGAAGAGCATAGTTCAGTGGGAAGATTCATCTAGATCTAGAATAACTCACAAATACCTTACTTAGTAACACCTCAATGAGATATATAATAATAATTGTCAGATACATTGACAGATAGCTATTGACTCAATTTGCGTTAACCTGCTAACCTAACCTTACCTAACCTAACCAACGCGACAAGATTCGCCTCACACATTACAACTGATAATTGGATTCAAAACCCTATAATTAGTGTGCTTTTTCAATTTGTTAAGCCAGTTAGTGTCTCTTTAATTTACGTGACTGGAAATAGTGTTCACTTGCCGCACTTTTGTATCTTTCAAATTAGATGTAAAAAATCAATATCATTTTGTCAGTAATGTTGAATGCTTGTTAATTATGACATGGCTCCAAAATAGCTGATTTGAATTATACATGGTCAATTTTTGAGATCAACATGTCCAGAGCGAAAATAAAAATACAGAGTCACTCCCCAAAACATACCAACATAAGCTAGTCATGCCAATCCCTGCTGACACTGGTGATACCATAGAGCTTATAATCAGTCAAATAATAATCTTAAAGAAAAATCGGTGGGAGGCAAACATGCGAAACATTTTTCAATAAATGTCAAAGCACTAATAAAACAAATCTTTATTGGAAATATTTATCAAAACTAAGATATTACTAAGCAGCTATTTTTCCGATTTCAAATATTTATATAATATTCAATTCGCTAACACATTTCGCTTAGACTAAATAGCGCTGAAACCGTGTCAATAAATATTTAAGAATGGAGATAAATACTACGTGATATAATTTTTCAGATCTTTCAGATTTTATTAGAGACTAAAATATAAGTCGTACGATAGATATAGTGTTGTAAGCATGTTGTAAATGAATTGTTATTTCTCTAAATATATTTTGTAAGTATAATGCAACGGAACTTAGCGGACAATACATTTACAATACAGAATGGAAACTCACTTTTTTTATGCATTTTTCACAACGATACAAACAGTTACCTTCGCCAACCAGATAGAATAAATATCATCATATTAAACATTTTATCCCTCTCGGATATCGAACCCAGGACTCATCAATTGGCTAACTAGACTAATAGTGGCTAAGTAGACTAAACTAGTGGATCATAAATATGTAATAAAAATGATTGTATCAGTAGCTCTAAATAAAAAGTTGCACGTAGTACAGTTAGACGCACTACCGGTAGCTGGCCGAGCGTGGTCACTCTAACAGTTAATGGTATCTAGAACTTATACATGTCTATGGTGTGGTAAAATTATAAAATAAAATCCCGAAGTATACATTATTATAATAGTTTCATAATAGACCGCTATCGACTGTTTAAAAGTTTAAGACAAAAACACAAACCCAATAAGTCAAATATAGTGTTTCAAAATGATTATTGATTTTAGTATTATTTTCAGATATAGCTACTAATTATTTTCCAAACCACTATAAGGCTATGGGTCTCCTGTATATCATAAATATCAGTAACATTGTAGACACTAAAAGAGATGAATGGATATATTACATACGACATCGCACATTTAAGTAGCCATTGCACTATACTATTTACTAAGCGCTAGGTCAACTAGCGTACTAATTTAGCATTGTGAAAAGGCTGTTATTGAAATAGCGCTCCTATCTGATCTGATTTATTTTTGAGCTCAAGTAGTGCGCTGTAAATTGTATAATGAAATGGCATTGGAGAAGTATTCTGGATTTATAAGCATGTTATTACAAACGGAAAATAAATAGATTAAATTTATAAAAATATAAATAAATAAACATCTAAATTGAAACAGTTTCAATTAAGATATTCATTTTAAATGCTTATTAATTAAAATAAATATTAAGTAACAGTGGACTTCAGTCTGAGAAAAATTAATAGGTAAATTATTGAATATTAACTACTAAAATGAATACATAAATACATTTTGATTAGAAGTTGGAAGAAAGAGTTGGAAAAAAGTAGAAAAAACTTAATGTTAATTGAAATTGCAAATTAAATGTTTAATTTTGAATTTGATTAAGAAACTCACCCTTTCTGATGAGATCAATTTGAATGAGGTTTCGCGGGAATCTAAGATTCGTCTGTTAATTTATTGAAGTGTCCAATTTACATTTTGTAAGCGTTCATAAGCACCTTGTTAGGGCCCCGCTACGAATTTATTTGTTTAATCAAACATCTTCCATTTTAATACGTTCTAGAGCTGTTTGAAACTATCTGTATGTATAGCCAAATTAAACTGATACGGTATGAATTTGAATCCACGAACTCTGGGAAACCGTCCAGTCGCTTTAACAATTGAGCGCCCGTGTCTCTACCCACTTCAATGAATTTAGCATTTTATACATGATCGTTTTTATTGGGCCACTGGTAACATCTATTAGACTAAAGCTATAATGACATATTTGAAGAATAACGAAAGCCTAAGTTTGTTTTTTTTTCAGACATTATAGTCATTTTTTTATTTGTAATAATCAATGTGGTCACCAAACCTCCTTGAAACAAACTGCGCAGTGCATGAAACAAAGAACTGCCTTTAGAGGAACATATAAGTAATTCAAAACACGTAAGAATCCCAAAACAATTTCATACATAGTTTCGCCATAAAGAACACAAATCTGCGAAACGTATGTTGCGGCTTCGGTCGTGCCAATATCGAGGCTGGAGAAGCCATAAATCATAGTATCAGAAAGAAAACAGGGTTGTCAGTTCGTAATAAATATGCATAGTATATAATATAATTAATTTTCGAAATTGAACTCTCGTGAACCATGATGATTATTAAATATGTATGTATTTCCCGGCTCGTAAATTAGTAGGGCAAAATTGCGATTAATTTAAGTGTAATTATCCGGGTAAAAATATATATAAATACATCAAAATAAAGAAATTATTGGAAATATCTTAATCAGTTTTACTTTATATAATCGAATTGATTATACTATAATTCATAAATCTATTTTAAGAATTTATAAGAATTTGTGTATGTAGTTTCATATAATTTCTCCATATAAGTTTTCTTAACCCCTAAGGTGATGTTGGAAGCCATCAATATGTTATTTCTTTCCAGTACAAAATGTTGACAAAATTGTTTTTGGTGCCGATGAAAAATGTAAGTACACACGCGTCAACACGCACTGCTTTGGCTTAGATAAACTTATATTTAGAAAAGAAACGGTAACTCGGCCTTGCGAGGAAGAGATCAAAACAAACATAAATATTTGATAAATTTATTCCCGCTGATGGAAGTATCACGTTCAAGATATTATTTGTTGATAGTGTTTGTGAAGAGTTTACTACAGTATTTTTTTAGAAGTTTTAATAACAATAGTAAAACTTTAATTATAGATATGACTGAAGTTAACAAAGACTTCTTTATCTAATCGGTCCTTAAATGTCTCAGGCAGGGACATAAGTTTAGACGGACAGAACGAAAAATTTTCCCAAAAAAAAATTCAATTACTTTATATATATATATATATATATATATATATATATATATATATATATATATATATATATATATATATATATATATATATATATATATATATATATATATATATATATATATATATATATATATAATATAGTTTATAAACAAAAAAGTTCCTATATCAGTCTATCTGATGAGAGAATTAGTGTAGTGTATAAAGATAATCTAATGAATTACCTGCCTCTATGCATGATTTACAAAATTCAAATTTAGAAATACTTTTTGTGTTATTATTTTAACTAAAATTATTACTACCATGGGTGGATTATTATCACCTAATATTTTCGATACTTGTAAGCAATACAATTCCTCGTTGTAAACGATTTGCAGTCTCGTTTTTTATTCACTCTAGTTGAATGGTTCCAAAAAATAGGAGAAAACCATGTAGAAGGTAAAATAGGAGAAAATAGGAGAAAACCAGGAAGCTTGGAACCTATTCGTAGAAATTCTTGTAACTTATCAATTATTTTAATTACAAGATATGATAAAACAAATTAAAACCCGAGTTAAAGGAGATACCAAAGAAAAGATCAGCAACAACATTTTCTTACTGGAAATGTTCTCGAATCTCTTTAACTACTTTTACTTTTTTAATTGTGAATTAGCATTAGTAAAGTAAATTGTCTGCTCATCTTGTCTTTAAAATAGACACCTGTCAAATATCGTTTTATATTTCAGAAGTGTCCACAATTCATTTTTAAACTTTATACATTAAAGTATTTAAATAATTCATTGGGAGTTCATACAATTTACATGAACATCTTTTATAAAACAATAATTGTATTATTATATGATATGACACAGACAATGATGGTAAAAAATAAAAGAACATTTAACCGAGGCTGTCATTAAAATTATTTACGTAAATAATGTTACTACGTAAATTTAAAGTTACATTACCTATGTTTTATTTATTTTTTAATGAAAATTGCATTAAAATTAATATGAGCTATAACTAGAAGGTTTGTGTACTTGTCAGATAACATGAATAAGCTTAAATTAATATGTATGAGCCGGAGACTAAGAGTTCAAGAACTCTAGAAGTAAACTCCAAAGCAATAACGTCTTGTACTAAAGTTCTTATTTGATAATGAAATATGTGAATACTTCGAAACTAACAAGACCTAGTCATTTATATTTGATAGGATTTCTATTGCAGAGACGGTAACGACCCCAAATGTTAGAACAGATTGCCTTCAAATATTAAATAAATCGATTTTTAAATTTGTATCAAATGATCAGTTCTCGTCTTCGTTTACGTTAATCGAAATTGTGTTGTTCTCTTTTTAAGTATCAAAAATGTAATATAATAATTTCATCTTTGCTGCTAAATAGTCCAGTTTTTTTTGGCTATGGATACACAGTTATGTATAGATAGATAGTATATGGGAACGATGAAATATACCAACACACCTCGAATCAATTATATACTTCGTTTGATTGGGCGATTACAATCCAATTACTTCAAAGATGTTAGACATTCTGCTAAACCGCCCATAAAAGATTATGCATACTGGAGAGTGGAAAATGTATTAAAAATTCCTTGTCAACAATTTCTTGTTTACTCGCTGAGATTGTTATTTTTGCCGTTAGCCCTTTTATCTCCCGCAATACCAATCACCAGTTACTTATTGCTGAAAATATGAAAGAACACGCCTCGGTCCCGGGTTTAAAATTGTTACCCATTTTTAACGGAGCAATATTTTACACTCTCTATTTATAGAAGGTGTGAAATAAGGAAGGTGGACATTTTTGGTGTTTCCATTTTTAAGATAGGAATTCATTACGTTCGTAAATAACCAATACTTTATGTATTGTACAAATACAAATCTGATTAATATATTTTTGTTTTTTAATATAATGATTAAGAATGAAGGGAAGTTTGACATAAGTATGTCAAACCCAAAACGTACTGTCCCGATAAAGACGATCACATATAGAATGCATAATTCACCGAGACCGACAGCAATACGGTAGCTCAATTAGTAGAGCTACGGGACGGTTTCCCAGAGGTCGCGGGTTCGAATCTCTGCCCATATCGGTTTATTTTTCATTCTATATTTATATAAATTTAAATAAGTATGTTGTCTTATTATTCTTATTTAAAGTTAAGGCTTGTTAATTTTCCGATACGGGCAATAATTCGAACCCGCGACCTCTGGGAACTACCACCACCGTCCCGATGAAGACGATTATAAAAATATAATTCTAAGTCGCAGGGAGTAGTGATACGGTAGCTCAATTTGTAGCGCGACGGAACGGTTTCCAGAGCTCACGGAGTTGTTTTATTTTTCACTATAAATTTATATTGAATTTTATTATATTTAACTATATATTTATATTGAATATTTAAATAGACTTAATATCCTCTATACATTTTTATAGATTATTTCAAACAAAATTTACCTTTTTTTTAAGTTCTTTAGTGATGATTTCATGATCTGAAAAGTGGTTTTTGAAAAACAGTTCTATCCTGTGACACCAGAATATTTATAGTTTTGTAATATTTCAGTCGGACCAAGTTATATTCAATTTCAGCCAAACGATTTTCCATTGCAAATTTCAGCGCAGTTAGACGAAGCATTCTTTATTAATACCAGTCTATGAAATTACATTCCTTTCTCGAACTCGTAAAAAAGTTCTTTCATTTACTGAATTATTCTGAAACTTTCAGAGTACTTGGTGAAATGAAAACGCTTTTATTATATTTATATGTTTAAGTCTCAAATACGACAACACAATATTTTGATCTTTGTTTATATTTTGATCTGACTTAGTTTAGCAAATTTGTATTACTCTTATTGAAAATTAGTCATTGAACAATTTAACTAAAAAAAGGTTTTTAATTTCCAAGTAACTTTACCTAAGCCGTGACCGATATAAATACATTTAGAGACTGTTGCAAATTACTAGCAGCACGCTATAACGCAGGGGTGGCCAACTTGATCAGAACTACGATCCACTTTTTACCACCAATCTCTGTGGGATGTAGGGGAGACCGTGGTTGGTTGTGACAGGGGTAAGTAGTTACAGTGACCAGAGAATGCTTAAGTGACGTTAAAAAGAGTTAAATAACGCCGCCACTATCAGCTCACCTCCCGCGAAAGGCTCCAGGGTTCTTGTGGAAGGAGCACGGAGGTGTCGGTAAAAAAAACCTACGTTTGTAACATTTTCTATTTTACGTAATATTAGTCTACAACCTGTTTTTGAAGTAATCAAAGATGCGTCTTAATGCTTTCTTTTTGCGATAAAACGCAACGTTACGTTTTTACATTTATATTAATTAGTATTTTTGTAACTTAACCTCAAAAGATCAATTTAGGCGTTGGGGTTAAAAGTGATATTTGCTAGGGGTGTGGAATGGTTTATCTTTTCAACGAATTATAGAAGAAACGATTAACTCAATTATAGAAAAATATCTTGTTACGATATAGAAGGTACAGACCGAAAATCCGGCTCACATTTCTTTTCACAAAATTCTTTTATCCAGAAATCATTAAGCCGTATCCTAAAGCAGCTGTTAGGAAACGAATATAACACGTAAAACTCGCCAATCCGCTATCGTGACTGATACTTCGAAAAAAAATGGTTTGACACTGCAACAGTAGAAGAAGAAAGATATAGAATCTAAAAAAATAAAGTTAACTCTAAAAGAGTTTAATTAAAAATCATGTTCAAGAAATGTACCTAGTACAAAATATTAAGAAAAACAATAAAAACTAAGAAAATTGCAAATTTTCCAGCAGTAAAAAAGAAAGGTATTATATAAAAATGAATAAGAAAGCGTAGAAGATGAATATTTTTGTCTGATATGTTGCAACCCATTTGATTTCACAAAATCAGGTGCATAACAGGAAGAGCGTGTTGTGAGTAAGAACTGGTCACATTTAATATAAAAATATTCTTAATAATAAGGTTTTTATTACATTTGGTTTTGCTTGTAACATTTTGCCCCCCCCCTAGTGTAACAACCTGCCCCTGAGGCGGGGTTGAAAGTGACAGGAGTTTTTTTTCTAATTTGTTCATTTATATCTAAACTAATGGTTTGTTATAGAAAATGTATTTTAAATTTAAAAACTGAATAGTTACTTAATCAAATAAATATACGCTCTGGTAAAATAAATCAAACCAATAAAAAGATATGACACTTTAAAAATAAAATGTCACTTCCAACCGCAGTCTCCCCTAATTTATTTTTAGGAATTATATACTTCTTGATATTTCAAGGGTAGGTAAGGTAGGGAATGTAAATCCTAATTTCAACTTATAAAAACTTTAAATATTCTTTGTCTTACCATACTCAACTCGACTAACAGCCGCGTTCGGTTGACCACCCCTGCTATAATGACTTGACGTTTGTCATCTCATGAAGTTTCATTCTAATAAATAACAATGACTACTACGTTTGATAAAACAAATAGTGTTATTTATCGTCAAATATTTACCACCGTCGACAACAATTTTTTTGAAAAAATCTTTTGATTTTATGCCATTGACAAAATCCTAAATGAACTAAGTTGTAATTATAAACAAAATAGATTTAATAAAGTTACGCGGCAACTCGTAACGCCGTCGAACGCAACCGATTCGATTACTCCAATTACATGCTTCCGAATATTTTAATTAACTTAATTACTTGCATGATTTGCCTTAATTTCACTTTTATTGTTACTGAGTATAATTTAAAACCTGAGGGTCACATTTTATTTAAATATGCAATGTCTTATTTCTGTATATTGCATGCATTTACATAATATTATTCGTACCTACCGATGAATATCAACCTTGCGATTAACTAATATATACATATAATAGATACATTTCAGGATTAAATAAAAAGTATCTCCTAAATAAAAGGAATACCTACACACAATACAAAAATCACAGAGCAATAACCTCTTTGTTTCACATCAATTGTTAAAAATGTGTTCATAACCAAAAAGCGGTTCTGTGTAAAATTGATAGCGTCCGGCGGGAGCGGTGTTGGCGCGAAAATCGATAAACGTCATTTGAACAACAAAGGAGTCGTTCACAGTCAGCTGTCAAACAGGTGGCATAGACTATACAATATAAGAATACACGCTTATAGAGATATATTTAGTTGTAATTTAATAAACATCACATGATAACTTAACCTTGATAAAATTATAAGGTTACATTTTATTATTATGATTGATTTCTTAATTGCAATCTACATACCTAGTTTATATTATATTATAACTTTTGTACAAATCTAAAAATTAAAGATAAAAAATAATTGTTTAAATTATTTTTTAATCACCTCACGAAAATTTTAACGTTCTTTAGCAATATTTAGATCGCATGTTTAACCTTAACAGTATAATTTGAAAAATAATTTCCGTTTCAAGGATTATTAGATAATAAAAAGTTTACAACATAATTGCCGATAAAAAAAAATATTTCAATAGTGACAATTAAAATTGTTTTTATAATAGTAATAGTTTAAAAACAAAAATCATTCGGTATGTCGTTATAAATATATATAAATATTTAATCAGATTAGGTCAGTTAAAAAAAAGAAAACTATTTGTTATTTTAGTACTATGAAAAACAAACTAATTAAACCCAATTGCTCCTTTGTTATAAATGAGAGCGTCTTGTGAATACTAAGCTTTACAAATAAACAGGCCACTTAATAATAAAACACACATAAAAATTCCTTATATCCGTAACAACTTCCTGAGACGTAACTATGGGGGTAAGCCCTGTAGCAAATATAGAGAAAAATAATCTTTATTCTATTTATAATAGGATACTATTTCCTATAAGCCATTTAATATTAATGACCTGTTCACACTCGCTCGGAATCTGAGTAAACATAAAATCATGTGTGCGTGGCCTAAATTTAAATCACCATAATAAAGACTTGTTTACACTATGCACGATGTATTCATTCACTTAAGGTTTGTTTGTATGTGTAAAGTGAAACGCAATATGTAAAGTATAAATAAATCTTGACCTTACCTTACCTTACCACTGTAAGCTGGCCTTTAGCACTGTAAGTTAAGTCAGTTTTGGGTCACAGAAAACTCTTACAAAACAATTTCATTAAAAATTTTAACTTACACATTTTTAATGTTATAATAAAAATAGTAACGACAAATTTGTACCTAATTATACCTTATTGTGTATATTATAAAAAGGCATGTAGTAATCTGTGTCTTTGTTTTTTTTATCAAGAAAAATAAGTATTCTAAGGACTTGGATGAAAATTTGGTAAGTATTACCTGAGTCAATATGGTGCAGGAGTTATAATATTTCTATTTGATCTGATTCTGACCGTCGTTTGACCTTAATGCATGCACCATTGCTACTAATTACAATACCATCAATACCACCTGGATGCACGAAGTTCCTCAACGGTGCTTTTTCAAGGTACCTTCTACCACGGTACACCAAAAAACAGATGAACTTCCTTCATCGGTTTCCAGATCAATACGACATAGATGCCTTCAAAATGAGCTTCTATTCTAGACCCTATTTAAATATACATATTAAAAAAATCTTTATATTTTATGTTTAACAGGCTTGTTTGTAATTAAAGAACAAATTCAAATTATATTGAATAGTTGTTGTCCGCGACTTCATCGACTTCTTTAGTTAGCTCTATTTTACTTGGAACGTATTACGTGACTGATATAAATTGATATTCCTTGTTTTATAATCGATTTAAATGAAAACACTAAATGTTTAGTCAAACATCACATTATACTCGAAAACTGCATCCAAATTGGTTAAGTCCTTTTTGCGCTTTCTGCTACTAGCGTGCACAGACATACAGACAAAATGAAAAAAAACATTATTTTGGGTTCTCTTGCTTATATAATTTATTGATTGTAGTTAGTATTTATATTAAATCTAAATTAGTGTGTAGTTATTTGTATGTATGTTTATTGTTGTAACTTTACACCACTTACCTATATCATTGTCTAGTAGGAATATTCTAACCCTAAAGTTGTCTCGAAAAAGCGCCGTTAGGCGATAAGGCCGCATGTCCTATGATACTGATACTTCCTATGTATAATAATACTTATGTGTCTAATCTTTTTTTGCGGTCTGCAATATTAGAAAATATATAAAGGCTATTATGAATTTTCAAATATATTTGCCACCAGTTACAGTTTTATTTATGTATAGGTGATTAAAAAATATAATCATATGTAATATTAGTATTATTTAGGTAGATACTACAGAACAATCCTCATTTCCGTGAAAACTGAACGTTGTACATACAATTACATTATAACAAGATTCATAAGATTGTAGGAAACTACATGATATATGCTTTATAAGTTGGGCTGACGGGAGCAGTCGCTACGGTAGTTCAGTTTATTTACAATTAAAACTACATATTAATTAATTTTATAATCATTTTATACAGATTTAATGAGTAGAGATTTGAGGTATAATTGTGAAAGTGCGGAAGTGTAAAATTAAATTACTTATCCGGCTTATGTCAGATGTGGGGTTACGTCAACAAGGCGAGTAAATTAAAAGCAATCTAATTGAAAAATAAAATTATTACCAAGACATTAAAATATTTACGGCATTACATGTCTGTATTGGTTTGTAATAATTCAACTATTGTGCATAAAAAATAAAAAATATTTGAAGAAATAACCTTAAACTAATTAAAAATAACCCTGTATTTATACATGGTTATTTTTAATTAGTTGACCACCTCTTGCAAGCAACTTCTCTACATAAATCCCAACAACATTTGTGCTACAACTTTTTACAAATCTTGACACGCAAAACAAATTGTTGCTCCTTCTTTCACTTATTACTCTGTATTTTCTAAGAAGTACCTACTTAAAAGGTCAACGCTCGGGCGCCATACCTACGCTCAGAGTTAATGCCAATTCAGAGACAAATAATAAATTTTGTATGGGAAAATATTTTTTTTAAAAACTATTAATGTTAAAAAGTCGTAGTTCTTGGGATTGATGAAAAGAGGCTGCCTGCAAGAGGTGGTCAACTAATTACAAATATCCCTGTATATATATATACCTATATATATATATACCTATATATATATATATATATATATATATATTATATACATGCATTTATATATATAAATAATATATATTCCAAAAAGCCTTAAAGCCTTGTTGTAATTGATATTATATCAATTAGAACTTTGAGTAAAGTGTAGCGTGGTAAGAATATATTATGAGAAGAAACGAATGCCAAGTAATAAGAAGAATACTAGATATTAATGTGGAAGGATATATCGGTGGAGGAAGACCAAAGAAGAATTTAATGGATTATGTAATAAATAAATGAGTAATAGAGGAGTGGCTACTGAAATGACGGCTGATAGACAAGAATGGAAGAGAAGATGATGTGCCAACCCCACTTAAAGTGGAAAAAGGGCGGGAAGATGATAAATTGGTTACTAACATTTGATATAAGAAATTCATTCGTGAATCTTTTTTCGAAACAATTTTCTTTTACATAATTTGTATTAACCGTAATACGTCTTACGAAATGAGTTCTGTAATATTATTTATTATGTGAATAATGTTCAGTGATTTATGTAAGAGTAATAAATTATATATTAGTTTAAGTAATTTTGAAGGCATTACTTATTTCAGGTAACTGAATGTTCATTTTATTTACTGTAGATTAGTTATAAAATGTCTACTTGCCCTTAGTTAGTTGTCCTTATTTGACATACGTCATCTCAATGAAGACTATCTTCCCGGTATAGTACAGACAGAGCAAAAAGCATAGTTATCAAATTTTAAATCATAATATAACTAAATATATATTTAACTCGCTGCCTCTTTAGTTTATGTCATGTCCTTTTTGGATATGGAGCTGAAGATTAGTTACATACGTCCAAATATAAAAATATTTTATTAAAAAAAAAAATATATATTTAAAAAAAATGTACTGGATGAATTATCGTAAATTTAGATTTTTTTTAATTATCTATTTCCATTTTTCCGACTCAATAACTGGCCGATACCTGGCCTAGACAAATCTCAAAAGCTGTTGAAATTACGTAATTTATCGTCAAAAATATACTGCTTAAGTAAAAAAAAGTTCAGACTAGTGTAGGTATCTATATCATCTATTCTGTGGGAATATTTCAAATTCACGCAAACAGTGAAGTTTCTCACTCATTTACCAGATAACTGAACCGTGAAGTTGGTTACAAGTTACTAAGTATTTTGATTAAAGCATTTACATGTTTCTTTTATATGAATCCAATATTTGTATCATAATCTATATAACGTACATAGACGTTAATTCGGCTTGACTCGTTTATTTTAGTTATTTTCACATAGTATTGTGTCTTACAGTATTTTACTATGGGGCAGCGCTGCCGAAATTAATTCTATATGTTTTTATTTACAAAAAGAACTATACGGGCTATTTATAACTTAAAAGCCAGAGATTCCCTGAAAGATGTTTTTAAAGAAGTCGGAATTCTTATGGTATATCTCAATACTTATATAAAAAACAGCGACAGAAATACGATAAATAATGATTTGAAAATATCTATAAACATGTATAGCCATGTTAAGCATAAATACGATAAATGCCATAAATTACGATAAATAAAATAAATAAAAATAAACTCGTAACGCCTAAATTTCTTCTTTCAAAATTAACAAACCCTTCATGGGCTTGAGTTTATGTATATATAATAAAGTTCCACAAGATATCTTAGATCTTCCTTTTCCTTTTAAAGTATATTATTAAATCTTATTACAAAATTCAAAACTTTCTGGTCGATCGAAGTGTGGAACTTTTCTTATTGACTCTTTTTTTTTTTAAATAATAACTCAGTTAATGCTTGAATACATTCCACCTGATGGAAAGTGGAAATGTAGCTATAGGTGGTAAAGCGCATTAACTTAGCAACCTATTTTCTTTACTCTTGAAGACCCCCACATTGTATTCGGACGGAGATACCGACGCAGGCAAGCTGTTCCATTCCTTCACTTTACAATCTAAAAAGGATGAAGCAAAGCACATTTATTTATTTATTATTTTTTATTTCATTTGCATCGTTCATGTTATAATCAACGCAAAACGTTGCGCAACTGCTTAGTTTCTGGTCAGCTCTTCTCACCGAAGCTGCATTCCGAGCTGGTGGTAGCTTACTCACGAATTGGTTGTACTAACCTTTCTAATATTGAAGTAGGCATTTACACTTTTAAATCATAGTGTAAATGCCTACTTCAATAAAAATATTTTGAATTTGAATAACATAGACAATAAAATAGAAGTGAGCCATTTTAATGGCAAAAACACAACGATCTTCAAAAAGTGCTTGACTTCTTAAGATAATTTTCAATCGGAGTTTATCTATCCGTAATCCATTTTTTAATCATTACAAGATAACTTTACGTTTTAATAATCGCATTAAGTATTTGAGTCTTGTCACTTATTTCGCTGTTATGTTAAATCCGATACGGCAAGGAGTCGAACCCGTGCATTCTGGGAAACCGCTCTATCAATTGAGCTACCGTTACCGCGTTCATAATATTATTATGTAAAATATTATTCAATGAATTTAGGATTCTAAATATGACCTTTTTTTTGGGACCATGGTGAACTTCTTTCAAAAATTCTAATATATTCATATTTATTTAAAACACCACAAAAAAAAATAAAACGTTCTTTAAATACGGTGCCTTTCATCTTTTCGTTATATATTTAATAAAAAAGAAATAAGCTTAACATGGCTATACATGTTTATAGATATTTTAAAATGAATAAAACTTTTATATCGCGACTAAAAAAACAGGCATATTCCATCTCTTTCGTGATATTTCCTAAGATACATCTTAATATTTTTATCTATCTAGTATCTTCAACATATAATTTTAAAGGCTGACATAGTTATTATAAGCAATATTAAGTGAAACGAAGAGGAAAGTATATACCACGTTGTATTTCTAAAGCAATTACTGGCCTACCCACGTAACATCCCATATTATCTAGCCGATCTGAATTTACACCAACTGGCAGCGAGTTTAACCCAGACGAGAAACATTCTCAATTTATTTGAGAATAAATAATCGTAGCGACTTGACCGATTTTGATAAAATCTTATTAATTAAAAATGCATTTCCATCAAGAATTAACAACATATTCTATAAATTACTTAAATTCTTATATTATTTTTGAAATATTATTTAAGATATTTTGTTTTAAAATAATAATATTATTTATTATATTTGTTTTAGTTAAAGTTTGATTTTTTACAAGATCATAATAAGAATAAACAAATAATATATAAATATGGAATGAAAACTAAACCGACACAATATACATTTAAATAAGCTTAACATGTTTATAGATATTTTCAAGACAATAAGCACATAGTAGGTGCAGACAATTTGGTCTGTACGTGTGTAAGAGAGAACTAAGTTGGTAATTGAGGTTAAGAATACCGAACACCGCTATTTCTAATATACATTTAATAGTTTTATCTGTCTCTTCAGGGTTTTTTATTATGTTGGTAAATTATAAATAATAAGGATAAGAAAATACTATCAATTTGATAACAAATCTAAAAAAAACACAAATTTAGAATATTGTTAATTTAATGAATCAATATCATTTAAGAATTAAAAAAACTTAATATAAATTTTTATTATGTGTATAATAAAACTAGAAACTCGAAATAAAAAATACTAAACGGTTTATAAAAAAAATATGTTATTTTTAAAATAAATTCTTATTCCTATAATCTTTGAACAGTCGGGTCATTCACTAAAACGAGCATTAAAAACGTCATAAAAGTTAATTTCGCGGTCGCAGAGGTCAAGTTGTTGAACGAGTGACTCATCAATGTGTTTTGTTACTTAAAATAATAAAAATATGACTTCATCTGCTAGTTATTTTTATATTAAAAAAAATAATTATTATAATATTAAAATGCAAGCTGTTTGCAAACGACATTCATAAAAGAATACACTTACGTTTACTTTTTATCGCAGTAATAAGCATTTACATTTAACATAAATATTATGTTTCTTCTTTGATTAGAATATCTAATCAAAGGTTGTGAACAAGTAACCATATTATTACCCAGCAATTGGTGCTCGGCGGAGTCTGACATCGTAAATTAAAAATTCTTTACTTTCAAAGTTGTTAAGTATAATTTCCTATATTACAGCACATTTACTTAAATTATGTAACAAATGTTTGAAGACATGTTTAGCTAAAAGAATTATAAATACATACATAATATAACTAGATCAGTTACTAGTTACTACTAGGTATTTGGCTGCAACGATAAAGTTGAGTTACCTATATATTCCCGAAAATATGAATGTGTTCGTACATTACTAATAAATATGTATTACCGACATATTTATTAAAGTTCTATAAATATGCTTTCATTAATTAATAATCAATAGAAATTATTTATGTTCTATAAAAGTAAAAAGAGAAATGATTCTCGGGCATGATAAGACTGTCGATTAACGATAATTTTAAATTCACAAACATCACTCTGCGTATGGTGATGTATATTGTCAACGTTTAAAAATTTACATGTATTTCAACAGCCATCAAATGTTATAGTGCGTTCTATGGTGCGGTTTACTTTTATGGAATGCTACTCACGCTAAAGGAATAGTGATTGCGAAAGTCCAGTTACTGGAGACTGGCTAACAAGTATACCAATTCACTTCGAGACGTACCTATAGCATATTTGTATTTTTAATACCACACAACATACCTTTTATGAAGTTCACGCCTTCATAATCGAGTTATAATAAATCCATTGACAATACACGGATACAAAACAAAAACTCACAAACACAACACAAAATAAAAAAACGTCACAGTAAAATGTTATAAACATAAAACGCACACATTTTAAACTGGGTTTTGGGGTATTTTTAAAAAACGTGCACAATATTTGAACAGATGTTATTTTATTTTTGTTCACGCGCGTAATATTGTTTCGGATCGCTCTTTCATAGTACAATCCAAGAGGAAGGAATCACGATACTAAGTCTGAATCGGTTCGGTTGCTTGATACATCTATTCATTTCACTGATTTCGAGTATTGTTGTCTCTGTCCAGTAGCATGTGGCGACACCTCGCGGTGAAGAACTTATGATTACACATACTAAACGTAATTGTACGTTTACGTCACGTAGCAAATACGTAGCTTGACTGAAGATGGCGCTGTATGGTAAAGAATCTTTATACTATAGTCACTGTAGTAATTTATGTAAAATCGGTAAGTATAACAAGAAATGTATAAGGACAAATGTTAGGGACTAGGAACCCTTTCTAAGGTATTTTGTTTTAAAAAAACATTATATTTAACGTTGCTCAGTTTAGAGAATTGTCATATTCTTTATACTGCTTCTATAAGTGTGGAACTTGAAATTTATATTTTCTCCTGTGTCAAAACCTACCTTAATTGAAATAATTTATTTATTCTAACTTCAAACAGATTTGAGAATGAGACCTCCGGTTACATTAAAGTATAAAGTCCTGAGGCCATAAATGTAACAAAAGAAAAAAAAAGAACTGAATTGAAAAATATTTGAATTTTATTATTCACAAAAAATAGACCTACTTTATACTTATCCTACACTAACGTAATGTCACCTTACAAGTCAGTTCTGAATCAGTCAATTCTGATATAACTTTGATTAAATTGTTATTAGACAAAACATTTTTCGGTTCAAAACCTGAGGAGACCCATGACTCAAGCACATCTGTACTAGGTAACAATGTCCGAAGGGTGTTTCTTATATAAATATATGCTTGTGGGGAATATTTATAAACACTAAGTGAAAAGTTCTTTAAATCATCTGTGTGCCTTGTCGGCATGGCTAATACAAGCCCATTTGTGTCTTCCTTAATCTTATCTTGTAATGATAACAAAATTCTCGACTTCTTCTTTCTTTTTTGATTTAATACATTCCGCTTTGTTTCTATAGCCTCTTTTAAACGCATAAGAAACCTGCTTTGACGTTTATAAGCTTTCATACTGGATTTGAGCTTTTCACTAAGATATACAGTCTGTCGTTGCATTTTTTGTACTTCTGTGAATAGCTTGAGCAATTCATAATTGTCATCTGATTTATTTTGTATATCTGGATGTAAAGTGCCATTTGTTAATCCCTTTATGTTGGATATTTCATGATTTTCTTCACTCTCCTTATCTTCCATTTCATAATCCTCTTCAAATTCATTGTCGAGTGTCTCTTCATCAATATATTCCACCTAAAATAATACAATTTGCAACAAATTTCAAAACTTCATAACCAAAGAGACAATAATTCTTACAATAATTCTTTCTTTACTTCATGAATGAAAATATTTTAGAAATTATGTCAATATACCTCTAAAACATGCTTTGGAAGCTTTAATGAGGGTACAGCCTTGCTAACTAGTACAACAACATTGTCAGCGTTACACTCAAAGCAGTCCACTGAGAAGTGTTGAACACAAATGTATGAATAGTCGGTTGGAGTCCAGTTGTTCCTGCCTGTCAAATCTGTCCATATCTGTCTCAGGTTGGAGTCCTCAGGAAATCTATAAAAATATTTATGATATAGTTTATTTGAAGTACATAATTCCAGTATTTTGTAGTATATATATATTAAGTAAATGAGTTTTTTTATATCTTCAACAAGTCCTGATAAAATAATATAAAACAGAATACAAATAAAATAAAGTTTATTGATTTGAGTTTTTTGAATCCATATAATACTTATATGTAATAAGTTAGTTATACTTAAGATATTTAGTGCCATTGTATGGCCATAGGTTTGTAGTTGACTTGATTATCTTCTTGAAAAAACAACAGTTTTTAAATACTTTAAAAGCTGACATCAAGTGGTATATATATCATTCCCCCTAGTAGGCTGAAGATTATTGGTCAACATTTTCAAACCAAAAATAGTTATTTTATTCAGTACAATTATTACTGGTGGACCACTAACTAAAAAGATAGGTCCAAAATATACACACCTAAAAAATGAATCTGAATTTAAATTTTTTGATTCCTCGCAGCCCAGCACTGCACATGTCTTGGTGATCTCCGTGTCTGCGTCAGTATTCTGTTTGAGTTCTGGCGCCACTTTAGCTAAAAGCAAATCGTAAATAAGTAACCTCTAAATCTAATTCTGTTTTGTAAATTATGTTTTTTACATACCAATAGGGGTCGATTTTGTTCTACTATCTTCATTCTCCTTTATTTTAAGAAGTCCTTGACAAAAACTCATGTTTTTCCGTGCACTTTCGGGGACATATATCGGCAAATTACTGTCCAAATATAACACAAATTCCACAAATTTGCTACAATTGACTAGAGATATGTATATAACATCAATAACAGGAGTCCAATACAGGAATATTGAAAGAAACAGTTATTATTAGATGTTTAATTTCACATAAATGCGAGCGGTAATAAAACAGGTTATACTTTGTAACAATTAAAATTACATTTTAATTAAAAACGAAGAGCACAATTGTATGAAACATAATAATAAGTAATCATTCTAAAAGTTAAAATTAATTATTGATAATCGAAATTTAAGTTATTTTTGACGCTAACTCATTCAAACTCCGTTGACTTGACATTTGATGAAGATTAAAGTTGCGTTTAGAAAGCAAAGACAATGAACAGAATTCAGTATTAAGTTTTTATCTTCTATCGTCCATACAGATTATATTATTTTATTCTATGGTAAACTTCATAATTGTCATATTCACCAAAAGACATTGAGGGAATTTATTTAGAAACGCAAATATTCGGCCCGACCTTCGTAGTTTAAAATTTTATGTCATTAAAATGGTCGACCCAATATTTGATTACCAGTTTCGACTAATTTTAATCGGGGACAGCACAGTAGGCAAGAGTTCCTTGCTGAAATATTTTACAGATGGAAAATTCGCAGAGGTGAGATCCCTTTGTTTTTGTTGTTGTATAACATTTTATGAATTAATAATAAATATTCAACTACGCATTATTTTCAGCTATCTGATCCAACGGTGGGAGTTGATTTTTTTGCACGCATAATTGAAGTTCAGGATGGCACCAGAATTAAATTACAGTTATGGGACACAGCTGGACAAGAGAGGTTTAGGTCCATCACAAAATCTTATTACAGAAACTCAGTTGGTGCTCTTTTAGTGTATGATGTATGTAATCGCTCCAGTTTCGAACACATACCTCTTTGGATGATGGAAGCCAGACGGCATATAGAACCTCACAGGCCAGTATTTGCGTTAGTGGGCTGTAAAGTAGACCTTGTTGGTACTGACAATAAAAACGGTGCAAGAAGAGAAGTATCTTGTGAAGAAGCTAGAATGTTTGCAGAGGAAAATGGTAAATATTTCTTTGTATTATAAATGTTCAAAGTGATATATATGGAATGAGGCTAAGACCTTTTTAAATAGAATTAATTATACTAAACAATATACTACATATGTATTGTACATATGATTAAAATAATTAATTTATTTTCAATGTACATTAATCACTGATCGTGTTTTATTAATAACTATTACAAATTATCCCTGTACTTACAACAAATATAAATAAAAAGCACATGAATATAATTTGAAATGTTATATTTAAAGGCTTATGGAAACAGTATGATAAATATAAATTGTACATTTTAATAGGGCTCCATCATGTGGAAACATCAGCCAAAACAGGACTAAATGTGGAGCAAGCCTTTATACTTGTTGCACAAGAGGTGTACAACCGTATTCAAACTGGTGAGTACAAGGTAGAAGACGGCTGGGATGGCATCAAGAGTGGCTTCAACCGACCCAATGGTATGGACTTTAACTTGCTTGAAGCAGAAACTGTTCAATCTACTTGCTGTTAGAGCTGATATGTAAATTTATTGTCACTGTCAAAGCATATTGCAAATAAAGGTTTAATGCATATTGAAACAACAGTCCGAAGAGATAAATTTAAAATAAAAAAATATATACAAATTAAATAATTAGTTTTGACAATGACAACAAACAGATGTAAATATTGACTCGTATTTAGTTTTATAACTAACATTATAGATATAACTTTAACAAATTTTGGTCAGCACAAGTTTTGATGCAATTTTTAGATGAAAAATATAATAGATCAGATTCTTTAAGATGTTTATTTATCATTAACAGATGAAAACAGCTGTCCTGATTCATTGATAAGATAGCTATATCTTTTAAACACTAATCTGATCAAGTTAAGATTTTATATATTAATGTATTTATTTATATGATTTATTTATATATATATATACATATAAGGGTGGGCCAATATATATATATATTGTTTTTTCATTTGGTACCATGAAAATATCTTCCAAATTGACAAAAAAAAACTCTGGTAAAGTTTGAGCTCTTAATATTAACATTAAGAGGTGGCGATTTGTAATTTTTGATTTACCGTTTAAAGAACACAGGAATATTTTTTTATATTCTTTTAAATTTTTTATGCATATGAATGGATAACTATCAAGTAAAAAAAAAACGCATACTAGAAGAGAATTTGATGATCTACAAAAAAGGTCTGATATGATATTTCGCTAGATTGACTCCTTTAAAAGTAATTCGAAGTATAATTCCAATTAAAGTAAAAAATCGTACCATAATTGTAAAAAATCGTATTCATATTTTTTTGTACCTTTTGTTTTAAATAATGACTCAAATGTATAGAATATCTCATTTTTTATTACTTTTGTGTTTCTTATTTTATAAATTCACTGTATTTTTTTTATCAATTTTGATTTAAATGAAAATAGCTTTTGTAACAACATAGTTGAAAGAGTTTTGGCCCACCCTAATATATATGTATTTTTGTATATATATATATGTATGCCACTGTATATGAAACGGCCTGTCTATATTTTATCTAAATATAATTCATTATAACATACAAATATTTAAAACAATTCATAGAGTAAAGTAATATGTATGAATCAATATAAATTGATAACACCTAGCATTGTCCAGTTTGAATTTTGTTCTAAAAGTGTAGAGCTTCAAGGGTCTAGTCTATTAATGCTTGCCTGTAAGTTAAAATTTTTTTTTCAATAATTGGAATATAAAAGGAATCAATCAAATTTGATTGTGTACCTTGTTTGTACTACATTTATGGTGCACCTATGTAATATTCATCATTAAAAATTACATGTATGTTAAATTACGGCTATACTTATCAATGATTTAGTAAATCACATTTTTTTTTATTAAGTCCATACAAAAATCTACCCCATAAGTGCCAATAAATAAAAACTTTGTCTATTAATACCATATGGAAATAAAAACTTGTGGCACACTGAATATAAACCACAGACAGTTTACAGACCAAAGAGTCAGATTTCATAATTCAGAAATGTTATTTTTAATTTATTATTAGTATACATAGTAAAACATTCTACTTGTGTAGATTTTTTGTACCTGTAATAATGTAATGCATATTATTGATAGTTAATGTAAGTGTAACCACATTTTAGATTTTAATAAGGTATTGGATAATACAAAATTGATAATTATATTTTATTGTTTATTATATACATATAACAATGTGATTGGAAGTTTATAAAACATTTTTATAGCAAATGTATTTGCAAAATTATATTATTAAGGTGAAATATTTGAGTCACCGAATGATTTTGCCTAATGGTAAGTTCAGCTGGTGATAAGGAGTTATCTATTTACCTTGACTTGGTAATATTTTTTATTATTTGAATTAAATAATTGCTCATTGTTTTCTGTTTAGTATAATATCTTTTCGTCAGTTACATGCCACTGAGTTTGGTAGTCAAGCCAAAAACAATCGCCGTCCAAACTTGCGGGCAAAAAGAATCTATAATATAGATTATAGACTTAACTTAAAACTAAAGTAGCCATCAAAAAAATCTCAGAATTATTTGTGTTATTGAATTGTCAAAATGTAATGACAGTTCATATTTCAATGGCACAAATTTTGTAAAAGTCACATATATATAATTAATGCCTATTAATACATAAAAAGTAGATTATTTTAATTTTTGTATTCAACAAATTTGTTAAATGCAATTTTCTTGTCATAACGCTGTTATAATATGCTTATGTATCATAATGTTTTTGTTAATAATAATGTGTTTTATTTTATCATATTCTAATAATATGTCCAGTTATAATTTCGACAATTATACACTATTCAAATACGTTTTCTATCGAGTTCAACATTAATAATTTAACAATTAGGAGTTAGTCCACTCTCAGGTTTCTTAAAATCAATATTCGAAATTGTCGAAACGTAGGATGACACTGCTTCTTTCCTTTTTTAGATATTTTAGCTAAATAAAATATTTTTTTTCTTTTTTAAAATAAACGAAAAGGTTTCTACAAGGTTAATTCCACCTTCATAGAGATAGAGAAGATTTTTTATTTAAACATTTTTAATTTTAATAATATATATTTTAATTATAAAGCATATGAATTAGACCTGACAAAAAAAATTGAAATCCTCTTCCATAATCTAGATACACGTTTACTATTTACGAAAAAACCTTAATTAGTAATAAAGAAATAAAGAAGAATTTAACAAAGTTTAAAGCAATTTTTCTAATACTTTTCAATTCAGCTGCTCTGACGTAACGCTTTAGTAAACTAAAATTATATGTTTATTACATAAAATTTATTGTGTGTATGCAAAGCAAAGTAAACGAAATTCGTGATAAAAATTAATTCCAAAATTTATAAGTGGTGTGCAGTAAATATACAATTAATAATTAATTATAATATTACAATTTATTAATGTTTACATGCCGTCACGTATTGCGTTTTTTGTTGTATTCGTGTTTGAATCAAAATGGTCGATTGCACTATTTGAATCTTTTTCTTTATTGAAAATCGAATTAATCTTAGATCTTTGAATAAAACTAAATCAGACTTTAGAATCTTTTTAATGTCTATTTTTGCTTTAAATAGGTAAATCTTTGAATATTTGATATTGTCGTCAGGCCTATTAAGGATTAAGTAGTGGATATAAAGCTTTTTAAAATTATCTCGCAACAATAAGATTCGAAATAAGTAGATACGATTTTTTGTACAAAATAGGTCGGCGTTCGAACGCTACCTCGCTGCCGATAAGTGTGTACCGGTAATAGGGAATATGCATAAAATTTAAAATGGTCTCAAATACTTTTTTTTTCGGATACTTATTACCATGTTATTATAATAAAAACATATTTTTTTATTTACTAATCATTTCGGGCCGTAAAATAATTTATGAAAAGTATAAATTAAGGGAGCGAAATTCAAATTTCCACAACGCGCCACCATTGGTCGAATGGAAATGTGAGGTCATTTGACACGCCATTCAAATAGGAAACATGCAAAAAATTTAAAATGGTTCCAAATATTTTTTTTTCAATTACTTATTATCATCTTATTATAATAAAATCTTTTTTTTTTAATTTACTAACAATTTTAGGCCATAAAATAATTTATGAAAAGTGTAAATTAAGGGAGCGAAATTCAAAATTCCAAAACGCGCCACCATTGCTCGGAAGAAAATGTGACGTCATTTGACACGCCATTCAAATTATCGGCGTTGAAGTTTATACTGTGGTATCAGTGTTACTCAGAAAAATTAATAGTTTAAACCTATATTTTTGTGCTTAAAGATTTTATTAAATGATACGATTGTTTGGGTAATCATAAAAAGATTTTCTTAATACTCAAACAACTCTAACAAAACAAATACCTACAAACTATTTTTCAATAGCAGTTAGCATGCTACTACACTTTACATTTTTAAAATGTTTCTTCCTCCGAATCGTTTTCCACTTCACTTGCCTCAGATAAATAACTTGGTTGGAGAAGAACTGAGTCTTGGCTGATTAATATCGCAGACATTTGTATGGGCAGTACTGGGACTTACTTAGTATATCAATTCTTTGTGAAGGTCACCATTTTTTAAACACTACTTTTAATAGCTAACTCTGAAAAGGCTTCATTAACTAATGCCAATCTTTGCCGTTTGACTACGCACATTCTCATTCTCTCAGCTGGTGTATTTGCCACAAAAATATATGAGGCACAACTCTTTTTTTCAAAGTTAGATTAAATTTTTCTCATTGTTGTTTCGTTATACAGAGACGAAGCTTCTCAGCATTCCACGGATTCAACGAGCGGGTGCCGGCCCATCGCGTTGCAAGGAGATAAGTGCAAACAATGGCTGGGACTTGAGACCCAGGGGTAGGTTTAAGGGGCCCTTTTATGATGCGCAAACACGCTCGCTTTCACTGTCTACACTCCTCTCCCTACCTAATCAAATTTGGAAAGAACCTACTAATGCCGCCTTAGAAATACGTTCTAGAAATGAACAGATGCTAGTTCTTGAAAAGGCAAGGTCTTTAAGTAAGTTACAGAGAGATTTTGCTGTTATACCTCTCGCTCCCACTTCTACCGCGTACAAGCTAACTATAAATTTATTCCTGGACAGTTCGTAATACTTATTAAGCTTGAATGTGTGATCCCTAAGGATGCTTGTTTCCCAGGGAACAGTAAGCTCCACAAGTGTCACGCGCCTCAGATCTTTAGAATACAGGAATAAGTCCGGTCTGGATGGCGAAACACCAATATCCCCAGGGATTTTGTAATGTTTGTCATACGTGTCCATCATGAGAGTCCAATAAGGAGCCGCACCTAAAATTGAATAAGGCTTCGCTTTGGATTTTTTGGAGGAGCCTTCTTTTACGAATTCTACAGATCGGTTGATGGTTGTTCCCTTCCGCACTGTTGCTACTGAAAGACTCACCGCTTCCCGTAAATTTCTAATACCTTATCGTGGCGACGCGAGTATTGACCTTTATCTAGAAGTACCCTACACCCTACTAATAAGTGTTTCGCGGTTCCTACTTTACGATTTAGGACATATATAATTCCTTTTAATTACCATACACCATTGTTTTTGTATTTTCTCATCTCTTGGAATACAAAAAACACTTTGTCGGGTGTTTTACTAATACTATTTTTGCACTCCGGTATTTTACAATACTTGTCAGATGGTTTTTATCTTCTTCCATGACTTGTAAAGCAATTAAAACTTAAAATATGTATGAAGTAACTAAAAAGTACATAGTAAACATTTACTGGACGTGTTATTAGACGTCAGTCGTCACGCAAAGCGCGCGCAAAATGACGGCGTTTGAACGGCTCAAATTTACTCCATGTTTTAATTTTCACTTTGAAAAAAAACTAGAATCTTTTCAAGCCTATAGAGATATAGATATAGAGAGGTAAACGATGAATTTGTACGCTAGGTTCTTTAGTATTCCCCATGAAAAGAAGTCCAACGGAGTTAGATCAGGGTTTCTTGTCGGCCATGAGATATTTCCATTGTTGGCTATCATCCTCTCACCGAGCTGATAATTTTCTTGTTTATTTCATCAAAACTTTGCATAAAAACTAGCGTGCAACTAATTAATTAATACCCTTAAAAAAAAAAAAAAAAAAAAAAAAACTTAAATAACGTATTGTTGATTTTAAGCACATTGTTATATTAAATGATTATGAGTTTTGTGAAAAGTCATTTGTGAGACTTTCAACCCCTCATACTATTTAAAAAAAGATCGACCTAGAACATATTTCGTTTATGCACTAAGCTGTAAACATTTAAGGCACACCATAAGGCGCGTCACAGAATTTCCCGTAACTCCGTTCCGTTTTTTCATAATTTTAGGAATCCTTCTTCTGTTTTTTTTAATAATTTTAATAATTAAGGTAATAATCCCAAAATACCGTTTTCTCACCACCCTGTAAACGTTGCATGGAGATACTGGAATTTCTCCTTCAGATAAGAAGGTGAATTTGAATTACTTAATATTGAATATAGAAGACATAGTATTCTAGCGCTAAGTAGGTAATTGTTAGGAAGTGATACTCAATAAAACAGCCTGGGTCTTAGTCGCATTGAATTTGTAAAGTAATTTTGCATCGCCTCATCTACCATCGTCATATACAAGCGAACGAACCTTTTGTCGCTGGTCTTCCGCGGTATAGGAAAGCGTGTTGTATATGTATAGACCTGTCTACAAAAGGTGTTAGCATCCCTCCGCATACCCCATAATACCGGGGTTTAGAAGACCTTTTCTATGTATTAAAAACAACGTAATAGAGAGTACCTACTAATCCCTAAGAGAGACCCCGTCATTGATAGCCCAGCATTCAGATAAGCAATCGTCAACAACTACGGGCATGAATCGCTCTTTCAGTAAATCTGATATCCAAGTACAGAATCTATAGCGGTACATTAAAACCTTGCTTAGCCGAATATTGTGCCATACACTGCCTGTCACCATTTTTAACGCTCTACTGGCCGGTTGCTCGTTTCCGGCCCAGTGGAAAGAGGCCATAGTGATAGGGTTCCATAAGCCGGGCAAACCCCGGCATCTGCCTAGTAGTTACCGTCCCATTAGTCTTCTTAGTTCCTTAGGGAAAGTATATGAGAGAATCATCCTCTGTAGACTTAGATCGGAAGTCGAGAGACTCAAAATCATCCCAAATGAGCAGTTAGGCTTTAGAGCCAACCATTCATGTTCCCATCAGGTACAACGCCTCACGGAGCACATACTGATAGGGGCCACTGTGAGGGCCAAGAAGCATAGGACAGGAGCGCTCTTCCTCGATGTAGCTAAGGCGTTCGACAGGGTCTGGCACAATGGACTGGTGTACAAGTTATACTAGTTCAAGGTGTCGGACAGACTCGTACTCATCATACGGGACTACCTGTCGAATCGCTCCTTTCGCTACAGAGTGGAAGGCGTTTTGTCAACCCCCCGCCCCATCAGGGCGGGTGTCCCCCACGGATCAGTTCTCTCGCCCATCCTCTACTCCATCTACGCTAGCGATATTCCTAGGCCGCGATCTAAAGTGCACCTTGCCATGTCGCTTTACACGTCCTCTAAGGATCACTGGGAGATATACCAACGTCTCCAATCCGCAGTCGACTCCCTCGAGAGTTGGCTGCGGAAATGGCGGATCGAGGTAAACCCTGAGAAGAGCGTTTCGGTGCTCTTCGAACGGGGCCCCCCAAGGATCCTCCCGCGAATCAAACTCTTTGATAAACCGATACCTTGGAAAGACGAGGCAAAATACCTAGGAGTAACGTTAGATAGAAAGTTAGTTTTCACTGCGCATATTAGGACCGTTCGTAGCAGAGCGGCCTACATATTAGGTCGTTTATATCCGCTGTTAGGCAAGCGGAGTAAAATGTCCCTTCGCAATAAGGTGACACTTTACAAAGCTTGCATACGTTCCGTCATGTCCTATGCGAGTCCCGCTTTTGCGCACGCTAATCTGAAACCCCTTCAGGTGATTCAGAACAGGTTTACACGGATTGCAACCGGGGCGCCGTGGTTCGTACGCAACATCGATCTCCATAGAGACTTAGACCTTCCGACCATCGCTCAGTACTTCAAAGGGCTTTCTCAAAAGTACTTTGAACGTGCTGAGCGACACCCGAACCCACTGGTGGCTGACGCTGCAGAGTATAGACCACGTAAGACTACTTTAGTCAGAAAAAGAAGACCCAAGTCGGTACTCGTTGACCCCGACGACGCGTTCACATTAGGTAATAACGTGTACGCGTAGGCATAAGTGACACCACACAACATACAGACACACACCGTCTATACCGGTATAGACGAGGTCCCAACTGAGTAAGTGCTCCGTTGCTCCGGCGTTCTGCCGTCGGAGGACGCTAGTGTCCAAATTTCCTTAGCTTCCCTCCTGACTAACTAGGTCGGGAAGCCGAGGTCCGTGTCTCAATCTGAGACGCCCTCGGGACGTCGTTCCCCATGGGGGCCCATCTGGCCCCCCTTGTAAGGGCGGGTCTCCTGACCCACCCGCTCCCCCGGTGACGCTGTAATAGCCAACAGGGCTAACAGTATAGACAGACATAAAAAAAAAATACACTGCCAAAAGAATTCGAGATATCAAGGGACACTACTAGCTCTTCCACATTCTTCGCTTCAAATGTGAGTGGCACAAGATATTTTATTTATTTTAGATTTAAAAATAATTATTTTATTTAATATTATTAAAAGATCATATCATGAGATACTACATATGTTATTTTCGTGCTGACCACATCGACCTAACCTTAATATTAATTTAGTTAATACTTTATCTGTTATCACTTAGTGACTTATGTTCATAGAATTAATATACATTATACATAGAATAGGGAAGCCATAGGTATTTGTATGAGCGTCAGTGACAGACAGTTAAAAAAAGATGCAAGATATCACACTGTTTGTCTTTGTCTATTTACACTTGCACAAAAAAATATTCATGACGTGTTTTTAATTTAAATACTTTGACATTTTTTTAGGATATCCTCTAAATGTTTGAGGCTTAAAATAATAACTAAAGCATAGAATGGGCTTCATATTTTTAAAGAGTACACTGCCATAGACAACAGATTTTTTTCTAGTTATGAGACATTGTGTAAACTTATCCGAGATATCGATACTGATCCTTATCTCTATGGTAGTATCTACCGTTTTAAAAAGGCTGCACTGGTTAGGTGCTATGCATCACTAGGTAGAACGAGATACATCGAAAAGTGCTATCACTTCGAAAATTTCGCCGCGTGCGATATCGTTTAGCTGTATTTCGTTCTAGAAAATGACTAAGTTAGTATTTAAAAATAATGTATACGACAAACAAACTATAATAATAATAATAATATCAGGACAAATTACGCACATTGATCTAGCCCCTAAGAAAGCAAATTATTTGCTTGTGTTAACTGTGTTAGACAACGACATAAATACATAGAAATACACATATAAATACTGAGAACTAATAAATACATAGAAATACACATATAATATATTTAATAAACGACCAAACCCAGAAACACAGACATCTATGCTTATCATATAAATGGCTGTCTCTGCCGGGAATCGAACCCGAGCCCCATTGCGCCGTGAAACGTTAGGCGTCTGCGCTAACCCTTTGACCAACGGGGCGGTTACTAAAAACATAAAATCAAAAACATTTGTAGAAAGTAAATTTAAAAAATATATGGCCAGGTTAACACATATTTTTTTATTTTTTTATTAGACACTTCGAGAATCTGTTATAAAAGACATTTCTTTTAGAAATAAATTACAATTAAACTACAGATATATTTTTCTAAACTATTTATCAAACAATCGATGTTATTAAAATATTGAGGACTAAAATGTTTCCATTCCCAATTTTTTGTGTGCATTCTTGTCGATCCATATCTGTCGTCAATCGTCAGTAAACGTCCGTGAGAAATCTAGAACAATCTCAGAACAATAACTAAAGCATGCTTTAGTTATTATTCTGAGGGCTCACCTATTCTATGTAAATTAATTCTATGAGTTTGTGTAGCAGGAACAATGGCACAGGCTACATAGCGACCCTGTCAATCATAACAGACCATAGTATTATTCTATTTTTTTGAATAATTTTAATGATTGATCGATCTACTTCGAAGCCACTTATTTTTTTGTAGAATTTTTGAATCACCTAAATTTTTGCGCCATTTTCTATGAAGTGTACTCATGTGAACATCAAAATCATAAGGACGTGACGGCGGTCGTCGTTCGTCGGTCGGTTCATGACAATGTCTGTTTAATTAATAACTAATGCTTTCATACGTTATTTGAAAATGCACGATAACTTTTTGACAGGTACGATAATTTTACGCCCCGTGGTACGATCGGCGCATCATTCCAGGTATGCAACACTTATCGGCGTATATTCCAGTGGGGAAATCAAAAAGCGCGCATTTTAAAAAAGGCCCAAAAATATAAAATTTCAGTTTTCGTGTTTATATTGTATATTTTCAAGTAAATAGTTACTTTTAAGGGCTGTTATAAATAATACTAGTTATGAGTGTAAATAGCGACGGGGGAGACCCCGTCGAAAGAGTTAAAAAACGAAAAATTGTTGGCGGTTGTCCAGAAGGCGTCGTAAACTATAATATATTTAAAAAGCCATTGTATAAAAGATTGTTTCTAGAAAACCACAGTGGCGATTGTGTGGTGTATGTGGAATCTACTGAAAATGAAAAAGTCGGCAATAAAAACCCTATCGTCCTTACGAAAACCTTTACGGAAAACGTTAAAGGAATAGTAGGAGTACACCGAATAAATGCCTACAAAGTGGGCGTTACGTTTAAAAAACCCGCGCCTGCCAATAATTTCTTAAATATGGATAGTTTTTTTATTAAATACAAGCTCAAAGCATTCATACCAGCCTATATGACTGAAACTATTGGAATAATTCGATTTGTTCCCAAAGATATGTCTAATGAAGATATTTATAAAAATATTGTTGCTGATGCAGAGGTTGTATCAGTCAAGCGATTTATGAAAAGAGAAAACGGAAAGTTAATACCCCTGGGCACAGTTGCAGTAACTTTTGCCGACACTGTTTTACCACAGTTTACCTTTATTAGCCTATTTAGGTACTCGGTACACACCTATGTGCCACCACTCATCCAATGTTATAAATGTTTAAAATTCAACCACTCCGCGAAAGTCTGTAGAGGAGATCAAATGTGTTCCTCGTGTGCAGGTCGCCATTCCTACAAAGAATGTGATGTAGAAGGCATCACTTGTATAAATTGTGGAGGTAGTCACTTGGCTATCTCTAGAGATTGTCCTGTAAAGCAGAAGAAAACGGCAGAGAAGAAAGAAAAGCACCGTCATCGTTCCTATGCCACTGTTGTGAGTACCCCACCACCCAATATAACATCTAAAACATTCCCCACATTAAATGAACCAAGTAAGTCAGTATCACAACATCTTTCTACGGTAAAAAATGTAAAAACAGCATCAAATTGTATTGATGCTGAACAAATTATAAATAATGATATAATTATCAGTGCATTAGTCAAGTCTTTAGTTGCCCTTGGTAATAATAGGGATGGTATACCTTTAACAAATAAAAAGATAAAAGAAATATTATTACATAACTTAATAACTTAATGGATACTTATTTACATATTATTCAATTTAATATACAAAGTTTAAATAGTAAAAAAGCATTATTAAACAAATTCCTTTTAGAACAAAAAGTTGATCTATGTTTATTGAATGAAACCTGGTTAAAAGATACTAGCAATATATCTTCTTTTACATCATATAATTTTATTTACAAAAACTCTAAAGATTGTATTTTTGCAATACCTGAAATACCAATAATTATTAATCATATTAAGGATAATACAAACAATATTTATAGGGATGACATATGGCCAATGTATAGATGTAATTATAATTCTTTAATAAACCATTTACATATTAGCTGTAATCTAGATTCAATCCAAAATAAATATGATTTTCTAGACTTTATTAGTAAGAAAACTCATTTCTATACAATATACACAGATGGTTCCAAAAATATTGATGTTGTCACTTCTGCATTTTATGATCCTCAAATGATGGTTTCAAAATGTATTCAATTAGACAAAAATTGTAGTGTCTATACAGCAGAAAGCTATGCCATATTGACTGCCTTAAAATTAATAAATAGAAATGTAGATATTAAGAATATATTAATAGTAAGTGACTCCAAAAGTGTTCTAGCAACTTTATGTAATAATAACTTAAGTTTTAAACAAAATTACATTATATATGAAATCAAACATATGTTGGACCAGCTGATTAAGAGTAATATATTTATCGAGTTTGTGTGGGTGCCATCACACAGTGGCATATATGGAAATGAGGTTGTAGATGCTGCAACTCGTCGAAAATGCGACGAAGACCATTCGGATTTTATGAAAATCCCATATACTGATTTTTATTCCACCCTAAACAATAATTTCATACAAATATGGAGAGAATATAGAAAGCACATCATTCAAAAGGAAAATGGTACGCAGAGGTCCAAAAAAGCTTACCTATTAAACCCTGGTACTATGACCTAAAGTATTCTGGGAGAAAATTCATTACAACAATTAATCGTCTACGCTTCGGACATTGCTTAGTTCCTGCCCATCTTTTTAGACTTAAAATCATAAAAAATAATAAGTGTGCACATTGTTCTCAAGAAAATGCGGATATTAAGCATTTAATTTTTGCATGTTCGTCATTTAACGTACAACGGCTGATTCTTGTCAGTGACATTAGCGAAATATCGCAACAGAGTTGTATAAGTGTTCCCCGCCGTGTTCAGGAATTACTTTCAAATAAACATTATTTTAAGTCTATTTTTAAGTATATCTCGAATACTGTTGAAAATATTTAAATATTAGTGTAACTTGTAAGAAATTAAATATTTAATTTAATTATTATAATTTTTAAGAAAAAAGAGAAGTGTAATGAAGCTATTTTTACTGTCATTGCAATTCAATGTTAATTATTTTTTTATAAATGCATTTATATTATATTGTTTAATGTTATATTAGTTTCATGATTTGACTTAAATATCATACTTTAAAAATAGACATGAATACTGTTATATAGCTAAAAAAGATTTAATGTTAATGTAATTCCATGTCAACTTATTTATAAATTATATAATTTTATTCTATTATTGCGACTGAAGGGCTTGTACTCATGGTCATGAAATAAATTAAAAAAAAAAAAAAAAAAAAAATATATTCCAGTTTAGCAACACTGCCTACAAATGTCAAGTTTAGTAAAATAAGAAATAGTTTATTGTTGTTTTAATATTTATTAACCAGAATACTACATATTACATTAACTTAACATTCTTTAATCATACAACGTAGTTGGTAGTTTTATGTTAAATCTTAAGCTTAACTAGTTTCATTATGTCATCTAGTCGCTCTAAATCTTCAATACTCGACAAACCGCTCAGTAAAGGAAAAGGGGAGGTTTCTTTAGCTCTTTATGCACTTTTATTTTCTGAAATAGTCCAATACTGTCAGAATCGTTCACACTCAATTATTGAATTACAAACTAAGTAAGTCATTTTTACAGTATCTAAGTTATGTATTTTCAAATTACTTATACTTTTCTTACTTTTTTGCAGACTATCTGAAATGGGCTATGATGTTGGCACCAGACTTTTAGATCTGTATTTTGTAAGAGAAAGAAACAGTAAAAGGGAAATCAAACTTTTAAACATGCTCCTATTTGTTAAATCTACTTTATGGAAGGTAATGATAAGAAAAAAACTATTGTCAATCTCATCTTGTCTAAAAACGGGAAATTGATACCTGATTTTTGTTTTAATTTTTAAAATAATTATATATTTCCATCAATTTAAATTTGTTTAATTTGACATTCAATGTCCATTACTGGAATACTGCTTGGTAAATATATATATATTGGTATTATATATAGTAATTTAGTCATAATGGTTCACAAGAGTATAAATACAAAAAAATCTTTCTTAATTTCATTAAAACTGAAACATTTAATTGCAGGTTCTTTTTGGTAAAGAAGCTGATAAATTGGAGCATGCAAATGATGATGAACGAACATACTATATTATAGAGAAGGATGCTTTAGTAAGTGTTTTATTATATATGTTCGTTGTATTCATATTTGTATTGAAAAGTAAATTTATTTTCCTTTCTAGGTAAATAAGTTTATAAGTGTTCCCAAGGACAAAGGTTCTTTAAATTGTGCTTCATTCAATGCTGGTATCATTGAGGCTGTTTTGACTAATGGGGGTTTTGTAAGTCATTATTTTTCTAGTTACATGTCATTAAGGATGTACATATTTAATTAAATATTAAGGTGGCCGTTTATGTTGCTGACAGCACAGGTTAAATACATCATACAGACCCTAATTAATAGTTTAATCCACATTATTGAACAAAAAAATATTATTGTTTGCTTTTAAAAGGTTTAGCTATAGGTTCAAAAGATAATATTTAATTTTTTTAATATTTTTTTATAAATATAACAGCTACCAAATAAAAAAAAATTACATTCTATTTCGTTTTTTTCAGCCAGCCAAAGTAACAGCTCATTGGCACAAAGGCACAACCTACATGGTGAAGTTTGAAGATCATGTAATAACAAGAGACACAAATTTGGATGATCGATAAAATGTTATTGTGCAGTCATTATGTTATTTAATAAATGTTTTTGCTTAGTATCCATATATTATCTTGTATTACCTTTTAACACAGTATTCAAAAGAAGAACAATATTCTTAGTTCTTACCTCTTCCTGGCCATTTCTTATGTTCCTGCTCAGTATAAGGCAGGGGCAATTAATAACTGCACTCATTTAGATCTTACAGAGACATGCTTGAATGCCGAGGAATGTTATGCCCTTTTTGTGTTGTTTATATGTTAATATACTTAGCTAACTCCTATCTTTAATAAAATGAAAATTAAGACATTTTGTTTATATTTATTTATTTATTTAAACTTTATTGTACACAATTATACAATTGGCGGACTTAATGCTAAAGCATTCTCTACCAGTCAACCAAAACATTATACAGAAAAATAAGAACTACAAGGGTACAATACAGAAAATAAAAAAATATAAAATTCAAAACTATGACTACGGATCTAAAAAATATAATACATATACAAACTAGAATATCATAAATTAACAAACTTAAACATATACCTTATTTACAATATACTAAATATGCTATGAACTATAATAAATACATAAACTACTACATATACAACATAATATCTGATAAATAATAAATCACTACGCTATATACGACGGAAAATTTTAAGTCGTCTTCTCTAGAAGGTATCTACATACACGTTTCTTGAACACCTGCTTACTAGGAGCACGCCGAAGATGATCAGGCAGGCCGTTCCAGAGTTTTATTGCGTTTACTGTGAAAGAGGAAGATAGAAAACCAGTATGGTGTAAAGGAATATATAAACTAAGGTTGGACGACGATCGAAGATTCAATTCGTGAGTGGTCCTGAGTAAATGAATTTTGGATTTCAGGTACAGAGGAGAAGATGGATCATTTAAGATGGAAAAAAGTTGACTTAAATTTCTCGAAATTCGTCTTTCACGGATGGGAAGCCATTTGAGCTTATTACGATACTCAGAGATGTGATCAAATTTACGTAAGCCAAAAATAAATCGAATACAACTGTTAAGAATACGATCTAATTTATTAAGATTGGTTTCAGAGATGTTAGAGTAGCATACATCGGCATAGTCAATAAGTGGAAGAATGAGAGTCTGCACTAACAGAGTATTGGTCCGAATAGGTAAAAAGTTTTTATGTCGATAGAGAGAACGTAGCGAATACGTCACTTTTCGACATAGCTCAACTATGTGAGAATTCCAACTGAGTGTGACTATCCATGAGAAGACCGAGATTTTTTATTGTTGTCAAAAAAGGAATATTCATATTATTATATTTAACTGGTACCACATTACTGCTTTTAAACTTATTCAAATTATGCTTGCTGCCTATAAGTATTGCTTGACACTTTTTATGGTTAACGCTAATTCCGAAGTTATTACACCAGTCAAGAATATTATTTAGGTCTTTGTTAATATCAGCAATTGCGGAATTTATACAATCAGGCTTGGTATGAGCATAGATTTGAAGATCGTCAGCATACAGATGATTAGAAGAAGATATATTAATGGTAATAAAATTAATAAATAATGAGAATAGAAGAGGAGAAAGAATACCACCTTGTGGAACACCAGAAGTTAAGTTACACCAAGCAGATAAAGAATTATCAATGTAGACGGCTTGCTGGCGACCACGAAGGTAAGAAGAGAACCATTTCAGCTCCTTGGAAGAAATATGTAGATGTTTTAGGAGAGCGATGAGTATGTCACGACTAACTGCATTAAAAGCGTTAGACGCCGATGCCGAAGAAGAGTTTATTTGTGGTGGTGTAATATATTATAGTGTGGCATTTGGATACCAAATGCTTATGTTTAAAGGATTACGATTTTCTTAATGAAACTAACTTATTAGAGTTAAATATTTATTAAGAATTATCGAGTAGAATTAACAAAGTTTATGTCTTCTATCTCTATATCTAATTCTACCACAACGGCAATCCTCCGAAAATGTACTCCGTTGTCTCCAGATGGCATAACCATACACTAGCATAGGCAGGCATACCATGAGGAACCCATTTAAAGCATTTTTAGGAGTTGTCTTAAAATGATCTAACTGACACGCTTTCATAGACATGTAGTTTTGGAGAGCTGGTTCAAACTGTAAATGGCCATAGAACAATTCATTTATTTTTTGGATATTATTTAGATCTTCTATTGCTTTAAATAATCTCCTATAAGAAAAATGTACTTCCATTTTAATTTGTATTTAAATTATTTATAACCACTTGTATGTACATTTAAATTATATTATAATTAACTATTCTTTAGATAAAAAATATAGATGATTAAACATTTGAATCAACATCATTTGTGTACATACAACATGTCCAGACTCCAATGAATGTAAGCAGGGATCAGTTCTAAGCTTCAAAAACTCCTTCCTGTACTTAGCTCTTCTTTCAACTTGGGCCATAATTATTTTATATTCAAGATCAGAAAACCCACATTTATCCATTTTGTTATAATAATGTGATAAAAGTCAAACAAATATTACTTTCAACTTTGACATTTTATTGGCCAAATTCTTTAAACAAAAAATGTTTAAAGAATTTGGCCAGTATCTATCTGACAGAATAGACAGTAAAGGTCATAACAAAATTGACAATTAAGAAAAAAAAATGTACAAGTAAAATAAAAAAAATAATTCAATTATTATATTTAAGAACATGATTAACTATAACTATACATTTTCAAATTTTAATATTTAGCAAAGTTTGAAAGTTCTATCTCTATAGCGCAGTTCTCCGGATCGGATCTGCTCTTCTTTGTCTGTACGTTGTTTTTTGATCAGGTATCCGTAAGTCACCATTGGGATCACAATAGCGAAAAGACCAAACAAACTGGTGTTCTTATTGATTTTGAAGTGATCCAATTGAGTTACTTTCATAGATATAAATCTTTGATGAGCGGGGTCAAACTGAAATAAATAATATATAGAAACATTTCACGCTGAATATAAAACAAAAGTTTGTTATGGCCAAAATTACGTAATTTACTTACAACATAACCAGCCTCTGCGGCATTTTTCCATGGGTTAGTTCTTTGTTTTAGGAATTCTCGCCTCATTTCGGCACGCCTAGCTGCCTGTTTTTTAACAACTTCGAACTCTGCCTCTGATATTCCATATTTTTCTGCCATTTTTACCAAAAAAACTGTAAGGTGCAAACCCTGAATCTAATGTTTACAGAGAGTAGGTTATTTTCTACTAACTGTCAAATGTCAATTTGATTTTCACGTTGTCAAATATATGGTAACAATATTATGAAACTAGATGAATAAATGTGTTTAATTTAAAGTCTTAATATTATATACATATATATTTCATATAAATTATTTTTGTTAATACATTAGTTTTTTGAAGTAATTAATTTTGAAAAATAATCGTATGAAACAATTAATATTCATAGTGTATAACAGCCATACAAATTCAAGCGGACTTCAAAATGAAATGGCAACTTCCGGAAACCATCTTTTTGATTCCCGTTGTTGTCGTTGTCAGGTCGGCGATTTTCTTAAAAAACCGCAACCATGGGTCGTATGCACGCACCTGGGTAATTTATATTTTATTTAACTTGTGCAATAATTGAGACTTCTGCAGTGTATTGAGATTTATTTCGTAATTGAAATATTTTACATAAGTGACAATCTAACCTATACAAAACGTTCGCGTGTACCACATGGCTTTTAACAGTAGTGTGTTATTCTGTTTTTCAGCAAAGGTATTTCACAGTCGGCGTTACCTTACCGCCGCAGTGTCCCTACGTGGTTGAAACTTACCGCTGATGATGTTAAGGAACAGATTTACAAACTCGGCAAGAAGGGTCTTACCCCCTCTCAAATTGGTACGCATTCTTCTTACTTTACAAGTTAATTTAGATTTTAAAGGGTTATTTTACAGCACTAAAAATATATGATAGGTCAATATCAAAACGCAATGTGGTGTGTGAGAAATGTAATTTAAAGAGTTTTCATTTAGTATAATTAATATTAACTCAGTATGATTGTCAGTTTGTTAATTAGTAGACAGCCCATTCGTCTGAAGAGAACATTCTCTTCTAAAAGATTTTTATAGAAACTAAAAATCTTATTTTATCACCTTAAAAATATTTATTATTGTACTATTTATTGACTGAAGAAAATTTGAACAGATTAAAATTCATTCTAACATTTATTTTTTTATTAAATTACTAATTTAGTGTTATTTCAGTATTTTTAAGGACAGATTATTCTTATTAAGATAAAATTCTATAGATTATTTAAATGATTCCTTAAATATTGTATCCATTGCTTCTTAGTAAAGGATTTATCCTGAATTTTGTAGGATATTAAAAGAACTGAGATCAAAATTCAATACAGCTTGCTTTTAGCTGTAGTAGGTAATGGATAAACAAATAAATAATGTTTTCTTATTACCTTTCTTGAATCTTTACTGATAAATATCTCTACAGATTAAAATGGTGTTTTAACATCCCTAAATTCTTCATCAGTTGCTTGCAAACAAATTTGCTTTATAAAGTTTAAAATTTTATTAGCATCTGTAAAATAGTTTTGTTTTATTTTGGTCTGCTTAATTATAAAATGTTTTATTTGTTTTAAATATTGTTAAATAGATCACGACTTAAACATGATCCTGTTAATTAACGTTTCCTATTTGCCAAGAATGTAGCTTAGACAAATAATAATATATATTTAATTTTTATATTTTGAAAGGAAAAAAGAGTGTTTTAATAACAGTTTGATGGTAATCATCATTTTAATTAATTAATATTAAATATATACTTTTCAGGTGTCATGCTCAGGGATTCTCATGGAGTTGCCCAAGTCAGATTTGTCACAGGCAAAAAGATCCTTCGTATCATGAAGGCCATGGGCCTCGCTCCTGACCTACCTGAGGACTTATACTATTTGATCAAGAAAGCTGTTGCCATGAGGAAACATTTGGAACGCAACAGGAAAGATAAGGACAGCAAATTTAGGCTCATTCTTGTTGAGTCCAGAATCCACAGGCTCGCCCGCTACTATAAAACCAAGAGTGTGTTGCCACCTAACTGGAAGTATGAGTCAAGCACTGCATCAGCTCTTGTGGCTTAAGTTTAAATAAACTATGTAAATTCCAGACTGAAGTTTCAATTCATTGTATGTCTATTTCCCTAACATGTATTTGTTTTAAATGGAGCCAAATCACAATAATTTTATGGTGCCTGATTATTTTTAAAATAAATAATATTTATGCCTTAAATTAACAGTACTAATGTTAAGATGATTTAAATTATGAACATTTAAAATATATAAACAAAAATTCAAGAAGGTAGAATTAAAAACTGCAATCTCCTTGTACCTATGCTGTCAGATTCCAACCAGAAGCTACAGGTTCAGGTCCTGCCTGTGTTACATTTGCATTCCACATATAGAATTTATTTAAAATTTAAATCAATATTGTTCTCTAGTGGTGGTGGTAGGGCTTCCAATCCCGGAATACCGAGATCTCGGTATTGCGGGATCCCGCGTCATTTTTCAATCCCGCATGATGCGGGATTACGGGCGCGGGATCCGCGCGGGATTTGCGGAACTGAAAAGCCCGAAGAAACCGAAAGGGCCTTTCCTGGTGCCGGCTATATTGTCTCCAAAATACGCAATAGTATGGCAGGCGACACTTTAGATATGTTGTGTTTCCTTCAAAATATTTTTAATTGAAAGCTGACCAAATGACCGAACTAAATAATTATAAAGTTTTAAATAATTATCATGGTCTTGAGTTAAAAATGCGTTTGGTTTGATTTTTTAAATATTTTTCTGTTTTTTTCCAAAGGATAGTTTTTTTTGTTTTTCCAGTATTTATTATTGATTTTTATTGATCTCATACTAATAGTACCTAATGCCTAATTAAATATGGAGTTAGTTGATTAATTATTTTTTTTAACTGCCTTACATAAGTATAAATATGTTTAATATGCGGGATCCCGTAAATACCGAGATCCCGCGGGATTGAAAATTTGTAGTCCCGCAAATACCGAGATTGGATGCAGGCTGCGGGATTGCAAGCCCTAGGTGGTGGTAGTATCATCTATGATAACAAGTCTCAATGTTCCAGTATGCATGTATTATTATTTTTTTTTTTTTTGTAAAGGTACATATTAAACATCTATACTTTTTAAAGTAGTGATTGTGAATTTTTCATTGTAAATTATGTGCTTACAATATTTGTGAGTAAAATGTTTAGTATTGTGAGTAAAAATTCAATCTATTCTACTAGTGGGATCAAATAAGAAATCCAGATATAACAAGGACACAATCATTTATTTTCAATAAAACAGGATTAAATTGAATATTACTTTTAATCATTAATAATTATAACAAGACTCATTAAGAATTAATATTTATATATATTTTTATAATTAAGTCAGCTTCTTATAAGGCAATGGTGATAGCAATGTTTAACTATTAGATTGAAAATATACAGTAGAATGAACTCTAGTTCAACATATTTAAGATAATAATAACATCTTTTAGCATATAAACACATAGTTTAGTTTAAATATCAATGTTCTTAATTTTATCCTATGTTTAAATATAATTAAACATATGGATTCCAATTGCTTCCATCCTCTGGATGCAAATTATTAGTGATCAGGAGCACTACATCTACAATCCACCAAATTCCCAAGCCTCCTAAAGTCAGGAGCTTGCCTACCGCTGTTCCTGTCTGACCCAGACAAAAACGATCCATACCTAGGAATCCAAGCAGAATGCTATAAATTAGGGTAGTTGTAAAATAATGTCCTGAGTATCGAATACACGGAAAACCATCCCTCAGAAAACTCCTGCTGCCTTGACATTCGATTCCATCTAACGCTTTACACTGCACGCTTGTTTTCTCCACGTCGTCGTAACTTACACCACCAAATTTGACACAGCCATGATTAACTGCTTTTTTAGCAGTTTCATTGCCCTTGTGATCAACTGGTTCATCGCAGTCTAAGAAATCAAGGGGGAGAAAATTGCATTTAACTAAAGGGCCGAGCGGACGGTATGGTTCTTTAGAGTATGGATCACTTTCTGATGAACATAACTTTGTTACCGTTATTATGACTCCAACAATCAACGGCAAATTCATTATTTCATTTTTTTAAATATCATGTAAAATCATTTTCCAATGAATAATGTTTTATATTTAAAAATTGATTCAACAGATCACTGTATTCTCAACACTTTTCACTAAACACTACTAGAACAGTAGAAAACATGAATATGAATAATGAAGGAAACCAATTAGTCAAAACAATTTGACTGTGACAGCTGTCAAAATACAAACTGCAAGCTAATTGGATTTAAAATATAAATTTCGGACCATATATCGCATCATCAACATCAACAAAATACTATTAAATGTTTTATAATTGGCTGCATCTATTTATCCGTTAATCGGATGAATTAGATATTTTTATTCGTCCGGAAATTAATACAAAAAATCAAGATTCCGAGATAATCCCAATCCCAATTCCCAACATAAAATTGAGATGAAATATATATTTACGTTTGCTTACATAATATATTTTCATATTTACATATATATTTACATATTTATTTGTTTATTAAATTAATTAATTATTGTTAACAGATTAACTACACTCGCAATGTTCACACACATTAATATCGGGTAAATAACAAGATTTGTCGGCCGACATCGGCTAAGTAGAACAAAATACTATGTAATATATAATATATAACTATGTAATATATAATAATATAATATATATATATATATACACACAACACCCCGAAATGGCGGGTGCTTTAAAAAAAAAAAAAAAAAAACCTAACCACCTAACTTAAAATATAGGTGAACAACTCAACATTACACGTGACCAAAAACTACCTTCTGATTGGTTCACGATTTTTCGGTCAAATAGAATTGCGATCTATTCGACCTCCAATTGTCGGCTGTTTAGACACTCCGTTTATAATTTATGCAAATAATTAATATTGTGAGAAATGCAAATAATTAATAATGAGACACGGACCTCCGCTCGGGGCGTCGTTAGTCAGGAGGGAAGCTAAGGAAATTTGGACACTAGCGTCCTCCGACGGCAGAACGCCGGAGCAACGGAGCACTTACTCAGTTGGGACCTCGTCTATACCGGTATAGACGGTGTGTGTCTGTATGTTGTGTGGTGTCACTTATGCCTACGCGTACACGTTATTACCTACTGTGAACGCGTCGTCCGGGTCAACGAGTACCGACTTGGGTCTTCTTTTTCTGACTAAAGTAGTCTTACGTGGTCTATACTCTGCGGCGTCAGGCACCAGTGGATTCGGGTGTCGCTCAGCACGTTCAAAGTACTTTTGGGAAAGCCCCTTGAAGTACTGAGCGATGGTCGGAAGGTCTAAGTCTCTATGAGATCGATGTTGCGTACGAACCACGGCACCCCGGTTGCAATCCGTGTAAACCTGTTCTGAATCACCTGAAGGGGTTTCAGATTAGCGTGCACCAAAGCGGGACTCGCATAGGACATGACGGAACGTATGCAAGCTTTGTAAAGTGTCACCTTATTTCGAAGGGACATTTTACTCCGCTTGCCTAACAGTGGATATAAACGACCTAATATGTAGGCCGCTCTGCTACGAACGGTCCTAATATGCGCAGTGAAAACTAACTTTCTAACGTTACTCCTAGGTATTTTGCCTCGTCTTTCCAAGGTATCGGTCTATCAAAGAGTTTGATTCGCGGGAGGATCCTTGGGGGGCGCCGTTCGAAGAGCACCGAAACGCTCTTCTCAGGGTTTACCTCGATCCGCCATTTCCGCAGCCAACTCTCGAGGGAGGCGACTGCGGATTGGAGACGTTGGTATATCTCCCAGAGATCCTTAGAGGACGTGTAAAGCGCGGTATCGTCCGCATACATGGCAAGGTGCACTTTAGATCGCGGCCTAGGAATATCGCTAGTGTAGATGGAGTAGAGGATGGGCGAGAGAACTGAACCCTGGGGGACACCCGCCCTGATGGGGCGGGGGGTTGACAAAACGCCTTCCACTCTGTAGCGAAAGGAGCGATTCGACAGATAGTAACGTATGATGATTACGAATCCGACACCTTGAACTTGTATAACCAGTACACCAGTCCATTGTGCCAGACCCTGTCGAACGTCTTAGCTACATCGAGGAAGAGCGCTCCTGTCCTATGCTTCTTGGCTCTCACAGTGGCCCCTATCAGTATGTGCTCCGTGAGGCGTTACACCTGATGGGAACATGAATGGTTGGCTCTAAAGCCGAACTGCTCATTTGGGATGATTTTGAGTCTCTCGACTTCCGATCTAAGTCTACAGAGGATGATTCTCTCATATACTTTCCCTAAGGAACTAAGAAGACTAATGGGACGGTAACTACTAGGCAGATGCCGGGGTTTGCCCGGCTTATGGAACCCTATCACTATGGCCTCTTTCCACTGGGCCGGAAACGAGCAACCGACCAGTAGAGCGTTAAAAATGGTAACCAATAGGTAAATTAAAGGAGGCGGAAGAAGCTTTGTCACTTTGCTAGTGATCCTATCGGGACCTGGCGATTTCTTGGCGTGAAGCGTCCTAACTATGGAAGTCACCTCGTCTAGGTTCGTTTCCTTGATTGGCGGACCGACCGGTGGCTGAGAACACAGTATATTGACCGATTTGTCGATCTCTAGACTGTCGGCTAAGCACTCAGCTTTGTCCAGGTCGTCAAACGCGATGGCGGAGTTAGGTCCAACCAAGGGAGGCATATCTGAGACAGTGTCCTCCTTCAACGCTCTCTGCAACCGCCAGAATGCCTGGTGCGTTGGAGAGAGCGTCGCAAGCGTCCTATCCCAGCCGCTATCTCTGAAGTCGTCGAGAGCTTGTCTCGACTCCCTCTGGAGACGGCGCAGCCTCCGTCGGTTGTCATCTGTCGGGTATCGGTCATGGGCTCTAATCGCGCCGTTTTTACGGGTGATGAGAAGTCTAATGTCCGGAGGGAGTGCTCGGTAGGCCTCGAAGTTCACTCGGACCTCCCTCGAGGACTTTCCTATGCTGTCTACCAAATGTTCTGTGAAGTTAGTCGCGGCTAAAACAGCGTCCTCGACCGATGTAAGCTGGTCAGGAATTTTGTCGAGGTGCGCTGATACGGGGGAATGGAGTTGCTCTCGAAGCTTCGTCCAGTTAATAATTGTTTTTGTCGCGGGTTCCCTAAGGGGGGGAAGTCCTAGCTGAAATAGTACCGGTCGATGGTCAGAGTCTAGCTCGGATAGAGTCTCGATAGAACGTAACTGGAGTGTCACGCCCTTCAAAAGTACTATGTCGAGCACGTCGGGTCTGTCATGTCGGAAGTCTGTGTCGCAGTATCGCGTGGGACTCCAAGGCGCGGTGATCTCAAAGTCGAGACCAGCCTTGTAACTTAGCCTATCAAGGAGATTTCCTCTACTGTTTGCGACAGTAGAGTTCCAGCGGGGATGTTTGCAATTTAGGTCGCCGGCCAGAATGGTTGCGTTACCTAATTGGAGTAAGGACATAAGGTCCCTCTCAACTAAGGCTTCATTGGGAGAAAGATAGACGGATGCTAGTACGATCGACTGATGGCCAGTCATACCCACCTGACATAATGACGCTTCTACGTTAACTAGTTGGGGCGGATCGAGCGGAGTGCAATGAAGAGACCTTCTGTAGTAGATGATGGTTCCCCCCTTCGCGGTTGCCCTATCGTTCCTAACGAGACGGTAATTCGCGATGCGCGGATCAGGATTACACGGCTTCAGAAAGGTCTCTTGTACTAACAGGACGTCTATCTGGTGCGTGACCACGAAGTCGCACTAGATCTATCTGCTTAAGTAGCCCGTTCGCGTTGAATGTAGCGACAGTCAGAGAGCGAGGTTTTACCCTTCCACGCGATGTCATCATGTTAACATCGTATGTTCGTATATCGATTTGATTAGGACGGCGTGCTTGAGGAGCACTTCCATCCTCGCGGGTGGGTTCCGCGCGGAATCCCTCATTTCATTCGAAAAGACTAGGAGCTCTTCGATGTCTATTACACCGAAGAGGCTCGTGACGCACGCGAGCGAACTCGCAACTCCGTCGGTGGAGTTACGAACCGGCGGCGGCGGCAACGACTGGGGGACGGGCTGTGGGATAATCCTCGGAGGCTTCACCCAAGCGTTCGCGATCGCGTTCGCGGGTACCTGAGGGGCTTGGGATGCCTGAGGGGCTGCGGGCCTCCTAGGGTCTAGAGGAGCCCATGGAGGCTGGGCGAACGGAGGAGGATGCCTTGCCGGCTGTGTCCTGCGCGGCGCTTTGGGGCACCCGCGATAATTCGCGGGATGGCCTTTCTGTCTGCACAGGACGCAGCGGGGAGGATCCTCAGGGACCGGTCCCTTCCGCGAGCAGTCGGCTGTCGCGTGGTCGTCCAGGCACTTGACGCACCTTGGACGCGCGTGACAAAAACGTTGGGAATGCCCATAGAGCTGGCAGCGATGACACTGACCAGGAAAACCGCGACCGCGTGGAGGTTCGACCCTAAGGCCGGAGAGTTGGCAGACTGCCTTAACGTTAAAAATTTGCTTTCCTTCCGGGGAAAGCTCGAGATGAACGAGTACGAGATTGAACGGGACCCTAGTGGTCGCTCGGTACATGCGGTGCACCGAGATGACAGGGAAGGATTGGGACTTAAGGTCCTCGAAAATCCGTTCAGTAGTGAGCTCCACGGGGAGCCCTCGGATGACCACCGTTAAGTGGCGTTCATCCTCTAGCGCGTAGGTGTGGTATCCGTAACCTCGTTCGCGGAGGAGACGAGTCAGACCGCGGTGGTCCGACGAAGACGCGGTTTGAACGCGGATACCGTCGGCGGTATTTCGGGCGGACGTGAAATGCAGCTTATGCTCCGTCATAAGTGCGGACAGAGTGTCCCACTTAAACTTGTCCCTTATGTAAAGCGGCGGCGGCGCGGCTGACGTCGACGCGGACGCGGGCGCTTCGGGCGCGATCAGCGCGTGTTCGCGAGTCGGGCCCGGGCCCGAAGAACGGTCGGACGACGCGGGTTCGCTACTAGCGGGTTTTGAGGCCCGTTTTCGCGGGACGTTCGAGGAGAGCGTTTTCGTCGCCTTCCTCTTGGCCGATTTGGTCTGCACGGTCGTGAAACCCGACTCCGAACTCCCCGACTCGGAATCCGAGGCCGTCTGCTCCGTAGGAGTGGCGGCCTCAACCTCCATGTCGGAGGTGCTCCCGGTCGCGATCGCGGCGCGCGAGTTCAAGGGCTGAGACTCGGTGCCTAACAAGATAGAGTAGCGCAGGCATAATTCAGGCGCAATTCCGTGGACCCAGCCAAAAAACTGCGACTTGGACAGATCTTCGGGTTCTGCCGCGGATTTGGGGTCCATGGTGGAGCCCGGAGATATGAGCCGTCCTCCCTGCGTGAGCAGGGAGGCGAGTGCCTTACGAGAAAACCCTATCGAATCTCTGTCAGTAGGTGGCAGAGGTGTGCCTAGTACCAGTCAGAGAGCGAGGTTTTACCCTTCCACGCGATGTCATCATGTTAACATCGTATGTTCGTATATCGATTTGATTAGGACGGCGTGCTTGAGGAGCACTTCCATCCTCGCGGGTGGGTTCCGCGCGGAATCCCTCATTTCATTCGAAAAGACTAGGAGCTCTTCGATGTCTATTACACCGAAGAGGCTCGTGACGCACGCGAGCGAACTCGCAACTCCGTCGGTGGAGTTACGAACCGGCGGCGGCGGCAACGACTGGGGGACGGGCTGTGGGATAATCCTCGGAGGCTTCACCCAAGCGTTCGCGATCGCGTTCGCGGGTACCTGAGGGGCTTGGGATGCCTGAGGGGCTGCGGGCCTCCTAGGGTCTAGAGGAGCCCATGGAGGCTGGGCGAACGGAGGAGGATGCCTTGCCGGCTGTGTCCTGCGCGGCGCTTTGGGGCACCCGCGATAATTCGCGGGATGGCCTTTCTGTCCGCACAGGACGCAGCGGGGAGGATCCTCAGGGACCGGTCCCTTCCGCGAGCAGTCGGCTGTCCCGTGGTCGTCCAGGCACTTGACGCACCTTGGACGCGCGTGACAAAAACGTTGGGAATGCCCATAGAGCTGGCAGCGATGACACTGACCAGGAAAACCGCGACCGCGTGGAGGTTCGACCCTAAGGCCGGAGAGTTGGCAGACTGCCTTAACGTTAAAAATTTGCTTTCCTTCCGGGGAAAGCTCGAGATGAACGAGTACGAGATCGAACGGGACCCTAGTGGTCGCTCGGTACATGCGGTGCACCGAGATGACAGGGAAGGATTGGGACTTAAGGTCCTCGAAAATCCGTTCAGTAGTGAGCTCCACGGGGAGCCCTCGGATGACCACCGTTAAGTGGCGTTCATCCTCTAGCGCGTAGGTGTGGTATCCGTACCTCGTTCGCGGAGGAGACGAGTCAGACCGCGGTGGTCCGACGAAGACGCGGTTTGAACGCGGATACCGTCGGCGGTATTTCGGGCGGACGTGAAATGCAGCTTATGCTCCGTCATAAGTGCGGACAGAGTGTCCCACTTAAACTTGTCCCTTATGTAAAGCGGCGGCGGCGCGGCTGACGTCGACGCGGACGCGGGCGCTTCGGGCGCGATCGGCGCGTGTTCGCGAGTCGGGCCCGGGCCCGAAGAACGGTCGGACGACGCGGGTTCGCTACTAGCGGGTTTTGAGGCCCGTTTTCGCGGGACGTTCGAGGAGAGCGTTTTCGTCGCCTTCCTCTTGGCCGATTTGGTCTGCACGGTCGTGAAACCCGACTCCGAACTCCCCGACTCGGAATCCGAGGCCGTCTGCTCCGTAGGAGTGGCGGCCTCAACCTCCATGTCGGAGGTGCTCCCGGTCGCGATCGCGGCGCGCGAGTTCAAGGGCTGAGACTCGGTGCCTAACAAGATAGAGTAGCGCAGGCATAATTCAGGCGCAATTCCGTGGACCCAGCCAAAAAACTGCGACTTGGACAGATCTTCGGGTTCTGCCGCGGATTTGGGGTCCATGGTGGAGCCCGGAGATATGAGCCGTCCTCCCTGCGTGAGCAGGGAGGCGAGTGCCTTACGAGAAAACCCTATCGAATCTCTGTCAGTAGGTGGCAGAGGTGTGCCTAGTACCGTAACGACTGTGTACTTACACGACGCAGGCTATTACGACGAAGTCTTTGAATAGGGAACATGCAAAAAATTTAAAATGGTTCCAAATATTTTTTTTTCGATTACTTATTAACATCTTATTATGATAAAATATATTTTTTTTAATTTACTAACCATTTAAGGCCATAAAATAATTTATGAAAAGTGTAAATTAAGGAAGCGAAATTCAAACTTCCAAAACGCGCCACCATTGGTCGAAAGGAAATGTGACGTCATTTGACACGCCATTCAAATTATCGGCGTCGAAGTTCATCCTGTGGTATCAATATTACTGAGAAAAATAAATAATTTAAACCTATATTTTCGTGCTTAAATTTTTATTAACACTTTCGCTGCGTTACGAGGTCTATTAGATCTCTTGCGGGACTTTCGTATTGTGCGTGAGGAGGAGTGCAACCGCTGCTTTAACTTGTTCCCTTTTTTAAACTTTTTCATAAAAAAATAAATATAAAAGTGAATAGGGATGGGAAATGGCAGTTGAACGAGGCGGTACATATCGAACCCGATGTCGAAATTGGTGATGTCTTGCCACTGGGAGGCTAGTCTGGAGACTGCGGGGACGCCCGAAGCCCCCCAGGGATCGCCATCGGGCCTCCTCGACTGGTCGCCAACCAGCACGATGGAGCCACCCAGGGATTTTTCGCAGCTGGCAGGGCAGCCTTTCGTGGGTGGCTAACCCACAAGTTGGGCCCCCAACTATCTGCGGGCGGCCAGCGGAAAGCCGTCGCTTCGGATTCCGCTACCCTCCTTGACTAGACACCCGACAAAACAAACACCAACCCGATGTCAAACCGGTTCGCCAACGCACCGCAACTGTTCAGACCCATTTCCCATAAACGGCTTCATCGAGCAATGTGCCGGAACACGACTAGGTCGCTTCGCGGCACGACTCTGCCCGATGGGTGGTAACTTTGCCGGCGACCGGATGTTATGGTCTACCACCAAGAAAACACTTCACATATTGGTCTATCTCTGGTTTTTGATTTGTATTTGTGGCTTATTCTTATGTCATAACTGCGTGCGAACCTAGCAAAATATAGAACAGTAGACTATCTTTGACCCACGAAATTTTTAAGTATATGTCATTGTTTTTGTTGAAGATATAAATTATTTTCAGAATTGTACTTTTAGGGGACTGATTAGGTCCCCAACGCACCCGGGGATAAATTAGTTTCGAGATCTTTTAGATCCCTAACGCACCAGCTGAAAGTTTTTTAATTATGATGTCGCAGTGAACGTGTTAAATGATACAATCGTTTAGGTAATTCTAAAAATATTTTTTCAATACTCAAACAACCCTAACAAAACAAATACCTACAAACTCTTTTTCAATAGCATTTAGCATGCTACTACACATTACATTTTTTAAAATGTTTCTTCCTCTGAATCATTTTCCACTTCACTTGACTCAGATAAATAACTTGGTTGATAATCAGCAGATATAGAAGATATAAGATGCTATAGAAGTATTATCAGCTGTGTTTTCGGTAAACAATTTTCTTTTGAAAACAGATAGTTTTACTGGTAAAACTGTTATGTACCAATGTTGTGTGTTGAATGAGGAAATGGTGACAATGCTACATTTTGTTTTTCAGCAGGTATATTTACATTGACACCTTTACTTCCATACTTCGGTTTAATATTAACTTGCACAGCTTACTCACTTGGTAATTTATCTTCAATATGCGAAAAGCAAGGCTCTGCCTTATGATCATCACATTCAATAGGAAAAGTACTGAGTCCTGGCTGATTAATATCACAGACATTTGTATGGGCAGTACTAGGACTTAGAGTATATCACTTCTTTATGAAGGTCATCATTTTTTAAACACTACTTTTGATAAATAACTCTGAACAGGCTTCATTAACCGATGTCAATCTTTGCCTTTTGACTATGTACATTCATGAGAATGTTCTCTCAGCTGGTGTTTTTGCCACAAAAATATATGATGCACAACTCTTTTCTTCAGACTTAAATTACATTTTTCTCCTTGTTGTTTCGTTATACATATTATATTCAATACAATTGGCTGTATCTTCCTTAACCTGAAATAAATCGACAAAAATAAAAAATTCGTAAAACCAAAAATAAAGAATAGGGTTTTTATAGAAATTTATAATGAAGTTTTGTAAGCTAGGTTAGGTTAATTTTAAACTCAAATTTTCTAATGTTCTATACTTACTATACACTATTAGATTAAACTTATTATAAATAAAGTATACTTACGTTAAATTGATCTTCACAACAATATCAACACGATTTAGGACATATATTATCCCTTTAATTATCTCTTGGAATACAAAAAACACTTTGTCGGGTGTTTTACTAATACTATTTTTGCACTCCGGACACATGTCCCTTTTACCTGCTTCGCCTACTTGCGCCGTCACGCTGACCGCCCAGACACCTGCGCCGACCACCTGCACCGACCGTTCGAACACCTGCGCCAGATTAAGATAACGGCCTCCATTGTGTGCAAGCCAGTTTTGTGATTGTGTTTGTGTGTGAGTCATCGCCGCAAGCACACCTGCGGGCCGGCGAGCCTGCATAGGGGTTCAACAAGTCCGACGTCGCCCTAGTTAGGGTACGAAACGGAATTCAAAGACTTCGTCGTAATAGCTTGCGTCGTGTAAGTACACAGTCGTTAGGGTATTAGGCACACCTCTGTCACCTACTGACAGAGATTCGATAGGGTTCACGTTAGGCACTCGCCTCCCTGCTCACGCAGGGAGGACGGCTAGTATCTCCGGGCTCCACCATGGACCCCAAATCCGCGGCGGAACCCGAAGATCTGTCCAAGTCGCAGTTTTTTGGCTGGGTCCACGGAATTGAGCCTGAATTATGAGTGCGCTACTCTACCTTGTTAGGCACCGAGTCTCAGCCCTCGAACTCGCGCGCCGCGATCGCGACCGGGAGCACCTCCGACATGGAGGTTGAGGCCGCCACTCCTACGGAGCAGACGGCCTCGGATTCCGAGTCGGGGAGTTCGTCCCCTTCCTCGGACGCTAACGAGGACGACGGATTCACGACCGTGCAGACCAAATCGGCCAAGAGGAAGGCGACGAAAGCGCTCTCCTCGAACGTCCCGCGAAAACGGGCCTTAAAACCCGCTAGTACCGGACCCGCGTCGCCCGACCGTTCTTCGGGCCCGGGCCCGACTCGCGAACGCGCGCCGATCGCGCCCGAAGCGCCCGCGTCCGCGTCGCCGTCGTCCGCGCCTTCAGCGCCCGCGGAGGCGCCTTCAGCGTCACGGAAGTCCCCCGCGCCGCCGCCGCTTTACATAAGGGACAAGTCTAAGTGGGACACTCTGTCCGCACTTATGACGGAGCACAAGCTCCGTTTCACGTCCGCCCGAAATACCGCCGACGGTATCCGCGTTCAAACCGCGTCTTCGTCGGACAACCGCGGTCTGACTCGTCTCCTCCGCGAACGTGGTTACGGATACCACACCGTTATACCGGATGAACGCCGCTTAACGGTGGTCATCCGAGAGCTCCCCGTGGAGCTCACTACTGAACGGATTTTCGAGGACCTTAAGTCCCAATCCTTCCCTGTCATCTCGGTGCACCGCATGTACCGAGCGACCACTAGGGTCCCGTTCGATCTCGTACTCGTTCATCTCGAGCTTTCCCCGGAAGGAAAGCAAATTTTTAACGTTAAGGCAGTCTGCCAACTCTCCGGCCTTAGGGTCGAACCTCCACGCGGTCGCGGTTTTCCTGGTCAGTGTCATCGCTGCCAGCTCTATGGGCATTCCCAACGTTTTTGTCACGCGCGTCCAAGGTGCGTCAAGTGCCTGGACGACCACGCGACAGCCGACTGCTCGCGGAAGGGACCGGTCCCTGAGGATCCTCCCAGCTGCGTCCTGTGCGGACAGAAGGGCCATCCCGCGAATTATCGCGGGTGCCCCAAAGCGCCGCGCAGGACACAGCCGGCAAGGCATCCTCCTCGGTTCGCCCAGCCTCCATGGGCTCCTCTAGACCCTAGGAGGCCCGCAGCCCCTCAGGCATCCCAGGCCCCTCAGGCACCCGCGAACGCGATCGCGAACGCTTGGGTGAAGCCTCCGAGGATTATCCCACAGCCCGTCCCCCAGTCGTTGCCGCCGCCGCCGGTTCGTAACTCCACCGACGGAGTTGCGAGTTCGCTCGCGTGCGTCACGAGCCTCTTCGGTGTAATAGACATCGAAGAGCTCCTAGTCTTTTCGAATGAAATGAGGGATTCCGCGCGGAACCCACCCGCGAGGATGGAAGTGCTCCTCAAGCACGCCGTCCTAATCAAATCGATATACGAACATACGATGTTAACATGATGACATCGCGTGGAAGGGTAAAACCTCGCTCTCTGACTGTCGCTACATTCAACGCGAACGGGCTACTTAAGCAGATAGATCTAGTGCGACTTCGTGGTCACGCACCAGATAGACGTCCTGTTAGTACAAGAGACCTTTCTGAAGCCGTGTAATCCTGATCCGCGCATCGCGAATTACCGTCTCGTTAGGAACGATAGGGCAACCGCGAAGGGGGGAACCATCATCTACTACAGAAGGTCTCTTCATTGCACTCCGCTCGATCCGCCCCAACTAGTTAACGTAGAAGCGTCATTATGTCAGGTGGGTATGACTGGCCATCAGTCGATCGTACTAGCATCCGTCTATCTTTCTCCCAATGAAGCCTTAGTTGAGAGGGACCTTATGTCCTTACTCCAATTAGGTAACGCAACCATTCTGGCCGGCGACCTAAATTGCAAACATCCCCGCTGGAACTCTACTGTCGCAAACAGTAGAGGAAATCTCCTTGATAGGCTAAGTTACAAGGCTGGTCTCGACTTTGAGATCACCGCGCCTTGGAGTCCCACGCGATACTGCGACACAGACTTCCGACATGACAGACCCGACGTGCTCGACATAGTACTCTTGAAGGGCGTGACACTCCAGTTACGTTCTATCGAGACTCTATCCGAGCTAGACTCTGACCATCGACCGGTACTATTTCAGCTAGGACTTCCCCCTCTTAGGGAACCCGCGACAAAAACAATTATTAACTGGACGAAGTTTCGAGAGCAACTCCATTCCCCCGTATCAGCGCACCTCGACAAAATTCCTGACCAGCTTACATCGGTCGAGGACGCTGTTTTAGCCGCGACTAACTTCACAGAACATTTGGTAGACAGCATAGGAAAGTCCTCGAGGGAGGTCCGAGTGAACTTCGAGGCCTACCGAGCACTCCCTCCGGACATTAGACTTCTCATCACCCGTAAAAACGGCGCGATTAGAGCCCATGACCGATACCCGACAGATGACAACCGACGGAGGCTGCGCCGTCTCCAGAGGGAGTCGAGACAAGCTCTCGACGACTTCAGAGATAGCGGCTGGGATAGGACGCTTGTGACGCTCTCTCCAACGCACCAGGCATTCTGGCGGTTGCAGAGAGCGTTGAAGGAGGACACTGTCTCAGATATGCCTCCCTTGGTTGGACCTAACTCCGCCATCGCGTTTGACAACCTGGACAAAGCTTAGTGCTTAGCCGACAGTCTAGAGATCGACAAATCGGTCAATATAATGTGTTCTCAGCCACCGGTCGGTCCGCCATTCAAGGAAACGAACCTAGACGAGGTGACTTCCATAGTTAGGACGCTTCACGCCAAGAAATCGCCAGGTCCCGATAGGATCACTAGCAAAGTGACAAAGCTTCTTCCGCCTCCTTTAATTTACCTATTGGTTACCATTTTTAACGCTCTACTGGTCGGTTGCTCGTTTCCGGCCCAGTGGAAAGAGGCCATAGTGATAGGGTTCCATAAGCCGGGCAAACCCCGGCATCTGCCTAGTAGTTACCGTCCCATTAGTCTTCTTAGTTCCTTAGGGAAAGTATATGAGAGAATCATCCTCTGTAGACTTAGATCGGAAGTCGAGAGACTCAAAATCATCCCAAATGAGCAGTTCGGCTTTAGAGCCAACCATTCATGTTCCCATCAGGTGCAACGCCTCACGGAGCACATACTGATAGGGGCCACTGTGAGAGCCAAGAAGCATAGGACAGGAGCGCTCTTCCTCGATGTAGCTAAGGCGTTCGACAGGGTTTGGCACAATGGACTGGTGTACTGGTTATACAAGTTCAAGGTGTCGGACTCGTAATCATCATACGTAACTATCTGTCGAATCGCTCCTTTCGCTACAGAGTGGAAGGCGTTTTGTCAACCCCCCGCCCCATCAGGGCGGGTGTCCCCCAGGGTTCAGTTCTCTCGCCCATCCTCTACTCCATCTACGCTAGCGATATTCCTAGGCCGCGATCTAAAGTGCACCTTGCCATGTACGCGGACGATACCGCGCTTTACACGTCCTCTAAGGATCTCTGGGAGATATACCAACGTCTCCAATCCGCAGTCGCCTCCCTCGAGAGTTGGCTGCGGAAATGGCGGATCGAGGTAAACCCTGAGAAGAGCGTTTCGGTGCTCTTCGAACGGCGCCCCCCAAGGATCCTCCCGCGAATCAAACTCTTTGATAGACCGATACCTTGGAAAGACGAGGCAAAATACCTAGGAGTAACGTTAGAAAGTTAGTTTTCACTGCGCATATTAGGACCGTTCGTAGCAGAGCGGCTTACATATTAGGTCGTTTATATCCACTGTTAGGCAAGCGGAGTAAAATGTCCCTTCAAAATAAGGTGACACTTTACAAAGCTTGCATACGTTCCGTCATGTCCTATGCGAGTCCCGCTTTGGTGCACGCTAATCTGAAACCCCTTCAGGTGATTCAGAACAGGTTTACACGGATTGCAACCGGGGCGCCGTGGTTCGTACGCAACATCGATCTCATAGAGACTTAGACCTTCCGACCATCGCTCAGTACTTCAAGGGGCTTTCCCAAAAGTACTTTGAACGTGCTGAGCGACACCCGAACCCACTGGTGCCTGACGCCGCAGAGTATAGACCACGTAAGACTACTTTAGTCAGAAAAAGAAGACCCAAGTCGGTACTCGTTGACCCGGACGACGCGTTCACAGTAGGTAATAACGTGTACGCGTAGGCATAAGTGACACCACACAACATACAGACACACACCGTCTATACCGGTTTAGACGAGGTCCCAACTGAGTAAGTGCTCCGTTGCTGCGGCGTTCTGCCGTCGGAGGACGCTAGTGTCCAAATTTCCTTAGCTTCCCTCCTGACTAACGACGCCCCGAGCCGAGGTCCGTGTCTCAATCTGAGACGCCCTCGGGACGTTGTTCCCCATGGGGGCCCAAGGTACTATACAATATTTGTAAGATGATTTTTATCTTCTTCCATGACTTGTAAAGCAATTAAAACTTGAAATATGTATGAAGTAACTAAAAAGTTCATAGTAAACATTCACTGGACGTGTCATCGTGACGTCACGCAAAGCGCGCGCAAAATGTCGGCGTTTGAACGGCTCAAATTTACTCAATGTCTTAGGTAGTTTTCCAATTACAGCACTAGAGCGCATTATGCGGCATAATGCTTAACGTTGACGTCGCTTAACTCTTAAAAGTAATGTTTTCGCGTGATACGTGCAATCGATGCCAACTCAAGAGTGGTCGATTGTGCGAAGCGTTGCTGTCGTTGAAACATTCAACGTTAAGCATTATGCCGTATAATGCGCTCTAGTGCCTGTAATTGGATAACTACCTTAATTTTTAATTTGAAAAAAAACTAGAATCTTTTCAAACCTATTTATATTTTTTTCTACGATACAGAGAGGTAAATGATTAATTTACGTCAAAAAAAAATTACATGAAGGTTCCTTATTCCGTTTCGTACCCTAACTAGGGCGACGTCGGACTTGTTGGACCCCTATGCAGGCTCGCCGGCCCGCAGGTGTGCTTGCGGCGATGACTCACACACAAACACAATCACACCGCTGGCTTGCACACAATGGAGGTCGTTATCTTGACTGGCGCAGTTGTACGAACGGTCGGTGCAGGTGGTCGGTGCAGGTGGCTGGGCGGTCAGCGTGACGGCCCAGGTAGGTGGCGCGAATAGGCGGAGCAGGTAAAAGGGACATGTGTCCCGGTCGACTGCTCAACGGTGATTGCAAAAATTGAAGGGTTCATTGTAATTGTATAGAACTGCAGAACTGGTTGAAGAATGAGAACGCTAAGATTGAAAGAGTAGTAATTTTTAAATTATTGATTTTAAAAAGAAAAAATATATTTATTTGTATGTTTTTAAATAGTACCCTGAAATGGCGCGTGTTTTTCAGAAGAATTACATTTAAAGACAATGAAACTAAAATTATATTTTTACCCCTTGACCATTTCCTAAATTAAAGTGAAATTGCGGTCCTTACAATTTCCGAACAATTATGTTTAACAACAACTTGTATTAACAAGTGTGGAAGATATAGCAATATATAAATTATAGACTATAGAACGTGTTCAGGTATAATTAATTATATCTGCTCAATGTGATATAAAATAAAAATCTGTCTATTTATTAATTAATCGCAACACATTACACCACATTGCGTGGGTTACAGTGAGTTGTTGTATGCCTAATGTATACTGAATAAATAAATATAATGATACTACGCTAAAAACATTTGAAATACACTCTAATTCATTCGAGTTGTTTTGACAAAAAAATACATCTTAAATCTATATTATCCAAGAAATATCTATAACTATCTATTAACAAAGAGATTTCAATCATTAAATCACACTTATTTCAAAACCGCAAAGGATATAATTGATTGTAACTAAATAATGTCTCATATATTTAACTTCTCTTTTAATTTCTTTCCAATTTCAATGTAATTGGCGTAAAGCTTTAGTGGTACCTATCCAGAAAATTGTATACCCTAATTCATTTGAACACTATCGCCCAATATCCATTCTTCCTTTTCTTCTTTTCTTTTTCGTGCTAATGGCATCCTAAATCCCTTTCAATCGGGATTTTGACCTGGTCACAGAACTACCTCGGCGTTAAAAAAGTCTGCGATGACATCCGTGCTGCTGTCGATAGTAGAAATGTATCCATTATAGCCTTACTTGACTTTAGTAGTGCTTTTAATAACGTTAACCATGATATATTGCTTACCATCTTAAAATCAATCAATGTTAGTCAGAGTGCAGTACAAACTTTCAATCGTATCTAAGTGATCGTCACCAATGTTTAAAGTTGAACAATGAATTTTCAAATTTTTTGCCACTTAGTACTGGCGTCCTGCAGGGTAGTGTGCTTTCTCCCCTTCTATTTTCTATTTTTATTATTACTTTCACTACCTCTTTGTTTTGCTCTTACCATCTTTATGCAGAAAACTTGCAAATCTACGTTGCTAGTTCTTCTGCTAACATAGATGATAGTGTTAAAAAAATTAATAATAATCTCAAAAAAGTTTTGGAATAGAGTAAAGCATTTGGTCTGGCTGTAAATGCTTACAAAACTAAAATTTGTCTAGCTAACACCCTTCTTATACCCATCCTAGACTATGCAGATATATGTTACCTTGACATTTCTGAGGAACTTCTAAATAAATTAGAACGTTTGCAAAATATGTGCATCCGTTTCATCTTCGGGCTCCGTAAATTCGATCATGTATCGCAACAGCGTGCCCAGTTGGGTTCATTGGGTATCCATAAGCCAACGTCGAAATATGCACGCACTTACTCTTCTCTACACTGTCCTCTTTCATAACCAAACTCCTCATTACCTCAAGGAGCGCTTCACTTTTCTTAATTCTTAGTCTTTATATAACTCAAGTTCCATTAACTCGTACAAATTAAAAATACCTAATTGCAACACACGTTTTTACATCAACTCTTGCACCGTCAAATCTATATTATTCTGGAATGACCTACCGTTAGAAATTCAAACTTCCAAATCACTGTCAATTTTCAAAAATCTTTTGAAGCAATATTATTTATTTACGTAATATATATGTTTATCATAAGTATGCATACCTTATATTGTATAGGTTATCTTTTTTATTCAATTTATTTATATATACGGATATATATGTATGTATCCCATGACCTCGCAAATTTTCATTAAGCGATAACACCGCCTTTGCACGAAAATTTCTTACTTTATCTACATCTCTATTGTAAATTCCTATTGTAATTTCTTGTTGTAATAATTTTATGTGCAATAAAGTTTTTAAAATAAAATGAAATAAAATAATAAATAAATAAATGATTTTGACCAACAATACTCTAAAGAGTATTAAATAAATGTTTTTAACGTAGTATCATTTATATTTCTAGTTAAGAACCATATTAATTAGATTTTCTGCGTAATTATGAATACTTCAAAAAATTATCTTTACTACAATCATTAGTATCAGTTTTCGAGCAGGTTTTCTGACTTTCTAAAACTTTGTTTGTTTTTTATTTATTATTTTGTTTTTCTTGGATATTATAAATATAATTTTTTTTTCACTTCAATAAACTACAAACAATTTAGAGAATATTCTAAAAGATTTTATTTCATATTCATTATAATTTATATTTCTGGTTGATAACAGTATAAAAACATGAATACAAATCTTTAAAGCTTAAAACAATTTTGAGAACAGTATTCATCAGGTTTTCTGCGTAATTATTAGTACCACAAAAAAATGAACTTTACTGTAATCATTAGTATGGTTTGTAGTTTTCGAACAGGTTTTCTGACTATTTAAAACCTTGAACTACTAACAATTTAGAGTGTATTACAAAAGTTTTTAGCTCATTATTATTTATATTTCTGGTTGAGACGACGATGCTTCTTAGCATTCCATGATTCACCGTTCAGGCCCATCGCGTTGCAAGGAGAGAAGTGCAAACAATGGCTGGGACTTGCGACCCAGGGGTAGGTTTAAGGGGCCCTTTTATGATGCGCAAACACTCTCGCTTTCACTGTCTACAATCCTCTCCCTACCTAATCAAATTTGGAAGGAACCTACTAATGCCGCCTTAGAAATACGTTCTAGAAATGAAAAGATGCTAGTTCTAGAAAAGGCAAGGTCTTTAAGTAAGTTACAGAGAGATTTTGCTGTTATACCTCTCGCTCCCACTTCTACCGCGTACAAGCTAACTATAAATTTATTCCTGGACAGTTCGTTGGTCAGTTCGTAATACTTACTTATTAAGCTTAAATGTGTGATCCTTGGGATTTTGTTTCCTAGGGCACAGCTCTTTAAAATACAGGAATAATTTCGGTCTGGATGACGAAACATCAACATCCCCAGGGATTTTATAATGTTTTTCATTCGTGTCCATCATGAGAATCCAATAAGGAGCCGCGTCTAAAATAGAATAAGGCTTCGGTTTTGACTTTTTGGAGCAGCCTTCTTTTACAAACTCTACAGATCGTTTGGTGGTTGTTATACCCTTCCGCACTCTTGCTAGTGAAAGACTAACCGCTTCCCGTACGATGATTTCTAATACCTTATCGTGGCTGACGTGAGTATTGACCGCTATCAAGAAGTACCCTACACCCTACTAATAAGTGTTTCGCGGTTCCTACTGCCTCCCCACAGATGTTGCAAGACTTTTCGGTGGCTTTGCTCCATGTTACTAAATTACTTTTTATCTGGGAGAGTCATTTGGAATGCATTTAGATAAAATTTTAGATAAATAGTGCTGGGGACCAATCATAAAGCAGGCTGCGCCAACGCAAAGCTAGTGGAATACAAAAATCTCCTATAGCCACAAATTCGTTTTGGATTTCTAGGCTCATCGCGTGCAGACGGTAGTTATCATTTTCGTCTTGTCTAATAAAGGATTTTGTTATGTCTATGTCTCGACTTTTCCTACCTGATTCTAGCCCTACTTTATTCGTTTGAGCACCTATCTTAGTTTTTTTATGGAATTGAAGTCGTGACTCGAGCTCTGAGACAACTTTATCTTTTGGGAGAGATGTTACCGTAACATCTTTAGAATTCCCGATGATATGTCTTTTGTTAGCTCTTAGATGCTTATAGACCTCTGATGGTTTCTTTAATTTTAACCCAAAATTGTTTCGGTCTCTAAATAAGGTTGAAGAGTCCGCTGAGTGCGCTAACCCGAGTCAAAACTTCAATGTCTTTATGACAAAAGGATTTTATTAATATCATAAGCGAGGAAAGGCCAATTTAGACGTGATGTTAAAAAATTATCGTATATCCAAGCTTTTTTGAGGTTACTTATTGGTTTATGGTCTACCTTTGTAAGACCATTTAGAAAGCTATCGACTATTGCATCCAACGATTGAGTACGGCCTTGGTAATCGATTTTTTTACCTAAAAATTTCAACGCAGCTGCTTCCGTAACCGTACTAACGCATTGACCGCCTATTGTAAGACCCGGATCGTAAGAGGTATATTTGGTATTCCATCTACCCAGAAAAAGACTAAAGCATTTACTTGGTTTGGTCCTCAATCCGCCCATCCACATACAGAAATCCTCCATTACATTTAAGAGTACTTGTTTTTGTATCGCAAGATCATCTGCAAAAGCTAGTATGGATTCTGTCCATTTATTGTTAAACTTAAACCCATAACCCCACTCTTTTTCATGTCTAATTAATTTGTCTATTAAAATATTAATGACTATATTGAATATAATTGGAGAAATACAACAACCTTGAAATAAACCTATATTATAATTGAGTGGTTTTGAATGGTTTTCATTAAAAGTTATGGAGAATTTAAATTTTGAATAGTATGATGCAATAATGTCTCTAACTATCGTGGGAAAGTTATACCATTTTAACGCGAGTAACATCATTTCATGCCGTACCGACCCAAAAGCATTCTCTAAATCTATCCAACAAACCGTAATTTGTCTCTCACTAGTTCTAGCATCTTTAAGACTTTCCAATATTAACGTATTATGTTCCGGGCATCCAGAAATGCCGGGCAAAAACCCTTTCTGATGATTAGATCTGAAATATCTATTATTAATCATGAATTGCGTCATTTATGTTTGTAAATAAGAAAAAAATATTTTTGAAATTGTATTTGTTAGATTTGATAGAATTGTATTGATGCCGGTATTTGCTTTCTTGACCAGATTTTACCGAATATATTTAAAAGATGTTTATAAAACGACGGACACTTTTTATAAACTGTATAAGGGATATCATCCGGACCTGGTGCTGACTTAGATGGTTTAATTTTAATTATTGTATTGATTTCCTCCAGAGTTGGTGGGTTGGCATGAAAATTTACGGTAGGAGTCTCACGTTTGTGTTCATTTGTATCCCCATATAGTTTTTGATTTTCTGGCACTTCATATGTACTTTTATAATGGTCGTAAATTTGCGCGTTGGTCAAGATAAGCTTACCTTTTTCATCTTTGAAAATGTTTTTTGAGTATATAAAAGGATTCCATATAAAAGGATTCTGTACTTCATGTTTTGCCCGATCAAAACTATCGCGATTTTTTGTTATTTGATTTGATATGCCTTGGATTAATTTAAGGATGGATCTCAACGCGACAGACAGGTGACTGAGTTGATTATCGCCTAAGGCTTTGGCTCTACGAAGTTTCTTTATAAGGTCTCTTTTTTCTCCTCATTTTCAATTTAATACCGTTTTTTTTTATTTTTGTCAATATAACGATTCGTAGGTGGATAGTGCTCATTAAAAAAATCGTAAATAGTATTTTGGAAAGTCTTTACTTGTGCATCGAGTACCTGATTTAAGCCCGAGTGCTCTAACAGGGCCGCTTTATTTTGGTCATGTACTTGCCAGTTCGATTGTTTAATATTAGGAATGCTAAGCCGCGTCCGGATGGTCATGGACTCCTGGTAGTTCTCATTCAATGGCTCACCATGAGAATGTATCCATTAGGTTTTCTGCGTAATTATTAATACAAAAATGAACTTTACTACAATCATAAGTATCATTTGTAGTTACTACCAGACTTTCAGACTTTCTAAAACTTTGTTTTTTTTTATAAATTTTTATTTTTTTCGGAAATTATACATATAATTATTTTTTTTCACTACAATAAAATACAAACAATTTAGAGTGTATTCCAAAAGTTTTTAGCGCATTATTTTTTATATTTCTGGTTGAGAACAGTATTCATTAGGTTTTCTGCGTCATTATTAGTACTAATAAAAAATTAACTTTTCTACAATCATTAGTATCATTTTTAGTTAAATATGAGCGAAAAAAGTTAGGTTTTTTTTAAAGCGGCGGATGGAGCTCACTTTTGTCTCCCTACACAAGTATAATGTTATTCTTATTTTATATCAATGTTTAATAGTAATTGTATAGCAATCGTTTACTAATACAATTTTCTAAATACGACTGGTTCCTAAAATAATATTTAATAAAAATACATTTCAAAGACTGTTCATGGTGACCTGCCTCATCCTTAAATAAAATTTCTATACTTACATTTTGTGCACATTTATAAAAAGTATTTGGAATGTTTTAAACTATTCATTTTTGTTTTAATATTTTTAAATGTGTGGATTTCAAAAAATATCTTAATGTTTTTTTAATGGAGTTTAACTTGTAATAAGTAAATGACGGAAAACTTACTTTGCATTATTCATAATATCTTAATTTCAGTATATTGCTTTCTTTAACTGGTTTTATAAACGCTTAAAATAACGTCACATTTATTATTTTGACTTTGACGTTTAAAATGAATGACAATTCTCTATTCTTAATTATTATTTCTTGTCTTTGTAATCTTTTTGTAATGATTTTCTCGGTCGTAATTTCTTAAACCTGTAATAATGGAAGTGTTTAACAAATTTTACTCTTCCGTCAGTAATACAGTGTCTCAATTATCAGGGGTGTTGCCGGGTAATCCTGTTACGAGAGAGTTCGAAGCAACACAGTTTATAGCTAGTGCAGGACCAGGTAACTCGTATTTATTTTTTTAAGAACTTAATCTGTGACCTACAATATCTTTACTTAAATTACTGAATATCTATTATTCTATCTTTTTCAGGTTTATTATGGAAAGTGTATAAGGGTTATAAGAAATCAACAAAACAGGAGGCATCTATTTTTGTATTCGAAAAGAAACAATTGGAAAGATGGTCAAAAGGGGACAGAGATATTATGATAGACATTTTAAAACGTGGTATCGTGCAGCTAACGAAATTGCGACATCCCCAAATACTCACAGTTCAACACAGCTTAGAAGAAAGCAGAGAAAGCCTAGCATTTGCCACTGAACCTGTGTTTGCAAGCCTGGCTAACATTCTCGGAAATACTGAAAGCATGTCTCATCCTATAAGCAGTCATATTGTCAACTATAAACTGTACGAAGTTGAAATAAAATATGGTCTCATGCAAGTTGCAGAAGGTTTGGCATTTTTACACAATGATGTCAAACTTCTTCATCGCAATATTTGTCCGGAGTCAATAATAGTAAACCAGCAAGGTGCATGGAAAATATTTGGCTTTGATTTCTGCATTGCCAATCAAAGCACAACAGGGATAACACCTTTTTGGCCATTTACAGAGTACTGTCAAGCAATGCATGCACTGACCCAACCCACATTAGACTATCTAGCTCCAGAATATGTGTTATCAGCCTCCCACTCGCCAGCCAGTGATATCTATTCACTAGGGATGGTGATATATGCCCTACATAGTACAGGACACCATACATTGGGAAGTGTTGGCAATGAATATGGTAGATTCAAACGGTTTATAAATGAAATGAGAAACTTACCGCCATCAAGACTCATGTGTGTCAATGAAGGGTTAAAGGAATATGTGAAGTTAATGCTTAATGTGACACCGGAATTACGACCAGACCCTCACCAGTTTCTAAAGGTAAGCTTTTCTATTTTACTGACAGCTATGATTCTTATGAATTAATTTATAAAAATAATATTTAAAGTGCCAGGACTACTTATCCTAATTGTAATTTTCAAAAATCTGGTTTAAAAATGTTTAAAGTGTTTTTATTGCAAAAAATATTTTTAAAAAAGTTAAAAAATAATTAAATAAAAGATATTGTGTACATTTTTACACAATTTATAGCATATTTCCATAAACTACATACCATAATATCTGACATAATATCAAAATTATACAAGACATTTTCTAAATATATAAATAAGTCCCATAAGTCAAATGGCTTCATATGTTTTGTTTTATGGAGTAACTCAAAATGGCTGAATTACCTGTGATTTATTTTATAGCTGAAAGCATTTTAACAAAAGTGATTATATGAATATAAAACAGAACAAAAATGATTCATATTACAAGTCTTACAATAGATTGAATACATCAAATAGGCTGAAGTAATGAGTAATGGTGAAACAAAATAGATATGAGCGATACATACAGTTAGCAATCAAGCTGACTCGATTATGAAGTACTCTTTCTCATGTTAGGATGGTAACTACTATTGTCCTAAACCATTGTTCTGATACTACATTTTATGAAAAAGTTGTGGAGCTAAATTTCTTTCAGTAAAACCAACATTGTTTTAGTAAAGTTAATTGTTATAATACATTGTAAATCCATAAATCAACCAAAAATTCACCTTTAAATCAATATAGTATAATTGAAAGTTGTTTTAATTTATTTAACAACTCGCACATAGAAATGATGTTTAAAGAAATACCATCAGTAATGTTAAAAATAATAAAAAAAAAATCTCTAACATACTTTTATTTTAAAGAGTTCATAGTTTCTATATCAATTCAATTTTTATGATATATATAAAATGGAGAACATATCATCTTCTATGTTGTTCCAATGCAAGATTATATGTCCAATATATCTAATGAAGATATTATAAGTAATTGTCTGTTTTCAACATTTCTTTAAAATATTTTTAGATTCCATACTTTGAAGATGTGGGTGTAAAAACATTGAATTACTTGGATTCTCTATTTCAATGGGATAATCTACAAAAATCTCAGTTCTATAAGGGTTTGCCACAAATTATACAGAAAATGCCCCATCGTATTTGCATTTACCGGATTCTTCCATGTCTTACTAAAGAATTCGTAAATCCGCCTATGGTACCTTTTGTATTACCGAATGTTTTACTGATAGCCGAAAATTCATCCAAGGAAGAATATGTAAAATACATTTTACCAGTCTTAAAACCAGTTATGCTGATCCAGGATCCCATACAGATTTTGCTGATTTTCATGCAAAAAATGGAGCTCTTATTAAAATTGACCCCAGGAGATGAGGTCAAGACAGATATATTACCAATGTTGTATCGAGCTTTGGAATCAGATGCCCAACAAATACAGGAGCTGTGCTTGTCAGTGCTGCCAACATTTGCTTCTCTAATCGACTTCCCGGCTATGAAGAATGCCTTGTTACCTCGTATAAAGAAGCTGTGTATTGGCACAAACTATATTTCAGTCCGAGTAAATTGTTTATTGTGTTTGGGCAAACTGTTGGAACATTTGGACAAATGGCTGGTGTTGGATGAAATCATTCCATTCCTACCACAAATACCGTCTCGAGAACCAGCCGTGCTTATGGGTATTTTGGGTAAGTTTTGATCTAAAAATGAAACACTTTCTTGGCTACATAATTTTAATAAATAAAACATTTTAATTAACTTAGTATACATAACATTTCCAGGTATATACAAACTCACTCTCAGCCATAAAAAACTTGGCATCACCAAGGAGGTGATGGCAACCAAGGTTCTGCCCTTCCTCATTCCTCTCTGTGTGGAGAATGGCCTCACACTGAACCAGTTTAACGCCCTCATATCACTGGTGAAGCACATGATAGCCAAGGTAGAAACCGAACATAAAAGCAAGTTGGAGCAGCTTAACTCGATACAGAATGAATCTAAGTGAGTCTGTTATTACATTTAATAGAATATACATTAAATTTATTCCCAAATAAATCGAAGGGTTGAAAAATCTGTCCATAAATTAGTAGAATATATATTTTATATAATAATAATAATAATAATAATAATAATAATAATAATAATAGCCTTTATTCAGACTTTTGTTTAGTACAATAATGTTTAATACATGTTACAAATCAATTAAGTTGACATCGACAACTTGGTCTGTTTGCCTATTTTCGGCAAAGGCCTCCTCCATTGTTCTCCATTCATTACGATTTAGCGCTGTCCTGGTCCATGTTTTCCCTGCGATTGCCTTAATCTCATCTTCCCACCTTCGGACTTGTCTTCCGCGATTTCTCTTTGTGTTTCTGGGGTACCAAAAAATTACGTCCTGGTCCCATTTTCTCATGCCTCTTATTATATGCCCCGTCCATCTCCACTTCAATTTTCGTATTTTGGTTGTTACGTCGTCTATCTTTATTTGCTTTCTGATTGTTTTGTTTCTTATTCTGTCACTTTTTTGTACATTTAGCATACTTCTTTCCATCGCTGTCTGACATACCCTTATTCTATCGGTTTGTGCTTTGGTGAGTGCCCAAGTCTGGCATCCATAAGTTAGGATTGGTAATACGCAGGTATTGTAAAGCTTCCTCTTGATAAAATTACTAGTTTCTTTATTTTTCATAATCACTTTTAGGCTCCAAAAGCTTTTCCAAGCATTAGCTATTCTTATGTCAATTTCTTTTGACATAGTGTTATGGGTTGAGATGAGTTGGCCCAAGTAAGTGTATTCCTTTACATACTCGATGAGTTTGTTGTTTATTAAGATGGGATCTTCGATCGCGTTTGTCATGACTTTTGTCTTGATTGTATTCATGGTCAGACCAACTCTGCGGCTTTCTTCATCTAAGTCTACTAACATGTTTTGTAGGTCAGTTTTTGATGCTGCGAATATTACGATATCGTCAGCGAATCTTAAATGAGTAAGTTGTTCTCCATTAACATTTATGCCGTATTGGTCCCAGTTTAGTTTTCGGAAGACGTCTTCTAGAACGGCAGTAAATAATTTAGGGGAAAGCGGATCTCCTTGGCGTACTCCTCTATTTATTTGTATTTCTTTTCCCTGTTTTTCTAACTTTATGTTAGCTGTACTCTTTGTATATATATTTTTCAAGATTCTAATATATTTGTATTCTATTCCTTGGTTTTTAAGACTTAGCCAGATGCTTTCGTGCTCAATTGAATCAAATGCCTTCTTATAGTCTATAAAACAGCAGTAAAATGGGACATTATATTCTTTATTCTTTTCAAATATCTGTCTAACAACGTGTATGTGGTCTAGTGTCGAGTATCCCGTCCTGAATCCGGCTTGTTCTCTCGGTTGATTTTCGTCGAGTATCTTACTTATGCGGCAGAGAATAACCTTTGCGAATACTTTGTATATATTTTATATATTTGTTAAAAATACAAAAAAAAGAAGAATAATAATAATTTATTTGGACAAAAATAACAAATTGTAAAATGAAAGGTGTAAAACAGGTACCTCAAAACTGATATAAAACTAATAGTACAAATTATTTATAGTGTTTAGTATCAAATTTTTATCATTCACTATCAACTAACTAACACCAGCTATTGAAAAATAATATTACGGGACGGAGGCCCGGAAATTTACTGGAATATCATTACGTATCTTACAAATATTTCTAACAATATTTAATATTATATTTATGGATAAATTTTAAATAAATGTGGAATGTAAAATAAACCGATACTACTTTTGATTGCGAAGTCGCAACCTCTGGGAAATCGTTCGGTCGCGAAATTAGCATTCCATATATGATTTTCCAGCGGATAGTAATACGGTATCTCAATTGGTGGAATGACGGGACGGTTTCCCAGAGGTTGCGAGTTAGAATCTCTGGCCCCATCGTTTATTTTAAATTCTTTATTTATATAACATTTAAATATAGATATAGATATTTTCAAACATTAAAATAATTATATTTAATCATTTTTTGTTCCAGAGTCATGGAACACGCACTTACATCCCCGGAAAGTACGGGGGTGACAAACACACACACAGATATTGACAAAATGTTCTCCGGCCTCGGAGTGGACCCATTCTCATTTAATGCCAAACCAGAGAAATCTGAACCTGTCATCAGTATCGATAGTGGGTCATTGACTATTGAAGATAAACAAAGGTATGTAGAACTATTTTTTATATGCTTTTATTATCTTCGGATGTGTATATCATTGTGACGGAAAATTTGAACGTGGTTTTGACTAACTTTGAATTGTTGGATTAATTTGGATTTATACATACATATTTATTAAGGACAATATTATGCAATATCATGAAAAAAAAGAAAGAAATAAATAAAAATCACGAATAAAAAACCGTAAAAAAAAACGAATAAATAATAGTTAAAAAACAAATAAACACGCTTTGGTAAGATATCTAACTAAAAAATAAATAAAAACAAAAAAAAATTGTTAAAAAAAGATAGGGTGCTTTGTAAGATTATTTCAAAATGATTGTCCTTTATCTCATATTTGTCAATTAAATATTTATAACTCCACGTTTTCCTTAACTAACTTTGAATCATATTTTTTTATTAAATTTTATTGATTTTTTATTTTTTATATTTTTATTTTTTATTTGTTTTTTTACTTTTTAATTTATTCTCTTGTGTTCCTTTATACAATTAATGTTATTGATGGTTATATTTGTTACAGGATAGCGCAACATCAAGAAACTGCTCGGAAGTTTAACAGACAGACCCCTTCAGCTATCCCCGCGCCTACAATCGCGCCCCCCCTACAACCCCCCAAAACTGTCGACTTAACCAGCTCGCTGTTACAAACCAATCTCAACCAATTAACCACCAAACAATACCATCCAAGTTCAAATGTGGCCAATTCTATGACCAACAGTGCCCATGTTGGCCAAACCGCCCCAAATTACAACCTAAATATGGGCAGTCCAATGGGATTTGCTTATCAAAACGCGCCAATATCATTTGATAATCAGTTGGCGCTGGCGCCCAACACAGGGTGGACGGGAACTAATAGTACGCCAATGTCTAGCCCCAGTGGGAACTTCAATAATAAGTGGGCCAACAACCAAACCAACAATTTGAAACAGGACTGGTCGGCTTTTGAATCTCTATTACCAAACCAGACCAAAACTAATACTAGTAATAACAATAATAATGTTAAAAAATTAAATGATAGTGAAATGATGGATTTATTAAGTTAATTAATTTATTAAATTCAATAACTTTTCCATTTCTGAAATTTAACGGGTATAGTTGTTCCAAAATTAAAATAAAATACCCGTGGTAAGTATTATTGGTACCTAAATTAAAATAACGAATAAAAATAATGAACGTAAAGGATAGAAGCGCCGTCTAAATGTATTAATGAGAGAATTATTTTATAATATAAATATATTTTAAATGAATATCAAGTATCAGAAATTTGTTTGTCTGTCCTTATTTTTTTTATCAAATTTTAAGGATTTTTTTAGTATTTGGTTTTAAACAAAACATTATTTGTCGAAAATGAATCGACTTTTATGAAGAGAATTTCACTCAAAACTATTAAAACTAATGTATATATGTATTACAATACTCTTATATACTTAAAGTTTTCAATGTCTATTCAATAGTTTTTAAGAACTTAATATTTAATTGTAGAAAGTCATAGGAAGCGTCAAGTTACGAATCTCTTATGACAGTATCATAGATATTTTTTGGTCTGTATATTCCATAGAAAAGGGGAACCAGAATAAAATATGTCCATAGAAAAAAAAAGCATACATGTGCTCTGTATATATACAAGTGTACTCTATGCATAATAACTCTATGAGAAATAACCTCCGTATTGTTTTAAAATAATGTGACGTCACACTTGTAGTTTACAAAATGGTTTTTGGTCATTATAGGGTCTTCAAAAGAAAACTACATAACCAATCAAAAAAAAAATATTTAACGAATTTATATAAATAGTGACATACTCAAATAAATTGATAAATTGTATATAAATATATTTTAGAACAACTTAGAAATTAATCAACTTATTTATCTTAGATTTTTATAAAAATCTAATTTAAATACAGAAACGTTTTTGTCTCGACTCGTTTTAAAGTGAAAAACACAGTTCATATTACTATATTTTTAATAGTAAAATATTCCACTATAAAATAATATAGTAAGTAGGTACTTTTATTATAGGTTTTATTTATATTTCTGAGGGTGGAAGCAACCAAGAGATATTAAATTATAGTATTATATGATATCCACTAGTAGTAATTAAAAAGATTTGGCTGTCATATTGAATTGTCTTTTGTTGTACTACGCTAGCTTTCTTTTCGCTTGTATTAAAAAGGTCTCTACGGGGAGGGGTAAAGGGGGGAAGGATGGTTAACGCGACTGGAGAGCCAGTCAGCCCTACGTACTCCCGTCCTGCATCCTTCGCAGTCCCCTCAGATACCTTAATTTATGCTTCTCCGCAGTTTAGTCCATGTACGCTGTTTCATGCCGATAGTTGTACACCCTCACATATTTTGAATAGTTTTGATAATATTTTGAGTGGTTACAACTGTACCATGCCAATATTCCTATCCCAATTTGAACAATTCAAGAATGTACCCACTTGTATCGGGTATAGATATATAATAATCTAGATAAACGAGACAATTAAGGTACTCAACCTCGTCCATTCACACGCAAGTTAAGTTCTAGTTTGTGATAACAGTTTTTCGGATTCAAAGTCAGGGTAAAAATCTGGATTGCTGTGTGTTTTATTTAATAAATCGATCATTTCTAGTAAACACAAATCCCAATTAATATATGCAGTACAGCACTTATGTGTAACCAATGTGTATTTTGACAAAGTAGGTATAACCCTCCGCTGGAACGATTGTTCTATCCTTCCTGTACCTACGCCAAAATTAAAACTCTAGTTTTATTTTAATTATCATTGCTTATCGAATAATAAAATTTAGTTAAAAATATAATAATTTATTTTTATATAAGGAATCTAAAAATATGAAAAATTACACGGCAATAACTTATACGTATTAATATAAATATATTATTATTATTACGCCGTTTATTCTAATAACTACAATTCATAAATCATTATTGTACTATTTAAAATAAATTATTTTGTAACGACTAATATAACGGAATACATTCGTTGTAAGTATATCTACTATAAGTGATCTCGTAAAAAATTAAAAATATTACATGGTAACTATATATAGTTTCATTTATAACCATACGTGTTATTTATATTTAACTTTACTTAATTTAATTCCTGTTTCCCTAAGGTCTTTTCCTGATCTCGTTAAAGATTCAAAATGTATGTCTAACATGGTAATACATCTACCTCCTCCTCCTAAACGAAGCTGCAAAGAAAACACAAGCAGTCGCCGTTTGTAACAAACTAGCTGTAAAAAAACAAGTTCTGTATTCATAGTTGTAAACAAGAGACCAAATCATAATGGCGCTCGCTACTATGACGTTTGCGGTTGTCATTGTGGCCGTTGTGTCAAATTCGTTAAGAGAGTTGTACAAAGGCTGTTGTAGAATACTGGATGTGGCTGTTGCGATACTCGCAAGTGTGCACCATACTATCATTAAACTCTTGCTTGATGATAGCGTTATTCCTAGAAGGAAAAATACCATAATTAACACAATTATAATCGTAATATTATAATACAATGTTTTGTGACAAGGGAAAGAGTTGTAGCAAAGAAGGACCTAGCCAATGGGGGCTTCCAATGGCTAGGTCCTTCTTCCTGCATACCCATTAAACTTAGGGTAGTTTTATAGTTCTGCAAATTTCTTACAATACACGCTCAAAGAAGCTTTAATGCTAACACTCAGAACTTACGTTTTCTATATTATTTCTTTAAGATATGATTGCCCTTCTAATGGGCAAGGATAAGACGAAGCTTCTTAGCAATCCATGGATTCACCGTGCGGGTGCCGGGCCCATCGCGTTGCAAGGAAAGGAGTGCAAGCAGTGCCTGGGACTTGCGACCCAGGAGTAGGTTTAAGGGGCCCCTTTATTGTGCGCAAAAACGCTCACCTTCACTCTCCACACTCCTCTCCCTAACTAACCAAATTTGGAAAGAAACTACTAATGCCGCCTTTGAAATACGTTCTAGAACTGAACCGATGCTTGTTCTAGAAAGGCCAAGGTCTTTAAGTAGGCTATAGAGAGATTTTGCTGTTATACCTCTCGCTCCCACTTCTACCGCGTACAAACTAACTATAAATTTATTCCTGATAAGTTCTTTGGTTAGTTCGTAATACTTATTGAGCTTGAATGTGTGATCCCTTGGGATGTTTGTTTCCCAAGGAACAGTAAGCTCCACAAGTATCACGCGCCTCAGATGTTTCGAATACAGGAATAAGTTCGGTCTGAATGATGAAACACCAACATCCCCAGGGATTTTGTAATGCTTTTCATACGTGTCCATCATGAGAATCCAATCAGGAGCCGCGGCTAATATTGAATAAGGCTTCGCTTTTGATTTTTTGGAGGAGCTTTCTTTTACGAATTCTATAGATCGTTTGGTGGTTGTTATACCCTTCCGCGCTCTTGCTACTGAAAGACTAACCTCTTCCCGTATAATTTTTAATACCTTGTCGTGGCGACGCGAGTATTGACCTTTATCTAGAAGTACCCTACACCCTACTAATAGGTGTTTCGCGGTACCTATTGCTTCCCCACAGATGTTCCAAGACTTTTCGGTGGCTTTGCCCCATCTTACTAAATTACTTTGATCTGGGAGAGTCATTTGGAATGCATTAAGATAGATTTTTAATAATGCTGGGGACCAATCATAAATTAAGGTGCGCCACTTCAAAGCTAGTGGAATACAAAAATCTCCTATCTCTATTATTCACAATTGTAATCTGAATCTTATAGACTTAAAACGTATTATATTTTTTATTATTACTTGAAAACCTTTTTAAGCCCTGATAACTAACTATGAACCTTCTCTCTTTCTCTATCTCTGTAATATTCACGTCAGCCACCATGGCCACTTACCATGCATATCTAAGTCAGGTAATAGTCTACATTCAAAATATTGAATACTCATATCTTGTTTTAAACCTGTATTATAATGTATCCTTAAGAATGTCTTACCGTAAAAACCAACGGCACCGCACACACAGAAGGCGGCACAGAGACGCGCCTTCTCATTTAAATTCTGTGGCAGCGCAATGCATAGCACGATGACGCACAAAGCGCCGCCGTGGGCTGCCGCCGAGGAGAGTGAAACCTAGAAGCGACATGACATTTTTGAAACATTTTTTTAATTCTATAACCAATGAAATACAACTCAATGAACTCTTGATAATTTGACTTTTTTTTGTAATGAAAAAATCCTATCGTTGCTATATCTTTTATAGCCTTAATCAGTAGGCTCTTAAATGAAAATAAATATATAAATAAGATTTATAGTTCTAATAAAAGAATAAACCCTTCATGTTCATTATAAAACTAGCTGTTCCATGCCACCTCGACAACATAGTCTACAGAAGGATGACACGGTAACACGGAATAATAGTTCATAGTCATACATAGTTCATAGTCACACTTAGTTCATAGTCACACTTAGTTCATAGTCACACTTAGTTCATAGTCACACTTAGTTCATAGTCACACTTAGCTCATAGTCACACTTAGCTCATAGTCACACTTAGTTCATAGTCACACTTAGTTCATAGTCACACTTAGTTCATAGTCACACTTAGTTCATAGTCACACTTAATTCATAGTCACACTTAGATCATAGTCCCACTTAGATCATAGTCCCACTTAGATCATAGTCACACTTAGATCATAGTCACACTTAGATCATAGTCACACTTAGATCATAGTCACACTTAGATCATAGTCACACTTAGATCATAGTCACACTTAGTTAATAGTCACACTTAATTCATAGTCACACTTAGTTCATAGTCACACTTAGTTCATAGTCACACTTAGTTCATAGTCACACTTAGTTCATAGTCACACTTAGTCAATAGTCACACTTAGTCAATAGTCACACTTAGTTCATAGTCATACAGTGTTCATAGTCGTACATTGATCATGTATAGTTCATGGTTCATACATAGTTTATAGACAGTCCATAGTTTATACACAGTTCATAGTTCATACATAGTTCAATTTCATACATATCTAGTTCATAGTTTATACATAGTTCATAGTTCATATACCTATAGTTCATACATAGTTCATAGTACATATATATTTCATACATAGTTCATAGTTCATATATAGTTCATACATAGTTCATAGTTCATACATAGGGAGGTCCAAAAGTTGTTTAAACAAACAAAATTAAGTTTAAAAAATTAAGAAAGGTTTATGCTTTCTCAGGAAGGTCAGTCGGGGACGAGAAAAGTGTCTTTTCAGATATTTTAGATCTATATATTACAAACAAATACAATTATTTAGTAATGTTTTTAGCAAACACTTTAAAGTCTAAAATCTTCATTAGAAGCGAGATTCGGCAAAGACAAATCACCAGCGTTTGCGCTTTCACTGTTAAACCATGCTCAGAAAATTAAAATTACAGCTCCAAAATTACAAAAATATATATAACAAATCTGGTTTGCCCCCCCCCCCCCCCCCTAGCACAGAATCTGGGTACGCCCATGGTAGCACCCATTTTAGTATCTAATTTAAGGTCAATTGGCCAATTAATTTCGCATTGTGTAAAGACTTGATTTGATTGATGGATACTATTTGGGGGCCTTTTTGATATCAAATCAATGTACTATACTAGTATCTTCGTAAATACCATAATTATTAGTGTTATATGCTTTTAGATTACATACGAGGAGACGACTTATACCGACGTATTATAAATTTAGATAAATAGGTACTCACCGACCAAACATTCATAATTGGGTTAAGTTCCCACAGCATCGGAGGAAAAAGCAATCCAAGGATAAGAATTGAGAACGTTGTGCACAAATGTAAAAGTGTGTACAAATAGAAATTTAAGTCGAGAAGCATATTAACAACGGTAATGAAATTTTTCCTTAAGGACGCAGTTCGTCTCGCGGTCCCTGGAGTAACATCTGCCGAAAATGCTAAGCCGCTCGATGGAGCATTCACAGTGGTTTCTCTGTAGAGTGGCTGAGGATGTCTTTCTCTCTCAATATTCTCTAATTCTTGGTACCCATTAATACGGCTATAGCTCGTTACATCAAGAGCTCCGAAATCAGAAGAAAATCGATGCGTTGATGGATCCGTGTACACAGAACTGAAGTCCGTCGAAAACCTCATTTCTCGATTGTTTTCCTGCTGTTCTACTTCTGGGTCGAAGATTTCCTTTGCATTTTTCTTAGATTTAAAGACGACCACATCATTAGCGTCTTCATCCTGGATTGATACAGCATTATCAGCTGATATCGCTGCTACTCTGTCCTCTCTAACTTCTGGCACTCTTTCTCTGCTTGGATTTTGGTTTGAGAAAATGACGTCATCGTCATCTTCAACAGCTCGTATCATATTATAAGTTGACCTTATAACCCTCTCAATATATACAGGTCTTGAGTAAGCCGCTAAAAAGAAGCAATTCTGCATAATCACAGCCCCATATATCATAACCACTACATTACCTGTGTAAATAGTACAGAGGTAACCAACCAAGACACATGCTAGAACATTTCCAAGAGATGGAGCTATGCGTACGAGTCTTTGTGCAGTCGTGAGCTTATGTCTAAAGTAATGTGTTATTATTACATCCGTTTGCTGTCCTGTTAAAGAGCAGCCAGCACCTGCGATAAGATTTAAGAATTAATAAATGAAAAGTAATTTAGGATAAGATCAAATTATAGTGCGGTAAAAGTAATTAAAAACTCTGGAATTGGAGTTAGCTTCCTAAATTAATCATGGTGAAGGCTTAGTGGGGACAGTCACTGAGAAGAACTAAGAAGTTGCAGGTACAAGCACCGCTTTTAATTTAAAAATACTTAGTCCGATACACACAATATCATTAAATAGCGAAAGACAGAGCATTCATTAAAAGTTTCGTGACACACAGACGGACCGACACATTTTTATAAAGTAGCTGTGACTACAATATTGTATAAGTAATAGGTAACAATATTGTAAGTTTTTATATCGTGTTTTAAATGCTATTTAGATTTATAATATTTTTTTTAATGTCTTTGAAAGAACCTACGCTGTTTGCCACAATAAAAACTATATACATATACAAACTTTAAAAATAGCTAAAAGTATATATGTATTTGAAAAACAGTAGGCAAATAAATGGTAAGCTAACAAAATAGTTTTCAATGTATTATTTAGTAGCTATATTTGGTTAGTGTGACGTGACCTTGGTTAACAATACATTGAAATTAGACATTAACAAAACAATACCTCGTTAGCTGTACATTATATTGTAGCTACTCACCTGCGAAAATTCCAGCGAAAATATTTACAATGTGATCATTTTGGTATACACTCGTTGAATAACTAGAGAGCAGGACTCCTGCGACGGTCAAGCAGAGTCCAGCTAAGGCGGTAAATCTTGGCATATCAAATATTTTTACAATAGCTCTGCACCACGACTCGAGCAAAAGTCTTATCACAACCATAATAACAGGTATTAACGCAAGATCCTGGTCCCAAATCTTCATTTTTTCTCCTTCAGCATGCTCCTCTTCACGTATTGATTTTAATATGACAAGTCCATATAATATTAAAACTGCGGGAACTGTAACATGGTAGACGATTGCTGAAATCACTATCATCCAACCGTATCCTCCATCAGGAGGTGTGGGTCCGATTTCAGGTTGGGATGCGACAACCCTATCCAAATGTAAATCTTCTACGCCATTTTCAACCCTTTCCCGATAATTTTGGTTTCGTGACGCTTCCATACTTTTAAAGAATAAACAATAACTTCATAACTAATATGCTCAGGTCATTGAGTAATGTACTAGATACAGGCGTGTTATCTTATCATTATCTTTTCTTGTAATCTTTGTGCTGTATATTTTCGAATTAGCCCGCTACTCGATTAAGTTTTTTCTATAATGAAAGGTAATCGTTATAAAAAAAGAAACGTTACTTATATTTTTTTATCAACATGTTATAATGTATATTTATTATATAACAATTTAATTAAAATTTTAAATGCAAAAAATCCTAAAACTATCTGTAAAATATTTCACAATTTTAGAACGAGTATTATACAACTAGGTTAAAAAGATTCCATTTTGAAACGATACTAAAAGAAGATATTAACTATATGTGAATAAGAGTAAGAGTGAAAAGGATAGCACATCGTCGGTTATTTGGTTTTTCAATACTTTACTCTTTAGTCGTGTAATACCCATCATGAAATCGTTTGGACGACACCTGTACACAGCGCTCTAATTAGAAAATATCCTAAGATATCAATAATGCAACGGTAATTCACATTCCTGTGCGATCTATTAGGGTTTCTCTAACTATACCGTGATATAGAATTCCAAATATACCTAAACTATAGGAAATATCATTCTTGATACTTCCGTAAAATTCAAGTCAAGCATTTTAATTGCTCCGATTTCGTGATGTGATTACATGGTAGATTATTGCAGGTTCACTAAGACTCATGGATAAAGTGTGGGGGTTTGTGATTTGCTACAACTATGGAGACTGAGTCTGTGCGATCGGAAATCAGCAGCCGATCCCGGCGCAGTTCAAGACACAGACAACACACTCACCGAAGCACTCGGTATGTTTATTTAAATGATCTCAACTATTAACCCGTTTTTAGGCATTCTTCAACCTATTATTATTCAACATAAATTTAATTCTTAATTTTAACAATTTGTATTCATCATATGGTGCACATTATTTTTGAAAAGTAAATAAAAAAAATATACTTTAGTTTTTAACAACATTGAGCTGGTGGCACAATTACGAAATTCCAATACTACCAATAAAAACAAGTAATTATTCCAATTGGTAGAAAAGTCATTTTATGTTAATATAAACTTAAATTTATTGGTCTAGTACCAGGTTTGGAAATTTTATTATGTGAATACTATATTAGAGGATAATTAATGCATCTTATATGTTAAAACTCATTTAATTAGTACCATATTATAATTTCTATACACTCAATCAGCATTCACTATATTTAATAAAATATACTAGTAACATTATGGTTTCAATATCATAAATGATGTACATACCTTGTTATTTCAAACACTGCTTAACAAACAAAAAGATTTATGAATATATACATAAATTGTATTTTTCATTAGGTAAACAAATATAGGTATGAAAATAGTTAACTCTCAAAGTAACTTATTTTCATAGAAGTATAAAACCTTGAGTCATTGTCTTATCATTATTTCTGTTCCACTTCACTAATAATTATAGTTATCTTAATTATTAAATAATGTCCATTAAGCTGTAGTGCCAAAGACAATTAATAGTTGTTTTAAATTGTAGTCAAGTTTTGTTGAAATCTTATTGTTTTTATAATTGCATGTCAAATCGTGTTTGAAATGCTGTTGATTTTTATTATAAGGCAATTCATATTCAGAAATTCAGAAATTCATATACACAAGTTGTTACTAAGATTGTCAAGTTTATGTTTAGGGTATGATTAAGAACCAACAGTTAAAACGACTTATGTATAACTGTTATATATCCATACATTAATATTCTTTATAGTAAAATAACTACACAAGCATATTGAAATAAAACTATTTTTACGGATTTAACTCGCGTATATTGAATTAAATTTTAAATTTACATTTTAAATCTAACTCGACGTTTCGAATGCTTTGCAGCAATCGTGTTCACGGTAAGACGAGATGGAGGTGTCTGACAGTAAGTCAGTTAATTAGTCATCTACCTCCAACGGTTTCTAAGCTTCCGGGCGTACAGTTCAGGATTTACACAAAACGCACTAACAGTATCTTGAGGTCTTACAGTGCGGTCACAGACATGGGATTTTATATTTTTCAAAAGTGGGTCCCAGGTGTTAGATAATCCCTAACCATCTTCTCTATTAAAATTAGGATGTTTTTTAATTTCAATAGCCTCACAAACCATTCTTGGAATTTAATGTTGTTCTTTAGCGAGGATTTTAGGTTTATCAAATCTTATATAATGATTGGGCTTGTCTATGGTATGTTCACACACTGCAGACTTCGATGTACGCCTATGCTTGAAATAGTTTTATTTCAATGTGTAGTACTCGTGAAAACCTTAGAAAACACTACACAAGCATATGTTTGATATATTATTTATCATTTAATGAAAATATAAATACATAAAACTTAATCACTGGTCATAATTATCTATAATTACTTTTAGTCATATATATTAATTTTTATAATGAATAATTTTTCATATTATATTATTATTACACCTTATTTATTTCCAAAAAAAAGGTATATTTACTATTTAATGGAATTAGTTGTAATATAGTTCAATTTTGGACCCCGTTTGGGGAAAAACTCCCCTCCACCTTTCTTCCATAGTAATATTTCTTAATTTTTTTTTCAGGAGTACAAAATCTCAAAGAAAAGACTGCGAAAATACTATGGCGCCATTCCAAACCAGTGTGAATATTAATCCTGAAACCGGCAGAGAGGGTCAGGAGGTCATTGAGGTTCAGATCCTACCCCAGGATGAAAATTGGGGAGAAAATACCACAGCTGTAACGGGCAACACTTCCGAAGGATCTCAGTCCATGGAGGATGTTAGCAATTGGCCTATAGAACCCGATAATGGTTTCCTTTGTTCCAGATATTTTGGAACTACATTATCTTTAGGATTATCATTCATTTCTTTTGTGAGTCCATTGGCTATGGTAGTGTTACCTAAATTAGGCTTCTTCCCTGATCTAACTGATAATTTGGCAATTCAACCAAGTCAGAGAATTCAATTGCTGTCTTGTACAGCAGAATGTAAGGGCATATTGCTATCTTTAGCATTTAAGTTAGTTTTATTAGCAATTGGTATTTGGGCGGTATTTTTGAGGCCGAGGAACGCAATTTTGCCTAGAATTTTCGTTTTTCGAGCCGTGATGCTTGTCATTTTGGCAGTATGTTCATTTTCTTATTGGCTCTTTTATTTCGTTCAAATAACTGAGGCGACGAAGGCTCTAGCTGTAGGCGAAGAGGCCATGGATTATACCAAAGTAGTCTCTTACGTATCTAGCTTTTCTGATACTCTACTATTTATACACTACGTCGCGGTTGTGTTGATGGAAGTGAGGCATCTGGAGCCAGTTTACTACATCAAGATCGTCCGAAGCCCAGATGGAGAGAGCAGATCTTATGCCATAGGGCAATTGAGCATACAGAGAGCAGCCGTGTGGGTGCTGCAAAAGTATTACACGGAGTTTCCAATCTATAATCCTTATCTGGAAAAGATTCCCATATCAAAGTCTCAGAGAAAGGGACAGGGCAGCATCAAGTTTTATGAAGTCGATTCCAACACTAACGCTCCAGCCGGACAGACCAGGTATTTGTCACATCTTAATTTATATTTTTAATCATTTTAACATATAAATAAAACAAAATGATCCCGACATACTGATCTACAATATAAAAATAAAAATTGTCAAACGATATCGGCTCGCCGCCGAGAATCTATTTTTTAAAGTAATTCGGCGAGAGAGATAGCTCTGGACGATCGTTGCACATGATTGAATACAAGAGAGACGAACTATAATTTTGTTTAATATTTTTAATTTTTTAAACAAATAAAATAAAAATAAGACTCCTCAGCTAACGCGCAAGAAACAGTGAAGACTTATTGAACGTTTTCGGTCGCAGGTCGTCCCAGGGCTCCGTGTCCGGTCGACGCAACTCTCACAACGAGCGCTACTACGAGGAGGCGGAGCGCGCTCGTCGCGTGCGCAAGAGACGGGCGCGCCTGCTGGCCGCCGCAGACGACGCCTTCGCGCACGTAAGGCGTGTGCGAGTCAGCGCACCCGCCGGTGGGGATCAATATATTAACTAGTTACTGTACTAGTCTGCTTCTCTAAAGAACAACTTTTTTTTAAAAAGAAAAGAGTATAAAAATAAAAAGAATAAAAACTCTTTTTATTTTTAAAAAAATATATATTTTAAATATCTTTAATGTTACAATTTTTCTTGGTGGTGGGAGATTCCCGGACGTGTTCTTCATGTACGCGATGTATGATATGATCTTGTTTACAGGCGGCGCTCTAGGACCTCGCGAGGCGGCGCAGGCGGTGTTCCCGTCCTTGGCCAGGGCTCTGCAGAAGTACCTGCGGGCGACGAGACAGCAACCGCGACACTCGGCGGACTCGGTTAGTATACGCGCCCTCGCCTGGAGGAGGATTTGTGCATCGATTTATATTATTTATTAACTGACGTACTATCAGAAGCTTCGGTCTGCGTGGTTAATACGTAGTGGCCTATTTCAATAAATAACTTCCTCAGGTGTTGTGCCACCTGGCGCGCTGCCTGGCGCAGGACGCGGCGCCGCGGGCGTTCCTGGAGCCGTTCCTGGTGGAGGGCCCGGTGTTGGCGGCGGAGGCGGAGGCCCGGCCCGTGCAGCGCTGGGCGCTGGTTTCGGACGAGCTCCTGGCGCGGCCGCTGGCGCCCGAGGTGTCGTTCCAGCTGCGGCAGGGCGACGTGTCCCTGGCCTGCGCCGTACGCCGCCTGCCGCGCTTCAGCCTTTCCGAGGAGGTCGTCGACCCAAAGAGCAACCGGTTCGTGCTGCGACTCAATTCGGAGACGTCCGTCTGACGGGACGGTTCCCGGACCGGCTCCCGGGACGACACGCGGGACGGTAGACTGGTGTAAAGGACGCGGGGTTCCAATCGACCGGTAGTGACCGTCAGAATCGGATAGGAATTAGCATCATGAGAGTAGTGTAAGATTTAAAGATTGTGTGACGTCTGTTCTATATGTTGATAACGAAATTCGGTAAATACTAATCAATACTCATAGAAATATAAATTCCTAAATGTTACAATCCAGTGTTTAGTTTACAATTTTTATAGAAAGATGTCAACATATACAAATATATTGATATATACTATTTTGTGAAGTACCCAGTGATCACTCAGTTCTATAATATTTCTTGAGAACGTGCCTCTAGTGACTCTAGAATCTCATAGACGCCATTAGTCGTGATACTTGGAAGCATTTATATTTTGTACATTTGTGTCATATTTTACAATTGTATTAATTTTAAGAATTAGGTTAGTTTTTTGTGCACAAATTATTGTAAGTAATACATAAATAAATGAATTTATGAACATATATTAGCTGGCTAATAGATAATTACAATGAGTATATAAGGTTTTCTAATTGTCATAGAACAATTTATCTATTCTGTAATAATTGAATTAATTTATAATGATTAATTAAGCTTTGAGTAATATCCAAATTGAGGAGTACAATTCTACAGAATACAAACACTATATATTTAAATATATACTTTTTAACAACAATAAAAGATAGTTAAAGCTACAATATAAGTTAAGAGTGTTTATCTCGACTGCTGCGCCTCAATCATAAGTATTTCGGCATAATTCACTCATACAGACGCGCGTGTGAATGTTCGCGTAGAAGTATCGCGGTCTCTTGGTATAGTCAAACAAAAGCCTTTTGGTACTTTGCATCTAATTAATATCTATTTATAATAAAAGCGCATGTTTTCATATTTTCAAACATACAGTTTTAATACTAGATAGATTCACCAATATTTGTAATTATTTGCTTTATTTTTTATAGGTTTTCTTTTAGATTGTTTAGGTCGGAGCTCACTGAGCAATATAAAAATCAAAGTTATATAACAATACAGTTTTACATATTTAATTGATTGACCTAAGCGTAAACGAAGCTTTTAACTATTCATTTCGCTATTTATCCACCGCACTAGCTTCTAAATCTCTGAACAGATATTCATGATTTTCACCAAGGAGTTAGAACTTTTATTAGAGATGGTTCCTAAAAAAACAGAACTTAAAATGTCAACTATAATAATAATTAATTTGTCTATGGGAGTTTCCATGTTAAATCCATCATATATATCATTGTTAATACATATTTTTTGCTAAATTTAACTATTTATTTTTTTATTTTATTAAAAACGATTTTTTACTTATTTTCTGTTCCATTAAATGTGATTCAGACAAACTAATACTTATAATGACTAAAACATTGCATGATAAAACTTGAAATATTTCAATATTTATCATCATAATAATTGTCATTTTCTGCTGATAATTATTTAGTCAGCAATTTTCTCTATTATAATAGATAAATAAAATGATGTTTGAAAAAAATTATAGGTTTTGACTAAAAATGCATTATAAACACTCTTAATGTTAAGTAGTTCTTATAAAAACTGATTAGTGAACAATAAAATACTAAAATCTGTCAGTTTTATACAAATATATATAATTATTCAATATATAGTGTTAAGATCATATCATTTAAAATATTTATTCATAGACCTTTTCATTATATTGTCTTATATTTATAGACTAAACTACTTCTTAATGTTTGTAAACGGATAAATAGAAAAGAAAGCTTGCAAACTGGTGGCTAAATTGACCAAAGAAAGCATTTTAGCATATCATTTAAAAATAAGAGTGAGGGGGGTTAATAAGAAATTGGATTATCAAATTAGATTTATTAACATCTGTTAAATGGTATTACTAAGTATTAGTTACATCTCCGTGAAGAATCTCCCTTGAATATTAACCATTCTGTATCTAGACTGATGTCATATTGCTCAAATCGCATTGTAAAATAAAACGCCTGTGCCTGCATAATGTAACTTAGATATAGTTCCAAATGTATCTAGATTTTAATTATAATAGAACAATAATGTGACGTAAATTTGGATCATTTTTCAGATGACTAGAATTTTTCATTGTGTTATTGTTTTTAGCATAAGATAAACTATTGATGATCTAAAAGTCATCCATATTTGATTCAAAACTGATGTCCTTACATATGTAAAGTAACATTTTTTGATATACTTTTCTTTCCCCACTTTGTAACTTTTTGTTTTGTAAAATATAGAAGGGTCCTTATAGAATTATTTTAAAAATTCTAGTATTTTAGGTAAATAATTTTTTTGTTTTAATAAAATATTAACGTAATTTATACGTAAAATAAAGCACAAAAGCTTGTTTGAATAGCACAAATTATATCACAATCGCGAGATTTTTACACTTTTGTATTTTATAAATATATAAAGTGAATTATTATAATGTTTTATTTCAATATATAATTAAGTTAATACTTAAGTAAATAAAAAAATCTCAGGTAACATTAGTATTGATCGGCAGACCCGAGTAACCGGACGGAGTATACATGTTTCTAATAAAATTATTTTTACATATATTAGTGTGTAAAAACATAAATATCCATAGAGCTATCGCGATCAAAATGGCGCAGAGGGTAATGACCGCTATGACAGCTCCAACACGATGCGAGCCGGACGAACAGCTGAAGTACTTCTCTTCGAGATCTAATATTCGACTGTTTAGTAACGGTTTTGGTGTGTAACATCTGAAAAATAAAATTTAATAAGCAAACAAAATGAACATTGAGTTTTCTTTATTTTTTTGTTACTAAGAATATAAATTACTTTTAAACTAAGGTGAATTATGATTGAAACTTAAATATTTCTCTGGGAATTAAAACATTTATGATAAAACTATATCTTCTGCGAACTGGAAACTTTTGGAAACAAGTGAATTTTGAATCAACCTATGTGGAATAATAATTTTATTAAAATGATACGTAGATACCTATATAATCTAGATTTTTTTTGTCATACTTATTTTTAAATCAGTAATCGGAAAACTTATCCGATATCAGCATTAAAATTAAAATCTGATTTGCACTGCTTTGTGTAATCTAAATAAAGATATTTTTATTAAATTCCGGTCATTGTTTTGGTGTAATTAATAATTAATTAATTAATTAAAAAACAGTATTTCCATAAAACATACCTTAAGTGTCTAGAATTTTCGGGATGTATTTGCAATTGCTTTAACCAGACAAGGTTGCAGTCACAATTCCAAAAGTTTCCTTGTAGATTCAATGTTATCAGTTGTCCAAAAGGCATTTCCAACCTTTTGTCTAGCGTTGTCAGTCTGGAGTCTTTGAAAGACAGCTTTTCCAGAGTGAAGTCATCTGCATCTTCCAAAACCTCCTGCCCAAAGGCCATTACACTGAATTTAATCAGTTTTTTATTTCTCTCCAGTTCTAAATTTGTCAAAGAATGCAATGGGGCAAATACATAATCCGAAACTTCTTTAATCAACAAATTATTTAACTTTAATTCTTTCAGTGCTAATAAATCGGCAAAGTCTTCGCCTGATATAACTTGAATTGGATTATCGGATAGGTCTAAGTATTCCAAAGTAAACGGTAGTTCAAAAATATCTACAATATTGTTGTTAGATATCGTAAGGCGTTTCAAATCAAACGCGTCAACAAAGAAATTTTCATGGACGATGTTTAATTTCATTCCGCTTATTGATAGCGACTGTATTTTGTGAGTCAATCCATATCCGCTGCGATCAAATAGATTATTGTCTTCGAGACTTAGACCCAAGTCATTGTTATCTAGAACTATTTCTTTTAAATCTCTCAAATGATGAAAATTTATTTTTTCAAAAGTCGTAAATTTGTTATTAGCCAAATTAAGATATTCTAATTGTTGGATATACTTAAACGTATCTTTATTTATAAATTCTAAATTATTGTAACTTAAATCAAGTCTTTTTAATTTTTTGAAACGTAATGCGTCGGTTGATAATTCATTTATAAAATTATTACTCAGCGAGAGTTCTGTTAACGTATCAGATTTCAATAAATTTGAAGGTTGCACACTTGTCAAGTTATTTCTCGATAAATCCAATGAATATGACGTTTGTGGTAGTTCGTAATTATTCTTCAGCACGTAAGGATCGTAGGAACAATTCACTATTTCACCAAACAGATCACGATTTATTTTGTTATTGTGGCCGCAAACACAAAATTTATTTTCACATATGAGGGCACTGTCGACCTTAAAACTATTAGCTATAAGTGCGATAATTATATAAACGGATTTCATTTCAATGTGGTGTGACTTCCAGCTGCGAGTACACTCTGGTAGGTGGGGCGGTATCACGGCATATACTAGATAGCTCTTATCAGTGATAGCTGATACTCATTCAATTCTTTGTTATCGTTAAAAGTATGTAATACCACTTCGTATGATATATATTTATTTAATCGCCCCGTTAATAGAGTGGTTGGCGTAGACGTATTGCGGCGCACGGGGGCTGGGGTTCGATTTCCGAAAGGGACAGGCATGTATGTGATGAGCATAGATGTCTGTATTCCTGGGTTTATTGAATTTATTCGCAATATTTATAATGTGTATTTCTTTGAATTGGTATCGACGTCTAACATCCTTACCACAAGCTAATGATTTGCTTGCTAAGGGGTTAGATCAATTTGTGTAATTATTATTTAGATGAAGGAAAAAATAAAGAATTACGTTCTCTGAAAGTAAAAAAAATGAGATGACCAGTGTTTCCTCAACCTGTGATACGTAAACTAATTTTATAAGTAAGTATCTATAATTCAAGTAAGTAATAAAAAAAACATGTTTTGTAAAAAAAAACATTGACAATTTGGTACTATTAGAAAGTTTTGAAACTATGAAGTCAAGAAATAAAACGTGACTTATTAATGATTCGTTGCTTTTATTTCGAAATAATATTTCATTTCCTTTACAAAACTTATAAATTATAAGTATCTAATGCATTATCATTAAATTAAAAAGCAAATCGGCAATCACTTTGTTTTACGCCATTCAAAAAGGAAATAATCACGACACAGGTTCTATAGTTTAGAAAATGGATTCCTATTTACTATAGGTCTAGGAAGATAGATAAGGAAGAGAATCCAGGTGAGCGTTATTATTAGGAATAAGGAAAATAAAACGAGCCCCCCGAGCACTCCTATCTGGTTGGCGCTGGACCCATCAGGTGCAGTTACGAGACAAATAAAATCTCTTAGCTCCAAATCAAAAATTCTGCTATTATTCAGATGAAGTGGTGAGGCACATCTAAAATAAAAAAAATACAGAAACGCTAAAAAAGTATTTGTAATTGTATTGTTTGACCTGTCGATATCTGTGTGTCTGTCTTTGGCAATGTAGCAGTCAAACGCGTGGACATCCGTCCAAGCGTTTGACTCTTACGCACATAAATCCTTATTTGCGGTTTTCTTTATTCAAAAGCCTGGTTCGTCGAGATGTATTTCGTCGAATCAGAGTAATCTCCAAGATATTGAGGTGTTATTGGTGTGGGTGAAAGGTTCTCATGCCATATTAATAGAAATACCTAAGCAAGGAATTAAAAACTAAAAAAACTCCTGATATAAAAAGAGTTCTAAAAAGAATAAAAATATATTATTATGTACTTATCGAGGTCATTTCGTTGGAGGGCCGTTGTACGTACGTTAATGGTGTCTATTTTATTTTTTTATTTTACAAAAATCGTTACTTATAAATTCGGGTGTAGAATGTCATCTATATAATTAAGAAATTGATTATATTAATGATAAAAAATCCGATTACAAATTTGTATAAAACATTTCCCTAATAAATGTCCCTCAGACCAAATAGCCCTGGAAGTTCGAACCGTCGAAATGGCTCCTAGAACTCCGAACGAATAAGGTAATTATGTATTCTACGCGGAATTATTTCAACAGACAGACACATTAATGTTTATCTATATAGTCCAGTCATTTGGGCGAAAAAAAGGGGGTTACCTGGAAAGTATTCCGGGAGTTTTGGAAATTGGTTATTTTATAGATTTCGGTATGCTCTTTTCGAATTTCAATTTTGCCACCTCGTATCTCCGCCGCTCGCGCCGCCATTTTGGAAAAATGGCGGCCAAAACCAGTTTTTTCGAAATATCTCCTTTCCAATGCATTTTTTGAAAAAAATACTTATGTACAAAATTAAAGTAGAATAAATTTCCTACAATTTATGTATTTATATATTTTTTCATAATATCAATAGTTTTTGGCGTACGAGCGTCACAAAGTACCTTCATCTACACCACCACGTGTTTTTGGTATATTCTTTCTAAAATATTCTACTATTGCCAATGGTATTGAAGAAGCAGTGTGGGTCTTTGTGTTGGGTCCTTTTCTTTCGACTATGGAGACTATAGACATTGTATAGCCTCCATACTCTCGACTTTCAACGAAACATCTGTCGGTAGAAGTTACGAGAAGTATTTAGTTTAGGCGGAGTCATCAGTATACGTTTATATGTATGTACGTCGTACAGTGTTGTTTGTGTTCTTAGAGCCATGTTGTTTGTGTTCTTAGAGCCATGTTGTTTGTGTTCTTAGAGCCATTCTAATACAGAAAATTGTTTAATTTAAGACAACTTAGCCTTATTGGCAGTAATTAAAATATCATCAACGTATTTTTTGAGCAGTTGCGTTTTTTTTTATGTGGGGACGGTAATCACCTTTATTTTTGTCCATTAATTCGTCCAAGGAAAACTGACACTCATCGAAATTCTGTTTAAGGTTAGAATAAATGCATTGCACTATCTATCTCATTGATATAAATTTGTTCATGCAGGAATTGTCATACTGTGCATCAGCTGTGGCCAAATCATTCACATGTTTAAGACGCTCAATAATTGCTCGACCCCAATCGTCATTACGAGCTCTAGCAAGATTTGAAATACTGTCATTCATTGACAATTTCCACACACTATACTATATACTATACTATATTACGCTTGCACAGCCGGGTCTGTTTTTGTTTAGCTATAAATTCTGCTGCTATCTCATCAGCACATAAAAACAATGATATTTAAAAGAGAATGCTGGGTGCGAGGATCGCAGTAGTGGCTGAGGTTTCGTGGCATCACTTCCTCTACGCAATGATGTAGCAATTTACTTCTCAGTATTATATCGTTTTCCACACAGATCATGAACCATTATCGATCTTACGCCCGCGAAAAGTTTTACTTTATTATCCTTTTTTTTGACACTCAATTAAAAAGTCTCCAATCCTTTTTCTTTTACTTCAACTGTTTCATTTTCTCATAATGAAGTAAAACAATTTTCTGTATTAGAAGCCTTGGCTCTAAGAACACAAACAACACTGTACGACGTACATACATATAAACGTATACTGATGACTCCGCCTAAACTAAATACTTCTCGTAACTTCTACCGACAGATGTTTCGTTGAAAGTCGAGAGTATGGAGGCTATACAATGTCTATAGTCTCCATAGTCGAAAGAAAAGGACCCAACACAAAGACCCACTCTGCTTCTACAATACCAGTGGCAATAGTAGAATATTTTAGAAAAAATATACCAAAAACACGTGGTGGTGTAGATGAAGATACTTTGTGACGCTCGTACGCCAAAAACTATTGATATTATGAAAAAATATATAAATACATAAATTGTAGGAAATTTATTCTACTTTAATTTTGTACATAAGTATTTTTTTCAAAAAATGCATTGGAAAGGAGATATTTCGAAAAAACTGGTTTTGGCCGCCATTTTTTTAAAATGGCGGCGCGAGCGGCGGAGATACGAGGTGGCAAAATTGAAATTCGAAAAGAGCATACCGAAATCTATAAAATAACCAATTTTCAAAACTCCCGGAAAACTTTCCAGGTAAAACTACCAAATGACTGGACTAATAGCTATAAAGTAAAGACGAGAGAACGATATACGTGTCCTTAGAGGTAGTGTGCGTAACTTCAGGGATTTCGAGTGATTAACATAAAAATATCACAATCTTTGAAAATATCGTGATAACAAGAATGATTTCGAATTTCCTCATCATTGTCACATTAGTATTATCATCATAAATTGTACTTCTTTATAAATGAAAGTGTTTTTTTGAATGTATTAATATTTATCTTTAAGAATTTGACGCTGATTGAAATATAGCCTACCTCAAATCTTCGGTTAAATAATGAGGTATCGGCAGTTTCAGGAACCAAGCGATCCGACAGTCACAATTCCATGGATTATCTTGAAGATCCAATCTTTTTACTTTCTTAAACAAAATCCACAGTTTTTCATCTAAAGTTGATATATTTGAACCCCTCATAGATAAATTCTTTATGACAAAATCGTAATCATCCCTAAAAATACGACTACCAAATGCAAATTTATTAAATTTCGATAAATGCTTATTTCCCTCTAATTGTAATTCATCAAGCGGCGCTGAAAAAACATTGTTTGGTACTTCTTCAATTTCCAGGTTATTAACCTTCAAAACTCTCAAAAGTGGACCCATATAATAATTTAGTTTAAGCAATTTAATAGGATTTTCTGATAAATCTAAGTAAAATAAGTATTCAGGCAGTGTAAATACTTCCGTTAAATAATTTTTTGAAACGGTTAAATTTATTAAGCTCCGAGCTGACCAAAAATAATCTTGGGCTAAATTTCCCAAAGTAATTTCTCTCAGCGATATGCTTTTAATTTCCATAGTTAGCCCGCATCCATTAGGATCGAATAAGGATGTATTTTGGAGATCAGCTCCGACATTATTATTGTCCAATATTATTTCTTTCAAGTTTACCAATGGATGAAAACGAACTTGAGATATTTCTATGAATTTATTGTTAGCCAAATTAAGGTATTCTAATTTAATCATATTGATGAATACTTCAGGCTTTATGACTTCTAGACGATTATCACTTAAATCCAACTTCTTCAGTGCCGGAAGTAGAAACAAATCTCCTTTTATTTCATGTAAATTGTTATTATTTAAAAGTAACTCTTCTAAAGTATTGGATTTCAATAATTCTGATAGTTGTAAATATTTTATTTTACTTTTTGACAGATCCAAAGTGACAGTTGTATTTGGTGCAGATAGGTTTGATTCAAGCGCTCTTTGCCCAAACGCACAATCAACGGTTACGTTACCACCATTATATTTACAGCCACAGAAGTCGACGTAACAGATAGTTTCACTTTCAACTTTATAACTATGTACTAGAAGAACTATAATCAAAAATAACAGTCCCATTTCGATGAAAATCTATGTAAAAGTCACATAAGAACAGTTCTTTCTATAATCGCAAAACGTAAACAGATAATGCTATCTCTTTCTATGTCACAAAAGCATTATCTTTTATCATATATAATAAATTTAATGTAGTATGAGAAGGCGGACAATGCTATAGACATTTCTATTTTCTATTTCATTCACACAAGGTTGAGAAAGATAAACCTTCAGCCGAGCACAGAAACGAGACACAGCGACATGAATTTTAGTAGCATTTCCGTGACTGGGTTTTCATTTTGTGCCCGTAATTAAGTGCGAAATAAATCTTGACAGATTGTCAAGAAATGGAGCTGTTGTGAATAATATATATAATACATTTTACTTTGTTGCAAATAGGGAACATGCAAAAAAATTTAAATGGTCTCAAATATTTTTTTTTCGATTACTTTTTATCATCTTATTATAATAAAATCATTTTTTTTTAATTTACTAATCATTTAAGGCCATAAAATAATTTATGAAAAGTGTAACTTTAGGGAGCGAAATTCAAAATTCCAAAACGCGCCACCATTGGTCGAAAGGCAATGTGACGTCATTTGACACACCATTCAATATATCGGCGTTTAAGTTCATACTGTGGTATCAGTGTGACTGAGAAAAATAAATAATTTAAACCTATATTTTCATGCTTAAAGGTTTTATTAAATGATACAATTGTTTAGGTAATCTTAAAAACATTTTCTAAATACTCAAACAACTCTAACAAAACAAATACCTACAAACTCTTTTTGAATAGCAGTTAGCATGCTACTACACAATACATTTTTAAAATGTTTCTGCCTCTGAATCATTTTTCACTTCACTTGACTCAGATAAATAACTTGGTTGATAATCAGCAGATATAGAAGATATAAGATGCTATAGAAGTATTATCAGCTGTGTTTTCAGTAAACAATTTTCTTTTTAAAACAGATAGTTTTACTTTTAAAACTGTAGTGTAACAATGTTGTGTGTTAAATGAGGAAATGTTGACAATGCTACATTTTGTTTTTCAGCAGGTATATTTACATTGACACCTTTACTTCCATACTTCGGTTTAATATTAACTTGCACAGCTTAGTCACTTGGTAATTTATCTTTAATATGCAAAAAGCAAGGCTCTGCCTTATGATCATCACATTCAATAGGAGAAGTACTGAGTCTTGGCTGATTAATATCACAGACATTTGTATGGGCAGTACTAGGACTTACTACCTATATCACTTCTTCATAAAGGTCACCAATTTTTTTAAACACTACTTTTGATAGCTAACTCTTAAAAGGCTTCATTAACCGATGTCAATCTTTGCCTTTTGACTATGCACATTCTCATTCTATCAGCTGTTGTTTTTGCCACAAAAATATATAAGGAACAACTCCTTTCTTCAAACTTAGATTACATCTTTCTCCTTGTTGTTTCGTTACACATATTATATTCAATACAATTTGCTGTATCTTCCTTAACCTGAAATAAATCGACAGACCATAAAAATTGCGTAAAACAAAAAAAGATTACGGTTTTTATAGAAAGTTATACTGAAATTTGTAAGATAGGTTAGGTTAATTTTAAACTCAAATTTTCTAATGTTTAATACTTACTATAAATTTAAACTATTAGATTAAACTTATTATAAATAAAGTATACTTACGTTAAATTGATCTTCACAACCATATAAACACGATTTAGGACATATATTATCCCTTTTAATTACCGTACACCATTGTTTTTGTATTTTCGCATCTCTTGGAATACAAAAAACACTTTGTCGGGTGTTTTTCTAATACTATTTTTGTACTCCGGTACTATACAATACTCGTAAGATGACTTACTCGTACTTCCATGACTTGTAAAGCAATTAAAACTTAAAATATCTATGAAATTGCTAAAAAGTTCATAGTAAACATTCACTGGATGTATCATTTGACGTCACGCAAAGCGCGCGCAAAATGGCGGTGTTTAAACGGGTCAAATTTACTCAATGTTTTAATTTTCACTTTGAAAAAAAACTAGAATCTTTTCAAGCCTATTAATATTTTTTTCTACGATATAGAGAGGTAAATGATTAATTTACGTCAAAAAAAAAATACGTGAATGTTCCCTATTGTGGTTAAATATTTATTTCAGGAAATTACATTGATTAAATCTTACCATGCACCTTATTTAACATGGATATTGAAAATTCAATATTATAATGAAAAAAGTTTCCGATTTTGGTAATGAGTGAAAAGATTCGTATTGATAAACATTTATAGTCCGGTCAAATTAGACCAAAAAATTAGGGTGAAATTACATAAATTCGCAACAAGCTGAATTTTGGTACAATTGTTCAAAACACGATTATAAACAATAGCTGAAAGTTCCCCATCATTCCCGTGTGTGGAAAAATTTTTATTCAAGGTCAAATGTCAAAAAAAATAGTTTTTCGCGATTTTCAGCAAAACGGTAAGTTTTATCAGAAAAATACCTTTGACTAAAATTGTAGATCATTAACTTATCTATAAAAAATATATCAATACTTTTTTTCTCACGAGACACCGTTTCGGAGATATCGCAGTGTAAAAAGTTGTACCAGTTGCAATTGTCATAACATGCATGAGTACGTCACGTATATTCATCCCTAGAGTTGTAATATTATGTAGTATAGGTTAAAATATTTTTCTGTCGGTCATTGTAACTTGCACTTAAAATATAAAATATACATCAGCTATAACTCGTATTTCTCGTTGCTCGAACTCCAACTGAAAAAACTATTTCATTTTTAAAACCAGGAAAAGCTCAACATCAATAGGAAATATATACTTCTAAAAGCTTATTATCTTCTTTTGCAAAGAGTCAAAATCACATACTATTTCTGCATGCAATAACTGGCTGTGATACGACATCTGCATTTTATAGGACGACAGTTTTCAAAATGTTTGAAAAACAAAATTTAGTTGAATGTGCTGAAGTTTTTCAAAACTGTAATTCAACTCAACATGAGATCATCACAAGTGGCATTCGCTTTCTTCTTTCGATGTACGGGGCTCCTAAAAAAACTACGTGCTTAGATAAACATCGGTATGCATGTTTCGTCAAAAACACCAAAAGCAAAAAATAGGTACAGTTAGCTTGTCTTCCTCCAACAACATCTTCTTCGGGTATATTACCAAGTTCAAGTGTGGCTTGGTTGTCAGAAAGACCCAACAGACTGGGGTTGGAAGTTTGTAGATAATGAATTGGAACCAGTTCCAACTTTGCTTCCACCTGCGCCGGAAAAATTGCTAAACGCAATTTTTTGCAACTGCAAAAAGGGATGCAGCGCTAAATGTGGTTGCAAAAAAGTGGGTGTATTCTGTTCTATGGCCTGTACAAGTTGCCAAGGCAAGTCGTGCTCTAATGTTGAATCACCAACAATTGATGATACATTCGACGTCAACGAGCCGACTTGCGATACATCGTTATTGGCTGAATTTACTTGCAACCAAGACGAGGATGAACCAGAAGAAAATGAACAACGAGAAAATCTAGAAAAAGAAGAACAAGGAGAAAATCGAGAAGAATTCGAAAATTACGACTCCGACTAATAAATGCCTGTACTTTTTTTTTATCAACATCGCTTTTTTTCTGACTAATATCAATTATTTACGATAGTTTCAATGAAACTGGATAATTACTGACTTGTGGAGTAGGCCTACTGGGGAAACCATGTTAAAAAAACGCGCAAGTACACTACCTCATAGGTGGCGTGGAAACGTGTGCATTTTATGACAATTGCAACTGTTACAACTTTTTACATTGCGATATCTCCGAAACGGTGTCTCGTGAGAAAAAAAGTATTGATATATTTTTTATAGATAAGTTAATGATCTACAATTTTAGTCAAAGGTATTTTTCTGATAAAACTTACCGTTTTGCTGAAAATCGCGAAAAACTAATTTTTTTGACATTTGACCTTGAATAAAAAATTTTCCACACACGGGAATGATGGGGAACTTTCAGCTATTGTTTATAATCGTGTTTTGAACAATTGTACCAAAATTCAGCTTGTTGCGAATTTATGTAGCACCGAATGTCTAATTTGACCGGACTATTAGCAGATTATAAAATTTCTAAGTAATATAGTTTTAAAATTTTACAACATTTACAACAATTATAAATATTCGTAACATTATACTTTGATATTTCATTTTATTTATGCGTCTACGTTTTTAAAACACACAAAGGAGCAGTTTCTTTATTGGTTTATTATATCGTGAATGTTCAATAAACTACTCTATCTCTAAATGATTTTCATTCTGTTTTAATAAAGAAAATATCTACAAATAAGGCATTATCTTGAGAAATGGGAAGTGAATCAAGACAAGGGGATAATTTTTTCATCCAACACTCATTTAGCTAACGATGTCGACTTATTAAGTCCTTTTTCTAAAGGTAGTACCACATCACGATTAAGGTCCTTGATATATATGTATATGAAATGCAGCATATAATACAGTTATTTTTAATTAGTTGACTACCTCTTGCAGCTAGCCTACTTACATAAATCCCAACAATATTTGTTCTACAACTTTTTACAAATCTTGATAAACAACACAAAAAAAATGCATCCCTCTTTTACTGATTACTCTGTATTTTGTAAGAAGTACTTAAAAGGTCAACGCTCGGACGCCATACTGACTCAGAGTTAATGCCAGTTCAGAGACAAATAAGTTTTGTATGGGAAAATTTAAATTAAAAAAAATCTAAATTAATTACAAATAACCCTGTATATTACTTTACTGTAGTGTTGTTTTATATTTCATAGCTATACTATGGAAAACAAATCCTGGTTGATTTAGCGACGCAGTCTACACTGGTTAAACACTTTCAATGCAATATGTATTAACAAACGAAGTATCAACATGTATATAAATACAAACATCCGAATTTAATTACTTTGAATGTTAATAGTTAAGTTTCATATTGTATTAAACTATTTAAAATTTTACACCTTTCACGATCATTCTATCTCGCAGCGGCTTCGATAGCTGTTGATTCTTTGCGAGTCTATGTTATTGTTTTATGTTTATATTTCTCTGTGGTTATTGTGTTCGTAACTTCTTATCAAAGTTATAAGTAACTGTCCAAATAAGTAAGGTATTGTCGGGGAAAAAACCGGATATTGCATATATCATGGCCGATTGTGTTATTTTTATATTACTTTCATGAATATGTAAGTAAGTACAAAGCTAAATGTAATTAATACTCGTAATTTTTTTAAAGAAACTGTTTAATGTTTCTTTATTTCTTTATTTTAATGAATGTGAAGTAAAATGAAACCAAAATATTATAAGTTTTATTTGTAAAAGTATATAATAATACATCATAATTAGTATTTAAAATCTGCTCCTTGAAGTTTGAGCGTTTCCTTTAGTACCGGGATCCTCGTGGGCCTGAAATTAAATATGTGTTACGATTCGGATATTATCGCTTTTTCGAGTTTTTCGAATGCAGGCTGTACAATTAAGTGAATATAAATAAAGAGGCAGGGGTCTCCGACCTTGATGACGATGCAGGTCCTGGGCCCGGTGTGCCACAGCTCGCCTCGCTCGTCCACGAAGGCGGCCTCGGCGGCCACGGTGTAGAGGCCGGGCGCCGGCACGCTCACCAGCTGCTGCGCCGAGAAGAAGTCTCGCACCGGAGTCACCGTCTGCACCGCAGTCAGGCACGGCGGGATGTTGGTCAGCTCTACTGTCTGCGGGACTCCGATATTAGAAATTTTACGTGCGCTGTGGTCACAGGTAAGCCATATTGAAAATACTTTGGGTATGGCGTACCGTTCTATGTTTCTCGAATCAATTAAATGGCACATATTATTAAAAAAATAGGAAAACTCAACGTTTAATCACGTTGTAGACAAGATTTATGACTTGTGATTCACTCGACTTTGTTTTTATCTCAAGTCATCTTTGGTCAGGTGCCTATAATACGCCTTTAGATAAATTTGATATTACTATCGAGTGGCGCCATCTTTATAATACTAAACTAAAGGTTTAGTAGTAGTAATAAAGTAAAAAGTATTAAATGCTTATAATAAACTAAAAAGTGTATTCATACATATATATATTTTTAAAAGCTTAAACATTCACAGACATGTGTTAGCCACAATACCGCTACGAAAGAAAATACTAACAGGTTTGTTTTAGCACTTCAGTATTATTTTATTACGTGGCGTACACACATGTTGCGAGTGTTTTCGAGTAAGCTTACCTTTTCGTTAGAGCGCGGGTGAGGCGTCGCTGTCACTGTTATTTGTACGCCTTTCACTTGACGCTTGTTTTTTCTATTTCTGAGGATATTCAAAAATATATTATTAGTCTATGGCTTATAACTATATCTAAACTAGATATATGTTGTTAGGGATTCTACAAACCTTACACAAGATAAGTGTTAAATTTATTATCAAATGAGGCCACACGTCGGTGACGACGAGAAATTTTCTCACATTATTAGTTTTGAGATTTCAAAATAAAGATGGTTTTAAAAATACAAAATAAATATATAAACTGTAAAGTAAAAAGTGTATTGTTGCATATTGTGAAGGAGTATAATATGTGACAGCGCACCCCTTCCGCGGCAGAATTACACCCTCCAGTTTAAGTGCGAGGCGGTGCGCCAGGGGCAGGGCTGCCGCGTGGTCGGCGGGCGGGGGCCTCGGCGCGGGGGATAGCGCCACGCGGCACGGTGCCCCTCCGGCGCCACCCGGGCCTCCAAGGCAGACGTCCCGGGGCCACACAGCGCCCGCGCACAGGGCGCGCACTGCTGACACCACGGCCTCCGCGTGCTGGGGACACGAAATATTTACATCGCGAAACATATATTTTGCTAAAGGAGTAGTTTGTAGATGTTGTTTAGATAAGAAATCCATTTTTTTATCTGAAAGGACATAACCGGTGTCGATTGTAAAATGGAACTTCACTTCGGAAAAGGTTTACCCTGTGAGTGATTCCGGAACCGGTGGTGGGGTTATCAAACAGCTGGGCCGCTATCTTCCCCAAGGCCACGGACGGAGCCAGAGCGATTGTTTCCTCCAGGCTCTGGGGCACGATCTCCTTCACCGGGTCCCGCTCCCGCCGGTTCGAGGTGATCCGGTCCAAAAACTGGGCCATCCGCGCGTACGTGTGCTGCGAGCTGGGTGGCGTTAAGGTTTTCGGAATACATTTATCGGTAAGTCGGTCGAGGCCACTCGCATCTATATCGATATTTATTTTTTAAGTGCGTCATGATGAGGTTAGATCTATCCGGCGACATTCGATCGGCAGTCAGGGTCTCAAAGGATACATATACAGCAGTCTGAGCGTGGAGTCATCGGCGTGGAAGGCTGTCCTGGCGAGTGCGGCGAGGGAGTCGGCTGCCGCCGCCAACGCAGCCGACGCACGGCGAAGTGCTCCGGCACACGCACCGGATTTGGCAGCCGGGTCCCGCGCCGCCTGGGACGGACGCACAAGCATAATAAAACGTATGTAATATCAAAATATCGGCACATAGGGTCCGCGGCATCGATACACTGGATGGCATCCGTTAAAAGCTATCGCATCGTACGAAAAGCGCAATACTCGCGGGTACTCGTGGTACCTGTGCGTGCGCGACCGCGATGGCAGGCGGCGGCTGCGTGCAGAGTGCGCGCGCGGCGGCGGCAGTGCGAGCCAAAGCGGCCAGTCCGCGTGCGCGCGCCGCCGCCCAGCCCGGCGCCAGCGGGGCACACGCGCTGCAGCCGGCACAGCCCGCGCATCCGCCAGCACCCGCCCCACCACCGCCGCCGCACGAGAACGACTGCCAACCCGCGCTCGCCTCCTCCAGCGCCGATATGCCTGGAATGTGACCGACGGTCAAAAACGAAGCCTGCGCGAAATTTCAGAAACGAAACCGAACCGACGTCCCTCACCGTCTTTCGCTAGCAGTCCGTCCGCGGCGGCGGCGCGGGCGAGGGCAGTGAGCCAGCGCGCGGCGGCCTCGCCGGGGGCACGCGCCGACAGACGCAGCAGCAGCGGCGCCGCCAGCCCGTGGTGACCGTACCTAGGTCCGGGGATTGAAAAGTTGAATATAGAAGAATAATATATACTAGCATTTTTTAGTACGAATTTGTAATATTACTACCAAAATATTTGACGTTTAAACGTTAAACGCGAATGGGGTCTTAAATTTGTAAATATTAAGTCCGCGTCACCGGTGCCCCGCCCCCTCACCTGAGTGCCGCCCGCGCCACCCTGTACCGCGTCCACCCGTCGGCTCCCTCCACGGTGTCCCTGAGGCGCTCCTCCCAGGCGCCGTCGATCCTGTGCCGCAGCGCCGCGCTGGCCCTCTCTTGCATCAGCACGGTGCATATCAGCACCAGCGTCGTGCCGTCGTACGAGGGGTCCTTGCAGTCTTCCCTTTATTATTGAATATATTACATGACAAATTACATCAATGTTTGAAAATATCTATAAAAATGTATAGCCTTGTTAAGTGTATTCAAATTTATATAAATATAAATTACATCAAATTAATTAAAAAACAGCTAAATGATCATACACATTATAATTTAATATATATTTTAAAATTTTCATGCATAATTTCTGAATTATGAGCAGACCATAAAGTATCTGCATTAGACAAATATTCTTGAATTCACTTTTTGGAGCAATTATATTTTTTTTATAATATAATCTTTAAAAATTTAAATATGTTGTATTGATATTTTAAAAGATTTCATGTAAAAAGACATACCATTACTTAAAATTGAGACAGACAGACAGAGAGATAGCAAACGAAATAAACATTTTTAACATCATCAATCCTCACTTAGCCCTCTCCAATGCTGGCAGCAAATGCGGTAAGGCGGGAGCACCCAGAGCCCCCAGGGCGGCGAGGGCTTCCAGCAGCGCTGTCTGACGGGGGCCCGCGCAGCCACCCGCCGCAGACCCCACCACCCCAGCCGTGCGCGCGGCGTACAGGTGAGGGGCTGACGTACTGAGTTGCACCTGGGGGAAACAGTTAAACAGAACTTTAAAATTACTACACTAATAATATTGAACTTGAACACACAAAATTGATGTAGAAAATTAACCCATATATGGAATACAAATATATAATAAAAAAAAACACTCACTAAGCATCTTAGAGCAATTCGTAACGGTCGTATGTTGTTCTGACCGTTAGGCATGCCGGTGGCGATGACGAGGGACTCCAGCGCCAGCATCAGCTCCGAACCTTCTACGGGGAGGTGTTCTTCATAACTGTAGTAAATTTAATATTTATAATACTTTAAGAAGAAAAAAATGTATTCTTATACTAATGTATAATGTACATAAAAAGCTGATAATGATAAAATATTGCACACACACACACTAAAATATTATACATATCAAATTAGTGTCCTTAAAGTGAAGGTGCCACGGACCAATGAACGACGATCCTCGTGAGTACGTCTGCAGCGATGGCCGCCCGCTGTAGATGCACGCTCAGCGCTGCATCGCTGCAGTAGCGCCGCAGCGACGCGTCGGGACCGGCCGCTGCACACACCGCCGGGCACCGGACGAGGATCTGTGGATTGAAGCAAGATATTAATACTTGAATATAAAGGTTTTAATCCATGAAAAAAAAAATAGAACTAATGTTTACTAAATATATATTTGTGGCCTCATTTGTTTTTTTAATATGTATCTTATTATTGAAGGTTAAAAGTTTATCAAGCTCCCTCACCTGCATCACTTGCAAGCACAGCATTGTATGCTCATCATCCTCAGTCTCTGTGGCTGCATGCACCAAATTCTGTATGCATTCTGCAGGCCACAGTGCAGCATGTTCCGCTAACTTTCTCAAGCCAAGTAGAGCAGCACGCCGGACAGCTGACCGGGCATCATTAACTGCCAATTTTAGAAGCAACTCCACCTGGAAGTAGACATATCAATAGTTAGCCAAATTTCAAACGTAAATTATAAATACCATACATACCATTCTATATTTATTAAAAATTTAATAAGCTTAAAATGGCTGTATATGTTTATATTCTATTTTCAAACATGGCTAAACACGCTCATAAATGTGATGTGTAATTTGTAATGAACAATAATATTTATAATGTTTTAACGCAGGTTAATTTTGTGACTAACTACAATTTTATATATGTCACCAAATTCACCATCGTTATTGATGTATATTTACATAAATTAATTTATTTAAAAATTAATCAATAAAGAAGCACTTTATCCTATTTAAAGTAGGTTCATAGACGTAATGAGTGTATGTTCATAGTCTTAATGAGTAGGTTAATAGAAATAAAGGGTAGGTTAGTAGACACAATTAGTAGGTTCATAGAGATAATTAGTAGGTTGCATTATTAACTGAAATATACAAATATGCAAAATTATTTTTTTAATATTTAAATAACAACCTGATCAGGAACATGTACAACAGTGTCTGCAGCTATTGCAGTGAGGGCAGTAATGGCAGCTCGTACCGAGCTGGATGATGGAAACCTCTCTAGTAGAGATCGGAGCAGTTTTAGCACACCTTGGGCACGGACAGCTGAAAATATTATGAATTTGTAAACCATAGCAAAAATATTTTTTGCATAGCCATTATACAGTTAAGAATAAACCAGATATAGGTTTTTGACTATGATAAGGAGTCGCCTATTTTCGTCTAAAACACACACAAATTTTCACTTTCTAAGTATTTCTATTAAGAACCTATCACCCGCACCAATAAAACCTCAATATCTTGGAGACGACTGTTACTATTTTGACTAAACATAACTAAGAACCATCTTGACGAATCAGGCTTTCAATTAAAAAAAAACACAATCAAATCCGTCCACGCTTTGGCTGCTACATTGCCACAGACAGACACACAGATACACAGATCGACAAGTAAAACTTATAACACCCCTCTTTTTGAGTTGGGGGTTAAAAATTAAGGAACATTATAAAAAATTTCTAAAACCTTGCAGATTGCATTTGCGAAAAAATAAACACATGGCAATGTACTGCAACCCCTTCTCCCTTTGTGATATTTGATGATTTTCACTGAACCGCCTGATTTACGCTGGAAACGGGGACCATTTCGAGCCTCTCATGATTAATGGACGGCACTGTTTTAGGCTTAGCATAACAATAAGTTGTCATAATCTAATTGAGAGGTGCTTGACTTTGTAAAAGAATAAAACCAACAAGGAAGCATAGGCTTTCATTTACAATATGGTTTCAAATAAATATAGAACGAAAAATGAAACAAACAGTGATGGTTTCAGGTAGCGGAATTAAATGCCTGCCGGTTTTATTTAGCTTTTCATTGTATATTTATTAAAAATTTTGAATCTATATAGAAGGGTCATTGGTTTTGTATAATGTATTAAAAAAAATAAAATACACAAAGGAACAATAGACAAACAGGATAGAATTGAATGCAAAAGGTAGAAAGGCAAAAAGCTTTTGCTAAAAAATGTCACAGAGAAAAACAAAATAAATCATTATTATAACATGTATGCTATCTGAATATAAGACTATAATAATATTTAGGTTTACCTCCGCCATGCACAGTCCTCAATGCTCTCACAAGCTTAGCTCTACGTTCAGCACCAGTACTTTCACACTCCACCATGTCAGACAATTTGTTACACATTGCCACTGCAAAGGCACTGTAACCAGATAGACCAACTTTTAATTTAAGGTATATTTACACATTAAAATTGTATTAGGGTCATTTCGCCTGTTTGCGTCCATTTAGTGGAGTTGCTGACTTTGAAAGAGAAAATAAAAATGATTTAGCACTAGTTTTGAATAAAAACTTATGTACAGTGTTAATAATATAGTCTTTTTTATATTCATTTAAAGTTTTGGTGGAAAGATATAACGATTTAAATATAAAAGTGATAAATATAAGATTTGGGCGATTTAGCCAGTTTGCGTCCATAAAATCTAAATTGCGTCCACTCATGTCCAGTTTGCGTCCACCAACTTATATATAGAATGTAGGGGAGATTTTTATTAAATATTATTCAGAAAGATTAGATTTTAACAATTTATTGTTTTATGTCTAAATATTTAACTAATTAAATTTTAAAATATTTTTAATAACAAATATATCATCTTATATATTTGTCACAGCCAATGTTTTCTTCGCCGTCTTCATCTACATCTGATATAAATATGTCATTACATTCAGCGCACTTTGTACTATCCACGGCTGGTAAATTTTCTTTTTAGAGTATCAGTATCTACTGTGACTTTAACAGGAAGTGTCTTTTTCCTACGTTTTGGAGCAGTTCCTTGAAGTTTTTTTTTCTCTATTCGTTCTTAATTTATTTTTCTTACTGCTTTGTTTTTTTTTCTCCGTCTGCTCTTTATGTTCATAATACTTTCTCGATACAGACGAAGATATGGCCGCTGGAGTTCTTTGATTAAATTTTCTTGCTATGCTAAAAATTTCAGCCAACATCAGGTGGGTTTTAAATGGATCAAAGGTTTCTGAATGTGAAATGCCTTGAATAAATAATGAAGATGATTGGAGGCTTTTCTATAGGTGAAATAGATGGTGATACAGTTGATGCTAAATGAATAAAAGCAGTCGGAGGGGGTTCTGATATTTGTTGCTTAGTTTTCTCAAGACTTGGTGTAGTATGAGTTGCCATATCTTCTAGTGGTAAAATAAGAACTTAATCTGAAGACACTATTGAACTAAGCTACAGGTAACTGCCAAAAAGGTGTATAGGCAAAATCATTTTTATTCATGTCATGAGTTTCAGATTTGCACCTTGATACACTGTGATTTCACAATTTCTAATTTGTTCAATCAGGAGCCGTTAATAAATTACGTTAATTTTTTTGATTATAATTACATTAAGATATTATTGATCGTAGGTATATACAATTTTATTAAATTTAAATAAGCTATACATTTTTAATTACTTTTATAAATAGATAACAAGAAAACAAAGGTGGACGCAATCTGGTCTGTCCTAAATAATAGGTCATAAAATTCGCGTCCACTGCGGACGCAAAGTGGAATTTTTAAAATTTGTATGTACTAGTTTGCGTCCACCTTATTTTAACTGTCAACAATTAAAAAACTTAAGTAAATTCATAATTATGTTTTTCCTTTCTTTATTATTAAGGCCTAGAAACATCTATGTATCCTTAACTTCACATAAAACAATGTAAAACTAACCGTGAGTGGTGTTGCTGTTCACTATTTTTTTACTAACATTTAAGACATTTGCAGTCTTTTGTCCCGGGGCTCAGATAAATTATTTTTTTTTAAAGGGAAGGATTGCGCTCAAGGAAATTTTGTTTATGACTGTGTATCTCCTATATATTGAGGTATTGCCAGAAATTACATTTGGTTTTGTTAGAAAGTTCATGAACTTATTTTCGAGTATTTTATGAAAGGATAGCCGTCGAATGGACGCAAACTGGCGATGGACGCAAGCAGGCGAAATGACCCTATATTCTCATTTAAGGGTTTTGAAGTAATTTAAATAAAACGACAGTAATAAGAGCTCTTCACTAACTTGGAATGAGCAGCAAATCTTGTTGTAGCATAGATAGCGGCATCTACTTCAACATTGTCATGACTCTCCAGGCCTCTGCGAATTGCATGATGAACATTTTGCCGCTCAGGTATGATCCCTGCAACAGCGCCCAGCGTTCGTAACGCTAACGCTCTCGCAACTGGATCATTTGAATGTAAAACACTATAAACTCGTCTCAAAAACTCATCTACATTTAAAATTTTATCCAGATGCTTCTCACTCTGCTGGCACACCCGTAATACCCACAAGCGTAAAAAGTTGTTACCCATACGAAAAACATCGGCCAATTTCAAGAACGACGAGTTAATTAATATTGGAAATGGATATTTTTCAAATAAACGAGGAAACCGTACAATAGCTTCACATTGTTCTCCAACTTTACCCGATCTTAGACCTGAAACAATAAACCTGTTGATTTCTTGTTTTCATTTTGTTAGCGGTGAGGTTATTAATATAGACTTTTTTATTTTTAAATACAAATATACAACCTTTATCCAGCTCGGTTAGAGCAGAGTTGGCATCTTGTTCAGGTTCCCCTGAGTTGTCGTTAAACGTATTTAGGCGAACTCCAATCATATCAAAAGTTATATTATATATTTGTAGATTTTACAACACTTTATTGTTATTTATTATTAATTTTTGTCCTATGCCGTAAAAACTAATAATATCAATAAAGCCGAATTACGAATACCGATCGCATCGTCTAATCAGTCACAAATCACAATTTTCAATTGTCAACCTTTATTTTGACACTTGACATTAGACATAAATAGTTAATAGACAAAGATGTTAATTATTCTACTTAACTCGCATTGCTTATGACTTCGTGCAATGCCATCTAGTAACAGATAGGTACAAATATATAATTTCCTGTGTTAACGTTCGATGGCAGTGTGGTTACCAAAAGATATTAATTATAATTTTGTGCGGTGTGCCAGTAAAATTTAAAAGTAATCCAAAATTTATATATATGTATATATTACTTTTAAAACATTTGATTTTTATTGAATTTTCTTGAATCTTACTAAACATGAAGAATACTGAGATAAATATTTTATGTTATTTATTTTTTATTATATACATATATAATAATATAATATGAATTATATTACTTGCGGTAGGTACTTAGGCGGTAGGTTACTTAACTTAATATTGCCTACTTTCATTAACAAATAAGTTATATTTTTATGTTTTGTTACTTAAGTAGCTACTAATACCTACTGTCGATATCTAATATTTAAAGAGGTTTTACGTGAATTATTATAATAAAACGGCCACCACGAGACTTCTTTATCTATCTAATTCAAAATGTCGTTCCGAGTAAGTAAATTTATAGAATAAACAAAATTAGCAAATTAATCCGTGATTATAACGTTTCGGGCTTACCTAATAGTTAGTAGCGTACACTAAGCACCCGATATTACACCTCAGTCTGGAATTAACGTGAAATTCTGTCCTAACGGTGTTTAGTCACTCCCAGCTCGACTCTCAAAGGCGCGTAATTATACAGATACCTGAAACTAGAATCGTGTATGCGATCATTAGCGAAATTGGGCGAAGCTAAGGTCGTATTATCTGTTAATTTTTTTGATAATATATTATACTATTGTTTTGATTTATTATTTAATTGTATATTTTAAATACAGAAAATTTGTACCTTACATATTCCTTATAGACTCCGATACAGATAGACTAATTTCAACGAAATATTCAGATTTACAGACCTAGTGGGTAAGTTTGGTGGCGATCTGAGTATTTCTGTTGAACTGTCAATGACAGTATTTTTACTACTGATATGCTATTGTTTTTTAAATTGAACTAAGTGAGTTATTGATTACTGTGAGTTAATGAAATTCGTTAATGTATTTTTTATTATGTATGTCGAGATTATATATTTTTAAACTAAGCCCAGCGAAGCGTGATTTCTATCTAGTAGTATAAGAGAATATTATTATAAATATAAATGAGGTTGTAACTCTAAAGTGATGTTGTGAATAATGTGAGAATATTGAATTCAATATTGATATTTATTATTTTCAGAAGACACATGTATGTAAATAAGCTCTCTGTAAGAACATAAAATCATATTTCTTTGATTATAGTTGATTTAAATAAAACCACGAGTGATGTTATGCGAAATAATAATACTATATTTATTTTTGAGTCATAAAAATAAAATCTTTTTGGTTTTGTTATCTGTGAAAATCTAAGTCCTTCCGGATTCGAACAAAGAATGTTTTGACGACAATTTTAATCGTTCATTGTAGAATACACGCAAGTAATAGATCCCGGATACTGTCTGGGATAAGAACAAGTCGGATTAGACTTCTATCCTAGTTTTCTACAAAGAAACTTTCACAGATTTTTTAGATTCTCCTATTCTCTAACTACTCTATTACGTGTAACGAAGGTTCAAAATAGAATTTATTCTATGTTAGTATTCTTTTGTTATGTAGCTTCTGGTTTTTGACAATGGGCTCATTGAGTTCTGTGGTCGAGGATTATGTGATATTACCAGTCCTTTGCTAAAGGATTACTGCCTAATGAAGATAAGAAGTGCGTGAGTCAAATTTTAAAGATTTTATTTTTTGGCAGTCGACAGCTGGCCTGTAAAATCCAATCAAATATTAACATTAATTATTTAATATATTTATCGTAAAATTTCCGCTTATAGCGTTTGAAGGACTTTTACCAGTTGGTTCAGTCTTTCAAGATGATGGAAACAAATAGATGGAACTTTCAAACACAGGAAAAATGCGGCTTGGATAGAATGGCGGCATGTCACAGGAGCAAATTAAACATTCGTTTTTTCTTTAGACTGAATAGGACATTTTAAAATCATCAATCTTAAACTTAGTAGAACTACTACATAATTAATTATCTTTTAATACTTTTTATCTCAAACATTATATACAATCTTTTTCTTTCCAACTTTTCCCAATCAGTCACTGATAGAGACATCTGTTTGCGTTCAGTTAAATTACAGCATGAACGTTTAAATCTAATCCTATATAGAGAGATACGTGTTAAATAAATAAATAGGGAGTCCATTGATAGTATGGGGGATATAATAGGAGAGATCATGGCTGGGCCGATTATGATGCGCCTGCGAGTGTCCTACAAATATTTGTCCACGACCTTCACGAGTCGGTAGCCAACTAATCCTACTTCGATGACTGCAAAACATGGGTTGCATTTTGGAAATCGGGTTCCGTAGCTAAAAAAAATATACTTATACGGAGAATTCTTCCTACGATAGGTTTAAAATAGGTGATTTAAAAATCATATAGATTTTTATATTTTAAATTTAAAAATATTATATTAATAGAACAGTAAAGAAAACCCCAAAATATCCACAATGTGATCGACTGACACAGGCAGACAATGCCATTCAACTAATCCCCGGTATTTGTGAATACAGATAATAATGTCTGCACAAAATAGTGGCAGTTTTTTGTATCTGTCGTTGGTGTCAAACTCAACGCCTGCTCCATCTAAGCCGGGGATTAAAACTTATTGTATTACTTTTTCTGATTTCGAATATATTACTTTAATTTATACCATATAATACATTGTCCGCGTTTTGTTCTTGGTACACTATATAACTTATTTAGTCTAAACGATTTTGTAATTATCAGTTCACAAATTAATTATGAATGTCAAACAACAATAATATTAAGTAGTTATTGTTATGAAGTATGACAAATGGAACAAATTAAATAATGGTAACTATACCCAAAAACATATAATAATTATATAAACATATACATACTTGTATGCTTTAAAATAATCTGAATATTATAATAAATTTAAACTTAAAAATAAAAACAATATTTCTAAACAAGCCATCAGCCGCCATGATAGCGATCTGACGTTGGATTTAGAATAAACGCCATTTGTTTGACAACAATGAATTATTTCACGATATTTTGATCACACCAGTGCCCTTTCAGATCTTACCACGAAGGTGTGATCTTTTAGGATAAAGATCTTATTATACCAATATCAACCGTATAGTTTTTACGAAAGAGGTTATATTGTTTTGTTTGAGGTCTGCGCAGTGAGCAGGCAGCGGTGAGCACTGACAATACTTACATTGAGAACTAGCAGAGCGTATTAACTCAACATGGCTAGATACTCCATTATCATTTTAATGTAAGATAAATATCGTTTCGAATAAACTGGTGTTAGCTAATACTTTATGTGTAATAATAATGGGATATGTTATTATTGTTCCTAGAAAATGTAATGATGACGCGGCAATGATTAATAATTTATTTATTTATTAATGTCCGTTGCCGATATAATATAGGTATTATAGGTATATGATAACCGATGTTATATATTGTAAATATTAGTAATAAGGTGTTTCGGTCTAAGCATTAATGAGATAAAAAGTACTTGTCACTGGTTTCGTTAATAAATCGTCGTTAAATCGTGTAGTAGATCGTATCGACGATTTTAAAATGAGCAAATATTGATAAAATTATATAGGCATTTTCAACTACTTAAGCAGTCGAAGGTACCATGGTACCCAGACGTACAATCACACAAACTATAATATCTATTTCCATAGATCTATCTCCACATATTTATGTAGACCATTCCACAGTCTAGTCTACGCCTTATAAGAAATTAAAACCAATAGTAATTATTTCTGTCGGTTGGTTTGTAATAATTACGTTATCAGATTGCTCTTAATGAACGAATGTAAAGTTTCCCAACGGATTAAAAATGAATTACCAAATATGATAGTGTGAGAATGAAAGTCGATTTATTGTTAGAATAAGTGTTAAAATAAAAAATATACTATACTATATAATATACTATACTATGTACCTACTTAATAACGACAGTTTTTTATAAGGTACAAAAATGCTATTCTGATATTCCACTAATATAAATAAAGTTTTATTTAAGTACATAAATACTACAAAGCTATTACCGTCTTCCCGTTTTATAGATATATACGAGAGATATTGTGTCATGACAAATGTCAATTGTAGTATACAGGGTTATTTGTAATTAATAATAATATTAATAATAATATATGTATAAATGTAAATAATAAGATTAAAATAAAATAATAATAATAATAATATCAGGACAAATTAAACATATTGATCTAACACCTAAGTAAGCAAATAATTGGCTTGTGTTAAGGGTGTTAGACAACGATACAAATACATAGAAATACACATATAAATACAGAGAATATATTTAATAAACGACCAAACCCAGAAACACTGACATCTATGCTCATCATATAAATGCTTGTCTCCGCCGGGAAACGAACCCGAGCTCCATTGCGCCGTGACACGTTAGGCGTCTGCGCTAACCACTCGACCAACGGGGCGGTGAATTATATGTATAAATTTTTGTATGGGAAAACTTAAACTGTTAATTTGTAAAAAGTCGTAGAACAAATGTTGTTGGGATTGATGTAGATCGGCTGCCTGCAAGAGGTGGCCAATTAATTACAAATAATCCTGTATAATCACAGAAGCGGTCTCATAAAACGGCCAAGTGTGAGCTTTAAATCATGCAATGTTTTAAAATAAATTAATAAATAATTTAAAAAAAAAACAATTATTTTACCTTACGACAAATTTTAACTTGAAAAAATCATGTATTTTGCGATATTTCATACAAAATGAGAAAATAATTTGTTTTTTTGTACATGTGTGTATGATTATTATTAATAACACAAGTTGCTAGTGTACTTAATGGCTGTATGAAGATTATCTTATTGTTATGCAGCTCTGACTCCCAACATTCACGTCTACTAAATAATGTAGGTATTTCTCTTGACGTATTCATTGAAAAAGTTATTACTCATACTATCATTATAAAATATTTAACATAATACATTATTTTTATTACAATAAGGTTATATATTTTTTCTTTGCTTTTATATAAAATCTTTTTTCTTTTTGTGGCGATTAAACAATTACTGATTTTTAATAAAAAATATATCCAGTTACAAGAAAACCGAATATAAGATTGTAATAGTCTCAAATAACAAGTGCAAGTATAATAAGGAAATGCTTTGTTATATTTTGTTATTGTGGTCAGAATACCAGGGTTGTCAGGGCTCAGAACTACGCGTCTCAGGTTACGTACAACTTTAAATGATCCTATTATAAATCATTTAGAAGAAGAAGCAGGAACATACTGTTAACAGTAGTAACGACGGCTTGGTCCTACCTGTAGTTGTACCTACTACCTACAGGATCAGGTAGGTATTTGTAGACAGAGTCAAGTGAGAAGGTCCAAACTAGGACCACAGTAGGATCTGACTATGGAACAAAAGTAGATGATGACTGACTGACTTTTGTAATAAGAAGTTTGAAATTTAAATGTTTTTGAATAAGCCTATTTCTTTCAGTAATGTGATTTTTGGATAAATGATTACCTACTACAATTTTCACTGTTTATCGATACCAAACTTGTTGTATTTGTCGGCAAAGTAATGTATTTTTAATTATGATTATGTATGAATAGTAATGAGATTTTGAGTTGTACAATCATTTATTTTCCATTTCATTGCATCCCCAATTCAATTCGATTATCGTAACATAGCATAACGGGCGCCATTTTAGTGATTAGATTTATTATCTGTCCCCCAAGTTGTGTTGACAATTGACACTAGGAGCGCCAGTATTGTACTGTGAATCGTTACGGTAGTATTTTATATATATGTATGTATATATATATGTATGTATATATATATATATATAATATAATTATGTATCCTGTAAGGTTCGCATTGTTACTGTGTTACTACATTGTTACTATTAATTCTATTGTCTACTGTAAAGTATGCAAACCTCATTTAAACTGAAAAGAATACTTGGTGACAGTTTCTAAGAGGAGGTATATATACAACCTTAGATATGTTTAAACTTTAAATAAAAGCAAAACTATGAGTTAAGTGTAATGTAATAAAAATATATCACAATTTTATACCAATAATACTAACAATTCACGCCATGTTGGGTACCCCATAGTGAGAAACATCCATTGTGACTACGTTGACAGTAATTATGTAGCGAACATGCATGGGGTCTGTCTGTAGATTGTTCTGTACTAGCGACACGCCCTGGTGATGCTCAACGTGAGATGGAACATAATGTTGTCTCGCCATCAATTACGATACGAATGACTGTTCGAAAAATACGAATACCAAAACTTATAGTAGATATTTATTAATTTTAAAGTAATTTTATTTTTATATTGAGTTTTATTGAGTCCTTACAACAGTAACCCTAGATTTTTTTTTTAATAATTCATCCTTCTTGAGCGGGATAGGCAAAGGGGTAACCCTAGAAGTTTTGGCGTTACGAAAACTATGACAGTTTACCAAATCGTAAAGTCCTAATAAATTTATTATACACTATGAATCAAAATATATTGTTGATGCATTGTTATTAATTATTATAAAATATATATTTTTTAATTAAAATAAAATAAGATTAATAATAATAATTAAATATATGTATTGTTACATATTTAATACATATTTAGAAATCATCATTTTCACGTCAAAATTTTTACATTGTTTTATTGAAAATGATATAAATGTACGTATATTGTAATTAATTATGGTAAATAAACTACACTGTACCCACTGTCGATGACCACTTCATAATCTTATATTATAAAACCGTTGTAAGTAAATTGCTTACAAATGCCACTGGAGGAAAAATGATAATCTCATTATTAATTTAACATAAGTATTAAATTACACTTTGTAACTTAATTAAGTGTAACGAGATAACTTATTTAACCGACCGCGTCTCATATGACGGTTATTCTGCTCAATTACCGCTAACCGGATAATACCGGATATAGCCGGATTAGGTTACTTGTAAAAAATATTAGTTGTGATTGATTTAATTACTTAACTCGGTTTTAATATTTAAATACCATTAAATTCAATATCAGTAATTAGGTATCATTATATACTTATACCTATATATATATATAAATATATATATATATATATATATATATATATATATATATATATATATATATATATATATATATATATATACATTTAATGATTGTTGTCAGATTATCAAATTTGTAGCCCAGGAATTAAATGTGGAATGCGATTCTGGAGTATGAATGTAATTATGAATCTAAAAACGTCGATGCAAATAATTAAATTCAAAGTTACTTTAAGAATACTTATAATTTAGTTTTCATGAAATCATAGTTCCAAATAACTTTCATGGATGGTTTTAAAATTAAATACGGTATTGTGATAAGAAACGTAAAAATACTATTATCTAAGGTAAAGTTAAGCACGTGTTCGCAGTAGAGCTCACGATGATGATGAGGAAGATGTCTGAGGTCCTTCCGATGTTAGTCTGTGGTCTGTCTGTACTCCATCCTTGGTCTGCCTTCCACGGACATATTAGCGTCACATACTATCGGTGAAGGTGAAGAGGAAGAATGAATAATATATTTATGTAAAACAAACTCGACATGGCTATACATGTTTATAGATATTTTCAAAACTTCATCTTTTCAATGTTAACCTAAATAAACTGTAAAGTTTAGAAGACTTATATAACTGTAAGTTTAGTTTAGAAACATTGGTTAGGATTTTTGAAAGAAGTCTAATAGAAGTCACTACCGATAAAGACGATCATATATATAATTCTAAATTCACTGACGTACTGATACGGTAGAGCAACTGGTAGAACAACGGAACCGATTTCCAGAGATCGTGAGTTCGCATCCCTGCCCATATCATTATATTTTTATATTCAATTAAAATAAGCTTAACATGTTTATAGATATTTTAACCATGCTATTTTATCTTTCAAATTAATTAGTATTAGACTTGATATTATTATAAAGGGTTCCGAGGAATTATATGAAGATAATCCAAATGTTTTATAATACTAACGGGGTTGAAATCCCATAGGTTTATGGTTTTAATTTCTACCCTATGTGGGAAATAAGCTCAGCGTAAACATAAACATTATTGTAGTAACATGATAGAAAGCTCCCACAAGTGATTAGCTTGAATTAATGTTTTAATTACTATTTTATTCTTTATGCCCATATAAATAAAACCTATTATCCTGTCAGCGGAATACATTGATACAGCCTTAACATTCGAGTGATACTTAAATAATCTAATTTCAACTCTATTACTAGGAACACTAAAAGTCATATCGGAAAAACTTTAATTATATATCATTTGCCTAGTTTTTAGAAGTTAATTGAAAATTAACCTTATGTCTTAATGATAAAGTCGTTTATTTTTTGAAGGATCGTGTTACTAGTTCTCCCTCGGGTTCCAATCCATTATTCAGTGATTAATTCGTGGTAGTGGTAATGGGGTGTTGTTGGGATTAAAGTTTTACTAACATTGGTTTAGTGTCTTAATAATAAGTTTGTTGTTGAAATTAATAAAACAATTATTGTAATAAATATATATTTTTATTCTATATAAAAAGATTCGAGTCTGTGAGTTTCCTTGCTATTATGACGTTCATAATTAATTAATTTTATGTTTCGAAAATATAAGAGCAATTTATCTTTAATATATTACAAATAAATTTGAATTATTGTCTCAAACAAATAATCTTAAATCAGAACAAAAATAGAAGTAATACCAGATAATTCTCTTTACTCACCACACTGTAAATATTTAAAAGTATTTTCTATCTCTTTCCGTTTAGTTGTTCTAGAACGAGATCGTAAATGGGGTGAATAAATACTGATTGACAGTTGACAGCTGACGTAAAGCTGTCAGAACACATCGGGCTGCTAAAAGTATAATGCATTGAACTTTATAATGACTAAAATAAAAACAAAAACCGGTAACTGATACATAAACTACCATTGTTTTTAACTGTAAAAGAATTTACAACATTATTTACATAATTTTGATTACTTGTTTCATGTTTGTTATATCTTATATTTACGTCTTATAATGTAAAAAATCGTTAGTCAAATTTGTCGGATTTGTCAGTTCATGCGAGTCCGCCACGCTTCGATAAGAACTTCGAATGGGTTCGAAACATTTTGATAAATAATTTATGGGAATACAGCCTTATATAGATATATATATTTAACTATAATATTTATATACATCTCCCCTATTTGAATAAGCTATTGTCCATTATTTCATTGATTTCCATTTTGTTTTGCATTTTTTTTATATAATAAAAGTAGGCTAAGTTACTTCTTATAACATCAGCTATCCCTCAGTGTAAGTCCTGTAAAAATCAGTCTAAAGTTTTCAGAGACTAGCAGTACCAAGCAGACAGACATTTAAAAAAAAAAATATCTATATATCTTTACTTATCTCTTTAGTATGCATTTAGTAAAAATCCCTTAATTGGTAGTTAAAAACAGACTTAAATTTTATTTATATATAATAATCTACGAACATTATCAGGATTTGAATTTCTAGTCTTATTCTATGTTACCGGCTCACTACAAACTGTGCAAACATGTTCTTACATTAAAAATCATAATTCGTGAAATAATACTGTATTATGTTAAAAATAAACTATTCAAGAACTGAAGAGTATTGAGTACTGGTCAGTGAAATTTAAAGGTTTGTCAGAACTCTGTCACCACTGACAGACAGGCAGTCCATTAGACCCTCACAATAGTAGCTCATATCATAAACGAGAGGTCGCAACAATTCGTGTGAACACTGCCTTATTTTATTGGAATGTAGAGCTTGGAACTTATAGACATGCTAATATTATTTGTATTTTCTATTATCATGTAGAGATTATTTAATTGGAGTTGATTGGTGTTTTAAATAATTGAGGAATATGATATATATATATATATATATATATATATTTTTAAAAAGACAACTTTCGCCTTAGACATTACATTATGCTTTTTTCGCGGGGACGTATAGTACCTACTTGAAGTACACCTCCACTCGAAGCAATAAACTGTGGATCACACAAAGAACTGCCCCGTATTTGTATCGAACCCACTTTCTTTCAACCAGCAGTTAGAGTCGCTAACCGCTACACTGACAGGCGTTAAAATGTTACTTAAATATGTATTTTGAATAAGGTAATAAAACTGCTGTTACAAAATCTAGATTATATGTCGATTTTTTTTTTTTTTTTTGACGTTTTATATATTTTTAATTGTTGATTTTAGAATTCTATTTTTTATGTATTTTTTTTAATGATTTAATATTTTATTATTTTGAAATTTTGGTTATAGTAACAATTTAAAGCCGTGTCTAACCATTCTTAATAACAATGGGAGGTATAAAGGCCATGTCACATAAACTAATCACAGGATGATATACGCGACGTCGGCTGATAGCTGCGCCTGCGCAAGCACCCTTTGTACTCTGCGGTCAGCGTCCAAGTGTTTTGTTATTTGAAATATTATCGAATTGTTAGGCTTATATAATCTCAATGTATATAATATTGTTACAAATATAGAGATAATATACCTAAATGTATGTATAACTGTAAATAGCAATTAATCAAAGTTATTACATTATTCTTGATTGTTATGTAAAATAGTTCTGTTATGTTTACAGCCTTCTGTACCGCAGTACCTATACTGCGGTAGATGGTTTATATAAAGTTTGCATAAAATAAGATTTTAGAAGAAAGATCTTATTCTACTGTGAGAGAGACTGAGTTATTGGATGGTTTGCAGGCAGGTGGGCAGTGCAACCTTTAGGAAATAGAAAGAGATTAAGAAGACTAGGATACAGGGTTAGAAAGAAGGAGATTTTGGGAAGGTTTCTTGAGGCTAATTATCAATGAGAGGGTACTTATCCGGTCAGAGTTTTAGTGAAAGAAGCCAGGCTCTACCTAATAAAATCTCATGTTTAAAATCTGAATTTGCAAAATTTAAAACTATTAAATAATACCAATGTACCTAGTACCTATCCTTAAGGACAATTTCTTATGCAATTCTAGGATAGGATAATGGACTAGTGATGTGCCATTTCATCAATACAGGAGATGTACTGTGTACCAACAGTTCATCTATCCGTCTTTCATATATAATAAGTATCTACCATAAAACACTAAACTGCCACGAACAAAGCAGTGCTGGATGGGAGGTTGGTGTTTGTTGAAAGCGAATTTCTTTTGTGTTTAATAATATTTAATCAAAAATATCTTTTACTTTTTGTGTTAATAAAAATGTATTTGACAGTATAAAGAAAGTTTAAAAGTTTTAATGAAACTAAATCGTTGAAATAATTATGATTTCGTTGTAAGATTTCTTAAGACTTGTGATTTTCTATAAAAAGAATTAAAAGATATTTGTACTTATCATTTAAGAACATGAAACAATAACAGATTTGATATAAATAAAATATGTATCACCTAGATACAATATTACAATTTAATAATTAAAAAAAAGAATAAAGAATTTCTATGATTGTAGTTCTGTCTATGTCTATGATAAATTGTAATATAAATATTTCTAAAACGCTTAAGCTTATGTATTAGGTACAGGGCTATAACAGACTCGCGGAAGACAAGACTTGTGAAGAGCTCTTACAATGACGACTATCTTACGGTTACATTTAACACAACCTAGCTAAGGGCTGGGTTACACAACCTGAAAAAGATTTAAATTACGGGATATATGTGTTGCTATATGACACACATGTAGGTATGTGTAGATATATCACACACACATGTATGGGTTGTTATATTACACACACATGTGTGTGCAGATATATTGCACAAACATGTATGTGCTGATATATTAAACACACATCGATGAGCTGATATATTACACACACATGTATGTGCTGCTATGATACTCACACATTTATATGCTGATATGTTACGCACACATGTATGTGCTGATATACCTACTACACACCCATGTATGTGCTGATATACCACACACATTTGTACCTATGTGTTGATATGCTTTACAATACCTAAATGACCTATACTTATCTGCCATTGTAATATATTTATAAGTTATGAATGTATTGGTACTCGTATATCTTGTATGTGTGGACAGCGGGATGATCCAAATAACTTTGATGTCCGTGGGCTGGCGGGCTATTCAAACGTATTTAGCGTTATTTCATGTACCATTACATTTAAGGCCTGTGCTACATTTTGTTGACATGCTAAGATGAGATATAGGCACCTAATATCTAGAAATAAAATTTATATTTAACTATATACAAGTATAATTATCGAATATATAGTTAGAAAGAATACTCTATAATCCGAATGAGAGAGAAAACTTCTAAAAACGACGTGCCCTAAAGAAGGCCAATAAAAATTTACTAAAATAGATATACAAGAAACAAATATATCAATTAATTATACCAAACAATAATAATATTATTATTTGGAACTATTTATAACAAAACATATATATTACATTTTATAAAATATAAATATTTTATAAAAAAATATATATTTTGGTAGAAATAGTTGCATTTGAAAAATATTTGTTTCTTGATACATACAAAATATATAATAATAATAGAAACTTTATTCAAGTAGAACACACGAAGTATAATAACCAATAGTGCTAGGGTAATGAGATAGTTATTGCGGTGATTTTAAATACTATTAAAAAGAAAATGATCTGAGCTTAAAGCTGCTTTACACGCTCTGTGCTAAGAGAGAATCAAAAACAAAAACACAGAATATATAATATCTAATAAAAATATATCTTAGCTTTTATACAGCACAGACCTTACACGGATGGACCGCCGTAGCTAACTAACCATGCCTGAAGGGTTGCTCGTCATTTCGGTTTCATTTTTAGTATTCTTATTATGCACTCAGCCGTTTGATAACCTTTTGATTGTTACGATGGGGTTAGACTTTCAGCTACCCCAGCTAGCTTTAACTATTGAAGTAAGGTAATTGATTTAAGAATCAAAATGTTTTAAAATAATGATGATATAACCACCCAACGGTCGAGTGGTTAGCGCAGACGCATAATGCAAGGAGGCTTGGATTCTATTCCGGACAGGGATGTATGCGATGAGCATAGTTGTCTGTATTATTGTATATCGTTGATTAAATATATTCACAGTATTTATAATGTGTATTTCTATTTGTATTGTTGTCTAATACCCTTAACACAAATAATTTGCTTATTTAGAGGTTAGATTCACTTGTGTAATCTGTGATATTATTATATTTTTATAATATAACAAGTATTTAAGGATATTCAGTGTAAGGTAAATTCTATCTGTGATGAACGATCTATTGTGTCGTGACAGCTCTCCGGTTGGAGACCCCCCGCGGCAATAAGGTATATTTTAGTTTACGTAAATTTTACAAGTTACTATGTTGTACGGTAGCGATTTTACTTTCGAATTCAAATGACATGGCGTATTGTTCGGTAGCTGACTGTTTACGAGTTTTATTTCGTTTTGTTAGATTCGAACTCTTCATTCTTCGAAATTATGAAGCTTGGAATAGGCTTTTGTTTGTGAATGTAGTAATAGAGAGTCGACGGAGCTTTTACGAAAATAAATTTATTTCAAGAAATGGAATAGAATACCTAAAATTGTTAATAGTAAAATGAAATACGAAAAATTATAAAGATAAAAGATAAGATATGGTATATAAAAAAGTAGAGATACATAACATAAAATAAAAAAAAAATTGTAGAGTGACTCTATAAGTTAAGTTTGAAATGATATCTATCTACTTAAATAAAAAGGTGGCTCGTAGGTAAATAACCTATGCGCCTTATAAAAAAAATAACGATATAGTTTAATAAAACTATTATTTAATATGTGCTGATTAAATAAATAATATTAGTCTCTACATCTTACGATAGGACATTTAAAAAAAAAGATGTACCTACATAAAATCTAGTGTTTTAAAATTAAAATGATTATCAAAACACAAGTATCGAATAAATATAATAACAAGAAAGTCTTGTACCAAAAATATTTCAGCAAAGATATATAGGTATATATCAAACACTTTTTCAGAACAATTCCTTCAAAAGAATACCCGAAAGTAATTTCAGAAATGGACACGAAAAGAAAAATAGAAAAATACATTTGAAATCAAATCGTGTGATAGACCACACCCCTAAGATTTTATATCATCCAAACAAAGATACCCCCGACTATCGATCGCAACCCCCCACCCCCACACCCCCACAGAAGGCTTGATACGAATATAACACCCGGGATTCGTTATACGAGCCACTTACAACTGGGTTGAGCGATTTATGTACTCTGGTTTATTTATATTCAAGTCTTTATATATATATAGATTTAATATATAAGGTAGAAAAGTTATTATATAAAATAATTTATATAATCCAACTTATAAGTTTAATAAAGTGCTAAGTTTTTAGCTTTTAAAGTCAAACTTGGCTTTTACTTTCAGTTCGTTTTACAGCCCTCATGAATTAGTTATATTATCTTTTCTAAGATAAATTAAAAGCTTTTATCTTTTAGGCGAGATAATGGAATTTTTAAGAAATAACGCGTGTTAGAATTTTAAATTACTTTCCATTTTTTTATACACATATGTACCATTTTTAAATTTTCTTTATAATGTAATATAATGTGATGATTGAATGAGAAAAAGGAAAATAAAAGTTAAGTGATAGTGACCCAGGGCGGGATTTTGATGAGTGATCAAATATAATTAAAAAATGTGTTATTAACGTTTCTAAATATATCTAAAAATTACATACGAATAAGTGCTCTATTGTTTACATTCGCAGCAAACAAGAAACTTCGGGTCTAAGACAAGAGTTACTCGAATTAATTCTGGGAAGCTCTTAAGTAGATTTGCAAATTGTCGCAGTAATCAAATCACATGGAAACTGGGAACTAAATTGCGTGAAGCGAACGAACTGGTACTAGATTATTATTGAGTTAATTTAACAATGTATTGGAATTATGTAAATACCTGAAACTCATGTCATTAAATAAATTTCGATAGAATAAATATTTAAAAGCTATCTAAAAGTAATTTAACAGAATACTTACATATTCAATTTGAAAATAATAACAAGCTTGATACACCATATTTGCAGTGAAATACTAGGAACTCACGTAATCTGTCCGTAACCCACCCCCGGGGGTGAGGTGGGTTACAGCGGGGTGTGGTTTGCCGTTCAATAACTTAATACTGTGGAAAGGCTTTCACGGTGAAATCTCGCGCTGTAGAGCGACCGACGCTCCGTGATACTTGATGCGACTCTACAATACATTAACGTATATAGTTCGTGCAGTTCGTTTGTATGATAAATAGGTGATGTATGTAGGTATTTTTATATAAAATACAAAGTTAGGTTTAGTATGTGTCACTACTTCAAGTTAGTTAAATAGTTAGGAAGGATACAATTCTAAAACATTGTTGGTTGGAATCAATATTGTCGCGTTGAATAATTTAGTATTATAAAAAGTTAAATGTTGTCTAGTTCTCTACCATTACTCAAATAAATATCTCATATTGGACAAACAATAATATGTTTGATTAAACACTTGGTCGTTAATTAAATAGGCGGAATCCAAAGTGGATTTACCGATAAGGTACTAATTTATCGATCGGTAACAGCGCAGCGGCCGAATACGAGCTCGTAATCCACCCGGATGAATATATGCAGGCTATTAATTGCAGGTTCGCAGGTAATCTATTGAAGCGGCGGCCTCGCTCGCGGGATCAGAGCGCGTCGGGCGCCGTGCGGGTGCACGTTGTACGTTGTGCGGAGGTGGGGGAGGGAGGGGGGGAGGTGTGCGTGACGGATCATGGCGGCGCGGGGGGGCCGCGCCCCGCCGCCCTCGTTAAACGCGCCCGCCGGATACGCGCCGCGGCGCGGTTGAAAGCTATCCGGCCCCCGGGCGGGAGGCGCGCGCGATTGGCCGCCGCGCAGCTCGCTCCGTAACCGATAGCCAATAGCTCGCGGCCCCGAGCACGCCTCCCCGGCCACTGCCGCCGCGCGGAGCCTCGCCGGCTCAAACGGCGCGCGACTCCGGCGCGCACACTCGCACCGATGCGCGGCTCCTGGGACGAGTCCACGACGGCGGCGCTGCACGCGCGCATTCTGGAGGCGCACCGCGGGCCCGCCGCGGCCGATCGCGCCGCCGAGCCCGCAGCCTGCTCCGACCCGCCTGCTTCTCTCTCGCTGGGCGCGCTCGAGCTGGCCGCACCGACGCCTCTTCTGCCTCTGCCCACGCTCTCCTTCAGCGCCGCACAGGTGGCTACCGTCTGCGAGACGCTCGAGGAGAGCGGCGACGTGGAGCGCCTGGCGCGTTTCCTGTGGTCGCTGCCGGTGGCGCACCCCAACGTCGCTGAGCTGGAACGTTGTGAAGCCGTGTTACGTGCACGGGCCGTAGTTGCTTTCCATGCCGGCCGTCATCGGGAGCTATACTCTATTCTTGAGCGACACCGATTCCAGCGCTCGAGTCACGCAAAACTTCAAGCACTCTGGCTCGAAGCCCACTACCAGGAGGCGGAGAGACTACGCGGCCGTCCGCTCGGGCCCGTTGACAAATACCGCGTTCGAAAGAAGTTCCCGTTACCGCGAACTATTTGGGATGGCGAACAGAAGACGCACTGTTTCAAAGAGCGAACGAGGTCGCTCCTCCGGGAGTGGTACCTCCAGGATCCTTATCCAAATCCAACGAAAAAGCGCGAGTTGGCGGCGGCGACCGGGTTGACGCCGACGCAGGTTGGCAACTGGTTCAAGAATCGACGACAGCGGGACCGAGCGGCTGCTGCCAAGAACCGCTCCGCCGTGCTGGGGCGAGGGTTCGCGTCCTCTTCCACCTACGACGAAGACTCGGCCGACTCCGAGATCAACGTGGACGAGGAGTAGCGGAGTAGCTTCCACAGACTGATAGTGTAAATATTCGTGACGCGACGGACGCTTCAGTGGTTGCGGACCCGAGTGATGTTATATGTAAAGTTCACCAGCTATTATTAGATATATTATATTGAGTGAACGAGTGCTTGAAGTTAAATCGACGAAGCAGGTATGTACAGATGAAGTCTGCGTCGAAGTTAGTGCTCCCGTTGTGATGCGTGAGGGATGACAGGGTTGATTTTAGTTTTATTTACGATGACAAGTTACCCGCAGTGGGTCAGTAAATAGATTATTTATTTAATATTTCACATTATTTATCTTTGATAGAATGTTTCGCCGCATTTATCGAAATTAACTGCCAATTTATAAAAAGGTTATTTATCATATCAATATAGATGTAACGAAGGTTGTAGATAATTCTCCGAATAAGTATGAAAGGTTCGTACCTGATGTACCGCGTCTGTGTCATTACTGCTACTAGTGGTTATCTCTATAATTTATTCTTAAATACACAAATTTATATAAATCATTATAAATACTGTAATAGGCTTTTGAGGCTTTTAAACTATTACGAATGCATAAAAAAAATAAGCCACGCTTGATAATTTTTCACTGAATAGGCCTCCATTGTAAACTCTAAATACAATATAGAAATAACTTTAACATAAATCTTACAATTTTCTTTTAGTTATTATATGATTACACAGTTCTTAAAAACAATCAAGAATGATTTCATAAAACTTTTTGTTTAAATACGTAAGAACGATAATAAAAAATATTATTAGAAAAAACTTTCCGGAGGTAGCTAAGATAATTTGATCAGTAATATGGTCATAATTGTGACGTAAAGGTCAAAGTTCGTTGGACTCGTTAACATTGCACCCTTATTCTTTAAAAAAATCTTCTTTTTATTATTATTTAGTAATATCATAATAAGGAAGACATATTTTTTATTATATCTATCATAAATACTGATATCCATGTCAGTTCAAAGTTGGATAAAAACTAGAAAATAGAATTTATTTCACGGAGTCAGAGTCAAATTAATTTAAACATAATAAAAAAATATTTTAATGTAAATTTTGACATACCAAACTGTAAAATTTTGGAAGATGACATTTTTTGTTTGAGATAATATAAAGATGGAACATCTGGTTAAGTTTAAAAATATTGTGGGTCTGATACTTAGATTTTTATCTTATAAAATATATATTTTTTTATAGTTATATTCAATTGCAGTAAATATAAAAAGCATTTCGGACATTCTGGAATTGTTTTAGAATATTCTACATTAGTTAGTTAGTTTATTTTAGAAGATTTATAACATTAATAATTATATATCATTTAATAAAAACTAAAATATAGAGTCATAAATCAAAACGAATTCCAATTTGTAATAATATAATTTATATAGCCTAGGAATTAAATTTCTACTTCTAATTCATTTGTATCGATTACTAGAGTTTAATAAATAACTTGAACAGAAAAAAATAAACTACTTTGAGTAGTTAAATGTAATTGAAACGAGGGATAATTGGCATGTAATTTTATTTGTGATTATTTTCCCCCATATCAGCCATCTTGTAATTATTAAAGGATACAAACTATTACAATTAAATAGATCCTCAACATGTTCTAATCATAGAGTTTTTATAGAGAAGGGAAGGCTGTCTAAAATAAGACATAAAAAAAGAGAAAACAAATGAGGCTATCTATCTGTTTCTCTTTCTTAAGTGATTAGACTCGTTTCGTATCGTCTGGCCTCTTTTATTATTTTTCAGACACTCATAGGAATTCCTATGGCTCCCCTATTCTATTTATGTTTGTAATAGGTTCTAATTATCATTTACAACAAATAACGCTTGCATAAAAAGTTATTGTTTCTATTTAAATGAAATTTATTTTTAAGTATTATTTTGTTTGAAGGTACAATGGCAGTAAGCATAAAGTTTTTATTAAATTTAATTCAATTTCAAGATCTTTACGTTTCGCTAGAAATCATTTATTTTATTTCATTAATCGGCGATAGAAAAATATATCGGAAACTGTTAATTACAAGTTTTCTTTTCCTGTAGTTTTTCATGATGTACCCACCTATTCATGTTACGTCCGGACAAAATATCTTCATATGTCTAGTAACTCGTTTAATTATTTTTAAACAGCTTTTAATTTAAAGATTCCCAGTATTATTTAGAAAATGTAATACGTAAATTAAACACAAAAAAAACTAATTTTATTTTCCTAAGAAAATTTTGATTGTAGTTACAGATCTTCAAATATAGAGTCAATAATTTCAACCTAATAAATAACTTCAAGTAGGTTTAATTAGATTTCACATTACCTCGAAACAGATAATTATTAATAAATGTTAATCGTTATTGGAAATTTAATTACTCTATCTCCCGTACTCTCACGGCTTAAATAATTGAATTAATAAATAATAAAAAGTTCCATTGTATTCAAATAACTTTCTTTCATTTAATTATTAATAAACATTATGACATATATATTAGTATGCAGAAAAAATTAAAACTGACCTCTTTGTGAATAACTAATTGAATTAATTCAATCTTTGACACCATAGTTATGATACATAGAGTAGGTAAGATTAAAATGTGTCCATCGAAAAATAAAACAGCGAATAGGGCTTTCTATCTCTTTCTCTTTTTGTGTGATTAGACAAATATAAGTTTGGGTCTCTCATCTTCCTTCTTTTATTATTTGATAAACACACTCACAGGTCGGTCTATGGCTTAGCTACTCTATATATAATTTTCAACGCTCTATAACAACAAAATGGTTTCCGTGACGGATGTATGTCAAATGTTTTGTAAATATTAATTAACTTCATTGTTCCAGCATCTTCACCAGAATCCAACAGAATTAGTTATAAACCATCCGTATACTCAATTTTGTGCAAATATAACCATCTGTTTGATTGAGGAAATAAAAAATAAATAAATTGTTTGTTTGCATACAAACTTACAAATTTAAGTAAGATTAGTAAGACATAGTACTAGTAAAATTATATTATTTATTTAATGAATTCAAAAATCTCAAAATTCTTAATAAACAATAGTCTTATGTGATATGTTTTTTAAGTTCATTATCTAAATTGTTACTGAAAACTAAAAAAATATCACATCAAAATATAAAAATATGTATTTATCACATAAATGATATTATAATTTTAATTTCCTTTATACAAGCGTGCAATAAATAAATATTAAGTTTTAATATAAATAGTTTTAAGAATACAAAAGCCTATTACAGTCTATCTGAAATTGTTTATGTATAAAGTGTGACGTACATACATACAGTATTAAGGCATGTACATACTGGTGTAGAGACTTTGTAAAAATGTATTATAAAATGTAAATACGATATCGATACAGTCATTAAAATAAATTGTTAATAAAATTATATTCATAAAGAACCTGTCCTATTATTTGACCTTTATAAGCCTACGTACGGACAGACAGGCGGCTTACTTAGCACCTAGAGGCTAAAAACCAACACGTTTGTTAATGCGATTGTCGCTAAGCGACAAGCTAGGCGCCGAGCGTCAGTGCGGCTGTTCTTATACATTCTAGAACGTTAAATTTAACTAGAATAATTATGCTATGCTTAGTTAATTTTACTAAGCTATTTTACAAGCTAGGTGGCTCGCTAGGCTTTAAGCGTTAAACATGCTGTCTGTCTGTCTGGTCGTAGCCTTAGCAAAACTCTTCTTCTTGCTTCTTCTCCTAATCTAGACCGATTTTAATCGGGTTTTTATTTTATTGCAGCATTATCAATAGTTTATCAATAAAATCACTGATCGGTCATGTACTTGAAGAATAATCACCGAAAAACTAAATTTCATAAAATTTACTAATAATTTATTGAATCTAATCTCAACTACCTACTAATTAGAAAGACCGTCAAATACATTTATATTAAAAAAAAATGACAATTGTCTGTTTATTCTTTATTATTTTTCTGGATGTAATTTCAATGACAACTATTTTAGAATAAATTATCGAACTCACTAATTGGATGATAATAAGTTTGTATTAAGCATTTATCATCAATTTGTAGAACAATGACTATAATAAAATTACTTCAAAAAATATTAATGTTAAAAATTAATATGTATATTAACTTGAAGTAATATTGCAATTATTAGTTTTTAATTTTTTAATTTTTGAGGAAAAATAGTAATTACATTTTAAAATAATTATAGGCGTGAATAATAAGTTTTGTTTTAAATTTATTATAATTTTAATAGTGTTAATACAATAACAATAATTGCAAGTAATGCCTAGATATCTATTTTTTTATTGAAATATAGATACACTTATGAAACTAGAATTACATTCCATCTCAGGTCACATCTCTGGAATCGAAACGACAAAACAACTATATTTATATTTTCATAATCAAATAATTTTGTAGTGTTTTTTGTTTGTCACAAGTAAATATTTAAATAAAACAATTTTTTATCTAACTCGTGTATAATGGTGTTTATATTTTTAACCACTGATCTCAAATATGGGGTAGTATAACTTTGACGAATATATCTGTGTGTCTGTCTGTGGCCTCGCAGCAGCCAAACGAATTACCGGATTTGATAGCATTTCTTTTAATCGAATGCCGTGCCCTTAAGATGATTCTTAGCTTCTGTTCTGTTCTGCTTGGTGGAATAAAGCAGTTGTCTTCAAGATATTGAGCTCTTATTGGTGCTGGAGAAAGGCACTTGTGCAACAATGATAATAAAAAACCTAAACAAGAGACCATCAATATGTTTGCAGGTTCATTTAGCATCATATAAAAACTAGTAATATAACTTTAACAATATATATTTTTAAATTAAATCAAAACCCCTGATACAAAAAGACCTCTCTCTAAAAAGGAGGAAAATAATATTATTATGTAGGCAGTTATAGAAGTCGTTGCGACACGAGACAGTTGTACGTACGTTGACGATGGTGTCTATTTTACAAAGTTTTCGGAGCTAATGAATGAGGACTTAGACTATACGATTAGATATTGTTATTTCGTTATTAGCCTTGGTAACTTTTTTTGCATTTAGATTTCACTTATTATTTAGCCGTTCCCCGAAGCAACGATAAAACTTACATGATAATATTATTTCTGCCCTTTTTAGGTTTTAAATAAATAAAAATATTCTTACATTATAAACTTTTAATTTAACTGGACGCGACGGTTTGAATGTGATGCAGCAATTGTTCAAAATAAGGATGATTTCTAACATCGTAAAAAAAATCCTTTTTCAAATAATTTAATATTTTTATATTTGGTAAATTATATTGATAATTGAGAACAAATTAGAACCCTAACAAATACTATGTTCTAACAATGATCACATATCTTATCGCTGATACTTCTAACACTAACAACTAAACATCAATAAGTAGGTACATTAAAAACATATCTAACAATAATTAGTAATTCCCCAACCCGGGTGTGAACCCAGGGTCTATGTTCATGGCAAATAAGATTGGATCTTGTATGTAGGATTTTAGAGTCTCAATACTTTTATCGTTTTTAGGGTTCCGTACCCAAACGGTAAAAACGGGAGCCTATTACAAAGACATCGCTGTCCATCTGTCCGTCTATCTATCTCCAGGCTGTATCTCATGAACCGTGATATCTAGAGAGTTGAAATTTTCACAGGTGATGTATTTCTGCTTCTGCTATAGTGACAAATATTAAAATCAAAATTAAATACATATTTCAATTTCAAACAACCTTTATTTTCTTGCTCGATTTTAATAACGGCTACAAGTAGACGCTTGAAATAATCGCAGAATATTTAATTATATATTCACTTCAAAAATATATGAATAAAAAATAACAACACAACAAACGTGATGTTTTTGCCTATTTTAATATTTAATATCACTGAATCCTTCGTGCGTTAGTCCGACTCGCGCTTGGCCGGTTTTAGTTATTGTTAACCGAGTAAAGATTAACTCTTTATATATGAACCTCTAACATATATATTTATTAATAAGAGTTATAGTAGATATTATTATAATATTAACCTGAATGAAAATAGCTATAAAATAATACTTTAATTTCATTAATTTCAACTTTTAACTTTAATTATTTCAAGTTCATTAATTTCCATATGAGTATGAGTCTACCATGGAATTTATACAATTTTATATTGATAAAATTCTTTCTTATATTTTATACAGTAATATACTCTTTTAACAAAGAAATTGTTTTTTTAGTTAGTACATACCTACTACAACAATTACTGTATCTCGTATTATATCTGAAGATTTGATAATTAACAATAAATGCATTAGTGATTTGAAAAATATATCATCTAGACGACTTGATAGTGTAGTGGTTAGAGAGTCTGAGTGCTAAACCAAAGGTGTGGATTCGATTTCCACACAGGACCATTCTTCGTATAAGCCACAGGTTGTTGTTCTTAGTCTGGGTGTACTTTGTTTCCGTTAAACAACTATAATATATCCCAATGCGAGAGATACCTTTTTTAAAACGAAACAATAATAATAATATCACAGGATAAATTACACAAATTGATCTAACTTAAGTAAGCAAATGAATTGCTTTTCTTAAGGGTGTTAGACAACGATACAAATACATAGAAATACAACAATATAAATACTGAGAATATATTTAATAAAGAACCTACACACAAACAGACATCTATGCTCATGTATACAATAATACAACTGAGCAAGTATCAAATGGTTTTAAATACAATGAAATCCTTGTAATATGTGTCGTAATATTATTAAGGTCTCAGAGTCAGTCGGTATGCAGTACACACTCTTATAAGGCACTCGCTTTCAAGAATGCCTAAACGAATACTTGGTATAACGCTTAAAGAAATCGGTAACTAGTACGTCATATATATATATTAATTGGTCTGTTCTTCTGTCACTGCACAATTCCTTTGAAGGTTATAGGAATAACCTAACCTAGGTTAGGTATAAGGATCTACAGAAGGGGTTATGTTTTTGTATATTAGATGTGATTTTTCTCATATTATTAGTTTTTAAATATTGTCGAGCTCTCAAAACAATAATATTTTTTTTATTTATATTCACTAATGTAGATAAGAATCACAGAATTATAGTAAACTAATAAAAGTGCTTTTACTATATAAGACAAGCCGCGAGTAGTCGCAGTTAAAGTTATGTATTTGCTAATTACAAGAATTAATCTGTACGCTAGTTATTTAGGGTTCCGCAGTCTACCTGCTAACGGGTTAGCGAGATAGATATCTATTACAAAATTTATTTTAATTGTGACCCACATAAAATAACACAATAAATTCGATGTTTGAAATATATCAACATGTATATTGTATAGACATGTTAAGCTTATTATATATATATATATATATATATATATATATATATATATATATATATATATATATATATATATATATATATATATATATATATATTAAATGATAAATAAACCGATAGGGTTACCTGTTACCCCTGTTCGAATTAAATGTATTATTTCAATAATGTAATATACTTTTAAAATATACTTGCAAGAATTAAAGATATAAAAAGTGTATTAAGTTTACGCGAACCTCCATATAGTTCACGTTTATTAAAAATATATTTCTTAGTTCTTTAATTTTATTAGGAGGTTAAAAAAAAGAAATGGTATTTATGTAAGTATATATTTATATAATATATTTCCGTATCTATATATAATCGGTAAGTTAGCTGTCAAATTCAAACAGTTTTTTTTTAAACAAACACAGTCTTGGCTTCGAGGCGGACAAGATAATTGCAACTCAAATGAATTAACAGACGTATCGTTTGTTAATGGCTATACTAACGGTGTAATTAGTTATAAAATATTTAGCCAGATACTCACTAATAATATTAGTTTTTATCCAAAAATAACTAATATTATTAATAGTGTTATTAATAGTAATGTTTTTTTTGTAGGCCTATTGATGCCTGTTCAAATCGTTCAAGTTCCCGCCGTCGCTGTCAAGCTCTATGACAGCCCGTTTTTTTTTAAACTTTATCTATAAAACCTTTTTGTTTTTATTCGTTACAAACTCTTTAGACATGAATATTAAATCTGTTGGACAGTTTGAATGTTTATTTTAATGTGTTGGCGCCTGTCTTGTAACGTGTATGAGGCGCCTTGTAAATTAGTGAACATATAAGCTTTTTAGAGTAAATCTTTTAGGGACTATTATATGTTTTACAATATGAGTTCAATGATTTGAGATGAAATAAGAGTATTTTATGATAAAATAAACTAAGTAATTTAGGTTGGTTAAGGTTCAATAATAACCGGCGGCAAGAACTCTCAGTGTAAGAAAAAAGAGTGGTTACTTCATGTCTTTAAACTCGGATACATATATAGAAGAAACACGCGATTTCCATAATCTCCAGAGGTGGGAGGAGGGGTCATTATTAATCGGTATCACATAAAACAAAAACACAGGTACCAAAACAATATAAAATCTAGATGTTCTACTCCACAATTTCCTCCTAAAAAGAAAATAAAAAAAATATATATTTTACTTAAATATATATAAATATTTATTATATAATAGTAAATTGCTCGAAATCTTTCTAATCCTAGTATATTATCTCATATATATACAATCATACTTACAACATTTTGACAGTAAATAACAAATGGCGCCGTAAACGTCATTTCGCTGTTTTCAATGAATGTTTTGAAGAATATTTTGGAGATTAGACATTTTCGCGTGTATAGTGATGGATGGACGGTCAGACTCAATTAATCATATAGCGGGTCCGGAAACTAATTATATAAATAATATCCCCGAGGGAGGACGTTTGACTGTTTTGTGTTCATTGTAATTCCTTTTTTAACGAAAATACATTTGTAAAAGAAATTTATGATATATATTTTACTTTCAACGTTTTTCGGGTGTTCAGCGTTGCCTCCTTGGGATTCATTTTATATTAATGTTTACACTTGAAAAGTTTAGTATATTGTTTAGGAAATATATTTTGTTATTGTTAAGTGAAAAATATCCAAATATACGTCCACCTGTTTAAGATTAACTGGTCATAGCTATGTAGAATATATTACCAATGGGACTAATATTATGTTAATGAATAATAATACTATTAATTAATACAGTTTTTAAGCAAACAGTAGAATATTACCCTCATATCCTCTTCTGTCTACCCTCTTCACTATTGCCCTCACTGTTCCTCATAAAGTACCTGTTTCTTGTAAAAATATGTTTAACAGTTAACCACAACAGCCAATTTTTATTAAGCCCTGAATTACAATAACATTGACACTGGTTAAGGGCGAAGTTCCCTCACTGTCACTGTCTGAGGGCTGAGCACCAACACTCACCCTCGACGACAGAGGGTGTTGGAGATATTTATAAAATAATTTAAGTGCTGGAATGTCATTAATGTTATTTTTAAAGCTCCACAAAATATCTTGGATCTTCCTTTTCTTAGTTTTAAAACTAAAGATAAAAGTATTTTATTAAATAAATCTTATTATAGGAATCAGGAGTATTTGTTTGATCGAAATGTGTGGAATCTGCGTTGTTGACTCATTTGCAGGGTTAATGTTACAATGTATTAGTCGAACAGCTGATGATGGTTGACAAACGGACTACACTGACCTTTTTAATGTAATAATTGACGATTTAAAAGTGCGTGTAAATGTCTACTTGAATAAATATATTTTTAATTTACTATATTTTATTTTATATCACTATACGACAACTTGTCTTCAACTGTCAATTCTCAATTTTAGATATTTTATGGTATGTTAGTATTTACCCTGAAATATCTATAAGTTACTCTCAATTAAGTACTATTTGTCGACTGATGTCTTGTACTTAGTAGTGTTTTCACAGTTGATAGCTAGAGTCTCGAGGGACGGGGCGCGCCCTACATACAACTGGATATCTTTAATAATATAGTAAGTATTAGTTTCTTTATAGGAATTGTTGTGGAAGTATCTGAAAGATTTTAAAAGAATTTTCAATATTATATCTGTTTCAAATTTAATTAAGCCATTGACATGGCTATACAAGTTTATTAGTTTCAAACAAATATCATCTTTATCGAGCGTTGAACTTTTTGGAATAAAAATAATAATAAAAAGCATAGTAAACCTTAATAAAAGTCAAGTTTTTACGAACTATTTAAATATTTAAACAATAAATAAAAATCTAGGACTATTTCTAGACAATACTTGTATGTGAGAGTGAATAAACCCCGGGGGAGCAGACCCGCCTCGACTTCGGAACACGAAACCAATTTCACTAATTTGGAACTCATTTTTGTCAATTACAATATATTGTTACATCTTAGTTTTTGATACATTTTAATTAACAGATCGTTTTGTAATCTGATAATTATTTTATGCTTTGTGGACATTCTTGTATATATTTGTGCTAATTATTGTATCTTGTTACACATATTAGTATTGAAAGATCTCGCAGCAATAAAAAATATAAAGGCTAGTGTATTATTTATATAAACAAGGAAATCAAAAAGTTGATTCTAAACCTACCTTAAAGATGGGTTAGGTTAGGAAACCTACCTTAAAGATCGGTTAGGTTAGGAAACCTACCTTAAAGATGAGAACTATTCTTGAATCATTCAAAAACATTAGCCTAATGGTAATCTCTACCTTCCGTTCATGGTTAAGCCGGAAAGATGATAACCCTTATAAATTCTTTTGCTATCTTCAAGATAACTAAATTATCCATTGATTTTGGATCTATTGTTGAATAAATAATCGTTTTAGGACTAAAATGCTGATAAAGAACTAAAAGAAAATTTTAAATAAAGTTTTGTTTTTGCAGCTGCAATAATCTCAAGAAGTATAAATTATATCGTTTCCGTCAATGTTATTTTCATAAACATTACGACAAACTCAATACAATATATGAAATAAACAATTTCATAAAACAACATCTTAAAATACAAAAATGTCTCCCGCCCTAAAACAATTTGGGGACCTCGCAACTCAATAATACGTGCAGTCTCCGGGGACGGTTCTATCAAATTGTGTACCTTGCGTTATTAAATATTGTAATATATGTAATTTAGATTATTATTATTGTGTAATAATAATGTCTTATGCAACAAAGTTGTAATCGTAATTGTTCTAGTATCTATTGCTATAATTATGTTTAGGAAAATAATATTCTAACTATAAATATAAAACAAGTATGTATATAAATTATATATTATGTATTAAAAGAGAATCTTGTACTATAAACTTTCCACATCTAAACTATATTTAATATATATTTTTTGGAGTAACGATTGAAATGGCAAAAGTAAATTTTACACAGTTCCAACGTAATCTTGTTTTGGGAAGTGGAGCACCCGGTGGCCTGGAGCCCGAGGGGTTCTGGGATAGAAGGGTAACTAATATGGAATCTTACTTATCCGTTTACGTTTAAATAAGTTATGCACAGACTAGATCAGACTGAAATAGACTGTTACAGAATAGTATAGACTGGAATAGATTGTTATAGACCAGAATAGACTGTTACAGAATAGAATAGAACAGTCTAGTATACTTAGAACTATTTAGGACCTACTTCAATAATTTGAAATACGGTTTAGAAAAAAGTTTACATTAGGTATTACTATTTCATAATATACCTATTTTGTTATATTAACATAGATGCAACTTACGAAATCTATATTTTAATCATGAACTATATTTACAGTTTTCTTTTGGTATCTGATTATTTATTATATATATATTACTCTTAAGGATCAATCAATCAATTAATTTTGAAATTCAATATTTGCCAAGTAATTTAATAGCTAAGTATGCAAGGAAGAAACAAACAGTGTTTTTTATCTTTTTTTCTAATAATCTGTTATCCATACCTAATTATTATTTTCATTCATACATTCAATTGGGGGGTGAGTAGGGGGTGAGAGTTGGGTGAATGCGGGGGTGAGAACGGGTGTGTTCCAGAGCAGGCGGCGCGGATATTACTGTCTATATTAATATGATATTTTGTAATATTTGCTATATAATAATATTGGCAACCGTTTGAATGTTATTTCGTTTATTAATACTTTCCATTATAAAGGTTATTGTTTCATTATTTATGAGTTAAATAAGTGATCTTTGTAGGTTTTATTGAGTGAACTAAAATTAGAGAATAATTGTTAATAATACATTTTTAAGTATGTGTTTACATTTAGTATGTTAACAATTATCATTCTCTATGGACGTATTAGATTTCGTATTTATCTTGATCTTAATTTAAAAGATAAGTACTGTAGATCAAACTATAACTACTGCACTAGACCTAGATTTAGGTTACTCGCTACCCTACTATCGTGATAACCAGGCTAAAATCGGAAATTAATATTCGATCCTGAACCAGTTCAGACTAAAGTTGAAAGTATAATATGTTTGAGTTATCTATCTATAATAAGTTAGAAAGCCCTCAAAACTAGATTTCTATCTAGGATTGTAATTATATTATTAATTGTATGTACCTTTGATTAACATTGATGATTAACATTTTATTTATCTAAACGAACACAAAGAACATTTAGACTCTCGAAACAACAATCTGTGTATCACAAAAACAATTGTCCCCGGTGGAAATCGAACCCACGACATTTGACTCAGCAGCAGGAGTAGGTACTAAAACTAATTATAACTTTATAGTAAGGTATTTTTTTATATTAATGTGAATATGAATAAAAAACAACTTATATTTGTATACTTAGACACATTTAATGTTTTTTTTAAGAACAACACAGTGTGTGTACAAAACATTAGTTTAACTAATCTGTAGAAAATTTAACTCCTGTAATATTTAGTTTATTTAATTGATTTGAATTTGGATGAAATTTTATTACTTTTATAAATGATTTTTATGTATGGATTGTTTTATTTTTATTATTTGTCATGTATGTATGTTTGCGACAGGTGAGATACAACCTTGCAATTTATAGGAACTAATAGTATTGCAATTCTGAGAGACGATCCCTTTTATAACATGTAGGTACGTATTTTTTCAATATTTTTCTTTACTTTCCCACATTATAATGTATACATATCTATAAAAATATATCAATATTACTAAAAACGTTTTAAAACTAAGTCCATTTCATAAATATCTGATTATTCAACTGCAGATATGTAATATTATAACCGGAAGTGGAATTCTGTACGTATGTGTGTAGCTAGGAGGTACTGACGTATCTTTTCAATTGCGTATCTTTCCAAGATTAATGTGCACAAACATACAGACATACAGACGAACAGACAATGAAAAAACATTGTTGTGGGTTGTCTTGCCCCCATAAAAGTCCCCTATTATGACTTTTTGGAAAAATTTACATGTAGGTACAGACAGCGATCAGTTAAACTTTTTTATATGTATAAATATAGATTTCTAGAGCACTTTGAATACTTACGTCTTTAGATAGAGTGAAGAGTGTGTAACGAAAGTGTAAAACTAAATGTTATTTAGAGTAACGCTCAAATTTGATGTATAAAAATTATTTAAATTGGTTATATATTTTTTACGTGTTGTGTGCTCAACTAAAAATGTTAGAAATGGATTCTCTTAGTTATCCCTTTACATCCTATTAATTTTGTAATATATTTAATGTACAAAGACTACTCCTCTACAAATTTATTACATGTACTAGCTGTGCCTGCGACTTCCTACGCCTAGATTTCCATAAAACGTAGGTACCCTTTGTACATACCAATGTAATAACTATAAAAATGTGTAAAATATAGAAGTATTTCTAGTTTATTTATGTATATTTTGTATGTTTATTCGCTGGTAAGTAGCAATGGCACGAAAAGAAGAAATTATTATTAACTTCTTTATTTGTTACCAGATTATTAAATAAAAACAAAATGTTAAGTTAAGCCCATTACAACATATTCCCGAAATCTGCATCCAAATCGTTTAATACGTTTCTGAAATTAGCGTGCACAAACAGATAGACTTATACAAACATACAGACAAACAGACAAAATGAAAAACCATTGTTTTGGGTTCTCTTGCTCTTGTAAAGGCCCCTCATCATGTTTTTTTTTATATTTTCCATGTACAGAAATCAATTAGTGACAATTTTATTATATGTATAAATTATTAAAAGTTTTAAAATCAAGTTCATGTCATAAAAATCTGATTAATAAGTAATATTGTTACCGGAAGTGGGCTTTGTAAATAATCTGACTAACAATGTGTAATCATGAACTAGCCTAGTGCTATGTTCGTTATTCTGACCTGGAGGAACTCTTGCAGGTGTAATAGGTCAGTTTTTATGGAAAAGACAGAAAATACGAGTATAATGACCGCTAATTATCTATTTACCATAAATGTCAGATAAAAATATTGTATATGGCAATTTATAATACCTTTTTTGTTCATTATGCCAGCTTACTATAATTTTCTGTTTCCTTAAATATCATAAATATAATATGTTATGATGTAACGGACAATTTAATTATATTTTTTTATTAAAAGGGACATAATTAACACCTAGTAAATTCATCTATAGTTGAAGATATTATAAAAATAATATCACAGGACTAATTACACAAATTGATCTAACCCCTAAGTATGCAAATTATTTGCTTGTGTTAAAGGTGTTAGACAATGATACAAATACATAAAATAAATTTCCGAATTTATTTAACACCACCCTTTGCGCCACGATACGTTAAGCGTCTGCGCTAACCATTAGATCAACGGGGCAACTAATAAAGATCTATTTCGGCTCTATTTTAAAACGTTTAGTTGGTAGACTTCAAAATGTCTACAGTCTTATGCCACTGCACCGGTCAGTTCCACGTTTGGGCCATAATCTTCTAAGTTAGGTTACAACGAATAAAATCTATTCATAAAAACATTTTATAATATAAAGATGACAGAGGTTTTGTTAAATATTTTATTTCATTGGAGATGTTCACATAAACTAATGATTGAGTTAAAAAAAATATATCTAAAAGATATGATAGAAAATTTTAACTGAAATATTTTACTTTGAAACTTACTACATTTCTCTAATTGGAATCTTATTTAATTCATATATCAAAATCAATCAATCTATATTAAATTAATATTTTCTTATGTAATCATTTCAATTATACTCTTTTAATTTTCTTTTCTTAAAAAATATATGATTTTAAATATAATTAACTTAAATTACTTATTTCCATTATGTTTTATTTGAGAGATACTACTGTTTATATTTATTTTAAGTATACATGTGTTTAGAGATGTATGTCAAATATTTTTGTGATATTTATATTTTAGAGTAGATATAAGCCTATGAAAACTAAATAGCGTCTTTACCACTTTCCTTCGTGAATAAGATATTCTAGGTGTGGTTTGAAAAGAGAATTATATATTAATTGTCGGAGGGAATATAAAATGTATCTGGATATACTTTCCAACAATCCAATCAAGGGAGATCCTTTGTTCTACAATCGTAAATGTGAGGTCCCAAGTTCTATTAAGTATTATATTATGACCAAGATATATCTTCTGTGTGGAATTCTTTAGTGGTTCCTAATAAACGTCATTGAGGTTGTATTTTTTATAGTTATAAATTTACGATTATAAGATTGGATCGCGAACATTTCGATAAGCTATCCAAATTTCTAAGAGTTTGGTAAACTATAACATCCATGTACAATAAAAATAAAAAACAAGTATTATCAGCATATATAGTTATATGGCTTGGTAGGGGAAGTTGACTGATGTCATTAATATAAATCAGGAAAAATACTGGTACTAAAATGGAACCATGAAGCACTCCACACACTAAATCGGATCGCTTACTTACATACCTAATTGATAATTTTATTTACATACCTAATTGATAATTACCTTTCAGTAATATTACAAAATCCGTATTAGTGTTTACATAGAAAGTTAATCATTAAGGTGATGTAATAATGAACTACGTAAGAAGTTTACTATTTTTGGAACCGGTAGAACCGACATTGGTCAGTAATTATTAGAATAATTTTTAATACCGTTTTATATAAAACGTATAACGTAACGTTTTAAATAAATTAAATACTAGAAGTATTTAATTTTTACCTTTTAATTCTTTGTGTAGTTACACATTCTAGTTCCGATAGTATTATTATCTAGAGTTCTATTTATGCTTAGTAATTTAGATTGTGTACATGGTTTTAAATTAGTTAAATTTTATATGTATATTGTAGGTTTTGTAAGTGTTATTTGTTTTATTGTAATTTTATATAATGTCAATTGATATAAATAATATTAACGATGATTGATAGGTACAGATAATTAAATGTAAACCTTACATGTTCTTGAAAACCACTGTTATCGAAGAGCAGTACGGGTAAGACATTGATTATTTCATCCAACAGGTAACGGGTAACTAGCGACACGGCGTGTGTCAATTTTTGTTCAATCTGTCAGATTTCCGATGCCGGCGTCACTTCCGGCGCGGAAACGAATCGGGAGGCACCTTACTAGATGATGTTTATTATATGTGAACGTGTTTTGTGTTATTTTGGAATCTAAACAGATTTAATATATGTATAAATGTTTTTTTTTGTAATCAAACCTTCGTGAACCATGATGACTATTAAATTTATATGTCCTTAAAAAATAAACGGAATTTGTCCGACTAGTTTTGAACCCTTTCTGTTAACTTACACTACTGAAACTAGTTGGAAAAAAATACGATGAATTTACTTGAACATAGCCAGACGGCAGTTACATAGACATACATAACATGTACAAATGGTCATTATTTTTATTTGAATTCAGTATCATTAAGTTGAATTTATAGCATGTACGAAATATGAAAAAGGTGAGTGTCATCCTGTGTATTTCCACCTGGGCGCTAGTCCTATTTCAAAATATAAAAATTTATATAAGAAGTGTAAGGTAAATCCTAAGTATAAAATGTATCCGGATCTGTTTATATGCCTACGTTTCACGACTAGGCATCGAACCCTTCAAATTCCTTCTCTATTCTCTTCCCACCAGAACTGCATAGTAGCGTGTATGAGACAAGAAGAAGAAGAATCAACAAGTTATTCACCTAGAGATCAACTGTTTCGTTTTGACTTTATCCTGAGGACGTTGCCCAAAGAGGAAATACAAACTCTAGTAAACACAGAGTAGCATATAAAAAAAGATGAAATGTCAAAAGACAACTTTGAGTTACATAAAAAATTTAATATTTTATTAAATATTAATATATTTAATAAAATATTAATTTTTTTATGTATTTATTAATATAAATACACCATAATTCATATACAGATGATATACATAATATGTATATTACATATATTCTTCAACAAATTAGTACTTTTAGAATGGGAATTTTAAATATGATTACTGATTTTTTAAATAGAAATAAAATAGACAATTTCGTCCTCATTGATTTTGATATTGTCTTATTACCGTTGAAGTAGATGCTATATCAGTTGCTCAATCTGCATTCTTGTATGAAATTAAAAGTAAAACAGATTAGACAGACAGAAAAATAATACATTAAAACATCAGAAGTATCAACTGTACATAACATGGCGATTAACAAGGAATTAACTAACCTATATTATAATCGTATCTGAATTCTCTTACTACTTAGGAAAATATTCAAGTTATATAAGTACCCAGTTTTTAGGGCTAATTAATAAAATAGCAGCAATGTATATCGCCCACTTTCAAAATACAGTATTGATGACTTAATTTCAACGCTTAATCACTGACTCGAAAGTTGTTCGTCCATTCGAACAGTTTTAGTAACTGTAAATATAAATTATGATATATATGATTCGTCTTAGTGCCGTGGTATTAACGACTATGTATTATGAATTATTGGCCTTTAACTTACCAACACACTATGCCTACCCATATATTGTCTTAATCAAACAAACCAACAAACATGCCCATAGTTATGTTGTATATATTTCTATCAGTATTTGAAACACACATTTTTTTATAGATATCAAATTCCTAGCGATTCGTACAAAACTATAAAAAAAAACTAAATTAGATCTTATAAAATCTAACAGGTGGATAAAATGGGTTTTATTGTAAGTATGGTCTTCACCTCAACCGGCCATTACACAAATTCTTAAAAAGTAATCTTAATTATTTTAGCTCTTTCTTTTGTACTTGAGCGTCTGATAAACTCAAGACTAAAAAAATATTTAGTAAATAATAATCTATTATCCCCAAATAAAAGTAGCTTTAGAGCTGGTACGGTTCAAGTTGCTTACAAACTTCAACTTTTAATTTTGATTTCAAAAGAAAATCTAACAAAAGCTTGAAGTCGTGTCAACTCCTATAATATATAAGGAACTGTATGGTTTAGAAATTCGTGGTGTGCACGAAAGTTAGTCTTAATATTACAATAATGACGCAGTGAGTGTCACCTTCTCTCCACCAGCGCACCTTCGAAGAGCATTCCGAGAGCTGCTGCGCGCAGTTACACCTCTTATCTATCATGATTTGAGCTCATAACTATGAACTTCAATGGGCTTAAAATTGGGATATATGTATAAAGTAAGTTAAGTAAGCTAATCGATTTATAATATTCATTATTTCATAGTAAAAATTTAAGTATTTGTACATTCTTTTTATGTCAAAATTGTTTGTCATATCGGTGACAAGATGCCTGTAACTTTTGGTGTTCCATAGGGCAGTATCTTGGAACCGAAACTTGATAAGCCAAAATTATTATAATACTCCCTATTATAGCCTTTGCAGATGATAATGTTTTAATATTAGTGCCTACTCATGGCCCGAAGTCCTAATTTATGTTCAAGTATTTTATACAAATAATTTATAATATTTATACATATTCAGTCCATCTAAAAACAAAATAAGATTTAATTAAACGACAACTACTTGCTTGTAATATTGACGAGAAAATATTATTATATTACAATATAATGCAGGTCCACGAGCTCATGAGTTGTACAGCTGGTATAGGTTATGAGAATAGCCCAGTAAATATACTATCTGAACTAATCACTCAAAATGTTTGTAATCTTGTTATATTGAAATTATTCCCGATACCAAAACTTAAATAAATAAGTAAAATAAAATTAGGTTGCAAAAGAAAACAAATGAAATTCTCTATAAGCCAATAGAATCTATCTATTAGCATCATTGTATTGTATATATATTTTTAATCCGATTTTTTTAATGATTTCCTGTAAAAAAATTGAGACTTTTCAGTTAAAAAAAGTTTCTTTTATTTCTTATCTTATAATTCTACAGAAATTTCAGTAAAATCAGATAAAGAGACCAAAGAATTAAAAATTAAATCTATTATTTTTAGTTTTTTGTGATATGGGAACTAAACATTAGGAAACTATTTTTTTTTATATTTAATGTTAATATACTGTTTTTTCAGATTTGCCAACAAGAGATAAAAAATAAAGTTTGGTATTAAACCTATACTAATATTATAAAGCTGAAGAGTTTGTTTGTTTGAACGCACTAATCTCTGGAAGTACTGGCCCGAATTGAAAAAATCTTTTTGTGTTGAATAGTCCGTTTATTGAGGAAGGCTATAGGGTATATGTCATCTCGCTGTGACTTATAGAAGTCAAGCAGCAATGAAAAATGCTGCAAAAACGGGAAAAGGTTTTTTTTTTGACAGTTTTCCTCGCGTGCGCTGAGGAAACACTAAAAATCGCGCGGACGGAGTCGCGGGCGACCCGTAGTACAAATATAAAACAGATATACAAACATGTTGTACTTACTCATCATTCATAGTCAAAGTATCGTTTATTACAACACCACACAGTACAATGTTAATGTACCAATTTTATTATAAAATTGAAACAATCCTATTCGTCCCACTTTTCTTCCCTCTTTGATTTGAAAGTGGTGAAAGTTCTACAATTCGCACCAAGTTTGCGTAAAACATTGAGGGGTGAAGTCCCCGGAGACGAGCTGATTCAATTCTATCTTCATTGCATCAAAATTGATCGCGGTGGTCCTTCTTGAATATTTACATTATATTGTTTCGAAGATTCATGAAAATGACTTTCGAAATGACAAAATAACAAAATAGGTTATACGAAAACTTTCAAAGTTCCCCGAATTATTTTTACCATGCGACATCTGGATAATCAACGATAGAGTGTAAATTATGAGAAAAATATATTAAATATGTATTTAATATATTAAGAAGTGCTTCTTCTTTCGTTAGTTAGTCGTGATAAATAATTTACTAAATGATAAAACAAATAATTAAGTGGGTTTTCAGGATGAAATCCGAAACTATGAAAATATTATAAGTAAGTGGTAAAAGCAGTAATGGGATGTTCTTAAATTTTTAATCTTGGAAAATCATGTGGTCCAAATCAAACTTTTAACAAAAAAATGTCATTCTGTTATCACCATGGTGATACAAAGGTACCTACATCGAATTGTGATATGTGTGTCACGATATTGTTATTAATAAGGATTATATTCTGGGAAATAATAATATATTGCAAATGGAAGGAAAGTGTTAATTTTAAAAAAAGACTGCTTTAGTTCTGAACCTGAACCTTGAAAAAAAATACTATCCCTTCATATTTTATATTTAAAACTTTTTAATTTTTATTTAGTCTAGTCCATACTAGCATCAACAATGTTGGTTTAAAAATAAGCATTAAAACTTATCGTTTAAATAATTACGGCACATTTTTTTTACTACTAAGTTTAGTTAATGTTTTTATCTTGCAAGACATGTCAAAAGTTTTCAATGGCTTATTACAAAAATAGTAAACTTTTTAATAAAGTTTAACTAGCGATATAAAATGGTGTCAAAATAAATATTATCGCAATTCACAAAGCTTTATTCTTCTCTATGAATGGTATTCTAGTAATCGTTTAAGTTCAACGGCTAATTAACAATTTAGACTTATATGTCGTTTCGCGAATACAATTGTAGCAAAGTAATCGTAATTTCGGATAAAAGTATAGCTTGATATATCTAACTGTGTTAAATAAGTAGTTTAAATTAAAAATCAATCACACATCCGAGCGAGACAGCTATATGGCACTGGAGTCAAACTCCCACGGGATGATAAAATATGTTTTAAGTGAGACAAATATGGTTAGTAGAAAAACCAAGTCCATTACACAGAAGCAGTAAGAACCCATCATTATGTCGTTGAGACGGCTACGGCGCCCACCCATCCCAAGCTATTACCAAACGAATACAATTATTTATAAGCAGATAATTGCTTTAAAAACACTATTCTTTAGACTAAAAGTATTTCTTTATATAAAATGGACACCTAATATATTATGTTATTCGAGTGGATACATTGATGTATTTAATAATAATATCACGGCACAAATTACGTAAATTAATCTAACCCTTACGTAAGCAAATTATTTGCTTGTATTAATGGTATTAGACAATGATACAAATACTTAGAAATACACATTATAAATACTGCGAATATATTTAATAAACCCAATTCAGAAATACAGATATCTAGGCTTACCACATACATGGCTGTCCTTGTCGGGAATCGAACTTGTATTTATAGATAATATACTTATTAATAATAGATATTAATGAAATCCTTAGATAGTTATATAATGTATTAGAATGGTTTTTATCATATTTACTTCAGTGATATTAGAAATGTAATATTAAATTACATATCAATGTTATATAATTAAATAGCTCAAGTATGTTGTATAACAATAAATTAAAAGCACTATTCTACTGTTGTTTTTATCATTTTTGTTTTCGCGTGAAAAAAACATTCGAGTCCTAACACCTAATGTACATATAATTTATTTTAATTATGGCTATACTACATACATACATATATTTAAATGTATGTTCACGTTAATTATATCTTGGTAACTCGGAGATGTTTTCATCAATTTTGCTGCATCTTTTTTAGTTCAGTTGTAGCATAGTATCACAGTTCTTCTAATAAAAGAACTCAATATATTTCCCTCGGACTTACTAAGAATACAACATATATATGTATATTTTTTTACATCGTATACATAACTAAAAGCATTTTAATGTATTAGTAGTTTTAGACATTACTAAATTATTAATTTTGTAAGAACCATAAGATATCGTTATAATAACTAACTAATACCTTCGTCAAGAACTATCTTAAATACCTTTTGATCTTGAAAGTAAAATTAAACTCTTCGCTCGTAATTTATCAATAGTCTTATAAGTAAAAGATTTCCATCCTGGGGATGACTATATGTGTGTGTGTACGTGTGTATGTATTTGTGTACGTGTGTATATATCTGTGTGCGTATGTATGTGTGCGTGTAGTAAAGCATCATATCATTAATCAAAGTTATTTTTTATACAAATGCGATTTTCATTGTCCATCAGATCCATTTGTGTTAATGAGGGCCGCAAGGTGGCCTTTGGTTTCATTCAATGTCATTTCATAATATTGTAATCAGCTCCCTTCGGTTTTTTGTTACCATTCACGTCTTTTAAAAAACTGTGTGAAATTGACAGTTGTGGAATGCTTTTGCTTCTACATATTGTTTTTTTTTTATTTATTTCATGCACCAGAATTTTACAATACAAAATATGAATATAAATGTACACTAGCTTCTCTCTACAAAAAGATCGCTTCCTACCTTGTGATTTCAGAAATAGGTATAGCTATATTTTTTAATACATGTACCTTATATATATATACATTCAGTAAAAATGACAAATATAATAACTATAATATGTAATTAAAATATAGCAACTTACAAAAACGCATAACTTACGTTTATATGTTTGATATAAAGATTAAATACCAAAGTTAGTATTATTATTATGAGTGTAGTTATAGTTAAAGTAGGCTTGAAAGTAGGTTTGCCATCTTTTAAAACCAAAAAGTCTAACTCTGCGCTGTATTATTGACATTTTAGTCCTAAGTACCGGACGCACGTACGTAATTTTTAAATCGATATTTTTCTGTATTTGGCTTTTTCATCTACTTTATCCAAACCGTCATTTCCTTTGGCAATCATTTTATAAAATTCTTTAAATGTGATTTTTAAATTACACGATGTGTAAATCATCTTCGCAATTGTTTTCGTCCAAGCCGGACATACAAATATTTACCCGGACACCTGATCAAAAACTTAAACATGTCCGGCTAAAGCAGGACAAATGGCAACCCTACTTGCGAGTAATGGAAGTAATCTTTTAACTTATTATCATTGATTTCATCACTCGGTTCTCGCTTCACTTAACTGCATTTATTATGTAGGTAATAATTTAAAAAGCAGTCATTACATATCATATGTACTGAAAAAGTATTTACATCTGTCTATTTGTTCATTTACATCTTCGCAACATTTAGAATACGTCTATAGTACATTTTTATAATGAATTTAACACACACTTATAGAAATAACATGCTCGATACATATTTTAATTAATTAGTTGTAGGTATTTCAAAATTATCTGAAGACGGGTAGCTTTTACTAAAATAAAAGATTAAATGAACCTTCAAATGAAGCTACAGAATATAATAAGTACTTAGTATAATAAAAAGAAGCATATTCCCATAGCATCCCAAACAAGTTCATAACCAGCGCCAGCGCCCGGCGACAGTGACTTAGCAGTCTCCAAGCCCAGACATTCTTGATTAGTGAGGTGCCAATCTGCGCTCGTAACTAGAAGTGTTTTGGGATATTTGACTTGTTAGGAGATAAGTGTTATTGAATCATGTACATAATCTAAAAGACAGACTTACATACATAACTATAATATCATATTAGTCAGAGGTGGGATTTTAGCTGACCTGATAATTATATTTTTGTATATTACCTATATATATTTTTAACCGGCTGTGTTCATATTATTTGAATATGAATTTGCCCGAATATTAGTAAATATATAATATATGTGTAAATAATACCCATTATGGTGTACTAAAGTTTAGATATTTAGAACCTATCTGATAATCCTTAGAGAGACAAAGTATCTTCGAAACCTTTAGAGATTAAAATAACATTTGTTTTAAGATGATGGAATTCCAAAAGAAAGAGAGAGAAATAGTTTTTTTTCATATATTGAATGTATATTAACTGATGAAACTAAACCAAAACTACAAAACAATATCGTAATACTCCGAATAAGACATCCGATCTCAATCAATCGAGATCACGCTGGGATTTTATCTCGTGGGTTTCTTCTAAAGTGATGAAATGAGTGACGAGGTGACATACACTTTAGTAGGTACTGTTGTGTTATTATTGAATATATTGAACTATACACACATACACTTATTGGTACAGTTTTTGTGTGTATTTTTTAAGCCACATAATGTTCTATACATATATTTTTTAATATAGTTTGCATAGCAAACTATCTTCTGTTATAACTTTCGATTTTTAGGTTATTTGGTTTTATCAAAATATTTATCTAACAATAGGAGATTTTTTTTTTAAGTAAAATATTTTAAATCCAAAGTCCGCAGACTGCATTAAGAGATCAGCCGTATCGAGCCCATCTCTCCATCTCTCCTGTCAGACCCTGATAGCCTGTCCGCTGACGTCACACATACACCGAGCCACCGATAACATCTATATTAAACACGACCAACCCTTCCATGACGTGTCTTATTTGTTAACGAGTTTCTTAATCATCCAAGTTTAGATATTAGGATATAAAATAATATAAAATATTTAAATAGGTATCAACTACCTTCTCGTTTGTGTCACAATAGCATTAACATTCTAAATGACAATTTGAAACATAATCCTTCCTCGATCATTCACTTGAGTGACGGGAGATCCGATAATAAAAAAATCGAACAAGGCTTTATATGGAAATCGATATTAAAACACTGGCCGAAAAGTCCCGAATCATCGTTAAAAAAAAAAAAATAGATCGCAGCATGGCGTAATTACGCTGGTAATAATTACAATGGCGGGAATCAATCGGCCGTCATTTGCTGACGTTTCAATCAACATAGCATTGTTTGTATTATATGTTTAATATCTGTAGATTGTGTTATCGATATACGAGTTTTTGTGCGGCCATTGTGAGATGACGAGCGGTTTTGGAGCTATCCATCTTCGTTTTATATTGAGATGTCTTATAATTTGTTATTGAGTATCGCCTCGGTCGGTGGAATTGATTTTTTTAAATGAGGTCAGTCATGATTTTTTTTATTTAAATTGCTTTTGCCGTTTAATTTATGGTATTACTGTATATCTTATTTTTGTTATTAAACCTGAGCTAACGAAGAACTGCTTTATCACTGCGAAATTAATATCTTCGTAAAAACGTGGCAGGTTTCAACAAGTTTAATTGTTATTGGTTTAAAATTGAATATCTTAAAGCACTAGGCACTTAAAATATAATACCCAATACCTATGAAATAAAATATATAAGATTTTAGGTTTCAATAACTATGTATGTCTTAATTTTTAATCAGTTAAATAGTAAAATACACCCCTAGGGAGGAAAAATAAGAAAGGACTCAGATTACACGTAATTGTCGACCGAGGTTGACTAAAATGTGATCTAAGGCTTTCTTATTTTACTTCCCGGGGTGTGCATGCTTTTTTTCTGTCTGACGAAGGCGGAAAGCGGCAACTTGCATATTTCTAAAAGTTTTTTATTCACACGTAATGATATTTTTGTTACGAAAGAAAAAAAAATGTAGAACATTACGTAACTTTCTTTACGTGAAATTTAACAAGATTTTTTCAAATTCACTAACTAAGTTCTCAAATACTGTATTTACTCTTAATTTATATAATTAATTTAGTTTTTCGTATTTATTCCGTGAAGCTTTTATTCCATAGATTCAATTAAATATTTCATTCTTATTGAAATTGTATAATGTTCTCTCGTCATATACATGTCCAATTCAAACACTATTTATTTTATTAAAAGATAAATAATACTCTATAATGTTGGAAAATGTGGAATCGTTATGGAATGAAGAAGATTCCTGTGTTGACATCGTAGAATCTGTAACAGGAACTTCTCAGAATCCCCAAAATACAATGTATCTCATTACTCCCCCAACTGAAACACAATTAAAGAGTGTTGTGTTAGTACATATATCGATTGATTTATTTTTTTTATATATTTTCTACTTTGAATCCATACCAGAGATCACCTGTGTACGTCAACGGGAAGTGTTAGGAGAGCCTATTTTGACACCATACTCATCGAAGTAAGCCCTTCTGTAAAGACACTCCCCAGCTTAAAATTCAAGCTACGAGGATTCCAAGCGCCCTGATCTGAGAAGAACCACAGAAATTTAGCCGGGTATTTTTTTATTATGATCACTGTTTCACAAAATATTTTGTAAGCAATTAACAAACTAGAATCAACTCAATTAATTTTTTGGGAAGGCTTATTTTGGTTAGTGTTCACCCAACTGAAAATTTTATGAAAAACCTCGATAAAATATATCTATTACACAATAATAACAATTAATAAAAAAAATCTTCTTCACTACCTTCTGTAACTTAAAAAACACAACCCATAATTTAATCAATAACATCACTATGTCTCAGCAACTTAAAGAAATGTTTCGACCTCTATGACGTAACCTGTCTCTCATTGAGGCATTTTATTAAACTTATTACCTAACATTAAACAAAAGGTTTGTCGTAGATTATTGCTGACTTATATTCACTAAACCAGTATGAACTGTTAGTAAACAATATGTGTTCAAAGTTGTCTCATTCAAATCCCTTATGGCTCTAGTTGAAGACTATTACATACCATAATACCATAGTGCTACCTTTCATACTTTGTTTTTCGTGTGTAACTAAAAATACTGCTTGAACTACATCATCAGCTTCAACTAATAATTTCTGGATCTAAATTTAAATTATTTATTTTATTGACATTTGGGTTACAATCATAACTAAAATATGAGAACAAATTGGATAAATTCAAGTAAAGCGTGGTATAGGGTATAACCAACTGGGGGCAATATGATTTCACTAATTAAATGTGAGAGACATTTACAAGGTTTTTAAGAATTCTAATTGAGTAAAATGATTGAGAAAAATCTACTAGACCAAATTATATTACATTTTCATTTAAAGCTAGTAAAACGGTAGGCAGCAGTTTGTTTTTACGTAAGGTAGTCAACCACTGATGAAGGTGTGAAACTAGCCACACGTATTCTGGGAGACTCGCAGAAGACAAAAAACGCTATTAAAATCTTCGGGCACATTAGCGAAAATGGCGGTTCTCAAATTATTTATCCTTTTTTGGTCTTCGCTTGTATTAACAATTTATCCTATTTGAAAACCATTGTCATATAGTTATCTTCACTGATAATAAGTGGCTTTATTTATAAGATAGACAAGTCAACGATAATTTAATTTAAATGTTTCAAAACATTTCACTAGAAGAGTACGTAGAGTCTTGATAAACCTACTGAGGGCCAACGAACGACCGTGAAATTACATTGCCCCACTGAAACATTGTTTAGTGGGCAACTACTATACTGGTATACTGGTATGGATTGTTTTAAGGACTCCAAATTATCATGGCGTTTAGAGCAAGGTGTACTCTCTAAAACTGCCCATAAACCATAATCCAGCGGATTAAGATCGGAACTAGACGACGGCCAGTCTTCAGTTCTGATGCAGTCCGAGACTTTGGTTGCGTGGACTGCGTGGACAGAGCTTTATGACCCGGCGCCGAGTCTTGCTGGAAGGACTATACTAGGTTATTGAACATGGTGTTATTAAGGGGTTTAACTACCTTCTCAAGAATATCTTGATACACTTGTGCCTGATGAGATGTTTTGAAACCTTTTCCACAAAAATAAGGCTCAGCCACTCCTTCATAGCTAACACCCCACCAAATCATCACTGAAGTTGGATAATGCCCACGTTGCACTCTGTCGACTAATTGGGAAGCTTTCTTAGAGCTTTAATACGATCATTTTGTTTGTTAAAATGGTGCTCAGTTATAAAATTTTCTCATCCGTTTTCTGTGACTTCCCTTTACGTACCGCTTCAGTAGTTGTTTCGATTTTACCACCCTATTCATTTTAATTTATCAGTTAAGAAATGACATGTGCGTCTCTTATAGGCTGCAAGTCATAAGTCATCTCTTAAAATACCCGACATGGTTCTAGGTGCTATATTCATTTCCCGAGATAAAATCTTTTGCTTTCGAACAGGATTTCTTCGATTTTTTTCCCTTACAACTTTGACCACCTTTTACGTACGAACACTACGTGGACGGCCAGACCTCTGTCACAAACAGAAAAAGTCTCATTGTACCTATTAATAGCCCAGTACACAAACATTTGACTAATACCAACTATATGGAGAGTTAGGTTCCAAACTTGTGTAATGCAATCACAGCGATTCTGTTGTCTTTATCTCCCCACTCCATTTTAATATCGCAAAATATTGTATAATGTATTGTCGCCAAAATCAGAAAACACAATGAACAATCCTATAAAAATGACAGATCTAAATTTAAATGTAATATTTTTTATTTTTTATTGTAACAGTATTTATGGCCAGACTAAGTATAATACTAATTTGCTCCCACGTTATGTTATGTATGTAATAGTTTAATGGTCCTTACTAAATAAACTTTTATTTAATAATATCCAAACAAAACGTATCAAATTCTCTTTACACTACTTTATATTATGGTTCACAAGCATGCCAACATATAATTCTTGGTGACAACATTATAAGACTATTACTAAAGCTGTATTTCAACTGCGCACCTTTTCATTTGAAGTTACAATGGGGCACTTAGGTATATCAATATATTAGCTAAGCGTTTATAATCAGCTGCACGTGTGGTTAGGTAAACTAAACTATTATAGCAACATCTACGTTAGCTTACTTTGCATACTTGTGTTAGGGCATCCTGCTGTAGGTTTGTTAAAAGGGAGCAGTTCCTGCTAAATATGAAAGGTCACCTTGGGAGTCTTAAAAGTTTTTCGAAAGACGAAAGACTTTCTATACGAAAATATGCAGTTGGGAAAAAAAATTGACATTTAATTAAAAGTGACTTACATCATATAAAAAATATATATAATTTATATTGATGATTCATAAATTGTACCTACTAAATCATATAAAAAATGGTAATTACAATAAATGACCAAAAAAACTTAAAAGTATTATATCTATAGCTACATATATAACTATAGTATATATATATATATATTATATATATATATATATATATATATATATATATATATATATATATATATATATATATATATATATATATATATATATATATATTATAGTTATATATAATAAATACTGGCTATGATGATGATAGGGAAGCTCAGCGTTAACAAACTTGTTGATAATTCTGCACACGTTGCTGCACTGTAACCACTTAGGTGTTGGCATTCCTAGTTGACGATAAAACAGTATATAGATACTATTATTGAGAATGCTTTAAGCCCCTTTAAATGTGAAAACATCATAGAACTAGTATAATGTAATAAGCAATAAAAGTAATAAGAAATAAAAATGTAAGCAACTAATACCGATAAAACTACGGTTATTTATGTCCGTATCGATTTTATAACTTCTTCCGTTCATCGATTTTTTACGTAACCGTAACTTCTAGGCTCATCCTTATACAGAATCATTCTAAGTGAAGTTAACCGAGATCAGATTAAAAAGTAAACCTACAATAAAACTCGGTATAATTACGTGAATCCAAACAGTTTATCTTCAATTGGCTTGTACAGTCGGCGCCAATTTTAGTAGACACTTATTTTCGCAAATAAGGAGAAGTTACTTTTTAAGTAGCAGTACACAGAATATAAATCAGCCTTGCACATAAACCTTATTTATACTTATCTATACCTTATTGGTGTGATTGATAAATTGTCTATGGTAAATTAATTGAAATGTCAATTGCACTATCAATTCTATAGTCTGAATAATTATAAACTACAGCCATAACTGTTAGGACCCTTAGAACTTTCTCTTTTTAGCCGGAAACCTGGTTTCTCTTTCCGTGTATTATGATTAGGTTTTACTACAAACCCAACATTGATATACACTTTTATTTCCTGATATAAAAACGAGTGCATTAGCAAGGACGAAAGCTATTATTTATAGTGAGCATCTATTATGAAATAATTAATTATTTCCCTTGCACGTATTACGAAGTTTTTGCTTACATTCACTGGCCTCTAAACAGTGCACCTGACAGCCCTGGAATTGATAAAAACTTAGACCGTTATGCGTTTTAATGCAAGGGATTCAGTAATAATTTTGAACCACATGTCCGTGACTTGCAAAATTAAGAATTAGACCGTTTGGTTCGAAATTATTACATATTTTGGATATGGAATAATATTTTTTAAAACACTTAAGTTATATTTAGAATTTTATTTGTTTAATTTTTTTTTTATTTGCAGTTTGATTATCATATTTTCACGATAATATCACAATGTTTATTACTAAGTAGGTATTCTAAGTTATATAAAGAATTATTAAATATATTATGTTTAGCAGCTGCTAAAGTAACAATTGAAGTGGGTTTGACAGAAATATGATATACTTTTAATATAGACATACGAATTCTATTAAAAATACTGTATAATAATAGCGTTTTTGCATGTGTTTTTCATACTAATAAGTAATAAATATTAATGAATAAAAACTTACCCATTATTTAGGTACTTAAGGTACAAACACATTTTTTGCATTTATCCTTTTAGTCCTTTATAAAATAGTATGAAGCACTCTTGTAACTTTATATAAAATGATTATTCAGCATCAACAATAAGATGTGTGTGGATGTTTTAAGTTTTATTTTGTTTTTGTATCATTACGTGCTCAACCCATCCTTAGAACTCTTGAATGACAAAAGACGGGGGCCTTTAGACGCCATTTTCTTACTGTTTGCGGTTTTCAATGAATTCATCTTGAGTCTTCGATGAGTTGTTTGTTCGTCATATCTTGTTTTTGTAGAAATAATGTTTAAATAAAAAATGATTCTCTTTTAATAAAGTTACGTATTTGTATGGTATTGTATTCGACATATTGTAATATAAAATAGTAAAGTATCTTTATTTATGTAAGTACAAATCCTAAGCTCTCAACCCTTCCAAGGAAACAGCGCGTACATAATTTGTACAGACGGACAGCGCTACCATTCTGTAATATATATTGTATATACACTGGCAGATGGAGGGCTTTCAAAAACATATTTGTAGGTTCTTTCAGCTTCTATTATTGTTTGACACTTTATAGGCTTAAGTTTCAATATATTTTAAAATGTTTTAAAAAAAGTTTTAGCATTAGTGTTTTTTTTTTATTTTCGGTATTTTTATATTAGGTATTTAAGTGATTTTGTTAATGGTTGTAATACCTCCCCCCGACCTCCTTTCTAACTTAACCTTACCCAAGAAGAAATCTAAGTTGATCATTTATTTTCTTAAAAAGGATAACATCATAATCATACAGATATTAATTATTAGTATTTGATAATTTATGGATTTGTTTAAGTGTAGATATTCACTAAAATACTCATTTCTGGATATTCATAGATAATTAATGACAACAAATTATTTATCTGACATTTTTAAATCAGTTCCGGTGTTTTGTTAATATATTTAAAAAAGTTAATTTGGCTATGAAAATATATTTAAAAAAGTCACCAAACTATCATATAACATTAAAAAAAAAAGAACAAGAATAAAATAGTAGGACTTACCTATGAAAATATATTAAAAAAGTCACCAAATAATCAAATACTATAAAAAAGAAAAATAAAATAGAAATAGTATCTACTTATGAAAATAATAAAAAGTCACTAAACTATAAAATATTTTCTTTTCATTCGTACATAATCCCGCGTTAAATTAACGAGGGTAAATCAAATGCGCATCACGACAAATTAAAATAAATGACGCTCGTCCCTCCAATGGAGTGTTGTCAGTTTAAAAAATTAAAACACGATTTGAGGGGCGTCTCGATCTGTCAATAAACAGCCATGTTTGTATTTGGGCGCTAGCTTAATTAGGTTGCGAGAGACACTTTTACCACAGAGTAAATAAAAAAAGGATTAGGATATTTTTTTTGTTATCAGTAATCTGTGGCACTGGTAAATCTTAAATTGAAAAAATAGCTATAATAATGATTTTATTTTTAAATAATTTTAACCTCAATTCGAATTCTTTGTAATTCCAAATTAATAGCCTTTTACACATGTAGTATACATGGATGTATATATGGAACTTATATAAGTTTAAAAATATGTATATATTTTTTTGTCTGTTTGGTCTGGCTAATCTCTGAAACGACTCAACCGAATTTAACAGGACTGGTGGATAGTTAAAATAAAAGAAGTAACATACATTTAATACATACTTGTATTAAAAAATCTACATTTCCAAAAACAAAATCAATGACTTAGTGAAATATATCTGATTCAATTGGGTGTATATAAAAATTCCACGCAGACGAAGTCGCGGGTAACAACTAATGAATAAAGTATAAATTAAAATACTTATAATATTGATATTTTAGTCTATGGTCACACGTAAGTACGTACAACTTAAGTGACGTATGTAATTACGCGTGCCGCTCGTCAAATAATTCTTCAATAGGACTGTTTGTTTGTATTAACTCCCGAAACGAATTAAAATCTATTTGTTAAGGGTACTTAAAGAATTGGAATAATACGGGAAAATCTTTATAAAGCCTGGAAGTATAGAACAGAAGACAGTTTTAAAAGATTATTTTCTAGTTTTATCATATGAAAAAAAAATCTAATAATTTTTGAATTAAAAATAAATTATACTATTAAAGTTTAAATATATCGAAAAAACAATATTAAAATACTAAAACTTGATCATTCTTAAATATGCTATAGAAAAATGATGTTAAACAATACACCCACAGCAAGGGTGGTATGTAGTAGGTCGTAGGTCGCACCCACCACCCACCATCAAGCCGTATCGCATGTCGTAAGATTGGGCTCTGTAATGTGATCTTGGACTTGCATATTTTTTACCTGCAGTGCATTATTTGCTTCATTAAGCGTATTATCTTAATATTTTTTTTTATTGTATTATTACAGAATATATTAATCGCCCCGTTGCGTTGGTCGTTTGGTTAGCGGCAGACGCCTAACGTATAGCGAGCGGCGCAAAAGGGGCTCGGGTTCGATTCCCCACAGGGACAGGGACATGTATGTGATGAGTATAGTTGTCTGGATTTTGTTTATTAAATATATTCGCTGTATTTATAATGTGAATTTCTATATATTTATATCGTTGTCTAACACCCTTAACACAAGTAATTTGCTTACTTAGGGTTTAGATCAATTTGTGTATTTGTCCTGTGATATTACTATGATATTAAACGGACTATGGTAGGTGTTACCGTATTCGGGCTGGCTCGACCGGAGTGGTTCCTAATTCCTTACCTTCGTTTTCTATATTTGGTATGATGGGGAAGCGGCTGCTTGACTCCTTGACTATCACCTTCATTTGTGATGATGTCGGTGGATTTACCATCAGACCATTTAACATCAAACCATCTGTTTGCTTTGCTTTGATATAAAAAAAATAATAAAATAGATAGAACATTTTATAAAATTATTTATTTATTTAATTCTGTATAGCACAATATACAACATAACGCACAAAAGGCGGGCTCAATGCCACAAACCATTCTCTGCCAGTCAACCTTAGGATGTACGAAATATTATAAAAATAAAAAACGCCGTGATAAAATATTAAAAACTGAGTTCAGTTAATAAACTCCACGGTGTATTAAAGGTGTATCAAGTGTCCAGAACATGGTGGCATATCGGTTCTTCACGCTCAATTAGGCAGAACTGCACCTGGGCTGGACTGGAGGTCACCTTGGAACTGATTTAGGTTATTATAAAGTGATCAAGAATAAAAAACTACAAAAAAATATTAAAAAAAATTAAAAGTACTTCTATACTATAGTAAAAAATATTTTATTTAATTAAAGTTTATTACAATTAAATCTTTTATCACAATAAAAAAGACATAACAAAAAAAATAATTAAGCTTAACTTAAATCCCTATATTATATCATAAAAAATATTTCGTAAAAGTGTATGAAACATTTTGATATTTAAAGCCTAAAAAAATATCTATATTATAACTAGAATTATTTAGAGCACAAAAAAATACTGAATGTTGTACAGAACTGGAACATTTGTAATTAAGAACAGGAAACTAGTTTTCCCAAATAACATCAACTGAGAATCAATCAAGAACCAAAAGAGACGTGAAGATAAAACAAATCTAATATATATAAATCATATTTTATCAGTGAGATATTATAAATTATATTCCTATGAAAGTATTCTTTACTATTGTATTATACTTATAATAGACTATAAATATTTGTTAACAATACTATCTTTTGCGTGGTCGCGTAAACAGTACTACCAGAGTGTAATTCAATCAAGCGATGCTAGCGGTTTTTAAACGTAATCAATATAATAATTACAGTAATCGATACTAAATTTACGCTACAAGTGAGCACAATGCAGCCGCTGGAGCATCATCGGTATCGTTTCAGCAAAACGACGAGATATTGGTTAATGAACTGCAAAATTGGGGTACAATGAAGTGTTGGGTTACCGTCCAAGTTATGAGAGGTAGATCTAATAGTACAATATGTACGGTAAGCTTCTAAGAGATGAATTTAGTTTCGGTAATTGTATTAATTTTATAAACGGTTTACTCTCCTGCCTTAATAAGTATAAGATTATTATGCAAGTCATAATTCAATATGTTGTAATATGTAATTCAATATGTAGTAATAAGTAACAATGCAACATTCAATATGTTGGTGTAGTTAGTAACACCGACTGCTGAACCAAAGGTTGTGAATTCGATTCCCACACAGGACACTTCTTTGTGTGATCTACAGATTGTTGTTCCGAGTTGGGGTGTACTTTGTGTCCGTTATTTAGGTATATGTTTGTGAAACCCCGTGGTTGCGATAACACAATCCCTATTATGTTGTTTTTAATTAAAATCAATAACCGCAAATCTCTCATGATTTAAACCGCTGAAACAGCCTGTATAGTAGTATGTTGTACGCAGAATCTGCGTTTTTGGTACTCGTAACCTGATATGGTATTGTGTGTTTTGTTCTTGCTTGATAGACAATCGCTTCAATGAATGCTGGGTTCCTTCAATGAATTCAAACCGAATTTGCCATTTAGCTTATTTCAAACATTTGCCTTTTAGCAGTCTTTAAAAACCTCCTCAAAGAAATCAATAGCATTGGGGCGTTATGTTTAAACCAGGAATTATTAATTGAATTATTAAAATCTGTATAGTTCTTATTTTTTATATAATTAATGGTCTTTGCTATAATTAATTTTAAATTAATGTTTTTCAATAAAGCGATACAGACTGGGATTCAAACCCGTAATTTGGAAAATCGTCCCATTGCTCTACCAATATATACATAAATATATATACCGATATAAATATATCATTGAATATATGACTGTGTGTGTAAAATGTGCCAATGTGTAACTGTGTGTGTGTAAAGTGTGTCAATGTGTCTCGGGCAGCTGGGAACAGCTAGTACGAAATGAAGTGGTCAAGACATTTTTTATAAACGCTCAATTAGCTGCGAAATTTGATATTTGCTTCTTTAGTTGACCTTCGACTATAAATAATAAATAAACAATAATTAAAGATCTTTTATTTTGTAAGAAAATTTAATATAGTTTTTAATTTCAATCTTGTTGGTAGATATGTTAAATGTTTCATTATTTCCTTGATTGATTGAAATTAATTAAAATATTAAATACATTTTTCCACTTTTGAACTGAACGGCTGTCCACAATCTAATGCCCATAATATTAATTATAATTCCATACTTATTTTTAATTTAACGTAAGTCTAACAAGGCTAAACTAGAGGTTGATAACTTAACTGGAGTTTTTAAATGGTTTTGTTAGGGCCGGGTTAACATATGTAATTTCTATTTTTATTTCTGGTATATACCTACCTACTAAGTAATATAAAGACTATGATAGAATTAAATTACACGTCACATAAAAGTTCATTTCGGTTTAGTGCACTAATAAGTGTACTATTTATTTATAAATATTAAATACTAGCTGTTGCCCGCGGCTCCGCTCGCGTGTAGGTAGCTTTTCGCGTAATCTGTGGAAACTACAATTATAATAATAGACCTATAATAGACTTGTAGTTAATTCTATAGTATCCTATTTCCGTGGAAATTTTATATATATAGGCATTACATTGCTAATTACATTGCATTTTGAAAATGAAACATAGCCTATGTCACTCGGGAATAGTGTAGCTTGCCAACGGTGAAAGAATTTTTGAAATCGGTCCAGTAGTTTCGGAGCCTATTCATTTCAAACATACAAAAAAATAATCAAACCTTTCCTCTTTATAATATTAGTATAGATATTTATTAATTCTATATCTGTTTTGAACTTATTATTATACAAGTGATGTTGTATCTAACTTCCTAAAGATCTTAATCTTCAATGAGACAACAGTGAACACATATCGTTTACTAACAGTTAATACTTACTGAGTGAACATGTGTCTGTAATAATGTACGACAAACCTTTTATTTTGTATATTCATTAGAATTAGCTCATTGAGGGATAGGTTATGTCATAGAGGTCGAAACATTTCTTCAAGTTACCTACTGAGAGACAGCGAAATTATTAAGTTAAAAAGGTTGTGTTTTTATAAGTTATAAAGGCTTTGGCTTTGGAAAAGACAATTATATTTTTTTTAATTAAAGATAATTTTGAGTTATCGAGGGCAGCGTATTACTGATCATCATCGGTTGTTTAGTTATCAATGAGTTGTCTATTAGGCGAATTATTTTATAACTATTAATGTTTAAGATTAAATTAAAAAAAACATTGATTACAAATGAAAGGGACTTTGTTTATTAATAGCAATAAAAAACAATAATTAAAACTAAGTAAGTGACAAGAATTAAAAAAAATATATTTGTTGGTGGAGAAGTGTGACTGCAAGTGTAATACCCTTAATTACATATAATTTTACAATTACCGACCATACAACATACACAAACACATTCATACACTCACACGTATCTACACATACATACACACGTACACTTACATACAAACATGCAATCATACATTTGTAGGTATGTATGTGCACGCAGGTGTAACAGCCCAGTTAATTGTTGTTAATTAGTACTGTTAAAATGATAAAAGTGCTAATAAATAATTTCTAGATTAGGTTTAATGATAGTTCATTTATATAATAAGGTATTTACTGACAGGTATATGAAGAATACTAACATTGGTAAGTAGCAATAAATCTAATATACCTTTTTAGGACATGCAAAATGATACTAAGAGACCGTTAAAGATAATACTAATAGGGTTTTTACAGTTTTTACTTTAAATATGTTAAATTAAAAATTCTTAATAGTTCTAGTTATCATAAATAATTATGTTGTAACTCATAAGTCATTTGTAAGTAACTCGTAAGTAACTTGTAAGTAACTCGTAAGTAACTTGTAAGTAACTCGTAAGTAACTTGTAAGTAACTCGTAAGTAACTTGTAAGTAACTCGTAAGTAACTTGTAAGTAACTCGTAAGTAACTTGTAAGTAACTCGTAAGTAACTTGTAAGTAACTCGTAAGTAACTTGTAAGTAACTCGTAAGTAACTTGTAAGTAACTCGTAAGTAACTTGTAAGTAACTCGTAAGTAACTCGTAAGTAACTCGTAAGAAACTTGTAAGTAACTCGTAAGTAACTTGTAAGAAACGCGTAAGTAACTTGTAATTAACTAAGTAAGTAATTCGTAGGTAACTAAGTAACTGGTAAGTAATTAAGTAAGTAACTAAGTAAGTAACTTGTAAGTAATTAAGGCGTAACAACTCGTAAGTGACACATTCGATTTATAACCTGTTTTGGTTTTATTGATAACTTCCAGGACTTCATTGTTAAATAATTTAATAAAAGAATATATGTAATAATAGTTTTAAGATTAATTCTTGTAAGGCGGCATCTTAGGAGCTCCACGTGTCCTAAATGACTTCAATCATAAAACAATATATGATTTTAATTCGGTAGATTGCATCAAAGCATTGAATGAAACACGATCTCTTTGTGTCGGCCGAATGACCGAGTGAACCTTATTAATGAACATGAACCCCGCTGGACCCCGCTGAACCCCACCAGACCCCGCCGGACCCCTACCAAGCACCTACCGTGGCTTCTGTTATGATTCAACGCTAGACTGTTAATTGTTATTACTAATTACTAAAGAAATCATCGCTTTTTCAAGCTCACTAATATCCAGAACGAAACTAACAATAAAAAATGGCCGCCAAAAACGTTAAACACCAGCGTTCCGTTAAATTATCTATTTTACACAATACACCATTATCCATGTGGTATTTCGTTTCCCATGAGTATCACAATAGTGACCGGTGACCACTAATTGCTCTCGGAGGCTGCGCTCTGAGATCACATTTAGAAATCATTATCTATCTGGTAATGATGTACTGTGTCTAATAGTTAAAAATAAATACAAGGTCATGAGGAAACCTTCATAAGATTCATATTTTGGAATTTTTGTACCTTGGTTCAAAAGACGTTACTACGTAATTGAAAATTTCTTTCCGTAAAATAACTTTCTTCTTCTTCGAAAAAGTGTTAAAATTTGTCTTAAGAATACAATATTTTATCGCGTTTCATCTTTCTAAAGATTATAAAAAGAAGACCTTTTAAATTGTAATTATAGAGATAAAGGTATATTCTTATAATCCCTAATCAAAATAAATATTATTTGCAGTAAGTATTCCCTCTACAGTTAAGAGTAGGTAAGTTACATATGATTTGACTCAGATACAACAATTATTACAATAAAAAGTAGGTTAATTAAAATTTTAACTTTCATTAAATGATAATAAAAACTTTTTATTATTCTTATGTTGATATCTATTAAGTAATCTCTGGGCAGATGTAAGTCGTGTCTGACCGCAGTCGCCTCTGTTCCGTATCTAAACGTTTTTCCCGAACTCCTCATTATCCATCATCTTGGTCCAATTATTAAGCTGATTTAAATTTTATTTATTCTATGACCTAATTACATTAATTCAAATTAAGCATTAAAGCATAAATATCTAATACAGAGTATTGATATCATGTCTGTTAAAGAAGTACTTAAAAAATTTAAGGGTTTAGAACATACGAAACTATAAAACGGATTTTGATATAACTTGCTTTAGGAGTGGCTAATCTGATTCTACATTTACGAAACTTTTGAACACGATAAAAATTGTATTTATCATAATCATCATATACCCTCTATCTATCTGTATCTATCATCAGGGCTTGGATGGAGTGACCTGGAAAACCCATTCGCTCCAATCATAAACTTGGACCGGACATATACCTTCACAAGTTTTTACCACAAGCGTGTAACGAGGCTGTTTATCAAATAACTTCCCCCCATTTCATAGCCCCCCCCCCCCCAACATTCCATACACAAATGGTCCGCTCATAATTTTTATAGATGATAATATTTCGACGCATCTGATTGATGTTGCAAAGATTATTTAATACAGATGTCCGATTAGATACAGTTAGCGGCTTCTTTGTATCCTGATACTGGTTCCTTGTATGAATGAATACATTTGCAATTTTGAATACGTATACAGATTGGAATGAGTTAAATAGTATTCTTTAACACTGAGTCGTATTCTTTATCACCAATAATGAATAGGTATACAAGATATACGTTTTAATAAACGAATACATATGATCTGTTCAAGTAGACACTACAATTAGTGCCCTTTCAATTAACTAATGTCTTTATTGCGTAAATCTAAATTGAAATCGAAAGACGCAAGATAGCATCCCTTAATGAGACCTCCTGGACGACAGTAAGTATTATTAATGTATCCACATCCACCCCGTGCTAAATTAGGCTTGCTATCATGCAGGTGTCAAGAGAAACAGCGCTGGAACAAAAAAGGTCATCAAGTATAAAACGTGTAGAACACAGCTTATTCTACAGATGTGTCTTTAAATTATATGCTGGAGATAGACGATAGAGAGAATAATCTCATTAAGGTTTTTGAATATTATGTGTTTTTGACGTGTGTTAAGAAAGACTTTTCATCCCTCAAGTAATTCCATGGGTGATAACTCAATTCTACTAGTTTTTTTTGTTTTTTTTTTTAATTTTATATCTAATAATATACAATGTAATTGATAAACGGTAAAAGATAGAGATTATTGACATATTCAACTCCCGTCTTTGACTTATTCTTCATCCATTAAGTAATTCCCTGGGTGATAATTTCTGCTACTCTTTTTGTGTTGATGGACGAAGGTTCCCACTTTTAAGGATCTTCCTGCCTCCATTATAAAAAAAAATACATTTAAAATAATATCAAGAAAAATTTACTAATGATGTATAATAAAAAAAAATATTTATAAATAAAATTGTAAATATTTATAAAATATTTATAAATAAATAAAGACGGGTCTGATATATCTGTAATCTATGACAATAACGCGTTAACGTTAGTTTTTATTATTATGACAATATTAAATCAGAGGGAGGTGCAAGCATGATTTATTGGACTTGTATCGTGCGACCGACTCACTCACTTTACATTCTGAGTTTTATTTTATTGTGACCAATCGCTTACTAACTCTAATCTAATTTTGAGTTTTTGACAGGACGCTTTTGGATTCTCTGAATTTGGTAATAATGACTACAAAGTAATTCATTGATATCATTATTTATTGTTAAATAGAGCACTGGATAGTTTTATTAAGCTATGCAAATAGTTTTTATAGCTTATGGGATAATATAATCTTTGATTGAACTATGTGGCGGTCGTTAACAAAATCAAGGAATTACGTCTGAATTCTCTTAAAAGTTATTGTATGGTTAGCTTCTTGGGCATTTTATATTAACACAACTAAAATTTGAAACATTTCTTTATATTTAAAAAAGAAAATAACAATACAGTTATTTATCTACTTTATTTTCTTTTTAATTTATTTTACAAATACCTTCTTAAAAAATAATTAATATGTCAATACCATCAAAATCATTGTTCATTGACAAACATACAAATAGGCATTAGGGGGATATATCTTTCTATATTTTAACTATATTAATATTGAGATATTTGTTTTCCTCTTTTGAAAGAAATAAATTAAAATTGAAAAAAGAGTCGCAAAATAATTTCCTAGTGATCTCCGTTCTATGTGGAGACTCTACTTATAGAAGTTCTGTAAAAACTATAATGAATTGCACTAAAATAATAATATCATTGGACAAATTACACAAATTGACCAAAGTAAGCAAACTATTTGCTTGTGTTTAGAGTGTTAGATAACGATACAAATACCTACATAGAAATACATATTATAATGTGAATATAATTAATAAACGAACAAACCCAGTAATACAGACATCTATGCTCAGTACATATATGCTCGTCCCTGTCGGCAATCGAACCCGAGCCCCTTTGCGCCGCGATACGTAAGGCGTCTGCACTAACCACTCGACCCATAGGGCGGTTAAATGATAAATATTACAATTTTATATCACGGAACCAGTGAAATGATGATCAGAAAAGTATTTTTCCATTGTCTGTTATTGCTACGTCTGTGCCAGTCATCGGTCAATCACACAGACAAAGAAACGGTCAGACGATTGTCAAACACTCGTTTTGTTCTCACGAGCTTTATGTCTATAATAAGCCTCCTACTGCTTGTACGATTACTTAGAAACGTCTCAAGTACTCATACTTATAAACCATTTTGAACTTTGTTGCAATGACGGAGAATGACTTTTCCCTAAATTGAAATATGTACATACAAAATTTTCATTTCATTACGATTTCCATCAACTTGTCTAAGAAATTGAATATATTTCAACCAATTTCAACCCATAAGGTTATTGTAATACGAATTATTTTACCGTTGCACTATTTTCGACTAAATAGAAATAATAAGTATGTATTGTCTAGTTTATCGCCCACTGTTTTTCTTACTAATTGGGTGAGAAATCAAAATGATGAGCAAATTGTTATCTATACGAGATAATAAAATACGTTGAATGGAACTTATGAGGCAGGAGACTATTGCTACAGAAATAATTAATACTTATAAGTAGGTACTTATACTCGTAGGTAGGTATTATTTTATTTGTAAGTCATATCAATGTTATATAATCAAAAATAATGTTAATAAATACCTATAAACATGTAGTCATGTTAAACTTATTGAAATTTAATTTAATTTGATTGAAATAAACTTAACCCTACTATCAATAATATCATATATATATATATAGGATGCAAATTCACCGAAGCGGGTAGCGATACGATAGCTCAATTGGTAGAGCGACGCAACGGTTTTCAAGAGGTCGCTGGTTCAAATCCCATATCGGTTCATTAAAAAATATCTAATCTAGAACCTTTATATTTTCTATCTATATTTCTATTTATATCTGAAAATAATAACGACTTCCTTACTGTGTCAGTGTAAATTCCAATAAGGCAAAGCAATTAATAAAATTAAAATTATTTAAATGCAATTCTGTAATTTGTCCTTCAATAATGAATGCTATATGGGACACAATGATTTGAAGACAATTATAATATTCAGCAAAGTAAAAACAGGTACCGCGTGACTGATCACTGAGTAGACAATGTTTACCTAATGACATTTGATAAAAAATATATTCTCAGGTACATGAAAATGAAATAAATGTCTGTCATATGAGGGTCTTAAAATCATATAGTCTATAAAGAAATATTCATTATATTTTTTGTATTTTTATTGGTACCTATTTACAAATTGATATTCGAAATGACTACACCGATTTCGATGAGATTCATATATAAATTTTGTAAACTTTTTTTTTCTTAGTAAGTGTAATTTTTAGACCAATATACCTTCTTTACTTTTATAAAAAAAAGAATATAGCAATCGAGCGTTACTTCCCTTAGTAGTTAAATTAAATCTTTTTCTTGCTGCGATAATCTGCTGGTTGCTTCTATATATAAAGAACATCATCAAAATCTTATCCCCAGCCCGTATTACAACACAACCAACGAAGGCTTCAAACAGAAACCTGTGGCAAAAAAGAGAAGACTAATGAACAATCACCGCGAAAGTAGTGTCACATTTCGTGGTATTTTGCACATTAGCCGGCACTATATCGTGTCGTATTACATTCGTTCATTTCCATCCATCCATTTTTTCATTCAATCCATTCAATGATTGAATGGAAGCTGCGGTATTCAGAAAAACAAAGGGGTGAGGGATAAATAAAATAATTAGTTCGAGTGTTGAATCGTTTAACGTTACCAGATATAAGTGATATTTTAAACCCCCTACATCTGGTTTGGTGCAAGTTGGAATTAAGAAAAAAAATACTTTAATTTAATTATGAATAACATATTAACTAACAATGAATACTCTTTAAATATATACTTACCTGGACTATTTCCACGTAAATTTATCGGAATTTGGCGGATGTGAACTGTTGACGCCGCGAGTCCTCCATGCTTCGAGCTCATGAATAGGAACCCCGAATGGATTCGAAACTAGTCGGGTAAAATTCCGATTAATATACGTGAAGTAGCCCTGTAAATATATATTTTAATCACCATCATGGTTCACGAAATTTTCTTCACAAAAATACCCTTTAAACTAAAAAAATAATAGTTTTAAGAGTAAAAAAATACTCTAATTGTTAATTTTATACTTGTTTTCTCCATTTTAACTTAGACCATCCTATATATTATTGTTGTGATGAATTAATTGAACTTTGAATACGGTAAGCGCTAAAATACCGAGCCTATCAAATGTCGTTTAGTGTTTAAGGAACGGAAACGATCCGACTTTTTCTTTTGCTTCGACATTGATGGATTGTACTCTCCGTAGGGTTCCGTAGATAATACTAATAACTTATCAATATAATAAATCTTATAATACATACATAACATATTTCAGTTTCAAATAGTATTATTATTACGACGTTATATTCCATCTCTTATCTCTTCTCAGTATCTTGTAAGTTGTAAGTAGTGTATGTAAATGATCACTTTAAGCATGTGTGCGGAACCATGCGCTGGCGCAGCTCAGACGCATAAATTAACGTGTATTAATGCTCTAAAGAGATTAGTGTTAAGTCGTTGTGATCAGTAAGTATTTGTATTTAAGATTTGACGACTTACATCATATTTTATAGAAAGTTAAAAAGAGAATTATAACACTAGTGAAACTTTAATAAAAGATCATTTAAGATTTAGAAATACATAAATTAATTATTTGTAGTATAATTATATTCAGTAGGTTTACAATACTTTAGAGTTAATAATACAGTGCATGGTTTAATTACATATAATTTATATAGTTTTTAGGTCTCCTATATATATATATTTTAATGGGTAAATAATACAGAATGCGTAAGGTCTTGCTTAGTTAAATCTGTGTATGTATGTATGCGTGGGTTTTATACTTACACCCATAAAATTGTTTCTTGTCATATAAATGTAATAAAAATAAAATGAAACTGTAAAATATATAGGAATTGTGGTTCTTCAAATAACTGTTTATTTATAATTCATTATCATCGCAAAACACGATATTTTATAACTGAAAAATTATATACAACGTTCCATTAAAGTTGTAGGTACATACCATTTGAAAAATTATATACAGTTATATATAATAGATTATTATTATAGTTCTATATGCAAGCCTATCTATATCCCCAATTTCAAAATAATATCTCTTTTAATCAAGTATCTGGAAGAGATCTCTTTTAAGAGTTACGTAATCCTCTGTATCTTGAATAACAAACATACTTTGTTATTTTAATGTTTGGTACATAAAAACAGACAAAACAGACAAACATATCATTCGTGTGATTATGATATTGATATTTTTTCTTAAGATTTAGCTCCTCTCTTCTTCTACATTTACTTCACCCCTTTCTCCTCTCCCTTATTTTACATAACTCTAAGATGCTATTTTAGATAAATCTTATATTTATTAGAGTCAAGTTAATGTCAATTTTTTTTTTATTCCAAACAGGCCTACATTGCACTTATGCATGTCAGACTCTACTTGAACGGTTCCAAAGGATCTATGAAGTAGAACCGACAAGAAACTCCATGGATACTCTTTTAATCTGGATAAAAATTAAATTCTGGATATTCTATTTCTATTTTTGAAATGTTACGATGAAAGTGCCGAAGTATTATATTTTTGTATATATATTATATGTATGTATGTGCATGTATATCTATGAATATTGTGTAAATGTATAGGTATATCTAATATGTAGGTCTAATATTGAATATATAGGTTACTACAATCGTTAGATTGTAGTCTTGTATTTTTTATAACTTTATCTTTAATATATTATATAACTTTATCTTTAATTATTTATATATATTAAAGGTTGTCTGTCTGTAAAAGTTCGTTTTAGCACTAAGACCGCTTTTGAGCATTTTTTTTTGTTTTGCGTGCTATAAATATAAAGACTTAATCTATATGTTACTATTAGTACAAAAAAAATATATAATTGTATGATATAGTCACATTAATTACGTCAGATCACAACAGATCTGACCGCAGTTTCTATCAATCATTGCTTTTCTCACCAGTGACAGTTAATATTGCTATTGAAGTGGTACAAGAAGTCTTTGATAGCGAACTACGGCTGAATTTATATTAATATTTCATTAAAACGAAACATGGCTATTATATATATATATATATATATATATATATATATATATATATATATATATATATATTTATAGATATTTTCAAATATAATTTCGATTGTGGCTTTTTTAATATTCTTCTATACTACACCGTTAGAAATCTTGGTTAGTATTTTCGAAAAAACTTTTATAAATGAAGTCTAAAGTCTTTATCACTGTCCCGATAAAGACGATCATATATAGAATGCTTAATTCGCCGAAACGGGTATCGATACGGTAGTTTAATTCGTAGAGCGACAAGACGGTTTCTCAGAGGTCGCGGGTTCGAATGCCCGAATGGGTTTATTTTTCATCCTATATTTATTTCAGTTTAATAACATAGATGTTTAAAGATGTTTTTCAACATTATATTATTTTCTGTAAAATACAGAAGAAATATAATTAAGTATTAGAATGTCAAAACGTTATCTTTTGCCTTGGACCACACTCCTCGCATTGAAAGCCAGGCATCAGTGGTTCTTGAAAGGCTACCCAGGTGGCATTATGATCTCAATGAAGCCAGGATCCCTAGATAATGACGATGATTTCGTCAGTGAAAGGAATCTCCAGAGGCTGTGATGAAAGACTCTAATGTGTATGAGATGTGTTGACTTTTATTTATCTTTATGTTATCTTTATCTTTTATCCTTTTCTCCATGCATTTGTTACTTAATAAGATCCACTTTTTATATATTCAGACCACAGATCCTTTCAGTTCGATTAAAAAATAGTTCTAGTAACAACACATGATTTTTCGGAGTACTTATTTATATTTTTATTAAATTCTATTAAATGTTGTAATTTTCTTATAACACTAATATTAGTTTAATTAAAAGTAATATTTTTGATATTTCCATATTAGAAGTTTTTATTGTTTGATTCAAAATCTCAACAAACAAATCAGCAACCCAAAAAATCTTTACAAACGACTCCACCACAATCGAGAAATCGATTAATCGCCTGTGTTCGCGGTTAATTCTACGACCCTTACCCTCCCCTGTACCATGACGCCATGAATATTATCCACAGATACTCCCTTACTCTTCTCTACGATATAAACGACAAGAGATAGAGAAGTTCCATCGTTTTTGTGTCGAGTTGTTTGAACCTCAGTAGCGGTTTCACACCCTCCAGTAAGGGTGCGACTTGAAGCACTTTGTCATGGATTAGTGTTCCGTATATTTGTCGGAAGTGACGAACTGATTGACCCACAGTGGACAGAGCAAACACAATGTGCCGATATTAGAACCTTAATAGATTCCATATTTGATCGGGACTATTTTCATTGAGGCCATAACTAGAAGGTTTTTATTGTATTTTATTTACACGTCATAAAATACTTACTATAACATACAATAGCAAAAGATAATGCCATAACATAATTTAAAAAAAACAATTTCAAACAACAAACACTAAAACAAAACCGCTCATAATATATAACAAAAACAAACAAACACTAAAACAATAAATGTTGACAAAATGAGCAACTGTTAGCGACGGTTCCATTACTAAGACAATGGCCCTCAACACCCTCCTTTATTGAAGAGTTGTGTTTTAAATAGTTGTGTAGAGGACATTGTATTATTGACAGCTGGTGTTTGTTCAGTTTTGTTATAAGAATTTATTGTATTGTTATTTCTTTTTATAACAATTCAGAAATATTTTCTTATTTATTATTATTGACTGACCAGATGTTATATATTATAATGATAAAAGTTTATTACTATTATAATTGGAGTACCTATTAGTAATTCCGAATATATCGTGATACTAAGTTAGATGTGGTAAGGTGCCAATTTGTTTTGTGTTGTTTTGTTTTGTTGTTTATTCTATAATAATTTGTAACATTATATAAATTATATTAAAATAATTAGGAGGAAGATTTTAATATGCTCGGCTCTATACCTAATTCAATCGTTATAAATATCCTTTACCTACATGTCAACTGTTTTACATGCATAAGCTGTTGTTAGAAGCTCGTTCTAAATTATATTTTTTGACGATTTTTGCATAATTAACTTATTAAGTACCTATGTGCCAATTAGATTCTAAAGCTTTGTTTAGTTTATATCCGCCTTCTCTTGGGAAACGCCTTGATTCTTGAATTACCAGTGCTCAAATTAATGTTATGGGTAACATTTTTAGATCTGTCAGGTAATTAGCCATATAAAATCTAGTGTTTCACTCTCCTGGCGCTCAACTCTTCTGTTTGTGGAAAAAAAATATTTTACATTGACGGATTAAACTTATAAATTTGATAATTTTAGTTTGATTCAAAGTTTCTTTCTTCATGAAATTAAAAAATGTTTAGATACAACTTCATATTTTTGAAAAACAAATCAGATGTCCTGGTAATGGATCAAAGTATACAGTTTTTGGAGAGATCAAACTATCTCTCTTATAAATATATAAATACATATAATAAATTAGACGATACAATTTATTAGCACGCAATTACACAACGATTTAGATATTTTTTCTGATATCTAAACCCGTTTTGCAGCACATGAGGTCCGATCCAAATCTAAACCTAAGATGTCACAGACAAACAAACACATTCTTAAATGGATATATTTTAGATAACGTATAATGATATATAAATATTATCTTTAATTAAGATTGACAGAAACCTCAATTTCAATACTATCTACGGATCATACTCATATTATTATTACACCCTTTACTATTTTCGGGACCAAAAACTCTGAACTAAACAATAACTCTGTTCCTAATTAGCAGGACTTAAAACAACTTACCTATTAATGATATCTTCAAAGCAACGAACATCAAGACAAAATACTGCATTAAATTTTCATTCGACCGTCCACTCGACCCTTCTTGATCCTAGGATTTATATGTAGTATATCCTACTCACTTTGCCGCTAGCTGAGGGAAGGAGATGGGTGATTTTATTAAAATTGTATGCGTAGTTTGTAGATAAAATTGAATATTCAAAAAGGTGTTAGCGAAATCTCGGCTATTCTAGTCATCTTGAATGAACTCCGTGTCCGTATTAAGTGTGCGCAAGCGAATTCATAGCATTTACATTGTTATTAGTGTGCAATCATTAGTTATATGTGGTGACAATTATAAAGCCATGGCTTTATTGAAAGTATAAAAATAAAAACAGAATAATGATCCACAATCGAACAAGATTTAAAAAGTATTTGCACACGTAATAGAGTTCTTAAAGGTGAGTTTTCCCAAAAGATAATTAAATTTCCACCCCTGAGGATGACGGGTCCTCTAAAAGACCACTTTTGACCTCTTCCAGGGTAATCGGTTTAGAGTTGTTTTTAAATTCATTTTAGTAAAACTTTTTTGTTAGAGAATCTGATTTGTATTTCCTATACTTATCGCATTATAATACGTTATATTATTATAATAATACATAAAAAAAAAAACAGCCAATAGTTTTCACAAGTCAGAGATAAAAAATCTATAAATATTTTTAAAGTCGGTTCGCTGGGATTGAACTGATCACTCGAATAAGCACCCCAACCACTGAGCTATCACGACCACGTAACATTATAATCCTCAATTCGGGCTCCCCGCAGTGTCCATGACATATATTGACTGGACGCCGGGGAGAAAACTGACATTGACGTATTTGTAAGGTTTAATTATTTTGACAACTATATTTGATTACATACAAAATGTTTTAAATTGAGATGTTAATGTTGCAACAGAAGAAAACTTTTTAAGAATCTCTAATATCTTAGAAGTTTTTGTTGAACAACTGTGAAATTTATCATCATTTCTTGTTTATTATTTTTTAATTCATACTTGTATACCCTTTTTTCCAGGTAAAACCAATAATTCATATCTTTTTATGTTGAAGAAGTGAAGATCCAATAGTTAATAGATTATTAACATGAGATTATTAGATTAGATTATGAAGATTAAGATATTTTTTTTAAATAATATTCGTTTTTGAGCTAATTTGTCGAGCTAACTTAAGTATTGAGCAGGGGTTTAGGTTTCGGATACGGAAAATAAAGACACACAGAAGCAACTAAAGGCGATCCAGATTAGATTTTCCCAAAAGGTAGGCATGGCATAGTTTCTAAATGCCATGCTAAACCATGCTAATTTAAATCCTATCGGGCCTTCCACCGCTTTAGTTGAGAGCCAAGGAGAATTCGATAGTCAAGATCCTTTATCTCGAGTATCTAAATCTCCCTGGCTTCGTTAGTGATGTGCTCTAAAGGTTCCTTAACTGTTAGAGCACATCACTAACGAATCAGACTAAAGCGAAACGAGCGTTTAGTCTGAAGCAAGAATATCCCGTCCAAACATGAAATCTAGATACCACAATCATTAAAGTACATCAGATACAGAGAAAACTCATTTTTATCAATGAAAGTGAAATACAGTTTGATAGAGCAAACCTACCCTTGGTTTGCTCTATAGAACTGGGATGACGGCAGGGAATTCTGATTCCGTAAGTTCCGTTGGCCACTGCTTGGTCTTTTAAGTCTAGATATAGATCAAGGCGCACATTTGTGTTTTCGGGAAAGAACGATTTGGCCAGCTAGTTAAGGAATTAGCCCTTAACAAGGAAGAAAGCAGAGTATGATGTGTTCTCAGAATTACATTTGCGAATAAAAATCTGAGGGAAGATATTATAGAACAACGGCGGTCACCAGAATATGCATGGCGGGCGTCAAGGAAGCATATAAACATTTTCAGCCTCAAACTTGACACAATAGTGACTCTAATCCTTAGCGGACACGGAGAATTTGCTAGCTACCTGAACTAGTTTAAACTGAAGTACAAACCTGAATGCAAATGCGGTATCAACGCTGACTAAAATGTTATTCACATTTTGACTGAATGTCGAAGGTTCCTAAAACAGAGAAACGACTCAGAAATGGGTGAAAATAATCAAAATACATACAATTCACGCTTTATAAAAAAAAAACAAGATAACAAGTGATATATTCATGATGTGCTAGAGGAAAATTGGAAACATAATAATTAAGGAGAACAAGATGAAATGACTGATAACAGATTCAAATACGACTCCTCTTTCAATTTCTTCATGTTCTGATATTCTGATGCTTCAGTGTAATTTCAATATTCTTAAAGACTCGTCTTTAGAGGAAGATAAGATGGTGTTATTAAATAAATTATAATAGAAATTAAGTGGCTGCTTTCGAAAATCTTAATAGATGTCACCACCGGTCCGATAAAGATAATCATGTATAAAATGCTTAATTCGCCTTGGTAAGTAACGATAACGCTAGAGCGACGAAACGGTTTCCCAAAGGTCGCGGGTTCGAATCATTGTCTATAATGGTTTATGTTCATTCTATATTTAACATAGCTATATTCACATGTTTACACATATTGAACATTTTTTTTTAACCATAATTTATCTGAATTATTGAAACCCGGAATTATAGTACCATTCTAAACACCAAGAATGGAAACATAACCTCCCAACAGCACGGATAAAAGACACAACTAAATAATGCCATTGAATTGATTTGAGATGTTTGAAACAAAAAGGCATACCACTTTGTGTCTTTGGTTACAAAAGTCATCAACACTGAAGAACTTAACTGACATGCCTGCTAAAAACCAACAGATGCCTTAGTGTGCTGTCACGGAACAGGTTTCCTAGATCCAGACTAGATAAATATCTTAGATCCTACGTTATTCCTAATAACAATTTTGGTTGGTGTAATGAAGTGACAATGAATTAACGGATACTACAAAGTTTTCTGTAAGGTCTAGCAAAAGAGAAACAAGTTGAAGTCAGACAGCAAGTAACAGAAAGTCAGTGAAGTATTAATTATGTTCCGCAGCTTTGAACACTCTTATCTGCACTTGCGTATAATTTTTTCGCGTCTACTTTATTAAGATAACGGAATTTTATAGGGTTGTCACTTTATTAAATTATATTACACATTTTATAATTTTTTTTTATTATATCATTAATTCAATTATAAAATTATGACTTATTTATTAAATCATATTCATAAATACCGACATAATGCTTATGTACCTTTTAATATATTTTTTTTCAAATATACCAAACGGTTCTGAATGAATTTTAGTGATAGATTGAGTTCGCATCTAAAAAAGAAACCTACGATATTTTTTCAAAACTCATTTTCAGAACAAAACAAATGTTCAGATAATCATAACTATACTTCAATTATTAATCAGAATCAGGCCCGAATATAGAATAAGTAGCGAGGAGTTACTCTTATTTAACTTAAATTAATCCAAAACAAAATGTCTTATCAGACTACCCTGGCACAAATAATATTGTAACATTGCAGTTTATAAATATATATTTACAGAAACAGATACGGTTTTTTGCAAACTAAGAAAATTAACATTAATGTGTTCTATCTACTGTTTATTGATGATGAGAGAATTAAAATCTTTGCCAATAGAGTAGAGCTTGTCACTAGAGCGTCCTCTTACGTTATGCTGTACTCTGGTCTGTGAACTCCTACTTGTGGCTGTGACCCTAGTACAAGTTTTGACTTTACGAAAACATTAACCAAATCCAATCCAATCCAAACAAAACATAGAATTATTACAATACATTATTTTTAGAATTATTACATAAATCAAAATCTATTAACATATTTAAATACATATATTTATCATAAGTTATTTAGGATGAGTTATCTTATGATCTTAAATAACTTAGGATACATATAATTTTTAACGGATTTTTTTTTTATAACGTCAATAGATTTTATTTTATAGAGTGTATTATAATAATTCTGTTTTTAATTTACGATTTGGTAAACTATCATAGTTTACGTAATGTCAAAATTCGTACTAGAGTTACAGGTGTCCTGCAAAATATCGGTAAATAGAAGTGTAATTAATTCCAAAGCTGTACTTACAAGTATATAGTAAGAAACAACATATTTGTAAACGCGGTAAAACAAACGAGCTGATAATAGCTACGGCTCTTTGACAAAATATGAAGCCGCCGATGTAAAGCCGAGCGAACCGAGAACATCTGATAGCCGTAAGTAAAATACCTTCACTAGAATATTTATAGTCTTCAGAAATTATCTCTTGTAGAACCAAAATGGATAAAAAAGGTTTTTATATTGTGTAACCGTAGAAAATTACAAATTATTCATACTTTTATTATTTTACATTATATTTATTATTAAATATTATCTGTTAAAGTCACATAAAACGTGCAGGAAAAATACAAAAGATATGTCATAAAAACTTTTAAAACTATATTTATTGTATTAGAATCAATTAAAAAAATTACTTCAATGACTGAAATAACAAAAACTTACGTCAAAACTTCCAGGTCTGTTTGATCTAAGGGTAATTTTTTTGCGAAACGGAATTTTATAAATATGTATTTGGAATCAGCTATTTTTTCTGATTCGCTTTATAACTCCATTTCGCAAAAAATGTCGCTTAGCACAAATAGACCTGTAACTGTCAATATAGAATATGTCGGTACCTACATCTATCATAATAGCCTATCTGTGACACACACGAAAGTTTGCCGTCAAAGATAAAAATCATATACTTATTATATTATATAAGAATAATAGTTCAGTTTATTAACATTTGTAATGACAAATATACTTTAAATGTCTGTACATTGTGTTGTGTTATTATATAAATTTTATTTTGTTTATTAAATTAATTATCAAGTGTTAAGTCTCACTTATGTATATAACTGTAATTATTTATAGGTTTTTTAATTAATGATATATAAAACAAATCCTACTTTTATGTTGTTACTTTGATATCCATCAAAATGTTTTTAAATTTATTCATATATGTACTGTGGGTATTACTTCATTATGCTTCTGTCTTTTATTTTAAACTGTTACTTAGAAAAAGTAGCCCTTTATGTCTTTACTGTCGTTACATACATACAATACAATTATAACAATGGATATTTGTTATGAATGCTTTGTAGGTGATATTTTTTATAAAAGTAACATTTTTGTAACGCAGCTTGCGAGAATATGCAATTTTATTAACATATTTCCCTAACAGTACCCACTAAAAAGGTATTTTCAAATGTTTGTTTTTTGTTTTAATTTACAAAGAAATATTTTTTATTGAGTTAACAGCTATTGAAGAGCGATTATAACTAAAAAAAAACAAAAAGGTCGACCGTATAGTGTATTCTAATGGAATTATTAATTTTTCAAATTAAATGTCTTTTGGTTCATATAAATTCCTAAAAAATTAAAAGGAAATATTTGAAACATGTAAGACGTGACATGGATACAGAATAATAAAATGAGGGTCGCAGGTTCGAGTGCTGGTCGTGTTTATGCGTTTTTTATATTATTTTTTTTTATTGTACATTTTTATGACATGTCTGACCTGATGTTTGTGATAGATAGGTACTAAATAATATATATAATGTTTTTTAATAAACATACTGCTTTTCGTTTTATCCTTTAAATAGAAATAAATGAATAAGTGTTAACAAAAAATTTATAATAATTGCGAAAATTACCAATGTCTTAAAAATATATGATTTTGTAGTTTACGTAGGTACCTACTAACTACCTATAATTGCCAGTTTTAGAGGTGTATATATATTAAGGTATGTGCGATTAAAGATATATATATATTAAAAATGCATTCTGATAAGACTTCCTAAGCAATAATTATTTAAGTAAAAAGTATATGAACAAAAGGATTATTATTATTATATTATTAGCTATGTAATAAAAGAAAATGCCAAAAAAATATATTTACAATATATTTGAAGTGAAGACCATTTAAGAAAGCATATTATTTTTTTTTGGTTTTATATTCTATGAAATTTTCATTTGATTACAAATGATTTATTTGAGTTAAAAATAACTATATAGATGCAGTTAAATATCCTCGGTCGGTGTTCGGTTATTGATTCGTAACAACAAAACAAACACACAACTAAATGGAAGCGCTTCGGATTAAGCTGTATCCTCGCTTGACGTGTGGTCTAAGTTATAAAAGATATTCTAATATAATGTATAATATGACTATTAATTAGTTTGAGAATTATTTTACCTTATACCTTGGACGAAGATTCTAATCGCGTGGGCATCTAAATATTGATGATTGGATCGGTCTTCTTTCATAGTACATAACTGCAGGTGGAACAGAAAGCTGGTTACAGAATGATGAAAAGAACTCAATCTGCTTTCTTCTGGACTAAATGGAATAATCAAAGCCGTTTGATTTTGATCATTCCATTTAGTGGAGAAGTTTATCTCTTCTCATAAATTTCATTGTCATTATTATATAAATATAGAATGAAAAATTCAATGTCATTGCACTTATGAAAAGTCAAACTCTACTTGCGCGGTTGCAAAGGGTAGGTTCATGAGAAAAGTAAGAAACGTAAGAAACTAAAACTAAGAAAAGATAAGAAAATAACTCAATCTGCTTTCTACAACCTCTTTATTATACTAAAAATATCGCTAAAAAACAGTTCCCATTGACAAAAGTATATACTAACATATCGCAATAATATCAACTAATCGCTAAATCCTACAAGATGGTGTCCTTACGCACTGACAGTGTCTATATATCAAGCCTGCGCGTAACAGCGGCGCCTGCGCACGCCAATTTATTACAGCACTAACCTTTAATTTGGACATAATTTAATTTGAACACGCTCTGCCTCTTAATTATGATATCTCGGGAAGTCTGTATGATTTGACTTATGATCTAGTATCTACTCCTACGTACGACTTTCAAGAACGATTTATATACAAAATAACAATTGTTTTAAGATAAAATAAAAATACCTTTCTTTCAACTTTATAATATCCTTTATGTATACATTCGATTCTTTTTTTAACCGTTTTTTATATTCTTTCTCGCAGCTGAAAGGAAATTAAAATCAAAAGTAATGTAATTTGCCTTCCTTTCTCCGTGGCGTGCAAAATCAAAAAGTTAATTTGTCAAAAGCAATCGCAGGTAGGTACCCGTCGAATTACATATCGCGTGAACAATTCATAATTAAGTTCTGTCACTGTATTCAGATTCGACTTATAAGGTATTATTACTTTTCAAATGCAACTTAAACATATAATATATATTCCATACCTACAATCACTCAAATTTTAAAGGCAACGATTACGAAGCTACTTACAATCGTTATTCAGCCCATACGTAGTGGATATTACCAAATACAATTAATATGACAAAACAAAACATCTAAGTGGAACAAGTACCGACACTTCTACCGAACGAGGTCTTGCCATATTGGATCAGCAAAAAAACACCAACTCAGCCATACCGTAATTGTGTGGCAATTTTATTCACCAGATATAATTATTCGTACTGTACAAATGGAGTTATTTAAGAACTTGTGCATAATAATTGTGCATTTTTAGAACTGTGTCTCATTAATTTTAATAATTAATCTTCAAATTATGTTCATGGATGTCAAAACGTTTATAATTGATCTCAAATAAGACAGATACAAAGTACACCCAGAGTTGGAACTACAATCTATGGACTACACAAAGGATTAAAGTTTGGGAATCGAACCTTCAACTTTTGGTTCAACAATCAATTATAGAAACCAATACACCAACAGGTCGTCATAAAAAAAAAACAAAATAAGACATCATGCAGATAACTGATACAAAGTACACCCAGAGTCGGAATATCAATCTATGGACTACAAAAAGAATTATCGTGTGAGAATCGAACGTACAAACTTAGGTTCAAACGTCAGAGACACTAATCACTACACCAACAGATCGTCATATAAATCATCATGTAGATAAAACCTCCCAAGTTACAACTATCACATACTAAACCATTCACGCTTCTGTCACGGTCCCACAAATAAGCCAGTTTTTCGACCTTAAATACGTACAGATCGCAATCGTTCTACATCCAGCCTGCACATTAATTAATTAACAGCCTATTATCTCGGTTCTTATTATCTCTTTAGTATTTCGCCTTTCTTAACACCGCTCTTTGTTATCATTGACCATCGCAAAAAGTGGTATCGCGCCGCCAAAAGCTGATACTAACATAGCTGCTGAGGAATCTGTAGGAACCCCTGCGCTCATTAACGCTTCTCGTGCGCTATTCCTACCTATTTTAAAACCTTTTATCTGCCACCACAATTTCACCCAAAATCCAATCTTAATAACTTCAAGTAGAGTTTAATATTCAATGTCCTATTTCAATTATATTTTGAGAACAAAAGATCTTAAGTAATAGTATTTTTAAGCCCAGCTCTAAAGTGCGTTTAGGGCATATTTTTGAAAAGTAAATGTGATGACACTAAAGTCTATATAAAGATAACAAACATTTCTGTTTCCTCAACAAGGTCTTAAATGTATAATAATATTAAACAAATTATTAGTTTATGACATTTAAAATAAGGTCGTATTTTCTGTGTCAGATCACGAACAGAAACCCTTTACTGGAGGAAGAGAGAATCCATACGCGATTAGTGTTTTTGCCTCAGCTGCGTAATTAGGGACTATCGGCGGTGTGTATGAAGACATAAATAAAAGGAACACGCCAGAACTAACTGCTCCTGGTACGTGGACATACTTACACCAGAACCTTATTCTACTGATAATAAAGTCGAAATTCCTCGTTAAACGTACTTGGAATTGCGATCGATCAGATATATCTGTCTCGGTGAATGTCGGAAAAACTTGAGATTTTTAACCTGCAAATAAACAGGGCTATTAATATCGGTTTAAAAACAATGAAAACTTAAAAAATGTTCATAGTTTGATGAAGAGTTGTTACGGGTTAGGACAGGATTATTAATTTCACATGTCAATATATTTATAATATATTTCTTCGTTATGTTAGCAAATCACTATTCCTTGATATTATGTACTGTCATAGAACAATTATAAGCAAGGAGGATCAAGTATTGTAAGTCATCTATACATATAAATAAAATTGATGTGTCGGTTTGTAATTCTGAACTAATATATTTTGAGTAAATGTAATACAGTAGGTACTTACATATTTTTTTTGTCTCTCTGCCTATTTGTTCCTTCTAATCTCTTTCTGGACAGACATTTTAACATTTAACAGAACAGGACTTACACTGACGGATAGCTGATGTTATATGGAATAACTTAGATACTTTTAAATAAGAAAAATATTCTCAAAAAATGAGAACAATTTCTCATTCAAATAGAGGAGGTGAATATCAAAACGAAGTCGCGACTACAGTTAGTTTATTAATAAAGCATTTCAAGCTAGCCTTCTTCTTGCTCAACCGCTGCGCCTGCGCAGTTTCTCAAGTGACAAGAAAATAAATTGGATCCAATTTAGTGTTGTTGCTATATATACAAAGAGTTACTGTATATATGCTAATTAGGTAAAAATAATGAGTATGATAGCTGCTATAGAGAGCTTACCGATCTTATCAACCATTTTAATATCGTGTCAGCAGATTGAAGAAGATCAAATTAACGAAGTATGAATGTGTGTGTGAGATTCACACAGTCACGCCAACTGACTCGTGATACACAATTAATTTTCGTTTTTACACAAATATGCATACAGTTATTTAAATTAGCTTTATTTATTGGTTTACTTTGCAACATTATCAGCAACATCTTAATCTTGCTTTCGCGTTTATAGAACTTTCTACTTTCTATTTATCGATAATAATTTCTCATTATGCAAGGACATTCCTGTGTATTCCGAACAAATAATTAACTATAAATATCCGTATAACATAACAATGGCAAGTGATCAGCACACAATGAAACCGAGAACATAATTTTATTGAATTATAAATACAACTGTAACAAGTCCGCATTATAATGAGTGAATGATCACTCTCGATGCAATGAAGGAAATTTTATTTGCAAGTAAACGGACTGTACGATACGATAACGATGATTATGTTGTTGCCGTTCCGAAAACATTAATATGAATCGTTTATTGATTTAAATCTAACTATGAATTTAGTTTACTATCAATCAGCTCGGTATTTATAAATATTTGTGTTTTGAGTCCACATTGAAATATCGTCAAATTATTTTTCTTTAGAGTATTCATAAAAGTTTAATTAATTTATTAAATTAATTAGCGGTTTTTAAAAAATATATTTGCTTTTTGAAAGAATGTATTTTCAAAGATTTTATTTTTCTTTAACAAGAAAGTTTACCAAGAAAAATATAACAGAAAAAATAACTGAAATACTGTTAAAGATTATAATGTTCGGACTACACCCATTGCTATTGATTTTTTTCTCTGGTCGTTATTGAGGTGAAATTTCCGGAACATGATCGGAACACGCCGTGCGATCACTTACGGTACTTGATTCAAACACGTTGATACTGTGAGGAGTCTGTTTTGTTGGTTCCACGACGGAACTCGGAACACCACCTAACAGCAGCTGATTAATCTAACAAAATCTAATCTTACAAAAAGTATTCGATTGCTAAAATTTCTTGACAATATTTGAAATAAAACTTCAAGGTGGATGTTAAATTAAATGAAGTATTTTATTGCGAAGTATTTAGCAATTTTTTGATAACAAAAACGATCGAGTGCTTGCTCAACTGAGAGAAATAATATAAATTTATTTAATAACAGCTATATAAAACCCAACATAGCTACTATATACTCCTAGTAAAAGGGAATGTCAACATCTTAGCCATTTTAAAGGTTTTGAAGGGTCAATACAGTGGATGCGTGTAGACATGGGTGATAATGTCAGAGTTCAAGCGTGGCAGGTCCCATGGTGGTAACGCGGAGAAGGATCGTCTCCGGGCCATATCCAAACGGCTATTAGCGTTATTCTCTCACAGTTCTTGGTGACCTTAGCCAGACGCCCGTCCCGCTGTTGCACCCGGGTAATGTCACCTTGGGCTGTTTCCAAGGGTTGCGTCTAATCTCTAAAAATAACTTCTACATATCAATGACATGTTGGTTATTCCCAACGTTTATTGTTATGTGGATGACAGCATGGGCGATGCTGAGAACTCTGGTCATGTAGGACTCTCTCAGGATAGCATTAAGGATAATTTTGGGCATGTTTTTCAAAGGACGTTTCAAAGGACGCTTTTCAAGAAACCTTCCTTCCTGAAGAAACATGCCTCGCCAAGTATCGGAGAAGTGAACCTGGATATTTAAAACGATGGCCACTTTCATGATTACTTGTAGAACAAAACCAAGTTGTTCTAGAAGAAATTGGAAGTGATGATGTTTATGATGATGATCAGAGCAAGGCAGTATTTTACATCGAAGACCAAAGACTTGCGGTTTATAAAACCCAAGTCTGACCACACATGGACTCCTGTTCTCTATTCACCTCTGTAACTGCTTCTACTATTTGATCGCGTGTAACGATGAGCTAAGACTCTATCACGGAGTGTGTTCAATAGAGAGAAAAACCACACCATAAAAACGTTTATCAGCTCCAGACACGCAACTGGAGTTAACTCCTTATGAATAATTATTGTATGATTTTCATCATGTTAGTCACTATTTTCAAATATCGCTCTAATGGGTGTCTCTCTATTACAAAGGATGTCAATTTAACAGTTTTCATAACAAGAAGATATCACTTTATTCATATTTTCAACATTAATACTTAAATTATATAAAAACATTACATGGTTGGGTGATTTTTTTCACTATTATTAACGTATTTAAATTTTTAATAGCATCATCATTTTTAGGGTTCCCAAAGGCAACCCTATTACTAAGACTCCGCTGTTAGTTGGTCCGTTCGTCTGTCAAGCTGCATCTCATGTACCATGATAGCTAGACAGTTCGAATTATTACAAATTATGTATTTAAAAGTCCGGCTCGCACTTGGCTGATTTTTTGTAAAATACAGTGACGTTAGTGGAAACCTTGAATATATCGAATCAATGGTTGTACCATGTCCAGACATCCCCAGTATACTACTAGAAACTAATTAAAAATGAAGTATGAATTGAAATATTCAAATTACCGTGAAGAATATATACAACATACATAATTCTAAAGTGAAAGGTAAGCAAGAGACGATAAAACATCAATGTTTCACATGATTTCATTCCCATACTTTATATACCTACCATCCTTATATCTTAAGTAGGAAACTGTAAAAAAAGGGCCATTCCAATAATACTTATATTACTTTTAATTAACAATAAATATAGGTACTAATACGAATAACTGAATATTAATACTAGACTAATGAGATATTTAACACGATAGATAATTAAGACGGACAGACAGAACGACGGACAGATGGACAACGTAGTCTTAGTAATAGGGTTTCGTTTTCACCTTTAGGTACGGAACCGTAAAAAAAATTTTAAACCAAAATCTATTTCTTTAAAGAATGATTAAATATCCACTACATCTAATGTCACATAAAAAGTATTTAAAATTATAATACTATTATTTTTATTTTATTTTTCTTATCTTAACTAATAATCCTGTTTTATCAAAGACTAGACATAAGACTATAACCACAGTATTTAGTACTTAGAATAGCAATTCAATTAACCTTAGGTATGAATCATATTTCTCGCCTCAAAGACCCTTATTAATAACAGATGAGATGTGAATGTATTGAAAGAAGTAAATGGTTTTTTTTTTTTTTTTGTAATGTATTCATGGTTAGGTATACCTTATGGTCTCTGAGTGCAATGGTTTTTGTGAAACGCCTTAATTGAGTTCTAATTTGTCATTTGAAATTGTCTTTAAACATAGCCATCACATGATTTTGTATGAAAAAAATAATGTACTCATTGTTCTAAGTTTGATTTATATTATACTACTTTACTTTCTGAAAATCCAATAGAAACACATTTATTATATTGGTAAAGTAAATACGGAACATTAACACTAAGTTATGCTAGATATATAATAAATAGATTCAAAACACACAAATACAAATAGATTTTAATATTGAATTTAGAGGATAGAATAACTCCGCTGACGCGCATCGGCAGTATTATTGCTAATTATTCCTCATAATTCATCAATACTGTAATTATACATGCGCCTGCGCCGCTTGCTGTGCTCTTTTCCTTATCTAATTGTTTCTTACTTTTTTTATTGGTACTATTCGTGTTAATGCCTCGTTTTAAATGATATATATCTACACTATACGTCACAACGACCAGATTTACATTGGAATTTTCATTAAAATCTGTAGTTATTCTAACATTTTAATACGATATGTTTTGTTAATCTCTCTAAAAGTTTATGCAGTTGGAAAGAGCTTATGGGTCAATATATTTCTTTGTTTCAACAACTGGGTTACTGACCTCACGTAATAAAATGTACATAACTTAACTTAAAGACTATCAACAACTATAAAAAGTCATTATAAGTGACAGTTATTATATCTTCAGCATTACCATATATGGGTCCTATATAATGCCGCTGGTAATATTTTATATGTTATGAATATCTATCGCTTTATTTGTTATCATTCGTTTTAAAAGTATTACTTAATTTTAAAGTTCATGTAGTTTGGTTCTAACAATATGTTAATAAAGTTTGTGCATAAGGTTTACCTAATCTTTGAAACTATAACTGATTTATAACATATATTTATTACGTTATTATTTATAAACCTACTCGTGTAGACAATAACATAGTAAATCAAAGATTACGATTACGGTCGAATGAATTCAATACTACGAATTTCCTTCCTCACCTCATCTAGCCGCAGACAGAGCTCTACGTAGCAGTACGTAAGCAACCATATTGAAAACTATTTATAATTACAATAATGGCATTTACATTATTACCATATTTAAATATTTGAATAATTAATTATGTTTTTTTTTATTTTGTTGTTATACATATTTATAAGACTTTACAGATTAAGCAGACATATTTGGAAAGCTAGTTTTTTGTTTCGATTATTAAAATGGATAAATTACTTATTTTTTAATGGTTAACCTTTTACTTTTTATCGCATAATATTTTTTTTAAAGATATTCGCTAACGGGTAATACAACGTTAGCTGGCAAGCAATAATTTAAGAGTGGTAGCCTCTAAAGCCATGAAGCCTAGTTAGTTCTTTTTGTTGCCTCAGTTGAAAATGTTTGCCAAATAGCCATCTATTTGGCAAACATTTTCAATGGAACTGTCAATACAAAACCAAAGGCAACCAGGTCAAAGAACAGTGCAAGACACCTGATCTTCCCTTAGATTGAATTGGAAAACTTAAAGAAAAGAAAGTATGTTGGAATGGGAATGTTGAGTTGAATAACACTGGTGATTGAATAAAAACATTTGTCATGGCATAATCATGTAATGAGGGATGAAAACTAACAATTCAACGATCATTAAAAAATATATTTGTGCGGCTCAAAAAAATATATATTTACCGCCAGAGTCCGCCATGTTTCGAGCACATGAATAGGAACCCTAAATCGGTTCGAAACTAGTTCGCCTAAATTTTCATTAAATAACATGAATTAAAAGTCGAGTAAATATATATTTAATAATCATTATGGTTCGTGAAAGTTAATACACAAAAAAAGACTCTACGATCTTAAATATAAATATGAATGCGTATAAGAGGACAGTCGAAGAAAACATGGCTAAAATGCTTCAAAAATAAAAGAGTACTTCTCCACTGAAATGATGTATAGGTAATAGAAGAACGTGGAAGGAATGGACATTCTGCACTGACCATAAATAATTTTGATTGGAGAGGTGAAGACTGAAGACTTTTATACAAGCATATCTTTTTATCAACATTTTTATACCATTCATTTGCTAATACTATTATTTATGGGATCGGTATAGTTGATATATATTCCCTTTAATAAAAAAAATACGCAGATATGAATAAAAATAATTAATTTATTAATTATTTATATTTGCACTCTACCTATAATGTTTTGAAAGCTCTAGATGACAGTCAGTCAGCCAGTCAGCCAGTTAGTCCTGGTGGCTGTCAAAACTCAATTGTATTTCATTTAAATTACATGATAAATAAATAGAACCAATAAAGGTATTGGTATTAACTTGACATGTAACAAGCAACGCGTTTCATGAAAATATCAACTTCAATAAGGGTATTAATTAAATTACCATAAAGGCTATATTACCTAAATATGTCTCATAACTAGAATAAAGAATTTGACATGTTGACTTTGCAATTTCCTTGAAAGCAGGCATTCACTAAGATAGAAAATATAGTTTTAAAATAATAGGAAGCTAGTACAGAAACCAGCCATACTAGAAATAAAAAACATGATATTTAACACCTTTTGTCAAGAAACAATAATAAAAATAAACTATATAACAATTTTAGAATTTTTATTGTTTCTCGGCACGAAGTCGAAACTTAGAAATAAAAAGTCGATATTAAAATAACTCTACTCCAAACCGCTAGTGTTTAGTTAAGTATTAGTAATGGGTACAATGCATATGCTTGCCTTAAATAGTCATAATTATGTGCTTGATATGCAGTTTTCTCGCTGATTGGGAGATAAAAGAATAACAATACATCATCTAGACATTAAATAGTAATAAATGCTGAAATATCGTTATTGTTTCTCATTTACATGCAACCAATGTGTAAACGCAGTTAACTTTTTTGGAGACACGCTAACTAGCATAATATGTTCTTTGGCGTGAACGAAGGTTTCCGATTCTTTTAATACATACATACGATTATAATGTATAATAATTGTTTTGCATTATTATAATTTTAAATAAATATTTAATAACATTTTCAACAACATGAGAAGACTACTTAGAAATTCTCGGATATTTTCCGTCACTCTGCTGAGCTATCGTGTCGTGAACTCAAATCGATGTACTTATACATTACACATACACTCCTTATACATATGTATATTTCCACGTCGTAACGTACAATCTTGGTAAAATATGAAGAAGTACAACATAACTGGACATGTTTTAGAGATATTTCATTATAATATATACCTATATTATATAGGTAAGTATCTAAGTGTACGAAGTTTGTATAATTGAGAAGGTTCTCAATAATATGCTAAAATATAGAAAGCGATTATTATGTAAAGGTGTTCTAACCCACAATAAGGCAATTGCCCGTACTAGTTCCCAGGACCAAAGGCAGGAATGAAGTCTCTCATCTCAAACGATTCCTGTGGTCTTCATAACAGCAGAAATGTTTCCAAGTGCCATTCAAAGATATTTTTGATTGAATCAACAAGAAATCAAACCCGTAAACATACTTTGTGCCTTGGTTATAGACTATAATACTCAAATATGTGTATTTTTAATCGTGAAGGCTTTATTATTTCGGTAATAAATACTACATCAATACCATGTGAGTAAACATTTTCTAAAATGGGAAAGTTTAAAACATATATGAAACAATAGAAACATTTACCATAATATAAAATAATAAATTTATTCGCAACACATTTTTGAAGCCGGTCAGATCAGGAGTACAAAACTAAGGTCCAATTAACCAAAAAAACGAGCGACGGTTCGGCGGGAGTCGGCAAAGACGCTATGCCCGCTATGCGCCCGCGCCGGCTTCGAGCCCATCTCATTTAATTGCCCTGTATCATCGCATACTGAAATACTATTTAATTTTTTACAAGACTCCCTTATAATGACATAATCGGATCCCGGTATACTGATCGTTTTTTATGTGATACATTGTTACGATAACATTAACCTTTACCTAGAACTTTAACATTAAATGAATTCGATTTTGATAAACTTTTCTTATGTAAGAAACTATTATAACAATATATACTTTTTAACTTAAGCACTAAAAGGATATAGCCTACAATCGCATATTTAAATTACTGTACACATAACAAAATAAAAACAGATTTATTCACTATATAATTAAATGTTTCGTTACTTTGTAAAAAGCGATCGCGAGGCGCGAATACCACCATATTCCAACGCCATCTTATGTGTAATTACGCAAAATGGCGGCGATTGGTTAGCAGATAAAAAGCTAAATAAGAAGTGTTAATCACTCCAGATTCATCGTTAACGAAGTGCGTTTGAGTTTAATTACTCACTTACGTTCATCTAAATGAGACTTCTTACTAAGTGTTCTGTACACCTAGTATGAGATTTGACGTTACGAAAACTAAGACAGTACCTATACCAAATCGTAAAACAAAAACATAGAACTATTATACACTATGAATAAAAATATATTGGCTTATTTAAAAAAAAACTGTTAAATATTATATTTATCTTTATTTATTTAGGATAATTCTCTAAATCATCATACATCACATAATTTTTAATAGATTGTTTAAATATGTCAACAAATGTTGATTTATAGAGTTTATAATAATTCTACGTTATGATTTGGTAAAGTGTCATAGATTTTTTAAAGTGAAAATTCATATAAGGTTCAATTCATATATACCTAAGTTTACGATAGGGATACTCGTTGTAGTGTTGAAGTTTAACTTTTAACCTCAAAATAGACACAAAATAGTTGAAGTTAAGAACACAATGGCCATAAAACAACTCTGGAAACATTCGCTAATGAAGTTATTTTGTTATCATACACTTAATAAATAACAACCTGCCCGCGGCGGGCCACAACGTATTTATTATTTCACATGAATTGTATCGATTTCGGCTCAGCCACGCCCATATGATTAAAATCTATACGCTGTTAGTAACTTGTATATTTGAAAATGCAAAAGATATAACTTACATCAAGACATTTATATGGAAATAAAAATGGAAGAGTTTATATGTCTATATGCGATACTACACAAACAAAAGTAGATTAATAAATTACTATAAAACATTTATGATTTATAAATGGTCGTACCTACTTTTATGAACGATACATTTCTTTCATAACTACTTTAACCTCTAACCTCTATTACCATTTATTTTAGTTAAATACGATAGTTAAGTCGTATCAAAGATTTAAACTTTTTACTGTTACTGACGTTACCTACACGATACGAAACTAACTAATCGTGATAGATTGGACACCTTATTAGAAACATTAAGGAGATATGGGGAAAGAAGATAATAGTTTGGTATGCCGCAGACAGGGTGAGAAGTAGGGATAGGCAAATCAAAAGATGACAAGATGAAATCAGAAAACATGCAGGATTTACCCGAAAACACACTATATTAGATGAGCTAGATAGAAAGAGCTAGGGAGGTTATGCTGCAAGGCAATCTGATAATGACGGAATGCATGAAGAGGAAGAAAGAAGAAGAAAAAAAGAGGAAGAAAGAAGTCAATTGTAATTTAGGTAAATAGATTTTTATATATCCATGTATTTTTAAAATGTAATTAATATACTTGATAGGTACTATTGTAATGATTAAGAAATAAATGTAAAAAAAGGCAAAACAGTTGTTATCAGAGATAAAGGTTAATATTATTATTATTTTATTAAAACTTTATTAATCATGAGGACTAAAATATTCCCCCTATATTCACGTTAATTAAATCGGAATTTGCCCGGAATTATTACGGAATTTGCGGCAAAAATTCCGTATCAAATGGTTTTGTACAGTAACAGTTGGAGAAGATTTATTTTCTTCTGAGGCACTTATTACGCATTCAGTTCAGGATTTTTTGTTAGTAGGGGTTGAACGGGTAAATGCAAATTTAGAGTAAATCGTATGTAAATGATAAAATGTAGTTTTTTGAAGGAAATATGTTGCCAAAAAGATTTTTATATTATAGGTACCTAAAAAATCTTGAAATATAGTGGATTGATTGAGCATTATTAATAGATACAAACTTAAGTTTTTTTATATGTACCTTAAATAAAATACTTTAATATTTTTGTTTTTAATCTAAAATTAATATTGTTAAGTAAATCTTATTATAACATTCAAGAGTTTTTGATCAAGTTGTGTGGAATTTCGGTTGTTGAGTTGCAGGGTTGAAGTTATAATGTATCCATATTGTTTTAAATTTCATTTAAAAAGAGCAACTGTTGAGTTTCTGACCAACTCTACTCAGGAGAGCAGCATTCAAAACTGGTGGTAGCTTTAGCTTTAATAACGATTAAAAAATGTCTTCTTGTATAAAGATATTTTGAATTTGAATATCTGTATTGTAAAACTTTTAAGTAACTTGTTACCTCATTAGATAAGTATCAAAAACCGTTTATGTCCTGGAGCACATCTTTTACCCATATTAACACCTTTGATTACAAAATTACAGGTTAAATTTTAATATATGGCATTTCTGAGCTAATTGCCGTCGGACCTTAATGTTGGTTACACTGTGTTTAAACTGTCGATATCAATCATCTGCTGGTATACTATATACATATTATATATTATTCATAAGCTATATTAGTAGATATAAATTAAATACCAAGCATTGAATCTAATTAAGGTAATTATTATGTTTTGCATAATTCCTAATAAGTATTATTTAATATGGAACACATTGTGTTCTCATTATAATAATATATGAAAAAAAAATTACGTTTATCACATTTCTATGAAAATATATACCAATGGAATTCGTTGAATTTAATGCTAAAAATAAGACTTTTGAATAGTTAATTTGAAACAAACTTATTTTGTCTGAAACTAAGAATATGAAAAATTCGAGATATTGTCCTGTTATAATTTTGTTCAAATATAGTCTGAAATATATTATTTGATAATACCACACAGCATATGTGTACTAAGACCACACACAAATTTATTCATAAAGATAAATATAATCAAGAATAAACAAGTCCAAGTAAAAAATGTTAATGAAAATACTGACAAACTTCATATTGTCGTTAGGAAATGATTTTTTTTTTTTAACATTAAATATACATGAAGTAATTAACATTAAAAGGTCTCGTCAAATGTAACTAAAACCTACAAAAAAGATGTAAACTCTTTTGTATTATTTTCATTTTAACAACATACCAAGATAGTAATCTGGTAATAAATTAATATTTAATTATTAATGAGAAATTAATTAGAATTTTTTGTCAAGTTCAATTTATAATATTTACATTCACACATTTTTTATTGTCACTTTATTTTACAACATAGGAGGGAAAATTGATTTTAAAATCATATTTTAATCTGTGACGAGATAAAATTCAAGAATGTTGTTATTCCGAGATATATTTTAATAACACTAAAATATTTGTTAGAATATTAAGTACATTATGTTTCCTTAGCTATACTTAAATTATTATATTTTATAAAAGTACAAACAATAATATGCAAGTCAATAAACAAGTCTTCAAATACTGACAGCAAAAAAAGTCTTCAAAAATTAGAACCTTTTTTGTAGTCTAGCTATTAATATAAATTATATTAATAAAGTTCAACGTTTTGGATATACAATAATAACATAACAAATTCCTAGCATGTCTTATTAATTTAACAAACATCTTTTTAATTTATAATTACTCCACATCCAGTTCAATAAAAAAAAATCTTTAACCCCGCTAACTGCTGTCAAGTTGACGTTTAATTGTCAGCCGTCACTTCGCCTTCGAGGGTCAACGATTAGCACTTGACAATTATTAAGGGTACTTATCACTTCCCGATTGACTGAAATATGTTTCATGCTCTTTTTAGAATGGGAATATCATTGTACAGTATTTAATTTTAAAAAGCTATTCCTACATTACGAATTAGAATAAATAATGTGTCCATTCTAGGAATTTTATTCCGGACTAAAAAGATGGTGAAACAGCTAAATGCTAAATAAGCGTGGCAGTTCGACAACGTATGTTTCTATAATGATGTTTTTAAGTTAAAATGTCTGTCTTTAATATTAATTATATCTGTCAAAGGTACATCACCTGCTTACAATATAAATAAAATGGACTACGCCATCGAAAACGATAACCAAAAACTATTTATTTTAACAAAGAAAATATTTTGTCAAACTTTCCCAATTTACAATAAAATAAAATAAATCTCTTAAATAATATTTACATATATTCATCACGAATTTGCGACAAGATAAAATCAAAATAATATCCTACCGAGAAACGGGATAGAGAATCAGTGTAACGGGACAAAGGCTTTCGGGGTTGCTTTACTGTTAGTATGTATGTATTTAAGTGAGACTGACTGACCTGTCTGTCCTTATACACAGCTCCATGACTGATTCTCGATCGATACAAAAGTGTGTGTACGTTCATGATAAGAACTTATTTTAGATTTAATTTGTAAAGGAGACCAAACTTATACTTTTTTTAATATTTATACACATGTGTAGCCATGTTAAGCATATTTAAATTTGAAATAAATTTAGAATAAAAAGTAAACCCCTACTCTGACACATACCTACAGAGTTCACGGGTTTGAACACCTATATGCCCGTATCGGTTCATTCTATTTTTATTTAAAATTCTTGTAATTGCCAAACTTTGTTATCGCTAGCATAATCTCTAGTAGATATTGTAATAGGTCAATGACAATTTTTAGAAAGTTATTGTAAAAAAAGAATCTATTGCCCAAAAATATTTTTTTTATTTTAGTCTATGCTTAGGAAATATTATTTTATAATTAAAAATATTCATAAAAGTCATTTTTTTTATTTGATGTATTCAATGCACGCAAATATTTTCTTATACATTATCATTATCTCATACTTATTTCTATATTCACATTATAAAGTAACATACCTTGTCCTTATCTCACATTACTAATGTTAGAATGAACATATATTTTTTATTGATTAATTAATTATTAATCAACTGTACTTCTGGCGTGACCTCAGTTACTTAAACGTTAAGAATGGTTTTTACAAGAAACCTTAAATACATAATTTATTAAGTATAAACAAGTCTGGTAACATTTAGTTTTAATTAATAATAGGTAATTGTTTTTTGTAAATTCCTTAACATTAAGTATCTTTATAAATATACATTCAATACTTTAAAAATAATTGTAAGCTATTTTTGTAACGTTTTTAACGTAACGTAGTTTGTAACGTATTTTATATTTTTTAGTTTTTCAACCAATCTATTAATAACTAAATTAGTTAATCTGCATTTCGTATTTTCACGCACATTAAAATGGCGGGTAAATTTTATATTATCAAATCGAATCGATGTTTGAAAATATCTTTACACATTTATAGCCATGTTAAGGTTATAAAATTTTTAATAAATATGGATAAAAAAATAAACCGATACCGGCAAGAATTCGAACCCGCGACCTCTGGGACGCGGATGGGTCTCTGGTTCGAATCCCTGTATTTATTTAAATTAAAAAAAAAATAAATCAAATCAAAAAATTTCATTTATGCGACATATATAACAAAACAAAAAGAAACAAATAATAAAATTTGTAATAATTATGAAAAAACTTAAACAGTAACTCATAAGGTAAATCAAATAAAAAATATATCATAATAAAAAAAAAAACAAAAATTCAAATAACTAAAAAAAAAACCGTCCAAATTAGTTGGTCGCTCAGCATATGTTGAGTACAATATGATACTGACTGACAATCCATCTGATGATACATGGTGCTGCGCTCATGGCCACGTGGAAATGTGGTTTTGCAAATAACCCACGAGGAAAATGATGAAGGAGAATTGGAACACACGGAGAGAAAAGGAAGAAAAGCTTTGGGTATTATGAACTTTCACTCGCCGCAATTAACGTAGGTATTGATACTTTACGTTGATTTTCTATAACGAATACTACTAACACTTCAAAAGAGACCGCCTATCAGAGTTGCAGTCAAATGCTACAGCCACAGAATTATATACAGCCCCAATTACTATTGGGGCCTTATTGAAAATCTGTAACTCAGTTTACTTAAATCTAAAACATAACATTTTTAATTACGCCCAAAATTAAACAATAATTGACGTGACTCATATTAGTTGACATCATTCTCTTTCTTATAGAATCAATCAAGAAACATAACATCTACTTGCTTCATAATATCTTTATTATGTACATAAATGCTGAACACTATACATATATAGATAGATAGAATGTTATAAAGACAAAGCTAGTTTGTATCTTATCTAGAGATTCAATTACCATGTAATTTATCCATCAACAAAAGCGATTATTCACGACCAAATATTGCTGAATATCACGTAAACGACTCCTTTGTGACTTCATGACGTTTAAATAACAATTAGTAAGAGCCCTCAGGGCGGCCATTATGAGGCTTCTCCGTGTCTTCCGCTGAACAGACATAACTCAATTTTTGATGAAACTTTAGCTACTGCGGATGTTGTCTGCGTTTAAAATATTAATATACAGAATATTGATATACTTCATAAATACTGAATTTCGTAATATTTTCTTGTAATATTATAAATAATCTAACCCTGATATTTGTGATTTAATTTCACGAAAGTTTTGTAAATGTGTTATAGAAAAAAAATCTCCACTACTAAAATAAACCAATATAATATATACTATAATGTATTTCAAACAGATATACATTCGTTTCTTAATTAATTCCAACCCCATCTGAGATAAGGGGATGTAATCTAACCAGATGAGGTTTTACACAACCCTGCGGGCAATCTGCTTCGCTATATTTATGTCACTGGGCGAAATCAATAAAAAAAATACTCTACTTGGCTCTGTGGAAGTAAATAGGATAACTTTTTAAAAAATAATACAGAATTTTTTTTTGGCATTGTTGTCCATCTTTTTTTTTTATTATTTTGTTGTAAAACCCATACATTATACATATTTAAAAAAATAAGTGGCTGTTTGTAATTCTTTTTACTAAATGCATGTATGTAAAAAAACAAACGCAGACGAAGTCAAAGTACCAGCAACGAAGTACGAAGTAACAGCTAGTAGAATATAAAATTTTATAAAATTAGATACATTAATAAAAAGAAAAACTAGTTAGAAAACATTCAGAACTATTAATACAGACAGACAGATAGACAGACATCTCGTCTTACCGTGAACACGATTGCCGCAAAGCATTCGAAACGTCGAGTTAAATCTAAAATTTAATGGTAGGCGAATCCAATCCGTAAAAATAGTATTATTTCAATATGTAATACTTGTAAAAATCTAAGAAAATACAACTATTTAGAAGTATGTTAAAAAAAAATCAAAATGCAACCATTATATACACAAATATCTAAAATAAGCAAACAATTTAAAATGATTTTAACACAGCGTAACCGCGTGGTAACGAGGTGCTCGAGTGCTCGACTCGAAAACTGAAGCAGTCATTAGTTTCAAAACGTGCCTGAAATCACTGAAGTGTAGCCAAAAAAATTACAACTACTTCTTTTGAATAAATCCAAATAATAATTAAATTACTAATCAGTCCCAGATAAATACAAAGATAAAATGGCAACTATGGCTGAACAAAACGCGAGCAGTGCAGCGGCGCGGCAAATATTGTTACGAGTTCCGTCAAAAATACGACTAATTTTAATTGCGAATGTTGATAGAGTCGCCATTATCACATTATTCCGCTCCCAAAAACTCCCCGGACTTCCCCTGTTGCTATTTTTATTCAGATTTCTGTTGTATTTGGAATTATTAACATAAAAATATTTTTTAGATCGACTCTTTAGGATTTTTTTAAATATATTTTTATTTGTGTTGTGTTAAACCTATTATGTATAATATGATCTATTTTGGGTTGTTTTGAATTCACAATATTTTGTATAAATCGTAGTTTATATTATAATTGGTCAGATAAAGCCTTAAAAATCACAATAGACATTTCAAAACAATATAAGGGTTGAAATCACCCCAAGTTGGCTTGAAGCGAAGGATCAGCAGACAATATGTCCTCAGGATTGTCTCTGATTAGATTTGAGAGTTGATAGAATCGTGCAGTTCGTAATGTGGAATATTCATGTGGGTTTTCATAAATGTATTGTTTTTTGTATTGTAAGGGCCATTTTACTTGTGTCTGTTACTAGATCTATTTTTATTCTGACATTTATAGTGGTTAGTTCTTTAAAAATACCTACGTCTAATAATAACATAATAATAATAATATTTGAATTGATTGAAGCTTACAAGACACGTGAGGTAAATCATCTCTTAAGTTATGCCATATGGAGATAAAAAAGAAAGTCTAGTGTAAAGATACACTCAAAAACACACATATTAGCAGGGCAATTGGCTAACTAGTGACATTAAATCTATAATTGCGAACCGATCTTAGATGTCAACCGAGATTGTCATTTCAGTATATCAATCATAGAGTTAGCGTAGGGAATACTTAGAGTATTGAAACCAGATAAAAATTTGTCCACCTAAAAAAAGAGACAGCAAATGAGGCTACTCTGTCTTTCTTTCTTGCATGTGTGACTAGACAAAGATAAGTATCGGTCTATCATCTTGCCTCTTTTTTTATTTTTCAGACAATAACCCTCGAAAGCCTGCTTATAGCCCCTATTCTATATACATACAATAATTCTATGATATCAATGCGGTTACAAAATATGAAATAGTTGTTTGAAGATCATTCGTAACGCACTTTCCGATAGTGTTTATCATTTAAGCTCTCTGTGTGTATTAGTGAACACTTATGTGCACAAATATCATAATTCACTATTATGCAGATAGTTATCATAATAATACCTGGAAACCACGAAACTTAAATATAGAACCAACTTTTAAATTCTATTATTATATGTATAATTACATATATTTTAACAATAATTGCCAAATATTTGAAATAACCTGGTTTACATAAGATACTCCAAAATGTTTAACATTGATCTCTCCCTCAAAAACTAAACGTCTACTGTAACTTAAAAAACACCTATAACTTAGTCAATAACATCACTATCTCTCAGCAACTGAAAGAAATGTTTCGACCTCTATGACATAACCTGTCTCTCAATGAGGCATTTCTAATGAATTTATATAAATATAGAATGAAAAAATAAACCGATACGGGCAGGAATTCGAACCCGCGACTACTGGTCCGTCCCGATAAAGATGATCACATATAGAATGCTTAATTCACCGAGGCGGACAGCGATACGGTAGCTCAGTTGGTAGAGCGACGGGACGGTTTCCCAGTAGTCGCGGGTTCGAATCCCTGCCCGGATCGGTTTATTTTTTCATTCTATATTTATATAAATTTAAATTATCTTAACATGGCTATACATGTTTATAGACATTTTCAAACATTTCTAATGAATATATAAAACAAAGGTTTATAGTATATTATTACAGACATATGTTCACTAAGTAAGTATTAACTGTTAGTAAACTACATGTGTTGTCTCCTTGAATCTTAAGACTATACTTAAATAAGTTTACATACAGCATCACTAGTATTAGTAGTATTAATAATGATAACATAAAAGTTATCTAAACATAATAATCCCAAAACAGATATAAAACTGAAAGCTTTATAAGATACATTTTTTTTAGTACCTACACTAAGCCCCAAATAAAGTTTAATTTTTATGTGATGTGTGATTTTATTTTTTTATCAGTCTATCTATATATCATTTTAAATTTTTTTTTTTTACTAACTTAAACTTATTGAGGTTAGACTGTGTAATGTATTTTATTGTAATTTTTTTAAAAATCATAAAATCTATTATTATATAATAAGAATAAAACTCTATCATAATGAAATATCCGTAATTAATTCATTTTAAAAGCTCATCGATAAAAATAGCTCATCTCATCTTCACCATGTCATCAAGTTACAGGAATGAGGTTCGATTCCCGGTTTAGCTTATTTATTAGAACCTTTAAATATAAATACGGGGATTTTATCATTTTATTATCCTCCCATAATTTATAATCTTTAGTATTTGTTCGTTTTAAAAATATATAATTTAGTTTCCAAATTTTTAGTTGTGACTTCTGATTGACAGACGTTGATTTCTAATGCTTTTTAAAAATTAACTAATTCTTATCGTCATGAAAGAATCTTAAAATCAAAGAAACAAATTATTTACCAAAATGTAGGGTGCTTGTCGTTATAAAATTTACAAGACGGTACCTACATGTGAAAATAAAAATAATATTAATAATTCATATAATTTATAAAATTCATTTAAGAACATTCGTTAGTAGGTATTGTAAAGAAAAAACTAATAAATGTAGGGTCAGTGCAAAGAAGATTATAATTAAAATTCATCGTACCATGTTGAAGCCCTGGCCATGGAATTTTGCATTCTATATTTACTTTATAATGTAGGTAAGTGTCGATACCATGGCTGAACATGTGTATACATGTAATAGGTTATAGTTCAAGTAAACTACCCCTAGTTTTAACGTTACGAAAACTATGATAATTTACCAAATCATAACATCGAAAAAATTACTTAATAAAGGAAGAAATCAAAATACAAGTACCATGGCGAATAAATCATATCAAATAGTCAATCAAGTCGTATAGTCTAAGAATAGACACCATCGACAACGTAACACAACGACGCAACGACTTCAATAAGTAAATAATAATATTATCTTTATCTTTTTTAGAAGTCTTTTTATATCGGGGGTTTTTGATTTTTTTTTCTGCTTATTAAAGTTATGTTACTCGTTTCTTAATTGTACTAAATTAACCTACGAACACACTAACTTTCACTTGTTTAAGTATTTCTATCTATTGATAAACATAAGACCTTTTAACACGCATCAATAAAATCTCAATATCTTAAAGATGACTGCTTGTATCTCGACGAAAAGGCATTCGTTTAAATCGGACCAAATTCAAAGTCGAATTGTTATACACACTATGAATCAAAATCTATTGACATATTTAAAATAATCTGTTAAGAATTATATAATATAGAAATATTACAATTTTTAACAGTTTTTAGTTATTACAATGTGTTTTCATTCAGCTTTTTTAGTACGTTTCAAATTTCAATACGTTTTCAGTGTATAATAATTTAATGTTTTGGTTTTACGATTTGATAAACTGTCATAGATTTGGCTGATCATAACATGCACCTACTCGACTGTGACGTTTAGAAGTTATTAAACTGAGGGTCACAACGGATTCTGAATAAAACCTAAAAATCTTTTATAATTATTTAAAAAAAAGGAAACAAACGAACTCATTTAATTCAAATTTCCCACGAGACGTGTATTTATTAAAGTTGCTCGTAACATTCATAATATTACTACCACCTGGAAAAAAACCGATCGATACAATAAATTCAATAAAATATAAAGTTCTTTAAATGTAAAGAAACTGAATCTTAAAAAAGGTCTTTTATAACAACCACTTCACAAACCCTTTAAACTTAAATCTTGAAACAAAAGAACTTGAGCAGAAGTCAAAATTACAAGTTAATTTCCCACCAAACAAGTAACTATTTTATAAAACAACCCTTGACTAATGGAGAGGTCATAACAACCCTCAAAGACAAAGGGTTTCTGTTAAACTGTATTTTGCTAACCCTTGGAGGGTTTAAAACTCTTTAACATTTGTGTTTTCTGTTTTTTTTTTATTGATTACGTGTGATCTTTTTATATAATAATTTAATACTGACTTATAAAATCTAATGAATGTAGAAATATATACATCAGATATGGGTTTCCATCGATATAATTATTATCATTATACTCCGATATGTTCATAAAATTAACTCATTTGAATATATTAGTAATAATATCGCAATTAAAAATATAGGTACTCGGTGATGAAACTTAGATATCGTTAAAGCACTAAAAACTAATGATCCAAGAAGCCATTTATTATATTTTTATGGCGAATTATGGCACTATATAATAGATTATCTATTTCTATTTGCTAGTCACATGAATAATAAATAATATTATAAAAAGACTCATAAAATATTACAAAAATACGTAAAGGTTTAATTCGAACACAGTCCACGTTACAAAAAAATTGCCTTCAATTTGCAAATTTATGATTTTAAAGTCAACAATCTAAAGGGATTCAGTTCGTTCATCATTCGTTCGACTTAAAAGAGTTCATTATTGCACCCTGCCAGGAATCTGAGGGGTGTGCATGAGATGATGGTATGTAACATGTAGCCAAAAATATTAGCTAGTCTTGATACAATTGTTAGATTTACTTTGGTTGGTTTTAGCTAAAAATATTTTAATAGGTACAATTACTTTTGAGATTTCATTTTTGTTTTCTTGGATATAAAATTACATATATATATTTCGTTCATACATTACGTGATATGCTTGGCAATTTTATGTACATGCTTCATCTAACATAGAATCATCCAATTCTTTTTGATCCAGGTTCACGCGCCATCGGTCTGATCGCAGTCACCTCGTATTTGCTCAATCACTGCGAGGGGAACTCTTACACGAATACAAACGATATGATTCTCCTTCTGCTCGGTTACTTCCTAACTTGACATTTATAACAAGTGTACTTCGTAAATGTTACATTTGTCGCATATGTTAAAAATATCATTAACTTGATGTTTATTTTAGAATTAAAATAACAATACATAAAACATTCAGTGTTACCTAATCCATCAATGCTATTAACTTTCTGAATCAAAGAAAATCCATCGGCCATTACGAATTAGAAAAAATAATAAATTGTAAATGCATTTCCCGCCGTTTCGTGTTGCTATTCAAAATAGGAACGTATTAACCGTGAAAAGAACTGTCTCAAATTACTTCGCATCTTCCATCCCTCTCTGATCTATGTTAAAATATATTTACATCTTGCTCTGATGCTATACAAACTCAGATAAATAAATACAAAGGGCCTAATTGAGTAACTAGTAAAACGAACATCTCTGTCCCGTCCCTTCGTGCACTGGGACAATGTTTTGTAAGATGTCGTACAAAGCTTTGCCAAGACAATTTAGTCTTACAATAGTTGCAATACGTATGTTGATTAAAAAAGGAAGGTATTATGACAATATTGGAGAGCGACGCTCTCAAGTGGTTAGGGAGTTCAAGTCCGGGTAGGGAACTTAATTTGTCAACAATTTTAGATATTTGAATACGTTTCGCTGTTCAACGAGCTTCTGTCAGCTTAAATTGTTATTTCTTTCTTTTAAATAATTTAGCTGCCAGTGTTGTTAAAATATTTATCGTTTTTCAATACTTTTACAATTTGTCACGGAAAATTTTCAAAAATTATAAATAATTTTAATGAGTTCTTAAATTTTTTGCTTTATTTCTGTCCTTTGTACCACTTGTTCAATTTAATTATTTTCCGTATAATTAAATATTTGTTATAACATTATAAGTGTTAAACACTTTAACACTTATAATGTTACAACGATAGCGATATATAGCGAGATCATTTTTCGGTAATCTAGATTTTTAACACTAAAAGTTAAATAGGTAGTAGAGTAGGTAGGTATATAGGTAGTAGGAATATAGTCTTTATTATTGTAGGTATTATTTGTAGTGTGGTACATGGGCGGTGAGATTACTCTCATCCTGTACCTCAATGAGGATGCGATCAGCTCTATTGGCGGATGCTGTGCTGGCCAGTGTCAATCTTTATTAACCCACCTTCTTGGTGGGGGTAAAATTGCAATTTATATAATTTACAATCAAAAACAATGTTATATTTCATAAATAGCAAAAATAACTGCAACGCCTTACGCATCACTTATCAATATTTAATAAAAATACAAACTTTTTCATCATAGTGAACATAACTGCGACACTTTACACACTATCAATATTTAATAACTTAGGTAATCAAATCAATAAAAACAATAACTTCATTAATCAACTAACAATTAATACTAATTTGTGTTGAATTTCGAGACTTGAAGAATAAATTATTCCACTCTTAAATAAACAGACCATCTTTTAATATTTATCATCACTGTTGATAATCATCAAAAAGTCCAAGTCATTCCCGTTAAGTCATACAATGGTCTGATAAATAAAAGCTATAGAAGCGACTCAGTAGCGGTCGGCCATTATGCTCCCATCAACGTTGACTTTTCAAAACACTAACGATCGAACTGTTTAGAAAACATTTAAAGAGGCTTCCGTTTATCGGTTTATTTACGGTATTGTTAGTAATAGTCTACCCTAATTGTTGAAACCGGAAAACCGGTGGGTTTTTCGTTAATAAAATAAACATTTGTAACCATTCTCTTTTTATTGACGCGGGACTTGTTCCAAAGTTGACAGATGGATTTGCGTAAAAAGTTTCTATATAATAGATGTTACTTCTACGATTAAATCGATATTTTATATGTACTTACTAATAATGCGGTAAGAAAGGTTAAGTTCAGTATTTCGGTCTTAAGTATTTTTTTTATATATTTGTTGACAATTAATTTGTAAATAAAAAATGTCTTATCTGTATAAATGGAGCGACTGCCATCTTTTATTTAATTAATTATATTAATTATATAATTAGTTACATTAATTTATATTTAATAATATTGAATAACGACTTGTTCCTTTTTATTAATTATTATTAGGTTTCCTTTTTTTATCTGTTGACGTCTGCCGCAATTTCTCATCATTTAATAAGGTTAATTGCTAGAGAATGTGAACAGGTATTAAGTTAATTACTTTGTGTAAAATAAAGAGTAAAATCATATATACATTAATTAAAAGTGTGTATGGAGTTTCTTGCTGATTTCTGAACTAAGGGAGATACCACTTGGTATCACGCTGACGTGATACTTGAAATAAGAAATTTTACTTTGTTGATACCAATACCAATTCTATGATATAAAATGATGAAGAAATATTTATGATTCGTCTTACAAAATCTGCGGATTATACTGAAAGTTACTAAAAGGTCACGCGCTTATTAGAATAAAAACAGTCGTATATTTATTTTGAGATTTTGTTTTCGTAAAAACCATTTCGGTGTTTAGGGATAGAACTTTTTTAAATACATATCTACTAGAAATATAGGTTAGGTATACTGTTAATATAAAAATAACTAAAATATAACTATAACAAAAACATTTTTTAAAGTTTTAAAGTATTTTTACTGGTAGTATTATAATGAATAAACAGACATCCTTTGCCTACTCATTCTTCTCATACATTTATATATTTAGATAAAGAGAGGTAGTTAATACTTAGCCGTCGGCGAAGTGCTGTCCCTTCCTTAGGGAGTCCTACTCTGCTCATCCTTCCTTTTTTTAATACATATCTATAACGTTTAAATGCACCAAATATCAAAAATAGCATCATATATTTAATACGTACCATTCAAAATCCTAAAATTGTAAAAGTACCTTAATAATAATTTGTAAAGTCCTGCGAGGGTTCATGGCCTCCCCCACGACTTCCTACATCTCCCCACATCTCCCCGTCTCCCCCACGTAATGGTGCGCGAAACTTATCACATTATCAAAAAGCAACAAATCGACGAATCCTTTGATCAGCTCGACGCTAATTTGACAATTATCCTGCGCTTGTTTCTCAACAAGTCCAATAAGTAAAGGATACTGGCTACTGTATTATCTTTGGATATCTTGAACATTGAGATATTAACATTTATTTAAAAAATGTTAAGTTAATTTACAAAACAATATTCATTATTATGTTGGTATATCAAAGTTAATTAAGAACTTAATTTCAAATAAAGAATTAAAAAAATTAAGGGCAGGATTTCGAACCCCGCACCTTTAGGAAACTGTCCCGTCGCTCTACCAATAGAGCTACCGTATCGCTACCCGTCTTGGTGAATTAAGCATTCTATATACCTATAAATCGGAACGGTTTATATTTATTCTGTATCTATTTAAAATATTAATAAACTTAACATGGCTATAATAAGATATTTTGAAAAATTACCCTAATTTCAACATAAAATAAGAAGGCTATAAGGTGGTATGGAAAATATTCTAACAATTTTGTATAATCGCCTAAGCTGATTGAACCCCACATCTCTGCACAAAGGATTCTGATTACCGGACACGCGACTTGTAACTTATTCAGGAAGGGTAACAATATCACTACGATTATGGATTTAAACTAATTGTATAATAGGATATGATACTTTATTGTAAAAAACATCTGAAAACTATTAGCACTTGGACTGTGTAGTAATTAATTCGATAGTCCCTAAAACATAAAGAGAACAGAACTCAATCCATTCCTTTGACTGCATTACTCGCGCGAGAAAAATGCCTACTAATTTCACCTTCTTTGCAGATCATCTTTCGCAGAAAACTTCATAGAAATCGGATCGCTTTGAGTCTATACAATAGTATGCTTCCTTGCTCCGTTTCCTCTCCACAATGGGGTTTTATTTTAGCCTTTTTGTGTATTTATTGAGCAATCACAGCACGTATTATACGCTCATTTGGGACCGCATTCAGAACGCGGCAATGACACTCGGCGTATCCGGTGCGTTTTATCAATTAGCTGTTTATAAATCTCCGACTGCCGGCTTTTAAATATATATGGGTTTGATAACCGCTCCGTTGGTCGAGTGGCGCAGTCGCCTAACGTATACCGACGCAATAGGTTTGATTCCCGACACGGACAGGCATGTATAATCATAGATGTTCCTATTTTTGGGTTTGGTCAATGTTCAATATATTCGCAGTTTTTATAATGAGCATTTCTATTTGTTGTCTCTTAACACAAGTAAAAAATTTGCTTATTTAGGTTTGATAGAGACAGAAAATGTGTGTAATTTGTACTGTAATATTATTATTACCGATAAGACTGAATCTATAAATACAGTACTAGGCTATTCAATAATAAAAATAGCGTATTGCACCTTCCAATTATTAAAATTATAATCAAAAATTCGCCAAAACACTTTCAAAGCGAAATTAACTCAACAGGAGCTTGCTAAAGCGTCAGTGGGTGTGACTCGAACACTTTGATCATTCACGAATCATTTCGCGTTCGCAAAAGGATTTTTCCTTTGTCAGCGCTCGATCGCGAGATGATTGACATGCGATTCGCAGCGCGGATTATGTTACCAATGGATTATTTAGTTTCAAAACAGAGGAACTTTACGAATATATATCTAATGTACTGGTAATAAGAGTCACAGATGTGTGTAACGGATTTCATCAGCTGTTTTTATAATTTTGCCACAGTATGAAGTTACAACAATCTCGCCACGACTCCATAATCTCTGCCAAAGGAGTTTCTGCCTTGTTTCATCCAAACAGGTATATATTTGTAATCTGTGGAGAACATCTTTAAGTTGGCAATACTATAATAAGTCCTCAGGTTGGTAGTCTTTGGAAAATGAGTTTCCTTGGGTACAGGGGAGTAATTGTCGCTTGTCGGTTCGTCTGATCTGAGCCGCGGCGCCTTTTGATTGTTTTTCCGACATCTTGTTTTTGCGGTAATGACACAATCGCGATTTATTTAAAAGGTCAACGAGTGATGTATGTCCCATAATAGTAGATAATGTGTGATGGGAACTGATAACTCGTATTAAGGCATTATTGATGCTCATCTTAGCTTCAAATAACTTTAATTATAATATAATATATTTTGTAAGATGTACGCATTGCAGTTATTGCTTTTTTAGTTATTAAATATGTAGGCGGTATTTTAGTGTCAAAATCAAAAAAATTTAGAAAATGAAAATGTTTTACATTTATTTCCACTTGTCAACAAGAAAGAAATATTCCAAAAAAATAATAATAATTTTGACTTTGTAAAAAAAAAAAGAATGTAATATGTTCGCAATATTTTTATTTACTTACATTTGATTAAAATGTTAATAGTCAAAAGTTTAATACTGAAACTAGTAAACACAACCGTCCCGTATAAATAACGAATAAAGTATTATAAATAAAAAACCTTAGCAACAATGCAGTAAAACTATAAGTTAAATAATTATTATGAGGGTGAAATAGCAAGTTATTGATATATAACACAACGTGCAGACATACACACATGTCGTGAGAGCTGAAGCTTTCCGCGTGTTTGTCATCGAAATGTTTTTAAACAAGTACTTATATCTCTGGCTCACATTTCTATACATTATTAGGGTTGCCACTTTTAATCATCCGTTATTTAATTATTATTTTTTGAAATTGGTATGTCTCTGATTGTAGATAATATTAAGTATTTGGTTATCGATATCTAAATGCTAAACTTTCGAATATTTTATATCTATAAATATTAAACATATTCTGCAATATAACAAAATATATATTACAAGTCATAATTTAACTATATCTAATTGTATTTAGGCATATTTTGCCTGTTGACAACCCTAGCACCACAGGCGCCCTGTCAGCGTGTCTTTAAAACTGAGTAAATATAAAGATAAATAAAGATCTCAGGTTTCGGGATCAATTTTAAAACAATATGCTCTTCCACACGAGGCGCCTCTGGGACAGACAAACAAACACCCCTACATACTATACCTAAAAAACTTTACACCAACTGACCCGTTGCTACAAGTCAGAATGAAGGAAATAATTAGTTAACAAGCAAGCCAATTATATAATTATAAATGTCATATAAAATTAATTAAAACATACGTGAAAGAATGTGAAAAGATAAGAAGATACGGTAGCTCAATTGGTAGTATGACGGAAAGGTGTCCCAAAGGTCACGGGTTTGAATGCCTGCCCGTATGGGTACATTTTAAATTCTATATTCATTTAAAATTTAAATTAAAACTAATATGCATATTGAATAATATTTATATTAGTATACTTATAATTGTAGATATCGTATACCTATATTTTATTACAAAAAATGTCGATATGTACCATATTATATATTTTAATAAATTTCTCGCGCTTTGGAGAGGGACATAAAGGGGGCATGTCAGAAAAATATTGACTTAACTTTTATTTACATTTCTATATAATCTTAAATTTTTCAAGGATTTTATAAATCTATCAAAGACATTGAATAATTTTAATAAAATGCGCTTGACTTTTAGTTTGTTATCTATATATGGACAGACCAACCAACAGTACATATTCTTTTTAATTATACTTATCTTAGTCGAATTGATCTCTCAAACCTTAATACAAAAGAATCTCGATAATACCCGCATCTTATTTTAGGTACTGCAGAGCAGCCTTGTTCGTGTCTTTGTAAGATGGCAGAAGATATTTTCCCATCCATGCACCAGATTGATTGCATTATTAGAAGCTGGGCCAATTTTGAATAAACCCATTTAGAATAATTCGCTTATCATTATTATTAAAACTAAAACCTATTCTAGAGAAATGATTTAAAGTTAAGTTAAAAAATATGCTATTTTTTATTTACGTAGAACGGAGGTTTAATCAAAGAGATAAGTTAGGCTAAGAAATTAATCAACTAAAATAACGTTTGTATGCTAAAAGATACTACAATGTTTTTAATATTTTTAGAATGATTCACAGTTTGAAGCGATCGCCGCCAGGCTACATCAAGATTATTTAGAGTATTTACCCAGTATTGTAATGTATTTATGTAATTTAGAATAAAAAAGTCATTTAAAAAAAAAACATGAAAATCGCACTGTCTTTCTATTGCCAGTTGTTCTTAGGTCTGTGGGATTTATTTTCTCGAGCTAGTGGTAGCTTTGACTATGAAAAAATTATCTTTATATAAATTATATTCTATATTGATTTTAATTACTTGAAGCTAGACAAAAAAAAAATTTGGTACTGGAAATAATATCAAATATCTAATACAATTTAAATAAATACATACAAACATATTAACTATCAAAAGCTACACCACAAATAAACAAACGTATCAAGATGAAAAATATTAATTTTGGACAGGTGTCTTCCACGGGTCACGTGGTCAGGTCATTAACCCCACATGTAATTATAGGAGATGACTTTATTTCGCTACTTCCTTTTAATTTAATACAGATTAACTTTTTTGCAAACCTCCTCATTATGACTTCATTGAGGGTGAAATAACACATTGACCATTATAAATTAGTATTTGCGTAAACACAATTCCTTTTTAATATTTTTTTTTATAATAAACATATGTTCTTAAAATAATAGGTACTACATTATAAAATCATCAAACTGACAAAATCATCGAAGCGATATAGTAGCTCAATTGGTAGAGCGACGGAACGGTTTCTCAAAGGTCACGGATTCCAATTTCTGCTCGCATTTATTTTTCATTCTATATTTATTTCAAATTTATATAAGTACCTATTAGTGATTGTTAATCTAGATTAACTCTAGACCTTAGGGTCATTAACATATGTCAAATCCGTCTGTCAAATACATATTATAATAAGTAAGTGTTCATATCATTCTTCGTATAAATACATTAGTGGAGAATCTCTTGAGGTTCTTATTTGGTTCTAAGAAACACAAGAGCCTTCAATATCGACAGATCAGTCACAAAAAATGGGCGCCGGCGCATGGGAACTATGATTTTAAAAACATTTAAACGGTAATATTATATTAGTGGATTTTGCATGTTGTGTTTAATATAAAGGAAGTAAATCTGTTTGTTTAGGATCATGTCAGAATGGATGTTTAGAAGTTTAGTCGCAAATATTATTAGGTAGATACACTGTTTGAATGTTTATATAATAACTAAATATATATATATAAATGTTACTATAATAATAAAATATGGTAATAATAACTATTTAGGGTGTTAAATGTAGGTAAGTAAATGAGCATTATGTTACGCGTCGGATGCGCAGGCGCCGCCAGTTGTTGCTTGTCGTTTTTGAAATGTCATTTTGAATGAAAAGCGATAGCGATAAACAAAGTAATATTAGTTAAAACTATTAAACTTATTTTTAAAAATGTATATGATTTATTCTATATTTTTTTTATGAAGTAAAAAATGTATGTACATATTTACATTTACATCATTTAATAATTTATGCAAACAAACAAAAAAGGACCCATTCTTTAACCCTGTTAAATGTTTGTCTATTTTAATGATTTTTTTTATTATTATTTTATATGAACATAATTTAATTTTAAGCCACACTGAATCAGTCGAGGTCGGGAGGTGATAGCTTGTCTGCATTCAAACTGACTTAGACAAGTCACTCACTAAATATAGAGACTGGGATAGTATTACAACTGGAGATAAATATGTAGTGTACATATGATTTATAATTGTTTTGTTATTATTTTTAGAATAAAGTATTTTTGTGATTAAAAATGTCTTTATAGGTCTATCGGTTGGTCATATTATCGATACGATACAGCATCCTAAGGAGCCTTATCGTAGCAAATAATATATTCTAGAAATAGTTGTATAGAAAGTCTATGTTTTTTTTCACGATATAGTTTGTTCATCCAAAAAAAATAGTCGTTTGCTCTATAATAAGAGATTACACCCACGTACCGTTTCCTTTTTATTTCTAGTTTTTTAACCATATTCGAAAAGTGTAGCCGTCGGCAAATACTAGGATACTATTTTGAAAAGCTAAAACAATTTGAATTGAATTCCAATTGCCGATAACAAGTTAGTTCATCATTAGTAGGCATTAAAACTAGCAATACAAAATTATTTCCGAATTCATACCAATCAAGAGGAAACAGTAGTTATTTAGCTTTCGATAAATCTAAACCTGCTAATGAACTCCTAAATTACCGACCAGCAGTAAACAGAGCGAACAGGTCATCTGCTAACCCTTCGATGTTTGCGTCGGTCGCTGCGGCCCCATTGTTGAATTATTCATACATTGCGACAGCTAATTGTAATGAAATTAATGCCCCCTCCCCCGCCTCTGCTTACTTTATGCTGTGGTTACATGTCTTTATCTTTTTAAATGTAATATTCAATAATGTATATAATCGTTTATTGTTGTATAACGACTTCTTTATTGGAAACTGTTCTATACCACAGTGTAGACTATGTTGTGGGTTCTATGTAGAGAAATATGCTCATAATGAACATAGACTTTTATGCACATAATGAACGTACAAATTTTGGGATCATATTAAGCAATCAACCTACGGCGTGCTACCCTGCTAAAGCATAACAGATAGAATCGATATTTTTTTTCTATTCAACCGAAAATGAATATATGAAACCTAACATTTCTTTACTCAATCTTTTGTTAATTCAATAACAATATATTATATACACTATTACTTTTTTTTAACATAAGTGTCTACAAATATAAAAAAGCAGTCTTATAACTGATCGCTAAATATACCTATATAAATGCTTATAAGTCATTACCTACAGCTTAGTTTTAAGTTGAAAGAACAATAAAACTATATTAAATACTACTTATACGTTCATTCATAATTTATTCGTTAACTTAAATTCGTTGAATTTAACATAAATAGCAATGAAATATAAATAATAATGAATCATAATATCATGTAATGAGCCAATTATATGTAATTCTTTGTACAGGTCACGTAAATATGAACTGTAAAGTAATTGTAGACTTTATAAGTAATTAAAGAAATACATAAGTATTAATATTTCAAGTTAGGTAATAAACTTAGTTACTAGTATAACGAGTACTGGAAACAAATATTATTATTATTATTCTTATTATTATGGCGGCCTGTAATCCATATTTTACGAGAAGCGTTAGCGAGTCTTATTATTTTATTAGTTCACGCGCGATTTAATCACAATTGTTGGTTTTGGTAAGTTAATAAACGGGGTCGGATGAAGCCCTCGCGTACTTTGACGCGGACTGAGAGCCACCGCGTGTGAAGGGTTAAATCAAATATCTACTAAATATATGAAATGTATTTAATACATATTATATGACAAATTGTTCAACTATTGAAAAATATAGTTATCATTTTATATTTTACTTTTACGTAGTTTATACGTAAGTACTTTATCTATATACGATTAGATTTTTATTGTTTTTCTTTTGAACATGACAGATGTTAACAAAATAGTTACTTTAGGGATTAAAATATATTTTAACTTTATTCAGAACTGAAATGTGAATAGTGAAATACCATTAAGGTAAGTAATGCAGTAGTAGCTGATAAAAAGGATGCCTTAGAAAGTACCTATATATTTTATATACAAAACATTTTATACATCATAGAACCAACGTTCACCGGAAATTACTTAGCCTAAGCTAAATATTGACGCAAAAAACCTTATCAGAATTTTGAATATATACTCAAAAGGCATCTCGGGGAGATCGTCACAATAGATACAAGGCGATGGGGTGTCGCAAGTCCTTTAAAAAATTCACAACATTATATTTGCGTTCTCAATTCAAGAGCATTGGTATTTTCGACCTTAGCATAGACGGTTACGGGTTAAGAGGTGATAAAACATTGTTTGTTTTATAATTTCGGGTAGCGGAGGGCGTTATCGACCGTTGTGTTCATCTATTTAGTAATGACTTCCGTCAGGTGTTCCACGTCTACTTTTTGGATGCTCAGTTAATGAAAATTTTAATATTTTTTATGTAAGTCGATTTAAAAATTATAATAGATTCGAAATAAATGTTTAATATTTGTGAATGAAAAAATGTTTAAGTTATCTTGTAGCTTTATTTTATTTAAAATGCAATATTAATTTTCAGTTTTCAGTTGTTTCTGTATCTATTAAAAAAACTTACATATTCAACATAATATACATATGTTATATACACATATACATATATATTTATAGTGGTAACATACATATATTTTTATATTGGTCTGTCAAAGCCTAAATAGATATACCTATAACATAAAAAATACATAATCTGTTATCACATAACCGCAATTGAGTTCCCTCATATCAATTACATAGTCCAGAATATCAAAAATTAATCTTACCCCATAGAAATAAGACACATTTTACATTACACAGGAATAGAAGAACTAGGGGTATCATTTACAAAGGCCCTAATCTTTATAACCGAATTTGAGCTCTATTATTATAACATAAAGTGTATTTTGAATTGATTAAAGTTGAGAAGAAGTGTGGTATCAGTTACAGGATTGGCTGCCAGCGACTCCGCCCCGGCTCAGATCTTAGTATTGTCGATTAAACATACCAGTGGGTAGATTCATTTTATTATCTATAATCTAGACATAGGTATTAATAATAATAATTATAAGGGACATGTTAGAACTAAAGCTTCCTCACATTTATCACGACAACAGTAGGTACCTACCTATGTACTTTCTTCTACGTAAGACGCACCTACCCAACACAGACATTAAACATCTTGAAAAATATAATAGGTAGGTACTTAGGTGTGATATTCGTACGTATTAATAATATTTATAAGGGACATTTTTGAACTACTGCTTACATTTATCACACAAACAGCACCTACGTACTTCTACTACTTAGGACTACTGATTGTTCACATTTATTATGCTAGCAGTAGGTACCTAGTACCTACCTACTTACGTAGGTACCACTACGTAATATGCACCTACCTTCATCGACATTAAACACATTGAAAAATTTAATAATTTCTTAGTAGTAGTCGTCCGTGGTTCTAATAGTGTTATAGAAAACTATAGATAAATGGATTAATATATCTATTAATAAATATCAGGTTTATTGTTCATAACAAATTTAGGTCGTTACAAATGAGGGTAGGATGTTCCTTAATAGTTATTGGGTAATTACTAAATGGAAGTGAAGATCAATCATTATGTTTTAGTAATGTACCAATACCTATATCTTTATTATAGGTAACCCTAATGTCTAGGCTTACAAAATTCTTATTAAGTAAGAGTAGAGGGTGGGGGGGCATTTGGTGCTGTTGCTCCCCAATACAATGAACACTTTATTATAACCAACACATATTTAATATTATTAAAAAGATAACTAATAACACTATTAAGTTTTTTAGTGTAAATTAATATTTTTTTTAAAAACGACAAAAAATTATACGTGTCTACACGTGTCACCTCTAAAGTATTTTGTATCTGCGCTTGACGTAGTTATATATTATTAAAATATAATAAACTTATTAAAAATCTTCACATACCAGTATATTAACTAGTAGACCATATTAAAGTATCGGGCAAACATTATATTTAAATCAACAATAATAATAAACTGTCCCGTCATCATAAGATTTAGTTGAATAGCGCATTATAAAAACAAACAAGTCCGTAGTACACCCCAATTAAATATTCAACGCGTCATCTCAGAGCAATCAAACGGTCCAGATGGAAAAACACAGCATCCAGTTTGCTTTGACAGCGGTCAGAACACCAAAATATGTTACAATAGAGGTACGTGACCACAGACAATAATAAAGTAGCCAAGTGACTGAAAGGAGTATCAATAACATTATATTCTATGAGCAAGAACTTACTAAAATAATATTATTCTTTTTGGTACATTTAAAAAAGCTGTATTATTTTTTATTATTCTAGAGCCGAGTCGCTCTCTAGGCGTTACTGGATCATAATAAGTAGGTAGGTATTATAACTTCAGACGTAGGCATTCTATTATCTACTTAGGTAAAGTTGATCAATTTGTTTTCTTGTAAAAAATATTCTGATAAGAGGAAAACAATTTGTTTAGACAAGCTAGACAGATAGACGAACGGACAGACGAAGACGGGAATTTTGTTATATACTACACATTGTTATGTAATATTTTCTAAATCGTTTAATATATATATTAGTAAAAATGTACCATATCTCATTTAATTTGACATATTTAATTAAATTAAGTAGGAACCTACCTACCGTAGTAAAAAAAAACTAAATATATTCTCATTGGGATATGGCCTTCCCAAATCCCCTGGCATTATTTCAAGAGCTAAGAAGAAGAAGTAGTACTAAATTCAGGTGGTAATTTAGTATTAGTCTAACATTAAATGAAGTGTTGCTTCATTTAATTTATTTGAACATTAGTTTTTCCACATTCTTAGTTTAGGTGCTTCCTAAATATCTATTATCCTCTAAGACAGGATTAGGTAAATATTTTATTGCTATTTCTACATTAAAGTCAAACCAAATACCTCCATATCAAGCTTTCTAGGGCTATTTGGTCAAAGCGACATTTTGCGAAATGGAGTTATATAAATATTTGACCTCAGCGATTTTTTCTGCTTCCAAAAATATATATACCTAACTCCATTGCGCAAAACTATGTCGCTTAGACCAAATAGCCCTGGAACAGTCGAATTATAAAGACAATATTCCAATTATGAGAACTTAAAAAAATTGTGACATCTTTTTTTCAACAGAGAATAGAGGTAGGTCTTCTTACAATTAACATGGCATAGAAAAACATAACATTCAATAAAATAACATAGCAAAAAACTATAACTAACCTTAACTATTAAGTAAACTGTTTGTTTAACACCGCCAACGTTTTCCCATTAATTAATAGGTACATTGTTTCCTGCTATTGCTACGCATTATGAGTACCATCACACTTCATTGAACATTATTTAGTACCCTACCCCATGTAAGCACATGAAGAGTACGTCTGGAATAACAATTAGGTCACCTAGACCATTTATAGATTACCTAGAGAAATATTCCGAGTCTGGTATACCCAGATCTAATCTATATTCAATACATATAAATTAGACCGCCGCCGGAAGCAGCCACTTGCCGGTAGTCTAACCTTATCTCTAACTTTATATAGGTCTTTGAATACTAAATATTTATTGCTTAAAGCGGGAACTGATAAGTATAACAATTTGCGAAATGCTTAGAAATCTACTATTTACATTAATAATATATTTAAAATAATGTTTAAATATTCCCCATTACTAATTATAAATAATGATTAGCTTACGAATGATCTTGACAATGTTTAAATTTGATTGCAATTTTGCAACAATTAACTGTAAAATTCTATAAAGGTACAAGTAATGTAATTAAATAGCTAAACGACAACTCAAACTATGTGCTAGGTACGTAATACCTAGACCCTTGAGGCTCCAGTACTCTCAGAGGCGATAATTGTCTACAGTTTTACTGAACGCGCGACCTCTCTAACGAAGCTACTTACCAGACTGGCACCTGCCTGTCATTTCTGCATCTGCTTTGTCGCATCCAAGGAGGATTTTACACCAAAATGATCTTATATTAATAAATTTTAATGTCATTATTTGTTATACAGATTTTTAAAGTTCAATTCCTATACACAATCGAAATTAATGAATTCGATATTATATTTTTCGGGGAAAATTTTAGCAAATTATCTAAATATTTTATTTAATATTTATATTCGTTTTAAAAATGCAATAGTCGTATATCTATAACCCAATTATTAAATCTTTTAAATCTTATAGTTTTTCGGAGATTTCTTTTTAATATCATTTACATTTTAAACATTGAAAACATTTATTAAAGATTATTAGGGTTATTAATAAAATAATTAGATATATTACGAGAAAAGATAATGAAATAAAAATGGAGTGGATTAATTGTTGGCGTGAAGCGCTCACTTCATTACGAGCGTACAAATTGAGTTCGTTAGTCGGACGAACGTGAATTCCAAAAATGTACAATTTTTATGCTGAAAACTAAAAGTTCTGTATTGTGATTATTTTGGTATTTATCATTTTAGACCACTGTAAATATTGTAGCTATTGTGTAAGTCTTTGTGAAGGGTGATTCAGGTTTTTTTTTATTTCAGAAATTTAAATAGTGACTTCAGAATATGAAATATATTTTTTTTAACAGCTTTGCCAGCGCTGTACCTAATAGTTCAAAATAATGCCTTGTTATGTCGGTCAAAAACAAAACAAAATTTTAAAAAAAGTAACCCCTTATTAAATTTAATATAATAATTCAAGAATTAATTCAAAATAATTTCTTATTGAATTTAATAATTCAAGTCATTAAACCGAGCTATTTATCGGAAAACAATATTTTAGTATTCGTGTATAAAATACCTATTATCCCAATCCGTTTGAAATAACATACTTTCAAATTTATAACATTTGTTAGATTTTAGGTACATATAGTAGGTACCTTTTTTGTTAAATAAATCTATAATAAGTGCACAATCCCTTTACAATACATATAATATGATACCACAAGTCAAGTAACATCACTTGCACAAGTTGAACTCTAAGGTTTTATGCTATTTGTATTATATAACAACGTTCGATTTGTAACGGCTACCAATATTCCAAGCACTTCAATACAACCACTCAATATAATTGAATAGCGGGATTCAATAACAGTCGCACGAACCCTCAGATGAAACAAAATGGCGCCTTATCAACCGCCATAATTACTATAGACAATATTTTTTCATAGAGGCACAAAGTTCACAGCCCTACAAAAAGCTTTTTTGTAATTTATTACAATTACATTTGCACATAATAGCGTCGATACAAAAGAAGTACATAGACTGGGTGTAAAATAACATTTTAAATGAATCTTTCTGTTGGGGTGCGATAATAGGTATTGCGAGCTCTATGCGTGACGTACCCTCTCAATAGAAATCAAAATTCTGAATGAAACACACGAGGTGGTTGGACTTTTCGATATTATATTTTATAAATCTATAAATACTTAACTTAATTATATAACTTTTAACCCCTAACTTATATATAGGTACATAAATCTATAGTTATATATAGGTACACCTCAATTTCTCTACGTAGTTTAAATTATTTTAAAGTAATAAGTTTAAACGATTAGCAAAACAAACAGTAATCTTATAAAAGCGTGAAATAAACACAATCAATTCAGTTTAACAACATCTCCAATTGACAATACGCGGTACAATCTACATAAACTCAATTTTGTACTCGAGTACATAATCATAATGACAAGCAAAACGTCAAACACAATCCATTCGCAAACTACATTACCATGAACCTTTCAAAATGTTAACAAAGTGCTCATAAAAGTCCTCTTTCCTCAATAGTAAACATCCCTCCATAAACGAAGTTACACAGTCAAGTATGTAACGAGTGCTTCCATTGTGGCTCCATGCAGCCAGACGGTAACATGGTTACCGGCTACCGGGCACATGCTAATGTCATGTAAAATAAAACTAAACTCAACTGTCCAGCTCAGTCAGTAAATGATTTTATTCTTTGGTTTTCGTCTAGAATTTCGTTACGTGATTTTATCTATGGTTATTACTGTTTGCAGTTTTTAAAGTTCATATATTTGGTCACTTTACTTGGGTATAAGTACCTAATTTTATATCTACCTTTCCAATTACAAATAATAAGTAGGTAGGTATAGTTACAATAAATAATCAGATTTGATTACAAGGACATTCATTTCTTTATTATCAAATACACGCTGATGTTTAATAAAAAATATATTATACATCCCACAAACCAAAGTCGAATTACCAAAAATAGTTCTGTCAATCTGCGAGCGTCGAATTACAAAATGGATGGCAACACGACACTACCTGGGGCATTATATCAAATAATTTGATAAATATCTCCATTACGTTTTGAAATGTAAAGCTTTTATGAGATTAAGAATTGCTTTCAAATATCATTTTGTGAGACGTGAGGTGTGTCGACATGACTGTGGTAGACATTGTAAGAAATAATAATACTTATGCGGGTTTGTGGTAGATTCTACAAATTATTGAGACCCTTATATTTTTTTACTTTCCTTATTTTTTTTACACAGAATATATATATTTTAAAGCATTATATATGGCAGGCATGAAACTTCAGTTTCTTTTTGCTTGGTATCAAAGATAAAGTCCATCAAGGAAGAAACTGGATACACTTTTAAAATATTTGTAATATTACATATTTTTATTGGTTACTGAGTTAGTCGCAAATTATATGTCGAAATGTATTAGTATTCGAACTAGGCGAGGTGCCAAAAAGAAGGGTACCTATACATAACCAATCGAATCACAACTAGTTTTATGTTTTTCTCATATTTATAAGTTTTTAAAAGCTTGTAACTTTACGCATTCAAATAGTAATTAATATAATGTTTTTTATTCGAACTAGGGGTGTTAATTGACAGATAAAATTACAATGAATGGTTACAGTCTTTAGTAAAATATTAAACTTGGAAAAACGCGTTTGATATATAACCTAAACGCAACGTGCCTAAGGAAAAACCTGAAAGTGCTAAATGTTAACACTAAATAAATAAATAAGTCTTCCTCAATGCTATATTTAGGGTAATAACTAAAAAAGAATCATCTTTCAATCACAATACATAGCTGCTGATTATTAATCATCTCACGACACGGGGCGTGCCCCTGTCGTGTCCGTGTCGCCCCCGTTGCGCCATTTACATGACAATAACATCCCTCGCTTATATACCAGGACACTAGAGATTTATTATGGCCTTTAGTGATGTACATGGTTGTGCGACGATAGAAAATAAATAAGAACGCAGTTTGCCTACTAGATATTATATTATCGATAACAAAGTACCTTTATAATATATTATTTTCCGTCACACCGGTCCGTCTTTATCTGACAATACATAAATATTAAATATGTATAAGTTAATATAAATTAGTAGGTGTTTATTATCACTACAATAAACTATGAACATTCAAACGAAAAAAGTTCAGTTTAATTTCGATTAGACCAATCATTACTAGCGGTTTTATTGGATTATCAAAAGTGTGCTTTATCATTATCCTGCAAAAGTAATAATAAAAAAAAATATTTTATCGTATTTTATATCGTTACATAAATAGCTGTATATGTTAATATATATCTCCTTTCAAACTACCTACACAATTAAAATCTATAACAGTTGAAGTATGTATATAAATTCAAGGCAGCTTCCACAACCACAAGCCCTTGGTCAGATGCATCAGATCAAGAAGGGGATCACAGCGATGCCGTAGCACGTCCCGCCTCTCGAATCACCCTTGAACGATTTGTTGAAGATCACTGCCCTGGAGTCTATTGAAAACTCTTACAGTTGACTTGACGTTTAATGCCAGTTAACGTTTCTTCTTTTTCCCAATTTTATGACCAGGTTACTTGGGTACAATTTTTTGTTAAACATTTAAAGTCAAATCACAGAAGAACAGACACAAATACGTCTTTTTGTTTATATCATTTGATCTTTCGTGACAATGTAGTACAGAGTACTCACCATACGTGTCCTCCCGTATTTGAGCTTCAGTGAATTCACTACATCTAGAATCGAGATTCGACCACGTTAACAAGGGTAACAAAGACGTTTTCCATTCACTAGACAATTGATATACAAAGAATATAAATAACTATATACAGATTGTAATTTGTAACAACTTGTATACTAATAATGTTGTAATTATAACTAGGTACATACGATTGGCAATCACTATCCTATCTAAATAGTAAATTCTAAACTATAAATTACAATGCGAGCTGGCAGATTACAACATACCACTAACGCCATCTATTGAGAATAACCTGCAAATAATAATATACAAAAGCAAGTCCTTCTGCGTACCCATAACGTCCATTATACGGTATGAATAAAGCTCATGTCATGCACTAGGCAATTTTTCAACACTAAAGAATTCTTATTGCTCTTTCAATGCTGTAGGCGTTTCACCGAGCAGATTTAAACGTTAGTGAGACTCGTTAGCCCGTCGTTAGGTACCGTGACTTGCTTTCTACGTTTGTCATTATGGTCTTACAACTTGAGTGCCCTGTCTCGGACCTTAATTTGTTTTTAAATCCTTGAGCGAAGACAGTAGACATCTTTTGAAAATTATGCGTGATTAAGGAGCATCCCTTTGTTTATTTTATCCTTATTAGATCTTGTTTTGTCCTCTTTTATTGTGTTATGAAGTATAATTTAAAATACTTAGATCCGTAAAAATAATGTATTTATGGATAATCATTTAAGATTATTTTACGGATTAATATTCAGTTTCTGCTCGAAATTAACAATGACTCAGGGAATCGCCAAATGCAAATAGCTAATACAAATTAATTCAATACGAACATTTGTTATAAATACTTGGACAGTCCAATCACTGCACAAATTAATAATTTATTCAATATCTTAGAACATTAATCTATCCTAATTTGTGGCTATTTAATTTGTATAGAAATAAGGTTCTCAAAACATTTCTAAACAAATAAATCGAAATTATTCACGATAATTAATTCAAAAAACGTTTATATGAGCGCGTTTTTTTTAAATATGACATTGACAGATGCAGTAGCATCCGTTTCTTTCGAATTAACTGATAAAAACTGAATAACTGATAAGAAAATATGATAAATGAATGCTCAATGCGCCGTATATACAATAAGAGAACGTGTTGTATGCGTTGAGGCCTGAACAATATATTACTCATAATGAGTGTCTACGATAGTAAAGTGTTAGAAGTGATATGCGGTTGGGAAGCAGTAGAATTAATATTAAAGTGTGTGTTTATTGGACTTTGGCAATTAATACAGATCGCAGTGAAAAGGTTATGGAAAGGGCACCGAAGGAAATTATCTAAAAACTATCCTCCGGTTGAATTCACGGTGGACTCTTCCATCGGCATACATTGCTACATAAAAATCATGGTAGAAATTTTTCACTCCCCTTTAAAATTTTTTTTTTTTTTTCCATAAATAATTCTTTAAAGTTGATTAATATATTTTAATTGTTTATTATTTATGAATATATATTTCCAATGCCTAATTATTATTACCGATACAAATTATATAGTAAAATAAATGAATTTAAAACATGTATGTTCTAGGGAGTGAAATATCACTATGTAGAAACAGGTCCAAAATACGGCAAACTAGTTTTGATTCTTGGAGACGCGCCTGATACTCGCGATTTATGGGTTCCAAGCTGGTCGTCAGTTGTTCGGCGGCTAGCTGAGACTGACCATCATGTGGTGACCCTGGACTTAAGAGGTACAGGGGGGAGTGAGGGAGGACGCAGGAGTGACTTGTCCCCACCAAGAGCTGTTGAAGAGTTGACAGCTTTGCTTGAGGCACTTGGAGCATCAGAAAATAATCCAGCTCTAATGATAGGATTTGGTATTGGTGGTATGTTGACTTGGTGAGTAGAGATATTAAAAAACAAATCATAATATATTTTAAATAAATTTAAAAATAGGTTTTATTCAATCACAAATGTTTTGACTTATGTTAAATAGTTCAATGAAATAAATAGTAATCAAAATTATATTTTTTATCAATTATTATTCCAAAGTTCTTCATTCACATATCAGCCTCGTGATAAACTCTTTTGTTTACAAAATTTGTGCATATATAGGTTTTATAATACTATTTCAAATAGAATCATGATAATTTATTTTAACTTGACCTTATAAATTTTAATATATTGTAGAAAGTTTATCTGATAAAAGTAAAACATGATATTTATCTTAATATCTTAAGTATTTTGTTGATAACAAAGTATGTAGTTTCTAAATTTTCCTCATATCTAATTATGTTTCTTTAATTTCATAGGTATGTAGTCCATTGCCAGGCATCACTAGTGAGTAAGTTTGCTGTAATCTCAGCCCCACACCCAAACCTGTATTGGCAACACCCACCAGCTGCATTTTGTCATAAGTCTTTGCATTTCATACAGGTAGGAGCAGAACAGTACAGATTTAATTGGGTCGATATTTTTTGTTCAATAAAACAAAAAATATTGCCTTATTAAATTATTATACTAAAGCTCTAAAGTACTTAGAAACTTGTTGTTGAGAATAAGACTAATCTTTAAAGATAAGTATCCATAGTTATTTTATATAGTCACTTCTCTTTTTGTAATTCCAGCAGACAGAAATCTTTATGGACAAATCAATCAAGTAGAACTCATATCATGTATTTGATAATATTTTTGATTGACAAAGTTCCTCTATTTATATATATATATAATATATATTATATAGTTTTAATAATATAAATTTTCCCATCATGGAGTCCAAACTATTACTAACTATATCCTAATGTATGGCTCCCCAGTGGCCATGGTTCCCTGAGCGTTGGTTGGCCGAGGGAGCTCTGCAACAAGGTTCTGAGTGGGCCAGTTCGAGGGCCCAAGACTGGAGTGGGGCTCTCAACTACGTAAGAGGTATGAAGACCTATTGATTTCTATGACCAGTATATATTTGGATAAAATGTTAATTAATTTACTTATTTTAAACCTACAATATTAAATTTATAATCTAAACTTTATGGTATTGTTTGAAAGTAAATTATTATAAAAGAATGATATATATAAGAAGTATGAGTATATCAGAGTTGCAAATAAATGCAGACAATTGTCGTAATTTGATTTAGTTGGATAATACCAGTCAAGCAGAAACAAGAAATTTATGTTATAAAATCTCAAGTTATGTTTAAGGTGTAAAACTTTGGTTCCAAGATAAATAAGAGTACTAATTTCATACCATAAATATTTTGACAACACTTTATTTGTTATTTAACAAATACATTATTCACGAAAAATATACTTTTTGACCATTAGTGTATTTCAGGGGCAACACTAGTGTGCAACAGAAAGAGATAGCTATATGTATTCATATAGCTAATACATATAGCTATCTCATTCTCTTGCATACGTTCCGTATGATCTATCGCGGTTGTAGTTGTTTACTATACACCTAATGTCAGTAGCCTATCTTTGCCTTATTATTATTATTATAAAAACTGAAAAACAATCACTTTCTCAACAATAATAAATGTATGTGATAACAATAACGTATTGTTATTTTGGTATCTACATATACATATCATCTAAAGTCATATATATTAACCAAATTCACAACCATTTGTTTTTGAAAAAATATACAAGCACACAATGAAAAATACACGAACAATAGGCTAGTTTTGAAAATATCTATATACATGTATAGCCATGTTAAGCTTACTTAAATTTATAGGTCGTCCCGTAGACGGGACGGTTTCCCAGTAGTCGCGGGTTCGAATCCTTGCTCGTATCGGTTTATTATTAATTCTATATATATATTTAAACTTAGGTAAGCTTAAGATGGATATATGTTTTAAGATATTTTCAAACGATTATTGTGATACATTTATTTTTAAGAGACGACTGTTTATACCTGATTTACGCTAGTACCGTCCCGTAGGAAACCGTCCCGTCGCTCTACCAATTGATCTACCGTGACCTACGGTATAATAATGATATAATGATCATATCAAATCAGAATTTATACATGAACACTATATCTGTGTATGTGTGCGTGCAGGCGCGGCGTGGCACCGCGTGCGCGAGTCCAGGCCAGTGCGGGCGCGCGCGCTGCTGGTGGGGTCGCGGGACAGCGCGCCGCAGCTGGTGGCGAGCGCGCAGTACTGCGCCAGCCCCGCACTGCGCATGGTGCGGCAGCCTGGACCCGCTGATGGGGAGCTGGCTGCCATCATACTGGACTTTTTTGTTGGTGGGTTATATTGACTGTCCGGTCACTTGAGTCTTCTTAAAAATCATCAACGGGCAGGACTAGATTCTACGACTTCCTCCAACTCCTGGTCGCTTTGAGGAATTTTTCATTTCATACTTACCTGAAAAATAAAAAAACATTTATAGACAAATATAAATATCATATAAGTTTTTCAGGTAAACAAAAGCTTCCAGAAGAAGTACCTAAGGGTCTGGTGGGTCGCGTGCTAGGAGCGGTGGCAGGTCGCGGCAGGGAGCTCACCCGGCTGGCGCTGCCTGCTAACGCTTGATAATACACCTCAAATACACAAATACTTAATGATAAAATTAGTAATATGTTTAAAGTTATATGTTATAATGATTTTTGTATAAATTATTCTATAAATTGCCCAAGTTACAGGTGAATCTAATTAAATTCAAATTTTCGATCGATATAACAGGATTGTTTTACATAAATATAATTTATATATAATAATATTCTGTCTCGTAATTATATTAAATACAATATGTTATCAAAATGTATTTCGATAAATACATTTCGAGATAATATTGCTATATACTAAGTTTCCAGATAAAATGTTAAAAGAAAATAAAATTATTAATTGTCTCGAATACATGAAATATAGTTTTTAATTAGTTGTTCCCATCGGGTCACCGTCGCCTGCAGAGTTCACTGATAATATTATTTTTAACGAGATAACTGTTAATATAAACTCATGTAATTTATTATCAATGTGAAATAGTCGTAACTTTAAAATAAGTTTTAATTGAAATATTAAATACCAATTTTAATTATGTTTTGATACATTACTTATATTATTGTGTCGTAAATGGTTATATATATTAATATTTATAAGCTATGTGCTATTATGAGCCAAAGATTTTTATTTTCATAATAAAATAAAACAAATTCAAATGCCAATGCCCTTTTATTATGCAATATGCCCACAAAAAGCTATTTATAATAATTTCACTTCTTATACAAATATACACAAAATTATTAATAACATGTTGTCTGTTAATTGTGCGTGTCACTTTTCAATAACGACTATAAATATATAGTACTTATATAAATAACAAAAAAAAATATTTACCAGTCTAGTTCGAAGTATTAAAAAAAAAATGTATAGAATCTTACATTTAAGTCTCCCATTAGTAGAGTTTTTTTACAACTCAATGATAATATTACTAAAAGGTAAATATTATATAAAAAAAAATACTACTCGTAGTCTATGGCATTGAAAAACTAATATCAGGAATTGATTTTATAAACAATTTTTATCATTTTATATTTTAGAAAACACAAAAAAGAAGGTTACGAAAAGATAAGATCTATTTCTGATATTAACATAAAAACATTATTTGATATTTCAGTCAGTCATTTTCACACAAAAGAATATTTTAAGTTTCAATAAAAAAATATGGTATTTGGTTATGAACCTTCTGGTAAAGTGAAACAAAAAAATATTTGCGTCTAAGACTGAAACTTTAAAATTGTGGCTATTAAATTTATATTTGTATATTGAATATAGATATCACACTGTTTTCTAATGATATAGGTACTACCGGAATAATGTGGCTTATTATTTGTTCGTAATCAAAAGATTGATTACTTATCTTTAAAAGAATTTACCTTTATTACTTTGTCATGCATTAAATTTTAATACATAAAAAACTAGACATAAGGCGGACATTTCAGTAAAGTTCTAACACTCCCAAAACGTTATTTAGAATAAGAAACTTACAACAATCCGTCATATATTTTGGCACATCTCCAACACAGCGAATCACCTTACAATAGCATGCCTTAAAGCTCTGAATAACTCACAAAATATCTAAATCTAAATATATTACAATAGAAAAAAATATTCGAGATCAAGAGTAAGTTAACATTTTTTAAAGATTTAATTATGCATTCCTCCTAAAGCACTTTCTGTAAATTATTCAGAGAAGACCACACACGGCCGATTAAAACTTAAAAATAAATAACTTTACACATAAATTATAACTTATAATTAATTATACAAACTTATTATAATGGCAGATTGCCCTAGATTATGTGGCAGTTCGTGTAGAGTAGACAAATCTAAACAATTCTAAAATACATTTGTATCAACAAATTGGTTACATTCTTTAGAACAAGAAGTATATATACAAAAGATTTCCTAAACAAATCTACATTTAGACCGTAGTTCCCTCACACTCTGGTTCGGAAACCGCCTCACTAACACAACTATCGCTGTCAGGTTTCAAAGTGACGTCACTATTTACTGTCACGTCAAAACCATGGTCTTTTCGAGATCTATCCTTATCCCTACTTGTTATTTGAGTGTAAAGTTCATCCAATTCACTGGTAAACGACATTGGGCTATCCCTGTTCACTTCGGGACAACTCAATGCAGGCGTGGGCGCATATTTTCCTAATTTGGGATTGTTCTTTACCGTTTTACGCCACCCTGGATCATAGTTGACGTACTGGCTCTCTAATGTCGAAACGTCTTCATTACTGAAGCTGATCTCGTTTGGGCACATGGATGTTGGCGAGGGTGCGTATAAACCGTGACTTCGAATACTCACTTCAGACATCTGATAATTTGGACAATATATGTCACTTTCGTTTTCAAAACCCTGCTCGCTAGCGTTAGTACTGCAAGTTTCAAAATCATAAGTAGTCTTAGCCATAAAGAAAGTGTCCTTGTCTTCTTCGATTTTGTCTTTGGTTCCATCAATATCGGGGTTTTGAAGCAAATTGTCCAATTCTCCAGAATCAGCGTCGACATTATGTGGAGTACTAGATCTGTTAACTTCATCACTATTCATAGTGCATTCCTCTGATATGTCTTGTAGAGATTTGTCAATACAGTCCTTTCCATCGAGGGGTTTACTAGGTTGTAAATAATCGATATATTGTCCGAAACTCTCCGTGTCTGTTATTTCGTTAGTAGAACATAATGCACTATTCTCTTGAAAAGACGTCATTTCTGAATGGGTGTTAATGGTTTGATCTGAACAAGTATGAGGGATGGCTATTTCTGACGCTGAACTGTATTCTAAGCTACATTGCTGTGATATGGTCCTCATTTCAGGTTGGTCGCACGCGTGACTTTGCAAGCATTCTTCTGATACGCTATTGCGTGGGCCGTTCAAATTTTTAGGCACATTCGCTTTGACAATCTGATGTAGGGGTACTTGGGTTTCGGGGACATTGGTGTAGATATTCATAATCTGGTTTCTCCCGTGTTTGGGATCGTCGTTTTTGATCCAGGATTTTGGATCATTGGAGTAATTCTTTAGATTGTCTTTTGAATCGTCTTCCAATAAATTTGGATTGGTAACATTTCGGGGTTCCTTAATCCCGTTGTTCGATCTTTCAACGTTTTGGTTTGTGTTATTGAATTTGATGCCAGCGTTTATAAAACTTGCGACGTTATAAGCTTCATTACTCGGCAGTGGGAGAGAAACATGTGAATTATCGTCTAAATCTCTTCGGATGGGCAATTCAAGACAATTTCTTTTCATATTTTGTCTTTGCTTTTTAAAGAATTTCTTGGCTACGTTCATTTGATTGGGATTGTAGAAAACTTCTGGTCCAAATGACCCAGTTTCTGGGTAAGTCATCATTGAGTTATTAGATCTGTATTGTTGTCGGTGCAACACTACTAGGTTTATGTTAGGAGTTTTACCGTTCGTATTTTTAAGTTCTTTTGGTAACGTTTGACCGTTTAGTTCCGCTGCGGCTTTATATGTACCACTGTTGTTAGTTTTAGTGTTAGTTCTGTTGGAGCTCCTACTACCGGATCTAGATCTATTATCGTTACTTATTACACGCTGGGGTGAATTATTTGTTCCCTGATTAGTCGGTAAATTCTGTTGATTGGTGTCAAAAATACTTCTATTTCTACAGCACTGTTTGCTAGATTGAAAGTAGCAATGCATTACCGACCATTGCGCTCTAACATCACTCCTAGCAATACCGTAGAAGAACAGAATGAAGGTACCCAAAACTGTCGCACAGACGGCATAAATTATGCTGCAAATATCTTCCTGGTAAGGTAAATACGCCGGTAAGGGTCTATACACAGCAATCGCACCGCAAGTCCAAACAGACATATACAGACAGAGGACAATGACCTGTGCCCTAAGCTGTATTATTGGGGTGTGTTCTATATCATCAACTTCAGAGTCAACGGCCGACTTGATACTCCGTCTCTCGCCCTCATTGGGCTGATTGGGTTCCCACATCTCAAGGTCTACATTTTCTGTGGCCTGCGTTCCTTCAGACAACTGAACATTCATATTGCGTATTGTACATCGTATTAACAGAAACAATATTAACAAAAAAGTAAGTAAGATACCACCAGGTATGAATAAAGCGCTTAGAGCTGGAGCTGTGCTCAGAAAACATTGAGCATAACCAGCGTAATCTTTTAAATTGACTGCACCAGAAATCCCACAGACGATCAACGCTATTCCCCACCCAACTAAATACAACCCCAAAATCGGCTTCTGTATTGGCACGTCCGGTGGGATGTCATCTTCGGGAGTCCTAACTGGGTTATGGGTTTTCGTAACCCATTTATACATATTACTAGCGGACACACACATCCACAATAAACAGGATAGGGATAAATAATGTATCAACAATCCCAGAATCTGGCATAACTTCACATCTTCCGTCTGGTAAATACCTAGAGTGTACATAAAGCACAACAAACCGATCGCTATCCAGGTGTTAATGAGAGCGTGTTTGGTCTTCTTGGCCATCTGTATCGCCTTGTAGCACATGATGTAGGTGAGGATGGCGCAACTCATGCAACCGATGAGGATAAGACTCCCGACATACACGGCAGGGTGGGAGACCTTGAACCTCGCCCCGTCAGTTCTGGCCCCGTAGATGCCGGTCTCTACGTTTTGTAATAGACCGACATAAGCCAGACGAGTACAGCTTATGATTATCATTTCGGATACCACGTGTGATACTTTGCAATCTGAAATAAAAGAGAAAAAGTATTATAAAATATTTAAAAAAAAATTTAAGTGTAACCTTTTTTTAAAATTGTAAGAGTATGACACACTAAAATTGGTGGTATTACCATTCTTTAAATTAAGTACTGCACCGACCAAACAGCACAGATCAACTCCACATACTTAACAGACACACCTTTCTCTTTCATGGGCCATCACAAAATCAAAAGGGGATACTTGGTTGTACGCCTTTTCATAAACACCATATATCAAATTTGTTGAGTATATCATTATTTCTCGATTGTTAAATAACAAATATGGCATCATGATCGGCTCAATTTACACTCGAAATAGTTTTCCTCACACAATGGTTTTTCGATAACTTTAGACCATATCATACAGTGATGTTAACATTATTCCTCCAATGTGAAAAATAGCCATCCCTTTGGTCGATTGGTTGACACAGACGCCTAACGTATAGTGGTGCAAAGGGACTCGAGTTCGATTATCGACAGGGCATGCATGTGATGAGCATACATTTTTGTATTTCTGGGTTTAACCGGTTATTAAATATATTCGCAGGTTTTATAATGTATAACACCCTTAACACAAGCAAATAATTTGCTTACTTAGGGGTTAGATTAACTTGAGTAATTTGTCCTGTGATATTATTATTACTAATCAGTTTGTGTCTCCGTCACTCACCGCTAGTGTTGTCGCTCCATCGTCGCTCGTATTGGTCCCACCGCGCCGCCCGCCCATCCTCACCCCCGCCCGCCCGCGCCCGCACCGTCGCTATCACCGGCTCCAGTAACGAACCACGGAGAGACTCGCCGTCTATCAGATCATACATTCAATCGTAAACAAAAATCCTTTCAATATAGGGAAGTAAGAAATAATACATACTCAACTGAAATCCGACCACCGGAGAGGTTATTTCCATGTTCATGTCCTCCCTCTTTGTGCTCCTTCCATAGTAATCCTTGGAGCGATGGCCGGGCATGGGGCCGTCCTCGATGGCAGGTAGAAGTGGAAACAGGGATCCGTCCTCGTACATGCTGACGACGAGGTGCTGCGGCTTATTTTGCAGAACGTCTCCAGAATCAGTTGTACTGTACAGCAGGGATTGGGGTATCTGAAATAAATTTAAAAAATGCTATTAATTTGTTAATATTTCAAATAATATAGCGCAAAAGTAGCCCCATAGGTCGATCGCGATCGACTGGTTAATCGTGGCTGTTAGAGTCGTTTTCGGTCAACCAGAAAATATAACAATTGTTGAAAGTTGTAGTTAAGATTTACCTAACCTTAGAATTCAAAGGAGTATGTAATTTCAAAAATGAAATAAGGAAGAACCTACAGAGGCTAATCGGTAAATAGTCAATCTTAATTCTTATTAAGTTGGCCACCCCTGATATAGTATATAATTATTTTAAGACCTAACTTGGCCTAGACAGCGCGTCGGTGACTGTGACCGGCCGCACCACCAGTTTCACCGGTTGGAGGTGCAGCCGGGCGGGGTACACGCGCACAGCCACGAACACGCACACATATACGAACATGCACACATATACGAACACGCACACATATACGAACATGCACACATATACGAACACGCACACATTTACGAATATGCACACTGACCTGCACGCTCGCGTGTATGAGCGCATCGCTGACTGTAAGTAACGGCGCCACAGTACGGTTGGTGGTGGAGCAGTGCAGCCGGGGCGGAGCGCCTCGCACGGCACTATACCACACACACGTGACACCACTGAAGCCTTCTCGGACGGGGAAACGTTCAACGGCGAGATTTCTCTGAAAAAAAAAATAATAACAATAACATTGACATTTTATTTTTAACCTTTTTTAAGGATTTTAAGGATTTTAAAATGAAAAACAATATTATTACGTACTTTATAAAAAATATTGCGTCGGGAGACCGCAATATAAGGTAGGAAACCTAAATGTAAATAAGTTACCAAAGCAAATCTATACATATAATAAAACTGTCACCGACCAATGTCTGTACATGGAATATATTAAACAAAAAACATACTGAGCTGCCTTTATAAGTGCAATAGAATCCAAAACAATGGTTTTTCATTTTGTCTGTTTGTCTGTATATCTGTATGTTTGTGCATGTTAATCTCAGAAACGGCTTAACAATTTTTTTTGCAGTTTTGGTGAACATACTGTCATGGACTTGACTTAACATTTAGTGTTTTTTTTTTCCTTTAAATCGGTAATCAAGTAAAGAAGTTAATAATCTCTAATTTTCATCCTATTGCAGGGAGACATTTTTTTTAATTGAAATCATGGTTTAACCTCAAAGTATAATAAAACCCTTTCCAATAAAACTAACGAAATCGGGCCCACCCATTCTTTAAAAAATGTGTGATTAAAGATAAAATAAATAATAAAAATAAACTAGAAACAGGAGTATTTCTAAAAAAACGAAAAACTGCTTAACTGAGTTTGATGAAACTTTGAATGGTTAAAATTATAGTTTATACATTGGTTGCCAAATACAAAGGTTGCCTTTTACAGAAGTTGAAATCTACGCGTACGAAGTCACAGGCACAGCTAGTAAAGAGATAATCATATCTAATCGTATAGTCTAAGTCCTTATTCATTAGCTTCGAAAACTTTGTAAAATAGACACCATCGTCAACAAATGTACAACGGTGGTTATTAATTTTAACCCTTTTAGGGGGTTTTTGGCTGGGTGAGGTTTTTAAACATTTTAAATTTAAATTCTAGATATGTTTTTTTAATGCATATCAAGAATTGATGACCATATTTTGTATCACTAAAATAACATTTATAAATATAATAATCTACATCTTTATGTAAATTTTAAGATTGTATAAATTATCTAAATTCATTTACTTAAAAATATAATAAATATAATTTGTACTAGTACAAAAAATAAATCAATTGTTACAAATGTATAATAATTTAATAGACCAACCTTATGTCCCTGAACATTGCTAGTATAAGCCGATATCTCTTGAGCAGCCTTTACCATGTCTGTACAAGACTGGTACAGTGTCTCCGCTTTTGTCATTACTATGGTGGAGATATTCATAGCTGAACTGATGACATCTAGCAACGTAGAACCTAGGAAATTATATAATATATACACATTATCCATATATCAAAATTAACAAGAATGTAGTAACATTCAGTTTATTTATGATAAGATTTCATTGAAAATCATTGTTGGGTTTTGAAGCCCAATTTATAGAATAGATAAGTGGTACATCTTTTTGAGGCGCAACGTCATTTTTTAATTGATTAATTTAACTTTAATTTCAGGTACAATAAATGTTCATTTTTGGCTTAAATTTATATATATTTTTTTATTTATTTAAGTGTTGTTTATTTTTCATAATCTTATTTTAAAAATGTCTATGATTTTAATGTCCCAAATAAATGTGTTATCTTTCTTTCTTCTAACCACTAAGAGCACTACTTAGATACACATAATTATATAAAAACTCACCTAAATCTCTCTCTTCTGAAATGAATTGCATATAATTTCTTATTGCCCTGGCGATAAACATAACATCATCAGGATCAGAAATCTCTGCCAATGGATATGTCTTCTCTTGTATTAACATTGCTAACCTCTCTGTCGCATTTAGGGCTGAATATTGTACCAAGCTGACATTTAATAATGCAAATTGTTGTAACAATTTTGTTATATTACTAATATATGAACATTCTGTGGTATTTGCAGGACCCCAAGTAGCATTTTGGTAACAGTGTCTGTAAGCAAAACCCTCACCACTACGACATGGAACGTTTGCTGAGTGATTTAACAATAGTTGTGGCCAGGAGTACAGGCCTTTATTGTCAATACTATGCCCCGTTTTACAATACTGCGTTTGATTTGACAATACCAATACTTGAACAGAATGGTTATGTTTTATGTGATTTTGGTCACTGTACATGCATGTCCAGTTGCCAGTATGATGGTTTGTTATATTAGGGAAGTAAACAGTCGTTTCTGCTAAGCCTTCTTCCTGCATATCTGTATTAGTGATATTAACATCACATATTTCCAGCATTGGATGAGCCCATTTCAACTCATATTTGGCTATTACAGATGCGAATGGTGCATTGCAAGTTAGTACTAATGTATCACCCTCAAAAACAACTTGGTCATGACCTGGCTTGACTATTAAAGTGTTTGACGGTAATAAATTGCCACATGCTGTAAGATCCAGAAATATTTTCAATTTGCGGACGGTTTTGTTAACCATGTTTTCTGGAGAGGCACACTTTGGGTTTCCAACCAGAGTGACACTTGTGTTTCTAGACCATTCTCCAACCCAGAGCAGTTCACAATCACATATAAGAGGATTGTCAGTTATATCTCTGCAATGAAAGAAATATTTGCATAATTACTTTAAAGCTCATAAATATACAAGTAAAGTAATCTAATTGTTGTTCTAAGTTCACCAAAAATAGTATACTTACATTTTTTTCAAACCAATGAGATAATCAAATGTTCCCGCACTTAAAACAGATATATGATTCTGTGCTATAGCTAGGCGCTCCAAGTTAACCAGACCTTTGAACATCTCCTTGTAAATGTGGCTGATCTGATTGAAGGAAAGGTCCAGTCTTTGAAGTGATGTCATATTGTAAAAAGCATCGGATTCTACTAATGAAATTTGATTTCTGCTCAGGTCTCTGTAAATGGATTTTGTGAAATATAAGACCCAACTATTAAATCTACATGTGTATTATTTAGTTAAATATTATACAAATTAAATAATAATGATAGTAATAAATACTCTTTATTGTCCCCCTGATAATACAATAACAAAAAAAAAATACAAATTTAGCGGCCTTATCACTAAAGAGCAATCTCTTCCAATCTTTAGTTTAATATAATCAGAATTTGATTAGAATATATTTAGGACTTACAGCTTTTGCAAATTAGGCAAATGAAGTTCTCTTGATAATGTAGATATAGCATTACCAGACAGGTTTCTAAAATAGAAAAAAGATACAAATCAATTTATATAAATTATTTCTGTACAATAACAGATTATTTGATAAATTAAGCTGATGTCAAGTTTTGTATCGTTGATAGATTCTATTACACTGAATGATTATTATGAGAAGTGTATGACTTACAAGCTAACTACAAGTGTCCAAAGTTTGCTCAGGTCTATCTCTTTCAGCTCGGTGATCTGTGCAGGACTTCCGCCGCATTTTAATCTCAAGAGTTCGCCGGGAAGGGGTTCCGCTGGAGACCCATCAGCTGCCTTATTCCCTTTACATGAACACAATGAAGGGCAAAAACCAAACGATCCTTCGATGAATAAAAACAGAAGGATTAACGAGAAATTCCTCATTTTGACTGTTTTACATAGAACCTGGATGGCACAGAGCCAAATACGAATAACAATCACATCTTTATAAAATCTGCATTACGTCAATAGCACACCCTAAATATCATTCACAGTGGACGTTACAAAGAAAACATAAAATACGAGAGGCTAAAAGCGGCACATCTCTTTTGACACCAATTTAATTTTGTGTAAATAGAAAAATAAACAAAAGTGAAATTACAAACAAGCACTCATCCGACATACTTCTATAGAAAATGACTGATTGATTGAAGCGAATGGCGAATTGGTTCATGTATATTGGTATATAGGAGAATGAAAAGTCAATAGAGTGAATGAAAAATAATGTAATACATAACTAAAATAAGAAATTTAAGAAATATGGCTAACTTAGATAGTTATAATTACACACTTTTTTATAAATTATCAATGAACAAGCATATTGTTATAAAATTTTGAAATATTTTTTTGTTCAAACGTTTAGCTAAAAGGTCAGATTCCACGGAAGTGTTCAAGAAATGACAATGATCCATATTTTTAAAAAGTCATTCGAAAATTTGAAATGATAAACCGTTTTCCTATAGCTGTTTATTTTGTTATTTGTAGTTAAATGAATCTGTTTTAAACATATTTTACGTAAATCATGTTAGATTCAAGGTGTTCCGATAGTGATATGTCTCGGCGAGATATTCCTTCGTTTATAGAACCTCAGCCTCCATTGATATCAAATCCTTTTATGAGACCGAGGCCACAAAAAGGAACAAATCTACTGGAACTATTTGAAGACGATTCAGAGTGTGAAGAACCGGAATTAGTGCAAGTATATTTAAGATTGAAACCGTGTAATAATCCAAGTAATTTATACGAAGTCCGATCTGATCGTTATTTAATAACATCTTTGGACACTGCCACTGTTGGGCATGGAAGGAGAACTCAACACAATGTTTCAAAAATGTATACGTTTTCTCAAATATTTGGCCCTGAAACGAATCAGAAAGTAAGTCACTTGATTGAATTACATTATATTGTTCAACATTAACTATCAACATATACAACATTAACATATAATTGTAATTATTTAATGAAAACTTTAGTTGTCATAAGAGATATACTTCAACTTTTTCAGGAAATTTTTGAAAATGTAGTTAAAGATAACCTAAAAAAGCTTCCTGAAGGTAACAGTTTCACTCTTTTAACTTATGGAGCTTCAGGGTCAGGAAAGACATTTACACTTATGGGTACAGTTGCATCACCGGGGTTGGTTCCTCGCTCTTTGGAGTATGTGTTCAAGATGGTTGATGCTGCACAGGTCCCAGTCTACAAACCCTCTGAAAGTGGTGCTGATAAACTAAGTTATGTTCAACAGGATTACGAGCTACAGGTATTATTAATGAAGATTGTATTATACTTTATATTTGAAAAGTTTATATACCTATCTTAATTAAAAACTATTAGAATGTTATGAAATCACTTCATCTTATTCTAGTGGAAGAAGAGACTACAAATATCGGTACCACTCAAAGATAAATATCGCCGAATGAGTGTACAGCTAAAAAATGATCTAGCAACTAGTCATCTGGACCTAAGTAATAGAAGTAGACATTATGTTTGGGTAAGTTCAATAACTATGTAGCTGTTAATACATTAAGATTTTTTTCTATTGTTTATTTTATTATTTTTGTAGGTATCATTTATAGAAATCTACAACGAGGGTATTTATGATTTATTAGCACCGGGAGAAAGGAGGAATGCTCAGAAACTGGCAATTAGAGAAGATTCAAGTGGTAATGTATATGTTAAGGTAAGTTAAAAAATTTGATAGCATTAATATTTATAATGATTATGTTTTTATTGTCAAAAAAGGGATAGTAGCAGGGATTTGTGTATACAAATAAAGAATCAGTACATCAACTTCATTGTGTTAATGTATAATGTTTGTTTCATTCTAGGGAGCAACACAAGCATTTGTGCGATCAGGTGAAGAAGCTTATGATATAATGGTGGCGGGGAAACACAATCTGCAGGTAGCGGCTACAGGTGTACACGCCCAGTCTTCACGCTCACATTGCATTTTCACTATTACTATGCTGACTGAGGGACGTAAGTTGAAAAAAAAGTTGAAACTTCTCAATTAAGGCTCTCATAATAAATCAAATAAATGTAGGGGGTCATAAAATAATAATTATCGTCGTTTCGACAATGCAGTTTTTATCTTTTTTAAATATTCTAATCCCGTCTTTTCAAAATCCGCACTCACGCACACACAGAGAATGGCGTGTCGGCGTCCCATGTGCGCCTATGTGACCTGGCGGGCTGCGAGCGCGCTGCGCGTACGCGCAACACGGGCGCAAGAATGTGCGAGTCGCGCGCAATCAACTCTTCGCTACACGTGCTGGAGCGCTGCCTGCGAGCGCTGCGACGCCGCCGCCTCCCCCCAGCCTGCGCCCCTCCCTCGCGCGTCTCCTCCCGCCGCGAACTTGTGCCCTACCGGTACCGATGGTGGGATATTATTATTATTCTTCGCTGGACACTGAATTGACGATCCCGAATTACTTCCATGCAGTGAGTCCAAGCTCACCCGACTGCTGGGCTCGGGGCTGTCGGGCGCGCGTGGCGAGGCGGTCAGCATGGTGGTGACGCTCAATCCGTCCCCGGAGTACGCCAACGAAACCAGACATGTGTTGCAGCTCGCCGCCGTGGCCAAGGATATACGTAATTAGTTTGATATTTTAGCGATTTATGCGGTATCGAGAGAAGGCCGCGTTTTGTGGTGGTCATGTCGTCCACGGATAGTTATTCTTTATGAGCCGGAGTAGCTTTCGCTCACACAGGACGAAACGTAGCTATAAGCCATAGCTACCTTACCCCCCTCTTCTCTGAGAGGATGGTACTTCTTCAGTCAGGCCTGCCTTTAATAGCTGCTGTTAAAAATGACTACACCCGAGTTCCACTACTTTATATTTAGTTATTGTTCTATTGGACCAAAAGCTTTGTCAATTAATAAGGTTGTGGGTTAATCAACGAAAGTTTGTTTTTTTTTTGTATGTCTATACTGTTAGCCCTGTTAGCTATTACAGCGTCACCGGGGGAGCGGGTGGGTCAGGAGACCCACCCTTAAACCAACAAAAGTATTGAACTTTATCATTAGAGGAAATAATTCGATTTATTTTTCATGTTTATACTAATAAACCTTTTATCAACAGAAATCAACAACACTCTATCAGAGTACCCGAGCTCCTTGGAGATCACGCAGGACACAACCATCGAATTTAGCGCTGAAGTTATGAAGCTACGAGCAGATAATGAGAGATTGCATTTTGAATTAGTACAGTATGTATACATTATGATTTGTGGCCCAAAAGTTTTACTATTTTTTTATTGCTGTAACATGTTGTGTATGTGTGTAATTGTTGTTAAAACTTTCTTCTTCTTCCTATCCTTTCTGTAATAACATTAATCTATGCTAATAATAAAGTTGTGACATTATCCCAAACAATCCCAGAGCTCAGTCGCGCAACAAGGAGTTGTTACTATGCATGGAGCAGCGCCAGGCCGCCGGCGCCGACGAGGTGAAGGAGCTTGTGGAGGAGGCCAGGGACATCACACGACACTACTACGAGGAGCAGCTGCGGGCGCTGAGAGACGAGGTCATTGTTATTCTTGATTTAATCACTTGAAATTTGATTTGGTGTACAATATCTGCTGCAGGAAGAGCAAGAGTATGACACCCCTAGCATCTCGCGGGGTAATTAATAAAAAAAAACTGTCTAAATTTAACGCTTTTACAAAGGAAATTGCATTAGAGGCCTTTTTAACTTCCCCCCTTTACCCCTTTCCTTTAAAAAGTTTTAATTATTTGTTTTTTTTTCAGATGGAGGAAATGGCACAAGAGTATGAAAGCAAACTTAATGCATCTGAAATTCCAAAATTAGAAACTAAGGTATTTTTTTATTTTTTGTGTTACTTAAATAATATTAATCAGTTATGTAGTAAAATTTTAAATGTGTCTAATTATTACTTTGTTAGTTCATAATTTTTTATTTCTTTTTCAGATTGATCAACTAATGACTAATATTACTATATTAGAGGTAAGTTAAGAAACACTGGCTCTTATCTGGCAGCTTCTCAGTAGAGGTCGTCGTTTTTTCCTCTGTTTGCAATTTAAAAACTACCAATATTCTATTATTATTAATTTATTTACTATTTTTAATGGTTTAACTCGCCTATAACTCAATTTAAAATGTAAATTTTAAATTTAACCCCTTGTTATGAATGCTTTGCAGTAACCATGTTGAGCATAAAAGTTTAAGATAGAGACTTTATTTGGTAGACAAAACAGTATCTATCTATCTGTCTATTTTTAAACCTTTATTGAGTCCGAAATTATCTTCTAATACTTGTTTAATTAAAGATTACATATTTGAAATAAAGTGTAAACAAAAAAAAACTGCAAATGATATTTAAATGAGAAGATTTTTTTTAATATAATATGATATGATTTTTGTATAAAAAGGGCTCACCTTAGTAGCCTGTCCTAACTTTTAACGGTAGATAGCGATTTAAGACAGGTTTGTCTACTTCCAATAATGTTATTGAATAAAAATAAACAGATGTTCCTAATTTTGCTAGTACTAGTGACAGAAAGACCTATTATACTTTTAACAGGAAAAGTTAGCAGCTGAAAAGCTAGCTCGTGGGCGCGTTGAAGAAGAAGTACAGCATCTCCGAGCATGTATAGAAGAAAGGGATGGTTTGTAACTTTTCTTAGCTTTGTATGTAAATCATACATTATCCAAAATATATATGAGTTTCTTGTATATTTTAGAAAAAACTGATGAAGGTGCTATTGCCGAAAATTTGTCGCTTACGGATAGTGACAGTGAAGAGGACGACCCTGCCAACGAAAGCCTTGAACCGACTTTCAGGAAAGAAGATATAAATAAATCAAGAATATTACAACAAAGTGCAATCCAAGCTGAACAAAGTGACAGTGATAATAGTGTGCTGAATGAAGCAAATGATACTCTTAAAGATGAGAGCCGTGCTGAAGTTAATGAGAATGTTATCGATAGTACCGATTCCAGTGCTAGTGATAATACGGAAAGCAATATACATACAGTTAAGAAAGCTAATATACGTAATACCTGTGTTGAAGAAATATTAACAAATGACAGTCCTAATGTGCATACTAAATTGAGTAGAGAAACATATTGTGTCTCTGATAATATTGATAATTTTAATAATGATGGAATTAAGACAGAGGAACATGATAAATCTCTTCTTCAAAATAAGATAACTCATAAGAATGACGAATTTGATAAATTTGATGACAAAATATTAATTGATAAACAACCAAATTCTTTTGTCAATAAAATAATAAGCTCAATAAAAAAGTCTACAGATAGCAATAATTCGCTTGCACAATTTGAGAGGTTAGAGTTAGCGGCAAAAAAGTTTGATGATAATTTAAATATCACTGAGGTTTTTACTGACATAAACATTTTAAAAGAAAAACGTAACTTCTTTGATAATGAAGCTAAATTAACCGCCACTAAAGAAAAGAAGATTTATTTTGATAATCTAAATTTAAAAGAACCTAAAACTATTCACGATGTAGCAAAACATACTGATGAGTACAGATCACCATCTATTATTAAAGAGGAAATAACACATGATTTTACACCTAGCATGATTAAAAAATTGTTAGGAGAAAGCAAGAGACAAAATAAAGCCAAAATTCATGATTCTATTGATTTGTTTGAATCTCCTCAAGTTCTTTCCAAAATCGATGACATAGAAATTGTACAGAAATCAGTTGCAAATATTGTAATATCTGACAAAATTGAAACAAATAATAAAGAATCCACAACTTTCAATGAGAAATCTATAGAGGACAAAATAGTTGTAGAAGCTTGTTCGAGCGAAAATGCTATTGTAAATAAAGATATGAGCAAAACTGCTCATATTAATAATACTGAAATTAATATAATTAACATTGAAAATAATGTTCAAAATATTATAAAACATCCATCGCCCTGTAAGAATGAAGTCTCTAATACAAAAGTAGAAGTTAAAGCAATTAAAGGCGAACATATGAAATTAAAAATTTATGATGAAGTAAGAGAAAGCTTAAAACCTAAAAGATCGTATTTTGAAGATGAAATTAAAATAGATAATATAGCAGCAGAAGATAATTGTAAAGACATTTCAAAAAAAACTGATATTGAGGAAGAAAAAGCTATACTTCTCAATGAAGATGTACTAACTAAACAAAACAATGAAGATTCCCAATCAGATATACATAATGCAAATGTGGACAATACGATTGAACAATTTGACAATATTTATAAAGACGTCACAGCACCGAATGCTACTGACTTCGACTTACTACTTTCCCAAGAAATTCGAGAATCTAGCATCGAAGACGATATTAAATGTAATAATAACGAAGAAATCGACGATGTGAAATATAATCTACGAAATAAAAAAACCGAAAAACCAAAACCAGATACAAAGAAAGAAATCAAAGATAAACCTAAAAAGATGACACTGCGTTTGCGGAGGCGAAAGAACCTCTCTGAAGATGAGGATTCTGAAAAGGAAGTCAAGTTTAAAGATATAGTTAATCTTCAGAGCGAGTTCTCAGATGTGACTATGGACGTGCCGGCAACAGTGAAGATTGTTAAAGACATAGCGTCTCCAGAGAAAGTGGATGATGAAAACTTGCCTCCCAGTTTGGGAATACAAAGCTGTCCTTCAAAAAGGTGATAAATTGTATTGAACCTTTTTATCTTCCACCTGAAATCATAACTCTTACTTATTTGAGGATGTGTCAATATCTATCTAATGAACGTTCTTCTATCATACATCATCTCGGTGGTGACATAGTTCTTCGCCATATCAAATTTGTCGCATGTCCATGTCATCTGCGGTCGCCTTTTTCTCTTATATTATACTTTTCTATGCTAAGTAAATAACATCATCAACATTCCTTTATCTCTATTATAATTATTTATTTATATTCCATCTTCTTTCGTATCATATTAGTAATTTCTTAATTCAATATTGTTCTATATTATTCATGCCTAATAACTGTTGCGAAATCCAAAATATTTTTTTCTAGCTCAAGAAGCCGATAACATTTTTACAAGGTAGGTATAAGTATTTAAGATTTTAAGTATTCTTACTTTCATTAACATATTAAACGATTTCTTATGGGATTGAAAAGCAAAACAGGCGCAGGTCGTCCACCTAACAGTTAATAGTCCCATAGAACATCTAAGACCAGCAGATTCGGAATTTTAGGTATCCGGCTATCACTTAACTAAATAGCTCTATAATAATAACAACTTTACGCCGACACTACATCTAGTGTACTACTACTACACGTTTGTCTGCAGCGTGACTCGAAGTCGTAGGAAGTTGTTCACGCCCCGCGCGGAGCCTCTGGACGAGAGTGCGGGCGACAGCAACGAGCGCCTGTACGTGCCGCGACCCTCCTACCACCGCCCGCGCGCACGACGCAAGCTGTAGATGATGTTTTCAATAAATGTATTATTCGTGATAATGTTTTTTTTTCTATTGGTACTTAATTTGGTAAATCGACTTTTTTTTAATCTGTGTCATTTAAATTAAATTTTAAAATAAAAAAAAATAGTTTTTATCATCATTGTTAATAATTATTTCTGTTCAAAATTCATTCGCACGAAGCAAATATGAATCTATGTAGAAATATCGCGTTCTCTTGCAATAGTCCAACTAATGCTCTCTGATACTTTTTTTGTTTCATCATATAATATAATGTATAACTTCAGCATAAGGTTGAATAATTAATATTTAATAATAAATGTTTTAATTAAAGTTTTAGTTACATAGTATTTTGTTGTTAACATTATCTTTAATATTTTATCTTTTTAGATTTTTTAAATGGAATATGTTTAAGTACAACTTTACATATTTAATTAATTTGCAAAAAAAATTATTAAATACTGTTGTATATATTTATTTTAGCTGTTATCGAAAATATTATTCATACATAGCAAAGTAAAAGTGAAAAAAGTGACTTAAAAAATCAAGTATTCAATAAAATATATATTTTTTTAGGAAGAGATTCTTAAAATGATTCTTGCATAGATTTTCATATCCTTATAAAACTTGAAAGTGACAAAAATGGATTGATGACATGTATGGGATGGATGATGTGGATGCTCGGGATGGATGACATGGATGCTCGGTTTGGATGACATGGATGCTCGGGATGGATGACATGGATGCTCGGGATGGATGACATGGATGCTCGGGATGGATGACGGATGCTCGGGATGGATGACATGGATGCTCGGGATGGATGACATGGATGCTCGGGATGGATGACATGGATGCTCGGGATGGATGACATGGATGCTCGGGATGGATGACATGGATGCTCGGGATGGATGACATGGATGCTCGGGATGGATGACATGGATGCTCGGGATGGATGACATGGATGCTCGGGATGGATGACATGGATGCTCGGGATGGATGACATGGATGCTCGGGATGGATGACATGGATGCTCGGGATGGATGACATGGATGCTCGGGATGGATGACATGGATGCTCGGGATGGATGACATGGATGCTCGGGATGGATGACATGGATGCTCGGGATGGATGACATGGATGCTCGGGATGGATGACATGGATGCTCGGGATGGATGACATGGATGCTCGGGATGGATGACATGGATGCTCGGGATGGATGACATGGATACACGGGATTATAAGAATGGATGCATGGATAGTTATATGGGTATGTTAAGAGAAGGGATGATTGCCATGTAACAAGAAGACCACTAGATATAGTTGTGAAAGGATATCTGGCCTCGGGTGCGGGACGAGAACTTTTTGTCTGGGGCTGTTTGGCGGGACTCGTCTCTGGACCTGAACTTTTAATCTTTTCCGGGGCCGGCTGATAAGGGGTTTCACCCCCCTTTAGATGAAGGGAAGGGGATCCCTCCACATTCTTTCAAGCCTGCGAAAAAGGGATGGATCTTACTATGGGGCAGCGCTGCCGAAATTAATTCTATATTTATTTTACAAAAACGATCTATACGGGCTATTTGTAACTTAAAAGCTAGAGACTCCAAGAGAAGTTTTTAAAGAAATCGGTATTCTTACGGTCGCTTCTCAATACATTTTTAATAACTTACTATATATACGCCAAAATTTAAATGACTATAAAAAACAGCGACAGACATACTATCAATACAAGAAATAAAAATAGGATCGTAACGCCTAAATTTCGACTTCAAAAAGTTAAGAAATCCTTCATGGGCTTGAGTATACGCATATATAATAAGGTTCCACAAGATATCTTAGATCTTCCTTTTCTTGGTTTTAAATCTATAATTAAAGGTATATTAGAAATAAATCTTACTATAACATTCAAGAGTTTTTGGTTGATCGAAATGTGTGAAACTTGGGTCATTGACTCATTTGCAGGATTGATGTTATAATATATAAGTCAAACATTGTTAAATTTCATTTAAAAAGAGCTACTGTTGAGTTTCTGGCCAGCTCTTCTCAGCAGAACAGCATTCCGAGCTGGTGGTAGCTTACTCACAGACTGACTATACTGACCAATTTAATGTAATTGACGATTCAAAAGTGCGTGTAAATGCCTACTTGAATAAAGATATTTTGAATTTTGAAATTCGGTGCTCCTTGTTGCGGGGTGTCCTTTCCGTGGATCACATCGGGGCATCGCGGTGAGTGCGAAAGCGATCCCGTGGTGTCCCATTATGACGACGGCGGCAACCGTCAGGTTTAGTGAGTAGGAGTTTCACATAACCACCTCCATCGTCCCCTTGATGAAGGTATGTATCCATGAGGATTCCTGACGTTAAAAAATATATGTGGATCGAGTTAGTGTTAGAATGAAAAGAGGCTGTATGCTAGGTATATGATCTTTTTATTCTAAAGTAAGTTTATTTTTCATATCTGTCAGTGTTCGTTTGTTTTATGTTGAAAAATTTTCCAGTGTTAAGTGAATAAAACCAATCTAAAGTTTTTACCTGAACTTTTATTCACACAACCAGTTTTTCCAACCACGTACTCTGCAGTTAGTGGGACCAGAAAGGGTGGCCTCACTAACAGTTAGATCAAAGAAGAGATGGATGGATTGTAACATGAGTAAAAGGGTATTGGGTGTTGAGATGACGGCTGATAGGCAAGAAAAGCATGTTGTGTCGATCCCACATAAAGTAAGAAAAGGATGATGATAAGAACATAATAAATTTAAACTACTAAAATTGTTTCATTTACACATTAATTCTGCACTATACATGCGTAAGTGGGTTTAGTCAAGCTTGGTCAAACCTATTTGGTTTCGAAAAATATCCTCAAGAGATATATGCAAAGCTTTGCAAGACGAAATACCTAAAAATTGCTAACCGAGGAATTAAACCAAAATCAAACCGACTTATTTAAGATATCACTCTTTCTTCATCAATATGTGTTGAGTCTGTTAATTTTTAGTAGAAACCATCCATCATTCAATTCCTAGTTTGAATTAATTAATAGTATCATCTCCCTTTCCACTACGGAGTTGGATTCTCTAATAGAGAATGATACTAAGATTTGCTTTGCCTACTTTTTTTTTCTAGTACATATATCATCAATTTTGGCTATAGCCATCAAAAGTCTATTATTTTTAAAATTATTTTAGGAATTTAAACAAGTTGAACAATAAAACCGATTGATTAATAATGACTTTTTCAACAAACTAATGGATGCCCTATTAGACTATGTTGCAGTCACAATCACAGTTAATGAAGAAGTGCAATAGTGAATTAGCCTTGAAAATATAGTATTTTTCAAACTATATATCTGTATATATTTTATAATACAAGTACAATTAATTAAAAAATATTAAGATCCTATTTAATATTAAAAGATTGCACCTGCATTGTTGGCAGCACTAGCGAGAAGCCAAACAAGTAAAAGAATAAAAAAAACTAGCCATTATTATGTGACGTTGACACTTCACATCTAACAACAAATAGTGAATTGTGAAAATATTTTTTAGTTTAAGTTGTCTAAAAAACAAAAAAAGATATTAAAATAAATTTTAATAAACACAATACATAAACATGGCGACTGGTGCGCGAGCTGCCGTATCACATATATTACGAAATAAAGACGATACAGGAGATGAGGAAGATGAACCCAAAAAGAAATCTCGTGAAGACTGGAGGAAGGCTAAAGAGTTAGAGGAGGCTAGGAAAGCTGGAACAGCACCAGCAGCAGTTGATGAAACAGGTTACTAATCTAAAATTTACATTCTAAAATTCATTCAATATATTTTGTGGCCTCCATAGTATTATTGATAATTTTTATGACGTCACACAAATTATTATAAATATTTTGTAATCATAATCGGTAATCTAACTATAATACATAAATAAACCTTAAAAATAATTGCAGGAAAGGATATAAACCCTCACATACCCCAATACATCTCCTCGGTGCCCTGGTACTATGGTACTTCTGGGCCAACACTAAAACACCAGCGGCCGCAAGAAGACAGAGAGGGCGATTTCACTAAATTAGACACATACTACAATAAAGGTGTCACTGTAAGTTTAATTAGAATATCAGTTTATATACAATTATTAGGTAAATATAGAATGAAATGTTGATCAACAAAAGTAATAGTGAAACTGCAATATTTTTATTGACAATGGAACTCTTAAGATCACATGTTTACCTCCTGATTGTTCTAATGTTAATAAATATATGAAAAAAAAATCAGTAAATTTAATAGAGACGTGCCGAATATTGGCTTCACCGAATAACTGAATACTTAACTTTTACCAAACCTACCGAATATTCGGCCGAATATTTGGTTTACCATTTTATTGTTTGTTTTTCGTAAACAGGTTCTAACAAGTATGTAACATGATTTTTCATTAAAAATACTTTTTAGAGGTTTAAAAATAAATGCTGATTAACAGTTTAAAATAAACATTGACTATGCTAAATACAAATTATAGGTTAGGAATAATAAAATAAATATGTTGACCTAATATTTTTCAAAATAAATATTGATTTGAAGCTTAATTGCTTTATATTTTTTAGCTTTATTCAACACATTTTTTATAGTATTTCTTTGACTTATAAGATAGCATAAATCTTAGTTTTGTTCTTTAGTTCTTTACCATGTCATGTAGCTAAGAAAATAGCAATACTCAAACCGAATATATTTGTCACCAAAACCAAATAATTCGGCCGAATATGAGTAGTGAAAAAGATGCTGAATACCGTATACTAACCAAATATTCAGCGCATCTCTAATATTTAAGTATGATATTTTATGTAAATACATCTGTCTTTTGTTTTTAGTCAAATGCAGCCACAAAATACAGAAAGGGTGCTTGTGAAAACTGTGGTGCATTGACACATAAGAAAAAAGATTGCTTAGAGAGGCCTAGAAAGGTAAAGTAAATGTAAAAATTGTTAGTTTTAATTGAGTTATAGTGAAACATATAAGTATATAATTTGTTTTTATAAAATTGCAACCAATTGCTAAAATTTTAGAATTTATATATAAAAATATTGTTCAAATATTAATATGATGATTTTGAATGAATGATATGAATAGTTGTTATTTTTAAGTAAAAAAAAGCTTTCTTTACAGTTGTCTCAAATGACGTATCAATTTAAGAAAATGGTTGTAGTATTTTTTATTTAAATATTTAAAAGTATATATAATAAAAATAATGTATCATATTCAGATTGGTGCAAAATTCTCAAATGCTGGTATAGCTCCTGATGAGTTTAATCAACCAAACCTTAATTTGAGTTACGATGGAAAGAGGGACCGATGGAATGGATACAACCCGGAACAACACAATGCTATTATTGAGGAATATCAGAAGGTTGAGGATGCTAAGAGAGAATTACGGGCAGAGAAATTAGAACAAGGTACAATAGTGCATATCTATCTCTTAATATCATATCATATATTTTGTGTATTTATTTTGGTATTTGGACCCATAAGCGTCAGCTATTGGCAATAAATCACCTTTCCCCACAATCTCTTGCAACACCTGTAAGAAATATATTTATATATTTATTTAATAATATTGTAAATTCAAATGTAAGTTATTTTTTTTTCACGTTTTAGTGTCTTAATTATTCACTAGAAATCTTGCAGACACTTTTTTCAGGGAAAAACGACTCTAGATAGAAATAAATATATAGAGGTGGCCGTGCGAAATAACTAGATTATTATTTTTTTACTTATACAGCTAATATATATAGTATATAATATTATGTTTGATGGTTTCAGACCCAACGGCAACGGAGGAGGATGACCTAGAAGGAGAGGATGAAGATAAATATGTCGACGAAGTAGACATGCCCGGTACTAAGGTATTTGAAGAAATAACTGTTTAGTAAAATTATATAAAAATATAGGATGAATATATTATCCAAGTTACAAGTCACTCCTAAACCTGCAACTTATAGGATAGAGAACTGTTGCTTCGCCAACTCGTCTATCATGCCAGTTTTAATAATTTTGAGTTAAATATTTTTTAATAAATAATACTAATACTAGATTTTATTCTATATTGGTTTAAAATACTAATCGCAAGTTTTTTCTCATTATTTATATATTATTCATTTTATTTATAAATTATAAAAGACGATCATCTCACATTTATGACAATACAGAAACTTAAAACGTTATACAAAAACGTCAACTTGTCTCTCAGGTTGATTCCAAGCAGCGCATCACCGTGAGGAACCTCCGCATCCGCGAGGACACCGCCAAGTATCTCAGGAACCTGGACATCAACTCCGCCTACTACGACCCCAAGACGCGCTCCATGAGGGACGACCCCAACCCCGCGGCCACAGAGTAAGTCGGCAGTGTAGCCTCTATGAGCGGTCGGACCGCTTACCATAACGGTAACCGTGCCGTGCCGTGCCGCAGGTCGGAGTACGCGGGCGAGAACTTCCTGCGGTTCAGCGGCGACACATCATCGCACGCGGCGGCACAGCTGTTCGCGTGGGACGCCCGCGCCAGAGGACTCGACGTGCACCTCCTGGCTGAGCCCACCAAGCTGCAGCTGCTGCAGCGCGAGTACGACTCCAAGCGAGAGCGGTTCAAGACCCAGGTCCGTTGCCTGCGAGGTTCTTTCTGTTTGATGGCATTTGATCTTTAATTGGGAAATGTTTAATAATGAATTATTAAATCAGGTGAAGCGGTCGGTTCTGGACAAGTACGGAGGGGAGGAGCACCTGGAGGCTCCTCCCAGGGAGCTGCTGCTGGCTCAGAGCGAGGTGTTCGTGAGGTACAATAGGGATGGGACCCTCGCCACCGACGCGGAGAAACAGCCGGCTAAGTGAGTCTATTTTATTTAACGATGAACTATCTTCGATCGATATGTTTTGTATTTTTGATAAACATACTTACATTTTTTTTTTAAATAATTTAATACATAAAATAAATAAAGTACATTAACAAAAATTAAAAATATAATTTGTATTAAGATGTACGACAGAATGTGTGTATGTAAGTCAAAACACTACATATTTTGTATTTAACATACAAAATGTTCTGATAAGTAATCTCAAACAATCTAAAATTTGTGCCGTCGTTCGTCTTTCTTGTGTTATGATCGTCTTTTAAAACGGTCGATTTTATTTTAGTTTTTAAAGATATATCAAAATTTTACTATTAATCTCTATATATACTATTAATCTTTATATATTTTTATTATAATAATTTTTTTCTAATATTTTTATATAATATTATATTTCAGGAGCAAGTATGAAGAGGATGTGTTGATCAACAACCACACGAGTGTGTGGGGCTCGCACTGGCGGGACGGTCAGTGGGGCTACAAGTGTTGCTACTCGTTTATTAAGGTACTGTAGGATTTATATAAGTATTTCAATTTATCAATGTGTCCTTGGAAATATAATTATTAACATTCATTAAACTTACAGAAGCCAAACTCTAGCTTGTATGTTCATAGCAATAAAAACCGGTGATAGACGTCAAGAATTCTTTTTTCTTTTATATATTTTGGCAGGATGTGATAAATATCTCTTAAATGTTTTCAAAAAGGGAAAACGTGTAAATATTTGTTGGTTGACCATATATAATTAGTGAATGTTATTTATAATTTAGAACGCACGTAAATAATAACGTTGATAATAATGAACGCTATTTGCTCATACAGTTAATATACATAGAGTGGAAAACCAGGCTAAAATGTGACCATCGCAAAAAAAGGAAAGCAAGTGAGGCTACCTATTTGTCTCTCTTTTTAGCTTGTGTGATTAGACAAAGATAAGTATAGGTCTGTCATCTTGCCTCTTTTTTATTTGTCAGACAATGACTTCAAAGATAAGTACGGGTCTTTCTTCTGGCCATTTCCTGATCCTCATAGGCCTGCCTATGGCTCCGCTATTCTATGTATAATAATTCTATGAATTTGCTTCTTCAAACTTAGTATTTATTGTTATCAATCAATTTGAAACTTCATGAGTCAAACTAGCCAGGGATAATGATGGGTGGTATCAACAAGGGTCAGAAAGTTGATAGGAGATTGTATATATATAATAATATTATAACAGATGTCGTACTGCGTCGGAGAGGCTGGGAAATCTGTTACGATGGAAGTACAAGACCCAGGAAGAGTTATAGCACACAAAAAAGAAAAAGACGGTATGTATTTATATATTTTATTTAAATATGATAAAAAGTTTAGAAACATGTCATTCATGTTTAGTTTTTTTACAATATAAAACTATTATAAAATATTAAAAAAAAAAAAGCAGCCAAATCCGCCTCCGAATCGGACTCAGAAAGCAGTTCATCTTCATCTGAAGAAGATAAAAGAACTAAAACAGAAAGGACAAGTAAGAAGAAGAAAAACAAGAAGAAAGCAAAGAAGAAGAAAAAGAAGGAGCAGAAAAAAGATAAAGAGGAAGACAAGTTGAAGAAGGTATATGTCGTTTCTGAAATTTTGGTTTAAAATTGTATTAAAAGTATTATGTTTTCTTACTACAACGGGAATTCTATTTTTTTAAATTATAAAATCATATTATATCAGCAAGGTTTTTGCAACTCGCAACAGTCTAAATAAGTTTACAATGACTTTTAACATACTAAGAAATAAGCAGACATAATTTACTTCATTTATTGCAATATGATATTTGATCCAAACAGGCTCTGGAAAAGGAAGAAAGGAGTCAAAAGCATGCAGAGCATCTCCTCTCAGTGGACGAAAGGAAGCGTCCCTACAATAGCATGTTTGACGTGAAGGCTCCAACCGAGGATGAACTGGAGGCTTACATGATGAAGAGAAAGAGGGAGGAAGATCCCATGAGTCAGTTTATGTAAATAAAATGTTTATCATGTGTACAAGGTGCTTTATTTGACAAACTATAATACAAACCTAAACACTCTGGTAATTCTGTAAAGGCTGCCCAAGTGTCCTGGTCCACCCATGAGTTTCCCCGTCCCCCCCCCTTCTTTTTAACGTCTGGAATCCATTATGGATACACGTCTCCACCCCCCAGCCCAGGGGAAGGAGGGGACGGTTATGTGGGACTCACATTAACTAAACCAGACGGTTGCCGCCGTCGTCATAGTTTGTGATTAGGTTAGATTGTGAAGCAATTCTCTTACCTACACCCAAGCTTGCTACGAGAAAAGGGTGCCGAAGCTCCCTCCCTGCCAGATCCAGTCACCTAAGTCCAGCTATCTCGGGGGTAGTTTTTTAGAGAAATGACCACCGTTCCAGGCTCCAATGAGAGTAGACCGTTGAGCACGACCCAACCAAAGGTCAAGAAAAAATGTGATTTACATAAAACTAATACAAGAAATAAAAATAAACTCGCTATGTCCACCACTAGGCTTCATAAAATAGCTAAATCTTAAAGCTAAAGGTTAATTGTATACGTTTTTAAAATAAGCTTATGCTTAGCAAATGAAGCCTTAACTTTATTATTAAATAAATTTAAATTATACATAAAAAAAATATTAGATAAAAAAAAAACTATAGTGCACAGAATTACATCAATGACGATATGGCCTAGGAATGAATTGTATTGTATTGCGAATAACTAGTAATCTTTTTAATATGTTATAGATTAATTTTGTTTTATCGACCTGCTGCATCTCACGGATCCCTTAGAAGTTATTACTCGCGCTAGCGTAGGGAGTCGGGCTGCTCTCCTTCCTAAAATATGTTGAAGGGGGTGTTGGGTCATGGCTGGCGCTTGCGTCATGCCCGTTAACGGGTGCTGCTTGCGATGACTTATTGTGTCTTAGCCCGAGTTTTTTACTATTATTATTATTTTTTAACTTTCGTTGCCTGAAATCATTAGGCTTTATTTCCGATTGTTTGCGACGGTTGTAGTTGATCCAAAATAGCTTTTAAGAATGACGTTTGTGAAACAGTGATCACAATAAAAAAAAATTACATCTGGCTGAGTTTGTTGTATGGTTCTTCTCAGACCAGGACGCGTTTTGTATCCTCATAGCTTTAACATTAAGATGGAAAGCGCTTTTACAGAAAGGCTTATTACGACAAAACTGGTATCAAAACAGGCCCTCCTAAACTTCCATTTTGACGTAAGCCTGTCCCTGATAATGATTAAAAGTGGTAAGGATATAAATAAATAAAATAAATAAAAAAATAAATAAATACATACTAAAACATCTATATTTATACATTCCTCAGGTGCTAATTACCACGTTTCCCAACTCAGAGAAGACGAAGGAAACACAATAGAAAGATTTTTTCTACCAATAAAATAAAATATCTTATCCTCTCTGGGCATATTTAATGACCCACCTAGGGAAACGCAATGAGTAATTTAGCCCTGAACTGAAACAACTTGTGATGAATGACCGGAAGTAAATTCAAAAAGTAGTTATTTGGTTTTTACTCTACTTTACTTTAGATGGAAATCTTTTGCAAATGAAACGAAAATACTGCAAATCTAAAACACCTTTCTCAACAACCCGTAGAGAACCTAAGAGTTAAAATATACATACTATTAGTAGATACAATCTTTCTATAAAAAATCAAATACATGTGTTGAAATTTATTTTCTGAGTATTATAATCATCCCTTGTCCGTTGTCATTGGAATTTTTCTATCTAAAACCGCTGTGTAGGTTACACTATGTTGAATCATAATATTTTATATTAATATTTTTTAAAAAGTATTAACACTTTATTAAAAATGAATAATTTTAGAACGTTATATTGCTATATTCGTCATGACAAACGTCAAATATGTTGCATTCTTGTCAAATTCATTTGCTTTTTGATTAGTGAACCGTCTTTATTAGTTTGTAATTGTTTATTTAAAATAGCGTTATGATGGCAGAGGACACGACGGCCGATGCAACTAGGCGGTTAAATGTTAAGAAACAAACATTGGACGATGCGTACGCTGCCCCCGCTAACTTCTTAGAAATCGACGTGGTAAATCCAGTTACGATGGGAGTTGGGAAAAAACGCTTTACAGATTACGAAGTTCGCATGAGGGTAAGTGGTAACAGGATATGAATGATAATTCTTAAGGATTATTGGATTGTTAGATTCACGCTAAAGTCGGTACTTGCTTGGTGGTTTTGGTGGGCGTATCAAGTATCTAGCTCGGTCTGTTATAGCCAAATGTCGATAATGATCATGATATATTTTGTATTTCCTGTTTCCAGACTAATCTCCCAGTTTTCAAAGTGAAAGAGTCCAGTGTTAGACGGCGATACAGTGATTTTGAATGGCTGAGAAATGAACTAGAAAGAGATAGTAAGGTTCGTGTCTGTGCTGATAGTGTAAATTTTTGTTATCAAATTAACAAAACGTTTGTGTGAATCATATGTCATTTACACCATTCACAAAGCAATTATCATATTGCTTAAAAATTACATTGTCGAAGATTGCATGATCTGTACTTTCTTACAAATAAGAACCAAATTGATTTCTTTAAGGAAAAACAGAACACAGATATACTTGTACATATACTGTATATATATGAAGAAAATTTAATCTCTCTTTAATACTGAAATAAATACTTAAATAATTGAAAAACTTTGGATATGTTGACCTTGGACCCTTATTAATAAAACAACATTGATATATGTATATAAAAAAAATACATGTTATTTCCAGATTGTAGTACCATCCTTGCCGGGAAAGGCACTAAAAAGACAACTACCATTCAGAGGTGATGATGGGATATTTGAGGAGGAATTCATTGAAGATCGCAGAAAAGGTGAAAACAAAATATTATACTATAATACAAACATAAATACAAGTATTATATTGTAAGTCAGACAAGAGTGATGAAACTCTTAGAAAAAGTGCTTTTCATCCCAATATTTCTTATTAAGGATGAAAGATCAAGATTTCCATCATATTTATCAAGTATCAAGCAGACTTTAAATAATTATAAAAGTATGTTTGCATACTAATATTATATATTAACAGACACACACACATCTCAATTATGACTGTGCTAGACAATGAATCATTCATTGAATATGGATTGATATGTTGTTTCTAGTAATAATTGCTTTTAACCTTTTGTAACTATATTGAGACCGAAATGCTGTCATATTATCATTCATCATTTTCTCTTTTCATAAAAAAAAAACATTCTGTTCTTTTATTATTATTTTTTAATTTATCAATATAATAAATGAACAACATCCATGACATTCACAATGACCTAATCTAATTATCTGGTTGTTCTTGCTAATAGTCTTTAGCAGTCTATATATAGAATTTTTATGTAACAATGTATTACCTGTTATCTGAATATGTCTATGACTATGCAACATTTTGCTACAAATATAACCCCTGGAACTTGATAAAATGTTAATATTTGTGTAAAGTATTGTTATAAAAAAAAATATTATACCCATCAAAAAACCCCAATGCTATATGAAGCTATGAAAATTGTCTTTTGAAGAAAAGCTTAAACTTTGACGATACAAGAACCAAAATAAGGAAAAAAATTATGTAACAGTCATATGATGAATTGGACATCCTTTCAGCTTACGTAAATTATCTTTCGGGAAACAAATTTTTATTTTTATTATATTTTTATAATTTCTTTCCTTTTAATTGCTATTTGCTTTTATTGTTTTAGTTAACAATACGATACGATACGATACGTAATTTCTATAGTATATTTATAATTTATTTCATTAGAAACTTACCCATGTGCGACACAGTTCAAAAGTAAGACAATTCACTATATGTTTCAATGGCTGTTAACAATTATTATATTAATATTATATCTTTTACAGGTCTAGAAGTATTCATAAACAAAATAGCAGGTCACCCGCTTGCCCAAAACGAGAGATGTCTCCACATGTTCCTACAGGAGCCCGCCATAGATAAGAACTATGTCCCCGGCAAAATTCGTAACCCGTAACCTGCTTACTGCGAACTTTAATACGACTCTCTGCTCACCTGTTGGCTGGTCCAAACCAAATAAATTTTAAACTTTTCTTTAGTTACATTGATTTTTATTTATACAATGTATAATTGATAAAATTGATCAAAATAACAGTAAATTTATTAGTATAGCAAATATGATACTATCCGAGACTGTTTCTTTGAAACAAATTAAATTATTTGATGTGGTGAGTTATTAAGAGAGTCGTTTTAAGGTTCTTTAAAAAAACTGGATAACAAATAAGTGTTGGAAAAAAACATATTTTTTAATAAAATCACAGTACGCAATACTTTCAGGCACTTTATTCCACGGATAGGACAATTGAAAAACAATAGAAAAAAAATATCACATAATTGTTGATTTTTTGAGTAAAATTAGAACAAATTAATAAAGTTATTGTTATAAAGCAATATTATACATGTTATTTGTAATCGTATTTTTTGCAGAAACATTTAAAAATTGTTTATTTCTGCATAATTATGTATTTGCTTAATCTCATTGTAAGAAAAATTACTTGAATGTGTATTTATTGTATTGATATTACTCGGTTAGTATACGGTGCTTCACTTTTGTGTGGTGACATGGCGGCATTATACTAGATGCATATTATTTATTTTATAATATTTACTGTATTTTTTTTATGTATTATATTTATGCAAAATTTTAGTTTATTTGCATCGAGAATAATGTTGCCATTATACTAATGTGTTGCGATACAGACGTTTGAGAAATCTATAATAAATATATAGATGTAAATTAGATATAGTTTTATTTTATACGAACTGGGGTGAAGTTAGCTATAGTTCGTACACGACTACACCGGTGTTGCGATATCATTATGCAAGTAATAAATATTCCTAAATAAAAGGCATTGTTTATTTAATATAAGGTCGAAAACCCTATTATATCGGTATATCTAGTAATAAAGATACATAGTAAAGAATTTCGTGTGATTATTAAAATTCAGTTAATTTCACTATCAGATTTAAGCGATATTCGAGTTCTGCTCAAGCCGATGGAGTCGTCCTGTCTCCACAGTTTTTGTCCACGGATTGCTATTTCTTCGCGCCAAGCCTCTTGAGTTTTCCTAATGATAAGCATGATAAAGTAATTTTCTATATATACAAAGTTAATTTTAAATTATTCCTACAATAATTATAAAGGATTCTTGTTAGAAAAATATATTACCTGCAATTATCAGTAAGTTGACCAGTGTTAGGGAATATGCTCTGCAGCAACAGCAAGCAGGGCAGCACCACCACCGACAGGAACTGTATCTGTTCCGCGGGCTGGTTGATGCTGCGTCGCCTATCCATCATACTGAGGGGCGTGTAGCCCAGTTTCCTCTCTTTATCACCCTGATAATTGTTTTATTTATTTATTTTAATTAATTAAATAATTTATTTCACTGATATTTATTGTCCAAAAATAAATGAGGAATAACAGGCAGAAAACAAACCATATAAATAACAAGAACAATATGGCGGTAAATCGAGAATATTAGAATGTATAATTAATATATTATATGTAACTATTTTAAGTACCTATGTGTGGAATATTGATATATATATATATATATATTTATATCAACTATAATATTATATATATATATATATATATATATATATATATATATATATATATATATATATATATATATATATATATATATATATATATATATATATATCAAGGTACAATAATTTCTTATAGCTTGTGCATGGGGGTACCCAGATTCTGTTCTAGGGGAGGGGGGCAGACCAGATTTCTTTTGTTTCGATTTCGTTTGCTATAAAATTTACTAGATAATTGTAGTTGTTTGTAATACATAGATCTATAACAACTGAAAAGCCACTTTTATCATCGTCCCCGACTGACCTTCATGAGAAAGCATTTCTAGACCTTCTTCAATTTTTAAAACTTAATTGGTTTGATTTTTTAATGTAAAATACCACTTTTAATTTACAATAGAAGTGGTAGAGAGGTACACGATGTCCAGGGGGGGGCAGCTGCCCCCCTGCCTCCCTCTCGGTACGCCCATGGGCTTGTGATTTACCTGCTTATAAAATTCTTCGTAAACTGATTCAGCTATCACCTTTGACACACCGAATGGTTTGCAGCAACCAGATAAATCACTGGTCGTCATCAGGATACCCTTCAACATTTTATATATTTATTTCATATTGCAATAGCAATTTCTACGAATGCATAATTATTTAGATTTAATTTATTTACTTTCAATAAACTGCGGTGAGTATTGTCTGTCCAATCAAAAGTGCATTCCGCAACTAGAGGAGTAAGTTGTGCTCGGACCTGCGTAGAATTTGGTCTTCATTATTATTTGGTCTACATTAAAACTAAACGATAATTTATTTATTTATTCTTTTTGTTTTAAAAGTGAATATTCTACCTGAAAATATATAGCAAGATCTGTACACAGAATATCATATTTCATTTCCTGCATGATACGCTCGCGGTCTGCTATTGACACGTTGCATAGTAAATTCTTGTCCTAGGATGTAACATTAAATCAAAATAAATAATATTTTATAAAAAAACCGCTGGTCATATTACGTAGACAAGACAAGACCACTGCATAAAAATGTTTCGCAACAAATTCTTTATCAACCTTATAGAAAAGACAAAATTTAAGCCTTCCATCAACACTTAGGTACTAAGTAGTTAAGTTCAACAGAAAATTTAATAGGTTCTCATAGTTTGTGCTACTATAGCTGTAAGCTAATATCTTTATACCAACATCTCCTACTATAATCCTACCAACTTCTTACCTCAATGACTTTCTTGGCGAGGAAGAAGTGATGGTATTCTAGCATGGAGGTATGGTACATATTCGCGAGCGGGTGCTTGCAGAGTGACAGAAAATTGTTATTATATCCAGGGTGATCAAGATCGTGGCACAGACCTGCCAGCATCAGGGCTGCTGTCTGGATTTAAATGTTCTCTTAGATTTGTTTAGGAGCAGATTATATTTTTTTAAATAAATATAGAATGAAAAATAAAGCGAAACGGGCAGGGATTCGAACTATTCATTCTATATTTATTTAAATTTAAATAAGCTTAACATGGGTATACAGGTTTATAGTTATTTTCAAATAAAGTATAAACTGTCTGTCAGAAATGCTGTTCATTTGAGTTAAATTTTATACCGTATTATGTACAAAATTATTTGGAACTATGATTTGTGATGAACTTTTAGTTATCTTTAAAATTAGATTGTTTCAGTCTTAAATTAAATGAATCAGTATTAAAACATTATAATACAAAATCTTGCCTCGACAAAATCAAAATATCCAGTGTTATTTGTCAAAATCAGGAACATAGTATGCGTGAAACAGAAAGCATGTTCCGCGTTGTGGTAAGGGTTGTTCCGGTAGCAGCTCAGGATCGTTAGAGCGAAGTCGGCTAAAGTCTGTCGCTCAAACCTCTTATCGGCGAAAGTTTCCACGAACATGTAACAAACCAGACCCGGCATGTCTTCTTTGCTGCCCTCGCTTATATGATAGTCGTAGCTGTAATTTTTTTATTTTCAACATTATGATTTAACGATAAAATAGAAAAAAAATGTAAAGGATTCACTATTTTAGTAAAACTTTTTTTTGATAATCAAATAAATACAATGTTTTTTTGGTTAGTGTTTTGCTTAGTTTCAACTATTAGGTACTTAGCGCTGACCTTTTAAAATTGTTGGCAGGCAAAATAACTCCATTCGTTTCCATGATTTCATCCATATCGTGGCGACATGGAGTTAGATGTAAGTGCATCAGGTCTTCGTACACTCTATTCAGATTTTCCTAGAAATATAAAGAATGAAAATGTTCAAAGAGACATTGTTTGCTGTACTAACTGCAAACAATAAAATATGTAGTACACAAATATTTTACATGGTATATTTTCTGTTGCTGCATGTTATAGAAGTGGACAATGAGGGAACAATAATTTATAAATACTGCGAAAATAGATTCGTCTTCTGTATCAAATGGTTGGCCGTTTATTTTATTAGTCAGTTGGACAACACCTAAAAACATAAATCGATACTTAATGATTGGAATGCAATGATTTTGTCCCTTAGGTCTGTCATACAAATACCTATGACTCCTTTTTTGTCCTTAATTGGTGATACCAAGCAAGTTCTCATAACAGTCCCTGTGGTTGGATCTATTTCTTTAGAAAATCGAGGGTCTTTGTACGCATCCTGTACGTTTAATGAATCTCCTGTTTTGACGACGAGACCGGCAGGCGTCATTTCTTGACAGAGGCTGTAAATGTATTCACATATTTTATGGCTATATAATAAATATTAAATAAGGCAGAAATTTTCAAGAGATACAGTTGTGTTTTATTGGTCATCCGGTTCGAACCATTTTATTAACCGATTTCTTCTTAAATGAATAAAATGAAATGAACTAGCAGTATTGATGTACGAACAAATTATAGGAGATGCCGCTTAGACTTTTATTCCTGGACCAAATTGGCAAACTGCTGAAGACAAGCTCAAAAAGGAGAGTGTATAACCGATTCGAATTGCATTTTTGTAAAAAGAGGTGTGTCTACACTCCACTGTCTCCCAGACGTGTCTGGTTTTAATAATTATACCCTGAAATATCCAAATTACAAGACGACACTAACCTAACTTTTATTCTTTTCTTGGGAATATTTGACTTCTCCGTCTCCCATCCATCATCCCACATATCAGCCTGCAGAGTGCCGCTGATATGCTCCTTGTCAATAATAAAAAAACTGCTGCGCATTGCACCGACGAAGGATTTTATTACAGCCTAATAAAATATTTTCAAGACTATTTGCTAATCCAAAAGAACAAAACAAAATTACATCAAAATATAATGTACAATAGAAATACCAGCATATCAGTAAGCATGGTGTCAATAGAGGCCAGATCACAAAAGTAGTTGTGAAGCAATGACCTTAATTCTTGGTTCAAATGAGCTGTTCTCTGAAGAGTTATTCTCTCTTGTGCCTGGTGCACAGCCGCTCCTGCCCAGCACGCAATAGACACCACTGTGTACACTATATTCTAAACGCATAACGGATTATTTTCTCCTTCAGGTTTGTTAATATAAAACGTGTTCAACTCAGTAGCGAACATTAATGAAACAAAAAAAAAAACAAAATTATTCTTTTTAATGTCTCTGGAAAAAAAAAAAATTTACTGATTTCTCACATAATCATAAGGCTCCGCATAATTTCTATACAATTCCAACACAGCATAGCAGTCTCCATCAGGTTTGATGACAGGCATACAAAGCGCTACTTTAGCGTCAATCCATTTGATTCCTTCAGTGAACTGTCGGTCGCGTTTTACGTCCTCTATGTGAAGGAAGTTTTTTGTTGCCGCTACATGAGCAGCAATAACTTTTCCTTCCTCTAGACACATTCAAATGATCATATAATTTTTGTATTGCCTTGCCTAACTTTTTTGGTCTTTATTGGATTAGGATATTTACTATATTTTAAGGTCCTGATATAGAATGTTCATAACTTACTAGTCAATATAAGTATCTAGAGTTTTATGAGAATAGATAAGGTAGACTAATCATTCTTTTCCAAATTTCTTATAATTTCTATTTATTATATTTAAATTTTATAAAAAAATGTATATACCGCCGTAATGTTAAATACACTATTTATTGAATATTGCTGTTTTTGGAAGGTGTAGACCGATGTCATAACAATCTGGTTTCTATTCTAAGAGCGTATTTTAAAGAAACGTGCTAACCGATTGGTATATTTACTTCATGACGGCCTGGTTTCCTTATATTTTGACTCATAAGAACTATCTCATTTTTCAGTTTGTCGACAATGTACACAAACACACCTAAAATAAAATAGTTTCAAATACCACTAAGCATAATTCTGAATACTGAAAACCAAAATACTTATCATACCTGAACTCTTGGTTATAGTTTTTAGAACATTGGCAGTTTCGTAAAGCAAGGATTCAAGGTCTACAGTATCTTCCAAAAAGACATTAAATCTATTGATATCTAAATAGGTTCCTTCTTTAACTTCATCTTCCTTTAAGCCTTTCCGCTCTATCTGCGCGTAAGGTGCTATAACTCTTCTGGTAACTTTATCAAGTTTGTCAGAAGGGACCAAGAAGTGAGACTGAACTTTGGATACATTTATGGGCTTTTTTCCGGAGTCTTCACTTTGATTTATTGTGTCAAGTCTGCTTTTGACTGACTTTACACTTCGAGGCACTGGAGCACTCATTAGGTTTTTAGTTAGTAATAATTAGTGGAAAACCTATGTCCGTCTCTATTTAATAAAATTAAGATATAATCGTAACGCAATTGGTGTTAATCAACAGTTTTTTATATGTCAAGTTTATGTCACTTTTCGTAAGCCAGGCAGATGTTGATTTATTTTAAAAAAACTTGAATTTTTGATATGCCTAGTTTTTATTATTAACTTGTTATTTATAATGAAAGTAGTAATAATATTACAATCGCAGTCTTTTTACATCAATCCCAACATTTGTTTTATGACTTATCTAAATATCTTCTATCTAATATAGCTTATAAAAGAAATTATTAATCGTGCTAGGCAAACAATGAATCGTGTTTATGTCAGAAACGAAAAAATGGTGGAGCGAAATCCGTTAAATTCATATTAAATTTAAGTTTTATTATTTTCATAATAATATCACATATCTGTTATTATTCATTTGTAAAGTACATAAACGTGATTAAGGATTTCAATTTTAGTAATTAACGTATTTAGTCCAAAATAGACAATCGAGTTGCTTTGTACAGTTTAAATAGAGCTTCTGAATTAATCAAATATTGGTTATGACAGTTGTATAATATTTAATCTGTGGAACACCAGAAATAAAATTGCTGGCTTTTAAGAAACTATGTTTTACTTGATGTTAGCATCGAAATAATTGGCGTGTATTAAGAAAAATGTCGTATTTTCAGCAAGTCAGTCGGGTATCCCCCAATGTATGATAATATTGTCACAGCGTAATTTCACTATTATACTAACAATATATTGTAATTGATGAAATTACATTTATTATTGGTAAAATATGGATAACATCCGATTCCAAATACCTTACAAATTATATATATATATATATATATATATATATATATATATAAGAAGATTGAAGAAGGTATGTAAAATTACATACCTTGGGTAGCAAATTTGCGCCTCCCCATTCGTATACGTAGCTCTGAATAGTTATAACACAAATAAATACTTTAATAACCCTACGTATCTCGCGGGATAATGATATAATTATTAGTAATAATTAATAATAAAGCCACTTAAATTGTTATTAGGGTAATATGTTTGTGGTTTTAACATTGGGAGAACATCCATTAAAGACTAATTCATATGAACTAGTAAAGTTAAGAACTTTACTACAAGTATGGCTGTAGCAAGAAGTCCTTAAAAGTTTCAAAACAAATAACAGATTGGTTACTATGGTAGTGGTTAGTAACCCTGACTGCTGAACCAAACGCTGCAGGTTCGATTCCTACACGAGGCAATTCTATGTGTAGTCCACAGATTGTTGTTTCGAGTACTTTGTACTTTGTATCCGTTGTTTATATATCTGTGAAACTCCCGATACAGGGATACTCGAGATACAGGGATAGCATAATCCCTAATGCGAGAGGGAATAAAAAAAATAATACTTTTTTATTATAGACGCTTGACAAAAAATATTTAATCGGTTTTTTAATTATTACAAGGCGAAAAAAAACCAGGACTTGTCATTTATTAATAAATAAAAGTTAATCAGAGAATAATTTCTGGCAGTGAGCGTAATATTTTCGGGTTTAAAGGACCATTTCACCGACAATCAATTCGGATTCATGCCGACCGCACACGTCTAACAAGGGTGCAGTTGACATGTGAAACATTTTATTAGGGTTCACGAAAAATAGCTACGATAATGTTATTCTATAATCCCTTGCAAGTAGAGATTGCTTAACTTAAAAGAATTCTCAACCCTATATTTTTCAAGTATTGACGTACGTACGTGGCTGGTATAATAATAGCCATGTCTAGCAAAGTAGTCAACTTCTGCTAGACTTTTATAAATACAATTACACTGTCAAAATTAATCAGTGAGTTTATTAATATGTCACTATAATATGCCGATATGTTGAGTTATATAGTAACAAGAAAAATATATAATTGCAAAAGATATATTGATATTTTCTGTACTTGACAGAGATATCAAAACCATAGTTTTTTTAATTCTTTGCATGTTTGTTTGTTAGTTCTCATTCAAAATACTTCTGGCGGGTTTTTGGACACATTTTGTGTACTAAATATGATTAATGAACTTATTAAATTATTAATAACACCATTGAAAAATATAAAAAAAATATATAATTCAAAAGATTTTTTATTTCTAGAGTAATTATTTATTTAACTGTCAATAAACAAAATGTGACGTCATGCCAAGATGATAGGTGATTATCCTCATATCAGCTTCTTAATAAATCATTAAGCCAATGTGATTTTATAAACATTGCAATTTTTGATAATGTTAATGTATTAACTACAAAGCAGATAAAATGAAATTGTAATTTGTATTTTTTACTCAAAATAACTTAATCCTGAAAATAGGAATGTTATTTTGTCAAATCACACCTAGATCGATAAATATTTAAACAATATGAGAAACATAAATTAATAGGAACTCTTACTCAGACATATTTTATTTTAAAGAAAGCGTTACTAATAAAGTATGTTCAAATTCAAACCCAAATATTAGATGACGGACGATGCTAGGATTTCTCTAAGGATTTGTAGTAATCTGATTTCAGTGGAAAATGTGTAAAGTGAAGACATTTAAATTCTTTAAAACTGAGCTTTAAAATTATCTGACTGTTTAACACCATAGAGAACAAATGGAAATAAATTAACATTAGAATCATTGCAACTTCAAATGTGATATGGTTTAAATTTTGTTAAGAGCTTTTTAAAACTTAATGCAAGATATTATATAGAAGGGACAGATTATCACATTACCAAATATTTTCATCCGCTTAGGACGGTTTTCTCTGGGATTTATAGATTTTTGATTGAATGTATGTGTTTGCATGTATACACAATAAATTAACAATTTCGATATCTTAAAACAATCAATTAATCAACAATTTCGAGATTCTTGAATTGATAACGATAATAATGTATAATAGTAATTTTTGTAGCAAAAATATTAAAGAATGGCCGAGTATTGTGCTAATTTTTCGAACCGCTTGGGGTTAGTAGCGCCACGCTGGAAAAACGTTATTTACGAAGATAGGACACCACTACTTGATTACTTTAACTGTAAAAAATGTTTTACAATTCCAAAACAAAGTTATATTTTTTTTATAAAGTATTTTTATTAGTTCACAAATCTAAAAAAAAAATACACGTTAAAATCAATTATTCACATATATACATATCGAAACGAATTATACTAATTATTTACAGAAATAATGAAAGGCTCATTATCATAATTATATAACCTACAATATTTAAACTTACATAAACATATAACTTATGAAGTTTGCCAAGCCTCTATGGATGGAAATTTGTTAGATCCTATACTGACCAAAATCTATCATTACTTATCATTAAACATTTTTTTTATCAAACCTAATTTATTTTCTAATTTCTCAACACGATTCCAATCTAAGCCAAACTTTTTATAAGGATAAGAGAGAGATTCTGAGTATTTTTTTGAAAATCTTACTATTATTTTGCATCGGCTTCTAAAATGTCCGTTCTAAGTTAGATAATTTTTAGAAACACATTTTTCAGAAAACAAAAATAATGATACTTAGGCACCGAACTTTCCTCATAATACCAAATAAGCTTCATAAATGATGTACAAAGTAAGGAGACCAGGACACCTGCGCTCGTCCAGAATTGTGGATGTTAAAGTATAAAATTGTCTAAAAACATGTTTTCTGCGTTCTCATGTTTTCTGCGTTCTCATGTTGAATAAGCCCACTATATGAATCTTGTGTCAATATTCCAAACATAACTTAAACGTCTTTTTGTGAAGTTTATCTTTATGGAGAGGAGTTTTATCTTTAGTGCAAGATTTCTTTGTTATGTTCTTGTTATGTTATGTTATGTTTCTTGTTATGTTATGTTATGTTATGTTTCTTTGTTGTTTACTACATGTTAGTAGCGACATATTTCACACCCCAGAACTAAAAAAAATCTTTATGATCCTGTTGCTGAAGACATGAACCAGCTTTATTTGCAACAAAAAATAATAGAAAATAATGAATAGACGTAGACAATAGTGAATTAATCCATACTAATATTATAAATTGTAAAGTATCTCTGTATCTGTCAGCCTGTCTGCTGTTTGTCGGTTGGTTACGCTTTCACGCTTAAACCACTTCAGGGATTTTGATGAAATGTGGAATAAATATAGATTACACATTGAAAAAGGACATAGGTTACTTTTTACAGCGGGAAATATCTCATTCCCACGGGAAACAACATAGATCGCTGGCACATAAACTGGCGTCATAGTAGGTGATAAGTTAACACAATATTCTTCTAAAGTTGTTTCTTAACATTTGCGTATTTTTCTTTTTAAAATTGTACTGGTTTTTCTTACTTTTTCTTTATTTTATAAAAAAAAAATATTACTGATATAAGATAAATAAGGTTAGGTAAATAGGAAATAGGAGAGCTCAGAACTGTTCTAATATCCAGTTCCCATTTCAAACACAAAAAAACTTACTATGATACTTGACTTAACTTACTTACTTTTACTTGACGTAAAAAATAAAGCTTGCTGTCCAAAGAAACTATTTAATGCAGACGAAGTCGCGGGAAAACACTAGTAAATAAAATAAATGAATGTACGAATTCGACGAATGATCTCCATATTCCGTGCTTTGTGGAGCGTTTAAGTAAAAAGTTAAGATAGCAATGGTTCGGTCATTTTGGACCAGCGCGTATGACCAGAACATACATCTGTTTTCACACCACTATTTTGAGGAGAATAAAATACAGGATTATCAGTGTTAGTGTCGTATTTCAAAAATGTTGCCACTTTTGGTCTAGATTCAAGTAAATACGGAAGAAACTGAGATCAACAAAGTAAGGCAGTACTTCACCGAATCAAATACTCGAACTTTATTAAGCCAGGTCCGGCCATACATGGAATACGGTCTTATCTCTTGATATAGGGATAATAATAAATAAATGAAGAGTATATCTTCATGTAACAAACTTTATGTTCAATACAATGTAAATAGATATTTATACAAAACATCATAGCTATAACTTCAGCAACAATAACAAAAAAAATCATCCATAACTTGTATCAAAGTATCATTAGTTGAAGTTTGCAAACTTAGTAAGGGTAATGAGCTAAGAATAATATCAGCGAATAAACTACAAAAGTTGAGTTGCGTTGCGTTGGAATATAGAGCAGATGCTAAGCCGTGAAAACCATTTACTATTTTAAATAAGTTTCATTAATATAAGATTTTTTTTTAGACAAGGGATACTCATAACTATTGTAATATAATATTTTATAACAGTTTTTACGCCTTATAGATAATACTATTTGTAAAATTGTCGACTCTTTTGACAATCTAGTGCGCGGAAAAAAAATGGATCCGTTCTTTTTATTTTATTTATTATTATCTTATCACAATGTTACGTAAACGTCACTAACTATGATTTAAATGTCTGTCAATAAATTAATTGCGATATCGTACCAGGATCCCGTTGATTGTTAATTACCCTCAAATTACGTTCATATCAATTCAATATGCCAATGTCACTTCATAATCGTAGCTGTCCTTGATAATCGTAGTGAGTTAATGTTTAAACTATAAAAACAGAAATGCAATCAAATTTTAATTTTGATTCCTTTCTTAAAATAAATAATATACTCAAATATTTTACTTTTTGTTTCTTATAATAGTGTAAGGTCTATCGGTCTTTTTAAATTAGAACATTAACAGACTTCCGTTGAGATTAGTGTATTCTATTAACTACAACAATTTATCTGTGGGGTCTGTTGAATACATGATTTACATAGAACCTTCAAACTTCTATAATACTAAATCATGAAATATGGATAAACCAAAAATATGCCAAAAATATTCTTGTAGATTTTAAAATTAAATGATTCAATGGTGTGTTTTCTAGGAACACTATTTGGATTGGTTAAAATACGTTTTTCAGTTGAGTTTTTGATATTGTATTCGTCGAATATCATCATATCTCTATATTTTATAAATAAACTAAACCTAAGGTACATGATATGTATTTTAATTGTTCGATTAACAAGTTAGATATTAGTATTATTATTCTTATAGTATCTACAATACTGTTATTGTTATTAATGTGGAGAAACCAACATTTAAATGTTCGGTAGTTAGCATGTCATTGAAAATTTATTCGCTATTATCTTAACATAACTGTCCACTGTCTGCGTACTTCCTAAGCAAATACGAACCTATTTCAATGTATCCCAGAGCCGGGAGTCCATCCTGCTGAAAATACACGTTGCCTAGAATCCGACAATTCCATTACAAACTTATTTTTACATACGGACTTCTTTTTGGTATATTTTGACGCCCTGATATTTATTTGTCGTAAGCTAAAATATAAAGCGTAACATTTCGTTTAAACATAAGAGGTTTAATATTAGAAGATAAAAAGGCTATATGTATGTAAATATTTCTGTCATCCAAACAACATATTACTTGTGTATTTATATGATAAAGTTTTTTTTTTCTTTTAAAGGTAAAATAAATATTGTACAAACAAAAGCTTACAAACGGTGTATTTGCAAGAATTCCTAAGTAAGCGATTTTTTATTGCAGCTTTTTATAAAATAGAATTGTGGGTAGCAGTCTGGGATTAAAAATACTTTAAGGTAAGTAAATTGATATTTCAAGTTAGTAGGTGTCTTTATAGAAATAACTGAATGAATTAACATTTCAAATAAAACATAACAATAACATAAAAGCAATTAATTTAATGAAGTCATCTTGTGTCGCTTATCTTTTGACTTTCAAACAGTTGTGATGACCCCTTTATTCCTTAACCCGAGTCTTGTCATAAAATATGCCGAAAACTCACTTTGTGTAATAAATGACTGCTGAAAGCAGCTCTTTGTGTATTTTGGCAACTCTTTTGACCACTAACTCTTTATTCAGTTCTCAGCAGTAAGTGACAAAATTTTGGACATTCATTTATCCAACCATAACATAAATTGTCTTACTGTATATTATAATTATGTTATTTTTGAGATAGATGTTTAAATTTTAAAGAATATTTATTTCTGTATATATTTGAAAACAGTCAAATGATAAAATTGGGACGCAAATTGCAGATATTCCAATAGGTCTACTATGAGTTGGATACCATCCAATCCTTCTTCGAAAGTTGCTGAATTATTATTGCTCTAGATCAATTACTATTTAATAAAAAATCTTTGTTCAGTGTAACATTATTATTTATTTGTATCTTCCTACAATACTTATAACAGAAGTATTTTACAAAACTCATTAGATTTATTTATCTTTGAAACTTTGGTAGAAACACAATCCATAATTAAATATGGTCGCTTACAGCCAACCTTTAATAAAAATATATATTTTTATTAAACAGGCAGTACTTGGTTATTAAATTAGTTATGTAAAACTAATGTTATGTACATATAACAAGTATATACGTATGATACTTAAAAAGTTATGTTAAACAAAGTTATTAAGTATGTAACGACTAGATATTCCCCAGTGGCTTCGCCCGCACTATATAGGAATAAAAGCCTTGTTATGTAGGCCAGAAGGTTTTTACACTTACTTAGGTAGAGAACTTTATTAGGGATAGCTATTGCCTGTGACTGCGTCCACGTAGACTATAAAAAATATATTTATATGGCTTATGATCATAGCCATAACGAGTCACGGGCAACAGCTAGTGATAATATAAATTCCTTTGTCATAGTGTTATTAGTGATTGTAAATAATTTTGACTCTAAATGTTTAAATTTATTAATATTCGTATATATAGGTACTTATATGACAAAGTCTTGAATCATGTTATTTAATACATTTCTAATTTGTTACATTGTCCAAATTCTCACGCTAAACCTTAATTTTTCTCATTTTAAATATGTTCATCAGGGATAACGTAGGGGTCAAATGGTAAAAGATTTTTAGAAATCGGTCCAGTAGTTTTTCCTATTCAATTCAAACAATCCAACAAAGATTTCCTATTTATAATATTAGTTTGGATGGCGAGTAATAATATATTTTCGAATTCTATATTATATAGTAAAACTCTAATAGTTACAAACTTTAAATTTCCTCAATTTATCGTTGCTATTATAATAAAATTGAATCTGGATTGGAAATACTTTTGTGCTATTATTATTTACGACTTCAAGTTTCAACGAACGAGATGAATCGTTTAATCGAATACTATTTCTACAATCCACAATTCTTAGTGGATAAGACGCTTTTCTAAGCAAGTTTGTTTTGCTGGTACAGAGTTTAAATGCAGTTGATTAAATTTGAAGGATGGAGAAAAAAATGGCCGTCCTTTTTTTTCTGTTTGGGAAGAAAACATTGAAGAGTGAAAAAAATTGGTCGAATCTCATATTGTAAAACTAATATCCACCTTAAAAGAAAAGAAACAGTCTTTATCTCTCTTGGAACCGTATCACAATAAGCAAGGAGTATATAGAAATGTCTTTGCAGCAATGATCCTTTTATAACTTCTTGCCTTCGAATAACTCTGTATTCGACGATATGAAGTGACATCTATTTATTGGGAGAGGAATTAAAAACAATATCATGTATTCTGATGCAGTGTTGGCAACATTATGCTAACTCGAACTTGGGCAGTAAATAAGATATCAAGAACAAACAAGGTTTTAAAATTATCTTAAAACCAAGAATTGCGTGAATATATATATATTTTTTTTAATATACAAAACTAGATTAATGCTTGACTGCATTCCACCTGATGGAGATTGGAGATTTAATCATAGGTGGTAAGGCGCATTAAACTAGCAACCCATTCCATTTTCTTTTAAAGACACCTGAACGTCCGGTGATAGAACGGCGACGGGGGAATTAAATCGTGTAATTCCTGCGCACACTCACCAAAATGTATCCTGTAGAATACCAAGAGGCTAGAATTCTATGCCTGTGTTATAGGCTGTAGAGATTGGCTTCAACCGATACAGGATCGCCTATAACCCTCTTTGCTCGTCTTTTACTTGATTCCAGAACCGTAAGTTGAGAGTTTGCGGCACCAGCAAAGACGTGACTACAATACTCTACACACAATCGGATCTGCGCTTTGTATAATACAAGTAGCTGTCCCGGTGTAAAGTACTGTCAGCCCTTCGCAAGAACGGTAAGCTTTCCTGCAGCTGCTCTTACTCTGGACTCAATGTACCGTCCAAAGTTAAAGTTCGAGGAAACCAACAAACAAAAAGACAAACATTTTAAATTATTGTTTTATATCCTGTACCATGTACTGAACACTTGGAAACTAGTTATTTAAACCAATGAGGAAAATTCCACTACGGCCTACGCCGCTGCGACCGAGACCGATAAAAAAAAATGAACGCTAACACTTTTCTTGAACCTGCACACAAATAAAACACTTAAGTAAAATATGTAATTTTTATTAATATGGTATTCCCTTTTTTTTTTTTTTTTTTTATCGTTGGAAAAATGCGTTTCCGCATCGTCACCCAGGCCAGGAAGGCGATGACCGGGCGGTATGTGCGGCACCCGGCGACTGCCTAAGGCACCCCACTAAAAAACCAACGGCTGCCCACGACGCTGCCATGGGACGTCACGGGATCGCTTTCGCACTCACCGTGACGCCCCGGCGTAACTCCTCCGTATAGGGGTACCCCGGGCAACCAGTGTACCCCTACCTCATAGACCTAGTGCAATGGCGAGAGAGGTCGCCCCCTCCTCTCACCTAGGCCTACGGCTGGGAAGGAACGGGCTGAACCCTTCTCCTTCGCAGCCTCTCCCGCTGAAGCTCGATGTGACTATGTTGCCATAGCCACAGCCGGCTCCGTGCTGGGCTCCGCGCTCGAGGGTTTCGCACCAGGTGTTAATCCTCGAACTCGCGGAGCCTTGCACACTCGGCTCCCCAATAAGCGGGTCGCTGAAAGGCCTCGGTCCGCACAGACCGCGCACCGCAACATTCCGGTGCAAGTGGCTCGGGTATGCCCCTCACGACCGCACCGGAAACAGGCGGCACTACGGTCGACCGCGGACGGGCAAGCCGCACGCACATGCCCAGGTGCCAGGCACCTGAAGCAGCGCAGCGGCTGCGCCTCCAACAACTCCACCCTGGCTGAGCTCCAGCCCACCAGGACTCTTTCGGCGTTGACGAGCGATCTCGCCGCATCAATAGGGAGGCGGGCAAAGGTGACGCCCATGTCCCCATAACCGCCCCGATGGATCTCCCCCACGAAGAGGGCTTCGCCAGGGCAGTTCGTGATGCGGCAAATCGCGTCGACCACGTCTTCTTGTGTGACAGAGTCGTCCAGGCCTTTAAGCCTTACGGCCACCCGCCGAACCGGCCGGACGACATCTGCTACACCCGCTAAAACTGGACGGATCTTCTCCGCCAGTTTTTTCGCCTGTTCTGGAGTGCCCTTGGGCAACTCCAGAAGTCTGGCACCCGCCGCTGACCGGCGAATCTTAAGCCCATCTCTGAGGCCGATGTCGCCGAGCTTGACCATCTCGGCGGCACGCCTCAGAACATGGGCATAAGTCACCCCCGCAGCTGCCACCTCGTCCTGCAGCTTGATTAAGACTGCAGGAGAACGAGGTTTGGGCAGTTTCGGAGGACCCGATTTCAATACGTCCGCCTTCGATTTCACCGAAGTGGACTTCTGCCCCTTGGAACTGGCCCTAAGAACAACAGGCTTTTGGGGAGGGCTCTTCTTTTTCCCCTTGGCTTTACCACCCCTACGGACAACCGTGGTCCAGGCCTCGGTTGTGCCGGGGGCCTTCGAGGACGGCATCTGCAGGATCGGGGATTGACACCCCTGCAGATTGTCCTCTTCAGGAGCCAAAACCGACTCCTTCCTTCTCCTGTCCGCCGCGAGCGGCGGCCGATGGATCCGCGCCGGGAGGAGAAGCTCCTCAAGTCCTTCAAAGCGGGAGTTAATTAAAACTCCCACCGAGGACAATACAGAGCGCCTCAACTCCTCGATCGCGCCTTGATCAACCGACCTCGATCCGGACGGCAACTCCCTCGAAGAGACCGCAGGCCGAGCCGAACCCACGGAGCTTTTAAACTCTGCGAGCTCATCCCGAACCTTAACAATCTCTTCCCTGAGGAAGGACACCTCACGGCAGAGTCGGGCGTTATCCGCCCTAATCCGCCGCGAGTCCTCAGGCTCTCCTTTAGACGCCAAAACGTCTACCACCTCTAAAAAGCTGCTCGCCGCTTCTTTAAGAGCCTTCACCATGGTGCCCTTCAGGTGGCCGCTCTTTTTGCAGACCTCGTGGATCGAGGCTGCACTCCTCATAGCAACGACGCGCAACTGCTGCGCATCTAAAGAAGAAGAAGGCTCCATCATGGGAAGCGCCTCCAAAGACAGTACGTCGTCTTCGGAAACCGGCGCACTCCCAGTCGGAGCTTTCTTCTTTCCGCGGAGGGCTCGAACGCTCAGTGCGCGCTCAAACTCGACCTCCTCCGCCTCCTCCTCCATGACCCGCAACTCGGCCCTGGCCTGGGCGATCCCACTTCCTCGTCCTTTGGGCGCACCTCGTCCACGCCGAGCGGTGCTGCACTTAGCCACTGCAGCACCGTACTCGGGATCGGACTCTGAAGCAACCTCGGGGGAACTTCGGATAACCCCATAGGTCCGCTTCCGTCCAGCGGACGGCTGTGGTTCTGACAGATCGTCTGAATCTGTCAGAACCACAACCGAACTCTCATCACCACGCCTCACACTATTTTTGTTTATCCTGGTCGGTGTGGTGTCGACCAGGGAATATATGGTATTCCCTACGTATGCATGCTAAAATACCTTTCCTTATTGGGAGATTTTAATTGATTAATTAAAAGCTCAAGAAAGGGCCTAGACTCTAGAGTAACAAAATATGTCTAAAGTTTGTGTCCGCGAGCTACACATTCGAATGGTAACACACTTAAATTCTTCGAATGTTATGTCTAGACATTTTAGTTGGGTCAAAGATACAAATCTTAAGTTATTACATCACTATAGTCACCATAGTATGGATAAGGATTTTCACTGCCCCATACGTTGCACCCGAGGGAAGCCATGGTAGGTGGCTAGTATTATATAATAAGAACCTAAATAAATTTGTAATTACTTATTCTCATATAGCAATGGTTAATTATTAAGGCAGTTGATTTATTGATGTCAAGTTACGTAGTATGTACAAAGGATAATGAATATGAAATAATGATTAAGATTTATCACATGCCCTTAATTCTCGAACTATGTGTCAAAATAATTGATTACAATTTTATAACAAACTCATATGTTCATTATTATTCTATCGCTTCATATTTTGATATCTTTTCTTAATATGCATACCTAATGAATTGTCTATCAATGAAATATACTCAAATCGTAAAAATCAATGAAAAGTCACTCTCTAATTAATCAGAATATTTATGAATGTACATATATATTATTAATTATTCCATGTCCCACTAAAATAAATAATACAAATAAAAGAATAAGAAGTTACAAAGTATAAAAGACGACTTGTAACTTTTAAAGATCTCTCTCAGTTACTCTTCTGTGTGAGACAATTATTATTTTTAATAATAATTGTTCAGTATTGTTATTGAATTTATAACTTAAGTTGGTAAATGTGAATTTATCGCATGTTGTGAAATGCAGTTATATTAAATTCGAATAATTTAAATGTCATTGCTCATAAAATTAATCAAAACAAAAGGATATAGATTAAAAACGATATAAACATTTGTTTATTTTACTGGATTGCTGAAATAAATGTTGTGCTGTTTTAGGTTTAAATAGATCTTGTAAGGTACTACTGAAATAAGTACTATAATAAAATGTTTGGTGAGAGTGTGGAAAGCGTGAATCAGAATTATCTTTCCCTGAAGTCAGTGAAATGGTGCATCAAACGTATGACTTGCGCATACCTAGAGAAACTTACATTTGATACTTACTGTCTTACCCATTATTATTTCAAATTAGGATCAGTTAGTTATCGTTTTGTTAAACATGTCTAAGATAGTTATTTCCCGTAGTCTTGTGGCGAGAAATTTAAACGCAATTTTAGCATAGGGTTACTATGAACTTTTTTTTTATGATTCACATATCTGAATATATATATTGCTAAAGTATTAGACAAACAATTGAATCGTTTTTGTTACAGAAATAAAAAAAAAATGATAAGATTTTATCGGATTTCAAGTCGCTTACATATTAATTCTTAATCTTTATAATACCGATTTAAGAATATTGAAGACTTAGGTATGTAAATTTGTATACCTAGGGTAGCAATTTCACGCCACCCCATCTTAATACGTAGCTCTGTATAATTATAAAACGAATAAATACTCACGGAATTATGATATAATTATTGGTAATAATTCAAATATTATGTTAAATTAATTTGTAATAAAGCCAGTAAAACAATTACTAGGGTAATATATTGGTGGTGTTAGTATAAATGAGTAAGATTTGGGAAAAAAACAATTATAGTCTAATTCATATAAACAAGTAAACTTACTAGCACTATGGCTGTAGTAAGAAATCATTCAAAGTTTCAAAACAAAGTTATAGTTTGTTGTAGTGGTTAGTAACTCTGACTGCTGAACCAAAGTGTGTCGGTTCGATTCCCATACGCTACAATTCTTTGTGTAATCCATATATTGTTGTCCTGAATGTGGTAGCATTCGTTGTTTATATGTTTGTGGAATCCCCTCTAACACAGGGCTAATATGAGACACAGGCATAATACAAGAGTTGATCTACTAATAAAAATACCATAAATACGGGCTATTTGTAACTTAAAAGCTAGAGACTCTCTAACAGATGTTTTTAAAGAAATCGGTATTTACGGTCGCTTCTCAATACATTTTTAATAACTTACTATATATTCGCAAAAATCTAAATGACTATAATAAAAACAGCGACAGACATACGACCAATACAAGAAATAAAAATACAATATAATAAAAACTGTTGAGTTTCTGGACAGCTCTTCTCAGCAGATCAGCATTCCGAGCTGGTGGTAGCTTACTCACAGACTGACTATACTAACCAATTTAATGTAATTGACGATTCAAAAGTGCGTGTAAATGCCTACTTGAATAAAGATATTTTGAATTTGAATAAAATACTGTTTTATTATAGACGGCAGGCAAAAAACGAATTTGATCTATTTTTTAATTATTACAAGAGGAAAAAAAAGCAAGGATTTGTTATTTATTAGTAAATAAAAGTAAATCAGAGAATAATTTCTGGCAGTGGGAGTAGTATTTTCGGTTTTAAAGGACCATTTCACCGACGATCAATTCGGCTTCATGCCGACCGCACACGTCTAACAAGGGTGCAGTTGACATGTGAAACATTTTATTAGGGTTCACGAAAAATAGCTACGATAATGTTATTCTATAATCCCTTGCAAGAAGAGATTGCTTAACTTAAAAGAGTTCTCAACCCTATATTTATCAAGTATTGTCGTACGTACGTGGCTGGTATAATAATAGCCATGTCTAGCAGAGTAGTCAACTTCTGCTAGACTTTTGTAAATACAATTACTCTGTCAACATTAATCAGTGAGTTTCTTAACATGTCACTATAATATGCTGATATGTTGATTTATATAGTAATAAGAAATTAATGTAATTAAAAAGATTAAGGACATCGTTATTACTTGACAGATACATCAAAACAATATATTTTTATCTGTTTGCACAATATATTTTTATCTCTTAGCACAGAAACTTTGTTATTTTCTTGGTCAAACTAAGGATATATTTTTTTACATTTATTTTCTTATTTTCAAATAAAGACTGAATTAAGTTATATTTCCATTCATATAAAATTTGTTAGGATGTGTATACAACTGTGTTATGATATAGTTTTTTACATAACACGCTCATATAATTCATTAAGCCAATGTCATTTTATAAACGTTGCAACTTCGATGTTTGTAATGTATTAATGAATACTGTTCCTAATGTATTTATTATAAACTAGCTGAAATGTAGTTAAATTATAATTTGTGTTCTTTTTCTAAAAATATCTCAATCCTAAAAATACTAATGTTGTCGTTTTGAATCACATCTAGACCTATAATGATTAGAACGATATTAGATACATAAACAAGTCTCAGATATATTTTTTACAAGAAAACTCCAACTCAGATAACGTAAGTTTAAATTTAAACAAATATTAGATGTCCAATGATGCTAGGATTTCTCGAAGGATTTGTAGTAATCTTATTCCAGTGTTTCAATTCCACTTCAGATCTATCTGTTTGCGTTAGGGTCACTACAATGTTTGTGTTTCGATTTACGACATACAAGTTTCTATATCAACTGAGTCTAAGTGCTTCTATTTAGTTTAAAAATAAACAATTGTTTTACTCCTATTACTTACATTCAGTAGGAGAAAGTTTTTAATGAAGATATATTATCCTTGATTAACTTCTGTCCAGGCACGGTCTCAAATGTTCAAAATTGAGGTACAAAATTATCTAGCAGTTTTATTTTATAGAGACGAAATGAAAATAAATTGAAACAAAAATCAATGCAACTTCAAATATGATATGGTTTTACTTTTGTGAAAGGTTTCATAAAACTTGAGACGCAAGATATTTATATAGAGGATACTAGCTGACCCGGCAAACGTTGTTTTGCCATATAAATAATTTCTATGTACTTTCTAGTGCCGACAGAAAATAACTAACCTATTTTAAGTGTGTAAGGATGTGGTATATGCACGAAATAGGTGTGTAATGCTGTGAACGATAAGGGAATATAGAAATAACAAACGCCAAGCACTAATTCATTATAATTTATTTCTGTAATATATATATACGTATCATTATTCGATAAGAACGGCAACACTATCAAAAAATATCAGTCTCTTAATGCTACAGCGTGAACAATATTTTTTGTTAGCCCATCTTTAGCTAACACAAATAAACTTGATGGTTTACCCACAGAGCATGCCACGTATAATTGTCCGTGTGAAAAACATAGCGTGCTTAAATCTAAGCCACAAACCGACATCGTTTGGCCTTGGGATTTATTGATGGTCATGGCAAATGCCAATCGAATTGGAAACTGAACACGTTTTAATTGAATTGGCACATCCGTAGGTATTATAGGAATCCGTGGTATTAATATGTTTTCACCTCGGAACTTTCCATTTAAAATGCTAGCTTCGATGACGTTCTTCATTAATTTTCGAATGACCAATCGCGTACCGTTGCACAGCCGTGGCGGGTTCAAATTGCGAAGCATGATAATCGGAGATCCAACCTTTAATTGTAAATTATGCGGTGGCACACCTGGCAAATCCAGTGAGTTCAAAAACTCTGTCGGAAAATTTACAGTTTCGCTCGCATCACAAAATGTGTCAATAGATTTATATGATTACAATTTCCCTGGCAATAACTGTTGTATCTTCAGATTCAAATTGTCAACGTCTACATTTTTTGCCGCTAAAATTGCTCTTTCTGCAAGCCACTCATGATTTAAGTACTGTGTGTGTACATCAGGAAATATTTTTTCAATGAGAGTGTCTTGCGAGTCAACGATTGTGCAAAAATCTGTCGGTAATTTTACGCACCCAGTCTCATCTATAGTTACTTTTCCATCACCGATATCTAGGAGTTGTTTTGAGAATGTTTCAGCGGATGGATCTTGAAGCATTTGAACGCGCATATTTACTTTCAGCTGTACTTTTTCAACATTACGCCACAGTGTAGATGATTTTAAGCAAGCATTAATCTCATCAGCGTATGTTGAACGTGGAATGACGGGAAGTGTTTGCCTGAAACCACCTGAAAGGACTAACAGAGTGCCGCCAAATAGTTTGTCGTTGTTTTTGATATCTTTTAACGTCCTGTTCAACGTCTCAAGTGAATGTTTGTGCGCCATAGTACATTCACCCCAGACGATAATTTTACATTGTTTCAGCACGGTGGCCATGAACGATTATTTTTTTATGTTGCACACTCCGTCAGCGTTATTTTGAATATTTAATGGCAGCTTAAATACTGAATGAGCTGTTCTGCCTCCATCCAATAAAGTTGCAGCAATGCCTGACGATGCAACGGCCAATGCGATGCCATTATTTGATCGTATTTCAGCAAGAATTAGCGAAATAAGGAATGTTTTTCCAGTTCCACCTGGTGCATCCAAAAAGAAGAATCCACCTTGTCCTGCTGAAACTGCGAGCATAATGCGGTCGTAAATGATTTTTTGTTCCTCATTCATTAATGGGACATTGCGAGTAACAATCGCCGCCATTTTTACAGTGTTGTACTGCATTTCACGATTCATTTCCGTGTTCATGAAATCAGATACAGCTCGATCTGGCGAATTCATACCGAAATGACTGAGTGATAAATTAGCAATTATAATGCAGAGATCTTCAATAGCAATCAATGCTTCATTGTACATAGCGTCGCTGAACGTTATCGTTACATCGTTGCATCGTGTACGATGTTGATGCAATATATCCTCAGTCATTGAATTTTTGTGATTATCCCACAATATCTGTGCTCGAGCTGGAAAACATGTAGTTAACACTATAGCGAATAGTAGACGAATTTGTATTGCTGTACAATTCAATGCTGCTTCAGCAAACATACATTCCCACTGGTTGTCGTCTTCCAGCAAGCCGAGTGCAAGGCACGCATCTTTATACGTTGAATACTGTTGCCCATTCACTTTCCGTATATCTTGAAATGACAATGGGCCAGTAACATTAACCAACAACAATCGAAGATAAAAGCATTCAGTTTGCTTTGGATTGACTGTAAATACTCGCCCCAAAGCGTTTGATTTAAATAAATTGGGACATGCATCAACTGGGGAGCTTGCTTGCGGGGCATCCATTTTTTTGTTTGAGACCATGTGAAATAGCATGGTACTTGTGAATAGAGTAACGTTCGTGCAAAGGCACCAAAATCATCCGCACGATTACACAATTCGAAAAATTCAGTGAGTGTAGTTTTAGGTGGATTTACAGCACGATCAATTGCTGTCTCGTTCGTGAAAAATACACGCTGGCCGTTTTCGAGATGGACGGCTAACTGAACAACTGCTGGATCCCGTTCATGAATCGGGAAACCAAAGATACGCCAAGCAGCTTCATTGGAGCTGATGTACCGACCAATTTGATAAAGTGTTATTTCATCGTTTTTATTCACTGGTTGAGCATTCACGTTAGTATTTTCCACTCTAAACACAGCCATATCACTGCATTTATGGACATACTTGCAAATGTATTTGATGCTCTTCACAGAACTGCAGAACTCAACATTAATATGAGCATTGTATGTCTTGCTCAACAGAGGTGAATATGGTACCACCCAACGATTATCAATGTCAATGTGTGTGTTGTTGATGTTTTTAATAAACGATCGTCCGCCATTATCGGGACTTCTTCGACGATATATTGGATATCCGTCGACATTTGTGATCGTATCGTTCGTGAAATCTTTAGGGAAATTTTTAGTGCATTTTCCATCTGCCATGCAAGGCGATGTACGATTAAGAGTACCGCATGGACCATGAATCATGTTCGCTGTAATAATATCAAACAGCAGTTGGTCAGTAGACTGATCTGGAAGTTCTGCAGAAATGATACTATCGATTTCTTCAGGACGGATTTTATCGATTAACCAAACCAAAATGTGAGCATGAGGTAATCCTCGCTTTTGCCACTCAACTGAATACAGCCAGCAACGTGTGCGGACGAATACATGTAATTTAGTAATGAAACTTATTAAAGACTTCAACTTTTGTTTGAACACACGTGCTGTAACGTCATGACGATGGATTGAATTTTGGCCAGGCAATAGCAAAGATTCAATCTCTGGCCATTTTGGATTACATGTAAACGTGATAAATAAACACGGTCGTCCATATTCGCGCACGAAAGTCAGAGCATCCTGTATATATTCTTGCATATGACGTGGACTGCCCACATACGATGATAGTAGAATGACAGAGTTACCAATTTCGGCAGCGTCAGCGTTGTTGTTAATAGCGTCCCGCAAGTGAATGTACTCTTCCGCACGCAGCTTGAGTTGATTATATCGTAAGTATCGTAGTCGTTCGCCTTCTATCTTGGCGTACATGTCGACCATGAATTGTTGACAAAGCTCGCGACATCGTAGAATGACGTTGTCCCGGCCGCGTCGAATCATCAATCGGTACGCATAATAATCTTTTGAGCTAACGTTCTTGTTTGTTTCGGCTCCTGTAATAATATATTTTTAAATATTAGATTAAATCAATTACGATAAATATATATATATATTTTTTAATTAGTAATCAAGTTTAAAATGAATGAAGTATCTGATACGGGATCGCGTTGTTTGATATTTATGCAGTATCCGTCTTGTCCCTTCCAGAACATTAGCGGATATTGGAGAGCATCATATGAACGATGTGTATCAGCAATGAACTGAAGATTATTACTCCTTCTACGAACCACAATTTCTCGTGCGACTATACAATCGCCAACCATGATTCCCGCAACGTCGTCAACAACAGGTGCATTAAATCTACGAATATGCTCTCCAGCTGGTGTTTTATCAGGATTAATGACAATAGCGTGGTTATCGTTTTGTAATTTATGCATGTGTGATTTGAATATTTTCAACAATTCATTGTGCTCATTCAGTAAAGCGTCCAGTTCGCTCACGATGCGTTTGGCAAAAAATGAATCAAGGTTGTTATAGTCACAACGTGCATTCACACGATTGGCAAGTGCGCTTCCGGAATCCTCGCCGCCCATAAAGTAGATTTGTAAAAATTTATGTGCTTCGTTTGGCATTGGCAGTAATGAGCCTATTTTATGATAAACTTGGCCTCTAATTTTAAATGTAGAATTGTATTGTTGACCAAGTGAATTAGTATTTCGAACTATTTCTGTTGCTCCGAACGATGTCATTTGAAAGCATGAATTGAATGTTCGAATGGACTTCAAGAACACGTTAGAATCTGGATCCGTGCCGATAAGTAAACCGTTCAATGGTTCCGGTGGTGTTTCAATGTCGGGTAGTTGAAATATTCCTGACGCGCAACACATCCCAGCTGGCTCGTTTTTAAATTTAAGAGCATGACAATTTGAACATTCGTTGTCCATAGCACCAATCACCACTTTTGTATGGGCATAATATTCCACATCGGGCTCATACTGGAATGCTAGCCGTAGGAATGAATCATATGTAAATGCTCGGTGTATCTGTTGGCGTTGCTGGTTGTTTGTTCTGCGTCTATTGGCTGTGAATCGGCGTGATTGTCGTTGTTGTAATCTTATCACTTTATTGCGTTCAGCTCGTGTATCTTCAGATTGTTCTTGACGCAATTGCGCCATGCTCACACGTGCATCAGTATTTTCTTGCTGGATTTCTTCTTCAGTTCTTTCGGATCTTAAATTTCTCTTGCTTCTGGTTTCACTTGTATTACGGCTCAAATTAGCCCCTTTGCGTTTTCGTGGCATTGTTCGCTGTACAAAATACACATAATTAGAACTAACAAAATTACTTTAGAGTGAAAAACATCGTAATTATATTGTTATTAACAACAATTTGAGTATAAAAAAAAATATACTTACAACAACACAAAAGTCGTTGTTGGTAGGAGCCCCTGACACGCGTTGAGTATTTTTAGGTTATAATTAATAATAACAGATATTATTATTATTATCTTATATTATTAATTTACTATTGATTAATTAATTGTATGATTAATTTAAGAGGGTTATTATTATGTAGTATTAATTTATAATTAATAATGAGAGTTACACTGCGAGTTACACTGCGAGAGTTTATTGCGTTCAGCTCGTGTATCTTCAGATTGTTGTTGACGCAATTGCGCCATGCTCACACGTGCATCAGTATTTTCTTGCTGGATTTCTTCTTCAGTTCTTTCGGATCTTAAATTTCTCTTGCTTCTGGTTTCACTTGTATTACGGCTCAAATTAGCCCCTTTGCGTTTTCGTGGCATTGTTCGCTGTACAAAATACACATAATTAGAACTAACAAAATTACTTTAGAGTGAAAAACATCGTAATTATATTGTTATTAACAACAATTTGAGTATAAAAAAAAATATACTTACAACAACACAAAAGTCGTTGTTGGTAGGAGCCCCTGACACGCGTTGAGTATTTTTAGGTTATAATTAATAATAACAGATATTATTATTATTATCTTATATTATTAATTTACTATTGATTAATTAATTGTATGATTAATTTAAGAGGGTTATTATTATGTAGTATTAATTTATAATTAATAATGAGAGTTACACTGCGAGTTACACTGCGAGAGTTTATTGCGTTCAGCTCGTGTATCTTCAGATTGTTGTTGACGCAATTGCGCCATGCTCACACGTGCATCAGTATTTTCTTGCTGGATTTCTTCTTCAGTTCTTTCGGATCTTAAATTTCTCTTGCTTCTGGTTTCACTTGTATTACGGCTCAAATTAGCCCCTTTGCGTTTTCGTGGCATTGTTCGCTGTACAAAATACACATAATTAGAACTAACAAAATTACTTTAGAGTGAAAAACATCGTAATTATATTGTTATTAACAACAATTTGAGTATAAAAAAAAATATACTTACAACAACACAAAAGTCGTTGTTGGTAGGAGCCCCTGACACGCGTTGAGTATTTTTAGGTTATAATTAATAATAACAGATATTATTATTATTATCTTATATTATTAATTTACTATTGATTAATTAATTGTATGATTAATTTAAGAGAGTTATTATTATGTAGTATTAATTTATAATTAATAATGAGAGTTACACTGACATAAAAAAATAACAATTCTAAACGTCAAAAAATGAAACTCAAAAAATGTTTCAAAAACTGTCTCAGATACGATTACTTCAACTCTATCGGTAGTTTGAGGAGAACTGAGGGAAATTTGAATTTTCAAGCCTTTTTTTTGACAAATGCAGGACCATCGCTTAATTGTTTTCAAAAAGGTAATTAACGAAAGGGACCAGGTGTTCTTTTCTTTTTGAAAAGTGAGAAACTTTTAATCGGAAGGTCGGAATTTGTACAATAGGTAAAGATTGTAAACTCAAACAAAAGGATTTTTGAATGAGGATTACCTTAGTAATAAATATTTCTATAAATAGCATTTGTAAATGCTAAACCGATAACAATAAGCGACTTTTTTCAAATGTATTTTTAAGGAGAAATTTGAGACCGACCATTTTCGATAACAATAGCCGGCTGATAACATTAACCGCGATCACAATAAGCGGCGTCCACTGTAGTATTAATTTATAATTAATAATGAGAGTTACACTGACATAAAAAAATAACAATTCTAAACGTCACTACTAAGTTTGATACATAAACATTAATGATGGCCGACAACAGTGGAGGGAGTGAGAGAAACAGGAGACCGGCTTCGGTCTCATCCCTATTCCGCGTTGTTCACTGGGTAGTTACACCGATATAGTCTGGCCATTGAGTATCCAGAGTAAAAGCCCGGAAAATTTTAAAAATTAATTAAATCACTAAAATAATTATTAAAAAATAGGGGTTGGTGATAGAAGGGCAAAAACTTAGGGTTGTATGTATTTTTGAATATCGTATCATAAAAAAATAAAAAAAAAAATGAAAAAAAAAATGAAAAAAAAAAAATTGAGGGGTGGACCACCCTTATTATTTAGGGGTGTGAAAAATAGATGTTAGCCGATTCTCAGACCTACCCAATATGCTTACCAAATTTCAGAGGAATCGGTCAAGCCGTTTCGGAGGAGTATGGAGACTAACATTGTGACACGAGAATTTTATATATAAGATATAGCATTGAAATAATGACATTTATGATTCGAAATTCCGAATTCGGGTTATGCTTCCCTTTTAACAAAATTAATATAAAATTTTAATGAAGGCTTAAAATTTGAGAAATGGGGAAGTAGAATTCCACTGGAAACTGTATATAGTAAATTATTTTAATAATTTTTAGCAATAGTAAAATTATAACATTAAAATAATATAAAACAATTATTATATAAAAACTAAGAATTAGTTCCAAAATTAATTGAAAGATTCAAAATCTCCATGCAAGGTAAATTAAAAAGCCATTGACCATGTCTACATGTCTACCAGATTAGATCAATATCGTAAAATGACAAATTTACCTTTACCCAAACTGATTTATTGCGACTTCTACTAAACCGTCCTGTCATTCTGCCAATTAATATACCGTGTTTCTATTCGCTTTGATGGATCTAGCGTTAGACTTATAATCGTCTTTATCTGAACGGTAAACATCTATAAGATTTTTATAAAAATCGTAAACAATTTTTTCAACTTTGTAGTATATATTTACTTTAAAAATATACAACAACCGAAATTAATGTTTGATGAGATCTATTAACACGTCAAACCACGTTAAGCATATTGAATAAATATAAAAATAGGAAATTATATTTATTTAAAAGGGATGGGCAATCGAACCTCTGGGAAACCGCCGTTACTTTGTCAATTGATTCAAACATTAAGGGAGAAAAAAACAAGCCAATAAATATAAAAATACGAAAATAAGGTATTGAACTAACTTTATTGCTTATTGTCTTCTATCCATGCATAAGGTGAGTTTAATTGATACAAATGTCATATTGTGGCTAGTGTGTAACAATTCTACCAATATACGATGAATATGATATTCTAATTGGCAAACAGTCAAACTAGTGTTATCTGGCTGTTAAATTGGACAATAAATTGGACAATACTCAATTGTAAAATATATTTATATTATATACGATATTTGTTTTACGTTTTTTTTAACTATCATATGAAATTTATAAAAAATATATTGAAAATATAATATACATTAAACAAAAACAATGTCTACAAATATATGAACTAGCCCTTTGACGAAGATATTACTCATAAAAACATATATGTGTCCACCAAAAGTTTATTTATAATAAAGTCAGCGTTCAAAACAGAGTATTTCAGTTTTGTAACTATAGGAAGATACTTTTATTTTATCAATACTATTTCATGCAAAGTTTTAAACAAACAAACAGACATTTTGATATATAAATATATAATATATAATTAAACTTTCGTGAACCATGACGATTATTAAATATATATTTACCCTTCTATGTTCACGTAAATTAATCGTAATTTTGCCAGACTAGTTTCAGATCCATTCGGGGTTTCTATTTATGAGCTTGAAGCATGGCGGACTCGCGGTCGGTACAAAAAAACGTAATTAATCTAAAGATAAACTAACAGTTCCATCTCAGAATATATTAAGGGTCTTTTGTGTCTATCTTGACACGTAATTATTCTGACGATACAACGCAACACAACGCAAAGTCGTCTACAGTTTGAAGAAAACGTGCTTAAATAATCACACTACATGAATGTTCTCGTTAATCACAAACCCAACTGAATATTCAGTGATTTAATTCACAGCTGTGGAATAGAACGCGGAGGGGTTAATTGTAATTATAAATGTGATATAATAAGTCTAATTACTTCGTAAAGTATTCCGAGGCGTAAAACTGTATTCGTTTAAAGTAATTGAAAAGTTCACATGTACATAAAGTATGTAATATTGTCAGAAAAATACTTAAAGGGTAAGAGTAAGAATTTTGATAGGATTTCTGTATTGAGTAAAATTTTATTGACTATTATAAAGGTTTTCGAATAGCAATAGATTTGACGGTGGTTTATCAAATTTCTTATTTATTATTTATTTAAAATCTTTATTGCACAAAAAAAAAACGTACAAATGCGGACTTAATGCTAAATCATTCTCTACCAGTCAACCGACATAGTAAACTGAAATCTGAAAATGAGCAGGCACAATAAAAAAAATCAAAATAATATGGAATGAATATCCATAGAACTACTTACACATATGCACAATTACTTTAAAAATATACATACATACTCAGATATTTATATTTATCTATATAGACCCATTTATACATACACATAATATATACACATCTACGCTAACAAAGTAAAATTAAAAATAATAAACTATACCATTTCAAGATGGTGTTTGCGGACTCGTTTCTTAAAAAGCTGTCTTTTGGGGGCTCGTCGAAATGAAGGAAGGCCATTTCAGAATTTTATAGCGTGTAGTGTGAAAGAGATGGCGAAAAACCAGTGCGGTGTGAAGATATGCATAGATTATAGTTAAACGAAGAAGGTAGTTGCAAATCGTGAGTATTCCTTAATAATTGAAATTTAGATTTCAAGTAGGTACTAAGAAGATGATGGATCATTAAGGATTGAGAATAATGTTTGCAATTTGGCTTTGATTCCTTGATGATATTAGAATGTCTATTTATTACATCAGTTTTTGCTACTAGTTATCTGACATAAAAGTATTCACAGGTGGACAGATAAATGGCCGGTCATTTTACTACGGTTTTTTTTTGATTTTGACAACGTGAATTATAGATATGGCACCCGTTTTGAAATAACAAACAGCGAGGCCTGAATTATTTGTTTGTTTTAATTTTTGTATGTACAATTTTAACGAATACAATTTGAACATGGTTAATAGTTAAATAAATTTCCTGAAAGCACATTTATATGATGGCAAAATAGAAAGAAATGAGGTAAAATATTTTTTTTATAATTTTATAACGTAATTTGTACTATAAATGTACCTATACAACTTTAGGAGTTTATCGTTAAACAGAGATGTTTTTACAGATAAGAATCGATAGAGGAACTAATAATCAAATTGTTCAAGATTCCCTTCAGTGATAGTTAATAAATATTTATTCAGATGTTTTGTTGATCTTCACGATTACTTTAAAATTTAAGCTGTTTATATATGAAATGTATGTACCTATGTTTTTTTACTTTTTTCTAACTTGTGTTGTACCTACTAAGATAATTGTTTTAAATATGCACAAATCCAAAGTTGGCGATTTTTTCATTGGTAGAAATACTTTATATGTTGACTTTGATAACATAAGTCTTTCTTACTTATAATCAAGCACTTACTTTCCGAGATGTTTGTTGTACCTATGTTTTTTTACTTTTTTCTAACTTGTGTTGTACCTACTAAGATAATTGTTTTAAATATGCACAAATCCAAAGTTGGCGATTTTTTCATTGGTAGAAATACTTTATATGTTGACTTTGATAACATAAGTCTTTCTTACTTATAATCAAGCACTTACTTTCCGAGATGTTTTATAAAATGACTTCTCCGATGTAAATAGTAACATGATTTTTGACCGTGATAATTACTTTTCCATTAAAATTTTGTAACGATTGAAACCTTTTTTTTGTTTTTAGATGTTATGGTGTTAATATAATAAATATTAAAACTCTCTTAACTGACATAAATCAATTCCCTTAAAATTGCTCACAAATATTTCAAATATGCACCTGCTTTTGAGGATATTTGAATAATCTCTAACTGCACAAATTAAACTAATTTAAGGCCAAAGTTAGACCACAATTAGATATTCTTCCTGTATATAAACTTAATGACTGCTTTGAAAACCACTAAGCTTAAGTAACTTTTACTGTTTAAATAATAAAGTTATAGTCTGTAATTATAACATTAAATAATAAAGCAACGTTTTAGGTGTAAGGTTTTAAATTTACCAACTTAAATTAATAAATATGTAATATAATAACATTAATTTACCAACTAATTATAGTAGTAGTGTGTTGAATTAACACTTTTAAATCATATTTATTTTATTTAGTTATTAACAGTTAATTTAGTTAGTTAGTTGGTATTTGAACTAGTTTGCATGTTACAGGCACTTTACATTATCAGCTTTACCTCTTATATGAAGTATTATACCGTTTTTTTACTAAAGATAAATTATTTGTTTTTACTAAAGTGTTATATTATTAATATATCATTTCTAAGCTTTTAACAACCTGTGTTTGTACGGACGTAGTGGCTGTTTTTTCCGTTGGAAAAAATGCGTTTCCGGCCGGGTGGTATGTGCCGCACCCGGCAACTGCCATTTTTAAGGCAACCCACAAAAAAAACCAACGGTTGTCCTCATCGCTACAATGAAACGCCACGGGATCGCGGAAGCATTCACCGCGACGCCTTGGCGGAACCTCCCTGATGAGGGTACTCCGTACAACCAGAGTACCCCTACTTCATAGACCTGTGCAATGGCAAGAAAGGTCGCCCCCCTCTCTCACCTAGGCCTCCGGCTGGAAAGGCATGGGCAGAACCCTTCTCCTTCCCAACCTCCCTCTCTGACATGGACCGGGCATGAACCCCCATGACCGACCTCTTCACTCCGGACAATCCGCAGCCCGCCGACATCTAGCTGGACAACGGCAGCTATCGGCGGGCTCCCGGACAAAACCCACACGTGCGCCCATGCACTCCTCCCCGCCCGACAGCCGCGGTATACCTCCTGCCGATGCTGGATACCTGAGAAGGAATCCATCACTGTTTCCGAACCCCCCGCAACCAAGTGCGCCTCAGCACCGCACCCGGAGCAAGAAGTTTGGCTCACTCTACCCCACACGCCCCTCATCAGAAAGCCACGGGATACCTTCCGGCGATGCTGGATACCTGAGGAGGCACCCGTGACTGCCCCCAAAACCCCCGCCATCGAATGCGCCCCAGCACCGCACCCGGCAACTGTAATCCCAGGCACCGCAAGTTGCCCAGACCATCTCACCGTCGAGCAGCGATTAACTGCTCGGCGGAAAGAGATCCAAGCCTCCCCCCCGCAGACAGGCCACCCCGAAGGTTCTCAGTAACCGTTGTTGCCCAGGGAGCACCACGAGGAGGTTCCAGGCGTTCGCCCCCCGACGTACCTAGTGCCTGGTCAACAGACATATATCACAAAGTATTAAGCCCAAGTCAGTTTTTGCATGTAAAATAATTTTGAAACAATTAGAGCAATTATAAACGACTAAATTTAAGAGTTCCTTTTTATGTTCAGTTTTATGTTGAGAAACGTTTTGAGATATATTTATATTTTATTTTTAAAAGTGCTCATACATTAATTTTATTCGGATGTAACTGCAGGTCTTTAGTTAAATGAACCTTATATTTCTTTGTTACAAATAGTTTATGAAAATTGTTTATTTTAAATGGACTTTTTTATGTCAAGGAGACCGTACCGTCGCTCTACCAATTGATTTATTGAATAACAGTTAATCAGTAATTATCAGTCGATATTAGGACGCAGGTAACATCTATTAGACTGAAAAAAAATGTCTAAACAGACACAATAGAACGTCGTTAGTCTCTATGTCTGAAATAACAAAGATATTATCTAATAAATGATCTTTATGCTATATTCGAACAAAATACCTACCATACTATTTTACAATAATTAACAAAAATTTGAAAGGAATATTCCCTCCAATTTCCAAGTCTATGGGTAAGTTTATACATAGTATTATGTTTAAACTTAGCAACAGCCTTGAAATTATAATCAATCCATCCATGAATCATTCATTCATCACTGAATATTGTTGATTTTCTAATTCTTGAATTTATATTTAATATATTTTTCAAGAAATTATTTACGAATATTAAATGAAAATAAAAATTATCAAGCGATTAAATTGTTTAAGGCACTTCGTATTTTCTCAACAATTACTTGAAAAATCTTAGAAAGATAAACCGTAGTAGGACGGGGAATAGTTAGACAGGTAGGTACACTAAATTAAATAATGTTTGTAAGTTGTTTGTTTATTGTAAAGGTGTATTAGGACGGTGCTTTTTTATAAAATAACAAAGTCATTTTGTGCTTTAAGATATTTTTATTTACGGTTGATATACTGAGTATAAAATGATAGTTTAATTTCCTATATTATACAACATTTTTGACAAGTCGGTCATATCAAGCGTTAGCTGAAGTGCTACTATAAGGTATAATTTTGAATTTTGAGCTATAATTGTAATTAGATAGTTTACCTGATCACTAACTAGAATGTTAGCGTCAATTATAAAAATATAAATATAACCAAAAAGATACCAATTATATATTATATAAAATATTTTAAAATGACGTCTGTATTTCTGGGTTTTTTCGTTTATTAAATATCTTCTCAGTATTTATAATGTGTATTTTTATGTATCTGTATCGTGGTCTAACACCCTTAACACAAGCAAAAAAATCTATTTACTTAGGGGTTAGTTCAATTTGTATAATTTGTCCTGATATCATTATTATTATTTTGTTTAATGTAATAGTATTGTGGGTTTTAAACAATAAAAAAACTTTTGCTTGAAAAATGCTATGTTTAAACCAAATTATGATTGGAAATATTTTGTTGTTGTTAATAATATTAATCGTTCTTTAACAGTACCATGTTCATTTTCTTTGGACTCCAATATTTTTTCTTCAACAAAGTTTCTTATAGATTGCTAAAGATAGACACTATAGAGGAGAGAAATAATTGAATTATATATATATTTAAATATATAATTCATATATATATTATAAATTAAGCTGTTATATTGTTAATACATTTACTTTATATTAATTTAGCTACTCACTCAAGCTTGAGGAATATATAATTCTGTTACAATGATGACAAATAAAGAGAAGAAAAAAATATTAAATAAAACCTAAATATCTTGGAGATGACTGTTTCTATTTCGACCAAACATAGCTAAGAACTATCTCGACAAATCAGGCTTTCGACACAGATCCACAGGTCAAACTTATAACACCCTTCTTTTTGAGTCGGGGATTAAAAACTGGTATAAATAGTAACTAACATGTTTATAGCACTTTTGCTTTAAGAGCATCCTAAAGTGTTTTCCCATGATTTATTCTAACTTCAAATTTATACAATGTTTTCATTAAGTTTAGACACTAGGCTTTTATAAATAGCGTTAGGATTGAGGTTAGGATTGAGGCTCTTGTTCTATATTCATACCTAAGTCTGTTTTAACAGATCTTGTGTGATTTGGATATAACCCAATTCTTCTTGTCATTTCGCCAAATGGATTTCTTTTTTGACGTGGTAACTATTGTTTCGTAATGTTCTAATTGTTTAATGTAATAATGTTATTTAGTAGTTAAATAGGTAGAAGTTTGTTTTACACCTCCAATTTACTTAGAATTGTAGAGCAATGAAATGAAGTATAATAAAGTTGTCATACAAGAAACAATTTCAATTAGAATACGTATTTAAACAATTATTATCTGTCCACGTCAAGCTTATTGAGTAATATTTTTACTTAGGCAATATTTGGACCAACATACATCACCTTGACATTGGTACTTTTTGGGAGAGAAAAAATTATAGTTAAATTAATAGGTAAATATTATCGTAGACTTTGTTAACTTTCTAACAGACTTTCCTTTTTCTTTACAGAACAATTTCTTTTTTGCTAATAACTATACAATTTGGCCTTAGTTTTCTTATCATCAATGTACTTTTTAGAAGAATGCTGACGAGTTTAGTAACTTTCTATGACAGGAATGATGAAAAATGTGTCCGAATGCCAGCTTTCAGCTAACTTGAAAGCTGAATATGATTTTCATGTTTATTTCTTAAATGACAGGTTAAGAAATCGTCTATAATATTAGAAATGACTGTTCAAATGCGTCTGTTAGAAATCTCTACAGTTGCAGTTAAAAACATTTTGCATAATCTTATCTTTTCTCCATTGTTTTTTAAAAGAAAGGGTTATTAAAACATTATGTTTTTTCCACTTGCAATGAGTATCTATTCCGTGGAGTAAAAGAGGGCTTTTTTATCTATGTCTTCCAGAAAATGAACCGAATGAAAAAGAAATTAACTATTTTCTATGATAGGGTTAGATAATTTTACGATAAATCAAGGGTCACTTTTTACCTCGTGATATCTGCCAAGATTAAGTGGTTTTACTACTAATATCGTGTGTTATGCTTAGTGGGTTCTGAACGGCTGGACATGTGACGATGAACACAATGACTATACTGAATACATTGTATATCTCAGTTTTACCTGTGTAGTAATTTTATATTGTTATTTATATTGTATTTTATATTGTTATCTTTATATCTTTGCTTTTGGCAGAGTAAAAAATCTTTGTATGACAATCACTGCAATTTCGATAAGGATAACAATAATAGTAAAATCTTATTATAATTAGAAAAACTTAAAATTCATTAATTGTAAGAAAAATATGATCTCGCTTTTCACAAATTCCACGAAATTAATAATATTGATCAAATTTCTTACATATTTTTCGGAAAAAGACTTATTTTTACACACATAATTATTATAATAATGGTTATATTATATTTAGTTGTGTTTGTTATTTTGAGGGAAATTGTTTAATATTATAACAAAAGTGATTTTAAAGTCCATAAAATTATGTTGTTTATTTGATTTTAGTTAAATATTTAGATAGTGCTTGAATAAGTTAAAAAATATTATTGTACTATATTATTGTACTTTGTTCTTATTATGTGACGCAATTATACTATCGTAATAATGTAGCTCTTATAAAATACTTATAATTGAGGTATTTTTTCCTAAACATTTTCATAAAGTTTGAAAATATCTTTAAACATGTATAGCCATGTTAAGCTTATTTAAGTTTATATAAATATAGAATGAAAAAAAAAAACCGATACGGGCAGGGATTCGAACCCGCGACTACTGGGAAACCGTCAAGTCGCTCTACCAACTGAGCTACCGTATCGCTGTCCGTCTCGGTGAATTAAGCATTCTATATGTGATCGTCTTTAACGGGACGGTGGTGACATCTATTAGGTTTCTTGCGAAAATCCTAACCAATGTTTCTAACTTTGCAGTATAGATAAACATTGAAAAGATGCCACTACCGAAATTAATGTTTGAAAATATCTTTAAACATGTATAGCCATGTTAAGCTTATTTAAATTTATATAAATATAGAATGAAAAAAAAACCGATACGGGCAGGGATTCGAAATTCTGGATTTCCAAAATTCTGCACTAGATTTAAAACCGCACCTCTGGGAAACTGTAGCTGAACTGGTTGAACTACGGGTCTATTCAAAGATTTATATTTATGGTGATAAAAATATAATAGCAAATTATCACTCTTACCACAAAGAAACAAACACACAGTCACTCGGAACATAAATGAAACTATTACATCGAAATTCGATGTATTTTCTACTCAAAAACTAACTCGGACTGTGATTAAAATAGTTTACCGGATACTTGGACTAATGAATGAATGAATAAAAATTGTAATAATTAAACAAATGAAATCCCTGAAATTATTCCAATTAACTAGTTTCATAAATAGAATAGGATTACTTTATAAAAAAAAGGTTTAAATAAATTAAAAAGAATTCGAATGTAATGATATGCCTTACATGGGACTGTATTAAGTAATATTCAAAAAAAGTTTAATTTAGGTCAATGGCAGCCACTTTTCAAATACTTGATTAAATTATAAGAGAAAAGCTCAAACTAATCTTGGTAATGGCCCTTGAATTAAAATTGTTTTAAGAACTTTTTTGGAAATTATTTGTTTAATAAATTTCTTAATATTTTTAGATTCTTTAGATGCTTGTATCAATTTTGAAGTTATTTAATAACAGCTTTTATGATAAAATAAGTTTCGTGTAATTGTATATAAAAGCAGTTTTTGATTTTTTTCAAGGGAAAAGGAGATTCATAAAATTATACTTTGTTATTATACAAATATATATATATATATATATATATATAATAACAAAGTATAATTTTATGAATATAATATAATAACTTAAGATATTATATTATATTCATAAAATTATGAATATATATATATATATATATACATATATATATATTCATAATATATATATATATATATATATACATATTAAAAAATCTTTAATTCATGTATTATAATTTACGTTAGTGGATTTATAGATTAATATATTATTTAAAAATCGCGTCTTCAAACTTTGTAAAATAAATGAAATCTTGCGGAAATGTCTTTTGTTTTAACATAGATATTATTTGTTGACAATATAGTTAATTGAAAAAGGTCAGTGTATGAAACGTTTTTCTTTACATTGATTTCCTCAATAAACAACTTCGGCGGATTGAAAACCACTTAACTGAAATTAATCCACAGTAAATCAACAGAAAATAATACTAGTATCATGGTAGAACTATTTTTGTATCTTTTTTAAATATAACGCCACAATAAGTATTATTTAGGATATTGAATGGTTTGGTTGTTTCAAACTCTTTGATATTCTTGATTTGGTAATATATCTAAAACCTTAATAATTTATTTATTTAAAAATAATAAACGTGTTATCTAGAGCAACGTATTAGCAATGGTATATATTGTAAGATGGCTCCACTTAGTATCCACTGTACATTGTGCTCGTTTACCATCACGTCTTATTTAAAGATAATAATAAATATGTATAATTACTATGCAAGGGATCATCAGATCTCGTTATGTTAGCTGTTTTTCATATACCATATGACGTTTCACATGTCGACCGCAGCCCTGTTGGCCGCGTGCAGTCAGCGTGAAGATGAATTAATGGTTCACTCTTTAACCAGTCAAATGGTGCTCAAAAACCGAAGGTCCAACGTTCAGTGAAACATAATATAGTTTAATTAGACTAGTGCCTACTAATAAATCAGAACCCTTAATCTTGCGACTGAAAAAGACAACCCTTTGTTTGCCTTTTGTTATATTAATTTTAAAGAACATTTAGTTTTACATTAATTATCAGGTTTTACATAAAAAAATATAATTTATTTCAGTTTTTTAATGAAATTAGGCGCACATAATTCGTCTCCATAAAAACATATTTCAGGAAACAGTCAAGTTTACTACAGGGACTACGGACTGACACTAGGAAACAAACCATCATGAGGAAGTTTAATCCTATAAATTGATTATTATAGGAATTATTAAACTTCATTTATATCCTTGATTATCTTTGGTATATATATACATGAATATCTAGACAATCAATCAATGCCCATTAGCGAATATCTGTGGTTAGTCATATGACGTCAGGGTCGGGATCATCTTCCATGTATTATTTTCAGGTGACTCTGTCTCATGATTAATATTAATACTTGCGACACGATCCTCCAATTAAGGTTTTTTTTATAATAATAACTAACTTCATGTTTTATATCGTGAATCTGTATGCTGTTCTAAAATGCCGATTTATTTATAAGATTAATTGTAAATGTCATAGAATTGTATTCACTTAAAATTAATATGTATTAAACAATGTTCACAATGTATTTTGCAATAAAAACAATACAAATAATAAATAAGAATTATTTTAATACGCTAAAACAAATGTATTATATTTGTAAATTGCATCATTATCATTATACCTATTACGTGTCATATACGCGAGATGTTGTTAACAAAGTGGTAGTTATTACGCAACCAATTAGTATTAAACAGGTTACTGAGTAACAGGGTTTAATCAATCATTAATTTAATTAACTTGTTCAGTTAAAGTTCAAACCAAATTTTCCAAATAAATTTACTTAGAAGGTTTATTATTAATAACCTTGACTAATCAGCTAAACTTTTGAAATGGCTTTTAATATTTGATCACGATGTTTAGGTGTCATAATAATTTTATGGACTTATATAAATATGATTACTTTGTTAAATCTAGGACGTTTTAAAAGTATTGTTTTATAACATAAAATATTTGTTACTAATGTATAAATTCAGATCCCTTTTAATTCTCAGACTCCTTTATTATTGTAAGACTTTTTCATTACAACTAATAAAACATCTACTTTCTCTCAACAGCTAGTAGTAGTAAATAGGTTATAAATGAAAATAAAAAAAACTCGATCCAAAAAGACCTCTAAAAAGAATAAAAAATAATATTATTATGTACTTGTTGAAGTCGGGAGATCATTGTACGTACGTTGACGATGGTATCTATTTTACGAAGTTAATCATTGAGGACTTAGACTAAAATTCGATATCGTAATTTCTTTGTCTTGGTAACTTACATTTTATTTTTTTCGCAACGACTTCAATAAGTACACAATAAGATAATTCTTATTGTTTTTATTGTTTTTTTTGTTTTTTAGTTATGTTACTGGTTTTATTATTGTATTAAATGAACCTGCGAATACACAAATTTTCACTTGTTTAGGTATTTCTATCAATATTCCATAAGAATTTTTGCCTGAGATTAATATGTTTTGGAATAGTTTCGCTTAAAAAAAATTCCAACCTCTTTAATAATATATTGAATCAAGGTCTATTCTTACAAAATATAACGTAGGGACATGTTAACTGATATTATAGTTATCGAATACAAGACATACTATCAATACAAGAAATAAAAATAGGCTTGTAACGCCTAAATTTAGACTTCAAAAAGTTAAGAAATCCTTCATGGGCTTGAGTATACGCATATATAATAAGGTTCCACAAGATATCTTAGATCTTCCTTTTCTTGGTTTCAAATCTAAAATTAAAAGTATATTATTAAATAAATCTTACTATAACATTCAAGAGTTTTTGGTTGATCGAAATGTGTGGAACTTGGGTCATTGTATCATAAATCTTGGGTTATAAATCTGTATTGTATTGCGAATAGCTAGTAATCTCCGCAATTTGTTTTTTGTTGTAAATTAATTTTTGCTTTATCGACCTTCTGCATCACACCGATTCCTTAGAAGTCACTACTTGCGGTAGCATCGGGAGTCGGGTTGCCTCCCTCCCTCAAATATGTGCGAAGGGGGTGATGGCTGGCTCTTGTGTTATGCTCGTGAACGGGTGCTGCTTGCGGTGACTGGTTGTGTGGCAGGCCGAAGATTTGTGTGTATATATGTATATATATCTATATATATATATATATATATTTACTGTTATTATTATATAATTTTCGTTGCCTGAAATCATTGGGCTTCTTTTCCGATTGATTGCGACGGTTCTAGTTGTTCCAAAATTGCATTTAAGTTTATAAAATAAATAAAATTGACTCATTTGCAGGGTTGATGTTATAATTTATAAGTCAAACATTGTTAAATTTTATTTAAAAAGAGCAACTGTTGAGTTTCTGGCCAGCTCTTCTCAGCAGAACAGCATTCCGAGCTGGTGGTAGCTTACTCACAGACTGACTATACTGACCAATTTAATGTAATTGACGATTCAAAAGTGCGTGTAAATGCCTACTTGAATAAAGATATTTTGAATTTGAATTTGAATTTGAATGTAAATTTAAATCTTTTTATTCGGCTATCAGTTATAAAAGCGTGTATCAGACTAAAATTTAATTTTCACCCTTAACGGTTAAGATAAATTGAGTGTCAGTCATAACAAAGTTAGTGTCGTCATGACATTTTGATAGTCTATTTAGAAAATAAAGTTGTATGTTAAAATCATGAACAATTCATTTTCTTACAATTATCTCAAAGCTGAAAAGTTAAAAAAATGATGGCGGTTCTTTAAAAGCATTCTATTTAACTCTAACCAGTGTGGTGATACATATATCATTTAATATATACTCAAGCATTATTATTTATTAAGTTCCTTTTTTTTTTAGCAAGCTTTTGAAACAATATTATTATTTGTCTACTGGTCAAAATGTGACAATAATCATTACTGATTTTTTAAAATTTAAACTCATATATATATGATAAACATGTTACGAATATATATTTTTTTATTCCTATACATTTTATATCTCAAACCATATACTTTTACCTATACTTACCACACGAAACAGTTAAATACAATAATTGTATATACATATATTTTCTTAAACATATTTTCTATGGTTTCTTGTCAACATTAAATTTCGTCAATAATTACGAAAAAAAAAATTATTAACACTCAAAATAAACTAATTAGAGGAGTAAAATTACTAAGTTGTTAGCCGTTGCCTTTATAATTTCTTCAACTTTTAGCATTTAAAAAAAACATAAAACAGGCGTGGTTCAACTCCAAAACTTGAAAATATGCGTCTAATCAGTATTGTGGATGACAACGTGACGTAAAATTAAGAACTCAAACAGTTAAGTCTTTTATAATAGATAGAAAGTAAATTGCAATAACATTTTTCTCATTAAGACTTTGCTCATAATTTAGTAAAACCAGGCATTATTAAATAGTATACTATACTTACATAAACTGAGATTACTGTTATGACAGAATAACATACAATTTCTAGTTTGGTGGTAGCAACTAGTTTTTAGTTGTGTTGAGTGCTTGAGAATAAATTAACACTTTGTAGAAATACAAACAATAAATGGCTTTAAATATTTTCATAAAACTAGATCAAAGAGATAAGACGATAATGCAATTTCATTGTAGCACACACACACACACATATACACTCTCTAAACTGTAACAACAACAGCATGTTCGTCGAGAAGTAGAAATATAATGACGTAGTACTTAAAATTCGAATAGATAAGTTTAGTCATTCTATTTATTCACTAGCTTTAGTTGTTTAGCAACAAAGATTAAAAGATTAAGTTTAAATTTAAATTTTGTAGATCTTAACGGCTAGAGCATAATTTTACAGTCTTTATCGTATTACTTTTACTTTGGTTATTTTATATAGTGTATTTTGTATTTTGATTAATTAACTAATCTTTTAATTAAAAATTCAATAAATATTTGTCATTTAAAATAAACCTCTTGCATTATTCTGGTATGTTACTGGTTATTTTTAATTGTTCAATGGATGCGGGAGGCAGTCAGTATTTTATCCGCCGCCACCGCTTCCGGTGCTGCCAAGTGCACGGTGTTCAGGGTTTCTGGGATACTGAATGGTACCGCTTTAGGTATCCAAAAATGTTGGATTAAATACAAATATTAGTATTATTATATTTCTTTGTAACCGAGTTAGTTCTACAGATATTATATGAATTGCGTTTTATAAGTAAGTAATCTCAAAACGAAACTTATTGCAAAGTTTGAGAGCATTGCAGTGTTCATAAATTTTATCAAGAATTTAAAAGTGACAACTTTTATGTTTCTGTTTTAGTGTAACTCAGTATAATATTAAAATAAACTTAATAATATTTCAAGAATATAAGTGATGATAAACAATATTATTATAATTAATAAGTCAGATTCGTATTTAGTGCTAACTCTAGCTTGTTAGCAATTCTAAATTAAGATAAGATACCTACCAAATTTCTGTAACTTGGCTGAGATCTCAGTAAAACCCAAAACTAATAACATTATATAAAGAAGACTATGGATTTTCAATTCTGTCTTTGTAAATTTCAAAATAATGTTTGAAAATATCTTTTAACATTTTATAAATATAGAATGAAAAATAAACCGATACGGGCAGGGATTCGAACCCGCGATTACTGGGAAACCGTCCCGTCGCTCTACCAACTGAGCACCCGTATCAGACGGTACCGTACCATATCTTGATCCCTGCCCGTATCGGTTTATTTTTCATTCTATATTTATATAAATTTAAATAAGCTTAACATTTATAGATATTTTCAAACATCTTTTAACATGTACAGCCATAATAGGATTTTTAATATTTTAAATATAGAATGAATACGGGCAGGGATTCAAACCCACGACCTCTATAAAACCGTCTCATCGCTCTACCAATTAAGCTAACGTATCAAGGCGGTGGTGACATCTATAAGGTCTCTTTCGAAAATCCTAACCAATGTTTTTAACTCTGCGGTGTAGATAAACATTAAAAAGATGCCACAAACGAAATTAATGTTTGAAAATATCTTTAAAAATGTGAGCCTTGTTTAAAGATCTTTGGCATAGCCAGTACAGAGGACAGGCCCTCGCCTGGAAATGCCCCTTATAGAAGGTAACAACAACGGGGGATACCGAGGAACCAATTGCCACTCCATCAATTTACATAGAATTCAACCCTCATCATCAAGTAGCCAGATGTTAGACAATGCTTAAGTAATTTTTCATATTCTATAGGCATGTTATCCACAAAAATAGTTTTATTTCAATCACAAACCCATTTGAATATTTACCGACTTATTTTACAGCTGTGACGTAGAGTTCGAAAGCGTTAATTTTCTTTGTTAAGTAATATTTAAGTATACCGAGTAAAATATTGCGAATCGAATAACTTTTATTCATTTTAAGGTACTTAAAAAGTTAATAAATGCTATACTTTATGAGACAAATAAAATTAGTATTAATTTTTCTTGCTTCGTTTTAATCCTTATACATTTCAACAATGGATAGTTTTGAATCCTGCAACGTCTATTCTAAAACTGACACCCATATTTTATGTCATCTTAATAAAAATGTAAAATGTCAGCAGTCCTTAGTTCAAATGCATTTTTTCTTATCTCACATGAAAATAAGTTTTAAACAAAACGCATTTTTTTATTGTCAAAGCTACCCTGGTGGTAGAAAAATTATTCAAACAGACCCGAGAAGATAGGGGACAGAAAGTCTGCGGAATCATTAGGTTCTTTTTTTATAACGCTTGAACGTTTGCTAGCAGCTTGTTGTAGTACCTATACATTTTTTGTTTTGTGTACAACCAAAATCATATTTTTATTATTATAAAAGTACAATCAAATATACTAATAAGAGGATAATGTAAGGGGAAAATAGCGCCCGCGACCGAAAAGCAACAGATTAGTGTGGTAAGGGCATGTAATGCGAAGGGATGAATGTGAATAGAAAAAAGAGGAGAGGAAGGCCGAAGCTAGTGTGGATGGACTGTGTGAAAAATGATACGCTGAGAAAAGGAGTGAATACTGAGATAATGAATGATAAAGCTGAGTGGAAGGAAATCACATGTTGTGCCGAGCCCACATAGGGGGATGAGAGCAGGAGAGAGACAATCAAATATACTAATAAATATTCAACAAATAATTATCTTTTGTGACTATACACTCTCCATTTTCCTGAAATGGACGTTTGTTAATATTTCCCTCAGAACTGGATTAATGGGCTATTTGAATTTATATATTTAAAGACGAATTATACAGTTGAAAACTGAAAATCATCCAAACTTCAATTTAAGAGTCACCTGTTTAATAGTTTAATAGATTACTTCAATCTTCCGTTGATAGCAAAAAAAAGTCACCGTTCAGTGGAAATAGGATAAAGTTGTCAGCAATCTTGTAATGAATCGTCGATTTGTCGAGAGATAAATTGAAAATTAATTGCTTTTTTTACCAGCGCCTGAGTCGACAAGAAACTGTTTCGAAGCTTTTGGGGTTAAAATATATATAACAACATATTACTTATGAAATAATATCTTCGTTTAATTATTTATCTAAAAAGTAACCTTTGGTACAATTCATATTATATATGCACAAATTTGTGTTAAAGTAGCTCCTTTTTTATGATGTTTATAATACAGTTTATCTTCTTTTACTACAAAAGAATAAATATGAAAGACAATAATTAAGTAAAAAAGTGTTTGAATTAATTAAAATTTGAATTTGAAAGTAAATTAGAATTTGCTGTTTAATCCATTTCTAGACCATAAAATATGTAAAAACTGTAATTAAAAAAAGTTGGTACACATATTTCCAAGAATAATAAACCAAAATATATAATTGATATTACGATAAAATACATACATTTATAAGTTCGTTCAATATATGTAACTTATTAAAGTATGTATCATCATTATTTATGTAATTTTGATATTACATATGTAGTTTACAGTTTATTCCATTATCGGAAAAAATGGAAGCAAAGAATTAGTCAATCTTTGAAGGCGGTTTGGACTGCCTTATACCTATTGAAATTTGTTCCAACTTTCAAGAATTTTAACAAATTACAACTCAATTACTTAAGTAACTTAATTTAAGTACTTGGAACAAGATTCGGGGAGTATGGCCAAAACAATTTACCAATCTTGATTATATAACTGTTTTCTTTACTATCCTAGTTTACAATTACTCATATCCACGGAAGTTGTTCTATAGGCCAGACTATCAAAAACAGTATGGTAGGTACAATATCCGAACAATGTTTTAATTCAAATTCAAATTCAAATTCAAAATATCTTTATTCAAGTAGGCATTTACACGCACTTTTGAATCGTCAATTACATTAAATTGGTCAGTATAGTCAGTCTGTGAGTAAGCTACCACCAGCTCGGAATGCTGTTCTGCTGAGAAGAGCTGGCCAGAAACTCAACAGTTGCTCTTTTTAAATAAAATTTAACAAAGTTTGACTTATAAATTAAATATATTATATTATAACATCAACCCTGCAAATGAGTCAATGACCCAAGTTCCACACATTTCGATCAACCAAAAACTCTTGAATGTTATAGTAAGATTTATTTAATAATATACCTTTAATTTTAGATTTAAAACCAAGAAAAGGAAGATCTAAGATATCTTGTGGAACCTTATTATATATGCGTATACTCAAGCCCATGAAGGATTTCTTAACTTTTTGAAGTCTAAATTTAGGCGTTACGAGCCTATTTTTATTTCTTGTATTGATAGTATGTCTGTCGCTGTTTTTTTTATAGTCATTTAAATTTTGGCGTATATACAGTAGGTTATTAAAAATGTATTGAGAAGCGACCGTAAGAATACCGATTTCTTTAAAAACCTCTCTTAGGGAGTCTCTAGCTTTTAAGTTACAAATAGCCCGTATAGCTCGTTTTTGTAAAATAAATATAGAATTAATTTCGGCAGCGCTGCCCCACAGTAAGATACCGTAAGACAATATACTGTGAAAATAACTAAAATAAACGAGTCGAGCCGTATTAGCGTCTGTTAATTGTCTTACTTTTTTAATTGCAAAGACGGCTGAGCTAAGTTTGCTTGCGAGTGTCGAGAGATGGGGGTTCCACTGGAGCTTTTTATCTAAAGTTATACCTAAGAAAGTTGTCGAGTCAGTCAGTTCTAACACTTCATTGTTAAGGAATAAACTACAATATTGACTTTTTACATTAGGAAGTGTAAATTCCATGCATTTAGTTTTCTTAGTATTTAATACCAAATAATTAATTTCAAACCAATGAAGAACACGTGACAGAGCACAGTTAACTTTGTCAAAATTAGGTTTATTACGATCAACTTTAAAAATAAGTGAGGTATCATCAGCAAAAAGTACAATTTCACATAGTCCTTTTACGTAAAAGGGCAAATCATTAATATAGAGTAAGAATAAGAAAGGGCCTAGAATAGATCCTTGTGGAACACCCATTTTTAGGTGAGATCCAACCGATTTACAATTATTTACATCAACCGTCTGAACTCTTTGATTCAAGTAAGATTTGCCTTTGGTGAAACCATATTGTTCACTATGCATGATTTCATTGCTATAAACAAATTCTGACATTTGGTTTAGTATAATTTTTTCGAAGATTTTACTTAAAGTAGGTAAAATAGAGATAGGTCTATAATTTCCGGGTATTAGTCTATCGCCACTTTTGAACAAAGGAACTACTTTACTATTTTTCATTAAGTCTGGGAAAGTACCGGTTTCAATACATTTGTTAAAAATTAAGGATCATTGTGGAGCAATATCATTTATAATACTTATTAGTAATTTTACTGACATACCCCAAAGATCACCGGTTTTTTTCATATTTAGATTTCTAAAAGTTTTAACAATTTCATATGATGTAACAGGTTTAAAAACAAAACATTTATTACTGACTCTTACGTTATTCGTCAATTCGACGATTGCATCATATGGTGAAGAATTTAAATTACGCGTGACTGTTAAAGGAATTTCGTTAAAAAAAGTCTCAAAAATAGCCGCCACAGTTGAATTTGAATTTATTTCAATATTATAAATTTTTAACTTAATAGGTCCATTAGTAGCCCTATTTTTCCCAGAAACACTAGATAAAACATCCCAAGTTGCCTTTATTTTATTTTCTGAGTTTAAGATTTTATTTCTTATGTAAATCGACTTAGCTTGTATGCAAACGGTCTTAAATATTTTAGAAAAAATCCTAATTATTCAAGAATACCGGATCTTGATTCCATTGCCTCTCACTATATAAATCATATAACTTATCTCTACTTTTATATATTCCCACGGTAGCCCAATCACTAAATTTAAGTTTCAGGTATTTAGTCATAGTTTTTGGCTTAAAAACATTATTAAATTCTTGTAACAAAAAACCGAAAATGTTATTATATAAATTATTTGGATTATCATCGCTCATGTTTACTTTACCCACTTTTTGCTGAACACTATTTTTAAATGTTAGGACCCGGTTTTTTGTAATTGGTCTACAAGTAAACTTTTGGGGCTTTTCACTTTCGTGATTAATTAATAGAGAAAATTTTAGACCACAGTGATCTGAACTTAAATTCGTCATTACTGTTTCTTCATAAATGTTACAGCGACAGAACACATTATCAATGCAAGTCGCGGAAATACTAGTAATACGAGTAGGTTCAAAAAAGACGTTCAGTAAGTTAAAAGATTTAAACAAATTTAATAAACGTACACTAGACGAATTTTCTTGTAATATATCTACATTGAAATCGCCGCAAACAATCACGGACTTGTTTTTATGACAAAGCTTAGTTAAAATATCCTCCATTTTGTTTTCAAATTCATCAAAGTCACTAGAGGGGGGTCGGTACACGCACAAAATAATATGTTCATTGAGCTCAATGCAGGATAGTTCAATAATTCGCTCGACAGAGAGCGCAACTATATCTGATCGAGACTTTAACACTACATCGTTACGAGCTAAGATAAGTGAGCCACCGCGAATAGCTTTCTCTCTACAGAACGAACTTGACAATTTATAATTTTGTATATTTATAATATTGTTATTCTTTGATAACCAGTGCTCTGTAATGCACAACAAACTTATGTCATATTTTTGAACAAAGAGTTCCACTTCCAATTCCTTGCCACCTAATCCTTGTATATTTTGATGGACAATATTTAACAACTTAGGCTTTGTCTTATCCATTAGTTTAAAGTGGAACGCTTATGTTCTGTCAGTAATACATTATTTAAAGTACATTTATTTTTCGTTATATCCCTTATAACGAAGTTTTTTAAATTAAATGCTACTAAAGTAGCAATTTGTTTTTTATAATATAAAAGCAGATACATTGTACCTTTTGTCATCCTAAACCTATTATAAATAAATTTATTTACATCAAAGTAAAAGAATGCATCACTATGACGGTATGTCAAATTATATAATGTCAAATTTAAATTATATATATATTTATTTTGTTTGTCTGAATAAGAAGATGAATATGGAAATGCACAAATTACAATTTTACAATTATTCTTATTATGCAATTTCAAAAATTTTTCAACATTATTAATTATTTCAATTTTCTTAATCGACAAACCATCTCCATGTAATAGTACAATAGTACTGTTTTCCGTCAACTTTGAGTCAAAATTAATTATTTTATCTAAATTGTGCTGGTAACTAGCACCAGGTGAGCATATATTATATACATTATTTAATTCCCTACTTAAAAGAGACCCAAAGCCCTGACCTAATTGGTCAGAAAAAACAAAGTACAAATTTACAATAGCTTTCACTTTCACATAATTATTTTTATCGTTGGTGTCGCGGTAGTTATGATTTTTGTAATTACCAAACTGATATAATATAATTCTAAACCACACGCCACACACTTGAGATTAAAGTGGCCAGTTCCTGATCTCGCTAATTTAACAATCAACTTGTTATCATCAATGTGTTTTTTTTATTATATTAAATAAATTTAGAATAAAGTAATTTATATCTAAGTATATGGATACTTTAACTTATCCATGTGATTTCTTAAATATTTTTGAGTACATATATAAAGAACTTTATTAGTACATATAACTCTATACTATGTGGTAAATATAAAAAATTAAGAAAACATAAGAAAATATAGCCTAATATGATCTTTTAGATGACATTGTTGCGATACGGGTAATCGAGTAAACTTTATTTTTCGTGATATGACGGAGGCTTTTGATTATGTTCACTATCGTATAATTTGTGATAAACTGTATTACTACGATATCTTTATATAAAGAAAATATTCTTGGCCTAATTAGATAGATATCACGTAACTGAATTGAATGAAATTAGTCATTTGAATAAAAAATTTCAAGTTTTTTTATCGGAGTGAAAAATAAAAATCATTGCAAAAGCATTTGCAAATTTATGTATTTTCAGGGCATATCAAAATGCGTGCGACATTTTGTGAGTATTTTTACGACCAATGGAACTATAGCAATACTACGTTATCAAATCAAAATCAAGTAATCAAAAATCTTTATTGAAATTAAGTTTTATACAAAACATGTTTTCATTGTTAAAGCTACCACTCTGCTGTCAAAGTTCGGAAAAATAATTCAAACAGATTTGAAAAGAGTTGGCGACAGAAACTCAGCGGTATTGTTATGTTTAATATTTATTTTTTAAAGTTGTACTTAAACATTAAATAACATAAATACATTACAACACTAAGTGAATAATCTTGAAGTAGCCTGGCAGCAATCGCTTCATGCCCACATTGCAATATCCTCATAAGTATATAGTACATAGATACATTGTATTATTCTTTTACACTAAACCAATTCAATTAGGCAGGTCATTTATATAAACAAGGAAAAGAAAGGGGCTAAGATTGAACCTTGAGGGATCCCCATATCAATCGGACCGCCAACTGATCTTTTTCCAATCACCTCTACCCTTTGAATTCTAAAAGACAAGTAAGAAATCAAGATTTTGAGATCAATGTCCTAAATGCCATAGTGGTACAATTTCCTGACCAATATTTCATGATGAACAAAATTGAAAGCCCTAAATAGATCACAGAATACTCCAAGAGCATCCCGTGATTTATCCCTGGCATCAAATATATGCTTAACAAGAAAGACGCTGGCGTCAGTAGTAAAGTGACCTCTTTTAAAACCGGACTCTTTATTGTGAAGTCATTTATATTTATTAAAATGGTATATCAGCTGATTAAGAATGATTTTGTTTATTTTTTTACTAAACGAAGACAATACTGCTATTGGTTTGTGGTACAATTTCCTAACCAATGTTTCATGTTGAACACAATTAAAGTCCTAAATAGATGACAGAATACTCCAAGAGACACCCTACAAGAAATACAGTCTACCCTACAAAAATAGAGTATGGTGCAAGAGGTCCACTATTGAGCCAATCACCCTTACCGATATTCCCTTATAGGTCGGAAGTATTCTTAATATTTAGGGTCCTAAAACATTTTATTACATCATTGGATACAATTTTCTTCAACTTAAAATCAATATTAATTGTTTTTAATTTCGTTTGTATTAATGACGTCCTCATGAATTATGTTCGAAAACTTAATAAAATAGACACCACGTACAACGGTCCCCCGACGCGCTTAAAAAGTGCCCGACTTAAAAAGTACCTACTTGATTTAGCCACAGTTATTAAGTACTGGCTATTAGAGTATAATTTTAATATTATATCTATAGAAATATAAGCTTTAAAAACCGAATGGAATATATACACATTTATACAAATATGTAAAGTTATTAATTATCGTAATTTGATAGTTTTAAATACATTTAAACAAAAAATATATACAAAACATAAACATATTTTTAACAACAGACAATAAATAAATATATCATAAGTGTACTTTTATCGACCGGTTAAGCCTCAATTTGAAGTGAAACAGTAAATAAAGAGTTAGTGGTTTTGGAAGTGGCTCTAAACCGCACAAAGCGCTGCTTTCGACTTTAATTTATTATGCATAAATAAATAAATGAGTAGTTTCTTTGTCATATTATATTAAAAATACATAATTTTAAGTTATTCTATATTATATACCAAGTAAATAGTTACATTAATTAGTTATGCTTCTCTTTTAATAAAATTATTGTATTATCAATTAAAAGAAAACAACAACCAATTCTTATAAGAATATGAAGAATATTTGATGAAACTTTTCAACGAAATTCTGTAGAGTATAAGTTTTTCAAGTAAAATTAAATCACTGTTTGAAAGTATAATAATTTAAATTGAAATAAATGATAATAATAAATATATTGAATATAAGGCGTCGGCCTATCCAACGTCTAAGTTATACGTTTAAACTACTAGCTGTATTTCTAATGTTTTTTTTAATTCTTTTATCGCTATTTTTTCGTCTTTTATATCTATTTATTTAAACCAATTTTTTAATACAATACAGTTACAACATTATTATATCGTTATTAAAGTGTAGCTAATTATTTTTTTATATATCTATGTACTTACACCATTTCTTTTATTACAAAAAACATCCTCTTCACCAGTTGAGTTTCAACGTCTTCCTCTAGAAGACAATGAGAACCATCTGCTTAAAATTTTTGTCTACCTAAAATAATATACACAAATTTATGTATAATGTTGGTAGGTAAATATTGTTGTGAAATAATTTTTACATTTACAATAAAGAAATTGTTGCATTGATATGGGAGCAACATGTAGTCCATTCCACACATACAGAACATTAAGGAATCTGAATAAGATATATGACAGCCTCCGGCATATAAAAAGCATTTGGCGAGAAAGTGAGGGTTTAAATTATTTAAACAGAACAGCTGTATAAATTGATATAAATCAATTTATACAGCTGTTCCCTATTTATATATGTTTACTCTTTATGTAAAACATAATAAGAAAGTAAGTAATTTTTATATACAATATTGTCTTTTATAAATGAAATGAATGAATATTAAAAACAATTGTTTTGAAGCTTTTTCGTCTGCTGCTCTGTTTAGCTATCTGTAAATTTGTTTGTCTGCTCATCGCCAAAAATATATTTCATATGTTGATGGAGTTACGTACGATTATAGATAATTGTGACTATCAATTACTGTAATACTTATTATTTAATTATAACTTTCATTAATTGTCACGGATAAACGCAAAAACGAATTTAGGACATAATTACTAAAAACAAAACAATCAAAAGGTTCATTACGAATTTAATTAATTATCTTATTATCTAAGTCAATAGAGGAGGTACTTATGACTCGGGAAAATCTCTGATTATATCCAATAAACTCTACAATCAGTGTGGGCGGTAATTAAATAAATTAAAAAAGTTTATGAATGTGTGTCATTTTCAATGAGGACAAAATTTTGATAACAATACTTAGTCAATGGTAGCTTATAATTAAAACTTAATAAATAAACTAAGTATCTACAGTCAGTCCAAAAAGTAGTTGAACGATCCAAAACTTCAGTACGCGGAAACATAGAAAAGCTATTTACCATGTTTATATCAATATATATCAATATAGTAAAATGATGAATTTATCTTTGCCCAAATTGATTGATTTATTGCCACTTCTACTAAAACGTCCTGTCGGTTCGCCAATTAATCTACCGTGTCCCTATCCGCTCCGATGAATCTAGTGTTTTACCTATAATCCTCTTTATCTGAACGGTAAACCTATGTTAGGCTTCTAAAACCGTAAAAAACACAATCTACAAATATATGCACTAGACTTTGACGAAGATATTAAATACACATTTGCTCATCAAAAATTTCTTTAAAATAAAGTCAGTATTCAAAACAGAGTATCCATTTTTTGTATCTGTGGCAAGATACTTTTATTCCGTCAACATTATTTTATGCAATTTTTTAAACAAACAATTTGATAAATAAATAAACAAGGTCAAATTATTTCGTTAACCATGTTGATTTTTAAATATGTATTTACCCAGCTATATGTTCACATAAATTAACCGAAATTTTTCCTGACTAGTGTTAAGCCCAATCGTATTCCGATTCATGAGTTGAACGTGTCCGGGTAAATATACATTTAATAAATAAGGTATATTCTATGTTATTATTCTTTTGTTTAAAAAAGGAACATATACATTTTGAAGTTTTGCAATTGTTCATACTTATATACGAGTAGTTCAATATTTTAGACATTTTCTTAGAACAATAAACAATACAATAAAACAGTAATTAAACCTGAGTACTAATCATATGTTACAAACGCTAATACTAATCATTGGTCGTTCCAACTACCTGCACAATAATCGATCATAAAATAATTTATAACCAAAAAGTATATCAACTTATTTGTTCATTTTAATAATCGGTTTTATTTTACTTATTAGAAATAAAAAAACAGAGTAATTTTAAAGAATTTAAAAATTAACTGCCACCTAATTTCACATAGTCATATACGAACATATGCTCTTTATTCAAATATCTGAGCACCTCTTCCTCATTTAAAAAACGACTATTTCTGGTTCGGTAAGAAGTCATTTTAAATCTAAAATTAAATACGATAAAATAAACAAATATCGCAATTATTTTGCATTTATACATAATATTAAAAAAAAAATACACAAATACTAATCATTAGTTAAATCGACTATCAATTAGGTAATTTTTCAAAAATGGCGGCACTTGCCGACTTGACGTTGCCGCTACTGTTAACTACCGTCAGCGATTGAGTTGACACGAAGAATTAAGACATTCGACTCAATTATGACAAACATAGAGCAATATCAGAGGATGCTGTTAGTCAAAATGACTAACATTAGTACTTTTGGGTTAATAATTCTATAAATAAATTAAGAGTTTTCTTTTAGTAATATAATAAGGTTATTTTGTTGTTTGTTTAAGGTTATCCTGAAACGTATTTATTTAGATCATACAACGCAACGCAACGCGATGTCTTTTGCAATTTGAAGGAACGTGCTTAAATAATCACACTACATGAATGTTCTCGTTAATCACAAACCTATCTGAATATTCAGTGATTTAATTCACAGCTGTAGAATAGGATGCTGAGGTGTTAATTTTAATTGTAATTGTAAATGTGATATAATAAGTCTAATTACTTCGTGAAATTTTCTGCGGCGGGAAACTGTAATTTGTTTAAGTACTTGAAAAGTTTACAATGACTTAAAGTATATAACATTGTCAGACTAAGAATTGAATTGTAAAAGTTCGAATTTTGGTTATGACACCTGTTTTGAGTATAATTTTATTGAGAGTAATAAAATCTTTAATTGGCTATATAATTAATTGACGATGGTTTATCCAATTTCTTATTTAAGTCAAAGTACTTTTATAATAATGTTTAACAATATATAACTCCTTGTTATTTTGCCTATTAATTTTATCTTAGTTATCATTGTGCTTTATCCAAATATATGTACAGTTTCATTATATATTTGTATTTTGTGAATTTTAAATGTTGGAAATAGCAATAATTCATATTTGCAATTTGAATGGGTTTTTATCACACATGATATATCCCTCGTAGATGTTAGACTGTCTACTGTATATATATGATATATTTGTTACTAAGAAATAAATTTCTACTAGCTATCTGACATAAAAATATTCACAGGTGGATAGATAAATGGCCGGTCATTTTACTACGGTTTTATTTTGATTTCGACAACGTGAATTATAGTTATGGCGGCCGTTTTGAAATAACAGACAGAGAGGCCTGAATTATTTGTTTGTTTTAATTTTTGTATGTACAATTTTAACGAATGGCTGAAAACACATAGAGGTAAATAGTAAATACCAATCTAAAGTAATCGGTTAGACATCGATGATAGTAGTTTATAGAGCCCCTTTTACGTGAATTGTTTCTTTAAAGTACAATTGTCTTAGACACCCTTCAGTGACAGAAAGTTTTATTTATTTAGATATTTTGTTAATCTTAACCATTTTTTTTTAATTTAACCAGAACATGTATGAAATTAATATAGTTCTTTATTTTTAATTATTTTTCTGCACTTTCCTCACAAACCTTCCAAATTAACTTAAGAACAGTCATTTTAAAAATGCAGGTATATAAATCCAGAGTAATAATTTTTTCAGGAGGAAGAAGTACTTTATTTGTTGATACTGAAAATAAGATAAAAAAATCCATTTAGTAGTTTTCATATATTGTATTTACATTCAAGCAATCATTGACTAAGTTATTTTTAAATAGCATCATGTTTGTTGACCGAGGTAGTTGACTAAAAATTTGTAACGATATTTGTTTGATAGCATTTTTATTTTTTTCTGTAGATAACACAACTATTTTATAATTGTCCAAATTGAACTACTTTAGTTCTACCTACCTACCTACCTACCTTCGATATTTTTAGTTTTATGTTTATAAACGTATTTTTCATCAAATTAAAATATAAATCCTAATGCATAAGTGATAAGTAAGACAAAATAAACTTTTCTATAGAATAATAACTTAAGATCTGTATCTTTGACCCAAGTAAAATGCCTGAACATAACGCTGGAGGTATTTAAGTGTGTTCGATGTGTAGCTCACAGACACAAACTTAAGACATATTTTATGATTCCAGGCCCTTTCTTGACCTTTTAATTAATAAATTAAAAACTCCAAATAAGTAAAGGCATTTTAGGAAGCATATAATGTATTTTAATTAAGTGTTTTATTTGTGTGCAGAGTCATGAAAGGTGTTAGCGGTCGCAAAAATTGTTATCGGTTACGGTCGCCGAGGACTTTTTTTGCTAGAAAAAGTCCTCGGCGACCGACGGCGAAGTCGGCGGCGACATTATGAAGTATTAGTACCGGTATTAGTAATTTACCAAAGTAAAATTCCCTTATATTACAATAAAAAAGTAAGTAGTGCTTTGAAAACCATTAAGATTACGAAACGATAACTGTTTTAAAATTTTAGAAGAGTTTTGTAATTATATAGAAATAAATAATAAAGCATCGTTAAGAATAGAGAGAGAGAGTGAGTTTTTTTTTATTTTAAAGTAAATAATTTTTTTTTAATTTTAAATATTAGTTTAGTATAAATTCGAAAGTAAGTCTGTTTCGCTTTTACGCTTAAACCGCTGAATGATGATGATGAAATTTGGCATAAATGTAGATAAAATGTTGGGAAATGGGCTTACCGAGGGAAAATATGTCATTCCCACAGGAAATAACATAAATTGTAAGAAAAGCAGCGCTGCGCCGCTTTTTTTCAGATGCGCTATAAAATATTAAAAAACATTCTATAGCGCATTATATGTAAAATGTTAAAAATATTTTATAACGCACCCTTCTTCACTTTCATAAATAAATTCTTATTATATCTAGGCATATTTGTGAATTTGCAGGCAATAGGATATCATTCTTTATTAACTTATCTATAAATTATATATTATATTATATATTAATTGTCTTTAGCAATTAATGGTTTTTTATAAAATTATTAACCGCTTTCTAATTTTATAAAAAACCATTAATTGCTAAAGACTTTATAATTTCACTTTATGGTCAAGTTTCTTATAAAATATTCGGAAATCGGAGTCATTTCTACGTATACAATTTTTATGATAATTTTCATATTACGTTTGGTTGTGTTTGTTATATTGAGTATAATATAAATAGTTTAATATTATAATAATAGTGACTATGAAACCATAAGTAGGTTTTTGTATAATAATTAATTTTAGTTACATAACTACATACTTAAGATATTGGTTAATGGGTTTGAAAATGATTTCCATTTTATACAGTGAAAAGAAAACTAATATAAATTTGTATCTAATATTTTATGGGGATGGTGTATAATAATACTGTCATAATAATATAATTTGTATAAAATGCTAATAATGCAGGTATCATCTCCTAAACAATTTCATAATGCCGTACTGCAAGCCCCAGGTAATAACCGTGTACTCTACCAGTATGTATGTGTGTGTGTATGACTTGCTTTGATATAAATTCCACAAAGCTCTAGCAACAAAGTTTTGTAGAGTTTACTACCGAACTACTGAACTCGCATGGCGTATTGGAAGTAAATTGCACGGACAACTTTAGATGAATGTTGTTGATGTTGACACCAGTATGTTGAAATTCTTCAGTCATGAAGGTTTATTAAGACAAACAAAAATATTAAATTAGTATAAACAAATAAAACAAAACTTATTTGTCAGAGATAGAGAGGCATATTAGTGACTTGCTCGTTCTTGATGGAATATTCTGGTACAGGATCCGAGGCGTAGGTCTCAGGCAATTAAACCACACACACAATATGACAATTCTTGTATTAAATGTAGGTAATTAATTATAACAAATTACTTAGTAGGAATACAATCATCAGAGTTGCGTGAACCACCGACTCGATTAACATTCCACCGGAACACGTGGGTGCGTGCACGCACACTCGCGTCTCGCACTCAACTAGTAATGGCCGCCTCCCCAGCGCTCGGTGTTATGTCTTCCGTCAACTGTCATCTGTCAGTTTAAAATCAACTAAATAGTCTTGTGCGCCGTCACGGCCAATCCTGACTGTCGCACGTCCTCGTGCGGTTATTAGTCTCGTACAGAATCATCTGAAACATTACAGTCACGTATTATTGTTAGCTCGCCCATGCCTGACAAATAGCTGGCTTTTGATGAGTGGTTACATAACGTTAATTTGATAACTCGACCTGAGGGCAATACTTTTAGACCTACAATACACTTCGCTAAGATATGGACCGGACGCATTAGGTCCATTCGACCATCGACATTATATTTTCGACTGGGTCCGGGTGCAGGTGACCCTTCCGACCTTTACAACTGTCAATCTCTTATGGCTAGGCCGGGCGTATGGAGCCCTTTCGACCAACCAACAGCTAATGTGAGGCGTGGACCGGGCGCACTAGGCCCTTACAGACCAGCCAACAACTACCGCGAGGCGTGGACCGGGCGTACTAGGCCCTTACAGACCAGCCAAAAACTACCGCGAGGCGTGGACCGGGCGAACTAGGCCCTTACCGACCAGCCAACAGCTACCGCGAGACGTGGACCGGGCGTACTAGGCCCTTACCGACCAGCCAACCTGAGAATGAGGACCGGGCATACTAGGCCCATGCCGACCATTTTTTTCTGGCGTGATTCAGGCGTACGAGGCCTTTTCAATCAGCCCTTACAATGACAGACGTGATTCAGGCGCATGAGCCTTTTCAATCAGCCTTTGCGTTATAACCTTATATCAGATCTCCAATTCGAAGAATTAATTCAGAAGAACTTACTTTCGTTTACATGACTTAACTTTAATTGTCTAAAAGGTTGTTCAGTCTCTGATGCACTACATTTGATCGCTTAATTTTCTTTATCTAGCGAGTATTTACCGCAAAAATTGGAAGTAAATCGAAACGAATTCACCTTTATACTGTGACGTATCCGATGGTGGATAAATTGCGCAGACCTCAACGCGTTGCTCGCACCGCACTTTACCAGTACCGCTGCCATAGCTGCCATCGCCACGACTGCCGTCACGACCATCAGCAACATCAGCACCATCAGCACCATCAGCGCCATCGGCGCTGCGCCGTCATCGCCGACCGCGCAGTGCCGTCACCGCCAGCCGTGCCGCGCCGTCACCGCCAGCCGTGCCGCGCCGTCACCGCTAACCGCGCTGCGCCGTCACCGCCAGCCACGCCGCGCCGTCACCGCCAACTGCGCTGCGCCGTCACCGCCATCCGCCCCACACCATCACCGCCATCCGCGCCGCGCGCCATTACCGCCATTCGCACCACGTAGTCATCGCCATAATTTCTCATTTCTTTTCTTTATTCATCAGCAGCGATTTCTTCTTTCGTAGAATTCTTCCAACGCTTTGTCATATAATCTAATAAACGACTTGCATAAGCGATTAAATAGGTATTTTCACTCGATTTTCTTGATTTGTGGGTAGATCTCCATTTTGAAGTTTTGAGATAACATAAATTTAACTTGATTGATTTACAACCATTGATTATCAACTATTGATTGATTGTATTGATTCTGGAACTTCATTGTTATTATCTTGTAGTGTGCGTTTCAAATAATAAAATCACTTCATTTTTTGCTTGACGTGATTTTTTAGCTTCAATAATCTAATCTCGCGGGTAGTTGGTGGTTTTGAAGCCCGAGTGAATCCCACTTCTGATGTCAGAGATAGAGAGGCATATTAGTGACTTGCTCGTTCTTGATGGAATATTCTGGTACAGGATCCGAGGCGTAGGTCTCAGGCAATTAAACCACACACACAATATGACAATTCTTGTATTAAATGTAGGTAATTAATTATAACAAATTACTTAGTAGGAATACAATCATCAGAGTTGCGTGAACCACCGACTCGATTAACATTCCACCGGAACACGTGGGTGCGTGCGCGCACACTCGCGTCTCGCACTCAACTAGTAATGGCCGCCTCCCCAGCGCTTGGTGTTATGTCTTCCGTCAACTGTCATCTGTCAGTTTAAAATCAACTAAATAGTCTTGTGCGCCGTCATATTCATAATGTGAAATTATCAATTATTTAACTTCTAAACATAACAATAAACATTACGTATATTCTTTTCTAATACTTCACCATCTATATTATATGAAAATAAAATAAGATGAATGTAAAAAGCGGGATCAGATGGATTGACAAATAGAAGTCGAGTGTAATGCAAAATACTTAAACCAAGCCCCAAACATTCTGTATATTTTTCTTTTGCCTTATTGTTTAATCTGCAGGGCTTGAGTGAGTGACAACTTGCGATCCGTCTTTTAAGGATTTACATATGAAGAGTAGAAAAATAAGAAATACGATAAATATTCCCTATAAAGCAACATTGAAACATTATTTTAAAATATCTAAAACATGCACAATCAAGGTAGGTTATAAAAAAGTAAATGTAAGTATGTGTAAAACGAAAAATAAATCAATACTACGCAACAGATTCAAACCCGCATCTCCGGGAAAGTGTAACTGAATTGGTAGAACTAATTTCTTTATATTTATAGCGATAAACATTCTGTGGCAAATTAGCATTCTTACTATAACAAAGAAACAAACACACAGTTGGAACATAAATGAAATTGTTTTATCCAATTTTGATACTCGATGTGTGTTCTACTCGAAAACTAGCTCAGGCCTTTAATTAAAATAGTTTTTCGGGTTCTTTGACAAAACAAAACATGGTGATTGAATAAAAATTGTAATAATTAAACGAATGAAATCCCTTCAATCACTGCATCAAAACTAGTTTTTTAAATTGAATAGGATTATTATTTAAAAAAATGAGGTTTAAATTAATTAAAAAGTGTTCGAATGTTATGGTATGCTTTATATGTGACTATATAAAGTATTTTTCAAAAGGGATCAATTTAGGTCAGTGGCAGTCACTTTTCAAATACAGGAACTCATTATAAAAAAAATTAGTAATTATAAATTAAAAAGTTTGAAAAACTTTTTTTGATAATATTTGTTAAATAATTTTCTTAATACTTTTAGACTTAGCTTGAGACTTGTATTCATTTTAAAATTATTTAGCAAAAGCTTTTATAAGTCGTCTCTATAAGCATATAAATTTCGTGCTTACGAAATTTGGTTACGGAATTAATTTTTGTTATTTTACTAGGGAAAAGAAATTTAATACATTTTAATTTCTAATCATATATCTGTTTTACAATTTTCTTCTTATTATATTTTAATGTTTTATTTTATACTACCATGTCCATGGATAAATGTCTGTAAAGTGAATAATATTTAAGGAGGACTTTAAATGAGGTACCTAAATTCATATTTAACAACATCATTGTTTTTAAACATATACATAAAGTTAATTGAAAAAGATTGAACGTGTTTGAAACGTTTATTTAAATTGAGTTTCACAATAAGCAAGTTCAATGGAGTGAAAACCAATTAACTGAAATTAATCAACAGTGAAAATATAGAGAATTATACTAATATCACGGTAGAACTGTTTTTGTATCTATTTTAAATATAACTACAATAAGTGTAGTATTATTTAGGGTTGTAAATTATTTGGTGTTTTTTTTAAATTAGGCATTTCATAATCGTGTTTATATTTTTGATTGGATAGCATATTCAAATCATATATAATGTATATAATCTAAATGTCATCTAGATCAATGTATTAGCGCCCTTAAGGTTTAAGACATTTATTCTCAAAAAGACATAAGTCGCTTACATGAGAATACACATAAATAGTAATACATATTAAACATCATACATTCATATTTGTCGTTAACAACTATATACGCATTTAAAGCATTTTCTTATATTTGTTTTATAGTAAGTTTTCGGTTAGATAATCAGCCAATTTTGTCTTAAATACGTTAAATGAGTGTAGTTTTTTGATGTGTGCAGGTATTTTAAAGTTGTGCTCCTTCAAATGTGACGGTTTTTTTGCCGTAAGATGTCCTAGTTTTCGGTAAAACAAGATAACTAGCTCGTCGATTACTTCGCTTACTGTGGTCTTTTATTTTAGAAAATTTTATGTTACTGTAAATTGTTCCGTTGAGAGATTTTTTAAGAAATAAGCAAGTATTGTATATATAAAGTTGACGAATATTCATTATTTTAGTTTCCTTATAAATTTTTGATGTTGATGTTCGAAAGGGATAACCGAAGAGAATTTTAATTATTTTGTTTTGTGCTGTTTGAATCATATCTAGTTTTGTTTTAGCGGAACTGCCCCAGACTTCAATGAGATATAGTAAGTGGGATTTTACTAGAGTGTTATAAATAGTATAGCGCAGTTCACGTGGAATACACCGCGCTAAGTTACGAATTGAGCCAGTAATTGAAGCTAGTTTTTTATTTATATGTTCTATTTGATTGTTCCAAGTTAAATTATTATCTATCTTCAATCCGAGGTATTTTTCACTGCGTTTTTGCTTTAATTGAACATTGTTTATTGTTAGCGGTGCGTGCGGTAGTATCACTTTATTTTTAGCTTTAAAAATTAAGTAGCAAGTTTTTGAAGTATTAAGTGTCAGGAGATTGCATTGAAACCAGGTAAATAAAGCATTTAAATCTTCTTGAGCTTGACGGATGAGAGTTTGAATAGATGGTCCAAAATAGAAAAGACAGGTATCATCAGCATACAGGGTAATGTAATCGTAGTTCTTGAATATTATTAATATAAATCAGAAAAAGTAATGGTCCTAAAATAGATCCTTGCGGAACACCGAATGTTACAGGTAACGATTTGCTTTGACAATCGCCAATTTTAACTACTTGATATCTTTTCGTCAAATAAGACACAAACATTTTTAAGGCATTTCCATTAACGCCTATGCTTTCTAGCTTTTTCAGAAGTAATTCATAGCTTACTGTATCAAATGCCTTTTTTAAATCTATAAATATTCCTAAAACTATGTTCTTTTTATCGATGCTATGTTTAATTTTAGTGATAAGGTCTATTGTCGCGGTAAGTGTGCTACTTGTAGGCCTAAAACTATATTGCCGTTCAGAGATAAGATTAATTGTATTAGTGTATCTATATAATCTAGCATATAGTACTTTTTCTAGTACCTTAGATAAAACTGGCAGCACGGAGACAGGTCGGTAATTACCTGGGTCCGATTTAGCTCCGGATTTGTGAATGGGCGTTACTTTTGCAGCATTGAGTGTATCTGGGAATGTTCCTTCTAGTAATAATTTGTTAAAGCAAAGGGTTAGAGGACTAGCTATTTCATTAATTATACATTTTATTACTTTAGTACTTATACCATCTATTCCTATACTGCAATTATTATCGAGGTTTTTTATAATTTTAATTATCTCGCTTACTGTACATGGATCAAGGGTAGATAATTCAGAGCCAGTTCGGGAACAGATTTTAGGTAAGACGTAAGAAAAATTGTTGTAGAAAATGTCAGGTATTTCTTTTGCTAGCATAGGTCCTATAGTAGAAAAGTATTGATTAAATATTTCGCAAATATATTTTTGATCCGTAATATATTGGCCGTCGATCAATAGTTTTCACATTTTTTTTGGCTTATCGTAACATTTTGCGATTTTTTTTTGATAGTAGCTATTTTTCGTGCTTTGAATCAATTTTGCTACATACGAACGCTTTGTCTGAAATTTCCTTATCAAATATTCATTACCTTTTTTCTTTTTTAATTCCGTCCATAAAGCATTTCTTTGGTAGATCTCACTAATCACTTCCTTGTTGATCCAGTCCTTTTGAGGGAGATTAAGTATTTTTGTTTTTACAATTTTGCTATTATGGGTTATGCCTTTTATTTGATTCTCCAACCGTATATAATCTAATGTTGGTCTGTTGAGGTCCAGTTCAGTTGCGAAGTTTGCTAGTTTTTTATAGTCTATAGCATGATATTTTGAACATTGCTTTGGTGGCGGCTTTATTTTCTTCAATTGCAAGTACAGTTGTTTATGATCTGATAGGGGGGTGTCAATTATAGCCATGTGAAAAATATCTTTTTTCAGATTAGTGCTGATATGATCTATAATTGATTTATTTGTTGATGATTCTCTTGTACAGTGTAATTTGGTGATTTTATTTAATAATATGTGTCCAGCTCCTTTCAATAGATCTTTGTATTGCTTAGTCTTTTTATCCTTTGTTAACAAATCTATGTTAAAATCTCCAAAAATGATGGCCCTATTTCTTTGTTGCAATTGAGAATCCTATATATCAAGAAACTCCTTAAAACTTGTATATCCAGGGTTATAAATGACTCCAACTTCAAGTGCATATTTTTCCAGTTGTACCCATAGGTAATTATTTCCTCCTGTGTAAATTGACGCAGATAAACTAGACTTTAAATTGTTGTGTATATAGGCAGACACTCCTCCTCCCCTTGAATCATTTCTGTAATTGTAATAATGCGTGTAATTGGGAATTCGCAGATTTAATGCTTGATTTTCATTACTAATCCAAGTCTCTGTCACTAAAATTACATGTACTGTACCTGGAATGATTCGTAAGATGCACTTGAGCTCGTCCAACCTTCCCTCCTTGCATATACTCCGTGCATTAAGGTAGAAGAAAGAAATTCGTGATTTATAGGATTGAAGACTTTGATAGTTATTAATAATTTGATATGTATTTGTCTCGTTAATAATAGGAAAATTATTTTTTTTTACTGTATTTAGTTTTTTGGAGTTTTTATAATTGTCGGTGTTCCGTTAATATACTTTATTGTAATGTCTTCCTCACCATTATTTTTCCTTCGTATTAATTTTTCTTTTATATTTTTAAAACACTTTTGTTGCGCTGGTGTTTGGTCTGAGAAAATTTTTATATTGTCCGGGAGTTTGTTTCTGTTGCGTAAAAGATTTCTTACAGGTTGCGGTGTCTCATAGCATATTTTAATGTTACGTGGTTTACGGGGGGAGTATTTATCAATCCTAAAAGTTTTAACTGGGTTAGGGATATCTTTACTAGCCATAGAAAGTATCCTCGCTACTTCAATATCATCTTCTGAGCTCCTCTGTTCAACATTAGCGGATAACTTTTCGGGCAGCCCTGTAAGTATGATATTTTTTTCTCTATTCTTACGCTCTTGTACCCCTCTAACTATTTGTTCGTTAATAAAAAGTTGATTTTCAGCTTGAGTAGGCAAGATTTGAGAAGTTGATTTAAGTTTGTGGACATTGACTTATATATATAATTGACTTATATGTATAATTATAAAACGAATAAATACTACGTTATTACGGAATTATGATATAATTATTGGTAAAAATTTAAATGGTATTATAAATTACTTTGTAATAAAGCCAGTAAAACAATTAATAGGGTAATATATTGGTGGTGTTAGTATAAATGAGTAAGATTTGGTAAAAAAACAATTATAGCCTAAATCATTAGCACTTACTAGCACTATGGCTGTAGTAAGAATTCATTAAAAGTTTCAAAACAAAGTTATAGTTTTTTGTAGTGGTTAGTAACTCTGACTGCTGAACCAAAGTTTGTCGGTTCGATTCCCATGCGGTATAAGTCTTTGTGTAATCCACATGTTGTGTTGAATGTGGTTGCATTCGTTGTTTATATGTTTGTGGTGTCCCATTTAACACGAGGCTAATATGAGACAGACATAATACAAGAGTTGATCTACTAATAAAAATACCATAAATACGGGCTATTTGTAACTTAAAAGCTAGAGACTCCCTAAGAGATGTTTTTAAAGAAATCGGTATTCTTAAGGTCGCTTCTCAATACATTTTTAATAACTTACTATATATTCGCCAAAATCTAAATGACTATAATAAAAACAGCGACAGACATACGATCAATACAATAAATAAAAAAACAATATAATAAAAACTGTTGAGTTTCTGGCCAGCTCTTCTCAGCAGATCAGCATTCCGAGCTGGTGGTAGCTTACTCACAGACTGACTATACTAACCAATTTAATGTAATTGACGATTCAAAAGTGCGTGTAAATGCCTACTTGAATAAAGATATTTTGAATTTGAATAAAATACTGTTTTATTATAGACGGCAGGCAAAAACGAATTTGATCTATTTTTTAATTATTACAAGGGGAAAAAAAGCAAGGATTTGTTATTTATTAGTAAATAAAAGTTAATCAGAGAATAATTTCTGGCAGTGAGGGTAGTATTTTCGGGTTTAAAGGATCATTTCACCGACGATCAATTCGGCTTCATGCCGACCGCACACGTCTAACAAGGGTGCAGTTGACATGTGAAACATTTTATTAGGGTTCACGAAAAATAGCTACGATAATGTTATTCTATAATCCCTTGCAAGTAGAGATTGCTTAACTTAAAAGAGTTCTCAACCCTATATTTATCAAGTATTGTCGTACGTACGTGTCTGGTATAATAATAGCCATGTCTAGCAGAGTAGTCAACTTCTGCTAGACTTTTATAAATACAATTACGCTGTCAACATTAATCAGTGAGTTTCTTAACATGTCACTATAATATGCTGATATGTTGATTTATATAGTAACAAGAAATTAATGTAATTAAAAAGATTAAGGACATCGTTATTACTTGACAGATACATCAAAACAATATATTTTTATCTGTTTGCACAATATATTTTTATCTCTTAGCACAGAAACTTTGTTATTTTCTTGGTCAAACTAAGGATATATTTTTTAACATTTATTTTCTTATTTTCAAATAAAGACTGAATTAAGTTATATTTCTATTCATATAAAATTTGTTAGGATGTGTATACAACTATGTTATGATATAGTTTTTAAATAACACGCTCATATAATTCATTAGGCCAATGTCATTTTACAAACGTTGCAACTTTGATGTTTGTAATGTATTAATGAATACTGCTCCTAATGTATTTATTATAAACTAGCTGAAATGTAGTTAAATTATAATTTGTGTTCTTTTCTAAAAATATCTCAATCCTAATAATCCTGTTGTCGTTTTGAATCACATCTAGATCTATAATGATTAGAACAATATTAGATACATAAACAAGTCTCAGATATATTTTTTACAAGAAAACTCCAACTCAGAAAACGTAAGTTTAAATTTAAACAAATATTAGATGTCCAATGATGCTAGGATTTCTCGAAGGATTTGTAGTAATCTTATTCCAGTGTTTCAATTCCACTTTAGATCTAGCTGTTTGCTTTAGGGTCACTACAATGTTTGTGTTTCGATTTACGACATACAAGTTTCTATATCAACTGAGTCTAAGTGCTTCTATTTAGTTTAAAAATAAACAATTGTTTTACTCCTATTAGGTACTTACATTCAATAGGAGAAAGAGAAGATATATTATCCTTGATTAACTTCTGTCCAGGCACGGTCTCCCCTACCATTACAATCAACAATAATACAATAAGTAATTAAACTTTAGGCGACTAAGTTCTGTTCAAAGTCTTCCTTTAGTGAAAAAAATATTAAGCGCAATATATTTCAAATGTTCAAAATTGAGGTACAAAATTATCTAGCAGTTTTATTTTATAGAGACGAAATGAAAATAAATTGAAACAAAAATCAATACAACTTCAAATATGATATGGTTTTACTTTTGTGAAAGGTTTCATAAAACTTGAGACGCAAGATATTTATATAGAGGATATTATATAAAATAATATTTTTACCCGTTTGGATTAGTTTTCTCAGCCATTTAATATTTTTTCGAAATATAGAACAAACAATTCATCAACAATTTGGATATCTTTGAATTAGTACCTACATTATAAATACTTGCAATACTGTTTAGGATAATGTAGTCATTTTCGTTGCAAAGATATTCTGGGATTGCCGGGAATTTTATTGGTATTTCGAGATGCTTGCGGTTAGTGACAAGACACTGGGAAAACCTTATTTACGAAGAAATATAAAAAAATATAAAAAATGTTAAAATATTTTAAAAATTGTCCTATAATTCTAAAACAAAGTTACAATAAAGTGTACTTATAAGTTCAAAAATCACAATTAAAAAGAGTCTTTGATATAATCAGTTTTTCAAATTCTGAATAAAAAATGTATATCAGACACATGTATGCACCAGATACATATCGATACCAATTCTACTTATCAATTTCTGTAATTTATTAACGGTTTATTATCATGACTATAAAAGTTATCAATGTGAAAAATTAAAAGGATTATTATTTCAATTTGATAACGAGATAATTAAACCCATTAAAATATAAAACATGAAGTTTACCAAGAAGTTTATACGAGAATAGATAATCCTACTTAATTATTAGATCCTATAATAAGCCAAATCTGCCATTTGCTTATGATTAAACAGCTAATTATTATTTTTTATTAAACTTAATGTATTTTTAAATTTCTTAACAAGGTTCCAATCTAAACTAAACCTTTTATTAGTATGTTTAAGTGATTTTTATTATTATAAGAACCTATTTTTTTGCATTTGTTACTTAAATATCTATTCTGATGTGTTATTTAATTTTTAAGAAACAACATTTACAGCAAACAAAAACAATGATACTTAGGCATCGAACTTTCAAAAGCTTCTTAAATGATGTACAAAATAAGAAGGCAAGAACACCGGTGCAAGAACACTTAGGTGTGTATTTCAAGGTATGAAATTGTCTATAAACGTGCTTTGCCAGGTTAAGATTATTTATTAAAAAAAAATAAGATAAATAATATAAAACAAAAAATATAAGATATAAGGCAGAACTTGAACCTGCCATGTCTTCGTGTTAAAATTCTGTGGCTAAATTCTGGTACATTAGAAGATAGAATCCCGCTGTCTGTGTTGATTTTTTCAAATATATTTTATTATGATTTTTAAATAGTTTCAATTTTTTTTTTTAATTTTTAGTGATAGATTAATATAGACATTGTTCCAATATTTCAAATATAGCTTAAACATATTTTTGTGATCTTTATAGAGTTTTCATAGCGCAAGAATTCTATGTTATGTCTGTACGACATATATCATCATCTGTGCGACATATATCACAACGAAGAACTGAATATAGTACAAAAAACTTTTATGATCCCGTTGATAAAGATATGAACCAGCTTCTTTGCAAGCGTGCTTATTTTGTGCTTTGTGGAAGAGAGTAGGATAAGTAACATAGGACATATCTGTGATTTTGTTTTAAAGAATGAACTCTATAAATGAATATTTATGATTATAGCAAAGACAAAAAAACTATTCATAACTTGTATCAAAGTATCATTAGTTGAAGTTTGCAAACTTAGTAAGCGTAATGAGCTAAGAACAATCTGAGCGAATAAACTACAAAACTTGCGTTAGAGTACAGAGCAGATGATAAGCAGTGGAAACGATTTATTATTTTAAACAGTTTCATTATTATAAGAATTTCAGTTATTTAATATGTAAATGAACACTTATATCAATTTAATATAATATCTTAATAATAGTCTTTAAGCTATTAAGAATATTATTATTTGTAATTTTTTTTTTTTTTACTATCACATAATAATTTATTAGATCCGTTCTTCAATATTTATCTTATGACAGTGTGGCAACAATAGAGTCATACTGGCATAAAAGTAAGTAAATTAATTAAAAATTCAATAAATACAAGTAATTTAAAATAAACCTCTTGCATTATTCTGGTATGTTACTGGTTATTTTAAATTGTTCAATGCATGAGGGAGGCAGTCAGTAACACGTCTAACCTGCAGCCACCGATTCCGGTTCCGGTGCTGACAAGTGCATGGTGTTCAAGGTTTCTGGGATAGTGAATGGTACCGCTTTAGGTATCCAAAAATGTTGGATTAAATACAAATATTAGTATTATTATATTTCTTTGTAACCGAGTTAGTTCTACAGATATTATATGAATTGCGTTTTATAAGTAAGTAATCTCAACACGAAACTTATTGCACAGTTTAGGAGCATTGCAGTGTTCATAAATTATATCAAGAATTTAAAAGTGATAACTTTTATGTTTCTGTTTCAGTGTAACTGAGTATAATATTAAAATAAACTCAATAATATTTCAAGAATATAAGTGATGATAAAAATATTATTATAATTAATAAGTAAGATTCGTATTTAGTGTTAACTCTAGCTTGTTAGCAATTCTAAATTAATATAAGATACCAAATTTCTGTAACTTGGCTAAGATCTCAGTAAAAACTAAAACTAATAATATTATATAAAGAAGGCTATGGATTATCAATTCTGTTTTTGTAAATTTCAAAATAATGTTTGAAAATATCTTTTAACATTTATATAAATATAGAATGAAAAATAAACCGATACGGGCAGGGATTCGAACCCGCGTCTCATCGCTCTACCAATTGAGCTAACGTATCGTGGCGGTGGTGACATCTATAAGGTCTCTTACGAAAATCCTAACCAATGTTTCTAACTCTGCAGTGTAGATAAACATTGAAAAGATGCCACAAACGAAATTAATATTTGAAAATATCTTTAAAAATGTATGTACTGTTTAAAGATCTTTGGCATAGCCGGTGCAGAGGACAGGGTTCTCGCCACGAAATGCCCCATATAGAAGGTAACAACAACGGGGGAGGCCGAGGAACCTCAAGGAATTCAACCCTCTACATCAAGTAGCCAGATGTGAGACAATGCTTAAGTAATTTTTGATATTCTATAGGCATGTTATCCACAAAAATAGTTTTATTTCAATCACAAACCCATTTTAATATTTACCGACTTATTTTACGGCTGTGACGTAGAGTTCGAAAGCGTTAATTTTCTTTGTTAAGTAATATTTAAGTATACCGAGTAAAATATTGCGAATCGAATAACTTTTAGTGATTTTAAGGTACTTAAAAAGTTCATAAGCGCCATACTTTATGAGACAAATAAAATCAGTATTAATTTTTCTAGCTTCGTTCTAATCCTTATACATTTCAACAATGAATAGTTTTGAATCCTGCAACGTCTATTCTAAAACTGACACGCATATTTTATGTCATCTTAATAAAAATGTAAAATGTCAGCAGTCCTTAGTTCAAATGCATTTTTTCTTATCTCACATGAAAATAAGTTTTAAACAAAACATGTTTTTATTGTCAAAGCTACCCTGGTGGTAGAAAAATAATTCAAACAGACCCGAGAAGAGAGGCGACAGAAAGTCTGCATAATCATTAGGTTCTTTTTTTTATAACGCTTGAACGTTTGCTAGCAGCTTGTTGTAGTACCTATACATTTTTTGTTTGGTGTACAACCAAAATCATATTTTTATTATTATAAAAGTACAATCAAATATACTAATAAGAGGATAATGTGAGGGGAAAATAGCGCCCGCGACCGAAAAGCAACAGATTAGTGTGGTAAGGGCATGTAATGCGAAGGGATGAATGTGAATAGAAAAAAGAGAAGAGGAAGGCCGAAGCTAGTGTGGATGGACTGTGTGAAAAATGATATGCTGAGAAAAGGAGTGAATACTGAGATAATGAATGATAAAGCTGAGTGGAAGGAAATCACATGTTGTGCCGAGCCCACATAGGGGGATGAGAGCAGGAGAGAGACAATCAAATATACTAATAAATACTCAACCAATTATATATTTTTGTGATTATACACTCTCCATTTTCCTGAAATTGACGTTTGTTATTATTTCCCTTAGAACTGGATTAATGGGCTATTTGAATGTATATATTTAAAGACGAATTATACAGTTGAAAACTGAAAATCATCCAAACTTCAATTTAAGAATCACCTGTTTAATAGATTAATAGATTACTTCAATCTTCCGTTGATAGCAAAAAAAAAGTCACCGTTCAGTGGAAATAAGATAAAGTTGTCAGCAATCTTGTAATGAATCGTCGATTTGTCGAGAGATAAATTGAAAATTAATTGCTTTTTTTACCAGCGCCTGAGTCGACAAGAAACTGTTTCGAAGCGTTTGGGGTTAGAATATTCTATATATAACAACATATTACTTATGAAATAATATCTTCGTTTAATTATTTATCTAAAAAGTAACCTTTGGTACAATTCATATTATATATGCACAAATTTGTGTTAAAGTAGCTCCTTTTTTATGATGTTTATAATACAGTTTATCTTCTTTTACTACAAAAGAATAAATATGAAAGACAATAATTAAGTAAAAAAGTGTTTGAATTAATTAAAATTTAAATTTGAAGGTAAATTAGAATTTGCTGTTTAATCCATTTCTAGACCATAAAATATGTAAAAACTGTAATTAAAAAAAGTTGGTACACATATTTCCAAGAATAATAAACCAAAATATATAATTGATATTACGATAAAATACATACATTTATAAGTTCGTTCAATATTTGTAACTTATTAAAGTATGTATCATCATTATCTATGTAATTTTGATGTTACATATGTAGTTTACAGTTCGTTTATTTCATTATCGGAAAAAATGGAAGCAAAGAATTAGTCAATCTTTGAAGGCGGTTTGGACTGCCTTATACCTATTGAAATTCGTTCCAACTTTCAAGAATTTTAACAAATTTCAACTCAATTACTTAAGTAACTTAATTTAAGTACTTGGCACAAGATTCGGGGAGTATGGCAGGTATTGGAGACATTTTGATCGAAGCTCCTTTAAATTACTGATCGTCTGTTGTTGTATTGACGTGAAACATCAGTAGACCAGAACAATTTACCAATCTTGATTATATAACTGTTATCTTTACTATCCTAGTTTACAATTACTCATATCCACGGAAGTTGTTCTATAGGCCAGACTATTAAAAACAGAATGTTAGGTACAATATCCGAACAATGTTTTATTTTACAATAGCTTTCACTTTCACATAATTATCTTTATCGTTGGTGTCGCGGTAGTTATGGTTTTTGTAATTACCAAACTGATATTATATAATTCTAAACCACACGCCACACATTTGTGATTAAAGTGGCCAGTTCCTGATCTCGCTAATTTACCAATCAACTTGTTAATCAAGATTTTTTTTTATTATATTAAAGAAATTTAGAATAAAGTAATTTATATTTAAGTACATGGATACTTTGAAAAGTATTATTATATGGATACTTTGAAAAGTATTATTATTATTTTTATTAATTAAAAGTAGGACAGTGTGTGATATACATATAACCATTAAGCATCATGACATTGTTTTTTAAGAGATGTAAGCATAGAAGTTAAATAAAATTTACGAGACATAATATACGTTATCTAAAATATTAAAAATATACTATAGATAGAATAAGTTATCCATGTGATTTCTTAAATATTTCTGAGAACATATATAAAGAACTTTATTAGTACATATAACTCTATACTATGTGGTAAATATAAAAGACTTAGAAAACATAAGAATTATAACATAGCCTAACATGATCTTTAACATGACATTGTTGCGGTAATCGAGTAAACTCTATTTTTCGTGATATGACGGACGCTTATGATTATGTTCACTACCGTATAATTTGTGATAAACTATATTACTACGATATCTTTATATAAAAAAATGTTCTTAGCCTAATTGGTTCGTAAGTAATAGAATTCACGTAACTGAATTGAATGAAATTAGTCATTTGAATAAAAATTGTTTTTTTTTTATCGGAGTGAAAAGCATTGCAAATGCATTTGCAAATTTATGTATTTTCATGGCATATCAAAATGCATACGACATTTTGTGAGTATTTTTACGGCCAATGAAACTATAACAATACTACGTTATTAAATCAAAATCAAGTAATCAAAAATCTTTATTTAAATAAAGTTTTATACAAAACATTTTTTCATTGTCAAAGCTACCACTTTGCTGTCAAAGTTCGGAAAAATAATTCAAACAGAGTTGAAAAGAGTTGGCGACAGAAATTCAGCGGTATTGTTATGTTTTATATATATATTTTTTAAAGTTGTACTTAAATTTTCGATAACATAAATACATTACAACACTAAGTGAATAATCTTGAAGTAGCCTGGCAGCGATCGCTTCATGCCCACAGTGCAATATCCTCATAAGTATATAGTACATAGATACATTGTTTTATTCTTTTACACACAAACGTTCCTTAGTTATTCTCTTAAATTCGTTAAACGTAATACTTGTACGCTTGTAAAACTCCCTTTTGTAAAACGAAAATGGTTTTTATATCAGCAATACAATAAGATACCATAAGACATTATATTATGAAAATAATTATAATAAACTAATTTAGCAGTAATCTTGTCAGTGTAGTATCTTATTTTTTAACAGCGTACACGGCAGAGCTAAGTTTACTAGCCAATCCAGCTATATGAGAGCTTGCACCTGTTTAACATTAGACGTTAAAAAAGAAAGATGTTTAGTCTTTTTATTATTAAGTAACAAGTTGTTAACACTAAACCAATTCACTATTCGCGGCAGAGCCTTGTTTATATCGTAATTAATTACCTGATGCCGTTTTACTTTAAATATTAAAGAAGTATCATCAGCAAACAATACTATCTGGTTATGTTTATTTACAAAAGTAGGTTATATAGGCAAGTTATATATATATATATATATATATATATATATATATATATATATATATATATATATATATAAACAAGGAAGAGAAATGGGGCTAAGATTGAACCTTGAGGGACCCCGATATCAATCGGAAATTACAAAAGTAGTATTTACAAAAGTAGGCAGGTTATACATATAAACAAGGATGAGCAATGGGGCTAAGATTGAACCTTGAGGGACCCCCATATCAATCGGACCCCCAACTGATATTTTTCTAATCACCTTTGAATTCTAAAACACAAGTAAGAACATTGTATACAATTTTCTTCAACTTAAAAACAATATTAATTGTTTTTAATTTCGTTTGTATTAATGACTTCCTCATGAATTATGTTCGAAAACTTAATAAAATAGACACCACGTACAACGGTCCCCCGACGCGCTTAAAAAGTGCCCGACTTAAAAAGTACCTACTTGATTTCGCATGAGGTATTAAGTACTGGCTATTAGAGTATAATTTTAATATTATATCTATAGAAATATAAGGTTTAAAAACCGAATGGAATATATACACATTTATACAAATATGTAAAGTTATTAATTATCGTAATTTGATAGTTTTAAATAAATTTTAACAAAATATATATACAATATATAAACATATTTTTAACAACAGACAATAAATAAATATATCATAAGTGTACTTTTATCGACCGGTTAAGCCTCATTTTGAAGTGAAACAGTAAATAAAGAGTTAGTGGTTTTGGAAGTGGCTCTAAACCGCACAAAGCGCTGCTTTCGACTTTAATTTATTATGCATAAATAAATAAATGAGTAGTTTCTTTGTCATATTATATTAAAAATACATAATTTTAAGTTATTCTATATTATATACCAAGTAAATAGTTACATTAAATAAAAAATTATGAAATAAATTCGAGTTATGCTTCTCTTTTAATAAAATTATTGTATTATCAATTATTAAAAGAAAACAACAACCAATTCTTATAAGAATACTAGCTGACCCGGCAAACGTTGTTTTGCCATATAAATAATTTCTATGTACTTTCTAGTGCCGACAGAAAATAACTAACCTATTTTAAGTGTGTAAGGATGTGGTATATGCACGAAATAGGTGTGTAATGCTGTGAACGATAAGGAAATATAGAAATAACAAACGCCAAGCACTATATTTATTAATAATTCATTATAATTTATTTCTGTAATATATATATACGTATCATTATTCGATAAGAACGGCAACACTATCAAAAATATAAGTCTCCTAATGCTACAGCGTGAACAATATTTTTTGTTAGCCCATCTTTAGCTAACACAAACAAACTTGATGGTTTACCCACTCGAGAGCCACGTATAATTGTCCGTGTGAAAAACATGGCGTGCTTAAATCTAAGCCACAAACCGACATCGTTTGGCCTTGGGATTTATTGATGGTCATGGCAAATGCCAATCGAATTGGAAACTGAACACGTTTTAATTGAATTGGCACATCCGTAGGTATTATAGGAATCCGTGGTATTAATATGTTTTCACCTCGGAACTTTCCATTTAACATGCTAGCTTCGATGACGCTCTTCATTAATTTTCGAATGACCAATCGCGTACCGTTGCACAGCCGTGGCGGGTTCAAATTGCGAAGCATGATAATCGGAGATCCAACCTTTAATTGTAAATTATGCGGTGGCACACCTGGCAAATCCAGTGAGTTCAAAAACTCTGTCGGAAAATTTACAGTTTCGCTCGCATCACAAACTGTATCAATAGATTTATATGATTCCAAGTTCCCTGGCAATAACTGTTGTATCTTCAGATTCAAATTGTCAACGTCTACATTTTTTGCCGCTAAAATTGCTCTTTCTGCAAGCCATTCATGATTTAAGTACTGTGTGTGTACATCAGGAAATATGTTTTCAATGAGAGTGTCTTGCGAGTCAACGATTGTGCAAAAATCTGTCGGTAATTTTACGCATCCAGTCTCATCTATAGTTACTTTTCCATCACCGATATCTAGGAGTTGTTTTGAGAATGTTTCAGCGGATGGATCTTGAAGCATTTGAACGCGCATATTTACTTTCAGCTGTACTTTTTCAACATTACGCCACAGTGTAGATGATTTTAAGCAAGCATTAATCTCATCAGCGTATGTTGAACGTGGAATGACGGGAAGTGTTTGCCTGAAATCACCTGAAAGGACTAACAGAGTGCCGCCAAATAGTTTGTCGTTGTTTTTGATATCTTTTAACGTCCTGTTCAACGTCTCAAGTGAATGTTTGTGCGCCATAGTACATTCATCCCAGATGATAATTTTACATTGTTTCAGCACGGTGGCCATGGACGATTGTTTTTTTATGTTGCACACTCCGTCAGCGTTATTTTGAATATTTAATGGCAGCTTAAATACTGAATGAGCTGTTCTGCCTCCATCCAATAAAGTTGCAGCAATGCCTGACGATGCAACGGCCAATGCGATGCCATTATTTGATCGTATTTCAGCAAGAATTAGCGAAATAAGGAATGTTTTTCCAGTTCCACCTGGTGCATCCAAAAAGAAGAATCCACCTTGTCCTGCTGAAACTGCGAGCATAATGCGGTTGTAAATGATTTTTTGTTCCTCATTCATTAAGGGGACATTGCGAGTAACAATCGCCGCCATTTCTACAGTGTTGTACTGCATTTCACGATTCATTTCCGTGTTCATGAAATCAGACACAGATCGATCTGGCGAATTCATACCGAAATGACTGAGTGATAAATTAGCAATTATAATGCAGAGATCTTCAATAGCAATCAATGCTTCATTGTACATAGCGTCGCTGAACGTCGTTACATCGTTGCATCGTGTACGATGTTGATGCAATATAGCATCAGTCATTGATTTTTTGTGATTATCCCACAATATCTGTGCTCGAGCTGGAAAACATGTAGTTAACACTATAGCGAATAGTAGACGAATTTGTATTGCTGTACAATTCAATGCTGCTTCAGCAAACATACATTCCCACTGGTTGTCGTCTTCCAGCAAGCCGAGTGCAAGGCACGCATCTTTATACGTTGAATACTGTTGCCCATTCACTTTCCGTATATCTTGAAATGACAATGGGCCAGTAACATTAACCAACAACAATCGAAGATAAAAGCATTCAGTTTGCTTTGGATTGACTGTAAATACTCGCCCCAAAGCGTTTGATTTAAATAAATTGGGACATGCATCAACTGGGGAGCCTTGCTTGCGGGGCATCCATTTTTTTGTTTGAGCCCATGTGAAATAGCATGGTACTTGTGAATAAAGTAACATTCGTGCAAAGGCACCAAAATCATCCGCACGATTACACAATTCGAAAAATTCAGTGAGTGTAGTTTTAGGTGGATTTACAGCACGATCAATTGCTGTCTCGTTCGTGAAAAATACACGCTGGCCGTTTTCGAGATGGACGGCTAACTGAACAACTGCTGGATCCCGTTCATGAATCGGGAAACCAAAGATACGCCAAGCAGCTTCATTGGAGCTGATGTACCGACCAATTTGATAAAGTGTTATTTCATCGTTTTTATTCACTGGTTGAGCATTCACGTTAGTATTTGCCATTCTAAACACAGCCATATCACTGCCTTTATGGACATACTTGCAAATGTATTTGATGCTCTTCACAGAACTGCAGAACTCAACATTAATATGAGCATTGTATGTCTTGCTCAACAGAGGTGAATATGGTACCACCCAACGATTATCAATGTCAATTCTGTGTTGTTGAAGTTTTTAATAAATGATCGTCCGCCATTATCGGGACTTCTTCGACGATATATTGGATATCCGTCGACATTTGTGATCGTATCGTTCGTGAAATCTTTAGGGAAATTTTTAGTGCATTTTCCATCTGCCATGCAAGGCGATGTACGATTAAGAGTACCGCATGGACCATGAATCATGTTCGCTGTAACAATATTAAACAGCAGTTGGTCAGTAGACGGATCTGGAAGTTCTGCAGAAATGATACTATCGATTTCTTCAGGACGGATTTTATCGATTAACCAAACCAAAATGTGAGCATGAGGTAATCCTCGCTTTTGCCACTCAACTGAATACAGCCAGCAACGTGTGCGGCCGAATACATGTAATTTAGTAATGAAACTTATTAAAGACTTCAACTTTTGTTTGAACACACGTGCTGTAACGTCATGACGATGGATTGAATTTTGGCCAGGCAATAGCAAAGATTCAATCTCTGGCCATTTTGGATTACATGTAAACGTGATAAATAAACACGGTCGTCCATATTCGCGCACGAAAGTCAGAGCATCCTGTATATATTCTTGCATATGACGTGGACTGCCCACATACGATGATGGTAGAATGACAGAGTTACCAATTTCGGCAGCGTCAGCGTTGTTGTTAATAGCGTCCCGCAAGTGAATGTACTCTTCCGCACGCAGCTTGAGTTGATTATATCGTAAGTATCACAGTCGTTCGCCTTCTATCTTGGCGTACATGTCGACCATGAATTGTTGACAAAGCTCGTAGAATGACGTTGTCCCGGCCGCGTCGAATCATCAATCGGTACGCATAATAATCTTTCGAGCTAACGTTCTTGTTTGTTTCGGCTCCTGTAATAATATATTTTTAAATATTAGATTAAATCAATTACGATAAATATTTTTTTTTTTTTTAATTAGTAATCAAGTTTAAAATGAATGAAGTACCTGATACGGGATCGCGTTGTTTGATATTTATGCAGTATCCGTCTTGTCCCTTCCAGAACATTAGCGGATATTGGAGAGCATCATATGAACGATGTGTATCAGCAATGAACTGACGATTATTACTCCTTCTACGAAACACAATTTCTCGTGCGCCTGTACAATCGCCAACCATGATTCCCGCAACGTCGTCAACAACAGGTGCATTAAATCTACGAATATGCTCTCCAGCTGATGTTTTATCAGGATTAATGACAATAGCGTGGTTATCATTTTGTAATTTATGCATGTGTGATTTGAATATTTTCAACAATTCATTGTGCTCATTCAGTAAAGCGTCCAGTTCGCTCACGATGCGTTTGGCAAAAAATGAATCAAGGTTGTTATAGTCATGTGCATTCACACGATTGGCAAGTGCGCTTCCGGAATCCTCGCCGCCCATAAAGTAGATTTGTAAAAATTTATGTGCTTCGTTTGGCATTGGCAGTAATGAGCCTATTTTATGATAAACTTGGCCTCTAATTTTAAATGTAGAATTGTATTGTTGACCAAGTGAATTAGTATTTCGAACTATTTCTGTTGCTCCGAACGATGTCATTTGAAAGCATAAATTGAATGTTCGAACGGACTTCAAGAACACGTTAGAATCTGGATCCGTGCCGATAAGTAAACCGTTCCATGATTCCGGTGGTGTTTCAATGTCGGGTAGTTGAACTTTTCCTGACGCGCAACACATCCCAGCTGGCTCGTTTTTAAATTTAAGAGCATGACAATTTAAACATTCGTTGTCTATAGCACCAATCACCACTTTTGTATGGGCATAATATTCCAGATCAGGCTCATGCTGGAATGATAGCCGCAGGAATTAATCATATGTAAATGCTCGGTGTATCTGTTGGCGTTGCTGGTTGTTTGTTCTGCGTCTATTGGCTGTGAATCGGCGTGATTGTCGTTGTTGTAATCTTATCACTTTATTGCGTTCAGCTCGTGTATCTTCAGATTGTTCTTGACGCAATTGCGCCATGCTCACACGTGCATCAGTATTTTCTTGCTGGATTTCTTCTTCAGTTCTTTCGGATCTTAAATTTCTCTTGCTTCTGGTTTCACTTGTATTACGGCTCAAATTAGCCCCTTTGCGTTTTCGTGGCATTGTTCGCTGTACAAAATACACATAATTAGAACTAACAAAATTACTTTAGAGTGAAAAACATCGTAATTATATTGTTATTAACAACAATTTGAGTATAAAAAAAAATATACTTACAACAACACAAAAGTCGTTGTTTGTAGGAACCCCTGACACGCGTTGAGTATTTTTAGGTTATAATTAATAATAACAGATATTATTAATATTATCTTATATTATTAATTTACTATTAATTAATTAATTGTATGATTAATTTAAGAGAGTTATTATTAGTATTAATTTATAATTAATAATGAGAGTTACACTGACATAAAAAAATAACAATTCTAAACGTCACTACTAAGTTTGATACATAAACATTAATGATGGCCGACAACAGTGGAGGGAGTGAGAGAAACAGGAGACCGGCTTCGGTCTCATCCCTACTTCGCGTTGTTCACTGGGTAGTTACACCGATATAATCTGGCCAATGAGTATCCAGAGTAAAAGCGCGGAAAATTTTAAAAATTAATTAAATTACTAAAATAATTATTAAAAAATAGGGGTTGGTGATAGAAAGGCAAAAACTTAGGGTTGTATGTATTTTTGAATATCGTATCATAAAAAAATAAAAAATAAAAAATTGTCAAAAAAATGAAAAAAAACAATTGAGGGGTGGACCACCCTTATTATTTAGGGGTGTGAAAAATAGATCTTAGCCGCTTCTCAGACCTACCCAATATGCTTACTAAATTTCAAAGGAATCGGTCAAGCCGTTTCGGAGGAGTATGGAGACTAACATTGTGACACGAGAATTTTATATATAAGATGAAGAACATTTGATGAAACTTTTCAACGAAATTCTGTAGAGTATAAGTTTTTCAAATGTTTTTCAATTTTACACTATTTCCAATAAAATTAAATCACTGTTTGAAAGTATAATAATTTAAATTGAAATAAATGATAATAATAAATAAATTGAATATAAAGCGTCGGCCTATCCAACGTCTAAGTTAAACGTTTAAACTACTACCTGTATTTCTAATGTTTTTTTTAAATTCTTATATCGCTATTTTTTCTTCTTTTATATCTATTTATTTAAACCATTTTTTTTAATACAATACAGTTACAACATTATTATATCGTTATTAAAGTGTAGCTAGTTATTTTTTTATATATCTATGTACATACACTATTTCTTTTATTACAAAAAACATCCTCTTCACCAGTTGAGTTTCAACGTCTTCCTCTAAAAGACAATGAGAACCATCTGCTCAAAATTTTTGTCTACCTAAAATATATATATATATATATATATACAGGGTTATTTGTAATTAGTTGAGCACCTTTTGCAGGCAGCCCCTCTACATCAATCCTAACAACATTTGTTCTACGACTTTTTAAAATTAATAGTTTTAAAAATTTAGTTTTTCCCATACAAAATTTATTTACTGCCTCTGAACGAGCATTTAACAACCTCGCAACCTTGAGCAAAGAGAGGCCACGCACCTTGCGTAGGCAAAATACGTGCCAAGGACACGTGCAGCGGGGCGCGGGGCGGCGGGGGGCGGGGTGATGCAGCGGCGGCGATGCACGTTTGAACTTGATCCAGTCGTTTGTCACGGTCTATTACATAAGCGTGTGCCGCGCGACCCGCTGGATCCCGTTACTCGGTAACCGAATTTCGATTAGTGAAAACAGTACTGTGATGCCGTAACACAAATATCAAGTACACCAAGATAGTGCGAGTGCTGGCTAAGTGTGGTAAGAGGAGTCGGTGAACAGTTGATTTTTAGGTGTGGTCTTTGTGTTGGATATGAAGGGGACTATTTTGCACCGGTATCGACGAGATATAAATTTAAGAGGTAATTTGTAAATATTGAATCCTTTTGTAAATAACACATTGTATTATTGTAAATAATCTGATTCTACCTTGATTAATTGTTAACAATTTTAATACACAATACGACGATTGGGTAATTATTACATACTGTTTGAAATAAAACAAAAAATAATAATAAGTTATAATAGTATTATGTGCGTGGTACCTTACAAATTTCGTACAGCGCTAGACTGCCGCGACCTATACTTTAGACTGCTTACAAAATACAGAGTAATAAATAGTCGAGAGAGCAAAAATTTTTTTGTTTCGTCTATTCTGAGTTATTTATCAAGATTTTTTAAAAGTCGTAGAACAATTGTTGTTGGGATTGATGTAGAGAGGCTGCCTGCAAAAGGTGCTCAACTAATTAAAAATAACCCTGTATATATATTTTATGTATAATGTATAATGTATTTTTTTTATGTATAATGTATAAATTTATGTATAATGTTGGTAGGTAATAATATATTATTGTAAATTATTTTTACATTTAAAATAAAGAAATTGTCGCATTGATATGGGAGCAACATGTAGTTCATTCCACACATACAGAACATTAAGGAATCTGAATAAGATATATGACAGCCTCCGACATATAAAAAGCATTTGGCGAGAAAGTGAGGGTTTAAATTATTTAAACAGAACAGCTGTGAAAATTGATATAAATCAATTGATATATAAATCAATTGATAATTGATATAAATCAATTTATACAGCTGTTCCCTATTTATATATGTTTACTCTTTATGTAAAACGTAATAAGAAAGTAAGTAATTTTTACATACAATACTGTCTTTAATAAATGAAATGAATGAATATTAAAAACAATTGTTTTGAAACTTTTTCGTCTGCTGCTCTGTTTAGCTATCTGTAAATTTGTTTGTCTGCTCATCGCCAAAAATCTATTTCATATGTTGATGGAGTTACGTACGGTTATAGATAATTGTGACTATCAATTACTCTAATACTTATTATTGTAACTTTCATTAATTGTCACGGATAAACGCAATAACGAATTTAGGACATAATTACTAAAAACAAAACAATCAAAAGGTTTATTACGAATTATATTAATTATCTTATTATCTAAGTGAATAGAGGAGGTACTTTTGACTCGGGAAAATCTCTGATTATATTCAATAAACTCTACAATCAGTGTGGGCGGTAATTAGGCGGAGGAATAGGGGAAACAATACTTAGTCAATGGTAGCTTATAATTAAAACTTAATAAATAAACTAAGTATCTACAGTCAGTCCAAAAAGTAGTTGAACGATCCAAAACTTCAGTACGCGGAAACATAGAAAAGCCTTTTACCATGTTTATATCAATATAGTAAAATGATGAATTTATCTTTGCCCAAATTGATTGATTTATTGCCACTACTACTAAAAGGTCCTGTCGGTTCGCCAATTAATCTACCGTGTCCCTATCCGCTCCGATGAATCTAGTGTTTTACCTATAATCGTCTTTATCTGAACGGTAAACCTATATTAGGCTTCTAAAACCGTAAAAAACACTACAAATATATGCACTAGACTTTGACGAAGATATTAAATACACATTTGCTCATCAAAAAATTCTATAAAATAAAGTCAGTATTCAAAACAGAGTATTCCATTTTTTGTATCTGTGGCAAGATACTTTTATTCCGTCAACATTATTATGTGTTCCGTTTGACATCCGAAGTCCGTTATGAGAGAGTGCTCGCTTCGTTTCGTAAACAGCCGCTAGATTTCGTTAGTTTATTCCATCACGTAATCGCGCCTGCAGCGCTCCTAGTATCAAATCTGTGAACTACTTTCGAATCGTATATAATCTACCCTGTTGAAGTGTTATGTCATTGTTGCGTCGTTTTTTCGTGCAGTACGCAGCTTCGTTAGATTATCAGTTAGATTAATCTATAGTTATAGAACTTTTGAGATTAAAGTAAAAAGTTCGTAATATTAGTGTTTAAAATAATTGTGATTGTTTTCCGTCACGTAAGTAGTGTTTATTTCAAATAAAATGAATAGTGAAAGTGTAGCGCCTAGTGTTGCGCCTAGTGTTGCTTCGCGGAAGAGAACGCGAAGTTCGAGTTCTTCATCTTCATCGGATGAGGTCAACTCGGTGTCATCGAAGAGTGATTTAGGAGAGCGAGCGCCACACAAACGCCTTTACCAGGCAAGTGCGCGTTCCCGCTCACAAGACACCGAGATGGACCGCAGGTTTGATGAACTCTCCCAACAGTTGGTAAGTCATGTTAATAATGTATTATCTAATTACGCCATGGTGAATTATGCTTCACTTACACAAAGAGCAACAGCCACGCAAGATTATACTGAGAACGCATTACCTACGACTTCGGTGTCGGCGTCTACCCTCAATTTACAAGAACATTTTTTACGTCCGCCGCAGTTTGCTCCTTGCTTAGAAAATATTGCAGACCTTGACGTTTCGATTAAAGAACCTAGTATACCGAAGGCGAACCCAGAGCGTGTAAAGAAAATAGCGTCATTGCAGAGATTTGATTCTCCGGATTGGAATGCTGTACGGTACACGGATGTGCAAAAAAAATATGTAGCTTCTCCCAGTTTCGTTGAATTGAAAGTAAATGAAGAATTACGGTCTTTTGAGGATCCATCTGCACCATTACGATGGTTTCAAATGGAACGAAGTTTCGCTGCGTTATCAAATGCTTTTCTAGCTCAAAATGAAAATGTAAATGTGGCTTTACAAAAACTTATTGATTGGTCTGCTAGTCATGACACTCCTTTATCTTCAACTACCCTCTTTGAGAAACTTCAAGAATTGTTTGGCACTGAATCATCTTATAAAACGGTTTCACATGATATCCTTCAAATTATTTGCGGTAAACGAGCTGAGATTCTAGAGATGCGTCGTCGGTCTTTATTAAAAAATATTAAAAGTAAATATATACGTGATGACATTGAAAAAATTCCACCCTCTAATGAATATATGTTCAACCCTCAAAATTTATTCAATTATATTCAGAAGATTGGAGGTGTAGAAAAACTAGATAAAATATATAACAATGCGAGATCTACTCGGCCCAAATCTCCAGAGCCTTCGACGTTTTTTCAAGATAAAACATTTCGATCACGACAAAATAAACCGAAACGCAATGACAAGAGAGAACCGAACAACAAGCGAAATTATGATTTCAATTCACAAAAGAAGGGGAACCGAAAAGACAAGATCGGTAAGAAAACAGGATATAAGCAGAAGTGACTATGTAATACCAAAGTTTTGGGGCGGCTGTCTTCTGCATTATATAGAAACATGGAAGCATTTCAACCCTCCAGAAACTGTTTTAAAAATGATATCGGGAGCCCGTATCAATCGAACACCGCCTTTAGTTCTACCTACTTTAGATACCCTGTCAAAATTTCAAACACCAGTTTCGGAAAAAATGACTTTAGAAATTCAAAAAATGCTTCAAGAGAAAATATTGGAACCTGCTCTTTCGACCCCTTCATTTATTTGTCCACTTTTCATGATCACAAAGAGCAACGGCAGCAAGCGAGTGGTTTTCAATTTGAAAGCACTAAATTCTTACATGGAACCAAAACATTTTCATCTCATTCACCATCAGCAGATTCCTACTTTTCTGCAACAGGGCGACTGGATGGTCAAACTGGATCTCAGCCAGGCCTATTATCACCTGCCGATTCGTACAGAACACAGGCGCTATCTGCGCATCAGCTACGGTGGTCAACTTCTGCAGATGACATGTTTACCGTTCGGCCTGGCTTCCGCTCCCAGAATGTTTGCAACCATAACAAATTGGACAGCAGAATACCTTCGCAAAAAAGGACTACGTCTAGTTGTTTATCTAGACGATTACCTGATAGTTCACCAAAACAAAGAAGTGCTCGGCGCGCACCTAAACATAGCTGTACACTTCTTATCCAGTCTGGGTTGGTGTGTGAATCGGGAAAAATCGATCATCAGACCAACGAGGTCGATCGAATATCTCGGGATCGTTTGGGACTCTCAGATGAACTACAAGTCCCTGCCATCACAGAAGATAATAAAAATTCACCAGAGCCTCCGAACCAGACTCGCAGTAGGCAGTTGGAAACTCAAGCAGGCACAACGCCTCTTGGGACTTCTCAACTTTGCGTCTTTCATCACCCACCGGGGAAGGATGCATTGCCGTGCGCTGCAATGTCAGATGAAAATACTGCGTCAAAATCCTCACAAAGCAGTACTGCTGACTCAAGACATTCGCGAAGAACTCGATTGGTGGATGGAGAATATAAACCAAAAGACAGCAATCCACACAAATGTAGTTCCCACAAACTTTATCATCACGGACGCTTCCGACATTTTGTGGGGAGCTCTTGTAAACAACAAAAAAGTGCAAGGCTCATGGGAAATCCACCAGAAAAAATGGCATTGCAATCTCAAGGAAATGTATGCTGTAATTGCCGTTTTATTGAAAGAATCGAGCACCCTCAGAAATTCCAGGATCATTCTACAGACCGACAACAAAACGGTGGTCTCTTACATAAAAAAAGAAGGAGGCACGAAATCTTACCAATTGATGGAGTTGACGCGGAAATTGCTCAACGTAACGGACAACCTCAATGCTGTACTGATCCCTCACCACCTGCCAGGGATGTACAACACCGAAGCCGACCATTTGTCGCGAAATCGTGCCGGCAGCGAGTGGCATCTAAAGGTCGCAGCGACAACAAAGATTTTTCGAATTTGGGGAACGCCAGAAATAGACTTATTCGCTTCCAAAACCGCAAAAGTAGTAAAAAACTGTGTTTCTCTAGACTCCTCAGACTCCAACGCTTGCTATCACGACGCGTTCAGCAGATACTGGCAATACGACCTCGCATGGGTGTTTCCGCCTCCGGCGCTGCTTCCACGAGTTCTTCACCACCTGAACTCGGCATCAGGTCGGTACATCATAATAGCACCCAAGTGGACGAAACCCTTTTGGAGACCAGACCTGAAAAATCGTTCCTTGGCACGACCTCGGAAAATCAGAGACCTGATAGAGGTTCTAGTGGATACAATGACGGGTCTACCACCAGCTCGCGTTATCGATTTGCAGCTGGAAGCCTGGCTGATTTTGGCTGGGACAATCTCATAAAGGATTGGTCTCCACAAGAAAAGGATCTTCTAACATCTTGTTGGCGAACTTCAACTCTCAAAATTTATAAACCCATTTGGAATAAATGGTCACTGTGGTGTAGTCAAAATAATATAAATTTTCATACACCAAAGCCGGCAGATGTTGCGAAATATCTAGCTTATTTATATCTTACCCAAAAGTTAGCTTACAGAACTATTCTTACACACAAGTCCGTTATTGCATCTATTTGTGAAACATCTTCAAACATTAAAATTTCTTCTAGTCATATAGTTAAATACATTTTGAAAGCAATTTCACTTGCAAAGCCTTTGCCACCTAAAGTACCCACATGGGATGCCAGGATATTGATAACTTATTTAAAAGATAATATTCCTTGTACAACTAATCTCTACGATGTGTCTAGAAGAACCGCGACTATTTTATTATTATGTTCCGGGCGTCGTATACACGATCTCTCTCTCTTACACAGCGACCCGGAACATTGTATAGATAACGGAGATTCGATAACTCTACACCCAGAATTCGGATCAAAGACAGACAGTGCGTCTTTCAGGCAGTCCAGTTGGGTTCTATTGGCATGCCAAGATCAAAATATATGTCCACTGTTTTGGCTTCGAACGTTAAGAAAATTATCAAAAGAAAAACGGGGTTTGATAACTAATTTGTTTATAACTACTAGAGGTCCCGTTAGAGCAGCCACACCAACTATTATCAGTGGTTGGGTAAGACGTGTCCTATCTGATGCTGAAATTCAGGCAACTCCAGGTAGTTTTAGATCAGCCGTGTCGTCTTTAAATTGGGTAGAAAATTATCCTATAAATGATATATTATCTAAGGCAAATTGGAGGCATGAATTAACTTTTAGAAAATTTTATCGCAAGGAAATCAGATGCAATAATGAGATGTCTTCGGTAAAATCATTATCAAGACTATTTCAGGTAGCTGATTAATTGAAATTCATTACATTTATTATTAACATATTTTATTAAGATTTTTAGTAATATGTTTTTGTTTCCTAATGATTTGCTGTAAATTCACAATGATCTATATTGTTTATAAAATCTTTGTATTTTTTGAGTTTATAATTCACATTGTTGCTTTTTATTCATACAATCCACCAGGAGATAACAAACATATCTCTCATAACGGACTTCGGATGTCAAACGGAACACATAATATTAAAATTTTACCTGAAAATAAAATTTGTATTATGTTTCCTGAGACATCCGAAGTCCGGGCAAGGCCTTCCTGGTGTACCTTAACACCATTATGAGCCGAACAATGACATAACACTTCAACAGGGTAGATTATATACGATTCGAAAGTAGTTCACAGATTTGATACTAGGAGCGCTGCAGGCGCGATTACGTGATGGAATAAACTAACGAAATCTAGCGGCTGTTTACGAAACGAAGCGAGCACTCTCTCATAACGGACTTCGGATGTCTCAGGAAACATAATACAAATTTTATTTTCAGGTAAAATTTTAATATTTTATGCAATTTTTTAAACAAACAATTTGATAAATAAATAAACAAGGTCAAATTATTTCGTTAACCACGTTGATTTTTAAATATATATTTACCCAGCTATATGTTCACATAAATTAACCGAAATTTTTCCTGACTAGTGTTAAACCCAATCGTATTCCGATTCATGAGTTGAACGTGTCCGGGTAAATATACATTTAATAAATAAGGCATATTCTATGTTATTATTCTTTTGTTTAAAAAAGGAACGTATACATTTTGAAGTTTTGCAATTGTTCATACTTATATACGAGTAGTTCAATATTTTAGACATTTCCTTAGAACAATAAACAATACAATAAAACAGTAATTATACCTGAGTACTAATCATATGTTACGAACGCTAATACTAATCATTAGTCGTTCCAACTACCTGCACAATAATCGATCATAAAATAATTTATAACCAAAAAGTATATCAACTTATTTGTTCATTTTAATAATTGGTTTTATTTTACTTATTAGAAATAAAAAAACAGAGTAATTTTAAAGAATTTAATAATTAACTGCCACCTAATTTCACATAGTCATATCCGAACATATGCTCTTTATTCAAATATCTGAGCACCTCTTCCTCATTTAAAAAACGACTATTTCTGGTTCGGTAAGAAGTCATTTTAAATCTAAAATGAAATACGATAAAATAAACAAATATCGCAATTATTTTGCATTTATACATAATATTAAAAAAAAAATACACAAATACTAATCATTAGTTAAATCGACTATCAATTAGGTAATTTTTCAAAAATGGCGGCACTTGCCGACTTGACGTTGCCGCTACTGTTAACTACCGTCAGCGATTGAGTTGACACGAAGAATTAAGACATTCGACTCAATTATGACAAACATAGAGCAATATCCGAGGATGCTGTTAGTCAAAATGACTAACATTAGTACTTTAGGGTTAATAATTCTATAAATAAATTAAGAGTTTCCTTTTAGGAATATAATAAGGTTAATTTGTTGTTTGTTTAAGGTTGTCCTGAAACGTATTTATTTAGATCACACAACGCAATCCAACGCAATGTCTTTCGCGATTTGAAGAGAACGTGCTTAAATAATCACAGTACATGAATGTTCTCGTTAATCACAAACCTATCTGAATATTCAGTGATTTAATTCACAGCTGTAGAATAGGACGCTGAGGTGTTAATTTTAATTGTAATTGTAAATGTGATATAATAAGTCTAATTACTTCGTGAAATTTTCTGCGGCGGGAAACTGTAATTTGTTTAAGTACTTGAAAAGTTTACAATGACTTAAAGTATAAAACATTTTCAGACTAATAATTGAATTGTAAAAGTTCGAATTTAGGTTATGACACCTGTTTTGAGTATAACTTTATTGAGAGTAATAAAATCTTTAATTGGCTATATAATTGACGATGGTTTATCCAATTTCTTATTTAAGTCAAAGTACTTTTATAATAATGTTTAACAACATATAACTCTTTGTTATTTTGCCTATTAATTTTATCTTAGTTATCATTGTGCTTTATCCAAATATATGTACAGTTTCATTATATATTTGTATTTTGTGAATTTTAAATGTTGCAAATAGCAATAATTCATATTTGCAATTTGATTGGACTTTTGTCACACATGATTTATCCCTCATTGATGTTAGACTGTCTACTGTCTATATATGTTATATTTGTTACTAAGAAATAAATTTCTACTAGCTATCTGACATAAAAATATTCACAGATGGACAGATAAATGGCCGGTCATTTTACTACTGTTTTATTTTGATTTCGACAACGTGAATTATAGTTATGGCGGCCGTTTTGAAATAACAGACAGAGAGGCTTGAATTATTTGTTTGTTTTAATTTTTGTATTTACAATTTTAACAAATGGCTGAAAATACATAGAGGTAAATATAAATATATATCCTGTAAGCTTACAGAACTTGACATTTATAAAATATTTTTAAAAATATTTTATCATAAGGTTTCTGTAAATCTACCCTAACAATTTTATGGGCTAGAATTTCCATTTGAGTTGTAAGAGTTTTGGTTTGAAAATGGTATCATTTGAAAGGGGTTGGTCTCCCCTTTCTTTTAATACTATTCCCAGCCTGCGAAAATGCGTAGTTTCTTTTTTATATGTTTTTTTGTGTGAAATAAACTTACCGTGTTTTCACCAATATTAGCACAAAAACACAATGTTTAACACAAGAACACTTCACATCTATGCAATATGTTTATCAATTATTTATATGATATTATCAATTTTTCATTTTAATTTAACAAGAAAAACACAATTCGTAACAACTTTGTTGTTTTAGATTCCCTAATGTTAAATGGCGGCAACTTGACATATGACGTTTGTGATTTAAAATGCTTTTTGAAATAATTAATATTTATATTACTTTTTTTGTCAAAACTGACTCTGTTAACCCCGACTCCACGTAGTCTTGTCTGCCCTACCCCTAGAGTGTTTTTGTAAATCCGGAGGCGCGGAAGGAGGGCAGCCCCCACCCGCCGTTACACTGAGTTGAAACCCAATCGAGCCGTAGCTACTGAGGCTGGTCGCCGAAGGCGACCAACAAGCCAAAGTGGCGAAGGCGAGCTTTTTTTTTTTTTTTTTTATATAATCTAGGGCAATGCTTGACTACATTCCACCTGATGGTAAGTGGAATGCAGTCTAAGGTGGTAAGGCGCATTACCCTAGCAGCCTATTCACTCTTCTCTTGAATTTATCCACATTGTATTCTTTCGGAAATACCGACGCAGGCAAGCTATTCCAATCCTTTGCTGTACGCAGTAAAAAAGACGAAGCAAAGCGCTTCGTTCGGACAGGTGGAATGTCCACAACAAAAGGATGGATTCCTGCCGTGCGTCGGAAAGTCCGATGATGGAAGGGGGCCGGGGGAATTAGATCGTGTAATTCCTGCGCACACTCACCAAAATGTATCCTATAGAATACTGAGAGGCTAGCAATTCTACGCCTGTGTTCAAGGCTTTGGAGGTCGGCTTCGACCAACTCGGGATCTCCTATGAGCCTCATTGCTCGCCTCTCAATTGAGTCCAGAACCGCAAGATGAGACTTTGCGGCACCAGCAAATATGTGGCCACAGTACTCTACACACGACCGGATCTGTGCTTTGTATAAAACAAGAAGCTGTCCCGGTGTAAAGTACTGCCGAACCTTCGCAAGAACGGCAAGCTTTGCTGCTGCTGCTCTAGCTCTGGACTCAATGAACCGACCAAAGTTGAGGTTCGAGGAAATCTCTAAGCCTAACAACTGAAGCCGGTCACTGTATTCCAAGGATACATTCTGGAAAGTAGGAACCAAGGTGAAAGGGCTCCTTTTGGCGGTGAACAGACACGTCTGCGTTTTGGTGGCGTTGAATTTGACAAGATTGGCATTGCTCCATGCGGAGACTGCCTGAAGTTTGTCATTCAAACGCTGCACCATGGCTTCTCTTTCAGACTGTACTTGATCTCGACTAGCCCGAGTACTCGGCAGATATCTTTCTACAACTGTGCTATCGTCTGCGTACCCATAGATACCGGGCTTCAACAGATCGTTAATATGCAGCAGAAAGAGAGTTGCAGAAAGAACGGACCCCTGAGGCACTCCGGCATTTATTGTCAAGGATTCCGAGGAACACCCATCGACAACTACTCGGAGAGATCTCTGGCTCAGAAAGTCCGTTACCCAGCCGATCAGACCAGGAGATATACCGTACGCTGAAAGCTTGCTTATAAGGCTCGCATGCCAGACCCTGTCAAATGCCCTCGAGACGTCCAGAGAGACGGCGACCGCTTCTCCGTTCTTCTCGATGGCCTCGCCTAGAATGTGTGTAGCATACACTAGGAGGTCCCCAGTAGACCTATTACGGCGAAACCCGTACTGTCGGTCACTGAGGAGATCGTTACCTCCTAGGTATGCTAGAAGGCGCGAGTTCAATACACGCTCCATAATCTTGCAGAGTATGGAGGTGATTGAAATCGGTCTGTAGTTGACAGGATCAGCACGGCTGCCTTTTTTGGGCACGGGTTGCACGTTGGCAAGCTTCCAGGATTTCGGCACTATTCCAGTCTTGAAAGAGAGGCGATACAGACGTGTCAGTACAGGAGACAACTCAGCTGCACATGTCTTGAGCAGAATGGCTGGTATACCATCAGGACCACCGGCTTTATTCACATCTAAACGACACAATGTTCTCCATACCTCTTTGTTAGTGATGCGGATTTCAGGCATCGAAATACCGCAGTGAGGAAGATGTTCTGGAGAAGCATTGCCAGTTTCTAGATGCGAATTATCAGCAAACAGAGAAGCAAATACATTCGCTTTCTCTGTTGCTGTGTGGGCCAGGGATCCATCCGGCTTCAGCAGAGCAGGCAGTGAGGGTTGGCAGAAATTCGACTCGATCGCTTTCGCAAGAGACCAGAAAGCTCGACTGCCAGTTGGTTTGACAGAGAGCTTTTCGCCATTCTTAGCGATTCGATCGAGACGAGCCTTCCGCAATGCCTTTTTGTAGGACTTGGCAGCTTGGTTAAAGGCTCTCTTCTTTGTACTTACATCCGGAGTTTTGCGGCTTCGAGCATCAGCCCAAATGAGGTATGCCGAATGTTTTCGGTCTTGAGCATGACCACATTCGGCATTAAACCATGGGCGAGCTTTGCCACCGACGGGAACTTCAGCAAAAGGAATAAAATACTCCATTGCCTGATGCACCACATCGGTTATAGCATCCGCGCAACTCGACGGATCCAAAGAAGAGAAGCAGACCTGCCGCCAAGGATAAGATGCAAAGAAGTGCCGCATCTCATCCCAATCTGCTGACTTGTATTTCCATACTCGCCTAACACCATGTGGTTCGAGAGCTGGTGGGGAATATGTAAACACAGATTTCACCAGACAGTGATCGGAGGTTCCCAAGGGGGAGGTGACCTCAACACGATACCTGTCCGGATCTGTTGTCAGCAGAAGGTCCAGGCAATTGGCTGTATGGCCTACCACATCTGGTACCCTTGTCGCTTGCCTCACCAGCTGAAAGAGGTCCAAGGACAACGCAAAGTTCCGCGCTTCTCTTCCAGCATGGTCGGTTTTCTGGTACGGGAACAGCCAGTCTTGATGACAAGCATTAAAGTCCCCCAGAAAAACAAGCTGCGCTGAAGGGTACTGATGCAAAGCCATATCAGCAGCCTCACCGAGATACTCAAATAATCTAGTTGTCTCCTGGTCACCGCTGTGCGAACGGTAGACACAGGAATACAGGATTTTTTCGTTTCCTGTGTCTACTAAAACCCATATAGAAGAAAAAGTGGGGTCTTCAAGGTGACGGAGACGCTGGATACAGAGGTCGTTCCGCGCGTACACGCAGACTCCGGCACGTGAGCGAAAATTGTGCTCTAACGTGTATCCGGGAGAATGCAGGTGCGCAGCGCTCAAAGGACATTGTATCTGCGTCTCCGTCAAAAAGAAGAGGTGCGGCTGCTCTGTCTCCAGGTGGTGATGGACAGCTAGGATATTAGAGTGCAAACCTCTGATATTAGTGAGGTGCACTTTAAATGAGGAGGAGTGCAACCGATGTAAAAACATTTTCTTCTTTTTAACTTTACTCATAAAAAAAATAAAATAAAAGTGAATAGGGATGGGAAATGGCAGTTGAACGAGGCGGAACGTATCGAACCCGACGTCGAAATTGGTGATGTCTTGCCACTGGGAGGCTAGTCTGGAGACTGCGGGGACGCCCGAACCCCCCCAGGGATCGCCATCGGGCCTCCTCGTCTGGTCGCCAACCAGCACGATGGAGCCACCCTGGGATTTTTCGCAGCTGGCGGGGCAGCCTTTCGTGGGTGGCTAACCCACTAATTGGGCCCCCAACTATTTGCGGGCGGCCAGCGGAAAGCCGTTGCTTCGGATCCCGCTACCCTCCTCGACTAGACACCCGACAAAACAAACACCAACTCGACGTCAAACCGGTTCGCCAACGCACCGCAGCTGTTCAGACCCATTTCCCATTAACGAAAACTTGGGTTTCAGTTCAGTGTTACGCAAGGGTGAAGGGGCTGGCCATCCTGAAGCGCCGGAGACGTCACAGAAGTCTTAATTACTTACATTTTAGGTTAGTTTTTACGAAACTTCAAATCGAAATATCTCCAAAACTAAACATTTTCTCACAATAAAAATGGTGTCAGGGGATAGGGCTTCGACCCCTCTTTTCTCCCTATCCCCCTCTCCCTTCTATTCTTACAACTCAATTGGAAAGAGTTACCATTTTATGAATTTATCGTTTAGACATCGATGATAGTAGTTTATAGAGCCCCTTTTACGTGAATTGTTTCTTTAAAGTACAATTGTCTTAGACACCCTTCAGTGACAGAAAGTTTTCTTGTTTAGATATTTTGTTAATCTTACCATTTTTTTTTAAATTAAACCAGAACATTTATAAAATAAATATACTTCTTTATTTTTAATTATTTTTCTGCACTTTCCTTACAAACCTTCACCTTAGAGAGTGAGGTTTTTTTTTATTTTAAAGTAATTCATGCTAATATTATAAATTCGAAAGTAAGTATGTTTCGTTTACGCTTAAACCGCTGAACTGATGTTGATGAAATTTGTCATAAATTTAGATAAAATGTTGAGAAATAGGCTACTTCTTACCGAGGGAAAATATGTCATTCTCACAGGAAATAACATAAATCTTAAGAAAAGCACCGCTGCGCCGCTTTTTTTCGGATACAGATAAATATTCTAAAGCGCATTATATGTAAAATTTTAAAAACATTTTATAACGCATAGCATCCTTCATCATTTTAATAGATAAAATCTTATTATAACTAGGCACATTGGTGAATTAGCGGGCAATAGGATATCATTCTTAGCAAGATAGCGCTTTACAATTTTATAAAAAAAATAATTACGAAAGACTTTATATTGAGGGAAATATTTTAATATTTAATATTGACTATATGAATTTAATAGTGACTATAAACCCATAAGTAGGTTTTTGTATAATAATTGATTGTAGCTATGTACTAAGATATTGGTTAATGGTTTGCAAAAGATTTCTACTTTATATAGTGAAAAGAAAACTAATTTAAATTTGTATCTAATATTTTATGGGGAGAGTGTATAATAATATAATTTGTATAAAATGCTAATAATGCAGGTATCATCTCCTAAACAATTTCATAATGCCGTACTGCAAGCCCCAGGTAATAACCGTGTACTTTAACAGTATGTATGTGTGTGTGACTTGCTTTGATATAAATTCCACAAAGCTCTAGCAACAAAGTTTTGTAGAGTTTACTACCGAACTACTGAACTCGCATGGCGTATTGGAAGTAAATTGCACGGACAACTTTAGATGAATGTTGTTGATGTTGACACCAGTATGTTGAAATTCTTCAGTCATGAAGGTTTATTAAGACAAACAAAAATATTAATTTAGTATAAACAAATAAAACAAAACTTATTCATAATGTGAAATTATGTCCTTGTAAATTCTAAATCATTATTAAAGCCTCAATTATTTAACTTCTAAACATAACAATATACATTACGTATATTCTTTTCTAATACTTCACCGTCTTATGTAACTAGAATTATATTAAAATAAAAACAGATCAATGTAAAAAGCGTGATCAGATGAATTGACAAATAGAAGTCGAGTGTAATGCAAAATACTTAAACCAAGCCCCAAACATTCTGTATATTTTTCTTTTGCCGTATTGTTTAATCTGCAGGGATTGAGTGAGTGACAACTTGCGATCCGTCTTTTAAGGATTTACATATGAAGAGTAGGAAAATAAGTAATACGATAAATATTTCCTAAAAAGCAACATTGAAACATTATTTTAAAATATCTAAAACATGCACAACCAAGGTAAGTTATAAAAAAGTAAGTGTAAGTATGTGTAAAACGAAAAATAAATCAATACTCCACAACAGATTCAAACCCGCACCTCCGGGAAAGTTTAACTGAAGTGGTAGAACTAATTTCTTTATATTTATAGCGATAAACATTCTGTGGCAAATTAGCATTCTTACTATAACAAAGAAACAAACACACAGTTGGAACATAAATGAAATTGTTTTATCCAATTGAATTTTGAAACTCGATGTGCGTTGTACTCAAAAACTAACTCAGGCCTTTAATTAAAATAGTTTGTCGGGTTCTTTGATTAAAAAAAATTAAATGAGGTTTTGAATGAATTAAAAAAGTGTTCGAATGTTGTGGTACGCTTTACATGTGACTGTATAAAGTTATTTTCAAGAGAGACTAATTTAGGTCAATGGCAGTCACTTTTCAAATACTGAAAATCATAAAAAAAAAACTTAGTAATTATAAATTAAAAAGTTTGAAAAACTTTTTTTGATAATATTTGTTAAATAATTTTCTTAATACTTTTAGACTTAGTTTGAGACTTGTATTCATTTTAAAATGATTTAGCAAAAGCTTTTATAAGTCATCAAATTTGGTTACGGAATCAATTTTTGATTTTTTTACTAGGGAAAAGAAATTTAGTACACTTTAATTTCTAATCATATATGTGTTTTACAATTTTCTTCTTATTATATTTTAATGTGTTATTTTATACTACCACGTCTTTGAAAACGTGTATGATATTTAGGTAGAACTTTAAATGAGGTACCTAAATTAATATTAAAACATGTGAGGTTATGACTATAGTAACATCATTGTTTTTTAACATAAATATAAAGGTAATTGAAAAAGATTGAACGTGTTTGAAACGTTTATTTAAATTGAGTTTCTCAATAAACAAGTTCAATGAATTGAAAACCAATTAACTGAAATTAATCAACAGTGAAAATATAGAGAAGTATACTAATATCACGGTAGAACTGTTTTTGTATCTATTTTAAATATAACTACAATAAGTGTAATATTATTTAGGGTTTATTATTATTTGGTGTTTTTTTAAATTAGGTATTATAATTATTTGGTGTTTTTTTTAATTAGGCATTTCATAATCGTGTTTATATTTTTGATTGAATAGCATATTCAAAACATTTAGATTATATATATATAATCTAAATGTTTATATATATGTATATAATTTAAATGTCATCTAGATCAAAGTATAGGCGCCCTTCTACAAAAGATGTTAGTGATGTATGTTGTCTGTACATTCTGCTCGTTTTCCGTCCTGTCTTGTGTATAGACAATAAAAAAATGTATAATTACCATGCGTGGGATCATCAGATCTCGTTATGTTAGCTGTTTTTCATATACCATAATAAAATGTTTTACATGTCTACCGCAGCCCTGTTGGCCGCGTGCAGTCAGCGTGAAGATGAATTAATGGTTCACTCTATAACCAGTCAAATGGTGCTCAAAAACCGAAAGTCTAACGTTCAGTGAAACATAAAATAGTTTCATTAAACTAGTGCCTACTAATAAATCAGAAACAATCATATAGTTTTACATCAGTCAAACGGTTTTATCGGTTCGAATTCTTTTATATAGAGAAACATTTAAAATTTAAAAATGTTAGTTATAAATGTGCGTTTTGTATTTAATGAATAAATAATAATACTAATATAACTAACTAATAATAATGATACAATAAATAATGATAATGATTAATAAATTTAATTATTGACCTGATCAGGATTCCGAGTTGCATTATTGGAAATAGATGTGTTTGTGAAAAAAATCATAGTTCTCAAAATAATAGTTTCTAAAATTTTTGACTTTTTGTCGGTTTATTTGTTAAAACATCACTGAAATAGTATTTTTATATAACAGATTTTTATAAAATTGGATTATTGCTCCATTTTACAAAAAAGATATTAATTACAGAAATTGTTATAATCTAAAAATATATTGTGTAATAATTATAAAACAAAACAGTTGCACGTATTTTTATGCTATTTGGTCTTATGATAGATTATTGTGTGCGTTATCAAGTAGAACTTTTCAATGTAATTTTTCCTCATTCTAAATGAAAAACATAAAAAAACACATATTCTTAATTCATTGTAATCAAAACAATTAAAATGATATGGGTTACTATTATTTATTATTTATATTAAAGTTAAGATATATGCTTCATTATATGAGTCGGGGAAGTGATAGTAGATGAAGTCGCTATCAAAATCAGGTATACTACTAACAATAGTAAATAAGACCAATTTAACAACTATCCTGACATTTTTTTATCACTGTCAAAAGCACTATTTGTGTTTTTAACACTGTCAAAAGCACTATTTGTGTTTTTAACACTGTCAAAAGCGCTATTTGTGTTTTTACCACTGCCAAAAGCACTATTTGTGTTTTTAGCACTGTCAAAAGCACTATTTGTGTTTTTAACACTGTCAAAAGCGCTATTTGAGTTTTTACCACTGCCAAAAGCACTATTTGTGTTTTTAACACTGTCAAAAGCGCTATTTGTGTTTTTAACACTGTCAAAAGCACTATTTGTGTCTTATCACGCAACTTGATTTCCTGTCTTGACTCCAATACATTATCAATTATTTCTCTACCACCTGTAGAACAGATTTTATCACTTTTAACAAAATTTCTTTTATTTATCTCACAAACACAAAATTTTGTTGTTTTTTATTGTGTTAGACTTAATGTTATGTTTAATAAAAGGTTTAGTAAACATTCAGTAATCTTTTCTATTTAAATGTCAATTGTTTCATTGAGCGTCTTTAAAAATAATAATTATAATAATATCACAGGACAAATTGCACACATTGATCTAACCCCTAAGTAAGCAAATTATTTTCTTGTGTTAAGGGTGTCAGACAACGATACAAATACATAGAAATACATTATAAATACTGCGAATATATTGAATAAGCGACCAAACCCAGGAATTCAGATATCTATGCTTATCACATATATGCCTGTCCCTGTCGGGAATCGAACCATTACGTCGCTATACTTTAAGCAGGCAACGTCCCGGCCCGTCTCCCCACCAAGCAATGTTCTGTCAATGCTTAGCGAGAAAGAGACCGTCGCCACCCCCCCATACAGCCATGGGACCACTCCACAGTCCACTCTGCTATCAGAGAAGTACCAGGAACGATCCCGCAGCCGACCCCATTGAAGAGGACCTGCGTCCTCCCACCCTCGACGCCCGGACCATCTCAACGTCGAGCAGCATCCAGTAACTTCTCGGCGGAAAGAGGTCCAACCTCCCCTCCCCCGCAGGCAGGCCACCCCGAAAGCTTACCCGCTATACTTTAAGTGCCTGCGCTAACTACTCTTTGATAATACTTAACTTTGATAATACTTAACCAAATACTTAACTCATAAATTTATATACCTTTGTTCACGAGCTTTTCACGGTTTTCATATAGTATAATGATAGAAATTATCTACCATATTTTGTTCTTAGAATGTTGTCTCTGTCGTTTGAAAATTTTTGACATACCATCAAAAATGGCGACCATTTTTTTTATTTATTATATTCTGTTTTTATAAATCTAAATTCTCGTAGTATTTTAGGTTTTAATTTTCACTAAATATTGTGTTATTACTCAAAATACAATTTCAATTAAGTTCAATTAAGGAACTTCTTTGTAGAATTTTAAACTGCTGTACCATATGTGAAAACTTAATTATAGCGAGTTCTAAAAAAAGTCAGGGAGATCTATTGAGATTTTATGTAACTAAATTTAAAATGGGCATATACTCACATTTAATTTGTTATTTTATTAAAATTCAGATAAAACAAAGTACAAATTTTAGCTTTATCTAAATTAAATACGTTTTGAAATAATTTAAGCACCTTGAAGTGAATTTTCAATTGACCATAACACTAGAGAGATAAAAATTCCAAAAATTGTTTTTTTGGTTTCTGTTACTCGTCTTTAATCGCCCCCTATTAGTTTTTTTTAAACATATTTAATGTACAGACACTTGATTTTTACTGTCTTATATATATTTGAGATTTATATATTAATTTATGTTAATTTATTTACTATATTGGTAACTTTATGATCTAAAATGTATACGACGTTTGAATACCTTTATAACTTACAAAAAGATATACAATGTTTAAAAAGTATCTCGAAGTTTGTATTTTTTAAAAACTATTCATTTATTCATAAATATCTATTTAAACCCCTTCAAAATACTCCCCTTCGGATATAATGCACTTGTGCCAACGTTTTTTCCAGTCCTCGAAGCACCTAATTTTTTTTTGTGATCTTGTTCAACTCCTTCGATGCAGTCTTTATCTCCTCAATCCTTGCGTAGCGTTGTCCTTTCATGGGCCTTTTCAGTTTTGGGAACAGGAAAAAGTCACAGGGGGTTAGATCTGGGGAATACGGTGTCTGCGGCACCATTACTGTGTTGTTTTTTTGTTAAATATTCGCGAAACAAGAACGATGTATGAGCAAGGGCGTTATCATGGAGCAAAAGCCAGTTTTTTTTCTTCCATAAATCGGGGCGTTTCTCGCGGATTTCTTCGTGTAAATTGCGCATAACTTTTAGGTAATATTCCTTATTGATCGTACTACCGTGGCTACTCATGGTACATTATGCCTCTCAAATAGACGATAATCGAAGACTAGTTAAAACACATTCAAGCAAAACTTCTGTCAAAAATGTACTAAGCTTTTAAATTGCCCAACTTTATCAGCATAGGAAAGGGATATAAGTACCAACACAACAACAAAAAAACAAAAATTGAATATACGAAGTCCGCGGAAATTTAAAATTCAAGATACTTTTTGAACACACCTCGTATATCCTTTGTTCAACTGTTCAGTGATTATCTTTGTTAGACAGGAATACCCTATTTTACGGTTTTAATCTGTAAATTATGTATTATTTAAATTTTGATAATTCAATAAAACTCTTAAAGTATTTTATCTCGGAAAGAGATTGGAAATAAAATAGGATTTTAAATATTACTTACTCTAATTTGCTAAAATAAACATATCTGATAACGTTACGCAATTTACATTATACTATGATATAAAGTGCCCGAGAGTTAATTAACAAAGTGGTAATTATTACGCAACTAATTAGTTTGGTAACCATATAACGGTATGTGAATACATACCTACCGTTAAATGGTTAAATAACCATACACTTAATTTAGTTGCTTATTTTTTTTTTTATCATACTACATATAAAAAACAAACAATGATACATCTATATAAAACATATTTTATAAGTTTGCTTTACAGCGTTTAAATGATAAATAAGAAAATCTCTTTGAAATCAATAATATGGTTTTGGTTAGCTTAAGCTTGAATATTTTATTTATGAATAAAAATCATTAGGTTTCTTTCATTCAATTTAACAAGGATACAAGATATTACTTTCAAAGTAAAGTTTTTAAACCTTTTTTCTTATTTATACCACTTTCCGATGAAAGAATAAATTTACCGCAGCATTTTTTTAAACATGTGTAAAGTCCGTAATTGATATTAAATAAGATCTCTCTAAAATAAGAATTCAGTGTTTAAAATCTTCGGACAATACTCTCTCAGATAAAGCCAATGCATTGTATGAATAAAAGCTTTATTTACAACATATCAAGAAACGGTTAAGAATTATTGGCGACTTCAATATTTCTTAATTTCTGGCAAAAATAAATTAAATGTATGACTTTCATGTATGACTAGTGTGTGTCAGTCACTATAACAGATTGCGGTGTTTATATATTATTTGAAATCTATTAAAATAAAAATAGTTTGGATTTTTAGGGTTCTGTATCCAAGGGATAAATACGGCTTGAAATGACATTCTTCTGTTGCTGATTTAACAATAACTACTAAAAACAAACGTGATTTTTTGCGTATTTTTATAGTTTATGGTATATTATGGATAATGGTACGAAACTTTTCATGCGCAAGTGCGAATTGGCACTTGGCAGATTTTGTACAATAAATCTCAAGAACCTTTATAAAATAAAAGAGGAATACAATGCACTGTTTTCTAATACAATTGGATTGTTTCCAATTGTGACAAGTCTTTATATCTACAACAAGCACTTTAATTATGCCACAACGCTACTTTCGTCATAAAATTTCTAATAACTTTGGAATCGTTATTTAATTAAATCTTAATTAAGAATAGAAATGACCAATGAATATATTAATTTGGAAATATGAATTTTGTTTGCAATGTTAAATAATTTTAGTGTTTGTCTTTTTGTCGAAATTCAACAATAATCTTTTTTAGAACTAAACGCTTTTTGTTGTAAGTACATTTTATATATTTACAATGATTTAAAAATAAGCTAATTTATTTGAACTTATATTTCATTTTGTTTTTAAAAACATTTAAGCTGGTAAAGCTTACAAAAAAAGGAAACTTAAACAATAAAAGGAAAATTTATAGACAAAGAGAGAAGAAAACTATATTTGACTGTTATATCTGTCTAAATCTCTGTATATATATAATTAAAATGTTTGTCAAAGAAAATGTTAAAATTTAACTAAAATTTTAATCTTTTGAACTCGAAAAAGCCAATAAGAGTAAGTTAAAACTGCAAAAGGCCACCTACTTCGAATTTTAAAACAAAGGTTATTCCATTTAATAAAAGAAATATTAACCTACCTATTTATCACGTTGTTATCAAATAATCTAAAATATCAATGTCCTGACTAAATAAATCGTTGGTCTAGTTTTCTTAGTTATTTAGTTTTATTCTTAAAAAAATTGTAGACAAACGATTTATGTAAAAGTAGCGTTTAATTTAAAGCTTTATTCAATATAAATGTATTTAATTATTATGCTAGAATGATCCTTCAAAAATAATTTTATTTATATGTGTACTCGGCTAAACCTAAGAAACCTTGATTAATATTTAGAGTTTGTATGTTTACATAATTTTAGATAAGAATTTTTATTTATACGTTTATATTAGTGATTAATGTCAGTAAGAAAATATTTTTAAATAATCTGTGATCATATCTAAAGAAAAGTCAATAAAAAAATTAAAATAGTTGTAGTCTTAACTCATATATTGCAACTAACTCAAATGTATGCTAAAATAATACCGTCGAGCTGAATAGAACAAAGAAAATGCGTCATGCTGAGTCCGTGATGTTGTAGAGGCGTTATTTTTATATTAAAAAATAAATAAATAAATAACAAACAAAATGCGTCATGCTTAGTCCGTGATGTTCTAGAGGCGTTAATTTTTAATTAAAAAATAAATAAATAAATAACACAATAATTATGAATCATGAAAGGTCTTAATCTTATTATAGAAATATCGTTGCTATAAACAACAGATGGACGTAAATCTCGTTATTCACAGATTTATTATCTTCATAATTCTATTCTTAAATCAAATCTATTATCTTTACCCCTTGTTTCACTGTAATTTCGGTAAGCGGATCAATATGTCCTACAATTGTCTTAGGTTTGGACTCACAAGAGTGAAAAAGTGACCATTTATTATTTGTGTACACAATTACTCATTGAGAAAGACTTGACTAAAACGAAATATCATTGAAGTAAACGTAATATTTTTAAGGAGTATTTAATAAAGGTGCATTTAAACTATTTTTTTTAAGCTTAATTGAAATGATAGTATATAAACAATTTTACATTTTTCAGGTTATTTTTCATAACTAACATTCCTTAGCGTTATATACAAGCATATTACTGAATATTCGTTTTGAACAGTAGCTCAAGTAATGACTAATGACTAGTGATTACTTATATAATATATGTTTTTAGTTTCTCACTATAAATTAACTATATATTGCATGTTTGAAAATATCTATAAACATGTATAGCCATGTTAAGCTTATTTATATTTTAATTTACATAAATATAGAATGAAAAATTAATCCCATCCCAGAGGTCGCGGGTTCGAATCCCTGCCCGTATCGTTTTTTTTTCACTCTTTTTTTATATAAATATATATAGTATAGTAGCAACACGCCATGTTAATAAAGAGACTTATTTTAGACGGTTGTTTGAGAGACACGTTCAGGCACCAGTTGTTACCCCCACCTACAAGAGTTACTGACCTACAAGAAGATAAATACTACTTACACTTATTTGTAAAATATGTGTATATATAACATAATTTAAATATTTTACTGTATTTCAATTTGCACTATCTGTGGCTAAACATATTCCGAGATCAATCCATAAGGTTAGGCGTTGCTAGGTTCATGCTAACACTATCTAGGTCTATCATCTAATTGGTTTTCAGGTATCTAGTAATAGATTTTGACAAGTCTGCCATCTAGTATTCCAATCACATTCCTACAATGAAAGAAAATCTTGAAATTGTATTGTTAAAGCATTGCTGCTTTAGAGCTTAGTTAATGAAAATATCCTGGAAAAAGTATTTTTATAATGGATTTACTAAAATATATAATGAATCTTCCAAAGTATTATCCCGTTAAGTCATATATTAGTTGTCTATATAGAAAGACAAAACAAAAAATAACAAAAAAAAATCAGTTGGGTTACTTTTTTGATCACTATAAACGCTGATTTATCGCTGGAACAGCACGCGTTGTCCAATCTCAGATTTTTGTTTTTAATACTATCTAACTTTTTAAAAACATTTTTGCTTATATGTAGAGTTGTTTTTGTTTGTTTAATATTCGGTCATGGTATATTTACTATTATCAACGATCACCTTAATTTTTTAGTTAATTATTAATCTGTAACCTTTTCTTGTAGAAATACATAACCAAGAAAATGTTTCGTTCATTATAGTTATTTTTTTCGTTGTTAACCCCCGACTAAAAAGAGGGGTGTTATAAGTTTGACCTGTCGATCTGTGTTTCTGTGTATCTATGTATCTGTGTATATGTGTATCTGTGTATCTGTCTGTGGCAAATTTCCGGCCAAACGCGTGGACGGATTATAGTGGAAATAGAAATAGTCGTCTTCAAGATATTGACGTTTTACTCGTGTGGGGGAGAGGTTCTTATGCAATAATTAGCTGTTTGCGGCCAAACGCGTAGACGGATTTGGATGCGGTTTTTTTTAATTGAAAGATATTCTCGTCGGGATGGTTCTTATTCATGTTTGATCAAAATAAAAGTAGTCGTCTTCAAGATATTGACGTTTTATTCGTGCGGGGGAGAGGTTCTTATGCAATAATTAACTGTTCCCAGTTGTTTCGCCCGCTATATAAGAAAAAAAGCCTTGTTATGAAGACCAAAAGGTTTTTACACTTACTTACTCAGGTAAAGTACTTTATTAGAGATAGCTGTTGCCCGTGACTGCGTCCACGTAGACTGTAAAAATATATTTATATGGCTTATGATCGTAGTCATAAAGAATCACGGGCAACAGCTAGTGATAATATAAATCCCTTCATCATAGTGCTATAAGTGATTGTAAATCATTTTAACTCTAAATGTTTATATTTATTAATATTCGTATATATGAAACCTCCCTATCTACCTACCCATATGAAAAAGTCTTGAATTATGTTACTTAATACATTTATAATTTATTACATTGTCGAAACTTTCACGTTTCCACGTCCTTATTTTATAAAATATAATATATATTTCCCGTATTAAATATAACCTTTGTACATCATAATATAGGATTCTAATGCTAAAATATTTTTTTAAAAATCGGTCCCGTAGTTTCGGAGCCCATTCAATTCAAACAAACAAAAACAAATCTTTTCTACTTAAACAATTGAAAATTTTGTGTCTGTAGGTTCATTTAGTACAATTCAGAAACTAGTAACATAAGTTTAAAAAGCAGAAAAAAAAACAAATTAAAAATTTAAAAAACCCCCGATACAAAAAGACCTCTAAAAAGAACAAAAATAGTATTATTATGTACTTATTGAATTCGTTGCGTCGGGGGACCGTTTAATAACGGAAGAAATTAAAATGCAAGTAAGTTAACAAGGCAAATAAAGAAATTACGATATCGAATCATATAGTCTATGTCATCAATGATTAACTTCGTAATATATACACTATCAACGTACGTACAACGGTCCCCCGACGCGACGCAACGAGTTCAATAAGTACATAATAATATTATTTTTGTTCTTTTTAGAGGTCTTTTTGTATCGGGGTTTTTTTAAATTTTAAATTAAATTTTTATTTAAATATTCTTCTCTTCTCTTCTCTTAATAAAACTTCAGGTTAATTAATGTAAAATACATATAAGTTTGCTTTTGATGTTGAAGACAAGATTTATAAATTTATTGAATGGAAGTAAAATAAATAATAAAATATAAAATCAATGATCACGAGCATAGAACTGCATCTATAACTATAACTATTGCATTCTCTCGTGTTTTCGTTTGTCTAAATAAATATATCCTAAATAAAAACCATCCACATGAAATACATCATAAGTTAATTCTAAAGAACATTTTTTTTATAAAATTTAACTATGAAGTTATTTTTAAACGACTGAACTAACATTGTTTGAAAAGTAAGAGCAGGATTTGAATATTAATTTATTAATGTATGTGTTGAGCTGGAGCTCAGCTTTGGAACCTATTGTCATCATTTTTTAATGACAAGGTTTTACTAATAGACATCAAATAAATAATATAATTTATTGAAAAAATAGTGATACATAAATATATATATATATATGCTGATGTAACTCGTGACAAGTAAATACACTTTTTTTTATTTAAAATATTTACAAATATACTTGACGACCATGGTCATCGCATATTTTGTAAATAAGCGTTATAAATAGGATACATGTGTGAGTTTTAAAAACATTTAATGCTCGTGAAAAGTTACGGTTTTAAATAAAACCACTTCATGTTATTTCCTCTGTTTTATTTATGGCAGTAAATAAACTCATATATGTAATATATTTATATTCGAATGTTATTTCACACTCCAGAAATTTATCAAATATTTCAAATATTGAATATCCAGCCTTCAGTAGAAAGTATACACAAGATGCAATTGTGTGTCTGAAAATATATTGTATAAAAATTTACAAATTTTTGTAATATCTTCATGCATTGGTAATAAGTACTTTTTATTTTTACTTAATCGTTAACTTATTCGTAGTTTAAAGGAGCCATTTAAAAAACAGATAGGTTTCAAATCGCATTCAATCGTAATGAAATCGTACATTGACTAAACTTGACTATACAAACGTGTGTATGCCTAGTGTGGCGATAATGTGTAAACCAAACAATATTGATATTTAGGATCTGTTGTTTTTATTATAAATACTTTAATTATTTATATAAAATTATTTTTTTATGACTCGTATGTATTAATAATCTTATTATTTTATGACATAAGTATTATTTATACTATGACCTGAAAATAAACACTTCTATGACTGCTACTTGATCTATTAGACGAAAAAGCTATTTAATCCATGAAAAGGCTGTTGTCTTAAGTGTATTGAGATATTACCTCCGGATCAAGTACAATTACCTAACGATACATTTTGGTAGCTGCTACTAGCTCTCCCTCGCAGCGCCTACTGGTTTGGCTCTCCTAGACAAATTGAAATATGCGCCGAGTTTGTCTTGTTAGTTTTGCAAATATTTACTCACGAGTTAGGCAACCCTCAGTTAAAAGAATGACCTGAAAGTACACTGATTATTAATAGGTGCACTAGTTCTCCAAGACGAATTGAACTTTATAAAAAAAATCTATTGGTTTTCTTACATTATATGGGATTCTGTTGCAACATTTACCGAAAACTTGTTTACTTTCAGCACAACTGTATATGTACCCTTAATATATCAATCTTATCCAATTAGATTATTTAGATGTTTAAAGTACGATATAAAACTCTGGGATCTATATGAGAACACCTTTTTGAATTTATTCATGTTTAGTTTAAAATCCATTTTAAAAATCTTTTTCAATACCTAACGTACATCAATATTTAATTCTCTGACCATAACTTAAAAAAACACATCTGTAAATAGTATTTGCGGTAAATTTCATACTATTTTAAGCTTGCTAAATATATAATCGTCACCTAGCTGTGCCTGCGACTTCGTACACGTAGATTTCGATTTCGATAAAACGTACCCTTTGTAAAAAAGTATAAACCTTCAAAGTTTCAGGAACTCAAATAAGTAGTTTTTGCATAACTATAGGAGTATTTCTAATTTATTTATGTTTATTTTTATGTTTAATCGTTGGTAAGTAGCAATGGTACGAAATGAAGAAATTATTTATTAACTTCTTTATTTGTTACCAGATTGTTAAAATAAACAAAATGTTAAAAGAAGCCCATTACAACATATTCCCGCAAAACTGCATCCAAATCGTTTAATACGAACAGACAAAATGAAAAACCATTGTTTTGGGTTCTCTTGCTTATTTAAATTATTCCCCAATGACAATTTTATTATGTGTATAGATAGATTAAAAAAAAGATGTCAGTCCATTGCATATAACTTTTAACTTAAATAGTCATCGTCTGTGTGTGTTCATCGTCTTATCCCTCCTACATTTCTAGGTCACCTTTGCGACGTGAGCATAACAATCCTTTGTAATAGTAACATTAGTAATAACTTTCGAGACTAAGGTGAATTCACCTTGGTCTGGAAAGTTCGCCTTAAGTTTTACATTGTGTACCAGTTCGCATATTAACTAACATAACCATTTCATTCATTTTTGTACAAGAAAGTAAAAATTGTGTTAATCGTAATTAACATAACCATAAAAAACTTCTGAAACAAACAGGCGAAAATAAAAAACATTGATCTTAACAATTATTAATAACTTTGATAGTAATCAGTTTCGCAAATAATATAATGAAAAAACATAATATTACTAAAGTAGTTTTTAAATAGATTGATTTTATAAAACAATGTTTAATATGTTTTACATAATAAGGTTGTTATTCCTATTTAGTAGAACTCAGTGAAATAGCTCAGCTATCTCTAAAGAATTTCTAGGGTCTAAAAAAGGTGGAATTTTGCTTTACGTAATGCCAAACCCTTATAAAAGATTTGTTCCGGACAAGTGACTAAAAAAAATATTAAACCAGACTTACAGGAGTGAGTAGGTATTATTAGGCTAAACTTTGAAAGATACCTACATTTTATGCAGCAGTTTTTCTTTTGTCCTTAAATACAAAACTGACCTAAAGTTTAACAAGTATGTTTAAAGGAGTATTACGATAAAATAAATTAAAAATTAAAAAAATTGTAAGGATTTTACAGTTTGATTAACTTAATATATTAATAAAAAAATAAAAAATATCAATTATTTACATATAATTATGTCTTAATTTTATAATTTAGAGGAAATTTTAAAAATTAGATCTTCCCTGCTTGCAACGGTAATAAAGTGGATTAAATAATATGGTTTAGCTCAAAATTTAGATGATCTTAGGCATCACAAAGGGTCAGCCAAACAAATTCAATCTTCGTAAGCTATTTTGTTGTTCACAAAAATACTTAATCGAATAAACTTAGTAAAAGATTACCGAGTAAATCTAATAACGTCAACCAAAATATTGTAGGAAGATACCATAATACCAACATTATTAAGATTAGTTAGATTAATAACATTATTAGGATTAATTTATTTGAGCTTTCTGTTTACTTATACTGGTTTAAAGATTGTAGTTGCTTTTGATTTAATAAAAAAACTTAAATATTAAAATATCGTCATCTCTAGTATGTTTGATATTATAACTATTTTGGAGGAAGTAGGTTATTATAAGTTTACACTGCACTTGTAGCTACGCGCGTAGACTTTATGAAATAGCTTTTTACTGCCTTAAGATTTATTATTTTGTCATTTATTCTTCTTAACAACATAACAATATCATGTCTACCTCCTCAGGTTGAAGTTATTTTTTTAGTGCTAGTCTATATTCTTCGGTAATAATTCGAATTGAAAGGTAATTTAAATTATATAATTAACAAAGTAATGTAGAAAATATATAAGAATATTTACCATTGTTTCAAACATTAGTATTCTTTCTCTTATTCAATTGTCTCTTATTAAGTGTGGAAATATTTAGGACCACTTTTACAATTATAATAGAATTGTTAATTCTTAAAAAATATCTATCAACATGTATAATGTTAAGCTTATTTAAATGTATATAAACATAGAATGAAAAATAAATCGAACCGGCGACCTCTGGCAAACTGCCCCGTCGCTCTACCAATTGAGCTACCGTAGCTATCGTATCGCTGTCCGTCTCGGTGAATTACGCATTCTATATGTAATCGCCTTTATCGGGACGGTGGTGACATCTATTGGGCTACTTTTGAAAATCCTAAACCATGTTTTTTACTTTTCAGTATAGATAATCATGGAAATAATAATATGGATGTTTGAAAATATTTATAACCATGTATAGCCTTGTTCTTTTAGTGATACAATTTGATTGTTTCTTAAAAAAAATATTATAATTTATAAGAGCATATTAGAAATATTATAATAATAAGCATTGTAATTTTTTTTTATTTTTTAATAAAACAATATGAATACATTTTCTTAATTTGTTTATTGATTTTTCAATTTATTTAACAATTTTAAATTTCAAAACCAATTTCATATTTTTTTAATTTATCATAAGTTTCTTCTAAGAATAAGTCACTTATTTAATACATTGCGATGTCACTCTATTTTAAATTCTATATTTCGACAAAGTTAATAATGTTTTGACAGGAATTTATTAATAAGTATTAAATGATAAATGAAACTCTCGAGACCTTTACCATGAAGATCAGAAAGTACTTTGCAAGTTCGAGAACTTCATAAAAATGTTTTCAAGTTTTAATTAAGATTGTAACCAGTGCGGAAATATTCTAACTGGTTATTTTTATCTTCTGTTTCCTATCAACGTAACGCCACAAAATTTATAACTGAACTACAGACAAAATTGACACTTGTCGAGCTATTATTATTCTGTTACAAACTTTAACTATATTATTTACATTTTATTTTAACCTCAAGTCAGTTTAAAGTCATTATATATGAATATATATAAATGTGTCATTAATATATACCCAACAAAAGTATTATTTAAAAATTGTATAGTCATAAATTTATTAGGAGATCTGTCTATCCAAACTAAATAACATACATGTTTTTCAAGAGAATCAATTTCAAGTCTTTCGTATACAACGAACTTAGTTCGTATTTGCTTATGGTGTAGGAGGAGCAGCAAGATTGCGAGTGTTTCTTGTTTATACGTTAAATATTAAATGCTTAATTTATTTAAGTATGTTTGTGCTGTGTTAGTCGTTACGTATTGTATGTGTATTTTTTTGTAGTGAGTGGTAGTACTTTTTTTTTTGTACTTTCATTTAATATAGAAAAGTCAACCTAGACAAAAAAAGTTTTTGTGTAAATTTTGATTACCGAAGAAATCTCTGTCTAAACCGTAACCGTGTGACTATTTTTAACCGTAGTTTTGTTCATTTTAAAGCGGGATTTAATAGGCTTAATAATGACTTTCGTAATCCATTGTACATTTTAGACTTAATATAAATATATACAAACGAGAACGACGTGACTCTGACCGCTTATATAAATACTGGGTTTTTTTTTAACTTTTAGAAATATTATTTGGTAAAAAAAAGTTCATCGGCCGTATTTTTTTTATACGCGCAAGCCGTGCGATTGATGGGCCATTTGCTATGGGTCATTTCACAGGCGTTGGGCAAAAACAATAACTCAGCTTCACGGTCACCTTCCCGCAACAGGCTGGCCAGTGAATATTATAACGTTTATTGTGGTACAGTTAAAACTCCATAAATATTTTGCACAAATATGTTGAATATTTAAAAGAGATCATTAGATATACACATCAAAGTATCCGATATATTAAAATGAATACCCAAAATATATACGAGTACTGTTTTAAACTAGTAAAAAATTAAACAATGTAATTCAGAGGAAAAATAGATGACATTTTGAATTATTTATAGATAGTAATTAGGTATATAAGGATTTGTTAGAAAAATGATGATGTTTGATATTTATGTATATATTTAGATCTTGTTTAATTATTTAAAAGCTTATTATAATAATAATAATTTTAGATTTTCTTTTAGTGCGTGACTCAAAACAATTACTGAAATTTAGATTTTTTAACAATGGGCACAATTTAATATGTATGGTGGCTGCTTTAACGAAACTTTATACTTATGCTGTAGACATTTATATAAAAAACTTTGCTCCTAATTAGACAAGATAAATATAGATACTAAGATATATAAATATTCAGTCATATCTATTTTAAAAACCCAACCAATGTTATTAACTTCATTATTTATTGGTATAAAAAAGCAGTTTCATAGAGTCATAAAGGTTTAATATAGTTTCATGCTCACAAGTGTTACTAAAATACTTATAAATAAATACATTCATAAATTTATTTAGCTTATATAGACCGATACTTGCGCTTTGCTTGTGCGTAAATAGTCTCAGAAGAAATTTGTCTTTGTTACGTCGCATTGAGTATCCGCATTCTTCATATTCATATTGCGTCATAATTGGTTTTGTAAAAAGAGAGGTTTATGTACGACAATAGGACATGGATTCTATGTATAGCTTAAGTTGATTAACGAACCAAACTTTAATAAAATTCTCTAAAAAATTCTCTAAAATCTTACTTAGGATAATAGATCAAATTGGCGTTAGTTCGTTTATATGCTTTCATTTGTGTTTTTTTAAACAATAGGATTATGACATGTGCCGTAAAGAAATAATTTATCATCAGAAGTACTGATTGTGGATCGACATAAGGTGATCTATTATCCAATATAGATGTTAAATAAAGTGTACTGAAGAGTTATTAATCAGATTCCTGCAGTTGATATTCACTATCGTACTGAAATAGTATGTAATTCAAACCTTAACAAATAAAGAAGGAGCTATTTTGTAATATATAAATTGAATACAAGATTCTTTCTTCTCATGGAACCGACAATCAGTCTTTTAACTGTACTGGTAAGTAAGATAGGACATGTCTGGGTGATCATGATTGTCGTTTTAAATTATGAACTAACAATGAATATCTATGCCTTCAGCAACAATAATAAAAAAGTTATCCATAAGTTGTATCAAAGTATCATTAGTTGAAGCTTGCAAACTTAGTTAGCGTAATGAGCTAAGAACAATCTCAGTTAATAAACTACAAAACTTGCGTTGGAATACAGAGCAGATACTAAGCCGTGGAAAGAAATTACTATTTTAAACAAGTTTCATTAATATAAAATTTATAGGTATTTATTATAACAAAGGACATAACGATTATTTTAGTATTTTTTATGAACCTCCTAACAGTTGTAATATAATATATTAATAATTCCCAGTATTTAAGCCATTATAAATATTATTATTTATTAAATTGGCGACACTTTTGACTATGTAGATAGCAGGCAAAACATATATCTTGGATTCGTTCTTTAATTACTTTCTTATCACAATATGATAAAAATGTAGTTATAGGGGCATAAAAGAAAGTAAATATATGTTAACTTGTAAAAATTAATGTTTTATTTCTAAAGGAATATTGTTTATTTTATTGATAGAAATGTAATAAATATTCTAAAAATAAGTTGTGAATACTGTTAAATAGTATTGTTATAGTATGAAATTGAACAAATTACAATAACAATGATTATTATTTAATGTATTATAAAATATGCTAAGGTTTTGTTAATTTCTTGGAGAATGTTTAAAATTTTAGTAGTTCTAGTTTGACTTCCGGAAATAGTATAAAATGTCATTCTATTTTGCCATTGGAGGATTTTTGTAAATTAGAACTTGTAACGAAATGGGGGTCTAAGATCAGTATAAAAGCAATAGCAATATTCATTTAACACTCAGTTTGTGATCACATCTTTATGTTCTGGCAAGTGCTAAAAGTTAGTGAAGACAAGTGATAATTATAAAATAAAGAGAATATAAAGTTGACAAGACTGTGTTTAATTTGTAAAAGTGTGAATTGATTACATATATGTGTGAAAACATGTTTCCACTTCTTTTCTTAAAGGTTGCCTTTTGAATAATTTTTATTATGAAAATGTAAAAAATAAGTATATCTTTTGTTTATTAACTAAAAAGATTATCTACTTTCAGCATCTTCAACTTTTTATGTCGATTAAACATACTCATGGTTTAAATTGTCTGTCAATATAATAATTGTAATATCGTACCAGGATCCCGTTGATTGTTAATTACCCTCATATTACGTGCATATCAATTTAATATGCCAATGTCACTTCATAATCGTAGCTGTCGTTGATATTCGTAATGAGTTAATCTATAAACTATAAAAACAGAAATGCAATCAATTTATAATTTTGTTAAAATAAATGTTTTATTTTTTATTTCTTATATTAAGAGTCTAAGAAGATTACGTTCTTAATTTAAACTGGCCATGTTTTGAAATTAGAATTGTAAAAGATTTAATTTGAGATTAGTGTATTGTGTTAACTGTAACAATGAATATCTAGGGTCTGTTGAATGCATGATTTATATACAATCTTCAAACTTCTATAACAATACTGTGTCATGAAATATGAGTAATCCAAAAGATGTCAATACGAAACACAAAGTTAGATATGTACAGGGTCGTCTGATATATAAACCTTATTTATAAATATATTGAAAGCAATAATAAACATCGTTTTAGAATATTTTTTTATATATAACCCCTGGTTGCTAGAGCTATATAGAGGAAAAGTGAGCAAGTTTATCAAAGACATCAAAAACAGAAAATGTTAGCTTTTAAAGTACTGATTTATTAATTAATTATTTATTAAAATAGGAAACTAACGCGTCTTACAACATTATTTTAAATAGAGAAATAAATTATACATTAAAAGTAATCATAAGAATTATATATAAAAGTTAAGCTTTGTGTGCTATATTTTTTAAGGGTTTATTAATATAGTTATATATTATTATATAGCATAAAAAGTCGTTCTCTATTCGGGTAGATTTTAAAATTAAAAGATTCAATGGTGTGTTTTTAAGCAACACTATTTGGAATGTTATATATTCGTTTTCCAGTTGAACTTGATATATCTAAATAATATGTAAATTCCCCTTTCTGAACCGATTCGGTAAAAAGTGCTGAACCAGATTTTTAGTATGGATATTTGACAATATTTAAATTATTTGTGAAATTAAAACATATTACGAAGCTAAGTTCATTTAATTGTGTCTTAAGAAAAAGTCTAAAAAACGACACATTTTCTTAGGTTAGTTTAGCTGTTGTCAAAAAAGATGTGCTCTGAAGAAAAATTGAAAAGTAATTGTAAGTCAACATAATATCCTAATCGTAAGCGTGAGGATAATAATGTAAAACTATAAATTCGATTCAAGTTTTTGACATTGTATCCGGGGAATCTCATCGTATCTGAAATCGCTCTTCAATTTACAAGGAATTTTCACTTTTGCGAACACTTTTGAAGCTGATCATTAATAAGCATCAAGAAATAAGTAGCTTGTCTGATTTAAATGATATACATGTTATTAATTAAATATTCTAAAGTTGACTTTAAAAAACGCTACAATTGATTTTAATATTTATTACTTATTATTTTTATATTTACATATTACTTTAAGAGGCTATTAGACCAATTTCATATCATTATCAGTAGTAAATGAGAAGGAAGGACAGGAATTTGTGCTAGCATTATTTTATTTTTTTAGGAATTTCGTACCGTCTAGCTGAGAGAGTAAAGAAAATGCTGAAATAAACCACTGCGTTTAATTAACTAGCATTCTGCGAGATGTTTGAAAATATCTATAAACATGTATAGCCATGTTAAGCTTATTTAAATTTATATAAATATAGAATGAAAAATAAAACTATACGGGCATACCACCGTCCCCATAAAGACTATCAAATATAGAATGCTTAATTCACCGAGACGGACAGTGATACAGTAGCTCAATTGGTAGAGCGACAGGACGGTATTCCAGACGTCGCGGGATCGAATCCCTGCCCGTTCTGGTTTATTTTTCATTCTATATTTATATAAAGTCGAGAGTTCTTAGACAATTAGTTTTATCATTAACATCGATGTATTAGAATTAATTATATATGTGTCTGTATTGTATGAGAATTATATGTGTGTTATATAGAATAATGTATCTGTAATTTATCAAGCGAGAGAAAAAATATTATTTTTCTTGTTTATGAAAATTAATTATGAAATATTTTAAGATAAGAAGATGAACGTATAATAAAATATGTTAATTGTAATTGAGGCAGTTGGTTGGTTGGTAACGAATATTATATAATTATAAGGATTTATGACATTCCCTTAAATCTGGAACTATGTGTCCAAATAATTGATTACTTTTTTATAACAACTCACATGTTAATATTTATCCAAACGCTGCATATTGCATGTATTTTCTTAAAATAATAAATTGTACTTAAAAGTATAACATAAAGGTTAATCAAGCACGTATTTTGTCCGCAGCTCTAAGGTGATAAAACTTGTGGTTATTTTTTTTCCCCATTTAAGTCATGAAAATAAAATATAGTGTTATTAAGGTGTTAATAAAAATACATATTTGTGTATGTTTACTGATATAGGCTAAACAAATAAATAAAACTAATATTAATCTACCAATAAAGCTATTTTTAAGTTAACGTTTAAATTGTATGTAAATTTATTACTTATGAAATGAACTAGTATTAAATTCCAATCATTTTGATATGATTCCTCACTCAATAAATCTACAAAAAGATAAGGATTTAAATAATAAACCTTTCTTTATTTTACATGATTCCTGAAATATATGCTGTTTTGGATCCAAACCATTGAACTCGCAAAAGACTACTGAATAAGTACTGTAATAAAAGATATAATCAGCGTGTTAGCTTGTGGTGAGCGTGAATTCAAATTATCCTTTTCCCCTATGCCAGTGAAATGGCCAATAAAACAAATTTTAACCAAATAATATTTCAAAAATTCCAATCCAGTTCTTTTATGTGCGGTCAAAATCCGATAGGTATCCTTTTAAATATATCTACGATAGTTATTTCCCGCGGCAGTTGGTTAAGTTAGTTATTTACTATCGACATATTCACTGCTATCAAATGACTTCCCTGGAAGCTCTAGGCCGATATCCACGCAGCAGTGTATTAGCTGAACGGGCTAATACCCGGGTCAAGCGCTTGAGGTAGCTAAGATCAGGGCAGGAGCATCAAACAGTGGAAACGTGAGATGGAGTCTCTGACAGCCGGTTTGTTCACTGTTTGGATGCTAGTCAAGAGAGAGACGATTCCGTGCTACTATTACACCATACACCAGCACGAAGAGCTAGCAGTCCTGGACAGAAACAAAATCTCGCAGTCGAGCGTCATTCCATAACCCTATGGCCTCCTAATGAGCAAGTCATTGTCATTAGCAAGCCTAGGAAAAAAAAGCGGGAGTATGCTGACCGCTAACGGAAGGCCCCAGCCGTAGCTCCTAGGTGAAAGAGGAGGGTGACCCCTCCTATCAAATATAGGCCTACGTCGTGAAAATGCTATAAGTTACTCAGTGCACCCTCATTTGGGGGGTTCAAGGCAGAAAAAAAAAGAGATTGTCTTTAAGAACTAAGGACTCGTGTAATAGGTAGTGGAAATTCCTAAGAATTCTTTGGTGTCGAAAAATTATTTTTCATATCTTGTCCAGTCATTATCTGTGTCGAAAATTCTTACAAATCAACAAAAACATTTCAAGTTTTCTAACCAGGTCAGAAATAGAAAAGAAAAAAAACCGTTGCTGTGGGTGTAGCTTATATTTCTTGAACACTGTAAAGCTATAAAAAATTCTGTTCCATAAATTTTCTGGTCCAATATTAAAACAAACAGGAAAATTAAAATATTTTCTGATATATTATATTACAGATGATATATATGTATATGTTTTGGTTCATTACCATTTTTGTGATAAAAACATGTAAAATTTTATATTTTATGTAAATATTTACTTCATTAAAACAGCATACATTTTTTTATTTGTGTATTTATGAACTATTTTTTTCCATTATAGACTGAAAATTTATATTCAAAAACAAAGCTCACAAATTGTGTATTTGCAAGTAAGCGATTTTTTTTATTCAAATTGTAATAAAATAGAATTGTTGGTGTAGCAGTCTGGGATTAAAAAAACTTTAAATTAAGTAAATTGATATTTTAAGTTAGTAGTTGTCTTTACAGAAATAACCAAATGAAGTAATATTTAAAAATTAAAATACAACAAAACAATACAGAAAAAACAAAACAAATAAACTAAAATAAAGAGGAATTAATTTAATGAAGCCATCTTGTATCACTTAACTTTTGACTTTGAAACAGACGCGATGACTCCTTTATTTCTTAACTGGAATCTTGTCATAAAATGTAAAAAACCTCATTTTTTAATATAAATTACTACTGAAAACAGCTCTTTGTGTATTTTGGAAATTATCTTCGTCGCTACCTCTTTCACCAAATATAAATATAATATTGTTTTATTATACAATATAATTACGTTATTTTTGCAATAACATTTTTCAAATTTGATACAATTTTTATATGTGTCTTCTATTTGAAAACAGTTTAGGTTATGAAATTGAGGCACAAATTGCGGATATTTCCATAGGTCTTGTATGAATTGGATTTCATCCAATCCTTCTTGTTAACTTGCCAAATTATTATTGCTCTATTTAGGGTTAGAGCAATTACTATATAATGAAAAATCTTTGTTGATTATAATATTATTACTTGTATGTCTTTTTTTGCAACAATTATAACATAAGAGTCTTTAATTATATAGAAAACTCTAAAGATTTATTAATCTTTAAAACTTTATTGCACACAAATATTAATTATAATCATATATTATTAACAAATTCAATGGGAAAATTAAAAATGATACAATTGGTATAAACGCTGCCTTATTAGTCCAGTGCCAATATTTTTTTAAAACGAAAAAAATAGTAACAGGATGAAACGTTTTGGAAAAACAAGAAAATATTTAAAAATGATAAGAAAAATAAATTAAAGGCAATCTGATTTCGGGAAAGGGGTGAGCTTTTCAGGGTAAAAAACGGTTAATTCTGATTTCCGGAAAAACTACGAGTGAAAAACGGAAAAAAAGTTAAATCGCAAAGTTGTAGGTAATAATAAGACCTACAACCATCTTATTTGCATTTTTTTACATAACCTCAAAATTTAGGCAAAAAATGAAAAAACACAAATTTTTGTTTTTTTGTTTTATTTTTTACAGAAATTTTAATTTTTATGAAATTTGATGTAAACTTACTTTTTTATGTCCCCAACACGCTGTAATTTTTTTGATTATTATTTTTTTAAATTTTCTCCCTTTTTGAATTTAATTAAGAAAAAGCACCCTAATTTTCAGTCAAAAAGTCTCACATCAAAATTTCAGATTTTTTTTAATCAGATTTTTTAAAAAGAGGAGTTCGGGAAAGGGCTATCCCGGATCACCTTTAATTCATTTTTCCTTTCATTTTTAAAAAAATTTCTTGCTTTGCCAAAAGGTTTCATTCTGTTACAATTTTTTGTACTTTTGACCATATTTGTAGCTATTAGCACTGGACTATATCTATAAGTAAGAGTGAAATATTAAAACTATTTTAAAGAAATATTTTTTAGAAATACAAAAAACTACTTAAAATTGTTGGTTACTTACTTTGAAGTTTTGTCCAACAAGCACAGAGGCGGTTTGTTTGTCGTGCAACATACACTAAGTCCCTAAGAGCAGTATTGCATTGCTGTCTTAGTGTTCACTCCCAACAATTCACACTTTTAATTGACATCACAATAACATCTTTTTACAACTAACTCATGAGCTATATATATACAAACTTACACTAATAATTAGTTTTACGATTAATAATTAAAAACCTCAATAAATCTTGTATAATAAATCTTTCGTTTATTTAAGTTTGTTTCTCCTGTTTTTTAGGTTAAGACTTGATTATTTGTTATGGCTTGGTCAAGACTTTTATGCCTGGTCTTTATATGTTTTCATGTTAAATTGTGCTTTTTTTTATTTTATTTTTATTATTATTTTTTTTTGTCTGTTGTTTATAATGTTACAATAAAATGCAATCTTTGATAGGTTATGTATGTATAAAATGTGTGACTGCTAACACTGTCGCGGGCTCAACCATAGACTATTATAAGGTATAAACTATAAAGGCTCAACTGAAAATCAGTGTTGCTATATTTTTATTATATTATATATTTTATATATCGTAGCGTAAGCTGAGCTGAGTCCTTTTCGGCTCAACATAACATTTAGGTACATAACACTTAGACACTTAATTTTATTATTCTGTTTTAACTTTTTATAGCTTTTTTGTTTGTAAATGTTGTGTAGAGACTACGAATAAACATGTTTTCTTTCTTTCTTTCTTTCTTTCTTTCTTTCTTTCTGATCGCTTACAGGCAACTGACAAATAAAAAGCTAATTATATTAAACAGGCAGTAAGTTGTTGGTGTCCTAATTAATTAAGTAAAACTAATTATATATTATATATACACACATAACTGAATATAATGAATATGCATGAATATTTTAGATATTGATACTAGCTACTACCTAGTAGTAAGGTAACAGAAGCACTAATTTTCCACATCTTTATCATAAATTTAATAAAGTCAAGCGTATTTCAACACCAATATTAACATTTGGAAGATATAAATTGAATTTATGAAAATATCCGAGATTGTGTTTGTCGAAGGTCAATACGTTCACTTAAGCTTACAATTAAGCTAGCTTCTTAAATGACCAGACGATGAACATAACCCATCTGTAGTTATACTTTACTTTCTAACGGCATAAATGAAACATTTGCGCTGCGAGCATAATAGTTCCTATTGTTAAACCTTAAGAGTAACGTTACCTTCATCTCAAAGCTTCTCCTCAGGCTTTTGCTTTAGCATTGTATTTGAGCTAGCCTACTTACTAACATACTAATAAATTACATCTTTACAAAGAGTCGTGTGATAAAAACCAATTATAGTCAACTTGCATAATTTTGGGTTAGTATTTATAATTTGATCGTAAATTAACGATCACTTTAGCAACAAACGACCAACATATAAATACAAAAATACCGATTATAGGCTTTCATGCTTCAACTAGTAAGTAAAAGAAGAGACATTATGTAACAATTGGAGAAAACTATTTGTTAAACATTGATTTGTTATTTTTTTTTATTTTGGCTTTGATTTTGTTATTGGAAAAATATTAAATATATTTATGCTCGGTGGAAATAACTCTTCAGAGTTTTGTAGAAAACTCAATTTCAAAAACAAAATTTTGACTTCGAAGTTCCTTTGAATAGATTAAAAAAATATAATCGAACTTATTAAATTGTTATTCCATTGTAAAATTTCCTATAATATCTTTTAAAGACTGCTTTATCGAGTATATTACTTTATTGAATATTAATAGTTTCATTCAAATATTTTAAAAATTCTCATAAACAATAAAGTTGTGGTTGATTTAAAATAAACGATATAACTCTATTGTTTGTGCAAATATAGGAAGTTCGAATTCGGCAGTAATTTGAAATATGCAATCATTTTATTTACGTAATTGTGATTTAGCAGTTTATATTCCACATAATTAATTTATGGCCAAAATCATTGCATGAAGAGGAAGTATACCCATAAATTCTATTTTTCTTTTTAGGATTATAGTCAAGAAATATCTAAAACTTTTTTAACCAAATGTCAATAGTAAGGCATAAAGAATTGATGAATATTTTTTCTGATTGTAGAAATGGGGTACATATATTATAATAAATACAATAATAGAACTAAGCCGTTGTAGTAAATGGGTATAATACAGCAATAGATACCTTGACCATTTCTAATCATCATATTTGTGAAAGTTGTTGTGAAAATATTTTGTAATAGAACTAAAAATTATACTTTAAATCTAATTATATAAATAACATTAAGTTATGATATTATATTACGTAAATGCGGTATATTTTTCGTTTTATATTTAATAAAATTTAAATAAGCTTAACATGGCTATACCTTCTTATAGATATTTTCAATCAAATGAAATGTGTCTATTATATATACCTATACATATATATATTTATGAATATATTATATTTATTTTATATTTGAATGTTAATTTTAGTCATTTCAACATTCACGCGCCAAATAGCGGCCTATCCGTGTTTTGAACCAAAGTCCGGTGATGTCGCTTTACATAGTGCAGGACCAGAGCAGTAGCGTTTCAGATCATATACCGAATAAAAATTACATTTATGACCCCGATCCCATGTCTATAAATATTGTAAATACTTGTCAAATTCTAGTCGGACTCTCCCACGAAGGACTCCGTACCATGGGGAGGGTCCCCTTGGTACGGAATATTTACTTCCTTTTTATTTAATTATTTATTTTTAAAGTAAGTAATCCGTCAATATTTCCAAAAACTCCTGTTGCCATTTTTACAGTAGAGAAAAAAAAACACGTTTGCTGTATAAGAGCATCAAAGAAAGATTTGTATCATATATTATATGTATTTTAGTACTTGTTTTTATAGCGGCATCAGATATACATAAACTATGAAAATTTTACCCGTCTAGCTATTAGGGTGCATGAGATACAGACATCTAGAGACTAACAGAGGTACAGCAAAGTCTTAGTTTCCGTTATTACCCTTTAGGTACGGGTAATATGATGTATCAGAATATTCAGTGTATGAAATGTACTAAGTAGTAATTACTTTTAATATTAATTTAGTAGTTTTTTTAAATTCAAGAATGCTAAGACATAGCCGTTCTATTGAACGGGCAATTAAGGAATGGCTCTGTAGAATTAGAAAAAAGCATTATTGTAAGTAAATACACAAAAGGGAATTAATGAGGAAACTGGAAGAATAAAACTCAGAGGATCTACTTTAAATTAAATATTGAAAATAAACCTATTAATTCTGACCTTAAGGTTGCAATTGCTTTAAAAACTGTGCTATTATTCGGGTTGTTTATAAAATTGTAAATTAACTGAATATAATAGTGTTCATAATTTAGAATTTTTAAAGGATTTTCGATGTTTTACATTTTATTACCAAAACGCTTATCAAATTATGCTTAAATAAATCTTTTTTAATTTTCTTAAAGTAAGATGGTTTTGCAAGTGTGATGGGCCATTTATTATATTTTATATTTAAAATAACGACATGGCTCTATTATTAAGCTCTATAAAAATATTTTAATCAAAATCCAGCGTATCCATTTCAAGTGCTGTGCTCAAGATAACGTTACTCTTAGTGAATTGATTTGTTACAGGAATTGATGATTGAGTTATCCATTTACATGCACTGTATAATAAAATTCATTCAGAAATTTTTGATACTTTAGTAAAAAAAAAATTATTCGACCTACCCTTTGGAGTTCTGATTTGATGATTCTTCTACTTTGAAATATTTATATCCACGAGAAAACAAGGTGTAAGTATAATATAAGATATACTATTTTCTAGTTTGGCAAAATTCTTGCGTTTTATTCAGTACATGATACATTAGAAATGAGCAAGAGATGATAAATGTTTGTCTTTTTGTTTGTTCGTGTAGTACGCAAAACGTAACAAACAAATTTTATGTAGTGTTAGTTTACTATTTCCGTCAACATAGACTGCTTTTTACTTCGAAAAGTTCTTCCATATTTACCAGAAAGCTCGAAAATTAAACAGGGTTATAGTTTCAACTTAAATGATCAAACGGATCCTTATGAATATAGCTTAATATCTAAATCAACATATATAATACTAGCTTTACCTTATTCTTACCCAGAAAATTATATTTTTTTAAAATGAAAAATATTGATAAACAGTAAAAATGTAATATTAAAAAAATATATTTCAATTTAAATACCTTCGATACAAAAAGAACTCTAAAATAATGTTATTATGTACTTATTGAAGTCATTGCGTCGGGGGAACGGTATACGTTGACGATGGTGTCTATTTTACGAAAGTAATCATTGAGGAGTTTGACTGTACGATTCGATGTCGTATTTTCTTTATTTAAGTTAAAGGCAACCCTTTAACTTACTTGCATTTTAATTTAACGGTCCCCCGACGCAACTACTTCGTAGTTGCACTTACTAATTCCCAATCTTGCATGGTAGTTTTTGTAGGTGATGCATTCCAAAAAAAATAACAGTATTTAAATCAGTGTTTGATATAAACATGCATACCCATGTTAGGCTTATTTAAATTTTAAATAAATATAGAATGACAAATAAACCGATATGGGCAGAAATTCAAGCTCGCGACCTCTGGAAAACCCGTCGCTCTAAAAAATAAATAGTCTTATTATTATATTATTTTGTTTAGCATTATTAAAAATCAAGGAACATAATATCTTTATCTTTTCACAGGCATCACAATATAATTTCAAATAATAACTACCATCATGATTATAGAAACACTAATACTTATTGAAAAAGGCAAATTGAACAATAAAATGCTTCAGTCCATTAAGAAACACGATACTACGCAATAAAAAAATATTGCGGTTTTCTTTAGCGTACATTAACGGTTATAGCTGTGAAATGGAGGACATGAAAGTGTTGATAAATATGTGAAAATATATGCTTCCTCCGCCGCTTAAAAATACTATTTTTTTAAATCATTTATTTAATCTTTATTGGCTAAAAAAGGTACAAAAGGTACAAGTGGTGAAACTAATGCTAAAGATATTATCTGCCAGTCAACCCAGAAAAATAATAAAAAATATTTTATGTCAAGCGCTAAAATTCAATAACTAAAACAATAACATTGCATAAAACAAACAAATGATTGTATAATTATTGTCATTAATAATGTAATAGATGAAAAATATATATTTATATATACCTATATTTTAGGAAGGATAAGTGAATGCACTTGGTAATACGTTTTTATATCGATTTTTGACAGTAGTAGATTTTATTCGATTTTTGTAGGCCAAGATTTTTGACAGTTTGCGTAAAGAAAATGGATATACTATTACAGCTAAGAATTGGAAGGTCAACTGATAATTAAATTTAATGCCAATCTGGAGGTACCAATCATAGATATGTTGCAAGTCTTTATGGTCGCTATGGTTGGGATTAGTATGTGCATAAATTTGAAAGTCATCAGCATACAGTTGATAAGAGGCTTTAAAGTAATGAAATTAATAAATAAGTGGAGAGAGTATACCGCCTTATAGTGCACCTGCTGATATGTCACACCACTTTAACATGGTGTTGTCGATGCTGGTGACTACGAAGGTAGGCTAAAAACAAATTTAGTTCTTTGGTAGAAATGTTAAAGCGTGAAAGTAGTGCAATCAAGATGTAATGGTCAACTGAGTTAAAAGTGTTGGAAAAATCAATGAGTACTAATACAGTTATTTGACCACCATCCATCGCATCTCTGACATATTCCACGACTTTAAGGAAAGCTGTGCTGGTACTATCGCCAGGACGAAACCCACATTCAAACTCCCAAAGAAGTTTATTGTTATGGACAAAATTATATAACTGTTTATGTACTATGGGTTCGATTTTAGATAAGTAGGGTAAGATAGAAATAGGTCTTAAATCTTTAGAATTTTATTTTTGTATCTGTTTCCCTTTTTTAACCCCCAACTCAAAAAGAGAAGTGTTACACGTTTCACCTGTCGATCTGTGTATATCTGTGTGTCTATCGGTGGCAATGTACCAGCCAAATGCGTGTACAGATTTCATAACAGTTTTTTTAATCGCAAGCCTGGTTCGTCGAGATGGTTGTTAGCTATGTTTGGTCGAAATAGAAACGGTTGTCTCCAAGATATTGAGGTTTTATTGGTAAGGGTGAAAGGTTCCCATGCAATACTGATAGAGATTCTAAAGAAAGTGAAAAGTTGTGTATCCGTAGGTTAATTTAGCACAGAAACCAGCTACATAACTTTAAAAAGCAGAAAAAAATATTTAAGAAACCCCCGGTACAAAAAGTCCTCTAAAAAGAATAAAATAGTAGATTATGATACTATTGCATAATAAGGATTCTTATAAGTGTCATGTTCATGAGAGTTTTTTTATATTATCACACGAGTGTTATAAGATCAAGTTATGTACAGTGTCACATACTACTTTATCTACTCTCATACTATAATACGTAATACAATATTGCAAATAAAACGCTGAATATAACAGTAGATTTTTTAAATGACAAATGTTGGCGCCAAGGCGCACACATCGATTGCGCATGCGTGTTGCGTCGCCGCGGATTCGTTCATTGAAACCTTTTTTTTAAAGAAGAGGTTTAACCTCCTTGCTCCGGCTGGAGGTAGTATAGGTGTATCGTTATGATTAAAAAAATTATATTCTGATACAGGAGTCCATACAAGACCTGTATGGTAATAAAACTTTTTATTTTTTTATTTATGGCTTGTACGTAATGTATGTCATAAGAATTTTGTTTTCAGTTTTATAATCTTTGTATTATTGTATCATAATATATAAATAAAATTATTATGTACTTATTGAAGTCTTTGCGTCGGGGGACCCTTAATAAAGGAAGAAATTATACTACTATAATAATACTAGTTATTCACCAAGGGTAATAAAGAAATTACGATATCGAATCGTATAGTCTAAGCCCTCGTAACTTCGTAAAATAGACATCATCGTCAACGTACATACAACGGTCCCCCGAGGCAACGAATTCAATAAGTACATAATAATATTATTTTTATTCTTTTTAGAAGTGTTATTGTATCGGGGATTTCTTAAATTTTCAATTACTTTTTCTATTCACGCTTTTACCTTAGCGCTTCACGCATTATTAATTCGACGGATTTTGATGTTAATTAATGTTATGTTGGCTTGTTATCTAAGTCAAAGTAGAATACTTTTACTCGAAATATTAAACTCAAAAACTAGTTTGTGCTACAGGTTCAATAAAAATGTAATAGAATCACATGTTCTTAATTAGTTTTTTATTTCTTAGCTAGTTAATTCTGCATATTTTATCCATCAGATATAGCATATAGCATTGTTTGTAATATCCCCAGTTGAGTATGTATAACACGAAGACTTCTAAGCACATTAAATTTAAACAACTCATATTCTTTTATACATCAGAAAACTGGCAGAATAACCTTTAGGGGAAAAAATCTAATAACTAATATAGATCATAGACAAGTAACAAGCTCTAAGAAGATGATTTAGAAAAAATAATCTGAAAGGGTTAAAACACTTTTCATTTAAATAGAGTTTTAACCCTTATAAACATAACCACTAAAACTAATAATCTTCTAAATTTATGAGTTACAGTATTCTCACACAGACATCAATGTAAAACAGATACAAGTCAGGTCAGCTTAAGAATTGATTAAAGCATTCAGTACATTAGTACGAAATATACTAGTAGAGTCTACATGGGTGAAACTGCATTTAAAATATATCTAGTCATAGAAATGCTTCATAAACATTATGTTTCAGCAAATCAAAGTAATATATAAAACTTTTCATTTGGTATTTCGGCTCTGCTTATTAGCAAGTAAAAAAAATTTCATCTTGTAAAGTAGACAAAAACATCACCGGACAACCTATATTTGTAGACTATTTGAATAATCTTATCTAAACTAAAGTGATATATTATTGTACATATTAGTTAAGAAACAATTAACCAGTAATTTAACAGACTGAAGCATTTCGGGTTCTTGCATAGTGATTTATATAGATTACAAAGATTAACTGCAGATCGATGGGAAATAGAGATAGCCAAGTAATCTAAATAAAGGTCTCCCTTTTTTATATGTATTTATTGGATAGTTCGTTCGTAAATATACATATATTTCTTAAACATTCATATATTTTTACAAATAATAACTATAATTATCATTATAAAATATTTATACTAATGGAGTACTGGTTGACGGAGAAATAAAAGATATAGGTACCTATTTTTATTGTAATTTTAAATACACTATGAATGATAATTAAAACCAACGGGGCTCTTAAACATTGTAACGAAATAGTTTACCTTACCACTAACCCGGTATAGGCATTTCACGGTTCAACAAATGCTCCAAATTCCAATACAAATTCATTGTTGACTTGTGCACTTTGTTCGTAGCTCCTGTTAAGTTTACTAAAACTGCTTTGTTTACAAATTCTTACTTCTGTATATTACAAGTAGGCTAGTATTTTTAGACTTGACGATCAACAAACATTATAGAAACTAGAATATCTGATCTTATATATTAAAATTAATACAAAGATATGAATTCTACTGTACCTACAATATATAATACATATAATACATGTGCATATAATACATTTTTAGGTGGCATTTAATGTTTATGTTATAAATATACAAAATTATAAAAATTTCAAACATACATTTATTTTATTACGTTTATGTTTTTTATGTTATTCATACATATTCATACATTTATAACTATTCCCACTTAGTTTAACTCAAAACTCTTCAAACTGTATGTCTTCTGAAAGGTGCGAGTGATTAAATTAAGTTCATATGCTTACGATATACAAGTATCAGAGAAGGCATTTTCTTGTATTGTATTAATATATGAAAATGACGAATCAATAATAAATGGTGTCATTTATTTATAACGAATGATTTAGACGAAGTTTAATAAACAATTGAACAATACAAGTATTTCATTCTAAGGAATGTTTTATAATAACTAACATTATTTATAACTAATACTATTCAAAACTTACCAAACACCTCATGCCTTGCTAGAATTACATTATTTTAGACTAACGAAATATTTCTCATATATCAATTATTCATCAATCTATTCTCTCTATAATTGATATTGTTACTCTGTAATTGATAGTGTGATAACTGAAAATGTACTTGAAATTATTGGGGTTTTAATTTTATATTTGCATTTATTTATTTTGTTTATATTTATTTCATAGTGTTTTTTATTATTGAATCAATTAAAAACCTGATATGAACCTTAAGCACTGACCTGTTTTAGTGTAAGAAAGTAGGAAGGCATTTTCTTTATTAAAATTACGGTATTTTCTTATTAAGTGCGAATCTTTATTGGTATATAACAATGTTCCTTAGCAAGGTTTTGGGGTTTATCACCTCTAAGATAGTAATTAGGCCAATCTATGACATTTTCACATATGACTGACTTTGATGAATGCCTATTCTTGATAAACAGGATGTGTTCTCCCTCCTTCTATTGGTTGTACTGATAGTCAAATGAAGAGTTTAACAACCAAGTTTATGTACCCTGAGTACATTGTAAAGGAACATTCTTTCTAACCTATTTGAAAACATTGCCAATGTCGTGAGTCAATCCTTTGATTTATTTAATTAATTCAATTTCTTACTAATTATAAAATTATACCTCTCCTTTAATTTCCCAGGACCCGGTGAAAAGTTATCAGGTTAGCCCATAGGACCCTGGTACTTAAGATTTGTTATGTTGATACACTTGTTGCAACCGTAATGCATAATTTTCGATCATTGTTATCCAAGTTGACAGTGATATATTTTCATGACACAACTGTTTATTTCAGATGTAATTTATTATTATGTTGGTTAGTAGGACAGTTCATAGACAATGCTAAACTTAAGGGAAAGCTTAGAGAATAAGGACAACAACACATGTGACTGTTAAGGATTATTAATAGGATTTTGAATTCTTAAAACGCAAAGTTCTCGTTATATTTTGTAAATTATATGTAAAAGTCTGATGATAGATATCTTACATATATAATAAGGTAGTAAAAATCGAGTGTCTGTAAATTATATGTTTTTTCCAAAAAACGGATAGGGGACGATTAAAGACGAGTAACAGAAACTAAAAAAAGATTTTTTGGAATTTTTGTCTGTCTGTCTGTCTGTCTGGTACGTTATAACGTTGAAACTACTCAAAATTTATTTCAAGCACTTTTTAAAAAAAATTAAACAGAATGGAATGAGGTTTACATAAACGTATTTAATTTAGATAAAGCTAGAATTTCTACTTTGTTTTTTTTTTTAAATTCTAATAAAATAAATTGATATGAGCATATGCCCATTTTAAATTTAGTTACATAAAATCGCAATAGATGGCGCTGACTTTTTTAAAACTCGCTATGATTATGTTTTCGCATATCGTATAGCAGTTTGAAATTCTAAAAAGAAATTCTTTCATTAATATTTACTCAAAAACATAATATTTGGTATAAAAAATTTCTGTTTCATATGCTTTATTACGTATATCTGAATAATGTCCTGGCTGTGTGTATGTATGATGTGTATGTATGTTATTATTTTCAGTTTGATATCGTAGCAAAGTAATGCCTATATGTATAAAATTGCCATGGGAATAGGATACTATAGAATTAACTATAAGTCTATTATAGATCGGGATAATTGTAGTGTCCACAGATTATGCGAAAAGCGACCTACACGCAGGCGGAGCCGCGGGCAATAGCTAGTGTTCAATAAAACGATGTTTATGTCTAGTTTGTTTAATTGCTTCTAAAATACTGTTAATATGACTTAATTAATGTTTTATTGTTTTAGAGTTCTTCTTCAAAAGTTATATTATATTTTAACGATAAATGTTGTTGTTAAATTAAATAATATAGTAACCTAATCGTAAACATGACGTTATTGAGTTTGAAATATAAATACCATTCAATGCGTCCATTCGTTAATTCAATTTATCTCAATTGTTTTTAAGCGTAATTGTATCTGTGTAAAGCTCATCATTCTCTTATAACAGAGGTATGAAGTTCATCAAACTGATTTATAGCTACATCGTTAAAAAGACACATGGCTGTAACTTGCCCGAATTGACAAAAGTATTGACTTGAAGTTATACTAAATATATCGCTGCCACTGTGATTAATCTGTTTGTGCTATAGCTAATTTTTTTTTTTTTTGTATTTATATAAATTTAAGCTCATTTATCACATTCAACTTCCATTAGCATTATATATTGTAAGTTAAAATAATTAGGTCCTTTAATTGCAAAGTCAAAAACCCAATTCCCGATAAAGCCAGTGACTTATCAAAACCTAAGCATGTCAAATATCAAAATGAATGAAAAATATCAAATGAATGATAAATTTTTGTATATATTTTTTTTAATTTAAATAAAGATACGGTATGAATCAGAACATATCATACTTCTTGAATAGTTATAAGAAAAAAATGAAATAAAAAAGAATGAGTTTATAAGAAAAAATAAATCATACCTTTGTTTAAAATAAAAAATATACAGCTGCCTGATCGTTAGCTACTAAATTGCACTGAGTATACTTAATATTTATTCAAAGACACAAATGGAATATTTCAAACATAAAAAAATCTTGCAATATTGATACCGTTATGTACACTGTCATTCAGTCAATACCAGAGTAACAGATAGTAGTAGACGTGCTTTGTCTAATAAGTACAATTAACAGTACTGTACTGTCGAGAAATATTACAAAATCTAACAAACAATATTTCAATATATAGTAATCTATCACTTTATTTATAGGAATTGTTTTTCCTGTATGTGTTTTGAAAATAAAGAAACCTCAAAGTCGATACTGATAAGAGGAAATATAAGATCTGAGACCGTGAAGTTCGGCTATTTCACGCCGACGAAAGAACTTTATCGCTACGCTGTGGAGAGAACGTGAGCTGAATATGAGACAAAAAGGTTACCTTTTTTGTCTGTTCTCGTCTTACAAAAAGTTAAGGACTTTATATGTAAATTATGTACTTTTAAATATTAATGGGCCCGGTGTATAACTGCTTTGGACTTATAGTTTTCAACTTGTTTTTATAACTTTTCGGGGGGAATATTGTTTTTCTGAATTATGAGCCATTACAACAGTTACTACATTTTGTTAAATATACTTAATGTGTATTCAATAAAACATATTTCGTGATTTAATGATAACTTTGATTATATAAACAGACCATGTTTTATGTTGGATTACTTTCAATAATAACTAAAATTAAATAGGATTAAATAGATGACCAAATTTACTAACTTTTATTTAAATAAAAATATGATTTATAATGATGTAATAAATCATCTTTGTTTTATCGTATCTACACAGTCAACGCCCTCATACATCTATGTCAGCGAGCGAAGATTTGTGGTTTATCATATAAGGTAATGGTTGGGGTCGGCTACCATGTGTTGTTCTCAGCCGACATTGTCGCTTGATTAATATTGATATCCCAAGGGATACGATCCATAAATTTGAGTATTTCTTTCTAAGATAATAATTTTGGATATATTTTTCACGCTCTAATTATTCTGTTCCAAAAATTGCCTTCTTGGTTGTATTAACTTAGATTAGAAATTCCTTAAAGATGATTCATAATAAAAAATTGCGGTACAAACAATAAATAACAAAAGATTTTTTAAAAGTTATTAACTCTAATTTGCAAAATAATTATATGTCTGTTAATAATAGGTCTTTATAATAATAAAGACTAATAATATTCACATGTAAGTACGCAAGATTGACAACCAAGTAATAATTATTGCGCAACAATTAGTCAGGTAAACCGTATTATAGAGTGTTATCAATAAATTAATAAATTAATTAATAAGCTTCGCTAATAAGCAATACTTCTTAAATAATTATGAAAATTTATTTTTAAATAATAGGTACTGGAATAATAAAATATTCAATATTCAATCTGGGAGTAGACCTTGATGAAATTTTCAATATTTACGTGTAATATTAAAGCTGACTTCAATAAAAATCTTAACACTTTTTTTAAACTATTTCTATAAAAAAATATATAAGAAATGCGTACAGCCCTTTTCCAACTAAACCTCATATAATATTGTGAGTTTATTTACTAACAACTATAATGCATCAGCTTTCTCTCAACAACTTGGTTTAAATAATTAACTTGCGTTTTATAGAATTTTGAAATTAAGTAAACGTCCTTTGACAATTACCCTCTCGAACATTCCACGACCGAATTAAATTCTGTTGATTTTTAATACAATTTTTTTCTCTTCGTTTTATTAACGCCTTCATTCCAACTGTCACAAACATGTGAAAAATATAAAAATAAATATATCGATGAATGTTTTAAAAATTATATCAAACATTTTTTTTTATAAAAATAAGCTTTTACGAATGTTTAATATTTCGTACTTACCCCAATATTATTACTAAGTCATTCCCTTACTAAACATGTTCTCACTCAGCAAAATTATCTTATCTCCCGTTATCCGTGATTGATTGGTTTCAGTCGTGTCTTCACGGTCGTTAGCAGATGATTCGCTGTAACGAAAGTTTTTCGGAATGGGCTGATGTCTCTGCTGGCGTTCCACAAGGCGGCGTTCTATCTCCTTTGCTTTTCTCCATATTTATCAATAAAATCCCTAAAGTCATATCTTCTTCCTACCATCTATACGCAGACGATTTGCAAATATACCGACATGCTAACTTAAGCGAACTTGATAGAGAAATAGAGGTCATAAATCAGGATCTAAACAGCATAAAGGAATGGGCAAAGGGCTTTGGTCTTTTGCTTAATCCTAATAAGTCTCAAGCGCTAATAATTGGAAGTAGACAACTGCGTAACAAAATAAATTTCAATATAACACCAGACATCATATACGATTCTACTACAATACCGTTATCAGAAACAGCAATAAACTTAGGCTTAACAATTGACTCCAATTTGTCTTGGTCAGCACATGTTAATGAGGTGAGTAAACGCCTTCATTACACTATTCATTCCTTGAGACGCCTCAAAAACTTTTTACCCTTACAGACGAAAATACTCTTGGCCCAAACTCTATTAATTCCTATACTCGACTATGCCGACGTATGCTACTTAGATGCTACAGAAGAGCTACTAGACAAGTTGGATCGACTTCAGAATGTATGTATACGTTTCATATACGGACTGCATATCTGAATTCCGACGTCAACTTAAGTGGCTCCCTATTCGACTCCGCCGGAATACTCACGTCTTAACCACTCTTTTTAACGTATTGTCTAAATCTTCCCCTCCCTATTTACGACAATCTTTTCAACTATCCGTACCTAATAACAGACCATCCCGTTCGTGTGTCATCTTTAAACCCCTTGATGTACCCCGTTATAACACCACATTTTTAGCAGAATCTTTCACAATAAAAGCAGCACAATTGTGGAACTCACTTCCTCCTGAAATTTATAATTGTTCCACAATTAGTTCTTTTAAGTATAAATTGAAGCAGCACTATCTCTCACTATCAATATAATTACTGTTATTAATATTATTATTACCTTATTTATAAATTTATAAATATATATATATATATATATACATATATACATATATATATATATATATATGTATATATGTATGTGTGTATGTATGTGTATTTGTATATATTGATATGTCATATATATCTAAGGATTTTAATTATATATTATTAATTGTATATGTTACGAAATGATGTACCCTCCAATGATTTATTTTGTTAAGAAAATCTTTTCGCACATCAATTTTTTGGGTGGCTGGAAGAGATCTCTTTGTAGAGATAAGTTATCCTGTGTACGTAATGTTTATATTTTAAGTTAAGATTTAAGTTTGGTACATAAATAAATAAATAAATAAAAATATCCTCAATTTGTCTACAAGCTTAAATAAACCATGAAATTCATTGATGAAAAGAAAATTAGGAATATCTAAGATACTAAACTGAAGCATAACTTCAATAGTTAAATTTATAAAAGAAGCATTTGAAGACTTAGTCTATGACGTGTTTCAAGTGAATGTTTTAGAAAATAATTTAATTTCAGGAATTATTTAGATTAACGAAAACACGAGTGAACACAAAATAATTTTCAATTTCACGTTAAACTAAGCTCTAAAGTTTTAACGAACAAACGAGCTTTATTTGTCAAATATTTGACGTTTCTAATCCGTTATACAATATCAATCCACTGCTAAAAACTACATAAATTCTTTGTAAATATTAAATTGATTATTTAAATAATCTTTCAACAACCTTTATTTTTAAAATATTGTAAATTAAGACGTGCGTTTAACAATAATTAGTAGTCTATTTTACTATTGAAACATTAGATTTTTTTCTGCGTTTATAATATCGTCAAGTTTTGCAATTGTAAACTTTTTAAGTGCTTTAGCAGCGTTATAGGTAATTTACGAAGTAAACTTAATACATTACAAAGATAAAACGATAAAATAAACCTTAAAACGATACTTCATAGCTGTGAAGTAAATCACGGAATGTTCAAATAGGTTTGAGATTTACGAAAACATTAATGTACTGTGATTGTTCACTACCTTCATTCAAAACTAAGTTTTAGAATCGACAGCCGTCACAACATGTAGGTACTTACACATTCTTTAAATTAAATTAAAGTAACTTGTTGTTGTATTATTTACGGCTACAAAGATGTTTAGATATAAATCTTAAGTATTTAATAAAATAATAAAAAATACAGATCTCAATAAACGGGAACGAATAAAAGTAGTCTTCTCCGTAAAAAATCTTTTTGAAACACAATTTCACGTTCTTGTGAGACTATTAAAGACTTCACATATCCAAAACAACAGATGTCATTAGTCACAGCACGTATTAATTTCCTTCCGGAGGAGTTAGTTCAAATTTGGACAAAAATGCTCATAAAATAAAAACTAATGGGCCCACCTGAATCAATTTTTTATGGGACCAATTCGAAACTATTCCGCATCAAACAAAAAAAGAATTACGTAAATCGGTTCCGAAACCGCGGAGAAATCGGTGTACATACATAAACATACATAAAAAACGGCCAAATTGAATCCTCCTCCTTTTTGAAGAGGCCGGTTAAAAATTAATAAAGAGATATGAATTATACTGTACCTACAATATATAATACATATAATACATGTATATATAATATATTTTTAGGTGGCTTTAAATGTTTATGTTATATATATACAAAATTATTATTATTATTATTATTATTATTATAATTATTATACGAATACGACACGATATGAATACGACACGATACGAATACAACACTTTTGTATACAAATACATGATGGATTGTTTTTTATATATTTCTGTATTTTATTATTATCTACGACAGGATCCGAATGCGACACGAATACGACACGATACGAATACGACACGATACGACATGATACGAATATGACACGATACGAATACGACACGATACGAATACGACACGATATGACCCAGAAACACAGACATCTATGCTCATGACATAAATGCCTGTCTCCGCCAGGAATTGAACCCGAGCCCCATTGCGCCGTGACCCGTTAGGCCCATAGTTTTTGTTTACAAAAACTGCTATAGTTTTGGTTTACGAAAACTATAACAGTTTTCGTTAACGAAAACTATAGCAGTTTTCGACATCGAAAACTATGACAGTTTTCGTAATCTAAAACTATAACAGTTTTCGTAAACCAAAACTATAGCAGTTTTTGTAAACAAAAACTATGGCAGTTTTCGACTTCGAAAACTTTGGCAGTTTCCGTAATCGAATACTATAACAGTTTTCGTTAACGAAAACTATAGCAGTTTTCGACATCGAAAACTATGACAGTTTTCGTAATCTAAAACTATAACAGTTTTCGTAAACCAAAACTATAGCAGTTTTTGTAAACAAAAACTATGGCAGTTTTCGACTCCGAAAACTTTGGCAGTTTCCGTAATCGAATACTATGATAGTTTTCGTAAACGAATACTATGACAGTTTTTCACATGATTTAACCAGTTATTTATTTAAGTATGTTAATAAAGCAAAATTTATACAAACACATCAAAACTGTACGCTAATATTATTAATTATTGACGCTTAATTATTGACGCTTATTGATTGACGCTTAATTATTGACGCTTAATTATTGACGCTTAATTATTAACAACATAAATTAATATCAATAATTAAGCGTAAAACTAACATAGTATTCAATTACGGAAACTGACATAATTTTCGTTTACGAAAACTGCCATAGTTTTCGTTTACGAAAACAGTCATAGTTTTCGTTTACAAAAACTGTCATAGTTTTCGTTTACGAAAACTGCCATAGTTTTCGATGTCGAAGACTGCTATAGTATTAGTTTACGAAAACAATGACAATTTATGTTGCTAATAATTAAGCATCAATAATACAGCGTCAATAATTAAGCGTAAAACTAGCATAGTATTCAATTACGGAAACTGCCATAGTTTTCGTTTACGAAAACTGCCATAGTTTTCGATTACGAAAACTGTCGTATTCGTATCGTGTCGTATTCGTGTCGTGTCGTATTCGCGTCGTGTCGTATTCGCGTCGTGTCGTATTCGCGTCGTGTCGTATCGCGTAGTGGCTTATCGTGTCGTAGTCGCGTCGTGTCGTATCGTGTCGTATTCGTGTCGTATTCGTATCGTGTCGTATTCGCGTCGTGTCGTATCGTGTAGTGTCGTATCGTGTCGTAGTCGCGTAGTGTCGCCATCGTGTCGTATTCGTATCTTGTCGTATTCGTGTCTTATTTGTATCGTGTCGTGTCGTTTTCGCATAGTGTCGTATCGTGTCGTATTCGCGTCGTTTCGTATCGTGTAGTGTCGTATCGTGTCGTAGTCGCGTCGTGTCGCATTCGTGTTGTATTCGTATCGTGTCGTATTCGCGTCGTGTCGTATCGTGTCGTATTCGTATCGCGTCGTATTCGTATCGCGTCGTATTCGTATCGTGTCGTATTTGTGTTGTGTCGTATTCGTATCGTATCGTGTCGTATTCGTATCGTGTCGTATTTCGCAACCAATTCGACCAATGCGGAATAGTTTTGACCAATTCGAAACTATTCCGCATCAAACAAAAAAAGAATTACGTAAATCGGTTTAGAAACCGCAAAGAAATCGGTGTACATACTTAAAAAAAAAACCGGCCAAATTGAGAACCTCCTCCTTTTTGAAGAAGGCGGTTAAAAAAATATTTGAAAAATTGGATTGGATTTGAAACTTGGAAGATTGGATTTTTCTAAATACGAGTATTATAAATAAAAGATGTTTTTTAATAGATATTAATGTAAACATGGAGTGATTTAAAATTATAAGTCTTGTCGTATGATGATTTAATTTTGTTTACAAATTTGCTTTTTTTATATTTTTAAATAATTAAGTTTTCGTAATGTAGAGTATTTTATATTATTATTTACTATTTATTTTAAAAATAGCAATAAAAAAAAAAATAAGAGATAGTTTGAAAATAGCACTTTTGATGTAAGAGATGAGAATTAATTGTCTGTTGTGGTGCAGTACTTTTAATAAAGAAATAAATAGGTGGTAGCGAAAAGAGCCTTAAGTATTAATGTTGGTATTAAAGAAGAGGTCGACTGAAGAAGCCTTGAATGTTCTTGAAAAATTGTATGCCATGACTTATCACAGACTGACCCCATACTTATTAGGGATGGTATATAATTATCTCAACTGTTTAAAATATAAGCAACAAGAGATTTGATCATTTAAATTATTGTTTTATGGTTTTATATTTATTTCATTAAATAATTTTTTAGGGTAAATAAAACCACGGAACTTTTAAAGGAATATTAACGCTTGACCGTTAATCCATCTGTCCCAATTTGACTTAAGGCATTTGTATATGAGTCCTATTAGAATTAGACTACCACCTGTTACAATGATCAAATTGTTTTATACTTAGTCTTTAAGAATAGTTAATTTTGGTTATTTAACAAAGACGACTACAAACTTAAAACATGAATTTACCTATCGAATAGTACTTTTATTCGCAGACTGCTACAAAAGAATTTTTATTTATAGTAAGATTCAACTGAGAAAATCCCTTATTCTGCTCAATAATACAAATAAGCTGGTTATTTTAGAATATTCATATTCACTCCATAATAAAATTATTAATAATAAAAATATGTTATGGTAACGCTATTACTATAACATTCTTTATCGTTACATAAATGTTAACTTAAAGAATATTTATTTATATATTATTATTGTTTTCAAATCTATTGGTTCTCTATATAAATTAAACAGCTGTGGATTTCAGAGACCCATAATAATATTAGTGGTATTGTTACAAACATTGTTATTTTATCAGGCCAAAACTTATACCAACAAATAAAACACTTTATTTTTATTTCACTTTTCTTGCATCAAATAGATGTGTCCAGAAAAAAAATAAAAAAAAATCTTCCCTACCATCATTTTGGTTCATGGTGATCTAGAAGCCATCACCACCACCTTTGACATTCCCCATTTTCACGTGTCTGCACTACAAAAAAATCTAGATTTTTTTTGTTGGCAAATGATTTATATCTTATCTCATTCCGCCCTGTTGGTCGAATGGTTAGCGCAGATGCCTAACGTATAGTGACGCAATGGGGCTGGGGTTCGATCCCCAACAGGGATAGGTATGTATGTGATGAGGATAGATGAATGTTTCTCAGGGTTTGGTCGTATATTAAATATATTCTCAGTATTTATTATGTCGTTGTAAAGCACTTAACACAAGCAAATAATTTGCTTACTTATGAGTTAGATTTATGTGTGTTAATTGTCCTGTATTATGATTATTAATATTATTATTCTTTAATTTCTTCGTACTAACACCAGCATTTCTTGTGAAAGTGATTTATTTGATATGAAGGCGATAGCAAATTTATCTTCTATCAAAAGAAGATTTTAGTAATAAAAAAAAGTTTTTCCTTATTCAGGATTATTATTCGAATGTTTTAAATTGATTTTATTTAAATAAAAGATAGGGACTTTTAGGTTGGTAAATAATTAAAATTAAAGCAATGCTTTCAGAAGTCTCCTCCAAAACAAAGTGTTATTATAATTTTCTATCTAAAATATTTTAAAAGATTTTTAGCTTTCCACTCTATCTGGAAGAACGTACTACAAAGTTAATTATCTGGTAGTCCGGACTGATTAAACGCTATATAAAGTCGGTCTTGTTATGTTAGTAGAAGCAGGAAGAGTAGCGAGGTCCTAACCAAACAACTTAATACCGGTTCAATTTAAACCCAAAAGACTGACAAAGATTTATCACAAGAGGATAAAAATCTAGTGGCTTTCCTCGGTTGAAAATATATTTCGAAAACTTCAAATATATTTTTTTATTTATGTTTATCTAAAGATGGAAGTATTTTACACACTGTATTATCTATTAATGCTTTTAAACCACTGCGACTTGTACGTCTTTAAAAATATGATTTCGGATATATATATATATTTTATATATTTCGAAAGAAACCTAATAGATGTCACCACCATCCCGATAAAGACGATTATATATAGAATGCTTAATTCACCGAGGCGGACAGCGATACGGTAGCTCAGTTGGTAGAGCGACAGGACGGTTTCCCAGTAGTCGCGGGTTCGAATCCCTGCCCGTATCGGTTTATTTTTCATTCTTTATTTATATAAATTTAAATAAGCTTAACATGGCTAAACATGTTTAAAGATCTATATATATAATCTATATATATCTATATATATATATATATATATATATATATATATAAAAGGTACACATATAAAGCTATACATATAAAAGGTTCAATACTATTTTTAATACGGATTTCGGATTACGGGATGACTGATAGCAGCTCAGTGGGGTGTCTGTGAGGTGCCGCTCTTGGCAAATATGTTCGCTTGTTCTTCATATATTTTTTTTATTACTTTAACTTATAACTTCAACTTCAAATTTTGATTCACAGAATCTTAGAATACTTACCTCAAATGGAATGCAATACAATTCATTTTTAATATAATACTAATAAAAGTTTTTACTTTAAATTTAGTTCATATCAATAGTTTGAAAGAAATTATTTCTGAAACTATTCTTTAGTTTCGAGAAATTTAATTTCATTTGAAATTGAGGAAAAGTAAAAACTGTGTAAAACTATGATATAGTCCTAAAAAGAGCCAAATTAAGTTAAATAATCTTCATCACCATAATTAATCTTTGCTGTGTTGGAGTATATTATTTGTGTTTGCGACTACGAAATTATTTTATCGTTTTATCTCGTCGGTATTGTTTCATTAAAAGGTTGAAACACCATTAATTATTTCAGTCATGAAGTTTATGTAAATTTATTCTTAAGCACTCTGTGAAAACTCCGAAGCCATTAATTTAAACTAAAAACTTGTAACAAACTAGAAATCTTGTTTTATTGGATTATGCACAGTTACTAAATCATCTAATACGTACTAATGTGAATTATTTAACAAAATAACATTAATCTTAGTTTTTTTGTAATTAAGTGAAGTGAGAAGACTTGTTATGCTATTTATTTCACCCCAATACTAAAATAGGTATCTATATACTAAACACGAATATTAGTAGAGAAGTATTTTATACAATTAGAATCATCATTTAGGCTTAAAATTGTATGTGTTGGTGGTCGTGAGCCGTTGTGTCTCCGTGCCAAGGTATTATGTCCCGAGTGATCGTTAGTATTTTTTTTTCTATCAATACACCAGGCAAAGAAAATAATTTTCTATCTAATGAGATGGTCTACCACATACACAAACGGTGCTTGATATCACAGCTGAGCACAATCATGTCGAAATATGTTGCTTTATATCGTATTTTTAATGTTTAATTGCATCTTGACATTCAATATTTTTATTGATTTCAATTTAATGTTATTTTTAATAATAAAAAAAATTAAATTATTCAAGAAACTAAAAAATCGTCAAAGGTAGACTTGGCAAACAGATATAGCTAATATCTTACGGACCTATGGTCTAACAACATCTGATAAAAATTAAATTAAAAATTAAAAAAAAAAACCCCGATACAAAAAGACCTCTAAAAAGAGTAAAAATAATATTCTTATGTACTTATTGAACTCGTTGCGTCGGGAGACCGTTGTACGTACGTTGATAGTGTATTATGTATTACGAAGTTAATCATTGAGGACTTAGACCATACGATTCGATATTGTAATTTCTTTATTTGCCTCGTTAACTTACTTGCATTTTAATTTCTTCCTTTATTAAACGGTCTTTTTGTATCGGGGGGTTTTTTTTTTTAATTTATTTTTTTTCTGCTTTTTAGACTTATGTTACTAATTTCTGAATTGTACTAAATTAACCCAAAAAAAAAATCAATTGTTTAAGTAGGAAAGGTTTGTTTGTTACTTTGAATTGAATAGGCTCCGAAAGTACGGGACCGATTTTTAAAAAAATCTTTTAGCATTAGAATCCTATATTATGATGTAGGTACATAGGCTATATTTATTAAGAGAAATATATATTATATTTAATATAATAAAATAAGGATCCACGTGAAAGTTTCGACAATGTAATAAATTATAAATGTATTAAGTAACATGATTCAAGACTTTTTCATATGGGTAGGTAGGTAGGATTCATATATACGAATATTAATAAATATAAACATTTAGAATTAAAATGATCTACAATCACTAATAGCACTATGATAAAGGGATTTTTATTATCACTTGCTGTTGCCCGTGATTCTTTATGACTACGATCATAAGCCATATAAATATATTTTTACAGTCTCCGTGGACGCAGTCACGGGCAACAGCTATCCCTAATAAAGTACTTTAACTCAGTACGTTAGTGTAAAAACCTTTTGGCCTTCATCCTTTTGGCGACACCGCTAGGAACAGCTAATTATTGCATAAGAACCTCTTCCACGCACGAATAAAACGTCAATATCTTGAAGACGACTATTTTTATTTCAATCAAATATGGATAAGAACCATCTCGACGAGCATAGCTTTTGATTAAACAAAACAGCATTCAAATTTGTCCACGCGTTTGGCCGCAAACAGCTAATTATTGCATAAGAACCTCTCCCCCGCACGAATAAAACGTCAATATCTTGAAAACGACTATTTTTACTTCAATCAAACATGGATAGGAAACATCTCAACGAGCATAGCTTTCGATTTAACAAAACCGCATTCAAATTCGTCTACATCTTTGGCTGCAAACAGCTAATTATTGAATAAGAACCTCTCCTCCGCACGAATAAAACGTCAATATCTTGAAGACGACTATTTCTATTTCAATCAAACATAGATAGGAAACATCTTGATAAGCATAGCTTTCGATTAAATAAAACCGCATTCAAATCCGTCCACGCGTTTGGCCGCAAACAGCTAATTATTGCATAAAACCTCTCCCCCGCACGAATAAAACGTCAATATCTTGGAGACGACTATTACTATTTTAATCAAACATAGATAACAACCATCTCGACGAGCATAGCTTTTGATTAAAAAAAACCGCATTCAAATCCGTCCACGCGTTTGGCCAGAAATTTGCCACAGACAAATACACAGATACACAGATCGACAGGTCAAACTTATAACACCCCTCTTTTTAGTCGGGGGTTAAAAAATGGAAAAAAAGGAAGTTTTTTCACGATAAACAATTAATTAAAAAAAAATTGGTATCATACGTATCACTAGACAACTACAATAGCATACTATAAAAATTAAAAAATGACTAGTATTGAAGGAAATACTTTCGGATATTTTTCCCAAAAGTTTAGTAAACTTTGTTATTCAAATTAAATATTACTTGCTTATCTTTAGAACTTTTTATACAGTTGAAGCAAATTTTGGACTTATTAACTGCTTTTTTTAATGAATAAAAAATATGTTTACCTACAAGTAGGAGATTTTTTGCAAAAAAAAGACATGAAATATTTATTAAACATGTTATTAAAAATGTGTGATTGGAAATAATTTACTTACTTTGAATATGAAGTAATATAACGTAAATAGTTTCCGATTAAGCGTCTAAAGTATCATTCAATTGCGTTACAGAATGAAAATTCTCAGACTATTTACGAGCGGGATATTACGCAATAAAAAATATGGCGGTTTCTTGCGCACATTGAAGGCTTATCACAGTGTGATACCAATGGACTCATAAGGGCATAAAAGTAAATTGATGAATGTGCGAAAACATATATAACTTTTATATTGATATTACTATGAATATGTCACACATGCTAGGTTTAAACTCTTTAATTATAGTCCTATGTATTATATGACGTATATATTATTATCTTATTATTGTTATGCATTATTATATGTAGATTTAGATATACAGATAGTCTTATAATATATTTTTTTTCTTTTACTTTTTATGTTTTGCACGCCTACCAACATCATCTCCTGTACATCGTAAGGTTAGCTGGTAGAAAATGTCTTCGTGGCATTAAGTCCGCCTTTTGTACTTTATTGTATATTGTGCAATAAATAATTAAATAAATAAATAAATAATTTTCAAAATAAACCTTTTTATTATTATTAAACATTAAAGTGTGTATTGTAAAAATATATAGATACATGTCAACTGTTACGATACTCAGATAATACTATTGTGTTTCCAAAGATTTATTTTGTGTCTGCAAAATCGGTAGAACGATTTAATAAAATTGTACATATGTAATAATCATTTTACTTTAGGTTTGATTTTCAATTCAATTGTTTCCATAATGGTGTACATCTTATAATGAAATAATTAATTTATCTACGTTTCATATATGAAGTCACAAAATACCATTGGATAAAACAACTTTTAAACTTAAATTTAAGAGAATAAAGTCAAATTTCACTAAGTAGTACCTGAAATTAAAATTAGAAACAATAAAGGTTTATCTCAAATGTACATTTAACACAATCGTTCGCCAATTTACAAACCTTGATACAGATAATTGCGATCATCGAATATTCTATACAAAGTGCAGTGTAATCGGAGCAAAATAGTTTACCAAACAGAATTAGTAACAAGATGTAACTGCGATGTGAATTTGAAATAAACTTCAAAGGTTATTCATATATGTTTTACTACTATTATTGTTCAATATACTTAATAATTAAAACTATATGGCTTCTCGATATACATAGATATCGATATAAATTTGTTTCTTGATCGATTCTCAGATGACTGTTAAAAACAACTTTTAAAACCCCAGGGCGCTTATATTCTTGCGATACATTTTCTATAAAAAAAACAACATACTATCGTAATATCTGACGATAATGGAAAATATAAACATTTAGAGAGAGATAAATTAGCAGAGTTGTATAAGCATACCTACTATTATAAATACTACCAGTGATAGATATACGTCCTTACAGACTAATACGTACCTAAAATATTGATATAGCAGATATATCAACGAAACTTAAAGCAAAAGCAATTTTAAGGGCAATCAATTTAACTAATAACCTTGATGTTTTTTGCTGGATAACGTCCTAAAAAAAAAGTTTTATTATTTCAAAACAAGTTATGAAAGCATCAAAATTTATAATCAATATTGTAATTACGTAATAAAGTTTAGTGTAATTACGTACAAAATTGCGGGCAATGATTGGTTTATAGAAGATATAAGTAATATTGAATCTAACACCAGTCAGACAGTTGATGGTTTAGTTGATAGACAATCACTGCTATGCGCACTTAGAATTGTTTACTCGCTGTTACAATACCAAAGCTATATTATGTGTACATGGTAAATAGTTATTATAAGAAATATTAAATTAAAGTTACTGAAAAGACAGTTTTAAGGCATTCCAGTTCCGTTTTCGCGCCGTTTTCGCCGTTATTGTCAACCGGTGGACAGTTCTTCCGCCCCCCCTCTCGGACTGTCCTAGGGGTATTTTTCTTGTTTGGATTTTTAGCGTTTATCGACGTTCCCGGGCTTGGCTTGCTAGGCCATCGCCCTCGGTCGTCTTTTCAGAAGTCTGCTGTCTTCCCAGCTGCTAGCTTATTTTCCAGCATCAACTATCTTTCCAGCGTCATTCTGTCTCTCCGGGCTGTCAATTAAATAACATCTAAAGGAAGTTTAGTTTAAATAATATCTAAAAGAAGACGTAAATTTATCCTTCAATAATTTAAATATTCCGGTTTATAAAGTTGGTTTTCTAATCAAGTGCACTTACTCTTATTTATTCTATATCCCTAGCTTGGTATACATATCGAAGACAGGATTTGCTATGATTAACATTTCGTAATAAAGTTTCTTTAAGAGAAATTTATTTAAATAAATTATTCAGTAATAAGCTAGCACTTCAAAACATTACCAACTTTTATAATTTGACACTTGTACATTACTTTGACATGGGAACTACAAGTGTCAAATTAAAAAGAAACTTCAGGGCTTTTCTTTTGGAAATTATAATGACGATTCATAAAGTGAACGGTAAGGAAAGAAATATCAGAATTCAATCACAATTTAAAGACAGAAAACATGTATAGAGAAACTCACAATTCACCATTTTATGTCTGATAAATATTTTTATTTATCTATTAACAATAATAACAATATATTTATTTTTTGGTCATCAAACATGTAAAATAATTAGGGACTATTTATATTTTATGTTGATGTTTGAGGAGCTTTTGAAATTATTTAAAAGTAGGAATGGTATTCGTTTTTTTACTAATTTATGAAGTAGGCTTATTAAATTAAATTACTGAGAATATTTGCGCTCATAGCTGGTAATATTTATATAGGTTTGATCACAAATATTATTATTACCATATTACACATCAATGAAATAAAACTATTTTAACGGATTTAAATCGCGTAGTTAAATTTTTAATTTAACCCGACGCGACGTGTCGAATGCTTTGCAATAATTGTGTTTATGCTAAGACGAGAGGAAGGTGTCTGTTGTTGTTAAGTCAGTTAATTAGTCATCTACCTCCATTGGTTTCTAAGTTTCCTGGCGTATAAATCACGATTCACAGAGAACGCACAAACAGTATCTTGGGGTCTCACAGTGCGATCACTGACGCTTACAATAAAATTTAAAATTTAATTAAACGAGAGCTAAATCCGTAAAAATGTGTAGCACTAGTAAAAATCTTAAAAAATACGGTACATTTATGTTCTCATTAATCATAACGTAAACAGGATATACATATACAATATACAATATACAATGTACAATATACATACACATACACAATATAGATACGCATTCACAATATACAAACACATACATAATATACATATTACAAATTTATCTTGAATTCTTTGGCTGTATCATTGTGTGTGTAGGTATGTGTGTGATTTTTGTGTGAACTCGCCGTGATGAATTTGAATAATCTCTATATAAGTAAATTCTTTGTCTTGAAATTAATGGTAAGGGAGATGTGTTCGTATACCTTACCCATAATTTCAAAACAAATAATTTTATATATCTATTTGTTTTCATTCATTCATTATTTATTGCCATACTTAAGTAAATATAACATGGAAAACATACGTATATGTATGACTAAGATTATCATTTCTATGAGTAATTGAAATACAATATAAAACGTACACTAAATATTTGTGTAAAGACCCTTTCTCCCGACCAGTATCATTTCTATTTTTTTAAAAAACTACAATCATTATCTCTTATCCATTCTCTCTTAAGAAATAATACGGTTTTAATGTGAAGTAAATATATTATAAGAACTAACACTTATTGTACTAACAATTCTTAGATATTAATAGAATCACCACATATAATTAATTGTATACGTAAATTTGATAGTTTAATTAAAACCTCATATACAATTTTATCAAATTGTTCAAAGAGAGGACGTTGCCCTATGAACGCTCACAATAATAAGTTTCTCTTATTCCACTGAGGCCAGTTCAATTGTCTCACCTTGCATTTACGTTCTTTAGGTTTTATCTGTTTATTTTATAGAATAAAAGAGCCTCCAGGTAATTAACTGTGTTGAATTAACTACCAACTGTTAGTGCTTAGTAACAAAAATATATTATTGTTGAAAATATTTTCAAACAATTCTACACTTAATATTATGATGCTCCAGGTTAACAATATTAATTTTTTGTATAAAATTATTGTACATTTAAATGTTATTTATTTGGCTAGATGATATCTCTCTTAATAAAAGCTTAAACTAACATTGTTGCTAACTATGCACTTCTCAATAGAAGCGGTTTGTATCGAAATAAATTATCATTAGAAGAATTATCAATTAGAAGCCAAATTAGTTAGAGTAAATAAGGATAGATAACAAATCAGTAAATAAATCTAATATCTAATGCCGAGATAATTGCTAAATTTCATTAAATTGCCAAATCATATCGTCATTAATGTGGTCTTTTACAGTTTTAAAACTTTTTTTTTTGTTAGTGATATATTTATTTAAGGCTTTACTGGGGGATTATATAAAAAAAGTATAATAAGTCAAATTTTGCATAAATATTGAAGTATTTTGGTAGCGATCGTTGCATCATTCTCTAAATATTCGGCGATATTGTAGCATCTGTTAACACACTAACATTTCTTGTTTATTTTTTTTAATTTGTTAAAGCTATAAAAAAGGTATACATTAATTGATAAACGATTTACTAACATTTTCAGTCAATTAAAAGGTAACATGAGATTGTGATGTTCCTTGTTTTTATTTTTAACTTTTTTGTTTACTTACAATGATTTATGACCTATTTAGGGTTTGTTTTTAGTTGCTTTCCTTAAGAAATTTTAATTTCATGTATTAATAAAATGTATATTTTTTAACTTCATTTAATGTCATTTATAAAAGAAAATCATTAAAAAAAATTAACACGTTTTATTAGCTATGAAAATAAATATTCGTAGGTACGAAAATTTAATTAACTGAAACAAGGACAAAACAAGCTTATAATGACAATCGTTCATTCATGAACATAAGCTTAAACGCTGCTCGAAATAGGCGAGAAAATGATAATAGGGTTGCTACAAGGACTTTTAATAGACATTAGGAAGGTAAGGTGTGAAGCAACACAAGGATGAAATAATGTTCACTTCATAGGATACATAAATTAAAACAGTAATTGGACATTTAAGTTTTATATTTACCGTCAGATATTTGTTTGCTAAGGTGCCTATGTCCTGTCAATGTCATGTCAATGACTGTTAAAGACCTGTGTGAAGTGAGAGAAATAAATTATGTTTCCTAATCGTTTTGTAAGACTCCAAATGCACCTCGTATGGTAATATATTATTTAGGTTATTATTATCAGCGTAAAGCAATGTTAATATTATCACATATATTAAATAATAAGTACAATGAAATAGAAAAAATGTCCATATTTGTAATGCAATGAGAATGATAATTGTCAAAAAAATATGAACGAAAGATTACAAATCGTCCGAAAAAACATTTATTTAATCACCTAAAACTTGATAGAACTTATTGATATTGTAACAACGTTTTGACAAATCTTTTATCTGCAAACAACCCTGTACAATATCAATGAGCAAATGCTTGTGTTATTCCAACTTGCACTTATTTGTCTTATTCGGGTTTGTTGTCCTATATTCTGTGATTGCGAACGTAACAGTGTTTATTTTTTTTATCTGAGTCATACAGTAATCAAATACCTCAGGGGAGCTTTGCTATTAGTAGAATATCTTAAATTTGTAACCACTCATGAAACATTTTTGTATTGTTAGAAGCAACGAAAACATGAAAATCACTCTGCAAGTCATGAAAATAACTTAAATTATAATATAATTGACGAGAATAGTTTGTACATATTATAGTTGTATTTAAACTTGCACGTTTTACTTGTTATCCTTGTGTAATTTGAATTTGAATTTGAATTGTCAAGCATTTAATAAAATGTACTAGGTTGACAGCCATTCTGACTGTTAGGTGAGCACGCAGATCCAATGACTTTATTCGTACATATTAAGAAATTTAATTTTTTGGTCAATATATTCCTCAAATACACATGACGGATAACAATTTTTTTTTTGTTCATCGATGATAATGTTGCTATCAAATAAAAACCCTATGACAATTGTTTAAATAGTTTTTATCTATGTTTTATTTAAATAGTAATAGTCGTCTCCAAGATATTGACGTTTTATTCGTGCGGGGGAGAGGTTCTTACGCAATAATTAGCTGTTTGCGGCCAAACGCGTGGACGGATTTGAATGCGGTTTTATTTAATCGAAAGCTATGCTCATTGAGATGTTTCCTATTCATGTTTGATTGAAATAGAAATAGTCGTCTTCAAGATATTGACGTTTTATTCGTGCGGGGGAGAGGTTCTTATGCAATAATTAGCTGTTTGCGGCCAAACGCGTGGACGGAATTGAATGCGGTTTTGTTTAATCGAAAGCTATGGTCGTCGAGATGGTTCTTATCCATGTTTGATTGAAATAAAAATAGTCGTCTTCAAGATATTGACGTTTTATTCGTGCGGAGAAGAGGTTCTTATGCAATAATTAGCTGTTCCTAGCGGTGTCGCCAAAAGGATGAAGGCCAAAAGATTTTTACACTTACGTACTGAGGTAAAGTACTTTATTAGGGATAGCTGTTGCCCGTGACTGCGTCTACGGAGACTGTAAAAATATATTTATATGGCTTATGATCGTAGTCATAAAGAATCACGGGCAACAGCTAGTGATAATAAAAGATCCCTTCATAGTGTTATTAGTGATTGTAAATCATGTTAATTATAAATGTTTATAATTATTAATATTCGTATATACTATATATGAAACCTACCTACCTACCCATATGAAAACATCTTGAATCATGTTACTTAATACATTTATAATTTATTACATTGTCGAAACTTTCACGTGGATCCTTATTTTAGTACATTAAATATAATATATATTGCTCTTAATAAATATAGCCTATGTACCTACATCATAATATAGGATTCTAATGCTAAAAGATTTTTTTTTAAATCGGTCCTGTAGTTTCGGAGCCTATTCAATTCAAAGAAACAAACAAATCTTTCCTACTTAAACAATTGAATTTTTTTTTAGGTTCATTTAGTACAATTCAGAAATTAGTAACAAGTTTAAAAAGCAGAAAAAAAAATAAATTAAAATTTAAAAAACCCCCGATACAAAAAGACCTCTAAAAAGAGTAAAAATAATATTCTTATGTACTTATTGAACTCGTTGCGTCGGGGGACCGTTTAATAAAGGAAGAAATTAAAATGCAAGTAAGTTAACAAGGCAAATAAAGAAATTACAAAATCGAATCGTATGGTCTAAGTCCTCAATGATTAACTTCGTAATATATATACACACAAAATAAATAAATAAATAAATACACTATCAACGTACGTACAACAGTCTCCCGACGCAACGAGTTCAATAAGTACATAAGAATATTATTTTTACTCTTTTTAGAGGTCTTTTTGTATCGGGGGTTTTTTAAATTTTTAATTTAATTTTTATACTTCTGTATTCCCATTGTACCATACTTCGATAAGCCGTAGATGTGCATGTCCTCCAAAAAATATATAAAACTTTTTAACCCCCGTCCCAAAAAGAGGGGTGTTATAAGTTTGACCTGTGTATCTGTGTGTCTGTGTATCTGTTTATGGGTGTATCTGCATGTCTGTATGTGGCATTGTAGCAGCTAAAGGAGTGGACGGATTTGATTGCGGTTATTTTGAATAAATAGCCTGGTTTATCGAGATGGTTTTTAGCTATGCTTGGTCTAAATAAAAGCAGTCATCTCCAAGATATTGAGCTTTTATTCGTGATACTTTAAGGTTCTCAATATTGATAGTAAATACTTCAAAATAGAAAAGTTGAGTATTTGTAGGTTAATTTAGATAATAGAAATTAATAACATAACTTAAAAGAGCACAAAAATTTTAAATTTAAAAACTCCCTATATAAACTTCGTAAAAAAGACACCATAATCAACATAATGTGTATAAAGATCCCCCGACGTAACGACTTCAGTAAGTCCAGAATAATATTATTTTTATTCTTTTTAGAGGTCTTTTTGTATCAGGGGTTTTTTTAATTATTTTTTTTTATTTTTCTGCTTTTAAAGTTCATGAACTAATACATGTACATTACTTTAAATATCTTGTTTTAATTATAGTACCAAATGAACACACGGACATACAAATTTTCACCTGCTTAAGTATTTCTACCAATATTGCGTAAGAACCTTTCACCCGCATCAATAAAACCTCAATATCTTGGAGACGACTGTTTCTATTTAGACCAAACATAGCCAAGAACCATCTCAATCAGACTTTTGATTTAAAAAAACCGCATTCAAATCCGTCCACGCGTTTGGCGTCTACATTGCCATAGACAGACACACAGATACACAGATTGAGAGGTCAAACTTATAACACCCATCTTTTTGACTCGGGGGTTAATAATAAGATGTTCTTATTAATATTCTTCACTTTAAAATGAGAGATAAATAGCTGGTCTCGTGAATTTTATTGACGCTAACGACTGCCGAAACAACTTTAAGAATACCATTATCTTTTATGAAGACAATTAATCACTTCCACTGATCACTGTAGAAAACTTGAAGACTCTTACTAAATAATTTATTTAATTGTAAGTAAAACTACTAGCATAAAATAAAATCAGCTGTTAAGAAAAAAGAGTATTCTATAAACTTAAAGTAAGTTTTTATTGTCTTGATATATAAAACTCATTATTACTTCAAAACAACTTTAAAAATATTGTCTTTGCTCTATATATTTTATTACGTAAATATTTAAACTGATCCTATTGGTCATTTAATCGGTCTGAATGATGGTAATGCAAGAATCGATTATATAAATTAAACTTATGTATCATATTGTAAATTATCATTCGCGTCATCAAAAACATGTCCTTAGGTACTCTCGCAACATACAATTTATTTCCAATACCGATAACTAGTTAAATCATGATTCAATAATATTTTTAATTTAGTTAACATTCTATTAAATATTCATTTATTTTGAATTGTCATTATAGGTATTAGGTTAATATAATACGTAATAGGTACTTTTATTGTGATATTTATTTGGATTTGACAAACTATCACAAGCACTTAAGATATAAAATTATAATATTTACCATAAATGTGTGAAATAGAATTGTTAAAAATATATTTAGGAATTTGAAATCATACTTTTACTATTATATTGTTATTATATGACATTTAATGATTTTTAAGGTTGTGAATATGACCTAACTCTAGAAGCTTCTGTTGACGCTTCTGTCCGTTTTATTTCGTTTTAGATATGGATTTAATTTTGAATTTAATTTTTTTCAATGGCCACTTTCAACGTAATCTATATCAGACAGCTGGCAAGATAAGTGATTTTTAGACTTACATTGTTTACTTTTCGTACTTACATCATATATTATGATGTATTTAATGTTAAATCGTGAGTGGATATTTTGTTATAATGAGTTATTAGTAATAGTGTCTACACACAGTCATGTACCGGGAGTCATTTTGTCATTATTTTCTTAGTTTTTTTCTTCTTTAAACTTATCCAGATATTTTATTAATATATTATTATTCTGTATTGTGAAGTAGCTTGATTAAATACCGTATACTATATTATTTTAGTTTTCTTTACTTGAAGAATCTTATAAAATCTAACACGTGCTAAAACTACTGTGAATATGTTATAGTTATTTTGGTAAACATAAAATATTCTAATATGTTAATATTTGGTAGTAATAGAATATAGAGATTTATTTGTGTTTTCCCTCAAGACGGCTCTAGATATTCTAACGTGTCTTTGGATAAGCGATAAGCCGTCGAATAAGGTTTTTGTCACCAAAATTCCATTTTTTAGCTCCTTTAATTAACAGAATATATATGAAATACTCTTGGCGTGTTTTGACATTTTACTGTAATAAGGTAGATTAAACAATATGGTTTGGCCTAAAATTTAGATGATCCTGGGCATAACAATGAGTCACCCAATCACATTCCATCTTTGTAAGCTATTCTGCTGTTCACTGGAATATCTTTACTAAGATTAACGTAACGTCTACCAACGTATTGTAGGGAGATATCTCCCTATCATAATAACAACAATATTAAGATGGATTCGTTTATTTTAGCTTTCTGAATCTAAAGTCTCTTATACAGGCTTCAAGATTGAAGTTTCTTTTTATGAATTAATCAGAAAATTTAAATTAATATATTGTCATCTTTAATATGTTTGGTATTATAACTCTTCTCGAGGAAATAGTACGTGGTTCATAAAAGTGCGCACTGCATCTGTAGCGCCGCGCGTATAGACTTTATGAAATAGCATTTCTATACTGCTTTATGACATAACTATATCGAATCGTACCTCTTGAGATTAAAACTTGAAATTTATTTTTCTAGTTCTTGACTATATTTGTTGTTAATAATCAAAACTGAAAGTTCTACACCCTATAATTTGTGTACTAGTTTTTGACAAATATTGATCAAATTATTTTTGACAATATTTATTAAATCTTTTCGATAAAAAAAACAGTTTGTTTTGTTTGTTCTATATTGTTTCTATGTTATATTTTAATGCCTATTTATTATATAATTACTACCAAGAAAATAGCAATTCTATTTTTAATAGTTGTTTAAAAAAAAGAAAGTAATTAAAGATGATATAAAAAACATATCTCAGGTGTAATTAAATAGAGTTGAATATAATAATACGTGTGTATTGTAATGTAAAATAAAACTAATCTAATTGCTAATTATTTTTGTTAGACTTAAAACGTCAAAATAATACTATATTATTTGATTTTCTACCCAAATGTTGGATTTGCTTTTTAAATTTGTCTAATATATAAAATCAACATATTTAATGTTTATCCGTCATTCACGCAACATATAACTCCTAAATAGAATTGTTTGAAATATCTGGATAAATAAAACATGATCAATAAGAAGAAGCACCTTTCTACACTAGAGAACTGTTAGGCACTTCCGCAGTTTGTTACATTAGTACGTTAGAAGACTGGTTGACATAGAAAATATAGGGTTTGGTTCAAATTTTAAAAATATTACTTGGTAAAAGTTTATGAAATGTATTTTTTTAGTACGCGCAAGCCATGCAATTGATGGACCATTTGCCATGGGTCATTTCACAGGCGTTGGGAAAAACAATAACTCAGCTTCACGGTCACCCACCAGCAACAGGGTGACTATCGAATGTAACGTTTTATTACAGTACAGTAAAAACTTCACCAAAGTCTTTGAAAATAATCCCTTAAAATAGGTAAATTGTTTCTTTATTTATTTAGTAAATTGATATATTCTAGCAATAACATTCAAATTATTCGTATTTAATATCTTCAAAACTTCAAACGTGGACATTCATTAGAAACACTAATAATGTCCACTTTTGAAGTTTTGAAGATATTAAATAACTATTTTAAGGGATTATTTTCAAAGACTTTGGTACAGATATATTGGTGACAATAACAACAATTATTGTCACCAATATATATTTGTACTATATATTGGTGACAATAATTGTTGAACCAGGCTTGTCATTTGCATAATTATTTTACGGACTAATATTTTTTTTTTCACACAAAAATCACGTTTTTCTATATGTTGGCCGAAAATTAATCGACTTGAACTGAGTTTATAGCGACTTATTCCCAACACATCAATATGGTATCAACATAATGAATCACAAAATACATTTCACAATATTATTTTATTAATTATACCAAATATTAATATTTTCATTAAATAATTATATTTTAATTAAATTTATTTTAATACTAAGCTAAAAAACGAACTTATAGGGTTTATAATAACAGTGTATGAAGAATAAAGACTAATTTTGATTTAGGTACCTTGGGCAAATTATTATAAATAAAATGATTATATGCCCTAAGTATAGCAATTTTTTAATATATGCCATATTATATTTCCCCTCAATTGCCCAATTTAGTATTTTATACTTAAATCTTTTTATCTAAATTTTTTCAGAGATTATTCTTAGCATATTTTTATGGTAAAAATTCGGTTTCTTTATTTTCTATTTCGACGTAGAAAAAAGTATTTATTAACTGTCTACCTCTTTCGTGTCTCTTTTCGTATTTATAAAAGATAAATTATTTATAGTACAAAAGATTATAATGTAATTACATATAGCAATATTAATATAATTTGTAATAAATCCAAGCAAATTATTATTAAGGTTATGTTTTGCTAGATCTCATTGTTTTTCTATTGGCAGTTGGGTAAGAATTAGGAACCAACTTCCGGTGAATTCTATTTCTATCTACAGATATACAGATTTATACATTTTTTCATACTTTAGAAGCTAAAGTATTTTTTAAAGTATTTAACCGAAATAACAATAATAACGTATGAAAAAATATGTTTTATTGTAGACGGGAGACCATTTTCTGATTTCTTAATAAATAAACATCAATCACACAAGAATTTCTGGAAATGGGAATAGGACATTTAGTTTTAAAGGATTCATACATTAAAACAAAATTTGTATTGATTTGTATAAAATGAAATATTTTACACGACATGAAGTTGTTAACAACAGCTAGTTTATTATAATTATATAATGTATTGGGAATCACTAATTTAATTAAACTGAAAAAGGAATATTAATATATAAAATTATTAATTAAAACATTATAATTTTAAAAAATACCAAAGTTTCAGATTTTTTCTTCGGAAGTTTTATAAACTTTTTAATTCAAAGGATAATTACTTTTGACATCGTTTGAACTTTTTTAAGTGTAAGTGTTTGGACTTTTTTAATGAATAAAATGGTCCTTTTTACATGTTGAATATTTGTTTTTAAGAAATATTAGTAAAACGAGTAATATTAAAAATGTTTTGCTAAGAAATACTTTACTTCCTTTATAGAGTAAGTTGAAAAACTTAAAACTAACAAAACAAACAAACGTTAAACTATTTACTACTAGTAAAAAAAATGCTATGATATACACTACATTATAAAAAAAGGAATCTTAAAAAAACATTTACATTCTTTCGATAGAGTTTTTCTTGTTGTAACCATGACAAACTTTTAATATTTTAAGTAAACATCACATAAAATGCAAATAAATTATTTCTTATAGTTTAACAACCTGTAAATAAACATATTCTGATCTCGTACCAAGATCCCATGATAGGTGATTATAGGTATTATCCCAAAATCACGCACATATCAATTCACTAAGCCTATGTCTCTTCAAAAATGTCGCAGTTTCGTAATGTTTCGTAATTCGTAATGAATTATGATTAAAAGCAGATAAAGAAATGTAATTATATTAAAATTTATTTCTCAAAAATCGTAACACAAAAATATTGATGTTGTAATGTCCTATCAGTTTAAAATATGATATAAATAGATACATAGATACAATACAAATAGGCTTTTTAGTCAAATATATTTTTACAAGAATGCTTCCACTCAGACAACCTCAAGTATTAGATCTCTTTTACTGCATAGAATCACCAATGACAGTCGTTCTATTCTTTAAAACACTGCTCACAAACACACTAAACTGTTTACTATTTGAACTCTTTACTATCACTGTTACACTTTATTATACTAGTTCTGTTACATAACTTAGTCTCTCGATCACAGACTGCCTTCTCTTAGCTGGGAGACGATTTATATATTTACTACTTTTAATCAAATTAGTATCAAAGTCAGTATCAAATCAAAGTATTATATATTTACTACTTTTAATCAAATTATTTATTTAGTCAATTAGACTTCTATACACACTTTACATGTTTTAGTCATACCATCAACTGATATCTTTATTTTTTTATCAAAATCTACCCTCCAATTACACGAAAGCTAACACAAGTTCAAAAATCAATTCAAATCCAAGTATTAGATGACCAACTATACTAGGATTTCACAAAGGGTTTGCAGTAATCTGATTCCAGTGTTTCAATTCTACTGAAGATCTATCTGTTTGCTTTAGGGCCACTACAATGCTTGTGTTTCGATTCACGACATACTAGTTTCAATTAGTGAATCTCAATTAAATCTGAGTGATAATATTTCATTTAAAAATAAACGTCGAAATCAATAGGGGAGAGTTTTTAAGGAAAACGTTATCTACACAGGATGTTCCTTGTTAGAGTCAATAATAATAAAATTATTAAAAAGTCTTCATTTAATTGAAAATTATTAAGGATTTTAAAATATTTAACGAAATTGATGTAAAAAATTATCGTCAGGTCAAATTGATCTGTACCACACGCAATTTAATTATATTCCTTTCAGTAGTTATTGGTTCATCCAACAGACAAACAAACAGATAAAAAACCATTGATGCTAATAGTCAAGTACTAAATACTTTTTCCAGTTTTTCCTTTGCAATTCTACACCATTATTTTTTAGTTACATGCTCATAAATATTAAGTGACAATTCTCATTTATTATTTTGGTCCCATAATTGAATTTGTAAAATTCTAGCAGAAATTAGCTACTCTGCTGGTAGACCTGCCATAATAACAAGCCAATACTGGATAAACAATAGTATGCAGAACTTTTTTTGAGTTAAACAATCTATCTTAACTTGCAAGGTTTTCAAGTTCAAAATAATCAAGCTTGTTTTTCGTAAACCGTAATAAAATGTTTCACATCTCTTCTACAACTTTATAAACTGCGTCTGGGGGGGTAAAGTTAAATTGATAAACTATTATCAGTTAAATAGCCCTACAAAACAGAATATCCTACGTATCAGAAATTCTGACCTGATTAATGAAGTCTCTCGTTTATTGATAGATATGTAATTGAGAATACTTGGATTTGGACTTCACATTGCAACTAATTTGCTATTTTGACCTAACTTAAGTAAGTAAATAAAGTTTACTAAAATAACTTTATCTAAAAGTGTAATTATTATAAACATCAATTTAAAAATTTCTTTATAAGTTCTTACCGGCATGTTTTTCTTTATTCTCAAAAAACCTCATCCAACAAAAACTTGTTTTAAATAGTCATGTGAAATGCAACCTTCTGTACAACCTCATGTACATGTAATTCAATGTTGAATTCAATAAAGCGTCCATGATTAAAATACAATACTGTGGATTAATCTTGCAAACTTACGGCTTAATAGATGGCAATGCATAGATTTGCTTATTTGTATCTGCCTTCCTGGGGTTATTGGGGTTTTAAAATATTAATAAAAAATTAATATTGTATCTCGTTTACATTCATATCAAGTAAGTGATTAAGTTCAAAAACAAAACATAAGTCGGAGAGTAAAGAGATTCATTGCAGTGTTCACAACTTAACCTAATTATTAAAAAGGTCATTTTTTATGTTGGTGGTTGTTGGTGGTTGGTTGGTTTCAGAGACTTTAGGTGGAATAAAAATATAAACAACAGCAGTAGGTCCTAAATATTTTTTGATCCAAGGAAAATCACATTTTTTTCTCATACTGTTTTGTCAAACCATGTCTTTTCAGTCTGTCTCTCTTGAGGCTGAGATAAGACTAATTGTAGGTTGGTTCCTTAGAACTCCATAATCCACCTTTTTGTTGCTAATATAACTTAAATAAATTTAAAAAATGCACTATCATTGCATAATACCAAACCGTTAACAAACATCGCAGTACGTTCTTGCAGATAGAGTGAAGGGAGCTTTATATTTTTTTTTATTATTTAGGATATGGATTTCCTCGTACCACTTAAAAAATGTGTAATGAAATGTGTATTGACTAAATGTCAAATGAAAATATTTTCATCTATTTTTCAATAGAAGAGAAGTGTTCTTGCCTAATAGATTAGTTAATTTATTCACATAGCATAATTAACCGTTCAATAAATATAAGTTTTGATTTGACGGGACACACATTTGGTGCATAGTTGTCTTCATTAAACAACCTCAAATGCTTTGGCGAAGCCAACTTTTTATTTATTTATTTTGCGTTTTGACGCAGTGAATTTTTTCAGCTCAAAGTCATCCCTTTCTCTTTGAGCCATACAATATCCTTATGTGATACTATACGAACCTAGTCTACTATATCTACTAGTATTTGGAGTTTTACTATATTTTACTAAATTATTCATAGGTAGAATACGTATATACGTTGGAGATTTTTTATTATTTCAATAGATTATTTTAGTAACTTATTCCCTAATTTCACGTAAAATTTTTATATGATTTTGAATCATAATGAGAATATTTTAAAATACACAGGAAGTCCATAATATTTATTTTTTTAAGTTTAAACTAATCATAAATTTAAACTCCACATTAAAAAATCATTAAAAATCTCAAAACTAAAGTAAAAAAGTAAGTTGTAAAGTTGAATGAACTAAAACATTATTCATGACCTTCTAACTATTCTAGTTAGAGTAAGGAAATCTCAATATATCACAAAATTACAGACAAATTATTTTCTCCTACCTACATTGTAAATACATTATATATTAAATTAATCAATGAAGATAGATGAATTTAATTGTATAAGTAAAAGGAAATATGGATACTTAGACGTAGTTTTATATACTAATTCTTAATGTACAGTATTTAGAGTGTTTGTGTGTGTGTATGTATATGTGTACTGTTAGTTAATGCTCGAGGATAAAAAATAACCAGCGTTAAACATAAGGGCGAGATTGATTTTATAGTTACCTTATCTTATCTTACCCTTGCGTAATTTTTCCTTTTTGTTCCGCTGACTTTCATAACGTAAGTGAAAAAAAAAGTTTCATTGGTAACAGTTGGTTTTGTAATAGTAATAATTAGTCGATTTGTACATTTTCACCGTAACCATTAATTGTTTATAATAACTAATACTAATTTAAAGAAAAAGGTAATTAGTATACAATATTAATATCCACATTGATACAAAAACGGTGAAAATTAGATTATTTGATAAATTAAGTATTTAGATTAAGTAAAATTAAGTATTTGATTTAACATTTTCTGCGCATTTGAAATATCATAGAATTCATTCGAGTTCAATTTAGTCCTAACGGTGAGTTTAACTATTCAATATTTTGTGTGGCTTCTAAGACCATTGTGGTCTTCAGGTAGTGCGAGTGCTAGTACAGAATAAGTGCCAGTATGCCAGTGCAAAGTTTGTAGTGTTTCTATAACTGACCCAGAACTGTGAACTGTTAATCCTAAGAACTTCTTTTGACCCAGGATGAGGGTATAAATATTCTGACAGGAGTTATTGTTAAAAATGATGTTGGTAGTTCATTTCCCAATTTTAGTATTTATTTAAATTACTTAGAAGACAAAAAAAATGACTTATCTGCACTTTGATGTTTGATTATTGTGAAAGTGGGAAAATATGTGTTACTGTAAACAAGAATCGTATTTACGTAAATGATATCGTTCAAGCTACTATAAAATAAATAATAATATAGTGTAATTAATAAGTAGTTTATAAGATATTTATATATATTAATTATAAATATCACTGGCTCTAATAAAGATATTACAATAATATTTCATATAGGTATATTTGGTAATCAAATAAAGTAATTCTTATTAATAAATATAACAAGTGCAGCTTATTAGCTGTAACACTATTGTGTTATTTGGAAAAGAACTATTATTTGAACACTAGTGTAACGGGTTATAACCGGTACATTGCTAATCTCATATAGGTTCATTATTACGATATATATATTGGTTCAATCTGTTGTGCTTTATACAAATGTGGTTTTTAATATTGAAGATTCGTAACACATTGTAATAATAATTTTAATTCTATGCTTAATATAATATTCTATATTATTAATGCTAATTGCCTTTTCCTTAAGTGTGTTTGCATTTGCTAATTTGCATATTATTATATTCTTGTTCACTTAAGTTGTATGCGATTGTTATGTAAAGTATGTATGCGATTGTTATGTAGGTTTAACCCGGCGCTAATTAAGTGCAAATAATTACTAGGACGATGAGGCCCGTACATTATGATCCGAATTTAATCGATAACTTATCTACACCTTCATTAATATCGATAATTAATGATTTATCTATTCTAAATCGAAAATCGCTCTCGTTAAAGATATTTAAGAACTATCTTCTTAGGTTTTGCTTACTTTGAATGTTATTGTAATTAGCAAATTTAGGTATCTTAAAATTTATTACTAATTTAGAGTACGTGTTCATGTATACGCACACTATATGACGTATGATATTTGTTAACTGTAGGTGTTAGTAATCCTGGATTAGATCTAGATTAAATTACTTTTTATTTTACTTATTTATAGTTGTTTTTACAATTATTTTATTTATTATTATTGTTTTCATTTTTATAAACAAATAATATCTCGTATATAATGTTTAAACATTTTGACGTTTCCAAACGTGTTATATTTTTTTAGTAATGAGACAGTTTGACTGGCAAAAAAAAAATAATGGACAAGATTAAATATTTAACATTATAATTTTCAAACCTATGTCCCCTCTTAAATAACATTATGGTTCATAATCATACACCAGGGTGTCTTCTAAGATATGTCTGATGTCATCTTTTATTAACAAGGAAAGCTAAGGGCTTATAGCCAATCCTTGATGTAGGCCTACTGAGATAATGAAATGGTCGTTGTTACGAGAAGCCGTTCTGACATGGATGCTAAAGTGACTATATAAGCAGATTCAATCATTTGAACTTACACAAACTAAGCTTAATCCAAAAAATCTTTTCAAATACGTCAAAAACTTTAGTGTAATGAAGACATTGTAATCCATCTATCTTTTTTCAAAACACTAATAATTTACTTACGTTTTCACGTCGGTAGCACTGACTCAATATTATCGAATAGCAGTTGAGGCAGATTAAAAGCAGTCATTGGGTAGTTACTTTGCATAATTATAATATTTAACAATAATAAAAAAGGTTGTACCATAAGTCATAACACATAACATGTATCCGTATTTCTATGCCAATATTAATAACTATTAAAAAATAAATTGAACTTATTACAGTTATCGGATATACGATATGACGTTTGTTGAGGGCGGTGTACAGTTAATTCTTACTTGTTTTCCATATTATGCAATAAAAACGTTTTTATTTATTTAAAAAAGTTTTATATACATATTTTGCATATGAAGGTCCCTTTATATATTTTTTTAAAAGACGTTTCTGAATCCAATTTCATTTATTCTAAAAAAAATAATTTTGCAATATCCTGCTAATTTGCTTGTAAAGATATTAGTCCGGGAGCCAGCGACCAATTTTCGTCATGAATTTCCTCCCGAGTGAAAATTTGTAAACTGCAATAGAAAGTTGTGTTATGAAGCTTGGTGGTCGTCAGCTGCGGCTCTGGTGGTGGAGAAGGCAGTGGCAGCCTCCCACGCACAAAGAAAAAAAAATTTTTTTTAGTCATTTCCTCCCATTCTAAAATTTCTTGAATAATAGTTTATCTAATATCCTGAAGGGAAAATAAAGTCAGCTGACCATAACATGGTGGATTATACGTCAGCTGGCCACCTGAATATGAAAAAAAATAAAAAAAATTCAATGATTTCCTCTCAACTAAAAATTTATCTGGTGACAGTTTATATGTTACTGTGAATGAAAATTAACATCAGCTGGCTGTATCTCGGTGGAAAGTTCGTCAGCTGGTTACTTGAAATGTGTAATGTAGCTGCATTTATCACCTACTGAATCTTATCAGCTGACGACTTTTCCCTTTACTTACAGCTAGCTGATTTGTTTTATTATTTACAAGAGTATATTAACTATTTTCTTAAAAATTTTCATCCAGGAGGAAATCACTTTTCTCAGGTTGTTTGGCAGTATATTTGATTTGATAATAAATATGCAGTTTAATAATGAAGGAAATATAGTTATAACTAAAGTTTAATTAATCAATAATTTATTGAAGCATAATTTTATAAATTAATGAAATTTTATTTTAATATAATGAATAAAAATACTAACAACGGTTATTCATTTTCGCTCTCGCTTTGGCTTGAGTCGCATCGACGCAGTTTTAGAATCATATAGAATGTAATTTAATTATAAAATACATTAATTTTAAGTATGTCTTATTTCCTTTTGCACCCTCTGCTGCGACCATATATAATTAATAATTAATTATTAATTAATTAATAATTAATTATTTGTAATTTATATTATTCTTACTTTTGATAACAGCGCACATATACACTTAATGCTTAAGTAAAAATTATATATGGGTGTTTCTCTACTAACGGGAAAGTTTTGCATGAAATTTGTCCGGCTCACTTTTTGTTTTAAAATAGGGTTTTAAATATATAGAATGAAAGCTAATAACAAGCGATTTTCAAGTCTATAAAAGGCTGGAAGATTACTCTGCTGTTTTCAATTTTAGAAGACTTCACACTGTCAGCGATTCATTCAACACAAAATTGAGTCGTTATCATAGACTATATAATTTTGTTTTATTTTTTCAAATTAACCAGAGGATTGTGTTCAAATATTTAGGACAACATTCAGGCGGTAATTTCGAATAATTATTATAACATTTACGTAGTGTTTGTTCAACATATATTGATTTTCAGTATATTTAGTTTAAAAATGTACTTTAAATTTATTACACGCACTTAAATATTATTTTAAAATTGGATTTAAAGTGAAGATTCTGGGATGGTTGGGATTAAAAGAAAAAAAGATATAAAACATTTACATGATCAACAGGTAGCCTCAAAGATACTGAAATGTACTATAGTTTTAGATATTTTCTTAAATAAAAAATATCCAAAACAATGTGCAAATTGCTTGGGACATCAATTTTCCCGTTAGTAGAGAAACACCCATATATATAATGTATATATGCTTACTGTAGAAGTTCTCAATAGTGTAATTCCCTAGTTGGAATACATTACACTAAATTATACTTTTTCTTACAATGAATTGTTAAAAAATTATAATCGAAGTAGTAGAAAGAAATAACATTCTACCCATATATTTACGTTAATGTTGAAGGTGTCTCTTCTGATGTCGTTAGACGTTAGACATTTTTATTTTTAATTATCCGTTACTATAATAACACTATGTTCGACTGACCAACTTAAACATGGAATCTTTCACTTTCCATTCGAGTCACATTATAATTTCAACTTACCCTCTCGTTAGTGTGTTTTACTGTTTTATTAGTGTGTTTATAAAATCTGGAGAGGGTAATTTGAATCTACAATCTAGCTACAATGTAAAAAGGGCTCATGTATTACTTTAATTTATATAAGAAAAAGAGATAAATAGAGAAAAGTGATTTCCTCCTGGATAATTTTTTTTAAGAAAATAGTTAATATACTCTTGTAAATAATAAAACAAATCAGCTAGCTCTACGTAAAGGGAAAAGTCGTCAGCTGATAAGATTCAGTAGGTGATAAATGCAGCTACATTACACATTTCAAGTAACCAGCTGACGAACTTTCCACCGAGATACAGCCAGCTGATGTTAATTTTCATTCACAGTAACATATAAACTATCACCAGATAAATTTTTAGTTGAGAGGAAATCATTGATTTTTTTTTATTTTTTTTCATATTCAGGTGGCCAGCTGACGTATAATCCACCATTTATGGTCAGCTGACTTTATTTTCCCTTCAGGATATTAGATAAACTATTATTCAAGAAATTTTAGAATGGGAGGAAATGACTAAAAAAAATTTTTTTTTCTTCGTGCGTGGGAGGCTGCCACTGCCTTCTCCACCACCGGAGTCGCAGCTGACGATCGCGAAGCTTCATAACACAACTTCCTATTGCAGTTTACAAATTTTCACTCGGGAGGAAATTGGTCATGAAAATCTGTTACTGGCTCCCGGACTATATAAGCTAGAATATTCAATAGAATAGTAGCACTATTTCCATGACTAATTGTCTCGATTTTATTATGTACATATTTTAATGATGTTACAAAATTTTATAGATTTTAAATTTTTATAACTGTATTTTTACAATATTCCATAAATGCGAATTTAAATATTGACATACTTTTTATTTTTTTTCTAAAATCTTTTGGTCTGATTGACTTGCAATCGTAATTATTTTTGGATGAAAAATTCCAGATAAGAAGTTTTTAACAAAACTAAAATCTAAAAAAGAAATTTGAATCGGATATAATCAGTCAAGAAGTCATATATGTATATTCTGTGACGCTATTTTAAAGCTGGCACACATTTTTTTACATTTTTTGTACCCAAATATCAAAAAGAATAGATGAATAAACTTTGAAGTGTATTTTAAGTGGTATCTATTTGTCACATGCATCTATGTATATCGTTTTATAAATTCCGTTTGGAAAACTATTTTGTCCCGTCTATATTTAGCTTTATATTGAATATTCGATGATCGCTTTATCTATATACAGGTTCATAGATTGGTCAAATGATAGAGTTTATAGGTATGCAGATAATATATATCTACTACTAAATAAATACAGAAAAACTATGATATTTTTAGTCGGCATGTCTGAAATGTGGAAGGACATAAAAAATATTTTGTATTCATTTACTTTATATTAGGATAGAAAAAAATATCTAACAACAAGCAAATAAATAAAACTGGTTAAATATCAATAAAAATCTAAGAATAAAATAATTTGTAATATGTATTGCCATAAAAGCTTATTTAATTTTAAAATAAATATATTTTTATATATTATATATAGGCAAAGATTTGAACACCTGATCTCTGGGAAAATATAACTGCTACCGCTACTTGCTTCTATAAGTATTAGTATTCTTTAGTATCATATGATAATATGACTGTCTTTATCGCAATAGTGGCTACATTTATTAGCCTTCTTTTAATAACTCTAACCAATGGCATCTTTTCATTGTTTATCTATACCTACTGTAAAGTTAAAAATATATTTGGCTGGTTATGATTTTCGAAAGAAAATCAATAAATACTTCTCCTCTCTATCATAAATTATGAGTGCGCATTAGTATGTATGTGTGTATTTATGTGTATAAATGTGTATGTATGTCGTCAGTATGTACATTTTATATAATATCTAATGTTATGCGTATGTTTGTGTGTGTAAATGTATGTATAATTATGTATGAATATATGTATATATGGTTGTGTTTATAAATTGTATATGTATATAATATTGTAAGTCTACTATGAAGTTAAAAAACAACAAATAAATTATTTGTGGTTTCTTTTTTCTGATTCTGTGTTTATGTTTTCTTATGTTATTAACCAGACCGCATTCATATTAATAAAAACTCTTTTTCGCCTTAGGATAACTAGAAGATATCTCTTAAAGAGATAAGTTAAGCCTTTGTACACTTTTTTCAATGTATATTTTTGTATTGTATTTTTATATGGTACAAAGATAAATACAATAAATAATAAATCGAATAATTATTTATATCAAGATGGAAATAGTTATCCATATACATATATGAAACCACAGTAACTAATATAGCTCAAATCCAAAACCGCAGAGTTTAAAACTTAAAATTATGTCAACAAAGAATCCGTTAAAATGTATATTTTAACAGAATTAACAAGAATTAACAATATGAGAAAAACCTCAAAGAGTTAAACCCCGATTTAGATAAGAAGCGTATTTAATACTTTAAATATGATTGTTTCATGTTCTAAGCGTTATCGCTAAAATTAATTATCACAAATTAATTTATTAAGCTTTTATTTCGTAACCTTAATTATTATAAAGTTATCTCTTAATATGTTGGAAGATGTAAATTTATTTTGATGTTAATTATAGAACGTAAACATATTTTCTTATTATTAGAATATCTACATATTAATATTTAAAAAAATTACGTTATTGCAGTCAGGCAGGTCTTAAGAAGTGTTAAGCAAGACAAGATAGAATAAAAAAATTAAAGGTAAGTTTTGACTGCTGATGTTTTGTTTATTTATTTATTTATAGAACAACCATTTTTTTTTTTTTTTTTTGTTTTTCTATACTGTTAGCCCTGTTGGCTATTACAGCGTCACCGGGGAGAACAACCAACAAAGCATACACTAAAACATCATGGAAAAGAAGAATTACAATTGTTTTATACATTTATATAGTTTAGCCTTACTTAAAGGCTGCCACGGCATGCATAAATAGTAGGTGTGACAAAACTAGTTATTTAATTAGCTATACAGAAAAAAAAACGAAATTAAATAAGACCGTCGTAAGTTTCACAATAATGAAATATAAACATTAAACAAAATAATAACAATATAAGATAAATATTAAAAATATAAAACTGGGAATGCAGCTGGTATGACTAAGGATTGCAATTATTTGCAATTTCCTTGTATAAAATTGATTTAAATTTATGTAAGGAGTTAGACATGTCAATATCAATTCCAGGCGAGCGTAAAAGGCGACTATATTGATCCTGAATTCTGTTAATAGTAGAAAAATGGCCTAATTTGGTTTTAAAACTTTTGGCACAAAACAACTGAAATTTAGATGACCGAGAAGATTTGTAAGTAATATCAAAATTAATTGTTTATTGTCTTATATAAGAATATGTGACCCTGAATCTTTCGACGATTTTCAAGGCTAAGAAACTTAAAATGTTTTAGGCGAAGATTGTATTTATTGAGTTTTTTAACCATACGGCACTTATAAGATGTAAAAGAAACCTTTTTTGAACAGATTCTAATCGGTGCTTATGTACTTCATAGCAAGGATTCCAAATCATGCTGCAATATTCTAGGTCAGACCTTACTAATGCATTAAGGATAGCAATTAGGCTGGAAAGGCATTTAAATTCTCTAGTGTTACGCAATACAAAACCCAGCAACTTGTTACCCTGAGTAGCCAATTTATCAATATGAATGTTAAAATTTTATTATCGATATATATATACCAAGATCGCGAATTACATCACTCTCGAGGATAATCTGATTATTAATTTGTAGTTATGATAGTAAGAAGCTTTTTTTACGGGAAAATGTACATGGTTGCACTTACGAGTATTAGCATTAAGTGACATCTTATTGTCAAAACATCAAATGGAGAAACGATCGAGATTTTCTTGCAGTTTAAAAGGATCCTGGTCTCACTTCACACGCTTAACAATTTTGAGAACGTCAGCATATAAATCTATGGTTGAGTGGACAATACAGGACTATAAAATTTCGTTTATAAAAATATTAAAAAACAATGGTCCTAGATGAGAGCCCTGGGGAACGCTCAGTAGCGGATTTAGGTTTGAGGACGCCTTAGGCCCGAGACGATACGGCGCCCTTTATCTTTTGTAACAGTATATATAAACATATATGTACATATATGTGTGTGTGTATAAAATAATTAAAATAATAACAATAATAATAAGAAATCTAAATCAGGTATAAATTAAACATATATTTTTTAACAACTTTTAAGACTTGCCTGATTAATTATTTTAACAAAGAAATTCTACCCTCAAAATGGTACTATGTTTCGATAGTAAGAGCGCAATAAAATAAACTTTAAAATTTGGTCTTGCAGTTTACAGAAAAACCAATCGATTTTAAATTTTAGCCATCTTAAAAATGTTGGCGCCCCTCAAAATTTGCCGCACTAGGCCCGGGCCTCACGGGCCTAAGCCTAAATCCGCTACTGGGAACGCCTGAAGGTATTAGATATAAGTTGGATGAGTAACCATTAACCACAACCTTTGATTAAGAAAGTATGATTCACACCAATCTAGCATGTTATCATAGATACCGAGAGCTGACAGCTTATGAATTAATATTTTGTGATCGATCTTGTCGAATGCTTTACTAAAATCTGTATATATTACATCAACCGGAATTCCTTGGCCTACAGAATTGCTGACATCCGTTACGAAGCAAGCTAAATTAGTACCAGTGGAACGGCCTATCAGGAAACCATACTGATCGGGCAGTAATAGTTGCTTCACATGCCATTAAAAAAAGGGATAAACCAAAGTTTCAAAGACTTTAGCGAATACCGACAAGATAGATATTGGTCTGTAGTTATTGGCGTTCGATTTGTTGCCCGATTTATAAAATGGTATAATTAGGGTGTCCTTCCAAACCTGAGGAAAAGTACTTATTCTCAATGATTTATTGTAAATAATCGACAACGGTTCCTCCAGAACTTCACAACATTTTATAGCAAATATAGATTGAATACCGTCAGGTCCTGGGCCTTTATTGGGGTCAATTCGGTTTAATGCATTTATAACCGAAGTTTCACAGATTTTCATTTAGTTTTGGGCATGTATTGACTGACATTGCGTTACATTAGCATTTGTGTCATCAGCAGGCGTATTATTATTTGTATTGTAAGCAGATAAAAAACACGAGGCAAAAATATTACAGATATCTGTTCGGTAGCTACCCTTTTTGTTTTCGAAATTTATAATTGACGGATACGTACTATAACTTTGGCGTTTTTGCTTTAAAAAATACAAAAAAAAATTTGGATTAGACTTTATACAAGATTCAATTGATTTTATATATTGAAAATAATTCATATGTGTTAGTTTAGAGACCCTTCCTTTTAGTAAACAGTATGAAATTCTATCAAGGAGATTTTTAAATTTGGAATAAAGAACACGATACTTATTTTTTTCATTTAATAAGCGAATAAGGTTTTTGCTATACCAGGCTGGAAACTAAAAACGTTTAACTTTAGTTACAGGTATGTGTTTTTCAATAATTCTATTAATAATATGATAAAAATAATTAACCGACCATTGAATCAATATGAGAACATTGGGAGAAAATTACCTGGCCAAGATATAGTGCTTAATTCATTGATGATTTTATCATAATCTGCTTTATACAATTTAAATTTAGGCTTTAGATTATGACCCAAAGTATTCTCCCTAATTTAATATTGAATTTATAGCTCAAGGGGGGGATGGTACAAGTCAACATTGCTTAATGGCCTATCAGACATTTTTATATCAATTACATTGATATCAGTCAACACAAGATCCAATATTTTGTTTTTATGATTATGAATAGAATTATGCTGATTCAAATTGTTTAATGAAATAAAATCTAGTAACGCTTGTTTATATACCCCAGTTCTAAGTAATGATGCGGTAAGAGATGAACTCAATGAACCAATCCATTCAATATTATTATTTTATTGATAAATATATAAAATCTTCATTAAAATGATTCTTAAATACCTTTCGGTACTTGTTTATGCTATTTCGTAAATATTATTTTCTTACATCTAAGTTTCATATAATTATATTTAATTACAAAATTTGTATAAGCAACGTTCGCATCCTTACCTATCCTTTAACCTATCTACATACATCAATCACCGCAAGAATCGAAGATGGCTCCATCTAGCGAAGTATATATTTCACTGCATGCAAAGGTATATAAGCCCTTACCCTCGCATCAAGAATATAGAAACCACAAGCTACGAACCCGCTTGGAGCTCATAAAGTCATTAGTTATCATCAAGTCATTACCGCGACTCCTATAGTCACTACGAACTCATTGCCGCAAGTATATAGAACCAGACCCATCCAGACAATACTATAGTTCCGTGTTTATGGTGTATATCTATTGTGATCAGTGCGCTTAGACTCCGGCAATCATCACAGGAAGAAGAACGACGAAGAAACCCCAGTAAGTCCTCCTTATACTTTTACCTATCCCGCGACGTTGCTTTCTTCTTATCTGAACTAGCTCATTCATAATAAAATAACTAGGAACCTAACCGCCACTGGCACTCGTCAGTAAAACGCTTCCCCATAATATTTGGTTCGCCTTCGACCGGATTCCTTGTGAATCAGTTCTTATACCCGCTTCCTAGTTATATATCATAATAATATATATATTCCCGCATTACATTATCTATTTTAGGTCTAATACCTATAGTCCAGTCATTTGGTAGTTTTACCTGGAAAGTTTTCCGGGAGTTTTGAAAATTGGTTATTTTATAGATTTCGGTATGCTCTTTTCGAATTTCAATTTTGCCACCTCGTATCTCCGCCGCTCGCGCCGCCATTTTGAAAAAATGGCGGCTAAAACCAGTTTTTTCAAAATATCTCCTTTCCAATGCATTTTTTGAAAAAAATATTTATGTACAAAATTAAAGTAGAATAAATTTCCTACAATTTATGTAATTATGTTTTTTTTTCATAATATCAATAGTTTTTGGCGTACGAGCGTCACAAAGTATCTTCATCTACACCACCACGTGTTTTTGGTATATTTTTTCTAAAATATTCTACTATTGCCACAGGTATTGAAGAAGCAGTGTGGGTCTCTGTGTTGGGTCCCTTTCTTTCGATTATAGAGACTATAGACATTGTATAGCCTCCATACTCAACGAAACATCTGTCGGTAGAAGTTACGAGAAGTATTTAGCTTAGGCGGAGTCATCAGTATACGTTTATATGTATGTACGTCGTACAGTGTTGTTTGTGTTCTTAGAGCCATGGCTTCTAATACAGAAAATTGTTTTACTTCATTATTAGAAAATGAAACAGTTGAAGTAAAAGAAAAAGGATTGGAGACTTTTTAATTGAGTGTCAAAAACAAGGATAATAAAGTAAAACTTTTGGCGGGCCTAAAATCGATAATGGTTCATGATCTGTGTCGAAAACGACATAATAATGAGAAGTTAATTGCTACATCATTGCGTAGAGGAAGTGATGCCACGAAACCTCAGCCACTACTGTGATCCTCGCATCCAGCATTATCTTTTAAATATCATTGTTTTTATGTGCTGATGAGATAATAGCGGAATTTATAGCTAAACAAAAACAGATCCGGCTGTGCAAGCGTAATATAGTATAGTATATAGTATAGTGTGTGGTAATTGTCAATGAAAGACAGTATTTCAAATCTTGCTAGAGCTCGTAATGACGATTGGGGTCGAGCAATTATTGAGCGTCTTAAACATGACGTGAATGATTTTGCCGCAGCGGATGCATAGTATCTCAATTCCTGCATGAACAAATTTATATCAATGAGATAGATAGTGCAATGCATTAATTCTAACCTTAAACAGAATTTTAATGAGTATCAGTTTTCCTTGGACGAATGAATGGACAAAATTGAAGGTGATTACCGTCCCCACATAAAAAAAAAACGCAACTGCTCAAAAAAGACGTTGATGATATTTTCATTACCGTCACTGCCAATAAGGCTAAATTGTCTTAAATAAAACAATTTTTTATATTAGAAGCCATGGCTCTAAGAACACAAACAACACTGTACGACGTACATACATATAAACGTATACTGATGACTCCGCCTAAACTAAATACTTCTCGTAACTTCTACCGACAGATGTTTCGTTGAGTATGGACGCTATACAATGTCTATAGTCTCTATAGTCGAAAGAAAGGGACCTAACACAGAGACCGACACTGCTTCTTCAATACCTGTGGCATTAGTAGAATATTTTAGAAAAAATATACCAAAAACACGTGGTGGTGTAGATGAAGATACTTTGTGACGCTCGTACGCCAAAAACTATTGATATTATGAAAAAAAACATAATTACATAAATTGTAGGAAATTTATTCTACTTTAATTTTGTACATAATTTTTTTTTCCAAAAATGCATTGGAAAGGAGATATTTCGAAAAAACTGGTTTTAGTCGCCATTTTTTCAAAATGGCGGCGCGAGCGGCGGAGATACGAGGTGGCAAAATTGAAATTCGAAAAGAGCATACCGAAATCTATAAAATAACCAATTTTCAAAACTCCCGGAAAACTTTCCAGGTAACCCCCTTTTTTTCGACCAAATGACTGGACTACTAAAGACGTTCTTATTACGTAAGCCGCCATATTTATTTTATCGTTCGTGTCTGAGCGCACAAGTACGTATAGCCCGCAATTTAAAACTACTTAATCGTTATCGCTTAAGTATACAAAATAAATACCGCTTTATTAATTATTCCGAAATAAATCGCATCTTTCTAGCATTAAACTTACACATTTTAATTATTTACTTTTCTCAATAGCAGATTTATCGGTTATATTTTACTATGGAAGATCTCCAAACTAAAGTAACGTTACTACAAGCTCAAAATGAAGCTGTTTATGAGCGCTTAACGCATTTATATCATGAGTCTAAAAAGATTAATACAACAACCATTGATCTGCGTTCTACGGAAACGTTCATGGCGGATACAGAAATTCTTAGTACAATTCGTCAAGAATTTCGTACTAATATAGATAATATTAACGCATATAGCCTCAAGATTAATCCTAAATACAAGGTTGATTATCAATCATTAATTTCATTTGATTCTGTATACACTCGTGTGGAAAGGGTTCGGTCTCTTGTCGCCGCAAGCGCTGCAAGCAACGTGACCTCGCCGCACTCTCAAGATAACGTGTCTCAGTTCAGAGGTTGTGTCAAGCTACCCCCTATTCAAATACCTTTTTTCGATAGAAAGATCGAGAATTGGCCGGTTTTTTATGAATCATTTAAATCTAATATTCATGTAAATGTTAATCTGACAGATTCTCAACGTGTTCAATATCTGGTAGGTAAATTGACAGGCTCCGCATTAAAATTAACCGCAGGTATAATTCCATCAGGAGAAAATTATAATTCTATTTGGGATAGTTTAGTTAAAAAATATCAAGATGTTAGGGCCTTAGGTATACATTATATGTCCAATATATTAAATATTAAACCCGCTACTAATAATTATAATTCTTTAAATACTTTTATTGAAAACTTTCACGCGTCAGTTTCCGCTTTAGAACAATTAAACATTGAAGATTTAAAAGATTTTATATTATTAAATTTAGCTACGAGAAAAATAGATTCAACGACCGCCAACTTGTTTGAAATGTCTATGAGAGACAAAGAAGTGCCTTCTTATAAGGACTTGGTCGATTTTATTAAATCACAAGTAAAAATACTTGACCGCACCGCGCCGATTTATGGTCATAACACTCGTATGTCTTGTTCTACAGGTGATACGAAAAATACTCATTTTAATTCTCGTAATATTCAACCGCGAAATACAGTCCACCACTCTTTAGTCATCCGCGATAATTCTAAGTCTTGTTCATTTTGTAATAAAACTGATCATTATCAACTTTACGCATGTCCGTCTTTTAAATTAAATAATTCAAAATCGCGTTTTGATTTCATAAAAAATAGACGTGGCTGTGTAAACTGTCTTAGTCTTACACACACCGCAAATAATTGTAGATCAACTTATGTTTGTAAGATTTGTCAAAAACATCATCATACCCTTTTACATTATAATAACAATGAAATTAATAAGTCGTATAGTTCACAAGGCGATCCAACGACATCTACCGTTTCCGATTCGCGAAAGATGTCACAGACATCGATCGCTCCGGTTGAGAGCCGGAGGGACGCGGGTGCTACATCACAGGTGGCGCTATGCGCTCGTTCGAAGATAATTAACAATGTTTGTGACAATCGGAATAATTATGGTACTATTTTATTATCGACCGCTCAAGTTTATGTTACAAATAAATACAATAATTTTATTTCCGTTAGATGCGTGTTAGACAATGGCTCGCAGAATAACATTATTACGTCGACTTGTTGTAAGCAACTTGGTTTAAATATTATTCCGCTTGTAAACTCTTTTATAAAAGGTGTCGGATCTATCTCTCGTCCTATTTTAGGTTACGTTAACGTTAAAGTAACTTCTAAAATTAATAACAACTCTTATAATATTACCGCTCTTGTAGTAGATTATATCACGGATCGATTACCTACTCAGTGTTGACGTAAATATTGCTCAACATTTAATAAATGTTCCGCTAGCGGACCCGTTGTGGTAAGTACCAGGGGAGATTGAGTTGCTTATTGGGGCACAGTTGTTTCCATTCCTGTTATTAGAAGGAAAAATATTATCACCTCCCTCTCCATCCGCTATTGAAACCGTTTTCGGTTATATACTCATGGGGGATGTTCCCGCCAATTATTGCCAAAATAACCTTTCAGCTACCGCGTTACATTCTGTAACTTTGTTCACAAACCTTGAAGAATCGTTAGAACGTTTTTGGATTCTCGAAGAAATTCCCACTCAAAGGTTCATGAGTTCCGCCGACACGGAATGTGAGCAGCTTTTCGCAACTAGCGTGTCGCGTGACCCCAGCGGTAGGTATAGCGTTGCTCTTCCGTTTTCTAAGGACCCTAAACTTTTAGGCAATTCTTATGCAGTAGCGCATCGCCGTTTGATTAATTTAGAAAATAAACTTCGAAATCCTGACCTCCGCGCTAGCTATAATGCATTTATTCAAGATTATATTGACCACAATTATTTATCACTGGTGACGCCTGGCGATGTAGGCGAGGGTTACTATATACCGCATCATCCTGTTATTAGGCAAGATAAAAGCACTTCTAAGGTTCGCATTGTATTGGACGCAAGTGCCAAATGCCATAATGGCCTTTCTTTAAACGACATCTTACATACCGGACCTAATTTACAGGCCGACTTATTTAATTTACTTTTAAAGTTTCGTTTATTTCCTATTGCCATTACGGCTGACATAAAGCAAATGTACCTACAAATAGGTGTTTGTGATTCACAGAAAAAATATCAAAAAATATTATATAGATTTAATACTACTGAGCCTATTAAAGAATTTCAATTCAATCGCATTGCTTTCGGTTTGAGATCGAATCCATTTCTAGCCATGCGCACTGTGCGACAGTTATCAGCAGATGAAGGGTCTCAATTCCCGCGCGCAGCTGTTGTAGCTTCAAGTGAGATGTACATGGATGATTTGGCTACCTCTGTTGCTTCTGTAACAGAAGCCAAAGAGCTAACTCAGGAGCTCATCGCCCTCTTCAAGGCCGGTGGTTTTAATTTAACAAAGTGGGCTAGTAATTCTCAGGAACTTCTATCATCTGTACTACCTTCCAGTCGCGCCGTTATAGATTTCTCTGATAACGGTAATAATTTAAAAATTCTTGGCCTCAAATGGATCCCCGCTGAAGATAGTTTCACGTTCTCCACCTCACCTGTTGAGGAAACTTGTACAAAAAGATCTATTCTTTTATCTATTGCCCGCTTGTGGGATGTGCTTGGTTTCTCCGCACCTGTTATATTGTACGCTAAGCTACTTATTAAGGAGTTATGGCTCCTTAAGACAGGATGGGATGAAACACCTCCTGAATCTATTGTCTCTCAATTTAATAAATTGAAAAATCAATTATCCCTTCTTTCTTTTATTAAAATTCCGCGTCATGTAGCCGTTGATATAGGTTACACGACAAATATTGTAGGCTTTGCTGATGCCAGCATGAAAGCATATGGCTGCGTCGTGTATCTACATGTTACCGATCCATACGGTAATATACATAATAATATAATAATAATAATAATATTTTTTTATTTGAAACAAAATAACAAACATGTATTACATAAACAACATACAAGTTGACAACTGCAAAAGTTATAAACTGTAGCGCAGCGTCAACGCCCACTTAATAATGTGCAGTAATGCTCCAAATAAAAGAATATAATGCAAAACCTATTCGCTAATGCGCTGACATTAGTTATGGATTAGTTTTCCATATTATATATATATAAACTCTAAACAAATCTAAAATTGGTATTATATTGCATGTATAAATATGTGTGTAAGTGTATGTATTTGTGGGTGTGTAAGTGTACGTGTTTGAGTGTAAGGTGCGTAGGTGTGTTATGTTGTATCATTTTTGTCACCAGGTCATTTAATTATTTATTAACATTTAAAATCAAAGACTCAGTCTCTTCATAAGATAGAGTTGATAACCATGAGGAACACTTTAATTTGCATTCATATTTTGAAAGTGAATAAATATCTAATTCCTTGTTAACTTTATTGTAAAGTGAGCAACTGAGGTGATAAAAATGGCGGCTGGCTAAGACAGAATTGCGAAGTTCTATGGCACAAATTCTATTGGCCCGACGTTTCGATAGTGCGGCATGATAGTATAGCTCAGAGTGTTTTTGCAATATGACCGCGAGTATAAATAGCTGCCTAACTGACAAAACGTGGCACTCTAGGTAAAGGTTTTTCGTGGAAAAAAGAACAGGCTTAAACGTCATCACTTTTAAAACCGCTCGCTGAGCCCTTTCTACCCTTAACATATGACATTTAGCCGCACCTCCCCAGGATGCAATACAATAAGAGAGAACTGACTGTGCGAGTGCATAGTAAACACACTTAAGACATAGAATGTCTGCAGAATTTCTAAGAGTCTTAAAAACTACTAACAGCTTTCTAACTCTAGAAACTGTGCACTGGATATGTGATTTCCAAGACAGGGTACTATCTATCCATACACCAAGGTACCTAATAGTTGACGCACGGACTATTTGAGGACATGAACAGGAAAAGGAACAGTGAACATTTTTGTCACAATTATGAATTTGTAGGGTAAGGGAAACTGAAGGAACATCATGAGTGCGGTTTGTGAAAGGTATATATTGGGTTTTAGAGTAATTAATTGTAAGTAAATTTTTAGCAAGCCATTTTGAAACCGCAGTCAACACAACTTCGGCCTGTGAAAAGGTTTCAGACCAAGTTTTGTTTGCAATAATTAGTGCTGTATCATCTGCATACATTATGGTTTTACATTTATCCGTTGCTAAATCAAAAATTTCATTAATATATATTAAAAAGAGGGTAGGGCCGAGTACGCTGCCTTGAGGGACACCAAAAGTTATTTCCTTCTCTTCACTGAAATAATTATTAATTTTAACTACTTGGCGTCTGCCTGACAAGTAATCACAAAATAAATTTAAAGCAAGACCCCGAACACCGATGCTGTTTAGTTTTTTAAGTAATATTGGAATAGAAACCGTGTCAAATGCTTTGCTCAAATCTAGAAATATACATAATGTTTTCAGTTTTTGATCTAAATTTTTAACCACTGTAGTAGTAAGATCAAGAACCGCATCATTCGTTGATCTACCAGCTCTAAAACCGTATTGATACGGTGACAGTATTTTATTTTTTTCTAAATAACTCTGTAGTCTTTTATTGAGAATTTTTTCGAATATTTTTGATGTTGTACTGAGTACTGAAATCGGCCTATAATTATTTACATTTCTCTGATCACCTCCTTTATAAACGGGATATACTATGGCCTTCTTAAAAGCTACCGGAAAAACAGCAGAGGACAGACAAAAATTAAATAAGAAATTTAGGACAGGTATGAGGGATTTTTTGGCTAATTTAAATACTGACACGGGAATATCATCCCACCCTACAGCGCAATTGTCTTTAAGCTCCGAGATGATTAGGCCTATCTCTGAGTTGTCTACAGGAAATAATACCATAGAGTTGGAATTATCAAAATTGGATGACGGTATGGTAGGTGATATTTTAATTGGGTTGTTTGAAGTTGAACAAGTTATATTTTTATAATTATTTAAAGCTAAATCTTTTCCAATACTAGCAAAAAAATTATTGACAATGTTTACAGATTTTATTGGGTTGTGAGCAATGTTTAGTAGCTGTCCAGGTATACTATTTTTAAGTGGAAGGTTAGCTACTTGTTTTATAAGCTTCCAAGTCGCTATCGGATCGTTTTTGTTTTTTTCAAATTCGCTACGTTCATACTCACGTTTTACTTTCTTCAATAAATTATTGCAAAAATTACGATACCTAATAAAAATTATCCTAAGTATTTCGTTGTTATTATCCTTTTTCAGTTTTGTGTATAGTTTATCTCGGTGTTTTATACATTTTAGAAGTCCAGGGGTAATCCATGGTTTAATAATACGCCTGCGACTTGATATTCTGTTCCTTAAGCTATTTTTTTTAACAATATTTGCAATAGTTTTGATAAATATGTTAGCCGCCGAATTTGGATCTACTGAGTTTAAAACCATAGAAAAGTCGGTGTTGTTAATTTCTTTTACAGTTGAGGCTATGTCCAATTTAACGAAACTATGCTTATGGTTAGCTAAATTAGGTCTGGTAGCTGTACAGAAGAGAATAGGAGAATGATCGGTAATAACAGTTTCAAGAATTAAAGAAACGGAACTGTAGCAGGATTTTATGATAACGTGATCTAAACAATTCAATAGCCGTGTTGGTATTATGTAAGCTGGAGTCATGGAGTGCGAGGCTAAAAGATTTAAATACTCATCCGAATGTAAGTCTATACTATCTTGAGAAATATTTATATTAATATCACCCACCAAAATAATTGTAGCAAAACTATTTAATTGAGTCAATATATTATCTAGGCTGCTTAAAAAGGGATTTATATTTGTGTATGACGGTGAGCGATAAATGGCAAGAATAGCAATTTTTTTGTTTAATTTAATAATTAAGCAGTTGGCATCATTAAAATCAGGTAGAGTGACTACATAATCTAATTCCTTTCTTATATATGCTACCACACCATCGTTCTGTGAAACAAAGTTAGAGGCCGTTGGATTGTAACCTTCAAGAGAAGGTAAAGTAGGACATTTGCTTAGCCAGCATTCTGAAAGGATAATAATATCTACTTCAGATGGTATCCTATGTAAAAGCACTAGTAGGCCTTCGAAATTACAATTTACACTTCGAATGTTCAAATGCAAGACCTTAAGAGACTCAAGTAAGTGACGTGTCTTAAAATTAATATTTTCAGGTGTGCAAATATGAGAGTCGGAGAGAACAATATTTTCAATGTCATTTACAACAGTTACAATGCTATCCATAGTAGAATACTAAAATAAATAAATGATTAATTATAATTAATATCACCATTCCGAAACCCATTTGACATTTTGACAATATTATGACATACATGGGTTGAGGGATAGGTTTTGAATGAATTTCATTTGCTATTAACCTGGATTTCAAACATATGAGGGTGTGTATAGGTGTGGGAATGTGTGAGTGTGTATGTGTTATAAAAATAGTTAAGTATAGGTTTAAGTTAAAAATTACGTACATAAATTTACAATACATTAAATTAAAAGAATAACGCCTAAAAACTTCTTGCAAACTTATTATATAAAACAAAAAATAATTTACAAAAAATATTAAATAATAACAATAACAAAATATTTCTACTATTACAGAGGTCACTAGTCATTTTTTTTCTGAAAGGCGACTTAAGTCGTTATCATTACTAATTCTAATTAATGTACTATTAATGTACCACCTTTTACGTAAAAATATTTTGCCATTGGTAACCCAACAAAATTTATAATCGTTTACTTTAGCATATTCACGTGAGTGGAAGAATAGCTTTTTCATTTTCGCGGTAAGGTTCTCTGATATAAAAAGTGGTTTAGGTGCACCAGGTAGCTTTAATTTGTCGGTGGTTAGTCTATTGCTTACCTTCAAGTATTTTTTATATGAACTTATAATTTTTTCTTTCATAGATACTGTGGTAAAACTTACTATAGCGGTTTTATGTTCCTGGTCTTTGGTCTTAATTTTGTATGCATCCTTAATATCTGTGGATTGAATCTCTACATTAATTTCTTTTCCTATATTAATAATAGTGTCTATTAAGGACGATTTAAGTTCAGATTTTAGGGTTGGCAAATTTCTAATTTCAAGGCATGTAGATCTAGAGTCACGTTCGAAACTTTCAACTCTTTGCTCTAATTTATGTATATATTCTCTTTGTTCAGTTTTCTCTTTCTCTAGCTTATTTAACTGCTTTTGAAGAATATCTATTGTATTAGCAAAAAAATCCACAGTAGACCGTATATCTTCCACTGCTTCAAATAGCTTTTCATATTTTTGGTTCTGTTGGTCTTGAAAGTCCTTCAACATCTGTTTTATTTCCGCCATAAAATTGACTAAGTGATTTTCATCGGTATCTAAACGATGATTTTTTTGGCGCAGTGTAACTTGAGACGATTCGCCGCCAGTAGAAGAAGCTGCTTTTGAAGCAAAATGTGATGTTTGCGAGAGAGGAGTTGTTGGAGTTCGTTTTGGTGGCATAATTATTTAGTTAAAAATATCAGAAATATAAAACAAAAATAATAATAATAATAATGAAAAACTAAAATAAATATTAAAACAGTATTTTAGCCAAAAACCAAAAACAAAAATAATAAAGTTTGGTAAAAACCGAGATTTGAACTCTGAACCGCTAGAACCGCTAGCCGTTGAAGTGTCTAATGCTATTCCCACTACACCAGCACTTTCAGTAAACTTAATTGTTAAATTGGCATAGATATTTTTAAAAACTGCAATACGACGCGGAGAGGTTATTGACCGATGAACCAGTTTATCGACATGAACTAGTCACTGCACTGTTTTAACACGATCACATAAAGTTTTTGGATGAACAATTTTTGAGTTTATAACACTTATAAGGCAATAAAAACACCACTAACGTCTTGGAATTATAGACACACTAAATATAAAAGCAAATATTTAAATGTTTTAGTGGAAGTGCAATAAAAGCGGCAGTTTATGAATTTAATTTAGAGAGCACCAAGAAACACGACTAGCTGCAAGCAAGGCGACGCGGGGGGGTCAACTTAGTGTCCGCTTAGTGTGCGCTAAATCTAAAGTTGCACCTATAAAAGTGGTTTCATTAGCTCGTCTTGAGTTATACGCCGCTCTTCTTATGTCTAAACTTATTAAATTGGTTTATGATAATTACAATATTCGAACCGCTATAAATAATATTTTCGCTTTCTCCGATTCTACAATTACTCTATCATGGATTCATTCATCTCCACACAGATGGAATATTTTTGTAAGTAACCGCGTCTCTAAGTTGCAGGAAAATCTTAATTCTAAACATTTCTATCATGTCAGTGGTAAGGAAAATCCTAGCGATTGTCTTTCTAGAGGTCTTCTACCTGAACAATTATTATCACACGACATGTGGTGATGTGGTCCTAAATGGCTTTGCTATCCTGTAACCGAGTGGAACATCACTTCATTTACTCCTCACAGTTCTGAAGAGCTTTCAGAGCTTAATACTAAAACCTTAACTTGTACCGCATCTGTAGAGTCAAATTTAATTTACAATTTATCCCAACGATTTTCTTCTTGGAATAAAATATTACGCATAATAGTTTATATTCTTAGATTCACTAAAATTATTTGTCGTGAAGAATGTTATAAAATTATTTCCATTTCTCAATTCCCGACAGATGACAACCGACGGAGGCTGCGCCGTCTCCAGAGGGAGTCGAGACAAGCCCTCGACGACTTCAGAGATAGCGGCTGGGATAGGACGCTTGCGACGCTCTCTCCAACACACCAGGCATTCTGGCGGTTGCAGAGAGCGTTGAAGGCGGACACTGTCTCAGATATGCCTCCCTTGGTTGGACCTAACTCCGCCATCGCGTTTGACGACCCTGACAAAGCTGAGTGCTTAGCCGACAGTCTAGAGAGCCAGTGCCGTCTGTCTGCTCAATCGGTTGATCGCGATCATGTCGAAATAGTCGACAAATCGGTCAATATAATGTGTTCTCAGCCACCGGTTGGTCCGCCAATCAAGGAAACGAACCTAGACGAGGTGACGTCCATAGTTAGGGCGCTTCACGCCAAGAAATCGCCAGGTCCCGATAGGATCACTAACAAAGTGATAAAGCTTCTTCCGCCTCCTTTAATTTACCTATTGGTTACCATTTTTAACGCTCTACTGGCCGGTTGCTCGTTTCCGGCCCAGTGGAAAGAGGCCATAGTGATAGGGTTCCATAAGCCGGGCAAACCCCGGCATCTGCCTAGTAGTTACCGTCCCATTAGTCTTCTTAGTTCCTTAGGGAAAGTATATGAGAGAATCATCCTCTGTAGATTTAGATCGGAAGTCGAGAGACTCAAAATCATCCCAAATGAGCAGTTCGGCTTTAGAGCCAACCATTCGTGTTCCCATCAGGTGCAACGCCTCACGGAGGACATACTGATAGGGGCCACTGTGAGGGCCAAGAAGCATAGGACAGGAGCGCTCTTCCTCGATGTAGCTAAGGCGTTCGACAGGGTCTGGCACAATGGACTGGTGTACAAGTAATACCAGTTCAAGGTGTCGGACAGACTCGTACTCATCATACGGGACTACCTGTCGAATCGCTCCTTTCGCTACAGAGTGGAAGGCGTTTTGTCAAGCCCCCGCCCCATCAGGGCGGGTGTTCCCCAGGGTTCAGTTCTCTCGCCCATCCTCTAATCCATCTACGCTAGCGATATTCCTAGACCGCGATCTAAAGTGCACCTTGCCATGTACGCGGACGATACCGCGCTTTACACGTCCTCTAAGGATCACTGGGAGATATACCAACGTCTCCAATCCGCAGTCGACTCCCTCGAGAGTTGGCTGCGGAAATGGCGGATCGAGGTAAACCCTGAGAAGAGCGTTTCGGTGCTCTTCGAACGGGGCCCCCCAAGGATCCTCCCGCGAATCAAACTCTTTGATAAACCGATACCTTGGAAAGACGAGGCAAAATACCTAGGAGTAACGTTAGATAGAAAGTTAGTTTTCACTGCGCATATTAGGACCGTTCGTAGCAGAGCGGCCTACATATTAGGTCGTTTATATCCGCTGTTAGGCAAGCGGAGTAAAATGTCCCTTCGCAATAAGGTGACACTTTACAAAGCTTGCATACGTTCCGTCATGTCCTATGCGAGTCCCGGTTTTGCGCACGCTAATCTGAAACCCCTTCAGGTGATTCAGAACAGGTTTACACGGATTGCAACCGGGGCGCCGTGGTTCGAACGCAACATCGATCTCCATAGAGATTTAGACCTTCCGACCATCGCTCAGTACTTCAAGGGGCTTTCCCAAAAGTACTTTGAACGTGCTGAGCGACACCCGAACCCACTGGTGGCTGACGCCGCAGAGTATAGACCACGTAAGACTACTTTAGTCAGAAAAAGAAGACCCAAGTCGGTACTCGTTGACCCCGACGACGCGTTCACAGTAGGTAATAACGTGTACGCGTAGGCATAATTGACACCACACAACATACAGACACACACCGTCTGTACCGGTATAGACGAGGTCCCAACTGAGTAAGTGCTCCATTGCGTCGGAGGACGCTAGTGTCCAAATTTCCTTAGCTTCCCTCCTGACTAACGACGCCCCGAGCCGAGGTCCGTGTCTCAATCTGAGACGCCCTCGGGACGTCGTTCCCCATGGGGGCCCATCTGGCCTGGTCTCCCGACCCACCCGCTCCCCCAGTGACGCTGTAATAGCCAACAGGGCTAACAGCATAGACAAACAAAAACAAAAAAAAAAAAAAAAAAAAAAAAAATCTCAATTAAATACTGCTGAAACATATTTAATCCACGCTGTTCAACAGATTCATTTTCAAAATGTTATCAAAGAAATTAAAAAGAATAAGTTACGTCCTCAGTTTAAACGTCTCGATCTCTTTATAGATGACAAACATATAATAAGAATCGGTGGCAGATTATCTAACGCTAACCTTCCTTATGAAGCGCAGCATCCCGCTCTTTTACCTAAGCATGATAATATTACGCATCTTATAATTGATTATTTTCACCGCATACATTGCCATACTGGCGCCAATCTTCTGAGCTCCCTAATACGACAGAAGTATTGGATACTTTCTTCTAGAAGTGTCATAAGACAACGAGTTCACGGTTGTGTTACATGTTTTAAAGCCGCTCCTACTTCTATCAGCCCGAAAATGGCTGACTTGCCGCCTTGTCGCGTCCAGGAGGCTAAAGCCTTTATTCACACTGGCGTTGATTATGCCGGCCCTATAAAAATCACTCCCTACAGAAGCAGAGGGCAGAGAAGTATAAAGGCTTACATTTGCTTGTTCGTTTGCTTTACAACTAAAGCAGTTCACATTGAATCAGTTACTGATGTCTCTTCAGACACTTTCATTTCTGCATTTAAAAGATTCATTTCTCGCAGAGGTCCCGTATCTTGTCTTTATTCCGATAACGGAACTAATTTTGTAGGAGCAAGAAATCAACTTCAGGAGTTCATGTCTAATCATTTTCGTATACAGTGAAAATGATTCCACCCCGCGCTCCGCACTTTGGAGGTTTATGGGAGTCTAATATTAAATCTATTAAAACTCATTTATACCGCGTTATAGGATCCCAACTTCTCACTTATGAGGAAATGCTTACGGTCCTTACTCAAATTGAGGCCTTACTTAATTCTAGGCCACTTTGCGTCTTAACTGAGGATCCATATCCTGATGTGCTTACTCCAGCACACTTCATTATGGCTTCACCCTTAACTTCGTTACCCGTCCATGACGTTCCGGAAACCGCTAGATCTTTGAGTTGTAGGAAACAGCTGTTAGATCAAATGATCTGTAGCTATTGGAAAAGATGGCGAACGGAGTACTTACACAACTTACAAGTAAGACAGAAATGGCTCAATAATGTAACTACTATTAAAGCAGGTACGGTTGTGCTCATACACCAGGACGATGTTCCTCCTTTACGCTGGCCTTTAGGTATAATAACACAGTTGTATCCGGGCAAGGACGGTATAACCCGTGTTGCCTTAGTTAAATGCGCCAATGGATCTTTCAAAAGGCCCATTGTAAAACTATGTCCTTTACCATCTCAATAATTTAATCCCGCATCCGCCTGTTCACATATTATTTTAATTTTCCCTAATAATTCAATATCAAATTTATTTTAGTTCTTTTGAGAATCTTGAGAATTCTCAAGGCGGCGGAGAATGTTTATGCTATTTCGTAAATATTATTTTCTTACATCTAAGTTTCATATAATTATATTTAATTACAAAATTTGTATAAGCAACGTTCGCATCCTTACCTATCCTTTAACCTATCTACATACATCAATCACCGCAAGAATCGAAGATGGCTCCATCTAGCGAAGTATATATTTCACTGCATGCAAAGGTATATAAGCCCTTACCCTCGCATCAAGAATATAGAAACCACAAGCTACGAACCCGCTTGGAGCTCATAAAGTCATTAGTTATCATCAAGTCATTACCGCGACTCACTACGAATTCACTACGTCACTACTATTCAAAGTCACTACGAACTCATTGCCGCAAGTATATAGCACCAGACCCATCCAGACAATACTATAGTTCCGTGTTTATGGTGTATATCTATTGTGATCAGTGCGCTTAGACTCCGGCAATCATCACAGGAAGAAGAACGACGAAGAAACCCCAGTAAGTCCTCCTTATACTTTTACCTATCCCGCGACGTTGCTTTCTTCTTATCTGAACTAGCTCATTCATAATAAAATAACTAGGAACCTAACCGCCACTGGCACTCGTCAGTAAAACGCTTCCCCAGTACTGTTCTAAAATATTTTGACAAGTGGGTCATACGGAATACTAGCTGAATGAGGAATGTAAGATATAAGGATATTAAATATTATATTACGTATTATTATTTGAATCAACAGGTTTCCCTCACATTGCAATGAAAAAGATCACCCGACCAATAACTCGGTGTAGGCAATTCACGATTCAACAAATGCTCCAAATGCCAATACAAATTCATTCTTTACTGTGTTTTTTCGTAACACTCTGATAGATTTGCTAGAACGGATTTGTTTATCAATCTTTATTAAATATTCTTTTAGTTCTATTGCATTCAAATATTTTACATAACAAAAGGCTTAAAATATTTCAAACAGATGTTTTGTTTCTTTTCACATTTTGTTACCTACTTAAGATTTATTAATTTATAAATATTATGTTTGTTAATTAAAAAATAATTAATACATTAGGTGAAATAGCAAAATAGAAATAAGAACCAGCTAAGTGCGAATCGGATTCATTACATATACATTATACATACATACCATTATATATGGCATTATATATGGCATGAATGGCAAAATATATGGCATGAATGGCAAAATAATCAAGTTTGTCGTATGGCAGCCCTTACAATATATTTTATTTTAATTTAAGTATATATTCTTTATAAAGTGCATAAATTCCTTAGTATTCTTTGAATATTTCCAACGTCCATCGGTAGCAGTTACTAAAATCGAGCAAAAACAATAACTGTTGTCGCATCGGCGCTCCTTATAATATTTTATTATAAAATATGTCAAACACTCATTTTGTACATTAAATTACTGTTGTTAACAGTTTATTATGTAAACTGGCATTTCTTTTCACAGGGCTCACTCTTTGTTTTTTTATCCTGTCAAGATGAAGCTTTTCTTTGTCAAATTGGCAGTGGGAAGTTTAGACTCATTATCCATGGATAAAAAGAAAACTCTTTAATAATATAATGATTAAAAGTATCAAACAAAAGCAATCCATTTAGTTTTTGCACATAAAAACATTTTATTGTATATTATATTATTATTCTTCCTATCGTCTATTTGAAACATTATCGTAGAAATAGCAATAATAGAAGATTAAAGAAGTAATTTGGGTTATAAGTTGGATACAATCCAATCCTTCTTGGAAACTTGCCGAAGTATTATTATTTTTCGGTAGCGATTTAGTTGTCGAAAAGTAACGGTTAAGCGTTATTTTATTGTTTATTTGTATCAATATTGGCAGTAGATACACATAAACGTTTTTTACTGCGACACAAAATTTTAAAGATATTTAATAAAAATAAATAATAAAAATAGACTATACAGATTAAAACAAACATTAAACTACATAACAACACATTACATCTTTTTGGTAGACTATAACATCGGGTCGCCGACAAAGTTACCACTCTTTGGGTAAAGTCGTGCCTCAAAGCGATCTAGTCGTGTTCCGGCACGTAGCTCGATGAAGCTGTATATGGAAAATGTTTCTAAACAGCTGCGTTGCGTTGGCGAACATGTTTGACGTCGAGTTGGTGATAGTTGTGTCATGCCTAGTGGAGGAGGGTAATGGGATCTGAAGCGACGGATTTCGGTTGGCCGAACGCAGATAATTAGGGGCCCAATTAGTGGGTCAGCCACCCACGAAAGGCTGCCTCGCCAGCTGCGAAAAATCTCAGGGTGGCTCCATTGTGCTGATTGTGCGACCAGATAAGAATGCCCGATGGCTATCCCTGGGGGGGATCGGGCGTCCTAATAGAAAAGCACTAGCCTTATTAAACAATGATTTAGCTGGCTTAAAGTGTACATACATACACAATAAGGTAGCACATTTACTATCGGTATTTAATTATTATGATATGTGAAACCTATTAGATGTTCTAGCTATTGCATCACATATACAAAAAAATATATTATTATTTTCTTGTTATACAATTATTATCTATTATATGAATTTTGTGTTAAAATTTATTATTGATATAAAAGTCATATGTCTTAAAACAGGAATATTAAAATAAACTAATGTTGACCGTGTACTAGCTTCATAGTTATAATATGTTAGGAGACGTTATTGGAATTTCTCGTTAATCTTAGTAAAGATATTCTGGAGAACAACAGAATATCTTACAAAGATGGAATGTGATTCGGAGACCCCTTATGTATAATGTCCAAGAAACGCTTTTGTGGTAAATCGATACTGTTTTGGAACTCAAGGAATTTCAAAATTTAAGATTAGATCGTCAGATTAATTAATACAATGACAAAAAACTAGTAACCAACAAGAAGAAGTCATATGTCTTAATATTCTAACATAATACATTTAAGAATTTTGTTTTGTATAATGTAATGTTAAATATTATTGTGTTACTAAGTAGGCAAGCTCATGTACAAAGTTATATTTAAGGCAAAGTTTAGAGACCAAGGTGAATGGCAAAGGTAACATTGAAATTCTAACAAAAGGAACTTTCATGCTCTCATTGCAATGGTTTTAATTTGTCCCATTGAAAGTGGAACTATAGGCTCGAGAAGACGATGAAATAACTGAAGTTTTAAGGCACTCATGCCATAACTTAAATCTGAATTATTTGGTACTGGTACTTATAATAAAACAAATTACTGCTGTCCAGGTAATGGCTTTTGACGCAAATGCTTGTTATATTGGGGAGTGGTTATAAAAGACAAGGATGTGTATATGTATCTAACAAAATATATATAAAATAAACATATACACATCTTTGTCTTTTATTTTAAACATTGCGCGATGAGTGTAGGTATTTGGGTTTGGTTGTTTATTAAATACAGTGTATTTATATGTATTTTTTTTCTAACAACCTTAACACAAGCAAATAATTTGCTTACTTAGGGATTAGATCAATGTGTGTAATGTGTCCAGGGAGGTTATTATTCCTATTACAATACTACATTTCATCATATCAAATTCATTGCGAATCTTTACATCGAATAAAATGCTACAAACTAATTCCTTCTAGCAATACTAACAAAGGCTATAAATACGACAAAACTAGAAGTATGTCAGTAGTTAAAATACTGGAAATATCTTCATATACCAATTTTTAAGACAACTCCTTTTAACTACTTCTAAATGTTATACACAGTTGTATACTAAATGTTATATACAGCTTAAAATGTATATATTTTAAAAGTTGTCAGAGATAGGTAGCTCCTAACTACAGATACTACCTTTAGAAAACTTTGTGCTGTTACACTAGCCTTCGTGGAATTCAGATCAAACCATGTACTTACAGTAAGTCTGAAGGTCTAAAGTGCTTCTAGCACTATGATATGTACCAAATTATTAAAGTATAAGACTTTTTATTTGTTTTATGTACCTATTAATAATAAGAACAAAATATTAATAAAATAATGACATATAATTTTCTTTCAGAATAGAATTATGGAACTTTTTCAATTACTTTTAATTTACTAGTAATTTGCAAGATGGTAATGAAATTTGAGAATACGTAAACAACATGAATACGAAAATATTTAGAACAAATTTATCGTAACGTAACGTATTCATTGAAAATCTATTTTTTTTTGTTTTTCATGGGTACCAGATCAAATAGTGTTACAAAAAGGACACAATTGGTGAAATGACATCACAAGAAATAAAATATTGTGATACGCTCACAATATTTTATTTCTTATATCATTAAATGGATGAACTGCTCATAATAAACAAAATTACGTGTCTCAAATATTTAAATGCCATGATACTACATGATGGTAGGTTACAGTATGCACAAGGGGATAAGATTTTACTGTTATTATAGATGAAATACTATTTATTATTTTTGTGTCTTTTTTGTGGTAATTTTTCTTTGGTAGGTAAACGTGAAAGCTATTAGGACTTACTTTAAAAAAGTTTTTTTTTTTCACCGGCAATGTTATGTAATGAGCATCATTGAGTCTATGGAAGAAACCAGAAAAAAAATATTTTTTTTTTCAAATTGTAACTTCAAAAAACTTTAGGTTATTGAAATAACTGTAAAGATTTGTTTTTCTTTTCTTATGATCTTTTTATCTGAATATGATTTTAACTACAAAAACTTTGTGGGTCGCTCAGTCTCTGGTCCACAGCATATCTAATAAATAATATTACTGACTGACTAGTTTTTAAGATGCTTAAAAAGTGAAAAAATATACAGCAGGGACTGTTTACAAAATATTTTGTGTTAGAAAATATTTATAAACATGTAAAGCCATGTTAGGATTAATTAAATTTACATAAATATAGAATGAAAAATAATCCGATACGGGCAGGGATTCGAACCCGCGACCTCTGGGAAACCGGCCGGTCGCTCTACCAATTAAGCTATCATATCGCTGTCCGTCTCGGTGAATTAATCATTTTATACGTGATCGTCTTTAACGGGACAGTGGTCACATCTATTAGCCTCCTTCATAAAATCCTAACAATTTTTTCTAAGTTTGCAGTATAGATTATCAAACATTAATTTCGGTAGTGGCATCTTAATATTTATTTGTGTTAACAAATAATAAGTATTATATATACATATATTTTCTATTGACATATACTAAGAAGATTGTAAGAGACACTCTAAAAGAAGCTTTTTGATAGAGCTCTTTATTTATGCTTTCCTTATTTATTTAGGAACAATATTCCAAAGTAATGAAGCTTAAACAGTAAGTAAACACAATATTGAAAAGTTCAAAATCTTGGGATAACAGTTCATTTTTTAAAGTTATCTTGTTATATAAACAAAAACTGTTGTCGAAAAATTTGTATTTATTTTTAAATTTATATAACAAAAATAATAAGTGGATAAGCTTTATAATGAGACAGTATTTTCGTTTTCGTCGAGTGTTCATCAGTTTTTAGATAATTTTCATAATGCCAGTGGCCCCACTTCGCGGTTATGAGGATTTTTATATTTCCAATAACAAGTTTCCAATATCGGACAATAATTTAGCATTTGCATCAAGCACCAGGTTTTATGGTTCTCCTACAGTTTCCAAAGTATAGTTTTAAATATTTTTGCCACCCTAAATATTTTAACATTTGCATTGCTGTTAGCATAATATGACTGCGAAGTATTTGTGCATTCCGGTGAATAATCATAAAATCATCCAGATTTATTAGTATCTTTATATTGTACTTTCCGTATAATGTTTGTGCCCCAACTTAATGGCCAACATTTCATTTCTATAAATTGTTGGTCTTGCACTAGACTAAAAAAAAATCTGTGTGATTTTTCATTTTTTTCGAGGATAACCGAACTGAAATTTGACTGAAAGAAAATCTTCTAGTTAAGGTCAAATACTTTAAAATTGTGTTGGTTCAGAAGTCATTAGTTTAAAAACAAATCTGGAACTAACATATCACTGCTCTTCATACAATTTATTCCTTAAGAAATAGACCACATACCTGGTTGATGGCATCCTTAGTAGCATTGACTTCGAGTTCAAACTATATTTATTTATTATATTTATATTCTTAGATCGTTTGGGGTGAAAACAAATTTAATACTTTAAATTATATTCTTTTAGGTATTAAAATATTTACGTGTATAGAAATTCAGTACATAATGTCAAACATATGTACAGTGTATATGTCAGTTATATTTGCGCTATATTAGCATTCAGTTGGTACTTTTATAAGTTTCACCTAGTTAGGTCAGATAGAACTATATCGAGAGTTTGAATTTGAAAGTCGTATAAATGATTTAATTTTTTTTATGTAATCAGTTTTTTTAATTTGTACTATTTATTTTTATATATTTTATTATCATTTTTAAACACATGTTTTTTTTTAGTTTTGAGGATAAAAGAAGCAAAAATAATTAAAAATTAATTGTTTGATTATGGTTGTATTTATTTGATTATGGTTAAACTAAATTCAATATCGTCATCAGCGGAAAGCGTGGATAAAGAGACAGAGTCGTGGAAATACCGTAGCGGTTAGTAAATTAACATTTAGTTGTATAAATTATTTTAATCTAATCTTTATTATTGAGAGAACTTACGTAGCTTGGCGCCACCTTTGCGTACTCACAACTATGAATTCTGATGAATTAGTAGACCCGGAGATCGGAGACTAGTTGTACATATATTATATATATTTGTCGTATGTTTTTTTTAAACTATTAAAGATTTTGACTATTTATGACAATATATTTATATTTTTAAAGCTTCTGTATTTTATTAGTGTTATTTAAAATCGACCCAGAACCGGTATTACAATTGTCCCTTATTAAGAGATTACTTCAATCTTCTATTGAAAGCGAAAAATCCCCTTGCAGTGGAAGTAGGATTATGTTGTCAGCAGTCTTGTAATGAATTGTCGATTTAACGAGAGATTTTATCGGAAACTAATTTTTCTTCTTTACAAAAAATGTAAATCTGTGATTCTTGTTTTATTTAGGTATATATTCATGTATATTTGAAAGGTTATCTTTTAATCACCTTTTTTTAGGATTCTGATACAAACCCACAGACTTATAACATAGTAATCTGGCCATGGAAATTATATTAACTTTAAGATCCAAGGTATACAGATAAGTAATATTTTAAAGAAAAAAATAGAAACAGCAGAGAAAATTCTGTTTATTAAAATCGTAACATTAGTCACGCACACGTTGTTTCATAGGATCGCTGATGTTTTATTCTCATGATATAAACCAATAAAAAGTCAAGAAAAAATTATTAATTATTCATATAATTTTAATTGACTAAGTCACAAAATTTATTTATTTTTGTTTATTTATATATAAGTATTTGTTATTCTTTAGTTTTTAATTAATTTTTGTTTATTTTTTAAACCTTCAGGTTGTAGCTAACATCATTTATCAATTTGGTAAGATACTAGGATAGGCAATAACTAATAGGGAATATTCTTATGTCATAGCTAGAATCCTGAACCTATAGACCAGTTGTAGCAAACTTCAAATCACAAACCAGAAATTAATTATGTGTAAGTACATTAGGATGGTTTTCTTGTTGCTATTATCCTAGTTATAATTTCAGAATCTATTTTCCGAGCGTTTAATGTTGTCAGAAACTGGCTTTGCCTCAGGGCCGTTAGGTATTTGTATGTTAATTGGAAATTTGATACTAATTATGTCTTATTATGCCAATCGTTGATTATGCGGGGATTTGCTATTTCAGTCTTATTGAATAACCCTGGAAACTTAATAAACTTTATAATAAACTAATAAATTATATCACACATTTATACGGTCAAGGAGTATGAATATATCTCTCAGTATCGTTCGTTACTTAACTGGATTTCTATTTGTCAAATGCTTAACTCAAGAATTATGCGAACGTAAAATAATAAATAAGAGGATAAAAACTATGGTCAGCTATTTATATTTAACTTTTTAATACTTAATATTAAGTTTTTGGTTTAAATTGTACGTAAATATATACATCGGAAATTGAATGATCCGAAGATATTTTTTTAATACTACTGTTTTAAAATTATTGACTATGTTTTTACATTTATTGAGAGTGTAGTTGAAGTATTGACTATTTTAAAGTTATTAAAATGAATAACCACAAGTATGGATTTCTTACAATTCAAACAGTCAATATTTTTTTGTAAAACAAGAAACTTTTTTAGATTAGTATTGTTGTAATTTTTCTGCTTTGTAAAAAAATGTTTCCACATTCGACGGATACCCTATTGACGTGTGGTGACCATGAAACTGAATTAGGGTCTACTCCATCGCCAGTGAAATGGCCTATAAAACCTACGACTTGTGCATTCTAAAAGATATTTACGTTGGATAAACTTATATATATATATATATATATATATATATATATATATATATATATATATATATATATATATATATATATGTATATATATATATATATATATATATATATATATATATATATATATATATATATATATATATATATATATATACATATATATATATATATATATATATTTAATTTTGATTTTTCAGAGCTACAACGTGCAGTGAAAGTTTTTTTCGAATAACGCATTTATTTGTCTCATGATATATCTATTGCAAAATTTTAAGGTTAAATGTAGTGGTGATTGACGGACAATAATTAAGTTTTAAATTTATAATGTTAGAATTTTATTATTACATTTATATATTTAAACTACATAGTAATTCCGGGTTAACTTAACATAAGCTATCGATTAAAATAGCTTGAGATAAAATATAACTCCTTATAATTTTATTAACTTGGTTTTACCGCCCCGTTGGTCGAGTGGTTAGCGCAGACGCCTAACGTGTCACGGCGCAATGGGGCTCGGGTTCGATCCCCGGCGGAGACAGGCATTTATGTGATGAGCATAGATGTCTGTTTCTGGGTTTGGTCGTTTATTAAATATATTTTCAGTATTTATATGTGTATTTCTATGTATTTGTATCGTTGTCTAACACCCTTAACACAAGCAAATAATTTGCTTACTTAGGGGTTAGATCAATGTGTGTAATTTGTCCTGATATTATTATTATTATTTATTTATTTTAACATAATGTTAATGCTACTCACAACTTTATAGAGAAACCACGTAACAGTAATCGCTGAATTTGTAACAAAAAATATGTTTTATATGAAAAGGATTACGAGTATAAGTCACTTGTTAAGCCCGTTAAGTATCCACTTGACGTGAATAGTAACTGGGTACCAAATTGATAAGAGTTGGTTGGATACACAAAGGGTCCCCTTTCGTAATCATTAACTACGCAAAAAGTTGTTAACCTGTTATTCAACATAAACGGTATTAATCAAAATTAAGATGCATTTCTGTGTTACTTGACATGACGTATTTCAACATTAATGTAAATAAACTTTGAAAAAATAGAAACTAGATTTTTTTTGGTGAGGGGGGAGGGTGAACTCTTTCACCTATAAAAGGCCTACGTCTTGAGGGTGCTCTAATATGCTCGAGGTTCCCTCATATTGTTGGTTTCCGCCGGGGCTTCACTGTGAGTGTCAGGTATTCGTTAAGGATTGTTCCAAAGACAAAAAAGGTTTTTACATCTTATCCTTACTTTCATATGTAATTTACTTTGCAGGTTAAAATAATTTGCATAACTAACATACGAAAATTCCTCCTTGGCTTATATAAGTATACAATTAACAGTTTACTATTTTTCCCAAATCATAGAGAATAAACGTTTTTACCAATTAAATGGAAGCACTACCTAACTACTGACAGCCTTTTCAAAATACGATATTAGTACGCTAGTTTACCGAGATCTTCGCAAATATTGTAATGAAATGGCTGCTTAAACATTAAACATACCTAAATAAATATCTACAATCCCTATATTATATAAATCAAGCAAACCCTATATTATATAAATATCATTTACAGACGACTCTCTCAACAGATCTACAAGACAAATGTGTCATTAATTATATATGTATTTGAAGTAGTTAATGTTTAAAAAATTGTGTATTATATGTACAAGAATAAAAGTCTAGGCCATAAAAGCATTTTTTTATATAACTATTTTTATTTTTTACGATTTTGTATGTTAATGAAATAGAATAGAATGCGAAAACGTGTAAATGATGTACAGTTTTTATTTTAATGTTATCTTACACTAAATGTTTTCCAGTAAAATAAAATAAAATAAAATAAATAACGTACAAAACAGCATATTAATTATTAAAACTTTTTTTCGCCGAAGGTCATCAGGTCGAAAAGATCTCTACCAGTGTAAAGATCTTATACAGGGATAAGTTAATTCGTTACACACTTATTCATTACATATGCTTTTTTTCTGTAAGCTTTTTTTGGTACGTAAAAAATAACTAAAAACCTAAATGCTTAAAAGTTGCTCGTGATGTTAAAAGAAAAGCGATGCTTACCAAGGCATTCGGTATAAGGCATACGAGAATATTTATGAAATTATTTAGATCTAAATTAGTCGAAAATATTTTTAACGCTTTATGTACGTGAATATAAAATAATAAATCTTACATTGCAAAGGGATGATTTCTAAGAATTAATTCCACCCTTTTCATTATAATCTAATATGACGTTGTTACAAAAAAAATAATAAAAGTGGGTTTGGTTTTAAATTAATTTTATTGGTTCATAATACACAAAATACATTAAACCTTATAATTGATTAAGTTAATACAGATAAGGAGAATGTCTTACATTGATCTATTCAAATATTAATAATTTATAATACCTTATGGAGGAAAAAGGCCTCGCAAGCACTAATATTAGCCTATGTCGACTCCGAGGGTCGAATCAGGACAAATACTGGAATATTACCACGTAATAAGATTAAATAAAGTCTCAAAACCTATGAAACATCGCCTAATTCAGAGTAAAGATTGAAAGTACTTACGAAATATTGTTCCAACAAACTTTGAAACTGCCCGGGAAGTGCCGGCAATAGGAATTATAATTATTCCATATTAAATTATTAGCCCTGCAATTAAACACGCTAATGAATTTAAGAAACAACGCTTCACATGCGTTAATAAGATCACAAATAACTAAAACACTCACCGAAGGCTAATAAGATATTCAATTCGGAAGTGCTTCCGAAAGAAAAGACTCTAAAGGTCACGGCATTGAATTTTATAGTCAAAATATGCATAATAAGCAAACAATGTGGCTATGCACACGCCGCGTTACACGAAATGTGGGTAAAATTGATATTAATCGGAAGAAGACCAATATTTAAATAATTTAAGAACAATTCACTAATATTCTAAAGAAAGAAACGCATGTAATAAATTTATAACAAATTGTTATACTAATAAATATAACAATAAAACAACGTTGGCTGCAACTATACTTCTGAAACAATATGACAGCTACTTTTAAATAAATACCTAGCGATATGCTAACCTTAATAATGATTAATAAATTAAATTTAGAATAGTCATTATGAATAAAATGTTTATATTTTTAATAACATTTTGGGGACTATAAAGTTCACTTCAGCTGGCAACATTCAATATCTTAAACAAAAAGAAATGTCACAGACTAATTAAGATATTGCAATTAGCTGTCAACAGATAAATAATTTACCTTGTCTAAGAATTTGACAGATAATAAGAAATCGATAATATTAAAATTATAAATATTTAATTATCTACAGAAATGAAATTTCTATGTAACAGTACCTCCCTTCCCGGAAGAATTTTACGCGATATAAGAGGAAAATTCGAGCTGGCCCTCCAGCTCATAAGCTCTCATACCTAATCGTGAAAAACATATTAAATAAAACCTAAACAAAAGAAAGGTATAAACTTAATTAATAAAAATAATTAAGTAGGTATCTATTACTACACAGTAGACACTCGATAACACAAACAGTTTTGCAGAAATAATAAAAATACAAAAACTTATCATGAATAATAATAAGTGCTGCAAAACCAAAAACTCTCAATTAGAGTAACACCGAACCCACAACTCAACATATGTGCTGCTACCAAATACAGATCACACACCCATAACACAACCTAATCATCAATAACATGATATGAAATTGATAAACCGAAACAAGGTACCACCTTGTCTCAGGTACAAAATGATTCCATAAAAGGATAATTGCTATCAAAGCAACCACATTATACAAGAACAAATAAGTCCAAGTACATATAATAAATGTTCAACAGTAACTCTCTACTGAAAACACATTGCTGCACATACATAAGATACAACAAATAATTCTTAACTTTAATATTTAAAGTAAGACCCAACAAAATACTATGTCAGATATCTATAATTATCTAATAGATAGCTGGGAACATAATATTTAACTTAATAAAATTTCATAAAAAACAACAACACTTAACAACAGATATTATTCTTAAATAGATAGCTGGAAATTAAGGTTTCAAACATAAAAATCTTAACCCAAACCTAAATAAATATATAAGAAAACTCACAATAAATAACACTTAATAACAGATATCAAATATAATTAAAGTGATACTGGAATTTAAGGTATTCAATTTTAGTTACAGAATGACCTAATGACAATACAAACCATACTTTAACCAACAGTCAGGACCAATGTTTACATTCAATACTACTCAGCTGTCCGGACGAATTATAAACTAAACATTAACTAACCAAAGATAACACTTAATAACAGATATCAAATAAAACATGTATTGATACTGGAATATAAGGTAACTAAAGATCAGCAATAAAAAAGAAAATAAAAAAAATATATACTAAAAAATAATTAATACTTAACGAAAGATATCCCTTACATTTAAGTGATACTGAAAATTAAGATATTAAAAAAACAAGCAGAACCTACAGACAATACAAACCATATTTTAACCAACTGTCAGGACCGATGTTACATACCATACAACTCAGCTGTCCGGACGAATTATAAACTAAATCATTCTTTAAGATTTCTAATATGCCAATTACCTAATGCCTTATTGGTGGCGAAATCTACTAATTCATACACTAATGGGCTTAATTTACGAACTACACGGGATTTTACATACTTAGGAGCTAACTTAGAGGTGAAAAATTTACTAGCATCACTTAAGGGAAAAGTTTTTCTCCACACTATATCACCAACATTAAATTGTAATGAGCGACGCGAACGATTATAATAAACTTTGCTTTTAACATAAGCTTTACTAATAGCATCAGTGACTTTAATAAAAATATTTTCTAAATTACCTAATTTTTGAACATAAGAAGTGCGAGATGAGCAATCTAAAGAAAATTGATTATTCGAAACGGAATTATAATGACTACCACTAATAATTGGTTCTTTACCATGAACTATGAAAAACGGAGAAAAACGCGTAGTTTCATTAACAGAAGAATTATGCGCAAATTGCACTTTGGGCAGAAAAGTATCCCAAGTACGATAAATTTAAAATATCCTTTCTTAGTTCATAAGGAACAACTTCTTTCCAATCATTCTCACCAGAAATACCGAATTTATTTTTTGAGTATCTAAAGAGTTTGCCATTATCAATAAAATAATTTGGACAGGATTTAGGAAATTGTTGACAACGCTTATACATTTTGTTATACCAAGGATCTTCAACAGTTGTTCGGATTTCGTTAACAACAGGAACTGAACGCGAAAGTGCGTCAGGAACAATGTTGTCTTTACCTTTACGGTGCTCGATAACAAAATTGAAGGCAGAAAGTCTACAACCCCATCGAGCTAAGCGACCTGTTGGATTAGATAAATTAAAAAACCACTTAAGACTGGAATGATCAGTTATAACTTTAAATTCAGGACCACCTTCTAAATATGATCTAAAATGTTCTACAGCAAAAACAACTGCTAACGCTTCCCGCTCTGTTGCTGAATAATTGCGTTCAGCCTTATTAAGAGACCGACTGGCAAAAGCTACTGGATGCTCTTCCCCATCGCCATTAATTTGTGTCAGAGTACCAGCTATACCATAACTAGAAGCATCACAGTGTACTGAAAATGTTTTTGAAAAATCTGGACATGCTAATACAGGAGCAGAAACTAAGCAAGATTTTAGTTCATTAAAAGCTTTTTCTGCATCATCGTTCCACTTAAACGGAAGTGCATCCTTACGAGAGCTCGTAAGTGCGTTGAGAGGCGCTGCTATAGTACTAAAATTTCTAATAAAACGACGATAATAGGAAGCTGTACCAAGAAACATTTTAACTTCCTTCCTATTAGTTGGAGTTGGATAATCTACTATAGCTTTAACTTTATCAGAATCGGTATGAAGACCTTCCTGATCAACAACATATCCTAGATATTTAAGTTCCTTTCTAAAAAAATTTGACTTTTTTAAGTTAATAGTTAAGTTGGCCGATTTTAACCGACTTAAAACTTGTTTTAGTAACGTAATGTGTTCTTCAAAACTAGCGCTGACAATAATTATGTCATCTAAATAAACAAAAACCTTATTACCAAATTCAGGACCAAACAACCTATCCATAAGACGCTGCTGAGTCGCAGGTGCACCCTTTAATCCAAAACACATAACTTTAAAATGAAATAGTCCGCGACCTGGAACTGTAAACGCAGTTTTCTCGCGACAAGATAACGACTGTAAAGGAATTTGCCAAAAAGCAGCTTTCAAATCAATTGACGACAAATATTTAGCTTCCTTAAGATGATCTAAAATATGAGATATATAAGGAAGTGGATATGCATCTCCCTTGCTAACAGCATTGAGTTTACGACTATCTAAACAAAATCGAAGCTCTCCATTAGCTTTAGGAGCTAGCAAAACAGGATGATTCCACGGGCTAGCACTAGGCTCTACAACCCCCAATTCCAACATTTCATCAAGCTGACGATTTAATTCCTTTAAACGTTCTGGAGATAAACAATAATACCTTTGCTTAATTGCAGCAGTATCTCCAGTATTAATAGTATGAGTAATAACACTCGTACGACCTAAACCTTTTTTCTCAAAGGATATCTCTTCAAAATCTTTCATCACTCCTTTCGCAATAGAGAGTTGCGAAGAGGAAAGATTTTCAAAGGGATGTAAAAATCTTAATTCCGAAACACGAGCTTCGGTAGGTTCAAATGAAACCTTAAAAAATAAATCTGGCGCTAAATCAAAAGCACGCCAAAAATTTACACCTAATAACACACGAGTAGACACATCAGGAATAACATAAAACTTAATAACTTTATTCTTACCCTTAAATAAAACAGGAAGAAATAGATAACCAGCTACACGAGACACCGAATTATTAACAGAAGAAATATGAGTAATATCAGATCCACCATGCAACGTAACCCCTTGATTTATAAGTTGACTCCCTAATGTAGAACCTAATATAGATATACTCGAACCTGAATCCAATAAACCGTAATAAAATTTATCATAAATTGATATTGTAATATGAGGCCTAATATCATGAGGACTACAATAATTTACCTTTGTAGGACCTCTATAAGAAAAGAAAAGTGAAAGTTGCTTAAGATACTTCCGCCAATCATCACGATCAAAATTAGGCGAACCCCTTGACGGAAGCTTTACAAGTTTTTTGACTCAGTAGAAACTTTAGAACTGCTATTCAAATGTTTATTACACTTAGTGCAAGTAAATTTAGTGACGCCTTTATTACCACATTTAAAACAAACAACTATTTTAGACTTACAAGATTTTAAAGTATGATCGCTTGTTCGGCAACGAGCACAAAATAATTTAGAGTCATCATGTTGCACTAACTCAACTTTAGAAAAAGTTTTAGGATTCTTAAATGCCAAATCAGGAGCCACTGTATCCGCAGTAACCCTTGGAGGTTGTACAAAATTAGAAACTTGATAAATAGAATATTCTAAAAGTTTACATTTATTCTTCAGATCTTCAATGCTTACAATGCTTTCAAGAGCAAGAGATTCAATAAAATTAGGTCTTAAATTTTGTCTTATAATTTTTAATTGTTCTACTTCTGAAACACTATAAGAAAGACGATTAAGCATAGTTGAAATAAATAAAGATGATGATTCAGAGGAACCCTGAGTACGACGACGTAATTCAGACAAGAGCCTATCATCATAATCCAAAGGTGTGAATTCTTTAACTAACTTTTCTTTTAAGGAAGACCAACTAAATATTTCAGACTTAATACTACGATACCAAATCAATGCATGACCTGAAAAAAGTTCAGCAGCAGATTGAAATAAAACATCTTCACTAATACTACGGGCCGAGCAAAGTTCTGAAAGTCTATCTAAATATAAGTGAATACAAGATTTACCGTCAAAAATATGATTTAACCGAGAAAAATATTTATATCCGTTAGAGCAAGTAATATTTGAAGATGGATGTGCAGTGGATAGAATTTCAAAAGAAGTACAAAAGGATTTAAACAAGCCATCCACTTGTAACAAACACTTATTTAATTTATTTTTAATTTTATTATTAAGAATTGATAAAGAATCATCGACTACAACCCTACTAAAGCGATGAAAAAGGTGATGAGCCACTGCCCTAAAGCGATTAAAACTCTTAAAAGGTGGAGGAGTAGATAAAGCACTTACAATCTCAGTTAATTTAGAATCAATAATATTCAATTCAGAAGCCGACTCATAATTTGTTTCCAAAATCTCATCTGCAGGAATATATGAAGCTAACTCCCTAATCTGAATTCTCAATTCTTCAACAGTACCCTTTGGTTTGGTATCCCGAATAACAACCTCATAAATTAATTCATCTTTACGAAGCAGATTATATGCTATTGGACGCTCCATGGTGCTTAATAAAAGAAAATAAAACAACTAAACAAAACTATTTCTAATTAATTCTAATTAGAAATAGTTCCAATTTCAAAGCAAAAGTATCCCCCGGCAAAGCAAAAGATTTAAAAACTTTTAACAAAAAAAAATAAGTTACTATTAAAAAAAGTTCAAAGTCAAAGTTAATTGAAAATTAAAGAAACTTGAAAAACAAACAATAAACTAAATGTATAGTAGTATAAAATATTTATGAAAAATAAATATTCAAGATCTCTAAAAAATAATATTTGAATATTCAGTTCTACTACCAAAAGTTAAATATTTAAACTTTATAAAAACTAATAAGTCGAGCTGGCTTCACAGTAAGGTAAGAATAAAATTAACTCAATTATAACATAATATTAACATAAACAAAAATGAAAATATTACACATAAGCAAACATATTGCTCACCATAATATAACAATATAAGTTATATTAAGTACACTAAATAACCTAGTGAAAACACAAATATTAATACCATAAAAAAACAGTTTAAAATATATCAACACTACCTTATTTATAAAACAAAATATATATAAAAAGTGTATTGATTGATATAGCAATAAGATATATCAACTATCTCAAGTAATGCCCCACGTTGGGCGCCACTGTTACAAAAAAAATAATAAAAGTGGGTTTGGTTTTAAATTAATTTTATTGGTTCATAATACACAAAATACATTAAACCTTATAATTGATTAAGTTAATACAGATAAGAAGAATGTCTTAAATAATGACATAATGCCAAAAAAAGAATGTTACAAAAAATGCCAGCTAGACTCAGCGGTGGGTTACTTGAGATAATACTTTATTTTAAATTATGTATATATATTCATTACTAAAATAGTAATATCCTAGGCGCCACTGACAAATAACAAGCGAAGACATATATATGATCCTCCTGCTTGTCAGTACTGGAGAACCACAGTCAAACACTTGTTCTTTATAAAACTTTCAAAAATGGAAGTGTTGATTATTGATATAAATGAATTTTGTACATCACCATAAATTCGGGATTACAATAAAGACGAGCTCCTTAAACTCAGCTAGTCAGGAAGCAGGATACAGGACTAACAGGATGACGCTCAGATGATTCACGTCTACCCCCGCGAACCAATTATAAATTTACCCGTATCTTCTAGGGTATACAAAAAAAACCTCCTGTAATGATTAAATTACAGGTTAAACTACATAATAACACTAATCTCACATTGATCTATTCAAATATTAATAATTTATAATACCTTATGGAGGAAAAAGGCCTCGCAAGCACTAATATTAGCCTATGTCGACTCCGAGGGTCGAATCAGGACAAATACTGGAATATTACCACGTAATAAGATTAAATAAAGTCTCAAAACCTATGAAACATCGCCTAATTCAGAGTAAAGATTGAAAGTACTTACGAAATATTGTTCCAACAAACTTTGAAACTGCCCGGGAAGTGCCGGCAATAGGAATTATAATTATTCCATATTAAATTATTAGCCCTGCAATTAAACACGCTAATGAATTTAAGAAACAACGCTTCACATACGTTAATAAGATCACAAATAACTAAAACACTCACCGAAGGCTAATAAGATATTCAATTCGGAAGTGCTTCCGAAAGAAAAGACTCTAAAGGTCACGGCATTGAATTTTATAGTCAAAATATGCATAATAAGCAAACAATGTGGCTATGCACACGCCGCGTTACACGAAATGTGGGTAAAATTGATATTAATCGGAAGAACACCAATATTTAAATAATTTAAGAACAATTCACTAATATTCTAAAGAAAGAAACGCATGTAATAAATTTATAACAAATTGTTATACTAATAAATATAACAATAAAACAACGTTGGCTGCAACTATACTTCTGAAACAATATGACAGCTACTTTTAAATAAATACCTAGCGATATGCTAACCTTAATAATGATTAATAAATTAAATTTAGAATAGTCATTATGAATAAAATGTTTATATTTTTAATAACATTTTGGGGACTATAAAGTTCACTTCAGCTGGCAACATTCAATATCTTAAACAAAAAGAAATGTCACAGACTAATTAAGATATTGCAATTAGCTGTCAACAGATAAATAATTTACCTTGTCTAAGAATTTGACAGATAATAAGAAATCGATAATATTAAAATTATAAATATTTAATTATCTACAGAAATGAAATTTCTATGTAACAGTACCTCCCTTCCCGGAAGAATTTTACGCGATATAAGAGGAAAATTCGAGCTGGCCCTCCAGCTCATAAGCTCTCATACCTAATCGTGAAAAACATATTAAATAAAACCTAAACAAAAGAAAGGTATAAACTTAATTAATAAAAATAATTAAGTAGGTATCTATTACTACACAGTAGACACTCGATAACACAAACAGTTTTTAAGAAACAGAAACAGAAACAGTTAATAAGAAATCGATAATATTAAAATTATAAATATTTAATTATCTACAGAAACGAAATTTCTATGTAACAACGTAAATTAAATATATTTCATTACATTGAAAAACGAAACATTAATAACATGAGAGAAATCCTACAAGATCTTAATTTACCAGGTATTTCCAGCTTCTAAACCCTTTGAAATGATAATTGAAGATTTTCTGAGAGTGAACAGTGAAACATATATAACTGTAGAGACGTTTTCACGAAATACGGTAACGAAAATCACTCTCAGTTTTTGATGATATTAAATGCTTCCATTAGAACGTTATTTACCCCAATTTCAAAACTTCAACGTAAATATAAAGCTACAATTAATCTTTAACAGAGAGCCCTTAGAGATAAAAATAATTATATGCACGGCTTTCTTAGATCTAAGTCCTTTGACTTGCTAAGTAGACACTTCGACCCAAGAGACTTATGTATATGCATATATTACGTTAAGTGTTACAAACCTGTGAGACTGACGACAGAAACTCAGAGGAGTCTGTATATATCTACAATATCTATAAAATTTACAATATGTATATCGTATCCTTTTATAACAATTAACATTTATACAATTAACAATTAACATTTATAAAATTAACAATTAACATTTATAAAATTTACATTTATACAAATTACAATTACCATTTATACAATTAACAATAACATTTATACAATTAACAATAATCAAGAATTTATTGTTGTAATGTCCGAAGCGCAAATATTGTTAGGAATACATAACTTTCATAAATTACATAAGGAATACATAATATTCGTAAATGAAGAATAGTAAAGATTAATTTGTATTCCTCATGTATATTTGTTTATTTTTGTAAATTTTGTAAGATGTTATAATTTTATAAGAATATATCTTTTTTTTTTAATTCTTATTTTTAAATATCCTTATTCAAGTAAGCAGTGATTTTATTTCTATAAATCACACCAACACGTTTGGAAATAAACTTCTCTGTCTTCCTTTTTTTTAAATACTTCTCCCTTTGTACGAAGGCAGTGATACAACACGTTCGTACAGAATTATATTAAAAAGGAGTACTGCCTACAAACAACACAACTCTAACAAAAGGGAAGTGTGAATAAACATTGTATATTTTTTTTCCTCTTGAAACCAAAATTTAATTTGTTTGCGATAAATAAAGAATCTGTAAAAGCTTAAAAAAATACTATAGAAGACTTCTTCACCTTACAAAATTATTTTTCCATGTAGTCAAAATTAATTACTGCCATACCTGTATAAAAAAACAAAATTTCTCATCAGCTACTAAATTGAACTACAAAACTCTACGAGAAGATGGGTCGCTACACATCTTCTCGTAGAGTTCCTTTGAAACGATCTGCCTTTGAGAGTAGTTTTAGGCACGCCTCCACTCAGTGCTTAAACAAGTTACCGATACCTTTTAGGAGACTGAAAGCTGTGTAAGTTTTCCGATTACAACTTAGACATTGCTATAGAAAAATAAGTAAAAAATGAAAAAAATATATTAAGATAAAATTTATACATATATAAAATATAATGATAGCTAAATTTTACTACATAAAAAAGAATAGGATTATATTACAAAATTTTATATTTATTTCAGATCTTTCCATTTTCTTATATATATAAAAATCAAATGCACAACATATTGATAAACAATCAGATAATGTCTTTGAGAAATAAGTATTATATCCCAGACAAAATTTAAACAGTTAGACCTTATTGGTTCTTTTTATTTAAGTTAAATCAATAATTCATTAATTTATATGAATGAATATAGTACCAACAAATATGACTGAACTGAAACTGAAACTAATCAAAACATTACGAGTTATTCTTAAATAGTCATTTAACAACAATGTAACCTGACACTTGTGATAGTTAAGAATAATGCAATTATTTTAAGAATCAATATATTTTATTCCTATTTTAGTGCAATAACGGTCTAGAAATCAATAGTAAAAAACCGGCCAAATGTGAGTCTGGGGTTCTGTACCATTATCTCTTTAAAAAAGTCAAAAAATTAGGTTTGTTTTAAAGGATTTAAAACCGAAGTCTTATTCTATTTAAGACGCGGCTCCTGATTGGACTCTTATTATGGACACGCATGAAAAGCATTACAAAATCCCTGAGGTTGTTTCGTCATCCAGACCGGACTTATTCCTGTATTCTAAACATCTAAGGGGCGTGATATTTCCCCAGGGATCACACATAAGTTTAATAAGTATTATCAATGAAGAGTACAGGAATAAACTTATAGATAGCTGGTACGCGGTAGAAGTAAGTATAACAGCAAAATCTCTCTATAACTTACTTGATGATCTTGATGATCCTTTCTAGAGAAATCATCACATCATTTCTAGAATTAAAAGGCGGCATTAGTGGGTTCTTTCCAAATTTGGTTAGGTAGGGAGAGGAGTGTGGACAGTGAAGGTGAGCGTGTTTGCTCAATTTAAGAGAGGCCCCTTAAACCTACACCTGGGTCGCAAATATTAAGCATTGTTTGCACTCCTCTCCATACAACGCGATGGTCCGGGTACCCGCCTGGTGAATCCATGGAATGCTAAGAAGCTTCATCTCGTCTTTCCTTACTCTGTTTTTGACAGACGGACAGACGATTAAACGGGCAGACGTACAGCGGAGTCTTAGTCATACCGTTACCATACCCTTTTTACCCTTTGGGTACGGAACCCTAAAAACCAAAATAGTGAGTGACACACAATGTATCATTGTAGACATGAATTTGAATTTGAGCCCAGACGGGCGTAAACACCCTGGTAGAACACTGATAAGATATTAATTGAAAATCCATACGAAAAACATTTAATAAACATAATGTGATAAAATTACGGATAGATTTAGGACTTTTTTGTTCAGACTGTTGCAAAAATAAACAACATTTAATGCATATGTACATCTCGTCAGATTACTTATTCAACACAAGATTATCAGAGGAATCTGCTGTGATAAAATTGTTTTCTAGTAGTACTCACAACTAAAAGTAATAAAAATAGTACAAAAAAATATATAAATATAGAATGAAAAATAAACCGATACGGGCAGGGATTCGAACCCGCGACTACTGGACTACTACCCGTCGCTCTACCAACTGAGCTACCGTATCGCTCTACCAACTGAGCAACCAACGGGTTATTTTTCATTCTATATGTATATAAATTCAAATAAGTTTAACATGGCTATACATGTTTATAGATATTTTCAAACATAGTACAAAAAGATAATTGCAACTAATTACTTGCGAATGATTATTGTCGATTGAAGGAATTTAATACACGGAAAGATACTAATGCACCGACTTAGCTTATAAAAAAAATCATGGTTTTATTTATGGAAAACTTTAGTAACTGTGTATATTTTTTTACATGTATATAACATTATGGATGGTCAAATAATTTTATAATCAAATTTACAACAAAATTAAATGAATGGTTAAATACATACCCGGCATATGGTTACCGAACCAATTAGTTGCGTAATAATTACCACTTTATTAATTAATTCTCTGGCACTTTATATCATAGTTTTATGTAAATTATGTCCTATTATCAGACATGTTTATTTTAGCTAATGAAATTTAGAGTAACCTTAAAACAGCCATTTTATTTCTATTTTACATCTGAGATAAAAAACATAAAATACTGCAAGAGTTATATTGAAAAATATAGATATACAAAAACACAGAGATTTCATATTTTTTAAATGTTTAAATTGATTTTAACTGCGAAGTTTATAAAGAATATTTAAAACGCTCTTTAACCTCTTTGAATATAAGTTATAACCATAAAATATACGAAAGTTTGAAAATATATATAAATATATTTTAAAAACCACTGTCATATGATATAAAATAAACATAAAGAGATAATAAAATAAAAAATTTAAACATATATCTTTAAAAATAATAACAAAGCAAAATCTATGAATCCCTTTTTCTCTAGTGAAAAAGCAAAAATTACATGAAATCTATTTGCTTATAGGTGACACATAAAAGCTTCTATTAAATAATTCAAAAATGGATACAAGCATCTAAACCTAAAAATATTAAAAAGTTTATTTTAAAAATAATTTCTAAAAGATTTTCAAACTTTTTTATTTCAAAGGCCATTACTAAGATTAGTTTGAGCTTTCTCTTAAAATTAAATCAAGTATTTGTAAAGTGACTCTTTTGAATATTACTTTTTATATGAAAAGTATACCATTACATTCGAATTATTTTAAATAAATGAAAACCTAAACCTTTCCGATTTATGATACCAGTTTATGTAAACATTTTAGGGATTTCATTGGTTTACTTTTACATTTTTTAATTAATTATCATGTTCTGTTCTCTCAAAGTATCCGGTAAACTATTTATTCGTTTGATTAAAAAGTCTTCAAAGGCCTGAGCTAGTTTTTAAATAGAATCTATACTCTGTTTCCACACGCAGGCGAGAAAAAAGACAATTCAGTTAATATGACAAAATAGTTTCATTTATGATCCGTGAGACTGTGTTTAATTTTTTTAGTAAGAGTGAGTGTCACAGGAAGATTTTTCACCATAAATATAAGTCTTAAAATAGCCCTGAAATTCTGAATTCGTTTGGAATATCGGTCTATTTTTCATTCTATATTTATTTCTTTTAAATATCTTAACATTGTGATATATGTTTATAGATGTTTTCAAATATTATTTTAATGTTACTTTCTAGGATATATTTATCACATTGCTTATTTTTCTATTCTTCATATGTAAATTCTTAAAAGAAGGATCGAAAGATGTCACTCGAGCCCTGCAGATAAAACAGTATGGCAAAACAAAAATATACAAAGTGTTTGAGGATTGGGTTTACTTTTGCATATCTCACTCGACGTCTATTTGTCAGTCCGACATCTGATCTTGTTTCTTTTTATAAAATCTTATTTTATATTAGATAGAAGGTATTACAAATAGAATTTACATTGTGCTTATTATAGTTGTTAAGTTTAGAAGATAAAAATTTAAGCTTTGTTAATAATAATAATGGCTTAGAATTTGGTCGTACATAATTTCATCCATAATTACACTACTAGTGTAGTGTATAACTATAAAAACTCACTCAATACATGTTTTGTTTTATTTTTTCCGTATGATATATATAAATATATTTACCTTAATATACCTTACGAACTGAAGAATTTCAAAAGTATATTCATCTGAAGTTGTTCATGTAATTTACTTCCAATACGCCATGTAGTTCAGTAGTGATTGCACAAAAATTTGTTGCTAAAGCTTTGTGGAATTTATATCAAAGCATGTCAGTACACACATACTAGTAGAGTATATGGCTATTGCCTTTGTTTAGCAGCACGGCATTATGAATATTTTGGGAGATGAAATTATATTATTATAACAATATTATTATTTCACTTGTTACGAAGTAAACATTTTCTAAAAAAAATATTCTACAAAATCTATTGTTTTTATAGTCACTTCTATTATAAGATTTAATTTTCCTCTTAATAACTTAACACAACTTAACATGTTATAAAAACATAAATCCTTTTACACACCACAAGACAAGATATAAAGATAAGAAGACCAAAAGTTACTACACAGATAAGACTGAGATATATAGTCATTGTGTTCGTCGTCATATGTCCAGCCATTTAGAAGCCACTAAGCATGACAAACGATACTAGTACTAAGACCACTAAAGATTTTATCTGACGGGGACAAAAGTAACCCTCAATATATCATGAAATCATTTATTCATATCATTGGAAATAATTCATTTCTGAACTGAACAGATTTTATAGTAAAAGTAATTTTTGATTAAGATAACCGTTTACTCTAGGAACTATGTTATAGAAAACACGTATAAGAAACCAATCAATATTTCCAATGTACTCGCATAACTTTTAAGTTGGTTGATTCTTAAAAAAGTTTTTGTCAATGTTAATGTGCATGTGTGTGCGTGTATTTTTCTTTTTTTTGATAAATTTAAAGATGGCAATATCTTTGTGAGCAACAAAGCTAAACCAAAAAGGTATTTTCAAAATATATATAAAAAATGTTTTATTATTAGAATACACGAGTACATACAGAAAATACTAAATGATAGTTCTATTTATGGAAGATGATTTTTATGCAGGGAATGTTTATAAAGAAACAAAATTTTAAACATGCATACAAGAAAGATTGTATATTAGTATCACAATTGTAATTAAATAAAAAATATATAGGCTATTAAATAGTTTTTTTAATATTGGCCACAATAATTGATGATGCTATCTGTACTGCGCGTAACGAATGAGGATCTTTAAAAGGTAAAAAAACACTCCCTAAAATGATTGAAACTTGAAAAAAGGTCTCAGTCATTTATGTAAAGTAAGTTTAAGGGTTATTTTTTAACGTAGTTTTCTTTTTGGTATTATTTGAACGACTTATTTCCGTCTTTAAAACACTTACTGCGAAAATACTAAATTGCTCTGATTAATTCGAGATATAGATCATTTAAGCTGTGGTAGATTCGAAAAAAAAAAAGTTTATATATAAAATTAAAAAAAAAATATATACATACATTTTTATATTTTTGTACAAATTCTGAGCAACATATATTGTTAATGTATAAAAACTTAGCACTAGAAACAGGACACAATACGCATGATATTAAAAAAGTACATTTATCAGGAAATTGCAAATCGCATTTTCACTGACGTCTGACTATAAGAGGAATATTTTAAAAGATATATATTTTGAACACGTCTGCCTCAGGGCAAGTGCATTCATTTTTATACTTACTATTTGTCCCTTCCTTCTTTCCTTTTACAATGCATGTTTCTTGTTTTGAACAAAATAATGATAAAAGTTTTACCGTTGTTGAAGTAATTCTGGTTCATTTTTCTTTCTTGGCGACATATTTTGAAGTAAAATTATAATAAAACGAAACTAAACAGAAGCGCCTTAAAATGTATAATATAAGAATTATACTATTTACAGAATAAAAGAGTAATTTGACATACAAATTGGAATTCAATCATTTAAATTAGAAAATAAGTAAATTAGAAAGCAAGTTTAGCAACGAAAAACAAAAAAATGTGTTTGTTCCTATAACTGTAAAGCGCATTAATAAGATTTAAAAATAATATTTTGGCAATTTCAAATAAGATTTAAATTCAGATATAAACAATTGCTCATATCTGGAATGTAATAAAACCCTTCACAAGGATTTGATAAATTTTTAAAACTAAATAACTGAATTTAAATCAACAGTCTCCTCTAAAACCTTCACTTTGAGAAATCACGTATCGTTTAATGAATGGGCGACCCCAGGAATTCATAAGAGTACACAAAAACTGTTTGATCTCTACGGTAAGAGTCCGTACTCATAATTATGGGTATCTCAAACACGTAACTTTCGTAGTATTACAGAACAATCAGCAACATTTTTAAAATCCCTTATATTTACAAATACAAAATGTTTAATTGCATGATTTTTCAAAGCAAAAAAAATATAACTGCGTAATATCATTATACTAGAATAGACTCTAGACACTTAACTTCAGCTCGTAAACGGGCTGGTTTGAACGCAATAATACCGTCATCTCACTACGTCACTGCTCAAAGCGTGACGTAGTGACTATGCTGCACAGTGTAGCTTACAGTAACTGAAAAACACAGATCATCATCGTGATATGAAGTAAACCTTCAAAATCTACCTAGGAAAACTTAAACTTTGTTTGGTGTTGTTTTGTTATTATATTTTTATCGATTTAACTCATTACTAAATGTAGTTTCGTTATTTTATTTATTACTAGCTGTGCCTGCGACTTCGTACGCGTAGATTTCGATTTCTAGTTTAAAGACAATAAGACCAACAGACCAATTTCAAAAATGTAAGAAATGGATTCTGTTAATTATCACTTCATATCCTGGCTATATTTTCATGTAAATTGACATATTTTTTTTATTTCTTAACCGATTTAAAAGAATAAACACTAAATGGTAAGTGAAGACAATTACAATATACTTCTGAAAACCGCATTCAAACTGGATAACCCGTTACTAAGATTATCGTGCACAAACATACAGAGATACAAATATACAGACATACAAACCAAAAAAAATCCATTGTTTTGGATTCTCTTACTCCTATAAAGGCCCTCCTTTATGTTTTTTTTTTAATATTTTCCATGTGCAGAAATCAATCAGTGATAATTTTATTATATGTATATAGATAACAAAATGAGAGTGAAATTACAATCACAATAACTATATATGTATACGGTAGGTGTATATTAAAGGTCTATGTATTCATTAAAAAAACTAAAGTTTTAACTATTTTAATGAACACAAATAAAAACTCGGTATTATTATTTACTTTCATTTACTTAATTTGAATAAATCGAAAAAAATGAAAGAAATATCAATATAGTAACGACTCCCTAATACTCATAAGGCTTGTAAATATAAAAAGTTGGTCTTAAATTCTGTCGTTTTTATTTACTCAAACGCTATAATCAGCTTTTCTGTGAAATTGTCATTCAGATAGATATTTTTATGAAAATTTTAAATTTTTATGAAAATCATGTTGACGAACTAATAACATAATGTACCTACAATCATCAACACAAACAAGACTCCCATTTGAGAATAAACTAAGTTGCGCTATTCAACTTAATGAATAAAGATTTTTTTATGAATCCTCAAACGGGTGTAATTGCGTGTGGAAGTCTGTGATTTTTAGTAGTAATGCAGTATACAATAAAAACCGTCTTAAATATAATCGTCTTTGTCATCATGGAAGTCGTTTATCTATTTAATTTAGAATTCTTAAACGGAAATATATAACGAGAGTGAGAATGTATTATATATCTTGCTTTTATGTTAGAAACCTTTAGGGTAATGGTTGCGACAATGAATATTATATATATATAACACGAGTACATACAGAAAATACTAAATGATAGTTCTATTTATGGAAGATGATTTTTATGCAGGGAATGTTTATAAAGAAACAAAATTTTAAACATGCATACAAGAAAGATTGTATATTAGTATCACAATTGTAATTAAATAAAAAATATATAGGCTATTAAATAGTTTTTTTAATATTGGCCACAATAATTGATGATGCTATCTGTACTGCGCGTAACGAATGAGGATCTTTAAAAGGTAAAAAAACACTCCCTAAAATGATTGAAACTTGAAAAAAGGTCTCAGTCATTTATGTAAAGTAAGTTTAAGGGTTATTTTTTAACGTAGTTTTCTTTTTGGTATTATTTGAACGACTTATTTCCGTCTTTAAAACACTTACTGCGAAAATACTAAATTGCTCTGATTAATTCGAGATATAGATCATTTAAGCTGTGGTAGATTCGAAAAAAAAAAAGTTTATATATAAAATTAAAAAAAAAATATATACATACATTTTTATATTTTTGTACAAATTCTGAGCAACATATATTGTTAATGTATAAAAACTTAGCACTAGAAACAGGACACAATACGCATGATATTAAAAAAGTACATTTATCAGGAAATTGCAAATCGCATTTTCACTGACGTCTGACTATAAGAGGAATATTTTAAAAGATATATATTTTGAACACGTCTGCCTCAGGGCAAGTGCATTCATTTTTATACTTACTATTTGTCCCTTCCTTCTTTCCTTTTACAATGCATGTTTCTTGTTTTGAACAAAATAATGATAAAAGTTTTACCGTTGTTGAAGTAATTCTGGTTCATTTTTCTTTCTTGGCGACATATTTTGAAGTAAAATTATAATAAAACGAAACTAAACAGAAGCGCCTTAAAATGTATAATATAAGAATTATACTATTTACAGAATAAAAGAGTAATTTGACATACAAATTGGAATTCAATCATTTAAATTAGAAAATAAGTAAATTAGAAAGCAAGTTTAGCAACGAAAAACAAAAAAATGTGTTTGTTCCTATAACTGTAAAGCGCATTAATAAGATTTAAAAATAATATTTTGGCAATTTCAAATAAGATTTAAATTCAGATATAAACAATTGCTCATATCTGGAATGTAATAAAACCCTTCACAAGGATTTGATAAATTTTTAAAACTAAATAACTGAATTTAAATCAACAGTCTCCTCTAAAACCTTCACTTTGAGAAATCACGTATCGTTTAATGAATGGGCGACCCCAGGAATTCATAAGAGTACACAAAAACTGTTTGATCTCTACGGTAAGAGTCCGTACTCATAATTATGGGTATCTCAAACACGTAACTTTCGTAGTATTACAGAACAATCAGCAACATTTTTAAAATCCCTTATATTTACAAATACAAAATGTTTAATTGCATGATTTTTCAAAGCAAAAAAAATATAACTGCGTAATATCATTATACTAGAATAGACTCTAGACACTTAACTTCAGCTCGTAAACGGGCTGGTTTGAACGCAATAATACCGTCATCTCACTACGTCACTGCTCAAAGCGTGACGTAGTGACTATGCTGCACAGTGTAGCTTACAGTAACTGAAAAACACAGATCATCATCGTGATATGAAGTAAACCTTCAAAATCTACCTAGGAAAACTTAAACTTTGTTTGGTGTTGTTTTGTTATTATATTTTTATCGATTTAACTCATTACTAAATGTAGTTTCGTTATTTTATTTATTACTAGCTGTGCCTGCGACTTCGTACGCGTAGATTTCGATTTCTAGTTTAAAGACAATAAGACCAACAGACCAATTTCAAAAATGTAAGAAATGGATTCTGTTAATTATCACTTCATATCCTGGCTATATTTTCATGTAAATTGACATATTTTTTTTATTTCTTAACCGATTTAAAAGAATAAACACTAAATGGTAAGTGAAGACAATTACAATATACTTCTGAAAACCGCATTCAAACTGGATAACCCGTTACTAAGATTATCGTGCACAAACATACAGAGATACAAATATACAGACATACAAACCAAAAAAAATCCATTGTTTTGGATTCTCTTACTCCTATAAAGGCCCTCCTTTATGTTTTTTTTTTAATATTTTCCATGTGCAGAAATCAATCAGTGATAATTTTATTATATGTATATAGATAACAAAATGAGAGTGAAATTACAATCACAATAACTATATATGTATACGGTAGGTGTATATTAAAGGTCTATGTATTCATTAAAAAAACTAAAGTTTTAACTATTTTAATGAACACAAATAAAAACTCGGTATTATTATTTACTTTCATTTACTTAATTTGAATAAATCGAAAAAAATGAAAGAAATATCAATATAGTAACGACTCCCTAATACTCATAAGGCTTGTAAATATAAAAAGTTGGTCTTAAATTCTGTCGTTTTTATTTACTCAAACGCTATAATCAGCTTTTCTGTGAAATTGTCATTCAGATAGATATTTTTATGAAAATTTTAAATTTTTATGAAAATCATGTTGACGAACTAATAACATAATGTACCTACAATCATCAACACAAACAAGACTCCCATTTGAGAATAAACTAAGTTGCGCTATTCAACTTAATGAATAAAGATTTTTTTATGAATCCTCAAACGGGTGTAATTGCGTGTGGAAGTCTGTGATTTTTAGTAGTAATGCAGTATACAATAAAAACCGTCTTAAATATAATCGTCTTTGTCATCATGGAAGTCGTTTATCTATTTAATTTAGAATTCTTAAACGGAAATATATAACGAGAGTGAGAATGTATTATATATCTTGCTTTTATGTTAGAAACCTTTAGGGTAATGGTTGCGACAATGAATATTATTATTATTTAAACTTAGAAGGAATTAATTTAATCAATTCATATACGATTATTTAAAAGTATATGTTTATAGTTTTCATTGCATTTATCTCTATATTTTTTACTAGTTCTTAGGCGAAAAGTGTTAATTAAACACATTGGAAATAATTAGGCAAAAGCTTTAGGACCGACCTGCCTGACAACCCTTAAATTTTGTCACGTGGGTGACTCTAACGACACCCGCGGAAAGATATGGTATCCGACAATAAGATTTTTTTTTTATTTTAATATTATGTAGAGCATAAAAAGATAACAAAATGCCAATAAATAAAACTAACAAGTAAGCAGAGAATAGAATATCAACATAATAGATTTTCTTTATTTTTAACCTGAACTTTGAATAAAAAGTTAACTAATACATCTGCATCTACCACTAGTTAAGTTACCTTTGATAATTCTATTCTGTAAAATTTGTTGTCGTTAAAATTAATTCTCCATTATAATTTATAGTTGCCAACTGCATATGATACATACGCAGTAGCTATATAATGTATTGTTTCAAATTTGTTTTACATTCTAAAACTATTTTGTGTATTAAGTTTTATATTATATGTATGAGGATCAGGCACTCGGTAGGTTAACAAAAACAAGTTGTTGTTAGCTTGGAGAATTATAGATTACTAACATAATGTAAAATACAATATTCTCTTGTATTTTTTAGTGAACATAATTTTGACTATTGCTTAAATTTTCTCAGTAAAAAAAAAATCTATTTTTTTTATTTTAACAGTAGTTTAGTTTCTGCAATAATCCTGATGACTGCCATCTATGGACTCTTTAAAGACGAATTGTATCGCTTCATAATTGCTAAATTGTAAAAGGAAATTTTTTTTTTGGAGAAGGTAAGCATAACTGTTATACATATTAATATAATCATTATTACATACCAATAATTTATCTTTAGTCAAAAATTATCTGTAATCTATTATATATCGTATAAGAGCTAAAGGCCTAATCATTCAAAGAACTCCACCAACCAACTCATATGAAAACAAACATACATGTTAATAAATAAATAAAAAAATATTATTAGTATACTTGGTTGATATAAAAATAGTAATATTTAGTATGCTTAAAAAGAGAAAACCTTTCATTATTTTGTAAATTGTAATATATGATGTAATAATGGTAATAAAGTCATAATGATATGTTTTTTAATTATCTCTAAAGCATCAGGATTTTTAATTTAATTTGATAAAAACTTTTACAAAATTGAAGCAGAAAACATCCAAGGGTGATGGGTACAATGAATGTAGTTCATTTTGGACAGATAGGGAATATTCATAGTTCCTTAGAATCAGGTGCATGTTTGAAATATTTACGATAAAGTAATATAGGATTTTATTAACTTCGGTTCAGAGAGTAGAAATATTTTTTATAACATGTATCTATATAAATAAATAGTGTCACAACATTTTCATTGATAGGTCCACGACCAACAAAAAATTTAGTATTTATTTCTGAAAAGTAGGTTATTTTAAAAGAAAAACCCCGAAAATTGTTACATTTCTATAAGTAGAATACATGAAAACTACCAAACGGATTTATGTTAAAGTCAAGAAATATAGTAATTCTAACTAATTAACAAATTCCTATTACTTCTAACTAACTTCTTACTCCGGTAAAATCTCCAAACTTTGGATCTGTATGCATTTAAAATGACTGCTTAATTTAGTTAAAAGTAAAAAAAATATATTTGTTTCATAAATATTCTGATGAAATTTTAAAATAATAGTACAAATTTAACAGTGTCTAAAACAATTGTACTTTAAAGAAAACATTTACTTAATAGTAAAATAATACTTGCCGAATCTCTTCGGTAATATCTCTACTATAATCGATTTCAAATTAATGCTAAATAAATTAAGAATTGAAAATGCAAGTAAATTACCAAGACAAATAACGAAATAATATTATCAAATCATAATCCTCGTTAATTAATTATTCATAGTCCTTTATTCATATATTATTACTATATTTATTATTATCCTTTATACATATATTAGTCCATATTCATTCATAGTCCTCATTAATTAGTTCCGAAAAATTTGTGAAAATACATCACGTGCAAAGGTCCCCCGACGCAACGACTTTAATAAGTAGATAATAAAATTATTTTTATCCTTTTTAGAGGTCTTTTTGTATCGGGGATTTTTATAATTTTTGAAGTGAAACTTATTTATTTAGTGAAGCTATATTTTTTTTTATTTTTTTATTTTTTTTTAATTATTATTTTTTAAAGTAAATACATAACTAAATTTTCTATGAATATTTCAAGCATCTAGCTGTTAGTGTTATTAAAATCAAATAAAAAAATAACGGTTGTTATATTATCTGAGTTCATCTTAAATTATTAGGCGTTATAACGGCCACAGAAATACATAATCTGTGAAAATTTCAACAGTCTAGCTGTCACGGTTCATGAGATACACCCTGGAGACAGGCCGACAGACTCACAGAAGGACTTCGGGCTTTAGGGCTTCGTATTTATCCTTTGGTTTATAACGAACACTACAAACATTTAGGATATATCATAATGGTGACATTGAGAGATATAATGAATTTATCAATTATATGTTAAGCATTAGTATAAAAGTACTATGAGATAAATAAGAAATTGGATAAACCATCTTATATTGTACGGGCATTCGAAGACTTTTAGGACACCTAATAAAATTTCACTCAAAACAGGAATCATACCAAGATTCAAACTTTTACCGTTTAATTATTTCTCTAACAATGTTATATACTTTATGTAAATCTGAACCTTTCAAGTACTTTAAGTGAATAACAGGTTTCCGGCTCGGAAAACTTTACTAAGTAATTAGACTTATTATATGACATTTTAATTGCAATTAACGCCTTCGTTCTATTCCACACCTGTGAATTAAATCACTGAATATTCAGATGGGTTTGTAATTAACGAGAACATTTATAGTGTGATTATTTAAACACGTTCTCTTTTAAAACGACGTGGCATTCTGTTGCGTTGTCTTCAGAATAAGTACGTTCCAGGATAGACAGAAAAGAACCTTAATATACTATCAAAAGCAAAGTATTAGTTTACTAATAGTTTAATTAACTATTATTTTATTGTATTTCGTTTCCAAGGCAATGTCCAAAATATTGAGTTCCTCCAAATATTCAAATCGAACCTAAATATTTAGATATAAAAAAAGCAAAACTTCAAAATCCATACAATCCTACATTCATTCATATATCAAAACAATAAATACGTAAAATATACCTTAATCATTTATTTATCAAAATATTTATTTAGAACTTTGCATAAAATAGTGTTAACGAAGTATAAATCTTACTACAAAATGTAATGATCTGTTTTAAACGCTGACTTTGTTTTATGCAAATCTATAATTATCCAAATATATTCTTAATATCTTTGTCAAAGTTTTTAATATTATTTTTTGCAGAATGATATTTAAAAAATATATTATTAATTTCATTTTAAAAATAAATACCAATACCAAATATTGTATACAACATGTACATAAATGTAATGTACGTACATAAATGTTATACCCATTGAGTATTATCCAATTAAGTACCCAGATAACACAAGTTAGACTGTTTGCCAATTACAATATCATATTCGTTTAAAATGGCGTAGGTAGTAAAGAATTGCAACAAAGTAAATTCAAACCTTTTTCTGGGAAGTGAAATAAAAAAGGCTCAGATCACATGTTACTCGACAATTACATGTGATCTGAGATATTTCTTATTTTTCCTCCCTAGGTGAATAATATATTATATATATTGCCTTTAGCAACACTTACCATAACATTCATGATATTTTTTTTTTTGTATTTACACTTTTTTTTTCTTAACGAATGAGTCAGTTGGCAAAGCAATGGCGGTTTCCCAGAGGTCGCAAGTTCGATGCCCATCCGTGCCAAAAAAAATAGAATTTTTATTTTTATTTTTATTAAATAAGCTTTACTTGGCTTTACATGTTTATAGACATCAGAAAACATAAATTTTGGTTGTGGCATCTTTTTAATGTTATTCTAAATTAGATAGTCTAAGACATTGGTTAGGATTTTTAAAAAATCCTGATAGATGTTTACCGTTCAGATAAATACTATAAAAGGTTTTTGTATGTTACCATGTATGGAGGTTTTGGATAATTCAACTACTTTTGGAAGTGGCTGTATATAATAAATTTATTTATAAATTTTTAACGGTATTTTGCCTGACACTAAGAAGTTATTTTCCTCCTTCCAATTCTAAGGCCTCATTTAAAATGTACACAAATACATACAATTTTAAATTTATTGTAATTACATTGTATTGTTGAGTTCATTTGAAACAATCAGAAACTTTTTCCGAGTCTAAGGATTTCTTACGTTGATTTAGATAATAAGATAACAAAATAAATTATATACAATAAGTAACCATGGACAAAAATATTGAATAACCCTCTTTAGTTTATTAATGTTAGGTACTTAATGATTTATTCTAGTAAAGCGAAATGTACTTAAGATCTTAACTAATCCTTCTTCAAAAAGCGTTGAATAAAACAACTTATAAATATTGCTCAGCGTTTACGGCAAAATGAAAACACGGTAATTAGTAAGTAGATTAGAAAAATCTCGCTAACATATTAACGAAGTTTTCTATTTTGTAAATATAGAAAACTATCAGACATCGTTATATTATTTACAATACGTTAAATATACTTTTCATTTTATTATAGACAGACAGAAAAGAAGATTAGTTAATTATTATATATACTTATTATTGTATTATATTAAAAGAATTGATTTAGATAAATAGACATAAAAGAATTGAAATAGTTAGGTATACAATAATAAAAGAAAAACGAAACACCGCAGGTGGTTTAAATTTAGAACTTAGACAGTATGTAGGTCGACGCCTATTATTCAATTTAATTATTACTATCATTTTTTTTAATTAAAAACTTTTATACTTTCAAACTATGATTCAACTTTATTGGAGATATTTTAACCGATACCATTGAGAAACTTGTACTCTACAGAATTTCGTGAAGAAGTTTCATCAAATATTCTTCATATTCTAACTTTCAATTGTTAGTACTCTCTTATGTTTACTATTACTGTTGCACTTTACTATACTATTTCTGTTACACAATTTAGTCTCTCAATCACACCCTGCCTCCTCCTAGCTGAGAGACGATTTATATATTCACTACTCTTCATCAAATTAGTATCCAATATTACAATTATATATTTAATCAATTAAACTTTCATACAAACAATACACGTTTTTGTCAAACCAACAACTGATATCTTTATTTCTTTATCAAATCCTACCCTCCAGTTATATAAAAGCTAACATAATGTTCTTATGAGAATTGGATATATCTTTTCTATTAATTGATAATATAATAACTTAAAAGAGAAGCATAATAACTCGGATATATTTCATTCACTATTATTCGTTGTTACTTTTTACTTAGTAAAATAACCTAATGTTATTTATTTTAAGAAAAATATGACAAACAAACAATTCATTTTGTATATTAAATCAAAGCCGAAAGCGCTTTGTGCATTTTAGCGTGTGTTTTCAAACCACTAACTATTAATTTACCGTTTCACTTCAAAGTGAGGCTTAACCGGGTCGATAATATTACTCTTATTAAATATTTATTCGACGTGTTTTTTTTTAAATATATATAATTCATATTATTTTTTTTCTTTAAGGGATCTTTTTGCGTCGGGTGTTTTAAGCTGGTGTGGTTATCTGTAAACACACTAATCTTCACTTGTTTAGGTATCTCCTAGGTATCTACTATCAATATTGCATAAGACCCTTTCACTAGCACCAGCAATTGGTCAATATCTAAGAGAGTCGTTGCGTCTGGGGACCGCTAAATAAGGTAAGAACTCAAAATGCAAATAAGTTACCAATACAATTAAATTTTTACTTTAATTTATTTTGTCGTTTTTAAGTTAGATTTTTTATAAAAGCTTGTTTTTAGATTTTCCCTTAATATTGCAATGTCACGGGTCCTTGATAAGAGTGCAAAAAAATTAATTAACCTAACTGTTTTAATTAGTCAAAATCAAGCTCAAAGTTTCTTTTACAAGGCTAATAAAAGCTTATTATTATTAATAAGGTAACTAGTATGACTTTCAGAACACTTGCACATTAAAATAAAATTATTTTTAAAGACTAATTGTTATTTCGATACTTTTAAAGATAATCAAACAAAAATACATAAAATAAGTTTGTATGATTATAAAAAGTTTAAGTTCATATACCTAGTTGACTCTCCTGATAAATAGAAAATCCTGATACAGTTTTCTGGGTTCTTTCTCCAGTAAGTGAATTGATGTATTAAGAACTTAGTTCTTTTTGTTGAACTAACATATTTTGAAGTTTCCAAAAAGTTGTGGTTTTTATTACGAGCTATCTTATCGGAGAGCTTATGAAATATTCAATAGAAGAAGGAAAAACATAAAAGTTGTATTTAACTATTATATACGACAATGAAACAGCAAGTTAGGTAAGTTTATAAAAGAGATACAGGTTGAATTAATTCAGTGATATTCAGTTTTCGAATACACGGTGTCTTAGTGATAGAATGTGTTGTCACCGCTATTATTGAAAGAGGGTAAAAGCGGAACAAAAATTGTTGAGGTTCTTTATTACCTTACATGTACAGGTTTGCCATCTCGCCATCGCCATTTTGTGTATTACAAATTATATAATCAAAAGAAGAATGAATAGAATGGAATTAAATAGATAGCATTATGCTGTGCTATTTAAAATGCCTAACATTTATTTCTGTTAAACGGACAAGATAGTCAATCGTCTAAACGTCGAAACGCTTAAAAATAGTTAAGAATTCATTTTTTTAATATTCATTATAATGTTTCAAAATTAATCATGATAATGTCATTATTAATATTATTAATTTTGGGACTGTTATTAATATTTTATACAATTAAATTTTAAACTTCGAACCACTTTTCTTTTTAGTATGGTTAATGTACCTGATGCATTAGCCAGTGATAACACTCGTGCGTCCATATTTGCATCTTGTATGTGTTTGTTTACCTTAAAAGAAATCTCAAAAGCATAAATCATCAAAGGAAGAACGCAATGTAACCCCAAATGAATTACATTTTCTTCTTACGGCTAGGAACTACGAGTATAACAATATTTTTGTTCCAATTGTTAGACATCGTTAATCAAGTAAGTAGGCCAGCTAATATACATTGCTAATGTTACGACGAAATATAAGTATAATATAAGACTGTGTAAGACTTGATGTAGTGATAAAATGAAGCTGAGACGTAGGTGACTGTCAGTAGGTCGGGCGATGTACGCCTATTCTGTATCGATGTACGGCCACACCATTGGATTAATGCAATAGTAAATGGACATAATATAAATAATAAATGTATATATATTCATATTTATTCATATTAACTGGGTTAGTACGGGTTATAGTAGGGGGGGGGGGGCGAACGCCGGGAACCTCCTCGTGGTGCTCCCTGGGCAACAACGGTTACTGAGAACCTTCGGGTTCTCCCGTTGACTAATACCCGGCGCGGTGGGGGTCATGGGGGTTTGTGCCCGGTCCATGGCTGGCCAGGGCGGTTAACCTTTCGGGGTGGACTGCCCGTGGGGGGGAGGGCTCGGACTTCTTTCCATCGGCCTTCGTTGGTGGTAAGTTGGCCTGGGATGTCGAGGGTGAGAGGGCGCAGGCCCTCTTTGCCGGGGCTAGCCGCCGAATCGCTCCTGGTACTTCTCTGATTAGCAGAGTGGACTGTGGAGTGGTCGCGCGGCTGTATAGGAAGGGGTGCGCGGCGGTCTCTTTTTTGCTGCGGAAGAAGCCATCGGCGTCATTTAGGGGTCTGGATCTCTTTCTACCAGGCATTGACAGAACATTGCTTGGTGCGGAGACGGTCCGAGACGTTGCCTGGGTTGATCGTTGCCAAGTGCGATGCCACGGTTGCGCTTGGCGATGGTTAGTCTGGGCGTGGTGGGTTCCCGACTTGCCGGGTTCGACGTTGGGTCCTCTGCCTTGAGTGGGCTTTAGTACGGCCCGGCGCGTGGCTCGCGGCTCGCGCGATCCCGTGGTCTCCCATTATGACGGCGGCGGGAACCGTCAGGTTTAGTGAGTCTCACATAACCACCTCCATCCCATCATCCCCTGGATGGAGGTGTGTATCCATGAGGATTCCTGACAAAAAAAAAAGAAGGGGCTATAGTAGGAGTTAAATATATCCTCCGCTCCTCCCCCGGACGAGGGTGCTGTGTTACGCAGATGATACCCTCGTCACGGCGCGCGGCGGGAGCTTTGCGGAGGCAGCCCGTCTTGCCACGGTCGGCGCTACGTTGGTAGCGGACCGCATAGGGCTGTTGGGACTGGAGGTCTCTGTTTCCAAGACGAAGGCCATCCTGTTCCACGGCCCTCGCCGAGGTCCCCCTCGTCGGGCGTACATCTCCGTCCAGGGTGCGCGGGTGGCGGTGAAGGCCAAGATGAAGTATCTGGGCCTCACCCTGGACGGAAGATGGAACTTCGGGGCTCACTTCTCTCTGCTGGCCCCGAAGTTAATCTCCACTGCAGTCGCCTTGAGTAGGCTCCTGCCCAACGCCGGAGGGCCGCAGGCTCCTTGCCGCCGGTTATACGCCGGAGTGGTGAGGAGCATGGCCCTGTACGGTGCTCCCATATGGTCGGGAGCCCTCACCGCGGATTCCAGGGCCTTTTTACGTCGCACGCAAAGGGTCCTAGCGGTGAGGGTGATCAGGGGGTATCGTACGGTGTCATACTCCGACAGTGGAGTAGGGACTTAGAGTCCCCGTCGGCCGGTCTTGCGAAGGTGGGGGCTATTTCCCCCCATCTCGATCGTTGGATCGGCCGGCGGCACGGGACTCTAACGTTCCGTCTTGTGCAGGTGCTCACGGGGCATGGGTGCTTCGGTGAGTACCTGCACAAGATCGCACGCAGAGAGGCGGCCCCCTCCTGCCACTAATGCGACGAGCCCGTGGACACGGCTCGTCACACCTTGGCGGAGTGCGCAGCCTGGGACCGTCAGCGTACTGAGCTGACGGCCGTGGTTGGCAGCGACCTCTCGTTGCCGAGCGTTGTTTCCGCCATGCTCGACGACGAGAGGTCCTGGGTCGCTATGTCCTCCTTCTGCGAGCAAGTCATTGCCGCGAAGGCTAAAAGCTATATATATATATATATATATATATATATATATATATATATATATATATATATATATATATATATGTATACATATATATATATAGGCTTGCCAATGAAATCATTATCAACCCTCACTTACTTATAGCTTACTTAATTATATTTAAAGAAATTATATTTAAATTAAGTACATGGATTTATAAAAGTATATTTTAATTTTTTAGCAAAAGGATTATATATATAATTGCGTGTGCATTCAGTAATGTTTCAATATAAACATTCATTGTTTTTTTTCCTTCACATGCGAAATTTGCGTTTTCATTAACTGGCCGCTTTGATCTCAAATATGTGGCATTTGGTTTGGAATTTCCAATTCAATTTTATTTTTAGTATAGGCGTATGCTTTTTTTTTTGAGTTCAGTGAATTAATTTGTTTTCGAACCATTCAATTTTTTAACATCGTTTTTATCACAAAATGAAAAACTCAAAATATCTAGTCAATTACAAATACGATAACAGACATGGGATTTTATATTTTTCAAAAATGGGTTAGTTTGTTAGATATGTATTGTATTTTGTTGTTACCCGTTGGAAGTAGATGACTAATTAACTGACTTACTGACAGACACCTCCATCTCGTTTTACCGTGAACACGATTGCTGCAAAGCATTCGGAACGTCGGGTTAGAGTTAAGATATAAATTAAAAATTTAATTCTATATACGCGAGGTAAATCCGTAAAAATAGTTTTATTTCATCATATTATTTAAATAATCAAAATTGGCGGTTCCGGCCTTCCGCCACTTGACAACACTTCCACAGACGGTCGCCAAATTAGAGAAGCTGCGATGGGAATGTCTCCATCACTGACACTACTTCCCGAATCATGTTCCAATAGATTGGTATTTCAGTCGTAACTTGTTAAAATTCTTGCAACTAACAAATTTAATAAAGCATAAGGCAGTCAAAGCTGCCTTCAAAGATTTCAATGATTTTTTGTTGTCACATCTTCCCGCAGCACAGGCCCTGCCTAGTGCGGGAAGCAATGTTTTATTCACGCTATCTTATTTCGCTCATAAACATGGTAATGTTACTTTTTAATATTTAATTTGTTCTTAAGATCCAAGTTTGTGTATGGTATGTTTATGTAAATAAATAAATAAATAAACATTTTTTTAGTAATGGATCAATTTCCTACCTAGAATGTCGAAAGTACATAGAGATACGTACTTCAATTAGTTAAATATTTTGGTCTAAATCATAATATATGTACTCATAATTGTAGATATTTTATCGCAGTAACAATTATATTTTGTGTATTACTTTAGTGTATATGTGTGTACCTTTTTTATATCCTAAAAATGATTTTAAAATATTTGCTATTTTCATAGTTACTATGAATCACTTACTATGACTCATTTTTATAGTTACGACGTGACAAGCAAAATTTCACAAGATGACGACGAGAGAAGAAACTTTTCCATGGATTCAGCGTGCAGGAGAACATGTTATAATATAAGTTCTAGAACCAAACGGAAGAGCTCCAATTTTTTGATAAAATTCTATGGTCAGATGAAAAAACATATAAACAGGATGGATACTTAGATCTCCATGATCTTCAAAGCTGGAGATATGAGAACCCGCACCTGATGAGACAAGACAAATCCCAATACCAATTTAACTTGTAGACGCATAAGCATATTAAACGACTTAGTGGTCGGGCCATTTGAGCCACTTAGAAACTAGAAACTTGATAATAGTAAGTTAAACTTTCTGCGAAATGATTTGCCAGAATTATTAGAAGACGTGCCCTTGAATTTCTTCCGTACCATATGGCTCCAGAATGATGGTTATCCAGCATACTATGCGCGTCCTGTGCGAGAATTTTTAAATCAAGAGAATCCAGGGCGTTGGATCGTGCACTTTGGTCCAACCCGTTCACATGATCTAAATCCCTGGACTATTTCTATTGGGGTGGTCTCAAAGACCTTATTTTTAAGAATCCTATTGCAATAATCGATGAGCTTCTCCAAAATATTACTCAGGCTGCGGAACACATTAAGAATAAAAGATAAGCTTCACTAATAAAAAAGTCGTTTTAAGACCGACAATTTGAACCGATGCACAGTGTGTCGTCTAGAACAAGCTAGCTGGACAAAAACAACTTTAAGATTTCCTAGAAACATTAGTGGGGGTAATTAGGGTATTAGTTGGTGATTACACCAACAACAATTGTTTTGGCATAAGTCATACATAACATCGTTAATGAGGGTAGTATATAAGACAATTGGGTTAAATGCATAATACTATTCGCATTTTTGCTACTGACACGATTGCATCTCCCAAGGTTATTTTAGTAGTTGTGGTAAATTTTAGTGATGGATTCTATTACTAAGGGTATGTACATTTTTTTTATGTAGTTACAATAAAATTATATTCATACTAAATTAGAATCTGAGCGCCGCAAGTTGCGTTTTCCTTTTAGTCGTCGGAAATTCAAATTCAAAAGACTATTACTAAAAATCCCCGCGTATCCCCGGTCTGTATTTTTTTCAGTTGATAGACACATTATTCTAAATTATAATAAAACTTTTTTTTTTTTGCAGCTTTTTTGCTCAAAAGCTGTTATTAATTTTTTTTCAGGTAGCAGTTTTACAGTTTTAAAAATGCATATTTTCGATGAATGGGTGAAACATACAAAAAGTGACCGAAATAAGGCGCTTTTCATGTTTGTTTTACAAGAACATGACCTCAGTGGCGTAACTGAAGCATCTGTGAAGGACATCAAGACTATAATTTCCCGTTTTTCTTCGAAACTTTCGGAGAAATGGGAGAATTCTTGCCGAATACGGGATCGTTTCTTAGCTTGTAATGCTAAGTGGCTAGAAGGTGAAAACTTACAGTTTAATGTGTCTTATGACCTTGCAGAAGCATCAACGTCATCACATTCAGTGCCTGGTCCCGGGAGACCGCCCGTGGACCTGACAAACGCAAGTGCCAAAACCAAACGGCGACGTGTCGATGATTTGGTTCAGTTACGAAGCTCTGAGGAGCTTTTGGTTGCTGCTGAAATAGCGTCTCGTCAATCAGGCAAACGCAACGTCGCAAAAGTAATTCGAGAAGTTAGTGAGAATGGCTATACATGTTCAAAGATATTTTCAAACATTAATTTCGGTAGTGGCATTTTTTCAATGTTTATCTATACTGCAAAGTTAGAAACATTGGTTAGGATTTTCGAAAGAAACCTAATAGATGTCAACACCGTCCCGATAAAGACGATTACATATAGAATGCTTAATTCACTGAGGCGGACTGCGATACGGTAGCTCAGTTGGTAGAGCGACGGGACGGTTTCCCAGTAGTCGCGGGTTCGAATCCCTGCCCGTATCGGTTTATTTTTCATTCTTTATTTATATAAATTTAAATAAGCTTAACACGGCTATACATGTTTAAAGATATTTTCAAATATTAATTTCGGTAGGGGCATCTTTTCAATGTTTATCTATACTGCAAAGTTAGAAACATTGGTTAGGATTTTCGAAAGAAACCTAATAGATGTCACCACCGTCCGGATAAAGACGATTACATATAGAATGCTTAATTCACCGAGGCGGACAGCGATACGGTAGCTCAGTTGGTAGAGCGACGGGACGGTTTCCCAGTAGTCGCGGGTTCGAATCCCTGCCCGTATCGGTTTATTTTTCATTCTTTATTTATATAAATTTAAATAAGCTGATTGCAAATAAGACGAAAAATCTAATTACATTATTCTTTTTAGATTACTACGTACTTAGGAGGAGCCGTTCAGAGAAAATATATATAGATATACCTTAATTAATGCTGATGTTAAATTACATTTAAAAAACGTAAAAGGCCCCGGAACAAAAAGAATTCCTGAGGATATAATATTTTTTTATGTACTTATTGCAGTTGAGAGGTATATATGTAATATTGCTACATATAATATTGTTATTATATTGTAATTCTGTATGTAGGTAAAATAAAGATATTATTATTTTTATAACTACATAATACCGTTGACAATAAATATGCAAAATATTGTTGTATCAATTAGATTTAAGAGTTTAGAATTATTAATAACTATATATCATTGTTATTACTGGTATATTATTAAAGTAGTAAAAGACATTGATTTGACAAACTATCGGAAGTAGCCTGAAGATATTAAATATATTGTATTTACATATCCTATTAGGTAAGCCATAAATGTGTGAAAGATATAAGATTGTTATAAATATACTTAGGCATTTAAAACGGTTATGTAGTATTTTATTGTTATTATGAGATATTTAATGATGTTTAAAGTTGTGAATATGACCAATCTCCAGAAGCTGCTGTTGGCGCTTCTATCGATGTTATTATGTTATAAATATGGCTGTAAGCCTCTATTAAAACTAATCTGTATTGGACAACTGGCAAGATAAGTGGTTTTTGTACTTATATTGTTTATAACATATGTTATATCTTTTGTGAGTATTTCATCGTATTGAATTATTGGTAATTGTGTCTACATAAGTACACAGTAATAACTATATTACTGTGTACTTTTATTATATTCTTGTATCGGGAGTCATTTTGTAATATTAAATAATATATTTGTTTAGTTATTTCTTTTCTTTAAAGTTATCCAGATAATGCATTGATATATATTATCATTTTATAGTGTGAAGTAGCTTGATTAAATACCTTATACTATCTTAATTTAGTGTTTTTTTTAATTGTAGCATCTTTTAATATCCAACACAGTCGTTGCGTCTGGAGAAACGTACATTGACAGCGGTGTCTATTTTACGAAATTACTAACCTATAGAACGAGAACTTAGACTATACGATTAGATATTGTTAGTTGCTTTGTTAACGTACTTGCATTTTGATTTCTCCCTTTATTTAGCATTCTAAGTAAAGGAAGACCTGTATCAATATCTTACATAGTATAAAGCCAAGTCGCTTCCAGTCATCTGCCCCTAAGAATGCTTAGATCTCTAAAACTACCGAACTGATTTGGATGCGGTTTTTTTAATAGATAAGGTGATTAAAAAGGAAGATTTAAAAGTAAAATACTTATATATTTAAGAACAGAAAAGCCGAATAATTCAGAGATTATATTTATATTAAGAGGTGAACCCAAATTAGGAATGTTTGATATTATACAAAAGAATGTGTTATTTACTAAGCTTTTTATACAATACAGTATTATTTCTTATCCAATTAAATGCATTACAAATGTAGTACATTTAATGTAGATCCATATTATCCGGGTCGCTACTTATTTTTGATTACGACATCTGAATTCTATGACTGAGATCCTTTATATCAGTCTTCCCATGTTATCTTGAGTTATCATCGAATTTAATCATCGATTTAGATATTTCTGCTAGTTTATTATAAAATTCCAATTATTGGTAGTCTTCAAAATAATTTTAGACATTAAAAAACAAATAATAGTCAAGATAAATAAAAACTTGTTAATTTGTAATATTTTATATACTATTTATTTTACACTAATAATTTCCGGCAACAGTGTTATTATTTAATAACACAGTTTCTAGTTGCAATTGTATTATTATCTAAATTATCAACTGTGTTTTTATCTAATATTAGTTTTTTGTCTTTACTTGTATTTGTATAATGGTTCAGATCAGATATAGTAATAAGGTTATACATCGATTTAGCTCGAGACAGTGTTTGTATTGACGTAAACGATTTCTCTAGTAAGTGGTTGGCGCCAATTGATCTGTCACCTAGGTTAGGGACGGGACACATGTTGTGATGTGTCAATCGATTCGCAACATACATTTCTCGAGATTATATCTCGTACTTGCCACAAATAAATAATTAAATGATTTTAAACTGGCATATAACAAATGCGTTACCAACTTAATTATCGATAAACTTTATTTTTACTTTTTTAGGATTCAGAGCAAACATTATTTATTTTTGCCTTTCTTCTGCATAGGAAGAAAATAAAACTGCAAAAGATAAATCATTTATTTATTCCACCGCTGCCTGGATACTTTAAACAGAAACACGGCTTCTTGTAAGGTTTTATTTTGAACGAGGCTTTATTTTACATAACTATAATATGTATAAATTGTGTATAACTTTATATTACCCTTTGTTCAGTTGAAAAGCAAATGTTACCATTTCATGAAGACGTTTCAAATATTTAAGCAATTGTTTTCCTTAACAAACAAAAGCAACTTGTATGTACTTGATGCTGTTCTTTAGCTAGAGCCTAGAGGTTATATATTGAATATAAAAATTATAATCTTAAAATATGAATAAAAATTTATTAAAGATAAAATTTATCTAGTGCTATTAATAACAATTTTTCTTCTTGTAAAATATACTATACATAATTATTCCCTTAAGTTATAATTTATTATTCAAATATAACATTAATTACATTGTTATAAGTATATTTTAACATTTACAGAGCAATCCAAGAAATAAGTTTGTATATAATATTTAAAACTCAAAAAAGAAAGTTCTTTGTAAATATTGAACTGTCAATTAAACTTTCAACAAACATTAAACTATTGAAAGTTCTTGAGAAGTATACCGTTCAACAAAAAGTTTCTTTAAAATAATGAAAAGTTCCGTTCTAGCGAAATATTACATATAATATAAAATTTTTATAGGAATAATAGATAAAGAATTTTTAACATTATTTTATGATGATTTAAATATACTCGAAATAATGAAAGTTTTATAGAACCCATTGTCACTCGCACCTACAAAGCTTCCGCTCTCATATAAGTACGGCACAATGATCTATGAACTTGACACTTATGTTCCCATTTATAATAGATCGTATTGTTAGGAGTTTAAAGAATCCCTAAGTAGTTGGTACAGTAGTAGTAGTAGTAGTAGTAGTAGTAGTACATATGTTAAAACTTGCTTATTTAAATGTAATATAATATTGAATCATAACTTAAATAAGCAAGTTTGAAAGTGAGATATTATTGAAATTTCTCAAGGGGCCTGTAAATGTAACTCACTAGCTTCAGTGTTTGAGTTTGTTTCAATAGTTATATTGGCATCGGAGTCGTAAAATATTTTATTTCTTTACTAAGCGTTACGTATTCTCAAATTTCATGATAATATGACGTTTACTTCAATATGTTGTTTCTCGCTTAAGTATAAAAAGGTTTATTTTCCTGGACAGATCTATGAAGCTAATGTATTGATTAAAATGTGAGTTGATCTCAATTAATAAATTTTAAGTATGTTATATCATAGTTCTATTACGAAATAAATAATATATCATCTGTTCACGTTTAATACATTGACATACAGAAGGTTGTGTAGACTTAGAAACTATGAATAAGTTAGGCTAGCTACCTCTGTCTTATTAAGTAGGGCATAATGAATGTCGGGAACTGTTCAACCTGTGTTTGCGCACTGGACAGTTCCCGAAGGCCTGGAAGGAGGGCAGGTTGTGCCTGTTGCGAAAGGAGGGTCGTTCTGCCGATTCTCCTTCCGCATACAGGCCGATCGTGCTGCTGGACGAGATGGGCAAGCTCTTCGAGAGAGTCCTCTCTGCCCGTCTCGTCCAGCACCTCCAGGAGGTAGGTCCAGGTCTCTCCGACGCCCAGTTCGGCTTCAGGGCGGGTCGTTCAACGATCGACGCCCTGAGGGCTCTGAGAGACCTGACCGAAGAGGCTGTTTCCGAGGGGGATGTCGTCCTGGCGGTTTCGCTGGACGTCGCCAACGCCTTTAACAGCCTGCCGTTTGAGACTTTGGTTGAGGCGCTCCGGTTCCATGGAGTGCCTCCCTATCTCCGCAGGCTGTTGGGGACGTATCTGCAGGATAGAGAGGTCCTGTTAGAGTCCGGCGACCGGCGGGTCTACCGACGTGGTGTGAGCCGAGGGGTTCCACAAGGGTCCGTGTTGGGACCGGTCTTGTGGAACCTGGGCTACGACTGGCTGCTTCGCTGTCCGCTCCTCCCCTGGACGAGGGTGCTGTGTTACGCAGATGATACCTTCGTCACGGCGCGCGGAAGGAGCTTTGCGGAGGCAGCCCGTCTTGCCACGGTCGGCGCTACGTTGGTAGCGGACCACATAGGGCTGTTGGGACTGGAGGTGTCCGTTTCCAAGACGGAGGCCATCCTGTTCCACGGCCCTCGCCGGGGTCCCCCTCGTCGGGCGTACATCTCCGTCCAGGGTGCGCGGGTGGCGGTGAAGGCCCAGATGAAGTATCTGGGCCTCACCCTGGACGGTAGATGGAACTTCGGGGCTCACTTCTCTCTGCTGGCCCCATAGTTACTCTCCACTGCAGTCGCCTTGAGTAGGCTTCTGCCCAACGCCGGAGGGCCGCAGGCTCCTTGCCGCCGGTTATACGCCGGAGTGGTGAGGAGCATGGCCCTGTACGGTGCTCCCATATGGTCGGGAGCCCTCACCGCGGATTCCAGGGCCCTTTTGCGTCGCACGCAAAGGGTCCTAGCGGTGAGGGTGATCAGGGGGTACCGTACGGTGTCATACACTGCGGCCACACTCCTGGCGAGCGATCCGCCCTGGGAGCTATAGGCGCGGGTCCTCGCCGGAGTGTATTGGCACCGGGTAGAAGCCCGGGTCGGGCGGGTTAGGCTCGAGGCGGATCGGATCAGGGCTCTAGCTCACCGAGCCCTGATCTGACAGTGGAGTAGGGACTTAGAGTCCCCGTCGGCCGGTCTTGCGACGGTGGGGGCTATTTCCCCCCATCTCGATCGTTGGATCGGTTGGCGGCACGGGACTCTAACGTTCCGTCTTGTGCAGGTGCTCACGGGGCATGGGTGCTTCGGTGAGTACCTGTACAAGATCGCGCGCAGAGAGGCGGCCCCCTCCTGCCACCACTGTGACGAGCCCGTGGACACGGCTCGTCACACCTTGGCGGAGTGCGCAGCCTGGGACCGTCAGCGTACTGAGCTGACGGCCGTGGTTGGCAGCGACCTCTCGTTGCCGAGAGTTGTTTCCGCGATGCTCGACAACGAGAGGTCCTGGGTCGCTATGGCCTCCTTCTGCGAGCAAGTCATTGCCGCGAAGGAGGCCGCGGAGCGGGACAGAGAGGCAGCCTCCTCTGAATCGCTCCGCAGGGGTAGGCTGGGTCGCGATTACGCCCGCAGCCTCCTTCCCCAGCTGTAGTGCCTGGACGGGAGAGGGGGGTGACCTCTCCCGCCCGCTATAGGCCTACGAGGTGAGGGTGTCCCTAAGTTGATCGGGGCCCCTCGCAGGGGGTTCCGCCGGGGCGTCACGGTGAGTGCGAAAGCGATCCCGTGGCGCCCCACTAAGGCTATGAGGTCAACCGTTGGTTTTTTAGTGGGTAGCCTTAAAAATGGCAGCGTCTTCTATGCTGCCGGGTAGTCCCACATACCCCCTTGGTCATCACCTTCCTGGCCGCAGGGATGATGCGTAACGCATTTTTCCAACGATAAAAAAAAAAAAAAAAAAAAAAAAGGGCATATTGAATGTACTAATTACCTTTCAATAAATATTATTTGTAACGCTTAGTAAAATAAGTTTTCAGTTGTATTGGTACAAAGCTTATTAATTACGAATTAAGTACTTTTATCATGGTATTTATAGTTTACTTTTTACCGTTGGCGGTGTCTTACGCTTCACCATATAAATCCAATTAAATATTCTATAGCTATCTCTTGATAATTGTTACATTACAATTTTTCCAATTTTGTGGGTAAAATGGTACTACATTTAAAAATACTGTAGAAAATAGACAATAGTGTACATACTGTGGCTAAATATTATACTAATATATACTTATTGCTTCTAAGCATTTTAACATTCGTTCAAATTTCAAAAAAAATCTTAAGATGAAATACATCATAAGTAATACAAATTGTATAATATTTTTTAAAATATATTCGTTAAAAAACGTACGTATAACAAAAAAAAAAGGTAAATCTATGATATTTTGATAGAAAGTCTGTCATTATAGAGTAATTTTTTATATTTATTATAGTAAATTGACATTACGAAAATCAATTAAGATTTTTTTTTCAGTTTAATTTAATTTTAGTTAAGACTATATAATATAATTCAAAGAAATAAATATATATTAGTATCTATATCTCGGCTTATAACCATAGAAAGTGCTTTTTATAAAATTTCCTTATAAATATAGTTGTTTTCAACATTTTTTAAAGCCTACAGTTCTACTTCAGTTTCTAATAGCACAAATGAAACCTTTACGATGCGAGCATAACGGTTCCTCTTGTTAAACCTTCAGACTTACGACAGCTATTCACCTTGGTCACTTACCTTCGCCTAAAGTTTAGCATTGTATATGAGCTGGCCTACTTACTAACATAATAATATTATGAGTCTGGCACAAAGCTCTGTAATTATAAAATAATTGCAGTCAACTTGGACTTTGAATAGGGTTTGAAATTTTGATCTAAACAACTTAACTACAAAAAAATAAATCATCTTATCATCGTATAAGAACAGGCATTATTATATATATTATTATACATATTATAACAAATTATGAATAACTAAGAGGGAAATACATTTTAATTTCATATTTATTCCACACTTTTTGTTTCTATTAGATTTGCCACATAGCTGCCATTTCATTAATTACCTTTATATTTGAATTCATATTATTATTATAAATTAATTTACCGATGGCTAATATAAGAAGTAGCGTGAATGCATATTTCTATGAAATCGTAAACAAAAACCAACGTATTGTTTAAATAATATACCAGCGATCCGTCTTCTAGGTTTTAGATTATTACAATTTTTTATCACTGACACCAACATCTTTGTTGCTATGTTGTAACCTTCTGAAGTAGAATATAATACCAAGATGTTTATAAAAGACAGAAACTTTGACCTGTGATCCTTGCTCGTGATGAGTGAAAAAAATAAAAAGAACAGTGTTTTAGTAAAGAACACTAGTGTTTTAGTAGGAAAGCCTTAATCAGAAAATATAACGAAATGTATGTATTCTAACTTTTAATAATAAAATCTTTATTATATGTAAAATACATAAATACTTCATATTGTAACATTGTATAAATGGATATATATGTGAAATAAACAGATAATAAATAAAAATAAAATAATAATTACCGTGCAAAGTATTTACTAATATAGTTTTTTAAGATACCTGTACTAACAGACTCCTTTTTGGAGAAGGTGTCTGTTTGAAAAAAAATGCCTAGCAAATTAAGACCAAGGCTAAATGATAGAATCATTTAGTTTCGATCTTATTCTTCTAGATTATAATTGATAAAAAAAGCATTCGTGAAACAATGACTACGATGCTTTATATATAAATCTTATACTGTTCAGCCCATTATGGACCATTATTACGCACGGAACTAAAATATCTCTTTCTGAATTGCAGTATTGATAATGATGGGCTAGTTTTGATTGCAAGTTTCGATCTGTAAATGTTCAGATCGTGAACAATTTCGTGCAATCTTTGTTTTCAATTCAGTAAAGGCTTGAAATACTTACAATTTCTGTTTTATCTAGCGAAGCGAGGAGTATATAGTCTACGTCTTGAAACTATTTTATATTACGACGTGGATAACCGAAAATATTTGTAGTTGATAACGGTATACACTTTGTCGACACTTAGAATTAGTTTGCAAGATTTCTAGTAGAGTCTGCCCTTGATGAGAACAAAGCTCAAGATGGCATCGAGCTCTAATTATTACATCTAACTCACATAATTTAAAATCATCCGTGCGTCTTACTAAGCATCATCTAAAACGTATTTTGTCACTAACTTTTAATCTCTAAATATATTGTTACTTGTCTCACTCAAGCTGAAAGCTATTCCTCTCACACCATTTACGTCTTATTGCTATGATTTTTCCGCTCAAAGCCCTCTTAATTTTCTAATTCGACCTTCACTCTCAGTAATACCATATCCACAGATATCTAAGAAAAAAATAAATAATATTGTAAGATATAAGCGCATCCAACTTAGAAAGCGGCATTTTTAGAAGCGAATTCTTGTTATAAAATGTAACTCTTATGCAACACAGATTAAAATTGTAATACTTGCATCAAGAGCTAAAGCTTGATTTTCATATCCATACTAAAGCTGCACTACCACGACTATGATCTCCAGGACGAATCACTCATCTTTAGACGAAGGACTGTTATTATATTATGCCTCCTTCCAATTTTTTTAAGTTCTTTCACACTACAAGCTGGGGAGTATGTTAGAACTTCTATATCTACAGCTCCGCGCTTCGGAAGCACAAGGTAGACGACATAATATTAGTGGCGAAACGGAGGGTTACTTACTTTTTGAAGCCCGCCTCATTTTATCCTACTATACCGAGCGATATACGTTATATTATTTTTCTAAGTATTTCCTATCGGTAAGTAACCCAGTCTTATCTTTGTTTCACGGGCAACTTATTTCTTAGTTGTTACGACCCTAACTTCTACCGACACCGTCGAAACCCCTTATAGATATAAATTTTATCTACTTCCTAATTTATTACTTATTAATAGCAAATATAGTGTAAGCAAAGTAATGCTATAAATTAGGCCAATGTTATAAGAGTCAAGAAACTTTGCAAATATGTGTTTGAAAATGAAAATATAAAAACTAAATGCAAAATAATAAAAAGATTACTTTCTTTTGGTTTCCTTTATAAAATAAAATGTAAAAGTCTTATAAAATACATGTCATGTTTTATTTTTGAAATTAAAAATAATCCAAATGGATGTAGTGTGTATTAATTATAAAATCGTTTTGTATATATTGTATATCGGTATATAAGTGGTTTGATCGTTATTATTGGAGACATCTGGTACACGCTCCATAGCGGGCTGAAGGAATTGAATAATGCAGTAAGAATATCAATAATTGGCATCAATGACAATAAAAAATAGTGATAGGGTAAAGCAAGAGTTTTGTATGGAAGGTCTAAACATAGGATAGCTTGCTTTTGATTGATCATCATCTTTCTTTAACATTTAAAACAAACAACGTCACTCCAAACGATTCCTTTCACATGATTCGTGACGTCACGACGTCTGTCTACCTTTACAACGATATCAATTGAGTTCCTTATTATCGCTTAGTTATCGTGATTAGAAATATATATACTTATTTTGATCTTTAAAAAAATCCTACTATACCAATGTAGGTAGTATAGCAAAAACGATTTAAGATGTATTTAAGTTATTTCCTCAATAAGGCCAAGGATATTCTACCTTCTATTTTCGGTAAATCATTAGCCGCCATCAAATGAGGTTTTTGTCACGAGAAATCCACTTTCAAGAACCTTTAATTAGCAAAATTTATACCGAGAACATACCGAGTGCCTCTCGAGGCAAAATTTATTAAAGTAACTTTTAATATTTATAAATATATCGAACCAGAATTACTGGCTAAATTTGGATAAAATAAAATTACTTAAAATTGCTCACAATAATAAAACACTGCTAACGTTATTAAATTTTAAGAAGTAGTTTTAGTTTTACTCGGTCCTTAAATGATAATGAAATGTCTTTTTAAATAAGGGTTTTCTTTTTTTCTTAGAAACGTTATTAAGATTGCAAGATAATGATAAAAATTTTAAGGATTTACTGCACCCTCAAAATTTAAAAGATTTCAATTACGATAATTTAAAAGACAAGACCAGGAAATTCTATTTTTAAAATAGATCTTATAGTAAATTGACTAGTATTACATAGTATGGAAGATTAATCCTTTGTGAATTCTTACATTTTAATATACATCATAAGCATTGGTAACAAATTACGTCAAAACGTGTAAGAAATCTGAAAAAACCGTCCAAGTGGAAGTCGGACTCGTGCACGAAGGGTTCCGTAACATTATTTACATAAAACCGCAAAAAAATACGTCTGTTGTATGAGAGTTCCTTCTTAAATATTGATTATTATCTTATTAATTATTTATTTTTAAAGTGAATATATAAATAAATATTTCAAGCATCTACATGTTGCCGTTATTAAAATTCAAAAAGAAAAAACTCATATGTTGTGTAAGACAAATAAATATTTTAAGAAATGATAGACATTATTTAAACGCATTGCCATCTCTTCATACACTTAGTGAGTCAAGTTATTTTATATTACTAGTCTTACTATGTATCATTTGTGTAGTTATGTTTTAGTAAGAAAACATATTTATGAAAATATTCAGTAATAGGTTAATAATACTTTAAAACATAAACATTTTTTTCCGGCACATGATACGTGTGGTTCCCGAGTTAATGACTGTCTATTAATCCAGCTTCCAGGAAAATAATAACACACATCAATTTAAGTGATATAGAGAGTTTTACTGAGAGACTGACAGAAAATAATAATATGTTCAGTATTTATTATTAATATTTTAGATATACTTTAATTAACAGAAATATGCTTTACAATCTACACCAAACAAGAGAAAATATATACTGAGGACTATGTATATTGTAAAGTGACATAAACATATAAACCTGACGTGTGACCTGTTTAGAATATATGTTAGAGGTTTCACATCTACTCATTATTAAAATCTGAAGAGATTCGAATAAAACTGGCAAAAAACAAAACAATTTTACCACTTGACACTTTCAAATTTTATACTGTTTTTATTTGTCTCGTAAAGTATGGCATTTGTGAACTTTTTAAGTATTTTAAACGCGTAAAAGGTTTTAGCCTCGCAATGTTTTACGAAGTAGACTTATATTATTACATTACAAAGAAAATTAACGCTTTCGAGTTCTACTTCACAGCTCTGAATTAAATCACTGAAAATTCAAATGGATTTGTGATTAACGAAAACATTGATAGTAGTTTGTGTGTTTCAGCACTTTTGTTTTAAATGTGCAATGACTTTATTTGTTTATTATTGTTTAGCTATAACGTCACGTATTTTAAGGATAAACCAGATTATTACTTTTATGCATAATTGAAATAGAATTCCATTAGTTTGATATATTACCTGAATGTATACAATATTTAGAGGAAACTTTTGCAGCTTTCTCTTCAACCTCTCTTTAATAAATAATACTGTCTTTATTGGACAAGGATAAGATAAAAATCGAATACATTTATAAGTGTCTTAATAATTTTATGATATCTTAAGAATTTTGTAGAGTAATAAAAAACATTTTATTATTTTTCATTAAAAAGCAATTAGATCCGCTTTTAAAATGATTATAATAATTTGGTAAGTTTCTAATAAGGTTGAATTGTATTTAATTCAACTTTAATGAAATATGCACCATTAGTGTCTCAGTCTGCTACTATTGCGGTTTCACGATTGTGTCCGAATAGAAAATATGAGAAACAAACAAGTTATTGCATTTAAATGCTACTTAAATATATAATTCCACTAATTACAAACACTTGGCAAACAAAATAAAACATTTTTCAGTAAATATACTTAACTTTTTTACTTTATTTATGACTAGCTGTTGCCCGCGGCTCCTACCGCGTTTAGGTCGCTTTTCGCGTAATCTGTGGAAACTACAATTATGCAGACCTATAATAGACTTATAGTTAATTCTATAGTATCCTATTCCCGTGGAAATTTTATATATATAGGCATTACATTGCTACGATATCAAACTGAAAATAATAACATACATCCACATCACACACACACGACCAGGACATTATTCAGATATACGTATTAAGGCATATGGATTCGAAATATTATGTTTTTGAAACATGTTCAATTTAAGTATTTCTTTGTATAATTTCAAACTATACCAAATGCGAAAACATAATCATAGCGAGTTGTAAAAAAAGTCAGCGCGATCTATTGAGATTTCAGGTGACTAAATTTAAAATGCTAATATTCAATTTATTAAATTATTTTATAATTCATATAAAACAAAGTAGAAATTCTAGCTTTATCTTAATTAAATACGTTCATGTAAACTGCATTCAATTCTGTTTAAAAGTTTTGAAACAATGCTTGAAGTAAATTTTAAATTGACCATAATTTCTTTTACCCTTAACAGATTTTAAAGAAACAAAGTTTTACGCTCCAGATTATACATAATCTACTTGTAAAAACCGCGTTCAAATCCGTTGAGTAGTTTCGACGTTAAACGTACCAGACAGACAGACAGACAGACAGACAGGCAAAAATTCCAAGATTTATTTTTTGGTTTCTGTTACTCGTTTTTAGTTAATGTACAGACACTCGATTTTTACTGTCTTATTATATATTTGAGATTAATAGTTAAAACAAAACATATGATTTATTACGATACTGATTATGCATAATTATATGGCATTTAATAAATAAACTTCAGAAGAATAACCAAAAAACAACAACAAAAAATACCATACTAAAAAATTATTAACAAAGACTTTTTTTATTTAATAAAAAAACGCATTCAAAAATTTTATCGCTGTCTCTCAACGCGCCACACACCCTACACATCAAAGTACGTGTGGTATTTACCATTACGTATTATTTTAAAACTAAAATAACTCTTTACTTATTGGTTAAAATCAAATGCTTTCAAGAGCAATGTTGTTCATAGTTAAGTGCCTGTGATATTTAAATAATTTATTTGGATAAGGAATAATATCGTTATTATTAAAACACCTTCGAAAGTGTATATTATTTTAGAACTAATTTCATAACCATATAAAAGGTCATAGTGAGTCAAACTTAAAAGCTAGATATATGTTGTCGCGGACTTCTTTTTAGAACTTTTAAAGGGGAACAATTTCATAGAAAGTCATTTTTGCGTAACTTTCACCGTTTTCGCAGCACACGCAGTTTTTTGTTTATTTTTTTACACCTTGCGTTAGAATATTCAAGTTTTAGTAAACATTCTAATTTTTTTCGAAAATGAAACATAGCCTATGTCACTCGGGACTAGTGTAGCTTGCCAACGGTGAAATAATTTTTGAAATCGGTTTAGTAGTTTCAGAGCCTATTCATTTCAAACAAACAAATAAATAATCAAACATTTCCTCTATAATATTAGTAGAGAAGTATAGATATAGATAAAAAAAATTGTCTTCTCAAAAAACAAAATTGAAAGCAAACAATCTCTCAATCTCTATACCTCATTACATAATATAATTTATTTTTGTATTTAAGGATTTCATCAAGCTTATCCTCGACGTGAAAAGAAAATGAAGAATAAATTATTTGAACATTAATTTACAAAATGAGTTTTCCGTTTTGTTTTTTTTTAATGTAAAGATCATCTAAAAGTTTTATAGCAAATGATGTTTTGTGCAGCATCATCATGGTATCATACAGTAATAATACCGCAACTACAGAGAATACTATAGACACGAAAGTGTAAGAAACATCTGAGTTGAAACTATGTATAGAAAACAGAAACATGATACAGTGACATCTATTCGTTCCATCCAGTTGTTTTTCTTTGCGTTTGTTTAAGTCCAAATTAAATCTTGACAGTTTGTCATAGAATCAAAGGATTTGTGAAAAAACATTTTAATAGGTAACAGTTACCTAATTACGAATATTATTTTTTGCTATTTAGGTAATTATCCCATTAATTACCGCACGTCGCCAGTATTGAAAGTACGAGTAGAATAGTAGTTAGTTAGAGTACCCAACTAAGTTACAAACCTTTGGTATCTAATCTTATTTTAAATTTGCTAACGAGCAAGGCCTTACGATAATAATTGGGCCAATAGACCAATGCGGCGTATTCGGTATAACTGTCAAGTTATTTGCCTGACTAGCTTTAGAAAGATATCTTTAAATTCATAAGATTGGCAAATTATTGGTACTTAAAATGTTATCGCGTATTTGATGTAGGTCCATGTAGTTTTTAATTAATAATTAAAAATATATGTTTTATGTATTACAAACTAAAACAAAGCAAGGTGCATCTTATTATGCAGTTCATTAATTAATAAGAATGTATTTTTACTATTATGAAAAAATCACTATATCTTTATGTATGTCCGTTAATCACGCAAATAGAAGTAAAGGAATGAATTTGAAATCTAGAATCAGATAGTCCATAACCAAGAAAAGGCCATATGCTGATTATTATCCCAGAAAATACAAGATTCTTGTGGAATAACGCTAAGTTACCATTGGTCACTAGCGGACTGTCCTGTGAAACGGACGAAATCGCGATCAAAGTTATCTTTTATTTTTATTTGTTTTTAAAAGGAAGGGTACCTACCAGACTACAAATAAAAGTACCAGGTCAGTCCTCCTTTATGAAATACTATTTAGTAAAATTTTATCAAACGTGATTTTTTTCAATATGGGCAAGTCGTACGGTTGATGGGACATTTCGTTGGCGATTGAATGAACTATAATTCAACTGCATGCTCACCACACACCGACAGGGTGGCCATCAAATCGAATTCTAAAATATTTTCTTACACTTCAACAAAAACTACTCTAAGTTCGTCATAAGAATAAATCGATTGTTAGACCGCTAGCGGCGAATTAGTTTCCGCATATTAAATCATCTCTATTATAATTTAACTTTAAACTGAGATAAAGAAATAAGCTACAACACTAAATTTTCATATAAAATATATACTGAAATTAAATTACTTAGATATTATAAATTTCAAATATCCTTAGATGTGTATTCAGATATTTTAATCACAAAATATTTTTCCTTTGATATTTCATGTATTTGCTTTAGCAGTCTCAAATGTATGTTTAGACTAATATCTAAAATGTTATAAAGAATTTAACAGCTTAAATCTCTTTTCACTCCATTTGCCAGACAATACTGAGAAGTTAGTTATTTCTCTGTTATTCCGGATGATAATACATTTTCAAAATGCAGTCTTGTTATTTTAACAAAGCAAGGAAAGGAAGGACTCCTAACGAACCAACCGAGTGCCTTTGTATTCTTGGCCCAAGAGACGGATTGTTAAAATATGTTGAAATACGAATAACCATAATATTATTACAATATTATGATTTTCTATATCATTGACATTCTTTAAACCCTAAAACTATTATTTTTATTATTATTATTATTATTTACCCACTCTTTAAAACAAACGTTATATTTATAAATTTTAAATACTTTTAAAGAAAAAATACACTGCAATGCTCTTCAACCTGACCGTAAATTTTGTGTTGAGATTATTTATTTGTTACAGACATTTCAAAAAAAAAAAATTGTAAAACTCGATTTCAAAGCAAAATAATAATATTTACATATAAAATCCAACGTTTTTGTATATCTAAGGAGGCACAAGTCACTGTCCCCGAAGCCCCGAAACCGTGCACTTATCAGCACCCTGCCTGGCAGCAGTGCAGCGGGTTAGACGTGTCACTGATTTCCCCGCTCATCCATAACATTTAAAGACCCAGTAAAAAATTTAGGGTTAAATAAAATACTATGTAGAACCACGATAAAACAGTAAAATTATACTATAACCTGTAAGTGTTGTAATATTTAATCTTAAATTTAAAAGTAATTTTCGCTGCTGCATAGTAAGTGATTAAGTAGAAAAGGAATCACTAAATTTATCCATTAGATATATAAGTACTACGTCTCAACAGGGAAGCTGTTGTTGTCATTACTTTTGTAAGTGTGTGTGTGTATGTGTGTGCGTGCGTGTGACTAGCTTTGGTATTATTGTTAAATATTTAAAACAATTATTTGTTTGTATTTCTACAACGACAGTTTAAGTTTATTTTCAAGCGCACTGTGAGAACACCAAAGCCATTAATCTTAACTGTTAACTTACTACCAACAAGCTATTAACAACAAGTTAGTTAGTTACTTGTTAATGCCATATAGTTTTTAATTATTTAATAAACACAAAGATAATTTAAGTTCATGTAAGTTAAGTAAAGTATAGTGTTATTGGGTGTCGGACTTACTTAATCTTGAGCACATTCTCGATGTAGATTTTTTTTTGTATGGATTAATTTTTATAAACGTTGTTTATTTTAAATCATTCTTAATTATATTATGTAATGTGCCTAAATTTTATATTATGTGCCTAATTAAATAAGCTGTATTTATATGACAAGGACCCTGTAAATATTATATCAGCAGGTAATGAAAAAACCTTTGAAGGTATTTGAGACATCGATATAAGTAATGACTTATGTACAGAACCACCATCTGATTGTTCTGTTTTCAACATTTTTAAAAACTATTTAAATACCTTTATATTGGATGCAAGAAAGAAAACTGCGTGTCCGTTAAAAATGGTTTTACATAGATATAAAATGGAAGTCATAGACGATTCCAATCCACATATTATGTATAATCATATAAAGTAATTTGTAAACTTAAATGCTATAAGTGAAATAAATTATGACGTCACTTGCTAAAGGGTTTAGTAATTTAGCTCCTCTGTTTAATCTTCTTTGACTGTTCATTTATTTATTTTTTAAGATAGAGATATAAGATAAATAAGATAAGATATATTCGTAACATCATTCATCTTCAATAATTTTTGCTCCAATTTTCAATATTGTTACATTTTAACCAGTAGACAAAGATTTATAATTTTTAAACTTTGCTAACAAAACTCCTATTTACTTATTATTAATTACCATGGGTCATATATTTATTTATTCATAATAAACAATTATGCTTCAGCTAATTAACAATGCAAACATTTTAAATTGTAATATTAATAGGTTAAAATACTTGTAGTACATATTATTTCAACAGACTGGTAAGTTGGATACAATCCAATTGTTTTAGGAATCACCCAGTCTACATTGTTATTCTTTTTAACTATGAAAATATTGTAAGAATACAAGTGGTTTATTATTATAACCGAAGAATTTTTACTTTATCGTAATGAAAATTAACTATGAATATGATATAAACAAATGTTATTACTTACACTCAATTTATCTAAACCGTTAAAGAAGAAAATTGAATTTCAGCTCAATATAAGCTATCATAACTGAAAGTCTTAGAAGAGATTTTGCAATTCATTTAACATCACTATGACATCAGACAATATAATATTAATGCTATGTTTTGTAAAAAAACTTTCTTAAGGAATATTATTAAAGAGGTTGGAGAGTTTTTTCTCGGGGCCATTTTAAGTGATATTAATCTCAGCCAAAAATACTTTGTCTCTCTGTTAAACTAATTATACTTATTTACAACATGTTGTTGGGAGAAAGTTGATGTTTTAGATATTATTGAATAGTTTTACAATATTAAAAGGAGTTGAGAATTAAGAGTTATTCGAATTTGGGAAATTGTTAAAAAAAATAACGTTTTTAAATAAAAATCTTAAATTAAACATATTTCAAAATCGTATTTATATAAATCAATAAATTTATTATGATCCGTTATATCTATTTATATATATATAATTATTACCATTACAAAACGTTATCTGATTAGTAAAGATTATTAATTATAAACCTTCCTACTAAATTTAAATTCTAAATGAACAACAACTTAATTAAATTAATGATTGATTAACCCCGTACGTAGTAACCTGTTTAATACTAATTGGTTGCAAAATAATTACCACTTTGTTAATAACATATCTCGCGTATATGACACGTAATATAATAATATTTGTGCAATATTAACAAACATATATTTGTTTTAGGAAATTAGAGTAATTGTTTTTCTTTATTTGTTTTATGTATATTAAACTATAATTAATACATTTAAGCAGGCTATTTCTAGAGACAAAAACCTTCAAGCGTAGGTGTACAATTTTTTCTACAGTTAAACCAATTGACAGCGTGATGCAGTAATGCTGTATAAAAAAAAATGTTTATTATTATTCAAAAACACATCAATAAGAGGATCGTATTCCAATCCCACATAATCTATTAATAATGAGACCGATTCGCCCAAGCACAACACATGGTAGATGACCCCAACCATGACGTCATATGACGAACCGCAGATCTTTGCTAATGGACATAGATATATTAGGACTTATTGTCTAGATATTCGTATATATCCTAAAGATGATACGTATAACGTTCCATAATCGCTTCTTTCAATAGAGAAGAATTTTAAGTTTTTATAGAAACTACCTAATACTATATTTATCTATCTATTACTATATTATTATCAAATTTCTGTGTAATATTTATGTAATTTCTAAAGAAGGTACTTTTTAAAATATCACTACATATATTACAAAAAATAGATTATTTCTGAATAAGTAAACTCTTCAAAGTAAAATCTTCAAATAAACTTTTTTAGAACTATCATATCTACGATAATAATAAAAAACAAAAATAAATCCTAATCCATAAAGAACGAACTTTTCCCTTAAGTTTAGGATAAAACGTTTTACTTTACTTACGTAATTGAATATGAGAGAAATATGGTAACAGTTATTATTTTAAAACAGCTACCTTACGATTATTGCATGATTTATCTTAAAATTATTCGCAAGTATCTCTTAAGTGAAAATATTTCTATTGATGGAATTACTATTGTATTTGTTAAATTTATATCTTAAATGAAAAAAAAATACATAAGTTAAATATAAATATAAGTATGACTATTAATGAATAGATATTATATATTCAGTTTCATATAGATAGACAAAAAGATAAGGTATCGATAAAATACAACATAAATATAATAAAATTAATAAACGCAAGCATTCCATATATTCTGATATCGATTTTCATAAATCATGTGTCAGCTCTACAGTCTACTCCATCTTTAAGGTTTGAAAACATATTGTTATATATTTTTGAAGGCTTTCATCTTCCATGCATTTAGAAGTTTCACAAATAAGGTTGAAGATGAAATATTTTCAAAGAAAAGAAAAATATCATTTATTTATTGTCACGTCTTTCAGGATCTAACAAATTTATTGTAATAATTTGAAATTCTTATAACCTTACAAAACAACTTAATTCTCAAATATACACAATTAATTATAATTTCACGCCCCACCGACTGTTATAAATAAAATACCGTGCGCAAGTTTGTCTCACGACTAATGCATTTATTATAATTCTTACTAAAGTTTTTTCTGTATTTTTTCCCATTCCTTTATGAAAAGTTAAGTTAAAGCTTTGTGCCGAAATTTTAAATTTCCTGTCTTAAACTTTTTCTTTCAGCACTAATATGAGGTAAATCGCTTTAGATACAGCATATTTTTTAAAAAACCAGATTAAAGTTGATAAAAACTTTAATCTTAATTTAATATCGGCTTCTTTCTTGATAATCATTTAATTCTTCTAAATATTGAAGTTTAGTTAGATATTGGAAAAAAAGATACAAAGCTGAATTGCTATAAAGTGTATATTATATGTATTTCCAAATATGAAAAAAAAATATAATAAATAAAGAATAATTTCTGAAATATAGTCTGGGGATATTTTACCAAGTTTTTGAAGCTAGATTTTCTCCGGTGTTCTTCATAGAACATTCAAGACAACATATTATCGAGACGAATTATTTTTACCATTTAGATAAATAAAAATATTTGTAATACAATAGAACTAAAAAAAGTCTAATATTTTCAGACAAATGCGTCCTAGCAAACATAATGAATTTGTATCGGAATTTGAAGAATTCTTTGAACCGTGAAATGTCTATACTGGGTGATTTTGAGTCTTTCGACTTCCGATCTAAGTCTACAGAGGATGATTCTCTCATATACTTTCCCTAAGGAACTAAGAAGACTAATGGGACGGTAACTATTAGGCAGATGCCGGGGTTTGCCCGGCTTATGGAACCCTATAACTATGGTCTCTTTCCACTGGGCCGGAAACGAGCAACCGGCCAGTAGAGCGTTAAAAATGGTAACCAATAGGTAAATTAGAGAAGGCGGAAGGAGCTTGATCACTTTGTTAGTGAATCACTAACATCGGGACCTGGCGATTTCTCGGCGTGAAGCGCCCTAACTATGGATGTCACCTCGTCTAGGTTTGTTTCCTTGATTGGCGGACCGACGATTTGTCGACTATTTCGACATGATCGCGATCAACCGATTGAGCAGACAGACGGCACTGGCTCTCTAGACTGTCGGCTAAGCACTTAGCTTTGTCAAGGTCGTCAAACGCGATGGCGGAGTTAGGTCCAACCAAGGGAGGCATATCTGAGACAGTGTCCGCCTTCAACGCTCTCTGCAACCGCCAGAATGCCTGGTGTATTGGAGAGAGCGCCGCAAGCGTCCTATCCCAGCCGCTATCTCTGAAGTCGTCGAGAGCTTGTCTTGACTCCCTCTGGAGACGGCGCAGCCTCCGTCGGTTGTCATCTGTCGAATATCGGTCATGGGCTCTAATCGCGGCGTTTTTACGGGTGATGAGAAGTCTAATGTCCGGAGGGAGTGCTCGGTAACCCTCGAAGTTCACTCGGACCTCCCTCGAGGACTTTCCTATGCTGTCTACCAAATGTTCAGTGAAGTTAGTCGCGGCTGAAACAGCGTCCTCGACCGATGTAAGCTGGTCAGGAATTTTGTCGAGGTGCGCTGATACGGGGGAATGGAGTTGCTCTCGAAGCTTCGTCCAGTTAATAATTGTTTTTGTCGCGGGTTCCCTAGGGGGGGAGGTCCTAGCTGAAATAGGACTGGTCGATGGTTAGAGTCTAGCTCGGATAGCGTCTCGATAGAACGTAACTGGAGTGTCACGCCCTTCAAGAGTACTATGTCGAGCACGTCGGGTCTGTCATTTCGGTAGTCTGTGTCGCAGTATCGGGTGGGACTCAAAGGTGCGGTGATCTCGAAGTCAAGACCAGCCTTGTAACTTAGCCTATCAAAGAGATTTCCTCTACTGTTTGCGACAGTAGAGTTCCAGCGGGGATGTTTGCAATTTAGGTCGCCGGCCAGAATGGTTGCGTTACCTAATTGGAGTAAGGACTTAAGGTCCCTCTCAACTAAGGCTTTATTGGGAGAAAGATAGACAGATGCTAGTATGATCGACTGATGGCCGGTCATACCCACCTGACATAATGACGCTTCTACGTTAACTAGTTGGGGCGGTTCGAGCGGTGTGCAATGAAGAGACCTTCTGTAGTAGATGATGGTTCCCCCCTTCGCGGTTGCCCTATCGTTCCTAACCAGACGGAAATTCGCGATGCGCGGATCACGATTACACGGCTTCAGAAAGGTCTCTTGTACTAACAAGACGTCTATCTGGTGCGTGACCACGAAGTCGCGCACTAGATCTATCTGCTTAAGTAGCTCGTTCGCGTTGAATGTAGCGACAGTCAGAGAGCGAGGTTTTACCCTTCCACGCGATGTCATCATGATGACATCGTGTGTTCCTATATCGATTTGATAAGGACGGCGTGCTTGAGGAGCACTTCCATCCTAGCGGGAGGGTTCCGCGCGGAATCCCTCATTTCGTTCGAAAAGACTAGGAGCTCTTCGATGTCTATTACACCGAAGAGGCTCGTGACGCACGCAAGCGAACTCGCAACTCCGTCGGTGGAGTTACGAACCGGCGGCGACGGTATCGGCTGGGGGACGGGCTGTGGGTTAATCCTCGGAGGCTTCACCCAAGCGTTCGCGGGTGCCTGAGGGGCCTGGGATGCCCGAGGGGCCGTGGGCCTCCTAGGGGCTAGAGGAGCCCATGGAGGCTGGACGAACCGAGGAGGATGCCTTGCCGGCTGTGTCCTGCACGGCGCTTTGGGGCACCCGCGATAATTCGCAGGGTGGCCCTTCTGTCCGCACAGGACGCAGCTGGGAGGATCCTCAGGGACCGGTCCCTTCCGCGAGCAGTCGGCTGTCGCGTGGTCGTCCAGGCACTTGACGCACCTTGGACGCGCGTGACAAAAACGTTGGGAATACCCATAGAGCTGGCAGCGATGGCACTGACCAAGAAAACCGCAACCGCGTGGAGGTTCGACCCTAAGGCCGGAGAGTTGGCAGACTGCCTTAACGTTGAAAATTTGCTTTCCTTCCGGGGAAAGCTCGAGATGACCGGGTACCAGATCGAAAGGGACCCTAGTGGTCGCTCAGTACATGCGGTGCACCGAGATGAAGGGGAAGGATTGGGACTTAAGGCCCTCGAAAATCCGTTCAGTAGTGAGCTCCACGGGGAGCCCTCGGATGACCACCGTTAAGCGGCGTTCATCCTCTAGCACGTAGGTGTGGTATCCGTAACCACGTTCGCGGAGGAGACGAGTCAGACCGCGGTGGTCCGACGAAGACGCGGTTTGTACGCGGATACCGTCGGCGGTATTTCGGGCGGACGTGAAATGCAGCTTGTGCTCCGTCATAAGTGTGGACAGAGTGTCCCACTTCGACTTGTCCCTTATGTAAAGCGGCGGCGGCGCGGGGGACTTCTGTGGCGCCTCCGCGGGCGCTGAAGGCGCGGTCGACGGCGGCGCCGCCGCGGGCGCATCGGGCGCGATCGGCGCGGGTTCGCGAGTGGTTCCCGGGCCCGAGGGACGGACGGGCGACACAGGTTCGCTACTGGCGGGTTTTGAGGCCCGTTTTCGCGGTAGATTCGAGGAGAGCGCTTTCGTTGCCTTCCTCTTGGCCGATTTGGACTGCTGCGCCCGAGGAGGGGGACGAACTCCCCGACTCGGATTCCGAGGCCGTCTCCTTTGTAAAGGTAGCGGCCTCGACTTCCATGTCGGAGGTGCTCTCGGCTGCGATCGCGGCGCGCGAGGTCGAGAGCGGAGACTGGCCGGGCCTGAATTATGCCTAACAAGACAGAGTATCGTAGGCATAATTTAGGCGCAATTCCGTGGACCCAGCCAAAAAACTGTGACTTGGATAGATCTTCGGGTTCCGCCGCGGATTTGGGGTCCATGGTGGAGCCCGGAGATATGAGCCGTCCTCCATGCGTGAGCAGGGAGGCGAGTGCCTATCGTGAACCCTATCGAATCTCTGCCAGTAGGTGACAGAGGTGTGCCTAATACCCTAACGACTGTGTACTTACATGACGCAGGCTATTACGACGAAGTCTTTGAATTGCGTTTCGTACCCTAACTAGGGCGACGTCGGACTTGTTGGACCCCTATGCAGGCTCGCCGGCCCGCAGGTGTGCTTGCGGCGATGACTCACACACAAACACAATCACAACACTGGCTTGCACACAATGGAGGCCGTTATCTTAATCTGGCGCAGGTGTTCGAACGGTTGGTGCAGGTGATCGGCGCAGGTGTCTGGGCGGTCAGCGTGACGGCCCAGGTAGGTGGCGCAAGTAGGCGAAGCAGGTAAAAGGGACATGTGTCCCGGTCGACTGCTCAACGGTGAATGTGTTAACTATTGCATCTTGATAATAAATAATAAGTGTTTGAAGTAATAAATCAAATAATTATATAAACCCTTAGGTTTGATTCTTTACTTTGCCATTACTTAATATTTACCTGTTTTGTAGTTGACAAAACTATATAAATGTAATATTTCAAATCAATGTATTCTTATGTTTATGCTTCTTACTGTAATTAAATCGAATGTGGTAATACTGGTATGGTAATTAAGAACCCAATTAATTGATATTCTCTTCAAAACTTTGTAGTTTGCGGGAGAATTGATAGAAACGCCAATTGTTTAATAGAAAGTAAAGAACTAGAAATATATTTCCTATCGTTGTATTAAAAGTAAAATGTGTATTTTGCTTTATTTAACACATTTCCAAGTGACACCATTTATTAATATGACATCACTGAAAATTTACGTAACAAAATCTAGACAATTATACTTTCAAATGGTGTTACTATTGACGGTATTTTTTACTATCCATAGTTTTTTAAACTTAGTGTGCAAATCTTTAAAATGTTTGAAATGTTTAAAAAAAACAAAAAAAACGTTATAAGCTTTGAAAATTTAAGAAATGTCCTAATTGTCAATTAAATATTCTTATTCCAGAATATGCACAAAGTGCAGATAAATGGTTGTTTAATAATAAATTACTTAAATAGATTCTGACATCAGTTAGACATCAGACAGTCTACTAGCTGATACATAATTCATACAATGGGCACTCTGAATTATGTACTCGCTTATTTATAATATTGAAATCACTGTAACTATTTACATAGATAAGAAACCTTTTAGACGTTATTAAAATTTATCAAAAATTAAGTAGAAGTAATTCTAGTGAATGATTTTTGTGAAGTAATTCTAAAACATGCAAATCAACCGATTTATGTACTTTATTAGAGGCTCTTACCGGTGTTCAGGTAAAAGCCTATAATTTTTACCAATATGTAATCAAAAAATTAAGTGAGTCTGACGTGACTTATATTTGTAGAGCTTTACATATTAAAAGGATATTGTAGAGTATCATTTCTATGTATTAATAGGATTAGGAAGTTAATAGGATTCACAAACGTCTTTTAAATATTTGCATAAATGGACTTTGATATCTTATCTATTTGATAGCTGTAAAATATTTAATATCAGAGTCTTATAAGTTAATAAAACTATTTTACTTCTACCATTTAAATAAATTATTAAAGTCAGCGTTATGTAAAGGAAGAATAAGTCGAGAGGTTGGTAGTAGATAGGGTAATTATAAAATCAATCTTGTCTTTATATTCAAAGTTGGACTTCCTCGGGCATGTCATGTATGTCCATTACATTCAATTTTAAAACACTAATATAATTCTTATGTAAAATGATAACACGGAGTAGACGACAAAGACAATGACTACAAAATATCGAGGCAATCAATAGAAAGAGTGTAATTTCAATTTTATTATATTATATACATTGCTTTATATACATGCAAGTGTAGCTAGATTTTACAAATACTTAAATTATGTGCTATTAGTTAACAATTCTAAAAAACATATACAACTTGTATCATAGTATCATTAGTTGGAGCTAGAAACAAGATGTACTTTGCAAACTTAATAAGCACAATGAGTTGAGAATAATGTCAGTGATATTAACTAGATAACTTTCGTTGGCGTTAGGACAGTGCCTGAGCCGTGGAAATGCTTCACTGTTAGTCAAGTTTATTAATATAAGATGTTTAGATATTTACCATTCCTTTATATTATTTAAATTAAGAAATAGAGTCTTAAAAATGTTTTTTTTTTTCAATTAAGGACAATTTATTTTGAATTAGAGTTTTGAAAAGAAATGTTTTTGTGCCGTGCAATTTCAGCTGTGTATTAATTTTAATATTATTATACCACAATAATAATAATGTACTAGCCAAGAACGAATTTATCATTTTTTTGTTAATGACATTTAAGGGTCTTAATAATTAACATAAACCGCCAATTGAACGTTCACATCAAATTCCCTTCAAGTTTTTTAAGAACAACACTATTATGTGGTATATTATTATATTAGAGATTTTTTAAGATAAGGTTGTTACATTTTTACACGTAATAGTATCTTCAGAAAATGATTCCATCCGGTATTAATGACTGGATTAACGTAATTTAATTCAAAATAGACTCTAAATATTTTTGTACTTGTTGCGGACTTTAGACAGATATCTAAAGTCTATAGATAGATATTTATATGTAGTTATCTAAAATTATTATACTTTTTATACTTATCAATTTTCTTTCTAATAAATATAATGACTAATTTAACACATGTTGTTGGAAGAGATAAATACGTTTATTTATTTTTATTTATTTATATCTTTTCCACTTAGAATCATAATCAGTGATCACTTGTGTACGTCAACATGGAAGTGTCAGGAGGGCCTATTACGATACTAGATTTATCGTAATAAGCCCTTCTGAAAAAGAACTTTCCATCTTAATGTTAAAGCTATGAGGGTTCCAAACGCGTCCTGGTCTGAGAAGAACCACACAACAAACTCAGCCGGATATATTTTTTGTTATTGTGATCACTGTTTCACAAATGTCAAACTTAAATGCAAATTTGGTACAACTAAAACGGTCGCAATCAATCGGAAAAAAAGCCTAATGATTTCAGGTAACGAAAGTTAAATAATAATAACAGAAAAAATATATATATATATATAAATCTTCGGCCTGCCACACAACCAGTCACCGCAAGCAGCACCCGTTCACGAGCATAACACAAGAGCCAGCCATCACCCCCTTCGCACATATTTGAGGGAGGGAGGCAACCCGACTCCCGATGCTACCGCAAGTAGTGACTTCTAAGGAATGGGTGTGATGCAGAAGGTCGATAAAGCAAAATAATTTACAACAAAAAACAAATTGCGGAGATTACTAGCTATTCCCAATACAATACAGATTAATTCCCAGGCCATACCGTCGTCGATGTAATCCTTTACACTATAGTAAGATTTTTTTATTAAATTATTTTTAACATATAATTTAAATTTATTTAATGATAGGCTTATGGCTTCATTTGGGAGCTTATTATAAAAACGTATACAATTACCCTTAAAGGATTTACCTATTTTATGGAGCCTAGTGCCGGGCATAGCGAGTTTATTTTTTTGTCTTGTATTAATTTTATGTAAATCACAATTTTTCTTGAACTTTGAAATATTTTTATGAACGTAAATTAAATTTTCATAAATATATTGATTGTAAACAGTCATAATTTTAAATTCTTTAAATTTGTTTCTTAAAGAGTCATAGTCTTGGTCTCATATTATATATTGCGCAAACAGCCCTCTTCTGCAATGTAAATATGGTATCAATGTCAATCGCATTGCCCCATAAGAGTATACCGTATGACATTAAGCTATGAAGGTAACTAAAGTAAACTAATCGAGCAGTTTCCATATTTGTTAATCGACGTATTTTTTTAACCGCGTATGCAGCAGAACTTAGTCTGCTTGACAAATCAAATATATGAGGACCCCATTGCAATTTTTCATCTAAAGTAATGCCCAAGAAAGTAGTAGGTTTGACCAAATCCAAATCCTCATTATTTAATTGTACATTGGTTCTAACATTTTTAACATTTGGTAAACTAAATTTGACACATTTTGTCTTTTTTTTATTAAGCAACAAATTATTGGCGTTAAACCATTGTACACCATCTGAGAGAGCATTGTGTACATTGTCAATAACAGATTGCCGTCTATTAACTTTAAAAGTAAGAGAAGTATCATCAGCAAACAACACTATCCCATGTTTTTCCCTCACTAGGTGAGGTAAGTCATTTATGCAAATGAGGAACAAGAAAGGCCCTAAGATAGAGCCCTGTGGCACACCTATTTTTTTACCAAAGAACCAGGGGAACGTTTTCCATTTACATGAACTTTTTGAATTCTATCATTAAGATATGAACTAATTAAATCTAGGGACTTATTTTTAACTCCATAATATTCTAACTTTTTTATAAGGATTTCATGTTGAACGTAGTCAAACGACTTAGATAGATCACAGAAAATGCCAAGTGCATCCTGTGATCCTTCCCAGGCTTCAAATATGTTTAGTAATAACTCTACACCAGCATCTGTTGTAGAGCGACCGGCAGTGAAACCAACCTGGTTTTTGTGTAAGAGATTGTTTTTACTGAAATATGCCACAAGTTGATTAAGAATTATTTTCTCAAAAATCTTATTAAAAGTGGGTAAGACTGAAATAGGTCTATAGTTACTAGGATCTAGTGAACAGCCGGATTTGAATAATGGAGTTATTTTACTTTGTTTCATTAGATCAGGAAATATACCATATTCTAAACAATTATTAAATATTAATGCTAAGTCTGGCGAAACAATGTCAATTATGGACTTAAGTATGTCAACAGAAAACCCCCAAAGATCACTAGTCTTTTTAACGCTAATTGATCTAAATACTTTGATTACTTCTTGAGCATTAACTTTTTCAAACTTAAAACTGCTAACACATTGATCAACATTCTCTCTAAGTAAACCCATAGCTGCAGCGGTAGAAGAATTTAAAGATAACGTTGTAGTCACTGGAATATTAGTAAAAAAGGTTTCAAAAGCAGTAGCAACCTCGAGGTCAGACGTAACATATTTATTATCTATATTTAATTTAAAGTCGATCCTCTGGGATTTAGCTCTTCCAGTTTCCTCATTAATTATTTTCCAAGTTGTTTTTATTTTATTATTGCTATTTCCTATTTTATTTTGAATATGTTGATTTTTTGCTATTTTACATTGTTTTTTAAAAAATTTGGAAAATAATTTTACCTCATCCCTAAACTCATTACTAGTATTAAACATCAATTCCGCATACATATTATATAATTTTTCTCTATTTTTGTGTAACTCAGCAGATGCCCAATCACTAAACACTAATTTATCATTAACAACCACTGTTTTTGGAGTAAATATAAAGTTAAATAATTTAGTGAAAGTACTAAAAAAGTCATTGTACATCATATTGGGGTTTGAATTTTTCATCAAGGGCAAATAGCGTACTAAGCCATTTTTAATTTGTTAGATACGTTCTACAGTCACTGGTATAAAACTTATTTTCTGTTTTGATTTTTCTCTCTTGCTACAACTGAATTTAATAAATTGGCCATAGTGGTCAGAATCTAATGTATTGAATAAACATTTAAAATTAGGAATAACACTTGTAAAAATGTTATCAATACAATTGGCACCTGTGGTTGTGACTCTAGTAGGCTCCATAAACATGTGTAAAAGATTATAAGATTTGAACAAATTTAAAAACTTTATACTTATTGAATTTTGTTCAAGAATATTAATATTGAGGTCTCCACAAATGATTACCTTTTTACTAGAATGTGATAGTTTATACAATACCTCATCCATAATCTTTTCAAAATGTTCAAAGTTAGATGACGGTGGCCTATAAACATTTACAATTATGAACTCTTCTAATTCAACTGAAGCAAGTTCAGCTGTCCGCTCAACAGAGTGGCTCACTATGTCCTTGCGTTCTTTGAATTTTATCTGTTTATTTAAAATAATTAAAGAGCCACCATGTATTGAATTAACTCTGTTGAACGAACTACCAACCTGGTGGTTATTGAAATTAAATATATATTCATCATTCTTAAGCCTTTGCTCAGTGACACAAAAAATATTAATATTAAAAGTATTTAAAAACAATTCAATTTCTAATTCCTGATTTCTAATACACTGAATGTTCTGATGCACCAGGTTGATACAGTTTATATTATGTTTTTTATTATTTATTTTAACAATTTTTGTATTTCTATAATGATCATTAATATCATTATTCGATATCTTAATTATTTGGCTAGAGGATATCTCTACTGTCTTAAAAACGTTACGTTGTAGTTGTTATCGAATAGTTCAACAAGGTTATATGAAGTTAAAAATAAAAAAGGCTCTATTAATTTTCAAGGTTTTCAATTGTCAAGATTTGATCAAAAATCACACATCCATTTAAATCTATATAATTCTTGTACGAAACTGTCAATTGCACACAATATCAAGCCTTACTCACAAATTGAATATTTAATATTTTGCAGTAATACCCATTAATTCAAAACAAAATGTTCATACCCTTATCAAAAGTTTTTCTAATAAATAAAGCAAATTAATTTATTTCAAAAGTATTCAAGGTTTGGTTTAAATTAACAACTAAATTTATTAATTAAATTAAATATTTCGTCTACAATTAAAATATTGCCCCTCACCAATTAGTTTAACAAATAGTATAAGACACTTTATAAAAACTATGTAATTTATATTTAAGAATATATTTAATTTGTAAAAGAATATTTAAAGCTTGAAAAACTGCTTCTAGTAAAATTTTTTTTTTTTACTTTTAAACTAAAATTACATTTTTCTCCACCCATATTCAGGAGGCTTAAGAAAAAGTAAACAGATTATTTCTCCCTTCAAATATCATGTGTATATTTGATTAAAAATAATATTAGAACTTAAGTTTATTCCACAGTTAAGTTTGTTTGTTTGTAAAATATTAAACATTTGACATTAGAAACAAAACTTTACTGGTATGAAGAATGCACATAAAACTTATTTGAAAGGTTTAGAATATATAAATTATTGTTAATCATATTAAAATGTAAGTATTTGATGTTTTTCTAGCAACCAGTAACGTTTGAACTTCTAATAACCGTTATGTTGTATTAATTTCATTATCATTAATAAAAAACATTTTTAAATTTTTCTTTTAATAAATGTCAATCGGCATAAAACGCCTTATTATTTAATAGATTTGATATGTTTTTGATGTGTGGGAAACAAACAAAGCCGTGGGTGGAATTTGTTAATGCAAAAAAAGCATTTAAATGTTTAGTACTTGACAGTCATCATCACTTTTTTTTGTCTGTTTATCTGTCTGTTTGGTGGTCACGCACCACAAAAAAAATACCGGCACGAATATAGTTAAGTTTTTTGTTGATGTAGGTCAACTTACAAAAAAAACTTAAACTTACAAATTGAAATAATTATTGTAATTAGTACTAGCACCTTATGTAGGTAATGGCACCTTAGGGTTTTTTTTACTAAATAATGAATTCTTACCTCACGTTATTTATGTGACCTAGCAATCAATTTCCTTTATTCTTTCTTAAAAGCATGCACACTAGCGCCACCCGCGGCACCTAAGTCAATTAAAGTATATACCCGGCTTCAATTTTATATTTGTTTCTAGTAACAAATACTCTAAGAAATAAGAATGCTAGATAATTTCACTAATTTAGTGCAAGGTCGACAGATACATTTAAATATTATTATTTTATATCAAATAAAAATGATTACTTATTTAATTAGTGTTAATAAAAAATTAAAATTTGTCTTGGTGGAAGTCAGACAAGAACAGAACGTCTCATTTAAAAATTTTCTTTATTAATTTCTTTGATCTCTTTTTGTTTATTGTTACACAAAATAGAATCACTTAGATGCAGTTGATATAGAAATTTGTATATCATGTATTGTAATACAAACATTGTAGTGACCCTAAAGCAAACAGACAGATCTACAGTTGAATTGAGACACTAGAATCAGATTACTACAAATCCTTTGTGAAAGCCTAACATGGTGTGTCATCTAATATTTGGCTTTGAATTTGAACTTACGGTTATCTACATTAAAGCTTTCTTGTATAGAAAAATGTGTTTTAGTAAATGTACCTATTTATGTTTTTAGTATCGTTTTATTATTTATCTTTCTAGATATAATTTGACATTTCATTATTTTTTATGTTACGATTGTTTGGGAAACAATCTGCTTTTAATCTTCATTTATTACGAACTAGCTTTTGCCAGCGGGTCCATCCACATGCTTATTGACAAACAATGTATTTTTCTTTCTTTTTTTTTATTCTCCGCTAAAAATTTATATATTTTTTGGTAATAAAGTGTACTTCTGTCACTTATGTTACTTCTAATAACTCCAAAAAATGTACAATGTTTCATAATGATGATGATGAGAAAGCGTAACAAAGAAACTTACATTCGCATTTATAATATTAGTAGGAAGTAGGATATCAAGGGATGTGAAATTTATGAAGTGACATTGACATAGTGTATTGATATGCACGTGATATGAGGATAATTATTTACGAGATCTTGGTATAACATCACGATTTGATTATTCACAGTTAATTAAATCATGAGAAACAATTTGTATTTTATGTTTATTTAAAATATTAAAGTTCTTGTTTATTTATATATTTTTTTATATTATTTATAGTTAACATAAATATTAAAGTTATTGACACTAAATAAATCTTGTAATGGTTAACAAAGAAAAGCTATTTCTTGTTTTGTCGCGTTCATAGTAAAATTAATCAAAATTTCATAATACAAGTGGAATATTTTTTTTTTCATATATTCATCTACTTCAGATATAACCTCCATTGCTGCTACACTAAACCGGCGATAAACCGAATACTTTTATTTTTTATCTATATATTATTTCGATTAGTTTTAACAATACTAAGTATTTGAACGTTTTTTTATTTACTTTTGTTAGTTTTAAGTAGAGCAAATAAATTTGTACAACAAATAAAGTATTTTTTACTAAAACTTCTTTAATAATATTTACTTTACTAAAATTTCTTAAAAACATATTCTACATGCGATAACGATACTTATAGAAAACTGATTTTTTTTTATTCAAAAAGTCCAAACACTTTAATTTTATAAAAAGGTTCAAACGATGTCAGCACGTAATTATCCTTTCAATTAAAAAGTTTATTCAACTTTCGAAGAAGTTACTTAATTTACTTATTTTTATTTGAATATTGTAATTAATAATTTAATATATTTAATTTTCATCTTCAGTTCAGTTCATATAATGTATCCCAAAACAAAATATACTTTTTATATATTTTTTCCGATCAATACAAATTTGGTTTTAACGTTAATAGCTTAAATCAGATTTTACGTTTCTTGAAAATTATAATGAATTATAATACTCAAGGAAAAATACAAAAAAGTTTATTAATACTCTAAAAATTTTTGTCCGCCGTCTACAATAAAACATTATTTTTTAAGTTTATTACTACTATTATGGTTAAATACTCTTCCCCCGGTGACGCTGTAATAGCCAACAGGGCTAACAGCATAGACAGACAAAAAAAAATACTTTAAAGGACTTTTAGCTGCAGTCGTACTTGTATAACTTCTCTAAATAAAGAATGAAAAAATCCTAATTGTTCCTATATAATCTAGAATTAGGATTCACTGATAATCGGTTCCAAATTCATATTAAGTCGCATCGAAACCCAACTGCCAATAGAACAACAATGAGATCTTGCAATACAACTACAATAACAATTACCCGATTTTTTTGCGATTTGGATTTTGATAAAACGTATTCTTTGTATTTACCAATGTATGTAAAAACTATAAACCTTCAAAATGGTAAGCAGGAATTGTACGACAATGACAGATTATTATCTTCTTTGTTAACCAATAGTAAAAAAAAAAAAAATAAAGTGAATCCCGGGACAATATATTCCCGAAAACTGCATCTAAATCAATTAATCCGTTTCTGAGATTAGCGTGCACAAACATACAGACATACAGACAAACAGACAAACAGTCAAACTGCAAAACCATTGTTTTGGGTTCTCTTGCTCTTATAAAGGTTTTAATATGATGTTTTTTTTTTAATATTTTCCATGTACAGAAATGGATCAGTGACAATTTTATTATATGTATAGATTAATATTATTACCTACAATTATATCATATTTATTTCTTCTATAAGGTATTATTGTTTGTTTCTGTTTAGCTTATCATGAAACAAAATGTTATCAAGATGATACCATAAAAAAAGAGGTATAGTAGTATTAGTCTTATATAATGATAACGATGCATTAATGTTGTGACTCATTGTACAGAGGGATGCCAGATTGATGTGCTATTAAAACGTCGATTTTAACTCAGTTCAAGCCTATTAATTCTCGGCCAACAGCTAGCAAAACGTGGTTTTCATGTGAACAAAAAATATATATTTTTATTGTTCTACAAAAATATTGTACAAATGATAGTCTGGTTCAACAACTATTGTTACCAATATATGGTACAAATAGCTGTTATTCGGATTTCGCCATGAAACTTTATTTTATATTCCAAACACATTAACTACTGAAATCGAAGTCGGGAAATAACTTTATGTACTTACATAAAAGTTGTAACATATATGAGATGCTATTAAATATCACGATTTATGTTTAACATATTTTTTTTAGTTTTGGAATTAAGAATATAAACAAGATTATTTATGTAAAACACTACGTAAATGTATGTTAATTTGCTATATTTATATACTTTGTATCTGAGCATACAAAATGCTTTAGAAATATATACATAAAAATATTACTTTTTTACAAAATCCCTTATGCCGCAACATGAATACAAAGAAAAATATGGATACTTAAAGCGACGTTATAAAAGACGAATTTCCCCTGAGAGTATTTACACACAACCAACGCGCAAGTACCGGTCTATGTAAGCTTAGGGAACAGGCATGAACAGGTCTTCCTCTAGGAAACCGCTTTTTCATACAGATAAACAATGAACTTAATAATAATAATATCTTAATACAAATTACACACATTGATCTAAGCCATAAGTAAGCAAATTATTTGCTTGTGTTAAGGGTGCTGGACAACAATACAAATGTATTGTTACAATAATAATAATATATGTGGGTTTTGTTTTAAATAATTTATTGTTAACTGTTACAAAAATAATAAAAAGTAACTTGTGGTTTTAAATTAATTTGATTGGTTCATAATACACAAAATACATTAAACCTTATAATTTATAATGTTAAACAACAAATAGGAGAATGTCTTAAATAATGACATAATGCCAAAAAAGAATGCCATAATAATGTTTAAAAGAAATGTTACAAAAAATGCCAGCTAGACTCAGCGGTGGGTTACTTGAGATAATACTTTATTTAAATTATATATATATTCATTACTAAAATAGTAATATCCTAGGCGCCACTGACAAATAACAAGCGAAGACATATATATGATCCTCCTGCTTGTCAGTACCTACTGGAGAACCACAGTCAAACACTTGTTCTTTATAAAACTTTCAAAAATGGAAGTGTTGATTGTTGGTATAAATAAATTTTGTACATCACCATCAAATCGGGATTACAATAAAGACGAGCTCCTTAAACTCAGCTGGTCAGGAAGCAGGATACAGGACCAACAGGACGACGCTCCGAAGATTCACGTCTACCCCCGCGAACCAATTATCAATTTACCCGTATCTTCTAGGGTACAAACTAAAAAACCTCCTGTAATGATTAAATTACAGGTTAAACTACATAATAATACTAATCTCACATTGATCTATTCAAATATTAATAATTTATAATACCTTATGGAGGAAAAAGGCCTCGCAAGCAATAATATTAGCCTATGTCGACTCACAGGGTTGAATCAGGACAAATACTGAAATATTACCACGTAATAACATTAAATAAAGTCTCAAAACCTATAAAACATCTCCTAATATAGAGTAAAGATTCAAATTACTTACGAAATATTGTTCCAACAAACTTTGAAACTGCCCGGGAAGTGCCGGCAATAGGAATTATAATTATTCCATATTAAATTATTAGCCCTGCAATTAAACAGGCTAATGAATTTAAGAAACAACGCTTCACATGCGTTAATAAGATCACAAATAACTAAAACACTCACCGAAGGCAAATAAGATATTCAATTCGGAAGTGCTTCCGAAAGAAAAGACTCTAAAGGTCACGACATTGAATTTTATAGTCAAAATATGCATAATAAGCAAAAAATGTTTCTATGCACACGCCGCGTTACACGAAATGTGGGTAAAATTGATATTAATCGGAAGAAGACCAATATTTAAACAATTTAAGAACAATGCACCAATTATCTAAAGAATGAAACGAGTGTAATAAATTTATAACAAATTATTATACTAATAAATATAACAATAAAACAACGTTGGCTGCTATTAAACTTCTGAAACAATATGACAGCTACTTTTAAATAAATGTCTAGCGATGTGCTAACTTTAATAATGATTAATAAATGAAATTTAGAATAGTAATTATTAATAAAATGTTTATATTTTTAATAACATTTTGGGGACTATAAAGTTAGCTTAAGCTGGCAACATTCAATATTTTAAACAAAAAGAAATGTCACAGACTAATTAAGAAATTGTAATTAGCTGTCAACAGATAAATAATTTACCTTGTCTACGAATTTGACAGATAATAAGAAATCAATGATATTAAAATTATAAATATTTTAATTATCTACAGAAATGAAATTTCTATGTAACAGTATAGAAATAAAAACTATAAACATTTAATAAACGACCAAACCCAGAAATACAGACATATATGCTCATCACATACAAGCGTGTTCCTGCCGGGAATCGAACCCGAGCCCCAGTATACCCGCTGCCCGAGCGCCGCTATATGTTAGGCGTCTACGCTAACCACTCGACCAACGGGGCCGTTAGAAACATTGGTTGGGTTTTTAAAACAATTATAACTGAATATTTACCTTTTTCTAATATAATATAAAGAATTACACTCTTACACTTTAAACAATCGAACTTTACTTGTAATGGATTACTAAAGACCTATATTGGTTATATTGGTGAAGTTTTAACTATAGTGCAATAAAACGTTACAATATTCGCTGGCCACCCTGTTGCTGGTGGGTGACCGTGAAGCTGAGTTATTGTTTTTCCCAACGCCTGTGAAATGACCCGTGGCAAATGGCCCATCAATCGCACGGCTTGCGCGTACTAAAAAAATACGTTTGATAAACTTTTACCAAACAATATTTCAAATATTTGGACCTTGTATTTTTATATACGGTCATAGTCAACCAGATATCCTTTTATATATAAAATGGATAACGAAAATTTGTCACTCTTTAAGCTCGTTAATTCTCAACTTGACATGAACAAAAGTACAGTTTGAAAAGAGTTGCCGGGATACACAGAGATCCCTTCGGTAATCATTAGTTACACAAAAGTTTTTCTAGTAACTCGACAAAAAAGATTTATCTAGCTTAAGTTTCCTAGAATACTTAACAGTAAATAATTTGCAAATAATATTTAAATGATATAAATGTTTTATTGAGTATACAATTAGGTAATTTTTAGATTTTTTACAATATTTTCAAAGCATCAAAATATAAAAGATAACAACTAGCATATACAAAAACACACGAAATCTAGCAGATGCTCATATTTCCTAAGCAAATACAAACTTATTTCATTGTGTCCGTGAGAATGGAGGTTCATTCTTTAAAAAAACCGCTCTACTAATAAATCTATTATTAACCTTTTTGAAGTGAAACTTCTTTATCGGGGTTGGAATAAAATTTAGTGTAACATTTTTACGTTACGCGTGCCATTTTTCCGTTACGCGCAAGCTTTTTTCGTATAGCTTCATCTCTTTTACAACATGTTGCTATAGAAACACTAAATAATCAAAATGACAAGTATGTGGATTACAAAACACAATTTACATTAACCAAAAATAAAATTATCGGATTAGAGTTTTATAATTAAATAATGAATTGTAATTACATACTGGACAATACGATTTTATGGACTTGCTATTGAAACTAATAAATAAATTCAAGATTATAACATGAAAAAGAAATTATGAAATAAAATTTATAATATTTTTAAAATACATTGATTGTCTGAAATAGAAGAAGTAAGAATGAAAAGAAATACGAGTTTTGGCTGAGAAATGGAGCATTGGGGTCCTGATCTTTACATGGTCTGTTTTGCTATACCTAGAACGAACAACAACTCGAAACAGCAGAAACAATGATGAAGAATAATTTTATTTGTGATATAGTGACGATCCAACATGTTACGAAGCCTAAAGTTATTATTTTTGAAGTGGATTGTGTACATTTGTCTGTTTTTATGGTACTTATGTGTTTCTTCTATGAGAATATTAGGTATACGTCAGAAACACTCGATTCACTTCTTACGTTTTAATTAATTAATACCCCTTAGCATCCGACGGACGTTAGGAAACGCCCGTTTTGAAAAAGCGTAAATATCCGCGATAACGTTTGGGCGTTACAAAACGCCCTAAAAATAACTTCTTGGGAATTAATAAATTTACGAATTAAATGTTTATATTCTTTTATTTCTAACATTACTAAAGCATATTAAAAAATGCAAGAAATGTTTATATCTTGGACGAAAGCGCAAGATGTAAAAAATAACAAAATACTCCAGACGGTAAATGAAATACGAGAACAGAACACTAACATAAGTTTAAGCATTGAATTTATTTCACAACAATATGATGAATTGAAAAATACTATCGTGCAATTAGAACAAGACAGAAAGCTGGATAAAGGATATATACAGTCTTTGGAGAAAAAAATTGATGCGTTGGAAAAAGCTACAAAAATTTCTACGCTGGAGTTACGAAATGTTCCTTTAAAGTACGGAGAAAAACATGTAGATTTAAGTGTAATTGTGACGACCCTTGCTTACGCCCTAAACATACCAATACAACCAACAGATATTCGTCAAGTTTACAGAGGATTTTCTAAATCGGAAATCGGTTGTGTGTCGTGTGGTGGTGTATCATGTCGTGTCATGTGGTATCTCACCCCCAGCAAGTTCCTGGGCACGTATCCGTCGTCGTGTTGGTGGTGCCGCGACGACACGACACACGACACGACACACGACACACGACACGACACATGACACACGACACCCGACACGTCACGACACAGTACACGACACAACACGACACAGCACACGATACACCACACGAATCACCACACGACACACCACACAACACGACACACCACACAACACGACACACCACACCTAAAGTTATTTATGCTTATTTATGCAAGAAAGAAAAATTTAAATATAGAGCAGGTGTAAATGAATGTTTTTAGTGTTTAATGTGCAGCCATGAGAGAATTAATCACGTATAGTTTGAGTGCAGGAGAGCTTCTGTTTCATCATAATTAAGACTCAAAAGCCATTTCTATATGGATCTTTTTACTTTTTACTTCAGAATTAATAGAAAACAGTTTATTTGCATGATTGTATAATTTCGGGCCTTGGAAAGCCAAAAATTTTTGCCCAAATTTAGTGCTTGCTCGTGGAACATTAAATAACTACTGCGGGGTTTCTCTTGGATATAACTGAAACAAAGAAATGGTAGAAATATTACTTATAATTAAAGTAAATACTTGTGCCTAATACCAAAATGAAATATTAGTTATAAATACAAGATGTGAAAGGAACTTCAGCTAACTCAAGTTACATAATATTTATACTTCATAGAATTAAACAGATGATAATAGATGAAAAGAGAAATTGCATAAAATAAGTCTTAAACTCTTCACGTCACAAACCACATCAAGCCACCCACAGTTGAGCGTCAACCGGCCCTACTACCATATGTGAAAGGAGTTACTGACAGAATCGGCAACATCTTAAAAAAGGTTTCTATTAAAACTATCTACAAACCTCAAAGGAAAGTGAGCCAATTCTTGAGACCTATCAAAAGTAATATTCCTTTACAATGTGCTGGAGTATATAAACTTGACTGCGATTGTGGCTTGTCATACATAGGTCAAACAAAGAGGAGCATCGGTAAAAGAGTTAAGGAACATATATCGGATATCAAGCATAGGCGTACATCGAAGTCTGCAGTGTGTGAACATACCATAGACAAGCCCAATCATTATATAAGATTTGATAAACCTAAAATCTTCGCTAAAGAACAACGTTACATTCCAAGAATGGTTCGTGAGGCTATTGAAATTAAAAAACATCCTAATTTTAATAGAGAAGATGGTTGGGGATTATCTAACACCTGGGACCCACTTTTGAAAAATAAAAAATCCCATGTCTGTGACCGCACTGTAGGACCTCAAGATACTGTTAGTGCGTTTTGTGTGAATCCTGAACTGTATGCCCGGAAGCTTAGAAACCGTTGGAGGTAGATGACTAATTAACTGACTTACTGACAGACACCTCCATCTCGTCTTACCGTGAACACGATTGCTGCAAAGCATTCGAAACGTCGGGTTAGATTTAAAATGTAAATTTAAAATTTAATTCAATATACGCGAGTTAAATCCGTAAAAATAGTTTTATTTCAATGTGTAGTACTCGTGAAAACCTTAGAAAACACAATATTTCTACCATTTCTTTCTTTCAGTAATATCCAAGAGTAACCTCGCAGCAGGAATAATGGTCTAAACCACGGCTTAATTTATGAACTTATGTAAATAGATCGGGTATTTTTTATTTTTTATGTATTTATATCACTGTAATCTAAAAAAAAATATGTGTGTGTGTATTAGTGTACACATGTAAGAAGTGAAACTTCTTTACGACATAATTTTTTGAAAAATTATTCACTAATTACAACTTTACAGGAATGGCAAATTAAGCTAAATTAGATAAAGTTTAAGCAAAAATAAAGATGGCGCGTAACAGAAAAACGTTACAATTTTTTTACATTCCTATAAAATTTCTCCCATCCGTCGATAAAAAAGTTTCACTTCAAATATGGCGCGTAACGGAAAAATGTGACTTAGAAATAAAGATGGCGCGTAACAGAAAAACGTCATAATTTTCATTCATATTAATTAATTAAAACGTAAGAAGTGAATCGACTGTTTCTGATGTACAATATTCTCATAGAAGAAACACATAAGTACCATAAAAACAGACAAATGTACACAATTCACTTTAAAAATAATAACTTTAGAGTTCTTAACATGTTGGATCGTCACTATATCACAAATAAAATTATTCTTCATCATTGTTTCTGCTGTTTCGAGTGGTTGTTCGTTCTAGGTATAGCAAAACAGATCTTGTAAAGATCAGGACCCCAAAGCTCCATTTCTCAGCCAAAACTCGTATTTCTTTTCATTCTTACTTCTTCTATTTCAGACAATGAATGCATTTTAAATATTATAAATGATATTAAATATTTTTTTCTTCATGTTATAATCTTAAATTATTAATTAGCTTCAATAGCAAGTCCATAAAATCGTATTGTCCAATATATAATCACAATTTATTATTTAATTATAAAACTCTAATCCGATAATTTTATTTTTGGTTTGTTTGTTTTGAAATCCACATTCCTGTCATTTTAATTATTTATTATTACCATAGCAACATAGTGTAAAAGAGATGAAGCTATACGAAATAAAAGTGATGTCTCTTTCCCTCCTATTGCAGGAATAGAAAAGCATTCGTTCATTTACGTCACGTCTACGTCACTAAGCAGGAATAAAACAATATTGTTTTATAAAGTTCATGGTACTAATCAAAGTAATATTATTGTAATATTGCTACGAAACGTCTTAAAACTATGATAGTTTTTAAGAGTTCATGGTAGGCCCCTATATCACAAATAAAATTATTCTTCATCATGGTTTCTGCTGTTTCGAGTTGTTGTTCATTCTAGGTATAGCAAAACAGACCTTGTAAATATCAGGACCCCAATGCTCCATTTCTCAGCCAAAACTCGTATTTCTTTTCATTCTTACTTCTTCTATTTTAGACAATCAATGTATTTTAAAAATATTATAAATTATATTTCATAATTTCTTCTTTATATTATAATCTTAATTTATTTATTAGTTTTAATAGCAAGTCCATAAAATCATATTATCCAGTATGTAATTACAATTCATTATTTAATTATAAAACTCTAATCCGATAATTTTATTTTTGGTTAACAAAAAAGCTGGCGCGTAACGGAAAAATGTTACACTAAATTTTGTTCCAACCCCGATAAAGAAGTTTCACTTCAAAAATACATATTGTATACTATTTTAAAAGAAGTAATATTTTGTAAATATTTAATTAAGCGTGAAAGTTTATAACGAATGAGATTATATTGTAAATTTTATAAATACACGAGTCATCATTTGAGTCATCATTTTACAACCACAATGATGACGTGATAAACAATGTTATTAAATTTGTATTATTCTAAGGATTTCTGAACATATGTGAAATATTATTGACAATACAAATAATAATATTCATCATCTCTTTTACACCATGTTGCTATGGAAATACTAAATAATCAAAATGACAAGTATGTGTATTACAAAACACAATTTACATTAACCAAAAATAAAATTATCGGATTAGAGTTTTATAAGTAAATAATGAATTGTAATTACATACTGGACAATACGATTTTATGGACTTGCTATTGAAACTAATAAATAAATTCAAGATTATAACATGAAGAAGAAATTATGAAATATAATTTATAATATTTTTAAAATACATTGATTGTCTGAAATAGAAGAAGTAAGAATGAAAAGAAATACGAGTTTTGGCTGAGAAATGGAGCATTGGGGTCCTGATCTTTACAAGGTCTGTTTTGCTATACCTAGAACGAACAACAACTCGAAACAGCAGAAACAATGATGAAGAATAATTTTATTTGTGATATAGTGACGATCCAACATGTTACGAAGCCTAAAGTTATTATTTTTAAAGTGGATTGTGTACATTTGTCTGTTTTTATAGTACTTATGTGTTTCTTCTATGAGAATATTATACGTCAGAAACACTCGATTCACTCATGATGGACACGTATGAAAAGCATTACAAAATCCCTGGGGATGTTGGTGTTTCGTCATCCAGACCGGACTTATTCCTGTATTCGAAACATCTGAGGCGCGTGATACTTGTGGAGCTTACTGTTCCTTGGGAAACAAACATCCCAAGGGATCACACATTTAAGCTCAATAAGTATTACGAACTAACCAACGAACTGATCAGGAATAAATTTTTAGTTAGTTTGTACGCGGTAGAAGTGGGAGCGAGAGGTATAACAGCAAAATCTCTCTGTAGCCTACTTAAAGACCTTGGCCTTTCTAGAACAAGCATCGGTTCATTTCTAGAACGTATTTCAAAGGCGGCATTAGTAGGTTTTTTCCAAATTTGGTTAGGTAGGGAGAGGAGTGTGGAGGGTGAAGGTGAGCGTTTTTGCGCACAGTAAAGGGACCCCTTAAACCTACTCCTGGGTCGCAAGTCCCAGGCATTGCTTGCACTCCTCTCCTTGCAACGCGATGGGCCTGGCAACCGCACGGTGAATCCATGGATTGCTAAGAAGCTTCGTCTTACGTTTTAATTAATTAATACCCCTTAGCAACCTTTTTCAAAACGGGCGTTAGGAAACGCCCGTTTTGAAAAAGCGTAAATTTCCGCGATAACGTTAGGGCGTTACGAAACGCTCTAAAAATAACTTCTTGGGAATTAATAAATTTACGAATTAAATGTTTATATTCTTTAATTTCTAACATTACTAATGCATATTAAAAAATGCAAGAAATGTTTAAATCTTGGACGGAAGCGCAAGATGTACAAAATAACAAAATACTCCAGACGGTAAATGAAATTTATTTCACAACAATATGATGAAATGAAAAATACTATCGTGCAATTAGAACAAGAAAGCTGGATAAAGTATAAATACAGTCTTTGGAGAAGAAAATTGATGCGTTGGAAAAAGCTACAAAAATTTCTACGCTGGAGTTACGAAATGTTCCTTTAAAGTACGGAGAAAAACATGTAGATTTAAGTGGAATTGTGACGACTCTTGCTGACGCCCTAAACCTACCAATACAACCAACAGATATTCGTCAAGTTTACAGAGGATTTTCTTAATCGGAAATCGGTTGTGTGTCGTATGGTGTATTATGTCGTGTCATGTGGTATCTCACCCCCAGCAAGTTCCTGGGCACGTATCCGTCGTCGTGTTGGTGGTGCCGCGGCCACACGACACGATACGCCACAGGACGCGATATGCCACACGACACCATACACGACACGACACACGACACGACACACGACACGGCACACGACACGACACACGACACGACACACGACACGACACACGACACGACACACGACACGACACAGACACGACACACGACACGACACACGACACGACACACGACACGACACACGACACGACACACGACACAGCACACGATACACAACACGAATCACCACACCTAAAGTTATTTATGCTTATTTATACAAGAAAGAAAAAATTAAATATAGAGCAGGTGTAAATGAATGTTTTTAGTGTTTAATGTGCAGCCATGAGAGAATTAATCACGTATAGTTTGAGTGCAGAAGAGCTTCTGTTTCATCATAATTAAGACTCAAAAGCCATTTCATATGGATCTTTTTACTTGCCGCCTCGTGTCAGAATTAATAGAAAACAGTTTATTTGCATGATTGTATAATTTCGGGCCTTGGAAAACCAAAAATTTTTGCCCAAATTTAGTGCTTGCTCGTGGAACCTTAAATAACTGCTGCGGGGTTACTCTTGGATATAACTGAAACAAAGAAATGGTAGAAATATTACTTATAATTAAAGTAAATACTTGTACCTAATACCAAAATGAAATATTAGTTATAAATACAAGATGTGGAAGGAACTTCAGCTAACTCAAGTTACATAATATTTATACTTCATAGAATTAAACAGATTATAAAAGATGAAAAGAGAAATTGCATAAAATAAGTCTTAAGCTCCAAATGGCATAAAGTTCTACAACACATGCGATGTACTGTGATATGATGTGATGGGGTCGTTTTTTATCGGTTATCGTCCGTTAACCGCGCCTTTTAAAACAGACTATAGAGTCCGACGTTTCGAGTGAGATGTATACCTAATTGAAAAAAAACTTTAGGTGTGGTGAATTAGAATAATAGAAGAAGAAATATAATTTATAATATTTTTAAAATACATTGATTGTCTGAAATAGAAGAAGTAAGAATGAAAAGAAATACGAGTTTTGGCTGAGAAATGGAGCATTGGGGTCCTGATCTTTACAAGGTCTGTTTTGCTATACCTAGAACGAACAACAACTCGAAACAGCAGAAACAATGATGAAGAATAATTTTATTTGTGATATAGTGACGATCCAACATGTTACGAAGCCTAAAGTTATTATTTTTAAAGTGGATTGTGTATATTTGTCTGTTTTTATGGTACTTATGTGTTTCTTCTATGAGAATATTATACGTCAGAAACACTCGATTCACTTCTTACGTTTTAATTAATTAATATTAATGAAAATCATGACGTTTTTCTGTTACGCGCCATCTTTATTTCTAAGTCACATTTAAAAGAAAATGTGAATTATATTTACATGTCATAAAGAAGTTTCACTTCTTACATGTGTACACTAATACACACACACATATTTTTTTACATAAAGACTACTTCTTTTAAACTGGTTCGAGCAGGTTAAAACAACACGTATATGGTGTTTTTAAAATAAAGTAGACATAAAATAATAGTAGTAGTAGTATAATGGCCTTCAAGTACCAATTTTGTCTTCAGTTATAAATTTCTTGCTGTTTTTACGAATTACCAGATAAAAATAAACTGTTAGAATATTTCCGCACTGATTACAATCTTAATTAATACTTGAAAACTTTTTTTCCTAGTTTCCGAACGCGCTGAGTAACGTCTGACCTGCACGGTAAAAGACTAGAGTTTCATTTAAAATTTAATATTTTTTTATATTTTCCTGTCAAAACAATACCAACTTTATTGAACGCTGAAATAAACTAATCCAACGTAAATACGTTTTTTAACGAAATCGTTGAACAATAGCTTACGAAGATGGAATGTGATTGGGTGACCCTTTATTATGAACAAGATTTTGAGCTACACCATATTATTTAATCTACCTTATTTCCGTTGCGTAGAAAAGGAAAATCTTATATTAAAATATGCTCTAAATTATGTAATAAAAATAACTATATGTATTTAATATATATATACAAAGAGTAAAAATCCCTACAAGATTTTTGGTCTTTACTTATTTTTTTCATAACATACTTATCAACATATTTGTTAAACTTTAGTTCAATTTTGTATTATATATTATATTATAGTATATTTTTTCTATACTTGGTACATAATACCTGCTGAAAGAAAAACTGCTGCATAAAATATAACAAATCTACTCTAGCCATATAATATTTCTGGTTCAACATATATTTATAATTGTTCAAATCTTCCTTAATCAGTCAAATCTTAAAAGACGCAATGAGTATTTCATATTCTGCTAATTAAAGGCGCTCAACAACGAAATGTTGGTGACAAAAACCTCGTCCGACGGCTTAAAGCTTACCGAAAACACAATAGAAAATCCTATGCCTTCTTGAGGAAATAATACAAATAAATCTTTATATTCCTACAACAGATTGGCATATTAGATTAGATAAGATCATCTTTTGAAGAACATCATTTCAAATAATTATAGGTTATACACAATAGTTTTTGCATGCGACTTCTTCTTCCGTGTTTTTCTAGACCTAGACCAAACACTAAAAAAGCACATCTGTAAGCATATCTAAATTTCGATACAGATATTGATGAAAATTTAAATATGAAAATAAATATACAAATAAATAGGATTTTTGAAAACTTATTTTGCAATGTGGATTTACCATAATATATATACTAGTTGCTTATGAAGAAAGACAAAGCAAAGATAAACAAAAAAAAAAAACATTTGACTTGTTTCTTTGATCACACTACACGTTGATTTATCGCAAGGACAGCACACCAATGAGTGCTGTCCCTGCGATAGAAAGAACAGAACAATCTGAGATTGGACAATCGCAATCTCAGATTTTTTTGTTCTTTTTTTATATTTTCTAACATTTTAATATACATTTTTTATATATACAAATGTTTAAGAGATTAGAAATTTTAACTTTTTATTTGTTAAGAATTCAGTCACAGTATATTTACTTTAATATAGCTACTTTATATTTTTTTTGGTCATTAATAATATGTAACCTATTCTTTTATATAATCGAGAGTTAGCTATGTTTTATTAATTATAATGCTTTTATAGCTGTATTTAAATATCTCTTTCATGAATTTAATTTCGGAAAAATAAAAATTCCATCTTATTCTGTATTTGATGACATCATTCTATTGAACGGTAAAAAATAAGGAATATATTATTATCATTATAATGTTTTGGTCTTTGAAAATGCGTTTTCAAACCATAGCCTTAATAATTACTTGAAAATTACAGATACCCTGAATTTTATATTTTTTATTACACATTTCTTTGAATATGATATTAAAATATTTCATAAGAATTTTGAATTTTGTACCTGTTGGTTTTATTCCAGAATATTTAAATCTGTTTATTTTTAACAACTTTTTTTTCATTACTTCCTTGTGATTTGTCCTTTATTTTGTGATTTCAATTATAAATATAGGAAATTAACATCACTTTTAAAACAGCACTTTTAAAACATCTTCATGTTAAAAATTTTCATAAAATATTTATTACAATACAAAAGAATACATTGGGTTTTTAGCTGTAGAGTGCAATTGTATAACTGATTAGAAACGTCAAATATTTGACAACTCGTTTGTTCATTAAAACTTTAGAGCTTAGTTTGACGTGAAAATGAAAATTATATTATGTTCGTGATTTCCATTTTTGTTAGACAAGGTTTTACTAATGGATATCAAAAATTTAATACACTTAATAGAAACATTTGTGATATACACATATTTATATATACAAGTGACTTAAATTATAACACCTAAAATGTTAATCAGCTTAATTTTTTTTCTTTGTTATATAAATTTGCAAAAATATCTTCTGTTGCACGGCATTGAATAATTGTATGTCAGCATGAGATATAGGATATATGTGGAGAATTACATTTTTGTGAAAAATGTATTGTTTTAAATAAAAATATTTTATGTTATTTTGTCTGTTTGCCTAATATATATATATTTATATATATGTAATATAATATATTTTTTTTATATTCGAATAATACTTTTCAATTAAAATCTTGAAACTGTATGTTTAAATCACTTTCCATCGTAGAAATTTGATTTAAATTCAGTAGATATGTTGAAATCGATAACTGAATTGTCTAATAATACAATATGATTATTTCTGAAAGCCAATTAGAAGATAGATAGAGATAGGGGTCACATGAACCTAACAACACCTCACCGTTACCTATATAGATAACTCTTGGGAATATCTTAGAGATACTAGTTACCTTGAGATAGTACAAATGTATATACTTTGAAAAAAAATAGTATATATGAACATATATTTTACAAATAATTGAAACTAGCAATTGTCTTTATGTCAGTGGACTAACGAACAGAGACTATGATTCTTAACAACCGTCTAAAATGTGTTACCCTTTCTTAATATGTCGTGTTGCTAGTATGCAATGAATAGTTTTTTTTTGAGTAAAAACTTTAAATATATATTATACTGGTAATCATTTGTAATTATATCAGCGACTATTTAAAACACTGAATATGATAATGCTAAAGGATAGGAAATGAAACTGGACATACAAAATTACCCGAAACGTGGTAAATTATTAATATTATTATTATTTTATTTAAACAACAATAAAAAAGATGAAAATGGCACATTTAAACTAAAAACACCTAATTAAATCATATCAAGTCTTAGCTAGTTTTAGACGTAAGTTTAATCCTGGCCTATAAATAATAAGTAGTTTTTTTCATTCCGAGTAAAAGACAAAGACAATTCTTTAAGAACATATATTACCAGCTTACCGAAATTACATTGATAGATATTCTTACGTTGCAATACAAGGGATAAAGATAACAGATAACATTTTCTTTGTTCTATTCATATCGACGGTTTTAATTTAGTACATATTTCCGTTAGTCTGAATATATGAGTTAAGAATACGGTTATTTTAAAAATTAAATTAACTTGTTTTAGACGTAAATACAGATCATTTCAATTTATATTTTGCAGGGTAAATAAATTAATTATCTACCTTTTTAATTCAATTTTATTTTCCTCCACCATTGTAAAAATATTTTAGCAATAATGTTACTGAAATATACGTTAGATAAATAAGTAAAAATGTAATTTATTTTAACTGGACCCTGGAATGGACTCAGAAAGTTTTGGAGCTTTTTATGTATGGGACGTAGGCAAATTTTATGAAATTTGAATATTTCAAAATAACAATATATTATTTCAAAAATTAAAGTTGCCCTTTTTTATTTACAGGCAATATAAAACTATTGTGTCATGCAAATAGAAAATTTTTCGTGCAATTATTTTTTACGACTTCTATTAGATTTTCTATAGTCTCTTAAATTAAAAGGATAAAGAAAAAAGTAGTTTTCTTCTTAGTACTGTTACAGAATAAAACGTACAACATTTGAAAATATATTTAATAAAACTGGCAATTGACATACGATGAGATTAATTAAATTTTGCTTAATGGATTCAGAAAATTTTCAAGATATTCTATACAACCTTCTTTAACTTCTGTTTAGGGAGAAATGGTTTGCCCTGGGTACTTAAAACGAACAAACGCCTATAAAAACAAAACAATCTAGAAAAGCTGAAAAATCTTTGATCACTCATTCTTTCTTCTTAACGGGATGCTTTCACTGCCTGAGGTTGCATCAAGCAAAAATAAAATCGAGACTCTGAAGCCTTTTTCTCCGGCACTGGATTCGAAACTAGATACTTTCTAGACATAATACGGTTTCATTTTTGGGTCTTACGTCTTAAAGTAATGATTTATTGACACGTATGTAGCTTGTTCTTGATTCAACTTGTTCTTGTTCTTTTTCAAATCTAGCTTAAGAAGATATGTTTCCTGAAGCCATTATGTTTGAGAAGGGTTTTAAAAACCTGCAGCCTACTCAAAAATGAGTTTTGAAAATAGTTTGAAACGCATAAAACTCTCTATTCACGTTGAGAGTTTTTTAATGTTAGAACTGTGTACTGATAATAAATTTATAGTAAAAGTACTTATTAGGTAGGTAGGCAAATTTTTAGTTTCAGAGATATTCCGATTTTACATTTTGCAAAAACTAACCTAAAATTTGAGTGATTAGAATTTTTGTGACCTCTTAAGGATGGCCAGGACCTTCACCCTTGCGGAACAACGTACACTGTATTAAAACCCAAGTTCGCTTTCGCCGCTTCGGCTTGTTTCAACACAGTGTTACAGCGGGTGGGGCTGCCCTCCTGCCGCGCCTCCGGATTTACAAAAAACACTCTAGGGGTAGGACAGGTAAGACTACGCGGAGTCGCGGTTGACAGAGTCGGTTTTGATAAGCTACAATATAATACATAGGTTTAATTTATATCAATAATTTTCACATTACCATCAATCAGACAGACTATTTGACATTTCAGACAGAGTAGGTGTAGATTAAATATTAAAATATAGCAACTGTGACTTATATATAGACTAAAGATATATATACATGACTAGACTAAACTCGGCGTCACAAAAATCGCACCTCTATGTTTTTTTCAGTAAATCGCTCCTAGAATCTAGCACATAAGTACTACGTATGAAAAAAATATATCATTCTAAAGTGCACTTCAATACCTTTATATTAATTACCTGTATCATTAAAAAAACAATTACCATTTCTAACCAGGGACCAATCAAAAAAATTTTTAAAAAAATGCTTACTTAAGGAGCACTACTTGTGCTACCTTATAAGGGTATAAAAGCTCATGTAAAGGTAAAAAATGGGTCAGTCGCTACTCAGACTTCAGAGTGAACACACCGGAACAACATACGCAAAAGAACAGTACCTGAAGATGGATACAACCCCTGATAAAGCCGCTCAAATCATTGCGCTATTGCAATCAGGACTGCGACAGGTTGACGTTGCTCGACAGTTGAATCTTAGCCGATTCTCAGTTCGACGAATATACCAACGGTTCCTTGAGACTGGTGGCTATACTCGAAGACGTGGATCCGGAAGAAAACGCTGCACGTCAGAAAGAGACGACCGCTTCGTTGTTTCCACATCCTTGCGGCACCGCTTCAGCAATGCTGTTGAGTTGCAACAAGAGCTCCGATCAGCTTGCAGAACGTCTGTGAGTGTTTCTACGATTAGAAGAAGACTGAAAGAAAAGGGATTGAGAGCTCACAGACCTGCTAGGGGCCCAAAATTGACCGTGCAGCATCGAAGAGAGCGGTTACGATTTGCCCAGGAGCATGTCAACTGGACGAGTGAACAGTGGAAAGCCGTTCTCTTCACCGATGAGACACGAGTATGTCTTTTCTGCAACGACATATGCAGAAGAGTATACCGAAGACGAGGAGAGCGATTTGCCCAGGCTTGCATAGAGGAATCCGTCTAATACCGAGGTGGTTCCTGTATGTTCTGGGGTGGCATATCCGTCGAAGGGAAAACGGAGCTTGTGTGCGTCTCTCGGACTGGTGGTGGTCGCGGGCAAGGGTCGCTGAATGCTCGGCGGTACATAACGGAGATCTTACAAGACCATGTGCTTCCGTATGCTGGTTTTGTTGGCGATGGGTTCATGTTAATGCATGATAACGCCCGTTGCCACACTGCGTTTGCTGTGCGGGACTATTTGGAAGAGGTTGAGATCCCTGTTATGCAGTGGCCAGCACGAAGTCCAGACCTGATCCCGATCGAGCATCTCTGGGACGATGTAAAGAGGCACGTACGAGCACGAGATCCTGCTCCCACCACTCTACAAGAGCTCCAGGATGCCGTGAAAGACGAATGGGACAACATACCCCAAGCAAGAGTGGTGACCCTCGTGAGCTCCATGAAGGATCGGCTGGAAGCTACCATCACAGCAAGGGGTGGAAACACTAGATTTTAAGGCCTTATTTGTAATTTTTTATGATGTTATTAATTTTATTTTTTGTCACTTTGTCATGTTTTAAGTTTTTTGTTATTAAAGAATTAAAATGCATACACATGTTTATTTTCTAATAGGCAATTGAATTACCTTTCCAATGATATCCTACAATCATATCCTTACAATTCACAAAGTTTGAGTAAAATTATTTTGAAGTTGCTTTTTTAAAAGGTGCGATTTTTGTGACGCCGAGTGTATATATATATATATATATATATATATATATATATATAAATAGGCAGTAATAAATAATAGAGTAGTGTGTTAATTAGAATACAAGATCGTATGATATTTGCAATTCAAAAGCGATTCGTCACAAGCGTGGAGCACAAGAGCCGTCTTGAAAACCAAAATAATGTGTCAAGATGGCTGCCTTCACTACCATCGACCATGACGCTTCGCTAGGTTGACAGCTAAAATTCAACCTGATGTATGACATTAACGGATGCGCCGTCACGGCCGGACTGACATTCGACCGTCCTCGGGCGATTCTCTGAAGTAAAGAGTTACAATCACTCATAGTCCGTTCGTGCATCCTGACGAAGGACTAATTATCTCAATTGTGACAATGCGCAGCAATTATACACTTAAATAAGGCTAGTGTCTCGCTACATCTAAGCCGGACGACACAGCCTCCCAATTAAACAGCTTAACAATTAACTAGTCACATATTGCTACTATTAGACAAGTCAATCCTTTGTTGGATGTGACCCGGACGACAAAATTCGTCTTAACAGAATCAGCAAAACATCGAAAACAAGTCAGCCAACTTAAATGGCTCTGACTCGGACGACATAATTCGTCTTAACAGAATCAGCAAAACATCGAAAACAAGTCAGCCAACTTAAATGGCTCTGACTCGGACGACATACTTCGTCTAATGGAACAAAAAAATACAGGGACAAGCCAGTCTGATATCTGACTCGGACGACATCTTTCGTCTGACCAATTTGAAGGAAAAGTATTCTACGGGGTCGCTATATTTACCTATGACTATGAATCGTCCTGTTCTGTATGAATATCAGCTTCATGTAAAATTTTACAGGTCTCAGAATCTAAGCATATACTGAGTGTAGCTGAGCCTGCTGTGAGCGTCCTCGAATCAGCGGAAATAGTATTTGAGCATGCGGTCAAGTTATCAGAATTATCATTATCATGATTTGAATTATTTATGCTATTTTCATCTTCTGACGCCGTCTCGGCCTCTTCACAGTTTAAAATATTAGTTGCTATTTCGATCAATCCAATATGTACCTGAGGCACTGCGCGCAAATTCTCGTGAGAGTATTAATAGGTTCTATGAGAATCACCTATACTTTTAAGTTCGTATCGGTCATTTTTAAGAACTTTTACTATTACAAATAGACCTTTAAACTTCCTATCTAATTTCGTTTGATTTCGTTCACAATTTTTAATAAATACGAAATCTCCTTTAGAGAAAGGTCTTACTGTAGCCCGACCACGATTAAATCGAAAGGTTTCAGATTCAGCAGCTTTTACAATATGAGCTGATGCATGAGCTCATACCGTATCTAAATTTAAGCGAACATCATTACCGTTACTATCAGCGTTCAACTTGGACATTCCTAAAGAATCAGAACGAATGCCAAACATTAATTCTGACGGTGAATATTTAGTAACCGTTGATTTAAAACTATTCAGAGCCAGCTGGATATTACCTAATTCATTACGCCATACTTTATTAGGGTCGTTTTCAATAATAGTTAAAAAGCTCTTATGCGTACGCATCACTCTTTCAACCTGGCTATTAGCACTAATAGCGCCAGTTGCAATGAATTGAAGGTCTATTTTATGCTCTTGACAAAAGCTCTTTTATGGGGACATCTTTGTACAACTTTATGTGGATCTATTATCAATTTAATTTTATTTAATTTCACATACTCCAGCCCTCACACGGTTAGTAGGTATACCCTCGATAATGTTATTCGCGTATTTGCTCAATATCAAAATCAACATCTATTTATCCTGTTCCCGCAAATCAGTGTCTATTTTCGAAAAATCTAAAAGGATCGATACTGCGACACAAAGTTTAGATTGTGGTTTGGAGTGTATAACAAGGTTATCATTATCGATTTTTACACTTAACCCTAAATCAAAAATATCTCGACCAATAATTATAGGCTCAAATATATTACTGTCCACGTGAAAGAGTAAACTAAGCAAACGATCACCAATTTTAACATCGGCCACAACCTGCGTCCTACATTGTATATCATCGCCTCCAATGCCGCTAAGGTAAACGAGGCTTTTACACTCAATACCCGAGAGTTTATCGCGATAACTTTCTTTTACGAGCGAACACGATGATCCGATTTCAAATAGAAAAGGTACAGACTCACCGGAAGATGTTGCCAAGATGCCCCTTGCAGAACGGTGTTCACAATGGTGGTCCTGCTTGACCGCAGCTCTACCACCGCTCCCTCTATTTGGAAAGTTAGTTACATGACCCTTCATACCACATGTGTATCATATTGCAGCAGAAACGTTCTCCAGCATACGGGAGAAACTCGGAGTGTCTTGAGGCTTAACTGATCCAAACTCGTCACGATGTTTTCGGCATTCCGCAAAACGATGTCCCGTTATTCCACAAAAGTTACATCTGCCAGTGAACCTATCGGTAGTACGAAACGCTTTGTCTCAGGTTCGTTAGCGTCGACCCCGTCCGAACGTCGCTTAAGAGATACACCTCCCATGATTCAAAACAATTGAGAGCGAGTTGCGATGTTATGTGCAATCAATTCGAGTCTTATCAAACTGTCTTTCTAACAAAGCAGCGAAATAACAAATCCAGTCACCACTTCTTCAGGCATCACAGTCTGAGGTATTCGTTCGATTAGGTTCCATAAACGAAGGGTAGCTTCCGAAACTGTCTCCTTAAATCCTATTTGGAATCGCAGTATCTCGTCAAAGTAGTCCTGTAGAAGCTTTGGTTTTGAGAACTCAGCCAACAGTGTCTGCTTTACAACGCTCCATTACATTTCATTTAAGTTTAGCTTAGTGATACAAGTAGCCGCTCGCACTTTCAAAGAGGTAGTAAGGGCCATGAGCAAGTCTATTCCTTCCAAGCGCTTATTTTGAACGATTGCTTCGGAAATATTACACCAACTATCTATGTCACAGTCCGGTTCATCTGGATTAAAAGGCAAGAAATGCGTTGCCTGGTTAGTACTTACATTTGGCAGTTGCTGAGCTGCGAGAACACGAGATAAGAACAATTCCATGTTATTCAATAACTTTTCTGTATCCGATTTCTTTGACTCTCGCTCAATTCTAGCACCATCCGATCCCACTTCTGATAAAGAGGCAGTAATAAATAATAGAGTAGTGTGTTAATTAGAATACAAGATCGTATGATATTTGCAATTCAAAAGCGATTCGTCACAAGCGTGGAGCACAAGAGCCGTCTTGAAAACCAAAATAATGTGTCAAGATGGCTGCCTTCACTACCATCGACCATGACGCTTCGCTAGGTTGACAGCTAAAATTCAACCTGATGTATGACATTAACGGATGCGCCGTCATATATATATATATATATATACATACATTATATATACATATACATACATACATATATATATATATATATATATATATATATATATATTAGTTTTAAGAAAACCCAAATTATTTCACTTCTAACTTTTTATGTGCATCCTGCACATTAAGCATTCGAATGTTATAGCATTTATTTTGTGAGACGTGCACACTTAACGCTTACCGGAGTATTTACTTTTGTTGACTCTTAAAAAAGTTTAAATGTTACACATTCTGTCACCAATAATTAATTAACAGTCCATTAATTAATTAACAAAATGTAATTATTCTTCGTTCTGAAATGTAATAATAAAACAATAAACCATGCGATGTCGTACAAAGATTCCGTCATCGTTAATCATCCGTATATCAGTTCGCCAGGCGTATGTTATTAAGCCTCGTTAACTTGCGACTTATCAAATATATCCCGTAATAGTAAACAATCAGTACCCATAAAGTATAAACATGGATATACATATAAAATGGCCGCTATTTGATACTGACTTGTCTGAAACGCGATGTCGTGCTTTTAATATAAATACTTTTAAACCAATGTGTAAAAGTACTCGTTAATATATATTCCCCTATTTATTTTTTCTTTGATATCACAGTTTCTGTTAATAATCGATAACTATATCCAAAATGTTATTAAGCGAGGTCAAAGAAGTATAAAAGAGTTACTTGCCGGGTTTTCTTCAGGAGCTTAACATCCATACTATTTTGTAAGTTCAATATATGACTATTTGAAATAACTTTGACTTTGATGATTTTATTTTGCACCCACGGAACCAGTTGATCCCGATATTATCAACTTATATGATGGGGGTAATGCAAGTGAAGGCACAGTGCTTTCTAGTTAGACCGAGCTGGTTGGACATGAACAACTTGTTGATAAGATAAATACTTCATCAAACATAAACTAATGAATCTTTCGTCATTATAAGCTTTCTTTATTCTCATTTCCGGTATTCCGATATTTTTATAAAACTACGAATAGATATTACTATAATTAATAAAATGTGTTATGATATTTTTCTTTAATAAATTAACAATCATTTTTTTTTACAAATGTATTGAGCAAAGAAATGACTGTCATCAAAGCTACTGTAAAAACTTTTAAAAAGTAAAGTACTAACTATACTAAAATTATTTATAAACAGAAATGACGATTATGAAGTTTAATTGATTTTCATAAAAAAAAATCTATAAAAAAGTGAGATTTTTAAGTTCAATTTAAAACAATACAATGACAACATAACAATAAGTTCAATGATCTTATCTCGTTATTTGACTTTCAAACATTTGAGATGACTTTATATTTTGACCTCTCTGTTATGAAATGTGGCAATAAATCAGTCTCTATAATAAATTATAGCTGAAAGCAGCTCTTTGTATATTCTGGCATCGTTTTTCAAATACTCTAACCCTTTATCAAAAATTTTCGAGACTTATTTAAAATATTTATACCATATTAATATTTTTTTATCATATATTTTAAGATATGATCGTAGAAACATCAATATTTACAGATTACAGCACTGTTTGGATATTTCAATAGGTTTTTAATTAAACTTTCTTCCTTCTAATTATAATTATTGAAACACAACACCATGTCATGTTACACGAAAGATATAACATAATATATAGCATCCAATATAAAGTACAGAAAATATATATCTCCAAGTAAAAATAATCAATGGTGACAAAAGTATTAGTTGTAAAGATGCGGCCTTAAACTTAATCTTATTGCTGTTAAAAATGGTAACATTAACAGTTCAAGAATATTTAAATCATCTATATGGGCTAATATCGTATAGTAATGATGACCATAGTTTAATTTTTAGTATTATAAAAAATATTGACCACTCATGTAAATTAAACATTTTAATTAATTAATTAGTAACATTTATACAGTTTTATTATATGTTATGCATTCAAGAGCAAAATAACTTGGCATACCTTAACATCTGAATAAGTAAAAAGTTGTTCAGGACCAATAATTATATACTTAGAAACGTTCTAAAATAAGCTTTTCGATTTTGTAAACAAGCTTTTAACGGTTTAAAAGTAGCATTGCAAAAATGCTAATGTGAATGTTTCTGATAAAATTGATCAAAGTCAAGCGAATACTTCATAAGCTTAAAGTTAAGCTATAAGCTATTTTCAAATAAATTTCTGACAACAATGTCTGAAAAAGTTGCAGCTAAAATAAACTGTAGCCGTCATAATTAAATAACAACAAGCAAGAGAAAAATAGTTTGAGGAATATAAAGTTCCCTCGTTCTTTTTTGTGACTTTAATATTATGTTATTAATTAGTTTGTAGAAGCAAAAAAAGCAATATGAGAATATGTTATGAATGATGCCGGCTTGAAACCTAATGATACAACCAAATAAATTATTTCAATAACAAAATACAAGCGAAGTCATTTCCAACTTAAGGAGTACGTGATGAAACAATCACTGTACATAAACTTTTACGTTAATCACAAACCTATTTTAATATTCAGTGAAACGAATCACAGCGGTGTGCGTTAATTTTCTTTGTAGATTAATTTAATAAGCCTACTTCATAAATTATTATGAAGCCGTAAACATTTATGCCTCTTAAGTACTGGAAAAGCTTACAATTGCCATATTTTTACAAAACAAATAGTGATAAAATTGAGTAATCAAAACATTTTTCATAAAATGTGTTCGTTTATTTGCTTTTATTATTGGAAGACCTTGAAAAACATGTGAATTTGAACATTAAACTTCTGTTCAATGTGTCACCTATGTTTGTACATCAGCTTGAAATGTAAATAGTCCATAATCTTTTTTACTCTTTGGATATTTTTTTCAAGATTCTTTCTATTTAATTATTTCAGGTAGATATTAAAGCTAAGCTAAATATTTCAAGGAATAAAATACCGAACCGAACAAGAAACAAATTTAAATTGAGATCTATGTAGATAGAGAAGTAATATTCTTCTTTATTAACACATACATATATTGAACAGTAATAGTTGTAAAACATATATGAATAATTGAATTTTATTTAATATACACCGCAGATACTCTTGTTATTAATTCTCTTTGGTAAATTATTATTTTATCTGGCGTAGGCGTATATAGGCGAATTATTGTGTTAGATATAGTAATATTAAGTAATATTTGAAATTATTCGATTAAATTTTCTTTAAAAATTTGTTTTGCCTGATATAAGGTATGATATTTTTAAACCATATATAAATATAAATTATGTTATTATAAATTCATTGATTAATAATGAGATGTACTCGAAAATTATACAAATTGTTTAATATTATTCTATATATTTTTTTGTTTATAAAATAGATAAGCTTCAAACAAGAGAATAAAACTGAATGAATATTAATATAAAAGTAAGTTGTACTTATGGTTACAATTAAATTAAAATTAAATTAAAAATAAAATATGAAATATTACTATTGAATTTGCAGACACAAGTAATCTGTGGAGACAATAGGAATACTCTTAGATTAAATAGAAAATACTCTTTGTACAGGAGTAGTTGATATTTATATACATACGTTTAAAATATGCATTTTAATAAATTTATTGATTCGACTTCGACTATAATTCGGCTATAATTAAAGTGTTCAAACCTCGCTCTTTCCTGGATTATTTAAGTAATGACCCTTGTGTTAAATCGGAAGAAACTAAAATTTTAAAAGACATAAGAAGGAGGACAATGACTGAAATTTCTTTCTGATGGTATGCTCAGTGAAATATACTAGTGGTCACCCAGTGGCGAAATTTTGACCATAACTTTAAGTTTAGAACAACATATCTATGTTTTTTTAAATTATGTTAGGCGACAATGAATTCTTTGACTATCATTATTATTATTACAAGTTAATTTCATACTCGTCCGTCAATGTATATTTTTGAAAAAAATGTACAAAGCTTATGCTGCGAGTTTTAATTACAATTAATACATTGCGAATATTAATGACAGCGACGATTATGAAGTATAATTGACAAAGTGTATGATGTGATAATAATATAAGGATAATCAAGAATCAGATGCATAAAAATTATAAGCCGTCGTGTAATATATTACATTATTGTTATTGAATATATATATGTTCATAGTTCATAAAAAGATCTATATACTTTTGAAATATTCATAGTAATATCAATATAACAGTTATTAATGTTTTCACATACTCATCAACTTACTTTTTCCTTATGACTCTCTTATGATTGGTATAACACTGTGATAAGCCGTAAATGTGCGCTGCGCAAGAAAATCGCAATAATGTTTTATTGCGTAATATCCGGCTCGTAAATAGCCTGAAGCTTTTCATTCAGTAATTTGTGTTTTTTACAGTACATTATCATTTTTATAGTAGCGATGTGTATTGCAAGTGAATTAGACTTTAGATGTTTAATAGTAATATATTAAAAGATATTTGATTTATAAAATCTTTTATGTTAAAATTAAATTATATATACTAGAATCAATATTGGCCCATGAACTACGACATAAACGTTGCAGTTTATGTGTTATGGTGTGGTTTGGATAACAAACCTTAATTTATATTATTTTTATAATAATAAAATCAAATCTGATATAACCATGTCAAATCCATATCGAATTAAAATTTGAAAATTGATTTCCTATTCTTTTTTAGAATAAATAAAAAACTTTAAGGATTACATTTTAAACATAAGATAAAAATTAAGAAATACATATACATCTTATATTAATGTCGCTTGGCTAAAAACTAATTGTATCGACGGCTCAGCATCTAAATTCGAAGTTTAGTAGTTTATATACGGAGAATGTTTCCAACTCTTTGTGCTTATTAAATTTGCAAGAACCGTCTTCCTCTCAGCTCTAACTAATGATACTTTGATACAAGTTACTGATGTTTTATTTATAATGGCCGCTAAAGTTACACCATATGTAAGCCTTTTTATATATACTTACTCTATTACTTTATTCTGGTCACAAATACTATTAGAATTTTTATTCTGAGTTCTTGTAAATAAAATTAATATTTTTGCTGTTTTATTTCTTTTTTACGCCAATCGTTGTTTAATATTTCTGTGTAGGTGGGGTAAGGGTAAGTGTTAAGTGATAATAAAGAGAACCAAATTCATTTGATAGTTCTACACAAATAGTTATGGAGCCTTCATCCTCTTGATATCAGTCGAACGTTTGTGTACCTGACATTTATATAGGTACAATAATATCTTCTCTTTTGTCATAGCAAGAGACATGGCCCTCTATGGAGTGTTCGTACGGAAAAGCAAATCAAAGCAGTGAACTATAATTCTTATTAGCATTATCCTTCACTGCTTTGATTATATATATTTGATTTATAAAGTTATGTTCAAAAGCAAATATGATTAGAGAAATTAATATCTTAGCTACCTCGCTATGCAACCATGTAGTAAAAACAACTTCACAAGAGGTAAGCAAGGGAAGGTCACAAAAAAAATTACTGACGTATTTTTTCTTACAATTACATAATTTTAACAAGCAGAATGCGCAAGTTTTAGTCAATAGAGTACAACGTAGACATTATTCGACCGCAGTGATGGTTAAATAGGTTGTTAGTTACAAAGGAATGATGGAGTCATATTTTTATGAAAAAGGTATTATAACATCGGAGCAAGAGTATCAAGATGTAGATGGTGATGATAGAAGTGTACTCTGAGAAGGTAGTTAAGTCTCTCAATAACAACATGGTTATGAAACACGAATAGTCCAAGAAAAGTCCTTTCAGTAAGACTTAGTACCAGGTCATAAAGTTGAATCCCCATCAATCAATTAATTTAGGTGTCATATTATATAATTATCTTCTTTGTTTGTATAGTTAGAATAAATAGAAGTATATAATAGATTTTTTTAACATTTTTTTAATGTACTTAATCAACTATTTCTGTCTAGCACGTATAATACTCCTTTTTTGAATTGTTTGTATATCGTGAAAATAAGAAAACCAGATGTAGCTCTCATATCATAGACCAGTAGGTCATTAGTTACATTCATTTGTCGAACAACACCTTTGAAGATTGTTTACTTTCTTGGATTAGAATATAGTTATTATTAAACATATGTCAACTTAAAAAATACAAATGTTCTCGCATTATCCATCAAAATTAATATTAATTAAAATAAAATAAAATAAAAATAAATAATTTCAACATTATGATCGTGCTCAACTGTGACACCAAGCACCTTTTTCGCGGTGGAGCATCTCATTAGATAGAAATAATTTTCTTCAGATCCTGAACTACTTTCGATAGGGAAGATATTTCACTAACGACCACTCGGCACATAATACCTTGGCACAGAAACAAAACGGCTCTCGGCCCAAATAAAATGAGAATAAAATTATATAAAATCTGCCTTTCTTATTATTCGTCTCGATTTATAGTGTTTATTTTAGTATTGGACTAAAATTTATATTCAGAGATCAGAACCCTATAGCGAAGCCAGCCTTCTCTCTTTATTCGGTGTAGTACATAAGCAGTATGATTAGTCTTTAATTATGAAAAACTAAAATTAATGTTGGTTTATTAAATAATTCACATTGAAGGAATGTATAGGTACTGAGTGTTGTTCATTATCCAATGAAATAAGGTTTCTAGTTTGTTACAGTTTTTATTTTAAATTAATGGCTTTGTCGTTTTCACAGAGTGCTTGAGAATAAACTTACAGAAACTTATGACAGAAACAATTAATGGTGTTTCAACCTTTTAATGAAACAATACCAACAAGATAAAACGATGAAGTAATTTCGTAGTCGCAAACACCAACAATATTCTTTTCTCTAACCTCAGTTAGACGCTTCGCTGACGATGATTAATTTTGATGATGAAGATGATTTAACTTAATTAAGCTCTTTTTAGGATCATAGCACAGTTTTACACAGTATTTACATTTCCTCAATGACAAATGCAACCTAAGATCTCGAATCTGATGAATAGTTCCTGAAATATGTTTCTTCAAATTATTGATATGATATTAAAATTAAAAAAATATTTTAAATAAATTAATTTTATTTAATTAAAATAAATAATGAATTAAGTATCAAGTTTAAACTATTAAAAATATTATATTAGATATGAGTTGTATTCCGATTCAATAGTAATTCCATTCCATTTGAGGTAAGTGTTCTAAAAATTTGAGAGTGAATATTTAAATTTAAAGTTATATATAAATAAAAATATACGAAGAACAAGCCAGGGTAGTTGTCTCACAAACATGCCTCTGAACTGACATCATCTGTGACCACAGTTGAAGAAAATCGACCAAGGCGTCGGGAAATAAAAAGTATTTAATCTTTAATATGTATTATTTAATCTGTAATATGCACAATAGATCCAATATCTTATTTTTAAAGGCATACAATTCGCAATGGTTTAAAAGCATTAATAAATAAGGCGGTTTGTAAAATATGTCCAACTTTGGATAAATGAAAATAAAATAATAGTTCCAAATATATTTTCAGCCGAAGAAAATCACAAGATTTTTATCCTCTTGTGATAAATCTTTGTCAGTCTTTTGGGTTTAAATTAAACCGGTATTAAGTTGTTTGGTTAGGACCTCGCTACTCTTCCTGCTTCTACTAACATAACATGACCGACTGTATACAGCGTTTAATCAGTCCGGAGTACCAGATAATTAACTTTGTAGTACGTTCTTACAGATAGATCTTAAAATCTTTTAAAATATTTTAGTTAGGAACTCACAATATCACTTTGCTTCTGAAGATTTATTTTTTATACATCTGACATGCGAAACGTAGTTGTGTAATATTTATTATCAGTATTTAGTAGATCTATCAAATCTACTAAATTAGATAGTTCTAGTGCAATCAAGTGTACGTAATGTGTGATACAATTTATGATGTTCACTATGAGCTTTGAATAGTGCTGCCTCTCTTTTAGCTCTTACTTTAATTTCTCAAGCTGAATTTGTCACTCTTTGAACGTATTCTTATTTTCTTGTAACACAGTTTATACTCTATTCACTCCACCATGTCATTAAATCCTTGTCTATCAAACCCTTACGCCTCTATTCTACGGTTATCGTCCGGTAGCAAAATAACACGTTTTCGTATCTGCAAAATAACATTCATTTTCTAAGTGTGGATAGATTTTCAGCCGAAACTGAAACCAACATTTTTTTTTGTTAAAAAAATATAATAATATCAAACCCAATTTTTGTTCATTTGATATTATTAATTAAACTAAAGGAGCGCTGGATTAAACACTGATCTCTGACCTAAATATTGTTTGAGCTAATAAATTAAGTCATTTTGACTTTATTATGTCCTTTATTGTTGAAAAGATACAGTATCTGTTGTATAAATAAATAAAATAAATAAAATACTTAAAATAAAAAAAAATACACTGAGATCTAAAATGTAATTATTATTAAAATTTTCCGGGCTGATATGCCGTGGTCTAACGGATCTTGTAGGTCCTAACGTTTCGACGGACACTGTGGTCGTCATCTTCAGAGGTTTGTAGTAGTGTCTTGGCTGGTGGCGTGTTGCTGTCGAAACGTTAGGACCTACAAGATCCGTTAGACCACGGCATATCAGCCCGGAAAATTTTAATAATAATTATAACTCCGGCCGTGAAAGCCTCAGCATTTATTTATCTAAAATGTACATTGTTAATTTATAAGAACTGATGTTTTTTTATGTTTTTTACGAGACATGTTTTCAACATTAACTTGTAAATTTCTTAACATGGATGTTTATCAGCAGCTTCGTAGACAACTAAAGAAAATACAAACTTGGTTCAATTGGGTGATTTAGTTAACAGGATGTTAACACATTCTCCCGTAGTTCATTGATATCAAATAAAGCACTTTCATAAGAATTGCTGGAGTGCCTTAGTAATTATTAATGAATGATTACTAAGGCACCTTTGGCCTAAATAGCTGGTTTTTTTAGTGCACACACGTAATAGTAGACAATGATAAAGGAAGTGATGGTTTTATTTCTCGACCACCCAAAATGATCTTCTGAAAGATTTTTTCAGAAACGTTTTTTTCTTAAATTTATTGGATGCGGCAATTGTGGTTCGCGACAAGCCAAATAAAAATAGAATCCTTTATTTGTTGATAAAAGTTTTGGTCTCATGAAATAACAATGCTTAAAAAAATATCACTAGTATTATTATAGGCCTCCAAAATCAACAGTCGTTTATTTAATACTGAAAACAAATATGTTTGAAACAATAAAAATATATATACAAATGTTTATTATTTAAGCAATCACTTATGTGATGGATACAGAATATTATAAAAAAGCGTGTTTATGAACATGTTATATTTTTTTTAATTCTTTATGGGACGAATATTCTAAAATAACCAGCTCACAAAAAATGTATTTTTGAGCAGAATAAGGAATTTCCTTATGTTAAATAAAAATTGTTTACGTAGCAGTCTGGGTATAAAAGTACTATTCGATAAATTGATGTTATAAGTCTGTAATCGTCTTTGCTAATTGAATAATATTAACTTTGCTTAAGGACTATCTGAACACAAATTGATCATTATAATAAGTGGCTGTCTAAAATAATAGGTTAGTATCAGAGGCGTCAAATACAAATAAATGTCTTAAGTAAAATCTGCCACATAAATACACATTTCTTAATCATTCGCGTCACATAACCATCTCATCTCAACATTCGTATTTCATCAACGCGCTGTTGTTTTTCATCTATTCCTTTCAAAGCCCTGTATTCTGATCTATACAATACGACAGATTATATTTACTTATATTTTTTTTTCCTAAAGTGTGAGAGGAAGCTGTATAGAGTTGTGTACTCGATTTTCACCTATTATAATTTCGCTATAAAAACAGTATTATTTATAGATCTGATATAAAAATTGTAAATATAGCAAAGGTGAGCTATCGACGCTTTTTACAAAATTGTATAATAGACGATTATACTTATACCTACTATGGTTTATAAAGATTTTAATCTTGATTGATTCTGATGTTGAAATAAAATGAATGTTGATGTTGAAAGAAAACGCTTAATCAACAAGCCTTTTACCTAATCTTTTCATATATAGAGGATTCCAAGGTCACTTCAATTCAATCTTCAATCAATTCAATCTTATTATAAAAAATATATTTATATTGTTTTCTATATTCAATTATATACAGAAGATTTAAATTAAACAATCCTTACAGACGCTAATAATAAAACAACTAATTATTTTATGGAATTTAAAGATTGTGTAAGGATTTGTTACGGAGGGTACCGACTCGGGAACGTAAGGTTGAATGAACAATACACGCAATGTACAATTACATTACAACAAAGTTTTCGTGAATCATAAACCTATTTAAATATTCAGTGATTTTGTTCACAGCTGTGATGTATTGCTCTAAGGCTTTTATTTTGTTTGTAATGTATAAAGTCTACTTCGTAATTTTCCAGGAGGAATCCATAACGTTTCTAAAGTATTTAAAAAGTTTACAATTGCTAGAAAAAAAAAATAAGGTTTCGATTAGTAAAATCTTTTTTATAGCCTGTTTTATTTCAAACCTTATTGATTTTAATAATATATAGATTTGAATCCTGCAATTACACTGCTCCGATTATTTAATACAAAAGAAGCTTATTGATATATTTATAAAACTTTATTATTTTTAATTATATCGTTAAGTATTATTTAGTGACATTTGATAACTTTTTTAGCTTAGAGTTATGATACGCTTTGATATTTTTTGACCACATTTCTATAACTTACAAAAGGAATGAAATAAAAATATTTAATCCTAAAACCTATTTTCTGAAACCTAAAATAAATGACAATTTTGCTAGATAGAAGGTATATGTATATAAACATACTTCTAGTTCTATTACTTTCTATGCTTATTAACTAAACTTCGATTATAATAGACAAGAAAAAAAAATATAATTTTATCTTCAATCTTTAATCGGTTTAACATTGTATAGTTATGTTGTTAAAAGGTAAGATTAATACATTAAGAAATTCAAAAGCAATCAGTATCCTGCAGAGTTTTTGGGGTTATTACCCCAAAATTATCTTATTGATATGCCGATAATTTAAAATTCCGGATTGTTTTTATATCTTAACAAAAGCAATGAGTATTTGGAAAGAATTTTGATAAAGCTATTTAATGAAATTCTACGATTTTAGACCCTCGAAATATTTTAGTTGCAGTAATGAGATATTTCATCAAGACCTAAAAGTTAACTTAAGACAAATATCAATTAGTGAAAAATATTAAAAAAATTTTATTAAGAGCATTATATTTATAAACTGATATGTTATTATGTAATTAGGAAGTCACAACAGTAGTTCATAGAAATGCTATTATAACGATAATTATTTACAAGATTTTGGATTTCTAATTATTCCGTCTACGAAACACAAAATTTTAAGTTAGATATTTCATCTGAAGATACTATTCAGAAGGTTTTAAACTCTGACGGACATTATTAAATAATTCAAACTTATTTTATTGTTACATGTTTAAGTACAGAGCATTATTTTTTGTGGTAATTAAGTGTACACTGTAAACATAATACTATCAATCAATTAAAATCTGTTTATTTCGACCACGTATGATATTTCGAAAATGCACATAAATAATATGGTTCTATGAAAATGTATTAAGATTAATGGAAGTACTTCATTATAGTAGCTCAAAATGATAATTCACCAATTCATCTCACTTAGGGTTAATAAAACGTGGGCTATGTTGAGTTTATTTAAATTCACACTAAATGCTGTTAACATTGTAATATATTCTTTATTATATGCTAATATAGACAACTAATTATTATTAAACAGCAGTTCTAAATTTACAATATTTTAATAATAAAAGTTGTTGAAAGTTAAATTAAATAATACATTTAATATTTACAAAGAACTTATCAGAATTTATTTAACAGTGGATTGAAATTGTATATCGGATTAGATATGTCTAATATTTGACAAATAAAGCTCGTTTGTTCGTTTAAACTAAGAGCTTAGTTTGACGTGAAAATGATATATATGGTTCTCACTCGTGTTTTTGTTTATTTCAATAATTCCTGTAAAAAAAAAATTGACAAACATTCACATGAAATACGTCATAAGTTATAAATAAATATTTTTTTATAACTTTTTCCGTTGAAGTTATGCTGCAGTTTACCTGATATCTTATATTTTCAGAATCTTCTTTTGGTCAATGAATTTCATGTAGTATTTAAGCACAGAAAAAATATGGTAATTATACAAGTGGCATTTTTAATTAAACTTTGAGGAAATGTTTAGTAAGGGAATGATGTAATAGGTTCCAGTTTTAAACATGAAGTGTTCATAAAAGCTTATTTCTATAAATAAAAACGTTTTAGAATCGATATTATTTTTAAAATATTTCTTTCTTCCTAAAAGCTTTCTAAAAATTTAAACTTCTATACAATAATATAATGCCGGATGTTCGTTTAAAACTGTCCGATAAATAATAAAGGTTGCTTTAAACGCTGTAAAATATAACTGAATGTGTGTATGTTTAAAATAAAACTGTTCTCGTTTTTAAATAATTGAAGCAATATTAAGATCGTTTTATATTATAGAGTTGTTTTTATTGAGTAAGTACAAATCAATATCGTTACGAATCCTTAATTGATTGAATCCTTGAACAAAAAGTTTTGGTAAGAAGGAAAATGTAACTCTTTCTCTTTGAAACAATTGATCAATGCCTGTAACTTACTTTCTGTGAACTAACTTAATAGTTTCTTATTGTTTACTTAATGAATTACACTTCTCAGAATTAATCACTTATTATTGATTAAACGACAGATTCCATTTCAAATAGAATTCATTTTTTACACTTATGTTTCTTTAGATTATATTCAGAAGAGGTTTCAAAGAAAAGTACTTCCATGGACATGAAACTGTATATAATTATGAAAATATTCATTATTATATATTCATATTTATAAATTGACATTACAATCATCGTAATTAAAATTAAAAAAAAAACATCATATTATTAGAAAATGCATTATAAGTACGGCTAAATTTGGTTATCAATTAAACACGTACAGACCTTCCTATTATTATGATAACATAAATTGAACACTTATATCATCCATACATTATTAATTAATCTAAAATGTTCCGAATATATAATATTATTCGACCGTTCTCTACTAATTCTAGTAATAGGTTTTGTGGTTTAAACTCATGTTTGTTTCGTTATCAAATTGACTAGCAATAAAATATTATTTATAATATATCGTATATACTTAAATAAATTAATATTATAATTGTATGTGGGAGATATTTTGAGATGGAAATATTATTTGAAAATATCTTTAAACATGTATAGCCATGTTAAGCTTATTTAAATTTATATAAATATAGAATGAAAATAAACCGATATGGGCAGGGATTCGAACCCGCGACTACTGGGACGGGACGGTTTCCCAGTAGTCGCGGGATCGAATCCCTGCCCGTATCGGTTTATTTTTCATTCTATATTTATATAAATAGAAATATTATTTTACAAAAAGGTGTTCAATTAAAAGTTAACTCTAGCTCACTTCCGACTTCTTTAGTCGCACTGGCTTCCAAAATAGAACTTTAAATAAATTATAGACCATTTGTATTGAAACATTTAACCACTCTGCCAGTACAAAACAAAACCCTGTAAACAGAATTTGAATAAAATAAGATCATGCTATTTTCTAAGTTAACATCCTAGCTGACTCACATCCTCACTAAGGCTCACATTATTCATAAGGAACTATTTGAATTTATAGTCTTCGGTGTATTCCATTACTTAATAGATCCTATCCGATTAAAGAGAATCATGACATATTTCTGTGCGAGTTAAATTTACTGGGTATTTAAACTTTCAGTCAGCGATAGATCTGAGTCCTGCTTTTATTTGTTCATTTCCCAAGTTGCACCGACCATAATGTATTTATAAAGATGCTTTATTAAACTCTGAACTACCTTGGCCAGAAATAAAACACGGAGTAAACACTAACAGGTTTAATTGTAACGATGCCCTTCATTACATCGGGTAATATCTTAACACCGCGTTACAGAATATTAAAAATTTAAAATACTGGGTGACAATGCAGCCTTTTGAGTATCTATACATATAATAAAATTGTCACTGATCGATTTCTGTACTTGGAATATATTAAAAAAAAACATAATGAGCCTTTATATAAGCGAGAGAACTCAAAACAATGGTTTTTCATTTTGTCTGTTTGTCTGTATGTTTGTGCACGCTAATCTCGAAAAAATATACGCCCATATAAATAACTTTTATACATCAAAATTTGAGCGTCACTCTGAATAACTTTTTAAGAAATTTATATATATCTATACATATAATAAAATTGTAACTGATCGCTGTCTGTACATGGAAAATATTTTCAAAAATTTATAATGCTGGGAACTTTATATAAGCAAGCAAAAACAATGGTTTTTCATTTTGTCTGTTTGTCTGTATGTTTGTATGTCTGTAAATCTGTATGTATGTTTGTGCACACTAATCTCAGAAACGGATTAACCGGTTTGGTTGTAATTTTCGGGTATATATTCCCATGGGCTTCACTTTACATTTAGTATTTTTTCATATAAACAAATAAAGAAGTTAATAATGTCTTATTTTCGTACCATTGGTGTAAGACTTTTTTTTCAAAATTGAAAAAGTGGTTCTACACTCAGGTTATAGTAATACCCTTTCTAATAAAAAAATACAAATCGAACTACCTACTCTGTTAAATGATCTGTGATTAAATACAAAAAATAATATACTAAAAAAATACTCCTACACGCAAAAACTACTTGACGGAGTTTAGAGAGGTACTACTAGGTGAAAGTATATAAGAAAAAAAAAACAACTGCCCCCTATAAACTTAAATAAACTGGAATTAAGCACAATTAATAGCTTATATTGCTAAAGAAATACATAAATTTATATATATATATATATATATATATATATATATATATATATATATATATATATATATATATATATATTTATAAATTTATATACATATAAATTTATATAAAAACCTTAAAGTAGCGGAAATGAATAAAAGTTGGCAATATAATCAATTTTATAGTAGGACATTTCATAATCGACATTTCTACAAAAAAAAAATGGGTACCTTGCGATAATTAGCTTACGATAATTGTAGGCGGGAAATTTAGATAAGTCTCAATCTGTGTAAGAACAGTGAGAAAAGAACAGAGATATAATATTCTACATCGCAGTAGTTAAGAAATAATTAACCAACAATTTAACAGACTAAAGTATTTCGAGTTCTTGCATAGTGATTTGTACAGCTTACAAAGATTAACCGCAGATGGATGGGCGATAGTAGCCAACTAATCTAAATTAAGTTCTCCTTTTAGTGCAGAGATTTAATGTCTACTTCTTTCGTATTTCGTTATTTATACTCATGGAACATTAGAAATTAAAAAAATATATATTTTTATTAAAATTTTAAATTTATTTTTAAATGATAATTTAATTCAATGCACTATTATACATAGTAATGAAATAGCTTACCTTACCACTAGCGCGGTATAGGTATTTCACGGTTCAACAATTACTCCAAATTCCAATACAAATTCATTAATGTAAATAATGTGTAGTTTGGTCTTAACTAGTGGGCTAGCCTAACAAACTTAGCCACTGCTAGATTGATACGTTAATTACATTACAAATATTTTCATTTTTAAATTAATACATATTTTTTAATACAAATATTTTTTGTACTTTATAACTTGAAAATTCCTCTAAGTAAATATTAGAACTCTTTTACTGCAAAGAATCACCAATGACAGTCGTTCTATTCTTTAAAATACTTTATGACACTGCTCACAAACACACTAAACTATTTACTATTTGAACTCTTTACTATCACTGTTACACTTTATAATATAGTTCTGTTACATTACTTAGTCTCTCGATCACACACACTGCCTTTATATATTCACTATTTTTAATTTATATATAATTCACTACTTTTAATCAAATCAGTATCCAATAGTACAATTATTTACTTAGTCAATTAAACCTCAATACAAGATTTAGTAATACCATCAGGCGTCAACTGATATCTTTATTTTCTTCATCAAAACCTACCCTCCAATTATATTAAAGCTAACATAAATAAATATTAAATAAATGATATTATTATCACTAGTTAATAATTTTTTTCTTAATTAATAAAGTAAAATAAAAAAAAACACTTAATTTTCTTGGATGTTATATGAAGACAACATAACTGTTGTTAACTTTATATTCCTAAATTAACAGAACTTGGCCTCCAACTGTCAAAGGTCCTCCAACGGTGCCCCGTGTATAGGATCCGACTAAGCTCAATGCCTAAATGCCATTTACTCCGTGCTAAAACTTTGTATATTAAAAAGTAGACCTTTTTGTCTAGTAGTTACACTTATTGATCCGACCTATATCTTTTTTAGCTACTTCATACTTTATGCTGGAAAACGGACATAAATTAGACCTATAAGTGGTGAAAAGCTGCCTCAGAAGCCTACCACCAGAATTGAAGAAGAGCAACCACCCTGGGGCCACGTGTTCACATAAGGACCTAACCTAACCTAAGGACGTGAATGACTCAACCCCCCAAATAGCGATAATGGTTCAAAATCGATATTGTAAGGGAATATAATAGCGTAGGGTGTCAGAAAAGCAATGTATATGAATAAAAAAACTATGTCATTTGGAAATTCATAGACATGTTCATCAAATTTTAAATAATGATTACTAATGAACCAGCGAGCTAATATTAATATTCTTAAATCGTTGTTATCGAAACGTATTTCTGCAGTATGGTATTTTATATATAATGTAATTATGACATAAATATTGAAGCTTTAGGCAATAATAATAATAGCAAAACTCATAACGAAAATAGAAATGGCAATTTTTTTTTTATTTCTAGTTATAAATATTTCAACAGACTTGTGACAGCTGGAATGGAGGTTTAAAAGAAATAATAAAACCTAGAGAAATATATCTCTGGCAGAAAAAAACAAAATTTAATTCGGTCGTGAAATATTTGAGAGGGTAATTAATTACCCTCACTTAACAATTATCAAAGGACGTTTACTTAATTTCAATCTTCTATAAAACGTAAGTTAATTATTTACACCAAGTTGTTGAGAGAAAGCTGATGCATTATAGTTGTTAGTAAATAAACTCACAATATTATGCGAGGTTTAGATGACAAAAGGTTGTACGCATTTCTTATATTTTTTTACAATTATAGATTAAAAAAAACATTTTTAAGATTTTTTTATGGAAGTCAGCTTTAATATTACACGTAAATATTGAAAATTTCACCAAGGCCTACTCCCAAATTGAATATTGAATATTTTAATATTCCAGTACCTATTATTTTAATATAATTTTCCATAATTATTTAAAAAGTATTGCTTATTAGCGAAGCTTATTAATTAATTAATTTATTAATAACACCCTATTATACAGTTACCATCGACCTAACTAATTAGTTTGCAATAATTACTAAGTACTTGGTTGTCAATTCTTGCGTAGGGTAGAGCGGGGCTAGTTGAGCAGTTTTTCACTTAATCGGTTATAGTTCATCAACGATAATTCGTAATGGCTTATGATACATACTGATGGACGAGTAATTTATCCTTTAGCTTAGTTTCCATAATAATTTATTTCTAATAAGTCGAATTTGGAAGCTACATGTATTTTAATGCAAAAAGTCAAGTATGCTCAACTTACCCCATATGTGAGGTAAGTTGAGCAAGGGTATGGGGCTAGTTGAGCACTTAGAAAGTTTACCCAAATCATAGGTCCTATGTTAGGTAGACTTACAATAAAATTCCATTTTGATAATTAACTTTTATTTATAAACTTATAGTGACAAAACATCAAATCTAAAAGTAGATTTCTTGGAATGATAAGGTAAAAACAGAATCTACAAAACAGCAACGTTCCTAGCTTAGCTTAACTATTAGAATCAGACTTTAATATTTGTGTAATTATTTTCAACATAGCTTATAAAATATTTATTTTTAAGAAATCATTGAGTCACGTAGGCCGTTCTTTTTGGGCCATCTTATTTACAGTCCAAGAGGGTGGAACTTTATTGCCAAATGCCAGCACTCTCAAAGGTGACGAACGTCTTTTGGAGAATATCCATAGAAGATTGATACCGTTTGTAACAAGTATTTTTCAAAGAGTGTGCATGCGTGGCGGAAAATACTGACCTCGGCGTTGCATAACCTATAGGACGTATCACCTTCATTTAATTTCTTTAAAAACCTTGATAATGTCATCCGTTTGATTCTAAATTATTTGGCAGTGGCATAGCCACTTTTTCCCTCTTCACTCACAGCTTTGTCAGCCCCATTTAAGTCTTGACTAATATGGGAACCTCTAGTAGTCTTTTTTTATAAGTCCTCATGGTAAAAAAAAAAACAAATTTTTTTTATCGTGGGAATAGTTGGGCAACTGTAGCTCAACTAACCCCAACCCGAAATTTTAAAGCAAAAGTGAATTAATAAAAAACTGGTTAAAATTATATCCAGATTCTCTATAAATATCAAAACTGCAACAAATTTACCTTAGATTAACACTTGCCTGATTGAAAACGGATGAAATTTGAGTATCACAGACAAAATATCCCGGCTTAGGATGATTTTACTTTTTAATAACGAAATAAACAATGCGCTTGGATACTTTTTTCGATCGCCCAGTGGCTACTTTTGTTATAGGGATGAGTTCCTTTCCTGGAACCCCTTCTTTTCGCTATATGTTGCGTTCGCGTGCGATGGATAGTTTTCGAGATATTTTGATTGCCCAACTTACCCATACGCTCAACTAGCCCCGCTCTACCCTACTTATATGAGAAATATTAGGTCTTTATTTTTATAAAGACCTAATAATAATTATTTTGCAAATTAGAGTTAATAACTTTTAAAAGATCTTTTGTTATTTATTTTTGTGTACCACAATTTTCATTGTGAATCATCTTTAAGAAATTTCTAATCTAACTTAATACAACCAAGTAGACAATTTTTGGAACAAAATAATTAGAGCGTGAAAAATATTACCGAAATTATTATCTTAGAAAGAAATACTCAAATTTATGGATCGTATCCCTTGGGATATCAATATTAATCAAGCGACAATGTCGGCTGAGAACAACACATGGTAGCCGACCCCAACCATTACCTTATATGATAAACCAAAAATCTTCGCTCGCTGACATAGATATATGAGGGCGTTGACTGTGTAGATACGATAAAACAAAGATGATTTATTACATCATTGTAAATCATATCTTTATTTAAATAAAAAGTTAACAAATTTGATTATCTATTTAATGCTATTTAATTTTAGTTATTGTTAAAAATAATTCAACATAAAATATGATCTGCTTTTCTGTTTATATAATCCAAGTTATCATTAATTCACGAAATTTGTTTTATTGAATACAGATTTTGTAAATTTAACAAAATGTTGAATATGGAAAAATTTTGTAAGTGTTATATAGCTCAAATAATTCAGAAGAACAATATTCTACCCGAAAAGTTAAAAAACAAGTTAAAAACTGTATAGTCCAAAGCAGTTATACACCGTGTCTATTAATATTTAAAAGTAAATATTTTACATTTAAAGTCCTAACCTTTTTATAAGACAGTTCTTAATTAAACTGCCATCAAAGAACTGGCCATTCTAGGTGTCTGCGAAAAAATACCATGCTCATGTATGCCTCAGGACTAGTGCACACATTATTAGTTAGATTTTTTTTTAGTGGCAATTTTTTTATTTCTTATCTATCTATAAACAAACATGTTTTATTTTCTTAAAGGATGTTGTTTCGGTTTTTGTTCTTGTCTTTAAATGCTTCAGATTCGAAATGTTTTACAAATGTATTATAATAGGTTATTCAAATAATATAAAAAATAAAATAGAAAATAAATATGTATAGAATATTTTAATTTCTAAACACGAAAAAAAAGGTAACCTTTCTGTCTGATATTCATCTCACGTACTCTCTAAAGCGTAGCGATAAAGTTCTTTCGGCGACGTGAAATAGACGAACTTCACGGTCTCAGATCTTATACTTTCTCTTATCAGATTCGAATTTGAGGTTGAGGATTCTTTATATTCAATACACATACAGGAAAAACAATTCCTATAAATAAAGTGGTAGATATATATTGAAATAATGTTTGTTAGATTTTGTAATATTTCCAGGCTACTGTAATTGTACTTTTTAGACAACTTACGTCTACTGCTATCTGCTACTGTGGTACTGACTGAATGAAAGTTTACATCATATTACTAGTATTATAAGATTTTTTATATCATTTACTTATTATTTTTCGTTGTCAAATATGTTATTATATACTTAGGATTCAAGAAGTCACTGACTTAGTCGGTAATTGTATTTTTGACCTTCCAATTAAAGATTAAAAACTTCAGATATATTATAAACCAGCTGTGCCTGCGACTTCGTACGCATAGATTTCGATTTTGATAAAACGTACCCTTTGTACTTACCAATGTATGTAAAAACTATAAACCTTTAAACTCATAAGCAGCAATGGTACGATAATAAGAGATTATTAAGTTCTTTATTTGTTAACCGATTCTTTATTTGTTAATAAAAAAAAACAAAATGTAAAGTGAATCCCATGACCATATAAACCCGAAAACTGCATCCAAGTCGATTAATCCGTTTCTGAGATCAGCGTGCAGAAACATACAGACATACCGACGAGCAGACAATATGAAAATATATTGTTTTGGGTTCTTTTGCTTATATGAAAGTCCCCCTATGATGTTTTGTTTTAAATATATTCCATGTACAGAAATGGATCAGTGACAATTTTATTATATGTATAGATTATCCATTGAGTCATAAATACACTGAATGTTATAAATAATGCTGATGAATGCTGGGTATGATAAATGAGCTTAAAATGTTAAGGTAATTATGTCAATACATAAATAAATCTTGTAATTTCATTTAAACTATAGCACAAAAAGATTGATCACACTGGTAGCGATATACATTAAATATAACTCCAAACGAATACTTCTGTTAATTCAGCCAAGTTGTAGCCATGTGTCTTTTTAACGATGTAGCTATAAATTAGTTTGATGAACGTGAATACTATGTTATAAGTGAATGATGAGCTTTACGAGGATACAATTAACAGTTAAAAACAATTTAGATGAATTGAATGAACGAATGAATGAATTGAATGGAATTTCTGTTTCAAACTCTATAACTTCGTATATATGATTAGATTATTATATACACTTATTAGATAATTAACATAACTTTCACCATAGGCACACTACATAAATGATAGAAATGTGACATACGAGCTTTTATGTACGGAGCGGAGAATAGATAGGAAATTTTAATGCATCGCCGACAAATGCATTTTTAATTTAACTGTTAACGGCAACTAACTTCAATAGTCAAATTTTCACTCAACTCACTTCAGATTGAACTAGGCGCTAGAGTCTAAACTAACGAACATGTTTTATTTATGAAATATTTTAAATAACACGTTATACAGTTTTAATCCATAGTTAAAATGTTATTATCGGTAAGTTATAAAGTTGAAGTAGAAGTATGAAATGTATATTTCAACAATTTGTTTGCGGAATAAAAAAAACATGATATAATCTACATTTTCTTAAATACATCTCATGCCCTTACAAATAATATTAAAATAAAACTTCATATAATATTACGTTACATAAACTAAACCTTTGCGATGCATAAAAGTTCTTAGTGTTAATACTTAACAGTCGCGTGAGATGTTCACCTTAGTCTTCAAGCTTTGCCTTAAGTTTAGCATTGTGTATGAACTGTTCTACTTACCAACATAATAATAAATTACATCTGAAACAAACAGTTGTGTAATGAAAATATATCACTGTCAACTTGGATAACAATCATCGAAAATTGTTTATTACGGTTGAAACGAGTGTATCAACATAACAAATCTTAAGTACCAGTGTTCTAGGGCTAGCCTGGTAACTTTTCACTGGGGCCTGGTAAATTAAAAAATATATCATGTTATAATTATTAAGAAATATTAATATTTTATAATAATTAACTTTAATTAACTTCAAATTATCTTTTTTCTTTTTTATATATTAGACTGCTAAGTTATTGTATTGGCTTTTTTCAGCCTATAACATTTCTGAGCAACTGGACAGTGTAAAAATATTTGGTAAAAAACTTCTTTTTCATAAAGAATTTTAACTTTGACGTTGATTTGGAACAGGTTAAATGGAGTCACCCTTATCAAATATACAAAATTTCCGCAATCTCTTTTTAGACCTACTTATTAAACTCGAGTATACTATTGAATATTGTAAAGTTCATCCATAGTTGGCCATCTAAACTCTCTAAAACCAAAGAATCAGAATAGTAGGTACTACTTAATTACTAAAAATTTTAACTTTTGTCCTTAAATTATAAATTTAAAAAATATTAGTAAGAATTTATTGTATAATCACATCAATATATATTGCAAAGTTTAGAAGAACAGACAGATCAAGGCAGTGACCTTGTTTTATGTCGCATAGTATATTGAAAATAAGTAATTTATCGTACAATGCTTATTCTTATTCTTAAAAAGTATACGCTATGCAGTATTTTGTGTTTTTTGTGGATCTTATCATAGAAATCCTGTATCTTATAGAAGTCCTGTTTACTGGCGTGGTTTTAAATGTGTTCTTGTTTGGTTTGAGTGAAATATTAAAAAAATATTTCGAAATAATAGACCTTATCGAATATTGTGATTAAACATCATACATATTATTAATTTGTAAATGCGTTCTTTATTTGTTAAATGTTTTCTTTTTTTGTTTGAGTGCAATATTAAAAAAATATTTCGAAATAATAGACCTTATTGAATATCCTGGGTAAACATCATACAAAGCGGTGATGCCTTTTAGATATCAAATGCCCCTTACTTTTCTTAATAATAAGAGTAAAAATCTATAACATCAGGATATTTTTGAATCCAGGGATTTACTCATGGAATTGGAAACCTCTTTAAAAAGGTTTTTATAAGAACTTTTTAAAAAACTCTTACGAAACTGAGCCAATTCTTGAAACTAATTAAAAGTATATAATATTCCTTTACAATGTTAGTTAAAAGATTTTAACTTTGGTATAGCTTGACTGGCAATCTTCGGTATAACAGTATAAGCAGATATAGAGAACACATCTCGTTTATCAAGAATAGGCGTTCATCATGTTTAGCCATGTGTGAAAATCACATAGATAATCCTAATTACTATATTAGAAGATGATAAACCCCAAATTCTCGCAAAGGTTCTTTGTTATATACTAATAATGATTAGCAAGGCTTTCGAAATTGAAAATAATCCAGATAAAATTTTTGGAGACTATTTAACACCTGAATAATGAGGGTAGGTGCTTTTTAATATATACAATATAGATAACATGCAAACATAGAGGTAAAACAATACAAGTTTCCATTACATTTTCAGTTATCATAGTAACAATATTAATTATAGGCAGAGTCATTTTCCAACTAGTGCAATCACTACAGACGGCGTTTGAGGAAATAGATAACATATTTTCCTTAACATCACTATTGATAAATTCAATAAAAATTAGCTATTAAAAGTCGACATTTAATAGCTTATTTTTATTCAATTTTGTTTTTTTTTGTTGAGTTGAGAGACTTGTACAAATAAAGTTTAAATATTTTTTTATTGTGGTACCGATGCCACTACTTGATAAAGAGAATGAAACAGTAAAGAAAACTTTCCGATACCTATTATTATTATTATTTGTGTGTAGTGTTATAATAACTTTACTTCGTAAAAACTTCCAGGAGGAAACCATTAAAGCATCTCAAGTACTTGCAAAGTTCGGAATGGCCTTACTTTACTGCTAATTTATTTAATACTACGATACAAGTAACGGCAGTATAAGAACTTGAGGGTCTCGATAGATAAAATTATTTCGTTTTATTGCCTTTTATTTGATTACTTTCACATAACAACAATAAATGGATTGGGGATGTGGAACATCTGTTAAACGGGACATTTTGAAATTTAAACGAACCTTATCCTTCTTTTTTGTTGATGAAAAATAAAAAGAACATATTCTTATTATTACTAAAGTGCAATCTAATGTAATAATAATACTTACCAAACATATAACTAACAATTGCAAGTCTCTCTATCTGTGATTTTTGTTTTTAAATATTTATTCATGTATGATGGATGTCTTAAGGTATGCGATAATTACACTCATTTTATTTTATAGAACATACAAAACCAAAGACCCAACAAGGTTCAATTATAAGCGTAGGATTTTTCTCAGGATATAAAGAAATTAAATTGCTTATTAATCATGTCAGCTACAAATAGACTTAATTTATAAATGCTTTAATGTTTGTGTAAAATGTACTTCATAATTAGAATAGTTGATGACTTCTGATTCACACGACTGTGGCTTTCCTTGACTTTTACGATTTGAGTTTATTTCATTGAGTATACATTTATACAAGTACTAAAAAAGATTAAGATTTATTTAAAAAACTAAGTTTTGGTTTATTTTTAAACATATATATAGAGTTTTTCTTAAAGCACAAGACAAGGTGATTCATCTAAAACAGAGTTTTATTTATTAATAACAAATAAGTTTTTATAACAAATATCAAATGAAATACTAACCTAAAACAGAGAATCGACAATTAAATGTTTATGCTTTACTAAATTACCACACTTTTAAATGAACTAAAGAATATATTAGAATTGTAAAGAAATATTTAGAATTGTAAAGAAATTAAGGAATTAAAGAAATCTGTTACTATTCAATTCAAAAACTAGGACACGTTTTCATTATTCTCACTAGTGGCTCCCTCTTATGCCGAAACTCATATTTGCTCAAAAGTCAACCAATGTCAACGTCACAAAAAGCTTACACAGACAGAAGAGTTTATTGGTTGAAGAGGTACAAGAGAGTCCTATTTACTGAGTATTAATATGAGTTGTTATTAGTGTAACTGTTATTTTTTAACCCCCGACCAAAGACGGTGTTATAAGTTGGCAGCCAAACGCGCACACGGATTTGAATGCGGTTTTTTTTATTGAAAGCTTGGTTCGTCGAGACGGCTCTTATCTATGTTTGGTCGAAATATAAGTAGTCATCTCCAAGATATGGAGCTTTTATTGGTGCTGGTTTTTATACAATATTGATAGTAAACAAGTGAAATTAGTGTATTCTTGGATTTATTAAGTACAACATAGGAAAAAGTAAAATATTTTAAAAAGTAGAAAAAAAATAATTAAAAGTTCCAAAATCCCGATACAAAAAGACGCCTAAAAAGGATAAATATAATATTATTATGTATTAATTGAAGCTCAATAACTCAAAATACAAGTAAGTTAAACAAAGGCAAATAATTAAATTATTTAACACATTAGCTCCGAACATTTTATAAAATAGGCACCCTACGTACAACGGTCCTCCGACGTAACTTCAATAAGTACATAATATAGTATATTACACATTTAGGGAGGAAAAATAAGAAATGTCTCAGATCACATGTAATTGTCACCTCGGTCGAACCGAGGTTGACTAAAATGTGATCTGAGGCTTTCTTATTTTACTTCCCGAGATATGTATGCTATTTCTCTGTCTGACGAAGACGGAAAGCGGCTACTTAGTTTTGCGCAGCGGGACAAAAGTTGTCACTTTCCGCCCGGTGGGCAAAAATATATATTTTTTTATCCTTTTTAGACATTTTTCTGTTTCGGGGGTTATTTAAATTTTGAATTTTTCTCTTGTTTATTGTTTTAAGCTTAGGAATAACATGGTATAATTTACATGTTTACATTCAAAATGAAATACAGTTCATTACATAAATTAACATGTAATTTAAATATAAGAGATAATGATTGATATATGAATTATGATAATATATTAATCAATGATTTTGACACATGGTTCCGGATGTAAGGGAATATGATAAATCTTAATCATTATATAATATCCAGTACCATCTGAACCTACATACTACGTAACTTGTCATCAATAAATCAACTGCCTTAAATATTAATTGTTATTCCGGAATATATAATTACAAATTTAGTTTTTACTATGTAACATTAAATGATTTGGAATTGTCCTTCGGAATGATTATAAAAAGGTTACCCAATCTCGAATTTAACATTACAGATTCTTTAACATACACAAAACATTCACACATATTCTTACTTTCTTCAAATGGATAGTTGTAAAAAAATCAGAACAGAAACAGTGGAAGATGTAGAAGCAAATATAATCTCATCTTGAAAAAATGTTTGAGAATGAAGTAAGACAGATCAGGGGTAGGGGTTTCGCACCATCACTGTAGGCGTATTAGAGCTGGAGAAGATAGATGTAAACAGCTGCTTATATTATTCTTTAATAAGCTATTTCAAAAAGCGGTGATTCCTGAAAATAAGTGCACTAGATAAATATTACTCAGCTTTTGAAGTACAAGACTGTAATAATTAACTAGAAATAAAGCTCATTCCACACATCATATAAGTATGAGAGAAAGTTATCGAAAAACGACTGCGTAAGGAAAATCAGAGCACGCAAAACTTCACACACTTCACTAGGTCGAGGAACCATAGAATTGAAGAAATAAAATATGTGTACTAAAAAATTAAATTAAAAATTTATAAAACCCCCGGTACAAAAAGACCTCTAAAAAAACAAAAATAATATTATTATGTACTTATTGAAGTCGTTGCGTCGGGAACCGTTGTACCTACGTTGATAGTGTATATATTACGAAGTTAATCATTGAGGACTTAGATTACGATTCGATATCGTAATTTCTTTATCTTGTTAACCTTACTTGCATTTTTATTTCTTCCCTTATACTACGGGACCGATTTAAAAAAAAATCATTTAGCATTAGAATCTTATATTATGATGTACAAAGGTTATATTTAATACGAGAAATATATATTATATTTAATAAAATAAGGATCCACGTGAAAGTTTCGAAAATGTAATAAATTATAAATGTATTAAGTAACATGATTCAAGACTTTTTCATATGGGTACGTAGATAGGTAGGTTTCATATAAACGAATATTAATAAATATAAACATTTAGAGTTAAAATGATTTACAATCACTTATAACACTGTCAAAATCAAATCAAATTAAAAAAGCTGTATTTGAATGTCACATACAGTTTAACATGTACATGGTTTTTACACAAGAATATATTATAAAAATAAAAAAATATATTAAAAAAAAACCATAAAAAAGTAATAATAACAATTAAAAAAAAAACACAAATTAAAGGAAAAATAATAATAATATATATAACAACATTTATAAAAGCATAGAAATTGTGACATTCAAAACGGTGGACCACTCAGCACTAAGATGAAGGGATTTACATTATCACTAGCTGTTGCCCGTGATTCTTTATGACTACGATCATAAGCCATATAAATATATTTTTACAGTCTACGTGGACGCAGTCACGGGCAACAGCTATCCCTAATAAAGTACTTTAGCTGAGTGAGTAAGTGTAAAAACCTTTTGGCATTCAAAACAAGGCTTTTTTTCTTATATAGCGAAACAGCTGGGAACAGCTAATTATTGCATAAGAACCTCTCCCCCGCACGAATAAAACGTCAATATCTTGAAGACGACTACTTTTATTTTAATCAAACATAGATAAGAACCATGTCGACGAGTATAGCTTTCGATTTAAAAAAAAACGCATTCAACTCCGTCCACGCGTTTGGCCGGAAATTTGCCACAGACAGATACATAGATACACAGATACACAGATCGACAGGTCAAACTTATAATACCCGTTTTTTTAGTCGGGGGTTAAAAAACTGATTTTTAATAAGTTAATTATTTATTCAAATATTCGCTGAATTTCCGCCCTTCCATTAACAAACCATATGCAATTAAAGTGCTGAATAAACCTAATTAAAAAGTGACTTTTTCACTGCAGCCAGCGGTATTCTGAGAGCATAATTTAAAATGTTTTATAATATTCAAAGCTTTCTACATTCCATCTGCAACAAACAAATAAAAAGTTCATTAGTTAGTTGTACTTAGTGTTTTCCGGACTTATTATGCAATTTAGAAATTAGGTCTTGTTATGTTCGCAAAGGATAAAAGACTAGAGTCACTGTGGAAAAAGCTAATAAGTTTCTTAACTTTTTTAAGTTACTCATCTAAAAGTAAGGACTTCACCCCAATAATTAATTATTTTTAATTAATTAATATAGTTTTTTGTAAAACTTGAACAGACTTTGAAATGTGAACCTGAAAGTTGACACGTTAAATCTATAGCTGAAAGTTTTGAACCCTGCCATGCACCTTTACCAACATTTTGGACTTTAGACTTCGCCTTAAGTGTTGTGTTTGAACAGGTATACTTACTGGTTCGCATGTGAGGCAAAATATTTTAATTTATAATATGCTACCTATCGACTTCTTAAGCAAAATTATAAGATAAACATACACTGATTAAGTGTACTAGAAAACACTTAAATATAAAGAGTTCCAATTTTATCAAGTAAATGGATTGTGAATCAAATATATATATATTTTAACTGCTATCTACATTTGACTAGCCTTACCGATTACTTTTGCAAAAAATATTACTAGCCAACCAAGCAAAGCCTATAACAATATGCAGACATATTATTTAAATATTTAAAACTATTTTTTTTAAGTAATACTGAGCTAAATAGCATAAGTTTTTATTTGCCTCTACAAAATAACATCCTTTAATACTCCATATGAATTCATCTTCCTCTACCTGAAAAAAACTATGGTAATGTGTAACTAAAGTATCCGGATATGCACATTAGTAATTTGTACTTTTTAGTGAAAAAGTACTTCTTTCTATAAAATAAATGATTAAAAATCGGTCCAGCCGTTTCAAAATTTATAAAGAACATACATACATACTTTATCTTTTATAGATATAGATTTATTTAGTTGCTATAACTGGAATGACCTCAAAAACAATAATAAAACATCCATATCTTGTTTTAACGCTATTTAATTGTCACTGGGAGTAATACGGTTTATGCAAATGTTGTGAAAACAATGAACTAATAACAATGTTCATAAAGTTTCTTTATGTGGAGTTACATAAATTTGTATTGAAATTAAAAGCAACTGGCTGAGCCTTGGCTTAACAATTTTGGCCCAGTTATATTAATATACGGTTTTGAATTTTGAAATTGCATTTTTTATATAATTTTTATATTTCTGTTGTTTTAATTTTGTTGTACCACAATAATTAAATAAAAAAAAACAATAAAAATTGACTTAATGACAAAACTATCGGATAAATCCAGAATAGCTTTTCATCAAATGAGTTTTTACATGGTTTCAGGAATACCTTTTCTTGTTATCTTTTATGATGTCATTATATAGACTTTGATTTGAAGAATAAATTTTGGTTTTGTTATGCACCTTGATGTATTTACTGTTTTTTGAGGGCTTGCTGGAAGAGAATGCTTGTGGCATTATGCTTGCCTTTGCAGGATATGTGCAAAATTTTTTAAATAAATAAATAAATAAATAAATATATATTTTGATCCAATATTTTGTTTCGTAGATATACGTAGTTACGTAAATGACATAAGTTTTAAAGACCAGACTTTTATTTTATTACAAAATAGTTAAGATTATAAGATTTTAATTTGACTGCCCTTTTGAAATTTTAACATTCGGTATTTATTTTTGTTCTTTAGTAATAGTTTTTAGCGTTAGTTAATGGAAAGTAACGTCTAGGAAATTATGGACAAAAACCAATGTCTTATAAAAAAATAAATAGGTTGCTTTGAATGTTTTTAGTAATCATTGATTATTAGTATCATAATTTCGCGATTATACATATGAATTTAACCTTTTATAATAAAAACGTGAAACCAGTAATCGCGAGTTCATTATCGATTTGACATTTCATAAGAAATACGTAAAACCAGCAACATACCTTTGACAAAATCAGCAGTTTAATAACATCTTTGTTTTATTAGGAAAATTGTGTTTTAAGTTCGACAAAATTAAAACACCGCATTTTTTAATCTATATTGTAGCATATAGGATCTGTAGTACCACGTTGTGTTAACCAATATACTAGTCGACAAAATTATAGCCCCAATAAATAACAGAACACTAACAATGGTTGACGCTTACTCGTACAGACCCTAATTGAATAGTGTGTTTAATTAAGCTAAACACTTTTAAGAACGATTGAGATAGTAAATTATACTTTTTATGACTAGTGTTACCAATACATATAAATTACTTCAGTTAGGTAAAACTATTTGGATATTAGGAATAGACTTATTTAGCAAAATAATAATGACCCTCTTTCTATTGATAACAAATAAATATTGTATATTGTGTGATATTCACATTATTAAATACATTGAAATTTACATGAATAATGAACACAAATTAAATTGTTATAATTATTTGGTAGGTATATATATCTATCTATATAATAAAATTGTCACTGATCTATTCATGTACATGGAATTAAAAAAAAAACATCATAGAGGGGCTTTAAAATAGCAAGGGAACCCAAAACAATGGTTTTTCAGTTTATCTGTTTGTCTGTATGTCTGTATGTTTGTGCACGCTAATCTCAGAAACGGCTTAACCAAGTTAAATGCAGTTTTCAGGAATATATTATAACAGTCTTGAACAAAAGTCGTTTTTTATAAAGTCCACCCTTTTACAATTAAAAAGTTCAATAGCATCGACTATAGGAAGTTTTGGAACACTATTTGGATTGGTATAAATTCGTTTTCCAATTGGACTTGATGTATCTAAACAATATGTAAATTACACTTCGTGGACAGGTTCAGAGTAAAACACTGCCCCGGATTTCAGGTTTTTGGTACGGATATTTGACAATACATGATTTGTTTGTAAAATAAAATAAATAGGATCTGTTATAATGCGTTGCGGGAGTTGAGCTGAGCGCCCTTCCCCTTTTTTATGGTAGTAAAGTCGTTCCATACCGCGCCCAAGGACTTGCAATGAAATTGCTGGCACCGGAAAGATTAAGAGTAACGATTGGCGAGTGTGTGCAGGTTAAGTTAAGCTTAAGTCTATGGGAGATTCAGTTTTTTGACCATATGTTTAAAACGAAACAATATTTTTTTATTCTGTTTTTTGGAGTAAAAGACCAGTCACGTCCTTGACATGCGTGTCAATTTTGGTTAAAATTAGTCAAGTGGTTTTCCTGTGATATTGCCTCAAAAAATTTATTTCCAAACGGTTAAGAGCTTCGCTTACGATCAGCTCAAAAATGTGTTAGTTAACATGATACTGCACGTCTATTTTTTAAACTGTCTAAGTAAAATTTTGGCAAATGTATTAATTAAAATAAAATAATAATTAAAATTTGGCTCTATTCATTTATATCCTATTATTTATGTTAAATAAATCTGCTATCCATGTAAATTGATCAATTACGTGAAACTAAAATTATATACTGTAAATAATCAGTGGGCAAATATTGTAAATCATTTAACGTTTTATTATTTTTTAATTGTTTATAACTAATACAAATTTAAAATGTTTACAAATATTTATTATATATTGTTATTTAATTATAACACCCTCGTTATTTTAATTTCTATGAATAATCACATTTATTAAAATTAAAGCGTTTTGTATTTTATCAATGTTATTTAATTATAACACAGTCGTTTTATTAATTTCTATGAACAATCACATTTATTAAAATTAAAGTGTTTTATATTTTATCAATGTTATTTAATTATAACACACTCGTTATATCTATTATTCGAACTTCGATGTTAATCTCCATCGTAACTTAATTGTATTGGATAAGGTTTCTACATATCTTAGAGGATATTTATTTAAATATGTTGAACATTAAATTCTTAATTATTCTGTGTATAGAAAAAAATTTAATAACTACAAGAAATTATAAGCTCTATTAGGCTATAGGTTATCTTTTAGGTTATATATAAAAAGCTCTATTAGATCATTATTCATCATTATCATCTTAAATTTGGGCAGAAATCTATTTTTTTATAAGATACGTAAATTTATTTTATAGTTTAACTATTAGGAACAGCCATTACATCTAACATAGTTAAACATTACAATTAAATATTTTCATTATTAAACCTAGTTAGGTTTAATAATGAAAATATTTAATTGTATCGGTTGCTTGTTAAGTTATTCAAATTACTAATAACATTTTTTTTAATGTTGTAGTAGGACTTTCCCAAGTTACATTAAAACAATTGTCTGTTCATATATATAAAGTTATGCAATCGAGAACATAACACCTATGTACATCGAAGGGGGTAGCGATACACCATACTGTGTGGTACGTAATGTGCGGTGTACGAAATGGTACAGCGACTAGACGCGATGGTACGGTTCCCAGCGGTCAGACATTCAAATCCTGTCCGTATCGATATAATTTTTATTTAAAATTTAATAAAATTTTAATAAACTTAACAAGGCGGGTTTAATAAATGTCATAAGGCTTTATATAATTAGGATAATATTTTATTTGTCAACGTCTCAAGTATTTATAGTTTAAAATAAAAATGTATCATTTAAGTTACCATGATACCACACATTTATTCTCTAAACTTTCTTAACTAAATTAATACTTTGTAATTACATACCATAAGACTCACACCTTAAAAAGACTAAACGTAGGACTAAAGCAGAATACAGTAGGTATAAGTTACATTAAAAGTTAAGTTTAAGTATTTTATATTTTAAGTTTATATTATGTAGGCATTGCAAAAAATCACTCAATCGTCATATAAAGAAGCTTCGTCAGTCTTCATGCATTGCAAATTTCCAACACCGCTGGTGCATTGTCATGAATAGTGCATGCGTAAATTTAAAAAAACTAAAACTTTTCCATTGAATAAAACATTGTGACAAATAGTTTTTAAACTCAGTGTATTTTTTTATTGTAACAAATGTTGCAGTTGGTATATAAAAGTTAAAACTGCACTCAATTTTTATTTTGGTTAAAATATGTGATTGAAATTGCTATTTTAAAGCTTTCAGTGCTAATATTACATTGGAGTTAAACTTTTTAATTATAGAAATGGGAAAGTTTTTATTATATATTTTATATTGTATCTAAAGAATATACTTAATAAAATTAATGGTCAATATTCCCCAAAGCGTTAAAGCCGATGATTGGAAATGTTAAGATAATATTTTTTAATGACTTAAGTAAAACTTTAAATATAATATTTATTCTTTTATCTGTCGTCTGATTCCGCTGCTATATTAGAATTTACTCGTTCGCTGCTACATTATAATTACGTATATTTAGGAGTCCAGGCTAATATGAACTACTTGTTTTTCCAGGCCATAAGATGCAGAGTGAATCAGAGTATATTCTGTTTTAAATCTTAAATTTCCCAGAGCTTTTGAATCATGTGTAAATTAAGTTAGCCTCAAAATTATGATACCTATACAATGGCATAATAGAAAGCTTTTTTTCCAATCAGGGGATTATATATTTTGAACAAATAATAAATCATTTCTTGAGATGGGTAATATAAATATATATAGTGTCTTTTACTTTAAAAACACAATATATTACTGTGGTTAGGATATATCTTAACATATTTTGCAAAAAAACTTAAACTTAGGTAATCGTAAGTTTTAATTCAAAGTAACTTATATATGTCTTCCGATGACATGTTTTCACCAAACACCAAACATTTGACAAAAAATAATTCAAAGAATTAAAGACAAAGAGACAAACTATCCGTTGTAAATATGACTTTCTATATATTAAGTTTGATTTTATAGCAATATGTACCGAAACTTTGATTGTATTTGATATAACTATAAACGCATTATTAAAATATGCTTTATTTCTCTTTTATGTTCCTAGTATATATTTATACCAACTACTCAATCCGTATTTATAATTTATACTATATGAATATATTTATATAATTTAAATTAGATAAACTGGGAATGAGAAGAACGGTGTGAAAAATAAAAAAAACATAACCACATCATATAAAAATTGTAATTCCACCGGTGGCTGTTATTAGAACATTTTGGAAAGAGAAAACATTTTGCACGCTTACCGCAGGATCAGTTCATTCATTTTTATACCGAATATAGTTTTTTGTAATTTTACTTAAACTTTTTGTCAAGTTTTGTTCGTTCTTTGTGGCGAGTTTTGGAATTGCCTTTACTTAAACTTTTTAGTACAAGACCATCATGAGGCGGATGTGTTCAGAAACTGCACAATTTTTTAAATACTAGACAGAAGTTGATAAAATTGTATCTACTTTCAAGTATCTAATTGTTATTTATCTAGGCATTAGATTGATAAATAATAAATAAACATAAAAAAAACGAAATGCAATAAAATGTGTGATATTAGTATATTTCAACAAAGTAATTTAAAGTAAAAAAAAGGTAATGTCAAGAATTTAAAATACGATATCCTAAATCATGAAAACAAGATTTTTTGACTGAAATTCAGTCCACGTACACTCTACGCTCTTCGGTCTCCACGATTTGATCGATTTCGTGGTAAAATCCTTCAAATTCAAAACACATGGGGGGAGAAATTGAATATATATGTTAATTGCTAGCATTAAAAAAAACTTGTAAGATTATTTATTATCTTTTCAGACTGTACAGTGTATATTATTATAACAGTTGAAGATTATGGAATATAAGATGTTTTAAATGAGAAAATATTCAATCCGTACCTAATCTAATAAATTTGTTACTTATTAATAATAACTCGTATAATTTAAAGCACATATTTACCTCTAAATCCTTTTTTCTTTTCTTCTCTCCAGTATCGAAGTTTTTGTAAATTAATCAAAATAAAAATAGTGCATTACAAAAAAACACTCACGAAATTCTAGATAGTTCCATTTGGTTCACAGAATGGCTTTGTTTAAAATTTATAACCTTTTTTGTTTTTAGAATTTCAGTTAGACATTTATTTAAGGCTCCACTGACATAGTTTTAGTAACAATGTTTAAAATGTTTTGATAATATTAAAAAACAGACGAAGCTTCTTAGCAATCCATGGATTCACCGTGCGGGTGCCGGGCCCATCGCGTTGCAAGGAGAGGAGTGCAAGCAGTGCCTGGGACTTGCGACCCAGGAGTAGGTTTAAGGGGCCCCATTATTATGCGCAAAAACGCTCACCTTCACCCTCCACACTCCTCTCCCTACCTAACCAAATTTGGAAAGAACCTACCAATGCCGCCTTTGAAGTACGTTCTAGAAATGAACCGATGCTTGTTCTAGGAAGGCCAAGATCTTTAAGTAGGCTATAGAGAGATTTTGCTGTTATACCTCTCGCTCCCACTTCTACCGCGTACAAACTAACTATAAATTTATTCCTGATCAGTTCGTTGGTTAGTTCGTAATATTTATTGAGCTTGAATGTGTGATCCCTTGGGATGTTTGTTTCCCAAGGAACAGTAAGCTCCACAAGTATCACGCGCCTCAGATGTTTCGAATACAGGAATAAGTCCGGTCTGGATGACAAAACACCAACATCCCCAGGAATTCTATAGATCGTTCGGTGGTTGTTATACCCTTCCGCGCTCTTGCTACTGAAAGACTAACCGCTTCCCGTATAATTTCTAATACCTTGTCGTGGCGACGCGAGTATTGACCTTTATCTAGAAGTACCCTACACCCCACTAATAGGTGTTTCGCGGTTCCTACTGCCTCCCCACAGATGTTGCAAGACTTTTCGGTGGCTTTGCCCCATCTTACTAAATTACTTTGATCTGGGAGAGTCATTTGGAATGCATTAAGATAGAATTTTAATAATGCTGGGGACCAATCATAAATTAAGGTGCGCCACTTCAAAGCTAGTGGAATACAAAAATCTCCTATGGTCACCCATTCGTTTTGAATTTCTAGGCTCATCGCGTGGAGTCGGTAATTATCGTTTTCGTCTTGTCGAATAAAAGATTTTGTTATGTCTATGTCTTGAACTTTCCTACTTGATCCTAGCCCTACTTTATTTGTTTGAGCACCTATCATAAACTTTTTATGGAATTGAAGTCGTGACTCGAGCTCTGAGGCAACTTTGTCTTTTGGGAGAGAAGTTACAGTATCATCTTTAGATTTTCCGATGATATGTCTTTTGGTAACTCTTAGATGTTTGTAGAGCTCCGATGGTTTCTTTAATTTTAATCCAAAGTTGTTACGGTCTCTAAATAAGGTTGAAGAGTCCGCTGAGTGCGCTAACCCGAGCCATAACTTCAATGTCTTTATGACGCTTGCATCTAACTTTGACAAAAGGGTTTTATTTATATCATACACGAGGAAAGGCCAATTTAGACGTGATGTTAAATAATTATCGTAAATCCAAGCTTTTTTGACGTTACTTATTGGTTGGTTGTCTACCTTTTTGAGATCGTTTAAAAAGCTATCGACTATTGCATCCAACGATGGAGTACGGCCTTGGTAATCGATTTTTTTACCTAAAAATTTAAACGGAGCTGCTTCCGTAACCGTACTAACGCACTGACCGCCTATTATAAGACCCGGATCGTAAGAGGTATATTTGGTATTCCGTCTACCCAGACACAGACTAAAACATTTACTTGGTTTTGTCCTCAATCCGCCCGTCTACGTACAGAAATCCTCAACTACATTTAAAAGTACCTGACATTGTTTCGGATTACGTGTCAGTATCGCGAGATCATCTGCAAAAGCTAGTATGGATTCTGTGTATTTGTTGTTGAACTTAAACCGATAGCCCCACTTTATTTCATTTCTAATTAATTTGTCTATTAAAATATTAATAACTATATTAAATATAATAGGAGAAATACAACAGCCCTGAAATAAACCAACGTTATAATTAAGTGGTTTTGAATGGTTTTCATTAAAAATTATTGAGAATTTTAATTTTGAATAATATGATGCAATAATGTCGCGAACTACCATAGGAAAGTTATACCATTTAAGCGCGAACATCATTAGTTCATGTCGTACCGACCCAAAGGCGTTTTCTAAGTCTATCCAACAAACCGTAATTTGTCTCTCGCTAGTTCTAGCATCTTTAAGGCTTTCCGATATTAACGTATTATGTTCCAGGCATCCAGAAATTCCGGGCAAAAACCCTTTCTGGTGATTAGGCCTGAAATATCTATTGTTAATCATGAATTGCGTCATTTTAGTTTGTAAAAAAGAGAAAAATATTTTGGAAATTGTATTTGTTAGGGCTATCGGTCTAGTATCCTTGGGATTATTGACATTGTCGTTTTTCGGAATGAGGACAAAAAGGGCTTTTCCGAACGATACCGGTATTCGCTTTCTTGACCAGATTTTACCGAATATATTTAAAAGATGTTTATGGAGCGACGGACATTTTTTGTAAACTATATAAGGGATACCATCCGGACCTGGTGCTGACTTAGATGGTTTCATTTTAATTATTTTATTGATTTCCTCCAAAGTTGGTGGGTTGGCTTGAAAATCTTCAGTAGGAGTCTCAGGTTTGTGTTCGTTTGGATCCCCATATAGTCTTTGGTTTTCTGGCACTTCGTATGTGCTTTTGTAATGGTCGAAAATTTGCTCGTTGGTCAAGAGAAGCTTACCTTTACCTTTCAACGTTTGACAAGATATAATTCAATGAATAAATCGTTTCCTTAGTAAGTTAATAAAAAATATTCTTTCAAAGTAATTATTTTGATTATCAAATAACTGTGCACCCAAATCATTTTTATTAAGACATAACACTATTGTTAAAATAAAGCCTTATTTTAACAATAATAAAATACAACATAATACCTGTTCTTGAATTTTTCATACCATAACAATATGAACTAATTACATGACTCACGGCTTCCATCCGACCTATGATTGGAGAGTTTGAAGCTAGAAGATCAAACATAATGGATTTAGATACCCATATAACATATAAATATATACCAAACATAAACAAAATAAAACTAAACTAAATGTAACATACGTTTAAACAAAAGTATTTTGTATCTTTTTAACACAAACATTCGACGCAACATAAAAATAATAAAAATATATTGTATCTACAAATATATACTGTAACCTAAAAATAATATTTTTGTGTTAATTTTATATGTGCAGGGTTATTTGTAACTTATTTTTCCACCTCTTGCAAGCAAACTTCTCCGCATCAATTCCAACAACATTTGTTCTACTTTTTACAAATCTTGATAAACAATACAAAAAAACGAAACAAAAAATGTTAGCTCCCTCTTTTACTTATTACTCTGTATTTCGTAAAAAGTACTTAAAAGGTCAACGAATAAATTTATAAGAAAACTGAAATTTTAAAAACTATTAATTTAAAAAAACCGTAAAACAAATGTTATTGGGATTGATGTAGAGAGCCTCTCTACGAGGTACGAGGTAGTCAATTAATTACACATAACCCTATATAATCAGATATTACAATTTTTATAATGTTTGTCGATCGTAGAGCCTAAAAACACTAGGTTATGATATTATAATTTTTATTAATATGTGTTCTTTTATTATTCCTTCTTAAAGCGTCATCACTAGTCAACAATTTGTGTTTTCAAGGACATAACATTGATAGTTTATATTTAGAAGGTTTGTTTATTAAAATAAAAATTATGTTGTCATCATACAACATCCAAGGCGGGACTAAAATGTTCTTGTTTTATCTATTTTAATATTTTACATAATTAATTAAAAATATATTAACTTGTGATACTAACATCTTGCTTAATATTTATTTATTTAGAATAATTTTCTACATGTATTCTTTTCTTTTCTATATCTATTCTATATCTGATAAGTTTAATTTTATGACAAAAAAAAATATGTATTCTAAATATGTTTTTACTTCAGAATTATAAAACAATTTGTAATATACAGAAGTAAGAATTTGTAAACAAAGCAGTTTTAGTAAACTTAACAGAGAGCTACGAACAAAGTACACAAGTCAACAATGAATTTGTATTGCAATTTGGAGCATTTGTTGAACCGTGAAATGCCTATACCGAGCTAGTGGTAAGGCAAACTATTTCATTACAATGTTTAAGAGCCCCGTTGGTTTTAATTATCATTCATAGTGTATTTAAAATTACAATAAAAATAGGTATATCTTTCATTTCTCCGTCAGCCAGTATTCCATTAGTATAAAATTTTATAATGATAATATAGCATGTATTTTGTGTATTTTTTTTGATATTTGAGAAATATATGTACATTTATCAATATAATCTTAAATAATTTATGTGCACAAATATTCATCCAATAAATACATATAAAAAAAAGATAATTTTAATTATCTAATTAATAAGACTTAAAACTCTTGTTAAATGAAAAGCGTTTTAGCCCTTTACGGTTAAAGTTTCTAAAGTATCTTCTCAGCGCATTTGTTACTGCTCTATATTAACCGAATCTTTATTAATATATAATTGTAAGTTGTAGACTGAGCTGTTTTGTTTTTGAGATATATTAATTAGTAAGTTTATCATTTTATACTTTTATTTATATGGATAACTTTTGAAATTTTGATATAAGAAAAAAAATCGATAACATAAAACATAGTTTTGATAATACCTATAGTAAAAGTGAAATATTGTTTCTTATAAATCCTTAGATTTATTTCTTTTTTTGATCTTAATAACAGTTAGATCATCAACAGTTGTATTACCAAAAATATTTATTCTCATTTTTATACCTCTTACTGTTATTAAACCAAGGAGGTTAATTGAAATCGAAACCAAGAAGAATATTGGTAATTGATAAATTAATAAATTAATTTGTATTCTAATTAAAGCTGTGTAGTATACAAGAAAACTAATAAACATGTTGTATTGGAATTGGCATTAATTACCTATTTTTATAAAAAGTCGAATGCCAGCGAATACTTTACAATGGCAAAAACATCGGCCATCTTGATGTGTAAAAGTAAAGTATGTATAAACTTCCGGTTGATACATACCTACGTTCCTCTCACATTTAAATTGATATAAAATATAAAAGTAAATGTGTTGTAAAACAAACTGGACTGAGGATATTGCAAAATGTACTAAGCTTTCTATCGATTATGTTAGAATATGGATACTCCACGTGTGCCGACCGTTAGGTGATAGGTTAAGTGATAGGTGATAGGTGTTTTAGGTGATCGAAGGTGGGGTGCAATATAGACACTCATGTCATTTCCAACTTAACATATATTTTTAAAAACGGAAACTCAAACAATTAGTACAAAATTCTCTTACTTTCCACCATATTGTACATAGTTTTATGTATGTATATTCATTTTAACTAGTGCATAATAAGCGTTTAACGGTACCTATTAATTAGTCATCTACGTTGAGAGGTCAGGATTGAATCACAAAGTTTTTTCCTTTTAAGATAAGGAAAAACTAGGAAGGATCTTTTGTTCAATTGTACAAGATGAGTCGTAGATAAGGGAGAATGAGAAATAATTAGTTATGAGATGAATGTTTAGTTTTTGTTCCAATATCTTTGCTGCCAGACTGATTCTTTATATTTTAAGAGTTTTTAAATTTAATTAAAATTTATAAAATTTGCTTATAATTTGAATATTGCATTTCAAGTTTCATCAAAACCTGTAGCACAAATATTTTATATAAAACAAAAAAGTCTACCTGTCTGGAGTAAAAAGTATGCTAAATGTTTACTTAGATACAAAGCAAACGTAACATCGAATAATATCAAAATCCTTCAAATTAATTATGCGTGGTGCGCGAACAGAACAAAAACAATCATTTTAAAATGTTACTTTAATAGATACTTATACATATTTAATTAAAATATATGATATAAGGCTTATTATGATAAGTCAAGCGGAATCATATATATTCACATATGTATCAACACTTTTATGTCCTCCATTTCACAGCTATAACCGTTAATGTACGCTCAAGAAAACCGCAATATTTTTTTATTGAGTATATCCTGCTTGTTAATGGACTGAAGCATTTTATTTTTCAATTTGCCTTTTTCAATTCGTATTAGTATTTTTATAATGAAGATGGAAATTATTATTTGAACTATTTAAAGTTATTACCTTTAAAAAGATTAAGACATTATGTTTCTCATTATAATCCCTCAGGTCAGGTTTAGACTATTCAAAAATATACTATAATTATGCTACATATCCCTTCCTCAAAATTAAAGACAAGAATCAATTTAACAAATTAAATTATATAACAGATAATCTTATTTAAACAAAGGTTTAAATGTTTGATATATTACACCATAGTCTTATCAACGATTCCAAAATATATCCGAATATAACGCGAAATTCATAACATCTTTGCAATGTATATTTTGATATTTAATTATTTTTTAATAACATAACACCTATTTGTCTGACTGATTGCTGATGATGACTCCATGATATCAAGTAATTAATTTGTTATTTTATTGTATTTATACAATCTATTCCTATACAGTATTTTTTATTTGCGAGATTGTTAATCAATTTTCTTTTTATTTAATAGTGTTTTTACTGATTGAATAATAATATGGAAAATAGTTTTTCATTTAATTATATAATTAAACAATTTGTATTGTAATTACAGACTAAATTGTTTGGTTTCATATTTCAAATATACAATGTATACACGTAACCAGCAAATGCATACGTTTTACTCCATTTTAATCATATTATTAAAACTTTGCTAACAAAACTAGTATTTTTGAATTATAAATTATATTTAGTTAAAAGCATTATTAACAAAATAGTAATTGTAACAGATGAACGTACCTACATGTTATGATATCATTTTATGATGTCAACAGACTGGTAAGAGTTACTCCAAGACACAATCCAATTGGTTTAAGAAGCACTACCTACATGGTTTTCCTCTCTCTGTAATTAAAAACAATTGCTCTATATTTTTAAAAACCAAACTTTATATAGAAAATAAAGTACTAAATTATCATATACGAATGTTCTGTAATGTATACATTTAAACCGAAAAAAAAAGGAAAATCGAGTTCGAGCCCAACATAGATTTAAATACACTAAGTTCACTGAAAATTGATTAATTAGAGTTTAATTGTTTTAAAAAATATAAATAAATAATATTACTATAATATTAGCAAACATCATGTATATTATATTTTGTAATAATACAATTTTCTTTAATAATGTTATAAAGAGCGTGAAAAATAATTGTCGAGGAGACTCCAAGAACTGTAGTTCTGTGGCAAAATAAATTGAATCGAATACGGTCGCTAGATATCTTAAGGATATTTATCGGATAACGTTATACACTGAATTCCTATCTATTCTCTGTCTAATAATAAGCGTATACTTATTTACCACAGATTGTTGAGTGAAATGATGTAATAATTATTATCGATTATTCTCTTAATATTTTATGAAGTTGAAAATGAAAAATTCTTTACGAATTTAAGAACAGGAAAATATTTAAACTTATTAAACAATATTTTTAAAACAAACAAATCCTTTTAAGGTTTAAACAAAAGTTTTACTTTTATTTAAATTCATACAATGATAACACATAAATATAATCAATTAATATTGCAGTGTATATTTTAATATTTTAAGCTTTAATTTGATTGAAAGGTATATTTTAGCCTTCGTCCAAATAAACAATAAAATTTTATTAATAATTGATTAACTAACGGCTATACAGTTTTCATAAACCAAACTAATTAGTTGCGCAATAATTACTTGTTTATTAACTCTTGCGTACTTGATATGATATTATAATAATAATGAGGATAATTCGATAAATTGATATTTACAAATATTAGTTTTAGAAATTAATATTGAGATGCCTTTCATTTTTTAAATTATCTGGTGATTCAATTATTCATCTAAGCATTTCAGCTATTGATAGAAATAGTATTTTATACAATTTGTAAATTTAAGTTAAATTTCCTAAGCATTCTGTCCAGAACTCATTGAAATACATTTCATTCGTAATTAATTTACGTCCTTTTTAGCGCGGTAGCCACTTCTACGAATTACAACTCGCATTGTAAATATAAAATAATAATATCATTTAAAACTAACATATCATAGTCATTTATATATTTTTTATATCAAAAGGATTTTTATATCAAACGACCTGCAGACGTGTTACATGTAAAGATATCATAAGAATTTATCAACCAAATAAAACAAGAAACAAGAAAATTTATTATTCGCAGGCAATCCACACATTCTAAAATTGATATTAATATTTTGTTAACAAGCATTTAAGCTTTAAATAAAAATATGTTTATGACCCAAATATTTTAAATTTATATACCAATTTGAATTGCCAAAATATTTACTAAACCGGTTAATTCACGTTTTCCTCGTTAGCCTTCGCCGAGTAAGTGCTTGCTTTGTGCTGAAATTTTGAATTTTCTTTTTCCGGACTTTTTCTTACAGCACTATTATGAGGTGAACCTCATTAAATAATAAAAAAGGGCTAATCTTTATAGAGCTTTTTTCCTAGTTTATCAATTTTTGTTTTAGTTTTCTTACTTATTACTCTCTTAACTTATTAAGTTAACTATCCCTATTAATTCCATCACAGTCATAATTGATATAAAACAATAAATTAGAGTTAAAGTAAATCATGCTACCGAAGAAAAGACTAGAATAATCAAGCATATCACTACTAGTGACAGAATTCTTTTACATTTACAGAGTCACATTAAACATTCGAAACTATAATAAATCTCTACTTCTATACTAATATTATAAAGCTGAAGAGTTTGTTTGTTTGAACGCACTAATCTCTGGAACTACTGGCCCGAATTGAAAGATTCTTTTTGTGTTGAATAGTCCGTTTATTGCGGAAGGCTATAGGGTATATGTCATCTCGCTGTGACTTATAGAAGTCGAGCAGCAATGAAAATTGCTGCAAAAACGGGAAAAGATTTCTTTTTTGAGTGTTTTCCTCGCGTGCGCTGAAGAAACACTAAAAACCGCGCGGACGGAGTCGCGGGCGACCCCTAGTAATTATATAACGCCTCACCAAGAAGCGGAATAGGTCTATAATTATAAGGATTATTTATAAAGTTGCATTTAAAAATAGGTATTACTTTACTGCATTGCATTAATTCTGTAAAATATATTAAATAGTAAGAACAATAAAAACAACAAATGCACCACATAGGTCCTCGGTGTTCTGTATATTCAAACATTTAAATATGTTTATTAATTTATTTAGACAGGTTACAGAACAGGTTATAGTTATAAATAGGTATATTGTACTAAAAATATCTGTAAGAAATGATACGGATAATAAGAAAGAAGATTGAAATTTGAAAAAAATACATATGAACGTTTAAAAATTGTACAATGTCTTAGTATCTTAGAGAAGAAATTGGCATTTTTTTTGTTTGATATTCAGTCCATGTACACTCTAAAGCTATGCATATCACATACATTCACGACACTGTTCTTTCGTCGACATAAAACATACCAATTTCACGGTCTCATGGCGAAGATTTTATGACTTCCTCTTATCAGCATCGGCTTTCAGTTCGGAAATCTTTTATATTCAAAACGCATACAGGGAAAAATATCTCCTGAATATATTGGTACTAAATTATGAATTGAAATAAGGCTTGTAGGATATTATAACAATAGTATAGTAACTGTGACTGATCGGCAGAAATATTATATTAGGTACTTAAGATTTTTGTAAGATTTTTTTTACTATTTTAAATTCAATCTATATCTTTGAATACTTATTTAGTATAACTGGATAGCTAATAAAAAAAAAACAGTTATATATTAGACAACTATTATTTTGTCTTATATACCATGTACTGAATACTGAACAACAGTTTTCATAGAAACTAATTGTATGTACAAATTTTGCCTCCTTACTATTATATATACTATACTATATGTTCCAAACTGGGCTAGAAAAGAGTACATCCTCCAGTGTTCATCTTGTTTTCAATATTGTAAAATAAAAGAATCATCAAATCAGAATTGAAAAGGGTAGATTCAATAAAAAATGTTTTGACTAGAATATCCTTCAGTCATAAAAGCCTGAATACATTTTTTTATATTGTGCATGAAAATGAATAACTCAATCATCAATTCCTGCAACAAATCAATTTACTAAAAGTTATGTATAGCACTTGAAATAGATATTTTTGATTATGATTAAAAGTTGTCAATATATATATTATACTTTTTATCTTTATTATAGAGCTATAACAGTCTGTAAATAAAAAAACAATAAATGGCCAACAAAACGTGCAAAATCATCTAACTCTAAAGGAGAATTTTAAAAATGTTACTTTAGCATGATTTTATAAGAAATGGGCTAGTAAACTGTATAAAAAACTTTGAAAATCTTACAAATAATCTGTTTCACGAAGGTATATTAGTTTAGTAATGTTATTAACAACTAGAACCACAGCTAAGTTTCAAAAGCATTTGCAATTTCAATGTGAAGTAACATGTCAATTATTTATGTTTTATTTAAAGTAGATACTCTGAGTCTTACTCTTCCAATTTCCTCATTAAATATATGATAAGATTTTGGAAACTTTTCTTGGTTGGTTAAAGTGAAACTTGAAGTCGTAAATAATGATGAATTGAAAGTGTTTCCGACCCAGATTACATTTTCCTATACAAATAGGAACAATAAATTGAGGAAAATTTAATTTTGTAACTATTGTAGTTTTACTTCATAATAATCAAATTTGAAAATAAATTATTATTACATACTTAACAACTTTGTTTGACAGAACTATTATACTTACCTATAATATGAATATGTAGTTAGCTTAACTTAACTAATTTAGGTACCAACTACTTACTGCCTGTTTAATATAAATTACTTATAGATAAGACAGCGTTTGTACCAATTGTCTTAAGTTTAATATTTCCATTAACTTTGTTAGTTATAATTGTAATTAATGTTTGTGTCCAATAATGTTTCATATATAGACAAATCTTTAGGATTTTGTAACTTGTACTTTTATTTAACTTATTATATAAAAATACATACAAGTAATAATATTACTGTCAACAAAGATTTTTATTACACATTAATTGCTCTAGGCCTAAATCGAGCAATAATAATTCGGCAAGTTTCCAAGAAGGATTGGATGCTATCCAACTCATACAAGAACTATTGAAATATCCGCAATTTGTACCTCAATTTGATCATACAAAATGTTTTCAAATAGAGGACATATATATAACTATTCTTTTAAATTTTATAACAACATAACATCATTATAATATATAGTAAGACAATTTTATTTTATATTTGTATAAACGATTGTCCAAATTTTGTCACTTATTGTCAGTTTGTCCTCTTGAAAAGGGTGATAAAGAGTTAGTGGTATGTAAAGAGTTGCCAAAATATACAAAGAACTGCTTTCAATGGCAATTTAATACACAAAATGAGTTTTTAGGTTCAGGTTGGAAATGAAGGAGTCATCGCAACTGTTTGAAAGTAAAAAGATAAGCAATACATGATTTCTTTATTAAATTAATTGCTTTTATGTACTGTTTTGTTTTATTTTCATTTACTAATATTATTTAAGCGTTTCTGAACATATTTTTTTTTAGCATTATTCGACTATCGGTGATCAAGAAATACAACCATCACCTACAGAGGTACCATCTCCTTTTATTGCCTCGAATCTGCATTATACCGACCATAGAGCCCTAACAAACTACAATTTTTTTTTGTTCTCCTCCCTTTCATTAATAACTACCGCGCTTGTAAACATTATTTATTTTTTAAAAAGTCTTAATGCTCAATTTTTCTTTGCTCAACATATTCTTTTAGGCCACTTTAAAAATCTTTGATCTTTGAAAAAGAAATTAAAACCTTTCATCAATACAATTACAATTTTTTTCTCAATACTCCACAGAGTATGTATACATATATATATTTATAAAAAATACAATAAAAGTTAATTACATAAATCTCATTACTTAAAACGCATATTAATCTGTAAAAACAGAACGTTAAAATACATTACAGAATTTAAACATTATTACGTCAGGCGTTAAAAATATACCAGAAGTAGTCTGTATGTACAAATAAGGTATTAACGGAATTGTCAAAATGTCTACCAGTGCCAGTGCCAATCTAGCCAACATGTATTTTCAGCAGGATGGACTCCCGGCTCTCGAACACAATGAAATAATTTCCTATTTGCTTAGGGAGTATGCAGACTGGACTGGACTGGTTATGTTAGGATAACTGTGATTAAATATTCAATGACATGTCAACTTCAGGTCATTTGAACTATAGTTCCTACAAATTAATAATTGATTTTGATTCCTGTGCATCACATCTACATTTCGATCGATGTTTAATATTCATTACCTTTTGTACTTATCTACTACGCAACTTGACATTAATAAATCAACTGAGTTAATGAACTTGTTATGAATATTTGCCAATACTTCAACAACTCGCTAATACTACAAGTTTCAAATACTATTATTTAACTCTCACTTTCTAAATTACTAAATTTTGTGTTTTACCATAAACAATATGGAAAACATATAATATATTCTAATACGTCTTTATATGTTATTAAAACATTTTTTCTAATGAGTCATCTTTTCTTAAGGATGAGTGATTTCTTTACTCTCTCAGACAGTGGGTGAAATGTCTTCCTTAACAAGCTAAAATAATTCTAACACAAACTGTTCTCCTATCTTCTTATCTACTTCTAATAATTATATAGCATTGGTCTATAGCATAAAAAGTATTTGTATAAAATATATTTTAATATTATTATTTTTTTTATAACAGAAAAGCCAACGCAGCAGCTAGCAGTAGATTTTGGGCTTTTTCGTAAGACACTATTATCTTAAATCTTAGTTAGCATCGTAATATGTTAGAAATATATTTTATTTTACATATAAATTATATATTGTCAAATATCCATACTAAAAAGCTGAAATCCGGGGCAGTGTTTTACTCTGAACCTGTCCGTGAAGTGTAATTTACATATTGTTTAGATATATCAAGTCCAATTGGAAAACGATATATACCAATCCAAATAGTATTCCAAAACTTCTTATAGTGGATGATATTGAACCTTTTAATTGTAAAAGGGTGGACCTTATAAAAAACGACTTTTGTTCATGTCATATATTAATATAAAACTTTTTATAAATCCTTAAAGCCTGGCAAAAAAAAACTCATAATGAACAATACTCTTCGAGTTCCTACACATAGCACCTTATTGAGAGTTAACCTGGGTTTTGCCACAGTCTGTGAAACCTGACCGATCCTTGAACACGATTTTTATCACACGTTCTTATCGTATTTGATGCACTTTTCATCACTAGTTTTTCACCACCTCCACAAGAAAGGAAACGAAATTATATTTTGATAACATTTATGTCAAGGACAGCTACGATTATAAAGTGACATTGGCATATTGAATTGATATGAACGTGATATGAGGATAATTAACAATCACCGGGATCCTGGTACGATATCACAATTAATCTATTGACAGACATTTAAATCATACGTAAGTGACGTTTATGTAAAACGTGAAAGGTTTGTAAAGTAAACAATCTTTAATGATTAATAAAAGAAATGCTATATTTACTTTTTTTTTTTTTTTTTTTTATATGATCTTACTTTTAACTTTTTCGTAGTAAAATCAATAAAAAGGAAACCTTTGATGAGACAAGTGTAAACATATGTTTTCATATATTAATTTACTTATTTTTATGCCAGTATGACTCTATGGTTGCCACACTGTCATAAGATAAATATTGAAGAACGGATCCAATATATTATTATTTGATAGTAAAAAAAACAATTTTACAAATAATAATATTCTTAATAGCTTAAAGACTATTATTAAGATATTATATTAAATTGCTATAAGTGTTCATGGACATATTAAATAACTGAAATTCTTATAATAATAAAACTGTTTAAAATAGTAAATCGTTTCCACGGCTTATCGTCTGCTCTGTTATCCAACGCAAGTTTTGTAGTTTATTAACTGAGATTGTTCTTAGCTCATTACGCTAACTAAGTTTGCAAGCTTCAACTAATGATACTTTCATACAACTTATGGATAGTTTTTATGTCATTGCTAAAATCATAAATATTAATTTATAGAGTTCATTCTTTAAAACAAAATCACTGATATGTCCTATGTTACTCTCTTCCACAAAGCACGAAATAAGTACGCTTGCAAAGAAGCTGGTTCATATCTTTATCAACAGGATCATAAAAATTTTTTGTACTATATTCAGTTCTTCGTTGTGATATATGTCGCCACAGACTTAACATAGAAATGTTACGCTTTGAAAACTCTAAAAAGAAATCCATAAAGATCACAAAAAGATGTTTAAGCTATATTTAAAATATTGAAACAATGTCTATATTAATCTATCACTAAAAATTAAAAAAAAAAATTAACTATTTAAGAATCATAATAAAATATATTTGAAAAAATCAACACAGACCGCGGGATTCTATCTTCTAATGTACTAGAATTTAGCCACAGAATTTTACCACGGAGACATCACAGGTTCGAGTTCTGCCTATGTGTTATATTTTTTTATATTTATTTGAAAATAAATAATCTTAACCTGGCAAAACACGTTTATAGACAATTTCATACCACATTGAAATACACAACTAAGTACGAACACAGGTCTTCTTGCCTTCTTATTTTGTACATCATTTAAAAAGCTTTTGCAAGTTCAACGCCTAAGTATCATTGTTTTTGTTTGCTGTAAATGTTGTTTCTTAAAAATTAAATAACACATCAGGATAGATATTTAAGTAACGGATGCAAAAAAAACTAGGTAGATTCTTATAATAATAAAAATGACTTAAACATACTAATAAAAAGTTTAGTTTAGATTGGAACCGTGTTAAGACATTAAAAAGTGTTAAAAATACTTTTTAATGTCTTAAATCGATATGTATCTGGTGCATACATGTGTCTAATATAATTTTTTTTTTCAGAATTTGAAAAACTGATTATTTCAAAGACTGCTATTAATTATGATTTTTGAACTTATAAGAACACTTCATTATAACTTTGTTTTAGAATAAGACATTTTTTTTTATTATTTAAACATTTTTTTTATTGAGTGTCCTATAAATAAGGTTTTCCCAGTGTAGTGTCACTAACCGCAAGCATTTCGAAATACCAGTACAATTCCCGCTCTTCCTAAAAAATCTTTGCAACGAAAATTACGTAGTATTTATAATGTAGTTACTAATTCAAAGATATCCAAATTGTTGATGAATTGTTTGTTCTAGGATATCGAAATTGTTGATATTCTTTGTGTTATAGAATTTAAACAAATATAAATTGGCATAGAAAACTATTCCAAACGGGTCAAAATATTATCCTTTTACATACACAAATATTAGCCTTTCACAAAAGTAAAACCATATCAGATTTGAAGTTCCATTGATTTTTGTTTCAATTTATTTTCATTTCGTCTCTGTAAAATAAAACTGCTAGATAATTTTGTACCTCAATTTTGAACAATTAAAATATATTTCACTTAATATTTTTTTCACTAAAGGAAGGCTTTGAACAGAACCTAGTCGCCTAAAGTTTAATTACTTATTGTATTAATGTTGATTGTAATGGTAGGGAAGACCGTGCCTGGACAGAAGTTAATCAAGGATAATATATCTTCATTAAAAACTTTGTCCTATTGAATGTAAGTAATAGGAGTAAATCAATTGTTTATTTTTAAACTAAGTAGAAGCACTTAGACTGAGTTAATATAGAAACTTGTATGTCGTAAATCGAAACATAAACATTGTAGTGACCCTAACGCAAACAGATAGATCTGAAGTGGAATTGAAACACTGGAATCAGATTACTACAAATGCTTTGAGAAATCCTAGCTTCATTGGACATTTAATATTTGTTTAAATTTAAACTTACGTTATCTGAGTTGAAGTTTTCTTGTATAAAATATCGTTCTAATCATTATAGATCTAGATGTGATTCAAAACAACTACATTTGTATTTTTAGGATTTGGTATTTTTAGTAAAGAATACAAGTTATAATTTAACCACATTTTAGCTAGTTTATAATAAATACATTAGGAACAGTATTCATTAATACATTACAAACATCAAAGTTGCAACGTTTGTAAAATGACATTGGCTTAATGAATTATATGAGCGTGTTATTTAAAAACTATATCATAACATAGTTTTATACACATCCAGACAGATTTTATATTAATGGAAATATAACTTAATTCAGTCTGTATTTGAAAATAAGAAAATAAATGTTAAAAAATATATCCTTAGTTTGACCAAGAAAATAACAAAGTTTCTGTGCTAAGAGATAAAAATATATTGTGCAAACAGATAAAAATATATTGTTTTGATGTATCTGTCAAGTAATAACGATGTCCTTAATCTTTTTAATTACATTAATTTCTTGTTACTATATAAATCAACATATCAGCATATTATAGTGATATGTTAATAAATTCACTGATTAATGTTGACAGAGTAATTGTATTTATAAAAGTCTTGCAGAAGTTAACTACTCTGCTAGACATGGCTATTATTATACCAGCCACGTACGTACGATACTTGATAAATATAGGGTTGAAAACTCTTTTAAGTTAAGCAATCTCTACTTGCAAGGCATTATAGAATAACATTATCGTAGCTATTTTTCGTGAATCCTAATAAAATGTTTCACGTGTCAACTGCACCCTTGTTAGACGTGTGCGGTCGGCATGAAGCCGAATTGATCGTCGGTGAAATGGTCCTTTAAAACCGAAAATACTATCCCCACTGCCAGAAATTATTCTCTGATTTACTTTTATTTACTAATAAATAACAAATCCTTGCTTTTTTTCCTCTTGTAATAATTAAAAAATAGATCAAATTCGTTTTTTGCCTGCCGTCTTTAATAAAACAGTATTTTATTCAAATTTAAATTCAAATTCAAAATATCTTTATTCAAGTAGGCATTTACACGCACTTTTGAATCGTCAATTACATTAAATTGGTCAGTATTGTCAGTCTGTGAATAAGCTACCACCAGCTCGGAATGCTGTTCTGCTGAGAAGAGCTGGCCAACTCAACAGTTATTCTTTTTAAATGAAATTTAACAATGTTTGGCTTATATATTATAACATCAACCCTGCAAATCAGTTAATGACCCAAGTTCCACACATTTCGATCAACCAAAAACTCTTGAATGTTATAGTAAGATGTATTTAATAATATACCTTTAATTTTAGATTTGAAACCAAGAAAAGGAAGATCTAAGATATTTTGTGGAACCTTATTATATATGCGTATACTTAAGCAAATGAAGGATATTTAACTTTTTGAAGTCGAAATTAAGGCGTTACGACCCTATTTTTATTTCTTGTATTGATCGTTTGTCTGTCGCTGTTTTTATTATAGTCATTTAGATTTTGGCGAATATATAGTAAATTATTAAAAATGTATTGAGAAGCGACCGTAAGAATACCGATTTCTTTAAAAACATCTCTTACGGAGTCTCTAGCTTTTAAGTTAAAAATAGCCCGTATTTATGGTATTTTTATTAGTAGATCAACTCTTGTATTATGCCTGTGTCTCATATTAGCCCTGTGTTAGAGGGGATTCCACAAACATATAAACAACGAATGCAACCACATTCAGGACAACAATATATGGATTACACAAAGAATTGTACCGTATGGGAGTCGAACCGACAAACTTTGGTTCAGCAGTCAGAGTTACTAACCACTACAAAAAACTATAACTTTGTTTTGAAACTTTGAATGAATTCTTACTACAGCCATACTGCAAGTGAGTTTACTTGTTTATATGAATTAGGCTATAATTGTTTTTTTTCCCAAATCTTACTCATTTATACTAACACCACCAATATATTACCCTAATAATTGTTTTACTGGCTTTATTACGAAGTAATTTACATTTAAATTATTACCAATAATTATATCATAATTCCGTAATAACGTAGTATTTATTCGTTTTATAATTATACAGAGCTACGTATTAAGATGGGGTGGCGTGAAATTGCTACCCTAGGTATGTAAATTTACATGTCTTCAATCTTCTTAAATCGTTATTATAAAGATTAATAATAAATATGTAACCGACTTGAATTCAGACAGTATCAAATGTAAGTTTCTCTTAGTATGCGCAAGTCATACGTTTGATGAACCATTTCACTGACTTTAGGGAAAGATAATTCTGATTCACGCTTTCCACTCTCTCACCAAACATTTTATTATAGTACTTATTTCAGTAGTACCTAACAAGATCTATTTAAACCTAAAACAGCACAACATTTATTTCAGCAATCCAGTAAAATAAACAAATGTTTATATCGTTTTTAATCTATATCCTTTTGATTCGATTAATTTTATGAGCAATGACATTTAAATTATTCGAATTTAATGTAACTGCATTTCACAACATGCGACAAATTCACATTTACCAACTTAAGTTATAAATTCAATAACAATACTGAACAATTATTATTAAAAATAATAATTGTCTCACACAGAAGAGATACTTTATGATACTTTACTTTTTACTTTATGATACTTTATGATACTTTACTTTTTTTAGATGTCATATTTTATACTTTGTAACTTCTTATTCTTTTTTTTGTATTTTTATTTTAGTGGGACATGGAATAAATAATAATGTCTATGTACATTTATAAATATTCTGATTAATTAGAGAGTGACTTTTCATTGATTTTTACGATTTGAGTATATTTTATTGATAGACAATTCATTAGGTATGCATATTAAGAAAAGATATCAAAATATGAAGCGATAGAATAATAATGAACATATGAGTTTGTTATAAAATTGTAATCAATTATTTTGACACATAGTTCGAGAATTTATGACAAAGGGATTTATATTATCACTAGGTCTTGCCCGTGACTCGTTAGGGCAATTATCATAAGCCATATAAATATAATTTTTATAGTCTACGTGGCCGCAGTCACGGGCAATAGCTATCCCTAATAAAGTTCTCTACCTAAGTAAGTGTAAAAACCTTTTGGCCTACATAACAAGGCTTTTATTCCTATATAGCGCGGGAGAAGCCACTGGGGAATATCTAGTCGTTACAAACTTAATAACTTTGTTTAACATAACTTTTTAAGTATCATACGTATATACTTGTTATATGTGTATATTATTAGTTTTACGTAACTAATTTAATAACAAAGTACTGCCTGTTTAATAAAAATATTTTTTTTATTAAAGGTTGGCTGTAAGCGAACATATTTAATTATGGATAGGGTAGTGTTTCTACAAAAGTTTCAAAGATAAATAAATCTAACGAGTTTTGTAAAATATTTCTGTTATAAGTATTGTAGAAAGATACAAATAAATAATAATTTTACACTGAACGATGACTTTTTATTAAATAGTAATTGATCTAGAGCAATAATAATTCATCAACTTTCCAAGAAGGATTGGATGATATCCAACTCATAGTAGACCTATTGGAATATCTGCAATTTGCGTCCCAATTTTATCATTTGACTGTTTTCAAATATATACAGAAATAAATATTCTTTAAAATTTAAACATCTATCTCAAAAATAACATAATTATAATATACAGTAAGACAATTTATGTTATGGTTGGATAAATGAATGTCCAAAATTTTGTCACTTACTGCTGAGAATTGAATAAAGAGTTAGTGGTCAAAAGAGTTGCCAAAATACACAAAGAGCTGCTTTCAGCAGTCATTTATTACACAAAGTGAGTTTTCGCCACATTTTATGACAAGACTCGGGTTAAGGAATAAAGGGGTCATCACAACTGTTTGAAAGTCAAAAGATAAGCGACACAAGACGACTTCATTAAATTAATTGCTTTTATGTTATTGTTATGTTTTATTAGAAATGTTAATTCATTTGGTTATTTCTGTAAAGACACCTACTAACTTGAAATATCAATTTACTTACCTTAAAGTATTTTCAATCCCAGACTGCTACCCACAATTCTATTTTATAAAAAGCTGCAATAAAAAATCGCTTACTTAGGAATTCTTGCAAATACACCGTTTGTAAGCTTTTGTTTGTACGATATTTATTTTCCCTTTAAAAGAAAAAAATCTTTATTATATAAATACAGAAGTAATATGTTGTTTGGATGACAGAAATATTTACATACATATAGCCTTTTTATCTTCTAATATTAAACCTCTTATGCTTAAACAAAATGTTACGCTTTATATTTTAGCTTACGACAAATAAATATCAGGGCGTCAAAATATACCAAAAAGAAGTCCGTATGTAAAAATAAGTTTGTAATGGAATTGTCGAAATCTAGGCAACATGTATATTCAGCAGAATGGACTCCCGGCTCTGGGATACAGTGAAATAGGTTCGTATTTGCTTAGGGAAGAACGCAGACAGTGGACGGTTATGTTAGAATAATAATGAATAAATTTCATTTCTCATGACATTTCTAACTACTGAACATTTAAATGTTAGTTTCTCCACATTAATAACTATAACAGTGTTGTAGATACTATAAGATTAATAATACTAATATCTAACATGTCAATCGAACAATTTAGTTTATTTATAAAATATACAGATACGATGATATTCAACGAATACAATATCAAAAACTTAAATCCAATTTATAGTTCATCTTGCGTTTGACTTACTAAATAAGACAATTAAGACAATTTTCCTTCAAAGCGCACAATTTTTCTGACAACAGCAAAACAATCCTAAAAAAATCGGTTTTCGAAGATTTTGAACTTTCCCCTATTTTTAAATTTAATTCTCAACACAATTTAAAAAAACTCTAAATTAGTTTCTTTATTATGTTGGTATATTTTAATTTTATAAATAAATTATATATTGTTAATTTCATACTAAAAAAACTAAAATCTGGGACAGTGCTTTAGACCGAACCTGTCCACGAAGTGTATTTTACATATTATTTAGATATGTCAAGTCCAACTGGATAACGTATTTATACCAATCCAAATAGGGTTCCTAAAGAATACACCATTGAATCATTTAATTTTAAAATCTACCCGAATAAAGAACTTTTGTTCATGTCATATATTAATATGAAACTATATTAATAAACCCTAAAAAAATATAGCTTATGTTGAACTTATAAATCACCAAGTGAACCGTTTTGAAAACAAATATCGCAGTCTTGTATATATATATATTTTATATTCTTAATCACGAGTTTATTTCGATAGTTAGTGATTTGTTTCACAATTGTGAAGTAGGCGGTAATAGGAATTTATTTATCTTTGATATTTTGTTTAAAATAAAATTTCTATCCCATAGACAAAATCTTGAATTGTGTTCAAAGAATACTATAAGTAGAGTTAAAGCTTTAGTTTTATAGTTATTTTTATGTACGATTTATTTGTATATTTAACGCAGTATTATAAATCAAATTGATTTAATTTTTTAATAAATTAATCAGTTAAGTACTGATAAAATATATAGACCTTACTTATGTAAGGTCTAAGAAGATAGCGTCCTTTATTTATAGTATCGGTCTTATTAAATTAGAACATTAACAGACCGTTGAGATTAGTGTATTCTCTTAACTGCAACAGTTTATCTGTAGGGTCTGTTGAATACACGATTTATATAAAACCTTCAAACTTCTATAATAATACTAGGTCATGAATTATGGATAAACCAAAAAGATGTCAATACGAAACACACAAAGTTAGATATGTACATGGTTGTCTGATAAATAAATCTTATTTATAAATATGTTGAAAGCAATAATAAACATCGTATTAGTATGTTTTTATAACAACAATAGGGTTGGCCGCTAGAGCTATATAGGGAACATTTGGATCAAAGACGACAAAAAAGAAAATTTTATCAGTACTTAACTGACTTATTTATTAAAAAATTAAATCAATGTGATTTATAATACTGCGTTAAATATACAAATAAATCATACATAAAAATTACTCATAAAACTAAATCTTTAAATCTACTTATATTATTCTTTGAACACAATTCAAGATTTTTTTTATGGGATAGAAATTTTATTTTAAACAAAATATCAAAGATAAATAAATTCCTATTACCGCCTACTTCACAATTGTGAATCAAATCACTAACTATCGAAATAAAGTCGTGATTAAGAATATAAAAAATATATATATACAAGACTGCGATATTTGTTTTCAAAACGGTTCACTTGGTGATTTATAAGTTCAACATAAGCTATATTTTTTTAGGGTTTATTAATACAGTTTCATAATTTAATATATGACATGAACAAAAGTTCTTTATTCGGGTAGATTTTAAAATTAAATGATTCAATGGTGTGTTCTTTAGGAACCCTATTTGGATTGGTATAAATACGTTATCCAGTTATACTTACCATATCTAAATAATATGTAAAATACACTTCGTGGACAGGTTCGGTCTAAAGCACTGTCCCAGATTTTAGTTTTTTTAGTATGAAATTAACAATATATAATTTATTTATAAAATTAAAATATACCAACATAATAAAGAAACTAATTTAGAGTTTTTTTAAATTGTGTTGAGAATTAAATTTAAAAATAGGGGAAAGTTCAAAATCTTCGAAAACCGGTTTTTTTAGGATTGTTTTGCTGTTGTCAGAAAAATTGTGCGCTTTGAAGGAAAATTGTCTTAATTGTCTTATTTAGTAAGTCAAACGCAAGATGAACTATAAATTGGATTTAAGTTTTTGATATTGTATTCGTTGAATATCATCGTATCTGTATATTTTATAAATAAACTAAATTGTTCGATTGACATGTTAGATATTAGTATTATTAATCTTATAGTATCTACAACACTGTTATAGTTATTAATGTGGCGAAACTAACATTTAAATGTTCAGTAGTTAGAAATGTCATGAGAAATGAAATTTATTCACTATTATTCTAACATAACCGTCCACTGTCTGCGTTCTTCCCTAAGCAAATACGAACCTATTTCACTGTATCCCAGAGCCGGGAGTCCATTCTGCTGAATATACATGTTGCCTAGATTTCGACAATTCCATTACAAACTTATTTTTACATATGGACTTCTTTGGTATATTTTGACGCCCTGATATTTATTTGTCGTAAGCTAAAATATAAAGCGTAACATTTCGTTTAAACATAAGAGGTTTAATATTAGAAGATAAAAAGGCTATATGTATGTAAATATTTCTGTCATCCAAACTACATATTACTAGTGTATTTATATAATAAAGTTTTTTTTTTCTTTTAAAAGGAAAATAAATATTGTACAAACAAAAGCTTACAAACGGTGTATTTGCAAGAATTCCTAAGTAAGCAATTTTTTATTGCAGCTTTTTATAAAATAGAATTGTGGGTAGCAGTCTGAGATTAAAAATACTTTAAGGTAAGTAAATTGATATTTCAAGTTAGTAGGTGTCTTTACGGAAATAACCAAATGAATTAACATTTCAAATAAAACATAACAATAACATAAAAGCAATTAATTTAATGAAGTAATCTTGTGTTGCTTATCTTTTGACTTTCAAACAGTTGTGATGACTCCTTTATTCCTTAACCCGAGTCTTGTCATAAAATGTGGCGAAAACTCACTTTGTGTAATAAATGACTGCTGAAAGCAGCTCTTTGTGTATTTTGGCAACTCTTTTGACCACTAACTCTTTATTCAGTTCTCAGCAGTAAGTGACAAAATTTTAGACACTCATTTATCCAAACATAACATAAATTGTCTTACTATATATTATAATTATGTTATTTTTGATATCAGATGTTTAAAATTCTAAAGAATATTTATCTGTATCCTCTATTTGAAAACAGTTAAATGATAAAATTGGGACATAAATTGCAGATATTCCAATAGGTCTACTATGAGTTGGATACCATCCAATCCTTCTTCGAAAGTTGCTGAATTATTATTGCTCTAGATCAATTACTATTTAACAAAAAATCTTTGTTCAGTGTAACATTATTATTTATTTGTATCTGTCTACAATAATTATAACGTTGAAGTCTTTTACAAAACTCGTTAGATTTATTTATGTTTGAAACTTTGGTACAAACACTGCCCTATCCATAATTCAAAATAGTCGTTTACAGTCATCCTTTAATAAAAAATATATTTTTATTAAACAGGCAGTATTTGGTCAAATGGTAAATAAGTTATGTAAAACGAATGATATATACATATATCAAGTATATACGTATGATACTTAAAAAGTTATGTTAAACAAAGTTATTAAGTATGTAACGACTAGATATTCCCCTATATAGCGCTATATAGGATTAAAAGCCTTGTTATGTAGCCCAAAAGGTTTTTACACTTACTTAGGTAGAGTACTTTATTAGGGATAGTTATTGCCCGTGACTGCGTCCACGTAGACTGTAAAAATTATATTTATATGGTCATAGCCATTAAGAGTCACGGGCAAGAGCTAGTGATAATATAAATCCCTTTGTCAAAGTGTTATTAGTGATTGTAAATAATTTTAACTCTAAATGTTTAAATTTATTAATATTCGTATATATAGGTACTTATATGACAAAGTCTTGAATCATGTTACTTAATACTATTAATAATATTTATAATTTATTACATTGTAAAAATTCTCAAGCTAAACCTTATTTTTTCTCGTGTTAAATATGATCATCAGGAATAATGTAGGGTTCTAATAGTAAAAGATTTTTTGAAATCGGTCGAGTATGTTCGGAGCCTATTCAATTCAAACAATAAAACAAATATTTCCTATTTATAATATTAGTTTAGATGGCGAGTAATAACATATTTTCGAATTCTATTATTATATGGTAAAACTCTAATAGTTACAAACTTTAAATTTCCTCAATTTATCGTTGCTATTATAATAAAATTGAATCTGGATTGGAAATACTTTTGTGCTATTATTATTTACGACTTCAAGTTTCAACGAACGAGATGAATCGTTTAATCGAATACAATTTCTACAATCCACAATTTGTTTATAAGACGCTTTTCTAAGCAAGTTTGTTTTGCTGGTACAGAGTTTAAATGAAGTTGATTAAATTTGAAGGATGGTGAAATAAGTGGCCGTCCTTTTTTTCTGTTTGAGAAGAAAACATTGAAGAGTGAAAAAAATTGGTCGACTCTCATATTGTAAAACTAATTTCCACCTTAAAAGAAAAGAAACAGTCTTTATCTCTCTTGGAACCATATCACAATAAGCAAGGAGTATAAATAAATGTCTTTGCAGCGATGATCCTTGTAGAACTTTTTGCCCTCGAATAACTTTGTATTCGAGAGTAAGAAATGACATCTATTGGGAGAGAAATTAAAAACATTATCATGTATCTTGATGCAGCGTTGGCAACATTGTGCTAATTGGAACCTGGGCAGTAAATAAGATATTAAGAACAAACAAGGTTTTAAAATTATCTTAGAAATTTTATATATATTTAATATACAAAGTCATAGGTGGTAAGGCGCATTAACCTAGCAACCTATTCACTCTTCTCTTGAAGACATCCACTGACAAGACATGTATTTGGCCGGAAATAACGACGCAAGAAAGCTGTTCCAGTCCTTCGCTGCACGTATTCCTGCGCATACTCACCAAAATGTATCCTATAGAATACCAAGAGGCTACCAATTCGACGCCTGTGTTCAAGGTTGTAGAGATTGGCTTCTATCAATTCAGGGTCACCTAAAAGCCTCTTTGCTCGCCTCTCAGTTGAGTCCAGAACCGCCAGATAAGACTTTGCGGCACCAGTAAAAACGTGACCGCAGTACTCCTTACACGACCGGATCTGTGCTAATAATGCAAGTAACTGTCCCGGTGTAAAGCACTGACAGACGTTCACAAGAACGGCAAGCTTTCCCGCAGCTGCTCTTGCTCTGGACTCAATGTACCGAGCAAAGTTTAGGTGCGAGGAAATCTTTAATTACAACTGTATTAACTGTATTAATTATAGTCGCTGTATTTCAAGGGTACATTCCTGCCGAGTACTCGGGTTAGTAGAGATCAAGTACAGCCTGAAAGAGAGCCATAGTGCAAAGTTTGAATGACAAACTTCAGGCAGTTTCCGCATGAAGCTATTAAGGAGGAGGAGAAAATAAGCATTATTTTGTCAAAGTCAAATACTTGATCTCTACTAGCACGAGTACTCGGCAGATATCTTTTTACAACTGTGCTGTCGTCTGCACACCCATAGATACCGGGCTCCAGCAGATAGTGAATACACAAATGCACAGTAAAAAAGGGTTGCAAAAAGAACGGACCTGAGCCACTTCGTAATTTATTGTCAAGGTTTCCGAGGAACACCAGGAACACGAGGACAACGATCGCTTCTCCATTCCTTTCAATGGCCTTTCTCTGTTGCTGTGTGGGCTAGGGATCAATCCAGCTTCAGCAGAGCAGGCAGTTAGGGTTGAAGAAGTTCGACTTGATGGCTTTGTGCAAGAGACCATAAAGCTCGACTGCCAGTTGGTCTGACTGAGAGCTTTTGGCCATTCTAAGCGATACGATTGAGACGAGCCTTCCGCAATGCCTTCTTGTAGGACTTGGCAGCTTGGTTAAAGGCTCTCTTCTTTAAACTTACATCCGGAGTTTTGGGGCTTCGATTATAAGCCTAAATGAAATAAGCTGAATGTTTTCGGTCTTCAGCACGACCATATTATGCATTAAACCATGGGCAAGCTTTGCAACCGATGGGTACGTTGGCAGAACACATCCATATCGGTTAGAGCATCCGCGCAACTCGACTGATCATAAATATTTTAACTTGATTATAATAAATAATCTTAAGAATATCTATAAATTATATTGTTTTTATATTTATCATCAATATAAAAAAAAGGTTATTGTAGAATTTATATCACGTAAGTAGTTAAGCGTATTTCGATATATATATTAAAAAATAACAAATAACAATTATTTGAATTTATTCAAATATTTGAGAACCTATATGTCAAAGGTATTGTTAACTAGATTTTCCTTCCCTTTTCTTAATATTATCTAGAAATATATGAAATTATAGAGTTTCATATATTTCTAGAAAACTGTTATAATGTTCTAAAAAAGTTAATGTTTCTAAAAATAAGTTATAATGTGTAGAATATCGTAATTTTTTAACACGAAGAAGTAAAACTTATTGTTTGATATTCAGTCCACGTACACTCTAAAGCTATGAATATCACAAACCGTCACGACACTGTTCTTTCGTCGACATAAAACATACCAATTTCACGGTCTCATGGCGAAGATTTTATGACTTCCTCTTATCAGCATCGGCTTTCAGTTCGGAAATCTTTTATATTCAAAACGCATACAGGGAAAAAGTTTATCTTGAATATATTGGTATAAAACTACGAATTGAAATAAGGCTTGTAAGATATTATTATAATAGTATAATAATGGTGGCTGATCGGCAGATATATTATAGTCGGTAGTAACTAGTTGAGGTTTATGTAAGGTTTTTTACTGCTTAAAATTAAGTATGTAATTTTGAATAAGTTTATTTAGTATATCTGGATTGTTAAGAAATAAACGCTTGTTTTTAATTTGTTATTTAAATATGTGGGTACGAAAAAAAAAACAGTTTAAACTCGAATCATACCTATTCGATAATGTCATTGCCTTAGTAGAGAATATAGATTTGAGTTTTGAGATTTAAAGACTTTATTAGTATATATACTTACAAATCTCAGAAACGTAAAAAATACTAAGAACATCATCAAGACGTTATTTATTACATACGGTAATTACGAACTACATTCAAAGAGATTATTATTGTTAAGCTTATGTAGTGCAATTGCCAAGTCAAATTTATAGAGTCAAAGTTATAGATATATATCACAAAATATTAATAGAGAATACTACAAATATAGCAAGAAATTATGAAAACATTTTAAAAAAATATATTATCAAATTATACTTTAACAGTATAATAATTACTCTCAAATAGATTTTATTTTTCCATGTTGAAAAATAGTGTATATGTAAACTTTGATAATAAGCCAACTTCACACCACATTTCATAACAATCCGATTAGTAGTGGTGTTAAATTGTAACCTATATTAACCTGTAACCTGTAACCTATATTAATTAAGTAAAAACCTAGTTGACCTTTATTTTCACTAACCACAGTAAGTAACCACAGTTGGTTGCAGTAAACCAACACACAAAATGTTATCACAATCCGTTTGGTATATTTTGTGTGATGCGCGAACAAACAAAAAGACAAACCTTTTAAATTATTGTTTTATATCCTGTACCATGTACTGAACACTTGGAAACTAGTTATTTAATCCAACGAGGAAACTTCCTGGGGCCACGCCGCTGCGACCGAGACCGATAAAAAAAAATATGACCGCTAACACTTTTCTTGACCCTGCACACAAATATAACACTTAAGTAAAATATGTAATTTTTATTAATATGGAATTCAATACGTATGCATGTTAACATACTTTTCCTTATTGGGAGATTTTAATTGATTAATTAAAAGCTCAAGAAAGGGTCTAGAGTCACAAAATATGTTTTAAGTTTGTGTCCGCGAGCTACACATTCGAATGATAACTCACTTAAATACTTCGAATGTTATGTCCACACATTTTAGTTGGGTCAAAGATACAAATCTTAAGTTATTACATCACTATAGTCACCATAGTATGGATAAGGATTTTCACTGCCCCATACGTTGCACCCGAGGGAAGCCATGGTAGGTGGCTAGTATTATATAATAAGAACCTAAATAAATTTGTAATTACTTATTCTCATATAGCAATGGTTAATTATTAAGGCAGTTGATTTATTGATGTCAAGTTACGTAGTATGTACAAAGGATAATGAATATGAAATAATGATTAAGATTTATCACATGCCCTTAATTCTCGAACTATGTGTCAAAATAATTGATTATAATTTTAGAACAAACTCATATGTTCATTATTATTCTATCGCTTCATATTTTGATATGTTTTCTAAATATGCATACCTAACATAGAATTAATATACTTACATATAGAATTAAAATACATAGAATAGGTGAGCCATAGGTATTCGTATGAGCGTCAATGAAAGACAGTTAAAAAAATATGCAAGATCTCACACTGTTTGTCTTTGTCTAATCACACATGCGCAAAGAAATATTCATGACATCTTAGCTATCATAATATTAGTAAAAATGACAATTGCTACGAATTACACCCGAGACGACAACGACGCAGCACGAGCTTTCATAAAAAATAGAAATAAATAGAGTTTTTCGATCTACCTATTTCTTTTAAGTTCGATGATGACATTTTAGGCTGGCTTCCCTACTGTCTGCATAATATCTCTATGATACCTAATGAATTGTCTATCAATGAATTATACTCAAATCGTAAAAATAAATGAAGTGTCACTCTCTAATTAATCAGAATATTTACGAATGTACATCGATATAATTAATTATTTCATATCACACTAAAATAAAAATACAAAAAAAAGAATAAGAAGTTACAAAGTATAAAAGATGACATAACTTTTAAAGATGTCTCTCAGTTACTCTTCTGTGTGAGACAATTATTATTTTTAATAATAATTGTTCAGTATTGTTATTGAATTTATAACTTAAGTTGGTAAATGTGAATTTATAGCATGTTGTGAAATGCAGTTGCATTAAATTCGTATAATTTAAATGTCATTGCTCATAAACTTAATCAAAACAAAAGGATACAGATTAAAAAGTATATAAACATTTGTTTATTTTACTGGATTGCTGAAATAAATGTTGTGCTGTTTTAGGTCTCAATAATAGATCTTGTAAGGTACTACTGAAATAAGTACTGTAATAGAATGTTTGGTGAGAGAGTGGAAAGCGTGAATCAGAATTATCTTTCCCTAAAGTCAGTGAAATGGTGCATCAAACGTATGACTTGCGCATACTAAGAGAAACTTACATTTGATACTTACTGTCTTACCCATTATTATTTCAAATTAGGATCAGTTAGTTATCGTTTTGTTAAACATGTCTAAGATAGTTATTTCCCGTAGTCTTGTGGCGAGAAATTTTAACGCAATTTTAGCATAGGGTTACCTTGAACTTTTTTTTATGATTCACATATCTGAATATATATATATATATTGTAAAGTATTAGACAAACAATTGAATCGTGTTTGTTACAGAAATAAAAAATATTGATAACATTTTATCGGCATTCAAGTCGCTTACATATTAATTCTTAATCTTTATAATAGCGATTTAAGAAGATTGAAGACATGTAAATTTACATACCTAGAGTAGCAATTTCTCGCCACCCCATCTTAATACGTAGCTCTGTATAATTATAAAACGAATAAATACTACGTTATTACGGAATTATGATATAATTATTGGTAATAATTTAAATGGTATTGTAAATTAATTTGTAATAAAGCCAGTAAAACAATTATTAGGGTAATATACTAGTGGTGTTATTATAAATGAGTAAGATTTGGGAAAAAAACAATTATAGCCTAATTCATATAAACAAGTAAACTTACTAGAAGTATGGCTGAAGTAAGAATTCATTCAAAGTTTCAAAACAAAGTTATAGTTTGTTGTAGTGGTTAGTAACTCTGACTGCTGAACCAAAGTGTGTCGGTTCGATTCCCATACGCTACAATTCTTTGTGTAATCCATATATTGTTGCGCTTAGTGTGGTTGCATTCGTTGTTTATATGTTTCTGGAATCCCCTCTAACACAGGGCTAATATGAGACACAAGCATAATACAAGAGTTGATCTACTAATAAAAATACCATTAATAAAATACTGTTTTATTATACGCGGCAGACAAAAAACGAATTTGATCTATTTTTTAATTATTACAAGGCGAAAAAAAGAAAGGATTTGTTATTTATTAGTAAATCAAAGTAAATTAGAGAATAATTTCTGGTAGTGAGCGTAATATTTTCGGTTTTAAAGGACCATTTCACCGACGATCAATTCGGCTTCATGCCGACCGCACACGTCTAACAAGGGTGGAGTTGACATGTGAAACATTTTATTAGGGTTCACGAAAAATAGCTACGATAATGTTATTCTATAATTCCTTGCAAGTAGAGATTGCTTAAGTTAAAAGAGTTTTCAACCCTATATTTATCAAGTACTGACGTACGTGGCTGGTATAATAATAGCCATGTCTAGCAAAGTAGTTAACTGCTAGACTTTTATAAATACAATTACACTGTCAATATTAATCAGTGATTTTATTAATATGTCACTATAATATGCCGATATGTTGAGTTATATAGTAATAAGAAAAATATGTAATTAAAAAGATTAAGGACATCGTTATTACTTTCTTATTTTCAAATAAAGACTGAATTAAGTTATATTTCCATTAATATAAAATCTGTCTGGATGTGTATAAAACTATGTTATGATATAGTTTTTTACATAACACGCTCATATAATTAATTAAGCCAATGTCATTTTATAAACGTTGCAACTTATGATGTTTGTCATGTACTAATGAATACTGCTCCTAATGAATTGTAAACTAGATAAAATGTATTTAAATTATAATTTGTATTCTTTTCTAAAAATATCTCAATCCTAAAAATACTAATTTTGTCGTTTTGAATCACATCTAGAGCTATAATGATTAGAACGATATTAGATACATAAACAAGTACTCTTACTGAGACATATTTTTTACAAGAAAACTTCGTCTCAGATAACGAAAGTTTAAATTTAAACAAATCTTAGATGTTCAATGATGCTAGGATTTCTCAAAGGATTTGTAGTAATCTAATTCCAGTGTTTCAATTCCACTTCAGATCTATCTGTTTGCTTTAGGGTCACTACAATGTTTATGTTTCGATTTACGACATACAAGTTTCTATATTAACTCAGTCTAAGTGCTTCTACTTAGTTTAAAAATAAACAATTGATTTACTCCTATTACTTACATTCAATAGGAGAAAGTTTTTAATGAAGATATATTATCCTTGATTAACTTCTGTCCAGGCACGGTCTCCCCTACCATTACAATCAACATTAATACAATAAGTAACTTTAGGCGACTAGGTTCTGTTCAAAGCCTTCCTTTAGTGAAAAAAATATTAAGTGCAATATGTTTTAATTCTTCAAAATTGAGGTACAAAATTATCTAGCAGTTTTATTTTATAGAGACGAAATGAAAATAAATTGAAACAAAAATCAATGCAACTTCAAATGTGATATGGTTTTACTTTTGTGAAAGGCTTCATAAAACTTCACCCAAGATATTTATTATATAGGGGATATTATATAGAGCTAAATAATATTTTGACCCGTTTGGAATAGTTTTCTATGCCAATTTATATTTGTTTAAATTCTATAACACAAAGTATATCAACAATTTCGATATCCTAGAACAAACAATTCATCAACAATTTGGATATCTTTGAATTAGAAACTACATTATAAATACTACGTAATTTTCGTTGCAAAGATTTTTTAGGAAGAGCGGGAATTGTACTGGTATTTCGAAATGCTTGCGGTTAGTGACACTACACTGGGAAAATCTTATTTATAGGACACTCAATAAAAAAAATGTTTAAATAATAAAAAAAAATGTCTTATTCTAAAACAAAGTTATAATGAAGTGTTCTTACAAGTTCAAAAATCATAATTAATAGCAGTCTTTGAAATAATCAGTTTTTCAAATTCTGAAAAAAAAATGTATATTAGACACATGTATGCACCAGATACATATCGATTTAAGACATTAAAAAGTATTTTTAACACTTTTTAATGTTTTAACACGGTTCCAATCTAAACTAAACTTTTTATTAGTATGTTTAAGTCATTTTTATTATTATAAGAATCTACCTAGTTTTTTTTGCATCCGTTACTTAAATATCTATCCTGATGTGTTATTTAATTTTTAAGAAACAACATTTACAGCAAACAAAAACAATGATACTTAGGCGTCGAACTTGCAAAAGCTTTTTAAATGATATACAAAATAAGAAGGCGAGAAAACCTGTGTTCGTACTTAGTTGTGTATTTCAATGTGGTATGAAATTGTCTATAAACGTGTTTTGGCAGGTTAAGATTATTTATTTTCAAATAAATATAAAAAAAATATAACTCATAGGCAGAACTCGAACCTGTCATGTCTCCGTGGTAAAATTCTGTGGCTAAATTCTGGTACATTAGAAGATAGAATCCCGCTGTCTGTGTTGATTTTATCAAATATATTTTATTATGATTCTTAAATAGTTAAATTTTTTTAAAAATTTTTAGTGATAGATTAATATAGACATTGTTTCAATATTTCAAATATAGCTTAAACATCTTTTTGTGATCTTTATGGATTTCTTTTTAGAGTTTTCAAAGCGTAACATTTCTATGTTAAGTCTGTGGCGACATATATCACAACGAAGAACTGAATATAGTACAAAAAACTTTTATGATCCTGTTGATAAAGATATGAACCAGCTTCTTTGCAAGCGTACTTATTTCGTGCTTTGTGGAAGAGAGTAACATAGGACATATCTGTGATTTTGTTTTAAAGAATGAACTCTATAAATGAAGATTTATGATTTTAGCAAAGACAAAAAAACTATTTATAACTTGTATCAAAGTATTATTAGAAGAAGCTTGCAAACTTAGTAAGGGTAATGAGCTAAGAATAATCTGAGCGAATAAACTACAAAACTTGCGTTGGAGTACAGAGCAGATGATAAGCCGTGGAAACGATTTACTATTTTAAACAGTTTCATTATTATAAGAATTTCAGTTATTTAATATGTCTATGAACACTTATAGCAATTTAATATAATATCTTAATAATAGTCTTTAAGCTATTAAGAATATTATTATTTGTATAAAATTGTTTTTTTTTACTATCAAATAATAATATATTTGGATCCGTTCTTCAATATTTATCTTATGACAGTGTGGCAACAATAGAGTCATATTGGCATAAAAATAAGTAAATTAATATATGAAAACATATGTTTACACTTGTCTCATCAAAGGTTTCCTTTTTATTGATTTTACTAAGAAAAAGTCAAAAGTAAATATAGCGTTTCTTTTATTAACCATTAAAGATTATCTACTTTCCACACCTTTCACGTTTTACGTAAACATCACTTACGTATGATTTAATTGTCTGTCAATAGATTAATAGTGATATCGTACCAGGATCCCGGTGATTGTTAATTACCCTCAAATTACGTTCATATCAATTCAATATGCCAATGTCACTTTATAATCGTAGCTGTCCTTGATAATCGTAATGTGTTAAATTTTAAAAGAATAAATGTTATCAAAATATAATTTCGTTTCCTTTCTTTGTGGAGGTGGTAGAAAGGTGCACGAGATGAAAAAGTCTTTTCGCATATATAAAATAAACTAATAAAAAATACTTTGGCTGAACTATTTATATCTGGCTGGTTAAAATTTCATTAAACGGGTACATTTAAAAAAAAGAAACAAATTAATGTTTGAAAATATCTATAAACATGTAATAGCCATGTTAAGCTTATTTAAATTTATATAAATATAGAATGAAAAATAAATCGATACGGGCAGAGATTCGAACCTGCGACTACTGGGAAACCGTCCCGTCGCTCTACCAACTGAGCTACCGTATCAGATACGTATCAGATCCGTATCAGATACGGTAGCTCAGTTGGTAGGTATCGGTATCGGTTTATTTTTCATTCTATATTTATATAAATTTAAGAAACAAATTAATAAAATATTGTTTCTCGTCATTTTTCAGACCCTATTGGTTTTGACCCATTTGATAAAATCTGGATACACAATAAAGTTCAATATTTGGGTGTCACACGAGCTCACTGAAAGGAACAGATTACTCATTTGCAATTCTTTACTGAGACGTAATGAAACTGACCCGTTTTTTAAGAGATTGAAAAACTGGTGATGAAAAGTGGATCACATACGATAAGAACGTGTGATAAAAATCGTGTCGACTGTGGCAAAACCCAGGTTAACTCGCAATGTGTAGGAACTGGAAGAGTATTGTTCATTATGAGTTGTTATTGTTCATCATGACTTTAAGGATTTAATAAAACGTTTTATATTAATATATGACATGAACAAAAGTCGTTTTTTATAAGAGCCACCCTTTTACAATTAAAAGTTTCAATAGCATCGACTATAGGAACTTTTGGAACACTATTTGGATTCGTTTTCCAATTGGACTTGATATATCTAAACAATATGTAAATTACACTTCGTGGACAGGTTTAGAGTAAAACACTGCCCCGGATTTCAGCTTTTTAGTATGGATATTTGACAATATATAATTTATTTATAAAATAAAATATATTTCTAACATATTAAGATGCTAACTAAGATTTTATATAATTGTGTCTTACGAAAAAGCCCAAAATCTACTGCGAGCTGCTGCGTTAGCTTTTCTGTTATTAAAAAAATAATAATATTAAAATATATTTTATACATATAGGTATATCTTTTTATGCTACAGACAAGAAGATAGGAGAAGAGTTTGTGTTAGAATTATTTTAGTTTGTTAAGGAAGATAATTCACCCACTGTCTGAGAGAGTAAAAAAAAATCACTCATCCATAAGAAAATATGACTCATCAGAAAAAAATATTTTAACAACATATAAAGATGTATTACAATAAATTATATGTTTTCCATATTGTTTATGATGAATCACAATATTTATTAATTTAGAAATTGACAGTAAAATAATAGTATATGAAACTTGTAGTATTGGCAAGTAGTTAAAGTATTGGGAAATATTATATAATAAGAAACTAAACGTCTAATAATTTATTCTCTTATAGCAATTGTTCATTAACGCAGTTGATTTATTGATTTCAAGTTGCGTAGTAGATAAGTACAAAAGGTAATGAATATTAAACATTGATCAAAATAAAGATGTGATGCACAGGAATCAAAATCAATTATTAATTTGTAGGAACTATATTTCAAATGACCTGTAGTTGGCATATGTCATTGAATATTTAATCACAGTTATCCTAACATAACCGTCCAGTCTGCATACTCCCTAAGCATAATAGGTCCTATAGGTTCGAGAGCCGGGAGTCCATCCTGCTGAAAATACATTTTGACATTTTGACAATTCCGTTAATACTTTATTTGTACATACAGACTACTTCTGGGTCTATTTTTAACGCTATCTTTGAATTCTATAATGTATTTTAACGTTTTGTTTTACAGATTAATATGTGTAGATGATTTTAATTTATGAGATTTTTTATGTAATTAACTTTTAATTGTAATTTTTATAAATGTATATATGTATACATATTATGTGGAGTATTGAGAAGAAAATTGTAAAGGAACTATTGATGAAAGGATTTAATTTCTTTTTCTGTGATGTTGGGTTATCAAAGATTTTGAAAGTGGCCTAAAAGAATATTTTAAAGAAAAAAAATGAGCATTAAGACTCTTTAAGAAATAAATAATGTTTACAAGCGCGGTAGTAGTTATTGAAAGGGAGGAGAGTAAAACCATTTGTAGTTTGTCAGGTTTTTATGGTTGGTATAATGTAGACTCGAGACAATAAAAGGAGGTGGTACCGCTGTAGGTGATGGTTGTATTTCTTGATCACTGATAGCCGAATAATGCTAAAAAAATACATTCAGAAACGCCTCAATAATATTAGTAAATGAAAATAAAACAAAACATGACTCCTTCATTTCCAACCTGAACCTAAAAACTCATTTTGTGTATTAAATTACCACTGAAAGCAGTTCTTTGTATATTTAGACAACTCTATTCAAACCACTAACTCTTTATCGACCTTTTCAAGAAGACAAAGTGACAATAAGTAACAAAATTTGGACAATCGTTTATACAAATATAAAATAAAATTGTCTTACTATATATTATAATGATGTTATGTTTGTAATAAAATTTAGAAGAATAGTTATATATATGTCCTCTATTTGAAAACATTTTGTATGATCAAATTGAGGCACAAATTGCGGATATTTCAATAGTTCTTGTATGAGTTGGATAGCATCCAATCCTTCTTGGAAACTTGCCGAATTATTATTGCTCTATTTAGGGCTAGAGCAATTAATGTGTAATAAAAATCTTTGTTGACAGTAATATTATTACTTGCATGTATTTTATATGATAAGTACAAATAAAAGTCTTTAAATATAGTACAAAACCTTAAAGATTTGTCTGTCTGTGAAATTTTATTGGACACAAACATTAATTACAAATATAACTAATAGAGTTAATGGAAATATTAAACTTAAGACAATTGGTACAAACGCTATATTATCTATAAGTAAGACTGGTCGTTTACAGGCAATTAACAATTTAAATGCTATTTATATTAAACAGTAAATATTTTACAGGCAGTAAATAGTTGGTGCCTAAATTAGTTAAGTAAAACTAACTACATACTCATATTCCAGCAGTACCTTTGTAAGTAACTCTAATAGTTCTGTAAAACAAAGTTGTTAAGTATGTAATAATAATTTATTTTCAAATTTAATTATTATAAAATAAAACTACAATAGTTACAAAATTAAATGTTCCTCAATTTATTGTTACTATTATATTAAAATGTAATCTGGGTCGGAAACACTTTCAACTCATCATTATTTACGACTTCAAGTTTCACTTTAAACTTCATGAATCTTTTATTCGACTACAATTCCTACAATCTGCAATCCTTTATGGATAAGACGCTTTCCTTAACAAGTTTGTTCCGATGGCACTGAGCTTAAATTTAAAGGATGGTACAGTAGATTAAATTTGAAAGATGAAGAAAATGGTCGCCATTTAATTATGTCATGAAAGAAAATATTGAACAAGTGGAAAAAGTTGTTCAATAAAAACTACGAAAAATATAAGAAAAAGGTCACGTGCTTAACTGCGATCAAGACGAGGAACTGCTTATCTATAGTTTGGCATCGTGACAATTCTTCTTCTTGCTCTCATTGTAAAACTAATAACCACCTTAAGGGAAACTATTTTTATCTTTTTCAGAACCGTAGTTGATAAGATAAAGGCAATCCAAAGAGGATTTGCATAAAAAGTACGAGGCACATAGAGTCATGTCTCTGCACTCGGCGATGACCCTTATGAACCTTTTTACCCTCGAATATAGTCACAAATATTGGGAGAGAAATAAAAAACAAAATTACGTATTTTCATGAAGAGTGACGGCAACATTTTGCAACTTGGCAACTGAATCCTGGCAAGTTAATAAAAAAACATCAAGAACAAACAAGTGTTTAAGAATATCTTAGGAACAAGAGTTGCATTTATATTTTTGATTGTGACAGAAAATAAAAGATTAAAGTATTCATTAGAAGACAGACGAAGCTTCTTAGCAATCCATAGATTCACCGTGCGGGTACCGGGCCCATCGCGTTGCAAGATGAGGAGTGCAAGCAGTGCCTTTGACTTGCGACCCAGGAGTAGGTTTAAGGGGCCCCTTTATTAGGCGCAAAAACGCTCACCTTCACCCTCCACACTCCTCTCCCTACCTAACCAAATTTGGAAAGAACCTAATAATGCCGCCTTTGAAGTACGTTCTAGAAATGAACCGATGCTTGTTCTAGAAAGGCCAAGATCTTTAAGTAGGCTATAGAGAGATTTTGCTGTTATACCTCTCGCTCCCACTTCTACCGCGTACAAACTAACTATAAATTTATTCCTGATCAGTTCGTTGGTTAGTTCGTAATACTTATTGAGCTTGAATGTGTGATCCCTCGGGATGTTTGTTTCCCAAGGAACAGTAAGCTCCACAAGTATCACGCGCCTCAGATGTTTCGAATACAGGAATAAGTCAGGTCTGGATGACGAAACACCAATATCCCCAGGGAATTTGTAATGCTTTTCATACGTGTCCATCATGAGAATCCAATCAGGAGCCGCGCCTAATATTGAATAAGGCTTCGCTTTTGATTTTTTGGAGGAGCCTTCTTTTACGAATTCTATAGATCGTTTGGTGGTTGTTATACCATTCCGCGCTCTTGCGTTATAATATATTCTTGAAAACTGCATTTAAATTGGTTAAGCCGTTTTTGAGATTAGCGTGCACAAACATACAGACATACAGACAAACAGATAAACTGAAAAACCATTGTTTTGGGTTCTCTTGCCCTTTTAAAGCCCCTCTATGATGTTTTTTTTTTAATTCCATGTACATGAATGGATCAGTGACAATTTTATTATATGTATAGATAGATATATATACCGACCAAATAATTATAACAATTTTATTTGTGTTCATTATTCATGTAAATTTCAATGTATTTAATAATGTGAATATCACACAATATACAATATTTATTTGTTATCAATAGAAAGAGGGTCATTATTATTTTGCTAAATAAGTCTATTGCTAATATCCAAATAGTTTTACCTAACTGAAGTAATTTATATGTATTGGTAACACTAGTAATAAAAAGTATAGTTTACTATCTCAATCGTTCTTAAAAGTGTTTAGCTTAACTAAACACACTATTCAATTAGGGTCTGTACGAGTAATCGTCAACCATTGTTAGTGTTCTGTTATTTATTGGGGCTATAATTTTGTCGTCTAGTATATTGGTTAACACAACGTGGTACTACAGATCCTATATGCTACAATATAAATTAAAAAATGCGGTGTTTTAATTTTGTCGAACTTAAAACACAATTTTACTAATAAAACATAGATGTTATAAAACTGCTGATTTTGTCAAAGGTATGTTGCTGGTTTTACGTATTTCTTATGAAATGTCAAATCGATAATGAACTCGCGATTACTGGTTTCACGTTTTTATTATCAAAGGTTAAATTCATAATAAAATCGCGAAATTACGATACTAATAAGCAATGATTACTAAAAACATTCAAAGCATTTTTTTTTTATTAGACATTGGTTTTTGTCCATAATTTCCTAGACATTACTGTCCATTAACTAACGCTAAAAATTATTACTAAAGAACAAAAATAAATACCGAATGTTAAAATTTCAAAAGGGCAGTCAAATTAAAATCTTATAATATTAACTATTTTGTAATAAAATAAAAGTCTGGTCTTTAAAACTTATGTCATTTACGTAACTACGTATATCTACGAAACAAAATATTGGATCAAAATATATATTTATTTATTGATTTATTTATTTAATAATAATAATAATAATAATAATAAGTCTTTATTTCGAGCAACACAGGCACATTTTGTTTATAGTTATGTCAAATTACAAATAAAAATTAATCACAATAAAAATAAAATTAATGATGTCACAAATTTAAATTTAAAAATTATCCTAATATACAATTAATCCAATTATAATAAAATAAATATTGTAAGCATTTCGAATGTCATTTACATTATAAAATAAGTTACTAATATACTAATAAAATGCTTTAACAAATGTGAATCGGTTTTAAATGCTAACATTCTCAGAATACTGTTAGAACTTAACCGCATTCCTTTCAGCAGTGAAAACGTTTTATTCCTTATTATGGCATAAAAGTCGTTTGTCCTTTCGGAGGCAAACATGCCTGAAGCTGAACAAAAACGTGGTAAGCCCAACAGCATTCTGAATCCATTATTATACTGGACCCTCAGTGTGTCCATCGCTCTTTGTGTATAGTTGACCCACAAAGCCCCCGTATAGAAGTTTTGACAGTAAGCTTTAAACAGCGTTATTTTAGTGTCCTTACTACATCGGGCAAACCTTCGGGCCAACATATTACACTTTATAGCTAGTGCTCTACGTTCACGCTCTATGTCCATCTGATCCTTAAGGTCCTCCGCTACATAGTGACCTAGATATTTAAAATGTGTAACCCGTTTAAGCAATGTCCCATTAAGTTCTATAACGGGATCGTACCGCACTTGCTTGCACCGCACCGCAGGTGTTATACAGGAGACCGTGTCTAGCAGCGTAATTCTCACATATTTTGAGCAAGTCTCTGATTGAACCCGCCGTGGGACCCAGCAACACCATATCGTCGGCATAACTCAGATTATTAATACACGTGCCGTCTATCCAGCACCCAACTGATGACTCGCTGAGTTCCTCAATGAGGCCATTCACATACAGGTTGAAAAGTCTTGGTGAGGTCAATCCCCCCTGCCTCACTCCGCACTCCAGCCTGTACGAGTCAGACAGCTCCTTGCCCCATTAGACATGGTTTAACTGATTCGCATACCAAAAGCGCATAAGACAAAGCAACCCCGGCTGCACTCCCGCCTCCTCCATCTTATTCCAAAGCATATCATATGAAACTAGATCAAAAGCTTTGGTAAGATCGAGGAAGCAAGCGTACACCGGGGTTTTTCTGGAAGTGTAGTATTGGACAGTCTGTTTTAGAGTAAATATTGCGGTTTCTGTAGAGAGTCCAGATTGAAAACCAAACTGCAAGTCGTTTAATTTAATTACTTCGCTAAGATTTCTATCTAACAGACTGTCCAACACTTTTGCGATTATGGTAGCCAGCGATATAGGTCTATAATTAGCGCTGTCTGAAATATTGCCAGTTCTATTTTTTGCAATAGGGATCACTATGGTCCTCATCATTTCCATGGGAAGATACGAATGCCCGATACATAAATTATAAAATGATGATAAAATTCTGGGTAGATGAGTGCCCGCGTACCTTAGATGCTCGATGCTGAGGTTGTCATGTCCGGGTGATTTTCCTCGTGTCATATTATTTACAGCATCCAAAACCTGGTCAGTGGGAAATCTCAATGGCTCCTTAACACTACGAACGCCAGCATCGGCCACCCAAGTAGATGATCCCAGAGGTGAAGAGACCTTAAAATGTTCCCTAAACATGTTGGCTACTTCTTTATGAGTAGTACAGTTCGCGACACTCACTGGTAGTCCGGGTCGAGGATTTACTTGGTTTGTTGCTTTCCAAAATTTCGGAAAATTCTTATTTTTTCTATGGGAAGCAATTATATCCATTTTTATTTGTTCTTGGTGATTTTGACACCACTTTAAACGACTTTAATTTAGTTTTAGTTTTTTCAGCACTTTAATTGCATATGGTTTGTTAATAGAAGGGCGAAAATTCAGCGAATATTTTAATAAATAATTAACTTATTAAAAATCTGTTTTTTACTACATATATTTTCATTTTTCAACTCTATGGTTCCTCGACCTAGTATACACCTGAAGTGAGTTTTGCGTGATCCTATTTTGTCTTACGCAGTCGTTCTTCGATAACTTTCTCTCATACTTATATGATGTGTGGAATGAGCTTTATTTCTAGGTAGTTATTGAAGTTGTACTTCAAAATCTGAGCAATAATTATGTAGTGCACTTATCCTCAAGAATCACCTCTTTTTCAAATAGCTTATTGAAGAACAAAGTAAACAACTGTTTACATCCATCTTCTCCAGCTCTAATACCCCTACAGTGATGGTGCTAAACCCCTACCACTGATCTGTCTTACTTAATCCTCAAACATTTTTTCAAGATGAGATTATATTTGCTTCTACATCTTCCACTGTTCCTGTTCTGATTTTTTTATAACTATCCATTTTTTGTAAGTTAATGAATCTGTAATGTTAAATTAGAGATTGGGTAACCTTTCTATAATAACCATTCCTAATTACAATTCCAAATTATTTAATTTTACATAGTAAAAACTAAATTTGTAATTATATATTCCGGAATAACAATTAATATTTAAGGCAGTTGATTTATTGATGTCAAGATACGTTGTATGTAGGTTTAGATGGTACTGAATATTATATAATGATTAAGATTTATCACATTCCCTTACATCCGGAACCATGTGTCAAAATAATTGATTAATATATTATCATAATTCATATATCAATCATTATCTCGTATCTTTAAATACATGTTTATTTATGTAATGAACTGTATTTCCTTTTGAATGTAAACATGTAAATTATACCATGTTATTCCTAAGCTTAAAACTATAAACAAGAGAAAAATTCCAAATTTAAATAACCCCCGAAACAGAAAAATGTCTAAAAAGGATAAAAATAATATATTTCTGCCCGCCGGGCGGAAGGAAAGTGGAAACTTTCGTCCCGCTGCGAAAAACGAAGTTGCCGCTTTCCGCCTTCGTCAGACAGAAAAATAGCATACACACCTCGGGAAGTAAAATAATAAAGCCTTAGATCACATGTTACTCGACAATTACATGTGATCTGAGACATTTCTTATTTTTCCTCCCTAGATGTGTAGTATACTATAATATGTACTTATTGAAGTTACGTCGGAAGATTGTTGTACGTGGCACCCTACGTTTTTATATTTTATAAAATGTTCGGAGCTAATGTGACTAACTTACTTGTATTTTGAGTTTTAGAGCTTCAATTAATACATAATAATATTATATTTATCCTTTTTAGGCGTCTTTTTGTATCGGGGTTTTTGGAATTTTTAATTATTTTTTTTCTGCTTTTTAAAATTATTTTAGTTTTTCCTATTTTGTACTTAATTAATCCAAGAATACACTAATTTCACTTGTTCAGATTTTTACTATCAATATTGTATAAAAACCAGCACCAATAAAAGCTCCATATCTTGGAGATGACTACTTCTATTTCTACCAAACATAGCTAAGAACCATCTCGACCAACCAAGCTTTCAATAAAAAAAACCGCATTCAAATCCGTGTACGCGTTTGGCTGCCAACTTATAACACCGTCTTTGGTCGGAGGTTAAAAAATAACAGTTACACTAATAACAAATCATATTAATACTCAGTTGTACTCTCTCTTGTACCTTGACTTTTCTTGTACTCTTGTACCCTTGTACACTTGACCAATAAACTTTTCTGTCCTTTCGTTATGATTGTTATGTTATGTACTCTTGGCATGTTCAAATCGAATATAGAGCTTAATTATATATGTTTAAGAAAACAAACCAAAACTTAGTTTTTTTATTAAATCTTATTCTTTTTTAGTACTTGTATAAATGTATACTCAATGAAATAAACTCAAATCGTAAAAGTCAAGGAACGCCACAGTCGTGTGAATTAGAAGTCATCAACTATTCTAATTATGAAGTACATTTTACACATACATTTAAGCATTTTAAAATTAAGAGTTATTGTATCGTTATGTATTGTAATCTGATTTCTTTATATCTTGTGAAAAATCCTACGCTTATAGAACCTTGTTGTGTCTTTGGTTTTGTATGTTCCACAATATAAAATGAGTGTAATTAACGCATACCTTAAGACATCCATCATACATGAATAAATATTTAAAAACAGAAATCATAGATAGAGAGACTTGCAATTGTTAGTTATATGTTTGGTAAGTATTATTATTACGTTCGATTGCACTTTAGTAATAATAAGAATATGTTCTCTTTATTTTTCACCAACAGAAAAGAAGGATAAGGTTCTTTTAAATTTCAAAATGACCGGTTTAACAGATGTTGCAGATCCCCAATACAATTATTGTTGTTATGTGAAAGTAATCAAATAAAAGGCAATAAAACGAAATAATTTTATCTATCGAGACCCTCAAGTCTTATACTGCCTTTACTTATCTCGTAGTATTAAATAAATTAGTAGTAAAGTAAGGCAATTCCGAACTTTGCAAGTACTTGAGATGCTTTAATGGTTTCCTCCTGGAAGTTTTTACGAAGTAAACTTATTATAACACAACACAAAAATAATACTAATAATAGGTATCGGAAAGTTTTCTTTACTGTTTCATTCTCTTGATCAAGTAGTGGCATAGGTATCACAATAAAAAAATATTTAAACTTTAGTCTGTCAACTCAACAAAAAAAAACAAAATTGAATAAAAATTAGCTATTAAATGTCGACTTTTAATAGCTAATTTTTATTCAATTTATCAATTGTGATGTTAAGGAAAATATGTTATCTATTTCCTCAAACGTCGTCTGTAGTGATTGCACTAGTTGGAAAATGATTCTGCCTATAATTAATATTGTTACTCATTTGATAGCTGAAAATGTAATGGACATTTCTATTGTTGTAACAATATACTTGCATCTTATCTATATTGTATATATTATTATAAATCTCCTAGCTTCATTATTCAGGTGTTAAATAGTCTCCAAAAATTTTATCTGGATTATTTTCAATTTCGAAAGCCTTGCTAATCATTATTGGTATATAACAAGGAACCTTTGCGAGAATTTGGGGTTTATCATCTTCTAATATAGTAATTAGGATTATCTATGAGATTTTCACACATGGCTAACCATGATGAACGCCTATTCTTAATAAATGAGATGTTCTCTATATCTGCTTATACTGTTATACCGAAGATTACCAGTCAAGCTATACCAAAGTTAAAAACTTTTAATTAACATTGTAAAGGAATATTATATAATTTTAATTGGTCTCAAGAATTGGCTTAGTTTTGTAAGAGTTTTTTAAAAAGTTCTTATAAAAACCTTTTTAAAGAGGTTTGCAATTCCATGAGTAAATCCCTGGATTCAAAAATATCCTGATGTTATAGATTTTTACTTTTATTATTAAGAAAAGTAAGGGGCATTTGATATCTAAAAGGCATCACCGCTTTGTATGATGTTTACCCAGGATATTCAATAAGGTCTATTATTTCGAAATATTTTTTTAATATTGCACTCAAACAAAAAAAGAAAACATTTATTAAATAAAGAACGCATTTACAAATTAATAATATGTATGATGTTTAATACAATATTCGATAAGGTCTATTATTTCGAAATATTTTTTTAATATTGCACTCAAACCAAACAAGAACACATTTAAAACTACGCCAGTAAACAGGACTTCTATAAGATACAGGATTTCTATGATTAGATCCACAAAAAACACAAAATACTGCATAGCGTATACTTTTTAAGAATAAGAATAAGCATTGTACGATAAATTACTTATTTTCAATATACTATGCGACATAAAACAAGGTCACTGCCTTGATCTGTCTGTTCTTCTAAACTTTGCAATATATATTGATGTGATTATACAATAAATTCTTACTAATATTTTTTAAATTTATAATTTATGGACAAAAGTTAAAATTTTTAGTAATTAAGTAGGTACTATTCTGATTCTTTGATTTTAGAGAGTTTAGATGGCCAACTATTGATGAACTTTACAATATTCAATAGTATACTCGAGTTTAATAAGTAGGTCTAAAAAGAGATTACAGGAAATTTTATATATTTGGTAAGGGTGACTCCATTTAACCTGTTCCAAATCAACGTCAAAGTTAAAATTCTTTATGAAAAAGAAGTTTTTTACCAAATATTTTTTCACTGTCCAGTTGCTCAGAAATGTTAAAGGCTGAAAAAAGCCAATACAATAACTTAGCAGTCTAATATATTAGAAAGAAACAGATAATTTGAGGTTAATTAAAACTAATTATTATAAAATATTAATATTTCTTAATAGTTATAACATGATATATTCTTTAATTTACTAGGCCCCATTGCAAAGTTACCAGCCTAGCCCATAGAACACTGGTACTTAAGATTTGTTATGTTGATACACTTGTTGAAACCGTAATGAATAATATTTTCGATAATTGTTATCCAAGTTGACAGTGATATATTTTCATTACACAACTGTTTTTTTCAGATGTAATTTATTATTATGTTGGTAAGTAGGACAGTTCATACACAATGCTAAACTTAAGGCAAAGCTTAAAGACTAAGGTGATCATCTCACGCGACTGTTAAGGATTAACACTAAGAACTTTTATGCATCGCAATTTTAATGCATCGCAAAGGTTTAGTTAATGTAACGTAATATTATATGAAGTTATATTTTAATATTATTTGTAAGGGCATGAGACGTATTTAATAAAATGTAGATTATATCATGTTTTTTTTAATCCGCAAACAAATTGTTGAAATATACATTTCATACTTCTACTTCAACTTTATAACTTACCGGTAATAAATTGGACATTTTAACTATGGATTAAAACTGGATAACGTGTTATGTAAAATATTTTATAAATAAAACATGTTTGTTAGTTTAGACTCTAGCACCTATTTCAATCTGAAGTGAGTTGAGTGAAAATTTGACTATTGAAGTTAGTTGCCGTTAACAGTTAAATTAAAAATGCATTTGTCGGCGATGCATTAAAATTTCCTATCTATTCTCCGCTCCGTACATAAAAGCTCGTATGTCACATTTCTATCATTTATGTAGTGTGCCTATGGTGAAAGTTATGTTAATTATCTAATAAGTGTATATAATAATCTAATCACATATAAGAAGTTATAGAGTTTATAACAGAAATTCCATTCAATTCATTCATTCGTTCATTCAATTCATCTAAATGGTTTTTAACTGTTAATTGTATCTGCGTAAAGCTCATCATTCACTTATAACATAGTATTCACGTTCATCAAACTAATTTATAGCTACATCGTTAAAAAGACACATGGCTACAACTTGGCTGAATTAACAGAAGTATTGGTTTGGAGTTATATTTAATGTATATCGCTACCAGTGTGATCAATCTTTTTATGCTATAGTTTAAATGAAATTACAAGATTTGTTTATCTATTTACATACTTAACATTTTAAGCTCATTTATCATACCCAGCATTCATCAGCATTATTTATAACATTCAGTGTATTTATGACTCAATGGATAATCTATACATATAATAAAATTGTCTTTATCCATTTCTGTTCATGGAATATATTTAAAACAAAACATCATACCTTTATGTAAGCAAGAGAACCCAAAACAATATTTTTTCATATTGTCGGTTCGTCTGTATGTCTGTATGTTTGTGCACGCTAATCTCAACAAATAAAGAAGTTAATAATCTTATTGTCGTACCATTGCTGCTTATCAGTTTGAAGGTTTATAGTTTTTACATACGTTGGTAAGTATAAAGGGTACGTTTTATAAAAATCGAAATTTATGCGTACCAAGTCGCAGGCACAGCTGGTTTATAATATATTTGAAGATTTTAATCTTTAATTGGAAGGTCAAAAATACAATTCCCGATTAAATCAGTGACTTCTTGAATCCTAAGTATATATTAACATATATAACAACGAAAAATAATAAGTAAATGAAATAAAAAATCTTATAATACTAGTAATATGATGTAAACTTTCATTCAGTCAGTACCACAGTAGCAGATAGCAGTAGACGTGCGTTGTCAGTCACTGTCAGTAAGTACAATTACAGTACTGTCTGGAAATATTACGAAATCTAATAAACATTATGTCAATATATAGTAATTCACCACTTTATTTATAGGAATTGTTTTTCCTGTATGTGTTTTGAATATAAAGAATCCTCAACCTCAAAGTCGATGCTGATAAGAGAAAGTATAAGATCTGAGACCGTGAAGTTCGTCTATTTCACGTCGCCGAAAGAACTTTATCGCTACGCTTGAGAGAATACGTGAGATGAATATCAGACAGAAAGGTTCCCTTTTTTTTCGTGTTTAGTAATTAAAATATTCTATACATTTTTATTTTCTCTTTTATTTTTTATATTATTTGAATAATCTATTATAATACATTTGTAAAACATTTCGGATCTGAAACATTTAAAGACAAGAACAAAAACCGAATCAACATTCTTTTAGAAAATAAAAAATGTTTGCTTATAAACTTTATTCAGATTAAAAAAAATAAGCTGGATATAAACTATATTCGCTTCGTAATTTTGTTGTGAAAAAACAATAAGAAATAAAAAAAATCCACTAAACAAAAAAAAAGTCTAACTAATAAAGTGTGCACTAGTCCTGAGGCATACATGCGCATGGTATATTTTTTTCCATACGCCTAGAATTGCCTGTTCTTTGATGGCAGTTTAATTAAGAACTCGTCTTATAAAAAGGTTAGGACTTTATATGTAAATTATGTACTTTTAAATATTAATGGACCGGCGTATAACTGCTTTGGACTTATAGTTTTCAACTTGTTTTTTAACTTTTCGTTTGGAATATTGTTCTTCTAAATTATAAGAGCTATATAACACTTACAAATTTTTTTCCATATTCAAGATTTTGTTAAATATACAAAATCTGTATTCAATAAAACAGATTACGTGATTTAATAATAATTTGGATTATATAAACAGAAAAGCAGATCATGTTTTATGTTGAATTATTTTTCAATAATATCTAAAATTAAATAGGATTATATATATAATCAAATTTGTTAACTTTTTATTTAAATAAAGATATGATTTATAATGATATAATAAATCATCTTTGTTTTATCGTATCTACACAGTCAACGCCCTCATACATCTATGTCAGCGAGCGAAGATTTGTGGTTTATCATATAAGGTAATGGTTGGGGTCGGCTACCATGTGTTGTTCTCAGCCGACATTGTCGCTTGATTAATATTGATATCCCAAGGGATACGATTCATAAATTTGAGTATTTCTTTCTAAGATAATAATTTCGGTTATATTTTTCTCTAATTATTTTGTTCCAAAAATTGTCTACTTGGTTGTATTAAGTTATATTAGAAATTTCTTAAAGATGATTCACAATGAAAATTGTGATACACATAAATAAATAACAAAAGATCTTTTAAAAGTTATTAACTCTAATTTGCAAAATAATTATTATTAGGTCTTTATAACAATAAAGACCTAATATTTCGCATGTAAGTACGCAATTGACAACCAAGTACTTAGTAATTATTGCAAACCAATTTAGGTAATTTAGGTATTAGGTAACTGTATAATAGGGTGTTATTAATAAATTAATTAATTAATAAGCTTCGCTAATAAGCAATACTTTTTAAATAATTATGAAAAAATATATTATAATAATAGGTACTGGAATATTAAAACCTTTAATATACCATTTTTTGAGTAGGGCTTATCATATTTCAATATTTAGGTGTAATAATAAAGCTGATTTCCGTTTAAAATCTTCCGTTTAAACACTTTTTTTTTAATTATAACTATAAAAATTATAAGACATGCGTACAGCCGTTTTTCCATCTAAACCTCGTATAATATTGTGAATTTATTTACTAAAAACTATAATGCATCAGCTTTCTCTCAACAACCTGGTTTAAATAATTAACTTGCGTTATATAGAAGATTTTAATTAAGTAAACGTCCTTTGACAATTGTTAAGTGAGGGTAATTACCCTCTCAGATAATTCACGACGAATTAAATTTTGTTTTTTTCTGCCAGAGATATATTTCTCTAGGTTTTATTATTTCTATTAATACTTCCATTCCAACTGTCACAAGTCTGTTGAAATATTTATAACTAGAAATTTAAAAAAAAATGCCATTTCTATTTTCGTTATGAGTTTTGTTATTATTATTATTGCCTAAAGCTTCAATATTTATGACATTCATAATTACATTATATATAAAATACTATACTTCAGAAATACGTTTCGATAGCAACGATTTAAGAATATTAATATTAGCTCGCTGGTTGATTAGTAATCATTATTTAAAATTTGATGAACATCTCTATGAATTTCCAAATTATATAGTTTTTTTATATCCATGTACATTGCTTTTCTGACACCCTACACTATTATATTCCATTACAATACCGATTTTGATCCATTATCGCTATTTGGAGGGCTGAGTCATTCACGTCCTTAGGTTATGTGAACACGTGGCCCCAGGGTGGTTGCTCTTCTTCAATTCTGGTGGTAGGTTTTGGTGGTAGGTAGGCAGCTTGTCACCACCTGTAGGTCTAATTTATGTCTGTTTTCCAGCACAAGTTTGAAGGAGCTAAGAAAAATCTAGGTCGGATCAATAAGTGCAACTACTAGACAAAAAGGCCTACTTTTTAACATACAAAGTTTTAGCACGGAGTAAATGGCATTTAGGCATTGAACTTAGTTGGATCCTATGCACTGGGCACCGCTGAAGGACCTTTGACAGTTGGAGGCCCAAGAAAAGTAAGAATTTTCTTTTTTAAAATACCATATTAATTGAAAAATGATTTTTAAGAAAATAAAGATATCAGTTGACGCCTGATGGTATGACTTAAACTTGTATAGAGGTTTATTTGACTAAGTAAATAATTGTAATATTGGATTCTGATTTGATTAAAAGTAGTGAATATATTAATCGTCTTCCAGCTAAAAAAGGGCAGTGTATGTGATCGAGAGAATAAGTTGTGTAACAGAACTAGTATTATAAAGTGAAACAGTGGTAGTGAAGAGTTCAAGTAATAAACAGTTTAGTGTGTTTGTGAGCAGTGTTTTAAAGAATAGAACTGTCATTGGTGATTCTTTGCAGTAAAAGAGTTCTAATATTTACTTAGAGGAATTTTCAAGTTATAAAATACAAAAAGTAAATACATTAAAAAATATGTATTAACATAAAAAAAAAATCCCCCCTCTTAAGAGCCACCCAGCCTGACCCACCCAATCCCCCGGTGACGCTGTAATAGCCAACAGAGCTAACAGCATAGACAGAAAAAAAAAAACTTAAAAATGAAAATATTTATAATGTAATAAACGTATCAATCTTAGCAGTGGCTAAATTGTTAGGCTAACTCACTAGTTAAGACCAAACTACACATTATTTACATTAATGAATTTGTATTGGAATTTGGAGTAATTGTTGAACCGTGAAATACCTATACCGCGCTAGTGGTAAGGTAAGCTATTTCATTACTATGTATAATAGTGCATTGAATTAAATTATCATTTAAAAATAAATTTAAAATTTCAATAAAAATATAAATTTTTCCTATATTCTCATAATTTCTAATGTTCCATGAGTATAAATAACGAAATACGAAAGAAGAATTCATTAAATCTCTGCACTAAAAGGAGAACTTAATTTAGATTAGTTGGCTACTATCTCCCATCCATCTGCGGTTAATCTTTGTAAGCTGTACAAATCACTATGCAAGAACTCGAAATACTTTAGTCTGTTAAATTGCTGGTTAATTATTTCTTAACTACTGTGATGTAGAATATTATATCTCTGTTTTTTTCTGGCTGTTGTTACACAGATCGAAACTTATCTAAATTTCCCGCCTACAATTATCATAAGCTAATTATCGCAAGGTACCATTTTTTTTGCAAATGTCGATTATGAAATGTCCTACCATAAAATTGATAATATTGCCAACTTTAATTGATTTCCGCTACTTTAAGGTTTTTAGTTCAAAACTTGACATATATATATATCTTTATATATATATTTCTTGTGTGCGTGTGTATGTCACTGAACTCCTCCTAAACGACTAGACCGATTTTTATGAAATTCTCTGTGTGTGTTCAAGGGGACTTGAGAATTGTTTAGATTCACAATTTGGTCTACTGGAAAATGGTTTTTTGATTAATTTTTAATGTGTAAGTAGGTGGTGTTTTTGGAATATTTCACATTGGTTCCGACGGACTGCGTTACCATGGCAATGTCAAATATTAAATAATATTATATATTAATTATAGTCTGCCCTGACAGTTGGCGTTGCGATAGAAATAAGAAAAATATTTTAGTACTAGCGGCCCGATACGTGCTTCGCTACGTAAAAAGTGAAATTAAAAAAAAAATATTGGAACAAATTCATTTATTGAAACAAAAAATCTTTATTTACATATTCATACGGTATCGATTGATCGAATTATGATAAATGTACATGTAACACGTTAGACATTGTGATAACTTTTTAATATTTTTTTTTTAAATTTGATTTTTTTTAATTAAAGATGCGTGTACAAGACAACGTCTGTCGGATCCGCTAGTGTGTGTATACATTTGTGTATTTCTTTAACAATATAAGCTATTAATTGTGGTATATACCAGTCTATTTAAGTTTACAGAGGGCAGTTATTTTTTTTCTTATACATTTTACCTGTAAGTACCTCTATAAACTATATAGTACCTATTACGTGCCTGACTTAAATTTAAATAACTTTTTTATTTCCTAACCGATTTATATTAAATAAATATTATGTGAAGACTACTACAATATTAGTATTCGTCTTCGTCTTCGTCCAAATTGGTTAAGCCGTTTCAGAGATTAGCGTGCACAAACATACAGACATATAAATTTACAGGCATACAGACAAACAGACAAAATGAAAAATCATTGTTTTTGAGTTCTCTTGTTTAAATAAAGGCCTCCCTTTATGTTTTTTTTTGAATATTCCAAGTACAGAAATCGATCAGTGATAAATTTATTATATGTATAGATACTCAAAATGCTGGATTGCCATCCGGTGTTTTAAATCTTTAATATTCTGTAACGCGGTGTTAAGATATTACCCGATGTATTGGAGAGCATCTTTACAATTAAACGTGTTAGTGTTTACTCCGTGTTTTATTTCTGGCCAAGGTAGTTTAGAGTTTAATAAAGCATCTTTATAAATACATTATGGTCGGTGCAACTTGGAAAATGAACAAATAAAAGCAGGGCTCAAATCTATCGCTGACTGAAACTTTTAAATACCCAGTAAATTTAACTCACACAGAAATATGTCATGATTCTTTTTAATCGGATAGGATCTATTAAGTAATGGAATACACCGAAGACTATAAATTCAATTAGTTCCTTATGAATAATGTGAGCCTTAGTTAGGATTTCAGTCAGCTAGGATTTTAACTTATAAATAGCATGATCTTATTTTATTCATTCAATTCTATTTACAACGTTTTGTTTTGTACTTGCAGAGTGGTTAAATGTTTCAATACAAATGGTCTATAATTTATTTTAAGTTCTATCTTGGAAGCCAGTGCGACTAAAGAAGTCGGACGTGAGCTAGAGTTAACTTTTAATTGAACACATTTTTGTAAAATAATATTTCTATCTCAAAATATCTCCCACATACAATTATAATATTCATTTATTGAAGTATATACGATGTACTATAAATAATGTTTTATTGCTAGTCAATTTGATAACGAAACAAACATGAGTTAAAACCACAAACCCTATTACTATAATTAGTAGAGAACGGTCGAATAATATTATGTATTCGCAACATTTTAGATTAATTAATAATGTATGGATGATATAAGTGTTCAATTTATGTTATCATAATAATAGGAAGGTCTATACGTGTTTATTTGATAATCAAACCTAGCCGTACTAATAAGGCATTTTCTAATAATATGATATGTTTTTTTATTATTTTAACTACGATGATTGTAATGTCATTTTATAAATATGAATATATAATAATGAATATTTATAATTATATATAGTTTCATTCCCATGGAAATACTTTTCTTTGAAACTTCTTCTTCTCAATACAATCTAAAGAAAAGTAAGAGTAAAAAATGAATTCTTTTTGAAATAGAAACTGTCGTTTAATCAATAATGTGTGATTAATTCTGAGAAGTGTAATTTGTTAAGTAAACAATAAGAAACTATTAAGTTAGTTCACAGAAAGTAAGTTACAGGCATTGATCAATTGTTTCAAAGAGAAAGAGTTACATTTTCCTTCTTACCAAAACTTTTTGTTTAAGGATTCAATTAAGTAAGGATTCGTAACGATATTGATTTGTATTTACTCAATAAAAACAACTCTATAATATAAAACGACCTTAATATTTCTTCACTTTTTTAAGAATGAGAGCAGTTTTATTTTAAACATACACACATTCAGTTATATTTTACAGCGTTAAAAGCAACCTTTATTATTTATCGGACAGTTTTAAACGAACATCCGGCATTATATTATTGTATAAAAGTTTAAATTTTTAGAAAGCTTTTAGAAAGAAAGAAATATTTTAAAAATAATATCGATCCTAAAACGCTTTCATTTATAGAATTAAGTTTTTATGAACACTTCATGTTTGAAACTCGAACCTATTCCATCATTCCCTTACTAAACATTTCCTCAAAGTTTAATTAAATATGCCACTTGTATAATTACCATATTTTTTTCTGTACTTAAATACCACATGAAATTCATTGACCAAATGAGATTCTGAAAATATAAAATATCAGGTAAACTGCAGCATAACTTCTACAGAAAAAAAATATAAAAAAATAAAGCGATTTAGACTTATGACGTGTTTCATGTGAATGTTTGTCAATTTTTTTATTACAGGAATTATTGAAATAAACAAAAACACGAGTGAGAAGCATATATATCATTTTCACGTCAAACTAAGCTCTTAGTTTAAACGAACAAACGAGCTTTATATATCAAATATTAGACATATCTAATCCGATATACAATTTCAATCCACTGCTAAATAAATTCCAATAAGTTCTTTGTAAATATTAAATGTATTATTTAATTTAAACTTTCAACAACTTTTATCATTAAAATATTGTCAATTTAGAACTGCTGTTTAATAATAATTAGTTGTCTTTATTAGCATATAATAAATAATATATAACAATGTTAACAGCATTTAGTGTGAATTTAAATAAACTCAACATAGCCCACGTTTTATTAACCCTAAGTGAGATGAATTGGTGAATTATCATTTTGAGCTACTATAATGAAGTACTTCCATTAATCTTAATACATTTTCATACAACCATATTATTTATGTGCATTTTCGAAATATCATACGTGGTCGAAATGAACAGGTTTTAATTGATTGATAGTATTATGTTTACAGTATACACTTAAATACCACCTGTTTAAAACCTCCTGAATAGTATCTTCAGATGAAATATCTAACTGAGTAATTTTGTGTTTCGTAGACGGAACAATAAGAAATCCAAAATCTTGTAAATAATTATCGTCATAATAGCATTTCTATGAACTACTGTTGTGACTTCCTAACATATCAGTTGCTAAATATAATACTCTTATTAAAAAATGTTTAATATTTTTCACTAAATGAAATTTGTCTTGAGTTAACTTTTAGGTCTTGATGAAATATCTCATTACTGCAACTAAAGTATTTCGAGGGTCTAAAAAGGTAGAATTTCAATAAGTAGCTTTGTCAAAATTCTTTCCAAATACTCATTGATTTTGTTAAGATATAAAACGATCCCGAATTTTAAATTATCGTCATATCTTATTACCACAAAAACTCTGTGTGCAAGATATTGATTGCTTTAGAATTTTAACAACATAATTATACAATGTTAAACCGTTTAAAAATTTAAGATAAAACTATATTCTTTTTCTTGTCTATAGTAATCGAAGTTTTGTTAATATTTTTACAATAAGAATAGAAAGTAATAGACCTAGAAGTATGTTTATATACCTACCTTCTATCTAGCAAAATTGTCATTTATTTTAGATTTCAGGAAATAGGATTTAGAATTAAATATTTTTATTTCATTCATTTTGTAAGTTACAGAAATGTGGTCATAAAATATCAAAGCTTATTTCAAGAGCAAGCATCATAACTCTAAGCTAAAAAAGTTATCAAATGTCACTAAATAATACTTAATGATATAATTTAAAACAATAAAGTTTTATAAATATATCAATAAGCTTATTTTATACTAAATATTATTATATATTATACTAAATAATCGGAACAAAGTAATTGAAGGATTTAAATCCACATATTATTAAAATCAATAAGGTTTCAAATAAAACAGGCCATAAAAAAAAGTTTTTACTAACCGAACACTTAATTTTTTTTTCTGCGTTATAGTCTCGTAATGTATGGCAATTGTAAACTTTTTAAGTACTTTAGAAGCGTTATGGATTCCTCCTGCAAATTTACGAAGTAGACTTTATTCATTACAAACAAAATAACCGCCTTCAAGCAATACATCACAGCTGTGAACAAAATAACTGAATATTTAAATAGGTTTGTGATTCACGAAAACTTTGTTGTAATGTAATTGTACATTGCGTGTATTGTTCATTCAACATTACGTTCCCGAGTCGGTACCCTCCGTAACATATACTTACACAATCTTTTAATTCCATAAAATAATTAGTTGTTGTATTATTACCGTCTGTAAGGATTGTTTAATTTAAATCTTCTGTATATAATTGAATATAGAAAAGAATATAAATATATTTTTTATAATAAGATTGAATGCCATCTAGAAGTTACCTGGGAATCCTCTATACCTGAAAAGAGCAAAAGGCTTGTCCATTGATGATTAAGCGTTTCCTTTTATTTCAACATCAGAATCAATCAAGATTAAAATCTTTACAAACCACATTAAGTATAATCGTCTATTATATAATTTTGTAAAAAGTGTTGATATTGGCTATATTTACAATTTTCATATCAGATCTAAATAAATAATACTGTTTTTATAGACAAATTATAACAGGTGAGAATCGAGTACACAACTCTTTACAGCTTCCTTTACTTTACTTTAGAAGAATTTTTTTATGATTAAATATAATTTGCCGTACTATATAGATCAGACTACAGGGCTATGAAAGGAATAGATGAAAAACAACAGCATGTAGATGAAATACGAATGTTGAGATGAGATGGTTATGTGACGAGAATGGTTAAGAAATGTGTATTTATGTGGCTCGGTGAGTACCTGCACAAGATCGCACGCAGAGAGGCGGCCCCCTCCTGCCACCACTGTGACGAGCCCGTGGACACGGCTCGTCACACCTTGGCGGAGTGCGCAGCCTGGGACCGTCAGCGTACTGAGCTGACGGCCGTGGTTGGCAGCGACCTCTCGTTGCCGAGCGTTGTTTCCGCGATGCTCGACGACGAGAGGTCCTGGGTCGCTATGGCCTCCTTCTGCGAGCAAGTCATTGCCGCGAAGGAGGCCGCGGAGCGGGTCAGAGAGGCAGCCTCCTCTGAACCGCTCCGCAGGGGTAGGCTGGGTCGAAGGAGGCGGGATTACGCCCGCAGCCTCCTTCTCCAGCTGTAGTGCCTGGACGGGAGAGGGGGGTGACCTCTCCCGCCCGTTATAGGCCTACAAGGTGAGGGTGTCCCTAAGTTGATCGGGGCCCCTCGCAGGGGGTTCCGCCGGGGCGTCACGGTGAGTGCGAAAGCGATCCCGTGGCGCCCCACTAAGGCGATGAGGTCAACCGTTGGTTTTTTAGTGGGTAGCCTTAAAAATGGCAGCGTCCTCTATGCTGCCGGGTAGTCCCACATACCCCCTCGGTCATCACCTTCCTGGCCGCAGGGATGATGCGTAACGCATTTTTCCAACGATAAAAAAAAAAAAAAAAAATGTGTATTTATGTGGCAGATTTTACTTAAGACATTTATTTGTATTTGACTTCTCTGATACTAACCTATTATTTTAGACAGCCACTTATTATAATGATCAATTTGTGTTCAAATAGTCCTTAAGCAAAGTTAATATTATTCATTCAGCAACGACGATTACAAACTTGAAACATCAATTTATCGAATAGTACTTTTATATCCAGACTGCTACGTAAACAATTTTTATTTAACATAAGAAAATTCCTTATTCTGCTCAAAAACACATTCTTTGTGAACTGGTTATTTTAGAATATTCGTCCCATAAAGAAATTAAAAATTTATGATATGTTCATAAATACGTTTTTTTATAATATTCTGTATCCATCACATTAGTGATTGCTTAAATAATAAACATTTGTATATATTTTTATTGTTTCAAAAATATTTGTTCTCTGTATTAAATAAACGACTGTAGATTTTGAAGGCCTATAATAATACTAGTGGTATTTTTTTAAGCATTGTTATTTCATGAGACCAAAACTTTTATCAACAAATAAAGGATTTTATTTTTATTTCGTTTGTCGCGAATCAATCATCAATCAATTGCCGCATCCAATAAATTTAAGAAAAAAACGTTTCTAAAAAAATTTTTCAGAACATCATTTTGGGTGGTAGAGAAATAAAAACGTCACTTCCTTTATCATTGTCTACTATTACGTGTCTGCAATAAAAAGAAACCAGTAATTCTTTTCGCCAAAGATTTAATTACATTAGTAATAATTAAATACTAAGGCACTATCGCATACCAGCAATTATTTTGAAAGTGCTTTATTTGGTATCAATGAACTACGAGAGAATGTATTAACATCGTGTTAACTAAATTGTGATTTAGTTAACAGGATGTTAATACATTCTCTTGTGTGCAATTGGAACAAGTTTGTATTTTCTTTAGGAGTCTATGAAGCTGCTGATAACCATCCATATTAAGATATTTACAAGTTAATGTTGAAAACATGTCTCGTAAAAAACATAAAAAACATCAGTTCCTATAAATTAACAATATACATTTTAGATCTGTGTTATTTTTTTTTGGTGTTATTTTTTTTATTTTAAGTTATTTTATTTATCTATACAACAGATACTGTAGGTATCGTTTCAACAATAAAGGACACAATAAAGTCAAAATGACTTAATTGATTAGCTCAAACAATATTTACGTCAGAGATCAGTGTTTAATCCAGCGCTGCTTTAGTTTAATTATTAATATCAAATGAACAAAAATTGGGTTTGGTATTATTTTTTAATAACAAAAAAAACTCTTGGTTTCAGTTTCGGCTGAAAATCTATCCACACTTAGAAAACGAATGTTACTTTTCAGATACGAAAACGTGTTATTTTGCTACCGGACGATAACCCTACGGTTAAACAGATTCGTAAGGGTTTGATAGACAAGGATCTAATGACATGGTGGAGTGAAAAAGTATAAACTGTGTTACGAGAAAATAAGAATATGTTCAAAGAGTAACATAATATCAGCTTGAGAAATTAAAGTATGAGCTAAAAGAGAGGTAGCACTATTCAAAGCTCATAGTAAACATCATAAATTGTATCACACATTACGTACACTTAATTGCACTAGAACTATCTAATTTAGTAGATTTGATACATCTACTAAATACTGGTAATAAATACTACCTAATGGTAGACCTAATGAAAAAGAGAAAAATAACGAGGAATGTTTCGCATGTCAGATGTATAAAAAATAAATCTTCAGAAGCAAAGTGATATTGTGAGTTCCCGACTAAAATATTTAAAAAGATTTTAAGATCTATCTATAAGAACGTACTACAAAGGTAGTTAATTATCTGGTTATCATACTCGGGACTGATTAAACGCTATATAAAGTCGGTCATGTTATGTTAGTAGAAGCAGGAAGAGTAGCGAGGTCCTAACCAAACCACTTAATACCGGTTTAATTTAAGCCCAAAAGACTGACAAAGATTAATCACAAGAGGATAAAAATCTTGTGATTTTCTTCGGCTGAAAATATATTTGGAACTATTATTTTATTTTCATTTATCCAAAGTTGGACATATTTTACACACCGCCTTATTTATTAATGCTTTTAAACTACTGCGAATTGTACGCCTTTAAAAATAAGATATCGGATCTATTGTGCATATTACAGATTAAATAATACATATTAAAGATTAAATACTTTTTATTTACCGACGCCTTGGTCGAATATCTTCAACTGTGGTCACGTGATGATGTCAGTTTAGAGGCATGTTTGTGAGGCAACTACCCTGGCTTGTTCTTCGTATATTTTTATTTATATATAACTTTAACTTTAAATATTCATTCACAAATTTTTAGAATACTTACCTCAAATGGAATGGAATTACTTCATCGGTTTATCTTGTTGGTATTGTTTCATTAAAAGGTTGAAACACCATTAATTGTTTCTGTCATAAGTTTGTGTAAGTTTATTCTCAAGCACTCTGTGAAAACGCCAAAGTCATTAATATAAAATAAAAACTTGTAACAAATTAGAATCCTTATTTCATTGGAATATGCACAACACGCAGTATACATTCCTTTAATGTGAATTATTTAATAAACCAACATTAATTTTAGTTTTCCATAATTAAGGACATTGTTATAATCATACTGCTTATGTACTGCACCGAATAAAGAGAGAAGGCTGGCTTCGCTATAGGGTTCTGATCTCTGAATATAAATTTTAGCCCAATACTAAAAAACATACTATAACTCGAGACGAAAAATAGAAAAGGCAGATTTTATATAATTTTACCCTCATTTTATTTGGGCCGAGAGCCGTTTTGTTTCCGTGCCAAGGTATTATGTGCCGAGTGATAGTAAACCCAATGATAACAATAAAGGTATATATCAAGTAAAATGCCTCCTAAACTGTAAAATAGCTTTCGAACCCCCCCGCCCTAAACGTGATATACCCCAATGTGCCAAATGTCAACAGTACGGACACACAAAGACTTATTGCCATCGAAACCCTAAATGCATTAAATGCGCAGGCGATCATCTCTCAAAAGACTGTCCTCGAAAGACACGTTCCGATCAAGTAAAATGTGTCCTCTGCGATGGCGACCACCCATCCAACTACAAGGGTTGTCAAGTGTACAGACAACTTCAGAAACTTAGACTACCTGACAAACCCGTAAAAGCAAAAAAACGTCAGCTGCCATAACCCGAATCTTCTAAACAAACTGAACAGATAATACGGCCTCCGAAACATCAAACTCAAAGAACATATAGTGATATCCTAATTCGAAAAGCTAACGTACCTGACGAACAAGAAAAGACTATACATATAAATTCTGACAGAAACGACATTCAGGAATTAATTATTATGATGAAGCAAATGATGCAACAACTTACTACTATGACAAACCTAATTATATCTCTCACAATGAAATTGACAAATTCGATTCCCTAAAAATTGTAATCTGGAATGCCAACGGGCTGTCACAACACAAACTTGAGGTGAAAGCATTTTTAAAATTACACCAAGTCGACATACTCCTGATATCAGAGACTCTCTTCACTAAAAGAAGTCATTTCAATTTAGATTCTTACAAATTTTACCATACGACGCATTCTGCTGGAAGTGCACGAGGAGGTAGCGGCATACTAATAAAAAACAATAATAAACATCATGAGACTGCTAACTATTGCACATATGAAATACAATCTACAAACATCGTGATTGACGACTGGGCTGGACCACTAACCATTTCAGCGGTATATAGCCCCCCAAAACATAAGATAAAACAAGATGATTATGAGACATTCTTCACCTCCTTGGGACAGCGATTTGTGGCTGGAGGTGACTACAACGCCAAACATACATTCTGGGGCTCACGTATAATAACTCCGAAGGGTCGACAGTTACTCAGAGCTGTTGAAAATTTTAACCTCTCTTGTATATCTCCTGGCGAACCAACTTATTAGTCTACTGATGTGACTAAGAAGCCCAAACTTCTAAACTTCTTAGTAATAAAAGGTATAGGTAGCTCATACTTCACATGTAAATGTATACCTGAACTCTATTCTGATCACTCTCCAGTTGAAATATTGTTAAAGAGAAATATAACACAAAATACAAACACACCCCGCCTACACAATAGAAAAACAGACTGGAACTGGTTCCGAAAGACAATATCAACATCTCTCAACATGAACTTACCACTCAAAACATCTGAAGATATAGAAGAAGCCATTGAACACTCCAATTATTGTATTCAGCAATCTGCTTGGCTCGCTACTCCTGAAACCCCAAATAAAATACCCAACGCACAAAGATACCCTGTCAATATTAGAGAAATGGTCGCAAAGAAGCGAAAAGATCGTAAGCTGTGGCAGCAAACTCGTTTCCCTAATGACAAGGCTCGCTTTAATTTACTGGTCTCTCAGCTGAGAAAATTGTTGACGGATGACCGAAATCAAAATATCCAGGCATACCTTAAATATTTAGATCCCACTGCTGCGACCGACTACTCTTTGTGGAAGGCGACTAAGAAACTCAAGCGTTCTGTGACATCCCAAACTCCTGTGCGCAAAATAGATAACAGCTGGGCGACTTAAGACTCTGATAAAGCTCAAACATTTGCTGATCATCTCCAAATTGTATTCCTGCCTAATGTTGATAAAGATTCTACTCAAACAGAATCTGTTTCGAATTTTTTGAACGAAACACATCAGTTAGAATTGCCTCTTAATAGTTTCTCTAAATGTGAAGTAGAACAAGCAATTCAAAAACTTGATCTAAACAAAGCTCCTGGGTATGATTTGATAACTGCTAAAATCTTAAGGGAATGGCCTGACAACGGTATGCTCTACCCAACCGACGAAAACATCGTCCTTCGACGCAAACAATAAAAACATTAGTATAAGAAATTGGCCCTGACCCCATGTGTGGGCACATGGGATGTCCAGGACCAGCCCGGAGTTTGATTGTGGGAAGCATTGTGCAATGCTCACTCCACAATTACCTGTCAGCGAAGAAACGGCGCGGAGATCCTGCGGGAGACGACATCCGGATGCAGGCCGCATGGTACCCATGCGGCCCCAGCATGGCGAGGCGACGTGACGCATGAAAAGAAGAAAACATAGTATTAGTCATAGTATAGTATGGAAAAAAAAAAAAAAAAAAAAAAAAAAAAAAATAATAATAATAATAATTTACCCTTGTCCGTGTGGTCCTCTGGAACACCTGAAAAGAAAGGAAAAGTAATAAGAAAGCATAATAAAAGATAAGAAATTAGAAATAGGAAGTATACATGTATAGTAGTTAAGTATATTCTTGAATAGTTGAGTCAGTATGTTGTCGTACTATGAGTCCTACCTGTCAGCTGGCAACTCTAATGATAAGTACCTAGTAAAATAAGTACTGTCAAAATTTTGTAATGTTCCTGCGAACTCTGTTAAATTTTCTGTAACATATTTTCGTTGTGATTGTCTCTATATATATGCGAAATGTAAATAATTAGTTTATTGTCCTAAAGAATTTGGAAAACACACAAATGTTTATATAATCCAGCAACAAATTAAGACAATTGGGCAATCTATTTTAAAACTTTAACTCTAAACTCTAGCTATGTATCTCCTAACATCCTATGTATCTCCATCTATACCTTTATGAAACTAATTGAGAAAACAACTTTTGTCTACTCACGCAAAATTGCAACTGTCCTACAGCAGCAATAGCACAAATATAAATAAAAACAAAAAATAAAATAAAACCTACATGTAAAATATCATACTTAAAAATAATACATCATACAACTATAGCTTAATTAAAATTGTTAAAGGTTAAATAAAAACAATTGTAATTCTGTAATTGTCATATTGTAATTAGTTACTGAAAAGTATACAAAGTAAAATGTAAATATTTTTGATTATATACCGAAAATTAAGATACAACTTTAATGTAAAATATCATACTTCAAATAACACATCATACTATAGCTAAATTAAAATTGAAATTTTAGAATACATTAAAATTTTGTAATTATCAAATTGTAATTAGTAACTGAAAACTATACAGATTATTGTAATGTAAATATTTCTGACTATATACTTGAAAACACAAATTCCATCAACATGTATATATGAACTAAATGAATCCATATGCACAAGATAAGAAACATATTAATATATATATGAGGCAGTTATTTTGCAACGACCGTTAGCATTGAGCATACCGACAACATAGTAAATAAAACATATAAACAAAACTCGAATAAATTAACCAACAAAACTCGGGAAATAAGAGAAAAGTAAACAACTGCCTCATAATATCTCACTTCACACTCATCAACACTCACCTCTGCATAACAAATAAGAATACAGACTGAAAAAATTATTACCGCCTAACACAGATTCCCTCCTCCCATGGGGAAGAAAATAGTCGAACCCAATAAAAAAAAAAAAAAAAAAAAAAAAACGGTATGCTCTTTTTAACTTGTATTTATAACGCAATCCTAAGATTATTATCAGTACCGAGTCATTGGAAAATTGCGTCAATTATTATGGTCCCTAAAACTGGGAAAAGCGCAGAAGATGTAAAATCCTACAGGCCCATTAGTCTGTTGCCAATTCCTTTAAAAATAATGGAAATCCTGTAACTAAACAGGTCGATGCCGATAATAAAAGAAAGAAACCTAATTCCAGACCACCAGTTTGGCTTTAGACGGCAGCATGATACGATAGAGCAAGTACATAGATAAGTTAACAGTATTGATTCAGCCTTTGAACAAAAACACTATTGTACAGCAGTATTTCTAGACATATCCCAGGCTTTTGACCGGGTGTGGCATGACGGGCCCATGTAGGCGTACCACAGGGCAGTGTATTGGGTCCCACTCTGTATATCCTTTATACTGCAGACTTACCTACCTCCGATGTAACTAGAACGGGCACTTTCGCTGATGATACGGCAATTTTATCATCGGATGTACTTCCAGAAAAAGCTACTCAAAAGCTGCAAAGGAGCCTTAACGATGTTGCGAGATGGCTTAGAGATTGGCGTATCAAAGCCAATGAATCTAAATCTGTCCAGGTAACTTTTACAAATCGACGAGACATTTGCCCACCAGTCTGTTTAAATGGAGTTCCAGTCCCACAAAAAGATGGTTGTCTAACTTGACTTGACGCCAATGATGTTTGTCTATCTTGACGCTAATGTGGGTTGTCTATCTTGACGCCAATGCGGGTTGTCTATCTTGACGCTAATGCGGGTTGTCTATCTTGACTTGACGCCAATGCAGGTTGTCTATCTTGACTTGACGCCAGTGCAGGTTGTCTATCTGTTGTCTATCTTGACTTGACGCCCATGCGGGTTGTCTATCTTGACTTGACGCCCATGCGGCTTGTCTATCTTAACTTAACGTCAATGCGAGTTGTCTATCTTGAATTGACACCATAGGATGTCTATATTGACTCTGAAGTTTTGAATGTTGATCTTGACTCTTGTTTGGGATGTCTATCTTGACTCCTATTAGTTGAAACCCATGAAATGACTTTGATTGAGTTATGTTCTATGTAACAGCTTTAGTTGTCATAACTATCGATTTTAGAAATATTCATGATTTTCTTATGTGGTCAGTAAGGCCGAGCAAAGTAACATCTACAGTTGTATATTGTTTGGATTTCAGATACATATGCACACGAGGGCGTGTGACTTGTCAGTATGGCCGTGTCGCAGATCACGATAATTTAACGATAATTAGTAATTCAATTGATATCATTGTAACAGTGGGGTGTGAACGCCGTGACGTATTGAGTCACGTGATCGGAATCGTTTGGAGGGGCACCTGAGACATTTTAAATATCCGAGAGCATCAAGACGAGAGGATTATTGAATAGTGTGAGCCTTAGAGTCCGGACCCCCCAAACGGGACCGGTGGTTCACGAAACTCTGATAATTGTATACCTACTAAGTAATTTGTGATTACCTACATTTAATACAAGTAATTATCATATTGTGGCTGTGTGGTTTAATTGCCAGAGACCTACGCTTCGGATCCTGTACCAGAAGACGTCATCAATACCAAACAAGCCACGAATATACCTCCTAATCTCCGACATATATATATTCAATAACAATAATGTAATATATTACGCTACGACTTATATTTTTTTTATGCATCTGATTCTTGATTATCTTTATATTATTATCACATCATTCACTTTGTCAATTATACTTCATAATCGTCGCTGTCATTAATATTCGCAATATATTAATTATAATTTAAACTAGCAGCATAAACTTTGTACATTTTTTACCAAATATACATTAACGGACGAGTATGAAATTTACTTGTAATAATAATAATGATAATCAAAGAGTTCATTGTCGCCTAACATAATATAAAAAAACATAGATATTTTGTACTAAACTTAAAGTTATGGTCAAAATTCTGCCACAGGGTGACCACTAGTATATTTTACTGAGCATACCATCTGAAAGAAATTTCAGTCATTGTCCTCTTTCTTATGTTTTTTAAAGTTATTGTTTTTGGCCGATTTAACGGCAGGGTCATTACTCTAATAATCCAGGAGACGGCGAGGTTTGAACTCTTTAATTACAGTCAAAGTACACTTTTTTATTATTCTTAAGCAATCAATAAATTTAATAAAATGCATATTTTAAACATCATCTACTCCCGTAAAAAGAGTATTATCTCCACAGATTACTTGTGTCTGCAAATTCAATAGTAATCTATCTATTATATATATATATAGAAGGATGTTTGTATATATGAAATCGATGAATTCAGAAACTATTGGACCGATGATTATGAAAATTGGTATGTATATGTATTTTTCCACGGAGAAGGTTTATATGGTATGCCCATTGATGTAACTCGCCACCAGGCGGCGCTGTCAAATATAGACTTCCGCCCCGTTCATCCGATTGTCATAAAAGTTGGTATGACCATGTATATTTCCTCGAAGAAAACGAATATGCTATGTCCATTAATGTAACTCGCCACCAGGCGGCGCTGTCAAATATCGACTTCCGCCCCGTTCAACCGATTGTCATAAAAATTGGTATGACCATGTATTTTTCCTCGAAGAAAACGAATATGCTATGCCCATTGATGTAACTCGCCACCAGGTAAAGTAAGGGTTAGCCCAGCGGGCTGGGTTCGCTAGTATTTCATATAATTCTACATACGTTATATTATATATTATATTACATAATATTTTTAATTTAATTTTGAATTTTATTATAACCAACCAACTTACTTTTATATAACTTAGTTTCATATTAATATTCAATCAGTTTTATTCACTTGTTTGAAGCTTATCTATTTTATAAACAAAAAAATATATAAAATAAAAAATAAAAAAAATAAAAATATATAATATTTTCAAGTACTTAAAAGGCATAAATGTTTACGGCTTCATAATAATTTATGAAGTAGGCTTATTAAATTAATCTACGAAGAAAATTAATGCATACAGCTGTGATTCATTTCACTGAATATTAAAATAGGTTTGTGATTAACGTAAAAGTTTATGTACAGTGATTGTTTTATCACGTACTCCTTAAGTTGGAAATGACTTCGCTTGTATTTTGTTATCGAAATAATTTATTTGGTTATATCATTAGGTTTCAAGCCGGCATCATTCATAACATATTCTTATATTGCTTTTTTTGCTTCTACAAACTAATTAATAACATAATATTAAAGTCACAAAAAAGAACGAGGGAACTTTATATTCCTCTAACGATTTTTCTCTTGCTTGTTGTTTAATGATGACGGCTACAGTTTATTTTAGCTGCAATTTTATCAGACATTGTCGTCAGAAATTTATTTGATAATAGCTCATAGCTTAACTTTAAGCTTAAGAAGTATTCGCTTGACTTTGGTCAATTTTATCAGAAACATTCACATTAGCATTTTTGCAATGCTACTTTTAAAACGTTAAAAGCTTATTTACAAAATCTTTAGAACGTTTCTAAGTATAAAATTATTGGTCCTGAAGAACTGTTTACTTATACTGATGTTAAGGTATTCCAAATTTCGCTCATGAATGCATTACATATAATAAAACTGTATAAATGTTAATAATTAATTAAATAAAATGATTAATTTTTATGAGTGGTAAATATTTTTTATAATACTAAAAATTAAACTATGGTCATCATTACTGTACAATATTATCCCATATATATGACTTATTTTATTCTTAAACTGTTAATGTTACAATTCTTAACAGCAAAGATTAAGTTTAAGGCCGCATCTTTACAACTAATACTTTTGTCACCATTGATTATTTTTACTTGGAAATATATATTTTCTGTACTTTATATTGGATGCTATATATTATGTTATATCTTTCGTGTAACATAACATGGTGTTGTGTTTCAATAATTATAATTAGAAGGAATAAAGTTTAATTAAAAACCTATTGAAATATCCAAACAGTGCTGTAATCTGTCAATATTGCTGTTTCTATGATCATATTTTAAAATATATGATAAAAAAATATGGATATAGTATAAATATTTTAAATAAGTCTCGAAAATTTTGATAAAGGGTTAGTGTATTTGAAAAACGATGCCAGAATATACAAAGAGCTGCTTTCAGCTATAATTTATTATACAGACTGATTTATTGCCACATTTCATAACAAAGAGAGGTCAAAATATAAAGTCATCTCAAATGTTTGAAAGTCAAATAACGAGATAAGATCTTTGAACTTATTGTTATGTTGTCATTTTAGTTATTGTTTTAATTTGAACTTAAAAATCTCACTTTTTTATTATTTTATTTTTTAATGAAAATCAATTAAGCTTCATATTAGTCATTTCTTTTTATTAATAATCTTGGTATAGTTAGTACTTTACTTTTTAGGGTAAGAGCCGGATAGTTGCCTCGGACGGATACATGCCTCAGTTTCAAATACTCTATGTTAGACGTATTGACAGTGTTTCTATTTAGTCATTATTAAAAGGGTTTCCCGCGTAGGCCTCAGTGCCCTATAAGTCTTTGAAGTAGGGGCACATGTTTGGTCCGTGTGAGTAAAAATCTTCCGCGGCGATTCTTTGATGAGCGTCATAATTATATTCGTATGTAATCTCTTTTAAATATTTTTATAACTGATTGCGATTTTAGTAAAAAAAATATTTCTTTGAATACATTAGAGTTTAAATTGCACTGTTTTTTACGTTTTATTGTTAAATATTTTTTATTTGTTTTATAAATAAATAGGGCAAGTATCCGTATCAAAAAGGATAGTTGCCCTACTGTCTTTTGCGGATTGTTGCCCTAGGGCAACTATTTGGAAATGGATTTTAACTAGGAAAAGAAAATTTTTTATCTACAGTTCCGGCAGTGAAAATGAAGAAAATATTTTAAGTTTGAAAACAATAATAATAATATAATTAATTAATTATTTAATTTATATTATTTATTAACTTCTCTTAGTACTTCGTACTTAATAAAGGATCTCGGTAAATAATAAGGACTGAATACTTACTTAATAGATGCTAATGCTAAATTCTTATTTTCTTTATTGTTTTAACTTTTAATTTTAATTTTTAATAATAATATTTCATTATTAGGTATTTTGGATACCTAATTACCATTTTGGACTCTATTTTTGTTGTAATTTTATATGTAGAATTTAACTTTAATTAATACTTCATAAAAGATTGTATTTAATAATAAATACTGATTACTTAAATTAATATACGTTCATTTTCATTTGAAAAAAAAAATTATACAGGCATCTATCCTCACATTAGGCAAGTATCCCCCGAATCATTTTTAACGTTAGGCTACTATCCGCCATAGTAGGCAACTATCCCCTTTTTCAGAGGTCACATTAAACCGGATTTACTCAAAACTAATAATACTTATACTTGAAAAAATAGGCTTTTCTAGAAGACTTATAAACAAAGTTTAAGAATACACTTTGAATAAAAAATATTTTGGTACACATTTTTAATAAAAGATCTTTTTTAAAAAGTGAGGCAAGTATCCGGCATTTACCCTATTTATTTTTTTACAGGAGCTTTGGTGACAGTTACTTTTGTGCTCAATACATTTGTAAAAAAAATGTTTGTTAATTTATTAAAGAAAAATATCATAACACATTTTATTAATTATAGTAATATCTATTCGTAGTTTTATAAAAATATCATCGGAAATGAGAATAAAGAAAGCTTATAATGACAATCGTTCATTCATTAGTTTATGTTTGATGAAGTGTTTATCTTATTAACAAGTTGCTTGTGTCCAACCAACTCGGTCTAACTAGAAAGCAATGACCTTTCACTTGCATTACCCCCCATCATATAAGTTGTTAATATTGGGATCAACTGGTTTCGTTGGTGCAAAATAAAATCATAAAAGTCCAAGTTATTTCAAATAGTCATATATTGAATTTATAAAATCGTACGGATGTTAAGCTTAAGAAAACCCGGCAAGAAACTCTTAGAATACTTTTTGACTTCGCTTAACAACATTTTGGATATAGTTATCGATTATTAACAGAAACTGCGATATCAAATATAAATGAATATAAATGAACTCTTACACATTGGTTATAAAAGTATTTATATTAAAAGCACCACATCGCTTTTCAGACAAGTCAGTATCAAATAGCGGCCATTTTATATGTATATCCATGTTTATACTTTATGAGTACTGATTGTTTACTATTACGGAATATATTTGATAAGTCGCAAATTAAGGAGGCTTAATGACATACGCCTGGCGAACTGATATACGGATGATTAACGATGACGGGGTCTTTGTACGACATCTCATGGTTTATTGTTTTATTATTACATTTCAGAACGAAGAATAATTACATTTTGTTAATTAATTAATGGACTGTTAATTAATTAATGGTGACAGAATGTGTGACATTTTAACTTTTTTAAGAGTCAACAAAACTAAGTAGGTACTTCGGTAAGCCGTAAGTGTGCAGTCTCACAAAATAAATGCTATCACATTCGAATGCTTAATATCCTGCACATAAAAAAGAGAAGTGCAATAATTTGGGTTTATATATACATATATATATATATTATTCGGTTTAGGCTTTAGTCTATATATAAATCACAGTTGCTATATTTTAATATTTAAACTACACCGCTTTTGTCTGAAATGTCAAGTAGTCGGTCTGAATGATGGTAAAGTGAAAATTATTAATTTAAATTAAACCTAAGTATTATATTGTAGCTTAGTTTTAATTTCGTGTAGTTGGAGATTAGGTTTAAAAATGGTCTCATTTGAAAGGGATTGGTCTCAGTTTTTTTAATACTATTCCCAGCCGGAGCAAATGCGTAGGTTTTTGTATTTTTTTTTGTGAGAGTAACTAACCCTATTTTCACCAATATTAGCACAAAAAACACAATGCTCAAATAACATTTCACATCTATGCAATGTATTTATCAATTATTATATTATTGTATTAGTATTTAATTTTAATTTAACTAGAAAAACACAATTCGTAACAACTTTGTTGTCTTAGATTTCCGAATGTCAAATGGCGGCTACTTGACATATGACGTTTGTTATTTGAATCATTCCGTTACACTGATGTAATTGATGATTTTTTATGGAGACAACATTTTAAGTTATCGAATAAATATCCTTTTATGGCGTTGATAACAGCTGTATAGCATGTTTATCAAATAAATAATAATTAATATATATATTTATTACTTTTTTTATCAAAACCAACTCTGTCAACCGCGACTCCACGTAGTCTTGTCTCTCCTACCCCTAGAGTGTTTTTTGTAAATCCGGAGGTTCGGCAGGAGGGCAGTCCCCACCCGCTGTAAGACTGTGTTAAAACAAGCCGAAACGGCGAAAGCAAACTTCGGTTTTAGTACAGTGTTACGCAAGGGTGAAGGGGCTGGCCATCCTGAAGCGCCGGAGACGTCATAGAAGTCGTAATTACTTAAACTTTAGGTTAGTTTTTGCAAAACCTAAAATCTGAATATCTCTAAAACTAGAAATTTGCCTACCTACTATCAATTTATTATCAGTACATAGTTCTAACATTAAAAAACTCTTAAGGTGAATGGAGAGTTTTATGCGTTTCAAATTATTTTCACTAATTTTTGAGCAGGCAGCAGGTTTTCTAACACCTTTCTCAAACACTTAGACTTACATGAAACATATCTTCTTAAGCTAGTTGTAACATAAGGAATCAAGATCAAGCTAAATTCGTGTCAGTATCAGATAATCATTACTTTAAGACGTATGACCCGAAAATGTTACCGGTATTATATCCAGAAAGTACCTAGTTTTGAATCCAGTGTTGGAGCAAAAGGCTTCAGTCTCGATTTTTTCTTGCTTGATGCAACATTAGGTAGGGCAAGAATCCTGTTAAGAAGAAAGAATGAGTGATCAAAAATTTTTCAGCTTTTCTTGATTGTTTTGTGTTTGTAGGCGTTTGTTTGTTTTAAAGCAGCCATGCTGTTGACTAGTGCTTTGTTTTTGAGCCATATTTATTATGTAATATCTCGCTTATTATTTCTTAGCTTGTGAACATTGATGCATCGGTCAGTTTGTGAAGTATCCAAGGCAAACCATTTCTCCTTAAACAGAAGTGGTTGTATAGAATATCTTGCAAATTTCTGAATCCATTATGCAAAATTTATTTAATCTCATCGTTTTTCAATCACCAGTTTTATCAAATATTTTTTCAATTGTAGCACGTTTTATTCTGTAACAGTAGTAAGAAGGAAACTACTTTTTTTTTATCCTTTTAATTTAAGAGACTGTAGAAAATCTAATAGAAGTCGTAAAAAATAATTGCACGAAAACTTTCCTATTTTCCATGACAAAATAGTTTTATATTGCCTGTAAATAAAAAAGGGCATTTTTAATTTTGGAAATAATAAATTTTTATTTTGGAAAATTCAAATTCCCATACATAAAAAGCTCCAAAACTTCCTGAGTCCATTCCAGGGCCCAGTTAAAATAAATTACATTTTCTTAAATAAATAAATTTCATGTATTGAGAAATTTCACTAACATTATTGCAAAAATATTTTTACCATGTTGGTGGTAAATTAAATTGAATTAAAAAGGTAGATCATGTAAAATATAATACATAATATATTTATTTGCCCTGCAAAATATAAATTGAAATGATCTGTATTCACGTCTAAAACAAGTTAATTTAATTTTTAAAATAGCCTTAGTCTTAACTCATATATTGCAACTAGAGGAAATATATACTAAATTAAAACCGTGGATATGAATAGAACAAAGACAATATTATCTGTTATCTTTATCCCTTGTATTGCAACGTAAGAATATCTATCAATGTAATTTCGGTAAGCTGCTAATATGAAAATACTGACATTTGTAAATTATCAACAGAACGAATTTGCGAAATATCCGCAATAAATTTAATTGATTTTAATTTATTAATTGTATGTATCTACAGATCCAATCTCACAAAAATATCTGACTTCTTAATTGTATTTGAAAGGCTCCTTGACAAGGTATGTAACTTGAATGTTGGTTGCATTATAGTTGGGGATATGAATATTGATTGTTTACATACTAATATGGAAACTAAAAAACTTAATGATATATTAATGTGTTATAACTTTAAAAATCTAGTTCACTTTCCCACAAGAGTAACACCATTCTCATCTACCTCATTAGACCACATATACGCAAATAGTTTCTCTGGTAGTATTTCGGCATCAGTCGTAGTAACCAACGTCAGCGACCACTACGGTACACGCGCTGATATCACATGCAGCGCCCCGCAGCTGCCAGTGGCGCAAACAGTGCGTAGTTACACACATACAGCGAAACTTAACTTTGGCGCTGCTATGGCGAGTGTAGACTGGGACGATCTCTGTATTTGTAAGCCGTCAGCAGAAGAATTAGCAATCTCGTTAATTAACATTATAAAAAATAAAATAGACATTTGTTTCCCTTATAAACCTAATACTCAATTTGATAGTCGCAAATCATGGGTTACCGAAGATATATTGAACCTCAAAGCATTACTTTTTATTATGATGTCCCTGAAAACTAAATTTCCTTCTAACACATTATTACAAATAAAAATTGATGCCTTCTCTAAATTATATTCGAGTAAACTAACTCAACAGAAAGCGTTGTTCTATAATAAGATGATTGCGGAAAGTATAAATACAACAAAAACAATGTGGAAAATAGTAAAGCGCGAATCAGGGAAAACTAACACACCGCGTCAGGACTTCCTAGATGTAATTAAAATTGCGGATGGAAACTGTTTTCAAAGTAATTTAGACCTCGTAAATTACTTGAACAGGCAGTTTATAAACGCAGCTTCCGAGTGCGGAGTCTTGATGCCCGATGTCGAACGTGCAAGTGCAAAATTAATTAAGTCACGTATTTGTTCGGACAGGTCCTTACGGCTACGTTATTTTACGGTATCTGAAATATTCACCATAATAAAAACCAAAATTGCGAACAAGTCAACAAAAGATATTTATGACATCTCGACCAAAACCTTACTATCCATTGCGCCCTTTGTAAGTATTCCGCTGCAAGTACTATTTAATAGGTGCTTACGGGAAGGTGTTTACCCTAGGTCGCTAAAAGAAGTTAAAGTTTGCCCCATATATAAAGGAAAGGGTAACAAAGCCGACCCTAAGTGTTATCGTCCCATCTCAATTATCCCTGTATTAGCCAAAATATTAGAAAATGGCTTGGCCACGCGATTGACTGATTTTTTACAAGAAACAAATGCGCTCTCAAATCATCAATATGCATATCGTGCAGGACACTCAGCAGTAGGACTGGTGCGTGATGTTATACAAAAAGTATTAGCAGCTCGTGATAGGAAACAAGAAGTCGCAATATTGTTTTGTGACCTCTCTAAAGCCTTCGATACTGCAAAACATAATATTTTAAAAATGAAATTCCGGTATTACGGAATAGACGGTCCTTCCTTAAACCTCTTAGTAGACTTCATGAGTGGAAGAAAACAAACAGTTGTCGGCAAAGCTGGATGTTTAAGGTCAAACAGCTTAACTCCTAGCAGCGGTGTTCCGCAAGGATCCTCTTTGTCGAACCTCGCTTTTACAATTTTGCTCAATGATCTCCCACTTAATATAGAAGATGGAGATGTTTTTATGTATGCTGATGACATTGCTATGGTCATCTCCGCTTCAACAATAGACAACTTAGAAAAAGAGCTCATTAGAACGGCTAATTTGACTTTTGAATGGCTTCAAATAAATGGCCTTTCTCTTAATATCGAAGACAGTTTTTATGCAAATAAATATGGCTGGTCGACAATGTCGACCGTTGTCTGTTACAATTCAAAATCAAAAAATTCAACAGGTAAGCGTAACAACGTTTCTAGGCTTACAGGTGGATGAAGGTCTCAAGTGGGAATCACATATTGATACTTTGTGTGGTAAACTCTCAACAGCGTGCTTTGCTCTAAAACGTGTTGCGTCTACCTTACCAACAGAGGCATCTCGGGCGTGCTATTTTGCCTCTGTACAAAGCCTTTTACAATATGGGATTGATATTTGGGGTCGAGGTGCTGACTGGGAACGAGTCTTTAAAATTCAAAAGCGTGCAGTTCGAATATTAGCTCAGATATCACAAGATACCTCAGCCCGGCCCTACTTTAAGAAACTAGCTATACTAACCCTACCAAGCTTACTTATTTTCAATGTAGCAATTTACGTCATGCAACACAGACATAAGTTTGAGAATAGAGGTGACGGGCAGAAACATAATCTACGGTACTCTAAACGACTGATGTCTAAATCCTATCGACTTGTTAAAGCTTCGAAGACTACCTTGGGCATGGGATCCGAAGTCTTTAACAGAATTCCCCAATCCATTAAAAACGCAGTATGTCTAAACTCATTTAAAAACAAATTGAAAAAATGGCTTGTTGAGGAGTCCTTTTCTAGCTATAAGGAATTTTTAAATAAGAAATTTGACTAAATGTATTGACTAATTGACATGTATATACAATCACAATACAATTATATCTGGAATTGTGACATAATTAATAATTATAAATACTTGTATCCAAAACGGTTTGACGTATAATGTATATTTATGAATAAATGACTATTGACTATTGACTATTGACTATATGTCCTTTAATAATTGTCTTTGTCTTTTACTCGAATCGAATGAAAAAAACTGTATAATATCTTTATGAAAAAACTACTTATTATTTATCGGCCAGGATTAAACTTACGTCAATAAGAAAGACAAGGCTAAAACTAGACATGATTTAATTAGGTGTTTCTAGTTTAAATGTGCCATTTACATCTTTTTTATTGTTGTTTAAGTAAAATAATAGTAATATTAATAATTTTACACGTTTCGAATAACTTTTGCATATCCAGTTTCATTTCCTAGTCTTTAGTTATCATATTCAGTGTTTTAAATAGTCGCTGAAAAAATCACCAATGATTACCAGTATAAAATATATTTAAAGTTTTTACTCAAAAAGAAACTGTTTATTGCATACTAGCAACACGACATATTAAGAAAGGATAACACTTTAGACGGTTGTTGAGAATCATAGTCTATGTTCGTTAGTCCACTGACATAAAGACAATTGCTAGTTTCTATTATTTGTAAAATATATGCTCATAAATACAATTTTTTTTCAAAGTATATACATTTGTACTATCTCAAGGTAACTAGTATCTCTAAGATATTCCCAAGAGTTATCTATATAGGTAACGGTTAGGTGTTGTGAGGTTCATGTGACCCCTATCTGTATCTATCTTCTAATTGGCTTTCAGGAATAATCTTATTGTATTATTAGACAATTCAGTTATCGATTTCAATATATCTACTAAATTTCAATCAAATTTCTACGATGGAAAGTGATTTAAACATACAGTTTCAAGATTTTAATTGAAAAGTATTATTCCAATATAAAAAAATATTTTATTTACATATATATATATATATATATATATATATATATATATATATATATATATATATATATATATATATATATATATATATATATATATATATATATATACATATAAGGCAAACAGACAAAATAACATAAAATATTTTTATTTAAAACAATACATTTTTCACAAAAATGTAATTCTCCACATATATCCTATATCTCATGCTGACATACAATTATTCAATGCCGAGCAACAGAATTTTTGCAAATTTATATAACAAAGAAAAAAAATTAAGCTGATTAACATATAAGGTGTTATAATTTAAGTCACTTGTATATATAAATATGTGTATATAATCACAAATGTTTCTATTGAGTGTATTAAATTTTTGATATCTATTAGTAAAACCTTGTCTAACAAAAATGGAAATCACGAACATAATATAATTTTCATTTTCACGTCAAACTAAGCTCTAAAGTTTTAATGAACAAACGAGTTGTCAAATATTTGACGTTTCTAATCAGTTATACAATTTCAATCCACAGCTAAAAACCCAATGTATTCTTTGTATTGTAATAAATATTTTATTCAAATTTTTAACATGAAGATGTTTTAAAAAAGCTGTTTTAAAAGTGATGTTAATTTCCTATATTTATAATTGAAATCACAAAATAAAGGACAAATCACAAGGAACTAATGAAAAAAAAGTTGTTAAAAATAAACAGATTTAAATATTCTGGAATAAAACCAACAGGTACAAAATTCAAAATTCTTATGAAATATTTTAATATAATATTCAAAGAAATGTGTAATAAAAAATATAAAATTCAGGGTATCTGTAATTTTCAAGTAATTATTAAAGCTATGGTTTGAAAACGCATTATCAAAGACCAAAACATTATAATGATAATAATATATTCCTTATTTTTTACCGTTCAATAGAATGATGTCATCAAATACAGAATAAGATGGAATTTTTATTTTTCCGAAATTAAATTCATGAAAGAGATATTTAAATACAGCTATAAAAGCATTATAATTAACAAAACATAGCTAACTCTCGGTTATATAAAAGAATAGGTTAAATATTATTAATGACCAAAAAAAATATAAAGTAACTATATTAAAGTAAATATACTGTGACTGAATTCTTAACAAATAAAAAGTTATTATTTCTAATCTCTTAAACATTTGTATATATAAAAAATGTATATTAAAATGTTAGAAAATATAAAAAAAGAACAAAAAAATCTGAGATTGCAATTGTCCAATCTCAGATTGTTCTGTTCTTTCTATCGCAGGGACAGCACTCATTGGTGTGCTGTCCTTGCGATAAATCAACGTGTAGTGTGATCAAAGAAACAAGTCAAATGTTTTTTTTTGTTTATCTTTGCTTTGTCTTTCTTCATAAGCAACTAGTGTATATATTATGGTAAATCCACATTACAAAATAAGTTTTCAAAAGTCCTATTTATTTGTATATTTATTTTCATATTTAAATATTCATCAATATCTGAATCAAAATTTAGATGTGCTTTCAGATGTGATTTTTTAGTGTTTGGTCTAGGTTTATAACTAGAAAAACACGGAAGAAGAAGTCGCATACAAAAACTATTGTGTATAACCTATAATTATTTGAAATGATGTTCTTCAAAAGATGATCTTATTTAATCTAATATGCCAATTTGTTGTAGGAATAAAATATACAGATTTATTTGTGTTATTTCCTCAAGAAGGCATAGGATTTTCTATTGTGTTTTCGGTAAGCTTTAAGCCATCGGACGAGGTTTTTGTCACTAACATTTCGTTGTTGAGCGCCTTTAATTAGCAGAATATGAAATAGTCATTGCGTCTTTAGAGATTTGACTGATTAAGGAAGATTTGAACAATTGTAAATATATGTTGAACCAGAAATATTATATGGCTAGATAAATAGATATGTTATATTTTATGCAGCAGTTTTTCTTTTAGCAGGTATTATGTACCAAGGTACCAAGTATAGAAAAAATATACTATAATATAATATATAATACAAAATTGAACTAAAGTTTAACAAATATGTTGAAAAGTATGTTATGAAAAAAATAAGTAAAGACTAAAAATCTTGTAGGGATTTTTACTCTATATATATATACTTATATATATATATATATATATATATATATATATATAACAATATCAAATACATATAGATATTTGTATTACATAATTAAGAGCATATTTTAATATAAGATTTTCCTTTTCTTCGCAACGGAAATAAGGTGGATTAAATAATACGGTGTTGCTCAAAATCTTGTTCATAATAAAGGGTCACCCCATCACATTCCATCTTCGTAAGCTATTGTTCAACGATTTCGTTGAAAAACGTATTTACGTTGGATTAGTTTATTTCAGCGTTCAATAGAGTTGTTATTGTTTTGACAGGAAAATATTAAAAAAATATTAAATTTTAAATGAAACTCTAGAGTCTTTTACCGTGCAGGTCAGACGTTACTCAGTGCGTTCGGTAACTAGGAAAAAAAGTTTTCAAGTATTAATTAAGATTGTAATCAGTGCGGAAATATTCTAACAGTTTATTTTTATCTGGTAATTCGTAAAAACAGCAAGAAATTCATAACTGAAGACAAAATTGGTACTTGAAGGCCATTATACTACTTCTACTATTATTTCATGTCTACTTTATTTTAAAAACACCATATACGTGTTGTTTTAACCTGCTCGAACCAGTTTAAAAGAAGTAGTCTTTATGTAAAAAAAGGTTAGTAATAGATTTATTAGAAGAGCGGTTTTTTTAAAGAATGAACCTCCATCCTCACGGACACAATGAAATAAGTTTGTATTTGCTTAGAAAATATGAACAGCTGCTAGATCTCGTGTGTTTTTGTATATGCTAGTTGTTACCTATTATATTTTGATGCTTTTAAATTATTGTAAAAATTTTAAAAATTACCTAATTATGTACTCAATAAAACATTTATATCATTTAAATACTATTTGCAAGTTATTTACTGTTAAGTATTCTAGGAAACTCAACCTAGATAAATCTTTTTAGTCGAGTAACTAGAAAAACTTTTGTGTAACTAATGATTACCGAAGGGATCTCTGTGTATCCCGGAAACTCTTTTCAAACTGTACTTTTTGTTCACGTCAAGTTGAGAATTAACGAGCTTAAAGAGTGACAAATTTTCGTTATCCATTTTATATATATAAAAGAATATCTGGTTGACTATGACCGGATATAAAAATACAAGGTTCAAATATTTGAAATATTGTTTGGTAAAAGTTTATCAAACGTATTTTTTTAGTACGCGCAAGCCGTGCGATTGATGGGCCATTTGCCCATTTGCCATGGGTCATTTCACAGGCGTTGGCAAAAACAATAACTCAGCTTCACGGTCACCCACCAGCAACAGGGTGGCCAGCGAATATTGTAACGTTTTATTGCACTATAGTTTTTTTTTTTATGCTCGCCAGTGTACCCTCGCATGGGTGGGCGAAGTTTGTGTTCAGGATGTAAATAAGTTTTTCAGATTGTACGGTTTATTACGTATGTAGTGTGTTAGTTATGTTGTTCCTATATAGTTGTGATTTTCCTTATTATCAAAGATTAAGTACCCCTTAACTTCTATGGAGATGGTTATAGTTTCTAAGTAATTACATTGATCTTCTTTCTTGTACAGATACAATTGGGTTTGGATTTAGGGGTTAGAATAGACTTATACAATTGCAGTTTAGATTAGAGTTTTTTTGAAAATTATACTTATACAGCTTATACATACTTATACAAATGCAAGTTATTTACAACTTTACATCTACAGCTTTACATATACTTATACAGCTTTCCATATACTTGTACAGTTTATACAGACTTATACAAATGCAAATTATTTACAACTTTACAAAAAGGTAATACAGGTTTTTTTATTTTTAGAATTAAGAAAGCTAGGAGAATGGTTACAGACATCCAGGATAACCTGGAGCGTGAGGTAAGTTTCTTACATACTATATTAGATTTCTTATATTTACATTGATATTATTTTTGTTTACAGGGTTCGTCTGCTGTCCCGACCAACGGACAGGTAAGTATTGATTTATTATATATTTTTTTTTTTTTTTTTTTTTTGATATATACATCTAGTAACTACTACACTTGGCATAGGTGAGTATATACATATGCCATACTGGGGCCGCATTGGTACAATGCGGCCGTTTCCAGATGCTTGATGCTTGGAGTTTCCGCCGTAGTCTTCCTTCCATGCCACCGTCCATCATTTGTTCGTCCGTTGGCTCTACGCGGGCCATGTGCACACACATGGGGCTAGAGCCGGTAAGTTCTTGTGTACGTTGGGTTTCTTGAATGTTGGTTCGCCACTGTTCAAGATCTGGTACCCAGGATGGGTCCTGTAGCAATGTCTGTTAGTTGTCAAGTCATGTCATATTTTGGGGCCCTGTTCCAGTATCGTAGTTGCGTATTGAGGTTTGTCATTGGTCCTGTAGTATTAGTAAGTGTTTATGTTGAGTAAGTAGTTTCATGTCTTATTCTCCCCTATGATTATTCCCCCCACATGTCTGCAAAATTCCAAGAATTTATCTCTTGTTTCCCTGTTCTTCATGATTTCCCGTATGTTAGTTCGGTCCAGGTTCATGTCAGTTTCCATTTCGATGTCCAGTCTCTTCCTTAGGAATCTAGGGCACTCTGTTATTATATGTATTATGTCCTCGTCAGTCGAGTCATCACATGTGCAGGTCGGTCGGTCCGTCAGTTTAAATCTGTACAGGTATGCAGCAAATCCCCCGTGACCTGTGAGGATTTGCGCCGTCAACGAGTCAATGTCGATTTCAGTCATAATTTTGTACGCAAGTCTGACGTCCGGCAGAAAGAGTTTGGTGGTCGCTGCTGTGTCACCATCCGTGTATCTTCTCTGCCATGTTTCGATCGTGTGTTCTCGGAGTTGACGTCGCACATAGGATAGCGGAAAATCGTCATAGCAGGTCTTTCTTCTGGTGTTTTGGGCCGCGTCCTTGGCCAGTTCGTCTGCTCTTTCGTTGCCGGGTACTCCCGCGTGCGCTTTTATCCAGAAGAGTCTGATAGTAGATCCTTTATTGGTGATTTTGTGAATACTCTTCTTGATTCTGTGCGCAAGCGGGTGCACCATCGGCTCTGCATTGAGTGCGTCTAGGGATGATCTAGAGTCCGTAAAAATGTTGGCCTCGGCCCAGTTCCTCCTATCGATGAGTTCCATGGCTGTGATGATTGCGTACATTTCCGCCTGGAAGACGGTGCAGTGGTCGGCCAGACGTAGCTTTCTAAATTGTGTCTCCCTCACACTGTCCCACACGGTTACCGCTGGTCCGACCTTCCCCTGCATCTTACTCCCATCCGTATAGATGAATTTCCCCTTCAAGTCCTGTTCCCTGATTGTATCCGTGGTAAGTGCATCCAGACATGTATATTCCAGGTTATGAATTTTGGCTGGATGCTCGTACTCCGAGTATTCTACCCGTTGTTCAAGTTTGTAGTCTTCAGTAGTAAATCGGGATGGTCTCCCTCTTCGGGTTTCATACAGTTCCGCATATTCTTTTATTTGTAGGTCTAGTGGAAGGAGCCTCGCCAGAATCATGGCCGCGTGTTTTGATACCGTCCTGTGCGTCCGGCCAATCTTCTGTGCGAAGCCCCTTTGTACTGTCGACAGCTGTTTTTTAATATATATTCTTTCTGTTGCAGATGCCCATACTCCAGCCCCATAGGCCAGGATGGGTACGATAACCGCCGTGTAGATCAGCCGTGTTACAGTCGGGCTCAGGCCCCAAGTCGCTCTCACCGCCCGCGACAGCTGGCCATAGATGTTCAGGGCCTTGCGGACGACGTAGGAGACGTGCTGTGCGAAGGTAAGCTTTGCGTCGATGATGACCCCCAGGATTTTTATTTCGTGTGTATGCTCCAGATACTCCCTCCCCATCCTGAGTATTGGGTTGTCGTATTTGAGTTTCCGGGTGATCACCATCGACTTGGTCTTCTGAGGCGCAAAACGAAGTTTATGAGCGTGTCCCCACTTCCGCACCAGCTCCAGTGCTCTGTTGGCCTCCCCCTGTATGATGCTCGCCTCCTGCCCAGATATCACAAGAACGACGTCATCCGCAAAGGCCTGACTATATACGCCTATTCCATCCAGCTCGTTCAGTAATGTGTCCAGCAATACGTTCCATAGGAACGGTCCGCTCACCAAGCCCTGGACACACCCCTTATTTGTGTGTCTCTCTGCTTTTTTGCCGAGGTAGTTGACCCTCACCAGTCGCTCACTGAGGTAGTTGTCCACCACCCTCCACAGATTAGCAGGGCATCCAAGGTTCGCCAGCTGGGTTTTGATGGCCGGCCACCACGCACCATCGAAGGCGCCCTCTATGTCTAGTGAAATCAGCACCACCATCTCCTTTTTGTTACGTTTCATCCGTATGTGGTTTACTAAATCATAGAGGGCGTCCTCCGTGCTACGTTGCGGCGTGAACCCATACTGCCTAGGGTTGAGTTTGTGGAGGAGGTGCCATCGGAGTCTCTTAATCATTATTTTCTCTAGAATTTTGCCTAGGATGGGCAGTAGCCCGATTGGTCGGTATGACTTGGCTTCGTTGTAGTTACTTTTCCCCGGCTTCCTGAGTATCACCACTTCCGCTTCTTTCCATGGTTTGGGGAAGGTACCTAGTTCAACACATTTATTTAGTATGGCTAGGAACACTCGTGGTGCTCTTTTAATCTCAGCCAAGCAAATATCGGCTGTCAAGCCGTCGCCCCCGGGGGCCTTCTTTGGGCTGAAGGATTCCGCGGCATTGTGCATTTCTGCTTCAGTTATCGGGGGATCATTGTCATTTTGTGGCTCCGTGTTTCGCGCCTCTTCCCTGATCTTCCGGTGATGTTCATCGTCGTCTTCCTCCGTATCGAGCGGGAAGAATGTGTTGGCCAGGTGGTTTGCAGACTCCATGTCACTCAGGGTGCGTCCCTCTTTAACCATCGGCAAGTCCTCATTGCGCCTCTGGGAGGTCCTGATCACCCTGTAAATGGAGTCCCACATGGACTCATGGTCCTGCTTGCTACAGAAGTCCACCCAGCTTCGAGTTTGCGCCGTTTTCGCTGCCTTCTCATATATAGACTTGCTGGCCAGGTAATCCTCTATCACATATTTACGTCTGTTAGACGCTGCATTCCGGATTCGGTGTTTTTTTTGTCATTACCTCCCTCCTAAGTTTGGCAAGTTCCTCTGTCCACCAGGGAATTGGGGGTTTGTCATGCGTCCTGGTTTTTGGCATGGTTTCTTCACACGTTCTTGTCAGGGCTTTCGTGTATTCCACTACCACCTCATCCAGTTTCTCCCGACTAGCTACCCCTTCCACTTTCCGTTCAGTTAGGTCTCCCTGATCCAAGTTCATGTCCAGCTTGAGTCCAAACAGAGTCCAGTTGGCCTTCTTGCTATTATTGCACTATAGTTAAAACTTCACCAATATGACCAATATAGGTCTTTAATAATCCATTACAAGTAAAGTTCGATTGTTTAGACTGTAAGAGAGAGCTATAAACTCATTCTAAATGATCAAGTCAAACAAAGAAATAATTATAGTTTTTTAAAAATTGGCCCAATTTAGTTTCTATGGTGACAGCTGTAATAAAACTTTATACTATAGCAGAATAGACACATATATAACAAAGATTCCTTGTAATTCTTTATATTATATTAGAAAAAGGTAAATATTCAGTTATAATTGTTTTAAAAACCCAACCAATGTTTCTAACGGCCCCGTTGGTCGAGTGGTTAGCGTAGACGCCTAACATATAGCGGCGCTCGAGCAGCGGGTATACTGGGGCTCGGGTTCGATTCCCGGCAGGAACACGCTTGTATGTGATGAGCATATATGTCTGTATTTCTGGGTTTGGTCGTTTATTAAATGTTTATAGTTTTTATTTCTATACATTTGTATTGTTGTCCAGCACCCTTAACACAAGCAAATAATTTGCTTACTTATGGCTTAGATCAATGTGTGTAATTTGTCCTGTGATATTATTATTATTAAGTTCATTGTTTATCTGTAGGAAAAAGCGGTTTCCTAGAGGAAGACCTGTTCATGCCTGTTCCCTAAGCTTACATAGACCGGTACTTGCGCGTTGGTTGTGTGTAAATACTCTCAGGGGAAATTCGTCCGTTATAACGTCGCTTTAAGTATCCATATTTTTCTTTGTATTCATGTTGCGGCATAAGGGATTTTGTAAAAAAGTAATATTTTTATGTATATATTTCTAAAGCATTTTGTATGCTCAGATACAAAGTATATAAATATAGCAAATTAACATACATTTACGTAGTGTTTTACATAAACAATCTTGTTTATACTCTTCATTCCAAAACTAAAAAAAATATGTTAAACATAAATCGTGATATTTAATAGCATCTCATATATGTTACAACTTTTATGTAAAGTACATAAAGTTATTTCCCGACTTCGATTTCAGTAGTTAATGTGTTTGGAAAAAAATATAAAATAAAGTTTCATCACGAAATCCAAATAACAGCTATTTGTACCATATATTGGTAACAATAGTTGTTGAACCAGACTATCATTTGTACAATATTTTTGTAGAACAATAAAAATATATATTTTTTGTTCACATGAAAACCACGTTTTGCTAGCTGTTGGCCGAGAATTAATAGGCTTGAACTGAGTTAAAATCGACGTTTTCCTAGCACATCAATCTGGCATCCCTCTGTACAATGAGTCACAACATTAATTCATCGTTATCATTATATAAGACTAATACTACTATATCTCTTTTTTTATGGTATCATCATGATAACATTTTATTTCATGATAAGCTAAACAGAAACAAACAATAATACCTTACAGAAGAAATAAATATGATATAATTGTAGGTAATAATATTAATCTATACATATAATAAAATTGTCACTGATCCATTTCTGTATATGGAAAATATTTAAAAAAAATATCATAGGGGACCTTTATAAGAGCAAGAGAACCCAAAACAATGGTTTTTCAGTTTGCCTGTTTGTCTGTTTGTCTGTATGTCAGATGTTTGTGCACGCTAATCTCAGAAACGGATTAATTGATTTAGATGCAGTTTTCGGGAATATATTGTCTCGGGATTCACTTTAATTTTTTTTTTTTTACTATTGGTTAACAAAGAAGATAATAATCTGTCATTGTCGTACAATTCCTGCTTACCATTTTGAAGGTTTATAGTTTTTACATACATTGGTAAATACAAAGAATACGTTTTATCAAAATCCAAATCGCAAAAAAATCGGGTAATTGTTATTGTAGTTGTATTGCAAGATCTCATTGTTGTTCTATTGGCAGTTGGGTTTCGATGCGACTTAATATTAATTTGGAACCGATTGTCAGTGAATCCTAATTCTAGATTATATAGGAACAATTAGGATTTTTTCATTCTTTATTTAGAGAAGTTATACAAGTACGACTGCAGCTAAAAGTCCTTTAAAGTATTTTTTTTTTTGTCTGTCTATGCTGTTAGCCCTGTTGGCTATTACAGCGTCACCGGGGGAAGAGTATTTAACCAAAATAGTAGTAATAAACTTAAAAAATAATGTTTTATTGTAGACGGCGGACAAAAATTTCTAGAGTATTAATAAACTTTTTTGTATTTTTCCTTGAGTATTATAATTCATTATAATTTTCAAGAAACGTAAAATCTGATTTAAGCTATTAACGTTAAAACCAAATTTGTTTTGATCGGAAAAAATATATAAAAAGTATATTTTGTTTTGGGATACATTATATGAACTGAACTGAAGATGAAAATTAAATATATTAAATTATTAATTACAATATTCAAATAAAAATAAGTAAATTAAGTAACTTCTTCGAAAGTTGAATAAACTTTTTAATTCAAAGGATAATTACGTGCTGACATCGTTTGAACCTTTTTATACAATTAAAGCAAGTGTTTGGACTTTTTGAATAAAAAAAAATCAGTTTTCTATAAGTATCGTTATCGCATGTAGAATATGTTTTTAAGAAATTTTAGTAAAAGTAAATATTATTAAAGAAGTTTTAGTAAAAAATACTTTATTTGTTGTACAAATTTATTTGCTCTACTTAAAACTAACAAAAGTAAATAAAAAAACGTTCAAATACTTAGTATTGTTAAAACTAATCGAAATAATATATAGATAAAAAATAAAAGTATTCGGTTTATCGCCGGTTTAATGTAGCAGCAATGGAGGTTATATCTGAAGTAGATGAATATATGAAAAAAAAAATATTCCACTTGTATTATGAAATTTTGATTAATTTTACTATGAACGCGACAAAACAAGAAATAGCTTTTCTTTGGTAACCATTACAAGATTTATTTAGTGTCAATAACTTTAATATTTATGTTAACTATAAATAATATAAAAAAATATATAAATAAACAAGAACTTTAATATTTTAAATAAACATAAAATACAAATTGTTTCTCATGATTTAATTAACTGTAAATAATCAAATCGTGATGTTATACCAAGATCTCGTAAATAATTATCCTCATATCACGTGCATATCAATACACTATGTCAATGTCACTTCATAAATTTCACATCCCTTGATATCCTACTTCCTACTAATATTATAAATGCGAATGTAAGTTTCTTTGTTACGCTTTCTCATCATCATCATTATGAAACATTGTACATTTTTTGGAGTTATTAGAAGTAACATAAGTGACAGAAGTAACACTTTATTACCAAAAAATATATAAATTTTTAGCGGAAAATAAAAAAAAAGAAAGAAAAATACATTGTTTGTCAATAAGCATGTGGATGGAGCCGCTGGCAACAGCTAGTTCATAATAAATGAAGATTAAAAGCAGATTGTTTTCCAAACAATCGTAACATAAAAAATAATGAAATGTCAAATGATATCTAGAAAGATAAATAATAAAACGATATTAAAAACATAAATAGGTACATTTACTCAAACATATTTTTCTATACAAGAAAGCTTTAATGTAGATAACCGTAAGTTTCTACAATGTTTGTATTACAATACATGATAGACAAATTTCTATATCAACTGTATCTAAGTGAATCTATTTTGTTTCAAAATAAACAATTGTTCAACCATACGAAATCAATAAGAGATCAAAGAAATTAATAAAGAAAACTTTTAAATGAGACGTTCTATCCTTGTCTGACTTCCATTAAGACAAATTTTAATTTTCTATCAACACTAATGATAGTAGTAATCATTCTTATTTGATATAAAATAATAATATTTAAATGTATCTGTCGACCTTGCACGAAATTAGTGAAATTATCTAGAATTCTTATTTCTTAGAGTGTTAGTAGAAACAAATGAAAAATTGAAGCCGGGTATATGATCCTTGCAAATGTTATACTCAATACTTTAATTGACTTAGGTGCCGCGGGTGGCGCTAGTGTGCATGCTTTTAAGAAAGAATAAAGGAAATTGATTGCTAGGTCACATAAATAACGTGAGGTAAGGATTTATTATTAAGTTAAAAAAGCCTTAAGGTGGCATTACCGACTGTTTTACTTAAAATTAGATACTAATTACAATAATTATTTCAATTTGATAGCATTTTTTTATTATGAATAACTTATATAAGTTTTTTTGAGAGTAGAAAATATACTGAAGTTAACAGAATTTTGTAAGTTTACCTACATCAACAAAAAAACTTAACTATATTTGTGCCGGTATTTTTTTGTGGTGCGTGACCACCAAACAGACAGATAAACAGACAAAAAAAATGATGACTGTCAAGTACTAAACATATAAATATTTTTTGCCATAACAAATTCCACCCACGACTTTGTTTGTTTCCCACACATCAAAAACATCTCAAATCTAGTAAATGATAAGACGTCTTATGCCGATTGGCATTTATTAAAAGAAATATTTAGACATTTGTTTTTAATAATGATAATGAAATTAATACAACATAACGGTTATTAGAAGTTCAAACCACTGGAAAAACATCAAATACATTTTAATATGATTAACAATACATTATATATTCTAAACCTGTCAAATAAGTTTTATGTACATTCTTCATACGAGTAAAGTTTTGTTTCTAATGTCAAATGTTTAATATTTTACAAACAAACAAACTTAACTGTGAAATAAACTTAAGTTCTAATATTATTTTTAATCAAATATACACATGATATTTGAAGGGAGAAATAATCTGTTTACTTTTTCTTAAGCCTCCTGAATATGGGTGGAGAAAAATGTAATTTTAGTTTAAAAGTAAAAAAAATAAATTTTTACTAGAAGCAGTTTTTCAAGCTTTAAATATTCTTTTACAAATTAAATATATTCTTCAATATAAATTACATAGTTTTTATAAAGTATCTAAGATTATTTGTACCTTATATTATTACCTTATACTATTTGTTAAACTAATTGGTGAGGGACAATATTTTAATTGTAGACGAAATATTAAATTTAATTAATAAATTTAGTTGTTAACCAAACCTTGAATACTTTTAAAATAAATTAATTTGCTTTATTTATTAGAAAAACTTTTGATAAGGGTATGAACATTTGTTTTGAATTAATGAAGTCGTTCGGTAGAACGACGACGGCGATTGTTTGTCCGCCTGACCCGACCCCGACCGATGACTACCGAACTACTTATTTACTCCGACCAACTCGATTTTCGACATCACGATAATTTATAAATTGTTTAAAAAATAGTAAACTTGATAGTTTGTAGCAAGTAATCAGCTTATAAATTGTAAAAATATTTGTTTTATCTGAATAAATTTTTTCCGAAGAAAAACATTGAAAATTAATTAAGTTGTAACGTTTTTAATTTTCAGAGTGTGAAAAAAATTTTCATCTAACCAGTATATATAGATATACAGACAATGTATAACCAGTATCACCGCAGTCGGCGTGAGGCCGTTGTCGGGAGTGGTCGCTGTACCGCTTGTTAGCAACAATGTCTATTGGTAAAGATCACTGTATGAACTAGGGTTGCCAACCATACTTTATAATAAAGTATTATACTTTATTTTTGGTAATTATATTTTATACTTTTGCATACAAATAAAGTATGTGAAAATACTTTATTTCTAACCTTTACTTCGATGATTAGAACAAAACACTCATTAACTATTATTCATTAACAACTATTTAAAATATAAGTTAGAACGGATAATGGAAACGATTTATAATTACTGAACAAAATGTAATTAACATTTCATTCACTCACTCATATAGATGTTAGTTTGTCATCAACCGAAATATTTAATAAAATTATCAATAATTTTTCAGTTTTTATTAGCTTAAATTATATGACAAAATGGTTTTATTTTAGCAAAAATAACTAACTGGCTTTCCAAACTTCCTAACACGTCTTTGAAAAATAAGGTTAAATTTGAAGATTTTGAAATGGTAAAAAATTTAATTAGAAACGAATGTTTATTAAAGTGAAACTTTTATTACATCGTCTCAAACTTTTTCGTCTGTGTGTTGCATGTCGCGTGACGGTCGCATAGAATTAATATACATAGAATAGGTGAGCCATAGGCTCAGAACAATAACTAAAGCATAGAAGTAGCATAAATTTGAAGACTTAAATTGTGCGTAATAGTTGTCCTCTTTTTTCATACTGTAAAAATATATAGTAATGAGTGAAACAAATGTAACGCTGTCAAAACAGGAAAATTTACACTTTTGAATGTCACTTTGGAGTCCATATTGGAGTCCATTTTCACCATTATGATGGTAAATTGGAAAGTACAATTCATATTTGACTTATTGGGTATGGACAATGTTTACACATTTTGGTTGTGTTTGATGTCGGCTGTCAGTGGTGTGTTCATGTTTAGTTTTATTAACGAATTCATCTAGTTATTCACATATTTTCTCCGTTTCGCTGAGAGAAAACATAAGTTAATCGGATAAAGAATGTCGTGTGTTATAAGGGGATGTAAATCTCATTCATCTCGTAAAAAAATCAAGTTGAAACGGTATCTTTTCACCGGTAAGTGATCTAACATGGTATTATTTTACGTTTTGCTTAGTTACAAATTAACTATTTGTGCTTTTTTAACTGGTTTATATATTCTTAAAAAAGTGTTGTCCTATAGTTCAATTATAAGACTGCTATATGCAATATTTAATATGATATTTGAACATTTTTAAGTTTTCTATATATTATTGTAATAGTGTTGCAAAAACTATTGTTATCGATAATTTAATCCAGTGTTATTCTAGTAAATTCTGCAACATCTATGTATTATATCCATGGATTATTGTACCAGATTTCCCACGGATGTCAACAGACGACAGTTATGGATTAACAAAATTGCACAAAAAAACTTTAAATAGAAGAAGCATCACAGAATTTGTTCCAAACACTTTAGTTCTAAATGCTTTAAAAAGATCGATTGCAAATGGCGTAGATTGAAAATAGTTGCAGTACCTTAACTATATCTTCACAACGAAAGACCTACTATCGTAAGACAGTTTGATTTTTAAATATTGTGTGATGTATGTATGTAAGCGCAAAATATGTTTTTGTAATTTGCCCCCTTCCGATTGATTGTTGCAGTGCTATAATGAAGTTCCATCAACTAGTGATCCTACAACAAGTACACCATCAACAAGTGCTCCAATAACCAGTTTTCTAACAAGCAGTGCTACATCAGCAAAGAATTTTTAACAACTCGTATCCATTACAGTACGAAAAAACTGTCTAATCATGCAGAAAAAATTAGGTCTTTTTTTACTAAAACTGTAATATTCAAAGGACAATAAATGTCGCTCCACGACTTACGTGGGCGAGAATGTAATAAGTAAAATTTTTGTTGCCTGGGATCAAAACAGCTAATTGTTATCGCACGTGAAATCATCGGTTAGATGATAGCACTTTTCGGTGTATCTCGTTCTAGCAAATGATAGAGAAAACTTAACCAGTCTTTTAAAACCGGTAGGTACTACCATAGAGATAAGGATCACTATCGATATCGCGGATAAGTTTACACAATTTCACATCACTAGAAAAAATTCTGTTGTCTACGGCAGTGTACGCTTTAAAAATCTGAAGCTCCTTCTATGCTTTAGTTATTATTCTGAGGCCATAGGTATTCGTATGAGCGTCAGTGACAGATAGTTAAAAAAAGATGCAAGACGTCACACTGTTTGTCTTTGTCTAATCAGACATGCGCAAAGAAATATTCATGACGCGTTAGTCATTTAAATACTTTGACATTTTTAAATGTTTGAGTTTTTTGACTATTTTATTTCGAAAGAGTTTGGTTGATAAAAATTTTTAGAAAGACTACATTGAGTCAACACAAAAATTCGTATATTAGTATATTCTAGCTTAAAACGAAATCTATACTTCTATACTAATATATAAGAGCGAACTAATAAAGAAGTGCGAATGTTGTTTGGGTGCTTATTACTCAATCACGCCAAAACTACTGAATGGATTTTGATGCTTTGCAATATTGTAGCTTATGTACCAGAATAACACAAAGACCATAGAAATACTAAGCTTTGCGTGCTGTTTTGTCTGTGATATAACATAGCTTATATCGTGATTAGGTAGTTGCCACGGGACCTCCTGTTTTTAATCGTTTGATTCACTGAATGTTACATAAGTATTTGTATTTTATGCTAACAACCAAACCCATTGAGGAGCGTATCAAAATAATTGGCGTTAAATACTTAGTTAAATTGCATGAAATAAAATTTAAATAGAATCAACATTTAATCACTGCAGTTTAAATCAGATGCATTAATAAGAATTTAGCAATATATCTATTATCTACCTACTACTACCGCCTACTTATTAGGCGGACATTTGTTTACGTGAAGTGTATTAAAACATGTTTGGAAGGAGCATTCATATTATTACATACACCTATGTGTAGGTACAGAAAATACCAACATATTTTTTATATGTATATGACAATTATAAAAACAGTATAATTTTATAAATATAAATTTCTTACTTATGAAAACTTCGACTATTGTCGAAAGGAATAGGTTCTTTTTTACACAGAATACACGTTATTGTCATTTTATTGACTCAAAAAATATACTTTAAATTAAACAGTATATAATTTTGTATACTTTGTAATCCAATTTTATCTTACGTTGAAATATTAGATTAGCATTTCAGTAAAAATGACAATTGGTCAGTCAATTTACGATTACGAATTATGCACGAGACGACGACGACCGAGCACGATACGACGACGATGAAGCACGATACGACGCCGACCAAGCACGATACGACGCCGACCAAGCACGATACGACGCCGACGAAGCACGATACGACGCCGACCAAGCACGATACGACGCCGACGAAGCACGATACGACGACGATGAAGCACGATACGACGCCGACGAAGTATGATACGACGTCGACGAAGCACGATACGACGCCGATGAAGCACGAAATTTCGTAAAAAATGTCGTACTCTAAGACACAGATTTCAATAAAAATATTAGTTGGAGATCTAGTCTACTTTTATCATTTCCCATTATCATTCCCATTTTCTAAGTATAAAATTAAGATTGATGAAGCAATTTTTATACCCTTAATGGAATATTATTCCGAAAATTTTTAGTTAAATGTCTATAATGTGAAAAAAAGTTTCACTTTTACGGTGGTTTCATAAAACCACACAAGTTTTTTATTTAAATTTAAATATTGATTGTCCACCAAAAAGTTTTAAAACCTTTCAAAATAGTAAAAATATATATATTTTCGTGCTAAAATAAAAGCACACAAAAATACTTTTTTAAGGCCCTAATACCATAGAGTCTTAAAAATACTAAATACTTTTTTTTTTCAGTAAAATACTTTTTTTTCCTTCAAACACTTTTTCCCTTTCCAAACCATTTAATACTTTCTTTCGCCAAAAAAAGTTGGCAACCCTAGTATGAACACAAAATACAAAATATGTAATTAAACCTAACTTGATACTTTACAATTTGAATCTTTTTTTTGTCAATTTGTCAAAGTTTTTTGTTTGTATTTAATTTTGCTTCTAGTATGTACGGATTAGGATAGGATACGGAATTGTACCCTGATGGATGGATGTTAGTGGATCTCATAGATGAATAGAGCTGGGTGCACCGAGTATGGGCTTGTTTTTTTGCTTTTGATGAGATCTTACCATCAGACTCCAGACTTGATGGAGTGATCTGAAGGTTTCAGATCACTCCATCAAGTCTGGAGGTAGTATCTCTTTATGATTAACACAACGGGCCTAAACTCGACTAGCCTTGCTTTTTTTTAGTTTAAAAGATCAAGTAACAGCCACCGAAGAATTCAGCTATTATTAGGTCACAGAATAATTAATACGTTTAACATATATGTAATAATAATATGTAATTTTATCACATGTATAATATGTACATATTTAATTAGTATTAGTATTATAGTAAAGTTTTTTATTTTTAACTTCATATAATCTTTTTGGACTATTCGATAACAACTACAACGTATTTTTCTCTTCCAACAATATATTTTAAATTAGTAATTATATTTATTAGAGAGAGAATTGATAAGTATAAAAAGTATAATAATTTTAGATTACTACATATATATATCTATCTATAGACTTTAGATATCTGTCTAAAGTCCGCAACAAGTACAAAAATATTTAGAGTCTATTTTGAATTAAATTTCGTTAATGCAGTCATTAATACCGGATGGAATCACTTTCTGAAGATACTTTTATGTGTAAAAATGTAACAACCTTATCTTAAAGTTTACAAGGATCGAAAAAAATCTCTATTATAATAATATACGACATAGTAATGTTGTTCTTTAAAAACTAGACGGGAATTTGATGTAAACGTTCAATTGGCAGTTGATATTAATTATAATTAAGACCCTTAAATGTCAATAACAAAAAAAGGATAAATTCGTTCTTGGCTAGTACATTATTATTATTGTGGTATAATAATATTAAAATTAATACACAGCTGAAATTGTACGGCACAAAAACATTTCTTTTCAAAGCCCTAATTCAAAATAAATTGTCCTTAATTGGAAAAAAAAACCATTTTCAAGACTCTATCTCTTAATTTAAATAACATAAAGGAATGGTAAATATCTAAACATTTTATATTAATAAACTTGACTAACAGTGAAGCATTTCCACGGCTCAGGCACTGTCCTAACGCCAACGAAAGTTATCTAGTTTATTCACTGACATTATTCTCAGCTCATTGTGCTCACTAAGTTTGCAAAGTACATCTTGTTTCTAGCTCCAACTAATGATACTATGATACAAGTTGTATATGTTTTTTAGAATTGTTAACTAATAGCACATAGTGTATTTGTAAAATCTAGCTACACTTGCATGTATATAAAGTAATGCATATATAATAAAATTGAAATTACATTCTTGACTGCCTCGATATTTTGTAGTCTTCCTGTAGTCATTGTCTTTGTAGTCTACTCCGTCTTATCATTTTACATAAGAATTATATTAGTGTTTTAAAATTGAATGTAATGGACATACATGACATGCCCGAGGATGTCCAGCTTTGAATATTGATTTACAAGAATATTGATTTTGAATACAAGATTGATTTTATAATTACCCTATCTACTACCAACCTCTCGCCTTATTCTTCCTTTACATAACGCTGACTTTAATACTTTATTTAAATGGTAAAAGTAAAATAGTTTTATTAACTTATAAGACTTTGATATTAAATATTTTACAGCCATTAAAAAGATAAGATATCAAAGTCCATATATGCAAATATTTAAAAGACGTTTGTGAATCCTGTTAATTTCCTAATCCTATTAATACATAGAAATGATATTCTACAATATCCTACTAATATGTAAAGCTGTACAGATATGAGTCAAGTCAGACTTATACTTAATTTTTTTAAAAACATATTTAGTAAAGCTCTAAAATATGGGCTTTTTACACGAACACCGGTAAGAGCCTCTAATAAAGCACATAAATTGATTGATTTTGCATGTTTTAGAATTACTTCACAAAAATGATTCACTAGAATTACTTCTACTTAATTTTGATAAATTTTAATAATGTCTAAAAGGTTTCTTATCTTTAAAAATAGTTACAGTTATTTCAATATTATAAATAAACAAGCGAGTACATAATTCAGAGTGCCCATTGTATGAATTATGTATCAGCTAGTAGACTGTCTCATGTCTCACTGATGTCACAATCTATTTAAGTAATTTATTATTAAAGAACCATTTATCTGCACTTTGTACATATTCTGGAATTAGAATATTTAATTGACAATTAGGACATTTCTTAAATTTTCAAAGCTTATAACGTTTTTTTTGTTTCTTTTAAACATTTCAAACATTTTAAAGATTTGCACACTAAGTTTACAAAAACTATGGATTGTTAAAAATACCGTCAATAGGAATACCGTTTGAAAGTATAATTGTCTAGATTTTGTTAAGTACATTTTCAGTAATGTCATATTAATAAATTATTTCACTTGGAAATGTGTTAAATAACGCAATTTACATATTTTACTTTTAATACAACGAATAGGAAATATATTTCTAGTTATTTTCTTTCTATTAAACGATTGGCGTTTCTATCAATTCTCCCGTAAACTACAAGTTTTGAAGAGAATACAAATTAATTGGATTCTTAATTACCAAATCAGTATAACCACATTCGGTTTAATTACAGTAAGAACCATAAATACAGTGATTTGAAATATAACATTTATATAGTTTGGTCAACTACAAAACAGGTAACTATTAAATAATGACAAATTAAAGAATCAAACCTAAGGGTTTATATAACTATCTGATTTATTACTTCATACACTTATTATTTATTATCAAGATGCAATAGTTAAATACATAAAATATGCTTTTACATAAAAGTATGAAATAATAAACCTACTAACTAATAAAAACGTCGAAGTCGAACCGTAGTCTATACTTATAATTATATATTAACATGATATGAAGATGCGGTTATTTAATACATTAAATATTATTATGAGTTTTAGCGTGACCGCTAAAATTATCTCGAAATAAACTTTTTACCTTTAACCTTTATTACTATACCTAAGGATCTCCTGTATAAAATATATACATATTAACTAGCGGACCCGACAGACGTTGTCTTGTACACGCGTCTTTAATTTAAAAAATCAACTTAAAAAAAAAAACAATGCCTAACGTCATGTACATGTACATTTATCATAATTCGACCAATCGATACGGTTTGAATAAATGAATTTGTTCCGTCGGAACCAATGTGAAAATGTCCAAAATCACCACCTACTTACACATTAAAAATTAATCAAAAAACCATTTTCCAGTGGACCAAATTATAAATCTAAACAATTCTCAAGTCCCCTTGAACACACACAAAGAATTTCATAAAAATCGGTCGGAATCGGAAAAAATACAGAAAAAGCTTTAGTAAGAATTATAACAAATGCATTAGTCGTGAGACAAACTTGCGCAAGGTATTTTTTTTTAATAGTCGGTGAGGCGTAAAATTACAATTAACTGTTGTTAAGACTTGTTTTAGTAATACACAGTACTTGCACTTCAATGTTTAATATCCAACCAATGTAATAGAATGGGCGAGAGCAGCCCTTACAACTCGTTTTATAATATTTTAACACTATAATATTTAGGCGAGGGTAATTTACAATTTCATAACCAACTTACAGATGATATTATTTATACCTTATAATAAGTTCTAATAATTAATAAAAGATTAAACATTATGTTAAAATATTCTATGCTTCTAATTCTTAAAACATTTAACAGTAAATATTAAATAATATTCCATAATTAATTATGTAGGGGGCGCTACTGTTGAAACTTATGAACTAAAACATGTAAATTCTAATGTATTTACCATTTAAATTATTATAAATAAATATGACTAACACTCGGCCTTTCCTGATTTGTAATCTTACGACCTCGTAATTGTATAATTAATTTCTTTAATTACCAACCATCATATATTAAATGACTAATTTCTAATTTAATAAACCTTCTGGAAACCAGTAGACTAAATGGTCATCTGAATTCAGGATCTTACAATGTTATAGAGAAAAACAAATTATTAAAAATACAATGCATCAAGAAAAAAACATCCAATTATACTTTTAATGTGCGAAATTACATAACATTTATACAACATATAACTTTACTATCGGCCGTTTTGACATCTTATTACGTCCTCGTAATATAATTATAATTTTTATCATAAATACTCGTTAATATAATAATAATATATAATAATAATGTATAGTAATAATCGTTTTTATCATAAATACTTGTTCTCTTTGCACCGGACAAACCAGGCTGCTTACAAAAAGCCAGATCAACGGACATGCCGTTATGATCTGGTGCCCATGGACACACATCATCAACATGGGATATATCTCAATTTTACTATTACCACCGGAACACACACAGATGGTATTTCTTATACTTTTACTACTACCAACGGAACACACACAGATGGTAGTTTATTCTTATTATTATTATTTTTTTATATACCAACGGAACACACACAGATGGTATTTCTTATACTTTTACTACTACCAACGGAACACACACAGATGGTAGTTTATTCTTATTATTTTTTTTTTATATACCAACGGAACACACACAGATGGTATTTCTTATACTTTTACTACTACCAACGGAACACACACAGATGGTAGTTTATTCTTATTATTATTATTTTTTTTATATACCAACGGAACACACACAGATGGTATTTCTTATACTTTTACTACTACCAACGGAACACACACAGATGGTAGTTTATTCTTATTATTATTATTTTTTTATATACCAACGGAACACACACAGATGGTATTTCTTATACTTTTACTACTACCAACGGAACACACACAGATGGTAGTTTATTCTTATTATTTTTTTTTTTATATACCAACGGAACACACACAGATGGTATTTCTTATACTTTTACTACTACCAACATGGCATCAATTTCTTATTTTTACTACGGGACACACAAACATGTTATTACGTTATCATTTTTACACCAACATGGTACTTTACATTTATTTTTACCACGTAACACACCAACTTGGTACTCAACACATTATTCAATAATTTACTTATTAATATCATTGTTATGAACATATATTTAATTTTAACTTTTTAAAACTCATTCTAAGCAAATAAATCTTTAACTAATAAAAGGAAACCAAGCTTATTTTGTTAGGCTATATTAATGACCAGACTACAGAGATATATGACTTTGAAATTCATACTATGCATGGGTTTTGTTGGAAGTAGCAGGTTGTTTTTACTTTGTATTACGTTTGTATTGTTATATTTGTTTAGTTTCTTTATATTTTTTTAAAGAAAAATGAATTTTAAATGATTTCGTATTTTATCGAAACAGTTTTAAATTTTATATCTTAAGAAAATGTTCATTCACCCGAATTTAGAAAATTTAAATACTTTAAAGGTAGTTAATAAGGAAGCTACATTTAGTTATTAACCATAACACGATTCAAGATTCACGACAATTGTAATATTTATATATATTTCTCTATATTACTCTGGAATGACCTACCGTTAGAAATTCAAACTTCTAAATCACTGTCAATTTTGAAAAATCGTTTGAAGCAATATTATTTATCTACGCAATATATATTTTTATCATAAGTATGTATACCATAAATTATATAGGTTATCTATTTTATTCTATTTATTTATATATACGGATATATGTATGTATATGTATATGCGTATGTGTATATTTATATATAATCATTATTTAATTACTTATATAATTAAAAACGATAGTTTTTATTTTTATTGTGTCCTTATGTATAAATTCTTATTCTCGTAGTATGCGTGCACTATCCTATGACCTTGCAAATATTCATTACTCATCAAGGGTTGTCTGTAAGAGATCGCTTTTAAGCGATAAGACCGCCTTTGCACAAAAATTTCTTACTGTATCAACATCCTACTACTGTAATTTCTTGTAATAATTGTATGTGCAATAAGTTTTAAAAATAAAATAAATAAAATAAATATTTCTTTTTATTTAAGAAATTGTAATATATTGTTAGGGGTCGAGGGTACTTCTAGATAATTAGTAGCCATCAAGTGCTATAGCATTAAGTCCGCCAATTGTATAAATTTCTTTGTATAATAAAGATTTTATAAATAAATAAATTGTCCGTATTAATATTGAAAATATTCTTAACTAAAAAAAAAAATAATCATTAGTGGGAATAGAAAATTTTTGTAGTCCTATTTTTTATTTTGAAGATGTAACGATACTTTTCATACAATTGGACAACATTATAAAACCAAGCATATTTCTTTAGAAGTTTACTATTTATATTATTATTTCCAATTGTTCTATTTTGCACTAAATCTAATGATTAACTAATTTATTTATAAAGCATTAAAACATAAATCAATTAAATTTTCAATCATACGCTATAAAAGTGTTATTAATTTTATTCCGAGTTTGAAATCGTAATTTTGTACATTGTATACCTACACCTAGTTTAATATATAATAGAAACAATGAATGATACAATTATTCAAAACGTATTTTATTTTTTTGTTTTATTATTATCTACAGTATAAATTATTTAATAGAATTAAACTGCATTAAATTTTACAAACGTTATACTGAAAATAATACGATTCTTGAAAATTTAGAGGGTTGGGGCTTGGGGTTTTATAAGGCCATGGCATATATAATATTACTTCTTATACCCTAAGGTACGACAATATATATTCCTTGCTAATTTTCTTATGTTTGTCTTGTCTAGAGTTCAAGTTACCAGAGTCTTTAAGTCTAACGTGTTTATGTTTCATATTGCTAATAAGAATATTTAGAAGGCATGTTTTATAATAATTCTATTTTTAAGTAATAAACAGTCATAACCTAGAAAATTATATATTTTTTTAAAGTTCATCAATTTGAAATACCTAATTTGAACTGTCTGAACTGTCAATTATGGTATATTGTTTAGGCATGCAATTATATCTTGTTTAGTAAAACTTTTACTGTGGATTTATATAATACCTCGATTTGACAGTTCAAAAACGCGTGTAAGATAATTCATCGTAGTTATTTCTTTTCTTCTTTAACATACTATCGGAAATTAAATAATCGAGTGCCACGCATATGGTTTAAAGTTTCTTTTAATGGGGATTTAGAAGACCTAATTGCTTACTTTATTTTTTTTTTACAATTTAATACGAAATGTACGCGTTTACTGGTTTAGTTTAAAATCGATCTAAATGTTAAACCTATATTATCATCATTCTGAAATAATTTATCGATTCTAACGAATTTATTTCGGAATACCTATTGCGTTTTACCTTTTCAATAATCGATTGAAATTTAAGATCATAAATTCGTACAGATACCTACTACTGAGAAATTAACACTCAGTAAATAATTTAAATGGTCAAATAAAAGATAATAGAAATATGTTTTAGTAATAAATACCAGTATCGTTGCTTCATATTCATACGCGCGATATATTGTTTTATTGAATTAGTCTGTTTAGTTCGGGATTATATTTAGACAATTCTTCTTCTTCTTCTTCACTCGTTCCCTCATTACTGAGGATCGTGACTCCTTCGACCAAGCTTTTTCAAGGCCACTTTCCATCGGCTTCTGTCTTGCGCTTCCCGCAGAGCCGCGCTGACCGTCATGTCCAGGCTTTCTTTTAATTGGTCTGTCCATCGTTTAGGCCTCCGTCCACAAGGCCGCTTTCCTTCAACTTTCCCGGTAACCATGAGGTGCTCTAGGTTGTCAGAGCTTCTGCGGGCTACGTGACCAAAGTATTGCAAAATGTAGCGTAGACACGTCGCAGAGAGTCTTTGGCAGTGTGTGATGTTCAGCTCTTCTAAAATAGACGAGCGTGCGGTATGCTGTCCAGGGTATTCGCAATAGACGGCGCCAGCACCACATCTCAAACGCATCTATCCTTTGCCTATCTGCGGCTTTTATAGTCCAACTTTCAGAGCCATAGAGAAAAATGGAGAAAACCAAGGATCGAACTATGTAAATTTTTGTACGATTTGTAATACTCCGGTCTCTCCAAATTTTCTTAAGTTGGGTCATTGCATTTTTCGCCATTCCAATTCGCCGTCGGATCTCTGGTTCACAACTTCCTTTGTTATTGATCGCCGATCCTAAGTATACAAATTGATCAACACGTTCGTATCGGTCGAAGCAGGGGAAACGCTGGACAGTTTCAGAGCGATCGATAGTCATTGATAGATGATGATAGATTGGTCTTGCTGCAGTTTACGTTTAGACCCATCTTTTGGCTTGCTTTTTCAAGGCGATCCAGCAGTGCTGCCATCTCCTCTTCTGAGCTTGCAAACAAAGTGGTATCATCCGCGTAACATAAATTCGATACCTTAGTACCTTCCACTTTGATACCTCCCTCCCACCAGGATGAGTGAGATAACACAGCCTTGTCGAACTCCTCTCTGGAATTTAAAACAGTCGGATACAATGTCACCCAACCTAACTGTGCCAAAACCTGTTTCGTAAAGGCTTTTTATCAGTTTGGCTATATGGACCGATTTGTAATACCGGACTTAATGCTATAGCACTTGATGCCTACTAATTATCTAGAAGTACCCTCGACCCCTAACAATATATTACAATTTCTTAAATAAAAAGAAATATTTATTTTATTTATTTTATTTTTAAAACTTATTGCACATACAATTATTACAAGAAATTACAGTAGTAGGATGTTGATACAGTAAGAAATTTTTGTGCAAAGGCGGTCTTATCGCTTAAAAGCGATCTCTTACAAACAACCCTTGATGAGTAAGGAATATTTGCAAAGCCATAGGATAATGCAAGCATACTACAACGAGAATTTATACTTTCACTACTACCACCGGAACACACCAATGTGGTAGTTTATTCTTATTTATTTAGTTTTTTATACCACGGGACACACCCATTGATGGTATTTCTTATACTTTCACTACTACCATCGGAACACACCAGTATGGTAGTTTATTCTTATTATTTTTATACCACGGGACGCACCCATTGATGGTATTTCTTATACTTTCACTACTACCATCGGAACACACCAGTATAATAATAATAATAATATCAGGACAAATTACACACATTGATCTAACCCCTAAGTAAGCAAATTATTTGCTTGTATTAAGGGTGTTAGACAACGATACAAATACATAGAAATACACATATAAATACTGAGAATATATTTATAGAATATTGTATATATCTATTTATAGAATAGAGAATATATGGTAGTGATATGTTTCTGATATATTTACATGATATAATTATATTTCACATTGTAGTGATATGTTCACAGATGATATATTTCTGATATATTTACATGATATAATAATATAATATTGTAGTGATATGTTTCTGATATATTTAGATGATATAATTATATTTCACATAATATTGTAGTGATATGTTCACAGATGATATATTTCTGATATATTTAAATGATATAATTATATTTCACATAATATTGTAGTGATATGTTTCTGATATATTTATATGATATAATTATATTTTACATAATATTGTAGTGATATGTTCACAGATGATATATTTCTGATATATTTACATGATATAATTATATTTCACATAATATTGTAGTGAAATGTTCACAGATGATATATTTCTGATATATTTACATGATATAATAATATTTCACATAATATTGTAGTAAAATGATCACAGATGATATATTTCTAATATATTTACATGATATAATAATATTTAACATAATATTGTAGTGATATGTTTCTGATATATTTACATGATATAATTATATTTCACATAATATTGTAGTGAAATGTTCACAGATGATATATTTCTGATATATTTACATGATATAATAATATTTCACATAATATTGTAGTGATATGTTTCTGATATATTTAGATGATATGGTATCTTATCGAAACAGTTTTAAATTTTATATCTTAAGAAAATGTCCATTCACACGAATTTAGAAAATTTAAATACTTTAACGGTAGTTAATGAAGAAGCTACATTTAGTTATTAACTATAACACGATTCAAAATTCACGACAATTGTAATATTTATATATATATCTCTATATTACTCTGGAATAACCTACCGTTGGAAATTCAAACTTCTAAATTTTCTAAAATCGTTTGAATGGACATTTATCTACGCAATATATATTTTTATCTACGCAATAATATTTATCAATAATATTACAATTGAATATTATTTATCTACGCAATATATATTTTTATCATAAGTATGTATACCATATATTGTATAGATTGTCTATTTTATTCCATTTATTTATATATACGGATATATGTATGTATATGTATGTGCGTATGTGTATATTTATATATAATCATTATTATTTAATAACTTATATAATTAAAAACGATAGTTTTTATTTTAATTGTGTCCTTGTGTATAAATTCTTATTCTCGTTGTAGTATGCTTGCATTATCCTATGGCTTTGCAAATATTCCTTACTCATCAAGGGTTGTTTGTAAGAGATCGCTTTTAAGCGATAAGACCGCCTTTGCACAAAAATTTCTTACTGTATCAACATCCTACTACTGTAATTTCTTGTAATAATTGTATGTGCAATAAGTTTTAAAAATAAAATAAATAAAATAAATATTTCTTTTTATTTAAGAAATTGTAATATATTGTTAGGGGTCGAGGGTACTTCTAGATAATTAGTAGGCATCAAGTGCTATAGCATTAAGTCCGCCAATTGTATAAATTTCTTTGTATAATAAAGATTTTATAAATAAATAAATTGTCCGTATTAATATTGAAAATATTCTTAACTAAAAAAAAAATAATCATTAGTGGGAATAGAAAATTTTTGTAGTCCTATTTTTTATTTTGAAGATGTAACGATACTTTTCATACAATTGGACAACATTATAAAACCAAGCATATTTCTTTAGAAGTTTACTATTTATATTATTATTTCCAATTGTTCTATTTTGCACTAAATCTAATGATTAACTAATTTATTTATAAAGCATTAAAACATAAATCAATTAAATTTTCAATCATACGCTATAAAAGTGTTATTAATTTTATTCCGAGTTTGAAATCGTAATTTTGTACATTGTATACCTACACCTAGTTTACTATATAATAGAAACAATGAATGATACAATTATTCAAAACGTATTTTATTTTTTTGTTTTATTATTATCTACAGTATAAATTATTTAATAGAATTAAACTGCATTAAATTTTACAAACGTTATACTTTTTTTTTTTTTTTTTTTTTTTTATACAAAACTAGGTTAATGCTTGACTACATTCCACCTGATGGAAAGTGAAATGTAGTCTTAGGTGGTAAAGCGCATTAACCTAGAAGCCTATTCACTCTCCTCTTGAAGACACCCACATTATATTTTGCCGGAAATACCGACGCCGGCAGATTGTTCCAGTCCTTCGCTGTACGCACTAAAAAAGATGAAGCATAGCGCTTCGTTCGGACAGGTGGAATGTCCACAACAAAAGGATGAAAACCTGCCGTGCGTCGGGTCGTCCGGTGATGGAAGGGGGATGGGGGAATTAGGTCGTGCAATTCCTGCGCACACTCACCAAAATGTATCCTATAGAATACTGAGAGGCTGGCAATTCTACGCCTGTGTTCAAGGCTGTGGAGTTTGGCGTCAACCAATTTAGGGTCGCCAATAAGCCTCTTTGCTCGCCTCTCGATTGAGTCCAGAACCGCAAGATGAGTCTTTGCGGCACCAGCAAATATGTGGCCACAATACTCTACACACGACCGGATCTGTGCTTTGTATAATACAAGAAGCTGTCCCGGTGTAAAGTACTGTCGCACCTTCGCAAGTACGGCAAGCTTTCCTGCAGCTGCTCTTGCTCTGGACTCAATGTACCGACCAAAGTTGAGGTTCGAGGAGATCTCTAAGCCTAACAACTGAAGCCAGTCACTGTATTCCAAGGATACATTCTGGAAAGTAGGAGCCAAGGTGAAGGGGCTCCTTTTGGCGGTGAACAAACACGTCTGCGTTTTGGTGGCGTTGAATTTGACAAGATTGGCATTGCCCCATGCGGAGACTGCCTGAAGTTTGTCATTCAAACGTTGCACCATGGCTTCTCTTTCAGATTGTACTTCATCTCTACTAGCCCGAGAACTTGGCAGATATCTTTCTACAACTGTGCTGTCGTCTGCATACCCATAGATACCGGGCTTCAGCAGATCGTTAATGTGCAGCAGAAAAAGAGTTGCAGAAAGAACGGACCCCTGAGGTACTCCGGAATTTATTGTCAAGGGTTCCGAAGAACACCCGTCGACAACAACACGGAGAGATCTCCGGCTCAAAAAGTCCGTTATCCAGCCAATCAGACCAGGAGATATACCGTACGCTGAAAGCTTGCTTAAAAGGCTCACATGCCAGACCCTGTCAAAAGCCTTCGAGACGTCCAGAGAGACGGCGACCGCTTCTCCGTTCCTCTCGATGGCTTCGCCTAAAATGTGTATTGCGTACGCTAGAAGGTCCCCAGTGGACCTATTTCGGCGAAATCCGTACTGTCGGTCACTGAGGAGATCGTTACCTTCTACGTACGCTAGAAGCCGCGAGTTCAATACACGCTCCATAATCTTGCAGAGTATGGAGGTGATTGAAATGGGCCTATAATTGGCAGGATCGGCACGGCTGCCTTTTTTGGGCACGGGTTGCACGTTGGCAAGCTTCCAGGATTCCGGCACTTTTCCAGTCTTGAAAGAGAGGCGATACAGACGTGTCAATACAGGAGACAACTCAGCTGCACATGTCTTGAGCAGAATGGCTGGTATACCATCAGGACCACTGGCTTTATTCACATCCAAACGACACAATGTTCTCCATACCTCTTTGTTAGTGATGCGGATTTCAGGCATCGAAATACCGCAGTGAGGAAGATGTTCTGGAGAAGCATTGCCAGTGTCTAGATGCGAATTCTCAGCAAACAGAGAAGCAAATACATTCGCTTTCTCTGTTGCTGTGTGGGCCAGGGATCCATCCGGCTTCAGCAGAGCAGGCAGTGAGGGTTGGCAGAAGTTCGACTCGATCGCTTTGGCAAGAGACCAGAAAGCTCGACTGCCAGTTGGTCTGACAGAGAGCTTTTCGCCATTCTTAACGATCCGATCAAGACGAGCCTTCCGCAATGCCTTTTTATAGGACTTGGCAGCTTGGTTAAAGGCTCTCTTCTTTGTACTTACATCCGGAGTTTTGCGGCTTCGAGCATCAGCCCAAATGAGGTATGCCGAATGTTTTCGGTCATGTGCATGACGACATTCGGCATTAAACCATGGGCGAGCTTTGCCACCGATGGGTACGTCAGCAAAAGGAATAAAATACTCCATTGCCTGATGCACCACATCGGTTATAGCATCCGCGCAACTCGACGGATCCAAAGAAGAGAAGCAGACCTGCCGCCAAGGATAAGACGCAAAAAAGTGCCGCATCTCATCCCAATCTGCTGACTTGTATTTCCATACTCGCCTAACACCATGTGGTTCGAAAGCTGGTGGGGAATATGTAAATACAGATTTCACCAGACAGTGATCGGAGGTTCCCAAGGGGGACGTGACCTCTACACGATACCTGTCCGGATCAGTTGTCAGCAGAAGGTCCAGGCAATTTGCTGTATGGCCTACCACATCTGGTACCCTTGTCGCTTGCCTCACCAGCTGAAAGAGGTCTAAGGACAACGCAAAGTTCCGCGCTTCTCTTCCAGCATGGTCGGTCTTCTGGTACGGGAACAGCCAGTCCTGATGACAGGCATTAAAGTCCCCCAGAAAGACGAGCTGCGCCGAAGGGTACTGATACAGAGCCATATCTGCAGCCTCACTGAGATACTCAAATAAACGAGTTGTCTCCTGGTCACCGCTGTGCGAACGGTAGACACAGGAATACAGGATTTTTTCGTTTCCTGTGTCCACTAAAACCCATAGGGAAGAAAAAGTGGGGTCTTCAAGGTGACGGAGACGCTGAATACAGAGGTCGTTCCGCGCGTACACACTGACTCCGGCCCGTGAGCGAAAGTTGTGCTCTAACGAGTAACCGGGATAATCCAAGTATGCAGCGCTCAAAGGACATTGTATCTGCGTCTCCGTCAAAAAGAGCAAGTGCGGCTGCTCTGTCTCCAGGTGGTGGTGGACAGCTAAAAGATTTGAGTGCAAGCCCCTGATATTAGTGAGGTGCACTTTATATGAGGAGGAGTGCAACCGCTGTGTAACCTTGTTCCTTTTTCTTAACTTTTTCATAAAAAAAAAATATATATAAAAGTGAATAGGGATGGGAAATGGCAGTTGAACGAGACGGCACGTATCGAACCCGACGTCGAAATTGGTGATGTCTTGCCACTGGGAGGCTAGTCTGGAGACTGCGGGGACGCCCGAACCCCCCCAGGGATCGCCATCGGGCCTCCTCGTCTGGTCGCCAACCAGCACGATGGAGCCACCCTGGGATTTTTCACAGCTGGCGGGGCAGCCTTTCGTGGTTGGCTATCCCACTAATTGGGCCCCCAACTATCTGCGGGCGGCCAGCGGAAAGCCGTCGCTTCGGATCCCGCTACCCTCCTCGACTAGACACCCGACAAAACAAACACCAACCCGACGTCAGACCGGTTCGCCAACGCACCGCAACTGTTCAGACCCATTTCCCATAAACGGCTTCATCGAGCAACGTGCCGGAACACGACTAGGTCGCTTTGCGGCACGATTCTGCCCGATGGGTGGTAACTTTGCCGGCGACCGGATGTTATGATCTACCACCAAGAAAATAATACGATTCTTGAAAATTTAGAGGGTTGGGGCTTGGGGTTTTATAAGGCCATGGCATATATAATATTACTTCTTATACCCTAAGGTACGACAATATATATTCCTTGCTAATTTTCTTATGTTTGTCTTGTCTAGAGTTCAAGTTACCAGAGTCTTTAAGTCTAACGTGTTTATGTTTCATATTGCTAATAAGAATATTTAGGAGGCATGTTTTATAATAATTCTATTTTTACGTAATAAACAGTCATAACCTAGAAAATTATATATTTTTTTAAAGTTCATCAATTTGAAATACCTAATTTGAACTGTCTGAACTGTCAATTATGGTATATTGTTTAGGTATGCAATTATTTCTTGTTTAGTAAAACTTTTACTGTGGATTTATATAATACCTCGATTTGACAGTTCAAAAACGCGTGTAAGATAATTCATCGTAGTTATTTCTTTTCTTCTTTAACATACTATCGGAAATTAAATAATCGAGTGCCACGCGTATCGTTTAAAGTTTTTTTTTTAATAGGGATTTAGAAGACCTAATTGCTTGCTTTATTTTTTTTATAATTTAATACGAAATGTACGCGTTTATTGGTGTAGTTTAAAATCGATCTAAATGTTAAACCTATATTATCATCATTCTGAAATAATTTATCGATTCTAACGAATTTATTTCGGAATACCTATTGCGTTTTACCTTTTCAATAATCGATTCAAAATTTAAGATCATAAATTCGTACAGATACCTACTACTGAGAACTTAACACTCAGTAAATAATTTGAACGGTCAAATAAAAGATAATAGAAATATGTTTTAGTAATAAATACCAGTATCATTGCTTCATATTCATACGCGTTATTATTGAATTAGTCTGTTTAGTTCGGGATTATATTTAGACAGTACCGGTTCAGATTTTAAACGTTTTTAACGTCTATCGAAACCTGATGCTAAACTTACAAATTCAAAATTAAATATAAATATTTTAAGATCTATGGAGTAGTTTTAGCAAAACAAAATAAAATATAGTTGCAGAAGTAATAAAATAATATTGTGAATTCAAATCTTTACCTATTTAATAAATGTAAACATATCTAAATCTACCCCTTATAGCGTCAAAGCATTGGCAAAATATTTCCATACGGTCCTCAAGGCCATTTAGATCTGACCCTACCAAATTTATGGAGTGTAATATTTACCGAGTCATATTTATTTAAGTCTATATATAAGATATTCTAGAATTTTAATTTCTCTGAAAGGAGACAAGTCTACATTTTAATCTGTATAAATTAAAATTATACTTCATCTATTCATATTGTGTAAATATATATCCATATACTATAAGGAACTACTTACTATTTACTATCTTAAACAAAAGGATCATTACGATTTGAAAATAGTTTTATGATGTTAAGTGCTACTTTAAAAAAAAACTTGTGTGGTTTTATGAAACCACCGTAAAAGTGAAACTTTTTTTCACATTATAGACATTTAACTAAAAATTTTCGGAATAATATTCCATTAAGGGTATAAAAATTGCTTCATCAATCTTAATTTTATACTTAGAAAATGGGAATGATAATGGGAAATGATAAAAGTAGACTAGATCTCCAACTAATATTTTTATTGAACTCTGTGTCTTAGAGTACGACATACATAATACTTAACAATTATTTAGATGATATACACATATTAAAACACTGAAAACAATATTTTATAATCGTTGAGTCATTTTGATCCGTTTTTCAATTATTTTCAATCATTCTATTATCAATTCCATCTTCATCATGAATTTCACAGTTTATAAATGTATTTTTTTTTTTTTTTTTTTTTTGTCTGTCTATGCTGTTAGCCCTGTTGGCTATTACAGCGTCACCGGGGGAACGGGTGGGTCAGGAGACCCACCCTTAAAAAGGGGGGGCCAGATGGGCCCCCATGGGGAACGACGTCCCGAGGGCGTCTCAGATTGAGACACGGACCTCGGCTCGGGGCGTCGTTAGTCAGGAGGGAAGCTAAGGAAATTTGGACACTAGCGTCCTCCGACGGCAGAACGCCGGAGCAACGGAGCACTTACTCAGTTGGGACCTCGTCTATACCGGTACAGACGGTGTGTGTCTGTATGTTGTGTGGTGTCAATTATGCCTACGCGTACACGTTATTACCTACTGTGAACGCGTCGTCGGGGTCAACGAGTACCGACTTGGGTCTTCTTTTTCTGACTAAAGTAGTCTTACGTGGTCTATACTCTGCGGCGTCAGCCACCAGTGGGTTCGGGTGTCGCTCAGCACGTTCAAAGTACTTTTGGGAAAGCCCCTTGAAGTACTGAGCGATGGTCGGAAGGTCTAAATCTCTATGGAGATCGATGTTGCGTACGAACCACGGCGCCCCGGTTGCAATCCGTGTAAACCTGTTCTGAATCACCTGAAGGGGTTTCAGATTAGCGTGCGCAAAAGCGGGACTCGCATAGGACATGACGGAACGTATGCAAGCTTTGTAAAGTGTCACCTTATTGCGAAGGGACATTTTACTCCGCTTGCCTAACAGCGGATATAAACGACCTAATATGTAGGCCGCTCTGCTACGAACGGTCCTAATATGCGCAGTGAAAACTAACTTTCTATCTAACGTTACTCCTAGGTATTTTGCCTCGTCTTTCCAAGGTATCGGTTTATAAATTATAAATGTAACCAATATTTTATGGTAACTAAAATACGTGAACAGTGACTTACATTCGATTTTTTCAATGTATCTAGTAAAAACCGCATCGATACGAGCGCCTTTCACTTTATCCCTACTCCGCGGCCGACCGTCCATTAGAGTGGGGAAGCCAGCCTAAAATGTGGCCATCGAACTTAAAAGAGATAGGTAGATCGAAAATCCCTATCCGTCTCTATTTTTTACGAAATTTCGTGCTTCATCGGCGTCGTATCGTGCTTCGTCGGCGTCGTATCGTACTTCGTCGGCGTCGTATCGTGCTTCATCGTCGTCGTATCGTGCTTCGTCGGCGTCGTATCGTGCTTGGTCGGCGTCGTATCGTGCTTCGTCGGCGTCGTATCGTGCTTGATCGGCGTCGTATCGTGCTTGGTCGGCGTCGTATCGTGCTTCATCGTCGTCGTATAGTGCTCGGTCGTCGTCGTCTCGTGCATAATTCGTAATCGTAAATTGACTGACCAATTGTCATTTTTACTGAAATGCTAATCTAATATTTCAACGTAAGATAAAATTGGATTACAAAGTATACAAAATTATATACCATTTAATTTAAAGTATATTTTTTGAGTCAATAAAATGACAATAACGTGTATTCTGTGTAAAAAAGAACCTATTCCTTTCGACAATAGTCGAAGTTTTCATAAGTAAGAAATTTATATTTATAAAATTATACTGTTTTTATAATTGTCATATACATATAAAAAATATGTTGGTATTTTCTGTACCTACACATAGGTGTATGTAATAATAAAAATATGAATGCTCCTTCCAAACATGTTTTATTACACTTCACGTAAACAAATGTCCGCCTAATAAGTAGGCGGTAGTAGTAGGTAGATAATAGATATATTGCTAAATTCTTATTAATGCATCTGATTTAAACTGCAGTGATTAAATGTTGATTCTATTTAAATTTTATTTCATGCAATTTAACTAAGTATTTAACGCCAATTATTTTGATACGCTCCTCAATGGGTTTGGTTGTTAGCATAAAATACAAATACTTATGTAACATTCAGTGAATCAAACGATTAAAAACAGGAGGTCCCGTGGCAACTACCTAATCACGATATAAGCTATGTTATATCACAGACAAAACAGCACAAAGCTTAGTATTTCTATGGTCTTTGTGTTATTCTGGTACATAAGCTACAATATTGCAAAGCATCAAAATCCATTCAGTAGTTTTGGCGTGATTCAGTAATAAGCACCCAAACAACATTCGCACTTCTCTATTAGTTCGCTCTTATATATTAGTATAGAAGTATAGATTTCGTTTTAAGCTAGAATATACTAATATACGAATTTTTGTGTTGACTCAATGTAGTCTTTCTAAAAATTTTTATCAACCAAACTCTTTCGAAATAAAATAGTCAAAAAACTCGAACATTTAAAAATGTCAAAGTATTTAAATGACTAACGCGTCATGAATATTTCTTTGCGCATGTCTGATTAGACAAAGACAAACAGTGTGACGTCTTGCATCTTTTTTTAACTATCTGTCACTGACGCTCATACGAATACCTATGGCTCACCTATTCTAATGCGACCGTCACGCGACATGCAACACACAGACGAAAAAGTTTGAGACGATGTAATAAAAGTTTCACTTTAAAAAAAATATATATAAATATCTAACGTTATTCCTTTTCTTTTTGTTTAATATTGGGTTTTATATTTTAATCATTTACAACTGAATATACTCTTTTAAAGTAAAACTTTTATTACATCGTCTCAAACTTTTTCGTCTGCGTGTTGCATGTCGCGTGACGGTCGGCCGCGGAGTAGGAATAAAGTGAAAGGCGCTCGTATCGATGCGGTTTTTACTAGATACATTGAAAAAATCGAATGTAAGTCACTGTTCACGTATTTTAGTTACCATAAAATATTGGTTACATTTATAAACTGTGAAATTCATGATGAAGATGGAATTGATAATAGAATGATTGAAAATAATTGAAAAACGGATCAAAATGACTCAACGATTATAAAATATTGTTTTCAGTGTTTTAATATGTGTATATCATCTAAATAATTGTTAAGTATTATGTATGTCGTACTCTAAGACACAGAGTTCAATAAAAATATTAGTTGGAGACCTAGTCTACTTTTATCATTTCCCATTATCATTCCCATTTTCTAAGTATAAAATTAAGATTGATGAAGCAATTTTTATACCCTTAATGGAATATTATTCCGAAAATTTTTAGTTAAATGTCTATAATGTGAAAAAAAGTTTCACTTTTACGGTGGTTTCATAAAACCACACAAGTTTTTTTTTTAAGAAATCGTTCTTTAAATAACCTACATACATTTTGTAAACCGAATATTACCCCTTCATTGAGAGTGTTCACTTCTATGTCATATATAAAGACATTAAAGCCTAAATCGTAATCTAAAATACTAACATTACTTTTATATTGCAAGTCTCAAAGTCTCAACTACCGCGTCAGTTATATCTATACTAATATTAAAAAGAGGAAAGGTTTGTTTATTTTTTTGTATGTTTGAAATGAATAGGCTCCGAAACTACTGGACCGATTTTAATAATTCTTTCACCGTTGGCAAGCTACACTATTCCCGAGTGACATAGGCTATGTTTCATTTTCAAAAAATTAGGGATGATTACTAAAACTTGAATATTCTAACGCAAGGTGTAAAAAAATAAACAAAAAAACTGCGTGCGCTGCGAAAACGGTTGAAGTTACGCAAAAATGATGTTCTATGAAATTGTTTCTCTTTAAATGTTTTAAAAAGAAGTCCGCGACAAGATATATCTAGCTTTTAAGGTTGACTCACTATAACGTTTTCTATGGTTATGAAATTAGTTCTAAAATAATATACACTTTCGAAGGTGTTTTAATAATTACGATATTATTCCTTATCCAAATAAATTATTTAAATGTCACAGACATTCAATTATGAACAACCTTGCTCTAAACAGCATTTGATTTTCTATATCTATATCTATACTTATATTGTCAAAAACATAATATTTCGAATCCATATGCTTTAATACGTATATCTGAATAATCTCCTGGTCGTGTGTGTGTGATGTAGATGTATGTTATTATTTTCAGTTTGATATCGTAGCAATGTAATGCCTATATAGATAAAATTTCCACTTGAATAGGATACTATAGAATTAACTATAAGTCTATTATAGGTCTGGATAATTGTAGTTTCCACAGATTACGCGCAAAGCGACCTACACGCGGGCGGAGCCGCGGCCTACAGCTAGTAACTTAATAAAAGCAAAGAAAAAAAAAATCGCGTCTCTAACCTACAACTGGGTCTTAAAAGCTTTGAAAGTTGGTATACGTAGTAACAATAATATTATAAATCACATGGTCACTTAATTATGCAAAACTTTTCTAGGGCTAGTTTCTTATAATAAAGTTTTGTCTGTCACCTTGTCGTTGTATTCAGGTCCATCGTTGTATAGTGCTGCTTGCTTGCACTGCCATCCCGCGATCAGGAAGAAAGTACTTGGTTGACCACTTCTTCCAGTAGATGTAGATATTTTGTTGATTTTCATAACATAGCAACGAATTCCTTTCCATATTAGCAGTCAAGTAGTAGTTTAGAGTTTTCCATCTCCGACGTACGTCTTCACCAAAGACTCCAAGCGATGTAAACATGTATGGAGAGATATTGTATTAATAACACTGTAAAGTTTTGGTAAATATTCAGGCTCTTATTGTATTTCGCATATGATTGAACTTTAACAGGATATGGTTAAGAGTGAATATGATATATATGATGAATAGAATTTAATAGTAGTGCTATTAACTTCAAGCTACAAAGTTATTAATATTCTATATTGAGCATGCTGCCAAATAATCAGCTAGATAATTAGCCTGCTAAGCAGATGGCAAAACGTGGGTATTAAGAAAGAAAAAAAAAAAACTTACGTACTTGCAATATCATTTTAAATCTACGATTCCTTGTCGCTTGAGGCTACTACAGCAGCACTCGGAGAAGACCCAAATACTAACTTTAACGTCGTCTCTTATTTTCGTGGCTTTTCAACGGCAGTGGCAGCACTCCATCTTCATCAGCATTCTTAGACGTAACTTTAACGTCGTCTCTTATTTTCGTGGCTTTTCAACGGCAGTGGCAGCACATCATCTTCATCAGCATTCTTGGACAGGATATCTTGCGAACGGTGTATATCGACACGTGGCGCGTAATACTACAGCGGTCGAACACTTCTGACTTGTTAAGACTTGTTTTAGTAATACACAGTACTTGCACTTCAATGTTTAATATCCAACCATTTGTAATAGAATGGGCGATAGCAGCCCTTACAACTCGTTTTATAATATTTTAACACTATAATATTTAGGCGAGGGTAATTTACAATTTCATAACCAACTTACAGATGATATTATTTATACCTTATAATAAGTTCTAATAATTAATAAAAGATTAAACATTATGTTAAAATATTCTATGCTTCTAATTCTTAAAACATTTAACAGTAAATATTAAATAATATTCCATAATTAATTATGTAGGTGGCGCTACTGTTGAAACTTATGAACTAAAACATGTAAATTCTAATGTATTTACCATTTAAATTATTATAAATAAATATGACTAACACTGTGTATATTTGAAAACTAAGTAGATTTGTAAGATTATAGGAATTTCAAATTAATACAATAAGTTTCTTAGATCCTGCAAGACGTGACAATAAATAAATGTTATTTTTCTTTTCTTTGAAAATATTTCATCTTCAACTTTATTTGTTTTGTGGAAATCTTAAATGCATAAACGATGAAAGCCTTCAAAAATATATAACAATATGTTTTCAAACCTTAAAATTGATGCAGTAGACTGTAGAGCTGACACATGATTTATGAAAATCGATATCAGAATATATGGAATGCTTGCGTTTATTAATTTTATTATATTTATGTTGTATTTTATCGATACCTTATCTTTTTGTTTATCTATAAGAAACTGAATATATAATATTTATTCACTAATTGTCATAACTATATTTATACGTCATGGTAACTTATGATTTTTTTAAATTAAGATATAAGAAATATAACAAATAGAATAGTAATTCCATCAATAGAAATATTTTCACTTAAGGGATACTTGCGAATAATTTTAAGATAAATCATGCAATAATCGTAAGGTAGCTGTTTTAAAATAATAACTGTTACCATATTTTTCTCATATTCAATTACGTAAGTAAAGTAAAACGTTGAATCTTAAACTTAAGGGAAAGGTAGTTCGTTCTTTATGGATTAGGATTTATTTTTGTTTTTTATTATTATCGTAGATATGATAGTTCTAAAAAAGTTTATTTGAAGATTTTACTTTGAAGAGTTTACTTATTCAGAAATAATCTATTTTTTGTAATATATGTAGTGATATTTTAAAAAGTACCTTCTTTAGAGATTACATAAATATTACACAGAAGTTTGATAATAATATAGTAACAGATAGATAAATATAGTATTAGGTAGTTTCTATAAAAACTTAAAATTCTTCTCTATTGAAAGAAGGGATAAGGAACGTTATACGTATCATCTTTAGGATATATACGAATATCTAGACAATAAGTCCTAATATATCTATGTCCATTAGCAAAGATCTGCGGTTGGTCATTTGACGTCATGGTTGGGGTCATCTACCATGTGTTGTGCTTGGGCGACTCGGTCTCATTATTAATAGATTATGTGGGATTGGAATACGATCCTCTTATTGATGTGTTTTTGAATAATAATAAACATTTTTTTTATACAGCATTACTGCATCACGCTGTCAATTGGTTTAACTGTAGAAAAAACTGTACACCTACGCTTGAAGGTTTTTGTCTCTAGAAATAGCCTGCTTAAATGTATTAATTATAGTTTAATATACATAAAACAAATAAAGACTAACAATTACTGTCATTTCCTAAAACAAATATATGTTTGTTAATATTGCACAAATATTATTATATTACGTGTCATATACGCGAGATATGTTATTAACAAACTGGTAATTATTTTGCAACCAATTAGTATTAAACAGGTTACTCCGTAACGGGGGTTAATCAATCATTAATTTAATTAAGTTTTTGTTCATTTAGAATTTAAATTTAGTAGGAAGGTTTATAATTAATAATCTTTACTAATCAGATAACGTTTTGTAATGGTTATAATTATTTCACGATATTAACGTATCATAATAATTTTATTGATTTATATAAATACGATTTTGAAATTTGTTTAATTTAAGATTTTTGTGTAAAAACGTTATTTTTTTTAACAATTTCCCAAATTCAAAGAACTTTTTTAATTCTCAACTCCTTTTAATATTGTAAAACTATTCAATAATTCCTAAAACATCAACTTTCTCCCAACAACATGTTGTAAATAAGTATAATTAGTTTAACAGAGAGAAAAAGTATTTTTTCCTGAGATTAATATCACTTAAAATGGCCCCGAAAAAAAACTCTCCAACCTCTTTAATAATATTTCTTAGGAAAGTTTTTTTACAAAACATAGCATTAATATTATATTGTCTGATGTCATAGTGATGTTAAATGAATTGCAAAATCTCTTCTAAGACTTTCAGTTATCATAGCTTATATCATATATTGAGCTGAAATTCAATTTTCTTCTTTAACGGTTTAGATAAACTGAGTGTAAGTAATAACACTTGTTTATGTCATTTTCGTAGTTAATTTTCATTACGATAAAGTAAAAATTCTTCGGTTATAATAATAAACCACTTGTTTTCTTACAATATTTTCATAGTTAAAAAGAATAACAATGTAGACTGGGTGATTCCTAAAACAATTGGATTGAATCCAACTTACGAGTCTGTTGAAATAATATGTACTACAAGTGTATTAACCTATTAACATTACAATTTAAAATGTTTTGCTTTGTAAATTAGCTGAAGCATAATTGTTTATTATGAATAAATAAATATATGACCCATGGTAATTAATAATAAGTAAATAGGAGTTTTGTTAGCAAAATTTAAGAATTATAAATTTTAGTCTTCTGGTTAAAATGTAACAATACTCAATAATGAAAATTTGAGGAAAAATTTATGAAGATGATGATGTTACGAATATTTATTTTATTCTTAAACATTATCGTCTATGACTTCCATTTTATATATGGGTGAATATACAAAAGTTGACTAACTTTTAGGGTTATTTTGTTTACTGTAGTTTTTCTGTTAAAATTTTACAAATTCGGCTTTATAAGATAGGTAATCTATATACTATATTGTTGCAAATCGGGCCTGTCACTTTTCAGAGAATTTTCTGAAATATTTCGTTTTTTCAGAATTTGACTGCCAGAGGACTGACGAGGGTGACACAGTACTGATAAAAACACAAAGTCATAGGAAATATATGACATTTCTTAAATCTCTTAGAAACTAATGCTATGCTAAAAAAAATATTTAAAAAATGTAATACTGTGAGAAATAAACTATCACAATATTCATAACAATCTTGACATTTTTAATAACATTATTTTACTTTAAGGCACTTTTACTTTAAAATATACATTATATAAATAATGAACAAACAATAGTATCACAATTAAAGTATTAGTATCTTTGTCTTAGTATATAAGCTGAAATATTTATGTTTTTTCTTGTATTCAGATAATTTGATGGAGTTGCTTTTAATTCTCGTCAAGGGAGCCTTTTCAGTTTCTCTTTTCTTTTATAAAATATCTTTAATAGTCAATTTTGGTGTTTTTATAAACGCCATGATGTTTTATACCGAAGAAAATAAAGGAAATGCTTAACACACCGTACCTGTTCAGATGAAAGTGATTTAAAACAAAAAAAAACATCAGTACCCTGGACACAGTCCTTATATCGTGTGATGTGGCGCCAAAGGACTGATGCCAACGGACTGATGAAAAAGGCATAAATTTGAGGTTATCATTAAAGTTAATATTTCTTTTCGTATTTTTGAATATCAACAAGTTACATTTCATTTTCTTTAAAAATCAGAATAAAACTAAGATTTATAAGGAAATAATGATTTACCACAGTACTGATTTTTTGACTGGATTGGCACAAGAGTACGTCATATCTGACGCAATAGCACTGACTTTATAATGATTACCAGGAAATACCTGGGTTCAAAGCTAACAATACTACCAATATTTTATAACAGGTTTATCCTCTTGAATCCCTGTTATTTGGCGCAAATTTCAAATTTGAAAACACACAGAAAACTGACGAATGAAAATAAAGTCAAAGTTTCTTCTTTTTAAAAAAAACAATGTAGAGATTATTTTAATATAAAAAACGTGATATACATTATTATGTACATAATTGATTGTTACCAAACATTGAGTTTTCGTAAATTAATGGTACAATTTGATGTACAGTCGATTCATTAAGTGTTTTTGGGTTTGTGACAAGCCAAAGGACTGATTTTTTGAGCATACTTTTTCTTTTTATAAAATTGCTATTTTAACTAAATTTCTGAAATTGAGTGACCAATTAGACAAGATTTCATAATTTAAAAATAAAGTATAAAATCTATAAAATATAACATTATTTCATATTTATCGACTGATGACCAGTGTCATCCGTCGATAAACTAACTCAAGTCAACTCAAGTCGAGTAATTCAGTAGTTACCCAATTTTAGTAGAACCACCCATATATGTAAAACGGACACGCAGTTTTCTTTCTTGTATCCAATATAAAGGTATTTTAATAGTTTTTAATAATGTTGAAAACAGAACAACCAGATGGTGGTTCTGTACATAAGTCATTACTTATGTCAAATACCTTTAAAGGTTTTTTCATTACCTGCTGATATAATATTTACCATTAAGGGTCCTTGTCATATATATATAGCTTATATAATGCTAGCTTGTATAATCATTTTATTTATTTATAATATATAAAATTTAGACACATTACATAATATAATTAAGAAGTATTTAAAATAAACAACGTTCAAAAAATTTGATCCAATCAAAAAAAAATCTGCATCAAGAATGTGCTCAAAATTAAGTAAGCCTGACACCCAATAACACTATACTTTACTTAACTTACATGGAATTACATTATCTTTGTGTTTATAAAATAATTAAAAACTATATGGCATTAACAAGTAAGTAACTAGTTGTTAATAGCTTGTTGGTAGTAAGTTAAGATTAATAACTTTGGTGTTCTCACTGTGCGCGCTTGAAAATAAACTTAAACACTCGTTGTAGAAATACAAACAATTAATTGTTTTAAATATTTAAGAATAATACCAAAGAGATAAGACATTAAACCCATTTAATTGACGCTAACACACACACACACACACACTTAAAAGTAATGACAACAACTGCTTCTTTGTTGAGACGTAGTACTTTTAATTGTAATGGATAAGTTCAGTGATACCTTTTCTACTTAATCACTTACTATGCAGCAGCGAGGATTACTTTTAAATTTAAGATTAAATATTACAACTCTTACAGGTTATAGTATAATTTTACAGTCTTTATCGTGGTTCTACATAGAATTTTAATTAACCCTAAATTTTTTACTTTTTAAATGTTATGGATGAGCGGGGAAATCAGTGACACGTCTAACCCGCTGCTACCGTTGTCAGGCAGGGTGCTGATAAGTGCACGGTTTCGAGGCTTCGGGGACAGTGACTTGTGCCTCCTTAGATATACAAAAACGTTGGATTCTATATGTAAATATTATTATTTTGCTTTGAAATCAAGTTAGTTTTACAATTTCCTTTTTTTATAAATGTCGGTAACACATAAATAATCTCAAGACAAAACTTTAAAAAGTTGAAGAGCATTGCAGTGTAATTTTTTTTACAATTATTTAAAATTTTCAAATTTTACGTTTATATTTTAAAGAGTGGGTTTAATATTAATATAAATAATAGTTTTAGGGTTAAAAGAATGTCAATGATATGGAAAATCATAATATTGTAATAATATTATGGTTATTCGTATTTCATCATATTTTAACAATCCGTCTCTTAAGCCAAGAATACAAAGGCACTCGGTTGGTTCGTTAGGAGACCTTCCTTTCCTTGCTTTGTTAAAATAACAAGACTGCATTTTGAAAATGTATCATCATCCGGAATAACAGAGAAATAACTAACTTCGCAGTATTGTCGGGCAAATGGAATGAAAAGAGATTTAAGCTGTTAAATTCTTTATATCATTTTAGATATTAGTCTAAACATACATTTGAGACTGCTAAAGCAAATACATGAAATATCAAAGGAAAAATATTTTGTGATTAAAATATCTGAATACACATCTAAGGATATTTGAAGTTCATAATATCTAAGTAATTTAATTTCAGTATATGTTTCATATGAAAATTTAGTGTTGTAGCTTATTTCTTTATCTCAGTTTAAAGTTAAATTATAATAGAGATAATTTAATATGCGGAAACTAATTCGCCTCTAGTTCGGTCTAACAATCGATCTATTCTTATGACGGACTTACGAGTAGTTTTTGTTGAAGTATAAGAAAATATTTTAGAATTCGATTCGATGGCCACCCTGTCGGTGATTGGTGAGCATGAAGTTGAATGATAGTTCTTTCAATCGCTAACGAAATGTCCCATCAACCATACGACTTGCTCATATTAAAAAAATCACGTTTGATTATATTTTACTAAATAGTATTTCATAAAGGAGTACTGACCTGGTACTTTTATTTGTAGTCAGGTAGGTACCCTTAATTTTCAAGACAAATAAAAATAAAAGATAATTTTTAACCGCGATTTCGTCCGTTTCACAGGACAGTCCGCTAGTGACCAATGGTAACTTAGCGTTGTTCCACAAAAATCTTGTATTTTCTGGGATAATAATTAGCATATGGCCTTTTCTTGGTTATGGACTATCTGATTCTAGATTTCAAATTTATTCCTTGCCAACGGACGGACTTCAACGGATATACATCAAGACATAGTGATTTTTGCATAATAGTAGCAATATATTATTATTAATTCATGAACTGGAAAGATGCACTTAGTTTTGTTTTAGTTTGTAATGAATAAAACATATATTTTTAATTATTAATTAAAAAACTACATGGACCTACATCAAATACGCGATAACATTTAAAGTACCAATAATTTGTTAATCTTATGATTTTAAAGATATCTTGCTAAAGCTACAGACAGGCAAATAACTTGACAGTTGATACCGAATACGCCGCATTGGTCTATTGGCGCAATGTGTATTTATCGTAAGTCCTTGCTCGTTAGCAAATCTAAAATAAGATTAGATACCAAACCTTTGTAACTTAGCTGGGTAACTAACTATTATTCCACTCTTACTATCAGTATTGGAGAGGTGCCGTAATGAATAGGATAATTAACAAGTTAGGAAATAAATAAAATCAATTTTCGTAATTGAGTTAACTGTTACCCATTATAATGTTTTTTCACAAATATTTTGATTCTACGACAAGATTTATCTAGTACTTAGATAAATCTTGTCGTAGAATCAAAATATATGTAATACTTTTACAAACGTAAAAAAAAAAACAGGATGGAGCGAAAATATATATCACTGTATCATATTTCTATTTTCTATACAGATTCAACTTAGATATTTCTTATACTTTTCTGTCTATAGCATTCTCTGTAATTGCGGTATTATTACTGTATGATACAATGATGATGCTGCACAAAAAAAATATTTTGCTATAAAACTTTTAGATGATCTTTACATTAAAAAAAAAACAAAACGGAAAACTCATTTTGTAAATTAATGTTCAAATAATTTATTCTTTATTTTCTTTTCACGTCGAGGATAAGCTTGATGAAATCCTTAAATACAAAAATAAATTTTATTATGTAATGAGGTATATGGATTGTTTGCTTTCAATTTTGTTTTTCGAGAAGACAATTTTTTTTATCATAAATAAAGTAAAAAAGTTAAGCATATTTACTGCTTTTTTTTCTATTTTGTTTGCCAAGTGTTTGTAATTCTCATATTTTCTATTCGGACACAAAATCGTGAAACCGCAATAGTAGCAGACTGAGACACTAATTGTGCATATTTTATTAAAGTTGAATTAAATACAATTCAACCTTATTGGAAACTTGTCAAATTATTATAATTATTTTAAAAGCGAGTCTAATTGGTTTTTAATGAAAAATAATAAAATAAGTAATGTTTTTTATTACTTTCAAATTTCTTAAGATATCATAAAATTATTAAGATATTTATAAATGTCTTCGATTTTTATCTTATCCTTGTCCAATAAAGACAGTATTATTTATTAAAGAGAGGTTGAAGAGAAAGCTGCAAAAGTTTTCTCTAAATATTGTATACATTCAGGTAATATGTCAAAGTAATGGAATTCTATTTCAATTATTCATAAAAATAATAATCTGGTTTACCCATAAAATACTTGACGTTGTCTTAAAAGACATAAAGACATAAGCCAGGCTCGGACCTAAGTTTAGCAAGTCTGACAAGCTTCTTTTTCTGATCAAGAAAAACTTTTACCAAAAATTTTTGTGAAAGGAGGTTTTAAATAGAAAAAAAATGGAGTTGTTAGCAATACATAACCTACAATCGACTTGAATAAAATTTAAACTATATAATTGAAGATTATATTAAAAAGAAAACCGACTCTAAGATGTAACATTATAGCTAAACAACAATAAACAAATAAAGTTATTGCCAATTTAGAACAAATGTTCTGAAACACTCACACTATTATCAATGTTTTCGTTAATCACAAATCCATTTGAATATTCAGAGATTTAATTCAGAGCTGTGAAGTAGAACTCGAAAGCGTTAATTTTCTTTGTAATGTAATAATATAAGTCTACTTCGTAAAACATAGCGAGGCTAAAACCTTTTACGCGTTTAAAATGCTTAAAAAGTTCACAAATGCCATACTTTACGAGACAAATAAAAACAGTATAAAATTTGAGAGTTTCAAGTGGTAAAATTGTTTTGTTTTTTGCCAGTTTTATTCGAATCTCTTCAGATTATAACAATGAGTAGATTTTAAACCTGTAACATATATTCTAAACAGGTAACCTATGTTATTTCATGTCCTTGAAATGTAAATAGCCCTCAGTACACACTTATTGTGTTCAGTGTATAATAAAAAGCATATTTTTATTATTATGAAAGTACATCTAAAATATTAATAACAAATAGTGAACATATTATTGTTTTCGTGAGTCTCTCAGTAAAACTCTCTATATCACTTGAATTGATGTGTGTTATTATTTTCCTGGAAGCTGGATTAATAGACAGTCATTAACTCGGGAACCACACGTATCATGTGCGGGAAAAAATGTTTATGTTTGAAAGTATTATTAACCCATTACTGAATATTTTCATAAAATATGTTTTCCTACTAAAAACGTAACTACACAAATGATACATTGTAAGACTAAGACATTGTAATATAAAATAACTTGACTCACTAAGTGAATGAAGAGGTGGCAATGCGTTTAAATAATGTCTATCATTTCTTAAAATATTTACTTGTCTTACACAACATACGAATTTTTTCTCTGCTGACTTTAATAACGGCAACAAGTAGGCTTGAAATATTTACAGAATATTTATTTATATATTTACTATAAAAATAAATAATTAATAAAAATATAATAAATATTTAAGGAGGGACTCCCATACAACAAACATGATTTTTTTGCCGTTTTATATAAATAATGTTACGTTCGTGTACGACTCCGCCTCGCACTTGGGCGGTTTTTTAAGATGTCTTATGATGTATATTAAAATGTAAGGAATCAATAAAGATTAATACTAGTCACTTTACTATAAGATATTTTTTTAAGAATTTCCAGATCTTGTCTTTTAAATTATCATAATTGAAATCTTTTACTTTGAGAGTGTAGAAAATTCTTAAAATTGTTGTCATTATCTTGCAATCTTAATAACGTTTCTAAGAAAAAGAAAACCCTTATTTAAAAAGACATTTCATTCTCATTTAAGGACCGAAAAAAACTAAAACTGCTGCTTAAAATGTAATAACGTTAGCAGTGTTTTATTATTGTGAGCTTAATTGTGGAATTTTAAGTAATGTTATTTTATCCAAATTGAGCCTGTAATTCTGGTTCGATATATTTATAAATATTAAAAGTTAGTTTAATCAATTTTGTCTAGAGAGGCACTCGGTATATTCTCGGTATAAATTTTGCTAATTGAAGGATCTTGAAAGTGGATTTCTTGTGACAAAAACGTCATCTGACGGCGGCTAATGATTTACCGAAAATAGAAGTTAGAATATCCTAGGCCTTAGAGGAAATAACATAAATAAATATCTTTTTTGCTATACTACTTTAAAACATTGGTATAGTAGGATTTTTTTGAAGATCAAAATAAGTATATATATTTCTAATCACGATAACTGAGCGATAATAAGGAACTCAATTGATATCGTTGTAAGGTTATACAGACGTCGTGACGTCACAAGTTATGTGAGAAGAATCGTCTGGAGTGACGTTGTTTGTTTTAAATGTTAAGGAATGATGATGATCAATCAAATGCAAGATATCATATGTTCAAACCTTTCATACGCAACTCTTGCTTTCCCCTATCACTATTTTTTATTGTGATTGATGCCAATTGTTGATATTCTTACTGCATTATTCAATTCCTTCAGCCCGCTGTGGAGCGTGTACCAGATGTCTCCAATAATAACGATCAAACCATTTATATACCGATATACGATATATACAAAACTATTTAATAATTAATACACACTGCATCCACTTGAATTATTTTTAATTTCAAAAATAAAACATGACATGTATTATAAGACTTTTACATTTTATTTTATAAAGGAAACCAAAAGAAAGTAATCTTTTTATTATTTTGCATTTAGTTTTTATATTTTCATTTTCAAACACATATTTGCAAAGATTTTTGACTCCTATGTAACATTGGCCTAATTTATAGCATTACTTTATTTACACTATATTTGCTATGAATAAGTAATAAATTAGGAAGTAGATAAAATTTATATCTATAAGGGGTTTCGACGGTGTCGGTAGATGTTAGGGTCGTAACAACTAAGAAATAAGTTGCCTGTGAAACAAAGATAAGACTGGGTTACTTACCGATAGGAAATACTTAGAAAAATAATATAACGTATATCGCTCGGTATAGTAGCATAAAATGAGGCGGGCTTCAAAAAGTAAGTAACCCTCCGTTTTGCCGCTAATATTCTGTCGTCTACCTTGTGCTTCCGAAGCGCGGAGTTGTAGATATAGAATTTTTAACATACTCTCCAGATTGAAGTGTGGAAGAACTTAAAAAATCTGGAAGGAGGCATAATATAATAACAGTCCTTCGTCTAAAGATAAGTGATTCGTCCTGGAGACCATAGTCGGGGTAGTGCAGCTTTAGTGTGGATATGAGAATCAAGCTTTAGCTCTTGATGCAAGTATTACAATTTTAATCTGTGTTGCATAAGAGTTACATTTTATAACAAGAATTCGCTTCTAAAAATGCCGCCTTCTAAGTTGGATGCGCTTAAATCTCACAAAATTATTAATTTTTTCTTAGTTATCTGTGGATATGGTATTACTGAGAGTGAGGGTCCAATTAGAAAATGAGCAGGATTTTGAGCGGAAAAATCATAGCAATAAGAAGTAAATGGTGTGAGAGGAATAGCTTTCAGCTTCAGTGATACAAGTAAAAATCTATTAAGAGGTTAAAAATTAGTGGCAAAATACGTTTTAGATGACGCTTAGTAAGACGCACGGATGATTTTAAATTATGTGAGTTAGATGTAATAATTTGAGTTCGATGCCATCTTGTTCGTTGTACTCTTCAAAAGCAGACTATACTAGAAATCTTGCAAACTAATTCTAAGTGTCGACAAAGTGTATACCGTTATCAACTACAAATATTTTCGGTTATCTACGTCTTAATATAAAATAGTTTTGAGACGAAAACTATACACTCCTCGCTTCGCTAGATAAAACAGTAAACGTAAGTATTTCAAGCCTTTACTGAATTTACAGATCGAAACCTGCAGTCAAAACTAGCCCGTCATTATCAATACTGCAATTCAGAAAGAGATATACTAGTTCCGTGCGTAATAATGGTCCATAATGGGCTGAACAGTATTAGCTTTATATGTAAAGCATCGTAGTCATTGTTTCACGAATGCTTTTTTTATCAATTAGATTCTAGAAGAATAAGATCGAAACTAAATGATTCGATCATTTAGCCCTGGTCTTAATCTGCTAGGCATTTTTTTTTAAACAGACACCTTGTCCAAAAAGGAGTCTGTTAGTACAGGTATCTTAAAAAACGATATTAGTGAATCCTTTGCATAGTAATTATTATTTTATTTTTATTTATTATTTGTTTATTTAACATATATATCCATATATACAATGTTATAATATGAATATTTATGTTTTTGATATATAATAAAGATTTTAATATTAAAAGTTAGAATACATACATTTCGTTATATTTTCTGATTAAGGCTTTCCTACTAAAACACTATTGTTCTTTACTGAAACACTGTATTTATTTTTTTCACTCATCACGAGCAAGGTTTCGACGATATCAAAGTTTCTGTCTTTTATAAACATCTTGGTATTATATTCCACTTCAGAAGGTTACAACATAGACAACAAAGATGTTGGTGTCAGTGATAAAAAAATGTAATAATCTAAAACCTAGAAGACGGATCGCTGGTATATTATTTAAACAATACGTTGGTCTTTGTTTACGATTTCATAGAAATATGCATTCACGCTACTTCTTACGTTAGCCATCGGTAATATAAGCTTTATCTAGACCAAACCAAAGTAAATAATTTATAATAATAATTTTCATATAAATTAAATATAAAGTAATTAATAAAATGGCAGCTATGTGGCAAATCTAATAGTAACAAAAAGTGGGGAAGAAATATGAAATTGAAATGTATTTCCCTCTTAGTTATTCATAATTTGTTATAATATTTATAATAATATATATAATAATGCCTGTTCTTTTACGATGATTAGATGGTGTATTTTTTTTGTAGTTAAGTTGTTTAGATCAAAATTTCAAACACTATTCAAATTCCAAGTTATTTATTTTTTTTTTTTTTTATATTATCTAGGGCAATGCTTGACTACATTCCACCTGATGGTGAGTGGAATTTAGTCTAAGGTGGTAAGGCGCATTACCCTAGCAGCCTATTCACTCTTCTCTTGAATGTATCCACATTGTATTCTTTCGGAAATACCGACGCAGGCAAGCTGTTCCAATCCTTTGCTGTACTCAGTAAAAAAGACGAAGCAAAGCGCTTCGTTCGGACAGGTGGAATGTCCCCAACAAAAGGATGGATTCCTGCCGTGCGTCGGAAAGTCAGATGATGGAAGGGGGCCGGGGAATTAGATCGTGTAATTCCTGCGCACACTCACCAAAATGTATCCTATAGAATACTGAGAGGCTAGCAATTCTACGCCTGTGTTCAAGGCTTTGGAGGTCGGCTTCGACCAATTCGGGATCGCCTATGAGCCTCTTTGCTCGCCTCTCAATTGATTCCAGAACCGCAAGATGGGACTTTGCGGCACCAGCAAATATGTGGCCACAGTACTCTACACACGACCGGATCTGTGCTTTGTATAAAACAAGAAGCTGTCCCCGTGTAAAGTACTGCCGAACCTTCGCAAGAACGGCAAGCTTTGCTGCTGCTGCTCTTGCTCTGGACTCAATGAACCGACCAAAGTTGAGGTTCGAGGAAATCTCTAAGCCTAACAACTGAAGCCGGTCACTGTATTCCAAGGATACATTCTGGAAAGTAGGAGCCAAGGTGAAAGGGCTCCTTTTGGCGGTGAACAAACACGTCTGCGTTTTGGTGGCGTTGAATTTGACAAGATTGGCATTACTCCATGCGGAGACTGCCTGAAGTTTGTCATTCAAACGCTGCACCATGGCTTCTCTTTCAGACTGTACTTGATCTCGATTAGCCCGAGTACTCGGCAGATATCTTTCTACAACTGTGCTGTCGTCTGCGTACCCATAGATACCGGGCTTCAACAGATCGTTAATGTGCAGCAGAAAAAGAGTTGCAGAAAGAACGGACCCCTGAGGCACTCCAGCATTTATTGTCAAGGATTCCGAGGAACACCCATCGACAACTACTCGGAGAGATCTCTGGCTCAGAAAGTCCGTTACCCAGCAGATCAGACCAGGAGATATACCGTACGCTGAAAGCTTGCTTATAAGGCTCGCATGCCAGACTCTGTCAAATGCCCTCGAGACGTCCAGAGAGACGGCGACCGCTTCTCCGTTCTTCTCGATGGCCTCGCCTAGAATGTGTGTAGCATACACTAGGAGGTCCCCAGTAGACCTATTACGGCGAAACCCGTACTGTCGGTCACTGAGGAGATCGTTACCTTCTAGGTATGCTAGAAGGCGCGAGTTCAATACACGCTCCATAATCTTGCAGAGTATGGAGGTGATTGAAATCGGTCTGTAGTTGACAGAATCAGCACGGCTGCCTTTTTTGGGCACGGGTTGCACGTTGGCAAGCTTCCAGGATTTCGGCACCATTCCAAGTTGACTGCAATTATTTTATAATTACAGTGATTTGTGCCAGACTCATAATATTATTATGTTAGTAAGTAGGCCAGCTCATATACAATGCTATACTTTAGGCGAAGGTAAGTGACCAAGGTGAATAGCTGTCGTAAGTCTGAAGGTTTAACAAGAGCAACCATTATGCTCGCATCGTAAAGGTTTCATTTGTGCTATTAGAAACTGAAGTAGAACTGTAGGCTTTAAAAAACTTTGAAAACAACTTTACTTATAAGGAAATTTTATAAAAAAATGCACTTTCTATGGTCATAAGCCGAGATATAGATACTAGTATATATATACTTTGAATTATATTATATAGTCTTAACTAAAATTAAATTAAACTGAAAAAAAAATCTAAATTGACTTTCGTAATGTCAATTTACTACAATAAATATAAAAATGTACTCTATAATGACAGACTTTCTATCAAAATATCATAGATTTACCTTTTCTTTTTTATTATACCTACCTTTTTTAAAGAATATATTTTAAAAAATATTATATAATTTGTATTACTTATTATGTATTTTATCTTAAGAAGATTTTTTTAGATATTTGAACGAATGTTAAAATGCTTAGAAGCAATAAGTTTATATTAGTATAATATTTAGCCACAGTATGTATACTATTGTCTATTTTCTTCAGTATTTTTAAATGTAGTATCATTTTACTCACAAAATTGTAATATAACAATTATCAAGAGCTATAGAATATTTAATTGGTTTTACATGGTGAAGTGTAAGACGGTTTCTTACGCTGGTAAATGGTAAAAAAGTAAACTATAAATATTCTTATGCTCCAATGGTAAAAAAGTAAACTATAAATACCATAATAAAAGTACCTAATTCATAATTAAAAAGCTTTGTACATTATATAATTTACCAATGAAACTGAAACTTATGCTACTAAGCGTTACAAATAATATTTATTTAAAGGTAATCAGTACATTCAATATGCCCTACCTAATAAGACACAGGTAGCTAGCCTAACTTATTCACAATTTCTAAGTCTACAAAACCTTCTGTATGTCAACGTATAAAACGTGAACAGATGGTATATTTTTTATATATTGACGTAATTGAACTATGATACAACATAGTTCCATTTATTAACATAACACAACATTTATTAATTGAGATCAATTCACATTTCAACTTTGATATAACATACTTAAAATTTATTAATTGAGATCAACTCAAATTTCAATACATTAGCTTCATAGATCTGAACTGGAAAATAAACCTTTTTACACTTAAGCGAGAGACAACAACGTATTGAAGAATACGTAACACTTTATTTATTTTTATTTATTTATATCTTTTCCACTTAGAATCATAATCAGTGATCACTTGTGTACGTCAACATGGAAATGTCAGGAGGGCCTATTACGATACTAGATTTATCGTAATAAGCCCTTCTGAAAAAGCACTTTCCATCTTAATGTTAAAGCTATGAGGGTTCCAAACGCGTCCTGATCTGAGAAGAACCACACAACAAACTCAGCCGGATATATTTTTTGTTATTGTGATCACTGTTTCACAAACGTCAAACTTAAATGCAATTTTGGAACAACTAGAACCGTCGCAATCAATCGGAAAAGAAGCCTAATGATTTCAGGCAACGAAAATTAAATAATAATAACAGAAAAAATAAATATATATAAATCTTCGGCCTGCCACACAACCAGTCACCGCAAGCAGCACCCGTTCACGAGCATAACACAAGAGCCAGCCATCACACCTTTTTACACTTAAGCGAGAAACAACATATTGAAGTAAACGTCATATTATTATGAGATTTGAGAATACGTAACGCTTTGTAAAGAAACAAAATATTTTACGACTCCGATGCCAATATAACTATTGAAACAATCTTACAACACTGAAACTAGTGAGTTACATTCATAGGCCCCTTGAGAAATTTCAATAATATCTCACTTTCAAACTTGCTTATATAAGTTATGATTCAAATATTATATTACATTTAAATAAGCAAGTTTTAACATATGTACTACTATTACTGTTCCATCTACTTAGGGATTCTTTAAACTCCTAAAAATACGATCCCCACTGATCTATTATAAATGGGAACAAGTGTACAGTTCATAGATTATTGTGCCGTATTTATATGAAAGCGGAAGCTTTGTAGGTGTGAGGTTCTATAAAACTTTCATTATTTCGAGTATATTTAAATCATCATAAAATAATGTTAAAATTAATTATCTACTATTCCTATGTAATATTTCGCTAGATCGGAAATTTTCATTATTTTAAAGAAAACTTTTTGTTGAACGGTATACTTCTCAAGAACTTTCAATAGTTTAATGTTTGTTGAAAGTTTAATTGACAGTTCAATATTTACAAAGAATTTTCTTTTTTGAGTTTTAAATATTATATACAAACTTATTTCTTGGATTGCTCTGTAAATGTTAATTTATACTTATAACAATGTAATTAATGTTATATTTAAATAATAAATTATAACTTAAGGGAATAATTATATATAGTATATTTTACAAGAAGAAAAATTGTTATTAATAGCACTAGATAAATTTTATCTTTAATAAATTTTTATTAATATTTTATGATTCTAATTCGTATGTTCAATATATAACCTTTAGGCTCTATCTAAAGAACAGCATCAAGTACATACAAGTGGCTTTTGTTTGTTAAGGAAAAGAATTGCTTAAATATTTGAAACGTCTTCATGAAATGGTAACATTTGCTTTTCAACTGAACAAAGGGCAATATAAAGTTATACACAATTTATACATATTATAGTTATGTAAAATAAAGCCTTGTTCAAAATAAAACCTTTCAAGAAGCAGTGTTTCTGTTTAAAGTATCCAGGCTCCGGTGGAATAAATAAATGATTTATCTGTTACAGTTTTATTTTCTTCTTATGCAGAAGAAAGGAAAAAATAAAAAAACTTGTGTGGTTTTATGAAACCACCGTAAAAGTGAAACTTTTTTTCACATTATAGACATTTAACTAAAAATTTTCGGAATAATATTCCATTAAGGGTATAAAAATTGCTTCATCAATCTTAATTTTATACTTAGAAAATGGGAATAATAATGGGAAATGATAAAAGTAGACTAGGTCTCCAACTAATATTTTTATTGAACTCTGTGTCTTAGAGTACGACATACATAATACTTAACAATTATTTAGATGATATACACATATTAAAACACTGAAAACAATATTTTATAATTAAATAGTTATCTTTGATAGCGCTTTTAAATCACGTTATTTATACTTACTGTATGAATCCGATGAATCGTAGACGGTTATAAATGAAACAGATAATAATAATTGTCACAACTTGCTTCTTCTATACAATTCAATAATAGCCTTTTCTATATATCGTTATACAAACTAACTGTATTTACATTTTGTAAAACAAAACAAAACATACAAATGTTATTTATAGGTTATTTTGTATTAAGACCGAAGCGACAACATAGAGATATTATACATAGAGTGGGGAAGCCAGCCTAAAATGTGGCCATCGAACTTAAAAGAGATCGAAAAACCCTATCCGTCTCTATTATTTACGAAATTTCGTGCTTCGTCGGCGTCGTATCGTGCTTCGTCGGTGTCGTATCGTACTTCGTCGGCGTCGTATCGTGCTTCATCGTCCTCGTATCGTGCTTCGTCGGCGTCGTATCGTGCTTGGTCGGCGTCGTATCGTGCTTGGTCGGCGTCGTATCGTGCTTCGTCGGCGTCGTATCGTACTTCGTCGGCGTCGTATCGTGCTTCATCGTCCTCGTATCGTGCTTCGTCGGTGTCGTATCGTGCTTGGTCGGCGTCGTATCGTGCTTGTTTGGCGTCGTATCGTGCTTCGTCGGCGTCGTATCGTGCTTCGTCGGCGTCGTATCGTACTTCGTCGGCGTCGTATCGTGCTTCATCGTCCTCGTATCGTGCTTCGTCGGCGTCGTATCGTACTTCGTCGGCGTCGTATCGTGCTTCACCGTCCTCGTATCGTGCTTCGTCGTCGTCGTCTCGCGCGTAATTCGTAATCGTAAATTGACTGACCAATTGTCATTTTTACTGAAATGCTAATCTAATGTTTAAACCTAAGATAAAATTGGATTAAAAATTATACAAAATTATATACTGTTTAATTTAAAGTATATTTTTTGAGTCAATAAAATGACAAAAACGTGTATTCTGTGTAAAAAAGAACCTATTCCTTTCGACAATAGTCGAAGTTTTCATAAGTAAGAAATTTATATTTATAAAATTATACTGTTTTTATAATTGTTATATACATATAAAAAATATGTTGGTAATATATAATGTGTAAAAAAAAAATATTATTATAATAAAGAAGTATTTCATTCTACTTATAAGAAATCGGCCGACCGTCACGCGACATGCAACACACAGACGAAAAAGTTTGAGACGATGTAATAAAAGTTTCACTTTAATAATGTTTGCGCTAAATCCTACAAAAGTAAAAATAAAGTTTATCGGTAATTAAATTGGTAACGCATTTGTAATATGCCAGTTTAAAATCATTTAATTATTTATTTGTGGCAAGTACGAAATATTATCTCGAGAAATGTATGTTGCGAATCGATTGACACATCACAACATGTGTCCCGTCCCTAACCTAGGTGACAGATCAATTGGCGCCAACCACTTACTAGAGAAATCGTTTACGTCAATACAAACGCTGTCTCGAGCTAAATCGATGTATAACCTTATTACTATATCTGATCTGAACCATTATACAAATACAAGGAAAGACAAGAACCTAGTATTATATAAAAACACAGTTAAAAGTTTAGGTAATAACACAATAATTTTAACTAGAAACTGTGTTACTAAATAATAACACTGTTGCTGGGCAACATTTGTTATGGCATGGCATGGCAACTAGTAACAGTGTTATTATTAAATAATAACACTGTTACTAGTAATAATGAAAGGTTTTACATTGGTTTTGCTCAATACTCTAACGTAGGTAAGGGTAGTAGGTATCTTAATACTAACTTTATCTACGTTGGAGTACGGTAACTCCTCACCGCACACGTATTATAACATGACCACATATGACATTAGCCTGCGCCACCAAACAATCATTTGTAGTTATTATCGAGACAGAAATAAAAATATTTTATTTTAAAATATTACAATTAACAAGTTTTTATTTATCTTTACTATTATTTGTTTTTTTTAATGTTTTAAATTCTTTTGAAGACTACCAATAATTGGAATTTTGTAATAAACTAGCAGAAATCGATAATTAAATTCGATGATAACACAAGATAACATGGGAAAACTGATAAAAAAGATCTCAGTAATAGAATTCAGATGTCGTAATCAAACTTAAAATATATTTTAACTAGCAACCCGCCTCGGCTTCGCACCGGTACGATGTAGATACTAATATGGGGCAGGGAAGATTAATCAGTATTGAGTTTATACTACAGAATATCTTTGTACACAATATTTACGATGTGTCTCCGCATTATTAATCTCTAATATCTTTAAAGATATCCATTTTAATGAATGCTTTTAAGGGAAATATGATCTACATTAAATGTACTACATATGTAATGCATTTAATTGGATAACAAATAAGACGAAGCTTCTTAGCAATCCATGGATTCACCGTGCGGGTGCCGGGCCCATCGCGTTGCAAGGAGAGGAGTGCAAGCAGTGCCTGGGACTTGCGACCCAGGAGTAGGTTTAAGGGGCCCCTTTATTATGCGCAAAAATGCTCACCTTCACCCTCCACACTCCTCTCCCTACCTAACCAAATTTGGAAAGAACCTACTAATGCCGCCTTTGAAGTACGTTCTAGAAATGAACCGATGCTTGTTCTAGAAAGGCCAAGATCTTTAAGTAGGCTATAGAGAGATTTTGCTGTTATACCTCTCGCTTCCACTTCTACCGCGTACAAACTAACTATAAATTTATTCCTGATCAGTTCGTTGGTTAGTTCGTAATACTTATTGAGATTGAATGTGTGATCCCTTGGGATGTTTGTTTCCCAAGGAACAGTAAGCTCCACAAGTATCACGCGCCTCAGATGTTTCGAATACAGGAATAAGTCCGGTCTGGATGACGAAACACCAACATCCCCAGGGATTTTGTAATGGTTTTCATACGTGTCCATCATGAGAATCCAATCAGGAGCCGCGCCTAATATTGAATAAGGCTTCGCTTTTGATTTTTTGGAGGAGCCTTCTTTTACGAATTCTATAGATCGTTTGGTGGTTGTTATACCCTTCCGCGCTCTTGCTACTGAAAGAATAACCGCTTCCCGTATAATTTCTAATACCTTGTCGTGGCGACGCGAGTATTGACCTTTATCTAGAAGTACCCTACACCCTACTAATAGGTGGTTCGTGGTTCCTATTGCCTCCCCACAGATGTTGCAAGACTTTTCGGTGGCTTAGCCTCATCTTACTAAATTATGTATTGTATAAAAAGCTTAGTAAATAACATATTCTTTTGTAATATACAAATATTCCTAATTCGTGTTCTCCTCTTAATATAAAAATAATCTCTGAATTATCGGGCTTTTCTGTTCTTAAATATATAAGTATTATACATTTAAATCTTCCTTTTTAATCACCTTATCTATAAAAAAACCGCATCCAAATCAGTTCGGCAGTTTAGAGATCTAAGCATACTTAGGGGCAGAAAGCTGGGAGCTACTTGGCTTTGTACTATGTAAAGTATTGATACAGGTCTTTTTTTACTTAGAATGCTAAATAAAGAGAGAAATCAAAATGCAAGTACGTTACCAAAGCAAATAACAAAATAACAATATCTAATCGTATAGTCTAAGTTCTCGTTCTATAGGTCAGTAATTTGTCAACCGTTCATGGTAGTGTTGTTCTGAAGTGGCGGTAGGCCGGAAGCGCAAATTTTGATTGTTTAACTGATAGTAATATCATGGTTTACAATTACTGATGTCCACGGGGTTGTTCTGTAGCATAAAAAATAAAAAATAAAATGTAAATACAATAACCATGTTTTAATTTTCAGTAGCTTTAACTTATTCACCATTGGGTTTACCTTGGTTATCGTATTTGTTATTGACTAGATATTTTGAGTTTTTCATTTTGTGAAAAAAAAAACGATTTTAAAAAATTTAATGGTTCGAAAACAAATTAATTCACTGAACTCAAAAAAAAGTATCTGCCTAAAATAAAAATAAAATTGAATTGGAAATTCCAAACCAAATGCCACATATTTGAGATCAAAGCGGCCAGTTAATGAAAACACAAATTTCGTATGTGAAGGAAAAAAAACAATGAATGTTTATATTGAAACATTACTGAATACACACGCAATTACATATACATTGACTTGCCAATAAATCGTTATGATCTTGCAGTACTTTATTATATTTAAAGTAGTTAAGAATAAAGTAATCTTTATTTATGTACATGGATTTATAAAAGTAGTTTTTTTAATTTTTAGCAAAAGGAATTTAAATATATTTAAATGGGCCGATTATAACATTATAATTGAAAATTTAAAAAATAAATAAATATTTAGAGAGTATTTAACTTTAAATAAATAAAGAATGAAAAATAATACGATACGAGCAGGGATTCAAACTCGCTACCTCTGGAAATCTGTCTCGTCTCCGTTGCTTTCTCATCTAAACCTATGGATAATATATAAACAGAAAACTATTATAGACACTTACAAAGATTTCTACTTATTTTTTGGGTTAAGTAAATGTTTACCAGCTTATGTAAGTTTTTTGTAGTATATTAAATTAAAAATTTTAAAAATCCCCAATACAAACAGACCTCTAAAAAGAATAAAAATAATATTACATATTATGTACTTATTGAAGTCGTTGCATCGGGGGACCGTTGTACGTACGTTGACGATGGTGTCTATTTTACAAAGTTAGTCTTTGACTATATGATTCAATATCGTAATTTCTTTATTAGCCTTGGTAACTTACTTGCGTTATAATTTCTTACTCTATTAAATGGTCCCCCGACGCAACGAATTCTATAAGTACATAATAATATTATTTTTATTCTTTTTAGAGGTCTTTTTGTATCGGGGTTTTTTAAATTTAAATTAGATTTTTTTTCTGCTTTTAAAAGTTATTTTACTGGTTTCTCAATTGTACTAAATGAACCTATAGACATACAAATTTTCAGTTGTATAACTATTTCTATTAATAGATTAATAGAAATAGTTATACAACTGAAATAATACCTTATATAATATTAGGATAGATCCTAATATTATAAAAGGGAATGATTTGTTTGTTTGTTTGAATTGAATAGGCTCTGAAACTACTGGACCGATTTAAAAAAATCTTTTAGCATTAGAATCCTACATTACCCTTGATAAACATAGGCTATATTTTATAAGCATCATCATCCTCATCACTAATATTATAAAGAAGAAAGAGTTGATTGTTTGTTTGTTTAATTTGAATAGGCTCAGAAACTACTGGACTGATTTAATAAAATAGTTTACCTTTAGAATTCTACATTATCCCTCTGATTTCGACAATGTAATAAATTATAAATGTATATTCAGTAACATGATTCAAGACTTTTTCATATAGGTATATACAAATATTAATAAATATAAACATTAAGAGTTAAAATGATTTACAATCACTATGATGAAGGGATTTATATTATCGCTAGCTGTTACCCGTGACTCTTTATGACTACGATCATAAGCCATATAAATATATTTTTTACAGTCTACGTGGACGCAGTCACGGGCAATAGCTATCCCTAATATATATAAACTAGGACATAAAAAATATTTTTCACATTAGTTATGAATTTTACTATCAATTGGTCGATTTTGATTATACCGATTTCGATATTCTAAATATAAAATACAATAGTTTCTTAGCATTCGGGATTAGTAATTTGCTACGATAAAAACTTGATCCTAAATAGGTATTCCGCTCATGCTTACAAGAAAAACACTAACATTTTTAAACTAAAAGTAATATAATATATTTTAAAATTTTTACCATGTTAGTCTTATTAGATTTGTATTGATTATAGAACGAAATAAAACACAACAACATTTGATATTAAAATACTGATATTTAGTCAAAAGAACGGGACCAATGTGCAATAGGTTAAGTTTATAATATTATAAATATATAATATTATACAACCCCTATTGCATTTTTAATGACGTATTGAACCTCTAGAATCCTTTTAATGACGTATTTAACAAGCCTACAGATTTAAAACAAAAAAAAATAAATAATAGCATATATTTTATCTTATATATTTTGTATAAGGCGGATTTTGAATTATATGACTATTTTGTATATTAGTACTTATTGTATATATCTATAGTACATATCTAGTGTTATAATAATATGTTTTCTTAATTTTTTAACTTTCTCATTTGCTCCTATTTCTCATAGGAATTTAGTACACTTTACAGAAGGCTATGACATGACCGAATAGTAACCAGTTTAATTAAAGTTTTATATCAAATAGAAGGCAATATTATTCATATTATGAATTACAACAATTTTTGCGAATTCATAAAATTTTTATTACATCAGAAATAGTATGCGGCTTACATTCAGATTCCGATCTGAATGTAAGCCGCATATTAATACGTAATACTTTTAAACGCTCTTTTGTATTGTAATTGTATTGTATTGGTATTAGGAGGCAATGAAAATGACCACTGAATAGTGTTTTCTAAGGTTTTCACGAGTACTACACATTGAAATAAACCTATTTTTACGGATTTAACTCGCGTATATTGAATTAAATTTTAAATTTACATTTTAAATCTAACCCGACGTTTCGAATGCTTTGCAGCAATCGTGTTCACGGAAAGACGAGATGGAGGTGTCTGTCAGTAAGTCTTTAGCTTTCCTTGATATTCTTATTATCAAGAATCCTGACAATACATTGGGACATACTGTTTTTAGGAAACCCACACATACAGATAGGTACCTCAATGGTAAATCACACCACCACCCTAGCCAGTTAGCTACCGTTGGCAAATCTTTGTTTCAGAGAGCACAACACATCTGTGACGCTGAACACCTAGAGGACGAGCTGCAGCATGTCAAGCATGCCTTGTTCAACAACCACCTGCCCGTACCTCGCCAGCGTCGCAGAAACCACATCAAGCCACCCACAGTTGAGCGTCAACCGGCCCTACTACCATATGTGAAAGGAGTTACTGACAGAATCGGCAACATCTTAAAAAAGGTTTCTATTAAAACTATCTACAAACCTCAAAGGAAAGTGAGCCAATTCTTGAGACCTATCAAAAGTAATATTCCTTTACAATGTGCTGGAGTATATAAACTTGACTGCGATTGTGGCTTGTCATACATAGGTCAAACAAAGAGGAGCATCGGTAAAAGAGTAAAGGAACATATATCGGATATCAAACATAGGCGTACATCGAAGTCTGCAGTGTGTGAACATACCATAGACAAGCCCAATCATTATATAAGATTTGATAAACCTAAAATCCTCGCTAAAGAACAACGTTACATTCCAAGAATGGTTCGTGAGGCTATTGAAATTAAAAAACATCCTAATTTTAATAGAGAAGATGATTGGGGATTATCTAACACCTGGGACCCACTTTTGAAAAATATAAAATCCCATGTCTGTGACCGCACTGTAAGACCTCAAGATACTGTTAGTGCGTTTTGTGTGAATCCTGAACTGTATGCCCGGAAGCTTAGAAACCGTTGGAGGTAGATGACTAATTAACTGACTTACTGACAGACACCTCCATCTCGTCTTTCCGTGAACACGATTGCTGCAAAGCATTCGAAACGTCGGGTTAGATTCAAAATGTAAATTTAAAATTTAATTCAATATACGCGAGTTAAATCCGTAAAAATAGTTTTATTTCAATGACCACTGAATGTTATAACACCAATGAATTGTTTATTTCACAATGTAAATTTTTCATTATTATCAAAAGTTTTTAATAATAAACTTTGCGTGTTTGTATGTTTATATTTTTTTCTGTTTCATTCGAACCAAAATTTCCTAAAAGTAGATTTAGGTTATGGTATCAGCTTACTATTTAAATCAATAATAGGATTCTAATTACTCCGGGAAATTCTTTTATATTCACGAGGGAGCCCAAAAAAAAAATTCTATCCTTACAATACAATGATACAGCTAGACGGATTTATATGTAGTTTAGTATAGTGTTGGTTAATTTTATAAATTTATATATACGATATTTTATATTCCATAAAAATATTTACGGATAAATTAAAATATTTGGGTTAAAGTCACTATAGTTGGGCTAGTTTAAACATATCATCTTTAAAAAATAATCAATACAAATCAATATTCTTTTTTTCATTATGTAGTTTATATAACAAATAAGAACAACAATTAACAGAATCCACATTTTTTTTATTATTAAAATTTAATACAATTAGTAAATCGAAAATAATAATTTATGAAAAATTGAAATAGATTGGGATTTATCTAGGAGCACTTAAAAAAAATGTTGATACATAATATATTTAATTATTGTCATATTACTGATAAGAAATTAAAATATACTTATTCATCTTCCTTCAATTTTTCTTCTAACTAACGTTCTGAGATCAAAGTGAAATAAAACAATAAACTATTCTTATTTTATTTTTAGTGAAAATAGTAAAACATTTGAACAAAATTCTTGTAGCATAATTAAAAAATAAATAAAAAGCCGAAAAAATCTAATATAAATAAAAAAAAAACACCGATACAAAAAACCTCTAAAAAAGATAAAAATGACATTATTTACTGAAATCGTAGCGTCGGGGGACCGTTGTACGTACGATGACTATGGTGTCTATTTTACAAAAATTTCAGAGCTAATGAAGGAGGACTTCACAAATTTCAAAGCTAATGAATGAGGACTTCAAAATTTTCAGAGCTATTGAACGAGGACTTAGACTATACGATTAGAAATTGTTATTAAGTTATTAGTCTTGGTAAATTACTTGCATTTTGAATTCTTTCTTTATTAAGCGGTCCCCCGACTTCAACAAGTCCAACGACTTCAATGAGTACATAATAAGTTATATTACATTATGTACATAATATGTTTAAAATTTTTAATTATTTCAATTTTCCGACCTTTTTTATGTTGTACTAAACGAAACTACGAGCACACTAATTTCACTTGTTTAGGTTTTTACTATCAATATGGTGTAAGAACCTTTCCAGCACCAATAAAAGCTCCATATCTTGGAGACGACTGCTTTTATTTCAACCAAACAGCTAAGAACCATCTCGACAAACCAAGCATTCGATTTAAAAAAACCGCATTCTAATCCGACCACGCGTTTGACTGCTACGTTGCACAGACAGACACATAAATACACAGGTCAAACTTATAACACCCCTCTTTTTGGTTCCGGGGTTAAAAAACTATTGAAAAACTTGATATTACTAAATACTTATACACACCGTTTGAATATTTGAAACTACACACACGTACATACATTGGAAAATAGTAAATTAATTCCACACTTATGTCAAAATATTTCATGTATAAAAAGTGTTATCATTAGACTAAACCAGCCCAATTTATCAAACGTCACTGTTAAAAAAATGCAAGATAAAATAAAAGAACAAAGCAATCTGAAAGGATGTGAAGGTCCGCTGTCTCTCTGATAAATAGATGTCCAGCGTGATATATTAAATATGCCCAAGCCGCACATTTATTTCTTAATCTAAGTCTTCGTGTTTTTCACTTTAGCCAAATAGTAATTATAATAGTAAATTCACATAATACAATATAGCTTGTTAATTTTGTAAGTATTTTATTTTATATTTAGCGCTTTAATATTAGATAAGTAAGGTAGAGAATAATATATTTCCTTCTAAGTATGTATGTACAGAGAAAGCGAATCTAAAAACAATAACTCTGTCGTAACACATTAAAATAAAGTCAATTAGTTGTTCAACTATATACGATGATAAAACGAATAAATAATAAATTAAACTACTTACAACGAGTTTATCTCGTGGATTTATATTAAACTCCTACTAACCCAGTTAATATGAATATATAAAGTCATTATTTATATGTCCATTTACTATTGCATTAATCCATTGGTGTGGCCGTACATCGATACAGAATAGGCGTACATCGACCGACCTACTGACAGTCACCTACGTCTCAGCTTCATTTTAACACTACATCAAGTCTTATACCCGTACATAATGCAGGTTTTTACATTAAATCGGTATATCTTGAGTTGTATTTTTCTAGTCAGTTTTCACGATCTACACAAAACGAAACTAGGCAAAGGTTGAAATCGCCTTGGCGATGCGGTTGGGATGCTTTGGTTTCAGGTTCCCTCCCTTAAGAGACGATTCAGGTTTTGCAGCGCAAAATACTCGCCTTTTCCCGTGCATCCGATTGTAACTGTAATTAGAGAGAAAATGTAAGAACTTACTATTCGCTTAACATTTCTAATAACAACTGGTAGTCAATATATTAAATGTCAAAGTTATTGCATAAGCAAATTAATCTAACTTATAACTAAAGTTATATTCATTATCGTCTCGGGCCTAAAGTACTATTTAAGTTTGGTAATAACACAAAATGTACATTTACGATGTAAGCATGAAGTTTCATATTGTTAAACCTTAAGAGTTACGTTGACGATTGACCTTGGTCTTTATTCCGACGTAACATTAGCAATGTATATTAGCTGGCCTACTTACTTGATTAACGATGACTAACAACTGGCACAAAATATTGTTATACTCGTAATTCCTAGCCAAATAAGAAAAAAATGTAATTCATTTGGGGTTACATTGCGTTCCTTTGATGATTTATGCTTTTGAGATTTCTTTTTAGGTAAACAAACACATACAAGATGCAAATATGGACGCACAAGTGTTATCACTGGCTAATGCATCAGGTACATTAACCATACTAAAAAGTAAAGTGGTTCGTAAGTTTACAATTTAATTGTATAAAATATTAATAACAGTCCTAAAATTAATAATATTAATCCTGGCATTATCATGATTAATTTTGAAACTTTATAAAAAAAATTGTTAACTATTTTTAAGCGTGTCGACGTTTAGACGATTGACTATCTTGTCCGTTTAACAGAAATAAATTTTAGACATTTTAAATAATACAGCATAATGCTATTTATTCAACTCCATTCCATTCCATTCTTCTTTTGATTATGTAATTTATAATACACAAAATGGCGATGGCGAGATGCCAAACCTGTACATAAGGTAATAAAGAACCTCAACAAATTTTTGTTCCGTTTTTACCCTCTTTCAATAATAGCGGTAACAACACATTCTATCACTAAGACAACGTGTTTTCGCAAACTGAATATCACTGAATTAATTCAACCTGTATCTTTATAAACTTACCTATCTTGCTGTTTCATTGTCGTATATAAGAGTAAAGACAACTTTTATGTGTTTCCTGCTTCTATTGAATATTTCATAAGCTCTCCGATAAGATAGCTCGTAATAAAAACCACAACTTTTTGGAAACTTCAAAATATGTTATTTCAACAAAAAGAACTAAGTTCTTAATACATCAATTCACTTACTGGAGAGAGAACCCAGAAAACTATATCAGGATTTTTTATTTATCAGGAGAGTCAACTAGGTATATGAACTTAAACTTTTTGTAATCATACAAACTTATTTAATGTATTTTTATTTGATTATGTTTAAAAGTATCGAAATAACAATTAGTCTTTGAAAATAGTTTTATTTTAATGTGCAAGTGTCCTGAAAGTCGTACTAGTTAACTTATTAATAATAATAAGCTTTTATTAGCTTTGGATGTATCCTTGTAAAAGAAACTTTGAGCTTTATTTTGACTAATTAACAGTTAGGTGGTTAATTAATTAATTTTTTGCACTCCTATATACCGGTGATATTGCAATATTAAGGGAAAATCTAAAAACAAGCTTTTATAAAAAAATCTAACTTAAAAAGGACAAAATAAATGAAAGTAAAAATTTAATTGTATTGGGAACTTTTTTGCATTTGGTTTTCTTACCTTAATTTAGGTCCGTGTCTCAATCTGAGACGCCCTTGGGACTCGATCTCCATGGGGGTCCATGTGCCCCCCCCTTTTTAAGGGTGGGTCTCCTACCCACCCGCTCCCCCGGTGACGTTGTAATAGCCAACAGGGCTAACAGTATAGACAGACAAAAATATATATATATTTAGCGGTTCCCAGACGCAACGACTCTCTTAGATATTGACCAATTGTGTAAGCTAGTGAAAGGGTCTTATGCAATATTGATAGTAGATACCTAGTAGATACCTAAACAAGTGAAGATTAGTGTGTTTACAGATAACCACACCAGCTAAAAACACCCGACGCAAAAAGATCCCTTAAAGAATAAAAATAATATTAATTATAAGATATTTTTAATAAAACACATCAAATAAATATTTTATAAGAGTAATATTATCGACCCGGTTAAGCCTCACTTTGAAATGAAACAGTAAATTAAGAGTTAGTGGCTTGAAAAGACACGCTAAATGCACAAAGCGCTTTCGGCTTTGATTTAATATACAAAATGAATTGTTTGTTTGACATATTTTTCTTAAAAATAATTAATATTAGGTTATTTTATTAAGTAAATAGTAACAACGAATAATAGTGAATGAAATATATCCGAGTTATTATGCTTCTCTTTAAAGTTATTATATTATCAATTAGTAGAAAAAGATATATCCAATTCTCATAAGAACATTATGTTAGCTTTTATATAATTGGAGGGTAGGTATCTTTATTTGATAAAAAAATAAAGATATCAGTTGTTCGTTTGATAAAAACGTGTATTGTTTGTATGAAAGTTTTTATTGATTAAATATATAATTGTAATATTGGATACTAATTTGATGAAGAGTAGTGAATATAAAAATCATCTCTCAGCTAGGAGGCAAGGTGTGATTGAGAGACTAAATTGTGTAACAGAAATAGTATAGTAAAGTGCAACAGTGATAGTAAACATAAGACAGTACTAATAATTGAAAGTTAGAATATGAAGAATATTTGATGAATATTCTTCACGAAATTCTGTAGAGTACAAGTTTCTCAATGGTATCGGTTAAAATATCTCCAATAAAGTTGAATCATAGTTTGAAAGTATAAAAGTTTTTAATTAAAAAAAAATGATAATAATAATAGCCGTCGGCTTACCTACTGTCTAAGTTATAAATTTAAACCACCTGCGGTGTTTGGTTTTTCTTTTATTATTGTATACCTAACTTTTTCAATTCTTTTATCTACCTAATCTTTTTTTCTATCTGTCTATAATAAAATGAAAAGTATATTTAACGTATTGTAAATAGTATAACGATGTCTGATAGTTTTCTATATTTACAATATAGAAAACTTCGTTGATATGTTAGCAATATTTTTCTAATCTACTTACTAATTACCGTGTCTTCATTTTGGCGTAAACGCTGAGCAATATTTATAAGCTGTTTTATTCAACCGTTTTTGAAGAAGGATTAGTTAAGATCTTTAGTACATTTCTCTTTACTAGAATAAATCATTAAGTACCTAACATTAATAAACTAAAGAGAGGGTTATTCAATATTGTTGTCCATGGTTATTTATTGTATATAATTTATTTTATTATCTTATTATCTAAATCAACGTAAGAAATCCTTAGATTCGGAAAAAGTTTCTGACTGTCTGAAATGAACTCAACAATACAATATAATTACAATAAATTAAAAATTGTATGTATTTGTGTACATTTTAAATGAGGCCTTAAAATTGGGAGGAGGAAAATAATTTCTTAGTGTCAGGCAAAACACAGTTAAAAATTTATAAATAAATTTATGATATACAGTCAGCTCCAAAAGTAGTTGAATTATCCAAAACCTCCATACATGGTAACATACAAAAACCTTTTATAGTATTTATCTGAACGGTAAACATTTATCAGGATTGTTTAAACATCCCAACCAATGTTTTAGACCCTCTAATTTAGAATAACATTAAAAAGATACCACAACCAAAATTTATGTTTTATGATGTCTATAAACATGTAAAACCAATTTAAGCTTATTTAATAAAAATTAAAATAGGAAATTATATTTTTTTAGCACAGATGGGCATCGAACTCGCAACCTCTGAAAAACCGCCGTATCTTTTGCCAACTAACTCAATCGTTAAGAAATAAAAATTTAAAAATATTGAAAATATCATGAATGTTATGGTAACTGTTGCTAAAGGCAATAATAATATATTACACACCTAGGGAGGAAAAATAAGAAATGTCTCAGATCACATGTAATAGTCGGGTAACATGTGATCTGAGGCTTTTTTATTTTACGTCCCGAGGTGTGTATGCTATTTTTCTGTTCGACGCAGGCGGAAAGCGGCAACTTGGTTTTGTGCAGCGGGACGTAAGATGTCACTTTCCGCCCGGCGGGCAGAAAAAGGTTTCAATTTACTTTGTTGCAATTCTTTACTACCTATGCCATTTTAAACCAATACGATATTGTAATTGGCAAACAGTCAAACTAGTGTTATCTGGGTACTTAATTGGATAATACTCAATGTGTGAAACATTTATGTACGTACACTACATTTATGTACATGTTGTATGCAATATTTGTTATAGTCTTTATTTTTTAAATTAAATTAATAATATTTTTTTTTAAATACCATTCTGCAAAAAAATATATTCAACACTTTGACAAAGATATTACGAATATATTTGGATGATTATAAATTTGCATAAAACAAAGTCAGCGTTCAAAACAGAGAATTCCATTTTGTAGTAAGATTTATACTTCGTTAACACTATTTTATACAAAGTTTTAAATAAATATTTTGATAAATAAATGAATAGGGTATATTTTATGTATTTATTGTTTTGATGTATGATTGTATGGATTTTGAAGTTTTGCTTTTTTTTATATCTAAATATTAGTATTTAGGTTCGATTTGAATATTGGGAGGAACTCAATATTATGGACATTGCCTTGTAAAAGAAAACAATACAATAAAATAATAATTAATTAAACTATAAGTAAACTAATACTTTGCTTATGATGATATATTAAGGTTCTTTTCTGTCTATCCTGAAACGTACTTATTCTGAAGACAACGCAACAGAATGCCACGTCGTTTTAAAAGAGAACGCGCTTAAATAATCGCACTATAAATGTTATCGTTAATTACAAACCCATCTGAATACTCAGTGATTTAATTCACAGGTGTGGAATAGAACGAAGGCGTTAATTGCAATTAAAATGTCATATAATAAGTCTAATTACTTAGTAAAGTTTTCCGAGCCGGAAACCTGTTATTCACTTAAAGTACTTGAAAGGTTCAGATTTACATAAAGTATATAACATTGTCAGAGAAATAATTGAAGGGTAAAAGTTTGAATCTTGGTATGATTCCTGTTTTTAGTGAAATTTTATTAGTTGTACTAAAAGTCTTCGAATGGCTGTACAAAATAAGATGTTTTAACCAATTTCTTATTTATCTCAAACTACTTTTATACTAATGCTTAACATATAACTGATAAATTCAATATATCTCTCAATGTTACCACTATGATATGTATTAAATGTTTGTAAAGTTCGTTTTTAACCAAAGGGTAAATACGAAGCCCTATTACTAACATTTCACTGTCCGTCTGTCCTTTTGTGAGTCTGTCGGTCTGTCTCCAGGGTGTATTTCATGAACCGTGACAGCTAGATTGTTGAAATTTTCACAGATTATGTATTTCTGTGGCCGTTATAACGCCTAATAATTTAAGATGAACTCACATAATATAACAACCGTTAATTTTTTGTTTGATTTTAATAACACCAACAGCTAGATGCTTGAAATATTCATAGAATATTTAGTTATATATTTACATTAAAAAAAACTAATAATTAAACAAAAATAAAAAAAAGTAATTAAAATTTTAAAATATCCCCGATACAAAAAGACCTCTAAAAAGGATAAAAATAATTTTATTATGTACTTATTGAAGTCGTTGCGTCAGAGGACCGTTGCACGCGGTGTCTTTTTCACAAATTTTTCATAACTAATTAATGAGGACTATGAATGAATATGGACTAATATATGTATAAAGGATAATAACAAATATAAAAATAATATATGAATAAAGGACTATGAATAACTAATTAATGAGGATTATGATTTGATAATATTATTTCGTTATTTGTCTTGGTAATTTACTTGCATTTTGAATTCTTAATTTATTTAGCGTTAATTTGAAATCAAATATAGTAGAGATGTTACCAAAGAGATTCGGCAAGTATTACATAAATTGAGTAAAGTAAAGGAAAGGAAAAGTAAAGGCACTATTAAGTAAATGTTTTCTTTAAAGTACAATTGTTTTAGACACTGTTAATTTTGACTATTATTTTAAAATTTTAGCAGAATATTTATGAAAAAAATATATTCTTTTACTTTTAACTAAATTAAGGAGTCATTTTAAATGCATACAGCTCCAAAGTTGGAGATTTCACCAGAGTAAGAAGTTAGTTAGAAGTTATAGGATTTTGTTAATAAGTTAGAATTACTATATATCTTTGACTTTGATAATAAATAACATAAATCCGTTTAGTAGTTTTCATGTCTTGTACTTATAGATATGTAATCCTTTTTTTGGGTTTTTCTTTTAAAATAAGCGACTTTTCAGTTGGTTGTGGTAATTACCTATCAATTAAAATGTTGTAACGGTATATTTTATAAAAAATATTACCACTCTCTGAACCGAAGTTATTAAAATCTTATCTAACTTTATCGCAAATATTTCAAATATGCACCTGCTTCTAAGAAACTATGAATCCTTTTCCGTTCAAAATGAACTACATTCGTTGTACCCATCATCCTTTGATTTTTTCTGCTTCAATTTTGTAAAAGTTTTTAACAAATTAAATTAAAAATCCTGATGCTTAAGAGATAATTAAAAAATATATCATTATGACACAGTAAGAATGCGATACATTACATATTAAACTTTATTACCATTATTACATCACATATTACAATTTACAAAATAATGAGAGGTTTTATATTTCTAAGCATAAATATTACTATATTTATATCAACCAAGTATACTAATAAATCAAGCTTTTTAATTTATTTTTTTTATTTAATTATTAACATATATGTTTGTTATCAAATGAGTTTAAATTATTAGATCTATTCTTTAAATTATTGGGCTTTTACCTCTTATACAATACATAATAGATTACAGATGATTCTCAACTAAAGATAAATTGTTAGTATGTAATAATGATTATATTAATATGTATAACAGTTATGCTTACCTTCTCCAAAAAAGAAATTTTCCTTTTACAATTTAGCAATTATGAAGCGATACAATTCGTCTTTAAAGAGTCCATAGATGGCCGTCATCAGGATTATTGCAAAAACTAAACTACTGTTAAAATAAAAAAAATAGAAGTTTTGAAGGACCTAAGAAGAGCAGCAGATATATAATTTGCAGTTAACATTTTTTTACTGAAAAAATTTAAGCAATAGTCAAAATTATGTTCACTAAAAAATACAAGAGAATATTGTATTTTACATTATGTTAGTAATCTATAATTCTCCAAGCTAACAACAACTTGTTTTTGTTAACCTACCGAGTGCTGATCCTCATACATATATTACCAAACTTAAAACACAAATAAATTTTGGTATGTAAAACAAATTTGAAACAATACATTATATAGCTACTGCGTGTGTATCATATGCAGTTGACAACTATAAATTATAAAGAAGAATTAATTTTAACGACAACAAATTTTACAGAATAGAATTATCAAAGGTGACTTAACTAGTGGCAGATGCAGATGTATTAGTTAACTTTTTATTCAAATACAGGGTAAAAATAACGAAAATCTATTATGATTATATTCTATACTCTGCTTACTTGGTAGTTTTATTTATTGGCATTCTGTTACCTTTTTATGCTCTTTATAATAATCTAAATAAAAAAATAGTCATATTATTCTATGCCATATCTTTCCGCGGGTGCTGTTAGAGCTACCAACGTGACAAAATTTAAGGGTTGTCCGGCAGGTCGGTCCTAAAGCTTTTGCCTAATTATTACCAATGTGTTAAATTAACATTTTTCGCCTAAGAACTAGTAAAAAATATAGAGATTAGTGCAATGAAAACTATAAACATATGCTTTTAAATAATCGTATATGAATTGATTAAATTAATTCCTTCTAAGTTTAAATAATAATAATATTCATTGTCGCAACCATTACCCTAAAGGTTTCTAACTCTAACTCGTTATATATTTCCGTTTAAAAAATCTAAATTAAATGGATAAACGACTTCCATGATGACAAAGACGATTTTGTTTAGGACGGTTTTTATTGTATATTGCAGTAGGTACATGACTACTAAAAACACAGACTTCCACACGCAATTACACCCGTTTGAGGATTCATAAAAAAATCTTTATTCATTAAGTTGAATAGCGCTACTTAGTTTATTCTCAAATGGGAGTCTTGTTTGTGTTGATAATTGTAGGTACATTATGTTATTAGTTCGTCAACGTGATTTTCATAAAATTTAAAATTTTCATAAAAATATCTATCTGAATGACAATTTCACAGAAAAGCTGATTATAGCGTTTGAGTAAATAAAAACGACAGAATTTAAGACCACCCTTTTATATTTACAAGCCTTTTGAGTATTAGGGGATCGTTATTATATTGATATTTGTTTCATTATTATCGTTTTATTCAACATAAGTAAATAAAAGTAAATAATTATACAGAGTTTTTATCTGTGTTCATCAAAATAGCTAAAACTTTAGTCGTTTTAATGAATACATGGACCTTCAATATACACCTACCGTATACATATATAGTTATTGTGATTGTAATTTCACTCTCATTTTGTTATCTATATCTATTACATATAATAAAATTGTCACTGATTGATTTCTGCACATGGAAAATATTTAAAAAAAAACATAATGGAGGGCCTTTATAGGAGTAAGAGAATCCAAAACAATGATTTTTATTTTTGTCTGTATGTCTGTATGTATGTGCATGCTAATCCTAGAAACGGCTTATCCAGTTTGAAGGCGGTTTTCAGAAGTATATTGTCTTTTCATTTAATCGGTTAAGAAATAGAAAAGTTATGTCAAATTATGTCAATCACGTAGTAGGTACCATGCAAATTTTCTTCTATACATGTAATACATTTGTAGAGGAGTAGTCTACAGTACATTTAAAATATTAAAAAATATATAGCCAGGATGTGAAGTGATAATTAACAGAATCCATTTCTTACATTTTTGAAATTGGTCTTTTGGTTTTTAACCTAGAAATCGAAATGTACGCGTACGAAGTCGCAGGCACAGCTAGTAATAAATAAACTAACGAAACTACATTTTGTAACGAGTTAATCGATAAAAATATTATAACAAAACAACATCAAATAAAGTTTAAGTTTTCCTAGGTAGATTTTGAAGGTTTACTTCATATCACGATGAAGATCTGTGTTTCTCAGTTACTGTAAGCTACACTGTGCAGCATAGTCACTACGTCACGCTTTGAGCAGTGACGTAGTGAGATGACGGTATTATTGCGTTCAAACCAGCCCGTTTACGAGCTGAAGTTAATTGTCTAGAGTCTACTCTAGTATAATGACATTACGCAGTTATATTTTTTTTGCTTTGAAAAATCATGCAATTAAACATTTTGTATTTGTAAATATAAGGGATTTTTAAAATGTTGCTGATTGTTCTGTAATACTACAAAAGTTACTTGTTTGAGATACCCATAATTATGAGTACGGACTCTCACCGTAGAGATCAAACAGTTTTTGTGTACTCTTATGAATTCCTGGGGTCGCCCATTCATTAAACGATACGTGATTTCTCAAAGTGAAGGTTTTAGAGGAGACTGTTGATTTAAATTCAGTAATATTTAGTTTTAAAAGTTTATCAAATCCTTGTGAAGGGTTTTTATTACATTCCAGATATGAGCAATTGCTTAAATCGGAATTGGAATTTTAAATCTTATTTGAAATTGCCACAATATTATTTTTATTTTTTTTTAATGCGCTTTAAAGTTATAGGAACAAACACAATGTTTTGATTCTCGTTGCTGAACTTACTTTCTAATTTACTTATTTTCTAATTTAAATGATTGAATTCCAATTTGTATGTCAAATTACTCTTTTATTCTGTAAATAGTATAATTCTTATATTATACATTTTAAGGCGCTTCTGTTCAGTTTCGTTTTATTATAATTTTACTTCAAAATATGTCGCCAAGAAAGAAAAATGAACCAGAATTATTTCAACAACGGTAAAACTTTTATCATTATTTTGTTCAAAAGCAAGAAACATGCATTGTAAGAGGAAGGAAGGAAGGAAGGGACAAATAGTAAGTATAAAAACGAATGCACTTGCCCTGAGGCAAACGTGTTCAAAATATGTATCTTTTAAAATATTCCTCTTATCGTCAGCGAAATTGCGATTTGCAATTTCCTGATAAATGTACTTTTTTAATATCATGCGTATTGTGTCCTGTTCGTAGTGCTAAGTTTTTATACATTAACAAAATATGTCGCTTAGAATTTGTACAAAAATATAAATATATTTATAATAAAGTTTTTGCATATAAACTTATTTTTTTTTCCGAATCCACCACAGCTTAAATGATCTATATCTCGAATTAATCAAAGCAATTTAGTATTTTCGCAGTAAGTATATTTTAAAGACGGAAACAAGTCGTTCAAATAATACCAAAAAGAAAACTACGTTAAAAATAACACTAAAACTTACTTTACATAAATGACTGAGATTTTTTTTTCAAGTTTCAATCATTTTAGGGAGAGTTTTTTTACCTTTTAAAGATCCTCATATCATTACGCGCAGTACAGATAGCATCATCAATTATTGTGGCCAATATTAAAAAAAACTATTTAACAGTGTATATATTTTTTTTATTTAATTACAATTGTGATACTAATATGCAATCTTTCTTGTATCCGCGTTTAAAATTTTGATTCTATATAACAATTCCCTGCATAAAAATCAATTTCCATAAATAGAATTACCATTTAGTATTTTCTGTAAATATTCGTATATATTAATAATATAACATTTTTTTATATATATTTTGCAAATACCTTTTTGGATTAGTTTTATTGCTTATTCACAACACTTTTGCCATCTTTATCTTTATCAAAAAAAAAAAAAAATTCACGCACACACATGCACATTAACAATGGGAAAAAGTTTTTTAAGAATCAACCAAGTTAAAAGTTATGCGAGTACATTGGAAATATTGATTGCTTTCTTATTCGTATTTTTTATTACATAGATCCGAGAGTAAACAGTTATCTTAGTCAAAAATTACTTTTACTATAAAATCTGTTCAGTTCAGAAATTAATTATTTCCATTGATATGAATAAATAATTTCACAATATATTGAGGGTTACTTTTGTCCCCGTGCCGCCAAGATAAAATCTTTAGTGGTCTTAGTACTAGTATCGTTTGTCATGCTTAGTGGCTTCTAAATGGCTGGACATATGACGACGAACACAATGACTATATCTCAGTCTTATCTGTGTGGTAACTTTTTGTCTTGTTATCTTTATATCTTGTCTGTAAAAGGATTTATTTAAAGCCCGTCACTGGAATTTTGTTTTCCTTAATCTTCAAGGGTAATAATATTAAATACTTATTATACCTAGGAACAACTTGTAAAGTAGCTTGCAATCAGTCAGTATTTTTTTATAACATGTATAATGTTTTCCAATTTCGGAAAAAAAATAATATTCAATATTTTATGATATCAGCGAGATATGATGAAAGTTAGTAATGAATTTAAAGAGTTTAAATAATAATAGTTGTAAATAATCATTTTTATATTTTGTGTTTTTATAACATGTTAAGTTGTGTTAAGTTATTAAGAGGAAAATAAAATCTTATAATAGAAGTGACTATAAAATCAATAGGTTTTGTAGAATATTTTTTTTAGAAAATGTTTACTTCGTAACAAGTGAAATAATAATATTGTTATAATAATATAATTTCATCACCTAAAATATTCATAATGCCGTGCTGCTAAACCCAGGCAATAACCATATACTCTACCAGTATGTGTGTACTGACATGCTTTGATATAAATTCCACAAAGCTTTAGCAACAAAGTTTTGTGGAATCACTACTGAACTGCTGAACTCGCATGGCATATTGGAAGTAAATTACACGGACAACTTCCGATGTATATACTTTTGAAATTCTTCAGTTCGTAAGGTATAGTAAGGTAAATATATTTATATATATCATACGGAAAAAATAAAACAAAACATGTATTGAGTGATTTTTTATAGTTACACACTACGTGACTACACTAGTAGTGTAGTTATAAATGAAATTATGTACGACCAAATTCTAAGCCATTATTATTATTAACAAAGCTTAAATTTTTATCTTCTAAACTTAACAACTATAATGAGCACAATGTATATTCTATTTGTAATACCTCGTCTTATATCTAATATAAACAAAGATTTTATAAAAATAAAAAGAAACAAGATCAGATGTCGGACTGACAAATAGACGTCGAATGAGATGTGCAAAAGTAAACCCAAGCCTCAAACACTTTGTATATTTTTGTTTTGCCATACTGTTTTATCTGCAGGGCTTGAGTGAGTGACATCTTTCGATCCTTCTTTTAAGGATTTACATATGAAGAATAGAAAAATAAGAAATGTGATAAATATATCCAAGAAAGTAACATTTAAACAATATTTGAAAATATCTTTAAACATATATAACAATGTTAAGATTATTAAAATAAATAAATATAGAATGAAAAATAGACCGATATTCTAAACGAATTCAGAATTTGAGGGCTATTTTAAGACTTATATTTATGGTGAAAATCTTCCTGTGACACTCACTCTTACTAAAAAAATTAAACACAGTCTCACAGATCATAAATGAAACTATTTTGTCATATTGACTGAATTGTCTTTTTTCTCGCCTGCGTGTACAGATTCTACAGAATATAGATTCTATTCAAAAACTAGCTCAGGCCTTTGAAGACTATTTTAATCAAACAAATAAATAGTTTACCGGATACTTTGACAGAACAGAACATGATAATTAATTAAAAAATGTAAAAGTAAACCAATGAAATCCCTAAAATGTTTACAATAAACTGGTATCATAAAGCGGAAAGGTTTAGGTTTTTATTTATTTAAAATAATTCGAATGTAATGGTATGCTTTTCATATAAAAAGTAATATTCAAAAGAGTCACTTTTCAAATACTTGATTTAATTTTAAGAGAAAGTTCAAACTAATCTTAGTTATGGCCTTTGAAATAAAAAAGTTTAAAAATCTTTTTAGAAATTATTTTTAAAATAAACTTTTTAATATTTTTAGGTTTAGATGCTTGTATCCATTTTTGAATTATTTAATAAAAGCTTTTAAGTGTCATCTATAGGCAAATAGATTTCGTGTATTTTTTTAAGAAACAGATTTTTGCTTTTTCACTAGAGAAAAAGGGATTCATAGATTTTGCTTTGTTATTATTTTTAAACATATATGTTTAAAAATATATTTTATTATCTCTTTATAATATAATAATATAATAATATCAGGACAAATTACACACATTGATCTAGCCCCTCAGTAAGCAAATTATTTGCTTGTGTTAAGGGTGTTAGACAACGATACAAATACATAGAAATACACATGTAAATACTGAGAATATATTTAATAAACGACCAAACCCAGAAACACAGACATCTATGCTCATCACATAAACGCCTGTCTCCCGCCGGGAATCGAACCCGAGTCCCATTGCGCCGTGACACGTTAGGCGTCTGTGCTAACCACTCGACCAACGGGGCGGTGAATGGTTTATGTTTTATTTTATATGTCAGAGGTTTTTAAAATATATTTATAGATATTTTCAAACTTTCGTATATGTATAATGTAATGTATACGTTTAAAATTAATGAACATATTATCTAGACGAATGTATTAGTAGCCTCCTAAGAAGATCGTACATTATACCTACATATATTATAAGTTGGTACCACTTAGAACCCACTGTACATTCTGCTCGTTTACCATCCTGTCTTATGTATAGACATTAATAGATACGGATAATTACCATGCGAGGGACCTTTTAATATCGTTATGTTAGCTATTTTTCATGTACTATAATAAAACGTTTCACATGTCGACCAAAGCCCTGTTGGCCGCGTGCAGTCTGCGTAAAGCTGAATTAATGGTTCACTCTATCGCCAGTCAAATGGAGCTTCAAAAACCGAAGTCCCAACGCTCAGTTAAACATAGTATCGTGTGATTAACCTACCTTTTAATAAATCAGAAACCCTTGATCCTGCGACTGATATGAAAAATTGTTTCTTATTTTAGAAAATTATTTTAATTCATATATTCTAAAATACTAATAGTGCAGACTTATTAAAATTTTATTGATAATGATTTGAAATTTATTCAAAAATGAATTGTTTATATTATTACAATAATTGCAATAAATATATATATATCCCTGTTCATCTGTAGACTGACGTTTTATCTCTTTTGTAGAAAGAAATAATATATTTTATGGTCTGAACTTATATTCAAAGAGGTTAAAGAGCGTTTTAAATATTCTTTATAAACTTCGCAGTTAAAAAACAAATTAAACATTTAAAAAATATGAAATCTCTGTGTTGTTGTATATCTATATTTTTCAATATAACTCTTGCAGTATTTTAAGTATTTTATCTCCGATGGAAAATAGAAATAAAATGGCTGTTTTAAGGTTACTCTAACTCAGCTAAAATAAACATGTCAGATAATATGACATAATTTACATAATACTAGAATATAAAGTGCCCGAGAGTTAATGAACAAAGTGGTAATTATTACGCAACTAATTGGTTTGGTAATCATATGCCGGGTATATATTTAACCATTCATTTAATCTTGTTGTTAACTTGATTAAAAAATTATTTGACCATGCATAACAAACACCTATAATGTTATATACATGTAAAAAAAACACAGTTACTAAAGATTTCCATAAATAAAACCATGATTTTTTTTATAATCTAAGTCGATGCATTAGTATGTTTTCGTGTATTAAATTCCTTCAATCGACAATAATCATTCGCAAGTAATTAGTTGCAATTATCTTTTTGTACTATGTTTGAAAATATCTATAAACATGTATAGCCATGTTAAGCTTATTTAAATTCATATAAGTATATAATGAAAAATAAACCGATACGGGCAGGGATTCGAACCCGCGACTACTGGGAAACCGGTAGCTCAGTTGGTAGAGCGACGGGACGGTTTCCCAGTAGTCGCGGGTTCGAACCCCTGCCCGTATTGGTTTATTTTTCATTCTATATTTATATATTTTTTTTGTACTATTTTTATTACTTTTAGTTGAGAGTACTACTAGAAATCAATTTTATCACAGCAGATTCCTCTAATAATCTTGTGTTGAATAAGTAATCTGACGAGATGAACATATGCATTAAATGTTGTTTATTTTTGCAACAGTCTGAACAACAAAGTCCTAAATCTATCCGTAACTTTATCCCAAAAGGTTTTATTTATACAAATTATATAAAGTATATATTATGTTCACTTAGGGTTTGTCGTTACGATTTTAAACTAATCTCTTATTAGTGTTCTACCAGGGTGTTCACGCCCGTCTGGGCTCAAATTCAATTTCGTGTCTACAATGATACATTGTGTGTCACTCACTATTTTGGTTTTTAGGGTTCCTTACCCAAAGGGTAAAAAGGGTATGGTAACGGTATGTTTAAGACTCCGCTGTACGTCTGCCCGTTTATTCGTCTGTCCGTCTGTCAAAAACAGAGTAATAAAAGACGATATGAAGCTTCTTAGCATTCCATGGATTCACCGGGCGGGTACCGGGACCATCGCGTTGCATGGAGAGGAGTGCAAACAATGCCTAAGATTTGCGACCCAGGTGTAGGTTTAAAGGGGCCTCTCTTAAATTGCGCAAACACGCTTACCTTCACTGTCCACACTCCTTTCCCTACCTAACCAAATTTGGAAAGAATCCACTAATGCCGCCTCTGAAATTCTAGAAATGATCTGATAATTTTTCTAGAACGACCAAGGTTATTAGGTAAGTTATAGAGAGGTTTTGCTGTTATACTTACTTCTACCGCGTACCAGCTATCTATAAGTTTATTCTTGTTCTCTTCGTTGGTAATGCTTATTAAACTTAAATGTGTGATTCCTGGGGATGTTTGTTATAATATCACGCGCCTTAGTTGCTTAGAATAGAGGAATAAGTCCGGTCTGGATGACAAAACAACCTCAGGGATTTTGTAATGCTTTTCATACGTGTCCATAATGAGAGTCCAATCAGGAGCCGCGTCTGAAATGGAATAAGGCTTCGGTTTTAATTCCTCTAAAACAAACGTAATTTTTTTACTTTTTTTATAGACAATGGTACAGAACCCCAGACTCACATTTGGCCGGTTTTTTACTATTGATTCCTAGACCGTTATTGCATTAAAATAGGAATAAAATATATTGATTCTTAAAATAATTGCATTATTCATCAGTCAGGTTACATTATTGTTAAATGACTATTTTAGAATAACTCGTATTGTTTTGATTCGTTTCAGTTTCAATATTTGATGGTCACTATATTGATTCATATAAATTATAAATTAACTTAAATAAAAAGAACCAATAAGGTCTAACTGTTTAAATTTTGTCTGGGATATAATACTTATTTCTCAAAGACATTATCTGATTGTTTATCAATATGTTATGCATTTGTTTTTTATATATATAAGAAAATGGAAAGAACTGAAATAAATATAAAATTTTGTACTATAATCCCATTAAATTTTACTAGCTTTTTTATGTAGTGAAATTTAGCTATCATTATATTTTATATATGTATAAATTTTATTCTAATATTTTTTTAAATTTTTTACTTATTTTTCTAACAGCAATGTCTAAGTTGTAATCGGAAAACTTACACAGCTTCCAGTCTCCTAAAAGGTATCGGTAACTTGTTTAAGCACTGAGTGGAGGCGTGCCTAAAACTACTCTCAAAGGCAGATCGTTTCAAAGGAACTCTACGAGAAGATGTGTAGCGACCCATCTTCTCGTAGAGTTTTGTAGTTTAATTTAGTGGCTGATGAGAAATTATGTTTTTTTTTATACAGGTATGGCAGTAATTAATTTTGACTACATGGAAAAATAATTTTGTAAGATGAAGAAGTCTTTTATAGTATTTTTTTAAATGCTGCTTTTACATATTCTTTATTTATCGCAAACAAATTAAATCTTGGTTTCAAGAGGAAAAAAAAAATATAATGTTTATCATTCACTTCCCTATTGCTGCTTTTGTTAGAGTTGTGTTGTTTGTTGGCAGTACTCCTTTTTAACATAATTCTGTACGAACGTGTTGTATCACTGCCTTCGTACAAAGGGAGAAGTATTTAAAAAAAAAGAAAGACAGAGAAGTTTATTTCCAAACGTGTTGGGTGATTTATAGAAATAAATTCACTGCTTACTAAAATTGAGATATTAAAAAAATTGAATTTGAAAAAAAAAATTAATAATAAGATATATTCCTATAAAATTATAACATCTTACAAAATTTACAAAAATGAACAAATATAAATGAGGAATACAAATTGATCTTCACTATAGTTAATTTATGAATATATAACGAAAGTTATGTAGGTATTCGTAACAATATCTGCGCTTCGGACATTACAGGGATAATTTCTTGATTCTTGTTAATAGTCTAAAAGTTAATGTTAATTGTATAAATGTTAATTGTTAATTTTATAAATGTTAATTATATAAATGTTAATTGTTATAAAAGGATATATTATACACATTGTAAATTTTATAGATATTGATATTGATATCTGCAGACTCCTCTGAATTTCTGTTGTCAGTCTCTCTCAGGTTTGTAACACTTAACATAATATATGCATATACATAAGTCTCTTGGGTCGAAGTGTCTACTTAGCAAGTCAAAGGACTTACATCTAAGAAAGCCGTGCATATAATTATTTTTATCTCTAAGGGCTTCTGCTAAAGATTAATTTTAGCTTTGTATGTACGTTGAAGTTTTCGAATTCGGGTAAATAACGTTCTAATATTGTAAAATGGAAGCGTTTAATATCATCAAAAACTGAGAGTGATTTTCGTTACCGTATTTCGTGAAAACGTCTCTACAGTTATATATGTTTCACTGTTCACTCGCAGAAAATCTTCAATTATCATTTCAAAGGGTTTATAAGCTGGAAATACCTGGTAAATTAAGATCTTGTAGGATTTCTCTCATATTATTAATTTCTCGTTTTTCAATGTAATGAAATATATTTAATTTACGTTATATTAGAATACAATAAAAAGGGTGGAATTAATTCTTAGAAATCATCCCTTTGCAATATAAGATTTTTATTTTATTTTCACGTACATAAAGCGTTAAAATTTTTTTTTACTAAATTAGATCTAAATAATTTCATAAATATTCTCGTATAGTTACCGAATGCCTTGATAAGCGTCGCTTTTCTTTTAACATCAAGAAAAACTTTTAAGCATTTAGTTTTTTAGTTATTTATTTACGTACCAATAGCTTACAGAAGAAAAACATATATAATGAATAAGTGTATAACGAATTAACTTAACCCTGTAAAAGATATCTACACTGATACAGATCTTTTCGACCTAATGACCTTTTGCGAAAAAGAGTTTTAATAATTAATATGCGGTTTCGTACGTTATTTATTTTATTTTATTTTACTGGAAAACATATAGTGTAAGATAACATAGTTAACATCAATATAAAAACTGTACACCATTTAAACGTTTTCGCATTATATTCTATTTTATTAACATATCCAATCGTAAAAAATAATAATTAATTACACATTTGTCTTGTAGATCTGTTGAGAGTCGTCTGTAAATGATATTTATATAATATAGGGTTTGCTTGTTCAGTATGTAGATATTTATTTAGGTATGTTTAACGTTTAAGCAGCCATTTCATTACAATATTTGCGAAGATCTCGTTCAACTAGCGTACTAATATCGTATTGTGAAAAGGCTGTCAGTAGTTAGGTAGTGCTTCCATCTAATTGGTGAAAACGTTTATTCTCTATGTTTTGGGAAAAATAGTACACTGTTAATTGTATACTTATATAGGCCAATGAGAAATATTTTCATATGTTAGTTATGCAAATTATTAAAACCTGCAAAGTAAATTACATATGAAAGTAAGGATAAGATGTGTCACACTCCCCCGTCTCTTAACCTGGTGGTAGACCTGGTGGATACCAGGGAATGAAAATAAAAAAAGTTGAGAAAGTTAATTATATATTTTAAGTAAATAGAGGGTCGTGGGTTCGTCCGATGACCGAGAATGTGCAGAACTCCTTATAGACAACAACCACTGGCCTTGAATTGTTGAATGCAGTGAAGTACGATGCCGAAGTAATTTTGGCGGTGAGACAGCAATTGTCCAGCACTGTAGTAGGCAGAGAAGAAAAGGAAGCGCCAACGGTCCTTAACCCGCCGTTAGGCCTAAGCCAGAAACCCTGAAATCCCGTTTATCGGGTATTTTATTATGTGCACTCAAACTCAGTTTGACTGCCACCAGCCGGTACGCAAAAGAAAGCCAAAGCGGTGTTTCTATGCAAGCAATAGTTTTCAAGGATGAGGCAGTCAAACTTTGTACAAAGTAATTTTTAAAACGTTACCCTCCTTTTTAAATAGTAGCCGGGTAACGTCTTATGTAGCAAAAAACAATATATAAAAACTTATGTAAAGTACAAATATAAATACTACGCTTAAGAGGGTAAGCCACAGAAGCTGCGTCATGCTATAATCTAATACAAGTTCTATTAACTACACTACAATATATAACCACTGCATTGAAGATATACTCAACGGCAGGAAAAATGAAATTAATACTAAAGTGAACATATATTTAAAATGGTATAAGAAGAATACCTAAGCAAAATTAAATGAATTCGAATGTACTTACATTACATATTCACTTATAAAAAACTATAAAACAACAAATGCATAATAAAAACACTCACCCGAAATGGGGTTTTATAGTTAATAAAAATATTCAAAAACAATAGTAAACGTCGCAACGTTTTAAGACCTCTAATGATCTTAGCAATTGTATAAGAGTACAATATGCACGAAACGGCTAATAGCCGCCGCTTTAGTAGGTCCTCTGACTGCTGTAGATCAGGTTGAGGTGCGCGGTGGCACGGCGGTGCACCCCGCGAAGCCCCCTTGTCGGCCAGACCGGTTACAAGCGCGTACGCACTCAACGCAGCACCCGCTATGCTAACTATTGCTCTGTTATGTCTCCGTAACGGCTATAAAACCGTTACAGATGTAAAAACCTTTTTTTCTTTAGAACAATCCTTAACGAATTCCTGACACTCACAGTGAAGCCCCGGTGGAAACCAACAATATGAGGGAACCTCGAGTATATTAGAGCACCCTCAAGACGTAGGCCTTTCGTAGGTGAAAGACTTCACCCTCCCCCCTCACCAAAAGAAATCTAGTTTCTATTATTTTAAAGTTTATTTACATTTATGTTGAATTATATCAAGTAACACAGAAATGCATCTCAATTTTGATTAATACCGCTTATGTTGAATAACAGGTAAACATTTTTTTGCGTAGTTAATGATTGCGAAAGTGAACCCTATGTGTATCCAACCAACTCTTTTCAAACTGGTACTCAGTTATTATTTACGTCAAGTGGATACTTAACGGACTTAACAAGTGACTTATATTCATATATAAAACATATTTTTTTGTTACAAATTCAGCGATTACTGTTATGTGGTTTCTCTATAAGTTTGTTTGTAGCATTAACAGTATGTTAAAATATAACCTAGGTAATAAAATTATAAAGAATTATATTTTATCTCAAGCCATGTTAATCGATAGTTTATGTTAAGTTAACCCGGAATGACTATGTAGTTTAAATACATAAATGTAATAATAAAATTCTAACATTATAAATTTAAAAGTTAATTATTGTCCGTCAATCACCACTACATTCAACCAACTTTAAAATTTTGCAATGGATAGGTCGTGAGATAAATAAATGCGTTATTAGAAAAATACTTTCACTGCACGTAAAAGCTCTGAGAAATCAAAATTTAAAAAAAATATATAAAAGTTTATCCAACGTAAATATCTTTTAGAATGCGCAAATCGTACGTTTTATAGGCTATTTCACTGGCGATGGAGTAGACCCTAATTCAGTTTCATGGTCACCACACGTCAATAGGGTGTCCGTCGAATGTGGAAACATTTTTTTACAAAACAGAAAAACTACAACAATACTAATCTTTAGTTTGAAAAGTTTCTTGTTTTATAAAAAAATATTGACTGTTTGAATTGTAAGAAATCCATACTTGTGGTTATTAATTTTAATAACTTTTAAATAGTCAATACTTCATCTACACTGTCAATATCTGTAAATACATAGTCAATAATTTTAAAATAGTCTTATTTAATATACCTTCGGATCATTCAATTCTCGATGTGTTATAAATTTACGTACAATTTAAACTAAAAACTCAATATTAAGTATTAAATAGTTAAATATAAATAGCTGACCATAGTTTTTATCCTCTTTTTTCTTTAGCTAAGCATTTGTCAAATAGAAATCCAGTTCAGTAACGAACGATACTGAGAGATATAATTATATTATTTGACCGAGTATATGTCTGTTAGAATTGTTTATTAGTTTATTATAAATTTTATTAAGTTTCCAGGGTTATTAAACTGAAATAGCAAATCCCCGCATAATCAACGATTGGCATAATAAGACATAATTAGTATCAAATTTCCAATTAACATACAAATACCTAACGGGCCTGAGGCAGAGCCAGTTTCTGACAACATTAAACGCTCGGGAAATAGATTTTGAAATTACAACTAGGATAATAGCAACAAGAAAACCATCCAAATATACTTACATATAATTAATTTCTGGTTTGTCCTTGTGATTTGAAGTTTGCTACAACTGGTCTATAGGTTCAGGATTCTAGCTATGACATAAGGATATTCCCTATTAGTTACTCTATCCTAGTATCTTACCAACTTGATAAATAATGTTAGTTACAACCCGAAGGTTTAAAAAATGAACAAAAATTAATTAAAATCAGTTTTCATTTCATTAAAAAGAATAACAAATACTTATATATAAATAAACAAAAATAAATAAATTTTGTGACTAAGTCAATTAAAATTATATGAATAATTAATAATTTTTTCTTGACTTTTTATTGGTTCATATGGTGAGAATAAAACAACAGCGATCCTATGAAACAACGTGTGAGTGACTAATGTTACGATTTTAATAAACAACACAAATTTACAGAATTTTCTCTGTTGTTTCTATTTTTTTCTTTAAAATATATCTTATCTGTATACCTTGGATCTTAAAGTTAATAAAATTTCCATGGTCAGATTACTATGTTATAAGTCTGTGGGTTTGTATCAGAATCCCAAAAAGAGGTGATTAAAAGATAACCTTTCAAATATACATCATTATACCTATATAAAACAAGAATTACAGATTTACATTTTTTGTAAGAAAGAAAAATTAGTTTCTGATTTTATCCCTCGTTAAATCGACAATTCATTACAAGACTGCTGACAACATAATCCTACTTCCACTGCAAGGGGATTTTTCGCTTTCAATAGAAGATTGAAGTAATCTCTTAATAAGGGACAATTGTAATACCGGTTCTGGGTCGATTTTAAGTAACACTAATAAAATACAGAAGCTTTAAAAATATAAATATATTGTCATAAATAGTCAAAATCATTAACAGTTTCAAAAATATATACGATCTCAGGGGTCTACTAATTCATCAGAATTCATAGTTGTGAGTACGCAAGGGGCCAAGCTACGTTAGTTCTCTCAATAGGATTTAAAAAACCTGGTTGGCACGCGTTTAAATTAGTTTAATTGACGTTTAAGAAAGATTAGATTAATATAATTTATACAAGCAAATGTTAAATTATTAACCGCTACTATATTTTCACGACTCTGTCTTTTTGTCCAGGCCTTCCGCTGATGATGATATCGAATTTAGTTTTACCATAATCAAATAAATACAACCATAATCAAATAATTAATTTTTAATTATTTTTGCTTCTTTTATCTCCAAAACTAAAAAAATCATGTGTTAAAATGATAATAAAATATATAAAAATAAATAGTACAAATTAAAAAAACTGATTACATAAAGGAAATTAAATCATTTATACGACTTTCAAATTCAAACTCTCCATATAGTTCTATCTGACCTAACTAGGTGACACTTATTTATAAAAGTACCAGCTGAATGCTAATATAACGCAAATATAACCGACATATTGAATTTCTATACACGTAAATATTTTAATACCTAAAAGAATATAATTTAAAGTATTAAATTTGTTTTCATCCCAAACGATCTAAGAATATAAATATAGTTCGAACTCGAAGTCAATGTTACTAAGGATGCCATCAACCGGGTAAGTGGTATATTTCTTAAGGAATAAATTGTATGAAGAGCAATGAAATGTTAGTTCCAGATTTGTTTTTAAATTAATGGCTTCTGAACCAACACAATTTGAAAGTATTTGACCTTAACTAGAAGATTTTCTTTCAGTCAAATTTCGTCAAATTTCAGTTTGGTTATCCTCGAAAAAAATGAACAATCACACAGACTTTTTTGGCGTCTAGTACACGACCAACAACTTATAGAAATGAAATGTTGGCCATTAAGTTGGGGCACAAACATTATACGGATAGTACAATATAAAGATACCAATACATTTGGATGATTTTATAATTATTCACCAGAATGCACAAATACTTCGCAGTCATATTATGCTAACAGCAATGCAAATGTTAAAATATTTAAAGTGGCAAATATTTATTCAAACTATACTTTCAAAGAATAAAGAAAGAAGAAAGTAGGAGAATCATAAAACCTGGTGCTTGATGCAAATGCTAAATCACTGTCTGATATTGCAAACTTGTTATTGGAAATATAAAAAACCTCATAACCGCTAAGTGGGGCCACTGGCAGGATGAAAATTATCTAAAAACTGATGAACACTCGATGAAAACGAAAATACTGTCTCATAAAAAAGCCTATCCACTTATTACTTTTGTTATATAAATTTAAAAATAAATACAACTTTTTCGACAACAGTTTTTGTTTATATAACAAGATAACTTTAAAAAATTAACTGTTATCCCAAGATTTTGAACTTTTCAATATTGTGTTTACTTACTGTGTAAGCTTCATTACTTTGGAATATTCTTCCTAAATAAATAAGGAAAGCATAAATAAAGAGCTCTATCAAAAAGCTTCTTTTAAAGCGCCTCTTACAATCTTCTTAGTATTTGACAATAGGAAATGTATGGAATATAAAATATTCATAATATTCATAGTTTGTATACTCGTATTATGTAATATATAATACGTATAACTGGTAACACAAATAAATATTAAGATGCCACTACCGAAATTAATGTTTGATAGTCTATACTGCAAAGTTAGAATTTTTTTTTAGGATTTTCTAAAGAAGACTAATAGATAGTCACCACTATTCCGTTAAAGACGATCACGTATAAAATAACTAATTCACCGAGACGGACAGCGATACGATAGCTCAATTGGTAGAGCGACCGGCCGGTTTCCCAGAGGTCGCGGGTTCGAATCCCTGCCCGTATCGGTTTACTTTTCATTCTATATTTATATAAATTTAATTAATCTTAACATGGCTTCACATGTTTAAAAATATATTCAAACACAAAATATTTTGTTAACAGTCCCTGCTGTATATTTCTTCACTTTTTTAAGCATTTTAAAAACTAGCCAGTCAGTAATATTATTTATTAATTATTCTGTGGACCAGAGACTGAGCGACCAGAGAGGTAATTGACCCTCAAAGTTTTTGTAGTTAAAATCATATTCAGACAAATAGATAATAAGAAAAGAAAAAAATCTGTACAGCTACTTCAATAACTTACAGTTTTTTGAAGTCACAATTTGAAAAAAAATATCTTTTTTTTTCTGGATTGTTCCATAGACTTAATGATGCTCATTATATAACATTGCAGGTGAAAAAAATAAACTTTTTTAAAGTAAGTCCTAATAGCCTTCACGTTTACCAAAGAAAAAATACCACAAAAAAGACACAAAAATAATAAATAGTATTTCAATTTTCATCTATAACAACAGTAAAATCTTATCCCCTTGTTCATACTGTAAGCTACCATCATGAAGTATCATGGAATTTAAATATATGAGACACGTAATTTTGTTTATTATGAGCAGTTCATCCATTTGATAATATTACGCTTACGATATTTTTTTTCTTGTAATGTCATTTCGCCAATTGTGTCCTTTTTGTAAAACTATTCGATTTGGGACTCATGTAAAAAAAAATACAGATTTTCAATGAATATGTTACGTTACGATAAATTTGTTTTCAAAGTTTTCGTTTTCAAATTGTTTACGTATTCTCAAATTTCATTACCATCTTGCAAATTACCAGTAAATTAAAAGTAATTGAAAAAGTTCCATAATTCCATTCTGAAATAAAATAATATGTCATTATTTTGTTAATATTTTGTATTATTATTAGTACATAAAACAAATAAAAAGTCTTATACTTTAATTAATTGGTACATATCATAGTGCTAGAAGCACTTTAGACCTTCAGGATTTTCCAGTATTTTAACTACTGACATACTTCTAGTTTTGTCGTATTTATAGCCTTTGTTAGTATTGCTAGAAGGAATTAGTTTGTAGCATTTTATTCGATGTAAGGATTCGCAATGAATCTAATATGATGAAATGTAGTATTGTAATAATAACCTCCCTGGACACATTACACACATTGATCTAATCCCTAAGTAAGCAAATTATTTGCTTGTGCTAAGGTTGTTAGAAAAAAAATACATATAAATACACTTTATTTAATAAACAACCAAACCCATATACCTACTCATACTCATCGCGTAATTTTTAAAATAAAAGACAAAGATGTGTATATGTTTATTTTATATATATTTTGTAAGATACATATACACATCCTTGTCTTTTATAAATTATTTGCTTTTTTAATTAAGTATTTGCGTCAAAAGCCATCACCTGGACAGCAGTAATTTGTTTTATTATAAGTACCAGTACCAAATAATTCAAATTTAAGTTATGGCATGAGTGCCTTAAAACTTCAGTTATTTCATCGTCTTCTCGAGCCTATAGTTCCACTTCCAATGGGACAAATTAAAACCATTGCAATGCGAGCATGAAAGTTCCTTTTGTTCGAACCTCAATGTTACCTTTGCCATTCACCTTGGTCTCTAAACTTTGACTTAAATATAACATTGGACATGAGCTTGCCTACTTAGTAACACAATAATATTTAACATAACATTATACAAAACAAAATTCGTTAATGTATTATGTTAGAGTATTAAGACATATGACTTTTTGTTGGTTACTAGTTTTTTGTCATTGTATTAATTAAGCTGACGATCTATCTTAAATTTTGAGGAAATTCCTCGACTTCCAAAACAGTATCGATTTACCACAAAAGCGTTTCTTGGACATTATACATAAGGGGTCTCCGAAACACATTCCATCTTTGTAAGATATTCTGTCGTTCTCCGGAATATCTTTACTATTAACGAGAAATTCCAATAACGTCTCCTAACATATTATAACTATGAAGCTAGTACACGGTCAACATTAGTTTATTTTAATATTTCTGTTTTAAGACATATGACACTTATATCAATAATAAATTTTAACACAAAATTTATATAATAGTAATTGTATAGCAAGAAAATAATAATATATTTTTGTAATAATAGTAAGAACATCTAATAGGTTTCACATATCATATTATAATTAAATACCGGTAGTAAATGTGCTACTTTATTATGTAATTACACTTTAAGCCAGCCAAATCATTGATTAATAAGGCTAGTGCTTTTCTATCAGGACGCCCGATCCCCTCCAGGGATAGCCATCGGGCGTTCTTATCTGGACGCACAATCAGCACAATGGAGCCATGCTGAGATTTTTCGACCAGCTGGCGAAGTAGCCATTCGTGGGTCGCCCACTAATTGAGCCTCTAATTATCTGCGTTCGGCCAACCAAAAGCCGTCGCTTTACACTCCTCCACTAGGCATTACGACACGTTACACTCCTCCACTAGGCATTACGACAATCACCAACTCGACTTCAAACATGTTCGCCAAAGCAACGCAGCTGTTTAAAAGCATTTCCCATATACGGCTTCATCGAGATACGTGCTGGAACACGACTAGATGGCTATGCGGCACGACTATACCCAAAGGGTGGTAACTTTGTCAGCGACCCGATGTTATGGTCTACCACCAAGACGTAATGTGTTGTTATGTAGTTTAATATTTGTTTTAATCTGTATAGTCTATTTTTATTATTTATTTTTAGTAAATATCGTTAAAATTTTGTGGCGTAGTAAAAATCGTTTATGTGTATATACTGCCAGTATTGATACAAATAAACAATAAAATAACGCTCAACCGTTACTCTTCGACAACTAAATCGCTACCAAAAAATAATAATACTTCGGCAAGTTTCCAAGAAGGATTGGATTGTATCCAACTTATAACCCAAATTACTTCTTTAATCTTCTATTATTGCTATTTCTACGATAATGTTTCAAATAGACGATAGGAAGAATAATAATATAATATACAATAAAATATTTTTTATGTGCAAAAACAAAATAGATTGTTTTTATTTGATACTTAGGTACTTTTATTTATATTATTAAAGAGTTTTCTTTTCATCCATGGACAATGAGTCTAGCTTCCCACTGCCTATTTGACAAAGTAAAGCTTCATCTTGACAGGATAAAAAAAAACAAAGATAGAGCCCTGTGTAAAGAGATGCCAGTTTACACAAAGTTTACACAATAAACTGTTAACAGCAGTAATTTAATGTACAAAATGAGTGTTTGACACATTTTATAATAAAATATTAAAAGGAGCGCCGATGCGACAACAGTTATTGTTTTTGCTCGATTTTAGTAACTGCTACCTATGGGCGTTGGAAATATTCACAGAATACTAAGTAATATATGCACTTTAATTAAAATAAAATAAATTGTAAGGGCTGCCATACAACAAACGTGATTGTTTTGCTATTCATGATATATAATGGTATGTATGTATATGTAATGAATCCGATTTGCACTTGGCTGGTTCTTATTTCTATTTTGCTATATCACCTAATGTATTTTTTTTTAACAAACACTGCATAATATTTATAAACTAATCAATCTTAGGTAGGTAACAAAATGTAAAAAGAAACAAAACATCTGTTTGAAATATTTTGAATGCAATAGAACTAAAAGAATAATTAATAAAGATTGATAAACAAATCCGTTATAGCAATAAATACCAGAGTGTTACGAAAAAAGTACACAAGTAAAGAATGAATTTGTATTGGAATTTGGAGTATTTGTTCAATCGTGAATTGCCTATATCGAGTTAGTGGTCAGGTGATCTTTTTCGTTGCCATGTGAGGAAATCCTGTTGATTCAAATAATAGTACGTAATATAATATTTTGATATTGTTGTATCTTACATTCCTCATTCAGCCAGTACTCTATATGACCCACTTGTCAAAATACTTACCTTTAATTCTTTTATTCTATTTTGACTTACTCTACTTAACTCTACCTAAAACCCTATTTTTCCTCACAAGGGTTCCTTTCAAGACTGCAATAACTTAAAACTTTTTAAATATTAATATGTAGATATTCTCATAATAAGAAAATATGTTTACGTTCTATAATTAACAACAAAATAAATATATATCTTCCTACATATTAAGAGATAACTTTATAATAATTAAGGTTACGAAATAAAAGCTTAATAAACTAATTCGAGATAATTAATTTTAGCGGTAACGCTTAAAACATGAAACAATAATATTTAAAGTATTAAATACGCTTCTTATATAAATCGAGGTTTAATTCTTTAAGGTTCCCTTCTCATATTTTGTTAATTGTATATTTTAACGGAATCTTTGTTAACATAATTTTAAGTTATAGTCTATGGTTTTGGATTTGAGCTATATTAGTTACTGTGGTTTCATATATGTATATTTATAACTATTGCCATCTTGATATAAACAATAATTCGATTTATTATTTATTTTATTTATCTATGTACCAAAAAAATACAATACAAAAATATACATTGAAAAAGTGTAGAAAGGCTTAACTTATCTTTTTAAGAGATCTCTCCCAGTTATCTGCAGGGCTATTGCGTATCTTTTTTGACAGTTAAAATAAAAATCACTATCAGTAAGTGCGGACATAATGGTTGTCAAACAACTAATTTTGTATTATGTAAACATAGTAACAAACTGCCATGACGTCACAGCTGATGGTCATTAGAAAAGTCAAAGTTAGCGAATAGCTCTGCTGGTCTGGTTAATAACATAAGAAAACATAAATACAGAATCAGAAAAAGAAAATACATATAATTTCTATATTTTTGTACTTCATTGTAGACTTACAATATTATATATCTACAATATACAAACACAACCATATATTCATACTACTATTATTATACTATACTTATACTAGTTATACATACATTTACACATACAAACATACGCATAACATTAGATATTATACAAAATCTACATGCTGACATATATACACATACACATTTATACACACATAAATACATACACTCATCCATAGTAATGCACACACATAATTTATGATAAAGAGGAGAGGTATTTATTGATTTTCTTTCCAAAATCCTAACCAGCCAAACCTATTTTTACCCCCGACTAAAAAAAGACATATTATAAGTTTGACCTGTTGGTCTGTGTATGGACGGATTTGAATGCGGTTTTTTTTAATGGAAAGCTATGTTACGTTTAGTAAAGAAAGAAATTAAAATGCAAGTAAGTTAGCAAGGCAAATAGAGAAATTACGATATCGAATCGTATAGTCTAAGTCTTCAATGATTAACTTCGTAAAATAGACACAATCGTGAACGTACGTACAACGGTCCTCCGACGCAACTAATTCAATAAGTACATAATAATATTATTTTTATTGGTTTAAGAGCTCTTTTTGTATCGGCAGTTTTTTTTTTTTTTTTAATTTAATTTTTTAACTTTGCAGTGTAGATAAACATTGAAAAGATGCCATTGGCTAGGGTTATTCAAAAGAAGGCTAATAAATGTAGCCAACATTCCGATAAAGACAGTCATATTGTAATATGATACTAAAGAATAATAATACTTATAGAAGCAAGTAGTGGTGGAAATGATGTTGTCCCAGAGGTCAGGTGTTCAAATCTCTGCCTATATATAATAAAAATATATAGGCAGAGATTATTATTATTATTATCATTTAGTTCATTTTAATCTTATTATTTACATTTATACATATAACATTAAAAAAAACAACATTATAAATATAAATATAAAAAACAGTATCCCGCCGACGTGGGCCTTACGACCAGTTCGTCGGTGGTAAGGGCGACAGCGAAAGAAACTTCCTCACAATGCGTGCCGTACCCAAAACTGCTGCTCTTTGCATCCGACCCTTGATCCAGTTTTTTAGTGAGAGCCTCTTGAGATGATTATCGAGACTCTTCGCAATAAGACCATTTACGGAAACTACCATCGGGACAATTATTGTTGAGTCAACATCCCACATGTCGGTAATCTCGTGAGCTAGGTCCAAGTATTTTGACAGTTTGTCCTTCTCAGCTTTCACAAGATTAGCGTCACACGGGACACTGATATCAACAAGAAATGCCCGGCGCTCTAACCGATCTACCAGCACGATATCAGGCTTATTGGCTACAATAGTCCTGTCCGTTATGATAGATTGGTCCCAATAGAGCTTAGCATGACCATTTTCCAAAACTGGCTCCGGTAAGTACTTATAATATGGCACTTCAAAAGGTACCAGACCGTATTGAAGAGCAAGTTCTTGGTGGATAATCTTGGCTACTTGGTTGTGCCTGTGCAAATACTCTCCATTGGCAAGAGGACAACAACCGGAAATAACATGTCTGATGGATTCCCCAGGTTGGTGGCACGCACGATATATATCAGCAGTGCCATCCTTTATTATGTATTTCCGATAGTTGTTCGTCTTGACAACTTCGTCAGCAATTGCACAAGCAAAACCTTCGGTTTCTCCAAAGAGATCACCGAATCGTAGCCCAGCTACGGACGCCAGAAGGTCTACATCAGGCCCATAGAGTGCCTGGTGGAACCGTCCATGAAGCTTCTTACTCTTCCATATATTTATACGGTCGTCAGTGCTAAGTACTACCGGTTTATGCCAGTTATCTTTGGCTAAGGAGAGCGGTGTGAGGCCATTATCTACTGCAACAATGTCCCGATGCATTCCACACTCAGCATGAAGGAAATATTCTCTAAGATTGCATACCTCACGGTTGTGTAAGTTTTTGGCATTAAGGAAGCCGCGACCCCCACACTTCCGTGGAATATACAATCTCATCACTGATGAGCGCGGATGATGCATGCGATACATTGTCAATAGTTTTCGGGCCTTTCGGTCCAGGGCATTTAATTCAGTCTGAGTCCACCTTAATATGCCGAAAGTATACATTAGCAGGGGCATTACCCAAATGTTGAATGCACGCACTTTGTTACCTCCTGACAAAAGACTTTTTAAATATAGTTGTAAATATTCGCTATTTACAACTCGGCCATTCTGCACATGTGCAACCGCACATTTATCTACACCAAACTCCATCCTAATGTCATTACTAAACGTTTGCGTAACGCTCAGTAATGATACCAGATCTGCTTTATTTGGTGCAAATAATTTGAGATCGTCCATGTACAAAAGATGTGAAATTATCTCACCCCCTCTGCGAAAGCGAAATCCCAGTTTTGAATCCCTAAGCAACGTGCTTAAGGGGTTCAAAGCCAGGCAAAACCACAAAGGACTCAAGCTATCACCCTGGAAAATACCTCGCTCAATCCTTACAGGTTCGGAAGTAAGAAGACTTCCTCCGCCCCCTGGAAGACAAAGGACCGTTATCTATTGCCTCATACATGAATTAAGAAAAGCGCATAGATCTGTGTCAATCTTATACACTTCTAGTACTCGTCTTAACCATGTATGAGGCACCGAATCATAGGCCTTTTTATAATCAATCCAGGCGGCGGAGAGACCCTTCTTACCTCGGCGAACCTTTTCATTAATGGCCATGTCAATAAGGAGGAGCTCCTTAGTACCACGAGACCCAATTTTACATCCATTTTGAGCGGGATCTAAAATGCTATTTGCATACAAATGTGTGTTTATGTCTATGCGTGGGAAAACGGGGTAACCGTGGCCTGTCGCGGGCTGGTATGTCTTTAAATTCCAAAATCGCATCCTCCAAAGTCCTCCTTAATTGCTCATTATCTTGGGTACTTACGGTTGTAATCTCAACGCCCCCCACATCAGCATCTCCAACCACTAACCCTGCCACCGAAGGAGCGGACGAAAACTGGGCTCGCGAATGGATTTCGGTGGTGGATGCAGAGACTGTCACCTCGGAGCGAAGCCGGTCAAGTGCGGAGTCATCCAACGCACGATTACGATGAATAAACCGCACCTGATCCGATAGTCGTTGGTTATTATTATTATTATTATTTTAATTATTATTATTTTTAAATATATTTTTATTTAAAAATTAAGTAAGCTTTTATGGCTATAAATATTAATAATTATTTTATTCTTACCTTTATATTGATATTTAAAAAGTTTTATTTATTTGCTGGTTATTAGGTTTTTTTTTCTATCCTCATAAAAAGTAAATGAGTACAAAATATTTTTTTTTATGTTCTTCAGCATCAGACATGCCGACTAAAAAATATCATAGTATTCCTGTATTTATTTAGTAAAAGATATATATTATCTGCATACCTATAAACATTATAATTTGACCAATCTATGAACCTGTATACAGATAAAGTGATCATCGAATATTCAATATAAAGCTAAATATGGACGGGATAAAATAGTTTTCCAAACGGAATTTATAAAACGATATACCAAGACGCATGCAACAAATAATAAACTTTGAAGTGTATTTTATTTAAAATACACTTCAAAGTTTATTCATCTATTCTTTTTACTATTTGGCTATAGTAACTTTAAAAAAAATATATGTGACATCTTTAAAATAGCGTCACAGAATATACATATATAACTTCTTGACTGATTATATCCGATTCAAATTTCTTTTTTAGTCGGTTCCTATACTAATTAACGATTTTAGTTTTGTTAAAAACTTCTTATCTGGAATTTTTCATTCAAAAATAATTACGATTGCAAGTCAACCAGACCAAAAGATTTTAGAAAAAAATAAAAAGTATGTCAATATTTAAATTCGCATTTTGGAATATTGTAAAAACACAGTTATAAAAATTTAAAATCTATAAAATTTTGTGACATATATATGTACATAATAAAATCGAGACAATTAGACTTTGAAATAGTGCTACTATTCTATTGAAGATTTTTTAAACTTTCTTTAAACTTAGTAAACTTAATGTTCTAGTTTTTACGAGTTAAAGACATTTTGAATAACATAAGTGGTTAATAAGGAATTAGTTAAATAGAATCTGATATCAGTCAGACATCAGATAGTCTACTATCTGATAGGCTATTAGTACAATGCGTACTCTGAATTAGAAGATAGGTACTCGCTGTTAGAATAACTAAGCTATTTACCGTTTACATCACATTTATTCAGTATATGAAAAAGAATAAAAAAGTTATAAATCATAATTTTTATTTCTATTATAAGCTCTGACTGTAATTTGGTGTCATATTGTGTTTAGAAGACATAAGTATATTAATTACGTATTTTTTCCACGTATTTAGTTAACCCGGCGTTCGCACAGTTGGGTCTATTTGACCCGGGCTGTGCTTCAAATGCGCGTATTTCTAATGTTTTTGGTGCCACACTGCCATAATTCTCAATAGCTGGAGCTAAGGGTCGTATCTTTCCACGGAATATCGATATTTAGTCGTATTGCAATCGCAGCGCTTCTAAACATGACAAAGGGTAAATTTGACCCAACCATACACTTCGTGTAGTAATTTCGCGCCATTATAAAAAAGTATATTTATTTATTTTATTCGCATGACTTTTGAAATAACGGTTCTCGAAGAACGCGAACGACAGCGAATATTGAGTATCTTGGAGAAATCAGACTCCGATCATGAAAATTCAGAAACTGAAGATGTAGAAGTCCATTTGAGCATTGCAGCCAAACTAGTAATACCGACGAAAACGCATGTGAAATGAATAGTGATAATGAGCCCCTGATTGAATTACAGAACAGAATCACAGTAGGATTTTGTCAGCACTTACGACAGCCAGGTACAATCTATTAATTTTATTGGAAGAGATACAATAAAGTGGCCTAGATGCCTTTAGGCCTAAACATTCGATTTAGGGTTGAAAATTTTATAATATATATAAAAATATGGCTTCAATAAATGCACATATATTTCTTAAGATAAATAATAACATTGTTAAAAAGTGTTGCAAATTCTCAATTTACGCATTACTCTTGTTCGTGAGCATTTGCGCGACCGTAAAGGCATCCTGCAGTTGCTAAGACTACTGTGCCAAACAATACGCGATTTTTTCAGGAAACCCTGTTAGGGACCCGTCTGCAAAGATACTGAAGGTCAGAAAAAGGTTGCAAGACTGTCCTGCCAAAAAAGACTGAAAAAGTAATTGAACTTGACGGAACTGAAATAAATATATCTGCACTGAGTTTGCAATATTGTACTGTAGAGACTGCGTATATGTAAGCAATGATATGACTGATTCCTAAAACTAATTTGTAATTTTATTTGTAGTCTTACTAAAGGTGATTTACATGTATCCTAATTATTAATATTTTAGAAAAAAAGTTTATATTTGGTTCAAGTTTTGTGACTTTAAAACAAAGGTTGTTATTTTTGTTAATATTTTGCTCCACTATCATAAAAAAAATATTAAAAAGAAAGTTTTACTTCAAGTTCTTTTTACTCATACATAACCTCTTAAACTATAGTCGTTTTATCCAATTACAGCCATATATTAGTAAATGTCTTGTAATTATTAAAATTATGACGATTTTCTTCACGGGTCTCCTGGACCCAACCCTACTATCGTTGTAACATATTTTAACTGTGCTGACGCCGGGTTAAAACAGTCAGTGTTCAATATTCTATAAGTTACGGCCTTTGGCACGATAGACGCAGAAAAGACCAGAAAGATTTGGAAAGGTATCGAGGATTTCTATAGTTTATAAAACTGTTTACTTTTTATTTTATGGAAGTAACTGTTACTATAAAAAAAAATTAACAAACTTCCTGGGCTTGCATTATAAATCCTTAAATATCGAAATCCACGGATCTATGAAATTGATTAGAGGTTACTCTTATAGTCTATTATAGTCTATTATACCATATTTTTTTTACCAAATCACTTAAATGATAAAAGAGTTTTTACCTAACACTTTAAAGAATTACCAATATTATTTAAAAAAAATCACGTAATAATGGCTTATATCTTTACAAGCGAATTAGCAGGATATTGTAGAATTAATTTTTTATGAATAATGAAATAGGATTCACAATTCACAAACGTCTTTTAAAAAAAAATATAAAGGGACCTTCATATGCAAAATATGTATATAAAACTTTTTTAAATAAATAAAAACGTTTTTATTGCCTAATATGGAAAACAAGTAAGAATTAACTGTACACTGCCCTCAACAAACGTCATATCGTATATCCGATAACTGTAATAAGTTCAATTTATTTTTTAGTAGTTGTTAATATTGGCATAGAAATACGGATAAATGTTATGTGTTATGAATTATGGTAAAACCTTTTTTATTATTGTTAAATATTATACTTATGCAAAGTAACTACCCAATGACTGCTCTTAATCTCCCTCAACTACTATTCGATAATATTGAGTTAGTGCTACCGACGTGAAAACGTAAGTAAATTATTAGTGTTTTGAAAAAAGATAGATGGATTTCAGATGTTTTTATCACACTAAAGTTTTTGACGTATTTGAAAAGATTTTTTGGATTAAGCTGAGGCTGTGTAAGTTCAAATGATTGAATCTGCTTATATAGTCGCTTTAGCACCCATGTCAGAACGGCTTCTCGTAACACCGACCATTTCATTAGCTCAGTAGGCCTACATCAAGGATTGGTTCTAAGCTCTTAGCTCTCCTTGTTAATAAAAGATGACATCAGACATATCTTAGAAGACACCCTGGTGTATGATTATGAACGATAATGTCATTTAAGGGGGGACATAGGTTTGAAAATTATAATGTTGAAGATTTAAAAAACAACAATAAAAAAATAAAGATATCAATCTTGTCCATTAAATATTTTTTGGCCAGTCAAACTGAATCATTACTAAAAAAAATATAACACGGTTGGAAACGACAAAATGCTTAAACATTATATACTAGATATTATTTGTTTATAAAAATGAAAACAATAATAATAAATAAAATAATTTAAAAAAAAACTTTTAATAAGTAAAATAAAAAGTAACTTAATCTAGATCTAATCCAGGATTACTAACACCTACAAATAACAAATATCATACGTCATATACTGGATATACATGAATACGTAATATAAATTAGTAATCAATTTTAAGATACCTAAATTTGCTAATTACAATACCATTCAAACTAAGCAAAACCTAAGAAGATAGTTCTTAAATATCTTTAACGAGAGCGATTTTCGATTTAGAATAGGTAAATAATTAATTATCGATATTAATGAAGGTATAGATAAGTTATCGATTAAATTCGGGTCATAATGTACGGGCGTCATCGTCCTAGTAATTATTTGCACTTAATTAGCGCCGGGTTAAACCTACATAACAATCGCATACATACTTTACATAACAATCGCATACAACTTAAGTGAACAAGCATATAATAATATGCAAATTAGCAAATGCAAACACACTTAAAGAAAAAGCAATTAGCATTAATAATATAGAATATTATATTAAGCATAGAATTAAAATTATTATTACAATGTGTTACGAATCTTCAATATTAAAAACCACATTTGTATAAAGCACAACAGATTGAACCAACATATATATCGTAATATTGAACCAATATGAGATTAGCTGTTATAACCCGTTACTCTAGTGTTCAAATAATAGTTCTTTTCCAAATAACACTATTAGCTGCACCTGTTAAATTTATTAATAAGAATTACTTTATTTGATTACCAAATATACCTATATGAAATATTATTGTAATATCTTTATTAGAACCAGTGATATTTATAATTAATATTATATATATGTTACTTATAAACTACTTATTAATTACACTATATTAATATTTATTTTATAGTAGCTAGAACGATAGTCATTTACATAAATACGATTCTTGTTTACAGTAACACATATTTTTCCACTTTCACAATAATCAAACATCAAAGTGCAGATAAGTCATTTTTTTGTCTTCTAAGTAATTTAAATAAATATTATAATTCGGAAATGAACTACTAACATCATTTTTAACAATATCTCCGGTCAGAATATTTACACCCTCATCGTGGGTCAAAAGAAGCTTTTAGAGTTAACAGGCAAAAGTTCCGGGTCAGTTATAGAAACACTACAAACTTTGCACTGGCATATTAGCACTTATTCTGTACTAGCACTCGGACTACCTGAAGACCACAATGGTCTTAGAAGCCACACAAAATATTGAATAGTTACAACTCAGCGTTAGGACTAAATTGAACTCGAATGAATTCTATGATATTTCAAATGAACAGAAAATGTTAAATCTAAATACATCTCGTATTTAGCACTCACGTTAAGTTACAGTTCAAATAATCTAATTTTCACCGTTTTTGTATCAATGTGGATATTAATATTGTATACGAATTACCTTTTTCTTTAAATTAGTATTAGTTATTATAAACAATTAATGGTTACGGTGAAAATTTACAAATTGACTAATTATTACTATTACAAAACCAACTGTTATCAATGAAACTTTTTTTTCACTTACATTATGAAAGTCACCGAAATAAAAAGGAAAAATAACGCAAGGGTAAGATAAGATAAGGTAACTATAAAATCAATCTCGGCCTTATGTTTAACGCTGGTTACTTTTTATCCTCGAGAATTAGCTAATAGTACACATGCACACACACATACACTCTACATACTGTACATTAAGAATAAGTATATAAAACTAAGTCTAAGTATCCATATTTTCTTTTACTCTTACAATTAAATTCATCTATCTTCATTGATTAAATTAATGTATAATGTTTTACAATGTAGTTAGGAGATAATAATTTGTCTGTAATTTTGTGATATATTGAAATTTCCTTACTCTATTACTACTATACTACTACTATACTATACTCTACTCTATTCATGAGGCATACGTAATGTATAAATCTGATAAGTGTTTATAAAATTATAGTTGGGGTGTTGCTAGTTTTAAGATTTGGTAAATGTTTTGGTTCATTCAACTTTACAAATTACTTTTTTTACTTTAATTTTGAGATTTTTAATGTTTTTTTAATGTGGAGTTTAAATTTACGATTAGTTTAAACTTAAAAAAATAAATATTATGGACTTCCTGTGTAATTTAAAATATCTCATTATGATTCAAAATCCTATAAAAATTTAACGTAAAATTAGGGAATAAGTTACTAAAATAAATTATTGAAATAATAAAAAATCTCCAACGAATTTTCACCTATGAATAATTTAGTAAAATATAGTAAAATTCCAAATACTAGTAGATATAGTAGACTAGGTTCGTATTGTATCACATAAGGATATTGTATGGCTCAAAGAGAAAGGGATGACTTTGAGCTGAAAAAATTCACTGCGTCAAAACACAAAATAAATAAATAAAAGTTGGCTTCGCCAAAGCATTTGAGGTTGTTTAATGAAGAGAACTATGCACCAAATGTGTGTCCTGTCAAATCAAAAACTTATATTTATTGAACAGTTAATTATGCTATGTGAATAAATTAACTAATCTATTAGGCAAGAACACTTCTCTTCTATTGAAAAATAGATGAAAATATTTTCCTTTGACATTTAGTCAATACACATTTCATTACAAATTTTTTAAGTGGTACGAGGAAATCCATATCCTAAATAATAATAAAAATATAAAGCTCCCTCCACTCTATCTGCAAGAACGTACTGCGATGTTTGTTAACAGTTTGGTATTATGCAATGATACTGCATTCTTTAAATTTATTTAAGTTATATTAGCAACAAAATGGTGGATTATGGAGTCCTAAGGAACCACCCTACAATTAGTCTTATCTCAGCCCCAAGAGAGACAGACTGAAAAGACATGGTTTGACAAAACAGTATAAGAAAAAAAATATTTAGGACCTACTGCTGTTGTTTATATTTTTATTCCACCTAAAGTCTCTGAAACCAACCAACCACCAACATAAAAAATGACCTTTTTAACCCCCGACTAAAAAGAGAGGTGTTATAAATTTGACCTGTCGATCTGTGTATCTGTGTATATGTGTATCTGTGTATATGTGTATCTGTGTATCTGTCTGTGGCAAATTTCCGGCCAAACGCGTGGACTGATTTACATGCGGTTTTCTTTAATCGAAAGCTATGCTTGTCGATATGGTTCTTATTTATGTTTGATTGTAATAAAAATAGTCGTCTCCAAGATATTGACGTTTTATTCGTGCGGGGGAGAGGTTCTTATTCAGTAATTAGCTGTTTACGGCCAAACGCGTAGACGGATTTGGATGCAATTTTTTTTAATCGAAAGTTATGCTTGTCGAGATGTTTTATATCCATGTTTGATTGAAATAAAAAAAGTCGTCTCCAAGATATTGACGTTTTATTCGTGCGGGGGAGAGGTTCTTATGCAATAACTAGCTGTTTGCGGCCAAACGCATAAACGGATTTGAATGCGGTCTATTTTAGTCATAAGCTATGTTCGTCGAGATGGTCCTTATTTATGTTTGAATGAAATAAAATTAGTCGTCTTCAAGATATTAACGTTTTATTCGTGCGGGGGAGAGGTTTTTATGCAATTATTAGCCGTTCTCAGCTGTTTTGCCCGCTATATAGAAAAAAAACCTTGTTATGAGAGCCAAAAGGTTTTTACACTTACATACTCAGGTAAAGTACTTAATTAGGGATAGCTGTTGCCCGTGACTGCGTCCACGTAGACTGTAAAACTATATTTATATGGCTTATGATCGTAGTCATAAAGAATCACGGGCAACAGCTAGTGATAATATAATTTAAGGTTCGGCAGTACTTTACACCGGGACAGCTTCTTGTTTTATACAAAGCACAGATCCGGTCGTGTGTAGAGTACTGTGGTCACATATTTGCTGGTGCCGCAAAGTCTCATCTTGCGGTTCTGGACTCAATTGAGAGGCGAGCAAAGAGGCTTATAGGCGATTCTGAATTGGTCGAAGCCGACCTCCAAAGCCTTGAACACAGGCGTAAAATTGCTAGCCTCTCAGTATTCTATAGGATACATTTTGGTGAGTGTGCGCAGGAATTTCACGAGATAATTCCCCTGTCCCCCTTCCATTACCGGACGTCCCGACGCACGGCAGGTATCCATCTTTTTGTTGTGGACATTCCACCTGTCCGAACGAAGCGCTTTGCTTCCTCATTTTTAGTGCGTACAGCGAAGGACTGGAACAATTTGCCTGCGTCGGTATTTCCGGCCAAATATAATGTGGGTGTCTTCAAGAGAAGAGTGAATAGGTTGCTAGGGCAATGCGACTTACCATCTAAGACTACATTCCACTTACCATCAGGTGGAATGTAGTCAAGCATTGCCCTAGATCATATAAAAAAAAAAAAAATTCCTTCATCATAGTGTCATAAGTGATTGTAAATCATTTTAACTCTAAATGTTTATATTTATTAATATTCGTATATATGAAACCAACCCATCTACCTACCCATATGAAAAAGTCTTGAATCATGTTACTTAAAACATTTATAATTTATTACATTGTCGAAAATTTCACGCGGATCCTTATTTTATTAAATATAATATATATTTCTCGTATTAAATGTAACCTTTGTGCATCATAATATAGGATTCTAATAATAAAGGATTTTTTTAAAAATCGGTCCCGTAGCTTTCGGAGCCTATTCAATTCAAACAAACAAACGAATCTTTCCTACTTAAACAATTGAAAATTTTGTGTATCTGTAGGTTCATTTAGTACAATTCAGAAACTAGTTACATAACTTTAAAAAGCAGAAAAAAAATCAAAATTAAAAATGTAAAAAACCCCCGACACAAAAAGCCTTCTAAAAAGAATAAAAATAATATTAGTATGTACTTATTGAATTCGTTGCGTCGGGGAACCGTTTAATAAAGGAAGAAATTAAAATGCAAGTAAGTTAACAAGGCAAATAAAGAAATTACAATATCGAATCGTATAGTCCTCAATGATTAACTTCGTAATATATACACTATCAACGTACGTTCAACGGTCTCCCGAGGCAACGAATTCAATAAGTACATACTAATATTATTTTTATTCTTTTTAGAGGGCTTTTTGTATCGGGGGTTTTTTAAATTTTAATTTAATTTTTTAATAATCAGGTTAGGTTGTGAACACTGCAATGAATCTCTTTACTCTCCGACTTATGTTTTGTTTTTGAACTTAATTACTTACTTGATATGAATGTAAACGAGATACAATATTAATTTTTTCTTAATATTATAAAACCCCAATAACCCCAGGAAGGCAGGTGCAAATAAGCAAATCTACGCATTGCCATGTATTAAGCCGTAAGTTTGCAAGATTAATCCACAGTATTGTATTTTAATCATGGACGCTTTATTGAATTCAACATTGAATTACATGTACACGAGGTTGCATTTCACATGACTATTTAAAACAAGTTTTTGTTGGATAAGGTTTTTTGAGAATAAAGAAAAACATGCCGATAAGAACTTATAAAGAAATTTTTAAATTGATGTTTATAATAATTGCACTTTTACATAAAGTTATTTTAGTAAACTTTATTTACTTAAGTTATGTCAAAATAGCAAATAAATGCAGTGTAAAGTCCAAATCCAAGTATTTCCAATTACATATCTATCAATAAACGAGAGACTTCATTAATCAGGTCAGAATTTCTGATACGTAGGATATTCTGTTTTGTAGGGCTATTTAACTAATGATAGTTTATCAATTTAACTTTGCACCCCCAGACGCAGTTGAAAAAGTTGTAGAAGAGATGTGAAACATTTTATTACGGTTTACGAAAAACAAGCTTGATTGATTTTGAACTTGAAAACGTTGCAAGTTAAGATAGATTGTTTAAAAACTAATGGTGTAGAATTGCAAAGCAAAAACTGTTTCTTGTTTAGTAATTGACCGTTAGCATCAATGGTTTTTTATCTGTTTGTTTGTCTGTTGAATGAATCAATAACTACTGAAACGAATATAATTAAATTGGGTGTGGTACAGATCAATTTTACCTGACGATAATTTTTTACTTCAATTTCGTTAAATATTTTAAAGTCCTTAATAATTTTTGAGTAAATGAAGACTTTTTAATAATTTTATTACTATTGATTCTAACAAGGGACATCCTGTGTAGATAACGTTTTCCTTAAAAACTCTCCCCTATTGATTTCGATGTTTGTTTTTAAATGAAATATTGTCACTCAGATTTAATTAAGATTCACTAATTGAAACTAGTATGTCGTGAATCGAAACACAAGCATTGTAGTGGCCCTTAAGCAAACAGATAGATGATAGATCTTCAGTAGAATTGAAACACTGGAATCAGATTACTGCAAACCCTTTGTGAAATCCTAGTATAGTTGGTCATCTAATACTTGGATTTGAATTGATTTTTGAACTTGTGTTAGCTTTCGTGTAATTGGAGGGTAGGTTTTGATAAAAAAATAAAGATCATCAATCATCATCAATCATCGATCATCAGAATCAGTTGATGGTATGACTAAAACATGTAAAGTGTGTATAGAAGTCTAACTGACTAAATAAATAATATTGGATACTAATTTGATTAAAAGTAGTGAATATATAAATCGTCTCCCAGCTAAGAGAAGGCAGTGTGTGTGATCGAAAGACTAAGTTATGTAACAGAACTAGTATTATAAAGTGTAGAACTGATAGTAAAGAGTTCAAATAGTAAACAGTTTAGTGTGTTTGTGAGCAGTGTTTTAAAGAATAGAACGACTGTCATTGGTGATTCTATGCAGTAAAAGAGTTCTAATACTTGAGGTTGTCTGAGTGGAAGCATTCTTGTAAAACTATATTTGACTAAAAAGCCTATTTATATTGTATCTATGTATCTATTTATATCATATTTTAAAATGATAGGACATTACAACATTAATATTTTTGTGTTACGATTTTTGAGAAATAAATTAAAATTATAATTTAATTACATTTTTTATCTGCTTTTAATCATAATTCATGACGAATATCTAGAACTGCGACATTTTTGAAGAGACATAGGCTTAGTGAATTGATATGAGCGTGATATTAGGACAATACTTATAATCACCTATCATGGAATCTTGGTACGAGATCAGAATTTATCTATTTATAGGTTGTTAAACCATGAGAAATGATTTATTTTAATTTAATGTGAAGTTTACTTAAAATATTAAAGGTTTGAGATTTAACAAATCTTCTCATGGTTACAACAAGAAAAACTCTATCCAAAGAATGTGTATGTTTTTTTAAGATTCCTTTTTTTATAATATAGTGTATTTTTATTACTAGTAGTAAATAGTATGTATAACGTTTTGTTTGTTTTGTTAGTTTTAAGTTTTTCAACTTACTCTAAAAAGGAAGTAAAGTATTTCTTAGCAAAACATTTTTAATAATTACTCGTTTGACTAATATTTCTTAAAAACAAATATTCAACATGTAAAAAGGACCATTTTATTCATTCCAGAAGAAGTTTTATTCATTCCAGAAGTCCAAACACTTACACTTAAAAAAGTTCAAACGATGTCAAAAGTAATTATCCTTTGAATTAAAAAGTTTATAAAACTTCCGAAGAAAAAATCTGAAACTTTGGTATTTTTTAAAATTATAATGTTATAATTAATAATTTTATATATTAATATTTCTATTTCAGTTAAATTAAATTAGTGATTATATAGTTACAATAAACTAGCTGTTGTTAACAACTTCATGTCGTATAAAATATTTCATTTTATACAAATCAATACAAATTTTGTTTTAATGTATGAAAGTCCTTTAAAACTAAATGTCCTATTCTCATTTCCAGAAATTCTTGTGTGATTTATGTTTATTTATTAAGAAATCAGAAAATGGTCTGCCGTCTACAATTAAACATATTTTTTAAACGTTATTATTGTTAAAACATTACCTTACTAATAATTTTCCTGGATTGATTACAAATTATATAAATATTGTTATCTGTAATTACATTACAATCTTTTGTACTATAAATAATTTGTCTTTTATAAATACGAAGAGGCACGAAAGATGTAGACAGTTAGATAGGTATTTTTTTCTACATAGAAATAGAAAATAAATAAACCGAATTTTTACCATAAAAATATGCTAAGAATAATCTCTGAAAACCTTTAGATACAAAGATTTAAGTAAAAAATACTAAATTGGGCAATTGAGAGGAAATATAATATGGCACATATTAAAAATAGCTATACTTAGGGCATATAATCATTTTACTTATAATAATTTGCCCAAGATACCTAAATCAAAATTAGTCTTTATTCTTCATACACTGTTATTACAAACGTTATAAGTTCGTTTTTTAGCTTAGTATTAAATTAAATTTAATAAAAATGTAATATTTAATGAAAATATTAATATTTGGTATAATTAATAAAATAATATCATGGAATGTATCTTGTGATTCATATTATGTTGATACCAAATTGATGTGTTGGGAATAAGTCAATATAAACTCAGTTCAAGTCGATTAATTCTCGGCCAACATATAGAAAAACGTGATTTTTGTGTGAATAAAAAAAATATTGGTCCGAAAAAATATTATGCAAATGACAAGCCTGGTTCAACAATTATTTTCACCAATATATAGTACAAATAGAAGCTTAAGTGTAATAGTAATATATATATATATATATATATATATATATATATATATATATATATATATATATATATATATATATGTATGTATATATGTACCTATATCCTTTTATCGGACACTTATTTGTGTTTCTAATGAATGTCAACTTTTGAAGTTTTGAAGATATTAAATACGAATAATTTGAATGTTATTGCTAGAATATATCAATTTACTAAATAAAAAAAGAAACAATTTACCTATTTTAAGAGATTATTTTCAAAGACTTTGGTGAAGTTTTTACTGTACTGTAATAAAACGTTACATTCGATAGTCACCCTGTTGCTAGTAGGTGACCGTGAAGCTGAGTTATTGTTTTTCCCAACGCCTGTGAAATGACCCATAGCAAATGGTCCATCAATTGCATGGCTTGCGCGTACTAAAAAAATACGTTTCATAAACTTTTACCAAGTAATATTTTTAAAATTTGGACCAAACCCTTTTCTATGTCAACCAGTCTTCTAACGTACTAATGTAACAAACTGCGGAAGTGCCTAACAGTTCTCTAGTGTAGAAAGGTGCTTCTTATTATTGATCATGTTTTATTTATCCAGATATTTCAAACAATTCTATTTAGTAAGTATATGTTGCGTGAATGACGGATAAACATTAAATATGTTGATTTTATATATTAGACAAATTTAAAAAAGCAAAACCAACATTTGGTTAGAAAATCAAATAATTTCGTATTCATTTGATAGAACTCCGTAAAACATCGAACAAACAAATTATTGGGCGTAGAACTTTCAGTTTTGATTATTAACAACAAATATAGTCAAGCACTAGAAAAATAATTTTCAAGTTTTAATCTCAAGAGGTACGATTCGATGTGTCATAAAGCAGTATAGAAATGCTATTTCATAAAGTCTATACGCGCGGCGCTACAGATGCAGTGTGCACTTTTATGAACCACGTACTATTACCTCGAGAAGAGTTATAATATCAAATATATGAAAGATGACAATATATTAATTTAAATTTTCTGATTAATTCATAAAAAGAAACTCCAATCTTGAAGCCTGTATAAGAGACTTCAGATTCAGAAAGCTAAAATAAACGAATCCATCTTAATATTGTTGTTATTATGATAGGGAGATATCTCCCTACAATACGTTGGTAGACGTTACTAGGATTTCTCGTTAATCTTAGTAAAGATATTCCAGTGAACAACAGAATAGCTTACAAAGATGGAATGTGATTGGGTGACTCATTGTTATGCCCAGGATCATCTAAATTTTAGGCCAAACCATATTGTTTAATCTACCTTATTACAGTAAAATGTCAAAACACGCCAAGAGTATTTCATATATATTCTGTTAATTAAAGGAGCTAAAAAATGGAATTTTGGTGACAAAAACCTTATTCGACGGCTTATCGCTTATCCAAAGACACGTTAGAATATCTAGTGCCGTATTGAGAGAAAACACAAATAAGTCTCTATATTCTATTATTACTAAATATTGACATATTAGAATATTTATAGTTATTTATAAGATATTCACAGTAGTTTTAGCACGTGTTAGATTTTATAAGATTCTTCAAGTAATGAAGACTAAAAAAATATAGTATACGGTATTTAATCAAGCTACTTCACAATGCAGGATAATAATATATTAAGCTATTAATAAGCTTAAAGAAGAAAAAACTAAGTAAATAATGACAAAATGACTCCACTAACGATGTAACATTAAATACATAATATATTGTAAACAATGTAAGTATAAAAATTACTTATCTTGCCAGCTGTCTGATACAGAGTACGTTGAAAATGGCCATTGAAAAAAAATAAAATAAAAATTAAAGCCATATTTATAGCGAAATAAAAAAGACAGAAGCGTCATAAGTAGCTCCTAGAGTTTGGTCATATTCACAACCCTAAAAATCATTAAATGTCTTATGATAACAATATAATAGTAAAAGAACGATTTCAAATTCCTAAATATACTTGTAAAAATCTTATTTCACACATTTATGATTAATATTATAATATTATATCTTAAGTATAGCTTGTGATAGTTTGTCAAATCCAAATAAATATTACAATAGAAGTACCTATTAAGTATTATATTAACCTAATACCTACAATAACAATTCAAAATAAATGAATATTTAATAGAATCGTAACTAAATTAAAAATATTATTGGTGGTAGACCATAACATCCGGTCGCCGGCAAAGTTACCACCCATCGGGCAGAGTCGTGCCGCAAAGCGACCTAGTCGTGTTCCGGCACGTTGCTCGATGAAGCCGTTTATGGGAAATGGGTCTGAACAGTTGCGGTGCGTTGGCGAACCGGTTTGACGTCGGGATGGTGTTTGTTTTGTCGGGTGTCTAGTCGAGGAGGGTAGCGGGATCCGAAGCGACGGCTTTCCGCTGGCCGCCCGCAGATAGTTGGGGGCCCAATTAGTGGGTTAGCCACCCACGAAAGGCTGCCCCGCCAGCTGTGAAAAATCCCAGGGTGGCTCCATCGTGCTGGTTGGCGACCAGACGAGGAGGCCCGATGGCGATCCCTGGGGGGGTTCGGGCGTCCCCGCAGTCTCCAGGCTAGCCTCCCAGTGGCAAGACATCACCAATTTCGACGTCGGGTTCGATACGTACCGTCTCGTTCAACTGCCATTTCCCATCCCTATTCACTTTTATATTTATTTTTTATGAAAAAGTTAAAAAAAAGGAACAAGGTTGCACAGCGGTTGCACTCCTCCTCATATAAAGTGCACCTCACTAATATCAGGGGTTTGCACTCAAATCTTTTAGCTGTCCACCACCACCTGGAGACAGAGCAGCCGCACTTGCTCTTTTTGACGGAGACGCAGATACAATGTCCTTTGAGCGCTGCATACTTGGATTATCCCGGTTACTCGTTAGAGCACAACTTTCGCTCACGGGCCGGAGTCAGTATGTACGCGCGGAACGACCTCTGTATTCAGCGTCTCCGTCACCTTGAAGACCCCACTTTTTCTTCCCTATGGGTTTTAGTGGACACAGGAAACGAAAAAATCCTGTATTCCTGTGTCTATCGTTCGCACAGCGGTGACCAGGAGACAACTCGTTTATTTGAGTATCTCAGTGAGGCTGCAGATATGGCTCTGTATCAGTACCCTTCGGCGCAGCTCGTCTTTCTGGGGGACTTTAATGCCTGTCATCAGGACTGGCTGTTCCCGTACCAGAAGACCGACCATGCTGGAAGAGAAGCGCGGAACTTTGCGTTGTCCTTGGACCTCTCTCAGCTGGTGAGGCAAGCGACAAGGGTGCCAGATGTGCTAGGCCATACAGCCAATTGCCTGGACCTTCTGCTGACAACTCATCCGGACAGGTATCGTGTAGAGGTCACGTCCCCCTTGGGAACCTCCGATCACTGTCTGGTGAAATCTGTATTTTCATATTCCCCACCAGCTTTCGAATCACATGGTGTTAGGCGAGTATGGAAATACAAGTCAGCAGATTGGGATGAGATGCGGCACTTTTTTGCGTCTTATCCTTGGCGGCAGGTATGCTTCTCTTCTTTGGATCCGTCGAGTTGCGCGGATGCTATAACCGATGTGGTGCATCAAGCAATGGAGTATTTTATTCCTTTTGCTGACGTACCCATTGGTGGCAAAGCTCGCCCATGGTTTAATGCCGAATGTCGTCATGCACATGACCGAAAACATTCGGCGTACCTCATTTGGGCTGATGCTCGATGCCGCAAAACTCCGGATGTAAGTATAAAGAAGAGAGCCTTTAACCAAGCTGCCAAGTCCTACAAAAAGGCATTGCGGAAGGCTCGTCTCGATCGTATCGCTAAGAATGGCGAAAAGCTCTCTGCCAGACCAACTGGCAGTCGAGCTTTCTGGTCTCTTGCGAAAGCGATCGAGTCGAATTTCTGCCAACCCTCACTGCCTGCTCTGCTGAAGCCGGATGGATCCCTGGCCCACACAGCAACAGAGAAAGCGAATGTACTTGCTTCTCTGTTTGCTGATAATTCGCATCTAGACACTGGCAATGCTTCTCCAGCACATCTTCCTCACTGCGGTATTTCGATGTCTGAAATCCGCATCACTAACAAAGAGGTATGGAGAACATTGTGTCGTTTAGATGTGAATAAAGCCAGTGGTCCTGATGGTATACCAGCCATTCTGCTCAAGACATGCGCAGCTGAGTTGTCTCCTGTACTGACACGTCTGTATCGCCTCTCTTTCATGACTGGAATAGTGCCAAAATCCTGGAAGCTTGCTAATGTGCAACCCGTGCCCAAAAAAGGCAGCCGTGCCGACCCTGTCAATTACAGACCGATTTCAATCACCTCCATACTCTGCAAGATTATGGAGCGTGTATTGAACTCGCGCCTACTAGCATACCTAGAAGGTAACGATCTCCTCAGTGACCGACAGTACGGGTTTCGTCGTAATAGGTCTACTGGGGACCTCCTAGTGTATGCTACTCACATTTTAGGCGAGGCCATCGAGAAGAACGGAGAAGCGGTCGCCGTCTCTCTGGACGTCTCGAGGGCATTTGACAGGGTCTGGCATGCGAGCCTTATATGCAAGCTTTCAGCGTACGGTATATCTCCTGGTCTGATCGGCTGGGTAACGGACTTTCTGAGCCACAGATCTCTCCGAGTAGTTGTCGACGGGTGTTCCTCGGAACCCTTGACAATAAATGCCGGAGTGCCTCAGGGGTCCGTTCTTTCTGCAACTCTGTTTCTGCTGCACATTAATGATCTGTTGAAGCCCGGTATCTATGGGTATGCAGACGACAGCACAGTTGTAGAAAGATATCTGCCGAGTACTCGGGCTAGTCGAGATCAAGTACAGTCTGAAAGAGAAGCCATGGTGCAACGTTTGAATGACAAACTTCAGGCAGTCTCCGCATGGAGCAATGCCAATCTTGTCAAGTTCAACGCCACCAAAACGCAGACGTGTCTATTCACCGCCAAAAGGAGCCCTTTCACCTTGGCTCCTACTTTCCAGAATGTATCCTTGGAATACAGTGACCTGCTTCAGTTGTTAGGCTTAGAGATTTCCTCGAACCTCAACTTTGGTCGGTTCATTGAGTCCAGAGCAAGAGCAGCAGCAGCAAAGCTTGCCGTTCTTGCGAAGGTTCGGCAGTACTTTACACCGGGACAGCTTCTTGTTTTATACAAAGCACAGATCCGGTCGTGTGTAGAGTACTGTGGTCACATATTTGCTGGTGCCGCAAAGTCTCATCTTGCGGTTCTGGACTCAATTGAGAGGCGAGCAAAGAGGCTTATAGGCGATTCTGAATTGGTCGAAGCCGACCTCCAAAGCCTTGAACACAGGCGTAAAATTGCTAGCCTCTCAGTATTCTATAGGATACATTTTGGTGAGTGTGCGCAGGAATTTCACGAGATAATTCCCCTGTCCCCCTTTCATTACCGGACGTCCCGACGCACGGCAGGTATCCATCTTTTTGTTGTGGACATTCCACCTGTCCGAACGAAGCGCTTTGCTTCCTCATTTTTAGTGCGTACAGCGAAGGACTGGAACAATTTGCCTGCGTCGGTATTTCCGGCCAAATATAATGTGGGTGTCTTCAAGAGAAGAGTGAATAGGTTGCTAGGGCAATGCGACTTACCATCTAAGACTACATTCCACTTACCATCAGGTGGAATGTAGTCAAGCATTGCCCTAGATCATATAAAAAAAAAAAAAATTCCTTCATCATAGTGTCATAAGTGATTGTAAATCATTTTAACTCTAAATGTTTATATTTATTAATATTCGTATATATGAAACCAACCCATCTACCTACCCATATGAAAAAGTCTTGAATCATGTTACTTAAAACATTTATAATTTATTACATTGTCGAAAATTTCACGCGGATCCTTATTTTATTAAATATAATATATATTTCTCGTATTAAATGTAACCTTTGTGCATCATAATATAGGATTCTAATAATAAAGGATTTTTTTAAAAATCGGTCCCGTAGCTTTCGGAGCCTATTCAATTCAAACAAACAAACGAATCTTTCCTACTTAAACAATTGAAAATTTTGTGTATCTGACTGAAAAGACATGGTTTGACAAAACAGTATAAGAAAAAAAATATTTAGGACCTACTGCTGTTGTTTATATTTTTATTCCACCTAAAGTCTCTGAAACCAACCAACCACCAACATAAAAAATGACCTTTTTAACCCCCGACTAAAAAGAGAGGTGTTATAAATTTGACCTGTCGATCTGTGTATCTGTGTATATGTGTATCTGTGTATATGTGTATCTGTGTATCTGTCTGTGGCAAATTTCCGGCCAAACGCGTGGACTGATTTACATGCGGTTTTCTTTAATCGAAAGCTATGCTTGTCGATATGGTTCTTATTTATGTTTGATTGTAATAAAAATAGTCGTCTCCAAGATATTGACGTTTTATTCGTGCGGGGGAGAGGTTCTTATTCAGTAATTAGCTGTTTACGGCCAAACGCGTAGACGGATTTGGATGCAATTTTTTTTAATCGAAAGTTATGCTTGTCGAGATGTTTTATATCCATGTTTGATTGAAATAAAAAAAGTCGTCTCCAAGATATTGACGTTTTATTCGTGCGGGGGAGAGGTTCTTATGCAATAACTAGCTGTTTGCGGCCAAACGCATAAACGGATTTGAATGCGGTCTATTTTAGTCATAAGCTATGTTCGTCGAGATGGTCCTTATTTATGTTTGAATGAAATAAAATTAGTCGTCTTCAAGATATTAACGTTTTATTCGTGCGGGGGAGAGGTTTTTATGCAATTATTAGCCGTTCTCAGCTGTTTTGCCCGCTATATAGAAAAAAAACCTTGTTATGAGAGCCAAAAGGTTTTTACACTTACATACTCAGGTAAAGTACTTAATTAGGGATAGCTGTTGCCCGTGACTGCGTCCACGTAGACTGTAAAACTATATTTATATGGCTTATGATCGTAGTCATAAAGAATCACGGGCAACAGCTAGTGATAATATAATTTAAGGTTCGGCAGTACTTTACACCGGGACAGCTTCTTGTTTTATACAAAGCACAGATCCGGTCGTGTGTAGAGTACTGTGGTCACATATTTGCTGGTGCCGCAAAGTCTCATCTTGCGGTTCTGGACTCAATTGAGAGGCGAGCAAAGAGGCTTATAGGCGATTCTGAATTGGTCGAAGCCGACCTCCAAAGCCTTGAACACAGGCGTAAAATTGCTAGCCTCTCAGTATTCTATAGGATACATTTTGGTGAGTGTGCGCAGGAATTTCACGAGATAATTCCCCTGTCCCCCTTCCATTACCGGACGTCCCGACGCACGGCAGGTATCCATCTTTTTGTTGTGGACATTCCACCTGTCCGAACGAAGCGCTTTGCTTCCTCATTTTTAGTGCGTACAGCGAAGGACTGGAACAATTTGCCTGCGTCGGTATTTCCGGCCAAATATAATGTGGGTGTCTTCAAGAGAAGAGTGAATAGGTTGCTAGGGTAATGCGCCTTACCATCTAAGACTACATTCCACTTACCATCAGGTGGAATGTAGTCAAGCATTGCCCTAGATCGTACAAAAAAAAAAAAAAAAAAAAAATCATGATTTAACTAATTATCGGTATTGGAAATAAATTATGTGTTGCGAGAGTAGAACATGTCTTTAATGACGCGAATGATAATTTTACAATATGATACATAAGTTTTAATTTATATAATTGATTCTTGCATTACCATCATTCAGACAAATTAAATGACAAATAGGGGTAGTTTAAATATTTACGTAACTTACGTTACTTTTTATTTGATGATTTTATTTTATGCTAGTAGTTTTACTTACAATTAAATAAATAATTTAGTAAGAGTCTTCAAGTTTTCTACAGTGATCAGTGGAAGTGTTTTTTTTTTTTTTTTTTTTTTTTTTTTTGTCTGTCTATGCTGTTAGCCCTGTTGGCTATTACAGCGTCACCGGGGGAGCGGGTAGGTCAGGAGACCCACCCTTAAAAAGGGGGGGCCAGATGGGCCCCCATGGGGAACGACGTCCCGAGGGCGTCTCAGATTGAGACACGGACCTCGGCTCGGGGCGTCGTTAGTCAGGAGGGAAGCTAAGGAAATTTGGACACTAGCGTCCTCCGACGGCAGAACGCCGGAGCAACGGAGCACTTACTCAGTTGGGACCTCGTCTATACCGGTACAGACGGTGTGTGTCTGTATGTTGTGTGGTGTCAATTATGCCTACGCGTACACGTTATTACCTACTGTGAACGCGTCGTCGGGGTCAACGAGTACCGACTTGGGTCTTCTTTTTCTGACTAAAGTAGTCTTACGTGGTCTATACTCTGCGGCGTCATCCACCAGTGGGTTCGGGTGTCGCTCAGCACGTTCAAAGTACTTTTGGGAAAGCCCCTTGAAGTACTGAGCGATGGTCGGAAGGTCTAAATCTCTATGGAGATCGATGTTGCGTACGAACCACGGCGCCCCGGTTGCAATCCGTGTAAACCTGTTCTGAATCACCTGAAGGGGTTTCAGATTAGCGTGCGCAAAAGCGGGACTCGCATAGGACATGACGGAACGTATGCAAGCTTTGTAAAGTGTCACCTTATTGCGAAGGGACATTTTACTCCGCTTGCCTAACAGCGGATATAAACGACCTAATATGTAGGCCGCTCTGCTACGAACGGTCCTAATATGCGCAGTGAAAACTAACTTTCTATCTAACGTTACTCCTAGGTATTTTGCCTCGTCTTTCCAAGGTATCGGTTTATCAAAGAGTTTGATTCGCGGGAGGATCCTTGGGGGGCCCCGTTCGAAGAGCACCGAAACGCTCTTCTCAGGGTTTACCTCGATCCGCCATTTCCGCAGCCAACTCTCAAGGGAGTCGACTGCGGATTGGAGACGTTGGTATATCTCCCAGTGATCCTTAGAGGACGTGTAAAGCGCGGTATCGTCCGCGTACATGGCAAGGTGCACTTTAGATCGCGGTCTAGGAATATCGCTAGCGTAGATGGAATAGAGGATGGGCGAGAGAACTGAACCCTGGGGAACACCCGCCCTGATGGGGCGGGGGGTTGACAAGACGCCTTCCACTCTGTAGCGAAAGGAGCGATTCGTCAGGTAGTCCCGTATGATGAGTACGAGTCTGTCCGACACCTTGAACTGGTATAACTTGTACACCAGTCCATTGTGCCAGACCCTGTCGAACGCCTTAGCTACATCGAGGAAGAGCGCTCCTGTCCTATGCTTCTTGGCCCTCACAGTGGCCCCTATCAGTATGTGCTCCGTGAGGCGTTGCACCTGATGGGAACATGAATGGTTGGCTCTAAAGCCGAACTGCTCATTTGGGATGATTTTGAGTCTCTCGACTTCCGATCTAAGTCTACAGAGGATGATTCTCTCATATACTTTCCCTAAGGAACTAAGAAGACTAATGGGACGGTAACTACTAGGCAGATGCCGGGGTTTGCCCGGCTTATGGAACCCTATCACTATGGCCTCTTTCCACTGGGCCGGAAACGAGCAACCGGCCAGTAGAGCGTTAAAAATGGTAACCAATAGGTAAATTAGAGGAGGCGGAAGAAGCTTTATCACTTTGTTAGTGATCCTATCGGGACCTGGCGATTTCTTGACGTGAAGCGCCCTAACTATGGACGTCACCTCGTCTAGGTTCGTTTCCTCGATTGGCGGACCGGCCGGTGGCTGAGAACACATTATATTGACCGATTTGTCGACTATTTCGACATGATCGCGATCAACGGATTGAGCAGACAGACGGCACTGGCTCTCTAGACTGTCGGCTAAGCACTCAGCTTTGTCAGAGTCGTCAAACGCGATGGCGGAGTTAGGTCCAACCAAGGGAGGCATATCTGAGACAGTGTCCGCCTTCAAGGCTCTCTGCAACCGCCAGAATGCCTGGTGTGTTGGAGAGAGCGTCGCAAGCGTCCTATCCCAGCCGCTATCTCTGAAGTCGTCGAGAGTTTGTCTCGATTCCCTCTGAAGACGGCGCAGCCTCCGTCGGTTGTCATCTGTCGGGTATCGGTCATGGGCTCTAATCGCGGCGTTTTTACGGGTGATGAGAAGTCTAATGTCCGGAGGGAGTGCTCGGTAACCCTCGAAGTTCACTCGGACCTCCCTCGAGGACTTTCCTATGCTGTCTACCAAATGTTCTGTGAAGTTAGTCGCGGCTGAGACAGCGTCCTCGACCGATGTAAGCTGGTCAGGAATTTTGTCGAGGTGCGCTGGTACGGGGGAATGGAGTTGCTCTCGAAGCTTCGTCCAGTTAATAATTGTTTTGGTCGCGGGTTCCCTAAGGGGAGGAAGTCCTAGCTGAAATAGGACCGGTCGATGGTCAGAGTCTAGCTCGGATAGCGTCTCGATAGAACGTAACTGGAGTGTCACGCCCTTCAAGAGTACTATGTCGAGCACGTCGGGTCTGTCATGTCGGAAGTCTGTGTCGCAGTATCGCGTGGGACTCAAAGGCGCGGTGATCTCGAAGTCGAGACCAGCCTTGTAACTTAGCATATCAAGGAGATTTCCTCTACTGTTTGCGACAGTGGAGTTCCAGCGGGGATGTTTGCAATTTAGGTCGCCGGCCAGAATGGTTGCGTTACCTAATTGGAGTAAGGACTTAAGGTCCCTCTCAAGTAAGGCTTTATTGGGAGAAAGATAGACGGATGCTAGTACGATCGACTGATGGCCGGTCATACCCACCTGACATAATGACGCTTCTACGTTGACTAGTTGGGGCGGATCGAGCGGAGTGCAATGAAGAGACCTTCTGTAATAGATGATGGTTCCCCCCTTCGCGGTTGCCCTATCGTTCCTAACGAGACGGTAATTTGCGATGCGCGGATCACGATTACACGGCTTCAGAAAGGTCTCTTGTACTAACAGGACGTCTATCTGGTGCGTGACCACGAAGTCGCGCACTAGATCTATCTGCTTAAGTAGCCCGTTCACGTTGAATGTAGCGACAGTCAGAGAGCGAGGTTTTACCCTTCCACGCGATGTCATCATGTTGACATCGTGTGTTCGTATATCGATTTGATTAGGACGGCGTGCTTGAGGAGCACTTCCATCCTCGCGGGAGGGTTCCGCGCGGAATCCCTCATTTCATTCGAAAAGACTAGGAGCTCTTCGATGTCTATTACACCGAAGAGGCTCGTGACGCACGCGAGCGAACTCGCAACTCCGTCGGTGGAGTTACGAACCGGCGGCGGCGGCAACGACTGGGGGACGGGCTGTGGGATAATCCTCGGAGGCTTCACCCAAGCGTTTGCGATCGCGTTCGCGGGTGCCTGAGGGGCCTGGGATGCCTGAGAGGCCGCGGGCCTCCCAGGGGCTAGAGGAGCCCATGGAGGCTGTGCGAACCGAGGAGGATGCCTTGCCGGCTGTGTCCAGCGCGGCGCTTTGGGGCACCCGCGATAATTCGCAGGATGGCCCTTCTGTCCGCACAGGACGCAGCTGGGAGGATCCTCAGGGACCGGTCCCTTCCGCGAGCAGTCGGCTGTCGCGTGGTCGTCCAGGCACTTGACGCACCTTGGACGCGCGTGACAAAAACGTTGGGAATGCCCATAGAGCTGACAGCGATGACACTGACCAGGAAAACCGCGACCGCGTGGAGGTTCGACCCTAAGGCCGGAGAGTTGGCAGACTGCCTTAACGTTAAAAATTTGCTTTCCTTCCGGGGAAAGCTCGAGATGGACGAGAACGAGATCGAACGGGACCCTAGTGGTCGCTCGGTACATGCGGTGCACCGAGATGACGGGGAAGGATTGGGACTTAAGGTCCTCGAACAGTGGAAGTGATTAATTGAATTGTCTTCATAAAAGATAATGGTATTCTTAAAGTTGTTTCGGCAGTCGTTAGCGTCAATAAAGTGAAGAATATTAATAAGAACATCTTAATAATAACCCCCGATTCAAAAAGATGGGTGTTATAAGTTTGACCTCTCAATTTGTGTATGTGTGTGTCTGACTGTGGCAACGTAGCAGCCAAGCGCGTGGACGGATTTGAATGCAGTTTTTTTTAAATCGAAAGTCTGCTTCGTCGAGATGGTTCTTAGCTATGTTTGGTGGAAATAGAAACAGTCGTCTCCAAGATATTGAAGTTTTATTAGCGCCGGTGAAAGGTTCTTATGCAATATTTATAGAAATACTTAAGCAGGTGAAAATTTGAGTGTCCGTGGGTTCATTTAGTACAATAATTAAACCAGTACATTTAAAGTTATGTTCATGTACTGGTTCATACTTTTGAAAGCAGAAAATAAATCAAATTAAAATTTTTAAAAAACCCCGGTACAAAAAGGCCTCTAAAAGGAATCCATTCACTCGTCTGGCTGATACGATGCCACAGACAGACATGCAGATACACCCATAAACAGATACACAGACACACAGGTCAAACGTAACACCCCTCTTTTTGAGTCGGGGGTTAAAAAACAATATTATTTTTTGTAGGACATGCACATCTACGGGTTATCGAATTATGTTACAATGGGAATACAGAAGTATAAAAGAGAGTTAATAAATGCTTGAAAAACGTTAATTTCCGCTTAGATTTGTTTTCTCCGAAAAAGTTACAATATTGCGCATCTGTCACTATTACGTAAATGACAAAATGTAATTATTCTTCGTTCTGAAATTTAATAATAAAACAGTAAACCATGAGATGTGGTACAAAGACCCCGTCATCGTTAATTATCCTTATATCAGTTCACTATGCGTATGTCATTAAGCTTTTTTAATTTGCCATTTATCAAATATATCCACTAATGTTAAATGATCAGTAAAAAATAAATATATGTATTATATATATATATATATATATATATATCAAAAAACGTTGTTTTTTACTCGTCTGTCAGTCAGTCGTTTTTTACTCGTCAGTGTGTTGCATTTGAATTAGAATTAAAAATTCATATTCATTTTATATTATAGCTATGAAATTTCTATCCTAGAATAAGCAATAAGTATATCCAAAATGTTGATAATTGAAGTTAAAAAAGTATTCACGAGTTTCTTGAGAAGTATATAGGATAGTATTTTAAATAGGAATAGGTCTATAAAATATCTATGTATCGATATATCGATATTATTACATAGAAATATCGATATTTATTACAAATAAATTTTTGAACGATATATAGATAGTTTGATATTGAAATGCAAATATCGTGATCGATATTTATTTCAAAAAAGTTGTCGTTTGATTCTTGGTAATTTATTGAATCTCTACTAAATCAAAAATAGTGAACTTACTATTTACATAGTATGCTGTACATTATTCACATTATACTATGTTTTTTATCTATACCTAGTGCACGTCCTATCTTAAAACGAAATGTATTTTTGTATAGATATACCTCTTAAATGTAAGGTAAAAAATTACGCTATGGAGTACTTACTTTATAGGAGGGGATAATATCGTCTTTGTCGCGTTCAGTGCACGACAAATTATATATTAGTATTACTGTTATCATTGAGCAAGGTGAAAAAGAAAAATTCCTCTTATCGTAGCGATAAAAGCTAATTTATTCACACTAAATCATTCAATGTCTAGTTTTACAGAAAGAGTTCAGTGCCAAAATATGTATTCTTCAATAATTTCTACCATTTTATAATATGTATTTTAAAAAAGATGATACAAGAAGTGTTTCATCCAACTTATGCGGGAAAAAATATAAAAGCAGCATTAAAAACAACTAATTTAGCAACTCACTTAAAAAAATACTATCTTACAAGTGTACCATTAGTTACAATAATAATTTCAAATAAAGCCGATATATCGAAATATCGATATTTTTTTTAATTCCAAACCCCAATATCGATATATTTAAAAATATCGATATATCGAAAACCCTATAAATGAGTGATTCATTCACTTAAAGAAAAAAAATGTCTTCTTATAAGTCACCACGCACACGCAAGTTATATAACTTGAATTAACATTTAAGAAACACACTTAAATTAATATCAAAGGAAAGAAAATACTACATGAATAAATAAATACTTATAATTGTATAAGTTGGTAAAAAAATCTATGCAATAGCTTTCCCGTGGCAATCGGGGGACTGTCAAGCACAGTTTTTTTTACTTTCACAAAAGAGATCTATCATGGCACCAACGTAACCCAGATGACAAGCAGTATTAACAATTTATGTGGAGGAGGTAATGCAAGTGAAGGCTCAGTGCGTTTCTAAATACATCGTGTTCATTGTAGAAACTTTTATCACACCAATAATTTTGATCTTGATAGATTCACTTATACCAAATTTTAAAAAAACGATATGTGAAGTTATGGTGACTATGTGATAAATAACTAATTAGCTGGCAAAATGATTATTGCAGAGGTGTATAGTGAAACATTGCAAAATGTTTTATAAATAGACTGGCTGGCGAATAATGAGAATTTGATGAACGCATCTAGTTCATCGTCGAAAATTAGCTTGTTAGATAAACACTCTATCAAACATAAATTTATATATTTTATTCAAACCCACACACAATTCAACACTAAGTGGGGACTTAAATATATCTTATACATAAATACGTACACAATTCTTGAAATTTTTTTAACTCTTGGGATAAAATTTGTTTTATTTTAAGATCAAGAAAGTTATTACAATATTAACTTAATCAACGAACGAAGCTTGTGTAATTTCCTTCAATGTGATCTTCCTGATGCTTCTTCTCCTGAAGTACTGAACCAATTGTTATTTGGTTTTTTATTTGATAGCAACGTTATCATCGATTAAAAAAAAAAATAGTGTTCCGTCGTGTGTATTTGAGGAATATATTCACCGAAAAACTAAATTTCTCAATATGTACGAATAAAGTCATTGGATTTGCGTGCTCAACTAACAGTCAGAATGGCTGTCAACCTAGTATATTTTATTAAATGCTTGACAATTCAAATTCAAATTCAAATTACACAAGGATAACAAGTAAAACGTGCAAGATTAAATACAACTATAATATGTACAAACTATTCTCGTCAATTATATTATAATTTAAGTTATTTTCATGACTTGCAGAGTGATTTTCGTGTTTTCGTTGCTTCTAACAATACAAAAATGTTTCATGAATTGTTGTAAATTTAAGATTTTCTACTAATAGCAAAGCTTCTCTGAGGTATTTGATTACTGTATGACTCAGATAAAAAAATAAACACTGTTACGTTCGCAATCACAGTATATAGGACAACAAACCCGAATAAGACAAATAAGTGCAAGTTGGAATAACACAAGCATTTGATCATTGATATTGTACAGGTTTGTTTGCAGTTAAAAGATTTGTCAAAACGTTGTTACAATATCAATAAGTTCTATCAGGTTTTAGGTGATTAAATAAATGTTTTTTCGGACGATTTCTAATCTTTCGTTCATATTTTTTTGACATTTATCATTGCATCACAAATATGGACATTTTTTCTATTTCATTGTACTTATTATTCAATATAGGTATGTGATAATATTAACATTGCTCTACGCTGATAATAATAATCCAAATAATTTATTACCATACGAGGTGCATTTGGAGTCTTACAAAACGATTAGGAAACATAATTTATTTCTCTCATTTCACACACGTCTTTAACAGTCATTGACATGACATTGACAGGACATTGGCACCTTAGCAAACAAATATCTGACGGTAAATATAAAACATAAATGTCCAATTACTGTTTTAATTTATGTATCCTATGAAGTGAACATTATTTCATCCTTATGTTGCTTCACACCTTACCTTCGTAATGTCTGTTAAAACTCCTTTTAGCAACCCTATTATCATTTTCTCGCCTATTTCGAGCAGCGTTTAAGCTTATGTTCATGAATGAACGATTGTCATTATAAGCTTGTTTGGTCCTCGCTTCAGTTAATTTAATTTTCGTAACTACGAATATTTATTATTACATTAATAAAACGTGTTAAAAATTTCTTTAATAAATGATTTTCTTTAATATGACATATGACATTAAATGAAGTTAAAAAATATAAAATTTAACTGTGGTTTTTTTTTTATTAAAATTCCTTCAAATAAGGAAATAAAAGTAATTCTAAAATAGGTCATAAATCATTGTAGATATACAAAAAATAATTTAACACAAGGAAACCTAAAGCTCGACTTAGACTAACCTTTTACTTGACTGAAAAGGTTAGTCTAGTCAAACTTTTATTAATTAATGTTTATCTTTTATACAGTTTTAACAAATTGAAAAAAGTAAAATGTTTGTGTGTTAACGGATGCTACAATATTTCCGAATATTTAGAGCATGATGCAACGATCGCTACCAAAATACTTCAATATTTTTGCAAGATATTTGACTTCTTATACGTTTTTTATAGTAAAGTCTACCCCCCAGTAAAGCCTTAAATACATATATCACTACCAAAAAAATTTTAAAACTGTAAAAGACTACACTAATGACGATATGACTTAGAAATTTAATGAAATTTAGCAATTAACTCGGAAACTGCGCAATTTATTTGACATATGTTTTTTACCCTTGTTTTAGCTTACAGAGCCCTCTTAGAAATCATAACTTGCGGTAGCTATAGGTGATTGGTTCTCTCCTCTCTTAATTATTAACGTTTAGTGCAACAAAAAGGTACTGGGTGATATAAGAATTAAATACTAATAGAGCGAAGTTGACATTTGTGTATTGTGTATTGTGTATTGTGTATTGTGTATTGTGTATTGTGTATTGTTTATTGTTTATTGTATATTGTATATTGTATATTGTATATTGTATATTGTATATTGTATATTGTATATTGTATATTGTATATTGTATATTGTATATTGTATATTGTATATTGTATATTGTATATTGTATATTGTATATTGTATATTGTATATTGTATATTGTATATTGTATATTGTATATTGTATATTGTATATTGTATATTGTATATTGTATATTGTATATTGTATATTGTATATTGTATATTGTATATTGTATATTGTATATTGTATATTGTATATTGTATATTGTATATTGTATATTGTATATTGTATATTGTATATTGTATATTGTATATTGTATATTGTATATTGTATATTGTATATTGTATATTGTATATTGTATATTGTATATTGTATATTGTATATTGTATATTGTATATTGTATATTGTATATTGTATATTGTATATTGTATATTGTATATTGTATATTGTATATTGTATATTGTATATTGTATATTGTATATTGTATATTGTATATTGTATATTGTATATTGTATATTGTATATTGTATATTGTATATTGTATATTGTATATTGTATATTGTATATTGTATATTGTATATTGTATATTGTATATTGTATATTGTATATTGTATATTGTATATTGTATATTGTATATTGTATATTGTATATTGTATATTGTATATTGTATATTGTATATTGTATATTGTATATTGTATATTGTATATTGTATATTGTATATTGTATATTGTATATTGTATATTGTATATTGTATATTGTATATTGTATATTGTATATTGTATATTGTATATTGTATATTGTATATTGTATATTGTATATTGTATATTGTATATTGTATATTGTATATTGTATATTGTATATTGTATATTGTATATTGTATATTGTATATTGTATATTGTATATTGTATATTGTATATTGTATATTGTATATTGTATAATGTATATTATATTTTATATATTGTTATTATTATTATTAGGTAAATAAAAACATTTATCAGACAAATGGTGAATTGTGAGTTTTGCTATTCATGTTTTCTGTCTTTAAATTGTGATTGAATTCTGATATTTCTTTCCTTACCGTTCATTTTATGAATCGTCATTATAATTTCCGAAAGGAAAGCCCTGAAGTTCCTTCTTAATTTGACACTTGTAGTTCCCATGTCAAAGTCATGTCAAAGTTATATACAAGTGTCAAATTATAAAAGTTGGTAATGTTTTGAAGTGTTAGCTTATTACTGAATAATTTATTTAAATAAATTACTCTTAAGGAAACTTTATTAGGAATATTATTCGTAGCAAATCCTGTCTTCGATATGTATACCAAGCTAGGGATATAGAATAAGTAAGAGTACGTGCGTTGATTAGAAAACCAACTTTATAAACCGGAATATTTGCATAATTGAAGGAAAAATAGACGTCTTCCTTTAGATATTATTTAAACTAACCTTCCTTTAGATGGTATTTAATTGATAGCCCGGAGAAACGGGATGATGCTGGAAAGACAGTTGTCGCTGGAAAAACAGCTGACGGATGGAAAGACAGCAGACTGCTGGAAAGACAGCCGAGGGCGATGGCCTAGGAAGCCAAGCCCAGAAACGTCGTCAAAGCTAAAAGTCCAAATAAGAAAAATACCCCAGGGCCAGTTCGAGAGGGGGGACGGAAAAACGGTCCACCGGTTAACAATAACGGCGAAAACGGCGCGAAAACGGAAATGCCTTATGTGCGGGAAAAATTACAAAAGACGAGCCTGGTTTATTAAACATCTTAAAACACATAATGGTGGTGAAGTGCGGCAACCGTCGCGTCGGTATGATCTTCAGTTTTCACTACGGATAGAGTTTATAAGGGATACATCTCATAGTGAGCCATTGAATGAAAACTACCAGGAGTCCCTGACTATCCGGACGACTCTTAGCATTCCTAATATAAAACAATCGACCTGGAAAGTACATGACCAAAATATAACGGCCCTGTTAGAGAAGTCGGGCTTAAATCAGGTACTCGATGCGCAAGTAGAAACTTTCCAAAATACTATATATGACCACTTCAATGATCACTCTCCACCTACAAATCATTACGCTCACAAAAATAAAGAAAACGGTTTTAAATTGAAAATGAGGAGGAAAAAAAGAGACCTTATTAAGAAACTTCGTAGAACCAAACCACCAACCAACCAACCAACCAACCAACTGTCTAGACTCTAGGGCATTGAGATCCAATCTTAAACTAATCCAAGGTATGTATATTAAATAAAAAAAAAAATCGCGATAGCTTTGATCAGGCAAAACATGAAGTAGACTTTGATAAAAATACTTTTTAATACTCAAAAAACATTTTCAAATATGAAAAAGGTAAGCTTCTCTTTAGCAAAGAGCAAATTTATGACCATTTAAAAGCACATACAAAGTGCCAGAAAATCAAAGACTATATCCTGAGACTCTGTAGGAAATCAATACAATAATTAAAATGAAACCATCTAAGTCAGCACCAGATCCGGATAGTATCCCTTATATAGTTTACAAAAAATGTCCGTTGCTTCATAAACATCTTTTAAATATGTTCGGTAAAATCTGGTCAAGAAAGCAAATACCGGTATCATTCGGAAAAGCCCTTTTTGTCCTCACTCCGGAACTTTATCCAAAATACATAATGATTCATGGTTAATGCTATATGCATACTGCTTGACGTTTTATGTTTGACACTTAATGCTTAACGATTAATGCTTTACGCTTAATGCTTATTGATTGATATATGATACTTAATGCTGGACGCTTAATTATTAACGATTATATATTGACGTTTAAAATGCTTTATTCTTGACGCTTAATGCTCTACGCTTAATTATTGACGCTTATTGATTGCTGTTTAATGCTTAATGCTTAACACTTAATACTAATTAATTAATGAATTATTTCTGCTCCTTTTATCCCCAAAACTAAAAAACACATATGTTTAAAAATGAGTTTTCACATAGTGCTTGAGAATAAATTTACATAAACTTCATGACTGAAATAATTAATGGTGTTTCAACCTTTTAATGAAACAATACCGACGAGATAAAACGATAAAATAATTTCGTAGTCGCAAACACAAATAATATATTCCAACACAGCGATAATTAATGTGATAAGATAGTTTTCGTTTACGAAAACAGTCATAGTTTTCGATAACGAAAACTGTCATAGTCTTCGATTACGAAAAATAACATAGTATTCGATAACGGAAACTGCCAAAGTTTTCGAAGTCGGAAACTGCCATAGTTTTCGTTTACGGAAACTGCCATAGTTTTCGTTTACGAAAACTGCCATTGTTTTCGTTTACGAAAACAGTCATAGTTTTCGATCACGAAAACTGTCATAGTTTTCGTTTTTGAAAACTGTCATAGTTTTCGATAACGAAAACTGTCATAGTTTTAGATTACGAAAACTGCCATAATTTTCGTTTACGAAAACTGTCATGGTTTTCGATAACAAAAACTGTCATAGTTTTCGATTACGAAAATTGTCATAGTTTTCGTTATCGAAAACTGTCATAGTTTTCGATAACGAAAACTGTCATAGTATTTGATTACGAAAAATAACATAGTATTCAATTACGGGAACTGCCATAGTTTTCGTTTACAAAAACTGCCATAGTTTTCGTTTACGAAAACTGCCATAGTTTTCGTTTACGAAAACAGTCATAGTTTTCGTTTACGAAAACTGTCATAGTTTTCGTTAACGAAAACTGCCAAAGTTTTCGTTTACGAAAACTGCCATAGTTTTCGTTTAAGAAAACTGCCATTGTTTTCGTTTACGAAAACAGTCATAGTTTTCGATTACGGAAACTGTCATAATATTCGATTACGAAAACTATCATAGTATTCGATTACGGAAACTGCCATAGTTTTCGTTTACGAAAACTGCCATAGTTTTAGATTACGAAAACTGCCATAGTTTTCGTTTACGAAAACTGCCATAGTTTTCGTTTACGAAAACAGTCATAGTTTTCGTTTACGAAAACAGTCATAGTTTTTGTTTACGAAAACTGCCATAGTTTTCGATTACGGAAACTGCCAAAGTTTTCGAAGTCGAAATCTGCCACAGTTTTCGTTTACAAAAACTGCCATAGTTTTCGTTTACGAAAACTGTTATAGTTTTATATTACGAAAACTGTCATAGTTTTCGATTACGAAAAATAACATAGTATTCAATTACGGAAACTGCCATAGTTTTCGTTTACGAAAACTGCCATGGTTTTCGTTTACGAAAACTGCCATAGTTTTCGATTAGGAAAACTGGCATGATTTTTGATGTCAAAAACTGTTTTAGTTTTCGTTTACGAAAACTGCCATAGTTTTCGATGTCGAAAACTGCCATAGTTTTTGGTTACGAATACTGTCATAGTTTTCGATTACGCAAACTGCCATTAACCGCAATTAATAAGCATTAAGTATTAAGCGTAAAGCATTAAAAGTTAAGCATTAAGTGTCAAACATAAAACGTCAAGCAGTATGCATATAGCATTAAGCATGAATCATTATGTATTTTGGATAAAGCATTAAGCTTCAAGCATTATGCGTAAAGTAAAATTTCAAATATTGAATAACCCAGGAACTTTTATATTTTGCTTTATTAATATACTTAAATAAATAGCTGGAAAAATCTTTTTCGCTCATTGATTGATGCTTGATGTTTAATGCTTCATGCTTAATTATTAACGCTTAATTATTGACGCTTAATAATTAAAGCTTAATACTTGATGCTTAATTATTGACGATTAATGATTAACGCTTAACACTCGACGCTTAATGCTTAACGCTTTATACCTGACGACCAATTTTGGACGCTTACTTATTGACGCTTATTGATTGATGCTTAACGCATAATGCTTCAAGCTTAACTATTAATTCTTGACGCCTAACGTTTGACGTTTTATGCTTAATATTTGCTCAAAATACATTTAGAGTACATACTTTATTATATAGAGATTTCTAATTTTTAATTATTATATATTTAATTATTTAATTTAATTAATAAATAAAAGACTAATTTATTAGCAGATTAGTTCTTAAAGGTATTGGAACGTAAAATGCATAATGCTTAACGCATAACACTTAATGCTTTATGCTTGACGCTTAATGATTGACGCTTTTTGCCTGACATTTAATGCTTAACGTTTATTGATTAACGCTTAATGATTAACACTTATTCACTGATACTTGACGACTTTATGATTGACACTTTATCCTTGAAACTTAATGCTTACAATGTTTGACGCTTATTAATAGATGCTTGCTGCTTAATATTTTATGCATGATGCGTAATGATTGGCGCTTTACGCTAAATGGTGGATGCTGGACCTTTAACGTTTGACGCTTTATGCTTAAGGTTCGATCCTTATATTAATGATTGACGGTTTATGCTTTATGCTTAACACTCGCTTACTTAAAAAGTTGGTTTGGTCACACATTTGATTTAGTAGATAGAATAGACAAAATAGAATGTAAAGATATTTCCGGAAAAACACTCATATGTGCATTTACACAAGAATAGCTTTTGTAATAATGCAATTTTTGTGGTGAGTAGAATTCAAACAATTTAAATACCATTGTGTATTACATACACAATTAAGAGAAATGCACGTGTGAGTGGTTTTCCGGAAATGCTTCTTTTTAAGTACTTCTTACAAAATACATAGTAATACGTAAGAGAGGGAGCAAAATATTTTTTTGTGTTGTTTATCAAGATTTGTAAAGACTCGTAGAAAAATTGTTGTTCGAATTGATGTTGAGAGGCTTCCCTCAAGAGGTGGCCAGGCCAAATAATTACAAATTACCTTGTATATATAACACTTTCTCTCAAATGATAAGGATTCACTCTCAATAATTATTATCAAACTTTAGTATAACAACTGACCATATGTATTTTACCATTAATAGATATTTTACTATAATTGAAAAATAAGTGTATTTTTTAGCATTGACTGTAATTTAGATGGTTTTAAAATAAACTGAATTTGTATAGTAAGAGGACAACATTTAAAAAATATGTTTCATAAAAACTGTCTTATAATTAAGCTATATCAAGCCAGATTTATACAAACACATCAAAACTGTACTAAAGGAGGTAATATTACAAAATATTCTCAGCGCTATTTCTTATTTTAGTAACCTTTACTTATCCACCAGAATGAGGTAGGCTGACCTTTCAAATAATAATTAAGCGTCAATCATTAAGCGTCAATAATTAAGCGTCAATAATTAAGCGTCAATAATTAAGCGTCAATAATTAAGCGTCAATAATTAAGCGTCAATAATTAGGCGTCAATAATTAAGCGTCAATCAATAAGCGTCAATCAATAAGCGTCAATAATTAAGCGTCAATAATTGATCGTCATGTATTAATTAAAAGCATTAAGCGTCAATAATTTTCGATTACGAAAACTGCCATAGTTTTTGATGTCGAAAACTGCCATGGTTTTTGGTTACGAATACTGTCATAGTATTCGTTTACGAAAACTGTCATAGTTTTAGATTACGAAAACTGTCATAGTAGTCGTTTACGAAAACTGTCATAGTATTCGTTTACGAAAACTGTCATAGTTTTAGATTACAAAAACTGTCATAGTATTCGTTTACGAAAACTGCCATAGTTTTCGATCTCGAAAACTGCTATAGTATTCGTTTACGAAAACAATGACAATTTATGTTGCTAATAATTAAGCATCAATAATATACCGTCAATAATTAAAGCGTTAATAAAGCGTAATAAATTAAAATAAATTAAATAAATTAAAGCGTTAATAATTAAGCATGAAACATTAAGCATCAAGCATCAATCAATAAGCGTCAGTAATCAATCAATGAGTGAAAATGATTATTCCAGTTATTTATTTAAGTATATTAATAAAGCAAAATATTAAAGTTCCTGGGTTATTCAATATTTGAAATTTTACTTTAAGCATAATGCTTGAAGCTTAATGCTTTATCCAAAATACATAATGATTCATGGTTAATGCTATATGCATACTGCTTGACGTTTTATGTTTGACACTTAATGCTTAACGATTAATGCTTTACGCTTAATGCTTATTGATTGATATATGATACTTAATGCTGGACGCTTAATTATTAACGATTATATATTGACGTTTAAAATGCTTTATTCTTGACGCTTAATGCTCTACGCTTAATTATTGACGCTTATTGATTGATGTTTAATGCTTAATGCTTAACACTTAATACTAATTAATTAATGAATTATTTCTGCTCCTTTTATCCCCAAAACTAAAAAACACATATGTTTAAAAATGATTATAAAAAATATAAAAATAAATAGTACAAATTAAAAAAAACTGATTACATAAAGAAAATTAAATCAGTTTTACAACTTTCACATTCCAGCTCTCGATATAGTTCTATCTGACCTAACTAGGTGACACTTATAAAAGTACTAGCTGAATGCTAATATAGCCGACATATTTGCGCATACTGAATTTCTATACACGTAAATATTTTAATATCTAAAAGAATATAATTTAAAGTATAATTTTTTTTTTCACCCCAAACGATCTAAGAATATAAATATAGTTCGAACTCGGAGTCAATGCTACTAAGGAGGTATCCTTCAACTAAACTTCTGAACCAACACCATTTTAAAGTATTCGACCTTAACTAGAAGATTTTCTTTCAGTCAAATTTTGTCAAATTTCAGTTCGGTTATTTTCGAATAAAATGAAAAATCACACAGATTTTTTTTTGCGTCTAGTGCAAGACCAAAAATTTATAGAAATGAAATGTTGGCCATTACGTTGGGTCACAAACATTATACGGAAAGTACAATATAAAGATACTGATAAATCTGGATGATTTTATGATTATTCTCCGGAATGCACAAATACTTCGCAGTCATATCATGCTAACAGCAATGCAAATGTTAAAATATTTAGGGTGGCAAAAATATTTTAAAACTATACTTTGGAAACTGTAGGAGAACCATAAAACCTGGTGCTTGATGAAAATGCTAAATCATTGTCTGATATTGCAAACTTGTTATTGGAAATATAAAAAACCTCATAACCGCTAAGTGGGGCCACTGGCAGGATGAAAATTATCTAAAAACTGATGAACACTCGATGAAAACGAAAATACTGTCTCATAATAAAGCCTATCCACTTATTACTTTTGTTATATAAATTTCGACAACAGTTTTTGTTTATATAACAAGATAACTTTAAAAAATTAACTGTTATCCCAAGATTTTGAACTTTTCAATATTGTGTTTACTTACTGTGTAAGCTTCATTACTTTGGAATATTCTTCCTAAATAAATAAGGAAAGCATAAATAAAGAGCTCTATCAAAAAGCTTCTTTTAAAGCGCCTCTTACAATCTTCTTAGTATTTGACAATAGGAAATGTATGGAATATAAAATTCATAATATTCATAGTTTGTATACTCGTATTATGTAATATATAATACGTATCGTAATAGGCCCTCCTGACACTTCCATGTTGACGTACACAAGTGATCACTGATTATGATTCTAAGTGGAAAAGATATAAATAAAATAAAATAAAATAAAAATATAACTGGTAACACAAATAAATATTAAGATGCCACAACCGAAATTAATGTTTGATAATCTATACTGCAAAATTAGAAAAAATTGTTAGGATTTTCTAAAGAAGGCTAATAGATAGTCACCACTGTTCCGTTAAAGACGATCACGTATAAAATAATTAATTCACCGAGACGGACAGCGATACGATAGCTCAATTGGTAAAGCGACCGGCCGGTTTCCCAGAGGTCGCGGGTTCGAATCCCTGCCCGTATCGGTTTATTTTTCATTCTATATTTATATAAATTTAATTAATCTTAACATGGCTTTACATGTTTAAAAATATTTTCAAACACAAAATATTTTGTTAACAGCCCCTGCTGTATATTTCTTCACTTTTTAAGCATTTTAAATCTAGCCAGTCAGTAATATTATTTATTAATTATTCTGTGGACCAGACACTGAGCGACCAGAGAGGTAATTGACCCTCAAAGTTTTTGTAGTTAAAATCATATTCAGACAAATATATAATAAGAAAAGAAAAAAATCTTTACAGCTACTTCAATAACTTACAGTTTTTTGAAGTCACAATTTGAAAAAAAATATCTTGTTTTTCTGGATTGTTCCATAGACTCAATGATGCTCATTATATAACATTGCAGGTGAAAAAAATAAACTTTTTTAAAGTAAGTCCTAATAGACTTCACGTTTACCAAAGAAAAAATACCACAAAAAAGACACAAAAATAATAAATAGTATTTCATCTATAATAACAGTAAAATCTTATCCCCTTGTTCATACTGTAACCTACCATCATGTAGCATCATGGCATGTAAATATTTGAGACACGTAACTTGCAAATTACCAGTAAATTAAAAGTAATTGAAAAATTTCCATTACTCCATTCTGAAATAAAATAAAATGTCATTATTTTATTAATATTTTGTTTTTTATTATTATATACATAAAACGAATAAAAAGTCTTATACTTTAATAATTTGGTACATATCATAGTGCTAGCAGCACTTTAGACCTTCAGACTTACTCTAAGTAAATGGTTTGATCTGAATTCCACGAAGGCTAGTGTAACAGCACAAAGTTTTCTAAAGGTAGTATCTGTAGTTAGGAGGTACCTATCTCTGACAACTTTTAAAATACATACATTTTAAACTGTATATAACATTTAGTATACAACTGTGTATAACATTTAGTAGTAGTTAAAAGAAGTTGTCTGAAAAATTGGTATATGAAGATATTTCCAGTATTTTAACTACTGACATACTTCTAGTTTTGTCGTATTTATAGCCTTTGTTAGTATTGCTAGAAGGAATTAGTTTGTAGCATTTTATTCGATGTAAGGATTCGCAATGAATCTGATATGATGAAATGTAGTATGGTAATAGGAATTATAACCTCCCTGGACACATTATACACATTGATCTAATCCCTAAGTAATCAAATTATTTGCTTTTGTTAAGGTTGATAGAAAAAAAATACATATAAATAAACTTTATTTAATAAACAACCAAACCCAAATACCTACACTCATCGCGTAATGTTTAAAATAAAAGACAAAGATGTGTATATGTTTATTTTATATATATTTTGTTAGATACATATACACATCCTTGTCTTATACATGACACAACTATAACCACTCCCCAATATAACAAGCATTTGCGTCAAAAGCCATCACCTGGACAGCAGTAATTTGTTTTATTATAAGTACCAGTACCAAATAATTTAGATTTAAGTTATGGCATGAGTGCCTTAAAACTTCAGTTATTTCAGTTATTACAGTTCCACTTCCAATGGGACAAATTAAAACCATTGCAATGCGAGCATGAAAGTTCCTTTTGTTTGAACTTCACTGTTACCTTTGCCATTCACCTTGGTCTCTAAACTTTGCCTTAAATGTAACATTGTACATGAGCTTGCCTACTTAGTAACACAATAATATTTAACATTACATTATACGAAACAAAATTCGTTAATGTATTATGTTAGAGTATGAAGACATATGACTTCTTTTTGTTGGTTACTAGTTTTTTGTCATTGTATTAATTAAGCTGACGATCTAATCTTAAATTTTGAGGAAATTCCTTGACTTCTAAAACAGTATCGATTTACCACAAAAGAGTTTCTTGGACATTATACATAAGGGGTCTCCGAATCACATTCCATCTTTGTAAGATATTCTGTTGTTCACCAGAATATCTTTACTAAGATTAACAAGAAATTCCAATAACGTCTCCTAACATATTATAACTATGAAGCTAGTACACGGTCCACATTAGTTTATTTTAATATTTCTGTTTTAAGACATATGACATTTATATCAATAATAAATTTTAACACAAAATTAATATAATAGATAATAATTGTATAGCAAGAAAATAATAATATATTTTTTTGTATATGTGATGCAATAGCAAGAACATCTAATAGGTTTCACATATCATAATAATTAAATAACGATTGTAAATGTGTTACCTTATTGTGTATGTATGTACACTTTAAGCCAGCTAAATCATTGTTTAATAAGGCTAGTGCTTTTCTATTAGGACGCCCGATCCCTCCCAGGGATAGCCATCGGGCGTTCTTATCTAGTCGCACAATTAGCCCAATGGAGCCACCCTGAGATTTTTCGCAAGCTGGCGAGGCAGCCTTTCGTGGGTGGCTGACCCACTAATTGGGCCCCTAATTATATCTGCGTTCGGCCAACCGAAATCCGTCGCTTCAGATCCCGTTACCCTCCTCCACTAGGCATGACACAACTATCACCAACTCGACGTCAAACATGTTCGCCAGCGCAACGCAGCTGTTTAGAAACATTTTCCATATCTAGCTTCATCGAGCTACGTGCCGGAATACGACTAGATGGCAATGTGGCACGACTTTGCCCAAAGGGTGGTAACTTTGTCAGCGACACGATGTTATGGTCTACCACCAAGATGTAACGTGTTGTTATGTAGTTTAATGTTTGTTTTAATCAGTATAGTCTATTTTTATTATCTATTTTTAGTAAATAGCCTTAAAATTTTGTGGCGCAGTAAAATTTTTTTATGTGTATCTAATGCCAATAATATACAAATAAACAATAAAATAATGCTTAACCGTTACTTTTCGACAACTAAATCGCTACCGAAAAATAATAATACTTCGGCAAGTTTCCAAGATGGATTGGATTGTATCCAACTTATGACCCAAATAACTTCTTTAATCTTCTATTATTGCTATTTCTACGATTATGTTTTCAAATAGACGATAGGAAGAATAATTATATAATATACAATAAAATATTTTTATGTGCAAAAACAAAATAGCTTGTTTTTATTTAATACTTAGGTACATTTAATTATTATATTATTGAAGAGTTTTCTTTTCATCCATGGATAATGAGTCTAAACTTCCCACTGCCTATTTGACAAAGTAAAGCTTCATCTTGACAGGATAAAAAAACAAAGAGTGAGCCCTGTGAAAAGAGATGCCAGTTTTCACAATAAACTATTAACAGCAGTAATTTAATGTACAAAATGAGTATTTGACATATTTTATAATAAAATATTAAAAGGAGCGCCGATGCGACAACAGTTATTGTTTTTGCTGGATGTTAGTAACTACTACCGATGGGTGTTTGAAATATTCAAAGAATACTAAGTAATAAATTGAAGGAATTGGTGGCAACACTGACAACTAGTCGTCAAAAAATTTCTCTGTACATTTTAATTAATATTAAATTACTTTATGTATATTAATTAAGTGCAATTATCTCATTTTGTATTAAAAATACCATTTTACTATAGTGCTATTGTTTGTACTTTGTCTTCGTGCATAATTTCATAAGAACAAAGAAATATACTGAGCTGTCAACCAACGGATGTCGAATTCAAATTTCTTCAATCCCGGGGAGTATTTTATTTTACTTTTAATATAATTACACTTACATTAAACTAACAACTACTCATTTTATAGTGAGTTACGTCCATCCACACACTCTGGCACCGTTATTGACTCTCTTTACTTGACTAGTTGGAAGTAAAGTTGAAGACAAAAACATTGGCCTCATACAAAACTATTACTTTTACTTTACCTTACTTATATACATAAAACAAGCATTTTGAAACTCCCATTTGTATCTAAAAGGTAATTTGTACCCAGGTTCAACAATGGAAAGAATAATTGCAACTCGCAAGGCCTCTGCAAAGGATTTGGAGCAAAAGTTAAAACTGGCTTTAGAAGAATTAAAATCTTCTAAAGATTTGTGTAACAAGCTACTGCAGGAACGAGAGGACAGTGAAGAGGAAATTAAAGATATTGTAATAAAAAATACTAATCTTAAAGGTAAGCTCGCTGAACTACATACCAATTATTTGGATATTGTGGCTCAGCGAGATCAGTTAAGAAATATAGTGACTGCATTTGACCAGTGCAGCAATGAGCATGAGAGGGCATTAGATCGCATATCAGAGCTTGAGTCTGATTTGGTGCAGGCTAGGATAACTATTTCAGACCTAGAAACCTGCAAATTAAATGTAGAAAGTCAGCATACTCATAGCTTATATGAGGAGCTGGTTGAATGCAACTCACAACCTACTCAATCAAATTTCATAAATGTTAATTCTACTATAATTGATCTAACAAAAGATGAGTCAAGTATTGTGCACCCCATATACTTTTCAAGTCATAAAAAATTAAAAAAGTATATGAAGGTTAAGAAATTAATTAAAAAATGTAATAATCTCATCAAAAACAAGTTTCCTGCAAAGAAAATAAAGAATTTACAAATTGAACGCTCCACATTAATTAAAAAAGTAAGTGTTTATAATAGGAAAATGATTGAGAGTAGGTCACTGTATGAGCGAGACACCCAAAACTTGCATGAGAAAATCTCTCAATTAACTTCTGCATTGCATTCAATAAGTAAAAAATATGAATCTTCTCAGAATCAAATTAAGGAACATATTGAAGCTACAGGTAATTTAGTTGACCTATGTAGTTATAACTTAGAGCGGTTTGAGTCATTAACTAATAATTATGTTAACTGTAATTGTTTAAGTGAAAAATTAAATGTTGTTTCTAAACTAAACTCTGAGGTGTTGGGTGATTCGGCTATACATACTAAAAGTAATAATAAAAACATAAATATAATGAATAAAAATCCAATTAATAATAGGTCCTCTGTTATGCACAACCATAATTACTTTGTTTTTTCTGACCAATTGGGTCAGGGCTTTGGGTCTCTTTTAAGTAGGGAATTAAATAATGTACATAATATGTGCTCACCTGGTGCTAGTTACCAGCACAATTTAGATAAAATAATTAATTTTGACTCAAAGTTGACTGAAAACAGTACTATTGTACTATTACATGGAGATGGTTTGTCGATTAAGAAAATTGAAATAATTAGTAATATTGAAAAATTATTGAAATTACATAATAAGAATAAGTGTAAAATTGTAATTTGTGCATTTCCATATTCATCTTCTTATTCAGACAAACAAAATAAATATATATATAATTTAAATTTGACATTATATAATTTGACATACCGTCATAGTGATGCATTCTTTTACTTTGATGTAAATAAATTTATTTATAATAGGTTTAGGATGACAAAAGGTACAATGTATCTGCCTTTATATTATAAAAAACAAATTGCTACTTTAGTAGCATTTAATTTAAAAAACTTCGTTATAACAGATATAACGAAAAATAAATGTACTTTAAATAATGTATTACTGACAGAACATAAGCGTTCCACTTTAAACTAATGGATAAGACAAAGCCTAAGTTGTTAAATATTGTCCATCAAAATATACAAGGCTTAGGTGGCAAGGAATTGGAAGTGGAACTCTTTGTTCAAAAATATGATATAAGTTTATTGTGCATTACAGAGCACTGGTTATCAAAGTATAACAATATTATAAATGTAGAAAATTATAAATTGTCAAGTTCGTTCTGTAGAGAGAAAGCTATTCGCGGTGGCTCACTTATCTTAGCTCGTAACGATGTAGTGTTAAAGTCTCGATCAGACATAGTGGCGCTCTCTGTCGAGCGAATTATTGAACTATCCTGCATTGAGCTCAATGAACATATTATTTTGTGCGTGTACCGACCCCCCTCTAGTGACTTTGATGAATTTGAAAACAAAATGGAGGATATTTTAACTAAGCTTTGTCATAAAAACAAGTCCGTGATTGTTTGCGGTGACTTCAATGTAGATATATTACAAGAAACTTCGTCTAGTGTACGTTTATTAAATTTGTTTAAATCTTTTAACTTACTGAACGTCTTTTTTGAACCTACTCGTATTACTAGTATTTCCGCGACTTGTATTGATAATGTGTTCTGTCGCTGTAACATTTATGAAGAAACAGTAATGACGAATTTAAGTTCAGACCACTGTGGTCTAAAATTTTCTCTATTAATTAATCACGAAAGTGAAAAGCCCCAAAAGTTTACTTGTAGACCAATTACAAAAAACCGGGTCCTAACATTTAAGAATACTGTTCAGCAAAAAGTGGGTAAAGTAGACATGAGCGATGATAATCCAAATAATTTATATAATAACATTTTCGGTTTTTTGTTACAAGAATTTAATAATGTTTTTAAGCCAAAAACTATGACTAAATACCTAAAACTTAAATTTAGTGATTGGGCTACCGTGGGAATATATAAAAGTAGAGATAAGTTATATGATTTATATAGTGAGAGGCAATGGAATCAAGATCCGGTATTCTTGAATAAAGTTAGGATTTTTTCTAAAATATTTAAGACCGTTTGCATACAAGGTAAGTCGATTTACATAAGAAATAAAATCTTAAACTCAGAAAATAAAATAAAGGCAACTTGGGATGTTTTGTCTAGTGTCTCTGGGAAAAATAGGGCTGCTAATGGACCTATTAAGTTAAAAATTGATAATATTGAAATAAATTCAAATTTAACTGTGGCGGCAATTTTTGAGACTTTTTTTAACGAAATTCCTTTAACAGTCACGCGTAATTTAAATTCTTCACCATGTGATGCAATCGTCGAATTGACGAATAACGTAAGAGTCAGTAATAAATGTTTTGTTTTTAAACCTGTTACATCATATGAAATTGTTAAAACTTTTAGAAATCTAAATATGAAAAAAACCGGTGATCTTTGGGGTATGTCAGTAAAATTAATAATAAATATTATAAATGATATTGCTCCACAATTATCCTTAATTTTTAACAAATGTATTGAAACCGGTACTTTCCCAGATTTAATGAAAAATAGTAAAGTAGTTCCTTTGTTCAAAAGTGGCGATAAACTAGAACCCGGAAATTATAGACCTATCTCTATTTTACCTATTTTAAGTAAAATCTTCGAAAAAATTATACTAAACCAAATGTCAGAATTTGTTTGTAGCAATGAAATCATGCATAGTGAACAATATGGTTTCACCAAAGGCAAATCAACAACTGATGCGGGTGCCGCGCTTCTAAAGCACATTTACGACGCATGGGAAAAGTCACAGAATGCAATCGGAGTGTTTTGTGATTTATCTAAAGCCTTTGATTGCGTGGACCATCAAACACTACTTTGCAAACTTAATCACTATGGTGTGCGTAGTGCTGCGCTTGATCTTATTGCCTCTTACTTGAATCAAAGAGTTCAGACGGTTGATGTAAATAATTGTAAATCGGTTGGATCTCATCTAAAAATGGGTGTTCCACAAGGATCTATTCTAGGCCCTTTCTTATTTTTACTCTATATTAATGATTTGCCTTTTTACGTAAAAGGACTATGTGACATTGTACTTTTTGCTGATGATACCTCACTTATTTTTAAAGTTGATCGTAATAATGCTAATTTTGACAAAGTTAACTGTGCTCTGTCACGTGTTCTTCATTGGTTTGAAATTAATAATTTGGCATTAAATACTAAAAAAACTAAATGCATGGAATTTACACTTCCTAATGTAAAAAGTCAAGATTGTAGTTTATTCCTTAACAATGAAGTGTTAGAACTGACTGACTCGACAACTTTCTTAGGTATAACTTTAGATAAAAAGCTCCAGTGGAACCCCCATCTCTCGACACTCGCAAGCAAACTTAGCTCAGCCGTCTTTGCAATTAAAAAAGTAAGACAATTAACAGACGTTAATACGGCTCGACTCGTTTATTTTAGTTATTTTCATAGTATATTGTCTTACGGTATCTTACTATGGGGCAGCGCTGCCGAAATTAATTCTATATTTATTTTACAAAAACGAGCTATACGGGCTATTTGTAACTTAAAAGCTAGAGACTCCCTAAGGGAAATTTTTAAAGAAATCGGTATTCTTACGGTCGCTTCTCAATACATTTTTAATAACTTACTATATATACGCCAAAATTTAAATGACTATAAAAAAAACAGCGACAGACATACAATCAATACAAGAAATAAAAATAGGCTCGTAACGCCTAAATTTCGACTTCAAAAAGTTAAGAAATCCTTCATGGGCTTGAGTGTACGCATATATAATAAGGTTCCACAAGATATCTTAGATCTTCCTTTTCTTGGTTTCAAATCTAAAATTAAAGGTATATTATTAAATAAATCTTACTATAACATTCAAGAGTTTTTGGTTGATCGAAATGTGTGGAACTTGGGTCATTGACTCATTTGCAGGGTTGATGTTATAATTTATAAGTCAAACATTGTTAAATTTTATTTAAAAAGAGCAACTGTTGAGTTTCTGGCCAGCTCTTCTCAGCAGAACAGCATTCCGAGCTGGTGGTAGCTTACTCACAGACTGACTATACTGACCAATTTAATGTAATTGACGATTCAAAAGTGCGTGTAAATGCCTACTTGAATAAAGATATTTTGAATTTGAATTTGAATTTGAATAAATGCACCTTATAAAGAATAAATAATTAAATTAAAATAAAATAAATTGTAAGGGCTTCCAACAAATGTGGTTGTTTTGCAATTCATGATATATAACGGTATGTATATATAATGAATCCGACTCGCACTCGGCTAGTTCTTATTTCTATTTTGCTATATCATGTAATGTATTTTTTTTATTAACAAACTCTGCATAATTTTTATAAACTAATCAATCTGAAGTAGGTAACAAAATGTAAAAAAAAAACAAAACATCTGTTTGAAATATTTTAAAACTTTTGTTATATAAAATATTTGAATGCAATAGAACTAAAAGAATAATTAATAAATATGATAAACAAATCCGTTCTAGCAAACGTAGCAGAGTATTACGAAAAAAGTCCACAAGTAAAGAATGAATTTGTATTGGAATTTGGCGCATTTGTTGAATCGTGAATTGGCTATACCGAGTTTGTGGTCAGTTTATCTTTTTCGTTGCAATGTGAGGAAATCCTGTTGATTCAAATAATAGTACGTAATATAATATTTATATTCTTTTATATTACATTCCTCATTCAGCCAGTACTCTATATGACCCACTTGTCAAAATATTTTAGAACAATACCTATAGATGACATTTCAGCATAATTTTAATGAAGATTTTATGTATCAATAAATATCAATAAAATCTCTAACAAAATCTCAGCAGTCAAAACTTCCTTTTAATTCTTTTATTCTATCTTGACTTACTTAACTCTTCCTAAAACCCTATTTTTCCTCACAAGGGTTCCTTTTAATTTTAAGACTGCAATAACTTAAAACTTTTTAAATATTAATATGTAGATATTTTCATAATAAGAAAATATGTTTACGTTCTATTATTAACAACAAAATAAATATATATCTTCCAACATATTAAGAGATAACTTTATAATAATCAAGGTTATACTTTTTAATTTTTTTTTCACCCGACGATCTAAGAATATAAATATAGTTCGAACTTGGAGTCAATGCTACTAAGGAGGCATCCTTCAACCGGGTAAATGGTATATTTCTTAAGGAATAAATTGTATGAAGAGCAGTGAAATGTTAGTTCCAGATTTGTTTTTAAACTAATGGCTTCTGAACCAACACAATTTTAAAGTATTTGACCTTAACTAGAAGATTTTCTTTTAGTCAAATTTCGTCAAATTTCAGTTCGGTTATCCTTAAAAAAAAATGAAAAATCACACAGACTTCTTTGCATCAGTTTTCAGTGCAAGATCAACAATTTATAGAAATGAAATAATGGCCATTAAGTTGGGGCACAAACATTAGTACATTATAAAGATACTAATAAATCTGAGAGTACATTATAAAGATACTAATAAATCTGGATGATTTTATGATTATTCAATGGAATGCACAAATACTTCGCAGTCATATCATGCTAACAGCAATGCAAATGTTAAAATATTTAGGGTGGCAAAAATATATTCAAACTATACTTTGGAAACTGTAGGAGAACCATAAAACCTGGTGCTTGATGCAAATGCTAAATCATTGTCTGATATTGCAAACTTGTTATTGGAAATATAAAAAACCTCATAACCGCTAAGTGGGGCCACTGGCAGGATGAAAATTATCTAAAAACTGATTAACACTTGACGAAAACGAAAATACTGTCTCATAATAAAGCTTATCCACTTATTACTTTTGTTATATAAATTTCAACATAAATACAACTTTTTCGACAACAGTTTTTGGTTATATAACAAGATAACTTAAAAAAATTAACTGTTATTCCAAGATTTTGAACTTTTCAATATTGTGTCTACTTACTGATTAAGCTTCATTACTTAGGAATATTCTTCCTAACTAAATAAGAAAGCATAAATAAAGAGCTCTATCAAAAAGCTTCTTTAAAAGCGCCTCTTACAATCTTCTTAGTATATGTCAATAGGAAATATATTTAATTTATAATATTCATAATATTCATAGTTTGTATACTCATATTATGTAATATATAATATTTATAACTGGTAACAAAAATAAATATTAAGATGCCACAACCGAAATTAATGTTTAATAATCTATGCTGCAAAGTTAGAAAAATTTGTTATGATTTTCTAAAGAAGGCTAATAGATGTCACCACTGTTCCGTTAAAGACGACCACGTATAAAAAGATTAATTCACCGAGACGGACAGCGATACGATAGCTCAATTGGTAGAGCGACCGGCCGGTTTCCCAGAGGTCGTGGGTTCGAATCCCTGCCCGTATTGGTTTATTTTTCATTCTAAATTTATATAAATTTAATTAATCTTAACATGGCTTTACATGTTTAAAAATATTTTCAAACACAAAATATTTTGTTAACAGTCCCTGCTGTATATTTTTTTACTTTTTTAAGCATTTAAAAACTAGCCAGTCAGTAATATTATTTATTAGTTATTCTTTGGACCAGAGACTGAGCGACCAGAGGAGTAATTGACCCTCAAAGTTTTTGTAGTTAAAATCATATTCAGACAAATAGATAATAAGAAAAGAAAAAAATCTTTACAGCTACTTAAATAACTTTCAGTTTTTTGAAGTCACAATTTGAAAAAAAATATCTTTTTTTTCTGGATTGTTCCATAGACTCAATGATGCTCATTATATAACATTGCAGGTGAAAAAAATAAACTTTTTTAAAGTAAGTCCTAATAGACTTCACGTTTACCAAAGAAAAAATACCACAAAAAAGACACAAAAATAATAAATAGTATTTCATCTATAATAACAGTAAAAGCTTATCCCCTTGTTCGTTCAAGCTTATCCCATTGATAATGTTAGTGCGTCGAGTAATTTAGTTTTTTTGCGAATGTGTTTGTTTTTAATCTTGTTTTTTTTCATTTTAAACCTAAAAAGCTTCTTTCCATTCTTCTTTGTGTTGTTTGAATGTTATGTTTTGTTTTAAAATCAAATGTCCACGTTTGACATCTGTAAGTAAGACATGGCAAGATCTTTGAATCCATAATTATTTTCTTGAATGATGTTGCGAGTTGTGATTTAAGTATTTCTTTTTAGTAGTAGTTAAAAGGAGTTGTCTGAAAAATTGGTATATGAAGATTTTTCCAATATTTTAACTATTGACATACTTCTAGTTTTGTCGTTTTTATAGCCTTTGTTAATATTGTTAGACGGAATTAGTTTGTAGCATTTTAATTATTCGATGTAAGGATTCGCAATGAATCTGATATGATGTAATGTAGTAATATAATAAGAATAATAACCTCCCTGGACACATTACACACATTGATCTTATTCCTAAATAAACAAATTATTTGCTTGTGTTAACACCTATACTCATCGCGTAGTTTTTACAATAAAAGACAAGGATGTGGATATATATATTTATATATATAAAATTAACATATACAGATCCTTATCGTTTATAACCACTCCCCATTATAACAAGCATTTGCATCAAAAGCCATCACCTAATCACCTGGACAGCAGTAATTTGTTTTATGATGAGTAACAATAGCAAATAATTCAGATTTAAGTTATGGCATGACTGCCTTAAAACTTCAGTTATTTCATCGTCTTCTCCAGCCTACAGTTCCACTTCGAATGGGGCAAATTAAAACCATTGCAATGCGAATATGAAAGTTCCTTTTGTTGGAACTTCACTGTTACCTTTGCCATTCACCTTGGTCTCTAAACTTTGCCTTAAATGTAACATTGTACATGAGCTTGCCTACTTAGTAACACAATAATATTTAACATTACATAATACAAAACAAAATTCGTTAATGTATTATGTTAGAGTATTAAGACATATGACTTCTTCTTGTTGGTTACTAGTTTTTTGTCATTGTATTAATTAATCTGACTATCTAATCTTAAATTTTGAGGAAATTCCTTGACTTCCAAAACAGTATCGATTTACCACAAAAGCGTTTCTTGGACATTATACATAAGGGGTCCCCGAATCACATTCCATCTTTGTAAGATATTCTGTTGTTCTCCAGAATATCTTTACTAAGATTAACGAGAAATTCCAATAACGTCTCCTAACATATTATAACTATGAAGCTAGTACACGGTCAACATTAGTTTTGTTTAATATTTCTGTTTTAAGACATATGATATTTATATCCATAATAAATTTTAACACAAGAAAATAATAATATATTTTTTTGTATATGTGATGCAATAGCAAGAACATCTAATAGGTTTCACATATCATAATAATTAAATACCGATTGTAAATGTGCTACTTTATTGTGTATATATGTACACTTTAAGCCCGCCAAATCATTGTTTAATAAGGCTAGTGCTTTTCTATTAGGACGCCCGATACCCCCCAGGGATAGCTATCGGGCGTTCTTATCTTGTAGCACAATCAGCCCAATGGAACCATCCTGAGATTTTTCGTAGCTAGCGAGACAGCCTTTCGTGGGTGGCTGACCCACTAATTGGGTCTCTAATTATCTGCGTTCGGCCAACCGAAATCCGTCGCTTCAGATCCCGCTACCCTCCTCCACTAGGCATGACACAACTATCACCAACTCGACGTCAAACATGTTCGCCAGCGCAACGCAGCTGTTTAGAAACATTTTCCATATCTAGCTTCATCGAGCTACGTGCCGGAATACGACTAGATGGCAATGTGGCACGACTTTACCCAAAGGGTGGTAACTTTGTTAGCGACCCGATGTTATTGTGTACCACTAAGATGTAATGTATTTTGTAATGTAGTTTAAGGTTGTTGTAATATGTGAGTATATATATAGATATAGATATATATATATATATATATATATATATATATATATATATATATTTTAATAAATATCTTTAAAATTTTGTAGCGCAGTAAAAAACGTTTATGTGTATCTACTGCCAGTATTGATACAAATAAACAATAAAATAGCGCTTAACCGTTACTTTTCGACAACTAAATCGCTACCGAAAAATAATAATACTTCGGCAAGTTTCCAAGAAGGATTGGATTGTATCCAACTTATAACCCAAATTACTTCTTTAATCTTCTATTATTGCTATTTCTACGATAATGTTTCAAATAGACGATAGGAAGAATAATAATATAATATACAATAAAATGTTTTTATGTGCAAAAACAAAATAGATTGCTTTTGTTTGATACTTTTAATCATTATATTATTAAAGAGTTTTCTTTTTATCCATGGATAATGAGTCTAAACTTCCCACTGCCAATTTGACAAAGTAAAGCTTCATCTTGACAGGATAAAAAAAACAAAGAGTGAGCCCTGTGAAAAGAGATGCCAGTTTACATAATAAACTGTTAACAACAGTAATTTAATATACAAAATGGGTGTTTGACATATTTTATAATAAAATATTAAAAGGAGCGCCGATGCGACCACAGTTATTGTTTTTGCTGGATGTTAGTAACTGCTACCGATGGACGTTGGAAATATTCAAAGAATACTAAGAAATTTATGCACTTTATAAAGAATATATGCTTTAATTAAAATAAAATAAATTGTAAGGGCTGCCATACAACAAACATGATTTTGCCATTCATGATATATAATGGTATGTATGTATGTATATAATGAATCCGACTAGCACTTGGCTGGTTCTTATTTCTATTTTGCTATATCACCTAATGTATTTTTTTATATTAACAAACGCTCTGCATAATTTTTATAAACTAATCAACCTTAAGTAGGTAACAAAATGTATAAAGAAACAAAACATCTGTTTGAAATATTTTAAACTTTTTGCTATATAAAATATGCAATATAACTAAAAGAATTATTAATAAAGATTGATAAACAAATCCGTTCTAGCAAACCTACCAGAGTGTTAAAAGTACACAAGTAAAGAATGAATTTGTATTGGAATTTGGAGCATTTTCTCAATCGTGAATTGCCTACACCGACTTAGTGGTCAGGTGACCTTTTTCGTTGCAATGTGAGGAAATCCTCTTGATTCAAATAATAGTACCTTATATAATACTTTAATATTCTTGTATCTTACATTTCTCATTCAGCCAGTACTCCGTACGACCCACTTGTCAAAATATTTTAGAACAATAACGAAAGGTGGCATTTAAGAATAATTTTAATGAAGATTTTATATATTTATCAATAAAATAGTAATATTGAATGGATTGGTTCATCGAGTTCATCTCTTACCGCGGCATTACTTAGAACTGGGGTATATGAACAAGCGTTACTAGATTTTATTTCATTAAACAATTTGAATCAGTATAATTCTATTTATAATCATAAAAACAAAATATTGGATCTTGTGTTGACTGATATCAATGTAATTGATATAAAAATGTCTGATAGTCCATTAAGCAATGTTGACTTGTACCATCCCCCCCTTGAGCTATAAATTCAATATAAAATTAGGGAGCATACTTTGGGTCATAACCTAAAGCCGAAATTTAAATTCTATAAAGCAGATTATAATAAAATCATCAATGAATTAAGCACTTTATCTTGGCCAGGTATTTTCTCCCAATGTTCTCACATTGATTCAATGGTCGATTCTTTTTATCATATTATCAATAGAATTATTGAAAAACTAAAACCTGTAACTAAAGTTAAACGTTTTCAGTTTCCAGCCTGGTATAGCAAAAACCTTATTCACTTATTAAATGGAAAAAATAAGTATCGTGTTCTTCATTCCAAATTTAAAAATCCTCTTGATAAAATTTCATACTGTTTACTAAAAGAAAGGGTCTCTAAACTAACACATATGAATTATTTTCAATATATAAAATCAATTGAATCTTGTATAATTTCTAATCCCAAAATTTTTTGGTCTTTTTTAAAGCAAAAACGCCAAAGTTATAGTACGTATCCGTCAATAATAAATTTCGAAAACAAAAAGGGTAGCAACGGAAGAGATATCTGTAATATTTTTGCCTCGTGTTTTTTATCTGCTTACAATACAAGTAATAATACAACTGCTGATGACATAGCTGCTTATGTAACGCAATGTCAGTCAATACATGCCCAAAACCAAATGAAAATCTGTAAAACTTCGGTTATAAATGCATTAAAACGAATTGACCTCAATAAAGGCCCAGGACCTGACGGTATTCAATCTATATTTGCTATAAATTGTTGTGAAATTCTGGGAGCACCTTTGTCGATGATTTACAATAAATCATTGAGAATAGGTACTTTTCCTCAGGTTTGGAAGGAGACTAACCTAACTATACCAATTTTTAAATCGGGCAACAAATCGTACGCGAATAACTACAGACCAATATCTATCTTGTCGGTATTTGCTAAAATCTTTGAAATGTTGGTTTATCCCTTTTTCTCATGACATGTGAAGCAACTATTACTGCCCGAACAGCATGGTTTCCTGATGGGCCGTTCCACTGGTACTAATTTAGCTTGTTTCGTAACGGATGTCAACAATTCTGTAGACCAAGGAATTCCGGTTGATGTAATATATACAGATTTTAGTAAAGCGTTCGACAGGGTCGATTACAAAATATTATTTCATAAGCTGTCAGCTCTCGGCATTTATGGTAACATGCTAGATTGGTGTGAATCGTACCTTCTAAATCGTAAATCAAAGGTTGTTAATGGTTACTCATCCAACTTATATCTAATACCTTCAGGCGTTCCCCAGGGCTCTCATCTAGGCCCTTTGTTTTTTAATATTTTTATAAACGACGCTGCGTCCTGTATTGTCCACTCAACCATACACTTATATGCTGACGATTTCAAAATTGTTAAGCATGTGGAGTGTGACCAGGATCCTTTTAAACTGCAAGAAAATCTCGATCGTTTCTCCATTTGGTCTTTTGACAATAAGATGTCACTTAATGCTAATAAGTGCAACCATGTCCTGTATTTAAACATGCCGTGGCAGCCTTTAAGTAAGGCTACACTATATAAATGTATAAAACAATTGTAAGTTCTTCTTTTCCATGATGTTTTAGTGTATGCTTTGTTAGTTGTTCTATAAATAAATAAATAAATTAATTAATAAACAAAATATCAGCAGTCAAAACTTACCTTTAATTTTTTTATTCTATCTTGTCTTGCTTTACACTTCTTAAAATCTTCCTGACTGCAATAACGTATTTTATTAAAATATTAATATGTAGATATTCTAATAATAAGAAAATATGTTTACGTTCTATAATTAACATCAAAATAAATTTACATCTTCCAACATATTAAGAGATAACTTTATAATAATTAAGGTTACGAAATAAAAGCTTAATAAATTATTTTGAGATAATTAATTTTAGCGGTAACGCTTAAAACATGAAACAATAATATTTAAAGTATTAAATACGCTTCTTAGGGATCGTACCCAAACTACGTGGCCTATTTATGGGGCGGGGGAGGGGGGGGGGGTTCCTTAAAATATTACGCTACACAAGCGAGGGGGGGGGTTTAGATTATTGTCACGTAGTCGAATTCTAGAGAAGGCAATTTAAGCTACTAACATTTAATAAAGTCTGCTTTTCAGGGTTCTTTGAAGTCGTGTGATACATTTTTGTGCAATAAATGCCGTCCCAATAGTAACAAAAATTAAACATTATTTTTATTTGTTTCATTTTCTGCGTTTGGGATGATAAAAATTTACCTTTGCTATACTACGTAACATTTGGGACGGGGGGGGGGGGGGGGGGGGGTCTTATCACATACTACGGATGGTCACCGGGGGGGGGGGGAGGGTGTCGAAAAATTGAAAAATATAGGTCACGTAGTTTGAGTACGTTAATATCTAAATCGGGGTATAACTCTTTGAGGTTTTTCTTATATCTTGTTAATTCCGTTAAAATGTATATTTGTTAAAATGAATCTTTGTTAACAAAATTTTAAGTTATAGACTCTGCGGTTTTGGATTTGAGCTATGTTAGTTACTGTGGTTTCATATATGTACATGGATAACTATTTCCATCTTGATATAAACAATTATTCGATTTATTATTTATTTTATTTATCTTTGTACCAAATAAAAATACAATACAAAAATATACATTGAAAAAAGTGTACAAAGGCTTAACTTATCTCTTTAAGAGATATCTTACAGTTATCCTAAGGCGAAAAAGAGTTTTTATTAATATAAATTCGGTCTGATTATTCTGGTCTGAGTAATTTATGATAGAGAGGAGAGGTATTTATTGATTTTCTTTCGAAAATCATAACCAGCCAAACCTATTTTTAACTTTGCAGTAGGTATAGATAAATATTGAAAAGATGCCATTGGTTAGGGTTATTAAAAGAAGGCTAATAAATGTAGCCACTATTGCGGTAAAGACAGTCATATTATAATATGATACTAAAGAATACTAATACTTATAGAAGCAAGTAGCGGTAGCAATTATATTTTCCCAGAGATCAGGTGTTCAAATCTCTGCCTATATATAAAATATAAAAATATATTTATTTAAAAATTAATTAAGCTATTATGGCAATACTTATTCATAATTATTTTATTCTTAGATTTATATTGATATTTGAAAAGTTTTATTCATTTGTTTGTTATTAGATATTTTTTTCTATCCTCATACAAAGTAAATGAATACAAAATATTTTTTTATATTCTTCAACATTTCAGACATGACTAAAAAATATCATAGTTTTTCTGTATTTATTTAGTAGTAGATATATATTATCTGCATACCTATAAACTCTATCATTTGACCAATCTATGAACCTGTATACAGATAAAGCGATCATCGAATATTCAATATAAAGCCAAATATGGACGGAACAAAATACTTTTCCAAACGGAATTTATAAAACGATATACATAGATGCATGTGATAAATAGATACCATTTAAAATACACTTCAAAGTTTATTCATCTATTCTTTTTAAATAAAGATAAAGATAATAAAGATGGCACATATTTTTTTTTTAAACTTATAAAAAAAATATATGTGCCATCTTTAAAATAGCGTCACAGAACATACATATATAACTTCTTGACTGATTATATCCGATTCAAATTTCTTTTTTGGTCGGTTCCTATACTAATTAACGATTTCAGTTTTGTTAAAAACTTCTTATTTTGCATTTTTATCCACAAATAATTACGATTGCAAGTCAATCAGAGCAGAGCAAGATTTTAGAAAAAAATAAATGTATGTCATTATTTAAATTCGCATTTATGGAATATTGTAAGAATACAGTTATAAAAATTTAAAATATATAAAATTTTGTGACAATTGAAATATGTACATAATAAAATCGAGACAATTAGACTTTGGAATAGTGCTACTATTCTATTGAAGATTTTTTAAACTTTCTTTAAACTTAGTAAACTTAATGTTCTAGTCTTTACGAGTTAAAGATATTTTGTATAAGATAAGTGATTAATAAGGAATTAGTTAAATAGAATCTGATATCAGTCAGACATCAGATAGTCTACTAGCTGATAGGCTATTAATACAATGCGTACTCTGAATTAGAATATACTCGCTGTTAGAATAACTAAGCTATTTACCGTTTACATCACATTTATTCAGTATATGTAAAAGAAGTAAAAAGTTATAAATCATAATTTTTATTCCTATTATAGAAAAGCTCTGACTGTAAATTGGTGTCATATTGGTTTTAGAAGACAGGTATATTAATTACGTATTTTTTCCACGTATTTAGTCAAAACAGTCAGTGTTCTCATGTTCAATATTCTAGTTACGGGCTGTGGCACGATAGACCAGTAAAGACGGAGATAAGACCAGAAAGATTTGGAAAGGTATCCAGGATTTCTATAGTTTATAAAACTGTTTACATGTTTTATGTATGACTTAATTGGCTTGTGATATAACTTATTTATTTTATGGAAGTAACTGTTACTATTAAAAAAATGAGTAAACTTCCTGGACTTGCATTATAAATCTTTAAATATCCAAATCCATAGATCTATGAAATTGAATAGAGGTTACTCTTATAGTTTATTAGAGTCTATTATACCATATTTTTTTTAACAAATTATTTAAATGATAAAAGAGTTTTTACCTAACACTTTAAAGAATTACCAATATTATTAAAAAAAATCACGTAATAATGGCTTAGCTTATATCTTTACAAGCGAATTAGCAGGATATTGTAGAATTGATTTTTTATGAATAAATGAAATAGGATTCACAAACGTCTTTTAAAAAAATATATAAAGGGACCTTAATATGCAAAATATGCATATAAAACTTTTTTAAATAATTAAAAACATTTTTATTGCATAATATGGAAAACAAGTGAGAATTAACTGTACACCGCCCTCAACAAACGTCTTATCGTATATCCGATAACTGTAATAAGTTGAATTTATTTTTTAATAGTTGTTAATATTAGCATCGAAATACGGTTAAATGTTATGTGTTATGACTTATGGTACAACCTTTTTTATTATTGTTAAATATTATAATTATGCAAAGTAACTACCCAATGACTGCTTTTAATCTGCCTCAACTGCTATTCGATAATATTGAGTCAGTGCTACCGACGTGAAAACGTTAGTAAATTATTAGTGTTTTGAAAAAAGATAGATGGATTACAATGTTTTCATTACACTAAAGTTTTTGACGTATTTAAAAAGATTTTTTGGATGAAGCTTAGGCTGTGTAAGTTCAAATGATTGAATCTGCTTATATAGTCGCTTTAGCATCCATGTCAGAACGGCTTCTCGTAACACCGACCATTTCATTATCTCAGTAGTCCTACATCAAGGATTGGCTATAAGCCCTTAGCTCCCCTTGTTTATAAAAGATGACATCGGACATATCTTAGAAGACACCCTGGTGTATGATTATGAACGATAATGTTATTTAAGGGGGGGGCAGAGGTTTGAAAATTATAATGTTGAATATTTAAAACACAACAATAAAAAAATAAAGATATCAATATTGTCCATTAAAATTTTTTTTGCCAGTCAAACTGAATCATTACTAAAAAAAATATAACACGGTTGGAAACGACAAAATTTTTAAACATTATATACAAGATATTAGTTGTTTATTGTTAAAAATTTATTGTTAAAAAGTAACTTCATCTAGATCTAATTCAAGATCACTAACACCTACAAGGAACAAATATCATACGTCATATACTGTGCGTATACATGAATACGTACTCTATATTAGCAATACATTTTAAGATACCTAAATTTGCTAATTACAATACCATTCAAACTAAGCAAAACCTAAGAAGATAGTTCTTAAATATCTTTAACGAGAGCGATTTTCGATTTAGAATAGGTAAATCATTAATTATCGACATTAATGTAAAGGTATAGAAAAGTTATCGATTAAATTCGGGTCATAATGCACGGGCCTCATCGTCCTAGTAATTATTTGCACTTAATTAGCGCCGGGTTAAACCTACATAACAATCGCATACATACCTTACATAACAATCGCATACAACTTAAGTGAACAAGAATATAATAATATGCAAATTAGCAAATGCAAACACACTTAAGGAAAAAGCAATTAGCATTAATGATATAGAATATTATATTAAGCATAGAATTAAAATTATTATTACAATGTGTTACGAATCTTCAATATTAAAAACCACATTTGTATAAAGCACAACAGATTGAACCAATATATATATCGTAATAATGAACCAATATGAGATTAGCAATGTACCGGTTATAACCCGTTACACTAGTGTTCAAATAATAGTTCTTTTCCAAATAGCACTATTAGCTGCACTTGTTATATTTATTAATAAGAATTACTTTATTTGATTACCAAATAAAAATGAAATATTATTGTAATATCTTTATTAGAGTCAGTGATATTTATAACTAATATATATGTTACTTATAAATATCACTAGGCTCAAATAAAGATATTTCTATAATATTTTTTACAACGATTCTTCTGAGATTATATGAACGGTTTAAGATTTTTCTTCTCGGAGAACCACCGTAGTGTATTTGCACATAAGCATTTTTCCTATTATGTTCAGTTATGTCTCTCCACTATATTATTATTTATTTTATAGTAGCTAAAACGATAGGCATTTATGTAAATGCGATTCTTGTTTTACAGTAACACATATTTTCCCACTTTTACAATAATCAAACATCAAAGTGCAGATAAAAGTCATTTTTTTATCTTCTAAGTAATTTAAATAAATACTATAATTCGGAAATGAACTACCAACATCATTTTTAACAATATCTCCGGTCAGAATATTTACACCCTCATCGTGGGTCAAAAGAAGCTTTTAGGGTTAACAGGTAACAGTTCTGGATCAGTTATAGAAACACTACAAACTTTGCACTGGCATGCTGGCACTTATTCTGGACTAGCACTCGCACTACCTGAAGACCACAATGGTCTTAGAAGCCACACAAAATATTGAATAGTTAAAACTTAGTGTTAGGACAAAATTGAACTCGAATGAATTCTATGATATTTCAAATGAACAGAAAATGTTAAATCTAAATACATCTCGTATTTAGCACTCACGTTACAACTCAAATAATCTAATTTTCACCGTTTTTGTATCAATGTGGATATTAATATTGTATACTAATTACCTTTTTCTTTAAATTAGTATTAGTTATTATAAACAATTAATGGGTCCGGTGAAAATGTACAAATCAACTAATTATTACTATTACAAAACCAACTTTACCAATGAAACTTTTTCTTCACTTACATTATGAAAGTCAGCGAAACAAAAAGGAAAAATAACGCAAGGGTAAGATAAGATAAGGTAACTATAAAATTGATCTCGGCCTTATGTTTAACGCTGGTTACTTTTTATCCCCTTTTTTTTTTTTTTTTTTTTTTTCTTTTCTTTTTTTTTTTTTTTTTTTTTATCCCCTAGCATTAGCTAACAGTACTGCATACACTACATACTGTCCATTAAGAATTAGTATATAAAATTAAGTCTAAGTATCCATATTTCCTTTTACTTAATTTACCTTTATTTATTTACTTTTATTAAATTCATCTATCTTCATTGATTAAATTAATATAATAATAATAATAATAATAATAATATCAGGACAAATTACACACATTGATCTAACCCCTAAGTAAGCAAATTATTTGCTTGTGTTAAGGGTGTTAGACAACGATACAAATACATAGAAATACACATATTAATACTGAGAATATATTTAATAAACGACCAAACCCAGAAACAGACATCTATGCTCATCACACAAATGCCTGTCTCCGCCGGGAATGGAACCCGAGCCCCATTGCGCCGTGACACGTTAGGCGTCTGCGCTAACCACTCGACCAACGGGGCGGTTAATATATAATGTATTTATATACAATGTACTTACAAGAAAATAATTTGTCTGTAATTTTGTGATATTTATATTGAAATCTCCTTACGCTAACTATTCATGAGGATTTATACATTACGTATACGTAATGTATAATGAATAGTTAGCTATGGTTGGTTAACCCCAGTGCGCGGTCGCTAGTGCCGCCATCTGGCGCGTCCCCCGGGTTGCGGATAGGGGAGGTCCCCTCAGATATGAGGGGCACCGGCTTCGGCCGGCGCGGACAGCTACTAGCACGTGTGGCTGCTTGCCCTTCGGGGCGAGCATTGCACGGCCACAAGATCTCGGAAGCCCGCACTGAGCGGGAACGAGGGCTGGATTGACGGAGCTTGCTCTGATCGTCTGGCTGCGAGGAAGACAACCTCTATAAAAAATCACCCTTTTTTCTTGTTGTGTCGTCGTTGTGTCGTTGTTTCTCTTTCGTCCTGTTCTTCGTCTTTTCTTTTTTTCTTTTCTTTGTTTCGTGTCGGTCCGGAGGTGCGGCGTCTGCCGAAGGATCGTGTAAGGATGAGGGCGTCAAAAATCATGAAATGAGCGATTCGAAAATGAGTCCCCAGGCGGGTGCTGAATCCCGCACGGCCGCTGCTGCCGTCTGCCCCTCGTACTCTGGGGGGGGCAAGAACCGCTCGCGTGCAGGAGTCCCTGCCCTGGTCGATACCACACCGACCAGGATAAACAAAAACAGTGTGAGGCGTGGTGGAGAGAGTCCGGTTGTGGTTCTGACAGATTCAGACGATCTGTCAGAACCACAGCCGTCCGCTGGACGGAAGCGGACCTATGGGGTGATCCGCAGTTCCCCCGAGGTCGCATCTGAGTCCGATCCCGAGTCCGGTGTTGCAGTGGCTAAGTGCAACACCGCTCTACGTGGACGGGGTGCGCCTAAAGCTCGCGGAAGTGGGCTCGCCAAGGCAAGGGCCGAGTTGCGGGCCATGGAAGAGGAGGCGGAAGAGGTCGCTTTTGAGCACGGACTGAGTGCTCTGATCCGCCGCCAAAAGATGGTCGAAGCAAGAAGTGCGCCGGGCTCCGAAGAGGATCCCTCTTCGGAGGCGCCACTTGCTCCCGTTCCATCGGATATGGATGCTGAGCAGCTGCGAGCAGTCGCCGGGAAGCACGCAGCATCCATTTTAAACGTCTGCAAAAAGAGCCTCAATCTAAAAGGGACTATGATTAAGGCCCTCAAAGAGGCATCTAGTGGCCTCGTGGAGGTAGTGAGTGTCCTGGCTTGCAGGGGTGAACCCGAGGAGTCGCGGCGCATGCGGGCCGATAACGCTCGTCTGCGTCGCGAGGTCTCCTTCCTTAGGGAGGAGATCGTTAAGGTCCGGGACGAGTTCGCGGAGCTCAAGAGCTCTGTGGAAACTTCCCGGCCTTCCGTCTCTTCGAGGATTCCCCCGGAGATGCCGCCGTTGGGTTCAGACGCAGTAGAGGAGTTGAGGAGCTCCTTGTTGTCCTCAGTGGGAGTTTTGATAAACTCCCGCTTTAGAGGTATCGAGGAGCGTCTCCTCCCGGCGCGGACTCATCGGCCGCCTCTCTTGGCGGACAGGAGCACCAAGGTGCCAGTTGTGGCTACACAGGACAATCTGCAGGGGTGTCAATCGCCGATCCTGCAGATGTCGTCCCTGTCGTCCTCGAAGACCCCCGGCACAACCGAGGCCTGGACCACGGTTGTCCGTAGGGGTGGTAATGGCAAGGGGAAAAAGAAGGGCCCTCCCCAAAAGCCAGTTGTTCCCAGGGCCAGTTCGAAGGGGCAGAAGTCGTCTTCGGCAAAACCGAAGGCGAACGTGCCGAAACTGCCCAAACCCCGGTCTCCTGCGGTTTTGCTGAAGCTGCAGAGTGGGGTGGCAGAGGCGGGCGTGACCTATGCCCATGTTCTGAGGCGTGCCGCCGAGATGGTTAATCTCGGCGACATCGGCCTCAGAGATGGGCTGAGGATCCGCCGCTCGGCGGCAGGAGCCCGGCTCTTGGAGCTGCCTAAGGGCACTCCCGAGCAGGCGGAGGCACTGGCGGCGAAGCTTCGCCCAGTGTTGAGCGGGGTGGCAGATGTCGTCCGGCCCATCCGGCGTGTAGCCGTAAGGCTGAAAGGGATGGACGACTCTGTCACGAAAGATGACGTGGTCGATGCGATTTGCCGCATCACGAACTGCCCTGGCGAGGCCCTCTTCGTGGGGGAGATCCGTCGGGGCGGTTATGGGGACATGGGCGTTGCCTTTGCCCGACTCCCCATTGATGCGGCGAAGTCGCTCGTCGACGCCGAAAGAGTCCTGGTGGGCTGGAGCTCAGCCAGGGTGGAGCTGCTGGAGGCGCAGCCGCTGCGCTGCTTCAGGTGCCTGGCACCTGGGCATGTGCGTGCGGTTTGCCCGTCCGCGGTCGACCGAAGCGCCGCCTGTTTCCGGTGCGGTGGTAAGGGGCATACCCGAGCCACTTGCACCGGAATGTTGCGGTGCGCGGTCTGTGCGGACCGAGGTCTCACAGCGACCCACCTATTGGGGAGCCGAGTGTGCAAGGCTCCGCGAGTTCGAGGATTAGCACCTGGTGCGAAACCCTCGAGCGCGGAGCCCAGCACGGAGCCGGCTGTGGCTATGGCAACATAGTCACATCGAGCTTCAGCGGGAGAGGCTGCGAAGGAGAAGGGTTCTGCCCGTTCCTTCCCAGCCGTAGGCCTAGGTGAGAGGGGGGGGCGACCTCTCTTGCCATTGCACTAGGTCTATGAGGTAGGGGTACACTGGTTGCCCGGGGTACCCCTATACGGAGGAGTTACGCCGGGGCGTCACGGTGAGTGCGAAAGCGATCCCGTGACGTCCCATGGCAGCGTCGTGGGCAGCCGTTGGTTTTTTAGTGGGGTGCCTTAGGCAGTCGCCGGGTGCCGCACATACCGCCCGGTCATCGCCTTCCTGGCCTGGGTGACGATGCGGAAACGCATTTTTCCAACGATAAAAAAAAAAAAAAAAAAAAAATGGTTGGTTAACCACCAACATAAAAAATGACCTTTTTAATAATTAGGTTAAGTTGTGAACACTGCATGGCACCTTCTTACTCTTCGACTTATGTTTTGTGTTTGAGCTTAATCACTTACTTGATATGAATGAAACCGAGGTACAACATTTAATTTTTATTAATATTTTAAAATCTCCTTACAAGTCTAATAAAAAGGTAATAAGAATATAGACCATACGGTAAGACTTTCCATTTGCGTCGTTGGAGTAGAAGGGAGAGGGGGAGGGGTGGAAAGGGGGTTCGAACCCCTATCCCCTGACACCATTTATATTGTGAGAAAATGTTTTGTTTTTGAGATATTCCGATTTTAAGTTTCGTAAAAACTAACCTAAAATGTAAGTAATTAAGACTTCTGTGACGTCTTCGGCGCTTCAGGAAGGCCAGCCCCTTCACCCTTGCGTAACACTGTACTGAAACCCAATCTCGCCTTCGCCACTTCGGCTTGTTGATCGCCTTCGGCGACCAGCCTCAGTAGTTACAGCGGGTGGGGGCTGCCCTCCTTCCTTGCCTCCGGATTTACAAAAACACTTTAGGGGTAGGACAGACAAGACTACGTGGAGTCGGAGTTGACAGAGTTGGTTTTGACAAAAAAAGTAAAAAATATATATATATTATATTAATTATTATTTATTTCATAAACATTTCAAATCACAAACGTCATATGTCAAGTTGCCGCCATTTGACATTCGGGAATCTAAAACAATAAAGTTGTTACGAATTGTTTATTTAGTTAAATTGAAATGAAATACTGATATACATAATTGATAAATATATTACATAGATGTGAAGTATTATTTAAACATTGTGTTTTTGTGCTAATATTGTTGAAAATACGGTAAGTTCCTTTGGTAAGTTTTTATTGGGCTGGGAATAGTATTAAAAGAAAGGGGAGACCAACCCCTTTCAATTGAGACCATTTTCAAACCAAAACTCTAACTTCACAAATGGAAACGCCAGCCGACCGAACTACAAAATAAACAGGATTTCATTAGGAATTGTGAAATACTAATTTTATTATATACTTGAATTGAGAAGCGTAGCAGAGGACTTGTACTCTTGTGAGGACAGTTTCCAATGAAAATTTTTAATGGTATCCTTGCTAGGACGAATGATGGAAGAGTTAGTAAATATAATAAAAAAATATATTTTTTTTAGGGTCAATTGGGTGTGGTACAAATCAATTTTACCTGACGATCATTATTTACTTAAATTTCGTTAAATATTCTAAAGTCCTTAATCATTTTCAATTAAATGAGGACTTTTTAATAATTTTATTAATATTGATTCTAACAAGGGACATCCTGTCTAGATAACAGTCGCGCAAGGTTAGTACGTTTTCCTTAAAAACTTTGCCCTAATGATTTCGACGTTTATTTTTAAATTAAATATTGTCACTCAGATTTAATTGAGATTCACTAATTGAAAACAGTATGTCGTGAATCAAAACACAAGCATTGTAGTGGCCCTAAAGCAAACAGATAGATCTACAGTAGCATTGAAACACTGAAATCAGATTACTGCAAAGTGCAAACCCTGTGTAGAATCCTAGTATAGTTGGTCATCTAATATTTGGATTTGAATTTATCTTTGAACTTGTGTTAGCTTTCCTATAATTGGAGGGTAGGTTTTGATAAAAAAATAAAGATATCAGTTAATGGTATGACTAAAACATGTAAAGTTAAATTGACTAAATAAATAATTGTATTATTGGATACTGATCTGATTACAAGTAAGTATATATAAATTGTCTCCCAGCTAAGCATATATTACTAGTAGTAAATATTTTAACGTTTTGTTTCTTTTGTTAGTTTAAGTTTTGCAACTTACTCTATAAAGCAAGTAAAGTATTTCTTAGCAAAACATTTTTAATATTACTCGTTTCACTAATATTTCTTAAAAACAAATATTCAACATGTAAAAAGGACCATTTTATTCATTAAAAAAGTCCAAACACTTACACTAAAAAAAGTTCAAACGATGTCAAAAAGTAATTATGCTTTGAATTAAAAAGTTTAAAACTTAGTTTAAAACTTCCGAAGAAAAAATTTGAAACTTTGGTATTTTTTTTAATTATAATGTTGTAATTAATAATTTTATATATTGTTGTTGTTGTAATTAATAAGTTTAATTAAATAAGTGATTCCCAATACATTATATAGTTATAATAAACTAGCTGTTGTTAACAACTTCATGTCGTGTAAAATATTTCATTTTATATAAATCAATACAAATTTTGTTTTATTGTATGAAAGTCCTTTAAAACTAAATGTCCTATTCTCATTTCCAGAAATTCTTGTGTGATTGATGTTTATTTATTAATAAATCAGAAAATGGTCTGCCGTCTACAATAAAATATATTTTTTTATACGTTATTATTGTTATTTTGATTAAATCATTTTAAAAAAAATTAAGCTTTAGTTAGAAATAGCTTTAAATAAAGTATGAAAAGTTCCTAATTATATCTGTAGATAGAAATTGAATTCACCGGAAATTGATTCCTAATTCTTACCCAACTGCCAATAGAAAAACAATGAGACCCAGCATGGATTTATGGACCCCAGGATTTTTTACAAATTATATTAATATTGTTATCTATAATTATATCATAATCTTTTGTACTATAAATAATTTGTCTTTTATAAATACGAAGAGGCACGAAAGATGTAGATAGCTAGATAGGTACTTTTTTCTACATAGGAATAGAAAATAAAGAAGCCAATTTTTTACAATAAAAAATGCTAAGAATAATCTCTGAAAACCTTTAGATAAAAAGATTTAAGTAAAAAATACTAAATTACTAAATTGGGCAATTAAGGGGAAATATAATATGGCATATATTAAAAAATAGCTAAACTTGGGGCATATAATCATTTTACTTATAATAATTTGCCCAAGATACCTAAATCAAAATTAGTCTTTATTTTCATACACTGTTATTATAAACGCTATAAGTTCGTTTTTTAGCTTAGTATTAAAATAAATTTAATAAAAATATAATTATTTACTGAAAATATTAATATTTGGTATAATTAATAATATAATATTGTGGAATGTATCTTGTGATTCATTATGTTCATACCATATTGATGTGTTGGGAATAAATCGATATAAACTCAGTTCAAGTCGATTAATTCTCGGCCAACATATAGAAAAACGTAATTTTTGGGTAAATAAAAAATTAAAAAAAAAAATTGGTCCGTAAACACATTATGCAAATGACAAGCCTGGTTTTTACTGTACTGTAATAAAACGTTACATTCGCTGGCCACCCTGTTGCTGGTGGGTGACCGTGAAGCTGAGTTATTGTTTTTTCCAACGCCTGTGAAATGACCCATTGCAAAAGGTCCATCAATTGCATGGTTTGCGCGTACTAAAAATAATACGTTTCATAAACTTTTACCAAGTAATATTTAAAAAAAAAGGACCAAACCCTTTATTTTTATATAACAACCAGTCTTCGAATGTACTAATTTTTTAAACTAAGGACGTGCCTAACAGTTCTCTAGTGTAGCAAGGTGCTTCTTCTTATTGATCATGTTTTATTTATCCAGATATTTCAAACAATTCTATTTAGTAAGTATATGTTGCGTGAATGACGGATAAACATTAAATATGTTGATTTTATATATTAGACAAATTTAAAAAAGCAAAACCAACATTTGGTTAGAAATTAAATAATTTCGTATTCATTTGATAGAACTATTTGATAAAACATCTAAGATAAGAATAACTTGATTAATATTTGCCAAAAACTAGTACACAAATTATTGGGTGTAGAACTTTCAGTTTTGATTATTAACAACAAATATAGTAAAGCATTAGAAAAAAAAATTTCAAGTTTTAATCTGAAGAGGTACGATTCGATATAGTTATGTTATAAAGCAGTATAGAAATGCTATTTCATAAAGTCTATACGCGCGGCGCTACAGATGCAGTGTGCACTTTTATGAACCAGATACAATTTCCTCGAGAAGAGTTATAATATCAAACTTATTAAAGATACATTAAAATTTTAGTTTTCTGATTAATTCATAAAAAAAAAATAACAATCTTAAAGCCTGAAGAGACTTTAGATTCAGAAAGCTAAAATAAGCGAATCCATCTTAATATTGCTGTTATTATGATATCTCCCTACAATACGTTGGTAGACGTTACTAGGATTTCTCGTTAATCTTAGTAAAGATATTCCAGTGAACAACAGAATAGCTTACAAAGATGGAATGTGATTGGGTGACTCATTGTTATGCCCAGGATCATCTAAATTTTAGGCCAAACCATATTGTTTAATCTACCTTATTACAGTAAAATCTCAAAAGACGCCAAGAGTATTTCATATATATTCTGCTAATTAAAGAAGCTAAAAAATGGAACTTTGGTGACAAAAACCTTATTCGACGGCTTATCGCTTATCCAAAGACACGTTAGTATATCTAGTGCCGTCTTGAGGGAAAACACATATAAATCTCTATATTCTATTACTACTAAATATTGACATATTAGAATATTTTATGTTGACTAAAATAACTATAAGATATTCACAGTAGTTTTAGTACATGTAAGATTTTATAAGATTCTTCAAGTTAAGAAAACTAAAATAATATAGTATACGGTATTTAATCAAGCTACTTCACAATACAGAATAATAATATATTAATTAAATATCTGGATAAGTTTAAAGAAGAAAAAAACTAAGAAAATAATGACAAAATGACTTCCGGTACATTACTGTGTATAGACACTATTACTAATAACTTAACAAAATACCCACTAACGATATAACATTAAATACATAATATATTGTAAACAATGTAAGTATAAAAATCACTTATCTTGCCAGCTGTCTGATACAGATTACGTCAAAAGTAGTCATTAAAAAAAATTAAATTTAAATATAAATCCATATCTATAACGAAATAAAACGGACAGAAGCGTCAACAGAAACTTCTAGAGTTTGGTCATATTCACAACCTTAAAAATCATTAAATGTCTTATGATAAAATATAATAGTAAAAGAACGATTTCAAATTCTTAAATATATTTGTAACAATCTTATTTCACACATTAATGATCAATATTATAATTTTATAACTTAAGTATAGCTTGTGATAGTTTGTCAAATCCAAATAAATGAATATTTAATAGAATCTTAACTAAATTAAAAATATTATTGAATCATGATTTAACTAATTATCGGTATTGAAAATAAATTATGTGTTGCGAGAGTAGAACATGTCCTTTATGATAATTTTACAATATGATACATAAGTTTAATTTATATAATCGATTCTTGCATTACCACCATTATTATATTATTATAAGAGCAAAGACAAATAATGAGTTTTATATACCAAGACAATAAAAACTTACTTTAAGTTTATAGAATACTCTTTTTTCTTAACAGCTGATTTTATTTTATGCTAGTAGTTTTACTTACAATTAAATAAATAATTTAGTAAGGGTCTTCAAGTTTTCTACAGTGATCAGTGGAAGTGATTAATTGAATTGTCTTCATAAAAGATAATGGTATTCTTAAAGTTGTTTCGGCAGTCGTTAGCGTCAATAAAATTCACGAGACCAGTTATTTATCTCTCATTTTAAAGTGAAGAATATTAATAAGAGCATCTTAATATTAACCCCCGATTCAAAAAGATGGGTGTTATAAGTTTGACCTCTCAATTTGTGTATCTGTGTGTCTGTCTGTGGCAATGTAGAAGCCAAACGCGTGGACGGATTTGAATGCGGTTTTTTTAAATCAAAAGTCTGGTTGAGATGGTTCGTGGCTATGTTTGGTCGAAATAAAAACAGTCGTCTCCAAGATATTGAGGTTATATTGATCCGGGTGAAAGGTCCTTACGCAATATTGATAGAAATACTTAAGCAGGTGAAACTTTGTGTGTCCGTGGGTTCATTTGGTACCATAATTAAACAGGATATTTAAAGTTATGTTCATGTATTGGTTCATAAACATAACTTTAAAAACAGAAAAATAAAAAAAATAAATTTAAAAAACCCCTGATACAAAAAGACCTCTAAAAAGAATAAAAATAATATTATTCTGTACTTATAGAAGTCGTTACGTAGGGGGATCTTTATACATATGTTGATTATGGTGTCTTTTTTACGAAATTTATAAAGGGAGTTTTTAAATTTTATTGTTTTTGTGCTGTTTCAAGTTAAGTTATTGGTTTCTATTATCTAAATTAACCTACAAATACACAAATTTTCAATTTTTAAGTATTTACTATCAATATTGCATGAGAACCTTTAAGTAGCACGAATATAAGCTCAATATCTTAGAGATGACTGCTTTTATTTAGACCAAGCATAGCTAAGAACCATCTCGGTAAACCAGGCTTTTTATTCAATATAACCGCAATCAAATCCGTCCACTCGTTTAGCTGCTACGTTGCCACATACAGATACGCAGATACACCCATAAACAGATACACAGACACACAGATACACAGTTCAAACTTATAACACCCCTCTTTTTGGGACGGGGGTTAAAAAATAATATTATTTTTGTAGGACATGCACATCTACGGCTTATCGAAGTATAGTACAATGGGAATACAGAATTATTAAAGGGAGTTAATAAATGCTTGAAAAACGTTTATTTCCGCTTAGATTTATTTTCTCCGAAAAAGTTACAATGTTGCACGTCTGTCACTATTAATTAATTAGCAAAATGTAATTATTCTTCGTTCTGAAATTTAATAATAAAACAATAAACCATAAGATGTCGTACAAAGACCGTCATCGTTAATCATCCTTATATCAGTTCGCCATGCGTATGTCATTCAGCTTTGTTTATTTTGCGACTTATCAAATCTATCCACTAATGTTAAATGATCAATACTCGTAAAAGGTAAATATGTATATTATATACCAAAAAAGTCGCTTTTTAATACTAACTCGTCTGAAGTGCGATTTGTTGCATTTGAATAGGAATTCCAAATTCATATTAATTTTATATTATAGCTATGAAATTTCTGAAAAAAAAAACTCGTTCGTTTGGTATTCGATTTTTCTTCAGATGTTGCTATCTATCCCAGAATAAGCCATAAGTATATCCAAAATGTTGATAATTGAATTTAAAAAGTATTCATTGAGTTTCTTGACGGTTCTTCTTCAGGAACTTAACATCAGAACTGTCTCATAAGTTCAATATGAGTATTTGAAATAACTTTGAATTATATTTTAAGCTATTGCATATCTTTCATCGCAGGCTTTGAGGGCGGCGACCGAATCGAAAATTTCGGTATCGAAAAAAACATAACAAAACAGTATTTTTGTTGTTTACCTATGTGTACGTATCATTTAAAATAGCGTTAAGCGCCAAGTTGATAATATGCATTATGATCTTAATTGCTCATCAATTAAGGTTTAGTTTAGAATAAATATTTTACTTGTACAAAGGTATTTTTTTCAACAAGCCTTCTCATTTTAATGACTTTCTGTTATTTTGTTACAAAAGACCCCGAGTACAAGTATTTAACAATCGTAATTGAACTTTATTCTAGAGAATCAAGGTTGAAAACATTTTTAGCTGTTAATATTATTAACCTTTTTATGATATAACATAGCACTGATAACTTCTCATTTTAAATAGGACTATATAGGATAGGGTTCTAAATATTAATAGGACGATAAAATATCGGTGTATCGATATTATTACTTAGAAATATCGATATTTATTACAAATAAATTTTTGAACAATATATCGATAGTTTGATATTGAATGCAAATATCGTAGTCGATATTTATTTCAAATAAGTTTTCGTTTTTTGAGTTCACTCCTTAAGAATTGATTTTGATATAAGGCGCCCGGTGTGACAAAATGTGAGGTGTAAAACCTACTGAACGAGTGACCTCGTTACGTTTTTGGTGCGCTACTACCTAATTTGGTTCTCAGTGTCTTATTGTTATAAACATCAATAATCAATATTGTTATTGTGATGTTATAATCTGTATCATTATATTTTGCTAAAGTGAAATGCAAGTATTTTGGAATAAACTATGGCAGAAAGGGGTATTGATAATATTGCCGCAACATCTAACAAACAAGTACCTTTATAAGGTATCAATCTTTTTCAGTTAATTAAGATTTTTTGCGTCTGTTTAGATAATCGTACTTAAGGAGTAAACTCCAGTCGTGCGTCGGAGTTGACACATAAGATTATTTTTTCTTGGAAAACTATTTAATCTATACAAAATCAACAATTGTAAACTAAGGATACTGTACATTATTTACACCTCTAAACTCATTATATATACCTCTGAAGTGTAATTTATATAAATGACGCTATGGAGTATCCACTTTATAGAAGCTGATAATATCGTCTTTGTCTTGTTAAATGCGTGGCAAATTATATTATATTGGTATCACTGTTAACATTGAGCGAAATGAAAAAGAGAAGTTATAAAAAATTTCTATCTTATCGTAGCGGTTAAAGCTAACTTATGAATAAGTTAGCTTTTACTAGATTTTGAATGATTAAATGTGAACATTAAATCATTTAAAAATCTAGTTCCATAGAAATACTTCAGTACCAAAATCATTTCTACCATTATATGGTATTAATGTATGTATGTATGGTATGTATTTTAAAAAGTTGATACAAGAAGTGTTTCATCCAACTTATGGTGGAAAAAATATAAAATCAGCGGAAATACAACTAATTTAACAACTCACTTAAAAAATAAAAACCATCTTGCATGTCTAGCATGACTTACAATAATTGTTTTAAATAAAGCCGATATATCGAAATATCGATTTTTTTTTAAATTCCCCACCCCGATATTAATATATTTAACAATATCAATACCTCGAAAACCCGAATTTTTGAAAATATGATCGTGCCTATTATTGAGTAATTTATTCACTAAAAGAAAAAAATATTTTTAAAGGTCACCACGCACACGCAAGTTACACAACTTGAGTTAACATCAACGAAACAAACTTGAATCAATATCAAAGAAAAGAAAATATTGCTTAAAAAAATAAATACCTATAATTTAATAAATTGATAAAAAAATCTATGCAAAAGCTTTCCCGTGGTAGTCCGGGGACTGTGAAGCACGTTTTTTTTTTTATTTTCACAAAAGATCTATCGTGGCACCAACGTAACCCAGATGACAAGCAGTATTATGACAAGCACTTATGTGGAGGAGGTAATGCAAGTGAAGGCTCAGTGCGTTTCTAAATACATCGAGTTCGCTGTAGAAACTTTTATCACACCAATAATTTGGATCTTGGTAGATTCCAAATTTTGAAGAAAGATAAGTGAAGTTATGGTTATGGTTATGGTTACCAAATTTTAACGAAAGATAAGTGAAGTTATGGTGATTCTGTGATAAATAAGTAATTAGCTGGCTAAATGATTATTGCAGAGGTAGGTATATAGTGAAACACTGCAAAATGTTTTATAAATAGACTGGCTGCCGCATAATGAGAAGTTGATGAACGCATCTAGTTCATCGTCGAAAATTAGCTTGTTCTAACAAGCACTCTACCAAACATAAATTTATATATTTTATTTAAAATTAAAAAAACAATTAATTAATTAACGACGAACGAAACTTGTGTAATTGGCTTCAATGTGATCTCCCTGATTCTTTTTCTCCTAAAGCACTGAACCGATTGTCATAGGGTTTTTATTTGATAGCAACATTATCATCGATGAACAAAAAAATTTTGTGATCCGTCATGTGTATTTGAGGAATATATTCACCGAAAAACTAAATTTCTCAATATCTACGAATAAAGTCATTGGATCTGCGTGCTCAACTAACAGTCAGTATGGCTGTCAACTAGTATATTGCATTAATTGCTCGACAATAACGAAGATAAAAAGTAAAACGTACAAGATTACATACAATTATAATATGTACAAACTATTCTCGTAAATTATATTATAATTTAAGTTATTTTCATGACTTGCAGCGTGATTTTCGTGATTTTGTTACTACTAACTATACAAAAATGTTTTATGAATTGTTACAAATTTAAGATTTTCTACTAATAGCAAAGCTTCCCTGAGGTATTTGATTACTGTATGATTCAGATAAAAAAATTAAACACTGTTATGTTCGCAATCACAGGATATAGGACAACAAACCGGTATAAGACAAATAAGTGCAAGTTGGAATAACACAAGCATTTGCTCATTGGTATTGTACAGGGTTGTTAGCAGTTAAAAGATTTGTCAAAACGTTGTTACAATATCAATAACTTTTTTTCAAGTTTTAGGTGATTTAATGTTTTTTCTGACGATTTCTAATATTTCGTTCATATTTTTTTGATATTTATCATTCTTATTGCATCACAAATATGGACATTTTTTCTATTTCATTGTACTTATTATTCAATATATGTGATAATATTAACATTGCTCTACGCTGATAATAATAACCTAAATAATATATTACCATACGAGGTGCATTTGGAGTCTTACAAAACGATTAGGAAACATAATTTATTTCTCTCACCGTCTTTAACAGTCATTGAACATTTGCACCTTAGCAAACAAATATCTGACGGTCAACATAAAACTTAAATGTCTAATTACTGTTTTAATTTATGTATCCCATGAAGTGAACATTATTTCATCCTTATGTTGCTTCACACCTTACCTTCCTAATGTCTGTTAAAACTCCTTTTAGCAACCCTATTATCATTTTCTCGCCTATTTCGAGCAGCGTTTAAGCTTATGTTCATGAACGATTGTCATTATGAGCTTGTTTTGTTCTTGCTTCAGTTAATTAAATTTTCGTTACTACGAATATTTATTATCATAGTTAATAAAACGTGTTAATTTTTTTAATGATTTCTTTTATAAATGACATTAAATGAAGTTAAAAAATAAACATTTTATTAATATGTGAAATTAAAATTTCTTAAAGTAAGCAACTAAAAACAAACCTTAAATAGGTCATAAATCATTGTAAATAAACAAAAAACGCTAAAAATAAAAACAAGGAACATCACAAGCTCATATTACCTTTTAATTGACTGAAAATGTTAGTAAACCGTTTATCAATTAATGTATTTCTTTTTTTACAGCTATAACAAATTTAAAAAATTAAACAAGAAATGTTTATGTATTAACGAATGCTACAATATTGCCGAATATTTAGAGCATGATGCAACGATTGCTACCAAAATACTTCAATATTTATGCAAAATTTGACTTCTTATACGTTTTTATAATAATCTCCCCAGTGAAGCCTTAAATATGTCACTAACAAAAAAACTTTTAAAACTGTAAAAGACCACATTAATGACGATATGATTTGGCAATTTAATGAAATTTAGCAATTATCTCGGCAACTGCGCAATATATTTAACATATGATTACTCTTATTTTACATTACTCTTATTTTAGCTCACAGAGCTCTCTTAGAAATTACCTATAACTTGCGGTCGCTATGGGGGACTTCTCTCTTAATTATTAACGTTTAGTGCAACAAAAAGGTACTGGGTGATATAAGAATTAAATACTAATAGAGCGAAGTTGACATTTCTGCGTGAATCGTGATTTCCTTAACTCCATCACTAATAGGTGTTTGTAATAAAAATATAATTAGATATTAGATTTATTTATTAATTTGTAATCTATCCTTATTTACTCTAACTAATTTCTCTTCTAATTTATAATACTTCTAATCATGGGCGTATCGAGGGGGCGCAGGGGGGGGGCAGCTGCCCCCCCCCCCCCCCCCCCCCCCGACATCGTATACCCCTCTACTACCTTCTATTGTAAATTAAAATTTGTATTTTACATTCAAAAATAAAACCAATTAAGTTTTAAAAATTTAAGGTTTAGAAATGCTTTCTCAGGAAGGTTAGTCGAAGACGAGAAAAGTAGCTTTTCTGTTGTTATAGATCTATGTATTACAAACATGTATCAACATCTATGTACAACAATACAATTCTCCAGTAAAACTTTTAGCAAACACTTTAAAGTCTAAAATATTCATTGGAAGCAAGATTCCACCAGTGTTTGCTCTTTCATTGTTAAACTATGCTCAGAAAGTTAAAATTATAGCTCCAAAATTACAAAAATATATCAATGAAATCTGGTTTGATAGAAATGATACTGGTCGAGAGAAAGGGTCTTCACACAAATATTTAATGTACGTTTTAAAATTTATTTCGATTACATAGAAATGATAATCTGAGTCCTACAAATATGTATGTTTTCCATGTTATATTTACTTAAGTATGGCAATAAATAGAGAACGAAAACAAAAGCTATTGAAATTATTTGTGTTGAAATTATGGGTGTTATAGACGAACACATCTCCCTTACCCTTAATTTCAAGACAAAGAATTTACTTATATAGAGAATACACAAATTCATCACGGCGAGTTTGTTTGTCATGACATGACATGAAAAAACATTGTCATGTAAATAAATCTTTTTTTTTATGTAGCATATCTAAAATACTAATTAAATATTATATTATCAAATAAATTTTTGACTTTTTTCCAAGATGTTGACTTTGAAACGTAATGATACAGCCAAAGAATTCAAGATAAATTTGTATATTTATATTTAAATTGTATATGTATATGTGTATGTATATTGCATATTGCATATTGCATATTGCATATTGCATATTGCATATTGCATATTGCATATTGCATATTGCATATTGCATATTGCATATTGCATATTGCATATTGCATATTGCATATTGCATATTGCATATTGCATATTGCATATTGCATATTGCATATTGCATATTGCATATTGCATATTGCATATTGCATATTGCATATTGCATATTGCATATTGCATATTGCATATTGTATTTATTATATTTTATATATTGTTATTATTATTGTTAGGTAAATAAAAATATTTATCAGACATAAAATGGTGAATTGTGAGTTTCGCAATTCATGTTTTCTGTCTTTAAATTGTGATTGAATTCTGATATTACTTTCCTTACCCTTCATTTTATGAATCGTCATTATAATTTCCGAAAGGAAAGCCCTGAAGTTCCTTCTTAATTTGACACTTGTAGTTCCCATGTCAAAGTCATGTCAAAGTTATGTACAAGTATCAAATTATAAAAGTTGGTAATGTTTTTAAGTGTTAGCTTATTACTAAATAATTTATTTAAATAAATTTCTCTTAAGGAAACTTTATTAAGAAATGTTATTCATAGCAAATCCTGTCTTCGATATGTATACCAAGCTAGGGATATAGAATAAATAAGAGTACGTGCGTTGATTAGAAAACCAACTTTATAAACCGGAATATTATTGAAGATTATTGAAGGAAAAATTGATGTCTTCCTTTAGACATTATTTAAAATAAACTTCCTTTAGATGGTATTTAATTGATAGCCCGGAGAAACAGGATGATGTTGGAAAGACAGTAGTCGCTGGAAAAATAGCTGACGGCTGGGAAGACGACAGACTGCTGGAAAGACAGCCGAGGGCGATGGCCTAGGAAGCCAAGCCCAGAAACGTCGTCAAAGCTAAAAGTCCAAATAAGAAAAATACCCCAGGGCCAGTTCGAGAGGGGGGGTGGAAGAACGGTCCACCGGTTGACAATAACGGCGAAAACGGCGCGAAAACGGAAATGCCTTATGTGCGGAAAAAATAACAAAAGACGAGCCTGGTTTATTAAAACACATAATGGTGGTGAAGTGCGGCAACCGTCGGTAAGATCTTCAGTTTTCTCTACGGATAGAGTTTATAAGGGATACATCTCATGGTGAGCCGTTGAATGAAAACTACCAGGAGTCATTGACCATCCGGACGAGTTTTAGCATTCCTAACATTAAACAATCGACCTGGAAAGTACATGACTAAAATATAGCGGCCCTGTTAGAGCAGTCCTGTTAGAGAAGTCGGGCTTAAATCAGGTACTCAATGCGCAAGTAGAAACTTTCCAAAATACTATATATGACCACTTTAATGATCACTCTCCACCTACGAACCGTTACGCTCACAAAAATAAAGAAAACGGTTTTAAATTGAAAATGAGGAGGAAAAAAAGAGATCTTATTAAGAAACTTCGTAGAACCAAAGACTTAGGCGATAATTGACTAAGTCACCAGCTGTCTAGGGCATTGAGATCCAATCTTATACTAATTCAAGGTATATCAAATCAAAAAACAAGAAATCGCGATAGCTTTGATCAGGTAAAACATGAAGTAGACTTTGATAAAAATCCTTTTTAATATACAAAAAACATTTTCAAATATGAAAAAGGTAAGCTTCTCTTTAGCAAAGAGCAAATTCACGACCATTTAAAAGCACATACGAAGTGACAGAAAATCAAAGACTATATGGGGTTCCAAATGAACATAAACCTGAGACTCTGGAAGAAATCAATACAATAATTAAAATGAAACCAACTAAGTCAGCACCAGATCCGGATAGTATCCTTTATATAGTTTACAAAAAAATTCCGTCGCTCCAACATCATCAATCATCTTTTAAATATGTTCGGTAAAATCTGGTCAAGAAAGCAAATACTGGTATCATTCGGAAAAGCCCTTTTTGTCCTCATTCCGAAAAACGTCAATAATCCTAAGGATACTAGACCGAAAGCCCTAACAGATACAATTTCAATTTTTTTTTTTTTATTATTTACAAATAAAAATGACGCAATTCATGATTAATAATCACTTTTTCAGGCCTGATCACTAGAAAGGGTTTTTGCCCAGGTCTTTTTTATAAAAATATTTTTTTTTATAGTTTTTTAATTTTGTAAGTTTTTAAAATAAAAAATAGTAATTAAGTAAAATGGTTTTAATAAACTGTCTTTTCTGTAACAGTACATAAACAGAAAATTAGTTATCTAGACACTAATAGAACAATGTATAATATTAGCTTACTAATACCAGATACTAAACTATCGATACTAATCGTTAAGAAAATAATAACATATAACTTTAATTTAATATTTGTTATAAGAACTATTTGCTATGTACATGTAATATAGCTTTGGTATTGTAACAGCGAGTAAACAATTCTAAGTGCGCATAGCAGTGATTGTCTATCAACTAAACCATCAACTGTCTGACTGGTGTTAGATTCAATATTATTTATATCTGCTATGAACAAATCATTGCCCGCAATTTTGTACGTCATTACACTAAACTTAATTACGTTTTTACAATATTGATTATAAATTTTGATGCTTTCAAAACTAATTTGAAATAATAAAACTTTTTTTTTCAGGAAGTTATCCAGCAAAAAACATCAAGGTTATTAGTTAAATTGATTGCCCTTAAAATTGCTTTTCCTTTAAGTTTCGTTGATATATCTGCTATATCAATATTTTAGGTACGTATTAGCATGTAAGGACGTATATCTATCACTGGTAGTATTAATAATAGTAGGTATACTTATACAACTCTGCTAATTTCTCTCTCGCTAAATGTTTCTATTTTCCATTATCGTCAGATATTACGATAGTATGTTGTTTTTTTTATAGAAAATGTATCGCAAGAATATAAGCGCCCTGGGATTTTAAAAGTTGTTTTTAACAGTCATCTGAGAATCGATCAAGAAACAAATTTAAATCGATATCTATGTATATCGAGAAGCCATATAGTTTTTATTATTAAGTATATTGAACAACAATAGTAGTAAAACATATATGAATAACCTTTGAAGTTTATTTCAAATTCACATCGCAGCTACATCTTGTTACTAATTCCGTTTGATAAACTATTTTGCTCCGATTACACTGCACTTTGTATAGAATATTCGATGATCGCAATTATCTGTATCAAGGTTTGTAAATTGGCGAACGATTGTGTTAAATGTACCTACATAGAAGATAAACCTTTATTGTTTCTAATTTTAATTTCAGGTACTACTTAGTGAAATTTGACTTTATTCTCTTGAATTTAAGTTTAATATGAAACGTAGATAAATTAATTATTTCATTATAAGATATACACCATTATGGTAAAAATTTAATTGAAAATCAAATCTAAAGTAAAATGATTATTACATATGTACAATTTTATTAAATCGTTCTATCGATTTTGCAGACACAAAAAAATCTTTATGGACACAAATGTATTCTCTGAGTATCTTAATAGTTGATATGTATCTATATATTTTTACAATACACACTTTAATATTTTTTTTTTATTGTTTACCAATAATAATTCGGGTTCGATTCCCGGCGGAGAAAGGCATTTATGTGATGAGCATAGATGTCTGTGTTTCTGGGTTTGGTCGTTTATTAAATATATTCTCAGTATTTATATGTGTATTTCTATGTATTTGTATCGTTGTCTAACACCCTTAACACAAGCAAATAATTTGCTTACTTAGGGGTTAGATCAATGTGTGTAATTTGTCCTGATATTATTATTATTATTATTATTATAATAAAAAGGTTTATTTTGAAAATTATTGAAGTGAAACTTCTTTATCGGGGTTGGAAAAAAATTTAGTGTTAACATTTTTTCGTTACGGTGACATTTTTCCGATACGCGCCAGCTTTTTTCGTATAGCTTCATCTCTTTTACACCATGTTGCTATGGATATACTAAATAATCAAAATGACAAGTATTTGGATTATAAAACACAATTTACATTAACCAAAAATAAAATTATCGGATTAGAGTTTTATAATTAAATAATGAATTGTAATTACATACTGGATAATACGATTTTATGGACTTGGTATTGAAACTAATAAATAAATTAAGATTATAACATGAAGAAGAAATTATAAAATATAATTTATAATATTTTTAAAATACATTGATTGTCTGAAATAGAAGAAGAAAGAATGAAAAGAAATACGAGTTTTGGCTGAGAAATGGAGCATTGGGGTCCTGATCTTTACAAGGTCTGTTTTGCTATACCTAGAATGAACAACAACTCGAAACAGCAGAAACCATGATGAAGAATAATTTTATTTGTGATATAGGGGCCTACCATGAACTCTTAAAAACTGTCATAGTTTTAAAACGTTTCGTAGCAATATTACAATAATATTACTTTGATTCGTACCATGAACTTTATAAATCAATATTGTTTTATTCCTGCTTAGTGACGTAGACGTGACGTAAATGTACGAATGCTTTTCTATTCCTGCAATAGGAGGAAAAGAGACATCACTTTTATTTCGTATAGCTTCATCTCTTTTACACTATATTGCTATGGTAATAATAAATAATTAAAATGACAGGAATGTGGATTTAAAAACAAACAAACCAAAAATAAAATTATCGGATTAGACTTTTATAATTAAATAATGAATTGTGATTATATACTGGAGAATACGATTTTATGGACTTGCTATTGAAGCTAATAAATAAATTAAGATTATAACATGAAGAAGAAATTATGAAATATAATTTATAATATTTATAAAATACTTTGATTGTCTGAAATAGAAGAAGTAAGAATGAAAAGAAATAAGAGTTTTGGCTGAGAAATGGAGCATTGGGGTCCTGATCTTTACAAGGTCTGTTTTGCTATACCTAGGACGAACAAAAACTCGAAACAGCAGAAACAATTATGAAGAATAATTTTATTTGTGATATAGTGATGATCCAACATGTTAAGAAGTCTAAAGTTATTATTTTTAAAGTGAATTGTGTACATTTGTCTGTTTTTTTATGGTACTTATGTGTTTCTTTTATGAGAATATTATACGTCAGAAACAGTCGATTTACTTCTTACGTTTTAATTAATTAATATTAATGAAAATTATGACGTTTTTCTGTTACGCGTCATCTTTATTTCTAAGTCACATTTTTCCGTTACGCGCCATATTTGAAATCAAACTTTTTTATCGACGGATGGCAGAAATTTTATAGCAATGTCAAAAAATTGTAACGTTTTTCTGTTACGCGCCATCTTTATTTTTGCTTAAACTTTATCTAATTTAACTTAATTAGCCATTCCTGTAAAGTTGTAATTAGTGAATCATTTTTCAAAAAAAATATTTTTGTTTATTTATTTATTTAGTCTTTATTGCCTAAAAAATAGTACAATACCGCCTATTGTTAATGCTTAAATTACTTAATGCTTAAAAGCATTCTCTACCAGTCAACCTGAGAATACAGTGCAAACATAGAGTAAGGCGCTTAAAATATAAAACATGAATACAGGAAAAAGCAATTAATAAAACAACATTACAATAGATAAAATAAATTATGTCATAAAGAAGTTTCACTTCTTACATGTGTACACTAATACACACACACATATTTTATTTATTTATTTATTTAATTCTTTATTGCAAAATATACAATAAAGAACAAAAGGCGGGCTTAATGCCACAAAGACATTCTCTACCAACCAACCTTACGATGTACGGGAGAGGATGTTGGTAGGCGTGCAAAACATAAAAAGTAAAAGAAAAAAAATATATATAAGACTATCTGTATATCTTAATCTACATATAATAATGCATAACAATAATAAGATAATAATATATACGACATATAATACATAGGACTATAATTAAAGAGTTCAAAACTCGCATGTGTGACATATTCATAGTAATATAAATATAAAAGTTATATATGTTTTCGCACATTCATCAATTTACTTTTATGCTCTTATGAGTCCATTGGTATCACACTGTGATAAGCCTTCAATGTGCGAAAGAAAACCGCTATATTTTTTATTGCGTAATATCCCGCTCGTAAATAGTCTGAGAATTTTCATTCTGTAATGCAATTGAATGAAACTTTAGACGCTTAATAGGAAATTATTTGCGTAATATTACTTCATATTCAAAGTAAGTAAATTATTTCCAATCGCACATTTTTAATAACATGCTTAATAAATATTTCATACAGTGTGTCTTTTCTTTTGCAAAAAACCTCCTACTTTTTGGTAAACATATTTTTTATTCATTAAAAAAAGCAGTTAATAAGTCCAAAACTTGCTTCAATTTTTAAAAAAATTCTCAAGCAAGCAAGTAATATTTAATTTGAATAACAAAGTTTACTAAACTTCTGGGGAAAATATCCGAAAGTATTTCGTCTTTTTTTCAAGTTACAAAAATATATGTATGAAAATATATGAAAGTTAACATGGCTACATGTTTATAAATATTTTCAAACATTAATTTCGGTAGTGGCATCATTTCATGTTAATTTATACTGCAAAGTCAGAAACATTGGTTAGGATTTTCGAAAGAACCTAATAGATGTCACCACCGTCCCGATAAAGACGATCACATATAGAATGCTTAATTCACCGAGGCGAACAGCGAAACGGTATATCAGTTGGTAGAGCAACGGGACGGTATCCCAGTAGTCGCGGGTTCGAATCCCTGCCCGTATCGGTTTATTTTACATTCTATATTTATTTAAATTTAAGTAAGCATAAAATAGCTATACATGTTTATAGATATTTTCAAACATTAATTTTTAAACATTATTTTCGGAAAAAATCACTCTAATTAGTTATTTATATGCCATATTATACACATAAGCTTATATAGTTTAGTATATTTTTGTTTTTGAAAGATTTCCTTCAATACTTGTCATTTTTTTTTGGTGTACTATTGTAGTTGTCTATTGATACGTATGATACCATTTTTTTTTATTAATTGTTTATCGTGAAAAAACTTCCTTATTCCCATTTTTATCAGATATTGGTAGGCCATAGGTCCGTAAGATATTAGCTATATCTGTTTGCCAAGTCACCTTTGAAGATTTTTTAGTTTCTTGAAAATTGAAAAAATATTATTAAAAATAACATTAAATTGAAATCATTAAAAATATTAAATGTCCAGATGCAATTAAACATTAAAAATACGATATAAAGCAACATATTTCGACATGATTGTGCTCAGCTGTGATACCAAGCACCGTTTGTGTATGTGGTAGACCATCTCGTTAGATAGAAATTTATTTTCTTTCCCTGGTGTATTGATAGAAAAAAAATACTAACGATCACTCGGGACATAATACCTTGGCACGGAAACACAACGGCTCACGACCCCCAACACATAAAATTTTAACCCTAAATGATGATTAAAATTGTATAAAATACTTCTATTATTCGTCTTTAGTATATACCTATTTTAGTATTGGGGTGAAACAAACAGCATAGCAAGCCTTCTCTCCCTATTCGGTGTAGTACATAAGTAGTATGAATATAGCAAAACACTTAATTACAAAAAACTAAGATTAATGTTGTTTCGTTAAATAATTCACATTAGTACGTATTACATGATTTAGTAACTGTGCATGATCCAATAAAACAAGATTTCTAGTTTGTTACAAGTTTTTAGTTTAAATTAATGGCTTCGGAGTTTTCACAGAGTGCTTGAGAATAAATTTACATAAACTTCATGACTGAAATAATTAATGGTGTTTCAACATTTTAATGAAACAATACCGACGAGATAAAACGATAAAATAATTTCGTAGTCGCAAACACAAATAATATACTCCAACACAGCGAAGATTAATTATAGCGATGAAGATTATTTAACTTAATTTGGCTCTTTTTAGGACTATATCATAGTTTTACACAGTATTTACTTTTCCTCAATTTCAAATGAAATTAAATTTCTCGAAACTGAACAATAGTTTCAGAAATAATTTCTTTCAAACTATTGATATGAACTAAATTTAAAGTAAAAACTTTTATTAGTATTATATTAAAAATGAATTGTATTGCATTCTATTTGAGGTAAGTATTCTAAGATTCTGTGAATCAAAATTTGAAGTTGAAGTTATAAGTTAAAGTAATAAAAAAAATATACGAAGAACAAGCGAACTTATTTGCCAAGAGCGGCACCTCACAGACACCCCACTGAGCTGCTACCAGTCATCCCGTAATCCGAAATCCGTATTAAAAATAGTATTTAACATTAGCATTAATAGATAATACAGTGTGTAAAATACTTCCGTCTTTAGATAAACATAAATAAAAAAATATATTTGAAGTTTTCGAAATATATTTTCAACCGAGGAAAGCCACTAGATTTTTATCCTCTTGTGACAAATCTTTGTCAGTCTTTTGGGTTTAAATTAAACCGGTATTAAGTTGTTTGGTTAGGACCTCGCTACTCTTCCTGCTTCTACTAACATAACAAGACCGACTTTATATAACGTTTAATCAGTCCGGACTACCAGATAATTAACTTTGTAGTACGTTCTTACAGATAGAGTGGAAAGCTAAAAATCTTTTAAAATATTTTAGATAGAAAATTATAATAACACTTTGTTTTGGAGGAGACTTCTGAAAGCATTGCTTTAATTTTAATTATTTACCAACCTAAAAGTCCCTATCCTTTATTTAATATAAATAAATAAAATCAATTTAAAACATTCGAATAATAATCCTGAAATAAGGAAAAACTTTTTTTTATTACTACAATCTTCTTTTGATAGAAGATAAATTTGCTATCGCCTTCATATCAAATAAATCACTTTCACAAGAAATGCTGATGTTAGTACGTTAGAAATTAAAGAATAATAATATTAATAATTATAATACAGGACAATTAACACACATTAATGTAACTGCTAAGTAATAAAATTATTTGCTTGTGTTAAGGGCTTTACAGCGACATAATAAATACTGAGAATATATTTAATATACGACCAAACCCTGAGAAACATACATCTATCCTCATCACATACATGCCCATCCCTGTTGGGGATCGAACCCGCGCCCCATTGCGTCGCTATACGTTAGGCATCTGCGCTAACCATTCGACCAACAGGGCGGAATGAGATAAGATATAAATCATTTGCCAACAAAAAAAATCTAGATTTTTTTGTAGTGCAGACACGTGAAAATGGGGAATGTCAAAGGTAGTGGTGATGGCTTCTAGATCACCATGAACCAAAATGATGGTAGGGAAGATTTTTTTTATTTTTTTTTCTGGACACATCTATTTGATGCAAGAAAAGTGAAATAAAAATAAAGTCTTTTATTTGTTGGTATAAGTTTTGGCCTGATAAAATAACAATGTTTGTAACAATATCACTAATATTATTATAGGTCTCTGAAATCCACAGCTGTTTAATTTATATAGAGAACTAATACGTTTGAAAACAATAATAATATATAAATAAATATTTTTTAAGTTAACATTTATGTAACGATAAAGAATGTTATAGTAATAGCGTTACCATAACATATTTTTATTATAAATAATTTTATTATGGAGTGAATATGAATATTCTAAAATAACCAGCTTATTTGTATTATTGAGCAGAATAAGGGATTTTCTCAGTTGAATCTTACTATAAATAAAAATTCTTTTGTAGCAGTCTGCGAATAAAAGTACTATTCGATAGGTAAATTCATGTTTTAAGTTTGTAGTCGTCTTTGTTAAATAACCAAAATTAACTATTCTTAAAGACTAAGTGTAAAACAATTTGATCATTGTAACAGATGGTAGTCTAAATCTAATAGGACTCATATACAAATGCCTTAAGTCAAATTGGGACAGATGGATTAACGGTCAAGCGTTAATATTCCTTTAAAAGTTCCGTGGTTTTATTTACCCTAAAAAATTATTTAATGAAATAAATATAAAACCATAAAAACAATAATTTAAATGATCAAATCTCTTGTTGCTTATATTTTAAACAGTTGAGATAATTATATACCATCCCTAATAAGTATGGGGTCAGTCTGTCTGAAGTCATGGCATACAATTGTTCAAGAACATTCAAGGCTTCTTCAGTCGACCTCTTCTTTAATACCAACATTCATACTTAAGGCTCTTTTCGCTACCACCTATTTATTTCTTTATTAAAAGTACTGCACCACAACAGACAATTAATTCTCATCTCTTACATCAAAAGTGCTACTTTCAAACTATCTCTTATTCTTTTTTTTATTGCTATTTTTAAAATAAATAGTAAATAATTATATAAAATACTCTATATTACGAAAACTTAATTATTTAAAAATATAAAAAAAGCAAATTTGTAAACAAAATTAAATCATCATACGACAAGACTTATAATTTTAAATCACTCCATGTTAACATTAATATCTATTAAAAAACATCTTTTATTTATAATACACGTATTTAGAAAGATCCAATCTTCCAAGTTTCAAATCCAATCCAATTTTTCAAATATTTTTTTAACCGCCTTCTTCAAAAAGGAGGAGGTTCTCAATTTGGCCGGTTTTTTTTATTTTTATGTATGTACACCGATTTCTCTGCGGTTTTTAAACTGATTTACGTAATTCTTTTTTTGTTTGACCAATTCGAAACTATTCCGCATTGGTCGAATTGGTTGCGGAATACGACACGAAACGAATACAACACGATACGAATACGACACGAATACGACACGATACGAATACGACACGATACGAATACGACACGAATAGGACACGATACGAATACGACACGATACGACACGATACGAATACGACACGAATACGACACGATACGAATACAACACTTTTGTATACAAATACATGATGGATTGTTTTTTATATAATTCTGTATTTTCTTATTATTATCTATGACACGAATACGACACGACACTACACGATATGACCCAGAAACACAGACATCTATGCTCATCACATAAATGCCTATCTCCGCCGGGAATCGAACTAACCACTCGACCAACGGGGCGGTACTCGACCAACAGGGCGGTATTTTATTTTTTATATAATTCTGTATTTTATTATTATTATCTACGACACGATACGAATACGAATACGATACGAATACGACACGAATGCGACACGATACGAATACGACACGATACGAACACGACACGATATAAATACGATTCGAAACTAATACGACACGATACGAATACGACACGAATACGACACGAATATGACACGATACGAATACTACACGATACGACACGACGCGAATACGACACGATACGAAACGACACGAATACGGCACGAATACGACACGATACGAATAATACACGATACGACACGACGCGAATACGACACGATACGAAACGACGCGAATACGACACGATACGACACGACGCGAATACGACATGACGCGAATACGACACGACGCGAATACGACACGACACAAATACGACACGATACGAATACGACACGAATACGACAGTTTTCGTAATCGAAAACTATGGCAGTTCTCGTAAACGAAAACTATTGTTTTATGTTTGACACTTAATGCTTAACGTTTAATGCTTAACGCTTAATGAATTTTGATTGATATATGATGCTTAATGCAGGACGCTTAATTATTAACAATTATATATTGACGTTTAAAATGTCTTATTCTTGACGCTTAATGCTCTACGCTTAATTACTGACGCTTTATTATTGATGCTTAATTATTAGCAACATAAATTGTCATTGTTTTCGTAAACGAATACTATAGCAGTTTTCGTAACCGAATACTATGACAGTTTTCGTAATCTAAAACTATGACAGTTTTTGTAAACGAATACTATGACAGTTTTCGACATCGAAAACAATGGCAAATTGTGTTATCGAAAACTATGACAGTATTCGTAACCAAAAACTATGGCAGTTTTCGACATCAAAAACTATGGCAGTTTACGTAATCGAAAATTATTGACGCTTAATGCTTTACAATTAATACTTGACGATCAATTATTGATGCTTAATAATTGACGCTTAATAATTGACTTTTAATAATTGACGCTTAATAATTGACGCTTAATGCTTTACGCTTTAAACTTGACGATTAATTATTAACGCTTAATACTTGATGCTTAATTATAGTCGCTAAATGCTTTACGCTTAATACTTGACGATCAATTATCAATTATTGACGCTTAATTATTGACGCTTATTGATTGACGCTTAATTATTGACGCTATATTATAAGAATAAAGCATGAAGCATAAAGCATCAAGCATCAATCAATAAGCGTCAGTGATCAATCAATGAGTGAAAATGACTTTTCCAGTTATTTATTTAAGTATATTAATAAAGCAAAATATAAGTTCCTGGGTTATTCAATATTTGAAATTTTAAGCATAATGCTTGAAGCTTAATGCTTTATCCAAAATACATAATGATTCTTGCTTAACGCTATATGCATACTGCTTAACGTTTTATGTTTGACACTTAATGCTTAACGTTTAATGCTTAACGCTTTATGCTTATTGATTGATATATGATGCTTAATGCTGGAGGCTTAATTATTAACGATTATATATTGACGTTTAAAATGCTTTATTATTGACGCTTAATGTTCTACGCTCAATTATTGACGCTTATTGATTGATTTTTAATGCTTAATGCTTAACACTTAATACTTGACGATCAATTATTGACGCTTAATTATTGACGCTTAATAATTGGCGCTTAATTATTGACGCTTAATTATTTGCCATATTTTTGATGCTTAATTATTAGCAACATAAATTGTCATTGTTTTCGTAAACGAATACTATAGCAGTTTTCGACATCGAAAACTATGGCAGTTTTCGACATCGAAAACTATGGCAGTTTTCGTAAACGAATACTATGACAGTTTTCGTAATCTAAAACTGTGACAGTTTTCGTTAACAAATACTATGACAGTTATCGACATCGAAAACTTTGACAGTTTTTGTAATCGAAAACTATAACAGTTTTCGTAATCGAAAACTTTAACAGTTTTTCACATGATTTGTCCAGTTATTTATTTAAGTATGTTAATAAAGCAAAATTTATACAAACACATCAAAACTGTACTAAAGGAGATAATATTACAAAATATTCTCAGCGCTATTTTTTATTTTAGTAACCATTATTTATCCACCAGAATGAGGTAGGCTGACCTTTCAAATAATAATTAAGCATCAATAACAAAGCGTCAATAATGAAGCGTCAATCAAAAAGCGTCAATAATTAAGCGTCAATCAATAAGCGTCAATAATTAAGCATCAATAATTAAGCGTCAATAATTAAGCGTCAAAAATTAAGCGTCAATCAATAAGCGTCAATCAATAAGCGTCAATCAATAAGCGTCAATCAATAAGCGTCAATAATTAAGCATCAATCAATAAGCGTCAATAATTAAACGTCAAAAATTAAGCCTCAATAATTAAGCGTCAATCAATAAGCGTCCATAATTAAGCGTCAAAAATTAAGCGTCAATCAATAAGCGTCAATCAATAAGCGTCAATAATTAAGCGTCAATAATTGAACGTCAAGTATTAGGCGTAAAGCATTTAGCGACTATAATTAAGCATCAAGTATTAAGCGTTAATAATTAATCGTCAAGTTTAAAACGTAAAGCATTAAGCGTCAATTAATAAGCGTCAATTATTAAGCGTCAATAATTGATCGTCAAATATTAATTGTAAAGCATTAAGCGTCAATAATTTTTGATTACGAACACTGCCATAGTTTTCGATGTCGAAAACTAAAATAGTATGTGGTTACGAATACTGTCATAGTTTTCGATAACGCAATTTGCTATTCTTTTCGATGTCGAAAACTGTCATAGTATTCGTTTACAAAAACTGCCATAGTTTTCGATGTCGAAAACTGTCATAGTATTCGTTTACGAAAACTGCCATAGTTTTTGATGTCGAAAACTGCTATAGTATTCGTTTACGAAAACAATGACAATTTATGTTGCTAATAATTAAGCATCAATAATATAGCTTCAATAATTAAGCGTCAATAATTAAGCGTCAATAATTAAGCGTTAATAATTAAGCATGAAGCATTAAGCATCAAGGATCAATCAATAAGCGTCAGTAATCAATCAATGAGCGAAAACGATTTTTCCAGTTATTTATTTAAGTATATTAATAAAGCAAAATATAAAAGTTCCTGGGTAATTCAATATTTGTAATTTTACTTTAAGCATAATGCTTTATCCAAAATACATAATGATTCATGCTTAATGCTATATGCATACTGCTTGACGTTTTATGTTTGACACTTAATGCTTAACGTTTAATGCTTAACGCTTAATGCTTAATGCTTATTGATTGATATATGATGCTTAATGCTGGACGCTTAATTATTAACGATTATATATTGACGTTTAAAATGCTTTATTCTTGACCTTTAATGCTCTACGCTTAATTATTGAAGATTATTGATTGATGTTTGATGCTTTATGCTTAACGCTTAATGCTTAACACTTCATACTTGACGATCAATTATTGACGCTTAATTATTGACGCTATATTATAATAATTAAGCATGAAGCATTAAGCATCAAGCATCAATCAATAAGCGTCAGTAATCAATCAATTAGTGAAAATGATTTTTCCAGTTATTTATTTAAGTATATTAATAAAGCAAAATATAAAAGTTCCTGGGTTATTCAATATTTGAAATTTTACTTTAAGCATAATGCTTGAAGCTTAATGCTTTATCCAAAATACATAACGATTCATGCTTAACGTTTAATGCTTAACGCTTAATGCTTAATGCTTATTGATATATATATGATGCTTAATGCTGGACGCTTAATTATTAACGATTATATATTGACGTTTAAAATGCTTTATTCTTGACGTTTAATGCTCTACGCTTAATTATTGACGCTTATTGATTGATGTTTAATGCTTAATGCTTGACGCTTAATGCTTAACACTTCATACTTGACGATCAATTATTGACGCTTAATTATTGACGCTATATTATAATAATTAAGCATGAATCATTAAGCATCAAGCATCAATCAATAAGCGTCAGTAATCAATCAATGAGTGAAAATGATTTTTCCAGTTATTTATTTGAGTATATTAATAAAGCAAAATATAAAAGTTCCTGGGTTATTCAATATTTGAAATTTTAAGCATAATGCTTGAAGCTTAATGCTTTATCCAAAATACATAATGATTCATGCTTAACGCTATATGCATACTGCTTGACGTTTTATGTTCGACACTAAATGCTTAACGTTTAATGCTTAACGCTTTATGCTTATTGATTGATATATGATGCTTAATGCTGGAGGTTTAATTATTAACGATTATATATTGACCTTTAAAATGCTTTATTCTTGACGCTTAATGTTCTACGCTCAATTATTGACGCTTATTGATTGATTTTTATGCATGATGCTTAACACTTAATACTTGACGATCAATTATTGACGCTTAATTATTGACGCTTAATAATTGACGCTTAATTATTGAAGCTTAATTATTGACGCTATATTTTTGATGTTTTATTATTAGCAACATAAATTGTAATTGTTTTCGTAAACGAATACTATAGCAGTTTTCGACATCGAAAACTATGGCAGTTTTCGTAAACGAATACTATGACAGTTTTCGACATCGTAAACTTTGACAGTTTTTGTAATCGAAAACTATAACAGTTTTTCACATGATTTGTGTATGTTAATAAAGCAAAATTTATACAAACACATCAAAACTGTACTAAAGGAGGTAATATTACAAAATATTCTCAGCGCTTTTTTTTTATTTTAGTAACCTTTATTTATCCACCAGAATGAGGTAGGCTGACCTTTCAAATAATAATTAAGCATCAATAATAAAGCTTCAATAATTAAGCGTCAATCAAAAAGTGTCAATAATTAAGCGTCAATCAATAAGCGTCAATATTTAAGCGTTAATAATTGATCGTCAAGTATTAATTGTAAAGCTTAATGCTTTAAGCAATTAAGCGTCAATAATTTTCGATTACGAAAACTGCCATAGTTTTTGATGTTGAAAATTGCCCTAGTTTTTGGTTACGAAAACTGCCATAGTTTTCGTTTACAAAAACTGTCATAGTTTTCGTTCACGAAAACTGCTATAGTTTTAGATTACGAAAACTGTCATAGTTTTAGAATACGAAAACTATCATAGTATTCGATTACGTAAACTGTCATAGTTTTCGAAGTCAAAAACTGCCATAGTTTTCGTTAACGAAAACTGTTATAGTTTTAGTCATATCGTGTCGTATTCGCATCGTGTCGTATCGCGTCGTATTCGTATCGTGTCGTATTCGTATCGTCTCGTATTCGTATCGTGTCGCATTCGTGTCGTATTCGTATCGTGTCGTAGATAATAATAAGACAATACAGAATTATATAAAAAACAATCCATCATGTATTTGTATACAAAAGTGTTGTATTCGTATCGTGTCGTATTCATATCGTGTCGTATTCGTATAATAATTATAATTATAATAATAATAATAATTTTGTATATATATAACATAAACATTTAAATCCACCTAAAAATATATTATATATACATGTATTATATGTATTATATATTGTAGGTACAGTATAATTCATATCTCTTTATTAATTTTTAACCGGCCTCTTCAAAAAGGAGGAGGATTCAATTTGGCCGTTTTTTTATCTTTTTATGTATGTACACCGATTTCTCCGCGGTTTCGGAACCGATTTACGTAATTCTTTTTTGTTTGATGCGGAATAGTTTTGAATTGGTCCCATAAAAATTTGATTCAGGTGGGCCTATTAGTTTTTATTTTATGAGCATTTTTGTCCAAATTTGAACTAACTCCTCCGGAAGGAAATCAATACGTGCTGTGACTAATGACATCTGTTGTTTTGGATATGTGAAGTCTTTAATAGTCTCACAAGAACGTGAAATTGTGTTTCAAAGAGATTTTTTACGGAGAAGACTACTTTTATTCGTTCCCGTTTATTGAGATCTGTATTTTTTATTATTTTATTAAATACTTAAGATTTATATCTAAACATCTTTGTAGCTGTAAATAATACAACAACAAGTTACTTTAATTTAATTTAAAGAATGTGTAAGTACCTACATGTTGTGACGGCTGTCGATTCTAAAACTTAGTTTCGAATGAAGGTAGTGAACAATCACAGTACATTAATGTTTTCGTAAATCTCAAACCTATTTGAACATTCCGTGATTTACTTCACAGCTATGAAGTATCGTTTTAAGGTTTATTTTATCGTTTTATCTTTGTAATGTATTAAGTTTACTTCGTAAATTCCCAGAAGGACACCTATAACGCTGCTAAAGCACTTAAAAAGTTTACAATTGCAAAACTTTACGAGATTATAAACGCAGAAAAAAATCTAATGTTTCAATAGTAAAATAGACTACTAATTATTGTTAAACGCACGTCTTAATTTACAATATTTTAAAAATAAAGGTTGTTGAAAGATTAATTAAATAATCAATTTAATATTTACAAAGAATTTATGTAGTTTTTAGCAGTGGATTGATATTGTATAACGGATTAGAAACGTCAAATATTTGACAAATAAAGCTCGTTTGTTCGTTAAAACTTTAGAGCTTAGTTTAACGTGAAATTGAAAATTATTTTGTGTTCATTCGTGTTTTCGTTAATCTAAATAATTCCTGAAATTAAATTATTTTCTAAAACATTCACTTGAAACACGTCATAGACTAAGTCTTCAAATGCTTCTTTTATAAGTTTAACGATTGAAGTTATGCTCCAGTTTAGTATCTTAGATATTCCTTATTTTCTTTTGATCAATGAATTTCATGGTTTATTTAAGCTTGTAGACAAATTTAGAATATTTTTATTTTGGTGAGTGAGAACATGTTTAGTAAGGGAATGACTTAGTAATAATATTGGGGTAAGTACGAAATATCGAAATATTAAGCATTCGTAAAAGCTTATTTTTATAAAAAAAAATGTTTGATATAATTTTTAAAACATTCATCGATATATTTATTTTTATATTTTTTTACATGTTTGTGACAGTTGGAATGAAGGCGTTAATAAAACGAAGAGAAAAAAATTGTATTAAAAATCAACAGAATTTAATTCGGTCGTGGAATGTTCGAGAGGGTAATTGTCAAAGGACGTTTACTTAATTTCAAAATTCTATAAAACGCAAGTTAATTATTTAAACCAAGTTGTTGAGAGAAAGCTGATGCATTATAGTTGTTAGTAAATAAACTCACAATATTATATGAGGTTTAGTTGGAAAAGGGCTGTACGCATTTCTTATATATTTTTTTATAGAAATAGTTTAAAAAAAGTGTTAAGATTTTTATTGAAGTCAGCTTTATTATTACACGTAAATATTGAAAATTTCATCAAGGTCTACTCCCAGATTGAATATTGAATATTTTAATATTCCAGTACCTATTATTTAAAAATAATTTTTCATAATTATTTAAGAAGTATTGCTTATTAGCGAAGCTTATTCATTAATTAATTAATTTATTGATAACACTCTATTATACGGTTTACCTGACTAATTGTTGCGCAATAATTATTACTTGGTTGCCAATCTTGCGTACTTACATGTGAATATTCGGTCTTTATTGTTATAAAGACTTGTTATTAACAGACATATAATAATTTTGTAAATTAGAGTTAATAACTTTTAAAAAATCTTTTGTTGTTTATTGTTTGTACCGCAATTTTTATTATGAATCATCTTTAAGGCATTTCTAATCTAAGTTAATACAACCAAGAAGGCAATTTTTGGAACAAAATAATTAGAGCGTGAAAAATATATCCGAAATTATTATCTTCGAAAGAAATGTTAGCTTTTATACATGTAGTAGTTTGGTTTTGACTAAAAATAAAGATATAATTTGTTGATTTGACTAAAACAATTGAATGTCTGTATAGAAGTTTAATTGATAAAATAAATGTAATATTGGATACTGATTTGACTAAGAATAAGAAGTATATAAATCGCAGCTCGGTTAAGAGAAGGCATTGTGTGAAATTGGGAGTACAAGTTGTGGGGTGGTATTATTGCGATAAAAGTGTAACAGTTATAATAAACCGCTGAGTGTGAGATCGAGAAACTAAGTTGTGTAACAGTGATAATTAAGTGTTTAAATGGTAAACAGTTTAGTGTATTTGTGAACATTGTCATAAAGTGCTTTAAAGAATAGAACGACTGTCGTTGGCGATTCTTTGCGGTAAGAGAGCTCTAATAGAAATACTCTAATTTATGGATCTGTATCCCTTGGGATATCAATATTAATCAAGCGACAATGTCGGCTGAGAACAACACATGGTAGCCGACCCCAAGCATTACCTTATATGATAAACCACAAATCTTCGCTCGCTGACATAGATGTATGAGGGCGTTGACTGTGTAGATACGAACATAAAACAAAGATGATTTATTACATCATTATAAATCATATTTTTATTTAAATAAAAGTTAAGAAATTTGTTCATCTATTTAATCCTATTTAATTTTAGTTATTATTGAAAGTAATCCAACATAAAACATGGTCTGTTTATATAATCCAAGTTATCATTAAATCACGAAATATGTTTTATTGAATACACATTAAGTATATTTAACAAAATGTAGTAACTGTTGTAATGGCTCATAATTCATAAAAACAATATTCCACCCGAAAAGTTATAAAAACAAGTTGAAAACTATAAGTCCAACGCAGTTATACACCGGGCCCATTAATATTTAAAAGTACATAATTTACTTATAAAGTCCTTAACTTTTTGTAAGACGAGAACAGACAAAAAAGGTAACCTTTTTGTCTCATATTCAGCTCACGTACTCTCTACAGCGTAGCGATAAAGTTCTTTCGTCGGCGTGAAATAGCCGAACTTCACGGTCTCAGATCTTATACTTCCTCTTATCAGTATCGACTTTGAGGTTTCTTTATATTCAAAACACATACAGGAAAAACAATTCCTATAAATAAAGTGATAGATTACTATATATTGAAATATTGTTTGTTAGATTTTGTAATATTTCTCGACAGTACTGTAATTGTACTTATTAGACAAAGCACGTCTACTACTATCTGTTACTCTGGTATTGACTGAATGACAGTGTACATAACGGTATTAATATTGCAAGATTTTTTTATGTTTGAAATATTCCATTTGTGTCTTTGAATAAATATTAAGTATACTCAGTGCAATTTAGTAGCTAACGATCAGGCAGCTGTATATTTTTTATTTTAAACAAAGGTATGATTTATTTTTTCTCATAAACTCATTCTTTTTTTATTTCATTTTTTTCTTATAACTATTCAAGAAGTATGATTTTTTCTGATTCATACCGTATCTTTATTTAAATTTAAAAAAATGTATACAAAAATTCATCATTCATTTGATATTTTTCATTCATTTTGATATTTGACATGCTTAGGTTTTGAGAAGTCACTGGCTTTATCGGGAATTGGTTTTTTGACTTTGCAATTAAAGCACTTAATTATTTTAACTTACAATATATAATGCTAATGAACGTTGAATGTGATAAATGAGCTTAAATTTATATAAATACAAAAAAATATATATATTTTAACTATAGCACAAACAGATTAACACAGTGGCAGCGATATATTAAGTATAACCTCAAGCCAATACTTTTGTCAATTCGGGCAAGTTACAGCCATGTGTCTTTTTAACGATGTAGCTATAAATCAGTTTGATGAACTTCATACCTCTGTTATAAGAGTATGATGAGCTTTAAACAGATACAATTACGCTTAAAACAATTGAGATAAATTGAATTAACGAATGGACGCAGTGAATGGTATTTATATTTCAAACTCAATAACGTCATGTTTACGATTAGGTTACTATATTATTTAATTTAACAACAACTTTTATCGTTAAAATATAATATAACTTTTGAAGAAGAACTCTAAAACAATAAAACATTGATTAAGTCATATTAACAGTATTTTAGAAGCAATTAAACAAACTAGACATAAACATCGTTTTATTGAACACTAGCTGTTGCCCGCGGCTCCGCCTGCGTGTAGGTCGCTTTTCGCATAATCTGTGGACACTACAATTATCCCGATCTATAATAGACTTATAGTTAATTTTATAGTATCCTATTCCCATGGCAATTTTTATACATATAGGCATTACTTTGCTACGATATCAAACTGAAAATAATAACATACATACACATCATACATACACACAGCCAGGACATTATTCAGATATACTGTAATAAAGCATATGAATATGAAATTTTTTATACCAAATATTATGTTTTTGAGTAAATATTAATGAAAGAATTTCTTTTTAGAATTTCAAACTGTTATACGATATGCAAAAACATAATCATAGCGAGTTTTAAAAAAGTCAGCGCCATCTATTGCGATTTTATGTAACTAAATTTAAAATGGGCATATGCTCATATTCAATTTGTTATTTTATTAGAATTAAAAAAAAAAACAAAGTAGAAATTCTAGCTTTATCTAAATTAAATACGTTTATGTAAACCTCATTCCATTCTGTTTAATTTTTTTTAAAAAGTGCTTGAAATAAATTTTGAGTAGTTTCAACGATATAACGTACCAGACAGACAGACAGACAGACACAAATTCCAAATTTTTAGTTTCTGTTACTCGTCTTTAATCGTCCCCTATCCGTTTTTTGGAAAAACATATAATTTACAGACACTCGATTTTTATTGCCTTATTATATATGTAAGATATCTATCATTAGACTTTTACATATAATTTACAAAATATAACGAGAACTTTGCGTTTTAAGAATTCAAAATCCTATTAATAATCCTTAACAGTCACGTGTGTTGTTGTCCTTATTCTCTAAGCTTTCCCTTAAGTTTAGCATTGTCTATGAAGTAATTAAGTACGGTGGCAGCCGAGGATCCAAAAAAACCCAAAATTATAAAAATACTTTATTTAAAATTACAAATTACATTATAACTAAAATGACGACTGCTTGCCCGATATTAGAAAACAAGAGTGACAATTATATTTAAAATTAATTATAATGAAATACATTTATGTGAAGTGCAGATTCAGCTAAAGGATTGTTATAAAATTATAATTAAATAATACATTTGTATGAAGTGCAGATTTAGCTTTTTGATTGTTATAATTCCTGGATTCTGATACAATGGAATGTACATATTGCACCATCGCTTGCTAAGCGGTTCCCGCGATGCATGGGAATATAACAAATGTCTATTTAGCGATCCCACGGTCTATGGGGATATAACAAACTGTCCTACTTACCAACATAATAATAAATTACATCTGAAATAAACAGTTGTGTCATGAAAATATATCACTGTCAACTTGGATAACAATGATCGAAAATTATGCATTACGGTTGCAACAAGTGTATCAACATAACAAATCTTAAGTACCAGGGTCCTATGGGCTAGCCTGATAACTTTTCACCGGGTCCTGGGAAATTAAAGGAGAGGTATAATTTTATAATTAGTAAGAAATTGAATTAATTAAATAAATCAAAGGATTGACTCACGACATTGGCAATGTTTTCAAATAGGTTCGAAATAATGTTCCTTTACAATGTACTCAGGGTACATAAACTTGGTTGTTAAACTCTTCATTTGACTATCAGTACAACAAATAGAAGGAGGGAGAACACATCCTGTTTATCAAGAATAGGCATTCATCAAAGTCAGTCATATGTGAAAATGTCATAGATTGGCCTAATTACTATCTTAGAGGTGATAAACCCCAAAACTTTGCTAAGGAACCTTGTTATATACCAATAAAGATTCGCATTTAATAAAAAAATACCGTAATTTTAATAAAGAAAATGTCTTCCTACTTTCTTACACTAAAGCAGGTCAGTGCTTAAGGTTCATATCAGGTTTTTAATTGATTCAATAATAAAAAACACTATGAAAAAAAAATATAAACAAAATAAATAAATGCAAATATATAATTAGAACCCCAATAATTTCAACTACATTTTCAGTTATCACATCAATTACAGAGTAACAATATCAATTATAGAGAGAATAATTTCCCAACTGGTGCAATCACTAGAGACGATGTTTGAGGAAATTTGTAATATGTTTTCTTTAACATTACAATTAACAAATTTAATTAAAAGAAGCGATTCAAAGTCGGGAGTCGGACATGTATAAATAGAGTTGAAAGTATTTTATTTATTGTGATGTCACCCATGTTATTATTTGATTAAGAAAACGAGATAGTAAAAAGACTCTCCGATCCATATTTTTTGTATTGTATCGTAAGTTTATTCCGTAAAAACTCTCAGGAGGAAGTCATAAAAGCAAATAAAGTACTTGCAAAGTTCGCAATTGCCATACTTTACGAGACAAGTAAATGCAGAACAAGACTTGAAGGTCTCGATGGATAATAATATTTTGATTTATGCCTGGAATTTGAATACTTTCAGATAACAACAATAGGTGGATTGGGGTTTTGCAACTTCTGTTAAGCCAAAAAAGCCTACATAGTTTATACTTTTAAGAATTGGCGTATTATAAGAGAAATTATAATTTTTAACCCCCCGACTCAAACAAAGGGGTGTTATAAGTTTCAACTGTTGATGTGTGTACATGTGTATCTGTGTGTCTGTGTGTCTGTCTGTGGCAATGTAGTGGCCAAACGAGTAGACGATTTTGATTGTGGCTTTTTTAATCGAAAACCTGGTTCGTCGAAATGTTTCTTAGCTATGTTTGGTCGAAATAGAAACAGACGTCTCCAAGATATTGAGATTTTATTGATGCGAGGAAAGGTTCTTATGCAATATTGATAGAAATTTAAGCAAGTGAAAATTTATGTGTCCGTAGGTTTATTTACTACAACATTGAAACTAGTCAGTTTTTAGAAACTATTCAGTTCATGTCCTGCGCCCATAGGCATCACTCGAAAGTATCGCTCCGTAAGCTAGATTATTCTGTTTCTCAAGTACTTGCAATTTAAACTATGCAATCTAAGTGCGATCATTGCAATCGAAAAATATCAAAATTTCGACCGGGTTTAGGATATAATCGTTGTGAACAAGTGGTGCATCTAACTAATCAATGTACTTCCCTTACCAACAAGCAACTTGCTGCTGTGCGAGTAACGGAAAACCTAGAATGGACTTGTCAGGACTGTCAAGATACATCAAGGAGATGCTACATTGTCATTCCGGAGAAGGATGATGCGGTCGAAGAGGAGAACCAATCAGCGGCACTGGCACATTTAAATGTTAAAAATCTCCTAGATAACATCTCGAAAGAAATGGAACAAACTATACAGAGGGAATTAAAAGATGTAACTGAGTCTCTTTAATATCAACGAACGACGATGGAGACGATATGGAGGTGTCTTACCGTTAACACGATTGCTACAAAGCATTCGAAACGCATTCGTAAATTCAATGCAAGCGAGTTAAATCCGTAAAAATAGTTTATTTCAATGTGTAGTAATCGTGAAAACCGAAACATTAGAAAACACTATACAAAAATAAATATAAAATAATATAAATTAAAAAAATATTGCCAATCGATAATAAAAAAAAACATTGATTAATATCGTTCAACATAAATCACCCCATGTGTTACTGCGACTGCACTATCATTGTGTATTTGTAGGAACTGTCTTGAAATTATGTAGGGTAGTTGTGTAAAAATGTTATTTGAATTGTTACTAATGACTTAAATACTAATGTATTAGGTTAAGATTATTTTCTATTTTTTTCAAATAAATAAATAAAATAAAAAAGTAACATAACAGTAAAAAGCAGAAAAAAAAAATTAAAAAGTCGTGTGTCTACAAATCAGTGTGTGTGTGTGTGTGTTATTTTTAATATTTATTAATGTATGATGTTTGGACTCCATCCCATGATCTATGGATTGCGGCCCTGTCGCTATCTCTACTATGAGCTATGATGTTTGTACTCTCCTGGATGCATTTACAAGTTATAATAACAGTAGTATAATACAGATTATTATTTCAGAAAATTTTAAAAACGTTCAAATCTTTTACATAAGAACATTTCATATTAAATTGTTTTTTTTACTAAACTAAGGAAGTTTTCTATTACAGACCTCATCTAAATAAATAATACTGTTTTTGTAGTACACGTAACGGGTAAGATTTAAAAATACAACATTGTCGACAAATACGATTTCTGATATCTTACAAAAGTAATGAAATCAATATATTTTTAGCAGATTATATATTATTAGTGTTATAATACGGTTAACAAGTTACGTGTTTTAATTTTTGAGAAAATATTTTTAATATTGCTAAATATAATATTCATGTAAATTATGATGTGTAAAAAAATGTTTCCATTTAGTTTCACATAGTATCAGAATCGTTTGCCAATAACTACCCCAAACGGATGCCGGTTATCCGTGCCTTAGGGATTGCAGGGTCTCGACTCGAGGGATGACTGAAACAAAAATGTTTATGACGTTCTGCTAGATCGAAACACGAGTAGCTTATGGGACTTCTACGATTATAACCTCCTGTTTAAGCTCTTCAATAATTGTGTTCACTATCCATTTCTAGAGAGTTTTTTTCATTTCATTGGTATAAGGCAGCCGCGTTTACCGTAAAGAGAGACACTCTGAGTAGTTTCGCATTTTCTTTGCAATTTGGTCTAGCTATACTACCGTGACTCAATCTAGCTTATCTTTATTATTTTCCTATGCACGTAAATAACAATTATATCATACAAAGGGTGGTAAAATTACGATAACGTTTACGTCGTTAGATTTTTCAGAAAGTAAAAAGTTACAATTAGTTAAAAGGTAAAAATATAAAAAGAATACATCTTATTTACTACATAAAAGGTATTTTTTTTTCATAAACTATTCAATGCTATATACTTAAATGTTCGTCTAATTTTATTCAGATAATTTTACATTATATTTCTATACGATCCCTGCCACTGGTCGTTCTGTTTTGTACGATTATTAAAAAATATTCAAGACACAGGGTGTAAAATAATAATAGAAATGTTGGTAAAATATATTTAATAGTGAATGTTAATAGATTAGAATAAATTCGATAGATAGTAGAAAAAAAAATAAAATTACTATTATTTTTAACACACTTTATATGTGATTTATTTAGCTGTTATTACTGGTATGACTTCATCAACAACAATCCATACTTTGTATCCACGCAAGCTAATTGAAACAGGGATCAAGACGGCTTTTGCAAATGAAGTGAACAAAATATCGGCCAATTGCGAGTCCGACTCGCGCACAAAGGATTCTATGCAATTATGTATGAAAATATGTGATGTAACTAAGAATTTAAGTTTTTCGAAGTTTTTTTTGTTTTTGCTATTCCATAATAATGTAATGAAAAAAAAACAAAATGTTATTATTATTTGTTATTAAAAATTAATGACTTAATGATGTACAAAACTATGAAGTAACTTCACAATAGTTTACATCAAATTACCACTTACATGGTTTCAGGTGTACCTTTTCTGGTCATTTATTATTATGACTATAATAAATAGACATTGAATTAAGGAATATATTAGTTAGAACCAACATATTATTATGTAGATATACATATTTACGTAAGTGGCATAATTCTCAAAGACAAAACCTTTTTCGTAACAAAATAATTTGTAAAAAAAATATTTTAACATTTCATATTTATATTTGTTGTTTATATATTTTTTAACCTTAGTTAACAGAAAATATCGTCTTGGAAATTTTAACAATTCTTCTCGAAATTATCATATTATTTTCAGTTCTTTTCAATTTAATAAAAAAAGGTATTAAATTTAAAGTACTAGAGTTTTTAATCTACATTGTAGCATGTAGCAACCGTAGTGTTAACCACGTTGTGTTAACCAATCTACTAGTCGACAAAATTATTGCCTCGATAAATAACTGAACGCTAACACGCTTACTCGTACAGACCCTAATTGAATAGTATTAATTTAACTATATACTTTTAAGAATAATTGAGGGAGTAAATAATACTTTCAATTACTACTGTTTCTAATACTTATTAAATTATTTTAGTAAGGTAAAAGTGTTTGTTTGTAACAGCCTTTCATCTTAGGAGCAGACTTAATAATAATAATATGATTTAGGTATTTTGTCATATATAACTGGATCCATGACTAATACATTTTTGTTCAGTAATTAAGTTTTGTAGTTACCTGTCGATAAAAAGTTTTAGTACTGTGGTCTAAAATTTACTGTACGAATTTTATAGTTGTGTAAAGACAAAATCTGTTGTTTATTTGTTTTCATAAATACAGCAATTTCATAGATGTAAATACAAAGAAATGCCAAAAGTATTTTAATAATCTGTTCGTAAATATCTATAACATTTAAATTAAAGTTTGATCGTATATAACGTTTTTGCTCTTTAAAAATATTTTCTCTTTCACTACAGTTACCCGACGCGAAATTGTAAAACAGAAACTACGAGTCCATGATATGCAACTAGATTTGTATGTAAGATTATTAATTTTCTTATTTAAAAATTATATAATGCATAGGCGTTATAGATGCGTTAAGTTTTTTTAATTTGTTTTTCGTCTTGAGGCTTCTACGTTAATTGACTGTCTATCATAAGAACCAACCAAGAATTTTGTTAACATTATTAATAACTTCATTATTTATTGATCTTTATTAAATATTAACTAATATTGGGTTATGTATCTTTAATGTTATCTTTGGTAAAATACATAATTTGAGTTTTTTGTAAGTTTTGTAGTGTATCCCTTTCGTATGTGTTTTTGTCATTATATTTAATTATCATAGTACTATCATCTGCAAACAAAATCATAGGATGGGTAATTTGTATTGAAAGATTATTTATAAAGATCAAAAATAATAACGGTCCAAGAATGCTTCCCTGGGGAACGCCGATTTTAACTTCTCTATAAGACGACAAGTACTTTTCTCACTCTTAGTCCTGATGTCTATTTTTGCTATTTTAGTGCATTATTTTCGATCGCTAAGGTATGATTTAAATCTTATCTTACCTTAGCGGTCGAAAACAGTGCACAGATCCTAATTAATTAGGCTGAGAGCATTTCCACGTATTCCGTAAATATAAAGTTTACGTAATAACATTTCAATGATTTACATGATCGAAAGCTGTAGCTATCTCAGTATATATTGCACTTTTCTATTTATATTGGCCATTATGCTAACTTTTAAACTATCGCGTTTCATTATATATTATTATTTAAGAAATCGGGAATTAACACGTAATAATAGGTATCACATACCTTTTATGTGCCTAACGTTTCGATTAGGTTGCACCGGCCGTGGTCACAGGCTGACTGTTTTAGCGGTGCAGGCTCTCCGTCGTCGAATCCGTGGGGAAGAAATTTCTTCATCTTCCCGCACATCTTCATTATTATTAATATTGTCTGTCCGCCACGTACCGCCACAAACTACACTCACAGTATCCCTATCCAGGTGTTTAACCGAATGCGCAAAAAAGCGAGGTGTTATGGTGGTTATCAATGGGTTCCACGATGCCGATAACTTAAATCCATCTTCCCGATTGAAAGTCCTGTTTTTCTTGGTTTCAATCGCTTCACGTACAACTCGAGTATAAAAGTGTCGTTCTGTGGAAAGGACCTGGGTACGATGAAATTCAATCCAGTGATTGGTTACCGCTTCCAAGGCATGTTCTGCAATCGCTGATTTATTCGTCTGTCGGTTCTTTACAGAAGCAATATGTTCTTTGACCCTTTCCGAAATAGAGCGCTTCGTTTGGCCTATGTAAGAACTACCGCAGCTGCAGTTTATTTTATAAACACCTGGAGTTTGTAGCGGTAATAGCGGTTTGTAGCGGTTTGTGGCCATTATTCTATTCATGAGATTATATAAAGCACTATTTGTATTATTGTTTTTCCTAAAACCTTTCTGCTCGTTGCATAACAGATTAAATTTTGTTAAGAAGCCATAAACTGATTGCTAGATTATTTTTTCAATGATTTTAGAGAAAGCAAAACTGCTTTAATGTATGTATAAAATTTATGTATTAAACAAATCTGTTTCACTAGAATATCTTAACGTACTTATCTTTTACAGCTTACTTTACTCGCCAATTCGACAAACCAATAATAAATAAATCGACCCAACCTATTCGCGTTCTAAAATTGTCTTTTAAACAAAATGCTTATTATATGAATAATCATTTTATTTATTAAAATGAAACAGTTTTACATTTAATCAAAGATTTTAAAATTAAAAGCTTAATTAATTATTTAAATCTTTAACTATTGTATTTTAAGGAAACAAATCTATTATTTAAACTCGGGCATTAGTGTGAAGCGTAATTTAATTGAATTAGAAACGGTCTCTAATCTTAGAAGATATTTTTCTAAAGATTTTGTACGTTAAATGTTTAATTAATTGGTGTGCTTATAAAAAGGTTTACTTATTTACTACATGAAATTATAACATAGCTTATACCTTATAATTATTATATCTAAATATAATATTTTGAAGTTATAACAAAAAAAAGGTCTAGTAGGAAATTAATGTTGAGGATTTAGCAGAAATCAACTTATTAATTGTATGAGATGCGTGAATGTATTTTGTAGCTACTGTTAGCTAATCATTACTTCTAAAAACTTATTTAAAAGGTTACGTTTAATGTTAAAAATATTGAATTGTATAGGGTTGTTTAATGTGTAGTTCGCTTTACTAATTACTAATACTCAACAAAAGAGTAGTACATATTAATATTTTTAACATTGTAGTAGGACTTCTCGATGTTACATTTTAACAATTGTCTATTTATATATATAATTATGAGATCAAGAACATAGTACCTAACATAGTACAGCGACTGGAAGGTCTTTAGACGTTATAAGTTCGATTCCTGTCCGTATCGATAATTTAAATTTATTACAATTTTTGTAATCTTAACAAAGCTAAAGATTTATTAAAATGTTATAAATCTTTAAATACTAAGTATTAAGGCTAATATTTAAATTATCAACATATATTCTCTAGTAATTATATTTGCATATGTAAAATTATACTTTATGTTACCATGATACTATGTGTATACTTTTTTAAATAAGTAAACAAATGGGCATGGGTATTAGTTAAAAAATAAGATTTATAATATGCCTTTATTCAATCGATATTATTTAAGTAACGTGAATCTGAAATCCTTGTAAATTGATTTAAACTAAATTAGAGGTTGCAATTACATACTATAAGTTTCATTACTTTAAAAGACTTGAAGTAGTAACTTGCAAAAACTCGATCTCTCGTCGTATAAAGAAGCTTCGTCAGTCTTCATGCATTGCAAATTTCCAACACCGCTGGTGCATTGTCATGAATAGTGCATGCATAAATTAAAAAAAACTAAAACTTTTCCATTGAATAAAACATTGTGACAAATAGTTTTTAAACTCAGTGTATTTTTTTATCGCAGCAAATGTTGCTGTTGGCAGATAAAAGTTAAAACTGCCCATTTTTATTTATTTTGAGATATGTGAATTAAATTTATATTTGAACGTTTCCATGTAAAATATGTTTATTGTTACAATAAAGTAAAATTTGTTTATAATTGAAATTGAAATTTTTATTGTTCATACTTATCATATCTAATGATACACTTATTAAAACTGATGGACAATATTCAAGGTTTGAAATGTTGAGAAAAAAAATACTAACTTATACCTAACTTTTATTATAAATTCATTATTTTATTGATATTGGTTGTCTCATTGAGTTATTTTCAAAATTATTATACCTATTTACGATTACAAAAGTAAGCTTCTTTCTAATTAACCTTAACAATTTAGGCAAATAATATCGAAAAATATTATTTAAATATGCATATATCCAAAAGCTCGGTCATAAATTCCAAAACAAAATGAAATCCACTACACGTCTTAAAACTATTGAAAAAGTAAATTTTATAATCCAAAAGACTGTGCATTCAAAGTACTGAACCGATATTAGAATATTTGTAACAGCAACAGTTAATTACAACAACAATGTTTCTAAATACTAAAACCATCAAAAGCTGACAAAACATCCAATATCAATGGCAATAACCAATGAAAAAACAATCGAGTGTTTCATGAATAGAAATACTAGTAGACCAACTAAACAATTTATTTTAGGCATAATTTGTCTGAGAATAAAGAAGGGAACTTATTAAAACATATGTAATTATTGTAAGTGATTATTTAAAAAAATATGTCAATTAGCATGAGATAAATATACCAAAACTTATCAAGATACCGCAGAATATATGCAAAGCAGTGACGTAAAATCTGTTTTCTTGTAATAAAATATTATAAAAAAAATATACAAGGAATAAAACATAAAGAGACAAGCTATCCGTTTCAATTATTGGTTTTTATAAATTAAGTTGGATTTTGTAGCAGTATGTGCAGGAAAAGTAATTATACTCAGCATAACCACTTACAGGTGTACCTTTTCTGGTCATTTATTATTATGACTATAATAAATAGACATTGAATTAAGGAATATATTAGTTAGAACCAACATATTATTATGTAGATATACATATTTACGTAAGTGGCATAATTCTCAAAGACAAAACCTTTTTCGTAACAAAATAATTTGTAAAAAAAATATTTTAACATTTCATATTTATATTTGTTGTTTATATATTTTTTAACCTTAGTTAACAGAAAATATCGTCTTGGAAATTTTAACAATTCTTCTCGAAATTATCATATTATTTTCAGTTCTTTTCAATTTAATAAAAAAAGGTATTAAATTTAAAGTACTAGAGTTTTTAATCTACATTGTAGCATGTAGCAACCGTAGTGTTAACCACGTTGTGTTAACCAATCTACTAGTCGACAAAATTATTGCCTCGATAAATAACTGAACGCTAACACGCTTACTCGTACAGACCCTAATTGAATAGTATTAATTTAACTATATACTTTTAAGAACAATTGAGGGAGTAAATAATACTTTCAATTACTACTGTTTCTAATACTTATTAAATTATTTTAGTAAGGTAAAAGTGTTTGTTTGTAACAGCCTTTCATCTTAGGAGCAGACTTAATAATAATAATATGATTTAGGTATTTTGTCATATATAACTGGATCCATGACTAATACATTTTTGTTCAGTAATTAAGTTTTGTAGTTACCTGTCGATAAAAAGTTTTAGTACTGTGGTCTAAAATTTACTGTACGAATTTTATAGTTGTGTAAAGACAAAATCTGTTGTTTATTTGTTTTCATAAATACAGCAATTTCATAGATGTAAATACAAAGAAATGCCAAAAGTATTTTAATAATCTGTTCGTAAATATCTATAACATTTAAATTAAAGTTTGATCGTATATAACGTTTTTGCTCTTTAAAAATATTTTCTCTTTCACTACAGTTACCCGACGCGAAATTGTAAAACAGAAACTACGAGTCCATGATATGCAACTAGATTTGTATGTAAGATTATTAATTTTCTTATTTAAAAATTATATAATGCATAGGCGTTATAGATGCGTTAAGTTTTTTTAATTTGTTCTTCGTCTTGAGGCTTCTACGTTAATTGACTGTCTATCATAAGAACCAACCAAGAATTTTGTTAACATTATTAATAACTTCATTATTTATTGATCTTTATTAGACAGACGAAGCTTCTTAGCAATCCATGGATTCACCGTGCGGGTGCCGGGCCCATCGCGTTGCAAGGAGAGGAGTGCAAGCAGTGCCTGGGACTTGCGACCCAGGAGTAGGTTTAAGGGGCCCCTTTATTATGCGCAAAAACGCTCACCTTCACCCTCCACACTCCTCTCCCTACCTAACCAAATTTGGAAAGAACCTACTAATGCCGCCTTTGAAGTACGTTCTAGAAATGAACCGATGCTTGTTCTAGAAAGGCCAAGATCTTTAAGTAGGCTATAGAGAGATTTTGCTGTTATACCTCTCGCTCCCACTTCTACCGCGTACAAACTAACTATAAATTTATTCCTGATCAGTTCGTTGGTTAGTTCGTAATACTTATTGAGCTTGAATGTGTGATCCCTTGGGATGTTTGTTTCCCAAGGAACAGTAAGCTCCACAAGTATCACGCGCCTCAGATGTTTCGAATACAGGAATAAGTCCGGTCTGGATGACGAAACACCAACATCCCCAGGGATTTTATAATGCTTTTCATACGTGTCCATCATGAGAATCCAATCAGGAGCCGCGCCTAATATTGAATAAGGCTTCGCTTTTGATTTTTTGGAGGAGCCTTCTTTTACGAATTCTATAGATCGTTCGGTGGTTGTTATACCCTTCCGCGCTCTTGCTACTGAAAAACTAACCGCTTCCCGTATAATTTCTAATACCTTGTCGTGGCGACGCGAGTATTGACCTTTATCTAGAAGTACCCTACACCCTACTAATAGGTGTTTCGCGGTTCCTATTGCCTCCCCACAGATGTTGCAAGACTTTTCGGTGGCTTTGCCCCATCTTACTAAATTACTTTGATCTGGGAGAGTCATTTGGAATGCATTAAGATAGAATTTTAATAATGCTGGGGACCAATCATAAATTAAGGTGCGCCACTTCAAAGCTAGTGGAATACAAAAATCTCCTATGGTCACCCATTCGTTTTGAATTTCTAGGCTCATCGTTAACTAATATTGGGTTATGTATCTTTAATGTTATCTTTGGTAAAATACATAATTTGAGTTTTTTGTAAGTTTTGTAGTGTATGCCTTTCGTATGTGTTTTTGTCATTATATTTAATTATCATAGTACTATCATCTGCAAACAAAATCATAGGATGGGTAATTTGTATTGAAAGATTATTTATAAAGATCAAAAATAATAACGGTCCAAGAATGCTTCCCTGGGGAACGCCGATTTTAACTTCTCTATAAGACGACAAGTACTTTTCTCACTCTTAGTCCTGATGTCTATTTTTGCTATTTTAGTGCATTATTTTCGATCGCTAAGGTATGATTTAAATCTTATCTTACCTTAGCGGTCGAAAACAGTGCACAGATCCTAATTAATTAGGCTGAGAGCATTTCCACGTATTCCGTAAATATAAAGTTTACGTAATAACATTTCAATGATTTACATGATCGAAAGCTGTAGCTATCTCAGTATATATTGCACTTTTCTATTTATATTGGCCATTATGCTAACTTTTAAACTATCGCGTTTCATTATATATTATTATTTAAGAAATCGGGAATTAACACGTAATAATAGGTATCACATACCTTTTATGTGCCTAACGTTTCGATTAGGTTGCACCGGCCGTGGTCACAGGCTGACTGTTTTAGCGGTGCAGGCTCTCCGTCGTCGAATCCGTGGGGCAGAAATTTCTTCATCTTCCCGCACATCTTCATTATTATTAATATTGTCTGTCCGCCACGTACCGCCACAAACTACACTCACAGTATCCCTATCCAGGTGTTTAACCGAATGCGCAAAAAAGCGAGATGTTATGGTGGTTATCAATGGGTTCCACGATGCCGATAACTTAAATCCATCTTCCCGATTGAAAGTCCTGTTTTTCTTGGTTTCAATCGCTTCACGTACAACTCGAGTATAAAAGTGTCGTTCTGTGGAAAGGACCTGGGTACGATGAAATTCAATCCAGTGATTGGTTACCGCTTCCAAGGCATGTTCTGCAATCGCTGATTTATTCGTCTGTCGGTTCTTTACAGAAGCAATATGTTCTTTGACCCTTTCCGAAATAGAGCGCTTCGTTTGGCCTATGTAAGAACTACCGCAGCTGCAGTTTATTTTATAAACACCTGGAGTTTGTAGCGGTAATAGCGGTTTGTAGCGGTTTGTGGCCATTATTCTATTCATGAGATTATATAAAGCACTATTTGTATTATTGTTTTTCCTAAAACCTTTCTGCTCGTTGCATAACAGATTAAATTTTGTTAAGAAGCCATAAACTGATTGCTAGATTATTTTTTCAATGATTTTAGAGAAAGCAAAACTGCTTTAATGTATGTATAAAATTTATGTATTAAACAAATCTGTTTCACTAGAATATCTTAACGTACTTATCTTTTACAGCTTACTTTACTCGCCAATTCGACAAACCAATAATAAATAAATCGACCCAACCTATTCGCGTTCTAAAATTGTCTTTTAAACAAAATGCTTATTATATGAATAATCATTTTATTTATTAAAATGAAACAGTTTTACATTTAATCAAAGATTTTAAAATTAAAAGCTTAATTAATTATTTAAATCTTTAACTATTGTATTTTAAGGAAACAAATCTATTATTTAAACTCGGGCATTAGTGTGAAGCGTAATTTAATTGAATTAGAAACGGTCTCTAATCTTAGAAGATATTTTTCTAAAGATGTTGTACGTTAAATGTTTAATTAATTGGTGTGCTTATAAAAAGGTTTACTTATTTACTACATGAAATTATAACATAGCTTATACCTTATAATTATTATATCTAAATATAATATTTTGAAGTTATAACAAAAAAAAGGTCTAGTAGGAAATTAATGTTGAGGATTTAGCAGAAATCAACTTATTAATTGTATGAGATGCGTGAATGTATTTTGTAGCTACTGTTAGCTAATCATTACTTCTAAAAACTTATTTAAAAGGTTACGTTTAATGTTAAAAATATTGAATTGTATAGGGTTGTTTAATGTGTAGTTCGCTTTACTAATTACTAATACTCAACAAAAGAGTAGTACATATTAATATTTTTAACATTGTAGTAGGACTTCTCGATGTTACATTTTAACAATTGTCTATTTATATATATAATTATGAGATCAAGAACATAGTACCTAACATAGTACAGCGACTGGAAGGTCTTTAGACGTTATAAGTTCGATTCCTGTCCGTATCGATAATTTAAATTTATTACAATTTTTGTAATCTTAACAAAGCTAAAGATTTATTAAAATGTTATAAATCTTTAAATACTAAGTATTAAGGCTAATATTTAAATTATCAACATATATTCTCTAGTAATTATATTTGCATATGTAAAATTATACTTTATGTTACCATGATACTATGTGTATACTTTTTTAAATAAGTAAACAAATGGGCATGGGTATTAGTTAAAAAATAAGATTTATAATATGCCTTTATTCAATCGATATTATTTAAGTAACGTGAATCTGAAATCCTTGTAAATTGATTTAAACTAAATTAGAGGTTGCAATTACATACTATAAGTTTCATTACTTTAAAAGACTTGAAGTAGTAACTTGCAAAAACTCGATCTCTCGTCGTATAAAGAAGCTTCGTCAGTCTTCATGCATTGCAAATTTCCAACACCGCTGGTGCATTGTCATGAATAGTGCATGCATAAATTAAAAAAAACTAAAACTTTTCCATTGAATAAAACATTGTGACAAATAGTTTTTAAACTCAGTGTATTTTTTTATCGCAGCAAATGTTGCTGTTGGCAGATAAAAGTTAAAACTGCCCATTTTTATTTATTTTGAGATATGTGAATTAAATTTATATTTGAACGTTTCCATGTAAAATATGTTTATTGTTACAATAAAGTAAAATTTGTTTATAATTGAAATTGGAAACGTTTTTATTGTTCATACTTATCATATCTAATGATACACTTATTAAAACTGATGGACAATATTCAAGGTTTGAAATGTTGAGAAAAAAAATACTAACTTATACCTAACTTTTATTATAAATTCATTATTTTATTGATATTGGTTGTCTCATTGAGTTATTTTCAAAATTATTATACCTATTTACGATTACAAAAGTAAGCTTCTTTCTAATTAACCTTAACAATTTAGGCAAATAATATCGAAAAATATTATTTAAATATGCATATATCCAAAAGCTCGGTCATAAATTCCAAAACAAAATGAAATCCACTACACGTCTTAAAACTATTGAAAAAGTAAATTTTATAATCCAAAAGACTGTGCATTCAAAGTACTGAACCGATATTAGAATATTTGTAACAGCAACAGTTAATTACAACAACAATGTTTCTAAATACTAAAACCATCAAAAGCTGACAAAACATCCAATATCAATGGCAATAACCAATGAAAAAACAATCGAGTGTTTCATGAATAGAAATACTAGTAGACCAACTAAACAATTTATTTTAGGCATAATTTGTCTGAGAATAAAGAAGGGAACTTATTAAAACATATGTAATTATTGTAAGTGATTATTTAAAAAAATATGTCAATTAGCATGAGATAAATATACCAAAACTTATCAAGATACCGCAGAATATATGCAAAGCAGTGACGTAAAATCTGTTTTCTTGTAATAAAATATTATAAAAAAAATATACAAGGAATAAAACATAAAGAGACAAGCTATCCGTTTCAATTATTGGTTTTTATAAATTAAGTTGGATTTTGTAGCAGTATGTGCAGGAAAAGTAATTATACTCAGCATAACTATAACGTACTTTATTTGTCTTTTATATTTCAGTATATTTTTGTACTTGCAATGTCACAAAAAATATTTGACTTAATTCGTACTTATAGTTTGTACGATAAACTGGGAATGAGAAAAATGGCGCTATAAATAAAAAAAGCATCTTACGACATTTTACAAAAAATGTTAGAAAGTTTTGTAAGAGAAATATTTTGCGCCGCTTAGGCTAAGGATTAGTGCATTCATTATTGTACCTTGTAAGATTTTTTTTTTACAATTTTACTTTAACTTTTCTCAAGTTTGTTAATGCTTTGTGCTGATTTTTTAAATTTCCTTAATTTTAGCTTTTTAGCACAACACTGTTATGAGGTTCAGATTCAGTTCAGATATTGCATATTTTTTTAAATATTAGACACAAGATAACATTCTTATCTTCTTTCAAGTAATTGTTACTTATTTAACCATTAAAAAGTCAATAACAATAATATATAAAAACCAAATGCATTAAAATGTGTTATATAACTATATTCTGAGAAAGTAATTAAAGGGTAAAAATTATAGGGTAAATAAAGGGTATATTTTAAATTGTGAAAATGAGACTAACCTTTTCGACTAAAATTCCCTTCACGTACACTATACAGCTATGCACAACGTTCCTCCGTCGACTTCAAGATCTGATCGACTTCGTGGTTGAATACTTCATATTCAAAACACACGCGTAAAGAGATTCAATATATTGATACATAACTAGGATTTCAAACAAAACTTGTATATTATATTTCAGAATATATCGTGATTGGATTACTGGCCGTGTATATCATACTAATAGTTGAGGTTTATAGAATAAAAGATATTTTAAAATAATCTGAAATATTTAATCTGTTTCTTTAAGCAAGAAATATTACTATATATATATATATTTCGATAGATAAGCAACAGCCTTATATATACTTTTCTAATAAATAAAGGTAAAAATAAATCAAAGCGATCGGACTCGAATTAGACCTGTCGCTGTGAAAAAGTCGCTGCATTAGTAAGGAATTGCGATTTAGATGTTTCACTTAAATGGTAATGATAATAATAATAACATATCTTTATTTGGCTCAATAAAGTTTAAATAAATAAAATAATAATGTAATTGCGTAGATAGTTACGTTGACTACAAATCGCTCAAATAGCAGAAAGCATTCTTTGTCCGCCAACTGACTTCACTGAGTTAGAATCTAACATTAAGCCAATATTCTAGAAAACCGAATGAAATATCTGTACCCCTCTCCTCCCTCGAGTTAGTGTAGTCTGTTTAAAATAGCATGAGTGATCGTTTGTTAATTTTGAAGTGAAACTTCTTTATCGGGGTTGGAATAAAATTTAGTGTAACATTTTTTCGTTACTTGTGACATTTTTCCGTTACGCGCCAGCTTTTTTCGTATAGCTTCATCTCTTTTACACCATGTTGCTATGGAAATACTAAATAATCAAAATGACAAGTATGTGGATTACAGAACACAATTTACATTAACCAAAAATAAAATTATCGGATTAGAGTTTTATAATTAAATAATGAATTGTAATTACATACTGGACAATACGATTTTATGGACTTGCTATTGAAACTAATAAATAAATTCAAGATTATAACATGAAGAAGAAATTATGAAATATAATTTATAATATTTTTAAAATACATTGATTGTCTGAAATAGAAGAAGTAAGAATGAAAAGAAATACGAGTTTTGGCTGAGAAATGGAGCATTGGGGTCCTGATCTTTACAAGGTCTGTTTTGCTATACCTAGAACGAACAACAACTCGAAACAACAGAAACAATGATGAAGAATAATTTTATTTGTGATATAGTGACGATCCAACATGTTAAGAAGCCTAAAGTTATAAAATTGTAATTAGTGAATCATTTTTCAAAAAAATATGTCATAAAGAAGTTTCACTTCTTACATGTGTACACTAATACACACACACATATTTTTTTTTATATGAAACCATTCGTTGTATAGATAACTTGTGTATATAAATTTATTATTTAAAACATAACTTTAGAACTTGCTTCAACTTTGATAGTTCAATTGAATTCAAGTTGGGAATTTTAGAAATCTTATTTCATATTACAATTTTTATTTAAGGCTTAATCTTCGTAATTTTAGTTACAATGATAATGTTTAAAATATTTTGGTGATAATGATATATGAGAAATATTTCGTTAGTCTAAAATAATGTAATTCTAGCAATGCATGAGGTGTTTGGTAAGTTTTAAATAGTATTAGTTATAAATAATGTTAGTTATTATAAAACATTCCTTAGAATGAAATACTTGTATTGTTCAATTGTTTATTAAACTTCGTCTAAATCATTCGTTATAAATAAATGACACCATTTATTATTCATTCGTCATTTTCATATATTATTACAATACAAAAAAATACTTCTCTGTTATTGGTATATCGTAACCATATGAACTTAATTTAATCACTCACACTTTTCAGCAGACGAGTTGAAGAGTTTTGATGTAAACTAAGTGGGAATAGTTATAAATGTATGAATATAAATAACATAGAAAACATAAACATAATAAAATATATGTATGTTTGAAATTTTAATAATTTTGTATGTTTATAACATATACATTAGCCACCTAAAAATATATTATATGTATATGTATTATATGTATATTATATTGTAGGTTCAGTATAATTCATATCTCTTTATTAATTTTAATATATAAGATCAGATATTCTAGTTTCTATAATGTTTGTTGATCGTCAAGTCTAAAAATACTAGCCTACTTGTAATATACAGAAGTAAGAATTTGTACACAAAGCAGTTTTAGTAAACTTAACAGGAGCTACGAACAAAGTACACAAGTCAACAATGAATTTGTATTGGAATTTGGAGCATTTGTTGAACCGTGAAATGCCTATACCGGGTTAGTGGTAAGGCAAACTATTTCATTACAATGTTTAAGAGACCCGTTGGTTTTAATTATCATTCATAGTGTATTTAAAATTACAATAAAAATAGTTATATCTTTCATTTCTCCGTCAGCCAGTACCTATTCCATTAGTATAAATATTTTATAATGATAATTATAGTTATTATTTGTAAAAATATATGAATGTTTAAGAAATATATGTATATTTACGAACGAACTATCCAATAAATACATATAACAAAGGGAGACCTTTATTTAGATTACTTGGCTATCTCTATTTCCCATCGATCTGCAGTTAATCTTTGTAATCTATATAAATCACTATGCAAGAACCCAAAATGCTTCAGTCTGTTAAATTACTGGTTAATTGTATCTTAACTAATATATATACTAGTATATCACTTCAGTTTAGAAAAGATATTTCAAATAGTCTACAAACATAGGTTGTCCGGTGATGTTTTTGTCTACTTTACAAGATGCAATTTTTTTACTTGCCTAATTAGCAGAGCCGAAATACTAAATGAAAAGTTTTATATATTATTTTATTTTGCTGAAACATAATGTTTATGAAGCATTTCTATGACTAGATATATTTTAAATGCAGTTGCACCCATGCACATGTAGACTCTACTAGTATATTTCGTACTAATGTACTGAATGCTTTAATCAATTCTTAAGCTGACCTGACTTGTATCTGTTTTACATTGATGTCTGTATGAGAATACTGTAACTCATATAAATTTAGAAGATTATTAGTTTTAGTGGTTATGTTTATAAGGGTTAAAACTCTATTTAAATGAAAAGTGTTTTAACCCTTTCAGATTATTTTTTCTAAATCATCTTCTTAGAGCTTGTTACTTGTCTATGATCTATATTAGTTATTAGATTTTTTCCCCTAAAGGTTATTCTGCCAGTTTTCTGATGTATAAAAGAATATGAGTTGTTTAAATTTAATGTGCTTAGAAGTCTTCGTGTTATACATACTCAACTGGGGATATTACAAACAATGCTATATGCTATATCTGATGGACAAAATATGCAGAATTAACTAGCTAAGAAAAAAAAAACTAATTAAGAACATGTGATTCTATTACATTTTTATTGAACCTGTAGCACAAACTAGTTTTTGAGTTTAATATTTCGAGTAAAAGTATTCTACTTTGACTTAGATAACAAGCCAACATAACATTAATTAACATCAAAATCCGTCGAATTAATAATGCGTGAAGCGCTAAGGTAAAAGCGTGAATAGAAAAAGTAATTGAAAATTTAAGAAATCCCCGATACAATAAGACTTCTAAAAAGAATAAAAATAATATTATTATGTACTTATTGAATTCGTTGGCTCGGTGGACCGTTGTATGTACGTTGACGATGATGTCTATTTTACGAAGTTACGAGGGCTTAGACTATACGATTCGATATCGTAATTTCTTTATTACCCTTGGTGAATTACTAGTATTATTATAGTAGTATAATTTCTTCCTTTATTAAGGGTCCGCCGACGCAAAGACTTCAATAAGTACATAATAATTTTATTTATATATTATGATACAATAATACAAAGATTATAAAACTGAAAACAAAATTCTTATGACAAATATTACGTACATGCCATAAATAAAAAAATAAAAAGTTTTATTACCATACAGGTCTTGTATGGACTCCTGTATCAGAATATATTTTTTTTAATCATAACGATACATCTATACTACCTCCAGCTGGAGCAAGGAGGTAAAACCTCTTCTTTAAAAAAAAGGTTTCAATGAACGAATCCGCGGCGACGCAACGTGCATGCGCAATCGATGTGTGCGCCTTGGCGCCAACATTTGACATTAAAAAAATCTATTGTTATATTCAGCGTTTTATTTGCAATATTGTATTACGTATTATAGTATGAGAGTAGATAAAATAGTATGTGACACTGTGCATAACTTGATCTTATAACACTCGTGTGATAATATAAAAAAACTCTCATGAACATGACACTTATAAGAATCCTTATTATGCAATAGTATCATAATCTACTATTTTATTCTTTTTAGAGGTCTTTTTGTACTGGGGGTTTCTTAAATATTTTTTTCTGCTTTTTAAAGTTATGTAGCTGGTTTCTGTGCTAAATTAACCTACGGATACACAACTTTTCACTTTCTTAAGAATCTCTATCAGTATTGCATGGGAACCTTTCACCCTTACCAATAAAACCTCAATATCTTGGAGACAACCGTTTCTATTTCGACCAAACATAGCTAACAACCATCTCGACGAACCAGGCTTGCGATTAAGAAAACTACATTACTACTACATTGCCACAGACAGACACACAGATATACACAGATCGACAGGTCAAACGTATAACACTTCTCTTTTTGAGTGGGGGGTTAAAAAAGGGAAACAGATACAAAAATAAAATTCTAAATATTTAAGACCTATTTCTATCTTACCCTTCTTATCTAAAATCGAACCCACAGTACATAAACAGTTATATAATTTTGTCCATAACAATAAACTTCTTTCGGATTTTGAATGTGGGTTTTGTCCTAGCGATGGTACCAGCACAGCTTTCCTTAAAGTCGTGGAATATGTCAGAGATGCGATGGAGGGTGGTCAAATAACTGTATTAGTACTCATTGATTTTTCCAACACTTTTGACTCAGTTGACCATTACATCTTGATTGCACTACTTTCACGCTTTAACATTTCTACCAAAGAACTAAATTTGTTTTTAGCCTACCTTCGTAGTCACCATCATCGACAACACCGTGTTAAAGTGGTGTGACATATCAGCAGGTGCACTATAAGGCGGTATACTCTCTCCACTTATTTATTAATTTCATTACTTCATGCTGCCTCTTATCAACTGTATGCTGATGACTTTCAAATTTATGCACATACTAATCCCAACCATAGCGACCATCTATAAAGACTTGCAACATATCTATGATTGGTACCTCCAGATTGGCATTAAAATTAATTATCAGTTGACCTTCCAATTCTTAGCTGTAATAGTATATCCATTTTCTTTACGCAAACTGTCTAAAATCTTGGCCTACAAAAATCGAATAAAATCTACTACTGTCAAAAATCGATATAAAAACGTATTACCAAGTGCATTCACTTATCCTTCCTAAAATATAGGTATATATAAATATATATTTTTCATCTATTACATTATTAATGACAATAATTATACAATCATTTGTTTGTTTTATGCAATGTTATTGTTTTAGTTATTGAATTTTAGCGCTTGACATAAAATATTTTTTATTTTTTTTCTGGATTGACTGGCAGATAATATCTTTAGCATTAGTTTCACCACTTGTACCTTTTGTACCTTTTTTAGCCAATAAAGATTAAATAAATGATTTAAAAAATAGTATTTTTAAGCGGCGGAGGAATCATATATTTTCACATATTTATCAACACTTTTATGTCCACCATTTCACAGCTATAACCGTTAATGTACGCTCAAGAAAACCGCAATATTTTTTTATTGCGTAATATCGTGCTTCTTAATGGACTGAAGCATTTTATTGTTCAATTTGCCTTTTTAAATAAGTATTAGTGTTTCTATAATCATGATGGTAATTATTATTTGAACTTATATTGTGATGCCTGTGAAAAGATAAAGATATTATGTTCCTTGATTTTTAATAATGCTAAACAAAATAATATAATAATAAGACTATTTATTTTTTAGAGCGACGGGTTTTCCAGGTGTCGCGAGCTTGAATTTCTGCCCATATTACTTCTTTTGTCATTCTATATTTATTTAAAATTTAAATAAGCCTAACTTGGGTATGCATGTTTATATCAAACACTGATTTAAATACTGTTAGTTTTTTTGCAATGCATCACCTACAAAAACTACCATGCAAGATTGGGAATTAGTAAGTGCAACTACGAAGTAGTTGCGTCGGGGGACCGTTAAATTAAAATGCAAGTAAGTTAAAGGCAACGCAAATAAAGAAAATACGACATCGAATCGTACAGTCAAACTCCTCAATGATTACTTTCGTAAAATAGACACCATCGTCAACGTATACCGTTCCCCCGACGCAATGACTTCAATAACTACATAATAACATTATTTTAGAGTTCTTTTTGTATCGAAGGTATTTAAATTTAAATATATTTTTTTAATATTACATTTTTACTGTTTATCAATATTTTTCATTTTAAAAAAATATAATTTTCCGGGTAAGAATAAGGTAAAGGTAGTATTATACATGTTGATTTAGATAGTAAGCTATATTTCATAAGAATCCATTTGATCCTCGTTTTAAGTTGAAACTATAACCCTGTTTAATTTTTAAGCTTTCTCGTGAATATGGAAGAACTTTTCGAAGTAAAACTAGCCTATGTTGACGGAAATAGTAAACTAACACTACACAAAATTTGTTTGTTATTTTTTGCGTGCTACACGAACAAACAAAAAGACAAACATTTATAAACTCTTGCTTATTTCTAATGTACCATGTACTGAATAAAACGCAAGAATTTTGCCAAGCTAGAAAATAGTATATCTTATAGGTATTATACATACACCTTGTTTTCTCGTGGATACAAATATTACAAAGTAGAAGAATCATCAAATCAGAACTCCAAAGTGTAGGTAATTTTTTTTTTACTAAAGTATCAAAAATTTCTGAATGAATTTTATTATACAGTGAATGTAAATGGATAACTCAATCATCAATTCCTGTAACAAATCAATTTACTAAGAGTAACGTTATCAACAGCACTTGAAATGGATACGCTGGATTTTGATTAAAATATTTTTATACAGCTTAATAATAGAGCCATGTCGTTATTTTAAATATAAAATATAATAAATGGCCCATCACACTTGCAAAACCATCTTACTTTAAGAAAATTAAAAAAGATTTATTTAAGCATAATTTGATAAGCGTTGTGGTAATAAAATGTAAAACATCGAAAATCCTTTAAAAATTCTAAATTATGAACACAGTTTATTATGTATTCAGTTAATTTACAATTTTATAAACAACCAGAATAATAGCACAGTTTTTTAAAGCAATTGCAACCTTAAGATCAGAATTAATAGGTTTATTTTCAATATTAAATTTAAAGTAGATCCTCTGAGTTTTATTCTTCCAGTTTCCTCATTAATTCCCTTTTGTGTATTTACTTACAATAATGCTTTTTTCTAATTCTACAGAGCCATTCCTTAATTGCCCGTTCAATAGAAAGGCTATGTCTTAGCATTCTTGAATTTAAAAAAACTACTAAATTAATATTAAAAGTAATTACTACTTAGTACATTTCATACACTGAATATTCTGATACATCATATTACCCGTACCTAAAGGGTAATAACGGAAACTAAGACTTCGCTGCCCCTCTGTTAGTCTCTAGATGTCTGTATCTCATGCACCCTGATAGCTAGACGGGTAAAATTTTCATAGTTTATGTATATTTGATGCCGCTATAAAAACAAGTACTAAAATACATATAATATATGATACAAATCTTTCTTTGATGCTCTTATACAGCAAACGTGTTTTTTTTTTCTCTACTGTAAAAATGGCAACAGGAGTTTTTGGAAATATTGACGGATTACTTACTTTAAAAATAAATTACTTTAAAATTAAATAAAAAGGAAGTAAATATTCCGTACCAAGGGGACCCTCCCCATGGTACGGAGTCCTTCGTGGGAGAGTCCGACTAGAATTTGACAAGTATTTACAATATTTATAGACATGGGATCGGGGTCATAAATGTAATTTTTATTCGGTATATGATCTGAAACGCTACTGCTCTGGTCCTGCACTATGTAAAGCGACATCACCGGACTTTGGTTCAAAACACGGATAGGCCGCTATTTGGCGCGTGAATGTTGAAATGACTAAAATTAACATTCAAATATAAAATAAATATAATATATTCATAAATATATATATGTATAGGTATATATAGTAGACACATTTCATTTGATTGAAAATATCTATAAGAAGGTATAGCCATGTTAAGCTTATTTAAATTTTATTAAATATAAAACGAAAAATATACCGCATTTACGTAATATAATATCATAACTTAATGTTATTTATATAATTAGATTTAAAGTATCATTTTTAGTTCTATTACAAAATATCTTCACAACAACTTTCTCAAATCATGTCTCTCTCAAATCATTTCTCAAATCATCAATCTAACGATCATCGTTAGAAATGGTCAAGGTATCTATTGCTGTATTATACCTATTTACTACAACGGCTTAGTTCTATTATTGTATTTATTATAATATAGGTACCCCATTTCTACAATCAGAAAAAAATATTCATCAATTCTTGCATAATAGTTAATAATAAAAATAGTTGCATATTGCAAATTACTGCCGAATTCGAACTTCCTATATTTGCATAAACAATAGAGTTATATCGTTTATTTTAAATCAACCACAACTTTATAGTTTATGAGAATTTTTAAAATATTTGAATGAAACTATTAATATTCAATAAAGTAATATACTCGATAAAGCAGTCTTTAAAAGATATTATAGGAAATTTTACAATGGCATAACAATTTAATAAGTTAGATTATATTTTTTTAATCTATTCAAAGGAACTTCAAAATCAAAATTTTGTTTTTGAAATTGAGTTTTCTACAAAACTCTGATGAGTTATTGCCACCGAGCATAAATATATTTAATATTTTTCCAATAACAAAATCAAAGCCAAAATAAAAAAAAATAACAAATCAATGTTTAACAAATAGTTTTCTCCAATTGTTACATAATGTCTCTTCTTTTACTTACTAGTTGAAGCATGAAAGCCTATAATCGGTATTTTTGTATTTATATGTTGGTCGTTTGTTGCTACAGTGATCGTTAATTTACGATCAAATTATAAATACAATCCCAAAATTATCCAAGTTGACTATAATTAGTTTTTATAACACGACTCTTTGTAAAAATGTAATTTTTTAGTATGTTAGTAAGAAGGCTAGCTCAAATACAATGCTAAAGCAAAAGCATGAGGCGAAGCTTTGAGATGAAGGTAACGTTACTCTTAAGGTTTAACAATAGGAACTATTATGCTTGCAGTGCAAATGTTTCATTTGTGCCGTTAGAGAGTAAAGTATAACTACAGACCTGAGGAGACGATGGGTTATGTTCATCGTCTGGTCATTTAAGAAGCTAGCTTAATTGTAAGCTTAAGTGAACGTATTAACCTTCGACAAACACAATCTGGGATATTTTCATAAATTCAATTTATATCTTCCAAATGTTAATATTGGTGTTGAAATACGCTTGACTGCTTACATGATATAAATTCTTGTAAAACCCTGTTTCAAGGTTTTTGTTTAGTTACAATATTTATCACTATTTATTAAATTTATGATAAAGATGTGGAGAATTAGTGCTTCTGTTACCTTACTACAGGGTAGTAGCTGGTATCAATATCTAAAATATTCATGCATATTAATTATATATTTCAGTTATGTGTATATATATAATATATAATTAGTTTTACTTAATTAATTAATGACTGTTTAATATAATTAGCTTTTTATTTGTCAGTTGCCTGTAAGCGATCACTCTTACTTATAGATATAGTCGAGTGCTAATAGCTTAAAAAATGGTAAAAAAAAAGTAAAAAAAATAGTAACAGAATGAAACCTTTTGGCAAAGCAAGAAAATTAAAAAAAAAAATGAAAGGAAAAATGAATTAAAGGCGATCTGGGGTAGCCCTTTCCCGAACTCCTCTTTTTAAAAAAATTGATTTAAAATAAATCTGAAATTTTGATGTGAGACTTTTTGACTGAAAATTAGGGTGCTTTTTCTTAATTAAATTCAAAAAGGGAGAAAATTAAAAAAAATAATAATAAAAAAAATTACAGCGTGTTGGGGACATAAAAAGTAAGTTTACATCAAATGTCATAAAAATAAAAGTTTTCTGTAAAAAATAAAACAAAAAAACAAAAATTTGTGTTTTTTTCATTTTTTGCCTAAATTTTGAGGTTATGTAAAAAAAATGCAAATAAAGTAGTTGTAGGTCTTATTATTACCTACAACTTTGCAATTTAACTTTTTTTCGGTTTTTCACTCGTATTTTTTCCGGAAATCGGAATTAACCGTTTTTTACCCTGAAAAGCTTACCCCTTTCCCGAAATCAGATTGCTTTTAATTTATTTTTCTTATAATTTTTAAATATTTTCTTGTTTTTCCAAAACGTTTCATCCTGTTACTATTTTTTCCGTTTTAAAAAAATATTGGCACTGGACTAATAAGGCAGCGTTTGTACCAATTGTATCATTTTTAATTTTCCCATTGAATTTGTTAATAATATATGATTATAACTAATATTTGTGGGCAATAAAGTTTTAAATATCTTTAATTATATAGAAAACTCTAAAGATTTATTAATCTTTAGAGTTTTCTATATAATTAAAGACCAGTTCCCAAGAAGGATTGGATGAAATCCAACTCATACAAGACCTATGGAAATATCTGCAATTTGTGTCTCAATTTCATAACCTAAACTGTTTTCAAATATAAGACACATATAAAAATTGTATCAAATTTGAAAAATCTTGAATGAAACATGTTTTCACACATATATTTACTTTCTTTTATGCCCCTATAACTACATTTTTATCATATTGTGATAAGAAAGTAATTAAAGAACGGATCCAATATATATGTTTTGCCTGCTATCTACATAGTCAAAAGTGTCGCCAATTTTACAAATAATAATATTTATAATAGCTTAAATACTGGGAATTATGAACTTTTATGAGTGTCTTAAAAATACTTAAATAATCGTTATGAATGTCCTTTGTTATAATACATACCTATAAATTTTATATTAATGAAACTTGTTTAAAATAGTAATTTCTTTTCACTGCTTATCATCTGCTCTGTACTCCAACGCAAGTTTTGTAGTTTATTAACTAAGATTGTTCTTAACTCATTACGCTAACTAAGTTTGCAAGCTTCAACTAATGATACTTTCATACAAGTTATGGATAGTTTTTTTATTATTGTTGCTGAAGGCATAAATATTCATTGATAGTTCATAATTTAAAAAGACAATCATGATGACCCAGACATGTCCTATTTTACTTACCAGTACAGTTAAAAGACTGACTGTCGGTCCGATGAGAAGAAATAATCTGGTATTCAATTTATATATTGCGAAATAGCTCCTTTTTTATTTGTGAAGGTTTGAATTACATAATATTTTAGTACGATAGTGAATATCAACTGCAGGAATCTGATTAATAACTCTTCAGTACACTCTCCGTGATAAGTGCAAAAATACGCATATAGATGCAATATCCCTCCGCAACGCCAAACAAGTTTGGACATCATCTAAGCGCAGAACATCTAATTACAAATTTTGTTGGTGTTCATTGTAATGGCAGAAGAGATCGATATAGTATATTTTTATTAAAATTGTCTTTATTGTTTTTAACTTACAGGAGTAAATTAGATGTTTCTTTTTAAACTAAATAGAAGCCCTTAGATTCAGTTGATATAGAAATTCGTATGTCGTGTATCGAAACACCAACATTGCATTGACCCTTAAGCAAACAAATAGATCTACAGTGGAAATGAAACACTGAAATCAGATTACTACAACACCTGTGCGAAATGATAGCATCGTTGGACAATGGCAATGGAGCAATATTATGGAATTTAATTTACGGTTATTCATGTTAAAGCTTTCCTGTGAAGAAAAAATTGTTTGAGTAAAAGTATCCATTTATGTGTTTAAATATTTATCGATCTAGATATGATTTGACATTACAATATTAATATATTTGTGTTACGGTTTTTGGAGAAAGAAATCAAAATTATAATTTCATTAGATTTTGTTTACGACCCGGCGCCGAGTTTAGCTGGAAGGACCATACTTGGTTATTGAACATTAAGGGGCTTAACTACCTTCTCAAGAATTTTATCTTGATGCACTTGTGCCTATGTTTTAATACCTTTTTCACAAAAATATGGCTCAGTCACTCCTTCATAGCTAACCATTTATCCGTTTTAAAAGTTATATCCGACCGACCGCTAAATATTGAATGAAATGAAAATGCAAGTAAGTTTCCAAGGGAAATAACAAAATAATAATATCTAATCGTATAGTCTAAGTCCTCATTCATTAGTTCCGAAAATTTCGTAAAATAGACACCATCGTCAACGTACATACAAAGGTCGCAATGACTTCAATAAGTACATAATAGTACTATTTTTATGCTTTCTAAAGGTATTTTTGGATCGGTGGTTTTTTTCTGCTTTTTAAAGTTATATTACTAGTTTCTATATTTCCCCCGGTGACGCTGTAATAGCCAACAGAGCTAACAGTATAGACAGACAAAAAAAAAAAGTTTCTGTATTGTACTAACATTCTGTATAAACCTATATTGCATAAGAACCTTTAGCCAGCACTAATAAAAGCTCAATATCTTTGAGACAACTGCTTCTATTTCAAATATACATAGTTAAAAACCATCTCGACGGACCAGGTTTTTGAAAAAAAAAACCGCCTACAAATCCGCCCAGTCGTTGTCTGCTACGATGCCACAGACAGATACACAAATAAACAAGTCATACTTATACCACCCCTCTTCTTGGGTCGGAGGTTAAAAACAAATATTCTACATGTAAAAACGATACTTACAGAAAAGGGACCACTTCGGTCATTATAAAATTTCAAACACTTGCTTTAATTAAAAAAAAGGTTCAAACGATGTCAGCAAGTAATTGTCCTTTAAAAAAATGTATATTGAACTTCAGAAGAAATTTCTTGAAAATTTTGGATTTTTTTTGTCACTGTTATTGTTAATAATTTTATTTATTAACATTTCTTCTTCAGTTTAGCTACATAATGTATCCCTACTTACTTAAATAAATAAGCTGTTGTCAGCAAATTCATGTCATAAATAATATTTTGTTTTTACAAATCAATACTAATTTTTTAAAATGTACGGAATTCTTTTGTAATCGAATGTCTTATATTAACCTCCAAAAAATCTCGTCTGATGGATGTTTACTTATTAATTAAACAGATATTTATCCACGTTTTGCAATAAAACTATATTCAGATTATTACTATTATTTTGGTTAAATATTTTAATGGACTTCTAGCTTCAGTCGTATTATTTTTCAAAATAAAATATGAAAATGAATTAGAATTTCCTTAAAATTGGTAGCTAATTCTTACTAGTTCACAACGAAATTTAACTGTAAATAGAATAACAATGAGAACTAGGAAATTATTACCTCAATAAAAATTTAACTGCATTTATTACAAACTAATATTATAACATATAATTGATATATTATTGTAATTGTACGATTTATGTCCAATATATTTATTAATCAATATTATTTAGATATTTAGATTATTTACGTATAAAAATGAATGTTAATCTGTAATAGTAATTACTTTGTTTCTGAGCACACCAAATGCTTTAGAACTATATATTCAAATACGCCAATCATATTGCATAAATATGATTTTGATTTTTATGTTAAATTGGTCCTGGATGCGTTATATTTTGAATGAAGCGCTGAGTTATAAACAGTGGATGAATGTGATAACACTTGCCAGCTGTGGTCTAAGTATATTAATGAAATTCATTATATCGTGTTAACTAACCCAAATCAGAAGGATGTCTACGTTTTGTTTAATCAGAATATCAACCATATTTACAAGGAAAACATAGAGCTCTTTATCATTTTTTTTTCTTATTTTGACCAATATTGAAACTATAAGGCAGTTTGGATTCATATAGAACCTTTTATTTAACACCTATATTGGATAATAGATCCCCTTAGATCGATGCATAATCAGTAGGTACTTCTGATGATAAATTATTTCTGTACATGTCGTAACCCCATTGTTTAAAAAAACACAAATGAAAGCATATAAACGACCTAAACCCAATTTCATTATCCTAAGTAAGATTTTAAAATTAATATTATAGAAATAATTAAGCAACAAAAATCACAAGATACCTTTTTTAGAGAATTTTATTAAAGTTTGGTTCGTTAATCAACTTAAGCTATACATAGAATCCATGTCCTATTGCCGTACATAAATCTATCTTTACAAAACCACTTATGACGCAACATGAATATGAAGAAAGCGGATACTCAATGCGACGTAACAAAGACAAATTTCTCCTGAGACTATTTACACACAAGCAACGCGCAGGTATCGGTCTATGTCAGCTAAATAAATTTACGAATGTATTTATTTATAAGTATTTTAGCAACACTTATGAGCACGAAACTCTATTAAACCTTTATGACTCTATGAAACCGCTTTTTTCGTACCAATAAAGAATGAAGTTAATAACATTGGTTGGGTTTTTAAAATAGATATGACTGAATGTTTATATATCTTAGTATCTATGTTTATCTTTTCTAATTAGGAGAAAAGTTTTTTATACCAATGTCTACAGCATAAGTATAAAGTTGCGTTAAAGCAGCCACCATACATATTAAATTGGGCCCATTGTTAAAAAATTTCAATAATTATTTTGAGTCACGCACTAAAAGTTAATCTAAAATTATTATTATTTTAATAAGCTTTTAAATAATTAAGCAAGATGTAAATATATACATAAATATAAAAAAATATCAAACATCATCATTTTTCTAACAAATCCTTATATAATTACTATCTATAAATAATTCAAAATGTCATCTATCTATCCTCTTAATTAGTATATTGTTTAATTTTATACTAGTTTAAAAGAGTACTCGTATATATTTTGGGTATTCATTTTAGTTTACCGGATACTTTATTGTGTATATCTAATGTTCTCTTTTAAATATTTAACATATTTGTTCAAAATATTGATGGAGTTTTAACTGTACTACAATAAACGTTACAATATTCACTGGCCACCCTGTTGCGGGAAGGTGACCGTGAAGCTGAGTTATTGTTTTTGCCCAACGCCGGTGAAATGACCCATAGCAAATGGCCCATCAATCGCACGATACCTTTTGCTTTTTGGTTTGCGCGTATAAAAAAAATACGGTCGATAAACTTTTTTTTAACCAAATATATTTCTAAAATTTAGAACAACCCAGTATTTTTATAAGCGGTCAAAATCAACTCGTTATCATTTGTATCTCGCTTTGCCATGAATAAGACTACGGTTTAAAAATAGTTACACAATTACGATATACACAGAGATTCCTTCGGTAATTAAAACTTACACAAAAACGTTTCTTGTCTAGGTTGGTTTTCTATATTAAATGAAAGTACTAAAAACAAACTTACTACTACTACTCACTACAAAAAAAAATACTTACAAGTATAAATATAATACGTAACGACTAACACAGCACAAACATACTTAAATAAATTAAGCATTTAATATTTAACGTATAAACAAGAAACACTCGCAATCTTGCAGCTCCTCATACACCATAAGCAAATACGAACTTAGTTCGTTGTATACGAAAGACTTGAAATTGATTCTGTTGAAAAACATGTATGTTATATTGTTTGGATTGACAGATCTCCTAAGAAATTTATTACCATACAATTTTTAAATAATACTTTTGTTGGGTATATATTCATATATAATGACTTTAAACTGACTTGAGGTTAAAATAAAATGTAAATAATATAGTTAAAGTTTGAAACAAAATAATAATAGCCCGACAAGTATCAACGTTGTCTTTAAGCCAGAAGATAAAAATAACCAGTTAGAATATTTCCGCACTGATTACAATCTTAATTAAAACTTGAAAACATTTTTATGAAGTTCTCGAACTTGCAAAGTACTTTCTGATCTTCACGGTAAAGGTCTCGAGAGTTTCATTTATCATTTAATACTTATTAATAAATTCCTGTCAAATCATTATTACCTTTGTCGAAATATAGAATTGAAATTAGAGTGACATCGAAATTTAATAAGTGACTTCTTCTTAGAAGAAACTTATAAATAAATAAAAATTTAAATTGTTTTTGTTATTTAAAATTGTAAATAAATTTAAAAATCAATGAACAAATTTTAACTTTAAGATGAAACTATACAATTACAGTAACTTTGGTTTTTCAACTTGCTGCGATCATCATCTACGTAGGATAAGGGAATCCTAATTATTTGGGTCGAGACAATAGATAATTTTCTTGAATGATCTTTTATCATACGTCAATCGTACATAATATTGAAGGTTTAGGTAGGATATTAGTTTGTCACGGCCAAATTAATGATAATTAAATTAATACATTTGTATTTGTCACACAATAATTTTTAAATCATGTTTAAAAATAAATAATGTATTTAATACATTATTTACCGTAGTGACAATATCTTGTTCATTCAACTAGAGTGACAATATATTGTGTAGCTTAAATATTTTATCTATGTAACTGATTTTATAAATCAGCTTATTTGTTAATAAATTGCTTTAATAACATTAAATATCGGGATCTGACAAAGATAAACATAAATCACAACAGATAAATATATAAACATTTTTAAAACACAAAGTTTAGAATAGTTTAAATTAACAAACCCAGGTATCGGGTGGCGAGAGTATAGAATGGTACATAACAATTGAGTGAAAGCACCGTCGATGAAACTCAAAAAAGTATTAATGTTGATGTGTAGAAATTAATAACTTGTTAAAACAATGTATTCAGAGCTATCTTATGACTGCAATTTTGTATATCAAGAGTAAATTATATACAAAATTTAAGAAAATGAATTCATATTGTTTTATTAAAAAATAAATAAAACTACAATGCTTATTATTATAATATTTCTAATATGTTCTTATATATTATAATATATATTTTTTAAGAAACAATCAAATTGTATCACTAAAAAAACAAGGCTTTACATGTATAAATGTATCAAACATCCATTTTATCATTTCAATGTTTATCTATACTGAAAAGTAAGAAACATGGTTTAGGATTTTTCACCACCGTCCCGATAAAGACGATTACAGATAGAATGCTTAATTCACCGAGACGGACAGCGATACGACAGCTACGGTAGCTCAACGGGTAGAGCGACGGGGCAGTTTTCCAGAGGTCACCGGTTCGGATTGTTTTTCATTATATATTTATATAATTTTAAATAAGTTTAACATAATACATGTTGATAGATATTTTTAAAAGAATTAACAATTCTATTATAATTGTTAAAGTGGTCCTAAATATTTCCACACTTAATAAGAGACAATTGAATAAGAGAAAGAATACTAAAGTTTGAAACAATGATAAATGTTTTTATATATTTTCTACATTACTTTGTTAATAATATAATTTAAATTAACTTTCCATTCGAATTTTTACCGAAGAGTATAGACTAGCACTAAAAAAACAACTTCAACCTCAAGAGGTAGACATGATATTGTTATGTTGCTAAGAAGAATAAAAGACAAAATAATAAATCTTAAGGCAGTAAAAAGCTAATTCATAAAGTCTACGCGCGGAGCTACAAGTGCATTGTAAACTTATAAGAACCATGTACTACTTCCTCCAAGAAGAGTTATAATATGAAACATACTAGAGATGACGATAGGTTAATATTTAAGTTTATTGATTAAGTCATAAAAAAGCAACTACAATCTATAAGCCTGTATAAGTAAACCGAAAGCTCAAATAAACTAATCCTAATAATGTTATTAATCTAACTAATCTTAATAATGTTGGTATTATGGTATCTTCCTACAATATTTTGGTTGACGTTATTAGATTTACTCGGTAATCTTTTACTAAGTTTATTCGATTAAGTATTTTTGTGAACAACAAAATAGCTTACGAAGATTGAATTTGTTTGGCTGACCCTTTGTGATGCCTAAGATCATCTAAATTTTGAGCTAAACCATATTATTTAATCCACTTTATTACCGTTGCAAGCAGGGAAGATCTAATTTTTAAAATTTCCTCTAAATTATAAAATTAAGACATAATTATATGTAAATAATTGATATTTTTTATTTTTTTATTAATATATTAAGTTAATCAAACTGTAAAATCCTTACATTTTTTTTTAATTTTTAATTTATTTTATCGTAATACTCCTTTAAACATACTTGTTAAACTTTAGGTCAGTTTTGTATTTAAGGACAAAAGAAAAACTGCTGCATAAAATGTAGGTATCTTTCAAAGTTTAGCCTAATAATACCTACTCACTCCTGTAAGTCTGGTTTAATATTTTTTTTAGTCACTTGTCCGGAACAAATCTTTTATAAGGGTTTGGCATTACGTAAAGCAAAATTCCACCTTTTTTAGACCCTAGAAATTCTTTAGAGATAGCTGAGTTATTTCACTGAGTTCTACTAAATAGGAATAACAACCTTATTATGTAAAACATATTAAACATTGTTTTATAAAATCAATCTATTTAAAAACTACTTTAGTAATATTATGTTTTTTCATTATATTATTTGCGAAACTGATTACTATCAAAGTTATTAATAATTGTTAAGATCAATGTTTTTTATTTTCGCCTGTTTGTTTCAGAAGTTTTTTATGGTTATGTTAATTACGATTAACACAATTTTTACTTTCTTGTACAAAAATGAATGAAATGGTTATGTTAGTTAATATGCGAACTGGAACACAATGTAAAACTTAAGGCGAACTTTCCAGACCAAGGTGAATTCATCTTAGTCTCGAAAGTTATTACTAATGTTACTATTACAAAGGATTGTTATGCTCACGTCGCAAAGGTGACCTAGAAATGTAGGAGGGATAAGACGATGAACACACACAGACGATGACTATTTAAGTTAAAAGTATATGCAATGGACTGACATCTTTTTTTTATCTATCTATACATATAATAAAATTGTCATTGGGGAAAAATTAAAATAAGCAAGAGAACCCAAAACAATGGTTTTTCATTTTGTCTGTTCGTATTAAACGATTTGGATGCAGTTTTCGGGAATATTTTGTAATGGGTTTCTTTTAACATTTTGTTTATTTTAAGAATGTGGTAACAAATAAAGAAGTTAATGATAATCTCTTCTTTTCGTACCATTGCTTACCAACGATTAAACATAAAAAATATACATAAATAAATTAGAAATACTCCTATAGGTATGCAAAAACTATTTATTTGAGTTCCTGAAACTTTGAAGTTTTATACTTTTTACATACATGTACAAAGGGTACGTTTTATCGAAATCGAAATCTACGTGTACGAAGTCGCAGGCACAGCTAGGTGACGATTATATATTTAGCAAGCTTATAAAAATAGTATGAAATTTACTCCAAATACTATTTACAGATACGTTTTTTTAAGTTATGGTCAGAGAATTAAATATTGATGTACGTTAGGTTTATGAAAATACATTTGAAAAAGATTTTTAAAATGGATTTTAAGCTAAACATGAATAAATTCAAAAAGGTGCTCTCATATAGATCGCAGAGTTTTATATCGTACTTTAAACATCTAAATAATCTAATTGAATAAGATTGATATATTAAGGGTACATATACAGTTGTGCTGAAAGTAAACAAGTTTTCGGTAAATGTTGCAACAGAATCCCATATAATGTAAGAAAACCAATAGATTTTTTTTATAAAGTTCAATTCGTCTTGGAGAACTAGTGCACCTATTAATAATCAGTGTACTTTCAGGTCACTCTTTTAACTGGGGGTTGCCTAACTCGTGAGTCAATATTTGCAAAACTAACAAGACAAACTCGGCGCATATTTCAATTTGCCTAGAAGAACCAAACCAGTAGGAGCTAGTAGCAGCTACCAAAATGTATCTTTAGGTAATTGTACTTGGTTCGGAGGTAATATCTCAATACACTTAAGACAGCCTTTTCATGGATGAAATAGTTTTTTCTTCTAAGAGACCAAATAGCAGTCATAGAAGTGTTTATTTTCAGGGCATAGTATAAATAATACTTGTCATAAAATAATAAAATTATTAATACATACGAGTTATAAAAAAGTAATTTTATATAAATAATTAAAGTATTTATAATAAAAACAATAGATCCTAAATATTAATATTGTTTGATTTACACATTATCTCCACACTAGACATACACACGTTTGTGTAGTCAAGTTTAGTCAATGTACGATTTTATTGCGATTGAATGCGATTTGAAACCTATCTGTTTCTTAAATGCCTCCTTTAAACTACAAATAAGTTAACGATTAAGTAAAAATAAAAAGTACTTATTACCAATGCATGAAGATATTACAAAAATTTGTACATTTTTATACAATATATTTTCACACACACAATTGCATATTGTGTATACTTTCTACTGAGGGCTGGATATTCAATATTTGAAATATTTGATAAATTTCTGGAATATGAAATAACATTTGAATATAAATATATTACATATAATATGAGTTTATTTACTGCCATAAATAAAACAGAGGAAATAACATGAAGTGGTTTTATTTAAAACCGTAACTTTTTCACGAGCATTAAATGTTTTTTAAAGCTCACACATGTATCCTATTTAGAACGCTTATTTACAAAATATGCGATGACCATGGTCGTCAAGTATATATATATATATATATATATATATATATATTTTTTTTATCAATATTTTTCAATAAATTATATTATTTATTTGATGTCTATATATATATATATATATATATTTTTTTTATCAATATTTTTCAATAAATTATATTATTTATTTGATGTCTATTAGTAAAACCTTGTCATTAAAAAATGATGACAATAGGTTCCAAAGCTGACCTGCAGCTCAACACATATAATAATAAATTAATATTCATTCCATTTCCATTCATCCATTAATATTCAATCAAATTAATATTCAAATCCTGATTTTACTTTTCAAACAATGTTAGTTCAGGCGTTTAAAAATAACTTCATAGTTAAACTTTATAAAAAAATGTTTTGTAGAATTAACTTATGGTGTATTTCATGTGGATGGTTTTTATTTAGGATATATTTATTTAGACAAACGAAAACACGAGAGAAAGCAATATAACGTTCATTCATGTCTGTTCCGTTTAAAAGGTTCAAAAATAACTATCCTACCCAACAGCTATAAAAAAATCTGGTTATAAGTCATCTTTATACGGTAATTAAGACATGTTTGAGAACGCCTATTATTTTTAAAGTGCTAGATGCAGATCTAGGCTAGTGATCATTGATTTTATATTTTATTATTTATTTTGTTACCATTCAATAAATTTATAAATCTTGTCTTCAACATCAAAAGCAATCTTATATGTATTTTACATTAATTAACCTAAGTATTATTAAGAGAAGAGAAGAGAAGAATATTTAAATACAACGAAAAAAATAACTATAATGAACGAAACATTTTTTTGGTTATGTACTCCTACAAGAAAAGGTTACAGATTAATAATAAACAAAAAAAATTAAGGTGATCGTAGATAATAGTAAATATATCATGACCGAATATTAAATAAACAAAAATAACTATACATATAAGCAATAATTTTTTAAAAAAGCTAGATAGTATTAAAAACAGAACAATCTGAGATTGGACAATGCGTGCTGTTCCAGCGATAAATCTACTTTTATAGTAATCAAAAAAGTAACCCAATTGATGTTTTTTCGTTATTTTTTGTTTTGTCTTTCTCTATAGACAACTAATATATGACGTAACGGGATAATACTTTTGAAGATTCATTATATATTTTAGTAAATCCCTTATAAAAATCCTTTTTTAAAGGTATTTTCATTAACTAAGCTCTAAAGAAATGCTTCAACAATACAATTTCAAGATTTTCTTTCATTGTAGAAATGTGATTGGAATACCAGATGACAGACTTGTCAAAATCTATTACTGGATACCTGAAAACCAATTAGGTGATAGACCTAGATAGTGTTAGCATGAACCTAGCAACGCCTAACCTTATGGATTGATCTCGGAATATGGTTTAGCTACAGAGAGTGCAAATTGAAATACAGCAATATATTTAAATTGTATTATATATACACATATTTTACAAATAAGTGTAAGTAGCATTTATTTTCTTGTAGGTCAGTAACTCTTGTAGGTAGGTAGGGGTAACAACTGGTGCCTGAACGTGTCTCTCAAACAACCGTCTAAAATAAGTCTCTTTCTTAATATGGCATGTTACTACTATGCATTATATATTTATATAAATAAAGAATGAAAAAAAAACAATACGGGCAGGGATTCGAACCCGCGACCTCTGGGATGGGATTAATTTTTCATTCTATATTTATATAAATTAAAATATAAATAAGTTTAACATGGCTATACATGTTTATAGATATTTTCAAACATGCAATATATAGTTAATTTATAGTGAGAAATTAAAAACATATATTATACTAGCGGACCGGACAAACGTTGTCTTGTACACGCGTCTTTAATTTAAAAAATTAAAACTTAAAAAAAATATATATATATTAAAAAGTTATCATAATATCTAACGTCATGACATGAACATTTATCATAATTCGACCAATCGATACCGTATGAATATGTAAATAAAGATTTTTTGTTTGAATAAATGAATTTGTCCCAATATATTTTTTTTAAATTTCACTTTTTACGTAGCGAAGCACGTATCGGGCCGCTAGTACTAAAATATTTTTCTTATTTCTATCGCAACGCCAACTGTCAGGGCAGACTATAATTAAAATATAATATTATTTAATATTTGACATTGCAATGGTAACGCAGTCCGTCGGAAAAAATGTGAAACATTCCGAAATCACCACCTACTGACACATTCAAAATTAATCAAAAAACCATTTTCAAGTGGACCAAATTGTGAATCTAAACAATTCTCAAGTGTCCTTGAACACACACAAAGAATTTCATAAAAATCGGTCCAGTCGTTTAGGAGGAGTTCAGTGACATACACGCGCACACAAGAAATATATATATAAAGATAAGTAATCACTAGTCATTAGTCATTACTTGAGCTACTGTTCAAAACGAATATTCAGTAATATGCTTGTATATAACGCTAAGGAATGTTAGTTATGAAAAATAACCTGAAAAATGTAAAATTGATTATATACTATCATTTCAATTAAACTTAAGAAAAAAATAGTGGAAATACACCTGTATTAAATACACCTCCAAAATAATACGTTTACTTCAATGATATCTCGTTTTAGTCAAGTCTTTCTCAATGAGTAATTGTGTCGACAAATAATAAATGGTCACTTTTTCACTCTTGTGAGTCCAACCCTAAGACAATTCTTGAAGGACATATTGATCCGCTTACCGAAATTACATTGAAACAAGGGGTAAAGATAATAGATTTGATTTAAGAAAAGAATTATGAAGATAATAAATCTGTGAATAACGAAATTTACGTCCATCTGTAGTTTATAGCAACGGTATTTCTAGAATAAGATTAAGACCTTTCATGATTCAAAATTATTGTCTTTACAAAATCAATCTTTATATATAACTTGTCTAGTAATTCAATATTTTATTTTGATTAACTAAATTATTATTCCTACAAGTTACTTTGTTATTAGTTGGATTCCGTGGATCACAAATTAATTTCAAGTTATTTTAAACTATATGGTTAATATTTACGCTCTTAATAATATTTCACGTTTTATATTACTGAAAAATACTATCCCTCCAAATGTATTTATGTAAAACAATGAATTTGAGTAATAAAACTAATTAATTAGCATGATCGATGGACCCTTGGTTTCATTGTGCCGCATAACGCCTTTAGAACATCACGAACATGACGCATTTTCTTTGTTATTATTATATTTTTTTTAATAAAAAAATAACGCCTCTAGAACATCACGGTCTGAGCATGAGGCATTTTCTTTGTTATTTATTTATTTATTTTTTTAATTAAAAATTAACGCCTTTAGAACATCACGGACTGAGCATGACGCATTTTCTTTGTTATTTATTTATTTATTTTTTAATATAAAAATAACGTCTCTACAACATCACGGACTCAGCATGACGCATTTTCTTTGTTCTATTCAGCTCGACGGTATTATTTTAGCATACATTTGAGTTAGTTGCAATATATGAGTTAAGACTACAACTATTATTTTTTTTTTATTGACTTTTCTTTAGATATGATCACAGATTATTTAAAAATATTTTCTGACTGACATTAATCACTAATATAAACGTATAAATAAAATTTCTTAACTAAAATTATATAAACATACAAACTCTAATAATTAATTAAGGTTTTTTAGTTTTAACCGAGTACACTTATAAATAAATTTATTTTTGAAGGATCATTCTAGCATAATAATTAGATACATTTATATTGAATAAAGCTTTAAATTAAACGTTACTTTTACATAAATCGTTTGTCTACAATTTTTTAAAGAAAAAAACTAAATAACTAAGAAAACTAGACACCAACGATTTATTTAGTCAGGACATTGATATTTTAGATTATTTGATAACAACGTGATAAATACGTAGGTTAATATTTCCTTTATTAAATGGAATAACCTTTGTTTTAAATATGGAAGTAGGTGGCCTTTTTGCAGTTATAACTTACATAAACTCTTATTGGCTTTTTCGAGTTCAAAACATTAAATTTTAGTTCAGTTTTAAATTTGTCTTTGACAAACATTTAAATTATATATATACAGAGATTTAGACAAATATAACAGTCAAATATAGTTTTCTTCTCTCTTTGTCTATAAATTTTCCTTTTATTGTTTAATAGCTTTACCAGCTTAAATGTTTTCAAAAACAAAATAAAATATTAGTTCAAATAAATTAGCTTATTTTTAAATCATTGTAAATATATAAAATTTACTTACTAAAAAAGCGTTTAGTTTTAAAAAAGATTATTGTTGCATTTCGACAAAAAGACAAACACTAATATTATTTAACATTGCAAACAAAATTCATATTTCCAAATTAATATATTCATTGGTCATTTCTATTCTTAATTAAGATTTAATTAAATAAGGATTCCAAAGTTATTAGAAATTTTATGGCGAAAGTAGCGTTTTGGCATAATTAAAGTACTTGTTGTAGATATAAAGACTTGTCACAATTGGAAACAATCCAATTGTATTAGAAATCAGTGCATTGTATTCCTCTTTTATTTTAAAAAGGTTCTTGAGATTTTTTGTACAAAATCTGCCAAGTGCCAATTCGCACTTGCGCATGAAAAGTTTCGTACCATTGTCCATAATATACCATAAACTATAAAAATAGTAGTTATTGTTAAATCAGCAACAGAAGAATGTCATTTCAAGCCGTATTTATCCCTTGGATACAGAACCCTAAAAATCCAAATTATTTTTATTTTAATAGATTTCAAATAATATATAACCACAGCAATCTGTTATAGTAACTGACACACATTAGTCATACATGAAAGGCTGGAAATTGAATTTGAGCCCAAGACGGGCTTAAATACCCTGGTAGTGCACTGATAAGAGATTGATTCAAAATCTACACGTAAGAGTAAGAAATGCCAAAATAACAAGTTATCGTCACTCTAATCAAGTGAACGTAATTATCAGCGTAATTCATATCAAATCAATCGACGTAATTACAATTTAATTTATTTTTGCCAGAAATTAAGGAATCTTGATGTCGCTAATAATTCTTAACCGTCTCTTGTAATGTTGTAAATAATGCTTTTATTCATACAATGCATTGACTTTATCTGAGAGAGTATTGTAGGAAGATTTTAAACACTGAATTCTTATTTTAGAGAGATCTTATTTAATATCAATTACGGACTTTACACATGTTTAAAAAAATTCTTTCATCGGAAAGTGGTATAAATAAGAAAAAAGGTTTAAAAACTTTACTTTGAAAGTAATATCTTGTATCCTTGTTAAATTGAATGAAAGAAACCTAATGATTTTTTTTCATAAATAAAATATTCAAGCTTAAGCTAACCAAAACCATATTATTGATTTCAAAGAGATTTTCTTATTTATCATTTAAACGCTACAGCAAACTTATAAAATATGTTTTATATAGATGTATCATTGTTTGTTTTTTATATGTAGTATGATTAAAAAAAAAATAAGCAACTAAATTAAGTGTATGGTTATTTAACCATTTAACGGTATGTATTTACATACCGTTATATGGTTACCAAACTAATTAGTTGCGTAATAATTACCACTTTGTTAATTAACTCTCGGGCACTTTATATCATAGTATAATGTAAATTGCGTAACGTTATCAGATATGTTTATTTTAGCAAATTAGAGTAAGTAATATTTAAAATCCTATTTTATTTCCAATCTCTTTCCGAGATAAAATACTTTAAGAGTTTTATCGAGTTATCAAAATTTAAATAATACATAATTTACAGATTAAAACCGTAAAATAGGGTATTCCTGTCTAACAAAGATAATCACTGAACAATTGAACAAAGGATATACGAGGTATGTTCAAAAAGTATCTTGAATTTTAAATTTCCGCGGACTTCGTATATTCAATTTTTGTTTTTTTGTTGTTGTGTTGGTACTTATATCCCTTTCCTATGCTGATAAAGTTGGGTAATTTAAAAGCTTAATACATTTTTGACAGAAGTTTTGCTTGGATGTGTTTTAAATAGTCTTCGATTATCGTCTATTTGAGAGGCTTAATGTACCATGAGTAGCCACGGTAGTACGATCAATAAGGAATATTACCTAAAAGTTATGCGCAATTTACACGAAGAAATCCGCGAGAAACGCCCCGATTTATGGAAGAAAAAAAACTGGCTTTTGCTCCACGATAACGCCCTTGCTCATACATCGTTCTTGTTTCGCGAATATTTAACAAAAAAACAACACAGTAATGGTGCCGCAGACACCGTATCCCCAGATCTAGCACCCGTGACTTTTTCCTGTTCCCAAAACTGAAAAGGCCCATGAAAGGACAACGCTACGCAACGATTGAGGAGATAAATACTGCATCGAAGGAGTTGAACAAGATCACAAAAAAAAATTAGGTGCTTCGAGGACTGGAAAAAACGTTGGCACAAGTGCATAATATCCGAAGGGGAGTATTTTGAAGGGGTTTAAATAGATATTTATGAATAAATGAATAGTTTTTAAAAAATACGAACTTAGAGATACTTTTTAAACATTGTATATCTTTTTGTAAGTTATAAAGGTATTCAAACGTCGTATACATTTTAGATCATAAAGTAACCAATATAGTAAATAAATTAACATAAATTAATATATAAATCTCAAATATATAATAAGACAGTAAAAATCAAGTGTCTGTACATTAAATATGTTTAAAAAAACTAATAGGGGGCGATTAAAGACGAGTAACAGAAACCAAAAAAACAATTTTTGGAATTTTTATCTCTCTAGTGTTATGGTCAATTGAAAATTCACTTCAAGGTACTTAAATTGTTTCAAAACGTATTTAATTTAGATAAAGCTAAAATTTGTACTTTGTTTTATCTGAATTTTAATAAAATAATAAATTAAATGTGAGTATATGCCCATTTTAGATTTAGTTACATAAAATCTCAATAGATCTCCCTGACTTTTTTTAGAACTCGCTATAATTAAGTTTTCACATATGGTACAGCAGTTTAAAATTCTACAAAGAAGTTCCTCAATTGAACTTAATTGAAATTGTATTTTGAGTAATAACACAATATTTAGTGAAAATTAAAACCTAAAATACTACGAGAATTTAGATTTATAAAAACAGAATATAATAAATAAAAAAAATGGTCGCCATTTTTGATGGTATGTCAAAAATTTTCAAACGACAGAGACAATATTCTAAGAACAAAATATGGTAGATAATTTCTATCATTATACTATATGAGAACCGTGAAAAGCTCGTGAACAAAGGTATATAAATTTATGAGTTAAGTATTTGGTTAAGTATTATCAAAGTTAAGTATTATCAAAGAGTAGTTAGCGCAGGCATTTAAAGTATAGCGGGTAAGATTTCGGGGTGGCCTGCCTGCGGGGGAGGGGAGGTTGGACCTCTTTCCGCCGAGAAGTTACTGGATGCTGCTCGACGTTGAGATGGTCCGGGCGTCAAGGGTGGGAGGACGCAGGTCCTCTTCAATGGGGTCGGCTGCGAGATCGTTCCTGGTACTTCTCTGATAGCAGAGTGGACTGTGGAGTAGTCCCATGGCTGTATGGGGGGGTGCGCGACGGTCTCTTTCTCGCTAAGCATTGACAGAACATTGCTTGGTGGGGAGACGGGCCGGGACGTTGCCTGCTTAAAGTATAGCGACGTAATGGTTCGATTCCCGACAGGGACAGGCATATATATGTGATAAGCGTAGCTGTCTGTACTTCTGGATTTTGTCCTTTATTAAATATATTCGCAGTATTTATAATGTATATTTCTAGGTATTTGTATCGTTGTCTGACACCCTTAACACAAAAAAATAATTTGCTTACTTAGGGGTTAGATCAATGTGTGCAATTTGTCCTGTGATATTATTATTATTATTATTTTTAAAGACGCTCATTGAAACAATGGACATTTAAATAGAAAAGATTACTGAATGTCTACTAAACCTTTTATTAAACATGACATTAAGTCTAACACAATAAAAAACAACAAAATTTTGTGTTTGTGTGATAAATGAAAGAAATTTTGTTAAAAGTGATAACGTCTGTTCTACAGGTGGTAGAGAAATAGTCGTTTGATAATGTATTGGAGTCAAGATTGCGCGATAAAAGAAAAAAAAATGCTTTTGACAGTGTTATCTACTATCACTTCCGTGACATCTACTATCGCTTCCGTGACTCAAATAATGAGGCATATATCTTAACTTTAATATAAATAATAAATAATAGTAACCCATATTATTTTAATATTATTGATTACAATGAATTAAGAATATGTGTTTTTATGTTTTTCATTTAGTTTGAGGCAAAATGACACTTAAAAGTTCTACTTGATAACGCACTCAATAATCTATCATTAGACCAAATAGCATAAAAATACGTGCAACTGTTTTGTTTTATAATTATTGCACAATATTTTTTTTTAGATTATAACAATTTCTGTAATTAATCTCTTTTTTGTAAAATGGAGCAATAAGTGCCCACATCCAATTTTATAAAAATCTGTTATATAAAAATACTATTTCAGTGATGTTTTAACAAATAAACCGATAAAAAGATAAACATTTTAGAAACTATTATTTTGAGAACTATGTTTTTTTTCACAAACACATCTATTCCCAATAATGCAATTCGGAATCCTGATCAGGTCAATAATTAAATTCATTAATCATTATCATTATTTATTGTATCATTATTATTAGTTAGTTATATTATTATTTATTTATTATTTATTAAATACAACAGGCACATTTATTAATAACATTTTTCAATTTTAAATGTTTCTCTATATAAAAGAATTCGTACCGATAAAACCGTTTGACTGATGTAAAACTATATGATTTTTTCTTATTTATTAGTAGGCACTAGTTTAATGAAACTATTTTATGTTTCACTGAACGTTAGACTTTCGATTTTTGAGCACCATTTGACTGGTTATAGAGTGAACCATTAATTCATCTTCACGCTGACTGCACGCGGCCAACAGGGCTGCGGTAGATATGTAAAACGTTTTATTATGGTATATAAAAAACAGTTAACATAACGATATCTGATGATCCCACGCATGGTAATTATACATTTTTTTATTGTCTATACATAAGACAAGCCGGAAAACGAGCAGAATGTACAGTGGATAACATACATCAACATCTTTTGTAGAAGGGCGCTAACACATTGATCTAGATGACATTTAGATTACATACATTATATATGATTTGAATATGCTATCCAATCAAAAATATAAACACGATTATGAAATGCCTAATTAAAAAAAACACCAAATAATTGACAACCCTAAATAATATTACACTTATTGTAGTTATATTTAAAATAGATACAAAAACAGTTCTACCGTGATATTAGTATAGTTCTCTATATTTTCACTGTTGATTAATTTCAGTTAATTGGTTTTCAATTCATTGAACTTGTTTCAAACACTTTTAATCTTTTTCAATTAACTTTATGTACCTATATGTTTAAAAACAATGATGTTGTTAAATAAGAATTTAGGTACCTCATTTAAAGTCCTCCTTAAATATTATTCACTTTACAGACATTTATCCATGGACATGGTAGTATATAATAATACATTAAAATATAATAAGAAGAAAATTGTAAAACACATATATGATTAGAAATTAAAATGTATTAAATTTCTTTTCCCTAGTAAAAAAACAAAAATTGATTCCGTAACCAAATTTCGTAAGCACGAAATTGATATGCTTATAGAGACGACTTATAAAAGCTTTTGATAAATAATTTTAAAATGAATACAAGTCTCAAGCTAAGTCTAAAAGTATTAAGAAAATTATTTAACAAATAATTTCAAAAAAAGTTTTTCAAACTTTTTAATTGTAATGATTTCCAGTATTTGAAAAGTGACTGCCACTGACCTAAATTAATCCCTCTTGAAAAATACTTTATATAGTCACATATGAAGCATACCATAACATTCGAACACTTTTTAATTAATTTAAACCTCATTTTTTTAAATAATAATCCTATTAAATTTAAAAAACTAGTTTTGATGCAGTGATTGAAGGGATTTCATTCGTTAAATTATTACAATTTTTACTCAATCATCATTTTTTGTCTTGCCAAAGAACCCGAAAAAACTATTTTAATTAAAGGCCTGAGCTAGTTTTCGAGTAGAACACATATCGAGTATCAAAATTGGATAAAACAATTTCATTTATGTTCCAACTGTGTGTTTGTTTCTTTGTTATAGTAAGAATGCTAATTTGCCACAGAATGCTATAAATATAAAGAAATTAGTTCTACCAATTCAGTTAAACTTTCCCAGAGGTGCGGGTTTGAATCCGTTGTGGAGTATTGATTTATTTTTCATTTTACACATACTTACATTTACTTTTTTATAACTTACCTTGATTGTGCATGTTTTAGATATTTTAAAATAATGTATCAATGTTGCTTTTTAGGGAATATTTATCGTATTTCTTATTTTTATACTCTTCATATGTAAATCCTTAAAAGATGGATCGCAAGTTGTCACTCACTCAAGCCCTGCAGATTAAACAATACGGCAAAAGAAAAATATACAGAATGTTTGGGGCTTGGTTTAAGTATTTTGCATTACACTCGACTTCTATTTGTCAATGCATCAGATCACGGTTTTTACATTGATCTGTTTTTATTTCAATATAATTCTAGTTACAGAAGATGGTGAAGTATTAGAAAAGAATATACGTAATGTATATTGTTATGTTTAGAAGTTTAATCATTGAGGCTTGTTAATAATGATTTAGAATTTACAAGGACATAATTTCACATTATAAATAAGTTTTGTTTTATTTGTTTATACTAAATTAATATTTTTGTTTGTCTTAATAAACCTTCATCACTGAAGAATTTCAACATACTGGTGTCAACATCAACAACATTCATCTAAAGTTTTCCGTGCAATTTACTTCCAATACGCCATGCGAGTTCAGTAGTTCGGTAGTAAACTCTACAAAACTTTGTTGCTAGAGCTTTGTGGAATTTATATCAAAGCAAGTCACACACACACACACACACATACATACTAGTAGAGTACACGGTTATTACCTGGGGCTTGCAGTACGGCATTATGAAATTGTTTAGGAGATGATACCTGCATTATTAGCATTTTATACAAATTATATTATTATACACCCTCCCCATAAAATATTAGATACAAATTTAAATTAGTTTTCTTTTCACTATATAAAGTAGAAATCTTTTGCAAACCATTAACCAATATCTTAGTACATAGCTACAATCAATTATTATACAAAAACCTACTTATGGGTTTATAGTCACTATTAAATTCATATAGTCAATATTAAATATTAAAATATTTTCCTCAATATAAAGTCTTTCCTAATTATTTTTTTTTATAAAATTGTAAAGCGCTATCTTGCTAAGAATGATATCCTATTGCCCGCTAATTCACCGATGTGCCTAGTTATAATAAGATTTTATCTATTAAAATTATGAAGGATGCGTTATAAAATATTTTAAAAATTTTACATATAATGCGCTATAGAATGTTTTTAATATTTTATAGCGCATCTGAAAAAAGCGGCGCAGCGGTGCTTTTCTTAAGATTTATGTTATTTCCTGTGAGAATGACATATTTTCCCTCGGTAAGAAGTAGCCTATTTCTCAAAATTTTATCTAAATTTATGCCAAATTTCATCAACATCAGTTCAGCGGTTTAAGCGTAAACGAAACATACTTACTTTCGAATTTATAATATTAGTATGAATTACTTTAAAATAAAAAAAAACCTCACTCTCTAAGGTGAAGGTTTGTAAGGAAAGTGCAGAAAAATAATTAAAAATAAAGAAGTATATTAATTTTATAAATGTTCTGGTTAAATTTAAAAAAAATGGTAAGATTAAGAAAATATCTAAATAAATAAAACTTTCTGTCACTGAAGGGTGTCTAAGACAATTGTACTTTAAAAAAACAATTCACGTAAAAGGGGCTCTATAAACTACTATCATCGATGTCTAAACGATAAATTCATAAAATTGTTAAGGTAAATTTACCGAAACCCTATGAAAAAATATTTTTGAAATATTTTATAAATGTCAAGTTCTGTGAGCTTACAGGATATATATTTACTATTTACCTCTATGTGTTTTCAGCCATTCGTTAAAATTGTACATACAAAAATTAAAACAAACAAATAATTCAGGCCTCTCTGTCTGTTATTTCAAAACGGCCGCCATAACTGTAATTTACGTTGTCGAAATTTGCCATTTATCTATCCACCTGTGAATATTTTTATGTCAGATAGCTAGTAGAAATTTATTTCTTAGTAATAAATATAACATATAGACAGTAGACAGTCTAACATCAACGAGGGATATCTCATGTGTGACAAAAGCCCAATCAAATTGCAAATATGAATTATTGCTATTTACAACATTTAAAATTCACAAAAGACAAATATATAATGAAACTGTTCATATATTTGGATAAAGCACAATGATAACTAAGATAAAATTAATAGGAAAAATAACAAGGAGTTATATGTTGTTAAACATTATTATAAAAGTACCTTGACTTAAATAAGAAATTGGATAAACCATCGTCAATTATATAGCCATTTAAAGATTTTATTACTCTCTATAAAGTTATACTCAAAACAAGTGTCATTACCTAAATTTGAACTTTTACAATTCAATTATTAGTCTGAAAATGTTATATACTTTAAGTCATTGTAAACTTTTCAAGTACTTAAACAAATTACAGTTTCCCGCCTCAGAAAATTTCACGAAGTAATTAGACTTATTATATCACATTTACAATTACAATTAAAATTAACACCTCAGCATCCTATTCTACAGCTGTGAATTAAATCCCTGAATATTCAGATAGGTTTGTGATTAACGAGAACATTCATGTACTGTGATTATTTAAGCACGTTCTCTTCAAATCGCGAAAGACATTGCGTTGGATTGCGTTGTGTGATCTAAATAAACACGTTTCAGGATAACCTTAAACAAACAACAAAATAACCTTATTATATTCCTAAAAGGAAACTCTTAGTTTATTTATAGAATTATTAACCCTAAAGTACTGATGTTAGTCATTTTGACTAACAGCATCCTCGGATATTGCTCAATGTTTCTCATAATTGAGCCGAATGTCTTAATTCTTCGTGTCAACTCAATCGCTGACCGGTAGTTAACAGTAGCGGCAACGTCAAGTCGGCAAGTGGCGCCATTTTTAAAAAAATTGTGTATTTTTTTTTTATATTATGTATAAATGCAAAATAATTGCGATATTTGTTTATTTTATCCTATTTCATTTTAGATTTAAAATGACTTCTTACCGAACCAGAAATAGTCGTTTTTTAAATGAGGAAGAGGTGCTCAGATATTTGAATAAAGAACATATGTTCGGATATGACTATGTGAAATTAGGTGGGAGTTAATTATTATTTTTTTTTAAATTACTCTGTTTCTTATTTCTAATAAGTAAAATAAAAACAATAATTAAAATGAACAAATAAGTTGATATACTTTTTGGTTATAAATTATTTTATGATCGATTAATTATTATGCAGGTAGTTGAAACGACTAATGATTAGTATTAGCGTTCGTAACATATGATTAGTACTCAGGTATAATTACTGTTTTATTGTATTGTTTATTGTTCTAAGGAAATTTCTAAAATATTGAACTACTCGTATATAAGTATAAACAATTGCAAAACTTCAAAATGTATATGTCGCCGTGAGAACAACCGGATGTCAAAATGTTAAAGTTATAGCAAAAAGTTTGGATGATTTATTATAAAATTGAAGAAGTCTAATAATTAAGTTTCAATTATTAATGTTTTTATGAATAATAATTAATTTAATTTGAAATAGTTTTTTTTAATAAGTTATGTGATTGAATGTTTTTGTTAAAGTACCTACAACTGTGTAGTAGATCCCCACCATATTCAAAGAGTATAAAAGGTAATGTTCAAACCGAGGACGGGAGTTCTATACTTGTAGCTCGAAGGAGTAACATATTATAGAATTACTGCTACACAGTTGTAAGCTGTTGAAGCAATAAAGTGTAACTTTGACTGAAGACTATTTTTCATTCAAATGGACGACCGCCCTTCATCACCTATCATCAGTGCTGATACTCGAAAGCCAAATCAGAGACCAGGCTCGGCAGCTCAGCACTCTGAAGAGCACCTCGCTCTCACATCAGAAGCAGGGACGTCTCACGTTCTACTTTCGTCTGCCGGACCATCTTCAACAAACCCTACAAAACAACCTACAAAGCAGTATGATTCTGTGGATCATGGCGGTGTTCCACCAGGATTTTTACTGGAAATGATGAAGATGATGCAGCAGATGACGGAACGATTAGCTGCGCCTCAAGAAAGAAAAGCGAAGATTACTGATATCTTTCTTCCGACTTATGACCCTGACGGAAGTGTTGGTATAAGAGAATGGTGTGACCACGTCAGCACTGCAAAAGACCATTACAATCTAAAAGATTATGAAGTCCGAATGAAAGCTACTTCCTTGTTGAAAGGCCGCGCAAAACTTTGGGCCGACCAGTGGCTTGTTACAACAACATCCTGGAGTGAACTTCAGGAGAACCTTATCACCACTTTCGAGCCTGAAAATCGGTACTCCCGAGACATTCTCAAGTTTAAAGAACACACATATGATTCCAATTCAGACATATCTGAATTTCTTTCTACCGCATGGATTCTGTGGCGAAGAGTTACAAAGGACAAATTGGGTCAAGAAGATGCTGTAGAAGCTGTTATTGGGAGCGTGTCTGATGAAAAACTAAGAATCGAGTTAATGAACGCGAGGGCTCGTTCTGTTCCAGAGCTGATTTCTGTAGCTGCCTCTATAAGATCAAAAAAAAGAAGCCAAGGTAATTATCAAAACCAACCTTTACAAAAACGCTCCCGATTCACATCAAACCACGATGTTAGATCTATTTCATACGGGACATACCGTTGACAAATGCTTCAAACGGAATAGAGCTCTTTCCTCTAAGCAAGTAAACAATATAGGTAGACCCAAGTTAACTACTATGGTTATTAAGATTAACAATTTGACTCTAGATGCTTTGTTCGATAGTGGGGCCGATTGTTCCGTTATAAGGGAATCCGTTGCCGCTAAAATTCCGGGTCGCCGAAAACATGTTGTGACCTACTTAAAAGGTGTTGGGACAGTTTCTGTGATGTCCCTTCAAACCGTGCAAAGTACTTGTCTCATAGATAACATTTATGTTGAAATTGAATTTTGTATTTTGCCTGACCAAGAGCTTTCATTTGACGTATTGTTAGGAACCAATTTATTAGATCAAACTGGGCTCTCTGTGATAGTTACCCACGGTGGTGCTAAATTGATTCGGTTACCAAATGTTATGCACTTAAAAACATCGCTCCCATTATTTGAAAGAATGGACTGTGACCTTACAGACCAAACTCAGATCAAACGACTACTTGCTCTTCTCGATAAGTTTTCACATATGTTTACACAAGGCTTTGGCAAGACTCGTGTTAAAACAGGTGAACTAGAAATTCGATTGAAAAATCCTGAAAAATTTGTTGAACGACGACCCTACCGTTTGAATACAGTTGAGAGGGTTAAAGTTAAAAACATTTTAAAAGAGTTACTAGATCATAAAATAATTCAAGAAAGCAAATCCCCCTTTTCAAGTCCTGTAATCTTAGTAAAGAAGAAAAATGGTACAGACCGAATGTGTGTGGATTACCGCGAACTTAATACCAACACTATACGTGATCACTATCCGTTACCCTTGATTGCAGATCAAATCGATCAATTGTTTAAGAGTCGTTTTTTCACAACCCTTGATATGGCCTCAGGCTTTCACCAGATACCCGTATCACAGGACTCAATTGAAAAGACTGCATTTATTACACCTGATGGCTTATATGAATTTTTAACAATGCCGTTTGGCTTATGTAATGCCCCTGCTGTATATCAACGATGTATTAATCGAGCTTTGGATGGTCTTATCGGGGATGCCGCGCAGGTTTATATTGATGATGTATTATGTAAAAGCACTAATTTTGAGGAAGGTTTAATTAACTTGGAAAAAAATTTAGTCGCGCTAGATAAAAGTGGATTTTCAATTAATGTAAATAAATGCTCTTTTTTCAAAAAATCTGTTGAATATCTGGGAAATGTCATTTCTGAAGGACAAGTCCGTCCTAGTCCTCGAAAAGTAGAAGCATTAATAAAATCTCCAATTCCCACCACAATTAAACAAGTCAGGCAATTCAACGGTCTTGCAGGGTATTTTCGGAAATTTATTCCCAATTTTTCTCGCATAATGATACCTCTCTATGCTTTAACCAAAAAATGTGCTAAGTGGAATTGGACTCGGGAACATGAGAGTGCCCGTAACACCATAATTGACTTCTTAACAGCTGAGCCTGTTCTAACCATATTTAGGGAAGATGCTCCTATAGAGCTCTATACTGATGCAAGCTCTCTTGGGTACGGGGCAGTGTTCGTTCAAGTTATAAATAATCGGCAAAATGCAGTTGCTTACATGAGTATGCGCACCACCGATGCTGAAAGCAGATATCATTCATACGAGCTCGAAACCCTTGCAGTAGTTCGTGCTATTAAACATTTTCGTCATTTCCTGTATGGTAGGAAATTCAAATTAATAACTGATTGCAATTCCCTTAAAGCGTCTAAACATAAACAAGATCTTCTTCCACGTATTCACCGTTGGTGGGCCTTTCTTCAACATTTTGACTTTGAAGTTGAATATAGAAAAGGTAATAGAATACAACACGCGGACTTTTTTAGTCGGAATCCTATTCCTACTGAGAGCAATATTAACTTGATGACTAGAGATTTAGACTGGTTAAAAGTGGAACAGAGGCGAGACCTTGGTTTGAAACCCATTTTTGACCAACTTAATGAGGGTAAATCCATCCCTGATTTTTTTGTAGAAAAAGAAGTTCTCAAAAAATGCATAATAGATCCTATTGTAGGTCGTCAAAATTTAACAATTGTACCAACTGCATTCCAGTACAGCCTCATAAATGCTTATCACATCTCTCTTAAACATGTTGGGTGGGAGAAAACTTTACAGAAAGTTAAAGAATCCTATTGGTTCCAAAATATGAATGGTATTATTCGCACATTTGTTGACAATTGTATTATTTGCAAAACGTCAAAAAGCTTTTCCGGACCCATTCAAGTTCGATTGCACCCTATACCAAAACCCACAACGGCTTTTGAAGTTATTCACATGGACATAACGGGGAAACTTGGTACATCTACTGAGCGTAATTGTAACTATTGATGCATTTTCCAAATACGTTCTACTATATCATGCTAATAATAAAAGCCCTCACAGTACATTGGCAGCTCTGAAGCAAGTGGTTCATTTATTTGGTGCTCCAAAACAGATTATAGTTGACGGTGGTCGTGAATTCTTGGGTGAGTACAAAACATATTGTAACAGTTATGGAATAAACATTCATTCTATATCGCCAGGTGTTAGCCGAGCCAATGGACAGGTTGAGCGTGTCATGTCCATTCTAAAAAACGGATTGGTCATGATCAAAAATTATGACACTCCTGAATGGCATACTGCGTTAGGAGGATTACAACTTGCATTTAATTGTACAGTTCACAAAACAACTGGTATTTCGCCACTAACTTTACTTACCCGGCGTCAACACTGTGTTCCGTCGGAATTGATAAACTTGGTAAACGTCGATGAAAATAGCATAAATTTTGAAAAGCTTGAGCAACATGTTCTAAAACGAACAACTGAATTGGCTAGTAAAGCTAAACAACGATTTGACCAAGGTAAGGCTAAAGTTAAACATTTTAACCGGGGCGACTACGTAATGATTAAAAACAATCCGAGGAATCAAACCTCGTTGGATTTAAAATTTAGCGAACCTTACGAGATTTACAAAATCTTAGATAAGGACCGCTATCTTGTTAAGCGTGTTTCAGGAAAAGGAAGACATCGAAAGGTTGCCTACGATCAACTGCGAAGAGCACCTAGTCCAGGCGAACAGATGGCAGTGTCGCCGATGAATGGCTGCGAAGATAACATGGTAACAAACAATGATTCAGTTGTTTTGCCTGTTTCAGATGACCAGTTATAAACTTGTTCTTCATACGATAAGAGTGTAATTGCAACGGGTATCTACAAACCTCTACAAACTCTCTCCAAACATCTACAAACCCATAACATTGCACATGGAGTGCATTTATATTGCGACGAGTTATCTTCAAAGCTCTACAAACCAGTGACATGACACGTGGAGTGTATGCACTTCACAATTGAGACGACTTTCGAATTTCTACAAACCTGTGACATAACACGTGGAGTGTATGCACATTTCATTGAGAAAATCTAAAACCTGTGACACTAAAAATGTCATATGCAAATAAATTTTAGATATAACGAATATTTTACAGTATTTTGCAGATCGACTTTCTACATCAAAAAAAAAAAATAATAATAATCTTAAGACTACAACAACTTTCAAATGTTGGCGCAGAGCACGCCCCAACCATCAGTATGGCCGTGTCGCCGTGAGAACAACCGGATGTCAAAATGTTAAAGTTATAGCAAAAAGTTTGGATGATTTATTATAAAATTGAAGAAGTCTAATAATTAAGTTTCAATTATTAATGTTTTTATGAATAATAATTAATTTAATTTGAAATAGTTTTTTTTAATAAGTTATGTGATTGAATGTTTTTGTTAAAGTACCTACAACTGTGTAGTAGATCCCCACCATATTCAAAGAGTATAAAAGGTAATGTTCAAACCGAGGACGGGAGTTCTATACTTGTAGCTCGAAGGAGTAACATATTATAGAATTACTGCTACACAGTTGTAAGCTGTTGAAGCAATAAAGTGTAACTTTGACTGAAGACTATTTTTCATTCAAATGGACGACCGCCCTTCATCACCTATCATCAGTGCTGATACTCGAAAGCCAAATCAGAGACCAGGCTCGGCAGCTCAGCACTCTGAAGAGCACCTCGCTCTCACATATACGTTCCTTTTTTAAACAAAAGAATAATAACATAGAATATACCTTATTTATTAAATGTATATTTACCCGGACACATTCAACTCATGAATCGGAATTCGATTGGGTTTAACACTAGTCAGGAAAAAATTCGGTTAATTTACGTGAACATATAGCTGGGTAAATATTATATATTTAAAAATCATCGTGGTTCACGAAATAATTTGACCTTGTTTATTTATTTATCAAATTGTTTATTTAAAAAAATTGCATTAAATAATGTTGACGGAATAAAAGTATCTTGCCACAGTTATAAAAAATGGAATACTCTGTTTTGAATACTGACTTTATTTTAAATAAATTTTTGGTGAACAAATGTGTATTTAATATCTTCGTCAAAGTCTAGTGCATATATTTGTAGACGGTGTTTTTTACGATTTTTATAAAAGCCTAATATATGTTTACCGTTCAGATAAAGACGATTATAGGTAAAACACTAGATTCATCGGAGCGGATAGGGACTCGGTAGATTAATTAGCGAACTGACAGGACGTTTTAGTAGAAGTGGCAATAAATCAATCAATTTGGGCAAAGATAAATTCATCATTTTACTATATTGATATATATTGATATAAACATGGTAAAAGGCTTTTCTATGTTTCCGCGTACTGAAGATTTGGATCGTTCAACTACTTTTTGGACTGACTGTAGATACTTAGTTTATTTATTAAGTTTTAATTATAAGCTACCATTGACTAAGTATTGTTTCCCCTATTCCTCTGAAATCAAAATTTTGTCCTCATTCAAAATGACACACATTCATAAAGTTTTTTAATTTATTTAATTACCGCCCACACTGATTGTAGAGTTTATTTGATATAATCAGAGATTTTCCCGAGTCAAAAGTACCTCCTCTATTGACTTAGATAATAAGATAATTAATTAAATTCTTAATAAACCTTTTGATTGTTTTGTTTTTAGTAATTATGTCCTAAGTTCGTTATTGCGTTTATCCGTGACAATTAATGAAAGTTACAATTAAATAATAAGTATTACAGTAATTGATAGTCACAATTATCTATAATCGTACGTAACTCCATCAACATATTAAATAGATATTTTGCGATGATGAGACAAATAAATATACCGACAGCTAAACCGAGCAGCAGACGAAAAATTTTAAAACAATTCTTTTGAGACGTTTCATGTGTTTTTAATATTCATTCATTTCTTTTATTCAAGACAATATTGTATGTAAAAATGTGAATGTAAATCCTTTAGACTTTTTTGACAAAGACAAAATTTAAACTACAAAAACATAAATATTAAACAGCCTTCTTTTCTTTTAATTAATATTAGTTAATTATCCCAGAATAAAGCAAAATGTACTAATGATCTTACCTCATCCTTCTTTAAAAACGGCATCGTTAAAACAGCTTGAAATATTGCTCGGTCCGCCAATCAAGGAAACGAACCTAGACGAGGTGACGTCCTTAGTTAGGGCGCTTCACGCTAAGAAATCGCCAGGTCCCGATAGGATCACTAACAAAGTGATAAAGCTTCTTCCGCCTCCTTTAATTTACCTATTGGTTACCATTTTTAATGCTCTAGTGGCCGGTTGCTCGTTTCCGGCCCAGTGGAAAGAGGCCATAGTGATAGGGTTCCATAAGCCGGGCATACCCCGACATCTGCCTAGTAGTCCCATTAGTCTTCTTAGTTTCTTAAGGAAAGTATATGAGAGAATCATCCTCTGTAGACTTAGATCGGAAGTCGAGAGACTCAAAATCATCCCAAATGAGCAGTTCGGCTTTAGAGCCAACCATTCATGTTCCCATCAGGTGCAACGCCTCACGGAGCACATACTGATAGGGGCCACTGTGAGGGCCAAGAAGCATACAGAGGCCAAGAAGATACAGAGGGACAGGAACGCTCTTCCTCGATGCAGCTAAGGCGTTCGACAGGGTCTGGCACAATGGACTGGTGTACAAGTTATACCAGTTCAAGGTGTCGGACAAACTCGTACTCATCATACGGGACTACCTGTCGAATCGCTCCTTTCGCTACAGAGTGGAAGGCGTTTTGTCAACCCCCCGCCCCATCAGTGCGGGTGTCCCCCAGGGTTCAGTTCTCTCGCCCATACTCTACTCCATCTACGCTAGCGATATTCCTAGGCCGCGATCTAAAGTGCACCTTGCCATGTACGCGGACGATACCGCGCTTTACACGTCCTCTAAGGATCACTGGGAGATATACCAACGTCTCCAATCCGCAGTCGACTCCCTTGAGAGTTGGCTGCGGAAATGGCGGATCGAGGTAAACCCTGAGAAGAGCGTTTCGGTGCTCTTCGAACGGGGCCCCCCAAAGATCCTCCCGCGAATCAAACTCTTTGATAAACCGATACCTTGGAAAGACGAGGCAAAATACCTAGGAGTAACGTTAGATAGAAAGTTAGTTTTCACTGCGCATATTAGGACCGTTCGTAGCAGAGCGGCCTACATATTAGGTCGTTTATATCCGCTGTTAGGCAAGCGGAGTAAAATGTCCCTTCGCAATAAGGTGACACTTTACAAAGCTTGCATACGTTCCGTCATGTCCTATGCGAGTCCCGCTTTTGCGCACGCTAATCTGAAACCCCTTCAGGTGATTCAGAACAGGTTTACACGGATTGCAACCGGGGCGCCGTGGTTCGTATGCAACATCGATCTCCATAGAGACTTAGACCTGCCGACCATCGCTCATTACTTCAAAGGGCTTTCCCAAAAGTACTTTGAACGTGCTGAGCGACACCCGAACCCACTGGTGGCTGACGCCGCAGAGTATAGACCACGTAAGACTACTTTAGTCAGAAAAAGAAGACCCAAGTCGGTACTCGTAGACCCTGACGACGCGTTCACAGTAGGTAATAACGTGTACGCATAGGCATAAGTGACACCACACAACATACAGACACACACTGTCTGTACCGGTATAGACGAGTTCCCAACTGAGTAAGTGCTCCGTTGCTCCGGCGTTCTGCCGTCGGAGGACGCTAGTGTCCAAATTTCCTTAGCTTTCCTCCTGACTAACGACGCCCCTAGCCGAGGTCCGTGTCTCAATCTGAGACGCCCTCGGGACGTCGTTCCCCATGGGGGCCCATCTGGCTCCCCCTTTTAAGGGCGGGTCTCCTGACCCACCCGCTCCCTCGGTGACGCTGTAATAGCCAACAGGGCTAACAGCATAGACACACAAAAAAAAAAAATTAAAAAAAAACACCAAAAAAAAAATGCTCAGTGCTGACATATAAATAAAAACCAATACATTAACCGAAAAAATAAATAGAAAAATGTTGCTCCCATAACAATGCGGGAATTTCTTTCAATTATTGTAAATGTAAAAATTATTAGACAACGATATATTGTTACCAACATTATACAAATATTTTTATATATTATTATAGGTAGACAAACATTTTGAGCAGATGGTTCACATTGTCTTCTAGAGGAAGACTTTGAAACTCATCTTGTGAAGAGGATGTTTTTTTTCGACACAATCTAATAACGAAATCAAATTATTGTCATTGTATTGTATTAAAAAAAATGTGTATGTACATAGATATATAAAAATAATTATTTATTTATTTATTTATTTATTTATTTATTTATTTATTTATTTATTTATTTATTTATTTATTTATTTATTTATTTATTTATTTATTTATTTATTTATTTATTTATTTATTTATTTATTTATTTATTTATTTATTTATTTATTTATTTATTTATTTATTTATTTATTTATTTATTTATTTATTTATTTATTTATTTATTTATTTATTTATTTATTTATTTATTTATTTATTTATTTATTTATTTATTTATTTATTTATTTATTTATTTATTTATTTATTTATTTATTTATTTATTTATTTATTTATTTATTTATTTATTTATTTATTTATTTATTTATTTATTTATTTATTTATTTATTTATTTATTTATTTATTTATTTATTTATTTATTTATTTATTTATTTATTTATTTATTTATTTATTTATTTATTTATTTATTTATTTATTTATTTATTTATTTATTTATTTATTTATTTATTTATTTATTTATTTATTTATTTATTTATTTATTTATTTATTTATTTATTTATTTATTTATTTATTTATTTATTTATTTATTTATTTATTTATTTATTTATTTATTTATTTATTTATTTATTTATTTATTTATTTATTTATTTATTTATTTATTTATTTATTTATTTATTTATATCTTTTCCACTTAGAATCATAATAAGTGATCACTTGTGTACGTCAACATGGAAGAGTCAGGAGGGCTTATTACGATACTAGATTTATCGTAATAAGCCCTTCTGAAAAAGCACTTTCCATCTTAATGTTAAAGCTATGAGGGTTCCAAACGCGTCCTGGTCTGAGAAGAACCACACAACAAACTCAGCCGGATATATTTTTTGTTATTGTGATCACTGTTTCATAAACGTCAAACTTAAATGCAAATTTGGAACAACTAGAACCGTCGCAATCAATCGGAAAAGAAGCCTAATGATTTCAGGCAAGGAAAATTAAATAATAATAACAGAAAAAATATATATATATAAATCTTCGGCCTGCCACACAACCAGTCAATTAGATACACTTTAATAACGATATAATAATATTGTAATTGTATTCTATTAAAAGAATTTGTTTAAATAAATAGATATAAAAGACGAAAAAATAGCGATAAAAGAATTAAAAAAACATTAGAAATACAGCTAGTAGTTTAACGCTAGTAGTTTTTACAGCTTTATATTCAATATATTTATTATTATCATTTATTTCAATTTAAATTATTATACTTTCAAACAGTGATTTAATTTTATTGGAAATAGTGTAAAATGGAAAAACAATTAAAAACTTATACTCTACAGAATTTCCTTGAAAAGTTTCATCAAATATTCTTCATATTCTTATGAGAATTGGTTGTTGTTTTCTTTTAATTGATAATACAATAATTTTATTAAAAGAGAAGCATAACTCGAATTTATTTCATAAATTTTTATTTAATGTAAATATTTACTTGGTATATAATATAGAATAACTTAAAATTATGTATTTTTAATATAATATGACAAAAAAACTACTCATTTATTTATTTATGCATAATAAATTAAAGTCGAAAGCAGCGCTTTGTGCGTTTTAGAGCCACTTCTAAAACCACTAACTCTTTATTTACTGTTTCACTTCAAAATGAGGCTTAACCGGTCGATAAAAGTATACTTATAATGTTTATGCATTGTATATATTTTTTGTTAAAATGTATTTAAAACTATCAAATTACGATAATTAATAACTTTACATATTTGTATAAATGTGTATATATTCCATTCGGTTTTTAAACCTTATATTTCTATGGATATAATATTAAAATTATACTTTAACAGCCAGTACTTAATACCTGTGGCGAAATCAAGTAGGTACTTTTTAAGTCGGGCACTTTTTAAGCGCGTCGGGGGATCGTTGTACGTGTTAAGTGTTAATTAAGTTTTCGAACATAATTCATGAGGACGTCATTACTACAAACGAAATTCAAAACAATTAATATTGATTTTAAGTTGAAGAAAATTGTAAATTGGCTCAATAGTGGACCTCGTGCACCATACTCTATTTTTGTAAGGTAGACTGTATTTCTTGTAGGGTGTCTCTTTCTTGGAGTATTCTGTGATCTATTTAGGGCTTTAATTGTGTTCAACATGAAACAGGTAGTGTACCACAGACCAATAGCAGTATTGCCTTCGTTTAGTAAAAAAATAAACAAAATCATGCTTAGTCAGCTGATATACCATTTTGATAAATATAAATGACTTCACAATAAATAGTCCGATTTTAAAAGAGGTCACTTTACTACTGACGCCAGCGTCTTTCTTGTTAAGCATAAATCACGGGATGCTCTTGGAGTATTCTGTGATCTATTTTGGGCTTTCAATTTAGCCCCATTTCTCTTCCTTGTTTATGTATATAACCTGCCTACTTTTGTAAATACTACTTTTGTAATTTCCGATTGATATGGGGGTCCCTCCAGGTTCAATCTTAGCCTCATTTCTCTTCCTTGTTTATATATATAACCTGCCTACTTTTGTAAATAAACATAACCAGATAGTATTGTTTGGTGATGACACTTTTTTAATATTTAAAGTAAAACGGCTTCAGCTAATGTATTACGACATAAACAAGGCTCTGCCGCGAATAGTGAATTGGTTTAGTGTTAACAACTTGCTACTTAATAACAAAAAGACTAAACATCTTAGTTTTTTAACGTCTAATATTAAACAGGTGCAAGCCCTCATATAGCTTGATGGCTAGTAAACCTAGCTCTGCCGTGTACGCTGTTAAAAAATAAGATACCACACTGACAAGATTAGTACTAAATTAGTTTATTATAGTTATTTTCATAAAATAATGTCTTATGGTATTTTATTGTAGTATAGTGCTGCTGATATAAAAACCATTTTCGTTTTACAAAAGGGAGTTTAACAAACGTACAAGTATTACGTTTAACGAATTTAAGAGAATAACTAAGGAACGTTTGTGTGTAAAAGAATAATAAAGTGTATCTATGTACTATATACTTATGAGGATATTGCACTGTAGGCATGAAGCAATCGCTGCCAGGCTACTTCAAGATTATTCATTTAGTATTGTAATGTATTTATGTTATCTAAAATTTAAGTACAACTTTTAAAAAATATATTTAAAACATAACAATACCGCTGAGTTTCTGTCGCCAACTCTTCTTAGATCTGTTTGAATAATTTTTTCGAACTTTGACAGCAGAGTGGTAGCTTTGACAATGAAAAAAATGTTTTGTATAAAACTTTATTTAAATAAAGATTTTTGATTACTTGATTTTGATTTGATAACGTAGTACTGTTATAGTTCCATCGGCCGTAAAAAGAGTCACATAATGTCGTACGCATTTTGATATGTCATGAAAATACATAAATTGGCAAATGCTTTTGCAATGCTTTTTATTTTTCACTCCGATAAAAAAAAACTTGATTTTTTTTTTCTCAAATGACTAATTTCATTCAATTCAGTTACGTAAATTCTATTACTTACGAAACAATTAGGCTAAGAACATTTTCTTTATATAAAGATATTGTAGTAATATAGTTTATCACAAATTATACGATAGTGAACATAATCAAAATCCTCCGTCATATCACGAAAAATAAAGTTTACTCGATTACCCGTATCGCAACAATGTCATCTAAAAGATCATATTAGGCTATACTATAATTCTTAGGTTTTCTAAGTCTTTTATATTTACCACATAGTATAGAGTTATATGTACTAATAAAGTTCTTTATATATGTACTCAGAAATATTTAAGAAATCACATGGATAAGTTATTATTTCTATAGTATATTTTTAATATTTTAGATAACGTATATTATCTCTCGTAAATTTTATTTAACTTCTATGCTTACATCTCTTAAAACATTGTCATGATGCTTAATGGTTATATGTATATCACACATTGTCCTACTTTTTATTAATAAAAATAATAATAATACTTTTAAAAGTATCCATATACTTAAATATAAATTACTTTATTCTAAATTTCTTTAATATAATAAAAAAACATCTTGATGATAACAAGTTGATTGTTAAATTAGCGAGATCAGGAACTGGCCACTTTAATATCAAATGTGTGGCATGTGGTTTAGAATTATATTATATCAGTTTGGTAATTATAAAAACGATAACCACTGTGAAACCAATGAAAAAAATAATGATGTGAAAGTGAAAGCTATTGTAAAATAAAACATTGTTCGGATATTGTACCTACCATACTGTTTTTGATAGTCTGGCCTATGGATAACTTCCATGGATATGAGTAATTGTAAACTAGGATAGTAAAGATAACAGTTATATAATCAAGATTGGTAAATTGTTTTGGCCATACTCCCCGAATCTTGTTCCAAGTACTTAAATTAAGTTACTTAAGTAATTGAGTTGAAATTTGTTAAAATTCTTGAAAGTTGGAACGAATTTCTATAGGTATAAGGCAGTCCAAACCGCCTTCAAAGATTGACTAATTCTTTGCTTCCATTTTTTCCGATAATGGAATAAACGAACTGAAAACTACACACGTAATATCAAAATTACATAGATAATGATGATACATACTTTAATAAGATGGGTCTCCTGACCCACCCATTCCCCCGGTGACGCTGTAATAGCCAACAGGGCTAACAGCATAGACAGACAAAAAAAAAAAAAAAAAAAAAAACTTTAATAAGTTACATATATTGAACGAACTTATAAATGTATGTATTTTATCGTAATATCAATTATATATTTTGGTTTATTATTCTTGGAAATATGTGTACCAACTTTTTTTAATTACAGTTTTTACATATTTTATGGTCTAGAAATGGATTAAACAGCAAATTCTAATTTACTTTCAAATTCAAATTTTAATTAATTCACTTTTTTACTTAATTATTGTCTTTCATATTTATTCTTTTGTAGTAAAAGAAGATAAACTGTATTATAAACATCATAAAAAAGGAGCTACTTTAACACAAATTTGTGCATATATAATATTATATGTACTACAGTTCATATTATATTATATATCCACAAATTTTGGTACACTAAAGGTTACTTTTAAAATAAATAATTAAACGAAGATATTATTTCATAAGTAATATGTTGTTATATATATTCTAACACCAAACGTTTCGAAACAGTTTCTTGTCGACTCAGGCGCTGGTAAAAAAAGCAATTAATTTTCAATTTATCTCTCAACAAATCGACGATTCATTACAAGATTGCTGACAACTTTATCCTATTTCCACTGAACGGTGACTTTTTTTTGCTATTAACGGAAGATTGAAGTAATCTATTAAACTATTAAACAGGTGATTCTTAAATTGAAGTTTAGATGATTTTCAGTTTTCAACTGTATAATTCGTCTTTAAATATATAAATTCAAATAGCCCATTAATCCAGTCCTAAGGGAAATAATAACAAACGTCAATTTCAGGAAAATGGAGAGTGCATAGTCACAAAAGATAATTATTTGTTGAGTATATTATATTAGTATATTTGATTGTCTCTCTCATGCCCTCATCCCCCTATGTGGGGTCGGCACAACATGTGATTTTCTTCCACTCAGCTTTATCATTCATTATCTCAGTATTCACTCCTTTTCTCAGCATATCATCTTTCACACAGTCCATCCACACTAGCTTCGGCCTTCCTCTCCTCTTTTTTCAATTCACATTCATTCACATTCATCCCTTCGCATTACATGCCTTTACCACACTAATCTGTTGCTTTTCTGTCGCGGGCGCTATTTTTCCCTTACATTATCCTCTTATTAGTATATTTGATTGTACTTTTATAATAATAAAAATATGATTTTGGTTGTACACCAAACAAAAATGTATAGGTACTACAACAAGCTGCTAGCAAACGTTCAAGCGTTATAAAAAAAGAACCTAATGATTCCGCAGACTTTCTGTCGCCTATCTTCTCGGGTCTGTTTGAATTATTTTTCTACCACCAGAGTAGCTTTGACAATAAAAAAACGTTTTGTTTAAAACTTATTTTCATGTGAGATAAGAAAAAATGCATTTGAACTAAGGACTGCTCACATTTTACATTTTTATTAAGATGACATAAAATATGGGTGTCAGTTTTAGAATAGACATTGCAGGATTCAAAACTATTACATATATGTATGTATACATATATGTATGTATACTTAAATATTACATAACAAAGAAATTTAATGCTTTCAAACTCTACGTCACAGCTGTAAAATAAGTCGGTAAATATTAAAATGGGTTTGTGATTGAAATAATACTATTTTTGTGGGTAACATGCTCATAGAATATGAAAAATTACTTAACCATTGTCTAACATCTGGCAACTTCTTGTGGAGGGTTGAATTCTATGTAAATTGATGGAGTGGCAATGGGTTCCTCGGTATCCCGCGTTGTTGCCACCTTCTATATGCATTTCGTGGCGAGGGCCCTGTCCTCTGCACCGGCTATGCCAAAGATCTTTAAACAGTACATACATTTTTAAAGATATTTTCAAACATTAATTTCGTTTGTGGCATCTTTTCAATGTTTATCTATACTGCAGAGTTAAAAACATTGGTTAGGATTTTCTTAAGAGACCTTATAGATATCACCACCGCCTTGATACGTTAGCTAAATTGGTAGAGCGATGAGACGGTTTTTTCAGAGGTCGCGGGTTTGAATCCCTGCCCATATCGGTTTTTTTTCATTCTATATTTTAAATTTTAAAAATCCTATTATGGCTGTACATGTTAAAAGATGTTTGAAAATATCTATAAACATGTAAAGCCATGTTAAGCTTATTTAAATTTATATAAATATAAAATGAAAAATAAACCGATACGGGCAGGGATCAAGATACGGTACGGTACCGTCTGATAAGTTGGTAGAGTGACGGGACGGTTTCCCAGTAATCGCGGGTTCGAATCCCTGCCCGTATCGGTTTATTTTTCATTCTATATTTATAAAATGTTAAAAGATATCTTCAAAAATTATTTTGAAATTTACAAAAGCATAATTGATAATCCATATACTTCTTTATATAAAATTATTAGTTTTGAGTTTTTTCTGAGATCTCAGCCAAGTTACAGAAATTTGGTATCTTATCTTAATTTAGAATTGCTAACAAGCTAGAGTTAACAATAAATACGAATCTGACTTATTAATTATAATAATATTGTTTATCATCACTTATATTCTTGAAATATTATTAAGTTTACTTTATTATTATACTGAGTTACACTGAAACAGACACATAAAAGTTGTCACTTTTAAATTCTTGATATAATTTATGAACACTGCAATGCTCTTAAACTTTGCAATAAGTTTCGTGTTGAGATTACTTACTTATAAAACGCAATTCATATAATATCTGTAGAACTTACTCGGTTACAAAGAAATATAATAATACTAATATTTGTATTTAATCCAACATTTTTGGATACCTAAAGCGGTACCATTCAGTATCCCAGAAACCCCGAACACCGTGCACTTGTCAGCACCGGAAGCGGTGGCGGCGGATAAAATACTGACTGCCTTCCTCATCCATTGAACAATTAAAAATAACCAGTAACATACCAGAATAATGCAAGAGGTTTATTTTAAATGACAAATATTTATTGAATTTTTAATTAAAAGATTAGTTAATTAATCAAAATACAAAATACACTATGTAAAATAACCAAAGTAAAAGTAATACGATAAAGACTGTAAAATTATGCTCTAGCATTAAGATCTACAAAATTTAAATTTAAAATTAATCTTTTAATCTTTGTTGCTGCAAAGCTAGTGAATAAATAGAATGACTAAACTTATCTATTCGAATTTTAAGTACTACGTCATTATGTTTCTACTTCTCGACGAACATGCTGTTGTTGTTACAGTTTAGAGAGTGGGTATGTGTGTGTGTGTGTGTGCTACAATGAAATTGCATTATCATCTTATCTCTTTGATCTAGTTTTATGAAAATATTTAAAGCCATTTATTGTTTGTATTTCTACAAAGTGTAAGTTTATTCTCAAGCACTCTGTGATAACGCCAAAGCTATTAGTTTTAACTAAAAACTAGTTGCTACCACCAAACTAGAAATTGTATGTTATTCTGTCATAACAGTAATCTCAGTTTATGTAAGTATAGTATACTATTTAATAATGCCTGGTCTTACTAAATTATGAGCAAAGTCTTAATGAGAAAAATGTTATTGCAATTTACTTTCTATCTATTATAAAAGACTTAACTGTTTGAGTTCTTAATTTTACGTCACGTTGTCATCCACAATACTGATTAGACGCGTATTTTCAAGTTTTGGAGTTGAACCACGCCTGTTTTATGTTTTTTTTAAATGCTAAAAGTTGAAGAAATTATAAAGGCAACGGCTAACAACTTAGTAATTTTACTCCTCTAATTAGTTTATTTTGAGTGTTAATAATTTTTTTTTTCGTAATTATTGACGAAATTTAATGTTGACAAGAAACCATAGAATATATGTTTAAGAAAATATATGTATATACAATTATTGTATTTAACTGTTTCGTGTGGTAAGTATAGGTAAAAGTATATGGTTTGAGATATAAAATGTATAGGAATTAAAAAATATATATTCGTAACATGTTTATCATATATATATGAATTTAAATTTAAAAAAATCAGTAATGATTATTGTCACATTTTGACCAGTAGGCAAATAATAATATTATATCAAAAGCTTGCTAAAAAAATATGAATTTAATTATAATAATGAAATAGTATGTACTAAATGATATATGTATCACCACACTAGTTAGAGTTAAATGCTTTTAAAGAACCATAATTTTTTTAACTTTTCAGCTTTGAGATTATTGTAAGAAAATGAATTGTTCATGATTTTAACATACAACTTTATTTTCTAAATAGACTATCAAAATGTCATGACGACACTAACTTTGTTATGACTGACACTCAATTTATCTTAACCGTTAAGGGTGAAAAATAAATTTTAGTCTCATATAGGCTTTTATAACTGATAGCCAAATAAAAAGATATAAATTTACATTCGATCACTATAATATCAGTTAACATGTCCCTACGTTATATTTTGTAAGAATAGACCTTAATTCAATATATTATTAAAGAGATTGGATTTTTTTAAGCGGAACTATTCCAAAACATATTAATCTCAGGCAAAAATTCTTATGGAATATTGATAGAAATACCTAAACAAGTGAAAATTTGTGTATTCATTTAATACAATAATAAAACCAGTAACATAACTAAAAAACAAAACAATAAATAAAAACAATAAGAATTATCTTACTGTGTACTTATTGAAGTCGTTGCGAAGAAATTAAAATGTAAGTTACCAAGACAAAGAAATTACGATATCGAATTTTAGTCTAAGTCCTCAATGATTAACTTCGTAAAATAGATACCATCGTCAACGTACGTACAACGGTCTCCCGACGCAACGACTTCAACAAGTACATAATAATATTATTTTTTATTCTTTTTAGAGGTCTTTTTGTATCGAGTTTTTTTTTTATTTTCATTTATAACCTATTTGCTACTACTAACTGTTGAGAGAAAGTAGATGTTTTATTAGTTGTAATGAAAAAGTCTTACAATAATAAAGGAGTCTGAGAATTAAAAGGGATCTGAATTTATACATTAGTAACAAATATTTTATGTTATAAAACAATACTTTTAAAACGTCCTAGATTTAACAAAGTAATCATATTTATATAAGTCCATAAAATTATTATGATACCTAAACATCGTGATCAAATATTAAAAGCCATTTCAAAAATTTAGCTGATTAGTCAAGGTTATTAATAATAAACCTTCTAAGTAAATTTATTTGGAAAATTTGGTTTGAACTTTAACTGAACAAGTTAATTAAATTAATGATTGATTAACCCCTGTTACGCAGTAACCTGTTTAATACTAATTGGTTGCGTAATAACTACCACTTTGTTAACAACATCTCGCGTATATGACACGTAATAGGTATAATGATAATGATGCAATTAACAAATATAATATATTTGTTTTAGCGTATTAAAATAATTCTTATTTATTATTTGTATTGTTTTTATTGCAAAATACATTGTGAACCTTGTTTAATACATATTAATTTTAAGTGAATACAATTCTATGACATTTACAGTTAATCTTATAAATAAATCGACATTTTAGAACATCATACAGATTCACGATATAAAACATGAAGTTAGTTATTATTATAAAAAAAACCTTAATTGAAGGATCGTGTCGCAAGTATTAATATTAATCATGAGACAGAGTCCCCTGAAAATAATACATGGAAGATGATCCCGACCCTGACGTCATATGACTAACCACAGATATTCGCTAATGGGCATTGATTGTCTAGATATTCATGTACATATATACCAAAGATAATCAAGGATATAAATGAAGTTTAATAATTCCTATAATAATCAATTTATAAGATGTATACTTCCTCATCATTCTTTGTTTCCTAGTGTCAGTTCGTAGTCCCTGTAGTAAACTTGACTGTTTCCTGAAATATGTTTCTATAGAGACGAATTATGTCCGCCTAATTTTATCAAAAAACTGAAATAAATTATATTTTTTTATGTAAAACCTGATAATTAATGTAAAACTAAATGTTTTTTAAAATTAATAAAACAAAAGGCAAACAAAGGGTTTTTTTTTAGTTGTAAGATCAAGGGTTTTGATTTATTAGTAGGCACTAGTCTAATGAAACTATATTATGTTTCACTGAACGTTGGACCTTCGGTTTTTGAGCACCATTTGACTGGTTATAGAGTGAACCATTAATTCATCTTCACGCTGACTGCACGCGGCCAACAGGGCTGCGGTAGACATGTGAAACGTTCTATTATGGTATATGAAAAACAGCTAACATAACGATATCTGATGATCCCTCGCATGGTAATTATACATTTTTTTATTGTCTATACACAAGATAGGACGGAAAACGAGCAGAATGTACAGTGGATGCTAAGTAGAGCCATCTTACTATATATACTATTACATTGCTTCTGTAGATAACACGTTTATTACTTTTAAATAAATAAATTATGTAGGTTTTAGATATATTACCATATCAAGAATATCAAAGAGTTTGAATTAACCAAATCATTTAATATCCTAAATAATACTTATTGTGGAGTTATATTTAAAAAAGATACAAAAATAGATCTACTATGATACTGGTATTATTTTCTGTTGATTTACTGTGGATTAATTTCAGTTAAGTGGTTTTCAATCCGCTTAAGTTGTTTATTGAGGAAATCAATGTAAAGAAAAACGTTTCATACACTGACCTTTTTCAATTAACTATATTGTCAACAAATAATATCTATGTTAAAACAAAAAACATTTTCCGCAAGATTTCATCCATTTTACAAAGTTTGAAGAAGCGATTTTCAAATCATATATTAATCCACTAACGTAGTAGTGTAAATTAATACATGAATAAAAGATTATTTAATATGTATAAAATCTCTGTTTTCCTTGAAAAAAAGCAAAATATGTTTAAATATACAGTTACACGAAATTTATTTTCTTATAAAAGCTGTTATTAAATAACTTCAAAATGAATACAAGCATCTTAAGAATCTAAAAATATTAAGAAATTTATTAAACAAATAATTTCCAAAAAAGTTCTTAAAACAATTTTAATTCAAGGGCCATTACCAAGATTAGTTTGAGCTTTTCTCTTATAATTTAATCAAGTATTTGAAAAGTGGCTGCCATTGACCTAAATTAAACTTTTTTTGAATATTACTTAATACAGTCCCATGTAAGGCATATCATTCGAATTCTTTTTAATTTGTTTAAACCTTATCTTTTTATAAAGTAATCCTATTCTATTTACAAAACTAGTTAATTGGAATAATTTCAGGGATTTCATTTGTTTAATTATTACAATTTTTATTCATTTATTCATTAGTCCAAGTATCCGGTAAACTATTTTAATCACAGTCCGAGTTAGTTTTTGAGTAGAAAATACATCGAATTTCGATAAAATAGTTTCATTTATGTTCCGAGTGACTGTGTCTTTGTTTCTTTGTGGTAAGAGTGATAATTTGCTATTATATTTTTATCACCATAAATATAAATCTTTGAATAGACCCGTAGTTCAACCAGTTCAGCTACAGTTTCCCAGAGGTGCGGTTTTAAATCTAGTGCTGAATTTTGGTTTATTTTTCAATTTATATTTATTTCTTTAAATAATCTCTTTGTGGTTATACAGGATTTCATAAGTAAATCCTTAAAAAAAGGATCGCGAGTTGTCACACATTTAAGACTGCTAATAAAACCGTATGGCAAAAGAAAGATATACTAAATGTTTGCGGCTTAGGTTTACTTTTATACGTCACACTCGACGTCTTTTTGTCAGTTCCACATCCGATCTTGTTTCTTTTTATTTTTATAAAATCTTAGTTTATATTACATATATGATGTGGTATTACAAATAGAATATATATTGTGTATATTATAATTGTTAAGTTTTTAAGATAAAAAATTGGGGTGTTTTTTAATAATGACTTAGAAATTTAAAATACATAATTTCATTCATAATAAATGTTTCGTTTTATTTATTCTTTAGTACTTGAATATAAATATTTTATTGTCTTAATAAACCTTACATAACGGAGGAATTTCAACAGTATGTTCATCTAAAATTGTCTGTGTTCCAATATTCCATGTGAGTTCAGTACTTCAGAAGTAAACTTTACTAAACTTTGTTACTAGAGCTTTGTGGAATATATATCAAAGCATTGGAGTACATACATACTGGTCTTGCCTGAGTCTAGTAGCACGGCTTTATGAAAATGTTGAGGAAAAAATACCTCAATTATAAGTATTTTATAAAATAAGAACAAAGTATAATAATACAAATTTGCATTAGTTTTCTTTTCACTACCTAATTATATCTAATACATTTTTTTTTTTTTTTAACTAACCGTTGGTCGAGTGGTTAGCGCAGACGCCTAACGTGTCACGTCGCTATGGGACTAGGGTTCGATTCCCGGCGGAGTCAGGCATTTATGTAATGAGCATAGATGTCTGTGTTTCTGGGTTTGGTCGTTTATTAAATATGTTCTTAGTATTTTGTCGCAGTAGGTGGTCTAACACCCTTAACACAAGCAAATAATTTGCTTACTTAGGGGTTAGATCGCAAGAGAGCAATAGGCAGAACCTGGGGTATCAAACCAGCGACGGTACTATGGATATATAAAGCAATAATATTGCCTAGAATCCTACACGGTGCCCTGGTTTGGTGGCACAGGACTGCCATAGGTAGAAATAAACAAGAACTGGACAAAGTCCAGAGGCTAGCGGTCCTCATGGCAACCGGTGCGATGAGGACAACACCTACAGCTGCACTAGAAATTATGATGGGGCTAAACCCACTGGATATAGAAATTAAAAGGAGAGCAGCTGAACAGTGGTTTAAGCTAAAGAGCACTGGACAGTGGACCGCAAATAACACCGACGAGGGTCATGCCAGTATAAATAGACAATATGAAAGCAAAATATCAATGATCCTCTCCAACAACGATCTCATTAAGAAGGAAAGGATTTTTGATAAAAAATATAAGATACATATAGGACAAAGAGACAACTGGATGATAGAGTCTAAGGGCACCATATGCTACACTGACGGCTCAAGAAAAGAACAAACGATGCTATCTGGAGCCGGAGTGCATATAAAATGTGCGGACGGGGCAGAAATCAATAGATCAATAGAGCTAGGAAAATTTGCTAGCGTCTTTCAGGCGGAAATATATGCCATCATGGAATGCGCTGACATGGTAAACAAACTTACAGAAACAGGTAAGATTACCATCTACAGCGATAGCCAGGCAGCGCTGAAAGCACTCAACAAAGCAGAGACAACTTCGGCAATTGTCAAAGAATGCAAGAACATATTGAAGGAGACGACCAGGAAAGCCGATGTCACGCTAGCCTGGGTTCCCGGACACATGGGTCACACGGGCAACGAAACAGCAGACAAACTGGCCGGAGAAGAAGCAAATGTCAACCCGGTGGGACCGGAACCAAGGTTACCGATCCCACACAGAATCACAAAAGGAGTTATCAATCAAAGCATTAAGACAGAATCCAACCGAAGTTGGAAATCCTCAAAGGGCATGAAACAGTCCAAGATCTTCATCAAAGGTATGGACAAAAAGAAGACAAGTCAACTAATGAGACTATCCAGAGCGAACATGAGGCTTATCACAGAGGTAATTACAGGACACTGTCGACTTAATAAACATCTGACGGTGATAGGAGCGACAGGAGATCCAATATGTCCTGAGTGCATGGATAGCGAAGAAACCAGTTTCCACCTACTCGCTCAGTGCCCAATGTACTCGATGGCGAGATGGGAGATAATGGGATCGGACACAATAGACAAGGAAGACCTAGGACAACTAAAACTAGAAAATATTATAAGATTTTGCAAAGAAACCAAAAGATTCAAAGGGGAACCGTGACCGCTGGAATATCCATATCATCATGGGGAAATGGATGAAGTGACCAGCAATTAACGCGGGTGGATCGTCCGTCCGGCAGTGGACGTCCCCTACAGAAATAATAATAGGGGTTAGATCAATGTCTGTAATTTGTCCTGATATAGTTATTATTAATTAAAAACGTTAGTTTATGGACTTTAAAGTCACTTTTATTATAATATTAAACAATTTCCCTCAAAATAACAAACAACTAAATATAATATGAACATTATTATAATAATTATGTATGTAAGAATAAGTCTTTTTTCCGAAAAATATGTAACAAATTTGATCAATATTATTAATTTCGTGGAATTTGTGAAGAGCGAGATCATATTTTTTTTACAATTAATTAATTTTAAGTTTTTCTAATTATAATAAGATTTTACTATTATTATTATCCTTATCGAGTAATGATAACGAAATTGCAGTGATTGGCTTACAAAGTTTTTTTACTCTACCAAAAGCCAAGATATAAAGATAACAAAATATAAAATTACTACACAAATAAAACTGAGATATACAATGTATTCAGTATAGTCATTGTGTTCATCGTCACATGTCCAGTCGTTCAGAACCCACTAAGCATGACAAACGATATTAGTAGTAAAACCACTTAATCTTGGCAGATATCACGAGGTAAAAAGTGACTCTTAATTTATCGTAAAATTATGTAACCCTATCATAGAAAATAGTTCATTTCTTTTCCATTCTGTTCATTTTCTGGGAGACATAGATAAAAAAGCCCCGTTTTTACCCCACGGAATAAACACTCATTGCAAGTGGAAAAAACATGATGTTTTAATAACCATTTCTTTTAAAAAACAATGGAGAAAAGATAAGATTATGCAAAATGTTTTTAGCTGCAACTGTAGAGATTTCTAACAGATGCATTTCAACAGTCATTTCTAATATTATAGACGGTTTCTTAACCTGTCATTTAAGAAACAAACATGAAAATCATGTGCAGTTTTCAAATTAGCTGAAACATTTTTCATCTATTCCTGTCTTAAAAATTCACTTAACTCGTCAGCATTCTTCTAAAAAGTTCATTGAGAATAGGAAAATTGTGGCCAAATGGTATAGCATAAAAGAAATTGTTCTGTGAAGAGGAAGGAAAGTCTGTTAGAAAGTTAACAATGTATACGATAATATTTATCTATGAATTTAACTATAATTTTTTCTCTCTCAAAAAGAACCAATGTCAATGTGATGTATACTGCAGGTCCATATTGATTAAGTAAAAATACAAAATTCAAAATATCTTTGTTCAAGTAGGCATTGACACGCTCTTTTGAATCGTCATTTACATTAAATTGGTCAGTATAGTCAGTCTGTGCGTAAGCTACCACCAGTTCAGAATGCTGTTCTGCTGAGAAGAGCTGGCCAGAAACTCAACAGTTGCTCTTTTTAAATGTAATTTAACCATGTTTGATTTATACATTATCACATAAACCCTGGAAATGAGTCAATGACCCAAGTTCCACACATTTCGATCAACCAAAAACTATTCAACGTTATATTAAGATGTATTTAATAATATACCTTTATATTACGAAATAATTATTTCCATGTCAATAAAGAAATCATTTGTCAAAATGACAAGAATAATTAGATCGTATCCAAATTACACAAGATCTGTTAAAATAAATACCTAAGTCAGGTACGAATATATAAACAGAGCCTCAATCCGGTCCTAACGCTGTTTATAATAGCCCAGCGTCTAAATTTAATAAAAATATTGTATAAATTTAAAGCAATAATAAATTATAGGATACTCTTAATGTAAAAGTTTCAAAACATGTTAATTACTATTTATACCAGTTTTTAATCCCCGACTCAGAAAGAAGGGTGTTATAAGTTTGACCTGTCGATCTGTGTATCCGTGTGTCTGTCTGTGGCAATATGGCAGCCAAACTCGTAGACGGATTTGATTGCGGTTTTTTTTAATCGAAAGCCTGGTTTGTTGAGATAGTTCTTAGCTATGTTTGATCGAATTAGAAACAGTCGTCTCCAAGATATTGAGGTTTAATTTAGTATTTTTTTCTTCTCTTTATTCATCATCATTGTAACAGTATTATATATTGCTCAAGCTTGAGTGAGTTCCTAAATTAATATAAAATAAATGTATTTATAATAAAACAGCTTAATTTATATTTATGAAATATTATAAAACAATCTAAATTTACTTCTTATTTATAATTTTATTATTTCTGTCCTCTGTAGTGACTATCTATAGCAATATATAAGAAACTTTGTTGAATAAAAATTATTGGAGTTTAAAGAAAATTGCCATCGTACTATTAGAGAACTATTAATATCTACGCTCATCACACATCCCTCTCTCTGTTGGTAATCGAACCCGAGCTTCTTTGCGCCACTATACGTTAGGCGTCTGCGCTAACCACTCGACCAACATGGTGAAAAGATGATAAATATACACAAGAGTAGACTTTATAAATTAACTTCAGCTTGTACACGAGCTGGCTAGAACGCAATGCCGTCGTCTCATAACAACTGCTCAAAGCGTGACGTAGCGACTATGCTGCGTAAAATAACAGATTAACATCGTGCAACGAAGAGGTTGAAATTGCAAAGCGTCTACCTTGGAAAACAAATACTCTGATCTGGTACAACTTGAACTTTGCTTAATATAGAACTGATATTATTTTTTAAACGTGGTTAATCCATCTCTGTATAACATAATATTTAACAAGTCTTTTATTTAAAATAACAAAATGTCTTCTCATACATATCTCAAAAAGGAAACGATACAATTTTAAAGTAACAGTAACAAATTCATAAACCTTTTGAAGTAGAATTAGTTACCACGTTCATATTAAAATATATTATCTATACATATAATAAAATCGTCACTGGGCCATTCCTGTACATGGAATCAAAAAAAAAAAAAACATCATAGGGGGCTTTATAAGAGCAAGAGAACCCAAAACAATGGTTTTTCAGTTTGTCTGTTTGTCTGTATGTCTGTACGTCTGTATGTTTGTGCACGCTAATCTCAGAAACGGCTTAACCAATTTGAATGCGGTTTTCAGAAATATATTAATACAGTCTTCACTTAACATTTAGTATTTATTTCATCTAAATCCATTAAGAAATAAAAAAGTTATGTCCATTTATGTCAATGAAGTAATAGGTACCATGAAAATCTTATTCTATTCATGTAATAAATCTGTAGAGGAGTCGTCTTTGTACATTAAAAATATTTAAAAAAATATACCAGGATGTAAAGTAATAACTAACAGAATCCATTTTCAGCATTTTTAAAATCTTTGTCTGTTTATCTGTTTGTCTTTTTGTTTGCGCTTACGATGCAAACGCTGGTTAAACTCCACAAGAAGGATCAAAAAAATGTACTTAGTATAGTATACCTTAAAAAGTTCTACAAGAAAATGTGCGATGGTATATGTTTATCTCTTAGGGATAACCCATAATAGCAAATTTTTATCCCTAACTTTTTACGAAAAATAATAGGTAATTTACGAAGCGATTTTAAGAAATACAGCTTTAATCCTTATCTAATTAAGTAACTTAAATACATTTTACATTTAATATGGAACAATATAGCCGCTTACAACATGTAATTTTAATGAATATTTTCAAAGATATTACAGATTTAAAATATAGGGTCTTCGCGTTTGCGGCCGTACGGTCTCCGGCGCACTCTGGTATGGAACCGTGCAGACCGTCTCAAAAATGGCTTTTGTGAATGTTCAGTATTGAAAATTTTGTTAATACATATAGCTAATTGAACGTTTATCATTTAAAATAGATTTTTTTTAATGAAACTAGACCTGCAAGTTGATGGTAAAAATAACTTCGATTATGTAGCTCAGAATTTTTCAAGTTTACATGGTAATATTTTGATTATGTTCAATGAGAGTATGTAAGTGTGATATATGGTTAGAATGGTTATTAAGTACTCTGTTTAAGAAGTATTTAAATGGACGTTTAAGTAAAAACAACAACAAGTATACAACAGGTATAAAAATAATTACAGTACCTAATATTGTAACCTTAAATATAGGTACTTTTGACAGTGAGCGATATCTGCCGATGTCGTAATTTTGATTGTATCACTTAAAATAAGTCATATAGAAGCCAATACAAAAAAGGGAAGTGGGAATTGTTTTACTACGAATTTAAGGCGTGCGAAGCCGCGGGCAAAAGCTAGTATAATATATAATTGCTATCTTTTTGGTTATATTCATATTTAATTTGAGAGCTTAGTATCATGTTTTAAATAACTAGTGACGCTGACAATCTAGTTAGTGGTCAGGTAAACTGTCTAATTACAATTATGCCTCAAAATTCAAAATTATACCTTGTAGTTGCACTTCAGCTATCGCTCGATTTGACCGACTTGTCAATTTTTTTTATAATTTAACAAACTAAACTATAATTTATACTCAGTATAACAACCACAAATAAAAATATCTGAAAACACAAAATAACTCTGTTATTTAATAAAAGAAGCACCGTTCTAATACACCTTTACAATAAACAAACAACATACAAACATTATTTAATTTAGTGTACCTACCTGTCTAACTATTGCCCGTCCTACTACGGTTTATCTTTCTAAGGTTTTCCAAGTAATTGTTGAGAAAATACGAAGTGTCTTAAACAATTTAATCGCTTGATAATTATTATTTTAATTTGTCTATGGTTATTTAATATTTGTAAATAATTTCTTGAAAAATATATTAAATATAAATTCAAGAATTAGAAAATCAACAATATTCAGCGATGAATGAATGATTGATGGATGGATTGATTATAATTTCAAGGTTGTTGGTAAGTTCAAACATAATATCTCTAGACTATGTATAAACTTTTTTTTTTTTTTTTTTTTTTTTTTTTTTTTTTTTTTTTATATTCTCTAGGGCAATGCTTGACTACATTCCACCTGATGGTAAGTGGAATGTAGTCTTAGGTGGTAAGGCGCATTACCCTAGCAACCTATTCACTCTTCGCTTGAAGACACCCACATTGTATTCGGTCGGAAATACCGACGCAGGCAAGCTGTTCCAATCCTTTGCTGTACGCAGTAAAAATGAGGAAGCAAAGCGCTTCGTTCGGACAGGTGGAATGTCCACAACAAAAGGATGAAAACCTGACGTGCGTCGGGACGTCCGGTGATGGAAGGGGGACGGGGGAATTAAATTGTGTAATTCCTGCGCACACTCACCAAAATGTATCCTATAGAATACTGAGAGGCTAGCAATTCTACGCCTGTGCTCAAGGCTTTGGAGTTTGGCTCCGACCAATTCGGGATCGCCTATAAGCCTCTTTGCTCGCCTCTCAATTGAGTCCAGAACCGCAAGATGAGACTTTGCGGCACCAGCAAATATGTGACAACAGTACTCTACACACGACCGGATCTGCGCTTTGTATAAAACAAGAAGCTGTCCCGGTGTAAAGTACTGCCGAACCTTCGCCAGAACGGCAAGCTTTGCTGCTGCTGCTCTTGCTCTGGACTCAATGAACCGACCAAAGTTGAGGTTCGAGGAAATCTCTAAGCCTAACAACTGAAGCCGGTCACTGTATTCCAAGGATACATTCTGGAAAGTAGGAGCCAAGGTGAAAGGGCTCCTTTTGGCGGTGAATAGACACGTCTGCGTTTTGGTGGCGTTGAACTTGACAAGATTGGCATTGCTCCATGCGGAGACTGCCTGAAGTTTGTCATTCAAACGTTGCACCATGGCTTCTCTTTCAGACTGTACTTGATCTCGACTAGCCCGAGTACTCGGCAGATATCTTTCTACAACTGTGCTGTCGTCTGCATACCCATAGATACCGGGCTTCAACAGATCATTAATGTGCAGCAGAAACAGAGTTGCAGAAAGAACGGACCCCTGAGGCACTCCGGCATTTATTGTCAAGGGTTCCGAGGAACACCCGTCGACAACTACTCGGAGAGATCTGTGGCTCAGAAAGTCCGTTACCCAGCCGATCAGACCAGGAGATATACCGTACGCTGAAAGCTTGCTTATAAGGCTCGCATGCCAGACCCTGTCAAATGCCCTCGAGACGTCCAGAGAGACGGCGACCGCTTCTCCGTTCTTCTCGATGGCCTCGCCTAAAATGTGAGTAGCATACACTAGGAGGTCCCCAGTAGACCTATTACGGCGAAACCCGTACTGTCGGTCACTGAGGAGATCGTTACCTTCTAGGTATGCTAGTAGGCGCGAGTTCAATACACGCTCCATAATCTTGCAGAGTATGGAGGTGATTGAAATCGGTCTGTAATTGACAGGGTCGGCACGGCTGCCTTTTTTGGGCACGGGTTGCACATTAGCAAGCTTCCAGGATTTCGGCACTATTCCAGTCATGAAAGAGAGACGATACAGACGTGTCAGTACAGGAGACAACTCAGCTGCGCATGTCTTGAGCAGAATGGCTGGTATACCATCAGGACCACTGGCTTTATTCACATCTAAACGACACAATGTTCTCCATACCTCTTTGTTAGTGATGCGGATTTCAGGCATCGAAACACCGCAGTGAGGAAGATGTGCTGGAGAAGCATTGCCAGTGTCTAGATGCGAATTATCAGCAAACAGAGAAGCAAGTACGTTCGCTTTCTCTGTTGCTGTGTGGGCCAGGGATCCATCCGGCTTCAGCAGAGCAGGCAGTGAGGGTTGGCAGAAATTCGACTCGATCGCTTTCGCAAGAGACCAGAAAGCTCGACTGCCAGTTGGTCTGGCAGAGAGCTTTTCGCCATTCTTAGCGATTCGATCGAGACGAGCCTTCCGCAATGCCTTTTTGTAGGACTTGGCAGCTTGGTTAAAGGCTCTCTTCTTCGAACTTACATCCGGAGTTTTGCGGCTTCGAGCATCAGCCCAAATGAGATATGCCGAATGTTTTCGGTCTTGAGCATGACCACATTCGGCATTAAACCATGGGCGAGCTTTGCCACCGATGGGTACGTCAGCAAAAGGAATAAAATACTCCATTGCCTGATGCACCACATCGGTTATAGCATCCGCGCAACTCGACGGATCCAAAGAAGAGAAGCAGACCTGCCGCCAAGGATAAGACGCAAAAAAGTGCCGCATCTCATCCCAATCTGCTGACTTGTATTTCCATACTCGCCTAACACCATGAGGTTCGAAAGCTGGTGGGGAATATGTAAACACAGATTTCACCAGACAGTGATCGGAGGTTCCCAAGGGAGAGGTAACCTCTACCCGATACCTGTCCGGATCAGTTGTCAGCAGAAGGTCCAGGCAATTGGCTGTATGGCCTACCACATCTGGTACCCTTGTCGCTTGCTTCACCAGCTGAAAGAGGTCCAAGGACAACGCAAAGTTCCGCGCTTCTCTTCCAGCATGGTCGGTTTTCTGGTACGGGAACAGCCAGTCCTGATGACAGGCATTAAAATCCCCCAGAAAGGCGAGCTGCGCCGAAGGGAACTGATGCAGAGCCATATCAGCAGCCTCACCGAGATACTCGAATAATCTAGTTGTCTCCTGGTTACCGCTGTGCGAACGGTAAACACAAGAATACAGGATTTTTTCGTTTCCTGTGTCTACTAAAACCCATAAAGAAGAAAAAGTGGGGTCTTCAAGGTGACGGAGACGCTGGATACAGAGGTCGTTCCGCGCATACACGCAGACTCCGGCACGTGAGCGAAAGTTGTGCTCTAACGTGTATCCGGGATAATCCAGGTGCGCAGCGCTTAAGGGACATTGTATCTGCGTCTCCGTCAAAAAGAACAGGTGCGGTTGTTCTGTCTCCAGGTGGTGATGGACAGGTAAGATATTAGAGTGCAAACCCCTAATATTACTGAGGTGCACTTTAAATGAGGAGGAGTGCAACCGCTGTACAAACTTTTTTCTTTTTTGGTTTTTCTTCATGGTAAAAATAAATAAAAGTGAATAGGGATGGGAAATGGCAGTTGAACGAGGCGGTACGTATCAAACCCGACTTCGAAATTGGTGATGTCTTGCCGCTGGGAGGCTAGCCTGGAGACTGCGGGGACGCCCGAACCCCCCCAGGGATCGCCATCGGGCCTCCTCGCCTGGTCGCCAACCAGCACGATGGAGCCACCCTGGGATTTTTCGCAGCTGGCGGGGCAGCCTTTCGTGGGTGGCTAACCCACTAATTGGGCCCCCAACTATCTGCGGGCGGCCAGCGGAAAGCCGTCGCTTCGGATCCCGCTACCCTCCTCGACTAGACACCCGACAAAACAAACACCAACTCGACGTCAACCGGTTCGCCAACGTACCGCAGCTGTTCAGACCCATTTCCCATATACGGCTTCATCGAGCAACGTGCCGGAACACGACTAGGTCGCTTTGCGGCACGACTTTGCCCGATGGGTGGTAACTTTGCCGGCGACCCGATGTTATGGTCTACCACCAAGTAAACTTACCCATAGACTTGGAAATTGGAGGGAATATTCCTTTCAAATTTTTGTTACCATATTGTAAAATAGTATGGTAGGTATTTTGTTCGAATATAGCATAAAGATCATTTATTAGATAATACCTTTGTTATTTCAGACATAGAGACTAACGACGTTCTATTGTGTTTGTTTAGACATTTTTTTTCAGTCTAATAGATGTTACCTGCGTCCTAATATCGACTGATAATTCCTGATTAATTGTTATTCAATAAATCAATTGGTAGAGTGACGGTACGGTCTCCTTGACATAAACAAAGCCCATTTAAAATAAACAATTTTCATAAACTCTTTCTAACAAAGAAATATAAGGTTCATTTAACTAAACTATCGTCCGAATAAAATTAATGTATGAGCACTTTCAAAATAAAATATAAATATATCTCAAAACGTTTCTCAACATAAAACTGAACATAAAAAGTAACTTTTAAATTTAGTCGCTTATAATTGCTTTAAAGCTATAACCAGTTTTTTCTGTGAAAGCGACATTTATAATTTAATTGTTTATATAAGCGGTGAAAACATTTTATTTTAAAAAGTAATATTAAAGTACCCAGGCTAGAATATCAAGATGAAAGAGTGTCTTTATTTTTACCTCCAGTTTGAACAGCAAATTCACCAATACAACTGATACTATTAACTTAAGATGAATCTGTTCCGTAGAATTTGTTGGGCTTACAGTTAACTCTTGATATTTAAAATGAACAATTTACAGCTCTACATAGATATACATAATTGTTTCAAATTGTTTTACATGCAAAAACTGACTTGGGCTTAATATTTTGTGATGTTTGTCTGTTGACCAGGCACTAGGTACGTCGACCTCTCTCGCCATTGCACAGGTCTATGACGTAAGGGTACTCTGGTTGCCCAGGGTACCCTTATCCTGATAAGGGTACCTGATAAGGGATTCCCGCCGAGGCGTCGCGATGAGTGTTTACGCGATCCCGTGGCGTCTCATTGTAGCGATGAGGGTAACCGTTGGATTTTTTAGTAGGGTGCCTTAAAAATGGCAGCGTCTCCTATGTTGCCGGGTGCTGCACATACCACCCGACCATCGCCTTCCTGGCCGGTGTGACGATGCAGAAACGCATTTTTTCCAACGAAAAAAAAAGGTACTAGGTACGTACAAATACAGGTTGTTGAAAGCTTGGAAATGATATATTAATAATATAACACTTTAGTCAAAACAAATAATTTATTTTTAGTAAGAAAATTGTATAATACTTCTAAAAGAGATAAAGCTAATATAAAGTGCCTGTAACATACAAACTAGTTCAAAAACCAATTAACTGTTAATAACTAAATAAAATAAATATGATTTAAAAGTGTTAATTCAACACACTATTACTATAATTAGTTGGTAAATAAATATTATTATATTACATATTTATAAATTTAAATTGTTAAATTTTAAACCTTACACTTAAAACGTTGCTTTATTATTTAATATTATAATTACAGACGATAACTTTATTACTTAAACAGTAAAAGTTCTTAAGCTTAGTGGTTTTCAAAGCACTCATTAAGTTTATATCATAAATATATGATGTTATAATTTTAATAAAAAATAGCATAATAATGCTACATTATAATATATCGGAACTTTACTGTTTCATAATATTTTTCTACATTATTTACATATATATTTTAATTTTATGATTAATACGTTTATCAGATTTAAGCGGAAGAATATCTAAATGTGGTGTAACTTTGGCCTTAATGTAGTTTAATTTGTGCAGTTAGAGATTATTTAAATATCCTCAAAAGCAGGTGCATATTTGAAATATTTGTGAGCAATTTTAAGGGAATTGATTTATGTCAGTTAAGAGAGTTTTAATATTTATTATATTAACACCATAACATCTAAAGACAAAAAAAAGGTTTCAATCGTTACAAAATTTTAATGGAAAAGTAATTATCACGGTCAAAAATCATGTTACTATTTACATCGGAGAAGTCATTTACTAAAACATCTCGGAAAGTAAGTGCTTGATTATAAGTAAGAAAGACTTATGTTATCTTATTATCAAAGGCAACATATAAAGTATTTTTTCCAATGAAAAAATCGCCAACTTTGGATTTGAGTATATTTAAAACAATTATCTTAGTAAGTACAAAACAAGTTAGTAAAAAGTAAAAAAATACATACATACATTTCATATATAAACAGCTTAAATTTTAAATTAATCGTGAAGATTAACAAAACATCTTAATAAATATTTATTAACTATCACTGAAGGGAATCTTGAACAATTTGCTTATTAGTTCCTCTATCGATTCTCATTTGTAAAAACATCTCTGTTAAACTATAAACTCGTAAAGTTGTATAGGTACATTTATAGTACAAATTACGTTATAAAATTATTAAAAAAATATTTGACCTCATTTCTTTTTATTTTTCCGTCATATAAATGTCACGTTACGTTAGCTTGAAATATATTTAACTATTTACCTTGTTAAAATTGTTTTCGTTAAAATTGTACATACAAAAATTAAAACAAACAAATAATTCAGACCTCTCTGTTTGTTATTTCAAAACGGCTGCCATAACTATAATTCACGTTGTCAAAATCAAAATAAAACCGTAGTAAAATGACCGGCCATTTATCTGTCCACCTGTGAATACTTTTATGTCAGATAACTAGTAGCAAAAACATATGTAATAAATGGACATTCTAATATCAAGGAACCAAAGCCAAATGGCAAATATAGTTATTCTCAATCCTTAATGATCCTTCTTCTCAGTACTTGAAATCTAAATTTCAATTAATACCTTTACACCGCACTGGTTTTTTCGCCATCTCTTTCACACTACACGCTATAAAACTCTGAAACGACCTTCCTTCATTTCGACGAGCCACCAAGAGACAGCTTTTTAAGAAACGAGTCCGCAAGACCTTCTTAAAATGGTATAGTTTATTATTTTTAATTTTACTTTGTTGGCGTAGATTTGTATATATGTGTATGTTTGTATATATAAGTGGGTCTATATAGATAAATATAAATATCTGAGTATGTATGTATATTTTTAAAGTGTGTGTAATATGTGTAAGTAGTTCTATGGATATTAATTCCATATTATTTTGTTTTTTTTATTGTGCCTGCTCATTTTCAGATTTCAGTTTACTATGTCTGTGGACTGGTACGTTTTTTTTTGTGCAATAAAGATTTTAAATAAATAATAAGAAATTTGATAAACCACCGTCAACTCTATTGCTATTCGAAGACCTTTATAATAGTTAATAAAATTTTACTCAATACAGGAATCTTATCAAAATTTTTACTTTTACCCTTTAAGTATTTTTCTGATAATATTACGTACTTTATGTACATGTGAACTTTTCAATTACTTTAAGCGAATACAGTTTTCCGGCTCGGAATACTTTACGAAGTAATTAGACTTATTATCACATTTATAATTACAATTAACCCCTCCGCGTTCTATTCCACAGCTGTGAATTAAATCACTGAATATTCAGATGGGTTTGTGATTAACGAGAACATTCATGTAGTGTTATTATTTAAGCACGTTCTCTTCAAACTGTAGACGAAGTTGCGTTGTGTTGCGTTGTATCGTCAGAATAATTACGTGTCAAGATAGACACAAAAGACCCTTAATATATTCTGAGATGGAACTGTTAGTTTATATTTAGTTTAATTACGTTTTTTTGTACCGACCGCGAGAACGCCATGCTTCAAGCTCATAAATAGAAACCCCGAATGGATCTGAAACTAGTCAAGCAAAATTACGATTAATTTACGTGAACATAGAAGGGTAAATATATATTTAATAATCCTCATGGTTCACGAAAGTTTAATTATATATTATATATTTATATATCAAAATGTCTGTTTGTTTGTTTAAAACTTTGCATAAAATAGTGTTCACGAAATAAAAGTATATTGCTATAGTTACAAAACTGAAATACTCTATTTTGAACGCTGACTTTATTTTAAATAAACTTTTGGTGGGCACATATATATGTTTTTTATGAGTAATATCTTCGTCAAAAGGCTAGTTCATATATTTGTAGACATTGTTTTTGTTTAATGTATATTATACTTTTCAATATATTTTTTATAAATTTCATATGATAGAATAAAAAAACTTAAATCAAATATTGTATAACTACAATATAAAATAAATATATTTTACAATTGAGTATTGTCCAATTTATTGTCCAATTTAACACCCAGATAACACTAGTTTGACTGTTTGCCAATTAGAATATCATATTCATCGTATATGGGTAGAATTGTTACACACTAGCCACAATATGACATTTGTATCAATTAAACTCACCTTATGACATTTTCAATGGCATGGATAGAAGACAATATGCAATAAAGTTAGATCAATACCTTATTTTCATATTTTGATATTTATTGACTTATTTTTTCTCCCTTAATGTTTCAATCAATTGACAAAGTAAAGGCGGTTTCCCAGAGGTTCGATTGCCCATCTCTTTTAAAAAAATATAATTTCCTATTTTTATATTAATTAAATATGCTTAAGGTGGTTTGACGTCTTAATAGATCTCATCAAACATTAATTTCGGTTATTGTATATTTTTTAAGTGAATATATACTACAAAGTTGAAAACATTGTTTACGATTTTTATAAAAATCTTTTAGATTTTTACCGTTCAGATAATGACGATTATAAGTCTAACTCTAGATCCATCAAATAGAAACATCATCGAATAGAAACACGGTAGATTAATTGGCAGAGTGACAGGACGGTTTAGTAGAAGTCGCAATAAATCAATTTGGTTAAAGGTAAATTTGTCATTTTACGATATTGATCTAATCTGGTAGACATGTAGACATGGTCAATGGCTTTCTCATTTACCTTGTATGGAGATTTTAGAGCTTTCAATTAATTTTGGAACTGATTCTTAGTTTATATATAACACTTGTTTTATATTATTATAATGTTATAATTTTAGTATTGTTAAAAATTATTAAATTAATTTACTATGTACAGTTTGCAGTGGATGTCTTCTTCCCCATTTCTCAAATTTAATGCCTTCATTAAAAAATTATAATAATTTTGTTAAAAGAGAAGCATAACTCGAATTCGGAATTTCGAATCATGAATGTCATTACTACAATGTTATATAATATATAATAACTTGAAATTATGTATTTTTAATTAATATTCTACAGACAAACTATTCATTTTGTATAACAAAATTAAAGTCGAAAGTAGCGCTTTGTGCGTTCTAACGCCTTTTTAAAAAAAACTAACACAAAATCGTCTATAAAAGTACACTTATAAAATATTTATTTGATTAAAATTATTTCTATAGATATAATAATAAACTATATTAAAATAATACCGTAAATGCCAATATTTAGGGCAGAATTACTTTCCATCATAGAGCTCCATTTATCTTTTAAAATAACTATAATGAGAAATACTGTCGAAAAGGTTACTGTTGTTGTTTTTGTGCAATTAGAAAGTCAAATAACAATAAAAAAATGTTGTATAATTATTCTAAAATTATAATCACAAATTATAAAAAAAAATCATAATAAAAATTCCTTCACGGTTCAAGCTGTTCGTCTATGGAACTCCTTGCCTCTTTTTGTAAGATGTGCAAAATCTCAGACCACATTTAAAATGAAAGTGAAGGAATTTTACCTTAATTCGCTTAACTCTTCCTAAAACCCCCTTTTTTCTTTTGTCAATGTTTATTTCCTAGTCGTCATTGCCATAAACTTTTATTTTTTTATAGTAATATTATTTTCGTGCACTTATTAAATTACGTAAATATTATGTATGAACATATGTATGTATAATATATATTATATGGTATATTTTAGTGCATATATTTAGTGCATATATATGTATGTATATTCATTATTTGTTTAAAAAACTTATTCCACGTCATTACTACTTGTCCTGTACCCAAAGGTTGCCTGGAAGAGATTGCTCTTTAGCAATAAGGCCGCTTATTGTACATTTACTTTTTGTTTTCATTTGTGTTTATCTTTTTGTTCATGTTTTTTATTTTTTTTTATATAAATAAAGACTGAAAAATAAACCGATACGGGCAGGGATTCGAACCCGCGACTACTGGGAAACCGTCCCGTCGCTCTACCAACTGAGCTACCGTATCGCTGCCCGTCTTCGTGAATTAAGCATTCTATATGTGATCGTCTTTATCGGGACCGTGGTGACATCTATTAGGTTTCTTTCGAAAATCCTAACCAATGTTTCTAACTTTGCAGTATAGATAAACATTGAAAAGATGCCACTACCGAAATTAATGTTTGAAAATATCTTTAAACATGTATAGCCATGTTAAGCTTATTTAATTTTATATAAATAAAGAATGAAAAATAAACCGATACGGGCAGGGATTCGAACCCGCGACTACTGGGAAACCGTCCCGTCGCTCTACCAACTGAGCTACCGTATCGCTGCCCGTCTTGGTGAATTAAGCATTCTATATGTGATCGTCTTTATCGGGACCGTGGTGACATCTATTAGGTTTCTTTCGAAAATCCTAACCAATGTTTCTAACTTTGCAGTATAGATAAACATTGAAAAGATGCCACTACCGAAATTAATGTTTGAAAATATCTTTAAACATGTATAGCCATGTTAAGCTTATTTAATTTTATATAAATAAAGAATGAAAAATAAACCGATACGGGCAGGGATTCGAACCCGCGACTACTGGGAAACCGTCCCGTCGCTCTACCAACTGAGCTACCGTATCGCTGCCCGTCTTGGTGAATTAAGCATTCTATATGTGATCGTCTTTATCGGGACGGTGGTGACATCTATTACGTTTCTTTCGAAAATCCTAACCAATGTTTCTAACTTTACAGTATAGATAAACATTGAAAAGGATTTTCGAATAAACATTGAAAAGGATTTGAAAAGGATTTTCGATTACCGAAGGAAACCTAATAGATGTCACCACCGTCCCGATAAAGACGATCACATATAGAATGCTTAATTCACCAAGACGGGCAGCGATACGGTAGCTCAGTTGGTAGAGCGACGGGACGGTTTCCCAGTAGTCGCGGGTTCGAATCCCTGCCCGTATCGGTTTATTTTTCATTCTTTATTTATATAAAATTAAATAAGCTTAACATGGCTATACATGTTTAAAGATATTTTCAAACATTATTTTCGGTAGTGGCATCTTTTCAATGTTTATCTATACTGCAAAGTTAGAAACATTGGTTAGGATTTTCGAAAGAAACCTAATAGATGTCACCACCGTCCCGATAAAGACGATCACATATAGAATGCTTAATTCACCAAGACGGGCAGCGATACGGTAGCTCAGTTGGTAGAGCGACGGGACGGTTTCCCAGTAGTCGCGGGTTCGAATCCCTGCCCGTATCGGTTTATTTTTCATTCTTTATTTATATAAAATTAAATAAGCTTAACATGGCTATACATGTTTAAAGATATTTTCAAACATTAATTTCGGTAGTGGCATCTTTTCAATGTTTATCTATACTGCAAAGTTAGAAACATTGGTTAGGATTTTCGAAAGAAACCTAATAGATGTCACCACGGTCCCGATAAAGACGATCACATATAGAATGCTTAATTCACGAAGACGGGCAGCGATACGGTAGCTCAGTTGGTAGAGCGACGGGACGGTTTCCCAGTAGTCGCGGGTTCGAATCCCTGCCCGTATCGGTTTATTTTTCATTCTTTATTTATATAAAATTAAATAAGCTTAACATGGCTATACATGTTTAAAAATATTTTCAAACATGTTTTTTATGTATTTATACAATAAAGAATATCATATCATATACATACAATATTTAAGAGTTTTTTTGTAGGAACAAAAATGATAGCATTCGATTCTCTACTCAAGTTGTCAACGACTCAGAAGGTTTGCAAGTTTATTTGACAACACGCGACAAAGCATTTTTAACGTAAGTTCAGGATAAGAAAATTAAATTATAAATAAGAAAAAAATGTAAAACTTGAAAATTAGAAACTATAATTATAATCATTTTGTCAGTATTTATTAATAATTTTAAATCAATTATCATTTATATATTAACGGTTAATTTTTAATTTGTATGTTTTACAAATGCCACATTGTTATTAGAGAAATTAACGGTGTTTGTAAAGTCGGAACGACTAACATTAGCCAAATGACAGATTGACCCTAATTTCGAACAATAGGCTACAGCGGATTCATTACTAGTATTATATATTATATAAACTATTCAGTACTTCGTAGTACCATATACGTCAACCAGGTGGACCTTAAAAGGGGTTGTTATAAATGGGATTCGTGAGGTGAAATTTCGTAATGTAATGAAAGAGTCTCATGAACGATTCCCTTCCTGTCCCTGTGTCTTCATATCCTTCAGATCCTGTCAGTAGTTAAATATAATTTTATTATATTAATAAAATATGAAGATGTAAAAATATCTATATTCGGGAAATTTCATGAAACAACAACCAGAACTCTTATCAAGTTAAGAATAATTTCATTTATTCATATTATTCATTTATGGTATTCATAGGATTCATAGTATTTTCTAAAAATTTCACGAGTACTACACATTGAAATAAAACTATTTTTACTGATTTAATTCGCGTATAATTAATTAAATTTTAAATTAAGGCAATGAATGATTTGCAGCAATCGTGTTCACGATAAGACGAGATGGAGGTGTCTGTCAGTTCACGATGCACAAAAATTTCACTTACAGCATCATGCGGTCTCACAATGCAGACACAGACATGGGATTTTACATTGTGCATGAGTCCCAGGTGGCAGTAAGTCTCCAACCATCTTCTCTGAATAAAAATTAGGATAATTTTAAGTACTGAGAAACGCTTTGATATTTATGGGATATATTTTATCAACTTTAAAATTCGAATGTGTAAAAATGTATCTTGATGATATTATTCATTATCAATTTAATATTATTGATAAAGATACAATCAAATGAATACTATCAATGCTTATTTCATATTTCATAAACCACAATTTTGCCGTAGCGAGTTATTGGAGTCTAACAAATATAAAATATTTTTAAAGCTTTTATGGTGTGTTCACATACTGCTAATTTCAAAGTACGTCTATTCTTGATATCCGAGATGTGTTTCATAACCCACAAGTGCTCAAACCGTTGCTCCTATTTCATTGGTATGAGATTTCAAAATCATATTCAAGTTAACCGGATTAGTTCGATTCAATTAAAGTTTAAATTTTAAATCCGTGAGTTAAATTCGTTATAAATAGTTTAATTTATAATAGTTACAAAACATTTTTTTCAAGTTTTTATATAATTCGTTTTGTGAAATTGGTATTTGTAGACACTTTTTTTTATATGTACAAATACGTAGAAAGAAATATTTTTTTTATAAAATTCAGTTATCTAGTATAAAATAACATTATATTTAATAAAATATAAACAAATATAACAAGCAATATTATAAAATGTGGATTTACCATAATAAATACTAGTTATCTGAATAGAAAAACACGAAGACTAAGGGAAGAAGTAAAAAGGGCTTGGGCATATTTAATATATCACGCTGGACATCTATTTATCAGAGAGACAACGGACCTTCACAACCTTTCAGATTGCTTTGTTTTTTTTAAATTTATCTTGCATTTTTTTAACAGTGTCGTTTGATAATTTGTATCAAACACAAATTATCAAACGTCACTGTTTGACAATTTGCGGTACATTAGTAGACTAAACTGTAAATGTACTAAATGTATAAAAAAACTGTTATCATTGTAATGATTACAGTTTTTATATATGAAATGTTTAGATATAAGTGTAAAATTGTTTTATTACTTTCCAACGTTTCTACGTTTGTATAGTAGTTTCAAACAGTAGTTATAAGTAATACGTTATAAGTTATACTATTTTTAAATATTTTTTCTTACCATTATACCACAAGGATTTTATTCTTTCATAAACAAAATAAGAAAGATAAAATCGAGTTCTTCCTAATTTTTTTAAAGGTTTTAATTTCTTTGTTCTATAAAAAATGTACTATTGTTGTCATATTTTGATTATTTAATTATTATAATTATATGAAATAATAATTTATTACAATATAACAAACCTCGTCAAAGAAAATAATCAATAAATTCATACATATAATTTTTTATTATAATTATAGGTCAAAACTTTGAGTTTAGCCGAAAACAATTATCCGGAGTGAAAAGTATCGCATACCTATTTAATTTTAGAATGAACTAGCAGTAAAATAAACTACATATAAATCCTTTTAGTGATATTGTTGTATTGTTGAAATAACTAAAATTATTTTTTGTGTTTTATATAAAATAACAATTCCATTTATAACGGTAAGTGGAATTGTTATTTAATATTCCAGAAAGTATTCTAGACGCATATCATGCGTACCGAGCGGTTTCGTACTATACGGGTATAAGAGATGACACCAAGAAATCGAAATAATAAATTCAATAGTGTTATTAAATTTAGTGGTAATTTTTATACTAACATATGTATAGATGTTAAACTACCTGGGCCACAAACGAGTGCAACGTACATGTCTTATTCGTGGATAGAATTATTGCAAAATAACCAAAATGTCGTATTAGATATTTCATAGGTTAAATCCAATAAAAATGTTTCCATTAAAATAAGCACCATTTATGAAAATGGTTTCAACCAGACCCACAAGTGGACAATTAATTAATATATTTTTGCAACAATTAAATCCTTTAAAAGTTTTATACATCATTTGAAAAGAAAATAAAGGTACATTCAAAAATTGTCAACATATTTTACATTTTATATGCCATCCTAGTTCCAATATAGTCGTATAAAAAGCACTGCAGACCATTCATGAAATTAAGATCAAAGCATAGGAAACTAGAATATGCATAAGAAAACGGGTTACTAGCTATTAAATATATCTTTTAAACGTTTTAAAAATGGAAAATCGATTAGCACATTAATATCACAAATATAAATAGCGTTTAGTATTGTCTTTATAATGCTGAATTTAAAGAGCAAAATATATTCTTAATATTATAAAAATATTATACAGACGCCAAAACTTATTATATTTCTACTGTCAAACAAAACAACGTTCCAATTATTAAAATTATTGAAAAACTCATTAAAATTATCTTCTATTTGAAATAATTCTTAAACCGGTCACTATTCTGTCAAGTCATAGGCTTCTATTAAATATACTTGATTCTTATAAAAAATAGAGGAAATGAGAATATACAGAAGTTAATATTACATATTCATATTGTTTTATTAGTAAATGACAGCTTAAGAATGAATGTAATATGAATTTTGTTAAAACTAAATATGTGAAATAAAAATATATAACAAATACTGGTGTAGAAAATCGTAATAAACCTCCTTCGAAATCCACCTTATTCAAACTATATGATATTATACTTAATTTGATTTTTGAACAAGAGTTCATAAATGGAAAATAGTATTATTTAAATTTGTAGTCTTTCAAAATAAAAATTAAAAGATGATATTATTTCCTAAGCAACAGATTGTTATATAAACTCTAGAACCAAACGCTTAGCAACGTTTTTTGTGCACTGTGGCGCTGAGAAAAAAACAATTATTTTTTTTTTTATCTCTTGGCAAATCGACGATTCATTACAAGATTGCTGACAACTTTATCCTATTACCATTGCACGGTGACTTTTTTGCTATCAATGCTCGATTGAAGTAATTTATTAAACAGGTGAGCATTACTCTTACAATGGATCTGGAATGATTTTCAATAACGATATTAGTCTGTTTATGTACCTTTTAAATATATGAACACAAATATGGAAAAACTGATTCATAAGATTAACATTTACAAATTCTTTGAGAAACATAGTCGAACCAATTAAAGAAATGTTTGCCTTAGACTTAGCTTACTTACTTGACTTTACTAATTTTGGGGTTAACAAACTTTCAAATTTTTAGGTACAATAATTACATTTTGAAATAATTGTCGCGAACTTTATGGCCCACTCTATATAATATATAAACTAAATAAACCTAATATAAATGTCATGAGAATTAAATTAATTTATTTAACTGGTAACAAAGTGTTTAAAAACACACAATTATCACAGTTTTATAATATGGGATTAGTAAATAAAACAATTATTTGGTCCTATTTAAATTAAAATTTAAATACACACTTAATACTCCGAAGTTAATAAAAATAAAACAGATTGTGTCGATAAAAAAGGGTTTTAAAAATAAAAACAAAATGTATAAAATTAAATATCCATGTAATATATATGTTTATCTACTCTGATACAAAGATTTTAAACTGAAAACAAAATTGGCCAAAAATAAAAAATTAACAAGTTTTATTACGATGCAGGTCTTGTATGGACATCTGTATCATATTATAACTTTTTGATCAGAACGATACACTTTTACAACCTACAGATGGATCTAGAAGATTGAACCTCTACTTAAAAAAAAAAAAGATTTCAATCAACGAGTCCGCGGCGACGCAACACGCATGCGCAATCGATGTTTGCGCCTTGGCGCCAACATTTGACATTTAAAAAATCTGTTGTTGTATTCAGCGTTTTATTTGCAATATTGTTCTATGTATTATAGCATGCAAGTAGAAAAAGTAGTGTATGACACTGTACATAGCTTGGTCTTACAACACTCGTGTGATACTATAAAAAAACTCGTCTGCGGCTCGTTTTTTTTAAACACATTCGTGTTATAGAACCCTTATTATGCAAAAGTATCATAATCTACTAATAAGTATTCTAGTATGCTTTATTTTGTAATAATTTGCAGCTTGCAACCATTAAGATAAATCTCGTGAAAACTAACTTAATCATATTAATTTATCTGACCAACTACCAGTAATTATTCACTTATTTTATATAATATTCAATACCATTTGAATTACAAAAATATTTTATAGATACTTAAAATTCATCTATTTATAATAAATAAAAGAGTTTTACCTACTTCCATGTATTTCAAAAGCCTATATTGTAGATATTATAAGAAAATCTTGCATAGTTTATATTCAGGTATAAAGCAGACACGAAAAAGCTATTTCACATTTAGAATCAAAAACTATCAATTAATAATGATCAATTAAAACAATACTTTACTAAGACATCTTGGCCAGGATTTTTAATCTTCTTGAATGATACTTATAATTTAATTTCTAAATATGGTCTACAAAGAAACCTAAAATAATGAACTTGCGACATTAAACTTAATTTCCGTTCATTTAAATTATTACACTCCCTTTATAATGACCTGAGTAAACAACGTTCTAAAATACCTACCTCTCTCGGCGACGAAGGGCCTTTATAATGATAATTAGCGTAGACATACACAGTCATCATTATCATATATACATTAAGTTATTTTAATAAAAAAAATATTATATTTTAAAAATATTAAAAACTTTTAATTCAAATGAAGACAATAAACAAATAAACACTGAGTTTTATGATACTCGAAATATATTTTAATTGCATAAATATTTATTTGTTCAAATAGTGATATTTAAAAGCTGAAAAAAAAACCAGATCCAGAACTCCGTACCCAATTCTTCCTTAGAGTCGAATTTGCATATTATGTAGAAATTTTAAGTCCAGTCGGGATATGAATTTATATAAATCCAAATAGTGGATTGAAACACTTCTTAGTCTACTTGAAATAATGCTTTTGAAAAATAAGTTGCTTTGGTTTTAAGGTTTTCTTATGGCAAGTTTATATTAATATTCAGTGATTTGATTCATTGAATTGAAGTGAAATGTAGGAAGCGGAGGTAAAGCTTCAATCTTCTTTGAAACTATCCAGTAATATAATGTTTCTTTCACTAAGCTTACAAAAAAGATAATTATAAGTATAAAGATAAATTATCTGTTTGGATTATTTATTATTATTATAATATTACAAAATCAAACAATATTTTAAATTTGATTGTGACATCAAAATTTTAGTACTGTAATCTAATGATTTGTCAAACTAGATACCCGATATATTTTTTTAACTCGACATTGTACTCGTTGAACTTTATCTTGTTAGAGATTGACTCTCGTTAATTTAAAGTAGAGTATTCTTGTCTATCAAACAGATCTTAAGCTATGTTATAAGAAAAATGAAAATCCATACTGATAAAGGAAAGAGTTAATTTAAAGTTAATATTTGTATTGCACAGAAGTCCAATAGCTTATTCTAAAATTGAAATAAAGAAAAACATATTAATTTAAATGATTTTATACGTTTTAGGAAATTTTTCATATTTAGTCTCGGAAAATTAGAAATAAACGTACATTCAGTGATGTAAGTTGCCCTTTAATTATTATATTCAGTATATTTTATCTTTTAAAATTAGTTTTAATGGTGAACTACAAAATAATATAGAAAAGAGTCAATTTTAGAGATTTTTTTGTAGAAAAGCATTCAGACAATATTCGTTAAGCTAATAAACCTTAAAAAAATTGCTCCTTGCACTTTGTTGTAAAGTATATGAATATTTAACAAAATCTTTCTTTTTCACTACATCTAAATTTCTATTGGTATCTTTTCATGACATCTAAATTTTAAGATTTGTCACTATTATCGACATCTAAAATACATACAAAGAATAATTTATAAAGGTTACGTTTAACAATTGTCCTGTATTATTATTATTATTATCATCAAATTGACTTTCAGGTATTATCTTATTGTGTTACAAAATCGAATTTGAATATCGATTTTGATATGTCTGCCAATTCATTATAAAATTTAAAGTATAGTAAATCATCCAAGAACAATTTATAGTTTTTACAAAAGAAACACCTATTATAGTTAAGATGTTAAAATGTATGAAAACTAAACTAAAATATTGCAATTACGGTCTCGATAATAATTTCGAAAAATACGTTGTTTGCGCAGGCTAGGATCAATATCCAGTGTGCGGTCGCTAGTGCCGCCATCTGGCGCGTCCCCCGGGTTGCGGATAGGGGGGGTCCCCCCAGATATGGGGGGCACCGGCTTCAGCCAGCGCGGACAGCTACTAGCATATGTGGCTGCTTGCTTTTCAGAGCGAGCATTGCACGGCCACAAGATCTCGTAAGCCCGCACTGAGCGGGAACGAGAGCTGGACAAACGGAGCTTGCTTTGTTCGTCTGGCTGCGAGGAAGAAAACCTCTATAATAAATTTCCCTGCTGGGGGTCGGCCATGGGGGTGTCAGTGCCCGGTCCATGGCTGGCAGGGGGGGATTACGGGGCCCGTTTCTTCCGTGGTGGGGCTCCCGTGGGTGGGTCGGGGTATTTGTTTGTGTCGTCGTCGTATTGTCTTTTCTTCCTCGTTGTGTTCTTTGTCTTTCTTTTCTTTGTTTTGTGTCGGCCCGGAGGCTACCAACAGCTTGTTGGAAGTCGTGTCGGCCCTGACCAATCGGACGGAACCGGAGGAGGTGACCCGCGTTCGGGCGGACAATGCTCGCCTTCAACGCGAGGTGGCCGCCATGAAGGCCATGAGAGATAAAGGCGGCAAGAAAAGAGATCGCTGAGGTGAGGGCGTTGGCGGCCACAGCCGCGGTTTCGATGACCTCACTGGAGGCGGACTCCTTAGAGGATCTTAGAAGCTCCATCATAACCTCAGTTGGGGTTATGGTGAACGCTCGCCTGAGTGGAATCGAAGACCGTCGTTAGCGGCGGAAAGACGGAGAGAGGCGGCCGCTCTCACGGCCACGGATCGCCTGCAAGTGCGCCCAGGGCAGGGCAGGGCAGGCGCCCAGGGCGTCTTGCAGACTGGGTCCGTGCCGTCGGTGATTCGGCGAGCACCTTCGGTGGACTCACGACCCCCAGCAGCGCCTGTTGTTGCTGGGGATAACTCGTGGTCCACTATTGTCCGAAAAAAGGGGAAGAAGAAGTCGTCTTCAACAGTTGCGGGGACCGACTTGGGAAAAAGGGGGAAGGGAAAGAAAAAGAAAGGGAAGAAACAGGGGTGAGGTGTACCCAAGTTACCGGCTCCGCGGACTCCTGCAGTGTTGTTAACACTGCAGAGCTACGCGGTAGGCAAGGCTATGACCTACGTCATGGTTTTAAGGGCTGCCGCCGAGAGGGTCAACCTCTCGGAGCTTGGTGTCTCAGACGGGCTCCGCATTAGGCGGACGCAGAGGGGTGCCAGACTTCTGGAGCTACCGAACGGTACTCCGGAGCAGGCAGAGAAGCTGGCGGCGAAGCTTCGCCCAGCTCTGAGTGGGTTGGCTGATGCCGTCCGTCCCGTTAAGCGGGTGGGGGTCCGAATAAAGGACCTGGACGACTCGGTCACAAGGGAGGGTCTTGTGGAGGCGATTTGTCGCATCACCGACTGCCCTGGCGAGGCCCTCCTTGTGGGGGAGATCCGCCGGGGCGGCTACGGGGGCATGGGCGTTTCCTTTGCCCGGCTCCCAGTTTTGAGTTCCGGGAATGGTTTTGAGTTGAACAAAGCTTCCTTTTACACAACTATAATAGTATGTAAAACTTGTGTATAACTTTATATAGCGCTTTGTTCTGTTGAAAAGCAATTGTTACCAAGTTGTTACAAATATTTAAACAAGATATTTTTCTTAAACAAATAACAGCAATTTGTACATACTTGTTGATACTGGGTCTATATTGAATATTTGATTTATAATAATTTATAAACAGATTTTAAGAGACAAAATTGATCTAGTAGTAAAGAGTAACTATTTTTCTTTTTATACATTATTATAGTATATAATGAAATTAAAAAATAACAATAATTGAATTATTTTCATAAATAAATTTTAACATTTTCAAAGCAAAATAATTAATATGTTTTTTTTCTGAATTTTATTATGGAACTATAATTTTTTGAATTAACAATACTATAAAATATAAACTATAATTTATTATTATTATTATTATAATATAATAAAAAGCTTCGAATGATCATATAATATAAAATTGAATATAAGTTGTTATGAATTTCAACAGGATTTAGCGATGATTCAAATACACTCGACGTCGTAAAAGTTTTCTTTAATAAATGTATTATTTTATAACCCATTGATCTTTAGACTTTTTATGTAAACTTAGATCATCAGTTAACATAATATTATCTTCATTTAATATATAGGAATGAGCTAAACATGAATTAAAAAAACCTAAAATTTGAAGTAATTAGAATATTTATATATTTCAGATATAATATATAACAATAAAACTGGTTTAGTTATAGAAGTATAAAACAAAACAGCAAACCAATCAATTTTATAACGCTGAATAGGATATTCAAATATCACACGTTACTACTAAGTCTAAAAAACTTCCTCTCGCAAAAAAGCCGACACAGTCCTATTAACTTGATACATATGTTCCCTTTTATAACAATATCCGATTTATAATATCGTTACCACACGAATACGGATACCCCAAACTAGTAATAGCAGATTTATATTTCTTTTAAAACTAACATTAGCGCAATCATTACATATATTAAAACATAAAATTTAAATTATAACTTATATATGTAAGTTAGAAACTGAGAAAGGATTGAAGTTTCTCAAGGGGCCTATGAATGTAACTCTCTAGTTTTAGTGTAGTTAGTTTGTTTCAATAGTTAGATTACGTTGAAATTGGAACTCGTAAAATATTATTTGCTTTTTTCAAGGCGTTCCTTATTTTTAAATTTCAATAATATAATTTACTGTCTGTTGCCCGCGACTTCATCCTCGTGGACTTTAGGAGATAACATTTATATGGATTATATGTGTGGCTGTGGCCCGTGATATCTTTCAAAGTGTTTTGTAAGTAATATTTTAGGTTTATAAATAAAAACTGCGGATTGATCAAAATGTGCGTTATGCTGACTATTGAATATTAGAGCTCTCTTACCGCAAAGAATCGCCAACGACAGTCGTTCTATTCTTTAAAGCACTTTATGACACTGTTCACAAATACACTAACCTGTTTACCATTTAAACAGTAGCGGATTTAGGCTTAGGCCCGTGAGGCCCGGGCCTAGGGCGGCAAATTTTGAGGGGCGCCAAAATTTTTAAGATGACTAAAATTTAAAATCGTTTGTGTTTTCTGTAAACTGCAAGACCAAATTTTAAAGTTTATTTTATTGCGCTCTTACTATCGAAACATAGTACCATTTTGAGGGTAGAATTTCTTTGTTAAAATAATTAATTCTTTGTTAATAAGGCAAGTCCTAAAAGTTGATAAAAAAATAAATGTTTAATTTATACCTGAATTAGATTTTTTATTAGTATTCTTATTATTTCAATTATTTTATACACACACATATATATATATATATATATATATATATATACTGTTACAAAAGATAAAGGGCGCCATATCGTCTCGGGCCTAGGGCGTCCTCAAACCTAAATCCACTACTGCATTTAAACACTTAATTATCACTGTTATACAACTTAGTTTCTCGATCTCACACTCAGCGGTTTATTATAACTGTTACACTTTTATCACAATAATACCACCCCACAACTTGTACTCCCAATTTCACACAATGCCTTCTCTTAACCGAGCTGCGATTTATATACTTTTTATTCTTAGTCAAATCAGTATCCAATTACATTTATTTTATCAATTAAACTTCTATACAGACATTCAATTGTTTTAGTCAAATCAACAAATTATATCTTTATTTTTAGTCAAAACCAAACTACTACATGTATAAAAGCTAACATGAATAAACTATGAAAGGTGTCAAAAGTCCGAAACATAATTATATAGACTTATTGAAAAAAAACGGGGACATTATGCCGAGATATAATATTATTATTATTTTTTGATTACAACATATGTTATGTCTCAGACAAAAATTAGTATGGTTGTTATATTTAAATCATTGAATTTAGTTTTTTTTGAATACTAGAGATTCTATTATGCCACAGACGAAAACACGTGCAAAAGTTATCATTTCTATGTGTTATTCTGAGTAAAAGCTGTATTATTGTAAAGTTTTATTAAAATCTAATTAAGTTTTTAGTTTTTTTTTAATTTAGTTTTTAAGTGAAAGAGTAATAAAGATCTATCCACACTTACAAACTTTCGCAATTATAATACTAGTAGGAAAGTAGGATATACGTGTAAATGATACACTACAATGATACGTTTAAGTTGTAATTATAATATCTTGATATACTACTACAACATACTTGATATAATTACAACTAAATAGAATTTATTATTATTAATCATAATTTCATTCAGGAACAAATTAATGTCAACAAGGAACGTTTGATACAAAGCTGACATACACTATGTGTATTATTCATAATATTACAAACACATTATAGTTCCCTACTGTGAGTAAATGCGTTGATCTGATTTACAGTAACTTTTGTAAACCTTGGAACTATGGTTAGGTTAGTTACCTATGTTTGATCTTGTTGTATTTGTAAAATATATATTTTACAAAGCTATTATTTTTAAATTACTTTCTATTTTTAGTATGTTCTATTACTATTGGCATTTTTAAATTTCTACGAACTATCATTTGATTCTTCAAAAACATGCAACATAAATTGTACAAAAGATTTTATTGTAGCATTATAAAATGTGAAATGAAAACAAGTCATTCTGTGATATGAAGATGGAACGTTGATGTTTACAGGCTACTGAAGGGTAACGGTTTGCGATTCTTCTCTTAAAGAATTGTATTTGTCATAGAAATTGCACATTACGAAATTCTTTTTAATTTTTTTATATTAATTATTTTAGGACAATTTTATTGATAATTATTATATTAATATAATTAATAATATCGATGAGTTTTTTATCTCAGCAAAAGAAAGCGCATTTATATATAAAATAGGTCAAAAGGCAACAACTAGAAAATTGAAATATATTTTACATATTATAAATAAGAAAAACGAATAATTTGATTCAAATCATAGCATAAGTTCCTCAAAACTTAAGTTGTATTTAACGTCTTCTTGAGCCTACAGTTCTACTTCAGTTTTAAATAGCACAAATAAAACCTTTGCGATGCGAGCATAATAGTTCCTCTTGTTAAACCTCAAGCTATTCACCTTGGTCTCTTAACTTCGCCTTAAGTTCATCATTATGTATGAGCTGGCCTACTTACTAACATAATAATATTATGAGTCTAGAATAAAGAGCTGTAGTAATGGAATTAAAATAAATTACATACAATTTAGACAATTTTGAATAGTGTTTGAAACTTTGATCAAAACAAAACAATTGCCGTTTCGTCACAAGAAAAAAACAACCTCATTTCATCATAAAAGAAGAGGCATTACCTTACCAATTATAAATAATAAAATAACATTTTTTACTTCAAATCTCTTACCCACTTTTTGTTTCTGTTATCATTAGCAGCTGCTTTATTATTTAAATTTATATCTAATTTGTATGAAAAAACGAACCAGTTCGATAGGGTAATTGAAACAAAAGTTTACTGCATGTTATCGACCGCTAACATAGTAGGTAGCTCGAAAGGTCCTTTGTATTCAAAATCATAAATAAAGAACAATTTTTTTTATAGAATACTGGTAGGTACTATTAATGACCATTAACTTCCAGGTTCTAAATTTATTATACTTTGAGTGTTACCGAATGTATCGACATATTCGTTATGAATAACCTATATCTTTAGTCATAATTGAATAAAAAAACCGCTTGTTACATTTTTTTATTATCTATTAACGACATCATCTTTTTTTTATTATCTTCTGAAGTATTCTATATCTTTATTTAAATAATATGATGTGATTTTTATATTGCATAAATATAGGAATAAACTAACATAGATCCTATTTTTTTCTATTTCACCCATATTTAGTTCTAATTTTTAGTTATATTATGGCATTTTTGTCTAATTAACAAAAAAACATTTTCTTTTTTCGAATCTAATTATTGGGAGTCGATTTTATAAAATCGCCATTGCAGAATTTCTTGTAATCTCCTTTAAGACAAAGCTATCTAACCATATAATGTTTGGTCAGCGTTTAAAGCTATCTAAAATCTTAAAAATCAATGAGTAGCAGACTAGACTTAATGTTTTGATTCGTAAAAGCTTTTGTATTTCATTGACTTTTTACTGCTACTTAAAAGTTTTGTACAACGGCGCTTTTTTAAATTTACTCCAGGACGCAAAAATCACTTAAATGATACTAAATCACGTCAAAGTACAAAGTGTAGTTTAGAAAAACTGAATGAAGAAACAGATAGACGAGGACCATGACATTATTGTATTTCGTATAATATACTTGATCACAAATTTTTTGTTAGAAGAAAAAAAAACGACGTTTCCCTTGAAATTTGAGACTATAATTTTCTTATTAATTTTCATTCTATTTTCACAAGTTTGTGCCAATCGGTGTTTAATATTTGTGTGATAATAAAATAGAGTGAGTTTATGAAGATGACCGCATTACTGTGGTAGCATTACACAAAGTAAGTATGGAGCAAAATGAAATTTTTGACACTATCCGTTCCCTTTTTAACCCCTGACTAAAAAAGGGGTGTTATAAGTTTCACCTGTGTATCCGTGTATCTGTGTATCTGTGTGTCTGTCTGTGGCAATGTAGCGGCCAAACGCGTGGACAGATTTGAATGCGGTTTTATTTAATCGAAAGGTATGTGTCTCCAAGATATTGACTTTTATTGGTGAAAGGTTCTTATGCAATAATTAGTTGTTCCCAGCGGCTACGCCCGCGCTATATAGGAAAAAAAGCCTTGTTATGTAGGCCAAAATGTTTTTACATTTATTTACTTATATAATGAACTTTATTAGGGCTAGCTGTTGCCCGTGAATGTGTCGTAGTCATCGTCCCCCGACGCAATGACGTTAATAAGTACATAATAATATTATTTTTATTTTTTTTTAGAGGTCTTTTTGTAAAGGGGGCTTTTTAAAATTTATAATTTTTTAAATTTTTATTAAACGTATGTTTGTGTACCTATGTGAAAGGTACCATAAAACTTTCTCTTTTTATGACCAAAAAAGATTTGGTCTTCCCTGTAGTCCTCGTATAAAAGTGATCAAAATAGTTAAGGAATGCATTTAAACAAATTCTGTCAGAAAGAAAAACATTTTATCTCTGGCAATAAACTTACCTTACTATAGTAGTACTTACTGGTGTCATGTCGCGTATTTTAAATATGTCTAAGGACTTGCGGCTTTATATAAGAACCACTGATATTTAAATACGAAAAGAGTGATTAAATCATCATCATCATCATCATAAAATAATTATTATGTTATCTGTGCACAATAAGGGATCACAGAAACGAAATATTTACTGACGAGTTTTTTTTTATTGTTGAGCAATGTTTACCTAGCAGAATGACCCAAATTTGTTTAAGGCTTTACAGAAGCTTCCCTTATCAGTGAGCAAAATATCTCGCGTATACTATCCGTCTTCTTCAACGATGGTTTGGTGAGGTGACAATGGAATCTTGAGTATTTAAAACGTATCAAGAGTTTTTACTAGCTAATTATTATTACAAAATGTAACTCTGATAGAACAGAAATTGAAATGGTAATCCTCGCATCAACAGTTTGTCCCGAAACTTTCCTAATAGAGAAAAATTCTATACCATCACAGCTATGGTTTCTAGAAGGATTCACCTGTACCTTGGAACCGATGGTGTCTCAAGAATAGTCAAGCTTATGACCGAGCAACGTTAAAAGGGCTTTTAATATGTGTTAAGATTGTATAAGTTATTCTATTCTTTAAGCTTGGGTGTATGTTAAGATTTCTAAATAGAGGGAACCGCGAATGAGTAGGGAACCAAGCAGAAAGCGTAATATTAGGGGCGAGAGGAAGCTCGCTTTTTGAAACCCACTTTTAACGCAGGACCTCATTTTGACCTACTACTGTACCGAGCGGTATATGTTATAAAGTTTCTGCTAAGCATTTGTCATCGTTGAGTAACCCAGTCTTATCTTTGTTATACAGTCCACTTATTTCTTATTTGTTAAGACCCTACAACTACTGACTACTGAAACCGTCGGGACCCCTTTTACATATGTATATATATATTTTTTTGTTCGCCTGGTTTTCCTCTGTGTGGGAAACCGGAGTTCGTGATAAGGTAAATAAGTTTTTCAGTATGGGATACATATATTTTTACGCGTGTGGTGAGTTTTATGTTATATCCTGACTATTTATGTAGATTTGTCTGACTTATTTTGGTAGTACAGTTGATAGGCTTATTTATATTTCGGGGCGTCACGGTGAGTGCGAAAGCGATCCCGTGGCGCCCCATTAAGGCGATGAGGTCAACCGTTGGTTTTTTAGTGGGTAGCCTTAAAAATTGCAGCGTCTTCTATGCTGCCGGGCAGTCCCACATACCCCCTCGGTCATCACCTTCCTGGCCACAGGGATGATGCGTAACGCATTTTTCCAACGATAAAAAAAAAAAAAAAAAAGGCTTATTCATATCTAGACATATTATTTGATATTACTTTCACAAATTATTGATATATAGTGAAGATAAAACAATGTAAAATGGTAAATGTAAAAATTTAAAAAGATAGTATTTAAGCTAAAAATGTAATGCTAATAATGTTGTTGGTAAGTACTTAATTGCTTTTATTGATGCTGGAAGCAGCATAGTTAAATAAATACTATCGAGTAAACGTTCACAATTTATTGGTATAATGTACAGGTACAGGTACAGGTAAACAGGTAAAAAGATAAAACTAACAACTGTAAACTTCTTGATAAAATAAGAGTAAAATGTTACTAGCTAAGAGGTAATATTAAAATTTTCATGGTGGGTATATATGGTAAGTACAATATTAGGTACAAATTTATTTTTATTTTTTCTTTTTATTATCATAATATATATATATATATTGTAAACTTACATTTCCATTTTTTCAGATGATGTCGAATGCAATACCTTGGCAATATTTAAAAATTTAGCCATCTTCTCTCCTGATTTCGCATTTCCTCGCTGTGGTTTGGATTTGTAACTGTAGTTAATTATGTCAGTTTCGAAATCCGTTACTTTCTTTTGCTAATCTTTTGATTAATCGCTTCGCATGTACATCGTAAATAGTGAGAAGAATCGTTTTTATTTTTTCCGATTTTTTATCTGTATTGGTTATTATGGTTTCCCTTGTTTGTGTTTTTAGTATTATTTCGCAGTAGCCCAGTGTTTCCTCTTTTTTTCTGCATAGTTTGTATTCTGTAAGTAGTAGTTTTATCAGTCCTTGCTTGCAGATTTTCTCCTATTATTTTAGTCTTTTGTTTTCTTCTATTATTTTCGCTGTTAATTCTTCGCAAAATTTTAAGAATTTTTCTCTTTTCCTCTTTTCCCCAATTAGTTGTTTCAGTGTACTGGTTCCTTTTCTAGTTTTCAGTTCCATTTCGGTGTCTCTTCGCATATTGCCGAAACGTAATGTGTGATGAGGTGAAGTATGCTTTTATTTTTGTCCGGTTTACATTCTGCAGGATGGGTTGTTCTTCAATTTGAAATTTGAAATTTGAAATTTGAAATTTGAAATTTGAAATTTGAAATTCGAAATTCGAAATTCGAAATTCGAAATTCGAAATTCGAAATTCGAAATTCGAAATTCGAAATTCGAAATTCGAAATTCGAAATTCGAAATTCGAAATTCGAAATTCGAAATTCGAAATTCGAAATTCGAAATTCGAAATTCGAAATTCGAAATTCGAAATTCGAAATTCGAAATTTGAAATTTGAAATTTGAAATTTGAAATTTGAAATTTGAAATTTGAAATTCGAAATTTGAAATTTGAAATTTGAAATTTGAAATTTGAAATTTGAAATTTGAAATTTGAGGTAGCTGGAGAAACCCCCGTATTCAGAGGGCTGATTTCCATTTCCTGGATCAGTTTGTAGGCGGATCTGACATCTAGGAAAAAAGACTTTGTGGTTTCAGAGGTCAGGCTTTCTTCATATCTTCTTTGCCAGATAGCGATGGTATCCTCCCTCAGCGTTCTCTTAGCATATGATAAGGGATAGGGAAGCTGTTGTATACTGCCTTCCTTTTTGTATTGAGTGCCGCTTCCTATGCTAGTCGGTCTGCGCATTTATTCCCTGGCATACCCACATGTGCCATGATCCAAAAGATTTGTTTGTGGTTCCCTTTTCTTCTAACTTTTTTAACGTTCTTTAAAATTTTGTTGCCCAGCTTGTAACACCGAGCAGTGGTTCACCAGCCGGAGCTTTTTTGTTAGGGTTTCAGTGCCGCCTGTCCAATCCGAGATAGCTGCACCCACGCCCCTACTCAGTCAGTTTCCTTCCGTCTGTGCTAATTACTGTCCCTCTGATGTCGTGGTCCTCGATGATCTTTGGGGTGATTTCTTCGAGGCAGTATATATTGATAGTACGTATTGATAGTATGTATTGATACAAATATTCTTAGAGGTTTATTAAAGATTCTAATCACAAAGAATATTTTTAAGAAGTATTTTTCTTTCGACTAAAATTTTTCCTTAGCGGGCTGAAAATGGTATAGTGAGATTATTATCTAAAAAGTTTTTAAAAATTAAGAATTTAAAGTTCTCTTCACTCCAAATAAAAGAAGGTCCTGCAGTCATTATAATATTAACAAAGCAAAGCTCAAGACGCAGATACGAATTGTTATATATAGGTTTATTACAAATGACGATTTTTATCCTCACTTACATTCTTAAAAAACTACAACTTTTATTTAATCCTGAAACCCAACAAAAGAAGTTGTCACTTCTTTGGTAAAATTTATGAACACTGCAATGCTCTTAAACTTCGCTGTAAGTTTTCTCTTGAGATTACTTACTTATAAAACGCAATTCAGATAATATACCTAACATTTGTACAATTTAATCGGTTTCAAAGCAAAATAATAATACTGATATATGTATGTTAAAGTTTTTGTATACCTAAGGAGGCATCCGAAACGCTCCAGGAAACCCTAAACACTTTACATCAACCCGGCAACGCTCATCTCCGTCCATCTATTAAAAAAATTACCATAACCAGTAAAAAAAAAGAATTATGTAACAGATATTCATTAAAATAAAAAAAAACCGCTGTAAGACAACCAAAGTAAATGTAATGTATGATAGAGACTGTAAAATTATGCTCTGGCCGTTAACAGCTGTAAAATGTAATCTAAAATTAAAATTCAAATGTAATCTTAGTTGCTGAATAGCTAGTGAATAAATAAAATGACTTAACTTATCTATTCGAATTTTAGGTGCTACGTCGTTATGTTTCTGCTTTTCAACAAAGATGCTGTTGTTCTTGTAACTGTTTAAAGTGTGTGTTCGCGACAATGAAATGTTTTAATAGTCTTATCTCTTTGGTATTATGAAAATATTTAAAACCATTCATTGTATGTATATCTACAAAGTGCACATTTATTCTTACGCGCTCTGTTATAACGCCAAAGCTATTAATTTTAACTGAAAACTTCTTAACAACCATCTACTAACAAACTAGAAATTTTATATTATTTAGTCATTAGGCAGAGTTCATGCCTATTATATATGCTTGTTAATTATTTTATAAACACAACAGTAATCACAGTTTATGTAAGTGAAGATAGTACACTACTTAATAATGCCTGGTCTTGCTGAATTATTAGCACATATAATACTTAATGTGGAAGTGTAATATTCTTTATAAAGGATTAGCGAAAAAGTTTTTTACCATTTTTTATGAAAAGATAAAACATTTTTTTTTAAAGTTAATTTTACCGTATGTACCAATAAATTTTTGCCATCTTCTAGGTAGTGACATAATCGTTCGCGTTATCTTGATGAAGCATCACACCCTTTCTATTGATCAATTTCGACCAGTTTCTTTTAAGTTCTTGATTGAATCTCATCAGCTGTTGGCAGAAAAGATTCGAATCAATGGTTCTACCTGATGGTAAAAGCTCATAATAAATATTGCTGTTCCAGTCCCACCGTATGGTGTGTATACACAATTTAACCTGGGTTTAGCCTCAGTCCATACATTAGGTATGTGATTCACTTATCATCACCAGCTATCAATCTTTTAAAAAACGGGAATTACCTCTTACTCAAGAATCGCAAATGAGTTCACTGTTCATTTTATTAACCTAAATGTATTGAATTTCTTCATTACATTCACTTATTTTGACAGAAAGAAATACAACTAAAAAATGGCCTATTTAATTGTCAAATTAAAATATTAGATTGTTTTAAAACTGTTAGGTAAATATTAATAGGGAACATTCATGTAATTTTTTTTTGACGTACATTAATCATTTACCTCTCTATATCGTAGAAAAAAATATAAATAGGTTTGAAAAGATTCTAGTTTTTTTTCAAATTAAAAATTAAAACATTTAGTAAATTTGAGCCGTTCAAACACCGTCATTTTGCGCGCGCTTAGCGTGACTTCAAATGACACATCCAAATCCAATGAATGTTTACTATAACCTTTTTAGTTACTTCATACATATTTTAAGTTTTAATTGCTTTACAAGTCATGGAAGTAGATAAAAATCATCTTACAAATATTCTATAGTACCGGAGTGTAAAAATAGTATTAGAAAAACACCCGACAAAGTGTTTTTTTTTGTATTCCAAGAGATGCGAAAATACAAAAACCATTGTTTTTGTATTTTGTGTATGGTAATAAAGAGGGATAATATATGTCCTAAATCGTGTATATATCGTTGTGAAGATCAATTTAACATAACTATACTTTATTTATAATAAGTTTAATCTAATAGTTTAAATTAATAGTAAGTATTGAACATTAGAAAATTTGAGTTTAAAATTAACCTAACCTAGCTAATAAAAGTTCCGTTTAACTTTCTATAAAAACCGTATTCTTTTTTTGGTTTTACGAAATTATTATGTTTGTCAATTTATTTCAGGTTAAGGAAAATACAGCCAATTGTATTGAATATAATATGTATAACGAAACAAGGAGAAAAATGTAATCTAAGTTAGAAGAAAAGAATTGTACCTCATATATTTTTGTGGCAAAAACACCAGTTGAGAGAACATTCTCATGAATGTGCATAGTCAAAAGGCAAAGGAAGAAGATATTCAGAGGAAGAAATTTTAAAAAGAGTATTGAAACAATGTTTTTAGGATTACCTAAACAATTGTATCATTTAATAAAACCTTTAAGCACGAAAATATAGGTTTAAATTATTTATTTTTCTCAGTAACACTAATACCACAGTATTAACTTCGACGCTTATAATTTGAATGGCGTGTCAAATGACGTCACATTTCCTTTCGACCAATGGTGGCGCGTTTTGGAAGGTTGAATTTCGCTTCCTTAATTTACACTTTCATAAATTATTTTATGGCCTTAAATGATAAGTAAATAAAAAAAATGATTTTATTATAATAAGATGATAATAAGTAATCGAAAAAAAATATTTGAGACCATTTTAAATTTTTTGCATGTTCCCTATTATATGAAAAGGCAAAGTAGTGTCTTATTTTGTATACATGGCAAATTATTAAGCAAGTAGCCCCTTTGCAGCTCAAACTACTACTGAACTTCTATTTACTTTTCATATTATTAAAGGCTTAGCAGAATCGTTTAAGTAATAACTTTTACGTAACGTTGTCATTCACAATTCTGATTAGATGCGGATTTTCAAGTTTTGGAGTAGGACCACGCTTATGTTTGTAAATGATATAAGTTAAAGAAATTATGAAGGCAAAGACTACACAATTTACCTCCTCTGATTAATTTTCTTTAAATGTTAATTCTTATTTTATTCGCGAACTTTAATGTTTTGTAAAAATATATTTTATAGAATATATTTCTTCTTAATTATTAATTAAACAAATATATATTCAGCACATATTTGAACAGACTCGTTGAGTTGAGTTGAGTTCAGTCGTGTTGTAAGACATCAAATATGTAGTTCAAAGTTTTAACAGAAGACTTCATCTTATAAAGAAACTATGAAAATGACAGGCACAAACTTTATTATGACTGACCTTCAATTTACCTTATTAGGTATTTGAAAGGGTATTTTCGGAAGACGTTATTCACTGAATTCCCATATGACATCTGTCTCATAACAATCATTTTACTTATATACTAATAGTTGGAGAGAGAAGCTTATTAGTTATTTTCAAATAGTCTTACACAAGTTACTTTAGTCTTATAATACAAGAGAAATATGAAAATGAAAATGGGCTCAGTGAACTTAGAAACTGGTAACAAATACATACGTTATTAAATTTCAAAACTAGAATATTTTTAGTTTTGAAATTGTATTTATATAAATTTTATAATAAAGTTTGATACGAAAACTTCATGATCAAATGATAAAAGCCATTTGGAAACTTTAGCTGATAAGTAAAGGTTATTAATTATAAACCTTCCAAATAAATTTATTTGGTAACTTTAAATGAACAACTTCATTAAGTTTATGATTGATAAACCTCTTTTACACACTAATCTGTTTAATACTAATTGGTAACGCAATAATTACAACTTTGTTAATAACATCTCAAGTATTTGATACGTTATATAATAATATTGATTCTATATTAACTATATATGTAAGTATACTAAAACAGAGTAAATAAATGAAGCTAATATTAACGGATCTAAATCGAGTGTCCTTAATTTTTTATTTTACATTTTAACCAGACTTTTTGTATGCTTTAAAGAAATCACGCTCACAGGATGACGAGCTGTAAGAGTCATCACTTCTACTTCTCCTAAAATTATGTATACGCAAGTTAGATCCGTAAAAAAAAATTATTTGTTTAAATGTTTAGCTGTGAAAATTTAAGAAAATAGTTTGTAACAGTAATTCTTATTCGTTATTTAAATTATTGTTTACTTCAAAATGTATATTTAAGATTGTATAATCGAAGTGAATATAATTTAGTAGGCTGTTCCTTAGGACCAAAAACTCAGAGCGTGATTTATTTTATTTCACAATTAAATCAGCAAAATAAAGTAACTTATAATGATACTATATAAAACATCAAATTGATGATTATTTTAAAAACAAATACCTAATTTTGAGAGTCGTATATCAATTATTAACATTAATCATGACAGAGTCGCCCGGGAACAACAAATGGAAGATGACCCCAACCATGATGTCATATGACTAACCACAGATCTTCGCTAATGGACATAGATATACGAGGGCATTAATTATCTAGATAGTCATATGTTTACTAAATATCTATAAAGTTAAATAATATCTCATTTCAATAAAGATAGAATACATTCTTAAATTAAACCGCCATTTAAGTTGGGCTAAGCTTAAATAGAAACATAAAAAAGTTAAGTTATTAACATTTTATATCTAGAAAAATCCTTTATCTAAAAAAAACATATTTATTACCTTATAAGATAAAATGTAACATAAAATGGTTCAAAGACTGAGAGAAAAGTTATTATTAACTTATATTAAATTGTATATGTTTTGTTTATATTAAAAAAAAGTTATTTTATGCTGAATAGCATAGATAGATATAGAATAGCAACTTTTTTTTTCCTAGTGAATACTAGGATTACTTTTTAATAAATTTATTATATATTGTTATTTATTAATCAATTTATTTATTTTGATGTATAAATCCTTCTCATAAAACAAAAAGTTGGTTTTAATTGCAAGATTCAATTAAACATTCTGAATGGTCCTTTAATTTTTTCTTTTTAAACATTTTTGAAGTCCAGAACCACAAGATGAGATTTTGAGGCACCAGCAAATACGTGACAACAGTACTTCACACACTACCGGATCTGTGCCTTGTATAATAAAAGTAGTTGTGTAAAGTACTGTCGGACCTTCGCAAGAACGGCAGCTGCTCTTGCTCTGGACTTAATGCACCGACCATATTTGAGGTTCGAGGAATTCTCTAAGCCTAAAAACTGAAGCCGGTCACTGTATTCCAAGGATACATTCTGGAAAGTAGAAGCCAAGGTAAAAGGGCTCCTTTTGGCGGTGAACAGTGAAATTACATTACCCAGCCAATCAGACCAGAAGATATACCAAATGTTGAAAGCTGGCTTAATGGCGCGCATGCCAGACCCTGTCAAATGCTTTCGAGACGTCCAGAGAGATGGTGACCGCTTCCTTTCGATGGCATCGCCTAATATGTGTGTAGCTTATGCTAGACGGTTCCCAAAAGACCTATTTTGGCGAAACCCGTAATGTCGGTTACCGAGAAGATCGTTACCTTCTAGGTACGCTAGAAGGCGCGAGTTCAATACACACTCCATAATCTTGCAGAGTATGGAGGTGATTGAAATGGGTCTATAATTGGCAGGATTGGCTTGTCTTCCTTTTATGAGCACGGGTTGCACGTTGGCAAGATTCCAGGATTTCGATACAGACGTGTCAATATAGGAGACAACAAGGCTGCGGTATACTATCAGGACCACTGGCTTTATTCATATCTAAATGCATCACATCTGTTATAGCATCCGCGCAACTCGATCCAAAGAAGAGAAGCAGACCAGCCACCAAGGATAAGACGCAAAAAAGTGCCGTATCTCGTCCTAATCTGCTGAAAAACGATTTATCAATGAATGTCTAAAGTCTTGACTTATAATAAATCTTGATTTATTAGTTATAATTTTATTAAATCGTTACATTATTAATACATAACAGTGCATAGAATATATATATTTAAATAAAAGTATTAGACATTCCCTAATTTTTTTAATTATAAAACGTTAGACTGCTTTTTTAACGATTAAAAGCGTTTCAATTTATTATCACGAATTAAGAGTAATGTAAACAGGGATAACAGTGACTTTTCATTTTCTTCATTCATTAAGCATTCTGATTTAATAAAAAATATTACTCACTATCAATTGTAATTTTTTCTATGCTATTGATCTGGAAGCCATTGCCATTCATTTAATTAGAACACATAACTTATACGTAGATTAATAAGTAGACGTGTTTGCAAAAAAATAAAAGCTATATATACTATGTATAGTATAGTTATTTGTAAACACGTTTACTAATTGCAGTATATTATTATTATTAGTATTATATTAATTACTAGTATTGTATTTATTTGTTGTGTTATTTCAATATAAAATGCTAGATATTAGTTGTGTTAGAGATAGAACCAAGTTAGTATTAAAATTTCTTTACACAATGGACTCTTTTATAAAAGACTACGATAAATAGCTAAGATTAATTTAAATGGTTACTTTATTTTAAAAAAGTCCTATCAATGCGATATTGACGTTCTATTAGAGATTCCGAATTACTTTACATAATTGTAACGATCATCGTGGGTGATTAATGGGTAGGAATCCTTACACAAACTTACATCCCAAAAAGTGTTAGGTATCTTAAAACAACTTAACCTTTTCCTGATGTTTATCTTTTTCTTCAAGTAAACAAATGTATATTCGTAAACATCTCAAATTTTCAAAATTCTTGAAATAAAAAAATACAAACTTATCTTTCAATCTTTAAACGAAAAATATCTATGTTCATTAAAATGTAACACATAACCTACACTTGTATAACGAATATTTAATCTATAACGTAAGAAAACAATGGAAAAGAAATGTGGTTCTTAAAATATATATTATATTCAAACTTCTTGCGACGTTACGATTTTTGTATGTCGTAACATTTATTTATTCGCAAGAATCCCTTAAGTTTAAAGAAATCCATTAATCCATTAATGCAAAAGTTTTTTATTTTGATAGTATTGTGACATTTCTTAAATTTTAATTAAAAACAGTATTCAGTAATATATACATTTTAACATAACTCAGTACATATCAATGAATGGTTATTCTACAATCTGTTTCTTAAAGATAAGCGATAAGGTAAGCTATCGATGAAATAAAACATAAATAGAATAAAATTAATATTTGCAAGCGATCCATATATTTTGATATCGATTTCCATAAATCCTGTTGAGACTTTACACTATAAATTTAAAGGTTTGAAAACATATTTTTGAAGGCATCCATCTGTCATGAATTTTAAAATAAATAAGATATATTTATTTATCTTACATGATCTTATATATTTTTGTACTAATCTGAAATTTTAAAAACTTTACAAAACTACTGATTTCATAACCATACGCCTTTTAAAACATTAAGAATTAAAAGATATATTGTGTGCACGTTTTGCCTCCGGACTAGTGCATTGATTATAATTCTTACTAAGGTTTTTTGTATGCCGTGTATTTTTTCCGTTTCTATGCCAAGTATGATCGTGCTTTGTGTCGAAATTTAAATTTCATATTTTAGAACTTTTCTCTCAGCACTAATTTGAGGTAAACCATTAAATATATATATATATATATATATATATATATATATATATATAATTTTTAAATTACCAGACGAAAGTTCATAAAAGTTTAACCTAATTTAATTACTTTTTTATAGGGTTTTAACGCTCGACCCAAAAAAAGACATGTTATAAGTTTGACGTGTGCATCTGTGTGTTTTTGTCTTTGAAATCGTAGTAGCCAAACGAGTGAACGGATTTGATTTTTAATCGAAAGCCTGGTTCGTCGCGTTGGTTCTTACTTAGGTTTGATCGAAAAAAGGCAGTCGTCTCCAAGATATTGAACTTTTATATTTTTGTGTTTTATAGCGGCTAGTAAACACACACACATTTTTGAATAGTTGAGAGTTGTTTGTTTAAAGGATGAACTCTACTTAATCATATGATATTTCAGTAGTCTCACTTTAAATATATTTAATTTTCTGAAAGTATATCTTGTTTTTATTGTCTTGGTTGTTAGAAGTAAGACAAACTAAGCATTGCCTAATTATAGTTTGGTAGGATCAGAATACATTAATAGATTATAGAGTAAATTCTAGTAATCTAAAAAATATTGAATTCTAAAAATATTATAAACTAATCTCAATTAAGAGTTCGCCTCCACTTACCAAATATATTTGTATAGCTTATATCCTTAAAATAATTAAGATTGAATTCATAATACTTTATTACTTACCCTATCAGGCAAAGATGACATGACAGCACAGGGCCCGGATTCTGTATGATACACGAGATAAACGCGTGACGTCATAACGTTATTTTGACAATTTAAAACAGGCACCTAATGCACGACAACATGTTTTTAAATAAGACACTGGCATAGAGAATACGATTCCATGAAGATTTCACAAATTTATCGTAACGCGGTACGTAACGAGTTAGTTTTTAAATATGACACTTGCATAGAGAATACGACCCCATGCAGATTTCACGAATTTATCGTAACGCGGAACGTAACGCGTTAGTTTTTAAATATGACACTGGCATCGAGAGTACGATCCCATGAAGATTTCACAAATTTATCGTAACGCGGTACGTAACGTGTTAGTTTTTAAATATGACACTTGCATAGAGAATACGATCCCATGCAGATTTCACGAATTTATCGTAACGCGGTACGTAACGCGTTAGTTTTTAAATATGACACTGGCATCGAGAGTACGATCCCATGAAGATTTCACAAATTTATCGTAACGCGGTACGTAACGCGTTAGTTTTTAAATATGACACTGGCATCGAGAGTACGATCCCATGAAGATTTCACAAATTTATCGTAACGCGGTACGTAACGCGTTAGTTTGTAAATATGACACTGGCATAGAGAATACTATCCCATGAAGATTTCACGAATTTATCGTAACGCGGTACGTAACGCGTTAGTTTGTAAATATGACACTGGCATAGAGAATACTATCCCATGAATATTTCACGAATTTATCGTAACGCGGTACGTAATGCGTCTGTTTGCTCATAGCGAATAAGGGCCCAGGTCCAAAAAGTCTATAAGATTTGGACGATAACGGCCAATGTGAAGTTAACATCTATAAACAAAGATTTATTTTTAAATTATTATTCCTTATTAAGATAAAAAAAAATAGGATCGATAACTTTATATATCACATTTCAAATCATATTTAAATTGGCTATTATTAAAACTATTATAAAATAATTTACCTATAATAAATAACCGTATCATATTTTACGAGTAAACTTCAATTGAGGTAGTTTCAAATCCAAGTCCAAATATTAGTCTGACGATATTTGGTTTTCATTTAGGGTTAGTGGTAATTTGTATCTGGTGTTCCAGTTCTACTGCAGATCTATCAGTTTGATCTAGGCTTACTACAATGCTTGTGTTTCAATAGACGAAAAACAATTCTTGTACAATTTGATTCTTTTGATTTGAATGCTTTTAAAATTAGCAATTGAACAATTCCTATACATTCAAATTAATAAAAGAAAGATGTTTTCTAAAGATATATTACCCTGGCTTAGATAAAGTAGATTGGCGTCGCAATCAGCACCATTTAAATTGGTAATTAGACGTTCGGCGTCTGGTTAGGTTCTGTTCAAAGGCTAAATTTGACGGAAAATTAATTAAGCCACTATATTAAAATCCTTCATCTACCTTAATAAAATCGAAGTATTCAATTATATAACAGTCAAATTTTAGACAAAAAGGTAAAAAATAAAATTAAAGTAGATTATTCAATTGGCGTATCGTATATTAAAGGTATTTATTAAACTTGATATAATATATATTATATATTGTAATCATAAGTGTTAACGCTAGGTTGTTTCGTAAAAAACAAAATAAAAATATTTGACTTAGAATCGAAGCTTAATTAAGCTTAGCAATCTTAGCTTTGAAACAAGTTTTAATATATTTAAATAAGTCAACAAATTCGATATTCTAGAACTTGTTACAATACGTAGCAATTAAAATACTGTATACGATACGATAATACAGTAATTTTCGTAGCAAAATATATTCTAGGAGGCCCGGGAATTGCTCTGGCATTCCGAAGCGCTTGCGGTTAGTGGTGGGCTACACTGGGAAAACGTTCATTACGAATATAGGACCTTATACTACAATTAGAGTCATGACAGTAACCACATTATCTTTACGGATAATTTCATACACTTGAGAGATCTTTTATAAAAATAAAGTACGTCTTATTTTTAATTAAAGGTTTTTATTAGATCACAATTCAATTTAAATAAATATCTAAATTGAAAATACCATTGAATTCTTATAAATATTCTAATCAAAATAGGGATTTAAATTGGTTTTAGTTATAATCTGTTAATCAAATTTAGAGTAAATAATTATCAGAGATATTTATATAAGATAAATAGACATGTACTGCATAACTTGATTACTTCGATACACATTTTTTTAGTATAATAAACGATAGACTTATAAATATATAAAATATATGCTTTTCTTATACTGTACCGATAATGGCCAGGTTCTATGCAAAACAAAGTCTATAATTTTCTAATTATTAAAAAATATTAATTCTCTCCATCAAATAAAATTTATATTTTTTTATTTGAAAACGCTGACAAAGATAAAGTGTTTAAGTGATGAATTAATCCTTTTATTTCTTTTCTTTTACTTTGAATTTCGAAATATTCATCCTGGTTTTTTAAGATTGTGAAGATACAAAGTTAGCATTAAAACAGTTATTGTCATTATGTATACCTTCGTCTTCCGTCTCAAGACATCCTACATGTCCATTTTTATAGTTAAATCAGAATCCTATATAACTTATTTAACTTAGCCAGTACAAAACTTTCTTCAAGAAAGTTTGCATTTGATTTAGTCAAATCAAAAGTATTAGTTTTTGATAAGATATTCTATAATAATCTAAGAACAATTGTATACTGTTAAACACAGTTGTGGGTAGCCAGTAACTACTTCGTCTTAAAAGACGAAAAACGTCTACCTCAACCTCTCTTAATCCAGTTAAGTATTCATGTCCAACTCTCAGTCACTCGAATGTTACAAAACGATGAATGTAAGACGGTTAATGGGTAAATAACTAATAGAGAAGAAAATACATTTGACTAAAAAATGTACTAAAAATAACCTGTTTTGTAATTTTTTATATAAAATGTTTACAAAAATTAACCTTTTGAGATATTATGTTACTGGAGAGTTTGTGTCGGCATAAATAAAGCCTATAAGTTATAAGTAATCTTAAAATTCTTTATAATTGTCACCGTTTATCCATTCAATAGGTACCAAAAAAATCCGTTTTCACTACCATAATGTAACATATTGACAATAAGTCAATATGTTACACTAGACACTGTTAATACACTTAATTCAAAAACATTCGATTATTTACGTATATACAAAGATAATTAGTACAAATTCTAATGATCAAATGTGTGTGGGTCGAAATAAAGACTTATTATTATTATTATATAATACAAATTAAAAAATCTACTTGATAATTATTTAATGAAGAATTAATCATATAAAATTTCTTAATTTATAAGCGTATATATTTATATCCTTTAAATTTAATCTTTCAAAACACTTTTCTTTTGTTCCCAAGTCAGATAAAAATAATAATGAACAAGGTACACAGATATTACCAATAATGAAAGCACTTGAAAGATTAAAGGACTTACTGCAAATTTTACTTTGCAGAATTGGTTCGAGTCCAGATGGACACCATATAGAATATATATACGAGTATGTATACCAGTACCTGAGTAGTCGTGACCTTGATACCTATTTTTATGAGAAGTATGAAGTTGATTGGATGTCACAAGCTACTATAATGTAACAAACCTAAATAATATGTACACAATAAACAACGTAACTAAGTAAGTATAAAAGTACGAAAAAGATATAGAAAAGGTCAATCTTTAATACAAGGAATGAATTTATTATACTCTTACTGTAAAAGAAACATATCAAATAAATAATCCATTAGGATGTGTATTATCCGTATTGAATCCTCTTAAGGGATTTGATAGTTTATTGTGACCCTATATATACATTTAACCTAACTATATATAATGAACTTTACTTCTAAATATTTTATGTTCGTGACGAGGCCATTTTGTTTATTTTGGAATTGATATCTTGTACGAAAAAAAAGGAACTACGTTATAATTAAACTAAAAAAATATAACTAAACTAAAAAATATAACCTATTGACTGGTAAATATAATAAATACAATTATAAATATGATTATATGGATGTGATCATAATAAAATCAGTTCTCCGTCATTAGGTTAACAATACATAGTTAAAATAACTGAAAACTTAAATTTAATTAGTTCATGTTCATAAAAGTTCATAAAATATTATAGACATAAAAATTTTATAGACAGCAGACTGCTGGAAAGACAGCCGAGGGCGATGGCCTAGCAAGCCAAGCCCGGGAACGTCGATAAACGCTAAAAGTCCAAATAAGAAAAATACCCCTAGGACAGTCCGAGAGGGGGGGCGGAAGAACTGTCCACCGGTTGACAATTACGGCGAAAACGGCGCGATAACGGAACTGAAATGCCCTACGTGCGGGAAAAATTACAAAAGACGAGCCTGGTTTATTAAACATCTTAAAACACACAATGGTGCTGAAGTGCGGCAACCGTCGGTAAGATCTTCAGTTTTCACTGCGGATAGAGTTTACCCTCATATATCTCATGGTGAGCCATTGAATGAAAACTACCAGGAGTCCATGACCATCCGGACGCGTCTTAGCATTCCAAATACTAAACAATCGACCTGGAAAGTACATGACCAAAATATAGCGGCCCTGTTAGAGCACCCGGGCTTAAATCAGGTACTCGATGCGCAAGTAGAGACTTTCCAAAATACTATTTACGACTACTTTAATGAGCACTATCCACCTACGAATCGTTATGCTCACAAAAATAAAGAAAACGGTTTTAAATTGAAAATGAGGAGGAAAAAAAAAGAGATCTTATAAAGAAACTTCGTATAGCCAAAGCCTTAGGCGATAATCAACTTAGTCACCAACTGTCTAGGGCATTGCGATCAATTCTTAAACTTATCCAAGGTATAACAAATCAAATAACGAAAAATCGTGATAGCTTTGATCGGGCAAAACATGAAGTAGACTTTGATAAAAATCCTTTTAAATACTCAAAAAACATTTTCAAAGATCAAAAAGGTAAGCTTCTCTTGACCAACGAGCAAATTTTCGACCATTATAAAAGCACATACGAAGTGCCAGAAAACCAAAGACTATATGGGGATCCAAACGAACACAAACCTGAGACTCCTACTGAAGATTTTCAAGCCAACCCACCAACTTTGGAGGAAATCAATAAAATAATTAAAATGAAACCATCTAAGTCAGCACCAGGTCCGGATGGTATCCCTTATATAGTTTACAAAAAATGTCCGTCGCTCCATAAACATCTTTTAAATGTATTCGGTAAAATCTGGTCAAGAAAGCAAATACCGGTATCGTTCGGAAAAGCCCTTTTTGTCCTCATTCCGAAAAACGACAATGTCAATAATCCCAAGGATACTAGACCGATAGCCCTAACAAATACAATTTCCAAAATATTTTTCTCTTTTTTACAAACTAAAATGACGCAATTCATGATTAACAATAGATATTTCAGGCCTAATCACCAGAAAGGGTTTTTGCCCGGAATTTCTGGATGCCTGGAACATAATACGTTAATATCGGAAAGCCTTAAAGATGCTAGAACTAGCGAGAGGCAAATTACGGTTTGTTGGATAGACTTAGAAAACGCCTTTGGGTCGGTACGACATGAACTAATGATGTTCGCGCTTAAATGGTATAACTTTCCTATGGTAGTTCGCGACATTATTGCATCATATTATTCAAAATTGAAATTCTCAATAATTTTTAATGAAAACCACTCAAAACCACTTAATTATAACGTTGGTTTATTTCAGGGCTGTTGTATTTCTCCTATTATATTTAATATAGTTATTAATATTTTAATAGACAAATTAATTAGAAATGAAAAAAAGTGGGGCTATCGGTTTAAGTTCAACAACAAATACACAGAATCCATACTAGCTTTTGCAGATGATCTCGCGATACTGACACGTAATCCGAAACAATGTCAGGTACTTTTAAATGTAGTTGAGGATATCTGTACGTGGACGGGCGGATTGAGGACGAAACCAAGTAAATGTTTTAGTCTGTGTCTGGGTAGACGGAATACCAAATATACCTCTTACGATCCGGGTCTTATAATAGGCGGTCAGTGCGTTAGTACGGTTACGGAAGCAGCTCCGTTTAAATTTTTAGGTAAAAAAATCGATTACCAAGGCCGTAATCCATCGTTGGATGTAATAGTCCATAGCTTTTTAAACGATCTCAAAAAGGTAGACAACCAACCAATAAGTAACGTCAAAAAAGCTTGGATTTACGATAATTATTTAACATCACGTCTAAATTGGCCTTTCCTCGTGTATGATATAAATAAAACCCTTTTGTCAAAGTTAGATGCAAGCGTCATAAAGACATTGAAGTCATGGCTCGGGTTAGCGCACTCAGCGGACTCTTCAACCTTATTTAGAGACCGTAACAACTTTGGATTAAAATTAAAGAAACCATCGGAGCTCTACAAACATCTAAGAGTTACCAAAAGACATATCATCGGAAAATCTAAAGATGATACTGTAACTTCTCTCCCAAAAGACAAAGTTGCCTCAGAGCTCGAGTCACGACTTCAATTCCATAAAAAGTTTATGATAGGTGCTCAAACAAATAAAGTAGGGCTAGGATCAAGTAGGAAAGTTCAAGACATAGACATAACAAAATCTTTTATTCGACAAGACGAAAACGATAATTTCCGACTCCACGCGGTGAGCCTAGAAATTCAAAACGAATGGGTGACCATAGGAGATTTTTGTTTTCCACTAGCTTTGAAGTGGCGCACCTTAATTTATGATTGGTCCCCAGCATTATTAAAATTCTATCTTAATGCATTCCAAATGACTCTCCCAGATCAAAGTAATTTAGTAAGATGGGGCAAAGCCACCGAAAAGTCTTGCAACATCTGTGGGGAGGCAATAGGAACCGCGAAACACCTATTAGTAGGGTGTAGGGTACTTCTAGATAAAGGTCAATACTCGCGTCGCCACGACAAGGTATTAGAAATTATACGGGAAGCGGTTAGTCTTTCAGTAGCAAGAGCGCGGAAGGGTATAACAACCACCGAACGATCTATAGAATTCGTAAAAGAAGGCTCCTCCAAAAAATCAAAAGCGAAGCCTTATTCAATATTAGGCGCGGCTCCTGATTGGATTCTCATGATGGACACGTATGAAAAGCATTACAAAATCCCTGGGGATGTTGGTGTTTCGTCATCCAGACCGGACTTATTCCTGTATTCGAAACATCTGAGGCGCGTGATACTTGTGGAGCTTACTGTTCCTTGGGAAACAAACATCCCAAGGGATCACACATTCAAGCTCAATAAATATTATGAACTAACCAACGAACTGATCAGGAATAAATTTATAGTAAGTTTGTACGCGGTAGAAGTGGGAGCGAGAGGTATAACAGCAAAATCTCTCTATAGCCTACTTAAAGATCTTGGCCTTTCTAGAACAAGCATCGGTTCATTTCTAGAACGTACTTCAAAGGCGGCATTAGTAGGTTCTTTCCAAATTTGGTTAGGTAGGGAGAGGAGTGTGGAGGGTTTTTGCGCATAATAAAGGGGCCCCTTAAACCTACTCCTGGGTCGCAAGTCCCAGGCACTGCTTGCACTCCTCTCCTTGCAACGCGATGGGCCCGGCACCCGCACGGTGAATCCATGGATTGCTAAGAAGCTTCGTCTCTTTCAAAGTAAGTAACAATGTCATTCTTAAACACATTATATTTTATATTAAGTATTAAATAGCAGTCTCTGTGAACTTTAAAACTAAACAATCGTATAAATTATTTACATCTTACCCTTGTCTCTATCGAAAGTCACTATCAAAAAATATTTTACCTAGAATATCTATCATTTATTGATTTCCCATAACATAATTAATGTATTTTTTATGATTAATAAACTATTTAAATATGATTAATTATACACCTGGTAAAGTTACCATCTATGATGTTTTTAAGCAAAGTTATTTTTAGTTGACCACCTCTTGCAGGCAGCTTCTCTACATCAATCCTAACAACAATTGTTCCACGACTTTTTTAAAATAATAGTTTTTAAAAGTTGAGTTTTCTCATACAAAAATCATTTATTGCCTCTGAACTGGCATAAACTCTTAACGTAGGTATGGCGTCCGGGCGTTGACCTTTTAAGCACTACTTACAAAATACAGAGTAATAAGTAAAAGAGAGAGCAACATTTTTTTTGCATCGTATCGATTGTGTTGTTTATCAAGATTTTTAAGAAGCCGTAGAACATATTATGTTGTTGAGTTTGATGCAGAGACCCTGCCTGCAAGAGGTGGTCAACTAATTACAAATAACTCTGTATATATTTAAAATTTTTGCATTATTAATAAAAAAAAATATTAACTATTTACAACCGCTTACTATGAGTTTCATATATTTACATTGTTTGAATATTTAATATTGAAATTTATAATAACTGTAAGAAGTTTACACTATGGATTAATACAATAATATAATGTAGTAATATGAATGTTCAAACTTAAATTTTAACTACATTTATACATTTTTATATGATAAAACAATGCTCCGCAATTTGAATTAACATACAAAATTTCCGACGTTGAGGTTTTTACTAAATATATACGTAAGATACTTTAGAAATTTATTACTAGCTCCAATGAAAAATATGACTCTTAGACTGGAAGATTTTATAAAAAAAATTAATGTAAACGAACATAAATCGGATTTCAAAGCCGTAATGGCTTTGAAATCCGATTTATGTTATTAAAAAAATTATATTATATTAAAAAAATGTTTAGTCTTTTAGTCTATTTATCTATTTAAATACATATAAATATGTAACCACTTCTCAGTTTTACGTTAGTTAGTTATCATAGTACGAAAAGAAAACCAATCCAAAAATACGGAGTCTGCGGTCTTGCATAGTGAATAGTGATTTTTTCAGCTTGGATAAGCAGCAGATAGATAGCAGATAGTCACGCATATCTACTATATAAATTTGTATATTAGATAAGAAATCTTAGGTAAAGAACATTGCGTTGACTTCTATAATGACTGACTTGATTTCGCTGACAGTATCTAATTAATACCTAAAATTCTAGAGAATTAAATAAGTAATGTCTGATTTCTTCTCAATTATAGGTTAATGCACCAATTTTACAACTTTTAATGGTAATTACTATTTAAAGATGCTCGTTTTTATATGGAGTTAGACATAAATGAATTATATACAATGTTATTGAAATTTTTATCAAATAGCAATTTAGAAGGCATTTTTTTTAATTTAAATAATTATTTAATGAAATTATAAAAAAAAAAATATCTGCACATAATATTTTTTGTTGTTAATTATGTTCGCCATTTGTTGTAAATATGTTTAACCCGATTAAACCGGTACTTGTCTTCCTTTAATATACATTACAAACCATCAATTCAAAATAACTATTGCTGAAATAAACATTACATAAACTCCTAAAAAAATTTAGATTTGGTATTATAATATATTTGGTATTATAATATAATAAATTCCAATATATTTATTAGAATCTTATATTAAGTTTTCCAATACTCTATAATACAATATTATGTCCGTTACCAGAAGCTCATAATTTGAATTTAATTTATACATTTTTGTTAGTACTAACTACTCGAAATTAATTGAAATGCTACAAGAATACAACTCATTTTGTACAATAAATTTAAACACAAAGTAGGTCTTTGTGTATCCGTAACCTCGTTTTAATCCACTAACTCTTTATAGACTGTTTCATTTCAAGGTAAGGATTATCTGGGTCGAATGAGTGACAAGCGTTGGGTAATCCATTGTCTGAATTAAAGTAAAAGTATTTTTTTAAATCTATTTATAAAGTACGTTTTCTTTTAGAATAAAAAACAGCTGATTCATAAAATATGTCAAATTTTACTAATACCTAATGATATATATTTTTTAATATTTATGTAGATGTGTGTGGAACATATGAATTAAGTAATTGAAAACCGAATTATAGAAACAATAATATATTAATATATTAATCCTTATTTGGATATAATTCAATTCTTTATTCAAAATTTTGCCAAAGCATTTTATTTTTTAGACTGAGACCAATGGCTTTCAAAAGAAAAAAAATGTTATGAATTTAGTACCTATGGCCTTTGTAATATTTTTTTTGGCAACTATTTAAAATCAAGATATGCATATTACATATATATATATCGCAGATCACGATAATTTAACGATAATTAGTAACTCAATTGATATCATGGTAACAGTGGGGTGTGAACGCCGTGACGTAACGAGTCACGTGATTAGAATCGTTTGGGGGGGGCACCTGAGATATTTTAAATATTCGAGAGCATCTAGATGCTCTCGAATACTTACTACTAATCAATTCTCCCTCAACTAGTTGAGGGAGAATTGATTAGTGAGAGCCTTATTACAGTCCCGACCCGCCAAACGGAACCAGTGGTTCACGCAACTCTGATAATTGCATACCTACTAACTAATTTGTTATAACTGATTACCTACATTTAATACAAGAATTGTCATACTGTGTCTATGTGATTTAATTGTATACACTCTTAAGGATACTAGAATATCTGTTTAATTAGCTACTGGCTAACTTACATGCACAGGTAAACAGAAAAACAACATGTACGATTTTATTTGATTATCTATACTTTTCACGAAAAAATAAAATAATGATTGTTGAACGCATAGGCTGTGGTCTCTCAAGTTCGTAAAGGATTTTTAAATAACACAAGGCACTGTACTAGATTCTTATTTATTCCTTTACTTCACAAATATTTTTCTTCTCATGCATAACTCATTACATTACATATAAGTAAGGCGGGAATCCTTTGTGTCATGTAGAAACATGGAGACATATATAGACGCCATCTAGTGAACCCTTTAAGAACTATTTTAAATCATTACATTGATAGCGTGTTCCACATTTCCACCCAACAAGGACATTTAGTTTGAAAATGTTCTTCAAAACAAACAAAAGAAACCATCTAAAAAATGCAATTAAAGGTACAATTGTGATGGACTATAGAGTTAACAAATGAAATTGAGCTATATAAACCTACACATTTAAAACTACAGCCTCCCAAATAAAGTTTGTAACTACATTTTTAGCAATTAGTCACCCACCTGGTCTGCCAATTCTAGGATGTATACCAAAAAAAAAGAAACAAAATATAATAGTAACCTTACTAAAACAAAATAACAAATTTAAAAATTCACCACCTAATCAACCACAGGCAAAACACATATCTTTGTGATAGGTCGTTTGATAACAGAATTCTTACATTTAAGTGTCACGACTCTTGTCAAACCATCAGAACCGGGATGCATATCAATAATTCTAGCCAATGACCACTTTGCCGGTGGAAGATTTTCATCCTTAACTAAAAGTAACATATTAATCTTTATGTCATCCTTGACACGTTTAACCCATTTAGGTCTCTGTTGAAGTCTGCTTAAATATTCCTGACTCCATCTCTGCCAAAAATGTTGTACTAATTTTTGAGTTAACTGCCATCGATTAAGTTTGTTAATACTGCTATCTAAATACGATTTTTCTGGAATGATAAGCGTCGGTTCTCCTATCAAAAAATGACCAGGGGTCAAGGGCAATAAATCATCAACGTTATCGCTTATGGCAGACATTGGGCGAGAATTCAAGCAGGCTTCAATTTGAGCTGTCATTGTACACATCTCTTCATAGGTCAACGTTGTGTTGCCTGAGGTTCTCTTTAAGTGATGTTTTACCGAACGAACTCCGGCCTCCCAGAGACCTCCGAAGTGTGGCGCTCCTGGCGGAATATTGTGCCATGTTGTTCCATCTCTAGCAAGCTGTTCTTGGATTTCTTTCTCTAGAGACGCTGTGTGTTCTTTAAACATTGCTTTCAGCTGCTTCTTTCCGGCAATAAATTTAGAGCCATTGTCACTCCAGATGTGGCTACAGTGGCCGCGTCTTCCGGTGAATCTTTTAAATGCTGCAACAAAACTGTTGCAATCTAAACCACTGACAATTTCAATGTGCATAGCTTTTGTTGACTTGCATACAAATATACACAAATAACCCTTATGTGTTTTGTTGCCACGTCCTTTTGACATCCTTAAATCTATAGGTCCAGCGAAATCAACGCTTGAAGAGAAAAAGGGTCTGGTTGGAGTCACTCTCTGTGGCGGAAGGTCTGCCATCAATTGCTTTCTAGTAGCAGCTCTATGTCTCACACAAACAACACATCCATGAACCTCCTTCTTTATCATGTCTAATTATTAATTTGGATAAGTGGTTGTGATCAGGCAACAGAATCTGGTGTTTTGTGTCTTCAGGTAGTTGAGCATTGCGCAATCTACCTCCAACTCTCAGCATTGACTTCTCATCTATAAATGGATTGAGTTATCGAATTTTACTAGTAGTTTTCAAGAGCTTATTTTCCTTTAAACGAGCGATATCTTCCTTGAAGGTCTCCTGTTGACATAGCTGAATACACACTGTCAGTGCAGATTCTAGCTCATCAGAGGTCAGGTAAGTTGGTAAATTCTCTTTTCTTTTAACGTTTAACCTTATGCAAGTTGCAATAACTCTTATCATTTTCTCCAAAGTAGAATATCTCTCAAATATGTCTGTGAAATTTACTTCAATATTTGTGTTAACAAAATTAACTCTTTTCTCTTCTAGGGGTAAAACATCAACTAAGTCAGTAGTAGTTTCATGTGGTATCCCTTTGTTATAAAGCCAAGTCAGGCCCTTCCACCACAATGTCGTGTCTTTCAGCGCTGATGGATAGATTCCTCGGGAAGCAACGTCCGCGGGGTTCTCACTGGACTTAACATAATTCCAGTGTCTAGCAGGTAGTTTACTTATTATTTCAGATGTCCGATTTGCAATAAACGTTTTCCATTTGCTCGGATGACTCTGCAGCCATGCAAGAATCACCTTTGAATCTGTGTAAGCATAAATATTTTCTTTGGATACTTTCAAGTGTTCAGCGACTTCATCAAGCAGATTTGTAAGTAAAGCAGCACCACATAATTCAAGTTGGGGCACTGAAACCGTTTTCACAGGTGCAACTCTGGTCTTGGCTGTAATAAGACTAATATGGATATTGTCGTCATCATCAACAATACGTGAGTAAACAACACCTCCGTAGGCAACCGTCGACGCATCTGCAAACCCATATAATTCCAATCTTTTCTCCTTTTTACAGGTGTGCATTCATCGTGGTAAGATTATCTCAGCTAAGGTAGGTAATTCCGATCTGTATCTTATCCAGTCATTCTTCAAATCTTTAGGTACTTCTTGGTCCCAGTTTATTCAGGTAAGCCACAGTTTTTGTAAGAAGACTGTAATGTAGGTAGTAAGTAAATTCCTTAGTTTAAGTACAACTGTATGCCGTCAGTCATATTATACGTGTCCTAAGTAACGTACGTCTTTTATTTCCTCAAATATTTTACAAAGACCTTTCCAATTAGTATTGTAGGAGCCAACCAACCCATCGGGTCAAAGAGCCTTGACACGTCACTTGCTACAGATCGCTTCGTTACAGATGTTGTCATCTCAGGTAAGTTTACAGAATATCTAAACTCATTTTTTTTATTATTCCAGGCAATCCCCAGCGTTTTTATCATCATATCTAAGTTAAGTTCTTTTTCAGAATCTTCGTGACCAGACATGTGCATGTATCGAAGAAGATCAGGATCATTGCTGTTCCATTTTTGTAATTCGAATTTTCCACATCGTAGCAACTTCGTCATCTGATTATAGATTAACATTGCATCTTCGTAAGTATCTCCTCCAGTCAACAAATCGTCCATATAGAAATCCTTTAGTGTTATTTCTGAGGCTACCAGAAATCGTCCCGATTCGTCAAGAGCTAGCTGCTGTAAGACTTTTGTAGCTAGGTATGGGGCGCTTGCTGTGCCGAACGTGACTCGTGTGATACGATAGTCCTTCATGTCTGCTTGTCGATTTTCTCTCCACAATATTCTTTGATAGTCTGGTTCGTTGATTTTTATCTGTCGATACATTTGTACGATATCTGCGACCACGCAGATCTTGTGTTGTCGCCAGCGCATTATTATATGTCTCAAATCTTGTTGCAATCGTGGACCAATCATCAAATTCTCATTTAATGAGACGTTGTTTTTATACCGGCAAGATGCATAGACTATTCTTACTTTAGTGGTTGTCTTATCTTTTCGAACAACGGCATGATGAGGGAGATAAACCGCAGTACACTTTAATTTTTCCGCCTCATCCACTATTTCTTCCATGTGATCTTGTTTCAGATAATCATTCATTATCTTTTCGTACTCCTTTTTCAACTCTTTATCCTTCTCAAGTTTTCTTTCTATCTGTAGTAACCTTCTTTCAGCTATCTGTTTCGATGAACCATACTGACAGGATGGATCTTTATCTTTGAATGGTAGACTGACAGAATAGCGCCCGTCTTCATTACGTCGATGGGTCTCCTTGAAATGTTGTTCGCAACGACTCTCCTCTTCCGTCAGTATTTTCTTATGAGACACATCTGATTCGATTTCCCAAAATCGTTTGAGGATATCGTCTCCTTCGATGCATGTATGCAAGCTCGTTGTAATTGAGTAACTTCTTTTTAATGTTGTGTTATTGTGTAACTGGCCAAAGATTATCCATCCAAGATGTGTCTTTTGAGCTACAGCTTGAGGACCCTTCTTCAATCCGTCTGTGATTATCTCTCCGTACACCTCTGCACCAATCAAAATATCAATCTTATTTGGATTGTTGTAATTGGGGTTGTAAGTTGTAGTTGATGCAGGTGTGGCCAGTCTCTTCTGGTTATCTCTCTCTCAGGAAGCACTCGAGTCAAAGATTTCAATACGTAAGCCCTTACAGGCGTCTCAAACTGTAAGTCGTATCTCGAATGTAAATTGAAGATAACCATGTGTTTTGAAGTGAGACTACTCTCGTTATCGCCCAGTCCATTAATTTTGCAATTGATAGGTATTTTCTTATAACCAAGGAACTGCGCCGCAGCTTCTGTAATAGTGTAAGAGTAAAATCTTTGCAGTTCTGTATCATGTGGTCGCTTTTGCAGTACTTACAAGCTGTCCCACCTAGTGCAAGATGAAAAGAGTTTTGGTTTGTGCGTGGTCTTACTTGTGGTTTTGATTGAGAGTCTAGTGCTTCTAGTGTTCTGAATCGTGTTTCAAGGAAGGAACCCAATTGTTTATATGTTGGTAGTTCTTGGTCGCAATCTGGGGTATTAATACTCTGTTCCCATAGACGGATGGATTCACTGTTCAATTTAGACACAAACATATATATTAGTATGGGGTCCCAAGTAGATGAATCAATGCCCAAATTCTTCAAAGCGCTGAGGCATTCATTTGTTGTATCTAAAATGTATTTTATGCTGTATGATGATTCATTTGTAACACTTCTTTGGGTCATCAATTTTTTCAGTTTGGAATTTACAATAATTCTCTTATTATTATATCTCTTCTTTAGAGTACTCCACGCATCCTCATAACTAGCTTCTTAAAATCATCAGTGATTTTTTGATACATTAAGCATGTTATTATATAATAATAATAATAATAATAATAAACTTTATTCTCAAAAATAATTTTACAGTGTTCAATGCGGCTCTGACTCACGAAGTAGTAAAACTGTGTTTCGGGAGCCAGTTCCTTCCCATTTAGCTTAACATAAAGTTATCAAATATAAAAGAAAATGATTTAAGTAATTTTTTATTTTTTTTTTTAATAATAAAAAAAACTGAGAAACTATATTTGTATATGTGTGAAGGTCATCATTGAGTGCGTGTATATCTGTGTGTGTGTGTGAGTGTGTGTATGTGTGGGGGTGTGTGTGTGTGTGTTTGTGTGGGTGTTTGTGTTAGGATGTCCATTCAATCACATTTTATTTATTTATTTTTTTTTTTTTATTTTTTATTTTTTTAGAATGAATAGATTTTCGGTGTCTTTGTAAGTTAGGGTTTCCAACCATGCTATTACTATAGGTTTTAACTTAAAACTTGTGAGACGGCGTATGCTATGTGTGTTATTTAACATATTGTACAGCCGAGGTGCAATAAAATCATAGTGCCTTTGGGCATAAACACTTCTCGTCGCACATGCGTGGATGTGTTCGCGTCTTTTAATATTTTTCTGTAATTTGGTAGTTTTGTGAAATCTATCAATGCATTTAAAAACAAATAATTTTCTAACTGAGAGAACTTTTGCCTTTTGAAATAATTCATTGATATATATATATATATATATATATATATATATATATATATATATATATATATATATATATATAAAGAGAGTATTAAGGATTAATATTATATGTATGGTATACATTTACTTATATAAGTTTTATGTATTTGTCATCAAATTAATATATTTTCTTAATATCGTATGTATCTTATTTATATTTATTTATGTATATGTTTGTATGTATATATATATATATATATGTATATTTTTGTGTATGTATGTGTATGTATATACGTATATATGTATGTATGTATGTATGTGTGTATGTTTGGATATAATGAATATTATAACTGTAATAGTAATATAAATTAAGTATAAATTTTATTATTCTAGTTTTACCGTCTTGTTGTTCATGTTATTTATAATGTTTTTTTCCTCGGGTTGACTGGTAGAGAATGCCTTGTTGCATTATATATATATATATATATATATATATATATATATATATATATATATATATATATATATATATATAAGATAAATTACTGGTATGTGTCTCAACAAGGATTCTGCTTCGCCACTCAAGCTTGATTTCAGATAATGTAACTTTTGCACATTCTGTAGTGACTTGTTGCTGTGAATGAGTGAAACAAACAGATCGTGATATGATATCCACTCTGTATATCTACCAGAGAAGGTGGGCAAATTTATACGTGGTAACTTTATGTCTGATTGCACTGGTTTTGATGACAGATTTGAATTTACAACACTTGCTGTTGTAACAGGGGTAAGTTTCTCTATGTATCTAACATTTCACATTTTGTAATAGTGTAATGTTCCTCAACAATGAAATACTGATCCTTCATAATATATTCAGTATCATCAACATCTTCCTCTTTTATTACAGCTTCATGGTTGCTCACAAAGGTATTCCACAAGTTTTCCAGTAAGGTAAGCTTAGTTTCTATGTAAGTTTTAGTTAATCTAGATTTAGGAGTCTTCTTAAAATTTGTAAGAGATTTTTCTAATTATTCCTTTAATACCGCTTGATGTTTCAGAATTGCTTTAGCCATGTTTATTATTTTTAATCACTGTTTCACTATTTCCAAAGTTTCTTTTATTTATTTAATAATGTAGTTTTTAGTTCAAAGTTTACAACAGCAAAGTCTATGATCCACAATACAAATTGTTCAAATAGTAGGTTCACTGTGATTCTTTAAGTTTTTATTTGAATATTTCATAGTTCTATACCAGTCATTTAAACATCTCAAACCCGAAACCTTTTTTTTTAAAGTCAATTGCACAAAATTATTTTAAGTCTAAAGTTCTTTTCGTTACAAATTTTAGGGGTTTACTGCACTGTCCGAGTTCACTGAGTCCAAACGACTTTATTCACTTATATTTCACTGTTCTTCTTCACTTTAATACACTTGATGAGGCACAACACAACGCCTCGCTTCGTGGTTACTAAATATTATGACGCCTTCGGACGCGTCTTTAAAACCATCCGGATCGAAGGACCAAATATTGAACGCGTAGGCTGTGGTCTCTCAAGTTCATAAAGGATTTTTAAATAACACAAGGCACTGTACTAGATTCTTATTTATTCCTTTACTTCACAAATATTTTTCTTCTCATGCATAACTCATTACATTACATATAAGTAAGGCGGGAATCCTTTGTGTCATATAGAAACATGGAGACATATATAGACGCCATCTAGTGAACCCTTTAAGAACTATTTTAAATCATTACATTGATAGCGTGTTCCACAATGATGTAAATAGGGAAATTTATACTTTGAAATAATTTGAGATGTAATATTCCGGATATAAGATTACATATTTCCTTTACCACTTTAAAGATCGGATTTCTATAAACGTACCACTACAACTTCATTAGTATATAGTTAATTGTTACAGAACTGCTTACTTAACTTTTTTCCCAGAAAAGATTCAGCAGTGGAAATATTAAGTTACCTTTTATATAAATTTAATGATTCTGTTGCCGAAAATGGTTTTACGTACCATTCTCAATTCTTATTATAAAATGAATAAAAGATTAAGAAACTGCATAGTTTCGTTATCTTTGTAAAAAGTAGATAGACTGATTTTTAAATAGCTATTACTACAACTTCGTCTTTCCAATCCCTCCATCTGTTCTTACTTTAACTATATAACACTGAGTGTTATTGTAATCATAGCTTTAACCAATTTTTGTGTTTTCTCTGCACGTTGTTTGACAGCGTTCTAGTTGATTGAAAAGCATTCTATATGTTAACAGAAAAAGAAAGCCTACAACTGCACACAATTTGATTGATGAAATCTGTTCCGTAGTTTTGATGTATTGCTATTATTACCCTAGTCATATTTTGCGTTTGTGCATAAATGAGCGAGTTTTCCTGAATAAATAGTGTTTTGGATATTGACAAAGGCTATTATTACAATACCCTATTCCATTAAAATTGTCGCAGATACTGCGTGATGTGTAAACAAGCAATTAGTTAAATACACAAATATGTTAAAAAATCTTGTTTTTAATCCTGTTTCATGTACTTAACATATCACAATTGTTCTTTTCTGACACTGAATGCACAGATTTCGTATAGATGTTATAAAAACAGATTAAATACATAACAAATAACTGAATTAAAATAACAAAACCCTATCTAACTTTCCCACAAATGTTCCAAATGTACACCTGCTCTCCTCATACTTCTTTCGCGGATTTATGAATGTTTTCTAACTGCGCAAATGGAACTACGTAATACTTAGTCCACTTTTACTTTTTCCGCTATAATTTGATAAGTGTAAGTTGCATCCAATTAAGAAAAAAAAATGTCGTTTTAAAAATAACTTAGAAATTTACAAAAACAAAAAAATGTCCTGTAAGTTATATAACAGATAAATTAATATGACACAATAAAATAATTATAAATTAATTACAAAAAAAATACAAAAAATCGTTTAAAGTTGAAATAAAACTGAGAAGAAAATATGAACATACAATTTGTGTAATTTATTTTACATAACATAAAAAGAGGTGGTAGCTCATAAACTATAATAAAAAAACACTATACTTTAGTGTTTTTAAATTTTACTTATTATTTACTTTTTTTTATATAAAACGTGTGGTTTTTTACTATAATTTATTTTTTATTTTTAATTCGATTTTTTATACAAGCAACACTCTTTTATTCAGTTTTAATTAGTTAGTTTCCCTAATACTGCTCCCCATCAGACCTTGATAGCTGCGCCAAAGGTTCAAATTCTTAATAAACTTCAATAAGTACATAATAATATTATTTTTATCCTTTTTAGAGATCTTTTTGTTTCGAGGGTTCTTTATATTTTTAATTTAATTAGGTATAAGATTAAGAAAGAACAAGTTATAACTCATAGAAGATAACTCTGCGACTATAAATCAAGTAATTGAAAATTCAACTTTAGCACTGGTTCTAGTTTCTGCGAGGTTTAAGAAAGAGTTTCAATGTATTTTCATGTAATATAAAACTATATTCATAAAAGATTATCTTCATAAGACATAACTACTAGCTATTACTATCTTTTTTGAATATATTTTTATATTACTCGTTTCTTGTGTGACATTATTATTATATATTTATAATGGTAATACGAAATAAAGACGAAATTGCGTTTTCTGAAATAACAAAGTACTTTATATAAAAAACAAATTTAAATACAAATTTTAATACAATTTACATTTCCATACAGATTAACTTACCTGAAATAACAAAAAACAACATTAAAAGACTACTTCTATTTTAGTTATATACTTTTAATTATACAGGAGAGTATTTATCGTTCCACGTTTTCTTATAAGACATAACTTCCGTTACAATGACATCTACCACAGATTATCAAAGCAAAAAGAAAAAGAACGACACATAGTGTAGTGATATTTTTACATATTTAATATGGTATTTGATTTAAAACTTGACTACACATTTCTAAGAGGTAAGTTTATATACATTTATCAATTATATGAATGTCAATCGTCAATATTTAATGGTTAAAAATTATTATTAATGATTTGACATCAATTTTATATACTGTTAAGACTTGTTTCAGTAATACACAGTACTTGCACTTCAATGTTTAATATACAACCATTTGTAATAGAATGGGCGAGAGCAGCCCTTACAACTCGTTTTATAATATTTTAACACTATAATATTTAGGCGAGGTTAATTTACAATTTCATAACCAAATTACAGATGATATTATTTATACCTTATAATAAGTTCTAATAATTAATAAAAGATTAAACATTATGTTAAAATATTCTATGCTTCTAATTCTTAAAACATTTAACAGTAAATACTAAATAATATTCCATAATTAATTATGTAGGTGGCGCTACTGTTGAAACTTATGAACTAAAACATGTAAATTCCAATGTATTTACCATTTAAATTATTATAAATAAATATGACTAACACTCGGCCTTTCCTGATTTGTAATCTTACGACCTCGTAATTGTATCATTATTTTTTTTAATTACCAACCATCATATATTAAATGACTAATTTCTAATTTAATAAACATTCTGGAAACCAGTAGACCAAATGGTCATCTGAATTCAGGATCTTACAATGTTATAGAGAAAAACAAATTATTAAAAATACAATGCATCAAGAAAAAAAAACATCCAATTATACTTTTAATGTGCGAAATTACATAACATTTATACAACATATAACTTTACTATCGGCCGTTTTGACATCTTATTACGTCCTCGTAATATAATTATAATTTTTATCATAAATACTCGTTAATATAATAATAATAATATAAAATAATAATAATAATATATAATAATAATATATAATAATAATATATAATCTATATATATAAAACTCTTCCGTTACTGAGTGACTGACTGACAGACAACGCACAGTCGAAACTACTGGTCGTAGACAGCTGAAATTTGGAATGTAGGTTCCTTGGGATATGTAGGGGAGCACTAAGAAAGGATTTTTGGAAATTCAACCCCCAAGGGGGGGAAAAGGGGTAAAAACGTTTGTATGAAAAATCTTATTCCTTGGGTTTATAAACTTGAAACTTGGCATGAACACGTACATAGGCAAGTAAATATGTTTGACATTATAAGTTTTTTCAAACTACCCTCCAATCGTGATTTAGGGGGTGCGATTGGGTGACTGATTTATTAACGCACAGCCGAAACCGCTCGGTATAGGAGTCTGAGATTTTGAACAGAGGTTCCTTTAGTAACATAAGTTTCTTGGTGGTAGACCATTATCTTGGTGGTAGACCATAACATCCGGTCGCCGGCAAAGTTACCACCCATCGGGCAGAGTCGTGCCGCAAAGCGACCTAGTCGTGTTCCGGCACGTTGCTCGATGAAGCCGTTTATGGGAAATGGGTCTGAATAGTTGCGGTGCGTTGGCGAACCGGTTTGACGTCGGGTTGGTGTTTGTTTTGTCGGGTGTCAAGTCGAGGAGGGTAGCGGGATCCGAAGCGACGGCTTTCCGCTGGCCGCCCGCAGATAGTTGGGGGCCCAATTAGTGGGTTAGCCACCCACGAAAGGCTGCCCCGCCAGCTGCGAAAAATCCCAGGGTGGCTCCATCGTGCTGGTTGGCGACCAGACGAGGAGGCCCGATGGCGATCCCTGGGGGGGTTCGGGCGTCCCCGCAGTCTCCAGACTAGCCTCCCAGTGGCAAGACATCACCAATTTCGACGTCGGGTTCGATATGTACCGCCTCGTTCAACTGCCATTTCCCATCCCTATTCACTTTTATATTTATTTTTTTTATGAAAAAGTTTAAAAAAGGGAACAAGTTAAAGCAGCGGTTGCACTCCTCCTCATATAAAGTGCACCTCACTAATATAAGGGGTTTGCACTCAAATCTTTTAGCTGTCCACCACCACCTGGAGACAGAGCAGCCGCACTTGCTCTTTTTGACGGAGACGCAGATACAATGTCCTTTGAGCGCTGCATACTTGGATTATCCCGGTTACTCGTTAGAGCACAACTTTCGCTCACGGGCCGGAGTCAGTGTGTATGCGCGGAACGACCTCTGTATTCAGCGTCTCCGTCACCTTGAAGACCCCACTTTTTCTTCCCTATGGGTTTTAGTGGACACAGGAAACGAAAAAATCCTGTATTCCTGTGTCTACCGTTCGCACAGCGGTGACCAGGAGACAACTCGTTTATTTGAGTATCTCAGTGAGGCTGCAGATATGGCTCTGTATCAGTACCCTTCGGCGCAGCTCGTCTTTCTGGGGGACTTTAATGCCTGTCATCAGGACTGGCTGTTCCCGTACCAGAAGACCGACCATGCTGGAAGAGAAGCGCGGAAGTTTGCGTTGTCCTTGGACCTCTTTCAGCTGGTGAGGCAAGCGACAAGGGTACCAGATGTGGTAGGCCATACAGCCAATTGCCTGGACCTTCTGCTGACAACTGATCCGGACAGGTATCGTGTAGAGGTCACGTCCCCCTTGGGAACCTCCGATCACTGTCTGGTGAAATCTGTATTTACATATTCCCCACCAGCTTTCGAACCACATGATGTTAGGCGAGTATGGAAATACAAGTCAGCAGAATGGGATGAGATGCGGCACTTTTTTGCGTCTTATCCTTGGCGGCAGGTCTGCTTCTCTTCTTTGGATCCGTCGAGTTGCGCGGATGCTATAACTGATGTGGTGCATCAGGCAATGGAGTATTTTATTCCTTTTGCTGACGTACCCATCGGTGGCAAAGCTCGCCCATGGTTTAATGCCGAATGTCGTCATGCACATGACCGAAAACATTCGGCATACCTTATTTGGGCTGATGCTCGAAGCCGCAAAACTCCGGATGTAAGTATAAAGAAGAGAGCCTTTAACCAAGCTGCCAAGTCCTACAAAAAGGCATTGCGGAAGGCTCGTCTCGATCGAATCGCTAAGAATGGCGAAAAGCTCTCTGCCAGACCAACTGGCAGTCGAGCTTTCTGGTCTCTTGCGAAAGCGATCGAGTCGAATTTCTGCCAGCCCTCACTGCCTGCTCTGCTGAAGCCGGATGGATCCCTGGCCCACACAGCAACAGAGAAAGCGAATGTATTTGCTTCTCTGTTTGCTGATAATTCGCATCTAGACACTGGCAATGCTTCTCCAGCACATCTTCCTCACTGCGGTATTTCGATGCCTGAAATCCGCATCACTAACAAAGAGGTATGGAGAACATTGTGTCGTTTAGATGTGAATAAAGCCAGTGGTCCTGATGGTATACCAGCCATTCTGCTCAAGACATGCGCAGCTGAGTTGTCTCCTGTACTGACACGTCTGTATCGTCTCTCTTTCATGACTGGAATAGTGCCGAAATCCTGGAAGCTCGCTAATGTGCAACCCGTGCCCAAAAAAGGCAGCCGTGCCGACCCTGTCAATTACAGACCGATTTCAATCACCTCCATACTCTGCAAGATTATGGAGCGTGTATTGAACTCGCGCCTACTAGCATACCTAGAAGGTAACGATCTCCTCAGTGACCGACAATACGGGTTTCGCCGTAATAGGTCTACTGGGGACCTCCTAGTGTATGCTACACACATTTTAGGCGAGGCCATCGAGAAGAACGGAGAAGCGGTCGCCGTCTCTCTGGACGTCTCGAGGGCATTTGACAGGGTCTGGCATGCGAGCCTTATATGCAAGCTTTCAGCGTACGGTATATCTCCTGGTCTGATCGGCTGGGTAACGGACTTTCTGAGCCACAGATCTCTCCGAGTAGTTGTCGACGGGTGTTCCTCGGAACCCTTGACAATAAATGCCGGAGTGCCTCAGGGGTCCGTTCTTTCTGCAACTCTGTTTCTGCTGCACATTAATGATCTGTTGAAGCCCGGTATCTATGGGTATGCAGACGACAGCACAGTTGTAGAAAGATATCTGCCGAGTACTCGGGCTAGTCGAGATCAAGTACAGTCTGAAAGAGAAGCCATGGTGCAACGTTTGAATGACAAACTTCAGGCAGTCTCCGCATGGAGCAATGCCAATCTTGTCAAGTTCAACGCCACCAAAACGCAGACGTGTCTGTTCACTGCCAAAAAGAGCCCTTTCACCTTGGCTCCTACTTTCCAGAATGTATCCTTGGAATACAGTGACAGGCTTCAGTTGTTAGGCTTAGAGATTTCCTCGAACCTCAACTTTGGTCGGTTCATTGAGTCCAGAGCAAGAGCAGCAGCAGCAAAGCTTGCCGTTCTTGCGAAGGTTCGGCAGTACTTTGCATCGGGACAGCTTCTTGTTTTATACAAAGCACAGATCCGGTCGTGTGTAGAGTACTGTGGACACATATTTGCTGGTGCCGCAAAGTCTCATCTTGCGGTTCTGGACTCAATTGAGAGGCGAGCAAAGAGGCTTATCGGCGATACCGAATTGGTCGAAGCCGACCTCCATAGCCTTGAACACAGGCGTAAAATTGCTAGCCTCTCAGTATTCTATAGGATACATTTTGGTGAGTGTGCTCAGGAACTACACGACTTAGTTCCCCCGTCCCCCTTCCATCACCGGACGTCCCGACGCACGGCAGGTATCCATCCTTTTGTTGTGGACATTCCACCTGTCCGAACGAAGCGCTTTGCTTCCTCATTTTTAGTGCGTACAGCGAAGGACTGGAACAATTTGCCTGCGTCGGTATTTCCGGCCAAATATAATGTGGGTGTCTTCAAGAGAAGAGTGAATAGGTTGCTAGGGCAATGCGCCTTACCATCTAAGACTACATTCCACTTACCATCAGGTGGAATGTAGTCAAGCATTGCCCTAGATTGTATAAAAAAAAAAAAAAAAAAAAAAAAGAGCACTAAGAAGGGATTTTTGAAATGTCAACCCCCAAGGGGGGGAAACGGGATAAACTGAGCCGGGGCTGCGGGAAAGTTCTAACGAGATACCGTGGCCCCGGAACGCAAAGGGCAACTGAAGGAACGAGGTGGGTTTTAGTCAGTAAAAGTCACAATTTTCTTTCAACTCCTAACCGTTGAGGAGTTGTACCTTCCATCATCAGCTCATTCACATGGGATGATGACTATCAGACGCAAATACTTAAACAGATCTATGAAATTGTCAAAAACGTAATTGCCTGTAAATTTGAGGTTTGCCCTTGATTTCCCTGGAATACCATCATCAGATCCTGACTAGGTAACAACGGGACCAACTTGAAAGTATACTCTACCGAACAAAAAAAGAATCACGTAAATCGATCCATAAATCTCGGCGTAATCGGTATGCATAAATAAAACACCCGAATTTTATTTTCTATTAACTATCACGAGTTGTCTCGATGCTCGATAGATGGCGTTGGCATCGAGATAGATCGCGCTATGGTTTCGTTACCGTCATTTAGCTAGGTAGCGTAAAATATTTTAATTTATCGTGTAATTTTAGCAGCGCCCCTAGCGGACATACGCGAAACTACATATTACACACTACAAATATTTAACGTTTAATTCATTAACTTTTAACTTGACTTATTTAACTTATTTTACTCTCTATTTCAGTTAATTTTTGATTTGTTGATTAGATTTGATATTTTTGATAGTATATTTAGTTAGTGTTGGATAAGTTTTATAGTGTGAGTTGATTTTTTAATATATTCTTCATTTTTTATTCATTTGTTTGTTACTTTATTAGTCTTAGTTAATTTCCATAGATATAGTTTTAGTTAAAAAATTTCTAATTAAAATGGTTCAAGAAATTTTGTTTGTTAATGGGAATTATATTCCTCATGCTGTGGTAGATATAGAAAAAGATGGAGCCTGTTTATTTAGAGCTTTATCTTTTTTGATGTTCGGAACTCAAGACAGGGCTAGGGATGTACGTGAACGAATAATCGGCTTTGTTATTGAAAACTGGACGGAATTTTCGATTATGTCGTGTACTGCACTTGGAGATAATTATTCAACGCCAAATGAATATTACAACGACATGAGGAAAACCACTACATATGGAAGTTTGTGCGAATTAGAAGCTGCTGGGCGAATATATGAATATGTTTTCGAAGTATTTCGTGATGGCCAGTTTTATGTGAAAACTGGAGTTGAAGGTCTTCCTGTAAAACGTCTTCGCTTTACTGGCGGGCTTTCTGGTGGTCATTTTGACGTTTATGTTCCAGTTTCATCGTTTTCGGCAACAAAGGTCGCAAAAAAAATTACTCAACGAAGGTTAGAAACGCCTTCACCCATTCCCGAAATCATATTTTCGAACAGTGAGTCCGAGACTGAGTCTGAGTCTGAATTAAAACACGATGAACCAATGCCTAAACAAATAAAAAAAGTGAACAAAAAACGTAGGGCTCGATACACGAATAAAACTCGGAAAAATCAGCAAAAAAAGTCAGTTCGAAGTAACCCTGCAGCACATCGGCAAGCGGTTACAGTGTATCAACGAAACTACCCCCAAGTTCATAGGAAAGCACAAGCTGATTACCAATCTTCACACCCCGAAATACACAGGAAAGCACAAGCTGCTTATCGAACTTCACATCCTGACGAACATCGACAGGAAGTTGCAAATTATCAACATACACACTTGGAGGAACGAAGAAATATTCAGGTTCAATATCGTAAAAATATTAAAGCAAAAACATGGCATACAAAATTACTGTCGGGACTGGCGTATAATCCTGAGTTGTCATACGAAGCAGATAAAGATGTATGTATAGGAACTATGGATCATAAATGCCAGTGGTGCAATGCTTTAAAGTGGAAAGAAGAAACTGTTGGAATGTGTTGCAGTGGAGGGAAGGTTTTGCTTGAGGCCTTTGAACTACCTCCAGAGCCACTTTATAGCTTAATAATTATGGATTTTCATCCTGATCACAATCATTTTATGAGTAACATCCGAAAATATAATGGGTGTTTTCAAATGACCTCATTTGGAGCAAAACTGGTCTCAGAAGATGGATTCATGCCGACATTTAAGGTACAAGGCCAGGTTTATCATCTGTTTGGAAGTTTACTGCCTATGGATCAACAGAATGCTCGATTTTTGCAAATTTATTTTGTAGGAGAGGACGAAAGGGAAGCAAACTTGAGATGTTCAAATTTTCCAGGTGTAAAGAAAAATTTAGTGAAAGTGCTTCAAAAAATGCTTCATGATGTAAATCCATACATAAAAGACTTAAAAACAGCTATCGAAAAGGTTCCAGCTAATTGTGAAACATTTAAAGTTGTTATTAACGCCGAAAAAAAACCAATAGATGGTCATTTAGGTCGTTATAATGCACCTACGACAAATGAAGTAGCGTTAGTCATTGTTGGGCAAGAATTTGAAAAGCGTGACATTGTCTTAGAAAGCCATTGTAGTGGTTTGCATCGAATCAGCGAAATCCATAGATCTTACGACGCTTTGCAATATCCTTTGCTTTTTTGTCGTGGTGAGGATGGTTACTCTATTCATTTACCCCAGATCGATCCGAAAACTAAAATGGGTCTTAAAAAGACAATTTCTGCCGCAGATTTCTATTCTTACCGAATAATGTCCAGAGACGGTCAAATCAATCATCTCCTTTACTATCGCTCCCTCTTCAGTCAATTTTTGGTTGACGTATATGCTAAGATTGAGACCGAAAGACTCAATTATATACGTCATAATCAGTCTAAACTAAGAGCAGAAAATTATATCCATTTAAAGGATGCCGTAGGTAGGCAAGACGCAGACCCTAATGATCTTGGTCAAATGGTAGTGTTGCCTTCTTCTTTTACAGGTGGACCTCGATACATGCATGAGCGAACCCAAGATGCCATGACCTACGTTCGCCGTTTTGGACGACCGGATCTTTTTATAACATTTACATGTAACCCACAATGGGAAGACATTACAAAACATTTGTTACCAGGTCAAAATTCCCACGACCGTCATGACTTAATCGCTAGAGTGTTCCGTTTAAAAGTTAGAAAAATCATGGACTTACTGACGAAACGTAAAATATTCGGTGAAGTATGCTGTTTTATGTACTCAGTCGAATGGCAAAAGCGTGGCCTTCCACACATTCACATACTACTCTGGCTTAAAAATAGCATAACGACAGATCTCATTGATAAAGTTATTAGTGCCGAAATACCAGATCCAGAAACAGACCCAAAACTGTATGAAATCGTTAAATCTAACATGATGCATGGTCCATGTGGAAGTTTTAATTTCAAGTCACCTTGCATGAAACAAAACAGTTGCAGTAAAAGATTTCCGAAACAACTCATTAAAGAAACTCAAACTGGCGAAGACGGTTACCCACAATACAGGCGTCGTTCTCCAGAAGATGGTGGCTTTACTGTTGACATTAAAGGAGTATGTTTAGATAATCGATGGGTTGTTCCTTACAATGCTGTACTTTCAAGAAGTTTTGGTGCTCATATTAACGTCGAGTACTGTAATTCAGTAAACTCTATTAAATATGTATGCAAATATGTGAATAAAGGGACGGATCAGGCTACTTTCGCCCTTGAAAATAAAAATGACGAGGTGACTACTTACGAAAATGGTAGATATATAAGTAGTTCGGAGGCTGTTTGGCGGATTTTTGGCTTTCCGATTCATGAACATTTTCCTCCAGTTATTCATCTTGCAGTACACTTAGAGAACGGACAGAGAATATACTTTAACCAAGAAAATATTATCGAAAGATTAAATAATCCACCAAATACTACGCTTCTAGCCTTCTTTAAACTTTGTCAAGTAGATATTTTTGCGAAAACTTTGATTTATTCAGATGTACCATCGTATTATACTTGGCATAAAAATAGTCACTTTGAAAGAAGAAAAAGAGGAGCTGACGTACAGGACTGGCCAGATATAAAAAAAGAAAACGCGTTGGGCCGAGTGTATACTGTGCATCCCAATAATGCGGAGTGTTTCTATTTTCGTATGCTTCTGCATGAAGTAAAAGGGCCAACTTCATTTGAGGCTCTAAGAACGGTTAACGGTGAAGTACATCCCACTTTTCAATCTGCTTGCAAAGCTTTGGGTTTGCTTGAAGACGACCAGCACTGGTATGCTACCTTACAAGATGCTGCACTTTCTGAATCTCCCTCTAGAATTCGGGATTTGTTTGTAATATTATTAGTGTTTTGTCAAGTGTCAGATCCATTAGGACTTTGGGATAAATTTAAAGATATTTTATCGGAAGATTATAAACATCAAGTCCACAGAAACATAGAGGATGTTGATAACATTTGTAGTGAAGTATACAACAAATGCCTGCAAGTTCTTGAGGAAGCCGTTCTTTCATTAGGTGGGCGTTCACTTAAGGAATATGGGTTGCCACAACCAACCAGGCCACTCGATTTAGGGAACATTATGTTATTAAGAGAGACTAATTACAATACAGATTTTCTAGAGAGATTCGTCAAGGACCATAAAAATACTTTAACAATAGAACAAACGGAAGCATACGATAAAATTATGCATAGTGTTAACACAAATTCAGGACAACTTTTCTTTCTAGACGCGCCAGGTGGCACAGGAAAAACCTACTTAATAAACTTAATTTTAGCTAAAATTAGAAGCTCAAAACATATTGCTTTGGCTGTCGCCTCATCAGGGATCGCGGCCACATTGCTGGAAGGTGGTCGAACTGCGCATGCATGTTTTAAGTTACCACTCGACTTGACTCGCGTAGAAACACCCTTATGCAGTATTTCAAAACAAAGTCACCTAGCTGAAGTATTAAAAAATACAAAAATTATTATCTGGGATGAAATCACCATGGCACACAAAAGAGGAATTGAGGCTTTGAACAGATCTTTACAAGATATTCGGGGTAATAAAAATTTAATGGGTGGCGTAACCGTGCTGTTTGCTGGAGATTTTAGACAAACCTTACCGGTGGTACCCAAGGGAACTCGTGCTGATGAAGTACAAGCATGCCTTAAAAGATCGATTTTGTGGTCCTCCGTAAAAAGTATAACGTTAACTAAAAACATGAGAGCCTATCTGGGGAGTGATTCGACGGCTGGTATATTTTCAACCAGTCTTCTAAAAATAGGAAATGGTGAACATCCTACCAGGGATGGTATATTTGACATCCCTGAAGATATGTGTACATTAGTATATACCATCGAGGAGCTAATACAACCCATTTATCCAGGTATTTCCGACATACAAGACAAGCCTATAGAATGGTTTTGCGAACGAGCTATTTTGACTCCGAAGAACGAACAAGCTGCATTTATTAACGACATACTTTTAAAGTCATTCGACGGAGAAGAAAAGATTTATAAATCCATAGACACACCATGCCATGCAGACGACGCTACAAATTATCCGGTCGAATTCTTAAATTCACTTAAACCAGCTGGTCTTCCATACCATAGGCTTGCACTGCGAAAAGGTACACCGGTAATGTTGCTACGTAATCTGAAACCACCGAAATTGTGTAACGGCACCAGGTTGCAAGTCAAAGCCTTACATAAATATTTAGTTGAGGCCGTTATTTTGACAGGATGTGCCCGAGGAGAAACGGTATTCGTCCCGCGCATTCCTCTAATGCCCAATGACCTTCCATTTGAATTTAAGCGCCTTCAATTTCCTCTAAAAGTTTGCTTTGCGATGACGATAAATAAGTCTCAAGGGCAAACTTTTAAAGTCGCTGGTGTTGATTTAAGAGAAGATTGTTTCTCTCATGGACAACTGTATGTTGCTTGCTCGCGTGTCAGCTCTCCCTCTAACCTGTTCATCCTGGTAAATAATAAAAAAACTAAAAATATTGTTTACAAGGAAATCCTGTAAGGCCTCTTCGTCCTATAAATCCTGTTTTTTTTTTCTTTTGAGACGATGATTTTGTCTCACTTTACTTTTTCTATATAGATTTGTATGTTTACTAATATTATAAAGAGGAACAATCTATTTTTTTATATGTTTGTTTGTTTACACATGTAATCGATAAACTCCGAAACTACTGAATCGATTTCAAACATTCACCATTAGAAAGCTACATCATCCCTGAGTAACACAGGCTATATTTAATTCCAGTTGTAACAAGATTTCAGCCTGTGGAAGAAAAAGCCCTGTCGAGATCATTAAAAAACGCTATATATAACCGAATTACACGTGGGCGAAGCCGCGGGCGGAAAGCTAGTAATAATATATAATAATAATCGTTTTTATCATAAATACTTGTTCTCTTTGCACCGGACAAACTAGGCTGCTTACAAAAAGCCAGATCAACGGACATGCCGTTATGATCATAATAATAATATATAATAATAATAATAATAATATATAATAATAATATACAATAATAATCGTTTTTATCATAAATACTTGTTCTCTTACTGCACCGGACAAACCAGGCTGCTTACAAAAAGCCAGATCAACGGACATGCCGTTATGATCATAATAATAATATATAATAATAATAATAATATATAATAATAATAATAATATATAATAATAATAATAATATATAATAATAATAATATATAATAATAATCGTTTTTATCATAAATACTTGTTCTCTTTGCACCGGACAAACCAGGCTGCTTACAAAAAGCCAGATCAACGGACATGCCGTTATGATCTGGTGCCCATGGACACACATCATCAACATGGGATATATCTCAATTTTACTACTACCACCGGAACACACCAAGGTGGTAGTTTATTCTTATTTATTTTTTTATACCACGGGACACACCCATTGATGGCATTTTTATACTTTCACTACTACCACCGGAACACACCAATGTGGTAGTTTATTCTTATTTATTTAGTTTTTTATACCACGGGACACACCCATTGATGGTATTTCTTATACTTTCACTACTACCATCGGAACACACCAGTATGGTAGTTTATTCTTATTATTTTTATACCACGGGACGCACCCATTGATGGTATTTCTTATACTTTCACTACTACCATCGGAACACACCAGTATAATAATAATAATAATATCAGGACAAATTACACACATTGATCTAACCCCTAAGTAAGCAAATTATTTGCTTGTATTAAGGGTGTTAGACAACGATACAAATACATAGAAATACACATATAAATACGGAGAATATATTTATAGAATATTGTATATATCTATTTATAGAATAGAGAATATATGGTAGTGATATGTTTCTGATATATTTACATGATATAATTATATTTCACATTGTAGTGATATATTCACAGATGATATATTTCTGATATATTTACATGATATAATAATATAATATTGTAGTGATATGTTCACAGATGATATATTTCTGATATATTTAAATGATATAATTATATTTCACATAATATTGTAGTGATATCTTTCTGATATATTTATATGATATAATTATATTTTACATAATATTGTAGTGATATGTTCACAGATGATATATTTCTGATATATTAACATGATATAATTATATTTCACATAATATTGTAGTGAAATGTTCACAGATGATATATTTCTGATATATTTACATGATATAATAATATTTCACATAATATTGTAGTAAAATGATCACAGATGATATATTTCTAATATATTTACATGATATAATAATATTTAACATAATATTGCAGTGATATGTTTCTGATATATTTACATGATATAATTATATTTCACATAATATTGTAGTGAAATGTTCACAGATGATATATTTCTGATATATTTACATGATATAATAATATTTCACATAATATTGTAGTGATATGTTTCTGATATATTTAGATGATATGGTATCTTATCGAAACAGTTTTAAATTTTATATCTTAAGAAAATGTCCATTCACACGAATTTAGAAAATTTAAATACTTTAACGGTAGTTAATGAAGAAGCTACATTTAGTTATTAACTATAACACGATTCAAAATTCACGACAATTGTAATATTTATATATATATCTCTATATTACTCTGGAATAACCTACCGTTGGAAATTCAAACTTCTAAATTTTCTAAAATCATTTGAATGGACATTTATCTACGCAATATATATTTTTATCTACGCAATAATATTTATCAATAATATTACAATTGAATATTATTTATCTACGCAATATATATTTTTATCATAAGTATGTATACCATATATTATATAGATTGTCTATTTTATTCCATTTATTTATATATACGGATATATGTATGTATATGTATGTGCGTATGTGTATATTTATATATAATCATTATTATTTAATAACTTATATAATTAAAAACGATAGTTTTTATTTTTATTGTGTCCTTGTGTATAAATTCTTATTCTCGTTGTAGTATGCTTGCATTATCCTATGGCTTTGCAAATATTCCTTACTCATCAAGGGTTGTTTGTAAGAGATCGCTTTTAAGCGATAAGACCGCCTTTGCACAAAAATTTCTTACTGTATCAACATCCTACTACTGTAATTTCTTGTAATAATTGTATGTGCAATAAGTTTTAAAAATAAAATAAATAAAATAAATATTTCTTTTTATTTAAGAAGAAGAAGAAGAATAAATAAATTGTCCGTATTAATATTGAAAATATTCTTAACTAAAAAAAAAAATAATCATTAGTGGGAATAGAAAATTTTTGTAGTCCTATTTTTTATTTTGAAGATGTAACGATACTTTTCATACAATTGGACAACATTATAAAACCAAGCATATTTCTTTAGAAGTTTACTATTTATATTATTATTTCCAATTGTTCTATTTTGCACTAAATCTAATGATTAACTAATTTATTTATAAAGCATTAAAACATAAATCAATTAAATTTTCAATCATACGCTATAAAAGTGTTATTAATTTTATTCCGAGTTTGAAATCGTAATTTTGTACATTGTATACCTACACCTAGTTTACTATATAATAGAAACAATGAATGATACAATTATTCAAAACGTATTTTATTTTTTTGTTTTATTATTATCTACAGTATAAATTATTTAATAGAATTAAACTGCATTAAATTTTACAAACGTTATACTGAAAATAATACGATTCTTGAAAATTTAGAGGGTTGGGGCTTGGGGTTTTATAAGGCCATGGCATATATAATATTACTTCTTATACCCTAAGGTACGACAATATATATTCCTTGCTAATTTTCTTATGTTTGTCTTGTCTAGAGTTCAAGTTACCAGAGTCTTTAAGTCTAACGTGTTTATGTTTCATATTGCTAATAAGAATATTTAGGAGGCATGTTTTATAATAATTCTATTTTTACGTAATAAACAGTCATAACCTAGAAAATTATATATTTTTTTAAAGTTCATCAATTTGAAATACCTAATTTGAACTGTCTGAACTGTCAATTATGGTATATTGTTTAGGCATGCAATTATATCTTGTTTAGTAAAACTTTTACTGTGGATTTATATAATTCCTCGATTTGACAGTTCAAAAACGCGTGTAAGATAAAATTCATTGTAGTTATTTCTTTTCTTCTTTAACATACTATCGGAAATTAAATAATCGAGTGCCACGCATATGGTTTAAAGTTTCTTTTAATGGGGATTTAGAAGACCTAATTGCTTGCTTTATTTTTTTTTTACAATTTAATACGAAATGTACGCGTTTACTGGTTTAGTTTAAAATCGATCTAAATGTTAAACCTATATTATCATCATTCTGAAATAATTTATCGATTCTAACGAATTTATTTCGGAATACCTATTGCGTTTTACCTTTTCAATAATCGATTGAAATTTAAGATCATAAATTCGTACAGATACCTACTACTGAGAAATTAACACTCAGTAAATAATTTAAACGGTCAAATAAAAGATAATAGAAATATGTTTTAGTAATAAATATCAGTATCGTTGCTTCATATTCATACGCGCGATATATTGTTTTATTGAATTAGTCTGTTTAGTTCGGGATTATATTTAGACAATTCTTCTTCTTCTTCTTCACTCGTTCCCTCATTACTGAGGATCGTGACTCCTTCGACCAAGCTTTTTCAAGGCCACTTTCCATCGGCTTCTGTCTTGCGCTTCCCGCAGAGCCGCGCTGACCGTCATGTCCAGGCTTTCTTTTAATTGGTCTGTCCATCGTTTAGGCCTCCGTCCACAAGGCCGCTTTCCTTCAACTTTCCCGGTAACCATGAGGTGCTCTAGGTTGTCAGAGCTTCTGCGGGCTACGTGACCAAAGTATTGCAAAATGTAGCGTAGACACGTCGCAGAGAGTCTTTGGCAGTGTGTGATGTTCAGCTCTTCTAAAATAGACGAGCGTGCGGTATGCTGTCCAGGGTATTCGCAATAGACGGCGCCAGCACCACATCTCAAACGCATCTATCCTTTGCCTATCTGCGGCTTTTATAGTCCAACTTTCAGAGCCATAGAGAAAAATGGAGAAAACCAAGGATCGAACTATGTAAATTTTTGTACGATTTGTAATACTCCGGTCTCTCCAAATTTTCTTAAGTTGGGTCATTGCATTTTTCGCCATTCCAATTCGCCGTCGGATCTCTGGTTCACAACTTCCTTTATTATTGATCGCCGATCCTAAGTATACGAATTGATCAACACGTTCGTATCGGTCGAAGCAGGGCAAACGCTGGACAGTTTCAGAGCGATCGATAGTCATTAGTTTGGTCTTGCTGCAGTTTACGTTTAGACCCATCTTTTGGCTTGCTTTTTCAAGGCGATCCAGCAGTGCTGCCATCTCCTCTTCTGAGCTTGCAAACAAAGTGGTATCATCCGCGTAACATAAATTCGATACCTTAGTACCTTCCACTTTGATACCTCCCTCCCACCCATCCAGGGTCTTGCGAATGATATATTCCCCATATATGTTAAATAGGATGAGTGAGATAACACAGCCTTGTCGAACTCCTCTCTGGAATTTAAAACAGTCGGATACAACGTCACCCAACCTAACTGTGCCAAAACCTGTTTCGTAAAGGCTTTTTATCAGTTTGGCTATATGGACCGGGACACCGGCTTCCAGAAGCACTTTCCATAGGTCGTACCACCTGACGCAGTCAAAAGCCTTTTGGTAATCCACAAAGCACATCACAACCGGGGTGTTATACTCATAGCACTTCTCCACTATCAGTCTTACGTTCAGTATTTGTTCTCTGGTACCTTTTCCCCTTTACAAATCCAGCTTGCTCTTGTGGAATTTGCCAGTCCAGAAAAGCTCTGAGTCTGTTATTAATGATGTGGAGAAGGACTTTGCTAGTATGCGAAATGAGTGCTATAGTTCTGTAGTTGCTACAGTTCCTAGCTGAACCTTTTCTGTGAAATGGGAGTATTGTGGAGTGAACCCAATCCGTTGGCCATTTGCAGGTTTCCCAAACAGTCTGGCAGATATTGCGAAGGACAGACAAACCTTTCGGTCCTATGGCCTTTAGAGCTTCTGCTGTGATTTGGTCACTAGCTGCTGGTTTATTCGTCTTTAGTTTCCGAATTGCGTCTTCCACTTCCGATATTAATATATCGGGCTCTAGTTCCAGATCGTCATTTGCAACAGGATCTTGAGTGTTTGTGACGTCATGATTGAGCGGTAGGCGCGTAAACTTGGACGATATTAATGGGCACCGGACTACTGTTCAGACGTATGCTCATAACTCTATCGCTAACAGTGTTATATCCCGTGACAACACTTGCCACCTTTGACGAAACCATTACAGCTATTCCATTCTTGCTTTCTGATGGATGCGCTGAGAAAAATAAGGTGTTTCCGTTTTGCGTCTTGTAATGGCCTGCGCCTCGCATGTGGGTTTCGCAAAGTCCAAGTATAGATATTTTATATGCGGCAAGTTCTTTCTCTACTACTTCAATTTTGCCTGGTTTTTGAAGCCCACGTACATTCCATGTGCCTATTCTGTGTCTATGGCGAATGTGTAAACGCTTCGTGGGGGTATCCTCAGTAACATGATCTACTATGGGAGCCTGATGACTCACCCCCATAGCGACATCGGTAGCATATTTAACACCTTGTGACCCGGGAATCAAAAGGCGCCGGGCGTCAGCCGGGTCGTCCGACAAAGCATCTCTTATATTCACTTGCATCATCGGAGTTCTCTTGGGATAATAATCGTAGTGGTCTCCCATTGCCTACTACGTTGGAGTGTTTTGAGGGTATTTCCAGCCTCTCCATAACCAACCCTTTCGGGAACAGGTTAATTAACCGCCGCCCGTGACTCGGCGTTGCTATTCGTTTAGCACCACCCGGGGGCCACGTGTAGGGTATCAAAGGGTTATCACCTACGGACGCGAATAACTACAGCCCCCAAATACCGGTTCAGATTTTAAACGTTTTTAAACTTTATTTTTACCCACCTAAAAATGGTCTTTTCAAAGCAAATTTGATTTATGAAAGTAACCAATGAAACTTCTCAAAACAGATATTATTGGGTTCCATAAAATTTAATTTCTCCACATGATATGGCATAACCCTATTCTCGTGGATAACCAAGTATCCAACTTGGTTTTAAAAAACGAACGTCTATCGCAACCCGATGCTAAACTTTCAAATTCAAAATTAAATATAAATATTTTAAGATCTATGGAGTAGTTTTAGCAAAACAAAATAAAATATAGTTGCAGAAGTAATAAAATAATATCGTGAATTCAAATCTTTATATATTTAATAAATGTAAACATATCTAAATCTACCCCCTATAGCGTCAAATAATTGGCTTATTATTTCCATACGGTCCTCAAGGCCATTTAGATCTGATCCTACCAAATTTATAGAGTTTAATATTTACCGAGTCATATTCATTTAAGTCTATCTATAAGATATTCTAGAATTTTAATTTCTCTAAAAGGAGATAAGTGTACATTTTAATTTGTTTAAATTAAAATTATACTTCATCTATTCATATTGTGTATACTATAAGGAACTACTTACTATCTTAAACAAAAGGATCATTACGATTTGAAAATGGTTTTATGATGTTAAGTGCTTTTACTTAAATATATATATATATATATATATATATATATATATATATATATATATATATATATAAAATATCTAACGTTATTCCTTTTCTTTTTGTTTAATATTGGGTTTTATATTTTAATCATTTACGACTGATATATACTCTTTTTTTAAGAAATCGTTCTTTAAATAACCTACATACATTTTGTAAACCGAATATTACCCCTTCATTGAGAGTGTTCACTTCTATGTCATATATAAAGACATTAAAGCCTAAATCGCAATCTAAAATACTAACATTACTTTTATATTGCAAGTCCCAACTACCGCGCCAGTTAAATAGCTTAATAAAAGCTAAGAAAATAAAAAAAAAATCGCGTATCTAACCTACAACTGGGTCTTAAAAGCTTTGAAAGTTGGTATACGTAGTAACAATAATATTATAAATCACATGGTCACTTAATTATGCAAAACTTTTCTAGGGCTAGTTTCTTATAATAAAGTTTATCTGTCACCTTGTCGTTGTATTCAGGTCCATCGTTGTATAGTGCTGCTTGCTTGCACTGCCATCCCGCGATCAGGAAGAAAGTACTTGGTCGACCTTTTCTTCCAGTAGCTGTAGGTGATGTTGATATGTTGTTGATTTTCATAATACAGCAACGAATTCCCTTCCAGATTAGCAGTCAAGTAGTAGTTTAGAGTTTTCCATCTCCGACGTATGTCTTCACCAAAGGCTTCAAGCGATGTAAACATGTATGGAGAGATATTGTATTAGAACCACTGTAAAGTTTTGGTAAATATTCAGGCTCTTATTGTATTTCGCATATGATTGAACTTTAACAGGATATGGTTAATAGTGAATATGATATATATGATGAATAGAATTCAATAGTAGTGCTATTAACTTTAAGCTACAAAGTTATTAATATTCTATATTGAGCATGCTGCCAAATAACCAGCAAGATAATTAGCCTGCTAAGCAGATGACAAAACGTGGGTATTAAGAAAAAAAAATAAAATAAAATTTAAACTTACGCACTTGCAATTTTTTAAATCTACGACTCCTTGTCGCTTGAGGTTACTACAGCAGCACTCGGAGAAGGCCCAAATAGTAACTTTAACGTCGTGTCTTATTTTCGTGGCGTTTCAACGGCAGTGGCAGCACTCCATCTTCATCAGCATTCTTAGACGTAACTTTAACGTCGTCTCTTATTTTCGTGGCGTTTCAACGGCAATGGCAGCACTCCATCTTCATCAGCATTCTTAGACGTAACTTTAACGTCGTCTGTTATTTTCGTGGCTTTTCAACGGCAGTGGCAGCACTCCATCTTCATCAGCATTCTTGGACAGGATATCTTGCGAACGGTGTATATCGACACGTGGCGCGTAATACTACAGCGGTCGAACACTTCTGACTTGTTAAGACTTGTTTCAGTAATACACAGTACTTTCACTTCAATGTTTAATATACAACCATTTGTAATAGAATGGGCGAGAGCAGCCCTTACAACTCGTTTTATAATATTTTAACACTATAATATTTAGGCGAGGTTAATTTACAATTTCATAACCAACTTACAGATGATATTATTTATACCTTATAATAAGTTCTAATAATTAATAAAAGATTAAACATTATGTTAAAATATTCTATGCTTCTAATTCTTAAAACATTTAACAGTAAATACTAAATAATATTCCATAATTAATTATGTAGGTGGCGCTACTGTTGAAACTTATGAACTAAAACATGTAAATTCCAATGTATTTACCATTTAAATTATTATAAATAAATATGACTAACAATACTTAGTAATTTTTAAATAGATTTGCTATAAAATTATACTACATTAATTTATATTTTTTTGATTTCTGTTATAAATAACCAAAAACAAATATAAATTTGAAAAAAAATACACAGTAAAATATATATACCATCAAAACTGTATAAGTCATGAAATAATTTTCTTGATTTCAGACATTGATTAATGTTCGTGTAGTCCAAGTTCAGGGGTAAAGCTTACTTTTAAAATTAATAATCTACTTTAATTACATATTTATGATAACATAGATATCTACAATAGTCAAATTATTTTAAAAATGCTACTTATCTAGAAATTAATTATTTCCCTTGATATGTAAACGGAGTAGATAATTTCCTGACATGTCAAGGGTCACTTACGTCCCCGTGATATCTGCCAAGATGAAGCCTTAAGTGGTCTTAGTACTGGTATCATTTGTCATGCTTAGTGGATTCTAAATGGCTGGACATATAGAGACGAAAACATTGACTGTGTGTCAATATTATCTATATTGAAATTTTGTCTTGTTACCTTGATATCCTGTCCTTTTGATGTTAGATTTTGTTATATTATTATATGTGATAGAGTGTTAGAAAATATTTTACCTTCCCGCAATATATTTTTGATTTCCTTATCGGACATAGAGGTTTTTTTCATTATTAACTTTAAACTTCGCCTCCGAATCAATTTTCATGTCAATTAACTCATCATAGAATTTTAATAAATTCGGAAAACAAGAACGGTCAAACCTATTGTAAAAAAAAATTATACTCAACTTACTTTTTTTACCTGACTTCTTCAAAAATGAGGAGGATCTCGATTCGGCGGGTATATATATATATATATATATATATATATATATATATATATGTATGTACACCGATTTCTCCGAGGTTTCTGAACAGATTTATGTAATTTTTTTGTTTGATACGGAATAGTTTCGAATTGGTCCAATAAAAATTTGATTCAGGTAGACCCATTAGTTTTTATTTTATGAGCATTTTTCTCCAAATTTTGTACTAGCTCCTCCTGAAGGAAATCGTGCTGTGACTAATGACATCTGTTGTTTTGGATATACGGATAACGTCAACAAAACATATTTTTAAATTTAAACAGTTTTGTTGGGCTTATAGAATTAAAAATTAATATTTATATGTCTTAACATTGTAAATAAAAACTAAAGAAAACAAAATTTGGAATAAAAAATACATTCTTTGTTATGGTGGCGTACTATCAGACGATCCAGGTGGGTTGGTGGATATTTTCAAATATAAATGCAAATACGTTGCAACTTTTAGGAAATGATAAAAGATAGGGATAGATGTGCGGGGATTGGTTTTTTGTTTCTCTTAATAACGTAAAAATCATAACTATTTTTAGGGTGATTTTATTTTAATTTTATTCTATTTTAAAAAATTTACTGCACATCAAATTATTACAACAAGAAATTACTATAGGAAATTGCAATAGAGATGTAGATATAGTAAGAAATTTTCGTGCAAAGAGTATCTTATCTCTTAAAAGCGATCTCTTACAGACAACCCTTGGTGAGTAATGAAAATTTGCGAGGTCATGGGATAGTTCAAGCACACTACAACGAAAATAAAAAAATATACATAAGGACACAATATAATTAAATAATAATGACTATATATAAATACATACATACATAATAATATACGTATGTATACACATACGCACATACATGTACATACATATATCCGTATATATAAATAAATAGAATAAAATAGATAACTTATATAATATAAGGTATACATACTTATGATAAAAATATTACATATTAATATTTTTAAAAATTTACAGTTATTTGGAAGTTTGAATTTCTAACGGTAGATTTTGTATAAGAGAGTGATAATATCCTGTTAGAGGCAGCCCAAATAGGCAGTCTAATGACTACAGCTCGACTCAGTCACTCTATCAATAAAGTCCTGATAAAACAAGCTTTTTATAAAGTTTTCTTTATTTGAATGGAGCTACGATTTTTATAACTACTTTATTTACTGGGCACTTTTATTTTATTTCTACAGTTATCAAGATTTTAAAAGATTAAGTTGGCCCGGCATAGGTTTCGATGCTAACTAATCTATATAACATTTTGTAAGATTAGATGATAAGATGATAATTAGATTAGGTTTAAAAGTGCAACAGGTCATTTTCTCCTAAGCAGTAAGATGTGTAGTATTAAGTTTATTCATCCCGACCTGCTATTCACTATTAACTTCGATATTATAGAAAGTCTCCCATGTACGTGTATGTTTTCCTTATATATATATATATATATATATATATATATATATATATATATATATATATATATATATATATATATTATTTATATATATATATATATATATATATATATATAGTTGAGTGAATATTCGTTACTATTTGCTGACCATTTGTGATATATCCGTCTCCTACAAGTCACTATCAAATCTATTACAAATTGAAGTGAAAATTTTATTAATAATTATTTTGTAAAAACGATTGGTAAAAATTAGACCTTTTTACCGAAACGCGAGCGATACGGTAGCTCAGTTGGTAGAGCGACGGGACGGTTTCCCAGTAGTCGCGGGTTCGAATCCCTGCCCGTATCGGTTTTTTACATTCTATATTTATATAAATTTAAATAAGCTTAACATGGCTATACATGTTTAAAGATATTTTCAAAAATTGCTCCTCTTTTACTTATTACTCTGTATTTTGTAAGAAGTACTTAAAAGGTCAACATCCGGGCGACATACCTACGCTCAGAATTAATGCCAATTCAGAGACAAAAAATAAATTTTATAAACTTACATTTTACAAACTATTAATTTTAAAAATTTTAAAAAGTTTTACGATTGACGTACTTACCTGTACATCTGTTCTATGACTTTTTAAAATTTTAGAGAGGCTGCGTGCAAGAGGTTGCCAACTAATTACCAATAACCCTGTATATTATAAGGGATTGAGTTTGAAAGCGATATAAAGTAGTATTATACTTCGGCACTTTCATACATTTTCTAATATACACAAGAATGCTCTAGTAAGTTTATAGGGAACTTAATTAAAAGCGGTCCTTACAAATAAGAACGAGATTAATTTTTTGATAACTTTATAGAGAAGCGTTGACAAAAAGCTCATCAGTTGCATCTAATTAATAGATGTCTGCGTAATCAATAATGCGAAATAAATCTTGAGAAAGCTAAAGAAATTGTAGTTAGAGGTAGTAAGAAAGCTAAAGAAAAAAGTAATATTTTGCTCCTTATAATATTACTTTCATACTATCACTAACATAATATTCCTTTCTTACTAGCACTATCGTAATATAATAATAATTTAAAAAATACGGAGAAGCTTTAATTTTTTTTCAGACGTTTATAAAATGTTTAAACCAAAGGTCAATTTCTTGTTGAAATCGCTTGCAACTTTTATAAAATTAAATGGTTAGATATTTTTGACTGCCGTTTCTAATGACGATAATTGGTCCGTTTTGTTTGGTTACCTATAAGTTAAGTATATTTTATTTTTCACAAAATATATACCAAAAGAACTTCAAGGTTATATGCAGAAAAGTAATTATAAAATAAGTAGCAATCAGAATTATATCATATTCTTTTAGTTTATAGTAAAATTAAACAATTTTATAAAAAAGTATTTACTACTTACTTTGATGGTATGAAGTCTATTCAATTGTTAATCGCATCGCATTGCTACTATAAAAATGATAATGGCCTTAAAAAAACACAAATTACCGAATGAAAAGCTTCAGACTATATACGAGCAGGATATTACGCAATAAAAAAATATGGCAGTATTCTTGCGGAGTGTGCACGCGGCTTATCGCGTTTGATAGCAATGGGGTCGTAGGGGTATAAAATGAAGTTAGTATCTGAAAATATTTATTTCCGCTATTAAGTTAACTATTTGATTGTTGATGATTTTACTGTTAATATTTTAAAAATAAATATTAATTTTGTTTCTTTACCATAAAAAATAAATAAAATAATAATAATATAAAATAAATTGAAATATATCTTGATTTAATTATCATTATATAATAAAGGATAGAGTTCACGCCTCTAGTCTGCCATGCTTCGAGCGCATGAATAGTAATCCCGAATAGGTTCGAAACTAGTCTGGCAAAAATGCCGATTCTTTTTTGGAAACATAGCCGGTTTAAAATATATTTAATAAAGCAATTGGGTCTTTGTACCAAGATCCCGATTCCACTCATATCATAGAAATATAAATTTACTTTATTAGTATCGTCTCATCAGCCCTACAATCTTTATCGATTTATTAATATTAATGCAATCATATAAAACTATTGCATCAACTATTTCTCTAAATATCATATCACAAAAAATATTGTTTCTTCTACCCATATTTTTAAATATTATCTATAATATTCTCAACTTTATTAACCATTTTGTAAAATTAATATATTTTCATGACATAGACATGAAATTCTTTAAAATATTTATAGCGTATATTTTTAAGAAATTAAATTACAGTAGAAACCCGATTATCCAGCCCTTACTCATACGGATTCGCGATTATCCGGAGTAACTATTTTATATTACATTTTTTTTTATTTTGAAATTCAGGAAATTAATTCTTTATTTTTCGTTTCGCTTTTTTTCGTAATTGCTTTATTGCATGACATAAAAGTATATAAACCGAAATACACTTTCTTACCTTTTAACAAAATACTGGCTCCACTTTTTTACCTCTTTACAAAAAATGGTTTCAATTTGTATTTTTTTTTATTTGTGTTAATATGACATTTTCCTAACATAGCGTTTAAATAACATGGTACATGTTTTTTTCATAGAGAGATTTAATTGTTGTAAAGTCAAATAAGTACAAAGCAACCTAAATAAGCTTAATATATTGGAATATAAAATATAAAACGGAAAAGTTCAAACCTAATTGTTAATATTTTTGCTTATTACATCGAATAGTTCTGTAATACCTGATTTTTTTCCTGTGTATTATGTTTCGTATTATATTTTTTTTCTGTGTAGTATATTTCGACATAAATAATGCATATTTTACTTTTATATCTAATAAAGATATTGTGTGTTATGTAAATATGAAACATCTTTATAATATCAGTATAAAATAAATAGACTCTTTGAGGTATATAATAATCCCTATTGTTAGGTCTTAATGTTTCTCTACAAATTTTTGATTTTGATTTGATTTTGATTTGAATTTTTGATTTGATCACAATTTAAAATAACTTTGGAGAATTACTAACAGAATGGGAAAATGTGCACACAGTAGTAAAACCAAATATAATTAATTGTTATTAATTATGCTTGTAAATTTATCACACGATACTTTAATCTTGGCCAGTCAGTTTTATTAGGAAGGGTACAGGTATCATATAAATTAATAAAGGTTGTATGCTCAAGCATTGACAAATTTGCAAAAGAATAGCCGATTTTTAAAGTGTAAAAGAGGGGCATACAAAACTGTTTTAACTTGCGTATAAATACTTTGCTAGTCATCTAATTAGAATGGTTTCTAAGGATACGTGCAGTTTAGGATACACATAAAATTAACAGTATAATGAGGTCACAGACATGGGAAATTAAAAATATGTGGATCCCAGGTATTAGATTGCCTTCAAACATCTGCTCTGTTAAAATTTCAATATCCACCCGCATCATTCTTGGAATATATTCCTCTGATTTGGAATCAAGTCCTCCGATTTGTGGTTTATCAAATCTTATATAATGGTTGGGCTTGTCTATGATATATTTACACACTGCTGTCTTCGAAGTCAGCCTATTCTTGATATCCGAAATCTGTTTCCTTAATCTTGTACAGATTATTCTCGAAGGCAGATGAACCAGTCCCATTGGGTTATTTAGATTAGAAGGATATTTTTTTTTTACAAATTTACTGGTTTATTTTTATTCCATTGTACAAATACACTTTCCTTTGTTTCCAGTAAAAAGCTTTCGATTATTAATAAACATTTTATACTTTCTCCTTTTTTATAACCTTATATTCTTTTTCATTACTATGTTAATGGACCTACGCAGCGTCGTGTTTCTTACATACATATAGTTACTTTAAATAGATAAGTAAGTATAAAACTGTAGAAATCTAAAAAGATCTTTTCTACTGGAGAAAATTAGAGAATATTTATTTAATATAGTCGTTGTTACAAATAAAATAAATAATGGGCTATATATTATTTTAAATGAGGACGTAATAATAAGAAATAAAGATAAAAATGTTTTATTTATTGTATACAAATTCAATCCTGTAAATAGTTCAAATAGAGCTATATTTGTATATAAATAAATGAGCCTTAGTACGTTTTTATAATGGAGTTGTTTTAATTTCATAAACATTTTACAGATGAAGTGCACACGAATGGTATTTTTTTTAATATGGTACGTATAACTTATTATTATTCAACATTATTTGGGTTTTATGTTTAAAATTTATTTTTAAAGAAAAAAAAAATAGTGAGGTGTCTATTAGAAATGAGATTTCTATTATAAATAATTGTTTAAAAATTATTTTGAAAGAAAATAAATGTTTTAAGATTTGTACCAAAAATATATACATATATTGTAGAATATTGGATTCTAATAATAAGTATTGCACGGATAGCTCCCTTATTAAAATAAAAATGGTTTGTATAACAGCAGCACTACCCCATAGAAGGATACCATAAGACATTTAATATGAAAATAACTATAATAACTCAATTTATAAATTTTGAAAGATTGGTGCAATTTAATTATTGTTACCTCTGTTCCACACGGTAATTTAAAGTTTATTATTTTTTAAATTAGTTCTTTTTATTTTATAAGAGATCTTTCTATTAGAGTACTCCTTACTATAATAATATCTTTTTCCTCCCCTCTTTTCATATTAATATTAATAAGACTTTTTCCTGTATTACAAAGTATCTTTATCTACATATATTTTATTTTTATTGTGTTTAATTTTAATTTATAATTTGACATGTACTGTAACTGTAAACAAAATGTGCTTGTTTTGCTTGAAACAAAGACTTAGTATTATTATTATATAAATGTATATATATTGTACCTGCAATAAAATATATTTTTTATATTACTTATTTTACTCTTTAAACACATAAAACGTTTCTGCTTCGTTAAAGAAATGTATGTCTTCGCATGTTGCTTAACAACTGTGAATCACTGAACCAGATCACTGAATATCAAAATTATCTTAGGATTAATGGGATTATTTTAAACATGATACTGTGTTACTTACTTTCAAAAGATGCAGAAGATGGTATGCGTTGAGCTGTATATAATGTCGTCAACACATGACACGTAAAAGGGGTCCAAATACTGTTTGCATTCGTATCATGTCGTCCAGTTTGAACTTGTATATCTACAAAATTACAAACTTAAGAAATAGAGGAGAGAGGAACTGAGAGAATTTTTCAATGATTATTTTGTTTTAGAAGTTTACCCCTCGTCAAATTTGTTTCTGTCTTTGTTGAATCAAATTATCAATCATATGTTAAATGTTTGTTTCAGTCTTTCGATTTGGTTATCTTATAAAAATCTCATATTCCGTATTTATTTTCTTTTTTACACACCTTCAATCACCTCCATACTCTGCAAGATTATGGAGCGTGTATTGAACTCGCGCCTTCTAGCGTACCTAGAAAGTACCGATCTCCTCAGTGTCCAACAGTGCGGGTTTCGCCGAAAATCTATGTTTATGCAGAAGACAGCACAGTTGTAGAAAGATATCTGCCGAGTTCTCTCTAGCAGAGATCAAGTACAGGCTAAAAGAGAATCCATGTTACAACATTTGAATGACAAACTTCAGATAGTCTTCGGATGGGGCAATGCCAATCTTGTTAAATTTAACGCCACCAAAATGCAGATGTGTCTGTCTTATAGGCGACCCTTAACTCGTTGAAGCCAACTTCCACAACCTTAAAAACAGACGTAGAATTGCTAGCGTCTCAGTATTCTATAGGATACATTTTGGCGAGTGTGCGCAGGAATTACACGAATTAATTTCACTTCACCATCACCGAACGTTCTGAGATACAGCAGGTATCCATTGTTACGTTGTGGACACTCCACCTGTCCGAATGAAGCGCTTTGCTTTGTCTTTTTTAAGTCGTACAACGAAGGACTGGAACAGCTTGCTTGCGTCGTTATTTCGTGCCGAATACAATGTGTATGTCTTGAAGCGAAGAGAGAATAGGTTGGTATATTAATGCGCGTTACCTTTACCGTTACCGTTACCTATGACTACATTTTCACTTAGAATCAGGTGGAATGAAGTCAGGCAATAACCTAGTTTGTATAACAAAAAACCAGTTCCGATACCAGCCCAAAGACATAGTTAATATTAATATGCCTACGGTAATTATGTTCATGTAATTTCTTGATGTACGATGAAAGGCAAATAGTTAATATTTTTCAAAAAATAAAATAATAAAGATAGATGATAGTTCTGTAAAGTAAGCGGAAGCTAAGGTTGATTTAAATGATGAAATAATTGGAGGAAAACAATAAAAATGAGAGGACTTACAATAGCAAACCGTTAAAGATTCTTATCATATTAATCCTCAAAGTCTAGTCCACTTACAGTCTCCCTAAACGTGTAGTATTTTTGAATAGAAGTAGTTTTTAAGACCATTTTCTATTCTTAGTTTCGTTGAGCCTCTTAACACACCGCCTATTGAAAATTTCCTTTCTTCTATTCATCTTGACGGTTTTACAGCACTATAATTTTCTGTGAGGTTCAATGTGCGAGTTAAATTCTAAAATTATGAATCATTTTATATGGACACGACTGTCTTATATTGGTGTTTGAAGAAATTTAAAGTTTTGTGAAAATGTTTTTCTACGAACATAAAAGTATTTTTTCAAACTTAATTAAAAATACCATGGAGATTAGATGATAGAGCAATTATATTAAATACTACCTAAAATATTAAATATTTAAATGTTAAAAAAGAAAATAACTATGCTATGTGTTAAAAGAAAAAAAACTGATTAGCCTATTCGTTTTAATATGAAACGAAGCTTTTTAGCATTCAATGGATTCACCGTGCGTGTAAGGTCAAATCGCGTTGCATGGAGAATAGAACAAACAAAGCCTGGGGCTTGCTACCCAGGTGTAGGTTTAAAAAGCCCTTATGAAAAGCAAGTTATTTGCATGTGTCTATCGCTCATAAACCCTTATCTTCCCTGTCCACCCCACCACCTAGAAAGAGGCCTACTTACTAATGCCACCTTTGAAATACTTTCTAGAAATGAACCAATGCAACCAATAGAACTAGTTCTAAAAAAACCAAAGTCTCTTAGTAAGTTATAAAGAGATTTTGCTGTAATACCTCTCGCTTCCACTACCGCGTATAAAATAACTATAAATTTAATTCGGGACAGTTCGTTGGTTAATTCTTAATAAAAGTTAAGCGTAAAAGGTTTCAAAACGTAACAATTTTCCATTTTTGTTACGATTTTTTGTTAAATTTATCATTTATGGCTACTATTAAGATGTTAGCCATGTATAGCATGGCTAACATCTTAATAGTTTTAAAATGTATATATTTGCTTCGAAGTATAATTGAAATAACTGGGATCAAATTTTGTATACGTCCTATCTTCGTATTGTTCTCTGGTATAACGTCACGAATCTCAAGCCGTTCTGAATGCCAGGACATTTCTCAGCCCTCCTAGAATATTTTTGCTGTAAAAGAAAATTACTTTATTATCATTTGCAGTATGAAAGCTTTACCGTATGCAATTCTAGAATATCAAAATTAATATGGTCATTTAAATATCTCTATTATAACAACTGAAGAATCAAATAATATACATTTGTATTTGTCAGTTATATGAAAAGTAATTTCACCTATATAATTGTATCTGGCAGCTCACAAGTTTCATTTCTGCCATACTGAATGAGTTATTCAACTAAAATAAAGAGACAAATTGGCGTTATCAAATAACGTAGGTAACCACGTTTTATGGAGCTTTTATTACCACAAACACATTAGTCCAGACCCACAAAAATATGTTTTTATACATCATTCATAAGCCCGTGTCTGAGCGGTCAACACGTCTATGCAAATATTTTAACCTATAAACTGTTTACTACATGTCTGAAGGTATGAACGTTGCTTTTACCTGTATTCAACCCCATTCATTATTTATTTCTCTTACTAGGGTCACCAGCTCGCAAATTAGTGGAGCTGCGCGAACTGTGATTAATAATATATGTAAATTAATTTAATATTAATCATTAAATTCGTTGCCAAATCAATTAAGACTTGTATTTGATCGGCAACAACTAGATTCAACTATCTCGAATTGACATTTTTTTTAAACGCGAGCGAAATAAAAACGTTCCACATGTTAATTGTGGTTAAGTGGTAAGCGCAGAGGCCTAACGTATAGCGGCTCAATGGAGCTCGGGTTCGATTCTCGACAGCGACAAGCATGTACGTAATGAGCATAGGTGTCTGTATTTCTGGGTTTGATTATTTATTAAATACTAGCTGTTGCCCGCGGCTCCGCCCGCGTTTAGGTCGTTTTTCGCATAATCTGTGGAAACTACAATTATGCAGACCTATAATAGACTTATAGTTAATTCTATAGTATCCTATTCCCGTGGAAATTTTATATATATAGGCATTACATTAATACGATATCAAACTGAAAATAATAACATACATCCACATCACACAACACACACACACGACCAGGACATTGTTCAGATATACGTATTAAAGCATATGGATACGAAATATTATGTTTTTGAGACATGTTCAATTTAAGAATTTCTTTGTAGAATTTCAAACTGCTATACAAAATGCGAAAAGATAATCATAGCGAGTTGTAAAAAAAGTCAGCGCGATCTATTGAGATTTCATGTGACTAAATTTAAAATGCTAATATTCAATTTGTTAAATTATTTTATAATTCATATAAAACAAAGTAGAAATTCTAGCTTTATCTTAATTAAATACTTTCATGTAAACCGCATTCAATTCTGTTTAAAAGTTTTGAAACAATGCTTGAAGTAAATTTTAAATTGACCATAACTTCTTTTACCCTTAACAGATTTTAACGAAACAAAGTTTTACGCTCCAGATTATACATAATCTACTTGTAAAAACCGCGTTCAAATCCGTTGAGTAATTTCGACGTTAAACGTACCAGACAAACAGACAGAAGGACAAAAATTTCGAGATTAATTTTTTGGTGTCCGTTACTCGTTTTTAGTTAATGTACAGACACTCGATTTTTACTGTCTTATTATATATTTGAGATTAATAGTTAAAACAATACATATAATTTACTACGATACTGATTATGCATAATTATATGGCATTTAATAAATAAACTTTAGAAGAATAACCAAAAAAAACAACAAAAAAATACCATACTAAAAAATTATTAACGAAGATTTTTTTTATTTAATAAAAAAACGCATTCAAAAATTTTATCGCTGTCTCTCAACGCTCCACACACCCTGCACATCAAAGTACGTGTGGTATTTGACCATTGTGTATTATTTTAAAACTAAAATAACTCTTTACTTATTGGTTAAAATCAAATGCTTTCAATAGCAATGTTGTTCATAATGATATCCTGTGATATTTAAATAATTTATTTGAATAAGGAATAATATCGTTATTATTAACACCTTCGAAAGTGTATATTATTTTAGAACTAATTTCATAACCATATAAAAGGTTATAGTGAGTCAACCTTAAAAGCTAGATATATGTTGTTGCGGACTTTTTTTTAGAACTTTTAAAGGGGAACAATTTCATAGAACATCATTTTTGCGTAACTTTCTCCGTTTTCGCAGCGCACGCAGTTTTTTGTTTATTTTTTTACACCTTGCGTTAGAATATTCAAGTTTTAGTAAACATTCTATTTTTTTTCGAAAATGAAACATAGCCTATGTCACTCGGAAATAGTGTAGCTTGCCAACGGTGAAAGAATTTTTGAAATCGGTTCAGTAGTTTCAGAGCCTATTCATTTCAAACAAACAAACAAATAATCAAACATTTCCTCTTTATAATATTAGTATAGATATTCTCAGTACTTATAACGTGTATTTCTATGTATTTGTATCATTGTCTAACACCAAGCAAATAACTTGCTTTCTTTAGGGGTTAGATCAATGTGTGTAATTTTCCTGATATTATTATTATATCTCAAAACCAGGGCCAAGGCTATAGTGAAACGCAGTTTGACTAATAAGTTTAAATAAAAACTTAAAATAATATTTTTTTATTTTACCATTTTATTGACATAAATAATGTTGTTATTTGTTAATTTTGCAGGTATTCATGATCTAATTAATACTTATAGTATTAGAAAAAATCTGCATTTTTTTCCAGATTTTTTTAAATACTTACTATATTAAGCTTAAAGACATAAAACAAGTTGACTTTTCTTAATATTTTCTTTTGAGTTAAGTTTCAAACTTATTTGATGTTAGGCTGCTTAAAAATTATATACTTAAATTTAATCTCAAAGTATAACTAAGGGACTTTAATGAAGTCGGTAAATATTTTTTCAACGCTGAACGTGTGATTACTAAGTTCATTTTATAAATAGGTATATATCAGCGTAAAGAGGAAATCTTTCAATAGATAATCAATTTGTTATTTAATTTTATTATTATTATAATCATTCTTAAAACTTCCTTTAAGCTTACTATGTAAAATAAGTAATTGTACAGACTTTTTACTATGCTTAAATTTATCATGTTTACTAATTAAGTTTTAAATGTAAATGTTTGAATAGTTAATGATCAATTAATAATTAATTGTAGTATTGCATGAACTGAAATGTAAGAAACTATTTATTATTAAGACCTGGAATTGTAATGTTAGGACAACTTAATGTTATTAAGGTTTTGCTATTGCGGGAGATGATTTAGTGAATATAATGCAGTAATATTGAGAGCACAATATAGCTGTTACTCGAGTAGTCGAACATTACGAATCTCTTTAAAATGTAACGCTGCCCATTGAATAAACGAAGCTATAATTAGTTGCGAAGTTTTATTTTGAAGACATAAATAATGAAACGACATCGAGTAATATGACAGTGAGGGCAGCAATGCTGACGTTACACTTTTTAAAAACACTACTAGAGGTCTTCTCTCTTAGTGGTTTGCTCGTTCTTGATGGAGTATTCTGGTACAGGATCCGAGGCGTAGGTCTCAGGCAATTAAACCACACAGACACAATATGACAATTCTTCTATTAATTGTAGGTAATCAATTATCACAAATTACTAAGTAGGTATATAATTATCAGAGTTGCGTGAACTACCGATCCCGTTTGGGGGTCCGAACTGTAAGGCTCACACTAATCAATTCCTTCTCGACTCGATGCTCTCCAATATTTAAAATATCTCCGGTGCCCCTCCAAACGATTCCGATCACGTGACTCGTTACGTCACGATGTTCACACCCCACTGTTACAATGATATCAATTGAGTTACTAATTATCGTTAAAATATCGTGATCTACGACATATATATATTTTTAAATTGTTATGCTAGAAGCAGGCATTAATTAGTAGTTTATATTTTAGCTCAATTAAAGCGCTGAGATATATTTTAAAGTTGAAATAGGGAGCTGCAAATGCTGTACTAAAAGGCAGGAGTGATGGTTAAACGCTACTATTAGCGGTCTCCGTTATGGTTGTGGATATAAAATATAATTAACAACAGTAATAATAATAATATTATCATATAACAGTAATAATAATAGAAAAATTATACACATTGGATCTAACAACTGAGTAGCAAAATTATTTGATTGTTTTAGGTTTGTTAGACAACGATACAAATACATAGATATACATGTTATAAGTACTGAGAATATATTAAATAAACGACCACACTCAGAAATTCAGACGATTATGCTTATCATATGCATGCCTGTCCCTGTCGGAAATCGAACCCGAGCCCCATTGGGTCGCTTTACGTTAGGCGTCAGCGCTAACCACTGCGCGATCAGGGCGGTAATAATTGTATGAATACTTATTCTAGTTTCATCATGTACTGCGCTATGCTTAAATTTAAATTTGAATAAGGCAAACAGTAATCCAATTGTACCAATATTTATTAATCATTACAACAGGACCATCATGGATTTATGGATAAATCTCCAAAACTTTCAGTATTTCGTTATGTATATATTTAGCAAAAAGAAGATTGATAGTTACCCAAATCTTGAAAAAGCCTAAGACCATAAAGACATTGTAGACTATGTGTTCATGCAAGTGTGGCGAAAAGAAGATAAGCTATTGTTTTAGTAGTGCTTGTACCTTAATATTATAAATTCGTAACATTTAGTTAGAGCGGGATCCCATAGAGTCCCTTATTTTAAAATACCTTTTTTATGATATACATGAATAATACCTTAAAAAAGTTTCCCTTATGTTTGCAGATAACAAAAATATAAGTTACAAATTAAATGATAATATTACCACTACATCCGTGATATATAAACAACAATTTTTTTTCATAAAATTGCATTTAACTGAATTAAAATTATAATGACTGGTATTACCAGATAAACCTGTTTAATATAAGTAGATTTTTAAAAGTATTTGGCACATTATAAAATAAATACTTGACACCTGCTCATCCTTATAACGATATATTTTCTAGATTAAGTATTTTTTTACATTTTAATTATTTGACTTATAATAGAACTATTAGTCTAAGTCATTCACACATCGTATAAATATAAACATCTTGTACTGTACTACTGTTTTAATACCGACAAAAAATAATATAATATTAATAAGCATTTTCGTATAAAAATTTATAACAATTTCATCTCTTTACTTACCCAATACTTTAAAAATAGTAAATACATTGAAATCATAATATCTAGTTATACAAATAAAATTATTTGATCTATTAGTGATAAATAGTTATTTTAAACAATCATTTTGCACAAGACTACTACACATACATAGACACAATAAATGTTAGTAAATCGATTCATACCAATTGTTCATATGTTAATTCATATGTTAGTTATGATACTATTCATTATTGTATGTGATTATAAATAAATGCATAAATGTGTGTCATTTAGAATAAACTAGAGGAATTAATTCAAACGTGACTAAATAAACGGAAGTAAAGATATAAAGAACAAAGAAATCTGAAAGGATGTAAAGCTCCGCTGTCCCTCTGATAAATATATGTTCTCTGGTGTGATGTATTTAATAAGTCGGAACCGCACAAGTTTTTATTTCTTCCTTTAGTGTTTTTCTCTTCAGTCCACTAGTATCTATTATGGTTAATAAACATAATATAATATTGCTAGTTATATTTATATTTTTAAATATGTAGTGCTCTATATTAGTTAATTAAATTCAAGAATAACATATTATCGTTCGTTTAGCCCTTTTTTTCTTTTATATACTGATAATACACATTTTTAAAATGCCATCATTTTAAAACGTGTTTATTTTGTAGCCTGTTCATCTAAAAATAGTATCACATAAATAAAAATCAAAGTTATTGCATGAGCGCATTAATGCAGCTTATAACTAAAGAGATATTCATTGTCATCTCAAGCCTACAGTTCTACCTTAGTTTCTAATGGCACAAATGAAACGTTTGCAATGAGAACATGAAAGTTCCTATTGTTAAACCTTAAGAGTTATGTTAGTTATTCACTTTGGTCTCTTAACTTCGTCTTAGCATTAGCTATGTCTATAAGCTGGCCGACAAACTTGAATAATAAATAATATTATTACAACTGAGACAGGAAAAAAATATTTCCTTGATATTTAACCGTGAGATGAATACAAATGATCGTCCAATGGGTTATTTTGTGTTCTAACTTTGATCATTTGGACTTATAAGATTTATTAATCAATATAGGTTGTTACCTAAATGTTACCTAAATGTTACCTTCTAAATGTACGCATCTATTTCGTATGTTGATATAATTGGCGTATATGCGGCTTAAATATTTTATTCATATGGTGTTAACGATATCTTTTGAGTTCAGTATGATATCTTTCTTAACATAGATTTGACAAGAGAATTGGTGTAAAGTGGCTATTATGGTTGCCTTTTAATCGACAAATAAGACTGCCGGAAGCTCCACCTTTGATAATGAAATGATATTAGATGTTAAAAGAATAAATAATAGATTGATAGTTGTTAAGTTGTTATATGGCGATCTAATCATGAATGTTTTAAGAGTATATACTATAGACTAGATGTGACGAGGTACTGAGAAATAAGTTTTGGAAGTATTTTCATGCGGTGCTAATCGGTATACTATGTATAAAAGAAACGTTTATATGTGCGCATTTTAATAGTTATATATTTATTTTGTTTTATAGTTTATTTTAATAATTATTTTTCTTTATATAGCTATGTTGTGTGTATAGTGAATGTTATTATTAATTGTTTTACTTTTGTTTCAATGCTATGTTATGTTATGTATTATTTAATAAACCACCAATGATCGTTAGTGATTTTTATTTATAGAACCAATACAACATTATTGTATTATAGAGTTATTATAAATTCAAAGACAATAACATTATAATAAAAACAGTAGCCAGCTTATTATTTCATAATATTGTTATTATTATTTGTATTAATCAAGTTTGATTAAATTGTATTTAAACGAATTAAACGGTTATGCGCCTTATCTCAATAAGGTCCCCTGACGCAACGACTTCAATAACTACATAATTTTTCAATTTTTTAATTTTATTTTTCTGCATTTTAAAGTTATGTTCCTGGTCTTATCTATATCGTACTAAATAAACCTACCAACACAGTATTTGTTACTTGTTTAATTATCAATATTGCATAAGAACCTTTCACCAGCAACTGTAAAAGGTAAGTATCTTGGAGATGACTGCTTCTTTTTTAGCCAAACATGGCTAAGAACCATTTCAACGGACCACGCTTCGGATTAATAAAACCGCAATCAATTCTGTCCACTCGTTTGGTTGCTACGAGGTCATAGACATATGTCAAACTTATAACACCCCTCTTTTTGGGTGCTCTTTTTGGATTAAAAAACAATATAACTATGAAATGACTTCTCTATTGAAAAGTATTTTAACGTTTTGATATTAATTTATCTCTTTGAAATCTCTAATATTTTTTTTTACATAGTACTGGTAGTTCCAAAATAAATGTATTTTTTAATAAATTGAAATAAGTTAAGGATCAACATGCATTACACTAAATTTGTAATGCCAGGGGACTTTAACATTAAAATACAAAAAAAAACAATAAATTAAAAAAAAAAAATCAGAAAAGCAATATTCATAAAATTTGTTAAATCGTTACCAATTGACCTTCTTTGGTTTGGGGAAACCAAAGCAGTTGATAATGTAAACTTAGCATTTAACAATTTCCCCTAAATATTTAATTTGTTTTATTTTCTGTGTTTTCTTACATTGAATTCAAATAAATCAGAATTTATAAACTTTAAGTGCATAACAAAAGAAAATAGGATTTTTGTTTATATGAAAAAAGAATGTATGTTACTGAAAATATAGAACTTACTCGCTATGAGACAAATTCTGTAGGAAACATAGTAAGTGATCTCTGTGTAGTTTTTTTAATTGCACATGATATGTTCATGAATTCTACTACGATTTCAGTCATATACAAAAAAAAAATATTGTTTGCCTCCACTGTTGCTTTTAAGTAGATTTTGTCAAATATAAGTCTAACAGATAAGACGAAGCTTCTTAGCAATCCATGGATTCACCGTGCGGGTGCCGGGCCCATCGCGTTGCAAGAAGAGGAGTGCAAGCAGTGCATGGGACTTGCGACCCAGGAGTAGGTTTAAGGGGCCCCTTTATTATGCGCAAAAACGCTCACCTTCACCGTCCACACTCCTCTCCCTACCTAACCAAATTTGGAAAGAACCTACTAATGCCGCCTTTGAAGTACATTCTAGAATTGAACCGATGTTTGTTCTAGAAAGGTCAAGATCTTTAAGTAGGCTATAGAGAGATTTTGCTGTTATACCTCTCGCTCCCACTTCTACCGCGTACAAACTAACTATAAATTTATTCCTGATCAGTTCGTTGGTTAGTTCGTAATACTTATTGAGCTTGAATGTGTGATCCCTTGGGATGTTTGTTTCCCAAGGAACAGTAAGCTCCACAAGTATCACGCGTCTCAGATGTTTCGAATACAGGAATAATTTAAAACCGTTTTCTTTATTTTTGTGAGCATAACGATTCGTAGGTGGATAGTGCTCATTAAAGTAGTCGTAAATACATACATATAACATACCTTATCTAGCATTGCATCATGTAATTTTAGAGAACCCAAAAATAATCTCTGAATGTTTCGGATTTGTTATAGTACAAAATACATGTAATGTATAAGAGTAATGTTATCGATTTGAAGATCATAACGTCGTTGTAAACATTACTCATTTAGACAAATATCCTAACATAGATAAATTATATAGAAATTAAAAAATAAAGATAATAGAATTTTGAATAGTATTTGCATTTTCTTTGTGACTTAAATTTTATGTAATCTACCTTTTTTTGTGACTATGATGTTTTCTTGGCTAATAAAAGAGTTATGCAAATATTAACTAAATCTTTAAATTCTTTGCTAAAAAACCTTGTGCTACTGCTTTTTTAAAGTTTTACCGTTAAATTAGTAAATTAACGATAATTTTGCAATCAAAAATAGTCGTAAAATCATAAAAGATATAACATTAGAGTTCGTTAGATGCTTTAAAAGTTACGACTAAAAGTTAGTAATTACGACTGTTTTCAAAATATAACGGCTACACCGATAATTTTTGTTTTAGTTTTGTCCTTTTAATAACAAGATACTTCAGTTATGGTCGTTTTGTACAAAGTGGTTTTATGAATGAATATGGAATGAATCACATTAAAGACCGGTTTATAAACCGGTCTTTCGGATACAGCAGGAATTCTACAAACAACGTCATAACAATTTCTTTCTAATTTGACTGAACTCTTAAACAAAAAGGTTGGAAAAGTCAGGTTTTCTATACTACACTTAAATAAAAAGAATATACCAATATTTAATTTAGAAGACTGGCTTTGAGAGATCTAAAGATTTAAGACAAGCTGAATAGCTTTATTACGATATCAAATTATTGGTAACTTACATGCATTTTAATTTCTTCCTTTACTAAGCGGTCCCCGATGCAACGGCTTCAATAACTACATCAAAATATTATTTTTATTCTTTTGGAGGTCTTTTTGTATCAGAGGTTTTTAATTTTTTTTTTCTTATTTTTAAAGTTATTGGTAACTTACTTGCATTTTAATTTCTTCCTTTACTAAGCGGTCCCCGATGCAACGACTTCAATAACTACATCAAAATATTATTTTTATTCTTTTGGAGATCTTTTTGTATCCGAGCTTTTAATTTTTTTTTTTTCTTATTTTTAAATTTATGTTACTGGTTTTTTTATAGTACTGAATGAACCTACGGAGACACAAATTTTCAGTTGTTTAAGTATTTCTATCAATCTATCCTAATATTATAAAGAAGAAAGTATTGTTTGTTTATTTGCATTCAATAGGCTCCGAAACTACTGGACTGATTTAATAAAATATTTTACCTTTAGAATCCTACATTATCTCTCTGATGAACATAGGTTATATTTAATATGAGAATAAGTAAGGATCCGCCTAAAAAAATCCACAATGTAATAAATTTTAAATGTATAAAGTAATATGATTCAAGACTTTTTCATGTAGGTGTATACGAATATTAATAAATATAAACATTTAGACTTAAAATGATTTACAACCACTAATAACACTATGATGGAGGCATTTATATTATCACTAGCTAGGCAACAGCCCGTGACTCTTTATGGCTACGATAATAAGCCATATCAATATAATTTTTACAGTCTACGTGGACGCAGTCACGGGCAACAGCTATCCCTAATAAAGTACTTTACCTGAGTTAAGAAGTGTTAAAACGTTTTAGCCTACATAATAAAGGTTTTTTTGCTATATAACGCAGGCAAAGCCGCTGAGAACAAGCTAATTATTGCATAAGAACCTTTCCCCCGCACGAATAACACGTCAATATCTTGGAGACGACCTTTTCTATTTCAATCAATCATAGCTAAGGACCATCTCGACGAATATAGCTTTCGATTAAAAAAAAGCGCATCCAAATCCGTCCACGCGTTTGGCCGCTAGATTGCTACAGACAGACACACAGATACACAGATCGACAGGTCAAACTTATAACACCCCCCTTTTTCGTGGGTCGTGGGTTAAAAATAAAAAGAAATTAAATTTCAAGTTGTTGGTGCATTCTTTTAAGTTTCATTTTAGATCATTGGCTTTATAAAGTGCTAATGTGTATAGAATAGATACTAAATTAAATTATCATTATTTAATATATTCACGATGGGATATCCGGAAGTCAGAATTGAAGTCTGTTTTTAATGTAATTAGTTTATTCTAGATTAAAATTAAACTATAATAAAAAAGGTGACTCTGGTGGGAAAAGACGTTTTATCCAACTAAATGTGTTTACAAGGACATATTTTCAAAAGACTTTCGTAAAAGTATAGGCAAAGATTATTAAATAATTGTACCGAAAATACAAATATGCTTTTTCATCTGCATGAATATAAAATATGCAAGAATATTTAATAAAACAACAAAACGCAAAATTCAAACATTTGGAATTAGGTAAGAAGCATATTTAGTTTATTGTTTATGGATGAAATAAAAAATAACTGTACAACGTAATATATTATTATTAAATAATTATATGACAACATATGTATGACTTGTATTATCTTAATACCTAACTTTCTTAGAATTTAATATTGGTAAGAAGTTAAAATGTAGTTTCATTAGAATATTAAAAGAGTTGAGCTGTCAAAAGATGCATACGAAAACTTTTAATAAAATAATATTGTTTTATAATAAATATAAATCAAAAGTTTCTTATACGTTCACATGTCAATTCATGCAATGTAATATATACGTAAGAACGATTTTATTCTGTTTGTCTCTGATTTGACCTTATTACAAAAATATATTTTTTTATATTTTGTATGTTTTTTTTTAAACATTTAATTAAAAAATAATTATTTATCAGCGAAGTCAATGTTTATTAAAAAAAATATTGGTAAACGTTGTACAATACAATACAATACATTTTCGATAAGCAAAATAAATTAACTTTATTTTCATTACAGTTATAATAAAGTATTTAATATTATTCGAGTTAAGTGAGTTCAAGGTATTTCAAATGTGGAGGTTAATTAATTAGAAATTATTATAAGCTAAATTTCAGCCAACCATTTCTTTAGTAGGTACTTATATTTTCAAGAGGTCTTGCAACAATTACCATGAAAAGAAATTTATTTTAAAAATTGAACACAATACAATATAACATTTTGGTAGCTAACAACGATACCAAATAGCCATATAAAAAGGAACAATGATGAAAAATTCCTAAAAAAATATTATATATGAATGTAAGCAAAACACTCAACACACAGAAATGGTTTATCTGGGCAAATATTACAGAAAGTAGGTACTTTTTTGGTCTTATTTCTGGCTATTACACGCCCAAATATTGAAACATTATTCTTGTAACATTCTACACAAACCATCAAAGAAGGTCCTTCTTTTTTCTGAAGAACGTGCTTTCTTCTTGTTCTTCGTTCCTATAGGTATGGTATGGTATTTACTATAGGTATTGACTTATTTGTGACACTTTTATACAAAACTAAAGCGTTTACCATTGCGACATTCAAAATGAGATCAAATGCCAGTGTTTTATACCATTTTAGGGACTTCCTTAATGGAGTTTGATAAGCTGCCATTTGGTCAGCTAAATTTACTACTGCTTTTGCCTTATTATAATCTACAACAATAGCTGGTTTCATCGTGGTTTTATTATTTTTTGTAAAGGATACAAAACGTGTTGAATGTTTTGTGGAAAGTACCAACATCCCGTTTATCTTTCCATCGTAAAACAGTTATCCCATCCTCACTTTCTTTCGCTATAAACTGGCCTTTGAAACGATAACCTTAGGAAAATACTTTCTATTTTTTCGTAAAGTTCCAATTAGATGCGTTTCATTTTCCAGCAGCTCTCTGGCTAAGGATACACTTGTGTACCAGTTATTTATGTATAACGAATGTCCTTTATTAAGTAAGTCTAGGCAAAGGTTCATTACAACTCTTTGAGGCGTGACATTAACTTCTTCATTTTTTAAACTTCATATATATTTAATTTAAATGTATAACCAGGTAAGGTACACAGTTTGAAGAGTTTGATCCCGTACTTATGACGTTTTTGTTTATTATACTGGTGAAATAGCAAGCGTCCTCGAAAGGGAACCATACTTTCATCAACGCATGTCTTGACCGGGAATAAAATTTGTTTTGAAATTGACATTTAGCATATCCAGTAAGTGTTGAACGCGGTGAAGACGGTCCGATCTCTCGTTTTCGTCATCTTGGGAAAAGTGGATCATTTGTAAGAGCAGTTTAAACCTATTTCTTGACATTACAGATCGAGGAAAATTTTGGCCAATGATTTCATCCGTGGACCAATAATCAGCTAGTTTTGGAAGCTTTACCAAATCCATGTACAAAATCAAGCTAAAAAATTGTTTCATCTCAGAAAGATTCGTTTCAGTCCATAAGCTAATTGTTGCACTTCTTGAAGCTTCAGCAGTGTTACTTATCTTGGTTATTGAGAAAGAATTAGTGCATTCCACGATTTCTTGTAAAAGGTTATCTGTCACCAAAAGTGCATAAAAATCAGCTGGTGACTTATCAGTCATTGAATTGCAAATAAAAAGCGGCATGCCACAACATTCCGTGCCGTGATGTAATAGTACAGCACGGCGTCTCAACTCAAGATACGGACGGCCACTGCAAGCGCAACCGAACGCGGGGAATATCCGACACGGCGACCCGCGCGGCCTCCTGTAACCGAAAACCGTTTTTTCTCTCTCTGTAGGCCGCGCCGGTCAATGCTACCTGACGTTAATTATTTCACCAAATAATGGCTCAAATTGACTTTTGTTATAATTACGTAACATTTGAGTAAAAGAAAAAATCATTTATGCTAAAAAACAATTTAGTAAATTTTAAACAGATTTATGATTTTTTATAGGCCCAAAGGAAAACTTCCCTAACGGTCAGTACTGACCGCGTCAGAAGAGAACATGTTAAGCTTAAATGTGTGATGCCACAAATGTGAGCTCCACAAGCATCACGCGCCTTAGATGTTTAGAATACAGGAATAAATCTGGTCTGGATGACGAAATACCAACAGCCCCAGGGATTTTGTAATGATTTTCATTTCATCATGAGAGTCCAATCAGGGGCCGCGCCTAAAATAGAATAAGGCTTCGGTTTTAATTTTTTGGAGGAGCCTTCTTTTACAAACTCCGCAGATGGTTTGGTGGTTGGGTATAACCTTCCGCGCTCTTGCTGCTGAAAGACTAACCGCTTCCCGTACGAGTTCTAATACCTTATCGTGGGGAAGCGAGTAATGACCGCTATCAAGAAGTACCCTATACCCCACTAATAAGTGTTTCGCGGTTTCTACTGCCTCCCCACAGATGTTGCAAGACTTTTCGGTGGCTTTGCCCCATCTTACTAAATTACTTTGATCTGGGAGAGTCATTTAGAATGCATTTAGATAACATTTTAATAATACTGGAGACCAATCATAAAGCAGGGTGCGCCAACGCAAAGCTAGTGGAATACAAAAATCTCCTATGGTCACCCATTCGTTTTGAATTTCTAGGCTCATCGTGTGGAGTCGGTAGTTATCGTTTTCGTCTTGTCTAATAAAGGATTTTGTTATGTCTATGTCCCGATCTTTCCTACCTGATCCTAGGCCTACTTTATTCGTTTGAGCACCTATCATAATTTTTTATGGAATTGAAGGAGTGACTCGAGCTCTGAGGCAAATTTATCTTTGGGGAGAGATGTTACAGTATCATCTTTAGAATTTTCGATGATATGTCTTTTGGTAGCTCTTAGATGATTATAGAGCCCCGATGGTTTCTTTAATTTTAACCAAAATTTATTTCAATCTCTAAATAAGGTTGAAGAGTCCGCTAAGTTGGCTACACCGAGCCAAAACTTTAATGTCCTTATGACGTTTGCATCTAACTTTGACAAAAGGGTTTTATTAATATAATAAACGAGGAAAGGCTAATTTAGACGTGATGTTAAAATATTATCGTAATTCCAAGCTTTTTTGACGTTACTTATTGGTTGGTCGTCTACCTTTTGGAGATAATTTAAAAAGCTATCGACTATTACATCCAACGATGCAGTACGACCTTGGTAATCGCTTTTTTTACCTAGAAATTTAAACGGAGCTGTTTCCTTAACCGTATTAACGCTCTGACCGCCTATTATAAGACCCGGATCGTAAGAGGTATTTTAGGTATTCCGTCTACCCAGACACAGACAAAAGCATTTACTTGGTTTTGTCCTCAATCCGCCCATCCACATACAGAAATCCTCCACTACATTTAAGAGTACCTGACATTGTTTTGGATTACGTGTCAGTATCGCAAGATTATCTGCAAAAGCTAGTATGGATTTTGTGTATCTATTGTTAAACTTAAACCGATAACCCCGTTATAATTGAGTGGTTTTGAATAGTTTTCATTAAAAGTTATGGAGAATTTTAATTTTGAATAGTAGTTTTGTCTTGTTTTGTTTAACCTGTCGTCAGCACAGTTAAAATATGTTACAACGATTGTAGGGTTGGCTCCAGGAGACCCGTGAAGAAAATCGTCATAATTTCAATAATTACAAGCCATTTATATGGCTGTAATTAGATAAAACGACTATAGTTTAAGTGGTCATGTATGAGTAAATAGAACTTCAAGTAAAACTTTCTTTTTAATATTTTTTTTATTATAGTGGAGCAAAATATTAACAAAAATAACAACCTTTGTTTTAAAGTCACAAAACTTGAACCAAATATAAACTTTTTTTTCAAAAATATAAAAAAATAGGATACATGTAAATCACATTTAATAAGACTACAAATAAAATTACAAATTAGTTTTATGAATCAGTCATATCATTGCTTACATATGCGCAGTCTCTACAGTACAATATTGCAAACTCAGTGCAGATATATTTGTTTCAGTTCCGTCAAGTTCAATTACTTTTTCAGATTTTTTTTGGCAGGATGGTCTTGCAACTTTTTTCTGACCTTCAGTATCTTTGCAGGGTCCCTAACAGGGTTTCCTAAAAAAATCGCGTATTGTTTGGCTTATTAGTCTTAGCAACTGCAGGATGCCTTTACGGTCGCGCAAATGCTCACGAACAAGAGTAATGCGTAAATTGAGAATTTGCAACACTTTGTAACAATGTTGTTATTTATCTTAAGAAATATATGGGCATTTATTGAAGCCGTATATATATATATATATATATATATATATATATATATATATATATATATTATAAACCCTAAATCGAATGTTTACGCCTAAAGGCATCTATGGCCACTTTATTGTATCTCTTCCAATAAAATTAGTAGATTGTACCTGGATGTCGTAAGTGCTGACAAAATTCTACTGTGATTCTGTTCTGTAATTTAATCGGGGATTCATTATCACTACTCATTTCACATGCGTTTTCGTCGGTATTATTCACATATATATATATATATATATATATATATATGTCGTAGATTACGATAATTTAACGATAATTAGTAACTCAATTGATATCATTGTAACAGTGGGGTGTGAACATCGTGACGTAACGAGTCATGTGACCGGAATCGTTTGGAGGGGCACCGGAGACATTTTAAATATTGGGGAGCTTTGAGTCGAGGAGGAATTGATTAGTGAGAGCCTTACAGTTCGGACCCCCAAAACGAGATCGGTTGTTCACGCAACTCTGATAATTGTATAGTGTATACCTACTAAGTAATTTGTGAGAATTGATTACCTACATTTAATACAAGAATTGTCATATTGTGTGTGTGGTTTAATTGCCTGAGACCTACGCCTCGGATCCTGTACCAGAATATTCCATCAAGAACGAACAAGTCACTAATATGCATCTATCTCCGACATCAGAAGTGGCATTCACTCGGGCATTACAACCACCAACTACCCGCAAGATAAGTTTATTGAAGCTACAAATCACGTCAAGCAAGAAATGAAGTGATAATGAAATGAAGAAATGAAGTAACAAGGAAGTTCCAGAATCAATACAATCAATCAATAGTTGATAATCAATGATTATATGACAAAGCGTTGGAAGAATTCTACGAAAGAAGGAATCGTTGCTAATGAAGAAAGAAAAGAAATGAGAAATTATGGCGGTGACGGCGCGGCGCGGTTGGCGGTGACGGCGCGGCGCGGTTGGCGGTGACGGCGCGGCGCGGTTGGCGGTGACTGCGCGGCGCGGCTGGCGGTGACGGCGCTGCGCGGCTGGCGGTGACGGCGCTGCGCGGCTGGCGGTGACGGTGCGGCGCGGCTGGCGGTGACGGCGTGGCGCGGCTGGCGGTGACGGAGCGGCGCGGCTGGCGCTGATGGCGCTGATGGCGCTGATGGTGCTGATGGTGCTGATGTTGCTGATGGTCGTGACGGCGGTCGTGGCGATGGCAGCTATGGCAGCGGTACTGATAAAGTGCGGTGCGAGCAACGCGTTGAGGTCTGAGCAATTGATCCACCATCGGATACGTCACAGCATAAAGGTGAATTCGTTTCGATTTACTTCCAATTTTTGCGATAAATACTCGCTAGTTAAAGAAAATTTAGCGATCAAATATGGTGGTAAGCACTTTATTATTGTTATTGGTATTGAGATTAGCAATCAACCCTCACGATCTTGTTTTTAATTTTTACTGATAATTATTTTACTTTAACTTTACGTCGTTTTGTTACGTATGATAAAACGCGAAATCATTTTACCCCGGATTTTCGTAAACGTGAATGTTTGTTTTAAACTCGGAAAACAATGTTTTAGACTTTTGTTTTAAATAACTTTGTTTTAAATTCGGAAAACAATGGTAACGCGATAGCTCTAAAGATTCAACCGATTAAGACCAGACAAGACTTTAAAAAAAATGTAATTCGATTTTCGGCATATTTTATTTCTTGTCTACCTACGTGTAGGAATCACGGGCGAACTTACAATTATTAATTAATCGTATATTGTGAATGCGTATTATTGCCGATCAAGGCCCGTAAATGCTGTAAAATAAAGCGGTTAGTTAATTTAGCAAAAGTAAGAACTTATTATTTACGTCTTGTAAATGTTTTCCGCAACAGAGACTAGAAATATTCGATCGGGGCAAGATGCCATAGATAAAGTTCAACCCGCGACAAATTGTATAATGACCAGGGTTGCAAAAGTTTCATTTTTAGAGCTTATGATAGAAAAAGTTAAAAAACCTTTGTTTTTGATATATAGCGATGCCAGAGGGTTAAGTACCACTTGAAATAGAGCTTGTAGTAAAAGCGATTGAGTAAAAGTAGTGAATCTTAGTTCAATTGGGAGTCCGTGGGACTCGGAATTAAAAGCAATGCCATGAAACAAACAGGAGGTTTGTTGGTAGGGCTTAGTGAAAAGCCATATGTGACGAATAAGATTCATGCTTTGTGTTTTATGTTGTTTTTAGAATACATTTTTGGTTTAAAATGTAATGATAAGTGGTGCTTAGTTGCTTTAGGCTTTAGTTGAGTGGGCATTTATTTTCAATTAGGATGTTCAACTTTATTATAACTGATTTTTCCTTTTTCAATAAGTTGTAAAGGCGACAGGTGCAACAGGGGTACGAGAAGTTTCGATACAGTGCCAGCAGCAGGCAGCCACAGAGAAAGAAGTTTTGGAGTGATCACGTAAGCTACCTTAATGGTACTATAGGACTTTGGTGAGTCATTTTCATATTGTTTTGTTTCTTGTGCTGAAAGTTCTCTGATCACAGAATGTGTAGCAAACAATTTTTGTGTAACATTTAAATAACTTAGTAATTCTAACTGGCAACGATCATAGTGTCCAGAGTACGTTATAGATCTTATCAGAGGTTATGATTAATAATTTTCTATTAGAAACATTCCGATCACAAGATCCCTCAGGAACTAAATGTTTTAGTTGAGCAAAGTGATATTGAATTCACTACAGATAATAGCTTGCCTACTCATACTTGTTGACCGCACCTCACGTGTGGTGTAACACGTGTAGGCGATGGGTCTGTTTTGTGATTTACATGACCGAAGGACTGGTTCATGGTAGTTGTTTGTATATGATCGATGGACTGTATCATATTGCAAAAGTATTCATACATGACCGAAGGACTGGTTCATGGTAGTTGTTTGTATATGATCGATGGACTGTATCATATTGCAAAAGTATTCATACATGACCGAAGGACTGGTTCATGGTAGTTGTTTGTATATGATCGATGGACTGTATCATATTGCAAAAGTATTCATACATGACCGAAGGACTGGTTCATGGTAGTTGTTTGTATATGATCGATGGACTGTATCATATTGCAAAAGTGTTGAGTTGAGTTGAGTACGCAAGTCTGGTAAAATCATGATTGATTTTGTAAAGTAAAGTGATGGATCTAATGATCAGAGTAGTTTTTAACTGTTGTAAATAAGGTGTAGTGCGCACCTTTTGTTAAGAGTGTATATAGAGTAAAAACCTGAGACGTGACATTCACTGGTTTTGTCAGAATAGCCGAGCAAGTTATCCTTGGAGTTATTTGTTTTATTTCAGACCCTACATCCCAGGACAACCGCGAATCCTAAAGCTACTCGATGGAGGTGGCGTGGTTATCGTCACTCGATGGAGGTGGCGTGGTTATCGTCACTCGATGGAGGTGGCGTGGTTATCGTCACTCGATGGAGGTGGCGTGGTTATCGTCACTCGATGGAGGTGGCGTGATAATCGTCACTCAGAGGGGACAGTTATTGTCACTCCATAGAGATACATGCACACGAGGACGTGTGACTTGTCAGTATGGCCGTGTCGTAGATTACGATAATTTAACGATAATTAGTAACTCAATTGATATCATTGTAACAGTGGGGTGTGAACATCGTGACGTAACGAGTCATGTGACCGGAATCGTTTGGAGGGGCACCGGAGACATTTTAAATATTGGGGAGCTTTGAGTCGAGGAGGAATTGATTAGTGAGAGCCTTACAGTTCGGACCCCCAAAACGAGATCGGTTGTTCACGCAACTCTGATAATTGTATAGTGTATACCTACTAAGTAATTTGTGAGAATTGATTACCTACATTTAATACAAGAATTGTCATATTGTGTGTGTGGTTTAATTGCCTGAGACCTACGCCTCGGATCCTGTACCAGAATATTCCATCAAGAACGAACAAGTCACTAATATGCATCTATCTCCGACATATATATATATATATATATATTATAAACCCTAAATCGAATGTTTACGCCTAAAGGCATCTATGGCCACTTTATTGTATCTCTTCCAATAAAATTAGTAGATTGTACCTGGATGTCGTAAGTGCTGACAAAATTCTACTGTGATTCTGTTCTGTAATTTAATCGGGGATTCATTATCACTACTCATTTCACATGCGTTTTCGTCGGTATTACTAGTTTGGCTGCAATGCTCAAATGGACTTCTACATCTTCAGTTTCTGAATTTTCATGATCGGAGTCTGATTTCTCCAAGATACTCAATATTCGCTGTCGTTCGCGTTCTTCGAGAACCGTTATTTAAAAAGTCATGCGAATAAAATTAATAAATATACTTTTTTATAATGGCGCGAAATTACTACACGAAGTGTATGGTTGGGTCAAATTTACCCTTTGTCATGTTTAGAAGCGTTTATACACCGCTGCGATTGGAATACGACTAAATATCGATATTCCGTGGAAAGATACGACCCTTATCTCCAGCTATTGAGAATTATGGCAGTGTGGCACCAAAAACATTAGAAATACGCGCATTTGAAAATAGCCCGGGTCAAATAGACCCAACTGTGCGAACGCCGGGTTAAGTTTTATAAAAAAATTATAATCCATATGGATTATACATTTTTTTATACAGAAGATTTTTTTTATAAAGAAGAAAATATATATATATATATATATATATATATATATTTTCATATACACACAAACTAAGTTTCGATATTAATTAACCGACCCGACTAACACAAAGTTCTTTAATATTAATGTGAATACGGAAGTTATGTTGCGAAAGCTCTTTAATCTACGACAGAAGGTAAAATTTAATATTTTTCCAAAAATGTAATAATAAAGACAGACAGTAATTCTGTTAACATACGTTGAAACTGAGGTTGATGTTCATTGGTTGTTATGGTATATAAAGCTAAATAGAGTAACTGAATAACTTGCTGTTTAAAACAATAAAAAAACCTTTTATTACACCTACTAAAATTTTCGTTTTCTTTTAATGCATGTTAAAAATATAAATTTTTAATATTTACACCTTAACAAGAATATAATAATAATATGTGTAGTGCAAAAAAGCACAGGCGACGTGTCCCTGAATAAAAGTTAAAACATATTTAAAAAACATTTATTATACTAAATAATGTTACTTTTAATATTTCTCCTATTAATAATTATACTGGTCTCAAAAAAATTTAACATATCTTTTCATGAACATAAGGAAATTTCAATATATTTATCTAATTTATAAAGTTTCTACTTACTTTGTTAATAATATTACAAATGGCTACTCCTTCTCTAGACTTGTTCTTAATATTAAAAATTAATTCAATGTTCTACACGTAAAATGTTTAATGCCTAAAATAATATGAAATAAGTGTTTCTTATATAAATAAATAATGAATTTCTTTATTATTTTTCTGTTTTATTTTAGTTTGAAGATAAATACATTTATTTATACGTTAGTTAATGATATAATGTTATTATGTTAGATAATACGAAATTTATATTATAATGAATCTCAGTGACAATATTCGGAAAAGTGTATATTTTTAATTCAAATTAATAATGAATAAAAATATTGTATTTAAATCATGAAATAATTAGATGAAAAACAAAAAAAAACATGTAAAAGAACTTACAATAACAAAACGTCAGAAGATCTTATCATACTATCCCTGAAAGTGTAGTTCATTTAAAAAGTTGTAATGGATTTATATTAAAATACTGTTATTTAAGGCTATTCCAATATCGATTCTTGATTTCGTTGAGCCGCTTAACGCCCCGAGCAAACCTCGTATTGAACATTTCCTTTGTTCTATTCAGCTCGACGGTTTTACAGCACTATAAACTTCCGTGAGGTGCAATATGCGAGTTAAATCCTAAAATTATTAACAAATTTATATGACTTATGAATCTTATATGAATGAATTTTATATTTGCGATTGCAACAGTGTTAAGTTTTTTTTTAAATAAAATTTTAAAATATTTTTCTATGATCATAAAAGCTTTTTATGAAATTATTAAAAAAAAATACCATAGCCAATACCATATCGTATTATTGCGGTCGTTAATTCCTAAATCCGAAAAAATATATATTTAAAAGATATTTTAAAGTAAGTTACATATTACAATAATTAAATCTAATAACAAACAATTATAAATGCTGACTCCAGAGACTGATGCATTCCACTTAAGCGAGAATCTCTGCTTATGCCAGAGACAATATTTAATTTAAATATAAAAAATTTGAAAAGCCCTCAATACAAAAAGACTTTTAAAAAGAATAAAAATAATATTATTATGTACTTATTGAAGTCGTTGCGTCGGGGGACTGTTATACATACGTTGACGATGTTGTCTGTTTTACGAAGTTAATCATTGAGGACTTAGACTATACGATTCGATATCGTAATTTCTTTATTTGCCTTGGTAACTTACTTGCATTTTAATTTCTCCCTTTATTAAACGGTCCCCCGACGCAATGACATCAATAAGTACATAATATTATTATTTTTATTCTTCTTAGAGGTCTTTTTGTATCGGAATTTTCTTAAATTTTTAATTAATTTTTTTTTTGCTTTTTAAAGTTCATATTACTGTTTCTTAATTGTACTAAATGAACCTACAGACACACTAATTTTCATCTTATAATAATTCAAATCATATAATAATTCGCCATCTTTAACTAATCTGACCATGTAGGTATAGAAAAATAAATAATAAATAATCAAAAAATAATATGCTAGAAGTGCAATATTATATTATAAAAAAATATTTTTTTTCTATTGTTTAATAAAGATAAACATAAAGATATAGCAATTATATTAGCCCCATCTTTGTTAACGATAAGTTTAAAAAATAATGCACATTGAAAAGTTGCCGACTATTTACCAGCCCCTGCTAGTAAATATTACGCAATAAAAAAATAATGAAACATTTTTTCGAAGCGTGCTCATTAACTGCTTATCACAGTATCATATTGATGGGGTCGTGGCATGAGCGTAATTAGACGAATATATGAATCTATATATTTCTTACCTCATTAAATAATTACTAGCTAAAACTCATTAGCATAGATAATAATCATTATTTACAGATTATTTTTATAGCTAACATATCATTATACAATAGACAGTAATTATATACAATTTCTTTATAAGATCATAAAAATGTCAGTAAGAAATCCTTATTTCCTTATATACAAATAGGAAATATGCATTAAGTTTAAAATGGTCTCAAATAAATTTTTCTCTTATATTTATTACCATTTTATTGTATTTTTTTTATTTAATTTAAATAATTAGATTTAAGCCCATAAAATAATTTGTGAAAAGGTTTAGGAAACAAAATTTAAACTTCCAAAACGCGCCACCATTAGTCGAAAGGAAATGTGATATCATCTGACACGCCATTCAAATTATCGGTGGCGAAGTTCATAGTGTGGTATTAGTGTTTCTTCAATCTTTGCTTTTTGACTACGGAGATCCTCACTCTCTCAGCTGGTGTTTTTGGCACAAAAATATATGAGGCACAACTTCTTTCTTCAAACTTAGATTACATTTTTCTCCTTGGTGTTTCGTTATATTATATTCAATATAATTTGCTGTATTTAAATTTCACTTTTAAAAATAACTAGAATTTTTTTAAGCCTATCTTTATTTTTTTCTAAAAGAAATATTTAAAAAAATAATTAAATACAATAATCATATATAATAGTAACCATCCCTTTACATTAGTTAATTTCTTGATTCAAAAACACAAGACTTCCAAAGATATGTAGGTATCCAATAATAGCATATTATACATTAAATCTGAATAAGCATAAATAAATAACACTCGCACTGTTTGCAGGGTTGTCCGAAGATAATACTTTATTATCATATCTACAAGACGTAACTTTGTTTTAATTATAATCACTTTTTCAAGTTTTAGGTATTGGTATAATAATTTTTGTTTGTCAATAGAGAGGCATATTCACTAAGGAATATTAAAAGTGTATAAAAAAAAATCTTTTTTTAAAAAGATTTTTATCATGATCATTGCATTACAAATAAAAGAAGTTTTCTTAGTTACTAATTAATGTACTATTGTTTTTATGAAATTATATTTGTTACATTATTCTATACTCATAATAATATGAGACACAACATAGGTATATCGTAGTATTTATACCTTTAATATACCAACGCTATGCGTTAAAAGGATATGAAATTTTATTATTATAGCAATATCTTTTAGCTATCTAATACACACAGATTTTATTATACTACTGTGCATACAAAACACAGCCATACAATCACAGTCGTACAATTTTTATTTTTATTAACGTACGGAATAGCTTAAGTGAGCACCAGCCTAAAGGGATACCCCCTAAAAACAAGCTAAACAAACTGAACGCAATCTCACGAATATCATAGCCCTTACTCCTCACCCCCCTATCTTTACGCGATAACCATTCCTAACAATTCGGACGAAATTTAAGGCTCTTGTGAAAAAAATAGAATTTTGATGCTTTTGTACAAAAAAAAGAAGGTATAAAGGTTGTGTCTTGTATAGTTTTGAGTATTTTTTGTTATTATTAAAATATATCATATCATATAAATATATTCTTTTAAAAAGAACTAGATCCAATGAAATGATTGTAAAATGTGTTTAATAAAAACATATTATACTCTGGAATTGGGGCATAATTTGTGTAAAATTATGAATCTACAAGAGTGTTTTAAAATTGAGATTTTATTATTTAGTTTTGTTAATGAATCTTTTAATTTTGCTATTTGCTAAATTTACGAAAACAAAACTGTTATATTAAAAATGGTGATTGATTAATTATGAAAATATTGATTTTACATAAAGTTTAAGTAAAATTTTATTTTTGATTCTGTTATTGTGCAATAAAGATTCATTTTTACTACCTTTCGGATGTTTTTATGATTATATTTCTTCTTATCTCTTAATATGATTTTAAATATAGACTAGACTAGATATATAAAATGCTCGTTTGCCTTTATGCTTTAGGCTAGCCTCCGGGCAAAGTGAACATTCAGAAAAATTCTTATCAACCTATCTTTACTTTTTATCATAAATATTAAAATATAAATAATATATATAAATATGTTGTATTATCATTAAATAAATAAATATATATTTAAATAATAATAAATAAATATATATCTTAAACTTTATCCTTGAAATACTTATTAGCCACTAAAAGTTCTTTGAGTGAAAATTCAGAAATGTAAACCAAAATTTACATAGTACATTGCACCCTTTTTTAATTTTTTTTCTACCACTACCGAAGTTCAAAATTTACTTTAATAATGTTTAGTTATGATAAGCTTATTTGATTTTTAAATAAACAAATATTTATCATCACTCCCAGTGTACCAATATCCGCAGTCTCAGATCCAAACGTCACTTTGTTAATTGAGCTACCATGTTGCTATCCGCCTTGATGAATCTACCTTTTAACATCCAATCGTCTTTATCCGGAGAGACGGTCTAGTGGGCTAGTGATTTGTGACCCTGATTCCTGAAAAGTTGTGAGCACAAATCCTTGTACAATTCTCAGACAGTATATATTATGTCGATTATTTATATATTTGTAAAACCCCCCGTGACACAACGATTACTTATGCATTATAGCAAATGTTGTATTTAAAAAGAAAAACTAATAACCTAAATTCGATTCAGCAAATTGGGCTTAAAACCGTTACAATTTTCATTTTATATTTATCATTTTATACATATTATGGCAACATATTTATAGTTTAAAAATGTAAATATTATGTAGAAGTATAATTGAAATACCTAGGATCATCCTGTGTATACGTCCTATCTTAGTAATGTTCTACGTTATCCCAGTATAACGCCACTAATCTCAAGCGCTCCGGAATTTCAGAACATTTCTCAGCCCGCTTAGAATATCTTTGCTGTTAAAAAAAAACTATTATCGTTTTCATTATTGAAACTTTTTACTGTGCGGTTTTAGAATATCAAAATTTACATTGTCATTTCAATATCACTATGGTGGAGCTGAAAACAAGATGGAAAAATATTCTGTTTTACGTTTTATTTCTTAGAGAGTTTACTCGATTCAATTACTATGATATATTCAAATCAACTTCGATTATTTAGCTTGATCTGTCAGTATCAATTGTATATAAAAAATGTTCTTATCTTTATATACGATTATTTGTAATTAACTGGACACCTCTTGCAGAAGTTTTAAAAAAATATTTTTTCCCATACAAAATTCACTTGTTGCCTCTGAACTCACACTAACTCTGAGCGTAGGTATGGCGACCGGACGTTGACCTTTTAGGTACTTCTTACAAAATACAGAGTAATAGAGGGCGCACACATTTTTGTGTTTCTTCTTTCTGTGTTGTTTTTTAAGATTCTAAAAAGTCATAGAACAAATGTTTACAAATTGAACAAATTACCGCCTCGTTGGTTCGAATATATATGGTAATAAATATGACTCTATGGAATAGGAAATATGCATAAAATTTAAAATGGTCCCAAATATTTTTTTCTCGGATACTTATTATCATCTTATGATAATAAAAACATTTTTTTTATTTACTAATTATTTAAGGCCTAATTATTTAATTATTATCTCTCAACTGGTGTTAAAAGATAAAAATTTCGTAAAACCAAAAAAAGATTACGGTTTTTATAGAAAGTTATACTAAACTTTGGTAAACTAGGTTAGGTTAATTTTAAACCCAAATTTCTAATGTTCAATAGCTAATTCAAAACTTAGTTCTTACTAATTTACTCTAAGATATATATATAAATAATGTGTAATTACGTTAAATTGATTTTCATAACAATATAAACACGATTTAGGACATATTTTATCCCTTTTATTTTCTATACACCATTGTTTTTGTACTTTTGCATCCATTGGAATACAAAATAACACTTAGTGTTTTTCTAATACTATTTGCACTTCGGAACTATGTAATACTTGTGGGATGGTTTTTGTCTTCTTCCATGATTTGTAGAGCAATTAAAACTTAAAATATGTATGAAGTAAATAAAAAGTCTATAGTAAACATTCACTGGACGTGTCATTTGACGTTACGTAAAGCGCTCGCAAAATGACGGCGTTCGAACGGCTCAAATTTACTCAATGTTTTAATTTTCACTTTAAAAAATAACTAGAATATTTTCAAGCCTATTAAATTTTTTTTCTACGAAATAAAGAGGTAAATAATTAACTAAAGTAACAAAGAAGAGAGATGAATATTCCCTATTAATTACAAATAACCCTATAAGAGTATCTGGTAACTGACGAATTTTATTACTGCCATACTGAATAAAGTCGTTTAACTAAAACAAAGAGACAAACTGCCATTATCGATCAAAAACTTTAGTTTCTACAGACACATTATAACAGAGTTACAAAAATATGTTTTCTAATCCATTAACCATTGTCTGATCAGATACATTACACTCACGCAAATACGTCAATACATGTCTGAAGATATGAATGGTACTATAACATGCATACAGCCACACATTATTTATTATTCTTATGAATAAAACAAAAAAAAGTTTTTTGTATGAAGGTAATTATTTGTTGTTTATATTGTTGTTCGTAAACTTTTCAGGTGGACTAAATCATGATTTTAACTTACATGAATAAGAAAAATTCTGCAGCTTCTCCCACAGTTTCTATGAAGTTAATATTAATTTTGAAGTTAGGGGCTGCTTACTAATTTTATACTTAAATTTTATCTAAACGTTTAACTAAGGGACTTTAATAAAGTCGGTCAATATTTCTTTCAAAGCTGAACGTGTTATTACTAAGATCATTATATTTTTATTGCCATTATTCATGTAGATATGCTATATGCAGGTATTAATTAGTTGTTGCATGAATACTTATTCAAATCTACTTCTTGTGCCTACTTTACTTTGCTTAATCTTAAATTTTAACTTACGTACAAATTAAGCACTCAGTAATACAATATCTAATACTGATTATTATTACATCCATACCACATGACCATCACGAATTTATGAAGAAATCTCAAAAGCTACGAAATATTTAATGTTTTATTATTACATGACCAAAATATAGCGGCCCTGTTAGAGCACCCGGGCTCAAATCAGGTACTCGATGCGCAAGTAGAGACTTTCCAAAATACTATTTACGACTACTTTAATGAGCACTATCCACCTACGAATCGTTATGCTCACAAAAATAAAGAAAACGGTTTTAAATTGAAAATGAGGAGGAAAAAAAGAGACCTTATAAAGAAACTTCGTATAGCCAAAGCCTTAGGCGATAATCAACTTAGTCACCAACTGTCTAGGGCATTGCGATCAATTCTTAAACTTATCCAAGGCATAACAAATCAAATAACAAAAAATCGTGATAGCTTTGATCGGGCAAAACATGAAGTAGACTTTGATAAAAATCCTTTTAAATACTCAAAAAATATTTTCAAAGATCAAAAAGGTAAGCTTCTCTTGACCAACGAGCAAATTTTCGATCATTATAAAAGCACATACTAAGTGTCAGAAAACCAAAGACTATATGGGGATCACAAAAACACAAACCTGAGACTCCTACTGAAGATTTTCAAGCCAACCAACTTTGGAGGAAATCAATAAAATAATAAAAATTAAACCATCTAAGTCAGCACCAGGTCCGGAGGGTATCCCTTATATAGTTTACAAAAAATCTCCGTCGCTCCATAAACATCTTTTAAATATATTCGGTAAAATCTGGTCAAGAAACCAAATACCGGTATCATTCGGAAAAGCCCTTTTTGTCCTCATTTCGAAAAACGACAATGTCAATAATCCTAAGGATACTAGACCAATAGCCCTAACAAATACAATTTCCAAAATATTTTTCTCTTTTTTACAAACAAAAATGAAGCAATTCATGATTACCAATAGATATTTCAGGCCTAATCACCAGAAAGGGTTTTTGCCCGGAATTTCTGGATGCCTGGAACATAATACGTTAACATCGGAAAGCCTTAAAGATGCTATAACTAGCGAGAGACAAATTACGGTTTGTTGGATAGACTTAGAGAACGCCTTTGGGTCGGTGCGACATGAACTGATGATGTTCGCGCTTAAATGGTATAACTTTCCTACAGTAATTCGTGACATTATTGCATCATATTATTCAAAATTAAAATTCTCCATAATTTTTAATGAAAACCATTTAAAACCACTTAATTATAACGTTGGTTTATTTCAGGGTTGTTGTATTTCTCCTATTATATTTAATATAGTTATTAACATTTTAATAGACAAATTAATTAGAAATGAAAAAAAATGGGGTTATCGGTTTAAGTTCAACAACAAATACACAGAATCCATACTAGCTTTTGCAGATGATCTCGCGATACTGACACGTAATCCGAAACAATGTCAGGTACTTTTAAATGTAGTTGAGGATTTCTGTACGTGGAGGGGCGGATTGAGGACAAAACCAAGTAAATGTTTTAGTCTGTGTCTTGGTAGACGGAATACCAAATATACCTCTTACGATCCGGGTCTTATAATAGGCGGTCAGTGCGTTAGTACGGTTACGGAAGCAGCTCCGTTTAAATTTTTAGGTATCAATTACCAAGGCCGTACTCCATCGTTGGATGTAATAGTCGATAGCCTTTTAAATGATCTCAAAAAGGTAGACAACCAACCAATAAGTAACGTTAAGAAAGCTTGGATTTACGATAATTTTTTAACATCACGTCTAAATTGGCCTTTCCTCGTTTATGATATTAATAAAACCCTTTTGTCAAAGTTAGATGCAAGCGTCATAAAGATATTGAAGTTATGGCTCGGGTTAGCGCACTCAGCGGACTCTTCAACCTTATTTAGAGACCGAAACAATTTTGGATTAAAATTAAAGAGACCATCGGAGCTCTACAAACATCTAAGAGTTACCAAAAGACATATCATCGGAAAATCTAAAGATGATACTGTAACTTCTCTCCCAAAAGACAAAGTTGCCTCAGAGCTCGAGAAACGACTTCAATTCCATAAAAAAATTATGATAGGTGCTCAAACGAATAAAGTAGGGCTAGGATCAAGTACGAAAATTCAAGACATAGACATAACAAAATTTTTTATTCGACAAGACGAAAACGATAATTACCGACTCCACGCGATGAGCCTAGAAATTCAAAACGAATGGGTGACCATAGGAGATTTTTGTATTCCACTAGCTTTGAAATGGCGCACCTTAATTTATGATTGGTCCCCATCGTTATTAAAATTCTATCTTAATGCATTCCAAATGACTCTCCCAGATCAAAGTAATTTAGTAAGATGGGGCAAAGCCACCGAAAAGTCTTGCAACATCTGTGGGGAGGCAATAGGAACCGCGAAACACCTATTAGTAGGGTGTAGGGTACTTCTAGATAAAGGTCAATACTCGCGTCGCCACGACAAGGTATTAGAAATTATACGGGAAGCGGTTAGTCTTTCAGTAGCAAGAGCGCGGAAGGGTATAACAACCACCCAACGATCTGTAGAATTCGTAAAAGAAAACTCCTCCAAAAAATCAAAAGCGAAGCCTTATTCAATATTAGGCGCGGCTCCTGATTGAACTCTCATGATGGACACGTATGAAAAACATTACAAAATCCCTGGGGATGTTGGTGTTTCGTCATCCAGACCGGACTTATTCCTGTATTCGAAACATCTGAGGCGCGTGATACTTGTGGAGCTTACTGTACCTTGGGAAACAAACATCCCAAGGGATCACACATTCAAGCTCAATAAGTATTACGAACTGACCAACGAAATGATCAGGAATAAATTTATAGTAAGTTTGTACGCGGTAGAATTGGGAGCGAGAGGTATAACAGCGAAATCTCTCTATAGCCTACTTAAGGACCTTGGCCTTTCTAGAACAAGCATCGGTTCATTTCTAGAACGTATTTCAAAGGCGGCATTAGTAGGTTCTTTCCAAATTTGGTTAGGTAGGGAGAGGAGTGTGGAGGGTGAAGGTGAGCGTTTTTGCGCATAATAAAGGGGCCCCTTAAACCTAGTCCTGGTTCGCAAGTCCCAGGCACTGCTTACACTCCTCTCCTTGCAACGCGATGGGCCCGGCACCCGCACGGTGACTCCATGGAATTCTAAGAAGCTTCGTCTTGTCTTTATATTAAGTATAAAGAAGATTGATATTTTTTACACTATATTAATAATAAGTATTGAAAATTGGACCGTACTGACCATGTGCTAATGCATATGTGACCAAAAAAAAGACAAGCTTTGTTGCTTTGGAAGTGCTTTAAGCTGAAAAATTATACGTAACATTTGGTAATACTAGGGTTTCACACGGTCCCTTACGTTAAAATATCTGCTTATATGATATACTTCGATATTCCCTTAAAAAAACAATTCTTTTTATGTTTTCAGAAAACACAAATATAATTTACAAATTTAGTTATACTATAAACACAATTTAAATAAAATACAACTTGCACTTACCATGAGTGGTACTTCCAACGCGACCTATTTAATATGACCAAAATGGATTTTCAAAAATATTTGACATATAACTTAAGTACTTGACATTTGGTTATCCTTAAGACGATATATTTTTTGGTTAAAGCAATTTTAGTTCTATTATTTATAATTTATTATGTGTGTCATAATAGTAATACTTATTTGTCTTAGTCATAAGCAAACATCCCATAGATCTATTATCTTGTAATACTGTTTTATTGTCGTCAATTAAATTAATAACATATTATTGTAGTATACAAACTAATCAGAATTTCATATGTCTTTAATATTTATACTAAATAAAATACTCTTTTATCATAAAGTGAAACTGCGCTAAAAATATATATATTTTGTGTTTTCGTAACATCCTCGTGACCCAATGATGTGGTTTTTCATTAACGAAGGGTTAATTTAAACACTAACCTTGAACTGATTGAGACTACGACATAAACATACAAACATTAAATATTAGTAAAACATTTCAAACATAGTATATTATTATAAATAAGTAGAAAAATGTGTATCCATTAGAATAAACTAGCGGAATTATTTCATACGTGACTATAAAAAAATGCAAGATAAAATACACAGAACAAAGCAATCTGTAAGGATGTACAGATCCGCTGTCCCACTGATAAATAGATGTCCTCTGGTGTGATGTATTAAATAAACCGGAACTTTTCAAAATTTCTTTTCATTCCCTTAGTAATCCGATTTTCCTTTTTTATAATGCCATCATTTTAAGATTTTTTTTGTATTTTTTTTTAGAACAACTACTACTATCTACCTACAACTAGTGTCATATTAATTAAAATAGCAAAGTTATTGCATAAGTGAATCAAAGTTATTGCAACTTATAACTAAAGAGATATTCATTGTCATCTCAAGCATACAGTTCTACCTTAGTTTCTAATGGCTCAAATGAAACGTTTGCAATGAGAACATGAAAGTTCCTATTGTTAAACCTCAAGAGTTATGTTAGATATTCATTAAAGTCATCTTAGAATCATCAATGTGTAAGTGTGTACTTGAATAAGAATATTACTATTATTAGGACAGGAATAAATATATTTCTTTGATCTTTAGCCGTAAGATGATACAAATTATCGTGCAATTGTGTTCTTACTTTGATCATTCGGGCTTGATTTATCTATCAATATTACACTAAACCTATATTAAATATTTTTGCACGAAGGCTGCCATGAGCTAACCCAGAACCACAAGAAATATGAAATTAAATAGTTTTCAATATAATAACTTCTCAATGTACAATATGTAAATGTACAATGTACCTATTTCGTATGTTAGTATAATTAGTACTCTTTTTTGATCTGGCTAGAATTAAGGTATATTATAAGTATGTATATACGAAAAAAAAAACTTTGGACACATCAGTTTTTACATTGTCTCCATCCATTCAATTAAGGTGCGGATAAAATAAAGTAGTAAAAAATTGTTTTATCTTAAAACTCATGTCTTACACTTAATTTAAAAGAGGTTTTTATTTTCTTACAATTATAACAACTAAATAATTACTTTAAAAAACAACATGGTATATGTATAGGTTATTGATCTCTCTAAGTGGCAACAGCTGACAGCGTAAGACGAATTACGACATAAACAATGCTGAAGTTTATAGGAAGTTTTGGTACTAAAACAAATAAACCAAATGGAATACCTATTCACAGATCACTTACAACATTTCCTCGGTGATTATATATTTTTAAATTCATCGATTAACTTTTAAATATCTCACTTTCCTATAGTTGAATTATTACTTGATTTAAATTTACACTTTTTCAATGTGGTAGTTCCTTTGTCGTCCGTCCGTTTGTTAAGTCTCTTTTTTAGATCCGCGTTGAGGTATCAAGCCGAAACTTATTTAAGTACTGAAGTCTAGTTTTTTTAAGCTTTAAAAAAATTAAACTTTAATGCCAACGCGATGAAAAGATACAGCCGTTTATGCAGAAAATTTCCACAATTTTTCGAAACTCGCAGGGGAATCAAAATGTACTTATCGTAAACTCAGAGTCTTGAATTTTGGTACGAAGCAACGTTTTATAGCACAGATAAAGGAAAAATTGCGAAAACCGTACATTTTTAGTTACATCACATAATAAACATTCTTTTAATAATTTTAAATTTACTACCCCTTTCCTCATGAACTCGTAGAGGTATTAAATTGAAATTCATATCAAATATTCAGGTCTATCTACCTTTAAGTTACAAGTAGTACAGCACAATCAAAGGAAACATCAACTTAAGCAAACAATAATATAAATGTAACTTTATATTCTATATCTATGTAGTCTATTTGTAAGATGACAATAGTAATAAATAACAATTTCACCTCAGGAAGTTACTAAATAAAATTTCATCTCATATCCTTTACAGTAAAACAATCAATTACAATACGCCTGACCTGCTAAGAGCATTTCCGGTAACTAATGATACCAAGGATAATAATAGGCGTATGGGTTGCTACACTGAAGTGTTCTACTGTCTTGATGTCCTTTATACTACAACGGAACCGGGCAAAGTAAAAAGATGACGAATAGTGAACGGTTATATTGTTTTTTGTTGTCATCGTTCAATTTAGTAATAATTTATACTAATATTTTTTGTTTTTTATTTGTAATAACTAGTGAAATGAATGTAATTATTGTTTGTTTGAATACTAAATATTTCTATCATAAAATAAATCATGACTGATCGTTAGTGATTTTATTTATTTATAGACATCAATACGAAACTATTGTAATATCGACTACTTTTAATTTGAAATACCTACACCAACTATATGTTGGTAGCAGTTACCAACTTAAAATTTCGAAGTATTACTATTATTTTATGTTATCTGTATGTCTTTTAACAAAAGTAAATGAGATTGAATTTCTCGATATCTCTCTGACTTCAAAATCCAACTTTGGTTCATATATTGAATCGAAAGCTCAACTAGCCGCCAAAAACCTTGGCTTCCTCAACAAGGGGAGACAGTATTGGATTTCTTTCGGATTCTTCGGATCTTTATTGATCTGTAAGTAACAGTTTCACACCACTTATATGCTATTGTTTTTATAATAAATATGGCTTCGCACGCCTTAAATTCGTAGTAAAACAATTCCCACTTCCCTTTTTTTGTATTGGCTTCTATAGGACGTATTTCAAGTGATCAATCAAAATTACGACATCGGCAGGTGTCGCTCACTGTCAAAAGTATATTTAAAGTTTTTAATAAGGATACACTATTAGTTGCTGTAATTATATTTTTACCTCTGTAGTTTTTACTTAAACGTCCATTTAAATACTTCTTAAATAGAGTACTTAATAACCATTCTAACCATTTATCACACTTACAGATTTTCAATGAACATAATCAAAATATGACCATGTAAACTTGAGAAATTCTGAGCTACACAATCGACGTTATTATGAGCATCAACTTGAAGGTGTAGATTTATTAAAAAAAAATCTATTTAAAATGATAAACATTCAATTAGCTGTAAACATTAACAAAATTTTCAATACTGAACATTCACAAAAGCCATTTTTGAGACGGTTTGCACGGTTCCATATCAGAGTGCGCCGGTAGACCGTACCGCCGCAATCGCGAAGACCCTATATTTTAAATTTGTAATATCTTCAAAATTATTTATTTAACATTTTTGAAGATATTACAGATTGATATTAGAAGAATTGTACATGCTGTACAGGGCTATGTTGTTCCATATTAAATGTAAAATGTATTTAAGTTACTTTATTAGCTAAATATTAAATCTGTATTTTTCTTAAAATCGCTTCTTAGATAACCTATTATTTTTCGTAAAAGTAAAGGATAAAAATTTGCTATTGTGGGTTATCCCTAAGAGATAAACATATACCATAGCAGATTTTCTTGTAGAACTTTTTAAGGTTTACAATACTTAGTACCTTATTTGGATCTATCTCGTAGAGTTCAGCCAGCGTTTGCATTGTAAGCGCAAAACAAATCCGTTGCGTAGTTTAAAAGATCTAAGCAAACATACATACAGACATAGGGACAGACGCGAAAAGCGACTTTGCTTTATAGTATGTAACTTGCTGTTCGTGCGATTTCATACGCGTAGTTTTAGATTTTGATAAAAAGTACCCTTTTACTTACTAATGTATGTAAAAACTATAAACCTTCAAACTGGTAAGAAGCAATGGTACGACAATAAGAGATTATTAACTTCTTCTTTTGATAACCGATTATTAAAAAAAAATGTAAAGTGAAACCCATGACTATATATTCCCGAAAACAGCATCCAAATCGACTAATCCGTTTCTGAGATTAGCGTGCACAAACATACAGATATTCCAACGAACAGACAAAATGAAAAAAACATTGTTTTGGGTTCTCTTGCTTATATATAGGTTATATGCTGAATGAATTTTTGAAAATATTTTTTTCGTGTTGTGTGCACAACTAAAAGAAAAAGAGATAAACGGACAAAGTTTTTAAAAATGCTGAAAATGGATTCTGTTAGTTATTACTTCACATCCCGGTATTTTTAAATATTTTCAATGTACAAAGACTACTCCTCTACAAATTTATTACATGTATAGAATAAGATTTTCATGGTACCTATTACGTCATTGACATAAATTGTCATAACTTTCTTATTTCTTAACCGATTTAGATAAAATAAATACTAAATGTTAAGTGAAGAATGTGATAATATATTTCTGAAAACCTCATACAAATTGGTTAAGCCGTTTCTGAGATTAGCGTGCACAAACATACAGACATACAGACATATAGACATACAGACATATAGACATACAGACATATAGACATACAGACATACAGACATACAGACATACAGACATACAGACATACAGACATACAGACATACAGACATACAGACATACAGACATACAGACATACAGACATACAGACATACAGACATACAGACATACAGACATACAGACATACAGACATACAGACAAACAGACAAACTGAAAAACCATTGTTTTGGATTCTCTTGCTCTTATAAAGGCCCCCTATGATATATTTTTTTTTAATTCCATGTACATGAATTGATCAGTGACAATTTTATTATAGGTATAGATTTAAGGCCAGTTACAACACGAATGATCTATTCGATCTATCCTATCTGATCTACATATTTCATGATGATGAATCATAATTATTGTTGCGATGGTTTCATTCTTTTATTTAATGTATTTTTTATGTATGTATGTAATTTTTAATTTAAGTCCGACGCGTAGTAGTCTATAAAAATAGCACAATTACCTGGTTTGTGCCTTCCTTAGTAGCTTTGACTTCTTAAATTGAACTATACACCATTAGAGACAACTTGTACACTAATACATTGTAAAAATAAAAAATAGAATGGGACACTAATATATTTCTCCTCTTAACCAAAACACTGTTAAAATTAAAAATGGAAATTGAATTTAAAGTCGTAAATGCATTCTTCGTATTTTAAAGTAGAGTAGTATTCCTTAAGAAGTGTTTTGTATATCAAATATAAAATTCATTGCTCATTAATTTATTTATTCAACGATGGTGTCATGATCATTTTATTGATTATTGATTTATTATAGTTTCTAATAACTAATATATACTACTATACTATACTACTATACTATATAAAAATAATAAAAAATGTGTACTGTGAATGTGGCAAAAGATGTTGTAACCAAGTTTATGTGTTTATAAGGACGCACTTTTAAGAGACTTTCGTAAAAGTATTGGCAAAGCTTATCAAATATTAGTACCGAAAATGCGAAAAAGCTTTTTCATCCCTGCTATATACATGAATATATATTATGCAAGAATATTTAATAAAAACAACAATATGCAAACTTCAAACATTTTCCAGCAGTTAAGAAGTCATAAATAATAATTAGTTAGCTTCTAATAATTAAATAACGCCATGACATTTACATTAAATTAATGAGTGCTATTTCAGCAATTATTAGAAATTATTAAATGCTAAATTTCAGGCAACCATTTCTTTAGTACTTATATTTTCAAGTCCTCTGTTTTAAGTCTTTAAAATAATATTCATATTTTTATTTTTAATAGAGTATAAGATTTAATAGCATTTTCTAAATAATCCCAGTCGGTGTTACAATTGTCCGCTGTTAAAGAGATTACGACAATCTTTTATTGATAAAAAAATCCCCGTGCTGTGGTAGTAGAATTACGCTGTCAGCAGTTTTGTAATGAATCGTCGACTTGCGGAGCGATAAAATCGCTAACTAGTTTTTACTCTTTTCTGTTCAAAAATCCAGAAAAAAGTGTTTCGTTCGAGAATAAATATGATAGTTCTTGTTTTAGAATTTTTTTAAGTTTTTATTTCGTATTTTATTAAATAAACACTTTCCGTATATATTTTCCTATGTAGGGTAAAAAGTTACAGTGGCGATCACTAAATAATGCCGCTCACAGGAAAATGCCGCTCACCTAACCATAAACAATTAACAAATAAGAATAAAGAAGTACTAACAGGATACATTTTGGTGAGTGTGCGCAAGAATAACACGAATTGATTCGAATTTTTCCTCTTCCATCACCGGACATTTCAGGCACGGCGGGTATCCATCCTTATGTTGTGGACACTCTAACTGTCCGAATGAAGCACTTTGTTTCTGTGTTTGTCTTTTTTAGTGCGTACAGCGAAGCACTGGAACAGCTTGCCTGCGTCGGTGCTTCAAGCCGAATACAATGTCTTCAAGCGAAAAGAGAATAGATTGCTAGGTTAATGCGCCTTTCCACCTATGACTACATTTCTACTTTCCATCAGTTAGAATGTAGTCAAGCCTTAACCCAGTTTCTATAAAAAAACAAAAACAAAATAGTACCATATTACCTTAGGAGCGGGAGTTGGTATGTGTTTAGAAGTAGTGACATGTCAACAGAGTTAGCTCGCGACACAAGCTGGTGAAGCGTGTTTCTTTGTTGTCGGCTGCTCTATTCTAATTTTCACCTTGATGGTTGTGGTAGTAAGTCCAGAACTTTAGTATTTATTTATTATTGTTATGACTTTTCTACATACTTAAACTTTAAACGTAGTAGACGTTATTTAGTTAGTATTTAATTTGTTACATTTGTATTTTTTACAGATATATCCAGAAATTACCAAAGGATCATCACTAAAGCATTACTAAAGCATCTAAGTTTTTCACGAGTACTACACATTAAAATGAAAGTATTTTTACTGATTTCAACTCGATTTTCAATTTATAATTCAATTTTAAATTTAACCCAACGTTTCGAATGCTGTGAAGCAAACGTGTTCACGGTAGTTTGACAGTAGTAATTTTATTTCATACTACGCATCTTAATATAATATACCATTTACTACTTTGTCTAAAATAACTCCAAATGATATATTATGTCTCTTCAATAAAGCATATGCATAACTTGCTAATATGAACAAGGAAGAACCTGGATTTCAAGTCAATGGAATATATTTCTTGGAACCAAACGTTTTCTCTGAAGTAAAATCTTATTCTTGTTGTACAATTGTGTTTCTTTCATACAGCTTTCAAAATAAAACATTGTTTATACATATATATATATATATATATATATATATATATATATATATATATATATATATATATATATATATATATATATATATATATATATATATATATATATATATATATATATATATATATATATTTGTCCGTAACAGTCAGTTTTTTTTACTAGAATGGAGTAATAATAATCTGCCATCTTCTATTAATCTGATACTATCACTATAAAAAGAAAGAAACAATAATAATAAATAAATAAATAAATATACCAAACTCTTTAGACGTACGTAGAATGTACAATTATTATGAAGATAAAAAAAAGAAAAAAGATATGATGTTTTGCAGGTTAGACAAAGCAATATTATTATTTAATACAATAAATACTACAATCTTAATGAGGTTAAAAAAAGTTAAAGATTAATATGTTTCCGAGAAGTTTAAAAAAAATCACCTAGAAAACCTTCAGATTATTTACTAATATACTAGCAATATATTACGCAATATAGATATTGCCACATTCTTGCGGAGCGTGCTCATTAACGGCTTATCGCAGTATGATAGCGATGGGGTCACAAGGGCATAAACGTAATTAGACGACGAATATGTGTTTCTATATATTTCTTAGCTTATCTATCTATTATAAAACTGAATATTTTTTTTATTGTGATGTAAACATGAAAAAATCAAACATTAATTTACATTAAAATATATGTATAAAATATTATGTTTCCAGCTAAAATATAATTAGACAATAGACAATAAGGAAATAGTGATGTCGTATCGAGACTCCGTGATTGTCTTGTATTAGTTTAAATTAGAGTTAAAACTGAGCATCGAACTAAAATACCCTAAATAAAATAAATAATAGTTACTGTATCTATGGCTTTACATTAGTCCATTTCAGGATCTAACTATACAAGAATTTCTTTGTTGTGATGAAATCAGAGTATTGTAATATTCATAAAGTACCCTAGGGCCTGCATACTGCATTATTTGAAAACAATATTCAAATATGTATACAATAATGGCATAGAGGACATTAAATCTGAATAAGCCAAACAGATATTAATATTAAACAATGCGAGCATTCGCGGATATTGTAGAGGGTTGTCTAAAAAGATAATCCATTGTTTTAAGATAATAGAATAATAATTAAGATATGATTTTTTAAAGGAATTTTATGATAATTATTCGATCACAAATTTGTCAGGTATTGTTTGAATAATTTTATATTTGTTACATTATTCTATACTCATAATAATATTCTTTTTTCAGAGTATAAAACAAGAACTGACAATTAAATCTTTTACCAATCATTTACAGCAGGTATGAATAATATTATAAATTGGGTGTACTATGAAATAAAAAATATTTCTTCCTTATGTTACTTCACTCCTTAATGTCTATTAATAGCCATATTAGCAACCCTATAATCATTTCTCCGCCTATTCCGGAAAACGTTTTAGTAATGAATAAACGATAGTCATTATAAGCTTGTTTTGGTCTCGCTACAGTTCATTAATTTTACTTACATTTTGTATAATCAGTTACAAAAATAATAGAATATGTCATTATTATAATATAATAAATCTAAAACTTCGATATGCTTAAAAGTCATCGAAAGTTATTACAGTGATTTTCGGATATATAAACAAAAAGTTGAATTAAAAATTTAAAAACCCCTGATACAAAAAGATCTCTAAAAAGATTAAAAATAATATTATTATTTACTTATTGAAGTCATTGCGTCGGGGGACTGCTTAGTAAAGGATGAAAATAAAATGCAAGCAAGTTACCAAGGCAAATTACGATATCGAATCGTATAGTCTAAATCCTTAATGACTTCGTAAAATACATACCATCGTCAACAGACGTACAACGGTCGCCCGACGCGACGCAATGACTTCAATAAGTACATAATAATATTATTTTTATTATTTTTAGAGGTCTCTTTGTATCGGGGCTTTTTTATTTTTTTTTCTGCTTCTTAAAGTTATGTTACTGGTTTCTTAATTGTACTAAATGAACATACAGACTCATAAATTTTCAGTTGTTTAAGTATTTCTATTAATCTATCCTAATATTATAAAGAGAAAGGATTTGTTTGTTTATTTGAATTAAATAGGCTCCGAAACTAATGGACCGATTTAAAAAAAATGCATTATCCCTTATGGACATAGGCTATATTTTATAGCTTTAAGCCTTATCCCTGATGAACATTGGCTATATTTTATAATCATCATCATCATCACTAATATTATAAAGAGGAAAGATTTGATTGTTTGTTTGAATTGAATGGGCTCCGAAACTAATGGACCGATTTAATAAAATATTTTACCTTTCGAATCCTACATTATCCCTCTAATGTACAAAGGTTATATATATACGAATATATATATATATATATATATATATATATATATATATATATATATATATATATATATATATATATATATATAAACATCAGAACAAAAACATTTAGAGTTAAAATGATTTACAGTCACTAATAACACTATGATGAAGGGATTTTTATTATCACTAGCTGTTGCCCGTGATTCTTTATGACTACGATCATAAGCCATATAAATATAAATTTTAAAGTCTAAGTGGACGCAGTCACGGGCAATAGCTATCCCTATTAAAGTACTTTACCGGAGTAAGCAAGTGTAAAAACTTTTGGCCTTCATAACAGGGGTTTTTATCCTATATAGCGCGGGCAAAGCCGCTGGGAATAGCTAATTATTGCATAAGAACCTCTCCCCGCACGAATAAAACGTCAATATCTTGGAGACGACTGTTTCTATTTGGACCAAACATGGATAAAACCATCTCGACGAGCATAGCTTTCGATTAAAAAAAATTGCATTCAAATGCGTCCACGTGATTGGCTGCAAACAGCTAATTATTGCATAAGAATTGCATGAATAAAATGCAATATCTTGAAGATGACTATTTCTATTTCAATCAAACATAAATAAGAACCATCTCGAAAAGCAAAGCTTTCGATTAAAAAAAAAACGCATTCAAAGCCATCCACGCGTTTGGCCGACAATTTGCCACAGACAGATACACAGATCGACAGGTCAAACTTATAACATCCCTCTTTTTAGTCGCGGGTTAAAAAATGTACATAGTTGAACACACTGCAATTTTTTTTCGTGAGGATAACCTATGTTAAAAATCGACTGTTGAAATGTTGGGCTTTGTTAAGTTTATTGGATTTTAAATAACATGTCTAACATATTTATTGCTTAGGATTGTAATTATTTGTTTAGAAGTATAATTGAAATACCTAGGATCATCTTGTGTATACGTATCTTAGTATTGTTCTCCGTTATCAAGTGTGTTATCTCAAACGCTTCGGAATGCCAGAACATTTCTCAGCTCTCCTAGTTAATATCTTTGCTGTAAAAGAATATTACTCTATTATCGTTTGAAGTATTGAAGATTTTTACTATACAATTCTAGATTATTAAAATTAAATTTAAAAAAACCCGATGTAAAGGATAAAAAGGATTATAATAATATTATTATGTACCTACTTATTGAAGTCGTTGCTTTAGGGGACCGTTGTACGTACGTTGTCGATGGTGTCTATTTTAAGCAGTTTTCGGAGCTAATGAGACTATAAGATTTGTCATTGTTATTTCGTTATTTCCTTTACTTGCATTTTGATATATTCCTTTATTCCCCGAGGCTTTATTTCACTTTTTTAGATGTCTTTTAACATCAGAGGTGTAGGTACTATTTTTTTTTCTTTTGCTTTTTAAAGTACTGTTACTGGATTTATATTCTACAAAAGGACACTACAAACACAAAAATTTTAGGCATTTCTTATTATATACTTATAACACCCCTATTTTTTAATCCTGTGTTAAAAGTTGACATTGATATTTAAATATTCACTATAATAAAACTGAAAACTAAAAACAGAAAAATATTATCTTTAGCAACTATAATATATCTGTCAGTATCAACGATATATAAAAAATATGCCTATATAGTTGTACCTCACAGGTGACAAATTTCATTTGTGTCATATTGAATGAGTAGTTCTTAGCTGGTTATTTTAGATTTTATTACAGACATTGTTGACAAAAAGTACAGTAGAAAAAAATGTATGGAAGGACATACTACGCCCACGCAAATATATCAACACCTGTCTTAAGAAATGAGTGTTATGTCCAATTATTATGATATCCATACCTCATGAGAATCACGGATTTATGAAAAAATCTTGAAAGCCAGTTAGGTTAAATATTGTCTCTTATTAAAAAAAAACTTATATGATACTCATAGATGCTTCCTTAAAATCAGTTATTCTTATGTTTGCACACAACATAAATCAAATTTAGTAAGAAAAATATTCATAGCAATTAAATATTTATAAATCTTTTAATACTGTTTTATTACAAAAAAGTATCAATAATCATACTCGTATAAAAACTAATAAGCATTTTATATCCTTTTACCCACCGTAAATTAAATGCTTTGACATCTTAATACGTAGGTCAAAAATAAAAATGTTTTTCTGTTTTAATGAATAAGAAATTTAACATTCTGATGACCCAATGACGATTTAAACACTAATTGTGCATTGATTAGGACTACGACATACAGACATAAATTATTAGCAAAACAATAAATCATACCATAGTATGTGGTTATAAATAAAACAAAAATGTGTATTCATTAAAATAAACAAGCGGAATTATTACATACGTAACTATAAAATGTAAGATAAAATATAAAGAACAAAGCAATTTGAAAGGATGTAAAGCTCCGCTGTCCCTCTGATAAATATATGTTCTCTGGTGTGATGTATTAAATAAGTCGAAACCGCACAAGTTTTTATTTCTTCCTTTAGTGTTTTTCTTTTGAATCCACTAACAATTATGATAAATGCAGATAATATAATATTGCATTTTATATTTCTACATATTTTATTAAATATTATGTGCATTCTTAGTATTTAAGGTGAAAAATGACATAAGTATTTTGTCCTTTTATTCGCCATATTTTTCTTCTCCATTTATTAATATGTAATATTATTTTTCACATTGCTTCAAGTGGTTATGTCTTATAAGCAAGCAATGGTGTATGTATTATACGTTCTAAGGAATTGTAACGATCGCATTTGAGATGCTTATATTATATACAGCCACAATATTCGTAGGATATAAGAAAATGTTCGAAACACTAAGACTTCATGAAAACTGAGCATGGTACTGATGTTATCGTATAAGATTAAATGATTAGAAATTCTTAACTTGAAGAGGTGTATGCCCGACAATATCTCGAATATCATACTAAAAACGACTCAAAGTTATAAGAAGACAAAAGTGGAAAACCAGTAACAAAAAAATGCACTTGCTGTACATTTTATTTTATTTACAAGATTTATTGGAGAGGCTAATTAATGCACGGTGAAGAAAAAGCAACAAAGTTATTTGCCGGAATCGTCATGAAAAAATGATTAATATACAACAAAATATATCTATTATGATAATCACAATTTAAATAATTTCTTTCTTTCTTTTTTTCTTTCTAATTTAACATTAAAAATATATATATTTTAGGCTTTGATTAAATAAGAAGTAATGTAAATATTTTTAATTAAAGAATTTATTATCGAGAGCCAAATTGCGGGCCATGGAGGAGGAGACGGAGAAGGCAGAATTCGAGACCTCCGGGCTCGTTCCACACGACTTCCGTCCCGAATGCGCAGCACCTGCTAGTGGTTGCGTATAAAAATGCAACCTCTATAACAAAGGTTTGCAGGAAGAGCCGTTACCTTAAGGGCACAATGGCTCTAAAGGAGGCTTGACATAGACTTCTTGAGGTTGTTGAGGTTCTGGCCAGAAAGGGGGAACTTCAACAAAAGTGACGAATTCGGGCGGACAACGCCCGTCTTTGTCACGAGGTGTCCATGATCAGGGAGGAAATGGTCAAGGTTAACAAAGACTTTGGCGATCTCAAGGACTCTATTGGTCGTTCGGCACTCTAGGAGTTAAAGCGCTGCATATTGTTCTTTGTGGGAGTTCTAATTAACTCCCGCTTTGAACGACTTGAAGAGCGCCTCCTCCCTGCGCGAAGTCTCCGTCCTATTCACGCGGCGGTTAGGAGAAAGCAGTCGGCCGCAGTCGCGGTGAGAGGGGGGTGACCTCTCTTACACAATAGGCCTACGTGGAGAGGGTGTCCCTAAGTTAATCGAGGCTCCTAATTTATGTCCTACGCTCTTATATATATTTATCTATTCAAATCACTTTTTAATGTACGTACAATGTATACCTCAATACAAAATAGCATATATGTTGCTTTCATATTTTATTCATATTTTGTTAAAAGAAGATTGTTTGAGTCTTGCAGCATAATATCATTTTGTAATAGTGTATTGATATTCTATCCATCCCTTGTAAACAAATAGCCATTTCTGGCAATGTATATTTCTTTATTTTATAAATAATCTATACTAATATTATAAAGCTGAAGAGTTTGTTTGTTTGAACGCACTAATCTCTGGGACTACTGGCCCGAATTGATAAATTATTTTTGTGTTGAATATTCCGTTTATTGAGAAAGGCTATAGGGTATATATATCATCGCTGTGACTAGTAGAAGTTAAGCAGCAATGAAAAATGCTGCCAATTTAATATAATCTAATAGGTTCTGACTGACTTAGTTATACCATACAGAGTCTAAACCGCAGGTCGTAGAGATAGTAAAATTGAAGGATACATTTGTTTTTCTATGTAGTGGTATACTAAGAAAAGAATTTTAAATGCCACCCTTAAGGGTTTTAAATATCAATTTTGTATGGAACTCGGCGGCAACACTAAAAACCACGCGGACGAAGTCGCGAGCGACCCCTAGTTGTAGATATAACTTATCTTGTCCTAAGATAACAATACAAAAAAAAGATACAAGTAAAAATATCTCGTATAAAAGAATAAATCAGGTCAGGTTTGAAGTAACAGTGTATTTAGTAAAATCACTTATTTAGTAAAATACACTGTCACTTAATTTTCATTTATTCATTAATTTTAACACTTGTGACCTGTTAAGAGCATTTCCGGTAGGTAACTAATGACCGTATCAAGGACAATAGATAGGAGGAGGAGTTAGGAGTATAACATAAATAAATTACCATAATTATAATATTTCTGTAAATCATTGTGTTTATAAAATAATGCAGTTCGTATAATTGTAAAAAAAAAGAAAATCAATTCAACTATGCAATGATTTCGCAATTGAAAAGTAATTGTATGTTTATGGGATAAATTTATCTTTGTGAAATGTAATTTAATTTGTTTACAAAGAACTGGTTATTCTATAATAAATATATATTATTTTTATAAATTAAAATAGTTAAGCTCAACGTGCGTAACACTAAAATATGTTATTTTTCTAGGGGACTTTAACATTTAGATATAAATATACAATAAACTCTTAAAAAAATTCTACAAGAATATAACGTTATAATATGCATCAACATGACGATCTTAAATACATAACATTGTTACTAACCTTAAAAAAACTTAAAGCTTTTGAAAGAATCTCGTCTTTATTTCCTTTGGAAACCCTTTTCATAAAATTGTAAAATCTTTAAAAATGTTGCTGTTTTGATCGCAGAGTTTTGAAGCAGAATATAATGTTAACTTAACTTTTAACAATTTTCACGAAATATTTTGTTTGTTCGTTTTGCTTTGTTTTACTATATTATGAAATTTAAAATAAAATCGGAATTTCAAAACTAAAATAGATAACAAAGGAAAAATCTTGCAATTAAAAAAATGATTTGGATGTTATAGATAATATAGACGTTATTCGCTATGATTCCTTATAAATAACGTGTGACGTCACATGCCATGATGTAGAATTGAAAAAAATCTATATGGTAAGTTATTTATATGCAGTTTTTCATTTCATATCACATGTTTCATTCGTAAAGTACCATTTTTAAAAATGTTTTTTTTAATTTCCAATGTTGGTTTCAAATAGTTTTTTTTCAAATAATTTTTTATTCAAAATCAAATCATATTTTTTTTTCAAATTAAATTTTTCATATTATATTGAACAATTATTTTCTTATTAAATCAATATTTTTCACCAAGAAAAATCTTTGGGCAAGATACCAAGAAGAGTTGGACTATCTCCAAGTCACACAAGTCTGTTGAACCACATATACTCACTTGTACGAGCTTATAACAACGGACTTAATCCGCTAATATTGCCCTTATTAGTCTAGAGTTTATTTAGTGTACAGAAGTATTACATAATTAGAAAATCATTAGAAAAAAAAAATATTTACTATAATTTTGATTATGACCATTATATATTAATTATTATTAAAAAAATCTTCATTCTTCTTTATTATACTATGTTTTATGAAAATTTTGACAAAAACGCAACTAGATCGACATAGAATAAAACATACAAAAAAAAGCAAAAAGAGACAAAATGTAAAATAAGTGCGTTAAGTAAATAAGTTACAGACTTAATTCTTTATCTATATACACCAATATGGTACAACTAAAGATAAGCATCAGCAGTTTCAGTATCATCACAATATATTAAAGAACTTTAATAATTAAATTGTTTGATTTAAATGTGCATTTTTTGTGTTACCTTTTTATCAAATATTTTTTATCAGTTACTATAATAAGTACTAAGTACCTATTACAATTTAGTATGTACCTAATATTTATAATAGTTAAGCCAAAATCTAGAAACCAACAGAGTGATCAAGGGATATTCTTTGTTTTTTTTTCATTTTCCATTTTACTCCATCATCACAATTTGAATTGGTAATAAAAGAACCACCTTAGGAGTATACTCTTATGTATAATTAACTAGAATTAAAAGGTTGAATACTTGTCAGAAAAATCAGTTAAATTATATAAAAAATGCACAGTTCCACATAGACTATTTATCTTTTAGGTCCTAAGGTAGAAAAATGGAATTTACTTAGCAACATTATTAAAATGTTGAATGATAATCAATTATACGACTTGTGTAAAATGTCTCTATTTTTTCGCAACCATTTTTAAATCTCAGCAAATTTGTTTTTTTTTCTCTTCATGTTAAAGTTATCGCGTATGTTATACCAGAATATATAATTCACTGTACAGATCAAAGATAAATAAAAGTGTCAAGAATTTCATTATCTCAAAATCTTCCTAGACATAAAGAGTAAGCTTTTAAGTTTGCCATTAATAATTGTTAAAAAGCTTTTCTTCAGAAGCGTCATTTATAATATATTTTATTTTCTTAAGTAACTTTAAGTAAAAGCTAGGATATAGTACAGTATATTTCTAAAATAATCCTAAAAGAGACATAATATACATATAAAAGATAAAAGATAAAACTTTATGTATCAGAGCGTTCATATTACAACTACCTAAATTCTAATTAAATAGTCTCGACAACCATTTTGTCTGACAAATCAATTACATATGGAATCCCAAAATTAATCAAGACGATCAAAATGATTTATGCCAAGAGTATATATAATACATGCTCCTATTCTTACCGCTTTGGGAAAATATAATATTATTATTGTTTAATTTAACTTAAAAGAGTTAAATTGCATCACTTAGCTGTAAACATACAATTATTTAAAAGTATATGCCATTGGCATATACTAGTTATCATGACCCTTATCTGTATATTTTACAGCACTATATATTTTATATGACTGTAAAGTAGCTATCTATTATTATTATTATTATTATCATTTTTTCCATATCTATCTTTTTATTTACATTTATATATGTAACATAAAAAACTACATTATAAATATGAATATAAAAAATAGTATTCTGCCGACGTGGGCCTTACGACCAGTCCGTCAGTGGTTAGGGCGACAGCGAAAGAAACTTCCTAACAATGCGTGCCGTACCCAAAACTGCTGTCCTTTTTATCCGATCCTTGATCCAGTTGTTTAGTGAGAGCCTCTTGAGATGATGATCGAGACTTTTCGCTATAAGACCATTTTCGGAAACTACCATCGGGATAATTATTGTTGAGTCAACATCCCACATGTCGGTAATCTCGTGAGCTAAGTCCAAGTATTTTGATAGTTTGTCCTTTTCAGCTTTCACAAGATTAGCGTCATACGGGAGGCTGATATCAACAAGAAATGCCCGGCGCTCTAACCGATTCACCAGCACGATATCAGGCTTATTGGCTACAATAGTTCTGTCCGTGATGATAGTTCGGTCCCAATAGAGCTTAGCATGACCGTTTTCCAAAACTGGCTCCGGTGTGTACTTATAATATGGCACTTCAAAAGATACAAGACCGAATCCAAGAGCAAGTTGTTGGTGAATAATCTTGGCTACTTGGTGGTGCTGTGCAAATACTCTCCATTGACAAGATGAAAACAATCGGCAATAACATGTCTAATGGATTCTCCAGGTTAGTGGCACGCACGATATATATCAACAGTACCATTCTTTATTATGTATTTCCAATAGTTGTTCGTCTTGACAACTTCGTCAGCAATTGCACAAGCAAAACCTTCGGTTTCACCAAATAGATCACCAAATTGTAGCCAAGCCACGGACTCCAGAAGATCTACATCGGGCACATAGAGTGCCTGGTGGAACCGTCCGTGAAGCTCCTTACTCTTCCATATACTTATACGGTCGTCAGTGCTAAGTACTACCGGTTTATGCCAGTAATCTTTGGATAAGGAGAGCGATGCATTCCACACTTAGCATGAAGGAAATATTCTCTAAGATTGCATACCTCACGGTTGTGTAAGTTTTTGACATTAAGGAAGCCAGGACCCCCACACTGCCGTGGAATATACAATCTCATCACTGATGAGCGCGGATGATGCATGCGATACATTGTCAGTAGTTTTCGGGCCTTTCGGTCCAGGGCATCTAATTTAGTCTGAGTCCACCTTAATGTATCAAAAGTATACATCAGCAGGGGCATAATCCAACTGTTGAATGCACGCTCTGTGTTACCTCCTGATAAAAGACTTTTTAGGACTTTTGTCAAGCGGTTAAAGAAACGTTCCTTCACTAGCTGTTTAATGGCCCCACTTTGTATGCCTAAGCATTCCGACATACCAAGGTATTTGTAGGATTCGGTTTTGGAGAGGGATCTGAGTGACAGTGTCTCCGAGAGTTGTAAATATTCAACAAACAATACAAAATTAAACAATACAAAAAACATTTTTCTACACCAAACTCCAGGATGGAGTTGAGAGAGAATGAGATGAAATGAGAGAGAATGTCATTACTAAACGTTTGCGTAACGTTTAATAACGATACCAGATCTGCTTTATTTGGTGCAAATAATTTGAGATCGTCCATCTACAAAAGATGAGAAATGATCTCACTCCTTCTGCAAAAGCGAAATCCCAGTTTTGATTACTTTATTTAATAATTGAGTATAACATCTAGGTAATATTAGAATAAATATTATTTTATAACAAAATATTCTATAAAGGTAATGCATCTCACTTTTACCATACCTAATATTAACTTATCGGTAAAAGATATGAAATTATAAGATAATGTAAACCTAACTCTACTTACATATCACTATTATTTCAAATTTATTAAAAGTAACAATCCATCTCTAAACAGATTTCTTGATACTAATCTGTAGTAGCACATTAGTAAGTAGCGTCATCCGGCCTCTTTATATTTTGAGACTAAAATCTTTTACTTATTAATTACTTAGTGTGTTAGAGTAATAACAAATTAAGATTCAGAACTAAATAGATACAATTTTAAGTTTGTAAATAGTTCTTTACTTTAAGTTAATAGCTTTGGCAATACAAATAGCTTGAGAATGAATTTATATAAAACGAAATTTTCCGGGCAGAAACAAATGGATTTCCAATCCTTTAATGAAACGATAGCAAAGAGATAAGATGATGAAGCAATTCCGCTGAAGCAAACACTAAAATTATCTATCTACCTTTATGTTGAAAAAGGAAATATTGTTACAATGAAAATTAAAACTTACTTACTAATAAAAAATAAACTGACTTTAATTATAAAAAGTAAAAGAAATAGTCAAATTTGTTTATTCTTATAAAATAGTAGCTGTATATAAAATTTTAATAACAACATTGCGTTTGCGTAAAGAATCTGAGAATACAATTCATAAAATAAAATATGCATTAAACTATTTACTTTGCTTTACTTACCAATACTTTGATTTAATGAAATAATTGATTTTTATTTTTTTCTTAACAAAGTGTTTTGAAGTGTTTGCTAACTTTAAGACCGGCAGTATCAGGTGCTATTTTGGTTGAAATACTATATAATATATCTTTTAATTACAATGACGTACAGTGACATCGTTTTTTTTTTACTCGTAATGGTTTTTTTTATTCGTAATCCGAACTAAGTCTTCAACCCTTGTACGTTAGAAGGGAATACCTTGCTGGTTAATTTTGGTTTAAATATATTATTACCCTAGCTCAAAATGCTCTTTACAAATTATCAAAACGAAATTATGTACGCTTATCAAAATAATAGGTGGAAACGTAGAAACAAACCTCCATGGTGGGAAAGGTGCAGTCTGCAAAATGGGTAGAGTGCGACCAAATTGAAGATGTTTACCACAAACTTATGGAATGTGAGCGGGTCGAACGGGAAAGGCGAGACTTTATAACGATTAAGGATATAAATTTACTGAATGTAGGTATAATTAATGTAAATTTAAGTCATCCATTCTCGGCTGAAGCAAAAATGTTATATATAATTTATAATTTAGCATGTAAGTGAAGGTGATTTTAAGATGTTTCTATTGGGGTGTCATCATCAAATATTGAACAAACCCCCTTTATTATTTAATGAATAAAAAAAAGTATAAGTCTATCCTGTTGGCATTGGCCCCTAAAATAACATCAGTGATACATTTGTGAATATTAATAATTAGTAAGAAAATAAAATTAAATACTATAGTTGAACATTTTAAAATTCTTAAAGTATTATTAAAAATCATATAACTAAACAAAAAACAAAACTAATCGAATAAAATATACTTACTTCCATTTTGTAAGTGTTAAAAAATATGTATCAAGATCATAAATTACATACCTAGTGGTTATTTTATCCGATATTTGTGATTTCAACAGGTAATTTTAGGTGCCCTAATCATAATTGTTAATTAGGACAGTTGATTTATTGTTGACAAGAAACGTTTATATTAGTATGATTTATGATATTCCCTTTGCATTTAATCCGGAGTCATATCACATGTTGACTATGTAAACATATTATGTAAATAATAGTATAGTGTATCCGTAACCTATAAGTCATATTTATAAGGTTTGCAGCCTTTTTTAAAAAATATATTTTATTGTAAAAATACTTAAAAGAAATATAATAAAGAAACCAGAAACATAACTTTAAAAATCATTAGAAAGTCAATAAATTATTAAAAAAAAAAAACCTTATACAAAAAGACCTCTAAAAAGGATAAAAATAATATTGTTGAGAAAGGTAATTTACCATATTAACGTTATTGTTGAACATATAGCACCGTTCCGAACGTGTTGTAAATTCTTATTCACTAAACCGGTGGCAGTATTCGGGATGTTTTCTGTTGAATTAACGTATACATTTGTAGATAATATAGATAACATAAAGATGATAAGAGGATATGAAATTATTGGTGATAGAGTTTTTACATAGGAAAACCGAAGGGAAAGCAGATAGAGTTTATAAATATAAATTGAGTTTAGAGTTTAAAATATAAACTCTATGTGCTTTTCCTTCAGTTTTTCTATTAGCATCTTGTGATTCGACTTATGATATACCAGCAGCCAAATCATGCCAAATTATCATTCGCAAGAAGTTTGATAGTGATTTAACGACGAATAAAATTTAATTAAATAATAAGCGTTCATTTAATTATATGTATCCTTAAAGTAATGTTAGTTAAGTTCCAAAACTCTTTTCATTTTAAATAAATCTTTTTTGAAGCAAATGTATTCCCTGAAGACCAAAATATAAAGTAATACGGTTTTTGCGACACAACCACATGAATTCTGAGATATCGACTGGCATTCTGTTGACTATTGTCTCTGTTGCAGTAAACTTATAGATATATCCGGTCACACATGAAATTAAAGATATTCACATCTCTGCCTCACCATGTTCTAACTGTTTGAAGCAAGCATAAAATTTGTATATTTATTTAATTAATAGCTAAAAATATATTGTATGCGAGTTTCATCATTTTCGTTTAATTTTTTACTGACCAACCGGGTAGATATTCTACTCCTTAATTACCTCTAATTTTTGTATTTCTTTTTCTCTAATATTTTTAGTTTAAGTGTTCAAAAAGTAAAATAAATATTACATCATTTTTATCTAGCCGTGATTAAAAATAATTTATAGATTTGAAATATCTTCTAATTTTAAAAGTTATACGTTAACAACCCTTTTAATCGAAATGCAACCTTCGTTCAACTGTAGAGCAATTTACAGCGACTGAGTATTTCGTTTGCACCAAATAGTATACTTTACGGCTTTTTAACTTCCACTTATCATGGCAGTTGCGACTTATAACATTTACACACACAATATATTATATGAAAATAATTTAAACACTACTTCACTTGAATATTATACTTTATTTATTGTTGACTCTATCCAAAATTTAGAAAGACTTATCTAGTGACTTTTGGATATTAACATTTCAAATAAATTATTAAAAAAAAAACATTTTATTGAATTTTTAATTCTGATAGAATTTACCGTAGAGATCGTAGAATAAGTAGAGTAGTATAATTTATACCTAATAGCCCTATCTTCTGTTAATAGCCTCATATAATGAAGTCAGTAATATTCCAACCTGTTTTACAATAAAATTAGATATAACATAGTAAGGGAAAATTACTCAACATCTCTCAAACACCGCTAAATTTAGGTGAACGTAAGTGCCTTTCTCTATCCATCGGTGGAGTACAAATGACCTACTAATCACCTTCTCAATCACTGAGTTCTCCATATAAACTTTGATGAATTGATTCCTAACAAACTTAATTTTTAACAACCAGTTAGTATGTTCTATTATAAAGAGGAATCGAATTTACAGAATTAAAACTTATGTTTTATTATATATATACCATAATTCCAAATTTTATTATTTTAGTTAAAAGTACTATTTCACTCGTTATTTACACGGTAAGTAATATTGGTTTAAAATAGATGAAATAATAAATATTGGTTTTATATACGAGATGATTGACTTTTTATATAAAATTAAACTGTTATTATGTATTTAAAAAAAGTGTGGGAACTTTATCAGAATCGTAATCTGTGCAAATGATGTGACATTTCAAATTATAAGGGTGTTATAGCTTTGACCTGTGTATCTCTATATCTGACCGCTAAAAAAAATAACAAAATGGAATGCAAGTAAATTACCAAGGCAAATAACGAAATAACGATATTAAGCCATATAGTCTAAGTCTTCATAAATTAGTTCCGAAAACTTAGTAAAATAGACACCATATACATTTTTGCATGCATTTGCATTTTTATTCTCTTTAGGGGTCTTCTTGTATCCGGGGTTTTTAATTTTTTTTTTTTTATTGTGTACTGATTTTTGATTATAATAATTGCTATTTTATGCGTTACGTCATTTTTCATTTTTATTTCATTATCTAATATTTCATATATATATATATATATATATATATATATATATATATATATATATATATATATATATATATATATATATATATATATATATATATATATATAATTTGATATCAATAAACTGGCATTCTGGCAGTGATATACACCGCAATTTAGTTCCAAACTAAACAATTCTTGTACGTTCTGATATCAGGCAATGTAGGTATGTATTATTGGTAGGTATATATTGTCGGGTACCTACATAATAAATATAAATTCCTTGTGTATGTAAACGAATAATTTATACATATACATATTTTTTTGGATATACATTTTTATTTAACATATAAACAACATAATATCCAATTAGAATACAATTCATTTTCTTCTCTTCATTTTCAACTTTGTCCCAGTTGAGTAATATCATTATTCAGATATGTAGGCCAGCTAATGCATACACACTGCTAATCTTACGGCAAAGTGCAAATACCAAAGTGAATAGCTAACGTAACTCTTAATGTTTAATAACAGACACTTTCAACCTTGTATCGCAAAGGTTTCATTCGTGCCATTTTAAGCTAAGTTGAAGGAGAAGTCATCTTCATCTTCTATCTCAGTGACCTAGACTTGAATAAATAAACGGATTGTTAGCCTCATAAATCGTTTTTTATTACCACAAGCATATTCTATTGTTCATAAAATAAAAAAAATGTTAAAAAAATAAATAATAATAAATAAAAATAAAATTATATATATGAGTCAAAATTATAAAATATATATGTATGTTTTTTTTTTAACTTAGCATTGTAAATATACATACACCAGTACTGTATATGTTTCGTTAATAAGTAAACGATCGTTGTTTACTTATCATAATAATAAGTTTACCGCAAGTAACAAATTCATTCATATAGTTGTATCTGGCAGCTGATGAAATTCATTTATGCTCTACTAAATAGAGTCATTCAACTAAACAATGAGACGAGTTGACATTCTGAAATTAAGCAACTAACCACGCTTAGTGAACTGTCATAATTGCAGACATTATATGGTGCAGGCACAAAAACAAATACATATAATAATAATATGTATATATATATATATATATACATATATACACTCACACACACTTATATATATTTGTCGGAGATCGGAGGTATATTGGTGGCTTGTTCGGTATTGATGGAGTCTTCTGGAACAGGATCCGAAGCGTAGGTCTCAGGCAATTAAACCACACAGACACAATATGACAATTACTTGTATTAAATGTAGGTAATCACAAATTACTTAGTAGGTATACAATTATCAGAGTTTCATGAACCACCGGTCCCGTTTGGGGGGTCCGTTCTGTAAGGCTCACACTAATCACCTCTCGTCTCGATGCTCTCGGATATTTAAAATGTCTCCGGTGCCCCTCCAAACGATTCCGATCACGTGACTCAATACGTCACGGCGTTCACACCCCACTGTTACAATGATATCAATTGAGTTATTAATTATCGTTAAATTATCGTGATCTGCGACATATATTTATATATATATATATATATATATATATATATATATATATATATATATATATATATATATATATATATATATATATATATATAAATATATGTCGCAGATCACGATAATTTAACGATAATTAATAACTCAATTGATATCATTGTAACAGTGGGGTGTGAACGCCGTGACGTATTGAGTCACGTGATCGGAATCGTTTGGAGGGGCACCGGAGACATTTTAAATATCCGAGAGCATCGAGACGAGAGGTGATTAGTGTGAGCCTTACAGAACGGACCCCCCAAACGGGACCGGTGGTTCATGAAACTCTGATAATTGTATACCTACTAAGTAATTTGTGATTACCTACATTTAATACAAGTAATTGTCATATTGTGTCTGTGTGGTTTAATTGCCTGAGACCTACGCTTCGGATCCTGTTCCAGAAGACTCCATCAATACCGAACAAGCCACCAATATACCTCCGATCTCCGACAAATATATATAAGTGTGTGTGAGTGTATATATGTATATATATATATATATATATACATATTATTATTATATGTATTTGTTTTTGTGCCTGCACCATATAATGTCTGCAATTATGACAGTTCACTAAGCGTGGTTAGTTGCTTAATTTCAGAATGTCAACTCGTCTCATTGTTTAGTTGAATGACTCTATTTAGTAGAGCATAAATGAATTTCATCAGCTGCCAGATACAACTATATGAATGAATTTGTTACTTGCGGTAAACTTATTATTATGATAAGTAAACAACGATCGTTTACTTATTAACGAAACATATACAGTACTGGTGTATGTATATTTACAATGCTAAGTTAAAAAAAAAACATACATATATATTTTATAATTTTGACTCATATATATAATTTTATTTTTATTTATTATTATTTATTTTTTTAACATTTTTTTTATTTTATGAACAATAGAATATGCTTGTGGTAATAAAAAACGATTTATGAGGCTAACAATCCGTTTATTTATTCAAGTCTAGGTCACTGAGATAGAAGATGAAGATGACTTCTCCTTCAACTTAGCTTAAAATGGCACGAATGAAACCTTTGCGATACAAGGTTGAAAGTGTCTGTTATTAAACATTAAGAGTTACGTTAGCTATTCACTTTGGTATTTGCACTTTGCCGTAAGATTAGCAGTGTGTATGCATTAGCTGGCCTACATATCTGAATAATGATATTACTCAACTGGGACAAAGTTGAAAATGAAGAGAAGAAAATGAATTGTATTCTAATTGGATATTATGTTGTTTATATGTTAAATAAAAATGTATATCCAAAAAAATATGTATATGTATAAATTATTCGTTTACATACACAAGGAATTTATATTTATTATGTAGGTACCCGACAATATATACCTACCAATAATACATACCTACATTGCCTGATATCAGAACGTACAAGAATTGTTTAGTTTGGAACTAAATTGCGGTGTATATCACTGCCAGAATGCCAGTTTATTGATATCAAATTATATATATATATATATATATATATATATATATATATATATATATATATATATATATATATATATATATATATGAAATATTAGATAATGAAATAAAAATGAAAAATGACGTAACGCATAAAATAGCAATTATTATAATCAAAAATCAGTACACAATAAAAAAAAAAAAATTAAAAACCCCGGATACAAGAAGACCCCTAAAGAGAATAAAAATGCAAATGCATGCAAAAATGTATATGGTGTCTATTTTACTAAGTTTTCGGAACTAATTTATGAAGACTTAGACTATATGGCTTAATATCGTTATTTCGTTATTTGCCTTGGTAATTTACTTGCATTCCATTTTGTTATTTTTTTTAGCGGTCAGATATAGAGATACACAGGTCAAAGCTATAACACCCTTATAATTTGAAATGTCACATCATTTGCACAGATTACGATTCTGATAAAGTTCCCACACTTTTTTTAAATACATAATAACAGTTTAATTTTATATAAAAAGTCAATCATCTCGTATATAAAACCAATATTTATTATTTCATCTATTTTAAACCAATATTACTTACCGTGTAAATAACGAGTGAAATAGTACTTTTAACTAAAATAATAAAATTTGGAATTATGGTATATATATAATAAAACATAAGTTTTAATTCTGTAAATTCGATTCCTCTTTATAATAGAACATACTAACTGGTTGTTAAAAATTAAGTTTGTTAGGAATCAATTCATCAAAGTTTATATGGAGAACTCAGTGATTGAGAAGGTGATTAGTAGGTCATTTGTACTCCACCGATGGATAGAGAAAGGCACTTACGTTCACCTAAATTTAGCGGTGTTTGAGAGATGTTGAGTAATTTTCCCTTACTATGTTATATCTAATTTTATTGTAAAACAGGTTGGAATATTACTGACTTCATTATATGAGGCTATTAACAGAAGATAGGGCTATTAGGTATAAATTATACTACTCTACTTATTCTACGATCTCTACGGTAAATTCTATCAGAATTAAAAATTCAATAAAATGTTTTTTTTTTAATAATTTATTTGAAATGTTAATATCCAAAAGTCACTAGATAAGTCTTTCTAAATTTTGGATAGAGTCAACAATAAATAAAGTATAATATTCAAGTGAAGTAGTGTTTAAATTATTTTCATATAATATATTGTGTGTGTAAATGTTATAAGTCGCAACTGCCATGATAAGTGGAAGTTAAAAAGCCGTAAAGTATACTATTTGGTGCAAACGAAATACTCAGTCGCTGTAAATTGCTCTACAGTTGAACGAAGGTTGCATTTCGATTAAAAGGGTTGTTAACGTATAACTTTTAAAATTAGAAGATATTTCAAATCTATAAATTATTTTTAATCACGGCTAGATAAAAATGATGTAATATTTATTTTACTTTTTGAACACTTAAACTAAAAATATTAGAGAAAAAGAAATACAAAAATTAGAGGTAATTAAGGAGTAGAATATCTACCCGGTTGGTCAGTAAAAAATTAAACGAAAATGATGAAACTCGCATACAATATATTTTTAGCTATTAATTAAATAAATATACAAATTTTATGCTTGCTTCAAACAGTTAGAACATGGTGAGGCAGAGATGTGAATATCTTTAATTTCATGTGTGACCGGATATATCTATAAGTTTACTGCAACAGAGACAATAGTCAACAGAATGCCAGTCGATATCTCAGAATTCATGTGGTTGTGTCGCAAAAACCGTATTACTTTATATTTTGGTCTTCAGGGAATACATTTGCTTCAAAAAAGATTTATTTAAAATGAAAAGAGTTTTGGAACTTAACTAACATTACTTTAAGGATACATATAATTAAATGAACGCTTATTATTTAATTAAATTTTATTCGTCGTTAAATCACTATCAAACTTCTTGCGAATGATAATTTGGCATGATTTGGCTGCTGGTATATCATAAGTCGAATCACAAGATGCTAATAGAAAAACTGAAGGAAAAGCACATAGAGTTTATATTTTAAACTCTAAACTCAATTTATATTTATAAACTCTATCTGCTTTCCCTTCGGTTTTCCTATGTAAAAACTCTATCACCAATAATTTCATATCCTCTTATCATCTTTATGTTATCTATATTATCTACAAATGTATACGTTAATTCAACAGAAAACATCCCGAATACTGCCACCGGTTTAGTGAATAAGAATTTACAACACGTTCGGAACGGTGCTATATGTTCAACAATAACGTTAATATGGTAAATTACCTTTCTCAACAATATTATTTTTATCCTTTTTAGAGGTCTTTTTGTATAAGGTTTTTTTTTTTTAATAATTTATTGACTTTCTAATGATTTTTAAAGTTATGTTTCTGGTTTCTTTATTATATTTCTTTTAAGTATTTTTACAATAAAATATATTTTTTAAAAAAGGCTGCAAACCTTATAAATATGACTTATAGGTTACGGATACACTATACTATTATTTACATAATATGTTTACATAGTCAACATGTGATATGACTCCGGATTAAATGCAAAGGGAATATCATAAATCATACTAATATAAACGTTTCTTGTCAACAATAAATCAACTGTCCTAATTAACAATTATGATTAGGGCACCTAAAATTACCTGTTGAAATCACAAATATCGGATAAAATAACCACTAGGTATGTAATTTATGATCTTGATACATATTTTTTAACACTTACAAAATGGAAGTAAGTATATTTTATTCGATTAGTTTTGTTTTTTGTTTAGTTATATGATTTTTAATAATACTTTAAGAATTTTAAAATGTTCAACTATAGTATTTAATTTTATTTTCTTACTAATTATTAATATTCACAAATGTATCACTGATGTTATTTTAGGGGCCAATGCCAACAGGATAGACTTATACTTTTTTTTATTCATTAAATAATAAAGGGGGTTTGTTCAATATTTGATGATGACACCCCAATAGAAACATCTTAAAATCACCTTCACTTACATGCTAAATTATAAATTATATATAACATTTTTGCTTCAGCCGAGAATGGATGACTTAAATTTACATTAATTATACCTACATTCAGTAAATTTATATCCTTAATCGTTATAAAGTCTCGCCTTTCCCGTTCGACCCGCTCACATTCCATAAGTTTGTGGTAAACATCTTCAATTTGGTCGCACTCTACCCATTTTGCAGACTGCACCTTTCCCACCATGGAGGTTTGTTTCTACGTTTCCACCTATTATTTTGATAAGCGTACATAATTTCGTTTTGATAATTTGTAAAGAGCATTTTGAGCTAGGGTAATAATATATTTAAACCAAAATTAACCAGCAAGGTATTCCCTTCTAACGTACAAGGGTTGAAGACTTAGTTCGGATTACGAATAAAAAAAACCATTACGAGTAAAAAAAAAACGATGTCACTGTACGTCATTGTAATTAAAAGATATATTATATAGTATTTCAACCAAAATAGCACCTGATACTGCCGGTCTTAAAGTTAGCAAACACTTCAAAACACTTTGTTAAGAAAAAAATAAAAATCAATTATTTCATTAAATCAAAGTATTGGTAAGTAAAGCAAAGTAAATAGTTTAATGCATATTTTATTTTATGAATTGTATTCTCAGATTCTTTACGCAAACGCAATGTTGTTATTAAAATTTTATATACAGCTACTATTTTATAAGAATAAACAAATTTGACTATTTCTTTTACTTTTTATAATTAAAGTCAGTTTATTTTTTATTAGTAAGTAAGTTTTAATTTTCATTGTAACAATATTTCCTTTTTCAACATAAAGGTAGATAGATAATTTTAGTGTTTGCTTCAGCGGAATTGCTTCATCATCTTATCTCTTTGCTATCGTTTCATTAAAGGATTGGAAATCCATTTGTTTCTGCCCGGAAAATTTCGTTTTATATAAATTCATTCTCAAGCTATTTGTATTGCCAAAGCTATTAACTTAAAGTAAAGAACTATTTACAAACTTAAAATTGTATCTATTTAGTTCTGAATCTTAATTTGTTATTACTCTAACACACTAAGTAATTAATAAGTAAAAGATTTTAGTCTCAAAATATAAAGAGGCCGGATGACGCTACTTACTAATGTGCTACTACAGATTAGTATCAAGAAATCTGTTTAGAGATGGATTGTTACTTTTAATAAATTTGAAATAATAGTGATATGTAAGTAGAGTTAGGTTTACATTATCTTATAATTTCATATCTTTTACCGATAAGTTAATATTAGGTATGGTAAAAGTGAGATGCATTACCTTTATAGAATATTTTGTTATAAAATAATATTTATTCTAATATTACCTAGATGTTATACTCAATTATTAAATAAAGTATACCATTATATGATGTATTACAGAAAAGCCTTCAATAAAATCATAAAATATTTTATAAACAAGATGGTTCTTACTTATATTGTACCTAATATTAACTTACCGTTGAAAGATTTCTAGCAACATTTATTTATGGCAGATTTATTGTATCTTATATAGAAGAGAAATTGAGCCATGATTAGTGGCTCTTCAGGTGTTTTAGGGTATCAACTTAAGTTTCGAGATAGCTAGAAAAACTTACAAAATAAGGTATTCATCGCAAGGTGTTGAGAAACTCCCCTTTTTGAGCTAATTTAACTAAATCTAAATTTCAGTAAAACGAAACACGTAATCCAAAGTTCCAAAAAAAGTAAATGGGATAAAATTAAAGTGCGCACGTTTGATGGTACAACTATAGTCTTCAGCTAAAATCATTAAAAATAAAATATTAGAAGTTATAAATGCTATTAGCATTGTGTTTTTGTGAAATAAAGAGGTTCTTATATATAAATATTCGAATAACTATACTTTAATATTTAAGTCGTATGTCTATAGATAAAAAAACTGTCATTAAAATATAAATCTGGGTGTCTAAATATATTAAAATAAAGCCCTTTTGCCATTTTAAGAATGTATGCTTTTTATTGTAATAAAATGTTTATTATGTAAAACGAGTTAAATGTGAAATTAATTCACTACTAAAAAATCTAAGAAACAAATTAAGTACCATCTTCTTTTTGTGTATAAATAATAATATAACACAAATAATTTTTCTACAGCTTGAACTTAAACTAACTTATTTACGTATTACATCAAGCCTTCATTAAAAGTTATGACTCAAGTGCATGACAACAAAAGTTCATCCATAGTCCTTAGTACTTGTGGATGTAGAGGTTTTGCAGTTTGATCGCACGCTTCGTTTGTATTTTTTTTAAAGTGCTATTCAAATACAGAAGGACCGAAGAAACTATTTAACACACACACACACATATATATATATATATATATATATATATATATATATATATATATATATATATATATATATATATATATATATATATATATATATATATTTTTTCAAAATGTAGGATTAAGTAAACATTATATGTACCTTTTATTTGGTTTAAATAAAACCTTTTTTAACTATATTACAAAGAAGCTTCTCCTCGAGACGACTCCAAGAGATATTAATCTCTGGACAGAAATAAATTGAATTGAAAACGGTCGCTAGATATAAGAGAGGGTATTTATCGGAAGAAGATGTACACTGAATTCCCATCTTTTGTCTGTCTAATAAAAAGCATACTTGTTATTTGTTCCTATATACCACAATTTACTGAGAGAAAGCTGCTTTTATAGTTATTATCAAGTTTTCTCTCATATTATGAAATAAAATAAATGGCTTTTAGCACATTGTTTTTGTTGCCAATATTTTATATTCTGGTTCATGTTACAAAATATGTAATAATTTTACTTGTATCTAAGTAATCAAAATAATGGTAAATCGTAACGTGATTTTCCAATTGTGGTAGATAAGAACAATTAAGAAGTATGCTTTTTACTTTAAAACGTCTAAAGTTGAAGCTTCACCAAAAATATGATTATAGAATGTATATATATATATATGTATATATAAATACATTAAAATTAATAATTATGCATTTTAAACTTCGTATGTCCTCAATTAAATTTATTATATTTTATGATTGATTGCGACGGTTCTAGTTGTTCCAAAATTGCATTTAAGTTTGACGTTTGTGAAACAGTGATCACAATAACAAAAAATATATCCGGCTGAGTTTTTTGTGTGGTACTTCTCAGACCAGGACGCGTTTGGAACCCTCATAGCTTTAACATTAAGATGGAAAGTGCTTTTTCAGAAGGGCTTATTACGATAAATCTAGTATCGTAATAGGCCCTCCTGACATTTCCATGTTGACGTACACAAGTGATCACTGATTATGATTCTAAGTGGAAAAGATATAAATAAATAAATAAATAAATAATAAAAGATAAAAAGCGTTTAATGTAATGTAAATGTTATAAATATTTCGAATTACATAAATAACAAGAATAATTGAATGATTGATTACGCACCCCTATACAGTTACCAAACTAATTGGTTGCGTAATATTAACACTTTGTTAATTAACTCTCGCGTACTTAATATGATATTAAAATAATAATGACGTAATATTAACATACATACATTTATTTTAGCAAATTAAAGTAAGTAACCCAGCTATTTATTATTCATATTATTGTTTACAGCAGATTGTTTTGTTAAGCATGTTTATTTAATCATGAACAAAAGACAATACAATTAAGTGAATAATTTCTTGGTATTCTTGGTAGAACAGTCTCCCAGGTTAAATACAAAACGTTCGATTTATCAGTTGAACAAGATTGTTTTATTGGAAAAGAAAAAAATACTACTAATAATTATTTTAATAAATATTAATACTATTATTATTATAAACAGCTTATAATACATTATCGAATTAGTCTAAGTCCTTAACTAGAATAATGAAAAATAAATAACTCCGGCTCCGATGCACCTATTGCTTGATCAAATACGGTAAATCAAATGACTTTAGATACTACACAGTGATGCTGAAAAGTATGATATGTTAAGCATATGTTATGTGACGAATATGTAAAACTTAATGTATGTGAGTAATAGTGTAATTATTTACATGCACTGGTAGTAAATAAGTGTGAGTACATAAGGTATTTGCATTTGGTATATTCATCAGTATTTCTATTTGCTATTTGAATTTTTTATATTTTTTAATATTAAATCATACCACATAGCTAATTGACATATTTTATAACGTAACATGAACTAACATACATACATGCTAGTCCTTGTAATTAACTCAGTTGTCAAAAGCCAATTATCAACATTTTAATTAAATATAAATTATAATGGTAATTATAAATTTTAAAACAAAAGCAATTCTGCGTACTTAAAAAAATAAACTCTCTTGAGCTTAGAATGCAGAAAACAAAACAAAAAATCGTTTTCACTCGCAATACGCAATAAGTAAGGAGGCAAAAGTTAATCAAAAAATACTTTAGATTACTGAGCGTTGGACCTTTGTCGTTTGAAGGACCATTTGACCGGCGATAGAGTGTACATCAATTCAGCTTCACGCTGACTGCACGCGGCCAACAGGGCTGCGGTCGACATGTGAAACGCTTTATTACGGTTCACAAAAACCCGCTACCACAACATTATTAGATGGATAACATGCTGGGTAATTATAAATATTTATTATTATGTTCACGTTGAAATTTATGATTAACGAGCAAACTCTCATTTAAAAAATAAATATCTGTAAATATCTTCCAATATTCTAAGAGAGTTAACACGTTGGGCTAGACAATATTTTTAATGTTGAAATTACATTTTATTGGTTTTACTTGATGTTTCGAAGATTTATCAAAGTTTTTCTTATAATTTTGAAAGGCAAAACAAATACACAATCTTTGACTTATAACCTTATATTATATTGTTAGGAGTCGAGGGTATTTCAAAATAATTAGTAGGCATCAACTCCTATAAATTAGTAAGCAAGTGTTAGGTTTATTAATTATCGTGTCATAGTCGTTTGAGAGCGGAAGCTCTGCAGGTGTGAATAGTGATTGTCGATGTGATCTTTGAGTAGCTTATCTTGCGTTTTATTACTGTGGTAGATTTATGTCATAGTTTTATTACTAAATTAGTTATAACGTCGTAATCTGGCTTTCGTAGTATTAAATAGCGTGAAATACGTGAATTTGACAATTACTTTGATTTCTTATTATTTTTTTAATTAAATATTCTACATGAATCCTTAGATCAGAAGTGGGATTGTCCCAGCCTCTCTGCCTTGACGGTTTGGCTATCGAAATTAGGTCGGATTGGAAAAATGAAACATACCCTCACTTTCGTTTTTATTTTCTTATTTTTAAAAGTTCTAACCTTCCCAAAACTCAAATCATATAAAGTATCACCCCAGCATCGGTATTCACGTGGTAGTCTCCTAAATGTTCGCGAAAATATCGTGCAGAGTCGTTAGCTCGTTGCTATTAACTTGGTCGTACACATTGAAATTGGTTTGCGTGTAAGTAAGACGCGTTCAAATCTTGTGGTAAGACAACAGTTTTGGTGAGTATATTCCAAACTTTTTATGCTGGATAATGAATGTTTATTTACACGTACATTTTGTGTAACTTTTGGTAGTTACAACAAACTACCCTTTTATTTATTAATTTGTTTAAACCATTTTGTTACTAAATGAAGTAGTAGTGAGTCGCTCATGAAATTGCAGTTGGCTTACAACGTGATAAGCGTAGCAGATAAAACAACTTTCCTTTTAATATTCTAACTGTTAAAAATAAAATAAATTCTAGAACGGCTGTTTCCATTGGAATAACAGTATTAGCTGCCACTTCGAAAGTGGGAGCCTAGTGTGCAGATTAGGACGCCGCCGCTTATATGGTCGATGGCATCTACAGCTCCAAGGGTGCTGAGCGTCGAGACCAGAGTCTTGGATGCGCGGGCCTTTAAGTCTGAGTCAACGTGGTTTGGGCTTGCCGTTTCGACGCATCGCTTACGTCACGTCGGGCGTGTCCTGTGGCGCTCTTAGGCTCCAGTACATGGGATGCTGGAGGCGAAAATGATGTGTCGCAGAGTTCGAGAGCTAGCACTATACTCGGTACCGTGAGGGATGCAGAGCTGATGATACCAGTGGTCGTGTCCTTACTTCAGCGATTCAGCGAACTACGTCAACCGTAACGGTGGTCGACCGTATCATTTACGCGATATGTTTTACAAATGTACTGGTAAGATCTAATAAAGTTTATTACATTTCCAACTTCGATGCCAGTATCACCAACATGGAGATCTAGTGTCAGGAGGTATGCTCGCAAGTAAATGTAAGGTTAGGCCGAGCTACAGAACTAAGTACTTAGTTAGCAAGTAAATTGGATCCCGGTATGCTGTAGCGCTCTTATCGCGTTCCATGTGGATTTTCTAGAAGGACTGCTTAAGAAAAACAAAAGAGAGAGTTGGCTATATTTTGCTGTTTTAATTTGTTTTTCCAGTTGGTCGGGATACTCTACTCTGGCAAACATACCATGTGACATGTATGGTCGAGAGCGGTCTGCTGTAGCTAGCCTACAAGGACTGCATCAGAGACAATCCAGTGATCCTGAAGCTGTTGCGCAGAGCTGACTCCGGATGACCAGTTTCAGCTATGGCCGTCCACAGTAGCATCGGCGTTAGTCGCCTCGGCAGTTGGAGTCGGCTGTTGGAGTCGGCTGTTGGAGTCGGCTGTTGGAGTCGGCTGTTGGAGTCGGCTGTTGGAGTCGGCTGTTGGAGTCGGCTGTTGGAGTCGGCTGTTGGAGTCGGCTGTTGGAGTCGGCTGTTGGAGTCGGCTGTTGGAGTCGGCTGTTGGAGTCGGCTGTTGGAGTCGGCTGTTGGAGTCGGCTGTTGGAGTCGGCTGTTGGAGTCGGCTGTTGGAGTCGGCTGTTGGAGTCGGCTGTTGGCGTCGGCTGTTGGAGTCGGCTGTTGGAGTCGGCTGTTGGAGCCTGCTGTTGGAGTGTGCTGCTAGCGCAACTGCTATTGGCTGTTTACTGCGTTTGGGACATACTGCGGTCACTGTCCATTGTGCATACTGCGGTCACTGCACGTATTTACTGAATGACTGTATAATTGACTGACTACTTACTGTTAGTATAATTTTGTGTTTTGTGGAGATGATGAGTGTTGAGACGTCTCATGAGGGTGGATGACTGGTGTATGAATCGAGAGAGGGAAAAGTTGTGAAATCCGAATGAGAAAAGCTTAATCCTTGTTTTTGGTATATGTGTCACACACACACAGGTTCAGAGCCTGGCGTTCGTCGCCGTACCTTGGCGTGTGTCGCCTAAAGTGGAGAGGTATCGTGTGCTTTGACACTCAGGCAAATATGCTTGGCGTTCGTCGCCGTACCTTGGCGTGTGTCGCCTAAATTGGAGAGGTATCGTGTGCTTTGACACTCAGGCAAATATGCTTGGCGTTCGTCGCCGTACCTTAGCGTTCGTCGCAATACTATGGCGTTCGTCGCCCTACGATGCCGGCTGACGGGGCTGCTGGCTGACGATGCTGCCGGCTGACGGCGCTGCTGGCTGAAGGCGCTGCTGGCTCACGGAGCTGCTAGCTAAATGCATCGTGGGAAGCATTACGGTAATGAGTGCTATGCTACACATAGTTTTATTTAATATCACAATCTATCGAGTGGTAAGAGTCCGGAATCTTACCAATCGAACAACATATACATATGGTGACATTACATCTCTTTAAACACTAAAGACTTATCCCTTTGTTACAATTTTGAAATCGTCGCTTGAGGACGCTTGAGTGCACGCTTGCGCCGAGAGCAACGATATCTCTTAAATTTTTATTAAAAACTCAAATTGATATTTCAAATTTACATCTTACTACATTTTTCTAACTTTATGCCTTTTGTTTAGGAGAGTTTTCAGTTGTTTTTTTTGATAATCAGGATGGGCGAGTCGGACCGGACGATAATGATGATGAACGGGTCGATTGAAGACTATCCCTTACCAGTAATGACCATCTTACAAGCACCTCTCCTCAACCTGGGTCTGGGTCTGGGTCAACTGGAAGATTTATAAAAAAAAAGGAAACTGAGAAGTTCTTTTTCTTGCTGTTGAAGTTGCTGCTGGTCGGAGCTGGCGCTGCTGGTCGGAGCTAGCGCTGCTGGTCGGAGCTGGCGCTGCTGGTCGGAGCTGGCGCTGCTGATCGGAGCTGGCGCTGCTGGTCGGAGCTGGCGCTGCTGGTCGGAGCTGGCGCTGCTGGTCGGAGCTGGCGCTGCTGAGTCTCGTAATCCTTCATGTCGGTGATGGGCTACGACCCAGCACACCCAGTACACAGGAGTCCAGAAGAATTTACTACGTAGCCTTAGGTCTCATTTGGAGACAACATTTTTGGAAGCTTCATTGGCAGTTTTAAAAATAAAACTTCAGGATTAAAAGATAGAGGTCGAGGACGACCTCCTGTGAGGAGAGGCCGTGTTAGGAGTCGAGGGTATTTCAAAATAATTAGTAGGCAGCAACTCCTATAAATTAGTAAGCAAGTGTTAGGTTTATTAATTATCGTGTCATAGTCGTTTGAGAGCGGAAGCTCTGCAGGTGTGAATAGTGATTGTCGATGTGATCTTTGAGTAGCTTATCTTGCGTTTTATTACTGTGGTAGATTTATGTCATAGTTTTATTACTAAAATAGTTATAACGTCGTAATCTGGCTTTCGTAGTATTAAATAGCGTGAAATACGTGAATTTGACAATTACTTTGAATTCTTATTATTTTTTTAATTAAATTTCTACATGAAACCTTAGAATATTTATTTTTTTACTAATAACCTTATATTTTTCATGATACGCACCACGTTTTTTAATTTATCCTTAATCATTTTTCTCACCACATATATATTTTATCCTATATCTGCCACCCATCCCGTACGTTTATTCTCTTAATTCATAAAATGAAATGAAAAGAAAAGCAACATGTGCAAAATTGTCCACAAGATGGAAACTGCTAAACCTCTCTTTCATAAGCGTATTATACGGACATAAAGTACGTCCATTTTTAATTATATACCCGAAGGCACGTCTCTAAATTTTTCTTATCTTTTTGTTAGATTCGTTTACATAAGATCAGCAGCCTGGCCATGAGCTCCGTAATGGTGAAGTTAGGGTAATATGGTCAAAGCGAGCAAAATATTCAAGGAGATCAACATTCAAGCGGATCACGCAACTAGTTCACACCTGTATCAGTGGTCGATTTACTAATCGTGAAACCAAACTGTTTGCCTGTAACATCATTTGGTCCAGCACAGTTTTCTTTAAGATTTCTAAATTATATTTTTTCTTACTTTAAGATAATTATTTTTATTTTAAGAAGCAGTTAGATTACACTAAAGTAAACACACACAAAAAAAATAAAGTAATATCTGCACATCAAACCAGAATACAAGTCATAATTAAGTATCCTATAGAATAAGATACTACGTTTTCTTTTGTAGTAATTTCTATAGCCTTATAGGATAAACCGCAGATAGATGGGAGATAGTTGTCCAAGTTCAAAGTTTAAATGATGTTTGTAAGATGATGGCTATCCCTGTTTTATGGAGGCTTAAGGGAATCATATCGCTCGATGTTCTTAGCAGCTTTAAATTGGCTTTATTTTTAATATATGTGTATATGTTTGAATGAAGATAATAAAGAATAAATATTACATAAATAGATACTCAAATATTAGTTCTCATTACAAAATATTTTTACATGTGGGTCAGACAGAAGGTTTTATGTAGAAACGTTAGGTATATTTTAGTTTGTTAAAAGAAATTCTATACATATATATTAAATGTTATAAATTTTATAAATTTTATTTGAAACAATATGATTAAAACAGTTTGACAGGCCACTAGCCCGGTGGAAATATTTTTTTTTATTTTATGTACCAAGATAAATATAAATGACAATGTATTTATGAAATAATTAATACATAGGATTACTTATCTCTTAGCAGAGATTTCTTCCAGAAACCCTTAATAAAAGTAGACATTGTGTTATTGAGGGTATAGGTACGTAAAAGCTTAAAAATTAAAATAATTTAAATTAACATAAGCTAACACACTTAAATATAATAAATGTATATTATATAACTATACACACATATATACATACTAAGTTATAATAAACATATATAATTACATATATAGATATATGTATACATACATACATACATACTCACAAATATATACATACATGCAAAGATATACCGATAACCACAATACATTCTTCAAGGTGAGAGTAAATAATTCTTCAACCTAAACTTAAAGGAAGCGATAGAAGGCCAGTCTTTATAAATGTGATTAGGGATTGAGTTCCAGAGTTGCGCAGCACGAACAGTAAAGGATTTGCGATAGAATATAGTATTGTACCGCGGTACATCAAGAAATTTTAAGGAAAGACAGGAACGTTCTGGTAAATTTCTGGGTGGACTTAATTGAAAACGATCTCGCAAGTAAGAAGGAGAAGATTTTTGAAGCACTCTGTAGAGGAGCGTTAACACGTGCATATTCCGGCGGATTCGGATCGGGAGCCATTTCAATTTTTGGCGGTACTCTGAAATGTGTTCAAATTTGCGCAATCCATAGATGAAACGGATGCACAAATTCTGAAGTCTCTCTAACTTGCCAAGGAGCTCATCAGTTGCATCTAGATAACAAACGTCCGCGTAATCAAGGAGAGGAATCAATAGAGATTGCACTAGCATAATTTTAGTTTTAACGGGAAGGAAATTTTGAAGGCGTTTGAGGGAGTGTAAGGAATGATAGAGGCGCCTGCTTACATCGTTTACCTGAGGTATCCAGGTGAAATGGCAATCTATAGTCAATCCCAGATTTTTAACCGTGTCCAAATACTGCAACGGAGTATTATTATAAACTATATAGGGCAAGTTCGTCATATTTAAATTATTGCGTAGTTGTTTGCTACTAATTATTATAGCCTGCGATTTATTAGGGTTAACTAAAAGACCATACTCATGTGCCCACAAGCGTATATTATCCAGATCTTTATTAACAGATTTGATACATTGGTCTAGCTCTGAGAAGGTGGAATGTCTGTAAAGCTGTAAATCATCTGCATAGAGATGGTAGTGAGAAGATATTATTTTGGAGACTTCGTTTATGAATATAGAGAAGAGCAAGGGAGATAATACGCCGCCTTGTGGGACCCCAGCAGAAAGATCAATCCAATCAGAGGAACTCTCATCAGACTTCACAACCTGCCGACGCCCGTAAAGATATGATCTGAACCAGTTTACAACGGAAGGAGATATCGAGAAGCTGGAGAGGATGCCAAGTAAAATATCAAAGTCTACTGAATTAAAAGCATTACTAAAGTCAAGAAGAACCACTATAGCAAGCTGTTTCCTATCCATTGCGTAACGGATATCATCAGTGACCTTGAGTAATGCTGTTCCAGTGCTGTGGTGAGGACGAAAACCGGATTGAAAAGTACTTAAGAGATTATTTTTAAGGATGAATTCTGAGAGTTGCTTGTAGACAGCATCTTCTAAAAGTTTTGAAATGGTAGGAAGTATGGATATAGGTCGATAATGAGAAGGTAAAGTAGGATTTTTAATTTTTGGTAAGGGAATAACGTGGGCAGCCTTCCAAGCTGAGGGAAACGAATAGGTTCTTAAGGAAAAATTTAGAATGAATGTGATTATTGGTAACAGAACATCGATTAAGGGAATAAGCATATCTCTACTAATGTTATCATTCCCTACGGCTGTAGAGGAGATTGATAACAATGACTTCTTGACATCTCCCTCCGTTAATTCCTGGAAGACAAAGGGAGAATCACAGATGGGTGGGGTACAATCTTTCAGTTGTTGCAGAGATTTGGACTTTTGTTCCCTGGAAAGAGCTATAGGCGGAGTAGTGAAATGTGTATTAAGTAAATTTAAATCAATAGTATGATTGGAAGTATCGCGATTTTTACCCACACCCAGTGATTTTAAGAAGTTCCACATTTGTGTACCTTGAAGATTGTGTAAAGAAGAAAAAATATGACGGCGTTTTGCATCTCTACACATTCTATTGCAGTGATTAAACATATGCACTGAACTAATTTAAACACACTTAACGCATTTCAAAATAAAAAGAGGAGAAAATTCAATACGCCAAGTGACGCTAATAAATCTTAACAACTCGGACTTCAATGCTTTGTTGTTGGTACCTTAAGAGCGCGACGGGTCCTGGAAGATTGCTTGTAATCCTGATTAGCCGAAGAAGAAGATTCAGAGGGATATTTATGAAGTAAAGGTTGAAGCTCCGATAAAGCAATTATTTTGCTCCTGCTTTTATCCGGCAGAGCAATGACTATGCTTCCCTCTGAGGTCCAACAGTTCCTGATCCCGAAATGCTTACGTGCAGCTGCGAAAACCTCTTGCCGGGGCTTAGTGAGGAACTCGGTTAATGTGCAACCACTTCCTTTAAGTTCGGTTTTAGAGTTCCAGACTATATTTCTAAATCTTAAACCCAGAAACCTCACCAAAATGGGACGTGGTCGATCTCTTTTTGTTCCTAGTCGATGGCAGACATCTATAATGTCTACAACTGTACTTGGCAGCTTCATGTGATCCAAAATAACAGTCCTTAATATGGAGTCTGTCTTCTCATCGGTACTCTCTTGCAGACCGTGAAAGAGGAGAATTTTACATCTAGATCTGGCTTCGTGCTTATCAAATCCTTCTGATAATAATTGCAACTGCTGCCGCAACATAGATAATGTTTTCCAGACCAGACTCTTAAATGCAGAGTATTCAGAAGCAAGTCCAGAAAGATCCTTGTGAGTGCCAGAAGAACTTTTTGAAGTTTGAGATTGTGCAAGTTCCTTGTCAAAAAGATCCATACGAGACTCAAACATATTAGAAATCTCGTCCATGTTCTTACGTAGTTGAGTGTGCAAATCCATTTGTGATGTTTAGTGAGAACTGTTAGTCTTGAAAGTTGATTAATGCCACGTAAGTAGGATTGTTACTAGTACATTTAATAAGGTCTTTTGTTAAATATATATAGGATTATAGTTATTAATATTTTTTTAAAAACTGAGGATCAAAAAGTACGTGTTGCTTATTGTACAACTACCCGCCAAAAAAAAAAAATTTGTTAAACCTCAAAAATATTTTGAGGTTTAACAAATGCTCCCCAAATTCAAATACGAATTACTTTATTTAATAAGAAAATAACCTTTGGTAATTGATTTTTCTGCATTAGAAATGTTTTGATAATCCAAAAAATGGTTTATAAAGTATTTTGATTTACTATGTAAAAACAAGGGTAAACAACCCTGCGGGTCACCTGATGGTAAGATCATGATCGTCGCTGCCCATCATCTCTTGCAATACCAGATGCACAAGAGTGTTCCCGGCTTTTTACAAGGAAGTAGAGGCAGTTTTGTTTAACCTCCATGTCGTCGTCTTAATCTGGAAACATCGTCAAAAGGACGTTTATTTCACGTCTGGTTGTTTTGTTGTAGAAATTTATTGAAAACCACACTTTTGAGCAACGTTATCGCTGCAGGTATTATGGGCAATGTGATATTTAAAATCGACTGAAGGATAAATAAAATCTTGCCTTTTTAACATTTTGATTGTTAAAATACATACATATTAATAAATATTAAACCGGACATTGGTATCACCTATTTTAATTAATTACATAAAACCAATAATAGATATATGTATATATCGGCAAGGAAAATATTAAAAAAAGAAAACAATGAGGTTTTGCTTCTGATGTTATACTTAGAACACAGGAGAAAAATAAGTGTTAGCTCTTTTTTTGTGTTTTTTAATTTTGCGATAATATTTAGTTATGTTAGAACAAAATAATAAAACGTATTTTACAAGATAATGTTGCAAGCCCCGGAATAAACCGTTAAAAAAAACAAAAAATATACATATTAAACAAGATTCAAGATTTACTACTGTTTTGAAATTATTTGTTGCAAAATAGAAGGTGACTTTTACGGTTGACATTTCATAAAGTTCAAAAATATAAATAATATTAAATATCAAACACTTACAAAAAAAGATATTATAAGATTAAAAAAAAAATCCTGTTAAACTTCCAGAAATACAATGTACAATAAAGTTCAGATAAACTGTGGGATAATAGAAATAGCAATAGAAGCGGATTGAGGCACTTGTTGTATATATGTATTTCAGCAGACCTTGTGTGATTTGGGTACAATCCAATTCTTCTTGGCTTCTTGCCAAATGGTTTTCCTTTTTGGGGTGAGAGAAATTGCTTTTTAATGAAAACTAATTGTTCAATGTAATAATGTAATTTATTTTAGTAAGTTGATCAATATTATTTTAAAGCTGTCCTTATTCTTTTTGTCTTTATTAAAAAATGTGTAAACATTACATAGTTTTTTTTTTAAATTAACTTAACTCCATCGGATTCATAATTGACATCGAAATTATTTTAATAATTTACAGTTTCGGTTACTTTAGGCAGTTGCGGTAGACCTGTCGTAGACGAGTGGCGAGGCTACGCCGCGGCACGCTTCTTTGTCTTTTATACTCTACCACCATAGTAAACTAAAAAGTCGATAATTTATTTTGCAATCGTAGTTAAGTTAACAATTGATTAGTATTTATTATTTTGAATGGAAATTGTTGGTTTGATGGAATTAATAAAATTATAAATATTATTGAACTGATTGTAAAATTGTGGTCTTTATCTTTTATTCTTAGTATTTTTTTTTGTTCAAAGTTAGTGTTTGTGGCGTCTAAATAATTCTTTTATTCTTCTTTTTTAAATTTAATTCCTTAATTTTAATTTTACACAAAGACAAAATGCCTTCTATAATTAATAAAATCTAAGCATTTTTGTTTTTTAGATTTGTAAGTTTTTTATGAACCTCCTACATTATTCACGAAGAACTTGATGTTTGTGGAGTCTGTATGAAGATTGTTTAACAATTTGATGTCACTTGTTCCCCATTTAGTTATACATATCTTTATTGTTATTAAATTCTCGATAAACTATAATCATTCTATAAACTATATTAATACATATAGAACATTTAATTAATCTGATTCAGATCAGGAAAAGCCCTCGTATTTAATAATCTTATAAAATATATTATAATATACGTAATATTAGTTGAAACATCTTTTATTACGTATTAATTAAGACAAAAGAAACATTTCTCTAAATCAGAACTAACTTTCGTCAAACAGCAATAAGTTTAAATATTATAACGATGATATTTTCTGTCTTTATTTACGTTGTTTTTTTCACCATACATCTTTACAAGTTATCTATTTTTTTTTAACTTTTATTCATGGATAAATTCATAACATTTTTAAAAAATCATGAGAAAAAGCGAAAACCTAACTCAGGGGAACTTAAGTCGATTTATTGCGGCTTTGGCCGCTCCATTAGCTTAGCAGTTGTTTTAGCGTTTGTTTTATGAGTACGTAGAGATTTATTTACTTGAGGAAAAAGAAAAACATCAGAAAAATTATATTGATTTTAAGATACAGGCTTTTTGTGGTTTTACATTATAGAGCGATATATAGAGAATAAATCGTCTATGATAATATCAATATGAATTTACCCGCCACGCATTATATATATATTTTAGGTTGGACGCGGTTAAGAAGTTATTTCCTTATTTGTTTAAGAAATATATTATAATAATAGTCAAATAGTTAAAACAAAACAAAGTTCAAAATAAATATTTTGATAAAGCCTGTTCCTAATTCAGAATGGGAGTATTTCCTTTGATATACTGGTTAGATAATTTCATGATATATTAAGGGTCACTTTCCTTCTCGTGATATCTGCCAAAATGAAGTATTAAGTGGTCTTAGTAGTAGTATCGTTTGTCATGCTTAGTGGCTTCTAAATGGCTGGACATATGACGACTAACTCAATGACTATATATCTCAGTCTTATCTGGGTTATAACGTTACGCTATGATTTTGGTCAACATAGTGCATATGTAGAGGTAAATAGTAACAGATATATTTTTATAACAACATAAAATATAATCTTATACTTATATGTGAAATTTTCCATAGTATTGGATATAGTAATAATTAATTGTACCCTATAACCTAGGTATAGGACACTATTTACTTTGAAAAATTTGGCAATTTTCACAAAAATCTTACTTGGGCTATAATTATCATTACAAATCTTTTATTTCAAATTTGTTGTGTTGATTAATTATCTAAGTAAGCATATGTAACGCTATAAAAAAAAGTTGTAAGCAAACACAAAAAAATGGGCAATATGAGCAATAATAGAATTATGAATTTAAAAGTATAAACCACCTCACTCAGGTTAAAACAAAAAAAAAATATGGTTAACTCCTCCAATTGTATGACTATTTTGTGTTTTAAAACAAAGTTAACAAATCTAAGAATTTAAGGATTTGTAGGTAATCATTTTAAATTTGTATGAATCTTTACAAATGAATAAGTTTTACGTGTTTATTTGTTTTTTTCAAAATAACGTCTATAACTCAATAAAATATTAGATAATGTTATTTATTTTTCTATATGAGGTTATTATTTATATAGTTATATTAGTTTGCTAGTTTTAATTCAGTTTTTACAAAATAATAGTAATTATCATAATATAATACGTGGAACAAAAACTTTGTGCCATTTTTTACGAAACATAAGGTGTGAAAAGTTCAAGTGATTATGGAGAAGCGCAGAAAGCTAATATTTATATTTTTGAATGTATTAAGAATTCCTTAAATTAATAACAGAACCATGAGACAATTGTTTCTACAATGACATGATGATGATGCCATATTCGGAAATTTTGTTGATCTTGTATTTCTGTAAATTGTAAATATATTTTAATATATAATATTAAATCACTTTTGTTTAAAATTTTCACCAAGTAGCTGAAAGTTACTAATAATCAATGTTGAATAGATCGTAATACCAGAATCTGTTTTCTTTTGGGTTGTACGAATGTAACCGACCATGATAATATGAAGTATGTATTAATTTGCTGTTAAGTAGTTGTACAAAATTGGTTACCGTCTGACGTTATATAATAAAAGACGAAAGACATAATATATTACCACAGGTCTTTTTCCAAAATTCACAAACTATAAGACCTAGAATTACGATCGACTTTCTTCAACTGGGTGACAACTTATACTATATAATAGCACATAAATACTCTAATATCAACAGTCAACGACCCTTGTTGACTGTATGTGTATGTGTGCGTGAATGTGAATCAATGTGAGTTAAGAACTTACTCAAACGGCAGATAATGGTAGTTTTCCAATTACAGGCACTAGAGCGCATTATGCGGCATAATGCTTAACGTTGAATGTTTCAACGACAGCAACGCTTCGCACAATCGAGCACTCTTGAGTTGGCATCGATTGCACGTATCACGCGAAAACATTACTTTTAAGAGTGCTCGATTGTGCGAAGCGTTGCTGTCGTTGAAACATTCAACGTTAAACATTATGCCGTATAATGCGCTCTAGTGCTGTAATTGGAAAACTACCAATATTTATTGAATGTACACTCACAGTGAAAAATAAACTAGCCCAAATTATAGCTTTGAAGCTTACATAAAAAGTATTAGATAATTCAGAACATGAATATTAATAAAAGGAAATAGTAAATAAAAGTTATATTATATCAAATATAATTATAAAAGTAAATTATGTTCATTAAGAAGATGAAAATGATATTGTAAATTGTTTATCTATTATATATAATTTTAAAATCTTTAAGTAAAATATTACTCAACATTTTAACTTTTTCAAAGCATTTGAACAAATAGGTACAAAAGATTATTGTGAACTTTTCAAGTAAATTTAACGAGTTACAGGTTTCCACCTCGGATTATTTCACGAAACAGACTTATTATATTACATTATTAAGAAAATTAACGCCTCCGCCTTCTATATCACAGCTGTGAATAAAATCACTGAATATTCAAATAGGTTTGTGATTAACGAGAACATTTAGGTTATGTCATTGTTTAAGCACATACATAGATTTGAAGACAAATTGCAAACGACTTTGCTAGCATTGTGTCGTATAAATAGTGCTGTGGATTTTAATATGACATTTCATCAAATACTCTAGCACCACTTGTAACTTATTTCCAAATAAAAATTATTAATTAATAATAATAATAATAAACATTTTGTATTATTAAAATAAAAATGATAGTAAAGTGCTTCAGCTAGGGGTTGTGATGGTAAATTTATCAGAATAGAAATAAGCGTAGTCTTATCTTTTTTATGATATTAGTCTTGTTTTAATAGGAAAATTTTGTTTTTTGGGTAGTAACACATTATTTTTTTTTTTTTTTTTGGTATGTTAATAGCCTATGTGTAAGTTTTGTATTTAAAAGATTTGTTTTGTCTGGTAATATACAACATCCAAAAATTATGAATTTTCAGTTTATTAAATATGTTTTCTCATATTAATAGCGTAGCAGTTCGCATAATATATAATAAAAAATATTTTTCCCCGAGTATTACTCTGATAACTGATAGAGATATCTTTCAAAGATCTTAAGATATATATTTGAATTAATCTCTTCAATTCAGATTTTCTACACTTTTTTTACTGTTGTATCTTTATTTTTATCCGCCGTAAGTTTTTTATTGTGTTTGAGATGTAGATTCATAAATTTATTTATTACAACATTGATAAATATTTTGTACTTAAAAGACATTGGGGTGAGTCCCATAAAAAAAATAATCTGGCTACGTCCCCAAAGAATTGGAATGTATCCAAATCATAGAAGGTTTGTTGAAAGATTCACAATTATTCATTGTTAGTAATATTTATTTATAATAATTTTAATACATTGGAATTTACATGTTTTAGTTGATAAGTTTCAACAGTAGCGCCACCTACGCAATTAATTATGGAATGTTATTTAGTACTTACTGTTAAATGTTTTAAGAATTAGAAGCATAGGATATTTTAACATAATGTTCAATCTTTCACCTAAATATTATAGTCTTAAAATATTATAAAACGAGTTGTAAGGGCTGCTCTCGCCCATTCTGTTACAAATGGTTGAATATTAAACATTGAAGTGTAAGTACTGTGTATTACTGAAACAAGTCTTAACATTACTTAATTTGATATTATTGTTGTTTCTATAATTCGGTTTTCAAATAGATGGTTTATAAAATACCATCTTTTTATATTAAATAAATAGGTTTTTAATGTACATTGTATATAGCCGGTTCAGCTTCACTTTGAAGTGAAACAATACATACAATAAACTAAGAAAAGCTTTTGGTTTTAATATATTTATATAAAATGAATTATATTCTAGTAAAAAATGTAGTAAAGAAAAGAATACTATAGTTTTCTGGTAACGTACGTATTGTATTTACAAGTATTGGAAAAACTTTATATCCGATTCTTATAAGCATATTGAAACTTAGAATACGAAGAAGAATTTTTAAACAGAACAAAATTTTACTGCAAAGTAAAAGTTTCTCAAACGTATCGGTTACACTCTTTCAAATGAAGTATAATCATATTTCGATACTATAATTGTATTGTTTTAAATATATAGTCGTTTATGTTATTCCGAAAACAGAGTGGATGGGCAGATATGAACTGAATTTCTTATTTTTTAATCATTTGTTTCGTTCGATATATCAGCTTAAAAGTTTAGTTTTGAGTTAATTTAGAACCGAAGGAACTTTGAGAACTTTAATATTATTTGCGTGTTTCAGTAAAAAGTAAAAGTACCTATATCTGCAAAATAATCACAGTAATTTATGGTTGCTTATCAATATTTGTCAAAAATCAATAACCATCCTCTTCACGACTCTTGTTTGCAGGTCTCCTGACCACCAGTACTGCAAGCAATTTAGTTTGCAGATGTTCGCAGGAGCCCTAACTAACAGACTAACTGACGGGCTCGTCTGCTTTTAATTTCTGTATGCTTAATAATAATAAACATGAAATATATGTGACATATTATTTATTTTATTGCACTATCTAACAGAATTAACTACATCTGCAAAATTTACAAGAAATCATCACATGAAGTTGGTAGCAAGCCCTTTCTAAATTATATACTAATTAACGACATTTATTATGGCGCCAGCGTTAAGCAACATTTTGGATAGGATCCAATGACATTAGCGGGTGTTTAATTCAAGCTATTTTTAAGGAGGAATTAGTTAAGATTATCTTTATTAGTGTATTTGGCTTTATCTTAGACTAGGAATATTAATTATATTAAAAAATCAGGTTTAATGTTCAGGTACTGTTACTTATGCTTTACTAGTTTTAAAATTGTTTTTTATTTGATTTTATAAGACTCGTTTGTAAAAAAAGGCAGTAAAACCCAAGATTATTGTATAAATCTAAATTATTAAAAACGTTGTTTTTTTTTAAATATATATTTATATTTTCATTTTAATAAATCATATATTTAATATGACAAAATGATGATATGAACCCCTGAACATTTACACAATTACTAATAGCTCCATACAATAAAAAACGTAACCCAATCGAGTCCGTAGACGGAGGTGTCACCTCCATCTTGTCTTACCGTAAACACGAGTGCTGCAAAGCATTTAAAAAAAGGTAAATTTAAAATTTAATTATACGCGAGTTAAACCCGTAGAAATAATTTAATACTATTATTATATTTAATGCCATAATATAAGAAGTATTAATATAATACCTTATCGGCGTTATATTAAATCTTCAACAATAAGTAAGAACGTAGTTTCAGAATTGAAACAAAACAATATTATAAATTCTTTAGATCTTACCCTTATCTTCAAACTTTCCACAATTGAGATAACTCCTTTGTTCTCAATACAATATCGACCTACTTTGGCAAAGCCAATTCCTACAAAGCCAATTCTTATGCGCTATCAAGGGTCACCAAATCACATTCCTCCTTTGAAGGACACTACACAAGAATGTTTTCATGTGGATTATTATTAATAAAATTATCTTGGATACTATTTTCTTATAACCGTTCTATGTAAAACGCAAACAATTTAATAATAGAGGGCAGCTGTTTGACTTTCTTAGGTTTAATGATTTTTTTGTGAAAAATAGTTATAATTATAATCTTATAGATTAATCCGAAGTGTGCTTCTGGAAATGTATATTATTGTTTTAGCAGCTTTTCTAAGAACTCTGGCAGTAAATGTTATATCCAAGCGTTACCTAAATTGAAAACTATTTCTTTTTATTACTTTCGATTCTTGGATAGTAGTATTGTCCTACTAACTTTCGCTGATTTTATATAAAATGGATATTTTATATAAAATCAGCGAAAATTAGTTCTAGTAGTAAGGGGATCCTGACAGAACTGAACTTATTTCAGTGAATATTGGGAGGTGAAATTAGTCATGAGAAGTCTTATATCGAAACCAGAACTAGTAATAAAAATTATAAAAAATGAATTTAATAATGCCTTTGAACCAACGACTGTTCGTTTTTAGAACAAATTTATTGCAAAAGTTGCGACGTTTCGACCGTCAAGTTCGGTCATTTTCAAGCTACAAAAGATAATATACATTGATAGTTTACTTTCTTTACAATACACAATTTCAACATTTGTCTTGTTGTTGTTGTAATTAAATTCATTTTTTATAATTTGAATTGAAAAACACCAACGTTATTAGAGTCAATTTATATAAATTAGTAATAAAAATAATTGTGAATAGGATGTAAATGACGTCTCAAATGTCTTAGGTCAGGTGCGGAATATTGTAAGTAATAATATTTTTATTATAATATATAATTAATTAACATTGTCAAATTATAAATAAATACTTCATTTCACAGTCATCGAAGTTTTCATTCCTTCATAATTAAAATTCATTTATTTTTTATCATTAGGTAAAAAAATAGCAACTGCCTACATAAAAAAAATAGGAAATATTTTGTTTTTCAACTAACATCATATCATTTCATAAATATTTTTTCATCTATTATCGAATATCGCTTATATATAAGTACAAAGATAAAACAAATTCTTGTAAAATAAAAGTAACTTCATTTTTTGTTCAAAGGTTACATTCAATTCATTAAATGACAAAGGACGAGTAGGTTTATGATTTTAACTTGTACACTACTGCTAGTGTTCAAAACATGTTAACTATAAATTTATTAACGACTATTTTGGTAACAATCTTTATTTACGATTGTTTACTAACTACTTACAATATATTTTAATAGCTAATAGGTCTGCATAGTACCTTAACATTACTACTTCTAATACAATAAAAAATATATATTTACAAAACCTATGTTTCATCAATATTTATGATCCATATATCCATTAAAAACGTCACATCACTTCGTTATGATAAATACTGAAAAAAATATCACTTACGAAAATTACGGATGATAACAAAAAAAATGTATTCTACGAATTTTTTACAGTTTTATTGCTGTTGTCAACTCATCAAACTAGGATATACATATACCTATACAAATGTATAGGTATATGTATGAATATTAATTCATACATTCAGGAAAACATATTTGATTACAAAAATTATGAAATAAATATTTCTTGTTTAGAGTGAGAATGTTGGTTTTATACAATTTATATACATTAAATATTTTTATTTTTCCTGTTTTTTTATTTATTAATATATATACAAATTAATGTTATATTACATTATAACCAAATTGTATAAGCCATAAAAATAACCAATAATCCAAAGTTCGAGGAAAAAACGTGTGTAGAAAAGATTTTACCCGACGAAAATATAGCAATATGTTCTAAAAGAATTGGATACAATATCGAGATTAGACAGTCCTATTTTTCAACCGCTAGAGATCTGAATTCATTTTTGTCAAAAATCTCATGATTCTATTCTAAATTTTAGTTTGACAAAGCTATTTTTTTTAAATGACAATAGGACTAGATTACGCATAGTTTTAGAGGCAAATAGAGTCAAAAGAAGTCAGCTTTTAGTTATCTTCTTAATATATATAAATTACGTGTCACGTTGTTTGTCCGCGATGGACTCCTAAACTACTTAACCGATTTAATTCAAATTTACACACTGTGTGCAGTTTTATCCAACTTGAAACATAGGATAACTTACATCTTAATTTTAAGTCGCAATATTATTTTATTGCAAATTATTTCTTTACAATTATCTGTGAATCCAAACAAGTTTAACAGATGGCGTTGTATCTGTTGACTGGATTGAGTTAGTGTTCAACAGATGGCGTAATGTTAAATGTACAAATGTTTCATATACAATTTAACATCATAACCAACACACGATGCTGAGAATAAATTATGAGTTAATTTTTAGTGTTCATATAGCCCGCCATGTATTACTTAGACTGAAGTATATATAAATTCATATTATAATGAACATAATACAGTCAAATTATACCTGCTTCTTCGTTGAATCTAAAAAATCGTTGAAAAATATTGTGCACCGATTAGTGCAAAATTAAATTAAAAATTAAATTATTAATAATTTAAAACGACAAATATTATTAAAAAAAATTAAAAGTATAATTAATTAAAATAATAATTAAATTTAAAATGAAATACCTCAACTGTACGATAATTTTGATCAATCGTGTTTAAAGACCTCCTTCAAATCCCAATCCGGTGAATTTTTAGACCGGCCTTAACGTTTTCGTCTTCTTTGGTAAACAATAATTTCATTGTTGCAACCACCCTGTTGGTCAAGTAGTGGAGCGCAGACGCCTAACGTATAGTGGTATAGTGTGGTATAGTATAGCGTGGTGTAGCCAAAAAAATATAAATACTCGAACCGAATATATTCGGCATCAAAACCGAATAGTTCGGCCGAATACGAATTGTGAAAAAGATGACAATTATACGGAATACCGAATACTTACCAAATATTCGGCGCATCACTAATAATTATTATATTACTGTATCAAGGGTTAGGTTAGGTTAATGGTAGTAGAAAATCAGTCATAGAGGTTGCCATGTTCTTTACGAATTGCATCTATGTAAAAAAACATAGCAACCCACATCATTATTTTTTACCCCTGACTCAAAGAGGGGTATTATAAGTTTGTACTGTAGATTTGTGTATCTCTGTGTCTGTCTGTGGATACGTAGCGGCTAAACACATAAACGGATTTGAAAGCGGTTTTTTTTTAATCAAAAGCTTGGTTTGTCGAGATAGTTCTTAGCTATGTTTGGTCGAAATAGAAGCAGTCTTCCCCAAGATATGGAGCTTTTATTGGTTCTGGCGAAAGGTTTTTATACAATATTGATAGTAAAAACCTAAACAGGGGAAATAAGTGTATTCGTAGGTTCATTTAGTACTACATAAAAAAATAAAAAATAAATAAACCCCGATATTATACTATTATAACCCGAATATTATTATCCTTTTTAGACATCAACTATGATGTCTAAAAAGGATAATAATATTTTTATGTACTTATTGAAGTCGTTATGTCGGGGGACCTTTGTACGTATGTTGATGAGTATCTATTTTATAAAAATGAGGTCTTTCACTATACGATTATATCAGAATATTTTTATTTCGTTATTTGCCTTTATAAATTTACTTGCATTTTTAATTTTTCCTTTACTTAGCGGTCGGGGGTTTTTAAATTTTTATTTTTTTTTCTAATACCGTGACTTCTTAAATAGTTTACTACAATATAATAGGTATATCCAAAACCTTAGCAACCACAGTAACGCGTAGCTGGGTCTGCTAGTTATATTATATAGCTCACAATAATTATATACGTGTGAACGTTTATTGATTTAAAACAGAGAGTATGACATCGATAGTGAAAAGATTGTGTTGCCCTTAGTGGCTCTACTGTAGACAGAAAGTTTTACTTCAACACAATTTGGCTACATTCAGAGGAGCCTCATATTAGCAGGTACGATATATGGTACAAGGCAAGTGAGTTTCCAACTTCAAACTTTTTTGCTACGAGTAATTAACTTTAGATTTGCTTTATATAAAGAAATAAAATAAAAATAAAATATAACACACCCTACATTTTGCATTTTAATCTAAGAAGTTAAGTTCATAGTTAAATACTTAAAAACCTTTGATGTTAAAGTCTCAGTCACGGCTGTAATAATTTCTTAAATATAAATTTTCTTTTGTACATTTTCTATTAAAGCTTCTGAAAAAAAAATAAAAAGCTCATTGTTTCATTATTACAGTTTGAAATTTTATAAAACTCCTGATCCAAAACCTTAAATTTTTGAAATACATATATTATGTAATTTCAAAAACTCTATAGAATTATTGTTACATTACGGCATAAAATATACTGTAAAGATGTCACAACCACATTAAAGTTTTCAAACCTGTAAACATTTTGCGCATCGTGGTATTATTAGTCTTAAAAACATAAATATGAAATATTATTACGCGAAGCAAAAACTTTGTAGGCATTTTTACGAAATATACGTTGAAGGAGGAGTAAAAAATTTAGGACAGTTAAATTTTATATGAAGTAGAAGCGAAAAATCTTATATTTTTTTTATTACAAATGAAATTTTTCATGAAAAAATCATTACACTTCAATGAAAAGCGGTACATGCGATACTTCATTTTGACGTTGATGATATTAAGCGGGCTTATGTATAGTTAATATTTATTTATAAGATTATAGTAAATTATAACGGACTAATAAGTTTTAATATTTCAATACCCTAGCGTATATACGAAATGCGACTCCAACGCAGGCAGCATCAACTATATTCTGCTAGTTAGTTTCCACTTCCGAGACAAAACGTACGCATGTTTGCCTACCACTGTTTGCTTTGTACTTAAGATCAATAGAAGTGGTTTCTACACGCTGAGGCTATTATATTATATTAGTTTTCTGTTTTGCCCATCTTCTTTCTTTCATTGCGGCATTTAAATAAACATAGTCCAATTTTAAATTATTGTAATACTATAATCAGTAATATTAAAAATCCAAATATAACTGACTTTTAAATAAGGAATTAAGGAGACCTTTATACAACAAATACAAATTTTGCCTAGTTCAGTTATGTTATAACTTTATTTTGTAATTTGTATAATCCTAGTACTATTATAAACTCGAAAGTATTTACTTGAATGTAACTTATAACTATGAAACAATTTTCAGATCGTCATTTTTTTTTGCATTAATTTTAAATAAAGCAATAACCTGAAAATTCTTGTATAGTTCTAGGTTAATAACTTTTGTGAAAATTAAGTACGGTAATATGTTCTAACCTCATAAGGAAAATGCGTGTAAGTAAACTTGGAAATTTCCCCGGAGTCAAAAGATATAAAAGTATACTTTTACTTACTTTCATTCAAAGCCTATTCTCGCTGGAGACATTCTCAACATAGAAAAATACAAGGCTTAGTTTTAATTAAAGTTATTATTTTTAATATTGGCATTTAATTAACTTTTTGCAACCCAACACACTATATTTTATATATGTATACATACTAGCAGATCTGGCCACGCGTTGCTGGGGATAAGTTATTTGTTGTATTATATTGTATTGCAGTAAACTATTTAATACAATTAAATTATTATAAATGAATGAACACGGAAACGCGAAAGCCGGCATAAAAATTCTACTTGATTTCTTATTTTTTTTTTTAATCAAGGTCTAAGGTCTAATTTTACAAATCAGTATATATATTATAAGATTTTAATTGGTAACAGGAATGATGTACTTAGGGCAGAAAGTTTTTAATTTTGAACAATAATATTTATTATTTTGAGTTATATTTTTTTGTAATTTTAATTTTATTTAACACTAATCGCTGCACAATATTTTAGTTAAAATGTCTTAAGCTAACAATAAAGTATTCGAGAGTTATTTTCCATGTACACAACAAGGCCACACATATTAGCTTTGTTTATTAACTACTAGCTTTTGCCTGCGGTTTCGCACGCCTTAAATTCGTAGTAAAACAATTCCCCTTTCCCTTTTTATATGACTTGTTTTAAGTGATACAATCAAAATTATGACATCGGCAGACATCGCTTACTGTCAAAAACATATTTAATGTTTTTAAAAACGATACAATATTAGATACTGTATTTTATTAGTACCTCTCTTGTTTTTACTTAAACGTCCATTAAAATATTTTTTAAACAGAGTACTTAATAACCATTCTAACCGTATATCACACTTATAGATTTTCATTGAACATAATCAAAATATGACCATGTAATCTTAAGGAATTCTGAGCTACAAAATCGACGTTATTGTGACCATCAATTTTCAGGTCTGGTTTTATTAAAAAAAAAAACTATTTTAAATGCTAAATAATATGTATTAGACTTATTTAGCTAAATGCATTAACAAAATTTTCAATACTGAACTTTCACAAGAGCCATTTTTAGACGGTTTGCACGGTTCTATACCATAGTGCTCCGGCCGACTGTATCGCCGCAAACACGATGTTAATTTATATTAATAGCGAAATAAAATTTAGCACACAGTACTAACCAAATAGTGTATTTACCAAACATTTATATTAATTTAATATAAAATAAACCTGACCAACTGTCAAGTGCAATCGGTCCTTTTGTTTATCAGTACAAAAAAATCGCTGTGAAATACTTGTTCTTTTACTATTAATATTTATTGAAGATCAAAAAAATAATGAGTACATTAGTATTAAATTCTAATGATTATGTATTTGAATGGTTAATTTGGATATTGTGTGCATTGAATTTTATTTCACACATATATATATGCGTTGAATTCTTTTTTTCTTTTTCTACACTGTTATAATTATTTCTACATTGTTATAATTATTTTATCTTATTTATGTTATTTGAAATGTTTTAATTTGGTGTTTAATGACTTGGTTTCATTTATATATTTTTTTTTAAGTTATAATGAATAAAAATATACCTAAATATTATATATACAATATTTTAATCATGTCATCAATAGACGGTGTCATTGGTGATCGTGGTTGGAGAAAAAAGAGAAATTAAAAAAAAATGGATTAATCGGGAGTAATACCTACTTCAGTAATACCTACTTCAGTAATACCTACTTCAGTAATACCTACTTCAGTAATACCTACTTCAGTAATATCTACTTCAGTAATACCTATCCCTGCTATGGCCAATTCACAATTAATGGCCTCACTTTTTCTTCCACGCACATGACATTTTAAAAAGTAATTCAAGTTTACGGATTTAAGAAAAAGTCAATCAATCTGAAATTTCATAAAGATGAATCTCCAAGTTGAGGGGTTGGTTCGTAGTGTATGATGGAACGATTGACTTTACCAATTTCACCAAATAATATGTCGGACACACAACCAAACTAGCATTTTCAGTGTGACGAAATATATAATATTTGTTACAACTGCAACAATGAAAATCTAAAGGTCATTCTCTGCATTGTGTAGATATCTTGTATCTTGTGGAAACTATTTCCGATCTCATAATAAAACAAGAAATGTAATGCTATATGTAAAGAGTTAGTACAGTTCCACCACATGCTGCCCCTTTGAATTGGATTCTCGTATGGTTAAGTTTACATCTTTTTATAAAATACATTGGAGTTATTTGGGATTCCAACCATTCGTTCTTTGGAATTGTTTCAAATTAAAGATGTTTAAAGGAAGTTTTATTTTTGTTTAAATCATACTAAATCGTATAAATCACTTCCTCTCAATTAAAACTAAAATACAACTCGCAAACACTTTGCTGTTTATTATTGATTACAGTGATATTTGCATTGTAAACTGTAGATTTGCTTACACTGATGTTTGTATTGTAATCTGTAGATTTACTAGACAAGCTTGAATGTAATTTGAACTTTGCTATAACTTTTGTTTACAACCATTGTACCGCCCCGTTGGTCGAGTGGTTAGCGCACACACCTAACGTGTCACGGCGCAATGGGGCTCGGGTTCGATTCCCGGTAGAAACAGGCATTTATGTGATGAAAATAGATGTCTGTTTCTGGGTTTGGTCGTTTATTAAATATATTCTCAGTATTTATATGTGTATTTCTATGTGTTTGTATCGTTGTCTAACACCCTTAAAACAAGCAAATAATTTGCTTACTTAGATCAATGTGTGTAATTTGTCCTGATATTATTATTATTATAATTATTGCAAAAACGTCTTCGTTTCAATCCCGTCTAAACTCATTACAAATACGTGAACGTAAAAATCGTAAGAATCCCTTGTTCCCTACATTGTATCTTTTACAATCCCCTATATCCCAAATAACACGTCCTGGTTGGCTGGTCGGGATGACATCAGCGTTAACCTTATTTTTTGTACATTTTGTTTGGTGCAATAAAAAAAACTTAAGGTAAATTAAACTTAATCGGAATTTTGCCAGACTAGTTTCGAAGCATGGAGAACTGGCGGCGATAAACAGTTCACGTTGCGAGTCTGCCTTATTTATAAATAACCAATTTGTCGTCTCATTTTCGGCATTGATAATAAAAGCACAACAAAAGTATGAAGGATATTAATTTAATTTAAATTTGTAATGAACACTGTTCTTGCATCGATGCTTCAGTAATTTTAAATTGGGTTGTACAGTTGAAATAAATTTAATGTTATCACATTTTAAAATATATATATTAAAAAGATTTTTTATTTATAACACATGCTTATTCTTTATATAAGTGGTATTATAAGATGGTGATTAAATCGCATTTTGTTAAGTAAACATAATTTAACCTCCCCGTTGGTCGAGTAGTTAGCGCAGACGCCTAACGTGTCACGGCGCAATGGGGCTCGGGTTCGATTCCCGACGGAGACAGGCATTTATGTGATGAGCATAGATGTCTGTGTTTCTGGATTTGGTCGTTTATTAAATATATTCTCAGTATTTATATGTGTATTTCTATGTATTTGTATCTTTGTCTAACACCCTTAACACAAGCAAATAATTTGTTTACTTAGGGGTTAGATCAATGTGTGTAATTTGTCCTGATATTATAAAAAAAAACAAAATTAATAACTTCATGACAATGAAGAAACCCATTTGTTTGGAAGAAATGAAACTATTTATTTAAATAAAACCAATAAAGAGGTACTGCTTATTATATCTGTCAAACCATATAAATTAAATATATGCGAGTTCAAGTTTATAATTTTACTGAGTGTTCTTACTAATAGGGATAACATTAAAATAAAACTAGATTAAATGCCATGAAATCTACCATTTATAACTGAAAGACCCCAAAAACAACAAGAGCTAGTTTTCCTCCGGGGAAACATCTCCTGTCACTAAGTTCCAGGTAAACTTATTAGTTTCTGACATGTAATTAATGAGAAATACTAATATCACAAAGTTGTTCATTTTCCACGACAATTAATAAAAATACTAATTGAAACAATTAATCTTACAATTAAAATTTATTTTTATTCTATTGTAAAGGCAGAACTGTTTTAATTCAGAATAGTTTAATAAACATCATAAATTATTTACCAAATCAAGTAACCAATTAAATATAATTTACTTTTGCCATATATTCTAACGCCTCTTCACAATCCCTCCGTTTTGATCAAAGTATAGTTTAACCATGTATTTAATACAAACTATATATTTACTCTACGTTAAAGGAAAGTTTCATGAATATTTTTTCTTCATAACTTTTCAATTTCTTTTTCGATGAAAATGTTACAATTTCATGACATTTTAATGTTATTTAGTTGTCTATATAATTATTTTAAAGTTTTTAAGAATATAATTTAAAGTTCTATATATTCAATCTTATAAGAAAATACTTCAACCACTTTTTGGCCTTTCTATAATGTTGTTTACTTAGTATCGCACTTTTATGGACACAACACCTTAGAGAACTTTTTAAACAATACACTGACTTATTTAATTTATCAATATTTCGAACTTCTGAATAAGCTTCATTAATTGGCAATATAACTAATCAAACTATGATAAATTCCAAGCTGGTATCGTTTCTAATAGTCCGGGAGCCAGTAACAGATTTTCATGACCAATTTCCTCCCAAGTGAAAATTTGTAAAATGCAATAGGAAGTTGTGTTATGAAGCTTCGCGATCGTCAGCTGCGACTCCGGTGGTGGAGAAGGCAGTGGCAGCCTCCCACGCACGAAGAAAAAAAAATTTTTTTTAGTCATTTCCTCCCATTCTAAAATTTCTTGAATAATAGTTTATCTAATATCTTGAAGGGAAAATAAAGTCAGCTGACCATAACATGGTGGATTATACGTCAGCTGGCCACCCGAATATGAAAAAAAATTAAAAAAATTCAATGATTTCCTCTCAACTAAAAATTTAACTGGTGATAGTTTATATGTTACTGTGAATGAAAATTAACATCAGCTGGCTGTATCTCAGTGGAAAGTTCGTCAGCTGGTTACTTGAAATGTGTAATGTAGCTGCATTTATCACCTACTGAATCTTATCAGCTGACGACTTTTCCCTTTACTTAGAGCTAGCTGATTTGTTTTATTATTTACAAGAGTATATTAACTATTCTCTTATAAATTTTCATCCAGGAGGAAATCACTTTTCTCTATTTATCTCTTTTTCTTATATAAATTAAAGTAATACATGAGCCCTTTTTACATTGTAGCTAGATTGTAGATTCAAATTACCCTCTCCAGATTTTATAAACACACTAATAAAACAGTAAAACACACTAACGAGAGTGTAAGTTGAAATTATAATCTGACTCGAATGGTAAGTGAAAGATTCCATGTTTAAGTTGGTCAGTCGAACATAGTGTTATTACAGTAACGGATAATTAAAAATAAAAATGTCTAACGTGTACCACGTTACCACTTTTGTAAAAAAAACTAATGTTCTTCCAAAATTATTTAGTGAAGATAATTAAAATAAGTGTAGATCTATATTACCAATACGAAAAGTTAATAATCTAACCGGTCAAAATAATGTGCTTCCTACACAACTTAACCATTTTCAGTTGTATCATAGTGAGTGTTATCGACGTTATACTGCTTTGCCGCAAAAATATCGGAAAATAAGAACGACATCAGAAGAGACACCTTCAACATTAACGTAACTATATGGGTAGAATGTTATTTCTTTCTACTACTTCGATTATAATTTTTTAACAATTCATTGTAAGAAAAAGTATAATTTAGTGTAATGTATTCCAACTAGGGAATTACACTATTGAGAACTTCTACCGTAAGAATATACATTATATATATGGGTGTTTCTCTACTAACGGGGAAATTGATGTCCCAAGCAATTTGCAAATTGTTTTGGATATTTTTTATTTAAGAAAATATCTAAAACTATAGTACATTTCAGTATCTTTGAGGCTACCGGTTGATCATGTAAATGTTTTATATCTTTTTTTCTTTTAATCCCAACCATCCCAGAATCTTCACTTTAAATCCAATTTTAAAATAATATTTAAGTGCGTGTAATAAATTTAAAGTATATTTTAAAACTAAATATACTGAAAATCATACATGTTGAACAAACACTACGTAAATGTAATAATAATTATTCGAAATTACCGCCTGAATGTTGTCCTAAATATTTGAACACAATCCTCTGGTTAATTTGAAAAAATAAAACAAAATTATATAGTCTATGATAACGACTCAATTTTGTGTTGAATGAATCGCTGACAGTGTGAAGTCTTCTAACATTGAAAACTTCTAAAATTGAAAACAGCAGAGTAATCTTCCAGCCTTTTATAGACTTGAAAATCGCTAGTTATTAACTTTCATTCTATATATTTAAAACTCTATTTTAAAACAAAAAGTGAGCCGGACAAATTTCATGCAAAACTTTCCCGTTAGTAGAGAAACACCCATATATAATTTTTACTTAAGCATTAAGTGTATATGTGCGCTGTTATCAAAAGTTATTATTAAAAGTTATTATTAAATAATATAAATTACAAATAATTAATTAATTAATAATTAATTATTAATTATATATGGTTGCAGCAGAGGGTGCAGAAGGAAATAAGACATACTTAAAATTAATGTATTTTATAATTAAATTACATTCTATATGATTCTAAAACTGCGCCGATGCGACTCAAGTCAAAGCGAGAGCGAAAATGAATAACCGTTGTTAGTATTTTTATTCATTATATTAAAATAAAATTTCATTAATTTATAAAATTATGCTTCAATAAATTATTGATTAATTAAACTTTAGTTATAACTATATTTCCTTCATTATTAAACTGCATATTTATTATCAAATCAAATATACTGCCAAACAACCTGAGAAAAGTGATTTCCTCCTGGATGAAAATTTTTAAGAAAATAGTTAATATACTCTAGTAAATAATAAAACAAATCAGCTAGCTGTAAGTAAAGGGAAAAGTCGTCAGCTGATAAGATTCAGTAGGTGATAAATGCAGCTACATTACACATTTCAAGTAACCAGCTGACGAACTTTCCACTGAGATACAGCCAGCTGATGTTAATTTTCATTCACAGTAACATACAAACTATCACCAGATAAATTTTTAGTTGAGAGGAAATCATTGAATTTTTTTTATTTTTTTTCATATTCGGGTGGCCAGCTGACGTATAATCCACCATGTTATGGTCAGCTGACTTTATTTTCCCTTCAAGATATTAGATAAACTATTATTCAAGAAATTTTAGAATGGGAGGAAATGACTAAAAAAATTTTTTTTTTCTTCGTGCGTGGGAGGCTGCCACTGCCTTCTCCACCACCGGAGTCGCAGCTGACGATCGCGAAGCTTCATAACACAACTTCCTATTGCAGTTTACAAATTTTCACTCGGGAGGAAATTCATGACGAAAATTGGTAGCTGGCTCCCGGACTATAAGACTTACTACGCCATGACTTTGTTTTCGAGTACCAAACAAAAATTATCATTTGTTTTTCTTCGAAAATCTTCTTTGTTTAGAACTTGCTACAATTGCCGTTAGTCATTGCAATAAATCCTCAGTCTACAATACGATTAAACTCTAATAAATTAGTTCTTAGTTCAGGTAAGAACACATTGTCTATTGTACCATAGATCCATTCACTCCTGTTGTTGTCTGTAATCTGTCCACAATCTAGGACACAAATAACATCTCCATCTCCTACTATTACAGATTTACTAAGACATTTATAATATATGATGACAATAACGACCAATCTCGGCACATATGCTGAGTCACCCCCACCCCAATATCAACTAGCTACCTGGTTTATTCATATGTTTTTCACAACAAATTGGAAAACTACTAAGGCAATGGTTATTTTTTTAAAGTCTTATGAAAACGCATTCACTACTCAATAGCTCTCTTAACGAAGCAATAGACTGATAGCATCTGGATTATAGATTCGTGAAGGAACCCATTTTGATAATTTTTTATTGCTATATTCACTTATTCAGATATATTATTGTGTATTTTACTGCCATTTTGAATATTTAAAAATATATAGAAACGTACAATTTTATTTTACAACATTATTATTGAAATTTAAATCCTTGTATATGCTTTAAAAATGTTTTATTTAAGTTATTTAAAAATTTGACAAGCATCATAGAAGTTTTTAATCACAATTTAAGTAATTGTGAACTGCTAATAATATATAATATTTAAACTTATATTTAATGTAAAATATCTTCAAAATGTTCTTATTACGAAGTCAAGTAAATTGATAAAAATATATTAAACTGATTTTATTTTACCACGCCAATTTGTGGTGAATGAGTTGGTATAATAATTGTGAAATGTTGGTGTCGTGACCACATTATTTATTACTTTCCGTGTGTATTCAATAATAAAATCATTTCAATTATCTCTGTATTTACGAAGTTTTATTTTTTATTATTGTACCACTGTAATTTCCAAAAACTACGAGAAAAGCTTAAAAAGCATTTTAACCCTTTAAATTTCTGTTTGAAAATATGTTTTTAAAACATGTATAGCCATGTTAAGCTTATATAAATTAAAATAAATACACAATGAAAAATAAACCTATACGAGCAGGGATTCGAACCCGCGACCTCTGGGAAACCATCCCATCGCGCTACTGATTAAGCTACCGTATCGCTACCCGTCTCGGTGAATTAATTACATAAGATCGTTTTTATCGAGACGATCGTGACATCTATTAGGCTTCTTTCGAAAATCCTAACCAATGTTTCTAACTTTGCAGTATAGATAAAAATTTTAAGAGATGCCACAACCGAAATTAATGTTTAAAAATATCTTTTTAAAACATCTTATTAAAGTTTAAATAAATATACAATAAAAAATACCGATATGATTGAATTCATTAGTCAAATACATTAATAAGATGAAAATGTTCTATTATGAATGTTGTATTGCATTATAGCTTCCTATACATATATTGTTTTAATTTGGCCTAAATTTAGGCCTCGGACTTAAATTTATTTTTAAATAAAATACCTACTTGAAATCTCTTGCTACATTTAAGCTATTCCTACAAATGTGTAAGTTTCTTGATAGACTTCAGAAGATTGTTCTACAGACGGACAGCAACAACAGCGAACAAATGTAACATTGTAACAAGTGTGTGTGGTTACAATCAACAATAAGTTTCTACTGGAACGAAATGACTTATTATGGTCATCGATTTTAAGTAGTACTTATTTATTTGGGATATAGGGGATTGTAAATGATGGACTGTAGGATACAAAAGAATCTCATGAACTTAACGCTCACGTTTCGTAATCGTTATCAATTTAGTCGAGAGTGAAACAAAGAATTGTAAGGAAAATTTGCGAAGTTTCTAAACGAAGCCTATGGCAGAATTGACTATACGCTCAAACATCTTCTCGTTCCATGTCCCACATAATATGGTGTGGTGAAATTTGCAATATTGAAATAAACTATTTTTACGGATTTTAATTTTAATGAATTAAATTTTAAATTTACATTTTAAATCTAACCCGACATTTCGAATGCTTTGCAGCAATCGTGTTCACGGTAAGACGAGATGGAGATATCTGTCAGTAAGTCAGTTAATTAGTCAACTAACCTTCAGTTCAATCCTGAACACTCCCGAGGCATATTGTTACGAACCCCGCAAGCCAGAATCTACCTTTTCAACAATCTGTCAACAATCAATCAAACCCTTTAATGTATATACATAATAATTAACTGTAGGAAATCGTGTAATATATACTTTGTTTATTAACTATGCCTTTGATTATTTTCCTTTTTTTATTTTTTATAGTTCGTTGTCTACATATTTTTGTATGACCTAGTAACGTAACACATCTGTTTATCATTGGTTAGTATAAAAGATTAAATTTGCGATTGCAAAAAAATTATAATAAATCAGTTCCTATCTACAAATTAGCTCTTATTTAATTTTATCAAAAATACCGTATTAACTAAATTACCGAATTACGACGTAATCAACATAAAGTAAAGGATACAACTACCTGCTTTAATAAAATGTTTTATAATTTTTTAACTATATTATCCTTAGTAACTGCAATTTTAGATACTCATTATATCTTTCTGACCTTACAAATACCGTTCTCCATAAACAATAATTCTCATTACTAAATATTTTGTTCCATTTCGTACCGAAGCCGGAAAAGCTTTTAATAAATTTGATACTCAATATAATTTTTTTTTATAATATTACTTTGTATGCTAAACAGATAAAAAAATCATTTTAATCTATAAAGGCAAACTGTTTCAAATTTTAAGAGCCATTACATTTTATAGACTATTTTTACTTTTATCGTGGGAATTATTTGTCTTGCAACAGTCTATATAATATCACGGTTTAGTTATCTGGATTTCTGAAATTGATTAATGCACCAAAGAGCTTTATTGTAAAATAGTTCAGTCATTAAAACTAATCTATATTCATCTTATTTTATTCATTTACTTATATTCCTTAATAGTTTAATGAGTTTAACTAAAAATGTTACGGAAAAAATTATAATGTTACCTTTACTTTATCAGTAGTTTAGTTATTTCGTAAAATATAATATTAAGCTGATGCGAAGCAGTAGTATCGCAGTTGCTTCATTTTAAAAACTGCATTTTAAAGTATTTATAATATTTAAATATTTTAATGCTTTTAGCTATCAATTTTTGAACTTTATCGTACTAACTCAAAGTATAATAAGAAAATAAAAGTTTGAATTTTAAGCAGTTTTAAAGAAAACCTTTTAGTATGCAGACACTTTATTTACATTAATAGTGAAACAAAGTTTATTACCTTTTAAAGTCGTAAAACGTGTTACCTACCCAATTACCCGTGGGTAATTAGATAAATGAAAATACTAAAAAGTGATATCAGTTAGATCAATCTAGTATATTTCCTTTTATAGCAGTTGATATATATTTTTTAATGTAATAAAACTTAATTTAAATAAAATTTATTAATTACATATAAAAAATTGTATCATCTTTTATAAGAGGAAATAAACTAGATTGATCTAGCCATGGGTACTTGAGGTAAAGACTGATGTAATTCTATTAAAGAAGATTTCTATTAATTTTTTAATCGTTTATTCTATATATATATTGTGGATATATGAAACCAGTCCTGTTGTTTGTCAATAAAAATCAATTGCTGACAAATAATTTATAATATACAAAATTGTATAAGGCTTCTTTTTTTATTTATATCTTTTCCACATTGAATCCATACCAGAGATCACCTGTGTATATCAAAGGGAAGTGTTAGGAAGGCTTATATTGATATTACACTTATCAAAATGCGCTCTTCTGTAAAAACACTCCCCAAAATTAAAGGTACGAGGGTTCCAATCGCACCTTGGTCAAAGAAGATCTACACAACAAATAACTAGAACTAACTCTATCAATTCGATGTTAAGGCTTATTATGGGTAATGTTTAAAAAACTTAAAATTATATTAAAGAAAATAATTAAATAAATATCTATATGAAAAAATATTAATAAAAAAACCATGGCCAGCAACCAATCACTACAAGCAGCAAGCATTCACAAATATAATCAGCAATCACCTCCCTCGGCATATTTAAGGGAGGGAAGCAACCCGGTCCTCAACGCTTCCGCAAGTAGTGACTTCTAAGGAAACTGTGTGATGCAACCAGTTGATCAGATTTACTAATTAGTCGCTAAAATACCAATCATTCCCAGTTCATACCATCGTTAATATAATCATTTGCACTTGAATATTATTGTCTTATTAGATTCTTTTTAATATTTAAGACCGTATACAATTGACCTTGAATTTATTATTTATTTTATGGAGCCCAAAAGAGGCATAGCCAGTTTATTTTTGTTTATAATGTTAATTTTATGTAAATCAGACTTTTTTTGGTTATTAAAATTTTCATACACATGAATTTTTTTTTCATAAATATGTTAAACGTATACTGTCATAGTATTTTTTTTTAATAATTTTCACGTGGCCTTATACTATAAAACTTTTCTGCAGTACAAATGTACTTAGTATCAATACCTGATGCATTACAATTTAATAGCATGCCATATGACATGATATAGTATCATATATATTATATAATATTAATAATAAAAATATAATAATAATACACAGTTAATTATTTGCAAAATATTTGCTTCTGTTAAGGATGTTAGACATCGATGCAAATATGTAGGAGTACAAATTATAAATACTGAGAATATATTTAATAAATAACCAAACCCAGAAATATAGACATCTATGCTCATCACATACATGCCTGTCCCTGTCGGGGATCGAACCCGAGCCCTATTGCGTCGCTATATGTCAGGCCCCGATAGTCGTGTGGTTAGAACAGAGTTATTATATATATTATTAGATAATAATTGAAGTATTCTTTTTGAACCGTGTATGCGGCACAACTAAGTCTATTTGGCTTACTTTATTTTTCTTCTTGTTAAGCAATAAAACATTAGCTATTAGCCATTGTAAAACATATGAAAGAGCATTGTTCACATCGTCAATTACTAATTATTGTCTGTTATGTTTCAAAATAAGAGAAGTATCATCAGCACACAATACTATCCCATCTTTATCCCTTACAAAGTAAGGTAAGTCATATCTATATTAAGGGTCAGCCAAAAAACAGGTAACTGATACAACCAAAACGACACAACGCGAGGTCCCGAAATATTCGTTTACCTGCGATAAGAATATGTTTTACAAGTATTTACCAGAACTCATCTGTAAAATAAAATATACACAAAGTCCTCGCAAGCAGTATAATATTCTATGTGAACTCCAATTTTCAAAACATTTATATTGCGACGTATATAAAATATTTATTCTTATTTATTCAAAACATTTATATTGCGACGTAAACACTAAAAACATCTACAAAACCCTATTAAAGTACAGTAAAGATTCAAATTACTTTGGAATTATTGTTCCAACAAAACTTTCAATCTGCCCCGAAAATTCTGATAGTAGGAATTATGATTACTCAGTAATATTTAATCGACCTTGCAATTAAAAATAGGCATAATTTTAAAGAACAGTGCTTTAAAATCATTATTAAGGATAATTGCTAACCAGTCTCTAAATTCTGATCATAAAATAAAATTCGAAATTACTTCTGATAGAATAGACTTGAAAAATCATGACAGCCATTTCGAAATTCAAAAATATGTAAATAAGCAAACTGTGTTGCTACGCATACGGATTGTCAAAAAGAAATGAAATAAAAAAAAATGCAATATGCACCAAAAGATATGATTAATTATTAGAAAAGGATACACTGGTCCACTTTGAAAGTTAAAGAAGCAATATTAATAGGTTTAATGCAGTAATAATCACAACTTTTAAAATGTCTTAGTCAATATTAACTTTCTTAAATTTGTCTATTTCATGTCAATATCACGTTAAATCATAAAAAGATATATTGTTCAATGTATATATACATTTCAGTTATAATAAATATGTGTGTTTATACATGTACATAATATGTTTTGTTAATTACTTATGTTTGTTATAATAATGTCAGATGCATGCTGAATGTCTTAGGCAATAAGTGTCTACATCTAGTTGTCATAACTCTGTTATATATATACATTTCAGTAAGGACTGTTTCACTTAATCTTGATTTGTGGGGACTCGTGATTTAGGACTCATTTAGGATTTAATAATAATAAAAATATTACTATAAATTTAATTATTTGTAGAATTCTTTTTTTTCTGTTGTATGATTATATAAGTTTTTATAAATAACCATTATGAATACTTGATGTGGTAAAAAAAAATAAGTCATAGTAACAAATGACTAGATCACTCAATAGTAAAGTTCTATTCAAACAGAAATACTTGCCATATTTACTTTTTATACTATAAATTTATTTGTAATAATAACAAAAAATAAAAGAAATAAAAATCTATGCATTAATAATTAACTACACAGCAGAGTTCTATAGCTACAATATATAACATGATTCTGAAATTAAGTTATAATTTTTTATAAGATAATAAAAATCCTTTTAAACAAATATTTTTTTAAAATGCAGTTAAATAAAATTTTATTTTAAAATAACAACCCAATTTGAAATTACTGAAGCATCGATGCACGAACAGTGTTCGTTACAAATTTAATTTAATTTATATCGTTGAAACTTTTGTTGTGCTTTTATAGTCAATTACGAAAATAAGACGACAAATTAACACGATCTTTTGCTTTTATTAATGCTGTTAAATATTTACAGCTATATATATAAATAAAAGTGAGGGTAGAGGCGATTAAGTTTGAATTGAAACAAGGTAAATGAATAGATACTATTAATATTTTATTTTATTCTTTGCAAAATCTTAATAGTGTAGAGATTATTCATTTACTTTAAAAGGTATCCTTTACTTCAGAAGTAAAAATGATCCTCCGCATTAAAGATTTAGTAATCCCTGTGCCGAAATGGTTTCGCAAATATATAAATAACGGACACAACCAGCAACACTCATACTCGGAACCGCAATTTATGGATAACCCAGTTAGGTGTGAGAACCTAATCTAAAACCATTGGTTCAGTGGCAAAGATTTTAATTTTTTTTTAAATTTATGTTTCACATCTATACATGGACTTTTAAAATTATGCAATTATGCAATGGATAGTGATTTAATACATTCCACATAATAGACAAAATTGTAGTCGTATTGTATTTATTCTTATCTTGTTATTACATAAATTAAAAGTACATAGAATGCTTTAAAAATTATAATGAATTCGTAAAAGAAATAAAAATATGTATCGCAGTTTACTACTGTTTTCACACTTGATACGAATATTAGGAAATAAAAATAGTTGCCCCTTATGCTTTCTCCTTTTTAGTAATTAAACTTTCCTGTACAATGATGATTATTAAAAATATGAATAAAGTAAATTTATATATTAAATATATATTAGTAAATATTTAATTGGAAATGCATATATATGTTTGAGTGTAACATTCATATGTTAAGAAAGTGAGTAAAAGTACTGTTTCAATGTACAATTATTTTTTTTTACTTTTAGGCAGTTATAAAATTTTATATTAATAAAATATGCTTTTAAAACAGGGAATAACATATACTTTTAGGATTCCACATGTACGTGATATTCTCAATACCATTTCTATGAAGATCAGTTACAGCTTCACATACTTTCAACTTTGACAAGATAATACAATGAATGATTAAGACATGAATATATAAATAATAAAGTTGATTACTGAAATAAATAAATTATATATAAATAAATTAGTCAATAAATGAATAATATACATAATCAATGCTAAAGTCTGTCGGTCTATTATGCTTTCGCGGCTTAACCACTTGCCCGATTTAGATGTAATTCAGAATAAAAATAGTTGAATACCGAGTGTCAATTATGTGCTAAGTTTTAAAATTATTTAATATAATAATAATTATTTAATAATTATATCAATTGATATAGAAGATGAAAGTTTGTATGAACAATAAAAAGTACTTGACCGATTTCTATTAACTTTATCAGTAAAATTGTTAATGATGCAAAGTCAAACATAGGCAACCTACTTTTTCAAAACTAACCCATAAAGTGTAAAAAAAACTATTTACTTTTTTAAATCATTTATTAACTTGTTAAGAAAAGTAATAAGTACGATATATTAGATTACATTATTGTGAAACGATTATTTTGCAATCATTCCTAATGTTTTGATTCGTTTCAATATTTTGATGGTTGCTATATTGATCCATATAAGTTAATGAATTATTAATTTAACTTAAATAAGAAGAACCAATAAGGAGTAATTATTTAAATCATTTTATTATATTTGTTATTTTCTTATGCTTAAAGTAGTTTATTTGACTAAGATTATTATTTATGTGAGGAGGGACATTTGCTTGATTAGTAAATACTTGACTAAGCTAGAGAAGTGAGAACCATTAAGACTTCATAATTAAAACCAGTATTTAGTACCGCTTTTACCGATACTTACAATACATACATACATACATACACGATATTCGAGAGAGACGCTGCTGTAGAATGAAGGTTTAAATAGAAGTAAATAAAAGTAAAGTGTGAATAGTAAAATCTGTAAAACAATACAATTTGATATATAGATAATTGTACTTACCTTCTATTTTTTATAAAAATAATATAAATAATAGATAATAAAAAACGGATGATTTTCCTATACTCAACTAACTTTCCTTAACTATCTACTAAAAATTCCTAGGACCAAGTCGGTCCGTTGGCAAGAATCCAGTGCTTGTGGAACTTTCAAGGCTAGGTACCCCAATGTGTCTTGTAAGTTCTGAAACTTTCGCTTCGGGAACAGTTCTGTTCACTGGTTTTATTATTATAACTATATATTATTATAAATGTTATTTTTTTTAATCTATCGTTGATATGTTAACTTTATCGTAATCACGATTATAAATATTTTTTTAACTAAAATCTTTTCAGACACAATATTTTTAAATATAAAAAAATAATTTAAGTTCATTTTACTTAACTAAGAGTTCTTATGTTTTTATTATTCTGGAAATGCTTTATAGTTCTAAAGAATAAGAGATGAGCTAAAATAAATTTACTCGTATTTCAAAGTGCTGAATGTTGTTCTTCTTTGAAAAATAAATGTGTTGGATTCATATTGAAAGATTTTTGTTGAAAGTCTCTTTACCTTACATCGGATACCCTTATTCCTAACGAGGAAGAATTTATGTGTATATTACGACTTTAAAACAATCCAAGCTGTTATACTAAATATATACTCGTAACTTATAATCATTAAATTATAAGTAACTATAATTTTAAATAAATCTGTGTCATTGTTATAGTCCTTAGAATACAATATGTATACTGTATATAATATATGTCGACGCAAAAGCATAGACGTTCGTTTTTAAAGATATTATTTTTATGATTAGTTAAATTTAATTTGTCTTTTATTATTTACAATCATGAAATTTAGTAACTTGATTTAATTTAACAAAATAAACCAATAAATATGAACATTCAAAAAACAACTTTTGATTATTTGTTGATCATAGTTTACACGAACACAACTAGATGGCGTTGTAGTAAAGTTATTGCTTTTTGAATTAGAATTTTGAAATAATAATTCTAAATAACTGTTTGTAAAATGATAAGCTATTTTTAAAAATCATTAAAAATAAACTCATAAATTATGAGATGTAAATTCAATTTATTTAGGAAGATTACATTGTTAATTTCGTTTTGGCGGCAAAAAAAAGCGCCACATGTTTTTGTGTTGTTAAAATGTGCGGCATTATTACTTGTGACTTTGGAATAAGCAGACGATCTTGTAAGTACAGTTATTTTTGATAATTTAACAATTAAGAATACAGCTTAGTTATAAAGATAGATATAGTTTTATAAATAATTAAGACTAAGAAAATAGCATTAATTAGATTGATTAAAGAGTTTAAAATTGGTGTAATATTTAATAAAGTATTTCTTTTAATATAGTGTGTTATCATTGCATTATGAGTGAAAATATTGGGAATAGTGACGTCAGCAATGCTGACGTCACCCTTTCTAAAAACTCGGTTGGGCAAAATCCCTCGTTATCAGAAGTGGGATTACCACCCACTTCTGCCGGCCATTCTGATCAACCTTCCGTTGCAAACACTTCTGTTGTCGGGGTCCCAGCTGAGTTTTTCTCTCAAATGATGCAAATGATGAAACACCTGTCGGATCGCATGACGTCATCAGAGTTTAAAGTGAAAATCGGTGATGTGTTTTTGCCGTCATACGATCCGGATTCTAATATTGGGATATGTGAATGGTGTAAACATATAACTACTGCTATGGATACGTAGAACCTAAATGATTATGATGTACGAATGAAAGTAGGTAGCCTGCTAAAAGGCCGCGCTAGGTTGTACGTAGACAGCTGGCTTGTTACTACTAACTCTTGGCCAGAGATGCGTGATATTTTAATAACCACTTTTGAATCAGAAAGTCGGTATTCAAGAGATATAATTCGGTTTAGAGAACATGTTTACGATAGTAGTAAAAATATTGCGCAGTTTCTGTCCGAGGCCTGGGTTTTATGGCAACGTATTACAAAAGATAAGTTATCGAATGGTGATGCGGTTGAGGCTGTGATTGGTTGCATTAGTGATGAAAGATTACGTATTGAATTATTAAACGCGCGTGCAAAATCCGTGCCGGAATTAATTTCAGTTGCATCGTCTATACGTCCAACAAAACGTGCAAATTCTAACTAGTCGGTACAAAATTTGAATAAGCGCTTCCGTTTAGTTGAAAAATCGAATATGTCAGCCTCAGCCACGCCATGATTCTAACAGCGGTACGCAAAATACCACGAAGCCTACCTGCACATTTTGCTCCAAAATTGGTCATACTTACGAAACGTGTTATAAACGTGATCGCGCGGTCGTTTCAAACGTAAATATCGTAGGTAAACCGAAACTAACTTGGATACCTATTACCATTGAAGATTTTAAATTAAATGCAATTTTTGATAGCGGAGCAGAATGTTCTTTGGTACGTGAGTCGGTAGCCACAAAAATTCCAGGTAAACGTGTAAATGAGGTTAATTATCTAAAGGGCATCGGTCAGTTTACGGTAGTGTCATTGACTACATTAGTGACTGTTTGTGTTATTGATAATTTACGTGTAGAGTTACAATTTCATGTAGTTCCAGATTACGAAATATGTTCTGATATGTTAATTGGAACAAATCTTATCGATAACACAAACTTAAGTGTACTGGTTACTCCGCAGGGTGCTAAGTTGCTTCGGCAACCGGTGGTTTTCCACATGCGATCCCAAGATTGTAAATTTGATAAACTTAACACTGATCTGTCTAATGAAGATCAGATAAATGAATTGAATCTTTTGTTAAATAAGTATACACATTTATTTATTCGCGGGTACCCTCGGACACGCGTAAATACAGGAAAATTAGAGATACGTTTAAAAGATCCTAATCGATATGTAGAACGCAGATCATATAAGCTAAGTCCTGTTGAGCGGGAAAAAGTAAGAGAGATTATAACTGAACTGTTGGAGAATAATATTATTAGGGAAAGTTCCTCTGCTTTTTCTAGCCCAATAATCTTAGTTAAAAAGAAAAACGGACAGGATCGCATGTGTATTGACTACCGTGAGCTGAAAAAAAATACCTTGAAAGATCATTATCCTCTGCCGATCATTTCCGATCAAATCGATCAATTGTCTTATTACTCTACTTTTGACATGGCGGCAGGCTTTCACCAAATTCCCGTTTCAGATAGCTCAATTGATAAAACTGCCTTCGTGACGCCCGATGGCCTTTATGAGTATTTAGCCATGCCATTTGGCTTAAGTAATGCTGTTTCAGTTTATCAAAGATGCATAAATAGAGCTTTGAAAACTCTACTTTATGAATCTGATCCAATATGTCAAGTTTATGTCGATGATGTCCTTATGAAGTGTAAAGATTTTCCAGAAGGTCTATCTCGCATTGAGAGAATACTCGTGGCTCTACAAGAAGCTGGGTTTTTGATCAATGTAGAGAAAACAGCTTTTTTTAAACGCTCTATTGAGTATTTGGGAAATATCATATCTGACGGACAAGTTAGTCCTAGCCCAAAGAAAGTAGAGGCTTTAACAAAAGCACCCATACCATCATCTGTTAAACAGGTTAGGCAATTTAATGGGCTAGCTAGTTATTTTAGGCGTTTCATTCCCAATTTTTCATCTATTATGGCACCTCTGTATGAATTAACGAAAAAAGATGCAAAGTGGGAATGGAACGATAGACATGATAAGGCTAGAAATTATATTATCCAACATCTGTCTACTGCGCCTACCCTTTCACTTTTCCAGGAAGACGCACCAATCGAACTCTACACCGATGCAAGCAGCATTGGCTATGGGGCGGCGTTAGTGCAAGTAATCAACGGGCGACATCATCCAGTTGCTTACATGAGCCTGCGGACTACCGAGGTCGAGAGCCGTTACCACTCCTACGAACTCGAAACCTTGGCTGTAGTAAGAGCAATCAAACATTTTCGCCAATACCTATATGGGGGGAGATTTAAAGTCATAACGGACTGCAACGCGTTAAAGGCATCAAAATTCAAGAAGGATTTACTTCCACGATTCCATCGCTGGTGGGCGTTTTTACAGAATTATGATTTTGACATAGAATACCGAAAAGGTGAAAACATTCAACACGCAGATTTCTTCAGCAGAAATCCGTCGACTGAATGGTCAGTCAATATGATGACTAGGGACACTGAATAGATCCAAGTAGAACAGAGGCGAGATAATGACCTACGTTTACTTGTTGATGACATAGCAAAAGGCAAACCAGTTGAAAATTATGTCTTGGTGGAAGGTGTACTCAAAAGAAGTATTACTGACCCGTTACTCGGAACTTACAAAGCCGCCGTAGTACCAAGGTCATTTCAGTGGAGTTTGATAAACTCCTACCATACAGCTTTGCAACACCCGGGATGGGATAAAACACTACAGAAACTAAAAGAGTGCTACTGGTTTGACAAAATGAGTACAGTGGTCCGAAAGTTTGTCAACAATTGCATTGTGTGCAAAACTTCAAAGGGTCCTTCTGGAGCCATACAAGTACAACTTCATCCAATTCAGAAACCAACCGCGGCGTTTCAAGTTATCCATATGGATATTACAGGCAAATTGGGTAGTAAAAACCAGTCGGGTCATGATGAATATGTGATTGTCACTATATATGCGTTTACCAATGTACTGTTAAATTATTCAAACAGTAAAAGTCAAAGTGACAGTCTTGCAGCATTAAAACGCACTATACTTTTATTTGGGACACCAATACAAGTGGTTGTTGACGGAGGAAGGGAATTTCTAGGCGACTTCAAAAACTATTGCGAGAACTTTAATATTAATATTCACGCAATTACACCAGGAGCAAGCCGAGCTAATGGTCAAGTTGAGCGCATAATGGCAACATTAAAGAATGCTTTGACTATGATTAAAAATTATGAAACTGAAAATTGGCAGACTGCGTTGGAAGCATTACAATTAGCATTCAATTGTACTCCTCATCGTGTAACTGGAGTGGCACCACTTACACTTTTGACTCGTCGACAACATAGTGTCCCGCCACAGCTCCTACGACTGGTAAACATTGATGAAGAAACTATTGATTTTGACCTACTCGACCAACAAGTTCAACAAAAAATGCTAGCTGCTGCTCAGTACGACAAACAACGGTTTGACGAGAATAAGGCCAAGGTACGCCTCTTTCAAAAAGGAGACTACGTGTTGATTAAAAATAATCCACGTAACCAGACATGCCTTGACCTAAAATACAGTGAGCCATACGAGATCCTAAGAATCGAAGATAATGACAGATACATCGTCAAACGAGTTACTGGTAGAGGGCGACCACGTAAGGTTGCTCACGATCAGTAACGTCGCGCGCCACAACTAGGCGAGCAGGAAACCGTGTCGACGTGTCTTGATGCTGACCGACAGTTAAGCCCAGCAGACCTTCACCCCAAAACAAACTCTAGCGAACCGCAGCCTTCGACTTCACGAGATGCGATGACATGTGATGCCTAAATTTAGGTGAGTTCTTTTCATAATATGGTCTCGGGCTTTGATTCCAATGACGTATTTTTAAAGATACTTCCCATATTTTCATGTGCTACAGTTAATCTTATACTAGATTTTTAAATATGAATTTTATAATAACGTTATCTTAAAACTGTGCTATCCTTTTAATTCCGGTTTCCTTACTTTTACTGCCATTTTCAGAGCCTCTGTGGACCACGGTTAAATAAAAACCTAGACCACAGCATCGGCCTCTCCCATCCTTAATTATACTCTGTGGACCACGGCGTACATGACCGCCCAGACCACAGTAACAATTTCCAATGAGCTTTTATATTATAAATTCATCTTAATTATGAATTATTTCACAATCTTAAATACTATGTGGCTTGTAAAAAAAAAAAGTAAAATTAGATCCTCTGTGGACCACGGCGTACATGACCGCCCAGACCACAGCTTCGACCTAGCTCCCAAATCCCTTAGAGCCCCTGTGGACCACGGCGTAAAAGACCGCCCAGACCACAGCATCATCCGTCTACGAGTATATTATAATAAAATGTAAGGATGCGTGGAGACATTTGCATTTAATAACTACTAATAAAGTGTACAGTAACAAATTTATAAGATGTTATTTTATAACAGTACTCATTTAGTACATAGTAGTAGTAGTAGTATAATTGACTCATTGTTATTGAGTACACATTTACCATGACTATAAATATGAACTTTAATTTTGCAACAAGTAATCAGATATTACAACATTACGATAACTTTATTTATTAAAATACTTCATAATGTTAACTATAGTTAACTAAAGTTTTCAAACTGCCTAGTACCTAGTGTATCGATGCACAGGTACCTAGTTCAATTGAATATTTTCACTTCCAGAAACGTGGCAGGCGCAGAGCACGCACCGCCCCGCAGAATGGCCGTGTCGACTGTCGACGCAAAAGCATAGACGTTCGTTTTTAAAGATATTATTTTTATGATTAGTTAAATTTAATTTGTCTTTTATTATTTACAATCATGAAATTTAGTAACTTGATTTAATTTAACAAAATAAACCAATAAATATGAACATTCAAAAAACAACTTTTGATTATTTGTTGATCATAGTTTACACGAACACAACTAGATGGCGTTGTAGTAAAGTTGTTGCTTTTTGAATGTGAATTTTGAAATAATAATTCTAAATAACTGTTTGTAAAATGATAAGCTATTTTTAAAAATCATTAAAAATAAACTCATAAATTATGAGATGTAAATTCAATTTATTTAGGAAGATTACATTGTTAATTTCGTTTTGGCGGCAAAAAAAAGCGCCACATGTTTTTGTGTTGTTAAAATGTGCGGCATTATTACTTGTGACTTTGGAATAAGCAGACGATCTTGTAAGTACAGTTATTTTTGATAATTTAACAATTAAGAATACAGCTTAGTTATAAAGATAGACATAGTTTTATAAATAATTAAGACCAAGAAAATAGCATTAATTAGATTGATTAAAGAGTTTAAAATTGGTGTAATATTTAATAAAGTATTTCTTTTAATATAGTGTGTTATCATTGCATTATGAGTGAAAGTATTGGGAATAGTGACGTCAGCAATGCTGACGTCACCCTTTCTAAAAACTCGGTTGGGCAAAATCCCTCGTTATATACAAGTCGAAGTATATCATCTAATGATATTTATATACTTATATTATTCTTTATTTCTTATATATATACTTATATCTTATGCAATTTTTATAAATGGAATTTTATATTAGGTAAGTTTTCTTTTGTTTTCTCTACTCGCATACATACAATAGTTTCTGCTTTACAACTACCGAAAACTAGCGCTTATATAGTAAAATAGTCTTTATTTTTCATAGCGAACTGATGGTAGTAGATAATGTCTATGGTTTTTTTTGTAACTAAAGTAGTGTCGATCTGCCAAATAAATAGAATATGTTATAAGTTAAGAAAATATTTTTTATTTTATAAAAAATATTGTAACAACTATAGAATACAGATATCTAACAAAATATCATATACTTGGTGGGAATTGCTTACGACATATCCAACGGGCGGTTGCTTATAATTATAATTCTTCTACGTTTTTTTAGCTTTTAAATTTTTAATAATATAATTTCCATATTATGCACTATTTTATATACCTCAATGTGAAGAATGTCGTTGTTTGTTTAGTAAATTTAAACAAAATAGTAATATACAGTTTTATTTGTAACTAGGGGTCGCTCGCGACTTCGTCCGCGTGGTTTATAGTGTTGCCGCCGATTTCCATACAAAATTGATATTTAAGGGTGGAATTTAAACCCTTAAGGGTGGAATTGAATAATCTTTAGTACACCACTACGTAGAAAAACAAATGTATCCTCCAATTTTACTATCTCTACGACCTGCGCGGCGGTTTAGACTGTATGCTATAACTAAGTCAGTCAGAACTTATTAGATTATATTAAATTTGCAGCATTTTTCATTGCTGCTTAACTTCTATTAGTCACAGCGAGATGATATATACCCTATAGCCTAACTCAATAAACGGACTATTCAACACAAAAAGAATTTTTCAATTCAGGTCAGTAGTCCCAGAGATTAGTGCGCTCAAACAAACAAACTCTTCAGCTTTATAATATTAGTATAGATTAATTGGCCACCTCTTACAGGCAGCCTTTCTACATCAATCCCGACAACATTTGTTATACGACTTTTTATAAACCTTGATAAACAACACAAAAAAAACGAAACATTTTGCTTCCCTCTTTTACATATTACTCTAAGAAATACTTAAAAGGTCAACTCCTGTGCGCCATATCTATGCTAAGAGTTAATGCCAGTTCAGAAGCATTGAATATATTTTGTATGGGAAAACTTAAATTTTTAAAACTATTAATTAAAAAAAGTCATAGAACAAATATTGTTGAGATGCATCCATCTCAACAATATTTGTTCTATGACTTTTTTTTTTTGCTAAAAAGGCTGCCTGCAAGAGGGGGCCAATTAATTACAAATAACCCTGTATAATAGTATAGTAATATTTAATAAATGTTAAGAATATGATTATTTTTTATATTTAATAAATATAATTATAGAGAAATATAGAATATTTAAAATCTAAATGTTTATATACAAAGGGAATTTCATTCAAACATCAAGTTCAAAATAAATTGAACCTATAATGACATCAATTTAGACTAAAGCTATTTATTCTAAATCACGTCTGTAATGACTGCTATTAAAGAAAATAAGCTTCTTTTCAACACGATTACGAAGATATCAGTTGTAATACATAAATACTCTGCAATTTAAAAAAAATAAAATATATTACCTATATATATTTTAATCTTTTATCATTTTCTCACTTTTTATTAAAAGTAAATAAATTCTAAATATATTATGAAGCTACAGAATATCCTACCATAATTAGCTTTATTTTGAAATTCTCAGGCAATCCCTGACGATGATACGAAATATAACATAATAATGTATTAGGTATTTTACTATTTACATATATTATTCAAATTTATATTTAAAAAAATAACGGCGATGTCACTTTTGTACAGTATTAAACCGTATATTATACAAATACAAGAGTCCTTAAAGTATACCTTTTGTAGGATGTTTGTATTTCTGAAGCGATTTTTACATTAGCCATTATGTAAATCTAGGGTCAAGGTATTGTATTCTTTAAGTGGATTAAAATTATACCCTTCTTGGAAGGAAGAAAAAACATAAATATATAATATGGTTTCGAAGCTAAAGTTCAAGGTGACGAGAATTATATTTTGGTAGAAAAGTCAAATTTATATTCTTTATTATGTATACAATTAAAATACATATTAAAGTTACAAACAAAGTTCGGATGCACATATAACTTGAAAGTGATTTAGATTATGTAGCGAAATATTAAGCACGGAGTATTAATATTATATTAGGATCATCCTAAAATAAGAAAGTTAGTTTCATAAAACTGGTATAAATTTCCTGATGCAAATGATTATATTAGTGTGTGTAATGAAAGTATAAGAACGCTTATTATTAAGTCGTTTTACTATCTTTAACTAGGACTATCAAATATCATATCAATAATACAAAAACATCAAATAAAGAAGACCATCAAAAAGAAGATCAAATATTAAAGGCGAGAACGTAAAGGATAGTCATTTTCATAAATTATAACAATTTGTAACTATTCAAGTATTAAGATAATGTTTTTGCTAACGTATTTTTTAACTAGTTTAAAATACGTTACCTTTTTATATACCCTGCACATAAAAAGACGAAGTTTATGGTGGAAAAAAATGATCTATAGCATAAAGATAATATAATATTAGGACTATCTAAACACTTTTTATACTCGATGTTCTGGTCACTGACAGCACAACAACCACCTAGACGGTTCATATTATAGCGGTAAATTTTAAAAGCTATCGGAATATACAAAAAAGTAATAAGAATTCGAGGGGTGGCTCTATTCATCAATTCTAATCAGGAAAAGCTAGGTATAAGTTTTTGCGTTTCAAGTAGTCGCATTGGCGTGGCGTTTTCCTCGGGACTAGCGACGCTAATATGAAGCGCTAAGTTTACGAAGCGTTTCCCGTAACAAAGGTGGCAGGCATCTAATGTCGGTTATTACGAAAAGTCAATAAAACTTTGGTATTAATCGAGGAGAAAGACGTGAAGCCAGTGTGTAAGAAAAGTATCAAGTAACTAACCACCGTTTGGTGGTAGACTACGCTCTTATAAATTATTTCGGAGCCATATGAACGGCTACGCAGTTGTCAAGCGCTAGTGAAATTCTCCTCCTGGTGACGTGTACCAGTTACCTTACATCGATAGAGATAATCTATTGGAGATGAGGTACGGGCGACCCACCCTGGTGACGTCCATCAGCCAGGAATCACCTTTCACAGATCGGAATCCCTTAGATGTCGCGTATACCAGATGTCGCGTATGCCTTAGAAGAGGTCTTCTCCCGTATCTACTCATGCATGAAATTAGTGCAATCCTTAAAAATGCTAAATTACACAGGATCGAAAATATCCCGATCCCACCCCAATATCCTCTACTTAGTACGCAACCAAGAAGAGAAGACAACTTTGTCTAACGAGGGTTTTGGATCAGGCAAAGAGTCGCGTATCCTAACTATCCACGCAGCACAAGGATTCAACTTCGGCTCCATTTTAATTAACATCAGGAGTAAGATGCAACTGCATGACAGCGTTTCACACGCGGTTGTAGCATTGTCGCGTCATACCGAAGGGTGGCTGTATTTTACCAACAGCGAGGACGATGCGACAGGCAGATTTATCAGGCGAGCGATGAAGGCGACAAAACAATACAACATTATAGAAAATAATACTAAGATGGCTATAACAGACAGAAACTTTGCTATCGTGGAAACCTTCCTCGTGATGTCTAAAAAAACAAAAAGAACAGTAGGTCACTCTAATACTATTTTAGTAAGAAAGCTTTAATCAAAAAATAAAGGAAATTTATGTATTCTTAAGTTTAATAATAAAAACTTTATTAAATATCAAATACTTTATATTAATATAAAGTCATATTGTATCAAACATAAAAATAAAAATATAAAAAAATTATAGTACTAAGTAACTGTGTAGTAACTGTGCAAAGGACTCAAACTAACATAGTTCTTAAGAGACCTTTTAGTAACAGACTCCTTTTTGAGTATGTTATCTCAAATTATAATTTATAATTTGAAAAATAGAATCTTAATGTGAAATATGCACGGGCGACGTGTCCGTTGATAGAATTAAAAAAATATAAATTAAAAAAAAAGCTATCGGAATCAGTTGTCTGTGATACTTTACTGTGAATACTTTAAGGCTTAATGACAATTACTAAGAGAATATTTAAAGTAATATTGGAAGTAGGAGGAGTGATGAATACCTCCACGACAACTCTGAAGACGACACTTTCTCCCTATTGACACATCATCGCGCCGCAACAGAGCTACTGAGGCTAGTCACAACGTGACTAAGTCCATGCTCCGACTTATAATAGTCTGACAAATTCTGAAATAATCAACACGAGTACAATCGCGTTAATATATATTATTGCGATCTTCGATAACGAAAGATAGATACCGTGTAAATACTTAATGATATGAACGCTGAAAAACTATTTATAATGAAATGTATTAACACGACGACGTACAAAAGTTGAAGCCAGTTCTATATTGGAGTTTCTATATTGTTGGCTGTTTTACTTTATTACTTCAATATTTGTTCTGAGTTCTTTGATAAAGTTGGCAAGACTATGAACCCCAGGAGGATATTTGATAGTACGTTATATTTATTGCAAATTAATGAAACGAAATAAAAATTTGTTTTATTAATCAAATTTACCATATACCTAATTTTTAAATTTATATTAGTACAGATAAACCAATGTTTGAACAATATTCAGGGAATTTATTAAAATGTTGAATGTTCAACAAACCTTTTTTTTTTTTTTATTGTTGGAAAAATGCGTTACTCATCATCCCTGCGGCCAGGAAGGTAATGACCGAGGGGGTATGTGGGACTACCCGGCAGCATAGAAGACGCTGCCATTTTTAAGGCTACCCACTAAAAAACCAACGTTGACCTCATCGCCTTAGTGGGGCGCCACGGGATCGCTTTCGCACTCACCGTGACGCCCCGGCGGAACCCCCTGCGAGGGGCCCCAATCAACTTAGGGACACCCTCACCTCGTAGACCTATAACGGGCGGGAAAGGTCCCCCCCCTCTCCCGTCCAGGCACTACAGCTGGGGAAGGAGGCTGTGGGCGCAATCCCGCCTCCTTCGACCCAGCCTCCGGCGGGCACCCGCGCCTGTAGCTCCCAGGGCGGATCGCTCGCCAGGAGTGCGGCCGCAGTGTATGACACTGTACGGTACCCCCTGATCACCCTCACCGCTAGGACCCCTTGCGTGCGACGCAAAAGAGCCCTGGAATTCGCGGTGAGGGCTCCCGACCATATAGGAGCACCGTACAGGGCCATGCTCCGGTGTATAACCGGCGTATAACCGGCGGCAAGGAGCCTGCGGCCCTCCGGTGTTGGTTAGAAGCCTGCTCAAGGTGACTGCAGTGGAGATTAACTTCGGGGCCAGCAGAGAGAAGTGAGCCCCAAAGTTCCATCTACCATCCAGGGTGAGGACCAGATACTTCATCTGGGCCTTCACCGCCACCCGCGCACCCTGGACGGAGATGTACGCCCGACGAGGACCCCGGCGAGGGCCGTGGAACAGGATGGCCTCCGTCTTGGAAACGGAGACCTCTAGTCCCAACAGCCTTAACAACAAACAAAACCTAACAACAAACCTAACCTAACCTTATAAATTCCTAAGATAATATTAGGTTTTAGTTATATAGCAGTTTAAAGTTCTATGTATTTATTACTCAGATTTTCTTCAACAACGGACATCGATATATATAAATATACGAGAAATTTATTAATGACAATTTAACATTTAATGTTAACTATTTTTATTGCAAGGGATATTATTACAGAATTTGTAATAATATCCATTTGTGGGAATGAACCAGGTGTATTATAGAGGGTTATTTTTAATTAGTTGATCACCTCTTGCAGCAGCTTCTCTACTTCAATCCTAACAACATTTCTTCTACGACTTTTTAAAATTATTAGTCTTTGTCATTACCTCTGAGCGTAGGTATGGCACGCGAGCGTTGACTTTATAAGTACTTCTTACAAAATACAGAGTTATAAGTAAAAAAGGGAGCAACATTTTTTTGTTTCATGTTTTGTGAGTTATCAAGATTTGTTAAAAGTTGTAGAACAAATATTGTTGGGATTAAAGTAGACAGGCTGCCTGCAAGAGGTGGTCAACTTATTAAAAATAACCCTGTATATTTCATTTTTATTTAGAAAAAAATCTTAAAACTTCCTTACTTGTGTATCGATGCCTCATTTCGACGTAACATGATGTCGAAGATTATGATCTATATATTAACATGAAAATAGTAACGATCTACTCTTACTCTATCTCATTGTTATCTAGTTCAGATTCTCAGAGAAAAATAGGTATATTATGCAAACTACTAAGTGGCATTTGCTGACTAACGACTTATCGTTACTGTAGATTGATCACGATCTAGATCAAAACGAGGAATTTAAACGGTTAAAGAAAGAACTTCTCACGTTAAAACTTTATAAATTCAGTGCCTTGTCGACGAGATAGACTGTTAAGTTGATTTATGCTTGAGAGATACTGGGAATCGCGATGTGGCTTTAGAGTTAATAAATTTCAGCGTCAAATGAATGTTAAAGCAAAGCCTTTACTGTTTCTTATTAGTAGATTGGATTTATATGGTATATACTAGTGTTATATTATCATTAATATATATTATAAGAATTCTGAGTGAGCGAGCGAACAATAACATAAAATATAATTGTACCTATAATATTAACGGAGAAAAATTTATAGGTATTTTGTGTGAGATAATGGATACATTACTTTTAATTGTTTCGTGTTTATAATTAAAAATTATAAACACGAAAAAAATAATAAAAAAATAGTAAAATTAATTCACAATAGTGTACAGAGTATTTGTATAATATGGTGGTAGTAGAATGTTGTAGAATACGAAAATACTATACAAGCTTTTTAAAAAAATATATTATATGTCGGTAAAGTTATGAATGTGTCGATAAAGGTAGGACGATCATATCTAATTAAACCCTCTTTTACTTTGTAAAATCAATTTTTAAATATTATATATATATATATATATGTTTAAGATTTTCTTATAGAAATTTACAACTGAAGTTGAATTCATTAATATCAAATATGAACTTCAATCCTAATATATTAATACCTAATTACTCTGTAGTTTTCGCTAACACAGAGACTGCAAACACAGCTTAGCAATTAAATAAAAGTTTTAAAAGCGTCGCTGTTACGGTGTAGGCAGATTATAAAAGTTTTTGTCCCCTGACAGCTGCTATGAAATGTTTGTGGGAAAGCAGAAACGTAACGTTTTATGGGTGCTTATGTTGAAGCCTGCAGTCCTTATTAACTTACACAAGAACTTTGCATGAATTTTATGCATATTCGCCACACAATCAAGGTTTATTTTAATAACTTTCTATTTTATTTAACGAATCTTAGTTTAAAGTTCTAAGAAACTGATTCTAAGACTTTTCTTTAAAAATAAAGTCAGGGCTTATGTTGTAACTCACCATACGATATAGTTCAAATAATGTATCTATTTAAGAATCTAACCTGAATTTCTTTTTCGGTTAAAATAATAATAAAAGAAGATGCGTAAGATTAAAGTACTGTAAATTTATTTAAAAATGCTTTTTTACACAAAACCCTTTTTGTCACACAATTACTCGTATTATGTTTTTGTTACTTATGTTATCGTTAATCGCTACCATATATAGTCAATTGTTGTTGTATATTTTAAAACAGTTTATGCCACAAAAACTTTTATTGAAGTAGATAAAGTACATAAAGTTTTAGACATGAAAAAATCTTGAAGTTTCAACCAGACTTGAGTTAAGTAATTTTTCTACGTCGAGTTTTATTTTTTACATAATTTTAATCAACATAAAGAATTTTAAGGTGATATTTTCTCAATGTAAACTGACACATTTTACAAACTTTTGATTTTTTTTATAATGCGGAGGATCTGGGTGTGGTCCAGAGCGACTTATTAAATCTTTGATAAATATAGCCTTACGCTTACAATCAGATGTTGGGTATCCAGTCTCACTATTTTTTAAACGCCAACCATAGATATTACTGGAAGTTTCGCAAAAGTAATATTTTTTTTCCGGGATTACTTCATGTCTCTTTTTTAGATATTGTTGACGACCTCCGGATGGAAATTCGATTTTTAAAATCTTGGTAACATTTGGATCAACTGGCATCATAATTGCCCCTGAATATATTTCTTGTGAATCTTTATTCTTCTCTGAATTCATTTTATTTCTATCAGGGGCTATTGTAATGGGATTGTCATGTGGGACTTTTTGGAGACGGTTGGTCATGCTTACTTCATTATGAATAGCTAAACTTGGCATTAATGGCTCAATATAAGCTCTTGCAATATCTTCCGTACGATAGTTCTTCTGATTGTTAATTGAATCTGTACGGGCTATTATTTTTTCTTTGTTTTTCATAAACCATACAGTACGTTCTTCATTTTCTTTATCATAACTTTCTTTTAAAAATAGTATCACTGATGGACTACTATAGTCAAGTGGCATTTTTAAATAATATTTACAAACTTTAAGTTCTGATATAACTTACTCAAAGAAAATGCTACTTTCCTTTATAAAAATCAAATATTAACTAAAGGTATAAAAATATAAATAAACATCAAAATGTCAAATGTCTACCATGTTGATTAATGTTTTTCATTACAAATTTTAGTAAAAAGATTTTATGAGTGAAACCCACCTCCTTTTTCCACATTTCAAAATAATGTTTTTGTACCGTCTTTATTCCGTGTTATTATTTTTAATGAAACTGTCACTACACAATATCTCTTGTTAATTAAAACTAAGCCTAGTAAAACAATAAGTTAAGTTTCTAATTTCATCTTTGTAATATTTGCAATATAATATAAGAAAAATTAGTAGGTCAATCGATATTGTTGTATTTATGGGGTGTGAACGCCGTGTAGTAACGAGTCATGTGATTGGAATCATTTTAAATATTGGAAATGGAATTGAATCGGGGATGGAATTCATTATAGAGAGCGGACCCTGCAAACTAGACCATTGGTTCATGCAACTCTGATAATTGTATACTAAGTAATCAGTGATTGCTGATGATTACCTAAATATAATACAAACATTATATTTATGGTTTAAATTCCTGAGATCCACACCCTAAACCCTGTACCAGAAGCTCCGACCGAAGACGGGAGTGCCACTCATCTATAGCAGTTGCCGTCACATGTATTTTACTTTAACTAGTTGTTTTGTGGTTCAGTAAAAAATATATTTTCAGATCATTAGTATAGTTTGCAAAGGAATATTTCGAGTAATAAATATATATGGAAGAATTGTATATAACAAATAATAAAGGTTCAGTTTGGTGGTAAGATATTCTTTTGATGTTTATTTTTATATTTTAATACTAGTTGGTACTTGTCTTAGCATAAAGCAAGGAAGCTAAATCAATGAGATTTTACAAATATTTCAAATTTTTATTCATTATTATCACACTAACTTGTAAAAACACAACATATAGCACATTTCAAAAGTCGTTAAAAAACAAAATGTTGTCAAAGTTTTACCAGTCACTGTGTGCCTTCACCTAATCTCTTTGAGAGGGAACTAATCATCTCTGGTGTTGCTTTCCGTAGATCATATGCCAAACCCAGTTTTTCAAATGTCTGAATAAACAATGTGCCCCAATTAAATGCGTCAAAATGCTCAGCTGCCTTGTAGTCGAACGGAAATGCGTGATGATAATTATGCCACCCTTCTCCAAGTGTACATGTTGCAACAAAACGGTTTTCACGAGGAACTATATTCCTGGAAGGAAAATCAAGATATTTAAAATCTCTATCAGCATAATTTGTTACTTTAAAATACTACAATCAGATAGTATGCGGTATGAAAAATAATAAAACCGAGTATGAGAATATTGTTAAATATATTTTGGGTTTTCTTATTATTTTGGTTAAATTAATTATTTTTTTAAATCATTGTGGGTCTAATTGGCATTCCATATGTATCAATCAATCAATCAATAAATTACCAACATTATAAATAAAAAAATGACTTCTTCAATTTGTATAACGAGCTACATTGTGCGTTGGCACACCGGTTTGGCATTGAGTTGGTATTTGTTGTGTCAGGTGCCTACCCGAGGAGGGTAGCGGGATCTAAAACGACGGCTTTCCGCTGGACCCCCGCCTCCCTACCTACTGAAACACCCGGTAGATAGGTTTGCAGCTGAACTGCGGGTCAGCCGCTAAGATCAGGGTTCTACGGGACTCCAGGACCTAAGCCCTCCAGCAGCGGTCTTTCACTTCGGGGCTTGGAACGGCCCTTGAGCGGAGATCCCTTCGGGGGTCACTGCAGTTTGGGTAGCCCCCTGCTTAGAGGTTAGATGGATGTGTTAGCATCTATCCGGTCACCTGACTGTATCGTAGGGCAGGCTTGCGGCCTGACTGCCTGCCAGGAAGTGAGCGTGCTTTACAGCTCCGACGCCAGCAGCAAATTGACAGTTAGCTTCTCTGACGTTCTCAGTACGTGAATTGCAAGTGTTAGAAATCATACGGGAAGTGAGCGTGCCTTACAGCTCCGGTACCTTTAATGGAGAAAAGGTAGCTTGGTGGTCGTGATTGGACTTATCTATGACCGAGAGCCTTACAAGCTTACTAGTCTTATAGTGCCAATGTCAAACGACTTCGGAGGTCAGACCTGTTGTATAAGGGTCCATGTGACAGGGGTAAACCTTGACCACATTAATAGAGGCTCAACCTTTATAACCGGTGGGTTAGTGGGATGATATGGTTGAGATGCTATAAACATAAGTATTAGGACTGAAGGAGGCGAGGGCAGTATGCCCGCTCGCAGATATTTGGGGACCCAAATAGTTGGTCAGCCATCCACGAAAGGTCAGCCAGTTGCGAAAAATCCCAGGATGACTCCATCGTAATGGTTGGCGACCAGAGTAGGAATCGTCGGGTTTGATACGTTCCGCCTCGTTCCACTGCCATTTCCCTTCCTATTCACTTTTATATATATTTTTTGATGAAAAAGTACAACTAAAAAGCAAGTTTATACAGCGGTTCGACTCCTCCTCACTCAAAGTGCTCCTTGCTAATATTAGGGGCTTGCACCATAATCTCTTACCTGCCACATTTTCTTTTTTTGACGGAGACGTAGATACAATGTTCTTTGAGCGCTACACACTTAGATTATCTCGGTTACTCGTTAGAGTACAACTTTCGCTCACGGGCTGGCTTCTGTGTGTACGCGCGACCTCTGTATCCAGCGTCTCCGTCACCTTGAAGACTCCACTTTTTCTTTCCTATGGGTTCATCGCAAGAAAAAAAAAACCTGTATTCCTGTGTCTACCGTTCGCACAGCAATAACCAGGAGACACCTCGATTATTTGAGTACCTAAATGAGCCTACTGATATGTCTGTATAGTAACCTTCTGCGCAGCTCTTTTTGGGGGACTTTAATGGCTGTCATCAGGTCCTCTTACCTAATTTCATCTAATACCCTGGGAATCGCTGATCACTGTCTGGTAAAATCAGTGTTAATATATTCCCCACTAGCATAAATACAAAGTGTTCGCGTACGGTAAATCTAATGGCCTGATCGGTTGGGTAACAAACTTTCTAAGTTAGAGATCTCTCCGAGTAGTTGTCATCGGGTATCCTTCGGAACCCTTGATAATAAATGCCTCTGAGGTGCGTTCTTTCTGAAACTTTTTTTCCGCTGCACATTAACGAGCTGCTCAAGCCCGGTATCTATGGGTATGCAGACGACAGCACTGTTGTAGAAAGATATCTGCCAAGTACTTGAGCTAGTAGACATCAAGAACAGTCTAAAAGAGAGGCCATGGTGCAACCTTTGAGTGACAAACTTCAGGCAGTCTCCGCATGGGACAATAAAATTGTTGTCAAATTCAATGCCACCAAAACACAGACGTATCTGTTCACTGCCCAAAGGAGCTCTTTCACCTTAGCTCCTATTTTCCAAAATGTATCCTTAGAATACAGTGACCGCCTCCAGTTCTTAGACTTACAGATTTCTTCAAAACTCAACTTGGTTGGTGCATTGAGTACAGAGCAAGAGCAGGTGCAGGAAAGCTTGCTGTTCTTGTGAAAGTCCGACAGTACTTTACACCGGGACAGGTACTTATTTTATACAAAGCACAGATCCGGTCTTATCTTGCGGTTCTAGACTCAATTGGGAAGCAAGCAAAGATGTTTATAGACGATCCCGAATTAGTTGAAGCCAACCACAGCCTTAGTATAAGGGAGTAGAATTGCTAGCTTCTCAGTATTTTATAGGATATATCACTGGACATTCCGATGCACGGTAGGTATGCACCTTTATGTTGTCTTCAAGAGAAGATTGAATAGTTTACTAAGTTAATGCTCCTTACCACCTATGTCTACATTTCCCCTTATCCTTAGGTGGAATGTAGTTAAGCATTAAATAACTACAAAAATATAAATAAGAATACTAAACACTTGTTTTTTGGGAGCTACTACTAATACTTCAAATTTAATTTATTGGTGATTTAAAAGTTTAATGTTTAAGCGCAGAAGTTTATTAAGATGTAAAAATACCTAAAAACAAATTAAAAAGTGACTCTGTTGATCTAAAAAAAAATAGCAGGATGGATAAAGAAATCGTCGCGATAATCGCACAGATTTTATGGTCGCTTGACGTAATAGAATAAAAAAACAAAAATAAATATGCATAAGGCTTTAGCCCACATTTTCATAAACGTTAACACTTAAGACAAACTTTGCGGTCAAATTTCGGCCGTTGAGCGCATAGAGATATTAATTCTATGGTTGAGCGACCACTAGTAATGATAAATATGTACATTCATTTTTAAAATGTAAAGATAGAGATTTGGCTACGTTACTTCGATCCTAACTATGGGACGTGACATAATAATTGCCCATAATACAAAAAACAAATTAGAAATAATGAAATCCGGATATGGGTATGTCTTACCTATTATAAGGCCTATATCCATAGGCATGGGCAAGGCTATTCACAGTCAATTCACTATGAAACATACCCAGAAAACGTATGAACCACTGCCATGCAATAGAGCACTGCCATGTTTCTTCCAATAAGTAAATGTTGATTAAGAGCGGAAGGATGAAGCAAAACAACAATCTAAAGTATGCAAAATGTCTGAAAATATAAATATTTAGTAATAAAATGATTTAAAGTATTAATAAAATCTTCTTTCATTAAATTAAATTCATTTAATATCTTATTGTATCAAGTGTCTGCTTAATTTTTTTTTCAGGCGACTTACTTATTATAAAACCTAAGTAACGAGTCTTCAGTAATATCAGTCATGTCCATTTGTTTCCCTCGAATTATTACTTCATTATTTTTCTTCATCATTAGCCAGCCAATATGTGAAAAGAAAAGACCCCGATTTGCATTATGAGGGTCGGCATTAGTGTCGCTGTGTTTGTGGTGAAGTCGGTGATCCCGTACCCATTGTTCTAATGAATTCTGGTAATGAATAGAAATTAGTTTTCATTATATTGTCACTCATTTAGGAGTTTTCCATATTCTAATTGAACGAATATTCATTTTAATAGTATCCTAAGGTTCGTAAAATGAAAAGTATTTCAGATTAATTATAACTTGAAATACAGCTGTTGCTCAATAAAATCAATAATTTTCAAAGCTTGAATAATAATAATTTTAAAAACGGCATTGTTTTAATTTCCTATAAGAATTACAAAGTAGTAAATTAAAATATCAACTAATTTATTTTAAATATCTTCAAATAACCTGTCCAGCGCTAGCGAAACAAAATAGTAGGAATAGTTTCAGAGGAAGAGTTGCTTTATACGCTCGGTGAGTCCATAACCTATGAGCTCCACCCGTTATACCAAAACCAGTCGCCACATACATGATTGTCGCTGAAATAGATTACCTTTGTGGTTATACTTTGTATAAATTTTGCAATTACATACCGACACAAAATATATAACCAAGTTTTAATCCAATACAATTTTAAAAATTCAATGATAATTATTGTATAAATCTGTACCAAAAACCACAGTCTGCAGTTTAACTGGTAATGCATAGTAGTAACACCAATACACAGCACCTATGTGATAAAGCGTCAACAAAATTGCACTTGACCATTTTATATCGTTTTTAAAGCCTAAACTTTTTTCAAATCTCCGAAACGTTTCACTTAGAGACGGTAAATGCTTTACGTTTTCCATCACTGATTAAATTTTCACTAATAATACGACGGAATTGCCTCAGTTTAAATAATCTTAAAGTTTCGTAATACGAGGTAATTGTTAACGCTGGCCTTAATGCATATAAAATTTAGAGTACTCTGTGTGTATTATTTCTATTTTGTTAAACAATAAATTTATTTAATTAAAAAATTCTTGTTTGGTTATAGTATTTTTTTTTATTTGTACAGCACATTATCATTGTTAGAATGATAATGTGATGTACAAAAGTTTTTTTTTTAAGTTTTTTATAAAAGACAAACCGAAATCAGTTTTAATATTTTTTATTTAAAAAAATAAAGAACAGCATAGATAATCATTTTATGATTTACTTTTATTATGTAGCAGATATATTTATTTGACATATTAAATAATCTCATAACAGTTAAATTTACTCATAAATAAAATATATACGGAGACGATTTTAGAAATTAAATATTCTTTATTGTTCATTACAGAACCCTCCTAAATAATTGATTTGCTACTTTAATTAGTCATTCATTAAATATTCGTACACCTAATTTGCATATTGGCTTTGTGTACAAATGTTCTAATTTCTCAATGAATTCGTTAAATAGACTTCAAAATTAACAAGTCAAATGTTGCACTAGACTTAATCTAAATATGACATTATTGGTAAATAAATTTGTAAACCATTTTTTTTATATGTAATATAAAAATATCGTATATATTTATAGACTCTGCGTAATCTCTTCTTCTGATTAACATTATCTTCCTTTTTTAAATCTCTTGCAATAAGCAATTAAGGCTGTATATAATAACGAAAAACAACTAAGATAAAGAAATGCGAATTTTAACGTTTAAGAAATAGTAAATAGCTGGAATAAATATCAAACATTTTATTTAGCTTCGAGGTAAAAGGACGCCTGAAGGTTTTTATACTCCGTCGTAAAACGCACGTGATACACTCCCTCCTTCGCTATTAGCTTGCTAAGGTTCCGTACGCAGGTAATAACCACCGCAGTACAATATTACAAATATAAACACACTAAGCTTACACATGTTATGAAGATTGTTTTACGTGTGTTACGTTTTATAGTAATGCTATAAATTAAAATGATTAAAATTATAATAAAATTTTATCATTTATTTGTATAAATTATTATACAAATAAATGAAAAAAAAATCAAGAACGATTAGATAAAATAATAAATCATGCTTATTTTGTCCTAAAAATGGATACAACATATTTTATAATTGCTTTAAATAAACTGTTCATATCGGTATGGGTACTAATTTCTGGAAATAGAAATAAAGAAACTTACAAGTAAAACAGTTCAAGAAAAGTTTTTATTTATAGTAATAAGTAATAGGTATTTATTAAAAAGGAAAGGAAAAAGGATCATGGCTAAAAAGTAGAAATAAAAAAAAAATGCTTTTACATTCATAAACTTGTTTTATTTACTACTGATGATTTCACTAAAATCGGTCTATTTTAATTTAGTAAGTTGTTTCACATTTTTTATCATTTTAATAGTTTATGCTATTATTATTTTAAGAGTTTTATATAAAAGTCCTATAATATTATTAGGTTATAATTGGTGTCCACTATTATGGTAACTTATCATCCGGCGAAGACCTGGATGTCGGTACCGAAACTACTTCTAGTTTCGGTACCGATGCACATCCATCTGCATTGGCGAATCAGAACTCTAAATTTTATATAATGTAATGCTTTATTGATATTTTAATAATAAAACAAAATAAAAAAATATTTTACTTACTTATTTTAGGAAGTTTTTCATCGTTTGCGTTCGTTTGTTTTTGTACAAATTAATGACCAAATATGCCTATATAATCTACCATTTTACTCTGGAACAATTGTAAAAGATCTTTTTAAATCTCCCTGCGTTTACGTTTCTCTTTAATCCGTCAACCCTTTAACCAAAAAGCAATTATTTTTCAAGGATAGCAGTAAACGGAAAACCATAAAGAGCGTTTGTTTAGCTCCGGTTAATCCGGATAATGGATAAGCGACAAATTTTGTCACTCATCCGGTCCAGGGGAATCTCACCCGGTCATAAAAAATAAATAAAAATATTTGAAGTTCAAAAAGGTACATTTACATATTATCATAGCAATTTACATGTTATCAAACTAATTACATTTACTTGATTTACATTTATTTATTTACTATTTGATTACATATTTCTTCAACATCGCACAATTTCTTACTTTATTTTATTTATTAACTCCTTTCACCTGAAGATTTTCAAACAAAAAATAGCTTATTATAATAAGATCGTCTTTGCATATTATTTTATTTATTTGAACTCCGCCACATCTAATCTATCTATCTATCTAGAGGCAGTCACCGGCAGTTGGCTTTTGCCATGCTCGACTAGCAGGAGATCCTTTAATGAACTTTACACGCCGAAAGGCGCCGGTTCTGAAAGTACGGGAGAGGACCTGTCACTTTGTTTTGATATTAAGAAAACCCTAGATCGTCTTTTAACAAGGCGCTTTTTTCGAATCTTCCTTCCTATGGGCATCCCAAGAACTTATGCATGTATATCACAAACTTTTAGGCAGTTAGCCTCAAATAAACCAGGAGTGACTAACAAAGCGAGCGAGGTAGGTTTTCACCCCCAACCAAAAGCTCGCGCATTATGAAGTGCGGATACGGTGACCGTATCCGCACACCGACATGGAGTATTATTCTCGTCTCTGGTCAGCAGCACCAAGCCGATCTGATAAGGTTGTGCAAGAATTTCTCAAATTCCCCCATTGCCATTTTATCATCAAAAGTTTTAACATACGACGGCAAGTATCCACCTTCAAATCGTGGACATCCCACCTGTCCAAATAAAGGAAACTAAGCACTGAAACTGGTCGCCTGTGTTTATATTCAATTATAACGTGGGTGTTTTTAAGTATCCTATTAGTAAAATACAGAGCTTACCCATTACTATATTACCGCTAACCATTCTGTGGAATGGGACCGTGCGTTAACGTATAATATGTAAATACTGTTTTATTATTATTTATTAAAATAAACTATAGAACTCAAACTTATTTAAATTCTACAATTAATACGGATACGAAATAGGCTCCCCTGACAATTTCATTGGACACAAAATAATGATCACTGGTATTGATTTAAGTACAAAATATACAATTAAATATTACACATATGCTGTAACCTTATATGCTGAATGAATGAATACCTGTAACCTTAACCTGTGCTGTAACCTTATATGCTGAATGCTTATATATGAATCTTATATACCTACATCAGACGATGGAGTCTTTCATCCCTTCTGATTATGTACTCATAGATGGTAAAGTTTGACTACAATTTGGTGCTGGATGTGAATAAAGCCAATGGTCCTACATCCTATACTTAGTCTGGCCATAAATACTGATATAATTAAAAATAAAAAAAAACATTACATTTGAATTTGAATTCTGTCACTTTTATACGATTATTCAATGTGTATTCTTATTTTGATGCCAATACTTTTATAATATTTTGCGATATTAAAATGTAGTGGGGTGATAAAGAGAACAGAATCCGTGATTGCATTACACAAAGCAGGTATGGAGCCAAATGGAATTTTTAAAACTCTCCATACATAAATCATAATCCAGCGGATTAAGATCGAAACTATACGATGGCACAGCTCTTCAGCTCCGATGAAGTCCGAGACATTCGCTTCCAACGAAGACTGCGTGGACCGAGCTTTATGACACGGCGCCGAGTCTTGCTGAAAGGACCATACTGGGTTATTGAACATGGTGTTATTAAGGGACTTAATTACCTTCTTAAAAATGGTATCTTGATATACTTGTACCGATGTTTTGATACCTTTTTCACAAAAATATTGCTCAGTCACTCCTTCATAGCTAAAACCCCATCAAATCATCACTGAAAATGCTGTAGCACTCTGTCGACCAATTGAGAAGCTTCCTTAGAGCTTTGAGCATAAAAAGGTTCAAATTGTAAAAAATGTCTCATACGTAAACATAATTTCTCTATGACCTTCCTTTGCATACCGCTTCAGTAGTTGTTTCGATATTACTACGCTTTTTTTTCGTTAGCGTCGCAACATAGAAAACGCTGCCATTTTTAAGGCACCCCACTAAAAAACCAACGGCTGCCCTCATCGCTACATTGGGACGCCACGGGATCGCTTTCGCACTCACCGTGACGCCCCGGCACGGTTTTACTACCCTATTCATCTTTAATTTATCAGTTAATAAATGGCTAGTGCGTCTCTTATAGGCTGCAAAGCTCTAGGTTCTAGGTGCTATCTTCATTTCCCGAGAAAAAATCGTTTGCTTTCGGACAGGATTTATTTAAATTATTTTCTTTACTGTTTTGACCACCTTTTTCGTACGAACACTACGTAGACGGCAAATTCTTTCTCTGTCACAAACAGAGGAAGCCTCATTGTACCTATTAATAGCTCGGTGCACAAACATTTGACTAATAACAAGTGTATGGAGAGTTTTAAAAATTCCATTTGGCTCCATACCTGCTTTGTGTAATGCAATCACGGATTCTGTTCTCTTTATCACCCCACTACATTTTAATATCGCAAAATATAATACAATGTGTTGGCGAAAAATGAGAAAAAATGAACAATCGTATAAAAATTACAGATTCCAAATTCAAATGTATTATTTTTTTTATTTCTAATTGTAACTGTATTTATGGCCAGGCTAAGTATACAGGGTGAAACACAATTCAGGTTTTGTTTATTATGAATTTTACTATTTAATAGCATGTTATAACCATAAATATTTTCGAAGTATATTGCTTAAAAATGCCTTTTATTGGTTATGAAATGGTCGAAATTCTTAATGATTGAGGATATAACTTAAACCAAGAATGTAAGCACTAGAAGGATTAAAGCAAAGGATTTAAATAATTTATCTTTTGCCGGTTCCTTAATTCCTTATTTTACCTGCTAATCTTAGATAGTCTGTTACCTTAATGAAGGGATCAACATTTTGCCTTACATAATTTCTTAATGAATTTAATATTTCTAATTGATACATCTTTTAAAAAGTTTATGCCGAAATATTACTTTAATGTAAAGTAATATTTCGGCATAAACTTGAAATCACATGAAAATTATTGACTATGGAATGCCATAGTCAATAATTTTCATGTGATACTTGGTGTGATTTTCAACTTTTAATTTAATTAGGGTTTTTAATTTTTTTTAAATTATAGTCTCTTAATTTTAATTTAAAACTATTCCTGGAATCCTTAGATGTAGAGTACTAAAAGTAGTGGAATAACTTAGACGTCAATATGTCAACACAGTTTCTTTAAGTGTGTGTATGTTGTATAAGATTTTTTGGAGTTTCGAAGTAGTTGTCTAATGTCTTTATATTAGGTCCGTATATATGAAATTGGCGTTTCGTCCGTATATATGAATTGGTATTTCGTGCTGCCCACTTTAATCTAAAATTTTTCCTCTTTGGTACACAATTCCAAATTAAATTTTTACAGCTATTTACACATGTATTCGTGGTGCAAAATAAAAAACAGTTTTATTGCCCAAGTTTTCGTTCTGGAATTTTGACCTGCAGAGTTAGCCCCGTGGACGGCCAGAGACCCAAGTTAATAATGAAGAATTGAAGGCCATTGTGAAAGCGGATTCATCACAAACCACATCTGAGTTAGCTACTAGCTGTGGTGTTAAGGATAAAATTGTTTTAATCCACTTGAAGCAAATTGGGAAGATTAAAAAGATTGAAAGCTGAGTACTTCATGAATTACCCGAAGCAAACTGGAAAACTCGCGTCAACTGATGAGTTACATTACTGAACCGGCAAAATAATGAAGAAATCTTAAATCGAATCATTACCCGTAATGAAAAATTGATTCTCTACCATAATCTTACGATTATCGTAGAGCGCTTATCGCAATGGTTGGATCCTGGTCAGCCAGCCAAATCCTGCCCCAAGCAACAAGCCGGTATTGTCCATCACAGTTTTCTGAAATTGGGCCAGACTATCATGGCAGATGTCTATTGTCAGCAATTGCGAACCATGATGGAAAAGCTACCTACTAAACAATGAAGCTAATCAATCACTCCACACCACTACTTCTGCACGACAACCCTAAACCACATACTGCCCAACAGACGGCTACCAAATTAGAAAAGCTTCAATTAGAATGCCTATGATATCCACCGTAATCCCCGAACCTTGCTATAACCAATAACTTCTTGCAAGGGAAAAAATTCAACACCGAAGGGGCAGTCCAAACCGCCTTCAAAAATTTTACTGTTTTTTTTAGTAAATAGATACATGAACTACCTAAGATGGCAAAAGTGTATAGAAAACAATGGTTTATACTTTGATTAGTTAAATACATTACATTAAAAAAATATAAAATTTTTTGTTCCTCCCATACAAAACGCTAATATCATTTGTAAAGAACTAATAATTTGATAAGAAAGATGAGTAATCATTTGCGGGTTACCAATACCTCTATATAAAGAAGTTTTTACATTAATTGCTACATACATGCAATATCTAAGTCTGTCTGTGTCTGTCAAGCGTGAGACTAAAATGGCAACACGTAAAACATACGAAATAGATTATATAATTATTTATCTTTCATATTTACTTTTATTTGAATGATATCTATAAAATAAAAGATATTTCTAGCATGAAAAAATAATATAGAAATTAAGTATTACATAATATATATATATATATATATATTTATTTGTTTCGTTAGGTCGTGTTAGATTTAGGTAGTCTCAGTAAAAAACAAGAGTTGAGCTCATAAGCTGCAGTACATGTCAGAACAATCACACCTTTCTATGTCTGTTCCTAACCAAGAGCTCATAATTTTTGTATTTTACTTTAAATATTTGTTTTTTGTTTAATTGTAGACATAAGTTTAATTTTTAACTTAACACATCTAAAAAAATCACTCTAGATATAACATTTGTGTATATATTTGCTAACAAACTTCCAATATATTTATAAACAATTCTAATTAGTTATTCCACTGTCTCGTTGATAAATTGATGTCCAATGTGAAGTATTCAACAAGGCCAACCACAATTTCTCTTTTCCTTTAGTTTTTAGTGACGTTTGTAGTGAGTGACGTTTGCAATCCTTCACGAGAAGATTTACGTCTTAAGCTTGTGAAAGATAGAGGGATAGTAAACCCTTGAAGAAAACGTTATTTGAAGATAAATAAATAAGGGAACCAAAGAACCTTTTTGAACACTTTAGTTTTATATTTTGTAAGTAAGTTCCTACTGAGAATATCGTAATTTTTTAAATTAATTAATTTATTCTACTTAAATTAAATTTTAATAAGTAAGAGATATAAGAACGTAATAAAAATACAACTATCCAATAAAATCACACAATTGAATTTAACAACAGCCAATCACGTATTGTATTATAATTACGTAAGCATTGCTGAACCGATAATCTGCCGATAGATTGATATTTTGCTGTCGCATCGAAAGCAGTTATCATTAATCAAGCTTGTTCAACACATCTCGTTCGCGTTCCCACGTGTTTAACTCAATAAACGTTGAAATGCGAAACCAATTAGCATTTCAAATTAGTAGGGGAACAGAAAACACTATGAATATCAGAATATATTTTTCTCTAGTCCTAACCTGAGATACGATCAGTCACAATTAGTCACATAACATTTTTTAGGTAGAAATTTCTGAAAATACGTGATATTAATATAAATTTTCGTAATCTTAATTCAAGAATAATATAAAGCCAATTAGTTAACGGTTGCAATAAAAAAACATAGTAAATAAATAAAGCTTTTTGTTCACCATTTTAAATAACACAGGTCAACTTTAAAATATGAAATCACTTTTGAAAATATGAGACTATCACAATAAAATATTGAATAACAATATATATATATATATATATATATATATATATATATATATATATATATATATATACTAGCGGACCCGACAGACGTTGTCCTGTACACGCGTCTTCATTCATTCAAACTTAAAAAAATATATATATTAAAAAGTTATCACAATATCTAACGTCATTACATTACATGTACATTTATCATAAATCGACCAATCGATACCGTATGAATATGTAAATATTTTTTTTTTGTTTGAATAAATGAATTTGATGTTCCAATATATTTTATTAAATTTCACTTTTTACGTAGCGAAATTAATAACGCAGATCGTAGACAAAAAAACAAATAATGATAAAAAATTAAAAGAAATATACTTACTTCGATCCGTAATAAAAACGCAAAATGTATAGTTTTTTATGTACACTTCAAAGCTCTTTACAAACCCAGTACTCAGTAAGTACCTCTTGATTTAATATTTAATTCAGGACGTGGATTAAAATAATACAATAATAAAATATTTTTCTCAATTCTATCGCAACGCCAACTGTCAGGGCATACTATAATTAAAATATAATATTATTTAATATTTGACATTGCCATGGCAACGCAGTCTGTCGAAACAAATGTGAAACATTCCAAAATCACCACCTACTTACACATTAAAAATTAATCAAAAAACCATTTTCCAGTGGACCAAATTGTGAATCTAAACAATTCTCAAGTCCCCTGGAATACACACAAAGAATTTCATAAAAATCGGTCCAGTCGGTCATAGGAGGAGTTCAGTGACATACACATGCAAACAAGAAATATATATATAAAGATATAATTATCCTAATTTTACCAATCGATACCGTATGAATATGTCAATAAAGTTTTTTTGTTCGAATAAATGATGTTCCAATATATTTTAAATTTCACTGTTTACGTTTATCAAATCGTAAATTTATATATATAACTAAGCCAGAGCAGATATCAAAAATTTATAAAAAATAAAAAAAAAAAAAATTTAAGATCGGTCGTATCTATACCTTTTGATACCATCTAGAAATTAAAAATAATAACTCACCATTTATCTATTATTGTTCATATTATTATTATCACATGAAAAGAAACGTTTCGAGTGGATTGGCAGTTGGTTGCTATGGAAATACTAAATAATCAAAATGACAGGTATGTGGATTACAAAATATAATTTACATAAAACAAAAATAAAATTATCGGATAAGACATTTATAATTAAATAATGAATTGTAGTTATATACCGGACAATACTATTGGATGCTATTGAAACTAATAAATAAATTGAAGATTATAACATGAAGATGAAATTATGAAATATAATTTATAATATTTAAAATACATCGATTGCCTGAAAAAGGAGAAGTAAGAAAGAAAAGAAATACGAGTTTTGGGTGAGAAATTGAGCATTGGGTTGCTGATCTTTGCAAGGTCTGTTTTGCTATACTTAGGATGAACAACAACTCGAAACAGCAGAAAACTAATGATAAACTGTCTTTGAATTAAAGAGGTGGTGCTGAGTTGAACACTATATAATAAATGAGTTAAGTGTGATGTATGTAAACAGTAAAAATAATCTTAAAATTATATTTAATCAATTTAGACTAACTGAAACACAGAAATTATTTTACAAATCGTTTTTGTAAATGGAAATACCCTTTAAAGCCCTTATAATTTTGAGAGTATCATATAATTACATGTGGTGTGATTAGCTAACCTAGACTTATTTTGTAGTATTTATGCCTATTGTAGTTGCTAGCTAAAATAAATACGTAAATTATAAAGGAATAATAAGTAAATCTGTCGCGAAAAACTAACTCAAAATAATAAATTTGGACATATAAACAATATTACATTCTTGAAAAACTAACGATTTCCAAATGTCAAAATTAAACGTAAAAGCAATATTACTTTCATGTTTAATAATAATAAAAGAATAGGTCATGGTTAATAATGTTTTATATGGTAAAAGTACAAAAGATTTAGGATGACGTCATCGAAACTTCTTATAGAAACATTATTAAAGTAATATTATTTTTAGAATGTCATGTACGAAAATCGAAAGTAAGATTATTGTAATACTGCTATAAGAGTTCATGGTAGGCCAAAGTTTATCAGAGGTTGCAGGTTTAAGTTTTGTCCGAGTTTATCAACTTTAGATTCTATGTTATATAAAAAATCAAATTAATTTAACATTTGTTTAAAGGTATTTAACCCCTTTCAAATATTAATTTAGGTTGGCAGAGTCTGGGGTATCCCACAGGTTAGAGATGTATCCCACATGTTTATCCAACAAGTTAGAGACTTAGTTCGGAATTCATTCAACACGGATAGACATCTAAGTGCTTTTTTCATTTTACATTTATTAATCATTTAAATAATTTCAATATAGCTAAATATGTTTAAATGTAATTTGATTAAATTTATTTGTATATTTAATGTAACTAACTATATTTTATGCACTGAACTATCATAAACTATTTTGTTCCCTTTAGGATTGAAATGATTAATTCATATGAATTTATGAAATTGTTATGAAGGTTGCAATACCTCTGAGATACGATGTTATTCAAATTTTCATCACTTTCTACTTATAACGAGAGAAGGCGTCGCTAATTATTCAATATGTACTTAATTATTTTAAAGCCGTTATTAAAATCGTCGTAAGAAGGTAAAAACATTAATATTCCCAGTGAAGATGATTTTTAGAATCATAAAAATATGTACTTATTTTTACTATATTGGAATTTATATTAATTTATTCTAAATTTATATTTTATATTGTATTTTAATACAATTAACGAGGATAAAATGATGTTAATTTAACATTTATGGCTAAGTAAATTTTTTGTAAATATTATCACACACATTATATCACCCACATTTAAACGCAATACTAATACGAGTATGTGAATATTGAATACATGCCAATATGCCGTCAAATTGAACAATCTAACAACTTATTATACGAGATTTAGTTTTGTTACCAATGTAAATATTGCAATAGACTATTGCAAGTAATATTTTTTCTTGTCTATTGATGTGAATTACAGTATAAAATGTGTTAAAATTAAAATATTCTATTCAATTTGACAACGTATATTTTATACTCATGGGGGCTCACCGTATTTAAATTAATGTCTATCTCTTGATTTATTAGTAAAATTAAGTATTATAAATACACTTTATTTTGCGAAGTCCTAAATCTATAATACAGATATAAGTTTTGTATGTGTCAGTTCCAAAATATAATAATAATATTTTAATAATATCATCTGAAAACAAGACAATATTGGAATGTCTGATATTTAAATACATGTTACCAATGTAGACCAGTGACATAACTCATGCCAGTGAATGCATTTGATACCAAGCGAACGAAATAAATCATGCAGAGCGATACGGAGTGCTCTAACGTGTTCAAATATTTGAATAAAGTATAAGAGAATTACTTTGCAGTCATTTTACAAGGATATAAAGTCAGATATCTAATTGTATATAACGATACATTGCGAAATAAAATTCCGAGTAATGCATTTATAAAATATAATATTATGATTAATATTTAAAATTTCACATCGTATTTTTTGCCAAAAATAAATTGCATTGAATTAATGTTTAGTACAGCTCTATTCTGTCATGTACTCTGATGATTAAGAGTAATATTTTTGGACCATGATTGTCTAATCTTTGTGTGTTAGAAATGCTACACCCATACTTCCCTTCCTTACCTTAAATATAAGACCAAAGAAGAGTAGACCGTTTACACTAAAAAATTATTGAACATCCTAAACTAATAAAATAAATGTTTAATATTACTTAATAAATATTTATTATGAATTGTAAGATTAGATGGAATATGTAATAGGTACATATAACTTAGTTTATTATATTACTTATATTCGGTTTACAGAATATAAATGTTATCTTTGAAATTAGTAATCCCGTTTTTAAATAAATAAATTGAAAGTAACTTGCTAGCTAATTACTTTGATCTTTTGACCTAGAAACTACATCAGAAGATAAAAGAAGTGATAGTTGCAAACAAAGCAGATTAATCAAATCAAAAGTTGATTGAGGAAAACCTTTTAATTTGATTAATTAGTTTCAGTTTCTATTACGAATGTAAACAAACTGAAAAGTATTAATAATAGTAATTGTTATAAAAAATAACAAACTACTAAAACTTAAAAATATTAATCATTAATTTTTCCTTGAAATATTACAAGGAAAAAGATTAAGTAAATAATATTGCGCATGTTAAAAATGTCAGAATTGCTTTTTATCTCCTAATATACGAAGTGCAAGTAATTGCTTTATTAATATGGTAGTAACAAAATCTTGTTAATTTATTAACTAATTAGCGCCTTTCATTTTGGCGCCGACATTAGATAACACTTTGGAGATGATCCAAAGCGTATTCTACGTGCTATTTATTTTTATATAAAAATTGTAAGTTAATTGTGTAATAAACAATTACAGTAGCTGGATTATTAATGCAAAATCAATTATTATTGTATAAATCTATACGTTTGTACGTATTTATTTTTAAGAATAACACTAAATTCATAGCTTTAAAAATCTTCTAATTCAAAGCATGTATAAAAAAACCATATTTTAAAAGTTACGACAGCTGTTCATGTTTCATTGATATACTACTTCGCTAGTCACATTTTGACTTGTCATAGATTAATATACGATCGAAGCACAAAAATATACTTTTGTGTCTTTATTATTATATGTTATACCTTAGGTATATGATAATAAAAAAATCCATGATTGGTAATCGCATTACCAGTATCAAATGAAAGCAGATCCCTACCATATAGTAATAGGATTTTTTGGTATCGAGGCAAGATTAAAGATTAACTAAAGAGAGGGATTACTTTGTCAATGGCACAAGATTAGATTTTAAAATGTTTTCTAGGGTTCTAAATTGATTGTTTTTCGCCTGCATATATAAACATACATACAAACATAACAACATAAACATACTTCACCGCGCGTCATGCAAAAGCTACTTAATAGATTTTGCTATAGTTAGGTTGGTTATAGCTTATTGACTTAGCTTATTCCTAGATGGAGGGTTTCCTAGATGTGGCGTTTTCTAACGTATCGTTTTTTTTATTATACCTATAATAATAAAAAAATTAAATAAGCTACACATGGCTGCATATATTTTCACACGTTAACATATATTTTCAAACATTAATTACGGGTGTGGCTTCTTTTCAATGTTTATCTAAACTGCAAAATTAGAAACATTGATTAAGATTTTCGAAAAAAGCGAATTGATGTCACCACTCTCTATATCCAGACATCCATATTTAGAAAGCTTAATGTACCTAGATAGGTAGCGATACGGTAGTTCAGCTGGTAGCGCGACGGGACGGTTTCCTACAGGTCGCAGGGTTGAATCTGAATTACAAACCAGAAACAAATACAATACTGAAATCTGAAAACAAATACGGTTGTTTATTTTTCATTTTATATTTATAAAAAAAATAAACGATATAGTTTTAATTATTAACCATTCGTTGTTATATGTTTATAAGATTATCTTAATTATTCCACATACATACGTAATGAACAAAACAATGCCGTTAAACAACGAATCTGAAACAAGAAAAACAATGCAAGTGGTAGTTAGCGTCGCCATTTTACTGCCTTATCTCTGAAAGAACTTGTTTTCTATACATACAGATATTGACCTATTAACCATCACTATCTGATTGTCAACTACCGCTAAATGTCTTTTATTGTTACTTACGAGTCATTAAATTGGAAAATACGAGTATTAATCTTTAGCACTTTTATTTCAAAAACTTATTCCTTGCAAAAATGTTTGAAACCGTCTTTGATTTTATTTTAACCTCTCTTGAAACACCAACTTTTTATTCTTCAGCATATTATTTTTTAAATAAAAATTATCTTAGTAGGCCATCCATGTTCTAACATACCGATTTGTTCCGTTTCAAGAGTAAAGAGTAAAGACGCAGATGAATGGCAGATAGTCACGCACCTTCACAAGTTGTACTCGTAGAAAGCTTAATAATTATATATTATTTTTCTTTTATATATTTTGTTAAGAATTATATAATACTTATATTTAAAGTGATATTTTAATATAATAGAATAATTAAAGTTACTGCAGATAACGTTATCAAAATATGTACTAACTTTAATATAAAAGTAATAATTTAAATAAACCCACAGGCATTTTGTTCGTTTCAAATATTCATGTTGACATATAATATTCTGATATTAATATAAATAGATTTAAAAATCTTAATCTATTGTCTTTATTCCTAGCCACCAGCGATAATGGCCAAGTGGCTCAGCCTTTTTGTTTGTCAGTAGTAAGAGAATGGCGTTCAAACATTTTAAATATTAAATTGTAAGAAGTGGGTTTAATTTACTATATGGAAGTTATACATCATCAGATATCTTCTCTTAAGGCGATATAAAAGATAGGGAATTTATTAATATAAGGCTTCACATTCCAGTTCAGCCAGGAAACAAGAAACTAGGACAACTGGACAAGTACTGAAATAATGCGATATAAAAACTTTTTATATAGTTCATAGTCTTATGTAGTAAAAATCAAATTACTTATGAAAATTTATCCCACAAACATTAATATAGTATTTAATTGCAATTAAATACAGAAAAGATTACAATCGTCAATGATTTATAAATGTTAATATAAAAACTAATAACAAAAACACTCCCCAAGGGTTAATTATAAAATGACATTCAGAAGTGCTTATAGAAAGGGCCCGAAAAGCCACGACACCAAATTTAAAATTAAAATAATAAAATATGCAGGGAAGCAACTATGTTGCTACGCATACAGAATTTCGAAATTGTAAAATTTGGGTAAATTGTAAATATCGATACAAGGGGATGATCATTAATTCTTTAATTTTAAAACGTCGTACTAAACGTTTGTGAGATCAAATGCTTATTACTGATTTCATATTTATATATTATAAAATATAATAATAAAATAACGAGCCTTCGTTAATTTATGGTTTTATTTTACATATTATTTGTTTTGAAACGAACAATAGTCTTATTGATACATATTATTTCAATACACTTATTGATACATATTATTTCAATACACTTATTGATACATATTATTTCATAGAGGCTATTGTTTTGTAAATATAATATTTGATAAATTAATTAAAATACTACATAAACGATACAACCAACAACAAAACAGTAAATATTTTCATTTTAATAAAGTGTTTAAAGTAACCTTTCACTGGTTTGTTTAATTCCTGAAACATTACGTATTTATGCCTAATTAGGATTTTTATAGTTCCCTAGTTTGCAGTTCGACTCTCCGTCTTCCTGTATTCAGATTGTCTCTCGTGAACCGTGATTGCCAGAAAGTAGAAATTTTCACAGATATACATCATTTGTTGCCGCTAATAAATATTTAAGGGGAATTTAAAGACCAAAAAGTTATTTCTTTTTCGATTTTAATAACGTCAACAGGTAGACGCTCGAAATATTCATATAATATTTAATCATAATTTTAAAATTAGAATAAAAATAATATTTTAAGGGAAATCCAATACAACAAACTTATTTTTTTTGCAGTACAGTACAGTATTATATAATATACCTAATACATACGAAACGTACGGAATTTTGCGTACGTGAGAACTTCAAAAGATTCTTTGATAAATGACGGTCAATATATAACTATGTCAATATATAAAAATATATGACTTAAAACGTTTAAAACATTATAGATATGAAATTTCTTCATTATAATACCTATTCTCACCAAAAATATTATTGTTATTCCAGAATTATGCTACAAAATCATGCTTCTACATAATATCCGCTTGACTAGTCATATTCAATATTAATATAACAATATTCAAGTTTACCCAATATTCGGGGATATAACGTCAATAACTTGAGAAGACAGTCCTTTCGTCAATTTTCTAGTTGACTTATCAAAGAGAATTTATTAATAATAATTGATAAGTTTTGACATTGGCATGCTTTTAATAATAAAATACACACATAAAAATAACAAACATAAGTGAATTATGGATATATTTATTTACGAAATGTTATACACTTTTGTAAAACAAACTATTATTTAAATGACAAAAAATATATATTAAATTTCAATTATTTTTAAAACAATATTAATGTTCTGGGTGTTTTTTCATGAACACTAAAATGTAAAAGGTAAATATATCCTCTACTTCGCTATATATTTATTAAAAATACAAAAAACTTAAAAAGCCATTGCTGAGCATCACATAATTGTGGCTTATCTGTAACTTCTTATAATAAAAATGTAAACAATGACAATTAAAAGCATAATGGCAGGATATAGTCTAATTATATGCTGATGTTTCTACCCAAATTAAATTAATTATATTATTTTGAGAATAAAATAATCACTAATAACCAATTAGTAGCTAGCCAATTATTTGAATAAGACAAAACCAACAAAAAGTTTAAACTATAAGATTAGTTATAAAAGTTTATAACCTCAATATTACATCTATCAACAAACGTAGGGACAAACCATTTGTTCGACTTCAGAGCTTACGGGCATTGTATCCTTCGAGATTCAAAACGCTTTAAGTTTAACAACAGTTTATAGAAGATAGTCTATTTATCCATTCATTTTATGATCATATTATGTTTGTATCCTACAAATACTATTTGTGATTTTACTCCTAAACTCGTGCCAAGTCCTGAAATACGAAAACTCATTTGCTCGGACATAAAATGAAATGGCAGATAGTCAGCTGTTAGATATCACTAGCTTTTGTGTTACTTTATCAGCATAAAATCTGGGAAGGTACTACAGTGTTTTCAGATCGTTACAACATAATCTTCCCGCCTTCTGACCATCGGTCTGTCTGCCTTAAAAAAAAACTGCTATTAATATAAGCCCACACTTTATTTCATTTTATATTGGTACCTATATGTTAACCTTTTTTTTAACGTAAATCAAAACTTAACCCTATGGCCACTATTTAACATCAGAATATATATACTTGAAATTGTTAGTGTATATATATATGCTATACTACTATATATACTACAGCAATTTAGGATTAAATATTTCATGAGGGACGTTTAGAATTTCTGCTAAAACTCCAACAATATGTTGTTTTTATTTCATTTAGTAAGCATATTATAATCTTCATAATATTATTTACTAAAGACTATACAGTGTGCTTATTACAAAAATGTAGCCCAATAAATTACCATTATCACGGAGATTAGTTCAGACTGATACAATGGCATAGATAAATTCATTCTGTTCACTATTTATAGTTTAATGGATATTGGGTTAGGTCGACAGCCCAAGGACTTTAATTATTAGTTAATCAATAAAACGTTCTGAAATCCGGAATTTTCGTAACATATGTGTAATGTAACACAAAAAAAATCTTGCAGCATTGTATTTTTTTTTCGTTTGTGAAATCTCAATTTCATAGAAATATCAACTTTTTTGTAATAATTTCTTTTTTATTTGTTTTTATTAAATCTTTTTTTTTTTATATAAAACACTAATTCCTTTTTTTGTAATTATTTTTTTTATTTTAATTTCTTATTTAAATCAATTCTTATTTTTTTATATAACACTCATTCCAGAATGAAATATCATTGAAATTTCGATGAGTATGTATGTCATATCATATTTGCAACATTTACGCTACACTAAAATTTACTTTAGAATTTTAACAACGTAACATATGAAGTGTGTTATTTTTAACGGACAGTCCTTACAGGTAAATAGTATTCTTTTTAAGCTCACCATGTTACCATATAACGTCTCAATTGCAAATTTTAGAAACTCTCCCAACTTTAGTAGAAATTCAAACAAAACACTGGCATGTTGCCAACTTGCAAGTAACACAGTCGCCTGCTGCCTTCTGAACTTCTTTACTCTGAAATAAAATAAATCTTTTATTAAAAATACCATAGTAGATATTTAAATTTACAATAATCCCACGTTTTTGGGCGTATATTATAATTATATAAGTACATAATTATACAAGTAATGTAACAAAAGAAAATAATTAAATTAAACAAACCGATACAAAAAGACCTCTAAAAAGGACAAAAATAATATTTTATGCAGTTATTGAAGTCGGTTCGTCGTGGGACCGTTGTATGTAAGTTGACGATGGTGGTTATTTTACGAAATTTTTGGAGCTAATACCTACATGAGAACTTAAACTAAACGATTTGATATTTTTATTTCTTGCCCCAAGGCAATTAAAGAAATAAAATAAAGAAAGAAATCAAAATACAGGTAAGTTACCAAAACTTACCTGTATTTTGATTTCTTCCTTTATTTTGCGAACCCCCGAAGAAACGATAGCAACAACAATGACTAGGGACAGACACACAATATGTCAAACTTATAACACTTTGGGTCGGGGATTTAAAATATAAACGGAAAGAGAAATATTACATTTGGCACAGTTAAAGTTTATATGGAGCTTAACACTGACAATTTCAAGTATATAAAAACTGATGTTAAATAGTCGCAAAAAGTTAATTTATGCTTTGCATAATAAAAAAGGTTTACATATAAGTAAATAAAATGAAATTTACTAAGCCATAACCTAGTATGGGCTTAATCCGCCAGAGGTGTTATTCATTTTCATTGCTACTTTTTGATTCCTTTTTTAAAAGCCAACATGTCTATAACGACTACGTCAAATAACTTTTTTAACAAATTTTGCTCAACATTTTATTATGTATAATAATAAAATGTAGACTATTTTTTTTATTTTTTCCTGACACTGAACTTTAAATCGTGTCATATAAGAGCTGATACTATTATATTATCATAACCAAATTTGACTTTTTTACCATTGATAGGACGATTAATATAATTTTCCTAACATGATATTAAATTAAACTAATAAATAAAATAAAAACACTTAACTGTTTATTATAGTTTTTTTTTAAAAACTCAAACCTCATAATCAAATATTTTAAAAACTTAAATAAAATTGTTTTTTTATTGAAAACATAATTTAAAAAGTTTTTAAAATAATTTCTTGAATCATTCAACATGTTTAATGGATTTAAACCGATATTAAATACGTGGAGTCTCTAAATACTAGTGGAGATATTAAATACCCGACAAAGCTAAAATGTATATTTAAGTGTTCAGTTTAGTTTAAGTCGGCAGTCGGGTAGGACGCAAAAATCGCAATTACTAAGTATTTTACAACTTACCTACTTTCATGATAGAAATAGCACCTACGAAGTGTTTTTGTTGTAATAAAAATATAACACATAAGCCTCCAGGTCTAGAATGCAGTAGATGCAATAACTCTGATCAAGCATCAACGATCAGTTCTAAGTTATTTAGCAAACAACTAGCTGTTCTACGGAAATCTGAGAGACTCGAATAGAGTTGTGTAAGCTGCCTTAGCAACGTTTCCAGGCGCTTATCGCTGTTTGTGCCACATAAAAATAGTTCTGATGATGAAGACGCATTAACCAAAGCAAGTTGAAAAGCATCATGAGAGAGACATAAAAGATATTAAGAACAGAGTAAGATGAACTAACAAAAGCCTTAGATTACATACACATGAGTAGATAAATAGCTGACTTAGAAGACATTGTAAAAAAGCAAAACACAAGGAAAACAATCCTCGTAACTAAAAAAATGAAGTTAATTAATAAGAACAAAATAATGAAGCTTCCTGTAGTAGCTTTTCAACAACATGTCATTAAAGAAATGTTTTCCTGCACAATCGAAGTAACTAGAATTCTAGTAACTTCTAGCATAAATATCATTCAAACATTCGGAAAAATTGCAGAAAATCGGGTCATTAAGACCTAAGACGCTGTGACTGCGCGTCGAATGACAAAGCCCAAGGACAGGCAACACCCGGGGTATATACTGGTAGAAGTTAAATTAAATGTTGTGTGTAACTAGTGGGTGCTGTTCTGCGAAAACTAATGTATTATCCTTAGGAAATATCCTTAATCAGCCAAAACTCACTCAACAAAACTATAGTCCTATATATTTACGTGAAACTCTGACATTTCACACCGAGACGTTACTATACAGTGTTTAACAAAAGCTCAAGCCGTCGTATAAGTTCGTGTGGTGTAAGTCATATATGTGAAGAAGAATGAGCATAAAGGTCGTCTTCACATTGTACGTTCTGTGTCTGATATTGATAACTTAGTCAGTAAAGAACAAAAACTATAAAAAAAAATAATTTAACCTAAAATTTGGGAAAAAAACACTATGTTTATGTTATTTAAATGACTACTGATATAGTTAAATCGCATACACATGAAATATTAGATTGCACTTCAGTTAACTCCTATATAAAGCAAGTAATATGCGAAATATTGATTTGTTCTGTATCCACGTAAGTATGACAATGAAATTATAGAATCTTCGAGCATTTCTATAGAAGTCATAGTTCTTACAGAGATAAATATTGATAATAATAATAATAATACAGGACAAATTACACACATTGATCTAACCCCTAAACAAGTAAACTATTTGCTTGTGATAAGGGTGTTAGATAGGGGGGCGAACGCCGGGAACCTCCTCGTGGTGCTCCCTGGGCAACAACGGTTTTTGAGAACCTTCGGGTTCTCCCGTTGGCTAATACCCGGCGCGGTGGGGGTTGGTCATGGGGGTTTGTGCCCGGTTCATGGCTGGCCAGGGCGGGTAACCTTTCGGGGTGGCCTGCCCGCGAGGGGGGCTCGGGCCTCTTTCCATCGTTTGATCACGTTGGAAAGTTGGTCTGGGCGTTGAAGGTGGGATGGCGCAGGTCCTCTTTGCCGGGGTCGGCTGCGGAATTGCTCCTGGTACTTCTCTGATAGCAGAGTGGACTGTGGAGTGGTTCCGTGGCTGTGAGGGGGGGTCCGCGGCGATCGCTTTCTTGCTGAGGGAGAGGCTGCCTGCGGCGGTAAGGGTCTGGACTTCTTTCCACCAAGCACTTTAGAGAGGGTGCTTGGTGGGGAGACGGTCCGAGACGTTGCCTGGATTAATCGTTGCCGAGTGCGACGCCACGGTTACGCTTGGTGATGGTTAGACTGGGCGTGGTGGGTACCCGACTTATGCCTTTTTCTTGCTGGTCTCGGCTGATCACCGTGGCCGGCGGTAAAGGCCTGTCGGGTTTGACGTTGGGCCCCCTACGTGAGCGGACTCACGTTCGACTCCAGTGTGTTGCAGTGAGGCTGTCTGCGCATCACTGGGTCTTATGGGAGTGTGCTCTTCCAGGGGGTCTGACCGGTGGTCTCCTCTCGGGGAGATAACCGGCGGCGGAGCTGGACACGGTCAATGGTCGAGTCGGTCTGTCCAACCGTTTCGATTCTGAGACTGTGTCCAGCTAGGAGGGGGTCTCGGCCCCCTTCAGAGGCAGCAGGCTTGGGTGGGGGGAAGGGGATCCCTCCACAATCTATCAAGCCTGCGAAAAAGGGATGGGTGCTCCTCGTTGCGGGGTGCCCTCTCCGTGGATCACGTCGGGGCATCGCGGTGAGTGCGAAAGCGATCCCGTGGTGTCCCATTATGACGGCGGCGGCAACCGTCAGGTTTAGTGAGTAGGAGTCTCACATAACCACCTCGATCATCTCCTTGGTGGAGGTGTATCCATGAGGATTCCTGACGTTAAAAAAAAAAAAAAAGGGTGTTAGACAACGATACAAATACATAGAAATACACATTTTAAATACTGATAATATGTATTTAATAAACGACCAAACCCAGAAATACAGACATGTTCATCACATAAATGCCTGTCCCTGTCGGGAATCGAACCCGAACCCCATTGAGTCGCTATACGTTAGACATCTGCGCTAACCACTCGACCAACAAGATGGTAAAAATATTAATGGTAATGTTTGTCGATTATATAACCAGGTTATAGAATGCACGCTAAGTTACGCTCCGAACAAAAAGGAGGCTGTATAATAATTAACGTTAAGAATTGTCTCAAGTTTACTTTCGAAAGAAACCTATTAGATGTCACAACCGTCCCGACCTATTAGATGACAGATAGCCATGCGGTAGTTCAATTGGTATAGCGACGCGACGGGATGGGTTCCCAGAGGTCGCGGGTTCGAATCCCTGCCCGTATCGTTTTATTTTTAATTATATATTTATATTTATATAAATATAAATTTTAATTTAACCTCTTAAAAGAAAACTTTTTTAATATGATGTACAGCACAAAATTTACCATAAACTTAATACACGACAAATAACAAAACAAAAACTTATAACAAATTCAGCAAAAAATAATGTACATATGAAAAGGACAATAAGATATTTGACTCCTCACTTATTAAATGGATTGGATGTAAAGAATAAAATCATTATAAATAATTTAAGAATCGAATCGAAATCGTATCATGTAAACACCCTGTAACTACTTTACAGCAAACCGATTTTGTGTCTCGATCGCATTCTCTGCTTATGCATTTACATCGAACTAAAATATTGTATTACCTATTTTGTAGAATTACCCACCTTGTGGTTGATTAATAGTAAGTAATAAAAGTAAATAATAACAGAAGTTTATTTAATAAAAAAATATAAAAAAAACGAAATAAAGTATTTATCTATAATTTATAATTTTTAAGAATCCAATCCTTGGCAATACAGCCATTTTTCACTTTTTTTTGTAGTAAATATTGTAAAATAAGATAAATTTGAATTAAGTTACAAGCTAACAATTCGTTTCGCAGTTGTCATTTAACAACTATTTTAATCTGAATTCCCTCAAAAGTTTTAGCAGTTAGGCAAAGTTTTATATGGTTACAACTAGCAGTATTTGAACTCAAGTGCGGGTTACCCTACGTTCATTTTGAGAACTACTTTGAACTATTGTATGTAGAATGAAATACGATGTTCCACTTTTATTCAGTAATTTCTATCAGCATATTTAAAATAAATTAAATACTAAATGAAAAACTTAAATATTTAAATTCATTTAAAAAGCACTAAGGTGATTTCTATTTAATTCTTGATAATTAATATAGGTACTTTAAAAACAAAAGAAGAGATCGTTCTACTTGTACGTGCAATTTAAGAACACTGTACTTATATGCGAGACTTCTGAACAACTAAGGCTGTCCAGATATTATAAAATAATGTCATATTTTATACTAAGGTATACAATATTACATAATTAGTCTTTCAGAAGTCAAATACAAAGTAGGGAAATTTTATTTTGTATAATTTTGGAACATCTCCTAGTAAAAACGGTGATGAGATTTTATTACATTCATCTTTTAAACCAAAACGTTGAAATCTTTCACAGCATTAGAGAATTTGTAATATTAACAAATTGCAATGTATTACGAACTGAACAGATGGAGATGAAATCAATATGTCTTCTAAATTATGTAATAAACCTACCAGGATAAAAATAATAAAATAAGAAATTAACGTTAAAACGTTATATTTCAATAAAACAGATAAATAAATTGAAAAAACATAATATAAAGCAATCTAAGAGTACGAATATTGAAATAAATATTTTGGTGCTCTTATCAATTATCATATTTTTTTAAGTAACCTCCAATTATTTATGACTATTACAAGATATGACCTATTCTTCACCACACATACTTCTTCACAATAAAGGGTTTATTCATACTTCACAATAAAAATGGGCATGATAAACTCAAAATGACCGGTTAAAAATTTAAATTATCTAAAAGAAATACAACCCATAATAAAGCAATAGATGTCTGTATTTCTGGGTTTGGTCGTTTATTAATATACTGAGAATATACTCAGTATTTATATTTGTCTTTATATGTATTAGTATCGTTGTCTAACACCCTTAACACAAGCAAATAATTTTCTTACTTAGGGGCTAAATCAATGTGTGTAGTTTGTCCCGATATTATTATTATTATTATTATTTAAACATATACAGCCTTAATGTTAAACTTATTGAAATTTTAAATAACAAAAATATATCGATACAGAAGGTACTCAAACCCGTGATGTTTGGGAATCCATTATATCGCTTTGTGAGTTATAAATTTATAATAATTTAAAATATAAACTGTATTTTATTATCTGTTATTCTTTGCATAGATTAATGTCTTTTTCATTGACATTTTATTTCTAACAAAATACGAACAATATTAGATAAATTATGCGAATTTCCGTTTTCTTAGCTTATCTATCCTTGTCAGTCTGATTTGTCTCTGAGGCACTATTTGTCAAGTCGTTATAAAATTGATAATTCATAAATGATTTTTCTTGTTTACAACTTATATTCCCCCGTCATGAATAAGTGAAGTATTGAATTCTGAGCATTGTATGGAAAAAAGTATTTATAGAATTATTAAAGGCACGAAATTCTATTCCTTGGCTGTTGTACGTATGATTAAAGTTACCACAAACCTACGTATTGGTGGCATGTAAACAACTTCCGTGTATTTTCAGTATTTCTCTAATTACTCCTTTTTAATTAAAAAAAAAAGTTGAATCTAAGTGAATAAGTGAATTTAAAAATATGTGAACACGATCATATTACCGTATTTTTTTTGTTTTATTTTTTATACGCAATATACTCAATGACTATTGACTTTCTATTTTATTACGACTTACATGAAAGAAGATTAAAGAGTTATATTAACCTCTATAGTGATATTAGTGCAATATTGTTGTGTTGACATCTACTAGGCTTCTTTCGAAAATCCTAAAAAACGGTTTCTAACTTTGCAGTATATATAGTTTTTTTTTTAAATATCTATAAAGATGTATATCCATGTTAACCTTACTAAACTTTTATTTTTTACCCAAACTGCAGCATGCCATAATTGTTGTGAGTGTTCTTCCCATTTCTTCCTTATTCTATTTGCAGGGGTAACATGATTAGGGTATTTAATGTATCTCCGTACGTTTTAGGTTTAACTAACGAACTAATTATCTGTCATTAGGTTTTTTATTGCATTTAAGAACACTGTTAAAATAAACTAAAATTGGGTGAAAGTCTCCTAGATGGACTTTTCTGCTAAGAAAGAAAAAAAAAGATGAAATATATTTTGTCAAGTTTACGTAAGTTCCACGTATCATAAAAATTTCGCTCTTAGTACTGTAGTAGAAAAATATCATCCTGTTTTTTATCGTTAATAAAATATAAAGTTAGCTTATAATCTAATGTGTTGTCATAAGTATTTAATATAGTAATAAAAAAACTTAACAATCACCGCTTTTGAAGTTGTCAACAATCCTACTTTCCATGTAAGGAATTATCGAGTATCGTTATAGTAGTGATTTTTCTTGAACCGTAATAAAATGTTTCACATGTCGATCGCAGCGCTGGTGGCCGCAGGCAGTCAGCGTGAAGGTGAATTGATGGTTTACTCTATCGCCAGTGAAATGGTCCTACAAAACGAACACTAGCTGCAAGAAATTGACGTTTGATTAACTTTTATATATAATAATAAATCAGATTGCTTAACCCGAAAAGTTACTTATTTTCGCGGGTCGCGAGGCGCGGGTTCGAATCCCTGCCCGTATCGGTTCATTTTTCATTCTATATTTATATAATTTTAAGTAAGCTCTAAAATTGGAATAAAAGATATCACCAAACCAAAACCAAAACCTAATAGATGTCACCATCGTCCTGATAAAGACGATCACATATAGAATGCTTAATTCACCGAGGCGGACAGCGATACGGTAGCTCAGTTGGTAGAGCGACGGGACGATTTCCCAGTAGTCGCGGGTTCGAGTCCTTGCCCGTATCGGTTTATTTTTCATTCTATATTTATATAAATTTAAAATAAGCTTAACATATATAAAGATATTTTAAAACATAAAAGATATCACTTGGAAGGCTGCTACTTTAAATTAAACTGGGCTGGTGACGTCTGCCGCATGTTTGATGATCTCTGGGCAGTCAGTCAGGGTGCCCCAGAATGCACGCAGACCTCGTGGCAGACCGCGACGGCGATGGCGAGATGAGTTGGACTCTTTCCGGAAGGATTGGTCCTATCGAGCACAAAACAAAGATACGTGGAAAGAGGGTAAAGAGGCCTTTGCCCAGCAGTGGGACACACCGGGCCGAAATAATAATAAAAAAATAAAACTATTTTCACAATATTACAGTGTTTTATCATCCATGTTGAATCCGCGGAGTTACTAGAGATGGTGCAATATATCAAGCATATCGCATCAGTATTCTAAGAAAAGACATCTGCAATCATGGTTTTTTTAATAGTTTATTTGTAATTCTTTGAACTATAATTTCATTTATTAAAGTTCGTTGTTTTTATACGTTTAGTTTATGTTTTTTTAATCTAAGGGCACGCCGCCCATGCACTTTTTCCCTATTAATATATTTTTGTTATTTATTTATTTATTTTATTTATTTATTTGAACGACTACCAGTTACATATAATATAGTTTATATATTATTATTACGTTTGTATATCCCTTATAGGTCTTTCCAAATAGACTAAGAAGGTAACACCATACAAAGTGAACTTAAGATAAACATAAATGCAGTTGCAAATTGCAAATTGCAAATGCATCGAGTTCTCTTATTGGGTACATTAAAGTTCAAGCTCGCGACAAATGCAAGGGAGGCAAGATGGTTGTTAGCTATCCTGTGACTCTGACTGATTAAATTTTTCAAGTAGAATTTTAAATGAAGTAACTAATTGTTATTTTCCTTTTGTTGAAAATGGCTAAAATATTTTTTTCTAAGTTTTACACCTCGCTATAGAATAAAAATATTTAACTTCAATTAAAGATACTGAACTCGTTTAGGTCTCTCCAAAGCGAAAATGCTCTCTCTTGAAATAACCCGTTGTGTGGCCCGATATCACAGATATTAAGTGTTCCGTCTAGAGTACTCTTAAGTTATAAGTTGAAAAGCTTTTGAGGAATAAACAAATAAGAAATATGTAATATAATAATATATTTTACTATCATTTTATTAAATAACCAGTTAAGACTTGTTAGATTAAATAGCTAATTTTACAATATTATCTAGATTTATACAGACGACGACGAAGCTTCTTAGCAATCCATGGATTCACCGTGCGGGTGCCGGGCCCATCGCGTTGCAAGGAGAGGAGTGCAAGCAGTGCCTGGGACTTGCGACCCAGGAGTAGGTTTAAGGGGCCCCTTTATTATGCGCAAAAACGCTCACCTTCACCCTCCACACTCCTCTCCCTACCTAACCAAATTTGGAAAGAACCTACTAATGCCGCCTTTGAAGTACGTTCTAGAAATGAACCGATGCTTGTTCTAGAAAGGCCAAGATCTTTAAGTAGGCTATAGAGAGATTTTGCTGTTATACCTCTCGCTCCCACTTCTACCGCGTACAAACTAACTATAAATTTATTCCTGATCAGTTCGTTGGTTAGTTCGTAATACTTATTGAGCTTGAATGTGTGATCCCTTGGGATGTTTGTTTCCCAAGGAACAGTAAGCTCCACAAGTATCACGCGCCTCAGATGTTTCGAATACAGGAATAAGTCCGGTCTGGATGACGAAACACCAACATCCCCAGGGATTTTGTAATGCTTTTCATACGTGTCCATCATGAGAATCCAATCAGGAGCCGCGCCTAATATTGAATAAGGCTTCGCTTTTGATTTTTTGGAGGAGCCTTCTTTTACGAATTCTATAGATCGTTCGGTGGTTGTTATACCCTTCCGCGCTCTTGCTACTGAAAGACTAACCGCTTCCCGTATAATTTCTAATACCTTGTCGTGGCGACGCGAGTATTGACCTTTATCTAGAAGTACCCTACACCCTACTAATAGGTGTTTCGCGGTTCCTATTGCCTCCCCACAGATGTTGCAAGACTTTTCGGTGGCTTTGCCCCATCTTACTAAATTACTTTGATCTGGGAGAGTCATTTGGAATGCATTAAGATAGAATTTTAATAATGCTGGGGACCAATCATAAATTAAGGTGCGCCACTTCAAAGCTAGTGGAATACAAAAATCTCCTATGGTCACCCATTCGTTTTGAATTTCTAGGCTCATCGCGTGGAGTCGGTAATTATCGTTTTCGTCTTGTCGAATAAAAGATTTTGTTATGTCTATGTCTTGAACTTTCCTACTTGATCCTAGCCCTACTTTATTTGTTTGAGCACCTATCATAAACTTTTTATGGAATTGAAGTCGTGACTCGAGCTCTGAGGCAACTTTGTCTTTTGGGAGAGAAGTTACAGTATCATCTTTAGATTTTCCGATGATATGTCTTTTGGTAACTCTTAGATGTTTGTAGAGCTCCGATGGTTTCTTTAATTTTAATCCAAAGTTGTTACGGTCTCTAAATAAGGTTGAAGAGTCCGCTGAGTGCGCTAACCCGAGCCATAACTTCAATGTCTTTATGACGCTTGCATCTAACTTTGACAAAAGGGTTTTATTTATATCATACACGAGGAAAGGCCAATTTAGACGTGATGTTAAATAATTATCGTAAATCCAAGCTTTTTTGACGTTACTTATTGGTTGGTTGTCTACCTTTTTGAGATCGTTTAAAAAGCTATCGACTATTACATCCAACGATGGAGTACGGCCTTGGTAATCGATTTTTTTACCTAAAAATTTAAACGGAGCTGCTTCCGTAACCGTACTAACGCACTGACCGCCTATTATAAGACCCGGATCGTAAGAGGTATATTTGGTATTCCGTCTACCCAGACACAGACTAAAACATTTACTTGGTTTTGTCCTCAATCCGCCCGTCCACGTACAGAAATCCTCAACTACATTTAAAAGTACCTGACATTGTTAATAATACAAATTTACTTTTGATATTATTGCCCTGCTTCTGAGAAAATTAAGAGGTAAAATACTATAATGATTAAAACACAATTTGCAAAAGTTGTTGAGTACCCGTTGTTTATTTAAAATATCTATAAACATATATAACCATGTTAAGCTTATTATAATTTAAATATATATAGAATGAAGAAAATACAGATTCAGGCAGGGGATTCCAAACCGCGACTTTTGGGAAACGATCTCGCAGCGTTGCTCTTCCAATTGAGCTACCATATCGCCACTCGTTTCCGTTAATAAACCTTCAAAAAATGTTACCAACCTAACCTAACTTATTTGTCTGAAAAAAACATTCGCTAATTTATTGTTTTATTACATTTTACCAAATAAAAATAATCAAAAGTACCCGTAACACATATATACATGACTTTATACCCAAAGAACAAGAATGTAATTTAGTATCTCAATTAAATTTAGAAACCAGTAGGCGACTAACTTACCAATGAGGTGACAAGATGCCAGTACTTAAGACAGCTAGAAAGCCAAGAACCCTACCTGTCGTTCAAGTTTCTAAACTTTTGCAACTTGGACGTTGTATGGACTTGTGAAATATTGACAATATATTATTTAGTACCTTTCACAATAATCAGCAAACAATAACCTGCATACTTATATAGTATTATTCGTTTATTTATTTATTCTTTTTATTACCTATTTTTACTAGTTTTACTTTTTATTAATCGCATAAAATATTTATGTAATGTTGTTACTATGCAGTAACAAGAGGCAACAAATTTTATATTAAACAAATAAAATTTTTAATTATGTTACTCATAATTTAAATGTTTTTGTTAGGTATAAAAATATTGAGAATAAATAAGCTTTATTAATATTAACTAATAATTGGAAGTCTTTTGACTGATCTCGAACTAACCAACCAACCATTAAACTATGAATAATTAACAGAATGAATTTATCCATGTTATTGTGTCAAAGTTTGAACTAACCTCCGTGATAGTGGTAATTTATTGTTACTGTTTAACTCTTTGACAAATATTTTAGTAATAGAATACTATTGTAATGTAATGTCACGAAAACTATTATTTCCATACTAAATATATTTATTGGCAAGATCTAAGGTAAAATTAATATGAAACTATATTAGAGCCTATCAAAATAAATTCTTATGAAAAATATATCTTATCCTAAATAGAGTTTTACGTGTTTTCATTTGTGGTCACAAAAGATCATGCCGGCTTTGAGCACTTCTTCCAACAACCAGCGTTGTGAAAAGAAATAAGCTTTTCCAGCACAGACGATAAAGCAGCTATGAGTTTTTATCGTAAGTAAATTTACATTTTATTGTTGTGAATATTCAACCAATATTCAACCAATAGATTGCTTACCCCCATAGAATAACGTAAGTGGAAGTAATAGGTAGTACCTACATATGTTTGTACAATAATTAACTTCAGTAAAAAAAAACATATTACCTTTAAACAATTCGGAGTTTATTGTTTTAATTAATTATTATGTATTTTTTTAATTATAAGAATCTTCGATTTGTACCGTTTAAATATTCAATTTGTATCAGATTAAATAAGATTACGTATATCGTAACGTGACACGAGATTGTTTAATAGGTACATACATATTATGTTCATAACTGAAAACGAAGGTTCTACACTACTATATCTTTTATGAACTTACAACCGATTTATTTAGACACACTTGGATTTCTTATAATTTTGATTTGTTTTAAAAAATTGATTTATTATATAGATGTTATAATGAGCTTCCAGCTAATCAGCGCACAAGTATATAATATGGCATTTACAGAAAAAGAACATTTATTTAAAGTAAAAACTAGCACCCTATTTAACTATGTTAATAGTGTTTTCTCAAGAAATGGATGCCACTAATAAAATAAGAATTATATTTTAATAATAATAGTTTTATGCCTATAATAAGAATTAATATTTTATAAACCTATATAAAATTATTCTTTGATAAAGAGTAGCGGAATAAAATTCATTCGTTAACAGAATAAACCATTCGCGTCTAGATATTGATTGACCTCGAATATTTGTTTATACAAGCTAAACCCACCGATAATACTTGTAGATCATACTTTATTTATTCATATACTAATATGGGAAGTATAATTATACACATCCACTTTTTATATCATTAGTGACTATAAATGAGGTAATGAAAAATACAGATAGCTTAACAGATCTCGCTGGTCGACTAGTGCTCAACTTAATCTTGAAAGCCTGTTGGCATAGTAGTTAGATATCTCATCTGCTGATCCAAAGGTTATGGTTTGGATTGAAACACTGATAATTATTTTTGTGACCGACAGATTCAGGTCGTTTGAAAATACTCTGCGTATTTATGTTTACGAAAACGCCGTGACCCGTGAATTATATTTTTTTCCTACATTGTCTATTGAACAGAACTGGAAAAATATTTATTTTCATTACATAATATGTAACCCGGAAATCATCACAAAAACGTTTTGCTTTTGTCAGTTCTTCTTCATAAATCTACCCTTTAGAACTGTGCAATTAGAGTGTGAAGTTTCATAAAAGAAACAAATACCTACTTCAAATAAGATACATTGGCACCGGAAGGAATCATCTATTTGTCTAAGCAATAATTAAAACGTTAAACATAATAAGTAACATAGAGGGCGCCACTGTGACACGAATAACAACGGCTTCCTAGATTAATATTACTACTAATGAATTTACGATGGTTTATTTGTTTAATTTAAATATATATTGAAACGAATTAAAGTTTTAATTTTACCAGAAGACACTTGGAAAGTGATAGTGCTTATGGAATAACTTTATAATATAATATAATATTAAATTAAATAGATAAACAAACTGTATTTTTATTCGAAACAACTAAGCAAAATTGGATAAAATGTCGCGAATTTACATATTCATGGCTTATCCTCGCCATCGTTCCTCGTTTATGAGTCGATATTGACTTTGAGGAACTATCTCTTACGTCTGTATAGGATTGACAGTTCAGAAATGAATTATTCATGTCTACAGCTTCACTTCACTTCTCCTATGTATATGTAGTAATGAGGAAATCATTCGATTCTAAGGTTCACATGACAATAAGGAATCTGGGTGTTTATAAAATGTATTAATAAAAGACAACAAATTACACGAAATGCGTTTATATTTATAAACCGTTTGTATTTAACCCTAATCATTTATTCAAACATAAGTAGCAGTTTGGCCTAACAAAACCCTTCTATTAATTCTAAACTACGCTTATAATTACGAAGGGAAACATAAAAAGGTCTTGGAACATGAAGGTGTGCTCTTAGTTTTATAGCTTTAAATTTAATATTTTAATGTCGTTAAAATAAATGGTAACTTTATTATAACGTAAATAACTATGTAAAAGCACATTTTGTTTAACAATAAAAAAACTACCATATCTATTAATTTTACCAAATCATTTGAGAGTGTTTTTTTTTTACACGATGTATTTTTAAATGAATCTCATTTCAATTAAAATCATAGCATAGATAAAAGCAAGTTTTGAATAATGTTTAAAGTGAAAAGTATGATTAAAATCGAATGTTGATGTTTTTATACATATTTTTTACGTAACGTTCATGTTTTTACCTTTAACTACTATACAGGTGAAGGCTGAAAGCCAAACTTATGTTGTTATAGGACGTTCTACTCTAAATTAATTGAGCGTGCGAACCGAGGTCAACATATGAAAGTAAATAGTATTTTAGTTAATAGAGTAGCTAAATATGGCAATTTATAAACATAATAAGGAAAAACTTGGCAATTACTAAAGTTACCAAACGTGGCAATAGGAAAATTGGTAATAGGTGCAAATAATTTCGTAGTATACGTATATTGATATATGATTATAGTTTACTAACTGTAAAAGTAGAATATGTAAAAGACATAATTATTTATATGTAGAGATCTAGCTAGAGATATGAAAAGTGTGGGGAGACAAATAATTCTTATTTTTCAATAAAATTTTGAGTCTCCGCGACCTTGACGGTACCTGGCGTACTTGATATCTTGGTCACTAAGGGTCCAAGTTAAGTGCCAGTAATTTTGTGATAATATCCGGATCAAAGCGTGGAAATCGTTGGGCTCTCTTGGTGTGCTCGTAATTTCTGACTTTTTCAACCATATTTTGAACACTGAAAAGATGCCAAACTAGTGGTGGCATAGTTTTATTACTTCTATTTATAAGGGAAGGGGCAGTGTTCACGATTATGGTAGTTATAGGGGCGTTAAGCTTGTTTCTCTCGGAGCGCAACATCGACGTCAGACTCTGCCAAGAGTGGATTTCAGTCAAGATCTGGAAGGGTACGCTTGAGTACGGCAGTTTTTAACTAAATGTGTTGAAGACCGAGTACATGGCTTGCGAGAGCTCGGAATCGAATACTATCACGATTTTTTTACAGAAGGGCTTATTACGATAAATTTAGTATCGTAATAGGCCCTCCTGACACTTCCATGTTGACGTACACAAGTGATCACTGATTATGATTCTAAGTGGAAAAGGTATAAATAAATAAAAATAAATAAATAAAGATGGTATGGTCACGTTGCGAGCCAGCCTAGGAACTATATTGGATGGAAATATCTTAATATGTATGTCCTTGGAGTGAGACCTCCCGGACACTCAAGAAAGCGCTAGTTGGATGTCGTGGGACAGGACATGAGAGCTTTTGCTTTAACAACCAAAAATATTAAAGATCGTGCAAAGTCGAGTATATTAAGCAGGAAGGCAGACCCTGTCATACGTCGGGATTAATGTCAGGAAGAAGAAGATACTTTATAGTCTAAATTAAAAAGATAAATAGAAATAAATTTTAATATAATAAGGAAATGGTTACTTATAGCTATTATAAAATATCGTACTTTAAGTACATTATTACACTTTTAACATAATGAGAGGAAAACAATGTGTGATCAAGCATTATTACATCTTGAGAGAATAAGTTTTACGAATTTTTGGTAATAACCTCGATAACATTCCTATTTGCCAGATCTCAACATGTAATAAGAACTTCTCACACAACATAGTTATGAGGAAACGATCATGTTATTATATGTGTAAGTGAAGAGGGCAGTAAACCACCAACTCTTCATGCAGAAGTGATCTCTTACATTAAACACTTTGGAAATATTAACATTATATTAATATATTATATGCAATGATAGTAAAAGTTACTTTTTAAATAAAATTACCTAAATTATTTCCTTATAAATGTTAACATTTATGCTTTTCAACGGTAAACATAAAATCAGATTATTTCCAAATGTCCATCTATTTATATAAATTTTCTTGACCTCTAACGTGTAGTTTAGTTTTATGAAACTAAACTACATGTTAGAGTTAATACCTACACCTACTACCTACTACTACTACCTGTACCTGTTCCTGGTGTTTTTAGAACTTTTTATTTTGAAAAAATTAAGAAAATCTCATGAATTTTTAGACATTTTAAACGTCTCTAGTTCCTTCATACAAATCAAAATAAATAACAAATTCAGCTTGTAACGTAATTCAAGTTTCCTCAAAAAACTGCTAAAATAATTAATTTAATACAATTTTGTAATAAGTAAGGCTTACGCTCTAATTCAAATCATAAATATTTTATATGGCCAGTTGAACCAATATTGCATAAAACTGAGGCTATATTTCGAGATGAAACCTCCAAAAAGCACTACTAGATTTATTATTGGTACGTTTGAATGGTTTAGGTCAGTTTAAGGTACTTCATATGGCTACACTAGATATGCACTATATATTCTTTATTATTTTTTGCAAGGAAAACAACATAAAATCGATATTAAAAATAAAAGGATATTGCAATACCGATGTTGATTCCAATAATATATCTTGATAACGGGGTAATAAATAATTTATCTTAGTAATATTACAGCGGTTGTCAAGCGAACACTGGAATTCATAATTATGATGATAAATATTGGTCAGCGATAATTATATTTTGTGGCGCAACTCAATTTCCTACATTGACCAAAATAGTAATAACGATTGGAAAGGATGATATTCGGGATTTTGGGTTCCAATGTCTTTCAACGTTATGGAAGACTTTTGACAATTTACTATATTTATAGAACAGATGTTGAAACTTCAATCGACGATAATAACTGATAATATGGAGAATAATCAATTTTATTAAAAAGTAACCTTATAAAATTCAGCATCGCTTGATGATTGCATCTTCACCGATTAGGTAGTACAGATAGATATTATAGAGATTTATTAATTAGATATTATCGTATTGCAAATTTTACATACAAAATGTTTTATATTGTATCTAAAATTACTACAGTACCAGTATACTATACCAGTCTACCTTAATATTCTATAAACAATTTATTAATATATTATTTAAATGTATATGGCAATGAAATAAAAATATATAATATAAAGTGCTTTTATTACTCTAACTTGTTAGGTAAAACAATAAACTACATGCGCTTAGCATTTTGATTCCTAGCGTAGTAAATCTTGAAGTAGCTACGTGAGACGCCTTTATTAGTATGAGATTTGCTTAAGAAAATATTTTATTACATCTAGCTAATCTGGACACACTTATACTAAGATAGTAATTCTATTTACTAAATTTATATCTCTCTATTTAAACTTTCTTCATGGAGCTTTGGAGATAACTAATTTAATTATTAGCTTTAAAAGACTATCAGTTTTCATTGTATATGTACTGCCGAAGCAAGTACGAGTTTTCATTGTCCAACATATATTATGTGATTAATAAGCTCAGTAACAAAAACATAGGTAGTCATGTAGACAGAATAAATATTAAGAATATTAGTTCGCCGATGACATGGTGCTGCTGAGTCCTTCGATCAGTATATTGAGACAATTGCTGTCTATATATGAAGGGTATACTTGGACTCAAGGATTATAGTATAATGCTAAGAACGGCGAGGTCATGGTATTCAAGGTAGGAGCAGAAGGCTGTACAATCATATCGGGAGTTTCGCTCTGTGGATCACCGTTACGTAATTTTTTGTTTTTTATACAATCGAGGTTAATGCTTGACTACAATCTATCTGACAGTAAGTTGAATGTAGTCTTAGGTGGTAAGGCGCATTAACCTAGCAACCTATTCACTCTTATCTTGAAGACACCCACATTATATTCGGCCGAAAATACCGACGAGGGCAAGCTTTTGCAGTCCTTCGATGTACGAAGTAAAAAAGACGAAGCATATCGCTTCGTTCGGACAGGTGGAGTGTCCACAGCATAGGGATGGATACCTGCCGTGCGTCGAGACGTACGGTAATGGAACGGGGATGAGGGAATTAAATCGTGTAATTCCTGCGCATTCTTTATGTTGTGAATCCAATTTCTTGTGATTTGTATTAAATGAAGTGGAATCAATAATATTATCATCATTAGTTTGGTATATTGTAATATTTATTCAAATGTCTTTGAACAGTTAAACACAACTCAATACTCTACTCTCTCTCTCTACTTTACAATCTTCTTGTGATTTGTAGCAAATGAAGTGGAATCAATAATATTATCATCATTAGTTTGGTATATTGTAATATTTATTAAAATGTCTGTGAACAGTTAAATACTCTACTCTAAAATCTCTCATTAATACTCTAATTCATTACGATATTTTGTATATGAATTTATTCTTACATATATTAAAAAAAAATAGTTTAAAGTTAGTTGAGGTTGCCAGTCTAATATTTTTATTGCACTCTTTTTTTGTGTTTTAGTTCGCAAGACTGATCTCTTGATTTTGGTGCTTACATCTTTCTATAACAAAGTAAAGAAAATAAAATAGTAACCACTTTAATATAACTCTAGACTTTTTTATCGTTTGCTATCAGGCTTTTCATTAAAAATGGATTTTATAATACAATGTAAGATAATACATATTTGATTTTTTATCGCGTATAATTGCTTTAAATTCAGCCATAATAAGTCAAGTATGTATCGTTATTATTGTGCTACAAGATTTACTTAAAACGCCTTTGTCCTTTTACCAATAAATTTTAACTTAGTCAAATTTCAAAATCTTATGTTCTTCTATATTTTAATAAAAGAGCTACAAAACATTTGTTTTAAAAATATGTTGAAGCAATCGGAAAAGCAATTGAGATATTTTTTTGCAAATTGTTTTTGTGAGACTAATATTAACGACCTTAAAATATAACATTTTTTTGTTTTTGTAGTTTAATAAAAACATTAGGTACCAAAAATAACAATAACACACAATAGTTCTTAGCTAATGTAGTTGCGTTCATGCCTGGTCCACTTTGTTTACTTCTTAATTCCCATCATAATTAAAACTTTGCTGTTTAAATTGAAGTAGCTTTATCTTTTTGATAAACATATTTATAAACAGTATCCGAAAAAAACAGGCCACAACCGACAACCACGCAGTAAAAAACTCGGGGAGATAAAAGAACACAGAGAGGTTTTTTATGGAAACCTGATAACAGCCTGTGTACGAGATACAGTAAAGTACATAAGCACTAGCAGCTTTTTACATGAGATAAGTTTTATATATTATTTCAGGTACCAATAAGATGTTCTAAGTTTGAATATGGATTATATATATATAATTTGTGTATAATTTATATATATATATATATATATATATATATATATATATATATATATATATATATATATATATATATATATATATATATATATATATATATATAATTTGGATTCAAGTTGCAGTAATATATTTGGACAGTCTTCACTTAACATTTAGTGTTTATTTAATTTAAATCAGTTAAGAAAATGTTAAAATGGGTTAAAAAAGTTATGTCAATTTATGTCAATCACATAATAGGTATCAAGAGAATCTTCTTCTATACATGTAATATATTTCTCGAGGAGTAGTCTCTGTACATTGAAAATATTACAAAACAAATAGCCAGGATGTGAGGGGATAACTAACAGTATCCATTTCTAACATTTTAATTGTTTTTCTGTTTATCTGTTTGTGTTTTAGTTGTGCACGTAACATATATTTATATACATGCAATAAAACTTTAACTGATCACTGTCTGTACATAGAAAATATTTTCAAAAAATCATAATGGGGCGGAGGAGCCTTTATGAAGAAGAAAGAAAGAAAATCATTTTTTTTCATTTTGTCTGTTCGTCTGTATGTCTGTATATGTCTATATGTTTGTACATACTAATTTCAGAAATGGAATAAACGATTTGAATTTAGTTTTGGGAATATGTTGTCATGGGCTTCACTTAAAGTTAACATATATAGAAGTTAATAATCTCTTATTTTCGTACCATTGCATTGGTACTTAACAGCTCCAGTGATTAAACATACACCTATAGGTACGCAAAAACTACTTGATTAAGTTCGATGAAACTCTGAAGGTTAATAGTTTGTACATACGAAGTCGCAGGCACAGCTAATTATTAATATAAACTCGCTACCAAAATTCTTTTGTATTTATTTTTCTCTGCGTTGCACTGTATGCTTTAAACATATTTTGTATTTTAACTATTAAAATATTCAAAAGTCTGCATAGTTAATACTCATCCATTTCTTTAAACTTCAAATCTATGTTTTGTGCGTTAAATACGTATCAAAGATTATTTGTAATTGTCATAACCTGTCATAGGTCACACCGACTATTTTTGACACATTAACAATTAGACACTGAAAGCGTCTATATAACTGAAAACTTGGCAAGATTCCAGTATTTGTAAAAACTTTAACTAAAGCTAGCAATCCAACCCGTCTTGCAAGTTTGAAACTTTCGTTTGACATTATACCGTTACTTAGTTAGATCTTATAAAATGAATAGTTTGATTGTTTGGTTTTGCTAATTCATTTATATTATTATACATTCTATTTTGTGTATTTCTTATAAACATGGGATTTGTTGCATATGTATAATCGAAATAGTCTAGTATTTTATAAAATATGTTATTAGTTTAATTCAATAGGAATAAACTCCACAATATTAAACTACAAATAAATTTAAAAATTCAACAAATTATACTCTATTTTCGCAATTGACTGAATATAGTTCTTTAAAATAGTCTTTATCTTTGTAACATATTTCCTGCTAAAGCGTATCTACGCCTATCTAAGTGTGGTAGCTTATGCATGTGAGAGGTATATATGTAATATTGCTACATATAACATTGTTATTATATTGTAATTCTGTATGTAGGTAAAATAAAGATATTATTATTTTTGTAACTACATAATACCGTTGACAATAAATATGCAAAATATTGTTGTAGCAATAGATTTAAGAGTTTAGACTTATTTAGAACTATATATCATTGTTATTACTGGTATATTATTAAAGTAGTAAAAGATATTGATTTGACGAACTATTGGAAGTAGCCTGAAGATATTAAATATATTGTATTTACATATCTTATTAGGTAAGCCATAAATGTGTGCAAGATATAAGATTGTTATAAGTATACTTAGGCATTTAAAATGGTTGTGTACTATTACGTTGTTATTATGAGATAATTAATGATGTTTAAATTTGTGAATATGACCAATCTCCAGAAGCTGCCATTGGCGCTTCTGTCGATGTTGTTGTGTTATAAATATGGCTCTAAGCCTCTATTAAAAGTAATCTGCATTTGACACCTGGCAAGATAAGTGATTCTTATACTTATATTGTTTATAATATGTGTAATAACTATTGTGGGTATTTCACCGTATTGAGTTATTGGTAATTGTCTAAATAATTACACAGTAATAACTATATTACTGTATTTATTATATTCATGTACCGGGAGTCATTATGTTATATTAAATGATATATTTGTTTAGTTCTTGACTTTCTTTAAACTTATCCCCATAATATTATTATATATATAGTGTGCAGAAGCTTGATTAAATACTTTATACTATAATATTTTAGTGGTTTTTAATTGTATAATCTTTTATTATCTAACACATGCATGTAGCATGTAGCATTACATGCAATTTAGATTTTAAAATAAACCTGCTGAAATATAAGATAAGAAGATTTTTAACCTGTTTAGCGTTTTTTTTTTTTGAAAAATTAAAATGCTAAAAATATTGTAATATAAAAATATTGTACAATAAACTAAATAGTTCCTACTATGTCCTAATAGGACCACAAAAGCTTATCTTACTTGTGATAGCAAACCGGGAGTTGACTTCCAAGAATCAAATTAGTAGTAACTCTTTGACCGAGTTTTAAATCATCCGGAAACGAGTATTGACTTAAAATTAAAGTATACCTAGGTAGAGTCAAGATAGTATAATATAATATATACCAAAATATTTTATTGTAATAGTTTTAGGTAAAAAAATTCAAATTTAGTAAAATAATAAAACAGAAACAATTTTTAATATCGGAATTAAGGAATTTTTCATTGGAATATATTTTTTTGAGCAAATTCTAGTTTGCTTAAAATCATACATATGCATTGTGTGCCGGATGGTACAGCGTCAGTTTTGCTTGTAACTTCAAAAAGCGATGCATAAATAAATAACTGCATACACAAATGGAAACACATTCTTTTTATATTATACATATTCATTAATATTTAAAATTCACAACTTATAAACTATATTTTTTACCTAAAATAAATATTTTTAGAAAAAAAAAATAATAACAATTTAAATTATTAACTACTTGATGTCGTGTGTGTTTCTTAGTGTTATGATATTTTAACCAGAAGCATTTTGTATTTATATATTTAGAGGAAAAAATATTTGTTGTTTGGTAACTAAGAGCTTTCATTATATTCCAACAACAATGAAATAAAATATTTTTCATAATATAATTTTTCATGAAAAAACATAAAAAATTAATGTGTCTATGTGTATATGAACGATCATACACTATTTTACACGAGTATCTTACACATCACAAATACACTCAATTACTTCTCTAAAAAAATTAGGTCCACTCATCAATTAAATCAATATTAACATCAGTTATGTAACCCGGGATGGTTAGTGTACACAAAAGTTATAAGACTTTTTTTATACTATTTATTCAGTTTTTTTACCACTTCATTCAAGCAACTACATCCACGTTTAATTTATTAAAAAACGTTACTAATGAATAAACTCGAGAAAAAATTGTAATTAATATCAATAAAAATGAAACGAAATAAAAAGAAAGAACATATTTTTAAATCATGCTATCTAAGCTTGGCGAATATTCTTATATTATAATTCAAGTACTAAGAGTAGTAAATCATTTTTTATAGCTTGTAATGTTCTTGAGATTTTCTTAAATTGGATATGTAATAAAAAAATATTAGGGCATTCACTTAAAAAACTAAACCTTTAGATTTATTATACTAATATACGAGCTGTACATCTAGACTCGGGACTACAGAAGGGTCTTATATGTTTAAACCCTTAATATAGACCTACTGTTTAAACCTTTGAAGGAAAGTTTCAAGTGATAGAGTCTAGCTATTGTCACTTGACTGTTTGTACTATTTTTATGGACTGACTCAATCGGAGTTGCATTTTATAAAAGATCGAAGTCAAGTAGAGTCAAGTCACTTTCGTTTGGTGATTGCCAGAGCTGGATGCCCAAACCATCTTTTATCCTTTAAAAATGTCAGGAAACCTATTAGAAAATAGAAATCGTAAAATTTATGATTCAATCTCTATTGCAAACTGCCTTAGATATCAATCTTGCCATATTAAGCATTTGAATTAAAAAACACACAGTTATAAAAGCCACTAAAAACCTATTATTAACAATCTGACAAAACGGAAAAATATTATTTTAAATTAAATTTAGAGAGACAATACGGAATCTGCATAAGTAAAATATTGGTATTGTTGGGGCGTGCATTTTTTGCTAGGAGATGTTTAACTAACTCTTAATTGTACACTGAATAGTATTTTTTCCTATTGAGTTGATGATTGGCAGAGTTGCAAGACCGTTGTCGTTTATGTCTAGTGAGGTAGGGTTAGATGTAAAATTGGATAAAGGTAAGGCAAGGCGGCAAAGAAAATAGCAAAATCAGCTCGAAACGACAAACAGAGATTCGATAGAAAGAAGGCAAAACTAATGAAGTTTTTTTTTGGGTACTTTGTTCTGATTGAGAATGAAGAGCCCAATCAGATAAAATTGGACCCTAAATTTAAAGGACCACTTCAAACTACTGAAAACCTGAAAACGGAACGCTAGCGCCATTTCGTGACCTATACAGAGCGTAGGAGAATAGAGTTCTCAGGAGAAACCAGCTATCACCGAGACGATTCTTCGATTACTAATTCTACCCTCTCGGCGTTTGCGCGTCCTTTAGTTTGCCAAAACGCTTTAGTTTGCCAAAGGAACGCAGTACAATTCCTGAATTGTACTGCGTTCCTTTGGCAAACTAAAGCGTTATTTCAAAATAATCATAGCAGTAACCAAAATTATTATCAGTTGTAAATTATCATTACTATTCAACATGACTTTTATTTATGTATTTAACATGTCCGAGGGCAATCCAAACTACCTTCTGCCGTTATATTATATTTTAATTAAATTGAAATATAAAAAACATGTTTTGAACATGGAAAATTAAACAAATATTGAACTTAAACATTTTATCTTTTTATAAGGAAATTAATATGTTGTTGAAAAATTAAATATACATAATATGTAGATAAATGGGCCTACCCTTCTAATAGAGGGGGGAAAAAGTCGTTTCGTATATAGTATTTATAAACCCGTAATAAAAAAATCTTTTAGTTGTATTTTGCTGGTTTTATTGACATTAAAACGGTTATATTAAAAAAAAACAATTAAGTAAAATGTTGTTGATGCCCGTCACTATTCATTGGTTTTTTTCTGTTTAAATGAGTAAATCCATTTTAAAGTTTTATAACATAAAAAGAGAAAATGCAACGCAAGGCACGATTAAAAGTTGTGACGTTTATGAACCTTATGCAGCATAATAAGACTACTAGAAACTTGGTTTAAGCATTATAAATCCGGTAATTTTGTCAAAGATGCAGCTCGCTCTGATCGACAAATAAAATGGACGCAATTTTTGACCAAGATCGGCATGTCAGTAGTAGTACGACGTAGCTAAAGAACTGGGGATTTGGGCCACAAAATAGTTTTGACCCATTTGAAAAAAGCTCGACACACAAAAAAGCTGGATATTTGGGTACCACCCGAGCTCTCTGAAAGGAACCTACCTAACCGTGTACTCATTTGCGATTCTTCACTAGGACGTAATGAAACCGACTGTTTTTTGATTGATTGGTGAAGAATTGGTGATGTAAAGTAAACCACGTACGATAACAACGTGCAAAAAGACACAAAACTTTTAAGTATTTATCATGTAATCCCGCCGAAGAGAGGACTGTCAAAACCACTTGCTCCGTTATTTTGATCAGTTAATTCAAAATTTCAAAATTATTAAAGCAAGGAGCCCAAAAAGTTATCGAAAAAAATGGTACATATTATATAGGTACTATAAGTAAATGTAAATAAACTCTAACAAAAAATGTTTTGTCTTTTCATATAAAACGCGAAGAAATTTTATGCCCCACCTTTTATATACTTATTTCTAACAGTACATTTTTAAACTTCATATTTTTTTTTTATTTTGTACACGACTGATTACGTATTTTATCTAACACCCATTATATATTTATTATTTTTTTCTTAGATTTTTAACTTTTGTAGATGTATACATTTATTTCTGAAAACTAATATTTTATTTTTTGAGCTGCTGAGTTAGATGTTTAAAATATTAGTATTTAGAAAAAAAAATGTAAACATCCGCAAAAGTGAATTAATATATGAAAGGTGAAATATCATAAAATATTTACTACAATATCTTCTTTTTTTGAAGTGAGGGTTTTATTTCTACCAATAATATTAGTAACTATATCGACAGACCAAGCTTTCGATTAAAAAAAAATCGAACACAATGTGGGGGTTAAAATGAAACTTACCAGTTTCTTCTTGATACAGAGACACGGACATGTTAAATTACTTTTCTTACATATTATCTTGTTTCTCATTAAGTTCTTTATTAATTTATTCCTTATACCTAATGATATTATTTGTAACTTTCTATTGTAATCATCTAAAAATGGTAAGATATGAATGTGCATGTATTTATAAATTAACGGACAAAATTAATACAAAATATTTATAAGCCTATTTTCATGTAGGTATGGTCATGTATGGTCATTAAGCTCTAACATATCTATGTTGATAAAATTAATTTCTACTTCCTATTGTGTTAGCAGTCAGTCGTAATCACCATTAGCATTAATTTATGGGTCATTTAAAGTTCTATAATAATTTTATAGATTCATGATTTTTAAGTCTTTCATATTAAACTTAAGCAATCATATAATAAAAAAATGATTTGAAACCTTTCTTATAAGATGTAAAAAAAACTGTAGTCGCTAGTCTTTTTATTTCTAAATAATAATTTTATTATTATATACTGTTAGTATCAATAATACAAGTCTTTCGTGTTTCTAATAATTTAATAATAATAAATAATTAAGTACGATAATAATATGTGATTTTATATATTTAAAAAAATAAAATGTAGAATAATCAGACGGTACATCGAAAAGCTTAAAAAATATAAGATAACCGTAAACTATTAAAAGTTTTCATCGCTTACCAATACTATTATTTCATTCATTGTATTTCATTTTATAACAAACAGATCTTAGAAAACTAAAATGTGCATAAAATAAAAACTAAGGGATCTACCTGATTCAATTTTTTTATATGACCAATTCAAAACTATTCCGCATCAAACAAAAAATAATCACGTAAATCAGTTCCGAAACCGCGGAGAAATCAGTGTACGTACATAAAAAAAAATGCTCATAAAATAAAAACTAATGGGCCTACCTGATTTAATTTTTTAAGGCACCAGTTCGAAACTATTCCGGATCAAACAAAAAACAATTACGTAAGTCCGTTCAGAAACCTCGGAGAAAACAGTGCACATACGTAAAAAAATATATACCGGCCGAATTGAGAACCTCCTCCTTTTTGAAGAAGTCGGTTAAAAATGAAATAAAAAAAAACACTACATTTATAAAGAATATTTTTTGTTGTTTTCAATCTTCTGTTTAAAAGAATATATTTTAGAACGTAGTTTTTAAGTCTTTTTAAACTAATTATTTAATGTATTACTAGCTCCGTCCATAATAATATTTGTATAGGTATGTAGTAAGTTTAGTCTTATTCGTGTCCCTTTTTCAGATCCTTTCGAATTAAACAGTTGCATTGCTAACTTTTATTTTTTTTATCATCTTAAAAAAAAAGTGAGAGCAAGGTAATCAAAGTGCTGAGCTTACGAGTCTGGTCTCTGATGTGGCTTTCGAGTATCATCACTGATGATAGGTGATGAAGGGCGGTCGTCCATTTGAATGAAAAGTAGTCTCCGATCAAAATTACACTATATTGCTTACCAAAATTATTGATTACCAAAATTAGCCTGTAGCAGTAATTCTATGAGATGTTACTCCTTCGAGCGACAAGTATAGAATTGCCGTCCTCTGGACGACCATAACTTTTATACTCTTTGAATATGGTGGGGATCTACTGCACAGTTGAAAGTACTTTCAGGTACTTTGTGGGTGCTTTCAGGTACAAAAACATTCAATCACCTATTAAGTTATAAACACTACTTTAATTTAAATCAATAATTTTTTGTAAAAACATTAATAATTGAAACTTTATTATTAGAACTCTTCAATTTTATAATTAATCAGCCAAATTTTTTGCTATTACATTAAAATTTTGACATCTGATTGTCCTCACGGCGACATATATAAATATCCAGCTTAAATAATAAACCTATTTTTTTTTTCCCACAAAACTATAAAATAAATTATTTCTACTATATACGATAAGTACAGACAAACTTTTTGTTTAAAATATGAGAGTGGTTGATTATTAATTTAAATATTTAATAGGATTGAACTAAAAAGGTTCGCTAAATACTTATTTGAATAATAATTTATAGGCCATAATAATTGGATGGATAAACTTCTCGGTCCCAAAAACTTTTTTCATTAATTAATACCCAATGCTTGACGTCAACAGTATTTAAATGCAGAGGCATAAAAGTTCTAAGTTATATAGACTGCTTTTACTTTTATTTTTTCTTCTTTTTCCTAAGTATCAACAAATAAAAAATGTTCACATAACACAGAATCTATATATAAATAAAATGGATTATTAGCTTAGATAATTATGTCCTAAAATCAGTAATATTTGATTTTAATACATTGTTAACTTTCTATGTTTAACATTCTATGTTGTTCTGTTTAACATTCGTTATGTTTAACAACGTTTCTATTTTTAACATTCTATGTTGTTCTGAACCAAATCACTGGTCCTTTTAACATATTCCTTTTTAGAAGTTTTCAGATCTTTGTTTCATATTAAAAAAAAACGATATTAATATTATATAACGAGAATGTGGAAATATTTATATCCTACAACTACTTACTCCTCAAACCAAATAAAATATAAACGCAAAACCTCATTACTTCCCGAGGGTGTACAGACGTACCAATGTCATAAACCTCGGAGTTGGTTAACCTCCGTCTGTAATTCAGGAAACAAGGGAAATCGCTTCCAGAGACAACATATTCCAAAGACAATTATACACTAAGTGCTAATTAAAATATAGAAAAGAAGTGAAGTCTTATATATGGTTTCAATATGTAGTATAATTAAATCGGAATATTACAAAAAATATAATATCTATAAAATAAATTAAAAAAAAGATCCGTCGCTTTGCAGTTTAATCTAAGGTAGATATCGCTATACGCTTTTATAAACTGTAGCTGTGTTTATAGAGACAAAGGTGATATCAAAATGTTTTAAATAGTATATTAAATAAAGTGTTTATAAAATTACAGCAATATACTTGCAGAGGCAGTAACCATATTGCTGCTACTGGTAGAGGTCACTGGTCCGAATCTTACTTGTTTCGATTTTTTTTCTTTTTATATTTATTTAAGAAAAAATAACAGGCGGCTTAACATGTTAATAGATAATTTCAAACATTTTAATTTTCTTTATAAAAGTATTTTTATCTTATGAGATATCACAATATGAGAAATTCAGATAATTCGGAATGTTGATAATGATATGGCAAATGGTACAATTTTTGCATTAATAGCTTATCCACACCAACTTTGTTCGTTTATGAGTCTATATTGATTATAAGCCCTCACGTCTATATACGAAAGACAATTCGTAAATGAATTATTCATAGAGGCAGGCACTGCTCCTTTCTAAAGATGATTGAAGGATTAGATTCAGAGCCTTATTGTGGAATTGTTGTTATAATACAAAATTATGTTTGGTGTCAAAAATTCATTAATATTAAAAACAATTAGAAAGAAAATATATTAACAAAGCACCGTGAACAACTTTACATTTAGACTTTATTCTATGGTTGTATATAAATTTTAGAGATGAGAGATATTACTATTGCTGAAGACATTAACTGTTTAACATGCTATTCTAAAAGACTATATCGATCCTACAATATGATAATAAGCATTTTTTTACAGGCAAGCATTTTCTAATACATATTTTTGAAGACTTTATTATTTATTTATTTATTAAATTCTTTATTGCACAATATACAAAATAAAGCACAAAAGGCGGGCTTAATGCCACAAAGACATTCTCTACCAGCCAACCTTACGAAGTACAGGAGAGGATGTTGGTAGGCGTAAAACATAAAAGTAAAAAAAAAAAAAAAAAAAAGAATATTATAAGACTATCTATGATATTCTATATAACAAATAATGTAGTCTACGTATAAATACTTTATTATTTGAGATAGTGTTCTTTTACTTGGCGTTTGAATGACTCACGACTTGTGGCTTTTCTTATATGTTCCGGTAAGTCGTTCCATAGTCTGACAGCGGTTACACTAAATGAGTTGGACAAGAAACCAGTATGATGAAGGGGTGTATGGAGCAATAGGTTGCTGGAAGAACGAAGCAATCTGTCATGTACATCCGCTAAAAATGAGAAATTGCATTTTAAATAAACAGGAGTGGAAGGATTAAACAAAATAGAGTAAAGTAAACAAAGAGTCCGTAAGTTTCTTCGTTTACGAACGGGCAACCATTTTAGCTTTGACCTATAGTCGGAGATGTGGTCAAACTTACGTAGTCCAAAAAAAAGCGGATACAGGTATTTAATAGACGATCTAATTTATTTAGGAGAACTTCATTAGCGTCGATATAGCACAAATCAGCATAGTCAAGGATAGGTATCAGTAACAGGTTAACCAATTGTAGTATTGCTCGATGGGGCAGGAAGTGTTTAAGTTTTAACAGAGAGTGAAAAGTACTATAAAATTTACGTGACAGTTCCTTTAGTTGGTATTGCCAATTAAAAGAACTGTCAAGAAATATTCCTAAATTTTTTACTTGAGGAGAAAAGGGTATTACAATATTGTTATAAGTTACATTTGGTAATGAGTTTTGGTCGATATTTGCTAACTGACGGTAACTACCAATAATGATTGCTTGACACTTACAGGGGTTTACTTCGATGCCATAATCGTTAGACCATTGCAACATTCGCTCAAGAGCAGCGTTTAATGAGTGAATAGCTTGGTCAATTAAATTTACCTCTGTCTGAATGTAAAGCTGCAAGTCGTCGGCGTAAAGGTGGTATTGACAATTTAAGTCAGAGGTAATAGAGTTAATAAATAGAGAAAATAATAAAGGAGACAAAATTCCGCCTTGGGGGACCCCAGCAACCACTTCACACCAATCAGAGAGGCCCTCATCGGTGCGAACGGCCTGCTGGCGCCCTAGAAGATATGAGGAGAACCACCTGATAGTCGAAGCCGAGATGCAGTATTTGTCCAACAACGCAAGTAAGAGATCGTGATCAACAGTGCCAAATGCGTTGCTGAAGTCAACCAGTACAAGAATGGTTACACATTTGTTTTCCATACCTTGACGGATGTCTTCGGTGATACTTAAGAGTGCTGTACTTGTACTGTGTCCAATGCGGAAACCTGATTGCAACGGATCTAGTAAGTTAAATTTTGAAAGGAACAGGGAAAGTTGGGAGTGAACGACGGATTCAATTATCTTGGATAAAAACGGTAATATTGAAATGGGACGAAAATGTGAGAGTAACATAGGATTAGCTATTTTTGGAAGTGGAAGAATATGAGCTTTACGCCACAAATGTGGATAACTACCAGAGGAAAAGGAAAAGTTAATTATTTTAGATAAGGGAGCAATGAGGGAATCGATAATGAATGATAACATAGTACGATTAATACCGTCACATGGTTGTACCTTTGCATTGCATTGCACCTTTTAGCCATAACTGGTGTAGCCTTTGATGTTATGGCTAAAAGGTGCTTCTTAACCTCGGCTTCGTCAACAGGAGTGAAGTGAAATAGTGGGATATCGGGCCTAGACGAACAGAGAATTGATGTAATGGTTTTAGTTCTTCTTTGGGAGTCAATAGTATTGGTGAACGAAAAATAACGATTAAGAGAATTAATGTCCACAGAAGAAGAACTTTCAAAATGTCGAGATTTGCTTACACCGAGAGTCTTTAAGAATTTTAAGGTTTCTGCTGCGGATGAGCAGGTTTTATTGAGAATATATTGGCGTTTAAGTTTACGACAGAATTGGTTACACCGATTTCTTGCAGCCTTATATACAGACCACTTGAGTTGTGAACGGTCTTTTTTAAATTTACGAAAAGCACAATCCTTTTGTATCATGGCCTTTTTTACGTCATCATTGAACCATGGCGCAGAACGGTGACTGACTTTAATTTTTCGAAGAGGAGCATGACGGCAAGAAGTGTTAAAATATTATTGTTTAAGAGTTGAACCATGTCTTCAATTGTGCCTAATTCCTCCACAGCGGCCCAATTTACAGCACATGCATCCAATGCAATCGCTTCTTTGTCAATATTAATATAATTACGAAGAAGAAGGTATTTGGGTTTGCATTTAGGCACTTTAGCTCGGTATGGTATAAAAATTACTATGAGATGTGTGGTACCGGAAAGTAGATCTTCAAAAATGGCTTCAAGTTTAGAGAAGTACGTTACGTTATATTTGGAGGGGAGTAAACAACGCCAATGACTACCTTTTTGTCAATATTAACCTCAATGAAGAGATACTCAGGAGAATCATGGAGAGAAGCAGGAGACTGGAGAATAATTTTGTATTTAAAATGGTTGCGAAGATAGATGCAAACACCACCGCCGGCTTTGCCAATGCGGTCGTTTCTTAAAAGGATGAAGCCAGGAAGTGAAAAATTGGTGGAAGCTAGAGATGGCTTTAACCAAGATTCGGAAACTAAAACCGCATGAACAGAATTAAGATTGAAGGTATTTACTAGATCTAAATGATGAGAGGGTATGCTTTGAGCGTTGATGTGACAGATATTAAAATTGTTGTGGTATGGTTCCAACTCATTTTCAATAAAGGTTTGAATAGGTATGAAATCGCTATCCAGACTGTTAAAGGAACTATTCTCACCAGCCGTGTAGAAGGAGTCAGAACTAGACTCCATACTTGAACAATTATGAAGTAAAATATAATAATAATATAAATAAAATATTAATTATAAAATAATATAATACACAATAATTAAATACTATAAGTTATACAATATAATATTTTTACATACAATACAAATTGAATTGTTAGCAGTACAATACAATTAAGGTATATACAATCCAAATTATTTGAAATGTATAAAAAAATATATATTATTAAACCAACTAAAAATATATATATGTATGTAAATATATAAAATAAAACAATTTAGGCCTATTCGAACTTAATAATAAAAAATGCAATATTAAGACATGCTTGCATGCACATCCTGCTGGCATGTAAATTAGGAAACACAAAAGTGAAAAAAAAAAACATAAAAAATAAATAACAACAATAAAAACTTTTTCCAATAAAAGAAAAAAAAGCAGTGAATAACATAATAATAAAAAAGATACTAATACAAGGCACCAAAATCTGATTAACAAAAACAATATTAAAAAAATAGTATTACCATTATTACAGCTATGGTCAAAAATATAGATTATAATTTATTTTTTATGACAGTGATAAATAGAAATCAATTATTTAAAATCGAAATTTTAAAGAACTTAAAAGTTATTTTAAATAAGAGATAAATAATGTTTTTCAACTTCACAGACGCTTATAGCTGTACGCTTATGCCTTTACTTGTCAAGTTGACAGTTGTCACTTAGTTATGTTTTAAAATTGTAAATAGATAAAAATGTTTAATAATGAAAATTTAACAATAAGTCAATATATTAAAACGAAAGTAGATCTGAAACTTATTAAAACATAAAGAATATACTATAAATGGCTCCAATAAAAAAATGTATAAGTGAAAGAAAAATGAGCTGTAATAATGATAATCCCTACACGAAAAGAATAGAAAAAAAAAACTTAGGGTTTTTTAAGACCTGTTTACGAGTGACTGGGCGAGTGTTGAGCTTCGACGAAGATGCTGGGGTTACCCTACGCGGTTGCATGGCAGCAGCGTCTATCTTGGCCTGGTTTTCAATGGAAAACGAAGGAGAGTGTGGCAAAATGTTCGGGTGCTTCATCATCATCACTTCAAGATGTGTTGAATCGGAGACACGTTGTACATCGTTGTTCAGTAGCTTTATAAACACAGCACCGTAACGGGTCCAACATTGAAATAAACCAAAATGCTTTTTGGCTCTGGCAAAAAGATCCTGTCGAGGTTTGGTCAGAAACTCACTCAGTACAACTGGGGATGACTTAAGAGCCTTTTTATTGTTGAAGGTGATGTTTCTGACGTTAAGGTTGTTAAACCTAACAAGTATTGGACGATGCCGTTTGTCGGATGGAGCCCCCAGCCTATTACAATGTTGAATGGCGGTCGATTGGACATCCGAAAGACCCATAAGGACCTGAACAGTACTAAGTATGGTTGAAGTCAGATTTTCACCCTCCTTTTCTTCGATACCAGTGAACAGCAAGGCATTTCTACGGGTTTGGTTATCAACCTCATCAACCTGAGCAGCTACATTGTGTATCAGTGATTTTAATAATTCAAGTATACTCCATACAGAAGATTTAAAGTCCTTGTAATCACTCTGCAACTTCTCCAAGTTAGGCTTACTGATGTCACATGATGATGATGAATTCAATTTTTCTTCAAAGTCAGCCATCCGCTTACCCAGTGATTCAGCAATGGTTCTGTGCATCTCAACAATATCTTGAACCTTTGCCATTATAAATTATTGTGTTGTAATGTGATATAACAATAGGAGGCCAGCAGGTTGGTGCAATCTTTTAGAACGGACTACACATTAAAGTTTAGAGTTAAATAATAAAAACTTCTGAGCTTTCTTACTACAAAAATTAACACTTTTATTGTTCAAAATGTTTTAAACTATTTTAAAAATTGAAAATAAACGAAGAGAAAACTTTTTAGATGTCTACAGTTTTTGCTCCTACCTCCAAAAAAAAAAAAGACTTTCACAAGTACTAAAAATTTTATAATACTGGTCTTAGTAAATGCTTGCTTATTAAAAAAAGTACCTATCGTGTTTCTCCTGTAGGTGTTTATTTCGATGGCTGAATCAATAGTTGTGAACTAATGGTCCGTGTTACCGTCAAATAAACTTCTTTACGCCGACGAAGTCACAAAAGAACAGCGTATCTGTTCTAAATTAAGGTCTTTGTAACTCCTCGTACACGAATAATAACACAAACTAACGAATGTTTCTTATAGATTATGATATTTTACATTTATATGTAGTCCATAGAGCCCTTTAGTATTAATACGTTTTTATCTATACTAATGATTTTTCATTGCTGCTTGACTTATAAAAGTCAAGCAGCAATGAAAAATCGTTGCAGCAATGAGTCGCGGGCGACCTCTAGTTTTACATAAATATGATCAAAGACTTGGTAAGACCCTAGTCAAATAATTGATCCAATAGTCAATTCAATAGTCAATTGAATTTTAATACTACAACACAAATATTTAAGTTTTATTGAAATAAGAAAGCTTGTAAACTTTTGTAGTGATTTAAAATGTGTACAGATATAAAATTGTTTGAAGTAATAAAAATATGTCTGCTAGCTAAACCGAAAGCGCCTTGGATTTTTGAAATATCAATAAGCCAAATAAAAGTAACAGGAAATATAGAACTCTAGCAATTTCTTGATAACACGACAGCGATACTGTCACTGACAGAATCGCATGTTATCTTTAATAAGAAGTGAAAGAATTTTAAAGTAATTTTATGCAAAACAAGGGGAACGTCTATGTCTATAGGCACTGAGTTACTTGAGGGAATAAAATTTATTAACTATTATAAAAAAATATAAAGTGTAATAATACATCCTCATTTTTATTACGATTGCACATGTTCAATTTATAGTATAATTATATTTAGTATTTGATTTATTATAGCATACATAGTAAACTATTATTTTTGAAATAATTGTGTTTAAATAAAATTGGAGTTTATAAGAAGGTTCTTTCGTCTTTTTAAATACTAAAATTATGTATAAATATATCATACCCTTATTAGGAGAACCTGATTTTTTTCTTTATTTCTTTTTACTATCCATCGATATAAGACAACAAAATATCTGATTGTAAGATATCTCAAAAGGTTTTAATAGCATTCGCTTGAATAGAACGATTTTAATTTTAATTGAAAGACACTTATATTCTAACGAAATTAATGACACCTTAATACGTGTTCTAAAGATTTAAACTCATTAGTTCTGCTAATGACTAAAGTTAGTCAAAAGATTCTTTGATATAGCTTGAGCTGAGCTAGTTGAAATCTCGTCATTGAGGGAATCTGAGTAGACTCTTTAAAAGTATTTTTGTCGCCTGCGGTAATATTTTAGCTAAATCTGAAATTAAAACTTTAAAATAAAAATATATATATTATTACTTATATTATTTTTTTAAAACAATCATCATCTAAACAAACTAATATAAAAATATAATATATTTTTACATACACTAAAATTTATCATTTTCTCGGCTTGTTTTTTATTTACGATTACACAAATGGCTATTATATAGTAATAAGCGGCAAATGAAGGACTTTTTAAATAAAACTCTAATTGTTTTTGTTACGTATTTAATTTTGACCAGATAATTCGATTACTTTGATTACAATGATACTTGGTTGTTTAAACAATAGCTTAAACAACATGTTACAATTCGAAAGCTAAAGATGTTCACCATCTTAAAACACTAGAAAAAGGTTAAAAAAATGTTTTAAAAGTGAGACATATTGCTTTCCATAAATATATTTAAATATTCATATAGAATAACCATTATCCCTTTGCAAATCTATGTGACTTCGTACCAAAATAAGTGAAGAGGATACCCGGTTCTAATACTAAACTCCATTTCGTTGCAATTTATTCCCATTTCTACCCCAACTTCAGTCTTGTTAGATTGTAACGAAAATACAAGAATAAGTACTTGCGTCGGGGGACCGTTGTACGATGGTGTCTATTTTACGAAATTAATCATGGAGCATATGATTTTTTTATTTGCCTTGGTAACTTAATTACCTTTTAATTTCATCTTTTATAAAGCGGTTCCCCGACGCAACGACTTCAATAAGTACATAATAATATTATTATAATTTTTAGAGGTCTTTATGTATCGAGGGTTTTTTTAATTTTATTTTTCTGATTCTTAAAGTTATGTTACTAGTTTCTTTATAGTACTAAATGAACCTACGGACACACAAATTGTCAGCTGTTTAAGTATTTCTATCAATCTTTCGTAATATTATAAAGAGGAAAGATTTGTTTGAATTGAATAGGCTCCGAAACTACGAGACCAGTCTAAAAAGATCTTTTACCATTAGAATCCTACATTATCCTTGATGAACGTGTGCTATATTTTATCATCATAATCAGCACTAATATTATAAAAAGGAAAGATTTGATTGTTTAATGGTTTAAATTGAATAGGCTCCGAAACCACTGAACCGATTTGAAAAATATTTTACCTTTAGAATCCTACATTATCTCTCTGATGAATAAAGGCTATATTTAACACGAGAAAAAAATAAGGATCCGCTTGAAAATTTCGACAATGTAATAAATTATAAATGTATTAAGTATCATGATACAAGACTTTTTAATATAGGTATATACGAATATTAATAAATATAAACTTTTGGAGTCAAAATGTTTTACAATCACTAATAATACTATGATAAAGGGATTTATATTATCACTAGGTATTGCCCGTGGCTCTTTATATCTAGCAGTCACGGGGGTGTCCTCTAAGTAGTTCTTTGCCGGTGTCCCGATGTTATGGTCTACCACCAAGAGATTTTTATAAAATGTTAAATAGTAGATAACAGTAAATTAGTTATGATACTATTTGGATTTATCATATAATTCAATTCTACCGGTAGGCTTAGGATCTTAAGATATTGCCAATTCTATCAGACATTCCCTTCAAATATGTCAGTAGCTCTGCAATAGTAGTATTATCACTCCGAGGTTTCCGAGGAAAGGTCAAACCATTGTTTTATATAGACTAAGCGCTTTATGTAGTTTAGTAAATATGAAGGCCATTTTTTGAACTCAGAAAAGCCTCCAGATTATAATTCCGGTTGTGGTCAGGAGCTCTATTATCTCCATTTTTTTTTACACAATTCCCTTCGATGTTCATAAAATGGAGTGAACAAATGATTTGAAACAATTCTTATTGTTGTTTTTAACCCCCACTAAAAAGAGGGGTGTTATAAATTTGACCTGTCGATCTGTGTATCTGTGTGCGTGTCTGTGGCAATGTAGCGGCCAAATACGTAAATGGATATGGATGCGGTTTTTTTAATCGAAATCTATGTTTGTCGAGATGGTTCTTAGATATGATTCGTTGAAATAGAAACAGCTGTCTCTGATATTGACGTTTTATTGGTGAAAGATTCTTATGCAATAATTAGCTGTTTCCAGCAACATCGCCCTCGCGTTATAGGAAAAAAGCCTTGTTATGTAGACCAAAAGGTTTTTACACTTATTTAGTCAGGTAAGGTACTTTATTTGTTTGACGTTTGTGAAACAGTGATCACAATAACAAAAAATATATCCGGCTGAGTTTGTTGTGTGGTTCTTCTCAGACCAGGACGCGTTTGGAACCCTCATAGCTTTAACATTAAGATGGAAAGTGCTTTTTCGGAAGGGCTTATTACGATAAATCTAGTATCGTAATAGGCCCTCCTGACACTTCCATGTTGACGTACATAAGTGATCACTGATTATGATTCTAAGTGGAAAAGATATAAATAAATAAAAAAATAAATAAATATTAGGGATAGCTGGTACCCGTGACTGCGTAGACACGTAGACTGTAATAATATATTTATATGGCTTAAGATAGTAGTCATAAAGAGTCACGGGCAACTGCTAGTGTCTTTGCTATGTGATTGTATATCATTTTAGCTCTAATTGTTGATATTTATTAATATTCGTATATTGAAAAAAATCCTTATTCAAAATATCTTTATTCAAGCAGACATTTACACGCACTTTTGAATCGTCAATTACATTAATTTGGCCAGTGTAGTCAGTCTGTGAGTAAGCTATCACCAGCTCGGAATGCTGTTCTGCTGAGAAGAGCCGGCCAGAAACTCAACAGTTGCTCTTTTTAAATGTAATTTAACCATGTCTGATTTATACATTATAACATCAAACCCTGCAAATGAGTCAATGAACCAAGTATCACACATTTCGATCAATCAAAAACTCTTGAATGTTATAGTAAGATTTATTTAATAATATACCTTTAATTTTAGATTTAAAACCAAGAAAAGGAAGATCTAAGATATTTTGTGGAACTTTATTATATATGCGTATACTCAAGCCCATGAAGGATTTCGTAACTTTTTGAAGTCGAAATTTAGGCATTACGAGCCTATTTTTATTTTTTATGTTGATCGTATATCTGTCGCTGTTATTATAGTCATTTAAATTTTGGCGTATATATAGTAAGTTATTAAAAATGTATTGAGAAGCGACCGTAAGAATATCGATTTCTTTAAAAACATCTCTTAGGGAGTCTCAAGCTTTTAAGTTGTAACTGTAACTTAATAGCCCGTATAGCTTTTTGAAAAATAAATATAGAATTAATTTCGGCAGCGCTGCCCCATAGTAAAATACCGTAAGACAATATATTGTTAAAATAACTAAAATAAACGAGTCGAGCCGTATTAACGTCTCTTAATTGTTACTTTTTTAATTGCAAAGACGGCTAAGCTAAGTTTGCTTGCAAGTGTCGAGATATAGGGGTTCCACTGGAGCGTTCTATCTAAAGTTATACCTAAGAAAGTTGTTGAGTCAGTCAGTCAGTGACGTAAAGGGGCAAATTATTAATATAGAGTAATATAGAGTAAAAATAAGAAAGAGTCTAGAATGAATCCTTGTGGAACACCCATTTTTAGGTGAGATCCAACCGATTTATAATTATTTACATCAACCTGTCTGAACTCTTTGATTCAAGTAAAAGGCTTTAAGATCAGCACTTCGCACATCATAGTGATTAAGTTTGCATAGTAATGTTTGGTGGTCCACGCAATCAAAGACTTTAGATAAATCACAAAACACTCCGATTGCATTCTGTGACTTTTCCCATGCGTCGTAAATATGCTTAAAAAGCGCGGCACCCGCATCGGTCGTTGATTTGCCTTTGGTGAAACCATATTATTTACTATGCATGATTTCATTGCTATAAACAAATTCTGACATTTCGTTTGGAATATTTTTTCGAAGATTTTACTTAAAGTAGGTAAAATAAAGATAGGCCTATAATTGCCGGGTTCCAGTCTATCGCCACTTTTGAACAAGGGAAATACTTTACTATTTTTCATTAAATCTGGAAATGTACCGGTTTCAATACATTTGTTAAAAATTAAGGATAATTGTGGAGCAATATCATTTATAATACCTAGTTATTAGTAATTTTACTATGTCAGTAAAATTAAAACCCAAAAGATCACCGGTTTTTTTCATATTTACCTTTTTCTAACGGTTTTAACAGTTTCATATCATGTAACAGGTTTAAAAACAAAACATTTATTACTGACTCTCACGTTATTCGACTGTTAAAAGAATTTCGTTAATTTTTTTTTAAATCTGAATTCAATTTTTTTAATCTGAATTGAAATTCTGAATCTCAAAAATAGCCGCTACTGTTAAATCTGAATTTATTTCAATATTATCAATTTTTAACTTAATAGGTCCAGTAACCCTAATTTTCCCAGAAACACTAGATAAAACATCCCAAGTTGCCTTTTTTTTATTTTCTAAGTTTAAGATTTTATGTCTTATATTAATCGACTTAACTTGTATGCAAACGTTCTTAAATGACTATACGTGAAATCTCAAAATGACGTGGATTATTCCCAATATTTCAAATATTCAATATTATTATTTTGTAACAATAATTAATTAATTTTAACACAGTAATTGTAACTGGATAGAATACTTATAAAAAATGTACGCTTATTTAAAAAAAAAACTTATTAAACAATCATTTCTTACTATTTAAACCTATATCCTCCTCAATGTCCTCTTTTATAGTAATGCAATCTCCTGACCGAATTTTCATGTTGAATACTACTCTACATAATACTCCATGAGCATTCCACTCCTCAGAAGCCTCAATTATATTTTTTCTGAAAAGAAGACAACAGCACAACATATTTATAACAGATGGACGCTAATAGTTACTATGCTAGTCAGTCCTCCACCGTCGTTTGGTAAGACCACTCCCTAATTTGATGTATTATATATATATTAAAAAAATTTACTAACAAAAAATAGGGAAATATTTTGAGCAGTTCCTTATCTAAGAGGTGTGCTTTTACATACAAATACATCAATCAGACAATTAATTGCATAAATATAAGTCGTGAAAATTTGAATGATCATTTAATAATACAATATATAATTCATTTTTAATACTATATAACAACATATAATTGAAACAACCAAACAATATTGTATAAAATGTCGCGGATTTTCGTATTCATGGCTTATCCTCGCTATCGTTCCTCGTTTATGAGTCGATATTGACTTTGAGGAACTATCTCTTACGTCTGTATAGAATTGACAGTTCAGAAATGAATTATTCATATCTGCAGCTTATCACTCATGTGTATAAGTAGTAATGAGGCAATCATTTCATTCTAAGTTCATAAGGAATTTAGGTATTTAAAAAATATATTCATTAAAGACAACAGAATACACGCAAAGCGTTTATATTTATAAACCATTTATTTTTAACCTTTATTATTTATTCAAACATAAGTAGCAGTTTGGTCTAACAGAACCCTCCAATTAACTCTAAACCTCGCTTATAATTACGAAGAGGAACATAAAAAGGTCTTGGTACATAAAGATGTGCTCTTGGTTTTATAGCTTTAAATTTAATATTTTAATGTCGTTAAAATAAATGGTCACTTTATTATAACATAAATAGCTGTGTAAACTCACATTTTGTTTAACAATAAAAAAATATAACATATCTATTAGTTTTACCAAACCATTCGAGAGTGTTTTTTTTTACACTATCTTTATATATATATTTCTTGTGTGCGTGTGTATGTCACTGAACTCCTCCTAAACGACTGGACCAATTTTTATAAAATTCTTTGTGTGTGTTCAAGGGGACCTGAGAATTGTTTAGATTCACAATTTGGTCCACTGGAAAATGGTTTTTTGATTAATTTTTAATGAGTAAGTAGGTGGTGATTTTGGAATGTTCCACTTTTTTTCCGACGGACTGCGTTACCATGGCAATGTCAAATATTAAATAATATTATATTTTAATTATAGTCTGCCCTGACAGTTGGTGTTGCGATAGAAATAAGAAAAATATTTTAGAACTAGCGGCCCGATACGTGCTTCGCTACGTAAAAAGTGAAATTAAAAAAATATATTGGAACAAATTCATTTATTCAAACAAAAAATCTTTATTTACATATTGATACGGTATCGATTGGTCGAATTATGATAAATGAACATGTAATGACGTTAGACATTGTGATAACTTTTTAATATATATTTTTTTAAAGTTTGATTTTTTTTAATTAAAGACCCGTGTACAAGACAACGTCGGCCGCTAGTGTATTTATATAAATGAATCTCATTTAAATTAAAATTATAGCATAGACAAAACCAAGCTTCGAATATTGTTTAAAGTGTATTAGTAAGATTAAAATCGAATGTTGTTGTTTTTGTACATATTGGGTACTTAATGTTTGGGGTTTACTTATAACTGCTATACAGGTAAAGATTAAACGGAAAACTTATGTTGTTATAGGACGTTTGACCCTAAATTAATTGATCGTGCAAACCGAGGTCAACATATGAAAGTAAATAGTATTTTAGTTAATAGAGTAGCTAAATATGGTAATTTATAGAAAATATATAATTATTTATAGAATATATTACGAATTGGAAAACCCAGACCTGACGTGGCATTAAATATAATGCTAAGAACTGCATATAATTTCAGACATTTTATATCTATGATAGTTCACTAACTGTAAAAGTAAAATAATGTTATGTATATCTCCAAGTGATACGAAACGGGTAGATAGAGAAAGTACGTTTACGAAATAACATTTTAAGGGTTCGCGACAGTTATTACTAGATGTTGCTGAACAGCGGATACAGGCTTAGTTTAGAAACTATATAAAAAAATCTATGCATAGTATCTAGAACTGAAAAAAATACAAAATATTGTTTTTTGTAATGGATGCTGTAAACTGGATTAATACAATTGGTCAATCAGGTAACAGAAAATAATAATAAAAAAAAATTCCAATAAATTTAAATAAAACATCGTTTTTTTTAATTACTCGCTCATAAGGACCGTGAATAATAAATTATATTAATTATTGTAATGGTACAAAATAAAATCAAAAGTTTATTCAAATTATTCTTTTTGCCAGTTTTTCGTCTCAAAGAACTCGGTCTTCCTGATCTATTTACAATTTATACAAATGTTTAATGGTCATTTCTTAAAAAAAGAAACAATATTTTTTTTTTTTAATTACAACAATTGTTTAACATTCAACAAGAAAATGAATAGATATTTCATAGTGTCTAGTCTAGTAGATTATTTTTTTTTTATTCATATGACAATCGTATTAATAAGTATTATTTATTCGTCCGAATTTTTAAAGCAAATCATTGTACCAGTATCTTTTATTTGTTTTTGAAAGTGTCTATTTGCACGCTTACGGTAAGTTTAAAGAAATGTCTAAATGAATATATGTTTAGTTATTGAATTTTTTGTCAGATTTTTTTTTTTTTTTTAATCAAATTAAAATTAATTAATTAATAGACACTTTCATTCAGACAAGCCATCAAAACTAATATTCCTAGTTTAAAAATGAACCAAAAAAATATTTATATTATATATAAAAAAAAAAATTTCATTATTACAAATTAATTGTATAGTATTCAAACCAATAGATGTGCCCATTCATCCACTTGGTCGTATGAATAAAAATGAAATTAATCGTTCGATTGTCGTATAAATAGCAACGTAGAAATAAGAAAATAGTTATAACTGTTGTGAAATATCTAAGTACAATATAATAAACTTTGAATAGAATGAAAGAAAAACTACAAAACTAAAAACAAATTCAGTTGCCAACGTTATCTAGGTTTCCTCAAAAAACTGCTAGTATAATTAATTTATAATAAAAAAAAAACGATTTTTTAATCGTCACTACAATCTAAGTCCACATTCAATGCAAGGGTCTATATAGAGTGTCATTATGGTAGGGGTTTTTCTTGAACCGTAATAAAACGTTTCACATGTCAACCGCAGCCCTGTCGGTCGCGTGCGGTCGGCGTGAAGCTGAATTGATGGTTCACTCTATAACCAGTGAAATGGTCCTTCAAAACGAACGGCCTTCACTTGCTGAAGGAAGTTTACGTTTGATTAACTTTTACCTAGGAATAAATCAGAAAGCATTGAATGATTTAGCTTAACGCAAAATGTCACTCCTTTCGTTCCTACTCACCAACTGATATGTTTGTTTGTTTTTTTTTGTTTTTTTTTGGTAGGTTTGGTAATTCTTAACCATGATTTATACAATTTGTAATAAATAGGGTTAAAGCTATAAGTCAAAGCATAAATATTTTATATTGCCAATTGAAGCCATATTGCACAAAGCTGAGGCTACATTATGAGATGAAACCTCCAAGAAGCACTATTAGATTTATTATTGGTACGCTTAAATGGTTTAGGTCAGTATAAGGCACGTCATATTGCTACAATTGATAGAAACTATATATTTTGTAATATTTTTGCAAGAAAAACAATATTGAATGAACTTGAATAATAAACGGACAGTAGGTACAATAACAATGTTTAATCAAATATTATAAATTGACAATGAGGATATTAAATACTTTATTTTAGTAATATTACAGCGGTTGTTTAACGAACACTCCAATTCACAATTATGATAATAAATATTGGTCAACGATAACTATATTTTGTGGCGCAACTCAATTTCCTACATTGACCAAAATCGTAATGACGATTGGAAAAAGTATATTTGTGATTTTGGGTTTCTATGGATTATGGCTTTCATTGTTTCGGACGACTTTTGACAATTTACTATATTTATAGAAGAAGATGTTGAAACTACAATTAACAATTGGTAATATCGAGAATAATAAATCTTATTAATAAGGTGTAGCATTGCATGACACAGAAATCAGATTACAAAAATAAAATAGATTAATATATATATATATATATATATATATATATATATATATATATATATATATATGTCGGAGTACTGTAAGTATCAACACTCAAAACGATATGGGTTTTTCGCATTAAGCTCTGTAGACGGTAAGATAATGTATGATAATTGCTCGACCAATTGACATTGGTAAAAATCACAACTAACATAAAGGACAAACGTAACAAATGAGTGGTTTTATTGAAATTAATTGAATATGTCAGTTTAAAACCTTATTTTTATTTCATGTATTATCTCGTTAAATATATGATTAATATATTATATTATTGTAATGAAAATTCATGGTAATGAAATAAAAATAATTAATAAATATCCAATGTATATAATATAAAGTGAGTTTATTACTGTAACTTGTTAGGTAAAACAATATACTGCATGTACTTAGCATTTTGAGTCATAGCGCAGTAAATCTTGAAGCAGTTACGTGACACGTCTTTACTAGTATAAGATTTGCTTTAGAAAATATATTTCATTACATTTATCAAATTTGGACATAAAGTAACATAGTTATACAATTTACTTAATTTATGTCTCTCTTTTTGAACTTTCATGGAGCTTTGGAGATAACATAATTAATCAATAGCTTTAAAGGACTATCATTGTTCATTTTCCAATGTAGTAAAACTAATCTAGTGCAAAATCTAAAAAGTGGATTAAATAAAAAATATTACAATTCGCAAAAATATGTACATTGTTATACTGTTGATTATAATCTACACCCATTTTGTAATTTGTTGTTAAATATAAAAGTTTTTGTTAACAATGAATGCTGTAAGAACTATAATAAGCTCTTCTTAAACGAGACACCAAGCTCTAAAAAATAATATAACACAAATAGCTCGAACCATTTTAAGAAATTTTGTGCACGTACGTTGCAGAACTAGTTCCTCTATTTCTATTTCACAAAGTAATTTCCATTATTCTTATAACTCAGTCCATTGGGGTTGTGTTGGTAATATAAGATTTTTCATTTCAATGTACTATTGAATGACATAGATCTTTATTTTCTCGTTGTTATAAATGTTTAAGAAATTATTATTTAAAAAAATATTTTTTATAGTTGTTAATGATGCCAATGATGTTTATTCCTCGTTACAGAATAAAAACATTTTCATTAAAATTTTGTAACTGATGCCAAATTTTACCGAATTCCAAAATCAAAGGCTGGTTCAAAGAGGCTCACAAGTTACAGCGATAATATTAAAAAGAAATACACCCTTTGTGACACTATAACCCGGATGTTATATGTTATACACAGATACTATTAACTTTTTACTACATATTCACTTTACTTTTTACTTCAAATTCTGCGCTGGTGCGGTACGGACGTGTTGTACTGTGTATGTTATAAACAGTTTTATTTTCTAAATATTATACGAGTGTTAAACATGAAATGTGACGGATGTTTTAAACAAGCCAAAGAAGGCACATTTCTTACTCGTTCAAAGTGTAAAAAGTGTTTTCATATGAAATGTTTAAATATATCACTAGCACAATTCAACAAACTAAAAGGTAATAATTGGCATTGCCCTTCATGTCCTACAAATGTTTCAAGAAGTCAAGACTCCCCTTTTAGGGGCACTTTAGATGAAGATGATGATTATACAAGTACATCTGAAACTGACATACGGGAATTACACAAGGGGCCGCAGCTCTGTAAGAAATCTTCGCCTACCCTCGAAACATCATATCTCGCCATGAGTTCCCAACCTTCGGATCCCTCACTAAACTCTTTGCTTTCGAAGATATCTTCTCAAATTGCAGAGTTACAATCTCAAATGTCAACCGTAAAGTCAATAAAAGATGATATATATACCATAAAAAATGATATTTTGGAACTGAAAAATATTTTCTTTTCCAAACTTGAAGATTTAGACAGACGTGTGGCAAATATTGAATTTAAAATGTCTGATTTGGATGATTTAAAAATAGAAAATGAAGATCTGAAAAAGAAAATTACCCACATTATAGATAATTGTAATAAAAATGAGCAATGGGTGCGAAGGTCAAACATACAAATAAATGGTATTCCACAAAGAAAAGACGAGAACCTTATAAAAATCATCCAAAACTTATCCGATATGAGTAGTTATTCTTTGTGATCCGTCTAAAGATATTGATTTTGTTACCCGTGTTGCTGTTAAAAATGATGTTGATGGTTTATTTTCTAAGCCTATAATTGTCAGATTACTAGCAAGATATAAAAAAGATGACTTCCTATCTGCTCTGCGGCGTCTTAAGCATTTAAAGGCGTCTGACATAGGATTTCATGGAAGTGATAACCGTATTTATGCTAATGATCATCTTTCTAGTTACAATAAAATACTTCTACACAAGACAAAACTAAAGATAAAAGAAAAAAATATAACTTTTGTTGGGTTCGCAACTGCACTATTATGGTCCGTCAAACGAAAAATCAAAAATCATTCATATTACCTCTGAAGAGTCGTTAAACAAAATTATTTAAGTAATATATTATCTGTTCTTAGTAACATTCATAGTGTTATTATCAAAATAAACTCATTATTTAATCAAGTGCTAGTTAATATTTATAAAAGTGTAGTTTATATTACTTACTGGAAAAGGTTTGTAACCACTGCCTACTCATTAGTGTTATCGGTTAAATTACTCGTACACTGCTACTTTTATTATATGATTTACATAGGTTTAATTTTTATTTATTCAAAGTTATTCAACTTGTTGGAGTTTCTTACAACATGAAAGTGATGACTTTTATCTATTGTGATCATTGTTTTTACAGAATTAGAATTACCTTGAGTTTGCTTGTATTTGTATGTATATGTATCACTCTTTTGCAGTTACTATTTTGTATTCTGATACATTTTTGTTCCTTCAAGTAATACTCGAATCGTCATATAACGTAGACTCGAAAACAATGCTATATGGTCATATTATTTTTATATTTTGGGATTTACTTTTAACTCGAACAAAGGTTAACAGAAGTCATTTTATAAATTTTTATATATTGAGCCTTAATTTTTCAAACTGTCTGTTAAATGATAATGTGTGTATGTATACTATATATTTCAATATAATGTTTAGCCGTGATCAATTTTATTATTATTTAGACATATGTAAAATAATTAACCCGGCGTCAGCACAGTTAAAATATGTTACAACGATAGTAGGGTTGGGTCCAAGAGACCCGTGAAGAAAATCGTCATAATTTCAATAATTACAAGACATTTACTAATATATGGCTGTAATTGGATAAAACGACTATAGTTTAAGTGGTTATGTATGAGTAAAAAGAACTTGAAGTAAAACTTTCTTTTTAATATTTTTTTTATGATAGTGGAGCAAAATGTTAACAAAAATAACAACCTTTGTTTTAAAGTCACAAAACTTGAACCACATATAAACTTTTATTCTAAAATATTAATAATTAGGATACATGTAAATCACATTTAATAAGACTACAAATAAAATTACAAATTAGTTTTAGGAATCAGTCATATCATTGCTTACATATGCGCAGTTTCTACAGTACAATATTGCAAACTCAGTGCAGATATATTTATTTCAGTTCCGTCAAGTTCAATTACTTTTTCAGTCTTTTTTGGCAGGACAGTGTTGCAACCTTTTTCTGACCTTAAGTATCTTTGCAGACGGGTCCCTAACAGGGTTTCCTAAAAAAATCGCGTATTGTTTGGCACATTAGTCTTAGCAACTGCAGGATGCCTTTACGGTCGCGCAAATGCTCACGAACAAGAGTAATGCGTAAATTGAGAATTTGCAACAGTTATTATTTATCTTAAGAAATATATGTGCATTTATTGAAGCCATATTTTTATATATATTATAAAATTTTCAACCCTAAATCGAATGTTTAGGCCTAAAGGCATCTGGGCCACTTTATTGTATCTCTTCCAATAAAATTAATAGATTGTACCTGGCTGTCGTAAGTGCTGACAAAATTCTACTGTGATTCTGTTCTGTAATTCAATCAGGGGCTCATTATCACTATTCATTTCACATGCGTTTTCGTCGGTATGACTAGTTTGGCTGCAATGCTCAAATGGACTTCTACATCTTCAGTTTCTGAATTTTCATGATCGGAGTCTGATTTCTCCAAGATACTCAATATTCGCTGTCGTTCGCGTTCTTCGAGAACCGTTATTTCAAAAGTCATGCGAATAAAATAAATAAATATACTTTTTTATAATGGCGCGAAATTACTACACGAAGTGTATGGTTGGGTCAAATTTACCCTTTGTCATGTTTAGAAGCGCTGCGATTGCAATACGACTAAATATCGATATTCCGTGGAAAGATACGACCCTTAGCTCCAGCTATTGAGAATTATGGCAGTGTGGCACCAAAAACATTAGAAATACGCGCATTTGAAGCACAGCCCGGGTCAAATAGACCCAACTGTGCGAACGCCGGGTTAACAATTTTTAAAAATGCTCTTAACTATTTTTTATCAGAACGTTCGTGGGCTACGAACTAAAACTACACACTTTATAAGAAATCTTATACAAAATGATTATCACATTATTTGTTTAACCGAAACCTGGCTTTTACCGGGAATTAAGGATGAAGAACTGTTTGATTCGAGATATAACGTTTATAGAACTGATCGTGACTATGAACGATTGGGTAAGAGGATGGGAGGTGGCACTTTAATCGCTGTACAACGTTCTCTTACTACTAACTTACTTAATGCCCGCGAGTTGCCTATATTTCCTGATGCTGAAGTAACTCAAATCAATATATCACTATGCAGCATGCTTGTTCTAAAAAACTTAAGACTATTTTGTTGTTATTTCCCACAAAATTTACATCTAGCAGCATCGCAATTACGATTTTATGAATACTTGTCGAATTTAAATATTGAGTATCCTAATGATTCATATTTAGTGTTAGGTGATTTTAACATAAAGAATACCGAATGGCAGTCGAGTTCAAATGGTTTTAACTGTGTTATTCTAAATTCGTCCGTAGATCCTCTAACTTCTCAACTTTTTTCCTTTCTGTGTTTTACGGGATGGATGCAATTTAATTCTGTTAGTAACGGCAATGCTAGATATTTGGACCTAGTTATATGTAGTAGTTCTCAATGTACAGTATCTCGTGCTGAACCATTAGCAGTACCAGAGGATAGTCATCATCCAGCTCTTAATATTAATGTTGAGTTTGATTTAAATTTACCTAGCCTACGACCGCCCCCTCGTCTTATTCGTCATTATTATACAGCTGATTACTCAATAATTAATAGCGAACTATCCAAAATTGACTGGCAAGAGGAAATAGGAGATAAAAGCATTGAAAATGTTGTTAGCCACTTTTATTCAATAATTTACTTAATAATCAACAAATACGTATCTTCTAAGTTTGTTATTAACAACTCCAGATTTCCTAAATGGTACTCACGTCAATTAATTAGACTAATAAATAAAAAAAATAAAATTCATAAAAAATGGAAAATTTATGGCAGATTGTATTATTACAATTGGTTTGCCGACTTAAGACAGGAGTGTAAAAAACTAGAGGCATCTTGTTATATGTCATTTATTTCACGTACAGAAGCAAATATCTCAAATTTAAGCTCCAAAAGTTTTTGGTCTTTTATTCATTCTAAATATCACTCTAATACCATTCCAGATAGTTTATTTCTAGATGACGAAAATGCACATGAGGGACATGGAATAGCTCAACTATTTAATAGTTTTTTTTGAATCAGTATTTGAAAAAAGTTCCGAGACTATAAATAATATTGACATTGAGGATTCCCCGGAGACCGTTATCGGACATATTGATATAACTTTGGAAATTGTTGAAAAATCTCTACAAGCTATAGACACAACAACGGGCAGTGGTCCCGATGGCTTACACCCTATATTTTTGAAGAAATGTTTCAAGAACCTAGCTACCCCTCTAACGATTCTATTTCAGAAATTCCTTAACTCAGGTAACTTACCTAAAATTTGGAAACGATCCATCGTAGTTCCAATTCATAAAAGTGGTGATAAACATAATATTCGTAATTATCGTGGTATTTCTAAATTATCTCTAATTCCTAAACTTTTCGAAAAGATTATATACGTCAAACTATTCCCTGCGATAAAACCACTATTGTCTTTTTCTCAACATGGTTTCCTAAAGAGTCGTTCTACAGAAACAAATATTTGTGAATTGCTTGATTTTGTTTTAGACGCCATGGATAAAGGATTCCAAGTTGACGCTGTGTATACCGACTATTCTAAAGCCTTCGATAAAATTTCACATGAAATATTGGTAAAAAAAATTAAGGCAATCGGAATACATGGTGACCTTTTAAGGTGGCTAATCTCATATTTACGTGATCGGTCCCAAGTGGTTGCAGTTAAGGGGTTTACTACGTCTTTTACGCCTGTCACATCTGGAGTTCCCCAGGGCTCTCACCTTGGCCCATTATTATTTAATATTTTTATCAATGATTTTGGAAGATATATACATAATTCAAAATTTCTTTTATATGCAGATGATACAAAAATATTCAAAATAATAAAATCTGAAACAGACTGCATCAAACTCCAACATGATTTAGATCGCTTAAGTCTTTATTGCAAGAGTAATCGATTAACACTAAATATAAATAAATGTTCAATTATCACATTTTCACGAAAAACAAAGGAACTCCACTATAAATACCATCTACTTGACAATAATTTGCAAAGGGTGTTCGAGGTGAGAGACCTGTGAATCCAACTGGACAATAAACTATTATTTAATTCCCATATAACTAAACTACGAGGTAAGGCTTATAAGATGTTAGGTTTCATTTTGCGCCAAACAAAGGATTTTAAGAATCCTAAAACACTTACTTTTCTTTTTAATTCTCTTGTCAGATCCCATTTAGAATATGCGTCTACTGTCTGGAATCCATGCTATGATGTTTACATTAATATGTTAGAAAGTATACAGCGAAAGTTTTGTAAATTTGTTAAAAAAAGATTTGAAACTGAATATTCTTCCATTACTTTGACTTCGTTAAAACAAAGGCGGGAACACAAAAACTATTTTTTTTTATACAAAATCATTAATGGTTTGGTTGATTCTCCCTACTTATTAAGCAAAATTTCACTACACTGTCCGAGAATCAATAATCGAAGTAATAAGATAATGCATGTGCCAGTAGTTGGCACCAATTATGCAAAGAATAGGTTTTTAATCCGAGCTTGTGATTTATATAATCATAAATATAGCCACATTGATCACTATAGATATAATTTAAATAATTTTGTATCTCTAATAAAAGCAAACAAACAATGAATATAATATTAGCAGGTTCATTGTATTGTGAAAATTATGAATATTTATAAATATTTTTTTTCTTAGATTTTAAGTAAACACTACACTCATAGTAAAGATTAACTTTAACTAAAAATACTTATTGTTATAATCCTACTATTACCAGCTTATTATGCATGTATTAAACATATTGTGAAAACTTAATTGGCTTGTCTATATGTATTGTTCATAATATTTTTTATTTATTATTGTAAATGCTGTTTGTTTTCCACAATAAATTAAAAAAAAAATTCATTATTTGGTATAAAAAAAATAATTATTAAGCCACTGGTTCCAAGACTAATTTTGTCCAATTCGACCTTGTTATTATTTATGTGCTTAAATGAGTATTCATATTTTATATAATAAAAGATGAGGCATTAACTAATCCTATAAAAAATAGATAGTTGTCATTTATAAATATGTATGATACTATGCTATGGGTATGTATGTATGTATGTTATAGCTATGTACACTATGGTTGATACGAAAATTATATTTCTGTCTGTGAAAATTATTACAATCAACTATATATAGGTATCAATAAAAGTATAATATTACTTGGTAAAGCAATCATAACTTAATTTAGTTAAATTGGTAAAAATAATGTCATTAATATTTTTTTTATTAAACTAATCAGAGAATTCCTGGAGAAATTTCAGGAAATGATGAATTTACGTTGTTTATTTTAATCTTGCTCCCTTGCTTTATCCCTTGCTGATTAACAAGACAAACCTGGTAAAGTTATATTACCAACATTTTATAAAAATAGAATTATTTGAATTTCAAATCCATCTTGAGGTTTAGTTTAACGATAAAAAAGGTTTAAAATGGTTTTCGTTACTAAATTATTATTAGATATATCCTATAAAATGGAATCGTTTGTATGTTAAGCATTCAGAAGCACTAACCACAGTTCTCTGAATACTAAACATTTACTTAGCTAAACCAACTAGTTACTCTGTTTAGTGAGGGGCTTTGGCCCTATGATAAACAAACTTAACAATAGTAGGTAGTGTTGTATTTCTTAATACGATTATTACAGTTATTATTTTTAATACATAAAATATTATAAAATAAAGCACAAAGCTAAGCTTAATATTCCATTCCAATACTTGTAAACCACTAGTATTAAATCTTTTTTTGTAAAACATAACTTATTTAAATATTTTTATTGATATTTACCGGCCCATCGCATTGGTTAAGTGGTTAGCGCAGACGTCTAACAGCGACGCAATAGGACTCGGGTTGGTTTCCCGACACAGGCATGTATGTGATGAGCATAGACTCCTGTCTTTCTGGATTTAGTCCTTTATTAAAAATATTCGCAGTATTTATAATTATTATTTACACCTTTACAACAATTTGCTTATTTAGGTGATAGATCAATATGTGTAATTTGTCCTGATATTATTTTATTATTATAATATGCTTTAACAAATTTTATTTACTTTTTATAGTTATAGATTTCTGTTATATAGCCTTGTTAAGTTACTAAATTCGTTGTCCTCGTACACATTTCAGAACCTTTTAATTTAAAACGTTCATGAAATAGTTTTACACAGACATATTTTTCTTATAGTAATAGAAGACGACTGTTGAAAATCCTTGGAGGAAATATTTATATTAAAAAAATTTCATGAATCTTTTAAATTTCTTTCAATAAATTCAAAACACCATTTTTTATAATGAATCAGATCTTAAATTTTAAGGTCTATTGAGGGTTTTGATTCGCACGTTCATACAGATATATGAGGTTTTTTAATATGTTAGGCTACAATCAACTATTTGACACCAAAATAATATATACTTAAATTGATAAGGTCAACCTAAACAATGAAGCAGTGGGTATAATAATATTATCATTCATTTGGTTTAATAATCTTGTATTTGTAAAAAAAGGCTACAAAACTAATATTTGGTTCATGAATAAATGTAATGAGGAAGCAATTATTAAATCAATGTAAGCAATTGAAATATAGTTTTTGTAAGACAAAATATATTAGGAAAAAATTAATCACCTTGAAATATTATGACGATAAATATATTGCTGAAGATTAATCAAAACATTACAAAAATATAAGTAGTACCAGAGTAGTACCATGACAACCCAAGAGTTCTTAGTTATTCTAGGTGAGTTCCAAGCCTTGTCCACTTTGTTTAGTTCTTAACTCCCAACACAATTAAAACTTTGTTGTTTTAATTTGAAGTATCTTCACTTTATCTATTTGCTATAAATATTTATAAACAGTATCAGTATCCGGTAAACAGTCCATAGCCGATAACCACTTAGTAATGGACTCGGGGAAATAAAATAACACGGAGAAGGAATTGTCATAGGAAATCTGAGAAAAGCTATGTCATGCCGATTTTTAATGAAAGGATAGCCGGGGTACGAGCTATAGTCAAATATCTAGACACCCTTTAGGTATATTAGCATAAGTTTTATATATTTTTAAGATACTAAAATTAGGTAAGAAGCTTGAATATAATTATTGATGTATGCTAAGTCCTAGACCATTCTTTTTTGTTTTTTTTGCCTTGCGTAGTACTGTCCATCTTGAGACTTAAAATGTGTTATTATTTTTAAAATATTCAATGGTTTACGATTCTCCAAAATGCAAATTTATTTTTTTTACGTTAATTATGTTTCAGATTGTTTTTTCTTTTTCAAAGGTGTGACGGATTTAACTACTATAAGATATTTTGCACAATGAAAATTAGACACGGGGAAGTCTATGTAACTGGAAACTTGTCAAGTTGTAAAAACTTTTACTAAAACTAGCAATCTATCCCATCTTGCAAGTTGGCAACTTTCGTTTGCTATTATACCGTTACTTATTTAGGTCTTATAAAATGAATAGTATAAGTGTTTGATTTTGGTAATGAATTTATAAATATTTTTTTTGTTACCGTGCAATTTATTGCATATGTATTTATATACATTCAAAGAAGCTTTTTTTTTTTCTAATTTGATTCACTTAGATTAAGCTCCTCAATATCAAACTTCAAAGAAAAGTAAAATTCATTCCTTACTATATTTTTTAATAATATTTTTTATAATATATTTCCTGCTAAAGCGTAGCTTTGTTACCATGTAGTTTTACGTGGAGTTTGCATTTTAAAGCAAATGTGCTGAAATATACTGAAAGAAGATTTTTAATATAATAAAAGATTTAGTATATAATAAAGGTATAAAATATTAAAATATAAGGTAATTTTTTTTAAGTTCTAAACGCATACGTAATTTAACATGTACAGCTTTTAATAACTTTTAACACATATGCAATGCTTAATATCAACATGCAAATTTAATAATTATAATTGTTACTTTTATAAAAAATGTTATCTAACATATATATTCAAACTTTTAATTAAGGAGACCAATACATTTACACAGAAATATGCACAATCTATTATATTTCAAAAATCTACTTTGTTCTTTGTTTATGTCTTGAGCTTAAAAATTTATATTTATGTAAGCAATAAAATTATACAATTTTAGATGTAAGCCCTTAGATCCTTTTAGTATTAAAACCTCCTTATTTATTCAAATGCTAGCAGCAATTTGGTCAGACATAACCCTCTAATTAATTCCAAACTACGCTCATAATTAGTTAGGGGAATATTGAAGAGCCTTGGAAAATAAACAGATGCTCTTTGTTTAACTAGCTTTAGATTTAAATTTAAAATTATTTTGAATGTACTTTATTTAAATATCTTAGAATTATATTTGAATGATTGAATGATAATCATTATTAAGGAAAATTACTTTATAAATATAAATGAAAGAAAATAAATAAGAAATAAAGTATTTCGTGCTTGTGATAGAAACAATATATTATTCTGATTCTCCAATCAACAGATTCAATTATTTAGTTTTATAATAAATTTGGATAGACAAATTAGGTTTCCCTTATGCAGTAAGACCACAAAAGCTTATTCTCCCTGTGATGGCAAACCTGGAGTTGACTTCTAAGACTAAAATGAAATTAGCACTAACCCTTTGACTAAGTTTAAGCTTGTCTGAAAAGGAGTATTTGACATAAAATTAATCTACACTTAGGTACAAGCAAATTACTATGTGATTTATTTGGGCTCCCATGGTAATTTTACTACAATATTTTATTGAAATATTTTTAGGAAAAAAATCCTTGATATGGTAAAATAAAATATGAAATGAAAAATCCTTAATAACGGAATTAAGAAATGGCTGACTGAAATATTTATATTTTAAGCTAATTGTAGTTTCCTCAATATCACGCTTATGCTCGGTGTGTCGGAAGGTACAGCGTTGGTGGTGCTTGTAACTTCGAAAAACGATGTATAAATAAATAACTGCATACACAAATGGTAATACGTTCTTTTTATATTTAACATATACATAAAAATTAAAAACATATAAACCATTTTTAAAACCTAAAATAAATGTTATTATTAAAAAAATATATATTAAATTTAAATGTTAACATCTAGGTGTTGTGTGTGTTTCTTAATATTATGCTATTTTAACCAATAGCATTTTGTATGTAGCAAAAAACCTCTTGTTTGGTAACTAAGAGGTCGCCTTCATTATTTACAAATAACAATGAAATAAAATATTTTTCATAATATAAGACAGGGAAAAAAAAAACTTGTTTATGATCCCATAACGAATACAACCTATAAGCTCCTCAAAAAATTGAAATCCTCTCACTCATAAAACAACTTATCATCGGTTTTGTTTTATCCCATATTGGCCATAGTAAAATTCAAAACCGATAACTTTTATCACTTTACTTTAATTTTTTAAAACATTTTTAATTTTTAGATGTAGAATAAAAAGAAAAATAAAGACAAAATTATATTTGTCTGTACGCATGTTTAATAATGGAAAACTCGTGGAGATGTTTAAATAAATATAAATTAAAATAATAATTGACAATGTGGAGGCAATACCTATTATTGTTGTTTCCGCTTTATTTTTTTTTTAAGTTCTGGACATGTATAAGTTTAGAATTATTATTTTTTTACTTTTGATAAAGGAATGCAGTCGAATTTAGTCCGCCATTAATTCCGATAAAATTTAATCAAATACGTAAATTATGCATTATTGATGTTTAAAAAAATAGTTATATAAAACAAAATATAAATAAACTTTATGGCCATGAAAAACATGTTTCAAGTCAATGAATTTCAAATAATAATGAGGTATCCAGAAGTTTTGGTATTGTACAGTAAAATAATGCAAAGTTTATCAAGTTTCTTGTGGATTTTGTATATAAATATTTTGTTCCTTAAATCGTTTTAAACATAAAATATAACATTAAAACACAATACTAGTATTATGTTATTAATATCCCATTTGAGAAAGAACAATGTGACGGTCTATATTAGGTTTATTTGTTTAAGTTTTTATAACGATATAGCAAATTTTAAAAACTAGTTTTCAGTTATTTAATTGTTTTAATTTACATTAATAAAATTTACGTCCAGTTAATTAAATTTCATTTTATTAGCTTTTGCATGTTACAAATATAGTTAAAGCACTCTGAGTAAATTTTGAGCGTATAAATTAACTAATTATAATTAACCCTTATACCATTTATCAGGATACAAAATACCCGTCTGTCTGTGTAAGGACCTATATCAAGTGCCACACGAACATAGCGTATTTATCATCTTCGGTGGATGAAATGTGTCTGAAATTAAATAAGCTAGTTCATCATTGACTGCAGACTCGTTGCCAGTTCTTGGAAGTCAAAATCGTAGTGTAATTATTTCTTAATTTGTATTCTATATGTACTTTATGTTCTGTATTATTTATTAAATTTTACAATAGTATTTATACAGTTTTACTCTGCACCTTGGTTTGAATGATTTCATTTTACTCTTCAATTCTTTTATTTATAATTTTCTTACTATAAGGTATAAAAGACACTGTGTGTCTGTTGTTGTGTGTGTTGTCTCGTTCTTTCCTATCACTTTTATTTTTATAGATTGACAGTTATGTACTAGAGGCAACGAGCAATTACGGTTTGCCTTTGGTTCCCCTCTTTGGTTAATGCAAGATGCAATAATTTGTTGAAAAGCAAAATCTTACTAAGACGTATACTTTGTAAAAGATACCTAGATTGATGTAAGATCAATCTTTCTAATAATAATAATAATAATAATAATAATATAAGCCTTTATTATTCCAGAACTTAGAATATTAATTTAACAGAGTAAGTAGTTTAAAAAGAGTTATAAAATATCCCTAAGTTCGGTGTGCCTTTTGGCATAGGCCTCCTCCAATTCCTTCCAGTGCACCCTATCTCTGGCCACTCTCGACCAGAGTGGTCCAGCTGTCAGCTTTAAGTCATCTTCCCATCTCTTGACTTGACGACCCCTGTTTCTTTTGCCATCTCTTGGGTGCCAAACAGTAACCTGCTTACTCCACTTGTCAATCGGGTGACGCAACATGTGTCCAGTCCATCTCCATTTTTGCTTGTCTATTTGAGCTACTATGTCTGTGAGTTTAGTCTTTACTCTAATGTCCGTGTTCCTGATTCTATCCCTTCTCTTTATACCTAACATGCTTCTTTCCATTGCACGTTGACATCTTGCAAGTTTTTCCCTGTGTTGTAGATTTACTGACCAAGTTTCACATCCATACGTAAGGACTGGCAGAATGCACACATCAAATGTTTTCTTTTTTATATTGTTCCCTTGTTCCTTGCTTTTCATTATTTCCTTTAGTGACCAGTACTTTTTCCATCCTTGAGCTACTCGTTTGTTTATTTCTTTTGACATTTGGTCAGAAGTTGATATTATTTGGCCCAGGTAAACATATTCTTTAACATATTCAATCTTACTGCCATCCACTACTATGTCAACTTCTTTGGAGTTTGTCATTAATTTTGTTTTATTTGCATTCATATTTAATCCAGCCTCTCTACTTTTGGTAGCTAGACTTTGCATCATTTCTTCTATTGCAGCTGGATTTTCTTCTAAAAGTACTAGGTCATCAGCAAATCTCAGGTGGTTAAGTCTAGCTCCATTTATGTTTAAACCTAAGTGATCCCAGTCTAACTGTCTGAAAATGTATTCAAGGACGGCAGTAAACAATTTTGGAGAAAGAGGATCACCCTGACGGACGCCCTTATTGATTGGAAATGAATCACCTTTATATTCTAGTTTAATACAGGCCCTACTAGATTTGTAAATATGCTTTAATAATACAATGTAAGTGTTCTGGACCCCCTGCTGCTTAAGGCTTCGCCATATGTGTTCATGTCTCAGACTATCGAATGCTTTAGAATAGTCAACAAACGCCAGATAAATGGGTTTATTGAATTCGTTTGATTTCTGTATAAGCTGTTTTATTGTGTGAATGTGATCTATTGTACTAAAGTGTTTCCTGAACCCTGCCTGCTCAATGGGTTGGTTTTCGTCTAGCGTTGGTGTTATTCTTTCCAGAATCACTTTAGCAAATACTTTGTATATGTTTGATATTAGTGAAATTGGCCTATAGTTCCCTATTTCGTCTTTAGGCCCTTTTTTATGCAGCAGTATTATGTGACACTCTGTCCATTCTTTTGGGATTCGACTGGTTTGTAAGATCTCATTAAACATTTTTGTCAATACCGGACCGATTTCATTTATGGTTCCTCTTAGAATTTCGTTTGGAATATCGTCTGGCCCTGGCGTTTTATCTAATTTTTGGGACTTTATTGCTCTTGTTACTTCAGAGACTAAGATGTCTGGCACCTCGGTAACTTCCGTTTCCTTAGCTACGTATATTTCCGTGATAGGTGGTAATGCTGAGTCAAATTTCTCTGAGTACAAAAGGCGATAATAGTCTGTAGCTAGTCTTTGGATTGTGTGACGATTTGTAATAACGCATTCGTGTTTTTTTAGCTTTGGTATCCATTCTTTACCACGTTCGCTTAAAAGTTTTAGAGCCTTCTTTGTGCCTCCTGTTCTACTGATATGTTCTTCCAACACCTTTTTTCTTTTATTTTTACGGTCATTTCTCATATTCACCCTAATTTCTTTACTAAGTTTTGTTATTTTTTCGCGTGTGTCTTTTCCCTTTTGAGTTATTAGTAGTTTTTTTCGTTCTTCGATTAAATCCCGTGATCTTTGACTTAAATAACTTTCTTTATTTCTAGGTTTGGTAATAATCATGTTTTTCAATTTGTTCTGTAGTTTCGTGTATTTTATTTCGATCTGAATTTTGGAGTTTAAAATTTCGTTAAACGATTCTGTTGTGCGGGGTTCTATAGTGGCATGACCGGTGCTGTATCCTGAGGTTAAATTAATTTTATTGTTCTTTGATATTAGCTTTGTTCGAGCTGTTTTATTTTGGTTATGTTTCAAGCACCCTCGTACCATGCGGTGATCAGTGTTAAAGTTGAGGTTTTTAATTATGTTGGTATCTATGAATGCGCTTACATTATTAGTTAAAATATAGTCGATTTCTGTTTTGTGTTTTCCGTCTGGGGATGACCAAGTCCATTTATTACTTGTCTTTTTACGGTAGACTGAGTTCATTACTGCAAGGTTGTTTTCTAGCATAAACTCCGTTAATTTTTGACCATTATGACTTCTTTTCCCATATCCGTATTTTCCTATTATATAGTCTTCCCCGCTTTCTCTTTTGCCAATCTGTGCGTTAAAATCTCCCATAATTACTAGGTTGTTTTTGTGATAAGGTTTTATCGCTTCTGAAATACTCTCGTAGAAGGATACCGTATCTGTTTGTGTCGCTTGTTCTGTCGGGGCATATACTTGAAGAATAGTCCATTTCTTCTCATAACCTGTGAAATCCATATGGATTACAGCAATCCTGTCTGATATACCTTCAAAGCCCATGACATTCTTCTTCAATTTAGACTTAACCAGGAAACCAACTCCTTTATGTCCAGTCGATTCACCTTTGTGATACATAATATAATTGTTTTTTTCTTCTATACCTTCTCCTGTTCTTCTCATTTCACTTATCCCTAGGATGTCCCACTTAATATTGGAGGTTGCTATTTCTAGTTCTTTTAAACTTTCTTCTGTCCTTAGTGTGCGAGTATTTAGGGTGCAGACATATATGTATTCAGTTCTCTTTTTGTTTAGTTTAGTCCTAGTTAATGATTTGATTTTATGATCATTCGTCGTATTAAGATATAAATTTGGTTTTGTTTTGGATGAAGGGTTTTTGTCTTCTTTCCCCACGGTGACAAGCCGGCTTGGGGTGCAATTTTTTAAAGTTGAGTTAAATAGTGTAGGTTTTAAAATTTTTCGGTATCTGTTGTCGTTTGTTAGTTTTTTGAAGGATTTGACAGTGACGCTGACCGTCCACGCTCTACATAGTTAAATATGTTTGGTTCTATAATATCCTTTGTTGCTTTTGTAGTAAAGGCGTTATTCGGTTTTTCTTGGGGATTGCTAGCGTTAATTTTTTTTTGTGATGGTGTATTCGGCGAACCTGAATTTTCTCTTTTCCTTTTTTCTCTGTCGTTAACGTATGGTTTTTTTATTATTAATTTATCGTACTTAATGAATGCTATGTTTCCTTTCTTTTTTTCCTCATTAACCTGCAATTGCAGTTGTTTACGCTTTACTACTATTTCCTTAGGATAATCCTCTTTGATATTAATGCCTTCCGGTAAGTTAGGTCTATTTCGCAAAATCATATGTTTTTTCCACTGAGTTGTGAGGCGGACAACAACAGGGCGAATTTTATCTTTAGTTCTTTGACCAATTCTAAAGATGCTGTTAATTTCAGAGACATCAAAATGCACTCCAGCTTCTGTAATGATGTCTTTTATATTATCTACTAACTCTGCTTCTGTTTTTGTTTCTCCTTCTCTAATGCCGAAAAAAACAAGGTTGTTTTTGCGTTTATCCTTGTCCACGGTTTTTAGTTTCATTTCTAGTTCGTTAATTTTATTTTTAAGTTGGTCATTTTCGGCGGTGATAAGTTTTAGTTTTTCGTCCAATGCTGCCATGACATTTTGCGTTACTGATGTTGTTATTAGTTTGGTCTGAAGATCGAGCTTTTCATTTAATTTTTCCAATAATATTTCCATTCCCTTATCCATGCTCGCAAATTGCCGTTTATTGTATTGGTAACACAACTTTTGTTCTGGTCACTGCTGAAAAGTAGTTTCCTGTTTCTTTTTTTTTTTATTTATTATTTTTTTATATTGCAATATTGCATTTAACAGTGACACTTGATTATTATGTTGGTAAACTCTATAGTCTCTGAACTCAGCTGATGACAAATGACACAATGACAACTGACATTTTTTTAGGTTATAATTTCAGATGTTATTTGTGTTTTCCCTCTTTGTCCTATTGTTTTTCTTTTAATTTTTTTAATGAACACGATTTTTATTCTTTGTTCTGTTGACACGTTTATGTAAAAAAGCTTATTTGACACTTTTTTCACTGTTTAACTACACTTTTCGCGGAGCACTCTAACGTACGTATTGACAGTTCGGATACCGGATGCACAATCTTTCTACTGATATACTTTCTCGGTCCATTGCTTTTTGATTTTGCACATCTTTTCTTATTCCAACCATACTTTTTTCCACTATATTTGCATTTTATTTTATATCTTCAACAAACCACGTCCATTTATTCTCTTCTTTACCTACCACTTCCTTTAAAAGTTTCATTTTCATCGTTCGCTTATTTTGCTCATTGCCTAGTAGAATCTTTTTATTGTTATCTTTTTGAAATTTCTTGTAAAATATTTCTTTTTTCTCTCTTTGATATTTTGGTAAAGGTTTTTGATCCTTCAGCACTATCTAGTGTCTGTCTTTAGTTCTTCTCGCTAATTCTTTACGTACAGCTTCAATATCTCTGTCATATTTTATTCTGAAATTTTTAAAATTTTTGTTTCATTTTACCATAGTTAGTACCTTTTTACTCTATTACTATAATTTTCCTTCTATTCTGTTTATATTTTTTATTTGCCAAATAATTATTCGGTTATTCCAAATTTAACTCACTAATCGTTGTGAGTACTCTTTATGGATAACAATCTATCAACAACATTCTTTTAAAATATACTTGAATACTTACTATCTGAGATTCTATACCACTTGATTTGCAGGGGTTTATATATGGTTATTAAAGTCACAAGGTTACTTGAATACTTACTATCTGAGATTCCATACCATTAGATTTACAGTGCTATATCTGATTATGAAAGTCACAAGGTTTGACAATAAAGTTTTTTTTTGAAGAAGGAATGCTACTCGAAAAACCTTTTAAGGTCAAAACTATAAAATTCTTGACATAGTTAATGTTTTTGCTTTTTGTCAGATTGTAATATGTATTTTGTGCTGGCTCTTACAGATGATATGTTTTTGCCCCTTTTTAATTAAAAACGTTAATATGGCTTTATTTTATTCTAAAGCAGCTTACAATAGAACTTGAATCATAAGTTTTGGGATATTCATATCCCCGTATATTCCCTCATATTGGGAAACAGTTGGTTTGGACATCCGGCTGTGTCAATCACTGAATGAAATAAAAATATAATATCTACTTAAGTTAAATCTTTTTGGTGAGGATATAGTAACTCTGATTTTGCCAGTCTATGAATGTACAACTTACAGTCAAGTGACAATAGCTAAACTACCTCTTAAAACTATTGTAGTTACAAGAGGTAGTTTAGCTAATAAAACTTATGTAAGTTTTATTAGTAGCTCTATACTTATGATCGAAATATATAACGCTCTTCTATAGTCTCGAGTCGAGGAGTACAGCTAGTATATTAATATATTAAAACTAAAGGTTTAGTTTTTTGTGTCAATACTCTAATATTTTTTAACTAAAAATCCAATTTAAGAAAAACTTAAGAAGATTACAAGCCATATAACACTAATATTCTTCTCTTATAACTTGAATTATGAAATACAAATGTAAATCAAGTGCCGATAGAATGCAAATATGATATCAGTTGCAAAGCCCGTACCCAGGGCCCGTAAACTGGGCCGCTATATTTTGGTCATGTACTTTTCAGGTCGACCATTCAATATTGGGAATGCTAAGACGCGTCCGGATGGACATGGACAGGAGTCCAAAACTACCAGGAGGTAGTTTTCATTCAATTTATTACAATGAGATATAAAAGGATCAACTCTATCTGTAGTTAAAATATTCTTTTGTATTTTATTATAAAATATGAAAATATTGTATTTGATTGCAACCTAAATATTGTAGTTCTTTATATTTTAAAAAGATTTAGCGTTACTAAATTTTATGTTAAAAAAAATTACGGAAGATAACTTTTACCTAGCTTCAAACGAATAATGGTAATAATACACATTTTGAGACACATAAATCAAATATAATAAATAATTCAATGAGTAAACTTTTATCTTGAAACTTTTCTCATTAAATTATACCAAAATAACAGACGTCACCAGTAATGTTTAATGCAAAGAAATAATAATTGTGAAAGTAAAATGAGATTTCATTTAATAAAAAACAGAGAACGTTATTAATTTAAATTAAACTTAGGGAGACAATAAGAAACTGTTTTAATCAAATATTTGTATAGTTTAGGCGTACATTTTTTCGTTGATATACTTAAATGTATTTAAATTACAAAATTAATATTTAAATTTACTGATTTATTCTGGTTTCGGTATTTTTTAAGGTAAATTTATCGTTTAAAAAATTAATTTATACCGTTCATAACACTACAATATATTTTGGTAAAATATCATAATTTCTAAATTCTGTTCTATTATCATACTCTTCTAAATACGAAATGACATAAATTGATTATTCATGTACAACCCGTAGTGATGATTTGAGAAAGATTAGATTCGACGTTGTATATGGGAATTAATTTGGATGGAAATAAAAAACAAATTTTCCCTTCATTTAGGCAACAAAACTTTTAAAATAAAAATGGAAAAATAATGAACAAAACATTATTTTTTTAAGTCTTAGAATGTCGATTGTTATGTTTGTGTGAGTTTGTATGAACAATATCAGCTATGCAGATATGGTTATATATATGGTTATGGTTAAAATAACACTTTTTAAAGCATATTGTCAGTAATTTTACACCTGCAGTCTTTGGGCTCACTATACGCGGCGGGCATATGGCGAGCTAGGGGTCCAGTATTACAATGTATTTGTTGACCAGTGGGACTCGCCACTGATGTGTCGTTGGGTGCGGCTTCATGTAAGACCCAATTGTTATATTCTATCATACTAACATCAGATTTGTTATATTCTATCATACTAACATCAGATTGTAAGTTTTAAATTGTTACTAGCACATGGATGTAAATCTATAAAAATATATTCCTATAAGTATGTAGTAAGCGTATATTTTTATATGTTATCTTGTTCTAAATAAATATGACAACTACAGATAAACTTTTTAATTCAAATATGAGAACGATTGATAATTAATTTTAATAATTAACTAGATTGAACCAAGGAGGTTGAGCAAATACTTATCTGAATAAATTATCGACCATAATAATTGGATGGATAAACTTCTTGGTCCCAAAAACTTTTTTCATTAATTAATACCAGATGCTTGACGTCAGCAGTATTTTTAATCCAGAGGCATTAAAATTTCAAAGTGACATAAACATAGGTACTGCTTTTACTTTTTTTTTTAATATATATTTTTTTGTAAACCTTAACAAAATTAAAAATGTTGTTCTTGTAACATGCAATCTACATTTTTAAAAATAAATATAGAATTAAAAGTTACCCGATATGGGCAGGGATTCGAACCCCCAACATCTGAAAAACCGTCACATTCCCTGAGGCCGCAAGTTCGAATTCCTGACCATATCGGTTTATTTTTCATTCTATATTTATTACAAATTTAACAAGCTTTACATGGTTACACATATTTATAAATGTTTTTAGACATATAATCTACATACCTATAAATAAAATGTATTAGTCATTAAGATAATTATTTCCTAAAATCAGTATTTATATTATATTTGATTTCAATACATTAGTATGTTGTTCTTAAACAAACTGGTCCGCTTAATGTTTTTGTTTTAGAAGGTTTATTTTTATTTCATCTTAGAAAATAATCGATATTACTATTACATAATGAAAATGTGGAACTAATTAGGTCTATCCAACAAATACTTACTCCACAAACCAAATAAAATGTAAACCCAATACCTCATTTACCTCCCGAGGGTGTACAGACATACCAATGTCATAAACCTCGGAGGTGGTTAACCTCTATCTGTAATCCAAGAAACAAAGGAAATCGATTCCAGAGACAACATATTCCAAAAGCAATTGTACAGTAAGTGCTAATTTAAGTTCAGAAATGAATTAAAGTATTATATGGGTCCAATATTTAGTATTATTAAATCATAATGTTACAGACAAATTGAATATCTATAAAATAAATTTAAATACGAATAAAAAATATTCAATGCAGGCAATGCATGCATTCGAACCTTAGACTTCTGGAAAACAGTTCCAGTCGCTCTGCAGTCAGTTTAAATAACATTATTTGCCATTTTCTGCAGCCCATTTTCATAAATTTAGCATTATCTATAATATATGAAGTCTTATTTTACGATACGGATGTAACATCAAAGTTTTTTAATATTATTTCTAAATATTCAGTAAAGAAAGACATTGAAATGATACCGCAACGAAAATTAATATTTGAAATAGTGTATAAAATGTGGTGTATATAAAACATGTAAATCTTCTCAGAAATAAATACTTGCAGAGGTAAACGTATTGCTAGTATTCGCAGAGGTAACTGGATGAAATATAATCTGTTTCGTTATTTTATCATTTATCTATTTATTTAAGAAAAGTAAATAAACTTCACGTGGCTAAACATGCTCATAGACAGTTTCGAATATCTTTATTGACCTTAAAGAGTATTTTAATCTTAAAATAATGAATGGTAATATGAGAAGTTCGTACATATCAAAACGTTATTAATGATATGACAAATGTCACTAATTTTGTATTCATAGCTTATCCACGCCAACTTTGTTCGTTTATGAGTCTTTATTGATTCTGAGGCTCTAACCCTCACGTCTATGTACGAATGACATTCCGTAAATGAATTATTCATAGAGGCAGGCACTGTTCCTCTCTAAAGATGATGAAGGATTGGATTCTAAGCCTTATGGAGGAATTTATAACACAAAATTATGTTTGGTATCAATATTCTATTATTAATATAAACAATTAAACAATACGGCCAACAAAATACAATTTACCAGAATACAACCGTAATAACCTGTATTAAAAATTGCTTAGTCATTAAAAAAAGTGATAAATATTGATAAATATTAAATATTGAAAATATGGTATTTCCGATGTAGATGTTTATTTCAATGGCTAAATTGGTAGTTGTGAACTAATGATCCGTGTTACTGTGAAATAAACATAAACGAACATAAATGAATACTGCTTGACGAAGTCGCAAGAACAGCTAATTTATTTTATATTTACTCGTACACGAATAATAACCCAAAAATAACTATCCCAATCTAATTCCATAGATTCCTGTAGTATTAATAAATGCTTATCTAGCACAAATAAAATCGTTGATTTGATAAGACATAAGTCCAATAACATAATCCAATACAATAGTACAATTGTAATGTAAATATAATTCTAAAAAACAATTATTTAAGGTTCATTGAAATTAGAATGCTAGTAAACTTTCCGACTACATAAACAACTTCAACCAACTTAATAGTACATATTTTGTAGGGATATAAAATTTGTAGAGATATAAAATGGTTCGAAGTAATAAAAATATGTCTGTTGGATAAACCGAAAAGTGCCTTGGATTTTGGAATATCAATAAACCATATAAAAGTAACAGGAAAAATAAAATTGTAACAATTTCTTGATATCACGACAACGATACTGTCACTGACAGAATCGCATGTTGTCCTCAATAAGAAGTGAAAGAATTTTATAACTATTTTAAAGTCATTTTATTCAAAACAAGGAGAACGTCTATCGGTAGTGAGTTACTTGAGGGAATAAATTTTAATAACTACTTTAAAGTATAAAGTGTCCTCATTTTTATTACATTTTCACTTATGTAGTAATATTAGCTTATAGTGTTATTTTCTAACTTTTAGTATAATTATGTATTGTATTTGACTTATGTTAGTATACATAGTCTGTATAATTACCCTGACTCATTTACTAATCATTAACTTTTGAATTTTTTTTTTTTTTTTTTTTAATATTATCTAGGGCAATGCTTGACTACATTCCACCTGATGGTAAGTGGAATGTAGTCTTAGGTGGTAAGGCGCATTACCCTAGCAACCTATTCACTCTTCTCTTGAATGTGACCACATTGTATTCGGTCGGAAATACCGACGCAGGCAAGCTGTTCCAATCCTTTGCTGTACGCAGTAATTATGAGGAAGCAAAGCGCTTCGTTCGGACAGGTGGAATGTCCACAACAAAAGGATGAAAACCTGCCGTGCGTCGGGACGTCCGGTGATGGAAGGGGGACGGGGGAATTAAATTGTGTAATTTCTGCGCACACTCACCAAAATGTATCCTATAGAATACTGAGAGGCTAGCAATTCTACGCCTGTGCTCAAGGCTTTGGAGGTCGGCTCCGACCAATTCGGGATCGCCTATAAGCCTCTTTGCTCGCCTCTCAATTGAGTCCAGAACCGCAAAATGAGAATTTGCGGCACCAGCAAATATGTGACCACAGTACTCTACACACGACCGGATCTGTGCTTTGTATAAAACAAGAAGCTGTCCCGGTGTAAAGTACTGCCGAACCTTCGCAAGAACGGCAAGCTTTGCTGCTGCTGCTCTTGCTCTGGACTCAATGAACCGACCAAAGTTGAGGTTCGAGGAAATCTCTAAGCCTAACAACTGAAGCCGGTCACTGTATTCCAAGGATACATTCTGGAAAGTAGGAGCCAAGGTGAAAGGGCTCCTTTTGGCGGTGAATAGACACGTCTGCGTTTTGGTGGCGTTGAACTTGACAAGATTGGCATTGCTCCATGCGGAGACTGCCTGAAGTTTGTCATTCAAACGTTGCACCATGGCTTCTCTTTCAGACTGTACTTGATCTCGACTAGCCCGAGTACTCGGCAGATATCTTTCTACAACTGTGCTGTCGTCTGCATACCCATAGATACCGGGCTTTAACAGATCATTAATGTGCAGCAGAAACAGAGTTGCAGAAAGAACGGACCCCTGAGGCACTCCGGCATTTATTGTCAAGGGTTCCGAGGAACACCCGTCGACAACTACTCGGAGAGATCTGTGGCTCAGAAAGTCCGTTACCCAGCCGATCAGACCAGGAGATATACCGTACGCTGAAAGCTTGCTTATAAGGCTCGCATGCCAGACCCTGTCAAATGCCCTCGAGACGTCCAGAGAGACGGCAACCGCTTCTCCGTTCTTCTCGATGGCCTCGCCTAAAATGTGAGTAGCATACACTAGGAGGTCCCCAGTAGACCTATTACGGCGAAACCCGTACTGTCGGTCACTGAGGAGATCGTTACCTTCTAGGTATGCTAGTAGGCGCGAGTTCAATACACGCTCCATAATCTTGCAGAGTATGGAGGTGATTGAAATCGGTCTGTAATTGACAGGGTCGGCACGGCTGCCTTTTTTGGGCACGGGTTGCACATTAGCAAGCTTCCAGGATTTCGGCACTATTCCAGTCATGAAAGAGAGACGATACAGACGTGTCAGTACAGGAGACAACTCAGCTGCGCATGTCTTGAGCAGAATGGCTGGTATACCATCAGGACCACTGGCTTTATTTACATCTAAACGACACAATGTACTCCATACCTCAAATGTTGTATATGTATAAATTTGAAATTTATAAAAAAAAATCTGTCTTCTAACATATTAAAATTGTGTATAAATATAAGTATATCATATAATTCCCTTGTCAGGAGAACCTGAATTTCTTCTTTATTTTTTTTACTATCCATTGGTATAAGTCAATAAAATACAGGATTTTAAAATATCTCAAAAGGTTTTAAAATCATTCGCTTAAATAGAGCGATTTTAATTGAAAGACAGTTACTTAAATTCTAATGAAATTAATGACACCTTAATACGTGTTCGAAAGATTTAAACTAATTATGTAGTTCTGCGAATTACTAAAGTTACATAAAAAGATTCTTTGATTGATTAAGCTGAGCTAGTCGAAATCTCGTCATTGTAGGAATCTGTGTTGACGCTTTAACTGTTAGTGTGCTATATTCTAGATAAATCTGAAATTATTGCAAGGTATCTATTTTCAAATAAAAAAAAATAAAAAAAGAATATTATTATTATTTAAAACAATCATAATACAAACATTATATACTTACATTATATGAGAATATAATATATTTTTGGATACATTAAAATAATATACTAAAAGCTTGATTTCTTTTAAGATTACATGGCTATCACATAGTAATAGGCGGTAAATGAAGGTCTTCTCTAATAAAACTGTAATCTTTTTTATTACGTACTTAATTTTCACCAGATAATTCGTTTACGCTGATTACAATGACATGGGGTTGTTGTAATGGAGCTACTTGTTATTACATGGCAATACTTAAATCCCTATAGACCATTAAAAATATGTTACAATTCCTATGCTATGGACTGTTTTTACATAATTTATTTAAGTATCATCATCTCAAAAAACCTGCAAAAACGTTGAACAAAGCAAAATTAGCTGAGACCTAATATTACTTTCGATAAATATGCTTAAATATTCAGATATTAGAATAGCCAATATTCCTTCGCAAATCTATAACTTATCAAAACAGAATAAGTTACTAAAGTTAAAGGGGCTACCCGGTTCTTATCCCAAACTCGTATGCATATACATTTCGTCGCAATTTATCCCAATTTCTGCCCCAACCTCAGTCTCGTTTAGCTTATAACTAATAAACAAGAATAAGGATGTAATATTTCGCTTTATTATTATATTCATAATACATTTAGCCTTGGTTTTAAAATATTTTTTAACATGCCCCAATATTAACGAACATATTTTATGAAATATATTGATTACGTAAAATAATGTGTGAAATACGACTCATAACTTGGCATGTACTTCCAAAGTACGGACTAAATGCAATTTAATGCTTAATTTGTACTTACCATAAAAGTTATATTTATTAACTAATAACTTCGGTGATAGACAAAAAAAGATTTCAAACAATTTTGTATAAAAATAATAATATAGTCATAATAAAAAAGCAATCAACTCAGTCGCATGTAACACATTACGATTACATTTTATAAGATGTTAATTGTTTAATAACAGTAAATTAGCTAAGGAATACTGTTTTAAATTTATCATAATATAATTAAATTTGAAAAGAAGGCTTACGATTATAAGATATTGAAATTCTATCAATAATTCCCTTCAAACATGTCAGTAGCACTGCATTTGTTATAAGCATTGTCACTCCGAGGGTTCCGAGAAACGGGCAAACCATTGTTCTATAGAACTTACTTCAAAGGCTGGATCTTCGTTAAGTTAGGTTATGTAGAAAATAATAACTTAACCACATAAAACATAATGTTTCCTATAATTTTGATTTGTTATTAATCACATAATTTAAAATCCAACCAACAGTTTTTTAATGTAAAATAAAATAAAAAAACGTTCCTTTTTATATCCAAGTTTTTGGATGACGCGGTTTATATATTTTTCCATCAAATCAAACTATGTCATGTACGAGTTCGTATTAATATTTTGACATATAGTTAACTAACTCGTGTCTCGTATTATCAATATTAACGGGCCAGTGTTTACAATCAGTAAATAATGGCCTCTAATGACTTAGTAGGCCACACATTAGTATCCGTTTGGAACGGTTTTCATGCCTGACTGTATAATTTGGCTTTGTTATCCGCTTGAAATGATAAGCAACGTTAAAGTTAAATTTATAAAAAGTCATGTCGTCATTGACTAATTATATATATACTAGCAGACCCGGCCACGCATTGCTGTGGTTGCTAAGTTTTTTGATATACCTATTACATTGTAGTAAACTATTTAGGAAGTAACGGTATTAGAAATAAAAAATAAATAAAAAACCCCCGACCGCTAAGTAAAGGAAGAATTCAAAATGTAAGTAAATTTATTAAGGCAAATAACGAAATAACAATATTTTGATATTATCGTATAGTCAAAGTTCTCATTCATTATTGACGTGGACCGCCATGTTTTTTTACATAGATGGAATTTGTAAAAGAACATGGCGACCTCTATGACTGATTTTCTACTACCAGTATCTAACCATTGATACAGTAATATAATAATGATTAGAGATGCGCCGAATATTTGTTAAGTATTCGGTAGTCGGTGTATTCGGCATCTTTTTCGCAATTCGTATTCGGTCGAATTATTCGGCTTTGATGCGAATATATTCGGTTCGAGTAATTCAATTTTTTTAGGTACACGACACTATACCATACTATACGACACTGTACCGCTATACGTTAGGCGTCTGCGCTCCACCACTCGACCAACGAGGTGATTGAAAGAATGAAATTATTATTTACCAAAAAAGACGAAAACGTTACTAGCCGGTGTAAAAATTCACTGGATTGCGATTTGAAGGGGAAGGTCTTTAAGCACGATTGTAAAATATCGCACTGTTGATATATTTATTTTAATTTTAATTATTATTATTTTATATAAGGTGGTAACAAATGTGTACATTACAAGTTTAAAAATGAAGTAGGGCAAATAGTTTTAAATTTATGAAAATAATATTTATTATTTTAAATTATTAATAGTTTAATTTTTATTTTAATTTTGTACTAATCGGTGCACAATATTTTTGGTTGACCCGTCTCACGTAAATAGATTCGACAAAGAGGCAGGTATAATTTGACTGTATTATGTTCATTATAATGTGAATTTATATATATAATTCAGTCTAAGTAACACGTGGCCGGCTATCTAAATTATAAATTTTTATCGGCCGGCCGACTAAAAATTGACTTACAATTTAGTCTCAGCATCGCGTGGCGGTTATGATGTTAAATTGTAAATGAAATATGAAGTTATTTGTTTGCATTTTTAACATTACGCCATCTGTAGAACACTAGCTCAATGCAGTCAACAGATACAACGCCATCTGTTAGACTTGTTTGGATCTAATATATTATTGGAAACAATTAATTTGCAATAAAAAATTATTGTGACTATAAATAAAGATAAACGCTATCCTATGTTTTAAGTTGGATCAAACTGAACACAGTGTGCAAATTTGATTAAAATCGGTTAAGTAGTTTAGGAGTCCATTGCGGACAAACAACGTGACACGTAATTTATATATATATATATATATATATATATATATATATATATATATATTGTTTTCCCACACGAACTCATCTAACAAGTTCAAGAAATCTATCGCTTACGCAATATAAATTCTACAGTTTTGTGATAAATACTAATATTATATTATATAAACATGTACTTTTTCTTATTTTATTTACTTTTGTAAACTTGTATTTAAATTGTTAACAGTTTGCAATTACTTTACTTTACCTGCTTGTCCCTTTACATTCTTATTATACGTTTATACAAAGTATTGTATAAGAGTTAGACTCATAAAATCAATGATTTTATGATTATAAGTGATAAGTGTATCGCTATTATTATTTTTAATTATGTGTAAAATCTTGTTAATCATGAAAACTAATATTTGAAACATGTCTTCTGCCCTGTTAATTCTATTATTGCCAAACGTGGCTTTTTACAAATTGAGTTAAGAACAAAATTCAAACAACCCAATGGAGCATGGATAGAAGTATTCTGAAAATAAGGAAAATACAAAAAATAAAAAGCGAAGTAATAAGAGAAAATACCAAACTAACTAAGCACTCACACAAGCTTTGAGACTGAAATGGCAGTGGACCGGTCACATTGACCGATGGACCATACATACAACGAGATGGAAAGGAACGGTAGGAAAGAAAAAAGTAGGCGGTGGGCTGATGACATATCATAAATAGGAGGTATAGATTGAATGGATCCATAGCAAAGAGTGAGAGACGTGGAAGAAGATGGAGGAAGCCTTTACCCAAAAAGGGGTCCATATTCCAAAATAGATTTTAGGTTTTTCCAAAATAGATTTTAGGTTTTTTTGTACTAACAAATTCCTATTAACAACATTTGCCATGTAACATGAAGATATGGAAATAAATAGACCTTTTTATAATTATTATCATTTATTTCATTTTAATCTTATTTTTTACATTTATATATAACATAAAAAAACAACATTATAAATATAAATATAAAAAATAGTATTCCACCGACGTGGGCCTTATGACCAGACCGTCGGTGATTAGGGCGTCAGCGAAAGAAACTTCCTCACAATGCATGCCGTACCCAAAACTGCTGCTCTTTGCATCCGACCCTTGATCCAGTTGTTTATTTAATGAGAGCCTCTTGAGATGATGATCGAGGCTCTTCGCTATAAGACCATTTACGGAAACTACCATCGGGACAATTATTGTTGAATCAACACCCCTCATGTCGGTCATCTCGAGAGCTAAGTCCAAGTATTTTGATAGTTTGTCCTTCTCAGCTTTCACAAGATTAGCGTCACACGGGACGCTGATATCAATAAGAAATGCCCGCGCGCTCTAAAGATCTACCAGCACGATTTCAGGTTTATTGGCTACAATAGTCCTGTCCGTGATGATAGACCGGTCCCAATAAAGCATAGCATGACCATTTTCCAAAACTGGCTCCGGTGTGTACTTATAATATGGCACTTCAAAAGATACAAGACCGTATCGAAGAGCAAGTTCTTGGTGGATAATCTTGGCTACTTGGTTGTGCCTGTGCAAATACTCTCCATTGGCAAGATGAAAACAACATGTCTGATAGATTCTCCAGGTTGGTGACACGAAAGACATATATCAACAGTGCCATCCTTTATTATGTATTTCCGATAGTTGTTTGTCTTGACAACTTCGTCGGCAAATACACAAGCAAAACCTTCGGTTTCACAAAAGAGATCACCAAATTGTAGCCAAGCCACGGACGCCAGAAGGTCTACATCAGGCCCATAAAGTGCCTGGTGGAACCGTCCATGAAGCTCCTCACTTTTCCATATATTTATACGGTCGTCAGTGCTAAGTACTACCGGTTTTTTTTGTGGTTCGACTATTTGCTTCCGCATAGGAGGACAAATTCGTGTTTGGGAAAATATTTTTTTCCAGTATGGTAAAGTTTATTACGCGTTTAGGGGTGAGTCATGTAATTTAATTTCGTGGTGAGTAGTTTGGCAGGTGGTGACTGTTTTCATTCGAGATTATATTAAATTTTCACATTTCAAGTTTACAATAGTTATTTACATTTAGACCTTATATTGTTTTATAGACATTATATTAATATTTACACAAGGTCACCTAATAGGTCATTTACCGATAAATAATCGCATATAGGATACATATCGAACCTCCGCACAAATAGTGTTATAACTCAAAAAAAAATGAAAATCTCTTTTATTGTACTATTCATTTCAGAAAGCTTCAAAATTTTATCTCAAATAATGTACGTTTAAATAGGATGATTATTTATCCCTATATTGAGCTTGTGACAATATATCGATAAGTAAAAATATTGTATTATCAAACATATACAGTGTCACGTCTCTGCTTGTGCAAGGTTTTCGTCTGTCTGGATATTGTATAGAATGTTAGTTGTCGATTTATGTCGGTACATGTGTGGACAAAACTTTAAATAATCTAACTTTTTATTAAATTATAGTGAACTTTGTCGACATATGACAGCTTATTTAATTAAGGTAAGTCAAAAGTTATTATATTTTTCATAATAAAATGATCTGTACGGAGTTTGGACATTATATATGATTACGAAAAGCTAACAGTCGTTTTTATTTTGGCAACAGTAGTGTTTATAACAACGAACTGGGGAGGTAGAAACAGATAATTTAGTTAAAGATCTATATCACAATATAGAACGTAAAAAAGTAAGAAAAGGTCCTTCCTCATCGCCGCTCACCATCATCACGTACTTCAAATTCTTGATTATCCAGTTTAAGTTCATATTTTTACGGAACAAGTGTATCCTTATCTAGCTTATCCATTTTGTTAAATACTGCAAACCAAGTAAACATATTCACGAATTACGAAGTCTGTCCATCAATTTTACAAGTATCAAATGCCTGTTTGTTACTATAAGAGCAAATTAAACAACATGAATTTCACGATAAGCAAGTTGAAGGCAGAAAAAACAGGATGAAAAAAGAATAACATTACTAATGTTATTTTTGTAAACCTATTGTAAATCAAAGTATTACTGAATGCTACTTTTGGCAATAGGGTAAAGGCTACCGAGGTGCAGATGAAATTGGTAGCAGCTTCTTTAAATTTATCAAAATAAAATTGCATTGTCATACCAACCATGAACCAACTTATTTAAGTTTCTATTCGGACAGTTGTTGCGGGCAGAACAAAAATAAATTTACAGTCGAGTTACATACGTATGCAGTCGTGAAATACATAAACTAAATTAAAAAGTATTTATTTATTTATTTATTAAGGACAACTTACAAAACATACACCAATTAAAGTTTATACTAACTTAGTCTAGCTTAAATCTAAGTGCTGTTTTATTTACAAGTCGCCACGACATGGTTGAACGGTCATTTACTGGATAAATGCAGGCCAATGCCTTTAACTTAAATTTATATAATATTTAGTAAAAAAAGGAAAATGTAAAAAGGGAAAATATATAAAAAAAATTAAATACAACAAGAAATCAAACAAGTACAAATTTTGAAATATAACGTGACTTGAATATAACAATGACAAAACATTATACAGACACGATCAGACGACAACGCACCGCCTCCAAAGTCGCAATTAAAGTTTATTAAAAAATTTAGTATGTTTATATTAGGTATAATATAATGCTGAGTTAGTGACAACCACCAGTTTTATATTTACAATTGTATTTTTTAAAATTTGAAATTTTGAAACTCTTTAATAAGCCAATATTTTGTAAATTATTTGCTTTTATTATCTGTAAAGTGTCACAAGTCAAAAAACTAAAAAAAAATATATCTTTTAAAGCTACCTACCCGACCCTTTGGTAGATCTTCATAAACCATTTAAACTTACTTAAAAACGTATAGCGCTAATTTTACTTAGTATATTTTTCAAACGCTATTTACTCGAAAGTTTGATTTTTTGACTTATGACACTATTTGAGCGGAGGTGCAATATAAGTTTTCCAAACATATTTTAAAGCATAATGTGCAGGCTAGTGTTTGTATACATAGACTTATAACATCACCCATGAAGTGTGTAGTTGGATATTGCTTATAATTAATTAGATTAACAATATTTACAGTAATTACTTAGGTTTAACATTGTTTAAAATAGCTAGTACAGCGTCCATTAAGTGGGTAGGTGCACTTGCGTTTTGCATTTTAGCAAGGTGGGTAACTGTGTATTTACTTATTGAATTATTCCTACTTTTTTATAAAATAATTAATCGATATCCCTGAATTATGCTTACACATAATACTGGCTGATGGAAATCACATGATTAATAATTTGTAAATTTAGTATTTATAAGATCGACATCAATGTGATTCATCAAAGAAACAGCACGGTTTAACAAAGCGACGAAAATCCTGTAGTTAGTTACAGCTGGTGATTAGGATAAGGTTTGTCAAGAATTTACTTAATAGACTTATATATTTACAGACATGTCTAGACTATAACTACGACTATATATACTTTGTTATATTATGATTAATAATTAATATTTTCATTTCAGGTGCTCCCGGGTCTCCCAGAAGCTAGTCCAGGACTCAGGTAAGTGTTTTTTTTATTATTTTTTTTATTTATTTATTTATTTTTATTTTTTTTTAATTATTCTTATTACTTATTTATTTTTTTTCTTATACTAACAACTATTCTACTTTGTTTGTATGTACGCCATCACCGCCATGTTGGGGCCACACTGGCACAATGTGGCCAGCATCCGGATTCCGCCTTCACTCGTTTGATGTTTGCGTCCTCTGCGTTCACGTTCTGCGATTGGGGAGTGGTGAGCATTAACAAAATGCCCCCCCGCAATCAGTTTCTTATCCTGGTGGTTCTGAAGACTGCTGTATGCCCTCACACGGAGCTAGAAGCCATTTCTTAGGCCTTAGTTTGTTGGGTTCCTGTCGCGCTGAGCTTTCGTCCAGGTTTTCTGTCCTCCGGTTACCCGGCATGACTTTTTTGGCGTCTCGTCAAGTTACAGTCGTCGTGGTTGTCTTGTCCTATAAAGTATGAGAGTTTTGTAGTCCAGAGTCTTGTGGTCAGTCAGGGGGTCGGGGTCATTCCAGGTCACTAATCAGTCACAGTCATGCAGTTCTACCGTTTTTCCTGTCTTGGGACTGCGCTGGACGATACCTAATAATACGACACAGAAGTACTACCGGTTAATGCCAGTTATCTGTCCCGATGCATTCCACACTCAGCATGAAGGAAATATTCTCTAAGACTGCATACCTCACGGTTGTGTAAGTTTTTGGCATTAAGGAAGCCGCGACCCCCACACTTTCGTGGAATATACAATCTCATCACTGATGAGCGCGGATGATGTATGCGATACATTGTCAATAGTTTTCGGGCCTTTCGGTCCAGGGCATCTAATTCAGTCTGAGTCCACCTTAATATGCCGAAAGTATACATCAGCAGGGGCATTATTGTTATTATTATTATAATCATGAAAACAAACTTTGTACTTTATAGTTTAGTCTGCACAGATTTACTCAGACTCGGCATCTTTTAATGCGTTCAAGAATAGTAATAAATGGTAAGTGTAAAATCTACATACGAAATTGTAAAGCAAATAAAGGCAAAATTCAACTCTGAAACATCTGCCTTAGATAACACGCTATTTCGTTGAGAGGTCGTTTGCATAGCTTACTATGCTTATTTCGACTGGAATATCTTAGTTTATTTTTTTTTTCTTTAAGAAAAACAGAGTTAATTATTATTTATATTATTACTAGATTTTTCGCGGCTTTGCCTGAGCTATGTAAGTTAAAAATGATTGTTATGTCGGACAACTTTTCAAAAAAGAAAAAAAGCCAACACAATATTGGATCTAGTAATTGAATTTAGTAGAAAAAAATTATTAACTAAAACTACTGAGTCGAATGATCGGTCGAGCTTCTTTTTGGTGATATAATAGTTTTTAAAGCAAATTATTTATCAGAATACAAAAGATTTTTTTTTATACATTGTAACGAAACTAATTTGACGTCAATGCCAGCTAGACAACGATCTCTTACATTTAATGGTATAAAAAATATCCTATGTATTATTCCGGGTTATAAAATATATGTGACTTCAATAGGGTGGTGTCTAAATTACACAAAAGTTACTTAAAAAAAGATATTTAAAAAAATGTATTGTGGCTTTAGAAAAGAAATAGTAAAAAATACGAATGTTAAAAAATATACAGCAAATATTAGTTTAATAAAGTACCAAATAAATAACTTCTTAAAAACGTAAGCAAATACAATTGGATTCCAATTAAGTTAAGAGCAACATATTATTACGAAAGTAAAAGTAGAAAAGATAAACAAGTTTCAAAAAAGTATACGAGGTCCTTTCAAAAGAACCCTTTGAGTCAGCCATATTAGTCACGGATCAGTTCAATACAACAAATTGATTGAGTCCCTTTCCCCGAATCAAAGACAAGAAATATACAAAATTAGAAACGTTTTTGACATCAAAAGGCCCAGAAAAAGCTCCAAAAGAAGTTATAAAAGTTTAATATATTCTGTTTACATAATAAAGTGTAAAAATTTATGCAATAATACATGTTGTTACCAAATATACACCTATAATATGTTGCCATAAATATAAATATAAATTAAAAAAACCATAAAAGGAAAGAATAAAGGGTTTAAAAAAATTCAAGATGAAGGCTGATAGGATATCACTAATTATTTCCTTCCTAAAATTTGGAATTTGAAAACAATATAGTACCTACTCTCATTTTGAAAACAAATATTACATAATTGTAATAGTCGTGATTGTCAATATAGATTTATGAAAATTCAGAAAATCATACAAGTCAAAATTCAGAAAATCATACAAGTAAAAGCTTAGAGCAGCTTTGGGGTGCTGCTTTACAAATTAAATTTAAAAAAGAAGAGGTAAATGATTTGTCTAAGAGAGTTTTGGGTAGTATTAGGTTAAGTTGCGCAGATTATTTTATTCATATTTCTATTATCGACACTACTAACGATACTATTAACAAAAATACATAATTATATAAAACTAATATCTTACTTTATACTTGGTTTATTACCATTGGAAGCATCGGTAGAACCGTTAGTGGTTCCACGACGCTTCCGATGGAAAATAGGCTACTTGTTTATGACAGTTTAGCTCATCATCCATGGATTCAGCTCATGAGCTGAACTGTCATATACAACTCAAGCTTTTCAGCGTACACTTAAAGCTTAGATCTGACTTTAAATTTAATATATCTGCCCCAACTTTGATATACAATTAATATTAAAAATTTTAAAAGAGTCACCAAATAATTATATTTGTCAGTTTAAATTCGTCGTATTATATAAGAAGCATCATTGCTCATAACTGTTCTGTTTGTGGAGATTGTTTGTGGACTGATTATGGAGATTGCACTATAATAAACCTAGCTTAGGCTGCGGCTTAGGCTGTGTGCTATATAACTAAGTCAGTCAGAACAAAGAGTATTAGATTATACAGTGAATATAAACGTACATATACGTAGTAAGTAATATAGTATTTTAAAGTAGTATTTCTATTTTTTTGGCTACACCACGCTATGCGACCCTAAATTGGTTGACGCCAAACTCCACAGCCTTGAACACAGGCGTAGAATTGCTAGCCTCTCAGTATTCTATAGAATACATTTTGGTGAGTGTGCGCAGGAATTGCACGACCTAATTCCCCCATCCCCGTTCCTTTGCCGGACGTCCCGACGCACGGCGGGTATCCATCCCTACATTGTGGACACTCCACCTGTTCGAACGAAGCGCTATGCTTCATCGTTTTTAGTGCGTACAGCGAAGGACTGGAACAATCTGCCTGCGTCGGTATTTCCGGCAAAATATAATGTGGGTGTCTTCAAGAGGAGAGTGAATAGGCTGCTAGGTTAATGCGCTTTACCACCTAAGACTACATTTCACTTTCCATCAGGTGGAATGTAGTCAAGCATTAACCTAGTTTTGTATAAAAAAAAATAATAAATACTATACGACACTATACCGCTATACGTTAGGCGTCTGCGCTCCACTACTTGACCAACAGGGTGGTTGCAACAATGAAATTATTATTTGCCAAAGAAGACGAAAACGTTAAAGCCGGTCTAAAAATTCACCGGATTGGGATTTGAAGGAGGTCTTTGAACACGATTGATCAAAATTATCGTACAGTTGAGGTATTTAATTTTAAATTTAATTATTATTATTTTATTTAAGATGGTAACAAATGAGTACACTACAAATTTATAAATAAGGTATGTAGGGCAGATAGTTTTAAATTTTTGAAAGTAATATTTGTTATTTTAAATTATTAATTTAATTTTTAATTTAATTTTGCACTAATCGGTGCACAATATTTTTGGTTGATCCGTCTCACATAAATAGATTCAACGAAGAAGCAGGTATAATTTGACTGTATTATGTTTATTATAATATGAGTTTATATATACTTCAGTCTAAGTAATATGTGGCGGGCTATATTAACACTAAAAATTAACTCATAGTTTATTCTCAGCATCGCGTGTTGGTTATGATATAAAATTGTATTTGACACATTTGTACTTTTAACATTATGCCATCTGTTGAAAACTAACTCAATCCTGTCAACAGACACAACGCCATCTGTTAAACTTGTTTGGATTCACGGATAATTAAAGAAATAATAATAATAAGTAAAGAAATAATTTGCAATAAAATATTATTGCGACTAAAAATTAAGATGTAAGTTATCCTATGTTTCAAGTTGGATCAAACTGCACACGGTGTGCAAGTTTGATTAAAATCGGTTAAGTAGTTTAGGAATCCAGCGCGTGACACGTAATTTATATATATTAAGATAAAGTGTATAATTACTGGTCCAGCAGTTGCACAGTTAAACATCTACTTAAAAAAAATAAAAAATCTACTATCAAATTATTACAAAGAAAATTAACTTGAGAGTCTGGTTCGGTTACACAAATTTGGTGGTTTAACATTATTGAGCAAAACAATTTGAATTCCAGTTTTTAATTTTAAGCCATGCGGGGAAAGGCCACTTAGATTTAGGGGAATATAAATATCGTGTGGATAATGTACCGCATCTTCTTGATCCATTACATTAAACTGGAAGCTTATTTAGAATTATGTCGTTAATTTTGTCAATACTTCCATTTCTTGCCGCCAATATTGCCCTTTGACACATCCATTAATAATCTTTTTGTTCTATTTGTATCTGGGTAACGTTTTTCACCTAAATTATGATCAATATAAATTTTGGTTTCACAATATACTTTGCCGTCTCTTATAAAAGCAAAAATTTTAGAGATTCCGCCCATGGTTTTGTTAAAGCTTTTAATATCATTAAGACTTAGAGAGATTTTAGAGAACGTATCTACCTTTTAAACAAACGTTAAAGGCTAAAACATTAGCTAATATTTAAAAATACAACGCAATTTAATTACGTGTTTAAGAGTTATCTATGTTGTACTATAATAAGAAATGTTTTCTTAAAAAACCCAATTGAAAAACACGACAAATTAAATTATTTACTAAGATAAGTAACTTTCTTAAAGTATAAAAAAAACAAACATTTAACTAATTTGAGACCTTAATTCTTACCTTTTTTTTTATCGTTGGAAAAATGCGTTTCCGCATCGTCACACCGGCCAGGAAGGCGATGGCCGGGCGGCATAGGCAACGCTGCCATTTTTAAGGCACCCCACTAAAAAACCAACGGCTGCCCTCATCGCTGCAATGGGACGCCACGGGATCGCTTTCGCACTCACCGTGAAGAACAAACAAACAACAAATTAAATAACAATAAATCATAAATAATATGCAATTAAATTATGTGTTTTGATAACCTACCTGGGATATATTTAAAAACGTTATAAAGAACAATCACAATTGAAAAGTACGACTAAACAAACTATTTGCTTAGGTAACATTTATAACACGCTTTTATTAGCTTCGGATGTATCTATCTATGTAACGGAATCTTTGAACTTGATTTCGACCTACTTTGAAAGGTCAGATTAATTTGAATTTTGACATACTTGTCAAGGACCAATGACAATGCAATAATTTAATCAATTTGTCCCGTTATACTTGCCAGGATCCTCAGGATAAGCAAACATCGTAATAGTGTCAAGGTGGTGTAATTGTAGTATCATCTTAAAAGGCACTCTACGCTTTTTTACAATTAATTAATTTTTTTTTGTTGTTTATACTTTTCTCAATTCTTTTTTTTAATTCTTCTTTTGTTTTTTATTTTTTATGTACATTTATTTTTTACAACTAAATATATTTCTTGTTGTTATTTATAGTTTTCTTAAATTAAAATTTATGAAATTTTTTATTTTGTTTTTGTTTTTTTTTTTTTATTTTTTAGAATTAAATACATTCTATTTGTTATTTATACTTTTTTTTAGTTTAAATTGATTTCATAAAAGCGTGTTTTTAGTTTTCTTTTAACTATCTTTTATTTATTAAAGTCACGTGATAATTAGTATAATTTGTTTCAAATCAATACTGAGGTTGACGAATTTTATGCTAGAAAGGATATACAATCAGAATTCTTTACTAGGTCGAATAGTGAAGATGCAGTGTCACTTGTCACTGTTAAGGTTTTGGATAATTATCAATATGCAGTCATTTAAATAACAAAGTGTATTTCAAACTAGTTTCAAGAACGTCGGTTTTTTTTTTATTTAATTTCATTTCCAATATTATTTTTAATGGTTAGAAACCATAATAGCAACAACTTGTTATTTAAACATTTTATAATACTATATTAATTTATTAATATTAATTGAGAAGCTAATAGTGATTACATAAAAGATAAAAAAAAACTGTTACACTTTTATAATATAACACCGTAATCATTTAATTTGCTTTACTATTAACATATAATATATAAGAGTTTTTGTTCACACGTCGATGATAACGTGACAATAATTTTGGCAGATGATATTAAAAATTATTAGCGAGATTTTTTACTTTGTAACTGCCATTACTATTTTCTTTTCACAGTTTTTGTACTGGTATTAAATATGCAAGGCACTTTTACTTGACTGTTACATTATCTCATTAAAATCCCCTTAAAAATCCTTCCATCATTGTAGAAGATAAGTTAAAATTTTTAAATAATTCCTTTTACAATAAGGTAAATAAAAAATATATAAGTTCCAAAAAGAACAAATCCAGTAATACTAGCTCTTTAGACTAAGAGTGTATGTAGTCAGTACATATATTACTGTTGTTAATATGAAACAGTTCCTACATAACCCTGTCCTTTTGCGGCTTTCGAACATTGAAATCGAATTAGCACTACTCGTTACGCGAAGTTATATAACAATATAACACCTTGTTACATTCAATAATTCTCATAACAGCGTTGTTGTATATATATAGAAATATAATTATATTCGTTTAATTTAAAGAAAGTTACAGAGAAAACCGCTTTAAATATGAAAAATTAATTTCACGTACGATCAAACTCTTAAACTCAGAGTAAACTTGTATCTTGAAACTTAATCGATTAAAACTTTTTCAATCACGAAAGAGTTGATAGGACACTGACTTTGGTATACTTAATTTTAATCTCTTATTAAAAAAACATGATATCCATAATTTATTTAAATTTATTTAACTATATTTTAGATTTTATCTTATCTTATATTTTATCTGATTATTTATATGGTAAGGATAATTAAATTACATAAAAATAAGTATTAAACATTATGAACAATATGATTGTTTATTGGTTTCAAATAACCAGAGGATAGTAAAGTTGCAATTTTCAACACTGTTAATAAACCAAACGAGACAGTGCCGCGTACAAACACAGTTATTATCATTAACCTACCGCAGCCACGTTTCCATTACTGCATAATTTTAGCTCTGCTTACATTACAATGCTGGGAATTCTACTCTGACCAACGTAACAAATGGAATTAGAAAGCCATTGGAAATGCTTACTAATAGAATAAAACTTTGTACATTGATATTCGTTTTCTTCTTTATCTTGTGCCTATTTTATTCTATATAATTTTTTTATAAACATTGCCTGTCCGCATGTAAATTAACTTTAATATTTAAATATTTTATATTGAACAGCTTACTAACGATTACTACTACTAACTTAGTACTTTACCAAAAATATAAAATATACCTAATTATTTTTAGCCTTAACACATTTATATTCTTTTCTTTTTCAGTTGTATCGATTTCTATCCTAGCACTAAACCCATATTCGTTTATCATTTTCTATTTTAAAAGCCCATAATTCAGTACTAAAAACAGGCTGATAATTCCCGAACCAACCCGGGCGGATGTAGCATCGCATCGTCAATTTTTATCATTATTACATACAGTTGATATCGAGTTTATATTTTTAATTGACCAAATCCTGTTTTTATCGCTATTCTATTCATTCATTGACTGGAAAAGTTTCATTTCAAAAGTTAACGTGCTTGTTTCGTACCATTGCGTAAAAATACAACAAAAATAACGTATCAAAATGCGTTTTCAAATCAACCACAACATGCAAATTGGCGAAACCAATTGCTTCAAATGGTGCGATGAAGTAATCCTAAAATATAGTTTTTTTTTGTTGTGAGAATCATCGCGATGTATTTATTTAAATATGATATTAGAATTGTCAATTTTTAAGCCAACATTTAAATTTAAAACATCAAGAGTCTTATAGCAACTAGCGTCTCATCGTAGACGCTGAAAAATATTTCTAAAAATGTAAGAAAATAATTGCAAAAAATTTAATAACAAATTTAAAATAAAAGTAAAAGAATTTGATACAAGATGAAAAATGAAAAGAATTTGTTACAAATTCTTTTCATTTTTAACCGATTTCAAAAAGAAGGAGGTTCTCATTTCGGCTGGTATATTTATTTATATTTTTTTTAATCATATTGTTTCTAGTGTTTTAATAGCTGTTTATTTTCATATCTCACAAGGTTATACGTATTAAACCTAATCGATATTTGTTACAATACATTTAGCATTTCTTTTATTATTTTAATGACATAAAGATCACGCTGATAATTATTATTTCAGCTGAAAGGTGATATGGAGAATAAATCCACTCGAGGTATATTATCAGAATTCGCTTTTATAAATCGGTTGTCTCACATATTATATATTTTTAACAATAATATTCTTTATAGTACAAATACATAAAAAAAAACATGAACAAAAAAATAAACACAAATAAAAACAAAAAGCAAAAGTACAATAGGCGTCCTTATTGCTAAAGAGCAATCTCTTCCAGGCAACCTTTGGGTACAGGACAAATAGTATTGACGTGGAATAAGTTTTTTAAAGAAATAATGAATAAACATACATAAATAACATAGTACTAAATAATAATAACAATGCTGTTTTCAGCCCTTTATTTCAAAAGTTTTTACGTCATATACTATACGTTCTGAAACTATAATAAATACCGCGAAAACATTTAACATGACATCACAAACGACATCAATCGCGGGGCTTTCAGAATCACGTTAAAAAATTTAAAATTAAAATTTTCAAATTTTCATTTACTTAATGTTGACAGTTTTTTTTTGCTATCGAGTATCACAATATTTATAATAAAGTTAAATATAAGACTGTTTACGACTTTAATTTTTCTTTATTGAATGAGATATTTTTTCCTCAGAACTTAAATTTGTTGTTTCATCTAATTCCAAAAAATTTTAATGCAGTATTTTTTGACACATTATATCGACGATATGATCGAAAGAGAGTTCTTGGAGGGTCTCAAAGAGTTCTCATAGACCGAAGGAAATATTTAAAATTCTGTAGGTTATGACTAAACTTTTTTGACGAATCATAACGTATATGGAACGGGGTCCAACGGAACTGAGACACAATCTTGGTATGTCGGTGAGTCGTTACTCGCTGAAACGGTCAACTGATAGGCAGTGCTCGCTAGAGTTTAGATGTCTGATTTAGAACTAGCAATTCGAGGTAAAGTAAATTAATGTTCTATCCTACTTCTGATATCGGAGATGTATGGGATATCGGTACTGTTTTTAAAAAGTATGACGTCAATATCGCTGAGGTCACCGTATATTACCGTATAGGCTGGTCTGGTAGCTTCATTACTTGGTCTTGGGTCAATTGTAAACCCCTCAATATTCTTAATTGCTTTATTTGTCTCTTATTAGGCAAATTCGAACAAGGCATTCCATTTATATTGAGAATAGCACGTGTTTAATGTCTATACTAAAAATTCAAATCACACAGAACTTTTTATTTTAGAATTTATATTGCAATAAACTTAGAGTTATTTTAATATTATATTCATAAACTCCTGTAAAAAGATTACTTTATTTATGTTGACAATTAAACCCGTCGCGTCGTTTCACCGACAGATATTATCATTATTTATATTTTGATAACTATAAAAACATAAGGGGTTCAAAACAAAAAAAATAATAATTGCTAAGTAAATTTTTAGGAATGAACGAATTAGTAATTTAATAGTTTGAAAAAAATATAGAATGAAAAATAAACCGGTATGGGCTAGGAATAGAACCCGCGACAGCTCATTCTTTATTTATTTAAAGTTTAAATATGTTTTACATGGCTTTAGACAGGATCTACGGATATTTACGAAATATTTTTTTTATATTTATTTTTATTATATATTTTTTTCTATAGTTATATAGATTAATTAAAATATAAAACTTGGATACTGTCCGTACTTCGGTTATTTAACCAAGATTCATTTAGTGTGCAAATTTGTTAAGTACTTAAGTCGTTAATGGAAAACTAATTTGTTTAAGAAAAGAATTTGTATATTTTTATTTCGTTCTTCTAGTTTCCTGATTTAGTGGTAAATATTATTCACAATAACAATACTATTTGCTGTTATTTCATCGCAACTTCGTTTGTATAAAATTTAATTTAACAAATGTACATGATTTATGTACTTTTGTTATTTATAAGCTTTTGAAGCCATGTAGGCTTAAAATTCGTTACTTTGTAACAGTGTTTGTTGCACAAAAGAGCCGTTTCGTTTTACAAAAAAGCCATGGGCTTTGTTAGGTATGAAAACAACAATTTTACGAACAAACAAAGGAAGCTACTGCTATTTCGTGATATATACTGAGTTGAAAATGGATAGTATAACCATATACATTTCTTATCGCTAACATTGGTATCACCACGGTGTTGGTGGCGTCTACAATGCTACTGTCTCCTTTGGAAATCTGATGCAGGTCTTCATTATTCTTTGTTGTATTACGATGTGTACAGTGAAGTTACTGTATAACTCTTCTATTTGTTGTAAATTATTGTAATTGTCCTTTATAGTTTCAATGAGCGGTTTCTAACCTAATGGTATCATCCAGCCCCCCTCTTTATTGAGATTCGATAGGCTGATATTATAGCTTCACGTACTTTACATGCTATTAAGAACTTTTCCATTGCTAATACAGACTCTTTGTCAAAACGTGTGTAATAGCCCATTCTTGAGTCCACAACGTATTCCCGTATTTCGATCATATTTTGTTTAGTTCCGTATTAAATATTGTAACAATTGAGTAATAGTACTTGTAACGGTTAATATTAGCCATAAAGTGGATGTAGCGCTGTAACCTAACAGCATTTAATACTTAATTACGTCTGGTGCGTCGTGTACAACAATATCTTCCAGCCAAAAATAAATACAAAAAAGCATTAATTACGTACACATACTCCAGGAGAATTGCTGATATTCGCATTACCTCCGTGTGAATAAAATGTGTATTGTGTCATCGCGACGGAATGCATAGTTGCAGTTTAGTTATAATATAAGTCTTAATTATTCATATAATTTTGTCATTATTATTTGTACTTACATCGAGTAGGTCAGATTCTTGTATTAGTTAATAAGTACATATTTGTAATTCTTTTAATTAAAATTAGTTTAAATCAGATTTGTTTTTTTTTTTCAACTCTCCGTCTGTAGCTAAATTAAATGAATTACGCACTTAATAACAAATAATAACTACTGTTTTTTTTTTACTTTAAAACCTTTAAGTTTTGGAACCTTGGTATGTAATATTATGTAATAATACCCATTTTCCTTAAATTAAATACTATGGACTTATTTAGAAATATCTTAAATGTTTTTAAAATGTTACTCAAATGAAAAAGAAAAAAAAATACTTGCAATATGCATTTGAAAAACCCACATATAAAGACTGATAATATTAGGTTCTTCACGATAATCTGAAGCTCTCATCGCTATGGTTGGATCCTCGTCAGCCAGCCAAATCCTGCCCCAAGCGAAAATTGATCCAAAAAAAATTACTTCTAAACCTTTGTTGGCCTAGTACATGTATTGTTCATTACATTTTTCACAAACCTGGCCAGACTATTACAGCAGATGTCTATTGTTTTTTTATTGTTTTTTTTTGTTATTGCAAACCATGATTAAAATAGAACAGCTTCAATAAGAATGTCTTAGACATCCACTGTACTCCCCGGACCTTGCTCCAACATTTTTTTGAAATTTTTTGAACAGATTAACATTTTTTTGAAATTTGGATAACTTCCTTCAAGGGAAAAAAATTAACTTCCTATGAGGCATTCCGAATCGTCTTTAAAGATTTTATTGATTTCCATCCGGCTGGTATATTTAGTAAAGGGATCATTGAACTACCTATAAAATGGCAAAAATGTATAGAAAACAATGGTTCATGCTCTGATTAATTAAATACTTATATTAAAATATAATCGAGTTTTTGTTCCTCCCATAAAAAACTCTAATTTCATATATAAGGACCTAATATAACATTTAAAAATTATTTAAAACCGATGCCTTGCTTTTGTATTTATTTATAGATAGTCTTCTAAAATCGATTGTAGTTTAAATCGAACAAACAAAAAAAGGAATATTATTAATAAAAGTGAATATTAAAATAAAAATAATAATGACTGATTATTTTTGGCCACGAGTTATAAATTGTGTAGTTTCAGGAATGGTTTTTGGACATTAATAATATTCCTTAACTAAATAATTAAATCAAATATTCAAGGTTTAAGTATAACTTTAAAAACATGACATGCCAATTCTTTTCAGCTCCTTGGTAATTATTTTTTATATCTGATTGTAGCTTTGACAATGGAAAATATTTGGTATGTACACACTACTTATTAATGTTTCTCGTAATTTTTATAGTTAGATAATATTCGATATATCAATATATTTGCAAAACATAGTGTTCATAAACTTTGGGATAAGCTTAACTAAACCAGCCAAACATTATCCCACCGTATAGGGGAGTTTATCAGTATTAGCAGCGATATGCTGGTATTGATTTACCTTAAAACTTTGGATTTAAGTAGTAAATAAAACTGGATCTTTGCATATTATACCTTTTGAATTAAATTAAGTTATTTGAAGGTAGTTTTCTATCTAAATATAATACTATGCAACACGTAATGATTGTGTATATAACTTTTATTATCTGTCTAAATTATCTTTTATTTTTAGAATAAATTATAAAATTAATCTACATTATCATTCTATATAATTGCCGATTTGTTTTAATATTAATAATATTGTGTTTCAGTTTAATTCATCAACCAGGGATTAAAATTAAACACACAATAAAAACATTACATTGTATTGTGTGTATTGTGTATATAAATTCAGAGCTGTACTTGTTGGAGCTGCAATTGGGTTTTAGGTTCTCTTTTATTTATTTTATTTAACTATCGTCAACCTTCAAAAGGTTCACAATATAAAACTACTACCGAACCGCTAGTAACTGTGAATCCCGATAGCAAAATTTCAGGTTTCTTCATTTATACATCTCATGGACTGATGAAAAACATTGTTCATCCACACATTTTTAAATAAAGTATGATACGGAAAATGCTTTACGCTAGTCCTATTGTTGTATCTCACTAAAATGAGCAGCAGATATTAAATTCCATACCGTTCAATGAATCCCTATGAAAATCGATATAAATAAATATTCGAGTATAATATTTTTGCATCTTATTTATCATTCCAACGCTCGCCGTAAAAAGAGTATGCATGTAAATTGAAAATGGGATATTTTTTGGTTATGCATATTTTTTTTCAACCAGAAAAAATATGCCGAACTCTACTACACAAATTTTGATGTTTTTTTGTTTTGATAGCATAATTGAACGCGATAAGTAATTCTACGGCCAGATTCTAGATATCTTTTTAATTTCTGAACTCACTGGAATTCTACAAAATTTTAAACTAGTAGCTTTTTTTTTTAAATATTTGTGGAAAAATGCTCTTCAGTACTATCAGTCGTTAATGACGCTGTTATTAAACATTTTATAATATTATGTTTTCACAATATGCCCAACCCAACTGATTAGGTTTCATATTTAAGCAAAAACTAAAACATATGATGGTAAAATTACATATTAGCATTTTTTAAATCGCATTGTTGAAATATCACGTATACAAATACATAACAATACATAACCAAATTGCGGGTACTCCTTACAATATTGATTCTAATATATTTAATATTAATAGTTTTAACATTAAATTATGAACCACTTACATCCTTGATTGCCTAGAATGTAGTTAATGCTAATAATTATATATTGGTTATGTATTTCAACATTTTTTTACTAATGAAGAAAAATATATGAAGATAATAAACTAAGAAGCGCACAAAGCGTGGGTGATCCTAACTAAAAAGCTTGTTCTCTTTGACTTTGATGTATGTAAATGAAACGGTATAAAAGGCTGGAAGTCAATCATACTTAATATTATGTTGAATTTTTGATGTAGAGATATATAAAAATAAGCGATTTCTTTTCTTGTTTCCAATACAAAAGCCCTTGAAATTCAAGGGAATTTTGACGACAAAGGTTAAGTCAAACACGTTCCATCTTTCGGCTCACCTTTTCATTCTTTTTATGAATGACTGGGAAAATAATGTAGAAAATTCCTGAACATTTTCTTTTATATTAAATGTTATTATGTATTAATTTTAATTCAATAGATATTTCATATTAATAAAATTTATAAAGTAGGTATACAAATATAAACATATTCATCCAATGTTTAATACTAATTACAAAAATATTTTGATAAAGACAATTTCTAACATCAACAACATTAAAACCGTAATGTATATATGTATATATATAGATAAAATATCTCTTGTTAGATAATATATCTTCATTCCTCTATTTCTTTACAGAAATCTTTATTCAAGAAATCCACCGGTTTGCTTTTAGTGTATTGTAAATATTTACTTGATATACGGTAACCCCACTATAAAGCGAAAACTATTTGCAGCTTATTTTTTGAATTATTGCAATCTTATTCTTTGGTCTATTTGTTTTAAGTTTACCAGACTCCGAATAACAATCTATAGATAACCTGTTTGGGAATTAACAGATTGAATAACTAATCACAATACTAATTAAAATATTAAGCTATTTAATTTAAATCTCTGAGTATAATTTCGTCACAACTAGCTCTTTAATTTATATACAGTATTATAATCTGTACAACTGCGTCACACATCAAAATTAAACTCATGTACGTCAAAACTTCAGAGACTCGTAACTTATATGTTTAAACTTTATCGATTAAAGATTATTAATCGTGAAATAGTTACCCTATACATTTATTGACGACTCCTTAATATTAGCGATATTATTTTATTTATGTACCTATCTCTTACCTTAATAAAAACAAATGAAGGCAACAATAAGAAAAAATAATATATTTTTAAGAGATGCGAGACAGTTTATCAAATCGATTTCGGCTATGAAGAAAGTCAAACTCCAATAAACTCATATTTTATTGATAATTAATTAATTTTCATTAAGAATGCGGATATTTTATGCTTTATAAAAATAAATAAAGATTAGCAACAGCATTATTTAATTTTGTTAGTGGTGATTATGCGTTTATACTTAGTTATGCGAAAAAATACAAATTGAAATTGATGTATAATATTGAAATTGATACGTATAATTATGTATTACAATAATCCCATAAAATCTTATGTAATAAGACTAAGATTGTTCATATATTGAAATTTTTTGTCGAAAAAGGCTACTAAGGGTCGCTTCCAAATTCTTGAATATTTAATAAAAACATTACTATACGAATAATAATAACGAAAAGAAGAAGCTATAACCATACTTACAATTGAATAAATAGGCTTGAATAAATTTATATTTACTGAAAACAACGCTAATATTAGTCACAGTAATCAGTTCGGTATCCAATTTCCTTTCTTTTAGGTATGACCTTCATAAATAAGTCATTATTCTATTTCGAATTTACATAAATTTTATCAATTGGTTAGAAATAGCTTTACTTTTTATAAATGGATGCTATGTTTTTACTTTGGATGCTATGTTTTAATTTATATAGTGCACATAAGTGTTAGCTTTTATAAAATTAGATAGTAAGTTTTGATAAAAAATAAAGATATCGGTTGATGTTTAGACTAAATCATGTTATGTTTATATAGAAGTTTAATTGACTAAATAAATAATTGTTACATTGGATACTGATTTGTTTAGGAGTAGTAAATATATAGATCGTGTCCCATAAGCAGTGTGTGTGATCGAGAGACTAAGTCCTGTAACATAATTAGTAATAAAGTGTAATAGAGATAGTAAAGAGTTTTAATAAGTAAACAGTTTAGTGTGTTTGTAAGCAGTACCAATTAAGTGTTTTAAAGAATAGAATGACTGTCAATTTTAAAACTGTACAGTAAGAGAGTTATAATGTAAGAACGTGTTTCTTATATAACAAAAGTTGGACGAAACCTTACAAAGGTTTGCTTTATAGATACTTACATTTAATCACAGTTATGTTTTGTTGTTCATCATATTTACATTTTTCTAATAGAAATGAGGACTCTTATAGCTTTTCTTATTAAGATCTACTTCAAAATTCCAAATCCGGGTCATCTTTTGAGATATCTTGCACCGCACTCTCACTCTTATAATTACCTCTTGATCCAATTGATTTCTTCATTACTTCTATTCAAATCGTTTTTGACCTAAAAAATATGCTTGAAATTCAATTTGTTGTGATATTTTTGTTGTTGGTAACAGAATTGTAAATATAATAATAATAATACATAATAAACTATGACATAATATGAAAAATAGTTATTCTTTATTATCGAATGATATTAAAATCAATGACAAATAATGAAACAGTAATAATACAAACAACAATAAGTTGTGCGATTTAGTAATTAAAGGAATAGACGCACTGATTTAATAATCCTATCGATTATGATAACAGTCATGGGTTCGATTCCGACTCGAATTTAAATTTTTATTATTTAGATTGTTATTTAGAGTTTGACTGAACATTATGAACGAAATTTCAATGTTTGTTAAATCACCCCGCAACACAGGGCTTATATTTCTAATGCTGGAGTTTTTTTAAAGTGAAGAATAGAGAATATTATTTTAATGTAAAAAATTATAATATTTAGATACCGTTCTCAGTTAAATCTTCTAAGTATTATGTCGTATATTACATTATTTATTATGAAAATTAAATAGTTTGAAATTGTTATAACAATCACAATTAAAAGTGTAAATATAGGTACAAATATTTAAAAAATAGAAACTGATAAATAAAATATACATTTTACACCTACTTTGTTTTACTATCTTTTAAAATTTAATACCAAAACACTTTACATTAAATGTTATTTATATTTCATAATAAGGAAAGATGAAAATATTTTACATATTTAGTAGATATCATATCTTTACTTACAGTTACCATATATTTTGAACTATAAAAGGAAAGAATATACGAAAATATGACTTATGTTTGTGACATATTTTATTTTTATGTAACACGACCATTAATTATGAACTGTCCTTTGATTATATGCTAATACATACTGTTGCATCCCATTGTATTTTAGATTAGCATTCGTGATAACGAAAATTTATGGTCAATAAAATGTAACATGCAGAATTGTTTAATGCATTAATTTTGAGTTATGTTCCTCATTATTGTTTTATTGCCTCCTTTCAGTATTAGTTATAAAGCTAAACTATAAAACACTGAGATTTAAGTAAGTCCTGTATATATTTTAAAAACTAACTAACTTATCTTAAATATCAGATCCTAAAACTGTTTCTAGATTTATCTTAAATATTTTTATATCTAAATTGTACTAATTATAATTAATAAGTTACCTTTGGAAAATATTAAAGGGCTCCTTTGTCTATTTTATTTTTGGCAATTATTTAATCAACCATAAAAGGTTGCGTTAATTATGAATTATTATAAAGCTGCTTAAGAAAACCTATAAAATAATTCTTAAATAAATAAGTTCTTGTAAGTAATACCCTTTTCAATTTATTTTTTATATTATTGTTATTTCTTTTTAGGTATTCAATTTTAATATCAATTATATTTTGGTTTTGTTTTAAACAGTTGATAGTCATCATACTTAAAAAAAGAAAAAAAAAAAGAAAGACATAAGAAATAAAAAACAGAATATGCATAGAGGTAATAGTCTAAACTTAAATAAACATTAAAACTTAATAGTACCGTGTCACCACTTCTTTGATAAAATATAATTACATCATGCATCTAATAAATGTGGAAAGAAGTAGAGTTTGATTTGATTTGATCATTAATTAGCAGGCTAGTATTGTTTTTTTATATAATGAAAACGGGTTATTTACAACTTTATATGTAGTTGTATTTTTCATATATAATAGAAACAAAAATTAATAATAACATTTTTATGACTGTTTTTTATATCTTATTAATGTATATTTATTATAAGGTTTACAATGTAGGTCAATATCCGGGATAATTCTGTAAGATATTATGAAAATATATTTTGTTTTAGGTTTATCCCGTATATTGTTGCTCTCAATGGTTTGTGGAAATTGAATGAGGTTAAGATAAGACACGATAAGATAAGATAGGAAAAGATTTTTGTTATATTTTCTCGACCAGAAAACAATGAAAACGTGTAATGAAAAAATTTTGGGATACTTTACATTGTTCATATGAGTTATCCGTTATTTTATACTATAAATTACAATGATATTTCGGTAGGTTAATAAAAACGTTTTTAAAGTATGTAATGATATAAATAGTTTCGTTATAAAATTACACTATAAAAGAAAATTAATCCAACTAATTATTGTGAAACTTTTCAAATTAATAAATATAAAAAAGTCATATGAATGAAAAGATGTATATGGCGACGCAACTTGTTACGACCTGTAAAGTTTTTCATACATTAGAACTTTTAGATTTATATGTGAAAGTGCTTCATTCAGCTCAGTTTTATTATGGTTTTTACGTGCAGGGTTTTTTACTTTTAAAAAAATATCTACTTTATGGTTAGTAAATATTTTACAATAGCATAAGTTTCTATCTTATAAAATAATTAATAAATAATTATCTCTATATTAATAAGGTGTATTTTGCAAATAAAATACAACAAATTAAAACCTTCTACTTTAATAAGGATTCAGTAATTTGGAGATCGATGTAAAATTTATAACAACTGACACTGCAGATGTAATAATTATTTATTATAAAAATATATTATTTCTATTCTTCAGCATATAGTCCTCAACAAAATACGTAATTTTACTTGAATTCGTATACCGTCTGATTTTATTGAAGATAAATTATAGTGATGAAAGTTATTATTGGCAACTATAATAGATAAAAATATTTATATTTTAACGATGAACGATCAATTTGTATTAATAACAAACAACAAACATAAATAACAAACAAACATATATGTATTGATATAATTTTATCAAATACTTTAAAGTGGTTTCTTCATAAATTATACAAAATAATATTTTTGTATTATATTATGGTACAAAATATTATACAACATATAAAATCTTATTCAATCGGGATACAACTATTAATTATAGGCAACTCCTTGTAATTATTATCACGATATGTCACGTTGTTAGCCACACGCCAATTTGCCCGTCACTAATTGTCTTGATTACACAGAAGTTATTGATTACTGATTGATAAGTTATATTATTATTATTCACAATAAAAATATTATAGTTTGTTATTATTATTGTCCATATTATGTTATTTATCAATACTGTAAGAATATTAATAAATATAACTGTAAAATATAAATACATACAACCAAATGTTTGTTTCATTTTGCAGTTTAATTTGGTTAACTAGCTTAGTATATAAAAATATATATTGATTCACAATATCTGACATTTTTAGGTTACAAATGAAGTGATTAATAACCAAAATAAAAACTGACCAAAAAAAAGATTCTATACACAGATTTTTTTTCGATATTGCAGATGTAATTTTTTTGCACACAACTAAATCAATGTCCTAAGGGTTGAGAATGCCTTAACATTGTTTAAGTTTAAGTTAATACTTTTATTAAGTGTCTTAACAAATGGTAAAACATATCCTAGATATTCTCATATTTTAGTCATTGCATTTAAAGTAATTCAAAAAAATAAATAATATTCAGAAAATCCAAGTTACTTTTAAAATAACCATAACGAAGTATAGAACATTCAAAAAATCAAGATTAATTTCAAAATGACTCTATTGTTTATCCACTTAGAGAAAAAGTACAATTTCGGTTTCTTATAGAAAACTTTCCCATGATTAAGACCGCATTGTATAATAATAACAAATTAACGATAAAATAACCTATAAAATATAATTAAATAGGTATAATATAATTAAAAACGGAGAACGGATCACTAAATATCTCATTAAAAGGATTAAGTGAATTCGTATATTTTATGCATACTCTAGGACTTATTCATTAAAAATCGAAGCTTAAAAACGTTAGTTACTTTAACCATATTCAGCAAATCCACTTTAATAAAATTGAACTTACTTCTAGAAAATGTTTTCAGTCATCAAATAATTTTTCGGGTTTTAATTGGCGATTTATCAATTTGTTCACAATATCATGAAGCATTGCATTATAATCTTTGATGATTTTTCTTGGGTTAATTAACAGATTCCACTCTATATTAACTCAAAGTAATTTTTCAAGAAGAAGTTTTCAAGAAAGTAGTTTTATATGCGAGTACGAGATGGTGGCCAGGCTGAATACTTGAGAAGTTGAATTCGCGTAACCCACACTGACACTTTTTCTTGTTGGTTTTTTTTTTATCGAGGCCGCTTTATCATCAGTTCATGATTTGGCACCCGTATGTCATTCATCATATCCTCGAGGCGTCATGCGATGGCGACCTCACGTCATTGACTTGGTCGACGTTTCCAAAAATAACTAAGGTCAATTTTGTTGACAAAAAGATGTAGAGTCAATGTTTTTATCTGTATTAATATTTGATTTTTTTGCAGATTAAAAGAATCCCAATGTTGTTATTTATTTGTGGTTAAATAGTTATAGACACGTAATGATTACATTTTATTTTACTTACTAGGTTTCTTCGTAATTGTATGCAAAACATCCATCGTGATTAAAAAAAAATGTTGTGACTTTTTAACAATTATTTGAAATTTCATAACAAAATTGTCTTTTATTATTAAAACATTGAATTGTATTTTTAATTAAGAATCATTAGCCTATGGTGCAGTTTTAATAATTAAAATATAGTATTGTATAGCATCCGTTGTAAGATTACGTTGCTAAATTTGGATGAAATTTTAAATGCGATATAATAAAGCGACCTTATATAAATCAATATCATTCTTAAATTAATACTTTTTGACATAAAATGAAGAATACGAATTTCCGTGATTCAAAACAAAATTGATAGGTTTTGACTTAATAAATATCTAAGAATTTATTGGAAATAACGCTTACATTAGTCATGCTAATCGAGTTTTGTAGTCAATTTCCTTTCTTTTAGGGATAACCTTCATAATATAGTCATTATTTTATATATTTTTTTCGAGTTTGTATTTATTTTTAACCTACCCCCTGACCCAATAAGAGGGGTGCTATAAGTTTGACCTGTGTGTTTGTGGCATTATAGCGGCTTAGCGAGTGAACGGATTTGATTGTTTTTTTTTAATCGAGAGATGATTCTTAGCTAAAGTAAATAAAAGCATTCAAGATATTGGTGCTTATTAAATGTATTTATGCAATTATCAATAGATAATAAATACTTAAACGAGTGAAAAATAAAGTTTAACTTGGTTAACTTTAGTACAATAAAGAAACAAGTAACATAACTTTAAACAGCAGAAACCAGAACCCGATTTAAAAGGATCTCTAAAAGTGATAAGAATAATATTATTATGTATTTATTGAAGTCATTGCGTTGGTAGATTGCTTTATAAAGGAAGAAATTAAAATGCAAGTAACTTAACAAGGCAAATAAAGAAATTACAATATCTAATCCTATAGTCTAAGTCCTCATTCACTAGCTCCAACAACTTCGTAAAATAGAGACAATTATCAACAAACAAACAACGGTCCCAAAACTTAATTTCTGAACATTCCTTTTTTGTCAAAACTTCACTGTCCCATAAGTTAAATATTACTCAAGGAAATAAAATATCAAAATAATCAATGTATGGACGAATGTTGGCAATCGTTCGCAATGAATATCTTCTTTGTTCGGCTCCTAACGGTAAGTCATACAATTATTTGGACAAGTATGTACTAAGAATTAAAACTCATTTAGAAATATATTTTTAAAACATTACTAACCGTAACTGGTCAATGCTAACAATGCTAACCAAAAACTAACTTGAAAATAATCCCATCACTAACTAGAAAATAAAAAAAATATTTTATATAAAACTGGCGTTCTATAAAGAATGTTATAAAAAGAAACATGAAGTTCAACGTCCAAATGTTGTACGTTGTATATCTTTTACCTATATAATTCGAAATCAATGGGCAAAAAGGGCCATGAATTTTGTTTCCCTTGATAAGAAGACATTATGGCAATGTCTGATGGCTCTCCTCGGGGCTTTCGTGCGTAACAACAGAAGGGTAATGTTTTCACGAGTCACTTTTAATCTTCGCCTTCGGAGTTTATTGCTAAAAGAAAACCGCTCGCAATTTTGGATATCCTTGAACAAAAAATTGCCTTCCATAAAACTTCATATTGAGGCTTGTAAACATGACATGAGAATGAAAGACTATATATATGGTTTGCTATAATTTCTAATGAAATAGCTCTTGCTTTTTACATATATAGTATGGTAATAGATTTTTATTTTGTATTATTATTATGTAAATTTTGTACAATATATTTTTTAAATATGAATAATAAAGTGTATATTTTATATCTTTTTAAAAGTGTGTGAGGATTAATTTACATAAGTTTTGTTCAACTTCTGTTAACATATTTTATGAAATATTCTATTATTAAAAAGAAAGATTTCTATTATTAAAAAGATTTTATTTTTAGTAATTTGGTTAAATATGAATTAAATGAAAAAGCGGAGGGTTAAGCTCATTATTCCAATATTTAGCATTTGATAATCTCTTTGGAACTTTAATTGAATTTGAAAATTAGATCATGAAGTAAAAGTGGTAACAGTCCTTAAGTAGAGAGTTCGAGATATTATTTTATGTAATGGTGCACTCTGAAGGAAACATAAAGTTTCCTAATATTTACTGGCTGCTCCCGAGTTCACGAGCGAAAAGTAACTTGGCGTATAACTTACTTAGTGTTACGTTACCCTAAGGTTTAATTATGGTTATGATAACCTAAATAATATATACTGATAGACTAAAAAGTATCAAAAGTGAAATATTTATTGCCTCATTATATTTTCGGATATATAGATATATTAATGTGTATATGGATATATATAAAGTATGTTAAGAATGGAAAAAGCCATTATTTTTTATGAATATTATATTTAAAATAATACACCATATAAATTTATTGATTTAAGTCTTAGCAAAAATATGAAATAAATATGTTCGAAATGGTATTTATTTAGCTGAATTCGAACCTTTGAATTTTTGACGATAAATATGCTGCTTGCTTCTAAAATTTCTAAAGAAATTTAAAATTATTATACCTAGAACATATATTCTATGAAACTAATCATAGATTTCTGTCCAAACCGTCTGGAGCTGTTATAATATACAAGAAGTAGGCTTAGTTAGTTCCTGACTTGTAAGACTGGTGCAAAGGAAAATCTACTATTTGTAGGAAAATGTATTTAAAAATCTACGTAAAATAAAAAACCTTATATTGCTCTGTTTTTCTTTCCTTATAATGCAGCAAAAAATATATAATCCAAATTGTTTTGCTCGAATAGAGGTTTAGGTTTTAGGTGTTATATATATTAAAGTTGTTCAGAAAACAGACGTAGTCGAGTCTCTTGTGAGTCTTTTGGAACTATTTAATTACACGAAACTTGAAAGCACATACGCCAAGTCAATTTATTAGTACCATTAGCTAGTTCTTGTAAATTAGTTTACGACCAGTTTTAGACATTTGCTTTTGAATTTTAAATAAAATTAAATGTTAAATAATGCAAAATACTGAACCTTCTTTGAATACAAGTCATGTTTCTTGCTACTCTTACTACTACTTCTATTCCCATGGATTTAGGACACAAAAGATATAACAAAAAACTATTTTTGTCTCTTTTATTCCACTATTTAGGTGATTGCGTAAGAGGTATGTCGTATGACTCGTTTAATTTTTAATTTATTATTATTAAGACATGGTATGTGACTTTCAGTTATAAGAATTAATTTAATTTAAGTTCTTATGTGAGTTTGAATGAAAATGGATATTAACGAAGTTTGACTAAGGGCTTAAGCAAGCTATTATTTTTTTTCAGTGATAAGCAAGTTGATACATTTATATTGATATCAGAGTAGATAAAATATGTTGTTTCATTTTGATGCTGGAAATCTCCATAATTATAGAAGATAAAACATGATACAAGCATGCCTAGATATATTATCACTTTACAGAGTTTTTGTATCTATCAATTATTGAATTATTTAAACAAGTGCCGAAGTACATAATTTAAGCCCTATCTTGTTTTAAAAAATATATATACTTAACCCTTTAAATTTAACATACATTTTTCGCAGGTTTACCCGGGAATTTTCCCTATCCATAATTATTGAAAATTTACTAATATGTAATATTAAGGAACGGCATCTTATTATTTTTAAGAAAGGAAAGTATGTCATAAGGTCTGGACTTTTGGATCAATTTGTTTGAATTTTTGTGAGTGTACTCGGAACATTTGTAGAAATATAGTTTATTTTTTGTGGAGATCATATTCACACATTTTTTATTTAAAGAAAACAAGCTTATATTTTTTTATAAATATTTTCTAACTTTTAAAATTTTTTGAAACATTCAAAGCAAAAATCCACAAAATTATAATTTTACTTTTAAATAACGAAGAAATGGCCTTATTTTTACTGTTATTATCTTTGAACACTGAATACATCAAACGAGAGCAATTTACTAAAAGTCTACATAGAATTTAATTATACTTAGTATAAAATATAAACGGTATATAAACACATAGGTACATATTTAATATTAATGGATGATATGTTATAGATTTAATAATGCTGATACTAAAAATGTTGAATATCATTATTGATATATATATATTATTAAGGTATGTATATTTTTTTATATTTATATCAAGAGGTATTTATACATTTACATAATTTTACAATTCTTATCGCGGAATACTGAAATACCATTGTTTGTTTGTTTAAAAGCAAATGCGGGTGAGGGTTCGTTTTCCTGCAAACATATTTTTAATCTCCTATATTTTAAACTCATACAAAGGCTTTAAAATATAGTTAACGGCGCCATTTTTGATGTTAATTTACGAGGTTTAAATGCATATGTTTTAAGTACGGGCTTTTTAGCTTTTAAGAGTTCTGTTAACAAAAGGAGCGGTCTAACATATTTATAAATTAAATTTATAATTATACAAAATGTAGGATATACATATTTTAGAAGAGTTAATTGGTGCATTTGTAGGTCAAGGTTTAATTTGTAAAAACGGTTTAAATAATATATTTTATGAATTATATTAAAAAACCTCAAAATTAAATAAACATTGTCATTGCATCATTCACCTTTATAATTTACAATTAGCTTTTACTTATTTAACACTATTCAACCCTAAAATTACTTAAGTTTAATAAGCAAGGCTAAGTTTTAAACATGCGCTACACGTAGATCGTTTATTCAGGAGAGCCATTCTTATAATGAAATTTTCTCCCTTAACAACCCACGGAATTGAGACAGGATGAAACTGCACATCTTCCTTAATGGTTCGTGTTACTTTATCTAATGTGTATCGCAGATATACATGTTTTAAACTCCTTAGTATTATGGTAAAAAAATACAGTCTGAATGTTTTAAAATAATTATAATCACATAAAGAAATAAACAACATTTTTTTTATTTTTTCAATAATTATGAAATAAAAAATAAAAAAGTTATCAATGGCGTGACCCTCCCACGACCTCTAAAAAATTGTTCCGTCCGGAGGACACGGGTTCGAATCCTGCCTATTTCAATAAAGTTTATATATTGTTATATATATTATATATTTTAGAAATATTAACTTACTGAACTATATATATGTGTTGAGTATACTCAATATTATATTTTAATTTCAAACCTTTATTAGTTTTTTTTTGTTTAAATCCATTTGGATATCAGCATTCTATCAATCTCGCAGAGAAGAGAATTTATGGTAGTGGCTGCTATCTTTAAAACAAGTGCGTATTGTGTACTAGCCACTATTTCTCAATACCATCCCTATAACATGGCAGCGGTCTTTTAAGATTTGTTATCTTGGGAGGGTAAATAAGTCAAAGTCGGTAAATCTGCGGAAACTTAAGTAATGTTTTCGTTTTAGCCACCCATCGTATTTTCGGGGCAGAACAGCTTTCTAGTAAGAATAAAGGATTCATAATTCATTAAGAGATAAAATTTTGAATCGGTAGTATTATTTAATTTTTATTAGACAAATTTTAGCTTAACCTTTCACATTGTGTAATGAATTTGCACAAATAAAGATAACAATTTTAATGAAGCTTCCCGGTAGGCTTGATAACTAATATTCATATATTTTATAAAATAAACAAAATCACAAAAAGTATTATAAATACTGTAAATGTTAGATGATTAAAAATATAAGTAATTTCTATAGTATTAAAACCGAAATAATGATAAAATTATTATTAATAAAAACATTACTTATTTTTCTTTAGTCCATCATAGAACAGAATATTTTACAAGTTTCTGGATCTGAAAAGGAAAATAGAAATACTTTTAGAATCAATTTCTTATCTATTGTCTCGTCTTGTGTCTGTTTGTCTGTCAAGACTCTTTTTTGCAGGTAGGAGTGGAAATATGAAGTTGAAATTATAACTTATATTTTTTGGTCTCTTATCGCTGGAGCTCTATCTAAAAACATTTCTAAATAATCCAATAAAAGAATAAAGCCATTTACGCTATTATTTTAAGATACAAAGAATTAAAAATATATCGTGTCAATATATTTTTAATACTTAAATTACAATAGGAAGTTCTGTTGACCTAGAATTTAGCAATTTGTCCATCAGTGTGAAAAGTAAAGAAAAACTCTAAAATTGTTGGTCATATTACGTTTTTTTCTTATCGATTAATTATAAATTTTTATTAATTTAAACCCAAAGAGGAACATAATAACTATGAATGTTTTCTTTAAACTATATATTAATATTATTAAATATGTTTTTCAATAATTACACAAAAGTTTTAATATATGATCAATATTGGGCAATCACACGAAACAAATTATCTGATCATATGTTCCTTCCTGTTTGTTTTATATGTAATTAACCAATAAATACATACCACAACAGATCTCACACTTATTAAACTACCAAAACATTTGAATATTCTTTTGATTTTCGCTGACCTAATAAAGATTTCAGAGACAAACTAAATAATAATAGATTATAACTGAAAATACAAATTCCTTGTAATCGTATTATACAGTTCGATAGGACGTCGGGTTGGTCCTTTCATTCTAATATTCATATTTACTCAGAGAATTTCTAATATTATTCTCGTGAACCGTTACTGTTTGTCTAAGCAAGTCTTGAGTCTTTCCAAACAATAAAATATCAAGCTTTTCATTTATCTTCTTCCTATTGTATGTAAAAGGAAGAAGTTTTTTTTTTTGTTTATTTAAACAACCTAATAATCACTATTTGAATGTGCTATCCTATGCAAAAGTTATTTGCAACATAAATCTAAAAACATCATAAAGATACAAAGCTACAGACTTTCTACCCGCCTGCTTTATCTTTATCAAAAGCGACTATAATATCGGGTCGCCGGCAAGATTACCACCTATCGAGCAAAATCATGCCACAAAATGACCTAGTCGTGTTCCGGCATTTTTCGATGAAGTTGTATGTGGGAAATGGGTCTGAACGGCTAATTTGCGTTGGCGAAACGATTTGGCATAAAGTTGGTGTTTGTTCTATCAGGTGTCTAGTTGAGGAGGGTAGCCGAATCAAAAGCGACAGCTTTCCGCAGGCCGCCCACAGATAGTTGGGGCCCCAATTAGTGGGTCAGCCGCCCACGAAAGGTTGCCCCGCCAGCTGTGTGAAATCGCAGGGTGGCTCTATGGTGCTGATTAGCGACCAGATGAGGAGGCCCGATGGTGATACCTGGAGGGGTTCAAGCATCCCCGCAGTCTCCAGACTAACTTGCCAGTAACAAAAGGTCACCAATTTTGACGTCGGCTTTGATACGTATCGCCTCGTTCAACTACCATTTCCCATCCTATGCAATTGTATATTTTTTTATGAAAAGGTACAACAAAAAGCACAAGTTTCTACAGTGGTTGCACTCCTCCTCACTCAAAGTGTACCTTGTTTATATCAGGGGCTTGCACTCTAATCTCTTACCTGTCCACCACTGCCAGGAGACAAAGCAGCTTCACTTATTCCGCAATTGATCCGGACAGATATCGTGTAGAAATCACCTCCCCGTTGGGACCCTCCATTCACTGTCTGGTGAAATCTGTGTTTACATATTCCCCACCAGTTCTCGAACCACATGGTGTAAGTTGAGTATGGAAATACAAGTCCTCAGATTGGGTTGAGATGCGGCACTTTTTTGCGTCTTATCCCTGGCGGCAGGTCTGCTTCTCTTCTTTGAATACGTCGAGTTGCGCGGATGCTTCAACCGATGTGGTGCATCAGGCAATGAAGTATTTTATTTTTTTTGCTGTTGTACCCATCGGAGACAAAGCCCGCTCATGATTTAATGCTCATGGTCATTAAATGGTCATGCTGAAGATCAAAACATTCAACATACCTCATTTGGGCTGATGCTCGAAGTCACAAAACTTCGGAGGTAAGTTCAAAGAAGAGAGCCTTTAACCTAGTTGCCAAGTCCTATAAAAAGGTATTGCGGAAGCCTCGTCTCGATCGAATCGTTAAGAATGGCGAAAATCTCTCTGTCAGACTAACTGGCAGTCGAGCTTGCTGTTCTCTTGCCAAAGCGATCGAGTCGAACTTCTGCCAATCCTTACTGCGTGCTTTGCTGAAGCCGGGCAAATCTCTGGCCCAGACCGTGCAAGATAAAGTGAATGTATTTGCATCTTTATTTGCTGATAATTTGCATCTAGCCATTGGCACCGCTTTTCTAGCACATCATCCTCACCGCGGTATTTCGATGAATGAAATCCGTATCACGAATAAAGAGAACGTTGTGTCGTTTAGATGTAAACAAAGTCAGTAGTCTTAATGGAAGCTTGCCAACGTACAACCACAGCCCAAAAAAGGCAGCCGTGCCGATCCCTCCAATTAAAGACCGATTTCAACCACGTCATACTTTGCAAGATTATGGAGCGTGTATGAATCTCGCACCTTCTAGCACACCCAGAAGGTAACGATCTCGACAGTGACCTGTCAAATCGGCTTTCGCCGTAATAGGTCCTTCTAATGTGCGCGACACACATTTTAGGCGAGGCCACCGAGAAGAACGGAGAAGCGGTCACCTTCTCCTTGGACGTCTCGAGGGCATTTGACAGGGTCTGGCATGCGAGCCTTTTAAGTAAGTTTTCGGCGTACTGGTCTGATCGGCTGGGTAACGGACTTTCTGAGCCCGAGATCTCTCCAAATGGTTGTCGAAGGGTGTTCCTCGGAACCCTTGACAGTAAATGCAGGAGTTCTTCAGTAAATGCAGGAGTGCTCCGTTCTTTCTGCAACTTTTTTTCTGCTGCACATCAACGATCTGTTGAATCCCGGTATCTATGGGTATGCAGTAATCTGCATACCCATAGATACCGTGCATAGGTACATAGGTACAGCACAGTTATAGAAAGTTATAAGAAAGAGAAACAATGGTGGAACGTTTGAGTGACAAACTTCAGGCAGTCTCTGCATGGGTCAAATACCAATCATGTCAAATTCAAAGCCATCAAAATGAAAACGTGTTTTTTTACCGCCAAAAGGAGCCCTTTCATCTTGGCTCCTACTTTCCAGAATGTATCCTTAGAATACATTCACCTGCTTCAGTTTTTAGCTTAGAGATTTTCTCGAACCTCAACTTTGGTCGGTGCATTGAGTCCAGAGCAGGAGCAGTTGCAGTAAAGCTTGCTGTTCTTGCGAAGGTCCGGCAGTACTTTACAACGGGACAGCTTCTTGTTTTATACAAAGCACAGATCCGGTCGTGTGTGGAGTAATGTGGTCACATATTTGCTGGTGCCGCAGTCTCATCTTGCGGTTCTTGACTCAATTGAGAGGCGAGTGAAGAGGCTTATAGGCGATTCCGAATTGGTCAAAGCTGACCTCTAGAGCCTTGTAGACAGGCTTAGAATTGCTAGCCTCTCGGTATTCTGTAGGATACACTTTGGTGAGCATGCGCTGGAATTACATGACCTAATTCCCCCATCCCCATTCCATAGCCGGATGTTCCGAAGCACGGCAGGTTTACTCTTTCATATCTCGTACACTCTACTCGACTGGAAAGCTTGCCTGCGTCGGCATTTTCATCCGATTATAATGTTGGTGCCTTCAAGAGAAAAAAGGTTACTAAGTTAATGCGTCTTACCACTTATGACTAAATCTCTACTTCTCATAAAGTTAAAAATAGTCGAGCATTAACTTAGACAGAGTAAAAAAAAACCATAGCATTACTTTTTTTGTAATCCACAAAATTTTATTTTATGAATCTGGCGCATAAATACTGAATATCGTCCAGTAATTAGCAAAGTATAGAAAACTGAAACTCACCAAATTTGTAATTAATTTCGAATAGTAAATAACAAGTAATTAATTATTAACTTTTGCGACGAAACTTTGTATTTAATTTAATTCCTATATGTTATTAATAACCATTATATTTGATTTGTAATGAAAATATATTATAGCAGTAAATATTTTTTAATAAGACTTCTAACTTCTTCAAATTTCCAAACTCCAAATCGATATTCCATTATTATTGATCAATCAGCATCACATTCTTTCGGAAAATAAAATTTATACTATGTTACACTAGTGCTAGTGGTGCAAAAATAAATCTCGACGGAGCGTTATACTCGACTGAATAAATCTGGACAAATATATACTTATTACTGGACACAAAAGTTTAAAAACAAAGAACCAAGTACGAGACAAACGACAAATTCATTTTAGACAAATAAATCATGTTATAAAATTAAAATCAATCAATATAATAAAAACCTATTTTAGGATATTGTAATCAGAAAGATAACATAGAAAAAGAATTTGTTGTCGTATATCATTTCCATTGCTATGGTTGTAGAATAAATTGTTACTCATTCTTAAAGTAATATTATTTTTTCACAGCTAAATTGTACGTAAATTATGACACAGTTCCGGATTAAAAGCTCTATGATTAATAAATTTTCCCGCAAAACATCGCGTCGGCTATAACAAAACTGCAATGAAGATTGTCCCTCGAGGCTTATTTACATTTTAGTGTGTACTTAAGAAGAAAATATGACCTTTTTGGTTAATAATATTGTCTAATTATGCTAAAAATATACATATTTTTTTATATAAAAATGGAAATAAGGTGCTTATTTGACATAAAGAAATGTGACGCTAAGAGTTGGAATGTAATCAGTGATAACTAAATACCATGGAACTATATTATATCTAGCGGAATTCCAAAGACCAGAATCCAATAGAATATTTAATAAATTGAGTTATTGAAAAGTGCAGCACTCTCTGTATCACGATGAAGAACTATATTCAAACTAAAGCAATATTCAATTCAATCCTCTGTATAATAAACTTACATCAAATTTTACATTTATCTGCTGAGTGCTGACACGAATTGTCAATCAAAAGTCTTGTTATGGTCTTTCTGATAACTTTAAACAAAAAAAAATTTACAAAATAAATGCTTTTTATATTTGCCAGTTTATTATTAAAGATGATTTTCTTGTGATTCTCTAGTAAATCAATCAATCAAATTACATTAATGTTTCATTATTATATTTTGAACTTATTGTTAATAAGTTTTCTCAAACTATTGAATATATGTATATGTACGCTGTTCAAAACTGTTCGAAGCCGTAAAATTGTTCGCAATAGAAACCGCGTACAGCGAATACATAGTGTTGTTTAAACAACATACCCGACAAACTTCAACTTGGATATAACTTAGCGTGCGCTTTACTAAATAGCTTACAATTCTGCACTTAAAAGTTCTCTTTGTCAATGTTTGTTTCCTCAAAACGCTACTTTCAGAGAATTAATCATTCTGAGTCTTCATAAGTAATACAAGTTGAAAACTATTAGTTAGTTAGTTACAAGTTTAGTTTTGTAGCTATATAACTAATTTAATAATTATTCTATATATTATTTTTTATTTACCAGGTCAATTTTATTTGGTTAAATATATTGAATGATAAATACACAAATTGAATGTCATTGCAATAAAAACGTATTACATATGTCCAGTTTTCTTCTGTCTCATACACGCCCAAAACGCTTACAGAATATCCTTTAAATCCGTATCCGTAGATACGAAATAGACGTTGTCAGATGATATTTAAATTACATTGGTGAATAGAAATACTTTCAAAATTATATGTATATTTTCTATATAGTTTCATTTTTGTTTTCAAAATGATAATTTTATTTTTTTTAATAGATATATTTAAGATAATTTATTTAAATACTTGAATAGTGTATTATGTTATTCAGGATTACGAAAACGTAGTGCGTCCATACTTTTATTCTACACCGTTACTGTCTCCATAAACATGAGCTAACGCTTAAAAGGGCATAAAAGCTTCCTTTGCTAAAATATCTTCCTTAATTTACATTTTAATAGGAAAAAGTAACAATCCTGGAAAAATAAGTTTACACAAAAATTAAAAGATATTTTTCTTCAAAAAAATGTAACCTTCAACATCAGACAAAGTAAATACTTTATTTTAACTGATTGCTTTAGTTTAAAGAATATTCACAATTATTAAAAATTAGTAAAAAGTACAAGAATATTTATTTCACTGTTATAAGAAAATAATTTTAAGGAGGACAATATGAAATTCATATGTAATATTGTATATTTATGGAGAAAAAAACCTTATACACAATGGAATGCGAAAATGGAAATTCTAGGTATAATTAGGACCTGATCGGTGATTTTGTATTAATTTTAGTATAATCGTTGACCCGCAAGCGAAGCAGTGACTGCCAGTGCCTGGATAAATATATCTAATTAGAAAATAAAAATAATTTATAAATTCCAATACCAGAATGTCGATAAGTTTTCCATACAATTACAGTAAAATATTACTTTACTTTTTTATTTAAAAAAGGTAGCATAAAACACAAGTAATAAAAGTACAACAGATTATTTTTCTGTTTTATGAGATATGACTGCAGCAGAGACACGTCTTCCTTAACATAGTCACTTATAGACCTCACATAAATTGAATCAAAGCTTAAGAAAAAGTGTTTTACTAGCTTTACTTCTAAACACAGCTGAAATTAAATAAAGGTTATTCTATCTGATATTCTCGTACAGTCCGGGGTAAAATAGACTTAAACAGGCATTTAATCAATAATATTACTTCATACAATGACACTCTTTCAGTTTTGCTATTTATCCCCAGAAGTTGCATAGTAGTAATCACATATTGGCATGTTCTGTAAAAATATGATATTTTTTTAAACATATCACAGGATTTATATTTGATTGACAACCATATTGTTAGAAAATTAAAAATTAACGCACATGAATAGTAGACTAAAGTAAATAAAATTATAAATATACATCAAAATAATAACACATTAATGTATTAACATAATACACACATCACATCATTAAAATATTAACATAATACACAATCAATATTAAGTAAACTAAACAATACAAATCAAAATAAATATAGTGATAATAATTAAATGAGTATAAATTAAATATAGTACTAAACATGATAACGTTACACATAAGTCATCTCAGTTGTTTTTTTCATAAACTCTTTTAAATTTCTTTTAAACATTGATAAAGTTTTAGGTTTAAAATTTAATGATAGGCAGCGCATTTCATAATGTTGTTCCATGGTTTGTGATCCTTAACAAGTGTTATAAACACAACATTCCTGTGTTTATAAAAAAATTATGAACTGGCATTTGAATAATCAAAAATTGAAGTAATTACTCATCAAACGGAATCTCAAGAAACTTAAACCTCTCTTTCAGGAATTGCGATGTTTTCAGGTGAAATAATATACAGTATAGAAGAGAAAGAACGGTTAAATCCCGGCGGTGGCGAATTGGAAGCCACTTCAGTTTTTGACGAGGTTTAGAAATGTGATTATATTTTCGTGAGCCAAATACGAACAGTATAGCAATATTTTGGAGTGACTCAATTTTATTAAGTTGGTCCACACTTAAATTGAAGTAGCTTGCATCGATATAATCGAGAATATAAAGAAGATAGTTTGCTAATATAATCTTGTTAGAAGTCGAAAGAAAATTGCTACAAAGTTCTGCAATGTGATTAGTCAAAAACAATGTCTATATTCATAACATGTTTTTCATAGATATTTATTTTTTATAAATTATAATAAGTTGTTGCATAGCATTTCATTTTATTAGTTCTTAGTTTTAATCTGTATTTATTTACTAAATACATATAAAGACTGATTATTTCAATTTAAAATACAATATTGACGAGAACATGTAAATTTATAAAAAAAAAAACAAACTACATGTGTAACTTAGTTATTATTAAATACATATACCAATAACCTTAAGCCGTCTATACAGTTCAATAACTGCCAGTCCCAAAATATCAATATAATAATCAGATCTCGATCCAGATTAAAGCTGTCAAAGCAAACTCAACGAAACAAAACTAATCTTTAATAAAAGTTGGTTATTTATGAAACGCTTTTAGAAAAATAAATATAAGCAAATCAGAAAATAAATTAAAATGCAATGAAAAATATAAATGAATGACGGATGAAACATGTGTAGTTGAAAATACTATTAAATCACGTAACAAATTGGTCGTCAAGCTGAGCAATGAAATATTAAAATTGGAATCAATGGCTTATCTTTTTGGATGATTTTTAATTAAAAGACAGAAAAGTAACCATATTTTTGAATTGCAGTGCCCTTATTGAAGATGAATAATTTAACAATTTAATGTAAGTATGTCAACGGGTTAAAAATTTAATTGATCTTGTTTTCTAAGGTTTTCACGAGTACTACACATTAAAATAAAACTATTTTTACGGAATTAACTCGCGTATATTGAATTAAATTTTAAATTTACATTTCAAATCTAACCCGACGTTTTGAATGTCAGGTGACAGACACCTCCATCTCGTCTTACCGTGAATACGATTGCTGCAAAGTATTCGAAACGTCAAATTAGATTTAAAATTTAAATTTAAAATTTAATTTATTGTTCGCGAGTTAAATCCGTAATTATTAATTATTTATTTTAATTGATCTTGTATTGAATTTATTTTCGTTACACACTTTTATGATTATTCTCATTGTCAAATGTAGGTCAAGCTTAATAAAAGGAAACTCACTATTTCCGTTATATTATTTTCATTGTATTCCAGTTGCAACTGCTAAGCTTCAATTTGAATGGTATAATTGTCTTTTGAGCATCCAATACATTATCTGGCAATATTTCACCAGTGAATGATATAAACCTACGATATTGGTTTCAAATTGCAGATGCTCATGGTATGCGCTCCTATTACTGAGCGCTTGCTATTGTCAGTGATATTGAATGTGAGTGAACAGATGGATGTACTGCTTTATCACTAGTAAATACATTTAGTTCACATAATATTTGCTTTTGTTATTACACCTACGCTATCTTTATTATTATTGATTAGTAGGTATCTAGCAAGTAAATAATCTTTTATTATAATATCCAATTTAGGTATGTAAAGAAGATAAGGATTATTACATTTTTTTCTTAAGTTGTGCCCAAAATTACTTATGTGAAATTTAAGATTACGTTAGAAATATCATTCACAAGACATTTTATCCCAATCCCGGGGGTTGCTAAAGGACGAAATTTCATTACAAAAATGGTTTTTCCTAGTAAACGATATACGTGTTATACATGCTTGAAATATAGTTGCTATTTATTCTAAAGCCGGCATATTCTTATCTAGAAAAATCTTATCATAGTAATTATATTTACATATGTTTGTATTTCAAATATAAACAATGTCATGAAAATGGCAAATTAACATTTTATAAATATTTCTGGCTAAAAATAAAGAATTAAACTTTATATATTTTTAAGTTATAAGTATAAGAATGGTCACAGGACAGCAATTCACTTTTTTTATTGGTATGTCATTTACTACGACGCTGTTGGGATTTTGAGGTTGCTTCACGCCTCACTTCTCTGGAGGCCGGCTCGTGCCCAGATTTTTGATATATATTTTTGGTAAAGCCGACATGCACCTGAGTCCGCCTGCTCGCCAGAGAGCTGCATAAATGGGTATCTGGCGATTGTAAATGTACTAGGAATATAACATATAACCTCAAAATAAATACAAAAATATTGGCAGCATTGCTTATTTTATAATTAAATGAAGCAATTGTAAATAAGAATACAATTGCTTAAATTGTTTTTGCTAATTAAATTGCAGTCAGAAATTATACAAAAACATTGTTCATTTCTAAATGATTTTAGAATCTCTGGCTTTTTTGATGTGAAAATAGAAAATGTATACGAATGTTTTTTCTTAATATGATAGTATAGAAATGTATAAAACAATAAATCGTAAGCGAACAGAAAATATGAATGTATATAACAGTTGGATTATAACAATAATATAATGTGATAGAATAACATAATAAAATTGTCTAAAATATCCAAGCCCACTTAAATCGTAAAACTCTGAGTCCATATTTTACAGTTGACGCAAAAATAGCCCGGCGCTTTTATTTTCAAATCGACCATAAAGCCGGGCGTGTACGTGACGACTCTTTTATATTTTTATATTTTCTTTACAAGCCGTAGTGACTTAATTAAAATAATGATCATCTGTATTATAGACATATGTTGTAAGTCATATGAACAAAGGAAGATTTAGATATAATTAAACCTTTCTTTTTCATTCATATTCATTATTATTTGGCAGTAATATATAAGTATTTATTAATCATTATATAAATAAGTACGAACTCTTCACCTTATTCGTATTATCTTATGGAAAAATAGTTAGCAAAACCTGATCATTAATTAAATCCATAATAATTTATTTAATATTTATAATCGTCGCTTATGATAAATTAATAACACATAAATGTCTTTTTGTTTCAAATGTATATTAGAACGTTGAAAGAACAACAGTCTCTCTGGTACATATTTAAATTTTAAACAATCTGTTATTTGATATAATTTGTTGCCAGTAAAGTCATTTACTATTTTATCTTGACTGTACTCTATTTTTATAATATAAGTTTTCCCTTTAAGATTGAAGTATTTTCATATTTTATTCTTATCATTATTAAGAACCTTCGAATCTTAGAAGAACAAAGATTTCAATATTAGAACCTTTTAGAACTCTACAAGTACAGCCTGTTCGTGAGTGTTATGCTCATAAGTGTATTTAAAGTAAAAAATCTTTGATCCTAACTTTATATAAGACTATATTCTCATTAATTACATTTTAATGTACCAAATTATTTGCAATAATCATGCTATACTATGCGAAATTTAATTTGGTTTTGTTTTTATAAATATTGCGGGTAAAAATATTAAAAATAAATTAAGTTCAGATAGTCTTTTTTGTTTTTTACTCACATCAAATTTAAAGTTAAAACAGTATTAGGCAATTAAATATGAATAAAGTAATTTCCTTCAGCATGTCTTAAAATAAGGTAGGTAGTTAATAATATAACAAACAATACGTTTAAGTACGAATAAGTGTCAAGTATGAATAAGGCCTATGATTATTCTATATAAATTAATTTATGTCTAAGATATAATTTAATGATCTAAGTATATATGCGAGGTGGCAACTATTCTAATTTCAAGTGCTGAAATTATTGTGACAAATAAAACAACGGAGAAAAAATAAATTCAGAACAAAACTAGTTTGGTTTTATTTCCATATTCATTTGCTTTTTCTAACAATGCAACGCAGTAATTTACATACATAATGCTTTAGCTCCAGCATTTAACTCTCGAGAGATTAAAACTGTGTTTATGTTGACGAAACTTGAAATAATATGCATAGTACTTCTGCCTTTTTTTAAAGAAGAAAATAATTATAATGACAATTTATACAGTACATATATTTTATTGTAGCATATATAAAGAAAATGAGCTGTTAGCAAACAATATATAATTTCAGATCATAATACGCAACTTTTCTTATAGTATATTAATAACATAAATGCTTATTTTGCAAATCTTTTCAAAAGTAATGCTTCAAGTTATACCAGCGTTGGAGCCTTATATTTAAATGAAGGTATTGTGACTTTGGAATACAAATTTGTGATTACAAACATCCGCTTGACTTTGCAGCTTTATTTTATAAAGCGACCTTCACAATTGCAAACGAAGGGAATTATTTTCGCTGAAGAGGCGTCCTAGTTGTTATGAAATATGAAAGCATTTTGCGCCTACATTTCTTGAAATTCTGTGTTTTGGAAGAAATTTTAAAATATTGGTTGTAATTTAATATTTCTAAAAATAATGAATATTTTTATAGTACTTAAGGAATAACATAGCCTAATAATATGATACAATATCAGTATTAGGTATATAATATCATTATTATTATAATAAGAATAACTAAAAATAGCTTTAAATAGGAAAAATATAAAAATATTCACCAACATTGAAAATAAATATTTCTAAATACGTTCCATTGCGTATTAATAAACAAGACTATAAAAAAGGGACAGAGATATTGTCTTAAAAAAATAACCTAACTTTGTAAATAGCTTTTAATAAAAAAACAGACTATAAACAAGTATTCCCTATAGGCAGCAAGTAAGAAATATTGTATTTCTGTAAAGAATTTAAGAAGTTCTTGCCTGGAATTTTAAACATTTTCCCTCTGTGGATTCATAGAATTATTTCCTTTGAATTATATTAAATTTATCTTTTTAAATTTGTAATTTTGTTAAGGTAGACAGGTAATATATATTTTTTTCATTTAATAATATTATCGTATCAATTATGTCGCAAAACTGCTTTTGTTATTTACATAAAGCAAATTAAAAAGTATTGAAAATATAAAGTACTGGAAATATATTTACCGCCCCGTTGCAATTGGTCGAGTGGTTAGCGCAGACGCCTCACGTATAGTGCCTCAATGGGCCTCGGGTTCGATACCCGACAGGGCCAGGCATTTTTGTGATGAGCATAGATGTCTGTATTTCTGGGTTTGGTCGTTTATAAAATATAATCTCAGTATTTATAATGTATATTTTTTATGGGTTTGTATCGTTGTCTAAAATACTTAACACAAGCAAATAATTTGCTTACTTAGGGGTTAGATCAATGTGTGTAATTTGTTCTGTGATCATATTATTATGAATTGTATTATTTTATTATTATAATAAGGTGGTTTGAAGACTCTTTGTAGATATTTCACTATAGGTTCATATACTGCTTACAATCAGGTAAACTTTAGCTTGCAACATTTATAAAATAAATTACATTTTTTTTTTTAAGTTCTTCTTACGTAGCGAAAAGGTTATTCATTAAGATTGAGATTCATAAGCTGCGTCAAGAATAACCGCTACATTAATTATTAGCCCACAGTTTGGATGCATTCATTCGTTTTGTACATTACACTTCTTGTTTACTCAGTTGGCAGAAACTTTAGCTTTGATTTCCCTCGACGAAAGAAGCATTTGTCACAGTCTATTAGGTTGTTTCTGAAGCTTAGAGAGAAAATGAAAATAAATGTAAAAGATATAATATAGACTGTAGGTATATTTTTATGAATCTTTATATAATTTACTTTCCTTCAAAGTCAATTCCAACCAAATCAATCTTACTCTTGCATGTGCCATTCACACTATGCAAGAGTAGATAAGTTCGAGTTGTCTTCTTAAATTGTGTACTCGATTACAATAAGGTATACTTGACTCTTGTTTTACTCATCTTGAAACTTAAGTTTCAATTCCTGCACGTTATTAAAGATGATTACTATTTTCAGCAAAAAAAAAATTCTATAAAATATTATTATATATAAATTTGAAAAGAATATAATTGCTATTATATGATAGTATAAGTAGGTGGTGAAAAGAAAACATTATTTCTGGAATAATTTTAATAGCGTGGGCTCAGAAATAGAATCATTAATCGCTGTCTCACCGCTCATGATTTATGAGTAAGGATATAGGCATTACTAGGGTAGTGGATGCCCATTTTGTTATTAGTTTTAGCTTTGTTTATATATTATATAAACATAAATAGTTAGTATGTATATAAAAGTGTTTATATATTGACCAATCGCTCCTTTGGTCGAGTGGTTAGCGCAGACGGCTAACGTATAGCGACGCAATGGGGCTCGGGTTCGATACCCGACAGGGATAGACATGTATGTGATGAGCATAAATGTCTGTATTTCTGGGTTTGGTCGTTTATTAAATATATTCGCAGTATTTATTATGTGTATTTTTAAGTTTTTGTATCGTTGTTTAATACCCTTAACACAAGCAAATAATTTGCTTACTTAGGGGTTAGATCAATGTGTTTAAATAAATAATATTTTATAAAAAAAAATGAAAACAAATTATTAAGTATTTCTTGTATGCTTAGTCTGGCTAGTCTTAAATACTATTACAATTAGAAAATATATATAATATAATAATGGATATGAATTTGAAATGTATTATTCTTATACGAAAATTCATCGTGTTTTCTTATTTTGGCGCGAATCGGTATTAAATAATTTTGTGATATAAAAATTAAGTGGGTAATAAAAAGGACCGAATCGCTGTGATAGCATTACACAAAGTAGGTATGGAGCCAAAAGCAGTTTTTAAAACATTTCATCCGTTTGTATTAGTCGAACTTTTAAAACGGTAATTATGTTTAGAACAGCTGTGTTATATATTGAGAAAGCAATTTTCAAAAAGCTGTATTTCAAGAAAATCAATTTTATATCAGGAAATTAAAAAAGCTCTAACTGTACACGTAATTTAAAAGGTAGATTAGGATTTGCAGCTTCCAAAAAAAGCACTGGTCATTAATTGATGGATAAGGGTAGTTACAGCAAGACAAAATTAATGACGATATAACAATTACTATTCAGCTTTAAACAAACATAATGAAAAAGTTTACGCTAAAAACCGTAAAGAAGTCACATCATGTTTTAAAACTGAAGACTAGTTGGCAACCAATACCGGTCTTAATGCGCTAAATTCTGATTTATGGTCAGTTTTAGAGAGATGAACATGATAATTTAGAGACCCTAACCCGGGCCTAAGAGAAATCCAAAGATTGGCACTCAATAATTTTACTCAATTGACCTCATTGTTTCAAGTTTATTAAAGCCAATGAAGATCATTTTGAAAAAAAAAAGCTTCATGTATCTTTTGCATAATGTATATAATTTTATATTATGTAATTTATGATCTTACACAAAAAACAGTAATAAATGTTTTAAGCCGTAAAAAATATAAGATTATTTTTCTTATTAGCATTATGGCAAGACTGGTATAGCCATTTCTAATAAAAATAAATATAAAAGCAAGGCTATGATTATTTTAACTTCTAATCATTAATCTAATAGTAACATATTATGTTTGCCTTTAGACAGTATATAAGTGACTAACATAACCGTAATAACATACCTATCATTGTGTTTAACATCCTTGATACACTAATTCCGTGACCAAGGTTGATGATATTTACTCAAAAAAGCAGGAAGCAGTAAAAAGTATTCAATTTTTTTAATTTACAGATCAGATGTCTCGTTTAAGCACATCTAATATGCAAGCAAAGGAATTGATAAAACTAATAATATTGTGATCAACCTTTAAAATATACTAATGTAATAATGTATTTTGATTTTAATTGTTATTTTTAACAAAGTTTACTTTTTCTTTATATAACACAATTACTATTTTTTTCATCTTCTTTGAATGTAGGTAACGTTTTTTAAGTGCCATAATTCTTACTAGAATCAGGGCGCTATAGGTCAATTGGTTGTTAACAACCTTTATATCTTTTTCCGTGTACTCCAGTCACTCCCTTTGTGTTCGTATGCACGCTGAGCAAAAGAATATGAGCACTTAGTAGTAATTGCTCACTGCTTGAAATGCACTACTGTTCGTCGTGTATTATAGATTTATTATTATTTACAAGATTGTTGGTATAAAATAGAGATATGTTTGTTAAATGTACTATATTTATATGTAATTAAATTTCGCTACTAAGTCATAATAGGTAAACACCTATTAAACTCTAACCTTTTGACCAAATGTAAAAAAAAAAACAGTTTTATGCTTTAAGTTTTTTATGTACGAATTTTGTTTGGAAAAATATTTTATATCTAAATATGATTCAACTAAATATATAATGAAATTACTTCATACTATTTTATTCTATATTTAATACGGAGCACGTACTTTATAAGAAAATATAAAAATTTGCATGGCTTTAAACATCCAGAAAGACGATTCTGGGAGATCATACTTAGATCATATTGGAAACTAGTTTTCATGGTTTAAAAATAGAGTATACACACACATTTCCAATATGCCTGTATTAAAATGTTATTAAATGTAAAAGAAGCAAAAGCGATGGATTTCGACCTTAGCTTCCACTATTTTTACAGTGTCTATTAAAACCAGTGGGAGACTATATTTATTGTTTAATAAACTACACCGATAAGAAAACCGTTCTTAGCGAATTTATTTACAGTTTCAATGAGTTACTCTATATTTATTACTAATAAAGTATTCTAAGATATATTATAAAGTAAATTTTATTTAGTCGTAATACTTAATTGCAAAATAAAAAATGCTAATTGGCATGTATGTGTGTGTGTGCTTAGGTTGTAAATATCCAAATATTTAATTATAGATGGAAATATTAACAACTGTACGGTAGATCGAAGGTGTCTATACTACTCACCACAAATAAGTAAATCCCGATTTGAGCATTAATATTTCAGGTGCTGTAATAGCACAGCTGAATAAACTGTCCAATGATACGAAATATAGAAAATAAATTTCCAGGTGTATTTCTTATCGTCATGAGCTAAGCGCACATCTTACAAACACAACACTACACTTTGTTATCCAAATGTATAGATGTTAGTTAAAAATATCAGTGGTAACAAATTACTTGCTGTCCAGTTGTTTAAAACATATTCTTCTTCTCTAGGGTTTCCATTATTCTTACTACACAATTTTTCGTTGTGTAGAAAAACAATATAATAAAATAAATTCTTTGTTTTTTTTTAATTTCTTCTCTAAAATCAGTGCAAGAACGATTATTATATATAACGATTGAAAAAAACTCCTAAATAAGAAAAATTACAATAAGTGTAAAATTTTTATGTTTATTATAATAAGAGCTTGTGGGGCAAAATTAATTACAGTAAAAGAAGCAATAGTGGAAGACAGACGTCTGCTTTCATTCATCTGTTTAAGAATGATGAGATCATAACCAAAAACACATAAAAATACAAGTCCACAATGACAGTTTTTAAACTTATAACATTTTAATTTTTTTGATCTTGGGATAAGCAAAATTTGTGAATTCAATGTTCTTTTTTTAATATACTTTATATTCGAATAGTAGAAGAAATCAATAAATGTCTTTATAGACCTCGAGGGCATTATCGTGGTGGATCTGGTAGTGAACTGATTTGGATTTGAGTCCCATGCTCGTTGTTGAGCACTTCTGGCAAGTATTTGGTAGAATACCACTTTGCATCGATACTGCTTTGGTTTCTTAAGTTAAACTAAATGAATATCTTGTGAAGGAGAAAAATTGGCAAGCAATTGCCGATTATTCCACCGCTGCTCGTGATTTTCTTTATGAATTCGTTGGTTCGTTTTGATTTATAATTATATTTACTTGGCCTTGTTATGTTGAGTGTCCTTGTATTATTTTGATCTGATCTTTTATTGATCTGATATTTTATCTGATAAGGTTTTGTTTTATAATTTTTTTTCATCTGTAGCGCATTCTCAATAACAACGACCACTCCCATTTTTGTCCTTCAACTTTAAGCGATCATACTTAAATTTGTTATAACTGCGATACATAGTACCTTTAAAAAGTGCCTTACCCCTCCGAAAGTCGAAGTCAATTATACTTTTCATTAGATTACAAGTAAGAATTGATGTCATCAAAAAATGTTTTCAATGTAGATCCGTTTTTCAATGAAACACAAATTTTATATATTTTTTTACTTTTCAATTATCTTATTTTCAAAATAATTTATAACTCGCTGGCAGTCCAGTCGTAGTACATTCAGTCACAAAACTTTCTGAATGTACTACGTATTCAGTACACCATGCAGAGCTCAACAAAATATATATTTATCACCTTTGTTTTCGTGTTTTTTCGGCTTACGTGTTTGTTTGTTTAAGCACCACATACTCCACTCGATATATTGAAATTGTATCTAGTATAGTTATGTTTTATTTCCCCCAGGAATATTGGATACTTTTACTTATAGTATAACATTGATTTAGGGGATAATTATAAAGTAATTGGATAAATATTTTATTATTACTTGAGTCGGTAAATGAAAAGCCAGTTCCACCTTTGAAGTCACTAGCAGAGCTAACTTAAAATTATAATATGTTGCTTATTACAATGCAATTATTATATTTTATGGTTTGATTATATATTTGAAATCCAAAATACTTTAGAATAACAAAAAAATATTATTAAACTTATAAAAGTTTAATAATATTTTTTGTTATTGTGCACTTGCACTTGTATTTAAAATTTATACCTTTATAGCATAATGGTCATTGTATTTTTAAAACCTAATTTCGCCCATCGAGATTTCAAGTATATCTCTGACAACAGTACCAGGAAACTTCACAGATTAGAATCTTTGTAGGACTTAGTAAGAACTTCTTGGAAACTCTGGCGGTTTGCCAGTTTGAAACATGCAAACAGATCTTGTGATTGCGATTTAGCAATTTTACATTGAACACGTGGCAAAAATAAATTAATAATAAAAATAAGGTATCGCTAAATAAATGTTATGTTATGTTAAAAATGATGACTGTAATTTAAAATGAGATTGTATCAGGCTTTAATATAACAGTGCAAATTCGCTTCATATAATAAAAATCAACCAACCGTAACGCTCGCATCATGTGTTATTGCTTGTTTCCGTCAGGCTTTTATTTCATGATGAATCACATCAGCCTTGATAACATTTAGATTACTTATTTTATTTTATGAAAATTAATTATTTAGATTTTATGAAAATTTATGACAACATTTTTGTCAAACTAAGGGCTATTCATTTAAACATGAGCTATTCATTTTTTTTTTATTTTATTGATTTATGATAAAAAAAATAAACGAATATATTTCTTGCAAAGGGTTAGATGAAGTTTAAAGTACATACTGAACAACTAAACAGCGTTTTAAAACTTTCTAATAACTTAGAATATACTATATTTTTGTATAGTTAAGTCTTCTCTCTAGAGGAAGAAGTTTGAACGAACATATTATTATCAGCGTAAGCTCGAGGGAAATCCCTTATGTTTTTCTTCGTCTATTTATAGCATATACATTTGAGTATATTTAAGAAATACATAGGTTTTTTTTTTTTTATTCTAAAACAGACTTCTCATTGAACGCACTTTTCATTGAAACTGTACATACACTCCAGATTTAAAACCTTATTAAAAATATATATATTTTGAAGTTATATAATATGATTTATATATTTTTTAATAATCTCCCTTAATTTTAACCACAGCTATAATTTTATGTGAAACCAAGCAGTAAGGGGTGAAATTAAACAATTTAGTTTAAACGAGTTATGGGCAATTATGACAACTGTCTTTCGTATTTTGAAAACTCAATTTCTGCTTCCTTCTTACTTGGTATAAATTTATTTTGAAACTCGTTATAATATTTTGATACAATTCCCGGCCAAAAATAAATGTGATGCTTCAGAGAAAATCCGAATACAATTCTCTTCTTTGCATACTAAGAGGCTCTAAATTTTTGCATACTATTCCAATCGTGTCCATCTATTGTCTCAAAATAAATTGGAATCAGGTTTTATATCTTTGCAAGTGTCCTGTGAACATTTGATTTGTATTTCTAGAAGTTATCTAACCGTAGTTATAACAGGGTAATACAAAAATTATAAATGTTATATTATAATTTTATATAACATTTTATCTTTTTAATATTTATATACTATAAATCATGTAAATTTATATAAATTATTACATATTTCAATATATAATATAATTAAACAGAATACATAGATATAATTATATAATTAAATACTAAAATAATTCGAAACTTTTCAAATGTAAAATACGACATTTATGCAAAGTTCTTTTACTAGGTATAATATTAAAAAAAATCATAATAATTTATAAATCCATTAAATAAACTGAAAGATATTAAGAAATAAAATTAATAAATCTTATATAAAAATGTCTCTTGCGTTTTGTAGCTTTAACCATTTAAATAGCTGCGGTGTGCAAAAAGAAAAACCGATATGTAACAGATCGGTACTTATCTGCATACTGTGTAATCCGGCACAAGTTTTATGAAAATGTTTTTCTTAGTCGCCATTTTTGTAATTTTTAGTAGTTATTTTTTAAAATAACTAAATAATATCAGGATTTTTAAAAATATGAACATATTATTATATCAAAATTTATTCATTGTTCTAAATTCCCTGATATTGCTAGAATATATGTTTTCATACTTGCTGTTAGAAATATTATGTTAAAAATAATTGAATGATATAAATTAGGTACTCTGTATAATTATTAATTATTTTGTTTTCTATAGCTAACAAGAGTATCGTCAAAAAAATAATTAACGATATTTTTTTTACAATAAGCCCCTGAGTTTGTTTATGTTTTCAAATTGCTTTAATATTTCACGGACGTGTCTGAAGTACTGCGTAATGAAGCTTCTATTTTGCTTAAAATTTCAATATTACTCTTATTCGTTTATTTTTATACAGTTTTTAATATGTTTATATTAAACGAAATAAATTATGAAAATAGAATTATATTATAACTAATATTTATAAATGAATGTGTTAATATATATGATAGATTTTTATTATTATATATTGTAATAATTTTTATTATTATTTTGATGACTGAATGGCGCAGTGGTCGGAACTGTAATTACTTTGCCATTGGTAGTGGGTTTGACTTTCATAAAAATATTTCTAAAAATAATCACTTGGGTTTGAGTGTTTTTATGTGTAGAATATTTATGTTTGTACATATTAAATAGTTAACGTATGTTTCAGTATTGTACCCATTATACAAGATTTGTTTAGTTTGGGGCTTGACTGTGTTTGTTTAAAGTCTGTTTGTATTTATTTATTTACTTAAGACTTTCAAAATATATATAATATGATATTCATTACATTCCAAATTTGTTTCAATAGGGAATAAAACAGATAAAATAAGATCAAGAACTACCTTGATATTTACAAGCTTCGTTTAAGTTACCACCGAGAGACCGCTATACAATAACTACGATAAATTGTAGACGCTCAGCTCAAAGAAAGATTTAAGATAATGGTCGTATGAAAGTTTTGGGACGGTGTTTTGTAATAAATAACTATTGTGCTTTCCAGTTTTCAAGTACTGATAATCCTTGTTCTACTTAGTTAGGTATTATCTGACGGCATTATTTACATCTGCAATTTTGTTGAAGAACAAAAAATTAAAACAAAATTTCTTTAATTTATCTATATTGAAATAAATACTAAATACAAATATATTTCAATAGAATAGAAATAACAGACTTGCTATTATTATTGATTTCTAAAACAGTTTCCATGATAAAGTATATTTTTTATAAGATAAAATACATTAACTATAATAATCCAAGAAAGCATATGCATCTCCCACAAGTGGGCAGAGACTTCCTTTCTACATGTGTTATAGGTGCGGCATTGGCAGGTAGCATCGAGAACAGGTATTATTTTCGCCATATAAAGTATTTTGATATAGATAACAAAACATAACATTTTATAAAAACTCGTCCAACAGTATTGTTGTACACTAAATGTTTTTTGTTATTAATAATAAAATAACTATATTATGCTAACTTCAATGATAGATCAATATTACATATAATTATCTCAAAATCCATTTAGTATTATTGTATAATGAACAAATAAGTAAATTGACTAGCTGGTAAAATTCTTAAAAACTATGTTTTTAAGTTTTGTGTTACGCAATAATTTGTTTTTCTAAGATTTTTTTAAATTATCTTATTATATTTTATTATTTTTATGAACAGATAATGGTTGTTATTATTTGCTGAATATATTAATTTAAATGCTTATGCTATAAACCTAATAACATGTAAAGTGTACATGTAAGATTCTTTGATCGTAAGGAGTCAAGTAAAATATTAGTATCATCCGATTTCTCATGAAATCGCTATTGAAAAGAAGTATGATTCAAATAGAGCGAAATATATTGTGATCTCTGAGAAAATATAATATACATAATGCATGGTTTACAAGGGTACTCAGCATTTCCCGCCACCGTTCGGATTATTACTGGATTTTTTCTAATATGGAAGAGTGCCAATATGTTAACACATGTTGCGCCTCATAGTCAAAACCTCTTTCCTTCCTAGTCATATTATTTCACGGCTCTTGCAAAAGAAAACAGGAACATCTGTAGGTATTAGGTATATGTATGCAATTGGAACCGCAAAACTCAAAGAAGTTATTTAATGTCTACAAAGTCGTCTTATTTATTTATTTTTTTCTACTGAGAATTCTGTGTTAAGTCCGTGGCTATCTGTTAATTGGGTGAAACCAAACTTTTTACTTATAAATTTAATTTTGTTAAGAATTGATCGTCATAAAATAAGGTGTAAACGTAGGAGAAAAAATAATTTATTATAGATAAGAGTCTGAGTACATAAATGTATTCAGGAATGTTGTATCTATTATTTTCTTTAAGAGTCAGTTTATTTAGAAGAGAAAATAACTTTCTTACGCATAATAAATTAAATCATTCCTGTGAAGTTGATTATTAATACAGCCAGATCATGTAAATGCGTATCAATACGATTAATTACATTTAAAAAGTTAGAAAAAGCTGCTCTATTTCTGCGTTCTAAAATTACCTCCAATTTAAACCTGAAGTATTTGATAATACTATTTATGTATTTTGTAGTTATAAGAATTTTGCAGTCATAACTAAATATATATATATTTTATAAAATTATTATTATAATATTAATAATAATATTATTAAAAAATATGTATAATTTTCATGGGATTTTGCACAACTATAACTACAATAACATAATAAGAATTTATGTTTGTTTCTGCATAGTATTTTTTACTTCAGTTAAGCATGTTGAAACTGTAATTTTCTATTTAATATTTCGATTTTATTGTGCTTCATCGCCTACAATTCCATTCCTACAGACTGGATGCAATGACTTTACTCCTTTTTTCTTCTTTGAATGTAAAGAAATGAAAAAACAAACAAAACAAATGAACATACAATTAAAAGTATCTATCTACAAAGATTTTGCAGAATTTTACATTACCTTTAGAAAGTATCTCCAGGGAATCATCATGAGTCACGAGCCGCCTGACTTCGCTACAAACTAGACGCAATATATGTCAGATGTTTTTATAAAGTACTAGCTGTGCCTGCGACTTCGTACGCGTAGATTTGATTTTCAGATTTGATTTGATTTGACAGATTTGATTTTCATACAGAATACCTTATATAAGCAAGAGAACCTCAAAAACTATGTTTTTTTTATTTTGCCTGTTCGTCTGTATGTTTGTGCACGCTAATCTCAGAAACGGATTCACCGATTTGAATGCAGTTTTCGGAAGCACATTGTCATGGGATTCATTCTATATTTTGTTTTTTTTTTACAATCGGTTAACAAACAAAGAAGTTAATAATCTCTTATGATCGTACCATTTCTGCTTACCAGTTTGAAGGTTAATATTTTTTACATACATTGGTAAGTACAAGGGCTACGTTTTATCAAAATCGAAATCTACGCGTACGGATTCGCAGGCACAGCTAGTATAGAATAAGATTTGCATGGTACCTATTACGTGATTGACATAAATTGACATAACTTTTTTATTTCTTACCCGATTTAGATGAAATAAAGACTCAATGTTAAGTGAATACTATGATTATATATTCCTGAAAACTGCAATCAAATTGGTTCGACTGTTTCTGAGATAAGCGTGCACATATATACAGACATACAGACTTACAGACATTCTGAGAAACTATTGTTTAGGGTTCTCTATCTGTTTTAAAGGCACCATATGATGCTTTTTTTAAATATTTTCCATATACAAAAAGGGATCAGTGACAATTTTGTTATATGTATAGGTTATTCTTGCCCTAAATGAAAAAAAAATACTCAAATAATTTGCATAATATATTACTACTTACCTTTTTTCCATATGAAATTGATTTGGGTTAAAAATATACTTTTGTCTGAAGTAACATTTCGATTTGATTTTTATGAAGTGTTTTTGATCATCACAATAATCATAATTTGATATTCGATTTCAAAGACTTTCTTATTGATACAAATTGAAAGAAAGAAATGAATGAAATTGCGACGGAGGTAAACATTTACTTTGTTAAGGATTTCTTTAGAGATGATCAAAGTCCATTCGTCTAAAATACATTTTTATAATAAAACATTCATTAATATTAAAAGCGTTCTTTTATACTTCTGTCATTCACGACTCCCTATTTAATATAAGATGAATATAGCTTGAATATAGGCGGATCATTGTTTTACTTTACCTTTTTTGGCAATTTATTTCCTTTTTTCGGATCTTAAAGTTGTTGAATCTCTTTTAATTATAGAATGTATAAATATATATGGAATTGAAATGTACTAGTGTTTTTTTGTGAATACATCTTATAACATGTTTGTGTGTACAAAACGTATCGGTTGTAAGTCCAATAATGGCTAAAATATTTAGCGTTAGCTAAATTTAATTTTATAAAGAGAATAACATCAAAATAAATGATTATTTGTACGTAACACAACATTCTTATCTAAAGAAATCGTCGTATTAATCTAAAACCAGCAACATTGTTTCAACATCGCGCTCGCTGTTTTCAGTAAAGCACCATAATATGTCAGTTCTGAGCTCTGAGTTAGGATTCCACGGAGAACAACAGAATCCTGTTTTCATTCCAACATTCATCACTGTCAGCCAGTTAAATAGGTAAGTGAGGGATACATGAGGTACCGTAAGTAAAAATACATAAATGAAGTTAGGTCAAGGACGCTTGTGGGAAAATAAATTATATAAACATTTATGTAATTAATATTGATGTTTATTTATAGTTTTGTTTTGTAATGTTTTTAAGATAAGACAACAATCCAATGAGCAAAAGTCAAACCTGCGACTTGTAGTATAATATTATATTTTACCAATAAAAAAAAATGTCTAAATTATTTTTGAGAAAGTATATGGAACGTAAACTATCATAATAAACAAACAATAAAATAATACCATTATGTTAATTGTTTTGTTATCTGTAACGTTATAAGTGAAAATACACATTAGGTATAGCAGATCTAGAAGATCTTCAGTAACATATTTTACAAAATATAATATAATATATATTACTGCAAGTTTTTAGTATTCTAGATCTACATAATACATTTATACTACATAGTTCAGTTTAGACGGCGAACAAGAAACTGACCTCTGTCAGGATACATTTGCTGTGTCGGAACAAGGGTGTGAATTTTCATGAGATTTGCTGTTTCTATTTCGCAACTAAGATTTATGTGATGCTATGATAATACTTGGAAAGTATTCAAAACCTTTATTTGTTAATTTATTGTCCTTAATATATTCCACACCCAGTGATTTCATATATATTTTTTAGAAATATTAAATACTAGCTGTTGCCCGCGGCTCCGCCCACGTGTAGGGCGCTTTTCGCGTAATCTGTGGAAACAATTTCGTAGAACATCATTTTTGCGTAACTTTCACCGTTTTCGCAGCGCACGCAGTTTTTTGTTTATTTTTTACACCTTGCGTTAGAATATTCAAGTTTTAGTAATCATCCCTAATTTTTTGAAAATGAAACATACCCTATGTCACTCGGGAATAATGTAGCTTGCCAACGGTGAAAGATTTTTTGAAATCGGTCCAGTAGTTTCGGAGCCTATTCATTTCAAACATACAAAAAAATAATCAAACCTTTCCTCTTTATAATATTAGTATAGATGATATTAATAAATACAATTCTCCTTCGTAATCATTCTCTGAGGACAATTGATTACATGGCCTAGCACCCGTTCATCAATTGTAAAACGATAAATGTCACGATGAATACGAAAATGATAAATGTTCGCTAATTGCTCGTTTGAATAAAATCGAACAATTTCATGAATATTTCTGTAGCCATTATACTGCGAAATGATAAATAGATATTATATCATTACTTATTTATTTTATCCGAGAAATATTTATGACATATTTCTATAATTTGTTAACACGGCTTATCTTTAAAAAATAAGCAATCACACATACAAGCAATTATAGCTTAAGCTCTCTCTCTCTCATATTATGTTTTTAAATTATTTGTAATTATATTTAAAATGATTAATGAGATTATTACTTAAAACAGCAAATGTTAATGGTAAAAATATGTTAGGAAATAAAGAAAAAGGAATAGCAAAACATCTTGGCCATTGTTTCGTATCCGCTGCGAGGAAATGCAGAAATTTTACAACTTTTCCGCTATTTACTATTTTTCTCTCTTTGTGTGTATATAAATATCATTATAAAGTGCTGTATTTACAAAAGTTATTTTACACATATAAGACTTTAGATTAAAGAAATTAATACGGTATTCTAAAATAGAAGCAATGACATCTTCACAATCACATAATATAGAATACTTGTAATAATTCTGAGAGACCTTTGTATATAAAAAGCTAAATATATATTATTGTGAAACTATACTATGTATATATATAACTATGTGTATAGTGAAACTATATATTATTTTTAATGACTTTAGAATATTTATAGCTGTATATGCTTAAACGTAATGTAAATTTATTTACTTGGTTCTTTTTTCTGAATAAAAATATTTTATTCAAAAACTTTATAACACGTTATATGAACGGATGGGATATTTATCAGAATTGCGTTCAAACGTAGGATGAATTTATCGCTTTTAGCTAAGACCCTACAGAAAGTTGTAAAACAATCTCAGTTTAAACGTTAACTTCTATTACGACAAAATATAAAGCATATTATAAAGAATTATAATTGCAATCGTAATCTAATTGCATATACTTATTTTGATTTTCTCTGTTTTTTTTTGTTGAGAACTGCATGCATACACTTTTTCAGATGTAAATAAAAAAATACCTCATTAACTTTAATTAACTTTAGTTATACTGAACGTGTGATGTTACGTTGAACGATTATTTAACATTTAGATTTTTAACGCAAGCTTTAATTTATTATAAAGCAGAGATGCTACTTGCGCATATTTTCATCCCAGCGTCGCTACACTTTCATTAATAAGTTTTCATTTTGCTGCACTACATGTTTTTATAAAAGGTCACTTATGAAATTAAATTTTATTTCCGACCAAAATAAAAAGTAGACATTAAAAAGTTGTTGGTTAAATTTATTTATACAACTCTAAAAGTTTTCAGTCCTTTCTATTGTAGAAGGAAAATGTTGATTAATTAATTGGCGGTTAAGTTAATAATTTCTTCATAATTTAAATAATAAAAGTTATAGAGAGTACAATTTTATATATTATAATATTTTAGTACTTGCATTTGTGGTGTATATATTTTATCGATAAAATAAGACATTGAAAAATAAAAACATACTCTTCCTCTTCCAAATATTATTCCTGAAATTTTTTATCCGTGCAATAAGCTTCTTTTTTTTTTTTTTACTTTTGAAAAATAACATGTAATTTTATTTTCAAAGCACTGAAGCAATTCAATTCTTAAGAATTGCAAGGCAGTATTTCAGGCAGAATAAAATTACTTTATTCAGTAAACGCTACGTCAGCCACTTAGCATCAAGAATCAAGGGAACCGTCTATTCTTTTATAATATATATAACTTTTAAAAAAACATGTTTAAATAACATCAATATTCATTTTTAAAACGCTTTCTGTTTTCCATACCTTTATATAAGGAAACACGCGCGTTCCGCACATAACATTAGATTACGTGGTTACGCACCATTAACAGAGATTCTAAGTTTCATTCTGTCTCAAATTCATGGGCTATAAAAGTGGAAATTTCATTACAGGAATTGTTCTTCTGAGTATGAGATAAACATGCGACAGATAATTTCAAATAGGCTATAGAGAAGCTTTATGAAAATTGTTTTAAGCTTCTGTGTACTGAATACTAAAGTTATTTAATTTAGTATTTGTTATTTAAATAAATAGCCACAATATTGACAATACAATCTATCTTTACCATCATTAAATATAGGTGGTTTATTTTTATTTATATAAAACATAATCATGTTTTTTTTGAGATGTGGTTTGACAGTCAATTCTTTTTAGGACACTCTCTAATGGGAAACGTCAAGAAAAATTTGTCTAACAGCGCGAAAAGGTTGAAAGTGACCTTATTACTTTTTAGGTTATAAGAACATGTTAAGTTAAGACTTCTAGGTGTCAAGTTTTTCGTTGCTTATTCTAAGTATACATAACAAAAATCTGGCATAAAAAAGTTGGAGAAAATTTATAATAAAATGTTTAAATGTATAATAACAATGTTTAAAAGTACAAAAAATTCTTACTTGCATTTCTAACAAACATAATGGTTAAAATAAAACTCAGTATAAAAAATGATTAATATAAACTCAGATTAATAAGCACAAATAAAACTTGGTTTAAGTTGGAATAAATATAAACACACAGATTTAAACAATTAATATAATTTAATTATGTTACCGTAGCGTTTACAGAACTAAGACCATACAATTAATATTACTTACTGCTGCCTTAATGTATTAAGAGAATGTATGCAGTGTTAAGTAACTAGGCATTGTTTACAGCCTGCTGTAATAGTTAAAATACAAATTAGAGTTACCATGCGCATGTGTGTGTTTATTAGTTCATTTAAAGAATGTTTATGCTAGTATCTTTTGTTTAAATAAAAATACAGTAGCTAAAGACTTCATTATGTTAAAAAACAAACATTCAAACAATATACGGAACAAAGGTTACAGAAATATGTTTTCAGTTGTCAGCTTTGATTGAAGAACAATATCAACAAAAGTATTGAGTCGCAATTCCTTTAGAAAAGTCAAAATTACTGCATTTCATGAATCTTTTCATGTTTGTATTGCTGATGTCTTTTGTGTGCTAAGGTTTTTGTTTAATATATCTGTAGAATAATGTCTTTTGTTGAAGGTATATAAAACATTTTTTAAGGCTAAAAATCACAATCTCAATAACAATTCCTTTATATTTTAAAAAACTAAACATTTAAAATATAGTCATTATATTATCCTAATAAAAAATCAACTGACATATCCTTATAAAACTTTAGACGTGAACCCAATAACCAATAAAATTAAAACTAAGCAATATTGAATAAAGTACTGAAATCACCAATATAATCAATTAAAAATTTATTTGTTCCAAAAGAATAGTACTTAAAAAAGAAATAATTAATTAGAAACAATGGTGCAACTAATTACCCCTTAAAATTTACTAATAATACGTACGATCTTTAATAAAGTAAAAACAAAACAAAAATAAAAAAACAAAACAATCGAATTTTATACTGAGACTTTAAATTACATTAGAGTTGACAAAAGTAATGATTCAAATCCAATATATTTTAGTAACCATCAAAGAGTTTTCCTTTTTAATCCTTGTTGTATTGAGACAAGATTTATGTTTACAACTGAAGTTCTAAGACTAACAATCTGTTAAAATAATAATTATATTTTATTACCATCTCGTACTTTTTTGCCATATGTATCTATGTCCAGCTATTTATGCTATTCATCCAGATTTACCAGAATAAAAAGTGCACGCATAAATAACTCTTCTGGATACTCCTTTAAATATGAGACGTGACAGAATTTTATTATATAACTAGCTTTCCGCCCGCGGCTTCGCCCACGTGTAATTCGGTTATATATAGCGTTTTTTAATGATCTCGACAGGGCTTTTTCTTCCACAGGCTGAAATCTTGTTACAACTGGAATTAAATATAGCCTGTGTTACTCAGGGATGATGTAGCTTTCTAATGGTGAATGTTTGAAATCGATTCAGTAGTTTCGGAGTTTATCGATTACATGTGTAAACAAACAAACATATAAAAAAATAGATTGTTCCTCTTTATAATATTAGTATACATACAAATCTATATAGAAAAAGTAAAGTGAGACAAAATCATCGTCTCAAAAGAAAAAAAAACAGGATTTATAGGACGAAGAGGCCTTACAGGATTTCCTTGTAAACAATATTTTTAGTTTTTTTATTATTTACCAGGATGAACAGGTTAGAGGGAGAGCTGACACGCGAGCAAGCAACATACAGTTGTCCATGAGAGAAACAATCTTCTCTTAAATCAACACCAGCGACTTTAAAAGTTTGCCCTTGAGACTTATTTATCGTCATCGCAAAGCAAACTTTTAGAGGAAATTGAAGGCGCTTAAATTCAAATGGAAGGTCATTGGGCATTAGAGGAATGCGCGGGACGAATACCGTTTCTCCTCGGGCACATCCTGTCAAAATAACGGCCTCAACTAAATATTTATGTAAGGCTTTGACTTGCAAGCTGGTGCCGTTACACAATTTCGGTGGTTTCAGATTACGTAGCAACATTACCGGTGTACCTTTTCGCAGTGCAAGCCTATGGTATGGAAGACCAGCTGGTTTAAGTGAATTTAAGAATTCGACCGGATAATTTGTAGCGTCGTCTGCATGGCATGGTGTGTCTATGGATTTATAAATCTTTTCTTCTCCGTCGAATGACTTTAAAAGTATGTCGTTAATAAATGCAGCTTGTTCGTTCTTCGGAGTCAAAATAGCTCGTTCGCAAAACCATTCTATAGGCTTGTCTTGTATGTCGGAAATACCTGGATAAATGTGTTGTATTAGCTCCTCGATGGTATATACTAATGTACACATATCTTCAGGGATGTCAAATATACCATCCCTGGTAGGATGTTTACCATTTCCTATTTTTAGAAGACTGGTTGAAAATATACCAGCCGTCGAATCACTCCCCAGATAGGCTCTCATGTTTTTAGTTAACGTTATACTTTTTACGGAGGACCACAAAATCGATCTTTTAAGGCATGCTTGTACTTCATCAGCACGAGTTCCCTTGGGTACCACCGGTAAGGTTTGTCTAAAATCTCCAGCAAACAGCACGGTTACGCCACCCATTAAATTTTTATTACCCCGAATATCTTGTAAAGATCTGCTCAAAGCCTCAATTCCTCTTTTGTGTGCCATGGTGATTTCATCCCAGATAATAATTTTTGTATTTTTTAATACTTCAGCTAGGTGACTTTGTTTTGAAATACTGCATAAGGGTGTTTCTACGCGAGTCAAGTCGAGTGGTAACTTAAAACATGCATGCGCAGTTCGACCACCTTCCAGCAATGTGGCCGCGATCCCTGATGAGGCGACAGCCAAAGCAATATGTTTTGAGCTTCTAATTTTAGCTAAAATTAAGTTTATTAAGTAGGTTTTTCCTGTGCCACCTGGCGCGTCTAGAAAGAAAAGTTGTCCTGAATTTGTGTTAACACTATGCATAATTTTATAGTATGCTTCCGTTTGTTCTATTGTTAAAGTATTTTTATGGTCCTTGACGAATCTCTCTAGAAAATCTGTATTGTAATTAGTCTCTCTTAATAACATAATGTTCCCTAAATCGAGTGGCCTGGTTGGTTGTGGCAACCCATATTCCTTAAGTGAACGCCCACCTAATGAAAGAACGGCTTCCTCAAGAACTTGCAGGCATTTGTTGTATACTTCACTACAAATGTTATCAACATCCTCTATGTTTCTGTGGACTTGATGTTTATAATCTTCCGATAAAATATCTTTAAATTTATCCCAAAGTCCTAATGGATCTGACACTTGACAAAACACTAATAATATTACAAACAAATCCCGAATTCTAGAGGGAGATTCAGAAAGTGCAGCATCTTGTAAGGTAGCATACCAGTGCTGGTCGTCTTCAAGCAAACCCAAAGCTTTGCAAGCAGATTGAAAAGTGGGATGTACTTCACCGTTAACCGTTCTTAGAGCCTCAAATGAAGTTGGCCCTTTTACTTCATGCAGAAGCATACGTAAATAGAAACACTCCGCATTATTGGGATGCACAGTATACACTCGGCCCAACGCGTTTTCTTTTTTTATATCTAGCCAGTCCTGTACGTCAGCTCCTCTTTTTCTTCTTTCAAAGTGACTATTTTTATGCCAAGTATAATACGATGGTACATCTGAATAAATCAAAGTTTTCGCAAAAATATCTACTTGACAAAGTTTAAAGAAGGCTAGAAGCGTAGTATTTGGTGGATTATTTAATCTTTCGATAATATTTTCTTGGTTAAAGTATATTCTCTGTCCGTTCTCTAAGTGTACTGCAAGATGAATAACTGGAGGAAAATGTTCATGAATCGGAAAGCCAAAAATCCGCCAAACAGCCTCCGAACTACTTATATATCTACCATTTTCGTAAGTAGTCACCTCGTCATTTTTATTTTCAAGGGCGAAAGTAGCCTGATCCGTCCCTTTATTCACATATTTGCATACATATTTAATAGAGTTTACTGAATTACAGTACTCGACGTTAATATGAGCACCAAAACTTCTTGAAAGTACAGCATTGTAAGGAACAACCCATCGATTATCTAAACATACTCCTTTAATGTCAACAGTAAAGCCACCATCTTCTGGAGAACGACGCCTGTATTGTGGGTAACCGTCTTCGCCAGTTTGAGTTTCTTTAATGAGTTGTTTCGGAAATCTTTTACTGCAACTGTTTTGTTTCATGCAAGGTGACTTGAAATTAAAACTTCCACATGGACCATGCATCATGTTAGATTTAACGATTTCATACAGTTTTGGGTCTGTTTCTGGATCTGGTATTTCGGCACTAATAACTTTATCAATGAGATCTGTCGTTATGCTATTTTTAAGCCAGAGTAGTATGTGAATGTGTGGAAGGCCACGCTTTTGCCATTCGACTGAGTACATAAAACAGCATACTTCACCGAATATTTTACGTTTCGTCAGTAAGTCCATGATTTTTCTAACTTTTAAACGGAACACTCTAGCGATTAAGTCATGACGGTCGTGGGAATTTTGACCTGGTAACAAATGTTTTGTAATGTCTTCCCATTGTGGGTTACATGTAAATGTTATAAAAAGATCCGGTCGTCCAAAACGGCGAACGTAGGTCATGGCATCTTGGGTTCGCTCATGCATGTATCGAGGTCCACCTGTAAAAGAAGAAGGCAACACTACCATTTGACCAAGATCATTAGGGTCTGCGTCTTGCCTACCTACGGCATCCTTTAAATGGATATAATTTTCTGCTCTTAGTTTAGACTGATTATGACGTATATAATTGAGTCTTTCGGTCTCAATCTTAGCATATACGTCAACCAAAAATTGACTGAAGAGGGAGCGATAGTAAAGGAGATGATTGATTGGACCGTCTCTGGACATTATTCGGTAAGAATAGAAATCTGCTGCAGAAATTGTCTTTTTAAGACCCATTTTAGTTTTCGGATCGATCTGGGGTAAATGAATAGAGTAACCATCCTCACCACGACAAAAAAGCAAAGGATATTGCAAAGCGTCGTAAGATCTATGGATTTCGCTGATTCGATGCAAACCACTACTATGGCTTTCTAAGACAATGTCACGCTTTTCAAATTCTTGCCCAACAATGACTAACGCTACTTCATTTGTCGTAGGTGCATTATAACGACCTAAATGACCATCTATTGGTTTTTTTTCGGCGTTAATAACAACTTTAAATGTTTCACAATTAGCTGGAACCTTTTCGATAGCTGTTTTTAAGTCTTTTATGTATGGATTTACATCATGAAGCATTTTTTGAAGCACTTTCACTAAATTTTTCTTTACACCTGGAAAATTTGAACATCTTAAGTTTGCTTCCCTTTCGTCCTCTCCTACAAAATAAATTTGCAAAAATCGAGCATTCTGTTGATCCATAGGCAGTAAACTTCCAATCAGATGATAAACCTGGCCTTGTACCTTAAATGTCGGCATGAATCCATCTTCTGAGACCAGTTTTGCTCCAAATGAGGTCATTTGAAAACACCCATTATATTTTCGGATGTTACTCATAAAATGATTGTGATCAGGATGAAAATCCATAATTATTAAGCTATAAAGTGGCTCTGGAGGTAGTTCAAAGGCCTCAAGCAAAACCTTCCCTCCACTGCAACACATTCCAACAGTTTCTTCTTTCCATTTTAAAGCATTGCACCACTGGCATTTATGATCCATAGTTCCTATACATACATCTTTATCTGCTTCGTATGACAACTCAGGATTATACGCCAGTCCCGACAGTAATTTTGTATGCCATGTTTTTGCTTTAATATTTTTACGATATTGAGACTGAATATTTCTTCGTTCCTCCAAGTGTGTATGTTGATAATTTGCAACTTCCTGTCGATGTTCGTCAGGATGTGAAGTTCGATAAGCAGCTTGTGCTTTCCTGTGTATTTCGGGGTGTGAAGATTGGTAATCAGCTTGTGCTTTCCTATGAACTTGGGGGTAGTTTCGTTGATACACTGTAACCGCTTGCCGATGTGCTGCAGGGTTACTTCGAACTGACTTTTTTTGCTGATTTTTCCGAGTTTTATTCGTGTATCGAGCCCTACGTTTTTTGTTCACTTTTTTTATTTGTTTAGGCATTGGTTCATCGTGTTTTAATTCAGACTCAGACTCAGTCTCGGACTCACTGTTCGAAAATATGATTTCGGGAATGGGTGAAGGCGTTTCTAACCTTCGTTGAGTAATTTTTTTTGCGACCTTTGTTGCCGAAAACGATGAAACTGGAACATAAACGTCAAAATGACCACCAGAAAGCCCGCCAGTAAAGCGAAGATGCTAAAATTACACGATAAATTAAAATATTTTACGCTACCTAGCTAAATGACGGTAACGAAACCATAGCGCGATCTATCTCGATGCCAACGCCATCTATCGAGCATCGAGACAACTCGTGATAGTTAATAGAAAATAAAATTCGGGTGTTTTATTTATGCATACCGATTACGCCGAGATTTATGGATCGATTTACGTGATTCTTTTTTTGTTCGGTAGAGTATACTTTCAAGTTGGTCCCGTTGTTACCTAGTCAGGATCTGATGATGGTATTCCAGGGAAATCAAGGGCAAACCTCAAATTTACAGGCAATTACGTTTTTGACAATTTCATAGATCTGTTTAAGTATTTGCGTCTGATAGTCATCATCCCATGTGAGTGAGCTGATGATGGAAGGTACAACTCCTCAACGGTTAGGAGTTGAAAGAAAATTGTGACTTTTACTGACTAAAACCCACCTCGTTCCTTCAGTTGCCCTTTGCGTTCCGGGGCCACGGTATCTCGTTAGAACTTTCCCGCAGCCCCGGCTCAGTTTATCCCGTTTCCCCCCCTTGGGGGTTGATATTTCAAAAATCCCTTCTTAGTGCTCACTTATGTTACTAAAGGAACCTCTGTTCAAAATCTCAGACTCCTATACCGAGCGGTTTCGGCTGTGCGTTAATAAATCAGTCACCCAATCGCACCCCCTAAATCACGATTGGAGGGTAGTTTGAAAAAACTTATAATGTCAAACATATTTACTTGCCTATGTACGTGTTCATGCCAAGTTTCAAGTTTATAAACCCAAGGAATAAGATTTTTCATACAAACGTTTTTACCCCTTTTCCCCCCCTTGGGGGTTGAATTTCCAAAAATCCTTTCTTAGTGCTCCCCTACATATCCCAAGGAACCTACATTCCAAATTTCAGCTGTCTACGACCAGTAGTTTCGACTGTGCGTTGTCTGTCAGTCAGTCACTCAGTAACGGAAGAGTTTTATATATATAGATATGCAACAAGGTTAAATATCTACCAATAATAATGAAACCTGGTTATTGTTATATATGTTGTAGTGTTATTAACGTGAAGATGTTTTTGAAATTCGGGGATTAAATAAAATACATCGCATACCAAATCTAGTTTGATAAATTTCTTGGAGGAAGGTAAATTAAAAATAACGGACCGAAAAGATACAGAATGAAGGCGCCGCTAAACATAAATAATAGCCCCTCATTTGCCCGGGGGCTCGTAAAGACAAGACATTTTCATAAATCTTTGAGGTATTTAACGGGTCGACCACAATTCGACAGGCGAACCGGCTTTTGAAGAAACAAGAGGTTTAAAAATTTTTAATATAATTTGACTGACTATAATAACCATTATTATTTTTTTTAATCAGAATTATTTTAAATTAATTATATTTTTTTTAATTAACTTCAATATTAAAAAAAAGTTAGAAATAGAAAATCATTCTAGTTAATTAAATTACTTACGGAAAAAACTAGTACCTGCTCGATAATTAGGTACATTCAGTATTTCTTTCACTAACCATTATTTTTATTATTATTTTTATTGACCGTTCATTTATGTGAAACAGTTTTATATTATTATTTCTAGTAATATTTTCCGTTTATTTATTATGGTATTAAATATTTTTAAAACAAACACTTTTACCAGTACAATTTACACAAACAATGTTGTTTTCAATCAATACAATAAATGTTATTAAAATATCAATAATAATTATTTTAAATAAAAGTAATAAAATAGAAGTTTAAATATAAGCTCTTGTATATTAAGAAAACTAGGTTAGAACTCATAAAAGTCTGAATGAGGTCAATGCACATAAGCTTGAATGCGCTCCTGGCGATGCCAAATAGCTTTTATTTTGAATAAAATTACAAAACGCATTCTCTACGCATATTGTTTAAACATCTGGATTTAATTATATAATTCGAGTAGAAAATATTTACACCAAATTAACCGAATTCAATACTTTATTTTAATTCGAGAAGTGTAATTGCTATAATGTGGTTTAATTAATAAAGTTACTTTGGGGAATGAAATAATTTTTAAATAACTATTAATTATTTTGGCAAGTCTATAAAGAAATAAATAATCGAAATACTAAAGATGAATGAAACTCCAAAAGACGCCTTGTTAGCCTCACCATGACGGTCGCATCGACTCGTAATTAGTAGCACAAAGGATATTAATGTTGAATTTTGTTGTTGATTTAAAACACAATTCGTAAAGGAATCGTAGTTTGTTTTATAAACTTTGCTAAAACCACTTTTGTATTATTATCTTATATCAACAGTCTTTTTTATTACCTACATGACGTAATGAAGATATGTTTTAGATATTTTTTTGAAGAAGGAAGTTTTTCGGAAACTTAATTATAGGATGTAAAGTAAACTACGCAAACAAAGCCCTGGATATGGCCAGATTTGTATAATGGTTTAGGACTAATTGTCATGGCTTAAGTGTATGCAGTAAAGCAATTCATTTACATAGCTGAAGTGAGCGTCAAATGCATGCCTGTTGTCTCTGCGCATAAGTGACTATGCAGGCTAAGTTATAACTAATTCTGTTTCAAATGCATAATGTATAATAATTAAGTTTTAAATTTATTCAATTTCGGAATAGATCCATTCACCAGCTTTAATATTATGTAAACTGAGAAAATCCACCCAAGCTTTGTGAATGCTACAAATTACGAAATTAGAAATATTAATTAGAAATATTTTTTATTCCATATTCCGAAAAATGAGATCTTTAAAATTAAATCCATCCTTTATTGCAATTAATTTCGTCCAATAATTTCCCTTGAGGACATCTATTTTACATTTTATTTACTTAAAATGCAGGATGTTTCTCAAAAGCTATCATAGATTTTGAATACATTAATTTAATATTGTCCGCGGTTTTTTATATGGATATGAATTATTTTAAAATACATTTTTATATGTTAACGTATGTCATTTCTTTTAAAAAACATTGCATGCCATCGGAGGCGAATTGCACTGAAAATGTTTCCTTATTTCATATCACGTACTTTGAAAGCCTCGTAGATAACGAGTTAGAATGGGTTCTTCGATTATTCAATGAAAACTAGAAATATATTCTTCACTGAAACTAAACGCTGCTGAACAGGCATTGTAGTTTATATTTTTTTACTACTCAAACAATGTTTAAGAATCTACTTAATTTTTTTTTTCATATTCTGGATATTTATTATATCATAACAATTTTAGATTTATTTTTGATAACATATTTGGTAAATTTTAAATACATTTAAAGTATATAAACTTAAAAAGTTATAGATTCTGATCCTCAGTTAACATTAGCTGTTATTTTCTCAGTGTATCTCAAAGGAATATATTTTATATACTAGAGTTTTAAATAAATATCTTTAATATACTAAATGTCGTTTGGGAATGGCAGAACAGCTGAAAATTAAATATTAAATTTTTAAGGATTGTTTTTAATAGATTTCTAAGTTTCAGAAAAATATTTTTGAATAAAAAATAATAATTGAGTAAATTATTTTACATTTAAGGATTTGAGCAACCAATCACATTTTCATCTAAACTAAGTATAAGCAAATAGATATACTGTATAACTTTATGAGTATGTCTTAGTTTGACAAGATCCCATAAGTTTGTCTATTAAACTTTAGTTATTGTCAATGTAGTTCCAACTAGCTATCGGCCATTAATTGCTCTGGTTGTAATGAATAAAATAAGGAATATTTCATTAATTACTCCTTTTCTTACACTTAATAATTATTAAATATACATTTTAATATACAATTAATAATTCATATTATTTTATAGTACAATTATAATGATATTTTTTATTCGTGTATTTTTTTATTTAAAAAAATATATTTTATTCGGTTAGAACAAATATATTAGAAGATACGTTTTATCCTAATAAGAATAATTAATGGAGATCCCAATACGTCTTACAGAGATGGCGTGAGTACGATCCCTTTCAAAACAGATTAGATTGGAATAACTTGTACAAAAGTCAACTGTTCCAAAACCTATGGAATGCCTTCAGTTGGTAAAAAATGACATTTTCCTAACTTTTATATAAAATTCCTTAGAATATATACTTACTCCTTGGTAGCCGTTGCACCAAGTTTATATTAGGTCCGTTTGATCCGCAAAACCTCTTATAAAAGATAATTTTGAGCTTTTCAATTTTGTATTTATTTTAATTCTAATGAGGTAAAATTATAGACAATTTTTATAACTTTTTCAATATCCAGCACAACCAACTATTCTGTTTATTATGTATATTTTTAATACAACAAATATATCACTAAAATAATGTTTATATTACTCAATACTGTGGACGAGAGAGTTAACAGTAACTCACAGCTGAATATGAGCATATTATAAAGAACTTCATCTACACGCAGGGAATACATTTTATATTTCTTGTTTCCTCGCTGAATATATAAAAAGATATCACGTATTAGATGAATAGAGATGAGTTTTATTTCAAAATGTTTAGCACATAATAAACATGGTACGGAATACCCGCAAGACCAATTCTCTTTTTTATTACTTTAGTTTTAAATTGTAGTTGCGGTTTTGAATACGGTATGCTTTACGAGTTGTGAGTGTTTTACGATTGTTGTTAAGTAAATAACTTAAAATATTCTGTAATAAAAATGTCAATCTACACCAATGTATTTTTGTGAACGTATAATTTAAATATAAATAAGTTTTAATAAACATACATATTTTAATTGATAATTAAAATTAATTATATTATATTTAACAATGTATTTTATTAAACAAATTTATGCTAGCAACATAAAATATAAACAGTATTTTTTATAACTTTTGATAGATAACTTTTTATATATCTGCAAAACAATATTTCATTATTGAATATTATAATATTTGTAATACAATTATAAAATGTTTTTTTTTCTAGACTTGACATAAGCTTAAATACTTAAGATTAATAAAATAATGTTGAACTTAAACACTTTTATGTAAATTATTAAGAAGTACCCTTATGACAAGCTAGATTAATTACTTTTAAAGACTTGAACCAATAGAGTATTTCAAAGACTTAATTTATTTTTAGGCAATTAATTTGTGTGGCTTAATCTCTTCATTAATATACTTGAACTAATTTGGTCATAAATGTTGTTACAGTTGAATGACTCACTCTTTCATTATTTTAATTTTCTTGATTTAAAATTGAACCTGATATACTTGATATGATAATATCACTTGTTAGGTAACTGGTTATTTTTAATGTATAATAGTATGTTAAGGATTACAGTGTTATAATAGTATTTTAAAAATTATCTAGCAAAACTGAGTATGATTTCTTCTGTTCTTCTCAAGACCTTGAAAAAGATTGGTATCTTCCTTAAATATTATTTAGTGTTTGGTCTGGGTTAAGAAATATAACGAAGAGAACCATTTTTTCCATTTTAAATTTCTATTCCAGCTTCATTTAACTAAGCCTTATGCCTTGTATAAATATAATACATAATACAAAAGATTAAATAATGCGTTAAATGCGCTTTAATCGTCTGGAAACTAAGATGGCGTAAGGGAGCTATTTCTAGTTTTAATTTTTTAAGCTCTACGAAGCAACAATGTTTTTAGCTTGTAGTTTCAAAACCACATAATAAGTATAAAGTTATTAGAGCCAGTGGCTATAAATTATTATTCAATATTTACCTACTTGAAATAAAATAAAAATGTAAATTATATTTAAAGGTAAATTAAACATATTATACAATAAAACAAAATGTGTAAATAAATTTCAAAACATCATGATTTACATTCTTATGCTTGGTGCTTCCGAAGAGACGACTTTTTAATACCCATATTACTTTTTATACAAATGACCCTTTCTTGTACCCTTATGACAAAAGAATGGGGCCGTCCCGTGCGCATATAAAACGTGCTCTCTTTTTAAGAATGTTATATAAGTATTTTCTGTTTCCTGCTCTTTAAGATAATTTAAATAATTATGTGGCTATTTAAAATGTTTATAAATTCAAACGTTTTGATGGCTTCTTGCTTATTTTACGGATGGTAAGTCAAATATAAACACGGTCCAATGTCAACACTGTAAAAACTGGGACAATTGTTGTCAATTAACAGGGTTGTTTCTGTGCTAGATGCAAGCCTTACATTAAATTCGCTTCGGTACTGGTCTTGTGATTAGACCAAAAGCTCTAGAGTCTAGTTGATTGACAGGGTAGTATGAACTTAATTATATCTTGATTGACTGGCTACTGGATGCTAGTTTTATCTCGAACCCGGATATCAATATACTGTATTTTTTAATTACTGTTCTGTGTATATCTATGTGTCTGGATCTGGAGAAAAAGTTTTTTTTATTACCCTGGTCTTTGTCTTTCTGAAACATGATTATACAGCATATTTAATTTAAAAAATTGTTCATCTATACAAGAGCTACACTAATAACTTATATAATAATATAGATTTCCATTATTTATGTGATAAATATATTTTAATACTTTCCTTAAAGCGATCCATTATGATATATTTTTCATTCTAACAAATTAATTCGAAATAAAGATGAATGATAAGTAAAGCTTAATTTACCTTAACACCCTGCTAAGAACGGTATCAGTTGTATATAATTTTATAAAGCCAAATTAAAAAAGAGATTGCTTATTCATTTGATTTTTTTAGGAGTTTCTACTCGGTTTTTTATCATTAACACATATAATCGTATCCTTTGGAATTGTACAACTTGAGTTTGACGCTTCGTAAATGCACTGTATGACTATAAAAATAAAAAGTTGACTTTGAATTTTTATTTTATTTTGAATGGGCTTATATTTATATTATTAACAGTGTGCATTACGTTTAAAATGTAATAATTAGTTAATTATATAATATTTATATATTTTTTACAATTAGTAAATAAAGTGCTTAGAGAAAATATTTGTTATGTCGAATTCCATGTACAAGTTGTTCAAAACGAATATTCAGAACTACCACTGAGTCTATCAAGTCTAAGTAGACAAAGTCGCAGAAAAAATCTAGTGAAGTATAAAACACAATTTATATTTAAATTAACACTCGAATTTGGTTCGACTTTACAACAGACATTAAATGTTGTTTTCATTGACAAAGAATTAAACGGCAATTTGAAAAAACAAGTTGTTCTTACTTTATTTTAATTTTTACATAGACTGTTAATTAAAAGGTGCATACATTTAATATACGACTCCATGTAATTTGAACAAAAAGGTGATTGGAAATTGTTTGAACTTAATGGAAAAGTCTTGCATGTTTCTTTTTATATTCATCGATTCGAATTTATTTCATTGCTACATTTTGCCTGCATAGTTTAAAAAATTAAAAGCTTAGTAGAGCAGTATGTATGTCTGAACTTTTAACATTGTTAGTACAGCTGGGACTAATTAAAAAGGATGTTGGCAATAACGGTTAAGTTTTTCCGTTATTTTTACCAACCGATGTTATAAAAGCAATAAATTTATTGAAATAAGTTAACACAAAAACTCTGAAGCAATATTTTTTATGGTAATATGAATTTCTATACACAATAGACTAAAAAATACTCAACATATACTTCTTTCTAAGTAATTATTTCAAGTTAAAACAGGCGTGTAGACGTAGTCCAACAGGTCCAAATGCTTAAACCGCTCTTAGAGTATGCATAGAAAACAAACTTTACGTCATAAAATACAAAAAACTGTATAAATATCAAATTGGTCTGAACACAATGGGCACCAAAAATAATTGACCATTATACACAAATATGGTTTTTCTTCGAAGTTTATTAAGCTAGTATAGTTGATCACCGGAAACCTAGATTATCAGAACCAAGCCTATTATCCTTCATTGAAATCGTAAAAATAATACCGTGGGAATTTTCCAACGAGTCTGTCAACCCTAAGTAAGCTTTCATGACAGTCTGCGCCTACGGGTTAGGAATATTTTCAAGGTAATCTCGATGATCACATTTAAATTTCCAAAACCAATATGCACAATCGTATAAATAATTAAATGTTGTTTCAGTATTTTCAATATTTTTTTAATCAATTAATAGGAAGTATATGTCAAACCTTACCATACCCTACCTAATTAATCCATAAATGTCATCATGTATTTAAAGTCAAAACACTAAACTTTGTAAACTCTAAATAAATAAGCTGAAAATATCAGACTATATTTTTACAATATTCTAAATTGAAACTTATTTGATACAAACAAAAAAACATTGATAGTTATGGCCGATCCTATAATAGATAATAAAATAACACAATTTTTGATGATGATGTTAAGTATACCCTAAACAATTTATCTGAGAATATGTAGAAATCCCATTTATAAGCATTGTTGTTGGAGGAGAACTTGGATCTGGTAAACTACTTACGGGATGGTATATGCCTTTCATAACCAATAATTGAATTATTAAGCATAATACAACTAATTTTGAATGACATTTAATGATAACATTAAAAAAATTGAGAAAAAAAAGTCTTAGAAATATAAGATATTTGACTATAATTTTATGCAAGTCTGTGGTGAGTGAGTGGGTCGGAAGTTAAGACTTCCTTTTCCTACCTGCAACTCTCGTCAGTCCCTTCCAATTCGTTAAGAATAACGCAAGTAAGATTATTTTTATACAGATGCCTATGAGAGGCAGTTAATTGTTACTATCAAATAGATCGTCTGCTTGTTTTGGCATCTTGTTACATACAATTTATTTAGTAAAGGACTTAACCATATCGTTTACAATTGTGGAAAACTCTCATCTCCCATTGTAAATACAAACTATTGTTTTTCCTTGTTTACATCTTCAAAGTGTAGGTGTAAGTACACAAAGTACTTATGTAAAACCTATGAAAATCAATGCACCACCTTTAATTAGTTTTAATAAATATTTAATAAAAAAGTTACCATTATTTGAATGAAAATACACCGTCAATTAATAACATTAATCTGAATAGTTAATAAAAACCAATAATTTTTAGTTTAACAGTAGGTACTTATATACTAAATCTATTATTTGTTTTCGCTTTTGTTGAAAAGTATCCTATATGTTGATATAAACAAAAGATAAGCCCTAGCCAAACATTTCATAAAAAATAAAAAAAAAGTTTTGCAATAGTTCAAAAATATAATTTTCGTGTTTTTTTTTTGTGCTAATGAGATTTTTTAAAAAAATAAGAAATAGTCTATGTGTTGACCTCCACATATAAAGATTATTTACCTTTGCCATATTAAATTTCCTTAGTCTTTCAAGAATTTTTCGCATTAGGTATAAACGAACAAAAATAGATGAACAGTCATATTATGCAAAATATTATCTTGAGTTCCTTGTTCCGTACAGGATAAGTAGATTTTATTATTTTTTTTATTTTTACGTACTTTCTTATTATAATATTATAATATTGAATAGATAATGTAAAATTATTAAATCAAATTATGCGATATTATTTTGAAAATTATAAAATAAACTTTTATAGTATATTTTTTTACAATATTAAATAGCGTTCTGTAAGCTAACCTATGCTTGAAGCAAATGTGAAGATTATGCTATTTCAAAAGGATTTATTTCTATTCATACATTGTTATCAGAGTATAAAGATGCAATTATTAAACTATATCGTTAACTTTTACGTAACTTACCGTGTCACCTTGTCCATTGCTGTAATTGACAGCAAAAGAGACAACGAGTCTTCGATACTCGTGGCTAACCGCAAACTTCTATACAGTTCCCTGAATTATTATGCAAATAATCTTAACCGAATTTAAAGTAGGTTTATATTAACTTTACAAGATTAAATTTACAAGCTAAGGTTGAACAATGTTTTTGTTGCTTTAAAATTTATATTAACATTGGTTTGCTAAGAATAGCTTACCTTGCCTATCCAATAATTTAATAAAGTGAATTTTGTAATTAGATTTGAGATAGAAAATACAGTATGTTTTATATTGTAACGTGATGACGTTAATAGATGTATAATAATAGTTATTTTCAGCGTGTACATAGAATGAGCTCATGTTTTTTAGTTTATTAATTTAATTTATATAATAATTCCTTTTAAACTATGATCCTTTGATAATATTTTCGTTTTGATAACTTTTTATGAAAACAATTCTTAATCTCTGTAGCAGAAGCATAGAAAAAATGAAAAAATAAATATCACGTAAATATACAACAATTAATATTTTATTTTACTTTTGACATAAATAACAAACAGAATTAGTTAAACAAACAAGACCGATAGTTGTCTTCTGCAGGAAGTAGCTACAAGAAATACAAGAAGCGTTCTAGTTTACTAGAAACGACAGAGTTAGAAACAAAGTTGGCTTGTCGCTATCCTGTCAAAACTAATGTAATGTGTGATTTGTCAAAGTAGATTCAAAACTTAAATGATGTGTATTTCACCTGTCGTTGTTATTATCGTTTCTAAAGAGTAATAGATAGTATAAAAAATGAATTACTTCTATATATATTCTCACTAAAATATACAATTTTTAATCTAAAACATTAAATACAATTACTATAATAATTGCGTAATGAGTGAAAATATGAAAAGGACCGTAGGTCACTACAATAGTGTTTTAGTAGGAAAGCGTTAATCAGAAAATATAAAAAATGTATGTATTTTAACTTATATTAATAAAATCTTTATTATATATCAAATACTTAAATACTTCATGTTATAACATTGTATATATGGATATATAAATAAATGAATAAAAATAAAAAAATAATAATAATAATGAAAATTACTGTGCAAAGAACTCACTAATATAGTTTTTAAGAAATCTGTACTAACAGACTCCTTTTTGAGCTTGTAATCTCAAAATTCATTAATCTGACAAATACAGACAGACAGAGTGCACGGGCTACGTGTAAATGGATAAAAGAAAAAAAAATAAAAAATAATACAATTATTATTTAAGAAATAAAAGTAACAATGTGTGTACAATTTTATCCTGACAGAACATCTTGATGAAAGAAAACAATCTTGACAATATAAGATAACTTATATAAGAACCCATTTAATAACACTAGATTAAAATATTGTTGTATAATATAAAAATATATATTTTGTTATACAACATAAAAAAATATTTTTTTAAAATGCTTGTTTTTTACTGTCTTTTCTAGTATTTTTGAGACTCAATAACGAAATTTTCAATCCAATTTCATCCTGAGTTACTGATATGTATTTGACTTGTTTTAAAACAGTAGTTTACGAATCTTTTATACAATAAAAATCTGGTATTAGGTCAATTTCCATTAATCTAATTGTGTTTGACATGGATATGACATGACATGCAGATGTCTTTAGCCTATAGTAATTTATACCATCTGGTTGAACCGTATGGTTGTTTTCTTCTAGCTAACATTATATAATATAAGTAGATATTTGAAATTGCAATTCTATAAGCGCTTATAAATTATACTGTATACTAAAATTATATTTAAATATTGATGATGAAGATTATTATTCCTTTTTAACCGACTTCTTCAAAAAGGAGGAGGTTCTCAATTTGGCCGGTATGTTTTGAATTTTTTTTTATGTATGTACACCGATTTCTCCGAGATTTCTGAACCGATTTACGTAATTCTTTTTTTGTTTGATGCGGAATGGTTTCGAATTGAATCCATAAAAATTTGATTCTAGTAGGCCCATTAGTTTTTATTTTATGAGCATTTTAGTCCAAGTTTTGAACTAACTCCTCCGGAAGGAAATCAAAACGTGCTGTGACTAATGACATCTGTTTTTTTGGATATCTGAAGTCTTTAATAGTCTCACAAGAACGTGAAATTGTGTTTCAAAGAGATTTTTTACGGAGAAAACTACTTTTATCCGTTCCCGTTTATTGAGATCTATTTTTTTTTTAGGCGCCCAGCACCTTTTGTAGGTCTAACCATGGCTAATTGATAATGTAGCAATAAACTAAAAAGTATTAAATAAAAATAACTACGTTAAAAAAACCGACTTTGAAACTAAAAAGTAATAAATAATGAAGATTTAATATTTATTACATACTACCTATTATTTATATGTCCTATTTACTAATAGGTTTGAAGTCGGTGCCAAGCATTAAACAAATAATTATATTTAACCACTTTAATGAATACGAGCAAATTATTACAATGAAATGCCTACTTTAATGATTAAGGTAATAAATAGCAATTAAACGTTATTATTAAAAGCAGCTCAATCTTCATATAATTACTAGCTTGAATCGATACGAAGAAAAACAAAAAAATAAATAATTACGGAAATGTATTCAACTGAATTCTAATACTAAATGGCTTCCTTAACCTTTGAATGTTTACAATATCCAAATACATTGTGATTTTATCAAGATGTGGAACGAAGACAAAGCTTTGTGTGTGTAACTGTTTCATTAGATAAATGTTCGCTTTTCATAGTGACCTAAGGGACATACATTGTCGAAATGCTAATTGGCTGTCAGGAACATTCAACAACATATGGCACGCAATCAGTAAACACAGATAGAAATCACATTTATAATAATTTTCGAAATCACAATTACTTGAGTATGCAAATTTAATACTCGTAAACTTTCCTTTCCGTGAATTCATTTTCATATTACAATTTGCTGATACACCTATAAATATTATGGACGTTAAAACATTGATGAAAAAAACCTAATATAATAATATGTAGACTTTGAATTTAGTACCAGTACTAAAGGCAACCTTTCAGTACCTAATGCAAAGGAAATTGGAAAAGTAAAGTCAAATATCCCGTGGTTCTGAATATTGCTTTACGGAAATGAAAAATAATATAAGCGGATGTTTTGAAATAGAACTTCAGTTGCATGCTACAATTTCTATATAAAAATAGACATTACTATCTTCCTACTATTTTATTTGGAATCGTTTTAGTGTGAGTAGATTTATTTATTTGAAAAAATGCAGACACATTTTTTTGAACATAATACATTATGATCTAGATTCTAAAGATCCTATGGTGTACTGTACTTTATGATGGTGTAACTTGTTATTTTAAAAACTTTTATTTATTTGTTTTTAAACTAAAAGAAATTGTTAATAAAGCTACGTACATACACAGAATAAAAAAGTAAATAAATATAATTACCAATATATAAATATTATTATTATATATTATTATTATAGAAAGATAAAGAAAAACATAATAATTACTAATAATTCAAATATACACAAAGATGTTGTCGGTTCAAGCATAATAAATAATATCCAATAAACATTTTATAGGTGTACTTAAATTATTTTAAATACAAGTCGTTACCCTGAATTTATGAATTAAAGTCAACAGCAGGCTATTGAGAAGTCACACCTGTCCGAGCTATTTGGGCCTTAATCGTGAATTATAAAGTTCAAATGACACGGTCAGATTTTATATGGGTTTCCTTCCTAAATAGATTATACCCTCATTGTTTAAGGCCATTTTGCATATACAAATGGTTTACAAATATTATTTGTTGCGAAAATGTTAGTATATTTTAAATGTTTACTTCCATTTTCAAAAATATTTCTTATTGAAAAGCAATTTGGAGTCTTGTAATTGGCTAAAATATATTTTTATAACAATATTGCAATAACGGTGAGATAACAAAATGTATCAAGACTACCATAAAAATGTTTGAATAATGTATGAATGCCGAAGTGAAATCGTCACCCAAAATCTATTTAAATATATGCGGTGACTGTGTAACATATTATTTCGTATTGAATTACAATTGAATATTAGGAAAACAAGATTGTGATTTATAAAACAATGGTGTTTAATACAAATAATAAACATTAACAAAATAAAAAAAAATTGTTTATGATTTGAATGCATAGAATAGAAAACTGTAATATGTAATATTGACTTACGATTAAAAATAATCAAATGTGTAGTGCTCATGTCTTATAAATACTAATTCCAAAATATTTGAATTTGTCACTGAAAATGATTTATAATATAAAACAGTGAAAAACTTTTCATGTCCTGTCGGCTATTACAGCGTCACCGCCGGAAGGTGAGAAACTACAGGCATTTTGTTGATTATCTAATAAGCTATAATAAATAAAGAAATTCCATTTGACAATTAAAGCCGGGATCTTTAATAACGACCGTATTTGTTCTTTCAATACACTTCAAAACTCTCTACTCTACTCTACTATTTATAGTAAGAGTAAATAAATTTGAAGAAACTTAAATGAGAATGTGGCTCTGAAATTGTATACAAGTCGGCATGATAAATGTACTTCCGTGTATTCTCAGCTGTAATGAATTTCAGTACACATGTGTTACATCATGTTTACTATACAATATCATTTGATAGAAATATAAAATACTACTTATACAGTGTATATTACTAAAGTAGTATTCGTTATTTGAATATTAAGTTAGAACATTCAAGTCTACATATGTTACTAAATTTAAAATTCGTCAATACAGTTTCAAAATCTGCTTGAGTGTATTATTAGTTATTAAACTACGTATTAGTTAATCATAAAAAAACTGGTCATCAAATTATACAATCCGGAAGTATAGACCTAAAAGACTAAGTATGTGACTTACAAATTATTATTTGTAACTTTATTCAAAGTATAGAAGAAGGGCAATACTAAAAATATCGCTGCATTCAAATAAATTGTTGTTTTGGATATTTTAAATGCCTAAAAATGCTTAATAAATAGACATTGATATAAACCATTATGGCAAAAATAACAACACGAAAAGACTGCGAGATAAATGCTTTTTCATTTAGGACTCTTTCGTGTGGGTTAAAAGCGGACAGCGATATATGGGAACATTAGGGAAAACAATGCGCCTTTGTGTTTAGTTATGTGTAGGGGAAACGAACAAACTTTTAAAGCACAGATTTTTTTACTATTTCTAAAATTAAATCTAATTTTAGAACGATGATATAAACATAAATTCAAATAATTATTGCTAAAAGGGAATATAAGATATATATATATATTTAAAAGTTATTTCAGAATATTCACAACAAAGGCGTCTGGGTTCCAGTAAATAAAAGTTGTCTATCTTCACTTCAATCTTAGCACTTCGGAGGCCGCCTGTCACGTTTCAGTGCCAACACCAATCAACTAATGTTTCACGAAAGACATATGAGACAGGTAAATTGCTTACTACATCACTAGTAAAAGGGCCTACTTTGGTAACTATTTCTTTAGTGACGTCTTGTTAATAAAACAGTCATTCTGTAACTAAATGACAATTATGTTTTATCTTATAACTTTATATTGCATTGTTGAAAAATCGTGACAAGAGTTAAGATCAAATGAAATACTGAAAAATATTTTTAACCGACTTTTTCAAAAATTAGGAGGTTCTCAATTTGGCCACTTTTTTATAAATTTAAAATGCCTTTCCCCATCACCTAAGCCACGGTCTAATAATTTTATGTATAAATTAAATATATAAATATATTTTATTTTATATAACCCACTTTAATTTTTTTAAACACAAAATATTTAAAGTGTAGGAACATACTGTTTTTACACTTTACTGTAACCAAAGTTTGGTTACTATAAAAATTGATATTAAGTTATACATTTCAATTCAATATTACATTGAATAGTTTTAAATTTTTTTCCTAAAGACGTAAATTTCGTTTTCAAAAAAATATACTATTGTTTTTGAAGAAATTAACACTGAGCTCTGTTTAAAATGACCTTAATTGCTTAGAAGGATCTAAGTACTTTCAGAGATCCTAGCATCAACTCGATGTAGCCGCAGGCAATCGTTTAGAGGAAATTATTGTGTTTAGAACTTCTAAAGTAGAAACATGAATTTGACAATAATCTTATTGCTACTGTAAGGTTTAAGTTGTCAGTTATTATTATTACTTTTTATGTTTATTTATTCCATAATCATGTATTATTTATTGACTAAAGTATTGTATTTCTTATTTCCAGTTAGTGTGATGATCATTTAGACGGTTCTTAAACTATTACTGCTTTTAGGTTATAATTACACATTCTTAGAATCTTTTCTATGCGAATACTGAGAAAAAGCTTTAATAATTTAGTAAACATTATAAACGTACGTAAAATAAATATACAATTTTATGTATTATCGGACAACTATACACTTTGGTGTATAACTTTAAAATGTACTATTCAATAAACTAATTCTTATATAGCATATTAGACTCATTTCATTTCATATCAGAACGATTAATATCTTTTTATTTCATCAAGTTTTTATGTAACTATATTAATTCAGTATCCCGTATTAGTGGTAGTTAATATTAAGTAGTTGTTATATTATATTGTTAACCTGATTATCTAGGGACGGCCTAACTTGACAGGTTTCAACTTGGTATCTTTAGTGTATGGCGACGTGACTTGTTACAACCAGGAAAGATTTTCATATATTAGAACCTTTCGATTTATATGTGAAGGGTAAGTGCTTTATTCAGAGGATTCTTATATTATTTTTTATGAGCAGATTTTTATAATAAATGCTAATACAAGATTTTTTTGTAGCATTTATTTTCTAAAATATTTTAGCTCAGTGATATTTTAAATGCGCTGTAAATATTTGTTTCTAAAATATAAATTCATAATCATTTTGGTCATTACTAAAAAAACAAGTAAATATTTTTTTTTGCTATGTGTTAATAGTTTATATGCATGACATACATGGAAATTTATTACAGAGAGAAGTTAAAGGTAGCATTATAGTATAGTAAAATAACTGTGGGTAATATTTTTTTAAATATATCTTTCGTTACATATTTTTAAAAGTAAATCTTATTACCTATAGATCATTTTATATGGAGTAAGATTGCATGTCGTTGTTTACGTGTATCTCTGAAATCAACACTAATCAGAACAGCAAAGAGTTTTATGTTACCTGGCGCTCACAGACATGTATATTTACATAAATAATCCACCAAATTCTATGACATATGTAAATATTCTATACCTATTATATATTATTTTTAATTTGCACCCACATTTCAAACTCATATTATCACATTTTGTTACTTCTGATGCTATTCCACCTCTTTAGAATCCTTGTTTTAATTTAAATAGTAGAAATATAACAATTATTGTTAATAAAATAAGTATCAAGTACCTAATCAAATAATCCTATATATTTCAGAGCCAACTGCCAGTTGTTGTTAACTGGAACGTTTCTTGTCACCATTTCCTTTCTAAGACAACTATCTGGTTTGTTATTACGATCTCAAGGCAGTAATTGACATTGTTTATAACTTGTTTCGACATCCAATCAAGATAATTAAAGCAAAGGCTCTACATTAATTTCGTTGCTTCCGAATTTCAGTAATAGTTTTGTTTAAGGATTTATTGAACGGTTAAATTCATACTGATAACTATTTACAAACATAGTTTTGTTAGTTAAAGTAACCACTTTACCGATAGAGAGTTATAAATGACTACTTTAATCAATACTTCCACATAAACTGAACTTTATATTAATTGAACACAATTTGAGATTCCCAAACTGTTACGTACTTAATAAGTATGTAAATAATTTCCCATAACTATTTGTATGTACCAAATTTACAATATTAATCATTGAAATACCTCCAATTTCTCATATAACATTGTTCCTTGTCTTTACAGTAGGATCCCTTTACACTAAAATTCAATATGGCAATGATTTCTTAAAAAGGGTATTTTTTCATAAAATATGTTCATCTTGTTTCTATCTTGTTCAGACATACGTTTAAAATAAAAGTCCATTTCTTTTAAGATAAAATAAAAGTCGTTTAGAGTCATCTTAGTCTGAATTGCTAAATTTTATCTTAATAGCAGATGAGTCTGCAATTGAGCTAATGCGGTGCCTTAAAGGCACTAAAATTGTTCCTAATAATTATATTCACTTTATACATAAAATGTTTTTTACAGATTATAAGTAAATTATATTTAAAAATATATTTTTTTGCATTAATTTGTTTGTTTGTTTTTTGAGGCCACTTCAAATATTTTAAGATTTACGATAATAAAAGATACCTATAGATATTAATTATCAATTGTTTACTAAAAAAATAATTGATTAGTTTTATAGAAACTTGAATTTATCAAACTTTTTAATTAATTAAGCAACACAACTATTCGCTTCTTGATTTATTTACATTTCTTATAAACCGGATTTATTAAAATGACAATGTAGTTATTATTAACATCACAGGTAATAATATAAAATTATTATTATTATTTGTAACACTTATCATGAAATAAAATAGCATTACATAACCAACTAAAAATAGAATAAATAGAAATGTTTTATTATTGACGATTCGTTCTGTTCGTGACATTAATCTAATGGGATCGACTCTGAGTCGAATAAAATACGAGTCGTAAAAAAATACCCCCTTAGAGAGAGTGATTCGATGCGGTAAGAAAACGCCTGTCTTTACGAGATCTAAGCGCCTCAATAACGCTGAACATAGGAATCACGATTGCCAAATATACTGTATATTTGGTCGCATAAGATGGCCTAAACCTGAGAATCGATTTTGAGGTAGTTTTAGAGTTATATTATTGTTTTGAATTTGTTGTATTGTTATGAATATTTCTTGTAAAACTATATATCTTAATCATTTTTGAGGTACAGATAAATACATATTTATTATTTAAATGATATGGCAGATTAAATATAATTCTTCTTTTTCTGTAATTTATTGTTTAAAAAATTACAATTTATTCCAATTCAAAGCTATTACCATAATGCTTGACTTTAATATTTTGAAAGACTACCCATTTGTGTAGAATAAACAGGCACTTTTTGGTAGGTTGTTCAACAACGGATTAAATTTGTTCCAAATAAAAATTACATGGAATATATTTTCTAACTAACAAATTGGATTACAAGTTAAGATTTGTAAAATCGAATTGTAAGAAGTAACTAAACTATTAATGTATTTAAAACTCGCTTTTTCTGGCAACTTTACCTGCCGTCTACAACACAGACAACATTTACTATTTTACAAACGAAGTCCTTAGAGATATTAGTTGCGAGCACATGGTTTCTTGTCCTTATGAATATAGAGCGCATTATTATAATGCATAATGAGCATTTTATTTACCATGCCCTTTTCTTACACAAATATGTTGCTTTACATCTTCCGGAGTGCTTTCATATACGGAAATGCGCAATGGAGATAGTTTACCGCTATCGCTGTACACTACTACTAGTTTCTGCGTTCAAACATAACATACTGAAACCAGAGCCAGATTTCAAGCTTTCAAATAGAGAATACGAAATGTGATTCGGTTCAGTAGATTTTAAGTCATGCGCGACATACAGACGCTATCACAAGAATTAAAATATGAGGTTTCATGATCTTTAGCCTAATGTAAGTTTTTTTTAATTTATTGATATTTGCAAGTTTTTTTCTTTAATTTAAATACTCTACCATTATCAATCACAAGTTTAACATGTAAAAATATATCTGTAAGAAGGTAAGATAGGTAGGTATGATAACTATTTAATTTAGTGTGGTTGATGTCAACTGAACAATAATACCACGAAATGCGTTATACCGAGTGACAAGTGAAATAACATAAATTTGTTGGTATAAACCATACCTGTGCCGGCGTTTAAATTATTATTTTTTTATGTTTCTAACGTATTTTTAGTTATATTTTCGTTGTATGAACACTTACATTACTATAAAGAAATTACATCTTACCATATACTAATTATTACAGTATTTATATATTATATTTCTCTACATAGTTTTCAATTAAAGCATAGCAAGAATGTAAAGGGATGTTGACCAACTTGAACATCTTGGGCAAATAGGGTAGGCTCATATCTACTGACGAGATCTAATATTTTAATTTATATATTAATATTTACATATATGTATATATTTTTATGGAAGGTTAATGTTAAACAACAATGAATACTTACAACTCATTGTTTTAATAAAAATGAATACTATGGTAAAAAAAAATGATATTTGTTATAAATAGAATAAAAAATATGGAAATTATTAAACAAATGAAAAAAAAAATTAAAAATGCTTATAAAATATCCAAAGATAAAAAATACTGGCATTCTTATATCAATCTATCCCAAAAACTAAGAATACTAAGACTTAACAAGTGAAAACAAACCTTTTTTAAACCACGGAAAGAAAACTGAATTCGTTCCACATATAAACCCGATTCCAAGTCTTTCAATATGGGATTATAATACTGTCGTAGCCGAAAACCGTAAATGGTATTTCGTAAGTTAAATAGGAAACTGGTGCAACTAAAACTTCAGAATGTGATGTTTATTTTAAGGCATAGGATAACAAAACATAATATATTAGTGTGTTTGTGTTTTGTATGTATTGAGAGAGTTTATTATATGATACTCTGTTAATAAATACGGTCATTATTTATCTCCACTTATCATGTTTAAGAATAAAATGATTAGTTAAATAATATCATGCAAAATTATTATTGTATACTAAGGTTTTATAAAGCTAGATCTTATTAAATATTATTGCTTACTTTATCCTTATTTGAATATCACCTTGAATTTTATATTTTCTCTTCTAACTCGACAGATCAAGCAATTCGTTTACTTTGAAAATTCCCGTGATACTGTAAGTTTATTTCATCTTGTGAAAACTGAATAAAAATAAGGCTCCGCTGCAATCTAAAATATGAACCCAGAATATAAAGTTTGAAATTGTGTCTCGAAATGAAACATTGTAGTAGGAGCAAACAAAAGTTTTACACCAACACTTCAATCCCAACTTCGTAAAATGACACATTTCAGCTTTTAGGGAACCATCAACATGTATTCTGTGTAACGAAGGGAACCTCGTGAGTAGTGTTTCACATGCATAAAAGGAGAGTTTTTTTACAGGACTTATCACTTCACTATTCCTACTTGATGCTGATAATTGGATTTAAATTGGTACACATATTGTAATATAAACATAAAGCGTTTTAGTCTTACATATTTTTTATTTAATTATATGTATTTGTCTTTACTTATGTTTATATATGTTTTTGGTAGAACATGTAGTGGCACTTGAGACTATAGCAAATTCAAGAAACAAAAAAGCCTAATTAGAAAATAGGCTGATATAAAACTACAAATTATTACCTCGAACAGTTTGATGACATCAAATATAAAAGTTTTGCATTCACAATTGTGGGTTCACTCAAAAGAAACGAAGATCCGATCTTTTTTTATTGGTGATTCTTTCCTGCTTTGATTGAATGCCGACTTTATTTTTCTTGTCGTAAAAAAAAGTCGAATATTCTCAAAACTATATGATGATACGTATCTAATGTATCATGAATAAAACAAAAAGCAAATATGAACTTTAGAATTAATGTATTTTTTTTTAATATTATGCGATAATAATAATATTTATTATAACAAAATTTAAATCTCTGTTTATAGATTCGATTGAAATATATATTCTCTAGTTATAAGATATTAGAAAATAATGAAATAGAATAAAATTTTAGATTCAAAAATGAAATGTAATAAAAAAAATCTTAACCTTCATGATTATGCTAGCAATTATTGGCTAAAATATATAGTGGTCCAAAATTGTACACTAAATTAAAGTAATGAGCCATTTTAGTCAGCAAAATGATATACACTTTTACTATTTGCACTTTAAAACGTGCCAAAAAGTTCGTAATTAATTTGCTTATACAAGAATGAGTTCACTATTATAAAAACCTATAGAGCTCCAATTCCAAGACTGGACAATTGATTCGGCAAGTTGAAATGAGAAAAGCTGGCAACATTAATTAAGTCTTAGAATTTCAGAATTATATTTTTAGTCATATTCAGGTAGGTTTCAATATAACCTTGCTAATTAAAAGTGCATTTCGTTTTATATTAAAACTCATAATCAAAGAGACATTCGTTTCCTTTGCGCATTCAAATGTCGTCAGTCTAAGACTGTAGAGGCCCCTCAAAGCCTCACGTACATACATGCATGACACATACATTATTTATTATGTTATATTGCGTACATTGCTATTAATAATTTTAGAGTTATAAATTAACTAAATGGTTAACATAAAATAAAATAAGAAATACTTTTCAAAATAAATACTTATAAATCTCATAATTAGTCAGTATTTTAAATTAATTTCAAATATCTATATTCTTAAAAATAAATAACGTAAAAATATAATAAAAACCCAAACAACATGAAATTGTATTGTATTTTATATTTTGTTACAAAATAATTTACTAAAACGAATGATTTATTACGACTACATCGCATATTTAATATACATCATCGTAGATTTAGATTAGATTTGTTTTTAATAAGTTAGTAAGTATCTATATAATACTGTACGAAATTGATACCGAATACGCGATGTAGTCGTACGAAGAAGCTCGAGTCCCGCTCATTCCCGATCGTAGTCAGTACCACGCAGCCTCTGGTTGGGGAAACTCGATCCCTTGATAGTCTATTTACAAATACGACTGGAGTGCAGTGTCAGTGAACAGTGAATTATGTGTTTGTTGATATAAAAATGTAAGTATTTCTAGTCACGGGAAGTTTAGTATTATGAATATTTTTAATTATTTATATTAGTAATAGATGACGTTAATGAGTTATAAATGAAATATATAGTATTAAATTTATTTCTATTTATATTATCAAATGTTTTATGGATTATAACTTTTATTTTAACAAGTTTATGAATTAATTTTTATTTGTTGTTTTTTTTTTGTTTTAAAGTGGCTCGCGATATTTTAATTAGATGACATGAAAAAATATTCGAAACCTAAAATGTTTTCTTCGTTATTATTAAATGCTTATGTGAAATAAAATAATAAGTGGTTTTTGCATTTTAAAATAATGAGGATAACGAAATACAAACTGAAGAGGTTTTCAAAAATAATAACCGAAAAATTAAATTGTAAGTATTAATATTAAAATTAGTATATATTAAATATAAAATTAATTAAATTAATAATTGTCTCATCTTCTTATTGTATTATAATAATACAGATTACTAAGTTAGTGATGTCAATTCTCTTAAAGGTATGTCATACAATGCATAGTAATGTTCAATTATTAAGCTATTGTCTTCAAATTAGAACGCGGTCCAAAATATAATTAGTAGGTAATACCGCCCTGTGATTAAACCATTCAAAGTGAGTATGCAATTAAAATTACTTACCTTTGCCGCATCAATATCAACTTAATGTTACCGCTGGTTATTTTTAATTCATAATATGATAATGGACTGAAATATTTAAAGGTTTTTGATATATTTATTAATTTACCTTTATATCTTTAATAATAATATATTTTTTTTTTACATAAAAGTTTCTACTTATTATTATTATTATTACACGTGAGAAAAACATTTGACGGCTTTACAAATACATTTTATTTTATTTTCGTTTAATTATAAGCATATGGTGAAAAAATGGAATTGTTAACCAACAATTTAAAAAAGACCCACATAAAATAATTTAAATGTTATCTTTAATCAAATATAAGAGGTATTTAGTTAGAATTTAAAACATTTATTTATAACGAACGCAGCTGTTATAAATCCTATCGTATAATTTTATACAGATGTCTAATTACAAAACGAACTTGTTTTGTAATAAAGATATAATATATGTATGACGTCTAAAAATATGTTAACAAGAAGTGGACTTTTTTAAAAAAGGAGTTAGAATTGCAAATAAATTTTTAATTTTCTACATTGTTTTGAGTACAGCAATAATCAAAATAATATAATCTTTCGTAATTAAATTATTCATGAAACCAAAAAAACTTCAGTTGTATTTTGCTTGATACTTACTTGATTTTTTTTTCTGGAAATTACTTATTTTAGAGAGAAATGTTGTCGATTGTAATGTATAGTTAAATATAAATAAAAACTATAACCTACGAACCATTTACCGACTTTTGTAGTTAGAAGCTAACCTTGCACTATTACATCATAATTTGAAGAAAATATATATAGGAATTTGTTAGTTGTAAAAAAACAATGAAATCTTTAGCGATACATAGGTATTATTACTTATTTATTTGTACATATTTCAGTAAATTCCAATCCGATCAGATTAATTAGATATTTAGGAATTATGGACTTATATTATTGATATAAGATTACTGACGACATTTAATAATTTTATGAAGTTTATTATGTTCATCACACCCTTACTCAAGTTTTTAATCAAAAAGTACAATAGTTCTAGGGTTTTAGATGAAATTAATTAACTTTTCCACCTGCTTTGTGTTTATACCGTGTACGTACTAAAGGACAAACAAAAAGTTTATTAGAGTTTTTTCACGACAAAAGTGATGTAGGTTACCCAATTACTGTCCGGTCAGAGTCGAGCGCTCTTACTAAAGCACAACTTTACAATGATGCCTAATTGCCCTAATTACCACGTCTGCAGTGGCATCTAATTTTCGTTTAGAAAAATTCATGCAACATTTTACAACAACAAATTACGTGAAAACTTTAACACCTCTGTTGCGGCTGGGCAGCGGACTCTTTGTTGACAAAATATACATTTATGAAATAGTTCGTTCTAACTTTCAACTTCATATTCCGGTATTCAGAACTTTTGTAAAGTTTTAGAAACGCGTGTGTGAACTAATTAGTTTATTAAATATGTTGTGTTTGTATTTCAATAAATAATATAATATATACATATGATGTTGCATTATTTGTGTTAATATAGTGACTTCTCTTCTATAAACGGTTTAATGGACTGGAATTATCATTCATAAAAGCGTTATTGACTTGTTGTAAAAGCAAGTGGAATTTTCCTGTAAGTATGAGCGATTGTTTGGAACGCAACGGAAAATTAAACACACTTTAAAATAATGAGCACCGTTACAAACAACGTTTCAGACAGCTCTCTTAAAAACGAGATGAAACATTGCGTGTAGACAAAAGAGAAAATTTAAAGGAAAAGTAAGATTTATGAATATTTTTTGTGCTTTCATTCCGCTGTAAATTACGATGTTACACGCGTTTGTCATACAAATGTACGAAAAATATGTCATAAGTTTAATCCACTTATTTTACGTAGATATTACGTTGCAAATCGCATCACGAGCTTTTATAATGTGATAGTAAATACACATTATTATTACGTAAGAATTTAAACGTATTATTTATTAAAACATTTATTGTCTGTATTGTTTTGAGGAAAACATCGTCTAAGTTTTGTTTTATTTAAATAAAAAGATCCTCTTTAGATCTTGCAATTTAATTTAGAGAGATTTTTTTCCTTGTTGTTCTGGAAAAGATATAAAGTAGTTTGGACGTTGTTTCCACTTACTTAAGTAGACTGCATACTCATTCTCAACTATAGCTTCTATTCAAAAAAAGTACTTTTTATTTCCAAGGTTTTAGTACCGCACGTTCCACTATATTAAAGCTCTTGTCATATTTCGTTAAACTCATCGAAACATTGCCCGGCTATAATTATTACTTTAAAATTCTTATTACATATAAAATATAAAACCCAGAAACTTATACCATTTTTTTATCACATTTTATGTATTATATATATATATTTTTTTGTAACTAAACTACGTCTTATAAAGATTAATGAAGCTATTTGGTATTAACTTGACCAACTTGTTACAGAAAGGTCAATTATAAAAGGTCATTGACGAATACAACAAAACATTTTTGGGATGAAGTTGTGAAATTTATATTGCCAAAGTCTAGTGAAGTTATGCAATTTTCATCGTATTATTATAAAAGTTTCTATTATAAACGCTTATTGATTTCAGTTAATAAAAGGATTTTTTTAAGAATATTGTACCCACACTTTAATAAAAAATGATTATAATTACTTATGCTTGAAATTTGAGACAGTTTACTTGGATTTAATTCTCACGACTTGATATTAATTATTCGTTGAGACGTGCTAGGATCGATAACATGAGGCAATGTAGCTTCAACTATATTTAAGATTATGATAACCTAGTGACAAAATACAAACAAAATGTTTAAAATATGAAGAAATCCTTCAGCCCATTAATTATTTAGAACATTTAATTATTTTCTGTCCTCAATCTATAAAGTTTTATATTCTGTACAGTTTCACAAGTATTTTTTATACGTTCTAGTAAATTGAAATATATATATATATATATTTATATATATATATATATATGTGCTATTTCTTTATATATATATATATATATATATATAAAGAAATAGCACTACTTAATATCATCCAACCAATAAATGAACCAACTAAATAATGAAATAAAAAAAGCAATAAACCATAAAAGTTTGTAACTAATATTGATAAACTTGACGATTCTATATAGAAATCTTGTTTGTGTTACATTAACAGATGCCAACAAAGACGTTTTTGTTTATTGACAGTGTAGAGATAGAGATCTTTTTTGTAGGAGCTTTGATTTGGTGACATACTGAAAACAGAAAAATATGGCTTTTTCTACTCAGTCTACGCTTAAAAAGGAAGGTTTATGTGATTTTAATGATTTATATATTAAATGTATATAAATATATATATATATACACATTTATTGTTTTTAACCCACTACTGTTTGACGAAATTGAATCAAAAACTCTTTGGTATAATAAATAATCAAATTAACATAATATTATATAATATAATTTTATGCAATTGTATGCCTTGCAAAACTCGTGATCTCCTAAAAGCTTTTGTTTCTAACACAAAAGTAAATAAATTTTATCGTTGCCAAAAAATCTAACGATCTGATTCTCCTATTTTCGGATTGCAATACAAAATACGAGATTGGCGTACAAAAAATGTGACTACATTTTTCGTAACGCCTTAACAATAGCCCTATTTGATACGACCGCTCGTATCTCAATGGCCAATACATGTAATCTAGTTGTTTTTATGAAAGTCAGAACGACTCTCTGGTATTCAAAGCATAGCTAAAATAACATTGTCGCATAATATAGGCAGAGATAAGGATTTATTAGGATGAAAACATATAATATTCTTAAACTGATATGATATTATTAAAATGTATTAAGTTATTAAAATGTATTAACTACTAGAATTATAAAAATATATTAGTTTATTATAAAAAGACTGAGATTTGGTGTATTTTTTTAAAGTATAATACATAGTATGAATATTATAAAATATGCGTATAACTAAGCTATAATCATAATTTGACTTTCATATTTCGTGATTTTGGAGTGACATTTCCGACATTAGCTTCAAAATAAATATCACATCCGTCGCTAATAGGAACCTCATTTAACTGCGATAATACTTCAAAATTAAATAGATAAAAATACATGTTATTTTGGTAATTTGAATTCTTCAAATAAAATAAATGATTATTTACCATTTTGTAAAGAATAGTAAGCATTCATAATTATTTATATAGTAAGTGTTTGAAATTGTTATTACTGATGCTAGCTTAAACTTTTTGTATCAATCTGCAATGTCTATCGTTTTGTGCATTTTAATAGACAATTACAAATGCTATAAGAGAAAACAATAGCCGGAGAATAATTCTACTTTCGAGAAATGTCTCTCAACACTTACAAAAAGTTTCAGCGTTTTTATATTATTAAGGATCACATTACTTTTCTTTTATTAAAAATCTGGTTTAATGGTTACAAATATTACTTTATTGTCTTATTACTTTATTGTCTTATTTGCTGTGAATTATATATAATAATCGACTTCTCTAAATGGCAATATGATCCACATCATGATGTGTTATTTATTGACGTTAAATAATACTAATTAACAGGTATTCACAAAGGAAATTTTATTATGTATTTAATTTAAGAGTAGTCATTGCGTGTTCTTAAATTGGATTAAATAATATAATCAATCTTATGTGAGAATTAAATAAAAACCAATATGACGAAAAGTCTCAACTTGACGTTTCGGTTTTAGAAAAGGGTTCTTCTGTTAATGAAAGCAGTTCAAGCGAACTCTAAATCTGGCTTTTAGAGTTTACAAATGAATTTTACCCTCGCGTTTTCAAAGCGTTGTTGATTAATGATTGTTTATTAAGGTTTTTTGGAGTGAAACTCTGCTATGTTTGATTGCTTGAGATAATGTATATTTGATTTGAGTACATCTAAAATTATCTTCTTTGGGTATTCTAACATTATGGCCTTTATAGTATCACTTGTAAAAATATTATAGGAAGTATATATAAAAAAACATGAGAACACCTGCAATATCAAAATTAAAATGGAAATTTGACAAATCTTTAAAATGGAAATAAGCAGTGAAGTCTTTTTTCACACATTTTATTTAGCTACATGAAAAAAAATGCTTTTGAAGTACAGCAGCTAAAAGGTTATTGCTTATTGGAATTTAATCAAAAAACACAACAGAGAGATAACGTAGTGAAAGGAAAAGTTAATTTGAGGTCACTGTTTACATTACACACTTAAAGCTGAAGCTTGATTTATAGAGGCTTAATTTATATTCAATATCCTCAATACTTAGCATTAGGTACATTTCGTTTTAATAGTGTTATATATATATATATATATATATATATATATATATATATATATATATATATATATTTATACTTATTTAACTTAAAAGGGAATTAAAAATATATATTAATTTATATAAAGAATATACTCCGAATAGGTCAACAATTATAATAAAAACAATTAATATGTGAAGTAACATTCCTATAATAGTAATAATAATAAAATTAAAAAACAAATTACAAAAATTGATCTCAGCTTAGGGTAAGCAAATTATTTGTTTGAGTTAAGGATAACGATACCAAGACAGAAATACTTTATCAATACTGCGAATATATTTACAACACGAGCAAATCCAGAAACACAGAGATCTATGCAATTTCACATCACAATGATAATATCACAGGACAAATCACAAAAATGTATCTCAGCTAATTCGTATTGTAAAAATACATGTTAGGCGTCTGCGCTCGCCACTCGACCAACGGGGCGGTCAATGTATCCCATAATTTTGTAACTTGAATTGAAATCACTTCTATTCTTTTCACTTAATACATATGTGCCAAATATTTATTATTTTGATATGCTTTCCTCAGTAAATAAAAACATATTATGTTTTTCCTTTACTAAATGCTTATAAGTGTTTATTGTATCTTCAAGGTAATGAAATAAATTTAATAGATCGTTGACGTTACAAAAGTTTTATTTCATTAAATAAAATTGTTGTTGTACAAAATTGAATTGCATCAATTGATAACATGCTATTGTTAAAATGAACAATATGAAAACTGTGTGTTATAACGGTACATGAACTTCAGCAATTCACAAACAATGGCTGGTAATTTGTACTGTTCAGACTTTTAAATAAAAGTGAATTGAATACGGGCTAGTTAAACATTGTGAAATAAGCTTTTGTTACTTTAAAATATGATACAATGCAAATATTTCCAAGAATAAAAAAAATGTTTACACTTGCCACAACAAATTTTTCAGTTTTTGAAATTATATTGTTTTGTTTTACCTTAAGAAGAATATAAAATATATATAATTCAGGATAGACTACTTTATAATACATAATTAAAAGATACTAAATCGGGTTAGTTTTTAGGTCTAATGGTGCTAGTTAAGAGAAGTTCTTAAGGAATTATCATAAGTTTATTATAACTAGAAATAAGAAACAAACAAACAAACAAACAAATATGTCTCAAGATTTCTGAAGTATCAAAATTGGACTTCTCCCCAAAGTTGCATGAGTCACATGAAATTCTTAACAATACTAACTCTATCTGTTAGCCCATTGGGCCACGATTGCCCTACGACATAACCTTTAATATTATCTTAAGCTATAACCGAATTTTATATCAGATTCATTTGCATAAACGTAAAAAATGAACACTAAAACTTGTCTCCATTCTACAAAAAGCTTTTAACTAAAAACTTCTTCTAACAAAATGAATCCATATTATTAAATATACTTTGAGATCAAATAAATTAAATTATAGTATCGTTTATGTTTGAACCGAAGATAAAATTTCAAACTAGAAATACTCAGAATACTGTAGTGTTCTTCATTATGCAAATATTACAAATATTATTTTATTATTTATTAAATGATTTAAGGATGTTATTCAAATACCCCTTTTTTATTAGATAATATATTTTGCTATGAAGAAAATTATTATATTCTTTATAAAACAGGCTGTCTAAAAAATATTTCATAAAACATAATATAGCCGTATACCATTTAAGATTCAAATCTGAACTTGAATTCAAAACACTTATGAATATATTTTTGTATTAAATTTAACGAGCGGAATTCTTACCCTCGTTATGTAACAACAACATCTCAAATGGAAATATTAACGAAATTATGTTAAAGCTCGATACAACGAGAGTGTTCTTGGGTTCATGTTTTTCTTTATTTAACGTTGGTTTCAAGTGGCTTCATGTTATTTCCATCACCGTTGTTATCTTCAAATATATACAATGTGGATTCAAGAGCTCCTCTTAGAATTTTCTTAAGGTAAATTCAAATTATTAACATTTAATATATTTTTTAATTTGCTTATTTAGATGAAAAAGTCTTAAAATAAATTTAATTACAGTTTTACTTACAGAGATTCAAATTAATTAAATTTAATCAAAAAACCTTTTTTAACAATTTGTACAATTTGTAAACAATTTTATAAGATAATTTTGAGATAGCAAAATAATAATTATATAAAATAAAAATCTAAATCAAACCAAAGGTACCAAATCAAATCAAGTTTACATTCTGATTTCCCAATGACTCTTATACATAATTTTTCTAATAATCAATCTAAGCTTGGCGTAGGCTGTGATATCGCACATAACTCCCAGTCAGTGATGTGAAAACCCATTTAACTTGAACAGGCAAAACATGTGATTTACTTCTTATCTACTTTCACGCTTTCTTGAATTCAATTTAAATAAAATTCAAATCATTGCTTACATTTCAATATTTCTGTATTTTATTTTAAAACTTGTTTTGATACATTGTAATTGAGAAGAGTGATAAAAAGGATAAAGATATTAAGAATAATTCTACAAAAAAGATATTTAATTCTTAGTCTCAATATTTAAACAGTATATATTTTTTAACTTTATAAGAAAAAGCTTGAGTTACAATTTTTCATCTAAATTGAAATGAATGAATGAATTAATACATATTTTGCTAGTGTTTTGAAACCAAAATAAGATAATCGCTGGTTTATTAAATAAAAATCCAACCCTTGGATGCCTCATTTAATAAAACATTAATCAAAAGAATTGCATTATTTATCCAAATGTTAACGTTAGTCACAAAACAATGTGAAGAATATTATAAAGCAATGAGATGTACATAACTTTCATAGTACACTACCTTTTTATAGGTTTCATTATACATTGTGTACATATAATATTATATGTTTACTAAGATCTTTATTCCATCACTCTCAATCCAATCAACATAATCCAACTCATAGACTATTTCTCAAAGAAAACCTTATAAATATTCACAACGATGCCTTCTTAATATAAAGACTTTGAAGTGCCAAAGTATGTTTAAAATTTTTAATTGGAAAATTTTTAACATTATAACTTTATCTTTTACGATTATATAACTTTAAAAGATTTTCCAGCTTTAAGGTCTTAAAACAAGTATACAAATATACATATCTACATTTTGTTTAATCATACAAAAGATATTTTATTTAAAATGTACGAATATAGATATTGTATTATATGATAGAGTTTTTTATACTTACCTTTATAAATAAACCTTTAAAAGCTGATAAGCCCCTTGAAACCTTTTAAAAAATTTAACAATGTCTCATAAAGTTAGGGGATATCTTTCTTTATTTAACCTTTTTAATGAAAGCAGACTTGGCACTGGGCGACCTTACCTTTTTAATTTGTTTTTTACTTTTATAATACTTCATAAAGGTATTTTTTTGGGTTTCTGTGAAAAAGACGATATTGGTTATAATTCAACAAAATATGTGTTAAAATATATATGAGATGATTTAGATTATCAAATATGGGTGGCGTTATTAAACATGTAGTAATTCGAGGTTTTGACACCCACTGCCCATTGTGACTCATTCACCCCTGAATGTGTTATTTCCTTCGGTTGGCCTTTATTATTATTTCAAAGTTAATGTGAGAATGTTATACAATAACGGAACAATAATATTTTGGCAAACGGCCGATTGAGATATACAAAATTGCTATAAAGGGCACATAAGCACGTTTCAGAAGTAATCATTTAGAAACAGGAAAGAGCCAAGAGCTATCTAAAATATTTACTAGGAAAATTTTATTCATTGTTCTATTGTTTTTGTAAGAAAAATCAGGCTTTAAATTTTTACTTTTTTGTTGGAATATCAGATATCTTTTCAAAAGCTGTGGGACTTTAATGTGAAGCCACTAAAGATTTAAAGAAAAGTTGGTTAGTTTTAATACCAAAAAGGTTGGATTACGGTTTTACAGGATTTCTATGTCATCTCTTATTATTGACGATTTTTTTTTAAATAAGGTAATGTATAACTTGAATTATATATCTAAATTTTAATATAATAAATATTAAGTAATAATAAATATTAAGTAACTAAGATTTTTTAAAAATGCTAATAATGGCCATAAAGTGCCCAAATTAGAAACAATAATTTATGTATCAAATAAGAAAATTGCCGGGCCAGAATCGAATCCACGACTTTTGGCTCAACAGTTTTGGTACAGGACATTATTATTATTATTCCAACCCATTTTTTATAAAACCATAAAAGACATTTATTCTTATCATATAAAAAAAAAGTTTTCATTTCTCTGCAGGGCATATTTTACTTACTAGGTTAACCAAACATTTACCAGCAAGAATGTTGTGTTATTACATAATTATCAATAATTAACATGAGTTTAGAAATGTTACAATTAAAAACATTGTAATGAAACTCAATAAATTTTGGTAAATATATTGCGTTTATAAAAAAAAACATTTCAAATAACAGCTTGTTATTTTCACAGTAATTGTTTTTAAATAATAGTACAACAGAAAAATCCTTTAAGAATTGTAATCGAAAGATATAAAATGAGATGCTGGGAAATTGCTTCGTTTTCTCGGACGAAGTTTTATTATAAAACAATACTAAGTGTTATGTTTCCGAAAGAGTAACTTTTACAAAATCTAGGCATCAATTTATTCTAATTGAAATGATTTATAGAAAGAAATGATATTTTAAGTTGTTTTAAAATATTTTATGTTTTTATAAATACATTGCCGGACTGACCATTGAACTGGTAATATATAACGTTTTTTATATAAACTAGATGTTCCCACCGGCTTCGCCCCTGCTAAATAGGAAAAAAGCCTTGTTATGTAAGCTATAAGGTTTTTACACTTAGGTACTCAGGTCGAATACTTTATTAAGGATAGCTGTTGCCCGTGACTGCGTCCACGTTGACTGTAAAAATATATTTATATGGCTTATGATCGTAGTCATAAAGAGTCACAGGCAACAGCTAGTGATAACATAAATCCCTTTATCATATTGTTATTAGTGATTGTAAATTATTTTAACTTTAAAAAAATATATAATTTATTACATTGTCGAAATTTTCACGCGGATCCTTATGTTTTCTCGTATTAAATATAGCTTATGTTCATCAGGGATAGTGTAGGATTCTAATAGTAAAAGATTTTTTAAAATCAGTCAAGTAGTTTTGGTGCCTATTCAAATTGAAACAAAGAAACAAATGTTTCCTCTTTATAATATTAGTATAGATATATAAAACATTATATATTTTAGGTCTAATCAATAACTTTCAGAAAATGTAGATTAGGAAATGAAAAGGGATTGCGTGTGTGTGCGTTTTGTTGATATATAAAATAATATTTAATAAAAATGTCGAGTAGTGTGATAAAATCAATATTCATTAAAAACAAAAGTTGTTTTTATTTTATTACAAAAAAGAAAAACTAAAATCACATTACTGAAATAATAAACACAGTTTCTAAAACAATTACCTTTACCTGTTGTTTGATACGTGATATGTGAAAATATGTGAATTCTACCCAAAAGAAACAGGTGTATTTAAATATCACAAAGAAGTTTTGTACCCAAGGCATAGAAAAAATCAATATTAAAGGGAAAATTTCCAAGCTCTAAGGTTGTCGTGTATTTTAATAATTACCTATGTTTTTAGTTGTAATAATATATTTTTTTATTATATACACCCTATAGTTGTTTGCGGGTCAAGTAAAAGATTTAAATGTTATATTTTTGTTATATTTTATTACATAAAATTGAAGCATCTTCTACGTAACAAGTTTTACGCTCAGCGCCTCAATACTTTATCTCCATAACTGTATACCTAACTTAATAGCGATACCTTCAATGGGGCTAAGATAAATAAGAATAAATAAACATCCGAAACATGAAATATTTTTCTTAAATTGCTTTAGTTTTATATTTGTTTAATATTTAAAATGCATTAATTATTGCTCAATACTTTTAATACTAACCAAGAAGACGTTTTGCAGGTGAACCGCGTGATGCGTCAACACCTGTGATGTGCGGTTTAATATGCAGTGGAGCGGCCTCTACTTTGTGTGTTTAGCTTTATGCTGCCTTCATACTGTGTCAGGTAACCTTTATGTAATTAAAATTCAATACACATATTTAATGCGTATTGTCAAAAAACTACACAATCCCACTATTGTTACACATATTATGTAAGAATGTACGTTTGTTGTTTTTTCGGTAAGTTACGCAAAAAAGTTAGATTAACCCTTAATTAGTCGCGTTTGTTGCCCGGCACCCCAGGCCGTATTTAGACGACTATAACTTTTAAAAATGTTAATGTTAACGCAGTAGGACGGTCGTTTAGTAGCTTTGTATAAACCCGTGACGTTCGTATATCTATTGCGTACGGTGCTCTAATGTTTGCTTTTTGACTCAGACAGTATGTTTAGTGGGTGTTACACTGCACGCGACTGTTTAAATTACAATTTTAGTAGTTTAAATTTACAGTAAATAAGTTAAGTCGTACTTTTTTTTGCATTTTTACTTACTCGTTTGACATTTAACATTGATCACTGTTATTTTTGGTGATTTTGAATATATAAAATATGTGTGTGGAAAATATAAGCACAGCCACCTTCTCTCAGAGTTAGGAACAGGAACACCAATATTGTAGCTAAATATGTGATGGCAATTAGTCAAACATTTATTAGTATACCTATACATACACTTCTTATTATGTATACGAGTTAAAATAGCTCCTTTACTCCGACCATTACAAAAACGGGTGAAAAATGATTCATGAGGGTGATGCTTGATTTATCCATGATTCATCTTACGGTTATCCAATCGCTGAAGTACAAAAAAATGCCATTTATATCTAAGAACTTAGGATAGAAAAACAGAGAGTGCCTCCTTTAAAAGCCAAAAAAAATGTGTTCCTACTATTTCCCCATGATTGTTCGCTGCCGAAATTGTAACACCAAAAAAACTATTATTTTTTGTATATTCATTATTTTATTATTTACTTTTTTTTATTACTCTGATTAATTTGGAAAAGAGTTTAAGTGTTGGTGGAAATGAAAGTTTACAGATACTCATTGATACAAGTCTGATTTTGAATGTTTTTATTGTTTTATTTCTATAAAACTGAACGATATCGTTTCTATAAGACACCCCACGTTACTACGACTACCTATGTTTTTAGGCGGCGATTAATTAAAGGTTAATTTATATGAAATTTGATGAATTGTCCAGAGCCAGCTATATTTTCTGAATTTTCTATTATTGTTTTTTTTTAATAGTTCTCTGTCACACGAGTAAGGATTTTGAAAACTAACAATTAAGGACTTGTTAGAGTATTCTTTTATAATTATACTCAAGACGCGTAAGATCATTTACTTAACAGGTGCATTTTGATTTTATAATCCAGTTGTTAACTGTATTTTAATATCTGCGTTGTTTATTTTTCTAGAATGGTTAGAAGTTTTTAAAACAAAACACTATTATTTTAAACACTAATTTAAAAAAAAAAATGCTAATCATATTTTTTTTGGGTATGTGCTAGCGGTTTCAAAAAATAACATAGTAATATCCTTTTATTTATGGAATTTAGATGAAGACAGACACAAAACACATAGCGAAGATCTATATGGTTTATAAATCACATGTATTCATACACTAACCATCAAGCATAATAACTAATAATAAAAGTACCAGAACAAACATATACTAGTAATACAAATACTTTAACAAAAATGATACTAGAATGAAATATGTTTAAAACGAGTAAGAATTCCGGAGTAATAATAGTAAATTATATTAGAGCTGGGCTAGACTTAACCGTAATTAAACTAGAACAAGACTGCAATGTAACTTTGTAAAACTTTGATGTTTTTGCAGACTTCTGCAAAACTAGGTCCGTTGTCCATTACTGGCATGGACCGTATAATCCTCTATCTAAAGAATTATGTTTTAGTTTCATGTCATGGTTGTCTTCCTCTGTAGCAAACACAATTTATTTTATGAAAATTTTCGAAAGATTATACAATGTTGTATGTTCTATTATAAAATTAATGAGAGCTTAAGCCACAATACATGGACACATTACACATTGGCAGGTTGGAGTAAATGTCATAAATTTTCTTCTAAGATAAAGAGATTTCGTCACGATGGTTTTTCTATCGACATGATTCTTACTAATATACCTTGCACGATTGGGGATTGAAGCATATCGATATAGCTATACCAAATGGTCGATTGGTACATAAGATTTAAAAAGGATCATTATTCTGAGCTGAGTAAGATTAGAGTAGGTATTTGTTCTTTTTCTTTATCAAATGCAAAAAGCTATAGTATTGGAAAATAATTATAAGTTATACTTAGTCATTTTAACATGTATTTCACTCCAAGTGCTAAAATATTTCACTGTGGAATTTCTATCACCATTTTCAACATACATAATAATATCTCTAAAGATACAAGTTTTATTGAGATAAATAAATAGTTTATTTTTCTAATTAATAATCAGATGTAAATAAAATCACAAAGAAATACAATTCACGAATCATATCTTTTAACAAATTTGCAAAATTCGAATTACGTTATATATAAGTACATTATATTATTATTAATTTCGATAATTATCATTGCGGTATCAATACTCTCAGGAAGGCAAGCTATTTAAGTTATTATTATCTTTAAATTGAACAACCATTTATTTTTAGTACAACAGGGCTGTCGAATAAGATGTAAAACGAGATAAAATTAACAGATACTGCATGTTAAAGTTTCAATTGTTGATACAAAATGTTTGACGCTAGATATATTTTGAATGATCGATAAGCGATTGATTTTTTTATAATTGAAACTCTTTACGCATTGAATATTCATACTTATTATATTGTATGGTTGCCCCTATGAAAGTATAGAAAATATATTTGTTTAGAACCACTGCGTTTACCAGGCGATTATTCCACTATCGGCATCCGAAGGCGTCGGAGCGATGAAAAGGACGGGCTGGCTCTGTCCAGAGAGATATTCAAGAATATTACCAAGAAACTGAGAGAAAATATCCAGAGGGAAGGGGCAACTGACGCAAACGATCATTTGTTACAGAGTAAGTATCGATTTAAGCGCAAACCTTTTGTGATGAAATTGTGTTACATCTTTTTCGTAAGCTAAGTACTAAACTCTATAAGAATATGTTTTATTAATATTAATAACATTACTTAAATCATTTTTTAAACTCTAAACTTTTCCTTGAAAAACACCAGAACATAATAAAGTCGATTTGCTTTCCTGTTAAATTAACAATTTCACTTACAATATTGGTATGTCAACATTTAGCTGACACTTTAATGGCGGTTCTTAAAGGGTAATAAAAAAATCTGAAAACGTTTTAGACTATGGTGAAAATCGATTACATACATTTTAAAGAAATTTATTTCAATTTTGAAGTCGATTATACGACAAATAGTATTGTAGGTACTATATATTATATTATTTTATTAGAACGGTCTTACAAACTTTTAATTATGCTTGTTATCTAAAAACTTAAGTATTTTAAAAGTGAAGTTAGTTATAACAGAACAGGATTCACTTAAAGTCTGTTAAATCACAACAATATTATATTATCTGCTTAAGAATATTTTTTTAAATAAATATATTTTACACAACCAACTACAATGTAAAATATTATATAAATGTCAAAATCTCAATATAATTAAAACAGGAAACCATAAAAAACAAAATGGAACTCAAATGTTAAAGCAACTTTACTTATACAAACCAAATAATAAAAAAATACCAAAAGTCCTCAACACTTGGTAAAATTAATATTTCACAATTATAAGATTGGCGACCAAAGTAGCCTGTAAAATATATTAATTGGTATATGAACAAAACAAATACAATATATTCCTAAAACATTGTATTCTCTTGAACAGATAAAATTGAGGAGCCTCAACGGAGCCACTATGCTCCATATCAAGAGTACCATCACTATGAACGGCATTGGGGACCATATTTCGAGGAGAAGAATGTTACACAAGTGACGGCTCATGTAGGGGCCGACGCCCTGTTGAACTGTCGTGTTGTTATGCTAAAAGATAAAACTGTAAGCAGATAATTTTAAATAATATGTCGGAATACAAAAATTTATAAAAGTTAAAGAAGTATATTTTTTTTTTATCTGAGTATATATTTTTTTGAACGTCCTATTATTGTTTTGTCAAAAAATTTGTTAAGATATACATTTTTATTTTTATTTTTTTCTAACTATGTTATATTAATGTTGTTGTTAATATTTGACAGGTAATGTGGCTAAAAAACACGACAGATACCGCTCAGCTTCTTACGGTTGGTCCAGCGCCCCACGCTGGTGATAACCGAGTAACTGTAAAGTTTCAGTATCCAAACAATTGGAGGCTTAGCATCAACCCCGTAAAATGGTCTGATGCAGGGTTATATATGTGCCAAATATCCACTCATCCACCGAGAACTATATATGCAAATTTTTCAGTACTTCGTGAGTAAATTAGTGTTATAAATCTCTACAGACAAGTGATAATTAATCCACAATAATGTTAGAGAACCGCATGTTATCAGTTATGAGTAGCCAGCTATTAAGTTAAGTTTAGCATTTCTTTTATTTTAGGTTATAAAAAAATATTGAGATTTAATATTAGCTCTCCATTTATTTGCATTTGATTAAAGTTAATAAGATGAGAAACGATATAAGCTTCATGAAAAATAAAAAGTGTGGAGGGTTATTGTTAAAAAGTAATAATGCTATGCGGCATATCGTTTGCCCTTTTTGTTTGCTCTGTTTTTGTTTTGAAGAATTGGAATGAATGAAAATATTTGTAAATTTTAAAATGAAATCGCAAATATTCCGATAGAATAGTCAAACATTTTAATTTATTTCATCAATAAAGTCGAGTATATTTTTTATAGTCGAGTGTATTTTATGTATTTTTATAATGTATACACACACGCAGTTACTGTAAACCCAAATTCGAAGCAATAGCTTAGTCTATTACACCCGATATCATTAAGTAGCGAAAGATGGATCATGAATAAAAAGTTTCATGACTTCAGACAGACGGACAGACAGACATCCGATACAATTTTATACAGTTGTTCTGGCTACGTTTTCGCTACTTAATAAATAATATATTTGCACTAAAACACTCTCAGTACCTATTTAGGTTTATCTACACTATCACTTTTACAGCTCCAGTATTGACTATAAATGGAGATAAAACACAGGACGTAAAAGATAGATTCTATAAAGCTGGAAGTTCCATAAAGCTCTCCTGTGTAATATCTGAAGAATATGTTTCATCGCTACCTACTAAACCAACAATGACTACTAAAACTCTTCCAACAACCACTATGCCTTTAACAACTACGACGGAATTGACTACGAAGATGAGTACAATATTCAATAGAATAGATTTAATGTTGAATAAAAGTTGGAGTGTTGAAACAACAACAATTACTTCCACTGTTAGTGTAAGTACTACAGCGAAGAATACTGAGTGGAGTACACACCTAACTACAGTTGAGCCCGTAACAAGAACAGTAGTAAACAATGTTTATGGAATTACTTGGAAAAAGCAAGGAAAAGATTTTATTGAGTTTATCACGTTGCGAAATACAAGGTAAATACATTAAAAAGAACCAATGACAATAGTTTAAAAAGTTTAGTTACACAGTTGTTCATAATAAAGTTTGAAAAAAAAAACTTGAAATGTCACTTAACTGTAGCACACGATCGGAATAATATGAACATTCAAAAACAGCTAAGTAGATCGTAATTCTTATATTATTCAAAGATAAAAAAGTTGCTGAATAAAGATAATATTATCTAAGAAATTGGAGTTATAAAAGTCATCCGATATCAAAGCGGGAAACGATCGTGATGCCGAAAATCAATAAGTCATAACAATGGTCATGTTATGAAAGGATAATAATTTTGCTTTAGTAATCCGATTTCTCTTTCGACAAGACATTGATATCTCATTTGAATTGGAATTACTCTCTACACACAAAGATTCTTAAGCTATAAAAAGGTAAAAATTTATGAAAACTCATTTTGTTTTAGTTCAACCATCAGTGTCAGCTCGGCGTCTCAAAACGATAGCGGCACATATACTTGTATTTTGCTGAACCATTCTCAGGTGACAGTTAACGTGCATGTCTTGATTGGTAAGTTATTTTAGAATAGGTCATAAATATTAATCGTTTTTTATTCAAGCAAAAATATAGATATATAGTATAAATAATATATATTTAAAATCAAGCAACATCCAAGATGGCGCTGTTAACTAGCAATTTAAAAATATTTTAAAAACCTATCATTTCTAGTTATAGTTCTAGCACAAAGATTATAAGGACATAGAGATGCTTTCGTTATAAAGAAATCTTAATAGATATCAATTAAAAATAACATTGAAAAATTAACAACGGGATAAAACTTTATGAAATCTATAGAAATAGTATGATGTGGTACAAAATGTATATTAAACAAAATATATATAAAAAAATATAATATCATCATATTTTTAGAATTGGTCAAATGGCTTGGGTTTTCTGTCTGACATAACAAAATATTTTATAGTCATAATATATCATTATTCATAGTCATAATATTACATTAGTATTAAATGTGTATTAGAATTTAAATAATAATGTTATAATAATATTTACCAGGTGAAAATCAAGCTGCGGTTCATCATGACACCTGGAACAAAGGCTCTCCTTTCTGGCATTCGCATAATCGATGTCTGTTTGAAATTGTATTATTAATTCTATGTTTTATTATGTATTTGTAAGTTATTATAATATAAATTATAGTAAAAATAAGAATTAAAGGAAGGTGTTTCTGATTGAACAGTTATCTCTATTTGATTAAATATATTACATTACTTTCGCAGCGAGAGACACACTTAGCCAAGTGACAATTTAAAGTGAAATTAAATTTTAATAAAAAAGTATTTATTTATAAGGCCAAACAAAGTTTACCAAAGTTTAAGAATATTACCTGAAAATAATTCAAACGGACCAAAAAATAATCAGGTATGCTGGGTTCGTACCAATAGACATGTTTCTTATATTTAATACGGTAATGTTACAAATTAAATTATTCAACGGCTTAACATTACTTTATTGACATGTTACATCAGAGTTCTTAAATTTCTTAACTATAATGACATTAAAAAAAATTAAACCTCTTTCTGTTATCACAAAAAGAGTAGCAGAAATCGTCATATATCCCAAAAAATTGTTTAATTGTTTTAACTGTTAGATTTTCGACCAAAAGTTTTGCAGTAAAAACTTATATTAGCTAAATTTGAGATAGAATTAAGATAATAACTTAAAGCATAATGGATCATAACATAGATCATTGTATTACATAGTACTATGTACATAATAGAAATTGTTTTATTATTATTACATAGCAATCTAAGTAATCATTATTCGCATACTAAATACATTATAAATAATATAAGTAATTTATCATTGTACAGTAACGTTATTTTTAAGTACAATTAAAAATATACGTTTCATAAGCGACCGGCATAGCCACTAGTATCGCCAACTAGATTTTATATAATATGTTGTTGCACATTTTTGTTATAATGAGGTTTTGTTTTACTTTTATTATAATTATGAGAAAATTTCAGTAATTAAATAATTTACTGTAAATTACAATCATGCTAATATATAACTAATATAATTAAACTGAGTTTTATTTAGATATACTGTATAACTCTCGTTTTATATTCATATTTATTCAGATTTCATATTCATTCAAAACAGTTGAATTCCTTAACTTTATTTAAAAACTTTATGTGTCCATAAGTGCATTTCAAGCGTATCAAGCCGGAAGTGTACACAATTCAGTTATATAATATTAGATTAACATATTATAATGTTACAATTTCTTAAATACCAGATTAACAAAAGAATTACTACTATATCATTACTACGTTTGTGTCATTTTAGGGTTTCTAATATGTTAATCTAGTAGACGGTACTCTCACGCTTCTCTTTGTATAAGATTTAAATTACGAACATTTTTTTTTAAGAAAATAATCACAATAATAATAAAAAGCTACAAAAGTAGCTTATGCTCTACAGTATAATCGATTTATTTACTAAATTTCGTGACAATTCGTTCGAAAGTTTGGTATACACCTTTGATTCTGGTGACAATACAATTATCCATATTCAATATAAATCCAAGATGGCCGCCGCTACAAGATGGCAGACAACTCAGTTTTTTTCAATCCCATCAATATGGGTATCAAATAAAAAGGTTTGTCAAGTAGAATTTAGTGCACTATACAAAATCAAAATCAAAGATGGCCACTGCTACAAAATGGCGGATAATGTAGTTTTTAATCCCATCAATATGGGTATCAAAATAAAGGGCTTTGTAAGTATAATACAGTATACTATACGAAATTACAATATAAATCTCCCATCCAAGTCAAGATCTGGTATCCTGTCGAGGACTGTGTGGAGTTAGGACGGCTAAAAATGATAAGTCGCTAGGGGTACACCACCCAAGTTAAGGTAAAAGGTAAAAGCGCGCCGGGAACTGTATGGCATTAGGGTGGATAAAAATGATATGTCGTCGAAATAAAAACTAAAAACTTAAAAATAAAAAAGTACATTTTTTTTTAAGATAAACGGTTTTATATTGCAGATAAATGTACTAAATGCTAAAAAATAATTTCATGGATACAGTCATGGATATCAATATGTATACATTGTTATATTTTCAAAATAAAGTAATTCATAACCTACTCACTTTCTGGAAATATCTATGGTCACATAAATTCTTAAACATGCAATATACATTTATGTAAACACCTATGACAAAAGATGTCATTTTTGAAAAATACATATTTTAAAAATATGCATTGATTAAACTAAAATAAAATCTTGGGACACGTCCACTTAAAATTAATTTTGGATGACCTTGGGATTAACTGTATCATATTCATTGAATAATGAAATGATAAATTTAAGATAATCTAAGAAACAAAAGAAAATTATTAACAAACTAAATTCATACAACACACATGATTCTTAGCACAGATGACCCAAAAATGCTAAAAAAAAATAAGAATAAAGAAAATGATATTTTGGTATAGTGAGAAATAAATATTTTCTGAATTATGACAAAAATAATTCGAGAGTACAAATAATGATAAACACGTGTAACCTTAATAAGATTATAACCTTATTTAGGAAAATTTATGATGAGAATTTCCTTAACACAAATAGAAATTATTTTGAGAATTAAAATTATTAAATACCAACCGTATTTAATATGTATATTGATAGAGACATCTATAACACTATTAGTATTATTGAAAAAAAAAGGTATTTAAAGCTATATCTATCGCAGCGTGCATGGAATAGCAGCAGATATGCGATTTATATATGAGATGCGATGCGATATGCCGCTACCGCTATCGCTTTTGCCTAAGAATGATGGGACCATTACATATAAAAATATACAAACTGACGTGTTGTGGGCATCAAAGTGCTGGGCAAGGAAAGAATATATAAAAGGTAGGGGAATGTTACTGAAATATGAAGGTCAGGACTGATAAGTGAGTAGTAAGTAAGTAGAAAATGTAAGAGATAGTTTGCAAATTCTGCTGGTGATAGAAAAGATGAGAAGTATTATTGTAGAAGCATAATAAGACAGGAGGATGAACATAATAAGTATCACCTCCTTCCTGATAAAGACTATTAAATATATCGTGTTCAAGACAATGGTACAATAAATAGATATATTAGTTTAAAACTAATCCATTTTATAAATTTAATAGGTACTTATATAAAAGTTATAAGTTAAGTTCTTTTTAGAAAAATCACTTTAATACCTTTAAAAATAAGATGACATTTTTTTTATATTACGGTATAAAGAAGATCAATGTTAGTATAAATCATTCGTTACTTTAAATTTATTTATTTTATTACATGATTTTAAGTGAAAGTTTATTAAGTGTTTTTTATGGTAATTGTTTTTAAATTAGATCTCTTATTTATTTTTGCAGAAATTGAAATTTAAAAAAAATCTGGAAATGACATAGACGAGAATAGTAATGAACATTGAAGTCTTTGTATTATTGCTAATAACCTAAACCCGCTAAATTATATATATTCTGGATGAATAATGAACATGCTTTTTAACACGCTTTTATTAGCTTGGGTTGTATGTATGTATGTATGTATGAATGTAACGGAATCTTCGAGCTTAATTTTCACCAGGTTCCAGCGATCCGATTAAATTGAAACTTTGCACACGTATCAAGGACCGATGACAATGCAATAGTTTGATAAAAGTTTCCCATTATCCTTATTAGGACCACCAGGATTAATAAATTCTTTCATAGATCCTCTGTGGGAGAGTAAGAGAGATAGAGCTAGTTCGCGATCTGCGCGCGCTCTAAGTAATGAAATGATTTCCCAATTTATGAGTTTCTCACAGACTAAAAAATTAAAAATAAACAATAGTTTAAAAAACTAAAAAAACACGCTTTTATTGCTAACCGAACTAAAAACTAGAAAATAATTTTTAATGACAAAGGGTATAAAATTACAGTAGTAGAAGATCGAACAATTAATCATAGTGAATCGCCTTAATATAAAATTATAATAAAATTTAAGTTATTAACAGAATAATTCAATTCTGAGTAAAAAGCGTGGGGTGCTCGATATTTAAGGTATTACAATCATTCTATTAGCAACTATCTATGAGAGGATAGTTATGAATCACAGTAAAATGCACCCCACGAGTTTTACTCAGAATTGAATTATTCTGTTAATAACTTAAATTTTATTATAATTTTATATTAAGGCGATTCACTATGATTAATTGTTCGATCTTCTACTACTGTAGTTTTATACTCTTTGTCATTAAAAATTATTTTCTAGTTTTTAGTTCGGTTAGCAATAAAAGCGTGTTTTTTTAGTTTTATAAACTATTGTTTTTGTTGTATCAGTTAGACACTCTCTCCATTTTGTGGCTTGAACAAGAGAGAGTTTAAGCGAAATATTTGAGCAGCAATGTTTCGGTGGGCAGCACGATCTCCTGACTTCACACCGCATTAGAATCTTTTTTCTGAGATTTTGTTTAAAATGTTCGATATTGAAGTTATCGGTGTAAAAGACATACTAAAAAATACATGAGCTTTCAATAAACAAAATAATGTAATTATCTTTTTTCGAGAGTACAACATTTTATTATTACACAACTCACTTTATGAACTTTTTATGTAGCGGTCATATTGTAATTTGAATGTTTAATACTACAAGAAATTTTCAATAAATGTAGTAAAGGTAATGTTTTTGGAATTAATAATTTCGAAAATAATTGTATCAAAATTCTATGTAAATAAATTAAAAAAATGTCACAATAATGGTATTTTTTTATTTTTTTATGCAGGGATGATTCCCTACTGATAGTAGAACGTATGCGGTCCTCGTTTATATAAATAATTCGAATAATAATATTTAGATAGAAAAATAGTCACAAGTCATGAGATACAAATTTTTACTTACAAAATGTGCCATGAGGTATTTGGTGCCAATTTGTACAGTAATTAATAGTTGTATGGAACCATGAATAAAATAATAAATAATAATCAGAAATAAAAAAGTATAACAGTTTGATTCAAAATAATTAATATAAGTACCTGAGTATCAAAGCATTTTTTTTATTTACAATGATTTAATATAGGATTAAAAAAATATTAATTTAAATTATAACTTTTTAATTAATTGTTTTTTGTTGATATTGTTAGTTCTTGATTTTGATCAGGAAAACTTTTTGGAGACGAAATATTACTCCCACATCCCATCATTAATTTCGGGATGACTTGATAAAAAATGTATAGACTGCGGTGTACCAAGCTGTTGTAATCTTGTATTAAAAATAAATAAACCTCGGTGGGGAACTCCCACCTAGGTTTATATTATATTTATATAGATCCATAACTTTATTATATAGAATTTTCTCGTTGAGGCTACATTCATACCTATGTAAAAGATAATTAAAAAAAAGTGGGGCTCGTCTTCAAAACCTCTTTGTCGTTGATAGTTAAGATCTTTCTTCGGTTAGTAATTGATGGCACTTCTCGTGAATATGCATATATTAATGAGAAGTGAAGACAGGAAAAAATGCTCTGTACCTACTATAAGAATTTTAAGAAAAATAGCCAACTAATATCGAAATAAGTAAATGTTTTTTTTTTTATTATTTGATAATTAAGATCAAGTTATGTGAGTTTATCGTTCGGCAGAAGATTTCTTGTCGATACTAATACGTATATATTTGTTCGCTTTATTATCATTATAACGTGCATAGAGAGCTTTTTTATTTTAGTTGTATTTTTGAAGAACGTCGTTTAAACTGAAACGTATTTTAATCTGTGCTTAAGGTAAATCCTTGGACATTATTTATTTTTATCCAAGGTCTTACATAGCTCTTGAATACATTATGCAGAGAAAACTTTACGCTCTTTCAAAAATTTTTTTTTTTATATAATATTCTTATAAATGTACATACAAACATGTTCTTCTGAAACAATTCTGTAAGTGGATCTTTGTGATTCACAAATTAGAGCAAATGCATAGTGCATGTGTTCCGTTTTGGATCTGCTTATGCGGAGGCCGTTTCATTCTAGCATTCTAATTCACAAGTTCAGGTCTCTGTGCATGTCATTTGCTGCTTTATATGCAAGAAAATTCACGCCGGCATATAAAGGGCCATGGTAAGGCATTCTGTATTTCCTTCTATATTTCAGATAATTCTTGACGAGGATAAATATTAATGGGCTAAGTACGGAGTCTTGATGAATACGAACTGTTACTTCAAAATTCTAACTTAGTATGAATCAATCAGTCCTGCTGGATTTCTCATACGGGCAGAAGTAGTTCATGCCTTTTACTATGGAGACGTACATTGAGTGACACGTTTGAAAGTTATAGATTACTAAGCCGTGGAAAGCTCTGAAAGACCTGAGGGCTTTCCATACAAGTTTTCATGGCACTCTAACACAGGTTCTTTCAGGTTATTGAAGACAATATGTAAGACTTTTTTTTTGTACTCCGTAATAATTGTCATGTCTTGTATTAGACGTAATAACATCGGACAGTGATTGCAACAAAGCCGAACAGTTTATCCGTGGTCTTTGTTAGCAGTAGTAGTAACTATTTATATATTATTTAAGAAATTTCAAAGTATGTGAAGTTAATTTTATTATTCCCCAGTAATTTCTTCAAAGTGAATAGTCTTCTATAACCTTGTAAAATAGTATTAAGTAGTTCTTCCGCCAAGAGTCTGACAATGTGCCGGTCGTGATGTAAAAGTTTAGCCATTGCCTAGCTACCTTTCATCCACGCTTCTATATACTCGCAGTTATATAATCCGGACCAGTACCCTTCTTGTTCTACTTTTTAAGAATTGCTACTTTCACTTCAAATCTTGTAATGGCTTCAATGGTCTTCGAAGGGAAGTTTACATTTGGAAATTCATCTTCCATCTTTTATTGTTATCATTATGTGAGGTCGGGAGCATAACATTAATATCTTTGATGTATTTATTCACGTTTATGGCCAATGTACTATGCTGGCGCTGCTTAGTAATTTTGTATATATCATTTGCGTCTGTGTTTTCATCTAAAGTTAATGTTAAGCGTATCCTATCCGTTACTTTAGTATTTCTTTATACTATATTTTTAAAAATGTATATAGTTTTAACTTTTTTTTTGTAATTAAACATTTGCAAACATGAACAGTTCTTATCAACTCGCTGGGTTCCTTACGATAATGTTGGTGATGGTAGGACAATGTAGTGTCGTCTTCAGAGGTCTCCTGCTGTGATTTCGTCACTCGTCGTTATGATACGTTGCGTACATATTGAAATTACTGTATCACTATTGAAGGTATATAAGATGTTGTTAGGGCCATTTACATTGTCAATCACCGGTTTCCAGGCCATGGTAGAATCCAACCACTATCCATATTGAAATTTGGTAGGCCAAAATATTTCGGTAGTTTCACGTATTCGTACTTTATGCAATACTAAAAAACTTTTGCCTAACTTTGTTAAAATATATGTAATAACCCGTTCCTGAATTTATAGCGTGTTTCGTTAACGCTGATTCTATTTCTGTCCATATTTTTAACACTTACCACAATACAAAGAATTTTGTATACACCCAAGACGTCTAGTTTGATTTTGTCTTTAGGTGATCGCAACATTGAACGTACGAACTAACTTACTGTGCGTACAATATAGGGTCTTAATGTTATATTTACAACGTAGATATGATCCTATTAGAGAAGGGCGATACAAATCGTATATAGTTGTTGAAACTATATATCTTAGCTGTATCGAAACTTCAATATCGGTTTGCGGTGAAACTATATATTTTCTAAAACACTATATTGCTGTATCTGTCAAATATCATATCCGATTACTATTCACGAATCATTATGACCAAAGCGTTTCGGCGATATTGACTGATATCAAATCGAATATAATATCGTTTTCTTTGTCTGCCGTCGCGTTATATACTAGAGACAAAAATCAGTCTGAGAATTATTTGTAATTGTATCTCTTTGTTTATTTAGATTAAATAATTTAATGAATACAAAATTAAACATTTACTATATAAAAAATCAAAACATCATAATAACAAAGTAAATACAATTTTGATTTATTTTCCTTTTCTTACCTTTCCTTATTATTTGACAAAAAACATAAAATGATGATAATATGATAAATAAAAATGATGATAATATGATATTCTCAGAAATCATGAAGAAGTTAATTAAAAAAAAAAAAAAATTAAAGTAATTGCGAAATTTACATACTTTACAATATTTCCCAACCAATCAATCAATCAATTTATAATCAATCAATTTACAATATTTCAAAACCAAATCAAGATTACGGCGTTAAAACTAATTTAGTAATAAAACTATTACACAATACGACAAATATACCACAGTAATTAAAAGCTAGATAAGCTATTTAAGTAGATACTCAAATATCACATCGACAATCACTATTCACACCCATAGACCTTCCGCTCTCAAACGAGTATGACACAATTATTCATAAACCTAACACTTTTTTGCTAATTTATAGGAATTGAAGCCTATTATTTATTTAGAAATACCCTCGACTCCAAACAATATAATATTGGATTTTTAATCGAGATATGGTGAAGAAAAATATATAGTTTCGAAATCCGATATCTGATATCAACATATAGTTTCCATTCAATACGCAACATAGACGATATTACCCACTCCTAGATTCTGTTCTATCAGTTACGACTCTTTTGATATATAGTAAGTAAATGGGACAGCACCCTACCTTTAAGGTAAGTTTCCCATTTACTAGTCTCAGGCTTATTTTCAGGGTTGTAAGTTTCCCATTTACTAGTCTCAGGTTTATTTTCGTCATTAACGTGTTATGAATCACATAGTTGTAGAGATCTATTTATGAAAGTATGAGGCAGCCCTTCTAAATGATCCGGATGGTGATGCAACTGGGCATGTGTGTAATAGTCGGTGTATGTAGGATTTATATACCTTATTTATTAAAAGGCATTCAGTTCTTTATTTCGTTATCAGGTCTAAGAATGATAAATAAGTATCGGATTGGTTTTCACCGTGAACTGTATCTTTTTATATGAGCCGTTACAATAATACACTAAGTGTTGTAGCTATTCTTTAGATACAATGCTTTTTTTTTAAGTCTGTACAACTTTGGGGGGAGTGGAATTAATTGGAAATAATGCTTTTAAAAGGTCTGAATTTTTGGGCGGCGGTGTAACAATTTATTTATCCTGTTAGTGGGATTGTATTTAATTTTCTTATAGGTTTTGTCGTCTGATATATAATATAATTTTTTTTTTAATATATCTTACGATTGTAGCTTTTTTTGTCCGCTTATATAATATTAAATTATCACATTTGACAAAACAACACTCTCTTCTTTGTTTAAAATAATATAACCTGAATAATTTATTCTTAGAATCCACGTCTACCTGCATTGTTGATGTTTTCACAAATTTTATACGGAAGAATAAAAAATAAAAGATGTAAACAATGATCTAAATGTATTATCTTAATATAATCTAATTACAAATTCAGCAGTAAACAAAAACAAAAAAATGGGATATGCTTCTTTATTAGCTCACGTTTGGAATATTATAAAAATCCATCACAGCTGTAATGGATTTTGTCCAACTAATTAACATTGAATTAGAGTTCTCTTCTTAATTTTTAATTTGAAGGATTACCTTTTTTTTTCTTTAATGGAGGGGCAACACCAGGAGTTTAAAAGAATAGATAAAAAATGTTCACCTGAATATTTTTTTAACATGCTCGACATGTTAGAAACTATTAAAAATTATTTTAAAAAGTTTGTTTACAAACATTCACAAAAATGTACAATTCATTGAACAAAATTAGAATGATCTGGAAAATTATTAAGTTGGAATTTGGCTAAAGCAGAGCTCGCAGCTGTAGTTTTTCTCTTCACATAGATAATTTAATTAAATATTTATGTCAGATAACAAGAACAAATCTGTTTTTGAATATTATCTGAAAAAAAATCATCACATCATAACAGCATCATCTTCACTCTAGTCGATGAGTCAAAATTAAAAAAAAAACCATTTAGAACCAAAATAAACCTGAAATCTCAACCTTCGGTCTTCTTAATAACTTAAGGAGGATATCTATGAAGACAATAAGCCCAATAGTGGACCATTTTTAATGACTGCATCCTTTGTGGAGTGTTTCCAGACCTAACGAAATATAGAAAAATAATACAACTTTTACATTCAGGAAAAGCTTCAGATCACTCTAATTACAAATCAATATTAGTAAGGTATTCACTTAGGAAAATATTTGTTGATAAATCAGTTATTGCACTAGCAAAATAAAAAAAGTAGCTTTACAATAAACAGCTTGGTTTTATAAAAGGGTGCTTTTGCGTTTACCGTAACGGTCCAACGAAATTCCCCAACGAAGGTGTCCCGAGTAACATAGAGCACCTTTATAATGAAGGCCTTTATGAGGTGGGTGGAGGCACCCTTCCTTCCCACCAATGCACTATGGCTAGGAAAGGAATCGGCTCCCTTTTTCAAGCTAACCCCAATGAAACGAATCAGTGGTAGAAGTTAGCTTCCTCACCCGCTCCTAGGCTTCCTTCGCTGCAATGACTTGCTTGTAAAAGAAGCCATGGTTAACTAACCATCTTTTAACTAAAAGATCAATTTGGAATTGATAGTGACACCGTGATGCCGACTACGTACTCAACGAACGATTTCACACCCCACACACCTCTAGGGTGTGACGAGCAGAGTCCTGCGGCCGGCCACAGTGGTGAAAGAAGGGAGTCGCCTTTTTCTCGCTACCTTGCGCAGATATCCGCCGAATTATTATTAAAAATAAATAAAATTATTTCTAGCTACTAGACAGAATTTTCGTAAAACTTCAAAGCAATCTTATAGCAATTGCTAGACGTATATAGAACATCAATAGTTCTTGATTTTCTACCGAGATCTACTTAAGAAGTATAATTTAGTAACAAAGATGTTCCGTTAATACGATGATCGAGCTATCTAGGACATCTGTGATCCACTTTAACCTATAATAATCAACTCTTTTCTACATTAGTATACTATACATACATATAAGATTTCAATTGAATTGGACTTTTTTTGCAACGTTAGCTTGTTTTGACCAGCAGTTTTAGGTCGCTAACGAATTTATTTCTATATAGCTTTTGACAACCTTACTAAATACTAATCAGGAAATCATTAAAGAAAATATTTTAATTTTATAGTGATATAGGTATTATTTATATTATTAAATAAAATATTTATTTAGTTTCATTTCTTTAACAAAATTTGTGCAACTAATTTGTGTAACTAATGCAGCACAGATATATCATTTTAAATTATAATAATTTATGCTTCATAATTAAGTTTTGTTCTATCTATATAGAGTTTAATTTACACCAAGAAGGTTAAAAAAACTAGTTCTGCTCCTACATAACATGAAGTACCTAATAATAATAATATAAAGGCGATATATATTTTTTAACTTCTTATTTAACGGATAACCATAACATTCATTAAGATGTACTAATATCTTATGTGAAAAGTATACTCGTTTTTCATATAAACAGTAAATCAATAAACCATTCTTCCATTATAAAAATCATAATAAAGCGTTCTGATTGACATTCAGGTCAGTAGAAGATCACTAAAGTGAAGGACGTGACTACATTTCTGCTGAAATTTTCTCAAAATCCTTTTAAAATTTAAGCTTGAAGACGTGTTATGTTTTGCAATTCTTAATCCATACTTTGATAATCTAACTTATATTTACAAAATTCAATAAAGCGTTCATTTTTAATTTTTAAGCGGTCATTTTTAAATGAAGTTTATGTTTGTTTATCAATTGAAGAAAAAATTACTAATTATTATAATTAAATTTTATATGACAATTATATTCTACTATGATCATGATAATAAAAAAAAATAAGATAATGGTGTCTTGACTTTTGTGTGAGTTCAAATTTGAATATATTCATAATTATTATGATTTTATAGGAATATATAAGATATTAATAACTTTTGGCCCTCTAAATAAAATTAATTAATAATTAATACATTATACTTAAATTTTCAAAACAAAGAAAGACTTAATTATCTTTCCATAGACTATTTATTTATAGCCGAACTTAAAATGTTGTTTACTTACAATAAAAGTTAACATCCTAAATGTAAGTTATTACCGTACCGAAACAACAAAACGTTTGATAAACGTCTCAGTAGTAAAATTGTTATAAAAGACTGAAATTGACTTTGCAGCTCGTTATATATTTTACGTTCTGTGATATCCTTTTAATTTGTATTATATACCTATAATATTGTACAGAGTGAAAGAACGATTTTAAAACTTCATTGTTATATAAGGAGTACCTTTCAGAAGAAAGTATACAGCCTCCATTTTCCAGCAGATCTTCATCTGCCAGATGCGTTTCGATGAACGCAATCATATCGTATCACACTACAGCGGTGAAATTTCCAAGCTACTATGGAGATTTCACGCTTAGGTCAGGCGTTACCACTTCGATCAATTAGCGTTCTCACGTTCCACCGGCCAAATGTCAACATATATGGTAGTTTCGGTTTTCTATTTGTTTTTCTTCATTTTTCTACCACAATTTAGAATGATGCTATAGCAGCCGCCATTAGTACCACCTTATTAGTGAGGGCGAAGAGTTTTTAGGTCCCGAATTCGCAATCATGCGTGCGCTCACACCCCTGGGACCAACCCAGTGGAAGTAACAGACAAAGAATAGCTTGCATCACGCCAGACCTCAGTCGAAGAACGAAGACCCATTGCCATGGGACTTATCATCATTGGAGTCATTGGAGTCCTAATAAGCGGAAGCAGTCATTTGCGCAGTGTATGTTAAGGGGCGTAATCGTTCTTCCTCCCTTTAATTCAATTCAATTTAAGGAGAGGTAGTATAATATAAGTGTCTGGCAGACGGTAACTATACGCCCTCTACCGTTGCCTTAGGCCATCCGCCTTGCCTGGCTGAATCGTCAAGACTGTCAAACCTGCACTAGGTTTATCCTCACCGAAACATACTTTGTGGGTTAAACAAGGGTGCAGCTGTTACCTAGAATAGAAGGGAAATAATATTAGGTGTAGGAAGGACTATGGAGAGTGTAAGAGAGAATTAAATGAAAGTAGGATACTATTGCCTCAACGGTGGAATAAAAATAGTAGTAGTTTGGGGAGCCGGGATCGCATATCCATATAGCACACTCCTACTTTTGGTCTGCTAGCTAGAGTGAATACCTCCTACTCCTAACCTCAAAAAATAAAATATAGTATATTATAGTTACTATACATTATTTATTTATTTATAAACTCTTTATTGTACAAAGAAATTTATACAATTGGCGGACTTAATGCTATAGCACTCTCTACCAGTCAACCGATTAAATGAACAGAAAAAAAAACACAAATGAGGGGTACAATAGAGAATAAAAAAAAAAATAATAAAAATAAAAAGCGACAAGATTAAACACGATCTAAAATTATAACAATAGAAAACAAAAACATTTATAAATATTATATGTTCCACACACACAAAATACATCAAAAATACATAAATATATAACCATAGATATATAACCATAAATATATAACCATAAATATATATAAACTATTAGATATATACAGAGAGAAATAGTATGACGATTATTTGAATATGAGATAATAAATCAATATAAAAATACAATACAAGTAATACTACGCAAGGTTAAAAAAAAAAAAAATAATAATAACAAAAATAGATTATTAATTAAACTATTAGTAAACTACAATTTAATATTATCATCAAAATATATAAACATTTTTAAATATACGGATGAATTTTTTAAATTAAAATTTAGGCAAGATTTAGATTTTTTTAGAAACATGTTTTACAATCAACGCATCTTGAATTAGAAAAAGAAAAGAAATTGCGTTTTTTTAATTTATGTTGCTTTATACATACGGGATACAAGCATAGTTAAAATACTTTTTAATACTTTTTTTAAATAATAATATCATATAATAACACACAGTTTTTATATCCAAGTTTATTCAGTAGTATTTGACACTTCAAATACATTCTAATAATGGTTATTGAGGGGGATTATAAGCTTTCATATGAGGGGATTAGGAGCACCCCGGGCTTCTTTTCATATTACATTAAAAGTCCTGTTGTTTCATTATCTCAGGGCTCATATAATATTTATATATATATGTCGGAGATAACAGGCACATTCGTGGCTTGTTCAGTATTGATGACGTCTTCTGGTACAGGATGCAAGGCGTATGTCTCAGGCAATAAAACCACACAGACACAATATGACAATTACTTGTATTAAATGTAGGTAATCACAAATTACTTAGTAGGTATACAATTATCAGAGTTTCGTGAACCACTGGTCCCGTTTGGGGGTCCGGACTCTAAGGCTCACACTAATCAAAAATCATCTCGTCTCAATGCTCTCCGATATTTAAAAAGTCTAAGGTGCCCCTCCAAACGATTCCGATCACGTGACTCAATACGTCACGGCGTTCACACTGTTACAATGATATCAATTGAGTTACTAATTATCGTTAAATTATCGTGATCAGCGACATATATATATATATATATATATATATATATATATATATATATATATATATATATACACACATATTGTAATTGTCAATAGTAGATTTCTAACGCTCACGGTGAATGAATAAAAGAAAACTCGTATGAGGTGTTGCGGGATGGATCGCAAGTAATTCAATAAATCCTCAATGAAAGGGATCACTATCTTCCTACTTCCCATAATATCGTATTATCCTCGTAATAAAAACGGTACTCCATCTATTTGACGAGGATATATTGATAAGAATAATTCATGTCAAAACTCGTATGTGTAGAACAATTCTTAAGCATGATAGTAAACTGATATCTATTGTTAGTATTTTTTGTAGATCGACGTAAAATAACATTCAATCAGTTTTATATTATTTTTACCATATTTCTTTTTAATTATTGTTTGTTTAATTTTTAAAACACCCTTCTGAAGTCGGAAACCTGAAAATTATATAACTATTATATTTTAATAAATGATAAGCAACTAATATCATTTATGTAATATAATTTATTTCTTTGTTTTTTACGGAATTCTGTAAATCATCTCGAAAAAAACTATAATTGATTCATCGCATAAAAACTTGTAACACTAATTAAAAAATATATAAATTGTAAATAAAGTTAATATAAAATTAATTTCAAAAATATATTTAGGTACATTATACATTTCCAGTTTAATATTTAAAGTTATTTAATTAAATAAACATATGTATACACACACATATAAATGAAAAAGTGGAAGCTTCGAGACATTAAAAAATTATTTAGAAAAAAATTTAAAACAAAGAAATGAAGTACGAAACTTTTATCTTTAAGTAAAATATTATAAAGAGCAATATCCTGTTGGGTCGAGTGCGGCCAGATTAATTTGCAACTTTATAAAGCAAAGTTTTAATTTAATTTTTCACTTACTTGATAATGAAGATTCGTCTACCATTTACTGACTTAGCCTATTAGTAAGATACAAAATCGTTTGAGGTCAATTTGATCATGCTTTTATAAAAAAAGTAAAAAAACAAAATATTTTGTTTTTGCAAATTCAAAAAAGATAGTTTCAACGGAAGAAAATGTTGAATCATGAATGTTTTACCCAATCATTTGTGACAGGTCCTTAAAAAAATATAAATAATATTTTATTAACCAAAAAAAAAAACGTTTATCATGATGTATATGTAATATGTGGGATAAGTGTAGTGCACAATTTTGTTAAATATTCCAGAAACTGGTAATACATTAAAGATTTAGGTGCTTCTTCGTCTGATGGATATTGTGGTTTTTCAGAATACTAAATCGGTTGTGTCAGTTTTCAGAAACAGAGAAAATTGTAAAATTACAAAAACTTTTAAAATCGGTCTTTGTGAGACATAAGAAACGAAAAAATTATTTCACAACATGTGTTTTATTTAAATAATTAAAAATCGAACTTATTTAATTATTTTGCACATAAAAAATATAAATATTCCTTAAATTTATTACCGTAAGATGAATTTACTAAAATATTATTAAAATATTTCATAATTGGCTGTTATATAATGTACTTTCTATGAGCTTCATCATGGTCCTTAAATCCCTGAACCTCGAAAATCTGGACGGCGCCCATTTCTTCGATTTCATCTATTAAATTGCGCCGAAATCATGCCTGCATTATGATCCAGTACTGTTAGGCACCTCGAGCCCGCCTTCAAAACCGCGTGCTGCGTCCGAGAACACCTCAGACATGGAGGTTGAGGCCGCCTCTTCTACAGAGGAGACGACCTGAGACTCCGAGTTGGAGACTTCGTACCCTTCCTCGGACACAGAGGCGGATGACGGTGTTAACGACCGTGCAGTCTAAATCTGCCAAGAGGAAGCCGACTAAAGCGCTCGCATCGAATGTACCGCGAAAACGGGCCTCAAAACCTGCTAGTAGCAAACCCGCGAGCTCCCCGTGGAGCTCACTACTAAGCGGATTTTCGAGGACCTTAAGTCCCAGTCGTTCTCCGTCATCTCGGTGCACCGCATATATCGAGCGACTACTAGGGTCCCCTTCGAGCTCGTGCTCATCCACCTCGACTTTCCCCGCAAAGAAAGCAAATTTTTAACGTTAAAACAATCTGCCAACTTTCCGGACTTAAGGTCGAACTTCCTCGCGGTCGCGGTTTTCCTGGTCAGGGTAATCGATACCAGGTCTATGGTCATTCTCAGCGTTTCTGTCATGCGCGTCCAAGGCGCGTCAAGTGTCTAGAAAACCACTCGACAGCCGACTGTATGCGTAAGAGACCGATCCCTGAGGATCCTCACAGGTGCGTCCTGTGCAGATAGAAGGGCCACCCCGAGAATTATCGTGGGTGCCCCAAAAGCGTAGCGCAGGACATAGCTGGGTAGGAAACTCTCCCGGTTCGTTTTTGGACTCCTCTAGCCCCTGGAAGGCCCGCGGCTCCTCAGGAATCCCAGGCCCCTCAGGCACCCGCGAACGCTTGGGTGAAACCTCGGAGCATTAACCCACAATCCATCCCTCAGTCGCTGCCGCCGCTGCTGGTTTGTAGTTCCACCGACGGAGTTGCGACTTCGCTCGCGTGCGTAACGAGTCTGGTGTAATAGACACCGAAGAGCTCGTAGTCTTCTCCAAGAAAATGAGGGATTCCGCGTGGAACCCTCTCGCGAGGATAGAAGTTCTCATCAAGCACGCCGTCCTAATCAAAGCTATATATGTCATCAAGACATCGCGTGGAAGGGTAAAACCTCGCTCTTTGACTGTCGCTACATTCAACGGAAACGGGCTACTTAAACAGATAGATCTGATCTTCGTGGTCACGCATCCGATAGAAGTTTTGTTAGTGGAAATTTCTTAGATAGGCTTTTCTTACAAGGCTGGTCTTGACTAATAGATCACCGCGCCTTTGAGTCCCACGTGATACTGTGATACAGACTTCTGACATGACAGACCCGAGGTGCGATTCTGACCACCGACCAGTCCTATTTCAGCTAGGATCTTCCCCCCTTCTTTTTTTTAACGCTGGGAAATCCTTTATGGAAACCACCCAGCCCAGGGGGAGGGCCGGGATGGTTATGTGGGAGTCCTGCATGGCAGTTTACCTACTAAGACCCAATGGTTACGCTACGGTCTAGGTACGCTAGAAGCCGCGAGTTCAATACATGCTCCATAATCTTGTAGAGTATGGAGGTGATTGAAATGGGCCTATAATTGGCAGGATCTGCCTTTTTAAGGCACGGGTTGCACGTTGGCAAGCTTCCAGGGTTTCGGCACTATTCCAGTCGAAGAAAAGAGAGACGATACAGACGTTTCAATACAGGAGACAACTCACCTGCTCATGTCTTGAGTAGAATGGCTGGTATACCTTCAGGACCACTGACTTTATTCACATCTAAACGGCATAATGTTTTCCATACCTCTTTGTTCGTGATGCTGATTTCAGGCTTCGAAATATCGCAGAGAGGAACATTTGCTGGAAAAGCATTGCTAGTATCTAGATGCGATATCTCAGCAAACAGAGAAGCAAATACATTCGCTTTCTCTGTTGCTATGCAGGCAGTGAGGGTTGGCAGAAGTTCAACAAGATCGCTTTGCCAAGAGACCAAAAAGCTCGACTGTCAGTTGGTCTGACAGAGAGCTTTTCACCATTCTGAGCGATTCGATTGAGACGAGCCTTCGGCAATGCCTTTTTGTAGGACTTGGCAGCTTGGTTAAAGGCTCTCTTTTTTGTACTTACATCCCGGGTTTTGTGGCTTAGAGCATCAGCCCAAATGAGGTATGCCGAATCTTTGGTCTTGAGCATGACATTCGGCATTAAACCATGGCCGAGCTTTGCCACCGATGGGTATGTCAGCAAAAGGAATAAAATACTCCATTGCCGGATGCACCATATCGGTTATAGCATCCCGCAATTCGACGGATCCAAAGAAGAGAAGCGGACCTGCCGCCAAGGATAAGACGCAAAAAAGTGCCGCATCTCATCCCAATCTGCTGACTTGTATTTCTATACTCTCCTAACACCATGTGGTTCGAGAGCTGGTGGGGAATATGTAAATACAACACACACACACAACACAGAGCACAACTTTCGCTCACGGGCCGGAGTCAGTGTGTACGCGCGGAACGACCTCTGTGTTCAGCGTCTCCGTCACCTTGAAGACCCCACTTTTTCTTCCCTATGGGTTTTAGTGGACACAGGAAACGAAAAAATCCTGTATTCCTGTGTCTACCGTTCGCACAGCGGTGACCAGGAGACAACTCGTTTATTTGAGTATCTCAGTGAGGCTGCAGATATGGCTCTGTATCAGTACCCTTCGGCGCAGCTCGTCTTTCTGGGGGACTTTAATGCCTGTCATCAGGACTGGCTGTTCCCGTACCAGAAAACCGACCATGCTGGAAGAGAAGCGCGGAACTTTGCGTTGTCCTTGGACCTCTTTCAGCTGGTGAAGCAAGCGACAAGGGTACCAGATGTGGTAGGCCATACAGCCAATTGCCTGGACCTTCTGCTGACAAATGATCCGGACAGGTATCGTGTAGAGGTCACGTCCCCTTTGGGAACCTCCGATCACTGTCTGGTGAAATCTGTATTTACATATTCCCCACCAGCTTTCGAACCACATGGTGTTAGGCGAGTATGGAAATACAAGTCAGCAGATTGGGATGAGATGCGGCACTTTTTTGCGTCTTATCCTTGGCGGCAGGTCTGCTTCTCTTCTTTGGATCCGTCGAGTTGCGCGGATGCTATAACCGATGTGGTGCATCAGACAATGGAGTATTTTATTCCTTTTGCTGACGTACCCATCGGTGGCAAAGCTCGCCCATGGTTTAATGCCGAATGTCGTCATGCACATGACCGTAAACATTCGGCATACCTCATTTGGGCTGATGCTCGAAGCCGCAAAACTCCGGATGTAAGTACAAAGAAGAGAGCCTTTAACCAAGCTGCCAAGTCCTATAAAAAGGCATTGCGGAAGGCTCGTCTTGATCGGATCGTTAAGAATGGCGAAAAGCTCTCTGTCAGACCAACTGGCAGTCGAGCTTTCTGGTCTCTTGCCAAAGCGATCGAGTCGAACTTCTGCCAACCCTCACTGCCTGCTCTGCTGAAGCCTGATGGATCCCTGGCCCACACAGCAACAGAGAAAGCGAATGTATTTGCTTCTCTGTTTGCTGAGAATTCGCATCTAGACACTGGCAATGCTTCTCCAGCACATCTTTCTCACTGCGGTATTTCGATGCCTGAAATCCGCATCACTAACAAAGAGGTATGGAGAACATTGTGTCGTTTGGATGTGAATAAAGCCAGTGGTCCTGATGGTATACCAGCCATTCTGCTCAAGACATGCGCAGGTGAGTTGTCTCCTGTATTGACACGTCTGTATCGCCTCTCTTTCAAGACTGGAAAAGTGCCGGAATCCTGGAAGCTTGCCAACGTGCAACCCGTGCCCAAAAAAGGCAGCCGTGCCGATCCTGCCAATTATAGGCCCATTTCAATCACCTCCATACTCTGCAAGATTATGGAGCGTGTATTGAACTCGCGGCTTCTAGCGTACGTAGAAGGTAACGATCTCCTCAGTGACCGACAGTACGGATTTCGCCGAAATAGGTCCACTGGGGACCTTCTAGCGTACGCAACACACATTTTAGGCGAAGCCATCGAGAGGAACGGAGAAGCGGTCGCCGTCTCTCTGGACGTCTCGAAGGCTTTTGACAGGGTCTGGCATGTGAGCCTTTTAAGCAAGCTTTCAGCGTACGGTATATCTCCTGGTCTGATTGGCTGGATAACGGACTTTTTGAGCCAGAGATCTCTCCGTGTTGTTGTCGACGGGTGTTCTTCGGAACCCTTGACAATAAATGCCGGAGTACCTCAGGGGTCCGTTCTTTCTGCAACTCTTTTTCTGCTGCACATTAACGATCTGCTGAAGCCCGGTATCTATGGGTATGCAGACGACAGCACAGTTGTAGAAAGATATCTGCCAAGTTCTCGGGCTAGTCGAGATCAAGTACAGTCTGAAAGAGAAGCCATGGTGCAACGTTTGAATGACAAACTTCAGGCAGTCTCCGCATGGGGCAATGCCAATCTTGTCAAATTCAACGCCACCAAAACGCAGACGTGTTTGTTCACCGCCAAAAGGAGCCCCTTCACCTTGGCTCCTACTTTCCAGAATGTATCCTTGGAATACAGTGACTGGCTTCAGTTGTTAGGCTTTGAGATCTCCTCGAACCTCAACTTTGGTCGGTACATTGAGTCCAGAGCAAGAGCAGCTGCGGGAAAGCTTGCCGTACTTGCGAAGGTGCGACAGTACTTTACACCGGGACAGCTTCTTGTATTATATAAAGCACAGATCCGGTCGTGTGTAGAGTACTGTGGCCATATATTTGCTGGTGCCGCAAAGACTCATCTTGCGGTTCTGGACTCAATTGAGAGGCGAGTAAAGAGGCTTATTGGCGACCCTAAATTGGTTGACGCCAAACTCCACAGCCTTGAACACAGGCGTAGAATTGCTAGCCTCTCAGTATTCTATAGGATACATTTTGGTGAGTGTGCGCAGGAATTGCACGACCTAATTCCCCCATCCCCGTTCTTTTGCCGGACGTCCCGACGCACGGCGGGTATCCATCCCTACGTTGTGGACATTCCACCTGTCCGAACGAAGCGCTATGCTTCATCTTTTTTAGTGCGTACAGCGAAGGACTGGAACAATCTGCCTGCGTCGGTATTTCCGGCAAAATATAATGTGGGTGTCTTCAAGAGGAGAGTGAATAGGCTGCTAGGTTAATGCGCTTTACCACCTAAGACTACATTTCACTTTCCATCAGGTGGAATGTAGTCAAGCATTAACCTAGTTTTGTATAAAAAAAAAAAAAAAAAAAAAAAAAAAAAAAATACACATTTTACCAGAGCGTGATCGGAGGTTCCCAAGGGGGAGATGACCTCTACATGATACCTATCCGGATCAGTTGTCACTAGAAGGTCCAGACAATTGGCTGTATGGCCTACTATATCTGGTACTCTCGTCGCTTGCCTCAGCAACTGAAAGAGGTCCAAGGACAACGCAAAGTTCCGCGCTTCTCTTCCAGCATGGTCGGTCTTCTGGTACGGGAACAGCAAGTCCTGATGACAGGCATTAAAGGCCCCCAGAAAGACGAGCTGCGCCGATGGGTACTGATACAGAGCCATATCTGCAGCCTCACTGAGATGCTCAAATAATCGAGTTGTCTCCTGGTCACCGCTGTGCGAACGATAGACACAGGAATACAGGATTTTTTCTTTTCCTTTGTCCACTAAAACCCATAGGGAAGGTCTTCAAGGTGACGGAGATGCTGGATACAGAGGTCGTTCCGCGCGCACACATAAACTCCGGCCCGTGAGCGAAAGTTGTGCTCTAACGAGTAACCGGACTAATCCAAGTATGCAGCGCTCAAGGGACTTTGTATCTGCGTCTCCGTCAAAAAGAGCAAGTGCGGCTGCTCTATCTCCAGGTGGTGGTGGACAGCTAAAAGATTAGAGTGCAAGCCCCTGATATAAGTAAGGTGCATTTTGTATGAGGAGGAGTGCAATTTCTGTGTAACCTTGTTCTTTTTTTTGTACTTTTTATAATTAAATAAATATAAAAATGAATAGAGATGGGAAATGGCAGTTGAACGAGACTATACGTATCGAACCCGACGTCGAAATTGGTGATGTCATGCCACCGGAAGGCTATTCTGGAGACTCTGGTGACGCCCAAACCCCCCTAGGGATTGCCATCGGACCTCCTCGTCTGGTCGTCAACCAGCACGATGGAGCCACCCTGGGATTTTTCGCAGCTAGCGAGGCAGCCTTTTGTGGTTTGCTAACCCACTAATTGGCCCCCAACTATGTGCGGGAGGCCAGCGAAAACCCGTTGCTTCGTATCCCGCTACCCTCCTTGACTAGACACCCGGCAAAACAAACACCAACTCGACGTTAAACCGGTTCGTCAACGCACCGCAGCTGTTCAGATCCATTTTCCATAAACGGGTTCATCGAGCAACGTGCCGGAACACGCCTAGGTCGCTTTGCGGCACGACTTTACCCGATCGGTGGTAACTTTGCCGGCGACCTGATTTTATGGTCTACTACCAAGTAGAAAACTAACCTAACTAACTAATCTTGGTTCACGAAAGTTTAAATACACAAAAAAAAACTATCGAGATCTGTAAGGATAAATATTTTTGAAAATGCATCTGTACTTGGAAAAGTATTAAACTGTGCCTGGATGGTATGTTAAATTCTGTTCAGTCTTAATTGCCACCGTTGCTTATGAAATTAAAGCAGCAAAGTCAAACGCGTTGAGTTCATAAATTTGTGTTTAAGTTCTAATAGAAAGTTTAATATAAATGCTACAAAACTTTTGTGTAGCGTTTAATAATTATAGAATATTAAATTTATAGTCATATACATATCTTTGCTACTTTATTTTAGCCCAAATCACTTAAAATTGTAGTATGTAAATTTAATCGACATAATATGTTTGCTAATCGTTCTGATGAAAAATAATTATATATTTTGTAATGTTATTTGGTTTTCATTAAAATACTGCCATCGGTAGTTATTATTTTAACTATACTGATAGCTTATAAATAATTATCACAAAAAAAAAATCATAAATCTGTTAATTCTTCTTTATATTTTTATGTTTACTCGTTAAAATTTCGTTAATGTATTATAAAATAACATAGTTTTGGCTATTTATAAAATTAATGAACTGAAAACGAAGTTGATGTTTTGATTTCTGAAATGGGTTAGGCTATAATTACTTTCTACCAAAGCGAAATTGATTTTAAACTTATTTAATAATTAAAATTTGTTTATATCTAAAATATTTCGAATGTTATGAATTATTGAAACAATTAATTATTGTTCAAACCTTTCCAAAATGATACAAACATGATACAAATGGATGAAATTAGAAATCACTGATACATATTTAAAGTAAAAAAAATATTGTAAAATATATTGTAAATATATATAATAAAACAATATTGTGATAAATCGTTACTTAATTTTTTTGCAACAATTAACAACTTATAAATATTAAACAATAAAAAGTCATCATAATATAATTAAAAGTAAATTTCAATCCTTTTTCAAATTTCTTTTTAAAGCTAAGAAGAATATTAAAAAATTGTCCTCAAGTTTGGATCGCTCCTTTTTAATTAATTATGTTACACTCCATCTGTGCAATGCTCTCTAGTTATTAATTAAACGTCCGCTTGAGAAGTAAATAAATTCACGCGATTTTCTATATTCAGTTCCAGGTTAATTAAAATTAGTTCCACAATTATGTTACTAATAAAATGAAAGTTAATAAATATAACATAGAGTATCATATAGTATTAGTCATATTTGTTTAAAATTGTTCAAAAGTTAAAAATATTAGAATTTACAAAATGTACCCACGCCTGTTTAAAGGTAGTATACAAAAGTAGCGCCATCTACAAAATTTATTATAGAATGTTATTTTGTAATTTAATGTTTTAAGAACAAGATGTATACACTATGCAATATTTGTAACAGTATTTAATGTTATTAATTATAAGAGTTTCTTAGGAATTTAAACTGTCGCCATATTTATGTTGGTTATGATATAAAAACTTATCCTCACCTAAATGTTGTAGCGTAAAATATTATAAATAGTATTAAATAAGTTGTGAGAGCGGTACTTAGCTAGCGGTACTAGCCTATTACAGGTTGTTGGATATTAAACGTTGAAGTGCCATACTGTATATTATTTAAAATAAAGTCATCATTTGCTTAAAAACACAGTATAAATTTGTGTAAAATAAATGTTATGGTATCGTCCTAATAGTAATTGATTTAATTTTATTACCTATTCTTGTTACAGCAATTAGCGTTTAAGATGATTTATTGGTGAGAAGAATCATCTATAACACAATTAATTTTCCTTCACATTTAGTTTATACGTAGGTATATTTCAGAGTAATTATTAACGACATATTACAAAAGAATAATACTCTTACTATATTGAATTACAGCCACTTAATTGTTTCAAGAGAAAGTAGGCTAAGATTGTCACAGTATAATCTTGTTCATATTATCTTAAATGCTTGAGCTATAAACTTCACATAAAATAATGTTACGTGGCTATTCACTATAACTGAGGATCCCCAATTTCATCCTACCAATTTCGTGGCATATTAAAGGGGAAATTTCATTATAAGAATGCCTCTCCTAAATAAGCTACAAATGTGTAGAGGCATGCTTCGACTGATAGCAAATACTGATTAAAAACACGGTCTTGTTATTTATCACTTTCGACATTTCATTTTTGTTAATCTAATTTTTAGAGGACATTTATGTTTATGATGTTTGTAAAAAATCGACGAAAAACATACGGTGAATATATATTTATAAAATATTTTATTTAAAAACCCGGTGGAATATCCAATAAACTAAAAGAAAAGTAAAATACAACATAATGAACGGTAATGGAAGAGCCAGCACAATCATAATATCAATAAAGAGGCAGGTTGTAGAAATACGAATACTTCTGACAAGATTGATCACTGCGAAGAGAAAATAATGGAAGCGGAATGTGAAAATAATACCTCGTAGAAAACAATCCCGTAGAAGTTGTAAAAGTTTCTGATTTTATTATTATCTTGACATTTATAAAATCAATTCACCCATCCAATTCAGAATATTTTTTCAATTACAATATTCCGGGTTACAGAAATTGCAAGGTTTTCACTTTATGTAGCAATTTATTTTAAAATTGCTTTATTTTATATGTAGTGAGTCTATTTAAGTCTGTTTTCATTGTTGTATTAATATTATATCAAGAAGAGGTTATCTATTATTAAATCAATAACAGTCACTAAATAAAGACATAATATTTAGATGATATACATAAATAGTTGTTTGATTACAATAAAACTTCAATTTCCATTGTCTTGCATTCATATTTTATAAAATTTCAAAAAATCCATGGTAGTTTATGTAATTTAATAAAATATTCCGATTTATTAATATTCCGCAATAAAAATTAATAATACACACATTGATCTAACCCCTAAGTAAGCAAATTATTTGCTTGTGTTAAGGGTGTTAGACAACGATACAAATACATAGAAATACACAAAAATATTGAGAATATATTTAATAAACAACCAAACCCAGAAACACAGACAACTATGCTCATCACATAAATGCCTGTCTATGCTGGGAATCGAACCCGAACCCCATTGCGCCGTGACACGTTAGGCGTCTGCGCTAACCACTCGACCAACGGGGCGGTTTAAATTGAAAAAAAATATTGAAGAAGGATTAATAGTATATTTAATAAGCATGCATCATAAACATATATAAATATAGAATGAAAAATAAACCAATATGGGCAGTTATTCTAACCTGCGACCTTTGGGAAACCGTCTCGTCGCTCTACAATTTGAGCTACCCTATCGCTGTCCGTCTCTGTGAATGAAGTATTCTATATGTGATCGTCTTAATCGGAATGGTGGTGACATCTATTAAGCTTGTTTCGAAAATCCTAACCAATGTTTCTAACTTTGCAGTATAGATACACATTGAAAATATCCTACTACCGAAATTAATGTTTGAATTAAGCTTATTAAGTTTATTTAAATTTATATAAATATAGAATGAAAAATATATGTATACATAAAAATTACATAAATTATACAATTTTTCATAGACATTTCAAACAACATGCGTTATGTTATTTATTTTCATTCTTTCAATGCATACATAAAATAAACTTATAAATAATAAACTGTTACAATTAAAGAAAAAGTGAAAATATGGTGTTTCAATCAAAAGTTTTGATCCCACACCAATAATCTTAATGCCATTTATTATAAATAGCTTAATTTATACTAGAAAATATTTTTATTAAATAACGTAATACATAATTTTAATTCGTTTGCAACATTATTAAGTCGCATTGCAGATATTTTAAATCTAAGTAAATGTTTGAACATCATTATTAAATAATGGATAAAATTATAGCAGAGAAATAATAGCATTCCGCAAAATATAGTGGATGTATATAGAGCTTTATAACTAAGCATAGGTAAATCTTGAAGTAAAACTATTTTAAAGGAATTCACGTCGTGTAATTAAATTTTTAATTTACCTTTTAAATTTAACCCGACGTTTCAAATGCTTTGCAGAAATCGTATTCACGGTAAGTAGAGATGGAGGTGTCTCTCATTATGTCAGTTAATTAGTCATCTACCTTCAACGGTTCCTAAGTTGTCGTGTATATATTTCGGTTTGCATACAAAATTCATTAACAGTATCATGAGGTCTTACAGTGCGATCACAGATGTGGTATTTCACATTGTTCATGGTTGGTTCCCAGGTGGCAGAAAGTCTCCAACTATCTTCTATATTAAAATTAGGATGTTTTTTTAAATCTTATACAATGATTTGGCTTGTCTATTGTATGTTCACACACTGCTGACTTCGATGTATGCCTATGCTTGAGATCTGAGATGTGTTCCCTAACTTTACCATTACCAGGCAAGTAAAAGATTATTTAGTCATCTTATTAAACAACATCGTTTGGATGCTCGATAATTAGGTGATCAAATTTATATCCTTAACAATAGTTTAGTATTTAAATTGTCGTAGTTAATTTGTTGTGTCGTTGGTAAATTGTTTCGAACTTATAAATGCTCCACAAGTGGAGTTAGATGTAAATGACTAATTAATTAACTTACTGACAGACACCTTCATCTCGTCTTACCGTGAACAAGATTGCTGCAAAGCATTCGAAACGTTGAGTTTAATTTAAAATTTTATTATATGCGAGTTAAATCCGTGAAAATAAATTTATTTCAATGTGTAGTACTCGTGAAAATCTTAGAAAATACTATAGGTAAATGTTTTATAAATATTGAATATAATATAAAGTATTACACTTAGATTCATTTCTAAAGTCATTAATTTCTTTTTGCTATATTTTGTGGAGTAAGAAGTGTTTATTTTTAAAATTAATGAGAATTCAACGCACTGAACGAAACTGAGCGTAGGCTCAGAGAATGTCACAACAAACTTAGCCGGATATTGTTTTTAGTTTATGGAAGTGCTTTTCTTGATATTAATATTAAAGCGCTACCGATAAAATTTACCTCTAACAAATATTACATCGCATTTCATAACAAACACAATTTAAACATTTTATTTCAACTTAAAAAATCATCTCATATGTCCACCCTCAAGATGATTTGGATGTACCGTTCTCTCACTAAACATTCGAAAAAAACCTATTACAGGTACTTCATGATGATATAGCAGTAATGAGATGGTAGAGACATTTTCGAGCTTCATCCATACATATTAGTGGAGTTACTACTAAAGCGCCAGTCACATTTTTTTAAAATATATATTTATGGAAACTTTCTATGCCAGATTTATTGGAAAATTGTTTTTGTTAAAGCTATGTCAATATTTTAACCAATAAATATTACTCGCCTGAACAAAGGCCATATATAAAATTGCTAGCGGCTATTTCGTGTTTTACTAAACAAATAATGGCTTTTCTGACAGGTGTTTCAGATTTTAATAAAATTTTAACAATATTTTTTGTTTCATTTGTTTTTGAAACACATGAAGTTATTAACATTTAACGGGCTTATTGCCGCAGCTTTTGTTAAGAGCACTTGATTATTTTTTTATTTAATATTAAAATTAGTTATTATTTCTCAATAATAAAACATAATTTATTTCTGAACTTGTCTGAAACTCTCTTTGATCCTTACTGCCCGTGGCGTGGCATAGCATTTCGTGACGTGGCGGAGCAAGGCGTGACGTAGTGTGTTGTGGTTTTTCTTGTTTGCAGATTGGTAAAATGCATTTTTTTCAAAATAGTTGTAAGAATTATGCATTTATCCGCGAGTCCTCACTTCTTTTTGGTATAGAATTTAATATTAGCTGTTAATAGTACAGAAAGCTTTTTTTTTACATTTATTTGATTGTCAGTTGAGTAAATTATTAACAAGTTTAAAACATTTATCAATAAATAAAAAAATATTTTTTTTTTTTTATGGATTTAGTAATTTTTAAAATAAGAAACTGTAAAAAAATATTATAAAATTACATTAAACATAATGTTCTAGTTTTTTGCGTTTACTTAACTTAATATAATTTACTTATTGAATATAATAAATTTCAGATGTATAATTTACTTCTTTTTTTAATTAAAATATTTGTGTGCACATATGTTATATATAAAACATTATTTTACAGTTATTATATTGTTATATAATAATTATTAAATACCACAAAATCTAAAATTACATACACAAGTGGTACCTAAACATACGAAGTACAACAGGCGGCCATATCGCGTGAATGCGATGTCATCCAGACAAGCTTAGGGTTAAAAAAGACATTTATATAGGTAGTTACAAACAAAAGCGTAAATACCAATAACTACATCCTAATACATACATATTGTATAATAATATTAACCCCAACTAACTACAATCAATAAGATACAATAAACGAAACCATATATTATAGCTACTAAAGTATTTAACTATTATAATAGTAAAAAATAAATAAACATGTAATAGTAATTCGTTTTTATTATTATAGTTATACACAGATAGTTATTAATCATCTTAGTTATATTAGTTAAAAGGTACTCCTTTACAAACTTTTTAAAATGTCGCCTACAATGTAGGTATACTTAATATTTCTTCATTACTCTTGTTAGTATTATTATTATTTGTCTTAGTATACCGCATTGCAGCCAAGTATTATAATATTACAGCCTGATAGTAAATTCAAGCTTCTTCTAACATTACATACAAAGTTTGAAAATATAACGTAAATAATACATAGCAGCCGTTATCTTAACACCTTAAGTAACATAGGTATAATGAAGATAAATTCAGTGTGAATATTCAGTATAAGCAAGTATTATGGAGCACTAAAACTAGCTCATTGCTGTTGTTATTTACATAAATATTTTACTCAAATCGTTTTATGTACTAAATATGTTTTTAGATAATATTAATAATAAATAATTCAGACCGTTTAAATTGGTTACAATTTAGTCAAAAGTCAAAGTTTGTATATAGTTCTATGAATATGTCACAACCACGAGTGTTGTGTCATATTTATAAAGTATTAGCTTCTATTCGAAAGAAAACTCCTTTATCGAGCTAAAATTAAAATTTAATATTAAAATAAAAAATACCTAGAAATCTAAACCGACAAAACAAAGCTACAAAAGAAAATGCAAATTGAACAAGAATAACGATTCATTTCCTTTTCTGTTCAAGTGTTTTAAAGTAAAGCCCTAATAAATTACCTAAAGGTTGCTGACACCTTATCCTTCGCTTAAAAAACAAGGGAAGATGGTTTCAAACGACAAACTTCAAAGTTTTAAGGAAACTTTATTGAATTTTTTACGAAGTGTAATTTTCCTAAGGATTTGCGGAAATTACTTGAAGTGTATACTTTCCGTTGACGACAAACAAACAGTATTTACATTATAGTAGTGAAATTTTATTAGTTAATTTTTTTGACCATGTGCCGTTACTATTTGACTTATGTGTGAAACAAATCAAGCGATAAAATAAATACAACTAGGTATTTTCTTCAGTTTTCACTACAACAGTGGGGTTCTAAACACTTTAATAGTCCATTGTTTCCTAGTTTGTCGCAGGTAATAAATAGTCCCCGACTATTTTCTTAATAAACATAGATCGAAAAATAAACCGATACGGGCACGGATTCAAACCCTTGACCTCTGGGAAACCGTCTCAGTCTCATTTGCAGTATTCATAAATAATAAAAAGATGCCACAGCCGAAAAAAAATTCAATGTTTTTGATTCTATATTTAATAAAAAAGATATTAAGCTTAACATAAAAATACTAATAGTACAAAATGACACGAAGAATGTAGGCTATAGCATTAATAAACATAATACAAATACACCTTATACATATGTACTAAACTTATATAAGAGGGTATAATAGAATACACAAATATGTTACAATACTATACACATGTACATATAACTATATATATATATATATATATATATATATATATATATATATATATATATATATATATACAAATACATACTTATAACATAATGCTTGTTTAAAAATGTCAATTTATAATGATAAATATAATGAGTTAATATGTTAACATCATGATGGCTTTAGGAAGTGTTCTCTAAGTAGCTTTTTGAAGGTGCTCTTTGAGGGTGCTTGCTCGTCTTACTTTTTCCGGGAGTTGGTTCTATAGTAGTGAGGCTTGGATAGTGTAGGATTTGTGGAAGAAATCACTGAAATGGGATTGAATGGTGGTTGTAAGGTTGGAAGATGAACGGATTATTCTGTCGTGGGTGTCGTGGAGGTATTTAATTTTTTTTGTTAGATATGAAGGGGAGGAAGGATCATTTAATATGGAATAGAGAAGACGGAGAATCCTAGAGCTACGCCTCTGACGAATAGTAAGCCATTTGAGTTGGGAGTGATATTTCGAAACGTGATCATACTTCCGCAGATCAAAAATATAGCGGATGCATTTGTTAAGAAGGCGATCTAGTTTAAGTAGAAACTCGCTACTTAGGTTGGGGTAACAAACATCTGAGTAATCAGTAGTTGATATAATGAGGGTGTTAAATAATACCTTGGTTTAAAAAGGTAAAAACTATGGCCTGAAACTTATCGGGATCGACTGATACGCCAATTCTGTGTGACCTTTGATTCAACTTATTCAGATTGTCGTCAATAGTGCAGTTGGAAGGTCAGTGATCTTGGATTGCTGACCTTCCAACTTCCAATTTTCCAACCTTTATTTCGGGTGTTGCATCTTTTCAATGTTCATATATACTGCAAAGATAATAAATTTACGATTGGTTACTATTTTTGAAAGAAGCCTCATAGATGTCACCACTTTCCCGATAAAGACGATCATATATAGAATACTTAATTCACTGAATTCAACGGGTAGCGATACGGTAACTCAATTAGTAGAAAACGAGACGATTGAGATTTTTATGGCCTATGTTGTATGTGTTATTCTAGTACATAACATTCCCAAGTTTCATCAAAATCCGTTCAGTAATATTAGAATAGAGAGAGTATATTGAATTCTTCTTGCACTGTTCTAAAGGTTAGGTCCATGGAGCAGAACCAATGGAGGCTCAAAATATTAAATATTAAATATATGGTTTAATTATTCATATTATATTGATAACATTCATTTTCATTGTAAATTTTATACAGATTAGCTCCTGTAGCAAACAAATTTAGCCTCATTAATATTAAATTATAGAAAAATATTAATAGGTTTTCTTAATTATCATATTGTCTTTACATCAGTGTTTCAGTTATTATGATTTATCGTTTAGTACAACACAAACATTTTTGGCAAGGAATTAATATTATTTATATTACATCTAGTTTATTTAAAAAAAAAAGCTTAATTAATGTATATTTTATTCTTAGAACTTTGTCCAAATAATAAATATCTAGATTAATAAATATATGTTCGTTCCATAAATCACAGCTTACAGATTTGGGGTAACTCACAAGTGACGCAACTAATCTAATGGTTTGGAACACGATAAATGTGAGGTTACGTATAGAATTAAATAACAGAACCCTTAGTTCTCTCCACCAATATCTACAACAGTACTTAACTCACACAACCATTGCCTTCTCAGTATCAATCGATTTACTTTTTACGAGTCATCCTGTTCGTGACATTAACGTAATAAGATCGGCTTTTCTTACAATATTGAAAGCGAAAAAATGTGAATTTAGTAAAAATGATTTGTTACCTTTAAGCCCAAAAGTAAAAAGAAGCGCTATTATATCAAAAATATTTTTTAAAATTTAATTTGATGTACAAAAATATATTTTGCAAGACTGTGTTTATTTTCTAATTTCTAATTTGTCTTTTGATTTTTTTTTATTTTTGTATATTTATTTTATAATCTTTTCTATTCCTTTTAAATACTACATTAATAAAGTTGTTTCTAATTTTAAATTGTTTCTAAGCTAACTAGTTATTGCTCATATAGTCTTTACGAATTTATTTACAAATTAATGGGTATTAAAATTGTGCCAGTAGCGAATTTAACATTGAGGTAACGGATTGTTTCAAATTTATTGTGACATTAACTATAATGATTTAACTGTGTACAAAAAAAAAACTTATAATACTGTGCAAATAAGAAAAGTATTTTAATATACGTGTATTAAAATATTTTTTTTCATAGAAGAGTTGAATATGTCTGGTCAATAATTACTTCAACATTATGAATCATAGATTAATTGTATATTATAGCTCATTTTAATTATAATTATATGCACTATATCTTAAAAAATAATGATGTTTTACCACAATAATAATACATTTTATTTTAAAATCAATCCTGCATATTTTATAATAATACGATCTTTTAATTAATAAGAATAAACTTAAATATTTTTTGAAAAAAAAAAACAATGTATTCATATATTCAAAGCAATTTGTATAATCAAAGCTAATTCGGCATTCGATGTGTTCTATCTCGTAAATTTAATATAATAGATATGATTATTATGTAATTAAACTTGATATAAATAATAATTATGTAACGTTATATAATAGCCTTAAGCTAATTTAAAACAATTTTCCCTATAAATTTGTAGAGATTATTACGGAAAACTGTTTTATTTTAGTTTAATTTGAAGTTATTGTTTTTGGTATGCTTAAAGTAGTTTATTTGCCTAACATATTATTTATGTGAGACATTTGCTAAATAAGTAAATAGTATAATAAAATGAATTACGAGAACCTTGAAATAAAACAATTTTATACGGATTGATTCGCGTATTACAAATTAAATTTTAAATTTACTTTTTTTTTGTTATCCCGACGTTTCGAATGCTTTATAGCAATTGTGTTCAACGTAAAACGAGATGGAGGTATCAATCAGTACGTCAGTTAATTTGTCATCTACTTTCAACAGATTCTAAGTTTCCGGGCGTACAGTTCGCGATTCACACAAAACGCATTCATGGTATTTTGAGGTCTAACAGATATGGGATTTTATATTTTTTAAGAGTGGATCCCAGGCGTCAGATAATCCCCAACCATCTCTATTAAAGTTAGGATGTTTTTTAATTTCAATAGCCTAACAAACCATTATTGGAATGTAACGTTGTTCTTTCAATATAATGTATGAAATTGCTTGATATCCGAGAGGTGTTACCTAACTCTTTAAGATGCTCCTCTTTGTTTGACCTATGTATGACAAGTCACAATCGCAGTAAAGTTTATATACTCCAGCACATTGTAAATATTACTTTTGATATGTCTTAAGAATTGGCTCACTTTCCTTTGAGGTTTTTAGATAGTTCTTATAGAAATATTTTTTAAGATGTTACCGATTCTGTCAGTAACTCCTTTCACATATGGTAGTAGAGCTGGTTAGCGCTCAACTATGGGTGGCTTGATGTGGTTTCTGCGATGCTGGCGAGGTATGGGCAGGTAGTTGTTGAACCAGATATGCTTGCCATGCTGTAGCTCGCCCTCTAGGTGTTCAGGGAATGCAACACATATGTGCGGCTGAACAACTAGAGGTATAACATAATATAAAATAAAATATAACATAATATAAAAAAGAACATTGCATTAAATTAAATTAATTGCATTGCAAAAGATAAATATATAAACCTTTTTGAAATTGATAAGAACAAATTAAAAAATGTTATCTAATTATATATCGTAGTTACAAAATAACAAAACAATAACATAATGCCTTAATTCATTTTTTAATTAAATCCCAACTAGACTCTGATAAATAAGATAAGGCAAATACTATTAGCTCATGACAGCAATTTTGTAACGTCTTAACGATCTATTCGGAGAAATTATTCGTAGGCGTTCTTTTTCTAAATTGAATAAATCTCGCAATCCAGGGTTCTTTGATATTATTCATTCAAACCATTATCTTTAAAGTGAAAACGTGAAATTCATTCTGATTATTCTTAAAATATCAAATTTTGAGATAAAAAATATAGATTACCTTAACCTTTTGTAATTAGGTAACTTTGTTTATTGTTGTAGAATATTTTAAATTTGTATTTTATATGTATATAGTTAGTAAATATTTGTCTATAATAGTAATATAATAAAGGATAAAGTTTCTAACATTGATTGTTAGTTAGTTTGTGAAAAAATCTTTTTAAATTAGAAAGCTAAACTATTCAGGAGTGTTATAGATTTTATTTTATTATGAACAAAAAGTTCAGCGAAAAATAATAGCATATTTATTTCTAACGAGGCATTCTTTTAAAACGAATGAAAGAACACTGACTGTAGAACAGCTGACATTAAACTTGACGATAAATTTTGTCTTAACCCCACTTTGGAAAAATTTATAAATATATTGAATATATTCTGATCTTGAAAATTTACTACAGAATGATTATCAATGGGTTTGTTCAAGGATTCTAGTATGCCCAGAAACGATTCAGTGAATGAAATCATTAATCTGTTTTTACAAAAAGTTTCTTGTCGGGCCCAACAATATAAGTCTATTGACTCAGTGTACAACATTGAGGACAATTGTGTCCTTAATGCAGTATAACTTAGTACCTAATAATACCTACAAAACAATATTGTATCACAAAAATATAATTAATGCCCAACGAACTGGGGCAGGGGTCGGCTAATGTTTTATATGTATATAGTTCAGATTTTTTATTGTCTGCCGCTTAATTTTTTAATTAAATGACATACATGGCACATATAATTCTTTTTTTTTAAATTATTTATATTAAATTGTATTTTTTTCAGTTCTATAAAAAGAAGTTGGCTTAGTTCTATCCTCTGATATTTAAATTTTCTTTTAACTTTAGCCATTAACGTACAAGGTTATACTTATTTAATTTTTGATTGGTATGTTTTTTTAACAGCAACCAATTCGCAATCTCTACGTAAATCTAAATATAGCAGTAACGGTAGAGGCGATGAAGTGAGATGACAATCCATAGCTTTGCGGTATATACGGTGCATCTTTGGAATTCCATCGCTTCAGGGATCAATAGACTATCATGCTCTGCGATTTAATATGCTGACTATTTGTACAGTGTTCGTTTAAAGGTACAAATTAAACACGTAAAAATTAAAATTGTAAGTACGAATGTGTAGAGCTATAAAACTAAAAAAGACGATTTAAAAAAAAAGACAATTAAGTTTTCATAAAAAGTCAGATTACTATTAAAATGCATATGATATTTTTTTATATTTCAACACTAAGAGTTAAAAGTTATACGTTACAAAATTATACAAATTATGTCTTTATAATATATTTCTGTTCAACGGTGGCATGGTATATTGTTATTCTTTTTATTGGGAGCGATCTCATACATCAATAAATAATTATATCTAATTATCATTAATATGATTATTAATCTATTATTTATCTATTAACATTTTCTAAAAATATTTAATACAAACAATATCCAAATAGAGGAAATCAATCTCTTATAATATTTATAAGCTCCATTTATATTTGATTGAAGTGATTAAGTTCTCAACGTTTTTAAATTTACATTTCATCAATGTTAACATAATCATAAATGCTGCAGGAAAAATGATGTGTGTGAGAAGGCTCTTAACAAAATTATATCAGTAATGGTTCACCATATGGGAAAATTCGCTATTATAGAAGGTGGTAACGAGGCAGTCAAGTGAAGATAAGTGCTTTTACTTTGTCCTGAATTGTTAAAGCATATTTTCTTAAATAAAAATATGTAAAAGACACACGGATAAAACTAATATCAGGCGTATATACTGAATAATACTAACTACATAATAAGTTTACCCCGTGAAAATCATTTGTAAATATTTTTTTTCCTATACTTTATACAATTAATTATGACCAGACGTTTCATTATAAAAAAAAGTCTTACATTCAAAAAAATGGTAAAATGGTTGGACCTCACCTTTTGACAAACCTTAAAATAAATAATAAATACCTAAACTACAAAAAGTATTTATTCTTTGATGAGATCTTGATTGGAGTTTCTCTCGTAACACATATGGCAGACAAACGTCACATGCTCGGTGCAAATTAATTGACTGCAAAAAAATATATGCTTTAGAGCGCCTGTTTTTGTACTAGAACATATATTCGTAATACCATAACTTTTTATTTCATCAAAAGAATACACATTAAGGTTTCATAGGGCCTGTAAATGAATGAACATATATTTTGACCATATCTTAAATCTGTTTTGAGTATCTCCATGATCTTCCTTCAGAATCAGGCTTTTCAAGCAAAGAACTATTTTTAAGCTATCCTCACCCATCCATTTTTTGATTTTTGAGCGGAAATAATACACAAACTATTAAAACTAATATATTTACTTATTAAATTCGTATATAAACTCAAAATAGCATACACCATAATTTTTATGATTTTTTAACCAGAGACAAAATACTTCCAAAAAATGACACACGATGAATAAAATGTCTCTATGTAGGTACTGCGTTCAAACAAATGAATACATATCCGCTGCGTCACTGAGCAACGTGCCAGTTGCGTCAGGGAGTTAACAGTTAGGAAGTTAACGAGCGCTGCTAAAGTCAAAATAAACTTATACTTGAGGAAAATATCAATCAACAATGTCACAGGCAAATAATGTATTATGTATATTTACTACAAAAACTTTAACATTATAATTTAGTAACAATGTTTATAATAGTCAAAATGGTGTAGTTTTATGTTACATGTTACTGTTTTCAAAAATCGCAAAAGATGCGTATGTCTAATAAAATATTTAGAAAAACTTAAAAAAACTGCACAGATCCGGTATATTATCAAACTTTCTATAACTCCTAGCCTCCTAAAGAAACACTTAAAAAGTATAACATATAAGTTATCAGTATACAAAATGTTGTTCACGAAATAATTATAAGCAGTTAATAGTTTTCTACTACCAAACTAAATTGTATTCGAGCAAACTTAAACTTAACTCAAATTAAAATACTCAAATAGAAAATATGTTATAAAATAGACTGACATGATTGTTTTTTATATTGTGTATATAACACATAAAATTTAAAAACCAAACACTATATATTATAATAAATAATAAATATTAGCAAAGATGGGATTAAGGATTAACACTTAACTATGTTTATATAAATATAGAATGTAAAAAACCGATACGGGCAGGGATTCGAACCCGCGACTACTGGGAAACCGTCCCGTCGCTCTACCAACTGAGCTACCGTATCGCTGTCCGTTTCGGTGAATTAAGCATTCTATATGTGATCGTCTTTATCGGGACGGTGGTGACATCTATTAGGTTTCTTTCGAAAATCCTAACCAATGTTTCTAACTTTGCAGTATAGATAAACATTGAAAAGATGCCACTACCGAAATCAATGTTTGAAAATATCTTAAAACATGTATAGCCATGTTAAGCTTATTTAAATTTATATAAATATAGAATGTAAAAAAGTAGTAGTCGCGGGTTCGAATCCCTGCCCGTATCGGTTTTTTACATTCTATATTTATATAAATTTAAATAAGCTTAACATGGCTATACATGTTTTAAGATATTTTCAAACACTTAACTATGTGTTAAATAGACTGAAAATAGCACAGTTCATTATTATTTTTTCAGTTTTCTCTATAATAAAGTGATATCATATTTAAATAAGTGAATAATAGTATTCACTTATTTTAATATGATATCAAAATATGAATAATAGTATTTACTTATTTTAAAATGATATCATTGGCAAGTCGCAGAGACTTTTATTTTTTTAATTGGGTTTACAATTTTCTAATGAGTTATTTTATTGTTATAATGTTGTAACTGTTATTGAGCCTAATAAATGCTTAATTCAATTAATATTGCTAAATTATGTACTGTGTAATAAAACTACGATATTTTGTTTCTTTATTCGAATTCAAAAGGTTGTCTTCAAGAAATCATTACATAGCATTAACTTTTTGTTATAGTACTTCTATGTTTTTAACTGTAATGTGGTATAAAAGGAATGTATTGTAATTTGTAAAAATTTAACAATACAAAAAAAAAATTGGCATCATTTAATATGTAAAGCCTAATACAAAAGCATATTGATACAGGTCACAAAGGCATTCATGGAAGGAAACCGTTATGTTTTGGATTTATTTAATAAACGTGAGTTTTATATTCATAAGAAAAATCTTTTGTTCTCCATTTATTTTCAAAACCAATATCTCATTTCAAGTGGTTTACGGGAATTAGTCGAAAACAGAGTTTTTAGATAACATAGTTACACTCTAATTAATATCATACTAAAAAAATAACAATAATTTGATTCTATAAACTGTTTAAAAATATAAAATCTTAAATATACATAAAAATAATAGATTCTCCCATAAGTTTCATCCATTCCACGCCATGAATGGCTCTAGCTTGCTAGCTGTTTATTTAAATTTTGTTTTATAACAAAAAAAAAATCCAGTGGTTTCAGTCATCCTAGAGCCCTTACAAAGTACTTTTCATTCAAGACAACGTTTCGTTTTTTCACCGTTCAGTTTGAAGAACCAAAATAAACATTAATCGCGGCATATTTAACAATGGCAATAGCGACAACGACGACGACATAGCAACGACGGATTCAGATATTATCAAGACTAGTAGTGTGGTGTGGCTGAAATCCCGTTATGTAGTGTGCCTGAGATATTGGATGCCACTAACATTCCCAAACCAACGGTATATAAGCATTTAACCAAGATGGGATATGCGAATGAAAGAAAAGTTCGGGTTCCATACCTTTTGACGGAGATAGGCCTTATGAACCGCGTCTCTACGTGTAATTAGCTTCTTTAGACTCAAATCACTTGTTTTCTTAAAAAATCTTGTCACTGGATACGAGACCGAGACTTTGTACAAAAATGTTTTTAATTTATTTATTATTATTTTTTTTATATGTCTAGAGCAATGCTTGACTACATTCCACCTGATGGTAAGTGGAATGTAGTCTAAGGTGGTAAGGCGCATTGCCCTAGCAACCTATTCACTCTTCTTCTCTTAAAAATAAGGAAGCAAAGTGTTTCGTTCGGACAGATAGGATGTCCAAAACGTAAGGATGAAAACCTGCCGTGCGTCAGGACGTCCGGTTATGGAAGGGGGACGGGGGAATTATATCTTGTAATTCCTGCGCACACTCACCAAAATGTATCCTATAGAATACTAAGAGGCTAGCAATTCTACGCCTGTGTTCAAAGCTTTGGAGGTCGGCTTCGACCAATTCGGGATCGCCTATAAGCCTCTTTGCTCGCCTCTCAATTGAGTCCAGAACCGCAACATGAGACTTTGCGGCACCAGCAAATATGTGACCACAGTACTCTACACACGACCGGATCTGTGCTTTGTATAAAACAAGAAGCTATCCCGGTGTAAAGTACTGCCGAACCTTCGCAAGAACGACAAGCTTTGCTGCTGCTGCTCTTGCTCTGGACTCAATGAACCAACCATAGTTGAGGTTCGAGGAAATCTCTAAGCCTAACATTTGAAGCCAGTCACTGTATTCCAAGCATACATTCTGGAAAGTAGGAGCCAAGGTGAAAGGGCTCTTTTTGGCGGTGAACAGACACGTCTGCATTTTGGTGGCGTTGAAATTGACAAGATTGGCATTGCTCCATGCGGAGACTGCCTGAAGTTTGTCATTCAAACGTTGCACCATAGCTTCTCTTTCAGACTGTACTTGATCTCGATTAGCCCGAGTACTCGGTAGATATCTTTCTACAACTGTGCTGTTGTCTGCATACCCATAGATACCGGGCTTCAACAGATCGTTAATGTGCAGCAGAAACAGAGTTGCAGAAAGAACGGACCCCTGAGGCACTAAATCAACTAAATGCCACGTGATCTCGTATACCACGGCGAGGTTTTATCTCATCAGTATTTAACATGTCTAATAAGAATATAATTTAATGATCATCTTATTATTTACTAACAAAAAGTTTAAAGAAAAATTGTTATTACTTATAATTTGACGTATTCAACAAAATATATAAATAGATCTTCTGTAATTTCTTCATTATTTTTACTTTTTTAAGTTAGATCTCATTTATATATCTGTTATTTAAATGTGTTAGAATAAACGAAGATCTACGTTTTAAACTTACATTATGAAATCTCTTGTGTCACTAAATAGACTAAAATCTTAAACGTATCTTGGTGGAGGCCCATAGTGAGGATAAAATCTAATTTTGCTTTTCACTTCGTCTTGTTTCGGAATATTGTGGGAATTCCTCACAGTGATTCGTGTTTTTCACTTTTCTGCTTTTATTGGCGTCACTTTAGATTTTTGTATAATGGTTTTAATATAATATCCACTAAGAAATGTACATAATATTTGCGTAATATGGCTCAATTGGCAGATAGCGTCATTCCCTCCCTACCCCTTTCACATGTCTTAATGTATCTCTTTTTTCATTTCTTCCTATAGGTCGAGAGAATGTATAAAATTGTGTTCATATAAAAATAAATCATCAATCAAAATTATTTTATACATAATAGTCCGGTCAAATTAGACCAAAAAATTAGGGTGAAATTACATAAATTCGCAACAAGCTGAATTTTGGTACAATTGTTCAAAACACGATTATAAACAATAGCTGAAAGTTTCCCATCATTACCGTGTGTGGAAAAAAAATTATTCAAGGTCAAATGTCAAAAAAATGAGTTTTTCGCGATTTTCACCAAAACGGTAAGTTTTATCAGAAAAATACCTCAGACTAAAATTGTAGATCATTAAATTATCTATAAAGAATATATCAATACTTTTTTTCTCACGAGACACCGTTTCGGAGATATCGCAGTGTAAAAAGTTGTAACAGTTGCAATTGTCATAACATGCATGAGTACGTCACGTATATTCATCTCTAGAGTTGTAATATTATGTAGTATAGGTTGAAATATTTTTCTGTCGGTCATTGTAACTTGCACTTAAAATATAAAATATACATCAGCTATAACTATAAGAATATCAGGTAAAATGGAACCCAGTCCCTTCATTTATACGTAAGTGTAGCCTTGGGACAACATCTGTCTTCTGTTCAATTGTGTGCGTGGCTAGGGTCTTATACCTGCTATGATAAATGAAATAGCATGATTTTAGTCTGAAGCAGTACCCTACAGTGGAAACACGTGTTTATCCTAACCAATATCGTGCTTTGCTTTCCAACTTTGCTTCCACCTGCGCCGGAAAAATTGCTAAACGCAATTTTTTGCAACTGCAAAAAGGGATGCAGCGCTAAATGTGGTTGCAAAAAAGTGGGTCTATTCTGTTCTATGGCGTGTACAAGTTGCCAAGGCAAGTCCTGCTCTAATGTTGAATCACCAACAATTGATGATACATTCGACGTCAACGAGCCGACTTGCGATACATCGTTATTGGCTGAATTTACTTGCACCCGAGTCGAGGATGAACCAGAAGAAAATGAACAAGGAGAAAATCTAGAAGAAGAAGAACACGGAGAAAATCGAGGAGAATTCGAAAATTACGACTCCGACTAATAAATGTCTGTACTTTTTTTTTATCAACATCGCTTTTTTTCTGGCTAATATCAATTATTTACGATAGTTTCAATTAAACTGGATAATTACTGACTTGTGGAGTAGGCCTACTGGGGAAACCAAAAAACGCGCTAAATACACTACCTCATAGGTGGCGTGGAAACGTGCATTTTATGACAATTGCAACTGTTACAACTTTTTACACTGCGATATCTCCGAAACGGTGTCTCGTGAGAAAAAAAGTATTGATATATTTTTTATAGATAGTTTAATGATCTACAATTTTAGTCTGAGGTATTTTTCTGATAAAACTTACCGTTTTGGTGAAAATCGCAAAAAACTAATTTTTTTGACATTTGACCTTGAATAAAAATTTTTCCACACACGGGAATGATGGGGAACTTTCAGCTATTGTTTATAATCGTGTTTTGAACAATTGTACCGAAATTCAGCTTGTTGCGAATTTATGTAGCACCGAATGTCTAATTTGACCGGACTATTAGGATCTCTAGAATGAATTACCTTTTTGTGTTAAATTTATACTCTCGCTATTTAATGGAATGTTACAATTAAAATGTTAATTAACAATTCCAATAGAGTTCGAATATATTCAAATGAAAAAATCAGTGAAGCTTATAAAAACTATTCTATTTTTATTATTACATCTAAATTATTGTAAATAAAACAATGCTATACCATTAACAAATTGATTTTCTTATTTTAAACATTTAAGGAGATTTAGACAAACTAGCAAGATTCAATATGAAAGATATCTGTTATAGAAATTTTGTTTTTTTTTAAGATTCTATTTATTCATTGTACTAATCTAATTAAATTATTATTAACATCTAAAATATGTTTAAATGTTGACTGTAGATTTTTATTTAAAACGTTAAAAAAAATATTATCATAAGTGACTAACGCCTCCAATTAGATTTCTACAATGTCGAAAAACCGCAAACCTTAATTTTTAAGTCGAATACAAAATTCTTAGCAATCGTGTATTTCAGATATATTTTAAAAGTTAATACATGTCATATTTTTATTATATAAAATACGAACCGAGCATATATTATCACCACTCCACAGTCTCTTGAAATATCTGGTGAATCATAACATCGTTGCCAGTCTTTGAAATGGTAAATATTTTTTTTTAAAAGTAAAAGATTTGGTTAATTATTGTTGTTTTACACTTGTTTGCATAGTTTTAAAAGTTGGTAACGCCTGTTGTCGGTCACCTGTAGCGCTTCACTCTCATTTAAAATATTATCACAAAGTGTGACTTGTGGACACCTGATAAATCAATAAATAAATGATAAAGATATTCAATATAAAAAGAAAAGAAAAGAATCACTAGATCATCTTTCGAAATAAATTTGTTAAATTGACATTTAATTTTTCTTATTTTAAGCGAAAAAATTATAAGCTACGTCAAGTATGTGTTAAGGAAAAATATGTTAAGTTTTTACTTAATTTAACAATCACTAATTGTGTATTGAAGTTATTCTTCATTATACCCTAATAAAGTGTCAGTGATATACTTTTAAAGTTTCCAAAATATTTGGTGTAATGAAATTAAATATTAAATTTTATTTCAGTACGTAACAAGAAGTAGTCGTTCTAAAAATAATATTAATTATTTAAAAAAAAGTCCGTATATACCCTAATAATTTAACTTTTAATTGGTTTCTATCAACGATTCTGGCCTACTTAATAATGTAAAAACAGTGGTTAAAGTTAAAGTTTAACGCTAATAATAATAAAATATAATAAAACCACTATTTTTTAAAATAAGGAAACTCTCGACTCTACGATAACTTTTTTAAAATAAGGAAATTTTAACAATTTCATTTGATTCAATTCATATGAAGTGGTCGATTCAGTTCAGTTCAAAGTTATGACATTCCCTTCTTATAACTCACAGGAAAATATTTCAAAAAATCGTTTGAAAATTAATAACTATTATAAATGTTATTAAACAGCATGTGTAGAAGACATAAATGGAGTAATATGTCAATATAAGTTTATTTTATTTAATGTAATTATTCAAAATTAATTAAACTAACTGATAAAAATAAAAGTGTTTGTAACACCATTTCACGGAAATTTCAAAATTAAAATTATATTTGCCTACAAAGAACGATATAATTATTTAAATATTTAACCCCAAACAAAAAAAGTGATTTATTTTAGGAAGACATTTTTTGGCATATTTAAATTGGATTATACATTTTAGGATTTCTCACATCTTCAGCCTAATCTAAGTTACGAATGAAATCAGAGCATTTGGTATTCTTCACCTGATTTTTCCAAAATGTAATATTTACGTAAAAAGTAGCTTATCAGTTCGTGGAGGGCATTAACAACAACGGCGTATGAACTTCATGTATTGGACATATTGGGATATTGTTTTCCGAATCAGCACTTTGTGCATTCGTCTCAGCAATAAACGATTGAAGATTATATTCAGAGCATTAGTAATATTATTTTCCAAACATTGAAAGTATTTTGAAGTACATCTTCTGGCATGGACCGAAAATGGTGTTTAACATTTTCAACATACATTTTTTTTTAAATCTACAATTAAGCAAAGAAAATATGTGATAATAGCATAAAAGTAATGTTAGTGTCAGTCACGAAATATATACCTCAGCTATATTATTAAATTTATCAGATTATAAATAATTATTATTATATGTAATCTTATATGAAATATTTTAAAAATCGCAAAATATAAACATTACATGAAAAATCTAGTGTATAATATTCAATTTGTATTATTTCTACATCATCATACAAAAATATCGTGCTACAGAACGCAGGACTTTTAAAATAAAAAAGATGTGAAAATATTTCTCTATTTCTCTTTCTTCTTTATGTCGTGCGATAAAACAAAATTCGATCAAAAATATTTTTAACTTTCAAAAGTATATATATGATAGTGTATTTATATATTTCTATGTATTTGTTTCGTTGTCTAACACCCTTAACACAAGTAAATAATGCTTACTTAGGGGTTAGATCAATGAGTGTAACTTGTCCTGTATTATTAATATTATTATTTTTTACTAGTTGACTAGTCAATGTGCTTTCAAAAGAAGGAATGAGAAAGGCCGAGAAAAGTTCTAAGTATAGAAGTTGAAAAACTTAAAAAGGAAAAAAATAAGGTAACATGGGTTAAAGGCCATAATGTTATAAAAAAAATGAACTCAAGAAAAACTAACGTTACGCCCATTACAATTAAAATTATGTAGCTATTGTATATTCATACAGAGTTAAAACATTCATACAGACTTAAAACATTCATACAGAGTTTTAAACTGTAATATATAATATTACAGTTTAAAACTCTTGTTTTTAACAATTAAATTCTCAATTAAAAAATATATATATATTTTTTTTATATAACTATTTTAGTATAATTCTATTCATTTAACATTTGAATAGAATATTGATTCTCCTGCAAACAAGGACACTGATATAAAACAAAAAAATAAAAATACACAGTGTGATTCAACATTTTAAGTATGAGATAAATATGACATTAGTATGACATACAGGGTTATTTGTTATTAGTTGACCACCTCTTGCAGGCAGCCTCTCTACATCAATCCCAACAAAATTATTTTACGACTTTTTAAAATTAATAGTTTTTCCCTAAAAAAAATTATTTACTGCCTCTGAACTGGCATTAACCTTGAGCATAGGGAGACCACGTACCTTGCGTAGGCAAAATATGGGCCAAGGCCATGTACATCGAGGCGCGGGGTGGTGGGGTGACGCAGCAGCGGCGATGCACGTTTGAATTTAACCTCAAACGGTCATCCCGTTTGAGGTCTAGTTTTTTAATGATAAAACGGTTTATGAGAAACGCGTGCGCTGGTCCCCGTTGCCGCGTAACCGAATTTTGATTAGTGAAAACAATACTGTGATGTCGTATCATTACTCAAATATCTAGTACACCAAGATGGTGCGAGTACTGGCTAAGTGTGGTAGGACGAGTTGGTGAACAGTTGATTTTTAGGTGCGGTCTTTGTGTTAGATGTGAAGGGAACTATTTCGAACGGGTATCCACGTGATATACATTTAAAAGGTAATTTGTAAATAAGACACTGTATTATTGTAAATTATCTGATTCTACCTTTTAAATGAACCTGAATTAAAAAATAGAAGTTTTAAAAACTTCTTTTAAAGGAATAGTATGTAGTATAATCCATAGCCTGATTAAGTATGAAGGGAAACTGGATTCAGAGTGCAGACGAGTTGCTAGATAAATTGTCATTTCGTTCTAATTCATTATAGGTACTTAGTTGAAACGTCTTGCGAAATGCTTAGGTTTTGACAAACTTACTTCTTTAAAGCAACTGAATCAATAAATTTAAGTGAAAATGTAATAATCTGTATAGGATAAAGGAGAGATAGGGTTGTTTTGTTATTACTGTTGATTTTTTATTACGGTTAACTTTGTATTTTTTTCCTTGTTAGGTTTCTTTAAATATCTTTGGTAAAATCACATCTTTGGACATTGTAAGTCAGTAAAAACCTTGAGTAGGGATTAATTGTTAACAATTTTATACATCATAAGTTTAAAATTTTAATACACAATACGAAGATTGGGTGATTATTACAATACTATTCGAGATAAAAAAAAAAAGTTATAGTGTTTGAAAATATCTATAAACATGTATAGCCATTTTAAGCTTATTTAAATGTATATGAAAAATAAACCGATACGGGCAGGGATTCGAAACCGTCCCGCCGCTCTATCAACTGAGCTATAGTATCATACCGTGCCGTACCGTATCCGTATATAAAGCATTCTATATGTGATCGTCTTTATCGGGACAGTGGTGACATCTATTAGGTTTCTTTCTAAAATCCTAACTAACAAGCGGTTTATTTTTCATTCTATATTTATATAAAGTTATAAAAGTATTATGTGCGTGGTACCTTACTAATTTCGTGCAGCGCTATACTGCCACGACCTAAACTTTAGACTTCTTCCAAAATACAGAGTAATGGATAACCGAGGGAGCAAACATTTTTTTGTTATTTTCTTCCTTATTATTTATCAAGATTTCTAAAAAGCCGTAGAACAAATGTTGTTGGGATTGATGTAGAGAGGCTGCCTGCAAGAGGTGATCAACTAATTACAAATAACCCTGTATATTTATATATAGTTTTATATATATTGAATACAATTCAGAACACAGAATTGATGACTTTATTTATCAATCACCTAATCTATATACAGCCTTGCAAATAAAACGATTAAATGTAGGTGCAATTTCAACCGCCGCTAAGTTCCATTAGGGAATTCGAAACAACCAATCAATACAGAGTAAATTAGATCAATCTATGTTCGTGGTTAAATGACGAATTTCAAACATTCGAACTAAGTTAAATTGACTGACCATTCATTTTCATTATTAGGCAGACTTGATAATTAAAGTGCAATCAATTATTTAAGGTTTTTATACCGTGAAATTATACTTTTTTGTTATAGTAAAGCTAGGTAAATCTTTATAATATACTGTATTAACTCATATAATTATTAATCTTTATAATAAACTGTATTAACTTATACTTCAGGTTCGTTCATATTTTTTTTTCCATTTCAAAAATGTAAATCACTGCTGCTTTTGTAAGCTTTAAAATCAGGTTTGTTTTTATATTAAGTAGATTGGGATTTTTTAAATAATATTTCTAGTAGATGCTAATTTTATAGTTTCAAAAACTGCAACAATCCTTTCAGTTTAAAAGTATTGGAAGTATTCTTCAGCTCCATATTTTTTCAATCTTATTTTAATATTGATAGTATTGCTCATTTTCGTTAACCGCAACGTCTAAGTTGCTAACTCTAAGCTTTCGTTATTGTACTGTTTCTATTTGCAAAAGCAGAGATTGCTTTTTAATATTATGTAAAACAACAATAGTTTTATAATATAAGTAGAAAATTGCACCTAAGAAAATTGTGAAAGTTTACAAGTCTAAAATTTTAAAATCAAGCAAGATTTTATCGAGGCTCCGGTATAAAATTATTTAAATTTGAACTGCTGAGAAAACTGCTGAGATATTAAAGATTAATAATAAATGATGTAAAATTATAGTTTCACTTTCATTTTATGAAACCTATACTTTTTTTTCTCTCTCACCTTTATATCTGTTACCGTAGATTTGTGTTTAATTATATTTTAATTATTTCTACATTGTTCGAAATATATAAAGCTATACTAATATATACATTACAGGGAAATTACAGTAGAATTTAGATAAAAATACCAATGTTTTATGTAGGTTATGTTTTATCACACTACGACTGAATCCTGCAATAAGCATAGTAAAGTAATAAAAGAAAACAATAATTATTTGAAGTTACCGGAAGTTACCTGTGACCGTTGACTATTCCGAACTCCTATATTTCAATGTACAATGTTATAAACATATACAAAAGTTATATTTCTATGCATAATGTTGTTTATAATGATTTCTTTCATAATGATCTCGTAAGCATATTGATTAAAAAGAACCCCTTTTTCCTGTTTTATAGATTCACTTGTATGATTGCAGATATATATTTTTAGTATTTTTTTAAGAATCATAAATTAAAACAGTAATAATTACAAATAATTTTGTTTTTATAGGGAGTATTATCATTATACAATTTTGAAAATATTTATAAAAATAATGATAACGGAATTATGGCAAACGTTATCATAAACCACAAAATACATTTGTTGTTACGAAAGAAACGAAATACAAATGCATTTTATTAGCAAAGTTTGAAGACGATTGCTCCTAACCAAGATATATCCAAAACGGCGCGGCGACTAAATCTTATAAATATCAATATAAAATAATGATCAACGGCTTTGTAATCAAATACTGTCACTTATAATATTATGGGCTTTACATTTTTATATACCATAATGCTTTATTTAAAACCAAGCTGAATTTTTTTTTTAGGTTGACTCTATTACTTTGTTTTTAAATATAGCAATATAACAAGATTTATTAATTGCTTTTAGATTTAGATCTAAACATTAAAACATAAAAGTAGGCCATTTAATAAATGCCACGAATGCTGCTAAGTAGTTTTAAGCTCACTAGAACAACTTTTTACATTTTACATAGAACTTTCTATTTTTTTAATTAAAATAATCCTCTCTATGGATATGTTTTAATCATATAGGCATTGTTTGAAAATATCGTTAAACATGTATAGCCATGTTAAGCTTATTTAAAATTTATATAAATATAGAATGAAAAAAAACCGATACGGGCAGGGATTCGAACCCGCGACTACTGGGAAACCGTCCCGTCGCTCTACCAACTGAGCTACCGTATCGCTGTCCGTCTCGGTGAATTAAGCATTCTATATGTGATCGTCTTTAACGGGACGGTGGTGACATCTATTAGGTTTCTTGCGAAGATCCTATATACCACCACCAACTACCTACCGAAGGCAAATCTTTTTTTCAGAGAGCACAACATATCTGTGACGCTGAAAACCTAGAAAGCGAGCTCCGGAATGTCTAGCATGTCTTGCCACATCAAGCCACCCACAGTTGTGCGTGAACCGGCCCTATTACCATATGTAAAAGGTGTTACTGACAGAATTGGCAACACCTTAAAAAAGTTTCTATAAGAACTACCTACAAACCTGAAAGGAAAGTGAGTCCATTCTTGAGACCAATTAAAAGTAATAATCTTAACAAAGTGTTGGAGTATATAACCCCGAAAGTTATTTCCTAATTAGATATTATTAACATTTCCATATTTAGGTGAAATTTCTTACCAGTGGTATCCCACTGGTAAGAAATTTGTGCTTTGTAAATTCTAGAAAATTGAATAAAATTGCAATGAGAAAATTACATAAACTTTTGACTTATCATTGATATTTCCAAAGTAAAACATAAATAGTACCTATACATATTTACAATTTTATGCTTGCATAGAATTTTTTTATAAGTTATTTAACAAATTAAAAATGATTCGACACAGTATTTGAAAATAAGCTGGATAAAACTGCAAACGTTTTGCAAATCTTCCCTTTAAAAAAATATTTATTTGATCGAAAACAGTGTTCACACTTCTATAATTAGCAAAAACCTCATGATTATAAATGAGTAGACAAACTGGGGAATGTATTCGATAATCATATTATTTTAGATTGATGTATTAAGTTCAAAGTTTTGAGTATTCAGACCGAAAAATAATATTTCTTAGAAATATACATTCGCTCCATATCAATGACAACCAGGTACCAAATACTATGATTCTTGAATTACCTTTAAACTTATTATTTATAATTTGTAATGATCATTATTTTATTATTGTTTTATATCTATTCTGATATTTTATTGGCCATAGTGAAAAACCTACAATACTCTTCAATACAAATTTAAGGTTACTCAAACTACAATTCTTTAAATAGTTACACCATTAGACATAAAATTATTTAATAACCTTGTCAAATATAAAAACAATATTCAAGCCCCTTTTTGTCTAATTAATGTAAAAATACCTATATATTTTGCTTATGCGAACTATAAAAATGTACTACTTTCTATACAAATAGAAATTATGAAGAACTTGTAACCAAGGTATTAATTATATATTTATGAACTACGAAAACAGAGAGTATATGATGAAATATTTTCTTTATTGTAAGTTTCCGGGTCATAGAATTAAAATATCGCGCATGTTACCTTTAATTACACAAAATGTGTAAAAGTTAATTAATTATTTTGACATTATAATTCGACAATATTAATTTATTCAGTACATATATTTAATTTACAATTAGATTTATCGTATATTAACATTTATGAATGGTGTATTAATGATTACAAATTAACTCAAATTGATTGGAAATAAAACACAAAAAGTTCATTAATCTAGGCAGGATTCACACCTGTAACATCTGAAATACCGCTTATGTTTATATTTCGTTTTACACACTTATTAATTAGCTTTTCTTAGTAATTTAAAGTGAAAAAAATAATACCGTAAAAATGATAGCGTAGTAAAACAGAAATCTAGACATATTTTAAAAATTTCTAATTCATATAAAATTCAAAAGATGTAAAACCCACGTAAATGTATCTTATAAGATTTTTCTAATCATAAGATTTTTGTCAAATAATAAGATCTATATGAAAAGACATTGAAATAATAAACAGATAGAGAAAAAAAACTATAAGGTATATGAACATTAACGCATCTAAAGTACATGGGCGTCTTTGCGGCATAAATAGTTAGTTAGCTTAGCCTAGTTTCTGTATTAGTGAATAATATATGTATTTCACGACATCAGCTATTATTGAATACCAGCTAATAAGTTCTCTCTTATAATGTTATCATTTCTCAACTAACGTTACAAAATGATATTTCTCTTACAATAAAAAAACTCCATTCTAAAGATTTTACAAAAGCTGTAAAAACATTTTCGAAAAATAAATTACATTAATACTAAAAAAAAACAATAAAAGATATATATATATATATATATATTTATTTATAATATATATATTTATAATATAAGACAGATAATGTTTTTTTTAAAAACAATATAATATAAAATATTAGTGATATTTTTAAAACATTATGACTTTTGCAATGATTACTCAACGTTGGAGTATACAACTCGAAAGACTGTGATGCATAACTTAACAAATGAGTTCGGTACTAGACACGACACTTTTATTACAAGACAAAGTTCATTCTAATTTAAATATCGTAGTTAATTTTAAATTATAACAGATTGTTTTATACATTAAACCAATTATGCATTAAAATAATTATTAAGACAAGACACTATTATGATTCTTAAGTGATATAGACAACATTTTAAACCAATTTATCTAACTATGAGATAATAACAGGTTTTGATTCTTTTGCAACCATTGTATTGTTATGTATTGTTATTTAATTGTAAGCTGTATTTTAATATTAAAAACTTTATGGAAGTTATCACCAAAGAAAATTACAGAATTATGTATAGGTATATGAAACTTATTTACATGTTATATAAGTAACTCTTGTAATTTTAATATTTTATCAACACATGTAATAAAAATGTAACAGATCGCTATCTAAACATAGCCAAAATATATTTTCAAATTAATAATGTGGGGCCATTATATGCGCAAAAGAAAACAAAACAACGTTTTTTTCATTTTGTGTTTATTTGTATGTTTATGCACGCTTATCTCAGAATATTTTGAATATATTGTGATAGGCTTTACTTAACATTTAGTGTTTTTTTCTTAGACATCGATTAACAAATAGAGAATTTATGTCAATTTATGTCAATCATGTAATATGTAACAAGTAAAATAGAGCTGACAATAGTAAAACAGACACTAAATACTCTCTAAAAGTAGAGTAAAACAGACACAAGGTGCTCATCATACAACTATACAATACAATAATACAACATACAGCAATACAACAACTCTTGAGGGACGTGGAACTCCAGTGATGTTCCTTCGAGGATCACCTCGTTCTATCTAGGAAGACTCCTCGAATTTATATTCGAGCTCGAATATCAATTCGAGGTCGACTCTGACCGCCAACTAGTTCCAATCCCGCTAGGACCCCCTCTCCCTACGGAAATTCTCGATCTACATGTTTCGGACGAGGACGCTGTATCAGCCGCGAGTAACTTCACTGACCATTTAGTAGACAGCATAGGAAAGTCATCGAAGGAAGTCCGATTGAACTTCGAGGGTTACCGAGCACTCCCCCCGGACATTACTTCTTATAAACCGTAAAAACGTCGCGGTTAGAGTCCAAGATCGATACCCGACGGACGACAATCGGCGAGAGCTACGCCGTCTCCAGAAGAAGTCGAAACACGTTCTCGATGCTATTAGAGATAGTGGTTGGGATAGGATGCTTTCGGCGCTCTCTTCAACACACCAGGCATTCTTGCGGTTGCAGAGAGTGGTTGAAGGCGGACGCTGTGTTAGCAATGCTTCCGCTGGTTAGACCTGATTTCGCGATCGCTTTTGAGGACTATGACAAAGCTGAGTGTCTAGCCAACAGTTGAGAGAACCAGTGTCAATCTCCATAGATTCTTAAACCTTCCGACCATACCTCAGTATATCAAGGAGCTTTCTCAGGGTTTCTTTGACAATGCTGAGTGACACTCGAACCCTTTGGGGGCTGACATAAGACATTAAAAAAAAGCCAAGGTCCAACCTAATCACTCGCATATATTAATTAACGATGGAAGAAATACCTGGAAGAGAGGATCAATATCTAGGCGTATAAATTCGTGAGCACAGCTAGTTTTCTAATAAATTACATGATGTCATATATATGATGATCATCATGTCATGATGATATTATTCTGAGCACCTCTTTCATTGTGTCTTCTCTTAATCGAGCTACGATTTATATACTTATTATTCTTAGTCAAATCAGTATCCAATATTACATTTATTTTATCAATTAAACTTCTATACAGAGATTCAATTATTTTACACAAATAAACCACTTATATCTTTATTTTTAGTCAAAACCAAACTACCACATGTATAAAAGCTAACACTCACATCTGAACTGTATGTAATTTGTTTTATTTTAATAAATGTATAGATTTTTTGTTATTTTATTAAATTGATGGCTTAGGTCCCATCGATATACATATAAATAATTATATTATTATAATCACATGTCAAAAGCCAAAACAAATTATTATTATTACTGCTGATTATGTCATGTTAATCATTGACATATAACATGCGTAGGTGCCATTACATTGCTACATTACTTGTTTTTATATAAAATATTGCGCATCATTGATATGGTGTAAGACAATTGTTACTTAGCACGTCCTTACACCCCTATTTATATTGTTCATTCAGTTCATTCAATCAACAATTTAATGTTGTAATCATATTGAAATGATTAATTTATCATTATAGTTAGTTTTGGTGCTAATAACTTTTTAATATTATTACTTTTTTTATTATATTATCATGTCCAGCTGTCTCTTCTTACGACGAAATAATATTTATTATCTCTGAGTAGTAAGAATTTTACTTTATTGGTTTTATGACTTTTGAAAGTAAATTTAATGGTGAAATCTTTAAAATAGTTTTTTAAACTTCTACCAAGGGGATTAGACATTCTTCTACCATGGGGATCATATATTTTTTCCATTAATATTTATCTCTCTAAGTTCTTTGCAAACTATAACAAGCTTTGTTTTTATTTATTTATATCCTATAATATATCTTTCCATACATCTTTGCATTTGCTTTTTGTATCAGTTACATGTGTCTTAAAAAAATATAGAATAAAAATTAACCTTCTTTAATTAAATCTTTGACCGTCACGTCACTCCACCGATAAAGCTACCCGATTTGATGAATTCAAAATTCTACATATGAACGTCGTTATTGGTACGGTCGTGACATCTGTAAGGTTTCTTTCGAAAATCCTAACTAGCATTCTATTTTCTAATACTTATGACTTCGAAAAAGATAAGTAATAAAATAATGTGTAAAGTTCATAGAATTATTTAAATACCAGACTGAATTTACAGTTGTTATACGAAAAGAAATAATCTTCACGAAATGTTCACGAAATAATGTAATATAGTTTTTGTTACATATTTTTTTTAGAAACTGTTAATAATGTTTTAGGGAGCCTAACTTGTTTATTAGCATATACATTTGTTCTGTGTCATAATCCAACAGGTTTAAATATAACATATCAGTTAGTCGGTCTATTCTAGTATTTTTATTTAAATAGTTTGTTAATAAATCAATAGCGGGCATACTTTTATCTGAATTTACTTCTGTTCCGACGTGTTTATTTCAGCACTCCTATATAAGACGTAGTCCCAAACACATGTAAGGACTGGCCTTCATCATTCGATTTTGAAAAAAGACAACATTTCTGACCCTTCCAAAAAAAAAACTTGTTATATTACGTCTTCACCTTTCGGAATAGACTTTGAGAGAGACAGAATCGACTTAATTAATTTACATTGATGAGAATTTTGCACACATGTGATTTACAAATGATATTACAGGTCTGGTGAAAAAGATCATAGACAGTCGAGGAAAATTTTCAACGATTTTTAATAGACTGCATTAAGAAAAGAGGTTTCTCATTTTTTATGTTTGTTCTCAGATAACTTCGTATTTTAAGAACCGTTTTTAATGAGTATTTTTTATTTGAAAGTGTAAGCTCCCAGACTGGCCCCATTTTAATTTGGTGCAGATCGAATCATTAGTTTCGGAGACAGGCAACGGAACACTTCAAAAATTTATAGGAGGTGCTTTACATACGCGGAAATCGCTCGTGTATTCATTGTTTGTACCATTTTTTAATAAAACTAAATAAGGAAAGAAATAAAAAAATGGAATAAATAAAAAACTTTAAATTAAAAAACCGCCTTCAAAAATAATAAAATAATTTGATGAAAGAAACTGTATAGAATGAGGTGCATTTACTTAAAACAATTTAAAAAACTGGCGAATTCTTTTTTGTTACCGCTTACCAGTTTTACTTTTTGTTAAAGGTTTTTTATCTAACTCCGCGTGCATGTTCCGAATTTAAAAATAAAGTATATATCATTTCTTTATCCAATTCTTTTAATTTATTTTGTTCCTATTGTTCATAAAAACTAATTTATGGTCATTCATTCTTCATTACCTTAAAAAAATATGTTTTAATCAAAAATTATCACAGTCAAAGCTTTAGTCATTTTACTCATTATAATTCAATTTGTTAATTGATTCCATCACATTTTGCTTATATTTTTTTTACAAGATTAATGTCGATAACGATCAACTACTTTTTATAATATATATATATATATATATATATTTTTTTTTAATTTAATTTTACCTGAAAACAATTTCATATCGGTTCAAAACATGCAACAGAAAAACTACCTACCTACACGTAATAACAATTTTACATAATACATACCCAAAGATTCCATTGTTATGAAACTGGTATCTATTACTAACCTAATTTGCCAATTAGTTATCAAAATTTATCCACTACCTCCAAAGTTTCCAAAACTTTAAGTCGACAGCGTAGCAGAAAACACAACAATCCATTATCAATTTAATGAATAGACAAGGATTGGAGTGATTAATTCATGTATAGAATTATGAAGGTTAGACCTTCAGATCAGATCTGGTGTTTTTCTATGAAATAATATAGATAGCTTATTAGAATAAACAAAAGTAATTCTAATTAGGATGTATTGAGCTACGCATATATTTAAATATGTTGGTATAAAACGATTTTTAGGTGTTTTTGTTTCTATTCAGAAGATGTAAGATATAACATTAATAAGAGCAATATATCTGAGGATATAAAAGTTTTAATGAAACTAATGATCGAATGAAGTTGAAGCTACAAATGATTAGGATTTACTTTATTATTTAAATAAACATGTTATTAAAAATCAGAATGGAAACTTAACTTAGAAGTAATAATGTTTTACATATTCTCTCTTGGCATATTTCATAATTTACAAATTAAATATAATCCTCTTTGTCAAAAAATATGATGATTATGATGCAGCAAATCATAAGGTCAATATTGGCTTACTTAGTTTTGCAAATTATATTTAATTTGCAAACGATAAACGAAATTGCTATTAGCACCAATATGCGATTCTTGGATTCCGCTTAAATTAAAGGGCAAAATATATAACATGATTTTTTTTATGAATCAGTAATTGAAACACCAAAATTTATAAATACAATAACGTATAAAGAGAACAATAACGTTGATGGTTGTTACGTATGGAATCATATAGAGAATAAGAATTTAAGACAGTATTATTTTCAGTTATTTATCATTAATATTTCTTTAATTAATAGATATAAAAAACACTCTCCAATATTTATAAAAGAAAATTTAATAACAAATTTTAATATGTACCTAGTGTATGTTACTAATGATATTAACTTAAAGTATTAAAATATGTATATATTTCTTATAATATGTATAATTAATGTAAGGTACATTCTTGCCATAAATATTTTTGTCTTTTTCATACAACATTTATTACTACAATGTTCATTAATTTTGTACTATAACGACGTGGATGGCTAGATCTTTTTCATTTATTTATTTTATTTATTTATTCTTTATTGTTCCAACAAAAACTGTTACAATTGGCGGACTTAATGCTAGGTAGCATTCTCTAACAGTCAACCTTGGGGATGTACAGAGACTTAAAAGACGGTACAATAAAACAAAAAAAAAAAGAAATAATAAAAATAAGTAATAAAAATCAGAAAATAATATGGAATTAAAAAAACTGGACATACACATATACATCCACGTACACACATATACATACACACACACACAAATATATATATATATATATATATATACATATACATACATACACACACATATACATATATATATATATATATATATATACATATATATACATATACATATAACTAATTATTTAAAAGATACATACACCAATATAATAGACAGATAACTTTAAAAATACACATATTCGTATTAAAAACTAATATAAAAGTTTCTTAGAAAAATGACTATAAACTCTTTTTTTAAAAATGAGCTTTGTGCGTGATTTCTTGACGTCATTGGGAAGAGAATTCCAAAGCCGAATACACTGGATCGTGAAAGAATGGGATATAAATCCAGAGCGGTGAACGGGAAAGGCTAGGCGGAGAGTATTTGGAGAACGAAAGCGTCTCTCATGTAAATCACTGAGGTAATGAAAATTGCTTTTTAAGTAATCAGGGGAGAGAGGATTGAATAATATAGAGAAAAGGAGATTGAGCATAAGAGACTGTCGACGTTCGCGAATTGGAAGCCATTTGAGCTGGCGACGATAAAAGGTAATATGGTCAAATTTACGTAGACAGAAAATAAAACGTATTGAGTAGTTCACGAGACGATCTAGTTTATTAAGAAGAACTTCATTGATTTCAGAGTAACACACAGCTGCATAATCCAAAATGGGAAAAACAAGAGTTTCAACAAGATACTTTTTAGTAGTGATAGGTAAGAAATTTCTAAAACGCTGCAGGGATCGCAGAACTGCAAAGACCGATCTACTAGTTTCATTTACTTGTGTAGCCCAGGAAAATGTTGAATCTAAATGGATACCAAGATTTTTTACTGATGATGAAAATGGTATGACCGTAGTACCAAGCATGACAGGTGGAACAGATTCCAAATCCATTTTACATAATTGACCTGAGCTACCCAAGACGATAGACTGACATTTGGCCACATTCACAAAGATCCCAAATTTAGCAGACCAAGAATTAATTTTACACAGGTTGCTATTTATTTTTTCCACTCCAATATCAATGTTCGAGATAGCGATCTGTGTATAAATTTGCAAGTCATCTGCATACAAATGGTAAGAACAGTCAAGAGAAGAGGTAAGAAGATTGATGAAAATAGAAAAAAGTAATGGAGACAGAATGCCACCTTGTGGAACACCAGACTTCAAATCACACCATTCAGAAATCACATGGTTAACTTTGACGGCTTGCTGGCGTCCACGGAGGTAACTGGAAAACCAATCTAACACTGTGGGTGAGACTTTATTGTGATGGAGGGCGGCAAGGAGAATGTCATGGTCTACCATGTTGAAGGCATTAGAGAAATCAATAAGAACTAGAATGGTGACCAGTCTCTTCTCCATGCCGTGTCTAATATCCTCAGTAACTTTGAGAAGTGCCGTAGTAGTACTATGACCTAGTTTAAAACCGGACTGAAACTGGGAAAGAAGTTTATTAGTATGAAAGAAAGAGGCTAACTGTTTGTGAGCAGTGGCTTCAAGAACTTTAGACATAAAGGGCAAAATTGAAATAGGTCTAAAACATTCACAAACAATATTTTAAAATAACTATCAATAGCCTGGTATATATTTTTTAATACTAAAAAAATGGAAAGTTTCAAATATTTTAATATTATTATTCGAGATAGGTATGAAGTCATACCTACTTCGAATAATACTATCATAGCAATCGGGGTTTCTATCCCACACTATTTTACATCACAAATAGTATCAAACATCGAATATTTTAGCTCAAATGACAACACAATAATTACTTAGTTAATAAAAAACCTCTTTATATAAATATATTGCCATTTTTGTTACGGAAGTTTTACTTTGTATCAATATTTAACCAATCACAACTTAAGAAAAAATAAACTACTAGAGAACTTAGAACTGTCTTACTGCAAAGAGTCACCAACGACAGTCGTTCTATTAGTTAAAGTACTTTATGACACTGTTCACAAATACACTAAACTGTTTACCATTTAAACGCTTAACTATCACTGTTACACAACTCAGTCTCTCGATAACATACTCAGCGGTTTATTATAACTACACTTTTATCACAATAGTACCACCCCACAACTTGTACTCCCAATTTCACAATGCCTTCTCTTAACCGAGCTGCGATTTATATACTTCTTATTCTTAGTCAAATCAGTATCCAATATTACATTTATTTTATCAATTAAACTTCTATACAGAGATTCAATTGTTTTAGTCAACTCGACAACTTATATCTTTATTTTTCAAAACCAAACTACCACATGTATAAAAGCTAACACTACTTACAAAAAAAACTTAAATAAGGGTGGCTAAAACACATCTTTTGTCTAAGAGTTTTTTAAGAATATATCTAAGAGTTTTTGTTTGAAATTAATAATATAGAACGCGTTATATATTATAAGATTATACAATTAAAAACCACTAAAATAATATAGTATAAGATATTTGATCAAGCTACTTCACACTATAAAATAATAATATATATCAATGCATTATCTAGATAAATTCAAAGAAAATAAAGAACTAAACATAAATATTATTTAATAGTACAAAATGACTCCCGGTAGAAGAATATAATAAAAATAGTAATATAGTTATTATTGTGTACGTATGTAGACACAATTACCAATAATTCAATAGGATGAAATACCCACAAAAGTTATTACATAATATATTATAAACACTATAAGTATAAAAATCACTTATCTTGCCAGTTGTACAATACAGATAACCTTTAATAGAGGCTTACAGCCATATTTATAACATAATAACATCGACAGAGGCGCCGACAGCTGTTTTCTTGAGATAGATCATATTCACAACTTTAAACATCATTAAATGTCTTATAATAAGAATATGATAATATAAAACCATTTTATATTGCTTAATATATTTGTAAAAATCCCTTTTTACACATTTACGGCTTACAGAGTAGTATATGTAAATATAATAATTTAATATCTTAAGGATAGACTCTGATAGTTTGTCAAATCCATAACTCTTACTACTTTAGTAATATACCAATAGCAATGATATATACTTCTAAATACCTTTAAATTCTTAAACCTATTTATAACAACAATATTGATTGTTAACGTTATTATGTAGTTAAATAAATAATTATATATTTATATTACCAACATATCCAATTACACATATAAACAATCTTATATGTAGCAATATTACAATAATATAACAAACGCAATACCCATACTGGATATATATATTAAGTTTTCAATTTTGTGCTACAAAAGCTGAATTATTCATCAAATGACAATGTTAAGCTACTACACTAAAACCCTGTAGATTAACAAGACTTTGTATAATTTCAAACCTATTCAATTTTAAGATCTTATCGAAACTTGACTCGAAAGCTTTTTATTGGAACGTAGTTCCTTATCGCGCGTTGTGAAAGGGGGCTAGACGGTTAAAATTCTTACCAAAAGTTGGCACGACATGTTTTGCTCTCTCTCTCTCTTATAGAAAGAAAGCGAGATCTTTTCATTTCTATTATTATTATTTTTTGTATTATATTAAATTGCTTAGTAGTTCTTTATTATTTATTTGATATTGGAATTTGTTCTTTTAGAATCAATTTGATTTGTTCTTTTAGAATCAATTTGCAAATAAGACAGTTTAAATGAAAATAATAATACAATTTTGTGATCAAATATACTCGTAATGTTTTGTCACAACTCCATCTATTTATACCTTCAGAAAACATAACCACATCTCTTATATAAATATATCAGTACAAAGTGAAACCGCTAGGTGGAGGGACAGTAAATCATGGGTTTATTGATTAACACTTTTTAATTTAGTTATTCATTTTATTTACATTTATTATAAATTATCGTCGAAATATCATACAAAAATAGTATACAAATACTATTCATTAGCATATTAGCTTATATTAATAATTTAATATTTTTTTATTACAATAGGTAATATTCATGTTTTGTTTTTTTTACGTAAATGAATCATTTACCTCTCTATATCGTAGAAAAAAATATAAATAGGCTTGAAAAGATTCTAGTTTGTTTTTCAAAGTGAAAATTAAAACATTAAGTAAATTTGAGCCGTTCACGTTTCCAACGCTATCATTTTGCCCGCGCCTTGCGTGACGTCAAATGACTCGTCCAGAAAATGTTTACTATGAACTTTTTATTTACTTCATACATATCTTAAGTTTTAAATGCTTTACAAGTCATGGAAGAATATAAAAACCATCTTACAAGTATTGTATAGTACCGGAGTGCAAAAATAGTATTAGAAAATCACCCCAAAAAGTGTTTTTTTTATATTCCAAGTGATGCGAAAATAAAAATTAAAAGGGATAATATATGTCTTAAATTGTGTTTATATTGTTGTGAAGATCAATTTAATGTAAGAATACTTTATTTATAATAAGTTTAATTTAACAGTTTAAATTTATAGTAAGTTGCAGTAGCTATTGCACATTAGAAAATTTGAGTTTAAAATTTACCTAAACTAGTTTACAAAATTTCAGTATTACTTTCTATAAAAAGCGTATTCTTTTTTGTTTTTACGAAATTTTTATGGTTGTCGATTTATTTCAGGTTAAGGAATATACAGCTAATAATATTGAATATAATATGTATAACGAAACAACAAGGAGAAAAATGTAATCTAAGTTTGAAGAAAGGAGTTGTTCCTCATCTATTTTTGTGGCAAAAACACCAGCTGATAGAATGAGAATGTGCGTAGTCAAAAGGCAAAGATTTACATCGGTTAATGGCTTCATTAACCGATGTAAATCTTTTTTTAATTATCATTCATTTCAGAGTTAGTTATCAAAAGTAGTGTTTAAAAAATTGATGACATTTACAAAGAAGTGATATAGTAAGTAAATCCTAGTACTGCCCATGCAAATGTCTGTGATTAATCAGCCAAGACAATATTAAATGTGATAACAAGGCAGAGCCTTACTTTTCGCATATTAAAGATAAATTACCAAGTGACTAAGCTGTGCAAGTTAATATTAAACCGAAGTACAGAATCCTTTTTTTATTATTTCGAAAATTAATTTCGGTAGTGGCATCTTTTCAATGTTTATCTATACTGCAAAGTTAGAAACATTGGTTAGGATTTTCGAAAGAAACCTAATAGATGTCACCACCGTCCCCATAAAGACGATCACATATAGAATGCTTAATTCACCGAGACGGACAGCGATACGGTAGCTCAGTTGGTAGAGCGACGGGACGGTTTCCCAGTAGTCGCGGGTTCGAATCCCTGCCCGTATCGGTTTATTTTTCATTCTATATTTATATAAATTTAAATAAGCTTAACATGGCTATACATGTTTATAGATATTTACAAACATTAATTTCGGTAGCGGCATCTTTTCAATGTTTATCTATACTGCAAAGTTAGAAACATTGGTTAGGATTTTCGAAAGAAACCTAATAGATGTCACCACCGTCCCGATAAAGACGATCACATATAGAATGCTTAATTCACCGAGACGGACAGCGATACGGTAGCTCAGTTGGTAGAGCGACGGGACGGTTTCCCAGTAGTCGCGGGTTCAAATCCCTGCCCGTATCGGTTTATTTTTAATTTTTTTTTTTTTTTTTTTTTTTTATACGATCTAGGGCAATGCTTGACTACATTCCACCTGATGGTAAGTGGAATGTAGTCTTAGATGGTAAGGCGCATTGCCCTAGCAACCTATTCACTCTTCTCTTGAAGACACCCACATTATATTTGGGAGGAAATACCGACGCAGGCAAATTGTTCCAGTCCTTCGCTGTACGCACTAAAAATGAGGAAGCAAAGCGCTTCGTTCGGACAGGTGGAATGTCCACAACAAAAGGATGGATACCTGCCGTGCGTCGGGACGTCCGGTAATGGAAGGGGGACGGGGGAACTAAGTCGTGTAGTTCCTGCGCACACTCACCAAAATGTATCCTATAGAATACTGAGAGGCTAGCAATTTTACGCCTGTGTTCAAGGCTTTGGAGGTCGGCTTCGACCAATTCGGGATCGCCTATAAGCCTCTTTGCTCGCCTCTCAATTGAGTCCAGAACCGCAAGATGAGACTTTGCGGCACCAGCAAATATGTGTCCACAGTACTCTACACATGACCGGATCTGTGCTTTGTATAAAACAAGAAGCTGTCCCGGTGTAAAGTACTGCCGAACCTTCGCAAGAACGGCAAGCTTTGCTGCTGCTGCTCTTGCTCTGGACTCAATGAACCGACCAAAGTTGAGGTTCGAGGAAATCTCTAAGCCTAACAACTGAAGCAGGTCACTGTATTCCAAGGATACATTCTGGAAAGTAGGAGCCAAGGTGAAAGGGCTCCTTTTGGCGGTGAATAGACACGTCTGCGTTTTGGTGGCGTTGAACTTGACAAGATTGGCATTGCTCCATGCGGAGACTGCCTGAAGTTTGTCATTCAAACGTTGCACCATGGCTTCTCTTTCAGACTGTACTTGATCTCGACTAGCCCGAGTACTCGGCAGATATCTTTCTACAACTGTGCTGTCGTCTGCATACCCATAGATACCGGGCTTCAACAGATCATTAATGTGCAGCAGAAACAGAGTTGCAGAAAGAACGGACCCCTGAGGCACTCCGGCATTTATTGTCAAGGGTTCCGAGGAACACCCGTCGACAACTAATCGGAGAGATCTGTGGCTCAGAAAGTCCGTTACCCAGCCGATCAGACCAGGAGATATACCATACGCTGAAAGCTTGCATATAAGGCTCGCATGCCAGACCCTGTCAAATGCCCTCGAGACGTCCAGAGAGACGGCGATCGCTTCTCCGTTCTTCTCGATGGCCTCGCCTAAAATGTGAGTAGCATACACTAGGAGGTCCCCAGTAGACCTATTACGGCGAAACCCGTACTGTCGGTCACTGAGGAGATCGTTACCTTCTAGGTATGCTAGTAGGCGCGAGTTCAATACACGCTCCATAATCTTGCAGAGTATGGAGGTGATTGAAATCGGTCTGTAATTGACAGGGTCGGCACGGCTGCCTTTTTTGGGCACGGGTTGCACATTAGCAAGCTTCCAGGATTTTGGCACTATTCCAGTCATGAAAGAGAGGCGATACAGACGTGTCAGTACAGGAGACAACTCAGCTGCGCATGTCTTGAGCAGAATGGCTGGTATACCATCAGGACCACTGGCTTTATTCACATCTAAACGACACAATGTTCTCCATACCTCTTTGTTAGTGATGCGGATTTCAGGCATCGAAATACCGCAGTGAGGAAGATGTGCTGGAGAAGCATTGCCAGTGTCTAGATGCGAATTATCAGCAAACAGAGAAGCAAGTACATTCGCTTTCTCTGCTGCTGTGTGGGCCAGGGAACCATCCGGCTTCAGCAGAGCAGGCAGTGAGGGTTGGCAGAAATTCGACTCGATCGCTTTCGCAAGAGACCAGAAAGCTCGACTGCCAGTTGGTCTGGCAGAGAGCTTTTCGCCATTCTTAGCGATACGATCGAGACGAGCCTTCCGCAATGCCTTTTTGTAGGACTTGGCAGCTTGGTTAAAGGCTCTCTTCTTTATACTTACATCCGGAGTTTTGCGGCATCGAGCATCAGCCCAAATGAGGTACGCCGAATGTTTTCGGTCATGTGCATGACGACATTCGGCATTAAACCATGGGCGAGCTTTGCCACCAATGGGTACGTCAGCAAAAGGAATAAAATACTCCATTGCTTGATGCACCACATCGGTTATAGCATCCGCGCAACTCGACGGATCCAAAGAAGAGAAGCATACCTGCCGCCAAGGATAAGACGCAAAAAAGTGCCGCATCTCATCCCAATCTGCTGACTTGTATTTCCATACTCGCCTAACACCAAGAGGTTCGAAAGCTGGTGGGGAATATGAAAATACAGATTTCACCAGACAGTGATCGGAGGTTCCCAAGGGGGACGTGACCTCTACACGATACCTGTCCGGATGAGTTGTCAGCAGAAGGTCCAGGCAATTGGCTGTATGGCCTACCACATCTGGCACCCTTGTCGCTTGCCTCACCAGCTGAAAGAGGTCCAAGGACAACGCAAAGTTCCGCGCTTCTCTTCCAGCATGGTCGGTCTTCTGGTACGGGAACAGCCAGTCCTGATGACAGGCATTAAAGTCCCCCAGAAAGACGAGCTGCGCCGAAGGGTACTGATACAGAGCCATATCTGCAGCCTCACTGAGATACTCAAATAAACGAGTTGTCTCCTGGTCACCGCTGTGCGAACGATAGACACAGGAATACAGGATTTTTTCGTTTCCTGTGTCCACTAAAACCCATAAGGAAGAAAAAGTGGGGTCTTCAAGGTGACGGAGACGCTGAATACAGAGGTCGTTCCGCGCGTACATACTGACTCCGGCCCGTGAGCGAAAGTTGTGCTCTAACGAGTAACCGGGATAATCCAAGTATGCAGCGCTCAAAGGACATTGTATCTGCGTCTCCGTCAAAAAGAGCAAGTGCGGCTGCTCTGTCTCCAGGTGGTGGTGGACAGCTAAAAGATTTGAGTGCAAACCCCTGATATTAGTGAGGTGCACTTTATATGAGGAGGAGTGCAACCGCTGTGCAACCTTGTTCCTTTTTTTTAACTTTTTAATAAAAAATAAATATAAAAGTGAATAGGGATGGGAAATAGCAGTTGAACGAGACGGTACGTATCGAACCCGACGTCGAAATTGGTGATGTCTTGCCACTGGGAGGCTAGCCTGGAGACTGCGGGGACGCCCGAACCCCCCCAGGGATCGCCATCGGGCCTCCTCGTCTGGTCGCCAACCAGCACGATGGAGCCACCCTGGGATTTTTCACAGCTGGCGGGGCAGCCTTTCGTGGGTGGCTAACCCACTAATTGGGCCCCCAACTATCTGCGGGCGGCCAGCGGAAAGCCGTCGCTTCGGATCCCGCTACCCTCCTCGACTAGACACCCGACAAAACAAACACCATCCCGACGTCAAACCGGTTCGCCAACGCACCGCAACTGTTCAGACCCATTTCCCATAAACGGCTTCATCGAGCAACGTGCCGGAACACGACTAGGTCGCTTTGCGGCACGACTCTGCCCGATGGGTGGTAACTTTGCCGGCGACCGGATGTTATGGTCTACCACCAAGAAAAATTCATTCTATATTTATATAAACACCTGTTAGTTTTTTACAATGAGTTGGTTCGTTTTTTGTAAAAACAATATGTCTGAAACTTAGGGCTTCAAAACAGATTTTGTTTGTAATTAATTAAATATATATGACGAAGGAGTTGGTTATCTATCGCTCATCGTCCCACAGTAATTTACTGTGGGCTTTAGTGTTATCATCAAAATACAAAACACTTTTTGAACTCAACAATCTTTATAATGTTCAATAAACTTTTACAACACAGAAATTACTTTTAATAAGTAGGTATATATAAGCAACACGGAGAACGCATGATGATTATATTGTCATCCGCCATTAAGTGTGGCGCCCCCATGCTGTCTCGCCTCCTACAGTAACTTCATCAAAAACCACAAGGTGGCCATTTCCCATACGGCCATTCCTGCTAGCTTAAGCCCTCGTGTGTTGCATAACCTGGAGGAAAAGAAAATCCACAACAGTACTTTGTTTCACTTAGTCAAACTCTGAGAAAAAGGAATAGTAAATAAACTGTACGCTCTAGGCTTTATTTATTTGATTAACTCTACAATAATCTGAACCATAGTCTCGGAAACATAATAGTCATTAATCCAAAATCACAACAAATTATTACACACAAATACCATCGCAACCGAAATTGCAGACGAACCGTACAACAACAAGTTACAAATTTACAGAAGTGTTCGAGTAAAGACATCTAGCAACACGGCTCTCCACTACAGTACAGAAAAACGGTCAAATTGCTCTTTAACACATTTCAGTACCCATAGCCAAGTCAGAAGCATTAATTTAAAGAATATACTGATTCTCTTAAGATGTTTTTATTTAAGTGTTAAAATAGGGCATAGTGTTAATTAAATGACATGACCATGTTCTCATGACCAATATACGATTCTCGGAAACATTAAAAAAAAAAATTGTATCAGTAAGTCGAGCACAAGTCGATCAAAAGTTACAAATGTATAAAATTGTTATTTTCATTCATTTCTTTTACGTTAACACCCCTCCACTTTGTAGAACAAATGTCACATATACTCATCTTCTCTTTTATATATCCCTTTTCGGTCATCGCTCTTATAATCTAAGTTTCATACTTCAGTAGCACCTCTGTTTTTTAAATATTGTCAAGTCATTAAATCAACCATCATAGCACGGTATCCCAAGGTTGAATCTTGCTCATATCTATATTTTTCCATCTTGAATTTTTATAAAGTTAAGTAAGAATAACAAGTTAAAAAGTTTAACGAATAAAAAAATTATGTAAGTAAATTAAAAAAAAATACTATTGATTATAATTAATTTCTATTTGACTTTCTTTAGTAATTTTGTATTTTGGGCGAAATATTTAAAGTACAGAATTTTTTATTACTATTTTATTATGCCTCGTTACCTACTATAATTATTATTTGTTAAGATGGCCGTTAATTTTAAACAAAACATAAACAAAAAGTTCCTTGAAATTTAATATTTTAATACTATACAAGGATACATAATGTGCTAAATAAGATCCTGCTTTTGCAAACAAATTTTAAATATTATCTTCACTACACTGGCAAGATTTTTTAAATGTAATAAAATTTATTTTTTGGAAATATAAACACATTGTTCGATAAAATCTTCCAACATCTAATAAACATAATAAATAAGTTTTTAAAAATGATAATTATATTAATACTTAAGAAAAAAACTTAAAACATCTAAGATGCCACTTTGTAAAATAAATAAATTTGATATAACTTTCATTTACACTTCATTAGAATGAAAAATGTCCCAAGTTCTGAAAATTTATGAGCCATACAAAACACAAAGTGGTATCTTTTGTAGAAGCTACTAGAAACGAGTAGAGAATAAATTTATTATCTTGAAGTACTTAAAGCTTGTCTCCTTTGTGATGTCTTATAGTCCTAAGACCTTATTTAGCATAACTGTTTTAAGCTAAGTTTTATTTTATACTTTTTTGTAGTAATATTGACAAACAAATTACTTATGAATGAAACGAAGCATAAGAAAGAGTTCAATAACCGTGTTACTCTTGTTTATTCAGAATATATGTATCAATATATAACTACTATAAATATTATTTGCATAAATATGACATAAATTGTCATATTTCTGCAAATAATATACACTTAAAATACTAGAAAAGTTAAGGTTTTTGTAAACCTGTAGATACAGGTTTTTATAACATCTGTACATACAACTCCGTCGGTAGATAGAAACAAAAAAGTATTTTACGTGACCAATCTGGGGAATAGACAGCATGGTAGGTATTCCTTCTTCATAACTATGGCAATTGTTATTATCAATAATCGAGTGAATGTCTTAAATTCAATTGCTGGCTGTTAAGTATGGAAATTAAAAAAAAAACCTTTAGTTTTGAAAGGTAATTTGAGAGTATTTTTAAATATGCACGTCCTATTGTGGTTGTAGGTTTGTTTATTTATTACTAAAATTACATCCGGAATTAACACTAACTTTTATAAATGTATTGGCATTAACATAAACAGTTAATCAATTAAATCCACTCCAGTTAATAATATAAATAAATATTAAAACAAATAAATCCATAGTAAATAATCAATATGGTCTAACATCTTACCATTATAAATTAAAAAAAATATAAAAAAGTAAATAAAAAATAATTCTGACAAGCAATCAGTTTCATCTCATATTTAAAAGATATTAAAAGTTTCTGCTTTAGAATATTTACAAAATATATGAGAACAAATCTGACAAGCCTTAACGAATCCCTAAGCCGAACTGAATCATATTATGCATATCATATAAACGCATCATTAATTATCTACATGAGAGACCATAACATTTGTTTATTTTGCTCGAATCCTGTTATTGCATATATCTATAAGGCGTATATTTACGTATCTATTTAAGTATTTATTATTAACTTATGTTTAGATTATATAATTGCTATATATGTATATCTTTATTATATATTACCTATAGTTTAGTTTATTATAGCACTATTATTATTCTTAGTTTTAAGTGTTTTCTGTTCTATTTATTAATAGGGAACATTCACGTATTTTTTTTTTGACGTAAATTAATCATTTACCTCTCTATATCGTAGAAAAAAATATAAAAAGATTCTAGTTTTTTTTCAAAGTTAAAATTAAAACATTGAGTAAATTTGACCCGTTTAAACACCGCCATTTTGCGCGCGTTTTGCGTGACGTCAAATGATACGTCCAGTGAATGTTTACTATGAACTTTTTAGTTATTTCATAGATATTTTAAGTTTTAATTGCTTTATAAGTCATGGAAGAAGATAAAAATCATCTTACGAGTATTGTATAGTACCGAAGTGCAAAAATAGTATTAGAAAAACACCCGACAAAGTGTTTTTTGTATTCCAAGAGATGCGAAAATACAAAAACAATGGTGTATGGTAATTAAAATGGATAATATATGTCCTAAATCGTGTTTATATGGTTGTGAAGATCAATTTAACGTAAGTATACTTTATTTATAATAAGTTTAATCTAATAGTTTAAATTTATAGTAAGTATTAAACATTAGAAAATTTGAGTTTAAAATTAACCTAACCTATCTTGCAAATTTCAGTATAACTTTCTATAAAAACCGTAATCTTTTTTTGTTTTACGCAATTTTTATGGTCTGTCGATTTATTTCAGGTTAAGGAAGATACAGCAAATTGTATTGAATATAATATGTGTAACGAAACAACAAGGAGAAAGATGTAATCTAAGTTTGAAGAAAGGAGTTGTTCCTTATACATTTTTGTGGCAAAAACACCAGCTGATAGAATGAGAATGTGCATAGTCAAAAGGCAAAGATTGACATCGGTTAATGAAGCCTTTTAAGAGTTAGCTATCAAAAGTATGGTTAAAAAAAATGGTGACCTTTACGAAAAAGTGATAAACGTAGTAAGTCCTAGTACTGCCCATACAAATGTCTGTGATATTAATCAGCTAAGACTCAGTACTTCTCCTATTGAATGTGATGATCATAAGGCAGAGCCTTGCTTTTCGCATATTAAAGATAAATTACCAAGTGACTAAGCTGTGCAAGTTAATATTAAACCGAAGTATGGAAGTAAAGGTGTCAATGTAAATATACCTGCTGAAAAACAAAATGTAGCATTGTCACCATTTCCTCATTTAACACACAACATTGTTATACAACAGTCTTAAAAGTAAAACTAGGTATCTGTTTTAAAAAGAAAATTGTTTACCGAAAACACAGCTGATAATACTTCTATAGCATCTTATATCTTCTATATCTGCTGATTATCAACCAAGTTATTTATCTGAGTCAAGTGAAGTGAAAAATGATTCAGAGGCAGAAACATTTTAAAAATGTAATGTGTAGTAGCATGCTAAATGCTATTCAAAAAGAGCTTGTAGGTATTTGTTTTGTTAGAGTTGTTTGAGTATTTAGAAAATGTTTTTAAGATTACCTAAACAATTGTATCATTTAATAAAACCTTTAAGCACGAAAATATGGGTTTAAATTATTTCTTTTCTCAGTCACACTGATACCACAGTATAAACTTAAACGCCGATATATTGAATGGCGTGTCAAATGACGTCACATTTCCTTTCGACCAATGGTGGCGCGTTTTGGAATTTTGAATTTCGCTCCCTAAATTACACTTTTCATAAATTATTTTATGACCTTAAATGATTAGTAAATTAAAAAAAAAGATTTTATTATAATAAGATGATAAAAAGTAATCGAAAAAAAAATATTTGAGACCATTTAAATTTTTTTGCATGTTCCCTATTGTGTCCTCTCATTGTTTTATTTTCTGTTGGCTGTGTTAGTTGACTGGTAAAAAAGGCTTTACCATTAATTCCGCTCCTTGTATTTTGTTTTATACAATTAAGTACTAATAAATAAATATTAAAAAAAAACATCAATACGGTATTTTTTTTTATTGTTGATTTAGTATCATAATACTATTTGTAATATAAAAGTACAGTTGAACTACATAACATACAATAATCCATCTGATGGCTTTTAGTATATCGAATCGGTAAGATCTAGCTCAATAGAATAAAAAATATTTTTAATTTACAATAACTTGATAAGTTTTGTTAAATAGAAAAAAGGACTTTTTAAATATACTTACATTTACTGTGAATAATATAGAAATTTACCATAACTCAAATATTTATATTTCATTAACTTCAACGCTATGTTATTGACTGCTTTAACTATTGCAAAGTGTTTTTTCCTCTTAGTTCTTTGATTGTCTGATCTTCGTCTTAGTCTTAGTAATATTATGAATGAGAAACTTTGTATGTTTGAACGTTTTTTCGAAGATTTGTTCTCATATATTTTGTAAATATTCTAAAGCAGAAACTTTTAATATCTTTTAAATATGAGATAAAACTAATTACATGTCAGAAATATTTTTTTATTTACTTTTTTCTATTTTTTTTAACGAAACAGCAAGAAGAAAAATGTAATCTAGGTTGTGTTATAACTAAGAAAGGAGTTATCCCTTATATATTTTTGTGCCAAAACGAACAGCTGAGAGGATGACTCAAAAGCCAAAGATTAACACCGGTTAATGAAGCCCTTTCACAGTTAGCTATCAAAAGTAGTAATGTTTCAAAAAAATGGGGAACCTCCACAAAGAAGCGATCACTAAGTAAGTTTTAGTACCATACAAATGCATGTGATATTAGTCAACCAGGACTCAGTACTTCGACTATATTGAATATGATGATCATAAGGCAGAGCCTTGCTTTTAGTGTATTGAAGATATATCACCGAGTGACTAAACTGTGCAAGTCAATATTAAACCGAATTATATAAGTAAAAGTGACAAATAAAAAAGGTAAATATACCAGCTGAAAAACAAAATGTAGCATTGTCACTATTTCCTCATTCAACACACAATATTGGTACTTTACCAGTAAAACTAAGTTTTAATAAGAAAAATGTTTACTGAAAACACAGCTAAATAAGATGCTATAGAAGTACTATACTTCCATAGCATCTTATTCTTCTATATCTGCTGATTATTAGCAAAGTTATTTATCTGAGTCAAGTGATGAAAAAGAAGAAACGTTTTAAAAATGTAAAATTTAGTAAGTAGCATGCTAACTGCTATTGAAAAAGAGTTTGTAGTTGTTTTGTTAAAAATGTTTGAGTATTGAGAAAATGTTTTTAGGATTACCTAAGCAATCGTATCATTTAATAAAACTTTTAAGCACGAAAATAAACATTTCATTTTATTTATTTTTCTTAGAAATACTAATAATAAATAATAGTTTTAATTTACTTTCCTTAATTAACACTTTTCACAAATTATTTTATGGCCTTAAATAATTAGTAAATGAATCAAAAATATTTTTATTATAATACAATGATAATAAGTATTCAAAAAAAAATATTTCAGATTATTTTAAATTTTATGCATATTTCCTTACATTATCTTTCGTATGGGACTTTCATAAGCAGTTTGGAAAATAAAATACGAAAATAACTTTGTAGGATCTTGAAAATCTTTAAGAACACTCAAAATTCTCTTCATGCTTTCTTTGTTTATTTTTACTAACTAGTTACGTCCGCTCCAGCAGGTAGCGGATAATCTTTTTTTTGAGTAAGCAATTTCTAAATAAATTAATATAATTTCTCCACTATACCTTTTTCTGTACCATGAAACACTAGGAGGAACGCATGAAAATGCGTGACCTGATCTAAAGATTCGAACAAACAATGAAAAGAGCTTTCGGATTGACTTCTAGGATTTTCCGTTGCACAGCTCCATGGATACCTTACATTCATACATTCATAACCTTAATAGCAATAATAATAATAATATCAGGACAAATTACATACATTGATCTAACCCCTAAGTAAGCAAATTATTTGCTTATGTTAAAGGTGTTAGACAACGATACAAATACATAGAAATACACATATAAATACTGAGAATATATTTAATAACCGACCAAACCCAGAAACACAGACATCTATGCTCATTACATAAATGCCTGTCTCTGCCGGGAATCGAACCCGAGCCCCATTGCGCCATGACACGTTAGGCATCTGCGATAACCACTCGACCAATGCAACGGGGCGGTTAAACCTTAAGCTCTTCACAACGAAATAACAAGTCCATTTTTTGCTGTTCCTGTTTGTCTTTCTATATATTTTAAATATTTTTTCCAGACATCAAAATACAATTCAAAACCGATACTCGTGTCTCCACGATGTAGACTCACGCGATCTCTTGAAGTTTAAGTCAATGCACTTTCCACACTAAATCATACTTTGCTAATAATTGTATTAATTTCTGAAAGAACATTTGTGCCGCTTATACAATATATGGCCGTAGTATTTTAATGTTGATAAAAGTAAAAAACAACGAATCTGGAAAATAGAAAGTGAAGGTAATTTTTATTAAAAAATATAAGCTACCGGTATAGGCTGTATTTTTTGGTCCCACCTTTTTTCCATTCTTCATGGGTCAAATCCAATCACAAGTTACTTCAAAAGTTATTGGGGTAAGTCCGAAGTTAGGTGGTGGGTCGCGAAGAAGCCTATACGGATGCTGAGTGTTCAGCAGCTCGTGAAAGTAGCTTTTCCTTCTCTTCTTTACAGATGTGTAACTGCAAAGCAGGGTCCCCTGGGAATCTCTGGCACATTTTGCGATATCTCGAGTCGCTTTATCCCGCCCAGTTTAATTATATATTATAAATTTAATGTAATATATTTTTAAGTTTGATTTATACAATAAACTAGAATATGAATATGAATTGATAAATGGTTGTTTTAAAATACTTATAAACTTGTATAACTATATAAAGCTTATTAAATTTTTTATGTAAGAATCTATTTTTCATTTTACATTTATTTAAATTTTAAAATACTTCGGCCATATATTGTATAAGCGGCACAAATGTACTTTCAGAAATTAATACAATTATTAGCAAAATATGATTTAGTGTGGAAAGTGCATTGACTTAACTTCAAGAGACGGCGTGAGTCTACATCGTGGAGACACGAGAATCGGTTTTGGATTTTATTTTGATGTCTGGTAAAACTGTTGAAAATATATCGAAAGACAAACAGTATAAACCCTATATAATAAAAACTATACTATATATACTATATATACTAAGTATAGTATAGATAATACTTATACTACACTAAACTACACTACACTATACTACACTACACTGCATTGCACTGCACTGCACTACTTTACACTACACTATACTATAGTATAAAAAGTAGGGAACGATTTATACAAGTATAACAAGGTGGCCTTATTGCGGTTTCTTAAATAAAACATTATTTGAATTACATTATCAGAGATTATTTTGTGACTTATTGCTTTATTTCTTATCTTCTTTAAGGACTTCTTCTTCTTCTTTTCTTTTTTAAGGATCTTCTTAAGACTGGTGAAACAGGAAATATACAAAAAATAAAACGGAAACCCAAAAGCTGAACCTCGGTAGGAGGAAAACAATGTAATGCTTGAAAGAAGATAGGGGAAAAAGTTATTTTTTTCATAAGAAATTATGTCCTGTAATAAATTTTAAACATTTTATGGACTTAGAAAGGCACAGGAAAGGCAGGACGATATTATTTAACATTTTACTTATATTAATGCCATTATCTATTTACTTGAGAGACCTCTCTATTATTATCAAAACAATCACAAACGGCTTAAGGGAATATCTGCGTACGTGAAGAGGGCCTTAACGACGTTACAGCGGTAATGGTGAAATAGCGCTAAGGTGGTGATTATCGTTGATTGTAAAGAAGCAATCGAATGAGGATAAGTGCTCTCATTTTGCGACAAATTGTTAATGAAATTTTGTTTTCATAAAAAAATATATTAGCATTCTCTTACCAAATAAAAAATATAGGTATATTTTAACTATCATGATGTAAATGCTGCTGATAACCAACAAATCCACTGCCACTCTCATATCTCTACAAAACCAGAAGCAATTATAAAAATAAACACTGATTTAATATAATTTTCCAAAAGTTAACTGGTGTAAATCTTTTTGGTCACAAAGTGTATCCAACGAAAACTAAGTCAATTATTATCGGTATTTCTAGATTGTTATACCAAAATGACCGCTTAAAACTACCATCTATAATACTTGACGCTGTCGAGATACTATTGACTGAGTCAATAAGAAATTTGAGAGTAATTTTTGATCAGAATCTCTCGTTAAGACCACAAATTACTGAGATGAGCAGAATTTTTTTTCTTATAAAGACGCTGCTGCTCCCTTATAAAGATTGTGCAGTTTATTTCCAACTTCCACAAAATTACTCTGTTTATATCTCTTATCCTACCTCTTTTTGACTACGCTGATACTTTCTATTTTAATTTTACAGAAGAGCAGCTAAATAAACAAAGCAGCTGCAGGTCTTACAAAATTTATGTAAAGTCTCACTATTCCGCTAAAAACTTAAGTGGCTGCCGATACTTCGTCTTCTTCACTGTAAACTATTTAATCCACAAACTCCTTGCTATCCAAAAGAACGGTTTGAGTTTTTAAAAGACTCTCATAACTTCACTTTGTTCTATAGACAACTTGAATAAAAAAATCCTTCTCATTCAACTGCTTTCTATACAAATTTCTTCACTATCCAAGCTTTTCGTTTCTGGAATACCTTACTTTTGACTATTAGACGAGCACAATCCCTCACAATTTTCAAAAATGCCGTTATGAAAAACATATTGAATATTAGTTTCTCTTATTCCTACTATCCCGTTTGTATCTTCATTATAAAATATTGTTAGGAGTCGAGGGTATTTCTAATTAATTAGTAGGCATAAATTAGTAAAAAAGTATTAGGTTTATGGATTATTATGTCATACTCGTTAAAGAGCAAAAGCTCTGTAGGTGCGAACATTGATTGTCGATGTGATCTTACTTTGAGTAGCCTATCTAGCTTTTTATTACTGTGGAAGATTTGTCATTATGTGTCATATTTTATTACCAAATTAGTTTTAACGTAGTAATTTGGGTTTCGTGGTATTAAATTATGTGCAATATGTAATTTTGGTATTTATTTAAAATTTTTATTATAATTTTTTTTATCAACTTATTTATGATTTCTGAGACTATTATTATATTAATATATTTCTGATAATTTGTTTTTACGTCGATATGTACATTATATTATTATAAGTATTGTATTTGCATCATAATATTATTGTGTAAATACCGTACATATTACGTTCTATAAATATATATGTATTTATATATATATATATATATATATATATATATATATATATATATATATATATATATATATATATATATATATATATATATATATATATATAATGTACAGCTGTACACCTCTTCCGCCGCTGTTTAATTTATAGTCCTTTAATGTAAGGGTTATCTGATAGAGATCGGTTATTAGTGATATGGCCTCCTCTTGAACATACTGTTTATCAATTTTTGTAATATATGAAAATGTTATACTTTTTGAGGATGTACAATGCAGAATATTGTTATTTTTATTCTTTTATTATATTATTTCGACGATTTTTTTAACATTAAAAGGTGATTGGTAAAAACTAATAATTTATATCATGTTTTAATAAATATATTATATTTTATCGACTCAACACTTAAACCTTCTTTAATATATATTTTTTTATTTAATATAAATGTGATTATTGTGGTTAATTAAAATTGCTTATGATTTATTTTATAGGTTATTGTGGTAAATAACGGTTAACATAACAAACTCAATTATATAAAAGTGGTCAGAATTTTCTCTTTAAATAAACAAATTATTTTCTACAAAACTAAATAAAACTAAAGCAAAAGAAGAAGAAATATATTAGAGAGCTATTCAAATATATTTACTAAATTAAATGTTCGAAAATTAATACTTGAAATTGTCGATAGAAATATTTAATCAAATTAAGCATATTTATAGTTTATTTTTTAATAAATTTGTATAAATAAACCTAGTATAGTTATTATTATAACGTAAATATAGATATTTCTTATTAATCATATATTAAGTATATATAAAATCGCGTCTTGATTTTACTTTATGTTGTTAAGACAATTTAAATTCATGTCACAAGACTAAATATTAGGTCCTTATATATTAAATTGTCGTTTTGTATGGGAGGAACAAAAAGTGAGATATTTTTTAATATAATGTATTTAATAAATCAAAGTATGAACCATTGTTTTCTATCTTATAGGTAGTTAATTAATCCTTTTACTAAAAAAATAGTCGGACGGGAATCAATACAATCTTTGAAGACAATTTGGACTGCCCCATCAGAGTTGAATTTATCTCTTGCAAAAAGTTCTCCAAATTTCGAAAAAAATGGTAACCTGTTGTTACATAGAAATTTCATTTCTGTAGATAAATGTCTACAGAAATGAAATATATATTCTAATAAATATTTATAGTTTTAACATTATCGATTTCTTAATATCTGTCAAATTCGTAGACAAGGTAAATTATTTATCTGTGGACAGCTAATTACAAACTCTTAATTAGTCTGTGACATTTTTTTTGTTAAGATATTAAAATGTTGCCAGCTTAAGCCAACTTTTTAATCCCTAAAATGTTATTGAAAATATAAACATTTTATTATTAATTACTAATCTAAATTTCATTTATTAATAATTATTAAGGTTAGCATATCGCTAAATATTATTTGAAAGTAGCTGTCATATTGTTTTAGAAGTTAAGATGTAGCCAACGTTGTTTTATTGCTACTTTTATTGGTATAACAATATGTTATCAATTTGTTACACTTGTTTCTTCCTTTTGATAATTACTGCATTGTTATAAAATTATTTAAATATTGGTCTTCTTCCAATTAATATCAATTTTAACCAAATTTTGTGTAACGCGGCGTGTGCATAGCCACATTATTTGCTTATTATGCATATTTTGATTATAAAATTCAATGTCGTGCTTTTAGAGTCTATACTTTTGGAAGCACTTCCGAATCCAATATCTTATTAGCCTTAGGTGAGTGTTCGAGTTATTTGTGATCTTATTAACGCATTTGAAGCGTTGTTTCTTAAATTCATTACAGTATTTAATTGCAGGGCTAATTTATTAATATGGAATAATTATAATTCCTATTTCCGGCACTTCCTGGGCAGTTTGCTGGAACAATATTTTGTAAACAATTTGAATCTTTATTCTAAATTAGGAGGTGTTTCATAGGTCTAGAGACTTTATTTAATGTTATTACGTGGTAATATTTCAGTATTTGTCCGGATTCGACCCTCGGAGTCGACGTAGGCAAATAATATTGCTTGCGAGGTCTTTTTCCTCCATAAGGTATTGTATCTTATTATTATTTGAATATACCAATCGGAGATTAGTATTACTAGGTAGTTTAACCTGTAATTCATTCATTACAGAAGGTTTCTTTATACTCTAGACGATATGGGTTCATTTATAATTGGTTCGCGGGTAGACGTGAATCTTCGGAGCGTCGTCCTGTTTGACCTGTATCCTGCTGACTAGCTGAGTTTAAGGCCAGGTATCCCTACAAAACACATTGTTAGAATTCGTTTTTGAAATAGTAAACATTGAAATTTAAATCTAAAAAAAAATATTGTTAATTTTGAGGATATATTGCAGGGAATGTACCCGATGAAAACATGATTTAATAAAATTGGCTCGATAGAAAAAAATCACAAAGTTACCTCTTTTCCGTCTTTTTATCTCCAATTTTTCGGTTTTATTTCTAAAATAAGCGATTAAACATTATGGGTCTTTTACCAAAATAATGTTCATTGATTTCTCGAGGCATTTTACCCGATAGTTTTTTTTTATTCAATCTCTTATTTTTTTAATTAATTATTCAAGCGAAATTCGGTCCACAGAGAACTCGTCAGTGTCTCGCGAGACGTTGACAAGGTAAGACGTGTATCAAAATTTTGCAGATGCAATTGTGCGATTATCATGACATATATTATGTCATTCCCTAGTTTACCACAGTCTAGTTTTTTCAGTAGGTCTAAAGAGAATAATAAAAATGTTAAAATTGAAGACGTGTCAATCGAACATTTTGCAAAATCATGAATAACTCTCAAAGTAATCGAATTAAAATAGTAGATTATTTGAGACGTGGTTAGTTTACAACTTTATATCACTAAAAATTTGTATAAACACCAATATACACTCCGAGTAGGAATCAAACCCCCGACCGCACACACACACACTCACGCACCATTAGACCATAGTGTTTTCTGTAAATTACATATGTTGTCTCTCTGACTGTCGATACATTCAACGTGAACTGGCTGTTTAAGCAGATACATCTAGTGCGCGACTTCGTGGTCACGCACCAGATAGACTTCCTGTTAGTACAAGAGACCTTTCTGAAGCCATGTAATCGTGATCCGCGCATCGCGAATCTCCGTCTCGTTAGGAACGATAGGGCAACCGCGAAGGGGGAACCACCTTCTACTACAGAAGGTCTCTTCATTGCACTCCGCTCGAACCGCCCCAACTAGTTAACGTAGAAGCGTTATTATGTCAGGTGGATATGACCGGCCATCAGTCAATCGTACTAACATCCCTCTATCTTTCTCCCAATAAAGGCCCGTCTATCTTTCTACCAATAAGGGGCCCATTTCATTTATTTTATTTATTTATTTATTTATTTTTTTTTTTTTTGTATTTTATTTATTTATTTATTTATGATGATTTATTTTGGGACACTAATATGACACCAAAATTATTAACATTTTATATAAATTGCTTGCTGCCTGAAATCATAGACAGTAGAAATGCAAGATGTATGTATGCCCATACGAGACATATCAATTCAGAAGGAAAATATGACCGATACAACTAACCGTATATCTAAAAACCCTGATAAGGAATCAATACCGGCACAAAATATACGCCGAATAAATTTTATTCAGTTTTAAATTACTTTAATTAAGAGTTACCTAAATTTATATAAATATAGAATGTAAAAAACCGATACGGGCAGTAAATATATTAAAAAAATTGATTTCGGTAGTGGCATCTTTTCAGTGTTTATCTATACTGCAAAGTTAGAAACATTGGTTAGGATTTTCGAAAGAAACCTAATAGATGTCACGACCGTCCCGATAAAGACGATCACATATAGAATGCTTAATTCACCGAGACGGACAGCGATACGGTAGCTCAGTTGGTAGAGCGACGGGACGGTTTCCCAGTAGTCGCGGGTTCGAATCCCTGCCCGTATCGGTTTTTTACATTCTATATTTATATAAATTTAAATAAGCTTAACATGGCTATACATGTTTAAAATTATTTTCAAAAAAAGAGTTACCTATTTTATTGTGATTATACATAAACATAATTTAAATTAAATATACCTATAATTTGTTTTATTTTTATTCTATATGTACCAATTTCACTTTATTTATTTACGAAAATCAATAACATTATTAGCACATAAAAATATATTAAAAATGCATTAATATTTTGAAATGAAATAAATTATTAAACATGGTTTAGTTCTATACTGTGGCGACAGGATGACGTCACGTGGTCGCTATGTACAATGCCCGCTGCGAACGCGCGATGTACCTATATTACGCGGGCGGGGGTTGCCCTGAATGCCTACTTTTGCAGGGATACCTGGCCTTAAGAAGCTCGTCTATATTGTGAAATGGCGATATACAAAATTAATTTATACCATTAATCAACACTTCCATTTTCAAAGTTTTATAAAGAATAAGTGTTTCACTGTGATTCTCTAGTACTGACAAGCAGAAGGATCATGCATATGTCTTCGCTTATAATTTGTCAGTGGCGTCTAGGATTTATTTCATAATAATATATCTATATATATAATTTAAAATTAATGTGTTATCTCAAGTAACCCACCGTTGGGTCTAGCGGGCATAATTTTAGACATTTTCTTTATTCTGTTTAACTTTATTAATTATAAGGGTCAATGTCGCTTATACCAAATCAATAAAATTATTTAAACCACAAAGTATATTTTTTTACGAGTAAGACATCTACCGTAATAGTCTGGCTAGATTTGTGAAAACTGTAATGAACAATACCGATACTAGTCCACCCAATGCTTACAAGTTTTTTTTTTTGGTAAATTTTCGCTTGGACAAGATTTGGCTGGCTAACCAGGATCGAACAATTGCGATGAGCGCTTCCAATTATCGTAGAGCATCCATTTTTCGTCCCTTTATTATTGTGCCGGTTCAGTAATGTAACGCAGCGATGTGCGTTTGTCTGAAGTATACCTTCAGTCGACTAATGACGAACCCACCTTTCAAGCTGTTTAATCTTTTCAATTTGCTTCAAGCGGATTAACACAGTTTTATCACTAAGATTGCAGCCTGTAGCTAACTTGGACATGATTTGCGATGGATCTACTTCAACAATAGTTTTCAATTCTTCATTATCAACTTGGGTCTCCACGGGGCTTTTTCTGCAGCTCGGAATTTCCAGAACAACTTTCCAAACGTTGAAACCAAAAATTAACTGTGTTTTCTTTTGCAACACGACCGTTACCATACACATCACTAACCCTTCGAGTCGTTTCCGCACTGGTGCCACGGTCAAACTCGTACTCGTAAATAAAGCGATATTTTAAGTTTTCCATTTTGTAAACAGAGTAAGGCAAACAGAAAGAACATAAGAAAAAAAAAACAAATGATGACGGTAAACTAAACAAAAATGCATGCGAAATTGGTGTAAAAAATTGAATTTGGAATTCGTTAACAAGGAGGAGAAATTTGTGATAAAATTCGAGTAAGTACGAAAATCGCCAATTTCATAAGTAAGGACCCATTATTATTATAACGTAGAACTAAAAAAATTATTTTCCTTTTTATATAGTTCAATCGGAATACAAATTTCAAAGTTTATTTTCATACGATTTAATAATGTATTTTTGTTGCTGTTATAGAACGTGGAATCGCTAATAACTAGATTGTCGTTTCCACTTATCGCGGAAACGCCGACTAGACGACGACGGTCCAATAAATTAAACATATCGAAATCGACAAATTTAATAATTCGATATCTAAAATCTTTGTTTGTTCATTTTCATTTTCTGTTGTTCTAATAATTACAATTACATTTTTTACATTCACTCTTATATAAAACTTTGAGCAAGTAATACGAAGCTAGGTATGTTAATTATAATTAGTTATTAATAAATCGTGAGACCAGATTTGTGTTCTTATGGATCGTCTTGTGACGGTCGTAATTCTGGATTCCCCTATTAAGTTTTGTTAAATTTGATGAAATGTTTATGAAAATAGTCTGTGAATAAACTTATAAAACTAAATCGTAAAACAGATTTAATCGAAAAACAATATAAGCACAAAGTTAAGGAGACATTAATGCTTCTGTCGGGAAGCTCTTTTTATAACTATTATACTCTCTATGAACCTGCAATGCCAACCGCATTTCTCTGTTTATCGCTGAACTCAAGTATTATTCACTAAATGCACGTAAGACTTTAAAACACTGTCTGCATTTATGACTCATTGCAAATGCTGTGATTCATAAAAAAGTATTACAAGTTTTATACATGTTACAATCTTTACTTATAATTAAAAATATTACTGTTTAAAGTAGTCAGAAATATTGTTACGAAGATGCAACGTTATCTAGTGCAATATTCAACAAAATATTCACACTAAAATATACTAAACACTTAGTAAGGTATGTATATTTTATTTTTATGATGGTCTGTTTAGGTAGCTGTCAAACTTAACGTTATATTTTTATTATTAAAACTGCAGACTTTTAAACTGATTTTAAGTGAAATAAATTTTATACAAACCTTGCCACGAGATTTATAAATACAATAAAAGGCATACAATAACAGCCGTTGGCAAGCAATGCTCTGCTATGTGGTATTAGATTTATATTTGTATAGTTTCATTTCCAAACAATTCACATGCCATTATATATTTGCAATAGTGTTCAATATAATGATTAAATCAAGTTTATGACTCTTATATAATATGTCTATAATTACAATATATATTTTAAAACCTAATGAAAAAAGTACCAGTGATAAGTCAAATAGGAGGAAGTTAAAATAACAATGAGATGACATTTATAAAATGATTATATTTCTCATTTCAGGAGAACGCCCTGAGTCGTTCTAGTTTTTTCACAATTCACAAGCAACTAAGAAAAATCTTGCTTTTTATCTAGTTGAGTAATCAAGAGCTTGTGGTATCATTCCAGAAAAGCTGTTTGCAGAATTTGACGATTAACTTAGCATTTTAATGTCAGCATAAAAAAAGAAGATTTTTTTTTTAATAAATACATTAAAGTAAGTAATACTTACATTTTACCTCAACTAACTAGTTGAGGTAAAGTATGAAACTTTAATTGTAGGGATTTTCAGCAAAACCTTACTCCGACGTTATCGGAAGTAATTAAAACTTTGAATGAAAAAACAACAACGAACAAGAGATCTCAGATAAACAATTTGTTACGTCGATAGTCGTTCTATTATATTGAGTTTTCCTGGAGAACGTAAGGTGTAGTAAAATTTTTAAGTTAAATGAACACTCTCCTAACTATTTGTTTCTAGTTATGCTAGTTACAACAAAAAAAAGTATTAGTTTATAACAATTTAGTTGTTTTGATTTTAAAAAAGCTTTGGGATTCTTGAATATTGTAATAAATATAACGAAATAGTAATAATCAAATATTAAAAAAAATAAAAAAAAGAAAATCCTGAAAAAAATAAATAAAAGAATCCATTACAAAACATTTTTACACTTATTGTTAGCTTTTATACGTGTAGTAGTTTGGTTTTGACTAAAAACAAAGATATAAGTTGTTGATTTGACTAAAACAATTGAATCTCTGTATAGAAGTTTAATTGATAAAATAAATGTAATATTGAATACTGATTTGACTAAGAATAAGAAGTATATAAATCGCAGCTCGGCTAAGAGAAGGCATTGTGTGAAATTGGGAGTACAAGTTGTGGGGTGGTATTATTATGATAAAAGTGTAACAGTTATAATAAACCGCTGAGTGTGAGATCGAGAAACTAAGTTGTGTAACAGTGATAATTAAGTGTTTAAATGGTAAACAGTTTAGTGTATTTGTGAACAGTGTCATAAAGTGCTTTAAAGAATAGAACAATTGTCGTTGGCGATTCTTGGCGGTAAGAGAGCTCTAATAGTTCAGAAGTGGGATTCACTCGGGCATTAAAACCACAAACTACCTACAAGATAAGTTTATTGAAGCTACAAAATCACATCAAGCAAAAAAAAAAATGAAGTGATATTATTATTTGAAACGCACACTACAAGATAATAACAATGAAGTTCCAGAATCAATACAATCAATCAATAGTTGATAATCAATGGTTGTAAATCAATCAATCAAGTTAAATTTGTTATCTCAAAACTTCAAAATTGAGATCTACCCACATATCAAGAAAATCGAGTGAAAATATCTATTAAATCGCTTATGCAAGACGTTTATTAGATTATGTGACAAACCATTGGAAGAATTCTACGAAAGAAGGAATCGTTGCTAATGAAGAAAGAAGGAAATAAGAAATTATGGCGGTGACAACGCGGCGCGAATGGCGGTAATGGCGCGGTGTGAATGGCGGTAATGGCGCGGCGCGGATGGCGGTGATGGCGCGGGGCGGATGGCGATGAAGGCGCAGCGGTTGGCGCTGATGGTGTCGATGTTGCTGATGGTGTTGATGGTGTTGATGGAGGTCGTGGCGTTGGCAGCTATAACACGTTGATGTCTGCGCAATTTATCCATCATCGATCACGTCACAGCATAAAGGTGATTCGTTTCGATTTAATTCCAATTTTTGCGCTAAATACTCGCTAGTTAAAGAAAATTAAGCGATTAAATATAGTGGTAAGCACTTTATTATTATTGTTGAGATAACTAGTATTGAGATTAGGGATCAACCTTCACGATCTTGTTTTTTTAATTTTTACTGATAATTATTTCACTTTAACTTGACGTATTTTGTTACGTATTATGATAAGGCGCGAAATTATTTTATCCCGGATTTTCGTAAACGTGAGTGTTTGTTTTAAACTTGGAAAAAAATGTTTTAAACTTTTGTTTTAAATAACTTCGTTTTAAATTCGGTATTCTTAGCTATTATTTGTGCTTATTTATGTATTGATTCAATTCGGTATTCTTTATTATATTATTATTTATGTATTAATTCAATTCGGTATTCTTAGCTATTATTTGTGCTTATTTATGTATTAATTCAATATATTTAATATGTAGAATACATTAAGATGATAAAAGTAATTACTTTGAATAGTTTTCTAAAAAGTATTTTATGTGGATAAGGGTTTTGTTGTTTGATCACTAACATGAAGCCGGTAAGCCGATTTATGAGTAGCGTTTGAGAAGATCAAATACTCACATGAGGCCGATAAGCCAACTTCTGAGTAGTATTTGGTACATTGAGGATATTGAACTGACTATGACTAGTGACATCAAATGCTCACATGAGGCCGATAAGCCAAATGATGAGTGTAGCATTTGAGGTATAGGGACATCAAGCGCTCACATGAAGCCGATAAGCCTATATTTGAGTAGCGTTTGAGAAGATCAAATACTCACATGAGGCCGATAAGCCAACTTCTGAGTAGTATTTGGTACATTGAGGATATTGAACTGACTATGACTAGTGACATCAAATGCTCACATGAGGCCGATAAGCCAAATGATGAGTGTAGCATTTAAGGTATAGGGACATCAAGCGCTCACATGAGGCCGATAAGCCAATTTTTGAGTAGCGTTTGAGAAGATCGAATACTCACATGAGGCCGATAAGCCAACTTCTGAGTAGTATTTGGTACATTGACGATATTGAACTGACTATGACTATGACTATGACTATGACTATGACTATGATTATGATTTATGAGGCAAATTTTTTTGTGTCCAGTACATTTTTTTTTTTTTGAATGCGGCTACTGAGCCAGATTGAACACGTAATCAGACAACTTATACCAATTGATCATTATAGTTGAAATTGTTAAGTCTATAAATTTCAAAACATTGTCTAAATTTGGGGACCAATTATTTATATATGATGGCCGAAAAATGTATAAATATTAATATATAGACTTTAGATTAGATTCTGTGACTTTACAATTATAATAATTAGATTTACAAATTACTTCAGAATTATTATTGTAAGTAAATAGTTTTTGATAACGAGCGGACTCGTTATGTTTAGGATTGCCGAGCTGTTAGCTTTTATACATGTAGTAGTTTGGTTTTGACTAAAAACAAAGATATAAGTTGTTGATTTGACTAAAACAATTGAATCTCTGTATAGAAGTTTAATTGATAAAATAAATGTAATATTGAATACTGATTTGACTAAGAATAAGAAGTATATAAATCGCAGCTCGGCTAAGAGAAGGCATTGTGTGAAATTGGGAGTACAAGTTGTGGGGTGGTATTATTATGATAAATGTGTAACAGTTATAATAAACCGCTGAGTGTGAGATCGAGAAACTAAGTTGTGTAACAGTGATAATTAAGTGTTTAAATGGTAAACAGTTTAGTGTATTTGTGAACAGTGTCATAAAGTGCTTTAAAGAATAGAACAACTGTCGTTGGCGATTCTTGGCGGTAAGAGAGCTCTAATATTATAATTTATAATATTGTTACACTTGGTTAATTGGCTAATCCAAAATTGTACCCTAATAAATATAAACATTTAGGTGTTTTTTTTTATATACCTAGGAAAAAAATTTATGAATACCCCAATCATTTGCTTTTTCATGCCATTTCAATACAGCGCCACTAATGCATTAAATGAATACACATTTAAAATTATTATATTATTTCATTTTTCGTTCCCTACACCCTTGACACTGTCTTATGACGTTTATTATTTTCTTTATTTGAAATGAAACGTTATTTTAAATGCTTCTTTCTTTACAATATATAATTTTTAATTTCTCTTATCAAACAAAATCTAAATTCTGTATTTTGTATCGTAGAAATATGTTAATCGATTAGCGTACCGTTGTTAATATAATTATTATATTTATAAATTATTTTCTTTTCTTTCTGTTTTCTCCAAAATAACAATTGTATGATATTTCGAACTTGATAAATGCCATTTATATATGAAAATCTTGTTAATGCCTTGAACTTATTATATTATAGTGTATTTAGACAACATTATTAATAGACTATAAGTTAATTGCATAATTTATAATTAATGTTAACAGTGCTTATTAAATCAATCAACATAAAAATAATTTATTTAAAAAAATATATATTTTTTTTAAATAAATTATTTTTATGTTGATTGATTGATTATTATAAATTTATTTCAAATTTTAGTTCAGTTTAGCTTTGCTGTCTATAAGTAATAATAATAGATCCTTTGTTTTTATGTTATTAATAGACAAATATCTGTATCAACATGCAGAAAAACATAATATAAAGACAACATATAAAGCTTTAATTAAGAAATGGTTCGGATACTACTTGGTTATTCCTTTTTGTGTTTTGTAACTTATATTGCGATAAGTTTTGTTGGCAACACTGTAAAATAAAATAAAAATTACTTGCTTCTTTCCGATTATAATGATTTTTGTTTAAAGAACATACCATATTAAAAATGTTTTTCTTAAACAATAATCTCAAATTTTATCCAGAACAGAACTTCTATTAAAAAGGGCAAAATATTTCCAACGTTTAAACGCACCAACTTGTTACAAGCTACCCAAAAATACCAAATATATATATGAATTAACGATGTACTTGGGTCGGAAGTTGCAAACCATTTCGGTTAAATTGTGTAGGTTTGTGTATAAAGTTAATGATCTTTTATGAACTTCTGTACTATTTACTAAATTATGCTGTTTTAAAAAAAAGGGCAGATTTTACAAACGGTCTAAATAGATAATTTGTGTATTATCGTAAAACAGTAAAAACCAAATATTCATTCCAAAATATAATATAAAATGACAACTCATTTTAACATATAGGGTCAGAATTAGGCTAAAATTATATTGTATGGGAAAATAGAGCTAAACCAGCCCACTTCAGCGCAAAAAGCGCATTCTAAATGAATTTGAGTTCTGCGTTGCAGTGTTCATTTCCTCTAATAATATTAATTAATTTCAATATGAAATAACTTTTAAATAAAAAAAAAACACTACAGAATTATAAATTTCATAGATAATATTTTATGTCAACTAAACTTGTTTATAGTATTTTCACAGATTTTTTATGGTTAATAATTTTATTAATTGCATTTTTAAATGCAATTACCCAATTGCAATTTTTAAATGGTTCCAATGTAGGAGCGCATTTTAACGTATTAAAGCGGACCTGTAATTTTAGTATTTTCTGTGCCAATAGTTTGAATAATGATCTATTTATAAATAAAGAATTAAAATAAAATATTTTTTTGCAGAAAACTGGAAACCTGGGTTTGAGGATAGATTCAATTTTCAAATACGAAATTAATGCAGTGTAGATAAAATGACCGAAGGTCATGGAATAATCATTTTTCGCCTAAGAAAAAAGAGAAAAGTTAACTAAAAAGTTATACAAACTGCCGTGTTGAATGGATCAGAATACTGGGTTATAAAAAACACAGGAAAATCAAATATGTTATAACATTCTAATAATCAGATGAAAAATGTCTGGTGAGGCAGTAAGCTATGAAAAATATGTTAACGATATACTTTGAGACTAGCACGAGACACTTGCCGACACCGAAGAAAACATGAGTGGAGAAAAATGATATAAAAGATTTGCTTTATTACACTAATATGATTTTTATAGGAGGGCTTAAAAATAATTGAAGATTGAAAATTTTGATTTTGATTTGTTTGAAGATTGAAAAAAATAAGATTAAAACTAAACATAGAGCGTCGATTCTAATTATTCAATTAAGAATAATTATCTAATTAAGGATTATAACATAATACAATACTATAAAATACATTATTTTTTTAGTATTATTAATGTTGTCTAACACCCTATGCACTAGCAAATAATTTGCTTACTTAAGGGTTAGCTTAATACGTGTAATTTGTCCTGCGATATTATTAATATTAACTATTTTTTTAAATTAACACAAATTCTTACAAATAACCTGGAAGAAACGAAGGCATTATTTCACTGAAAAGAAATACCGGATTTACAAAAGAACAACAAAATAATCAAAACTACAAACACAAAAAGCTTTCCATAACTTTATGATAACGAACGAGAATCCTTCACACTAAGGTATTGAATTGAAATTCGCGATCTGCTGCCGTTTAACACTCCAGAGCTGGTTATAAAAGTCTGCATTCCATATGACTTAGAAAGTTTAATTTGGCTATTTGTCACTACAATCAGAGACAGTTTTTTTTAAATCTTAATAGATTCAAAAGGACTTCCTCACCTAACCACTGTTACTGGAGTTGGCCAAATTTTATCCGGCCACAAATGCGAGTATTTTTTAAAATATATTGGCAGACCTGTGTACTTATTATCGAAACAAATTAGGTTTTACATATTTTACTTAGACCAAGTGACTTCGATTAAATTTCTAATATAAATTTCTAGCTTAATAAAGCAGCTTATGTATTTTTGATGACTGCTTAAAAGACTGTATGGGTAGCTCTTAATTATGCTCCATGTAGATATCGGCAACAACGGGGGAGACCGGGGAACCCATTGCCACTCCATCAACTTGTACATAGAATTCATCCTTCCACATCAAATAGCCAGATGTTAAGCAATGCTTCAGTAATTCTGCATATTCTACAGGCATGTTGTTATCCTCCAGCTTTCTCTTGACAATTTCAATGCAGTCAATCACTGGAAGGCTGGTAAATAGTGACTGTACATCGAAACTAACCATAATGTCGTTGTCATTTAATTTCACTTGTTGGATATCATTAACAAACTGGTAAGAATCCTTGACATAAGTTTTTGTATGTCCCCGGAGAGGTGTCAGTATCCTTGCAACGTGTTTAGCCAGTTTATATGTTGGTGTATCAATCTGGCTGCAATAGGTACCTCAATGGTAAATCACACCACCACCCTAGCCAGTTAGCTACCGTTGGCAAATCTTTGTTTCAGAGAGCACAACACATCTGTGACGCTGAACACCTAGAGGACGAGCTGCAGCATGTCAAGCATGCCTTGTTCAACAACCACCTGCCCGTACCTCGCCAGCGTCGCAGAAACCACATCAAGCCACCCACAGTTGAGCGTCAACCGGCCCTACTACCATATGTGAAAGGAGTTACTGACAGAATCGGCAACATCTTAAAAAAGGTTTCTATTAAAACTATCTACAAACCTCAAAGGAAAGTGAGCCAATTCTTGAGACCTATCAAAAGTAATATTCCTTTACAATGTGCTGGAGTATATAACCTTGACTGCGATTGTGGCTTATCATACATAGGTCAAATAAAGAGGAGCATCGGTAAAAGAGTTAAGGAACATATATCGGATATCAAGCATAGGCGTACATCGAAGTCTGCAGTGTGTGAACATACCATAGACAAACCCAATCATTATATAAGATTTGATAAACCTAAAATCCTCGCTAAAGAACAACGTTACATTCCAAGAATGATTCGTGAGGCTATTCAAATTAAAAAACATTCTTATTTTAATAGAGAAGATGGTTGGGGATTATCTAACACCTGGGACCCACTTTTGAAAAATATAAAATCCCATATCTGTGACCGCACTGTAAGACCTCAAGATAGTGTTAGTGCGTTTTGTGTGAATCCTGAACTGTATGCCCGGAAGCTTAGAAACCGTTGGAGGTAGATGACTAATTAACTGACTTACTGACAGACACCTTCATCTCGTCTTTCCGTGAACACGATTGCTGCAAAGCATTCGAAACGTCGGGTTAGATTTAAAATGTAAATTTAATTCAATATACGCGAGTTAAATTCGTAAAAATAGTTTTATTTCAATGTGTTGTTCTCGTGAAAGCCTTAGAAAACACTAGCCCTTAATTATTATAAAATTAATAATACCTTGGTTAGAATAACTTGCGTTTTTTACAATAAACAATAAAATCGTAACTGAATTTTAACTTATGGTAGAAAATAAGCCCGTAATAAAAATTCACTATCCTACTTTGAAGATAATGGACCGGATGAATAATATCAAAGGAATCTGGATTGCGAAAGTCATTCGATATGGACGTCGAGAGACATTCTCTCAGCATAAATCGATAAGACGTAACAATAGTACGATTATGAGCGTATAATATAGTAGTTCAATGCTTATGGATGTCTCTAATTTATTAGGAGGAAAATATATAAATATAGTAATATATTAGTTTATATAAATATAGAATGAAATACACTGATACGGGCAGGGATTCGAACCCGCAACCTCTGGGAAATTACGGTAGCTCAATCGGTCTACCAATTGAGCTACCGTAACGCTGGTCGTCTCGGTGAATAAAACATTCTATATGTGATCTCTCGATCGATGTGTCTTTATCGAGACGGTGGTGACATATATTAGGTTTCTTTCGAAAATCCTAACCAATCTTTTTAACTTTTTGCAGTATAGATAAACATTGAAAAGATGCCAGTACCGAAATTAATGTATTTAAATAAGATCAACGTTATAGATATTTTCAAATATTTTGATTGGTAATATAGTATACAAAATATTAGTATTCTCAATAGTCTTAATTAGTTATATATGTATATTATATTTATCACGAAAAATGCTAGTGATTTCACTTATATAGAAGTACATAATCACATCCCTATGACCAAAAGATAATTTGGCACAGTTCCGGGATAAATTGGATTATATCCAAATTTAGCCAAACGGCTAAATTATTATCTTGATTATCATATTTTGACATAGTTTACAACAAAAAAAATTACAACAAGATTGAAATAGGTTTAAAATTTGGTGTACAAAAAATCATATGAGATTGAATCATCTTAAGTAATATTTTGTAATATTTATTAGAAAAATATCCGAAGTAAAATTGCTACAGCATGAATAATATTTTTTTTCCTGTTTCTAATAATAGTGGCTCCCTCAAATTAACTCCTGTATATGACACCTATATGTTTAGCGAAAATATTGGAAAAGGAATGGGATCTGTACTAAATTCTTATTTTGAAAAACAAAATGTATTCAACAGCTGTTCACCTGACAATAATTTAATAAATATTACTAGACAAATAAAGAATTCAAGTAAACAATTTACTAAGTCAACAAATATAATAATTTTTGTAGGAAATAGAGATAATGTAAATTATTTGGAATTTAAAAAATGTTTTGAAACTATAAGTAACTTAGATGTCAATAAAATTGTCTGGTTTTCATTACCCTATAATCAAGGTTTGCCACAGGCCGAAAATAAAATTAGATATAAGATAAACTTACTGATACATAATTTATGTTTGTATAATGACAAATTTCATGTGATTGACACTAACACTAATGTTAGTAACTTTTATAATTTGACTAATGGTAGGTATTATCTATCTCCATATATTAAAAGACATTCATCGCTATTATATTATTTTACTATGACAGCCAATAATTTGGCTAAAATTGTTTCTATTGAACAGAATTCAGTTACCTGTATAAGTAAAAACAGCTTGGAAATAAATCCAACTAGTAATAGTAGTATTAGTAGTAGTTTAAACTAGACATTAAGACAGTAGAGATATCCTCTAGCCAAATAATTAAGATATCAAATAATGATGATTATAGAAATACAAAAATTGTTAAAATAAATAATAAAAAACATAACATAAACTGTATCAACCTGGTTCATCAGAAAATTCAGTGTATTAGAAATAAGGAATTAGAAATTGAATTGTTTTTAAATACTTTTAATATTAATATTTTTTGTGTCACTGAGCATTGGCTTAAGAATGATGAATTAATATTTAATTTCAATAACCACCAGGTTGGTAGTTCGTTCAACAGAGTTAATTCCATACATGGTGGCTCTTTAATTATTTTAAATAAACAAATAAAATTCAAAGAACGCAAGGACATAGTGAGCCACTCTGTTGAGCGGACAACTGAACTTGCTTCAGTTGAATTAGAAGAGTTCATAATTGTAAATGTTTATAGGCCACCGTCATCTAACTTTGAACATTTTGAAAAGATTATGGATGAGGTATTAAAAAAAGGTAATCATTTGTGGAGACTTCAATATTAATATTCTTGAACAAAATTCAATAAGTATAAAGTTTTTAAATATGTTCAAATCTTATAATCTTTTACACATGTTTATGGAGCCTACTAGAGTCACAACCACTAGTGCCACTTGTATTGATAACATTTTTACAAGTGTTATTCCAAATTTTAAATGTTTATTCAATACATTAGATTCTGACCACTATGGCCAATATATTAAATTCAGTTGTAGCAAGAGAGAAAAATCAAAACAGAAAATAAGTTTTATACCAGTGACTGTAGAACGTATCGAACAAATTAAAAATGGCTTAGTACGCTATTTGCCCTTGATGAAAAATTCAAACCCCAATATTATGTACAATGACTTTTTTAGTACTTTCACTAAATTATTTAACTTTATATTTACTCCAAAAACAGTGTTTGTTAATGATAAATTAGTGTTTAGTGATTGGGCATCTACTGAGTTACACAAAAATAGAGAAAAAATATATAATATGTATGCGGAATTGATGTTTAATACTAGTAATGAGTTTAGGGATGAGGTAAAATTATTTTCCAAATCTTTTAAAAAACAATGTAAAATAGCAAAAAATCAACATATTCAAAATAAAATAGGAAATAGCAATAATAAAATAAAAACAACTTGGAAAATAATTAATGAGGAAACTGGAAGAGCTAAATCCCAGAGGATTGACTTTAAATTAAATATAGATAATAAATATGTTACGTCTGACCTCGAGGTTGCTACTGCTTTTGAAATCTTTTTTACTAATATTCCAGTGACTACAACGTTATCTTTAAATTCTTCTACCGCTACAGCTATGGGTTTACTTAGAGAGAATGTAGATCAATGTGTTAGCAGTTTTAAGTTTGAAAAAGTTGATGCTCAAGAAGTAATCAAAGTATTTAGATCAATTAGCGTTAAAAAGACTAGTGATCTTTGGGGGTTTTCTGTTGACATACTTAAGTCCATAATTGACATTGTAGCGCCAGACTTAGCATTATTATTTAATAATTGTTTAGAATATGGTATATTTCCTGATCTAATGAAACAAAGTAAAATAACTCCATTATTCAAATCCGGCTGTTCATTAGATCCTAGTAACTATAGACCTATTTCAGTCTTACCCACTTTTAGTAAGATTTTTTAAGAAAATAATTCTTAATCAACTTGTGACATATTTCAGTAAAAACAATCTCTTACACAAAAACCAGTTTGGTTTCACTGCCGGTCGCTCTACAACAGATGCTGGTGTTGAGCTATTACTAAACATATTTGAAGCCTGGGAAGGATCACAGGATGTCACACTTGGCATTTTCTGTGATCTATCTAAGGCGTTTGACTGCGTTCAACATGAAATCCTTATAAAAAAGTTAGAACCTTATGGAGTTAAAAATAAGTCCCTAGATTTAATTAGTTCATATCTTAATGATAGAATCCAAAAAGTTGATGTAAATGGAAAACGTTCTCCTGGTTCTTTGGTAAAAATATGAGTGCCACAGGGCTCTATCTTAGGGCCTTTCTTGTTCCTCATTTACATAAATGACTTACCTCACCTAGTGAGGGAAAAACATGGGATAGTGTTGTTTGCTGATGATACTTCTATTACTTTTAAAGTTAATAGACGGCAATCTGTTATTGACGATGTAAACAATGCTCTCTCAGATGTTGTACATTGGTTTAACGCCAATAATTTGTTGCTTAATAAAAAAAAGACAAAATGTGTCAAATTTAGTTTACCAAATGTTAAAAATGTTAGAACCAATGTACAATTAAATAATGAGGATTTGGACTTGGTCAAATCTACTACTTTCTTGGGCATTACTTTAGATGAAAAATTGCAATGGGGTCCTCATATATTTGATTTGTCAAGCAGACTAAGTTCTGCTTCATACGCGGTTAAAAAAATACGTCGTTTAACAAATATGGAAACTGCTCGATTAGTTTACTTTAGTTACTTTCATAGCTTAATGTCATACGGTATACTCTTATGGGGCAATGCGACTGACATTGATACCATATTTACATTACAGAAGAGGGCTGTTCGCGCAATATATAATATGAGACCAAGAGACTCGTTAAGAAATAAATTTAAAGAATTTAAAATTATGACTGTTTACAATCAATATATTTATGAAAATTTAATTTACGTTCATAAAAATATTTCAAAGTTCAAGAAAAATTGTGATTTACATAAAATTAATACAAGAAATAAAAATAAACTCGCTATGCCCGGCACTAGGCTCCATAAAATAGGTAAATCCTTTAAGGGTAATTGTATACGTTTTTATAATAAGCTCCCAAATGAAGCCTTAAGCCTCTCATTAAATAAATTTAAATTATATGTTAAAAATAATTTAATTAAAAAATCCTACTATAGTGTAAAGGATTACATCGACGACGGTATGGCCTGGGAATGAATCTGTATTGTATTGCGAATAGCTAGTAATCTCCGCAATTTGTTTTTTGCTGTAAATTAATTTTGCTTTATCGACCTTCTGCATCACACCGATTCCTTAGAAGTCACTACTTGCGGTAGCATCGGGAGTCGGGTTGCCTCCCTCCCTCAAATATGTGCGAAGGGGGTGATGGCTGGCTCTTGTGTTATGCTCGTGAACGGGTGCTGCTTGCGGTGACTGGTTGTGTGGCAGGCCGAAGATTTATATATATATGTTTTTTCTGTTATTATTATTTAATTTTCGTTGCCTGAAATCATTAGGCTTCTTTTCCGATTGATTGCGACGGTTCTAGTTGTTCCAAAATTGCATTTAAATTTGACGTTTGTGAAACAGTGATCACAATAATAAAAAATATATCCGGCTGAGTTTGTTGTGTGGTTCTTCTCAGACCAGGACGCGTTTGGAACCCTCATAGCTTTAACATTAAGATGGAAAGTGCTTTTTCAGAAGGGCTTATTACGATAAATCTAGTATCGTAATAGGCCCTCCTGACACTTCCATGTTGATGTACACAAGTGATCACTGATTATGATTTTAAGTGGAAAAGATATAAATAAATAAATAATAAATATGTTAAACTTGTTTAAATTTGGTAAAATTTATTTTAACATATCATGTAACAATTTTATAAAACATTACTCTAAAAGGTGAAAGGTAGTTGAAGATAGTGTAGTATAATTTTATAATAATATCTTTTGGTAACTTAACCATACTTGTTGCTGGAGCAAATTTTTTCCTATTCATGTGCCAAAGTGTTCTGTATAATTTTTAAAAGTATTTTATATGGTATTTAAAAAAGGTATTCATTCGAATTGTTGATCACTATACCATTCCACTTTACTTGATATCGACACATACCAATTCTTTTTTCAATAACCCCTTTAAGCCAACGTGAACTTCCACAATAATTTCTAACATACACATTTTGTCCCTCTTCAAAAGATCTAACGCTAGTTTTCTCATTGTTTTCAATTTCTTCTAATTGTTTATCTTCTTTATGTGATAAAGGATTTAAATTATCTAATTTTGTTCTGAAACGTCTATTATTTAATAGTTCTGCAGGTGAAGTTCCCGTGACGGTGCTGGGTGTAGTACGCAGACCGTATAATATCTTTGGTAGTCTTACATGCCACGGATGTGATGTCACTTTTTTTATTTTATTTTTTATAGTTTGCACTGTCCTTTCAGCTTGTCCATTAGATGCAGGGTAATACGGAGCTACTAATTTCTGCTTGATTCCATTAGACGAAAGGAATTTACGAAACTCTTCTGAAGCAAAACTTCGACCATTGCCACTAACAACAGTGTCTGGTAAACCTTGCTCAGAAAATATTTCTCTTAATATTTTTATCAATGTTGTACTGCTCATGTCGGATATAATTTTTACTTCCGGCCTTTTAGAATAGGAGTCAATTAATATCAAAAATATTTTTCCTTGAAAAGGTCGAGCATAATCTATATGTAATCTGGACCAAGGTTTATCTGGTCTTATCCAATGATGAGTGACTTTTGATGGCATATTTCTATTTACCGCACAAGTTTCACAGTCTTTAACTAAACTCTCTATCTTCTTGTCTATTGCTGGCCACCAAAAATAACTTCTAGCTAATGCTTTAGTGATAACTATTCCATCATGATTTGTATGCGATTCCTCCAAAACCAATGGTCTTATTTTTTCTGGTAAAACTACTCGACTTCCCCATAAAATACAATCTTTAAATACTGATAATTCTTCTCTTTTTTGCCAAAATAACTTGAAATCATTTTCTACTTTTCCAGGCCAACCCTGACGAATCCAGTATAAGACTTTGCTAAGTATCTTGTCTTTCTTTGTGAATTGAGCTACTTCCTTGTCAGTAATTTCTAAGTCCAACGGTGTTTCTTCTAGCAATAATATACCTGAAAATTCCTCTTCTGTACTCTGTTCACTAGATGGCCAACGACTTAATGCATTTGCATTTCCAAGTCTCTTTCCTTCTACATATTCAATGTTATAATCATATGAATTCATCAGCAATGCCCATCGTAACATTCTAGGAGATATTATATTCGGTATAGGTTTCCTTGGGTTCAATAGTCCCAACAAAGGTTTATGATCGGTTTTTATAATCACTTTCCTGCCACTAATAAATTAAATAAAAAAAACTAAACTTATAAATGAAACTTCTTTAATCCAAATATAATAGCTGCTGCTTCTTTATCTATCTGAGCATGTGTATTCATTGTTCTAGATGCAAACATAATAGGCCTCACATTGCCATTTTCCATCTCATGTTCAAGAACTGCACCTAACCCATAATCTGAAGCATTACAAGACATAATCAATTTCTTTGTTAGATCGTAATGAACTAAAGTGTCTTTACTTGTAAGCATTTTCTTTAACAACTCAAATGCTTTCTGTTGGTCCTTTTTCCACTGCCAATGAGTATCTTTGTCTAATAATCTGTATAAAGGCTCTGCTATTGTAGCTTTGTGGGGCATAAATCTGTCATAAAAGTTCAGTAATCCTAAGAATGCTTGTAACTCCTTAACATTTTTTGGAGCGTGTGTTTTTTCAAACATATGAATTTTCTCTTCACATGGATGAATACCAAATTCATCGATGACAAAACCTAAAAACTGTACACTCTTAGCTGCAAAGTTACACTTATCTTTGTTAGCACGGAGTCCAGCAGGCGCATTTTGTAATTTTTTTTAAGACTATCTCCAATCTCTTATTATGTTGTTCGACAGTATTCCCACTCAATACTATATCATCAAGTAGCATTGCCACTCCAGGTATACCTGCTAATAGTGTTGACATTAGTCTTTGAAAAATTCCGGGACATGCTTTAATACCCTGGCTTAACCTCTTCACTTTGTAAAGACCTTTCGGAGTATTCAATGTTAAACGTCTAGATGTAGGTTCATCGACTAACACTTGTGTATAAGCTCTCTCCAAATCAATTTTCGAAAATATAATCCCGCCTTGTAACTCTGCAAATGCTTCATTAAGTGTAGGTAAAGGATAAGTATCTGTATCAATATTCAGACTGTAGATCGGTAATCTCCACACAGTCTAATACCACCATTTTGCTTAATCACTGGAACTAAAGGCGTGGCCCACTCCGAGTGTGGTGTTGGCTCTAGGACATCATCAGCTACTAGTCGATCTATCTCCTTATAAACTCTCTCCTTAATGGCAAACGGAATAGGTCTACTCTTAAAAAAAATTGGAATAGATCCTTCTCTAGGTACAATACTCACAAGAGGTCCGGCATATTTACCTAGACCCTGCTGAAACACATCTTTATATTTTTTTAGTAAATTTGTCATATAATCCATTACATTTGCTATCCTCAGCGTTATTACATTTACTCATACAAGCTGCTGCAATGTGTCTTATCCTTCCACATTTGTTACATTTACTCCAACGAAATCTACACATTCCTGAGTGACCTTTTCCACATCGGTAACAAAGTTTCTTAAGTTTTTGATTAATACTATTATTTTTTATCTTATTAACATCCATTGGTTCTTCTCTACCTACATTTGATGGAAAGGATTGTGGTGATATAATTACATTTGAATCTAATTTGGCTGTTTCATGTGACATTGCCATTTCACAAGCTTGTTCATAAGTTAATTTACTTTGTTGCAATAGTTTCCTTTGAACATCCTTATCTAAAATACCACAAACCAATCTATCTCGCAAAGTACGATTAAGGTCAGTGAAGTTACAATAAATGCTTAATTTCCTCAATTGTGCAATATAATCACGCATCTTCTTACCCTCTTCCTGATTCCTAGTATGAAATTTATAAGATTGAATTATTTCATTTGGTGTTGGATGAAAATGTCTGTCCAATTGTATTTTGATTGTAGAAAAAGTAACCTCACTAACTTGAGATGGGGCAACAAGTGATATTAAATCATATAATTCTGAGGCACCAACCGCTAATAAATTAGCTTTTTTTATAGAATCATCCACTATTCTACTTGCTAATAATGCATAAGAGAACCTCTCACTATAATTTTTCCAGCAGCCATGTGCTACATCAAATTCACTAAATTTTATAGCACTCATTTTTCTATAAAATTACACTGCACTTAATTATTTTGTTTTTTTTACTGTTTTTTTTTTGTATTTTACTCGTCGCCACTATTATATACTCACTATAATCTAGAATATAAATTAGGAGCACACTTTTTAGTGCATGACAGTCCAGACTGATGATATTCTTTTTACCCTCACATCACCATTGTGTCTATATTTAACTACCCACTATGTTCAATATACTACACTGCTTATACCAAAAAAAGGTTTTTAGTTGCCAAAGTAAATATGTAATTATTTTACAGTATATCAATTACAGAACAAGTAATTAAAACTGACTAGATCAAAAAAAAAATACATTTACAATGCAAGTGCATTTGAAATGCATGAAGTGTTTCATGGAATTTATAAAGTTAGTAAATAAAAGCGGGGCTCACTTTCCCTTACTGCTCATCAAGTAACAAAATACTTGGAAATTTTCTTATTTACAAAATATTTCTATAATTATCGTGATCATAATTATAAGAAGGACTTCAAGTTATTTGCGCTCTCCTAATATTAGATTATATTTTTGGTGCTGAATTTGCCACTATTATTTTTTATCAGAGTAATAAAGCTAATGGCTAATCTTATTAATTTGTTACTTGATTGGTTCATATTCCCTAATCATTTTCTATAACCTAAATTTATTTAACAACCTTATTTAAAATTTAAAAAGTTTATAGATGGTACATAATTTCATTATTGAGTAAAAGTTAAGTAGGATATCATTTTCTAATAATAAAATTTATATTTTACAATCGGTTTCCTCGATCGATAATAACCACTAGGTTTAATTGTTACTATAAACTATGTGGACGCAACTAAATAAGAAATATCAAAATCTTTCATTCAGAAGACATTGATTTATAAATAATGATTGAAAAATAATAATAATAATATAATAATCACTACATTATATATACTTACAAGTAGGTAATTTGACAAAAACTTATCTTTCCGCTAGTAGCGCAAGTAATGAAATCTAAGGTAACATTCTGGTGTTGCCAGTTGCTAAATCAAACGATCAACAGCGCAAGGAATCAATTAATCGTCAAAATGCAATCAACTCCCAGCCAATACCATCGGTAATGTAATTATTTATACTATTTCAGATCTTTTTAATCGATAGTAATGAGGCTTCACTTGGGAATACAATAACCATTAAATGAAATTATTTTTAATAAATCTTAAAGTAGTGTTTATTACTATGCTTAAAGATAATAACAGGATTTTTTAGTTCATATTCAAGATTTTCAAAATAAAACTAAACGGTGATTGTAAGTGGGTATATTGATATGCTTCAACTTATCTTCTAAAAAATATCTAGAACCCAGATTGTAAATTGTACGGATAAAACGTTTAAAACTTCTAAGTGGCTATTATTGGATCGGAAGGACTGAATTAAGTACATTATATTTCTTCTGATAATGCCATCTGTTCATCTAGTAAGACCCTATAGCAATAAATCATATAATTTTTAAGTGGATTTAGCTTTATTTTTTTAGTTAACGTTTTCGTTAATTCCTTTTGAATGCGAACACTGGTGTGATACCTACTGTCAAACTTTTATATTTTATCGGTCACCCATAAGAAACTTTACAAGAAGGAGTGTAAAAAACTTACGAGATATGCAAAGTTTTGCTTTATATAAGTGGATCTTCAAACTTTGAGATATACTTGAACATGTGTACAACTGTTCAAACCTACATGTGTGATACTCATTTATCCAGAAACAAACGCCTGAGTTTTAAAATCTGTTCACCCAGCCTTACAAAATATGAATATTTTAAATAAAACCAAAAGGAAAAATATAACATCAGTATTTTAAAATAAACATAAGCATAATATAACATAAAAAAACAATAGAATACAATAAATGGCGTGTTCTAAAGAAACAGAAGGAAACAAAAAAACAGAAGAGAATCAGTGCACCGGCGATTTTCAATCCGTAATAAGACATTTATTTAAAGGTTTTAATTACCTTAAAGACAAGTTTTATTCTATAAGCATAAATGCAATTAATAATATTCATCACAATATTATGTCAATAAAGAATGCGGGTTTATTGCGGGGAGACTGTTCATTGAGCTATGATGTTATGATACGACATGCAATTTCACGTTGAAACTGATCATGTTTTTAGTTAAATATATAAATATCTCATAAGTCATACACTATAAAAGTCTTTTGAATATTCAAAATGTTTATTCGAATTATTTATAAAATACAAATTTAATTATTTATGTTATAATAATATTGGGAGAAAAGGTAAAGAAATTTATGTACTTCTGTATAAAAGTGTTTACTACTTATGCTAAATACAATAAAAAAAACATAGGAGTCCACGTCAAAAAACCCCTGCAATTTCTTTAATGGCATCTCTAATGTGCTAAGGAAACTGGGTTACGGTCGCACTAAAGTTTAAATGAGGCCGTGACTCAAATGCTTGAATGCTTTGATGTGATGAGTCGAAGCGCGTTCGACTTAATTTTTTTAACATTAAATTCAGTTATCTGAATTCAGATTCAGTCTAACTCAGAAATTTACTAATTATGTTATAATGTAACATTATTATTTATCTTTAAGAAACCATTTATTTTATTATAAAGTATGAAATACTGAAAATTGGTTATGTTGTTAAATTTTTTTATACCCACACTAAATTAAAATTATTTTTATGTGCGACATTAATTTCATACTTTGACTTCATATATCAAATCTAAATAAACGAATTAAACTTAGATAATTACTTTATTATTGTTTATTTTGACATTAACAAAAAGAAGAGTCTAAAAACATGAATATTTCGTTAGTCTTTTATGAATTACAACTCGCAAGCGTGGCCGTGTAATTATGATGGCACTCAAATGGCCTTCTAGCAAAACTTGCTTATTGTTCTTGTGAAACAGATAAACATAATAACTGTCACCAAAACATTACATTTTCTTTGTCTATGTTTAAAAAACTATGTAAAAATTTAATACCTTCTTGTTTTTGAAACGGCATGTAGGATAAAGGCTAATGACCAAATGTATTATGTACTTTTACATTTTGTATATAATAAATAAAAGAGTGTATGCACTTATATACCTACGCACGTAAAAACTTATACTTCTTTGTCGTCATAAAAAATAGTTTTTAATTGCATATAAATAATTTATTGCAATTAAATAATAAAAGGATTGGAAAAGATTCAGTTTAAATTTGAAAAATTTAATAAATTATAAATTACTTTCTTACATTAAATGTAACATAAATCTTCTCATTATCCGAATGTTATTTTTTCATTTATTAAATGATGTCTACTGCGATAGCAACTTCCGGTAAAGACCGAATCTGAACTTCAGTTATCACTGACGTATGATAACTAAAATGTGATACAAAATGTTTTGTATTAACAGCTTTGAGATATCGTGTAAATATACCATTTATGAGAGTGCCTTGTCGTGTTGACAAAGTTGGAGGATTATTATTCATACCTTGATTCAATTTATTTTGGAGAAAATAAAAATAGAATAAAATTTAGTCATCGAATGTACTCATAACGTTTTTTGTACGCACCTTTCAACAACGCAATCTATTTTTAATTAAACGAAAATATTTCTACTACTATGAAACATCTTAGTATAATTACAAATATCTTGGACACATAGTGGCTTTATAGCCTTAAAGACGATAAAGACATTGAGAGAGAACGTAGGGTCTGTCATTTAGGGCTAATATTTTGCTACTTAGATTGGTCGATGTTCGGATGCTCTAAAAGTAACACTGTTTAAGGCGGACTGCACCTTTATTTATTTATGTAACTTATGGCCCGATTGTACCAACACATCCTATAGTGGCCTGCGTTCGTGCGTTTAATACAACAACGCAGTCAGGGTGCTGTTGAGGCTGGCACGGTTCTGTAGCGCGTCCGGGATGCTTGCGCTGGGGAATGTAAGTAGCATTAATTACTTAGTTTTTTTAAATATGACAAAAATTTCAACATTTTCTTTTAATTTTTTTCAGTCTGTCTATATGTACTTTATAAAAGGGATTCCAAGCAATAGAACAATATTCGACATTACTTCTTATCAGATAATTATGTAACATCAATTTAGTATCAGATTATACGTGTATTTTAATAGGTTTTTGAAATTTTATTTATTTATTTTATTTATTTATATCTTTTCCACTTAGAATCATAATCAGTGATTACTTGTGTACGTCAACATGGAAATGTCAGGAGGGCCTATTACGATACTAGATTTATCGTAAAAACCCCTTCTGAAAAAGCACTTTCCATCTTAATGTTAAAGCTATGAGGGTTCCAAACGCGTCCTGGTCTGAGAAGAACCACACAACAAACTTATATAAACGGATATATTTTTTGTTATTGTGATCACTGTTTCACAAACATCAAACTTAAATGCAATTTTGGAACAACTAGAACCGTCGCAATCAATCGGAAAAGAAGCCTAATGATTTCAGGCAACGAAAATTAAATAATAATAACAGAAAAAATATATATATATATATAAATCTTCGGCCTGCCACACAACCAGTCACCGCAAGCAGCACCCGTTCACGAGCATAACACAAGAGCCAGCCATCACCCCCTTCGCACATATTTGAGGGAGGGAGGCAACCCGACTCCCGATGCTACCGCAAGTAGTGACTTCTAAGGAATCGGTGTGATGCAGAAGGTCGATAAAGCAAAATTAATTTACAGCAAAAAACAAATTGCGGAGATTACTAGCTATTCGCAATACAATACAGATTCATTCCCAGGCCATACCGTCGTCGATGTAATCCTTTACACTATAGTAGGATTTTTTAATTAAATTATTTTTAACATATAATTTAAATTTATTTAATGAGAGGCTTAAGGCTTCATTTGGGAGCTTATTATAAAAACGTATACAATTACCCTTAAAGGATTTACCTATTTTATGGAGCCTAGTGCCGGGCATAGCGAGTTTATTTTTATTTCTTGTATTAATTTTTTGTAAATCACAATTTTTCTTGAACTTTGAAATATTTTTATGAACGTAAATTAAATTTTCATAAATATATTGATTGTAAACAGTCATAATTTTAAATTCTTTAAATTTATTTCTTAACGAGTCTCTTGGTCTCATATTATATATTGCGCGAACAGCCCTCTTCTGTAATGTAAATATGGTATCAATGTCAGTCGCATTGCCCCATAAGAGTATACCGTATGACATTAAGCTATGAAAGTAACTAAAGTAAACTAATCGAGCAGTTTCCATATTTGTTAAACGACGTATTTTTTTAACCGCGTATGAAGCAGAACTTAGTCTGCTTGACAAATCAAATATATGAGGACCCCATTGCAATTTTTCATCTAAAGTAATGCCCAAGAAAGTAGTAGATTTGACCAAGTCCAAATCCTCATTATTTAATTGTACATTGGTTCTAACATTTTTAACATTTGGTAAACTAAATTTGACACATTTTGTCTTTTTTTTATTAAGCAACAAATTATTGGCGTTAAACCAATGTACAACATCTGAGAGAGCATTGTTTACATCGTCAATAACAGATTGCCGTCTATTAACTTTAAAAGTAATAGAAGTATCATCAGCAAACAACACTATCCCATGTTTTTCCCTCACTAGGTGAGGTAAGTCATTTATGTAAATGAGGAACAAGAAAGGCCCTAAGATAGAGCCCTGTGGCACTCATATTTTTACCAAAGAACCAGGGGAACGTTTTCCATTTACATCAACTTTTTGGATTCTATCATTAAGATATGAACTAATTAAATCTAGGGACTTATTTTTAACTCCATAAGGTTCTAACTTTTTTATAAGGATTTCATGTTGAACGCAGTCAAACGCCTTAGATAGATCACAGAAAATGCCAAGTGTGACATCCTGTGATCCTTCCCAGGCTTCAAATATGTTTAGTAATAGCTCAACACCAGCATCTGTTGTAGAGCGACCGGCAGTGAAACCAAACTGGTTTTTGTGTAAGAGATTGTTTTTACTGAAATATGTCACAAGTTGATTAAGAATTATTTTCTTAAAAAATCTTACTAAAAGTGGGTAAGACTGAAATAGATCTATAGTTACTAGGATCTAATGAACAGCCGGATTTGAATAATGGAGTTATTTTACTTTGTTTCATTAGATCAGGAAATATACCATATTCTAAACAATTATTAAATAATAATGCTAAGTCTGGCGCTACAATGTCAATTATGGACTTAAGTATGTCAACAGAAAACCCCCAAAGATCACTAGTCTTTTTAACGCTAATTGATCTAAATACTTTGATTACTTCTTGAGCATCAACTTTTTCAAACTTAAAACTGCTAACACATTGATCTACATTCTCTCTAAGTAAACCCATAGCTGTAGCGGTAGAAGAATTTAAAGATAACGTTGTAGTCACTGGAATATTAGTAAAAAAGATTTCAAAAGCAGTAGCAACCTCGAGGTCAGACGTAACATATTTATTATCTATATTTAATTTAAAGTCAATCCTCTGGGATTTAGCTCTTCCAGTTTCCTCATTAATTATTTTCCAAGTTGTTTTTATTTTATTATTGCTATTTCCTATTTTATTTTGAATATGTTGATTTTTTGCTATTTTACATTGTTTTTTAAAAGATTTGGAAAATAATTTTACCTCATCCCTAAACTCATTACTAGTATTAAACATCAATTCCACATACATATTATATAATTTTTCTCTATTTTTGTGTAACTCAGCAGATGCCCAATCACTAAACACTAATTTATCATTAACAACCACTGTTTTTGGAGTAAATATAAAGTTAAAAAATTTAATGAAAGTACTTAAAAAGTCATTATACATAATATTGGGGTTTGAATTTTTCATCAAAGGCAAATAGCGTACTAACCCATTTTTAATTTGTTCGATACGTTTTACAGTCACTGGTATAAAACTTATTTTCTGTTTTGATTTTTCTTTCTTGCTACAACTGAATTTAATAAATTGGCCATAGTGGTCAGAATCTAATGTATTGAATAAACATTTAAAATTTGGAATAACACTTGTAAAAATGTTATCAATACAAGTGGCACTAGTGGTTGTGACTCTAGTAGGCTCCATAAACATGTGTAAAAGATTATAAGATTTGAACAAATTTAAAAACTTTATACTTATTGAATTTTGTTCAAGAATATTAATATTGAAGTCTCCACAAATGATTACCTTTTTACTAGAATGTGATAGTTTATACAATACCTCATCCATAATCTTTTCAAAATGTTCAAAGTTAGATGATGGGGGCCTATAAACATTTACAATTATGAACTCTTCTAATTCAACTGAAGCAAGTTCAGTTGTCCGCTCAACAGAGTGGCTCACTATGTCCTTGCGTTCTTTGAATTTTATCTGTTTATTTAAAATAATTAAAGAGCCACCATGTATGGAATTAACTCTGTTGAACGAACTACCAACCTGGTGGTTATTGAAATTAAATATTAATTCATCAAAATATAATATTCAAAATTGCATATTATACTCCAAAATAACATTACATTTAATCAGACTATCATCGGCCTTAAAAAACTATAAATAATAATTTAAAAAAACAGTTTTGTCCAAAAATACCTAACTAAAATATTAAATATTAATTTAGAGTTAAAAGGGTACGTTAAGTACCTTGTGAAATATACACTTCGTTAGGAGATTGGATCGACATCTCTCGCTAAGGCTAATGATGTGGCTCTAAATCCAATATAAAATTCACTTCACATAAGATTTGCTTCAATCAAATGACAAAAGTTGGTCTTTATGTTTTTTCAATCTTATATAACATAGTAGATAATTTTATAGAGGAGATATGATTAAGAACATATGTTAATAAGATAGCTTTTGTAGAATTAATATTTCAAACAGTCTGAAAACACCTTTATAATATCACTGCGATACATAATTTATTACAAACAGTGTCTTGCTGCAACGCTGCCTTGTCTGAAACCACCTTCATTTATCAATACCACGAAGTTTACTTTTCAGATTTATACCAAAATGTATTTTTAGTCCTCATACACCTCGATGAACTTTGCTCTGCTATTGGTTTTTTTACCTTTTAATTTTTCTATAAATTATTATAAACGTAAAAAATCGTTCGAATGTATTTTCATATGTTTTATAGAAGTAAGAATTTTGGTTACACCGCAAGCCTCCTTAATTCACTGCCTCACAAACATGTATGAACAAGCTACATAGGTCGAAAACATTTTCCTGTTGGTAATATAATACATAAAGCTGGCCCATAGAGAATAATATATCTTTCATAAACACTCCCCGAGGATATCAATTGTACTCCTAGAATACTGAGAAGAAAACTTATTTCAAAGAAGAGATAATACATGAAAACTCATTAATATTAAAAAAAAATGTCAAATCATAAATAATGGTATACGTAAACCAAATATTATTTTATTTTAAACCTCTGTAATTAGTGCAATAAGTAACAAAAAATTTACAATTATAATGAACAAAATCTTGACGTTATTTACGAAGAAAAATCATATTTTTATTGACTTTATACAAATATGTGAAAATATTTATGGGTTTCTAAAATTTATGCAAACATTTCAGGATTGAAGATATAATTAATGTTCGCGTGTGTTAAAACTTAATAAAAATGTACATTTCCTTATATTATTGTAAAAAAAATAGAATATTTCCTTATTTTTTTGTAGCATAGTTTAGTAATTTAAATAGTTTACCTAAGCCGGTAATGGTATTTTGAGAAAAACTTAAACTACATTACATTAAAGAAACATACATTACGTAGTTTACCTTTTTGACGTCGAACTGAAGGATATTTTATTTTTTTTAACTATTCGTTATAAAGAGTCGATTAAAACGTAATCCATAAAAGAACCCTACGTATAAAAGATTTCATAGGATTAATCTTTTTTATAATCAAATTCAATTTTATTAAGTAAAATAATATTCCTGTATTTAATTTAACGAGTTGAAGTTCGATTATAGGATGAAAAATGCATTTCTTTTATGACATATCTTTATGATTATTCAAAGTATCTATATGATACCTAAATAATAAATACTTACAATTATTGATCCAGGGATTTCGTAATAGTGTTCTGAGAATTATTAAAATAGTTATATTTATTGTTTTTTTTACTCACTGCCAGAATATCTTACCGCCAATATTTACTTGTTGTTCATTTTTTTTTATACAAAACTAGATTAATGCTTGACTACATTCCACCTGATGGAGAGTAGAGATATAGTCATAGGTGGTAAGGCGCATTAACCTAATAACCTATTCACTCTTCTCTTGAAGACACCCACATTGTATCCGGCCGAAAATACCGACGCAGGCAAGCTGTTCCAATCCTTCGCTGTAAAAAAAGTTCAAGGCTGTGGAGGCTGACGTCGACAAATGCGGGATCGCATATAAGTCCCTTTGCTCGCCGCAATTAAGTCCAGAACCGCAAGATGAGGCTTTGCGGCACCAGAAAATATGTGACCATAGTACTCCACACACGACCGGATCTGTGCCTTGTATAATACAAGAAGCTGTCCCTGTGTAAAGTACTGTCCGACCTTCGCAAGAACGGCAAAATTTCCTGCAGCTGCTCTTGCTCTGAACTCAATGTACCGACCAAAGTTGAGGTTCGAGGAAATCTCTAAGCCTAACAAGTATTCCAAGGATACATTCTGAAAAGAAGAAGCCAGGTTGAAAAGGCTCCTTTTAGCGGTGAACAGACACGTCAGTATTTTGGTGGCGTTGAATTTGACAAGATTGGCATTGCCCCATGCGGAGACTGCCTGAAGTTTGTCATTCAAACGTAATACCTTCTCTTTCAGACTGTACTTAATCTCTACTAGCCCGAGCACTCGGCAGATATCTTTCTATAACTATGCTGTCGTCTGCATACCCATAGATACTGGGCTCCAGCAGATCGTTAATGTGCTGCAGAAAAAGAGTTGCAGAGTGAACGGATCCCTGAAGCACTCCAGAATTTATTGCCAAGGTTTCCGAGGAACACCCGTCGACAACTACTCGGAGAGATCTCTGCCTCAGAAAACCATTATCAAGCCGATCAGATCCTGGTCTGATCGGCTGGGTAATGGAGTTTCTGGGATATACCGTACTTTCTGACGGTATATTCTGAGATATACCGTACTGTAAAAGATTGCTTATAACAGCAGAAGAAAAAGAGTTGCAGAAAGAACGGACCCCTGAGGTACTCCAGCATTTATTGTCAAGGGTTCCGAAGAACACCCGTCGACAACAACACGGAGAGATCTCTGGCTCAAAAAGTTCCTTATCCAGCCAATCAGACCAGGAGATATACCGTACGCTGAAAGCTTGCTTAAAAGGCTCACATGCCAGACCCAGTCAAAAGCCTTCGAGACGTCCAGAGAGACGGCGACCGCTTCTCCGTTCCTCTCGATGGCTTCGCCTAAAATGTGAGTTGCGTACGCTAGAAGGTCCCCAGTGGACCTATTTCGGCGAAATCCGTACTGTCGGTCACTGAGGAGATCGTTACCTTCTACGTACGCTAGAAGCCGCGAGTTCAATACACGCTCCATAATCTTGCAGAGTATGGAGGTGATTGAAATGGGCCTATAATTGGCAGGATCGGCACGGCTGCCTTTTTTGGGCACGGGTTGCAAGTTGGCAAGCTGCCAGGATTTCGGCACTATTTCAGTCTTGAAAGAGAGACGATACAGACGTGTCAGTACAGGAGACAACTCAGCTGGGCATGTCTTGAGCAGAATGGCTAGTATACCATCAGGACCACTGACCTTATTCACATCTAAACGACACAATATTCTCCATACCTCTTTGTTCGTGATCCGGATTTCAGGCATCGAAATACCACAGTATGGAAGATGTGCTAGAAAACATTGCCAATAACTAGATGCGAATTATCAGCAAACAGAGATTGCTTTATGGGCCAGGGATCCGTCCGGCTTCAGCAGAGCAGGCAGTAAGGGTTGGCAGAATTTCGACTCGATCGCTTTGGCAAGAGATCAGAAAGAGACTGCCAGTTGGTCTGAGAGAGAGCTTTTCAGCCATTCTTAGCGGTTAGATCGAGACGAGCCTTCCGCAATGTCTTCTTGTAGGACTTGGCAGCTTGGTTAAAGGCTCTCTTCTTTAAACTTACATCCGGAGTTTTGAGGCTTCGAGAATGAACCCAAATGAGGTAAGTCGAATATTTTCGTTCTTCAGCACGACCACATTCGGTATTAAACCATGGGTGAGCTTTGTTAAGGGTGGGTCTCCTGACCCACCCGCTTCCATCAGTGACGTTGTAATAGCCAACAGGGCTAACAAACAAAAAAAATGGGTGAGATTTGCCACCGATGGGTATGTCAGCAAAAGGAATAAAATACTCCATTGCCTGATGCAAAACATCGGTTATAGCATCCACGCAACTCGACGGATCCAAAGAAGAGAAGCAGACCTGCCGCCAAGGATAAGACTGAAAAAATTGCCCCATCTCATCCCAATCTGCTGACTTCTATTTCCATACGCACCGAAGACTATCTGCGCCGAAGGGTAATAATATAGAGCCATATCAAAAGCCTCACTGAGATACTCAAATAATCGCGTTGTCTCCTGGTCACCGCTGTGCAAACGGTACACAGGAATATAAGATTTTTTTCGTTTCCTGTGTTCACTAAAACCCAAAGGGAAGAAAAAGTGGGGTCTTCAAGGTGACGGAGACGCTGGATACAGAGGTCGTTCCGCGCGTACACACAGACTCTGGCCCGTGAGCGAAAGTTGTGCTCTAACGAGTAACCGGGATAATCCAAGTATACAGCGCTCAAGGGACATTGTATCTGCGTCACGGTCAAAAAAAAAAAAAAACCAAGTGCGGCTGGTCTGTCTCAAGATGGTGGTGGACAGGTAGGATATTGGAGTGCAACCCTGATATTAGAGAGGTGCAAATAGAATGAGGAGGAGTACAACCGCTGAACATGCGTTTTTTTTTTATTGTGCTTTATCATTAAAAAAAATATAAAAGTGAATAGGATGGAAAATGGCAGTTGAACAAGGCGGTACGTATCGAACCCGACGTCGAAATTGACGTTTTCAAGCATTCTATATGTAATCGTCTTTATCATCGTCTTTAATTCACCGAGTCGGACAGCGATACGGTAGTTCAGTTGGTAGAGCGACGGGACGGTTTTCCAGTAGTCGCGGGTTCGAATCCCTGCCCGTATCGGTTTTTTTCATTTTATATTTATATAAATTTAAATAAGCTTAACATGGCTATACATGTTTAAAGATATTTTCAAACATTGATTTCGGTAGTGGCATCTTTTCAATGTTTATCTATACTGCAAAGTTAGAAACATTGGTTAAGATTTTCGAAAGAAACCTAATAGATGTCACCACCGTCCCGATAAAAACGATCACATATAGAATGCTTAATTCACCGAGATAGACAGCGATACGGTAGCTCTGTTGGTAGAGCGACGGGACGGTTTCCCAGTAGTCGCGGGTTCGAATCCTTGTCCGTATCGGTTTTTTTCATTCTATATTTATATAAATTTAAAAGAGACTTTCTCTGTTTGTGATTGACAAAGATCTGGCCATCCATGTAGTGTTTGTACGAAAAAGATGGTCAAAGTAGTAAGCGAATTCTTTAATTCGAAGAAATCATGTTCGAAAGAAAAAGATTTTATCTCGGGAAATGAAGATAGCACCTAGAACCATGTAGCGTATTTATGAGATGACTTAGGACTTGGAGCCTATAATAGACGCACTGGTCATTTATTAAATGATAAATTAAAGATCAATAGGATGGCAAAATCGAATCAACTACTGAAGCAGTACGCAAAGGCAGCTTACAGAAAAAAAATATTTACAGATGAGAAAATTTTTACAATTGAGCATTATTTTAACAAACATAATGTTCGTATTTATGCCCAAAGCCCTAAAAAAGCTCCGTATAAGTCGACAGAGCACAACGTGGGCATTATCCGACTCCAGTGATGCTTTGGTGGGGTATTAGCTGTGAAGGAATGACTGACCAATATTTTTGTGAAAAAGGTATCAAAACATTGGCACAAGTGTATCAAGACCAATGAACAGTGTACCATTCTTGAGAAGGTAATTAAACCCCTTAATAACACTATGTTCAGTAACCAAGTATGGTCCTGCCAGCAAGACACGGCGCCGGGTTATAAAGCTCGGTCCACGCAGTCCGTGTTGGAAACGAACGTCTCTGACTTCATCAGAGCTGAAGACTGGAAGTTGTCAGTCCCGATCTTAATCCGCTGGATTATGATTTATGGTCTGATTGCTCTAAACACTATGATTTCCTAAAACAATCCGTACGATTGGCAGTGAAGAATTTCCCAATGGAAAGAGCGCGTGCTTCTATTGATAACTGGCCTCAACGTTTAAACGACTGTATTGCAGCCGATGGACACCACTTCAAATAAGATTTTTTTTATTTTTAATTGTTTTATATTTGTGTATTAAACTAACACACTGTAAAAGTAATAAATGTTATTTGCAATTAAAAAAAAAATTCTTTGTTACAATATTTGGCTAGACTAGGTAATTTAAAGACGGGGGGCCGTCGCCGAGAACCTCCTCGTGTGCCTGTCTGTTTCTCTTGTTGCTCGGATTCGTACGGTGGCATCGGAAGCGGTACGGGCCGGTGCTCCCTGGGCAACAACGGTTAATGTGATCCTTCGGGTTTGCATTAGCCGTTGGCTAATACTCGGCGCGGTGGGGGTCGGCCATGGGGGTTTGTGCCCGGTTCATGGCTGGCTGGCGAGCAGGCTGCCTTTCGGGGTGGTCTGTCTGGCGGGGGGCTCGGGCCTCTTTCCATCGTTTGATCACGTTGGAAAGTTGGCCTGGGCGTTGAGGGTGGGAGGGCGCAGGCCCTCTTTGCCGGGGTCGGCTGCGGAATTACTCCTGGTACTTCTCTGATAGCAGAGTGGACTGTGGAGTGGTTCCGCGGCTGTGTGGGGGGGTCCGCGATTAGGGTCTGGACCTCTTTCCACCAAGCACTTTAGAGAGGGTGCTTGGTGGGGAGACGGTCCGAGACGTTGCCTGGATTAATCTTTGCCGAGCGCGACGCCACGGTTGCGCTTGGTGATGGTTGGTCTGGGCGTGGTGGGTTCCCGACTTATGCCTTTTTCTTGCTGGTCTCGGCTGATCACCGTGGCCGGCGGTAAAGGCCTGTCGGGTTCGACGTTGGGCCCCCTACGTGAGCGGACTCACGTTCGACTCCAGTGTGTTGCAGTGAGGCTGTCTGCGCATCACTGGGTCTTATGGGAGTGTGCTACTCCAGGGGGTCTGACCGGTGGTCTCCTCTCGGGGAGATAGCCGGCGGCGGAGCTGGACACGGTCAATGGTCGAGTCGGTCTGTCCAACTGGCTCGATTCTGAGACTGAGTCCAGCTAGAAGGGGGTCTCGGCCCCCTTCAGAGGCAGGCTTGGGTGGGGGGAAGGGGATCCCTCCACCATCTATCAAGCCTGCGAAAAAGGGATGGGTGCTCCTCGTTGCGGGGTGCCCTCTCCGTGGATCACGTCGGGGCATCGCGGTGAGTGCGAAAGCGATCCCGTGGTGTCCCATTATGACGGCGGCGGCAACCGTCAGGTTTAGTGAGTAGGAGTCTCACATAACCACCTCCATCATCCCCTTGATGGAGGTGTGTATCCATGAGGATTCCTGACGTTAAAAAAAAAAAAAAAAAAAAAAAAAAAGGTAATTTAAAGACATGGGTTAAATATAAGTAACATCAATTACGGAGTTGACATGGCGTGACTGAGCCATTGTCAAACTCTTGGCACAAGTTTAATATTTTTAAAGAACGTATTAGATCCTGGAAGTTTGAGAAATAGCATAGTTTGGGGAATCTTACCATAAAAACATTCTTTGCGTCTAATACAGTATAAAAATGCTTTTATTACTTTTATAAACAAAATTACAAAATGATCCGCGAAATATTAACCGATTCATACTTAATTCAAATTAATCCTTTTTTTTCCAAAAAAATATTATTATTCATTCTAATAACAGGACAAACAAACAAGACAATCCAAATATAAAATATTTTATAACACTTATTTCATTTAATCACTTTTAACCTACAGTAAGTTCTAAAAGGTCCATATAATTTAAAATTTGTTAATATACATTTACAAAATAATTTGGGTATATATTATCTTTAAATCCATGTACGAGGTTTGCCACAAAATCAATATTTTATAAACGTGGACTTTATTCTCATTTATGTTTTTCAAATATATTTTTTTTAGGTTAAACCAAAAGTATATTTTTCATTAAAATATGAAATGGAAATTCTCTCACCAGTAACAAAAGGCGGTTTACCCTGTTCAATAGCCGTAGATACAACTGAAAACTTAATTGCCCACCACGAAGCCTGCGGATAGCAAGCACCACCGTATATTCTATAGGAATTAATAATTAAATAGTTTCCCGAAGTAAATTATTAATGGCACTTTCATCACTGCTGGAATTCATAGGAAACTATAGACTTGCATCATAAACAGTCAAATATTATAATTGCATATGCAAAATATATGGCAAAATACTTTTCTAGTCATATTTTATAATTATACAATATATTTAAACAAAATATGTCAACATTTCTTTTTTTTTCTATAATTAGCGGACATAACATTTTAAGTATCTTGTTATCCGTCTATTTAATAGTGATAATAATGAAAAATAATATGTGTATAATATTGAAAAGGAATATTTTGTATAAAGGAATAATTTATTAGATTAATTATAGTATTATTCTTACTTTTTACTTTGAAATATATGTTTAAAATAAAATAAGAGTCACTAATACAGTAAAGTCGTTATTGCACCAAATTCATATCAACCATACCAAACAACAGATTTATAATATTTTTTTTATTTTTTTATACTGTCTAAGTTAATGTTTAACTAAATTCCACCTGATGGAAAGTGGAAATGAAGTCGAAGGTGGTAACACGCATTAACTTACTAATCTATTCACTCCTCTCTTGAAGACACCCACATTATATTAGGTTGATCCCGAATTGGTCGGAGCCGACCTCCAAAGCCTTGAGCACAGGCGTAGAATTGCTAGCCTCTCAGTATTCTATAGGATACATTTTGGTGAGTGTGCGCTGGAATTATACAATTTAATTCCCCCGTCCCCCTTCCATCACCGGACGTCCCGACGCACGGCAGGTTTTCATCCTTTTGTTGTGGACATTCCACCTGTCCGAACGAAGTGCTTTGCTTCCTCATTTTTACTGCGTACAGCAAAGGATTGGAACAGCTTGCCTGCGTCGGTATTTCCGACCGAATACAATGTGGGTGTCTTCAAGCGAAGAGTGAATAGGTTGCTAGGGTAATGCGCCTTACCACCTAAGACTACATTCCACTTACCATCAGGTGGAATGTAGTCAAGCATTCCCTACAGTCCTTCGCTGTACGAACTATGAAAGACGAAGCAAAGCGCTTCGTTTGGACAGGTAGAATGTTCATAACATAAGGGTGGATACCTGCCCAGCGTCGGAATATCCGTTGATGAAAGGGGACGAGGGAATTAACTCATGTAATGTGTTCGAGGCAGTGGAGGTTGGCTGTAACCAATGCGGGATCACTTATAAGCTTTTTTACTCGCCTCTCAATGGAGGCCAGAACCGCAAGATGATTCTTTTGCGGCGCCAGCAAACATGTGACGACAGTACTCCACACACGACCGGTTCTATGCTTTGTATAAAACAAGAATCTGTCCCGGTGCAAAGTACTGTCGGACCTTCGCCACAACAGAATGTTTTTGCTCTTTTTACCTTACTCTTTCTTTAGGCTCAATGCACCGACCAAAGTTAAGGTTTTAGAAAATCTTTAAGGATTTTTTCATTTCGTCGGGGGACTTTTGTACGTGCTGTCTATTTCACTAAGTTTTCGGAACTAAGTAATGAGGACTTAGACTCTAAGATTTGATATCATTATTTTGTTATTTGCATTGATAATTTACTTCCATTTCATTTTGTTCCTTAATTTAGCGGTGCCCTTATGCAACAACTTCAATAAGTTCATAATAATATTATTTTTATTCTTTTAGAGTTCTTTTTGTAACAAGGGTTTTTTTCTGCTTTTTAAATTTATGTTACTGGTTTCATATACCACACCAATATCACTTGTATAAGTACTTAATATCAATATTGCATAAGAACCTTTCATCAGCACCAATAAAAGCTCAATATCTTGGTTACGACTGCTTCTATTTCGACCAAACATAGCTAAGCACCATCTCGACGGACAATGCTTACGATTTAAAAAACTTCGTCCAAATCCGTTCATACCTTTGGCTGCTACGTTGCCACAGACAGAAACACAGATGTTCGGGTCAAACTTATAAGACCGCTCCTTTGGAGTTGGTAGTTAATCAAAATAAATTCTACATGTTAATTAAAACTCGTTGAAACACGGCTGAAATGGCAGATAATTAAAATGATGTATAGACGGTATTTAAAAAAAATATATAAGGTCTCGTGTTTATTTTATTTTGGACATGTATTTTTTACATTTTGCTAAAATTAAGATTGTCAATTCGAAAATATTTTTAAAATCATTACAAAGTTTGCTTTAAACAGAAATCGTATAGAAATAAAACTATTTTTACGGATTTAACTCGCGTATATTGACGAACCAACCAACGTAACCAACGAACTGATCAGGAATAAATTTATAGTTAGTTTGTACGCGGTAGAAGTGGGAGCGAGAGGTATAACAGCAAAATCTCTCTATAGCCTACTTAAAGATCTTGGCCTTTCTAGAACAAGCATCGGTTCATTTCTAGAACGTACTTCAAAGGCGGCATTAGTAGGTTCTTTCCAAATTTGGTTAGGTAGGGAGAGGAGTGTGGACGGTGAAGGTGAGCGTTTTTGCGCATAATAAAGGGGCCCCTTAAACCTACTCCTGGGTCGCAAGTCCCAGGCACTGCTTGCACTCCTCTCCTTGCAACGCGATGGGCCCGGCACCCGCACGGTGAATCCATGGATTGCTAAGAAGCTTCGTCTCGTCTTTAATTTTAAATTTACATTTTAAATCTAACCCGACGTTTCGAATGCTTTGCAGCAATCGTGTTCACGGTAAGACGAGATGGAGGTATCAAACTATTGTTTCATTAATTTAATACTACTGGAACAATTTTTTTTTTACCTTTGATTCCTTTTACTTTTTTACTTTATACATTCTTAATACCAAGGAAGTACGCTAGCTGAAAAAGAACTTAATTATTTAAAAGCAATTTAATGGATAACTTTAATATCATCATTTTGAGATAATAATATTTTTTATTACTCATGCGGGTAAAGTACTATCTTTGTGCATGCTTTTTGGGTCGAAAAGACGCTAATTGCCCACTTCACTATTACCACACGAGTTTTAAGTAAATTTAATGTCGATTTGAGTGCGACAAGTAAACTTTTCGCACCCAAATTTTCATTGGCACACGCAAATTCGCAAAAAAGACAGTCGAACTGTCATCAAAGAAGTGAGGTTGACATTTAAATAAAAATAATCAATACTCGCATTTTAATAAACTAAAAAAAAACAGTTAAAAGAAAGAAACATGAGTAATAATCCCGACTGGATTCCGGAAACTGATGAAAGTGATAATGATGAGTCTATATCGCCTGAAATTCATGAAAGACCAAATGATGAGTCTGAAATTCTTAAGAGAGCAAATGTGGTGATTAATAATCTGACTCCTGCAACATCACGGTCTAAATATGAATCAGCATACAAACATTTCATGCAGTGGCAAGCAGCACAACGGATTACAAGTAAATAAAAAGATTAAAGATTAATATAAACATTATTAGTAGATTCAAATTTTGACATTTTAGATATGGGTCCATATCTAAAATGTCAACAAATTCAAAAAAATTTAATATTTAGTTCTCAAATTGTTCAAATCTAACAATTTATTTGGACGGTAGTAAAACTAATTGAATAATTTTGTTAACTGTACTTGACCGTTCAAAATTCGTATTAATGTGTTGTGTTTGATTGCTTTAAATAAATTCACAGATTTTTTTTTTCTTTTTTAGTTTTATTTTGGACCCACCGGGGCTCTGCCCCTGGAATCTGCCAGTGCTTTGCCCCTGGACCCCATATTTATACTCCCATTATCTCCGCACTTGTAATAAAAAATAGTATGTGCAACTCGTGCGAGGTTGTCAATTCACAACTTCTCGCACTAGTTGCACAATATACTATTTTACCATACTAATTAAAATAATTATGTTAAATTTAATGAACCAAACGATTAAAAAAATTAATTGAAATTAAAAACAAAATAGTCCCCCTACGCCGCGCCGGGGGACTATTGTACATATGTCGACGATGGTGTCTATTTTACAAAATTTTGGAAGCTTATTAAGGAGGGCTTAGACTTTATCTCCATTTTTTTTGCCTTTGTAACGTACTTGTATTTTGATTTCTTCCTTTATTTAGCGGTCCCTCGACGGATCGACTTCAAGACCTCAAGACCCCCATACAAAAAAACGTCTGTCTATTTGTATGGGGAGGTTTTTTAAATTCTTTTTTTTTTCTGCTTTCTAAAATTACATATTTTCTATGTTATAGTTATAGTAAATTAACCTAATTAAACACACTAATTTCACTTGTTTCGGTTTTTATTAATAATTTTTGTATAATATCCATTTACCAGCACCAATAAAAGCTAAATATCTTGGAGACCACTGGTTTTATTTCGACCATATATAATTAAAAACCATCTCGACGAACCAAGCTTACGATTAAAAAAAACGTATTCCATTACCACGTGATGACGATAATAACCACGTGCAAAAGTTGGTATTTCTAAAGTCTATGTGTTATTTTGGTACATAGTCTACATATTGCTAAGTTTCATGAAAATCCGTTTAGTAGTTTTGGCGTGGTGGAGTAACAAACATCACAGAGAAAACTGTGTTCAAAAAATAGTATTTCTACAGCCTTTATGTTATTTTGGTACATAAGCTACAATATTGCTAAGTTTCATCAAAATTCATTTAGTAGTTTTGGCGTGAGTGAGAAACAAACATCACAGACAAAACCACTTAAAAAAGTTAATATTTCTATAGCCTATTTCTTATTCTGGTACAAAACCTACAATACTGCTAAGTTTCATCAAAATCCATAAAGTAGTTTTGACGTTATTAAGTAACAAATATCACAGACAAAACCACGTGCATAAGTTAGTATTTTTATAATTAACGTTTTATTTTGGTACATAAGCTACAATATTGCTAAATTTCATCAAAATCCATAAAGTAGTTTTGGCGTGATTAAGTAACAAACATCACAGACAAAACCACGTGCATAAGTTAGTATTTTTATAATTAACGTTTTATTTTGGTACATAAGCTACAATATTGCTAAATTTCATTAAAATCCATTTAGTAGTTTTGGCGTGATTAAGTAACAAACATCCATCCATCTAAACATTCAAACAATCGCACTTATATATTAGTCAGATATTATACATAATATTATTTTGTCAATAAAATCTTTAGTCTTAAAATTGGAAATGGCTGCAAAAAATATTCTTACAGCAACAGACGACAGACAAAGCTTCTTAGCATTTCATGGATTCGCTGTGCGGGTGCCGGCCCATCGCATTTTATGGCGAGGAGTGTAAACAGTGCCTGAGAATTACGACCCAGGTATAGGTTTAAGGGGCCCCTTTATTATGCGCATACACGCTCGCGTCCACTATCCACACTAATTTCCCTACCAAAAGAAATTTGGACGGAACCTACTGATGCCGCCCTTGATTTCACACAGTTCACGGGCGTTGACCTCAACGGTAACATTAGCTCCGTTTCAAAGTATTAATAAAAATAGTAATTATCAATGTTTTGTAGTGAATTTGTAATTATCGATTTAAAAACTGTCTCAACTATAAAGTATATTCATTTGTGAATTGATATATTGATGATAATAACAGTTAAGTGATTGTGAGTTTTTGTTACCACAAGTTCAACTAAACTTTTAAATAGTGGAGATTGTGTTATAAATTATGAAAGTCTATGCAGTAAGTTATTATTTTTAAAGTAGACATAGCTGCATTTATCTCAATAGTATTATTTGTGACTTTATTTACAAAAATTGTAAGTGCACGACCAGTAATTTTATTCAAACGGTGTAGTATCTACAAAACTGTACCCCATTGGCTGAGCTATTTACAGACCGTGGTTTGCATATAATACTTACAATTTTTGAGTACAATATTCTAACTGTTTTTGGTTCAGTGGTTAAGTGCAGCAGTTTCGCCATACAGTACCGGAGTTGCACGATCGAATCCCAGTTTAAATTCACATTTTTGTGATTGCATTAAAGTAGTCAATCAAATAGTCAACATAAAATTCGCATGTTGCAAATCTACTGCAGCTGGCGCTACTGGTATGGTAACTTGTTGGAAGTGTAAGAACAATTACCATATGCAGGTGCATTATAACAGATATAAAGAAACATTCATGTGACACTAAAAAGAACTGGATATGTTCCGATTGTTCGATAATAATAGCAGACAGGAACGTGTAGTTTTTACCAGTGTTCCAACTACTAGTACTCTTTTTTCGTCTCCGGAAAGATGTATTAATGTAACTTACGACCAAGTTCGAGAGATAGTTTCTACTGAATTTAACAAGTTACAGTCAGAATTTAAATGCACTATAACAAGCGCTATATCCGCAGAGTTAAAGCCTTTAAGAGATGCAATTGCAAGTTTTAAACAAAGCATTGGTTTTATAAATGATCAGTGTAACAGTTTATCGGAAAGGGTTGACTCCATTGAAAAAGATATGAAAGTGCTGATGTCAGCTAAGATTGAAATCGGTGAAATAAAGGAATCTATTAATTCTATCCAATCAAATAATAACAACCGTGAGCAATGGTCTAGACGCTCCAATGTAGAAATCTTTGGTATACCGGAAAAAAAAGGTGAAAATTTGCTTTAAATTTTAAATACTATTGCTCATAAGGTTGATTTTCCAATAAATACAGATAATGATATAGACTTCATCACGAGGGTGGCTTCAAAAGATAAAAACCAAGAAGATTAAGCCTACTGTTGTGCGATTCTTGGCTCGTTATCAAAAGGATGACTTCTTGCACAAGGCTAGAAAATATAAATTAAAGGCAGAAGATATAGGGTTTCATAAGATTACTAAAGACATATTTTTTAATGATCACCTTACTAGCATTAATAAGTCTCTTTTACATCAAGCTAAAGTCAGGGCAAAAGAATTTAATTATCAGTATACATGGGTTAAGAATTGTTCAATAATGGTACGTCGATGAGATACAAGTCCAGTTATTCATATTTGTAATATAAACGATTTTAACAGAATAAAGTAAGAAAGATGTTTTTATCTATTGTTAATATAAAGTTATTGATTGGTTTGTCATTTTTGCTATTTTTATTTTTAAGGCGTAGCCATAATTTTTTGTTAAAGTTTTGTAAGCTTAGGTTGCTTTTAAAGGGAAATATCCTTTCAATATTTATTCATTATCTTTATTTAATAGTTAAACGCAATTATTTATTATTCTGCTATTGTAACCAGATAACACACTCTTACATTATAGGGTTTAATAAAATATGTCACACTTTTTATATGATTATTAATGGCTTTAAATAATTTTTCGATATATTATCAAAACATTCGGGGTCTAAGAACGAAGACAAATATTTTTTTTTAGAAATTTTATGTCTGCTGACTATGACATCATATGTTTAAGCGAGACTTGGCTTCTACCTGGTATAAATGACAATGAGTTATTTGACTACCGCTACAACGTATTTAGATGTGATCGCGATTATATTTTGAGAGGAGATAGTATGGGAGGTGGAGTGCTCATAGCTTTGCGCCGAAATATTATTATTAATTCTTCAAGAAAAATTGTATTTTCTAATGCTGTTGGGGATATTCTAGAGGTGGTTATTTGCGCAGGCTTACGGCCATGTTCAAAAAACTTGCATTTGTTTTGTTGCTATTTTCCCCACTGTCAGCAACACTCTGACGCTCTGAATGAATTCTCTGAATCCGTTTCAGAAGTTTTTGTGCAGGAGCCTGATAACAACTTTTTGATTATTGGAGATCTCAATATCAGTAATGCGATATGGGATAATCCTAATAGTAGTGGTAGGGGTTTAAAAAACTTTAAGGAGAACAACATATTATTGCAATCAGTATATTGTTTTTTAAATTTTACAAATTTCTCACAATTCAACTTAATACCAATTTTAAATAATAAACAGCTTGATTTAGTAATTTGTGACATGAATTGTGTAGTTAGTCATTGCGCTAATCCTTTTGTAAAAGAAAATCCACATCACCCAGCACTAAGTATAAGCACATCCGTTGCCCATGTTGTTGCGCTTCGCATGCCACCTCGGGACATGCCTGTTTGCCGTACTGCTGATTATGACGCTATTAATCGCGAAATTGACCTATTTGACTGGGCGGATATTCTTGAAATTGATGAAATTGATGACGCCGTAAACAAATTTTACAATTTTATTAAAAGTATAATATTAAAACTAGTGCCAACTAGGAAATCTTTTGGTACGCGCTATCCACCATGGTTTTCCAAAGCTTTGGTGAAGATAAATAATGAAAAACTGAAATTTCACAAAAAATGGAAAATATATGAACGAGATAACGATTACGACCAATTTAGTTATTTACGCTGTCGACAAAGAAGATTTGAACTAATATGTTATGATTCATACATAACAAAAGCAGAAAATCACATGAAAAGGAATAGTAAGTTATTTTGGTAATTTGTCAAATCAAAAAGCACTTGTACGTCTAAACCTGATGTTATGTTCTTTAAAGATTCTCGATCTTCTGACGGATTAGATATTTGTAATTTTTTTAGTAACTATTTTCAATCTGCTTTTGAATCCAACCCTTATATTGGAACATTAACAAGTACTCTAAATGCTTCATCATTTCCGAGCAGCGTAAATATTAGTTCCGTTAACCTTTCGATTTTTACCATTGAAAGATACCTCAAAAACCTTGATCCTAACAAAGGGTGTGGCCCTGACGGAATTCCATCTTTTTTTTTAAAGTCCTGTCATAAGTCTCTTTCTAGACCATTATATATTTTATTTAATTTGTCTCTTCGAAATGGTAAACTACCAAAACTCTGGAAGCAATCGTTCATTGTACCCATTCATAAGTCTGGAGATAAATTCGACATTCAAAACTATAGACTCATCTTAAAATTAAATATTATAGCTAAGATATTTGAAAAAATTATATACGATAGCATATATCCTACCTTAAGATCTACGATAATAGAACAGCAGCATGGTTTTACTACTGGACGGTCAACTGAGTCTAATCTGTGCGAATTTACACAAAGAGTTGCTGTAGAAATGTGGACAGGTTGATGTTGTGTATACGGACTTCTCAAAAGCATTTGACAAAATTAATCACACTTTGTTAATTCAAAAACTTATATCTTGTGGTATACATGGAGATCTTCTGAGATGGCTCATCTCGTATTTGAGAGATCGTACTCAGGCCGTAACAGTTCGAGGTTTTTGTTCGACTTTTGTATTGGTTGAGTCAGGAGTTCCACAAGGCTCTCATCTTGGACCTTTGCTGTTTAATCTTTTTGTAAATGATGTTATTAGTGTCATTGATAACTGTAAAATCCTGCTGTATGCAGATGATATAAAAATTTTTAAGTCTATAAAGTTCATTCAGGATTGTAATTTACTACAAGAAGACTTAGATAAGCTGGCCATTTATTGTCACCAAAATCGTCTGTATTTAAATGTTAAAAAATTTAATATAATAACCTTTACTAGAAAAACGAAATCCATTTTATACTATTATAAAATTAATAATGATAATTTGACAAGGATTAACGAGGTTAAAGATTTAGGTGTAATTTTAGACAGTAAGCTAACTTTTATTTCACATGTTAATTACATATCGTCGAAGGCTTATAGAATGTTAGGTTTTATTTTAAGGGTGAGTAAGGATTTTAAAAGAGCCTCGACTTTTATACTTTTATTTAATACTTTCGTGAGGTCACTACTTGAATATGCCTCTACGGTTTGGAATCCACTATATAAAGTTCATATTGATACAGTAGAGAAAATACAAAAAAATTAAAAAAATTCTATCTTATAAGTGTGGATTTTTAGGTTACAATTCAGACAGTATCATTCCTGAAACACTATTTTCTCGAAGGCAACTGAGGGACCTCATATTTTTGTATAAGATTATTAATAGTATTATTGATTGCAATTACCTTCTCGGTGAAGTGAAATTCAATTGTCCTAGATTAAGTTTCCGAAGCAATAAGTTATTTTTTATCCCTTTTAACAAATGTAAAGCCACAAATAATGTATTTATATCTCGAGCTTGTCGTGACTTTAATAACACTTATGACATCGACATTTTTAAAAGAAATTTTCGTTAATTATAACGTTTTTATTTATTATTTTTGCGATATGAGTGTGTTCTAATTTCTTGGTTTTTATTATTATTTTCTTATAAATTTTATTTTGTTTTTTCTTGCAACTTATGCTTTTATTGATAATTTGTTAATATTATTTTTATTTTTACTTTTTAAGTTCATGTTAAGTTTATTATTGTAACAGTGGAAACTTTAATGATATTATGTATTAACTATTAATTTTATTTTTAAGTGTGTAAATATTGTTTGTTTAATAAATAAATAAATAAATAAATAAATAAATGAATGAATGAATGAATGAATGAATGAATGAATGAATGAATGAATGAATGAATGAATGAATGAATGAATGAATGAATGAATGAATGAATGAATGAATGAATGAATGAATGAATGAATGAATGAATGAATGAATGAATGAATGAATGAATGAATGAATGAATGAATGAATGAATGAATGAATGAATGAATGAATGAATGAATGAATGAATGAATGAATAAATGAATAAATAAATAAATAAATAAATAAATAAATAAATAAATAAATAAATAAATAAATAAATAAATAAATAAATATATAAATAAATAAATAAATAAATAAATCAATCAATAAATCAATAAATAAAGATATAGGTACGTTCTAGAAACTAACCGGTGCTTGTTCTAGAAAGGCTAAGATCTTTAAGCAGGTTATAGAGAGATTTTGCTGTTATACCTCTCGTTCCCACCTACTACCGCATACAAACTAACTATAAATTTATTCCTGGCTTCGGTTTAGATTTTTTGAAGGAGCCTTTTTTTATTAATTCTACAGATCGTTTGGTGGTTGTTATACTCTTCCTCCCTCTTGCTACTGAAAGACTAACTGCTTCCCGTATGATTTCTAATACCTTATCGTGGCGACGCGAGTACTTACCTTTATCAAGAATATGTGTTTCGCGTTACCCTACTAATATGTGTTTCGCGTTTCCTACTGCCACCCCACAAATATTGCAAGGCCTTGGTTATCGATTTCTTTATCTAGGACCTAGATCGTAAGAGGTATATTTGCTATTCCGTCTATCCAGACACAGACTAAAGCATTTACTTGATTTTGTCCTAAATCCGCCCGTCCACATAGAGAAATCTGCAACTACATCTAAGAGTACCTGACATTGTTTTGGATTAAGTGTCAGTATCGCGAGATCATCTGCAAAAGCTAGTATGGATTTTGTGTATTTATTGTTAAACTGAAACCAATAACCACAATTTAAGATTTTTTAGCGTCAGTTTTAAGCAAGGTATTTTTATTAAATCCAATAAATAGTAACATCATTCGCGAGACAGGCATATACAACAAATTGTATGTTACTATACAAGCACTTCACATTATATTATAGGTAGCTATAGAATAATTGAAATAGATCAAATATTATTATTATATTAAACTAAAGCCTCAATAGTTCATTAGATATGTAAACCATATACTGGGGCTGTGACAGTTTACTAATGATTGAACACCATTTCTACTGAAATGATTCTACAAAAGTCACATAGACAGTGGTTTACAACTGACCATGTGTTTGTCGTGGTTTTTATTTCATGACAAGCTGTTTTTTTTTTTTATAATAGTGCAATAATTGCCATACAATAATGAAATAATAACTGACATGTATCAATATATAACCAACTGCACAATATTGTCTATTTTATTTTATAAGGTAATTTTTCTTGGCACATTCTTAGGTAGTGTATTTTTTTTAAACCTCTCTTGTTTTTACTTAAACGTCCTTTTAAATACTTTTAAAACAGAGTACTTAATGACCATTCTAACCATATATCAGACTTATAGATTTTCAATAAAAATAATCAGAATATGACCATGTAAACTTGAGGAATTCTGAGCTACACAATCGACGTTATTTTCATCATCAAATTGCAGGTCTGCTTTTATGAAAAAAAAAAATATATTCTATTTGAAATGTTAAATAATATGTATTAGATATTCAGTTAGCTATATGCATTAACAAAATTTTCAAAACTGAACATTCACAAAGTCATTTTTGAGACGGTTTGCACGGTTCCATACCTATAGTGCGCCTGCTGACCGTACCGCCGCAAACCCGATGTCCCTATATTTTAAATCTGTTATAATCTGTTATATCTTCGAAAAAAATCGTTTAAATTACATACTTTAAAGGACTATTGTTCCATATTAAAAGTAAAATGTATTTAATGTACTTAATTAGATAAGGATTTATGCTGTATTGCTCAAAATCGCTTCGTAAATAAGCCATTATTTCTCGTAAAAAGTAAAGGATAAAAATTGGCTATTGTGAGTTATCCTTACGAGGTAAATATATACCATCGCGGAATTTCTTGTAGAACTTTTTAAGGTATACAATACATAGTACATTATTTTGATCTATGTTGTAGAGTTCAGCCAGCGTTTGAAATGTAAGCGCGAAACAATGTGTTTGTTTAAGACTTCGAATCAAAATCTTGAAATTATCAGTGGTTTCCAAATATATTAAGCATATTATTATACATATTAACCTTCCTCTTGCATCACTCTATCTAGTAAAAGAAACTGCATTAAAATCTGTGGTGTAGTTTTAAAGATCTAAGCATGCATAAAGACATAGCGACAGACGCGGGTAGCGACTTTGCTTTATGTAATGATTATTATAGCTACCTCTGGCAGTTGTTCAAGAAATACATTTTTTTGGAATAAGAGAAGCAGGTATGGTTTCACAAGTTAATTCATAATTCGAATTTTATTCAGTTCATTGCGAAAGCAAAGAAAAGAGGGTCGTTCGTTTCCATTGTCAAGATTAGAAAATAAAAGAATGATTAAAAATGAAAAAAAAAATTAAGAGAGTTTTTTTACCTATTTTATTTTATTATATTTCTAGCCTATTTTTACTCATGAAATTACAGTAAAAGCATTTATAATACTGAGATCAATATGCTAGTTATCGTTTTTAAAACTTTTTGCTTTATTGTTATTAATTTTCTCCAAGTATAGAATATTTAGAAACATACGTTTTTAAATAATAAGAATCATATATGTTTTGTTAATGTTAAAATATTTAAGAATTTCTTTTTAAGCTTACAATGAATTAGAAGCAACTATTAATTGTCTTTTTTCATTAAGAAGAGGGTTTCGCGATTTGCTCTCATTGTATGTGTGATATATGTGAGTGATGGCTAGTTAATTCAATGCTATAATAATACCAAATTATCAACTTAACTGGTAATACATCTATGTATTTAATATAACCTTACATTAAATATATATGATATAACTATATACGAAATTGAACACCCTGGGCTGCAAAAACAGAGTTGTTCTAAGATGGGTCCCGGGCCACGAGGGCCATGTCGGCAACGAGATTGCTAACGAGCTGGCCCGTGCAGGAGCTGAGAGCAAAACATTCAGTCCAGAACCTATATGTGGTATTCCAAACAGCCTATCTGGCATGACCCTGAATAATCTCACTAGGTGTGAGGCTACAAAGCGATGGGAGGACATCCCTGGCCTCAAGCATTCCAAAGCCCTCATCAAACCCTACAATGCGAATGCAGCTAGGGAGCGCTTTGGGCTGAGCAGGAATAATCTACGTATCATAACTAGAAGCCTTACAAGGCACTGTTGCCTGAATAAGCACCTAGCGACCCTCAAATCAGCGGATGAAAAAGTGTGCAGGTACTGGCCACGAGGAGGCTGAAACCCCGATCCATCTGCTATACGAGTGCGGTCCATTGATGCGTAAACGCAGTGACACCCTGGGGAAACACATTCTGGAGCCAGTGGATGTCCGACACCCTATTTATAGGAATAACCAACATCAACTTTGTACTTCCACATTATATGATATGATTTGCACCTCAAACTACATATTATGTAGTTTTCCAATCTTTTATTTGTATTGTATAGCTATTATACAAGTACATACTTATTAATTATTTTTAGTGTCCCCATTTTAAGACTGATCATTTTACCTTTTCCGATTTCTTAAATTATTTTATAGAAATTCATTTCATTTTAGTGGTTACATAAACGATGTAAACGATGAACGATACAAATTTATTTATTTATAATGAATTGAAGATCTCTACAGAACAAAATATTAAATCAATACTCACCCTGAAACGGAAATATACTGTGATATCAAACATGTCTCCTCATATTTTACTCTGTAGTGAAACAAATACTAGTTTAATCAGGATTTGTTTGCAGCAACGCTTCGAAATGGCTCAAAAGGATTGTTATTGTCGGCAGACGATATTTTAAAGCTTACAGCTGATACCTGGGGACTTACTTTGGAAATTCTCCTATTTTGTCTGTGTTTTATTTTCGGTTATTTTTATTTTTTCTTTTACCAAATCGATTAGTCAATGTTAAATGAATACGAATGGTTTGTAATATTTTAAAACCAATATAAAAATCTTGCGTTAAAAGATAGAGATGTTTAAAAAAATCTGTATATATTATATTATTTGTTAGATTTTAAAAAGATCAACTGAACTAACGAGAAATATTTTTTTTGTGCATAATTTTTGACCTATCGCGAAAAAGTTTGTCCAATTAGAGAAATTAGATACATAATTTAGATTTGTAATAGGAGTAAAATAGGAGTTTACACTATTTAGACAAATGGATATCAACTTTGTTGACAATCGGAGGATGTTATTTCTTTATTAATGTAATAATTTTAAACTTCTCATATTATTAAGCTGTTGTCGATAACGTCGAATTTTGAAAGATTAATATAAGTATTGAAAAGCTGAGAGTTTTGTATTTTTTACTAGATTTCATTTATCATTTGTTGATTGTTAATATAAAAAAATATATGTAATGGTAATTATATGTGTATTACTTATATTTTAAACATCTCATGAAGAATAGGGTCTCACCATAACTTTATTCAACATCTTTATTATTACATTTTTGAATCGAGAAAGTATTTCGTCCAATTGTGTAATTTTGAATGCCCATTCAATACTGTAAAGTCATTTTTAAAGTAGATATTATAATTCTATAGTAATATATAGAAAAACATCTGTTTATTTAATTAATGTTTTATATACTTTGATAATATTAAAACTTTTTTTAATGATTCTTATATAGAAAATTTAAAATATATATACAGGGCTATTATTGATTAATTAGTCACCTCTTGTAGGCAGCCTCTCTAAATTAATCTCAACAACATTTTTTCTACGACTTTTTAAAAACCTTCATAAAAACAAAACAAAGAAATGTTTTCTTCCTCTTTTACTTATTACTCTGTATTTTGTAAGAAGTTCTTTGAAGTTCAGCGGCATGTTCAAATGCCCGTTCAAAGGCAACAAATAAATTTTGTATGGGAAAATTTAAATTTTAAAATATATGGATTTTTAAAAGTCGTAGAACAAAATTAAATAAATTAAATTAATATTGACCTTAGTGCGGAAAGTGTAGAGAGCCCGTGAGCGGCGTTCCAGGAACCATGGCTCGCCGCATAGACGAACGTCAGTAATAACAGAACTTTTTATAATTTTTAACCCCCGACTAAAAAAACGGTATTATAAGTTTGACCTGTCGATCTGTTTATCTGTTTATCTGTGTATCTGTCTGTGGCAAATTTCCGGCCAAAAGCGTGGACGGATTTGAATGCGGTTTTATTTAATCAAAAGCTATGGTTGTCGAGATGGTTCTTATACATGTTTGATTGAAATAAAAACAGTCGTTTTCAAGATATTGACGTTTTATTCGTGCGGGGGAGAGGTTCTTATGCAATAATTAGCTGTTTGCGGCCAAACGCGTGGACGGATTTGAATGCGGTTTTTTTAATCGAAAGCTTTGATCGTTGAAATGGTTCTTATCCATGTTTGATTGAAATAGAAATAGTCGTCTTCAAGATATTGACGTTTTATTCGTGCGGGGGAGAGGTTCTTTTGCAATAATTAGCTGTTCCCAGCTGTTTCACCAGCTATATAGGAAGAAAAGCCTTGTTATGAAGGCCAAAAGGTTTTTACACTTACTTACTCAGGTAAAGTACTTTATAAGGGATAGCTGTTGCCTGTGACTGTGTCCACGTAGACTGTAAAAATATATTTATATGGCTTATGATCGTAGTCATAAAGAATCATGGGCAACAGCTAGTGATAATATAAATTCCTTCATCATAGTGTTATAAGTGATTGTAAATCATTTAATAAAGGAAGAAATTAAAATGCAAGTAATTTAACAAGGCAAATAAAGAAATTACGATATCGAATCGTATAGTCTAAGTCCTCAATGATTAACTTTGTAATATATACACTATCAACGTACGTACAACGTTTTTTTCTATTTCTTTTATTTTATAAGTTTGATTGAAGCATTTATTTATTTTTTTTAACTTATTTTTTTTAATAATTTTGTTATAAATAGTCCAAGTTTTGACTTTTAGTATGTTACTATTGTTGATTTTGCATAAAACCAATGATCTCAATACAAAGGCTGTAAAATAAGAAGTTTTTTGCAAAATTAATTGTTTAAATAAAAGAAATAATTTAAATGAATACTTTACAATAAATATTATACATATTTTGTTTTAATAAACTCCTTCCCCCTTTAATAAATACCGTAGTCGAACTGACGAAGGTTCGTGATAAGCGTTGAAAAATAAGCTTACAAAACACGATCGTAATTTGTTCACTGAAAAAATGTTCAGTTTTTTTTATGGGCCAATGCCAACAAGGATTCTGTCATAAATTATAATAAATGGGTATGTATTTGTAAAGAAATTTGTATATACACATTTGATAATTTTATGAAAATTTGTACAACTCGTGTAAATCGTTAATAAGTATAGTGTAAGTATATAATATAAACCATCGTTTCGATTCCCGGAAGAGACAGGCATTTATGTGATGACCATAGATATCTTTGTGTTTCTGGGTTTGGTCGTTTATTAAATAAATTCTCAGTATTTATATATGTATTTCGATGTATTTGTATCGTTGTCTAACACCAAGCAAAGCAAATAATTTGCTTACTTAGGGGGTTAGATCAATGTGTGTAATTTGTCCCGATACTATTATTATTATATAAATAATAATAAAAGTATAATAAAACTCTATTATCAACAGAAATTCTTTATAAATAAAATATTTTTTTGTTACACTTGATAGAAAATTTGGATTAGAACTCTTATTAAGTATAATCAGTTAATTAAATCAGGTAACAAATTGTTCTCACATGTCGCGCCCTATATATATATATAGTATTAACATCAACTACCGTTCACGGTCGTAAAACTTGCGGAGGTTGTGCTAAAATTACTGCGAAAAATCCCAGGGAGGCTCCATCGTGCTGGTTGGCGACCAGTCGAGGAGGCCCGATGGCGATCCCTGGGGGGGTTCGGGCGTCCCTGCAGTCTCCAGACTAGCCTCCCAGTGGCAAGACATCACCAATTTCGACGTCGGGTTCGATATGTACCGCCTCGTTCAACTGCCATTTCCCATCCCTATTCACTTTTATATTTATTTTTTTATGAAAAAGTTTAAAAAAGGGAACAAGTTAAAGCAGCGGTTGCACTCCTCCTCATATAAAGTGCACCTTACTAATATCAGGGGTTTGCACTCAAATCTTTTAGCTGTCCACCACCACCTGGAGACAGAGCAGCCGCACTTGTTCTTTTTGACGGAGACGCAGATACAATGTCCTTTGAGCGCTGCATACTTGGATTATCCCGGTTACTCGTTAGAGCACAACTTTCGCTCACGGGCCGGAGTCAGTGTGTATGCGCGGAACGACCTCTGTATTCAGCGTCTCCGTCACCTTGAAGACCCCACTTTTTCTTCCCTATGGGTTTTAGTGGACACAGGAAACGAAAAAATCCTGTATTCTTGTGTCTACCGTTCGCACAGCGGTGACCAAGAGACAACTCGTTTATTTGAGTATCTCAGTGATCAAGGTCACGTCCCCCTTGGGAACCTCCGATCACTGTCTGGTGAAATCTGTATTTACATATTCCCCACCAGTTTTCGAACCAAATGGTGTTAGGCGAGTATGGAAATACAAGTCAGCAGATTGGGATGAGATGCGGCATTTTTTTGCATCTTATCCTTGGCGGCAGGTCTGCTTCTCTTCTTTGGATCCGTCGAGTTACGCAGAAGCTATAACTGATGTGGTGCATCAGGCAATGGAGTATTTTATTCCTTTTGCTGACGTACCCATCGGTGGCAAAACTCTCCCATGGTTTAATGCCGAATGTCGTCATGCACATGACCGAAAACATTCGGCATACCTTATTTGGGCTGATGCTCGAAGCCGCAAAACTCCGGATGTAAGTATAAAGAAGAGAGTCTTTAACCAAGCTGCCAAGTCCTACAAAAAGGCATTGCGGAAGGCTCGTCTCGATCGAATCGCTAAGAATGGCGAAAAGCTCTCTGCCAGACCAACTGGCAGTCGAGCTTTCTGGTCTCTTGCGAAAGCGATCGAGTCGAATTTCTGCCAACCCTCACTGCCTGCTCTGCTGAAGCCGGATGGTTTGGTTCCCTGGCCCACACAGCAACAGAGAAAGCAAATGTATTTGCTTCTCTGTTTGCTGATAATTCGCATCTAGACACTGGCAATGCTTCTCCAGCACATCTTCCTCACTGCGGTATTTCGATGCCTGAAATCCGCATCACTAACAAAGAGGTATGGAGAACATTGTGTCGTTTAGATGTGAATAAAGCTAGTGGTCCTGATGGTATACCAGCCATTCTGCTCAAGACATGCGCAGCTGAGTTGTCTCCTGTACTGACACGGCTGTATCGTCTCTCTTTCATGACTGGAATAGTGCCGAAATCCTGGAAGCTTGCTAATGTGCAACCCGTGCCCAAAAAAGGCAGCCGTGCCGACCCTGTCAATTACAGACCGATTTCAATCACCTCCATACTCTGCAAGATTATGGAGCGTGTATTGAACTCGCGCCTACTAGCATACCTAGAAGGTAACGATCTCCTCAGTGACCGACAATACGGGTTTCGCCGTAATAGGTCTACTGGGGACCTCCTAGTGTATGCTACACACATTTTAGGCGAGGCCATCGAAAAGAACGGAGAAGTGGTCGCCGTCTCTCTGGACGTTTCGAGGGCATTTGACAGGGTCTGGCATGCGAGCCTTATAAGCAAGCTTTCAGCGTACGGTAAATCTCCTGGTCTGATCGGCTGGGTAACGGACTTTTTGAGCCAGAGATCTCTCCGAGTAGTTGTCGACGGGTGTTCCTCGGAACCCTTGACAATAAATGCCAAGGTGCCTCAGGGGTCCGTTCTTTCTGCAACTCTGATTCTGCTGCACATTAATGATCTGTTAAAGCCCGGTATCTATGGGTATGCAGACGACAGCACAGTTGTAGAAAGATATCTGCCGAGTACTCGGGCTAGTCGAGATCAAATACAGTCTGAAAGAGAAGCCATGGTGCAACGTTTGAATGACAAACTTCAGGCAGTCTCCGCATGGAGCAATGCCAATCTTGTCAAATTCAACGCCACCAAAACGCAGACGTGTCTGTTCACCGCCAAAAAGAGCCCTTTCACCTTGGCTCCTACTTTCCAGAATGTATCCTTGGAATACAGTGACCGGCTTCAGTTGTTAGGTTTAGAGATTTCCTCGAACCTCAACTTTGGTCCGTTCATTGAGTCCAGAGCAAGAGCAGCAGCAGCAAAGCTTGCCGTTCTTGCGAAGGTTGGGCAGTACTTTACACCGGGACAGCTTCTTGTTCTATACAAAGCACAGATTCGGTCGTGTGTAGAGTACTGTGGTCACATATTTGCTGGTGCCGCAAAGTCTCATCTTGCGGTTCTGGACTCAATTGAGAGGCGAGCAAAGAGGCTTATCGGCGATCCCGAATTGGTCGAAGCCGACCTCCAAAGCCTTGAACACAGGCGTAAAATTGCTAGCCTCTCAGTATTCTATAGGATACATTTTGGTGAGTGTGCTCAGGAACTACACGACTTAGTTCCCCCGTCCCCCTTCCATCACCGGACGTCCCGACGCACGGCAGGTATCCATCCTTTTGTTGTGGACATTCCACCTGTCCGAACAAAGCGCTTTGCTTCCTCATTTTTAGTGCGTACAGCGAAGGACTGGAACAATTTGCCTGCGTCGGTATTTCCGGCCAAATATAATGTGGGTGTCTTCAAGAGAAGAGTGAATAGGTTGCTAGGGCAATGCGACTTACCATCTAAGACTACATTCCACTTACCATCAGGTGGAATGTAGTCAAGCATTGCCCTAGATCGTATAAAAAATATATATATATATATATATATATATATATATTATTCCATAGTCTTACTGCAAGAGCCGTAAATGACTTGGAATTGCAGTGGGAGTTGCAGGTATCGAATAGATAATAAAGCGAATCTTGCAATTTAGGAAAGTTTTAACCATCTTCACCTCACTTCTAATTAACTGTGTCCAATAAAGCTTTTTGGTTGTGTTAAACAAACAAACAAAATCGAAGTGCCCTTTTCGTCCAATTTATTAATGTATTAATTTACACCACAATACCGTATGTTCCTCACGTAGAAACACAGAAATAAATATAACTAAAATAAAAGCTTATTAGCGTTTTTTTTAGGAAAACAGCCTGAGACTTATCACATCTCAGAAGTTAATCGTTTAAGTCACGACCTCATTTGAACCTTTATGAGAACCTAACCTCATTTTCTTAATACGTTCTAATAATCTATTAAAGAAATTGCTATGATTTTTTTATTTGTAGCTAATTGTTTTTTATTATTTACAATAAAAAAAATTGAAACACAGTGGTTCATATGTTAATATTTAAAAACATTAATATCTTATAAATAAAAAAAACCTTTTTATATTATGAAAAGACATGACCTGTTTCGCTTGTACAAAGTCCAATAAATACCTCTAACACAAGTGAACAAACAACGCCTTGGATCAATAGCACCCGTATAATGTACTGTTAAGGTTAATTGACATGTGAGAACAATTTGTTACCTGATTTAATTAACTGATTATTCTTAATAAGAGTTCTAATCCAAATTTTCTATCAATTGTAACAAAAAAATATTTTATTTATAAAGAATTTCTGTTGATAATAGAGTTTTATTATACTTTTATTATTATTTATATAATAATAATAGTATCGGGACAAATTACACACATTGATCTAACCCCCTAAGTAAGCAAATTATTTGCTTTGCTTGGTGTTAGACAACGATACAAATACATCGAAATACATATATAAATACTGAGAATTTATTTAATAAACGACCAAACCCAGAAACACAAAGACATCTATGCTCATCACATAAATCCCTTTCTCTGCCGGGAATCGAATCGATGGTTTATATTATATACTTACACTATACTTATTAACGATTTACACGATTTGTACAAATTTTCATAAAATTATCAAATGTGTATATACAAATTTCTTTACAAATACATACCCATTTATTATAATTTATGACAGAATCCTTGTTGGCATTGGCCCATAAAAAAAACTGAAATTTTTTTCAGTTAAAGAAAAACCACCGTAATAATATAATCCATTAATTTACAATCATTCATTAATAAAAGACTTGATGGGTTACTGCGTTTTTTTATTATATTATTTTCTCAAAAACATAAATGATTAGACCATTTTCCTTAGTGAAGTGCTCTTATACTAAATGCCACGCATGTCACCCCTATGTATTTCCGAGATAAAAACTTGTTATTTTAACTTCTTTGGTACATAAACACTGATAATATTAATTATATCATAAGTATTGTTAAATTTTACATTGAGTACGTGTATAGCGATTTTGATTCTCTAATATGCATGGTCCTCCTGCTTGTCATTACTGGAGAATCACAGTCAAACACTTGTTCTTTATAAAACTTTCAAAAATGAAAATGTTGATTATTGGTATAAATAAATTTTGTACTTCACCATAAATCCGGGATTGCAATAAAGACGAGCTCCTTAAACTCAGCTGGTCAGGAAGCAGGATACAGGACCAACAGGTCGACGCTCCGAAGATTCACGTCTACCCCCGCATACCAATTATAAATTTACCCGTATCTTCTAGGGTACAAACTAAAAACCTCCTGTAATGATTAAATTACAGGTTAAACTACATAATAACACTAATCTCACATTGATCTATTCAAATATTAATAATTTATAATACCTTATGGAGGAAAAAGGCCTCGCAAGCAATAATATTAGCCTATGTCGACTCACAGGGTCGAATCAGGACAAATACTAAAATATTACCACGTAATAACATTAAATAAAGTCTCAAAACCTATAAAACCTCTCCTAATATAGAGTAAAGATTCAAATTACTTACGAAATATTGTTCCAACAAACTTTGAAACTGCCCGGGAAGTGCCAGCAATAAGAATTATAATTATTCCATATTAATATATTAGCCCTGCAATTAAACACACTAATGAATTTAAGAAACAACGCTTCAAATGCGTTAACAAGATCACAAATAACTAAAACACTCACCGAAGGCTAATAAGATATTCAATACGGAAGTGCTTCCGAAAGAAAAGACTCTAAAGGTCACGGCATTGAATTTTATAATCAAAATATGCATAATAAGCAAACAATGTGGCTATGCGCACGCCGCGTTACACGAAATGTGGGTAAAATTGATATTATTCGGAAGAAGACCAATATTTAAATAATTTAAGAACAATTCACTAATATTCTAAAGAAAGAAACAAATGTAATAAATTGATAACAAATTGTTATACTAATAAATATAACAATAAAACAACGTTGGCTGCTATTAAACTTCTGAAACAATATGACAGCTACTTTTAAATAAATATCTAGCGATATGCTAACCTTAATAATTATTAAATAAATGAAATTTAGAATAGTAATTATTAATAAAATGTTTATATTTTTAATAACATTTTGGGGACTATAAAGTTAGCTTAAGCTGGCAACATTCAATATTTTAAACAAAAAGAAATGTCACAGACTAATTAAGAAATTGTAATTAGCTGTCAACAGATAAATAATTTACCTTGTCTACGAATTTGACAGATAATAAGAAATCGATAATATTAAAATTATAAATATTTAATTATCTACAGAAATGAAATTTCTATGTAACAATACTTATAATTGCAATCCAATATGTTTCTTATAAAGTTAAAAAAACTTTGTTAACCAACTGAGTACAGTGTGTTATAATATAAGCCCAAACAAAGATACAATGAATTTCATATATCTGGATGTTCGAGTACCAATCTGTAGCAACCGGTGTGAAGTGAATTTATATTCAACAAAACTTCTTTTAAAACGTTTTCTTTTAAACTTTCTCGTATATGTAAACAAACGGCAAAGCCACGAGCGCGTGTTGTCTACTACAACGTATGCTTGCTATCTATTTTCATATATTTCAACCAAACACAAATACAAGAGTGGTGAGATCTGATGTGGTTGACTCTATGCCAAAAGCTGTGTAATTAAATTTGCATATACATTACATCATGCATTTAAAATGTTATCAGAATAATAACACACAGTTGCAATGTCTACAAATGTATAATAATGTAGGTATATGATATAATGTTAAGTAAATTAATTCTATAAATCTCCCTTCACAAACCTTGACGTATGCCTAAAAGTCAAACTCCATTTTAGAAATTTCAATCCACCTTATAATAACGACTATTGTCTTAACTGAATTGAGGTTATAAGATATTATAAGCCTCAGTCTTAAAAATAATATTTTGATAACACGAATTACTTTTGAAAAAATTCAATTTCTTTAAATATTAATTTTATTTGTTGTTGATGGTCTTATGACCTTAGAGAAAATAACTATATTTTTAAATATATATAAATAAAATGATATATAATAGGATATTTGTCAATAAATATTTATAACTTAATGTCAGTATGAATCTTATTACGATATATGGTTACTGAGACCCAATATTTTAAAAGAAATCTGATAGAGGCAACCGTTCCTAAAAAAATATGTCGTTCTTTCGTGAACCAGGTTCCTTTTTAGAGATGGGATGATACGATAGAGAGGGTAAAAGATTTAAACGGACTAAGGGTCACATGACATAATAAAACGAGTTTTTCTTTTTGAAACAAAAATGTTGTAGCTTTCTTAAGATCGCTTACACTGATTGATTCGCAAAAATAATACTGTTTTACCTCGTACGTAAGTATGTACTCGTATATTGTTTTTACTCAAGAATATTATTGTTGCGTAACAATCACTGTAAGCGTAAGGAAAAGTAATCTATTTGTAATATTCTATTAATCATAAATTTGAAGATTGTTGTGGTACAAATTTTTTTTATTCTCTTCCTTAAATGTTTTGTTTTAAATGTAAATAAGTTTGAATAAGTTGAATTGTACAATAACTTGTTTTACATTTAATAAAGATCATCAATATTATCAACATTGATAATGATTTCTTTCCTTGGAACCATAGCAAGGATTTGTTAAATATTGTATCTGTCTGAAAATCGTCTTAATACTTCAGATTATGACAAATATCTAGTACAATTAAATACATACAATCATAAATTTCACAAACAACAATGAAAGTTTACTAGTTTTAGTGTACTAGGTGTTGTAGTGCACAATAATTACTATTTTACTGTTTAAAGAACTTAAAGAGTTTAGTCGTTACCATACTTTTTAATGTATTTAGAAAAACCTTGATAGGGTAGGAAAAGTTTATCAACATAAATCCAATTATGTAAAGTGGGAAATGTGTGCATTTTGTTGCATTTAAATTGTTTGTAACTTTGTGGGAAGGTAGTTGGATGAACGTTTTACATTATTAAAAAGAGCATAAACAACATAATAAATTAATTTAATTTTAAATAGTTACACATATCAAACGCGAATTCATTATTAGAGAACAAATACAATAAATGTTTTCGAGCTTAACAAGTTACTCGTAACAAGGCAGATTGGATCTGGGGTCTAAACATAAATTGTTTTAGATATAAATATTTGAACCGACTACTTTGATATTCCTATATAATAAGTATTTACCTTTTAAGTACCTAAACCAAAACCATCATATGTTTTATTTTTAATACGTGGCAAATATATATATATTTTTCTAAACGAACAAATTACGATCGTGTTTTGTAAGCTTATTTTTCAACGATTATCACGAACCTTCGTCAGTTCGACTACGGTATTTATTAAAGGGGGATTAAGGAGTTTATTAAAACAAAATATGTATAATATTTATTGCAAAGTAATCATTTAAATTATTTCATTTATTTAAACAATTAATTTTGCAAAAAACTTCTTATTTTACAGCCTTTGTATTGAGATCATTGGTTTTATGCAAAATCAACAATAGTAACATACTAAAAGTCGGAACTTGGACTATTTATAACAAAATTATTAAAAAAAAATAGTTAAACATCAAAAATAAATGCTTCAATCAAACTTATAAAATAAAAGAAATAGAAAAAAACGTTGTACGTACGTTGATAGTGTATATATTACAAAGTTAATCATTGAGGACTTAGACTATACGATTCGATATCGTAATTTCTTTATTTGCCTTGCTAAATTACTTGCATTTTAATTTCTTCCTTTATTAAATGATTTACAATCACTTATAACACTATGATGAAGGGATTTATATTATCACTAGCTGTTGCCCGCGATTCTTTATGACTACGATCATAAGCCACATAAATATATTATTACAGTCTACGTGGACACAGTCACAGGCAAAATTAAAGTCCCTAATAAAGTACTTTATAAAACTAAACTAATAAAACGTCAACATCTTGAAGACGACTTTTTCTATTCCAATCAAACATGGATAAAAACCATTTCGACGAGCAAAGCTTTCGATTAAAAAAAACCGCATTCAAATCCGTCCACGCGTTTAGCCGCAAACAGCTAATTATTGCATAAGAACCTCTCCCCCACACGAATAAAACGTCAATATCTCGAAGACGACTATTTCTTTTTCAATCAAACATAGATAAGAACCATTTCGACGAGCAAAGCTTTCGATTAAACAAAACCGCATTCAAATCCGTCCACGCGTTTGGCCGGATATTTGCCACAGACTGATACACAGATACACAGATCGACAGGTCAAACTTATAATACCCCTCTTTTTAGTCGGGGTTTAAAAATTATAAAAAGTTCTGTTATTACTAAAGTTCGTCTATGCGGCGAGCCATGGTTCTTGGAATGCCGCTCACGGGCTCCCTACTCTTTCCGCACTAAGGTCAACATTAATTTAATTTATTTAATTTTGTTCTACGACTTTTAAAAATTCATATATTATAAAAATTTAAATTTTCCCATACAAAATTTATTTGTTGCCTTTGAACGGGCATTTGAACATGCCCTGAACTTTAAAATACTTCTTACAAAATACAGAGTAATAGTAAGAGAAGAAGATCACATTTCTTTGTTTTGTTTTTATCAAGGTTTCTAAAAAGTCGTAGAACAAATGTTGTTGAGATTAATTTAGAGAGGCTGCCTATATATATTTTTAAAAAAGTTTAAATTTATCAAAGTATATAAAACATTAATTAAATAAACAGATGTTTTTCTATATATTACTATAGAATAATTATAATATAATTCAAAATTACACAACTGGACGAAATACTTTCTCGATTCGAAAATAAAGATGAAGAATAAAGTTATGGTGAGACCCTATTCTTCATGAGATGTTTAAAGTATAAGTAATACACATATAATTACCATTACATATATTTTTTTATATTAATAATTAATATTATATATATATTTTTTATATTAATAATTAATATTATATAAAATTGAAAATGAGGAGAAAAAAAGAGACCTTATAAAGAAACTTCGTATAGCCAAAGCCTTAGGCGATAATCAACTTAGTCACCAACTGTCTAGGGCATTGTGATCAATTCTTAAACTTATACAAGGCACAAAAATCAAATAACAAAAAATCGTGATAGCTTTGATCGAGCGAAACATGAAGTAGACTTTGATAAAAATCCTTTTAAATACTCAAAAAACATTTTCAAAGATCAAAAAGGTAAGCTTCTCTTGACCGACGAGCAAATTTTCGATCATTATAAAAGCACATACGAAGTGCCAGAAAACCAAAGACTATATGGGGATCCCAACGAACACAAACCTGAGACTCCTACTGAAGATTTTCAAGCCAATCCACCAACTTTGGAGGAAATTAATAAAATAATAAAAATGAAACCATCTATGTCAGCACCAGGTCCGGATGGTATCCCTTATATAGTTTACAAAAAATGTCCGTCGCTCCATAAACATCTTTTAAATATATTCGGTAAAATCTGGTCAAGAAAGCAAATACCGGTATCATTCGGAAAAGCCCTTTTTGTCTTCATTCCGAAAAACGAAAATGTCAATAATCCTAAGGATACTAGACCGGTAGCCCTAACAAATACAATTTCCAAAATATTTTTCACTTTTTTACAAACAAAAATGACGCAATTAGCAATAGGTTTTTCAGGCCTAATCACCAGAAAGGGTTTTTACCCGGAATTTCTGGATGCCTGGAACATAATACGTTAATGTCGGAAAGCCTTAAAGATGCTAGAACTAGCGAGAGACAAATTTCGGTTTGTTGGATAGACTTAGAGAACGCCTTTGGGTCGGTACGACATGAACTGATGATGTTCGCGCTTAAATGGTATAACTTTCCTACGGTAATTCGCGACATTATTGCATCATATCATTCAAAATTAAAATTCTCCATAATTTTTAATGAAAACCATTCAAAACCACTAAATTATAACGTTGGTTTATTTTAGGGTTGTTGTGTTTCTCCTATTATATTTAATATAGTTATTAACATTTTAATAGACAAATTAATTAAAAATGAAAAAAAATGGGGTTATCGGTTTAAGTTCAACAACAAATACACAGAATCCATACTAGCTTTTGCAGATGATCTCGCGATACTGACACGTAGTCCGAAACAATGTCAGGTACTTTTAAATTTAGTTGAGGATTTCTGTACGTGGACGGGCGGATTGAGGACAAAACCAAGTAAATGTTTTAGTCTGTGTCTGGGTAGACGGAATACCAAATATACCTCTTACGATCCAGGTCTTATAATAGGCGGTCAGCGCGTTAGTACGGTTACGGAAGCAGCTCCGTTTAAATTTTTAGGTAAAAAAATCGATTACCAAGGCCGTACTCCATCGTTGGATGTAATAGTTGATAGCTTTTTAAATGATCTCAAAAAGGTAGACAACAAACCAATAAGTAAGGTCAAAAAAGCTTGGATTTACGATATTTTTTAACATCACGTCTAAATTGGCCTTTCCTCGTTTATGATATTAATAAAACCCTTTTGTCAAAGTTAGATGCAAGGGTCACAAAGACATTGAAGACTCTTCAACCTTATTTAGAGACCGAAACAATTTTAGATTAAAATTAAAGAGACCATCGGAGCTCTACAAACATCAAAGAGTTACCAAAAGACATATCATCGGAAAATCTAAAGATGATACTGTAACTTCTCTCCCAAAAGACAAAGTTGCCTCAGAGCTCGAGTCACGACTTCAATTCCATAAAAAATGTATGATAGGTGCTCAAACGAATAAAGTAGGGCTAGGATCAAGTAGGAAAGTTTGAAGTAGGCTTTCCTACTAATCATCTTTATGATTCACAATGAGTCACCTGTTGAATACAGAATAGAATTTATCGTTTCAAAAACATGAAATTATTGTTGTTGAAGTCACCATAAGAATAAAATATTTATGTTTTATATAATTATTATAAAGAAACTCACAATTTGGGTCTATTTTTTTAAACAAACCCACAAAAACAAACGAATTAATCGAATACTTTGAATATCGTTCTACAACGTTACAACAATTTCAACTACAAATTGTAAACCGTCTGCAAACTTAAAGATCTGATAAGCAGAGTCGGTCGGTCGAAATCATTGGACGTGAGATCAATCACAACTCATTCAAATAATTTATAAGTTTATCGAGAATTACATAGCAAAACATTATAACGGTAGTGTAATTATGACGGTACTTAAATACACTTCTAACAAAAGAGCTTATTGTTTGTTGTAAGCGTACCATAACAAATGCTACATTATAAGTTCTACGACAACATAATGTCTTTTCTTTGTGTACCTAAATAGATCTATATAATGTGTTTATATTAGAAATAAGGTTGTAATTACTTATTTCTATGAAGGTAATTACTATTGTAATATTTGTAAAGCAAAAATAGCTAAACTTTAATTTAATTGTTAACAATTTAAAAAATATTTTATTAGAACTGGATCAATAAACAAAAAAAACCTTTTTTACCGAATTAAAAAATCCTTTTTTCAAATAAATCATCAATTGTATTTCTTTTTCATTGAAACGATCTTATAAAAAAAATAAAAATTTCATTTTTTATATTACTGATATTTTATGATTTTTACGCATTCGAGTAGGTTATACATACATTAAAAATCCTTAAATACATACATACATTAAAACCTTTATAACAAGATTTGAGAGACAGAGTAAATTTCTATAGTTTTACTTAAAATATTATAATGAACAAATTCGAGAACAAAATATTTTCGACTGTTTTAAAAACGTTATCTTGAAATTTTCATGTTTCTATTTAACAGGCTAACTGTGCTCAATAATTGTAGTATTTTAGACGGTTTTATGATTACTAAGCATAATGTTGCTCCGGACCGGCTGGATAGCAAGATTATAAAAAGTGATATTTATAATCTATTTCTATCTTTTCTTATCTGGTTATTTCTTATTTATTTTTATTTTAAAAACTTTATTGCACATAAAATTATTATAACAAGAAATTACAATAGGAATTTACAATGGAGATGTAGATACAGTAAGAAATTTTCGTGCAAAGGCGGTCTTTTCGCTTAAAAGTAATCTCTTACAGACAACTATTGATGAGTAATGAACATTTGCGAGGTCATGAGATAGTGCAAGCACACTACAACGAAAATAAGAAAATATACATAAGGGCACAATATAATTAAAAAACTAAGAGGTGTTAAGGGACACCCGGATGGAATGAAGTTCCTTTCGATTAATTATTGAAGAAATAGGGAATATGCATAAAATTTAAAATGGTCTCAAATACTTTTTTTTTAGGATATTTATTTATTTATTTATTGAAAAAAAAATACAAAAGAATCTTAACCTAATACATTAGTATTTAACGGTGTGACAAAAATCAACTTATTATAATCTTATTAAAAAATCAACTCATTATCATCTTATTATAATAAAAACATTTTTTTTTCTATTTACCATTGTTTTTGTATTTTCGCATCTGTTGGAATATAAAAAACACTTTGTCGGGTGTTTTTCTAATACTAATTTTAGCACTCCGATACTATACAATACTTGTAAGATGGTTTTTATCTTCTTCCATGACTTGTAAAGCAATTAAAACTTAAAATATGTATGAAGTAAATAAAAAGTTCATAGTAAACATTGTTCATTGACTGGACGTCTCCTTTGTCGTCACGCAGGGCGCGCACAAAATGCTGGCATTTGAACGGCTCAAATTTACTCAATGTTTTAATTTTTACTTTGAAAAAAATACTAGAATCTTTTCAAGCCTACTTATAGTTTTTTCTACTATATAGAGAGGTAAATGATTAATTTACGTTAAAAAAAACATGACTATTACCTATTGTAATAAAAAAATATAAAATTATTAATATAAGCTAATATGCTAATGAATAATATTTGTATACTATTTTTGTATGATATTTCGCCGATAATTTGTAATAAATGTAAATAAAATTAATAACTTAATTAAAAAGTGTTAATCAATAAACCCATGTCTTATTGTCCCGCCACCTAGCGGTTTCACTTTGTACAGATATGTTTATATAACAGATGTAGTTATGTTTCCCTAAGGTATAAATAGATGGCGTTTTTACAAAACATTACTAGTATATTTGATCACATATTTGTATTATTATTTTCATTAAAACTGTCTTATTTGCAAATTGATTCTAAAAGAACAAACTCCAATATCAAATAAATAATAAAGAACTACTAAGCAATTCAATATTTTACAAAAAATAATAATGATAGAAATGAAAATATCTCGCTTCCGTACTATAAGAGAGAGAGAGAGATAGCAAAATATGTCATGCCAACTTTTAGTACGAATTTTTACCGTCTACCTCCCTTGCACAACGCGTGATAAGGAACTACGTTCCCATAATAATGACTATATATAATTACATACCAACATATAATAATATACTTACACACTTACGCACATACATATAAAATAAAATACATAACCTATATAATATAAGGTATACATATTTCTGATAAACATATATATTACATAGATAAATAATATTGCTTCAAACGATTTTTGACAATTGACAGTGATGAATTCTTATTGAGCGAATGAAGAGCAAAACGACGAGCGAAGCTCTGTTATCGGGTCGAATGCATTCTATGTCATCGCACTCCTGTGTAGATAATTATTGAAACAATTTGATTTAACAATTGCTTTAGTTTTGGTTAAACACTGCTAACTTTTATATACGCCTATGCTTGATGGATTCCCTTAATTTTTTACTGATGCAAGTGTAGGCGTATATCGAAGTAAGCCTATTTATCGAGATTGGTTTTCATAAAATATTAAAATTTTAGACTTACTTAGTGTATTATAAATACATATTAATTATATAACTTATTATGTTCTTACGGTTTTTGTTTATGTGGAGTATATATTAATTTTCTCTAAGCTGTTGATAATAATAACTAATACATACCACATTTTCGAAATCACTTGTATACATATGTATACCTCATTATTCTTATTATTATCATACAATGGAAAAAAACAAAAAAATATAAATTGATATTAACTATAAAAATATAAAATACTTATTAATGAAAGGTAGTTCAACGTAAATTTACTAGTAACATTTTGGATTGTCATATTTTCATTGGCGATAGAGTAAGTCATAAATTTTGGTTTACGAAGTCTGCACCCAGTGAACAACAATTAAATCAACATAGTATAAAATTCTTTACACTGTCACAATATATTACATATTATGTTACTATTTCCCTTTGCAAATGTTCAGAATATAATTACGATTTGTCTTTTGTTTAATTAAGATATTATACCATTGCTATGCCGAATAAAGAACTTTAGATTCTCCTTTTACGCAAATATATTGGAAATTTATCGATTTAGGTCAGGTATATATTATTAATTTAATTGTTTGCATCCAATAATCTGAACCTGCTCTTTACATAAATCGTGAAAATATACCATTTATATCATGTTAATTATAAAAACTTATTAAACATAAATTGGGCCTGGCAGCTATTAAAATATTATACAAACCCATGTTTGTTAAATAGCATCAATTTTGGAGGTGACATGGTGTAACTGGGCCATTGTCCAATGCTTGGCAACAAGCATTATATTTTTGAAAAACATGTAAGAACCAAGAACTTTGTTAGAGCATAGTTAGGAAAGGTAATCAATCTTACCATAAAAACATTGTTTGCATATATAACCTTATGAAAAGCAAAGAACAGATTCTTTTATAGCTTTTCTACTAACAAACAAAATGACTCTTAAAATGTTAACCTATTAATTTTTTTTCTTCCGATTTTTCCTTTCCAATTAAATGCGAAACAAACAGAAATTTTAAAGTTTTTGTTTATATCAAAATAAAGCAAGAATATTTAGCACTTTTTTTAAATTATTATTATTTTTATTAAAATATTAGGTCCTTACATATAATATTGGCGTTTTTTGTACTGGCCGATTTAATCACAAATTCAAAGGCTTACAGCTATTTTACACATATATTTTTGTTTTTTTGACCGTCATTCGTTTTTGTTTTTTTTTCTATTTCTTCTGTTTGGGTTACTCAGTTTACAAAATGAAAAACTTAAAATATCGCATTGTTTACGAATACGAGTTCTACCGTGGCACTACTGCCGCGAAAACGACTCTAAGGGTTAATGATGTGTATGGCGTTCGTGTAGCAAAGAAATCACAGTTCGGTTTTGGTTACAACTTTTTCGTACTGGAAAGTTAGACCTGCAGATCAAACCCCGTAGATGACCGGAGACCCAAGTTGATAATGAAGAATTGAAGGATATTGTGGATGCGGATACATCCCAAACCACGTCCTAGTAAGCTACAGTCTGCGGTGTTTGTGATAAAGCTATTTTAATCCACTTAAAGCAAATCGAAAGATTAAAACGCTTGAAAGGTACCTTGAAGGGTACCTCATGAATTGATAGAAGCAAACCGGTAAACGCGCCTCGACTGTTGCGTTACATTACTGAACCGACACAATAATGAAGGAATTTTAAATCGAATCATTACCTGTAATGAAAAATGAATTTTCCACGATAATTGGAAGCGTTGGATCCTGGTGAGCCAGACAAATTGTGCCCCAGACGAAAATTTACCGAAAAAAAAATTGTTGTAAGCGTTTGGTGGGCTAGTGCCGCTATTGTTCATTACAGTTTTTTCAAATCTAGCCAGACTATTACGGCAGATGTTTATTGTCATCAATTGCAAACGATGATTGAAAAGCTATGTGTTAAACAACCTAAGCTGGTCGATCAATTCACACCACTGCTGCTTCACGATAACGCTAGACCACACACAGCACAACAGACGCTATGGCTATCAAATTGGAAGACCTTTAATTAAAGTGTCTAAAACATCCACCGTAATCTCCAGACCTTGTTCCAACAGATTACATTTTTTTTTGTGGTTTTCCCTGTTCCATACCCGTATAACCACCATCTGATGTTAACTGCCCACCACGATACATGCGGATAGCAAACGTCGCCGTCCATTCTATATTTATTTATTTATTTATTTATTTAAAGCATAAAGAAACGTAACAAATACATCTTAAAAAAATACAGCAATTTTGAAGCAGAAATTACAGAAGTAAAGATGCAGCCTAAAAGACGTTTCACAAAGAACAAAGAAGATATATTAAACACGGTAGTAAACACACAAGAATAATAACAACATAAAAGTATATAAATCATAAAAAGACCAGAGAATTTAAATTACAATTATTAAAAAATTAAATATTAGAGTTACATTCTATCATTCTTTTTACAATCTTGTGTTTTAAGGAAGCTGAGGAGCACGAAAACAAATCAACCTCATCAAAGGAATCTAGTGATTCGCACATTCTTTGAAGGGGCGAACGAAACCCGATATTAGTCCTGGGAGTGTTAAGAGCGAATGTTTTATTAATCCAAAGAGGCCTGGAGGGTACATTGAAATTAACAAGCTGGAGGAGTTCAGAACATGAAAACTCGCTCACGCAAATTTTTCTAAGATTGAGGCAGTCTAAAAGACATCGCCGTTGAGTCAAAGTTAATAAGCCATAATCTTTAATATATTCACTATAGTGACCGACACGCCCCTTAGTACGAAGAGCCAGTACACGCGAAAACCTTTTCTGAACAGCCTCAATCCTACGCTCATATGTACGATAAAATGGGTTCCAGATAGGACTGGCGTACTCGAGTTGTGACTGCACGAGTGCTTTATACAAATAGATATATGTACTCTCATCATTAAAAAGTTTAGTGACCCTCGTAATGAATCCAAGCATGCGATAAGCATTATTTATAATGTGGTCTATGTGTTTATCGAGAATAAGTTTGGAGTCAAGATAAACCCCAAGATCTCTGATGCTGGAAACGCTTTCAAGAAGATGCTCACCCAATCTTAACTTTGATTGTACAATATTAATTTTCCTAGTAAAAACTACATGCTTACATTTATCGTGAGCTAAAAAAAGTCTATTACGTATGCAATATTCGTTTAGTCTGTTAAGATCTTCTTGGATTTCAGCCACGTCAGACAAAGATAATACTTTCTTATATAACTTAAGATCGTCAGCATACAACAGATATTTACAGTGAACAAAACAGTTATCAATGTCATTAATATATAACGAAAACAGCAAGGGCCCAAGAACGGAGCCTTGAGGTACCCCGGAAGTTACAGCTACCCTAGAAGAAGTATACCCGTTTATGACAACACACTGTGTACGATCGCAAAGATAGGCTGTAAACCACCGCAGCAGGTTGCCCTTTATACCGTTAAAAAATATTTTTTTAACAGTATTAGGTGATCCACTTTGTCAAAAGCCTTCCGGAAATCGGTGTATATTGTATCAATTTGAAATTTTTTATCCAAACCATTAAAGATGTAGTCTGTAAAGACAAGAAGATTTGTGACTGTCGATTTCCCATTAATAAAGCCATGTTGTTGATCCACGATAACGTGTTTTAGACAGGAAAAGATGTGGCGGTGCACTAGCCTTTCTAGTACTCTAGGTATTGTAGAAAGAATAGAAATAGGACGATAATTTTCTACATCACATCTTGTCCCCGACTTAAATATGGGAGTGATGTGAGCTAGTTTCCAACAAATAGGAAAATGACCATCAGAAAGGCACTTATTGAAAATAATTTCCAATGGAATGCAAAGGGAGTGGCTAGTTTGCTTCAGGAATAGGGGGTTGATATTATCAGGACCAGGCCCTTTAGTTACGTCCAGCCTTTGCAGTTCTAAGGAGATTTCAGCTTTTGAAAGATAAATTTGATTGATGTGTGCATGTAAATCATTAATAGCATTGGTGTCATTGATCACGGAAGAGTAAGCACTATGAGAACCGCTTGGTGGTTCGAAAACTGACTGGAAGTATTTGGACAACATTTCAACAATGATTTCAGGATCATCAGATACAGTGTTATTTAACTTCATCGTCTTAGGATATCCAGAATTATTCGATTTCAAAGTTGAAGTGTATTTCCAAAAGTGTTTTATATTGGTCTTCAATGATTTTTCTATTCCAGCAATATATCGATCATAACATAGCCTCATAAGTCTTTTAACCCGGGCCCTCAGAAGAGAAAATTCTTGATAGTCGCGGGGATTCTTGTATGTTTTCCAATGGTCCCAAAGTTTACGTTTTCGATTAAGAGCTCGTACCAGGCCATTACTGAACCATGTAGGAAATTTACGTGACTTTATTGTCATAAGCGGAACATGTGTAGCTATAATTTCATTGACGTTTGTATAAAAAACATTAACGGCTTCATCGCACGTAAGAGGGGTTAATAGTTTCGACCAGTCAAGTCGGTTGATAATATCGTTTATTATGGCGTAGTCAGCTTTAAAAAAGTTTCTTTTATGACGGGTGTTAACAGTCATAAAGTTGGAGGTCTTGATTTCACAAAGTATATCAAGAGCTGGATGATGGGGAACAATGTTAAGCAAAGGATCGTCTGATATTTCAACGCAATTACTTAATGTGGACAGTATTAGATCTAGAAGCCTTAAATGGTCGTTATACACACAATTTGTCTGTTTTAAATTCATAAAGGACATTGTATGTAAGAGTAACTTAGATTGCTCCGTGCGCGCAGACTCCAATAGGCTAGTGGAGCTGGATGACCATTTAAGGTAAGGGAGGTTGAAATCTCCAATTATTAAGTAATTAAGAAAACGCCCGTCGGTGTATATATCCTGAAGTTTATGGAAAAAATTACTATACGCAGTAGAAGGGCTAACAGGAGGAAAGTAGCACGCGTTTAACAAAAGATCTGAATGAGATGGAAAGTGAATATAAATTTCCTCCAAGTCCGGTGCTTCCAGTTCAGTCATTCTGACGGCTTTGATTTTACTATTAACCATGACCAATACGCCACCACCCCCTTTTTTACCTGCAACTAAGAGATTTCTGTCGCGTCGAAATATAGCGTATCCATCTAAATTAATTTCCCTGTCAAAAATCGAGTCCAATAGCCAGGTCTCCACTAGCACAATAATATCGTAATTACTAGAGCCTAGATTAAGTTTTAGTTTTTCGAGTTTGCTCCTAATCCCTCCACAGTTTTGGTAATAAACAGAAAAAGTTTTTGTATTAACCATGATCCAGAATGAGGATTATGCAAATGACAATGAGTTGGTTATCGTGCTCCTCAGAAGAGTAAACGTATGGACTTATAGTACATAAACAAAAAAATACTACATAAGGTACGGCAATGTATATAACAAAAGGAAAAATTAAAGAATATGATAAAAGGGAACATTGTACAAAACAGAACTTATAAATTGCAAAAATAGAGAAATACAGGTAAGTAACGGTATCTGAAATATATGTAACGCAATCTAGTCACGCTATTTTTGAAAAATCCTTCTCTGACCTCAGTTGTATAATCTTAGATTGTTCACATTTCCTAATAAAAATGCAGCCGTTTTTCACCCACGTGAATCTGTAGCCCTTTTCGTTTGCAAGTTGGCGGGCTTTACTGAAGAGGATTTTATTTTTTAAAGTAAGGTGCTCATTCACAAAAAAACGGCGACCATTGGAGGAAGAGGACTTCTCAGATGTACCAAACAATTGATCCGTGGATAACGAGCGACGCGCACGCGCTGCAGCAATCAAATTGTCTCGCTGACGACGAGTTGTTAGGTGCAAAATTATATTTTTAGGGCGGTCTGTAACTGTACCAGGAGCAATGCGATGGACATGCTTAATATCGCTATCGTTCAGTTCAACATTTAACATTTTGCTAATTAACATACAAATTTGGACCAGATTTTCCCCTTTCTTTTCTGGTATATTTTGAATTTCAACGTTTGAACACCGATTGGTTTGGTCTATATCATCAAGCTTGTTGTTTAATGTTTCGAGGTTCGCACGAAGTACAACATTCTCCTCCATCAAGTTCGTTGGCACAGAGGTGCAGTTAGCTGTTTGAACCTCCACTTGTAATAGTCTGTTTTCCCAGGCACTCATGCGAGCTTCAAGGGCATTCATATCGTTTCTAAGAGCAAGAGTAGCATCCGAAATGGCCGTACTCAGGTCTTCTCTCCATTGCTGTCTTAAGTCCGATAGCTTAGTGTCCATGTATTTAGTAAGGGCCTCCGTGTCAATATTTAAAGAAGCTGCCAAATTTGTTTTAGGTGACATGGGCAGTGTGGAAGACGCGGGAGCACTTTGCTTTTTACATTTACAATATGAGCATTTCCACTTCTTTTTGTTCATAGGGAGAATTTTTTTAAATTCTATCTCCGTGAGATCAGCGCAAAGGAAGTGCAGCACCGTAAGGCAACATGTGCATTTAATCGCTTCATTGTCATAAACGCTCTTAAAACATTTACCACAGTCCATATTGAATAAGTATTAAAATATTATTAATGTTAAGAGACAAAAAAAAAAATAATAATAATAAAAAATAAAAAAAAATCTATGATCAAGGGAGGTTTGAACTGGGTGCTATTTGTTATAAACACAACCTCTAGCGCCACTAGACCACAAGGTCTTTTCTTCAAACGGTTGAATCAATTGTATAGATCTTACAAGGTTGTGAAGATTTGTTAAAAAGGTGACTTATATTCGGTAAACTATTTGCAAGTCACATATACACTTTCAACACTACACTAAAAGAACACTCATATGAGTCCAAAACACAATCTTTACGCACTGTGACGAACAAATATACAGCACTGGTTTGAAAACGACAGCCGCGAAGCAGTATCTTAAAAGATATTTATAAACTTTGTTCGGCACTTGTTATATTGAATACCGATTTATAGGATGAATTTTCCTCTAGTATAACACAATAACTTCTTCGAAATTAATATTAAACAATTATTACTAATTATAATAGATTTATTACTGAATTGAATACTAAATAGGTTCCCGTAGTAAGGTATTAATAGAAATTTCAATCTCTGTTGAATTCAGAGTAAACTAAACACATGCAAGATAAACAGTCCTATTTTGTTTTCAAAAATATAAATGCAAAGTATTTTTAAGTTAAGTTTTTACTGAAAATAGTTTATCTATTGAGATATCTTATGGCGCTGGGTATTGACCTTTTAGGTACTTCTTACAAAATATAGAGTAATGAGTAAAAGGGGCAGTATTTTTTTTTTGTTTTGTTTTTGTTGGTTGTTTATCAAGATTTGTAAAAAGTCGTAGAACAAATGTTGTTGGGATGGAAGTAGGGAGCTACCTCCAAGAGGTGGCCAATTAATTACAAATAACCCTATGTAATATTTTCCACAAAATAAGTATAATAATGTGATTGATATTTATTTCATAACTAAATGAAATTTGTTCCTAGTGTATGTTCTGACTGTTCATAATGTTATGTTAACGGCTTAATTAGCATTCTTTATATCATTTTATAGGATAACTCGTACGTCATCGTGATTAAAATGTTATCTATACATATAATAAAATCGTCACTGAGCCATTCCTGTACATGGAATCAAAAAAAAAAAAACATCATAGGGGGGCTTTATAAGAGCAAGAGAACCCAAAACAGTGGTTTTTCAGTTTGTCTGTTTGTCTGTATGTCTGTATGTCTGTATGTTTGTGCACGCTAATCTCAGAAACGGCTTAACTAATTTGAATGCGCTTTTCAGGAATTTATTATCACAGTCTTTACTTAACATTTAGTGTTTATTTAATCTAAATCGGTTAAGAAATAAAAAAGTTATGACTATTTTTGTCAATGACGTAATACGTACCATCAAAATCTTATTCTATACATATAATAAATCTGTGGAGGAGTAGTATTTGTGCTTTAAAAATATTTAAAAAAATATACCAGGATGTAACAGTAATAACTAACAGAATCTATTTTCAGCATTTTTTAAATCTTTGTCTGTTTATGTCTTTGTCATTTAGTTGCGTACACAACACGAAAAAAAAATATCTTCAAAAATTCATACGGGGGACCTTTATATATAAGCAAGAGAACCCAAAACAATGTTTATTTCATTTTGTTCGTCTAAATGTTAGTGCACGCTAATCTCAGATACGGATTAGTCGATTTGGTTGCAGTTTTCGGGAATATACAGGGTTATTTGTAATTAGTTGACCACCTCTTGCAGCCAGCCTCTCTACATCAATCCCAACAACATTTGTTCTACGACTTTTTAAAATTAATAGTTTTAAAAATTTAGTTTTTTTCATACAAAATTTATTTACTGCCTCTGAACGTGCATTTAACAACCTTGCAACCTTGAGCAAAAGAGAGGCCACGCACCTTGCTTAGGCAAAATACGTGCCAACTGCCAAGGACAAGTGCAGCGGGGCGCGGGTGGCGGGTGGCGGGGTGATGCAGCGGCGGCGGTGCACGTTTGAACTTTGAACTTGACCTCAGTCGTTTGTCACGGTTGATTATATAAGCGTGTACCGCGCGACCCGCTGGCTCCCGATATTTCGATTAGTGAAAACAGTGTTGTGATGCCGTAACACAAATATCGAGTACACCAAGATGGTGCAAGTGCTGGCTAAGTGTGTTAAACCGAGTCGCTGAACAGTTGATTTTTAGGTGTGGTCTTTGTGTTGGATATGAAGGGGATTGTTCTGCACCGGTATCGACGAGATATAAATTTAAGAGGTAATTTGTAGATATTGATTCCTTTTGTAAATAACACATTGTATTATTGTAAACTAGCTTTCCGCCCGCGGCTTCGCCCACGTGTAATTCGGTTATATATAGCGTTTTTTAATGATCTCGACAGGGCTTTTTCTTCCACAGGCTGAAATCTTGTTACAACTGGAATTAAATATAGCCTGTGTTACTCAGGGATGATGTAGCTTTCTAATGGTGAATGTTTGAAATCGATTCAGTAGTTTCGGAGTTTATCGATTACATGTGTAAACAAACAAACATATAAAAAAATAGATTGTTCCTCTTTATAATATTAGTATACATACAAATCTATATAGAAAAAGTAAAGTGAGACAAAATCATCGTCTCAAAAGAAAAAAAAAACAGGATTTATAGGACGAAGAGGCCTTACAGGATTTCCTTGTAAACAATATTTTTAGTTTTTTTATTATTTACCAGGATGAACAGGTTAGAGGGAGAGCTGACACGCGAGCAAGCAACATACAGTTGTCCATGAGAGAAACAATCTTCTCTTAAATCAACACCAGCGACTTTAAAAGTTTGCCCTTGAGACTTATTTGTCGTCATCGCAAAGCAAACTTTTAGAGGAAATTGAAGGCGCTTAAATTCAAATGGAAGGTCATTGGGCATTAGAGGAATGCGCGGGACGAATACCGTTTCTCCTCGGGCACATCCTGTCAAAATAACGGCCTCAACTAAATATTTATGTAAGGCTTTGACTTGCAACCTGGTGCCGTTACACAATTTCGGTGGTTTCAGATTACGTAGCAACATTACCGGTGTACCTTTTCGCAGTGCAAGCCTATGGTATGGAAGACCAGCTGGTTTAAGTGAATTTAAGAATTCGACCGGATAATTTGTAGCGTCGTCTGCATGGCATGGTGTGTCTATGGATTTATAAATCTTTTCTTCTCCGTCGAATGACTTTAAAAGTATGTCGTTAATAAATGCAGCTTGTTCGTTCTTCGGAGTCAAAATAGCTCGTTCGCAAAACCATTCTATAGGCTTGTCTTGTATGTCGGAAATACCTGGATAAATGTGTTGTATTAGCTCCTCGATGGTATATACTAATGTACACATATCTTCAGGGATGTCAAATATACCATCCCTGGTAGGATGTTCACCATTTCCTATTTTTAGAAGACTGGTTGAAAATATACCAGCCGTCGAATCACTCCCCAGATAGGCTCTCATGTTTTTAGTTAACGTTATACTTTTTACGGAGGACCACAAAATCGATCTTTTAAGGCATGCTTGTACTTCATCAGCACGAGTTCCCTTGGGTACCACCGGTAAGGTTTGTCTAAAATCTCCAGCAAACAGCACGGTTACGCCACCCATTAAATTTTTATTACCCCGAATATCTTGTAAAGATCTGTTCAAAGCCTCAATTCCTCTTTTGTGTGCCATGGTGATTTCATCCCAGATAATAATTTTTGTATTTTTTAATACTTCAGCTAGGTGACTTTGTTTTGAAATACTGCATAAGGGTGTTTCTACGCGAGTCAAGTCGAGTGGTAACTTAAAACATGCATGCGCAGTTCGACCACCTTCCAGCAATGTGGCCGCGATCCCTGATGAGGCGACAGCCAAAGCAATATGTTTTGAGCTTCTAATTTTAGCTAAAATTAAGTTTATTAAGTAGGTTTTTCCTGTGCCACCTGGCGCGTCTAGAAAGAAAAGTTGTCCTGAATTTGTGTTAACACTATGCATAATTTTATCGTATGCTTCCGTTTGTTCTATTGTTAAAGTATTTTTATGGTCCTTGACGAATCTCTCTAGAAAATCTGTATTGTAATTAGTCTCTCTTAAAAACATAATGTTCCCTAAATCGAGTGGCCTGGTTGGTTGTGGCAACCCATATTCCTTAAGTGAACGCCCACCTAATGAAAGAACGGCTTCCTCAAGAACTTGCAGGCATTTGTTGTATACTTCACTACAAATGTTATCAACATCCTCTATGTTTCTGTGGACTTGATGTTTATAATCTTCCGATAAAATATCTTTAAATTTATCCCAAAGTCCTAATGGATCTGACACTTGACAAAACACTAATAATATCTCAGATACGGATTAGTCGATTTGGTTGCAGTTTTCGGGAATATACAGGGTTATTTGTAATTAGTTGACCACCTCTTGCAGCCAGCCTCTCTACATCAATCCCAACAACATTTGTTCTACGACTTTTTAAAATTAATAGTTTTAAAAATTTAGTTTTTTTCATACAAAATTTATTTACTGCCTCTGAACGTGCATTTAACAACCTTGCAACCTTGAGCAAAAGAGAGGCCACGCACCTTGCTTAGGCAAAATACGTGCCAACTGCCAAGGACAAGTGCAGCGGGGCGCGGGTGGCGGGTGGCGGGGTGATGCAGCGGCGGCGGTGCACGTTTGAACTTTGAACTTGACCTCAGTCGTTTGTCACGGTTGATTATATAAGCGTGTACCGCGCGACCCGCTGGCTCCCGATATTTCGATTAGTGAAAACAGTGTTGTGATGCCGTAACACAAATATCGAGTACAGCAAGATGGTGCAAGTGCTGGCTAAGTGTGTTAAACCGAGTCGCTGAACAGTTGATTTTTAGGTGTGGTCTTTGTGTTGGATATGAAGGGGATTGTTCTGCACCGGTATCGACGAGATATAAATTTAAGAGGTAATTTGTAGATATTGATTCCTTTTGTAAATAACACATTGTATTATTGTAAACTAGCTTTCCGCCCGCGGCTTCGCCCACGTGTAATTCGGTTATATATAGCGTTTTTTAATGATCTCGACAGGGCTTTTTCTTCCACAGGCTGAAATCTTGTTACAACTGGAATTAAATATAGCCTGTGTTACTCAGGGATGATGTAGCTTTCTAATGGTGAATGTTTGAAATCGATTCAGTAGTTTCGGAGTTTATCGATTACATGTGTAAACAAACAAACATATAAAAAAATAGATTGTTCCTCTTTATAATATTAGTATACATACAAATCTATATAGAAAAAGTAAAGTGAGACAAAATCATCGTCTCAAAAGAAAAAAAAAACAGGATTTATAGGACGAAGAGGCCTTACAGGATTTCCTTGTAAACAATATTTTTAGTTTTTTTATTATTTACCAGGATGAACAGGTTAGAGGGAGAGCTGACACGCGAGCAAGCAACATACAGTTGTCCATGAGAGAAACAATCTTCTCTTAAATCAACACCAGCGACTTTAAAAGTTTGCCCTTGAGACTTATTTGTCGTCATCGCAAAGCAAACTTTTAGAGGAAATTGAAGGCGCTTAAATTCAAATGGAAGGTCATTGGGCATTAGAGGAATGCGCGGGACGAATACCGTTTCTCCTCGGGCACATCCTGTCAAAATAACGGCCTCAACTAAATATTTATGTAAGGCTTTGACTTGCAACCTGGTGCCGTTACACAATTTCGGTGGTTTCAGATTACGTAGCAACATTACCGGTGTACCTTTTCGCAGTGCAAGCCTATGGTATGGAAGACCAGCTGGTTTAAGTGAATTTAAGAATTCGACCGGATAATTTGTAGCGTCGTCTGCATGGCATGGTGTGTCTATGGATTTATAAATCTTTTCTTCTCCGTCGAATGACTTTAAAAGTATGTCGTTAATAAATGCAGCTTGTTCGTTCTTCGGAGTCAAAATAGCTCGTTCGCAAAACCATTCTATAGGCTTGTCTTGTATGTCGGAAATACCTGGATAAATGTGTTGTATTAGCTCCTCGATGGTATATACTAATGTACACATATCTTCAGGGATGTCAAATATACCATCCCTGGTAGGATGTTCACCATTTCCTATTTTTAGAAGACTGGTTGAAAATATACCAGCCGTCGAATCACTCCCCAGATAGGCTCTCATGTTTTTAGTTAACGTTATACTTTTTACGGAGGACCACAAAATCGATCTTTTAAGGCATGCTTGTACTTCATCAGCACGAGTTCCCTTGGGTACCACCGGTAAGGTTTGTCTAAAATCTCCAGCAAACAGCACGGTTACGCCACCCATTAAATTTTTATTACCCCGAATATCTTGTAAAGATCTGTTCAAAGCCTCAATTCCTCTTTTGTGTGCCATGGTGATTTCATCCCAGATAATAATTTTTGTATTTTTTAATACTTCAGCTAGGTGACTTTGTTTTGAAATACTGCATAAGGGTGTTTCTACGCGAGTCAAGTCGAGTGGTAACTTAAAACATGCATGCGCAGTTCGACCACCTTCCAGCAATGTGGCCGCGATCCCTGATGAGGCGACAGCCAAAGCAATATGTTTTGAGCTTCTAATTTTAGCTAAAATTAAGTTTATTAAGTAGGTTTTTCCTGTGCCACCTGGCGCGTCTAGAAAGAAAAGTTGTCCTGAATTTGTGTTAACACTATGCATAATTTTATCGTATGCTTCCGTTTGTTCTATTGTTAAAGTATTTTTATGGTCCTTGACGAATCTCTCTAGAAAATCTGTATTGTAATTAGTCTCTCTTAAAAACATAATGTTCCCTAAATCGAGTGGCCTGGTTGGTTGTGGCAACCCATATTCCTTAAGTGAACGCCCACCTAATGAAAGAACGGCTTCCTCAAGAACTTGCAGGCATTTGTTGTATACTTCACTACAAATGTTATCAACATCCTCTATGTTTCTGTGGACTTGATGTTTATAATCTTCCGATAAAATATCTTTAAATTTATCCCAAAGTCCTAATGGATCTGACACTTGACAAAACACTAATAATATCTCAGATACGGATTAGTCGATTTGGTTGCAGTTTTCGGGAATATACAGGGTTATTTGTAATTAGTTGACCACCTCTTGCAGCCAGCCTCTCTACATCAATCCCAACAACATTTGTTCTACGACTTTTTAAAATTAATAGTTTTAAAAATTTAGTTTTTTTCATACAAAATTTATTTACTGCCTCTGAACGTGCATTTAACAACCTTGCAACCTTGAGCAAAAGAGAGGCCACGCACCTTGCTTAGGCAAAATACGTGCCAACTGCCAAGGACAAGTGCAGCGGGGCGCGGGTGGCGGGTGGCGGGGTGATGCAGCGGCGGCGGTGCACGTTTGAACTTTGAACTTGACCTCAGTCGTTTGTCACGGTTGATTATATAAGCGTGTACCGCGCGACCCGCTGGCTCCCGATATTTCGATTAGTGAAAACAGTGTTGTGATGCCGTAACACAAATATCGAGTACAGCAAGATGGTGCAAGTGCTGGCTAAGTGTGTTAAACCGAGTCGCTGAACAGTTGATTTTTAGGTGTGGTCTTTGTGTTGGATATGAAGGGGATTGTTCTGCACCGGTATCGACGAGATATAAATTTAAGAGGTAATTTGTAGATATTGATTCCTTTTGTAAATAACACATTGTATTATTGTAAACTAGCTTTCCGCCCGCGGCTTCGCCCACGTGTAATTCGGTTATATATAGCGTTTTTTAATGATCTCGACAGGGCTTTTTCTTCCACAGGCTGAAATCTTGTTACAACTGGAATTAAATATAGCCTGTGTTACTCAGGGATGATGTAGCTTTCTAATGGTGAATGTTTGAAATCGATTCAGTAGTTTCGGAGTTTATCGATTACATGTGTAAACAAACAAACATATAAAAAAATAGATTGTTCCTCTTTATAATATTAGTATACATACAAATCTATATAGAAAAAGTAAAGTGAGACAAAATCATCGTCTCAAAAGAAAAAAAAAACAGGATTTATAGGACGAAGAGGCCTTACAGGATTTCCTTGTAAACAATATTTTTAGTTTTTTTATTATTTACCAGGATGAACAGGTTAGAGGGAGAGCTGACACGCGAGCAAGCAACATACAGTTGTCCATGAGAGAAACAATCTTCTCTTAAATCAACACCAGCGACTTTAAAAGTTTGCCCTTGAGACTTATTTGTCGTCATCGCAAAGCAAACTTTTAGAGGAAATTGAAGGCGCTTAAATTCAAATGGAAGGTCATTGGGCATTAGAGGAATGCGCGGGACGAATACCGTTTCTCCTCGGGCACATCCTGTCAAAATAACGGCCTCAACTAAATATTTATGTATGCCGTTACACAATTTCGGTGGTTTCAGATTACGTAGCAACATTACCGGTGTACCTTTTCGCAGTGCAAGCCTATGGTATGGAAGACCAGCTGGTTTAAGTGAATTTAAGAATTCGACCGGATAATTTGTAGCGTCGTCTGCATGGCATGGTGTGTCTATGGATTTATAAATCTTTTCTTCTCCGTCGAATGACTTTAAAAGTATGTCGTTAATAAATGCAGCTTGTTCGTTCTTCGGAGTCAAAATAGCTCGTTCGCAAAACCATTCTATAGGCTTGTCTTGTATGTCGGAAATACCTGGATAAATGTGTTGTATTAGCTCCTCGATGGTATATACTAATGTACACATATCTTCAGGGATGTCAAATATACCATCCCTGGTAGGATGTTCACCATTTCCTATTTTTAGAAGACTGGTTGAAAATATACCAGCCGTCGAATCACTCCCCAGATAGGCTCTCATGTTTTTAGTTAACGTTATACTTTTTACGGAGGACCACAAAATCGATCTTTTAAGGCATGCTTGTACTTCATCAGCACGAGTTCCCTTGGGTACCACCGGTAAGGTTTGTCTAAAATCTCCAGCAAACAGCACGGTTACGCCACCCATTAAATTTTTATTACCCCGAATATCTTGTAAAGATCTGTTCAAAGCCTCAATTCCTCTTTTGTGTGCCATGGTGATTTCATCCCAGATAATAATTTTTGTATTTTTTAATACTTCAGCTAGGTGACTTTGTTTTGAAATACTGCATAAGGGTGTTTCTACGCGAGTCAAGTCGAGTGGTAACTTAAAACATGCATGCGCAGTTCGACCACCTTCCAGCAATGTGGCCGCGATCCCTGATGAGGCGACAGCCAAAGCAATATGTTTTGAGCTTCTAATTTTAGCTAAAATTAAGTTTATTAAGTAGGTTTTTCCTGTGCCACCTGGCGCGTCTAGAAAGAAAAGTTGTCCTGAATTTGTGTTAACACTATGCATAATTTTATCGTATGCTTCCGTTTGTTCTATTGTTAAAGTATTTTTATGGTCCTTGACGAATCTCTCTAGAAAATCTGTATTGTAATTAGTCTCTCTTAATAACATAATGTTCCCTAAATCGAGTGGCCTGGTTGGTTGTGGCAACCCATATTCCTTAAGTGAACGCCCACCTAATGAAAGAACGGCTTCCTCAAGAACTTGCAGGCATTTGTTGTATACTTCACTACAAATGTTATCAACATCCTCTATGTTTCTGTGGACTTGATGTTTATAATCTTCCGATAAAATATCTTTAAATTTATCCCAAAGTCCTAATGGATCTGACACTTGACAAAACACTAATAATATTACAAACAAATCCCGAATTCTAGAGGGAGATTCAGAAAGTGCAGCATCTTGTAAGGTAGCATACCAGTGCTGGTCGTCTTCAAGCAAACCCAAAGCTTTGCAAGCAGATTGAAAAGTGGGATGTACTTCACCGTTAACCGTTCTTAGAGCCTCAAATGAAGTTGGCCCTTTTACTTCATGCAGAAGCATACGTAAATAGAAACACTCCGCATTATTGGGATGCACAGTATACACTCGGCCCAACGCGTTTTCTTTTTTTATATCTGGCCAGTCCTGTACGTCAGCTCCTCTTTTTCTTCTTTCAAAGTGACTATTTTTATGCCAAGTATAATACGATGGTACATCTGAATAAATAAAAGTTTTCGCAAAAATATCTACTTGACAAAGTTTAAAGAAGGCTAGAAGCGTAGTATTTGGTGGATTATTTAATCTTTCGATAATATTTTCTTGGTTAAAGTATATTCTCTGTCCGTTCTCTAAGTGTACTGCAAGATGAATAACTGGAGGAAAATGTTCATGAATCGGAAAGCCAAAAATCCGCCAAACAGCCTCCGAACTACTTATATATCTACCATTTTCGTAAGTAGTCACCTCGTCATTTTTATTTTCAAGGGCGAAAGTAGCCTGATCCGTCCCTTTATTCACATATTTGCATACATATTTAATAGAGTTTACTGAATTACAGTACTCGACGTTAATATGAGCACCAAAACTTCTTGAAAGTACAGCATTGTAAGGAACAACCCATCGATTATCTAAACATACTCCTTTAATGTCAACAGTAAAGCCACCATCTTCTGGAGAACGACGCCTGTATTGTGGGTAACCGTCTTCGCCAGTTTGAGTTTCTTTAATGAGTTGTTTCGGAAATCTTTTACTGCAACTGTTTTGTTTCATGCAAGGTGACTTGAAATTAAAACTTCCACATGGACCATGCATCATGTTAGATTTAACGATTTCATACAGTTTTGGGTCTGTTTCTGGATCTGGTATTTCGGCACTAATAACTTTATCAATGAAATCTGTCGTTATGCTATTTTTAAGCCAGAGTAGTATGTGAATGTGTGGAAGGCCACGGTTTTGCCATTCGACTGAGTACATAAAACAGCATACTTCACCGAATATTTGACGTTTCGTCAGTAAGTCCATGATTTTTCTAACTTTTAAACGGAACACTCTAGCGATTAAGTCATGACGGTCGTGGGAATTTTGACCTGGTAACAAATGTTTTGTAATGTCTTCCCATTGTGGGTTACATGTAAATGTTATAAAAAGATCCGGTCGTCCAAAACGGCAAACGTAGGTCATGGCATCTTGGGTTCGCTCATGCATGTATCGAGGTCCACCTGTAAAAGAAGAAGGCAACACTACCATTTGACCAAGATCATTAGGGTCTGCGTCTTGCCTACCTACGGCATCCTTTAAATGGATATAATTTTCTGCTCTTAGTTTAGACTGATTATGACGTATATAATTGAGTCTTTCGGTCTCAATCTTAGCATATACGTCAACCAAAAATTGACTGAAGAGGGAGCGATAGTAAAGGAGGTGATTGATTTGACCGTCTCTGGACATTATTCGGTAAGAATAGAAATCTGCGGCAGAAATTGTCTTTTTAAGACCCATTTTAGTTTTCGGATCGATCTGGGGTAAATGAATAGAGTAACCATCCTCACCACGACAAAAAAGCAAAGGATATTGCAAAGCGTCGTAAGATCTATGGATTTCGCTGATTCGATGCAAACCACTACTATGGCTTTCTAAGACAATGTCACGCTTTTCAAATTCTTGCCCAACAATGACTAACGCTACTTCATTTGTCGTAGGTGCATTATAACGACCTAAATGACCATCTATTGGTTTTTTTTCGGCGTTAATAACAACTTTAAATGTTTCACAATTAGCTGGAACCTTTTCGATAGCTGTTTTTAAGTCTTTTATGTATGGATTTACATCATGAAGCATTTTTTGAAGCACTTTCACTAAATTTTTCTTTACACCTGGAAAATTTGAACATCTCAAGTTTGCTTCCCTTTCGTCCTCTCCTACAAAATAAATTTGCAAAAATCGAGCATTCTGTTGATCCATAGGCAGTAAACTTCCAATCAGATGATAAACCTGGCCTTGTACCTTAAATGTCGGCATGAATCCATCTTCTGAGACCAGTTTTGCTCCAAATGAGGTCATTTGAAAACACCCATTATATTTTCGGATGTTACTCATAAAATGATTGTGATCAGGATGAAAATCCATAATTATTAAGCTATAAAGTGGCTCTGGGGGTAGTTCAAAGGCCTCAAGCAAAACCTTCCCTCCACTGCAACACATTCCAACAGTTTCTTCTTTCCACTTTAAAGCATTGCACCACTGGCATTTATGATCCATAGTTCCTATACATACATCTTTATCTGCTTCGTATGACAACTCAGGATTATACGCCAGTCCCGACAGTAATTTTGTATGCCAAGTTTTTGCTTTAATATTTTTACGATATTGAGACTGAATATTTCTTCGTTCCTCCAAGTGTGTATGTTGATAATTTGCAACTTCCTGTCGATGTTCGTCAGGATGTGAAGTTCGATAAGCAGCTTGTGCTTTCCTGTGTATTTCGGGATGTGAAGATTGGTAATCAGCTTGTGCTTTCCTATGAACTTGGGGGTAGTTTCGTTGATACACTGTAACCGCTTGCCGATGTGCTGCAGGGTTACTTCAAACTGACTTTTTTTGCTGATTTTTCCGAGTTTTATTCGTGTATCGAGCCCTACGTTTTTTGTTCACTTTTTTTATTTGTTTAGGCATTGGTTCATCGTGTTTTAATTCAGACTCAGACTCAGTCTCGGACTCACTGTTCGAAAATATGATTTCGGGAATGGGTGAAGGCGTTTCTAACCTTCGTTGAGTAATTTTTTTTGCGACCTTTGTTGCCGAAAACGATGAAACTGGAACATAAACGTCAAAATGACCACCAGAAAGCCCGCCAGTAAAGCGAAGACGTTTTACAGGAAGACCTTCAACTCCAGTTTTCACATAAAACTGGCCATCACGAAATACTTCGAAAACATATTCATATATTCGCCCAGCAGCTTCTAATTCGCACAAACTTCCATATGTAGTGGTTTTCATCATGTCGTTGTAATATTCATTTGGCGTTGAATAATTATCTCCAAGTGCAGTACACGACATAATCGAAAATTCCGTCCAGTTTTCAATAACAAAGCCGATTATGCGTTCACGTACATCCCTAGCCCTGTCTTGAGTTCCGAACATCAAAAAAGATGAAGCTCTAAATAAACAGGCTCCATCTTTTTCTATATCTACCACAGCATGAGGAATATAATTCCCATTAACAAACAAAATTTCTTGAACCATTTTAATTAGAAATTTTTTAACTAAAACTATATCTATGGAAATTAACTAAGACTAATAAAGTAACAAACAAATGAATAAAAAATGAAGAATATATTAAAAAATCAACTCACACTATAAAACTTATCCAACACTAACTAAATATACTATCAAAAATATCAAATCTAATCAACAAATCAAAAATTAACTGAAATAGAGAGTAAAATAAGTTAAATAAGTCAAGTTAAAAGTTAATGAATTAAACGTTAAATATTTGTAGTGTGTAATATGTAGTTTCGCGTATGTCCGCTAGGGGCGCTGCTAAAATTACACGATAAATTAAAATATTTTACGCTACCTAGCTAAATGACGGTAACGAAACCATAGCGCGATCTATCTCGATGCCAACGCCATCTATCGAGCATCGAGACAACTCGTGATAGTTAATAGAAAATAAAATTCGGGTGTTTTATTTATGCATACCGATTACGCCGAGATTTATGGATCGATTTACGTGATTCTTTTTTTGTTCGGTAGAGTATACTTTCAAGTTGGTCCCGTTGTTACCTAGTCAGGATCTGATGATGGTATTCCAGGGAAATCAAGGGCAAACCTCAAATTTACAGGCAATTACGTTTTTGACAATTTCATAGATCTGTTTAAGTATTTGCGTCTGATAGTCATCATCCCATGTGAATGAGCTGATGATGGAAGGTACAACTCCTCAACGGTTAGGAGTTGAAAGAAAATTGTGACTTTTACTGACTAAAACCCACCTCGTTCCTTCAGTTGCCCTTTGCGTTCCGGGGCCACGGTATCTCGTTAGAACTTTCCCGCAGCCCCTTCTCAGTTTATCCCGTTTCCCCCCCTTGGGGGTTGACATTTCAAAAATCCCTTCTTAGTGCTCACTTATGTTACTAAAGGAACCTCTGTTCAAAATCTCAGACTCCTATACCGAGCGGTTTCGGCTGTGCGTTAATAAATCAGTCACCCAATCGCACCCCCTAAATCACGATTGGAGGGTAGTTTGAAAAAACTTATAATGTCAAACATATTTACTTGCCTATGTACGTGTTCATGCCAAGTTTCAAGTTTATAAACCCAAGGAATAAGATTTTTCATACAAACGTTTTTACCCCTTTTCCCCCCCTTGGGGGTTGAATTTCCAAAAATCCTTTCTTAGTGCTCCCCTACATATCTCAAGGAACCTACATTCCAAATTTCAGCTGTCTACGACCAGTAGTTTCGACTGTGCGTTGTCTGTCAGTCAGTCACTCAGTAACGGAAGAGTTTTATATATATAGATAATCTGATTCTACCTTGATTAATTGTTAACAATTTTATACATCATTAGTTTAAAATTTTAATACACAATGCAACGATTGGGTAATTATTACATACTGTTCGAAATAAAACAAAAAAAATATATAGGTAAGTTATAATAGTATTACGTGCGTGGTACCTTACAAATTTCGTGCAGAGCTAGCCTGCCGCGACCTATAGTTTAGACTTCTTACAAAATACAGATATTTTTTTTGTTTCCTTTGTTCTGAGTTATTTATTCAAGATTTCTGAAAAGTCGTAGAACAAATGTTGTTAGGATTGATGTAGAGAGGCTGCCTGAAAGAGGTGGTCAACTAATTACAAATAACCCTGTATAGTCATGGGATTCACTTTATATTTTGTTTTTTTTTAACAATCGGTTAACAAATAAAGAAGTTAATAATCCCTTATTGACGTACCATTGCTTTTTACCGGTTACGTACATTAGTAAGTACAAAGTGTACTTTTTATCAAAATCGAAAACTACGCGTACGAAGTCGCACGCACAGCAAGTTACATATTATAAAGCAAAGTCGCTTTTCGCGTCTGTCCCTATGTCTGTATGTATGTATCTTTAAAATTACGCAGTTTTTGTTTAATAGATAGAGTGATGCAAGAGGAAGGTTTATAAGTACTATACTTAGTATATCAGAGAACCACTGATAATTTCAAGATTTCTAATGCGAAGTCGTAAACAAACACTTTTGTTTACGAGAACTCCACGAGATAGATCAAAATAATGTTCTGAGTATTGTATAGGGTCATTTCGCCTGTTTGCGTCCATCGCCTGTTTGCGTCCATTCGACGGCTATCCTTTCATAAAATACTCGAAAATAAGTTCATGAACTTTCTAACAAAACCAAATATAATTTCTGCCAATACCTCAATATATAGGTGATACACAGTCATAGTCAAAATTTCCTTGAGCGTAATCCTTCCCTTTAAAAAAAAATAATTTATCTGAGCCACGGGACAAAAGACTGCGAATGTCTTAAATGTCAGTAAAAAATAGTGAGCAGCAACACCAATCACGGTTAGTTTTACATTGTTTTATGTGAAGTTAAGGATACATAGATGTTTCTAGGCCTTAATAATAAAGAAAGGAAAAACATAATTATGAATTTACTTAAGTTTTTTAATTGTTGACAGTTAAAATAAGGTGGACGCAAACTACTACGCGAATTTTATGACCTATTATTTAGGACAGACCAGATTGCGTCCACCTTTGTTTTCTTGTTATCAATTTATAAAAGTAGTTAAAAATGTGTAGCTTATTTAAATTTAATAAAATTGTATATACCTACGATCAATAATATCTTAATGTAATTATAATAAAAAAAATTAACGTAATTTATTAACGGCTCCTGATTGAACAAATTAGAAATTGTGAAATCACAGTGTATCAAGGTGCAACTCTGAAACTCATGACATAATTAAAAATGATTTTGCCTATACACCTTTTTGGCAGTTACCTGTAGCTTAGTTCAATAGTGTCTTCAGATGAAGTTCTTATTTTACCACTAGAAGATATGGCAACTCATACTACACCAAGTCTTGAGAAAACTAAGCAACAAATATCAGAACCCCCTCCGACTGCTTTTATTCATTTAGCATCAACTGTATCACCATCTATTTCACCTATAGAAAATCCTCCTAGTTTACAATCATCTTCATTATTTATTCATTTCACATTCACATTCACCTTTGTTCCATTTAAAAGCCACCTGATGTTGGCTGAAGTTTTTAGCATAGCAAGAAAATTTAATCAAAGAACTGCATCGAGAAAGTATTATGAACATAAAGAGCAGATGGAGAAAAAAAAACCAAAGCAGTAAGAAAAAGAAATTAAGAACGAATAGAGAAAAAAAACTACAAGGAACTCCTCCAAAACGTAGGAAAAAGACACTTCCTGTTAAAGTCACAGTAGATACTGATACTCTGAAAAGAAAATTTACCAGCCGTGGATAGTACAAAGTGCGCTGAATGTAATGACATACTTATATCAGATGTAGATGAAGACGGCGAAGAAAACATTGGCTGTGACAAATATATAAGATGATATATGATATATTTGTTATTAAAAATATTTTAAAATTTAATTAGTTAAAAATTTAGACATAAAACAATAAATTGTTAAAATCTAATCTTTTTGAATAATAATTTAATAAACTTTTATATTTAAATCGTTATATCTTTCCACCAAAACTTTAAATGAATATAAAAAAGACTATATTATTAACACTGTATATAAGTTTTTACTCAAAACTAGTGCTAAATCATTTTTATTTTCTCTTTCAAAGTCAGCAACTCCACTAAATGGACGCAAACAGGCGAAATGACCCTACCTTAAAAAGTTCTACAAGAAAATCCGCGATGGTATATGTGTATCTCTTAGGGATAACCCACAATAGCAAATATTTATCCTTTACTTTTTACGAAAAATAATAGGTAATCTACGAAGCGATTTTAAGAAATACATCTTTAATCCTTATCTAATTAAGTAACTTAAATACATTTTACATTCAATATGGAACAATATAGCATATAATTTTAATGAATATTTTCTTATTCTTATTTAAGATATAACAGATTTAAAATGTAGGGTCTTTGCGTTTGCGGCCGTACGGTCTACCGGCGCACTCTGATATGGAACCGTGCAGACCGTCTCAAAAATGGCTTTTGTGAATGTTCAGAATTGAAAATTTTGTTAATGCATATAGCTAATTGAACTTTTATCATTTAAAATCGATTTTTTTAATAAAACTAGACCTACAAGTTGATGGTGAAAATAACTTCGATTGTATAGCTCAGAATTTTTCAAGTTTACATGGTAATATTTTGATTATGTGTAAGTGTGATATATGACACTTACAGATGGTTAGAATGGTTATTAAAATACTTTTGACAGTGAGCGATGTCTCCCGATGTCGCAATTTTGAGTGTATCACTTAAAATAAGTCATATAGAAGCCAATACAAAAAAAGGGAAGTGGGAATTGTTTTACTACGAATTTAAGGCGTGCGAAGCCGCGGGCAAAAGCTAGTATATTATATAATACTAAACCTCATACGTTTAAACAATTGCAGTTTTCACGAGAGCATAACTGATAGTTAACCACAACTATTATTACGGTCTGCGCCTTTGTACTTTATTTATTAGATTGCTGTGCAGAAGTAAACTATTAGTCTTACTTTTAACTTTGTAATATATTTGCAAAATATTATAAGAGTAACTAAGTTAGTAAAGTTATTATTGCACCTAATTCATATCAATCAAGAAATATACATTAAAACAATCTATTTGTTGCTGACGTTTATTAGAATATAAATCATTATTAAAAAAATTGAAACTTTGATTTAAATATACATAATAGTTGCAATGCATAAGGTTGCTGCAATAAAGAATGATAATATTTATGACTTATTAGAATGACTAAGCAATAAACGTAGAGCATGAAAACACTTATTGCGAACACTGCATTGGCACAAGTAATACTGTTTTTAAAGTTATTCAACAGGGCTGTCCTTGGTATTGAACATATATTAAAAAGGTTGTTTTATGATTACTCACTTTTCCATAACCAATAGCGATGGCTTCTTTTAAAGATCATATTATTCATATTAATCTTAGTAATGAGCATAGTTAACCGTAGAATATAAATCATGTTATCTCCTGGCCTACGACATCCAATAAACATTTTACGCAAATTGCGTAAAGATAAATTGCCTGCCTCCGACATTAATGAGAAATTTTTACTGAAAATAATTTACTTATATCGGGCATCGATGACGAAAATATACTTGTAGTCAAAATATCGTTACGCTTCTTTGGGTTATCTATATTTATCAGTGTATACTAGATGGTATATTAAGATTATATAAAACATTTCTAAAAATATATTCATTACCTTTTCTTATATTTATTATTATATTCATTATAAGCTGATCAATCGAGTGGTCTAAATATATCAATCTGATAGTGGTCTTACTTTCTTATCATTTGTTGAACTTTACGCCGACAAGTATTTATGAAAATGTATCTGACATAATATCCTAGTATCACATATAAAGGTAGAGATGCCATTAAATTATAAGTCAAGATTAACCTTTGACTGGTGACATGGTTTTTGTGTAACGTAACTGGGACGCGCGGCCTGAGAAGCCGCTGCTGTTAAATGGTCTATAGCATCGAAAGTATTTATGCTAGCTTACCTCAGTTTTTAAAAACAGTTGATTAATATATAAAAGGATAAAATAAAATCATCCAATAGACTCTGAATGTAATTTTTAATTATTAGCATGCTATTATAATGTAAGTAGGAACAAAAATCCAAAATCTAAAGATGAGATCAATAATCACACAAAAAAAAAACAAGATAATTATAACAAAAAAACTTTTTTTTCCTTATAGTTACGATACTCTTATCGACAAAAAAATATTCTTTTAATCACAGGTATCATTTAAAAAAACTGGCATTGGTCAAACTTTGGTTATTTTTATTGACAGTCGGGGCATAATTGTTTGGCAAATTGCAAGTACACATGTTTTATACATGTATTACATTGGTAATTTGATTTGCGATTTAATTTAGGAGGACAACTGGCACAGGTTTTCCGTGTTTTCGGCCTATCCTCTAAGTTTTGTGGTTCAGGTGGCAAAACAGAACCCAAGATACGTGACAAGTTGACGCTTATATCGCGTGGAATGTGAGTATTATAAACTTTGCGCTGCATGTGTGATAATACCGCGGTTCTAGCCAAAATTTTAATGAATTGTCCTCGATGAATAGCTTTAACACCATCAGCTTGATATAAAACATGTGCATTCACCGTACTTATGTCCAACATTCGATAAAATATCACCATGGGCCACCTTCGCGTTCGGCGACTGCAGGTGTAGATGGAGCGTTTTTTATCTATCTCGTCAACCCCTCCTTTTGTTGAATTGTAATAGGCGATAATTTCAGGTTGTTTGGTTTCTGATTCCTGAATTCCGGGATGAAATTTTCGGGCACATTTTCTGCTTCCGACCCACTTGAGTCTTCCCGTGCCAGATACGCTTCAATTTGAGTATTTGACAGTACATTTCCAACTCCTGACTCCTTACGCTTCTTTTTTGGAGGTGCAGAATTACTAATTTCTATTTATTACCGTAAAAACAAGAAAAAACAATATAGCAAAATTACGTTAAAAAGTTACGTCAGTGGTGACATACGGTCTGAGAGACCGCTGCCGAATTTTCTGTTGTTGTAATTTACGAATATAGGACAATACGACACAACTGTCACTATCTGCTTCGTGGACGCAAATAAACTTACAGCTACTTAGACGTTGAAACAAAGGAAGTACGGGGAAGGGGGTGAAATGACGTTTCACTGACACCGCTCGGCCTGTGAGACCGCTTGTCATCAGTTAAAGGTTAATATGCTTTAAAAAATAAATTAAAACTAATATAAATAAACATGTATTTCCATGTTAAGCTTATTTATTTTTTTAATATATCTGAAAAATAAACCGATACGAGAAGGGATTCGAACCCGCAACCTCAAAGGGACGGTTTGCCCGTTCAAAATTGAAGATTTATATTCTATTATTATGTAATATTAAAGTTATGTAAAATTATGTCAGACGTAAGTAAAGGCTTTTATATTTATTAAATTTAAACTTAATTCGGGAACGAATATATTTTTATTGCAAAGTAAAACTTACCGATATAAGGATTCGTCAAAGACCGTTACCGTCAAAGAATGTTAAAGTTTTCGAAACTGCTTGGTATCCAATCTTGTTAAGCAGTTTGTAAATTTATTTCCTTTGACAAATTTAGAAACTGCTTAAGTATTTTTTCTTTACTGCTCTTGCATACAAGAGTAAGTACTATAGTGAAGATTGAATTGGCACCGTATGTAATGGGATGAAACTTAAAAAGTTTTTTAAAAGCAAGATCAATAATATTAAATTATTAAATTTCTATCGAAGTATTTTTATATTTGTGAAAAAGTGAGTTATTATTTTTAAATAATATTTTTAAAAGTTGAAGATAATTTTTTATTTTTTCTGTAATATACTTACATATATTATATAGTACATTTTACTAATGTTAACTTATGCTATACATGTAACTATCATCAATCGCAGAACCAATAGATCGCTAGGACTGTTATAACTAATACGTATTTGTATGCAATATTAGAAGCGAAGATGCATTACTACTCGTAGTTGTATTACAATATCAATGTACTACTTCTATATATAACGACTATTGCAGCTTACAAATAATATGCTGATATTGTTTTAAACGTCTGAAATAAATGTATTTCAAACGTTTAAAAACACTATCTTACATTTTTTTGCGTTTACAATATTTTTATTATTTGAATTGATAATTATATTCATTTCTAAAAATTGAGTAAATTTTATATGAGAATTCTTTTTTCAAAATATTCAATCACTCCAATGAAAAATGCCACAAAGGTAATAAATAGCACGAAGTGCCCCACGATTTTTTCCACAATAATTTTACTATATTTTGCACTTTGTCATTCTTATAATATTACGACTTTTGGAACGTAGTTCCTTATCGAGCGTTGTGAAAGTGGGCTAGACGGTAAAAATTCTTACCAAAAGTTGGCACGACATGTTTTGCTATCTTTCTCTCTCTTATAGAAAGCAAGCGAGACCTTTTCATTTCTATCATTATTATTTTTTGTATTATATTAAATTGCTTAGTAGTTCTTTATTATTTATTTGACATTGGAATTTATTCTTTTACGCCATCTATTTATGCCTCAGGGAAACATAACTACATCTGTTATATAAACATATCTGTACAAAGTGAAGCTGCTAGGTGGGGACCATAAGTCATGGGTTTATTGATTAACACTTTTTAATTTCGTTATTCATTTAATTTACATTTATTATAAATTATCGGCGAATTATCATACAACAATAGTATACAAATGTTATTCATTAGCATATTAGCTTATATTAATATTTTTATTTTTTTTTATTACAATAGGTAATATTCATGTTTTTTTGACGTAAATTAATCATTTATATAGAGAGGCTATATCGTAGAAAAAAATATAAATAGGCTTGAAAAGATTCTAGTATTTTTTTCAAAGTGAAAATTAAAACATTGAGTAAATTTGAGCCGTTCAAACGCCGTCATTTTACGCGCGCCCTGCGTTACGTCAAATGACACGTCTAGTCAATGTTTACTATGAACTTTTTATTTACTTCATACATATTTTAAGTTTTAATTGCTTTATAAGTTATAGAAGAAGATAAAAACCACCTTACAAGTATTGTATAGAACCGGAGTGCAAAAATAGTATTAGAAAAACACCCGACAAAGTGTTTTTTATATTCTAAGAGATGCGAAAATACAAAAACAATGGTCTATGGTAATTAAAAGGGATAATATATGTCTTAAATTGTGTTTATATTGTTGTGAAGATTCAATTTAACGTAAGTATACTTTATTGATAATAAGTTTAATTTAATAGTCTAAATTTATAGTAAGTTGTATCCTCTATTGAACATTAGAAAATTTGAATTTAACATTAACCTAACCTAGTTTACAAAAGTTCAGTATAACTTTCTATAAATACCGTATTCTTTTTTTGGTTTTATGATGATTCGAAATTTTTATGGTTTTCGTTTAGATTAAGGAAGATACAGCTAATAATATTGAATATAATATGTATAACAAAACAACAAAGAGAAAAATGTAATCTAAGTTTGAAGAAAGGAGTTGTTCCTTATATATTTTGTGGCAAAAAGACCAGCTGATAGAATGGGAATGTGCGTAGTCAAAAGGCAAAGATTGACATCGGTTAATGAAGCCTTTTCAGAGTTAGCTATCAAAAGTAGTGTTTAAAAAATTGGTTACCTTTACAAAGAAGTGATATAGTAAGTAAGTCCTAGTACTGCCTATAAAAATGTCTGTGATATTAATCAGCCAAGACAATATTAAATGTGATCACAAGGCAGAGCCTTGCTTTTCGCATCTATGTTTTAAAAAGAAAATTGTTTACTGAAAAAACAGGTGATAATACTTCTATAGCATCTTGTATCTTTTATATCTGCTGATTATCAAAAAGTTATTTATCTGAGACAAGTGAAGGGGAAAATGATTACCTTAACAATCGTATCATTTAATGAAACTTTTAAGCACGAAAATATGGGTTTAAATTATTTATTTTTCTCAGTAACACTTAGACCACAGTATGAACTTCGAGGCCGATAATTTGAATGGCGCGTCAAATAACGTCACATTTCCTTTAGACCAATGGTGGCGCGTTTTGGAAGTTTGAATTTCGCTCCCTTAATTTACACTTTTCACAAATTATTTTATGGCCTTAAATGATTAGTAAATAAAAAAAAATTAATAAGATGATAATAAGTATCCGAAAAAAAAAGTATTTGAGATCATTTTAAATTTTATGCATATTCCCCATTCCTTCAATAATTAATCGAAAGGAACTTCGTTCCATCCGGATGTCCCTTGACACCTCTTAGTTTTTTTTACTTTATAATTCTATTCATTTTTAAAGCGTGTTTTGTGTTTTTTTAAACTATATTTATTTTATGGTTTTTGTACTTCTGTATCAAATTCATTATACGCGAGTTAAATCCGTAAAAATAGTTTTATTTCAATGTATAGTACTCGTAAAAGCCTTAGAAAACACTAAGCAGATTATTGCAGATTATTTTTTAACAATTGGTTTTCGGCTATGAGTTTTGTTTACGAAAATTTATGATATATCTTATAAGAAAATATTTCATATTTCCTCTTAACATTAAATATCCATTTTTAACGTTTTTTTTACCTTTGTAACAAATTTGAGATACTTCAAATATATTTCTATAATAGAACTAAAAAAACTTTTATTGGAAAAGTATACTATATATCAGTTTGTTAAATAATTAAAATAGCAAAATTTTGGATTACTAAATGTGTTTTAGATTTTTTTTTCGAAAAGTTTACATATTTATATATATTTTACATATTCTTTTGGAAAATGTAGTCCCTATATACATAAAATATATTTTTTTCGAATTGCGTATCAGATTCCATATATATCTTTTTATATAATCTAGGGCAATGCTTGACTACATTCCAATACCTGATGGTAAGTGGTTTGTAGTCTTAGGTGCTAAGCCGCATTACCCTAGCAACCTAATCACTCTTCTCTTGAAGACACCAACATTATATTCGACCGGAAATACCGACGCAGGCAAGCTGTTCCAATCCTTCGGTGTACGATATCGCATGTTTTTTAAATATATAATAGATCTAAAACAACCTTTTTGAAAATCTAATACATATCAATCTAATAGACGATTAAAAAAGCATCTTTTTTAAATATAAATATGTTTACAGCAATTATTTTTTTTTCGAAAAAGTTATATTTTATAAATTATTTTAATATAATCACAAAAGTGAGTATATTAATATATTAGTCAGCGAATTTTTATGTTTATTATTTTAAGCGACGAAATTCAGTTAGGTAGTATAAATTTAAATACCATGGTAGAAATTCCTTATCAACTAGAGATACAAAAATATGCAGCATACCAACAATAACGAAAGGGTCGACTAGAGTAACGCATGCCGCTGACCGCAACCTTACTTTGTCACTCTCACTCTCATGCAAAAAAGATTTGTAACATAATTATTAATCCTTGAGTACCTTAATCAGGATAATGGGATAATCTCATCGAATTATTAATTGACTATCGATGCTTGATATATGGACAAACTTTGAACATAATTGGTCCATGGGAAATGAGATGAAATCGCATTTGAAAATGTTGGTTACAAGCAAACAAACAAGCAAACATACAAGGGAAACAATTGTATGTTAAAATACGATAACATTGAAGTAAGAGTGTAATGTTTTAAAGGATTATGAATTCAAAAGAAGCAATAAAATAGCACAAGTAATAAATACCATTCAGTTATTTTAAATATTTATATTTAATTTTATGATGTCATTCACAATGAAGGGCAAAAAAAATATATCTACTATTCTTGTATATCGTACACGTTCAAAACTAAAAGTAAAGAGCAATTGTTATTTAAAAGATACTAAATATACCATGAATATATAGTATGTACAAGTTCAAACAACATATCACGATACCAAAGCGCAAATGGTATTTGAACAGGCTTGTTTACTATCCCTACAGCTTTATTGTTAAAAAATCTACAACCTTTCACTGAGGTTCAACTAATGTAATTGAAATGTTTACTTGTATAACAAGAAATGGTACAATAAAAGATACATAAAATAATAATAATAGCAGGACAAATTACACACATTGATCTAACCCCTAAGTAAGCAAATTATTTGCTTGTGTTAAGGGTGTTAGACGATAGTACAAATACATAGAAATACACATATAAATACTGAGAATATATTTTTTAAACGACCAAACTCAGAAACACAGACATCAATGCTCATCACATAAATGCCTGTCTCCACCGGGAATCGAACCCGAGCCTCATTGCTCCGTGACACGTTAGTCATCTGCGCTAACCACTCGACCAACGGGGCGGTATATATGTTTTTCTTTCTATATTACATTACATTGAATAATAAACATAGAAAAAATCTTAATTACATACGTTAGATAGTTAGATAGATGGCCTATCTATTATATATCTTTAAAAATTTATAATAAATATGAGTAATAAACGTAAAATGGCGTCTTTATAAATGATAATCATTATGTTTTGAAGGTAGTTTGACTTCAGATAAAATAACGGTCAATATATTGAAATGAAACTCATAACTTTATTTTAAAAATGTGTATACTTTGATGGTTCGTCAAGGAATGAGTATAATAAATAATTACTAATCATAATTGAACGAATGGCATGGACGCCATGACATTTAAAAAAATCGACACGTTCGTTCATTCAGAGTCATTCCTTGACTCATAAAACATTAATATTTATATCTAATCTTATTCATATTATCTCACACATCTAAGACTCAAAATACATACAATTAGAAACTTTACAAATTACATAATAAGTAAATGATTACTGTCCTATTGCTAAATCAAGTATGTTTTTTAAAAATGGATTTGAAAATTACTTCTAAACACTTAACTCACCATTTCAAAAAAATATATAAATAAATAAATTAAATAAAACAGCATTAAATTTAGCATTTTAATTAAAACAAGTTAAAAACACGGCTCAGATGGCAGAGAATTAAAATGATTTCTCTAAGGTATTTTTAAAATGTATAACATCTCGTGTTTTATTTTATTATGGATATTGTATTTTTTTACATTTTCCTAAAGATAAGATTGGAAATTTTAAAATATTTTTACAATCAATATAATGTTGGCTTTCAACAGAAATCGTGTATATATTATTTGAAACTGCTATGATTTTTTTATGTATGTAAACTAATTATTTTCTGTAAATTCTAAGAAAATCTAAAATACGTAACGTATACTAAAGGATAAGGCTGCATTTTTACGTACACGTTATTTTCCATACATACTATCGTTTCATTAATTTAATACTAGTTGAACAAAATTATTATTATTTTAACTTCAAATTCTTTTTATTTGCTCACTTCAAATTCTTAGTACCAAGGTAGTATTAAAGCTTAAATATAACTTAACCATCTGAAAGCAATTGAATTGATCACTTACAATCATTTTGAGGAAATAATATTTTAACATACTAATTAATAACAATCGCAACCTTAAACACACAATAACAATGAAATTCAGATTTATATTTTTATTCTATATTTATACACTGTATAATTGCAAGGACTTCAATAAGATTACAAGTGTATTGATGTATATATTACGTTATTTTGTGAATTTAATATTTGGTCTTAAAATGAAATATGACTGTAATTAATTATCCTGTGGAATATTTTTTAATAAAATTAAAAATTTCTGGATCTCGAAATACAAAATGAGTGAGAAAGAAGCCTATATTTATATTTCATTCAAACTCAGCGGTTGTTGTGCGGCGCTGGGTTCTTCACGTGGAGGAGAAACGCAGTATTCATTTGTACATTTACACAAAACGTGTAAGCGAGCTTTTAAACAGAGGAATAGTTTTCATTACATATAAAAATGTTTTACAGGGAGATGTAAATGTTTATTTTAATTCCGTATTTCTAAAGAAATATATTAACATAATAACATAAATGATAAGTAAATGTTTATATTTTTAAAAACGTAGTTCCTTATCGCGCGTTGTGAAAGAGAGCTAGACGGTAAAAATTCTTACCAAAAGTTGGCACGACATGTTTTGCTATCTCTCTCTCTCTCTCTTATAGCAAGCAAGTGAGAAATTTTCATTTCTATCATTATTATTTTTTTGTTTTAAATTAATTTGCTTAGTAGTTCTTTATTATTTATTTGATATTGGAGTTTGTTCTTTTATAATCAATTTGCAAATAAGACAGTTTAAATGAAAATAATAATACAAATTTGTGATCAAATATATTCGTAATGTTTTGTAACAACGCCATCTATTTATACCTTATCGAAACATAACTACATATGTTATATAAACATATCTGTACAAAGTGAAACCGCTAGGTGGAGGGACAGTAAATCATGGGTTTATTGATGAACACTTTTTGATTATGTTATTCATTTTATTTACATTTATTACAAATTATCGGCGAAATATCATACAAAAATAGTATACAAATACTATTCATTAGCATATTAGCTTATATTAATATATTTTTTTTTTTATTAGAATAGGTAATATTAATGTTTTTTTTGACGTAAATTAATCATTTACCTCTCTAGGTATATCGTAGAAAAAAATATAAATAGGCTTGAAAAGATTCTAGTTTTTTTTTTCAAAGTAAAAATTAAAACATTGAGTAAATTTGAGCCGTTCAAAGGCCAGCATTTTGCGCGGGCCCTGAGTGACGACAAAGGACACGTCCAGTCAATGGACAATGTTTACTATGAACTTTTTATTTACTTCATACATATTTTAAGTTTTAATTGCTTTACAAGTCACGGAAGAAGATAAAAACCATCTTACAAGTATTGTATAGTTTCGGAGTGCAAAAATTAGTATTAGAAAACACCCGACAAAGTGTTTCTTTTTTCCAAAAGATGCGAAAATACAACAAACAATGGTCTATGGTAATGAAAAGGGATAATATATGTCTTAAATTGTGTTCATTTCGTTGTGAAGATCAATTTAACGTAAGTATACTTTATTTTTAATAAGTTTTATTTAATATTTTAAATTTATAGTAAGTTTCATTAGCTATTGAATAGTAGAAAATTTGAGTTAAAAATTAACCTAACCTAGTTTACAAAAGTGCAGTATTACTTTCTATAAAAACCGTATTCTTTTTTTGGTTTTACGAAATTTGTATGGTTGTCGATTTATTTCAGGTTAAGGAAGATACAACTAATAATATTGAATATAATATGTATAACGAAACAAGGAGAAAAATGTAATCTAAGTTTGAAGAAAGGAGTTGTTCCTCATATATTTTTGTGGCAAAAACACCAGCTGATAGAATGAGAATGTGCGTAGTCAAAAGGCAAAGATTTACAACCGTTAATGAAGCTCTTTCAGAGTTAGCTATCAAAAGTAGTGTTTAAAAAAATTGGTGACCTTTACAAAGACGTGATATACTAAGTAAGTCCTAGTACTGCCCATACAAATGTCTGTGATATTAATCAGCCAAGACAATATTAAATGTGATCACAAGGCAGAGCCTTGCTTTTCGCATATTAAAGATAAATTACCAAGTGACTAAGCTGTGCAAGTTAATATTAAACCGAAGTACAGAAGTAAAGGTATCAATGTAAATATACCTGCTGAAAAACAAAATGTAGCATTGGTACCCTTTCCTCATTCAACACACAATACTTTTACTTTACCAGTAAATCTAACTATTTTACATAGTTTTACTTTACCAGTAAAACTATGTTTTAAAAAGATAATTGTGATTACTGAAATGACAATACTTTTATAGCATCTTATATCTTCTATATCTGCTGATTATCAACAAAGTTATTTATCTGAGTCAAGTGAAGTGGAAGATGATTACCTAAAAAATCGTATCATTTAATAAAATTTCTAAGCACGAAAATATAGGTTTAAATTATTTATTTTTCTCAGTAACACTAATACCACAGTATGATCTTCGACGCCGATAATTTGAATGGTGTGTCAAATGACGTCACATTTCCTTTTGACCAATGGTGGCGTGTTTTGGAAGTTTGAATTTCGTTCCTTTAATTTACACTTTTCACAAATTATTTTATGGCCTTAAATGATAAGTTAATATTAAAAAGGTGTTTTTATTATAATAAGATGATAATAAGTATCCGAAAAAAAAATATTTGAGACCATTTTAAATTTTATGCATATTCCATATTCCTTCAATAATTAATCGAAAGGAACTTCGATCCATCCGGGTTTCCCTTGACAGCTCTTAATTTTTTTTTAATGTTTGTATGATTGATTGTATTCTAAGTATTTGGTTTGGTTTGGTTTATGATGATTACTTTTACTTAAAATAATGTAACTAGGTAAATTTGAACTAACATACATCCTTTTAACCTCTCAGTAAGATTTAGCAGGACAATAATAATAACATGTTGTTAAATAATTTATTTTATCATTGTGTATCTTAACATATAGCAACTTGTCTGCTTAATATAATTGCATTTAAATTATTTCTATTACTTACTTATATCGCTTCAGTTACTGATGATTCATTTGATATAAAAGGTTTCTTCACTTATACATATTGATTCGTTGGTATCTAAGTTAGAAATGGTTTAGCAGTATAAAGCAGAGAGCGGCATAATGTATTTCAATACTTAACTAACTTATATTTTTTTTGTTTATTGGCCTTTTTTATTTTAATAATAATATTTGTGACATTGTACTTTAATATAAACTTGTTAAGTTATGGAGGTTTTAAAAATAATAATAAAGTTTTAATTTAAATTTCTTTTACTAATAAAATAAATCAATCATAATAACATATAAGAGTATAATATTATATTATAATATTATAATATATAACTGCTCTTTATAGTTGCAAGGCAATCTTTTTTCACAAGCCAAAATATCGTAAATAGTTTATAGCTATTTCTGGGATTTGACACTATACATATAGATTGAAACACTAGTTTATAGGTAAAGTTTACATATAAGAGAATAATTATATAAATATTTTAATAGATAACTGCTGTTGCTTGCAAGGTAACTTTTTTCGGCAGCATATTCCAACTAGTTTCGTTCAACTCTAGTGTCCCAAATGCCAGAAATAGTATTCGCTTAAAGTTTTAACTATTGATAAACGCCAAAACTGAACTATAAATTTAATTAGAATAACTTTACAATACAGAGTGTAAATAGAAACTATATTTTGAAAATTTATATTAACCAGACTAGACGTGACTATAAATAGGCATTCCGACAGTTTAACATTCTTATTCTAGCATTTAATTACCGCAAAAAATAATTGATTCTTAAAGAAAAACATTCATGAAATCATTATAAAAACAATATATAATAATAATCAGTATAAATAAAAAATAAGTTATTATGTATCATTCAATCATTACATTGGAATGCTTACTTTGTATATCTTAAATAAAATATAAATAACTTACATCAATCTAATTTCTTTCTTTATTTTCTACTTACTTAAATAATGTATAGCTTTTATCATAGAAAGATTTGCTCATGCTCAGCTAAGGGGGGTTCAACCTCGTATGGACGGAGAGTAGGTACCTACGCTTATTAACCACTTAAATAGCACCAGTATTATTATTATTACATGAAATGGTTGGATTTTTATTAACAGTAGGTAAGGTGATTAATATTATTTGCCTAAATTTTCTATAAATGTTGTGCGCCTCAAACAAAACAAAGCACATCATATTATCATAGTAAAATTTGTCATACATTAATTGAGTTTTTTTTTTTGCTTTAGTTTTCAGTATTATATATTGATATATATTATATATTGATGTAAATAATTATCCTTAACGATAAATAGGATATAATAATGAATAGTAAATTAGGTGAAAATATTCACATTAGTATCTAGTTTTAGTATATAGATTATTTTATACTAAAAATTAAATACCGTTTTGGATAGTATTCATTAATTTATCCTATTCATCGATAAATATAATTAAAATTTAACAAACGAAATGTATTTTTCTTTTATTACTATATTTAAGGTATTTTATTCAATTCAATTATTCAATAATAAATGAAAATACCTAATGAGGTAGTTATCTCAAACCTATAAAAACATTTGTTATATTGTCGTAGACTTGCTACAAATAAATAAGCATTCCTTTCCTAGTTATTTACAATTATTTTAATTTTCCAAAACCAGATCTTTACATTTAAAGTAAGTACCTAAAAAGTGCTGTTCTTCGAGAAAAAATATCAGTCGCTTTGGACAAACTTTATTTAAAAAAATATATATTTTTTTAAAATTACAAATGAACATATACATCTCATAACACAGCCATTTATTATAAAACCACAGTACTGTAATTTGTAAGTACAACGGTACAAAGTAGCCTTTTATCAAAACCTATGTATTATTTTTTCTGGCTTCCCAAGTAAATATAATAAAAACATACCATTGTTACTTCTACACATATTATCACAATTTATTGTTTTTACGAGTTTTTCATTACATAACCAAATGGACTCGGATATAAACTTTCCTAAATAAACAAATGTTTTCCGAAATGTTGTATATAGTTTAATATTTAATACGAAATACTGTAAGTAAAGTTTTGGTCTTATAATGTTTGTTTGCTAAATATATATAATATTATATGTATCATACATTTCTTGGTATCATAGTAATTCCCGTGCCCGCTTTACTCATAAAAAGTACTTCACATTACTACTGGAAAATGTGAATTATTTATGTGACATTAAGTCTCCGAAATAAAAAAATACGCGCAAACAGAGATTAGTAGAACTTCTATTAATTTACTATGTAGGGTATTTTTGTCTTTGTAAGTAAATATAAATGTAACATTTATTATAAATTATAAAATATTTTAAAACTAGTTTTTTAGCAAAAGCTAAACTTAATTTTTTTTATTTTTTAGTTTAAGATTTTTAGAATCGGTTTTAAATGAGCTATTTTTATTTAATCAAATAAATACACTCATGGACATATTTAGGGAAACGCAACAAAAAGGTCGAATAACGGAAAATATTTTCATATTTTCGTACTGGCCACTATACCAATATTATGTATTAAAAAAAAAGATGATTTTAAAAATAATTTTATTTTAAATTTCATTTGTTTTTTTTTGTTTATCAGCTAATTTTTGAGACACGTAGTGTATGGAATTTTGGTCGGCTTTTGTTGTTTTTAACAAAAACTTTATTTCTGTTGTTTTTTTGACGAAAAATTGTCATTATTGACATGGTGTTGTTTTTTAACAATAAAATATTGGCATTATATAATCAGCATTCTCCTTTAAAAGCTGTTAAATTAAAGCATCCTCCATCTCCATGGATCACTGATGATGTGCGGACATCTATGCATAGACGTGATCGTGCATTTCGGAAATTCAAGCTTGACCGTTGTGAAGTTAACTGGTGCCATTATAAAACTGTTCGTAATCGTTGCAATCAGTTGGTAAGACATGCTAAACGCAGATACATGCATGATCAATTACTAAATTGTTCCCCGGCAGTTATGTGGAAGTCTCTCGGAACTTTAGGTGTTTTAACCCCTAAAGATATCCTTTGCTCTAACTCTCCCACTTCAGATGAATTAAATCATCATTTCTCTGCAACTTCTATTCTCGACATTAAAATTAAATCTAACACAATCTCTTACATATCGTCCCTGCCAACTATCCATAATGACTCGTTTACTTTTTCTCTAGTCTCGGAGGAAGAAATAAGAAGAGCTGTGTTGTCCATTAGGTCAAATGCTATTGGTGATGACAATGTATGTCGCTTTATGATTGTACAATTAGTTGATGTTATCCTGCCTTCTTTAACCTATTTAATAAATTTTTATTTATCCAACGGATGCTTTTCTCTCATGGCGACGTGCACGTATACTTCCTTTACCTAAAGTTTCTAATCCCACATCCTGTAATGAATTCCGTCCTATTTCTATATTACCTTATCTCTCCAAAATTCTTGAAGCTATCGTCAATAAGCAACTTACTAACTTTATATTTAAAAATCACCTACTTAGTGACCTCCAGTCTGGCTTTCGCCCAGGACATAGCGCTTGCACAGCTCTCCTAAAGGAGAGGATTACTGAGGATGTACGGGAAGCGATGGAGTGTGGAAAATTAACGGTATTAGTTCTCATTGACTTTTCTAACGCCTTTAATACTGTTGATCATGACATACTCATCGCTCTCTTAGCTCATCTTAATATTTCTTCCAAGGAGCTAGATTGGTTCTCATCTTACATTCGGGATCGCCAACAGGCCGTTAGCACCGATAATACATTATCAGAATGGTGCGACCTGAAAACTGGTGTGCCACAAGGTGGTATTCTGTCACCTATTCTTTTCTCTTTATTCATTAATTTGATAACTTTTGGCCTCTCTTCCTCTTACCATCTATATGCTGACGATCTTCAAATCTATGCTCACGTCAATCCAAATTGTGTTAGCTCCGCCATTGCCGACATAAACAAAGACTTGAAGCACATTTTTGAATGGTGCTGCAAATTCGGTGTCAATGTCAACTCTAAAAAATGCCAAGCAATAGTGATTGGAAGCAAGCACAATTTGAGTAAATCTGATATCATTAATGCGCCACCGGTTAAATTTAATAACATCGACATTCCGTTTATGCCATCAGTTAAAAATCTAGGACTTCACATAGATTCGACACTCAGCTGGAACATCCATATAGTTGAGATAGCTCGTAAAGTAACGTATTCGTTACGTTCACTTTATCGATACAAAAATTTTTTACCCATTAGGACTAAAACTCTGTTAGTACAGTCTCTCATCTTACCAATTATTAACTATGCTGATGTATGTTACTCTAACATTTCCGAAGCCTTCCTAGACAAATTAGATCGTCTTTTAAACAGTTGTATTCGTTTTATCTTTAATCTCCGTAAATTTGATCACATTTCTCAATACCGTTCTAAGCTTAAAAGGCTACCTATCCGCAAACGGACAACTGAGAACTCTATGTCAGTTATTCTCAATCCTTAATGATCCATCTTCTCCTCAGTACTTGAAATCTAAATTCCATTTCTTAAGTAACACCCACGATTTGCAACTACTCTCTTCGTTTAACCTCAATTTATGCATACCTTCACACCGCACTGGTTTTTTATCCAACTCCTTCACACTACACGCTATAAAACTCTGGAACGGCCTTCCTGATTCACTACGACGAGCTTCCTTCTTGAGATGGTATAATTTTAGTTATTTATAATTTCACTTTGTTAGCGTAGATGTGTGTATATGTGTATGTATCTAGTATAAGTATATGTGTATGTATAAGTATAAGTATGTGTATCTAGTATAAATATATAATTCCGTCTATATGGATAAATATATAAATATAAGTATGTATGTATGTATGTATGTTATATTAGTAATTTGTATGTATTTATTGATATGTAGTATACTTTACCTCTATAGCATTGTTACATGTATTAGTTTGTATTGTGTACGTGTAAGTAATTAAGTGTAGTAATTTTATGGATATTCATTTCATTATTTTAATTGTTTTTTTATTTTTTAATATTGTGCCCCCTCATTTTTAGTTTTCGGTTTACTATGTCGGTTGACTGATAGAGAATGCTTTAGCATTAAGTCCGCCATTTGTACGTTTTTTTTTGTGTGCAATAAAGATTTTAAATAAATTAAATAAATAAATTATTGAGTGAAGTGAACTTAATTCGATAAATTTAGGCGATAATGCCGGATCTCAGCGTTGCTCTGGTTTCTAAAGCTGTAACTTTAATTGAAAATGGTTACACTTACAATGAAGTGGCTCAAACATTACATGTTTCCAAGTCTGTGATTTTCCGCAATGTTAAACGATACCGGCAGACTGGAGAGTATACCAGGCGTAAAGGACAAGGTCGCAAAAGAGTAACAGGAGAGAGAGACGATAGATTTATTGTCAGCAGTGTTCTCAGAAACCGTACCTTGACTTCTTCTGAGGTACGAAACCAGTTGCAGGAAGTTCGACAAGTGATAATTAGTACCAAAACCATCAGAAGAAGACTAAAGGCAGCTGGTATAGGGGCGTACTTGCCTGCCAGAGGTCCACAGCTCACCGCAGGTCATCGAGTGGCTCGGGCCAGCTTTGCTCGTTTCCACCTAAATTGGAATAATGACGCTTGGGGAAAAGTTGTTTTTAGTGATGAGTCCAGATTTTGTCTCAAACCAGATGATGAAAGGACCAAAGTATGGCGACGACCCGGAGAAAAATACGCTCAGTGTAACATTATTGGGAGAGAGCCGTATGGTGGAGGGTCAGTAATGGTATGGGGCGGTATTTGCTTAGGAGCACGCACGGAGCTACACATCGTAGAAAACGGCTCCCTGACTGCGGCAAGATACGTAACCGACATTTTAGAGCAGATTGTGATGCCTTTTGCCCCTTTCATTGGAGACAATTTTCTTCTAATGCATGACAACGCTCGACCTCACATTGCGGCATTAGTTTCGGAATATCTTAATGAGGTCGGAATCCAGGTTTTGGGGTGGCCGGCACGCTCGCCAGACCTAAATCCAATAGAACACGTTTGGGACAAACTGGGAAGACAAATTAAACAAAGAAATCCATCACCTGTCAACGTAAGAGACCTCAAAACCGCATTGGTTGAGGAATGGAACTCAATGCCGCAAAGTTTTATTGACAATTTAATAGAGAGCATGCCCAGACGCATGCAGGCAGTTTTAACAGCAAGAGGTGGCAACACTAAATACTGATCGTATCACCCATCGCGAAAAAACCAGTCATTTGGACAATGTTAACTTTTCTTTAGTTTTCATTGTGTTAGATCAAAACTCTTCAAAATTAAGTAACTGACCTTATTGTCTTTAATTTCGTTTCTTGCGCTTTAATATTGTGATTTTTTATGTTCAAAAATGTTAATTTAATTAATTCAGAATAATAATCAAATGTATTGTACAACAAAAATGTGTTTTCATATGATCTTGCAGTCTGTTTTTTGCGTTCCGCTAAATATGTCCACCGGTTTAGTATAGTATTTATTATTCACGAGACCGACATATATGTAATTATTATGTTACTATATAAAATTGTTTACATTATAGGTAGCTATAGAAGAACTACAAAATATCAAATATTATAACTATATTAAACTAAAACCTCAATAGTCCATTCAATATGTGAACAAAAATACTAGGATTGTAACAGTTTACTAATGACAGAACACAATTTCTAAAGAGTTTACAAATTAATACTGACAGTAGTTTACGGCTGACCATGTGTTTGTCATGTTTTTCTTCTTACGACAAGTTATTAATTTTTTAATAGTGCAATACTTGGCATTAAATTTATGAAATAATAACTGAAATGTAGTAAAATATAACGTACTGTAATAAATAAGTTTCCCTTTTCTTTTCAAACTTTAGAAACAGAACTTTTATTCTTACTTAGACAGTTACTTACCAAAAACAGATAAGATTCACATAAGAAACTTCTTTACATATCTAATAACATAAAAATATCCTCTTACAGATGCTTGCTTTAAAGTTAATGTCTGTTAAACGAGCAGCATTCACTTTAAGTCTTAGAGTGCAGCGTTACATTTAACGAGACACCTTTGCGAAAATAGATATGTTTGTAGTTGGTAAGTACGTATATTATGTGACAGATGTTATAACAGCAGTATTTACAACTTAGTATCAACATTATATTATTATTAATATTAGTCATACTATTTATTCTTGTAGTTTCGCATGGGTTACTTAAATTATAGAACTAATATATGACAATTAGGTAAAAAGATTTATCATAAAATAAACTTTATATACAATATCAAAATCAATGAATAAAATTGTAAGTCAGGTTTAAATTATTAATAATTTAATGATTACAGATATTACATTAATCGGCTGTTTTGTACTCCGAGGCGTCCCTGACAAAAATAAGTGAAGACTTTTATCCACACAGACCTCTTTATTGTCAGTACAAGACGATCGAAGTCAAAAACTTGTTCTTTAAACGTTAATGTAGTGTTGATTAAATATATTTAGTTGTACATAACCAGATATATTCTTTCACCTCGATATTGAGGATCGAGAATTCAATAATACTAGAGTGCATATTCAGATACTGCCTTGAAACAGGAAACTAGGACAACAAGGACGACGCACTGAATATTCACATTTATCTGCGATAAAATATATTTAAGACGTACTATCTATAAGGAACCTTCTTAAGTAATATACGGATTAAATTACACAAAAACAATAATCCTTCATTAGTCTATCCAAAACAAAATTAAATTGTGATACTTTTTGAAAAGATAAAAACAAATAGAAATAAAAAAATAAATAGCTTAATATAGACTCAAATTGTCAAAAGACATTTACTGAAATATTGCGACTTAAAGTCATTATATAAATTCATAGAACTTTTACTAATACATTTTTTTAATTTTACCTCTAATTTCGCTTATAAATTTACAGTAAAAATTCGAATTGCTTACTAAAAATCTTACTAAAAAACTTTGAAACTGCTTGGAATTTATCAGCAATAGAATATTAATCTTTTAATTTAAGTTTTATTAATCTTAATTAAATATATTAAGGATTATAAAGATCAACGTTTTTTAAAGTGTAAAAAAAATACACTGCAGGCTGCACTAATTTAAAATGAATCCTCACATTTATTCCGATAGCAAGAACTCGAAAAGTTACTACATCAAATTCTAAATTCGAAGAATATGTAAGTAAGGTAGCGAAATTTGTTGCTAGGCAAACAAAACGTCTTACTAAATTTAATGTTAAAAGAAAATAACCAAAAAAGATAATTAATTCATTAATTTTTAAAACGATACACTGAGAGTCTATGATAACGAACAAGTGAAATTGATTTCATATTTAATATATCATTATTGAATATAACAATAATACAACATAAGCCACATCTTTATTTCTGAAACGAATGAAAGAAACTCTCAAATAATATCTATAAATTTAATAGAATGCTTAGAAATTTTAATTCCTTAATATAGTTATAAAAGTCTTTTTATACATTTTTGGCTTACAGAAATAGATATGTAAATATAACAATTTAATATCTTAAGGATGGCTTCTGAGAGTTTGTCAAATCAATAACTCCTACTACTTTTACAATATACCAATAATAATTATAATGATTCTAAGCTCTTAAATCTAATTGCAACAACAATACTTCGTACATTTATTGTCAACGGAATTATGTAGTAACATAAATAATAATATCTTTATTTTACCTACATACTATATTACTTTACAATGTTTGTTCAAAAAGAATAGCGAAATTCATATATTTTTAAAAAGTATTCATCTATTCACGAATATCTATTTTGTCTCCTTGCCTGTCTAAATACTCTCCTTCGGATATAATACAATTCTTTTCCAATTCCAATAATAATTTTTCTAATCCTCGAAGAACATAAAGAAATATTTTTTGTGATCTGATTCATCTTCTCCTCCGATCCCGTATTTATATCCTCACATTCTATTGAGGGCTTTGCCTTCCACGTCATAAAAATTAACCCATAATTCACCACCAGTTTTGACCCTCTGGAGCACATTTGATTCTTCACGAATCGAGCTCAACATCGCCTGAGTAATGTTAGGGCGATGCTGTTTTCGGTCTAAATCGAACTATTTTGGCACGAATTTCGCCGCGACCTGACTCATGCCTAAATCATTGGTTAAAATCGAATGTCACGAGCCATTGTATATGTCCTTAGCAACTTCTTTAACGATAATTCAATGATTGGCCAATACTAGATTCCTCACTTTATCAATGTTTTCGTCTGTTGTTGATGTGCCCGGGCATGCGGCACGGTGTTCGTTACGTTCACATCTTCTCGGCCCTTTGAGAATATTTTGTACCACCCATAAATGTTGCTTTAGTCCAAGGTAGCTTCACCATAAAGCACAGTCAATATTTGAAAATGCGTACGCGTACTTTATTTTGATTTTCACACAAAATTTGATACATATTTTTTGATCTATTATTTTGAAATAGACGAAAATCCCTGTTAACTGTCACCAAAATACTTGTTAAAACATTACAAAACATTAAAAAGGGCTGACCTTGTTGACATAAGTATCAAAACAACAATAACAAAAAATCTAAAAATTTACAAACAGTAAAATACCAATAAGTAGGTACATAGTAAAATAAAAATTCGCAATACTTTTTAAACAGATCTCGTATAATAACAATCTTATACGTAGCCATATTACAATAAAGTAGCACGTTACTTACAAAGTATTTAATCAATAACCACCTGAAATATATTGTAGTATAAAACATGTCTCCTCATATTCCCTCTGTAGTAAAACAAATACTAGTTTAATCAGAATTTGTTTGTAGCAACGCTTCGAAGGGGTTGAAAAGGATTATTACTGCAGGTGATATTTTAAAACTTTCATCTAATACCTAGGGATTTACTTCAGAAATCCTCTCATTTTGTCTGTTGTTTACTTTCAACTCTTTTCTTTTTCGTTAACTTTAAACCGAAACGATTAGTCAAATGTTAAATGGCTACAATGGGATTATATCACTTTATGACCTGTATGACTTTATGACCTGTATTTGTACAGTTTTACTGCTCTTTCAAAACAAAGATCCATTAAACTAACTAGGAATATTTTTTTGATTATACTTGTTAACCTAATATTGTTATAATTATCACAACACGTAAGCTAAGGAAACAGTTTTTATTAGGTTCTTAACCCCCGACTCAAAAAGAGGGGTGTTATAAAGCTTGACCTGTTGATCTATGTATCTGTCTGTCTGTCTGCGGCAATGTAGCAGCCAAACGCATACCGTAATCGAAAGTCTGGTTCGTTGAAATAGTTCTTAGCTATGTTTGGTCGAAATGGAAACAGACGTCTTCAAGATATTGAGGTTTTATTGGTACGGGTTCTTATGCAATTTTGATAGAAATACTAATACTTGCTTAAGCAAGTGAAAATTGGGGTGTCAGTAGGTTCATTAAGTATAATACGTCGTACGTTACGTCGGGGGACTTAATAAAGGAAGAAAGAAATGCAAGTAGGTTACCAATGCAAATAAAGAAATTACGATATCGAATCGTATAGTCTAAGCCCTCGTAACTTTATAAAATAGATACCATCATCAACGTACGTACAACGGACCCCAACGCAACATCTTTAATAAGTATATAATAATATTATTTTTAATCTTTTTAGAGGTATTTTTGTATCGAGGGTTTTTTTATTTTAAATTTAATTTTTAATTATGATTCATTTATATTTGTAAACGATTTATTGATTATTATTATTACAAATTTTGTAATAGTAATTATATCTATATTAGGCATATTTAAAACATCCCATATAGACCAGGATCTCACTATGATTTTAATGAACATCTTTCTTATTCCATTTTACAATAGAAAAAAGTCTTTCATCCAGCTAAAAACAAAAAATTAACGTAAATCAAAAAAGTCAAAAAAAATAAATAATATGTAAGTAGAATAAACATCTGTTTATTTATTTTATGGTAATCCAACAATTGTAACTATTACGATAATTTCAATAATTCTTTGGCGGTTCGCAGGGTGGATTACCCCTGATTGACTTTTAATTATTAAATAAGAAATTTTTAAAATATCATTTTAAAATGATACATCATATTGTGAAAATAACTCCTCTTATCAGATTAATCGGACCGCGTTGTCATATTTATCAATAAATGTACATAATAATATTAAATTAGTATTTTAATCACATTGTTAATCATATAACGTGCACACAACATGTGGCCCTGATATTAGTATTAAAATTGTTATCCTGAGATGGAGCCGCGAGCAGATCGTACTTATATAATATACTTCATGAATGGAAAAAGATAACCACAAAAGAAAAAAAATAATCAATCCTAGTAATATTTAGTAATGTATACAAATTAATTTCACGACAAAATGCATTTATAACCAACCTCACATAATTGGATTTACGTTGATGAACTTTTAATACCTACTACTACTACTTCTACTAATACTACTTTACCTACTTATGTTATTTAATAAACTAATAAGTATGATAATTTCTAAACGCTTTAAATTATTTTAAACGGAATAAGGTTAATTTTAATAAACTAGAACAGTAAACCCTAATTGTTGACAGTGAAATCATGATTGCAGTTAGCTTATTGTATTAGATATTTGTCCTAATATAAAGTATTAAAATATATTTTATGAGGATACAATATCTTACAAACCCTTCCTATGGGTATGAGGAAAAAGAACATTATCAATGTTGATTATATTTATGTTCTTCATTAAATTCAAGAGAAGTTATTGTACAATTTAATTGATTTAAATTTAAAGAAGGAATAAAGAAAACTTCTAAGCAAACAATATTAATATTTATGAGTGATAGGATGTTACAAAAATAATACTTTTCCTGACAAGAAAAATAAATATGTCGTTCTTTCGTAAACCAAGTTCCTTTTTAGAGATGGGATTATACGATAGAGAAGGAAAAGTCCAAAAAGGACGAAGGGTCACATGACATAATACAAAGAGTTTGCATATTCTATTTGAATAAAGAAAATGTTGTATTGTACGGTTTTGTTAAAAGCGCTTACACTGATTGAGTCGCAAAAATAGTATTCAAAAGCAATAAACTCAGTATACGAGTACGTGTTATTGCATAGGAAAAATATTATGGAAAATGTTTTCTCTTCCTAATATCAAAAAACGTCATAATTTTTATATTCTTAAATTGACAAACCTGTATGAAACGGTTGCCTCTATCAGCTTTCTTTTATGTCTTTTCGGGTTTACAGTACATACGTTATCATTGTGGCCAATAGATACATACAACATTAAGTCGTAAATTATTATTATTAACAATATTCTATATATATATATATATTTACATCTATTTTAAAATATACAGTCATTTCTAATATCACAAGACCGTCAACAACAAATGTTATCAATATTTTAAGAAATTGAATTTTTAAAAGAATTTTGGCTAATCAAAATATAATTTTTAATACTGAGGCTTATAACTTTTTTTTAAATTAGTTAAGACAATGGCCGGGACCATAATATTCACACATATATACTTCACATTGTATCATATATATTATACATTTTTGGTACACATCGTAATTAAACGCATAATGTAATATATATGCAAATTTAATGACACAGCTTTTGGCGTAGAGTCAAACACATCATATTATCTCTCCAACCTTGTATTTGTGTTTGGTTCAAATATATGAAAATAAACAGAAAACATATGTTGTAGTAGACAACACACGCTCGTGGCATTGCCGTCTGTTACATATACGTGTAGGTTTAAAAAAAAAGGTTCAGAGAAAAGAAACTTTTTAAAATATAAATTCATACACCGACACATACACATGTGTATCTGACGTACATACATATTAATGAAATTCATTGTATATTTGTTTGGTTTATGTTATAAAACTCTGTCCTCAGTTGGATGGTTTTAGTCATGTCTTTTCACAAGATTCAAACTTAAGCATTTAACTCTTTTTGTTGATAATATATACACATGACAACGAACGGATATATAGGAGGAGACATCATGGTATATGCTCTATGCAAACGATTATTGTCAATGATTAACTGTAAAGTTAAGAGCAAAACAGAAAAGTGGCAATTTAAATTCAATGGTCTTGATTTCAAATCGGTGAAACAAAACTAAGCATATGTTCAGCTATTGCCGAGTATCCAACAGACAATAGTTCTTTACGATGCTTCTTTGATAACAACTTTCGCAACCTTGTCTCAGTCATTCAAGATAATGGTGCAATAGATAGAATTGTCAATCGCTGAACAATATCAACACAGCGTGGATTAAATGCCACTGTAATATTTTGCGAACCATTCCAATCCATAGATCAGATCGTACCATTTATTATGAAAGTAATAACTGAAAAACAAGCATATTTAGCTGAAAATGCGACGCGACGATAATAGATATGAAGTCGGAACTTGTATAAACGAGGTTGTTCGAAAGTAGAATTGATAATAGAAAATATCATCACTAAACGTTTGTCATGGATATGGTCTCGTAATGCATGGACGGATAAGATGCATGCAAAGGATTTTAAGATTCCTGGCATAGTGTTAAGGTCAGTACATTTAGTTAATCCATTTACGCTCATTGTCCTCATACGGGAATACCTATATTTCTACCATTTCACTTTTCAACTTAGCGTTGAAAAGCCATGTTTGAAATTTATTGACATGCCAAACTCATATGTCATCGAAATCCTTATTAATTAATTACTGAACCGATTAGATTCAATTTTTTTTTATTGCTGTGGTTTTGGTACGTATTTATAAAGTATATAAAAAATTGATTAAATCATATCCTTGAGGATTAATCAACCAAATATGTTTCTTAATGTTTTGCATTGACTTAAGCTGGTGCGCTTTTTTACATTATTTGAACTCGGTTCGGGGGTGAACTATTTTTTTTTAATTAGGTTATTAGTATTATAATATGCAATCTCTGTTTAACATAGTAGAGATTAAGTAAGAAATTGTAATTCATATCTCTTTAGGCGAGTACAACATTTTGTTTTAGTTATATTTTAGAAATGATTTTTTTAAAGTATCACTAATTAAATATTACCCGTAAGAATAACCTTGTACGGTGTACGTCATATTATACTACAAACATATTTTTCTGACAATAGGGTTGTTGATGTGTTAAGGGAAAAAATATGTCTAAGAAAATTAATATCAAAGGAAAGGAATTTAATAGGCCCTATATTAAAAATAAAGGTACAACAGGTCTGACTATTTCTTGGGTTCTTGCAATTCTCGAAGTCTTTTTTTTGTTTAAAGGTTGTTTAAAATTTTTCTTTAAGAACAAAGTAAAATCTTTCTAAGAACTTATTTCTTATCATTTTAATTGTTTATATTTTACGTGTTGAGCGGGTTATTTACTTTTTTTACAGATTTATGAAGATGAATGATGAAGACCAATGATGAAGAGGGGAAAAAATAAAAAGAAGGAAGAAAGAAGATATCTGAATGGAAATGGCTGGTGAAATATTATAATTTTAAAAATAAAATAATAGAATTTGAGAAGGCGTTAGACGCCAACAACAATTAAAATTCATATCCTATTACTTTATAGTTATTTTATTTCATATTATATATGTGAGAACTTTGTTACATTATTTGTTGACATACCAACATTTTGCGATGTGCGTAAAATCGAAATAACATTCATAGTGACCAGTTGACAAACTTATTTCCAACTAACTGGCTGCGTATATATTTTTTAGTAGTAAGTCTAGTTTATTTTTATATTTTTTTTATATTTAATCACAGATATTTTTTTAAGGAGTAGGTAGACCAATTATGTATTTTTTTATTGGAAGGAAATATCCTGACGGGAGGACTCTCAATATAAACTACTACTATCAATATGTACCATCATTATATACCATCAATATGTACTATCAATATGTACCATCAATATGTATTACCAACACGCACTATCATTATATACTATCGATATGTACTATAATTATATACTATAAATATGTACCATCGATATGTACTATCAATATGCACCATCAAAATGTACCATCAATATGTACCATTACTATGTACCATCAATATGTACCATTAATATGTACTATCAATATGACCTATTAATATGTACTATCAATATGTACTATCAATATGTACCATCAATATCTACCATAAATATGTACCATATAAAAAAAATAGTTTTGAAAAAATGTGCTACCGCAATGGTAGAAAAATAATAGATTATTAACTTTATTTGTTAACCGATTAAGATAAAAAAAAACACCAAATGTAAAGTGAAGCCCATGACAATATATTCCCGAAAACTTAATCCAAATCGGTTAATCCCTTTCTGTAAAAGCATGCACAAATATATACATAGACATACAAACATACAGACGAACAGAAAAAATGAAAAAGCATTGTTTTGGATTCTCTTGCTATATAAGTAATTGCAAAAAGGTCCCCGTTTTGAATTTTTGAAAAAAAAATATATATGTGCAAATATCAATCAGTTACAGTTTTGTTATATGTATAAAGATATATTTCTTGAATACTTTGAATACATATATCTTTTTATAGAGTGAATAGTGCAATGAACGTTAAAATCGAAATTTTACTGACTGACTGACGCTCAATTTCCATGTATAAAAGTTATACCATAAACAGACAAAAATTTCAAAAATTATAGAAATGGATTCTGTTAGTTATTCCTTTACATCCCGACTATATTGTATTTTTTAATATTTTTAATGTACAGACACTACTCCTCTACAGATTTATTATATGTATATAAGAAGATTTGCATCGTATTTATAACATGGTTGATATAAATTGACATAACTTTTTTATTTCTAAACCGATTCAAATGAAATAAATCTTAAGTGAAGACTGTAACAATATATTCCTGATAACCACATTCAAATAAGCCGTTTCTGAGATCTTATCTAAACCCTTAGGTTCACAAACGTACAGACACACAGATATACAGACAAACAGAAAAAATGAAAAGCCATTATTTTGGGCTCTATTGCTCTTATAAAAGCCTCCCATTATGTTTTTTTTTATTATTTTCCATGTACAGAAATCGACCAGTCACAATTTTATATTATTTATAGATTTAAATTCTAATCAATTGTAATTCTAATTAAATTATAATTTTAAAATTTTAAATTTATATAAATATAGAATGTAAAAAACCGATACGGGCAGGGATTCGAACCCGCGACTACTGGGAAACCGTCCCGTCGCTCTACCAACTGAGCTACCGTATCGCTGTCCGTCTCGGTGAATTAAGCATTCTATATGTGATCGTCTTTATCGGGACGGTGGTGACATCTATTAGGTTTCTTTCGAAAATCCTAACCAATGTTTCTAACTTTGCAGTATAGATAAACATTGAAAAGATGCCACTACCGAAATCAATTTTTGAAAATATCTTTAAACATGTATAGCCATGTTAAGCTTATTTAAATTTATATAAATATAGAATGTAAAAAACCGATACGGGCAGGGATTCGAACCCGCGACTACTGGGAAACCGTCCCGTCGCTCTACCAACTGAGCTACCGTATCGCTGTCCGTCTCGGTGAATTAAGCATTCTATATGTGATCGTCTTTATCGGGACGGTGGTGACATCTATTAGGTTTCTTTCGAAAATCCTAACCAATGTTTCTAACTTTGCAGTATAGATAAACATTGAAAAGATGCCACTACCGAAATCAATTTTTGAAAATATCTTTAAACATGTATAGCCATGTTAAGCTTATTTAAATTTATATAAATATAGAATGTAAAAAACCGATACGGGCAGGGATTCGAACCCGCGACTACTGGGAAACCGTCCCCTCGCTCTACCAACTGAGCTACCGTATCGCTGTCCGTCTCGGTGAATTAAGCATTCTATATGTGATCGTCTTTATCGGGACGGTGGTGACATCTATTAGGTTTCTTTCGAAAATCCTAACCAATGTTTCTAACTTTGCAGTATAGATAAACATTGAAAAGATGCCACTACCGAAATCAATTTTTGAAAATATCTTTAAACATGTATAGCCATGTTAAGCTTATTTAAATTTATATAAATATAGAATGTAAAAAAACCGATACGGGCAGGGATTCGAACCCGCGACTACTGGGAAACCGTCCCCTCGCTCTACCAACTGAGCTACCGTATCGCTGTCCGTCTCGGTGAATTAAGCATTCTATATGTGATCGTCTTTATCGGGACGGTGGTGACATCTATTAGGTTTCTTTCGAAAATCCTAACCAATGTTTCTAACTTTGCAGTATAGATAAACATTGAAAAGATGCCACTACCGAAATCAATTTTTGAAAATATCTTTAAACATGTATAGCCATGTTAAGCTTATTTAAATTTATATAAATATAGAATGTAAAAAACCGATACGGGCAGGGATTCGAACCCGCGACTACTGGGAAACCGTCCCGTCGCTCTACCAACTGAGCTACCGTATCGCTGTCCGTCTCGGTGAATTAAGCATTCTATATGTGATCGTCTTTATCGGGACGGTGGTGACATCTATTAGGTTTCTTTCGAAAATCCTAACCAATGTTTCTAACTTTGCAGTATAGATAAACATTGAAAAGATGCCACTACCGAAATCAATTTTTGAAAATATCTTTAAACATGTATAGCCATGTTAAGCTTATTTAAATTTATATAAATATAGAATGTAAAAAACCGATACGGGCAGGGATTCGAACCCGCGACTACTGGGAAACCGTCCCGTCGCTCTACCAACTGAGCTACCGTATCGCTGTCCGTCTCGGTGAATTAAGCATTCTATATGTGTCGTCTTTATCGGGACGGTGGTGACATCTATTAGGTTTCTTTCGAAAATCCTAACCAATGTTTATAAGACCGAGACGGACAGCGATACCGTAGCTCAGTTGGTAGAGCGACGGGACGGTTTCCCAGTAGTCGCGGGTTCGAATCCCTGCCCGTATCGGTTTTTTACATTCTATATTTATATAAATTTAAATAAGCTTAACATGGCTATACATGTTTAAAGATATTTTCAAAAATTGATTTCGGTAATGGCATCTTTTCAATGTTTATCTATACTGCAAAGTTAGAAACATTGGTTAGGATTTTCGAAAGAAACCTAATAGATGTCACCACCGTCCCGATAAAGACGACACATATAGAATGCTTAATTCACCGAGACGGACAGCGATACGGTAGCTCAGTTGGTAGAGCGACGGGACGGTTTCCCAGTAGTCGCGGGTTCGAATCCCTGCCCGTATCGGTTTTTTACATTCTATATTTATATAAATTTAAATAAGCTTAACATGGCTATACATGTTTAAAGATATTTTCAAAAATTGATTTCGGTAGTGGCATCTTTTCAATGTTTATCTATACTGCAAAGTTAGAAACATTGGTTAGGATTTTCGAAAGAAACCTAATAGATGTCACCACCGTCCCGATAAAGACGATCACATATAGAATGCTTAATTCACCGAGACGGACAGCGATACGGTAGCTCAGTTGGTAGAGCGACGGGACGGTTTCCCAGTAGTCGCGGGTTCGAATCCCTGCCCGTATCGGTTTTTTACTTTCTATATTTATATAAATTTAAATAAGCTTAACATGGCTATACATGTTTAAAGATATTTTCAAAAATTGATTTCGGTAGTGGCATCTTTTCAATGTTTATCTATACTGCAAAGTTAGAAACATTGGTTAGGATTTTCGAAAGAAACCTAATAGATGTCACCACCGTCCCGATAAAGACGATCACATATAGAATGCTTAATTCACCGAGACGGACAGCGATACGGTAGCTCAGTTGGTAGAGCGAGGGGACGGTTTCCCAGTAGTCGCGGGTTCGAATCCCTGCCCGTATCGGTTTTTTACATTCTATATTTATATAAATTTAAATAAGCTTAACATGGCTATACATGTTTAAAGATATTTTCAAAAATTGATTTCGGTAATGGCATCTTTTCAATGTTTATCTATACTGCAAAGTTAGAAACATTGGTTAGGATTTTCGAAAGAAACCTAATAGATGTCACCACCGTCCCGATAAAGACGATCACATATAGAATGCTTAATTCACCGAGACGGACAGCGATACGGTAGCTCAGTTGGTAGAGCGACGGGACGGTTTCCCAGTAGTCGCGGGTTCGAATCCCTGCCCGTATCGGTTTTTTACATTCTATATTTATATAAATTTAAATAAGCTTAACATGGCTATACATGTTTAAAGATATTTTCAAAAATTTAAAATTTTATTAAAATTTTAGTCTATTGTAATTGTACTATTTTTAAAACTAATAATTAAAGCTAAAATAATAGAGTAAATAATGACTTGAGTTAAAATAGTAAAATATAATTTATATTTTAATGTATGAAAAGGTTTACCATATTTTTAATTAATACAATGATATGTTTATTTTATTTATTATACTATATAAAAAAAAAATTAACAAACTCGAATTTTTTAAAAACTGAATAAGCTCAAGTAACAATTACTCACTCTATGAGCATTTTTTAATATTGGTATATAGTTTTTTATTACTATGGTATTAAATGTATAAAATAATGAGTGCTGTTAAATATTTTTGAAGACATTCGCTTTCAAACAATTCATAAATAAAACATTTATAAAGCCCCGATACTAAAAGACCTCTACAAAAGATAAAAATAATATTTTTATGTACTCATTGAGGTCGTTTTACTATCATTTTTCTATCTTTCAACAGTACAGTAGTTATAACATTCCTATTTTAGGTCGGAGGTTAATAAAAAAAGAAATGATTTGAATAGCGTCACTTATAAGTATCAAACATTTCCGAAAAAAAAATAGTTTGACTGTCTTGATCGCTATCAACGCAAAGCCTGTCGGGACGAAAGGTAAAATTGGAATCCCTTACTTTTCAGGATTTATTGATAAAAATAGGGAGTTGATCCTTTGATTTTTAAAAAGGAAATAAGACCTTCACGATGAAGACATTATATAAAGAGAGAATGTAGTTAATTTCACAAAATGATATTTTATTTACGTTCTTGGGTAATCCAACAGTGCATACAAAGTTACATAAAATACTTATACTATTCGCATTATACATAGAGTTATTTGAATGATCTAAAAAGTAACGGTACTGAAATTACCTCTATAATTGATGGTTTAGCGATTAGTGATTCAGACGAGTTGTAGTTTAGTGGGTTTGATTTTCACAAACAATACTTCGTGTAATTTACATATTGTTATTTCAATACTCGATCTTCTTTATGTCAGTTTTTTTATGTTTGTATAACCGTCCGTTTTTGTCAGTATTTTTTTTGTATGAAGGTAAAAAATGTGTAAACATTCCCAGAAATACACTTTGTACTAAAATATTATTGACATTCTATGTGGCTACAAAGTATGCGGGAATCGATCCAATTTAAATTTCTTTAAAGCATATATGAGCCGGCATTAAAGCATATACCCTTACCCATTAACCACGAAATGAAACTTATATGGGCAAGTAATGGTAAACTAATTAATCTATTTATGGGAAACATTTATATTTCAGCTTATTTATTTATCAAGATTTGTTTTTATAAATTATTTAAATTTTATCCATACTTGCTGTTGGTATTATATAAGTAAAGATATATTATTTTATTTAATTATTTATTGCACAATATAAATACATCGCGTTTCTTTTTAATTTATTATTATATTTATGTCTCTATGGTTATTTACACTGCTTAAAAAGTCACAAATTATACAAATACAATGTATAATTTATGTAAAATACTGAAATATTGTTTATATTATAAATAGCTTAACTGCACTGCACTGCACTTATGATACTTCAAACTAAATAAACTAGCTTATTAACTTTACATTCGCCAATAACGTCAGAGATAATAACGTCATTTATACTTCATAAAAATACAAAATGTTGAATAACAAGTTTAATCTATAATTATATCATTTTCTTATGAATTGAAGCAATGACTCGCTTTATCCCAAGTTCTTTTGCAGCAATTGCTTTGAAGCGGTATGAAAAGAGTGTTTTGTCGGCTGGCGATATTTTATGTTTCAAAGCTTTCGCTTTCTTCTTTTTATAGAGCTTTATATATAAACATTTATCTTTTACCATGTAGCATTTAGCTGAAAACACAAAAAAGATTTCTAATATTAAAATAAAAATAACTAGGTACGTTAAAAAAACCGACTTTACGACGAAAAAGTAAAAATTAATGAGGATTTAATATTTATTATATACTACCTATTATTTATATGTCCTATTTACTAATATGTTTGAAGTCGGTGCCAAGTCTTAAACAAATAATTACCTATATTTAACCTGAGGATTAGCATTTATTGCCGGAGGAGCTAGTAAAAAACTCGGACAAAAATGCTTATAAAATAAAAATAATGGGTCCACCTGAATCAAATTTTCATGGAACCAATTCGAAACTATTCCGCATCAAAAAAAAAAACGTAAATCGGTTCAGAAACCTCGGAGAAATCGGTGTACAAACATAAAAATATATGTTTTTTTTTTAATTGAGAATTGGGAACCTTCTCCTTTTTGAAGTCGGTTAAAACAGCATAATATTTTTATTAAAAGCACTAATACAACAGGGAGTAAACACTTTGTTTTTAGATTCAATGAAATTCCTCTGAAATAGTAATGAGAGAATGGTATTAAGGCATATTATGTTATAATAAGTCCAGATTACATCCGAGATCTTAACTTAAATTTTTGATTATATTTTTCAAGAACAGCTAAACTTTTCCACACACTTTTCCATAGGTGAATTTGTTTTTTAGTTATTGGAAATTTGTATTTCAGATAATATGTTAGTAATTTATAACGAATTTAGAGTTTGAATTTGTCGCTGAAGATGATATTAGCTATACTTATATTTAGTTATGTTTTCATGAAATGATCCACCAATTGATATTTTTCTCTGATAGATAGTCATAATTATTTTCTATAAACATATGATAAACCGTGGTCATAGTAATGGTCATACGTAGAAAAAGACAGAATTTAAAAAAATACAGTTTTTTTTGATAATTGCTTAAAAAGTGATAAATGTATATATATCTATAACCAATATAATCATAGTATATCTACAACAAATAGAAAGGTTTTTTCTTAATAATTTAAAAATACTAGTAATATATCACAAAAGTAATTGTAAGTATCTAATCTAGTAAATCGACCGGCATAATTTTGACAAACTTTAAACCAGAGTCAAATATCAATTCAAAAGGCTGGCATGTTACGAGTTGTCAAGTTCAAACATTGTAAATGGTTTGCCTGTTTTAATATAATGACTGTGATGGGTTCAAAATGGTTGTTATAATGTAATTAGTATGACTTGAGAATAGACATTGTAAAAAAAAGTCTTTCCAAATTGATAAAGATTTGAGAGATGGAGCGAAATGTTATGTATGAGTATGTATGTTATGTGAATTCTGACTTCGTTTATCCAGCGGGCCACGTTACTACATTTCAGAGAGTATTTTACTGTTCGACTTTTCAAGCAAGAAGTCCCTCAATTAATTACCTCAATATATTCGCTAGATCGCCTCCCGCCATAACATAATTCAATACTATGAACTTGTCTTAGCTTTACAATTCAATACTCACTAATGTAATATAATAATTTATCTCAGTAATAAATAGTTTCTTAGATTATAATCATTGTAAGACTATAATTAATTATTAATTAATTTTTTTAACATTTTTCTTTTTTATTTTATTTGTTGCATAAAAATAATTGTAAATAAGTAAGCATGAAAATAATTTAAAGTAACACTGAAACAATTATGTTAGCAAATTACAATCGAATAGTAAAAATTCCATGAAATTACTTATTTTCTTAATTACTTAGTTAACAATATTAATAATTTTAAATTATAAAATTCATAAATTTATTATCTACCGATTGATGTTCGTATATATCATAACACAAAACAAAACAAGTCTCCTTAAAACTAAAAGCATTGAAGTGACGCTTGTATTTGTGTGTGTATTGAGTAGGAAAGAGTGTGTATGAGAATTTTGTGTGTGAGGGCTTATGTTTACGATTATGGGATTACATCTTAAATACTATCCTAAAATTTATCTTTTATCTAAACTGAAAATGTAAAATTACTCTTGGCCATCTAATTATTTATTGTAATTTTAAGAAGTCTATAAATTACTGAGTCTTGGCTTTAAATTGTACGTAGAACATTATGTATATATGAGGACCATGAAGAAAATTTGTTTGTATCGCGTCTTTTTTGATCAGTGGGTAGTATTAGAGACTTGAAATTAGTTATGTCATCACTAGATGGTGCTAATAGGATGCGGCGATTTGTAACTAACATTATCAAATAGTGTTTGCAAAATTACTCGTAGTTAGAGGGTTGTGTTTTAATTTTAACACTAGATGTTTTATTTTTGGTTCTGTATACCCTCTATGGTTTCATAACAAGTTATGTAATGAGGATTCCAAATTATAGAAAAATATTCCAATGACTTTTTTGAAAATATATAAAGTGAGGTATCCTAATACATCTAATGTCATTTAACGGTTGAAGAACTTTTAAAACCAATTTAAAGTTTTTGTAGTTCTTATTTACTATTGTGATAATATGTTGAATAAAAGTCATCTTTGCAATTAATATTCAACCCCTAGTTCTTTGAATGATTTACTGTTAGTACTTGAAAATAATTTAGTGTACTTATAGGTAAATAAAACAGGTTTAAATCGGTTTAAATTTCAAAACTGATGTGTGATTATCCCTCATTAGTCTTTCTACTGTTAAGAAATCATTTATTTACTTTTCATTAAATAGAAGCTACTAATGAACACACAACATGTAGGATCCAGATAATATTAATTTAATATTATTTAGATATAAATTTCTTAACTATTTTGACGGACAAATAGGACTAGATCTATTAAAGAAAAAGTAAATATAAATTTACTTAAAAGACAAATTTAATTACTCCTACAGGCTTAATAAATCCTACAAGCATGTATAAGTCTTGTTATGTACATTTTTATCTTTATGAGGATGTACTACAGGCAGGAACCTCCAAATTAATTCGTATCGCCATAAATTTTAAAGATGAAAAGTTTTTATAAATAACAATTTATTTGCAACCATTTTTTACATGAGTATTTTACTGACGTGAGTATAACAGTGGATATGTAAATATTAAACATATAAGTACGAAATAATAAAAAAGGCAATATTTAAAAAAGTGATACATATCTTCTTTTACTAGCTTGATATCAATTATTGAAAATTACTAGCTTGATATTTTAAAAACAAGAACAAGATATGAGTTCTGTTGCAATTTAGACGTTATTCTACTAATAATATATAATTTATATTAAATGAATTACAGATATAATACGTTTTGAACCCCTTAGTTTCAGACCTATTGTTTTTTAATTATACGAAGTTAAGTTGTAGGAATCAATTCATTGTAAAATAAAGACACTTCGAATCCAGTTTCAATTAAATCTCAACATTGAAAAGGAATGAACTTACAACAAGAGTTGTTAATTTATAGTGTTTAAGTGTAGTAGCTAAATAACATCAGCTGGTGAATAATTTAGCTTTTGAGGCACATAAAAGAAAAACGTTATAAAATAAATAACTTTGAAATAACTTTCATCTATACCTCATTAGAATGATAAATTTCCTGAGTTCTAAAAATTTATGAGCCATAGAGAACACAAAGTGGTATCTTTTGTTGAAGTTACTAGAAACGAGTAGAATAAATTTATTTTCTGGAAGTACATAATGCTTGTCTCTTTTGTGACATTTTAGAGCCCTAAGATCTTATTTAGCATATTATTTTAAACTTAAATTTTAACGCACTTTCAAAAAAAGAAGCCTTCAGTTTTGAAATGTGGTATTGTGGTTTAATTGAATATGTACTTGTTTTTGTACTTGTAACTTTGTTTATTTACTACTAAAATAATATTCGAATTTAACACTAATTTTTATAAATGTTAAGCATTACTAAAATCGATGAATTAATTAATATAAAGCACGGTAGCTCAATTGGTAGGGACGGTTTCTCAGAGATTCGAATTCCCGCCCTTATCGGTTTATTTTTCATTCTATATTTATATAAATTAAAAATAAAACATTGAGTACAGTTAATAAGAACTAAAACATATAAACACATAGTAAATAATGAATATTGTCTGACTTCAATCTATTATTAAATCTATCTTTTATTAAAAATTTTAAATATATTAAAAATTCTGCTTTAGAATGTTTACAAAATATATAAGAGCAAGGCCGACAAACGTAAACGAATTCCAAAGCCAAATTGAATCATATTTAAAAAAACATCAAAAAATTTTACAAATAAATGAGTTAAATAATATCGTACTTGTGAAATTTGTATATAACTAAGATAATTGACTCATTCTGTGATAAATGGGAGAAACTAAAAGTAGTAAAAATAAATAATTATTTCTTTTTTTTGAATCAGTATTGTAATACTAAGAGTAATAGAAAGACAATTTCACTAAACTATTGACTCGGCATATGTCAAAAACCTTCTAAGCTTCCTATAAAACTATAAAAGAGAGAAGGTAACTTTAGAAATGATTTAAAAATAATCCATCAGGTCGCATTCAGTAAATTGAATTATTAAAATCTAGATAGAATAAAACATGTTTTAAATTTACAATAACTTGATAGGTTTGATTAAATAGGATAAATATATGCTTTGAATAATATAAGAGAGAACGATAACTAAAATATTCGCAATACATTAACTTCAACGCTATGTATGATATTGACTTCGTTAACTATTATCAGGGATTTTTTTTTGCCGTTAACATACATTAACATATAATTAAATATATATATATATATTTAATATTTTCATTATTTATTTATAATATGTAAAACGAGATGAAATGATATTCGTTAATCATTTTTCTCATTTTCATCTTCACATGGAAATTCGATTTGTAGTCTTTTGGTTTTTTTATTTTGTAAAGGCTATGAGAGCGATTTTTTACTCAAATGCTCAATACATGGAAAAATTCTAATTAACGTTAAAATTATTTATTATTTTTAAAGTGAAACTTTTATTACATCGTCTCAAACTTTTTCGTCTGTGTGTTGCATGTCGCGTGACGGTCGGCCGCGGAGTAGGGATAAAGTGAAAGGCGCTCGTATCGATGCGGTTTTTACTAGATACATTGAAAAAATCGAATGTAAGTCACTGTTCACATATTTTAGTTACCATAAAATATTGGTTACATTTATAAACTGTGAAATTCATGATGAAGATGAAATTGATAATAGAATGATTGAAAATAATTGAAAAACGGATCAAAATGACTCAACGATTATAAAATATTGTTTTCAGTGTTTTAATATGTGTATATCATCTAAATAATTGTTAATTATTTTTATTGTTTCTGGAACAAAGTGAGTTTTTTATTTTCTTTACATATGAAGCAGATGTCATTTGCTTGCTTGTATTTTTTTTCAATTTCCAAATTAATTGAATTGATTATTTGTTATTTTAGTTCACAGCATTTCTTGTGAACTCGTTTATATTCGTTCGTAATAATTTGCATGATATTTTATTATTTATACATGTCCTAACTAATTTTATTTTTCAACTTTTATTTTTATTTATGTACCAATGGGTCATCGATTGCTTTAACTTTGTTACAGGTCTTCCATCTTCCATTCACTTACCTTCTCTAATTTAATCTCCTCTTGTTTATTTTGTATCATACATTTTGTACAATATTTGTTTCGGACTTCTCTATTCTCCGGGTTTTCTGGTTCTTTAGATTTCTGCACATAGCTACAATTCCCATTATACTATAATTGCCTGAGAGCTTAGCGCTGGGCAATAATAAAGACTGTCAAATAAAAATGTATTACTGAAGACGTGCTGCGGCTGGATATATGCAGACCTACATTGATTGCTCGAACAAGCAATGTAGTCTGCACATACAACAAAGGACTTTAATTGCAAAAACAGGATGACTTCTTTGTAAATATATCTCAAATATTATAACAAAACCGTAAGTACTGAATTTTTACATATGCCAAAGTTAACACATTGCGCCCACTCTAGAAAATTGGGATAAGGACAGGTAGATCAATAAACTTATGATTCTGGTAGTATAATGCAGCATTCAAGCATAGTTTTGTATTATATTAGATATGAAAACTTGCTTGCAACAATTTCTAATGCTCCATCAAATACACTAAAAACAAATAAAAGATATCATCAAGCCGTGGTTATGTGTCATTATTATTATAAGTTTTATGATTTGCATGATAATCTACTTTTGCTGGAAAAGATGCGATAAATAGTTCTGTTTAGGAGTTAAATTAACACATCAATATAATAAAAGCTGTAAACTTTCAAAGTAACATTAACTTGGGTACCGCAAGAATTTATATAGAAACCACAGAGAAACATCTGTCCTATTTCGTCTAAGATTAAATGCAATCATTAAAGTTTATCCTTTTTTCACCCTTTCATCTCCTTCCTTCTATTTAGAGAATTTAGAGAATAAATGGTTTCAATTGTTGAGAGAGTCCGTGAAATTATTTTGGCAAAACCCAACATCTTATTATTACGGTGATAGATAATCCGATTGGACTTCGTGAAACTATTCGTAAGTTAGAACATTGTTGCGATAATTCAGTTAAACCTTGTTAGTAGGTTCGTTAATAAGCAAGGCTTTGTAACATTCGGGAAATATAAGGAAACTTATCATTCAATTTGAAATAACTTCAAGATTAGTAATGATTTAATTGAATTAATAGATCTTTTCCATTTATGCAGAGGTTAATGAAATTTCATGTTATTAGTGTTTTTATTATTTAAAAAAAATTACGTCATAATTAATAAAAAAAATCTTTATTCTATTTTATATCAAGATGATGTTTTTATTTTGATAAACTTTCTTAAAGTTTTATTATCACTGTCGAGAGAAAATTGTAGGTGAGATAATTATATCACCTACAATTTTGTCTATGCCATTAGCTACAGATGAATTATAGAGATTTGTTAAATTAGTAAACATAGTTAAATTAGTATGGAAACGTGTTTTGTTTTTATTATCCATGCGTTGGGATTTTTATCAGTAGCGTTTTTATACGTACCCACTGAATAAATTGGTGTTTTAAAGTTAGATAATTAGATAATAGATTCTTAGAGCTGTACTGGTAGTATGATTAAAGGATACATATTATTATTAAAAGAGAAATATGTGATTTTTTTATCTATATATATATATATATATATACAAAAGTTAACTTAACATATATATTACATGATAAGTTAACCTTTGTTTATATGTTTGAATATATGTCTTGTATGTTTTATGAATCCTTTCGTTTTATAGCATGAACCGGAATATTCCTCCTCTAACCCCTAGTCATAAGCATCACACTTTGTCCTCCATATACTTCTTGTTTTATTGCAAATACATCTAATTTAATTGCAAGTATCCCTAGTCTTGAATTTGCGGTAAAGTGAGTGTTCTAATTGATTTCAAATCTCAGCATATAATAAAATTCTGAATCTTATATTTGAACACAAAAAAGTATGTCTCAACTAAATATAATACTGAAACATGTATACTGATAAAGTTACTATATTCGAAGTGTGCTCGTTAAAGCATATTGGTCTCGTCTGGTTTCCCTTCGAGTAGAAAAACATTTCCTTTCCGAGTAAATTGGTTTGTTAACTACTTGCGTGACAAATTTTCTTTGTTAAACTTTCTTTATTGAAAAGCTTCTCTAATAACTATTCATTCATATTTGTAACACCTATTAGTAAAATTCAAATTTTATATAAATATATCGCGGTTGCCGAAGATATTTTACGTAATACTAGAAGGAATCTTATAAAATCATACCATATGTGAGTTTGTTATATAAGTTAGAACTATACCTAAAAATGGTTTATTCAGATTTTAATAAATAATATATGATATCTAAGCTTAGATATCTTACATTATATCCTGAATCAATTATATTATTTGCCAAAAATATAAGTGATTCAGGAGATCATACTTATTTTGTAATACTTGTTAAAACGTATAAATAAATGTTAAATAAATGGACGTTAAAACAACGTCAGTCATTAAAGATAATATTGTAATATTTTCGGTAAGTTTAAATTCTGAAAGACTTATTTATATAACAATTAAAAGCCCTTTTTATTCTACTAAATTATAATGAAATACTTGCTAGAAATATAATTTTTTTTAGTTGGCAATTTTTAAGAGATTTTTTTTATCTTGGCTGCTTCATTTCTTATCTTGTATAAGAATAAATAAGATTAGCGCTCCAGAAAATATAAAAAATAAAACAAAAACCAAAAAGCTCAAAGTTTCTAAGACGGAAACCATGCGGTGCTTGATAAAAGATAGGAACTAAAGTTATCTAATTTTATTAAAAATTTTGTACCGAAATAAATTTTTAGGATCTAGAATGGTTTATATTATAAAAAACCTAAGTATTTGATTGCCGTATTTAAATTACTTTTGCACAATTACTTTGTTCCAATAATTAAAATACACCGTTTCCAAAATATTTCTTTAAAATTAGTAATAATAATAAAAAAGGGAAAAAAAAATATTTAATATTTTTTTTTATATTAATGTCACTCTATGTATGTAGAGCGCACTCTATTATTATAAATCAATCACAAATGGATCCGGGGAACATCTGCGTACGTGAAGAGGGTTTTAACGACATTACAGTGGTAATGGTGAAATAACGCCAAGATCGAGATTATCGTCGATTGTAAAGAAGCAATCGAGTGCGGATAAGTGCCTTAATTTTCCGTTAAATTGTCAATGCAATTTTTTTTCTTATGAATATATTAGCATACTCTTAACAAATAAATTATATATATCTGAACTATCATGATCTATATTTTATATTATTAGTTTCCCATTATAATGTTCGTGGTGGTGGTTGTAAGATAAGATTCATTAAAACATAATTTCTTTTACATAATATTTTAATAAATATATCATATTTTGTGTCCGCAAAGCTTAAATCTTTTAAAATGAAATAAAAATGTCAAATGTCATTTGTTATTTATTTAATTTATAGGTGATTGTGGTTAATAACTGTTAACATCGATTCAATCTATTACAGTCTACTGCTGGACATAGGTCTTCCCGTCGACCTCATCCAGCTTCCACGGGCAGCCTTTCGCAAGTCATTGACAAAACCAGCGGGCCCCTCCTTTGTCCTACACTTGCCAAGGCACAGTCTCCACTCTAAGACTCATTTGCTCCAACGGCCTTCATTCCTGCAATATACCTGACCGGCCCACTGCCACTTGCTGATAGGGCGAGCTAAATAAATAAATTTAGGTCTTTCACGAATACTCTAATTTCTAATCTTATCCCTGAAAGAGACCCCGAGCATAGCACGCTGCGTTACCCGTTTATTGACTTTAAACCTGTGGACCAATCCCGCCGTCAGTGTCCATGTCTCGGCTGCGTATGTTAGTCCTGGAGTAGGACAACATCGACGTGACCCAGTCGTAACATGACATGGTTATTGAAAATGATCTTTGTCTCGTCCAGATTAATACCAAGCCCAACCAATAGAGAGGACCACATTTAGGCCGTTCGGTATTCTAACAAGCTCTTTTGGAGACTTTGCTACGTTGATAATGCCGTTCGCAAAACGAAGATGAAAAATATACTCCTCGTTTACGTTGGCGATTCGATCAGTCGAGTACACACTTCTTAAATAATCTTCGGTATTGATGAGATCCCTCATTGAGCTTATGAACAGGTTCGAGAATATAACATCCTTATACACTGGTTCTGAATTTAGAGTTGGTGGATTTAGAATCGCTGAGATAGAGAGACATTTCATCACCTCGAAATATTGCCACTCGATACAACATTGCTGCAGAGACAGAGACAACAGCCCAAGCTTCGATGGAGTCGAAGGTTTTCTACTAGTCTACCAAAGCCATACATAGCGGCTGGTTATAATATTTGTAGAGCTTGGCAAACATGGTATCTTTATTCCTAAATCATACATTTTCAGACAATTTCTTAAGGCCCATTTTGAAATATTATGCCTAAGTGGTGATGCTATTACATTCTTTAGCTCTCGGATATTTCGTAATGATCGTATTATAAAATATACTATACATAGGAAAAACGAAGATAACTTAGGCTGGTCAGCGAGTTGTTTTTTCAGTATTTTTTTTTTATTAAAATTTAGCATTAGAAATGCTTAAGTTAATAAATTCAAATTCAAAATATCTTTATCTAAGTAGGCATTTACACGCAATTTTGAATAATGAATAGTGATCTGCTAAGAAGAGCTGGTGAAAAACTCACCAGTTGCTCTTTTTAAATAAAATTTAACAATGTTTGACTTATACATTATAACATCAATGCAGTCAATGTTTCACATATTTTAATCAACCAGAAACTCTTGAATGTTATTATATGATTTAATAATGAATATACTTTTAATATTAAATTTAAAAGCAGGAAACGATAGATCTAAGATATATAAGTATAATGGTATACGAATAACATATAATTATTATGTTAAAAATAATATTTTTGTTACTTAGGTACTATGTAACAGGTTATTTATTGAATATAAATAGAAGTTATTTAGTGAGTTAAAGTATGTAACTTTATTTGTAAGAATTTTCAGTAAAACCTTATTCCGACGGTATCGAAAGTAATTAAAACTTTAAATTAAAAAATAACAAGCAACAAGAGATCTCAGTTAAACAATTTGTTACGTCATAGTCGTGGCAAGATATTGAGTTTTTCTTCAGAAAGTAAGGTGTAGTCACATTTTTATGATGCATTCATAATAAAAATGTCCTTCTAGCCATTTATTTCTAGTTTTGATAGTTATAAAAAAAGGTATTATTTTTTTATAATTTGGTTTTTTTTATTAAAATCTTGGTATTTATAACTAATAAAAATAGAACCTTTGTTTTTATTTTATTAATAAATAAACGTACAGATACAGAAAACATAGGGATAATTATACGGGGCTATTTTTAATTAGCTGACCACCTCTTGCAGACAGCCTGTCAGCCTGTCTACATCAATCGCAACAACATTTGTTTTACGACTTTTTAAAAATTTAGTTTTTTTCCATACAATATTTCATTCCGTATGACTTAGTCGGGAAAATTAGACCATTCGTGTTGACCATTTATGCTACAATCAGAAACAATTTTTTTTTCTACCTTTAATTGATTGCAACGACTTTCCCACCAAATCAGGGTTACTGGAGTTCGTCAAATTATTACCCGGTGACACATGGGAATTTTTTATGAATTGACAGAACTGTGCATCTATTATCGAAATGGATTCTATATATCTTACTTGTATCATGTTACTTGGATTTAATTTCTAACATAAAGAACATTAAGCAGCTCATGTATTTTTAATGATTTTTTAAAAGACTTTAATATGGTCCCTTAGTTATTATAAAACAGATAATACTTTAGTTTGAATAAAAATTGTTGGTTGTGTTTTTACGTTAAATCATTTAGACGTAAACTCAATTTTAACTTATGATAGAAAATAAGCCCGTAATAAGAATTCACTATCCTACTTTAAAGAAAATGGACCGGATGAATAATATCAAAGGAATCTGGATTGCGAAAGTCATTCGATATGGACGCCGAGAGACATTCTCTCCGCATAAATCGATAAGACGTAACAATAGTACGATTATGAGCGTATAATATAGTAGTTCAATGCTTGTAGATATCTTTGATTTATTAGAAGGAAAATATATAATTAAATATATAATTTAAGTAAAATATTTTGATAAGTACTAATAAAAAAGTATTAGGTAGTATTACATCTACTATACTACACCAACCATTATTATTTATTTTGTACTAGCTTTCCGCCCGCGGCTTCGCCCACGTGTAATTCGGTTATATATAGCGTTTTTTAATGATCTCGACAGGGCTTTTTCTTCCACAGGCTGAAATCTTGTTACAACTGGAATTAAATATAGCCTGTGTTACTCAGGGATGATGTAGCTTTCTAATGGTGAATGTTTGAAATCGATTCAGTAGTTTCGGAGTTTATCGATTACATGTGTAAACAAACAAACATATAAAAAAATAGATTGTTCCTCTTTATAATATTAGTATACATACAAATCTATATAGAAAAAGTAAAGTGAGACAAAATCATCGTCTCAAAAGAAAAAAAAAACAGGATTTATAGGACGAAGAGACCTTACAGGATTTCCTTGTAAACAATATTTTTAGTTTTTTTATTATTTACCAGGATGAACAGGTTAGAGGGAGAGCTGACACGCGAGCAAGCAACATACAGTTGTCCATGAGAGAAACAATCTTCTCTTAAATCAACACCAGCGACTTTAAAAGTTTGCCCTTGAGACTTATTTGTCGTCATCGCAAAGCAAACTTTTAGAGGAAATTGAAGGCGCTTAAATTCAAATGGAAGGTCATTGGGCATTAGAGGAATGCGCGGGACGAATACCGTTTCTCCTCGGGCACATCCTGTCAAAATAACGGCCTCAACTAAATATTTATGTAAGGCTTTGACTTGCAACCTGGTGCCGTTACACAATTTCGGTGGTTTCAGATTACGTAGCAACATTACCGGTGTACCTTTTCGCAGTGCAAGCCTATGGTATGGAAGACCAGCTGGTTTAAGTGAATTTAAGAATTCGACCGGATAATTTGTAGCGTCGTCTGCATGGCATGGTGTGTCTATGGATTTATAAATCTTTTCTTCTCCGTCGAATGACTTTAAAAGTATGTCGTTAATAAATGCAGCTTGTTCGTTCTTCGGAGTCAAAATAGCTCGTTCGCAAAACCATTCTATAGGCTTGTCTTGTATGTCGGAAATACCTGGATAAATGTGTTGTATTAGCTCCTCGATGGTATATACTAATGTACACATATCTTCAGGGATGTCAAATATACCATCCCTGGTAGGATGTTCACCATTTCCTATTTTTAGAAGACTGGTTGAAAATATACCAGCCGTCGAATCACTCCCCAGATAGGCTCTCATGTTTTTAGTTAACGTTATACTTTTTACGGAGGACCACAAAATCGATCTTTTAAGGCATGCTTGTACTTCATCAGCACGAGTTCCCTTGGGTACCACCGGTAAGGTTTGTCTAAAATCTCCAGCAAACAGCACGGTTACGCCACCCATTAAATTTTTATTACCCCGAATATCTTGTAAAGATCTGTTCAAAGCCTCAATTCCTCTTTTGTGTGCCATGGTGATTTCATCCCAGATAATAATTTTTGTATTTTTTAATACTTCAGCTAGGTGACTTTGTTTTGAAATACTGCATAAGGGTGTTTCTACGCGAGTCAAGTCGAGTGGTAACTTAAAACATGCATGCGCAGTTCGACCACCTTCCAGCAATGTGGCCGCGATCCCTGATGAGGCGACAGCCAAAGCAATATGTTTTGAGCTTCTAATTTTAGCTAAAATTAAGTTTATTAAGTAGGTTTTTCCTGTGCCACCTGGCGCGTCTAGAAAGAAAAGTTGTCCTGAATTTGTGTTAACACTATGCATAATTTTATCGTATGCTTCCGTTTGTTCTATTGTTAAAGTATTTTTATGGTCCTTGACGAATCTCTCTAGAAAATCTGTATTGTAATTAGTCTCTCTTAATAACATAATGTTCCCTAAATCGAGTGGCCTGGTTGGTTGTGGCAACCCATATTCCTTAAGTGAACGCCCACCTAATGAAAGAACGGCTTCCTCAAGAACTTGCAGGCATTTGTTGTATACTTCACTACAAATGTTATCAACATCCTCTATGTTTCTGTGGACTTGATGTTTATAATCTTCCGATAAAATATCTTTAAATTTATCCCAAAGTCCTAATGGATCTGACACTTGACAAAACACTAATAATATTACAAACAAATCCCGAATTCTAGAGGGAGATTCAGAAAGTGCAGCATCTTGTAAGGTAGCATACCAGTGCTGGTCGTCTTCAAGCAAACCCAAAGCTTTGCAAGCAGATTGAAAAGTGGGATGTACTTCACCGTTAACCGTTCTTAGAGCCTCAAATGAAGTTGGCCCTTTTACTTCATGCAGAAGCATACGTAAATAGAAACACTCCGCATTATTGGGATGCACAGTATACACTCGGCCCAACGCGTTTTCTTTTTTTATATCTGGCCAGTCCTGTACGTCAGCTCCTCTTTTTCTTCTTTCAAAGTGACTATTTTTATGCCAAGTATAATACGATGGTACATCTGAATAAATAAAAGTTTTCGCAAAAATATCTACTTGACAAAGTTTAAAGAAGGCTAGAAGCGTAGTATTTGGTGGATTATTTAATCTTTCGATAATATTTTCTTGGTTAAAGTATATTCTCTGTCCGTTCTCTAAGTGTACTGCAAGATGAATAACTGGAGGAAAATGTTCATGAATCGGAAAGCCAAAAATCCGCCAAACAGCCTCCGAACTACTTATATATCTACCATTTTCGTAAGTAGTCACCTCGTCATTTTTATTTTCAAGGGCGAAAGTAGCCTGATCCGTCCCTTTATTCACATATTTGCATACATATTTAATAGAGTTTACTGAATTACAGTACTCGACGTTAATATGAGCACCAAAACTTCTTGAAAGTACAGCATTGTAATGAACAACCCATCGATTATCTAAACATACTCCTTTAATGTCAACAGTAAAGCCACCATCTTCTGGAGAACGACGCCTGTATTGTGGGTAACCGTCTTCGCCAGTTTGAGTTTCTTTAATGAGTTGTTTCGGAAATCTTTTACTGCAACTGTTTTGTTTCATGCAAGGTGACTTGAAATTAAAACTTCCACATGGACCATGCATCATGTTAGATTTAACGATTTCATACAGTTTTGGGTCTGTTTCTGGATCTGGTATTTCGGCACTAATAACTTTATCAATGAAATCTGTCGTTATGCTATTTTTAAGCCAGAGTAGTATGTGAATGTGTGGAAGGCCACGGTTTTGCCATTCGACTGAGTACATAAAACAGCATACTTCACCGAATATTTTACGTTTCGTCAGTAAGTCCATGATTTTTCTAACTTTTAAACGGAACACTCTAGCGATTAAGTCATGACGGTCGTGGGAATTTTGACCTGGTAACAAATGTTTTGTAATGTCTTCCCATTGTGGGTTACATGTAAATGTTATAAAAAGATCCGGTCGTCCAAAACGGCAAACGTAGGTCATGGCATCTTGGGTTCGCTCATGCATGTATCGAGGTCCACCTGTAAAAGAAGAAGGCAACACTACCATTTGACCAAGATCATTAGGGTCTGCGTCTTGCCTACCTACGGCATCCTTTAAATGGATATAATTTTCTGCTCTTAGTTTAGACTGATTATGACGTATATAATTGAGTCTTTCGGTCTCAATCTTAGCATATACGTCAACCAAAAATTGACTGAAGAGGGAGCGATAGTAAAGGAGGTGATTGATTTGACCGTCTCTGGACATTATTCGGTAAGAATAGAAATCTGCGGCAGAAATTGTCTTTTTAAGACCCATTTTAGTTTTCGGATCGATCTGGGGTAAATGAATAGAGTAACCATCCTCACCACGACAAAAAAGCAAAGGATATTGCAAAGCGTCGTAAGATCTATGGATTTCGCTGATTCGATGCAAACCACTACTATGGCTTTCTAAGACAATGTCACGCTTTTCAAATTCTTGCCCAACAATGACTAACGCTACTTCATTTGTCGTAGGTGCATTATAACGACCTAAATGACCATCTATTGGTTTTTTTTCGGCGTTAATAACAACTTTAAATGTTTCACAATTAGCTGGAACCTTTTCGATAGCTGTTTTTAAGTCTTTTATGTATGGATTTACATCATGAAGCATTTTTTGAAGCACTTTCACTAAATTTTTCTTTACACCTGGAAAATTTGAACATCTCAAGTTTGCTTCCCTTTCGTCCTCTCCTACAAAATAAATTTGCAAAAATCGAGCATTCTGTTGATCCATAGGCAGTAAACTTCCAATCAGATGATAAACCTGGCCTTGTACCTTAAATGTCGGCATGAATCCATCTTCTGAGACCAGTTTTGCTCCAAATGAGGTCATTTGAAAACACCCATTATATTTTCGGATGTTACTCATAAAATGATTGTGATCAGGATGAAAATCCATAATTGTTAAGCTATAAAGTGGCTCTGGAGGTAGTTCAAAGGCCTCAAGCAAAACCTTCCCTCCACTGCAACACATTCCAACAGTTTCTTCTTTCCACTTTAAAGCATTGCACCACTGGCATTTATGATCCATAGTTCCTATACATACATCTTTATCTGCTTCGTATGACAACTCAGGATTATACGCCAGTCCCGACAGTAATTTTGTATGCCATGTTTTTGCTTTAATATTTTTACGATATTGAGACTGAATATTTCTTCGTTCCTCCAAGTGTGTATGTTGATAATTTGCAACTTCCTGTCGATGTTCGTCAGGATGTGAAGTTCGATAAGCAGCTTGTGCTTTCCTGTGTATTTCGGGATGTGAAGATTGGTAATCAGCTTGTGCTTTCCTATGAACTTGGGGGTAGTTTCGTTGATACACTGTAACCGCTTGCCGATGTGCTGCAGGGTTACTTCAAACTGACTTTTTTTGCTGATTTTTCCGAGTTTTATTCGTGTATCGAGCCCTACGTTTTTTGTTCACTTTTTTTATTTGTTTAGGCATTGGTTCATCGTGTTTTAATTCAGACTCAGACTCAGTCTCGGACTCACTGTTCGAAAATATGATTTCGGGAATGGGTGAAGGCGTTTCTAACCTTCGTTGAGTAATTTTTTTTGCGACCCTTGTTGCCGAAAACGATGAAACTGGAACATAAACGTCAAAATGACCACCAGAAAGCCCGCCAGTAAAGCGAAGACGTTTTACAGGAAGACCTTCAACTCCAGTTTTCACATAAAACTGGCCATCACGAAATACTTCGAAAACATATTCATATATTCGCCCAGCAGCTTCTAATTCGCACAAACTTCCATATGTAGTGGTTTTCATCATGTCGTTGTAATATTCATTTGGCGTTGAATAATTATCTCCAAGTGCAGTACACGACATAATCGAAAATTCCGTCCAGTTTTCAATAACAAAGCCGATTATGCGTTCACGTACATCCCTAGCCCTGTCTTGAGTTCCGAACATCAAAAAAGATGAAGCTCTAAATAAACAGGCTCCATCTTTTTCTATATCTACCACAGCATGAGGAATATAATTCCCATTAACAAACAAAATTTCTTGAACCATTTTAATTAGAAATTTTTTAACTAAAACTATATCTATGGAAATTAACTAAGACTAATAAAGTAACAAACAAATGAATAAAAAATGAAGAATATATTAAAAAATCAACTCGCACTATAAAACTTATCCAACACTAACTAAATATACTATCAAAAATATCAAATCTAATCAACAAATCAAAAATTAACTGAAATAGAGAGTAAAATAAGTTAAATAAGTCAAGTTAAAAGTTAATGAATTAAACGTTAAATATTTGTAGTGTGTAATATGTAGTTTCGCGTATGTCCGCTAGGGGCGCTGCTAAAATTACACGATAAATTAAAATATTTTACGCTACCTAGCTAAATGACGGTAACGAAACCATAGCGCGATCTATCTCGATGCCAACGCCATCTATCGAGCATCGAGACAACTCGTGATAGTTAATAGAAAATAAAATTCGGGTGTTTTATTTATGCATACCGATTACGCCGAGATTTATGGATCGATTTACGTGATTCTTTTTTTGTTCGGTAGAGTATACTTTCAAGTTGGTCCCGTTGTTACCTAGTCAGGATCTGATGATGGTATTCCAGGGAAATCAAGGGCAAACCTCAAATTTACAGGCAATTACGTTTTTGACAATTTCATAGATCTGTTTAAGTATTTGCGTCTGATAGTCATCATCCCATGTGAATGAGCTGATGATGGAAGGTACAACTCCTCAACGGTTAGGAGTTGAAAGAAAATTGTGACTTTTACTGACTAAAACCCACCTCGTTCCTTCAGTTGCCCTTTGCGTTCCGGGGCCACGGTATCTCGTTAGAACTTTCCCGCAGCCCCTTCTCAGTTTATCCCGTTTCCCCCCCTTGGGGGTTGACATTTCAAAAATCCCTTCTTAGTGCTCACTTATGTTACTAAAGGAACCTCTGTTCAAAATCTCAGACTCCTATACCGAGCGGTTTCGGCTGTGCGTTAATAAATCAGTCACCCAATCGCACCCCCTAAATCACGATTGGAGGGTAGTTTGAAAAAACTTATAATGTCAAACATATTTACTTGCCTATGTACGTGTTCATGCCAAGTTTCAAGTTTATAAACCCAAGGAATAAGATTTTTCATACAAACGTTTTTACCCCTTTTCCCCCCCTTGGGGGTTGAATTTCCAAAAATCCTTTCTTAGTGCTCCCCTACATATCCCAAGGAACCTACATTCCAAATTTCAGCTGTCTACGACCAGTAGTTTCGACTGTGCGTTGTCTGTCAGTCAGTCACTCAGTAACGGAAGAGTTTTATATATATAGATTAAATAAACAATTTGTTACTGAATACTCTTAATTAGTAATACAGTATATTATATTTATCACATAAGAATACTGGTGACAGGGATTACACTCATTAGGGATGTTATTATTAACATCCCTAAGACCAAAAGATAATTTGACATGGTTCCGGAATAAATTGGATAATATCCAAATGAAGGCAAACGGCTAACCTATCTCAAATATCATCAGTGATGTGAAATGTGATGTGATGTAAAATGGGACTGTATTTGATTTTTTAGTTTATATTGTAAGTTGCTTTTTTTTATATTGGTTAAGTTTTTTTTTATATTTTAACTGATAAGAAGTAACGGAGATTTTAGAAGGTGAACATACTAAGTTCTCAAATATTCAGAATAGCCACCTTTTATTTCATTCATTAAACTATAACTACAGTATTTGGAGAGAGTAATCTAATAAGCCTAATCCATCTGTGATATCTTATCTACTTTCACCATAGGTACCTACGTTTCAAATAACATTAAATTTTTTTTTTTTTTTAATGTTGTAACCGATATAAATGTAACCTAATGGTTAATAAAACCTCGATAAAAATGTATAATACAATGATTAAAAAAATTAAATATCACACTGGATTTTATTAATTAATACATTTGTTTTAATAACATAATAAAAAATATATATTTAGAAAAAGTAAAGCTCTACAATGCCTTCAAATATAAACAGAAACTCCGTAGACAAACAAAGAAAACAAGGCCCTAATCCGTTTATTATTTGCGGGTAAAATATATGAATAAATGAATTATAAATATTAATTAAAATCATTAATATAAGGCCGGTTTAAAAAAAACATTTGAAACCTTGGAACAAATAATATTAAAAGTTATTCTAGTAAAAAGTCCAGACTTATTTTTAACAATTGACTACGACGTTTTGTGAATATACTGTTTTATGTACTTCTATTTGTATATCACAAATGGAATTGGCGTTTTGTATTTGAGTCAAAGTATTAATCATTGTTTTCTATGCACCTCTGCCATCTTATAGGTAGTTGACACTAAAAACAGTATGATGATTATTAAAAAATCTTTGAAGGCGATTTGGACTGCCTCATCGGAGTTAAATTTTTTTCCTTTGCAAGAAGTTATCCGAATTTCGAATAAGACGGTCATCTGTTGGCACAAGATCCGGAGATTATGGTGAATGTCTCAGACATTCTAATTGAAGCTCTTCTAATTTGGTAGCCATATGTTGTGCGTTGTGTGGTCTAGCGTGGTCGTGACGCAGCAGTGGTGTGGAGCAATTGATCAACCTAGGTTGTTTAGCAGCTAGCTTTTCCGTCATGATTTGCAATTGCTGACAATCCATTTTTCATCACAGGTAATGATTCAATTTAAAATCGCTTCATTATTGTGTCGGTTCAGTAATGTAATGCAGCAGTCGACGCGCGTTTCAATTCCTGAAGTACCCACCTCAAGCTTTTTTATCTTTCCAATTTGCTCCAAGTGGGTTAAAATAGTTTTATCACTAACACCTCAGCCTGTAGCTTACTAGGACGTGGTTTGTGACGGATCCCCGTCTACAATAGCCTTCAATTCTTCATTATTAATTCGGGTCTCCGGCTGTCTACGGGTTTTTTCTGCAGGTTGACATTTCCAGAACGATAACGTTACCAAAACCGAATTGTGATTTCTTTTGCAACACGACCGCCATACACATCATTAACCCTTCGAGTCGTTTCCGCATCAGTAGTGCCACGGTAGAACTCGTATTTGTATATAATGAGATATTTAAAGTTTAAAATTTTGTAAACTGAGTAACGCAAACGAATGACGATCAACAAAACGAAAAAACTTAGCTGTAAGCATTTGAATTTGTGATTAAAGTGGCCAGTACGAAAAACACCAATTTCATAAGTAAGGACCAAATATTTTTGAAAAATTATATTTTAAATTATGTTTTAATTGACAATGTTATTCAATGGTAAAAATCCATTTTAATAAATTCAAGCAATTACATCATTTAAGAAATATTTTAAGAAATAATCATTTAGTGTTTATCTAGTTAACCTCAAATACGCTTTAATATTATTAAAATAAAACCAGACTGTTAGTAACAAAATTTAAAGGAACATAATACATTTATCATTAACCTTTTTCCTACATGCGTTTGTAAAACATAAAGATATAGACGCTTTGTATGGTTCTTTAAACAAAGAGAAAGAAAATATAATGTTTTGGTCACAGTTATTATGTTTATCTGTTTCACAAGAACAATAAGCAAGTTTTGCTAGAAGGCCAGTTGAGTGCCATCATAATTACACGGCCACGCTTGCGAGTTGTAATTCATAAAAGACTAACAAAATATTCATATTTTTAGACTCTTCTTTATTAAATAAATCAAATCAAAGTAAACAAAAATGTTATTCTCTTGGTTTCATTCTTCTAGGTAATTTATTGTAGGTAGTGTCAATATAAAATTTGAGTCGCGTTTAGAAAAAAAATCTCTATTAATAAAATAAATTTTAACGATTAACAACAACATTACCAATTTCAAAATAAAATAACTAATGGTTATTTTAAAATAGAAAATAAGATAACATTATGATATAATTAGAATATTTCGGAGAAACACATGATAACTTAAATTAATGTTTAAAAAAAAATAAGTTAAACGCGCTCATCACATTAAAGCATTTGAGTCATGGCCTCATTTAAACTTTAGTGCGACGGTAACCCAGTTTCATTAGCACATAAGAGATGCCATCAAAGAAATTGCAGGGTCTTTTTAACCTTGAGTCGTGTATTATCAGTTTGTATTTAAATTTGCATATCGTATCATTACATCCTAGCTCAATAATCAGTCTTTATGCAGTAAACCCGCATTGTCGTACCTTCATTGAAATAATATGATAAATATTATTTATTGCCTTTCTATCATGCCATCATACAAATATTCGAGAATTAGAATTTTTCACGCATTGAAAATCCACTTACATAAACTAAAGCATATGTTTGGATCGTATGCTTTTCACGCTTCTTCCTGTAAGGTTTCCTACGGGTGAACGATATAATATAAAAGTTTCACAACAATGTAACAAAGTTTCAAAACACATCAGTGTTCTAATCCTGGTTCCAAAAAGAATTTACAAAAATACTAAGGAAAAAATAAAGCAAGAACTATTTTGTATGAGTTATTGCTATGGGTCCTTGCTGGTGTAAAAAATGGGTATCAGGAAAAAATATAAGGTTATTAATTCGGTCCTTGCCATCCAATAAAAACCATTTAAATGTTTTAAACGTTTTATATACAACTTACAATGTAGATTATAGACATTTTTTTCAAGATAAGTATAAGCTTTTGCAAGATAAGTTTAATCAAAAAAAATGTACCTACTTACCATCGTTCATAACGGTGCCTTGCTGCAACGCTGCCTTTCTTGAAACCGCCTGCATTTGTCAACGCGACGGAGTTTAAAGATAAAATATAAAAGATAGTTTATGTACTATATATATACACTTGCGAGCTGTACTCACCTCATACACCTTGATGCATTGTAGTCTAGCAATAATTTATAGCAATAGCCAGTTTATAGCAATAATTATTGGTAATGGCATCATAAGATAGTAATCTGAGAAATTTTAAAACGATTAAATTATTTATATTTTTTAGAAAATCGGGAATGTTCCCGATTTTTAAATAATTATATAAAATGAAACGCGATAGTTTATATAAAATTTAGTAATTTCCATTACTCAATTTTTGTCACAAATATTTATGTCATTACTAATTTTATATTACATTTTAATCTCTTTTAAAAAATAAGCTATTTATTAGGTTAAGCCATGAACTGTTAAAATTGTATAAATTTTATTGGACTGGTATTTTGTTTATTTTTTAATTCTATGATCGCCGGGAGTTATTACTTAGCAATAGTCGGATATACATTTTATTTAGGTAATACTAATTTTTAATAGAAATTTCGAAAGAATTTGTAATTATGTTATTTGAATTAAGTTAAACTAAATTCTATTGACATATTGTACATAATGTTTTATTTGACTTTAACACATAGTATAAATAAATATGGAACAACTTATACTAGACAATAATTAAAACGACTACTATTTTTGTAATACCATAATTATTATACTATAATATTTTCTGCAAAACTGTCAAATTTTCCATGAATACAATAATTTTTTTACTAACTATTTGTTAATATTTAAAAAGGAATATATTAAAAAAATAAACTTGAACTGAACAGAAGCGTGCAAGCATGGGTTATTAATAAAATGTTGAAACTAAATGTTGCTTAAACATTATTAAACTCTTAAATCTCTAAAAATTTTCGCTTCGTGGTGAAACTACACAAGTAAACATTAATCGTGATCATTTGACTTACAACAATAAGATTATTTTTAAATGCGTTGTATTTTACAGTTCACATCGTGAAACACATGAAGTCCTTACATTTTATTTCATTTTATTTTTATATGAATTTTGATACAATGTATTAAGTCAAAAATATTACAAAGTGTAGAAAATAATATTAAAAATAAAAATTATCAGTGTCTTTCGGAGGTTAACGTAAAAAGTTGTCGTAAAATGTCAGTGATAATACTTACATACACGTTCGAGATGTACTTGTTATGTATTAGTGATAATTAGAAGCAATTTATAAAATATGTTTAGTTATATTCTGAAATTTCGAAATGAAGTTGAAATAGAGTTTTCTTAAAGTTTTGGTATTTATTATATATTCCTTAAAGTATTTGTCTTTATATCATACATAGTTTGTAATATTGTTAACTTTGTTTAATTTTTCAGAGATAGTTTGATAGTTCTAGAGGATATTTCATCTGCATGTTTTTAATATTTTAATATTTTGTTTTATCTAATTTTCACTTGCCTTTTATGAAATTTTGGTTAAAACGATGTTAAATATTTGAGTAGAGACATAATTTATAATAAAAGACATAAGAAAATATTATTTTATATGTGGTTACATATTTGAACATTAGTCTATCAAAAATATAAGTACCTAACAAAAATTAAAAACATAAATTAAAAAATTTAATCCTCCCGACACAAAAAGACCTCTAAGAAGAATAAAAATAATATTATTATGTACTTATTGAAATCGTGGCGTCGGGGGACCGTTGTATGTACGTTGATGATGGTGTCTATTTTACGAAGTTACGAGGGCTTAGACTATATAATTCGATATCGTAATTTCTTTATTTGCATTGGTAACCTACTTGCATTTTTATATCTTCCTTTATAAAACGGTCCCCCGACGCAATGACTTCAATAAGTATATAATAATATTATTTTTATTCTTTTAAGAGGTCTTTTTGTATCGGGGGTTTTTAATTTTTTTTTCTGCTTTTTAAAGTTATGTTAATGGTTTCTGAATTATACTAAATGAACCTACAGACACACAAAATTTTCAATTGTTTAAGTATTTCTATTAATCTATCCTAATATTATAAACAGGAAAGTTTTGTTTGTTTGTTTGAATTGAATAGACTCCGAAACGACGGGACCAATTAAAAATATATTTTACCTTTAGAATCCTACATTATCCCTCTGATGAACATAGGTTATATTTAATACGAAAAAAATAAGGATCCGCGTGATAATTTCGACAATGTAATAAATTATAAATGTATTAAGTAACATCATTCAAAACTTGTTCATAAGGATTTATCTTTTTTGAGAGTTAAAATGATTTAAAATCACTAGTAACACTATGACGAAGCCGCTGGGAACAGCTAATTATTGCATAAGAACCTCACCCCCGCACGAATAAAACGTCAATATCTTGGAGATGATTATTTCTATTTCGACCATGGATCTATTTCGTCCACGCATTTGGCCGCTACATTGGCACAGACAGACACACAGATACACAGATTCACAGATACACAGATCGACAGGTCAAACTTATAACACCTCTTCTTTTTAGTCGGGGGTTAAAATATTTAAATAAGTATAATAATAATACCAGTTCGTAAGATAAATAATTACGAAATCACTAACTGCAGCTAGTAACTTAATTTTATATAAGAAGTTAATTAGGCCCTAATTGCAATAGCGACTCACAAGGCTGTAGAATTAATTTTTTGAAATGAATGAAATATCATGTCTGTCACGTTTGTCTTTCGTTACTTAGAAAGTTTTTTTTTAATAAAATAGTGTTTTTCATGACATGAATACTTAATTTTTTTTAGTTTGTTCAAGAGTGAAGTTCGGTTTCTCAACTAGTGAGACTTATTATAGAAAGGGGTTCATACGCTTATATATATTAGTCATTTGATGAGTTGAACTAGTTGAACCAAATAGATTAACTATTTAAATATATATATGTAGATTTTAAATTAAAATAGAATGAAAAATAAACCAACACGAGCAGTGATTCGAACCGTTGACCTCTGGTAAAACGTCCCGTCGCTCTACCAATTTAGCCACCGTATCGTAAAAGTTTCGTAAAGGTGTGGTAAGGCTCAATTGGTAGAGCGCCAAATATATTTATTTGTAAGAATCACTAAATACGAGTAATACTTACTTTTTAGAATACAAGGTAATAATAAGTTAGTAAACTAACATCTAACAGCTATTTTGAGAGAGTGACTTATACTCTCCTGCCTACCTGACTCCATAAATTACACAATAGTTATCTCAACCACTGATTTTGATTGATGTATCCAACTGAGCTACCTTGAACTGTTGTTGGAATTTATATCTTAGTTTACTTATTAGGATGTTGAATTCGAATTTAATTGCTTAATGTTTAGAAGTATATCTTTGACATATTAATATTGTATGTTTTTGAAGTTAAAAAAAAACAAGAATCTATATGTATAATGGAATTGTCACTGATCGATTTCTGTACATGAAAAATATTAAAAAAAAAACATGATGAGGGGCCTTTATAAGCTCAAAAGAAATAGTTTTTCATTTCGTCTGTTTGTCTTTATGTCTGTATGTTTGTGCACGCTAATCTTAGAAACGGCTGAAACAATTTGTTTGTAGTTTTAAGAAATATATTGTAACAGTCTTCACTTAATATTTAATGTTTTTTTTATTTAAATCAGTTAAGACATAAAAAAGTTATGTGAATTTATATGAATCACGTAATAGGTACCAAGTAAACCTTCTCCTATATATTTAATAAATCTGTAGAGGCAGTAGTCTCTATACGTTGAAAATATTACAAAATGAATAACCAGGATGTGAAGGGATAACTAACAGAATCCATTTCTAACATTAAAAAAAAATATATTTATTTATTTTTATTTAATCTTTATTGCCCAAAATAAAAAATGAACAATAGGCGGACTTAATGCAACAAGGCATTCTCTACCAGTCAACCCGAGGAAAAAAACATTATAAATAACATGAACAATAAGACGGTAAAACTAGAATAATCAAATTTATACTTAATTTATATTACTATTACAGTTATAATATTCATTATATACAAACATACACACATATATACATATATACATATACATACACATACAATCACAAAAATATACATATATATATACATACAAACATATACATAAATAAATATAAATAAGATACATACGATATTAAGAAAATATATTAATTTGATGACAAATACATAAAACTTATATAAGTAAATGTGTACCATACATATAATATTAATCCTTAATACTCTCCCAAAGATATTTGTAGACGGATTTCTTAAAAACTAGTTTATTCGGAGACTGTCTAATATGTTCTGGTAAGTTGTTCCAGAGTTTTATTGCGTAAACTGTGAAGGAACTTGCGCGAAAATCGGAGTGATGGGAAGGAACAAAAAGTTTAAGATTAGAAGATAAGCGAAGATGAAAGTCATGAGTGTTACCTAATGATTTGAAATTACGCTGTTAGTACAAGGGAGAAAGTGGATCGTTGAGAATAGAGAATAATTGACATAAATATCTTGAAGTTCTTCGCTCACGGATAGGAAGCCATTTCAACTGCGAACGGTAGCAGGATATATGGTCATATTTACGGAGACCGAAGATAAAGCGTATGCAGCTATTTAGAAGACGATCTAATTTATTAAGATGGTGTTCAGAGATATTAGAGCAACAGACATCAGCATAGTCAATGAGAGGAAGGATCAGAGATTGCACTAGCAGAGTTTTGGTCCGAATGGGTAAAAAGTTTTTGTGACGATAAAGCGCGCGTAGAGAGAAAGTTACTTTACGGCATACTTCAGAAACGTGAACTTTCCAACTAAGGGTTGGGTCGATAAAGAGGCCAAGATTTTTAACTGATTGTGCAAACGGAATCGGTAAGTTGTCAAATTTTACTGAAATAAGGTCCAAATCATCCAATTTGCACAATTGACGCTGGCTAACTAGAAGTATGGCCTGACATTGTAGCGGATTCACACTAATTCCAAACATACAGCACCAATTCAGAATGTGATTTAAGTCCTTATTAATTAGATTGATGGCATCATTCAGGCTACTTTCTGTCGGATTAGCGTGTGCATAGATTTGTAGGTCGTCAGCATACAGATGATAAGAGGATTTGAGATCATTGGTGATAGAGTTAATAAATAAGGAGAACAGAAGGGGAGAAAGAATACCGACTTGTGGCACGCCAGAAGCCAACTTACGCCACCCTGACATGGTATTATCAATGCGTATGGCTTGCTGTCGACCACGAAGATAAGTGGATAGCTAATTCAGTTCCTTGGAAGAAATATTTAGTTGCGAAAGGAGAGCAATAAGAATGTCATGATCGACTGAATTAAATGCATTTGAGAAATCTATAAGTACTAAAACAGTCAATCGTCCACTCTCCATTGCAACTCGGACGTCTTCAACAACCTTAAGAAGAGCGGTGCTTGTACTGTGGCCCGGACGAAACCCGGACTGAAATTGGGATATGAGATTGTTATAGTAAACAAATGAAGAAAGTTGCTTATATACGATGGCTTCCAGGACTTGAAAACTTGATAGAAAAGGTAATATGGAGATAGGGCGTAATTCATTAGGGACAGTAGGATTGGCAACTTTAGGAATTGGGATAACATGTGCTTTACGCCAGGATGACGGAAATATGCCGGTGGAGAGCGAGGTATTTACAATTTGAGTTAAAGTAGGAAGTAGAGGGTCAATTAACGAGATAATCATAAACCGAGTTATTTCGTCCTCACCAACAGCATTCGATTTAATCGAAAGCACCGTCTTTTTAATTTCTTCCTCGGAGACTAAAGAAAATGTGAATGTGTTGGAAAAACTGCGTGGCATGGAGGATATGAAGGAGATGGTGCGATGTTTAGTATTAGCGTCCAGAACATGGACAGTAGAGAAATGACAATTTAAACCATCAATAGAAAATGACGATAATATCGGTTTCCCACTATTGGGGACAATACCATAATTTTCAAGAAATTTCCATATAACTGCCGAAGAAGAATTAGAAACATTAGTATGAATGTATCGGCGTTTAGCTGCTCATATCATCTGATTGCATCTGTTCCTCAACCTCTTGTAATGGTTCCAGTTGTCGTCACAGCGATTATGCTTAAAATTACGAAACCCTTTATCTCTTCGCTTCATAGCAACCCTAATCGAATCCGTAATCCAAGGAGCAGGTAAATGACGCAATTTAACCATTTTTAAGGGCACGTGCTTATTGTATATATCAAGAACTGTCTTATTAAAAAGTTCAACCATGGAATTTACATCCAAGGAAGGTAAAATGTGTGACCAGTTAATAACACAAGCATCCTGGAGGAGACTTTCATAGTTTAATTTTGAGTAACTCCGTAAGTGCAACATTGTGGGTTTAGGTTTAGGGGGCTTTAAGTTATAGGAGATAAATAAAAGATCTTGTCTAGAGAAACAAGCAGCGGATAATTGACCATATTTTATAACCTTATCTTTACTAGACGTGAGAATAAGGTCAATCCAAGAGTCTGGGGAATTTAAGTTGACATGAGTAGGATTTAAGGTAAAGACAGTGAGAGAGACGGAATGGAGAATCGAAATGAGTTTATCAGTTGATAAGGTATTTGTTAGAAGATTGGTATTGAAGTCACCCATGACTATGTAATGAATGTACTCTGAACTAAGGTTTTCAAGAACTGATTCTAGGTCTGAAAAGTAATCAGTGGACGGAGGACAGTACACAACCCCAAGAACAGCTTTAGATCCCTTAAAATCGATCTCCAGAAATAAGAATTAAGCTGAAGCTGATGAAGTAGAGTTAGAAGCAGCTAAAATTCTGTGGGAAATATTGTGGCGTAAGTAAATTGCAACGCCGCCACCTCTTTTCACGGTACGATCGCAGCGGATCAAGATATAGCCCGGTAAGGAATACGCAGTAGAGCTTAAATTGGGTTTTAGCCAGCTTTCAGATATGAGAATGGCATGGAGATCAGTCTCATAAAAGGTGTCCGAAAATTCTAAAAAGTGAAGAACATTAAGGAAACGTTTAAGGAAGGCTTTGGACATTAATATGACAACAATTGAATTTGTCTTTAACGGGTCTAAGCTCACTGAGCAGTTCGTCGCGAAGAGAAGGTATTAGCGAATTAGAGGTATTCATCGAGCAAAAAGACTCGGAACTACACGCAGATAAATACGATAAACTATCATCAGACTTAATAGCAATGATAAGAGTATGACTTAACAAAAAAAAAATATAGCAAAATAATAATATAGTTAAAATAATAAGATTCAGATATATATATATATCTTTTTGCTCGATAAATACCTCTAATTCGCTAATACCTTCTCTTCGCGACGAACTGCTCAGTGAGCTTAGACCCGTTAAAGACAAATTCAATTGTTGTCATATTAGTGTCCAAAGCCTTCCTTAAATGTTTCCTTGATGTTCTTCACTTTTTAGAATTTTCGGACACCTTTTATGAGACCGATCTCCATGCCATTCTCATATCTGAAAGCTGGCTAAAACCCAATTTAAGCTCTACTGCGTATTCCTTACCGGGCTATATCTTGATCCGCTGCGATCGTACCGTGAAAAGAGGTGGCGGCGTTGCAATTTACTTACGCCACAATATTTCCCACAGAATTTTAGCTGCTTCTAACTCTACTTCATCAGCTTCAGCTTAATTCTTATTTCTGGAGATCGATTTTAAGGGATCTAAAGCTGTTCTTGGGGTTGTGTACTGTCCTCCGTCCACTGATTACTTTTCAGACCTAGAATCAGTTCTTGAAAACCTTAGTTCAGAGTACATTCATTACATAGTCATGGGTGACTTCAATACCAATCTTCTAACAAACACCTTATCAACTGATAAACTCATTTCGATTCTCCATTCCGTCTCTCTCACTGTCCTTACCTTAAATCCTACTCATGTCAACTTAAATTCCCCAGACTCTTGGATTGACCTTATTCTCACGTCTCGGCACTTATTATCTAATATATATATATATATATATATATATATATATATATATATATATATATATATATATATATATATATATATATATATATATATTTATATATAATAATAATAATATCAGGACAAATTACACACATTGATCTAACCCCTAAGTAAGCAAATTATTTGCTTGTGTTAAGGGTGTTAGACAACGATACTAATACATAGAAATACACATATAAATACTGAGAATATATTTAATAAACGACCAAACCCAGAAACACAGACATCTATGCTCATCACATAAATGCCTGTGCTCTGCCGGGAATCGAACCCGAGCCCCGTTGCGCCGTGACACGTTAGGCGTCTGCGCTAACCACTCGACCAACGGGGCGGTTATATATATATATAGATATAGTTTTATAAAATAAAAATATAAATAATTACAAAAAACGTTAATAATTACTCCTAGATTCCTGCACAACCGGTCCAATGACACTAAGATCAAGCAGAAAATAAATATACCAATTGTGTTATGAAAACCAGATTTAACTAATAACATAACTAATAATAAAAAATAGACTTAATCAATATAAAAGCAAAACTAAACGGCATTATTCAACATTAAGAAATACCTTAACAAAAAAAAATATATATTATACTAAGTAAAAAAAGAGAAAAACAACAAATAAATTATTAAAGGTACTTGAAAATAAAATTCAACACATTCACATAAAACCAACAGCGTTATAACAATTAAATAACGTAAGATATAACCAAGTTTTGATAAAACAAGAGACAAAACCTAAAATGAAACGTATATAAAGGTCTTAATAACTCGCCAATGACAAAACGTCACCTGTTGCCTATGACAGCTGTTTGATAAATATTTGACAGAAATTGTTGATATTTAGAATTTAGAAGTAGGTACATAAATTATTAGTTGTTTATTATATGTGAACTAAACTAAACTACAAAAATTGTGTTGTTATTTATAATAAGTGAAATCTACTTGGAAAGAATTTAGAATGCCATGAATTAGGTTTATGTGACAGCGATAAATGATCTCTCGAAAAACAACAATAACTATTAAATGGAAGAGGCACAAAGTAGCTGGAAACAAAAGTGAAATAAAACGACAGGATAGCAATCGTTGTTACCTATTTTTTCCTTGTAGCCACTCTTTTGAGACGACCAGAATCAACCTTAGCTTGAGGATTGTCTGTCTGTGTTGATTTAATAGACTCAACGCCACTTGGAGCTTGTTGCAGTACAGAATCAAACTGATCCTGAGAGAAAATCCTTTGAATACTTCCAGACGGCAGCTTGATCATAATGGCACCATTTTGGGTCCAAACATTTCTAATGCCAAAGTGTTTGCGAGCACTTATAAACCAGTTTTGTTTATGCTTGGTTAAAAAATTCAGCCAAAACATAGTTGGACCCCTTAAGAGATGTCTTCTTACGCCAGATAAGAGTCTTCATGTCCAGATCTCTAAATTTTATAAGAATGGGACGGCACTTATTATCTGAAGGTCTTCCAAGCCGATAACATGATTTAAAAGAAGTCACCTTGATGTTGGGAATTAGCAGCTTATCACAAAAAACTGACAACACCACTGATGGTATATCTTCATCCTGTTTCTCAGGAACACCAGATAGAAGTAAAAATTTTCTCCTGTATCTCATTTCAGCTATGTCGGCATTCTTAATAACTTCAGCCATTTGCTGCTGAAGTAGCAACAAAATACTATAAACATTTTGTTTAAAATAAGAGAATTCTTCGCTGAGTCGGAACATGGTGACATTGCCAGATGGTGACGCTTTTAATTGCAGTTCAAAATCATTCATCCGTGCTAATAATTGTGATGGATTCAATAGTTGCCATAATTTAGTATTGGAATGGATGTCGCAAAAGGAGTAACTATATGCAGTTTTGAGTAGATGTCACAAGACAGGTATGTGCAGGACAATAATTTTCCACTAACACATAAGGCTACAAATTATAAGTCAGGTTAAATAATAACCTTAAAGTAATAATATGAAATAAATAATATAACTTGTAATAGCTACTTAAATAGATTTTTAAATAAAGTAAATTAATACAGCACAAAAAACGTGTATACTTATTCAAGTCTATCCCCCAAAAAAAAAATCTGTTCATCTGTTTGACAACTCAAAGATTAGTTGTGCACGCAACACTTAAAATATATATAGCCAATTTAAATAACTGTTATACATTAAAATTGAGCGTCACTCTGAATAACTTATAGTTACGCACTTTCATTGCACACTTTTCACTCTATCAAAAGATAAGACAAAGCGATCAGTTTAAATTTTTTGTATTATGTATAGATAAATTTCTTGAACAATTTAAAAATATAAATACAAAAAATTGTAACTGATTGCTAGACAGCGATTGATTGAAAATATTTTCTGTGGTCGTCTGACCATTAAAATTCATAATAGGACTTTATATAGGCAAAAGAATTCAAAACAATGGTTTTTCATTTTGTTTGTACGTCTGTATGTCTGCATGTGTCTATATGCTAATCTCAGAAACGTATTAACAGATTTGGATGCAGTTTGCTGGAATATGTTGTAATAGGCTTCAACTTAACATTTTGTTTTTGTTTACAAAGGTAACAAATAAAGAAGTTAATAATCTCGACACCTCGGGGAAGAAAGGTCGTAAAGACCACTTTTGGCGAAAATGAGTTAATGACACAGTTTTGTATAAAATTTCAAGCTCTATAGATCTGTGTTTACAAAATTTCATTATTTAAGAAAAAATGTGTTATACGACCCGTACTTTTTCATACCTTAAACCAGTTTTTTAAATAAATGATGGTGTATATACCAATTGAATGGGATCGTAAAGTTGGTTTGGTTGTATCACTGTTATTAATGTCAAATATTTGGACGTAAAAGCCAATGTAATAAGTATTTGTCTTTTACGCCTTTTTGACCTTTGAAAAATTACAACAATGATTTTATAAATTGGAAAGAAATCGCCTTAAAAACTTTCACTAAAGAAACTCTAAAACAAGGACAGTTCAAAAATATTCGAATTGCTACTTTATAAAAAGAAAACACCTAATCAAGTTTATATTAAATACTCCACCAATGAAGTAACCATTACAGGAAAAGTTAGTTTATTTGAAGAAGCTAGAAAAGAGCGGGTTACTTATACAAAAATAAAGGGAAAGAGTAACAAAATTACTAAAAAAGAGGATGTTGATGTAAGGATGAAAATTACTAAAAAAGAGGATGAAGATGGATGAGGAGAGATGAAGGAATCCAGAAAAGATTTTGTATTACGTAATTTATATAATGCCCGATTACCTATTTCAATTGCCAAATGTAATGATTTGAAACGTCTTTGTGTTAGCGAAGTGAAACGTAAAGCATACCACCTGGAATATCTGGAATTGTCTCATAATAAGATAATTAAAAATAAACTTATTGGCACTGACACCAAAGATGAAACTGATTAAAATAATGATTTAAGTAAGCTTTCAGCGTACGGTATATTTCCTGATCTGATCGGCTGGGTAACGGACTTTAAGAGCTAGAGATCTCTTCGAGTAGTTATCGACGACTGTTCCTCGAAACCCTTGACAATAAATGACCGTTCTTTCTGCAACTCTTTTTCTGCTGCAAATTAATGATCTGTTGAAGCCCGGTATCTATGGGTATGCAGACGACTGCACAGTTGTAGAAAGATATCTGCCGAATACTCGAGCTAGTAAAGATCAAGTACAGTTGGTAAGAAAAGCTATGGTGCAACGTTTGAGTGACAAACTCCAGGCAGTCTCCGCATGGAGCAATGCCAATCTTGTCAAATTCAACTGTTGTGTAACTGCATTAATTTAACCTTTTGTAAATGAAAAATATAATAATGCTGCTACCATGGTCACACGAAGATGGAGGCATTGAATAATGTGGTTATTCTGAATTATGAAAGACCGCTATGGGTATAAAATATGGTGTATCTTGTGAGATAAGAGTAAGGTACGCCAACCTACTGTTGCCCCTTCTGATACGTACTAGCTAGTCCGTATGAAAACCATCATCTTACCGAAACAAAGCAGATAATGTCCCTCATACTTCCTATTTTAACAGAATATTGAAGGTTATATAGGGACTAATGTTTTCTTCATCCCTACTTGTTCATGAATGTTAGCAACGCATCTACAAATCTTATCATACTCATATGCGATATTGTACTACCTACCATCACAGGAATAACCAGTACCCGTTTGCCTCTATCTAATGTATATGAAGCTGTTCTTTTGGTTTAATTTGACAGTCTACTAAATAAGATTTAATTTTGATTATCATATTTTGATTTTATTATGATATTTGATATTAACTGCCCCATTGGTCGAGTGGTTATTGCAGCCCCGTATAGCGACGCAATGGGGCGAGGTTTCGATCTCCGAGATAGGCATGTATGTGATGAACATGTCTGTATTTCAGGGTTGATCGTTTATTAAATATATTCTCAGTATTTATAATGTGTATTTCTGTGTATTTGTATCGTTGTCTAACTCCCTTAACACAAGCAAATAATTTGCTTACTTAGGGGTTAGATCAATGTGTGTAACTTGTCCAGTATTATTATTATTATTATCAACGTAATCTTTTTTTTGTATGTGTTTAAAAATCAATTTCAACTTACTGTTTGCAATACCATAACTTAGTAATAGTCATTACTAACATAAGTTAGTAGGTAATATTCATCTGTAGATATGGTAAAAAAAATAGTAATGAGGTAAGATCCGTACATTTAAACATATAAATAAAATTAAATGAAATAAATAAAGATATAATAATTGCTGTCTTATGACATAGACTTTAAAACGATAAATGTTTCTTTTCGTTTTGATGAAATAAGTGGGGTTATTATTTGAGTCAACATGAAAGATGCTTTATGTTAAAAACAATTTTATTTAACGGATATAAAAAAAAATTACGGATATGTATAAAGTGTTTCTGGTGGAGTTGATCTAATATTTGAGTTGGGACTAAGAACAGAGTGAGATTATATAAATATATAAAAAAAAAATCTAACATAGCTTCGTAAAGTACGATCACATAGCCAATGGCTTCGTGTTTCTTTTTCAGATATGTAATAAATAGTTTTAGTTCCATTTTATCTTATTTTAGAGACACAATGTCGTAAATATGAAAAACATTCTTAAAATTTACAATCAAGAGACATAAGTCAAATTAAAAATCAAGTAACATTAATGTAAGTATTAATTTTTAAGACTGAAGCTGATGTTAGATTTTATAATAAAAAAAATATATATGCCATTAGATCCTTTTTATAATAAAAAAAAATATATATGCCATTAGATCTACCTTAATTATCAAGCTTTTTATATATTATATGCAAGAAAATACTGTTGAACGAACCTTATGCATCTGCAAAACATTAAAAATAAAAAAAAAATGTGTAATATAAAATAGTATAGTATAATGTATAAATAGTACTTAGGTAGTTAGAAGAAGCTCGAGGTAATGAGTCCGGCTAAATAAAAAATGGAATTTTGCCGAGGTCGGTGTTTCTGAGAGCTCGAGAAGTTTAGATAAGATTTAAAATAATAATCTCTAATATAATTTCCGTGGACTACAACTTCCATCGTAAGAATAAACTAATTTATTCCATTGTAAGCTTATTATATTATTTAATATATTTTAACTGTTTTTGTGTATGCAGAATATATCTACTTATATATTTATTTTCTTTTATCTCTGGACGTACCACATTTTTGAAATTCAAAATTTGAATATACCCCATTATTTTTTTAAAATCATAGTGATAAAAAACAAATGTTTATTTATTGAAATTTACTATAAAAATATAAAATAACAATAAATAAAAGGTACTTGAACGTTAATTTACTAGTAACGTTTTGGATGACCGTTTTTTCATTGGCGATAGAGTAAGTCATACATTTTGTTTTATGAAGTCTGCAATCAACCATTGATTCAACATGGTATGAAAATCTTTACCGTCCACAAGACAGTTACATTTGTTCCACAATGAATGGTAATATTTAAAATAGAATGATAAATAAATGTACAAATTGTTTAAGACAGACACAAGTTCTATGCCGAATTTATGAATAAACAACTATAAGGTAATTATCGTTTTTAATTAAAACATATTGGCTCTTAATAATAAATTATGTAGTGGTAACCAATTATATACATATTGTACATCATTTAGGTCAAATAACATCAATTACGGAGATGACATGGTGTGACTAAACCATTGTCCAACATGTCAGAACCAAGAACTTTTTAAAAAGCATAGCTTTAGGAAAGATTATCAATAAATTTAAAAACATTCTTGACAAGTAATATTGCATAAAAAGCAACTTTTATCACTTTATTAAACAAAAAAAAATCTCTCCAAATATTAACCAATTGTTGCTTAATGAAAATAATGTTTTTTTTTATTTTATGAAATTCTGTTCTAAATACTAATACCATTGTGATTAGAGAAGAAACCAACAAAAATTCTTAAATCTGAATTCGTATATCTAAATAAACATTATTGAATTTCACTTATTTAATTAAATGACTTTTAACCTACAATATTTTCTGAACGGTCTATTTACCTAAAAATTTGTAAATATTCAAAACATTTTAAATTAATTTTTGTTTGTACAAAATTTATTTGACTGTATTTTCATTTATATATTTCAATTTTTTTTAAGACACTCAAACAATATAGGTATTTTTCATCTAAATTATGGAAAATAAAATAAATTCGACCAACAGTAACAAAAGGCGGTTTTCTGTAGATCCTTCTGTAAAATTAATTGCTCACCACGATACCTGCGGATAGCAAACACAACCGTCTATTCTAAAGGAATGAATAATTAAATAGTTTTCCGCAGCAAGTTATTAATAGAACTTTCAATCACTGTTGGTATTCATAGTAAACTATACACATACATTATAAACAGTCTAAATATTTCTCTAGTTATGTTTTCAATAAAATTGGATATTCCATTAGGATATCTCATAAGTATATAATTTTTACCAAAATAGATATAATAAGATAATTGATACTTATTTCATAAGTAAATAAAATTTATTCATCTTTATTATTCAAATTCAAATTCAAATTCAAATTCAAAATATCTTTATTCAAGTAGGCATTTACACGCACTTTTGAATCGTCAATTACATTAAATTGGTCAGTATAGTTAGTCTGTGAGTAAACTACCACCAGCTCGGAATGCTGTTCTGCTGAGAAGAGCTGGCCAGAAACTCAACAGTTGCTCTTTTTAAATGAAATTAAACAATGTTTGACTTATACATTATAACATCAACCCTGCAAATGAGTCAACGACCCAAGTTCCATACATTTCGATCATCCAAAAATTCTTGAATTTTATAATAAGATTTATTTAATAATATACTTTTAATTTTAGATTTAAAACTATGAAAAGGAAGATCCAAAATATCTTGTGGAACCTTATTATATATGCGTACACTGAAGCCCATGAAGGATTTGTTAACTTTTTGAATTCGAAATTTAGGCGTTACGAGTTTATTTTTATTTCTTGTATTTATCGTATGTCTGTCGCTGTTTTTAGTATAAGTATTTAAATTTTGACGTATATATAATATATTATTAAAAATGTATTGAGAAGCAACCGTAAGTATACCGATTTCTTTAAAAACATCTCTTAGGGAGTCTCTAGCTCTTAGATTACAAATAGCCCGTATAGCTCTTTTTTGTAAAACAAATATAGAATTCATTTCGGCAGCACTGCCCCATAATAAAATACCGTAAGACAAAATACTATGAAAATAACTAAAATAAACGAGTCGAGCCGTATTAACATCTGTTAATTGTCTTACTTTTTTAATTGCAAAGACGGCAGAGCTGAGTTTGCCAGCGAGAGTTGAGAGATGGGGGTTCCACTGGAGCTTTTTATCTAAAGTTATACCTAAGAAAATTGTTGAGTCAGTCAGTTCTAACACTTCATTGTTAAGGCGTAAACTACAAATTTGACTTTTGACATTAGGAAGTGTAAATTCCATGCATTTAGTTTTTTTAGTATTTAAGACCAAATTATTAATTTCGAACCAATGAAGAATACGTGACAGAGCACTGTTTACTTTGTCATAATTAGCTTTATTACGATCAACATTGAAAATAAGCGAGGTATCATCAGCAAAAAGTACAATGTCACATAGTCCTTTTACATAAAAGGGCAAATCATTAATATATAGTAAAAATAAAAAGGGGCCAAGAATAGATCCTTGTGGAACACCCATCTTTAGGTGAGAACCAGTCGATTTACAATTATTTACATCAACCGTCTGAACTCTTTGATTTAGGTAAGAGGCAATGAGATCAAGCGCAGCACTACGCACACCATAGTGGTTAAGTTTGCATAGTAATGTTTGATGGTCTACGCAATCAAAGGCTTTAGATAAATCACAAAATACCCCGATTGCATTCTGTGACTTCTCCCATGCGTCGTAAATGTGTTTAAGAAGCGTGGCACCCGCATCAGTTGTTGACTTGCCTTTGGTGAAACCAAATTGTTTACTATGCATGATTTTATTGCTGTAAACGAATTCTGTCATTTGGTTGAGAATAATTTTTTCGAAGATTTTACTTAAGGTAGGCAAAATAGATATTGGCCTATAATTTCCCTGTTCAAGTCTATCGCCGCTTTTAAACAAAGGAACTACTTTACTATTTTTCATTAAATCTGGGAATGTACCGGTTTCAATACATTTGTTAAAAATTAAGGATAATGTGCAATTTGCAATTTAATTACAAAATGAGCGGACTTAATTATATCATTTTCTCCACTTTATCGAAATAATATAAATATTATGTTTATAATATTAAAAAGTGAGACATTACTTATAAAATTAAAGGATATACCAAAATCAATCAAATAATTAGTAATTAATAATGGTAATTCACCGAGACGGACAGCGATACGAAAGCTCAATTGGTAGGGCGACGGGACGGTTTCCCAGAGGGAGCGGGTTCGAATCCCTGACCGTACCGGTTTATTTTTCATTCTATATTTATATAAATTTAAATCGCTATTAAATTAATTACCCTTTAATTGAAATATCCGTTATTGTTATAATGCATAAGGTTAGTACAATAATGTATCATTAATTATAATATACTTATAGTTTATAAGAATGACTTAATACTAAATGCTTAAAGTATGAAAAGAGTAACCCTGCTTTTAAACCTATTCAGTAGAGCTGTCTTCGGAATTGAATATATTAAAAGAGGCATTTATGATTACTCCCTTTTCTATAACCAATAACGATGTAATCTTTTAAATATTATATTATTCATATTAATCTTAGTAATGAGCATAGTTAACCGTAGATTATAAATCATGTTATCTCCTGGCCAACGACAGCCAATAAGCGTTTAACACGAATTGCGTAAAGATAAATTGCCTGCCTCCGACATTAATGCGAACTTTTTACTGGAAATAAATTGCCTATATCAGGCTTCAATGCTAAGAAAGTTCTTGTAGTTTAAAAATCGTTACGCTTTTTTGGTTTATCTGTAGATGATGATATATTAAGATTATATAATATATTTCCAAAAATATGTTCAGTACCTTCAGGTTTACATGCTCTAATATACATTACAACTGCGTAATATAATGTAATCACAGAAATATAATGTACAGTAGATTATTACAAAACTCAGAAAGCTGATCAATCATTCATCATCAAGCCAAGACAATCTTACTTTCACATCATTTGTTAAAATTTACACCTAAAATATTTATGTTAAATTACACCATATTGCATCACATTATATTTTACTTAAGTAATCTCATAGTCATCGCCTTTGAATACGGCTGACATTTTTTTTTTAATTTTGACTTTAGCATATAATAGACCGAATATATTGTTATTCCAAAGGAAAAACTTACCTACGAGTATATAAGAACTTGTCAAAGACCGTTACCGTCAAGGAATTTGAAAGTTTTCGAAACTGCTCTGTATCCAATGTTGTTAAGCAGTTTAAAAAGAATATTTCTGTTACAAATTCAAAAACTGCAAAGCTCTTGCATACAAGAATAATAAAGAAATTAATTTGATTGATTTTTTTTTTGTTTAAAAGCAAGATCTATAATGTAAAATAATACAATTTCTAGCGGACTCTTTGATTATTTGTGAAAAAAATCTTTCAGTGTTTCTGATATATACTTGTATATATTTTACGATAAATGATACTAATATTTTGTATATATTTTTTTATTATTAAATATATAATATAATATTTTTTATTTAATTTTTATATATTTTTTTATCATTAAGCACGAACAAAAGAAGAAGTTTTTAAACGAGTAAAATTTATAATAAATGTAGAGATCACTTCCTCCTTGAGAACCTCCGATCACTGTGTGATGAAATCTGTGTTCACATTTTCCCCACCAGCTTTCACACGGTGGTCACATGTATCACATGGTGTTAGGCGAGTACTTTCATTTCACGTGCAGAAATGGTCACTGATATTGATTCAAAATGGAAAAAATATAAATAAATAAAATATATATATATATAAATGTTGAACTCTAAATGCTTCATAATAATTAAAATGGGATGTACCTTAAATAACGGCTTTGTGGCCTTGTTAAAGAGGAAAGATTTTAATCAATGAACCTTTCTGATATACGTATTATTTAATTGAAGACAATGAAACTTACATTAATAGTTAAGATATATAATAACACGGATACTTCAAAAGTTATTTTGGAGAGTTAATTGTTCTTTGAAAATATCTAGGAACATGCCAATAACATGTTGTTAAGTTTATTTAAATTCTTATAAATATCGAATGAAAAATAAATCACCGCTCTAACAATTGAGCTACAGTAACGCTACGAGTCTCGGTGAACTTCGGTAAACTTCGGTTTTGGTGACATATGAGGCTTCTGTTGAAAATTCTATCTTTGCAGTATAGATAAACATTGAAAATATACCACAACCGAAATTAATATTTGAAAATAGCTTCCAGAGGTCGCTGGTTGGAATTCCTATCATTTTTATTTTAGTTGTAGTTTATTTTTCATTTTATGTAAGTTGTTAATTCATCATAAAAATAACTTCATAAATTTTTGAAATTACTTGCTAAATTTTTATTTTCTTGCTAATATGTTATTTTAATTATATTGATTTTAATTAATTTTAATTATATTGAACTATAATATATTTTTGTATATATCACATACATCCAAAGTAAGAGTAAAGAACAATTGTTATTTATAAGATTCACAACTATTCCATGAAAATATAGTATATAAAAGTTCAAACAACATATCACGGTACCAATGGGCCTTGCGACCCAAGAGTAGGTTTAAGGGGCCTTTTATTATGCGCAAAAACGCTCACCTTCACCCTCCACACTCCTCTCCCTACATAACCAAATTTGGAAAGAACCTATAACCTACTAATGCCGCCTTTGAAATAATTATACTTGAATTTGGAATCTGTAATTTTTGTACGGTTGTTCATTGTGTTTTCTCATTTCGGCGGCTAAACATTGTACAATATTTTCTCGATATTAAAATGGAGTGGGGTGATAATGAGAACAGGATCGCTGTAATTGATCGCACGTAATATTCGTACAAAAAGATAGTCAAAGAAGTAAGGGAAAGAATTCGAAGAAATTCTGTACCAAAGCAAAAGATTTTTATCTCGGGAAATGAAAATATAACCTAGAACCATGTGATGTATTTTAGATGGCTTAGGACTTGCAGCCTATAAGAAATGCACTAGTAATTTCTTAACTGATAAATTTAAGATGATTAGGGTGGTAAAATCGAAACAAGTACTGAAGCGGTACGCAAAGGAAGATCACAGAAAAATTTTGTTTACTTATGAAAAAAAAATTACAATTGAGCAATATTTTAACAAACAAAATGAACGTATTTATGTTCAGAGCTCTAAGGAAGCTACTCAATTAGTCGACTGAGTGCATCGTGGGCATAATCCGACTTCAGTGATGGTTTGTTGGGGTGTAAGCTATGAAGGGGTGACTGAGCACTATTTTTGTGATCAAGGTATCAAAACATCGGCACAAGATACCATTCTTGAGAAGGTTATTAAGCCCCCATAATAACATTATGTTCAATAACCAAGTATGATCCTTCCAGCAAGACTCGGCGCCGGGGCATAAAGTTCGGTCCAAGCAGTTTTGGTTGGAAGGGAATGTCTCGGACTTCATCAGAGCTGAATACTGGCCGTCGTATAGTCCCGATCTTAATCCGCTGGATTATGATTTATGGTCTGCTTGCTCTAAACACCATGATTTGAATTTGGAGTTCCTAAAACAATCCGTACAATTGGCAGTTATCAATAGAAGCACGCGCTCTTTCCATGGGGCAATTCTTCCCCATGGAAAGAGCGCGTGCTTCTATTGATAACTGACCTCAACGTTTAAACGACTGTATCACAGCCGATAGACACCACTTGGAATAAGATTTCTATATTTTTAATTGTTTTATATTTGTGTATTAAACTAAAACATTGTAAGAGTAATAAATTTTATTTACAATATTTATTTATTTATTATTATTCGCTACTTTTATTTTCCTTTGATTTATTTTTTCATTACTACGAATTCCTAGTACCAAGATAGTACAATAACCTAAATAGAATATTTGTAATCAATTTAATTTTAAAAAGCACACAACTTTTAAAAACCATTTTAAGGTAATAATATTTTAAAATATTAATATAACACAATCGTAATATTCAACACACAATAACATTGGAATTAAGATTAATATTTTTTATTCCATATTTTTACACAGTGTTATTAGAATTCTCTTACAGCAAAAAACCACTAATCACAGTCGTTCTATTCTTAAAAATAGTTTAGTTGCACTGTTTACAAACACTCTAAACTATTTAAACTCTTTACTATCACCGCTACAATTATTTATACTCTTTACTTAAACGCGTACTATTTAAACTCTTTAACTCTTAACGCTTACTATTTAAACTCTTTACTATCACTGTTACAATAATTTATACTAGTTCAATCACACAAATTAGTATCTTAATCACACACTGCCTTCTCTTAGCTGGGAGACGATTTATATGTTCTACTCTAAGTCAAATCATTATTCAATATTACAATTATTTATTTAGTCAATCAAACTTCTATACAAACATTACATTAGTTTTAGTTAAACCAACAACTGATATCTTAATTTTTTTTATCAGAACCTTCCCTCCAATTTTATAAAAGGTAACAGTATTATTGCATGGATGAAAATAAGATTACAAGTATATTATTAAATATATTATTTTGTGAATTTAATATTTATTTGGTCTTAAAATGAAATATGACTGTAATTAATTTTCCTGTAGCAAAGTTTTAATTTCATTAAATATTTGTGGAACTCGAAATATAAAATAAGTGAGAAAGAAGCCAAGCATATTTCATTCAAACTCTGCGGTTATTGTGCGGCACTGAGTTCCTCACGTGGAGAAAGAACGCAGTTTTTATTTGTATATTTAGAGAAAACGTGTTAGCGAGCTTTTTAACTGAGGAAAAAATCCTGAATATTTTAGTGTGAGATTTAAATCTTTATTTTAATTTCGTATTTGTAAAGAAATATCTTATGATTTTCTGCTTAAACATAAATAATTTATTCAACATAAATAGTTTATTTTATTTTGTTAGTATTTGTTCCATACGTTCGATTTATTTTGAAAATAATTATAAAACTGAAACATTTTGGTATAATTTACATTTCTGGTCACTTTTACTTTAAAAAAATAACATAACGAGAAAAGTTTCAACTTAACAGGTGTCTTTTGATACCTTTTCAAACTCTCAAAATTAAGATTTAGTAGGTCATTATATACATTATAATTAGTTGTTGATTATTCACTTTTAAACCGCGACCCAAAAATAGGGGTGTTCTAAGTTTGACCTGTGTATCTGTGTATCTGTATGTCTGTCTCTGGCAACATAGCAGGTAAACGCGTGGACGGATTCGAATGCAGTTTTTTTTTTAATCGAAAGCCGGGTTCGTCGAAGTTTAATTTGGCCGAAATAGAAGTCGTCTCCGAGATATTGAGCTTTTGTTGGTGCTGGTGAAATGTTCTTATACAATATTTATAGTAAAAACCTAAACAAATTATTTAGGTGTGTTCGTAGGTTCCTTTAGTACAGCATAGAAAACAGGAAAATAGATTAAAAAGCAAAAAAAAAACCCGGTTCAAAAAGACATCTAAAAAGGATAAAATATAATAATATTTTTAAAGGATAAAATATATTTATTCAGTCGCTAAAATATGGTAGTAAATAACTTTTTTCGATCTTCACTAAGTGTTCTAAATGTCAGAAATTATTTTCTCTTAATATTTTAAGCTATTGATAAATGTCAAAGCTGAACTACACATTTCATTCAAATAACTTTATAATAGTGAGACGCAATCAATACTATATTAAAAAAATATATATTAAATAGACTAGACGCGACTACAAAAAGGCATTTCGTCAGCTTAATATTGTTAATGTAGCAAGATTCTACAATAAAATTAACGCTAATTAAAATATGTCTTTAAAAAAAAAAACAAATTTTTATTTACAATCATCACAAAACATTGCTTGAAAATGTTACCGCTGTATATAAAATAAAAAAATATGTAAATATCTCACATCAATCGTTTTCCTATTTTATTTTGTGGTCACTTAAATAATCTATAGCTCTTATCGTAGCGAAGATATTTGCTCAGCTAAATAGGGTTAAATCTTGTATGGACGGAGAGTAGGTACCTACGCACATTTACCACTTAAATATCACCACGCTTGTATTATCCACGTACTAAAAAATCCAACAATTAATTATAGATATAATTATGTATAAATATATTTTCGTTCTGGTAATGTAATTTGTCGCCGTCCGTTTTTACCGCTCCGTTGGACGCCTAACGTATAGCAACGCAATGGGGCTCGGATTCGATTTCCAACAGGGACATGCATGTATGTATAATCAAAAAATTTTCCCAAACCTATACAAATAGTTGTCATTTACTCTGCGATATATAAATAAGCATTCCTCTTATCGTTATTCACAATTTTTCTAAAAAATACAAGTACCCTTTACGACACTTACAAAACCTTTACACTTAAAATTAGTGGAAGTACACTTTAAAAGTGCTGTTCTTCGAGAAAATAATTATTAATCTTCAAACAAACTCTATCTCTAAAATAAATCAAACAATATGACAAATGAACACACAAATACATTTCATCATACCATTTTTTATACAACCACAGCACGGCAATGACCGTATAATTACAACAGTACAAAATATTTTTTTATCAAAGCCTAAGTATTGTTTTTTTCTGGCTTCCCAAGAAGAAACAATAAATATATAGCATTGTAACTTCTACACATATCATAACATATTGTTGTTAAGAGTTTTTCATGTAATAACCAAAAGGCCTTGGATAAATACTTTCCTAAATAAACAAAGGATTTTCAGAAATATTGTATTCCAACCAATAGTTTAATATTTAGTAAGATGTACTGTATACCTAGTTCATTTTATTAACTGTACATTGACTAACAAAAAAATATAGCAACAACGTCGTCTGTCTACAGTAGGTTACATTAAGTATGTAAATGGTTATTTTTGACGTCAGGTAAATTTGGTATTATATAATATAGTTTGCTATTTATATCATAAAATTCTCGGTTTCATAATTATGTTTGTGCCCCCGCTTTACTTCCTAAAAGTGCTTTACGTTCCTACTGGAAAATGTGAAATGTATGTATGTGGCCTCAAGCCTCCGAAGATAAAAAATTACGGGCAAACAGAGATTGGCAGAATCTATATTTACTTACTATGAGAGGTAATTTTGTCTTAGTAAGTTTGTCATATCTAGTAGAAAACAGAAATGTTTGCAGTTTGTTATATCAGTAGTATTTACAGCTAAGTGTCAACATTATATGTAATATTAAATCATACTATTTCCTCATGTAGCTCAGAGTGGCTAACTTAAATTGAATAACTAAATTATGACAATTAGTTGAATAGATTTATTATAAAATAAACTTTATATACAATGTTAAAATCGATGAATAAAATTGTGTGTCCGGTGTGTTGCCTGAGGTTAACACTCATACACTTCTATGCAAACAAATTTTTATTAATAAAATAATTTAATTAATTTAAATTTAATTAGATGAATTATTATATAACATTAATCCATTGTTTTATTTCCTGATGAGTCACTGACAAAGAACAAGTGAAGTCATATACACAGTCCTCTTGATTGTCAGTACAAGACGATGGAAGCCAAAAACATGTTCTTTGAATGTGAATGTAGTGTTGATTCATTCAATCAGCCCATAAAATAAACATTAATGAATGATTATAAGGGTCAACGTTTTAAAAAGTGTTAAAAAAACTCTTATTACAAAATAAATAAACTGAAATTATAAATTGGAAAGATATGTAAATAATAAAATTTTGTTTCAAGGCAAACCTTATACTTAACGAAACGGTGTTAACTGAAAATATCGACCAAAAAAGATAATTAATTTATTAATTTAGAAATGATACACTGATCCTCTATAAGAACGAACAAGTCTAATTGATTTCATATCGATATATTATTAAATATAACAATTAAGCAACATAGACTACATTTATATTTCTGAAACGAATGACATCTACTCTCAAGTAATATCTAGCAGAATTTCTTTCATATAATAATATATAAATTAATTGAAATGCTTAAAATTAACTACAAAAGAGTATTTATATAGATTTGAAGGACTTAAAATAACTACGTTAGTATTACACAGCAATTATGTTTCGTGAATAAGCCGTAAACAGGTCTTAATTAAGGGACGGTTTCCCAGTAGTCGCGGGTTCGAATCCCTGCTATCGGTTTTTTACATTCTATATTTATATAAATTTAAATAAGCTTAACATGGCTATATATGTTTAAAGATATTTTCAAACAGGTCTTAATCAACCTAATGTATTTAGATTTCAAGAACAATATATATAATAAAAATAAAATATCTGACTAAACAAATGAATGATTACAGAAAGAATTTCTATACAACACTGTATACAATTCCTAGCAATTCCTTAGAACGAATAGGTTCTGAGTGTTCATTCTATTTTTATAGCCTTTATAGAAATTATAGAATAAAAGAAAATAATGTTTTCTGTTTTATTTTATAAGGTCATTTATTTTGGCATATTCTTTGTTTTATAAAATATTATTATAGTTACTCTGTCAGTTATTCTAAAAATATATTCTTTTGGAAAGAGAGAGCAGGAATGGTTTCACAAGTTAATTTTTATATCAAGTTCGAGCCATTATTTATTTCGTATTTTTTTTAAGCTTGTTTTAAGCCTATTTTTATTTATTAATAATATTAAACACAGTATCTATGGTAGTCATTTCTTCAATAAATTAAAGTGTCATAAATGTTCCTGTAGCCACACTCCCAAGCTAGTTATCGTTTTTAATTTTTTTTGCTTTATTTGGAAATATATATTATTTGATTTAATAAGAATCATAAATATTTTATTGATGTGAAAATATCAAAAAAAATCTTAGTAAGGTCGTTTTCTATTAACAAGTTGTTTCCGCGGTTTATTCTCACATCACATTATGATTAGTCAATTCAATACAACAACATTAATGAAGGGCTCTTTTGATTCTTTGGTTTTCCATGATCATTCGAACCGTGCTACTAGAGCTACTAGAATCCTATCTGATAACATATCAATAGTGCAACGCTTTCCTAATTGAAAGAACAACTTCAGATCCTAGTTTTAGGTATACAAAACTTTCTTTGCCACGGTTTGTATTTTATTGAAATAACAGTACTATTAATATCGTACTTTCATATTTCGTAGTATGATTTACATCTCAAAGGACACATGTAGCTTAACTCAAACTTTTATTTGTGTTGTATAACTAAGTATACAAATTTCTTTATTAATTTTAATACGCCATTAGTACAACATTTTTATTTATTATGTTTAGTATCCCTATTATAGTAATGATCATTTGTCTTTAACCGATTTCGTAAATTTATACATATATATAAATCCATTTCATTTTTATGGTTATATAAGCAATAAACAAATTTATATATTTTTATTAGAATTGAAGATCTGTGCAGGACAAAGTATTAAATCATAACGCGTGCTGAAAGGGAAACATACTGTGGTATCAAACATGTCTTCTCATATTTCCTCTATAGTAAAGCAAATATTAGTTTAATCAGAATTTGTTTGCAGCAACGCTTCTAGTGACTCAAAAGGATTGTTATTTTCGGCAGGCGATATTTTAAAACAAAAACAAAAAAAAAATAATAGTAATACTTTACGAAAAAAAAACAAATAGCAATAAATAGACTAATATCGACTAAGATTGTCGAAACAAGACACATACTGAAATACTGCAACGTATAAAGTTCGTGGAAAGCCACAAAACCCTTATTAAACTTATATACTTTTTAAATGATACGTCTAGTTCGCCTACTAATTTATATTGAAATTTCGAAATATTTTACTAAAAACTTTAAAACTACTCGGAAAGTGCGAGCAAAATAAAATAAGTAACTATTTATATATCGGCGCGAAGGCGAACATCGAAAGAGGAACATTGGATAATCCAATGATTTATTAGATTAACTAGTTATTGATTGTAACAGAATCAATTTATAGTGAGATGTGATCAAAATACATTGCTAAAATAACAATTATGACGTAACTAGACTTGTTTATGTCAGTCGTCATTTTGGTATAAGTAAGGGCGGTCGACAGTCCGAGAGTTACCCGACCGACGATAACAGGCGGAGGTTACGCCGTCTTCAGAGGGAGTTGAGACAAGCTCTCGCTTCCTTTAGAGAACGCGAATGGGACAGGCGGCTTGAGTGACTCGCGCCGACGCACCAGGCTTTCTGGTCGTTGGAGCGGGCCCTTGTACGCTATACTGTCCCAGTAATGCCCCCGCTCGTTATCCCTAACAGCGACAAATTAGCCCTTGAAGATAGGGAGAAGGCCGATTGCTTAGCCGATAGCTTGGAGGAGCAATGTACTTTAAATAGAGGGCTGTGCGATGACGCTCACGTCACGCACGAAGATAGTTTTGTCCGTAGCCGTTGCTCTCAACCTCCAGTGGGACCTCCTTTAGAGGACACGGACCTCGACGAGGTTAGATCGATTATAAAGTCTCTCAAGACTAAGAAATCCCCAGGGCTAGATGGCATAAGTAACAGGGTTCTTAAAATCCTCCCGCCTCATTTACCTTTTGGTTTCTATATTTAATACTGTACTGTCCGGGTGCTCATTCCCGGATCAGTGGAAGGAGGCCTTTGTTATAGGGATTCATAAGCCGGGTAAACCCCGCAATCTCCCTTCTAGGTATCGCCCGATTAGTTTACTTAATACATTAATCAAATAATATGAGAAAATAGTTCTCATTAGGCTCAACAGGGAAATCCAGAGGTTAAAATTAATTCCAAATGAGCAGTTCGGCTTTCGTGCCAATCACTCGTGTACCCATCTAGTGCACCGCCTAACGGAGCACATTCTTTCTCATAGGCGTAATTTAACCGTAATAAAACAGGAGCGCTCTTCTTCGATGTGGCAAAGGCATTCTATAAGGTCTTTCACAACGGGTCGGTGTACAAGTTACTACGACTCGGGGTGTCGGATAGGCTTGTATTTTTAATACAAGACTACCTTTCGAATCGTTCCTTCCGCTACAAAGTAGAGAGGACACTATTATCCCCCCGCCCCCTCAGGGTGGGTGTCCCTCAGGGCTCCGTCCTCTCGCCCAACTTATACACACTCTATACGTGCGATACTCCTAATCTCGCACCGTGTATTAAATTTGCTTTATTTGCGGACGACCCCGCAGTCTTTACCTCCGGTAGGGACCCTCATGCCGTCGCCGCTCGCCTCCAATCCGCGGCCAACACCCTAGGTGATTGGTTCAGGAAATTGAGGATCGATTTAAACCCACAGAAGAGTACCGCCGAGCTCTTCTGTCGGGTAAGGGTCGACACGGGGGTACTAAGAAGAGTTAGAATCTTTTACCGACCAATTGACTGTCCAAAAAGAAGCCATACACTTAGGAGTAACGCTCGATAGTAAATTATCTTTCGGCAAACATATTAGAATGGTTTGGAACAGAGAGGCCTTCTTTCTAGGCCGACTCTATCCCCTCGTTTGCAAGCGGAGTAAACTGTCCCTAAGAAATAAGGTCACACTTTACAAAGTTTGTAGACGCACCGTCATGTCTTATGCGAGGGTTGCCTTCACTCACGCCGATCTGAAACCCTTTCAGGTGATTCAGAATAGATTCATGCGCACTGCCACGTGGTATATGCGCAATGCAGACCTCCATACAGACCTAGGTTTACCTACAATAGCGCAATATTTCAAGGAGCTCTCTCAGAGCTTTTTCGACAGGGCCGAGGTACATTCGAACCCACTAGTGGTTGAAGCGACCACCTACCAGCCTAGAGTCACCCCGTTAGATTTTAAGAGAAGACCCAAGTCGATTCTTATCGACTCAGATGACAAAATAACGACTGACAACAGACGATTAGCTTACACTGAATCACACACATACACACACCGCCTTCGCCGGCGAAGGCGAGGCCCTTAACGCACGCTGCCTCTGCGTTCTGCCGTCAGGGGGCGTTAGTGTCATTATATCCTTCTATCCCATCCTATAAATACGCTGTCTTAAGCCGAGTACGGCCTCTTATAGGTACCCTTAAGGCAGACGTGTCCCCCGGACCCCTCAGGCCCGGGTTTTTCAAGGGCGGGTCTCAGTACTCGCCCACTACCCCGGTGACGCTGTAATAGCCCCACTTGGCTAACAGCATAGTCATTACAAAAAAAAAAAGTCCGACAGTTAGTCTTGCTCAAGTCGTCGGACTGTGCGGATCTCTATAAGGATACTGTTACGCTGTCCGTTGAATAAACGAAGCTATAATTATTTGTGCAGTTTTATTTCTAAAGCGTCATTATGAACCACCTTCACGACGACTACAATACAGTGACGGCAGCAATACTGACGTCACACCTTTTAAAAACACTTACGGATGTCTTCACTCCGATATATATTATTTAATCAGCCCAGTAAAATAAATATATGAATGATTATAAGGATCAACGTTTTTAAATATGTTAAAAAAACCTTTTACAAAAAATATCAGTGATAGTTGATTTTGAAATGAAACTCGGCATTCCTTCCAATAAAAAAAAACTCGAAAAGCCACTACGTCGAATTCTCAAATCGAAAAATATGTAAATGGTTTCACAAGTTGATTCTTATTTCCAGTTCGAGATATTATTTATTGGAACGTAGTTCCTTATCCTGTGTTGTGAAAGGGGGCTAGACGGTAAAAACTCTTACCAAAAGTTGGCGAGACATGTTTTGCTATCTCTCTCTCTCTCTCTCTTATAGGAAGCAAGCGAGATATTTTCATTTCTATCATTATTATTTTTTGTACTATATTAAATTGCTTAGTAGTTCTTAATTATTTATTTGATATTGGAGTTTGTTCTTTTAGAATCTATTTGCAAATAAGACAGTTTAAATAAAAATAATAATACAAATTTGTGATCAAATATATTCGTAATGTTTTGTAACAACGCCATCTATTTATACCTTAGGGAAACATAACATCTCTTATATAAATATATCAGTACAAAGTGAAACCGCTAGGTGGGAAGAATAACTCATGGGTTTATTGATTACCGCTTTTTAATTTAGTTATTATTTTTTTTTACATTTATTATAAATTATCGGCGAAATATCATACAAAAATAGTATACAAATATTATTCATTAGCAAGCTATTAGCATTAAGCTATTAGCTTATATGAATAATTTAATATTTTTTTATTACAATAGGTAATATTCATGTTTGTTTTTGACGTTAATTAATCATTTACCTCTCTATATCGTAGAAAATAAAAAGGCTTGAAAAGATTCTTGTTTTTTTTTACACTGAAAATTAAAACATTGAATAAATTTGAGTCGTTCAAACGCCGTCATTTGCGCGCGCCTTGCGTGACGTCAAATGACACGTCCAGTCAAGGTTTACTATGAACTTTTTATTTACTTCATACATATTTTAAGTTTTAAGTGCTTTACAAGTCATGGAAGAAGATAAAAACCATCTTACAAGTGTTGTATAGTACCGGAGTGCAAAAAGAGTATTAGAAAAACACCCGACAAAGTGTTTTATATATTCCAAGAGATGCGAAAATACAAAAACAATGGTCTATGGTAATTAAAAGGGATAATATATGTCTTAAATTGTGTTTTTATTGTTGTGAAGATCTATTTAACGTAAGTATACTTTATTTATAATAAGTTTAATTTAATAGTTTAAAATTATAGTAAGTTGCATTAGCTATTGAACATTAGAAAATTTGAGTTTAAAATTAAAATATTGTTTACAATATGTATAACGAAACAACAAGAAGAAAAATGACATCTAAGTTTGAAGAAATGAGTTGTTCTTCATATATTTTTGTGGCAAAAAAACACCAGCTGAGAGAATGAGAATGTCGTCTAAGTTTGAAGAAAGGAGTTGTTCCTCATATATTTTTGTGGCAAAAAAATACCAGCTGAGAGAATGAGAATGAAAGGCAAAGATTGACATCGGTAAATGAAGCCTTTTCAGAGTTAGCTATCAAAAGTAGTGTTTAAAAAAATTGGTAACCTTTACAAAAAAGTGATATACTAAGTCCTAGTACTGCCCATACAAATGTCTGTGATAATAATCAGCCAAGACAATAATAAATGTGATCACAAGGCAGATCCTTGCTTTTCGCATATTAAAGATAAATTACCAAGTGATTAAGCTGTGGAAGTTAATATTAAACCGAAGTACAAAAGTAAAGGTATCAATGTAAATATACCTAATGAAAAACAAAATGTAGCATTGTTACCCTTTCCTCATTCAACACACAATACTTTTACTTTACCAGTAAAACTAACTATTTACCAGTAAAACTGTTTTTTAAAAGATAATTGTGATTACTGAAAACACAGCTGATAATACTTCTATAGCATCTTATATCTTCTATATCTGCTGATTATCAACAAAGTTATTTATCTGAGTCATGTTAAGTGGAAAATGATTACCTAAACAATCGTATCATTTAATAAAACTTTTAAGCACGAAAATATAGGTTTAAATTATTTATTTTCTCAGTAACACTAATACCACAGTATGAACTTCGACGCCGGTAATTTGAATGGTGTGTCAAATGACGTCACATTTCTTTTTGACCAATGGTGGCGCGTTTTGGAAGTTTGAATTTCGCTCCCTTAATTTACACTTTTCACAAATTATTTTATGGCCTTAAATGATAAGTTAATATTAAAAAAGATGTTTTTATTATAATAAGATGGTAATAAGTATCCGATAAAAAAATATTTGAGACCATTTTAAATTTTATGCATATTCCCTATTCCTTCAATAATTAATCGAAAAGAACTTCCTTCCATCCGGGTGTCCCTTGACACCTCTTAGTTATTTCTTTAGTATTTTTGTACTTGTTTCGAGCCTATTTTAATTTGTTAATACTAGAAATAATAACTATGATAGTAATTTCTTATATTAATGAAATAAAAATAATACTTAAAACAATATCTATGATACTTAATTTATTACTACATTTAACAATCGAGAAAGTATTTCGTCCAATTGTAAAATAAAAAATAAACCTAAATCAAAAAAGTCAAGAAAATTAAATAAAATGTAAGTAAAAGAGACATCTTTTTATTTAATTATTGATAATCCAAACTTTGAAACGTAAGCTAGTTTTCATAATTCTTTGACTTCACTATTGGAAGGCTGCATTTTCCCTGATTGAGTTTCATTATTATGTACAAAAATTATTTTCATTTTATATATTTTTTAATAATAAAGAAATAGAAATATCCCTGGGAATATTGGTGTTTCGTCATCCAGACCGGACTTATTCTATTCTAAGCATCTGAGGCACGTGATACTTGTAGAGCTTACTGTTTCCTGGGAAACAAACATCCCCAGGGATCACACATTCAAGCTTAATAAGTATTGCGAACTGACCAACAAACTGTCCAGGAATAAATTCATAGTTAGTTTGTACACGGTAGAAGGGGGGGCGAGAGGTATAAAAGCAAAATCTTTCTTTAACCTACTTTTTGGCGGGTAGATTTTAAACTGTCAAGACGTGTTTTTAAGTGCTCCTCAATTATTATTAAATTTTAAAGTTCATTTTAGTTATTCATGATATAATAACTGTTCCTTGCCTTAGTTGACTATCACTTCACATACTAAACAAAATGGATTCATCAGTTGAACATGTTGTTAAAAATATGGAAGAGCTCTCTTCGTCTATAAATAGTCGGATGGATGAGTTTGAAAAACGTATCTCTGCTTCAGCACCATCTAACCCCACTGTAAAATCAGTGAGTACGGAGTTCTTCACATTTAAAACATTTGCGTGGAAAGCTTTGAGTATATTGAAGGCCCAAGTCGAACTGTTAGTCCTTGGCCTTGATCGCGTGGAGACACACACTCGAAGAAAGGTCTTACTTCTGCATGGAGTCAGAGAAGGCACTAGTGAAGATGTAGTGAAGAAAACTCTTGAGGTGCTAGTTGATCGAATGAAGCTGACGGGTGTAAACTCAGGTTCCTTTGAAGCCTGCCATAAGTTAGGTTCAAAGAAAGACACTGCACGGCCAATTCTTGTTCGTTTTTCCTCTGTGCAATATCGTGCCAGTGTTTGGAGAGCGAAGACCATGCTGAAGGGCACGAAAATCAAACTCACTGAGTTTCTCACCAAAGCCCGGCAAGATATATTTGCATCAGCTCGCAGTCATTTTGGTCTGAGAAATTGTTGGACAGCAGACGGGATCATAATTGTTCTGCTGCCTGATAAATCACGAGCTAAGTTAACATCGGCTTTTGACCTGAAACAATTACTTAAGAAGCATCCAAAAAGTTTTCAATCGCAAGCAGAGGACAATTAGTGTTTGTGCAATTATACTGTACCTGGTTTGTGAATTTTTTTTTTGTTATTTTTACATGTTCATAAGTTTTATGGGGGTATATTCGTATTTCTCTCATCATCACCTCTTTTGTTTTTGTTTTTAATTTAAATTTTTAAAGTATCTATTGTATTTGTGTTATTAGATGTCATTGTTCGTAATATGTTAGCTGTCACAATGGAAACGTTCGGATACTCCACACAGAATATTTATGACAGTTAACTTTGTGTAACTTTATGAAATTAATTTCTCATACTCTTCCATTTTGTTTTGTTTTTATTTTATTATTTTAAATTTGTAAACTGTATTTATCTCGCTGCAGTCAACTTATGGGCGAGGATGTATTTTAGTACATTCGTTCTTGTACTATATATAAATAATATTCTATTATTTGTATAATAGTATAAAATATATATATATATATTTTTTTATTAATTTTAGTATTTTATCTGATTTTATTTTAATATTATATATTTATACCTATTTTTATTTATTTATTGTTATTTTTTTTTAACTTGCTTTTATAAAAATATATTTGACGATGAGTATTTCAGTTGTTCTTCAGATGAATTTGAGAGCGGTGGTCTTAGTTGCAACACTTCAACATCTGATTCCGTAACACTAGCAGATAAGTTATCCCAACTTCTTATGAATCAACAGAATTTTTTATCCTTGGTGCATATCAATGCACAGAGCATACTTGCTCATTATTCTGATCTCCTCACATCTTTTAGCACCAGCACAGTTGATTGCATCCTTGTATCTGAAACGTGGCTTAAACCATCCATCCCTTCCATCAGTTGTTCTATTCCCGGATACCAATTATTTCGTAATGATCGTACGGATCCAGGTGGTGGAGGCGTCGGTATTTTTCTCCGCAGCTGCATACCGGCTACTGTCGTTGGTTGCTCACCTTCGCACTCATCAGGTTCTCTTGAATATATATTTTTAGAAATTATATTGAAACATACAAAACTTCTTTTGGGGGTTCTTTATAGTCCAAATGACAAAGTTAATTACTTTAACAACCTGGAGGATATTCTTGAGACTTTAGTTCCTGATTATGACCACGTAATCTGCATGGGCGATCTTAACACCTGCCTTCTAAAAAACGATAGCAGAGCACAAACATTACTTTCACTTACCTCATCCGTCGATCTCCACCTCTTGCCGATATCTAATCCTACTCACCACTTCCCTAACTGTTGACCATCCCTTATTGACTTAGCTTTTGTCTCTAACCCCAGTTTTGTTTCGTCTCATGGACAAATGACTTCCCCGTTCTCCTATCACGACCTAATCTTCCTAACGTACAAAGTGCGACCTCCCAAAATTAGAGGCAAAGTTATTCTTCAACGCAATTTCAAGCAGATGAATCTGGAACGTTTAAGGGAGGATGTGAGAAACCTCGACTGGTCATTTGTATACAATGCAAACGACATCAATACCATGGTTGAAACTTTCACTACTGAGCTGATAAAGATTTATGACGTACACGCTCCCCTTAGACCAGTACGAATGAAATGGGCGCCGGCTCCGTGGTTGACTCCTGCTATTAAAAAGACCATGGCCAAGCGTAACAGGGCTAAAACAGCAAATAAAATTTTTCCATCAGTCGATAGCTTATGTAAGTATAAAACTCTGCGTAATCTCTGTAACAGGTTGTGTAGGGATGCCAAACGTAGCTACATTCACAATTCCATACAGAATCTTACCCAAGCGCAAGTTTGGCGATTCTTACGGTCGCTAGGAATCGGTAAATCTTCTGATGCTTCTCAAAGCTCAATAAATCCTAATATTCTAAATTCTCATTTTACTCTTATCTTAGACAACCTTGTTAAAACTTCGACTCTTTCTATTTTAAACAGTCAGACTCCATCTAACCTACCTTATTTCTCCTTCAAATCAGTAAATGTAGATGTGGTAAAGAAGTGTGTCCGGTCTATCTCCACCAAGGCCATTGGTAGTGATAATATCAGCCTTGAAATGATACTTCCAGTGCTGGACGACATTGCATCTGTGATCACACACATCACTAACTTCTCACTGTCATGCAATGTTTTTCCATCGCTCTGGAAGAAAGCAGTTGTGATACCACTGCCTAAAACCTCGAATCCCTCCTGCCCTACTCAATATCGCCCTATATCTATCCTTCCCATTTTATCCAAAGTGCTGGAATCTATAGTTCACCAACAACTTTATTCTTACCTCATTTTTTCCTCTCTCCTATGCCCTTACCAGTCCGGTTTCGCCCTTCCCACAGCACTGTTGGAGCGCTATTGAATGTGACGGAGGATATTCGGTCTGCTATGGATAACACCAAGCTCATTGCAATGATTTTGTTGGACTTCAGTAGCGCTTTCAACTCAGTAGACCATGACATACTTCTTGGTACTCTTCGTACAGTTAACGTCTCACCTACTTGCATTGACTGGTTTCTCTCATATGTTTCCGGACGTCAGCAGTCAGTAAAGACCGATTATGACTCATCAAATTGGTTGACTCTTGCTGCTGGCGTCCCCCAAGGTGGCGTACTTTCTCCGTTACTCTTCTCTATTTTCATTAACAATATCTCAAGTTCTATATCTTCTCCCTTTCACCTGTATGCAGATGATTTACAAATATATCGTCATTTTGGGCTGACTGAGCTGCATGAGACTATCGACCTTCTTAACAAAGATCTTGCTGCAATCCACGCATGGTCCAAATCGTTTGGAATTATTATTAACCCTGTTAAATCGCAGGCAATCATTTTCGGTAGTAGCCGTCTAAGAAGCTGCGTTGTCTGGGAAACTGTACCTCCTATCTTGTACTGTGGAACACCGATACCTTACTTCGACAAAGTGAGAAATCTAGGCTTAATTTTGGATAAAAACTTATCTTGGATACCTCACGTCACCGAAGTAAGCAGAAAGATGCACTGCACCTTCCATTATCTTAAACGTTTTCAATACTTTCTTCCATTTAAAACCAAAATTCTGCTTGCGCAATCACTTCTTCTACCTATCCTCGACTATGCAGATGTGTGCTATTTAGATGTCTCGAAGGAGGTACTTAACAAACTAGAGCGTCTACAAAATCTTGCGATACGCTTCATCTTCGGCTTACGTAAATATGATAACATATCCCAATTTCGTACTCAACTAAAATGGCTCCCTATCCACCTTCGCCGTGATATGCACATCCTTTCTTTTCTCTATAACATACTCTATAACAAAAATTCTCCTATCTACCTTCAGTCTCGTTTCCATCATCTTCCCACTCCTACACGCTCTAAGAGATCTTGCATCACTTCGAAGTCCCAAGACACAACACCCATTTCCTACTCCACTCCTTTACAATACGTGCTGCAAAGCTTTGGAATAGATTACCGAAAGCGGTCCAGGAAAGCACTTCAATTTATGCTTTCAAGGACAAGCTTAGAAATTATCGTTGCTTCGAAGTGACAAACCTCTCATAACTGCTCATTTTATGTATGTATATATGTATGTATGTTTATATATATGTATGTCTATATATTTATATATATATATATATATGTATATATATATATATATATATATATATATGTATGTATGTTTTTTTATTTTTATTTTTATATATGTATATGTTTATGTATGTGTATGATTAGGTATTTTCATTTAATGTTTGTTTTTTTTAACGCATTCTTAAATTTAAGTACTATATTTTTCCTTACTGTTTTTAATTTTTGCACTAATATGACCCGCGATACCATGTTTCTCTCTACCATGGGGTTGACTGGCAGAAATCTCTTATAGAGATAAGTTCGCCCTTGCCAACATTTTTTAAAACCATGTTTGTATTGTTTTTTTTTATAAAGTGCAATAAAGAATATATAATAAAGACCTTTCTAAAACAAGCACCGGTTCATTTCTAGAACGTATTTCAAAGGCGGCATTAGTAGATTCTTCCCAAATTTGGTTAGGTAGGGAGTGGAGTGTGGAGGGTGAAGACGAGTGTTTTTGCGCATAATAAAGGGGCCACTTAAAGCTACTCCTGGGTCGCAAGTCCCAGACACTGCTTGCACTCCTCTTCTTGTGACGCGATAGGCCCCACACCCGCACGGTGAATCCATGGAATGCTAAGAAGCTTCGTCTCATTATTATTATTTATTAAATATGTTTTTTTTGTTTAGAGAAACGATTAAGTCAAAGTCAAAGTCAAAAATTCTTCATTCCATGAAAATGTTTTACATTTATTTGGACACAAAAGCTGTCACGTGTCCAAATAAAAGATATTTATGTTTTGGCTGGGTATTTAAAAGGTTAAAAATTGTCCGTGTCAGACATGTATTATCTTTGCAGGGAAATGAAAAAACAGACCAAACCATTAGGATTTTATTGTGTCCGCCTGATTTTCAAAAATGTTTTTAACTTTCGTTTAGATCTAACAGTAAGGAATGTGTGGTTATATTGTTTCTTATTTTAAGACATATTATATATAACAAACTATTCCATCTTTTCAAATGTATCCAAAAGTTTGACACAGTCTTACTTGTTACTAGTAACTTGTTAAGCTGGAAAACATCTCATGTATTTGTTCTCTAATAATGTAACCGCGCTTGACATGCAAAACTATTTTAAATTATTTTAAATAATTATGTTATATTTGCGCATTTAAATAATGAAATACATTTATTCAATTCCCTTTCCACAAATCTACAAAGTTAACATACTTATATATATTTTTTTAAAATGCACATATTTCCAAATTTAAATAAATCAATTTATTGTCATATACTTTTCCTATCCGATTAAGGTATTTTAAATACTTTAAAAAGTATGGTACCTTCTAAACGCTTTAACTTTTTTTAAACCGGAAAATGGTAATTATAGTACACCGCTACACTTAGTTAATACAATATTTAACAAACCCTTGTTATGATTATGAAAGAAGTCATTATGAATGATGATAATAATGATGTTCTTCATTAACGTACTAGTACAGTCCAATTCAGTCATATTTATTATTACTTTAAATTAAACATTTAAAGAGTGAGAATATAGAATACTTGTACGACAACAATCTTAAAATTTATGAGTGATAGGATGTTTGTTACAAATAGATTACTTTTCCTGACAAGAAAAATAAATATGTCGTTATTTCGTGAACCAGGTTACTTTTTAAAGATGGGATGATACGATAGAGAGGGTTAAGGATCCAAAACGACGAAGGGTCACATGATATAATAAAACGAGTTTGCATATTCTTTGAATAAAGAAAATGTTGTATTGTACCGCTTTGTTAAAAGCGCTTACACCGATTGATTTGCAACAATAATATACGAGTAAAAACCAATATACGAGTAAGTATTATTAGGAATAATGTTATGTTAAATTGTCAAAGTATTTACGAAAAGTGTTCTGTTCTTAATATAAAAAATAACAAAATTTTAAATTGACAATTCTGCATTTAAAAAAATCTTTTTGAGTCTATAGTACCCACATATCGTTATTATTGTGGCCAGTAGATTTATACTGACATTAAGTTATAAATATTTAATAACAAATATCCTATTATATTTTATTTTAAATACTGTTTGAAAATATATAGCCATTTCTAAGATCACAAGACTGTTGACAACAAATGTTATCAATATTTTAAGAAATTGAATTTTCGAAGGGAATTCGGGTGATCACAATAATATTTTTAAGACTGAGGCTATTTTATAACTTTGCCTCAATTCAGTTAAGACAATGGTTTTTATTATAAGGTTCAATGTTCTAAAATGGAGTTTGACTTTAGGCATAAGTCAGGGTTGGTCTCCACCAACCCTGACTTATGAATAAATCCCTCCGGATTTTATAAAGTTTATCTAAGTAAATATGTCATATATATTTCACATTTTTGTAAACATCGTTATTGTTCTGATAACACTATAAACGCATAATGTAATATATATGCAAATTTAATGAAACAGCTTTTGGCATAGAGTCAACCACATCATATCTCTCCAACCATGTATTTGTGTTTGGTTCAAATATATGAAAATAAACAGCAAACAGTTAATATGGGAAATTTGTATTTAATTTTTGTGAAAAAAGTTTTGATAAATATAAATTCACTTTATACCAATGCATATAGATACAAATTGATACAGATTTATGAAAATCATTATATCTTTGTTCGGGTTTATATTATATATAACCAAAATATGATCATCTTATTTATCGCGAACAAAAACATATTTTTCTTTGTTTATATAAGAATTTTTTTTTTTTTTGGTTTTTGGAAAAAAAAAACTACATCAAGTCAATACTAACATCATAGTATCTAAGTAAATTGAAGAAAACTTGAACTAGTACAAAATGTTTGTATTGTTTATAAATAATTAAATGATCTTGGAATGACATCTGTAAATTGTATATAATTGATCACTAACCTTATAAGTAATAATATAATAATAATAATAATATATCAGGACAAATTACACACATTGATCTAACCCCTAAGTAAGCAAATTATTTGCTTGTGTTAAGGATATTAGACAACGATACAAATACATAGAAATACACATATAAATACTGAGAATCTATTTATTAAACGACCAAACCCAGAAACACAGACAGACATCTATGCTCATCACATAAATGCCTGTCTCTGCCGGGAATCGAACCCGAGCCCCATTGCGCCGTGTCACGTTAGGCGTCTGCGCTAACCGCTCGACCAACGGGCGGTTATTATACATTATTAAAAAAAATATTTTTGTAAAAATTCTAAGACTGACAATATGGTTACAAATATTGAAGATGAGGTTTGCATTGCTTCTGAAAAAATATATTTATGTATTTCTTTATAATACCTAAACAAAACTTCTTTTACATATATGACATTCAATTATAAAATGCTATCTGTTTATTTAGAAGAAATTTAAACTAAACATTACTTTTAAAGAAGTAAAAACGTTGTTGATATATGAACTATGATAATATTAAGAAATCTGGGTTAAGTTCTTTTAAAAGTTCAAATGAGTTCGTCATTCCAATGATTAGCTGCCCAGATGTGCTAAGCCTCAGACTTTCTTACTGCTTTTTTTTCATGTTCTTATTTTCAGTATTTTCTATTTTTTTATTCCATGTGAGGAACATGCGAGTATGTTTATGGTATATTTTTTATATCTAAGAAAAAGGTATTTTGATATTTTTGTTTTATATCAATCAGAATGCTTTTTGGACATGATTGATATGAGATGAGATGAAGATGGTTAAAACTAATAAGTTGCAACATTCGCTTTATTGTCTATACGATTCGTATTGAATATTAATGCTTAAACTATTATATTATTATATTAGTAAAGCCTATAATATTAATAATATTCACTCTTCTCACATGATTTCATCCCAAATAATTGGGAATTGCGCCTTTAGCCAGGAACATAAATTACAGATTTCTAAGCCCTCGGGCTATTTAGAGGAACTGACCTAATAACCATAATATGTTCCTAAAAAAACTGTTTCATTCACATTTTAATAAGTAAATTTACTATTTATCTAAAACAAATATGGTGTGATAGTGAATTATTTATTTTTAACCGACTTCTTCAAAAAGGAGGAGGTTCTCAATTTGGTCGGTTTTTTTTATGTATGTATACCGATTTCTCCGCGATTTCTGAACCGATTTACATAATTCTTTTTTTGTTTGATGCGGAATAGTTCCGAATTGGTCCCATAAAAATTTGATTCAGGTAGGCCCATTAGTTTTTATTTTATGAGCATTTTAGTCCAAGTTTTGAACTAACTCCTCCGGAAGGAAATCAGAACGTGCTGTTTGACGTAATGACATCTGTTGTTTTGTATATGTGAAGTCTTTAATAGTCTCACAAGAACGTGAAATTGTATTTCAAAGAGGTTTTTTATTGAGAAGACCATGAAGATTAAGACTATTTATTGAGATCTATATTTTTTAAGGCGCTCAGCACCTTTTGTAGGTCTACCCATGGCTAATTGATAATGTAGCAATAAACTGAAAAGTATTAAATAAAAATAACTACGTTAAAAAAACCGACTTTAAAACTAAAAAGTAATAAATAATGAAGATTTAATATTTATTATATACTACCTATTATTTATATGTCCTATTTACTAATAGGTTTGAAGTCGGTGCCAAGCATTAAACAAATAATTATATTTAACCACTTTAATGAATACGAGCAAATTAATACAATGAAATGCCTACTTTAATGATTAAGATACGTAAATAAACATAATAAATAGCAATTAAACGTTATTATTAAAAGCAGCTAAATCTTCATATGATTACTAGCTTGAATCGATACGAAGAAAAACAAAAAAATAAATAATTACGGAAATGTATTCAACCGATTTCTAATACTAAATGGCTTGGCATCGACTTCAAACCTTTTAGTAAATAGTACATATAAATAATAGGTAGTATATAATGAATATTAAATCTTCATTATTTATTATTTTTTAGTTTTAAATTCGTTTTTTTTAACGTAGTTACACATATATTTTTATTCGTAGAATGTACCAAATAAAAAAAGTGTGTAGAAAAAAGCCAACCACATTTCTTTTACAATCCATAAATTAAAAAGAAAACTTTTCTATAAAAATACTGATTTTAAATATAATTTTTAAGATGTTATAATGATTTAAGAGTAAATTTATTATAAAAAAACGCTTAGTCTATTTACAGGTTTTTTAAGGCATATAGTACATTTATCCTACATTATGTTACGTAATTTTACGAAAATTAAAATCGTAACTTATAATTGTGAACTTTCTGTAAATTAAAAGATAAGATAAGCAAGGTACACATTCCTTTTCCGTGAGTCCATTCACAAGACAATAAAAATATTTCATAAGTATATCGACAATTACAGGGTAAAAACACTATCACGGTGTACGTAACTTATTGTTGTTATAAGCGTACGTAACTTATTGTTGTTATAAGCGTACCATACGTATCATAACATATGCCTAACAATAACATATCATAATGTCTTTACTTTGTGTACCTTCGTAGTTTAACACAAAGTGCTTGTTTTAGAAATAAGATTATAATGACTTATTTCTGTAAAGGTAATAATGATTGTTGTATTTGCAAAACATACTAAGCTTTAATTGAATACTTTAATTAACAATTCTATAACACATTTTCTTAGAATTTGATCAGTAAAAAAAGACCTCACCATCATCTTCAATGTATTTTTTTTTCAAGGAAACCATTTGTATTTAAATAGATATATATTTTTTATAAAATCAATAAAATATCAATTATTCTAACATGAGTAAGAATGTATACTTAGACCTTCTAACTTTTATAATAAGATTTAAGAGACCGAGTAAATTGCTAGATTTTTCTTTAAAATTTCATAACGAACAAATCGTACTTCATAAGATTTTCGATCGGTTTAAAAAACGTTTCCAAGAAGTTTTCATGTTTCTAATTCTTAGCTATAGTTAAACTTTATTCAACTGTACTCATCAATTGTATTATAGTAGTAGGTGCTTTTGTGAGAACTAAGCATAGCGTTGTTCCATACTGACTGGATACCCGGGCTATAAAAAGGATATTTGGAGTCTACTGGCTTTAACCTAAATTGTTTTAATTGGCCTAAACCTTTAAAACCGAATTTGGGTTTAAGGTATACAATACACAATTGTTTATCCGTGATAATAATTAGAAGTCTCTGATTAACCTAGTAAAGCTTAAGTAAGACATTGTAATTCATATTGTTTTAGATGAGTATAAAAGTTATTACATTATTAAGAGCATAGCTCATTAAATGTTGTCCTTAGAATTAACCTTGTATGTTATAGATACGTTATATTAAAATACAAAAATATTCATGAAAAAACTGATTAAAAATGGTATCCTTGATGCGTTAAAAAATAAAAAAAAAATCAGAAAGAGGATCAATTCACGAGACGTTTTCTTGGGATCTTGATACTCGAAGCCTTCTTTATGTTCAAATAATTGTATTTGTGTATATCTGTGCCTTTTTGTATCTGTGTATCTATGTATTTGTCTGTGGTCTCGTAGCAGCAAACGGAGTAGACGGATTTGATTGCGGTTTTCTTTAATCGAAAGCCTGGGCCGTCAAAATGGTTTATGGCTCAGTATGTTCTGTCAATAAAGAAAGAAATCAAAATGCAATGAAGTTACCAAGGCAAATAATGAAATAACAATATCTAAATGATTAGATATTGTTATTTTATTTGTTATTAATCTATGAAGATTACAAGTCCAGATTCATTTGCTCCGAAAAATTCGTAAAATAGACACCATCATCAACGCGCATACAACGGTTCCCGGTGCAAATTTAATAAGACCATTTTTATTTATTTATTTATAGGACAACCAACAAAGCATACACTAAAACATCATGGGAAAGAAGAATTACAATTGTTTTATACATTTATGTAGTATAAACCTTACTTAAAGGCTGCCACGGCATGCAAAAATAGTAGGTGTGACAGAACTAGTTATTTAATTAGTAATACAGAAAAAAAACAGATATTAAATAAGACTGTCGTACACAATACTTAAATATAAATGTTAAACACAAAAATAATAATATAAGATAAATAATCAAAATATAAAACTGGGAATGCAGCTGGTATGACTAAGGATTGGAATTGTTTGCAATTTCCTTGTATAAAATTGATATAAATGTATGTAAGGAGTAAGACATGTAAATATATTCCAGGCGAGCGTGACAGGCGACTATATTGATCGTGCATTTTGTTAAAATTACCTAATTTAATTTTAAAGCTTTTGGCACAAAACATCTGAAATTTAGATAACCGAGAAGAAATCTTCTCGGTTCCTTACAAATAAGGAATATTAAAATTATTATGTTCTAGCAATTTTGGACAATCTATGTAATTGTTTATTGTCTTATATAAGAATATGTGATATTGGATCTTGCGACGATTTTCAAGGCTAAGAAATTTAGAATGTTTTATGCGAAAATTGTAGTTATTAAGTTTTTTAATCACTTATAAGACAGGTGTAAAAGAAATTTTTTCTGAACAGATTCGAATCGGCGCTTATGTACTTCATAGCAAGGATTCCAAAATATGCTACAATATTCTAGACTAGAACTTACTAATGCATTAAAGATCGCAATTAAGCTGGAAAGGCATTTAAATTCTCTAGTGTTACGCAATACAAAACCAGCAACTTGTTAACCTGAGTAGCCAATTTATCAATATGAATGTTAAAACGCAATTTATTATATAAAGTAGCAAATACATGTAATTTTATTTAATAAAATTTAATAAAAAATATAAAAAGCTTAAGGCTTATTTAATTTACCCAATACATCCATATTACATCCATAATATAGGTTCAGTATCAGCTGTTTTCTGTACATATATTCGTCCACCGCGTACCTACACAAATTTGTGAAAAAGTTCACTAGCGCGAAGTCGAGCTGCGGCATGAAGATTTTTGTTTTCTATCGTTAAGTTATAACAAACAAATACAGGAGTATTCTTATCATTAATGCCTAAAGCACTGGTATTTAACATCTTGTCATGATGTCTTGTTGTATTGAATTGTATCTGTAAGCAAGGTGTCTCGGATACGAGGAGTGTTTCACAAGGATCATACGAGGGCGTGAAGATTTAGAGTTCACTTTAGCAACACGTGAACAGTAAAATATGTCACTATCCGATACTGGAACTTTGACAACTTGTCCTAGTTGACTCACAATACTAACTACATTCTCTGCTTTATGTTCGGGTACACACTGAATTAAATTTTAAATATACATTTTAAATCTAACCTGACGTTTCGAATGTTTTGCAGCAATCGTGTTCATGGTAAAACGAGAGGTGGTTGGAGGTGTCTGTCAGTAAGTCAGTTAATTAGTCATCTACCTACAATGGTTTCTAAGCTTTCGAGCGTACAGTTCAGGATTCACACAAAACGCACTAAGAGTATCTTTAAGTCTTACAGTGCGGTCACAGACATGATATTTTATATTTTTTTTCAAAAGTGGTTCCCAGGTGTTAGATAATCCCCAACCATCTTCTCTATTAAAATTAGGATGTTTTTTTAATTTTAATAGCCTCACGAACCATTCTTGGAATGTTACGTTGTTCTTTAGCCAGGATTTTAGGTTTACCAAATCTTATATAATGATTGGGCTTGTCTATGGTGTGTTCACACACTGCTGACTTCGATGTACGCCTATGCTTGTTATCCCAGATGTGTTCCCTAACTCTTTTATCGATGCTCCTCTTGACCTATGTTTGACCTATGTATGACAAGCCACAATCGCAGTCAAGATTATATACTCCAGCAAATTGTAAAGGAATATTAATTGTGATAGGTCTTAAGAATTGGCTTACTTTCCTTTGAGGTTTGTAGATAGTTCTTATAGATCCTTTTTTAAGATGTTGCCGATTCTGTCAGTAACTCCTTTCACATATGGTAGTAGGGCTGGTTGATGCTCAACTGTTGGTGGTTTGATGTGGTTTCTGCGAAGCTGTCGAGGTCGGGTAGGTGGTTGTTGAACCAGGCATGCTTGACATGATGCAGCATGATGAAACGTCGGGTCAAATTAAAAATATATATCTAAAATTCTATTATACGCGAGGTGAATTCGTAATTATAGATTTATTTGAATTAGCTTTTAACTAAGTAGCAGTATTCGTAACATTTAAGAAATGACCTACTTTTACATTTTAATGTGTAGATCAAAATCTAAAAGCAACTAAAAAATCTTGTTGAATTACTATATTTAAAAAAAAATATAGAGCAATACTACTTCTACAACTTATAGATATAGAAAATAGATTCAGCTTGGCTTTAAGTAAAGGTATATGGTATATAATATATATGTACAGGCCATATTACAAGTGACTGTATTTTTTTACGAAGTCGTTAATTGTCATAAATATATATAAGATTGAGTCACCGTTTTAGATATTGCTGTAGAAAGAATAATCTTCTTCAAACATTGCTAATAATGCGCTTTTGATAATAAAATACTTATAAACGTTAAATAATGGAAGTGCCAACTTTATATTTCTTGTATTTTTTTTCTTTATTAAGAACAGATGTTCGGTTTATTATAATGTTTACAATAACTCCGTTATCATTATTTAATAACAAATCAATACTGTATAATAATAATCTCTTTAAAATAAAGCATTTCTTTACAGAACTTGTTATTATTATTTTAATTTATCAAGGAATATATCTTACAAGGAATAAAAAAAAAATATCTACATTCCAGCAAGCAAAACTTGGATTGATGAAGAAGAGTTCTATTTAATCAACATGCTTACGAGATCTTTGATGACAGGGGTTTTCTATTTAAGACTTTCACTACACTATTTCGAACTGAATCGTAATTTATTCCAAGTCAGGTCTTTTTCTTAAAAACGAATATAAAAAAAACCATGCAAGTTTTGAATAATCAAGTCACAAATCACTTCAATTCATTGTTTTTTTTTTTTATGTATAATGCCTGCTGTAAGATAAGTTAGTAATACGATAATACATAGCCCACCAAAAAAAATTTAAGTTTTTCTAAATTCTACTGAAAGTTTTAGATATTGATGCATTCAAACAAAACAAGCTCTTCGGATTTATCATTATATTAGTATACCTGTGTACATACCGAGCAATGTAGAAAAATATAACTATAGAAAAAAAAAACAGAACAGGTTTTATAAGATGAAAGTAAAACTACAAGATAATATTATTTATTGTTTCTTTTCAGTAGTTAGAAAAGATATAAACACTTTTATAAAGAAGCCTCGATAAAATCTTGCTTGGTTTTAAAACTTTAGAGTTTTATAACTTTTCACAATTTTCTTAAGAGCAGTTTTTTACTTATATTATAAAACTTATTGTTGTCTTACCTGATATTAGGAAGCAATCTTTGTTTACTGAAATAGAGTACATTAACGGTAACTTAGATTATGCTGCTTAGATGTTGCGGTATAGGCTCATTTTTATTGAATTTAGTTTTTTTTACAAAAAAATAGACCTTTTTATCTGTGAGATTATTATTTAATTGAAAATAATAAAATATATTAATTACATTTGATATAGACTTTGAACAGTTTGAAATACCTTAATTGAAAAAAAAATTACGAATTACTTTTACCAACAAGCTTTTACTAAAAACAAATTTTGTTATAATTTTCCTAACATCGTACCAAGTTCACTTTTGTAAATCTTTGTTTTTCAACAATAGGGATATTATAATAGTTAAAATATATTTTTGATACCAGCCAATTAGTACTTATATTGGATTTATACTTTATATCGGATATGTGTGTTGTTGTAGTGCATACACACTTGTATAGGAGTACAGTTAAAGAACTGACCAAAGAGGTTAAGTACATATTAGAATACATGTACACGTAGACTCCCTGCAACTATTGTGGTAAAAAATAAATAAATAGTGGAATATATTAAACAACAAAAGTTCAATAACCAATATTTACAATATCACTAAGGTACTAACATTTTTTTTTTATATAGAATTGAATAAGTCAAAGAAAAGTCTGAAAAAATACCATACATATTTTCTACGGTTCGAAAAATAATTATATGAAATATTTAATTATTAAAATTAAAATAACAATAAATTATACTCCAACCTACTTGTTTACCTGTGGCCTGCTTACAAACTACTCAGTAGTTTGGCAGAGTTTTTATTTTGTAACGTGTTTGTATTATTTTGAAATAAATATATAAAAAAATCCACATTCAATATCATTATTCTTAATTGTTCTCTTGTATTGCCTAAATATTTTATTTCTGTTTATGAAATTGACTAAGATAAAAAGTGACAATTAATGTATATATGTATCAATAATACAACTGTAAAACTTAAAACTAGAACGAAAAAATATGTATCTGAAGAACACTTCCAATGCTCTAAATTAAAACAATTGGTGCAGCTTTTTAGAACCATAATATAATTTACTACCAATCTATATATATAAAACTCTTCCGTTACTGAGTGACTGACTGACAGACAACGCACAGTCGAAACTACTGGTCGTAGACAGCTGAAATTTGGAATGTAGGTTCCTTGGGATATGTAGGGGAGCACTAAGAAAGGATTTTTGGAAATTCAACCCCCAAGGGGGGGAAAAGGGATAAAAACGTTTGTATGAAAAATCTTATTCCTTGGGTTTATAAACTTGAAACTTGGCATGAACACGTACATAGGCAAGTAAATATGTTTGACATTATAAGTTTTTTCAAACTACCCTCCAATCGTGATTTAGGGGGTGCGATTGGGTGACTGATTTATTAACGCACAGCCGAAACCGCTCGGTATAGGAGTCTGAGATTTTGAACAGAGGTTCCTTTAGTAACATAAGTGAGCACTAAGAAGGGATTTTTGAAATGTCAACCCCCAAGGGGGGGAAACGGGATAAACTGAGCCGGGGCTGCGGGAAAGTTCTAACGAGATATCGTGGCCCCGGAACGCAAAGGGCAACTGAAGGAACGAGGTGGGTTTTAGTCAGTAAAAGTCACAATTTTCTTTCAACTCCTAACCGTTGAGGAGTTGTACCTTCCATCATCAGCTCATTCACATGGGATGATGACTATCAGACGCAAATACTTAAACAGATCTATGAAATTGTCAAAAACGTAATTGCCTGTAAATTTGAGGTTTGCCCTTGATTTCCCTGGAATACCATCATCAGATCCTGACTAGGTAACAACGGGACCAACTTGAAAGTATACTCTACCGAACAAAAAAACAATCACGTAAATCGATCCATAAATCTCGGCGTAATCGGTATGCATAAATAAAACACCCGAATTTTATTTTCTATTAACTATCACGAGTTGTCTCGATGCTCGATAGATGGTGTTGGCATCGAGATAGATCGCGCTATGGTTTCGTTACCGTCATTTAGCTAGGTAGCGTAAAATATTTTAATTTATCGTGTAATTTTAGCAGCGCCCCTAGCGGACATACGCGAAACTACATATTACACACTACAAATATTTAACGTTTAATTCATTAACTTTTAACTTGACTTATTTAACTTATTTTACTCTCTATTTCAGTATTGTTGATTAGATTTGATATTTTTGATAGTATATTTAGTTAGTGTTGGATAAGTTTTATAGTGTGAGTTGATTTTTTAATATATTCTTCATTTTTTATTCATTTGTTTGTTACTTTATTAGTCTTAGTTAATTTCCATAGATATAGTTTTAGTTAAAAAATTTCTAATTAAAATGGTTCAAGAAATTTTGTTTGTTAATGGGAATTATATTCCTCATGCTGTGGTAGATATAGAAAAAGATGGAGCCTGTTTATTTAGAGCTTCATCTTTTTTGATGTTCGGAACTCAAGACAGGGCTAGGGATGTACGTGAACGCATAATCGGCTTTGTTATTGAAAACTGGACGGAATTTTCGATTATGTCGTGTACTGCACTTGGAGATAATTATTCAACGCCAAATGAATATTACAACGACATGATGAAAACCACTACATATGGAAGTTTGTGCGAATTAGAAGCTGCTGGGCGAATATATGAATATGTTTTCGAAGTATTTCGTGATGGCCAGTTTTATGTGAAAACTGGAGTTGAAGGTCTTCCTGTAAAACGTATTCGCTTTACTGGCGGGCTTTCTGGTGGTCATTTTGACGTTTATGTTCCAGTTTCATCGTTTTCGGCAACAAAGGTCGCAAAAAAAATTACTCAACGAAGGTTAGAAACGCCTTCACCCATTCCCGAAATCATATTTTCGAACAGTGAGTCCGAGACTGAGTCTGAGTCTGAATTAAAACACGATGAACCAATGCCTAAACAAATAAAAAAAGTGAACAAAAAACGTAGGGCTCGATACACGAATAAAACTCGGAAAAATCAGCAAAAAAAGTCAGTTCGAAGTAACCCTGCAGCACATCGGCAAGCGGTTACAGTGTATCAACGAAACTACCCCCAAGTTCATAGGAAAGCACAAGCTGATTACCAATCTTCACACCCCGAAATACACAGGAAAGCACAAGCTGCTTATCGAACTTCACATCCTGACGAACATCGACAGGAAGTTGCAAATTATCAACATACACACTTGGAGGAACGAAGAAATATTCAGTCTCAATATCGTAAAAATATTAAAGCAAAAACATGGCATACAAAATTACTGTCGGGACTGGCGTATAATCCTGAGTTGTCATACGAAGCAGATAAAGATGTATGTATAGGAACTATGGATCATAAATGCCAGTGGTGCAATGCTTTAAAGTGGAAAGAAGAAACTGTTGGAATGTGTTGCAGTGGAGGGAAGGTTTTGCTTGAGGCCTTTGAACTACCTCCAGAGCCACTTTATAGCTTAATAATTATGGATTTTCATCCTGATCACAATCATTTTATGAGTAACATCCGAAAATATAATGGGTGTTTTCAAATGACCTCATTTGGAGCAAAACTGGTCTCAGAAGATGGATTCATGCCGACATTTAAGGTACAAGGCCAGGTTTATCATCTGATTGGAAGTTTACTGCCTATGGATCAACAGAATGCTCGATTTTTGCAAATTTATTTTGTAGGAGAGGACGAAAGGGAAGCAAACTTGAGATGTTCAAATTTTCCAGGTGTAAAGAAAAATTTAGTGAAAGTGCTTCAAAAAATGCTTCATGATGTAAATCCATACATAAAAGACTTAAAAACAGCTATCGAAAAGGTTCCAGCTAATTGTGAAACATTTAAAGTTGTTATTAACGCCGAAAAAAAACCAATAGATGGTCATTTAGGTCGTTATAATGCACCTACGACAAATGAAGTAGCGTTAGTCATTGTTGGGCAAGAATTTGAAAAGCGTGACATTGTCTTAGAAAGCCATAGTAGTGGTTTGCATCGAATCAGCGAAATCCATAGATCTTACGACGCTTTGCAATATCCTTTGCTTTTTTGTCGTGGTGAGGATGGTTACTCTATTCATTTACCCCAGATCGATTTGAAAACTAAAATGGGTCTTAAAAAGACAATTTCTGCCGCAGATTTCTATTCTTACCGAATAATGTCCAGAGACGGTCAAATCAATCATCTCCTTTACTATCGCTCCCTCTTCAGTCAATTTTTGGTTGACGTATATGCTAAGATTGAGACCGAAAGACTCAATTATATACGTCATAATCAGTCTAAACTAAGAGCAGAAAATTATATCCATTTAAAGGATGCCGTAGGTAGGCAAGACGCAGACCCTAATGATCTTGGTCAAATGGTAGTGTTGCCTTCTTCTTTTACAGGTGGACCTCGATACATGCATGAGCGAACCCAAGATGCCATGACCTACGTTCGCCGTTTTGGACGACCGGATCTTTTTATAACATTTACATGTAACCCACAATGGGAAGACATTACAAAACATTTGTTACCAGGTCAAAATTCCCACGACCGTCATTTTTTTTTTTTTTTTTTTTTTTTTTTTTTTATACAAAACTAGGTTAATGCTTGACTACATTCCACCTGATGGAAAGTGAAATGTAGTCTTAGGTGGTAAAGCGCATTAACCTAGAAGCCTATTCACTCTCCTCTTGAAGACACCCACATTATATTTTGCCGGAAATACCGACGCCGGCAGATTGTTCCAGTCCTTCGCTGTACGCACTAAAAAAGATGAAGCATAGCGCTTCGTTCGGACAGGTGGAATGTCCACAACAAAAGGATGAAAACCTGCCGTGCGTCGGGTCGTCCGGTGATGGAAGGGGGATGGGGGAATTAGGTCGTGCAATTCCGTCATGACTTAATCGCTAGAGTGTTCCGTTTAAAAGTTAGAAAAATCATGGACTTACTGACGAAAGGTAAAATATTCGGTGAAGTATGCTGTTTTATGTACTCAGTCGAATGGCAAAAGCGTGGCCTTCCACACATTCACATACTACTCTGGCTTAAAAATAGCATAACGACAGATCTCATTGATAAAGTTATTAGTGCCGAAATACCAGATCCAGAAACAGACCCAAAACTGTATGAAATCGTTAAATCTAACATGATGCATGGTCCATGTGGAAGTTTTAATTTCAAGTCACCTTGCATGAAACAAAACAGTTGCAGTAAAAGATTTCCGAAACAACTCATTAAAGAAACTCAAACTGGCGAAGACGGTTACCCACAATACAGGCGTCGTTCTCCAGAAGATGGTGGCTTTACTGTTGACATTAAAGGAGTATGTTTAGATAATCGATGGGTTGTTCCTTACAATGCTGTACTTTCAAGAAGTTTTGGTGCTCATATTAACGTCGAGTACTGTAATTCAGTAAACTCTATTAAATATGTATGCAAATATGTGAATAAAGGGACGGATCAGGCTACTTTCGCCCTTGAAAATAAAAATGACGAGGTGACTACTTACGAAAATGGTAGATATATAAGTAGTTCGGAGGCTGTTTGGCGGATTTTTGGCTTTCCGATTCATGAACATTTTCCTCCAGTTATTCATCTTGCAGTACACTTAGAGAACGGACAGAGAATATACTTTAACCAAGAAAATATTATCGAAAGATTAAATAATCCACCAAATACTACGCTTCTAGCCTTCTTTAAACTTTGTCAAGTAGATATTTTTGCGAAAACTTTGATTTATTCAGATGTACCATCGTATTATACTTGGCATAAAAATAGTCACTTTGAAAGAAGAAAAAGAGGAGCTGACGTACAGGACTGGCCAGATATAAAAAAAGAAAACGCGTTGGGCCGAGTGTATACTGTGCATCCCAATAATGCGGAGTGTTTCTATTTACGTATGCTTCTGCATGAAGTAAAAGGGCCAACTTCATTTGAGGCTCTAAGAACGGTTAACGGTGAAGTACATCCCACTTTTCAATCTGCTTGCAAAGCTTTGGGTTTGCTTGAAGACGACCAGCACTGGTATGCTACCTTACAAGATGCTGCACTTTCTGAATCTCCCTCTAGAATTCGGGATTTGTTTGTAATATTATTAGTGTTTTGTCAAATGTCAGATCCATTAGGACTTTGGGATAAATTTAAAGATATTTTATCGGAAGATTATAAACATCAAGTCCACAGAAACATAGAGGATGTTGATAACATTTGTAGTGAAGTATACAACAAATGCCTGCAAGTTCTTGAGGAAGCCGTTCTTTCATTAGGTGGGCGTTCACTTAAGGAATATGGGTTGCCACAACCAACCAGGCCACTCGATTTAGGGAACATTATGTTATTAAGAGAGACTAATTACAATACAGATTTTCTAGAGAGATTCGTCAAGGACCATAAAAATACTTTAACAATAGAACAAACGGAAGCATACGATAAAATTATGCATAGTGTTAACACAAATTCAGGACAACTTTTCTTTCTAGACGCTCCAGGTGGCACAGGAAAAACCTACTTAATAAACTTAATTTTAGCTAAAATTAGAAGCTCAAAACATATTGCTTTGGCTGTCGCCTCATCAGGGATCGCGGCCACATTGCTGGAAGGTGGTCGAACTGCGCATGCATGTTTTAAGTTACCACTCGACTTGACTCGCGTAGAAACACCCTTATGCAGTATTTCAAAACAAAGTCACCTAGCTGAAGTATTAAAAAATACAAAAATTATTATCTGGGATGAAATCACCATGGCACACAAAAGAGGAATTGAGGCTTTGAACAGATCTTTACAAGATATTCGGGGTAATAAAAATTTAATGGGTGGCGTAACCGTGCTGTTTGCTGGAGATTTTAGACAAACCTTACCGGTGGTACCCAAGGGAACTCGTGCTGATGAAGTACAAGCATGCCTTAAAAGATCGATTTTGTGGTCCTCCGTAAAAAGTATAACGTTAACTAAAAACATGAGAGCCTATCTGGGGAGTGATTCGACGGCTGGTATATTTTCAACCAGTCTTCTAAAAATAGGAAATGGTGAACATCCTACCAGGGATGGTATATTTGACATCCCTGAAGATATGTGTACATTAGTATATACCATCGAGGAGCTAATACAACACATTTATCCAGGTATTTCCGACATACAAGACAAGCCTATAGAATGGTTTTGCGAACGAGCTATTTTGACTCCGAAGAACGAACAAGCTGCATTTATTAACGACATACTTTTAAAGTCATTCGACGGAGAAGAAAAGATTTATAAATCCATAGACACACCATGCCATGCAGACGACGCTACAAATTATCCGGTCGAATTCTTAAATTCACTTAAACCAGCTGGTCTTCCATACCATAGGCTTGCACTGCGAAAAGGTACACCGGTAATGTTGCTACGTAATCTGAAACCACCGAAATTGTGTAACGGCACCAGGTTGCAAGTCAAAGCCTTACATAAATATTTAGTTGAGGCCGTTATTTTGACAGGATGTGCCCGAGGAGAAACGGTATTCGTCCCGCGCATTCCTCTAATGCCCAATGACCTTCCATTTGAATTTAAGCGCCTTCAATTTCCTCTAAAAGTTTGCTTTGCGATGACGATAAATAAGTCTCAAGGGCAAACTTTTAAAGTCGCTGGTGTTGATTTAAGAGAAGATTGTTTCTCTCATGGACAACTGTATGTTGCTTGCTCGCGTGTCAGCTCTCCCTCTAACCTGTTCATCCTGGTAAATAATAAAAAAACTAAAAATATTGTTTACAAGGAAATCCTGTAAGGCCTCTTCGTCCTATAAATCCTGTTTTTTTTTTCTTTTGAGACGATGATTTTGTCTCACTTTACTTTTTCTATATAGATTTGTATGTATACTAATATTATAAAGAGGAACAATCTATTTTTTTATATGTTTGTTTGTTTACACATGTAATCGATAAACTCCGAAACTACTGAATCGATTTCAAACATTCACCATTAGAAAGCTACATCATCCCTGAGTAACACAGGCTATATTTAATTCCAGTTGTAACAAGATTTCAGCCTGTGGAAGAAAAAGCCCTGTCGAGATCATTAAAAAACGCTATATATAACCGAATTACACGTGGGCGAAGCCGCGGGCGGAAAGCTATATAATATAATTAATATCAATGTATCCCGTATCTACTTGTGTAAAAAAATCCTAATTGTAAAACTGGAGGCTCTTCAGGGCTGACAAGACAAAACTTCTAAAGGCGACAAAACTGTGAATTTATTAAAGCAGAGACTTGCTGCTGGTGTTGCCACTTTCAAATCTTTTTGAAAATCATTCATGCGGGAGTTCAACACTCCACTTAATTCCTCCATGGTTTTTTTAATGTCTCCATCGTGTAGTGATGTATGATGTGGTATTAATATAATATTAATATAATATTGTAAACTTGAAGCAATTAGTATAATTAAATGAAACTAGGTAGGTAGGTATTTAACTTTACATGTACATGTTAACTCTTTTCTTTAAAACGAATTTTTATAATTATTGAAACAAACTGAAGAGCAACTAAAAACACGTCTACTCACTTGCACTACCCACTAATCGCTAATGTTTTTTGAGTATCTAAATAATTTTTGTCAAATTCTACTTCATGTTTTGCCCGGTCAAAGCTATAACGATTTTTTGCTATTAGATTTGATATGCATTAGATTAGTTTAAGAAATAATTTAAATTTACATTTTAAATCTAACCCGACGTTTCGAATGCTTTGCAGCAATTGTGTTCACGGAAAGACGAGATGGAGGTGTCTGTCAGTAAGTCAGTTAATTAGTCATCTACCTCCAAAGGTTTCTAAGCTTTTTAAAATGTAAATTTAAGATTTAATTCAATATACGCGAGTTAAATCCGTAAAACATAGTTTTATTTCAATGTGTAGTACTCGTGAAAACCTTAGAAAACACTATGTGAACCAGTACGGACTGGAAACATCAAATCAAATCCGCCGGTTGGAGTACCTGAAGACCAAGCATGTAAGACTTTTAACATCTCTAAACTTCTTAAAAAGATGCCGAGATCATGACCTTGTACCGGTATGCGTTAAAATATCACCTAAGAAGGACATAAAGCATTGCGCCGGGATACTTCGCCAGGCAAGTAAAAGATTACTTAGTCATCTTAATAAACAACACCGTTCGGATGCACGTCAATTAAGTGATCAGATTGATATCCTTAACAAAAATGTAGAATTAAAATTGTCCAAGGCAGATTGGCAAAAATGTTTTGATATAATTAATAAACGCGCCACAACTAAATATAATCAATTTAAAGACAAGCAAATTTTTTTTTTTTTTTTTTATATGATCTAGGGCAATGCTTGACTACATTCCACCTGATGGTAAGTGGAATGTAGTCTTAGATGGTAAGTCGCATTGCCCTAGCAACCTATTCACTCTTCTCTTGAAGACACCCACATTATATTTGGCCGGAAATACCGACGCAGGCAAATTGTTCCAGTCCTTCGCTGTACGCACTAAAAATGAGGAAGCAAAGCGCTTCGTTCGGACAGGTGGAATGTCCACAACAAAAGGATGGATACCTGCCGTGCGTCGGGACGTCCGGTGATGGAAGGAGGACGGGGGAATTAACTCGTGTAATTCCTGCGCACACTCACCAAAATGTATCCTATAGAATACTGAGAAACAAATAAAATAAATAAATAAATAAATTTGAGAAACTCTTAAAGGATAAATCGGATATTAATTCAAATAAAACAAAATTAACTAGTAATAGTCTGGCAACACATACCTCAGTTGTCAATCTGTCAAAAAAACATTTGGATAAACCAACCGTTGAGATACTAGAAAAAGGCTTAAATTTTGCACCAGCACCAACTAAAATACCGTTCGAAGACATTATTTGCAACTTTGAGGAGTGTTTTTATTATAATAGAATCACGAAAGAGGAATCTGAAGCAATCCGCCAGGATATTTCTTGTGTTCTGCGCCGGAGCAAATTGCCGAAGAATAATATCTCCCGTGACGAACATCTTGCTCTAAAACACCTACGCAGCAATGAAGACCTTACCATCCTCCGTGCAGATAAGGGGAACGCGACTGTGTTAATGGATACGAGTGATTATAATAGTAAAATATCAGAAATACTCGCGGACAATAACACTTACAAAAAGGTTGAAAAAGATCCTACCGATAAAGTTTTAAAACAAACCGCTAATCTAATACAAAAATACAGTCCTAAATTAAATTTAGACATAAAATCACTCGTACCATCATGTGCAAAACCACCAAAATTGTATGGGTTACCCAAAATACATAAACAGAATATCCCACTACGTCCCATAGTCAGCCAGATTGATACACCAACATATAAACTGGCTAAACACGTTGCAAGGATACTGACACCTCTCCGGGGACATACACAAACTTATGTCAAGGATTCTTACCAGTTTGTTAATGATATCCAACAAGTGAAATTAAATGACAACGACATTATGGTTAGTTTCGATGTACAGTCACTATTTACCAGCCTTCCAGTGATTGACTGCATTGAAATTGTCAAGAGAAAGCTGGAGGATAACAACATGCCTGTAGAGTATGCAGAATTACTGAAGCATTGCTTAACATCTGGCTATTTGATGTGGAAGGATGAATTCTATGTACAAGTTGATGGAGTGGCAATGGGTTCCCCGGTCTCCCCCGTTGTTGCCGATATCTACATGGAGCAGTTGGTGACTAAGTTGATTATCGCTTATAGCTATGGCTTTATGATTTTTTTTATAAGATCTCTTTTTCCTACTCGTTTTCAATTTAAAACCGCCTGAGCAAAACGATTCGTAGGTGGATAGTGCTTATTAAAGTAGTCATAAATAGTATTTTGGCAACTTTATCACGTGTGTGTTAAGTGTATCACGGTCTTCTATATTTACCTTAAATTAATTGAACTAATATTTACATGTTACTCCATTAACGTTTCCTACACAAGTTGTTTAAAATATTTTTAGTTTTGTTGTAGTTCCTAATTACTAAAAATTTTTTAAAACATTTCTCTCTAAGTTATTAGAAGGGAATATACAAATTTAATTTTAAAATGAACATTCTAAAATCAAATGATAATGTTAAAAGTTTCTCGTAAAAATTCATCATCTTAAAATAGTTTTATCGAGATGAGGCGTTAATAGAACCACTCTATTTTTACATGATTGAATAGGAAAATAGCTAGGAAGAGGTAGATCATGAAGGTATATGACCTTCTCTTTAAATATTAACATAGTTTTTTAGGAATGCTACTTCTTTTTATGAACCAAAATAAAATATAGTAGTTGAATTAAAATTTTTGGGAATTTTAATGTGAAACACTAATGCATGAACTGATTTATTTTATATAACAGTGGAGCGCTACAGGTGATCGATAATAGCCGTTACAAACTTTTAAAACGATGTAAATAAGTTTAAATCAATAACGATTAATCATATCACTGATTATTTTAAAGATATTTCGACAAAGTTTGCAAACATTTGCCATCTCAAAGGCTAGCAACGGTTTTGTGATTCATTGGATATTGCGAAAGATTATGGAGGGTGGTGCTCATTTACCACAATGTGTGCCGGATGCTCGTTTTCTCTTCATATATTTAAAAAAACATGTTCTAATACATGTTAGAATACCATAAAATCAGGTCGCGGGCAAGGTTACCACCCATCCATCCCAGTTTGGGCATCCCCGCAGTCTCAAGATGAGAGTCCTAGTGGTATGACATCACCAATTTTGACGTCGGGTTCGATACGTAGCGCCTCGTTCAAGTGCCATTTCCCATCATATTCACTTTTACATATATTTTTTGATGAGATAGTACAACAAAAAGAACAAGTACATAAAGCGGTTGCACTCCTCCTCACTCAAAGTGCACCTTACTTATATCACGGGCTTATACTTTAATCTCTTACCTGTCCACCAACACCTTGAGACAGAGCAGCCGCACTTGCTCTTTTTGAGTGCTACGCACTTAGATTTTACCGGTTACTCGTTAGAGCACAACTTTCGCTCACGGGTCGGAGTCTCTGTGTATGCGCGGAACGACCTACGGCGATGACGTATCCAGCATTTCCGTCACCTGGAAGAGCCCACTTTTTTTTCCCTATGGGTTTTAGTGGACACAGGAAACGAAAAAATCCTGTATTCCTGTGTCTACCGTTCGCACAGTGGTGTCCAGGAGACAACTTGATTATTTGAGTATCTCAGTGAGGCTTTTGATATGACTCTATATCATTACTCTTCATCGCAGCTAGTCTTTCTGGGAGACTTTAATGCCTGGCATCAGGACTGGCTGTTAACGTACCAGAAGACCGACCATGCTGGAAGAGAAGCGCGGAATTTTGTGTTGTTCTTGGACCTCTTTCAGCTGGTGAGGCTGGAATTGCCTGAACCTTCTGCTGACAACTGATCCGGACAGGTATCGTGTAGAGGTTACCTCCCCGGCCTTGCTCTGCTAAAGCTAAAGAAGAAATCGAGTGTATTTCCTTCTCTGTTTGCTGAGAATTCGCATCTAGAAGTATCTAGAGAAGCATTGCCAGTAGGCAATCCTTCTCCAGCACATATTCGTCACTGCAGACATTCCATGCCTGATATCCGCATCATGAACCAAGAGGTAAGGAGAACATTGTGTTGTTTAGATGTGAATAAAGCCAGTAGGACTACTGACTGGTGGATTGATAGTGAAGACTGAAATAGTGCTAAAATCCTCGAAGCTTGCCAACGTTTAACCAGTGCCCAAATTTTATAAAAGATATTTTTCATATTGAATCTTGCTATTTCATATCGTTTACTTCAAAAAATCTATTTGAAAATGTTATTTCATTATTTTCTTTAAAATAATTTAGTTGTTATAATTATAACAGAATAGTTTATTTAAAGCTTCACTGTTTTTTTCATTTCAATTTATTGAATTCTATTGCAATTGTTAATTAACATTTTAATTGTAGCATTTCATTGAATGGAGAAAGCGCGATCAATTTATTACAAAAAGGTCATTCATTTTAGAGATACTTAGAATATTCTGCATAGAATATTGTTAATTGATTATTGATTTTTATATCTACATTATTTAATTTATTAAATTCTCATAAGCTCCAGGCAGAAATGAAAAACGAAAGAGATTAAGACGAATAAAAAGTGTGGGTAGGGAATTACGCTTTCTGCCTATTGAGCACATTGCCGAAATGAATGATGTGATTTAAATAATGAATACTATATCAGAACAATTGTACGAAAGTCAAAAGTGAAGCAAATAAAAGTAGTGAATTGAAAAACACGTATCTATGTGAGCAATTGGCACGATATTTAATATATTTCTAAACAAGGCGAAGTGAAAATCACTATTATATTTCATTCTTATTTTAAGGCCTCCACAAGAACGTCTATTGTATTATGCAAAAGTAAGTTATTCTTGTATATAAGTAACAAGTAATAACAATATTGTCAAGTTTCATCAAAATTCGTTTAGTAGTTTTAACGTGATTGAGTAACAAACATCCATCCGTCCAACTTTCTAAACATTCGCACTTATATATTAGTAAGAGCCTATAGAGGTGACCTTAATAAGAAGCTAATCATCGGTAGACGTGTAAGTTATATTTAAAACACTTTTAAAATTGAAAGAAAGTCCAACTCAAGCGATACAGGTGTGCACTATAAATACACTAATTAGATTTAAATTTATTAAATTAAAAACATTTGCTTTCTAACAAATGTTAAATTGATTGAAATTAAAACAAAATTAACGAAGTAAGGCAATATGATTATTTATAATAAATAACTATATTGCAATATAATTTATTTGTAAAAAAACGCTTTTCTATTGTGGTTTCACGTAAGAAGTTAATTGATGTATTGTATGTATGTATGTAAATTAAGTTATTTTTTATTTTTTATACTATCAATTAACTCTCGCATGAGACCCCACATCTCAATTAGGGCTTCCTAACTACTCTGCCTTTAAGCTACCACTTCTCTTCTTTTATTTGGATAAGGCGGCTGCGAACAAAGGGTTCAGCAAGGAGGTGGGAATTGTAAGTTCTGTTTGATGAAACATAATATTTCAAAACTTGTATTATATTAAAATAGAAAATATATATAAATATATATATTTATTACAAATTGCTTTTGAAATAAATACTAATTTCAAATCATCTAGTAGATGTTAGGTTAGGTTAGGATAGATGGTGTACCAATAGGTGGTAGCGTCACGGGGAGTGCGAAAGTGATCCCGTGGCGTCCCACTCAGGCAATGACGTTGGCCATAACCATCCTGGCCGACGGGAACGTTGACGGGACGGGCGTAACGCATTTTTTCTAACGGAAAAAAAATGGTGTACCGTCATTCCCCATCGCTTTTTGTCGCAATACACTAGCTGCTTTTATGGCGGTGTAGTTTTTATGAGATCACACCTAGAAAACAGAATAGGCGAATAACTTAGTATATATATTTCGGAGATAGAGGCTTATTAGTGGCTTGCTCGTTTTTGATGGAGTCTTATGGTACAGGATCCGAGGCGTAGGTCTCAGGCAATTAAACCACAGAGACACAATATGACAATATTGTATTAAATGTACGTTATCAATTATCACAAATAACTTAGTAGGTATATAATTATCAGAGATCAATCCCGTTTGGGGATCCGAACTGTAAGGCTCTCACTAATCAATTCCTTCTCGACTCAATGCTCTCGAATATTTAAAATGTCTCCGGTGCCCCTCCAAACGATTACGATCACGTGACTCGTTACGTCACGATGTTCACACCCCACTGTTACAATGATATCAATTGAGTTACTAATTATCGTGATCTACGACATATATTTAACTTACCTTGTGACATTGTATGTTTTTGTGTACCCTTTGAGAGAGTTCAGCTCGTTGGTGAGCCGCTCCCACAGCAACTTAACTGTTCCCTGCTTGTGGCAGTTCTGGAGCAGCTCTACGCTAATTCTCGACTTTCTTGAAGAAAATCGAGTAAATATACATGATGCTCTGTCGTTGGATTAACTTTAAAATATTATTTTATGCTTAAAAAATCAAGCTATTACATAAAATTGTCCCCATTTTTTCATTTTTCGTTTAATGTAAAAAAAAAACTAAATTAATACTTATTCGTTTCCACCGTATGGTGTTGCGGTCGAAGTTCGGATCTACGTACATTCAGCATAGACCTGCGAGTTGGTTTAGGCATCGTTTAGACGTGTCTGCCTTGTCGTCATATATTTTGTAAAAATTCTGAAACAGTAACTTTTAACATCCTTCAAATATGAGATTAAATTTATTGCAAATATTTTTTTACTAACCATTTAATAGACCCAAAGTATGCTGAAAGAGGATAACGCTTTCTGTTTCCCAGATTCGATACGTTCCGAACCTTTGTGTTTCCATCTATAGACGGAGTCCCGAGCAAAAGCTAGTTAATAGTTTTTAAAATAGTTAGGTCTCGAAAGATACCAATTTACACATACTACTAAAAAAATTAAGTGGAAGCTAACTTAAGGCAACTACATTTAAAATATTCCTTTCGTTCTGTGTCATCTCCTGAGACCAGATTTACTAAGTAAAAAGTCTCTACAATTGATAAGGATTTGAGAGGTTGTGTCAAACGTTACACATATTTTTAAATTTAATCTCTATCCAAATATTTATTAATTTAGATATATTTACAATAAATATATATAGTAATAAATCAATAGATTCTTTATTCCATGAAAATGTTTTGCATTTATTTAGATGCGTCAAGATAAAACAAAATAAAGCAAAAAAAATAATAATAATAATTTAACAATTTTGACTTGTAAAATTTTGCAATGGTTTATTTCATTGTAGTCCATTATTATGTCTTTAATATAAAACTTTAGAACTAATTATAAGTTCGTTTATTTAATGGGCCACGTTAAAACTTTTTAGAGGGTTCGACTGTTGGCTTGTTCGACTTCTCGAGCAAGAAGTCCCCAGAGCTCCCAATATGATCTCCATATATTCAGTAAATTACCTCCAATCATAACAGTCATTCAATAGCATTACAACTCTCTAATTATATATGGGCGCAGCGGAGGGTTCAAAAGAAAATAAGACTTACCCAAAATTAATTTATTTTATAATTAAATTACATTCTATATGATTTTAAAACTGCAACGATGCTAGGGCGCAATCCGAATAAATTAAATGATTATAAAATTCGTTCCCATACTTTGGCAGCGTCAGCAATACATGTCGGTAACATTTCATGAACTTGATTCTTATGAGTTCTAAATTGTTACAAGCCGGAGCGCTAGTATGTAACACACTAATACACTTAAAAACAATATTAGCTTAAAACTATTATTGCTAAATAAGTTTTTAGTCCTATAAGATGTCGCAAAGGAGATAAATTTTAAGTACTTCAAGATAATTAATTTATTCTCTACACGTTTCTAATAACTTCAACAAAAGATACCACTCTGTGTTATGTATGGCTCATGAATTTTTAGAACTCGAGACATTTTTTACTCTAATGAATGTAATATCAAAATTATTTATTTTACAATGTATGAATTGAGATTTTTTTAATTTTTTTTTCCTTATGAATTTTTATGATCATAATATGATAATAGTTTTTAAAAACAAAAAAATATATATTTATTCACTTAATTGTATCTTGTTAATGTAATTGATTAATATTAATATAGGAGGATTTTATGAAATAAAGTGATTTTACATGCGATATATATTCTGTTCTGCTATTCACTATAAGTGTTTGGTAAATAATGAAGAAAACCTAAACACCCTAAAAGGTTAAAAAATAAAGTTCCACGCATTAAAAAAAATAAAAACATATTACGCATTTATTGATAGCGTAGTGAGGATAATATTAAAAAATTGTTTACAAAAGCAGGTTCTCATTTAACACATTATGTATCCGTATATTTAACCGCCCGAAATGAAGCTAAATATGAAGTCTTTTATATTTTTCTTTGAATAGGGCTCGATAGATAAAAAATATTTACTACATTTTATTTTCATACGCAACAAAAGCTTTTATATTCTACAGTATTCAGTAAATCTGGTCTCAAGAGATGAAACAGAAACGGAAGAAATATTTGAAATGTAGTTTGCTTAAGTTAGCATCCTTTTCATAAATTTTTAATATCAAATCAAAACAAAAAACTTTATTGGGACAACATATAAAACAAAATAAAAAAAAATCAGTTACAAAAATAAAAAAGAGGACACAACTCTTAACGTAAAACATTTAAATGAAAAATTGTAATAATAAAAAAAAAAAACAAAGAAATATAATAGTAAACTGAAGATATGTTGTCCACATTGGTTGACCACTCAGCAAATGTTGAATACAATGTTTTCAACGCTGGTATTCTGTGGCTGGCATTTTTGGAGTTACGTCACGAGTTGAAATTGATATAAAAGAAAAATAAAAAAAATGTTAATATATGAAAAACATTGTTATTGTATGTATACATATAATATTTTGGAACTTACGGCAGCCGTTCGAGAAAAATAAAATAGAAATTTGTTTAAGAAACTGTACAGATATTTATTTAAAAGTTTAATCATATGTTGTCTCACAATGCAAGGTAAGTGAAATTATATGTGTAATATCTTATATATAAAATTCTCGTGTCACAATGTTAGTCTCCATACTCCTCCGAAACGGCTTGGCCGATTCCTCTGAAATTTGGTAAGCATATTGGGTAGGTCTGAGAATCGGCTAACATCTATTTTTCACACCCCTAAATAATAAGGGTAGTCCACCCCTCAAGTTTTTTTTTCATTTTTTTTACAATTTTTTTTTTTTTATTTTTTTATGATACGATATTCAAAAATACATACAACCCTAAGTTTTTGCCCTTCTATCAACCCCTATTTTTTAATAATTATTTTAGTAATTTAATTAATTTTTAAAATTTTCCGCGCTTTTACTCTGGATACTCATTGGCCAGACTATATCGGTGTAACTACCCAGTGAACAACGCGGAGTAGGGATGAGACCGAAGCCGGTCTCCTGTTTCTCTCACTCCCTCCACTGTTGTCGGCCATCATTAATGTTTATGTATCAAACTTAGTAGTGACGTTTAGAATTGTTATTTTTTTATGTCAGTGTAACTCTCATTATTAATTATAAATTAATACTACAGTGGACGCCGCTTATTGTGATCGCGGTTAATGTTATCAGCCGGCTATTGTTATCGAAAATGGTCGGTCTCAAATTTCTCCTTAAAAATACATTTGAAAAAAAGCTTATTGTGATCAAAAGTCGCTTATTGTTATCGATTTAGAAGGGTACAAATGCTATTTATAGAAATATTTATTACTAAGGTAATCCTCATTCAAAAATCCTTTTGTTTGAGTTTACAATCTTGACCTATTGTACAAATTCCGACCTTCCGATTAAAAGTTTCTCACTTTTCAAAAAGAAAAGAACACCTGGTCCCTTTCGTTAATTACCTTTTTGAAAACAATTAAGCGATGGTCCTGCATTTGTCTATAAAAGGCTTGAAAATTCAAATTTCCCTCAGTTCTCCTCAACTACCGATAGAGTTGAAGTAATCGTATCTGAGACAGTTTTTGAAACATTTTTTGAGTTTCATTTTTTGACGTTTAGAATTGTTATTTTTTTATGTCAGTGTAACTCTCATTATTAATTATAAATTAATACTACATAATAATAACTCTCTTAAATTAATCATACAATTAATTAATTAATAGTAAGTTAATAATATAAGATAATATTAATAATATCTGTTATTATTAATTATAACCTAAAAATACTCAACGCGTGTCAGGGGCTCCTACCAACAACGACTTTTGTGTTGTTGTAAGTATATTTTTTTTTATACTCAAATTGTTGTTAATAACAATATAATTACGATGTTTTTCACTCTAAAGTAATTTTGTTAGTTCTAATTATGTGTATTTTGTACAGCGAACAATGCCACGAAAACGCAAAGGGGCTAATTTGAGCCGTAATACAAGTGAAACCAGAAGCAAGAGAAATTTAAGATCCGAAAGAACTGAAGAAGAAATCCAGCAAGAAAATACTGATGCACGTGTGAGCATGGCGCTATTGCGTCAAGAACAATCTGAAGATACACGAGCTGAACGCAATAAAGTGATAAGATTACAACAACGACAATCACGCCGATTCACAGCCAATAGACGCAGAACAAACAACCAGCAACGCCAACAGATACACCGAGCATTTACATATGATTCATTCCTGCGGCTAACATTCCAGTATGAGCCTGATGTGGAATATTATGCCCATACAAAAGTGGTGATTGGTGCTATGGACAACGAATGTTCAAATTGTCATGCTCTTAAATTTAAAAACGAGCCAGCTGGGATGTGTTGCGCGTCAGGAAAAGTTCAACTACCCGACATTGAAACACCACCGGAACCATTGAACGGTTTACTTATCGGCACGGATCCAGATTCTAACATGTTCTTGAAGTCCATTCGAACATTCAATTCATGCTTTCAAATGACATTGTTCGGAGCAACAGAAATAGTTCGAAATACTAATTCACTTGGTCAACAATACCTACAATTCTACATTTAAAATTAGAGGCCAAGTTTATCATAAAATAGGCTCATTACTGCCAATGCCAAACGAAGCACATAAATTTTTACAAATCTACTTTATGGGCGGCGAGGATTCCGGAAGCGCACTTGCCAATCGTGTGAATGCACGTTGTGACTATAACAACCTTGATTCATTTTTTGCCAAACCCATCGTGAGCGAACTGGACGCTTTACTGAATGAGCACAATGAATTGTTGAAAATATTCAAATCACACATGCATAAATTACAAAACGATAATCACGCTATTGTCATGAATCCTGATAAAACACCAGCTGGAGAGCATATTCGTAGATTTAATGCACCTGTTGTTGACGACGTTGCGGAAATCATGGTTGGCGATTGTACAGGCGCACGAGAAATTGTGGTTCGTAGAAGGAGTAATAATCTTCAGTTCATTGCTGATACACATCGTTCATATGATGTTCTCCAATATCCGCTAATGTTCTGGAAGGGACAAGACGGATACTGCATAAATATCAAACAACGCGATCCCATATCAGGTACTTCATTAATTTTAAACTTGATTACTAATTAAAAAAAAAAAATATTTATCGTAATTGATTTAATCTAATATTTAAAAATATATTATTATAGGAGCCGAAACAAACAAGAACGTTAGCTCGAAAGATTATTATGCGTACCGATTGATGATTCGACGCTGCCGGGACAACGTCATTCTACGATGTCGCGAGCTTTGTCAACAATTCATGGTCGACATGTACGCCAAGATAGAAGGCGAACGACTACGATACTTACGATATAATCAACTCAAGCTGCGTGCGGAAGAGTACATTCACTTGCGGGACGCTATTAACAACAACGCTGACGCTGCTGAAATTGGTAACTCGGTCATTCTACCATCATCGTATGTGGGCAGTCCACGTCATATGCAAGAATATATACAGGATGCTCTGACTTTCGTGCGCGAATATGGACGACCGTGTTTATTTATCACGTTTACATGTAATCCAAAATGGCCAGAGATTGAATCTTTGCTATTGCCTGGCCAAAATTCAATCCATCGTCATGACGTTACAGCACGTGTGTTCAAACAAAAGTTGAAGTCTTTAATAAGTTTCATTACTAAATTACATGTATTCGGCCTCACACGTTGCTGGCTGTATTCAGTTGAGTGGCAAAAGCGAGGATTACCTCATGCTCACATTTTGGTTTGGTTAATCGATAAAATCCGTCCTGAAGAAATCGATAGTATCATTTCTGCAGAACTTCCAGATCCGTCTACTGACCAACTGCTGTTTGATATTGTTACAGCGAACATGATTCATGGTCCATGCGGTACTCTTAATCGTACATCGTCTTGCATGGCAGATGGAAAATGCACTAAAAATTTCCCTAAAGATTTCACGAACGATACGATCACAAATGTCGATGGATATCCAATATATCGTCGAAGAAGTCCAGATAATGGCGGACGATCATTTATTAAAAACATCAACAACACAGACATTGACATTGATAATCGTTGGGTGGTACCATATTCACCTCTGTTGAGCAAGACATACAATGCTCATATTAATGTAGAGTTCTGCAGTTCTGTGAAGAGCATCAAATACATTTGCAAGTATGTCCATAAAGGCAGTGATATGGCTGTGTTTAGAGTGGAAAATACTAACGTGAATGCTCAACCAGTGAATAAAAACGATGAAATAACACTTTATCAAATTGGTCGGTACATCAGCTCCAATGAAGCTGCTTGGCGTATCTTTGGTTTCCCGATTCATGAACGGGATCCAGCAGTTGTTCAGTTAGCCGTCCATCTCGAAAACGGCCAGCGTGTATTTTTCACGAACGAGACAGCAATTGATCGTGCTGTAAATCCACCTAAAACTACACTCACTGAATTTTTCGAATTGTGTAATCGCGCGGATGATTTTCACTCTTTTCACTCTTGTTACTCTATTCACAAGGACCATGCTATTTCACATGGGCTCAAACAAAAAAATGGATGCCCCGCAAGCAAGGCTCCCCAGTTGATGCATGTCCCAATTTATTTAAATCAAACGCTTTGGGGCGAGTATTTACAGTCAATCCAAAGAAACTGAATGCTTTTATCTTCGATTGTTGTTGGTTAATGTTACTGGCAAATTGTCATTTCAAGATATACAGAAAGTGAATGGGCAACAGTATTCAACGTATAAAGATGCGTGCCTTGCACTCGGCTAGCTGGAAGACGACAACCAGTGGGAATGTATGTTTGCTGAAGCAGCATTGAATTGTACAGCAATACAAATTCGTCTACTATTCGCTATAGTGTTAACTACATGTTTTCCAGCTCGAGCACAGATATTGTGGGATAATCACAAAAATTCAATGACTGATGATATATTGCATCAACATCGTACACGATGCAATGATGTAACGATAACGTTCAGCGACGCTATGTACAATGAAGCATTGATTGCTATTGAAGATCTCTGCATTATGATTGCTAATTTATCACTCAGTCATTTCGGTATGAATTCGCCAGATCGAGCTGTATCTGATTTCATGAACACGGAAATGAATCGTGAAATGCAGTACAACACTGTAGAAATGGCGGCAATTGTTACTCGCAATGTCCCATTAATGAATGAGGAACAAAAAATCATTTACGACCGCATTATGCTCGCAGTTTCAGCAGGACAACGTGGATTCTTCTTTTTGGATGCACCAGGTGGAACTGGAAAAACATTCCTTATTTCGCTAATTCTTGCTGAAATACGATCAAATAATGGCATCGCATTGGCCGTTGCATCGTCAGGCATTGCTGCAACTTTATTGGATGGAGGCAGAACAGCTCATTCAGTATTTAAGCTGCCATTAAATATTCAAAATAACGCTGACGGAGTGTGCAACATAAAAAAACAATCGTCCATGGCCACCGTGCTGAAACAATGCAAAATTATCATCTGGGATGAATGTACTATGGCGCACAAACATTCACTTGAGACGTTGAACAGGACGTTAAAAGATATCAAAAACAACGACAAACTATTTGGCGGCACTCTGTTAGTCCTTTCAGGTGATTTCAGGCAAACACTTCCCGTCATTCCACGTTCAACATACGCTGATGAGATTAATGCTTGCTTAAAATCATCTACACTGTGGCGTAATGTTGAAAAAGTACAGCTGAAAGTAAATATGCGCGTTCAAATGCTTCAAGATCCATCATCATGAAACATTCTCAAAACAACTCCTAAATATCGGTGATGGAAAAGTAACTATAAATGAGACTGGATGCGTAAAATTACCGACAGATTTTTGCACAATCGTTGACTCGCAAGACACTCTCATTGAAAAAATATTTCCTGATGTACACACACAGTACTTAAATCATGAGTGACTTGCAGAAAAAGCAATTTTAGCGGCAAAAAATGTAGACGTTGACAATTTGAATCTGAAGATACAACAGTTATTGCCAGGGAACTTGGAATCATATAAATCTATTGACACAGTTTGTGATGCGAGCGAAACTGTAAATTTTCCGACAGAGTTTTTGAACTCACTGGATTTGCCAGGTGTGCCACCGCATAATTTACAATTAAAGGTTGTATCTCCGATTATCATGCTTCGCAATTTGAACCCGCCACGGCTGTGCAACGGTACGCGATTGGTCATTCGAAAATTAATGAAGAACGTCATCGAAGCTAGCATTTTAAATGGAAAGTTCCGAGGTGAAAACATATTAATACCACGGATTCCTATAATACCTACAGATGTGCCAATTCAATTAAAACGTGTTCAGTTTCCAATTCGATTGGCATTTGCCATGACCATCAATAAATCCCAAGGCCAAACGATGTCGGTTTGTGGCTTAGATTTAAGCACGCCATGTGTTTCACACGGACAATTATACGTGGCATGCTCTCGAGTGGGTAAACCATCAAGTTTGTTTGTGTTAGCTAAAGATGGGCTAACAAAAACTATTGTTCACGCTGTAGCATTAAGAGACTGATATTTTTTTATAGTGTTGCCGTTCTTATCGAATAATGATACGTATATATATATATATTACAGAAATAAATTATAATGAATTATTAATAAATATAGTGCTTGGCGTTTGTTATTTCTATATTCCCTTATCGTTCACAGCATTACACACCTATTTCGTGCATATACTACATCCTTACACACTTAAAATAGGTTAGTTATTTTCTGTCGGCGCTAGAAAGTACATAGAAATTATTTATATGGCAAAACAACGTTTGCCGGGTCAGCTAGTAATATATATATTAGTTATATTAATAACTATGTAGTTAGCTTTTGAAAAAGAAAGATAATCATTGCCTAAACTGTAAATCTAATAAAAACCTTTTGTATTTCAATCTAAAACCATTTATTGTTTTTACATCACGTAAGGGCGGTGGGAGGTTGTTCCAGCACTTCGTTGCGACATATTTGAAACTGCCTCTAAAGGCGGCCGAAAGGAACCTAGGCATATTAAGCATGTTTGACATGGCTCTTGTCTGATAAGTAAAACGTGCTTCACCGACCCATTTTAATTTATGATATAGATATGGGGACATGTTATATTTAATAGTACTGAATAACAAGGTAGCGAAGTATAGTTGTTACGATGGTCCATCTTCAAAATCCGTGCGGTATTTAAAACCGGTGTAATATGGGTTATAATATTTGGTTATATAATTACGGGTTAGATTTAAAATGTAAATATATAATTTAATTCAATATACGCGAGTTAAATCCATAAAATAGTTTTATTTCAATGTGTAGTACTCGTGATAACCTTAGAAAACACGATGTAATATGTGATGTTAAAGCAATACCTCGTACATGCATTTTGAACACATTGTATGATTTTTTTAGTACGTGATAATGGTCTGGGGCCCCACACAGCGCCAGCATAATTTAAATTGACTCTCACTCTAGTAATTAAATATTTTCTAATGCGGTATAATAACTTTAGGCGGTAAAAACACGATCGGATGGTATGTTTCACATGGTTTTCAAATTTTAAACCTTCATCTACTAAAACACCAAGATTTCTAACCTCAGAAACACGTTCTATGTGAATGTTTTGCATAACAATGGGAGGAGATAAATTTGAGATTTAACGTATCTGCGTTGGAGTTCCTAGTATCATGAATTTTGTTTTATTCGGATTGGGCATTAAATTATTAGAGTCGGACCATAAAGCAATACTACTAAGAACATTGTTAAGTTTTTTATAACGACATTTACATTCTCTGGCTTAAAAGATATATATAATTGTATATCATCAGCGTAAATATGGTATTTGCAATGTCTTATATTATTAACAACATCTGCGCAAAATAGTGTTAACAGTACGGGACCTAAAATAGACCCCTGGGGCACACCTCTGGGAACACTTTTACGTACCGAAAAATTCTTAGAGCTGTCCTCGTGGGTGACCTCAACAATTTGTGGTCTATTTAAAAGGTAGCTTATAAACCATTTAAAAGCTTCTTCACTAAAACCATAATAGGAAAACTTGGCCAAGAGTAAGGTTAAACTAATGGTATCGAAAGCACGAGAGAAGTACGAAACACAAGAACTGTACTCCAAACATCATCCTGTGCATTTAGGATATCGTCCACTACGTTAGCAGCCGCCGTAGTAGTGCCTCTTCCTTTTCTGAAGCCGGACTTTAAATCTGGCAATATATTGTTGGTTTCTAAGTATAGAGCAAATTAACGACAAACTATTTTCTCTAAAATTTTTGAAAGACATTGCAGAATACTTATAGGGCGGAGATCATTTAAGTTACTAGGGATTTCCTTTTTTGCTAGAGGTATAAAAATGGCCTGTTTCCATAGGTCAGCAAAAGTGCTGGGCTGAATAGATTTATTAATGATGTGTACAACGGTATTTGATATAAAAGGAAAAGATATGTTTAACATTTCTAACGAGATACCATCAACACCTATAGCATTTGATTTCAGATTTTTTCAGAAGTTTAATTATTGTGATATCATCTTCAGTATTGAGGTAAAAGTGGAGCGAGCCATTGAATCTACTTGTCGTGAAAAAACTCACACATGTGTCCGATACCTTTAATTTTCCCGGTATTTGAAGAAAATGATTATTTGATATATTTGGGTCATTAAGGCCTTTAGACAGGAAACCATTGTGACTTTTTTATATTCTATATTGCGCTTAAGATGGTTCCACACGTACTTCGAATTTTTGGCATTATTGTTAATAAAATGAGTAAAATAAGCGGTTTTCTCTCTATTTAATGCCGATTCCACTAAACCCTTCAATTCTTTGTAATAGGACATGTGAGATCCTTTAGACGTATGCCGTGCCCTAATATGCCTAATATGCACTTTTCATCATTTGAATAATATTATGTGTGATCCAGGGATATTGTTGTTATTGTTGTCCCTAAAATAACGACTTGTTAAGAAGGCTAATAGGTCTAATACAATTAGGAAGTTTCTAGTAAATTCACTAATTATAGTGTTAACAACTTTTGTGTGTATATATTCCCAATCGATCTAGGCTTTTAGATTTCTGAGATCCCCAATATCAATATTCTTAATTGGTCTAAAGTATTTAATGTGAGGTTTCGGCTTTTTTTTTATTAAGTCAAGGTTAAAGGATAACATGGCGTGACCAGACATTACTAACGTTACCATCAACACATATGAGATCAATTAATGTTTCACTGTAGGAGGTGAAGTTTATTGGTTTGTCAATTATTTGGTTTAGGTTTGTATAAGTAAGAAAATCAGATAGCATTTGAGTGTGTACATTGCTAAAATCAAGAAGGTTTATGTTGAATTCGCCCATCAATACGATATCGTCATAGTACGAAAAGAAAGCGAACGTGTCTGTTAAGGCATCTATAAACACGATAGGATTGAACCAATGGGGTATATAATCAGTACCAATAATAAGTTTCTTTCCTCCAGCGTACGCATTCTGTTTCTGGGTGTGAAATAGATCTGATGGTTATGTTGCTTTTTACATAAAAGCCTACTCCACCGCCACGTGTACGCACCTCTAAGGGCCTTGGTTTGTGACGTAAGCGATAGCCAGGCATTGCCGGAGTGCGTCCCTCTTCACCATCTCTCAGCCAGGTTTCATTTTAGGCAATGATATCAACATTATATCGTTTAGTGGAAACTACAAATTCGTCAAGCCGCGTTTGTAATGAACACATGTTTAAAAAAAAAATCTATTGTCATGATCCTAACATTTTAATAAGTAATTGTTTGATAGCATAAAATATTGGTTAAAAAAGTAATTATAATTTATATTATTATAATTAAAAAAAATAATACAAATAGTGATGTAAGAAATGTGTAAGTAATATGTGGAATTGGTATATTTTGAGGTTTATCTATTTTTAATAAAATATGTTGCTCGGAACTCCGTCTATAGATGGAAACACAAACGTATGGAACGACGAATCAGGGAGACAAAGAGTGTTACCCTCCTCCAGCATACTTTGGGTGTACTAAAAAGTAGGTAAAAAATTGTATTTTCTCTCTTTTACTCTTTTTTGATTCAGTACCTCATTTAAGGTATGTCTTGTGTATCTCCGGTAAGCCCCTAGACCTAAGTCTTATTTGATAATCCGAGAAAGTCCCGGTGGAATTCTTATTTCTCTGGAAAAAAAAATCTGCTTCTTTTTGGGATTTCAATGAATTGTGGCCTTGAATGTATTAACGGCCTGCTTTGTTCGAATAGACGGCGGTCGGCCGGATCTCTCACGGTTATCAACAGACATGGTTACAGTGTATCTTTGGATGGTACGACACACAAACATTCAGCTAATCCCTAGCTTTTTCAATGTATCAAAAATGCCGGCTGGCTTTTTACCTACTTTGTACAATACAATTACTGCAATCCTATTCTATGCAAACAGCCAGTAACAAAATTTATGGCTAGACTACTTATAATATTTTACCGTCCATTTCCTCTCAAATGTATGATTTCTTAATTGTTTTTGAGTTTCGCCTTTTATATGCGCCAACACCTCAGGGAAGCAAGGAATGCATTATTGAAAAAAGTAATTAATCCGTTCAACACGAAAAATAAACAATGAATATTATATAAAATTATAAACAATAAATTTTAACATTCTTTGAGCAAAAATTAATTCCAGAGTCTTTCAAGGACACAAGAAAAATTGTGGTGACCGCGAGTTATTGTATCCTTATTTTCCTTTATTTTGACATTAACTTTCCTGAACAATTTTTTTTTCTTAACGCAGCCACAACCATATTTCAACAGTTTTCTTTCAGGAGGCATATTTTAGTATTACAATATAACTAAAGGGTTACTTGTAAAAGTAACAAGTAGTGGACTACTACTTAAATATTTTTAAAAATGTATAATTAATTCTGAAAAATTAAAAAACGTATTTTAATTAATAAACAGACGCTTCTTATTATTATCACGGGTATCATGTACCTGGTGTGATCAATAAATACGGTGAATAATGTTATATTATAAAAAGTATCACGCTTACATAGAATCTGATTTAATCTCCTTCAAAGTACTCTCCTTGGCTAGCAATGCACTTATTCCAACGTTGACTCCATGACTCCATGATGATGGATGCATTTCTGGAAGGCATCTTTTGGAAGGGCTTTCAGCTGCTCGGTCGTGGCCCTTTCAATGTCAGCAATGGTATCAAAACGTTTTCCTTTAAGCACACTTTTAATTTTTGGGAAGAGCCAGAAGTTGCACGGTGCTAAATCCGGTATGGCGGATGTGGACAGACAGGAACATTTTTTTCTGCCAAAAACTCACGAATGAGAAGCGAGGAGTGACACGGCGCATTGTCGTGGTGAAGAAGGAAGCCATTGGCCCATTTTTCTGGCCGCTTTCTTCGTATGTCGTTTCGCAAGCGTTGCAGTACGCCCTTATAAAATTCCGAGTTTACAGTTGTTCCTCTTGGAACGAACTCTGATCGCACTATGCTCTCACTATCGAAGAAAACAATGAAGATGACCTTGATGTTTGATTTTGACTGGCGTGCCTTTTTAGGGCGAGGAGATTAACTGGTTTTCCATTGGGAACTCTGCATTTTGGTCTCTGGGTCATAGCCATAGACCCAACTCTCATCTCCAGTCACAATTTTTGCCATAAAGTCCGGATGCGTTGTTTGAAATCCATGTTGCGCGACAGACACGATAAACACAACCTCACTCCAGCGGCTCTGACAGCTGACTGACATGTTCAAACGTGATACAACTTGTCCCTGCCTGTGTCAGCGGATCACGCTACTTAACAAATTACAACATATGGCTGTAGCATCAGCTATTGCCGGTATAAAAATTTGTTCACCGTATTTATTGATCACACCTCGTATATCTCTAACGATCCAGGTCTTATAATAGGCGGTCAGTGCTTTAGTACGGTTACGGAAGCAGATTCGTTTAAATTTTTATGTAAAAAAATAGATTGCCAAGGCGGTACTCCATCGTTGGATTTTATAGTTGATAGCTTTTTAAATGAGCTCAAAAAGGTAGACAACCAACTAATAAATTATATCAAAAAAGTTTGGATATATAATATTTTTTTACCATCACGTCTAAATCGGCCTTTCCTCATGCATGATATTAATAAAACCCTTTTATCAGAGTTAGATGCAAGCGTCACAAAGACATTGAAGTTACGGCTCGGGTTAGCGCACTTAGCGGACTCTTCAACCTTATTTACAGCCTGAAACAATTTGGGGTTAAAATTAAAGAAACCACCGGAGCTCTATAAACATCTAAAAGTTGCCAAAAGACATATAATTGCAAAATCTAAAGATGATACTGTAACTGCTCTCCTAAAAGTCACGCCTTCAATTCCACAATCAAATTATGATAGGTGCTCAATCAAATAAAGTAGGGCTGGGATCAAGTAGGAAAGTTTAAGACATAGACATAACAAAATCTTTTATTCGACAAGACGAAAACGATAACTACCGACTCCACCCGATAAGCCTAGAAATACAAAAATGTGACTATAGGAGATTTTTGTATTCCACTAGCTTTGAAATGGCGCCACCTTGCTTTATGATTGGTCCCCAGCATTATTAAAATTATATCTTAATGCATTGTATATGACTCGTAATTTAGTAAGATGGGGCAAAGCCACCGAAAAATCTTGCAACATCTGTGGAACCGCGAAACACTTATAAGTAAGGGTACTTCGTGATACAGGCCAATACTCGCGTCGCCACGATAAGGTATTATAAATTTTACGGGACGCGGTTAGTCTTTCAGTAGCAAGAGCGCGAAAGGGTACAACAACCACCAAACGATCTGTGGAGTTTGTAAAAGAAGACTGCTCCAAAAAATCAAAACCAAAGACTAATTCTATTTTAGACGCGGCTCCTGATTGGACTCTCATGATGGACACATAAAGGGGCCCCTTAAATTAACCCCTGGGTCGCAAGTCCCAGGCATTGTTTGCATTCCTCTCCATACAACGCGATGAGCACTCGCACGGTGAACCCATGGAATGTTAGCTTCTTCTCTATTTTCTAGTATTTTGCTTTACGGTATTTTTTTTTTACATTCAATATTTATTTTATAATAAAAGCGCTATACGGCCCGTTAAAGTTAAAGTTAATAATAATTAACTTTAACTTAGATATTCCCAGAGAGATGTTTTAATGAAATTGGTTTTCTTACGGTCGCTTCTCAAAACATTTTAAATAATATATTATGTAAACGCTAACGAAAATACTTATATAAAAATAGTGACAGACATACGATAAATACAAGAAATAAAAATAAACTTGTAACTCCTAAATTTCGCCTTCAAAAAGTAATCAAATCCTTCATGGACTTGAGAGTTTTAACACTAAAATTAAAAATATTTTATTAAATAAATCTTATTATAAATTTCGATGATTGATCGAAATGTGTGGAACATGGGTTATTGATTCATTTGCAGGTATGATGATATAGGGGGGCGAACGCTGGGAACCTCCTCGTGGTGCTCCCTGGGCAACAACGGTTACTTTCTTCAGGTTCTCCCGTTGGCTAATACCCGGCGCGGTGGGGGTCGGTCATGGGGGTTTGTGCCCGGTCCATGGTTGGCCAGGGCGGGTAACCTTTCGGGGTGGCCTGCCCGCGGGGGGGGCTCGGGTCTCTTTCCAGCGTTTGAACGCGTTGAAAAGTTGGCCTGGGCGTTGAGGGTGAGAGGGCGCAGGCCCTCTTTGCCGGTGTCGGCTGCGGAATTGCTCCTGGTACTTCTCTAATAGCAGAGTGAACTGTGGAGTGGTCCCGTGGCTATGTGGGGGGGGTCCGCGGCGGTCGCTTCCTTGCTGAGGGAGAGGCTGTCTGCCGGTTAGGGTCTGGACTTCTTTCCACCAAGCACTTTAGAGAGGGTGCTTAGTGGGGAGACGGTCCGAGACGTTGCCTGGATTAATCGTTGCCGGGTGCGACGCCACGGTTGCGCTTGGTGATGGTTAGTCTGGGCGTGGTGGGTTCCCGACTTATGCCTTTTTCTTGCTGGTCTCGGCTGATCACCGTGGCCGGCGGTAAAGGTCTGTCGGGTTCGACGTTGGGCCCCCTACGTGAGCGGACTCACGTTCGACTCCAGTGTGTTGCCGTGGGGCTGTCTGCGCATCACTGGGTCTTATGGGAGTGTGCTCTTCCAGGGGGTCTGACGGGTGGTCTCCTCTCGGGGAGATTCCCGGCGGCGGAGCTGGTCACGGTCAATGGTCGAGTCGGTCTGTCCAACCGGTTCGATTCTGAGACTGGGTCCAGCTAGAAGGGGGTCTCGGCCCCCTTCTGAGGCAGCAGGCTTGGGTGGGGCGAAGGGGATCCCTCCACGACCTATCAAGCCTGCGAAAAAGGGATGGGTGCTCCTCGTTGCGGGGTGCCCTCTCCGTGGATCACGTCGGGGCATCGCGGTGAGTGCGAAAGCGATCCCGTGGTGTCCCGTTATGACGGCGGCGGCAACCGTCAGGTTTAGTGAGTAAGAGTCCCACATAACCACCTCCATCATCCCCTTGATGGAGGTGTGTATCCTTGAGGATTCCTGACGTTAAAAAAAAAAAAAGTTATGATGATATAATGTATACGTCAAATTGTTAAGCATTGTCAAATTTCGTTTAAAAAGAGCAACTGTTGAGTTTTTGGCCCATTTTTTTAAAATATGGCTTTAGTTTTTTTAAAGTTAAACTTTTATTACATCGTCTCAAACTTTTTCGTCTGTGTGTTGCATGTCGCGTGACGGTCGGCCGCGGAGTATTGATAAAATGAAAGGCGCTCGTATCGATGCGGTTTTTACTAGATACATTGAAAAAATCGAATGTAAGTCACTGTTCACGTATTTTAGTTACCATAAAATATTGGTTACATTTATAAACTGTAAAATTCATGATGAAGATGGAATTGATAATAGAATGATTGAAAATAATTGAAAAACGGATCAAAATGACTCAACGATTATAAAATATTGTTTTCAGTGTTTTAATATGTGTATATCATCTAAATAATTGTTAAGTATTATGTATGTCGTACTCTAAGACACATAGTTCAATAAAAATATTAGTTGGAGACCTAGTCTACTTTTATCATTTCCCATTATCATTCCCATTTTCTAAGTATAAAATTAAGATTTTTTTTTTTTTTTTTTTGTAATGACTATGCTGTTAGCCAAGTGGCTATTACAGCGTCACCGGGGGAGTGGGCGAGTACTGAGACCCGCCCTTGAAAAACCCGGGCCTGAGGGGCCCGGGGGACACGTCTGCCTTAAGGGTGCCTATAAGAGGCCGTCCTCGGCTTAAGACAGCGTATTTATAGGATGGGATAGATGGGTATAATGACACTAACGCCCCCCGACGGCAGAACGCCGAGGCAGCGTGCGTTTAGGGCCTCGCCTTCGCCGGCGAAGGCGGTGTGTGTAGGTGTGTGATACAGTGTAAGCTAATCGTCTGTTGTCAGTCGTTATTTGGTCATCTGGGTCGATTAGAATCGACTTGGGTCTTCTTCTAAAAGCTAACGGGGTAACTCTAGGCTGGTAGGTGGTCGCTTCAACCACCAGTGGGTTCGGATGTACCTCGGCCCTATCGAAGAAGCTCTGAGAGAGCTCCTTGAAATATTGCGCTATTGTAGGTAAACCTAGGTCTCTATGGAGGTCTGCATTGCGCATATACCACGGCGCGCCCGTGGCAGTGCGCATGAATTTATTCTGAATCACCTGAAGGGGTTTCAGATCGGCGTGAGCGAAGGCGACAATCGCATAGGACATGACGGTGCGTATACAAACTTTGTAAAGTGTGACCTTATTTCTAAGGGACAGTTTACTCCGCTTGCACACGAGGGGATAGAGTCGGCCTAGAAAGAAGGCCGCTCTGTTCCTAACCGTTCTGATATGTTTGCCGAAAGATAATTTACTATCGAACGTTACTCCTAAGTATTTGGCTTCTTTTTGCCAGTCTTTTGGTCGGTCAAAGATTCTAACTCTCCTTAGTACCCCCGTGTCGACCCTTACCCGACAGAAGAGCACGGCGGTGCTCTTCTGTGGGTTTAACTCGATCCTCCATTTCCTAAACCAATTACCGAGGGTGTTGGCCGCGGATTGGAGGCGAGCGGCGACGGCATGAGGGTCCCTACCGGAGGTAAAGACTGCGGTGTCGTCCGCGAATAAAGCTAATTTGATACCCGGTGCGAGCTTAGGAGTATCGCACGTATAGAGCGTGTATAGGCTGGGCGAGAGGACGGAGCCCTGGGGGACTCCCGCCCTGAGGGGGCGGGGGGATGACAGTGTCCCCTCTACTTTGTAGCGGAAGGAACGATTCGAAAGGTAGTCTCGTATTAAAAATACGAGCCTATCCGACACCCCGAGTCGTAGTAGCTTGTACACCAACCCGTTGTGCCAGACCTTATCAAATGCCTTCGCCACATCGAAGAAGAGCGCTCCTGTTTTGTTACGGTTAAATTTACGCCTATGAGAAAGAATGTGCTCCGTTAGGCGGTGCACTAGGTGGGTACACGAGTGATTGGCACTAAAGCCGAACTGCTCATTTGGAATTAATTTTAACCTCTCGATTTCCCTATTGAGCCTAATGAGAACTATTTTCTCATATAATTTGCCTAATGTATTAAGTAAACTAATCGGGCGGTAACTAGAAGGGAGATTGCGGGGTTTACCCGGCTTATGGATCCCTATAACAATGGCCTCCTTCCACTGATCCGGGAATGAGCACCCGGACAGTAGAGTATTAAATATTGAAACCAAAAGGCAAAGCAAATGAGGCGGGAGGATTTTAAGAACCCTGTTACTTACGCTATCTGGCCCTGGGGATTTCTTAGTCTTGAGAGACTTTATAATTGATCTAACTTCGCCGAGGTCCGTGTCCTCTAAAGGAGGTCCCACTGGAGGTTGAGAGCAACGGCTACGGACAAAACTATCTACGTGCGTGACGTGAGCGTCATCGCACAGCCCTGTACTTAAGGTACATTGCTCCTCCAAGCTATCGGCTAAGCAATCGGCCTTCTCCCTATCTTCGAGGGCTAATTTGTCGCTGTTAGGGATAACAAGCGGGGGCATTACTGAGACAGTATCGCGTACAAGGGCTCGCTCCAACGACCAGAAAGCCTGGTGCATCGGGGCGAGTCCCTCAAGCCGCCTGTCCCATTCGCGTTCTCTAAAGGAAGCGAGAGCTTGTCTCAACTCCCTCTGAAGACGGCGTAACCTCCGCCTGTTATCGTCGGTCGGGCATCTGTCATGGGCTCTGGTAGCGGCATTTTTCCTATTTACCATATACCTAATATCCGGAGGGAGCGCACCGCGACCATCGAAGGTCACCGGGACCTCTCTCGTGGATTTACCTATATTGTCTGTTAAATAATTAGTAAAATTAATTGAACGGGACTTGGCGGCCTCGACCGAGCTAGTAGTGCCAGGTATTGTGTCGAGATGCGCCGGGACTGGTAATTGTATAAGCTCCTCTAGCTTATTCCAATTTAATATCTTTTTAACTAAGGGCGCTGCTTGTGGAGGGGGTCCTAGCTGGATTAGGACCGGTCTATGGTCTGAGTCTAGCTCTGATAACGTCTCAATAGAGCGCAACTGTAAAGCTACGTTCCTCAAGAGCGCTATGTCGAGCACGTCTGGTCTGTCATTACTATTATCACTAAACGGATAGCGCGTTGGGTAAAGAGGTGCAATAATCTCAAAGTTGAGACGTAATGGATCTGTCAGTTTGTCAAGTACAAGTCCTCTACTATTATTAATAAGTGAGTTCCAGCGGTGATGTTTAGCATTGAAGTCGCCAGCCAGAATGGTGGCGACTCGCATATTGAGTAACGACTTAAGGTCGCTCTCTAATAATACTTTAGTAGGAGAGAGATATACGGATGCTAGTACGACCGACTGATGGCCAGTCATACTCACCTGACACACCGACGCTTCCATATTATCTAACTGTGGAGGAACGAGCGGTACACAATGAAGAGAACGTTTGTAATAAATAACAGTACCCCCGCCCTTAAAGGTTCTGTCATTTCTAACTATATTGAAATTCGCGATTTTAGGATCGCGATTACTAGGCTTTAAAAACGTCTCTTGAATAAACAAAATATCGATCTGATGTGCGACTACGAAGTCGCGCACCAAAGCAATCTGACGTAGAAGGCCGTTCGCGTTAAAAGACGCGATTTTTAGGGAGCGGGGCTTAACCCTACTTTTGCTAGCCATTTAAGATGACATAGCGGGGAGATTATAAATGGTGTTTAGTAGCGCTGCGTGCTCTAAGAGCGCCGCGCAACGCGCATTTGGATCGCGTTCAGCATTTTTGAGTTTTTGAGACAACACTAGTAGTTCAGGAGGGTTGATCGCTCCCAAGATACTAGTTATGTAGCTAAGAGAGCTACCTAAAGACGAGTCCGCCACACCCATAAACGCGCCCGCGCCACTGGCGGGAGCCGCCCGCACCGGAGCAGGGGCCTATCCAGGCCCCTGCTCCGGTTAGTATCCACTAACGACGGTGGTTTGACCCACGCGTTCTGAGGAGCCTTAGGGGCTGAGATGGGGCGTGCCTTAAGGGCAGGATACGCATTGGGGTCCAGAGGGACCCAAGGCGGTTGAACGCGGCGGGAGGGAGCCCTCACCGGCTGCGGCCTGCGCGGCGCTCGGGGGCACCCGCGATAATTCGCGGGGTGTCCCTTTTGCTGGCACAGTACACAGCTTGGAGGGACCTCCGGGACTGGGACCTTACGCGGACAGTCGGCTGTCGCGTGATCATCAAGACACTTCACGCACCGAGGACGGGCGTAACAGAAGCGGGCAGAGTGCCCATATGATTGGCAGCGATGACACTGCCCTGGGAAGCCGCGACCGCGCGGGGTCTCGACTTTGATGCCAGATAGCTGGCATATAGTCCTAACATTAAACACCTCTTTGCCCTCGGGAGAGTGCTCGAGGTGTACTAGGACAAGCTCGTAAGGAGACTTGTCCTGCCGCTTGTACATGCGGTGAACCGCAAGTACGGGGAGGCCTTGGGACTTAAGGTCCTCAAGGATGCGGTCGCTTGAGAAAGCGACCGGAATGCCTCGGACGACTACCGTTAAGCGGCGCTCGTCTTCGAGGGCGAAAGTGTGGTATCCGATACCACGCTCGGTGAGAAGTATAAAATTAAGATTGATGAAGCAATTTTTATACCCTTAATGGAATATTATTCCGAAAATTTTTAGTTAAATGTCTATAATGTGAAAAAAAAGTTTAACTTTTACGGTGGTTTCATAAAACCACACAAGTTTTTTTTTAATTTTTTACGTTAAAGAATGTTATCCTTGGAATACAGTGCTCCATATTATCATTATTATCATATCACATTACCTATCTAAAAATATTTTTAAGTTATAAATGAATAAAATATTTTTATATTAGAAGACTTGATATTCGGTAGAGTTAAGGCGAAAGCCAATAATATTAAAAAAACTAATGATGCCTTGGATCACTAGCACTCGTATAATATACTGTTAAGGTAATTTGATAAGTGAGAACCATTAGTTACCTGATTTTATTAACTCATTAGACTTAATATGAGTTCTAACCTTTTCCTATCAACTTTCCCAAATTATATCTTATATAACAATAATATATGTTGATAATAGTGTACTAAGATACTTTTTAATATTAATATATACATACACTATATATTAATTGAGATTTTCAAGAGTAGCACAAATTTCTATAAAAATAAAATGTATTGAATTTGGTACAACAGTATTTCGATCTATTTAACTATAAATGTAATTTAACTAAAAAAACTAAACTGAGCATGCCAGGTACTAAAATATATAAAATATTTATACTTAATATAAACTTAAAAACTTTGCATGATTCTTATCCATCAGCATTATGTCACCATATCCATGACAAACGATCGTCGGTTCTATCATCAATGCTACTTTCCTACTAGCTATTACACAATTTTGACTTCTTATCTATTCTCGTCACGCACGCACATCCATCTTAACATTCGATTTTCAGCTACATGTGCATGTTTATAATTTATTGCTTTCGTAGTAAATGTACCAATATGATCTATGGTTATCTATCTATTTATGATTTTAATACGCAGAATGCTACCGTTACATGTAATCCACGCTGTGTTGATATTGTTCAGTGTTTGACAGTTCTATCTATTTTTAACCTCCGACCCTATAAAGAGATAATAAATGAAGGAGTAAGGCAGAATTCAAAATGGAACTAAATTAATAAGGCAAGTAACGAAATACTACTACCAAATTGTATAGTCTAAGATATTGTTCAATAACTCAGAAAATTCTGTAAAACAGACACCATCGTCAACGTACGCACGGACCCTCATGCAACTATTATACATTTTTACTTCTTATAAAATTTATAAGTAATAAAAATTTATTTTTAAATGCTTTCAACTATATAAACTTAACAGACATAATTCCAAGTTGATTTAATTATTTATAATAAATACGAACATAGTTTCACAAGTTCAATCATTCTTAAGTTTACTAAACAATATATGGTTTATATTTGTTTTATGTAAAGTAGTTTTTTTTTAATAAAAACTGGAAAAGGCCGTTTTTGAATATAAAAAATGTGGAAATTGGTTTTTTAAGAAATTTAAAGTTTTATTTATAAATCAAAATATTTTTTGCTTTTACGCTTGGTTTTACCTATATGAAAATGATATTCATGTGTTTAGTAAAATCAAATATTGCGTTTTTATTTTTCATAATATATTACATTAGTCACAAATACATATTTTAAATGCATTATCAGAAAGTCTGATATCATTAAGTATTCAAAGACGTATTTTAGATACTCGTCCTTAAATTTATTATTTGAAATTATTATTTTATAATTTTATATTTTATGCCAGAAAAAATATTAACATATTAATTTTTTCTGACATAAAATATATTCAATTAGCTATCACTAGTTTCACTTTGTTGAACAATCGTATATTATGAATTAAAAAATTAAACTAGCTTTTAACTCCACTTAAATTATAAACTATCTATAAACATTAAAAAATATACAAATACCTTTAAAAATACATACCCTTTAGCTGTAAATAGCCACCAACACGCCATATTTCATAGAATTGGATTCATCAGTTTTGATATATTATAATTAGGGCCTTGATTGGTTACTGTGTCTTTGTTTTTAGAAACTACTGTATTTTTATTTATTAATTATATTATTAGTTAGAGCATTATCCATAGTGAAAAGTAGCCTAAATGTTTTTGGTAAATGAATGGTTAATTTTACATTTTCATAAGTATTATTTAAATTTAAAATACAGTATAAGTAAAGTGATTTTGATTGTGTGACATATCTTATTTTATCGTAATTTCAAAATACGCATTTAAATGTAAGTTTTTGAAATATTTAATGTTTGATTTTATAATTAATGAGATCCTTGCAATTTTACAGTACCTCGTTTTGCAAACCATAGATTAAAAAAATGCTCATTACTTTGCATACTGCAAATTAATTATCAATTTTTCGAAAATAGTATTAAATGAAATGTATATTATATATGATATAGCGCTAAGTCGAGAGGTTTTTTATAAAACGCCCTTGACAAAAGTTGACTTATGCCTAAAAGTCAAACTCCATTATAGAGCAACTTTATAATAACGACCATTGTCTTAACTGAATTGAGGTAAAGTTATAAGCCTCAGTCTTAAAAATAATATTTTGATCAAAAGAATTACTTTTGAAAATTCAATTTCTTAAAATATTGATAACATTTGTTGTTGACAGTATTGTGATCTTAAACATGATTATATATTTTTAAAAAGATTTTCAAAAAATAATATACATTAGGATATTGTTATTAAATATTTATAATTTAATGTGAGTATGAATCTACTGACCACAATAAAAACGACATAGTTACTGTAGACTCAAAAAGACTTTTAAAATAAGATTTGAGGTCAATAAAAAAAAATATTAAAATTATAATTTAAATTACTATATTAAGAACAGAATACTTTTTCTAAACACATTTAACTTAACATGGTTCCACTAGGAATAATATACGTAGTACGAATAATAATAATATGTATTCATATATTGTTTTTTACTTTTGAATATTACTGTTGCGAATCAATCTGTGTAAGCGTTTTTAACAAAACCGTACAATTCAACATTTTCTTTATTCAAATAGAATATGCAAACTCGTTTTATTATGTCATGTGACCCTTCGTTTCTTTGGACCTTTTTCCCTCTCTATCGTATCAACCCATCTCTAAAAAGGAACCTTGTTCACGAAAAAACGACTCATTTATATCAGGAAAAATAATTTATTTGTAACATCATTTCACTCATAAATTTGAAGACTGTTGTCTTGCAATTTTTTTTTTCTTTGTCTTAAAACCTTTTTTGTTAAATATTAATGAATATGAATCAATTGAATTACAATAACTTGTCTTACGTTTAACGAAGAACATCAATATTATCGACATTGATAATGAAGTTTTTCTTCATACCCATAGCAAGGGTTTTTTTATATTGCATCCTCATGAAAATTGCTTTAAAATTTCAGAATATACAAAAATCTTGTACAATTATTTTCCTACAATCATCGGGTACTGTTTCGTTGTATTGTATGTACCATTTTTCCGTTTAAAAGAAGTTAAAGCATTAAGAAGTTACCATACTTTGTAATGAATTAAAAAACCTTAATTGAGTAGGAAAAGTTAATCAACATAAATCCAATTATGTAAAGTTGAAAATACGTGCATTTTGTTGCATTTTCATGAAAAATATATCAGTATGTCATGTTTTTAACCTTGTAGGAAGGAAATTGGATTAATGTTTTTATCATTTGATAGTGCAAAAGCAACATAGGTATTTAAAATAATTTGAAATAGTTTGGCATTTCCAGCGCGGATACGTTATTAGAGAACAAATACAATTAAAGTTTTAGAGAGTAGCTTAACAAGTCACTACAATCAAGGAAGATTTCGTGTAAATATAAATTATTTTGATATACATTTGAAACGACTGACTAGTATATACAATATGTATTAAAGTAAGAAAAAATGTTACCACACAGTTCTTAACGTAAGTAAAAGAGCATTTTTAAAAATAAGCCGGCAGAATAAAATTACAATCGTTACGTCATTAGTCTGCAAAGATAATACATGTTTGACACGGACATTATTTTTTTGTTTTAAATACCTAACCAATATATAAATATCTTTTATTTTTAACATGTGACAGTTATACCTTGTAATTTTTATACCTTAAATGTATGGTCATATTTTGTTTCGTACATGAAGATTATTTGTTGTTTAGTGAAGTCTTTGAACAGGATTAAAGCCAGCTTTGACATAGATACTATTAATTAATTTAATCATGTAAATGTAGGGAAACAAGAAAAATCCCGGAGGATTTTTTTGATGTTTTTTTTCGTGAAAATTACGCAATTTTTAGCATGACAATGAAAAATATAATAAGGTATTCTTTTATTATGTTACTGTCATATAAATTTAGTTTTTATTACTTTAAGATTAAATTTATTTTTAAACATAATAAAATTTTATGATTATTATGAGAATTACACATTACAGCACTTGGCTTGATTTATTACTTTTTTCTGGTTATCTCTATCCGTTCATCAAATATGTTATTAGTATCGTTTGCTAGCGGCGCGGCTCCGCCTGAGGACAACAATAAATGCTAATATCAGGGCCACATGTCGTGTGCAAGTTGATTATTACTGTGATTAAAATACTAGTTTAATATTATTATGAACATTTATTTAAAAATAAGACAACACGGCCGACTGATAAGCCGTGCTTTTTTCTCAGGCATGAGTAGAAAATGTAGTTAAAAAAATAAAATAAAGTTCTTATATAAAAAAAAGAATTAATCAGGGATTATATAAGACTTCTTATAGTCAAATAATTATTACAATAAGTTAAATAGTTTCAAAGTTTCGATTACCCACAATTAAATAAACATGTTTCTTTAATTTACATATTCTTAACTTTTTTTGAGTGTCATGGTTTAAATTTATTTTTATTATACAAGTGGATGAAAGACTTTCTTGATTAAAAAATGTAATAAGAAAGGTGTCGAGTAAACCTATAGGGAGACCCTAGTGTTAGAGCTCTCTTACCGCAAAGAATCGCGAACGACAGTCGTTCTATTCTTTAAAGCATTTTATGACACTGTTCACAAATACACTAAACTGCTTAAAATTTAAACTCTTAACTATCACTGTTACACAACTTAGTCTCTCGATAACACACTCAGCGGTTTATTACAACTACACTTTTATCACAATAGTACCACCACACAACTTGTACTCCCAATTTCACAATGCCTTCTCTTAACCGAGCTGCGATTTTTATACTTCTTATTCCTAGTAAAATCAGTATCCAATATTACATTTATTTTATCAATTAAACTTCTATACAGAGATTCAATTATTGTAGTCAAATCAACAACTTATATCTTTATTTTTAGTCAAAACCAAACTACCATATGTATAAAAACTAACATAAGTCTTAAATTTTTGCTTAAAATATACGTAATACACATATAATTGCTATTACAGAGTTTGTAATTGTATCACGTTCAACTATCGACAGAAAACCGACTTTATAGACAACAAATTTTTGAAGACATGTAGTAAATTTACCATTGAATAAATTATGTTACTGACAACATACTGAAAAAAACCATCCGAGGCATTTTACGGTACGTTTTTAGACAGGTTTTAAGGTGTTATAAGCCCTTCGTAGTAAAGGAAAAAGAAAAGAACTGAAAGTAAAACACAGACAAAATAGGAGGATTTCTAAAGTAAATCCCCAGGTATCAGCTATAAGCTTTAAAATATCGCCTGCTGACAATAACAATCCTTTTGAGCCACTTCGAAGCGTTGCTGCAAACAAATCCTGATTAAACTAGAATTTGCTTTACTACAAAGGAAATATGAGGAGACATGTTTGATACTAAGGTTTATTTCCATTTCAGGGCGAGTTATTGATTTAAAATTTTATTCTGTACAGATCTACATTACTAATATGTTACAATAAATTTGTAACATTCTTCCGAAAAAAAAAAAAAATTATATATATTAGTTTAAGAAATCGGATAAAGGAAAAAATATATATATTAATTTATTTATACAACACATAATATAAGAGTTAATTTGTGATAGCTACAGTTGTAGATTGATATGCAAATTGCTATTTCTATAAACTAGCCACTGCAACGTGCTTTATAAAAAAAAATATATCGAGAACCAGTATCTGAAGTTATTATAGCCGAAGTTTTTATGTCAATTTAGTGTACATGTATATTAGTTAGGTTATACTGTTGACGTGTTTTATCACATAAGATCGTGGTTGCATGGTTTCATGGGTCATGGAGAAGAAACTTTAGGAAATTTTATGAATATTCTTTTACATCACTCGTTGAGTTTTAGGGTTTCGTTTGTCGTCGTTGTCCGTCTGTTTGTCTCCAGGCTGTATCTTATGAACCGTGGTAGCTACCAGTTGAAATTTTTATAAATGCTATATTTCTGTTGACACTATAACAACGAAAACTAAAACAGAATAAAATTAATGTTTGAGGTGTTACCCATATAAATATTAATTAATAATGGCAACAAGTAGACGCTTTAAATATTCACTGAATATTTATTTTTATTTTCTCTTAAGACAACTCCCGCTTTAGATATTATAATATCCAGTGTCTTTACAAATAATAAATAACGAATATAAAGTACACCCAGTCCCGGAACAACAATCTGTCGTTCACACAAAGAATTATCCATTGGAATCAAATCCACTAACTTTGGTTTAGCATTCAGGGCTACTAACCACCATACCAAGTGGTTATCAAATTTATTTAAATTTTATATTCACCTTCAAAACAAATAAAGTGTGGCTACTGAAACATTTGTGATATTTTTTTGATTTGTTGCAGAAATTACTACCATTAATATTGTTTTTAGTATCATAAATGTTTTTGCTATAAATGATAGACCTACTTAAGATTGGTATAATAATCTCTCAGAAAATATTATTGTTTAAATCATTTTTACATTGGAAACGAACGACCCTCTTTTCTTTACTTCCGCAACGAACTGAATAACATTTGAAATTAGAGTCAACTTGTGAAACCATTCTTGTTATTTTCATTCCCCACGAATTTCTTTCTTGAATAACCAACCGAAGTAGCTATAATAATATTTAATAAAGTAAAATCATCTAACAAAATAAAATAGCCAATATTGAAAAGATTATTTTTTTCATTCCATTCTATAACTACTCGTAAAGGCTATAAGAGTAAAATAAATACTCAGAACTAATAAGAAATGATAAAGAATTCTATATAGTGTCACGTAAAAAATTATTCCGTTCATTTCTGAAATCATTTAATTTTGTAGCCACATATTTTCCTAATGTCTCTTGTTTTCAAATCTGAAGACATTAGATTGATTAAATCCCTATTTACGGCTTATTAAGAAAACATAATTACTCTGTGACAATCATATAATCTTTTTGAATCTGAGGTAAGGAAGGTAATAAATAAGTTCCTTAAAACTTTATAAATTATTGTATTGGGGATTACCCCCATTCCGCTTCAGCTGTATTAACAGCTGAATATTATTTAAGAGTGCTGTCATTCGTTTCAGGAATATAGATGTTATATTAAATAATTTAACAATATGAAATCAATTACCCTTGTTTGTTCTCACAGACTGATCAGTGTTTCGTTTTAAAATTAATGAATTAATTATATTTTTTGGTCGACATTTTCAGTTTACCCCAATTTAATATGAGATTTTATGTACCTTGCAACATAGTCCACTTATTTACATATTCTTCGAATTTAAAGTTTGATGTGGTGACTTTTCAAGTTTTTTTTTTTATCGGAAACACTACCGAATTTCATTACAAAATTAGCCTAAGGTGTATTTTTATGTAATTAGTGTTTTTAACTCCCGATTAAAAAAAGGGGTGTTACAAGTTTGACCTGTCGATCTGTGTATCTGTGTATCTGCATATCTGTGTGTCCAGCTGTGGCAATCTAGCGGCCAAACGCGTGGACAGATTTGAATGCGGTTTTTTTAATCAAAAGCTGTGTTTGTCGAGATGGTTTTTAGTTATTATTGGTCGAAATGACGTTTTATTGGTTCTTAAGTAATAATTAGCTGTTCCCAGCGGCTTCGCCTTCGCTAAATAGAAAAAAAGCCTTGTTATGTAGGCCAGAAGGTTTTTACACTTATTTACTCAGGTAAAGTACTTTATTAAGGATAGTTGTTGCCTGTGACTGCGTCCACGTAGACTGTAAAAAATGTATTTATATGGCTTATGACTTATATAACAGCTAGTGATAATATAAATCCATTCATCAGAGTGTTATTAGTGATTGTAAAACATTTTAATTTTAAATATTTATATGTATTTATTAATATTCGTATATGAAAGTCTTGAATCATGTTACTTAATACATTTATAATTTATTACATTGTCGAAATTTTTATGCAGATAATTATTTTTTCTCGTATTAATTAATATAACCTACGTTTATCAAAGGGATAATGTAGGATTCTAAAGGTAAAATATTTTATTAAATCAGTTCAGTAGTTTCGGAGCCCATTCAATTCAAACAAACAAACAATCAAATTTTTCCTCTCTATAATATTAGTGATGATGATGATGATGATGATTATAAAATATGCTCCTCTGCCTATGCTCGTCAGTGATAGTGTAGGATTCTAATGCAAAGAGATGTTTTTAAATCTGTCCAGTAGTTTCAGACCCTATTGAATTCAAACAAACAAACAAATCTTTCTTCTTTATAATATTAGGATAGATTAATAGCAATACTTAAACAACTGCAAATTTGTGTGTCTGTAGGTTCATTTAGTACAATTAAGAAACCTGTGACATAACTTTAAAAAGCAGAAATAACAATTTAAAATAAAAAAAACCCCCGACACAAATAGACCTCTAAAAAGAATTTAAAAAAATATTACTATTATTATTATTATAGTCTTTATTGCACTTTAGAAACTAAATAAATACAAAAATATAAAACATGTTTATAAAAAAAAAGTAGGCTAGGGCGAACTTGTCTCTATAAAAGATTTCTGCCAGTCGACCCATGATAGTGAGAAACGATGTTATTGCCGGGCGCACCAGTTCAAGAGTGATAAAACATTAAGGTAAAATATGAATAAATAAACAAATAAGGCTAAAAAAAAATTATTTAAACTAATACACAAAATTTTGTAAATAAAATACCCAAACATAGTGGGAGTGGGAAGATGATGGAAACGAGACTGAAGTTAAGTGAAAGAATTATGGTAATAGAGTATGTTATAGAGAAAAACAGGGATGTGCATATCACGGCGAAGGTGGATAGGGAGCCACTTAAGTTGAGTACGAAATACTTGAATTACGAAATACTTAAATATTTAAAATAGTCGAGTTTGACTATATTTATATATATTACACTACAACAGTGTTGGTCTATGATCGTAATTGTTTACTGATGTTGGTTTATTTTTTTTATTTGCTTGTGCTTGTTTCGATGAGTTGTGTTGGCTGGATCTGGGCCCTTGAGATGAATTTGAAAGGCACCTTTTGTTGCTTCGTGAGGCATCGTTTTTTCCTGCTTCATTCATTATCATTAGTTTGTCATATTTTATTATTGCCTTGTTTCTTTTTTCTATATTGATTTGATCCTTTAGTGGCCTCCTCTTTTCCAAAACATAATGCGGATCATCTTTAATATAGTAATCGGTGTTTTCCAGTAATTTCATTTTTTTGATAATTTCAAGTTTTTTCCCATGCGTAATAAATGTCCCAACAATTAATAATAATAATAATAATAATCTTTATTGGAAACATCATAAGTCATACAGAAAACAGATGACCCCGACTCTTGCACTAGCAGTGCTGTGTTGCAGAAGCCACAAGAACAATTGGTCGGGACTTAAATGATTTTTTCCCAATTTTTCTTATTTCTTGAATTTCGCTGTTGCATAACTTGATATTTATTTATTTATCTATTTATTCTTTATTGTTCCAACAAAAACTGTTACAATTGGCGGACTTAATGCTAAGTAGCATTCTCTAACAGTTAACCTTGAGGATGTTCAGAGACGGTACAATAAAATAAAATAATAATAATAATAATCAGAAAATAATATGGAATTGAAGAAATGGACATACACATATACACCTACACACATATACACATATGCATGCGCGTGCACACATACATACACACACATACACACATATAGATATATACATATACATACATATATGCAAATACATATGAAAATAAATACAGATACAATAGACAATAACTTTAAAAATACACATATTCGTATTAAAATCGAATATAAAAGTTCTTAGAAAAATGACTATAAACTCTTTTTTTAAATATGGGCTTTATGCGTGATTTATTAACGTCATTGGGAAGAGAATTCCAAAGACGAATACACTGGATCGTGAAAGAATGAATATGGAACCAGAGCGGATATTGAAATATTCTGCTATAAAATTCAACATATCTGTTTCCAAATTTGAATATGAGTAGTAACCGTGGTGATCTTGGATGCCAAAAAATACTATGTTTCTTTTTGTTGTTAGTTTGTCTAAATAAATTAACCTCTGTTCTTGTTTGATAATTCTTCTTCTAGTTTTTCATATTTTCCTTCCAGGTTTTTAAAATTGTCTTCTAAGATGGTATTTATGTTATCGGTGACCGTTATTGCGAAGTCAAAGGAATTTAGGCATTACTCTTGTTCGTGAGCATTTGCGCAACCGCTAGCATCCTGCAGTTGCTAAGACTAATGTGCCAAAGATAACGCGAATTTTTAGGAAACCCTGTTAGGGAGCCGTCTGCTAAGATACTGAATGTCATAAAAAGGTTGCAAGACTGTCCTGCCAAAAAAGACTGAAAAAGTAATAACACAAGACGGAACTGTAACAAATACATCTGCACTGAGATTGCAATATTGTACTGTAGAGACTGCGCAGATGTAATTTAATTAATTAATTTAATTTAATTTATTTATTTAATTGGAAAACCAACAGCACAAAATAATATAATAGTTACATAGATAGAAGAAGAAGGCCAATAAAAGGTTTTCACGTGTAGAAACATAACAAAAATAAGTAATAAGAGCAAACACAAAAGAAACAATACATATTGGAATTAAATACATAAAGACAACAAATAATCTACATTAAAACTTATAAAAAAAAATGTTAAGAAAAAAAAACAATTACCTAAAATAATCAGCTAATTAAAAACATAATATTACCAAGCTTTTCAATATATATATATATATACATATATACATATATATATATATATATATAAATATACATACACACATAGATACACACATAGACACACAAATATGTACATTATACATAAAAAAATGCATCACCTAAGCTGCCGCCTTACCGAATGAATACTTGAGCAAAAAAGATCTAGTTCCAGTTCATTCGCCGCTTCATTAAATTTTTTACCGGCTCGCAAAATAAAAGAATTCTGACGGTAATTTGTTCTTACCAGTGGAATGTGTAAAATTGGGGTTGATCTAAGAGTTCGTGAAGGAACATTAATATAAACTTTTTCAAGAAGTTCAGGACTGTTTATGACACCTTTAGCTATTTTTAGTAAAAACGTTAAGGTACTTATTTGGCGCCTTTTGCTAAGCGGGAGCAAATGAAACTGTTTACAGAGATCTAGATAATTATTGGAGTCGTATGGAATTTTCAAGTGATAACATAGATATTTTATAAATTTAATTTGAATACGTTCAATTCTACTTTCATATGTCTCATATTGCGGATTCCACACTTCTGAGGCGTATTCTAGTGCACTGTGCACGAACATACAGTATAACATTTTAAAAATTTTAGCCCTTTTAAAATTAACCGAGCTTCTCATTACAAAGCCTAGTATTTTGGAAGCCTTGCCGATAATAGAATTTACATGGGAATCAAATATCAGTTTTGTGTCATGCAGAACTCCTAAATCTTTGATCTCCTCACATTTTTGGAGGTTCTGATGTCTTAAGATGTAATTTGATGATAACACATTTTTCTTTCTAGCAAAACTAACAACAGCAACAACATTTGGAGGGATTGAGATCAAGTTTATGATGAGCACAATATGCGTCAAGTCTAAAAAGATCAGATTGAAGATGAATGTCATCTAATGGTGAGGTAATCATTTTGTATATTTTCATATCGTCAGCAAAGCACAATAGGTTACTGTTATGAAAACAACTAGCTATATCATTGATAAATATCAAGAAAAGTAAAGGCCCCAGCAATGAACCTTGGGGTACCCCACTCGGGATGGAAACCCAACCAGAAATGTAATTATTGACTACAACCGCTTGAGACCTATTGTTAATGTAAGTTGAAAACCACCGGAGCAAGTCACCGCTGATACCCATTTTGAATAATCTAGACAACAATAGTTCGTGATCGATCTTGTCAAAGGCTTTACTATAATCGGTGTAGATAACATCAATTTGATAACCTTGGTCCATTGATCGCGTTAAGAAATCATTGAAGATGACAAGATTAGTAACAGTAGACCGCCCTTTAAAAAACCCATGTTGATATGGAGAAAACGATTGATGAAGTGCTGCATATACCTGGTCATATATTATTCTTTCAAACACTTTGGCAATAATCCACAATTTTGAAATAGGTCGATAGTTAGTGATATCTGACTTAGATCCCTCTTTGTGTATAGACGAAACGAACGCGGACTTCCAAATGACAGGAAAAGTATTTTCAGAAATATATTTTTAAAGAGTAGAGATATAGGGAAGTGGATAGACCTAGCACACGATTTTAAGAAAACTGGGCTGATACCATCGGGGCCATTAGATTTAGAGAGATCGAGATTTAAGATCAATTTATGTACTTTGTTAGGATCTATTTCAATGTTGGAGATTAAAAAATCATTTAAATTAGAAGACTCAATCGAGTTAGAGTGACTTAAGTTAGAATTAGACGCATCTGAAAGAAAAATGGAATGAAAATATTTTGAAAAAGCATCACATATCGATTCGCCTGTAGTAGCTGATTTACCCAAATAACTCATTGAGGCCGGTATACCGTTTGAATTAGATCTACTTTTTATGTAGGACCAAAATTGTTTTGGATTGTATTCCATATTATTTTCGATTGAAGAGATGTATGTTTCAAAGCACTTGTCCTCCAAAGAGTGAACTCTGTCGCGTAATAGTTTAAATGTCAACATATCACATCAACACAAAGGATATGATAAGTTACATACTTTTTTAGTTGGAACAAATTGAGATGACAATTGATTAATATTTTATAACACTATAAAAGAAACTGACTGAATCATCTAGTTTTAATGACATGAACTTTACATCCCAATCAATAGCTAAGATTCTATTATTACTTGAGTCATAATCTCCTTTGTTATAAATATACTTTGAATATGTACCAGATTTAAGAAAATTTGTCTGTACGTATAGCACATCAAGAAGAAGGGCCTTATGGTGAGGATCAATGGGCACCAGCGGGTCGAGACACTCGGTAACGTATATGTCTTCCTGAGAAAGAACCAAATCTAATATTCTAGCCTTAGACGCGTTACGAACGCCATTATATTTGCGTAGATCATGCGTATTCATTTCGTCGATAAATAGTTTTTCTGTGAATGACAAGGCAGTGGATGGAGCTAAATATAATGCATCGGGGGTTTGATCCCACTCAATTCCACTTAAGTTATAGTCTCCTACTAGAATAAACTTATCGTCCGCGTTCGAAATTATTATATCGTTTAACGTTGACAAAAAGTTTTGAAGTTGTTGACAAAAAGTATTTCCCTGATTTTGATCACATAAATATAAACAACATATATGAACCTTTACTAGTGATTTATCATTTTGTTTAATTGTCACAGATACCCATAGGTCCTCGGCCGAAGATTGATAAGAGGGTTGTGATACCATATTTATTTCTCGGCGGACGGCAATAAGAATCCCACCACCTCTGGTCTGACCAGTCGTACTATAGTCACGATCCCGGCGACAGACCACAAGGTCACTTCACTACCAAAAAGTTCAGAATTTGATATGTTATCTAAAAGCCATGTTTCAGTCAAAATAACAATATCGTAAGAGCTTAAAGTTAAATTACGCTTGAATATAGTTGATTTTGAACGTAATCCCCTCGTATTTTGATAATAAACACACTAGTTATTTTTATATGTACTACCCATAATTATTTACAAAGCATAATAAAAGTGTAGAATCAGATTTTGTAAAATGATGTTTTAAAATAACGTTACATAATATTCTATGAAATGTGTGTTTAAATAATACACAACATCTACCCAATAACTTCCCTATAAAAATGTATGTCCCAATAATTATGCCAAGCCAACTTACAACCAACTTATAATGAATAATTGAGGGCCTATTTAGCACAGGACGGTAAACAAACAAGCCCCGCCCTATTAGACAGATAACAATCACAACGCCGAGTAATTTACAATGTGATTTTCGTTTTATAAATAAATTGATACATATTACAATGTTTACCACAATAAAAATCATTGTATGACGTGGATCTAAATTAACATAAATACAACACCTACCAAAAATCACATAAAAAGCCATAAAAATGATAAAATAAATATCAATAATTTTAGTTACCCTGTAATCATTCGTACTAAATAACGCACTTATTATATACGTATAACTAAGAAATTGAAACATATTAAGATAAGTATTTGATAAAACAATAATATTGCGAGTGTCCAGATATAAACTATTCGAATTAAAAAATAAACTCTTTATCATGCAGTAATATATAATAACTTTTTTACTAGATAAACCATCTAATTTAATAATTATAAAACGATTATCACGACAAGATAATTTAAGTTTAAAACAGAATAATTGCCAATAGTTTTTGACGGTATAATTAAGCAAATTTAAAGCAGCTTCACAATTCTGAGATAGAAAGCAAGCTAGAAGCATAGCGATTAAAGTAAGAGTGAGTAAGATAGTTAGATGTAGTGCGTTTACGCGGCAAGCGAACATTGGAATACAATAGCGTAATAACCGGTCAACAGCGAACTCAGTGATAGCAAACATTTTACTAAGCAGAGCAATTTTTACATTGTATATGGAAATATAAGGAGTAGCAGAATAATTACAAGCAAAATATAGCCATATTATCGCACTAAGTTTAAATCACTTTCCTTGTTAATTATTATGACTCGTGATGTATCATCCTTTCGCATGTGAATTTTACCGTACCGAACCCATGTGTAGTTAAATCCTTTCTCCTTCATCAGCATCTTTGCTTTATTAAGCAGAATCTTGTAATCTGCATCAAGGTGGTCATTAACGAAAATACGTCGAACTGAGTGCTTAGATCCAATGTCGGGAGCCATGAGAGACTTCCACGAAATCTTCCTTAACATATCGATTCGTAAATCTAACGATAATGGCTTTTTCATTTGAACTATGTACGGGTATAAAGATAGTCAATACTGTTCTTTGGGATACTGAAATTTATCTCTTTACTGATAGAATCAACTATCGAGAACAGATTTTCACTCTTCTTTAAGGGGACTCCTTTTATTTCTATATTATTTAAGCGTGATCTTTGGTCACTAGTATAAAGCTGTGCCTTAAGTTTATTTACATCAGATTGCAGATCATCGACAGTGACCTGCATTTTTTCCATCTTGGAGACTTTCATTTCTAAATCTGTGACTTTGTTGGACAGGCCTTCCAAACGAGATCCCAGGAATTCGCAACTTGCCTTTACGTCCATTAAGTCTTCTTTAATGGATTTAATCCCTTGAACTAATGAAGGTATATCAGCTATTTGACGCCTGATGATTTCACGTACCTCATTGAAGATAGCTTCCAAAGAATTGGATTGCGGTGATGATGATGATGCAGACTGCTGTACGGATAGGCTTTTACAAGAGAGGCACTTCCAAGCCGCCCTCCTGTCTGCACCAAGCTTCTTCCAACCGATTTCTGTTATCTGGGCACAGCCGTAATCAAGATGCTTAGAACAACCAATGCACTTGACCCCATCGTTAAACTCGGAATCACACAATCCACACTTCATAATGAGTATTCAAAAAGCAATTAAATGTTGTCAATATATGGAATTGGCATAAACTGGTGTAAGTATGTTATCTGAGCGAGTGTTCTTACCGGACTGATGATGTAAGCAATGATATGACTTATTCATAAAACTAATTTGTAATTTTATTTGTAGCCTTATTAGATGTAATTTATATGTATCCTATTAATTAATATTTTACGAAAAAAGTTTACATTGGTTTCAAGTTTTATGGCTTTAAAACAGAGGTTGTTATTTTTGTTAATATTTTGCTCTACTTTCATAGAAAAAATATTAAAAAGAAAGTCTTACATCGATTTTTCTAACCCATAAATGACCACTTAAACTAAAGTCATTTTATCCAACTACAGTCATATATTAATAAATGTCTTGTATTAATTGAAATTATGACAATTCTCTTCACCAGTCTCCTGGACCCAACACTACTATCTTTGTAACATATTTAAACTGTGCTGACGCCAGGTTAATAATTAATGCTTAACGCTTAACGCTTAACGCTTAATGCTTAATGCTTAATGCTTAATGCTTAATGCTTAATGCTTAATGCTTAATGCTTAATGCTTAATGCTTAATGCTTAGTGCTTAGTGCTTTGTGCTTTGTGCTTTATGCTTAATGTTTAATGCTCCATGCCTAATGCTTAATGCTTTGTGCTTTATGCTTTATGCTTCATGCTTAATGCTTTATGCTTATTGCTTATTGCTAAATGCTTCATGCTAAATGATTAATGCTTAATGATTACTGCTTAATGCTTAATTGTACTTAAATTTTTCGAAGACTTATTGCTTTATGCTTGCAGGTTGCAGCTTCATGCCTAATGCTTAACACTCAATGTTTGATTCTCAATGCTCTTTGCTTAATGCTAATTTTCGCTTGATGCTTAATACTTGATGCTTTATGCTTTATTCTGTGAAGTTTTTTACTTAATAATCAATTCTTAGTTACTTACTTACTGTTAGTTACTTACTTACTGTTAGCTTACTGCTTTATTCCACATGTTTAATTCTGAATATTTAATGCTCATGCTTAATGCATAATGCTTAATGCTTAATACTTTATTCTGTATGTTTTATGTCTTATGGGTAGTGCTTGATGCCTAATGCTTTTTTCTTAATGTATAATGGTTAATTGTTAATGCTTAATGCTTTGTGCTTAATGCTGAATGCTTAACGCTAAATGCTTAATTCTTAATGCTTCATGCTTCATGCTTAATGCTTAATGCTTAATGCTTAATGCTTAATGCTTAATGCTTAATGCTTAATGCTTAATGCTTAATGCTTAATGCTTAATGCTTAATGCTTAATGCTTAATGCTTAATGCTTAATGCTTAATGCTTAATGCTTAATGCTTAATGCTTAATGCTTAATGCTTAATGCTTAATGCTTAATGCTTAATGCTTAATGCTTAATGCTTAATGCTTAATGCTTAATGCTTAATGCTTAATGCTTAATGCTTAATGCTTAATGCTTAATGCTTAATGCTTAATGCTTAATGCTTAATGCTTAATGCTTAATGCTTAATGCTTAATGCTTAATGCTTAATGCTTAATGCTTAATGCTTAATGCTTAATGCTTAATGCTTAATGCTTAATGCTTAATGCTTAATGCTTAATGCTTAATGCTTAATGCTTAATGCTTAATGCTTAATGCTTAATGCTTAATGCTTAATGCTTAATGCTTAATGCTTAATGCTTAATGCTTAATGCTTGATGCCTAATGCTTTTTGTTTAATGTATAATGGTTAATGATTAATGCTTAGTGCTTAATGCTTAATGCTTAACGTATACTGCTTAATGCTTAATGCTTAATGCTTAATGCTTAATGCTTAATGCTTAATGCTTAATGCTTAATGCTTAATGCTTAATGCTTAATGCTTAATGCTTAATGCTTAATGCTTAATGCTTAATGCTTAATGCTTAATGCTTAATGCTTAATGCTTAATGCTTAATGCTTAATGCTTAATGCTTAATGCTTAATGCTTAATGCTTAATGCTTAATGCTTAATGCTTAATGCTTAATGCTTAATGCTTAATGCTTAATGCTTAATGCTTAATGCTTAGTGCTTAGTGCTAAGTGCTTAGTGCTTAATGCTTAATGCACAATGCACAATGCACAATGCGCAATGCACAATGCACAATGCACAATGCACAATGCACAACGCTTAACGCTTAACGCTTAACGCTTAACGCTTAACGCTTAACGCTTAACGCTTAACGCTTAACGCTTAACGCTTAACGCTTAACGCTTAACGCTTAACGCTTAACGCTTAACGCTTAATGGTTAACGCTTAAAGCTTAACGCTTAACGCTTAACGCTTAACGCTTAACGCTTAACGCAATTTATTAAATGCATATTGATATTAAAAATATAGCAATAACGTCGTCTGTCTACAGTAGATAGGTACATTAAGTATGTAAATGTTTATTTTTGACGTCAGGTAATTTTGGTTTTATAAAATAATGTTTGCTATTTATATCATAAAATTCTCGGTTTCATAATAATGTTTGCCCCCTCTGTACTCAGAAACAGTGCTTTACGTTCCTATTAGAAAATGTGAATTATGTATGTGGCCTTTTAAGCCTCCGAAGATGAAAGATTGTGCAAACAGAGATTGACAGATTTTTTATTTATTTACTATGTGGGATAATTTTGACATTGTAAGTAAATTAATATATATCTACCATATACATTATAAAATATCTTAAGACTTTTGTGTTTAAGTTTAAAAATAACTGGATTTCAAAAGAATGCTAAAATAATCTTAAATTAAAATAAGAAAAATATTTTAAACAAAGTAGATTTTGCTTAAACACAAAAGTCTTAAGATATTTTATAATGTATATGGTAGATATATATTAATTTACTTACAATGTCAAAATTATCCCACATAGTAAATAAATAAAAAATCTGTCAATCTCTGTTTGCTCATTCTTTCATCTTCGGAGGCTTAAAAGGCCACATACATAATTCACATTTTCTAATAGGAACGTAAAGCACTGTTTCTGAGTACAGAGGGGGCAAACATTATTATGAAACCGAGAATTTTATGATATAAATAGCAAACATTATTTTATAAAACCAAAATTACCTGACGTCAAAAATAAACATTTACATACTTAATGTACCTATCTACTGTAGACAGACGACGTTATTGCTATATTTTTAATATCAATATGCATTTAATAAATTGAACTATATATTTACAACAGCACTTCATATTAATATCAAGTAAACACTTGATGTACAAACAGTAGATTGTAGTGAAATGTTGTATATTTCTGTAAATTTGTTGTTTATTTAGGAACATATTTATCCAAGGCCTTTTAGTTAATTTATGAAAATAGTAACAACAATATATCGAGATATATGTAGAAGTAACTATGTTATATTTTTATTATTGTTACTTGGGAAGCCACAAAAAACAATACGTTGGCTTTGTTATAAGGCTACTTTTGTACCGTTGTAATTACACGGTCATTACCATGCTGTGGTTGTTTAATAAATGGTAGTGTTATGAGATGTATTTGTATATTCATTTGTAATATCATAATTATTTTCTTATTTTAGAGATAGAGTTTTTTATAAATGATTTATATTTCTTTCTAGAAGAACAACACTTTTAAGATACTTATTTTAAATGTGTCTTATCATATTTCATAAGTGCCGATCGTATGAAATAAAAGGCGTATGGTATACTCATTTACTTGTACTATTTTGAAGAAATTATTGCAAAGAACGAGGATAGGAATGCTTATTTATTTATCATAGATAAAACAAAAAACGACCAATATTTTTAAAAGTACGAGAAATTTAGATGGTCTTAAATTATTTTTAAGTAATTGAATAATAATAAATAAAAGTAATAGTAGGCCGATAATTATAGTTCGTTAAATTATAATTATCTTTAACAATGAATAGGATACAATAATTAATAGAATTAAATAAACATATTTCAGTATACATTGGTGTACTGAAAAATATATTTTTCAGAGTAGCAATACTTATATATTCAATTTAATACTTAATTAAATACATTATGGAGCATTTTCTTAAGGTTTTTATGCTTTTAAACCATTTTAAACTTTGATATCAATATATATATATATATAAGTGGAGATTCCTTTTAGATCACATTAATCAACAGTATCTCTAGCGATAAGTAATAGAAATAAATTGAGTCCAGTTATATGAGACAGACAAGTTGCTACATGTTAAATATATAATAACATTGTGGGTAGGCAAAATTGTGGGTAGGCAACCAGTACATACACCTTTTTATGTGCTCTAAGTTTTTATTAAATATTTTTAAGTAAAAGTTACTTACAGTTTCATGTGTTAATTATTTAATTACTTAAGCAACACACTAATCTATTCTCCTATAAAATTTCACTTAATATCAATAATTATGGATTTATCACTAACTATGGCAAATAACCTTGAAGAGGTCACAAATTTTTTTCTGCCAAAATCGCCGAATATGATGAGAAGATTCAGAGGTTGGCTTCTTCAGGGTCAGGAGGTACTCCAGATGTTAATTTTCTTGCTCAAGACTTCTCCATCTTTAAAAATCTTATCTGGAAAGCCTTATCCTTACTCAAAAATCAGTCCGAATATCTTTCACTGGGCTTAGAAAGGCATGAGGCATTCCTAAGAAGAAATGTGTTACTATTACATGGGGTTCCTGAAGATCAGAGTGAAGTACTTGTCAGTAAGATAACAAGTGTTTTTACTAATAAGATGGGTCTATCTGAGTTTTCTTCTAATTTCATTGAAGTCTACCACCGTCTTGGTGTTCTCAAAGATAAAGCCCGGCCTGTTTTGATAAGATTTCGTGATATCCAGTATAAAGACATGATATGGGGAAACAAGACTTCTCTTAAAGGATCGGGGTTGACGGTTTCGGAATTTTTAACCAAAGCAAGACATCAAATTTTCATAGAGGCTCGCAAGCATTTTGGCGTCAATAAATGTTGGTCCACATACAACAAGATTGTTATTATGCTGCCTGACAAGAGCCGTGTAAAAATTGAACAGATGACAGATCTTCAAAAGCTTATTTCACAACATCCAGCCCATTCGAGTCAAGTTTCGATCAAACAGGCTGTCCCTGTTGCTGTTAGTGAGACTAGGTTTATCAGGTCACCACGTAAACCAAGGCGTAAAGTGTAGTTTTATATTAATAATCACTTTGTTTTTTGTTTCTGGGGATCACTTTTGTTTTTAACTTTTACTACTATGTTATGTTTGATTCTTGGTACTCGATAATTTGGTAAGTATGTACATAATCCTGTTTTCTTAATTACGGTCGAATATTTATTATTTCCAAATTCGTAAAAATGTGGGTGTTTCCTTTTTTTCAATTTACACGGATTAATTTTAAAAACAATAAGTTTATCTATGTACCGACTGACGTCGACTTGCAGCTGTATTTTATTAGTACAGTTGTCAATGCCTAATGTGTCATGTTTCGTTCAAAAACGTCATGAGCGACTTATGTGTTTGCCACTGGCAAATGTCATTTATGTTGTGGTAACATTAATTTTATAATAGTTTATTTTATTTTTGAGTTAAGTAAATATAACGACAGCTAATAAAACGACACATTATATAAACCTGTATTTCTTTCTATTTTTTTTATGTAGGTACATACACTTGTTATATCCCCATAGACTGCCGGCTGCCACCGTACTTAATTCACTCATGTTTTTTTTTTTTATTTAATATTCTACATTACATACATAAGTACTTTATAATCACATATATATTTTTTTTCTTGTTACTGGATTATTTGTTTTAGTCACAATTGTTATATTATCTGTGACTTTTTATACCTGTAACTGGGTATGGTACGAGTATCATTTATTTTACGTGTATTTTATTTCTTTTATTTTATTTTATTTTATTTTTATTTGATTGTTTTAAATAGTTAGTTTATAAACTGCAGTTTTCTTCCATACATGATAATCTGTTAAGTGTTGCTTAGGTGTTATTGGCGTTTGTTTATTGTTAATTCATTTAAGTTAAGTTTTTTTTTAATTTATATATATATATATATATATATATATATATATATATATATATATATATATATATTTACATATTTATTTGTGCTTTGCATAATCATTTAGACATTTATTAATATCTACTAACAACGTTCTATGCTCCCTTTTGATTGTGATGATGATTGTTTTTTATCTTGCTCCTCATCCAATGATGATGAGTTTCATAGTGCAACTAGTGATTCTTCGGAGGACTGCCCTCAATTCGATAATGTGTCCAGTATTTTGTCTCAATATCCTCGGAACCTTAATGTAGTACATATAAATGCTCAGAGCATTCCTGCTCATTATGCCGACCTTCATGCTTCTTTTTGTAATACAAACATTGACGCCATCTTAGTATCAGAGTCCTTTCTCAAGCCATCACTTTCATCCTTTCAATTCTCACTTCCTAGTTTGGTCCTAATTCGTAACGATCGTACTGGTAAAGGTGGCGGTGGGGTTGCTATATATTTGCGTTCCAATATTCCTTACAGAATCCTGCCCTGCTCTCCAAGTCTTTATAATGAAGCAGCGGAATATTTTTTCTTGGAAATTATGCTTAATTACTCCAAAATTCTTTTGGCAGTGTTATACAGTCCCTCACTCCATATTGATTATTTCCCTACTTTAGATAATGTTCTACACGTACTCTGCCCTATTTATACCGACATTTTACTACTGGGTGATTTTAACACTTGTCTGTTAAAGGATGACAGTCGTGCGATCAAGCTTCGTAATTTAGTATCTTCTTTTAACTTATCCATTCTTCCTTTGTCTGCAACGCATAAATCTCCAAATTGTAACCCATCTCTTTTGGACTTAATCATTACGTCTCAGCGTAGTAAAGTATTAGTGCATGGGCAGCTTGCTTCGTATTTCTCGTACCATGATCTTTTATATTTATCTTATTTGGTTCGCTCTCCCAAAAATAAGACTGAATTTCTTTATCTCCGTTCTTTTAAGAATATTAATGTGGAGGAGTTAGACTGTAACTCAGGTGCTATTGACTGGTCCCCGGTGTTTGAGGCTTGTGACGTCGACTCAGCAATTTCTTTTTTTAATTCTGCTATTTTAAATCTTTATGATTGTCACGCACCACTTAAAAAAATTAGGAAGAAGCATAATCCTTCCCCCTGGGTGTCTGACGACATTAAAAAGGCTATGGCTGCGCGAGACAGAGCGAATAGGCGATTTAAAAAGCATCCGTCGGATGACAATCTCGCTCAGTATAAGGTTCTTCGTAACAAATGCAACAAGCTTTTTCGTATTGCTAGACGCCGCTATATCCATGACAAAATTTCGAATACTAGCTCACAAGGAATGTGGCGTTTCTTAAAATCTCTTGGCTTAGGGAAGGAGCCTGTTCCTGTTCATTATTCTGTTGACCCTAATTCTCTTAATTTACATTTTTCCACACCCCCTTTATACTGTTACAAAATCGGTTACCCTCAATAATCTCTCTTTAATTTCTCGCCCCTCCTGTTCTTTCTCTTTTACTTCAGTTACTGAGTTAGAAGTTGAAAAACACATTAAATGTATATCCTCTACTGCTGTCGGTTGTGATGGTTTATGCTCCAAGATGTTAGTTACTATTCTCCCTCATATCCTTCCCGTACTAACCTTCATTTTAAATTTTTCCTTATCATCTCAGACTTTTCCCTCGTCGTGGAAAAAGGCGAAAGTCATTCCGCTTCCTAAAAAATCCAATCCTTTAAGTCCGTCAGATTTTCGACCTGTTTCCATACTACCCTTCTTATCTAAGGTCTTGGAACATATAGTCCATGAACAATTAGCTCGTTTTCTGCGTCACAATGAGCTACTTAGCCCATTTCAATCTGGCTTCCGGCAGGGGCATAGTACAGTGACGACGTTAGTTAAAGTCTCCGATGATATTCGTTTTGCAATCGATTCTAAACTCCTTACTGTACTTGTTTTGCTGGACTTCAGTTGCGCATTTAATTCGGTGGCTTTTGATTTGGTGATTGGTGTCCTTAGTGCCCTTAATTTTTCACCTTCAACTTTAAATTGGTTCGACTCTTACCTGCGCGGACGCTCTCAATTTGTTTTTATGAATGATGTAGAGTCTGAGTGGTGCAATATAGTAGCGGGCGTTCCGCAGGGATGTGTCTTGTCGCCCTTAATTTTCTCTTTATTTATTAACACAGTCACATCGGTGATTTCGTCTCATTTTCATTTGTACGCCGATGACCTGCAAATTTACCGACATTTTAGTGCTGCGGACGTGTCACAAGCCTTGAATTTACTTAATGACGACCTTAGTGCAATTTGTTCTTGGGCAACTTCTTTTGGTCTCTTAGTGAATCCACTTAAGTCTAAGGCGATTATTGTAGGCAATAGACACATGCTTAAGTCCATAGATTACTCAGATTGTCCCCCAATAGTTTATGACGGCACTCAGATTGCCTTGTCTTCGAGTGTTACCAATTTAGGCGTTGTTTTTAGCTCGGACCTTTCCTGGGAAAATCACATAAATTACGTTAGTAAGAAAATTTACTTCACTTTTCATTCATTGCACTCTTTGAAAAATTTCCTCCCTATAAAGACCAAAATCTCGCTTGTCCAGACTCTCATCCTTCCTATTCTTGATTATACTGATTCATGTTTTCTTGATGTGACTGAAGCTCTTTTAAATAAACTTGAGAGGCTCCAAAATTCCTGTATTCGATTTATTTTTGGACTTCGTAAGCATGACCATGTTTCGAATTTCAGAGCACAACTCAAGTGGCTCCCTATCCGTCTTCGCATAAATACTCACATTTTATCCCTCCTTTATAACATCCTGTATAATCCATTCGCTCCTATATATCTGCGTGAGCGTTTTGTTTTTTTGCATCCTAGTGAATCTCCTTGTCGGCTTGACCGTAAGTTTGTACTTCGTGTCCCAGTATCTCACACCCATTGTTACTCTCGGTCTTTTACCTGTCTTTCCGTGAAATTGTGGAATTCTCTCCCACTTAAAGTGCGCAATAGTACTTCTCTTCCTGTTTTTAAAAAACGATTGAAGGAGCATTATTTATCACTCACATAATACTATTATATGCCTTCGGATTTGTAAGTTGTAGTGGATATTGATATATAATCTTATATGTAATCTATATATATATATATATATATATATACATTTTTATATTATATGTAATCTATATATATATATATATATATATACATTTATATATTATACTATTTTTGTTTTTTGTAGGTATTAGATATATATATTTTTTTCTTTAACATCTTTTCTTTTTTTTTTTTATTGTTTTCTTTTTTTTTATATATATAAATTGTACACGATGCCTTCCAATATTCTATCACCACATCATATTTTTTGGGTTGGCTGGAAGAAATCTCTGCACCTAGAGACAAGCTCCCCTTTTGTGCATTTTTATCTGTTTCTTTTTCTTGTATTTATGTTTTGTGTGCAATAAAGTATTAAATAAATAAATAAATAACATTTTATCATAGATATTAATAGATTAACAACTTATTCTTATTTTCTTACAAAATTTGATTAAGAGATTAAAAGAGTATCTGTAAGTTATTTTTTGAATATAATATCGTTTTATCTAAGTTAATAAATACATAAAAATGAAAAAAAAAATATTACCAAAAAACCTAACTTTTATAATTATTCCTAACATAGATTGACCGTCTATACGGTAAATATTTATTAACATTTACTTATTATTTTTATTTATGCATAACATATTAATTCTAGATATTTTATCCTTATCTAATCTAACAGATGGAATTAACCAACGACTTTTTCTGGGGTTTTATTATATGTATTAAAAACAAAAAACAGAAATGTATTTATTGTCATACTTTTTTCTTGTTATTCAAGTAAACATTTCATTTGCAAGAGTTGAACCTCGGTGAAAGCTCGTAGATTTTTTCACAGTAAACCTGTAGTGATTGTAAACAAGCCTGATTAAATACCATTTTGACAATGGTAACGTGATATGTTATTTGAACTTGTACAAAATATATATTGATGGTATATTTGTGTATTTTTTAAATAACAATTGCTGTTTACTTTGATTTTAAATGTAAACAGTATACAAAAAAATATATGTTTTTTGCTTTCAATTATAAATGAATGTTTTAAAGTTTCTAAAATATTTAAAACAACTTTACTTAATCTGATTTATTGCTCCTTATGAATTATGAATCAGTAACTTTATTAATAAAAACTTTTTCTTGTATCTCTTTGCTATATATATTTTTTTAGAAATATCTAATGCACTCAAATTATATAGTAACAGATTAGACATGTAGATCACTATATAAACAATGTTAGTTTCAATTGATTAATGTATGTGTTTTTAAGCGATTTAAAAGTCGAATAGTTTATCAATGTAATATTTTTGTGTGTTATACGCTGTGTATTACCCGATGTTCCCAAAAAAAAATGTTTCCAGACTAAAATTCCTTCTTTTGGTTTATACTTTATCGATAGCTCATTATTGTCTTAAAAATGTACAGCAAACATTTTGACAAATTTGTGAAGTCATTCTTATTATAAATTAATAACACTCCAAAAAAGCTTTTCGGTCCGTGTCCCTGTCGTTAAATGTCTAACCTATTAATACAACTGTTATTTTGTTTAACAAAGAAATTGAAATATCTGAAAACTTCCCTGATTGAAATCTTTCTTCTTCAAAAAGGTACAAAGCATTAATTTAAGGGACATAAAATTTTAATTATTAAGAAGCTTTAGAGTTCAACATCTTTATTTTAATTTCTTACTTTGTTTCTATATGACTTACATACTATGTCGGTTGATTTCTTTCAAATATTATTATTTATATCATTCTATATTATTATGTAGTTTTTTTTAACCCCCGATCCTAAAAAAAGGGTGTTATAAGTTTGACATGTGTATCTGTATGTCTGTCTATGACTTCGTAGCAGCCAAACAAATAGACTGATTGCGATTTTTGTTTATCAAAAGCCTCGTCCATCGAGATGGTTTTTAGCTATAATCGGTCGAAATAACAGCAGTCGTCTTCAAGATATTGAGCTTTTATTGGTGCTGGTAAAAGGTTCTTATGCAATATTGATAGTAAAACCCTAACTAAGTGAACACTTATGTAATCGTAGGTTCATTCATGTAGGATAATAAACTAATAAAATAACATTGAAAAACAAAAAACAGAACAAATAAAGTAAAAAAATTCTGCTACATAAAGGCCTCTACTTGGAACCGTGCAAGTAGAGTTTGACTTTTCGTAAGTGCAATGTATGTATTTGAAATAAAGAAAATTGACGTTTGATTGTTGACTTTTTGCAATTGATCATAGTTATAGGTAAAATAGCATAAGTAAAGTGTACTTTATAATATATTCAAGTATATTTTTGAAACCTTGAAGATTTTAGAATTGTTTTTGTAATAAAATAATGATACTTTTCACAACCAATAAAAGACTGCGTTAGTAATTTAATTAACTTTACATTATTTATCTTGCTTTTAAACTACCAACTAAGTTTTATACTATTATAACTAAAGCAAAATCAATCTTCACTATAGTAGGTACTCTTGTATGCAAGAGCAGTGAAGAAAAATGATAATATTATACTGCTTAGTTGTACTATATATTATAATAGATATTATACATACTGAATATACTGAACTTATTATAGAAGTCTCATATAATCTTAATATAAATCTGTAACACCTTGATATATAAAGATTACCCAAAGAAGCATAACGATATTTGGCCTACAAGAACGTTCTCAGCAACGAAGTCTGATATAGGTAATTTATTTTGAGTAAAAAGTTCGCATTAATATCGGAGGCAGGCAATTTATCTTTACGCAATTCGTGTTAAACGCTTATTGGCTGTCGTACGCCAGGAGATAACATGATTTATATTCTACGGTTAACTATGCTCATCACTAAGATTAATATGAATAATATGATCTTTAAAAGAAGCCATCGTTATTGGTTATAGAAAAGTGAGTAATCATAAAAAACCTTTTTTAATATATGTTCAATACCAAGGACGGCCCTGTTGAATAACTTTAAAAACAGTATTACTTGTGCCAATTTAAATGTTCGCAATAAGTGTTTTCATGCTCTACGTTTATTGCTTAGACATTTTCATAAGTCATAAGCATTATCAATTTTTGCTTGATAACAATTAAGGATATTTCAAATAAAAAGTATATATTTTATATTTTAATCAAGGTTAGTAACAAAGACTTTGTTTTAATGTATGTTTTATTGTTTGATATGAATTTGGTGCAATAATGACGTCACTATCTTAGTGACTCTTATAATATTTTACAAATATATTACAAGGTTAAAAGTAATACTAATAGTGGAATTCTGCACATAAATCTAATAAATAATATACAATGATGCAGGCCGCAATAATAGTGTTGGCCAACTATCAGTTATGCTCTTGTGGAAACTTCATAGTTTATACGATACCATTACTGATTGTTTGATTGCTTTTATTATTTCCTTTTCTTTAAATAAAATATATCACATTTTAATTTCATAAACATAAAATTTGTATTATTATAATTTATAGGACAAATGATATTAAAAACATAATTAAGTCTGATTATTTTGTAATGATTATGATAAACATGTTTCATATATTTATGAAATAAATATCAATCATATTATTAAACTTATTTGGATGATATACATTATATAGTAATGAAAAATAAACTTTTATTAAAACTTAAATAGAAAACACTTTGCCTCTTATTTTTATAAAAACATTTTATTTATTTGGAATGTTTAAATTGCATGGGTATAGTTAGTGTATTCTTATGGTATGCTTAAATTTTAAGAATGCATGTTTGTTTGTTCTCTTATCAGAATGGAAAATAAATTTGATAACATTTTAGTAAGTATTTAGAGCATACGTACGTCGTAAAATATACAAGGATTTATTTTAAGTAACTGTCAATCCGCTAATATTTTGCAAGTCATTAAGTTTGTTCAATAATGTAATAGAAGGGGCTGCTTATACATTATTACATGTATAGAATGTTTTTTTATGTAAAGATTGATTACCTTTCCTAACGATGCTCTTTAGAAAATTCTTGGTTCTTACATGTTCTTCAAAAATATAAAACTTGTGCCAAGCGTTGGACAATGGCTCAGTCACACCATGACAATTTTATAATTGATGTTATTTACCCCTCTGTAAATATATATATGTATTAATAATTTCTGACCGCAATGCATGTTTTGTCAAGGTTTTATAATTAACATGGTATTACCTTTTTTTTTAACGTCAGGAATCCTCATGGATACACACCACCATCCAGGGGAGGATGGAGGTGGTTATGTGAGACTCCTACTCACTAAACCTGACGGTTGCCGCCGCCGTCATTATGGGACACCACAGGATCGCTTTAGCACTCACCGCGATGCCCCACGGTGAGGGCACCCCGCAACGAGGAGCACACACCCCTTTTTCGCAGGCTTGATAGATTGTGGAGGGATCCTCTTGTCCCCCACCCAAGCCTGCTGCCTCTGAAGGGGGCCGAGACCCCCTTCTGGCCGGACTCGGTTTCAGGGAATCAGGTGTAAAACCCGACTCGACCATCATCAAACGTGCCCAGCCCCACCGCGATAGTCTCCCCGAGAGGAGACCACCGGTCAGGCCCCCTTTTTTTATTTTTTAACGTCAGGAATCCTCATGGATACACACCTCCATCCAGTGGATGATGGAGGTGGTTATGTGAGACTCCTATTCACTAAACCTGACGATTTCCGCCGCCGTCATAATGGGACCGGGCACAAACCCCCATGACCGATCCTCACAGCGCCGTTTATTAGCCAACAGGAGAACCCGAAGGTTCTCAGTAACCGTTGTTGCCCAGGGAGCACTACGAGGAGGTTCCCGGCGTTCGCCCCCAACATGGTATTACCTGATTTATTTACACGGTTTATGTAAAAGTTAGGTTAAGGTAATTGGATGCCTGACCTAAATCGATTAATAGCCACTATGATTTTTTTTAAAAAAACGAGAATCAACTTATACTTGTTTGTACTTAGGCTCAGCAAAGAACTGTCTGTATACATCTTAAATAATTTAAACATCAATTTACCTTTCTAATTTAAGATTATCGTTTGTTTTAGAATAAAAGACACTTCGTTATTATAATTTGATCATTTGCAAAAAAAAATAATAACATAATATAGAGACGAAGTTTAGCATTCCATGGATTCACCGTACGGGTGCCGGGCCCATCGCGTTACAAGAAGAGTGCAAGCAGTACCTTGGACTTGCGACCCAGGAGTAGGTTTAAGGGGCCCCTTTATTATGTGCAAAAACGCTCGTCTTCACTCTCCTCACTCCTTTCCCTACCTAACCAAATTTGGAAAGAACCTACTTATGCCGACATTGAAATACGTTCTAGAAATGAACCGTTGCTTTTTCTAGAAAGGTCAAGGTCTTTAAGTAGGCTATAGAGAGATTTTGCTGTTATACCTCTCGCTACCTCTTTTACCGCGTACAAACTAACTATAAATTTATTCCTGATCAGTTCGTTGGTCAGTTGGTAATACTTATTGAACTTTAATGTGTGATCCCTGGAGATGTTGGTTTCCCAAGGAACAGTAAGCTCCAAAAGTATAACACGCCTCAGATGTTTAGAATACAGGAATAAGTTAGTTCTGGGTGACGAAACAGCAACATCTTGAGGGATTTTGTAATGCTTTTCATACATGTCCATCATAATAGTCCAATCAGGAGCCGCGCCTAAAATTGAATAAGGCTTCGCTTTTGATTTTTTGAAGGAGCCTTCTTTTACGAATTCTACAGATCGTTTGGTGGTTGTTATACCCTTCCGCCCTCTTACTACTGAAAAACTAACCGCTTCCCGTATAATTTCTAATACCTTATCGTGGCAACGCGTTTATCTAGAAGTACCCTACACCCTACTAATAGGTGTTTCGCGGTTCCTATTGCCTCCCCACAGATGTTGCAAGACTTTTCGGTGGCTTTGCCCCATCTTACTAAATTACTTTGATCTGGGAGAGTCATTTGGAATGCATTAAGATAAAATTTTAATAATGCTGGGGACCAATCATAAATTAAGGTGCGCCACTTCAAAGCTAGTGGAATACAAAAATCTTCTATGGTCACCCATTCGTTTTGAATTTCTAGGCTCATCGCGTGGAGTCGGTAATTATCGTTTTCGTCTTGTCGAATAAAAGATTTTGTTATGTCTTGAACTTTCCTACTTGATCCTAGCCCTACTTTATTCGTTTGAGCATATTTTTTTTTATGGAAATGAAGTCGTGACACGAGCACTGAGGCAACTTTGTCTTTTGTGAGAGAAGTTACAGTATCATCTTTAGATGTTTCGATGATATGTCTTTTGGTAACACTTAAATCTTCTCAATTTATATATATAGTATGAAAAAAAAACCTATACGGTAGTTCAATTGGTAGTGCGACGGGACGGTTTCCCGGAGGTCGCAGGTTCGAATCTTTGCCCTTATCGGTTTATTTTTCATTCAAATTTTTATATTTTTAAACAGGCTTAACATGGTTATATGTGTTTAAAGATATTTTCAAACAATAAATAATATATTATGAAGGTATAAATAATTTCATACTATGATAACTTAATTGTTATTTACTGGATGCAGATTTTGTTACGTAAAATTTATTATTTAGGTTTACTAGTATTTTAAAGTAAATATTAATATAATTTTTTTTTATAACACTACATGATTTTTTTAAATCATTTTTAATTTGAATAATGAATTAAATCATTATTAATTTGATAATAGATTTTTAAAATGTGTGTGATCAAGAATTATTAATTAATAGATATTTTCAGCATACACAAAAACAGTAGAAATATTATTTATCTATACATATAATAAAATCGTCACCGATCCATTTCTGTACATGGAAAATATTAAAAAAAAACATCATAGGGAACCTTTACAAGAGCAAGAGGACCCAAAGCAATAGTTTTTAAGTTAGTCTGTATGTTTGTGTACGCTAATCTCAGTAACGGCTTAGCCAGCTTAACTTTAATCATAATTGGAATGCGGTTTTCAGAAATATGTTATCACAGTCTTCACTTAACATTTAGTGTATTTAAATCGGTTTAGAAATAAAAAAGTTATGTCAATTTATGTCAATCACTTAATATTCTATACATGTAATAAATTTGTAGAGAAGTAGTTTTTGTACATCGAAAATTATTAAAAAAATATATCCGGATGTGAAGTGATAACTAACAGAATCCATTTTCAGCATTTTTAAAATCTTTGTCTGTTTGCCTGTTTGTATTTCAGTAGTGCACATAACACGAAAAGAAAAATAAAATCAAAAAATTATGACCGGTGAGGGACCTTTATATATGCAATAGAACCCAAAACGTGTTTTTTCATTTTGTCTGTTCGTCGGTATGTCTGTACGTTTGTGCACGCTAATCTCGAAAACAGATAAATCGATGTGGATGCAGTTTTCGGGAATATATTGTCATGAGATTCACTTTATATTTTTTGTTTTTTTTAACAATCCGTTAACAAATAATGAACTTAATTATCTCTTATTATCTTATCATTGCTGATTACAAGTTTAAAGGTTTATAGTATTTACATGCACTGGTAAGTAAAAAGTGTACGGTTTATCAAAATCGAAATCTACGAGTACGAATTCGCAGCCACAGCTAGTAAACAATATAATTTATTCTATGAGAATAAACTTTTCCATTTCTTTTCGATAGAAGTTGCAATCAACAGAAGTTTTTTTTTATGCCCGCCGGGCCGCAAGTGACAACTTTCGTCCCGCTGCGAAAAACTAAGTTGCCGCTTTCCGCCGTCGTCGGACAGAAAAATAGCATACACACCTCGGGAAGTAAAATAAAAAAGCCTCAGATCATATATTAGTCGAGCTCGATTCCACCTCGGTCGACAATTACATGTGATTTGAGACATTTCTTATTTTTCCTCCCTAGGTGTGTAATATACTATTGTTATGGTTCTTTAAAATCTGTAGACCTATCATCAACTCTTATTGCATGAGATTTGATGATAGGTCTACAGATTTTAAAGAGACATGAGACTGATCAGACGATCAGTTTAGGTCGCGAATTTGACAACTCCCAAAATGAACCGCTAAAGTTAATTCTTTCATTCAATTCGTACCATGAACTATCATTGCGACCTAAACTGAACCGCTTAACTATCAAAAGTAGGGATTCAATAAATAAAATTGTAAACCGACGAAGTTCTCTTTTCGGAGCTGTGACTATGATTAATGACTATGTAGAAAATATTTCACAAAGACAGAACAGCATTTTGTGACCATCTTCAATTGGAACTTTGTTTTTAATATATATCTGTATTTTTTTTAATTAAGGAGGTACCTTCCTTAGTATACTGATGGTATCTTCTACTAGCTGCAACTAACTTTTTAATTTCGATATGTGGTTATTACAATAATAAAAATAGTATATGCAATGGTTATCTATTGTTATATTCATTATTTATAAAACCGACACTTTTTCTAAATCTTTTTAATTTAAGATTCACATTACAGACGATTAATTAATACTTCCTTTTCATTTTCTTTTTTAAACTTTTTCAGCTTTATATTAAAATATAAATATTCTAAAATTTTGTAATTTTTTTTACAATTTTAAATTACATTATAAATGTTTGTTATATTTCCTATTGACCTTTAACTAACACTATTAAAACTTATTCACAATCATAACAAACGCTCTAAAAGTGCGATATAAACGTTAATTTGCTGCGATCTGTCAACGACAACTTGAAACAAAAGCGGACAGTTGCGTTCATTCTTAGCGATTCATTTTCGGCCCGGGTTGTAATCAGTGATTGTACGAAAACAAGCGATTTAGTATTTTAACCTAAACTGAAGTGCATCGGAACAGAATCGCTCACTAAAAGTTGATGGTAGGCCTCCTGATCTAAACTTCTCGAGCTATCACAAAGGCTGACTTCGAGAACCGACCAAATTCCCTTTTCTATATAAATGAATTTATTACCTCATGCACTTTTTCTCATAAGTCAGAAACTTATAGTTCTGTCGCTTTTTGTTTTGAAATATTCACTGATGCATAGCTATGTATAAGCAAATAATTAAAAACAATAGTTAGTAAAAAAAAAGAATATTTATAATAAATTTATTACTCTGTTCATTTGATTATGTCTCTTGATTGTAAATAATGAAAATATTGTTTCCGAGTTATTATATTATGCCTCTTGAAGTCAATTGCTTTTTGTTTAGTTCTAAAATAAAACAAGATAAAATGGTCTATTACCTAGTTGTTAATCAGAAACGCATATTAATTCTTGCATCTAATAATTCTGATCCCGGCCAAGTCTAACCATAGAAAGTCAATTAACCATCACAAACTTTTTATACAGATACATTATACATTGTTAATAAACTAGAAAAAAACTGTTCCTATTTATTATTTTGAGGTCTGTAACATATACATATCGTAAGCTGCATTTTTTTTAAATACATATTTGGTGTACAGATCTTGCCTCAAGTTTGAATATTTGTACTTTGTTGCTACTCTTGATGAATAAAGAAGGGTGGTGATAACCATGTCCCCTATATAACCTTCAAAACTCTGTTAAAAAGAAAGTAGGAAGGAACGACTTCTTCTTGCTTTGTTTCGGTAAGATTATAGTATTCACCTTGTCTAGCCATATTTGAAGTGGTAACAGTGGCTATCACAAGGTTCCAACATTTTTACAACCCATAACACCAATACCACCTTTTACAATTTAAAATCATCACTGTAATTAGTGCCTCGATCTTATCTTCGTGTGACCATGGTAACACAGCATTATTATTTATTTCGTTCACAACAGCTTAAATTCACGCAGTTACACACCACTTACATTTTTTCTTTAATCCATGGGTAGTTCTTGATTTTCCTTAATTCAATAAAATACAATATTATTACTTCAAAGAGCTACTTTATGTTATTCCTAATTATAAGTAAACTAAGATAAATTCCAGCAACAGATCAAGGTGGCTAAGATGGATACATCAATCAAAGTCAGTAGTTGAGATACCTATTGTGTGATTTATAGACTCAGGTAAGCAAGAGAGTGTAAGTCACTCTTATTATTATATTATGTTTAACAAGATATTTTCAGAAGTAGGTATTAGTGATTCAGAGAAATAAATATATTGATTGAAAATACTTCAACATATATTATTTCGTTTATATACCCCCTCCTGAGCAGTGACTTTGTTGATCAGTTGGCATAGAAACTGCGTCATTTTATAAAAAAAAAACAGTTACATTCAGATACCATTATACCATTATACCATAGATACCATTGAGGGAAGATAAAATCTGACATATTTTTTAATAAGAATGATTAGTGATTATTATTTTTTATTAAATGTATACAAGATATCTATGTTTATATGACATTTTCAACGAATTCAATAAGTACATAATAATATTATTTTTATTCTTTTTAGATATTTTTTTTCTGCTTTTTAAAGTCAGGTTACTGGTTTCTGTATTGTACTAAATGAACCTACAGACACACAAAATTATCAATTGTTTAAGTATTTCTATTAATCTATCCTAATATTATAAAGAGGAAAGATTTGTTTGTTTCTTTGTATTGAATAGGCTCCGAAACTACGGAATCGATTTTTAAAAAAATCTTTTAGCATTAGAATCCTACCTTATGATATACAAAGTTTATATTTAATACGAGAAATTTATATATTATACTAGCGGACCCGACAGACGTTGTCTTGTCACACGCGTCTTTAATTTAAAAAAATCAAACTTTAAATAAATAAATGAATTTGATGTTCCAATATATTTTTTAAATTTCACTTTTTACTTAGCGAAGCACGTATCGGGCCGCTAGTACCAAAATATTTATTTTTCTCATTTCTATCGCAACCCCAACTGTCAACCAACCCGAATTAAAATATAATATTATTTAATATTTGACATTGCCATGGTAATGCAGTCCGTCGGAACCAATGTGAAACATTCCAAAATCACCACCTACTTACACATTAAAAATTAATCAAAAAACCATTTTCCAGTGGACAAAATTGTGAATCTAAACAATTCTCAAGTCCCCTTGAAAACACACAAAGAATTTCATAAAAATCGGTCCAGTCGTTTAGGAGGAGTTCAGTGACATACACACGCACACAAGAAATATATATCTATAAAGATTTACTAAAATATGGATCCACGTGAAAGTTTCGACAGTGTAATAAATTATAAATGTATTAAGTAACATGATTCAGTACTTTTTCATATGGGTAGGTAGATAGGTAGGTTTCATATATACGAATATTAATAAATATAAACATTTAGAGTTAAAATGATTTACAGTTACAAATAACACTATGTTGAAGGGATTTATATTATCTCTCTTTTTGACTACGATCGTAAGCCATATAAATATATTTTTAAAGTCTACGTGGACGCAGTCACGGGAAACAGCTATCCCTAATAAAGTACTTTACCTCATTAATTAAGTGTAAAAACCTTTTGGCCTTCATAACAAGGCTTCTTTTCCTATAAAGCGCGGGCGAAGCCGCTGGGAACAGCTAATTATTGCATAAGAACCTCTCCTCCGTACGAAAAAAACGTCCATATCTTGAAGAGGACTATTTCTATTTCAATCAAACATGGATAAGAACCATCTCGACGAGCATAGCTTTCGATTAAAAAAAACTGCATTCAAATCCCTTAATGCGTTTGACCGCAAACATCTAATTATTGCTTAAGAACCTCTCCCCCGCACGAATAAAACGTCAATATCTTGGAGACGACTATTTCTATTTCAATTAAACATGAATGAGAACCATCTCGACGAGCATAGCTTTTGATTAAAAAAAACCGCATTCTAATCCGTGCAGGCGTTTGGCCGCAAATTTGCTACATACAGATACACAGATACACATCGACAGATCAACCTTATAACAACCCTCTTCTTAGTCCGGGGTTAAAAATAGTATTAAAATTCATATACAAATAAAGTGAAATAAAATGCAATGATTTTTTCTTGCGTTTCACGGTTTTAAAATATATCGCGTCCGAAAATAAAACCTTATTTTTGTAAGTCATTTGAAAAGTCTTATTATTGTATTCATGTTCACTTGAGTAGTTTTGTCACGTAGCAAAAATTTTTAGGGATTCGAAATTTAAATATTGTTTGGATAACATTTAGTTTCAACATTTTATTTGTAAGCCATGCTTGCACGCTTCTGGTATTTTCATCTTTAGAATAGGTTTTTCATGAATATATATATGACAAAAAATAGAACTCATTTTAAGTAATGTGTAGTATAAACTGTTTATCTTGCCCGGTGTTTGTTTATAATATGCGATTCTAAATACATTAAAATATTATAAGTCTTTTAAAGATACATAGGAACATAGTGTATGTTAATTAGGTTATTGCTATATAATATTGACCATTAAAATAATAAATAAATAAAATTACCTGTCGAAAGAACATAAATATATGCGACAAGGTATTCTGGCTTTGAGTAAAAGACACAATAAATTATTTGCTTAAAAATTTCCTTTTACATCCCCAGGAATTTATTGGTCCAGAACAATAAATATAAATATTTACTAATCTTGACCAAGGTATGTGATAAATGAAAATAGATTTTTCATGAAAATCATGAAATCAACTCAATCAACTCAAAAAACGATAAACAGAAATATTACTAAGTTTTGTAAAACTGGCTTCGACAATTGAAATTATTATCCTACAAAAAATTCTTGAGCTTATTACGTTTTAGTTAACTCTTTTTTAAAGGGTAATTAGAAAATAGAAAGACGAAGCTTCTTAGCATTCCATGGATTCACCGTGCGGGTGCCGGAACCATCGTGTTGCAAGGAGAGGAGTGCAACCAGTGCCTGGGACTTGTGACCCAGGAGTAGGTTTAAGGGGCCCCTTTATTATGCGCAAAAACGCTTACCTTCACCCTCCACACACTTTTCCTTACCTAACCAAATTTGGAAAAAACCCACTAATGCCGCCTTTGAAATACGTTCTAGAAATTAACCGATGCTTATTCTAGAAAGGTCAAGGTCTTTAAGTAGGCTATAGAGAGATTTTGCTATTAGAAAGAAGTTACAGTATCATTTTTAGATATTCCGATGATATGTCTTTTGGTAGGTACTCTTAGATGTTTGTAGAATTCCGATGGTTTTTATAATTTTAATCCAAAATGGTTTCGGTCTCTAAATAAGGTTAAAGAGTCCGCGGAGTGCGCTAACCCGAGCCATAACTTCAATGTCTTTATGATGCTTGTATCTAACTTTGGCAAAAGGGTTTTATTAATATCATAAACGAGGAAAGGCCAATTTAGACGTGATGTTAAAAAATTAAATTATTGTAAATCCAAACTTTTTTGACATTACTTATTGGTTGGTTGTCTACCTTTTTGAGATCATTTAAAAAGTTATCGACTATAACATCCAACGATGACGGCCTTGTACTAACGCACAGACCGCCTATTATAAGACCCGGATCGTAAGAGGTATATTTGGTATTCCGTCTACCCAGACACAGACTAAAGCATTTGCTTGGTTTTGTCCTCAATCCGCCCGTCCACGTACAGAAATCCTCAACTACATTTAAAAGTACCTGACATTGTTTTGGATTACGTGTCAGTATCGCGAGATCATCTGCAAAAGCTAGTATGGATTCTGTGTATTTGTTGTTGAATTTAAACCGATAACCCCACTTTTTTTCATTTCTAATTAATTTGTCTATTAAAATATTAATAACTATATTAAATATAATAGGAGAAATACAACAGCCCTGAAATAAACCAACGTTATAATTAAGGGATTTTGAATGGTTTCATTAAAAATTATAGAGAATTTTAATTTTGAATAATATGATGCAATAATGTCGCGGACTACCGTAGGAAAGTTATACCATTTAAACGTGAACATCATCAGTTCATGTCGTACCGACCCAAAGACGTTCTCTAAGTCTATCCAATAAACCGTAATTTGTCTCTCGCTAGTTATAGCATCTTTAAGGCTTTCCGATATTAACGTATTATGTTGCAGGCATCCAGAAATTCCGGGAAAAAACTCTTTCTGGTCATTAGGCCTGAAATATCGATTGTTAATCATGAATTGCGTCATTTTTGTTTGTAAAAAAGAGAAAAATAGTTTGGAAATTGTATTTGTTAGGGCTATCGGTCTAGTATCCTTAGGATTATTGACATTGTTTTTTTTTGGAATGAGGACAAAAAGGGCTTTTCCGAATTATATCGGTATTTGCTTTCATGACCAGATTTTACCGAATATATTTAAAAGATGTTTATGGAGCGACGGACATTTTTTGTAAACTATGTAAGGGATACCATCCGGACCTGGTGCTGACTTAGATGGTTTCATTTTAATTATTTTATTGATTTCCTCCAAAATTGGTGGGTTGGCTTGAAAATCTTCAGTAGGAGTCTCAGGTTTGTGTTCGTTTGGATCCTCATATAATCTTTGGTTTTCTGGCATTTCGTATGTGCTTTTATATTGGTCGAAAATTTGCTCGTTGGTCAAGAGAAGCTTACCTTTTTGATCTATGAAAATGTTTTCTGTATATTTAAAAGGATTTTTATCAAAGTCTACTTCATGTTTTGCCCGATCAAAGCTATCACGAGTTTTGGTTATTTGATTTGTTATGCCTTGGATAAGTTTAAGAATTGATCGCAATGCCCTAGACACTTGGTGATTTAGTTGATTATCACCTAAGGTTTTGGCTATTCGCAGTTTCTTTATAAGGTCTCTTTTTTTCCTCCTAATTTTTAATTTTTAAAAACCGTTTTCTTTATTTTTGTGAGCATAACGATTCGTAGGTGGATAGTGCTCATTAAACTAGTCGTAAATACTAGGAAAAGTTTTGGAAAGTCTCTACTTGCGCATCGAGTACCTGATTTGAGCCCGGGTGCTCTAACGGGGCCGCTATATTTTTGTCATGTACTTTCCAGGTCCATTGTTTAATATTAGGAATGCTAAGACGCGTCCGGATGGTCATGGACTCCTGGTAGTTTTCATTCAATTCATGAGATATATGGGGGTTAACTCTATCCGCAGTGAAAACTGAAGATCTTACCGACGGTTGCCGCACTTCAGCACCATTGTGTGTTTTAAGATGTTTAATAAACCAGGCTCGTCTTTTGTAATTTTTCCCGCACGTAGGGCATTTCAGTTCCGTTATTGTGCCGTTTTCGCCGTTATTGTCAACCGGTGGACAGTTCTTCTGCTCCCCCTCTCGGACTGTCCTAGGGGTATTTTTCTTATTTGGACTTTTATATATTTATATATTTCAATTCTGAAAATGAATTTAGTCGCGGAAGACGTCAAAGAGGTAATTTTCGTTTGTAGTTTTTCATTAAGAATCCCATTACAGGATTAAGTAAATTAGGTAAATTCTATCTAGGAAAAAAAATACTAAGTTCTCAGTACAATAATAAAAAGGAAGGTAGTTTTAAAACAAGCGAACATGATTAAAAAATGTAATCCTGAAATACTTTCATAAATTTATGAAACTTATAAATTTTTTCACTTATTTCTGTAAACTCATTAAATTTGATATTGTTTTCGTAACAAACGTCAGTGGTGATAAAGATTTTGTTCATTCTGTTTACTTTTTGGAAGTACAACCGACGTTGAAATTGAATAACTATTTATATAATGGTTTAAGTTTACCATTATTTATGCTTTGACGATTTATAAAAATACTAACTAAACCTTTCGATGTATCACTTCTTGCTGGAAATTTAAATTTAAATTTAAATTTTATATTTTAAATTTTAATTTTATATTTTTATATATAATTTTAATTAATTAAGTACAACCTAATTATTAAATCTTACTTCAAAAGAGAAAAAATATTTCGTTAACATTAAACAACTCGGTGAAGGTCGTTCCAAGGACTACAATATAAGTAGAGTCTCTAAAAGTATGGTCAAGTCTTGTTTTTGAATAAATCACTAAACCGTTAACTTTATTCGTCAATTCCTTGAGATTTCCATGTTATATCTTGTGATTAAAGAATAAATAATAATGCGTACTCTGTTATGATTTAGTTACAATGTCCAATTCAAAGACAACACTTTTCTGGAAGTTTTTAAAATTAAACGAGATACTTACTCCTTATGTTTTGTATAGAAATGTTGAATGGTCTATATTTCTCACCTATACTTAAATATATGTGGCAGGATTCATGATCGCCAAGAAAACAGTTTCCTACAGATATCTCATCACTCACATTGATAGTGTTGGATAACGAATTGAATTTTATTATTATGAAACGACGACACAATATTCTGTGAATTTAAATTATCAAAATTGTAGGGGATTTTATTAACCCTAGTGAATGAAAATGAACTATTTTAATATGAATTTGATTGTGAAAATCTAAACCAAGTTATTTTTGTGACTATCTTAACATTATTACTATCAATGTGTTTAAGGTTTCAGAAAATCCCATTGCAAAAGATCTTTGTGGAATCTATTGCAATGGGTAATTTTTCATTTTTGGATTAAGATTAAAACAGTTAATTTCTTTAATTTCCAGCTCATACAGATTAGGGCTCAGACTCAACCTTATTGATGAAGAAATCAGAGAATGTCTTAATAATAGATTTTACTAAGCAGTCTCCTCCAAAGTCTTAGCGTACCTTTTGGTGCACCGTATGTTTTGATGTATTGTATGTTTTTCATTAAGAGGTTTTCTTTAGTACTGGACGTAAGTTAGTAATAGTAAATAAATAATATATATTTTTTTTAATGCTGTGTTAATTGTCCATAAGGTATTACGAGAAGTATGGGTGAATACCCATAGTATTTGTCCTTTTGGAAACACAGTCTGTTTTATTGTATAATTAAATAGCGATGAAGAGGATATATAGATTAGATTTTTGAACCCTGTTAAAGTTGCTATACTGCAACGTCGACGTCGGCGTTTACAGCAAATAGGTTAACGTAAAAACACTCTCTATGTTTTTTTATCTTAACGAGAGTTGATAAACAATATTTCTCAACAATCACCTTGTATAAATTAACAAACTTTATAGTTTGCCAACCCAAGCACACGCAACATTACCGAGTTAAGGTTTAAATACTAAAATGTTCGTTAATGGTGTTTTTTTTTAAATAAATGTAAAACTTTAAAAACACAATATTTTCATAATTCAAAATATAATATTCTATATAATTATGAGTTCTAGGTCTAATGAATCTAAGCCATCTAGAAAGTTTTTAAACACATAAAATAGTTTATCGAAATTGGTTACGACGTTCAGAAGGGATTCAGAGACATACAAGATTAGGCAAGTATTCCTTTAAAGATTTATTCGAAACTAGCTGTGCTTGCAACTTCGTACGCGTAGATTTCGATTTTGATAAAACGTACCCTCTGTAAAAACCAAGGTGTGTTAAAAAGTAAAAAATAAATACTTTTAAAGTTTCATCAAATTCAATTAAGTAGTTTTTGCGTACCTATAGGAGTATTTCTAGTTTATTTTTGTATATTTTTTTATCTTTAATCACTGGTAAGCAGCAATGGTACCAAAAACAAGAGATTATTAACTTCTGTATTTGTTAACCGATTGTTAAAAAAACCAAAATGTTAAGTGAAGGCCATGACAATATATTCCCGAAAACTGCATCCAAATCATTCATTTCGTTACTGAAATTACCTTGCACAAACATATACAGACATACAAACTGAAATGAATTAGAATTAAAAACCATCGTTTTGGGTTCTCTTGCTTATATAAATCGCACCCAGTATGTATTTTTGAAAATATTTTGCATATACAGGCAGCGATCAATTACAGTTTTATTTTATGTATATAGATATTTTTCTGGAATATTTTAAATACATAAATCTCTTTATTTTTTTTACATATTGTGTGCCCAACTAAAAGACAAACAGATAAACATACAAAAATAGAAGAAATTGTTTCTGTTAGCCATTCCTTCACATCCTGGGTATATATTGTTTAATATTTTCAATGTACAGAGACTACTCCTATACACATATATTGCATGTATAGAAGAAGATTTGCTTGGTACCTGTTATGTGATTGACATAAATTGACATAACTTTTTTATTTCTTAACTGATTTAAATTAAACACTTAATGTTACAATATATCACTATATATTCCTGACTGTATTCATTAACTGTCACAATATATTCCAGAAAACTGCATCCAAATTAGATATACAAGACATACTGACAAACAGACATATTAAAAAACCATTGTTTTGGGTTTTCTTGCTCTTATAAAGACCTAAAATATTTTATCTTTAAATGTTTTCCATGTACAAGAAACGATCAGTGACAAATTTATTACATGTTTACACAAAAAAATAGTCTTTACACAAAATACTCTTAGAAATTATTTATAATATTAAAGCTTGTTATCATTCCCTACATTTTTAAAATAAATATATAATGTAAATGTTTTTTATTTCGATCATAACGAAATTTTTTTTTTTATTTCTAAAAAAAATTGTGAAAGTTATCTTTTTTCTATTTTTAACCCCTGACTAATAAGAGGGGTGTTATAAGTTTGACCTGTCGATCTATGTATCTGTGTGTCTGTCTGTGGCAATGTAGTGGCCAAACGCATGGAGCGATTTGAATGCGGTTTTTTTTAATCGAAATCCATCCATTTTTGCTCGAAATAAAAACAAGATCTTCTCCAAGATATTGCTTCGCCCGCACTGTATAGGAAAAAAAAGCCTTGTTATATAGGCCAAAAGTTTTTTACACTTATTTACTTAGGTAAAGTACTTTATTAGGGATAGCTGTTGCCCGTGACTGCGTCCACGTAGACTGTTAGAATTATATATGGCTTATGATTGTATTCATTAAGAGTCACGGGCAAAAGCTAGTTATAATATAAATCCCTTCATCATAGTGTTATTAGTGATTGTAAATAATTTTAACTCTAAATGTTTATATGTATTTATTAATATTCGTATTTACCTATATGAAAGTCTTGAATTATGTTACTTAATACATTTATAATTTCTTACATTGTCGAAATTTTCACGCGGATCCTTATTTTTTCTTAAATATAAACTATGTTCATCAAAGGGATAATGTAGGAGTCTAAAGGTAACATATTTTATTAAAATCGGTCCAGTAGTTTCGGAGCCTATTCAAATCAAAGAAACAATCAAATCCTTTCTCTTTATAATATTAGTTATGATGATGTTGATGATGATGATTATAAAATATATCTAAAGTATATCAGGGATAATGTAGGATTATAATGCTAAAAGATTTTTTTAAATCGGTCCTGTAGTTTCGGAGCCTATTCAAATCAAACAAACAAACAAACCATTCCCCTTTATTCATTAGGATAGATTAATAGAAATACTTAAACAATTAAAAATTTTGTGTGGCTGTAGGTTCATTTAATACAATTCAGAAACCAGTAACATAACTTTAAAAAGCAGAAAAAAAATTAAATTAAAAAAACCCCCGATACAAAAAGACCTCTAAAAAGAATAAAAATAATATTATTATGTACTTATTGAATTCGTTGCAACGGGGGACCCTTTAATAAAGGAAGAAATTAAAATGCAAGTAAGTTAACAAGGCAAATAAAGAAATTACGATATGGAATCGTATAGTCCAAGTCCTCAATGATTACCTTCGTAAAGCAGACACCATCGTCAACATACATACAACGGTCCCCCGAAGCAGAGAAATCAATAAGTAAGTACATAATAATAATATTTTAATGTTTTTTAGAAGTTTTTTGTATCAGGAATTTTTAATTTTTTTATTATTTACGTGGATGTTTGTTACTTAGTCTTAGAAAAGGTGCATCTTATTAATTTGAGCCACTTCAAAATCTTTGTTTGTGGTTTATATTTGAACTACGAATATATGACTACATAACTGAATTTCGTAAAACTCATTTAGCTTCCGATACACATTCGCAGGAATAGTCACATCTTGAATCTTTTGTATATCTTTTTTTTCAATTCTACGTTCCCTGTCTAAAAAATCCGTTTAAACTCCTTGGTGAGTCTTACGACAGCAACCTTCCTTCTGAAAACAATATTTTACTACAAACTACCTTTATCTCAACTTTATTTTACCCTAATTCTGTCACTGGTCAAGCTATTCAACTTAAAAGTAGTCTTCCAGTGAACAAGCACGTTCTCTTTAATACTTATTTCTTACCCTATATATCTTGTCTTCTTTGTATACCTTTTGGTTTTGAATATGTTTAAACATTTGTTTATATGATTAATAATAAATTAGTTCCTTAGTCTTTTCTGTTATCGTAATGTGGGTATTTTTTTTTAGTTTTCGTTATTGTAATTCTTTATACTAATAAAAAATATATACACTTAAAGTTATATAATGATTAAGGCTTCACTTGCGAATACAATTAACAATAAAGGAAATTATTTTGAATAAATCTTGAAGTAGTGTTGTTAATTAAATTATCAGAATTCTTGCATACCTACATATTAAAAATTTGTAAAATAATACTAACCGATTGTAAGAACATTGATTTGCTTAAACTTAAAAGAAAATAATATTTAGAACCCAGATTGTAAATTGCATGGATAAAACGTTTAAAACTTGTTCCATCCCACTTCTGATATCGGAGAGAAGACCTCCGTTAGTGTTTCTTTTATTAGATGACAAGTATCGAATACATTGCATTATATTTGTTCTAATGTCGCCATTTATTTCATCAGCAAGACTCCCTAGCAATAACTCATACAATATTCCAATGGATTCAGCTTTTTATTTTTTCGTAAATGTTTTTGTCAATTCGTTTTGAATTCGGGATGAAAACACCCATGTGATACTATCAAACTTTTATTTTTCATCGGTCACGCATAAGAAACTTATGACAAGGAAGCGTAAAAAGTTTATCAGCAATGCATAAGTTTTCCTTTATGTAAGTGGATATTCAAACTTTGAGAAATACTTATACTCGAACGTTTGTAAATTTGTTCAAGCTTACAGGTAGGGAAATCATTTATCAAGAAATAAACGTCTGGGTTTGAAAACTAAGTTCCCCTTTTTGTGAATATTTATTGAAATATTTTTTTTTTAATACAATTAGGAATAAATATAATAATACAATAATATGCAATTAATAGCGAACTGAGTTTCGAAGCAACGTAAAGAAACAAATAAGGATAAAACAGTACTCAGGGAATTTGCCATCTGTTATCAAGATATTTATAAGTTTCAGTTGAAAGAATTTTTATTTCTCTAAAAGTAACATTATCAACTGTTTACTTACAAGAGAAAATTAAAACTAAAATAAAAATAATCAATTTTTAACCTCGGAATTTTTACCACTTATCTAATAGGTATCTTATTTATAACATTTCAATATTTTCTCAACTATCCTAGTCTCAGTCTATCGATTAAATATATATTCTTTTAAAAACGATCAATGATTTTGAACTTTTTATATCTATCGGTAAACTGTTGTATAACTTAGCTCCTTCAAACTTAATGGTACATTTCCCAAAGTTGGTTCTTGGTTGTGGTAAGCTTAGATTTTGTTTATTTCTAGTATGGTATTTATGTGTTTTATTATCAAATGTTATCTTAGAGTGGGTAGTGTTAGTATTTTTTTTTATAAGTACGCATGTGTGATAAATGTTTAATTGTGTTAAGTAAAATATTTTTGGGATTTTATGATGTCTGTGAAAATTAAATAGCGACTTTATTATTTTATTCTGTGTTACGCAAAGATCTTTAAGATTAGTTTTGGCCGCATTTCCCCATATTTGAATGAGATATTCTAAATATTGCTTCACAACAGCATTATATATTAAATTTCGGATAAAATTTGGAATGTACCTGGATATTCTTCGCACCAATCCAACCAAGGGAGATACACTGGTTCTTACTTCTTCAATGTGAGGTTTCCAAGTTAGTATGTTATCTAATATAAGACCAAGATATCTCTCCTGCGTGGATCTTTTCAGCAGTTCCTTATCAAGTAATAATGGGCTAAAACTTGTACTTTTTTTATTCTTTGCCAAGAAAAGTAAGAGATTTTGCTTATATTTACGGTTAAAAGATTTGTCTTAAACTACTCCGATAAAACATCTAAATCTCTTTGAGCTTCATCCACTATAACATCCATAGAACATCCGAAGTAAAAGAGAGAGGTATCATCTGCCTATAACGTAATATGACCCGAAAGTTCTAATTGACTGATGTCGTTAACATAAATTAGGAAAAGTAGTGGACCTAAAATGGAACCCTGAGGAACTCCGCACACTATTTTAGCTAGATTACTCTCATAATTTCCAATTTTGACGACTTCATATCTGTCACTAAGATAGGACTCGATTATTTTGTAAGCTAGTCCACTTATACCAATACTTTGTCTTCAAAAAGTTAGTATGAAACGACTTACAGTGTCAAACGCTTTCTTAATGTAAATAAAAACTCCTAGCTCAATTTTTTTATTGTCAATATTATAGGTCAATTTGGTAACTAGGTCAATAGTTGCATTTAATGTACTGGATTTTGGACGAAAGCCGTATTGATGCTCATATAAAAAGTGGATATTATTTAAATAATCTAATAATCGACTGTATAAGACGCGTTCGAAGATTTTTGAAAGTACAGGCAGTACCGATACCGTTATTTGGATCATTTTTATTACCGCTTTTAAAGACCGGATTTACTGTTGCAATTTTAAGCGAGTCAGGATATGTGCCCTTCTCTAAACAATTATTTAAACATTTAGTTAAATTTTTCACTAATTCAGTTTTACACCATCTTATGCTTTTTGTAGTCGTTGCGTCGGGGGACCGTTGTACGTACGTTGATAGTGTATATATTACGAAGTTAATCATTGAGGACTTAGACTATACTATTCGATATCGTAATTTCTTTATTTGCCTTGTTAACTTACTTGCATTTTAATTTCTTCCTTTATTAAACGGTCACCCGACGCAACTAATTCAATAAGTACATAATAATATTATGTTTATTCTTTTTAGAGGTTTTTTGTTTTTTAAATTTTTATTTTTTTTTTCTGCTTTTTAAAGTTATGTTACTAATTTTTGAATTGCACTAAATGAACCTACAGACACACAAAATTTTCATTTGTTTAAGTAGGAAAGATTTGTCTGTTTGTTTGAATTGAATAGGCTCCGAAACTACGGGACCGATTTTTAAAAAATCTTTTAGCATTTGAATTCTATATTATGATGTACAAAAGTTATATTTAATACGAGAAAAATATATTATATTAATTAAAATAAGGATCCACGTGAAAGTTTCGGCAATGTAATAAATTATAAATGTATTAAGTAACATGATTCAAGACTTTTTCATATGGGTAGGTAGATAGGTAGGTTTCATATATACGAACATTAATAAATATAAACATTTAGAGTTAAAATGATTTACAACCACTTATAACACTATAGTAAGGTTACATTATTGTTAAACGACTATTTTATAATAATTCGTTATGTTTTGATTCGTTTCAATGTTTTGATGGTCCCTGTATTGATCCATATAAATTTATGAATTACTAATTTAACTGTAATAAGAAGAACCAATAAGGTGTAATTATTTAAATCGTTGTTTTATTAACTTAAATAGTAATATTTAGAATTGTTATGTCAAGTAATGGTTATTTTCGTATGCTTAAAGTAGTTTATTTGACGAAGATTATTATTTATGTGAGGAGGGACATTTGCTTGATTAGTAAATACTTGAATAAGCTAGAAAACTGGGAACCATTAAGACTTCATAATTGAATCCAAGATTTAATACCATGTTTACCTATACTAACAATTGTTCATTTACGAGTAGTTGTTATTTTTTGTACGTTTAAAGTAGATGATTTGACTATGATTATTATTTATGTGAAGAAGGAGTTAATAAAGGAGTTTATATATACTGCGGTTAGGACGATATTCGGGACAGACACTGCTGGATAGTACCAAGGAAGGATTAAATTCAAGTATATAAAAGTGAAGAGTGAGAAGTAAAATCTGTGAAACAATATAATTGGACGTGGCCCTTATACTATGATGAAGGAATTTATATTATAACTAGCTGTTGCCTGTGATTCTTTATGACTACAATCATAAGCCATATAAATGTATTTTTACAGTCTACGTGGACGCAGTCACGGGAAACAACTATCCATAATAAAGTAATGTACCTGAGTAAGTAAGTGTAAAAACCTTTTAGCCTTCATTACAAGGCCTTTTTTCCTATATAACGGGCGATACAGCTGGGAACAGCTAATTATTGCATAAGAACCTTCTCCCCGCACGAATAAAACGTCAATATTTTGAAGACGACTATTTTTATTTTAATTAAACATAAATAAGAACCATTTCAATTAGCATAGCTTTTGATAAAAAAAAACCACATTCAAATCCGTCCACGCGTTTGGCCGCAAATAGCTAATTATTGCATATGAACGTCTCCCCCGCACGAATAAAACGTCAATATCTTGAAGACGACTATTTTTATTTCATTCAAACATGGATAAGAACCATCTCGACGAGCATAGCTTTCGATTAAAAAAACCCGCATTCAAATCCGTCCACGCGTTTAGCCGGAAATTTGCCACAGACAGTTACACAGATACACAGATACACAGATACATAGATCGACAGGCCAAACTTATAACACCACTCTTTTTATAAACTTATAACATACAGACATACAGACATACAGATATACAGACGAACAGACAAAATGAAAAACCATTATTTTGCGTTCTCTTGCTCTTATAAAGGCCCTCCCTATGATGATTTTTTTATAATTTCCATGTACAGAAATCGATCAGTGACAATTTTATTATATGTATAGATTATTTCAAAAGATCTCTGTAAATTCAAGCTGTTTAATAGAATTATTCATAAAACAAAACGTTCATTATTTTTATTATAATAAAATTGAATTCAAAATGTAATAACTTTTATATATTTTTTTTTACTAATTATACTATTTTTTTTATATATACGGGCGAAGGTTTAAAAAACCCTGAAATTTCTTTAATGGCGTCTCTTATGTGCTAAGGAAACTGGGTTACGGTCGCTCTAAAGTTTAAACGAGGCCGTGACTCAAATGCTTGAATGCTTTGATGTGATGAGTCAAATCACGTTTGAATTAATTTTTTGAACATTCCATTCAGTTATCATGTCTGTCTCCGAAATATACTAATTATATTAAAATATTATTATTTATTAAAAAAAAAATATATTTTCAAATTATTAATTTTCTGCAGTAAAAAATACTGAAAATCGGTAATGTTGTTATTTCTTCTATCTTATCCAATTGAAAGCGAAATTATTTCCAAAGTAACATACATATTATATGCTTATCCTTAATGAATCAGTGTCTACAGGTATCTTTCCTGCAGCCTGGAAAAATGCCCATGTTATCCCATTACCTAAAAATCCTAAACCTGTCATCTATACTGACTTCAGACCTATTTCCATCCTCCCTTTTCTATCCAAGGTATTAAAAATATTAATTTTCAAACAATTAAATATTTTCCTAAATACCAACAAAATTCTTAATCCTTTACAATCTGGTTTTCGATTAGGTCATAGTACGACTACGGCTCTTGTCAAAGTAACTGATGACATTCGGTTGGGCATGGACAAAAAACAATTCACACTTTTGACATTGCTAGATTTCAGCAATGCTTTCAATTCGGTCGATTATGACATCTTATTGAGTTTTTTTCGCTATGTTAATATAACATATCTCCGTTAGTGATTGACTGGTTTCAAAGTTACCTTCGAGGTCGCCGGCAGCGATGACAGTTCGGCTTGATGACTGTATATCATCTTGGCGTGACATTCGTGCCGGAGTACCTGAAGGAGGCGTGTTGTCACCTTTACTTTTTTCTATCTTCATAAATACTATAACTCTCTCAATTACTTCTCTCTATCACATGTATGCAGACGACATCTAGATATATATCTACACAAGCCTCTCTGGAAAACCTTCCCAACGCAGTTACTGTATTGAATCGTGACCTAGAGTTAATATCTGAATGGAGTAAACGTTACAGAATAACTGATAACCCGTCCAAAAGTCAATCAATTATTATTGGTAGTTCACATTTTATTTCCAAAGCTGAATGGCCAAACTTACCACCTACTATATTTAATGGTCATATTATTTCATACAGTGAGACTGTTAAAAACCTTGGCCTTTATTTGGACAATACGTTATCCTGGACTCACAAGGTTAAGGTACTAAGTAAGAAAACTTTTGCGGCTATTAGTTCTTTAAGACGCCTTAGCTCATTTCTACCCATTCCGACCAAAATAATGCTTGCGGAAACTCTTCTTCTTCCTATACTTGATTACGCCGACGCAAGTTACCTTAACCTATCTGAAGTACAATTAAACAGACTTGAGAGGATCCAAAATATTGGCATCCGCTTCATATTTGGACTAAGAAAATATGACCATGTTTCTTTATTTCGCAAACAACTTAAGTGGCTACCTATCCGACTTCGCCGGGATCTACACACTCTTTCACTCTTGTACTATTTATTATTTAATCCTTCTAGCCCTTCCTATTTAAGAGACCTTTTTCTTTTCACGGAAACTTTACAACAACCAAATTTTACAACAACTCATTTGTCGTTAGTTCTATCCTTCTGTGGAACGACTTACCACTGAGCATCAGACAATCCCCAAATATTATTATCTTTAAAAAGTCTCTAAAACTGTTCTTTCTTAATCAGGTTAGTTAGCTTAATATTTTGTGTAGATAAGTAATATGTTATTTAATATTTATATAATATGTATGCAGTATAAATTATGAATTAATGTTTGTTTATTATAAAATTATATATATTATGTATTGATAATAATATGTACTTCGCACCATCCCTATCTTTTCACGATTTCTTATTTCTTTATTCGAATAGGGTTGTCTGGAAGAAATCGCTACTTAGCAATAAGGCCGCCTTATTGTACTTTTATAATTGTTTTTGATGTATTATTTTATTTTTTCTGTAATGTGGAGTACAATAAAAGTATTATTATTATTGTCATTTATTTCATATTAATCTTATTATTTACATTTATACATATAACATAAAAAAAAACAACATTATAAATATAAATATAAAAAACAGTATCCCGCCGACGTGGGCCTTACGACCAGTCCGTCGGTGGTTAGGGCGACAGCGAAAGAAACTTCCTCACAATGCGTGCCGTACCCAAAACTGCTGCTCTTTGCATCCGACCCTTGATCCAGTTTTTTAGTGAGAGACTCTTGAGATGATGATCGAGACTCTTCGCTATAAGACCATTGACGGAAACTACCATCGGGACAATTATTGTTGAGTCAACATCCCACATGTCGGTAATCTCGTGAGCTAAGTCCAAGTATTTTGACAGTTTGTCCTTCTCAGCTTTCACAAGATTAGCGTCACACGGGACACTGATATCAACAAGAAATGCCCGGCGCTCTAACCGATCTACCAGCACGATATCAGGTTTATTGGCTACAATAGTCCTGTCCGTTATGATAGATCGGTCCCAATAGAGCTTAGCATGACCATTTTCCAAAACTGGCTCCGGTGAGTACTTATAATATAGCACTTCAAAAGGTACCAGACCGTATTGAAGAGCAAGTTCTTGGTGGACAATCTTGGCTACTTGGTTGTGCCTGTGCAAATACTCTCCATTGGCAAGACGACAACATCCGGAAATAACATGTCTGATGGATTCCCCAGGTTGGTGGCACGCACGACATATATCAACAGTGCCATCCTTTATTATGTATTTCCGATAGTTGTTCGTCTTGACAACTTCGTCAGCAATTGCACAAGCAAAACCTTCGGTTTCTCCAAAGAGATCACCGAATCGTAGCCAAGCCACGGACGCCAGAAGGTCTACATCAGGCCCATAGAGTGCCTGGTGGAACCATCTATGAAGCTCCTTACTCTTCCATATATTTATACGGTCGTCAGTGCTAAGTACTACCGGTTTATGCCAGTTGTCTTTGGCTAAGGAGAGCGGTGTGAGGCCTTTATCTACTGCAACAATGTCCCGATGCATTCCACACTCAGCATGAAGGAAATATTCTCTAAGATTGCATACCTCACGGTTGTGTAAGTTTTTGGCATTAAGGAAGCCGCGACCCCCATACTTCCGTGGAATATACAATCTCATCACTGATAAGCGCGGATGATGCATGCGATACATTGTCAATAGTTTTCGGGCCTTTCGGTCCAGGGCATCTAATTCGGTCCGAGTCCACCTTAATATGCCGAAAGTATACATCAGCAGGGGCATTACCCAACTGTTGAATGCACGCACTTTGTTACCTCCTGACAAAAGACTTTTTAGGACTTTTGTCAAGCGGTTAAAGAAGCGTTCCTTCACTAGCTGTTTAATGTCCCCACTTAGTATGCCTAAGCATTCCGACATACCAAGGTATTTGTAGGATTCGGTTTCAGAGAGGGATCTGAGGGACATTGTCTCCGAGAGTTGTAAATATTCGCTATTTACAACTCGGCCATTCTGCACATGTGCAACCGCGCATTTATCTACACCAAACTCCATCCTAATGTCATTACTAAACGTTTGCGTAACGCTTAGTAATGATACCAGATCTGCTTTATTTGGTGCAAATAATTTGAGATCGTCCATGTACAAAAGATGTGAAATGATCTCACCCCCTCTGCGAAAGCGAAATCCCAGTTTTGAATCCCTAAGCAACGTGCTTAAGGGGTTCAAAGCCAGGCAAAACCACAAAGGACTCAAGCTATCACCCTGGAAAATACCTCGCTCAATCCTTACAGGTTCGGAAGTAAGAAGACTTCCTCCGCCCCCTGGAAGACAAAGGACCGTTGTCCATTGCCTCATACATGAATCAAGAAAAGCGCACAGATCTGTGTCAATCTTATACACTTCTAGTACTTTTCTCAACCATGTATGAGGCACCGAATCATAGGCCTTTTTATAATCAATCCAGGCGGCGGAGAGACCCTTCTTACCTCGGCGAACCTTTTCATTAATGGCCATGTCAATAAGGAGGAGCTCCTTAGTACTACGAGACCCAATCTTACATCCATTTTGAGCGGGATCTAAAATGCTGTTTGCATACAAATGTGTGTTTAATTTTGAAGTCAAAATGGATGTAAGAAGCTTATAAATTGTTGGTAAGCACGTGATAGGTCGAAAGTTCTTTGGATTCGTGATACTACCAGACTTGTGGAGCAGAAAGGTGATTCCTGTTGACATAAAAGATGGTAGGGATCCGGACACGATGGCTTCCTGGAATTGCCCAGCCAAACGTTCGTGTGAAGACCGCAGCCATTTGAGCCAAAAGTTATGTAATCCGTCCGGCCCAGGACTTTTCCAGTTATGGGTCGAACGGATCGCATCCCTGACATTGTCTGGGCTTATAAATATAGCCTCCATTGGCTGCAGGTGTTCACACGCGCGCTCAACAACACGCATCCAGCCACCATCGTTGTGATTAATAGGCACCGACCAAATATTTTTCCAAAATGTGAACATTTCTTCCATATTTGGTAACTGCCCATCAATCACATTCGTAGCAGATTCCTCCCAACTTCTATAAACCTTTCTTTGGTCACTTTGGAATATGCGATTCTGTTTATATCTATTTACACGTTGTTTATAACGACGGATACGATTTGCCCACGCACAAACTTTCTGCTTCAGGTAGTCTATACGTTCTGTTACATAGGCCATGTAATCCTGAGGTCTAATGCCAGTACCGGCAAAGGCCTGTGTAACATAACGCATTAATCTCGGCCGGATGTTTCACGATCTGAAGCAGATTAACTTACCAATAATGACCCTAGCTGCGCTGATACGCCGTTCAATCCTCATCTGCCATGCGGGTGTATCCTCAGTGGACCGCACCACACTATCAGGCTCAGGAAATCTGACACGGGCGGAGCGGCACGCTGCAACAGCTGCACAATAAAGAATTGAATGGGTATCAGTGAGACTATTGCTAGAACGAAGATAAGAGTCTAGCATGCAATCTAGAGCCATTACAAGCGACATATTACGTCTCTGCGTGGGAAAACGGGGCAACCGTGGTCTGTCGCGGGCTGGTATGTCTTTAAATTCCAAAATCGCATCCTCCAAAGTCCTCCTTAATTGCTCATTATCTTGGGTACTTACGGTTGTAATCTCTACGCCCCCCACATCAGCATCTGCAACCACTAACCCTGCCACCGAAGGAGCGGACGATAACTGGGCTCGCGAATGGATGCTTTCGGTGGTGGATGCAGAGACTGTCACCTCGGAGCGAAGCCGGTCAAGTGCGGAGTCATCCAACGCACGATTACGTTGAATAAACCGCACCTGATCCGATAGTCGTTGGGCCGAAACGGTCAACTCTGGTTCAAGGATCTGAAACAAAGACAGCAAACGGGTTCGCCACGCAGTGAGGTTAGTGCCACCCTCTGTCGCCCTATAGTACGCTCGCATGACATTTTCGTTCATATTTTGCGTCCATTTCATGCGGCGCACTGCACCACCGACGGTGGGGGCCGAACGTGGAGGGGATGCCCCAGTAGGCCCCAAGCGCGGCAGCGGTGGCCTCCCTTGGCGCGGCGCTGGATTCGGAAGCTCGTCGTCACTGCTCGACACGACATCCTCCTCTGATGACGTGGAGCTGTTCGGTGCGCCGGGCTGCGGTGGTTGGCGTGCGTTGACGTTTTTACTCCTGGTGATCATCGGATCTTCGAGTGCCAATTGTCACAGTTCTCTTATTAGTTACATATTTTTGGTTATTAGTTTTGGTATCAGTTTTGTTTGGTTTGGTTTTTCCTTTTATTTTTCATATTGCATTACTGAATTAATTAATTTCAATATTGTAAAACTTGATTTTTGTTATTAAATATTTTTACCAAAAATTGACATTTAAAAACGTGACAACTCGTGGCAGTTAACAAAATATACAAATATCATATATATTATATATATATACATAAATATTATAATATGTATATCATATTATATATATATATACATATTATATATATATATATATATATATATATATATATATATATATATATATATATATATATATATATATATAATATGATATACAAGTGTTATACTTTTATAATAATTGTATAATAGTTACACACATATCAGAAAAAATACATTTAAAACTTTGTACATTATGTTATTTTCTATTATTTAATATATGATATCGAGTAAGATGTTCAAATAGTATAATTATAGTTTTGTGAATGAGCTAGAGATGGCTATTGGAAATCCTAAAGAATTATAGTGTTACAAAAATCTAAAAACGGTTATTTCTTACCAGTTATAAAATTGAAAAAAAAAACTTAACCAATTTTAATAACAAAAAAATAAACTGCACTTTTACACCCTTATCACATTTTTAATACAGTTATTCATTTTATTAATGTAGTGGGTAAATATGTCAAATATGATACTTGAGATAGTTTAGCTGTTTGGCTAAATTTGGATATAATCCAATTTATCCCGGAACTCTGCCAAATTATCATTTGGTCCTAGGGATGTGATTATGTACTTTAATATAAGCTAAATGATTTGTATATGATAAAATAATGTTCATATATTCTAATTAATAATGACAAGTACACTCTAGCAAATGATTAAATAAAATATATATATATATTATTTTTAACCGACTTCAAAAAAGGAGGTTTTCAATTCGACATTTGGAAACGTTTTAGCCTCAAACTTAACATTGAGTGAACATAAACGTTAAATCAAAATTTTTTTTTATGTAACAACAAGATATGATACACTGCTTATCATCGTGCAGTATCAAACCTCAATTCCGGACATCATGTTCAGGTAAAAAGCTGTACGTCAAACTTTTTTGCACATTCATATTATATATTCATAATCTATGTGGTTTGGATGGACTTTCTCTAATCGTTATCGAAATATAAGTTAACTGCGGAACCAACTAGTTCATTTCAATACGCCTTTATGAAAAGCGTAGTCTTAGATACTTGGCTTACAACAGGTCTATTGTGATTACCACCTATCTGTCCAAAATAAGAGAAAGTCTAGTATTTTTAACCGTCAGCTTAATGAATGTCTTAAATAAAGTTATTAATATGGTCATCCTTTTGTGATCTCCTCATAGGAGGATGGGAACTACCCGTACCCATTAAATAAATATAAGGCCTAGGGTCTGGCCGTGTGGATATATTATTGAGAAAATGAAGAGCATGCAAGTGTAGGTCAAAAAGAAAACTATTAGAGAAGTCCACATAGAATTGACCATTTCATTTTTTTTATAAATATAGAATTAAAAATAAACCAGGGTGGGAATTCAAAACCGCGACGACTGGGAAACCGACTTGTCGCTGTATCTATTGAGCTACCGTATCACTACCTGTCTCAGTAAATTAAGCTATTCATTCTTAATTCTTAGTGTTATTCTGTTATATTCATTTTATATTTCAAAAAAATAAAATAGTAAGTTTAAAATAGCATACATATTTATAGATGTTTTCAAACATAAATTTCGGTTGTGACATATTTTCAATGTTTATCTGTTCTGCAAAATTACAAACTTTGGTTAGGAATTTCGAAAGAAGCCTAATAGATGTCAACGAGACGGTTTCTTAGAGGTCGCGGGATCGAATCCCTTATCGTTCTTGTTTCCATTTTATATTTATTTAAAAATTATAAATAAGCTTTACATGGCTATACATTTTTATATATATTTTCAAACATTGACCACCTCATCTTACAATATAATGATAGGTAACGCAACAACATATAAATTGTTATACATATAAAAATATTATTTATATTAGATATATGGGAAATTTACTTGTACTGTTTATATTTAGTTTGTACTGTAATTTTTTTTAAATTAAAGTGACAAATACAGTTATAAAGTTTAATTTACGAATAAATAGTAATTAGAAACAACTTTCTAATGAAAGCACACTCCATTTCCTAACTAAACCGCTGTTCAAATAGTTGTGGCATCTTGTGTTTATTCTTAGGAAGTTGGAAATGAAAATGAACTTCACTACAATTTAATTATGCCCTTGTCACTTTTGAAATAATTAAAAAACATTCCTTTATAAATTATTAACTAGTTTAATAACAATGGCATAGAATTAAATATGCAGTCATTAGGTACGATATAATATATTATTTAATATTATTTAATATATTACTTTAGTAAAATATATTATTTAATATATTACTTTAGTAAAATATATTATTTATTATTATTTAATATATTACTTTAGTAAAGTTGATAGTAGTATAAAAGTTTATTAAGTGCTTAGGAAAGCTTTACAAACATATTTGTAATAAGTATTAGTGTTATTAGCAGTTTTCGTTAGTAAAATGTTTATTTTTTATTATTTATTTATAAATAGACCATTTAAACCAAGTATTGCTACAGAATCAAATCAATCAAGACAAGTGGTGAACTAATTTTTATATGTAAAAGTAATCAATAATACTATTGTCAAAAAGAAAAAATCTGGGAAAAGAAATGATTTTATTTCACATTAAATATTATTATGAACAAATAATGTTGTTGTTCTTTCAATTGTCAGAGTTATTTCATATAGAAAATAAATTAATATTATTTGAGAAAATCCACACCACAAGGCAGATTCCAAATTAATTTAGAAAGCGCTTTTGCATAAATGGCCTGGCTTAGTTCTTCTATACAACATAATGTTAGCTTAATTTTAACGCAATATGGTAAAGTGGGTTGTCGTTTTACATTGTACTATGGAATGAATAATTTTATTCCCATTTTTTACAATAATAGATTCTCATCCATCTAAGCCGTTTACTCTAAACAAAAAATGCAGGTTTTTAAGGGCTAATACATATTTTCGGTAGCTTGTAACAAGTTGATGAGTTTAATGGTTGGACATATTTTGCCCTTTTTAATGGAATTAGTAAGTTTTGTTCTGGAAAAAAATGATATTATTGTTTAAGAAAAGTCTTTTAAGTATGCCTTAACAAAAAAATTACATACAATTTTAATAAAAATCCTTTTTACTTAATTTTACACTGTTGCAAGCAAAACTTTTCGCAATAGAAGTTAAAAAGGAGGTCATGAACAAGTAGTATCCTATCTATTCCTTAATTAAAGCTATATGTTGTCTTTACATATTAAGGTGTCTTTATATTCTCTGCGTCTGGAGGTATTAATAACATAAAAATAAAGGTCTACCATTAATAATAGACAACCAGGGAAGCTAAAGCAAACTAAATCATTATGAAAAATATATTTTTTTTATAAGCCCATATTTTTTCCAAGTAATTATTTATTGTGTAAAAAGTTATAGGGTATGAACAATGTTGTTTAAATACCCTATAATATATAATAAAGTTAGATTTTTAACAAAATATTCAGTTATAAATGACATATCAAGTTCAAAATATTAAATAATTGTTATTTTAGAGGAAGCAACAAAAGATAAACAAATAAATTAGAAATATACAATAACAATAACAGAAATACGTAAGTTGATTAACATAAATTGCTACGATATGAATTACAGACACTTAATTTTTTTTAAGAACGGTTATTACAAAGTAATTATAATATAAAATGCAGTATATAAAGTAACGTTCTTTTCAAAGATGAGACAAGAGCAAACAGAAGATTTTTATTACAATACTAGCTGTGCTTACGACTTCGTTCGCGTAGATTTCGATTTTGATAAAACGTACCCATTGTACATACCAATGTATGTAAAAACTATAAACCTTCAAAGTTTTATCAAACTCAATTAAGTAATTTTTGCATATCTATAGGAGTATTTCTTGTTTATTTATATGTATTTTGTATATTTAATCGCTGGTAAGTGACAACGGTACGAAAAGAAGAGATTATTAACTTCTTTATTTGTTACCAGATTGTTAAAAAAAAATGTTAAGTGAAGACCATTACAACATATTCCCGAAAACAGCATCCAAATCGTTTAATATGTTTCTGAGATTAGCGTGCACGTTTGTGCATGCTAATATGTCTGTATGTTTATACAGACATAAACAGACGAAGAGACAAACTGAAAAACCATTGTTTTGGGTTCACTTGATCTTATAATATATAAATAATTTGGAAGGTATATTGTAATAGATTTCCCTAACTAAGATGACCCCACAATGATACATACGTTATTTCTTTTAAACTGTTTATTATCACTTACATTTTATTACACAAATTTGTTTTTATTGTTATTACCATTATTTTTAGTTATACTGCATTGCTAATATTACATAGATGTTATTAATCAATGAAGCTTCTTTACAAGCTTTGTATATTACACTACATTTGTTTTATAGTCAATTCAACAACTTACATATTTTGTTGTAGTCACAACCAACCTTCCATATGTACAAAAGCTCACAACTGATTTAATATACAAGACATCCAGTGAATTTTATCAGTAAAGGCATAAAAAGTTTTGGTTTATATTGTAGCAACCTTTTTTAAAGAAATTTCAGGTCAAGCAAGCTCACCATTCTCATTTCTCTTGTGTTAAGAGTATTCATAAATATTTTTGGTAATGCAACAACCACTCTTATATTCTGAAATAATTTCATTTTAATGAGTATATTATTTCGTAACCCTTAAAATATTTTACATTGGTGAGTTAGCTACTACTAAACTTTACTACTAAAAATAATCAATCAAGTTTCCATCTCGGTAGAGATAGTGTTCGTTAATGGATAATTTTGAAGGTTAATGTGAGCCCGTCTCTATAACACGATGTGGGTAATAATTGTTTTTTATTATTGCCGTTCTACGCCGCCGAGAGTCCCACATAGCCTCCCCCGCCATTACCTTAATGATTAGGGGTAGAGAATATTTTGCCTACGTAAATAAAAAACTACCTATAGATTATTTTGGATTCAGATCTAGTTTGGATTAGTCAATTAACCAAGTGTAATAATATAATTATTTATTAATAAGTATAACAATAATTTGCAATAGATTTTTTAAAATAATAGACTTCATTATTATTTACGAAATATTTTTTTATTTGTTTAATAATAATTATGATTTCCCAGAGGTTGCAGGTCCTGAATCCCTGCCCATATTGGTAAATTTTTTATTCTATATTTTTATGAATTTAAATAACCTTATCATGGTTATACATGTTGATAGATATATTCAAACATGATTTTTTATTTTTTTTTATCATATTTTTTTTTCAACATATTCAAAATTTTCTAAAGATACTATATATTTTTTTTGGCTTTTTAAAGTTATGCTACTGGTGTCTATATTGTACTAAATTAACTGAAATAAGAAAGCTCAACATCCTGAAGACAACAAGATTCTATTTATACCAAACATAGCTAAGAACTTTCCCGGCGGACAAAGCTTTCGTTAAAAAAAAACTAAAATCAAATGCGATCATTCCTTTGGCTGCTATGATGTCATAGATAGAAGCACAGATACACAGATATCAACATTAAACTTATAACACCCCTCGTTTTTGGGTCGGGGTTAAAAATAAAACTAATTTTGTTATTACTAGCATAACTAGAAACAAATGGTTGGGAAGGTGTTCATTTATTAAAAAAATGTGACTACACCTTACTTTCTCCAGAAAAACTCAATAACATAGAACGACTATGACATTACAATTTATTTATCTAACAACGCTTGTTGCTTGATTGTTGCGGGATTGCAACACATTGTGGGGAGCGTGGAAACGGACGATGGCTGGGGGCGATCGCGTCACTCCAGATTCACACTTCGAATCGAGCACATAGTATAGTTTAAACTTAAGAATTTTATTATAATATTTTAATTTTAATAAATTAGTTGCAAAGATTTTTGGTTTCTTTAAGTCCTTCGGCTGCTGCTCGCATAATTGGCGCAGTCGGTAAGATCTAGAGTCAGTGCGCGGCGGTCTAATTGCTCTAAAAATCGGCTAGACTCCGATAGTCGCTGGCAGGCTCCTTAGCCTTCATCTGGATCCGAATCTACGTGGGCGCAACACCGGGGACGAGTATCCGACCATTGATACGCGGAGGAAACCAGAATGCAAATGTAAGTACGCAAAACTTTCTTTTTGTGTTGCTTCCTTCCTAGTTCTTATCCTTAATCGTTCAAAATTTTTCATCCCCCAATTAAGGGTGCTAGCGAGACTGCATCGCGCCAGTCTCGCGGTGATAGAGAGTTAGATAGTAATAGGCAGATAGAAATAATAGATTTAAATTCACCATTTAATACTGAAATAAAAATGCCTTACGACCCAGACGTAATTTATAAGGCCTTACGCCCAGTTCCGGATTTCAACGGAAATTCGAATATATAAACTAGATTTATTAAAATATGTGACCAAATTGTTACAACTTATATAAGTAACGAGCCCGGTAGTGAGTTACCTAACTTATGCTTGTTGAATGGTATATTAAACAAGATAACGGGGCCCGCCGCTACAATTATCAACTCTAATGGCATCCCTGATAATTGGTTAGGAATTCGCGATTCCCTCATAAATAATTTCGCTGACCAGAGGGACGAAACTGCATTGTATAACGATCTTTCTCTAGCTACACAAGGCCATAAAACACCACAGGAATTTTATGAACATTGTCAGTCATTATTCAGCACAATAATGACTTACGTGTCTTTGCATGAAACTATTCCTACAACTATAGAGTCTAAACGCATGCTTTATAAAAAACTTACTAAACAAGCCTTTGTGCGCGGTTTGCAAGAGCCTCTTGGCTCACGAATTAGATGTATGAGACCATCCACTGTAGAGCAGGCATTGGAATTTGTACAGGAAGAACTTAATATATTATATTTACAGCAGCGCAATAATGATGTGCATAAAACTCAGCCACTTGTAAAAGGCCATACTTCAATTTAAATGCCTCCTCCAACCAAGCAGGCTTTCCAGCCTTCACCACATATGTTGTTACCACCTGTTACTCAAAGACCGTTATTTGTGCCACCCCAGGCGTCTCAACCATTTAAATTTGTTCAACCGCAGAACCAACCTAGATATAATACGGGACCTCAAAATACTAACCCATATCGTATGCCTACACGCACACAGCAAATGTTCGCTGCGCAACCACCGAATTATAATTCGCGAAGTAACGTTTTTCGCATGACACCTCGAAATCATCCACAAAATTTTAACCCTAAGCCAATGAGTGGAGTACAACATTTCACCCCTAGAGCTTTACCCCCGACGGGACTAACTGGACATGACTGGACAAAACACGGCAACCCATCACCTACTAGTTATTTTAGAAGCCGCGAGATGAATTTTAATGAGTGTGTCGACGACGGCTACGGTAGCTACGTAGATTATTGCTACGACCCCGACCTTAGTTACTATCCTGACTACTATGAGTGCCCGACTTATGTAAACGCACCCGACTATGGCTGTTATATTGACCCCGAGAGTTACACTACTGAAACAGCTGAGGTACATGACTTTAATGAATTAGCCACTGAACCACAGCCTTCCACTAGCCATAAGGAAAATTTTCAGAAGGCTTCAGCGTCAGAAAGGCCAAAATAGAAGTAAACTTACAGATTCAAAGGCAACTGCCATTTATTCAGACTTCAAATCCGCCTTTGAAACTTCTTATAGACACTGGTGCGAACCAATCTTTCTTAAGCCCGGATGCTGTAGAATATTATTATCCACATGTGAAATTAGATTATGATCCGTTTGAAGTCACGAACGTTCATGCAGTAAGCCAAAATGAGTATTCGATCACGGTACCATGTTTTAGCGAAGACAACGACAGCGAACCTATAAAATTTTTTGTATATAAATTTCACCACCATTTTGACGGACTAATTGGCCTCGATTTACTAACCAAATGGGAGGCAAAAATCGATCTCAAGAAGTTGCGGTTAAACACCAAATTCGCCGTTAACCCTATCTTATTATACAACTCGCGAAATGTCAACTTTTATGAAGATAATATCCCGGGAAAAACCACTAAAATAGCCAGGATACCTATTAATGCGGTGGACGGTGACGCTTACATTCCTGAACAAATACTGTGTAACTGTATTATTCATGAATGCGTTACTAGCGTAGTTCAGAATAGAGGATATTTAGAGATCGAAAATCCGAACGAAAACGACGTGGTTTTCTCGTTAGACCGTCCTGCTCACGCGGATCTATTTAATATTGAGTACACGCGAACGGAAGGGTCGTCAGCGCGAGTAAAAAATGTCGTGTCGCGACTACGTACGGAACATCTTAACGAAGAGGAAAAAGCTAACTTAATGACTCTTTGTTCGAAGTACGTTGACGTTTTTTATCTTGACGGTGAAGATTTAACTTTTACCAACCAGGTAAAGCATCGTATTCGAACAACCGACGAAGTCCCGGTTTACACAAAAAGCTATCGCTACCCTTTTGTTCATAGACAGGAGGTTAGCGAACAAATTGATAATATGCTGACCCAAGGCATTATACGCCCATCCGAATCCGCATGGAGCTCACCTATCTGGATTTTTCCCAAAAAAACGGATGCTTCGGGTAAGAAAAAGTGGCGTCTAGTGGTTGACTTTCGCAAGTTAAATGAAAAAACCATAGACGATAAATACCCTATCCCGAACATAACGGATAAATTAGGAACATGTCAATATTTCACCACCCTGGACCTGGCCAGTGGATTCCATCAGGTTGGAATGGACCCCATCGACATTTCGAAGACAGCATTCACAGTAGAACATGGCCACTTTGAGTTCCTCAGAATGCCAATGGGACTGAAAAATTCACCATCAACGTTCCAAAGAGTGATGGATAATGTCCTCAGGGGACTTCAGAACCGGATCTGTCTGGTTTACCTTGATGATATTATTGTATACAGTACCTCCTTGCAGGAACACATGACCAATCTAGAAATGGTGTTCCAAAGGCTCAGACAATCCAATTTTAAAATACAAATGGACAAATCCGAATTTTTAAAGTTGGAAACGGTTTATTTGGGTCATATTATTAGCAGTGAAGGAGTGAAGCCTAACCCGGATAAGATAGCAGCAATCGAGAAGTATCCGATCCCTAAAACGCCTAAAGAAATAAAACAATTCGTAGGCCTACTCGGATATTATCGGAAATTCATACCGGATTTCGCACGAATCACTAAACCGTTAACCCAATGTCTCAAGAAGGGCAAAAAGATAACTTTTGACCCTGATTACGTCAAAAGTTTTGAGATGTGCAAAACTCTGTTAATAAATGATCCGATTCTCAAGTATCCAGACTTTGATAAAGAGTTTCTCCTTACCACCGACGCATCCAACGTAGCTATAGGCGCTATTCTATCTCAGAGACCTGTTGGCTCCGATAAGCCCATTTCCTATGCTTCCCGTACGCTTAATGATAGTGAACTTAATTATAGCACGATCGAGAAAGAGCTTCTCGCGATAGTTTGGGCCACAAAGTATTTTAGACCGTATCTTTTCGGACGGAAGTTTAAAATACTTACCGACCACAAACCGTTGCAGTGGATTATGAGCTTGAAGGAACCCAATTCACGACTCTCCCGATGGCGCTTAAAACTCAGTGAATACAACTTCACTGTCATGTATAAAAAAGGCAGGGCAAATACGAACGCGGACGCTCTATCCCGCATAGAGATACATAATGAGGAAACTAACTCCCTCATAGTGAATAGCTCGGAACAGTCAGAATTAGGCAGCGGTTCTACAACTGTGACGGTACACACCAGTCAACGGTCAGTACTAAACAGCGGTTCTACAACTGTAACGGCACACACTAGTCAGGAAAACCCTATACTGGAAGTTCCCATAAGCGATGAGCCGCTAAATAAATTTCACCGACAGTTAGTTTTTTCAATAGTTAATATTGTCAAAAGAAGACCGGCAGTATCTAAGCCGTTTGACACCCATACACGCGTTTCCATTCAAATTACAGAGTCTAATTTAGAACAGGACGTCATTAACGCGATTAAAGAATTTGTTACCCCGAAGATTAAAACTGGAATTTTGATCAATCCCCCTCTAGGCATATACTCGATAATACCCGTAATACAAAACCACTTTAAAAGTTCCGCCATGAATCTCATTCTTACAAAACGCGAACTTGAAAACGTAAAACCTTATTTGAGACAACAGGAAATTATAAGGCACTATCACGACGGTAAGACCAAATCATAGGGGAATTAACGAATGCTACCTTTCTCTTTCTAGAAAATATTATTGGCCAAGAATGAACGAACAAATTACTAAATTTATTAACGAGTGTACTGTATGCGGACAAGGGAAATACGATCATCACCCCATACAACAACGGTTTAATGTCGTACCACCTCCTAGTAAACCAATGGAAATAATTCATATGGATTTACTTACAGTAGACAGCGAGAAATACGTAACGATTGTCGACGCATTCTCAAAGTATGGACAGGCCTACCACCTTCGCGACGGCACTGCCATCAGTGTCTTACAAGCTTTGTTAAAATATTGTACACACCATGGATTACCTTTAACTATCGTTACTGATAACGGCCCGGAATTCAGTAACCAGTTATTCTTAGAGTTTTTACGTATACACAGTGTTAACCACCACAAAGTTCTTCCCCATTCACCCAACGATAACGGCATGATAGAACGATTTCATTCGATTATCCTTGAACACCTACGTCTTCTAAAAATACAACGCAAATATGAACCGGTAGCAAATTTAATGCCATATGCACTTATCGCCTACAATAGCTCAGTTCATAGCTTTACCAGGTGCAGACCGTTCGACATTATTACAGGTCATTTCGACCCGAGAGATCCAGTTAGTATAGATTTATCACAGCACTTATTACAGCAATATACTGAAAATCACAGAGACCAAATGAAACTAGTTTATGAAATCATTAATGAGTCAGCTTTGCACAACCCTACCGTTTTAATAGAAAATAGAAACAAAATCGGGAATCGGAAGTACAATATGAACCTCGACAACAAATTTTTGTTAAGAACCCGCTCGCTAGCCGCCAGAAGCTAGCGCCGAGATACACAAAGGACACCGTTCTTGCCAATCTACCTATTCATATATATACCTCACGCAAAGCTCGGCTAAAGCGGGTACCTAATAGCAATAAATTGTTTCAGAATACTGGCGATGATGCTGGTGCATCTTGTTCACGCACAAGAGATAAGACTCGACAGTCTTAGCGACGTTCCGGGACTCCTGCCCTATAAACTAGGACAGACTCGTCTTATTACCCACTATCACAGCTTCTTGCAGTATATTCAAATAGACGATATAGAAGATAAAGCTATCGCGGTTAGAAATCAATTATCAGAATTTAAAGATAGGCTTCAAAATGATACTTTTGCTTTATACGAGCTTCAAATTGATTATTTGTCCCATAAAATTGATAACGTTGTTAAACATTTGAAAGCTTTAGAACCTAGCCGTGTAAAAAGGGGCCTAATCAATGGATTAGGATCTATAGTAAAAAGTATAACTGGCAACTTGGATTATCAGGATGCAATTAAATTTGATAACGCAATTAAAAATTTAAATAGTAATCAAGAGAAAATTATAACCGAATTCAACTCTCATATAAGCCTTAGCAAAGATTGGATGACGCAACATAATGACGTCATTGACCAGCTAGTTAGGAATCAGCAATCAATTAATTCCACGTTGGGACTTTTACTTGACAATAATGCGTATGAAATTAACAGCCTTGTAAAATACGCTCAATTCGCTCAACTTTTAACTATTATAACTGAAAATGTGGACGATTTATTAGAAGAAATAATTAGAATAGAGAATATTTTAGCCCTAGTGCGCGCCTTAAGCACACACCATTCCATGGTAGATATTGATACGTTAGGTAAGATGATCGGTAGACTTCGAATAATATACGGAGATAATAGATTGTTAACTTTAGATTTACGTGACTATTACAGTATAATAAAACCTGGGTCTTACTTCATAAAGAAACTGCTAGTTATAGTTTTTAAAATTCCTATAGTTAGTATAGAAGTTTTCGACCTTTATAAACTCTCTATAGCCCCAAATAGTTATAACCAAATCCTTATTCCACCCTACCCATTCCTTGTAACCAACAAGGAAGCCTATGCGTACATGGAGGCTGAATGCCCGAAGATAGACAAGCAGTACCTCTGCGAAGAAGATACTTTCGCACGCGTCAAGAATCAGCATGATTGCGCTCGGGAACTCACAATCAACCACGTCCTAGGAGAAGCCTGTAACCTGAGCACTGTAGTACTGAAGACTGAAGCCATGGAGCAATTGGATGACAAGAATTACGTCATGTCATTCCCCCATCTTACAAAAATTCATTTCCAATGCGGGAGAGAAGAATTCAAGCAACTTCAAGGAAGCTACCTAGTCACGGTACCCCTAAACTGTACCTTGATAACATCGAAATTTACAGTAGTTAACGAAGATAATGAAGTACACGGCCAGCCTGTAATAATAATTGGCACCTCATATAACTTTGAACAGAAGTATACGTCGCCGCACAAACTGACGCTACAGTCTATCGACTTAAGAAAACTACACAGTACTTACAATCAAGTCATGATGGAGCGAGGCACAGAACGAGATACGACAGCGGACGACGCACTTTATCACACCACTGTCCCCTTGTATGTGGTACTATGCGGTGCGGTAGCACTTGCTCTTGCATTAATATGGCGACGATTCTATCTTTGCCCACGCAACCGCAACATACCTCAGCGCCGAGATGACCAGACTACAGAACCAGAAATTTCTGAAGATTTTCCAGCAACATTTTCACTAAAAGTTGGAAAATAGTTGCTGAACTGCGGGTGGAGAAATTACATATTGCATAATTACGACAATTGACATTCTACGAAAACTGAACAATGGTGGTCTTTCGACATGAGGCAACTGCATCAACCATGTAGACCGCTGAGGTAGCTGGAAGCGAGCCACCCAGTCCGTGGGATTGCAACACATTGTTGGAAGCGCGGGATTGCAACACATTGTGGGGAGCGTGGAAACGGACGATGGCTGGGGGCGATCGCGTCACTCCAGATTCACACTTCGAATCGAGCACATAGTATAGTTTAAACTTAAGAATTTTATTATAATATTTTAATTTTAATAAATTAGTTGCAAAGATTTTTGGTTTCTTTAAGTCCTTCGGCTGCTGCTCGCATAATTCTCTGACTAACTTTTATTTATATTTAATAAATAAGCTATGACATAGTTCTTTATAAACATAAGTATTATATTCAACTTAATAATTAGGTATATATTATTTTTATACCACTGTAACTAATTATACGATACATGCATCTCCAAAACTATCATACAAACAGCTTTTAAAACATAAACTCGAATAATTCTAATTGTCAATTTCAATAACAGTCATATAGTAACATGGTGTGAGTTCTTATACTTTACCCATAGATCGACTTAGACCCGCTGATCAACTTTTTAACAATTACATTTTTATTTACATCATAATTACTAATATTTTTACGAATAGTTTTTCTAAAGCAGATAGGACATGAATATAAACGTATCACTCCAGTTTTAATTTATTGAAATATATATTTACCAAGAAGATTGCTACATTAATATTTTTTCTTTTCATTAAATTTGGTCGTTTTAATCAGATTACTAAAAAAATCTAATAAGAGAATCATGAAAGTATAAATATGAATATAATATCATGTAATACCGACGTCTTGCATTTTGCATTTTATATTATGTATGCTGAACTACATAAACCTCACAAAGTAAAGATATCTATGTAGTATATTTCAGCATTATACATTATTTATTTTCAGAAGAGGTAGACTTAGAAGTATGATACGACTTATTAATAAGTAGTTTAAGATGGTTATTTTCAACAAATATTAAATTAGCTTAGAAACATCAATAAATCTTTCTATTATCAATTATCATAATAAGATTATTATGATTACTGATATATATTTGTTTTATGGGTTTGAAGGATACCTATCGTATTGTCCGCAATATAACATAAAATTTATACTAAACATTAGGTTAATAAAATAATGTCTTACAAATAATAAATCGAAACATAATATTATTTGTTTTTCATAAAAAATAAAACGTTAATACGTTGTAACAGTACTTACTATTACAAATTGTATAAACATTTAAGACACTTGTCTTAAATGTTTATACAATTTATTTAAGTCACTTGTCTTAAATGTTTATATAACATTCTAAATGACTGAATAATAATTGATCATTAGTCTTCTTTAATCAAGATGTATCTTCACAGTATGTGTGTTGTGGTAAGCCTATTGGTGTGGCAAACTGATGAGATTTAAAGTCAAATCTACTATTTCTAAATTGTAACTATAATGAAAAAATGTGATGGATATATAAATGTGTTAGTTTAAATAACATTCATTTAATCAATTGATAGATAGTTTTTAGATATATTTTATGATTACAATTTTTATTGATAGAAAAGAAAAAAGATAAAAGCCAACAACGGATGACATGACATAATTTGGGGAGTTTGCTTGCAAAAACCTTGATGTAATGGCAATAGTGCTTGATTGTTATTGTAAGCCGTAAGGCAACGGTGTATTTTTGTTGTTATAAAAAATACCATCCTCAAGCAATTTGCAAACCAGATTTACTCTAAATATTAAGTATATACTGTGCTGTTGAATTTCTTGAATTTATAATAAATATATAAATATAAGTAGAAATAAACCAAAGTTGAAGAAGACAAAAGAAAATACTTGTTAGAGGTCCGCCCCGTTGGTCGAGTGGTTAGCGCAGACGCCTAACGTGTCACGGCGCAATGGGGCTCGGGTTCGATTCCCGGCGGAGACAGGCATTTATGTGATGAGCATAAATGTCTGTGTTTCTGGGTTTGGTCGTTTATTAAATATATTCTAAGTATTTATGTGTGTATTTCTATGTATTTGTATCGTTGTCTAACACCCTTAACACAAGCAAATAATTTGCTTACTTAGGGGTTAGATCAATGTGTGTAATTTGTCCTGATATTATTATTATTATTATTATTATTATAGAGGTTGTTAAACCATTGAGATTGTTAAACCATGGTTGGTTGACCATGGCATTTTAAGTCAAAACAACTTACTGATTTTATCCCTTATAGTTTTTAAATTATAGGAAAATATTTAAAATATATTGTTTAATACATTTATTTAAAATAAAACTTTTTTTTATACTGCCAAATAATCGTAAAATTCAGCGAACAGCTTTTCTCAAATGATACCACAAGCTCTTGATTACTCGTCTAGATAAAAGCCAAGATTATAAAAAAAACTAGAACGTCTCAGGGTATTCTCTTGAAATGAGAAATATTATCATTTTATAAATGTCATCTCAATGAAAATTTTAAGTTTCTCCTATTTAACTTATTACTCGTACTTTTTTAATTAGCTTTTAAAAAAGACAAAATATATATTATAGCAATTTTAGATATATTATATTAAAGCCATAAATATTTTTTAAAATAGGATTATCTTCTACTATAACATATTATATACTTATAACATATTTGGATACAAATCTATATAAATAGAATTCTAATACCACAGAGCTGATCATTGCTTGCAGACATCTAGTTCGCTTCTGCCCTTTATTGTGTTTATAATTATAGTGACAAGGATGTCACTTGCTTGCTTGCATATCACAAGGTGCTTGTCTAATAAATATTTTAATGAATATCATCGGAAAAGAAAATATTTTTTAATGAAAATCTACGGAAAGAAGGTAATTTGAAATTGAGCTACTTGAACAGGCCATAATAAAAATTAAATAGGTACTTTCGTAAGTGTGTTGGTATGATGATATGCTTATGTTATGGATTTTGTTGAATGGTGCAATGGTAATGTAGCGTTTCTCAAATATCATTTTGATCTGGTTAATAGAAACTGTATATGATAATGAGAAAAATATATAATACGTAGTAATTTTTGTATTTCCTAAGACATTTTATTTTAATAAAAACAAAATTAACTAGTTATAGCCTGGCAACACATATCTCAGTAATCAATCTGTCAAAACCAAATTTGGATAAACCAAACGTTGAGGTACTAGAAAAAGGATTAAATTTTGAACCAGCTCCTACTAAAATACCATTCGAAGATATTATTTGCAACGTTGAAAAGTGTCTTCATAAGAATTAATTTCACGAAAGAGAAATCTGAAGCAATTCGCCAGGATATTTCTTGTGTTGTGCGCCGGAGCAAATTGCCGAAGAATAACATCTCCCGTGACGTATCTTTTGCGGTAAAATAACCACGCAGCAATGAAGACCTTACCATCCTTCGTGCAGGTAAGGGGAACGCGACTGTGGAAACGAGAACGCGATGATGGATACGAGTGATCATAATAGTAAAATATCAGAAATACTCGCGGACAATAACATTTACAAAAAGGTTGAAAAAGATCTTACCGATAAAGATTTAAAACAAACCGCCGATCTAATATTGAAATACCACCACCACAACCGCAAAACCACCAAAATTGTATGGGTTACCCAAAATACATAAACAGAATGTTAAATCTAAAGTCTGCCAGATCTATACACCAACATATAATCTGGCTAGATACGTTGCTAGGATACTGACACCTCTCCGGGGATATACACAAGCTCTTGTCAAGGATTCTTACAATTTGTTAGGGATATTTAATAAGTAAAATTAAATAACAATGACATTATGGTTAGTTTCGGTGTACAATCACTATTTACCAGCCTTCCAGTGATTGACTTCATTGAAATTGCCAAGAGAAAGCTTGAGGATGACAACATGTCTGTGGAATATGCGGAATTACTGAAGCATCGCCTAACATCTGGCTACTTGATATGGAAGGATGAATTCTTCCGTTGTTGCTAATATATATATGGAGCAATTTGAGACGAGGGCCCTGTCCTCTGCACCGACTATGTCGAAGATCTTTAAACGGTACGTAGATTACACTTTCACTATACTACCTATTAATCAAACATCTGCATTTTTAGAACACTTTATTTCCATTAACAATAAAATACAATTTACAATGGAATTGCAGTCAAATAATACTTTAGCTTTCCTTAATATTCTTATCATCAAAAATTCTGACAAACACACTGTTTATAGGATACTCACACATACAGATAGGTATCTCAATAGTAAATCACTCCACCACCCTAGCCAGTTAGCTACAGTTGGAAAATCTTTGTTTCAGAGAGTACAATACATCTATGACGCCTGGAAAAATGCGTTACGCATCATCCCTGCGGCCAGGAGTGTGATGACCGAGGGGGTATGTGGGACTACCCCGCAGCATAGAAGACGCTGCCATTTATAAGGCAACCCACTAAAAAACCAACGATTGACCTGATCGCCTTAGTGGGACGCCACGGGATCGCTTTCGCACTCGCCGTAACGCCCAGGCGGAACACCCTGCAAGGGGCCTCGATCAACTTAGGGACACCCTCACCTCGTATGCCTATAATGGGCGGGAGAAGTCACCCCCCCTCTCTCCCATTCAGGCACTACAGCTGGGGAAGGAGGCTGCGGGCGTAATCCTGCCTCCTTCGACCCAGCCTACCCCGACGGAGCGGGTAAGAAGAGGCTGCCTCTCTGTCCCGCTCCGCGGCCTCCTTCGCGGCAATTACTTGCTTGCAGAAGGAGGCCATAGCGACGCAGCACCTCTCATCGTTGAGCATCGCGGAAACAACGCTCGGCAACGAGAGGTCGCTGCCAACCACGGCCGCCAGCTCAGTACGCTGGCGGTCTATTCGTCAGGAATCCTCATGGATACACACCTCCATCCAGGGGAAGATGGAAGCGGTTATGTGAGACTCTTACTCACTAAACCAGACGGTCAACACCTTTCCGTCATAATGGAGCGCCACGGGAACGTTTGCGCACACATCCTCGTTGCTCCGACGGAAGGCCGCGTGAGCGACCACCACCCCCATGGAGTGACGCGCCCGGTTGATTCAACAACCACCTGCCCATTGACACCTTGACAGCTTCGCAGAAAACACATCAAGCCACCCACAGTTGAGCGTCAACCAGCCTTACTACCATATATGAAAAGAGTTACTGACAGAATCGGCAACATCTTAAAAAAAGTTTCTATAAATACTACCTACAAACCCCAAAAAAAAAAGTAAGCCAAATGTTGAGACCGATCAAACGTAATATTCCTTTACAATATGCTGGAGTAAATAAACTTGACTGCGATTGTAACTTGTCATACATGGATTAAACAAAAGTTAAATTCGTAAATATAGTTTTATTTCAACGTAGTACTTTTCAAGAATCACACCATTTGCAATGAGTCATAAAAGCAAATAGTGTTTTAAGGTCTTACGTGCATTTTGTAAATAATACTTACGTTTAGCGGTGAGAAGTAAAATGAGGTTTTTATTTCGGTTTCATAGAGAATATAATAGTTGTAAAGCTTTCGGACGGGATCATTACTCTCTCCATAACTTCGTGGCTATATTGTTTTTGCAAAACAGATTTAATTTTATAAGTTTATTCTTTGACTATTTTGATGTACATTTTACCGTGCTTAACAAAATGTAAAATCCACGACAACACAAATTCTTGACTCATATCTTATTAATAACTAATTATTATTAAGTTACATAGCTTACTTGCTTAAAGCAGTTCAATAAATGTAATTATAATGAAAATCAAATAGAACAATCAAAGCATTTGTTTGTCGCATAATTACATTTTCTGATTCTGCAGCGACATGTTTGATTTATTGGACTATCTTCTAGTCAGCGTTTCCGCGAAGCATGAGAATGAAAATCGGGCGATTTCACGCTCTAGAACACAAAAATATAATAATACTTTGTTAAATATATAAAAAAAACATTGATTTCTAATAAAATAGTAATATATAAATTTGCATTGAGCAGTTTTTCTTGCCCAGCTCTTTAACCCAAAACTATGAAAAGATAATGATAAAATAAATTTTAAGTTCTAGACCTTAAAATTTTTGTGCTTTCAATTAATATTTTGTTTTGAGACATAAATTTTAATTGTCTTAACATCTAACAATGTACAAATAAAAATTAAGTGGCTTTTGCTATGGTCTAAGGTAAGGTAATTACTGTAGCTTTCTAAGCACATAAAAAAAGCTATTTTATAGTAACATATAAGGAAGTTATTTCGGTATTTATTTATTTTTCTGTAAGATTTATTAAAGCCGTATACGGCTCAATATAAGACCTGGAAAATAATTGCAGAAATAAGAAGTTCTATTGATGTCGTTACTTAATGTATAAGAATATGTAATTTTACAAGTTTTAGGTAATTAAATTTTTAAAGGTAATGCAAATTTTAGTTAATAACATACTGTACTTTGACTAGATCTCTAAGAAATTATAACTATTGCTTTAGTTTTATTTCGAGAAAATTTCAATGTCTTTTAAAAGTATTTGGGTAAAAAAGTTGTTATGTTAACAGTTTAAAACCAGTTACCAATTAATTAAATCATTAATAATTTGAATTAACCACAATATTCTATTTAAAATTAAATTATTTTTATAATTAAAGAATATTTAGGTGTTGAGAATATAATATATATATAGTAGATTTATTAAAATATAATATAAAAGATATGTTTTTAAAAACCATCATCTTATGTTAGAATTTTTTTAACTAATATAATCAAATAAAATATATATCATGATTGCTTAGACAAATTACTTTTATTTGTTAAAAGAATGCTGATATATTTTTCATGAGAAAACATAAGCATTGACAATTTAACGAAAAATGAGAGTACTTATCCACACTCCATTGCTTCTTTACAATCGAAGTTAATCGCGACTTTAGCCTTATTTCACCATTATCGCTGTAATTTCGTTAAGACCCTCTTTACGCACGCAGATGTTCCCTGAAGCCATTTGTGATTGTTTTGATAATAATAGAGTGGTCTCTAAATAAATAGATAATAGTAAATAAACTGTTTAGAAAATTAGTATAGAATGTATAAAATTTAAAGCAACATTTTCAAAGCGATGTAAGTAATCACACTCTTGGAACATTTCTGGCATGTAAACGTGTATTTTACTAGGTATAAAATACATTTTAGAATGTATTAAACAAGTCAACAAAATTATCTTTAAATTAAAAAGAATCTACGTCTTATAAAATATTCTAAATTTATTTTGCTACATAATTTCCTACGAAATACATAACTTTTGTTCCTATATTCATTTCAGCATTACATCGTTTCGCTGCTAGCGACGTTGAACTTTTTAGTTTTATTGTTTTTTACGTTACCTGCTGCACCAACCTTATTTATCTTTATAGAAGATAACAAATGAAGCAGCCAAGTTACAAAATAATCTTTGATAATTTGTCGACCAAAAAGTCGGTGTCCACAAAATAATAGGGATTTTTAATTCCGAGTGCAAAAAAGGATTTGGAATTTAAAATGATAGTAATTTTATATTATTTCAATTGAGTGACGTTATTTTAGCGTAAACTTAGATATTATATAATTACTAATGTCTAAGTGATCCATTTATAGGTTTAGTTCTATCATGTACCACAACTCACTAATGATATGAGCATACAAAGTCCCTGCTAATATTGTCCTGCTGTTTTTGTACAATGAGCGTGAACCTCGACCAATACATAAAATATTAGTTTTACGAAAAGGTATTGTAAATACCAATGAATAGATATTACAAAAGTTTTTCAATACAGAAAGATTAACAAAGAAAAATTGTCACGCAAGTAGTTAACAAGTCAATTTACTCGAAAAGAAATGTTTTTCTGCTTCAGGGCAAACCAGACGAGACTAATATGTTTTAATGAGCACACTTCGAATATATTAACAGTATCTGAATGGTAAACATGGTTGAATATAATATTTAGTTGAGACATATATTTTTGCGTTACATTATAGAATTCATGGTTTTATTGTATGCTGGGATTTGAAATCAATTAGAAGACTGAATTTAACACATGTTCTAGACCATTAATAATATAACATTGAGCATAATATTTACAATGGGATTTATCCCATTTATATTGAAATATCTCTTCCTTCAGGTTGATTTAGGGACCAATAAAAATTCCATACGATTCCTTCTGAGTTTGAGGCGTTAATGAATAAAAAAATAGACAATGGTGATTAGTACAAAATTGCATCTTGCTATTAAAAAATGATAGGCGTTTTCGAACATGCTCCCGGACGTTGAAAGTTGACCTTCAAGTTTCAACAAGCAGTCTCAAATAGAGGGCAAATTTTACTAAAGGAACACGAATAACTCCACCTTTGGCAACGCGTATGTCAGCTACACGGTTAATGCCATCTGAAACTCCGGGGTAAACAGCCACAATGCGCCCAAGTATACACTTCATGGGAGGAAGATTATCTTCTTTCACGACAACCAAACTGTTTAGCTTTAAGTCGAAGCTATTAGAACGCCATTTGAGTCTTTGCTGAAGTTCACTGATGTATTCTTTGGACCACCTTGCCCAGAAATGTTGACGAAGTTGTTCTAGTTTTTGATATCTATTTAAATGACTTAATGGGCTTTTTTGCAAATCAGGAACAGGAAGAGCTGTCAAGGGTTTCCCAATCAGAAAATGCCCAGGAGTAAGGGGCATCAGATCCGCTGCGTCGTTTGAAAGAGGAGTAAGCGGCCGAGAATTCAGAATTGCTTCTATTTGAGCCAAGACAGTGATCAGTTCTTCATAGGTCAGATTACAATTACCCAATACTCTGTACAAATGATAGTTTATAGATTTAATACTCGCTTCCCAAAGCCCTCCAAAATGAGAAGAATAGGGTGGACATAAATAAAACCTTATACCTTCATGAGCCAAACCTTTAGGCAATGAATTACAATTTGTTTTTAAAAATTTACGAATTTCATTGTAAGCGCCAACAAACGAAGTACCATTATCTAAATAAATATCTGAAGGTTTCCCTTGACGAGATATAAATCTCCGTAATGGAGAAATGAAACTATTGCTAATTAAATCACCTACTAGTATACTACTAGTTCAATATGAATAGCTTTGGTTGTGAAACAAACAAATATCGCAATATAAACTTTAAGAATTTTGCAACCTCTGCCTTGACGACTGGCAGATGAGATAGGGCCGGCATAATCTATTCCTACACATTCAAACGGGTTACCTGGAATCAGACGATGAGGTGGTAAATATCCCATAAGGGGGGGATATAATCTTGCCTTTTAAACGGATACACCTTACACACTTATAGTATGTGTACTTTGCTAAATTACGGCCTCCAATTGGCCAATAAGTTTCCCTTATGGATGCCAGCAACAACTGTGGGCCGGCATGCATTAGTCTTATATGCTCAGCTTTAAATAAAAGTTTTGTATAATGATGAGTGGACTGTAAAATTATCGGGTGTTTTTTATCATAGCTAAACATCGTTGAATTATCTAAACGACCACCAACACGCATTATATTGTTCGAATCTAAAAATACATTAAGTTTACTTAATTTGCTTTTTACTGGTATAGGTTCTTTCTTAATTAAACATTGATAGTCGCAAAACGATTCTGATTGACAAATTTTTATAATAAAATCTAATGCTTAGTGTAAATCATCGCTACTAAAATAGGCTGTCTTAGGAGTATATTTTTTGCATAACATAACAAATCGTAACACATAAGCTACAGAACGTTTCAGTCGTAGAACATTCGAAAAACGGCTGAAATCGATAACCATATCATTGCATGCGAAAAACACGTGCAACGAGCTTTCGAGCTTTACCTCAGGAAGGTTCGTAACATTAACAGGATTGGAAGGCCACTAAGATGCATCCTGTTTTTAGAATTGAGGACCTGACCACCACAAATCAAGACCCTGTAACTCGCTTATTTCAACACCACGGGTAATATGATCAGCAGGATTCTCATTTGTGGGGACATGTCTCCAGGTATAATTCTCAGTTTTCTCCAAAATTTCAACAGCACGGTTGCGCACAAAAGGTTGTAATTTACTAGGTAACATTTTCAGCCAACCTAATACAATCGTAGAATCGGTCCAAAAAGTAATATGCTTAGTCTTTAGACGAAGTGAAGCAATTTCTTTTTCGAACTACCTTACTGCCACCAGAGCTCCACAAAGTTCAAGTCTGGGAATGGTAGTTGGTTTTAAAGAAGCAACCCTACTTTTCGCCAAAAGTAACCTCACACAGACTTTTTTATGTTCACTAATACTCCTGACATATAAGCAAGCGCCATAGGCGCTCTGTGACGCATCACAGAAAACATGTAGATCCACAAAGTTATGGGCATCGCAAACAACGAGACGAGGAATTCGTAAATTATTCAAAAGTGGCAGATTTTTTATAAGGTTAAGCCAAGTTTTAGAAATATCCAATGGTAAGGGTTCGTCACTTGATAATTTATAAATCCATAATTTCTGCATTAATATCTTCATGGAAATAATACAAGGTGAGACGAGGCCCATAGGATCAAAAATTTTAGATATAACAGATAACAATCCTCGTTTCGTGGATTCCCTGGAAATGGACAAATCGATATAAATACACAAATCATCAGAGTTTGTCAACCATCCTAAACCTAGTGTCTTGCTGGGTTCAAGGGACCCAATACTTAAATTTAAAGAAGAATCAGTATTGAATGGAGTTAAAAGTTGGGAGTTGTTAGACTTCCATTTATGTAAAGGCATTCCAGCTGAAGCAAGTTCAGTGGTTACTTTCTCTTTTATCTCTAATGCCTCTTGAATTGAATCTGTTCCCGTTAATAAAGCATCAACATAAAAATCATGTATAATAATCTCTGATATCAGCTTATCACTGCATTCAATGCCTATTTGCTTAAAGCACCTCGTTGCTAGATAACTAGCACTGGCACAGCCTTAAGTAACAGTGTTGAGTTGGCACGTTTTAATTTTGGATTCTGCAGAGTCACGCCAAACTATTTGCTGTAGATGCCTATCAGCAGGGTGAACAGTCACTTGCCTGTACATTTTTTCTACATCTGCTACCAGAACATACTTGTGTAATCTAAACCTGAGAAGAATTGATAAAAGGTCATCTTGAACGGTAGGACCCACCATTTGAATCTTATTAAGACTTATGCCGGATGTCCTAATGCTACTATCATTAAAAACGACTCTTAATTTAGTAGTAGTACTGTTAGAATTCAATACTCCATGATGTGGAATAAAATATGGATTTAAATTAGTACATGGTTCACACTCAGACATATGGCCAAGCGAACGATATTCTGACATGTATTCGGCATAGCGATCTCTAAAAATAGGTTGGCACTGAAACCTGCGCTCCAATGAAAACAAGCATCGTTTTGCTCGCAACAAAGAATCACCTAAAACCTTGTGGGACTATTTCAATGGAATTCTGACACAAAAGCGACCATCCTTTAAACGAGTAGTGTTTTTAACGAAATGTTCTTCGCACATGCGTTCTTCGTCAGAATACGACGATTTTGAGACTACTTCCTCAAGCTGCCAAAACCGGTATAGCATGTTTTGAATTTCATCATTTCGGGACTCACAATTATGATCCTTGTCTACTGTCGTGAACTTACATATTAGAGGAGATCCATAACCCACATTTATAGGACCGGATACCAGCCAACCGTGTCGAGTTTCCCACAGTATCGGTTTATGAGCGCCTAAAGAAAATTTTCGCGACCCTAGCAAGTCCCAAAATACATTGCTACCGATTATCATATCTATTTCAGACGCTATATAAAATTTTGGGTCAGCTAAAGTAATATCATCGGGTATGTATAAATGCGAAACATTAATTGAATGACAAGGCACATTATCAGTGATAGATGGTAACACATAACAGAACAAATTTATTGAATAATTTTCATTCAATGAGTGTATTGGGAAACGACACATCTTGGTCGTATTTGTTTGTGTTTTATTAATGCCATATATAGGCCTATTTACGTCTACGTAATTTAATTTTAATTTATGACATATTTTATCTGTAATGATACAAGATGAACTCGCGCAGTCTAGCAGGGCACGCAAAATGTGTTCGTGGCCATTCGCATCAATTACCTTCACCAAAGCAGTTGAAAGCAAGACATCTTGATGAGCTTCAGAAGGCATATTCTTATAATAAGTAGTAAGAGTTAAGTTCGTAGGCTCTGACACATGAACACTAGATGTGGAGTTGATACCGCCTTCTCTATTAGCAGTCTTAGTCTGTGAAGGAGTAACTGACCTTTTAAAATCTGACACATGAATTAAGGTGTTGTGCTTACGATTACATAATTTACAACCGGTTTTTTTGCACCGGTTTGCATAATGCCCACTGCGAAAACAGTTGTAACATACCCTAAACTGAGGAATCAATTCCAGCCTTTGCTCATTGTTAAGGGAGAGAAATTGTGAACAATGTAATAAAATATGCTCACCCTTACATTTTGGACACGGTCTTATTGACGAATCATTATAAAAGTTATCCTCACCCATGGATCGTGACTGCGGGCTACCCAGAGAAACCATCGTTTTAAGTTTATTTATACCTTTAGATGGCTGACTTGGACCATTAACACGAGATAACTCCAACGTTTCTAAAAGATCTGCACGGTCTCTAACAAACGCGAGAAAAGATGTCAAAGCTATAGATTTTTCCTTATCTAGCTGACTTTTAAACTCCTCCCATTCACGAAAACTTTTATGGTCTAGTTTCCGAGTTACAATATGAATAATTAGCGTATCCCAGTATTTTATAGGTTCTCCTAGTGACTCCAGAGCACGTAAACTTCTATTGAGTTGATCAATCAACCTCTTTAGGCTGATTGAAGACTCGCTTTTAATTAAATCAATATTAAACAAGTTGTTAACATGGTTTTGGATTAGTAATCGCTTATTATTATATCTATAGCATAGTACTTGTCAGGCCACAGAATAATTATTTGCAGAAAACTCAATTGATTGTATAACTACAGAAGCTGACCCTTCTAGTGAGGCTCGGAGATAATGAAACTTATTTATCTCGTCTATTCCGTCGTTTGAATGTATAAGACTAGCAAATGTATCGTGAAACTCAAGCCAGTTATCATAAGAACCATGAAACTTTGGTAAATTAGTGGTAGGCAATTTAACTAGGTTGTGATTGTTGGTTCGGGAACCTTCAGATGATTCACCTTTTGACGCAAGATTACGTGATAAAATGTTTTGAGCTTTGGACATTGATTTATAGTATATTGACTCAAACTCATCTCTTTCAACTATTTGTGACTGTCTATCATCTACAAGACATTCTATTTTTAATTGTACTTCGTCATACTGATTATATATAGTCTCAACTTTTCCTATTCTTAATTGTAATTCATTTACCTGTTGCTGAATTAATGTATCACTCACTTCATTGAGATATCTTACAAATGCTGTTAAACGGCCTTTAAAGCTAGGTCACTTTTTAATTAGATCCTTTTCCTCTCCTTCTGACATAATGAGCTTTGGGAAGAACCTGGATATAGTCTGAATAAAGAAATAACACAATAAGCGTTTGCTATAAACAAAAATAAATCACAAATTAAGATTATTTGGTATTGATTACAAATGTTACATACATTACTTATGTATTTATAGGTATAATGTATAATAACTGACAAGTATGACAAATGATAAAAGTGTTTATTAAACTTTTATAAACTCCATATTTACTTACTATTTACTTTTATAAGCTTAAGATTTTCCAATTACAGGTTAAAATAAAAAAATATATAAGTATATCTTTTACCAAAAAAAATGTGTACATACCTAAATGTAAACTAAATTTACAATAATCCTTTAGAAATAACTAGGTGAAAGCTATAAATAATAATATAATTATCTGATTATAGTACATTTTCACAAAATATACAAACTTAAGGAATGAAACAAACAATTACAACTCAGAGGTTAAGTACTAATACATAGATAGATAGATAGATAAAAACTTTATTTCACACAAAATACAAAAATAGGTAAAATAAAAACAAAATAAACAACAAAAAGGTGCAAAGGCGGTCTTATTCCTAAAGCAATCTCTTACAGACAACCTTTTGGGGAAAGGAGTAGAAACTGAGAATACGGGATAAAGCATTAAAAAAAAATGAAATAAGCTAAATGATTACAATAATACAATTAGTATTATGTAGAGACAATACATGAATACATAACATTCACATAAATACATATACTATATATACAAATACATATAATATATTTATATATATATACAAACATATATACTCATACATATACATACATAGCACATAAATAAATATGTTATATACATAAGATTAAATATTAGCAATTGATAGGTAATGACTATACAAGCGACTTTTAAAAATTAAAATTGATTCAGAATGTCGGATTTCAGCAGGGAGATCGTTCCACAATACCACCGATTTGCAGGTAAATGAATTACCAAAATAACCTGTGAGCCTAGAAGGATTATGCAAACGGTTGTCCTTGCTAGACCTCAGGTTTTGCCGTTCATTGTGAGAGCCGAGAAAGGAAAAACGTTGCTTTAAGTAAGAGGGAGTATGAGGATTATAAAGAATAGAGTAAAGAAGAGTGAGCATATGTAGGTACCTCCTAAATCTTATAGGAAGCCACTTTAAACGAGCCCTAAATTCGGAAACATGATCAAATTTTCGAAGTCCAAAGATAAACCTAATACACAAGTTTTGGAGGCGCTCAAGCTTGTTGAGTTGTTCCTCAGAAAGATCAAGATAAGCAGAGTCAGCATAGTCTAAGAGAGGTAGGAGGAGAGAATGTGCTAAGGAAATTTTAGTTTTAATTGGAAGAAAATTTTGCCAGCGTCTAAGGCCACCGATAGATGCAAAAACTTTCCGGCTATGCAAAAACTTTCCGGCTTTACAAAACTTTACATATTACAATATATACGAATAAATTTTCGTAATAAGCTAGTAAAACCTTCATATAAGCAAAAGAAACCTATTTATAATTAATAATGGTGCTGAATATAACAGACAAAGCTTGTTTCTGCTTAAAATTAATAGTATTAAGAAGGGATGCACTAGTATGTATTAAGTAGTACCTGAATAGTATTTGGTTAACCTTTTACAAAAATTACCACTGATCACTTCTTTCGTATCTTGAATATCCGGCTCGAAGGACCATGTTTTGAAATATCTCTTCCTTCAGGTTGATTAAGGAACCAATAAGAATTCCATACGATTCCTTCTGAGTTTGAGGCGTTAATGATTTATTGAACGGGAGAAAAACAAAAAAAAAACATAGTATAAAAAATAGACAATGGTGATTAGTACAGAATTGCATCTTGCTTTCGAACACCATTGTAAATATTTAGGTATGTTACACTTACAATTAAACTAAATGTATACGATAAATAAATGTATACGACGAAGATACAGAAATAAATTTACAAACGTAAACGTAATACGTATGTTTATATTTACACATCTATAGTATTATGATGTTAGTATTATGACTTAAGTAATATAGAATAAAATTATATAAAAACATATAATATTTGATACCCAACCATGGCGCGGATGTTGGCAAGCTTTAATTTTGAAAACATCTATAAACGTTTATAGCCACATCAAGCTTATTTAATTTTTAGTTATCGTATTTATCGGGACGGTGGTGACAGCTATTGAGCTTTTTTCGAAAATCCTAACAAATGTTTCTAACTTTGCAACATAGATAAACATTAAAAAGAGATTGAAAGACTACCGAATCAATGTTTGCAAACATCTATGAACATTGAAATAAAACTATTTTTACGGATTTAACTCGCGTATATTGAATTAAATTTTTAATTTACATTTTAAATCTAACCCGACGTTTCGAATGCTTTTGCAGTCGTCGGGTTAGTCGTCGGTAACGTCGGGTTAGATTTAAAATGTAAATTTAAAATTTAATTCAATATATGCGAGTTAAATCCGTAAAAATATTTTTATTTCAATGTGTAGTACTCGTGAAAACCTTAGAAAACACTATCTATGAACATGTACAGCCATCCATGTTAGACTCCACATTAAAAATTTAAATAAATAAACATGTCACGAGTGTTCCGTTTTTTAGTAAAAACAACGGATCTTAAGCAATGTTTTACTAACTAACTTTTGTAGATAGTCCTTGGATAATGACTTGATTAATATAATCATCTTATTTATATTGATACTGTTTTAACAAATGTGTATTAAACAATAGATAGAATTAACATTACATTTTTATGCATGACTGATAAAATTTCATATAAGTTTGCTACTATTCGTCTTTATAAGATATGACCATCTTGATGTGATACATTGTTCATATATTATTCATTTTATAAAAATTTTACCCTAGTGGACTCGAAAAATAATATATATAAGAACTGCCCCTGGTATCCGCAGGTGTCGAAAGAATCGATTAAGTGTCAAAAATGTGGCAGTGTAACGCTACAGTACCAATATGCTGATTCGACAACCATCGTAACACACTTAGACAAAAGACCGGTGTGAAGCAGTGGCTTAGTGCCACTGTAGTCTGCAGGGAATCCCTCTACGAGCCATCTGCTCGGGTCTAGTTAGTTTTGTTAATCTTTGTAAAATATAACAAATAATATAATTAACAATTTAACATACATAAACCATTCCTGTCCATTCCATGTACAGAAATGGATCAGTGACAATTTTATTATATGTATAGACTACTTAAGTCATAATAATAACATCATAATACTCTAGTCTATACTATAAAAATGTAAATATATATATACGTATTACGTTTACATTTGTAAACTGATTTGTAAATTTATTAGTTATTTTTTTACTTCCAACCCTCCAAATATTATAATTAATATTAATCTTTTTCGTATACATTTAGATTAATTGTAAGTGTAAGGTACCTTTATCTATGAATTAAGTGAATGTTATATTATTCATGGTTTCGAATATGTACCAAATTTTGTCTTCTGATTGATTTCAAATCCATATAATAAAATACTGAGTCCTATTTAGAAACACAAAAATGTATGTCTCAGCTCAATATTATGTTGAACCATGTATACAACTCAGATACAGTTACTATATTCGAAGTGTGCTCGTTAAAGCATCTTGGTCTCGTCTGGTTTACCCTGAAGCAGAAAAACATTTGCTTTCTGAGTAAATTGGCTTGTTAACTACTTGAGTGACATTTTTTTTTTGTAAAACTTCCTTCATTGAACAACTTTTGTAATATCTATCCATTCGTATTTACAATACCTCTTTGTAAAACTAATATTTTATGTATTGGTTGAGGTTCACGCTTATATGCAAAAACAGCAGCACTATACTAGGAGGGACTTTGTATGCTCATATCATAGGTTAGTTAGTTGTACACGATGGGGGGCGTCATCGCCGGGAACCTCCTCGTGTGCCCGTCTGTTTCCCTTGTTGCTCGGATTCGTCCGGTGGCATCGGAAGCGGTACGGGCCGGTGCTCCCTGGGCAACAACGGTTAATGTGTTCCTTCGGGTTTGCATTAGCCGTTGGCTAATACTCGGCGCGAGGTGGGTCGGCCATGGGGGTTTGTGCCCGGTTCATGGCTGGCTGGCGGGCAGTCTGCCTTTCGGGGTGGTCTGTCTGCGGGAGGGAGGCTTGGACCTAGAGATGGTCTGGGCATTTTGCGGTGCCTGGGATTTCCGTTGCCGTTTGCGGTGCTGGGGCGCATTCGGTGGCGGAGGTTTCGGGGGCAGTCGCGGGTGCCTCCTCAGGTATCCAGCATCGCCGGGAGGTATCCCGTGGCTGTCTGATGATGGGCGTGTGGGGTAGAGTGGGCCGAACTTCTTGCTCCAGGTGCGGTGGTGGGGCGCACTTGGATGCGGGGGGTTCGGAAACAGTGATGGATTCCTCTTTAGGTATCCAGCATCGCCGGGAGGAATTCCGTGGCTGTCGTGGGAGGAGTGCGCTGGAGCGCGTGTGGTGTAGGGTCGCGGGATCGCTCCTGGTACTTCTCTGATAGCGGAGTTGACTGTGGAGTGGTTCCGTTGCTGTATTTACAGCGCTGGAGGTTGGGAAGGAGAAGGGTTCAGCCCATTCCTTCCCAGCCGGAGGCCTAGGTGAGAGGGGGGGGGGGGCGACCTCTCTCGCCATTGCACTAGGTCTATGAGGTAGGGGTACACTGGTTGCCCGGGGTACCCCTATTTGGAGGAGTTCCGCCGGGGCGCCACGGTGAGTGCGAAAGCGATCCCGTGGCGTCCCATTGTAGCGTCGTGGGCAGCCGTTGGTTTTTTAGTGGGGTGCCTTAAAAATGGCAGTCGCCGGGTACCACACATACCGCCCAGCCATCGCCTTCCTGGCCTGGGTGACGATGCGGAAACGCATTTTTCCAACGATAAAAAAAAAAAAAAAGTTTGTTGTACACGATAGAACTAAACCTATAAATGAATCACTTAGTCATTTGTGGGCTTTCTTATAATTGGAGGATTTTGATAAAAAAATAAAGATTAGTTGGTGGTATGACTAAAACATGTAATGTTTATATAGAAGTTTAACTGACTAAATAAATAATTGTAATATTGGATACTGATTTGATTAAAAGTAGTGTATATATAAATCGTCTCCCAGCTCAGACAAGGCAGTCTGTGATCGAGAGACTAAGTTGTCTAACAGAACTAGTATAATAAAGTGTAAAAGTAATAGTAAAGAGTTAGTGCATTGGTGAGCACTAAAGTATTTTAAATAATAGAACGATTGTCATTGGTGATTATTTGCAGTAAGATAGTTCTAATACATTATTAAATATTATATGATATCTAAGCTAACGCTAAAATAACGTTACTAAATGGAAATAACATTAAACGTCTATCATTTTAAATAACGAATCCTTATTTGTAATTAAAATCCCTATTATTCTTTAGACACCGCTTTTTTGGCCGACAAATTATCAACGATTATTTTTTAACTTGGCTGATTTATTTGTTATTTTATATAAAGATAAACAAGGTTGGTGCAGCAGGAAATGCAAAAGTACATAATAATATTATTTTTATTCTTTTTAGCGGTTTTTTTGTATCGGGGGTTTTTTAAATTTTATTTTTTTTCTTCTTTTTAAAGTTATGTTTCTGGTTTATATAAAGTTATATAAGGGATTATAAGGATACCATCCGGACCTGGTGCTCACTTAGATGGTTTTATTTTAATTATTTTATTAATTTCTTCAAAGTTGGTGGGTTGGCATAAAAATCTTCAGTAGGAGTGTGGTTTTTGTTCGTTTGGATCCCCATTTAGCTTTGGTTTTCTGACACGTCGTATGTGCTTTTATTATGATCGAAAATTTGCTCGTTGGTCAAGAGAAGCTTACCTTTTTCATCTTTGAAAATGTTTTGCCCGATCAAAGCTATCACTATATTTTGTTATTTGATTTGTTATGCCTTGGATTAATTTAAGAATTGATCTCAATGCCCTAGAAAGTTGATGACTAAGTTGATTATCGCCTAAGGCTTTGGCTCTGCGAAGTTTCTTTATAAGGTTTCTTTTTTTCCCCCTCATTTTCAATTTAAAACGGTTTTATTTATTTTTGTAAGCATAACGATGCGTAGGTGGATAGTGCTCATTAAAGTAGTAGTAAATAGTATTTTGGAAAGTCTACTTGCGCATCGAGTACTTGATTTGAGACGGGGTGCTCTAACAGGGCCGCTATATTTTGGTCATGTACTTTCCAGGACGATTGTTTAATATTAGGAATGCTAAGACGCTTCCGGATGATCATGGACTCCTGGTAGTTTTCATTGAATGAACTTATGAATAAACAACTGAATACGAATATTGTATAACGTAATAATATATTTCAGGCACCATCATTTTTAGAATGAAATATCTTTTTTGTTTTTAATTTTTCAACCAATTCAAATGCTCATAGAATGAAATAATTGTTGCCTGCGGTTATACAGTTTTTATAAAATGCATGTTTTTATTGTTTTCTTTTATAGCTCATACAATAAATACTATAAACATATCATTTTATTGTATGAAAATATGGAAAAAGTTTTGAAAAAAATAAAAATACTATTTTACTATTTTAACTTAAGTTATTATTTACACTACTTATAACTTAATTGTAAATATTATTACAATATTGTAATTTTTATTACAATTAAAATGTTATGTAAATTTATGTATTGTTAAATGTTATAAACTTTGTCAATTTGACAGTATGTATGTCTGTTATTTCGATTTTACGCATATCTATCAATCAATAAAATTATTCATTTAAAGATTTTATATAATAATAATATATACTTAATACATACAGACGATTTCACAAAAGTGGTGCTTTTAAGAGGTCAATATGCGTTAGTACTCTCCCATTTACAGGAGGTTGAACCCTCTTTAGCTGATCAAATATCTTAGCTATGATAAGAGCTATAGATTATTGAAGTGACTACAAAATAAAGAATGAAAATGAAGCTGATGTAAGTTATTTTTATTTTATTTAGGATACATACAGTGTAAACATTCTCATGGAATGATTTAATGATACATATTAACTTACTTTTTTATTTATATTCAACTCAAATCACGCCCAAAAATATCTATATAAATAGCAATAACTGTTTTTTTTAAGACTATTTGTTTTTAAAAGTTAACTAGATTCTACAATAACAATGTTATATTGTCTTATTCCTAGTCGCGTTTATTCATTATTAAATATAATTTCTTAAATATAGTTTCTATTGAGTCACAATATTAAAAGATATCTCAACTAAATTTATAGTTTACTTTTGATGTGTATCAATAGATGTCTTAATTAAGTAAAAACTATTTTTATCCTTAGACACTTAGAGTAGAACGAAACTAGTTGGACCAAGCTGCTGTAAAAAGTTACCTTGCAAGTAACTGCAGTTATCTATTAAAATAATTATATACCAATTATAAAACCATGTAATTATTTCCCTATATGTTATTATAATTGGTATATTATGAAAGTAAAATAATGTAATATTTATAAATATTTTTAAAAACTTTAATAACTTAGCAAGTATTAAAGTAGAATGTCACAAATAATATTTTTAAAAGTAAAAGGCAAAAGAAAATATATTGCTTAAGTATTGAAATACATTATAAGATCTCTTCTTTATATTTTCAAACCATTTGGAACTTAGATACCATGGGCCATATTTATAAGTGGAGGAACCTTTTACATTAAATGAATCAACAGTAACTCAAGCGATAAAAGTAATAAAAATAAATTGAGTATTCTTGACATGAGGTAGACAAGTTGCTGTATATAAGAGAAACAATGTTAAAATGAATAAATAGATAAATCTACAATAAATTATTGTTATTGTCTATACTAAATCTTATTGCGATTTTAAAAAGAGGTACGTGAATAAAAATGTGTAGTAAAATTAGTGAAAATAAAAATAAATTTTACCAAAAAGTTTAACTCATATAATTTTTCTCAAAATAAATTAAACATTTACTTGTATAGAACAAACATTGACAAAATATTTTGAATATGTGATAATTTTTACTTATTATGAGCATAAAAACAAAAAATCATGATATTTTTTTACACATACGAAATTTATGAAAAGATTCAAATCTTACACAGAAATATTTTTATATGTTACGGAAACTATTTCTCTATTAAATAGCTCGGTCACACGTTTTGTGTAAATATACAAATAAAAATTGCGTTCCTCTTCCATGTGAGGAACTTAACGCCGCACAGCAACCGCAGAGTTTGAATGAAATATGCTTGACTTCTTTCTGACTAATTTGAATTACGAGTTCCAGAATTTTTAATGAAATTAAAAATTTTGCTACAGGAAAATTAATTACAGTCATATTTCATTTTAAGATCAAATAATTTTTCACTTAATATATAATATAATTTTATAATAAACTTGTTATCTTATTTTCTTCCATGCAATTGTATTGTGTAATAATATGGAATAAAAAATACAAATTTTAGTTTGAATGTTATTGTGTGTTGTAAGTCACGATTTGTAGAAATAATTAGTTTATTTGTATACAAACAAAACTCATATATTTTTTTTACTATAAACCTGTCGTAATTGTAAACAATCCTGTTCAAATAAAATTTGCGAATTGGTAGCGGAATATGTTATTTGAACTACATACAAACATATATTCATGGTTTATTTGAGTATCTTATAAATAACAATTGCTCTTTACTTTTACTTTAAATGTACACGACATACAATTGACTGTTATAAATATTCTAAAATATTTTATATAACTAAAATATATTGCTTATGCTGAGTTATTAAAATAGATAGCATACTTCTAAATTTGAGTAGATTATCAATGTATTTTTATGTGTACGTACACTATTGTGTTACCAACACGATGTGTCTTACCCGATATTCCTCAAACATTATGTAACAAGATTTAATTTCTTTTGTTAATTATTATCGGTATCGCATTATTGTCTTTAAATTTATAGCAAGGAATTTGATAAATTTATGAAGTATTTTTTATTTTTGTTTAAAAAAAGAATAGAAGTATCAGAAAGGTTCCTTGATTAAAATAATTGACATTCCAATGGTACAAAGCCGTAATTTAAAGCATATCACGTTTTAATTATTAAGAAACTTTTAAAGTCGGGCATCTCTATTTTCATTTCTTACTTCCTTTTGATTTAACATACAATGTCGGTTGATTCCTATAAAATATTGTTCTTTTACTTTTATCTAATAGTGTTTTATATTAACAAAATATTGCATAAGCAAAAACACCTAAAATAATGTTTTAAAAGTTTGAAATAAATGATGACTTATATATAAGAAGAAGTACCTAAGTTGATATTGTAGTATGTCTACGAGTAGTAATGCATCTTTGCTTCTAATATTGAATTCAAATAATTATTTGTAATATCCGGCCTATCGATCTATTGGTTCTGCAATTGATGATAGTTACAGGTATAGCATAAGTTAATATTAGTAAAATTTATTATATTATAGTATATTTCAGAAAAACATAGACATTAAACTTCAAGTTTAAGAATTGTTTAATAAATAAAATAACTATTTTTTCAAAAATAATATAAGAGTGCGTTAAAGATTTTATTAAATTTACATTATTTATCTTGCTTTTAAAGTTAAGTTTCATCCTTTTATAACTGAAGCAAAATCAGTCTTCACTGTAGTACTCTTGGATGCAAGAGCAGCAAAGAATGTTACTAAGGCAGTTTTTAAATTTCTTAAAGGAAATAAATTTACAAACTGCTTAACAAGATTGGATACCAAACAGTTTTGAAAACTTTAACATTCTTTGACGTTACCGTCAACGGTCTTTGACAAATCCTTATATGGGTAAGTTTTACTTCGCAATAAAAATATATTCGTTAAAGTATAAGCCTAAGTTCAAATTTTGAAAAAGTATTATTGCAATATTACGGTAAAGGTAACATATAGTTTGTTTTAATTTAATTATTTTGTTTGGTTTAATATGAATTAGGTGCAATAAGAACGTCACTATTTTAGTGACATAATATTTTACAAATACATTAAAAAGTTAAAAGTAAGACTAATATTGGAATTCTGCGCAGCAATCTAGTAATTTATATACAATGATGCAGGCCGCAATAATAGTGTTGGCAAACTATCAATAATGCTCTTGTGGAAACTATGGTTGCAAATATGTCAAAGTTTATACGATAATATTACTAATTATTTGATTGCATAAAGTTCGGTATTTCTTTATATCTTAAAGTAATATCTCACTTTTTAATGTTATAAACATAATATTTCTATTACTACGACTTATCGCATAAAATTATATTAAAAATTTTTATTAAGTTATATTTGTTATGTTAAAAAATCTCCAGAACTATATTATATATATAGAAAAATTATATTGCCTTCTATTTTTATGAAAATAAAATATTTGGACTGTTTATGTTCCATGTGTATAGTTTACTATGAATTCTAACAGTGATTGGAAGTGCTATTAATAACTTACTGCAGGAAACTATTAAATAATTCATTCCTATAGAACAGACGGTTGTGTTTGCTATCTGCAGGTTTCGTGGTGAGCAATTAACTTTTCAAACGGATCTACGGATATCGAGCAGGGAAAACCTCCTTTTGTTACTGGTGGGAAAATGTCCATTTGATATTTAGATGAAAAATATACCTTATGAGTATAAAAAATAAATCCTTGAATTATATAAATAAAAATTATAAAAGATACATCCAATTTTTTTTTACATTTATATTTCCAAATTTTAAAGTTATAAATTTAAATACCTTTTGCTTTGATATGCACTAAACCTTATAAAGGAGACGAGGATTTAGTAGTATGTAAAAAGTTGAGATATGGTTTAAAAGAAAATCTATTAAAATTTTAAAAAAATGAGTTCTAATCGATGTCTGAAAAAAAAAGAATCCACAAGAATAAGTTTTGCTGCACAATAAAAATGTTGTCGATAAAACTATAATCGATTTTTTTTTAATAACAAAAAAATGGGAGTTTATAGGTACTATCTTAAAGCATATTGTGTTGATTGCAAATGAATAATTCAATCAGTCAAAATATTAAAATCATTTATTAAACCATTCATAACATTAAAAGAAAATAAATTGTCGATTTACGTTTTATTAGTCGATTTTTGATAAATAATGTACGCCTATGTTTGATATCCGAGATGTGTTCCATAACTCTTTTACCGATGCTCCTCTTTGTTTGACCTATGCATGACAAGCCACAATCGCTGTCAAGTTTATATACTCCAGCACATTGGAAAAGAATATTACTTTAGATAGGTCTCAAGAATTGCTAAAAAGAATTCTGCTTTCATACCCCCAACATATCACGTACAGTCTAGTCCCTATTTTTACAGTGTTGATGCTTGCTTGAAAAATAATCTCAATTTCCGAATTAAAAATAGTAGCAAGTCTTGCTCTCTTATACGATATAATGTAATTTTCGTATCTGACGCCAATAAGTTTTTTCTTTCAGCCCAGAAGCAGCCTCAGCAGATTCTTTAGGTAGTTCAAGATCTTTCATTACATGGTTTAATTTTTGTTGGTTATAAGATTTGGCTCTGTAGACGAGATTTCAATATCGCTATCGCTAGTCACTTTACTATTGGTTTCTTCAAATGATGGATCACGGGTAGAGCAAAAAGTTGGAATAGATACTTCCTTCGAATGTGGTAAAGGTCTTCTAGTAAGCCTGGATAAATATTTTTTTAACATTAATACCACGCAGATCCACACATCCGAAATAACAATCATCGAAGTGGTTTTTTGTTATTTCCATTGCATAGGCACTCCAAACATACGGCTTTTTTTACCTTTACCACTGACCCACTGTCTCAAGTATTCATAGCACACTTTGCAAACAATTTGAGGTATCCACGGCTTGTTCTCGTCTATTTGCGATTTAAAGTAAGAAAAATAAGTACTTTTTATAACATCTGTTTATTGATTTCCTCGATTTTTTAACTCTGTATTCCCCACAAATGTAACAAAACCCATTTCGATCATTGAGACAACTTATAGTACATAGTGATGGTACATATTGAATGTAAATAATGATAGAAAATGTTGATAGTATATATTCATAGAACGTATTGATAGTATATATAGACAGTATATATTAATAGTACATATTGACAGTAGGTATTGATAGTACATATTTATAGTACTTATTAATCAGTATATATACTGATAGTCCTTCCGTCAGGGAAGAATAATAAACTTTCCAATAAAAAAATACATAATTGGTGTACCTACACATTAAAAAATGTTTTAAAAAATATATAAAAAATAAACTAGAAATACTCCTACACGAAAAAACTACTTGCGTTCTACTTACAGCGGTCCCCCTACGCAACGACTTCAATAAGTACATAATAAATAATAATAATATTTTTATTCTTTTATTTTTAATAAACATATCACTTAACCGTTGTTTTGATTCATACAGCTCCTTGAAAGCTTCATGTTATAATTTGTGATTGGAGAATAATTAATAGTTCACATCCTGTTAAGTTTTAGTTAGGATGTATCATTCGTTGGCAACATTTTTCTGAGAGAGTAATTTTAAAAAGTTTCTTAAAAAATCTTGTTTTGTTTTACCTCATGTTCTTCTTCTTTATGTTTTGCGTAGAAATATTGACCGGTTCGAACATACAATAGTACAAAAGTTTAGATGTATGTGGACGGATTCATGAGTGGAGACATCTCATCTCTCACATTGATAATATTGGATATCGAATCGAATTTTATGAGACATGACAATGACATACCATTCCGAAAACTTCAATTATCCAAAATTCATTCATTCAGTTCATGAAAATGAGTGATTATTATATAAATTTGATAGTCATAATGTTAATTAAATTAGGTTTCCAACTATATTAACAGTATCACAATCGACGTATTTACGAGTTTGGATTTTTTTTACTATTTTAAAATATGAATTCTTTAAGATTGTAAAATTTTAATTATTTTTGGTGTAGCAATATTGGTAGTTAGTTGGAAAGGCAAACTACAAAGCATACTTAAGTCACGTTCTTGGCGCTTAAGTTCACATCCTTTGTTAGGGATGTTCTTTTACTCCTATTATATTTCACATAATCCAGCCATCTATTCTTTTGACTACTTCAACCCACATATCCTTCCATATTTATATCTAGCATTCTTTTGTTCCATGGCATTTATTTCTTCCTATAATATACCCACATCACGGAAGCCTTTTACTCCTCGTTTTGCCCGTCATTGGCAACACTTTCAAACTTCCTCTGATATAATTATTACTTATCTTATCCATTCCTGTTACTCCACACATCCATTTCAATATTCGCATTTTGATTGCATGCAATCTCCTTCTATCTATTCCTTTCATTGCCAACATTCAAAACTATACATCAGATCATGTGGCTGTTTTGAAGGTTTTCCCTTAATTTGAAGGGACTAACATGGTTTGCCAGTTGTTCCTGTAACCTTTCGGCATTTCATTTATCCCACATTTTTATCTATTTTGAACGTCTCGGATTTCCATGCCGACCATGAAATTTAATTACCATATAAAGTTATAAAGTTTAATTAACGAATAAATAGTAATTAGAAACAAGTTTCTAATGTCTCTAAAACAACTCCATTTCCTAACTAAACCGTGTTCAAATAGTTGTGTCATCTTGTGTTTATTCTTAGAAAGTTAGCAATGAAAATAAACTGGATGACAATTTTATTTTGATTTTATGTAACATTTGAGAAATATAATTTGAAAACAATTGGTTTTTAATAATGAACAAGGTTAATAGAAATGGCATATAATTAAAAAAATCAATCATTAGGACTATATTATTTACTTCGGCAAAGCTGATAGTAGTATAAAAGTTTAATAGGTTATTATAAAAACTTTACAAACATATTTATAATAAATATTAGTATTACTTTAACTTACACGGATTCCACAGTTTCCTTGAGTAAAATGTTTTTTGTTCTTTATTTATAAGATCCAGTTTTTAAATATTAAAACATGAAATACTAAAATTACATTAGAACTAATGTATTAAACAAGAAATGTTGGAAATTCATCTTTATACACAAAAGAAATCAATATAACTAGTATCCAAAAGAAAAAAAAACTCTATAAAAAGAGTTACAAACGAGTAAATTTAACATAACATTTTTATGACATTTTTAATTCTATTGTTCTTTAAATTCTCAGAGTTATTTCATATAGAAAATAAATTAAAAATATTAGAGGAAATCTACACCGCAACGCAGAACTCAAATTAATTTAGAATGCGCTTTTGCATAAGTGGGCTGGCTTAGCTCTTCCATACAACGTAATTTTAGCTTAATTTTAGCGCAATATAATATAAGTGGGTTGTCGTTTTACATTTTACTGAATAAATAATTTGGTTCTTATTGTTTAACTAAAAACTAAAATTTTCTGCATTAGTTGTTTGAAAAATCTGCATTTTTTTTGTTTAGAGGAAAAATTAGAAGCATCTAATAAGGTGTTGACACTTGCCAAGAAATTACAATTCATCGGACAATTTAAACTAAATAATTGGAGACAACAAACCTCTGATTAAGTTACGTGATTATTATTATCAGTATCATTTGTTGTTTGGTAAAACATACAGACGTTCATATAGAATCATTAACTTTACATACAAACCTACACAATCTAACCGAAATGGTTTGCAACTTCCGACCCAAGTACATCGTTAATTCATAGGTATTTTCAGTAGCTTGTAACAAGTTGGTGAGTTTAAACGTCGGATATATTGTGCCCCTTTTAATAGAATTACTAAGTTCTGTTTTGGATGAAATATGAAAAAAACATTTTTAACATGTTCTTTAATCACATAGCGTCAAAATCCCAAAAAAAAGTAATTATTATATAATTTTACACAGTTGCATGCAAGAAAACTTGACGCAATATATCTTTAAAGGATAAAAGTTCATGAGCAAGTACTATCTGATCCATTTCTTAGTTAAAGCTTTATGTGTTGTCTTTATATATTTATAGCTATGTTCTGGTCTGCATCACTTGGTTTGTCTTTTCATAATAAAAAAAATAAATATACTTTTATTACTTATAGACAGCACGCAAAGATAAAACGGAAAGCATTTTAAATAAAATGTACTTAATAATTCATATTTTTTCCAATATTTTATTATTTTAATATTGATGGATTTAAAATAGCACTGCTAATATTAATTAACAGTTATGTAATTAATTTATAGCCATTTAGATTAATGTTGTCTATATCCTACTCTATAATATAATAAAGTCAAGACATACAAATGACATATATCAAGACCGAAATATTATATAATTGTTATTTTAAAGGAAACAAGGAAAGAAAAGTAAATAATTTAGAAATATATAATAATATTAACAACAATCCGTAAATTGATTAACATAAATTGCTACAATATGAATTACAAAACTTTTTTTTTTAAGAAGAGAGATTAGAAGTAAAATACTATATAACGTTTTTTTTTTCAAATAAAAAAATATATGTCACAGGACAGTGTCAGGTAAGTAGAGACTGAAAAAAGGATAAACATATACATAAAATAAAAATAAAGTAAAATATAACATTATATGTCGTTTAATTGATCTGGCCATCCAGTGGCGTTTCACTGTAATGACGTGAGTGAGAGGGATTATATTGAAGGGTTGCAATCTTATCAAAAGGTATTTCAATGACATCAACCTCACCGTTCTATCTTCTCTTATGTTAGAATAAAGCATTTTCATAAAAAAAAACGCAATCTCAAACTAAACTTGATTGCTAAAAAATAATTTATCATATTTTCATCTCGGTAGAGCTAATGTTCGTTTAAGGATAATTTTTACGGTGAATGCGAAAGCAATCCGGTGTCTTAAGGCTATGTGGGTAATAATTGTTTTTTATTATCGTTATACGCAACCGCCGAGACGGGCCGGAACAGCCTCCCCCGCCATTACCTTATTAATGGGGGGTTATCCATAAACATTTTTCTGACATATTTCAAAACTTCCTATATTTTATTTTGGGTTGGGTTTAATTTTAGATTAATCATTTAACCAACTCTTAGAATATTTATTAAAATATTTATTATTTATTAAAATATTTATTTAGATTAATAATATATTTTATTTTTTTATTTAAAATTTAATATTTATATCTAAGGGTCTTAAATTTTATTTCTAATTTTGAAATTTATGTTATTGATTTCTATATTGTAATAAAAAACATACAAACACAATCATTTTCTCTTGTTTAAGTTTTTATTATCAATATTGAATAAACACCTTTTGAACCTAAAACTACTTGAGTTACTTTTTGATTCTACACTCACCAAAAAAGCTAAATATCTTCAAGACAATAGCTTTTTTTGTATCAAAAATAGCTATAACCATCTGGACGGATCAGGCTTACGTTCAAAAAAAAAACGCCATCAAATTCGTTTTTTCGTTTGACTACTACGGTGCCACATGTAAGCGTCGGTAAACATGTTAATAATATGATATAATATCACTCAGAGAACAAATTACACAATAGCCCCTTATTAAGCACATTATTTGCTTGTGTCAGGGGTAAAAAACAAAGATACAAATACATAGGAATATACATTATAAATACTGCGAATATATTTAATAAACGACCAAACACTGAAATTCATCACATACATGCTTGTCCCTGTTGGGAATCGAATCCGAGATCCCTTTGCGTCGCTATACGTTAGGTAGCGTCTGCGCTAACCACTCGACCCACACGGCGGTTAAACTTTACTTTATCCACAAAATGTTTACCTATGTGTTCTTTGTTTTTCTCATGTACCTATAGTCTACTCCAGAATACGACAACTACGAAATATCCGTGAGCTAAAGAATGTCTAAAGACTTAGGCATTATATTTATACATTTTATAAAACTTTATAAGAGCAAGAGAACCCAAAACATTTTTTATTTTATCTGTTTGTCTGTATGTCAGTATGTTTATATGTTTGTGCACGCTTATCTCAGAAACGGCTTATAAAATTTGAATATAGCTTTCGGGAACATTTTGTAATATTTTTTTACTTAACATATTAGTGTTTACGTTATCAAAATCGGTTAAGAAATAAAAAAGTTATGTCAATTTATGTCAATCACGTACATTGTAAATATTAAAAAATATATATAACCAGGATGTGAAGGGATAACAAACAGAATCCATTTCTAACATTTATTTGGCTAATGAAAATAATTTTATATGTAGAAATTGAGCGTCACTCTGAGTATCATTTAGTTTTTAATTTTCATTGCACACTCTTCACTCTATCAAAAGATGCATTTGTTTAAAGAGATCTAGAAATTTATCTTAATAATTATAAACAAGCTGTAACTGATCGCTGTCTGTACATGGAAAATATTTTCAAAAAATCATAATAGGAGGCCTACGTAATCAGTAAAAAAAATCTGAGATAAAAAATAAAAAAGTATAAAAAAATAAACTAGTAATACTCCTACAAGCAAAAACTACTTGCCGGAGTTTTATGAAACTTTGAACGGGTACATTTTATCGAAATCGGAATCTATGCGTACGAAGTCGCAGGCACAGCTAGTTTCAAAATAAACTATTAGAAAGACTCTGAAAAACATCTCTTTAAGAAATAAATTAAGTAATAGCAGACCATGCCTAGTCTTAAATTATTATTTTTATTTCATAAAATAATATATATTTTTTTACGAATAGTTTTTCAAAAGCAGATAAAATATAAATATAAATGTATTTTGATAATTAAAATTTATTAAATTACTTATTTATCAAGAAGATAATTGATTAAAATGTTTATATAACATTCTAAATGACTGAATAATAAGTGATCATCAGTTTATTTAATCAAGATGTATCTTCACATTATGTTTGTTGTGGTTAGGATTTAACGGCAAACTTCCTGTTTCTAAATTGTAATAATATTGAAAAAAATGTGATGAATAAATGAATGTATTAGTTTATAAGACTCAAAATAAAAATGGGTAAGTTACATAGTATTCATTTAATCCATTAATTGATAGAAATAAATTACTTTTTAGATATTTTTATTTTATTATATTTATATATATTATATATATATATTTTATTATACATGACACAAATTGGGGATTTGGTTTACAAATTTTGTCCTTACAAATATGCAACAACCTATCCGTAATAGCCATAGTGATTGATTTTTACTAAAACGGTGTATTTTCGTTATTATAAAAAAAATGTGTATCCTCAAGCCATTTGTAAAACAAAATATAGAATAATCAAAATGTACTGTACTCTTTTATACCTAATCGTGAGTAAATCAAAGCTGACGAATACCAGAGAAAATACTTGTAAGAGGTTTTTAAACATTCAATAATTAAGAAAAGTACAATAACGTGTAAAGTTTCAGTAGATAAAACTTGTCGACGTTGTCATGATACAATCCTAATGATATTAAAATGATTTGAGAATATAAAGCATTGCAACGTTTAATATTTTTATCAAAAAAAAACTCTTATATTTAAATTTGCATGCCAAGTCTTGGGTAGTTCTCTTGAAATAAGAAATATCATCATTTTATAAATGTTATCTCAATGTTAATTTCAAGTTCCTTCTACTCGTATTTAGTTTTTCTTAAATTATTAGTATTAGTACTTAAAAAGTACATTAAGTTTTAAAAAAATGCAATTATAAAATATTTTATAAGATCAATTAATAGTTTTTGAATATATATTATATTTTATACTATTGTAGGTATATCACTTGTAAAATGTTTTGAAACAAACCTATATAAATAAAAGCCAAATACTAAATAGCAGAGCATTTCTTGCAGGCAGCTAGTTCAATTTTGCCTTTTATTGTGTTCATAATTGTCTTGAAAAGACTTTTATAAAATATATTCTTAAGTTGGCAGTTTATACAATAAAAATATAAGATTGATTATAAGAGCTCAGCTGAATTAACAGACAAACATAAAAATAAAAATTAATCATTCTATAATTACATAAATTTAAATAAGCTTAACATGGCTATACATGTTTATGAATATTTTCAAAACATGGTGAATACTTGTATATTAAACATTTTGTTGCATTAGGTAACATAGTATTTCCTGATTATAATTTAGATCCTGTTAAAAAAGCAGTATATGTATTAGAAAATATTATATATTCCGATCAGTTTAGACATCTGAGGTTACAAAATTCCAACCCATCTGAAATGATTGTACGAAACACTATCATAAAAAATGTAAAAAAACCTTATCGGTCAGACTTGAGACACAAAAATATTCGGGGTCAAGACACTAAAACGGGGTTTTCGGTAAGTTTTATCATAAAATAACAAAAAACCAAAATTGTAGACCAAGTAATTATCTACAAAAAATGTCTTAATACTTTTTTCCTAAGAGTCACCGTTTTTGAGATATAGGGATTCAAATGTTTGAAACAGTATTAATCATCATAATATGTATAAGTACACCACGTATATACCTCGCAAACACTGAAGCTGTAATACAAGAAACAATTATAATTGTTTCTTGTATTACATAAGTAATCTACATAAGTTACACATATCATATAAAAACCCTATTAATAATCATCAATCACATTATTTGAAATGCAGATAGTGTTTCAAAGTCTTCCGTGCATTTAGTGAATAATACTTGAGTTCAGCGGTAAACAGTGAAATGCGGTTGGCATTGCAGGTTCATAGAGAGTATAATAGTAGTAAAAAGAGCTTCCCGACAGAATCATTAATGTCTCCATAACTTCGGAGCTATATAGTTGTTGCAAAACACAAAATTCATTTCACAAGTTATTTCACTGAATATTTTGTTACATTATAACATGTTTATCGAAATATAAAATCTCGGCAATCTAAAATTACGATCACTCCGCAAGAACACAAGTTCTAGATTAATGATTTATTAATAACTAATTATTATTAACTTCAATACCTACTTATTACTTTCTTAAAGCTAAAGAAACGAGTGAATTTAATAAACGAATTTGAGAATTCTAAGAATTCTAAGTCTAGTTAGAGTTTAATCACATAAAAAAACATGAGGAAAGGAAAACATAAGGAAATAATGTTAAGTGTTTATTTATTTTCTGTAAGATTATTTTATACGTATAATAAAACAAAGAGAATAATTGCAGAAAAGTCAAGTTTAATTATGTCGTTATTACGTGTAGCAATTATGTTTCTTAAAGAAGATCAAATTTTATTTTAAACTATATTACTAGTTTAAAGTAAATCTGAGTAAGTAAATAAAAATGAGTGGTGATGTGGGTCCCCGAGCGCTAGGTCCACATCACCACACAGTGGGCCCCGAAAAAGCACCACGCTTGACGCCGTGTCAGGCCACGAAAACGCTGGCAGGACGACCTAGCCTCCTTTGACAGATATAATCCTGTCTAAGACAATATAACTTTTGCTTTAGTTTTATTTTGTTTTGTAGAAAAATATTTGTTTCTCTAAAGAGAATATTTGGACCGAAAAACCCATTTGGTTGGTTAACATAAACAATTATTAACCACAATTATCTCTAAATTAAATAATTAATTGATAATTTTAATTATCAATTCAAAATTAAATTATTTATATAATTAAATAAGGTTTAAGTGTTGAGGACATATAATATCATACATTTATTAAAATATAATGTAGAATATATGTTTTTAAAATCACCTTCTTATATTAGGAAACAGACTTTTAAAACAAAAAAAAAATAACATATATATCACGATAGTGTAGATATATTACTTTTATTTCTTAAAAGAATGTATAATATTTTTTTCATATGAAGAAAATTGCATTGACAATTCAAAGCAAAATTAGAGCACTTAACCGCACTCCATTGCTTCCATACAATCGACGTTAATCGCGACCTTATCCTTATTTCTCCATTATCGCTGTAATTTTGTTAAGAACCTCTTCACGCACGCAGATGTTCCCTGAAGCCATTTGTTATTGTTTTAATATTAATAGAGTGGTCTCTAAATAAATATATAGTGACAATAATACCTTGTTCACTTACATTGAATTTCTTGCTTACAGAACTATTCTAGTCCACAAAACGATTATTTCAACGTTTATTCAATTACATAATAATAATATCGATTTAACATATAATATCTGTATAAACCATATTCCAAAAACAAATATCGCTATTTGAAATCCAAAATCGCTCCTGGATATATGAGTCCTGACGAAGATAGTCTCTACCAAGTCTCAAGACATGTCGGCAGACTCTTGTTAATTGCTTCTGGTCGTACAGTTCACGAGCTCACATTTTTAAGAATAGATAATTATGAAAGCTTTATATATGAAGGGAATGCGGTGACACTGTGGCCAGCATTCGGTTCTAAAATTGACAACACCAATTATAGACAGTCAGGATGACAGCTTTTACATCATCCAGATAAAAATTTAAATTATTTTTTTAGATAAATAGGTTCTTAGTTTGAAACGAAGACGAGATATTAATCATCTGTTTATTACACCCAGGAGAGCGGTAAAACCACTATCTTCACTATGATTGGTGGATGGATTAAAATTCTTTTAAATAAATCTGGATTAAATTCCACTCTAGGTTCAGAACGATCGATGAGCAGTACCTTGCAACTGGTAATTGGAAAATGATTCACACCTTCTAAAATGACTACCAAAGGGAATTAATTGATTATAACTTGCAAGATCAAAATTCTTCTGTATCCTTCTCTCATTATTTTGAAACTGTTCATTAATGTTCGATCCAAATTGAATGAAACAAATATTTAATTATTAAGTAATAAAATAACGAAGATAAAATAATGAAATAATATTACTTTTGTTCATTAATCAAAGCTTTTAACTTTTCCTTACTTCTTACCATTGTAACACATATAGCGTCAGAAACTTCTACAGGTGATAACAAACACATCATTTAAGATGAATTCCGGACCAAACCAAACAAAAAATAGAAAGTTTTATCTTAAAATAAAACTTACCTTACCTTATTTTTACCAGATTAAGATTAACCCAGATTAGAGCTACCTGGTGCATCATGAGCTACAATAATGAGGAACTCTAACCTGCTGAACAATATTAACTTTCATACCAATAAAATAGAGGGCATCACTTATGGAGAGCTCATTAGAGATGACTTCTGGTAGAGATTCTTGACTAAAGAATAATGGGCCAGTCTTATTTTGAGGTAACACTTTTTTCAGTTTCACTTTTCACACATACACACATAATAGATAGTTTTTACACACATTTCGGACATTCAAAACAGCAACTAAATTATTCTTATATATTTTATAAATATTCGTATACCCTTAAAAAATATATCTTTCTACATCCTATAAAATGTTCAATATTTATTTCGGTACAGAATTTCCTACGAAATACATAACTCTTGTTTCTATCATCTTTTAAGCATTATATTGCTTCCATCCTAGCGACGTTGAGCTTTTTCGTTTTCGTTTTATTTTTTTGTGTGTTTTCTGCTGCACCAGTCTTATTTATCCTTATAAAATATAAATTGTCAACTAAGAAAATTGGTGTCCCGAGTAAGATAATAAAAATTTTGCTTCTGTTAGTTTTGTATCTATTTTTAATGTGGTAAGATGACTTTATAATTGGAAAACAGAGTAATAAATGTAACAAAATAATTATGATCTCTTCAATAACTTATTTTTTTGCAAATTATTTTATAGAATCTAAGCAACCATCTACTATTAAGCACTTTTAAAAATATATTTAACTTGATGAAAATGTAGTTGGTTAGCTATAAATAATTATTTCTAAATTTACTTAGATATCATACACTATTTATTAAAATCTAATCTGACTATCTTGCTAATATTGCGTAAAAAATCAGAGTGAACTGCGACTAATACAAAAAAATATATTTTTTACAAATGAATATTGTAAACACAAATGAATAGTTATTACAGAAGTTTTTTTATAAAGAAAGTTTGACAAAGAAAATTTATCACGCAAGTAGTTAACAAGCCAATTTACTTAGAAAGGAAATGTTTTTCTGCTCGAAGGCAAACCAGACGAGACCAACATGCTTTAACGAGAACACTTCGAATATGTTAACAGTATCTGAATTGTATACATATTTCAATATAATATTTAGTTGAGACATACATTTTGTGTTCCAAAATAGAATTCAGAATTTTTTTATATTGTGATTTGCAATCAATTAGAACACTAATTTCAAAACAAATTCAAGACTAAAAGTAACATAAATCATACTTTGTTTTTAAAGTACTTACAATTAAACTAAAAGTAAACGGAAAATTTCATGCTTATTACTTACTACACTTGTTGTAGGGTTGGAGGAGTAGGGAGAGTACGATTGCTAAAAAAATAATAAATTCACAAACATATACACAAAAAAGATACAAATGTAAACATACTACGTATGTATATATATTCACACTTTTATAGTATAAATTGAAATATTATGCTCTATTTTCTATGACGCACAGCTTTGAAATAAAGGTAGACAAAAACTATATTTGTTGGGTTATTTTAACTATTCAGTAATAACTAATTAAAAATCTAACTGCATGTGTGAATTATGTCAAAGTGTGAAAACGAAACGTGTAACAGAATCGAGTACATACTTTTGCTGGTAGATAGACGCTCCACCAATTTCACAACGAAAGAAAGGTGCTACAATCATTACATAATAATGGTCAGTATCGTATTTACAAGTTGTACTTTAGATATTAATGTGAATGTACTAGCTTAGGATTCCATAATTAAGTCAAAGTTAAAGTAACTGTAGAAGATAAATAAATATGAAATAAAATATATAATATTTAAGCGCGATGCCAAAATGCGCTAGACCATGACCGCGGATTTGTGCATAAGTAATTAAAGTATTTATATTATCTTTTATCATGTTAAAGATAAAGACAAATATTGGAGGTAAATATACAACAAAGTCGGGTATCCTAGCATTCTCAAGGATAGGAGGTAAAGTATTATATATTTAAAATGATAAAAGTGACCCACCAAAAAAAAAAAACTAATCTAGTACTGTATGGTACTTGTTTAATAAAGTGTTAAAATATAAAGTTATAGAGCAAAATGATAAAATAAATACTTTTGATTAAAACAAAACATAAACATTTGTTTTAAATGTATTTTATAGTAAAATCGTAATACGGTAACTAACAACTTTTTTTTTCTCAAATGATGCAATATTACTAATTAAATCCGAATTACGTAAAAAAGTATTCAACCTCTGTATACCGTACCACTCTAATAAAGAGATATTTGTAACAACAGGGTGTGATTACAGAAAAATATAATAAATTAGAGTTATATGCAATAAAAATATTAGAGCCACTTACGAAAAGTCTATTTCATAAATGTATACCAGTATTGTTCGTATAATAATATTAAATAATATAATTAGACACGATCTTAGAGGTAGCAAAGGCTTTTATTTTTTTATTAATATTTTTGTTGTGGTTTATCACAAAAACACATATGAATCTTTAAAAAAATATGTATTCTTTAATCATACTACCAATACAGTTCTAAAAATACGAAATATTCGAACTGTAAAACAACCTTTTATTCAGTACGTATAAAAATGATCCCCATACAAATCCCAACGCATGGATAATAAAACCAGAACACGTTTTCATACTAATTTAACTGAGTCTGAGCGGTACTCCCACAAATCTCTGTAATTTATCTGGTGTGGCATTATATCTCACCTACAATTTTCTCTCCACAGTGATAATTAGAATTTATTAAAATGAAAATATAAGTATGCTACGAAATTTTTTAAAGGTTTGCTGTAGTCAGAAATAAAAAAAATACATTTCACCGTCGTAACGTATATAAAAATAGCTGGATATGGACACTAAAAAAATTATATCTGTGTAGATTATGATGTTAAAACTTTAAAATAAAACGATGATATACCTACATGCGAACAATCGGATGAATAGACACTTACACACTACGAGTACCGGGCAAATCATTTACTATAATTATTAATACGAGTTAATGATTATTTGGGGATTATTTTTGTATTAATAATATTTGTATTATTAACTAGTTTGAATGAAAGTGTCCATTAACGTACGACTTAAAATTCAAATATTCACTAAATTTAAATTTTATAAAAAAAAATACGTACATAAAAAAAAAAAAACACATTCAAAAAATTAAAAAGATCTTGGTACAATTATTTAATTTGAAAATTGCTGGACAAATGAATAATAGTTATTCATGTGATCATCGTATAAATAAAAAAAAAAAATAGTCTGTTTGTCTTATGAATAGCAACATCCAAAATAAAATAAGTCTGTTGAATACATAATAAAATATAAACACAAAAACATATTTTATTTCAATAAAACCGTTACATTGCTTGAAGTTTTAATAAGTTCCCTTCTATTTCCCAAAATGTTACAAAACCTTGCGTAATAACGAAGCTACTAACAATGGTAAACTAAATTATCGCAACAATGTTCTAACTTTCGAATAGTTTCGCAAAGTCCAATCGGATTATCTATCACCGTGATAATAAGATGTTGGCTTTTGCTGAAATAATTTCACGGACTCTAGCAACAATTGAAACCGTTTATTCTCTAAATTCTCTAGAGGGACGGAGGCTGCAAGGGTGAAAATAGGAGGAAGTTTAATGTCCGTGTTTAATCTTAGACGAAAGAGGACAGATGTTTCTCTGTGGTTTCAATCTAAATTATTGCGTTAACCAAACTAATGTTACTTTTAAAGTTTACAACTTTAATTATATTATTGTGTTAATTTCATTACTAAACAGAACTAATTATCGCATCTTTTCTGGCAATAAAAGATTGTCATTAAAATAAATACAATAATAAAACAATAAACAAAAATATGATATTTAAATATTAACACTAAATAACCGTGATTCTCCCGTGAGATTGTCATTTTAATATACTTACTGTTTCTTGATTGAGCATAACATATTGTTGGAAAGGAAGTTGTCTAAAGCAATAAACAAAAATGTGATATTTAAATATTAACACTAAATAACCGTGATTCTCCCGTGAGATTGTCATTTTAATATACTTACTGTTTCTTGATTAAGCATAACATATTGTTGGAAAGAAAGTTGTCATATCTTAGAGAATATAAAAATATATTTGAAGCAAGACTCAACATCGATAGTATATTACCAGTTTTCAGATTTAATAATTACTTTATTCATCTACCTGTCCTTATCCCAATATGCCCCCCAGAGTGGGGGCATTTGTTAACTTTGACGTATTTCAATAGATTTAGCAAAAAAGTTTTTAGATATGTCCGCATCTAACATTAACCTTCCTTGGCAATGTGTATTCCGGTGGTATGTGTATTCTGATGGTATGTGTATAATCTGCCGCCTTTTAGATTATTGGGGTAGAATATAACCCCAACATTGATGCATGCAAGCAGTAGTTATTTTATCATTCTTTTATGTAGCTATTGATATCGTTTTGTATAATTTGGTTTTAAGTTCATCATTTATAATAAACAAACAAACTCAAGATATGTGGCACTCAACGAGATTACGGTTTATATACTATTCAAAAAAAATATCCTGCTTTTGTACATGGTTAATTCTAAAAAAGTATTTATTAAATTAGTTTTACATTTAAATAAAGTATTTTTTATTAAGTATATTTATTTCAATTAATTCCCAAAAAAACTAGAACACTCATTTGTATTAAAAATAAAACAAATTGTATGTAAGATAAATTGTATGTAGATAATTCTTAATGCTCCACAATTATATACAAACTATGTATATTGAAATTGTAAGCCAATCTTTAAAATTGAAAAGGCAGATTGTTACCCTAACCAATTAAATATTTTAATTAAGAAAAGAGAACGAACTGAACAAATAAAAATGAAGAATTTATATTGAATACAGCTTAAGAAACTCATAGGACCGCAATAAAAATATAGGCCTTTAATCACTTTACAGTTATATTTCTTAATTAAAAATTATACGACGTTACATTCTTCTGTTCATTTTTTATTTTATTTCTAAATATTAGGTTTTAATTTCTTTGTTATATAGAAAATCCCCAAGCATGCTGCTATGTATCTTATTTAGTTTGTATGATTTTTACTGTTCTTAATATGTGGCTTAGGCGTGTCAGACTTATTCTCATATATTTCTTAAAAATTCTAAAGCAAAAAGTTTTAAAATCTAACTTAAGTATGATAAAATTAATAGCGTTTAATATTAGCATTTATTTACTTTTATCTAAGTTATTTTTAAATTTCATTTATACGACGAGACCACACTGAAAATTTACTATGAGTTTATATGTTTTACTATAATATTAATATTATAGACTGCATTCAATTCTTTACTGTAATTGATTCACTGAATCTAGTAATGCTCGACTTTTGTAAGAGTTAGTCATTTCGGATGTGGTTTTAATAAATGAACAAATAAAACATGTGTAAGTAAGAAATTATATATTTATAATACACACACAATTATTAAAGTAGCTAATTAAAACATCTCATTTCGAATCTTACAACTAATGTTACTAATTATCTTTTTTTTAAATACACTAAAACCATGCTGACATCCGCCGATGTTAGATGTTCTCCAGATTCAAACGTTCCGTACGTTTGTGTTTCCATCTATAGACGGAGATGCGAGCAACATAACGAGCTGCTACATTTTATAAAAGCTTAGAAATAAGTAAGGGTTAGTCGTAAAAGATACCAACTCCACATTCTAATAAATGATGAAGACGAAGCTAGCTTAGAAAAACTACATTTAAAATATGTCCGTTTTTATTTCTCTTGAGACCAGATTTACTGAAAACTGTAAAAAATTAAAGCTGATCTTAGATTTTGTTGAGTTTAAAAAAAGGAGTGGTAAATATTTTTAAAATATCGAGCCCTAGTTAAAAAAAACTACAGACTCTATCTCTACTTTTAAAATGGAAAACGACATAATACACTTATAATGAACAAAATGTCATAGGTATGTGATTTTGTCCAGATCTTTTGTGGTATATGCACTTATGATTTTTTTTCAGATACTAAAATGACTCCCGATTATAAACGAACGACTGATCGACAAAATTGAAGTAACGAGTAAAGAAAGCCATCGAAGCAGTTCCAGATAAGAAAATGAGTTGGTTATTACCGTGAAGCAATTGAAATCAATAAAAACAAAACTTTTAATCGGGAAGACGGATTTAAGTTATCGGCATCATGGAATCCAGTGAGAAACAGCATAACACCGCGCTTTTTTGCGCAGTCGGTTAAACACCTGAATAGGGATACATCGGTTAGATTGCACAATAGGTATAATGTGAGTGTAGTATGTGACGGTACCATATGGTATAGATTGTATACCAGTAAGTATGAAACCAGTAGAAGTCTGAAAGCTACTTGGAGACTGTGTGGTATAATAATAATGGATAAAGTTAGTTTTAAAGTGGGAACGGTAATCGAATAGATGAGAAGTTATCAAATTGGTCATGGATTTAATTGGTGATTAATTTTCATGGTGTAATTTTATACCTGCTTAATAACTTTTATAATATAATAATAATAATCACTTTATTTCAAATTAATATTAATATTTAACATAAGAATGTCATACAATATTACGAGTATCTAATTAGTAAGTTAGGATCAGTGGATCCCAGGAACCATGTACGTGTTGGGGATGTTAGTCGTGTAATTTGTAATTACCACCCACTGTTTTATTTAAATATTAGACATCCAATCCTCTTCTTGAATTTTGAATGTAAAGATGTAGTCCATGGCTGGTAGCAAAAATCTATTTATTACATATATATTTGTTTTCTGATAAATACCATGTAATTGATTTATTTATTCATAACATTTGATTACATAATAAATTTTTATTGCAATATATGAATTTCATATATTGTAAGTATTACAAAATAGTAATGTAAAATTCTAGTTACCCACACGTAATAGATTGAGGAAAGTTTTTACATTGAATTTGATGCGAAATGCTTGGGTAACATTTGACGTATTCAACTTTTTTTTCTTTTGTGGTAGCTGAATTGAATAACTGGCTAGTAAAGTGAGAGTCTCGTTTTATCTCCTTAGAAATTATTTTAATATAATAAAATTATTCGAAACGGCAACTTTTCTATTGAGAATTTATAAGCAAATAGATTTAATATTTATAGCTATTTTTTTAATTATAAGATTAAAAGAGATGTTTTCTTAAGGAATTTTCTTACAACAGAACTCTAATATTGGACAAAAAATAATAAAGATAAATATAATATAAAATCGTCATAAAATCTTTAAAAGCCGATTTCTTATGTATATTAGTAAATGAACCCCATACAAATACACTGTTTGATACCATTCTATATTTCATACCAGAAATATAAAACTACTAAATGTTTTCTTTTCTTACTCAAGTTTTTTTGCAGAATGAATGAAATTGCCAGTTGCACTTAATTAAGCAATTTGTATTTAACTGGTAAGTTACACATACACGAGAAGATTTTGTATGTATAGTAAATTGAATGTTCAAATTTATTTTCGTTACTATTTTATTATGTTTAGATAACAGATTAGTTTCATAAATAAATAGCATTGAAGTGAATAAATCCTCACCCAAAATGATCGTTTCTTTCATTCGGCATCTATTTGAATTCACAAGAGTATAGATATCTAGCTCCGAATCGGTATTAGGATGGAAAAAGTAGCATTTTTCGATATCATTCTATATTCCCTGTCCTTAGTCACGTATCAACCAATCCTAACACGTGACTTGCCTTCGAATGTGAGAAAAGTAAATAACTATCAACAGACACGCTACGCAAACTATGTAAATTATAGTCAGCAAAAACTTTTCAGAATAGCAACAGATTTCTCGTTGTTAGTTGAAAAATTATACAAATGTTAAAATAACAAATAAAAAACCTAAAAAAAATAAATATTAATAACACATATTAGCACTGTTACCACTCCGAATATACTTAAATAACATGACATTAATACCTTGATCTCGTCTTACCGTCAATACGATTACTGCAAAGCGTTTGAAACGTTTAAATTTAAAATGTAAAATATTAATAATATTAATAATATACTAGTTAAATCAGTAAAAAAAGTTTTATTTCTACATTTTAAAATTAAAATTCAATCATTAAATTGGAAGAGACGTCTATAATCATCGTCTAGACTCTAGAAGAACATCAATTGGACAGTGGTCTTTAAGGTACTATATTTTTTGCTCGGATATTGATGTAATGTTTGATTTTGGTTTGAATACCAGTTTATTGTTACAATTTTGTTCTTAAATTCATCCATTTTCTTGTTTTCTGATAAAAGTTATTTTGATAGTCTCTTATTAAAGTTATTTATACAACCTGTGTATGGTTAGAGAGGCCGATGTCTAAAAAATGTTACTGAACAATGCATAAATGCTATATACTGTTCGTTTTTTTATGTACTTTAAAGATATGGTGATAAATATTATTATATGAAAATACACACGTAATATTAACAGCAAAGGGAAAGATACTAAGAATTATTTCACAAAAAAAATGGATCTTCCTGAATTAAACTTTAAGTTTTAAGTGATTGTAACGGACGTTGGATAGTTCTGACAAAGTCGGACTTTATAGGTGTTCGTAAACTGTGTGGGTAAATTTTCTACATTAATAATGTACTTGAATTTGACCAAGATAGTCATTTTCAACCGACTAGAGAGACAGAATAATATTTTATGGTACTATTATGTATCTATAATAACTATCAAATTATTAGATATTTGTAAATCAAAACATGTAACTTGCTCATTGAAATAGTGTTATTTTTCAGAAAGTTTTCATTATAGGTACATTATGCGAAAGTGACGCCATCTTATAATGAAGTAGTGAAGCTTTTTTTGCTAAATATCAAATATTATTTTAGTTGTGTTGGAAGTACCAAGACATGCATATAGATGGCAAGAAGATCAAAATATTATCAAGTGGGTTTTGATAACGTATATTATACCCAATTACTTTATTATACACAAATATAAATCAACAAAACAACTAATTTAATTACTTTTATACTTTTTGTTTGTATATTTAACATTGAAACAACAAACATAAGTATTTCTATAGCCTAGATATTATTTTGGTTCATAAGGTACAATATTATTAAGTTTCATCAAAATCTGTTTAGTAGGTTTGGCGCGATTGAGTAACAATCATCACAGACAAAACCATTTAAAAAAGTTAATATTTCTATAGCCTATTTCTTATTCTGGTTAAAAACCTACAATACTGCTAAGTTTCATCAAAATCCATAAAGTAGTTTTGGCGTGATTAAGTAACAAACATCACAGACAAAACCACGTGCATAAGTTAGTATTTTTATAATCAACGTTTTATTTTGGTACATAAGCTACAATATTGCTAAGTTTCATCAAAATCCATAAAGTAGTTTTGGCGTGATTAAGTAACAAACATCACAGACAAAACCACGTGCATAAGTTAGTATTTTTATAATTAACGTTTTATTCTGGTACATAATCTACAATATTGCTAAATTTCATCAAAATCCATAAAGTAGTTTTGGCGTGATTAAGTAACAAACATCACAGACAAAACCACGTGCATAAGTTAGTATTTTTATAATTAACGTTTTATTCTGGTACATAAGCTACAATATTGATAAATTTCATTAAAATCCATTAAGTAGTTTTGGCGTGATTAAGTAACAAACATCCATCCATCTAAACATCCAAACAATCGCACTTATATATTAGTCAGATATTATACATAATATTATTTTGTCAATAAAATCTTTAGTCTTAAAATTGGAAATGGCTGCAAGTAATATTCTTACAGCAACAGACGAGAGACAAAGCTTCTTAGCATTCCATGGATTCGCTGTGCGGGTGCCGGCCCATCGCGTTTATGGCGAGGATTGTAAACAGTGCCTGAGAATTACGACCCAGGTATAGGTTTAAGGGGTCCCTTTATTATGCGCATACACGCTTGCGTCCACTATCCACACTAATTTTCCTACCGAAAGAAATTTGGACGGAACCTACTGATGCCGCCCTTGATATACGTTCTAGAAATTAACCGGTGCTTGTTCTAGAAAGGCTAAGATCTTTAAGTAGGTTATAGAGAGATTTTGCTGTTATACCTCTCGCTCCCACTTCTACCGCATACAAACTAACTATAAATTTATTCCTGGCTTCGGTTTAGATTTTTTGGAGGAGCCTTTTTTTATTAATTCTACAGATCGTTTGGTGGTTGTTATACCCTTCCTCCCTCTTGCTACTGAAAGACTAACCGCTTCCCGTATGATTTCTAATACCTTATCGTGGCGACGCGAGTATTGACCTTTATCAAGAAGTACCCTACACCCTACTAATAAGTGTTTCGCGTTTCCTACTGCACCCCACAAATATTGCAAGGCCTTGGTTATCGATTTCTTTACCTAAAAATTTAAACGGAACTGTACTAACGCATTAACCGCCGATTTTAAGACCCAGATCGTAAGAGGTATATTTGTTATTCCGTCTACTGTTACAAAAAAAATAAATAGTAGTGGGTTTTAAATAAATTTATTTAGTTAAATACAAACAAAGAACATTAAACCTCAATATTCATACAATTATACAAATACAGGAATGTCTTAAATAATGACATAATAATGTCAAAATAAATGTCAGCTAGACTCAGCGGTGGGTTACTTGAGATAATACTTTATTTTAAATTACATATAAAAATTACTGAAATATAAATCCTAGGTGCCACTGACAAATAATAAGCGAAGACATATGATGAAGCGAAGACATATGATGATAGCATGATCCTCCTGCTTGTCAGTATTGGAGAATCACAGCCCAACACTTGTTCTTTCTAAAACTTTCAAAAATGGAAGTGTTGATTATTGGTATAAATAAATTTTGTACATCACCATAATATCGGGATTACAATAAAGACGAGCTTCTTAAACTTAGCTAGTCAGGAAGCAGGATACAGGACCAACAGGACGACGCTCCGAAGATTCACGTCTACCCCCGCGAACCAATTATAAATTTACCCGTATCTTCTAGGGTACAAACAAAAAAAAACCTCCTTCGTTCGTTTCGTTTAAATTACATACTTTAAAGGACTATTGTTCCATATTAAAAGTAAAATGTATTTAATGTACTTAATTAGATAAGGATTTATGCTGTATTGCTCAAAATCGCTTTGTAAATAAGCCATTATTTTGATCTATGTTGTAGAGTTCAGCCAGCGTTTGAAATGTAAGCGCGAAACAATGTGTTTGTTTAAGACTTCGAATCAAAATCTTGAAATTATCAGTGGTTTTCAAATATATTAAGCATATTATTATACATATTAACCTTCCTCTTGAATCACTCTATCTAGTAAAAGAAACTGCATTAAAATCTGTTGTGTAGTTTTAAAGATCTAAGCATGCATAGCGACAGACGCGGGAAGCGACTTTGCTTTATGTAATGATTATTATAGCTACCTCTGGCAGTTGTTCAAGAAATACAATTTTTTGGAAAAAGAGAAGCAGGTATGGTTTCACAAGTTGATTCATAATTCGAAGTTTATTCAGTTCATTGCGAAAGCAAAGAAAAAAGGGTCGTTTGTTTCCAATGTCAAAAAGATTAGAAAATAAAAGAATGATTAAAAATGAAAAAAAAATTAAGAGAGTTTTTTTTACCTATTTTATTTTATTATATTTCTATCCTATTTTTACTCATGAACTTACAGTAAAAGCATTTATAATACTGAAATCAATATGCTAGTTATCGTTTTTAAAAGTTTTTGCTTTATTGTTATTAATTTTCTCCAAGTATATAATATTTAGAAACATTGTCTTTTTTTCATTAAGAAAAGGGTTTTGCGATTTGCTCTCATATGTGTGACATATGTGAGTGATGGCTAGTTAATTCAATGCTATAATAATACCAAATTATCAACTTAACTGGTAATACATCTATGTATTTAACATAACTTTACATTAAATATATATCATATAACTATATACGAAATTGAACACCCTGGGCTGCAAAAACAGAGTGGTTCTAAGATGGGTCCCGAGTCTTGAGGGCCATATCAGCAACGTGATTGCTGACGAGCTGGCCCGTGCAGGAGCTGAGAGCAAAACATACGGTCCAGAACCTATATGTGGTGTTCCAAACAGCCTAGCTCGCATGACCCTGAATAATCTCACTAGGTGTGAGGCTACAAGGCGATGGGAGGAGATCCCTGGCCTCAAGCATTCCAAAGCCCTCATCAAACCTTACAATGCGAATGCAGCTAGGGAGCGCTTTGGGCTGAGCAGGAACAATCTACGTATCATAACTAAAATGCTTACAGGGCACTCTTGTCTGAATAAGCTCCTAGCGACCCTCAAATCAGCGGATGAAAAAGTGTGCAGGTATTGCCACGAGGAGGCTGAAACCCCGATCCATCTGCTATGCGAGTGCGGTTCATTAATGCGTAAACGCAGTGACACCCTGGGGAAACACATTCTGGAGCCAGTGGATGTCCGACACCTCACTGCCAAGGAAATTCTGCAATACCTCAGAGTGGCAGACCTTTATAGTGAACTGTAGGCAGTGGCGATTACAATAGATCTTTTAGGTGACAGTGATACTGGGCTCTCATAGCCCTGCCAGCCGCGCTTTTTAAATAATAATAATAATAATAATACATTAGCATTTATAATATTAGTTTGATATATACGAGGAAACTGCTGGAATTTTTGTGACCGCTGACGCCTTTCTTGACCCCATACACGTTGACATACTAAAATGTCTTCAAACATTTTAAAATACGGAGACGACTCCTGCCATAACATAACAGCAAATCATTAGCAACGGTAATAACTTATGTTCGGGCATTTACCGTGGGTCAAAGGTACAGACTTCAAGTAAAGATATCTAATTCTTTTCCATGATCCTTAAAACCGCGCTACTAAAATCCTACGAGATAACACGTTAATAGTGTACGCTTTCCTAATTGAAATAAATACTTCAGATATTTACCATCTCGTTGGTCGAGTGGTTAGCGCAGACGTCTAACTTATAGCGACACTATGGGGCTCGGGTTCGAATCCCGACAGAGACAGGCATTTATGTGATGAACATAGATGTCTGTATTTCTGGGTTTGGTCGTTTATTAAATATATTCCCAGTATCTGTAATGTGTATTTTTTTGTATTTGTATCGTTGTCTAACACCCTTAACACAAGCAAATAATTTGCTTACTTAGGGGTTGGATCAATGTGTGTAATTTTTCCTGTATTATTATTACAGTCTTCGGTTGAAAAAAACATTTTTAGGCCACGGTTGGTAGTTTATAGAAATAACCAACATCAACTTTGTACTTCCACATTATATGATATGATTTGCACCTCAAACTACATATTATGTAGCTTTTCCAATCTTTTATTTGCATTGTATAACTATTATACAAGTACATACTTATTAATTAATTTTAGTGTCACCATTTTAAGACTGATCATTTTACCTTTTCCGATTTCTTAAATTATTTTATAGAAATTCATTTCATTTTTAGTGGTTACATAAACGATGTAAACGATGAACGATACAAATTTATGTATTTATAATGAATTGAAGATCTCTACAGAACAAAATATTAAATCAATACTCACCCTGAAACAGAAATATACTGTGATATCAAACATGTCTCCTCATATTTTAGTCTGTAGTGAAACAAATACTAGTTTAATCAGGATTTGTTTGCAGCAACGCTTCGAAGTGGCTCAAAAGGATTGTTATTGTCGGCAGACGATATTTTAAAGCTTACAGCTGATACCTGGGGACTTACTTTGGAAATCCTCCTATTTTGTCTGTGTTTTATTTTCGGTTATTTTTATTTTTTCTTTTACCAAATCGATTAGTCAATGTTAAATGAATACGAATGGATTGTAATATCTTAAAACCTATATAAAAATCTTGCGTTATAAGATAGAGATTAAAAAAAAATGTTTATATATTATATTATTTGTTAGATTTTAAAAAGATCAACTGAACTAACGAGAAATATTTTTTTTGTTCATAAATTTGACCTATCGCGAAAAAGTTTGTCCAATTAAAGAAATTAGATACATAATTTAGATTTGTAATATGAGTAAAATAGGAGTTAACACTATTTAGACAAATGGATATCAACTTTGTTGACAGTCAGAAGATGTTATTTCTTTATTAATGTAATAATTTTAAGCTTCTCATATTATTAAGCTGTTGTCAATAACGTCAAATTTTGAAATATTAATATAAGTATTGAAAGGCTGAGAGTTTTGTATTTTTAACTAGATTTCATTTCTCATTTGTTGATTATTAATATAAAAAAATATATGTAATGGTAATTATATGTGTATTACTTATATTTTAAACATCTTATGAAGAATAGGGTCTCACCATAACTTTATTCTACATCTTTATTATTACATTTTCGAATCGAGAAAGTATTTCATCCAATTGTGTAATTTTGAATGCCCATTCCAATACTGTAAAGTCATTTTTACAGTAGATATTATAATTCTATAGTAATATATAGAAAAACATCTGTTTATTTTTGAAATGGTTTTTATCCATGTTTGATTGAAATAGAAATAGTCGTCTTCAAGATATTGACGTTTTATTCGTGCGGGGGAGAGGTTCTTTTGCAATAATTAGCTGTTCCCAGCTGTTTCACCAGCTATATAGGAAGAAAAGCCTTGTTATGAAGGCCAAAAGGTTTTTACACTTACTTAGGTAAGGTACTTTATTAGGGATAGCTGTTGCCTGTGACTGTGTCCACGTAGATTGTAAAAATATATTTATATGGCTTATGATCGTAGTCATAAAGAATCACGGGCAACAGCTAGTGATAATATAAATCCCTTCAACATAGTGTTAGAAGTGATTGTAAATCGTTTAATAAAGGAAGAAATTAAAATGCAAGTAATTTAACAAGGCAAATAAAGAAATTACGATATCGAATCGTATAGTCTAAGTCCTCAATGATTAGCTTTGTAATATATATACTATCAACGTCCTTACAACTTTTTTTCTATTTCTTTTATTTTATAAGTTTGATTGAAGCATTTATTTCTGATGTTTAACTTATTTTTTTTAATAATTTTGTTATAAATAGTCCAAGTTCCGATTTTTATGTTACTATTGTTGATTTTGCATAAAACCAATGATCTCAATACAAAAGGTTGTAAAATAAGAAGTTTTTTGCAAAATTAGTTGTTTAAATAAAAGAAATAATTTAAATGAATACTTTACAATAAATATTATACATATTTTGTTTTAATAAACTCCTTAATCCCCCTTTAATAAATACCGTAGTCGAACTGACGAAGGTTCGTGATAAGCGTTGAAAAATAAGCTTACAAAACACGATCGTAATTTGTTCGTTTAGAAAAATATATATATATTTGTCACGTATTAAAAATAAAACATATGATGGTTTTGGTTTAGGTACTTAAAAGGTAAATACTTATTATATAGGTATATCAAAGTAGTCGGTTCAAATACTTATATCTAAAAAAAAATATGTTTAGACCCCAGATCCAATCTGCCTTGTTACGAGTAACTTGTTAAGCTCTAAAACATTTATTGTATTTGTTCTCTAATAATGAATTCGCGCTTGATATGTGTAACTATTTAAAATTAAATTAATTTATTATTTTGTTTTTGCTCTTTTTAATAATGTAAAACGTTCATCCAACTACCTTTCACAAAGTTACAAACAATTTATATTATGAAAATGCAACAAAATGCACACATTTCCCACTTTACATAATTGGATTTATGTTGATAAACTTTTCCTACCCTATCAAGGTTTTTCTAAATACATTAAAGTGGGGCTATCGGTTTAAGTTCAACAACAAATACACAGAATCCATACTAGCTTTTGCAGATGATCTCGCGATACTGACACGTAATCCGAAACAATGTCAGGTACTTTTAAATGTAGTTGAGGATTTCTGTACGTGGACGGGCGGATTGAGGACAAAACCAAGTAAATGTTTTAGTCTGTGTCTGGGTAGACGGAATACCAAATATACCTCTTACGATCCGGGTCTTATAATAGGCGGTCAGTGCGTTAGTACGGTTACGGAAGCAGCTCCGTTTAAATTTTTAGGTAAAAAAATCGATTACCAAGGCCGTACTCCATCGTTGGATGTAATAGTCGATAGCTTTTTAAACGATCTCAAAAAGGTAGACAACCAACCAATAAGTAACGTCAAAAAAGCTTGGATTTACGATAATTATTTAACATCACGTCTAAATTGGCCTTTCCTCGTGTATGATATAAATAAAACCCTTTTGTCAAAGTTAGATGCAAGCGTCATAAAGACATTGAAGTTATGGCTCGGGTTAGCGCACTCAGCGGACTCTTCAACCTTATTTAGAGACCGTAACAACTTTGGATTAAAATTAAAGAAACCATCGGAGCTCTACAAACATCTAAGAGTTACCAAAAGACATATCATCGGAAAATCTAAAGATGATACTGTAACTTCTCTCCCAAAAGACAAAGTTGCCTCAGAGCTCGAGTCACGACTTCAATTCCATAAAAAAATTATGATAGGTGCTCAAACAAATAAAGTAGGGCTAGGATCAAGTAGGAAAGTTCAAGACATAGACATAACAAAATCTTTTATTCGACAAGACGAAAACGATAATTACCGACTCCACGCGATGAGCCTAGAAATTCAAAACGAATGGGTGACCATAGGAGATTTTTGTATTCCACTAGCTTTGAAGTGGCGCACCTTAATTTATGATTGGTCCCCAGCATTATTAAAATTCTATCTTAATGCATTCCAAATGACTCTCCCAGATCAAAGTAACTTAGTAAGATGGGGCAAAGCCACCGAAAAGTCTTGCAACATCTGTGGGGAGGCAATAGGAACCGCGAAACACCTATTAGTAGGGTGTAGGGTACTTCTAGATAAAGGTCAATACTCGCGTCGCCACGACAAGGTATTAGAAATTATACGGGAAGCGGTTAGTCTTTCAGTAGCAAGAGCGCGGAAGGGTATAACAACCACCGAACGATCTATAGAATTCGTAAAAGAAGGCTCCTCCAAAAAATCAAAAGCGAAGCCTTATTCAATATTAGGCGCGGCTCCTGATTGGATTCTCATGATGGACACGTATGAAAAGCATTACAAAATCCCTGGGGATGTTGGTGTTTCGTCATCCAGACCGGACTTATTCCTGTATTCGAAACATCTGAGGCGCGTGATACTTGTGGAGCTTACTGTTCCTTGGGAAACAAACATCCCAAGGGATCACACATTCAAGCTCAATAAGTATTACGAACTAACCAACGAACTGATCAGGAATAAATTTATAGTTAGTTTGTACGCGGTAGAAGTGGGAGCGAGAGGTATAACAGCAAAATCTCTCTATAGCCTACTTAAAGATCTTGGCTTTCTAGAACAAGCATCGGTTCATTTCTAGAACGTACTTCAAAGGCGGCATTAGTAGGTTCTTTCCAAATTTGGTTAGGTAGGGAGAGGAGTGTGGAGGGTGAAGGTGAGCGTTTTTGCGCATAATAAAGGGGCCCCTTAAACCTACTCCTGGGTCGCAAGTCCCAGGCACTGCTTGCACTCCTCTCCTTGCAACGCGATGGGCCCGGCACCCGCACGGTGAATCCATGGATTGCTAAGAAGCTTCGTCTGTCTATGGTAACGACTAAAGTATTTAAGTTCTTTAAACAGTAAAATAGTAATTATTGTGCACTACTACACCTAATACACTTAAACTATTAAACTTTCATTGTTGTTTGTGAAATTTATGATTGTATTTATTTAATTGTACTAGATATTTGTCATAATCTGAAGTATTAAGAGGATTTTCAGAGGGATACAATATTTAACAAATCCTTGCTACGGTTCCAAGGAAAGAAACCATTATCAATGTTGATAATATTGATGATCTTTATTAAATGTAAAACAAGTTATTGTACAATTTAACTTTTTCATACTTATTTATATTTAAAACAAAACATGTAAGGAAGAGAATAAAAAAAAATGTACCACAACAATCTTCAAATTTATGAGTAATAGAATGTTACAAATAGATTACTTTTCCTTACACTTACAGAGATTGTTACGCAACAATAATATTCTTGGGTAAAAACAATATACAAGTACATACGTACGTACGAGGTAAAACAGTATTATTGTTGCGAATCAATCAGTGTAAGCGCTCTTAAGAAAGCCGTAAATACAACATTTTTGTTTCAAAAAGAAAATGCAAACTCGTTTTATTATGTCATGTGACCCTTAGTCCGTTTAAATCTTTTACCCTCTCTATCGTATCATCCCATCTCTAAAAAGGAACCTGGTTCACGAAAGAACGACATATTTTTTTTAGGAACGGTTGCCTCTATCAGATTTATTTTAAAATATTGGGTCTCAGTAACCATATATCGTAATTAGATTCATACTGACATTAAATTATAAATATTTATTGACAAATATCCTATTACATATCATTTTATTTATATATATTTAAAAATATAGTCATTTTCTCTAAGGTCACAAGACCATCAATAACAAAAAAAAAAAATATTTAAAGAAATTGAAATTTTCAAAAGTAATTCGTGTTATCAAAATATTATTTATTAGGCTTATAACTTTACCTATATTCAGTTAAGACAATAGTCGTTATTATAAGGTGGATTGAAATTTCTAAAATGGAGTTTGACTTTTAGGCATACGTCAAGGTTTGTGAAGGGAGATTTATAGAATTAATTTACTTAACATTATAAAACATACATTATTATACCTACATTATTAAACATTTTTGTAGACATTGCAATTGTGTGTTATTATTCTGATAACATTTTAAATGCATGATGTAATGTATATGCAAATTTAATTACACAGCTTTTGGCATAGAGTCAACCACATCAGATCTCACCACTCTTGTATTTGTGTTTGGTTGAAATATATGAAAATAGATAGCAAGCATACGTTGTAGTAGACAACACGCGCTCGCGGCTTTGCCGTTTGTTTACATATACGGGAAAGTTTAAAAGAAAACGTTTTAAAAGAAGTTTTGTTGAATATAAATTCACTTCACACCGGTTGCTACAGATTGGTACTCGAACATACAATTATATGAAATTCATTGTATGCTTTGTTTGGGCTTATATTATAACACACTGTACTCAGTTGGTTAATAAAGTTTTTTTAAGAAACAATTTGGATTTCAATTATAAGTATTTTTGGGGCATTTGATAATTTTCTTGTATGTATTGTAATAAGTTTTCTTTTAAAAGTATGGTGATAAGACAAGATATGTTAAAAATGCGAGGACGTCACCAATTATATTTTGTTTATATAATTATTTGAATTAGTTCACCAATTCAAAAATTGTATATTTCAATGCGTATTTTGAAATAACGATAAAATAATACATATTACAGAATCAAAATCGCTATACACGTACTCAATGTAAAATTTAACAATACTTATGGTATAATTAATATTATCAGTGTTATCTACCAAAGAAGTTAAAATAACAAGTTGTAATCCCGGAAATACATAGGGGTGACATGCGTGGCATTTAGTAAAAGAGCACTTCACTAAAGAAAATGGTCTAATCATTTATGTTTTTGAGAAAATAATATAATAAAAAAACGCAGTAACCCATTAAGACTTTTATTAATGAATGATTGTAAATTAATGGATTACGTTATTACGGTGATTTTTCTTTAACTGAAAAAATGTTCAGTTTTTTTTATGGGCCAATGACAACAAGGATTCTGTCATAAATTATAATAAAAGGGTACGTATTTGTAAAGAAATTTGTATATATACACATTTGATAATTTTATGAAAATTTGTACAACTCGTGTAAATCATTAATAAGTATTGTGTAAGTATATAATATAAACCGCCTCGTTGCATTGGTCGATTTGCTTACTTAGGGGGTTAAATGTCAGGGGGTCAATGTGTGTAATTTGTCCCGATACTATTATTATTATATAAATAATAATAAAAGTATAATAAAACTCTATTATCAACAGAAATTCTTTATAAATAAAATATTTTTTTGTTACACTTGATAGAAAATTTGGATTAGAACTCTTATTAAGTATAATCAGTTAATTAAATCAGGTAACAAATTGTTCTTACATGTCAATTAACCTTAACAGTACGTTATACGGGTGCTATTGATCCAAGGCGTTGTTTGTTCACTTGTGTTAGAGGTATTTATTGGACTTAGTACAAGCAAAACCGGTCATGTCTTTTCATAATATAAAAAGGTTTTTTTTATTTATAAGATATTAATGTTTTTAAATATTGGCATATGAACCATTGTGTTTGAAATATTTTTTTCATTGTAAATATTAAAAAACAATTAGCTAAAAATAAAAAAATCATTGCAATTTCTTTAATAGATTATTCAACGTATTAAGAAATTGAGGTTAGGTTCTCATAAAGGTTCAAATGAGGTCGTGACTTAAACTATTAACTTCTGAGATGTGACAAGTCTCAGGCTGTTTTCCTAAAAAAAAAGCTAATAAGCTCTTATTTTAGTATTATTTATTTCTATGTTTCTACGTGAGGAACATGCGGTATGTTTGTGGTGTAAATTAATACATTCGACGAGACTAAAGGGCACTTTGATTTTGTTTGTTTGTTTGTTTAACATCAACCTAAAAGCTTTATTGGACACAGTTAATTAGAAGTGACGTGAAGATGGTTAAAGCTTTCCTAAATTGCAATATTCCTTTTATTATCTATTCGATACCTGCAACTCCCACTGCAATTCCAAGTCATTTACTGCTCTTGCAGTAAGACTATGGAATAATATGCCTACCGACATCCGCAATCCGATACCATTTAAACTCTTAACTATCACTGTTCCACAACTTAGTCTATCAATCTCATACTCAGCGGTTTATTATAATTGTTACACTTTTATCACAATAGTACCACCCCACAACTTGTACTCCCAAATCACAATGCCTTCTCTTAACCGAGCTGCGATTTATATACTTCTTATTCTTAGTCAAATCAGTATCCAAGTTTACATTTATTTTATCAATTAAACTTCTATACGGAAATTCAATTGTTGTAGTCAAATCAACAACTTATATCTTTATTTTTAGTCAAAACCAAACTACTACATGTATAAAAGCTAACATTTAATAATTGTTTTTTTTTGTTATTTTATATATTAAAATTTATATTATTTTTATTAAGATGTTAATTTAAAATTCACGCCTTCTAATGTGATTCCAGTCATTCTAGTAGTTATCTGTGTCCACTCTATAATTTTAGTTTTGTCTATTCCGTGGCACTACAGTGAATGTACATGTTAATTTATGATAGGATTAATAAACTAATTAGAACAGTTAAACCTGCTTTCCACTTATTTAAATTTAATAATTTTATTGTTTACAATTAAGAGTTTAAGAACAACAACAACGATTCCTTTCCTATAGTAATGCTTGAACTATTAGCTATTCCTGTAATATTAATTATATGCATGCGTATTACATGATTTCATAACAAATAATTGAAAAATAACCCTTTGGCCAGCAACACAAATTACAGATTTCTAAACATTGAGGCTATTTAGAAGAAGAGTAACATAATAACCATATGTTCGTCTTAAAACTTTTTTATTAACATTTTTAAAAATTAAATTTATTAATTAAAACGAACGTAATAAAAAAATGTGTGTAGTAAAAATCCAAAAAGTATTTTTTTTAATCAATTCATTAAAAACATATTTTTCCAAGAAAATATTTATATAACTAGAATGGTTAAGGCTTAAGATTAATAAAATATCGGAAGTGCTTAAGACGACACATTGGAAGTGAAAACTTTTAAGATCTATTAATATTACCGCATTAATATTCATAAAAAAATATTTACAAATTAAATACATTACTTTTTTAATTGTTCTTTTTTATAAACTAAATCATAACAATAAAAATTACCGCTTCAAGAAGAAAAAAATGTATATAAAATTTATCTTTACATAATTAATAATTTCAATTAAAAACCTAAAGCCAAATCCTAAAAAAAAACATTTTTTTTTTATTTTTACTAAAAGTACGAATACATTTCATAATTTTAGTAGAAATTTAAAAAAAATATGATTTTTTTAAATGTTCCGTAAAAATGTTGTTTCCTTCATAATCTGATAAATACTTCCCAACTGACAAAATATTAATTAAAATGATAACGTACCTACAGAAATCCTAAAATGAAAGTAAGAAAGATCATTATAAAAAGATGATTCACACTGATTCACCTGTTGAATACAGAATAGAATTTATCGTTTCGAAAACATGAAATTATTGTTGTTGAAGTCACCATAAGAATAAAATATTTATGTTTTATATAATTATTATAAAGAAACTCACACTTTGGCTCTTTTTTTTTTAAATAAACCCACAAAAACAAACGAATTAATCGAAGACTTTGAATATCGTTCTACAACGTTACAACAACTTCTGTAAAAAAATCTTTATCATCTTAACTCGGCGTGAATGAGATGAGTAATTGTTACACCAGCTATGAGGTGGGTATGAGATACCCAAAACTTTAATGTTATTTTTTTTATACAAACGTTTAATTTGCATTACATATAATAAAACAATCAAAATGCAATTTTAAACAAACAAGATTACAAAAAAGAAAAGAGGTTTAAGTACGACCAGTTTTCATTATTATTAAAATAAGTATGTTAATAAATATTCTATGAAAAAAATACAAGTTTCGGTGGTTAATTAACTTTTTGCATAAAAATCTAGCAAAATTCTAAATTCTTTGTTAAATCAACATAATAAGACTATTTTCTAATCATTCTAACTCAAAGAAGAATTAAACAATCTTATGAGATCATGTAACATATCGCTAAAGTTACACCTAAAAATCAGCACAATGTCCGCACACAATAATCGCGTGTTCCATACATATTGGCTTTATACATTTAGAACAGCAATGTTTTATCTTTTTATTTCTTTTCTGAGAATAGCCACCCTATCTAACATATTTGCTAAACAGTTTTTTGGGAACTGCTGATAAAGGTCCCCACAGGTGATGGGCAATTAATTCTCTTTCGTATTTCCGCTGGAAGACGAACTTCCTTTGAATGTTGCAAAAACTATATTTTATTAGGTTCAGACTTCAGACCTAAATTACAAATATAATCACGTTGTATAATGCGTTTTTTGCACCATAAGTGATTTTCCCTGTATATTATGATAGTTTATAGTAGCCATATTGAGTATACCATATAACTCAGATGGTTATTTCCCTGCGTATAGCTCCAGTTTTAGAATGTAAAACTTTTTCGCATATTGAACTTGAAATTTAAGTCCACCTTTGGTCGGCTTGTTAGGATTTTATACATGAAACGATAATTACATTTCATCAATAGTAAAGTTCTCGGAAGGCACATAATTTTCACTAATATTGTCCACTAAATTATCCAAAATATTCCTTATTGCAGCTAGATTATCAATCTTCTTCATTTTTTTCATAAGACATCTTGATAAATCTTAAGATAAATCACAAAATACTAAAAATAAGAATTAATTATAAACTTACTGTCACCCCAAATATGTGACACCAACTACGAGGTGGGGTATGTCATACCCTGGCGAAGTTTGCAATCGTATATCTCAATTCGCAATTGGTGAATAACTAAACTTGATCCCGAACCTCACCCAAGACACCCTTACCTCCAGCTACTACAACGGCGGGAATGGCATAGCAACAATAACATAAAATATTTTGCGTTTTAAAACTTCGCGGGTATGAGATACCCCACCTCATTCACGCCGGGTTAAACCTTAACAAACCTTCGTCCAACTAACATCATTTTACAACAATTTAAGAGTTCTCTATATATCTTTAACTATAAAGAAATCAATCCATAGTATATTAATAGGCTTTTTTAAAGCCTGTAGAACATTTTTCCCAAAATTATCTTATGTAATATTACGAACATTATGATTATAAACCGTCAGCAAACTTAAAGATCTGATAAGCAGAGTCGGTCGGTCGAAATCATTGGACGTGAGATCAATCACAACTCATTCAAATAATTTATAAGTTTATCGAGAATTACATAGCAAAACATTATAACGGTAGTGTAATTATGACGGTACTTAAATATACTTCTAACAAGAGAGCTTATTGTTTGTTACGCGCTTATTGGGTACCATAACAAATGCTACATTATAAGTTCTACGACAACATAATGTCTTTTCTTTGTGTACCTAAGTAGATCAAGATAATGTGTTTATATTTGAAATAAGGTTGTAATTACTTATTTCTATGAAGGTAATTACTATTGTAATATTTGTAAAGCAAAAATAGCTAAACTTTAATTTAATTAACAATTTAAAAAATATTTTATTATAACTGGATCAATAAACAAATAAACCTTTTATACCGAATTAAAAAAAAACCTTTTTTCAAATAAATCATCAATTGTATTATTTTTTTATTGAATTCAAATTTTACCTAGTTACATTATTTTAAGTAAAAGTAATCAACATAAACCAAATCAAACCGAAAACTTAGAATACAATCTCATACAAACATTAAAAAAAAACTAAGAGCTGTCAAGGGAAACCCGGATGGATCGAAGTTCCTTTCGATTAATTATTATTGAAGGAATAGGGAATATGCATAAAATTTAAGATGGTCTCAAGTACTTTTTTTCGGATACTTATTTATTTATTTATTGAAAAAAAAATACAAAAGAATCTTAACCTAATACATTAGTATTTAACGGTGTGACAAAAATCAACTTATTATAATCTTATTAAAAAATCAACTCATTATCATCTTATTATAATAAAAACATTTTGTTTTCTATTTACCATTGTTTTTTGTATTTTCACATCTCTTGGAATATAAAAAAAACACTTTGTCGGGTGTTTTTCTAATACTAATTTTTGCACTCCGATTCTATACAATACTTGTATGATGGTTTTTATCTTCTTCCATGACTTGTAAAGCAATTAAAACTTAAAATATGTATGAAGTAAATAAAAAGTTCATAGTAAACATTGTCCATTGACTGGAAGTGTCCTTTGACGTCACGCAGGGCGCGCGCAAAATGCTGGCCTTTGAACGGCTCAAATTTACTCAATGTTTTAATTTTCACTTTGAAAAAAATAGTAGAATCTTTTCAAGCCTACTTATAGTTTTTTCTACGATATAGAGAGGTAAATGATTAATTTACGTCAAAAAAAACATGACTATTACCTATTTTAATAAAAAAATATTAAATTATTAATATACGCTAATGTGCTAATGAATAATATTTATATACTATTTTTGTATGATATTTCGCCGATAATTTGTAATAAATGTATGTAAAATGAATAACTTAATTAAAAAGTGTTAATCAATAAACCCATGTCTTATTGTCCCGCCACATAGCGGTTTCACTTTGTACAGATATGTTTATATAACAGATGTAGTTATGTTTCCTTAAGGTATAAATAGATGGCGTTTTTACAAAACATTACTAGTATATTTGATCACAAATTTATATTATTATTTTCATTAAAACTGTCTTATTTGCAAATTGATTCTAAAAGAACAAACTCCAATATCAAATAAATAATAAAGAACTACTAAGCAATTCAATATTTTACAAAAAATAATAATGATAGAAATGAAAATATCTCGCTTGCGTACTATAAGAGAGAGAGAGAGAGAGATAGCAATAATAATGACTATATAGAATTACATACCTACATATAATAATATACTTACACACTTACGCACATACATATAAAATAAAATAGATAACCTATAAAATATAAGGTATACATATTTCTGATAATCATATATATTACATAGATAAATAATATTGCTTCAAACGATTTTTGACAATTGACAGTGATGAATTCTTATTGAGCGAATGAAGAGCAAAACGACGAGCGAAGCTCTGTTATCGGGTCGAATGCATTCTATGTCATCGCACTCCTGTGTAGATAATTATTGAAACAATTTGATTTAATAATTGCTATAGTTTTGGTTAAACACTGCTAACTTTTATATACTCCTATGCTTGATGTATTCCCTTAATTTTTTACTGATGAAAGTGTAGGCGTATATCGAAGCAAGCCTATTTATCGAGATTGGTTTTCATAAAATATTAAAATTTTAGACTTACTTAGTGTAAGTATTATAAAAGTAATATTGTACTCTTTTACATTTTAATTATATAACTTATTATGTTCTTACGGTTTTAGTTTATGTGGAGTATTTATTAATTTTCTCTAAGCTGTTGATAATAATAACTAATACATACCACATTTTCGAAATCACTTGTATACGTATGTATACCTCATTATTCTTATTATTGTCATACAGTGGAAAAAAAACAAAAAAATATAAATTGATATTAACTATAAAAATATAAAATACTTATTAATGAAAGGTAGTTCAACGTAAATTTACTAGTAACTTTTTGGATTGTCATATTTTCATTGGCGATAGAGTAAGTCATAAATTTTGGTTTACGAAGTCTGCACCCAGTGAACAACAATTGAGTCAACATAGTATAAAATTCTTTACACTGTTACAATATATTACATATTATGTTACTATTTCCCTTTGCAAATGTTCAGAATATAATTACGATTTGTCTTTTGTTTCAACATATACGATAAACTTTAAGATAGAAATACATAAATGTCTAAATTGTTTAATTAAGATATTATACCATTGCTATGCCGAATAAAGAACTTTAGATTCTCCTTTTACGCAAATATATTGGAAATTTATCGATTTAGGTCAGGTATATATTATTAATTTAATTGTTTGCATCCAATAATCTGAACCTGCTCTTTACATAAATCGTGAAAATATACCATTTATATCATGTTAATTATAAAAACTTATTAAACATAAATTGGGCCTGGCAGCTATTAAAATATTATACAAACCCATGTTTGTTAAATAGCAAATAGAATTTATCGTTTCGAAAACATGAAATTATTGTTGTTGAAGTCACCATAAGAATAAAATATTTATGTTTTATATAATTATTATAAAGAAACTCACACTTTGGCTCTTTTTTTTTTTAAATAAACCCACAAAAACAAACGAATTAATCGAAGACTTTGAATATCGTTCTACAACGTTACAACAACTTCTGTAAAAAAATCTTTATCATCTTAACTCGGCGTGAATGAGATGAGTAATTGTTACACCAGCTATGAGGTGGGTATGAGATACCCAAAACTTTAATGTTATTTTTTTTATACAAACGTTTAATTTGCATTACATATAATAAAACAATCAAAATGCAATTTTAAACAAACAAGATTACAAAAAAGAAAAGAGGTTTAAGTACGACCAGTTTTCATTATTATTAAAATAAGTATGTTAATAAATATTCTATGAAAAAAATACAAGTTTCGGTGGTTAATTAACTTTTTGCATAAAAATCTAGCAAAATTCTAAATTCTTTGTTAAATCAACATAATAAGACTATTTTCTAATCATTCTAACTCAAAGAAGAATTAAACAATCTTATGAGATCATGTAACATATCGCTAAAGTTACACCTAAAAATCAGCACAATGTCCGCACACAATAATCGCGTGTTCCATACATATTGGCTTTATACATTTAGAACAGCAATGTTTTATCTTTTTATTTCTTTTCTGAGAATAGCCACCCTATCTAACATATTTGCTAAACAGTTTTTTGGGAACTGCTGATAAAGGTCCCCACAGGTGATGGGCAATTAATTCTCTTTCGTATTTCCGCTGGAAGACGAACTTCCTTTGAATGTTGCAAAAACTATATTTTATTAGGTTCAGACTTCAGACCTAAATTACAAATATAATCACGTTGTATAATGCGTTTTTTGCACCATAAGTGATTTTCCCTGTATATTATGATAGTTTATAGTAGCCATATTGAGTATACCATATAACTCAGATGGTTATTTCCCTGCGTATAGCTCCAGTTTTAGAATGTAAAACTTTTTCGCATATTGAACTTGAAATTTAAGTCCACCTTTGGTCGGCTTGTTAGGATTTTATACATGAAACGATAATTACATTTCATCAATAGTAAAGTTCTCGGAAGGCACATAATTTTCACTAATATTGTCCACTAAATTATCCAAAATATTCCTTATTGCAGCTAGATTATCAATCTTCTTCATTTTTTTCATAAGACATCTTGATAAATCTTAAGATAAATCACAAAATACTAAAAATAAGAATTAATTATAAACTTACTGTCACCCCAAATATGTGACACCAACTACGAGGTGGGGTATGTCATACCCTGGCGAAGTTTGCAATCGTATATCTCAATTCGCAATTGGTGAATAACTAAACTTGATCCCGAACCTCACCCAAGACACCCTTACCTCCAGCTACTACAACGGCGGGAATGGCATAGCAACAATAACATAAAATATTTTGCGTTTTAAAACTTCGCGGGTATGAGATACCCCACCTCATTCACGCCGGGTTAAACCTTAACAAACCTTCGTCCAACTAACATCATTTTACAACAATTTAAGAGTTCTCTATATATCTTTAACTATAAAGAAATCAATCCATAGTATATTAATAGGCTTTTTTAAAGCCTGTAGAACATTTTTCCCAAAATTATCTTATGTAATATTACGAACATTATGATTATAAACCGTCAGCAAACTTAAAGATCTGATAAGCAGAGTCGGTCGGTCGAAATCATTGGACGTGAGATCAATCACAACTCATTCAAATAATTTATAAGTTTATCGAGAATTACATAGCAAAACATTATAACGGTAGTGTAATTATGACGGTACTTAAATATACTTCTAACAAGAGAGCTTATTGTTTGTTACGCGCTTATTGGGTACCATAACAAATGCTACATTATAAGTTCTACGACAACATAATGTCTTTTCTTTGTGTACCTAAGTAGATCAAGATAATGTGTTTATATTTGAAATAAGGTTGTAATTACTTATTTCTATGAAGGTAATTACTATTGTAATATTTGTAAAGCAAAAATAGCTAAACTTTAATTTAATTAACAATTTAAAAAATATTTTATTATAACTGGATCAATAAACAAATAAACCTTTTATACCGAATTAAAAAAAAACCTTTTTTCAAATAAATCATCAATTGTATTATTTTTTTATTGAATTCAAATTTTACCTAGTTACATTATTTTAAGTAAAAGTAATCAACATAAACCAAATCAAACCGAAAACTTAGAATACAATCTCATACAAACATTAAAAAAAAACTAAGAGCTGTCAAGGGAAACCCGGATGGATCGAAGTTCCTTTCGATTAATTATTATTGAAGGAATAGGGAATATGCATAAAATTTAAGATGGTCTCAAGTACTTTTTTTCGGATACTTATTTATTTATTTATTGAAAAAAAAATACAAAAGAATCTTAACCTAATACATTAGTATTTAACGGTGTGACAAAAATCAACTTATTATAATCTTATTAAAAAATCAACTCATTATCATCTTATTATAATAAAAACATTTTGTTTTCTATTTACCATTGTTTTTTGTATTTTCACATCTCTTGGAATATAAAAAAAACACTTTGTCGGGTGTTTTTCTAATACTAATTTTTGCACTCCGATTCTATACAATACTTGTATGATGGTTTTTATCTTCTTCCATGACTTGTAAAGCAATTAAAACTTAAAATATGTATGAAGTAAATAAAAAGTTCATAGTAAACATTGTCCATTGACTGGAAGTGTCCTTTGACGTCACGCAGGGCGCGCGCAAAATGCTGGCCTTTGAACGGCTCAAATTTACTCAATGTTTTAATTTTCACTTTGAAAAAAATAGTAGAATCTTTTCAAGCCTACTTATAGTTTTTTCTACGATATAGAGAGGTAAATGATTAATTTACGTCAAAAAAAACATGACTATTACCTATTTTAATAAAAAAATATTAAATTATTAATATACGCTAATGTGCTAATGAATAATATTTATATACTATTTTTGTATGATATTTCGCCGATAATTTGTAATAAATGTATGTAAAATGAATAACTTAATTAAAAAGTGTTAATCAATAAACCCATGTCTTATTGTCCCGCCACATAGCGGTTTCACTTTGTACAGATATGTTTATATAACAGATGTAGTTATGTTTCCTTAAGGTATAAATAGATGGCGTTTTTACAAAACATTACTAGTATATTTGATCACAAATTTATATTATTATTTTCATTAAAACTGTCTTATTTGCAAATTGATTCTAAAAGAACAAACTCCAATATCAAATAAATAATAAAGAACTACTAAGCAATTCAATATTTTACAAAAAATAATAATGATAGAAATGAAAATATCTCGCTTGCGTACTATAAGAGAGAGAGAGAGAGAGAGATAGCAATAATAATGACTATATAGAATTACATACCTACATATAATAATATACTTACACACTTACGCACATACATATAAAATAAAATAGATAACCTATATAATATAAGGTATACATATTTCTGATAATCATATATATTACATAGATAAATAATATTGCTTCAAACGATTTTTGACAATTGACAGTGATGAATTCTTATTGAGCGAATGAAGAGCAAAACGACGAGCGAAGCTCTGTTATCGGGTCGAATGCATTCTATGTCATCGCACTCCTGTGTAGATAATTATTGAAACAATTTGATTTAATAATTGCTATAGTTTTGGTTAAACACTGCTAACTTTTATATACTCCTATGCTTGATGTATTCCCTTAATTTTTTACTGATGAAAGTGTAGGCGTATATCGAAGCAAGCCTATTTATCGAGATTGGTTTTCATAAAATATTAAAATTTTAGACTTACTTAGTGTAAGTATTATAAAAGTAATATTGTACTCTTTTACATTTTAATTATATAACTTATTATGTTCTTACGGTTTTAGTTTATGTGGAGTATTTATTAATTTTCTCTAAGCTGTTGATAATAATAACTAATACATACCACATTTTCGAAATCACTTGTATACGTATGTATACCTCATTATTCTTATTATTGTCATACAGTGGAAAAAAAACAAAAAAATATAAATTGATATTAACTATAAAAATATAAAATACTTATTAATGAAAGGTAGTTCAACGTAAATTTACTAGTAACTTTTTGGATTGTCATATTTTCATTGGCGATAGAGTAAGTCATAAATTTTGGTTTACGAAGTCTGCACCCAGTGAACAACAATTGAGTCAACATAGTATAAAATTCTTTACACTGTTACAATATATTACATATTATGTTACTATTTCCCTTTGCAAATGTTCAGAATATAATTACGATTTGTCTTTTCAACATATACGATAAACTTTAAGATAGAAATACATAAATGTCTAAATTGTTTAATTAAGATATTATACCATTGCTATGCCGAATAAAGAACTTTAGATTCTCCTTTTACGCAAATATATTGGAAATTTATCGATTTAGGTCAGGTATATATTATTAATTTAATTGTTTGCATCCAATAATCTGAACCTGCTCTTTACATAAATCGTGAAAATATACCATTTATATCATGTTAATTATAAAAACTTATTAAACATAAATTGGGCCTGGCAGCTATTAAAATATTATACAAACCCATGTTTGTTAAATAGCATCAATTTTGGTGGTGACATGGTGTAACTGGGCCATTGTCTAATGCTTGGCAACAAGCATTATATTTTTTGAAAAACATGTAAGAGCCATGAACTTTGTTAGAGCATAGTTAGGAAAGGTAATCAATCTTACCATAAAAACATTGTTTGCATATGAAAAGTAATACCTTATGAAAAGCAAAGAACAGATTCTTCTATAGCTTTTCTACTCACAAACAAAATGACTCTTAAAATGTTAACCTATAATTTTTTTTTCTTCCAATTTTTCCTTTCCGATTAAATGCGAAACAAACAGAAATTTTAAAGTTTTTGTTTATATCAAAATAAAGCAAGAATATTTAGCACTTTTTTTAAATTATTATTATTTTTATTAAAATATTAGGTCCTTACATATAATATTGGCGTTTTTTGTACTGGCCGATTTAATCACAAACTCAAAGGCTTACAGCTATTTTACACATGTATTTTTGTTTTTTTGACCGTCATTCGTTTTTGTTTTTTTGTCTTCTATTTCTTCTGTTTGTATTACTCAGTTTACAAAGTGGAAAACTTAAAATATCGCATTATTTACGAATACGAGTTCTACCGTGGCACTACTGCCGCGAAAACGACTCTAAGGGTTAATGATGTGTATGGCGTTCGTGTTGCAAAGAAATCACAGTTCGGTTTTGGTTACAACTTTTTCGTACTGGAAAGTTAGACCTGCAAATCAAACTCCGTGGATGACCGGAGACCCAAGTTGATAATGAAGAATTGAAGGATATTGTGGATGCGGATCCATCTAAAACCACGTCCTAATAAGCTTCAGTCTGCGGTGTTTGTGATAAAGCTATTTTAACACATTTAAAGCAAATCGAAAGATTAAAACGCTTGAAAGGTGGGTACCTCATGAATTGATAGAAGCAAACCGGTAAACGCGCCTCGACTGTTGCGTTACATTACTGAACCGACACAATAATGAAGGGATTTTAAATCGAATCATTACTGATGAAAAATGGATTTTCCACGATAATTGGAAGCGTTGGATCCTGGTGAGCCAGACAAATTGTGCCCCAGACGAAAATTAACCAAAAAAAAAATTGTTGTAAGCGTTTGGTGGGCTAGTGCCGCTATTGTTCATTACAGTTTTTTCAAATCTGGCCAGACTATTTCGGCAGATGTTTATTGTTATCAATTGCAAACCATGATTGAAAAGCTATGTGTTAACCAACCTAGGCTGGTCGATCAATTCACACCACTGCTGCTTCACGATAACGCTAGACCACACACAGCACAACAGACGCTATGGCTATCAAATTGGAAGACCTTTAATTAAAATGTCTAAAACATCCACCGTAATCTCCAGACCTTGTTCCAACAGATTACATTTTTTTTGTGGTTTTCCCTTTTCCATACCCGTATAACCACCATCTGATGTTAACTGCCCACCACGATACATGCGGATAGCAAACATCGCCGTGTATTCTATAGAAATGAATAACTAAATAGGTTCCCGCAGTAAGGTATTAATAGAAATTTCAATCTCTGTTGAATTCAGAGTAAACTAAACACATGCAAGATAAACAGTCCTACTACTTTGTTTTCAAAAATATAAATGCAAAGTATTTTTAAGTTAAGTGTTTACTGAAAATAGATTATCTATGGAGATATCTTATGGCGCTGGGTGTTGACCTTTTAGGTACTTCTTACAAAATATAGAGTAATGAGTAAAAGAGGCAGCAATTTTTTTTTTTGTTTTTTTTTGTTGTTTATCAAGATTTGTAAAAAGTCGTAGAACAAATGTTGTTGGGATGGAAGTAGGGAGCTACTTCCAAGAGATGGCTCATTAATTACAAATAACATATTTTTAACAAAATAAGTATAATAATGTGATTGATATTTATTTCATAACTAAATGAAATTTTTTGTTTTTTGTTTTTGTTATTGTTCATTTGTTATTGTTCATTTTGTTATTGTTCATAATGTTATGTTAACGACTTGATTAGCATTCTTTATATCATTTTATAGGATAAATCGTACGTCTTCGTGATTAAAATGTGATATATTATATAATATTAAACCTCATACGATTAAACAATTGTAGTTTTCACGAGAACATAACTGATAGTTATCCAAAACTATTATTACGGTCTGCGCCTTTGTACTTTATTTATAAGATTGCTTTGCAGAAATAAACTATTAGTCTTACTTTTAACTTTGTAAGATATTTGCAAAATATTATAAGAGTAACTAAGTTAGTAAAGTTATTATTGCACCTAATTCGTATCAAGCAAGAAATATACATTAAAACAAACTATTTGTTATTGATGTTTATTAGAATATAAATCATTATTAAAGCCTTTAATTTAAATATCCATAATTGTTACAATGCAAAAGGTTGGTGCAATAAAGAATGATAGTACTTATGACTTATGAGAATGACTAAGCAATAAATGTAGAGCATGAAAACACTTATTGCCAACATTGCATTGGCACAAGTAATACTGTTTTTAAAGTTATTTAACAGGGTTGTCCTTGGTATTGAACATATATTAAGAGAAATATTTATGATTACTCACTTTTCCATAACCAGTTCACATCTTTTAAAGATTATATTATTCATATTAATCTTATTAATGAGAATAGTTAACCATAGAATATAAATCATGTTATCTCCTGGCCTACGACATCCAATAAACATTTTACGCAAATTGCGTAAAGATAAATTGCCTGCCTCCGACATTAATGAGAACTTTTTACTGAAAATAAATTACCTATATCGGGCATCGATGACGAAAATGTACTTGTAGTCAAAATATCGTTACGCTTCTTTGGGTTATCTATATTTTGATAAATACTATATTTTGATAAATACACTAATGTGTATACTAGATGATATATTAAGATTATTAAAACATTTCTAAAAAAATATTCATTACCTTTTCTAATATTTATTATTATATTCATTATAAGCTGATCAATCGAGTGGTCTGATATATCAATCTGGTAGTGGTCTTACTTTCTTATCATTTGTTGAACTATACGCCGATAAGTATTTATAAAAATGTATCTGACATAACATCTTCGTATCACATATAAAGGTATCACATATAAAGGAGATGCCTTTAAATTATAAGACAAGATTAATATGCTTGAAAAAATAAATTAAAAATATTATAAATAAACATGTATTTCCATGTTAAGCTTATTTATTTTTTTAATATATCTGAAAAATAAAAAAAGATACGAGAAGGGATTCGAACCCGCAACCTCAAAGGGACGGTTTGCCCGTTCAAAATTCAAGATTTATATTCTATTATTATGTAATATTAAAGTTGTGTAACATTATGTCAGACGCAAGTAAAGGGGATATTTTATATTTATTAAATTTAAACTTAATTCGGGAACGAATATATTTTTATTGCAAAGTAAAACTTACCGATATAAGGATTCGTCAAAGACCGTTACCGTCAAAGAATGTTAAAGTTTTTGAAACTGCTTGGTATCCAATCTTGTTAAGCAGTTTGTAAATTTATTTCCTTTGACAAATTTAGAAACTGCTTAAGTATTTTTTTTTCACTGCTCTTGCATACAAGAGTAAGTACTATAGTGAAGATTGATTTGGCACCGGATGTAATGGGATGAAACTTAAAAAGTTTTTTAAAAGCAAGATCAATAATATTAAATTATTAAATTTCTATCGAAGTATTTTTACATTTGTGAAAAAGTTAGTTATTATTTTTAAATAATATTTTTAAAAGTTGAAGATAAATTTTTATTTTTTCTGTAATATACTTACATATATTATATAGTGCATTTTACTAATGTTAACTTATGCTATACATGTAACTATCATCAATCGCAGAACCAATAGATCGCTAGGACTGATATGACTAATACGTATTTGTATGCAATATTAGAAGCGAAGATGCATTACTACTCGTAGTTATATTACAATATCAATTCTTCTATATATAACCTTCTACTTATACTTATAAGTATAAGTAGAAGGTTATAAATACTTATATATATAACCACTATTGCAACTTACAAATAATATGCTGATATTGTTTTAAAGGTCTGCAGTAAATGTATTTCAAACGTTTAAAAACACTATCTTACATTTTTTTGCGTGTACAATATTTTTATTTTTTGAAGTGATAAATATATTTATTTTTAAAAATTGAGGAAATTTTATTAAAGAATTATTTTTTCAAAATATTCAATCACTCCAATGAAAAATAGCAAAAAGGTCATAAATAGCATGCCCCACGATTTTTTCCACAATAATTTTACTATATTTTGCACATTGTTCATTCTCATAATATTACGATTTTTGGAACGTAGTTCCTTATCGCGCGTTGTAAAAGGGGGCTAGACGGTAAAAATTCTTACCAAAAGTTGGCACGACATATTTTGCTATCTCTCTCTCTCTCTTATAGAAAGCAAGCGAGACATTTTCATTTTTATCATTATTATTTTTTGTATTATATTAAATTGCTTAGTAGTTCTTTATTATATATTTGACATTGGAGTTTATTCTTTTAGAATCAATTTGCAAATAAGACAGTTTAAATGAAAATAATAATACAAATTTGTGATCAAATATACTCGTAATATTTTGTAACAACGCCATCTATTTATGCCTCAGGAAAACATAACTATTTATGCATCAGGAAAACACATCTGTTATATAAACATATCTGTACAAAGTAAAACTGCTAGGTGGGGACAATTACTCATGGGTTTATTGATTAACACTTTTTAATTTAGTTATTCATTTTATTTACATTTATTATAAATTATCGGCGAAATATCATACAAAAATTGTATACAAATATTATTTATTAGCATATTAGCTTATATTAATAATTTAATATTTTTTTTATTACAATACACGAATACGTACACATTCAAAACTAAAAGTAAAGAGCAATTGTTATTTTAAAGATAGGTACTAAATATACCATGAATATATAGTATGTACAAGTTCAAACAACATATCACGATACCAAAGCGCAAATGGTATTTGAACAGGCTTGTTTACTATCACTACAGCTTTATTGTTAAAAAATCTGCAACCTTTCACTGAGGTTCAACTAATGTAATTGAAATGTTTACTTGTATAACAAGAAATGGTACAATAAAAGATACATAAAATAATAATAATATCAGGACAAATTACACATATTGATCTAACCCCTAAGTAAGCAAATTATTTGCTTGTGTTAAGGGTGTTAGACAATGGTACAAATACATAGAAATACACATATAAATACTGAGAATATATTTTTTAAACGACCACACTCAGAAACACAGACATCAATGCTCATCACATAAATGCCTGTCTCCACCGGGAATCAAACCCGAGCCTCATTGCGCCGTGACACGTTAGTCGTCTGCACTAACCACTCGACCAACGGGGCGGTATATATGTTTTTCTTTCTACATTACATTACATTGAATAATAAACACAGAAAAAATCTTAATAACTTACGTTAGATAGTTAGATGGCCTATGTATTATATATCTCTAAAAATTTATAATAAATATAAGTAATAAACGTAAAATGGCGTCTTTATAAATGATAATTACATATTATGTTTTGAAGGTAGTTTGACTTCAGATAAAATAACGGTCAATATATTGAATCTCAAAACTTTATTTTAAAAATGTGTACACTTTGATGGTTCGTCAAGGAAAGAGTATAATAAATAATTACTAATCATAATTGAACGAATGGCATGGGCGCCATGACATTTGTCTAAAAAAATCGACACGTTCGTTCATTCAGACACATTCCTTGACTCATAAAACATTAATATTTATGTTTGCAAATATCTTAAAACATGTATAGCCATGTTAAGCTTATTTAAATTTATATAAATATAGAATGTAAAAAACCGATACGGGCAGGGATTTGAACCCGCGACTACTGGGAAACCGTCCCGTCGCTCTACCAACTGAGCTACCGTATCGCTGTCCCAGTAGTCGGTAGACTACGGTAAAAAATCGCGATAAACCAAGTTTAGTTTGAAAGTTTGTCTATTTCTAAAATCGAACGGGCATTCTTTAGTTTAGTATACCATATATTTTGGTAATATAAAGTGTTTATATCTAAAATCGCGATAAACCTAGTTAATTTCGTAATTTAAATCAAATAAAACCTAATTAAAATACAACGCGCATTTTTTAGGTTTAGAATTTCATTCATTGTTTCTTTAATAATTACATATTATCAGTGGAACGCGGTATAACTGCAACCAGATACTTCAATTGTCTTTATTAGTGTGCAAAGTTAATTATTTAATTTTATAATTTTTATTAATTTTTTTTTTCTTTCTTTTAATTTTGAATATATAAAATATCAGTATGTCGGTAATAGATTCACCCCATTTTAAACTCGTCGTAGATTTAATTCCGCGATATGACGGCAATAAAAAATTACTTAATTTTTATATAAGAGAGGTTGAAAATGTCCTTAGCCAATTGGAAGCACCGGGTAGTAGCCACCCCACATTATTAAGTGTTATTTAAAGTAAATTAAGTGGTGCAGCGATAGAAGCGATAGCATATGAAGAAAACTTAGAATCATGGCTTAAAATAAAAAATGCATTATTGAGACGTTTAGGAGAACCCCGAAACGAGATACAAGTGATACAAGAGCTGATAAGAACCCGAAAATTAAAATTTGAAAATTCAGAGTCATTTGGCAAGCGATTACGCGAGTTGCTTGATACCTTGTATTCCGTTGGTAGACATGGAGATAAAAGTTATTATGAGGAGATGGTTATTGAGCAGTATACTAATAACTTAGATTTCCACGTGTCTTTAGGTGTTAGAATAGCAATATACCCCAACAGATTAACCCACCACAGAAAAATTCAGACGTTACTATGAGATCAGTTTCAAAGCCGAATACACAAACCACAGTTTGCAGTGGAGGAACTATTTTGTACCCAGAATAACTCACAAAATCAACAGCCTGAATATGAGGACGAGTACTATAGTTTTTATGATAGTCAACAAAATGAAGGTGAGTATCAAACAGAGTACAGTCAAGAAACGGATTTTGAGGAACCTCAGGATTTTATGGAGGTTCAGAAACACAGGAACCCGAGATAGTCGAAATCAACGTGCAGGAGAGGGAGCACCTGCCGTACATCGAGTTGCCGGAATTAGGAGGTAAGTACTTAATTGATACTGGAGCGAGCCGTAGCGTTGTTGCATCGGATGTTATTTTTATTACTATTTTTGAATTACTTGTTGAACATGAATCGTTTCAAATCGCTACCGCGCATAATGTGTCACGTCATAACCATGTAGTTTATCTCCCGTTACCACCAATTTTTAATGCAGATTTAACTCATAAATTTTTAATTTTTGATTTTGACCCCAAGTACAAAGGATTAATAGGATTTGATTTATTAAGATGTCTTAAAAGTAATATCGATCTAAACAGTAACATGTTACGCACAACAAACGCTAATATTCCGATTTTTTTTAATCACCCATTACACAAGATTAAAATTGAACCCAAGTGTGAGAAAGTTATAACTTTTAGAACAAACTATACTGACGGACCATATATACATAATACGCGATACTGGTCAGAAGGTTTAGAATCCCCTACAGCTTTTGTAACAGTCAAATCTGGTTCATTTAAAACTACTGTTATAAATTATACTAATGAAAATAAATATATCCCCAATAAAATCCCGATACAACTAGAGACTTACTCTGGAAGTGAAAACGAGATTGTAGATTTAAATTCAATAGACATGAATATTGACATTAATAAAGAACTGTGTGACAACTTAAATAAAATTCGAACAAGTCACATGAACGAGGAGGAAAGGCGTGAAATAATTAAGCTTTGTTATAATTACCGTGAAATATTTCATTCTGAAAATATACCATTAACATTTACACACGCGGTTAAACACCAGTTAAGATTATCGAACGAAACACCAATATATGTTCGTAGTTACAGACAGCCTCCAAAACATCGCGCTGAAATTCGTAATCAAGTTGATAACTTACTCAAGCAGGGTATCATTAGAGAAAGTATATCCCCTTGGTCGTGTCCTGTTCACATAGTACCAAAAAAACCGGACGCATCGGGAAATGTTAAATGGAGACTTGTAACAGATTACAGACGTTTAAACGATAGGATTATCGAAGACAAGTACCCACTTCCGAACATTCATGACATACTAGACAGACTGGGACGCGCACAGTATTTTACAACCCTTGACCTCGCGAGCGGCTACCACCAGGTGGAAATGCACCCAGAAGACGTAGAGAAAACCGCATTTACTACAGAGAGAGGCCATTATGAATTTTTACGCATGCCATTCGGTCTAAAGAAAGCACCGAGCACTTTCCAACGTTTAATGGATCATATCCTTAGAGGCTTACCTAACGTTTAACTTACCTAACCTTGATGACGTCATAATCATCAGTACTTCTCTACAAGAACACGTAGAAAGATTACGTCAAGTGTTTGAAAGGTTTAAAACCCATAATCTAAAAGTTCAACTTGATAAATCTGAATTTCTTCAGAAACACGTTAACTTCCTTGGACATGAACTCACGGACGAAGGTCTTAAACCCAATAGAGACAAAATAAAAGCTGTACTTGATTTTCCCTTGCCTGAAAATCAGAAACAAATAAAGTCATTTTTAGGTCTCGTAGGATATTACCGAAAATTTATCAAAGACTTTGCAAAGTTAACTAAACCCATGACGTTATGTTTAAAGAAAAGCGGTAAAGTTATTCACACAAAAGAGTTTTTAGAATCATTCCATAAGTGTAAGCAAATATTAACTAACGACCCCATATTACAGTACCCTGATTTTGACGAGTCGTTCATACTAACTACAGACGCATCAGACTACGCGTTAGGCGCGGTTTTGTCCCAAGGAAATGTAGGATCTGACAAACCCGTAGCGTACGCGTCGCGTACTTTATCAGATTCCGAGTCACGCTATTCCACAATAGAAAAAGAGCTTTTAGCCATTGTATGGGCTATAAAGTATTTCCGACCTTATTTGTATGGACGTAAGTTCACTATTTACACTGACCACAGACCTTTAACATGGCTGATGTCACTGAATGACCCTAACTCGAAACTGACTCGTTGGCGGTTGAAGTTAGCCGAATATGACTTTAAAGTTGTATATAAGAAAGGACGACATAACACAAATGCAGATGCGTTATCCCGAGCTAAAATATTTCATCACAGTATGGATTCACTCGCGGTTAATTTTGACGATATTGAAGACGATGACTTAATTAATCGAACGTTTAATCACGCCCCTACTGAAAATAACGATGGTCAGGAATCAGGCCCTAGCAACCAAAATTTAAACATAGACAATGACGGACAGAAAAATTCACAACCCCCTGAAAATACTGAATCCGATAGTATGACAGTTGTCACAATAGACGAACAACAGTTAGTTAGCACGAATCATACTCAGCCTGACAACGAAAACAACCGCATTCCCATATTATCTGACGCTATTGACAGACAACTAAAACAATTCCACATAAGATTAACCCCAGGCTCCACTTACAGAGTAGATAATAGATCAACGAATCAACGTACAGTCATTAAAGACGTATTTATCCCTATTAACAACACAGAACAAGAAATAATTAGATTCCTTAGGGATCACACAATTGCAAATCGCATTTTTCACTGTTACTTTTATAACGATGAACTATATTTAGCATTCTGTAGAGTTTATACAACGGTGTTTAATGATAGAGGTCCAAAACTTATAAGATGTACTACGCGTGTCATATCAGTCGAAAACCAGGCCGAACAATTAGAACTAATTAAAAAATATCATGAAGGGAAGACTGTGCACCGCGGTATTCAAGAAACACATAAACAATTGCACAGAAACTACAATTGGCCCAATATGCTACTCACTATTCAAGGTTACATAAATCAATGTGACACTTGTCTCAAAGCCAAGTACGAACGTAACCCCTTGAGACCCCCTTTAGCACTAACTGAAACACCCCGTAAACATATGGAACATTTATTTATGGACTTATACTCGACTGGAGGAGGTACTTTTCTAACTATAATAGCAAAAAATTCGCGCAAGCAGTTGCATTAAACGCATCCAGTAGTGTACATGTAGCTGAAGCATTGTTACAAGTAATCTCTGTTTTGGGACTTCCCCACAAAATTACGACAGACTCCGACAATAAGTTTAACAATGAGGTTATTAAAGAAATATGTGCTTTACATGACATAAATATACATTTTACAACCCCGTACAATCCTAGCTCGAATTCACCTATAGAACGATTTCATTCGACCAAAGGCGAAATTATTAGAATACAGAGAATGACAAATAAAGATGACCCCATTCAGTTAATAATGAAATACGCAATCATAGCGTACAACAAAGCTATCCACTCCGCAACAGGTTATTCGCCTCATGAACTTCTTTTTGGTCATACATCATCACGTAATCCATTAGAGCTACATTTCCCAAAAGAATTCTACCAAGATTATGTCTTAAAACATAAAGCAAATGCTGAATCAATACAGGTATGTATAACAGCTCTTATATCTAAGAACAAGGAACAGGTAATAGCCAAACGCAACAAAGAAGCAGAGGAAACAACATTCAAGGTAGGTGAAACAGTTTACAAACAAGTGGCGAAGACAGCGAGAAACGACAAAACAAAGCCGGTATTCAAAGGACCATATAAGATCATTCATCTGCACCCCAATAATGTTGCAGAAATAATAGGAAATCATCCAAATTCAAAGTCTATAAGAGTTCATTATAAACTACTAAGAAGGCCTCACCTTGTTCCAGGGCCCTCATCGCAAGAGCAATCATGCTCCAAGCAACAGCAGAAGTAACCTTTAATCCCATTAATAATGAACAGGGAATCCTTTTGCTTAAGCAAGGCCAAATAATTAAACAAAATAATATTTTTAATTTAGTATGTGTTTATAATGTAACATTTAAAATTAACAACGATTAAATTAACTGCATTATATTCAAGTATTAAAGCTTCCGAAACGTCTACCACGCATTCAGAACGTATTCAAAATTCTTATCGTAATCAAATGGAATATAAATTATCCTTAGTAAATAGAAACATTTCATTTATTATTCCCCAGAACATTAGGCGTAAACGTGGCCTCATCGACGGTTTAGGTTCAGTTGTAAAATCGATAACCGGTAATTTAGACCAACAAGATGCCTTAAAATTCGAATCCGAAATTTCATCTATAAGAAATAAAATTACCTCTGTCCAAAATTCAGATAAAAAGTTATTAATTATTGCAGAAAACACGGTAAAAGAGTTTGGTAACCAATTGGATAAGATTAACGATCATCAGAAAAAATTAGTTTCGTATATAGAGAATGTGACAAAAGACTATGATACGATAGGTAACCACTTGCAATATTTAGATATTTACGTTCAAATAGATTTTAGTTTACAGATTATTTTAGATAAACTAATGATTTTAGAAGATGCCATAACATTTTCCCAATTAGGTGTTATGCATCCCAGTATAATTAGTCCCCAAAATTTGGTGTTAGAATTAAGACAACTTAAAACTAAGTTTAATCTAGTACCAGTGATAGATATAAATTTAAATAATATAAGAATTTTAGACAGGTCAATTAAAGTTAAAGCTTACAGTACGGAACACTCGTTAACATTTATATTAGAAATCCCTAACACCGACCCAAATATATATGACCTTATCCACCTTTATTCTATCCCTGATACAAAATATTTTACTATTGTCCCAAAATCCAAATACCTTGCACTTGGTAGCGATGAGTACGCATACCTAGAAGATAGTTGCAGGCAGCTAACCGAGAGCTATCATCTCTGCGAAATAATAAACACCAAGAACATTAGGACATCGCAAGATTGTATAATAAACCTCGTTCAACATAGGGACGCCAACTGCACCCGCGCTAAAATGGTATTTACAGAAGACAAGATACAGATAACACGAGACAACACTTGGCTGGTTATCCTTAGAAATGAAGAAATAATACGAGTTCGATGTGGAACTAAAACCTCGTACAGACGCACTTCGGGAATTCATCTCGTAACACTCACTGAGGATTGTCGTGTTGACGTCATTAACATAACCCTACAGACTCACACGATAACAACAAATATAGATGAAATCATACCGCTGCCGTTGAAACAGAACGTACCCGTGGAAGCTGTAAAATATCAACTCAAAATAGAGGACCTAGAACTGGACAACATACATAAACTTCTGGAACGAGTTGAAGATATCGACGAAGATGACGTCGCAGACTGGCCAACACTTATGTCAACCCCAAGCTGGACGACTATCATCCTGTATCTGTTCCTGATCGGCGCAGCATCATGGAAGCTGTATCAATATATAACAGCCACCAGGAAAAAGAAACATCCGCAGGCGACACCAACTAGTGAGGACACTAGTGGAAGCTGTAAGATCAGCTTCTCTCTGAAGGACGGAGGAGTTATCACAGCATAAGCAGTGATTCCCGCTTACGTCGATTGCATCATTCTCCTGAGTCGGCATTTACCATTGTTTGTAATTAGAATTAATTATTATAAGTAAATCAGTCTTGTAGTAGATTTAATCCAGTAAACTTGTATTTTTAATAAATAAATATTTTTTAATAACTTCGTTGTCTGCCAATACATAACTAGAAGCCTATATTTATATTTCATTCAAATTCAGCGGTTGCTGTGCGGCGCTGGGTTCTTCACGTGGAGGAGGAACGCTGTATTCATTTGTACATTTACAAAAACGTGTCAGCGAGCTTATAAACAGAGGAATAGTTTTCATTACATATAAAAATGTTTTACAGGGAGATGTAAATGTTTATTTCAATTCCGTATTTGTAAAGAAATATATTAATATAATAACATAAATAATAAGTAAATGTTTATATTTTTGGAACGTAGTTCCTTATCGCGCGTTATAAAAGCAAGCGAGACATTTTAATTTCTATCATTATTATTTTTTGTTTTATATTAAATTGCTTAGTAGCTTTTTTTATTATTTATTTGATATTGGAGTTTGTTCTTTTAGAATCAATTTGCAAATAAGACAGTTTAAATGAAAATAATAATAACAAATTTGTGATCAAATATACTCGTAATGTTTTGTAACAACGCCATCTATTTATGCCTCAGGAAAACATAACTCCATCTGTTATATAAATATATCAGTACAAAGTGAAACTGCTAGGTGGCGGGACAATGCTCATGGATTTATTGATTAACACTTTTAATTTAGTTATTCATTTTATTTACATTTATTATAAATTATCGGCGAAATATCATACAAAAAGAGTATACAAATACTATTCATTAGCATATTAGCTTATATTAATATCTATCTTTTTATTACAATAGGTAATATTCATGTTTTTTTGACGTAAATTAATCATTTACCTCTCTAGGTAAAAGGTAAAATATTCTAGTTTTTTTCAAAGTGAAAATTAAAACATTGAGTAAATTTGAGCGCCCTGCGTGACGACAAAGGACACGTCCAGTCAATGGACAATGTTTACTATGAACTTTTTATTAACTTCATGCATATTTTAAGTTTTAATTACTTTACAAGTCACTGAAGAAGATAAAAACCATCTTACAAATATTGTATAGTATCGGAGTGCAAAAATTAGTATTAGAAAAACACCCGACAAAGTGTTTTTTATTTTCCAAGAGATGCTAAAATACAAAAAACAATGGTCTATGGTAATTAAAAGGGATAATATATGTCTTAAGTTGTGTTTATATTGTTGTGAAGATCAATTTAACGTAAATATACTTTATTTATAATAAGTTTAATTTAACAGTAAGTTGCATTAGCAATTGAGCATTTGAAAACTTGAGTTTAAAATTAACCTAACGTAGTTTACAAAAGTTCAGTATAACTTTCTATAAAAACCGTATTTTTTATTTGGTTTTAGGTAATTTTTATGGTTGTCGATATATTTCAAGTTAAGGAAGATAGAGCTAAAAATATTGAATATAATATGTATAACGAAACAACAAGGAGAAAAATGTAATCTAAGTTTGAAGAAAGGAGTTGTTCCTCATCTATTTTTGTGGCAAAAACACCAGCTGATAGAATGAGAATGTGCATAGTCAAAATGCAAAGATTGACATTGGTTAATGAAGCCATTTCAGAGTTAGCTATCAAAAGTATTGTTAAAAAAAATTGATGACCTTTACAAAGAAGTGATATGGTAAGTAAGTCCTAGTTCTGCCCATACAAATTTCTGTAATATTAATGAGCCAAGACAATACTAAATGTGATCACAAGGCAGAGCCTTGCTTTTCGCATATTAAAGATAAATTACCAAGTGACTAAGCTGTGCAAGTTAATATTAATCCAAAGTATGGAAGTAAAGGTGTCAATGTAAATATACCTGCTGAAAAACAAAATGTAGCATTGTCACCATTTAACACACAACATTGTTACACAACAGTTTTAAAAGTAAAACTATCTGTTTTAAAAAGAAAATTGTTTACTGAAACACAGCTGATAATACTTCTATAGCATCTTATATCTTCTATATCTGCTGATTATCAACCAACTTATTTATCTGAGTCAAGTGAAATGAAAAATGATTCAGAGGCAGAAACATTTTAAAAATGTATTGTGTAGTAGCATGCTAACTGCTATTCAAAAAGAGTTTGTAGGTATTTGTTTTGTTAGAGTTGTTTGAGTATTTAGAAAATGTTTTTAAGATTACCTAAACAATTGTATCATTTAATAAAATCTTTAAGCACCAAAATATAGGTTTAAATTATTTATTTTTCTCAGTCACACTGATACCACAGTATGAACTTAAACGCCGATATATTGAATGGCGTGTCAAATGTGACGTACATTTCCTTTCGACCAATGGTGGCGCGTTTTGGAATTTTGAATTTCGCTCCCTAAAGTTACACTTTTCATAAATTATTTTATGGCCTTAAATGATTAGTAAATTAAAAAAAAAATGGTTTAATTATAATAAGATAATAAAAAGTAATCGAAAAAAAATATTTGAGACCATTTAATTTTTTTTGCATGTTCCCTATTAATCGAAAGAAACTTCGTTCCATCCGGGTGTCCCTTGACACCTGTTAGTTTTTTTGTTAATATTTGTATGAGATTGTATTCTAAGTATTTGGTTTGGTTTGGTTTATGTTGATTACTTTAACTTAAAATAATGTAACTAGGTATATTTGAACTAACATTCATCCTTTTAATCTCTCAATAAGATTTAGCAGGACAATAATAATAACATGTTGTTAAATAATTTATTTTATCATTGTGTATCTTAACATATAGCAACTTGTCTGCTTAATATAATTGCACTTAATTTATTTCTATTACTTATATCGCTTCAGTTACTGTTGATTCATTTGATATAAAAGGTTTCACTTATACATATTGATGCCTTGGTATCTAAGTTAGTAATAGTTTAAAAGTATAAAGCAGAGAGCTGCATAATGTATTCAATACTTAACTTATATTTTGTCGTTTATTAACTTAGATTTTAGTAATTAACCATCTTTTTTTTGTTTTTAATAATATTATTTGAGACATTGTATTTAATATAAACTTGTTAAGTTATGGAAGTCTTTAAATATAATGATAAAGTTTTAATTTAAATTTCTTTTACTAATAAAATATATCAATTATAATAACATATAAGAGGATAATATTATATTTTAATATATAACTGCTCTTTATAGTTTATAGCAATCTTTTTTCACAAGCCAAAATATCGTAAATAGTTTATAGCTATTTCTGGCATTTGACACTATACATATAGATCGCAACACTAGTTTATAGGTAAAGTTTACATATAAGAGAATAATTACGTCTTATTGTAATTGGTATAATATATAAATATTTCAATAGATAACTGCTGTTGCTTGCAAGGCAACTTTTTTCAGCAGCTTATTCCAAATAGTTTCGTTCAACTCTACTGTCCCAAATGCCAGAAATAGTATTCGCTTAAAGTTTTAACTATTCATAAACGCCAAAATTGAACTATAAATTTAATTAGAATAACTTTACAAAACTTTTTTATATTAGTGACTGAGAGTAAATAGAAACTATATTTTGAAAATTTGTATTAACTAGACTAGACGTGACTATAAATAGGCATTCCGATAGTATAACATTCTTATTCTAGCATTTAATTAAAGCAAAAATAATTGATTTTCAAAGAAAAACATTAGTTGCTATCATTCATAAAATCATTATAACAACAAACTTTTAGGTGTGAATTGGTATAAATAAAAAATATGTTATTATGTATCATTCAATCATTACATTGGAATGCTTACTTTGTATATCTTAAATAAAATATAAATAACTTACATCAATCTTATTTCTTTCTTTATTTTCTACTTACTTAAATAATATATAGCTCTTATCATAGAAAGATATTTGCTCAGCTAAGGAGGGTTCAACCTCGTATGGACGGAGAGTAGGTACCTACGCTTAGTAACCACTTAAATAGCGCCAGTATTATTATTATTATTACATATGGTTGGATTTTTATTCAACATATACAGTAGGTAAGGTGATTAATATTATTTGCCTAATGAGGTAGTTATCTCAAACCTATAAAAACATTTGTCATATTGTAGTAGACTTGCTACAAATAAATAAGCATTCCTTTCCTTGTCCTATTTACAATTATTTCAATTTTCCAAAACCAGATCTTTACATTTAAAGTAAGTACCTAAAAAGTCCTGTTCTTCGAGAAAAAATATCAGTCGCTTAGGACAAACTTTATTTAAAAATATATATATATTTTTTTAATTACAAATGAACATATACATCTCATAGCACAGCCATTTATTATAAAACCACAGTACTGTAATTTGTAAGTACAACGGTACAAAGTAGCCTTTTATCAAAACCTATGTATTATTTTTTCTGGCTTCCCAAGTAAATATAATAAAAACATAACATTGTTACTTCTACTACTACATATTATCACAATTTATTTTTGTTACGAGTTTTTCATTACATAACCAAATGGACTCGGATAAATATTTTCCTAAATAAACAAATGTTTTCCGAAATGTTGTATACCAACCAATAGTTTAATATTTAATACGAAATACTGTATGTAAAGTTTTGGTCTTATAATGTAATATATGCTAAATATATATATATATATATATATATATATATATATATATATATATATATATATATATATATATATATATATAATATTTTAAGGATTCATGTAGAAATTTAATTAAAAAAAAAATAAGAATTCAAAGTAATTTCAAATTCACGTATTTCACGCTATTTAATACTACGAAAGCCAGATGACGACGTTATAACCAATTTAGTAATAAAACTATGACATAAAACGACAAATCTACCACAGAAATAAAACGCAGAATAAGCTACTCAAAGATCACATCGACAATCACTATTTACACCTGCAGAGCTTCCGCTCTCAAACCACTATGACACGATAATTAATAAACCTAACACTTGCTTACTAATTTATAGGAGTTGATGCCTACTAATTATTTAGAAATACCCTCGACTCCTAACACGGCCTCTCCTGACAGGAGGTCGTCCTCGAGCTCTATCTTTTAATTCTGAAGTTTTATCTTTAAAACTACCAATGAAGTTTCCAAAAATGTTGTCTCCAAATGAGACCAAAGGCTACGTAGTAAATTCTTCTGGACTCCTGTGTACTGGGTGTGCTGGGTCGTAACCCATCACCGATACGAAGGATTACGAGACTCAGCAGCGCCAGCTCTGACCAGTAGCGCCTGCCCCGACCAGCAGCGCCAGCCCCGACCAGCAGCGCCAGCCCCGACCAGCAGCGCCAGCCCCGACCAGCAGCGCCAGCTCCGACCAGCAGCAACTTCAACAGCCAGCAGTAACCTCAACAGCAAGAAAAAGAACTTCTCAGTTTTCTTTTTTTTTTATAAATCTTCCAGTTGACCCAGACCCAGACCCAGGTTGAGGAGACGTGCTTGTAAGATGGTCATTACTGGTAAGGGATAGTCTTCAACTGACCCGTTCATCATCATTATCGTCCGGTTTTACTCGCCCATCCTGATTATCACAAAAACAACTGAAAACTATTCTAAACAAAAGGCATAAAGTTAGAAAAATGTAGTAAGATGTAAATTTGAAATATCAATTTAAGTTTTTTATAAAAATTTAAGAGATATCGTTGCTCTCGGCGCAAACGTGCACTCAAGCGTCCTCAAGCGACGATTTCAAAATTGTAACAAAGGGATAAGTCTTTAGTGTTTAAAGAGATGTAACCATTTGTACATGTTGTTCGATTGGTAAGATTCCGGACTCTTACCACTCGATAGATTGTGATATTAAATAAAACTATGTGTAGCAAAGCACTCTTTACCGTAGTGCTTCCCACGCTGCATTTAGCTAGCAGCTCCGTAAGCCAGCAGCGCCTTCAGCCAGCAGCGCCCTCAGCCGGCAGCGTCGTCAGCCAGCAGCCTCGTCAGCCAGCAGCCCCGTCCGCCAGCAGCCCCGTCAGCCAGCAGCCCCATCAGCCAGCAGCCCCATTAGCCATCATTGTAGGGCGACGAACGCCATAGTATTGCGACGAACGCTAAGGTACGGCGACGAACGCCAAGCATATTTGCCCGAGTGTCAAAGCACCAATACCTCTCCAATTTAGGCGACACACGCCAAGGTACGGCGACGAACGCCAAGCATATTTGCCTGAGTGTCAAAGCACACGATACCTCTCCACTTTAGACGACACACGCCAAGGTACGGCGACGAACGCCAAGCACATTTGCCTGAGTGTCTAAGCACACGATACCTTTCCACAACAGTCGATTATCGGTAGGGTACAGCGACGAACGCCAGGCTCTGAACCTGTGTGTGTGTGACACATATACCAAAAACAAGGATTAAGATTGTGTGTGCATAACACACAAGCTTTTCTCATTCGGATTTCACAACTTTTCCCTCTCTCGATTCATACACCAGTCATCCATCCTCATGAGACGTCTCAACACTCATCATCTCCGCAAAACACAAAATTATACTAACAGTAAGTAGTCAGTCAATTATACAGTCATTCAGTAAATACGTGCAGTGACCGCAGTATGCACAATGGACAGTGACCGTATGTCCCAAACGCAATAACCAGCCAGTGGCAGTTGCGCTAGCAGCCGACTCCAACAGCCGACTCCAACAGCCGACTCCAACAGCCGACTCCAACAGCTTTAGGATCACTGGATTGTCTCTGATGCAGGCCTTGTAGGCTAGCTACAGCAGACCGCTCTCCACCATACATGTCACATGGTATGTTTGCCAGAGTAGAGTATCCCGACCAACTGGAAATACAAATTAAAACAGCAAAATATAGCCAACTCTCTTTTTTGTTTTACTTAAGCAGTCCTTCTAGAAGATCCACATAGAACGCGATAAGAGCGCTGGAATATACTGGGATCAAATTTACTTGCTAACTAAGTACTTAGTTCTGTAGCTCGGCCTAACCTTACATTTACTTGCGAGCATACCTCCTGACACTAGATCTCCATGTAGGTGATATTGGCATCGAAGTTGGAAATGTAATAAAATTGATTAGATCTTACCAGTACATTTGTAAAACGTATCGGGTAAATGATACGGTCGACCACCGATACGGTTGATGTAGTCCGCTGAATTGCTGAAGTAAGGACACGACCACTGGTATCAACAGCTCTGCATACCTCACGGTACCGAGTATAGTGCTAGCTCTCGAACTCTGCGACACATCATTTTCGCCTCCAGCATCCCATGTACTGGAGCCTAAGAGCCCCACAGGACACGCCCAACGTGACGTAAGCGATGCGTCGAAACGGCAAGCCCAAACCACATTGACTCGGACTTAAAGGCCCGCGCATCCAAGACTCTGGTCTCAACACTCAGCACCCTTGGAGCTGTAGATCCCGTCGACCATATAAGCGGCGGCGTCCTTATCTGCACACTAGGCTCCCACTTTTGAAGTGGCAGCTAATACTGTTCTTCCGATGGAAACAGCCGTTCTATTATTTATTTTATTTTTAACAGTTAGAATATTAAAAGTAAAGTTGTTTTATCTGCTACGCTTATCACGTTGTAAGCCAACTGCAATTTCATGAGCGACTCTCTACTACTTCATTTAATACCAAAATGGTTTAAACAAATTAATAAAAGGGTAGTTTGTTGTAACTACCAAAAGTTACACAAAATGTACGTGTAAATAAACATTCCGTTCAATATCCAGCATAAAAAGTTTGGAATATACTCACCAAAACTGTTGTCTTACCACAAGATTTGAACGCTTCTTACCTACACGCAAACCAAGAAATTAATTTCAATGTGTACGACCAAGTTAATAGCAACGAGCCAACTACTCTGCACGATATTTTCACGAACATTTAGGAGACTACCACGTGAATAGCGATGCTGGGGTGATACTTTCTATGATTTGAGTTTTCGGAAGTCTTTAGAACTTTTATTTTAGAACAACTAAATAAAAATAAGAAAATAAAAACGAATGTGAGGGTATGTTTGATTTCTCCAATCCGACCTAATTTCGATAGCCAAACCGTCAAGGCAGAGGCCTGGGACTATCCCACTTCGGATCTAAGGATTCATGTAGAAATTTAATTAAAAAAAATAATAAGAATTCAAACTAATTGTCAAATTCACGTATTTCACGCTATTTAATAATACGAAAGCCAGATGACGACGTTATAACTAATTTAGTAATAAAACTATGACATAAAACGACAAATCTACCACAGTAATAAAACGCAGGATAAGCTACTCAAAGATCACATCGACAATCACTATTTACACCTGCAGAGCTTCCGCTCTCAAACGACTATGACACGATAATTAATAAACCTAACACTTGCTTACTAATTTATAGGAGTTGATGCCTACTAATTATTTAGAAATACCCTCGACTCCTAACAATATAATATATATAATTAAATTCTTGGTTTCATAGCAATTCTTGTGCTCGCTTTACTCAGAAAAAGTACTTCACGTTACTACTGGAAAATGTGAATTATATATGTGGCATTAAGCCTTCAAAATAAAAAAATAAGCGCAAACAGAGATTAGTAGAACCTTTATTAGTTTACTATGTAGGCTATTTATGTCTTTGTAAGTAAATATTAAAAAATAAATGTAACATTTATTATTAATTATAAAATATTTTAAGACTTGTTTTTTAGCAAAAGCTAAACTTATTTTTTTTTATTTTTTAGTTTAAGATTTTTTATAATCGGTTTTAAATGAGTTATTTTTATTTAATCAAATAAATAGTATAGTATTTATTATTCACGAGACCGACATATATATGTAATTATTATGTTACTCTATAAAATTGTTTACATTATAGGTAGCTATAGAAGAATTACAAAATATCAAATATTATAACTATATTAAACTAAAACCTCAATAGTCCATTCAATATGTGAACCATATACTGGGATTGTAACAGTTTACTAATGACAGAACACAATTTCTAAAGAGTTTACAAATTAATACTGACAGTAGTTTACGGCTGACCATGTGTTTGTCATGTTTTTCTTCTTACGACAAGTTATTTATTTTTTAATAGTGCAATACTTGGCATTAAATTTATGAAATAATAACTGAATAGTAGTAAAATATAACGTACTGTAATAAATAAGTTTCCCTTTTCTTTTCAAACTTTAGAAACAGAACTTTTATTCTTACTTAGATAGTTATTTATCAAAAACAGATAAGATTTGTAGGTGGTAGACCATAACATCGGGTCGCCGGCAAAGTTACCACCCATCGGGCAAAGTCGTGCCGCAAAGCGACCTAGTCGTGTTCCGGCACGTTGCTCGATGAAGCCGTTAATGGGAAATGGGTCTGAACAGCTGCGGTGCGTTGGCGAACCGGTTTGACGTCGTGTTGGTGTTTGTTTTGTCGGGTGTCTAGTCGAGGAGGGTAGCGGGATCCGAAGCAACGGCTTTCCGCTGGCCGCCCGCAGATAGTTGGGGGCCCAATTAGTGGGTTAGCCACCCACGAAAGGCTGCCCCGCCAGCTGCGAAAAATCCCAGGGTGGCTCCATCGTGCTGGTTGGCGACCAGTCGAGGAGGCCCGATGGCGATCCCTGGGGGGGTTCGGGCGTCCCCGCAGTCTCCAGACTAGCCTCCCAGTGGCAAGACATCACCAATTTCGACGTCGGGTTCGATACGTACCGCCTCGTTCAACTGCCATTTCCCATCCCTATTCACTTTTATTTTATTTTTTTTATGAGTAAAGTTAAAAAGAAGAAAATGTTTTTACAGCGGTTGCACTCCTCCTCATTTAAAGTGCACCTCACTAATATCAGGGGTTTGCACTCTAATATCCTAGCTGTCCATCACCACCTGGAGACAGAGCAGCCGCACCTCTTCTTTTTGACGGAGACGCAGATACAATGTCCTTTGAGCGCTGCGCACCTGCATTATCCCGGATACACGTTAGAGCACAATTTTCGCTCACGTGCCGGAGTCTGCGTGTACGCTCGGAACGACCTCTGTATCCAGCGTCTCCGTCACCTTGAAGACCCCACTTTTTCTTCTATATGGGTTTTAGTAGACACAGGAAACGAAAAAATCCTGTATTCCTGTGTCTACCGTTCGCACAGCGGTGACCAGGAGACAACTAGATTATTTGAGTATCTCGGTGAGGCTGCTGATATGGCTCTGTATCAGTACCCTTCGGCGCAGCTCGTCTTTCTGGGGGACTTTAATGCCTGTCATCAGGACTGGCTGTTCCCGTACCAGAAGACCGACCATGCTGGAAGAGAAGCGCGGAACTTTGCGTTGTCCTTGGACCTCTTTCAGCTGGTGAGGCAAGCGACAAGGGTACCAGATGTGGAAGGCCATACAGCCAATTGCCTGGACCTTCTGCTGACAACTGATCCGGACAGGTATCGTGTAGAGGTCACGTCCCCTTTGGGAACCTCCGATCACTGTCTGGTGAAATCTGTATTTACATATTCCCCACCAGCTTTCGAACCACATGGTGTTAGGCGAGTATGGAAATACAAGTCAGCAGATTGGGATGAGATGCGGCACTTTTTTGCGTCTTATCCTTGGCGGCAGGTCTGCTTCTCTTCTTTGGATCCGTCGAGTTGCGCGGATGCTATAACCGATGTGGTGCATCAGGCAATGGAGTATTTTATTCCTTTTGCTGACATACCCATCGGTGGCAAAGCTCGCCCATGGTTTAATGCCGAATGTCGTCATGCACATGACCGTAAACATTCGGCATACCTCATTTGGGCTGATGCTCGAAGCCGCAAAACTCCGGATGTAAGTACAAAGAAGAGAGCCTTTAACCAAGCTGCCAAGTCCTATAAAAAGGCATTGCGGAAGGCTCGTCTTGATCGGATCGTTAAGAATGGCGAAAAGCTCTCTGTCAGACCAACTGGCAGTCGAGCTTTCTGGTCTCTTGCCAAAGCGATCGAGTCGAACTTCTGCCAACCCTCACTGCCTGCTCTGCTGAAGCCTGATGGATCCCTGGCCCACACAGCAACAGAGAAAGCGAATGTATTTGCTTCTCTGTTTGCTGAGAATTCACTTCTAGACACTGGCAATGCTTCTCCAGAACATCTTCCTCACTGCGGTATTTCGATGCCTGAAATCCGCATCACGAACAAAGAGGTATGGAGAACATTGTGTCGTTTGGATGTGAATAAAGCCAGTGGTCCTGATGGTATACCAGCCATTCTGCTCAAGACATGCGCAGGTGAGTTGTCTCCTGTATTGACACGTCTGTATCGCCTCTCTTTCAAGACTGGAAAAGTGCCGGAATCCTGGAAGCTTGCCAACGTGCAACCCGTGCCCAAAAAAGGCAGCCGTGCCGATCCTGCCAATTATAGGCCCATTTCAATCACCTCCATACTCTGCAAGATTATGGAGCGTGTATTGAACTCGCGGCTTCTAGCGTACGTAGAAGGTAACGATCTCCTCAGTGACCGACAGTACGGATTTCGCCGAAATAGGTCCACTGGGGACCTTCTAGCGTACGCAACACACATTTTAGGCGAAGCCATCGAGAGGAACGGAGAAGCGGTCGCCGTCTCTCTGGACGTCTCGAAGGCTTTTGACAGGGTCTGGCATGTGAGCCTTTTAAGCAAGCTTTCAGCGTACGGTATATCTCCTGGTCTGATTGGCTGGATAACGGACTTTTTGAGCCAGAGATCTCTCCGTGTTGTTGTCGACGGGTGTTCTTCGGAACCCTTGACAATAAATGCCGGAGTACCTCAGGGGTCCGTTCTTTCTGCAACTCTTTTTCTGCTGCACATTAACGATCTGCTGAAGCCCGGTATCTATGGGTATGCAGACGACAGCACAGTTGTAGAAAGATATCTGCCAAGTTCTCGGGCTAGTCGAGATCAAGTACAGTCTGAAAGAGAAGCCATGGTGCAACGTTTGAATGACAAACTTCAGGCAGTCTCCGCATGGGGCAATGCCAATCTTGTCAAATTCAACGCCACCAAAACGCAGACGTGTTTGTTCACCGCCAAAAGGAGCCCCTTCACCTTGGCTCCTACTTTCCAGAATGTATCCTTGGAATACAGTGACTGGCTTCAGTTGTTAGGCTTAGAGATCTCCTCGAACCTCAACTTTGGTCGGTACATTGAGTCCAGAGCAAGAGCAGCTGCGGGAAAGCTTGCCGTACTTGCGAAGGTGCGACAGTACTTTACACCGGGACAGCTTCTTGTATTATACAAAGCACAGATCCGGTCGTGTGTAGAGTACTGTGGCCATATATTTGCTGGTGCCGCAAAGACTCATCTTGCGGTTCTGGACTCAATTGAGAGGCGAGCAAAGAGGCTTATTGGCGACCCTAAATTGGTTGACGCCAAACTCCACAGCCTTGAACACAGGCGTAGAATTGCTAGCCTCTCAGTATTCTATAGGATACATTTTGGTGAGTGTGCGCAGGAATTGCACGACCTAATTCCCCCATCCCCGTTCCTTTGCCGGACGTCCCGACGCACGGCGGGTATCCATCCCTACGTTGTGGACATTCCACCTGTCCGAACGAAGCGCTATGCTTCATCTTTTTTAGTGCGTACAGCGAAGGACTGGAACAATCTGCCTGCGTCGGTATTTCCGGCAAAATATAATGTGGGTGTCTTCAAGAGGAGAGTGAATAGGCTGCTAGGTTAATGCACTTTACCACCTAAGACTACATTTCACTTTCCATCAGGTGGAATGTAGTCAAGCATTAACCTAGTTTTGTATAAAAAAAAAAAAAAAAAAAAAAAAAAAAAAAAAATGGATCCCTGGCCCACACAGCAACAGAGAAAGCGAATGTATTTGCTTCTCTGTTTGCTGATAATTCGCATCTAGATACTGGCAATGCTTCTCCAGCACATCTTCCTCACTGCGGTATTTCGATGCCTGAAATCCGCATCACTAACAAAGAGGTATGGAGAACATTGTGTCGTTTAGATGTGAATAAAGCCAGTGGTCCTGATGGTATACCAGCCATTCTGCTCAAGACATGTGCAGCTGAGTTGTCTCCTGTACTGACACGTCTGTATCGCCTCTCTTTCAAGACTGGAATAGTGCCGAAATCCTGGAAGCTTGCCAACGTGCAACCCGTGCCCAAAAAAGGCAGCCGTGCTGATCCTGTCAACTACAGACCGATTTCAATCACCTCCATACTCTGCAAGATTATGGAGCGTGTATTGAACTCGCGCCTTCTAGCATACCTAGAAGGTAACGATCTCCTCAGTGACCGACAGTACGGGTTTCGCCGTAATAGGTCTACTGGGGACCTCCTAGTGTATGCTACACACATTCTAGGCGAGGCCGTCGAGAAGAACGGAGAAGCGGTCGCCGTCTCTCTGGATGTCTCGAGGGCATTTGACAGGGTCTGGCATGCGAGCCTTATAAGCAAGCTTTCAGCGTACGGTATATCTCCTGGTCTGATCGGCTGGGTAACGGACTTTCTGAGCCAGAGATCTCTCCGAGTAGTTGTCGATGGGTGTTCCTCGGAATCCTTGACAATAAATGCCGGAGTGCCTCAGGGGTCCGTTCTTTCTGCAACTCTGTTTCTGCTGCACATTAACGATCTGTTGAAGCCCGGTATCTATGGGTACGCAGACGACAGCACAGTTGTAGAAAGATATCTGCCGAGTACTCGGGCTAGTCGAGATCAAGTACAGTCTGAAAGAGAAGCCATGGTGCAACGTTTGAATGACAAACTTCAGGCAGTCTCCGCATGGGGCAATGCCAATCTTGTCAAATTCAACGCCACCAAAACGCAGACGTGTCTGTTCACCGCCAAAAGGAGCCCTTTCACCTTGACTCCTACTTTCCAGAATGTATCCTTGGAATACAGTGACCGGCTTCAGTTGTTAGGCTTAGAGATTTCCTCGAACCTCAACTTTGGTCGGTTCATTGAGTCCAGAGCTAGAGCAGCAGCAGCAAAGCTTGCAGTTCTTGCGAAGGTGCGGCAGTACTTTACACCGGGACAGCTTCTTGTTTTATACAAAGCACAGATCCGGTCGTGTGTAGAGTACTGTGGCCACATATTTGCTGGTGCCGCAAAGTCTCATCTTGCGGTTCTGGACTCAATTGAGAGGCGAGCAATGAGGGTCATAGGAGATCCCGAGTTGGTCGAAGCCGACCTCCAAAGCCTTGAACACAGGCGTAAAATTGCTAGCCTCTCAGTATTCTACAGGATACATTTTGGTGAGTGTGCGCAGGAATTACACGATCTAATTCCCCCGGCCCCCTTCCATCATCGGACTTTCCGACGCACGGCAGGAATCCATCCTTTTGTTGTGGACATTCCACCTGTCCGAACGAAGCGCTTTGCTTCGTCTTTTTTACTGCGTACAGCGAAGGATTGGAATAGCTTGCCTGCGTCGGTATTTCCGAAAGAATACAATGTGGATAAATTCAAGAGAAGAGTGAATAGGCTGCTAGGGTAATGCGCCTTACCACCTTAGACTGCATTCCACTTACCATCAGGTGGAATGTAGTCAAGCATTGCCCTAGATTATATAAAAAAAAAAAAAAAAAAAAAAAAAAAAGATTCACATAAGAAACTTCGTTACATATCTAATAACATAAAAATATCTTCTTACAGATGCTTGCTTTAAAGTTAATGTCTGTTAAATGAGCAGCACTCACTTTAAGTCTTAGAGTGCAGCATTACATTTAACGAGACACCTTTGCGAAAATAGATATGTTTGTAGTTGGTAAGTACGTACATTATGTGACAGATGTTATAACAGCAGTATTTACAACTTAGTATTAACATTATATTATTATTAGTATTAGTCATACTATTTATTCTTTTAGTTTCGCATGGGTTACTTATATTATAGAACTAATATATGACAATTAGATAAAAAGATTTATTATAAAATAAACTTTATATACAATATCAAAATCAATGAATAAAATTATAAGTCAGGTTTAGATTATTAATAATGTAATGATTACAGATATTAGATTAATACATTATTTTGTACTCCGAGGCGTCCCTGACAAAAATAAGTGAAGACTTTTACCTACCCAGACCTCTTTATTGTCAGTACAAGACGATCGAAGTCAAGAACTTATTCTTTAAACGTTAATTTTACATAACCAGATATATTCTTTCACCTCGATATTGAGGATAGAGAATTCAATAATACTAGAGTGCATATTCAGATACTGCCTTGAAACAGGAAACTAGGACAACAAGGACGACGCACTGAATATTCACATTTATCTGCGATAAAATATATTTAAGACGTATTTACAAGGAACCTTCTTAAGTAATATACGGATTAAATTACACAAAAACAATAATCCTTCTTTAGTCTATCCAAAACAAAATTGAATTGTAATACTGTTTGAAAAGAAAAAAACAAATAGTGTAATAAATAGCCTAATATCGACTCAAATTGTCAAAACAAGACACTTACTGAAATATTGCGACTTAAACACATTATAGAAGTTCACAAAACTTTTACTAATACATTTTTTTAATTATACCTCTAATTCGCTTATAAATTTATAGTGAAAATTCGAATTACTTACGAAAAATCTTACTAAAAAACTTTGAAACTGCTTGGAATTTGTCAGCAATAGTATATTAATCTTTTAATTTAACGTTTATTAATCTTAATAAAACATATTAAGGATTATAAAGATCAACGTTTTTTAAAGTGTAAAAAAAATACACTGCAGGCTGCACTAATTTAAAATGATTCCTATCATTTATTCCGATAGCAAGAACTCGAAAAGTTACTACATCAAATTCTAAATTCGAAGAATATGTAAGTAAGGTAGCGAAATTTGTTGCTAGGCAAACAAAACGTTGGTTAAAAGAAAATAACCAAAAAAGATGATTAATTCATTAATTTTAAAACGATACACTGAGAGTATGATAACGAACAAGTGAAATTATTTCATATTTAATATATCATTATTGAATATAACAATAAAACAACATAAGCCACATCTTTATTTCTGAAACGAATGAAAGAAGCTCTCAAATAATATCTATAAATTTAATAAAATGCTTAAAAAATTTAATTCTTTAATATAGTTAATAACAGTTTTATTTATACATTTATGGCTGACAGAAAAAGATATGTAAATATAACAATTTAATATCATAAGGATGGCTTCTGATAGTTTGTCAAATCAATAACTCTTACTACTTTTACAATATACCAATAATAATTATAATGATTCTAAGCTCTTAAATCTAATTGCAACAACAATACTTTGTACATTTATTATCAAAGGCATTATGCAGTTACATAAATATTAATATCTCTCTTTTACCTACATACTAAATTACTATACAATGTTTGTTCAAAACGTATAGCGAATTTCATATATTTTTAAAAAGTATTCATCTATTCACGAATATCTAGTTTGTCTCCTTGTCTGTCTAAATACTCTCCTTTGGATGTAATACAATTATTTTCCAATTTTAATAATAATTTACCAATCCTCGAAAAACATAAAGAAATATTTTTTGTGATCTGATTCATCTTCTCTTCCGATGCCGTATTTATATCCTCACATTCTATTGAGAGCTTTTCCTTCCACGTCATAAAAATTAACCCATAATTCATCACCAGTTTTGACCCTCTGGAGCACATTTGATTCTTCACGAATCGAGCTCAACATCGCCTGAGTAATGTTAAGACGATGCTGTTTTCGGTCTAAATCGAGCTATTTTGGCACGAATTTCGCGGCGACCTGACTCATGCCCAAATCATTGGTTAAAATCGAATGTCACGAGCCATTGTATATGTCCTTAGCAACTTCTTTAACGATAATTCAATGATTGGCCAATACTAGATTCCTCACTTTATCAATGTTTTCGTCTGTTGTTGATGTGCCCGGGCATCCGGCACGGTGTTCGTTACGTTCACATCTTCTCGGCCCTTTGAAAATATTTTGTACCACCCATAAATGTTGCTTTAGTCCAAGGTAGCTACACCTTAAAGCGTAGTCAATATTTGAAAATGCGTATGCGTACTTTATTTTGATTTTCACACAAAATTTGATACATATTTTTTGATCTATTATTTTGAAATAGACGAAAATCTAAGGTTAGTTTAAAACATATGCAAACAAAATACCTGTTAAAACATTACTGAACATTAAAAAGGGCTGACCTTGTTGACGTAAGTATCAAAACAACAATAACAAAAAAAAAAAATTACATACAGTAAAATACAAATATGTAGGTACATAGTAAAATAAAAATTCGAAACACTTTTTTAACAGATCTCGTATAATAACAATCTTATACGTAGCCATATTACAATAATGTAACACGTTAGTAACAAAGTATTAAATCAATAACCACCTGAAATATATTGTAGTATAAAACATGTCTCCTCATATTCCCTCTGTAGTAAAGCAAATACTAGTTTAATCAGAATTTGTTTGTAGCAACGCTTCGAAGGGGTTTAAAAGGATTATTACTGCAGGTGATATTTTAAAACCTTCATCTGATACCTAGGGATTTACTTCAGAAATCCTCTCGTTTTGTCTGTTGTTTACTTTCAGCTCTTTTCTTTTTCGTTAACTTTAAACCGAAACGATTAGTCAAATGTTAAATGGTTATAAAGAGATTATATCACTTAAAAACCTATGTATTTTTACAGTTCTTTTAAAACAAAGATCAATTTAACTAACTACGAATATTTTTTTGATTATAATTGGTAAACTAATATTGTTATAATTATCACAACACGTAAATTAAGGAAACAGATGTTATTAGGTTCTTAACCCCCGACTCAAAAAGAGGGGTGTTATAAGCTTGACCTGTTGATCTATGTATCTGTCTGTCTGTCTGTGGCAATGTAGCAGCCAAACGCGTAAACGGATTTGATTGCATTTTTTTTGACCGAAAGCCTGGTTTGTTGAAATAGGAAACAGACTTCTCCAAGATATTTAGGTTTTATTGCGGTTGAAAGGTTCAAAGGTTCAAAGGCAATTTTGATAGAAATATTGATACTTGCTTAAGCTAGTGAAAATTTGGGTGTCAGTAGGTTTATTAAGTACAATAATGAAACAAGTAACATAACTTTAAAAAAGCAGAAAAAAAAATAAAAATGGAAAAACCCCCGATATAAAAAGACCTCTAAAAAGAATAACAATAATTTTATTATGTACTTGTTAAAATCGTTGCGTCGGGGGATTTAATAAAGGAAGAAAATATATTTAATGAGGATACAATATCTTACAAACCTCGCGCTCGCGGCTTTGCCGTCTGTTACATATACGTGTAGGTTTAAAATAAACGTTCAGTGAAAAGAAACTTTTAAAAATATAAATTCATACACCGACACATACACATGTGTATATGACATACATACAGATTAATAAAATTCATTGTATGTTTGTTTGGTTTACATTATAATACTCTGTCCTCAGTTGAATGGTTTTGGTTTAGGTTATTAGTATTATAATATGCAATCTCTGTTTAAAATAGTAGGGATTAAGTAAGAAATTGTAACTCATATCTCTTTAGGCGAGTACAAAATTATGTTTTAGTTATATTTTAGAAATGATTTTTTTTTTAAAGTTTAGTTAAATATTACCCTTAAGAATAACCTTGTACGGTGTACGTCATATTATAATACAAACATATTTTTCTGACAATAGGGTTGTTGATGTGTTAAGGGAAAAAATATATCTAAGAAAATTAATATCAAAGGAAAGGAAAATAATATATTAAAAATAAAGGTACAACACGTCTGGCTATTTCTTGGGTTCTTGGAATTCTCGAAGTCTTTTTTTTGTTTAAAGGTTGGTTAAAAGGAATAAATTAATTATGTATTTGTAAAATAAATAAAAACTACATATATAAACAAATATTTATATCACAAAATATAACAGTAATTATCATTATTTAATATAAATATAAATTCTTCTCGCGTTTGAATGACTAATAATTTAAGGTTTTTCTTGTGCATTGGATTAATATCTTTATTTTAATTCTTCGAAGTTCTCAACAGTAATCGTTATCACAAGAACGCTATTATTTTTTTGTCTTTTTATTTTTTTATTATATTTATGGTTATTTACACTGTTTAAAAAATCACAAATTATACAAATACAATGTATAATTTATGTAAAATACTGAAATATTTTTTATATTCAAAATAGCTCAACATTGCACTTATGATACTTCAAACTAAATAAACTAACTAATTAACTTTACATTAATAACTAGTATTATTAAAGTAAATAAAGTCATTTATACTTCATAAAAATAAAAAATGTTGAATAACAAGTTTAATCTATAATTATATCATTTTCTTATGAATTGAAGCAATGACTCGCTTTATCCCAAGTTCTTTTGCAGCAATTGCTTTGAAGCGGTATGAAAAGAGTGTTTTGTCGGCTGGCGATATTTTATGTTTCAAAGCTTTCGTTTTTTTCTTTTTATAGAGCTTTATATATAAACATTTATCTTTTACCATCTAGCATTTAGCTGAAAGCAGAAAAAAGATTTCTTACATTAAAATAAAAATAACTACGTTAAAAAAACCAACTTTAAAACTAAAAAGTAAAAAATAATGAGGATTTAATATTTATTATATATTGCCTATTATTTATATGTCCTATTTACTAATAAGTTTGAAGTCAGTACCAAGCCCTAAACAAATAATTATATTTAACCTGAGGATTAGCATTTATGGCCGGAGGAGCTAGTAAAAAACTTAGACGAAAATGCTCATAAAATAAAAAGTGATGGGTCTATCTGAATCAAATTTTCATGGAACTAATTCGAAACTATTCCGCATCAAACAAAAAAGAATTACGTAAACCGGTTCAGAAACCTCGGAAAAATTAGTGTACAAACATATATATATTTATTGAGAGTTGGGAACCTCCTCCTTTTTGAAGTCGGTTAAAAACAGCATAATATTTTTACTATAAGCTTTAATTCAACAGGGAATAAACACTTTGTTTTTAGAGTCAATGAAATTCCTCTGAAATAGTAATGAGAGAATGGTATTAAGGCATATTATGTTATAATAAGTCCAGATTACATCCGAGATCGAGAGAACTTAAATTTTTGATAATATTTTTCTTTTCAAACTTTTCCACACACTTTTCTATAGATGAAATTGTTTTGAAGTTATTGAAAAATTTTATTTGAGATAATATGTTAGTAATTTATAACGAATTTAGTGTTTGTATTTGTCGCTGAAGGTGATGATATTAGCTATACAGTTTATATTTAGTTATGTTTTCATAGTTCAGTAATGGTCCAATAATTGGTATTTTTCTCTGATAGATAATTAGTCATCATTATTTTCTATAAACTTATGATAAACAATGGTCATATTAATGGTCATACGTAGAAAAAGACAGAATAAAAAAAATACAGTTTTTTTTTAATTAAGTGCTTAAAATGTGTATATACATTTATCACATTTTAAGCACTTAACTTATCTACAACCACTATAATCATAGTATATCTACAATAAATAAAAAGAAAACTTTTTTAATAATTTAAAAATACTAGTGATATATCATAAAAGTAACTGTAAATGTCTATCCTAGTAAATCGACCGACATAATTTTGACAAACTTTCAACCAAAGTCAAATATCAATTCAAACGGCTGGCTTGTTACGAGTTGTCAAGTTGAAACATTGTAAATGGTTTGCCTGTTTTAATATAATTACTGTGATGAGTTCAAAATGGTCCTTATCATATGATTAGTACGACTTGAGAATAGACTTGGTATAAAAAAAAGTCTTTCCAGATGGATAAAGATTTGAGAGATGATGTGAAATTTTATGTATGTATATTATGTGAATTATGACTTCGTTTATCCAACGGGCCACGTTACAACATTTCAGAGAGGTTATCACTGTTCGACTTTTCAAACAAGAAGTCCCTCAATTAATTACCTCAATATATTCGCTAGATTGCCTCCCGCCATAACATAATTCAATACTATGAACTTGTCTTAGCTTTACAACTCTTTACTCTTTTCTTTTCTTTTCATTTATTCATACCGAAATATATTTTTACAAAATTTAAAAACAATGCATTGCAAAAACCTTGTTCCAGTTTGAACGCAGTGCATGCCAGTTCAGCTCGCAACTTATCAAATAACATTATTAACATATAAAAATAATACATAAACAATTTACATAACAAACGCCGATGCAAACGCATCACCGCGCGCGCAACCAAGTCAAGCGATATGCAACGACCTAGAAATATTTTTGTAGGAACTCCGAAATACATACAGGTCAGAGCTAGCGGACGGCGCATACAAGTTGATGCGTTTCTAAGAGGCTTTTAGAACGTATTTTATTGAATGGAGTTGGATGTTCGTGTATGGATATCAATATCTTATTAATTAGGAAGTGTTTGTTTGAGCGTACGAGATAGGATGCTATTCTACTTATATATATTTATGTATGTAGGTATTTAAGGGTTTTATGACTATTTATAATATATTTTCAATATATTTTAGTATTTATATATATTTAGTTGGTAGGTATGTAATATTATAGTAATTATGAACCTTCTAGTCTTTCATAGAAATATTTTTTATATACGTGTTTAAAGTTTTCATTAGTAATAGTTGATAGAATCTTGGGGGTTATTTTATTTAAAAGCGTAGGTATTTGAAATTTGTTTGTCCTCTTGCCATAATAGTTATAAACTCTTGGTACCACAAGTTTAGCGTTAGTTATTTTTCTTGTGACAGTACTATGAGTGACTTTTATTTGTACCTCATTGTTATGATATTGTTCTGTTAATAATAACATTTTAAATTTATCATGTACTGGTAGAATCTTGCAAAATTTAAATATTTCTATGGTGTCTTTGGATAGTTTCATTTTAATTTTTAGAGGTATGATTATTTTTAGGATTCTTAACTGAAATGTATATATTTTATCCAAGTAAGTTTTAAAAGTTTTACCATAGCTTGTGAGACCATACGATATTATTGACTCCGCCAGCGCATTATACAGATTTATAAGCACCGGAAATGGTACTTTATATTTAATTATTGAAAATTTAGCTAGCATAGCCCTTAATTTATTTATGATGTAATCAATATGATAGTTCCAGTTCAATCTCTCATCGACTATAAGCCCTAGATATTTGTAATGAATAACTTGTTCAAGCAATTCACAATCACATATCTTATTTTTAGTTGTTACCTTATGCAAACACTGATGATCATGTGCAATTATAGTTAGTGGTCTGTCTATGTTTTTTATGTGACTAGAGCGAACATGTATGACTTTAGTTTTATTTGCATTTAATACAAGTCCTGCATCATGGGACCATTTACAGAGGAGTGTAAAATCTTTCTGTAACATAGATTCAGCCTTTGTTAGTTCTTTGTTGGCTATTACGAGGCAGGTGTCGTCTGCATATTGATAGACTGAGCTGTATTTGACTACGTTTCCCATGTCATTGACAAAGGCTAAATAGTGCAGGGGACCGATTATAGATCCTTGGGCGGTGCCATTGGTGATCAATGTCTCATTACTAAGTTCGTTTCCTATTTTCACCTGATATTTTCTTTCTTTGAGATAGTCTTCACACCACTTTAAAAGAGGTCCTCGAATACCTGTGTTCTCCAGTTTTTGAATGAGTTTTTCATGTTTTAATGTATCGAAGGCTTTACTGAAGTCTATAAATAGAAGAATAACATGCTGTTTGTCGTTAAGATAGTTGTTTATTTCGTCGGTAAATTTAGCAAGTAATGACGTCGTGGATTTATTTTTTTGAAACCCATACTGGTCGTTAGATAAAACATTATAGGTATTATAATAATTTTGTATCTGGCTGCAAATATATTTTTCTACTATTTTATCTGTCACCGATAGTATCGTAATTGGTCGGTAATTCTCGTAATTATTGTGGGGTCCTTTTTTGTATATAGGCCTTACTATTCCTATTTTTAAATCTGGGGGATACTTACCTATCTGTACACTTGTGTTTATTAATTTTACTATTGCAGAAGTAATTTTTTCACATAATCTTTTAATATCTATACAGCGAATACCATCCGCGCCAGGTGCTTTATTGGTGCTTAACTTGTTAATTATTTTTGACACACTGCTGGATTCAGCTGGTTTAAAAAACATAGATCTATTTTCGGGAAATAGATACGTCAAATCGTTCAAGAGATTATTGTCGCAATTTGGGAGTATCTTTTTTACGTTCATATCAAATTCTTTTGCAAAATTGTTCGCCAATGTTTTAACAGTAATTTTATTTTTATTAAAAGCTTTCAAAATTCCTGAGTCTATTGATTTATATACCCTGCCTGTTAGTGAATTGAGTATACTCCATAACATTTTTGTATTGTTTTTACATTTATTTATTTCATAGTTATAGTATTTATTTCGTGACCCTTCTATTATCTTTCGTGTTTTATTCCTTTGTATATTGTATTTTAGTCTAAGAATTTTATTATTTGTATCTTTTTTCCATTCGTTGTATAGCTCATCCCTTTTTTTACAAACTATATTTATTTTATTAGTTATCCAACGCTCTTTGTTTCTTTTACTCGTTAAGTTGTTTTTTATAGAATATATGGATTGTTTATAACATTTTTCAAAGTTGTTTTTGATAAAGTTATTTATCTCTATCGGACAATTCATTATTTGAGTTTGATTCCAATCTACGGCGTTAAGTAGTGTCTTTAATATATTGTTATCGATTATTTGTTTAAAGGTCGCATCAACCTGTGCATTTTTCTTTGTCTCAATCCCAGTGCACGACAGTACGCACGCGCGGTGATCCGCCATAACTGTACCAAGCGCTGCCGAGTATAGGTCTAGTGAGCGGGATCGTGCAGAGATATGATCAATACAACTTCGTGTTATAGTTTGGTTTTTTGTTTCAATTCGTGTAAAGTCAGATATCGCGCTCAATAGACCACACTCAGCCATACAACCCATGTAGTAATCACGTATATTATCTTTTGATTTTAGGTTGATGTTTATGTCTCCAAGTAGGTACAAATCGGAGCGTTTAAAGTTATCATTACACAATATTTCTTTTAGTTCGGATACAAACAAGTGTTTACTCTCTGATGGCGGTCTATACAGTGCACAGATGTGTGCCTCGTAATTATGAGAGGTTTTAATAACTCCAATCAAAGATTCACAGTGTTTTAGATTTACATTATTAATAATTTGAAATTTGTGACATTTTTTTATGTATACAATTATACCTCCGCCTCTACGTTGTTCACGAAGCACACTGTACATTTCATAACCACTTATAGTAAATAATCGAGTTAGGTCATTACACATAGAAATACCAACCTCTGTTAGGATAATAACATCTATATTAATTTGAGATTCGTATATGAACTGCAATAATTGACTGAAATTCTTTATAATGGATCTAATGTTAATATGTACTAAATTAAAATTACAGGTATCTTTAGGTAGGTAATTTGAATAATCATTTATATTTGGACAATCAAAAAGTTCAACTATTTCCGATTTCAGGCCTAAAGTGGATGGGCCCTATTACCGACTGCCATGATTGTCGGCCTCAATTTTTGTTAAATCACCTGTATTTCTAATAATGATGGGTTTGTCGTTGTCATTTTTGCGTACTAGGATTCTACCGCCTTGGAACCATATATACTTGTAAGTGCTTTTAAGCTTGAGCTTGGTCTGCCACAAAAGGGACTTGTGTGCATTAGAGAGAGCTCGACGAATCGTTACCTTTGACCTTGAATCAGCTGGATCGACATAGGAAAGGATATCCTCTGATAAAACCACACACTTTCTTGCTGCACGTAACCACTGATCAACTTGATCTTCTTCTTTTAACGTAACCTGTATCACACCCTCTTTTCCATTTCTTCCTCTTAGTCTCTTCACTAAACTAATACTTTTGGGCTGAAGGTTTAGCTTCGTAGCAAGCTGCACTGTGATGTTTTCAGTATTTTCTTCTTTAACCCGGCGTTCGCACAGTTGGGTCTATTTGACCCGGGCTATTTTCAAATGCGCGTATTTCTAATGTTTTTGGTGCCACACTGCCATAATTCTCAATAGCTGGAGCTAATGGTCGTATCTTTCCACGGAATATCGATATTTAGTCGTATTGCAATCGCAGCGGTGTATAAACGCTTCAAAACATGACAGAGGGTAAATTTGACCCAACCATACACTTCGTGTAGTAATTTCGCGCCATTATAAAAAAGTATATTTATTTATTTTATTCGCATGACTTTTGAAATAACGGTTCTCGAAGAACGCGAATGACAGCGAATATTGAGTATCTTGGAGAAATCAGACTCCGATCATGAAAATTCAGAAACTGAAGATGTAGAAGTCCATTTGAGCATTGCAGCCAAACTAGTAATACCGACGAAAACGCATGTGAAATGAATAGTGATAATGAACCCCTGATTAAATTACAGAACAGAATCACAGTAGAATTTTGTCAGCACTTACGACAGCCAGGTACAATCTACTAATTTTATTGGAAGATATACAATAAAGTGGCCATGGATGCCTTTAGGCCTAAACATTCGGTTCAGGGTTGACAATTTTATAATATATATATGTAAATGCACATATATTTCTTAAGATAAATAATAACATTGTTACAAAGTGTTGCAAATTCTCAATTTACGCATTACTCTTGTTCGTGAGCATTTGCGCGACCGTAAAGGCATCCTGCAGTTGCTAAGACTAATGTGCCAAACAATACGCGAATTTTTTAGGAAACCCTGTTAGGGACCCGTCTGCAAAGATACTGAAGGTCAGAAAAAGGTTGCAAGACTGTCCTGCCAAAAAAGACTGAAAAAGTAATTGAACTTGACGGAATTGAAACAAATATATCTGCACTGAGTTTGCAATATTGTACTGTAGAGACTGCGCATATGTACGCAATGATATGACTGATTCATAAAACTAATTTGTAATTTTATTTGTAGTCTTATTAAATGTGATTTACATGTATCCTAATTATTAATATTTTAGAATAAAAGTTTATATTTGGTTCAAGTTTTGTGACTTTAAAACAAAGGTTGTTATTTTTGTTAATATTTTGCTCCACTATGATAAAAAAAATATTAAAAAGAAAGTTTTACTTCAAGTTCTTTTTACTCATACATGACCACTTAAACTATAGTCGTTTTATCCAATTACAGCCATATATTAGTAAATGTCTTGTAATTATTGAAATTATGACGATTTTCTTCACGGGTCTCCTGGACCCAACCCTACTATCGTTGTAACATATTTTAACTGTGCTGACGCCGGGTTAATTTCGGGAATTCCGACGACTTCAATTACGTTGTTTAGTTGTTTTTGTTCTATTTCTCCAATATATTGCTCCATAGCGTCCATTTTGAGCTCTAGGTGTTTATTCTGATTAATGAGGTAGATATTCTTTTTTTCAAGCTCCTTTATTTTTCCACTAAACATCTCTAATGTGCCCATTATCCCGTCAACTTTGTTACAGCAAACACGAATCGCTTCATTTTCAGTTAGTATTTCCTTTCTTACTGCTTTTTTCACTTCAATCGATATGTCGCTCAATAACTTTTTCATAGCATTGTCTCCACTGTTGCCCTCTTGACACATCGCGAAATCTTCATTTTCGTCTTCCTCTTCTAGTATCATAAATGATTTGCGTTGAGGTGACTCTTTACGACATCCTATGCATGTCCATTCCAGATTATCTGTGTTGCGCAACGCCAACAGTTGTTTCGGTGATAACCCGGAACAGGCTTGATTGGCGTGCACAATTTTTGAACATTTGTTGCACTCGAGAATCGGAGACCTTTTGGCTATGGTTTTATCACAATTATCACATTTAGCCATTTTAATAAGTTAGGGTTTTTTTTGGAGATTGTACAGTAATAAAGGCTTACAAAAATAATTTCCGATTAATATTTATATTTTTAAAGCAGCACAATAATAAGTGCTCAGTATTCCGAAGTAAGCGATCACAAGGTCTTAAGCGCCGTACAATTTGCGTCGCTTACGCCTTAACACCGACCGTCAGAACGCACAATTATTTTAATACTTATACGAAGGTAGAAACTAAATGTTCACTTATATACAAATGTTTTATATCACTATTTATCTTAATAAAATCAGTTATTTTCGTTATTTTTTCACTCACATGACAAGAATATAAGCTTTAAGCACAAGTCTCAGAACTGCAAGTATCAGAACTGTGTTTTTTATTTATTTATTTGTTTCTAACGGAGCACAACTATTGCGGTGCGCGAACCGAACCGAACTGCGAAGTCACTAATCTAATACATATAATAATTTATATCAGTAATAAATAGTTTCTTAGATTATAATCATTGTAAGACTGTAAATAATTATTAATTAATTATTCAAACATTTTTCTTTATAATTTTATTTGTAGCATAAAAATAATTTAAAGTAACATTAAAACAATTATGTAATGAAATTACTCATTTTCTTAATTACATAGTTAATTTTAAGGGAATTGTTACCAAAATTAATCATTTTAAATTAAAAACTTCATAAATTTATTATCTACCGATTGATGTTCGTATATATCATAACACAAAACAAAACAAGTCTCCTTAAAACTAAAAGCATTGAACTGAACGCTTGTATTTGTGTGTGTAGTGAGTATGAAAGAGTGTCCATGAGAATGTTCTGTGTGAGGCGCTTATGTTTACGATTATGGGATTATATCTTTAATACTATCCTTTTTTTTTTTTTTTAAATCGTTGGAAAAATGCGTTACGCATCATCCCAGCGGCCAGGAAGGTGATGGCTGAGGGGGTATGTGGGACTACCCGGTAGCATATAAGCCGCTGCCATTTTTAAGGCTACCCACTAAAAAACCAACGGTTGACCTCATCGCCTTAATGGGACGACACGGGATCGCTTTCGCACTGACCGTGACGCCCCGGCGGCACCCCCTGCTAATACTATCTAATACTATTTAATACTATACTATTTAATACTATCTAAAAAACCTATCTTTTATGTAAACTGAAAGAGTTATTTTACAACTCTTGGCCATCTAATTATTTATTGTAGTTTTAAGAAGTCTACAAATTAGTGAGTCTTGGCTTTAAATTGTACGACGAACATAATATATGTATGAGGAACATAAAGATTTTTTTTTGTATTGGGTCTATTTTGATCTGTGGGTAGTATTAGAGACTTGAGATTAGTTATGTCATCACTAGATGGTGCTAATAGGATACAGCGATTGTAACCAACATTATTAAATAGTGTTTTCTGGTTGTGTTTTAATTTTAGGACTAGATGCTTTATTTTTGTTTCTGTATACCCTCCATGGTTTCATGACAAGTTATCTCATGAGGATTTTAAATTATAGAAAAATATTCCAATGACTTTTTTGAAAATCTGCAAAGTGAAGGATCTTAATATATTAAATGTCATTTAACGGTCGAAGAACTTTTAAAACCAATCCAAAGTTTTGTAGTTCTTATTTACTATTATGTCAATATGTTGAATAAAAGTCATCTTTGAATTAATATTTCACTAGGGGTGGAAATCTTTAAATGATTTACTTTTAGTACTTAAAAATAATTTAGTGTATAGGTAAATAAAATAGGTTTTTTTTAAGGTCAAAACTGATGTGTGAATATCCCACATTAGTTTTTCTACTATTTTTCTAACTTTTCATTAAATAGAAGCTGCTAATGTATACACAACATGTAAGATCTAGATGACTATTAATTTAATAATATTTAGCTATAAATTTCTTAACTATTTCGACGGACAAATAGGACTAGATCTATTAAAGAAAAAGTAAACAAAAATTGACTTGAAAGACAAATTTAATTACTCGTACAGGCTTAAATCCTACAAGCATGTATAATTCTTGTAATGTAAATCTTTATCTTTATGAGGATATAATACAGACAGGAACCTCCAAATTAGTTCGTATCGCCATAAATTTTCAAGATGGAAAGTTTTTATAAATAACAATTTATTTGCAACTGTATTTTTTTACATGACGTGACTTTAACAGTGGATATGTAAATATTAAACATATAAGTACGTAATATAGAAGAAAATATTTAAAAAAGTGATGCATATCTTCTTGTAGTACCTAGCTTGATATCAATTATTGAACTCGCTCTATGATATTTTTATATCGTATACGTTTGTTTATATCGTAACGTTTGCAACGTTGTCCAATGTCTCTAAAGAAACATATTATTAAAACAATAACAAGGTAGAACAAGACTTCTGTTGCAATTTAGAAGTTATTATACTAATAATATATAATTTATATTAAATGAGTTACAGATATAATCCGTTTTGAACCCCTTAGTTTCAGACCTATTGTTTTTTAATTATACGAAGTTAAGTTATACGAAGCAATTCATTGTAAAATAAAGACACTTCGAATCCAGTTTCAATTAGATCTCAACATTGAAAAGGTTTGAACTTACAAGAAGAGTTGTTAATCTATAGGGTTTAAGTGTAGTAGCTAAATAACATCAGCTGGTGAATAATTAAGCTTTTGAGGCACATAAAAGGAAAACGTTATAAAATAAATAACTTTGAAATAACTTTCATTTATACCTCATTAGAATGATAAATTTCCCGAGTTCTAAAAATTTATGAGCCATAGAGAACACAAAGTGGTATCTTTTGATGAAGTTACTAGAAACGAGTAGAATAAATTTATTATCTGGAAGTACATAATGCTCGTCTCCTTTGCGACATTTTAGAGCCCTAAGATCTTATTTAGCATATTATTTTAAACTTAAATTTTAACGCACTTTCAAAAAAAGAAGCCTTCAGTTTTGAAATGTGGTATTGTGGTTTAATTGAATATGTACTTGTTTTTGTACTTGTAACTTTTTTTATTTATTACTAAACCCATATTCGAATTCAAACACTAATTCTTATAAATGTTGAGCATTACTAGAATCGATGAATTAATTAATATAAAGCACGGTAGCTCAATTGGTAGAACGATGGGACGGTTTCCCAGAGATTCGAATCCCCGCCCGTATCGGTTTATTTTTCATTCTATATTTATATAAATTTAAAATAAAGCATTGAGTACGGTTAATAAGAACTAAAACATATAAACACATAGTAAATAATGAATATTGTCTGACATCAATCTATTATTAAATCTATCGTTTATTAAAAATTTTAAAGATATTAAAAATTCTGCTTTAGAATGTTTACAAAATATATGAGAGCAAGGCCGACAAGCCTAAACGAATTCCAAAGCCAAACTGAATCATATTTAAAAAAACATCAAAAAATCTTACAAATAAATGAGTTAAATAATATCGTACTTGTGAAATTTGTATATAACTAAGATAATTGACTCATTCTATTAAAAATGGGAGCAACTAAAAGTGGTAAAAATAAATAATTATTTATTTTGTTTGAATCAGTATTCTAATACTAATAGTAATAGAAAGACAAGTTCACTAAGCTATTGACTCGGCATAATATGTCAAAAACCTTCTAAGCTTCCAATAAAACTATAAAAGAGAGAAGGTAACTTAAGAAATGGTTTATAAATAATCCATCAGGTCGCGTTCAGTAAATTGAATTATTAAAAGCTAGAGATAATAAAATATGTTTTAAATTTACAATAACTTGATAGGTTTCAATAAATAGAATAAATATATGCTTTGGTTAATATAAAAGAGAACGATAACTAAAATATTCGTAATACATTAACTTGAACGCTATGTATGATATTGACTTCGTTAACTATTATCAGGGATTTTTTTTGCCGTTAACTTACATTAACATATAATTAAAAATATTATATTAATTTTATATAAATTAAATATTTATATAACGTTTTAATATTTTAATTATTTATTTATAATATGTAAAACGAGATCAAATGATATTCGTTATTCGTTTTTCTCATATTCATCTTTACATGGCAATTCAATTTGTAGTCTTTTGGTTTTTTAATTTTGTAAAGTATTGGCTATACGAGCAATTTTTTACCTTTTTTCTGGAGTTTGTTTGATCAACACATTATTTTTAAATCTCAAGATTTTTTCCATAAAAATGCTCAACTCATAGAAAAATTCTATTTAACGTTAAAATTATTTATTATTGTTATTTTTAATGTTTCTGGAACTAAGTGAGTCTTTTATTTTCCTTACATATGCGCAGATGTCATTTGCTCGCTTGTATTTTTTCCAATTTCCAAATTAATTGATTGATTGATTTCATATTTGATTATTTGATATTTTAGTTCACAGCATTACTTGTGCACTCGTTATGTTATAAATTGCAAGATATTTTATTATATATACATTTCCTAACTCATTTTCTTTTTCAACTTTTATTTTTATTTATGAACCAATGACCCATCGATTGATTTAACTTTGTTAAAGGTCTTCTATCTTCCATTCACTTATCTTCTCTAATTTTATCTCCTCTTGTTTATTTTATATCATACATTTTGTACCATATTTGTTTCGGAATTCTCTATTCTCCGGGTTGTCTGGTCCTTTAGATTTCTGCCGATGGCTACAATTCCCATTTTACTATAATTGCCTGAGAGCTTAGCGCTGGGCAATAATAAAGAATGTCAAATAATAATGTATTACTGAAGATGTGCTGCGGCTGGATATATGCACATACAACAAAAGACTTTAATTGAAAAAACAAGGGTGACTTCTTTGTAAATATATCATAACAAAACTGTAAGTACTGAATTTTCTATTTAAACTGTAAATTTGAAATTAAAATTGTTACAAGAATTTGTATTTTTTTTTTAATCCGTATTAAATTGTCACTTATCTTATTATGTTTTGATTTGTCTCTTTCAAGTGCACACAATATGCGCGCCTTGAGATTAATAGTTAAATAGTCTATCTGGCAGATTATTCAGAGTGATAACTAAAACACTGGTTCTCTGGCGCCCGGCCCGAGTACCTTAGTTAGTCTGTTTGTTTATTTTTGTTCCCAAATTTTTTTTTATTATTATTTTGAGAACCAAAGTCAATACCACCTCGGAGAGCCCACACACTTGTTTGTTCATATTTACAAATGAAATATTTTGTATAAACAATTACAATGTTTATTTTGTTTCTTTTATTATAACTCTATTTATTTTACTTTTTTATTTTTTTATATACTTCATCATACTAGTCTTACAACTTTTATAAAATGTGAAAAAATTGTATGTTTGTACGTTTGTTCCTTAATTACGATGATGAATGATGATGATGATGGATGAAGGGTTTGAAAATGTTTTCTAGTTGGCGATGACGTCAAATCAGAAGAACGGCTCTCTAACAATGTATAAAAAGATGGACTCGAGTTGATCTCAATAAAGTATAGATCTCAATATAGTATTTTGATAAATACAAAAATTGGTTTAATAACTGGGTATAATGTTTTATCATGCAAAAACAACATGATCCATCAGTCGTCTCAGTAATCTTAGTGAATAATTCTTCCCAATTCAATGAATATATTATGAAACATTTGTATTATAATAGGGTTAAAAATGGTAACCAAAAATGTATTTTAAACAATATATATTATATTGTTTTGTATTACTAATAACTAGAAAGAAAGTAAAAAATATACAGAAGCATGTTACGTTTCCTATTGAGGAAAAATAACAGAAGTGCTTAAAGGCCTATGTTTTTATTGTAGTATCAATATAAATTCTTGACTTTTATTTGATAAGTTCTTTATACTTTCTTGATTAAAATGTTTAATTAGTTAGGGTATCAATCTAACCTTTCGATTTTAAAAGTTTGATTAAAATTTTAATATACATAATACCCATATAAATATTGGTCGTAAAGTGTGATTAAGTTTTGTTTAATACAAATGAGTATTTTAGAATTGTGTATTTTTTAGGAATAAATTAAAATAAATATACGTAAAAATCAAAATCTGTAAAAATATTTTTTGTTATGGTAATCAATGAATTGAAACTTTTTTTTCCTTTGGATAGTATAAAAACCGTAATGTCGTTAAATGTCACATATCTAAATGGTGGAAATATAATATTTGCATGCTCATTGACGTGGGATAACAAAAAACTCACTTTGAAATGCGATTGGATGCAGAAAACGAAACAGTCATCGGGTGGTAACTTTTGCAGTCAGTATTGGATGTCTGCAAGAATGTACATTTCCAAATGGAGACTAAGACTCCTAGAAAAAAGAGAAGATGTATACTAACTATAACTAATCACTAAGTCATAAATTCAAAACCAAATTATAACAAAACATTACCTATACACAACTATTATAAGCTCACTACTGTACGTATCCATGCCGTGCCCAAGGATAAGCCCTTATATTCCTACCGTACTGTAACAGCTTTAAGAGACAAAAATACCTATAGCCTGCGCATATTCTGAAAACTTTTGCCAAATCGATTTACATATGCCAAAGTTAACAAATTGCGCCCACTCTAGAAAATTGGGATAAGGACAGGTAGATCAATAAACTTATGATTCTGGTAGTATAATGCAGCGTTCAAGCATAGTTTTATATTATATTAGAAATGAAAACTTGCTTGCAACAATTTCTAATGCTCCATCAAATACAGTAAAAACAAATTAAAGATATCATCAAGCCGTGGTTATGTTTCATTATTATTATAAATGTAATGATTTGCATGATAATCTACTTTTGCTAGAAAAGATGCGAAAAAATAGTTCTGTTTAGGAGTTAAATTAACACATCAATATAGTAAAAGCTGTAAACTTTCAAAGTAACATTAACTTGGTTAACGCAAGAATTTATATAGAAACCACAGAGAAACATCTGTCCTATTTCGTCTAAGATTAAATGCGATCATTAAAGTTTATCCTTTTTTTAGTTTTCATCTTCTTCCTTCTATTTAGAGAATTTAGAGAATAAACGGTTTCAATTGTTGAGAGAGTCCTTGAAATTATTTTGGCAAAATCCAACATCTTATTATTACGGTGATAGATAATCCGATTGGACTTCGTGAAACTATTTGTAAGTTAGAACATTGTTGCGATAATTCAGTTGAACCTTGTTAGCAGGTTCGTTAATAAGCAAGGCTTTGTAACATTCGGGAAATATAACGAAACTTATCATTCAATTTGAAATAACTTCAAGCATTGTAATGATTTAATTGAATTAGTAGATGTTTTATATTTATGCAGGGATAATTTTATAAATATTAAGATGATAAAACGTATTTTTTTTTATATTTCTGACTATGGAGGTTTTTATTTAAAAAAAAAATCTTAACGTCTAATTATCACTGTCGAGAGAAAATTGTAGGTGAGATAATTATATCACCTACAATTTCATCTATCCCATTAGCTAGCTAGTATAGCTAGCATAGCTAGCATAGCATTTGTTAAAATAGTAAAGATAGTTAAATTAATATGGAAACGTGTTTTGTTTTTATTATCCATGCGTTGGAATTTCTATCAGTAGCGTTTTTATACGCACCCACTGAATAAATAGGCGTTTTAAAGTTAGATAATTAGATAATAGATTCTTAGAGCTGTACTGGTAGTATGATTAAAGGATACATATTATTAAAAGAGCCATATGTGTTTTTGTTATCTACATATATATACAGAAGTTACCTTAACATATATATTACATATTAATGTTAAGTTAACCTTTGTTTATATGTTTGAATATATATATTGTATGTTTTATGAATCTATTCCTTTTATAGCATGAACCGGACTATCTCTCCTCTAACCCCTAGTCATAAGCATCACTAGGGGATAGTCTTGAATTTGCAGTAAAGTGAGTCTTCTAATTGATTTCAAAACCCAGCATTTAATAAAATTGTAAATCTTATATTTGAACACAAAAAAGTATGTCTCAACTAAATATAATATTGAAACATGTATACAGATAAAGTTACTATATTCGAAGTGTGCTCGTTAAAGCATATTGGTCTCGTCTGGTTTCCCTTCTAGTAGAAAAACATTTCCTTTCCGAGTAAATTGGTTTGTTAACTACTTGCGTGACAAATTTTCTTTGTTAAACTTTCTTTATTGAAAAACTTATCTTATAACTATTCATTGGTATTTGTAACACCTATTTGTAAAATTCAAATTTTATATAAATATGTCGCGGTTGCCGAAGATATTTTACGTAACACTAGAAGGAATCTTATAGAATCATACCATATGTGAGTCTGTTATATAAGTTAAAACTGTACCTAGAAACAGTTTATTCAGATTTTAATAAATAATATATGATATCTAAGCTTAGATATCATATGGGGGGCCGTCGCCGAGAACCTCCTCGTGTGCCCGTCTGTTTCCCTTGTTGGGCAACAACGGTTAATGTGATCCTTCGGGTTTGCATTAGCCGTTGGCTAATACTCGGCGCGGGGTGGGTCGGCCATGGGGGTTTGTGCCCGGTTCATGGCTGGCTGGCGGACAGGCTGCCTTTCGGGGTGGTCTGTCTGCGGGGTGGGCTCGGGCCTTTTGGCCTGGGCACTGAGGGTGGGAGGGCGCAGGCCCTCTCTAACGGGGACAGCAGCGGGGTCGCCCCTGGTACTTCTCTGTGCGCAGAGTGGACTGTGGGGCGGTCCCGTGGTTGTGTGGGGGGTACGTGGCGGTCTCTTCCTTGCTGAGGGGGAGGCCGTTGCGCTGATAGGGTGATGGCCCGGAATAGTCGTCGTCAGGTACAATAGCGCTTGACGACGATTAGTCCGGGCGAGGTGCCGGCGGAGGTCTTCCTAGGGAGGGCTTCGTTGGGGGGTGGCGGGACGGCACCTCGACCGTTTTCGGACTGGGTCCGGCCCCGGGAGGTTGAGTCGGATCGGGACACCTTCTTCGTTAAGGGAGCCCTGATTTGGCTCGGCCGGCTTGGGTGGAGGGCAGGGGAGCCCTTCGCCATTCAACAAGCCCCGGAGTGGGACGCGCTCAAGTCAACCGGGCGCGTCACTCCATGGAGGTGGTGGCCGCTCACGCGGCCTTCCGTCGGAGCAACGCGGATGTGTGCGCAAGCGTTCCCGTGGCGCTCCATTACGACGGAGAGGTGTTGACCGTCTGGTTTAGTGAGTAAGAGTCTCACATAACCGCTTCCATCTTCCCCTGGATGGAGGTGTGTATCCATGAGGATTCCAGACGTTAAAAAAAAAAAGAAAAAAGAAAAAACCTTAGATATCATATATTATTATCATATATTATTACCCTGAATCAATTATATTATTTGCCAAAAATATAAGTGATTCAGGAGATCATACTTATTTTGTAATACTTGTCAAAACATAATTAACTATAAATGGACGTTGAAACAACGTCAGTAATTTAAAAAATAATATTGTAACAGTTTCGGTAACTTTAAATTCTAAAAGCCTTATTTATATAACAATTAAAAGCCCTTTTTATTCTACTAAATTATAACGAAAATCTTACAAGATATATAAATTTTTTTAGTTGGCAATTTTCAAGAGATTTTTTTTATATTGGCTGCTTCATTTCTTATCTTGTATAAGAATAAATAAGATAAGCGCACCAGAAAATATTAAAAAATAAAACAAAAACCAAAAAGCTCAAAGTTTCTAAGACGGAAACCATGCAATGCTTGAAAAAAGATAGAAACTAAAGTTTTAGATAAAATTTAGATTATAATTTTATTGAAAATTTTGTACCGAAATAAATTTTTAGGACCTAGAATGGTGTTTTTTTTATAAATATACCCAAGTATTTGGTTGCCGTATTTAAATTACTTTGCACAATTAATTTGTTCCAGTAATGTTAATACATCGTTTTCAAAATATTGCTTTACTTTGTATTTAAAATAATACAAAATATAATTAGTAATAATAATAAAAAAGGTAAAAAAAAACCAAAATATTATTTAACATATTTTTTTTTATATTAATGTCACTATCTATTTATGTAGAGCGCTCTCTATTATTATAAAATTAATCACAAATGGATTCGGGGAACAACTGCGTACGTGAAGAGGGTCTTAACGACATTACAGTGGTAATGGTGAAATAACGCCAAGATCGAGATTATCGACGATTGTAAAGAAGCAATCGAGTGCGGATAAGTGCTTTCATTTTCCTTTAAATTATCAATGCAATTTTTGTTCTTATGTACCTATATTAGCATACTCTTAACAAATAAATTAAATATATCTGAACTATCATGATGTATATTTCATATTATTAGTTTGAAAGTTATGTTTCCTAATATAATATGCAGTTCGTGGTGCTGGTTGTATAAAGTAAGATTCATAAAAACATAATATCTTATATATAATATTTTAATAAATATATCATATTTTGTGTCCACAAACCTTAAATCTTTTTAAATAAAATAAAAATGTCATATCGAATTAATAATCGTGGTTAATTAAAGATTCACGGGCCGGAGTCAGTGTGTATGCGCGGAACGACCTCTGTATTCAGCGTCTCCGTCACCTTGAAGACCCCACTTTTTCTACCCTATCCCTTTAGTGGACACAGGAAACGAAAAAATCCTGTATTCCTGTGTCTACCGTTCGCACAGCGGTGACCAGGAGATAACTCGTTTATTTGAGTATCTGAGTGAGGCTGCAGATATGGCTCTGTATCAGTACCCTTCGGCATAGCTCGTCTTTCTGGGGGACTTTGATGCCTGTCATCAGGACTGGCTGTTCCCGTACCAGAAGACCGACCATGCTGGAAGAGAAGCGCGGAACTTTGCGTTGTCCTTGGACCTCTTTCAGCTGGTGAGGCAAGCGACAAGGGTACCAGATGTGGTAGGCCATACAGCCAATTGCCTGGACCTTCTGCTGACAACTGATCCGGACAGGTATCGTGTAGAGGTCACGTCCCCCTTGGGAACCTCCGATCACTGTCTGGTGAAATCTGTATTTACATATTCCCCACCAGCTTTCGAACCACATGGTGTTAGGCGAGTATGGAAATACAAGTCAGCAGATTGGGATGAGATGCGGCCTTTCTTTCCATCTTATCCTTGGCGGCAGGTCTGCTTCTCTTCTTTGGATCCGTCGAGTTGCGCGGATGCTATAACCGATGTGGTGCATCAGGCAATGGAGTATTTTATTCCTTTTGCTGACGTACCCATCGGTGGCAAAGCTCGCCCATGGTTTAATACCGAATGTCGTCATGCACATGACCGAAAACATTCGGCATACCTCATTTGGGCTGATGCCCGAAACCGCAAAACTCCGGATGTAAGTTTGAAGAAGAGAGCCTTTAACCATGCTGCCAAGTCCTACAAAAAGGCATTGCGGAAGGCTCGTCTCGATCGAATCGCTAAGCATGGCGAAAAGCTCTCTGCCAGACCAACTGGCAGTTGAGCTTTCTGGTCTGTTGCGAAAGCGATCGAGTCGAATTTCTGCCAACCCTCACTGCCTGCTCTGCTGAAGCCGGATGGTTCCCTGGCCCACACAGCAACAGAGAAAGCGAATGTACTTGCTTCTCTGTTTGCTGATAATTCGCATCTAGACACTGGCAATGCTTCTCCAGCACATCTTCCTCACTGCGGTATTTCGATGCCTGAAATCCGCATCACTAACAAGGAGGTATGGAGAACATTGTGTCGTTAGATGTGAATAAAGCCAGTGGTCCTGATGGTATACCAGCCATTCTGCTCAAGACATGCGCAGCTGAGTTGTCTCCTGTACTGACACGTCTGTATCGTCTCTCTTTCATGACTGGAATAGTGCCGAAATCCTGGAAGCTTGCTAATGTGCAACCCGTGCCCAAAAAAGGCAGCCGTGTCGACCCTGTCAATTACAGACCGATTTCAATCACCTCCATACTCTGCAAGATTATGGAGCGTGTATTGAACTCGCGCCTACTAGCATACCTAGAAGGTAACGATCTCCTCAGTGACCGACAATACGGGTTTCGCCGTAATAGGTCTACTGGGGACCTCCTAGTGTATGCTACACACATTTTAGGCGAGGCCATCGAGAAGAACGGAGAAGCGGTCGCCGTCTCTCTGGACGTCTCGAGGGCATTTGACAGGGTCTGGCATGCGAGCCTTATAAGCAAGCTTTCAGCGTACGGTATATCTCCTGGTCTGATCGGCTGGGTAACGGACTTTCTGAGCCAGATATCTCTTTGAGTAGTTGTCGATGGATGTTCCTCGGAATCCTTGATAATAAATGCCGGAGTGCCTCAGGGGTCCGTTCTTTCTGCAACTCTTTTTCTGCTGCACATTAACGATCTGTTGAAGCCCGGTATCTATGGGTATGCAGACGACAGCACAGTTGTAGAAAGATATCTGCCGAGTACTCGGGCTAGTCGAGATCAAGTACAGTCTGAAAGAGAAGCCATGGTGCAACGTTTGAATGACAAACTTCAGGCAGTCTCCGCATGGAGCAATGCCAATCTTGTCAAGTTCAACGCCACCAAAACGCAGACGTGTCTGTTCACCGCCAAAAAGAGCCCTTTCACCTTGGCTCCTACTTTCCAGAATGTATCCTTGGAATTCAGTGACCGGCTTCAGTTGTTAGGTTTAGAGATTTCCTCGAACCTCAACTTTGGTCGGTTCATTGAGTCCAGAGCAAGAGCAGCAGCAGCAAAGCTTGCCGTTCTTGCGAAGGTTCGGCATTACTTTACACCGGGACAGCTTCTTGTTCTATACAAAGCACAGATCCGGTCGTGTGTAGAGTACTGTGGTCACATATTTGCTGGTGCCGCAAAGTCTCGTCTTGCAGTTCTGGACTCAATTGAGAGGCGAGCAAAGAGGCTTATCGGCGATCCCGAATTGGTCGAAGCCGACCTCCAAAGTCTTGAACACAGGCGTAAAATTGCTAGCCTCTCAGTATTCTATAGTATACATTTTGGTGAGTGTGCGCAGGAACTACACGACTTAGTTCCCCCGTCCCCCTTCCATCACCGGACGTCCCGACGCACGGCAGGTATCCATCCTTTTGTTGTGGACATTCCACCTGTCCGAACGAAGCGCTTTGCTTCCTCATTTTTAGTGCGTACAGCGAAGGACTGGAACAATTTGCCTGCGTCGGTATTTCCGGCAAAATATAATGTGGGTGTCTTTTTTTTTTTTTTTTTTTTTTTTTTTTATACGATCTAGGGCAATGCTTGACTACATTCCACCTGATGGTAAGTGGAATGTAGTCTTAGATGGTAAGGCGCATTGCCCTAGCAACCTATTCACTCTTCTCTTGAAGACACCCACATTATATTTGGTCGGAAATACCGACGCAGGCAAATTGTTCCAGTCCTTCGCTGTACGCACTAAAAATGAGGAAGCAAAGCGCTTCGTCGTCCATAGGGAAGAAAAAGTGGGGTCTTCAAGGTGACGGAGACGCTGAATACAGAGGTCGTTCCGCGCATACACACTGACTCCGGCCCGTGAGCGAAAGTTGTGCTCTAACGAGTAACCGGGATAATCCAAGTATGCAGCGCTCAAAGGACATTGTATCTGCGTCTCCATCAAAAAGAGCAAGTGCGGCTGCTCTGTCTCCAGGTGGTGGTGGACAGCTAAAAGATTTGAGTGCAAGCCTCTTATATTAGTGAGGTGCACTTTATATGAGGAGGAGTGCAACCGCTGCTTTAACTTGTTCTCTTTTTTTAACTTTTTCATAAAAAAATAAATATAAAAGTGAATAGGGATGGGAAATGGCAGTTGAACGAGGCGGTACATATCGAACCCGACGTCGAAATTGGTGATGTCTTGCCACTGGGAGACTAGTCTGGAGACTGCGGGGACGCCCGAACCCCCCCAGGGATCGCCATCGGGCCTCCTCGACTGGTCGCCAACCAGCACGATGGAGCCACCCTGGGATTTTTCGCAGCTGGCGGGGCAGCCTTTCGTGGGTGGCTAACCCACTAATTGGGCCCCCAACTATCTGCGGGCGGCCAGCGGAAAGCCGTCGCTTCGGATCCCGCTACCCTCCTCGACTAGACACCCGACAAAACAAACACCAACCCGACGTCAAACCGGTTCGCCAACGCACCGCAACTGTTCAGACCCATTTCCCATAAACGGCTTCATCGAGCAACGTGCCGGAACACGACTAGGTCGCTTTGCGGCACGACTCTGCCCGATGGGTGGTAACTTTGCCGGCGACCGGATGTTATGGTCTACCACCAAGAAAAGAGTGAGTCTTCAAGAGAAGAGTGAATAGGTTGCTAGGGCAATGCGCCTTACCATCTAAGACTACATTCCACTTACCATCAGGTGGAATGTAGTCAAGCATTGCCCTAGATAGTAAAAAAAAAAAAAATAAAAAGAAATATTTATGATTTATTTAATTTATAGGTGATTGTGGTTAATAACTGTTAACATCGATTCAATCTATTGCAGTCTACTGCTGGATACAGGTCTTCCCGCCAACCTCATCTAGCCTCCACTGGCAGCCTCTTCGTCCTTTTTTTTTATTTCCCTTGGAAAAAATGCATTTCCGTATCGTCACACCAACCAGGAAGGTAATAGCAGGGTGGTATGTGCGGCACCCGGCAGCATAGAAAACGCTGCCATTTTTAAGGTACCCCACTAAAAAAACCAACATTTGCCCTCATCGCTACAATGAGACGCCACCGGATCGCGTAAGCATTCACCGCGACGCCTCGGCGGAACCCCCCTGACAAGGGTACCCCGGGCAACCGGAGTACCCCTACGTCATAGACCTGTGCAATGACGAAAGTGGTCGCCCCTACCTCTCACCTAGGCCTACGGCTGGGAAGGAATGGGCTGAACCCTTCTCCTTCCCAAACTCCCCCGCTGAATACGCACCCCCCATACAGTGACGGGACCACTCCACAGTCAACTCTGCTATTGTTTTTTCAGTGTTTTTTTTTTATTAAAATTTAGCATTAGAAATGTTTAAGTTAATAAATAATAAATTCAAATTATCTTTATTTAAGTAGGCATTTACACGCACTTTTGAATAGTGAATGGTTACATTAAATTGGTCAATATAGTCAGTCCGTGGGTAAGCTACGATCAGCTCGTCATCGTCAGATCACCATCTGCTGATGAGTAACTTACCAGCTGGTCTTTTTAAATGAAATTTAACAATGTTTGACTTATACATTATAACATCAATCCAGTGAATTTTTCACATATTTAAATCAACCAGAAACTCTTGAATGTTATTATAAGATTTAATAATTAATTTGAATATTAGATTTAAAAGCAGGAAAAGATAGATCTAAGATATAGACGGTTATTTTTAATTAGTTGAGCACCTTTTGCAGGCAGCCTCTCTACATCAATCCCAACAACATTTGTTCTACGACTTTAAAAAATCTTGATAAATAACTCAGAATAGACGAAACAAAAAAATTTTTGCTCCCTCGACTATTTATTACTCTGTATTTTGTAAGCAGTCTAAAGTATAGGTTGCGGCAGTCTAGCGCTGTACGAAATTTGTAAGGTACCACGCACATAATACTATTATAACTTATTATTATTTTTGTTTTATTTCAAACAGTATGTAATAATTACCCAATCGTCGTACTGTGTATTAAAATTGTTAACAATTAATCAAGGTAGAATCAGATTATTTACAATAATACAATGTGTTATTTACAAAAGGATTCAATATTTACAAATTACCTCTTAAATTTATATCTCGTCGATACCGGTGCAAAATAGTCCCCTTCATATCCAACACAAAGACCACACCTAAAAATCAACTGTTCACCGACTCCTCTTACCACACTTAGCCAGCACTCGCACTATCTTGGTGTACTCGATATTTGTGTTACGGCATCACAGTACTGTTTTCACTAATCGAAATTCGGTTACCGAGTAACGGGAGCTAGCGGGTCGCGTGGCACACGCTTATCTAATTGACCGTGACAAACGACTGGATCAAGTTCAAACGTGCATCGCCGCCGCTGCATCACCCCGCCACCCCGCGCCCCGCTGCTCGTGTCCTTGGCACGTATTTTGCCTACGCAAGGTGCGTGGCCTCTCTTTGCTCAAGGTTGCGAGGTTGTTAAATGCTCGTTCAGAGGGAGTAAATGAATTTTGTATGGGAAAAACTAAATTTTTAAAACTATTAATTTTAAAAAGTCGTAGAACAAATGTTGTTAGGATTGATGTAGAGGGGCTGCCTGCAAAAGGTGCTCAACTAATTACAAATAACCCTGTATATTCTTAAAAACTGGTTTTATGATACGTTAGGAGGTACGTCTATCGTATTATTAAGTATAATGGTATACAAATAACATATAATTATTATTTTAAAAATAATATTTTTGTTACTTAGGTACTATGTAATAGGTTATTTACTGAATATAAATAAAACTTATTTAGTGAGTTAAAGTACGTAACTTTATTTGTAAGAATTTTCAGTAAAACCTTATTCCGACGGTATCGAAAGTAATTAAAACTTTAAATTAAAAAATAACAAGCAACAAGAGATCTCAGTTAAACAATTTGTTACGTCATAGTCGTGGCAAGATATTAAGTTTTTCTGGAGAAAGTAAGGTGTAGTCACATTTTTATGATGCAGTCATAATAAAAACATTTCTAGCCATTCAACCCTTCTAGCCATTTGCTTCTAGTTTTGATAGTTATAAAAAAAGGTTTTATTTTTTACAATTTGTTTTTTTTAAATTAAAAACTTGGTATTTATAAGTAATAACAATAGAACCTTTGTTTTTATTTTATTAATAAATAAACGTACCGATACATAAAACATTGAGACAATTATACAGGGTTATTTTTAATTAAATGACCACCTCTAGAAGGCAGCCCCTCTACATCAATCCCAACAACATTTGTTTTACGAATTTTTAAAAATAATAGTTTATAAAAATAGTTTTTTCCATACAAAATTTATTTACTCCCTCTGAACTGGCATTAACCTTGAGCAAAGGGAGGCCACGCACCTTACGTAGGCAAAATATGTGTCAAGGCCACTTGCATCGGAGCGCGGGGTGGTGGGGTGATGCAGCGGCGGCGATTCGCGGCACGATCTTGATATAAGTAATTATCTTATATGAACTTCTGTGTTCAGTGTCCTAATGATACTAATAATAATAATCACGTAAGTCAATCAGCGGTTCGTTGTTTTTGTTAATTTAAAATGTCAACTAAAATGTATTTTCTTGATAAGTCAACACCCTATTAAATCAAAAACCTATTTATCAGTATAAAAAATAGAAGAGAGTAAAATAAATTGATATGAAACCCCGTCCCTCATCATAGAAATGAAATGAGGTAGATGCCATCATCTACCTCATTTCATTATGAGATTTTATTCGGATAATTGCTCGCTTGAAGAAATCTAAAGGTAAAAGATGTTAAATTTCATTATGATAATTTCAAAGTTTTGATCCTTAGTGACAAATGTTCTTCTTTCGGATCGGTACGCCCGCTGTTTAATAGCGCAACAACGTTTTTTATTAAACGCAACTAACTAGGGTTGGAATCTGCTGCGGTTTGGCACTCCAGACCTTGTTATAAAAGTATGCATTCCGTATGACTTAGTCGGGAAAATTATACCATTTGTGCTACAATCGGGGTTACAATCAGAAACAAATTTTTTTTACCTTTCATTGGTTGAAACGACTTCTCCACCGAATCACGGTTACTGGAGTTCGTCAAATTATGATTTGTCACACATGTGATTTTTTTAATGAATTGACAGAACTGTGCATCTATTATCGAAATGGATTCTTATATATCTTACTTGTATCATGTTTCTTGGATTTTATTTCTAACATAAAGAACATTAAGAAGCTCATGTATTTTTAATGATTTTTTAAAAGACTATAATATGGTCCCTTAGTTATTATAAAACAGATAATACTTTAGTTTAAATAGGTTGGCTTTTTAATTTAAATCATTTGACGTAAACTCAATTTTTACTTATGATAGAAAATAAGCCCGTAATAAAAATTCACTATCCTACTTTAAAGAAAATGGACCGGATGAATAATATCAAAGGAATCTGGATTGTGAAAGTCATTCGATATGGACGTCGAGAGACATTCTCTCCGCATAAATCGATAAGACGTAACAATAGTACGATCATGAGCGTATAATATAGTAGTTCAATGCTTGTAGATATCTTTGATTTATTAGTAGGAAAATATATAATTTAAGTAAAATATTTTGATTAGTACCAATAAAAAAGTATTAGGTAGTACATATACTATACTACACCAACCATTATTATTTATTTTGTATTAAATAAACAATTTGTTACTGAATACTCTTAATTAGTTATATAATTATATTATATTTATCACATAAGAATACTGGTCACAGGGATTACACCCATTAGGGATGTTATTATTAACATCCCTAAGACCAAGAGATAATTTGACATGGTTCCGGAATAAACTGGATTATATCCAAATTAAGGCAAACGGCTAACCTATCTCATATATCATCAGTGATGTTAAATGTGATGTGATGTAAAATGGGACTGTATTTGATTCTTTAGTTTATATTGTTAGTTGTTTTTTTTATATTGGTTAAGTTTTTTTTATATTATAACTGGTAAGAAGTAACGGATATTTTAGAAGGTGAACATACTAAGGTCTGAAAGATTCAGAATAGCCACCTTTTAGTTCATTCATTAAACTATAACTACAGTATTTGGATAAGCCTAATCCATCTGTGATATCTTATCTACTTTCACCATACGTACGTTTCAAATAACATTAAATAACAAAAAATATATATATTTTTTAAATATTGTAACCGATATAAATGTAACCTTATGGTTAATAAAACCTAAATAAAAATGTATAATATATTATAAAAGTAAATATTACACTAGAATTTATTAATTAATACATTTGTTTAAATAACATTATAAATAAATATATATTTATAAAAAGTGAAGCTCTACAATGCCTTCAAATATAAACAGAAACTCGATAGACAAACAAAGAAAACCAGGCCCTAATCCGTTTATTATGTGCGGGTAAAATATATGAATAAATGAAAATGAATAAAAAATATATGAATATATGAAAATAAACCTTTGAAACCTTGTAACAAATAAAAAACATATCGCTGCTTATAATAACGAAATAATTATACACAGAAAATACAAATATTATACTTTTACATTTACATATTTGTCGGCGCACCCGTACTTCAAACGTCTAATGTCAATGTCATGTCATGTCATAACGAACACCGAGCACTGGGGAGGCGGCCATATTGAAAACTAGACAATTGACTTACGAACGTCGTGAAGAGCGCACGCAACCACGTGCTCGGTGGACGTTAATTAAATCCAACTACATCTCATAAAATTTTGTTTCTATTATAATTGTTTTAAGTGATTCGTGGAAGATTAAAAGTGATTATTATATTGTCGCTTATATTTTATTGAAACAGTCTCCAACCCGATAATCCACGCCTACCCTCAATATGGAAAATATTACCGATCATAATAGCGCTGATTATGGCCAGAAGACTTTATCAGAAGTGGGATTCGAAGGGTCGAATGCATTGGAGACGATACCCAATCGTGAAAATCAAAATTCAAGCACGAGTACTCAAGATTTATTGACCGGAATTGAAACAATTTTGACAAAATTGTTAGCTGCAACATCTGGTAATACGCAAACAACGCTGTCGCAAAATAGTGCAACGCAGTTTGTGAAATTTGATCCTGACGATGCAGAAGCAGATATAGAAGGTTGGTGTAGTATTACTGACATAATAGTTACCAGTCGAAATCTATGTGGAACTGAGTTATTACTCGCCTTAATAAACTCGCTGAAGGGGCGAGCTGCGTCTTGCCTTACCAAATTAAAGAGTACGGAAATAGATTGGCCTAAAATTAGAGAATTGCTACTCGCAAGGTTCGGAAAGCCCATGCTGATGCAAGATTACTTTGACAACGTCATGAAATTTGAAATCAGACCACAAGAGGCAGCATCTGAGGCAGCGATGCGTTTGTGGAGCATCATTGAGCGCATACCAAAGGTAGAGATGTCCGAGGAAGCTATCACCGGATTCGTCATATCAGTTCTTAGCCAAAGGAACTCAGCTGTTCGTAGGGAGCTGAATTCATACACATTACAACGAGGGCTCAACTGTGTCGCGCCCTCGGTGGAATATCCCTGAAAAGACGTCTAGATGACTATGAAGAACAATCTTCCAGTTCGAAGAAAGCACGCATAGTTGATTCAAGATTTGGAGGTTCGTGTCACTACTGCGGTCATCGCGGGCACAAAATTGAAGAATGTCGCAAGCGACGAGAAGTTGTAACAGCATCAAGAGTGACATCAAGAATGCCCGAAAGGGAAAAGGTGATCACGTGTTTCACGTGTCAAAAACCAGGGCATTTCAGCACCACCTGTCCGAATAATAAGATAGACAAGGATCAATTGATTAGGAAAGATGTTAACGTCTGCGAACGCAAGCGTGTAAGAGGTATGCTATCTACATCTGGTAAGTCAATTCCTTTTCTATTCGATAGTGGATCCGCATGCTCATTAATCAAAAACAGCTTAGTTAAACAACTCTCCGGTTCCGTTCGCAATGATATTATATATTTGACTGGTATAGGCGGTGAAGACGTAAAGTGCTCGACTCAAATATTAAGTCCCGTTTCAATTCAGGGTATTTCATGGTCAAGGTATTTCATGACATATTCTTGATCAAGGGATTCATGTAGAAATTAATAGTGATTCAATAAAATTTTTCTCTCGTAAGGGTATCAATACTTGTAGGGCCGCTAGTAATCTAGATTTTTGGGAGATTGACACCGACCTAGTCGGTGAGGATAAATCACGGTTATTCAATATATTGCGCAAATACAGTGAGTACTTTATAGAAGGTATGCCGACGCGAAGGGTCACAACTGGTGAAATTAATATTGATCTCATAGACCCACATAAAATTGTACAAAGACGTCCCCATCAAATGTCACCAGCCGAAAAGGTCATAGTAAGGGAAAAGGTACAGTCGCTTTTGGATGCAAACATAATTCAATAGAGTTCTTCTCCTTTTGCGAGTCCAATTGTGCTGGTGAAGAAAAAGGACGGTACTGACAGGTTATGCGTGGACTACAGAGAACTAAACGCTAACACACGCCCTGAACATTATCCACTGCCTAGGATAGAAGAGCAAGTGGACCGTTTAAATGGAGCACATTTCTTCAGTTCCTTAGATATGGCTGCTGGCTATCACCAAGTGAAGGTCAGCCCAAGGTCAATTGAGCGAACTGCCTTCGTAACACCTGAAGGACAGTTCGAATATCTCACTATGCCATTCGGCTAACGGAACGCTGCATCTGTTTACCAGCGGTGCATCAATAAGGCCCTTAAATCTCTTAAAGACACTATAGCATTGGCATATATGGATGATGTCTTATCTTACTCAGCCAGTGTAGATGAAGGACTTCAACGTCTTGACACTGTACTAGAGGCTCTTACAGGAGCAGGGTTTTCTTTTAAAGTAACGAAATGTAAGCTCATGAAAACCGAAGTTAATTACTTAGGATATGTGATACGAGCAGGTGAAGTAAGGCCCAATCCGGGAAAAGTGAAAGCTCTTCTTGAAGTTTCTTTACCCAAAACAGCTAGACAAGTGAGACAATTTCTAGGGTTAGCTTCATACTTCCGACGTTTCATACCTAATTTCGCCAGCATTGCCTGTCCCTTATATCCCTTGACTAAAGTTAAAGGCCGCATAACGTGGACGCAAGAGCATTCTGAAGCACACAGAAAGATTGTTCAAATAGAATTTGAACATCTGAACCGGTATTAACAATTTTCAATCCTGACAAACCCGTCGAACTCCACACCGATGCCAGTTCGGACGGCTATGGCGCAATCCTAATTCAAAGAGAACAAAATGTACCACATGTCGTAGCATATTTTAGCCGCCGTACTACTGAAGTAGAGTCTAGATATCACTCGTACGAGTTAGAAACTCTGGCAGTAGTACGTGCAGTTGAGAATTTTGGGCATTATCTTTATGGTCAACATTTTACAGTGTACACAGACTGTAATTCTCTCAGAGCCTCTAAAGCCAAAACCGATTTGTCGCCTCGTGTCCACAGATGGTGGGCTTTTCTCCAAGCATATGACTTCGACATCATATACAAGGAAGGACGTAATATGGCACATGCCGACTTTTTATCTAGAAATCCCTTACCATCTCCCAGAATAGACGATATGGAGCCGGATGTCGCCCAAACTGATTCACGGAAGTTTATAAACTTTGTTGAATTACACAGTAGTTGGATATAGGTAGAGCAGAAACGAGATCAAGAAATCAAAAACCTAATCAGGCAGTATGAAAACGCCGAACTACCTCAACTAGTGGCTAACACCTACGATGTTCGTGAAGGTATCTTATACCGTAAAATAGAAAGAAATAAGTCAAGTAGTTGGCTGCCGATAGTTCCCCGTTCCTTAGTATCATCATGTTCATACCGAAATTAAACATCAATCATGTTCATCAATCATGTTCATACCGAAATTAAACATCTAGGTCCTGAGAAAATCTTGACAAACTATATGAACAATATTGGTTCCCCCAAATGTCTAAAAATGTCCACAAATTTATAGATTCCTGTATTGTATGCAAAGCCTCGAAAGGCCCATCAGGGGCACAACCGATAAGACTACACCCTATTCCTAAAGTGGCAGTGCCGTGGCATACCATTCATATGGACATCACTGGTAAACTCAGCGGAAAAAGTGACAGAAAAGAATATGCTTCTGTCATCGTAAAAGCATTCACAAAATACGTCCTATTAGATATATTATACCCAGTCATTAGATGCAACATGCGCGGTAAAAGCCTTAAAGAAAGCCGTATGTCTTTTTGGTTCACCTAAGAGAATAATAGCTGATCAAGGGAGGTGTTACATTAGCGCCGAATTTAAAAAAAGTTGTGCTGATCATAATATAGAACTGCATCTTATAGCAACTGGCTCTGCTAGAGCCAACGGCCAGGTAGAAAGGTTAATGTGAACCTTGAAAAGCTTGCTTACAATCGTAGAAAATGATACGAATAAAATTTGGAGAGATGAGTTAGGCGAGGTACAGTTAGCTTTAAACAGTACGAGGTCTAGAGTTACGGGGTCACACCGACAGAGTTAATGTTCGGCATACGCGCACAGTCTTTAGGTATGAACCAAATCGACCCTAATGTAAACATTACTTCACGCGCCAACTTAGACGAAATAAGAAATGAGACATCAGCTAGAATTATCGAAGCCTCTAGTTCGCAAGAACAACTCTTTAACAGGGGTAGGGCTACCGTAAAACCATTCGAATTAGGCGATTATGTCTTTATCAAGTGCAGTGAGCGTAATCAGACAAAGCTAGCTAGGAAATTTAAAGGACCATTTATTATAACAAAACTTCTAGATAACGATCGATATGAACTGAAGAGTATTAAAAGATCAAGTCGCACTTATAAGTACTCCCATGAAAACTTGCGTGCGGTACCGAGGGGTTTTGAGGGCTTGGTAGATATTTCGACAACTCTAATCAATGACGAGGATTGCGTGTCGGCGGTCGATGGAAGTGAGGTCGACCAAATGCAATTTTCAGACTCTGATACCGAGACGGCTTCCGCAATTAGCGAAGAGACCATCACTGCTAGTTCTGGCACTCTTTCGGCTTCAGAAGACGACGTACATATCTCCACACATCTAGCTCAAATACATTGAAAAAGACAATCTCTTACTAAGTGTCAGCTGTTTCTGACTAAAATTCTATTGCTACGGTGTAAAGCTGGTTGAAGGGGCCTCGTACGCCCGAACCACGCTTAGGTGAAAGGCTGAAAGGGCCTCGTACGCCCGGGCTGCGCTTATTAATCGGTTTAAGGGGCCTAGCACGTCCGGACCGCACGAATGAATGGTCGAAAGGGCCTCGTACGCCCGGAACAAGGGTAATAGCTGGTTGAAGGGGCCTCGGACGCCCGGGCCACGCTAAAAAGAAAAAGCTTTGAAAGGGTCATCAACCACAAATTGAATTATAGTCAGGAATAGCCGAACGCTATATTAATGTGATCTCTACTTAATTGATAGATCGGGAAGAGTAGCGCCGAACTCCGTTGATGTCCTGCACGCGCACGAGGTCGTGCGATTGTCAGGATTGGCCGTGTCGGCGCACCCGTACTTCAAACGTCAAATGTCAATGTCATGTCATGTCATAACGAACACCGAGCACTGGGGAGGCGGCCATATTGAAAACTAGACAATTGACTTACGAACGTCGTGAAGAGCGCACGCAACCACGTGCTCGGTGGACGTTAATTAAATCCAACTACATCTCATTAAATTTTGTTTCTATTATAATTGTTTTAAGTGATTCGTGGAAGATTAAAAGTGATTATTATATTGTCGCTTATATTTTATTGAAACAGTCTCCAACCCGATAATCCACGCCTACCCTCAATATGGAAAATATTACCGATCATAATAGCGCTGATTATGGCCAGAAGACTTTATATTTATTATTTAAAATAATTATTTGCACGTTCTTTACAAACACATTACTATTTATTATGGCATCTTAATAAATTTCCCAACAAGTTTTTTCAATATGAAAATGATAGAAATGTCTAAGTGTAAACAGAGACTTAAAGATCTCTAATATTGTATCGTAGGTCAAAACGGCTGAGAATTTCATAAGATGGTTTAAGGCTAAAAATATAATGGTTAAATAAATATTGTCTAATATTAAAAAACTTCAAAGTCTTAAAACCATTTAAAGAGTTATATACTTATTTATATATGAATATCGTAGATTACCAGTTTAGATATACATTATTTACTACAGGAAATTATTTCATGCCATCTAAAGTACAAATAATATTAAAAGTTATTCTAATAAAAATTCCAGACCGATTTTTAACAGTTGACTACGACGTTTTGTGAATATACTGTTTTATATACTTCCATTTGAAGGTCACAAATGGAATTGGCGTTTTGTATTTGAGTCAAAGTATGAATCATTGTTTTCTATCCTGATCTGCCATCTTATAGGTAGTTGATACTAAAAAAAGTCTGATGGGTATTAAAAAAATCTTTGAAGGTGATTTGGACTGCCTCATCGGACTTAAATTTCTTACCTTGCAAGAAGTTATCCGAATTTCCAAAAAGATGGTCATCTGTTAGCACGAAATCCGGTGATTACGGTGGATGTCTTAGACATTCTAGTTGAAGCTCTTCTAGTTTGGTAGCCATATGTTGTGCGTTGTGTGGTCTAGCGTTGTCGTGACGCAGCAGTGGTGTGGAGCGAATGACCAACCTAGGTTGTTTAGCAGCTAGCTTTTCCATCATGATTGCTGACATGATGCAATTGCTGACAATCCATTTTTCATCGATATTTTCAGGTAATGATTCGATTTAAAATCCCTTCATTATTGTGTCGGTTCAGTAATGTAACGCAGCAGTCGACGCGCGTTTCTCGGTTTACTTTTGTCCATTCCTGAAGTACCACCTCAAGCTTTTTAATCATTCCAATTTACTTCAAGTGGATTAAAATAGTTTTATACACAATAGCCTTCAATTCTTCATTATTAACTTGGGTCTCTGGCCGTCTACGGGGTTTGTTCTGCAGGTTGACATTTCCAGAACGATAACGTTGTAACCAAAACCGAACTGTGGTTTCTTTTGCAACACGACCGCCATACACATAATTAACCCTTCGAGTAGTTTTCGCAGCAGTAGTGCCACAGTAGCACTTGTATTCGTAAATAATGCGATATTTTAAGTTTTAAATTTTGTAAACTGAGTAACGCAAACAAAAAAAAGGAAAAAAAAACGAATGACCGTCAACAAAACGAAAATACATGTGTAATATATACGAAATAGCTGTAAGCTTTTGAATTTGTGATGAAAATAGCCAGTACGAAAAACAACAATTTCATTTCAACAGTACGGTTCTTTAAACAAAGAGAAAGAAAATATAATGTTTTGGTGACAGTTATTATGTTTATTTCACAAGAAAAATAAGCAAGTTTTACTAGAAGGCCATTTGAGTGCCATCATAATTACACGGCCACGCTTGCGAGTTGTAATTCATAAAAGACTAACAAAATATTCATATTTTTAGACTGTTCTTTATTAAATAAATCAAATCAAAGTAAACAAAAATGTTATTCTCTTGGTTTCATTCTTCTAGGTAATTTATTGTAGGTAGTGTCAATATAAAATTTGTGTCGGACTTAGAAAAAAAATCACTATTAAGAAAATTAATTTTAACGATTAATTACCAATTTCAAAATAAAACAACTAAAGGTTATTTTAAAATAGAGAATAAGGTAACATTAAGATCTAATTAGAATATTTCGGAGAAAGACATGATAACTGAATTAAATGTAAAAAAAAATAAGTTAAACGCGCATCACATTAAAGCATTTGAGTCACGGCCTGATTTAAACTTTAGTGCGACGGTAACCCAGTTTCATTAGCACATAAGATGCCATTAAAGAAATTGCAGGGGTTTTTTGACCTTGAAACGTGTATTATCAGGTTGTATTTAAATTTGCATATCGTATCATTACATCCTCGCTCAATAAGCAGTCTTTACGCAGTAAACCCGCATTGTCGTACCTTCATTGAAATAATATGATAAATATTATTTATTGCCCTTCTATCATGTCATCATACAAATATTCGAGAATTAACCTTACATAAAGTAAAGCATATGTTTAGATCGTATGCTTTTTACGTTTCTTCCTGTAAGGTTTCCTACGGGTGAACAATATAATATAAAAGTTTCACAACAGTGTAACAAAGTTACAAAATACATCAGTGTTCTGATCCTGGTTCCAAAAAGAATTGACGAAAATACTGACGAAAAAATAAAGCAAGATATATTTTGTATGAGTTATTGCTATGGGTCCTTGCTGGTATAAAAAATGGGTATCAGAAAAAATATAAGGTTAAAAATTCGGTCCTTGCCATCCAATAAAAACCACTTAAAATTTTCACACGTTTTTTACAAGTTTAAGCCTTTGCAAGATAAGTTTAAGCAAATAAATGTACCTACTTACCATCGTTCATAACGGTGCCTTGCTGCAACGCTGCCTTTCTTGAAACCGCCTGCAGTTGTCAACGCGACGGACTTTAAAGATAAAATATAAAAGATAAAACATAGTATATTTACTATATATATACACTTGCGAGCTGTACTCACCTCATACACCTTGATGCATTGTATTCTAGCAATAGTTTATAGCAATAGCCAATTTGTAGCAATAATTATTGTTAATGGCATTTCATGATAGTAATCTGAGAATTTTTAAAACAATTAAATTATTTATATTTTTTAGAAAATCGAGAATTAACGCGTCCGGAATACGTATCACATACCTTTTATTTGCTTGATGTTCCCGATTTTTAAGTAATTATATAAAATCAAACGTGATAGTTTATATAAAAGTTAATAATTAAATCATTGTTTCCATTACTCAATTTTTGTCACAAATATTTATGTATTTACTAATTTTAGATTACATTTTAATCTCTTTAAAAAAATAAGCTATTTATTAGGTTAAGCTATTAACTGGTAAAATTGTATAAATTTTATTGGACTGGTATTTTATTATTTTTTTAATTCTATGGTCGCCGGGAGTTATTACTTAGCAATAGTCGAACATACATTTTATTTAGCTAATACTAATTTTTAATCGAATATTCGAAAGAATTTGTAATTATGTTATTTGAATTAAATTAAACTAAATTCTATTGACATATTGTACATAATATTTTATACTTATTTACAAATTATACTAGACAATAATTAAAACGACTACTATTTTTGTAACATCAGAATCAGAATTATTATATATGTTTTCTGCAAAACTGTCAAATTCTCCATGAATAGAATATTTTTTTTATTAACTATTTGTTAATATTTAAAAACGAATATATTAAAAAAATTAAACTTGAACTGAACAGAAGCGTGCAGGCATGGGTTATAAATAAAATGTTGAAACTGAATGTTGCTTAAACAATATTGAACTCTTAAATCTCTAAAAATTTTCGCTACGTGGTGAAACTACACAAGTAAACATGAATCGTGATCATTTGTCTTACAACAATAAGATTATTTTTAAATGCATTGTATTTTACAGTTCACTTCGTGAAACACATAAAGTCCTTACATTTTATTTCATTTTATTTTTATATGAATTTGGATACAATGTATTAAGTCAAAAATATTACTAAGTGTAGAAAATAATATTAAAAATAAAAATTATCAGTGTCTTTCGGAGGTTAACGTAAAAAGTTGTCGTAAAATGTCAGTGATAATACTTACATACACGTTCGAGATGTATTTATTATGTACTAGCTTTTGCCCGCGGCTTCGCACGCCTTAAATTCGTAGTAAAACAATTCCCACTTCCCTTTTTTTGTATTGGCTTCTATATGACCTATTTATGTGAAACAATCAAAATTGCGTCAAAAAGTCAAAAGTATATTTAAAGTTTTTAATAAGGATACAATATTAGATGCTGTAATTATTTTTATACCTCTCTTGTTTTTACTTAAAAGTCCATTTAAATACTTCTTAAACAGAGTACCCAATAACCATTCTAACCATATAGCACACTTACAGATTTTCATTGAACATAATCAAAATATGACCATGTAAACTTGAGGAATTCTGAGCTACACAATCGACGTTATTTTCACCATCAACTTGCCGGTCTAGTTTTATTAAAAAAAAATCTATTTTAAATAATGAACATTCAATTAGCTATATGCATTTACAAAATTTTCGATACTGAACAGTCACAAAAAACATTTTTGAGACGGTTTGCACGATTCCATAACAGAGTGTGCCGGCCGACTGTACCGCCGCAAACGCGAAGACCCTATATTTTAAATCTGTAATATCTTCGAAAATATTCAATAAAATTACATGCTGTAAGGAGCTATATTGTTTCATATTAAATGTAAAGTGTATTTAAGTTACTTAATTAGATAAGGATTAAATCTGTATTTCTTAAAATCGCATCGTAGATTACCTATTATTTTTCGTAAAAAGTAAAGGATAAATATTTGCTATTGTGGGTTATCCCTAAGAGATAAACATATACCATCGCGGATTTTCTTGTAGAACTTTTTAAGGTATACAATACTCAGAACATTATTTTGATCTATCTCGTGGAGTTCTCGCAAACAAAAGTGTTTGTTTACGACTTCGCATTAGAAATCTTGAAATTATCAGTGGTTCTCTGATATACCTACTAAGCATGGTATAATACATATAAACCTTCCTCTTGCATCACTCTATCTATTAAAAAAAACTGCGTAATTTTAAAGATACATACATACAGACATAGGGACAGACACGAAAAGCGACTTTGCTTTATACCTAATATGTAACTTGCTGTGCGTGCGACTTCGTACGCGTAGTTTTCGATTTTGATAAAAACTACACTTTGTACTTACTAATGTACGTAACCGGTAAGAAGCAATGGTACGACAATAAGAGATTATTAACTTCTTTATTTGTTAACCGATTGTTCAAAAAAAAAAAACAAAATATAAAGTGAATCCCATGACTATACAGGGTTATTTGTAATTAGTTGACCACCTCTTGCAGGCAGCTTCTCTACATCAATCCTAACAACATTTGTTCTACCACTTTTCAGAAATCTTGAATAAATAACTCAGAACAAAGGAAACGAACAGTATGTAATAATTACCCAATCGTCGCATTGTGTATTAAAATTTAAACTTATGATGTATAAAATTGTTAACAATTAGTCAAGGTAGAATCCGATTATTTACAATAATACAATGTGTTATTTACAAAAGGAATCAATATCTACAAATTACCTCTTAAATTTATATCTCGATACCGGCACCAAATAGTCCCCTTCATATCCAACACAAAGACCACACCTAAAAATCAACTGTTCACCGACTCGTCTTACCACACTTAGCCAGCACTCGCACCATCTTGGTGTACTCGATATTTGTGTTACGGCATCACAGTACTGTTTTCACTAATCGAAATTAACGGGACCCAGCGGGTCGCGCGGCACACGCTTATCTAATCAACCGTGACAAACGACTGAGGTCACTGAGGTTAAGTTCAAACGTGCACCGCCGCCGCTACATCACCCCGCCACCCGCCACCCCGCGCCACACTGCACGTGTCCTTGGCACGTATTTTGCCTACGCAAGGTGCGTGGCCTCTCTTTTGTTCAAGGTTGCAAGGTTGTTAAATGCACGTTCAGAGGTAGTAAATAAATTTTGTATGGAAAAACTAAATTGTTAAAACTATTAATTTTAAAAAGTCGTAGAACAAATGTTGTTGGGATTGATGTAGAGAGGCTGCCTGCAAGAGGTGGTCAACTAATTACAAATAACCCTGTATATTCCCGAAAACTGCATCCAAATCGACTAATCCGTTTCTATTAGCGTGCACTAACATACAGACATTTAGACGAACAAAATGAAATAAACATTGTTTTGGGGTCTCTTGCTTATATAAAGGTTCCCCTGTATGAATTTTTGAAAATATTTTTTTTTCGTGTTGTGTACACAACTAAATGGCAAACAGATAAACAGACAAAGATTTAAAAAATGCTGTAAATGGATTCTGTTAGTTATTACTTTACATCCTGGTATATTTTTTTAAATATTTTTAATGTACAAATACTACTCCTCCACAGATTTATTACATGTATAGAATAAGATTTTGATGGTACGTATTACGTCATTGACATAAATAGTCATAACTTTTTTATTTCTTAACCGATTTAGATGAAATAAACACTAAATGTTAAGTAAAGACTGTAATAACATATTCCCGAAAACCGCATTCAAATTAGTTAAGCCGTTTCTGAGATTAGCGTGCACAAACATACAGACATACAGACATACTGACAAACAGACATACAGACAAACAGACAAACTGAAAAACCATAGTTTTGGGTTCTCTTGCTCTTATAAAGCCCCCCTATGATGTTTTTTTTTTTTTTGATTACATGTACAGGAATGGCTCAGTGACGATTTTATTATATGTATAGATTAGTGATAATTAGAAACAATTTATAAAATATGTTTAGTTATATTCTGAAATTTCGAAATGAAGTTGAAATAGAGTTTTCTTAAAGTTTTGGTCTTTATTATATATTCCTTAAAGTATTTGTCTTTATATCATACATAGTTTGTAATATTGTTAACTTTGTTTTATTTTTCAGAGATAGTTTGATAATTCTAGAGGATATTTCATCTGCATGTTTTTAATATTTTTATATTTTGTTTTATCTAATTTTCACTTGCTTTTTATTAAATTTTGGTTAGAACGATGTTAAATATTTGAGTAAAGACATAATTTATAATATTAGACATAAGAAATGATTATTTTATATGGTGGTTACATATTTCAACATTAGTCTATCTAAAATATAAGTACCTAACAAAAATAAAAAACTTAATTAAAAATTTAAATCCTCCCGACACAAAAAGACCTCTAAGAAGAATAAAAATAATATTATTATGTACTTATTGAAATCGTCGCGTCAGGGGACCGTTGTATGTACGTTGATGATGGTTAGACTATACGATTCGATATCGTAATTTCTTTATTTGCATTGGTAACCTACTTGCATTTTTAGATCTACCGACGCAATGGCTTCAATAAGTAAATAATAATATTATTTTTATTCTTTTAAGAAGTCTTTTTGTATCGAGGGTTTTAAAATTATATTTTTTCTGCTTTTCAAAGTTATGTTAATGGTTTCTGAATTATACTAAACTAGCTGTTGCCCGCGGCTCCGCCCGCGTGTAGGTCATTTTTCGCGTAATCTGTGGAAACTACAATTACCCAGACCTATAATAAACTTATAGTTAATTCTATAGTATCCTATTCCCGTGGAAATTTTATATATTTAGGCATTACATTGCTACGATATCAAATTGAAAATAATAACATACATCCACATCACACACACACGACCAGGACATTATTCAGATATACGTATTAAAGCATATAGGTTCGAAATATTATGTTATTAAAGTTTTAGTAATCATCCCTAATTTTTTGAAAATGAAACATAACCTATGTCACTCGGGAATAGTGTAGCTTGCCAACGGTGAAAGAATTTTTAAAATCGGTCCAGTAGTTTCGGAGCCTATTCATTTCAAACATACAAAAAAATTATCAAACCTTTCCTCTTTATAATATTAGTATAGATGAACCTACAGACAAATTATTCAATCGTTTAAGTATTTCTATTAATCTATTCTAATATTATAAACAGGAAAGTTTTGTTTGTTTGTTTGAATTGAATAGGCTACGAAATGACGGGACCAATTAAAAAAATATTTTACCTTTAGAATCCTACATTATCCCTCTGATGAACTTCGTCAACTTATGCTGTCCACGAAAGATCACAGTCCATAATGATACCGAGATTTTTGGTTTTGTCAGAGAATGGTATTAAAATGGAATTATAAGTCAGAAAAGGTAGGTCAGCCTTAATTATTTTGTGTCGCAATTGCTTATTACCTACAATCAAGGCTTGTGACTTGAGTGGGTTAATCAGGAGGCCGTACTCTTCAGCCCACGTCTTAATCATCCTGAGGTCATTATTAAGAGCTTCTATAGTTGTAGCCAGATCGTTAATTGTGGTGTGTCGATATAGCTGCAAATCGTCTGCATAGAGATGGTAGTGACATGAAATGACTTTAGAGATTTCGTTTATAAACAGTGAGAAGAGAAGAGGAGATAATACACCGCCTTGTGGTACACCTGCAGAGATGTCTGTCCAGTCTGAGAAGTCCTCATCCACACAAACTCTCTGCCGGCGCCCAGGTAGATAAGAAGAAAACCATTTCATTGCGGGAGATGATATATTAAGAGAGTTTAATATACGTAGCAACACGTCAAAGTCAACTGAATTGAACGCGTTGCTGAAATCTAACAATATAAGAATGGTTAATTCCTTATTGTCCATGGCATGGCGAACATCTTCGGTTACTTTCAGTAACGCAGTGGTAGTACTGTGTAAAGAACGGAAACGGGATTAGAAAGGATTGAGTAGGTTATAGGCAGTTAGAAAAGAGGTAAGTTGTTGTTCTTCCAAAAGTTATAGAGGTAAGTTGTTGTTCTTCCAAAAGTTTGGATAAAATTGGTAAAAAGAGGTAGGATTAAAAGTTTTAGGAAGTAGAATTATATGAGCCAATTTCCAGGCCTTAGGATAGCATGTGGTAATTAGAGAAAAGTTTAAAATATGGGTAATTAAAGGGGTTATAATATCTAGGATAGGAAGAAGCATTTCCCGACCAATATTGTCATTACCGACTGCTTTTGTTGCAATGGCCAGGATACCCTTCCTGACATCACTCTCCGCAATTTCATGGAAACTAAAAATATCACAGACAGGTGGGGTGGCTGATGCCAGTTTTTGAAGGGTAAGAAGTTTTAAAGCGTTGTTAATTTTAAAAAGAGGAGAAGAAAAGTGGGAATTTAGTAAGTTTAAATCAGTTTGTTTATTTATATTAACAGCGGACTTACCCACACCCAGTGATTTAAAAAATCTCCACTTCTGAGAAGGAGAAAAGTGCTCGAGAGAAGAAAATATATGACGGCGCTTAGCGTCTCTACACATCCTATTACAGAGATTTCGCAGTTTCTTATAGGCAGCAATATTTAAATCGTTTGGATTCTTTTTGCATTTATTTTTGGCCCTATTGCGTCTTTGCATAGCTTGCTTAATCGACGAAGTAAGCCAAGGCGCAGGTAGGTGTTTGACCCTTACTGGTTTTAGTGGCGCATGGAAATCATATAAACTAGTAAGGGTAGCGTTAAAAGAATCCACCTTTTCGTCTACTGTGGATGCACTATAAACGGGCGACCAGTCTAAGTCAGAGGCATTACGATGCAAATTATCCAAATTAATCATCTTAAGATTACGCCGCAGAATTATCTTCTTCTTAAACTTGGGAACTGATAGGTTGTAACGTAGATAGAGAAGATCATGGTAGGAAAAGGACGCAGTCAGTTGACCGTGTGCTAGCACTTTTCCTGGTCTTAAGACCATGATAACGTCTAGAAGAGAAGCCTTAAAAGCTGGGCAGTAATGTTTTGCTGAAAGAGGGAGAATAGACATACTATATGAAGAGATAAGTGAATTTAATTTTTTTGATCTATAGTCATTTTTTAAGAGATAAGTGTTTAGGTCACCCATGATTACAATATCATCATAAACCGGTGAAAAATTATAGAGAAGGATATCTAAATCATTGAAATAACTAATATTGAGGGATGGACTATATACAACGCCAAGAAGAAGTTTTAGAATGTATAGTGGAAATTTCAAGAAACATATACACAAGATGTTCAGGAAAAGTGCTGAGGGACTGGCTGATGACGGTAAACGGTTTGCTATCTCTGAGGTAAATACCTACGCCTCCACCCCTCTTAACTGTGTGATCATTTCGTATCAGTGTAAAACCAGGAAGACTATATAGTGTAGAAGACAAGGAGGATTTTAATCAGGTCTCTGACACCAATTTGCCATCGACTTGGACGTCGTTAAAAGATGCGAGAAGGTCAGGAAAGTGTGCCGGAATGCTTTGTGCATTTATATGTATAAGCTTAAGAGATTGTTTGTTATTTGAAAATATAGATTGAAGTTTATAATCAAGGGGAGTCAAAGAATTATCGTCTGGAGATAAGGTACCATCAGCGCTATGGAAATCATCAGAAGAGAAACAAGAGAAATAATCATCATTCAAGTTTAAAATAGATTGATTTGACATATACAACTATAAATATATAAATAATATGAAATAAACAAATATAAAAGCTACACTAAAACTATTTAACTAAAACTATCACAATTTTTTTAAAGATAATACAATATAATTAACCTACATAACCGGGCGTAATTTTGTGAAGAATATCATCCGGTAGTTATTATTTAAAAAACAAAGGTTAAGAACACAAAAAAAAACAAAAGAAAGTAAAATAAACTTAATATAGTTACGAGAAACGATAAAATTAGCTTATTATTATAAAAAAACAAGATTCTCGAATAAAGTATTAAAAAAGTAAATGTATACAGTAAGTCAGACAAGATTTTAAACGTCACTCTAGCATTTTTCAATGACGATGTCAAAGATTGACAAGTGACAACTGTCAAATTAACATTGTCTCAGACTTAGAAGTTAGACTTAACATAATAGTAAAATTTTGATTATTATTTTATTTTATTTGTCTATATTATATAACTTAAAATAAAGTAAATGCAAATAAAAACTATCCATATAATAATAAGAAAAGCAATACATTGAGTAATAGTGGATTATCAATGTGAAGACTATATCCTGATTGTGAAATAAAGGATTTGTAACTGGATATAACATTATTTACCAGAATTTTTAACACGACGAGATCTTGTTGATCTGAAGTCTTGAGAAGCCTGATCCAATTGGAGATAGTTTCGAATAACAAGCTCCAGTTCCAGTGAAGTGATAACCTTCTTCCTTGTTTTATCCAGCAAAGCAATGATAATAGCACCATCTGAAGTCCAGCAATTTTTCATGCCAAAGTGTTTTCTGGCTGTAATAAATACTTCCTGTCTAGGCTTTGTGAGAAACTCTGAGATTGTTACACCCGTACCCTTTAGAGTGGTTTTAGCGTTCCAGACAATATTCTTAAATTTCAAACTATTGAAACGCACCACAACAGGCCTGGGCTTTTGTCTCTAACACCAAGACGGTGACAAATGTCAACACAATTATTATCCAAGTCACAAAGCTTCATCTGGTTGTTCAGAGTATCACTAACTTGCTGATAGATGTCATCCGTGTCTTCTGGAAGTCCATGTATCAACAGGACTTTTCGACGAGAAAGCATTTCATGGTTATCGAAACCGATTGACAGTAACTGGAGTTGTTGACGTAGCATAGAAAGGGATTTCCACATTAACTCCTTGAAGACGGTGTCATCAGCAATCAACGTCTCCAGATTACCAACAGAAGGTTTAGATGTCTGTGGTTGTGATTGTGTCAGTGCCTTGTCAAATTGATTCATGCGAGACTCAAAAAGTGTCACAATCTCCTCCATGTTCTTGCTAAGTTGAGTGTGAAGGTCCATATTGCTTAACGGATGAATATATATATATATATATATATATATACATATATATATATTTGTCTGTCTATGCTGTTAGCCCTGTTGGCTATTACAGCGTCACCGGGGGAGCGGGTGGGTCAGGAGACCCACCTTTCAAAAGGGAGGCCCGATGGGCCCCCATGGGGAACGACTTCCCGAGGGCGTCTCAGATTGAAATACGGACCTCGGCTCGGGGCGTCGTTAGCCAGGAGGGAAGTTAAGGACATTTGGACACTAGCGTCCTCCGACGGCAGAACGCCGGAGCAACGGAGCACTTACTCAGTTGGGACCTCGTCTATACCGGTAAAGACGGTGTGTGTCTGTATGTTGTGTGGTGTCAATTATGCCTACGCGTACGCGTTATTATCTACTGTGAACGCGTCGTCGGGGTCAACGAGTACCGACTTGGGTCTTCTTTTTCTGACTAAAGTAGTCTTACGTGGTCTATACTCTGCGGCGTCAGCCACCAGTGGGTTCTGGTGTCGCTGAGCACGTTCAAAGTACTTTTGAGAAAGCCTTTTGAAGTACTGAGCGATGGTCGGAAGGTCTAAGTCTCTATGGAGATCGATGTTGCGTACGAACCACGGCGCCACGGTTGCAATCCGTGTAAACCTGTTCTGAATCACCTGAAGGGGTTTCAGATTAGCGTGCGCAAAAGCGGGACTCGCATAGGACATGACGGAACGTATGCAAGCTTTGTAAAGTGTCACCTTATTGCGAAGGGACATTTTACTCCGCTTGCCTAACAGCGGATATAAACGACCTAATATGTAGGCCGCTCTGCTACGAACGGTCCTAATATGCGCAGTGAAAACTAACTTTCTATCTAACTTTACTCCTAGGTATTTTGCCTCGTCTTTCCAAGGTATCGGTTTATCAAAGAGTTTGATTCGCGGGAGGATCCTTGGGGGGCCCCGTTCGAAGAGCACCGAAACGCTCTTCTCAGGGTTTACCTCGATCCGCCATTTCCGCAGCCAACTCTCGAGGGAGTCGACTGCGGATTGGAGACGTTGGTATATCTCCCAGTGATCCTTAGAGGACGTGTAAAGCGCGGTATCGTCCGCGTACATGGCAAGGTGCACTTTAGATCGCGGTCTAGGAATATCGCTAGCGTAGATGGAGTAGAGGATGGGCGACAGAACTGAACCCTGGGGAACACCCGCCCTGATGGGGCGGGGGGTTGACAAAACGCCTTCCACTCTGTAGCGAAAGGAGCGATTCGACAGGTAGTCCCGAATGATGAGTACGAGTCTGTCTGACACCTTGAACTGGTATAACTTGTACACCAGTCCATTGTGCCAGACCCTGTCGAACGCCTTAGCTACATCGAGGAAGAGCGCTCCTGTCCTATGCTTCTTGGCCCTCACAGTGGCCCCTATCAGTATGTGCTCCGTGAGGCGTTGCACCTGATGGGAACATGAATGGTTGTCTCTAAAGCTGAACTGCTCATTTGGGATGATTTTGAGTCTCTCGACTTCCGATCTAAGTCTACAGAGGATGATTCTCTCATATACTTTCCCTAAGGAACTAAGAAGACTAATGGGACGGTAACTACTAGGCAGATGCCGGGGTTTGCCCGGCTTATGGAATCCTATCACTATGGCATCTTTCCACTGGACCGGAAACGAGCAACCGGCCAGTAGAGCGGTAAAAATGGTAACCAATAGGTAAATTAAAGGAGGCGGAAGAAGCTTTATCACTTTGTTAGTGATCCTATCGGGACCTGGCGATTTCTTGGCGTGAAGCGCCCTAACTATGGACGTCACCTCGTCTAGGTTCGTTTCCTTCATTGGCGGACCGACCGGTGGCTGAGAACACATTATATTGACCGATTTGTCGACTATTTCGACATGATCGCGATCAACCTTCAAGTCACGCCCTTCAAGAGTACTATGTCGAGCACGTCGGGTCTGTCATGTCGGAAGTCTGTGTCGCAGTATCGCGTGGGACTCAAAGGCGCGGTGATCTCGAAGTCGAGACCAGCCTTGTAACTTAGCCTATCAAGGAGATTTCCTCTACTGTTTGCGACAGTAGAGTTCCAGCGGGGATGTTTGCAATTTAGGTCGCCGGCCAGAATGGTTGCGTTACCTAATTGGAGTAAGGACTTAAGGTCCCTCTCAACTAAGGCTATATTGGGAGAAAGATAGACGGATGCTAGTACGATCGACTGATGGCCGGTCATACCCACCTGACATAATGACGCTTCTACGTTAACTAGTTGGGGCGGATCGAGGGGAGTGCAATGAAGAGACCTTCTGTAGTAGATGATGGTTCCCCCCTTCGCGGTTGCCCTATCGTTCCTAACGAGACGGTAATTCGCGATGCGCGGATCACGATAACACGGCTTCAGAAAGGTCTCTTGTACTAACAGGACGTCTATCTGGTACGTGACCACGAAGTCGCGCACTAGATCTATCTGCTTAAGTAGCCCGTTCGCGTTGAATGTAGCGACAGTCAGAGAGCGAGGTTTTACCCTTCCACACGATGTCATCATGTTGACATCGTGTGTTCGTATATCGATTTGATTAGGACGGCGTGCTTGAGGAGCACTTCCATCCTCGCGGGAGGGTTCCTTTTTCTTTCTTTCTTTCGAAAAGACTAGGAGCTCGTGACGCACGCGAGCGAACTCGCAACTCCGTCGGTGGAGTTTCGAACCGGCGGCGGCGGCAACGACTGGGGGACGGGCTGTGGGATAATCCTCGGAGGCTTCACCCAAGCGTTCGCGACCGCGTTCGCGGGTGCCTGAGGGGCCTGGGATGCCTGAGGGGCCGCGGACCTCCTAGGGGCTAGAGGAGCCCATGGAGGCTGGGCGAACCGAGGAGGATGCCTTGCCGGCTGTGTCCTGCGCGGCGCTTTGGGGCACCCGCGATAATTCGCGGGATGGCCCTTCTGTCCGCAAAGGACGCAGCTGGGAGGATCCTCAGGGACCGGTCCCTTCCGCGAGCAGTCGGCTGTCGCATGGTCGTCCAGGCACTTGACGCACCTTGGACGCGCGTGACAAAAACGTTGGGAATGCCCATAGAGCTGACAGCGATGACACTGACCAGGAAAACCGCGAGCGCGTGGAGGTTCGACCCTAAGGCCGGAGAGTTGGCAGACTGCCTTGACGTTAAAAATTTGCTTTCCTTCCGGGGAAAGCTCGAGATGGAAGAGAACGAGATTGAACGGGACCCTAGTGGTCGCTCGGTACATGCGGTGCACCGAGATGACGGGGAACGATTGGGACTTAAGGTCCTCGAAAATCCGCTCAGTAGTGAGCTCCACGGGGAGCCCTCGGATGACCACCGTTAAGCGGCGTTCATCCTCTAGCGCGTAGGTGTGGTATCCGTAACCACGTTCGCGGAGGAGACGAGTCAGACCACGGTGGTTCGACGAAGATGCGGTTTGAACGAGGATACCGTCGGCGGTATTTCGGGCGGACGTGAAATGAAGCTTGTGCTCCGTCATAAGTGCGGACAGAGTGTCCCACTTAGACCTGTCCCTTATGTAAAGCGGCGACGGCGCGGGGGACTTCCGTGGCGCTGAAGGTGCCTCCGCGGGCGCTGAAGGCGCGGACGACGGCGACGCGGACGCGGACTCTTCGGGAGCAATCGGCGCGCGATTGCGAGTCGGGCCCGGGCCCGAAGAACGGTCGGGCGACGCGGGTTCGCTACCAGCGGGTTTTGAGGCCCGTTTTCGCGGGACGTTCGAGGAGAGCGCTTTCGTCGCCTTCCTCTTGGCCGATTTGGTCTGCACGGTCGTGAAACCGTCGTCCTCGTCAGCGTCCGAGGAAGGGGACGAACTCCCCGACTCGGAATCCGAGGCCGTCTGCTCCGTAGGAGTGGCGGCCTCGACCTCCATGTCGGAGGTGCTCTCGGTCGCGATCGCGGCGCGCGAGGTCGAGGGCGGAGACTCGGTGCCTAACAAGACAGAGTAGCGCAGGCATAATTCAGGCGCAATTCCGTGGACCCAACCAAAAAACTGCGACTTGGACAGATCTTCGGGTTCCGCCGCGGATTTGGGGTCGATGGTGGAGCCCGGAGATATGAGCCGTCCTCCCTGTGTGAGCAGGGAGGCGAGTGCCTAACGTGAACCCTATCGAATCTCTGTCAGTAGGTGACAGAGGTGTGCCTAATACCCTAACGACTGTGTACTTACACGACGCAGGCTATTACGACGAAGTCTTTGAATTCCGTTTCGTGCCCTAACTAGGGCGACGTCGGACTTGTTGGACCCCTATGCAGGTTCGCCGGCCCGCAGGTGTGCTTGCGGCGATGACTCACACACAAACACAATCACCCCGCTGGCTTGCACACAATGGAGGTCGTTATCTTGACTGGCGTAGGTGTACGAACGGTCGGTGCAGGTGGTCGGTGCAGGTGGCTGGGCGGTCAGCGTGACGGCCCAGGTAGGTGGCGCGAATAGGCGGAGCAGGTAAAAGGGACATGTGTCCCGGTCGACTGCTCAACGGTGTGTGGATGAATATAGAAGATAATTTTATGTGCCGGGCAATGTAGGTTTGTTTTCAATTTATTTTTATAACATTAAAGACTTTAAAAGTTAAAAATGTAATTTATATTACTTAAAACTGTAAGAGCGAAAAAATATGATGTTAATTAAAGTACTACCCGCAAAAAAAAAAAAAAAGAAAAAATATTGTATGTTTTTGAAGTAAAAAAAACAAGAATCTATATGTATAATGGAATTGTCACTGATCGATTTCTGTACATGAAAAATATTATAAAAAAACATGATGAGGGGCCTTTATAAGATCAAGAGAAATAGTTTTTCATTTTGTCTTTATGTCTGTATGTTTGTGCACGCTAATCTTAGAAACGGCTGAAACAATTTGTTTGCAGTTTTAAGAAATATATTGTAACAGTCTTCACTTAATATTTAATGTTTTTTTTATTTTTTTATTTAAATCAGTTAAGACATAAAAAAGTTTTTTTTTTTTTTTTTTTTTTTTATATGATCTAGGGCAATGCTTGACTACATTCCACCTGATGGTACGTGGAATGTAGTCTTAGATGGTAAGTCGCATTGCCCTAGCAACCTATTCACTCTTCTCTTATGTGAATTTATATGAATCACGTAATAGGTACCAAGTAACCTTCTTCTATATATGTAATAAATCTGTAGAGGCAGTAGTCTTTATACATTGAAAATATTACAAAATGAATAACCAGGATGTGAAAGGATAACTAACAGAATCCATTTCTAACATTTAAAAAAAATCTGTTTATCTGTTTGACAACTCAAAGATTAGTTGTGCATGCAACACTTAAAATATATATAGCCAATTTAAATAACTGCTATGCATTAAAATTGAGCGTCAAAAAATATAGTTACGCACTTTCATTGCACACTTTTCACTCCATCAAAAGATAAGACAAAGCGATCAGTTTCAATTTTTTGTATTATATATAGATAAATTTCTTGAACAATTTAAAAATATAAATACAAAAAATTGTAACTGATTGCTAGACAGCAATTGATTGAAAATATTTTCTGTGGTCGTCTGACCATTAAAATTCATAATAGGACTTTATATAGCCAAAAGAACTCAAAACAATGGTTTTTCATTTTGTTTGTACGTCTGTATGTCTGTATGTGTCTATATGCTTGTGCACGCTAATCTCAGAAACGCATTAACAGATTTGGATGCAGTTTGCGGGAATATGTTGTAATGGGCTTCACTTAACATTTTCTTTTTGTTAACAATCTGGTAACAAATAAAGAAGTTAATAATCTCTTTTTCGTACCATTGCTAATTACCAACGCTTAAACATAAAAATATACATAAATAAACTAAATATACTCCCATAGGTATGCAAAAAGTACTAAATTGACTCCGATGAAACTTTGAAGATTTATAGTTTTTACATACATTGGTATGTACAAAGGGTACGTTTTATCGAAATCGAAACCTACGTGTACGAAGTCGCAGGCACAGCTAGTTACTAAATGAAGATAAAACTGTAACTGTTATGTAACTGCATGAATTTAACCTTTTGTAAATAAAAATATAATAATAACTACTATCATGGTCACACGAAGATGGATGCACTGAATACTGTGGTTATTCTGAATTATGAAAGACCGCTATGGGTATAAAATATGGTGTATCTTGTGATAGCCAACCTACTACTGCCCCTTGTGATACGTACCAGCTAGTCCGAATGAAAACCATCACCGTACCGAAACAAAGCAGAAAATGTCCCTCATACTTCCTATTTTTACAGAATATTGAAGGTTATATAGGGACTAATGTCTTCTTCATCCCTCCTTGTTCATGAATGTTAGCAACGCATCTACAAATCGTATCATACTCATATGCGATATTGTACTACCTACCATCACAGGAATAACCAATACCCGTTTGCCTCTATCTAATGTATATGCGGCTGTTCTTTTGGTTTAATTCGACAGTCTACTAAATAAGATTTAATTTTGATTATTATATTTTGATTTTATTATGACATTTGATATTAACTGCCCCGTTGGTCGAGTGGTTATTGCAGCCCCGTATAACGACGCAATGGGGCTCGGTTTCGTTCCCCGGGATAGGCATGTATGTGATGAACATATAGGTCTGTATTTCAGGTTTGGATCGTTTATTAAATATGTTCTCAGTATTTATAATGTGTATAATTTCTGTGTATTTGTATCGTTGTCTAACACCCTTAACACAAGCAAGTAATTTACTTACTTAGGGGTTAGATCAATGTGTGTAACTTGTCCTGTATTATTATTATTATTATTATTTATTTTATTTGAATCTTATTATTTACATTTATACATATAACAAAAAAAAACATTTTAAATATAAATATAAAAAACAGTATCCCGCCGACGTGGGCCTTACGACCAATCCGTCGGTGGTTAGGGCGACAGCGAAAGAAACTTCCTCACAATGCGTGCCGTACCGAAAACTGCTGCTCTTTGCATCCGACCCTTGATCCAGTTTTTTAGTGAGAGCCTCTTGAGATGATGATCGAGACTCTTCGCTATAAGACCATTGACGGAAACTACCATCGGGACAATTATTGTTGAGTCAACATCCCACATGTCGGTAATCTCGTGAGCTAAGTCCAAGTATTTTGACAGTTTGTCCTTCTCAGCTTTCACAAGATTAGCGTCACACGGGACACTGATATCAACAAGAAATGCCCGGCGCTCTAACCGATCTACCAGCACGATATCAGGCTTATTGGCTACAATAGTCCTGTCCGTTATGATAGATCGGTCCCAATAGAGCTTAGCATGACCATTTTCCAAAACTGGCTCCGGTGAGTACTTATAATAGGGAACTTCAAAAGGAACAAGACCGTATCGAAGAGTAAGTTCTTGGAGGATAATCTTGGCTACTTGGTTGTGCCTGTGCAAATACTCTCCATTGGCAAGATGACAACAACCGGAAATAACATGTCTGATGGATTCTCCTGGTTGGTGGCACGCACGACATATGTCAACAGTGCCATCCTTTATTATGTATTTCCGATAGTTGTTCGTCTTGACAACTTCGTCAGCAATTGCACAAGCAAAACCTTCGGTTTCACCAAAGAGATCACCAAAGCGTAGCCAAGCCACGGACGCCAGAAGGTCTACATCAGGCCCATAGAGTGTCTGGTGGAACCGTCCATGAAGCTCCTTACTCTTCCATATACTTATATGTCAGTCAGTCAGTGCTAAGTACTACCAGTTTATGCCAGTTATCTTTGGCTAAGGAGAGCGGTGTAAGACCATTATCTACTGCAACAATGTCCCGATGCATTCCACACTCAGCATGAAGGAAATATTCCCTAAGATTGCATACCTCACGGTTGTGTAAGTTTTTGGCATTAAGGAAGCCGCGACCCCCACACTTCCGTGGAATATACAATCTCATCACTGATGAGCGCGGATGATGCATGCGATACATTGTCAATAGTTTTCGGGCCTTTCGGTCCAGGGCATCTAATTCGGTCTGAGTCCACCTTAATATGCCGAAAGTATACATCAGCAGGGGCATTACCCAACTGTTGAATTCACGCACTTTGTTACCTCCTGACAAAAGACTTTTTAGAACTTTTGTCAAGCGGTTAAAGAAGCGTTCCTTCACTAGCTGTTTAATGTCCCCACTTAGTATGCCTAAGCATTCCGACATACCAAGGTATTTGTAGGATTCGGTTTCAGAGAGAGATCTGAGGGACATTGTCTCCGAGAGTTGTAAATATTCGCTATTTACAACTCGGCCATTCTGCACATGTGCAACCGCACATTAATCTATACCAAACTCCATCCTAATGTCATTACTAAACGTTTGCGTAACGCTTAGTAATGATACCAGATCTGCTTTATTTGGTGCAAATAATTTGAGATCGTCCATGTACAAAAGATCTGAAATGATCTCACGCCCTTTGCGAAAGCGATATCCCAGTTTTGAGTCCCTAAGCAACGTGCTTAAAGGGTTCAAAGCCAGGCAAAACCACAAAGGACTCAAGCTATCACCCTGGAAAATACCTCGCTCAATCCTTACAGGTTCGGAAGTTAGAAGACTTCCTCCGCCCCCTGGAAGACAAAGGACCGTTGTCCATTGCCTCATACATGAATTAAGAAAAGCGCATAGATCTGTGTCAATCTTATACACTTCTAGTACTCGTCTTAACCATGTATGAGGCACCGAATCATAGGCCTTTTTATAATCAATCCAGGCGGCGGAGAGACCCTTCTTACCTCGGCGAACCTTTTCATTAATGGCTATGTCAATAAGGAGGAGCTCCTTAGTACCACGAGACCCAATCTTACATCCATTTTGAGCGGGATCTAAAATGCTATTTGCATACAAATGTGTGTTTAATTTTAAAGTCAAAATGGATGTAAGAAGCTTATAAATTGTTGGTAAGCACGTGATAGGTCGAAAGTTCTTTGGATCCGTGATACTACCAGACTTGTGGAGCATAAAAGTGATTCCTGTTGTCATAAAAGATGGTAGGGATCCGGACACGATGGCTTCCTGGAATTGCCCAGCCAAACGTTCGTGTGAAGACCGCAGCCATTTGAGCCAAAAGTTATGTAATCCGTCCGGCTCAGGACTTTTCCAGTTATGGGTCGAACGGATCGCATCCCTGACATTGTCTGAGCTTATAAATATAGCCTCCACTGGCTGCAGGTGTTCACACGCGCGCTCAACAACACGCATCCAGCCACCATCGTGTTGATTAATAGGCACCGACCAAATATTTGTCCAAAATGTGAACATTTCTTCCATATTTGGTAACTGCCCATCAATCACATTCGTAGCAGATTCCTCCCAGCTTCTATAAACCTTTCTTTGGTCACTTTGGAATATGCGATTCTGTTTATACCTATTAACACGTTGTTTATAACGACGGATACGATTTGCCCACGCACAAACTTTCTGCTTCAGGTAGTCTATACGTTCTGTTACATAGGCCATGTAATCCTGAGGTCTAATGCCAGTACCGGCAAAGGCCTGTGTAACATAACGCATGACTCTCGGTCGGATGTTTCCCGATCTGAAGCAGATTAACTTGCCAATAATGACCCTAGCTGCGCTGATACGCCGTTCAATCCTCATCTGCCATGCGGGTGTGTCCTCAGTGGACCGCACCACCCTATCAGGCTCAGGAAATCTGACACGGGCGGAGCGGCACGCTGCAACAGCTGCACAATAAAGAATTGAATGGGTATCAGTGAGACTGTTGCTAGAACGAAGATAAGAGTCTAGCATGCAGTCTAGAGCCATTACTAGCGACATATTACGTCTATGCGTGGGAAAACGGGGTAACCGTGGCCTGTCACGGGCTGGTATGTCTTTAAATTCCAAAATCGCATCCTCCAAAGTCCTCCTTAATTGCTCATTATCTTGGGTACTTAAGGTTGTAATCTCAACGCCCCCCACATCAGCATCTCCAACCACTAACCCTCCCACCGAAGGAGCGGACGATAACTGGGCTCGCGAATGGGTGCTTTCGGTGGTGGATGCAGAGACTGTCACCTCGGAGCGAAGCCGGCCAAGTGTGGAGTCATCCAACGCACGATTACGTTGAATAAACCGCACCTGATCCGATAGTCGTTGGGCCGAAACGGTCAACTCTGGTTCAAGGATCTGAAACAAAGATAGCAAACGGGTTCGCCACGCAGTGAGGTTAGTTCCACCCTCTGTAGCCCTATAGTACGCTCGCATGACATTTTCGTTTATATTTTGCGTCCATTTCATGCGGCGCACTGCACCACCGACGGCGGGGGCCGAACGCGGAGCGGATGCCCCAGTAGGCCCCAAGCGCGGCAGCGGTGGCCTCCCTCGGCGCGGCGCTGGAGGCGGCAGCTCGTCGTCACTGCTCGACATGACATTCTCAGGAGGAGTTGCGTACTCCTCCTCTGATGACATGGAGCTGCTCGGTGCGACGGGCTGCGGTGGTTGGCGTGCGTTGACGTTTTTACTCCTGATGATCATCGGATCATCGAGTGCCAATTGTCACAGTTCTCTTATTTATTACTTATTTTTGGTTGTTAGTTTTGGTAACATTTTTGTTTGGTTTGGTTTTTTCTTTTTATTTTTCATGTTGCATTACTGAATTAATTAATTTTAATATTGTAAAAACTTGATTTTTGTTATAAAATATTTTTACCAAAAATTGACAATTAAAAACGTGACAACTCGTGGCAGTTACCAAGGAGTTATTATTATTATTATTATTATCAACGTAATCTTTTTCTTATATGTGTTTAAAAATCAATTTCAACTTACTGTTTGCAATACCATAAGTTATTAATAGTCATTACTAACATAAGTTAGTAGGTAATTGTCATCTGTAGATATACTAAAAAAATAGTAATGAAGCAAGATCCGTACATTTAAACATATAAATAAAATTAAATGAAATAAATAAAGAAATAATAATTTCTGTCTTATGACATAGACTTTAAAAAGATTAATGTTGTCTGTTTCTTTTCGTTTTGATGAAATAAATGGGGTTATTATTAGAGTCAACATAAAAGATGCTTTATGTTAAGGACAATTTTATTTAACGGATATAAAAAAAAAATATTTACGGATATGTATAAAGTGTTTCTGGTGGAGTTGACCTAATATTTGAGTTGGGACTAAGAACAGAGTGAGATTATATAAATGTACTTAAAAAAAATTCAATCATAGCTTCGTAAAGTATGATCATATAGTCAACGGCTACTTGTTTCTTTTTCAGATATGTAATAAATAGTTTTAGTTGCATTTTATCTTATTTTAGAGGCCCAATGTCTTAAATATAAATAACATTCTTAAAATTTACAATCAAGAGACATAAAGTCAAATTAAAAATGAAGTAACATTAATGTAAGTATTAGTTTTTAAGACTGAAGCTGATGCTAGATTTTATAATTAATAAAAATATATATGCCATTAGATCTACCTTAATTATCAAGCTTTTTATATATTATATGCAAGAAAATACTGTAAAACGAACCTTATGCATCTGCAAAACATTAAAAATTAAAAAAAAATAGTGTAATGTAAAATAGTATAGTATAATTTATAAATAGTACTTAGGTAGTTAGAAGAAGCACGAGGTAATGAGTTCGTCTAAATAAAAAATGGAATTTTGCCGAGGTCGGTGTTTCTGAGAGCTCGAGAAGCTTAGATAAGATTTAAAATAATAATCTCTAATATAATTTCAGTGGACTACAACTTCTATCGTAAGAATAGACTAATTTATTCCATTGTAAGCTTATTATATTATTTCATATATTTTAACTGTTTTTGTGTATGCAGAATATATCTACTTATATATTTATTTTCTTTTATCTCTTGACGTACCACATTTTCGAAATTCGAAATTTGAATATACCCCATTATTCTTTAAAAATCGTAGTGATAAAAAACAAATGTTTATTTATTGAAATTTACTATAAGAATATAAAATAATAATAAATAAAAGGTAATTGAACCTTAATTTACTAGTAACGTTTTGGATGACCGTTTTTTCATTGGCGATAGAGTAAGTCATACATTTTGTTTTATGAAGTCTGCAATCAACAATTGATTCAACATGGTAAATCTTTACCGTCCACAAGACAGTTACATTTGTTCCACAATGAATGGTAATATTTAAAATAGAATGATAAATAAATGTTCAAATTGTTTAAGACAGACACAAGTTCTATGCCGAATATATGAATAAACAACTATAAGGTAATTATCGTTTTTAAATAAAACATATTGGCTCTTAATAATAAATTATGTAGGGGTAACCAATTATATACATATTGTACATCATTTAGGTTAAATAACATCAATTACGGAGATGACATGGTGTGACTAAACCATTGTCCAACATGTTAGAACCCAGAACTTTTTAAAAAGCATAGCTTTAGGAAAGATTATCAATAAATTTAAAAACATTCCTGACAAGTAATGTTGCATAAAAAGCTGCTTTTATCACTTTATTAAACAAAAAAAAATTCTCTCCAAATATTAACCAATTGTTGCTTAATTAAAATAATGTTTTTTTTTTATTTTATGAAATTCTGTTCTAAATACTAATACCATTGTGATTAGAGAAGAAACCAACAAAAATTCTTAAATCTTAATTCGTATATCTAAATAAACATTATTGAATTTCACTTATTTAATTAAATGACTTTTAACCTACAATATTTTCTGAACGGTCTATTTACCTAAAAATTTGTAAATATTCAAAACATTTTAAATTAATTTTTGTTTGTACAAAATTTATTACACTGTATTTTCATTTATATATTTCATTTTTTTTAAGACACTCAAACAATATAGGTATTTTTCATCTAAATTATGGAAAATAAAATAAATTCGACCAACAGTAACAAAAGGCGGTTTTCCCTGTTCAATACCTGTAGATACTTCTGTAAAATTAATTGCTCACCACGATACCTGCGGATAGCAAACACAACCGTCTATTCTAAAGGAATGAATAATTAAATAGTTTTCCACAGCAAGTTATTAATAGAACTTTCAATCACTGTTGGTATTCATAGTAAACTATACACATACATTATAAACAGTCTAAATATTTCTCTAGTTATGTTTTCAATAAAATTGGATATTCCATTGAGATATCTCATAAGTTTATTATTTTTTGCCAAAATAAGTATAAAAATATAATTGAAACTTATTTCGTAAGTAAATAAAATTTGTTCATGTTTATTATTACAAAATGAGCGGACTTAATTATATCATTTTTTCCACTTTATCGAAATAATATAAATATTATGTTTATAATATTAAAAAGTGAGATATTACTTATAAAATTAAAAAGCAATCAAATAATTAGTAATTAATAATGGAAATTCACCGAGACGGACAGCGATACGATAGCTCAATTGGTAGGGCGACGGGACAGTTTTCCAGAGGGAGCGGGTTCGAATCCCTGACCGTACTGGTTTATTTTTCATTCTATATTTATATAAATTTAAATCCCTATTAAATTAATTACCCTTTAATTGAAATATCCGTTATTGTTATAATGCATAAGGTTAGTACAATAATGTATTATTCATTATAATATACTTATAACTTATGAGAATGACTTAATACTAAATGCTTAAAGTATGAAAAGAGTAACACTGCTTTTAAACTTATTCAGTAGAGCTGTCTTCGGTATTGAATATATTAAAAGAGGCATTTATGATTACTCCCTTTTCTATAACCAATAACGATGTAATCTTTTAAATATTATATTATTCATATTAATCTTAGTAATGAGCATAGTTAACCGTAGATTATAAATCATGTTATCTCCTGGCCTACGACAGCCAATAAGCGTTTAACACGAATTGCGTAAAGATAAATTGCCTGCCTCCGACATTAATGCGAACTTTTTACTCAAAATAAATTGCCTATATCAGGCTTCAATGCTAAGAAAGTTCTTGTAGTTTAAAAATCATTACGCTTTTTTGGTTTATCTATAGATGATGATATATTAAGATTATATAATACATTTCTAAAAATATGTTCAGTACCTTTAGGTTTACATGCTCTAATGTATATTACAACTGCATAATATAATGTAATCACAGAATTACAATGTACAGTAATTATTACAAAACTCAGAAAGCTGATCATTCATTCATCATCAAGCCAAGACAATCTTACTTTCACATCATTTGTTGAAATTTACACCTAAAATATTTATATTAAATTACACCATATTGATTTAAAATGGTGCACATATGGCATCTCATGATATTTTTGTGTTGACTTGTATCATATATAAAGATAATCATGCTGCATTATAAATAAATATTTGTATTCTTTTAAGTAATCTCTTAGTCGTCGCCTTTGCATACGGCTGACATATTTTTTTTTTATTTAGACTTCGGCATATAGTAGACCGAATATATTTTTATTCCAAAGGAAAATCTTACCTACGACTATATAAGAACTTGTCAAAGACCGTTACCGTCAAAGAATTTGAAAATTTTTGAAACTGCTTTGTATCCAATCTTGTTAAAGCAGTTTAAAAAAAAAATCCTTTACAAATTTAAAACTGCAAAGCTCTTGCATACAAGAGTAATAAAGAAATTAATTTGATTGATTTTGATTTTGTTTAAAAGCAAGATCTATAATGTAAAATAATACAATTTCTAGCGCACTCTTTGATTATTTGTAAAAAAAAATCTTTCAGTGTTTCTGATATATACTTGTATATATATTATGATAAATTTTACTTATGTTAACCTATATTAACTTATACTATACACAATATATATAGCATAAGTCGTAAAAAAATAGTAGTTATAAGCATAATAGTCACATGACTATTATTAATCGTAGTAGATCGCAGGAACTGATATTACAAATATTTATTTGTATGTAGAAGTGAAGCTTCATTATTACTCGTAATTATATGACCATAACATACTACTTCTATATGTAGCCACTATAATAGCTTATCGTTTATTTCAGACACGTAGAACAACATTATCTTAGATTTTTGCGTATAAAATACTATTAATATTGTTACAATATTTTTATATATTTTTGATGGTAGGTAGATCTTATGATCTACCTACCATCAAAAATATAGTATCCCGATGTTATCATGTCACCGGCAAGGTTACCATCCCTCGGGCAAAGTTTTGCCAAGGCAATCGAGTCTTATTCCGGCACGTTTGTGCCAGAATACGACTCGGTTGGCACTGAAAAACTTCAGTGGTTGCTGTATATGGGAAATGGATTTAAAAAGCTGCTTTGCATTGGAGAACCGATTTGGCGTCGAGTTGGTGTTCAATGTGTCGAGTGCCTATTTGAGCAGGGAAGCGGGATCCGAAACAATGGCTTTTCGCTGGCAATTCGCATATAAATGGGGGCTCAATTAGTGGGTAAACCACCCATGAAAGGCTACCAAACCATCCGTAAAACTCCCAGAGTAGGTCCATGTAGGTGACCAGATGAGGATCTCTCTGTCTGTGTTCACATTGTCCCCATCAGCTTTCGAATCACATAGTGAACCTTTCTGATATTCGTATTAATTTATTGAAGAAAATAAAAGTTATATTAATAGTTAAGATATTTAATAACACGAAACTTGAAAAGCTATTTTGGAGAGTTATTAATTCTTTGAAAATATTTAGAAACCTGCCAAAACATGGTTGATAAGTTTATTTAAATTCTTATAAATATAGAATGAAAAATAAACCACCGCTCTACCAATTGAGCTACAGTAACGCTACCAGTCTCGGTGAACTTCGGTAAACTTCGGTCTTTCTTCGGTTGAAAATCAGTGTTTTTATGTCTGCAGAATACATAAACATTTAAAACATACCACAACGATGTATCTGGTTGGTATTCCTGTCCGTAGGTATATGTTTATTTTTCATTTTATGTAAGTTGTTCATTCATCATAAAAATAACTTCACAAATTTTTGAAATTTCTTGGTAAATTTTTATAAACGATGATATTGTGAAGATGACGATACTAATAAAAAAATTGTAAACCTTCGTATAATCGTAAATCGTTAACTAATTAAAATTATACAAACATGAAAAAAACTGATTTTAACACATGAAAATTCATTGAGACTATTTTTTAAGACCATTTAAAACACTAAAATAAATTTAATTGATATATTGAAACTTACATTGTTTATATACAACATAATATGTTATTATTCATATAATTGACCTGTAAAAAGATATATTTAAAAGATACACAACTATTCCATGAATATATAGTATGTACAAGTTCAAACATATCACGGTACCAATGCCCAAATGGTATTTGTACAGGCTTGTTTTCAATCACTACAGGCTTATTGTGAAAAAATCTACAAGCTTTCACCGAGGTTCAACTTATGTAATTGAAATGTTTAGTTGAATAATAGAAATGGGTATAATAAATACTTATATGTTTTCTTTCTACATATATAGAATAATAAAACCAGAACAAACTATTAAAGTAAATAAAAAAATACTCAAAATACATTCAATTACAAAATATACCAATAAATTAATAATTAAATGATAACTGTACTATACTAAATCAAAATTGTTTAATAAAAAATTCTGTGACAATAATAAACTTCTAAACACTTATCTTATTTTTACTAAAAATATGAATAAATAAGTTAGATAAAACAACATTCACTTCCGCATCTTAATTAAAACAAGTTAAAAACACGGCTCAGATGCCAGATAATTAAAATTATAAATCGACAACATTTCTTCGTCTCGTTTTTACTTTACTCTAGTTATTTTATTTTTATACTTAGTCGGGCTATAAATACTGTTACCATTAAAATAAAAAAAGACAGACGAAGCTTCTTAGCATTCCATGGATTCACCGTGCGAGTGCCGGGCCCATCGCGTTGCAAGGAGAGGAGTGCAAGCAGTGCCTGGGACTTGCGACCCAGGAGTAAGTTTAAGGGGCCCTTTTATTATGCGCAGAAACGCTCACCTTCACCCTCCACACTCCTCTCCCTACCTAACCAAATTTGGAAAGAACCTACTAATGCCGCCTTTGAAATAATTATATTTGAATTTGGAATCTGTAATTTTTGTACGGTTGTTCATTGTGTTTTCTCATTTCGGCAGCTATACATTGTACAATATTTTGTCGATATTAAAATGGAGTGGGGTGATAAAGAGAACAGGATCGCTGTGATTGCATTACACAAATTAGGTATGGAGCCAAATGAAATTTTTACAACTCCACTCCATACACTTGGTATTAATCAAATGTTTGTGTACAGGCTATTAATAGGTACACTGAGACTTTCTCTGTTTGTGACAGAGAAAAATATGGCCGTCCACGTAATGTTCGTACAAAAAGATAGTCAAAGAAGTAAGGGAAAGAATTCGAAGAAATTCTGTACCAAAGCAAAAGATTTTTATCTCGGGAAATGAAAATAGCACCTAGAACCATGTGATGTATTTTAGATGACTTAGGACTTGCAGACTATAAGAAACGCACTGGGAATTTCTTAACTGATAAATTTAAGATGATTAGGGCGGTAAAATCGAAACAAGTACTGAAGCGGTACGCAAAGGCAGGTCACAGAAAAATTTTGTTTACGTATGAGAAAAAATTTACAATAGAGCAACATTTAAACAAACAAAATGAACGTATTTATGTTCAGAGCTCTAAGGAAGCTACTCAATTCGTCGACTGAGTGCAACGTGGGCATTATCCGACTTCAGTGATGGTTTGGTGGGGTGTTAGCTATGAAGGGGTGACTGAGCACTATTTTTATGAACAGGGTATCAAAACATCGGCACAAGTGTATCAAGATACTATTCTTGAGAAGGTTGTTAAGGTCCATAATAACACCATGTTCAATAACTAAGTATGAGACTCGGCGCTGGGGCATAAAGCTCGGTCTAAGCAGTCTTGGTTGGAAGCGAATGTCTCGGACTTCATCAGAGCTAAAAACTGGCCATCGTCTAGTCCCGATCTCAATCCGCTGGATTATGATTTATGGTCTGCTTGCTCTAAATACCATGATTTGAATTTAGAGTTCCTAAAACAATCCGTACGATTGGCAGTAAATAATTTCCCCATGGAAAGAGCGTGTGCTTCTATTGATAACTGGCCTCAACGTTTAAACGACTGAATTGTAGCCGATGGACACCACCTTGAATAAGATTTCTATATTTTTTATTGTTTTATATTTGTGTATTAAACTAACACACTGTAAAAGTATTAAATGTTATTTACAATAAAACATTTATTTTTTGTTTGTTACAATATTTATGGCAAGACTAGGTATATTAAACAAAGAAACAAAACAAACAAAATCTATTTTTATGTATTTATTTATTATTATTCGCTACTTTTTTATTTTCCTTTTATTTATTTTTTCATAACTACCAATTCTTAGTACCAAGATAGTACAATATCCTAAATAGAACTTCAATATTTGTAATCAATTCAATTCATAGCTTTTAAAAAACATTTTGAGGTAATAATATTTTAAAATATTAATATAACACAATCGTAATATTCAACACACAATAACATTGGAATTAAGATTAATATTTTATATTCCATATTTTTACAGAGTATTATAAGAATTCTCTTACAGCAAAGAACCACTAATCACAGTCGTTCTATTCTTAAAAACATTTTAGTGGCACTGTTTACAAACACACTAAACTATTTAAACTCTTTACTATCACTACTACAATTATTTAGACTCTTTACTTTAACGCGTACTATTTAAACTCTTTACTATCACTACCACAATTATTTATACTCTTTACTTTAACGCGTACTATTTAAACTCTTTACTTTAACGCGTACTATTTAAACTCTTTACTTTAACGCGTACTATTTAATCTCTTTACTATCACTACTACAATTATTTATACTCTTTACTTAAACGCGTACTATTTAAACTCTTTAACGCTTAACGCTTACTATTTAAACTCTTTACTATCACTGTTACAATAGTTTATACTAGTTCAATCACACAACTTAGTATCTCAATCACACAACTTAGTATCTCAATCACACACTGCCTTCTCTTAGCTGGGAGACGATTTATATATTCTACTCTAAGTCAAATCAGTATTCAATATTTCAATGATTTACTTAGTCTATCAAACTTCTATACAAACATTTCATTAGTTTTAGTTAAACCAACAACTGACATCTTTATTTTTTTTATCAAAACCTACCCTCCAATTTTATAATAGCTAACAGTATTATTGCATGGATGAAAATAAGGTTACAAGTATATTATTAAATATATTATTTTGTGAATTTAATATTTATTTGGTCTTAAAATGAAATATGACTGTAATTAATTTTCCTGTAGCAAAATTTTTAATTTCATTAAAAATTTGTGGAACTCGGAATATAAAATAAGTGAGAAAGAAGCCAAGCATATTTCATTCAAACTCTGCGGTTATTGTGCGGCACTGAGTTCCTCACGTGGAGAAAGAACGCAGTTTTTATTTGTATATTTAGAGAAAACGTGTTAGCGAGCTTTTTAACTAAGGAAAAAATCCTGATAGTAAAAATATTTTAGTGTGAGATTTAAATCTTTATTTTAATTTCGTATTTGTAAAGAAATATCTTATGATTTTCTGCTTAAACACAAATAATTTATTCAACATAAATAGTTTATTTTATTTTGTTAGTGTTTGTTCCAAACATTCGATTTATTTTGAAAATAATTATAAAACTGAAACGTTTTGGTATAATTTACATTTCTGGTCACTTTTACTTTAAAAAAATAGCATATAAGAAAAGTTTGAACTTAGATGTCTTTTGATACCTTTTCAATCTCTCAAAATTAAGATTTAGTAGGACAATATATATATATAATTAGTTGTTGATTATTCACTTTTAAACCGCGACCCAAAAATAGGGGTGTTCTAAGTTTGACCTGTGTATCTGTGTATCTGTATGTCTGTCTGTGGCAACATAGCAGGTAAACGCGTGGACGGATTCGAATGCAGTTTTTTTTTAATCGAAAGCCGGGTTCGTCGAAGTTCAATTTGGCCGAAATAGAAGTCGTTTCCGAAATATTGAGCTTTTATTGGTGCTGGTGAAATGTTCTTATACAATATTTGTAGTAAAAACCTAAACAAATTATTTAAGTGTGTTCGTAGGTTCCTTTAGTACAACATATAAAAAAGGAAAACAGTTTAAAAAGCATAAAAAAATAATAAAAAACACCGGTACAAAAAGACTTCTAAAAAGGATAAAATATAATAATATTTTTAAAGGATAAAATATATTTATTCAGTCGCTAAAATATGGTAGTAAATAACTTTTTTCAATCTTCACTAAGTGTTCTAAATTTCAGAAATTATTTTCTCTTAATATCTTAAGCTATTGATAAACGTCAAAGCTGAACTACACATTTCATTCAAATAACTTTATAATAGTGAGACCCAATCAATACTATATTTAAAAAATATATATTAAATAGACTAGACGCGACTACAAAAAGGCATTTCGTCAGCTTAATATTGTTCATGTAGCAAGATTCTACAATAAAATTAACGCTTTTTTTTGTATTGACTAAGCTGTTAGCCAAGTGGCTATTACAGCGTCAAATTTAACGCTAATTAAAATATGTTTTTAAAACAAAAAAAAATATTTACAATCATCACAAAACATTGCATGAAAATGTTACCGCTGTATATAAAATAAAAAAATATGTAAATATCTGACATCAATCGTTTTCCTATTTATTTTGTGGTCACTTAAATAATCTATAGCTCTTATCGTAGCGAAGATATTTGCTCAGCTAAATAGGGTTAAATCTTGTATGGACGGAGAGTAGGTACCTACGTACATTTACCACTTAAATCTCACCACGCTTGTATTATCCACGTACTAAAAAATCCGACAATTAATTGTAGATATAATTATGTATAAATAAATATTTTCGTTCTGGTAATGTAATTTGTCGTCGTTTGTTTTTACCGCTCCGTTGGTCGAGTGGTTATAGACGCCCGCCCGCAGACGCCTAACGTATAGCAAAGCAATGGGGCTCGGATTCGATTTCCGACAGGGACATGCATGTATCAATGAAGAAATTATATCAAACCTATACAAATAGTTTTCATTTACTTTGCGATAAATAAATAAGCATTTCTCTTATCGTTATTTACAATTATTTTTCTAAAATATACAAGTACCCTTTACAACATTTACAAAATCTTTACACTTAAAATAAGTGTAAGTACACCTTAAAATTGCAGTTCTTCGAGAAAATAATTATCAATCTTCAAACGAACTCTATCTCTAAAATAAATAAAATTAACAAATGAACACACCAATACATTTCATGATACAACCATTTTTTATACAACCACAGCACGGTAATGACCGTATAATTACAACAGTACAAAATTAATCTTTTATCAAAGCCTACGTATTGTTTTTTTCTGGCTTCCCAAGAAAAAACAATAAATACATAGCATTGTAACTTCTACACATATCATAACATATTGTTGTTAAGAGTTTTTCATGTAATAACCAAAAGGCCTTGGATAAATACTTTCCTAAACAAACAAAAGATTTTCAGAAATATTGTATTCCAACCAATGGTTTAATATTTAATAAGATGTACTGTATACCTAGTTCATTTTATTAACTGTACATTGACTAACAAAAAAATATAGCAACAACGTCGTCTGTCTACAGTAGGTTACATTAAGTATGTAAATGGTTATTTTTGACGTCAGGTAAATTTGGTATTATATAATAATGTTTGCTATTTATATCATAAAATTCTCGGTTTCATAATTATGTTTGTCCCCCCGCTTTACTCCCAAAAAGTGCTTTACGTTCCTACTGGAAGATGTGAATTATGTGTGTGGCCTCAAGCCTCCGAAGATAAAAAATTACGGGCAAACAGAGATTGGCAGAATCTATATTTACTTACTATGTGAGGTAATTTTGTCTTAGTAAGTTTGTCATATCTAGTAGAAAACAGAAATGTTTGCAGTTTGTTATATCAGTAGTATTTACAGCTAAGTGTCAACATTATATGTAATATTAAATCATACTATTTCCCCATGTAGCTTAGAATGGCTAACTTAAATTGAATAACTAAATTATGAAAATTAGTTGAATAGATTTATTATAAAATAAACTTTATATACAATGTTAAAATCGATGAATAAAATTGTGTGTCCGGTGTGTTCCCTGAGGTTAACACTCATACACTTCTATGCAAACAAATTTTTATTAATAAAATTTAATTAGATGAATTATTATATAACATTAATCCATTGTTTTATTTCCCGAGGAGTCACTGGCAAAGAACAAGTGAAGTCATATACACAGTCCTCTTGATTGTCAGTACAAGACGATGGAAGCCAAAAACATGTTCTTTGAATGTGAATGTAGTGTTGATTAATTCAATCAGCCCATCAAATAAACATCAATGAATGATTATAAGCATCAACGTTTTAAAAGTGTTAAAAAAACTCTTATTACAAAATAAATAAACTTAAATTATAAATTGGAAAGATATGTAAATAATACAATTTTGTTTCAAGGCAAACCTTATACTTAACGAAACGGTGTTAACTGAAAATATCGATCAAAAAAGATAATTAATTTATTAATTTATAAATGATACACCGATCCTCTATAAGAACGAACAAGTGTTTTGATTTCATATCGATATATTATTAAATATAACAATTAAGCAACATAGACCACATTTATATTTCTGAAACGAATGACATATACTCTCAAGTAATATCTAGCAGAATTTCTTTCATATAATATTATATAAATTAATTGAAATGCTTAAAATTAACTACAAAAGAGTGTTTATATAGATTTGAAGGACTTAAAATAATTACGTTAGTATTACACAGTAATTATGTTTCGTGAATAAGCCGTAAACAGGTCTTAATCAACCTAATGTATTTAGATTTCAAGAACAATATATATAATAAAAATAAAATTTCTGGCTAAAAAAATGAATGATTACAGAAAGAATTTCTATGTAACACTATACAATTCCTAGCAATTCCTTAGAACGAATAGGTTCTGAGTGTTCATTCTATTTTTATAGCCTTTATAGAAATTATAGAATGAAAGAAAATAATGTTGGCTGTTTCATTTTATAAGGTCTTTTTATTTGGCATATTCTTTGTTTTATAAAATATTATTATAGTTACCTCTGTGAGTTCTTTTAGAAATATATTCTTTTGGAAAGAGACAGCAGGGACAGTTTAAATTTTTATATCAAGTTTGAGCCATTATTTATTTCGTAAGTTTTTTTTTTAACTTTTTTTTGAACCTATTGTTATTTATTAATAATGCTAAAAACAATATCTATGGTAGTAATTTCTTCAATAAATTAAAAAAAATCACAAATATTCCTGTAGCTACACTCCCAACCTAGTTATCGTTTTTAATTTTTTTTTGCTTTATTTGGAAATATATTATTTGATGTAATAAGAATCATAAATATTTTATTGATGTGAAAATATCTAAAAATTTCGTAGTAAGGTCGTTTTCCATTAAGAAGTTGCTTCCGCGATTTGTTCTCACATCACATTATGATAAGTTAATTCAAAACAACAAATGACAAATTAACTAGTGATATAAAAAAGTATTCATAACATTAATGAAGGGCTCTTTTCATTCTTTGGTTTTCCATGATCGTTAGAACCGTGCTACTAAAGCTACTAGAATCCTATTTGCTAACACATCAATAGTGCAACGCTTTCCTAATTGAAACGACAACTTCAGATCCTAGTTTTAGGTATACAAAACTAAACTAAAACTAAATAAAAGGGATTTATGGAAATAAACATCAATATCGTACTTCCATATTTCGTAGTATGATTTACATCTCAAAGGACACATGTAGCTTAACTCAAACTTTTATTTGTGTTGTATAACTGAGTATACAAGTTTCTTTATTAATTTTAGTACACCATTAGTACAACATTTTTGTTTATTAATTTTAGTATCCCTATTATAATAATGATCATTTGTCTTTAACCGATTTTGTAAATTTATACCTATATATATATAAATCCATTTCATTTTTATGGTTATATAAGCTATATAAGCTATATTAGCAATATACAAATTTATTTATTTTTATAAGAATTGAAGATCTGTGCAGGACAAAGTATTAAATCAATAACGCGTGCTGAAAGGGAAACATACTGTGGTATCAAACATGTCTTCTCATATTTCCTCTATAGCAAAGCAAATACTAGTTTAATCAGAATTTGTTTGCAGCAACGCTTCAAGTGACTCAAAAGGATTGTTATTTTCGGCAGGCGATATTTTAAAACTTACAGCTGATACCTGGGGACTTACTTTAGATATTTTATTTTATCTGTATGAGACTTTCAGTTCTTTTTACTTTAACTGTAAACCAAATCGAATAGTCAATGGTAAATGGATACGAATAGTAAATAATACCTGAGAAAATACGGTAAATGAGTTGAATGGTTTATTTTATTATATTATTAATTGTATTAATTGTTACACCATAATTGTATTATAAGTATTAAGAATTTACGATAGCTATTTCAACGGAATGAACGAAACTAAGAAGGATTTTTTTAGCCTAATATTGTTCCAATTAACACAATATGCAAATTGAGAAAACATTTCTAATTATATAATTTATTGAAATATTTTTTGATTAATAATATTGCTAGTCCGTTATTATATGTATATTAGGTACATTTTAAACAATTCATGTAAACCAGGACTTCACTATTAGTTTAATAAACGACTAATCACTCATTACTCTATCAAAAACAAAAAAATAATAGTAATACTTTACAAAAAAAAAACAAATAGCAATAAATAGACTAATATCGACTAAGATTGTCGAAACAAGACACATACTCAAATACTGCAACGAAAAAGTTTGTGGAAAGCCACAAAACCCTTAGTAAACTTATATACTTTTTAAATGATACGTCTAGGTCGCCTACTAATTTATATTGAAAATTCGAAATATTTTACTAAAAAACTACTCGGAAAGTGCGAGCAAAATAAAATTATTAACTATTTATATATCGACGCGAAGGCTTTATAAAACAAAATCATCATCGTCGAAAGAGGAACATTGGATTATAATTTATTACATTAACTAGTTATTGCTTGTAACATAATCAATTTATAGTGAGAAGTGATCAAAATACATTGTTAAAATAACAATTATAATGTTACTAGACTTGTTTATGTCAGTCGTCATTTTGGTATAAGTAAGGGCGGTCGACAGTCCGAGAGTTACCCGACAGACGATAACAGGCGGAGGTTACGCCGTCTTCAGAGGGAGTTGAGACAAGCTCTCGCTTACTTTAGAGAACGCGAATGGGACAGGTGGCTTGAGGGACTCGCCCCGACGCACCAGGCTTTCTGGTCGTTGGAGCGGGCCCTTGTACGCAATACTATCTCAGTAATACGAGACTACCTTTTTAATTGTTCCTTCTTCTACAAAGTAGAGGGGACACTGTCATCCCCCGCCCTTTCAGGGTGGGTGTCCCCCAGGGCTCCGTTCTCTCGCCCAGCTTATACACACTCTATACGTGCGATACTCCTAATCTCGCACCGGGTATTAAATTAGCCTTATTCGCGGACGACACCGCAGTGTTTACCTCCGGTAGGGACCCTCGTGACGTCGCCGCTCGCCTCCAATCCGCGGCCAACACCCTAGGTGATTGGTTTAGGAAATGGAGGATCGATTTAAACCCACAGAAGAGTAAGGGTCTGTCGGGTAAGGGTCGACACGGGGGAGCTAAGGAGAGTTAGAATCTTTGTCCGACCAATTGACTGGCAAAAAGAAGCCAAAGACTTAGGAGTAACGCTCGATAGTAAATTATCTTTCGGCAAACATATTAGAACAGTTAGGAACAGAGCGACCTTCTTTCTAGGCCGACTCTATCCCCTCGTGTGCAAGCGGAGTAAACTGTTCCTTAGAAATAAGGTCACACTTTACAAAGTTTGTATACGCACCGTCATGTCCTATGCGAGTGTCGCCTTTGTTCACGCCGATCTGAAACCCCTTCAGGTGATTCAGAATAGATTTATGCGCACTGCCACGGGCGCGCCGTGGTATATGCGCAATGCAGACCTCCATAAAGACCTAGGTTTACCTACAATAGCGCAATATTTCAAGGAGCTCTCTCAGAACTTCTTCGATAGGGCCGAGGTACATCCGAACCCACTGGTGGTTGAAGCGACCACCTACCAGCCTAGAGTCACTCTGTTAGCTTTTAAAAGAAGACCCAAGTCGATTCTTATTGACTCAGATGACAAAATAACGACTGACAACAGACGATTAGCTTACACTGTATCACACACATACACACACCGCCTTCGCCGGCGAAGGTGAGGCCCTAAACGCACGCTGCCTCGGCTTTCTGCCATCGGGGGGTGTTAGTGTACCCTTCTATCCCATCCTATAAATACGCTGTCTTAAGCCGAGGACGGCCTCTTATAGGCACCTTTAAGGCAGACGTGTCCCCCAGGCCCCTCAGGCCCGGGTTTTTCAAGGGCGGGTCTCAGTATTCGCCCACACCCCCGGTAAAGCTGTAATAGCCACTTGGCTAACAGCATAGTCATTACAAAAAAAAAAAAAAAAGTCCGACAGTTTTCTTGCTCAAGTCGGACTGTGCGGATCTCTATAAGGATACTGTTATACTGTCCGTTGAATAAACGAAGCTATAATTATTTGTGCAGTTTTATTTCTAAAACGTCAATATGAACCACCATCACGACGACTACAATACAGTGACGGCAGCAATGCTGACGTCACACCTTTTAAAAACACTTTTAATCAGCCCAGTAAAATAAATATATGAATGATTATAAGGATCAACGTTTTTAAATGAGTTAAAAATAATAAACCTATTACAAAAAATATCACTGATAGTTGATTTTGAAATGAAACTCGGCATTCCTTCCAATAAAAAAAAACTCGAAAAGCCACTACGTTGAATTCTCAAATCGAAAAATATGTAATTAAAGTTTCACAAGTTGATTCTTATTTCCAGTTCGAGATATTATATATTGGAACGTTGTTTCTTATCGTGCGTTGTGAAAGGGGGCCAGACGGTAAAAATTCTTACCAAAAGTTGGCGCGACATGTTTTGCTATCTCTCTCTCTCTTTTATATATTTCTCGTATTATATTAAATTGCTTAGTAGTTCTTTATTATTTATTTGATATTGGAGATTGTTCTTTTAGAATCTATTTGCAAATAAGACAGTTTAAATGAAAATAATAATACAAATTTTTGATCAAATATACTCGTAATGTTTAGTGACAACGCCATCTATTTAAACCTTAAGGAAACATAACCACATCTCTTATATAAATATATCAGTACAAAGTGAAACCGCTAGGTGGAAAGAATAACTCATGGCTTTAATGATTACCACCTTTACATATACCCCACCAGCTTTCGAACCACATGGTGTTAGGCGAGTATGGAAATACAAGTCAGCAGATTGGGATGAGATGCGGCACTTTTTTGCGTCTTATCCTTGGCGGCAGGTCTGCTTCTCTTCTTTGGAACCGTCGAGTTGCGCGGATACTATAACCGATGTGGTGCATCATGGAGTATTTTATTCCTTTTGCTGACGTACCCATCGGTGGCAAAGCTCGCCCATGGTTTAATGCCGAATGTCGTCATGCACATGACCGAAAACATTCGGCATACCTCATTTGGGCTGATGCTCGAAGCCGCAAAACTCCGGATGTAACTACAAAGAAGAGAGTCTTTAACCAAGCTGCCTAGTCCTATAAAAAGGCATTGCGGAAGGCTCGTCTTGATCGGATCGTTAAGAATGGCGAAAAGCTCTCTGTCAGACCAACTGGCAGTCGAGCTTTCTGGTCTCTTGCCTAAGCGATCGAGTCGAACTTCTGCCAACCCTCACTGCCTGCTCTGCTGAAGACAGATGGATCCCTGGCCCACACAGCAACAGAGAAAGCGAATGTATTTGCTTCTCTGTTTGCTGAGAATTCGCATCTAGACACAGGCAATGCTTCTCCAGAACATCTTCCTCACTGCGGTATTTCGATGCCTGAAATCCGCATCACTAACAAAGAGGTATGGAGAACATTGTGTCGTTTAGATGTGAATAAAGCCAGTGGTCCTGATGGTATACCAGCCATTCTACTCAAGACATGCGCAGCTGAGTTGTCTCCTGTAATGACACGTCTGTATCGCCTCTCTTTCAAGACTGGAAAAGTGCCGGAAATCCTGGAAGCTTGCCAACGTGCAACCCGTGCCCAAAAAAGGCAGCCGTGCCGATCCTGCCAATTATAGGCCCATTTCAATCACCTCCATACTCTGCAAGATTATGGAGCATGTATTGAACTCGCGGCTTCTAGCGTACGTAGAAGGTAACGATCTCCTCAGTGACCGACAATACGGATTTCGCCGAAATAGGTCCACTGGGGACCTTCTAGCGTACGCAACACACATTTTAGGCGAAGCCATCGAGAGGAACGGAGAAGCGGTCGCCGTCTCTCTGGACGTCTCGAAGGCTTTTGACAGGATCTGGCATGTGAGCCTTTTAAGCAAGCTTTCAGCGTACGGTATATCTCCTGGTCTGATTGGCTGGATAACGGACTTTTTGAGCCAGAGATCTCTCCGTGTTGTTGTCGACGGGTGTTCTTCGGAACCCTTTACAATAAATGCCGGAGTACCTCAGAGGTCCGTTCTTTCTGCAACTCTTTTTCTGCTGCACATTAACCTTTGACTGGTGACATGGTTTTTGTGTAACGTAACTAGTGACGCGCGGCCTGAGAAGCCGCTGCTGTTAAATGGTATATAGCATCGAAAGTATTTATGCTAGCTAACCTCAGTTTTAAAAAACAGTTGATTAATATATAAAAGGATAAAATAAAAGCATCCAATAGACTCTGAATGTAATTTTTAATTATTAGCATGCTATTATAATGTAAGTAGGAACAAAAATTCAAAATCTAAAGATGAGATCAATAATCACACAAAAAAAAATTAAATCAAGATAATTATAACAAAAATACTTTTTTTCCTTATAGTACGATACTCTTATCAACAAAAAAAATATTCTTTTAATCATAGGTATCATTTAAAAAAACTGGCATTGGTCAAAGTTTGGTTATTTTTATTGACAGTCGGGGCATAATTGTTTGGCACATTGCAAGCACACATGTTTTATACATGTATTACATTGGTAATTTGATTTGCGATTTAATTTAGGAGGACAACTGGCACAGGTTTTCCGTGTTTTCGGCCTATCCTCTAAGTTTTGTGGTTCAGGTGGCAAATCAGAACCCAAAATACGTGCCAAGTTGACGCGTATATCGCGTGGAATGTGAGTATTATAAACTTTGCGCTGCATGTGTGATAATACCGCGGTTCTAGCCAAAATTTTAATGAATTGTCCTCGATGAATAGCTTTAACACCATCAGCTTGATATAAAACATGTGCATTCACCGTACTTATGTCCAACATTCGATAAAATATCACCATGGGCCACCTTCGAGTTCGGCGACTGCAGGTGTAGATGGAGCTTTTTTATCTATCTCGTCAACCCCTCCTTTTGTTGAATTGTAATAGGCGATAATTTCAGGTTGTTTGTTTCTGATTCCTGAATTCCGGGATAAAATTTTCGGGAACATTTTCTGCTTCCGACCCACTTGTGTCTTCCCGTGCCAGATACGCTTCAATTTGAGTATTTGACAGTACATTTCCAACTCCTGACTTCTTACGCTTCTTTTTTGGGGGTGCAGAATTACTAATTTCTAGTTATTACCGTAAAAACAAGAAAAAACAATATAGCAAAATTACGTTAAAAAGTTACGTCAGTGGTGACGTACGGTCTGAGAGACCGCTGCCGAATTTTATGTTGCTGTAATTTACGAATATAGGACAATACGACACAACTGTCACTAACTGCGGCGTGGACGCAAATAAACTTACAGCTACTTAGACGTTGAAACAAAGGAAGTACGGGGAAGGGGGTGAAATGACGTTTCACTGACATCGCTCGGCCTGTGAGACCACTTGTCACCAGTTAAAGGTTAACGATCTGCTGAAGCCCGGTATCTATGGGTATGCAGACGACAGCACAGTTGTAGAAAGATATCTGCCAAGTTCTCGGGCTAGTAGAGATGAAGTACAATCTGAAAGAGAAGCCATGGTGCAACGTTTGAATGACAAACTTCAGGCAGTCTCCGCATGGGGCAATGCCAATCTTGTCAAATTCAACCACCAAAACGCAGACGTGTTTGTTCACCGCCAAAAGGAGCCCCTTCACCTTGGCTCCTACTTTTCAGAATGTATCCTTGGAATACAGTGACTGGCTTCAGTTGCTAGGCTTAGAGATCTCCTCGAACCTCAACTTTGGTCGGTACATTGAGTCCAGAGCAAGAGCAGCAGCAGCAAAGCTTGCCGTTCTTGCGAAGGTTCGGCAGTACTTTACACCGGGACAGCTTCTTGTATTATACAAAGCACAGATCCGGTCGTATGTAGAGTACTGTGGCCACATATTTGCTGGTGCCGCAAAGACTCATCTTGCGGTTCTGGACTCAATTGAGAGGCGAGCAAAGAGGCTTATTGGCGACCCTAAATTGGTTGACGCCAAACTCCACAGCCTTGAACACAGGCGTAGAATTGCTAGACGCACGGCGGGTATCCATCCCTACGTTGTGGACACTCCACCTGTCCGAACGGAGCGCTATGCTTCATCTTTTTTAGTGAGTACAGCGAAGGACGTGAACAATCTGCCTGCGTCGGTATTTCCGGTAAAATATAATGTGGGTGTCTTCAAGAGGAGAGTGAATAGGCTGCTAGGTTAATGCGCTTTCCACCTAAGACTACATTTCACTTACCATCAGGTGGAATGTAGTTAAGCATTAACCTAGTTTTGTATAAAAAATAAAAAAAAATACCTTTTAATTTAGTTATACATTTTATTTACATTTTTTATAAATTATCGGCGAAATATCATACAAAAATAGTATATAAATATTATTCATTAGCATAATAGCTTATATTAATAATTTAATATTTTTTTATTACAATAGGAGACGAAGCTTCTTAGCAATCCATGGATTCACCGTGCGGGTGCCGGGCCCATCGCGTTGCAAGGAGAGGAGTGCAAGCAGTGCCTGGGACTTGCGACCCAGGAGTAGGTTTAAGGGGCCCCTTTATTATGCGCAAAAACGCTCACCTTCACCCTCCACACTCCTCTCCCTACCTAACCAAATTTGGAAAGAACCTACTAATGCCGCCTTTGAAGTACGTTCTAGAAATGAACCGATGCTTGTTCTAGAAAGGCCAAGATCTTTAAGTAGGCTATAGAGAGATTTTGCTGTTATACCTCTCGCTCCCACTTCTACCGCGTACAAAATAACTCTAAATTTATTCCTGATCAGTTCGTTGGTTACTTCGTAATACTTATTGAGCTTGGATGTGTGATCCCTTGGGATGTTTGTTTCCCAAGGAACAGTAAGCTCCACAAGTATCACGCGCCTCAGATGTTTCGAATACAGGAATAAGTCCGGTCTGGATGACGAAACACCAACATCCCCAGGGATTTTGTAATGCCTTTCATACGTGTCCATCATGAGAATCCAATCAGGAGCCGCGCCTAATATTGAATAAGGCTTCGCTTTTGATTTTTTGGAGGAGCCTTCTTTTACGAATTCTATAGATCGTTCGGTGGTTGTTATACCCTTCCGCGCTCTTGCTACTGAAAGACTAACCGCTTCCCGTATAATTTCTAATACCTTGTCGTGGCGACGCGAGTATTGACCTTTATCTAGAAGTACCCTACACCCTACCAATAGGTGTTTCGCGGTTCCTATTGCCTCCCCACAGATGTTGCAAGACTTTTCGGTGGCTTTGCCCCATCTTACTAAATTACTTTGATCTGGGAGAGTCATTTGGAATGCATTAAGATAGAATTTTAATAATGCTGGGGACCAATCATAAATTAAGGTGCGCCACTTCAAAGCTAGTGGAATACAAAAATCTCCTATGGTCACCCATTCGTTTTGAATTTCTAGGCTCATCGCGTGGAGTCGGTAATTATCGTTTTCGTCTTGTCGAATAAAAGATTTTGTTATGTCTATGTCTTGAACTTTCCTACTTGATCCTAGCCCTACTTTATTTGTTTGAGCACCTATCATAAACTTTTTATGGAATTGAAGTCGTGACTCGAGCTCTGAGGCAACTTTGTCTTTTGGGAGAGAAGTTACAGTATCATCTTTAGATTTTCCGATGATATGTCTTTTGGTAACTCTTAGATGTTTGTAGAGCTCCGATGGTTTCTTTAATTTTAATCCAAAGTTGTTACGGTCTCTAAATAAGGTTGAAGAGTCCGCTGAGTGCGCTAACCCGAGCCATAACTTCAATGTCTTTATGACGCTTGCATCTAACTTTGACAAAAGGGTTTTATTTATATCATACACGAGGAAAGGCCAATTTAGACGTGATGTTAAATAATTATCGTAAATCCAAGCTTTTTTGACGTTACTTATTGGTTGGTTGTCTACCTTTTTGAGATCGTTTAAAAAGCTATCGACTATTACATCCAACGATGGAGTACGGCCTTGGTAATCGATTTTTTTACCTAAAAATTTAAACGGAGCTGCTTCCGTAACCGTACTAACGCACTGACCGCCTATTATAAGACCCGGATCGTAAGAGGTATATTTGGTATTCCGTCTACCCAGACACAGACTAAAACATTTACTTGGTTTTGTCCTCAATCCACCCGTCCACGTACAGAAATCCTCAACTACATTTAAAAGTACCTGACATTGTTTCGGATTACGTGTCAGTATCGCGAGATCATCTGCAAAAGCTAGTTTGGATTCCGTGTATTTGTTGTTGAACTTAAACCGATAGCCCCACTTTTTTTCATTTCTAATTAATTTGTCTATTAAAATATTAATAACTATATTAAATATAATAGGAGAAATACAACAGCCCTGAAATAAACCAACGTTATAATTAAGTGGTTTTGAATGGTTTTCATTAAAAATTATAGAGAATTTTAATTTTGAATAATATGATGCAATAATGTCGCGAACTACCGTAGGAAAGTTATACCATTTAAGCGCGAACATCATTAGTTCATGTCGTACCGACCCAAAGGCGTTTTCTAAGTCTATCCAACAAACCGTAATTTGTCTCTCGCTAGTTCTAGCATCTTTAAGGCTTTCCGATATTAACGTATTATGTTCCAGGCATCCAGAAATTCCGGGCAAAAACCCTTTCTGGTGATTAGGCCTGAAATATCTATTGTTAATCATGAAAATAATAATAAATAAATATTCAAGTTTTTTTTTGACGTAAATTATCATTTCCCTCTGTATATCGTAGAAAAAAATATAAATAGGCTTGAAAAGATTCTAGTTTTTTTTCACACTGAAAATTAAAACATTGAGTAAATTTGAGTCGTTCTAACACCGTCATTTTGCGGGCGCCCTGCGTGACGTCAAATGACACGTCCAGTCAATTTTTACTATGAACTTTTTATTTACTTCATACATATTTTAAGTTTTAAGTGCTTTACAAGTCATGGAAGAAGATAAAAACTATCTTACAAGTGTTGTTTAGTACCTGAGTGCAAAAACAGTATTAGAAAAACACCCGACAAAGTGTTTTTTATATTCCAAGAGATGCGAAAATACAAAAACAATGGTTTATGGTAATTAAAAGGGATAATATATGTCTTAAATTGTGTTTATATTGTTGTGAAGATCAATTTAACGTAAGTATACTTTATTTATAATAAGTTTAATTTAATAGTTTAAAATTAAAATATTGAATACAATATGTATAACGATACAACAAGAAGAAAAATGTCATGTAAGTTTGAAGAAAGGAGTTGTTCCTCATATATTTTTGTTGCAAAAACACCAGCTGAGAGAATGAGAATGTGCATAGTCTTTTTCAAAAAGCAAAGATTGACATCGGTTAATGAAACCTTTTCAGAGTTAGCTATCAAAAATATTGTTAAAAAAATTGGTGACGTTTACAAAGAAGTGATATACTAAGTAAGTCCTAGTACTGCCCATACAAATGTCTGTGATATTAATCAGCCAAGACAATATTAAATGTGATCACAAGGCAGAGCCTTGCTTTTCGCATATTAAAGATAAATTACTAAGTGACTAAGCTGTGCAAGTTAATATTAAACCGAAGTACAGAAGTAAAGGTGTCAATGTAAATAAACCTGCTGAAAAACAAAATGTAGCATTGTTACCATTTCCTCATTCAACACACAATAACTTTACTTTAACAGAAAAACTAACTGTTTTACATTATGTTTTAAAAAGAAAATTGTTTACTGAAAACACAGCTGATAATACTTCTATAGCATCTTATATCTTTTATATTTGCTGATTATCAACAATGTTATTTATCTGAGTCAAGTGAAGTAGAAAATAATTACCTAAACAATCGTATCATTTAATAAAACCTTTAAGCACGAAAATAAAGGTTTAAATTATTTATTTTTTTCAGTAACACTGATACCACAGTATAAACTTCGACGCCGATAAGTTGAATGGCGTGTCAAATGACGTCACATTTCCTTTCGACCAATGGTGGCGCGTTTTGGAAGTTTGAATTTCGCTCCCTTAATTTACACTTTTCACAAATTATTTTATGGCCTCAAAAGATTAGTAAATTAAAAAAAATATTTTTATTATAATGAGATGATAATAAGTATCCGAAAAAAAAAGTATTTGAGACCATTTTAAATTTTATGCATATTCCCTATTCCTTCAATAATTAATCGAAAGTAACTTCCTTCCATCCGGGTGTCCCTTGACACCTCTTAGTTATTTCATTAGTATTTTTTTTACTATAATAATGAAATAAAAAATAATACTAAAAACAATATCTATGATACTACTTTAATTTATTACTACATTTAACAATCGAGAAAGTATTTCGTCCAATTGTAAAATAAAAATTAAAAATGTCAAGAAAATTAAATAATATGTAAGTAAAAGAGATATCTTTTTATTTAATTATTGGTAATCGAAACTTTGAAACTGACTTCACTATTGGAAAGCTGCATTTTCCCTAATTAAGTTTCATTATTTTGTACAAAAATGATTTTCATTTTATATATTTTTTAATAATAAATAAATAGAAATATCCCTGGGAATGTTGGTGTTTCGTCATCCAGACCGGACTTATTCTATTCTAAGCATCTGAGGCACGTGATACTTGTGGAGCTTACTGTTCCCTGGGAAGCAAACATCCCCAGGGATCACACATTCAAGCTTAATAAGTATTGCGAACTGACCAACAAACTGTCCAGAAATAAATTTATAGTTAGTTTGTACACGGTAGAAGTGGGGGCGAGAGGTATAACAGCAAAATTTCTCTTTAACTTACTTAAAGACCTTGGCCTTTCTAGAACAAGCACCGGTTCATTTCTATAACGTATTTCAAAGGCGGCATTAGTAGATTCTTTCCAAATTTGGTTAGGTAGGAAGTGGAGTGTGGAGGGTGAAGACGAGCGTTTTCGCGCATAATAAAGGGGTCACTTAAAGCTACTCCTGGGTCGCAAGCCCCAGACACTGCTTGCACTCCTCTTCTTGTAACGCGATAGGCCCGGCACCCGCACGGTGAATCCATGGAATGCTAAGAAACTTCATCTCATTATTATTATTTATTTAATAAGTTTTTTTTTATATTTTAGAAAAACGATAAAGATAAAGTCAAAGTCAAAGTCAAAGTCAAAAATTCTTCATTCCATGAAAATGTTTTACATTTATTTGGACACAAAAGCTGTCACGTGTCCAAAATAAAAGATATTTATGTTTTGGCTGGGTACTTAAAAGGTTAAAAATTGTCCAGACAGACATGTATTATCTTTGCAGGGAAATGAAAAAACAGAACCATTAGGATTTTATTGTGTCCGCCTGATTTTCAAAAATGCTTTTTAATTTCGTTTAGATCTAACAGTAAGGGATGTGTGGTAATATTGTTTGTTATTTTAAGACATATTATATATATCAAACTATTCACTCGTTTCAAATGTATCCAAAATTTCGACACAGTCTTACTTGTTACTAGTAACTTGTTAAGCTGGAAAACATCTCATGTATTTGTTCTCTAATAATGTAACCGCGCTTGACATGCAAAACTATTTTAAATTATTTTAAATAATTATGTTGTATTTGCGCTTTCAAATAATGGAATACATTTATTCAATTCCCTGTCCACAAATGTTCAAAGTTAACATACTTATATATATATATATATATTTTTAAAAAGCACATATTTCCAAATTCAAAAAAAAACAAATTATGTTTCTATACTTTTCCTATCCGATTAAGGTATTTTAAATACTTTAAAAAGTATGGTACCTTCTAAACGCTTTAACTTTTTTTAAACCGGAAAATGGTAATTACGGTACACCGCTACACCTAGTACAGTAAATCCTATTTATCGACAGTGAAATCATGATTGTAAGTAGTTTTACATATTTATCAAGTACAATTAGTTAATTGTCCTAGATATTAAGGCTATTTCTGTGAGGATACAATATTTAACAAACCCTTGTTATGATTATGAAAGAAGTCATTATGAATGATGATAATAATGATGTTCTTCATTAACATACTATTACAGTCCAATTCAGTCATATTTATTATTACTTAAAAATAAACATTTAAAGAGTGAGAATATAGAATACTTGTACGACAAAAATCTTAAAATTTATGAGTGATAGGATGTTTGTTACAAATAGATTACTTTTCCTGACAAGAAAAATAAATATGTCGTTATTTCGTGAACCAGGTTACTTTTTAAAGATGGGATGATACGATAGAGAGGGTAAAAGATCCAAAAGGACGAAGGGTCACATGATATAATAAAACGAGTTTGCATATTCTATTTGAATAAAGAAAATGTTGTATTGTACCGCTTTGTTTTGATTTGCAACAATAATATTCAAGAGTAAAAACCAATATACGAGTACGTATTATTAGAAATAATGTTATGTTAAATTGTCAAAGTATTTACGAAAAGTGTTCTGTTCTTAATATAAAAAATAACAAAATTTTAAATTGACAATTCTGCATTTAAAAAATCTTTTTGAGTCTATAGTACCCACATATCGTTATTATTGTGGCCAGTAGATTTATACTGACATTAAGTTATAAATATTTAATAACAAATATCCTATTATATTTTATTTTATATAAATTTATTTGAAAATATATAGCCATTTCTAAGATCACAAGACTTTCAACAACAAATGTTATCAATATTTTAAGAAATTAAATTTTCGAAAGGAATTCGTTTGATCACAATAATATTTTTAAGACTGAGGCTTATAACTTTGCCGCAATTCAGTTAAGACAATGGTTTTTATTATAAGGTTCAATGTTCTAAAATGGAGTTTGACTTTAGGCATAAGTCAGGGTTGGTGGAGGGATTTTATAAAGTTTATCTAAGTAAATATGTCATATATATTTCACATTTTTGTAAACATCGTTATTGTTCTGATAACACTATAAACGCATAATGTAATATATATGCAAATTTAATGAAACAGCTTTTGGCATAGAGTCAACCACATCATATCTCTCCAACCATGTATTTGTGTTTGGTTCAAATATATGAAAATAAACAGCAAACAGTTAATATGGGAAATTTGTATTTAATTTTTGTGAAAAAAGTTTTGATAAATATAAATTCACTTTATACCAATGCATATAGATACAAATTGATACAGATTTATGAAATCATTATATCTTTGTTCGGGTTTATATTATTTATAACCAAAATATTATCATCCTATTACAAAAACATACTTTTCTTTATTTATATAAAAAAAAGCCTTTTTTGATTTTTGGAAAAAAAAAACTACATCAAGTCAACACTAACAACATAGTATCTAAGTAAATTGAAGAATGCTTGAACTAGTACAAAATGTTTGTATTGTTTATAAATAATTAAATGATCTTGGAATGACATCTGTAAATTGTATTTAATTGACCACTAACCTTATAAGTAATAATATAATAATAATAATATATCAGGACAAATTACACACATTGATCTAACCCCTAAGCAAGCAAATTATTTGCTTGTGTTAAGGATGTTAGACAACAATAAAAATACATAGAAGTACACATATAAATACTGAGAATATATTTATTAAACGACCAAACCCAGAAACACAGACCTCTATGCTCATCACATAAATGCCTGTCTCTGCCGGGAATCGAACCCGAGCCCCATTGCGCAGTGTCACGTTAAGCGTCTGCGCTAACCACTCGACCAACGGGGCGGTTATTATACGTTATTAAAAAAATATATTTTTGTAAAAATTCTAAGACTGACAATATGGTTACAAATATTGAAGATGAGGTTTGCATTGCCTCTGAAAAAATATATTTATGTATTTCTTTATAATACCTAAACAAACCTTCTTTTACATATATGACATTCAATTATAAAATGCTATCTGTTTATTTAGAAGAAATTTAAATTAAACATTACTTTTAAAGAAGATAAAACATTGTTGATATATGAACTATGATAATATTAAGAAATCTGGGTTAGGTTCTTTTAAAAGTTCAAATGAGTTCGTGATTCCAACGATCAGCTGCCCAGATGTGCTAAGTCTCAGACTTTCTTACTGCTTTTTTTTCATGTTCTTATTTTCAGTATTTTCTATTTTTTTATTCCATGTGAGGAACATGCGAGTATGTTTATGGTATATTTTTTTATATTTAAGAAAAAGGTATTTTGATATTTTTGTTTTATATCAATCAGAATGCTTTTGGACACGATTGATGTGAGATTAGATGAAGTTGGTTAAAACTAATAAGTTGCAATATTCATTTTATTTTCTATACGATTCGTATTGAATATTAATGCTTAAACTATCATATTATTATATTAGTAAAGCCTATAATATTAATTATATTCACTCTTCTCACATGATTTCATCCCAAATAATTGGAAATTGCGCCTTTAGCCAGGAACATAAATTACAGATTTCTAAGCCCTCGGGCTATTTAGAGGAACTGACCTAATAACCATAATATGTTCCTAAAAAAAATGTTTCATTCACATTTTAATAAATGATTTTACTATTTATCTAGAACAAATATTATTAGTGAATTATCTATTTCTACACATATATTTTTCATTGTAGAATGAACCAAATAAAAAAAATGTGTAGAAAAAAGCCAACCACATTTCTTTTACAATCGATAAATTATAAAGAAAACTTTTCTATAAAAATACTGATTTGAAATATAATTTTGTAAGATGATTTGAGAATGATTTAAGAGTAAGTTTATTATAAAAAAATGCTTAGTCTATTTATAGGTTTTTTAAGGTAAATAGACAGACGAAGCTTCTTAGCAATCCATGGATTCACCGTGCGGGTGCCGGGCCCATCGCGTTGCAAGGAGAGGAGTGCAAGCAGTGCCTGGGACTTGCGACCCAGGAGTAGGTTTAAGGGGCCCCTTTATTATGCGCAAAAACGCTCACCTTCACCCTCCACACTCCTCTCCCTACCTAACCAAATTTGGAAAGAACCTACTAATGCCGCCTTTGAAGTACGTTCTAGAAATGAACCGATGCTTGTTCTAGAAAGGCCAAGATCTTTAAGTAGGCTATAGAGAGATTTTGCTGTTATACCTCTCGCTCCCACTTCTACCGCGTACAAACTAACTATAAATTTATTCCAGATCAGTTCGTTGGTTAGTTCGTAATATTTATTGAGCTTGAATGTGTGATCCCTTTGGATGTTTGTTTCCCAAGGAACAGTAAGCTCCACAAGTATAACGCGCCTCAGATGTTTCGAATACAGGAATAAGTCCGGTCTGGATGACGAAACACCAACATCCCCAGGGATTTTGTAATGCCTTTCATACGTGTCCATCATGAGAATCCAATCAGGAGCCGCGCCTAATATTGAATAAGGCTTCGCTTTTGATTTTTTGGAGGAGCCTTCTTTTACGAATTCTATAGATCGTTCGGTGGTTGTTATACCCTTCCGCGCTCTTGCTACTGAAAGACTAACCGCTTCCCGTATAATTTCTAATACCTTGTCGTGGCGACGCGAGTATTGACCTTTATCTAGAAGTACCCTACACCCTACCAATAGGTGTTTCGCGGTTCCTATTGCCTCCCCACAGATGTTGCAAGACTTTTCGGTGGCTTTGCCCCATCTTACTAAATTACTTTGATCTGGGAGAGTCATTTGGAATGCATTAAGATAGAATTTTAATAATGCTGGGGACCAATCATAAATTAAGGTGCGCCACTTCAAAGCTAGTGGAATACAAAAATCTCCTATGGTCACCCATTCGTTTTGAATTTCTAGGCTCATCGCGTGGAGTCGGTAATTATCGTTTTCGTCTTGTCGAATAAAAGATTTTGTTATGTCTATGTCTTGAACTTTCCTACTTGATCCTAGCCCTACTTTATTTGTTTGAGCACCTATCATAAACTTTTTATGGAATTGAAGTCGTGACTCGAGCTCTGAGGCAACTTTGTCTTTTGGGAGAGAAGTTACAGTATCATCTTTAGATTTTCCGATGATATGTCTTTTGGTAACTCTTAGATGTTTGTAGAGCTCCGATGGTTTCTTTAATTTTAATCCAAAGTTGTTACGGTCTCTAAATAAGGTTGAAGAGTCCGCTGAGTGCGCTAACCCGAGCCATAACTTCAATGTCTTTATGACGCTTGCATCTAACTTTGACAAAAGGGTTTTATTTATATCATACACGAGGAAAGGCCAATTTAGACGTGATGTTAAATAATTATCGTAAATCCAAGCTTTTTTGACGTTACTTATTGGTTGGTTGTCTACCTTTTTGAGATCGTTTAAAAAACTATCGACTATTACATCCAACGATGGAGTACGGCCTTGGTAATCGATTTTTTTACCTAAAAATTTAAACGGAGCTGCTTCCGTAACCGTACTAACGCACTGACCGCCTATTATAAGACCCGGATCGTAAGAGGTATATTTGGTATTCCGTCTACCCAGACACAGACTAAAACATTTACTTGGTTTTGTCCTCAATCCGCCCGTCCACGTACAAAAATCCTCAACTACATTTAAAAGTACCTGACATTGTTTCGGATTACGTGTCAGTATCGCGAGATCATCTGCAAAAGCTAGTATGGATTCTGTGTATTTGTTGTTGAACTTAAACCGATAGCCCCACTTTTTTTCATTTCTAATTAATTTGTCTATTAAAATATTAATAACTATATTAAATATAATAGGAGAAATACAACAGCCCTGAAATAAACCAACGTTATAATTAAGTGGTTTTGAATGGTTTTCATTAAAAATTATAGAGAACTTTAATTTTGAATAATATGATGCAATAATGTCGCGAACTACCGTAGGAAAGTTATACCATTTAAGCGCGAACATCATTAGTTCATGTCGTACCGACCCAAAAGCGTTTTCTAAGTCTATCCAACAAACCGTAATTTGTCTCTCGCTAGTTCTAGCATCTTTAAGGCTTTCCGATATTAACGTATTATGTTCCAGGCATCCAGAAATTCCGGGCAAAAACCCTTTCTGGTGATTAGGCCTGAAATATCTATTGTTAATCATGAATTGCGTCATTTTAGTTTGTAAAAAAGAGAAAAATATTTTGGAAATTGTATTTGTTAGGGCTATCGGTCTAGTATCCTTGGGATTATTGACATTGTCGTTTTTCGGAATGAGGACAAAAAGGGCTTTTCCGAACGATACCGGTATTCGCTTTCTTGATCAGATTTTACCGAATATATTTAAAAGATGTTTATGGAGCGACGGACATTTTTTGTAAACTATATAAGGGATACCATCCGGACCTGGTGCTGACTTAGATGGTTTCATTTTAATTATTTTATTGATTTCCTCCAAAGTTGGTGGGTTGGCTTGAAAATCTTCAGTAGGAGTCTCAGGTTTGTGTTCGTTTGGATCCCCATATGGTCTTTGGTTTTCTGGCACTTCGTATGTGCTTTTATAATGGTCGAAAATTTGCTCGTTGGTCAAGAGAAGCTTACCTTTTTGATCTTTGAAAATGTTTTTTGAGTATTTAAAAGGATTTTTATCAAAGTCTACTTCATGTTTTGCCCGATCAAAGCTATCACGATTTTTCGTTATTTGATTGTTATACCTTGGATAAGTTTAAGAATTGATCGCAATGCCCTAGACAGTTGGTGACTAAGTTGATTATCGCCTAAGGCTTTGGCTATACGAAGTTTCTTTATAAGATCTCTTTTTTTCCTCCTCATTTTCAATTTAAAACCGTTTTCTTTATTTTTGTGAGCATAACGATTCGTAGGTGGATAGTGCTCATTAAAGTAGTCGTAAATAGTATTTTGGAAAGTCTCTACTTGCGCATCGAGTACCTGATTTGAGCCCGGGTGCTCTAACAGGGCCGCTATATTTTGGTCATGTACTTTCCAGGTCGATTGTTTAGTATTTGGAATGCTAAGACGCGTCCGGATGGTCATGGACTCCTGGTAGTTTTCATTCAATGGCTCACCATGAGATATATGAGGGTAAACTATATCCACAGTGAAAACTGAAGATCTTACCGACGGTTGCCGCACTTCAGCACCATTGTGTGTTTTAAGATGTTTAATAAACCAGGCTCGTCTTTTGTAATTTTTCCCGCACGTAGGGCATTTCAGTTCCGTTATCGCGCCGTTTTCGCCGTAATTGTCAACCGGTGGACAGTTCTTCCGCCCCCCCTCTCGGACTGTCCTAGGGGTATTTTTCTTATTTGGACTTTTAGCGTTTATCGACGTTCCCGGGCTTGGCTTGCTAGGCCATCGCCCTCGGCTGTCTTTCCAGCAGTCTGCTGTCTTCCCAGCTGCCAGCTGTCTTTCCAGCGTCAACTGTCTTTCCAGCGTCATCCCGTCTCTCCGGGCTGTCAATTTAGATAAGACGAAGCTTCTTAGCAATCCATGGATTCACCGTGCGGGTGCCGGGCCCATCGCGTTGCAAGGAGAGGAGTGCAAGCAGTGCCTGGGACTTGCGACCCAGGAGTAGGTTTAAGGGGCCCCTTTATTATGCGCAAAAGCGCTCACCTTCACCCTCCACACTCCTCTCCCTACCTAACCAAATTTGGAAAGAACCTACTAATGCCGCCTTTGAAGTACGTTCTAGAAATGAACCGATGCTTGTTCTAGAAAGGCCAAGATCTTTAAGTAGGCTATAGAGAGATTTTGCTGTTATACCTCTCGCTCCCACTTCTACCGCGTACAAACTAACTATAAATTTATTCCTGATCAGTTCGTTGGTTAGTTCGTAATATTTATTGAGCTTGAATGTGTGATCCCTTGGGATGTTTGTTTCCCAAGGAACAGTAAGCTCCACAAGTATCACGCGCCTCAGATGTTTCGAATACAGGAATAAGTCCGGTCTGGATGACGAAACACCAACATCCCCAGGGATTTTGTAATGCCTTTCATACGTGTCCATCATGAGAATCCAATCAGGAGCCGCGCCTAATATTGAATAAGGCTTCGCTTTTGATTTTTTGGAGGAGCCTTCTTTTACGAATTCTATAGATCGTTCGGTGGTTGTTATACCCTTCCGCGCTCTTGCTACTGAAAGACTAACCGCTTCCCGTATAATTTCTAATACCTTGTCGTGGCGACGCGAGTATTTATCCTACATTATGTTACGTAATTTTACGAAAATTAAAATCGTAACTTTTAATTGTGAACCTTCTGTAAATTAATAGATAAGATAAGCAAGGTACACATTCCTTTTACGTGAGTCCATTCACAAGACAATAAAAATATTTCATAAGTATATCGACAATTACAGAGCAAAAACACTATCACGGTGTACGTTACTTTATAGTTGTTATAAGCGTACCATACGTATCATAACAAATACCTAACAATAACATATCATAATGTCTTTACTTTGTGTACCTTCGAGGTTTAACACAAAGTGATTGTTTTAGAAATCAGATTATAATGGCTTATTTCTGTAAAGGTAATAATGATTGTTGTATTTGCAAAACATACTAAGCTTTAATTGAATACTTTAATTAACAATTCTATAACACATTTTCTTAGAATTTTATCAGTAAAAAAAGACCTCACCATCATTTCCAATGTATTTTTTTTCATGGAAACCATTTGTATTTAAATAGATATATATTTTTTATAAAATCAATAAAATATCAATTATTCTAACATGAGTAAGAATGTATACTTAGACCTTCTAACTTTTATAATAAGATTTAAGAGACCGAGTAAATTGATAGATTTTTCTTTAAAATTTCATAACGAACAAATCGTACTTCATAAGATTTTCGATCGGTTTAAAAAACGTTTCCAAAAAGTTTTCCTGTTTCTAGTTCTTAGCTATAGTTAAACTTTATTCAACTGTACTCATCAATTGTAGTATAGTAGTAGGTGCTTTTGTGAGAACTAAGCATAGCGTTGTTCCATACTGACAGGATACCTGGGCTATGAAAAGGATATTTGGAGTCTACTGGCTTTAACCTAAATTGTTTTAATTGGCCTAAACCTTTAAAACCGGTTTTAAGGTATACAATACACAATTGTTTATCCGTGATAATAATTAGAAGTCTCTGATTAACCTAGTAAAGCTTAAGTAAGACATTGTAATTCATATTGTTTAAGATGAGTATAAAAGTTATTACATTATTAAGAGCATAGCTCATTAAATGTTGTTCTTAGAATTAACCTTGTATGTTATAGATACGTTAAATTAAAATACAAAAATATTCATGAAAAAAACTGATTAAAAATGGTATCCTTGATGCGTTAAAAAATTTAAAAAAATCAGAAAAAGGATCAATTCACGAGACGTTTTCTTGGGATCTTGATACTCGAAGCCTTCTTTATGTTCAAAGAATTGTATCTGTGTATATCTGTACCTTTTTGTATCCGTGTATCTATGTATTTGTCTGTGGTCTCTTAGCAACAAACGGAGTAGACGGATTTGATTGCGGTTTTCTTTAATCGAAAGCCTGGGCCGTCAAAATGGTTTTAGGCTCAGTATGTTCTGTCAATAAAGAAAGAAATCAAAATGCAATTAAGTTACCAAGGCAAATAATAAAATAACAATATCTAAATGATTAGATATTGTTATAATATTTGTTATTAATCTATGAAGATTACAAGTCCAGATTCATTTGCTCCGAGAAATTCGTAAAATAGACACCATCATCAACGCGCATAAAACGGTTCCCGGTGCAACTTTAATAAGACTATTTTTATTTATTTATTTATAGGACAACCAACAAAGCATACACTAAAACATCATGGGAAAGAAGAATTACAATTGTTTTATACATTTATGTAGTATAAACCTTACTTAAAGGCTGCCACGGCATGCAAAAATAGTAGGTGTGACAGAACTAGTTATTTAATTAGTAATACAGAAAAAAAACATATATTAAATAAGACTGTCGTACACAATACTTAAATATAAATGTTAAACACAAAAATAATAATATAAGATAAATAATCAAAATATAAAACTGGGAATGCAGCTGGTATGACTAATGATTGCAATTGTTTGCAATTTCCTTGTATAAAATTGTTATAAATGTATGTAAGGAGTAAGACATGTAAATATCGATTCCAGACGAGCGTGACAGGCGACTATATTGATCCTGCATTCTGTTAAAATGACCTAATTTGGTTTTAAAACTTTTGGCACAAAACATCTGAAATTTAGATAACCGAGAAGAAATCTTCTCGGTTCCTTACAAATAAGGAATATAAAATTAATATGTTCTAGCAATTTTGGACAATCTATGTAATTGTTTATTGTCTTATATAAGAATATGTGATCTTGGATCTTTCGACGATTTTCAAGGCTAAGAAATTTAAAATGTTTTACGCGAAAATTGTAGTTATTAAGTTTTCTAATCACTTATAAGACAGGTGTAAAAGAAAACTTTTCTGAACAGATTCTAATCGGCGCTTATGTGCTTCATAGCAAGGATTCCAAAATATACTGCAATATTCTAGACCAGACCTTACTAATGCATTAAAGATCGCAATTAGGCTGGAAAGGCATTTAAATTCTCTAGTGTTACGCAATACAAACCCAGCAACTTGTTAACCTGAGTATCCAATTTATCAATATGAATGTTAAAACGCAATTTATTATATAAAGTAGAAAATAAATGTAATTTTATTTAATAAAATTTAATAAAAAATATAAAAAGCTTAAAGTTTATTTAATTTACCCAATACATCCATATTACGTAGGTTCAGAATCGGCTGTTTATCGTACTTAAGTTCGTTCACCGCGTACCTACACAAATTTGTAAAAAAGTTCCCTAGCGCGAAGTCGGGCTGCGGCATGAAGATTTTTATTGTCTATCGTTAAGTTATAACAAACAAATACAGGAGTATTCTTATCATTAATGCCTAATGCACTGGTATTTAACATCTTGTCATGATGGTCCTTGTTGTATTGAATTGTATCTGTAAGCAAGGTGTCTCGGATACGAGGAGTGTTTCACAATGATCATACGAGGACGTGAAGATTTAGAGTTCACTTTAGCAACACGTGAACAGTAAAATATGTCACTATCCGATACTGGAACTTTGACAACTTGTCCTAGTTGACTCACAATACTAACTACATTCTCTGCTTTATGTTTGGGTATACACTGAAGTTAAGAAGTTTTACGGATTTAACTCGCGTATAATGGAATTAAATTTTAAATATACATTTTAAATCTAACCTGACGTTTTGAATGTTTTGCAGCAATCGTGTTCATGGTAAGACGAGATGGAGGTGTCTGTCAGTAAGTCAGTTAATTAGTCATCTACCTCCAACGGTTTCTAAGCTTTCGAGCGTACAGTTCAGGATTCACACAAAACGCACTAACAGTATCTTGAAGTCTTACAGTGCGGTCACAGACATGAGATTTTATATTTTTTTTCAAAAGTGGGTCCTAAGTGTTAGATAATCCCCAACCATCTTCTCTATTAAAATTAGGATGTTTTTTTAATTTTAATAGCCTCACGAACCATTCTTGGAATGTTACGTTGTTCTTTAGCCAGGACTTTAAGTTTACCATATCTTATATAATGATTGGGCTTGTCTATGGTGTGTTCATACACTGCAGACTTCGATGTACGCCTATGCTTGATATCCAATATGTGTTCCTTAACTCTTTTATCGATGCTCCTCTTGACCTTTGTTTGACCTATGTATGACACGCCACAATCGCAGTCAAGTTTATATACTCCAGCAAATTGTAAAGGAATATTACTTGTGATAGGTCTCAAGAATTGGCTTACTATCCTTTGAGGTTTGTAGAGTTCTTATAGATCCTTTTTAAGATGTTGCCGATTCTGTCAGTAACTCCTTTCACATATGGTAGTAGGGATGGTTGATGCTCAATTGTTGGTGGTTTGTTGTGGTTTCTGCGAAGCTGTCGAGGTCGGGTAGGTGGTTGTTGAACCAGGTATGCTTGACATGATGCAGCATGATGAAACGTCGGGTCAAATTTAAAATGTAAATCTAAAATTCTATTATACGCGAGGTAAATTCGTAATTATAGATTTATTTGAATTAGCTTTTAACTAGGTAGCAGTATTCGTAACATTTAAGAAATGACCTACTTTTACATTTTAATGTGCAGATCAAAATCTAAAAGCAACTAAAAAATCTTGTTGAATTTCTATATTTAAAAAAAATATAGAGCAATACTAACTCTACAACTTAAAGAAAATAGATTCAGCTTGGCTTTAAGTAAAGGTATATGGTATATAATATTATAGTACAGGCCATATTACAAGTGACTGTATTTTTATACGATGTCGTTGATTGTCATAAATATATACAGGATTGAGTCACCGTTTTAGATATTGCTGTAGAAAGAATAATCTTCTTCAAACATTGCTAATAATGCGCTTTTGATTATAAAATACTTATAAACGTTAAATAATGGAAGTGCCAACTTTATATTTCTTGTATTTTTTTTCTTTATTAAGAACAGAGGTATTGATCAGTTTATTATAATGTTTACAATAACTCCGTTATCATTATTTAAAAACAAATCAATACTGCATAATAATAATCTCTTTAAAATAAAGCATTTCTTTAGGGATCTTGTTATTATTATTTTAATTTATCAAGGAATATATCTTACAAGGAATAAAAAAAAAATATCTACATTCCAGCAAGCAAAACTTGGATTGATGAAGAAGGGTTCTATTTAATCAACATGCTTACGAGATCTTTGATGACAGGGGTTTTCTATTTAAGACTTTCACTACACTATTTCGAACTGAATCGTAATTTATTCCAAGTCAGGTCTTTTTCTTAAACACTAATATATATCAGTCTTTAACTATAAAAAAAACCAAGCAAGTTTCGGATAATCAAGTCACAAATCACTTCAATTCATTGTTTTTTTTAATTTATGTATAATGCCTGATGTAAGATAAGATAGTAATACGATAATACATAGCCTACCTAAAAAAAATGATTATTTTCTAAATTCTACTGAAAGTTTTAGATATTGATGCATTCAAACAAAACAAGTTCTTCAGATTTATCATTATATTAGTATAGCCGTGTACATTCCGAGCAATGTAGAAAAATATAACTATAGCAAAATATGATAACACATATTAAGACTAGAGAATGAAAAAAAACAGAACAGGTTTTATAAGATGAAAGTAAAACTACAAGATAATATTATTTATTGTTGCTTTTCAGTAGTTAGAAAAGATATAAACACTTTTATAAAGAAGCCTCGATAAAATCTTGCTTGGTTTTAAAACTTTAGAGTTTTATAACTTTTCACAATTTTCTTAAGAGCAGTTTTTTACTTATATTATAAAACTTATTGTTGTCTTACCTGATATTAGGAAGCAATCTTTGTTTACTGAAATAGAGAACATTAACGGTAACTTAGACTATGCTGCTTAGATGTTGCGGTATAGGCTCATTTTTAGTGTATTAAGTTTTTTTACAAAAAAAATAAAACTATTTATCTGTGAGATAAATTATTATTTAATTGAAAATAATAAAATAATATATTAATTACATTTGATATAGACTTTGAACAGTTTAAAATACCTTAATTGAAAAAAAATGTACGAATTACTTTTACCAACAAGCTTTTACTAAAAACAAATTTTGTTATAATTTTCCTAACATCGTACCAAGTACACTTTTGTGAATCTTTGTTTTAGAACAATAGGGATATTATAATAGTTAAAATATATTTTCGATACTAGCCATTTAGTACTTATATTGGATTTATACTTTACATAAGATATTCTTATATGTTATTGTAGTGCATACATACTTGTTTAGGAGTACATTTGGAGAACTGACCAGAGAGGTTAAGTACATATTAGAATACATGTACACGTAGACTCCCTGCAACTATTGTGGTAAAAAAAGAAATAGTGGAATATATTAAACAACAAAAGTTCAAGAACCAATATCTACAATATCACTAAGATACTAAAAATATATATATTTTTTTATATTCTATATAGAATTGAACAAGCCAAAGAAAAGTCTGAAAAATATACCATACATATTTTCTACGGTTAGAAAAATAATTATATGAAATATGTAATTATTAAAATTAAAATAACAATAAATTATATTCCAACCTACTTGTTTACCTGTGGTCTGCTTACAAACTACTCAGTAGTTTGGCGGAGTTCTTATTTTGTAACGTGTTTGTATTATTTTGAAATAAATAAATAAAAAAATCCACATTCAATATCATTATTCTTAATTGTTCTCTTGTATTGCCTAAATATTTTATTTCTGTTTATGAAATTTACTAAGATAAAAAGTGACAATTAATGTATATATGTATCAATAATATATAATATATAATATAATATAATATCAGGACATATTACACACATCAAGTCGTTCGGTAGAACGACGACGGCGATTGTTTGTTCGCCTGACCCGTTGATCTAACCCCTAAGTAAGCAAATTATTTGCTTGTGTTAAGGCTGTTAGACAACGATACAATTACATAGAAATACACATATAAATACTGAGAATATATTTAATAAACGACCAAACCCAGAAACACAGATATCTATGCTCATCACATAAATACCTGTCTCCGCCGGGAATCGAACCCGAGCCCCATTGCGCCGTGACACGTTAGGCGTCTGCGCTAACCTTTCGACCAACGGGGCGGTTTAATACAACTGTAAAACTTAAAACTAGAACGAAAAAATATGTATCTGAAGAACACTTCCAATGCTTTAAAACTAAAACAATTGGTGCCGCTTTTTAGAACCATAATAATATAATATAATATAATTTACTACCAAAATTATATAATTAATATCAATGTATTCCGTATCCACTTCCTGTAAAAAAATAATAATTGTAAAACTGGAGGCTCTTCAGGGCTGACAAGACAAAACTTCTAAAGGCGACAAAACCGAGAATTTATATTAGAGGAGAGACTTGCTGATGGTGTTGCCACTTTCAAATCTTTTTGAAAATCATTCATGCGGTATTCAATACGGTACTTAATTCCTCCATGGTTTTTTTTAATGTCTCCATCGTGTAGTGGTATGTGGTAAAACATTTTTTGCAAAATATTGTAAACTTGAAGCAATTAGTGTAAATAAATGAAACTAGGTAGGTAGGTATTTAACTTTACATGTACATATTAACTCTTTTCTTTATAACGAATTTATATAATTATTGAAAAAAACTGAAGAGCAACTAAAAATACGTCTACTCACTTGCACTAGATTTTTTATTCTACTTCATGTTTTGCCCGGTCAAAGCTATAACGATTTTTTGCTATTAGGTTTGATATGCATTAGATTAGTTTAAGAATTGATCTCAATGTCCTAAACAGTTGGTGACTAAGTTGATTATCCCTAATAGCTATGGCTCTATGAAGTTTCTTTATAAGATTTCATTTTTTCCTACTCGTTTTCAATTTAAAACCTTTCGAGCAAAACGATTCGTAGGTGGATAGTGCTCATTAATTAGTCATAAATAGTATTAATAAACAAAATCAAAATTTTATAAATGAAAGTTTTCATATTGAATCTTGCTTCTTCTTATCTTCTTCTTTTCTTCATATCTATCTTTTTCATTTCGTTTACTTCAAAAAGTCTATTTGAAAATGTTATTTTATTATTTTCTTTATAATAATTCAGTTGTTATAATTATAACGGAATAGTTTGTTTTAAGCTTCACTGTTTTTTTCATTTCAATTTAATTGAATTCTATTGCAATCGTTAATTAACATTTTAATTGTAGCATTTCATTGAATGGAGAAAGCGCAATCAATTTATTACAAAAAGGTCATTCATTTTAGTGATACTTAGAATATTCTGCATAGAATATTATTAATTGATGATTGATTTTATATCTACATTATTATATTATAAAATCCTCATAAGCTCCAGGCAGAAATGAAAAATGAAAGAGATTAAGACGAATAAAAAGTGTGGGTAGGGAATTACGCTTTCTGCCCATTGAGTACATTACCGAAATGAATGATGTGATTTAAATAATGAATACTATATCAGAACAATTGTACGAAAGTCAAAAGTGACGCAAATAAAAGTAGTGAATTGAAAAACACGTATCAATGTGAGAAATGGGCACGATATTTAATATATTTCTAAACAAGGCGAAGTGAAAATCACTATTATATTTCATTCTTATTTTGGGCCTTTACAAGAACGTGTAGTGTATTATGCAAAAGTAAGTTATTCTGGTATATAAGTACCAAGTAATAACAATATTGTCAAGTTTCATCAAAATTCGTTTAGTAGTTTTAACGTGATTGAGTAATAAACATCCATCCGTCCAACTTTCTAAACATTCGCACTTATATATTAGTAAGAGCCTATAAAGGTGACCTTAATAAGAAGCTAATCATCGGTAGACGTGTAAGTTATATTTAAAACACTTTTAAAATTGAAAGAAAGTCCAACTCAAGCGATACAGATGTAAGTGCACTATAGATACACTAATTAAATTTAAATTTATTAAATTAAAAACATTTGCTTTCTAACAAATGTTAAATATTTTATTGATTGAAATTAAAACAAAATCAACGAGGTAAGGCAATATGATTATTTATAATAAATAATTATATTGCAATATAATTTATTTGTAAAAAAACGTTTTTTTATTGTGGTTTCACGTAAGAAGTTAATTGATGTATTGTATGTATGTATGTAAATTAAGTTATCTTTTATTTTTTATACTATCAATTAACTCTCGCATGAGACCCCACATCTCAATTAGGGCTTCCTAACTACTCTGCCTTTAAGCTACCACTTCTCTTCTTTTATTTGGATAAGGCGGCTGCGAACAAAGGGTTCAGCGAGGAGGTGGGAATTGTAGGTTCTGTTTGATGAAACATAATATTTCAAAACTTGTATTATATTAAAATAGAAAATATATATAAATATATATATTTATTACAAATTGCTTTTGAAATAAATACTAATTTTAAATCATCTAGTAGATGTTAGGTTAGGTTAGGATAGATGGTGTACCAATGGGGTGCGATGCCGGGAACCTCCTCGTGGTGCACCCTGGGCAACAGCGGTTACTGAGAACCTTCGGGTTCTCCGCCGGCTGATACCTGGCGCGGTGGAGGTCGGTCATGGGGGTTTGTGCCCGGTTCATGGCTGGCCGGCGGACAGGCTGCCTTTCGGGGTGGTCTGTCTGCGGGGTGGGCTCGGGCCTTTTGGCCTGGGCACTGAGGGTGGGAGGGCGCAGGCCCTCTTTACCGGGGACAGCAGCGGGGTCGCCCCTGGTACTTCTCTGTGCGCAGAGTGGACTGTGGGGCGGTCCCGTGGTTGTGTGGGGGGTACGTGGCGGTCTCTTCCTTGCTGAGGTAGAGGCCGTTGCGCTGATAGGGTGGTGGCCTGGAATAGTCATCGTCAGGTACAATAGCGCCTGACGATGATTAGTCCGGGTGAGGTGGCTACGGAGCTCTTCCTAGGGAGGGCTCTGTTAGCGGGGTGGCGGGACGGTCGAGGTCGCATATTCTGCGTCGTTTGCAGGTGGCAGTTTAAATTGCGGCGCAGATGTGTGTACCTCTTCCGGCCCCGTGTGTCGGGGTGGTCTTCTTCGGAGGGTCACCCGCGACGCACACCAGCCGCTGGTGGCGGCTTCGGGTTCGGACCACGACCGTTTTCGGACGTGGTCCGGCCCCGGGAGGTTGAGTCGGATCGGGACACCTTCTTCGTTGAGGGAGTCCTGATTTGGCTCGGCCGACTTGGGTGGAGGGCAGGGGAGCCTTTCGCGATTCAACAAGCCGGCCACCGGAGTGGGACGCGCTCAAGTCAGCCGGGCGCGTCACTCCATGGAGGTGGTGGTCGCTCACGTGGCCTTCCGTCGGAGCAACGCGGATGTGTGCGCAAGCGTTCCCGTGGCGCTCCATTATGACGGAGAGGTGTTGACCGTCTGGTTTAGTGAGTAAGAGTCTCACATAACCGCTTCCATCTTCCCCTGGATGGAGGTGTGTATCCATGAGGATTCCAGACGTAAAAAAAGGTGGTGGCGTCACGGGGAGTGCGAAAGTGATCCCGTGGCTAAATAAGTTTTTAGGCCTATAAGATGTCGCAAAGGAGATAAATTTTAAGTACTTCAAGATAATTAATTTATTCTCTACTCGTTTCTAGTAACTTCAACAAAAGATACCACTCTGTGTTCTGTATGGCTCATGAATTTTTAGAACTCGAGACATTTTTTACTCTAATGAATGTAATATCAAATTATTTATTTTACAATGTATGAATTGAGATTTTTTTTTTTCCTTATGAATTTTTATGATCATAATATGATAATAGTTTTTAAAAACAAAAAAAAAAAATTATTCACTTAATTGTATCTTGTTAATGTAATTGATTAATATTAATATAGGAGGATTTTATGAAATAATGTGATTTTACAAGCGATATATATTCTGTTCTAGTGAGGATAATAATAAAAAATTGTTTACAAAAGCAGGTTCTCATTTAACACATTGTGTATCCGTATATTTAGCCGCTCGAAATGAAGCTAAAGATAAAGTCTTTTATATTTTTCTTTGAATAGGGCTCGATAGATAAAAAATATTTACTACATTTTATTTTCATACGCAACAAAAGCTTTTATATTCTACAGTATTCAGTAAATCTGGTCTCAAGAGATGAAACAGAAACGGAAGGAATATTTGAAATGTAGTTTGCTTAAGTTAGCATCCTTTTCATAATTTTTTAATATCAAATGAAATCAAAAAACTTTATTGGGACAACATATAAAACAAAATAAAAAAAAATCAGTTACAAAAATAAAAAAGAGGACACAACTCTTAACGTAAAACATTTAAATGAAAAATGATAATAATAAAAAAAAAACAAAGAAATATAATAGTAAACTGAAGATATGTCGTCCACATTGGTTGACCACTCAGCAAATGTTGAATACAATGTTTTCAACGCTGGTATTCTGTGGCTGGCATTTTTGGAGTTACGTCACGAGTTGAAATTGATATAAAAGAAAAATAAAAAAAATGTTAATATATCAAAAACATTGTTATTGTATGTATACATATAATATTTTGGAACTTACGGCAGCCGTTCGAGAAAAATAAAATAGAAATTTGTTTAAGAAACTGTACAGATATTTATTTAAAAGTTTAATCATATGTTGTCTCACAATGCAAGGTAAGTGAAATTATATGTGTAATATAATATATATATTAGTTATATTAATAACTATGTAGTTAGCTTTTGAAAAAGAAAGATAATCATTGCCTAAACTGTAAATCTAATAAAAACCTTTTGTATTTCAATCTAAAACCATTTATTGTTTTTACATCACGTAAGGGCGGTGGGAGGTTGTTCCAACACTTCGTTGCGACATATTTGAAACAAACATATTTGAACATTAACAATATCTGCGCAAAAAAGTGTTAACAGTACGGGACCTAAAATAGACCCCTGGGGCACACCTCTGGGAACACTTTTACGTACCGAAAAATTCTTAGAGCTGTCCCCGTGGGTGACCTCAACAATTTGTGGTCTATTTAAAAGGTAGCTTTTAAACCACTTAAAAGCTTCTTCACTAAAACCATAATAGGAAAACTTGGCCAAGAGTAAGGTTAAACTAATGGTATCGAAAGCACGAGAGAAGTACGAAACACAAGAACTGTACCCCAAACATCATCCTGTGCACTTAGGATATCGTCCACTACGTTAGCAGCCGCCGTAGTAGTGCCTCTTCCTTTTCTGAAGCCGGACTGTAAATCTGGCAATATATTGTTGGTTTCTAAGTATAGAGTAAATTAACGACAAACTATTTTCTCTAAAATTTTTGAAAGACATGGCAGAATACTTATGGGGCGGAGATCATTTAAGTTACTAGGGATTTCCTTTTTTGCTAGAGGTATAAAAATGGCCTGTTTCCATAGGCCAGCAAAAGTGCTGGGCTGAATAGATTTATTAATGATGTGTACAACGGTATTTGATATAAAAGGAAAAGATATGTTTAACATTTCTAACGAGATACCATCAACACCTATAGCATTTGATTTCAGATTTTTTCAGAAGTTTAATTATTGTGATATCATCTTCAGTATTGAGGTAAAAGTGGAGCGAGTCATTGAATCTATTTGTCGTGAAAAAACTCACACATGTGTCCGATACCTTTAATTTTCCCGGTATTTGAAGAAAATGATTATTTGATATATTTGGGTCATTAAGGCCTTTAGACAGGAAACCATTGTGAATTTTTTATATTCTATATTGCGCTTAAGATGGTTCCACACGTACTTCGAATTTTTGGCATTATTGTTAATAAAATGAGTAAAATAAGCGGTTTTCCCTCTATTTAATGCCGATTCCACTAAACCCTTCAATTCTTTGTAATAGGACATGTGAGATCCTTTAGACGTATGCCGTGCCCTAATATGCCTAATATGCACTTTTCATCATTTGAATAATATTATGTGTGATCCAGGGATATTGTTGTTATTGTTGTCCCTAAAATAACGACTTGTTAAGAAGGTTAATATGTCTAATACAATTAGGAAGTTTCTAGTAAATTCACTAATTATAGTGTTAACAACTTTTGTTGGAGTGGCATTGGAGGCGTTCATTGGAGTGGCAACACTGACAACTAGTCGTCAGATAAATTCTCTGTACATTTTAATTTAAATTAAATTACTTTATGTATATTAATTAAGTGCAATTATCATATTTAGTGATAAAAAGTTCAGTATTACTATCGTGCTATTGTTTGTACTTTGTTTTCGTGCTTAATTAAGAAAGAACAAAGGAATATACCGAGCTGTCAACTCAACGGATGACGAATTCAAATTTCTTCAATCCCGGGGAGTATTTTGTTTTACTTTTAATATAAATCACATACATTGAACTAAAAACTACTCATTATTTAGTGAGTAACCATCCACACACTCAGGCACCGTTACTGACTCACTTTACTTGACTAGTTGGAAGTAAAGTTGAAGACAAAAACAATAGCCTCATACAAAACCATTACATTTATTTTACTTCACATACATACATAAAATAAGTATTTTAAATACATCTATATATATAAAACTCTTCCGTTACTGAGTGACTGACTGACAGACAACGCACAGTCGAAACTACTGGTCGTAGACAGCTGAAATTTGGAATGTAGGTTCCTTGGGATATGTAGGGGAGCACTAAGAAAGGATTTTTGGAAATTCAACCCCCAAGGGGGGGAAAAGGGGTAAAAACGTTTGTATGAAAAATCTTATTCCTTGGGTTTATAAACTTGAAACTTGGCATGAACACGTACATAAGCAAGTAAATATGTTTGACATTATAAGTTTTTTCAAACTACCCTCCAATCGTGATTTAGGGGGTGCGATTGGGTGACTGATTTATTAACGCACAGCCGAAACCGCTCGGTATAGGAGTCTGAGATTTTGAACAGAGGTTCCTTTAGTAACATAAGTGAGCACTAAGAAGGGATTTTTGATATGTCAACCCCCAAGGGAGGGAAACGGGATAAACTGAGCCGGGGCTGCGGGAAAGTTCTAACGAGATACCGTGGCCCCGGAACGCAAAGGGCAACTGAAGGAACGAGGTGGGTTTTAGTCAGTAAAAGTCACAATTTTCTTTCAACTCCTAACCGTTGAGGAGTTGTACCTTCCATCATCAGCTCATTCACATGGGATGATGACTATCAGACGCAAATACTTAAACAGATCTATGAAATTGTCAAAAACGTAATTGCCTGTAAATTTGAGGTTTGCCCTTGATTTCCCTGGAATACCATCATCAGATCCTGACTAGGTAACAACGGGACCAACTTGAAAGTATACTCTACCGAACAAAAAAAGAATCACGTAAATCGATCCATAAATCTCGGCGTAATCGGTATGCATAAATAAAACACCCGAATTTTATTTTCTATTAACTATCACGAGTTGTCTCGATGCTCGATAGATGGCGTTGGCATCGAGATAGATCGCGCTATGGTTTCGTTACCGTCATTTAGCTAGGTAGCGTAAAATATTTTAATTTATCGTGTAATTTTAGCAGCGCCCCTAGCGGACATACGCGAAACTACATATTACACACTACAAATATTTAACGTTTAATTCATTAACTTTTAACTTGACTTATTTAACTTATTTTACTCTCTATTTCAGTTAATTTTTGATTTGTTGATTAGATTTGATATTTTTGATAGTATATTTAGTTAGTGTTGGATAAGTTTTATAGTGTGAGTTGATTTTTTAATATATTCTTCATTTTTTATTCATTTGTTTGTTACTTTATTAGTCTTAGTTAATTTCCATAGATATAGTTTTAGTTAAAAAAATTCTAATTAAAATGGTTCAAGAAATTTTGTTTGTTAATGGGAATTATATTCCTCATGCTGTGGTAGATATAGAAAAAGATGGAGCCTGTTTATTTAGAGCTTTATCTTTTTTGATGTTCGGAACTCAAGACAGGGCTAGGGATGTACGTGAACGCATAATCGGCTTTGTTATTGAAAACTGGACGGAATTTTCGATTATGTCGTGTACTGCACTTGGAGATAATTATTCAACGCCAAATGAATATTACAACGACATGATGAAAGCCACTATATATGGAAGTTTGTGCGAATTAGAAGCTGCTGGGCGAATATATGAATATGTTTTCGAAGTATTTCGTGATGGCCAGTTTTATATGAAAACTGGAGTTGAAGGTCTTCCTGTAAAACGTCTTCGCTTTACTGGCGGGCTTTCTGGTGGTCATTTTGACGTTTATGTTCCAGTTTCATCGTTTTCGGCAACAAAGGTCGCAAAAAAAATTACTCAACGAAGGTTAGAAACGCCTTCACCCATTCCCGAAATCATATTTTCGAACAGTGAGTCCGAGACTGAGTCTGAGTCTGAATTAAAACACGATGAACCAATGCCTAAACAAATAAAAAAAGTGAACAAAAAACGTAGGGCTCGATACACGAATAAAACTCGGAAAAATCAGCAAAAAAAGTCAGTTCGAAGTAACCCTGCAGCACATCGGCAAGCGGTTACAGTGTATCAACGAAACTACCCCCAAGTTCATAGGAAAGCACAAGCTGATTACCAATCTTCACACCCCGAAATACACAGGAAAGCACAAGCTGCTTATCGAACTTCACATCCTGACGAACATCGACAGGAAGTTGCAAATTATCAACATACACACTTGGAGGAACGAAGAAATATTCAGTCTCAATATCGTAAAAATATTAAAGCAAAAACATGGCATACAAAATTACTGTCGGGACTGGCGTATAATCCTGAGTTGTCATACGAAGCAGATAAAGATGTATGTATAGGAACTATGGATCATAAATGCCAGTGGTGCAATGCTTTAAAGTGGATAGAAGAAACTGTTGGAATGTGTTGCAGTGGAGGGAAGGTTTTGCTTGAGGCCTTTGAACTACCTCCAGAGCCACTTTATAGCTTAATAATTATGGATTTTCATCCTGATCACAATCATTTTATGAGTAACATCCGAAAATATAATGGGTGTTTTCAAATGACCTCATTTGGAGCAAAACTGGTCTCAGAAGATGGATTCATGCCGACATTTAAGGTACAAGGCCAGGTTTATCATCTGATTGGAAGTTTACTGCCTATGGATCAACAGAATGCTCGATTTTTGCAAATTTATTTTGTAGGAGAGGACGAAAGGGAAGCAAACTTGAGATGTTCAAATTTTCCAGGTGTAAAGAAAAATTTAGTGAAAGTGCTTCAAAAAATGCTTCATGATGTAAATCCATACATAAAAGACTTAAAAACAGCTATCGAAAAGGTTCCAGCTAATTGTGAAACATTTAAAGTTGTTATTAACGCCGAAAAAAAACCAATAGATGGTCATTTAGGTCGTTATAATGCACCTACGACAAATGAAGTAGCGTTAGTCATTGTTGGGCAAGAATTTGAAAAGCGTGACATTGTCTTAGAAAGCCATAGTAGTGGTTTGCATCGAATCAGCGAAATCCATAGATCTTACGACGCTTTGCAATATCCTTTGCTTTTTTGTCGTGGTGAGGATGGTTACTCTATTCATTTACCCCAGATCGATCCGAAAACTAAAATGGGTCTTAAAAAGACAATTTCTGCCGCAGATTTCTATTCTTACCGAATAATGTCCAGAGACGGTCAAATCAATCATCTCCTTTACTATCGCTCCCTCTTCAGTCAATTTTTGGTTGACGTATATGCTAAGATTGAGACCGAAAGACTCAATTATATACGTCATAATCAGTCTAAACTAAGAGCAGAAAATTATATCCATTTAAAGGATGCCGTAGGTAGGCAAGACGCAGACCCTAATGATCTTGGTCAAATGGTAGTGTTGCCTTCTTCTTTTACAGGTGGACCTCGATACATGCATGAGCGAACCCAAGATGCCATAACCTACGTTCGCCGTTTTGGACGACCGGATCTTTTTATAACATTTACATGTAACCCACAATGGGAAGACATTACAAAACATTTGTTACCAGGTCAAAATTCCCACGACCGTCATGACTTAATCGCTAGAGTGTTCCGTTTAAAAGTTAGAAAAATCATGGACTTACTGACGAAACGTAAAATATTCGGTGAAGTATGCTGTTTTATGTACTCAGTCGAATGGCAAAAGCGTGGCCGAATCGAATGGCAAAAAAAAAACACATTCACATACTACTCTGGCTTAAAAATAGCATAACGACAGATCTCATTGATAAAGTTATTAGTGCCGAAATACCAGATCCAGAAACAGACCCAAAACTGTATGAAATCGTTAAATCTAACATGATGCATGGTCCATGTGGAAGTTTTAATTTCAAGTCACCTTGCATGAAACAAAACGGTTGCAGTAAAAGATTTCCGAAACAACTCATTAAAGAAACTCAAACTGGCGAAGACGGTTACCCACAATACAGGCGTCGTTCTCCAGAAGATGGTGGCTTTACTGTTGACATTAAAGGAGTATGTTTAGATAATCGATGGGTTGTTCCTTACAATGCTGTACTTTCAAGAAGTTTTGGTGCTCATATTAACGTCGAGTACTGTAATTCAGTAAACTCTATTAAATATGTATGCAAATATGTGAATAAAGGGACGGATCAGGCTACTTTCGCCCTTGAAAATAAAAATGACGAGGTGACTACTTACGAAAATGGTAGATATATAAGTAGTTCGGAGGCTGTTTGGCGGATTTTTGGCTTTCCGATTCATGAACATTTTCCTCCAGTTATTCATCTTGCAGTACACTTAGAGAACGGACAGAGAATATACTTTAACCAAGAAAATATTATCGAAAGATTAAATAATCCACCAAATACTACGCTTCTAGCCTTCTTTAAACTTTGTCAAGTAGATATTTTTGCGAAAACTTTGATTTATTCAGATGTACCATCGTATTATACTTGGCATAAAAATAGTCACTTTGAAAGAAGAAAAAGAGGAGCTGACGTACAGGACTGGCCAGATATAAAAAAAGAAAACGCGTTGGGCCGAGTGTATACTGTGCATCCCAATAATGCGGAGTGTTTCTATTTACGTATGCTTCTGCATGAAGTAAAAGGGCCAACTTCATTTGAGGCTCTAAGAACGGTTAACGGTGAAGTACATCCCACTTTTCAATCTGCTTGCAAAGCTTTGGGTTTGCTTGAAGACGACCAGCACTGGTATGCTACCTTACAAGATGCTGCACTTTCTGAATCTCCCTCTAGAATTCGGGATTTGTTTGTAATATTATTAGTGTTTTGTCAAGTGTCAGATCCATTAGGACTTTGGGATAAATTTAAAGATATTTTATCGGAAGATTATAAACATCAAGTCCACAGAAACATAGAGGATGTTGATAACATTTGTAGTGAAGTATACAACAAATGCCTGCAAGTTCTTGAGGAAGCCGTTCTTTCATTAGGTGGGCGTTCACTTAAGGAATATGGGTTGCCACAACCAACCAGGCCACTCGATTTAGGGAACATTATGTTATTAAGAGAGACTAATTACAATACAGATTTTCTAGAGAGATTCGTCAAGGACCATAAAAATACTTTAACAATAGAACAAACGGAAGCATACGATAAAATTATGCATAGTGTTAACACAAATTCAGGACAACTTTTCTTTCTAGACGCGCCAGGTGGCACAGGAAAAACCTACTTAATAAACTTAATTTTAGCTAAAATTAGAAGCTCAAAACATATTGCTTTGGCTGTCGCCTCATCAGGGATCGCGGCCACATTGCTGGAAGGTGGTCGAACTGCGCATGCATGTTTTAAGTTACCACTCGACTTGACTCGCGTAGAAACACCCTTATGCAGTATTTCAAAACAAAGTCACCTAGCTGAAGTATTAAAAAATACAAAAATTATTATCTGGGATGAAATCACCATGGCACACAAAAGAGGAATTGAGGCTTTGAACAGATCTTTACAAGATATTCGGGGTAATAAAAATTTAATGGGTGGCGTAACCGTGCTGTTTGCTGGAGATTTTAGACAAACCTTACCGGTGGTACCCAAGGGAACTCGTGCTGATGAAGTACAAGCATGCCTTAAAAGATCGATTTTGTGGTCCTCCGTAAAAAGTATAACGTTAACTAAAAACATGAGAGCCTATCTGGGGAGTGATTCGACGGCTGGTATATTTTCAACCAGTCTTCTAAAAATAGGAAATGGTGAACATCCTACCAGGGATGGTATATTTGACATCCCTGAAGATATGTGTACATTAGTATATACCATCGAGGAGCTAATACAACACATTTATCCAGGTATTTCCGACATACAAAACAAGCCTATAGAATGGTTTTGCGAACGACCTATTTTGACTCCGAAGAACGAACAAGCTGCATTTATTAACGACATACTTTTAAAGTCATTCGACGGAGAAGAAAAGATTTATAAATCCATAGACACACCATGCCATGCAGACGACGCTACAAATTATCCGGTCGAATTCTTAAATTCACTTAAACCAGCTGGTCTTCCATACCATAGGCTTGCACTGCGAAAAGGTACACCGGTAATGTTGCTACGTAATCTGAAACCACCGAAATTGTGTAACGGCACCAGGTTGCAAGTCAAAGCCTTACATAAATATTTAGTTGAGGCCGTTATTTTGACAGGATGTGCCCGAGGAGAAACGGTATTCGTCCCGCGCATTCCTCTAATGCCCAATGACCTTCCATTTGAATTTAAGCGCCTTCAATTTCCTCTAAAAGTTTGCTTTGCGATGACGATAAATAAGTCTCAAGGGCAAACTTTTAAAGTCGCTGGTGTTGATTTAAGAGAAGATTGTTTCTCTCATGGACAACTGTATGTTGCTTGCTCGCGTGTCAGCTCTCCCTCTAACCTGTTCATCCTGGTAAATAATAAAAAAACTAAAAATATTGTTTACAAGGAAATCCTGTAAGGCCTCTTCGTCCTATAAATCCTGTTTTTTTTTTCTTTTGAGACGATGATTTTGTCTCACTTTACTTTTTCTATATAGATTTGTATGTATACTAATATTATAAAGAGGAACAATCTATTTTTTTATATGTTTGTTTGTTTACACATGTAATCGATAAACTCCGAAACTACTGAATCGATTTCAAACATTCACCATTAGAAAGCTACATCATCCCTGAGTAACACAGGCTATATTTAATTCCAGTTGTAACAAGATTTCAGCCTGTGGAAGAAAAAGCCCTGTCGAGATCATTAAAAAACGCTATATATAACCGAATTACACGTGGGCGAAGCCGCGGGCGGAAAGCTAGTATCTTATATAACAATAATATATGTTGATAATAGTGTACTAACATACTTTTTAATATTAATATATACATATAGTGTATGTAAGAGTAGTACAAATTTCTATAAAAATAATAAAATGTTAGTATTGAATTTGGTACAACAGTATTTCGATCTATTTAACTATAAATGTAATTTAACTAAAAAAACTAAACTCAGCACTATGCCAGGTGCTGGAATATATATAATATTTAAACTTAAAAACTTTGCATGATTCTTATCCATCAGCATTATGTCACCATATCCATGACAAACGATCGTCGGTTCTATCATCAATGCTACTTTCCTACTACCTATAACACAATTTTGACTTCTTATCTATTCTCGTCACGCACGCACATCCATCTTAACATTCGATTTTCAACTACATGTGCATGTTTTTCATTTATTACTTTCGTAGTAAATGTACCAATATGATCTATGGTTATCTATCTATTGTTAGTCATATTTATTTATAATAATTTAATTGGTAATTACATTGGAATTTACATGTTTTAGTTCATAAGTTTCAACAGTAGCGCCACCTACACAATTAATTATGGAATGTTATTTAGTATTTTTGTTAAATGTTTTAAGAATTAGAAGCATAGAATATTTTAACATAATGTTTAATCTTTATTAGAACTTATTATAAGGTATAAATAATATCATCTGTAAGTTGGTTATGAAATTGTTAATTACCCTCACCTAAATATTATAGTGTTAAAATATTATAAAACGAGTTGTAAGGGGTGCTCTCGCCCATTCTATTACAAATGGTTGGATATTAAACATTGAAGTGCAAGTACTGTGTATTACTGAAACAAGTCTTAACAAGTCAGAAGTGTTCGACCGCCGCGCTGTAGTATTACGCGCCACGTGTCGATATACACCGTTCGCAAGATATCCTGTCCAAGAATGCTGATGAAGATGGAGTGCTGCCACTGCCGTTGAGAAGCCACGAAAATAAGAGACGACGTTAAAGTTACGTCTAAGAAAGCTGATGAAGATGGAGTGCTGCCACTGCCGTTGAAAAGCCACGAAAATAAGAGACGACGTTAAAGTTACTATTTGGGCCCTCTCCAAGTGCTGCTGTAGTAACCTCAAGCGACAAGGAGTCGTAGATTTAAAATATTGCAAGTGCGTAAGTTTTTATTTTTTTTATTTTTTTTTTCTTCTTTATACCCACCTTTTGCCATCTGCTTAGCAGGCTAATTATCTTGCTGGTTATTTGGCAGCATGCTCAATATAGAATATTAATAACTTTGTAGCTTGAAGTTAATAGCACTACTATTGAATTCTATTCATCTTATATATCATATTCACTATTAACCATATCCTGTTAAAGTTCAATCATATGCGAAATACAATAAGAACCTGAATATTTACCAAAACTTTACAGTGGTTCTAATACAATATCTCTCCATACATGTTTACATCGCTTGGAGTCTTTGGTGAAGACATACGTCGGAGATGGAAAACTCTAAACTACTACTTGACTGCTAATCTGGAAGGGAATGCGTTGCTGTATTATGAAAATCAACAACATATCAACATCACCTACAGCTACTGGAAGAAGAGGTCGACCAAGTACTTTCTTCCTGATCGCGGGATGGCAGTGCAAGCAAGCAGCACTATACAACGATGGACCTGAATACAACGACAAGGTGACGGATAAACTTTATTATAAGAAACTAGCCCTAGAAAAGTTTTGCATAATTAAGTGACCATGTGATTTACAATATTATTGTTACTACGTATACCAACTTTCAAAGCTTTTAAGACCCAGTTGTAGGTTAGAGACGCGATTTTTATTTTCTTTGCTTTTATTAAGTTATTTAACTGACGCGGTAGTTGGGACTTGCAATATAAAAGTAATGTTAGTATTTTAGATTACGATTTAGGCTTTAATGTCTTTATATATGACATAGAAGTGAACACTCTCAATGAAGGGGTAATATTCGGTTTACAAAGTTTAAAGAACGATTTCTTAAAAAAAGAGTATATATCAGTCGTAAATGATTAAAATATAAAACCCAATATTAAACAAAAAGAAAAGGAATAACGTTAGATATTTTATATATATATATATATATATATATATATATATATATATATATATATATATATATATATATATATATATATATATATATATTATAAAAGCACTTAACATCATAAAACCATTTTCAAATCGTAATGATCCTTTTGTTTGAGATAGTAAGTAGTTCCTTATAGTATACACAATATGAATAGATGAAGTATAATTTTAATTTATACAGATTAAAATGTAGACTTGTCTCCTTTCAGAGAAATTAAAATTGTCGAATATCTTATAGATAGACTTAAATGAATATGACTCGGTAAATATTAAACTCTATAAATTTGGTAGGATCAGATCTAAATGGCCTTGAGGACCGTATGGAAATAATAAGCCAATGCTTTGACGCTATAGGGGGTAGATTTAGATATGTTTACATTTATTAAATATGTAAAGATTTGAATTCACGATATTATGTTATTAGTTCTGCAACTATATTTTATTTTGTTTTGCTAAAACTACTCCATAGATCTTAAAATATTTATATTTAACTTTGAATTGTAAGTTTAGCATCGGGTTGCGATAGACGTTCGTTTTTAAAACCAAGTTGGATACTTGGTTATCCACGAGGATAAGGTTATGCCATATCATGTGGAGAAATTAAATTCTGAAAATGAACCCATGAGAAATTAAACCCAATAATATCTGTTTTGAGAAGTTTCATAAATCAAATTTGCTTTGAAAAGACCATTTTTAGATGGGTAAAAATAAAGTTTAAAAACGTTTAAAATCTGAACCGGTACTGTCTAAATATAATCCCGAACTAAACAGACTAGGTAATTCAATAAAACAATATATCGCGCGTATGAATAAGAAGCATTGCTTCATATTATATATATATAAAGCAAGCAATTAGGTCTTCTAAATCCCTTTTAAAAGAAACTTTAAACCATAAGCGTGGCACTCGATTATTTAATTTCCGTGAGTATGTTAAAGAAGAAAAGAAATAACTACGATGAATTATCTTACACGCGTTTTTGAACTGTCAAATCGAGGAATTATATAAATCCACAGTAATAGTTTTACTAAACAAGAAATAATTGCATGCCTAAACAATATACCATAATTGACAGTTCAGACAGTTCAAATTAGGTATTTCAAATTGATGAACTTTAAAAAATATATAATTTTCTAGATTATGACTGTTAATTACTTAAAAATAGAATTATTATAAAACATGCCTCCTAAATATTCTTATTAGCAATATGAAACATAAACACATTAGACTTAAAGACTCTGGTAACTTGAACTCTAGACAAGAGAAACATAAGAAAATTTGCAAGGAATATATATTGTCGTATCTTAGGGTATAAGAAGTAATATTATATATGGCATGGCCTCCTAAACCCCAAACCCCAAGCCACAACCCCCTAAATTTCCAAGAATCGTATTATTTTCAGTATAACGTTTGTAAAATTTAATGCAGTTGAATTCGATTAAATAATTTATACTGTAGATAATAATAAAACAAAAAAATAAAATATGTTTTGAATAATTGTATCATTCATTGTATCGATTATATAGTAAACTAGATGTAGGTATACAATGTACAAAATTACGATTTCAAACTCGGAATAAAATTAATAACACTTTTATAACAAGTGATTGAAAATTTAATTGACTTACGTTTTAATGCTTTATAAATAAAATAGTTAATCATTAGTTATTGATTTAGTACAAATTAGAACAATTGGAAATAATAATATAAATAGTAAACTTCTAAAGAAATATGCTTGGTTTTATAATGTTCTCCAATTGTATGAAAAGTATCGTTACATCTTCAAAATAAAAATGAGGACTATAAAAATGTGCTATTCCCACTAATGATTATTTTTTTTTTTAGTTAAGAATATTTTCAATATTGATAGAGTAAATAATGACAGAGTAAATAATGTAAAAATGTAAAAATTTTATTTATATTTATTTATTTATAAAATCTTTATTATACAAAGAAATTTATACAATTGACGGACTTAATGCTATAGCACTTGATGTCTACTAATTATCTAGAAGTACCCTCGACCCCTAACTTTTTACAATTTCTTAAATAAAAAGAAATATTTATTTTATTTATTTTATTTTAAAAACTTATTGCACATACAATTATTACAAGAAATTACAGTAGTAGGATGTTGATACAGTAAGAAATTTTTGTGCAAAGGCGGTCTTATCGCTAAAAAGCGATCTCTTACAGACAACCCTTGATGAGTAATGAATATTTGCAAGGTCATAATATAGTGCAAGCATACTACAACGAGAATAAGAATTTATACATAAGGACACAATAAAAATAAAAACTATCGTTTTTAATTATATAAGTAATTAAATAATAATGATTATATATAAATATACACATACGCACATACATATACATACATATATCCGTATATATAAATAAATAGAATAAAATGATAACCTATATAATATATGGTATACATACTTATGAAAAAAATATATATTGCGTAGATAAATAATATTGCTTCAAACGATTTTTGAAAATTGACAGTGATTTAGAAGTTTGAATTTCTAACGGTAGGTCATTCCAGAGTAATATAGAGAAATATATATAAATATTACAATTGTCGTGAATCTTGAATCGTGTTATGGTTAATAACTAAATCTAGCTTCTTTATTAACTACCGTTAAAGTATTTAAATTTTCTAAATTCGGGTGAATGAACATTTTCTTAAGATGTAAAATTTAAAACTGTTTCGATAAAATACGACATCATTTAAAATTCATTTTTCTTTAAAAAAATATAAAGAAAGTAAACAAATATAACAATACAAACGTAAAAATTAAATGTAAAATACCATGTAGGTGTCTCCCGTGGTAAAAAAAATAAGAATAAACTACCATACTGGTGTGATCCGATGGTAGTAGTGAACGTATAAGAAATACCATCAATGGGTGCGTCCCGTGGTATAAAAAAAAAATAATAAATAAGAATAAACTACCATCTGTGTGTGTTCCGTTGGTAGTAATAAAAGTATAAGAAATACCATCAATGGGTGCGTCCCGTGGTATAAAAAAAAAAAATAAATAGATAAGAATAAAGAAAAGTATAAGAAATACCATCTGTGTGTGTTCCGGTGGTAATAGTAAAATTGAGATATATCCCATGTTGATGATGTGTGTCCATGGGCACCAGATCATAACGGCATGTCCGTTGATCTGGCTTTTTGTCAGCAGTCTGGTTTGTCGGGTGCAAAGAGAACAAGCTTGTATAAACATATTATATAGTAATGTATTTTTAAGTTTGTGATGAATTAATGAGTATTTATAATAGACGACAAGACGAAAAAGTAAAGTAAAGTTAATGTTATATGTTGTAAGTAAAGTAAAGTAAAGTTATATGTTGTATATTGTATATGTACTATCTATGATTTTAATACGCAGAATGCTACCGTTACATGTAATCCACGCTGTGTTGATATTGTTCAGTGTTTGACAGTTCTATCTATTTTTAACCTCCGACCCCATAAAGAGAGGTAATAAATGAAGGAGTAAGGTAGAATTCAAAATGCAACTAAATTAATAAGGCAAGTAACGAAATACTACTATCAAATTGTATAGTCTAAGATCTTGTTCAATAACTCCGAAAATTCTGTAAAACAGACACCATCGTCAACGTTCGCACGGTCCCCCATGCAACTATTATACACTTTTATTTCTTATAAAATTTTTAAGTAATAAAAATGTATTTTTAAATGCTTTCAACTATATAAACTTCACAGACATAATTCCAAGTTGATTTAATTATTTATAATAAATACGAACATAGTTTCACAAGTTCAATCATTCTTAAGTTTACTAAACAATATATGGTTTATATTTGTTTTATGTAAAGTAGTTTTTTTTTAATAAAAACTGGAAAACGCCGTTTATAAATTTAAAAAATGTGGAAATTGGTTTTTTAAGAAATTTAAAGTTTTATTTATAAATCAAAATATTTTTTGCTTTTACGCTTGGTTTTACCTATATGAAAATGATATTCCTGTGTTTAGTAAAATCAAATATTGCGTTTTTATTTTTTATAATATATTACATTAGTCACAAATACATATTTTAAATGCATTATCAGAAAGTCTGATATCATTAAGTATTCAAAGACGTATTTTAGATACTCGTCCTTAAATTTATTATTTGAAATTATTATTTTATAATTTTATATTTAATATGTTAATATTTTTTCTGACATAAAATATATTCAATTAGCTATCACTAGTTTCACTTTGTTGAACAATCGTATATTATGAATTAAAAAATTAAACTAGCTTTTAACTCCACTTAAATTATAAACTATCTATAAACATTAAAAAATATACAAATACCTTTAAAAATACATACCCTTTAGCTGTAAATAACCACCAACACGCCATATTTCATAGAATTGGATTCATCAGTTTTGATATTTTATAATTAGGGCCTTGATTGGTTACTGTGTCTTTGTTTTTAGAAACTACTGGTAATGGTAAAGTTATAAGCCTCAGTCTTAAAAATAATATTTTGATCAAAAGAATTACTTTTGAAAATTCAATTTCTTAAAATATTGATAACATTTGTTGTTGACAGTATTGTGATCTTAAACATGATTATATATTTTTAAAAAGATTTTCAAAAAATAATATACATTAGGATATTGTTATTAAATATTTATAATTTAATGTGAGTATGAATCTACTGACCACAATAAAAACGACATATAGTTACTGTAGACTCAAAAAGACTTAAAATAAGATTTGAGGTCAATAAAAAAAAATATTAAAATTATAATTTAAATTACTATATTAAGAACAGAATACTTTTTCTAAACACATTTAACTTAACATGGTTCCACTAGGAATAATATACGTAGTACGAATAATAATAATATGTATTCGTATATTGTTTTTTACTTTTGAATATTACTGTTGCGAATCAATCTGTGTAAGCGTTTTTAACAAAGCCGTACAATTCAACATTTTCTTTATTTAAATAGAATATGCAAACTCGTTTTATTATGTCATGTGACCCTTCGTTTCTTTAGACCTTTTTCCCTCTCTATCGTATCAACCCATCTCTAAAAAGGAACCTTGTTCACGAAAAAACGACACATTTATATCAGGAAAAATAATTTATTTGTAACATCATTTCACTTATAAATCTGAAGACTGTTGTCTTGCAATTTTGTTTTCTTTGTCTTAAAACCTTTTTTGTTAAATATTAATAAATATGAATCAATTAAATTACAATAACTTGTCTTACGTTTAACGGAGAACATCAATATTATCGATATTGATAATGAAGTTTTTCTTCATACCCATAACAATGTTTTTTTTTATATTGCATCCTCATGAAAATTGTTTTAAAATTTCGGAATATGACAAAAATCATGTACAATTATTTTATTACAATCATCGGGTACTGTTTTGTTGTATTATAATTACCATTTTTCCGTTTAAAAGAAGTTAAAGCATTAAGAAGTTTACCATACTTTGTAATGAATTAAACAACCTTAATTGAGTAGTAAAAGTTAATCAACATAAATACAATTATGTTAAGTTGAAAATACGTGCATTTTGTTGCATTTTCATGAAAAATATATAATGTCATGTTTTTAACCTTGTGGGAAGGAAATTGGATTGTTTTTATCATTTGATAGTGCAAAATCAACATAGGTATTTAGAATAATTTGAAATATTTGGCATTTCCAGCGCGTATAAGTTATTAGAGAACAAATACAATTAAGGTTTTAGAGAGTAGCTTAACATGTCACTCCAATCAAGGAAGATTTCGTGTAAATATAAATTGTTTTGATATACATTTGAACCGACTGACTAGTATATATAATATGTATTAAAGTAAGAAAAAATGTTACCACAGAGTTCTTAACTTAAGTAAAAAAGCATTTTTAAAAATTTTTTTTTTTTTTTTTGTTTGTCTATACTGTTAGCCCTGTTGGCTATTACAGCGTCACCGGGAGAGCGGGTGGGTCTGGTGACCCACCCTTAACAAGGGGGGGCCAGATGGGCCCCCATGGGGAACGACGTCCCGAGGGCGTCTCAGATTGAGACACGGACCTCGGCTCGGGGCGTCGTTAGTCAGGAGGGAAGCTAAGGAAATTTGGACACTAGCGTCCTCCGACGGCAGAACGCCGGAGCAACGGAGCACTTACTCAGTTGGGACCTCGTCTATACCGGTACAGACGGTGTGTGTCTGTATGTTGTGTGGTGTCAATTATGCCTACGCGTACACGTTATTACCTACTGTGAACGCGTCGTCGGGGGGTTTAAAAATAAGCGGACAGAATAAAATTACAATCGTTACCTCATTAGTCTGCAAAGATAATACATGTTTGACACGGACATTATTTTTTTGTTTTAAATACCTAACCAATATATAAATATCTTTTATTTTTAACATGTGACAGTTATACCTTGTAATTTTTATACCTTAAAAAATGTATGGTCATATTTTGTTTCATACATGAAGATTATTTGTTGTTTAGTGAAGTCTTTGAACAGGATTAAAGCCAGCTTTGACATAGATACTATTAATTAATTTAATCATGTAAATGTAGGGAAACAAGAAAAATCCCGGAGGATTTTTTTGATTTTTTTCGTGAAAATTACGCAATTTTTAGCATGACAATGAAAATATATTAAGGTATTCTTTTATTATGTTACTGTCATATAAATTTAGTCTTTATTACTTTAAGATTAAATTTATTTTTAAACATAATAAAATTTTATGATTATTATGAGAATTACACATTACAGCACTTGGCTTGATTTATTACTTTTTTCTGGTTATCTCTATCCGTTCATCAAATATGTTATATTAGTATCGTTTGCTAGCGGCGCGGCTCCGCCTGAGGACAACAATAAATGCTAATATCAGGGCCACATGTCGTGTGCAAGTTATATGATTATTACTGTGATTAAAATACTAGTTTAATATTATTATGAACAATTATTTAAAAATAAGACAACACGGCCGACTGATAAGTCGTGCTTTTTTCTCAGGCATGAGAAGAAAATGTAGTTAAAAGATTAAAATAAAGTTCTTATATAAAAAAAGAATTAATAAGGGATTATATAAGACTTTTTATAGTCAAATAATTATTACAATAAGAGTTAAATAGTTTCAAAGTTTCGATTACCCACAATTAAATAAACATGTTTCTTTAATTTACATATTCTTAACTTTTTTTGAGTGTCATGGTTTAAATTTATTTTTACTATACAAGTGGATGAAAGACTTTCTTGATTAAAAAATGTAATAAGAAAGGTGTCGAGTAAACCTATAGGGAGACCCTAGTGTTAGAGCTCTCTTACCGCAAAGAATCGCGAACGACAGTCGTTCTATTCTTTAAAGCATTTTATGACACTGTTCACAAATACACTAAACTGCTTAAAATTTAAACTCTTAACTATCACTGTTACACAACTTAGTCTCTCGATAACACACTCAGAGGTTTATTACAACTACACTTTTATCACAATAGTACCACCACACAACTTGTACTCCCAATTTCACGATGCCTTCTCTTAACCGAGCTGCGATTTTTATACTTCTTATTCCTAGTCAAATCAGTATCCAATATTACATTTATTTTATCAATTAAACTTCTATACAGAGATTCAATTATTGTAGTCAAATCAACAACTTATATCTTTATTTTTAGTCAAAACCAAACTACCATATGTATAAAAACTAACATTACCTAGTCTTAAATTTTTGCTTAAAATATACGTAATACACATATAATTGATATTACAGAGTTTGTAATTGTATCACGTTCAACTATCGTCAGAAAACCGACTTTATAGACAACCAATTTTTGAAGACATGTAGTAAATTTACCATTGAATAAATTATGTTACTGACAACATATTGAAAAAAACCATCCGAGGCATTTTACGGTACGTTTTTAGACAGGTTTTAAGGTGTTATAAGCCCTTCGTAGTAAAGGAAAAAGAAAAGAACTGAAAGTAAAACACAGACAAAATAGGAGGATTTCTAAAGTAAATCCCCAGGTATCAGCTATAAAATATCGCCTGCTGACAATAACAATCCTTTTGAGCCACTTCGAAGCGTTGCTGCAAACAAATCCTGATTAAACTAGAATTTGCTTTACTACAAAGGAAATATGAGGAGACATGTTTGATACTAAGGTTTATTTCCATTTCAGGGCGAGTTATTGATTTAAAATTTTATTCTGTACAAATCTACATTACTAATATGTTACAATAAATTTGTAACATTCTTCCGAAAAAAAATAATTATTTATACATATTAGTTTAATTAAGAAATCGGATAAAGGAAAAAAATATATACATCAATTTATTTATACAACACATAATATTAGAATTAATTTGTGATAGCTACAGTTGTAGATTGATATGCAAATTGCTATTTCTATAAACTAGCCACTGCAACGTGCTTTATAAAAAAAATTATCGAGAACTAGTATCTGAAGTTATTATAGCCGAAGTTTTTATGTAAATTTAGTGTACATGTATATTAGTTAGGTTATACTGTTGACGTGTTTTAACACATAAGATCGTGGTTGCATGGTTTCATGGGTCATGGAGAAGAAACTTTAGGAAATTTTATGAATATTCTTTTACATCATTCGTTGAGTTTTAGGGTTTCGTTTGTCGTCGTTATCCGTCTGTTTGTCTCCAGGCTGTATCTTATGAACCGTGGTAGCTACCAGTTGAAATTTTTATAAATGATATATTTCTGTTGACACTATAACAAGACTAAAACAGAATAAAATTAATGTTTGAGGGGTTACCCATATAAATATTAATTAATAATGGCAACAAGTAGACGCTTTAAATATTCACTGAATATTTATTTTTATTTTTCTTAAGACAACTCCCGCTTTAGATATTATAATATCCAGTGTATTTACAAATAATAAATAACGAATATAAAGTACACCCAGTCCCGGAACAACAATCTGTCGTTCACACGAAGAATTATCCATTGGAATGAAATCCACTACCTTTGTTTAGCAGTCAGGGCTACTAACCACCATACCAAGTGGTTATCAAATTTATTTAAATTTTATATTCACCTTCAAAACAAATATTTGAGGGGCTCCTATACAACAAACGTGATTCTTTGTTAATTTTTTTAATGGTGCGATACTCTGTTGTATGACTATAGTATTGAATAGACTAGTCACAGTGTGATGTGAAAGCAAATCGCGAAATTACCTTCATAATAGAAAAATACAATAAGTCGGTTTATCCAAAGTTCATTTTAAAAATCACTAATCAGAAATTCGAAGACATTTTCAAATTAACAAAATGTCTATGATTCTTATTATATAAAATAGTTTAAAAATTTGGAAATAATTCCACATGTTTTATACATATTTTTTTTAACAATATTGCACAAACTTAAAAAATAGCAATAAAGTGTGGCTACTGAAACATTTGTGATATTTTTTTGGTTTGTTGCAGAAATTACTACCATTAATATTGTTTTTAGTATCATAAATGTTTTTGCTATAAATGATGGACCTACTTAAGATTGGTATAATAATCTCTCAGAAAATATTATTGTTTAAATCATTTTTACATTGGAAACGACCGACCCTCTTTTCTTTACTTCCGCAACGAACTGAATAACATTTGAAATTAGAGTCAACTTGTGAAACCATTCTTGTTATTTTCATTCCCCACGAATTTCTTTCTTAAATAACCAACCGAAGTAGCTATAATAATATTTAATAAAGTAAAATCATCTAACATAATAAAATAGCCAATATTGAGATTATTTTTTTGTTTCATTCCATTCTATAACTACTCGTAAAAGCTATAAGAGTACAATAAATACTCAGACCTAATAAGAAATGATAAAGAATTCTATATAGTGTCACGTAAAAATTTATTTCGTTCATTTCTGAAATCATTTAATTTAGTAGTCACATATTTTCCTAATATCTCTTGTTTTCAAATCTGAAGACATTAGATTGATTAAATCCCTATTTACGGCTTATTAAGAAAACATAATTACTCTGTGACAATCATATAATCTTTTTGAATCTGAGGTAAGGAAGGTAAGAAATAAGTTCCTTAAAACTTTATAAATTATTGTATTGAGGTAATACAGCTGAATATTATTTAAGAGTGCTGTCATTCATTTCAGGAATATAGATGTTATATTAAATAATTGAACAATATGAAATCAATTACCCTTGTTTGTTCTCACAGACGATCAGTGTTTCGTTTTAAAATTAATGAATTAATTATATTTTTTGGTCGACATTTTCAGTTTACCCCAATTTAATATGAGATTTTATGTACCTTGCAACATAGTCCACTTATTTACATATTCTTCGAATTTAAAGTTTGATGTGGTGACTTTTCACGTTTCTTTTTATCGGAAACACTATCGAATTTCATTACAAAATTAGCCTAAGGTGTATTTTTATGTAATTAGTATTTTTAACTCCCGACTAAAAAAAGGGGTGTTATAAGTTTGACCTGTCGATCTGTGTATCTGTGTATCTGCATATCTGTGTGTCCAGCTGTGGCAATCTAGCGGCCAAACGCGTGGACAGATTTGAATGCGGTTTTTTTAATCAAAAGCTGTGTTTGTCGAGATGGTTTTTAGTTATGATTGGTCGAAATGACGTTTTATTGGTTCTTAAGCAATAATTAGCTGTTCCCAGCGGCTTCGCCATCGCTAAATAGAAAAAAAGCCTTGTTATGTAGGCCAGAAGGTTTTTACACTTATTTACTCAGGTAAAGTATTTTATTAGGGATAGCTGTTGCCCGTGACTGCGTCCACGTAGACTGTAAAAATGTATTTATATGGCTTATGATCGTAGTCATAAAGAATCACGGGCAACAGCTAGTGATAATATAAATCCATTCATCAGAGTGTTATTAGTGATTGTAAAACATTTTAACTTTAAATATTTATATGTATTTATTAATATTCGTATATGAAAGTCTTGAATCATGTTACTTAATACATTTATAATTTATTACATTGTCGAAATTTTCACGCAGATAATTATTTTTTCTCTTATTAATTAATATAACCTACGTTTATCAAAGGGATAATGTAGGATTCTAAAGGTAAAATATTTAATTAAATCAGTTTAGTAGTTTCGGAGCCTATTCAAATCAAACAAACAAACAATCAAAATTTTCCTCTCTATAATATTAGTGATGATGATTGATGATGATGATTATAAAATATGCTCCTCTGTCTATGCTCGTCAGGAATAGTGAAGGATTCTAATGCAAAAAGATGTTTTTAAATCTGTCCAGTAGTTTCAGACCCTATTCAATTCAAACGAACAAAAAAATCTTTCTTCTTTATAATATTAGGATAGATTAATAGAAATACTTAAACAACTGCAAATTTGTGTGTCTGTAGGTTCATTTAGTACAATTAAGAAACCTGTGACATAACTTTAAAAAGCAGAAAAAAACAATTTAAAATAAAAAAAAACCCCGATACAAACAGACCTCTAAAAAGAATTAAAAAAAATATTATTATTATTATTATATTCTTTATTGCACTTTAAAAACTAAATAAATACAAAAATATAAAACATGTTAATAAAAATAAAGTAGGCTAGGGCGAACTTATCTCTATAAGAGATTTCTGCCAGTCGACCCATAGTAGTGAGAAACGATGTTATTGCCGGGCGCACCAGTTCAAGAGTAATAAAACATTAAGGTAAAATATGAATAAATAAACAAATAAGGCTAAAAAAAAAAATTAAAACTAATACATAAAATTTTGTAAATAAAATACCCAAACATAGTGGGAGTGGGAAGATGATGGAAACGAGACTGAATTTAAGTGGAAGAATTTTGGTAATAGAGTATGTTATAGAGAAAAACAGGGATGTGCATATCACGGCGAAGGTGGATAGGGAGCCACTTAAGTTGAATTACGAAATTACGAAAATTGAATTACGAAATACTTAAATACTTAAAATAGTTGAGTTTGACTATATTTTGTTGTAGTGTTGGTCTATGATCGTAATTATTTACTGATGTTGGTTTATTTTTTTTATTTGCTTGTGCTTGTTTCGATGAGTTGTGTTGGCTGGATCTGTGCCCTTGAGATGGATTTAAAAGGTACCTTTTGTTGCTTCGTGAGGTATCGTTTTTTCCTGCTTCATTCATTATCATTAGCTTGTCATATTTTATTATTGCCTTGTTTCTTTTTTCTATATTGATTTGATCCTTTAGTTGCCTCCTCTTTTCCGAAACATAATGCGGATCATCTTTAATATAGTAATCGGTGTTTTCCAGTAATTTCATTTTTTTGATAATTTCAAGTTTTTTCCCAAGCGTCATAAATGTCCCAACAATTAATAATGTTAACAATAATCTTTATTGGACACATCATATGTCATACAGAAAACAGATGACCCCGACTCTTGCACTAGCAGTGCGTTGTTGCAGAAGCCACAATCACAATTGGTCGGGACTTAAATGATTTTTTCCCAATTTTTCTTATTTCTTGAATTTCGCTGTTGCATAACTTGATATTTATTTATTTATCTATTTATTCTTTATTGTTCCAACAAAAACTGTTACAATTGGCAGACTTAATGCTAAGTAGCATTCTCTAACAATCAACCTTGAGGATGTTCAGAGACGGTACAATAAAATAAAAAAAAAAATAATAATAATCAGAAAATAATATGGAATTGAAGAAATGGACATACACATATACACCTACACACATATACACATATGCATGCGCGTGCACACATACATACACACACATACACACATATAGATATATACATATACATACATATATGCAAATACATATACATATAACCAATTTGAAAAATGCATACACAAAATAAATACAGATACAATAGACAATAACTTTAAAAATACACATATTCGTATTAAAATCTAATATAAAAGTTCTTAGAACAATGACTATAAACTCTTTTTTTAAATATGGACTATGTGCGTGATTTCTTAACGTCATTGGGAACAAAATTCCAAAGACGAATACACTGGATCGTGAAAGAATGGTATATAAAACCAGAGCGGATATTGCAATATTCTGCTATAAAATTCAACATATCTGTTTCCAAATTTGAATATGAGTAGTAACCGTGGTGATCTTGGATGCCAAAAAATACTATGTTTCTTTTTCTTATTAGTTTGTCTAAATAGTTTAACCTCTGTTCTTGTTTGATAATTCTTCTTCCAGTTTTTCATATTTTCCTTCCAGGTTTTTAAATTTGTCGTCTAAGATGGTATTTATGTTATCGGCGACCCTTATTGCAAAGTCAAAGGAATTTAGGAATTACTCTTGTTCGTGAGCATTTGCGCAACCGCTAAGGCATCCTGCAGTTGCTAAGACTAATGTGCCAAAGATAACGCAAATTTTTAGGAAACCCTGTTAGGGAGCCGTCTGCTAAGATACTGAATGTCATAAATGTAATTTATATATATCCTATTAATTAATATTTTAGAAAAAAAAAAATTATATTTGTTTCAAATTTTGTGGCTTTAAAACAGAGGTTGTTATTTTTGTTAATATTTTGCTCCACTTTCATAGAAAAAATATTAAAAAGAAAGTCTTACATCAATTTTTTTAACCAATAAATGACCACTTAAACTATAGACATTTTATCCAACTACAGTCATATATTAATAAATGTCTTGTATTAATTGAAATTTTGACAATTTTTTTCACCAGTCTCCTGGACCTAACACTACTATCGTTGTAACATATTTTAACTGTGCTGACGCCAGGTTAATAATTAATGCTAAATGCTTAATGCTAAACGCTTAACGCTTAGCGCTTAACGCTTAACGCTTAATGCTTAATGCTTAATGCTTAATGCTTAATGCTTAATGATCACTGCTTAATGGTTAACGCTTAATACTTAGCGCTTAACGCTTAACGCTTAACGCTTAATGCTTAATGCTTAATGCTTAATGCTTAATGCTTAATGCTTAATGCTTAATGCTAAATGCTTAATGCTTAATGCTTAATGCTTAATGCTTAATGCTCAATGCGTAGTGCCTTATGATTATTGCATTATGCTTTATTCTAAAGGTGTTATGATTTATACTTTATGCTTGATGCTTTATTTTTTATGTTTATTGCATAAAACTTTTTTATTTGTTATTTTAGATTTTTCCTCGTGTGGGTAAAATGGTCTGTGTTCAGGTAAATAATTTTTTCAGGTTTCACATTTTATTATTATGAATGTAGGTGAATTCTGTTAAGTGTAAAGCTTAATGCTTAATGCATAATGCTTATTGCTTAATGATTAATGCTTAATGCTTAATGCTTAATGCTTAATGCTTAATGCTTAATGCTTAATGCTTAATGCTTAATGCTTAATGCTTAATGCTTAATGCTTAATGCTTAATGCTTAATGCTTAATGCTTAATGCTTAATGCTTAATGCTTAATGCTTAATGCTTAATGCTTAATGCTTAATGCTTAATGCTTAACGCTTAACGCTTAACGCTTAACGCTTAACGCTTAACGCTTAACGCTTAACGCTTAACGCTTAACGCTTAACGCTTAACGCTTAACGCTTAACGCTTAACGCTTTACGCTTTACGCTTTACGCTTTACGCTTTACGCTTTACGCTTTACGCTTTACGCTTTACGCTTTACGCTTTACGCTTTACGCTTTACGCTTTACGCTTTACGCTTTACGCTTTACGCTTTACGCTTTACGCTTTACGCTTTACGCTTTACGCTTTACGCTTTACGCTTTACGCTTTACGCTTTACGCTTTACGCTTTACGCTTTACGCTTTACGCTTTATGCTTTATGCTTAATGCTTAATGCTTAATGCTTAATGCTTAATGCTTAATGCTTAATGCTAAATGCTTAATGCTTTGTGGTAAATGCTTAATGTTAAATGCTCAATGCTTAACGCGTTGTGTTTAATTCTTGATGCTTAGTGCTTAATGCTTAATGCTTAACGCTTAACGCTTAATGCTTAACGCTTAATGCTTAACGCTTAACGCTTAACGCTTAACGCTTAATGCTTAATGCTTAATGTTTAATGCTTAATGCTTAATGCTTAATGCTTAATGCTTAATGCTTAATGCTTAATGCCTAATGCCTAATGCTTAATGCTTAATGCTTAATGCTTAATGCTTAATGCTTAATGCTTAATGCTTAATGCTTAATGCTTAATGCTTAATGCTTATTGCTTATTGCTTAATGCTTAATTCTAAATACTTTATTCTAAATCTAAATGACCGACGGTCAAGCTCCTTAGGGGATAGGCTGGATGGAAGGAGACGGGATCCAGCCCGAGTCCTTCATCCAGGCGTAGTGCCTAGACGGCACCCGTTTTAGTGGGTAAACTGCAGTGCAGTACTCCCACATAACCATCCCCGCCCTCCCCAGGGCTGGTTGGTATCCATAAAGGATTTCCCAACGTTAAAAAAAAAATACTTAATACTTTATTCCTTATTCTTAATGTCTTATACGTAATGCTTTATGCCTAATGCTCAATGCTCAATGCTCAATGCTCAATGCTCAATGCTCAATGCTCAATGCTCTATGCTCAATGCTCTATGCTCTATGCTGTATCGCCATCGTGCCTCCTAATCTGATCGCCAACCAGAACGATGGAACCACTCTAGGATTTTTGGCAGCTGGCAGGGCAGTCTTTCGTTGGAGGCTGACCCACTAATTAGGTCCCTAAATATCTACGGGCGACTAGCAAAAAGCCCTTGCTTTATATCCCGCTTCCATCTTTGACCAGGCCATCCGACACGACAAAAAGCAACTCAACGTCAAACCGAATTTAATGAATAAGAATGAAAGTTATTTTTCTAAAGTTTGATATGAAAAGGAAACCTATTTAATGCAGTTCGTTATATTTTGATACATGTCAGTTATTATTTTATAATTTTAATACCAATTACAGCACTATTATAAAATAAATAACTTGATGTGAAATGAAAAAACCACGACAAACACATGGTCAGTTGTAAACCACTGTTGATGTCGGTTTGTAAACTCATTTTAGTAAAAATTGTGTTCAGTCATTAGTAAACTGACATATCGGATAGCCTATTGAGGTTTTTGTTTCATATCATAATAATATTTGATATATTGTTTTTAAGTATACATTATTTAAGAAATATATTAGTCTTGTATAAATTTGTAATTTTTCTATTTAGTTATACAATGTATACCTTAGAGTTGTTTTAAATAGTAACATAAAAAGTTTATGTACATATCTGTCTCTTGAATGATAGCTATATTTATTGAATTAAATAAAAATAACTGGATTACAAAATAATGCTAAAACAATCTTAAATTAAAATAAGGAAAATATTTTAAACAAAGTAGATTTTGCTTAAACACAAAAGTCTTAAGATATTTTATAATGTATATGGTAGATATATATTAATTTACTTACAATGTCAAAATTACCCCACATAGTAAATATATAAAGAATCTGTCAATCTCTGTTTGCTCATATTCTTTCATCTTCGGAGGCTTAAAAGGCCACATACATAATTCTAATAGGAACGTAAAGCACTGTTTCTGAGTACAGAGGGGGCAAACATTATTATGAAACCGAGAATTTTATGATATAAATAGCAAACATTATTTTATAAAACCAAATTTACCTGACGTCAAAAATAAACATTTACATACTTAATGTACCTATCTACTGTAGACAGACGACGTTATTGCTATATTTTTAAAATCAATATGCATTTAATAAATTGAGCTATATATTTACAACAGCACTTCATATTAATATCAAGTAAACACTTGATGTACAAACAATAGATTGTAGTGAAATGTTGTATATTTCTGTAAATTTGTTGTTTATTTAGGAACATATTTATCCAAGGCCTTTTAGTTAATTTATGAAAATAATAAGCAACAACAATATATCGAGATATATGTAGAAGTAACAATGTTATATTTTTATTATTGTTACTTGGGAAGCCACAAAAAACAATACGTTGGCTTTACTATAAGGCTACTTTTGTACCTTTGTAATTACACGGTCATTACCGTGCTGTAGTTGTTTAATAAATGGTAGTGTTATGAGATATATTTGTATATTCATTTGTAATATCATAATTATTTTCTTATTTTAGAGATAGAGTTTTTTATAAATGATTTATATTTATTTCTAGAAGAACAACACTTTTAAGATATTTATTTTAAATGTGTCTTATCATATTTTATAAGTGCCGATCATGAAAGGCGTGTAGTATACTTATTTACTGTTACTAGTTTGAAGAAATTATTGCAAAGAACGAGGATAGGAATGCTTATTTATTTATCATAGATAAAAAAAACGACCAATATTTTTAAAAGTACGAGATATTTAGATGGTCTTAAATTATTTTTAAGTAATTGAATTGAATAATAATAAATAAAAGTAACAGTAGGCAGATAATTATAGTTCGATAAATTATAATTATCTTTAACAATGAATAGGATACAATAATTAATAGAATTAAATAAACATATTTCAGTATACATTGGTGTACTGAAAACTATATTTATCAGAGTAGCAATACCTATATATTCAATTTAATACTTAATTAAATACATTATGGAGCATTTTTTTAAGGTTTTTATGCTTTTAAACCATTTTAAACTTTGATATCAATATATTTATAAGTGGAGATTCCTTTTAGATCACATTAATCAACAGTATCTCTAGCGATTACTTATATTACTTATAATAGAAATAAATTGAGTCCAGTTATATGAGACAGACAAGTTGCTACATGTTAAATATATAATATCATTTTATCATAGATATTAATAGATTAACAACTTATTCTTATTTTCTTACAAAATTTGATTAAGAGATTAAAAGGGTATCTGTAAGTTATTTTTTGAAAATAATATCGTTTTATCGGAGTTAATAAATACATAAAAAAAATAAAAATAATATTACCAAAAAACCTAACTTTTACAATTATTCCTAACATACATTGACCGTCTATACGGTAAATATATATTAACATTTACTTATTATTTATATTTATGCATAACATAATAATTCTAGATTTTTTTGCAAATACGAAATTAAAGGAAACCTTATTATTTGCATAATCCCGAATTTGTTATTCAAGTTCTTTCACCTTAAGATTGTTTGTCAGAGTTCTTTTAACATTAAGTCCGTCTTTACATATTTATATTACTACTTTATGCGATAAAGTGCTTGTCAATCTAACCTTATCTAATCTAACAGATGGAATTAACCAACGACTTTTTCTGAGTTTTTATTATATGTATATAAAACGAAAAACAAAAATATATTTATTATCATACTTTTTTCTTGTTATTCAAGTAAACATTTCATTTGCAAGAGTTGAACCTCGGTGAGAGCTCATAGATTTTTTCACAATAAACCTGTAGTGATTGTAAACAAGCCTGATTAAATACCATTTCTACATTGGTAACGTGATATTATTTGAAATTGTACAAAATATATATTGATGGTATATTTGTGTATCTTTTAAATAACAATTGCTCTTTACTTTGATTTTAAATGTACACGATATACAAAAAAATATATGTTTTTTGCTTTCAATTATAGATGAATGTTTTAAAGTTTCTAAAATATTTAAAACAACTTTACTTAATTTGATTTATTGCTCCTTTTGAAATATGAATCAGTAACTTTATTAATAAAAGCTTTTTCTTGTATCTCTTTGCTAAATTTTTTTTCGAAAAATATCTAATGCGTTCAAATTATATAGTAACAGATTAGACATATAGAACACTATATAAATAATGTTAGTTTCAATTGATTAATTTATGTGTTTTTAGGCGATTTAAAAGTCGAGTAGTTTATCAATATAATTTTGTTATGTGTTATACGCTGTGTATTACTCGATGTTCCCAAAACAAAATGTTTCCAGACTTAAATTCTTTCTTTTGGTTAATACTTTATCGATGCCTCATTATTGTCTTAAAAATGTACAACAAACATTTTGACAAATTTGTGAAGTCATTCTTATTATAAATTAATAACACTCCAAAAGAGCTTTTCGGTCCGTGTCCCTGTCGTTAAATGTCTAACCTATTAATACAACTGTTATTTTGTTTAACAAAGAAATTGAAATATCTGAAAGGTTCCCTGATTAAAATCTTTCTTCTTCAAAGAGGTACAAAGCCTTTATTTAAGGGACATAAAATTTTAATTATTAAGAAGCTTTAGAGTTCAACATCTTTATTTTAATTTCTTACTTTGTTTTTATATGACTTAGATACTATGTCGGTTGATTTCTTTTAAATATTATTCTTTATATCATTCTATTATTATGTAATAGTTTTTTTTAACCCGAACCCGATCCTAAAAAAAAGTGTTATAAGTTTGACATGTGTATCTGTGTGTGTCTATGACTTTGTAGCAGCTAAACAAATAGACCGATTGCGATTTTTGTTTATCCATTGAAATAGTTTTTAGCTATAATCGGTCGAAATAACAGCACTCGTCTTCGAGATATTGAGCTTTTATTGGTGCTGGTAAAAGGTTCTTCTGCAATATTGATAGTAAGACCCTAACTAAGTGAAAATTTATGTAATTGTAGGTTCATTCATGTAGGACAATAAACTAATAAAATAACATTAAAAAACAAAAAACAGAAGAAGTAAAATAAAAAACCTCTGCTACATAAAGGCCTCTAAAAAGGATTAAAATAAAGATGATGTAGTTATTGAAACCATTGCGTCGGGGAACTTAGTAAAAGGAAAAAATAAAATGCAAATGTGTTTATGCAAATAACAAAAAAACTATGTCAAATCGTATAATCTATTCTTCATTCAAAAGCTCGGAAAACTTCATAAAATTGACACTATCTTTAACATATAAACAGTGGTCCCCCAACGCAACGACTTCAATAAGTACATAATTATATTATTTTTATCTCTTTTAGAGGTATTATTATATCGGGGGTTTTCATTAATTTTAAATTTAATTATTTATATAATTATCATAGCAATATAAAAATATCTTAGAGAATGTAGCTTTCAAAATCTGAAATAAATATTGTCATATTTGTAATTTCAGTCCTAGCGATCGATTGGTTCTGAAAAGGGTTTCTTGCCGGTTCGACTCCATAGATCTACCTTTTGGAACCGTGCAAGTAGAGTCTGACTTTTCATAAGTGCAATGTATGTATTTGAAATAAGGAAAATTGGCGTTTGATTGTTGACTTTTTGCAATTGATCATAGTTACAGGTAAAATAACATAAGTATAATGTACTTTATAATATATTTAAGTATATTTTTGATACACTGAAAGATTTTAGAATTGATTTTGTAACTAAATAATAATACTTTTCGCAAATGATAAAAGACTGCGTTAGAAATTTATTTAACTTTACATTATTTATCTTGCTTTTAAACTACCAACTTAGTTTTATACTATTATAAATAAAGCAAAATCAATCTTCACTATAGTAGGTACTCTTGTATGCAAGAGCAGTGAAGAAAAATAATTATATTATACTGCTTAGTTGTACTATATATTATAATAGATATTATACATACTGAATATATTGAACTTATTTTAGAAGTCTCATATAATTTTAATATAAATCTGCTACACCCTGTTATATAAAGATTACCCAAAGAACCATAACGATATTTAGGCTACAAGAACGTTCTCAGCACCGAAGTCTGATATAGGTAATTTATTTTGAGTAAAAAGTTCGCATTAATATCGGAGGCAGGCAATTTATCTTTACGCAATTCGTGTTAAACGCTTATTGGCTGTGGTACGCCAGGAGATAACATGATTTATATTCTACGGTTAACTATGCTCATTACTAAGATTAATATGAATAATATGATCTTTAAAAGATGCCATCGTCATAGAAAAGTGAGTAATCATAAAAACCTGTTTTAATATATTATGTTCAATACCAAGGACAGCCCTGTTAAATAACTTTTAAAACAGTATTACTAGTGCCAATGCAATGTTCGCAATAAGTGTTTTCATGCTCTACATTTATTGCTTAGTCATTCTCATATCAGTCATGAGCATTATCACTTTTTGCTTGATAACAATTACGGATATTTCAAATAAAAAGTAAATATTTTAATAAATATTTTATATTTTAATCAAGGTTAGTAACAAAGAGTTTGTTTTAATGTATGTTTTATTGTTTGATATGAATTAGGTGCAATAATGACGTCACTATCTTAGTGACTCTTATAATATTTTACAAATATATTACAAAGTTAAAAGTAAGACTAATAGTGGAATTCTGCACACAAATCTAATAAATTATATACAATGATGCAGGCCGCAATAATAGTGTTGGCAAACTATCAGTTATGCTCTTGTGGAAACTATGTCATAGTTTATACGATACCATTACTGATTGTTTGATTGCTTTTATTATTTCCTTTTCTTTAAATATAATATATCACATTTTAATTTCATAAACATGAAATTTGTATTACTACAATTTATAGGACAAATGATATTAAAAACATAATTAAGTCTGATTATTTTGTAATGATAATGATAAACATGTTTTATATATTCATGAAATAAATATCAATCATATTATTAAACTTATTTGGATTATATACATTATATAGTAATGAAACATAAAATTTTATTAAAACATAAATATATAACACTTTGCCTCTTATTTTTATAAAAACATTCTATATATTTGGAATGTTTAAATTGCATGGGTATAGTTAGTATATTCTTATGGTATGCTTAAATTTTAAGAATGCATGTTTGTTTGTTCTCTTATCAGAATGGAAAATAAATCTGATAACATTTTAGTTAGTATTTAGAACATACGTACGTCGTAAAATAAACAAGGATTTATTTTAATTAACTGTCAATCCGTTAATATTTTGCAAGTCATTAAGTTTGTTCAATAATGTAATAGAAGTGGCTGCTTATACATTATTACATGTATAGAATGTTTTTTTATGTAAAGATTGATTACCTTTCCTAACTATGCTCTTTAGAAAGTTCTTGGTTCTTACATGTTCTTCAAAAATATAAAACTTGTGCCAAGCGTTGGACAATGGCTCAGTCACACCATGTCAATTTCATAATTGATGATATTTACCCCTCTGTAAATATATATATGTATTAATAATTTCTGACCGCAATTTATGTTTTATCAAGGTTTTATAATTAACATGGTATTACCTTTTTTTTTTTAACGTCAGGAATCCTCATGGATACACACCTCCATCCAGGGGATGATGGAGGTGGTTATGTGAGACTCCTACTCACTAAACCTGACGGTTGCCGCCGCCGACATTATGGGACACCACGGGATCGCTTTAGCACTCACCGCGATGCCCCACGGAGAGGGCACCCCGCAACGAGGAGCACCCACCCCTTTTTTGCAGGCTTGATAGATTGTGGAGGGATCCCCTTCCCCCCCACCCAAGCCTGCTGCCTCTGAAGGGGGCCGAGACCCCATTCTGGCCGGACTCGGTCTCAGGGAATCAGGTGCAAAACCCGACTCGACCATCATCGAACGTGCCCAGCTTCACCGCGGTAGTCTCCCCGAGAGGAGACCACCGGTCAGGCCCCCTTTTTTATTTTTTAACGTCAGGAATCTTCATGGATACTCACCTCCACCTCACCTCCATCCAGGGAATGATGCGTTTATTAGCCAACGGGAGAACCCGAAGGTTCTCAGTAACCGTTGTTGCCCAGGGAGCACTACGAGGAGGTTCCCGGCGTTCGCCCCCCAACATGGTATTACTTGATTTATTTACACGGTTTACGTAAAAGTTAGGTTAAGGTAATTGGATGCCTGACCTAAATCGATTAATAGCCACATTTTTTTTAAAAAACGAGAATCAACTTATACTTACTTGTACTTAGGCTCAGCAAAGAACTGTCTGAATACATCTTAAATAATTTAAACATCAATTTACCTTTCTAATTTAAGATTATTGTTTGTTTTGAAATAAAAGCCACTTCGTTATTATAATTTGATCATTTGCAAAAAAAATTATAACATAATATAGAGACGAAGTTTAGCATTCCATGGATTCACCGTACGGGTGCCGGCCCCATCGCGTTACAAGAAGAGGAGTGCAAGCAGTACCTTAGACTTGCGGCCCAGGAGTAGGTTTAACCCGGCGTGAATGAGGTGGGGTATCTCATACCCGTGAAGTTTTAAAATGCAAATTGTATAATGTTATTGTTGCTATGCAAGTCCCGCCGTTGCAGTAGCTGGAGGTAAGGGTGAGTTGGGTGAGGTTCGGCATCGAGTTTAGTTATTCACCAATTGCGAATGGAGATATACGATTGCAAACTTCGCCAGGGTATGACATACCCCACCTCGTAGTTGGTCTCACATATTTGGAGTGGCATTAAGTTTATAATTAATTCTTATTTTTAGTATTTTGTGATTTATTTTAAAATTTATCAAGATGTATTATGAAAAAAATGAATACCGGAATAAACACCCGAGACGAGAGAAAGAAGGTTGACAATCTGGCTCCAATAAGGAATATTATAGATAATTTAGTTGACAATATTAGGGACCATTATGTGCCTTCCGAGAACTTTACTATTGATGAAATGTAACTATCGTTTCATGTATAAATTCCTAACAAACCGGCCAAAGGTGGACTTAAATTTCAATATGCGAAAAAGTTTTACATTCTCAAACTGAGGCTATACGTAAGGAAATAACCACCTGAGTTATATGGTATACTCAATATGGCTACTATAAACTATCATAATCTTCAGGGAAAATCACTTAACGGGCAAAAAACGCATTATGCACCGTGATTATATTCGTAATTTAGGTCTGAAGTCTGAACCTAATAAAAGATAGTTTTTGCAACATTCAAACTAAGTTAGTCTTCCAGGGGAAATACGAAAGAAAATTGCCGATCACCTGTAAAGACCTTTACCAGCAGTTCCCAAAAAAATGGTTAGTAAATATGTTAGATATGGTATGGCTGTCCTCAAAAAAGAAATAAAAAGATAAAACATTGCTGTTCTAAATGTATAGAGCCAATATGTATGGAACACGGGAATTTTGTGTGCGGACATTGTGCTGATTTTTAGGTGTAACTTTAGCGATATGTTACATGATGTCATAAGATTGTTCAGTTCTTCTTTGAGTTAGAATAGTTTGAAAATAGTCTTATTATGTTGACTTAACAAAAAAGTTAGAATTTTGCTAGATTTTTATGCAAAAAGTTAATTAACCACCGAAACTTTTCTATCTATAAACATGTATAACCATGTTAAGCTTATTTAAATTTATGTAAATATATTTTTCATTCTATATTTATATAAATTTAAATAAGCTTAACATGGCTATACATGTTTATAGATATTTTCAAACATTAATTTCGGTAGTGGCATCTTTTCAATGTTTATCTATACTGCAAAGTTAAAAACATTGGTTAAGACCTTCGAAAGAAACCAATATTCGTTGGTAATAGATGTCACCACCGTCCCGATAAAGACGATCACATATGGAATGCTTAATTCACCGAGACGGACAGCGATACGGTAGCTCAGTTGGTAGAGCGACGGGACGGTTTCCCAGTAGTCGCGGGTTCGAATCCCTGCCCGTATCGGTTTATTTTTCATTCTATATTTATATAAATTTAATTGTTATTTACTGAATGCAGATTTTGTTACGTAAAATTTATTACTTACTCTACTTTTGGTTTACTAGTATTTTAAAGTAAATATTAATATAAATATTTTTTATAACACTACATGATTTTTTGAGTCATTATTAATTTGAATAAGGAGTTACATAATAGATTTTTAAAATGTGTGTGATCTAGAATTATTAATAAATATATATTTTCAGCATACACAAAAACAGTAGAAATATTATTTATCTATACATATAATAAAATCGTCACCGATCCATTTCTGTACATGGAAAATATTAAAAAAAAACATCATAGGGAACCTTTACAAGAGCAAGAGAAACCAAAGCAATGGTTTTTAAGTTAGTCTGTATGTTTGTGCACGCTAATCTCAGTAACGGCTTAGCAAGCTTAACTTTAATCTTAATTGGAATGCGGTTTTCAGAAATATGTTATCACAGTCTTTACTTAACATTTAGTGTTTATTTCATTTAAATCGGTTTAGAAATAAAAAAGTAATGTCAATTTATATCAATCACTTAATATTCTATACAAGTAATAAATTTGTAGAGAATTAGTTTTTGTACATCGAAAATATTTAAAAAAATATATCAGGATGTAACTAACAGAATCCATTTTCAGCATTTTAAAAATCTTTGTCTGTTTGTCTGTTTGTATTTCAAGGGCACATAACACGAAAAGAAAAACAAAATCAAAAATTTATGATCGGTGGGGGACCTTTATATATGCAAGAGAACCCAAAACATGTTTTTTCATTTTGTCTGTTCGTCGGTATGTCTGTACGTTTGTGCACGCTAATCTCGAAAACAGATTAATCGATGTGGATGCAGTTTTCGGGAATATATTGTCATGGGATTCACTTTATATTTTTTGTTTTTTTTTAACAATACGTTAACAAATAATTAACTTAATAATCTCTTATTGTCTTATCATTGCTGATTACAAGTTTAAAGGTTAATAGTTTTTACATGCACTGGTAAGTAAAAAGTGTACGGTTTATCAAAATCTAAATCTACGCGTACGAAGTCGCAGCCACAGCTAGTAAACAATATAATTTATTCTATGAGAATAAACTTTTCCATTTCTTTTCGATAGAAGTTGCAATCAACAGAAGTATTTTTTTATGCCCGCCGGGCCGCAAGTGACAACTTTCGTCCCGCTGCGAAAAACTAAGTTCCGCTTTCCGCCGTCGTCGGACAGAAAAATAGCATACACACCTCGGGAAGTAAAATAAAAAAGCCTCAGATCATATATTAGTTGAGCTCGATTCCACCTCGGTCGACAATTACATGTGATTTGAGACATTTCTTATTTTTCCTCCCTAGGTGTGTAATATACTATTGTTATGGTTCTTTAAAATCTGTAGACCTACCATCAACTCTTATTGCGATTCAATTTACGACAATTAGACTGATCAGACGATCAGTTTAGGTCGCGACTTTGACAAATCCCAAAATAAACCGCTAAAGTTAATTCTTTCATTCAATTCGTACCATGAACTGTCATTGTGACCTAAACTGAACCGCTTAACTATCAAAAGTAGGGATTCAATAAATAAAATTGTTACTAATTATATATTGTAGATGTTTGATATTAACATGTTTATTAGTGTTAAGGATAAGTATAATATTAGTTTTGAAGATAAGTATTACAAACTATAAATTGTCTTAAATAAGTATAAACTATAAAATTGTAAACCGACGAAGTTCTCTTTTCGGAGCTGTGACTATGATTAATGACTATGTAGAAAATATTTCACAAAGACAGAACAGCATTTTGTGACCATCTTCAATTGGAACTTTCTTTTTAATATATATCTGTATTTTTTTTAATTAAGGAGGTACCTTACTTAATATACTGATGGTATCTTCTACTAGCTGCAACTAACTTTTTAATATCGATATGTGGTTATTCCAATAATAAAAATAGTATATGCAATGGTTATCTATTGTTATATTCATTATTTATAAAACTGACACTTTTTCTAAATCTTTTTAATTTAAGATTTACTTTACAGACGATTAATTAATACTTCCTTTTCATACTCCTTTTTAAACTTTTTCAGCTTTATATTAAAATATAAACATTGTAAAATTTTGTAACTTTTTACAATTTTAAATTACAGTACAACATGCATAATATAATATGCTTTTAATATTTATAACATTTTAAATAGAAATCAATACTTTGAAACATCACTCCCCCCATTATAAATGTTTGTTATATTTCCTATTGACCTTTAACAACACACTAACAACAACTATTAAAACTTATTCAGAATCATAACAAATGCTCTTAAAGTGCGATATAAACGTTAATTTGCTGCGATCTGTCAACGACAACTTGAAACAAAAGCGGACAGTTGCGTTCATTCTTAGCGATTCATTTTCGACCCGGGTTGTAATCGGTGATTGTACGAAAACAAGCGATTCAGTATTTTAACCTAAACTGAAGTGCATCGGAACAGAATCGCTCACTAAAAGTTGATGGTAGGCCTCCTGATCTAAACTTCTCGAGCTATCACAAAGGCTGACTTCGAGAACCAACAAAAGTCCCTTTTCTATATAAATGAATTTATTACCTCATGCACTTTTTCTCATAAGTCAGAAACTTATAGTTCTGTCTCTTTTTATTTTTAAATATTTACTGATGCATAGCTATGCATCAGTAAATAATTAAGAACAATAGTTAGTAAAAAAATGAATATTTATAATAAATTTATTACTCTGTTCATTTGATTATGTCTCTTGATTGTAAATAATAAAAATATTGTTTCCGAGATATTATATTATGCCTCTTGAAGTCAATTTCTTTTGACTAAGTTCTAAAATAAAACAAGATAAAATGCTCTATTACCTAGTTATTAATCAGAAACGCATATTAATTCTTACATCTAATACTTCTGAGCCCGGCCAAGGCTAACCATAGAAAGCCAATTAACCATCACATACATTTTATACAGATACATTATACATTGTTAATAAACTAGAAAAAAACTGTTCCTATTTATTGTTTTGAGGTCTTTAACATATACGAGCGGTCATATTGTAAGACAGCATTTTTTTAAATACATATTTGATGTACAGATCTTGCCTCAAGTTTGAATATTTGTACTTTGTTGCTACTCTTTATGAATAAAGAGGGGTGGTGATAACCATGTCCCCTATATAATCTTCAAAACTCTGTTAAAAAGAAAGTATGAAGGAAGGACTTCTTCTTGCTTTGTTTCGGTAAGATTATAGTATTCACCTGGTCTAGCCATATTTGAAATGGTAACGGGGGCTATCACAAGGTTCTAACATTTTTACAACCCATAACACCAATACCACCTTTTACAATTTAAAATCATCACTGTAATTAGTGCCTCGATCTTATCTTCGTGTGACCATGGTATCAACAGTATTATTATTTATTTCGTTCACAACAGCTTAAATTCACGCAGTTACACACCACTTATATTTTTTCTTGTATCCATAGGTAGTTCTTGATTTTCCTTAATTCAATAAAATACAATATTATTACTTCAAAGAGCTACTTTATGTTATTCCTAATTATAAGTAAACTAAGACAAATTCCAGCAACAGATCAAGGTGGCTAAGATGGATACATCAATCAAAGTCAGTGGTTGAGATACCTATTGTGTGATTTATAGACTCAGGTAAGCAAGAGAGTGTAAGTCACTCTTATTATTATATTATGTTTAACAAGATATTCTCAGAAGTAGGTATTAATGATTCAGAGAAATAAATATATTGATTGAAAATACTTCAACATATATTATTTCGTTTATGAACCCCCTCCTGAGCAGTGACTATGTTGATCAGTTGGCATAGAAACTGCGTCATTTAAAAAAAAAAAACACTTACATTCAGATACTATTATACCATTATACTACCATAGATACCATTGAGGGAAGATAAAATCTGACATATTTTTTAATAAGAAAGATTAGTGATTATTATTTTTTATTAAATGTTTACAAGATGTTTATATGACATTTTCAACAAATTCAATAAGTACATAATAATATTAATTTTATTCTTTTTAGATAATTTTTATTTTTTTTTTCTGCTTTTTAAAGTCAGGTTACTGGTTTCTGTATTGTACTAAATGAACCTACAGACACAGAAAGTTATCAATTGTTTAAGTATTTCTATTAATCTATCCTAATATTATAAAGAGGAAAGATTTGTTTGTTTCTTTGAATTGAATAGGCTCCGAAACTACGGAATCGATTTTTAAGAAAATCTTTTAGCATTAGAATCCTACCTTATGATATACAAAGTTTATATTTAATACGAGAAATTTATATATTATACTAGCGGACCCGACAGACGTTGTCTTGTACACGCGTCTTTAATTTAAAAAATCAAACTTAAAAAAAAAATATATTAAAAAGTTATCACAATGTCTAACATCATTACATGTACATTTATCATAATTCGACCAATCGATACCGTATGTATATGTAAATAAAGATTTTTTGTTTAAATAAATGAATTTGTTCCAATATATTTTTTTAATTTCACTTTTTACGTAGCGAAGCACGTATCGGGCCCCGCTAGTACTAAAATATTTATCTTATTTCTATCGCAACGCCAACTGTCAGGGCAGACTATAATTAAAATATAATATTATTTATTATTTGACATTGCCCTGGTAACGCAGTCCGTAGGAACCAATGTGAAACATTCTAAAATCACCACCTACTTATACATTAAAAATTAATCAAAAAACCATTTTCCAGTGGACCAAATTGTGAATTTAAACAATTCTCAAGTCCCCTTGAACATACATAAAGAATTTCATAAAAATCGGTCCAGTCGCTTAGGAGGAGTTCAGTGACACTCACACGCACACAAGAAATATATATATAAAGATTTACTAAAATATGGATCCACGTGAAAGTTTCGACAATGTAATAAATTATAAATGTATTAAGTAACATGATTCAGGACTTTTTCATATGGGTAGGTAGATAGGTAGGTTTCATATATACGAATATTAATAAATATAAACATTTAGAGTTAAAATGATTTACAGTTACAAATAACACTATGGTGAAGGGATTTATATTATCTCTCTTTTTGACTACGATCGTAAGCCATATAAATATAATAATAATAATAATAAATATTCTTTATTGCACACCAGAACACAGAAAATTAAAAAAAAAAAAGTTAAAAAAATAAAATAAAACATGGTGACACAAAATATATTTTTAAAGTCTACGTGGACGCAGTCACGGGAAACAGCTATCCCTAATAAAGTACTTTACCTCATTAATTAAGTGTAAAAACCTTTTGGCCTTCATAACAAGGCTTCTTTTCCTATAAAGCGCGGGCAAAGCCGCTGGGAACAGCTAATTATGGCATAAGAACCTCACCCCCGTACAAAAAAAATGTCCATATCTTGAAGAGGACTATTTCTATTTCAATCAAACATGGATAAGAACCATCTCGACGAGCATAGCTTTCGATTAAAAAAAACTGCATTCAATCCCTTAATGCGTTTGGCCGCAAACATCTAATTATTGCTTAAGAACCTCTCCCCCGTACGAATAAAACGTCAATATCTTGGAGACGACTATTTCTATTTCAATTAAACATGGATAAGAACCATCTCGACGAGCATAGCTTTCGATTAAAAAACCGCATTCTAATCCGTGCAGGCGTTTGGCCGCAAATTTGCCACATACAGATACACAGATCGACAGGTCAACCTTATAACAACCCTCTTTTTAGTCCGGGGTTAAAAATAGTATTAAAATTCATATACAAATAAAGTGAAATAAAATGCAATGAATTTTTCTTGCGTTTCACGGTTTTAAAATATATCGCGTCCGAAAATAAAACCTTATTTTTGTAAGTCATTTGAAAAGTCTTATTATTGTATTCATGTTCACTTGAGTAGTTTTGTCACGTAGCAAAAATTTTTAGGGATTCGAAATTTAAATATTGTTTGGGTAACATTTAGTTTCTACATTTTATTTGCAAGCATGCTTGCACGCTTCTGGTATTTTCATCTTTAGAATAGGTTTTTCATGGATATATATATGACAAAAAAATATAACTCATTTTAAGTAATGTGTAGTATAAACTGTTTATCTTGCCCTGTGTTTGTTTATAATATGCGATTCTAAATACATTAAAATATTATAAGTCTTTTAAAGATACATAGGAACATAGTGTATGTTAATTAGGTTATTGCTATATAATATTGACCATTAAAATAATAAATAAATAAAATTACCTGTCGAAAGAACATAAATATATGCGACAAGGTATTCTGGCTTTGAGTAAAAGACACAATAAATTATTTGCTTAAAAATTTCCTTTTACATCGCCAGGAATTTATTGGTCCAGAACAATAAATATAAATATTTACTAATCTTGTATTATACATACTTTTGACCAAGGTATGTGATAAATGAAAATAGATTTTTTATAAAAATCACGAAATCAACTCAATCAACTCAGAAAACGATAAACAGAAATATAACTAAGTTTTGTAGAACTGGCTTCGACAATTGAAATTATTATCCTACAAAAAATTCTTGAGCTTATTACGTTTTAGTTAACTCTTTTTTAAAGGGTAATTAGAAAAGAGAAAGACGAAGCTTCTTAGCATTCCATGGATTCACCGTGCGGGTGCCGGGCCCATCGCGTTGCGAGGAGAGGAGTGCAAGCAGTACCTGGGACTTGCGACCCAGGAGTAGGTTTAAGGGGCCCCTTTATTATGCGCAAAAACGCTTACCTTCACCCTCCACACACCTCTCTTTACCTAACCAAATTTGGAAAAAACCCACTAATGCCGCCTTTGAAATACGTTCTAGAAATTAACCGATGCTTATTCTAGAAAGGTCAAGGTCTTTAAGTGGGCTATAGAGAGATTTTGGTATTATACTTCTCGCTCCCACTTCTACCGCGTACAAACTAACTATAAATTTATTCGCTAGTGGAATACAAAAATCTCCTAAGGTCACCCATTCGTTTTTAATCTCTAGATTTTGTTATGTCTTGAACTATCCTACTTGATCCTAGCCCTACGTTATTCGTTGGAGCACCTATCATAATTTTTTTATGGAATTGAAGTCGTGACTCGAGCTCTGAGGCAACTTTGTCTTTTAGGAAAGAAGTTACAGTATCATTTTTAGATTTTCCGATGATATGTCTTTTGGTAGGTACTCGTAGATGTTTGTAGAACTCCGATGGTTTGTATAATTTTAATCCAAAATGGTTTCGGTCTCTAAATAAGGTTAAAAAGTCCGCGGAGTGTGCTAACCCGAGCCATAACTTCAATGTCTTTATGACGCTTGTATCTAACTTTGGCAAAAGGGTTTTATTAATATCATAAACGAGGAAAGGCCAATTTAGACGTGATGTTAAAAAATTATTGTAAATCCAAACTTTTTTGACATTACTTATTGTTTGGTTGTCTACCTTTTTGAGATCATTTAAAAAGCTATCGACTATTACATCCGACGATGGAGTACGGCCTTGTACTAACGCACTAACCGCCTATTATAAGACCCGGATCGTAAGAGGTATATTTGGTATTCCGTCTACCCAGACACAGACTAAAGCATTTGCTTGGTTTTGTCCTCAATCCGCCCGCCCACGTACCGAAATCCTCAACTACATTTAAAAATACCTGACATTGTTTTGGATTACGTGTCAGTATCGCGAGATCATCTGCAAAGGCTAGTATGGATTCTGTGTATTTGTTGTTGAACTTAAACCGATAACCCCACTTTTTTTATTTTTAATTAATTTGTCTATTAAAATATTAATAACTATATTAAATATAATAGGAGAAATACAACAGCCCTAAAATAAACCAACGTTATAATTAAGGGGTTTTGAATGGTTTCATTAAAAATTATAGAGAATTTTAATTTTGAATAATAAGATGCAATAATGTCGCGGACTACCGTAGGAAAGTTATACCATTTAAACGTGAACATCATGAGTTCATGTCGTACCGACCCAAAGACGTTCTCTAAGTCTATCTAATAAACCATAATTTGTCTCTCGCTAGTTCTAGCATCTTTAAGGCTTTCCGATATTAAGGTATTATGTTCCAGGCATCCAGAAATTCCGGGCAAAAACCCTTTCTGGTGATTAGGCCTGAAATATCTATTGTTAATCATGAATTGCGTCATTTTTGTTTGTAAAAAAGAGAAAAATAGTTTGGACATTGTATTTGTTAGGGCTATCGGTCTAGTATCCTTAGGATTATTGACATTGTTGTTTTTCGAAATGAGGACAAAAAGGGCTTTTCCGAATGATACCGGTATTTGCTTTCTTGACCAGATTTTACCGAATATATTTAAAAGATGTTTATGGAGCGACGGACATTTTTTGTAAACTATATAAGGGATACCATCCGGACCTGGTGCTGACTTAGATGGTTTCATTTTAATTATTTTATTGATTTCCTCCAAAGTTGGTGGGTTGGCTTGAAAATCTTCAGTAGGAGTCTCAGGTTTGTGTTCGTTTGGATCCTCATGTAGTCTTTGGCATTTTCTGGCATTTCGTATGTGCTTTTATAATGATCGAAAATTTGCTCGTTGGTCAAGAGAAGCTTACCTTTTTGATCTATGAAAATGTTTTCTGTATATTTAAAAGTATTTTTATCAAAGTCTACTTCATGTTTTGCCCGATCAAAGCTATCACGATTTGTTGTTATTTGATTTGTTATGCCTTGGATAAGTTTAAGAATTGATCGCAATACCCTAGACACTTGGTGACTAAGTTGATTATCGCCTAAGGCTTTGGCTATACGCAGTTTCTTTATAAGGTCTCTTTTTTTCCTCCTCATTTTTATTTTTTAAAAACCGTTTTCTTTATTTTTGTGAGCATAACGATTCGTAAAGTTTTGGAAAGTCTCTACTTGCGCATCGAGTACCTGATTTGAGCCCGGGTGCTCTAACAGGGCTACTATATTTTTGTCATGTACTTTCCAGATCGATTGTTTAATATTAGGAATGCTAAGACGCGTCCGGATGGTCATGGACTCCTGGTAGTTTTCATTCAATGGCTCACCATGAGATATATGGGGGTTAACTCTATCCGCAGTGAAAACTGAAGACCTTACCGACGGTTGCCGCACATGTGTGTGTTTTAACATGTTTAATAAACCAGGCTCGTCTTTTGTAATTTTTCCCGCACGTAGGGACGCACGTAGGGACGCACATTTCAGTTCCGTTATTGTGTCGTTTTCGCCGTTATTGTAAACCAGTGGACAGTTCTTCTGCTCCCCCTCTCGGACTGTCCTAGGGGTATTTTTCTTATTTGGACTTTTATATATTTATATATTTCAATTCTGAAAATGAATTTAGTTGCGGAAGACGTCAAAGTGGTAATTTTCGTTTGTAGTTTTTCATTAAGAATCCCATTAATCGGGTATTAAGTAAATTAGTTAAATTCTATCTAGGAAAAAAAAATACTAAGTTCTCAGTACAATAATAAAAAGGAAGGTAGTTTTAAAACAAGCGAACATGATTAAAAAATGTAATCCTGAAATACTTACATAAATTTATTAAACTTATAAATTTTTTCACTTATTTCTGTAAACTCCTTAAATATGATGATTTGTCTTCGTGACAAACGTCAGTGGTGATAAAGATTTTGTTCATTCTGTTTACTTTTTGGAAGTACAACCGACGTTGAAATTGAATAACTATTTATATAATGGTTTAAGTTTACCATTATTTATGCCTTGACGATTTATCAAAATACTAACTAAACCTTTCGATGTATCACTTCTTGCTGGAAATTTAAATTTTCTTCTTCCTATACTAGGAGTACGATTCTTCCTGACATCTTCGGGGAGAGTTTATGAAAGATATATTATTCTCTACGGGTCAGCTTTATATGTTATATAACAAACAGGAACATGTTATCCACCCAAGTAGCCTGTTCATACATATTTGTGAGGCAGTGAATTAAGTGTTTGCTTGCGGTGTACCCAACATTTTTACTTTTATAAAGTATATACTAACGGTTTTTTTTACATTTACAAGAAATGTTAGAAGATTTAAAAGGTCAAAAATTTAACATCCCCATCCGTATCGCATCGGTGAAAGGGAAGGGGACCTCTTTCACCTACCAAAGGCCTTCGTCGTGAGGGGGTACTCACCACCATCAATATAACTGTCTATTAGATTATTTATAAAACTAAGAAAATCATTGAGCTTAACCGTACTGATTTGACTGCAGCTCGTATAAGGTCCCTACACTAACGGGCCTTTCTGCAGTGACTTTTAAAGCTTTATAGTCGCATCATTAGCCTTACCAAGAGATGTCGAACCAATCTCCTAACTACGTGCATATTTCACTATGTTATGACTTACCCCATTAACTCTAAATTATTATTTAAAAATTTAGTTAAGTATTTTTGGACAAATCTAGTTTTTTTTAATGAAATAATATTTGTTTAAGTAGATAGAGTCTGAAATATAATAACATTAAATCTTTAATGCTGAGTATATTAAACTTATAAATTAAAAATATTTTAATGCTGGGGATATTAAACTTATTAAAATTTGTAAAATATTTATTTTAATATTAAGTACAACCTAATTATTAAATCTTACTTCAAAAGAGAAAAAATATTTGGTTAACATTAAACAACTCGGTGAAGGTCGTTCCAAGGACTACAATATAAGTAGAGTGTCTAAAAGTATGGTCAAGTCTTGTTTTTGAATAAATCACTAAACCGTTAACTTTATTCGTCAATTCCTTGAGACTTCCATGTTATATCTTGTGATTAATAAATAAATAATAATGCGTACTCTGTTATGATTTAGTTACAATGTCCAATTCAAAGACAACACTTTTCTGGGAGAGAAATATGAAAAGTTTTTAAAATTAAACGAGATATTTACTCCTTATGTTTTGTATAGAAATGTTGAATGGTCTATATTTCTCACCTATACTTAAATATATGTGGCAGGATTCATAATCGCCAAGAAAACAGTTTCCTACAGATATCTCATCACTCACATTGATAGTGTTGGATAACGAATTGAATTTTATTATTATGAAACGACGACATAATATTCTGTGAATTTAAATTATCAAAATTGTGGGGGATTTTATTAACCCTAGTGAATGAAAATGAACTATTTTAATATAAATTTGATTGTGAAAATCTAAACCAAGTTATTTTTGTGACTATCTTAACATTATTACTATCAATGTATTTAAGGTTTCAGAAAATCCCATTGCAAAAGATCTTTATGGAATCTATTGCTATGGGTAATTTTTAATTTTTGGATTAAGATTAAAACAGTTAATTTCTTTAATTTCCAGCTCATACAGATCAGGGCTCAGACTCACCCTTATTGATGCAGATATCAGAGAATGTCTTAATAATAAATTTTACTAAGCAGTCTCCTTCAAAGTCTTAGCGTACCTTTTGGTGCACCGTATGTTTTAATGTATTGTATGTTTTTCATTAAGAGGTTTTCTTTAGTACTGGACGTAAGTTAGTAATAGTAAATAAATAATATATATTTTTTAATGCTGTGTTAATTGTCCATAAGGTATTATGAGAAATATGGGTGAATACCCATAGTATTTGTCCTTTTGGAAAAAACAGTCTGTTTTATTAAATAATTAAATAGCGATGAAGAGGATATGTAGATTAGATTTTTGAACGCTGTTAAAGTTTTTATACTCTAACGTCATCTGTCGGCGTTAACAGCAAATAGGTTAACGTAAAAATACTATCTATGTTTTTTTTATCTTAACGAGAGTTGATAAACAATGTTTTTCAACAATCACCTTGTATAAATTAACAAACTTTATAGTTTACCAACCCAAGCACACGCAACATATTACCGAGTTAAGGTTTAGATACTAAATTGTTCGTGAATGTTGTATTTTTTTTAAATAAATGTAAAACTTTAAAAACACAATATTTTATAATTCAAAATATGATATTCTATATAATTATGAGTTCTAGGTCTAATGAATCTAAGCCATCTAGAAAGTTTTTAAACACATAAAAATAGTTTATCGAAATTGGTTACGACGTTCAGAAGGGATTCAGTGACATACAAGATTAGGCAAGTATTCCTTTAAAGATTTATTCGAAACTAGCTGTGCTTGCAACTTCGTACGCGTAGATTTCGATTTTAATAAAACGTACCCTCTGTAAAAACCTGTTTTTACTTTTTAACACACCTTGTGTTAAAAAGTAAAAAATAAATACTTTCAAAGTTTCATCAAATTCAATTAAGTAGTTTTTGCGTACCTATAGGAGTATTTCTAGTTTATTTTTGTATATTTTTTTATGTTTAATCACTGGTAAGCAGCAATGGTACGAAAAACAAAAGATTATTAACTTCTGTATTTGTTAACCAATTGTTAAAAAAACCAAAATGTTAAATGAAGGCCATGACAATATATTCCCGAAAACTGCATCCAAATCATTTAATCCGTTACTGAAATTACCTTGCACAAACATATATAGACATACAGACTGAAATGAATTAGAATTAAAAACCATCGTTTTGGGTTCTCTTGCTTATATAAAGCGCACCCAGTATGTATTTATGAAAATATTTTGCATATACAGGCAGCGATCAATTACAGTTTTATTTTATGTATATAGATATTTTTCTGGAATATTTTAAATACATAAATCTCTTTATTTTTTTTACATATTGCGTGCCCAACTAAAAGACAAACAGATAAACATACAAAAATAAACGAAATTGTTTCTGTTAGTCCTTCACATCCTGGGTATATATTGTTTAATATTTTCAATGTACAGAGACTACTCCTATACACATATATTGCATGTATAGAAGAAGATTTGCTTGGTACCTGTTATGTGATTGACATAAATTGACATAACTTTTTTATTTCTTAACTGATTTAAATGGAACACTAAATGTTACAATATATCACTATATATTCCTGACTGTATACAATAACTGTCACAATATATTCCTGAAAACTACATCCAAATTAGATATACAAGACATACTGACAAACAGACATATTAAAAAACCATTGTTTTGGGTTTTCTTGCTCTTATAAAGACCCAAAATATTTTTTCTTTAAATGTTTTCCATGTACAAAAATCGATCAGTGATAAATTTATTACATGTATACACAAAAAAATAGTCTTTACACAAAATGCTCTTAGAAATTATTTATAATATTAAAGCTTGTTATCACTAACTACATTTTTAAAATAAATATATAATGTAAATGTTTTTTATTTCGATCATAACGAATTTTTTTTTTCAATTTCTAAAAAAATTTGTGAAAGCTATCTTTTTTTCTATTTTTAACCCCTGACTAATAAGAGGGGTGTTATAAGTTTGACCTGTCGATCTGTGTATCTGTGTGTCTGTCTGTGGCAATGTAGTGGCCAAACGCGTGGACCGATTTGAATGCGGTTTTTTTTAATCAAAATCCATCCAATTTTGCTCGAAATAAAAACAGTCTTCTCCAAGATATTGCTTCGCCCGCACTGTATAGGAAAAAAAAGCCTTGTTATATAGGCCAAAAGGTTTTTACACTTATTTACTTAGGTAAAGTACTTTATTAGGGATAGCTGTTGCCCGTTACTGCGTCCACGTAGACTGTTAGAATTATATATGGCTTATGATCGTATTCATTAAGAGTCACGGGCAAAAGCTAGTTATAATATAAATCCCTTAATCATAGTGTTATTAGTGATTGTAGATTATTTTAACTCTAAATGTTTGTTTATATGTATTTATTAATATTCGTATTTACCTATATGAAAGTCTTGAATCATGTTACTTAATACATTTATAATTTCTTACATTGTCGAAATTTTCACGCGGTTCCTTATTTTTTCTCGTATTAAATATAAACTAGGTATGTTCATCAAAGGGATAATGTAGGATTCTAAAGGTAAAATATTTTATTAAAATTGGTCCAGTAGTTTCGGAGCCTATTCAAATCAAAGAAACAATCAAATCTTTCCTCTTTATAATATTAGTGATGATGATGTTGATGATGATGATTATAAAATATATCTAAAGTTTATCAGGGATAATGTAGGATTATAATGCTAAAAGATTTTTTTAAATCGGTCCTGTAGTTTCAGAGCCTATTCAAATCAAACAAACAAACAAACAAACAAACCATTCTTCTTTATAATATTAGGATAGATTAATAGAAATACTTAAAGAATTAAAAATTTTGTGTGTCTATAGGATCATTTAATACAATTCAGAAACCAGTAACATAACTTTAAAAAGCAGAAAAAAAATAAAATTAAAAAAAACCCCGATACAAAAATACTTCTAAAAAGAATAAAAATAATATTATTATGTACTTATTGAATTCATTGCGACGGGGGACCCTTTAATAAAGGAAGAAATAATTAAAATGCAAGTGGGTTAACAAGGCAAATAAAGAAATTACGATATAGAATCGTATAGACTAAGTCCTCAATGATTAACTTCGTAAAGCAGACACCATAGTCAACGTACATACAACGGTCCCCCGAAGCAATGAAATCAATAAGTACATAATAATATTATTTTTATTTTTTTTAGAAGTCTTTTTGTATCGGGAATTTATATTTTTTTTATTATTTACGTGGATGTTTGTTACTTAGACTTAGAAAAGGTGGATCTTATTAATTTGAGCCACTTCAAAATCTTTGTTTGTGGTTTATATTTGAACTACGAATATATGACTACGTAACTGAATTTCGTAAAACTCATTTAGCTTCCGATACACATTCACAGGAATAGTCACATCTTGAATCTTTTGTATAGCTTTTTTTTCAATTCTACTTTCCCTATCTAAAAAATCCGTTTAAGCTCCTTGGTGAGTCTTACGACAGCAACCTTCCTTCTGAAAACAATATTTTACTACAAACTACCTTTATCTCAACTTTATTCTACCCTGATTCTGTCACTGGTCAAGCTATTCAACTTAAAAGTAGTCTTCCAGTGAACAAGCACGTTCTCTTTAATACTTATTTCTTACCCCATATATCTTGTCTTCTTTGTATACCTACCTTTTGGTTTTGAATATGTTTGAACATTTGTTTATATGATTAATAATAAATTAGTTCCTTATTGCAGTCTTTTCTGTCCTCGTAATGTGGATATTTTTTTTTAGTTTTCGTTATTGTAATTCTTTATACTAATAAAAAATATATACACTTAAAGTTATATAATGATTAAGGCTTCACTTGCGAATACAATTAACAATAAAGGAAATTATTTTGAATAAATCTTGAAGTAGTGTTGTTTATTAAATTATCAAAATTCTTGCATACCAACATATTAAAAATTTGTAAAATAATACTAACCGATTGTAAGAACATTGATTTGCTTAAACTTAAAAGAAAATAATATTTAGAACCCAGATTGTAAATTGCATGAATAAAATGTTTAAAACTTGTTCCATCCCACTTCTGATATCGGAGAGAAGACCTCCGTTAGTGTTTCTTTTATTGGATGACAAGCATCGAATACATTGCATTATATTTGTTCTAATGTCGCCATTTATTTCACCAGCAAGACTCCCTAGCAATAACTCATACAATATTCCAATGGATTCAGCTTTTTATTTTTTCGTAAATGTTTTTGTCAATTCGTTTTGAATTCGGGATGAAAACACCCATATGATACTATCAAACTTTTATTTTTCATCGGTCACGCATAAGAAACTTATGACAAGGAAGCGTAAAAAGTTTATCAGCTATGCATAAGTTTTCCTTTATGTACGTGGATATTCAAACTTTGAGAAATACTTATACTCGAACGTTTGTAAATTTGTTCAAGCTTACAGGTGGGGAAATCATTTATCAAGAAATAAACGTCTGGGTTTTAAAACTAATTTCCCCTTTTTGTGAATATTTATTGAAATATTTTTTTTTTAAATACAGTTAGGAATAAAAATAATAATACAATAATATGCAATTAATAGCGAACTGAGTTTCGAAGCAACGTACAGAAACAAATGAGGATAAAACAGTACTCAGGGAATTCGCCATCTGTTATCAAGATATTTATAAGTTTCAGTTGAAAGAATTTTTATTTCTCTAAAAGGAACATTATAAACTGTTTACTTACAAGAGAAAATTAAAACTAAAATAAAAAAAATCAATTTTTAACATCGGAATTTTTAACACTTATCTAATAGGTATCTTATTTATAACATTTCAATATTTTCTCAACTATCCTAGTCTCAGTCTATCGATTAAATATATATATTCTTTTAAAAACGATCAATGATTTTGAACTTTTTATATCTATCGGTAAACTGTTGTATAACTTAGCTCCTTTAAACTTAATGGTACATTTCCCATAGTTGGTTCTTGGTTGTGGTAAGCTTAGATTTTGTTTATTTCTAGTATGGTATAAGTGTATAATTGTGTTAAGTTAAATATTTTTGTGCTTTTATATATTTTTTATGTAGATGTAAGTCTGTGCAAATTAAATAACGACTTTATTATTTTATTCTGTGTTAAGCAAAGATCTTTAAGATTAGTTTTGGCCGCATTTCCCATATTTGAATGAGATTTTCTAAATATTGCTTCACAACAGCATTATATATTAAATTTCGGATAAAATTTGGAATGTACCTGGATATTCTTCGCACCAATCCAACCAAGGGAGATACCCTGGTTCTTACTTCTTCAATGTGACCTCACATTCCAAGTGAGTATGTTATCTAATATAAGACCAAGATATCTCTCCTGCCTGGATCTTTTCAGCAGTTCCTTATCAAGTAATAATGGGCTAAAACTTGTACTTTTTTATTCTTTGCCAAGAAAAGTAAGAGATTTTGCTTACATTTACAGTTAAAAGATTTGTCTTAAACTACTCCGATAAAACATCTAAATCCCTTTGAGCTTCATCCACTATAACATCCATAGAACATCCGAAGTAAAAGAGAGAGGTATCATCTGCATATAACGTAATATGACCCGAAAGTTCTGATTGACTGATATCGTTAACATAAATTAGGAAAAGTAGTGGACCTAAAATGGAACCCTGAGGAACTCCGCACACTATTTTAGCTAGATTACTCTCATAATTTCCTATTTTGACGACTTCATATCTGTCACTAAGATATAATATATATAGACTCGAATATTTTGTAAGCTAGACCACTTATACCAATACTTTGTCTTCAAAAAGTTAGTATGAAACAACTTACAGTGTCAAACGCTTTCTTAATGTAAATAAAAACTCCTAGCTCAATTTTTTTGTTGTCAATATTATAGGTCAATTTGGTAACTAGGTCAATAGTTGCATTTAATGTACTGGATTTTGGACGAAAGCCGTATTGATGCTCATATAAAAAGTGGATATTATTTAAATAATCTAATAATCGAATGTATAAGACGCGTTCGAAGATTTTTGAAAGTACAGGCAGTACCGATATTGGTCGGTAATTATTTGGATCATTTTTATTACCGCTTTTAAAGACCGGATTTACTGTTGCAATTTTAAGCGAGTCAGGAAATGTGCCCTTCTCTAAACAATTATTTAAACATTTAGTTAAATTTTTCATTAATTCAGTTTTACACCATCTTATGCTTTTTGTAATTATACAATCTATTCCCGAGCTGGTATTATTGTCTAGGGTGTTAATTATGTTTAGTAATTAATGAATTACAGAACACCAAACCATGTACAGAAACTGTTCTGTACATGGTTTTAAATTGGTTAAGCAATTATTATGAAATTGTGTATTTAAGTTATCTATATTATTAGTTTTGTGTGTTATATTTTTAGCTAATTCCGGACCAATTGATGCGAAGAACATATTGAAAGCCTGACAAATATTGTAATCGTTTGTAATTTCTATATTATTCATTATTAATTTTGAAGGAGCTGAAGGTAGTTTTATTTTACTACATGCTAAATCATTTATTAGTTTCCACATCTTCTTCGGTTTGCTTTTGTATTCAGAAAACTTGTTGTGAAAGTATTTATTCATATTATAGGTAATAAGTTTTTTCATTTTTTTTTTCTATTTCATATTTTTCTTTTTTGTGTTTATTTCTAGGATTATTTTTACTCATAATCCATAGCTTATTTCGCTTATTAATTTGATTAATTATATGTTTGTTAATCCAATCGTGTTGAAGAGGATTTTGAATTTTGTATTTTATGATTGTGTGTTTATTTATTCCTTGCTTAATGATTGACTCAAATGTTTCAAATTTATAAATAACATTTTGGGTTAAATTATCTTTAATAAACTTGTGAAATAGGTTGTTGTCCAAGGCCTTGTATTGTATTTTTTTTAAAACGTCTTGTTTTACTTTTTTCAGTTCAAAATATACTTGTTTGTGGTCTGGTAATGGCGAAACTATTATTGACATATGAAAAGTAGTCTTACTAATATTTGAACATACATGATCTAAAATGCTAAATGAATGTGTGGTCTCCCGTGTACAATATTCCTTACATAATTTATTAATTATTGTGTAACCAGCTTCTTGCAGCATTAATTTATATTTACAAGTTGGGCTGTCATTGCATAATAGGTTAATGTTAAAATCTCCAAAAACAATGGAACGCTTTCTTGTTTCTAATTGGGATGAAAACATCTCAATAAAATCTGTAAAACTGGTTGTAGGTGGTTTATATATTGCTCCAATATTCAATGGGTATTTTTCCAAATAAATCTATAAAAAATTGTTTCCAAATTCGTAACAATTAGTTGTAATACTATATTTCAAGCTTTTGTGAACAAAAATAGAAACCCCACACCCCGTTCTATCTGTCCGTAAATTGTAGGCATGGGAATAATTTTCTAATTCGACATGTTCGGCCTCAAATTTATACTTTAACCAGGTCTCAGTTAGAACTACCAAGTGTATAAGATATGAAAACTCTCGTAAAATACACTTTAGTTCCTCACACTTTCCTGAACTTTGTATACTACGTATATTAGCGTAAAATATTTTTAACTAATTTGCCGATAATTCGTAAGTGTTTAGTAATTTATTTATTTTGTTAAACATTTTCAGTTTTTTGTATTTGATTAAGTAATTATTTGAGGTCCCTTTACATATTTAATAAGTAAGTTGTTTTCACCGTTATTTTGACGCTGCTTGTGTTGTTCACGTAGATTTTTATAATGATTCATTTGAATAGGTGTTTGATCTGAGAATATACAAACCGCTTGATTGCAACTTTTAAATTTATTGCGAAGTATGTATTCAACTTTGTCTCGAGATTCGAAACAGATCTTAAGGTGCCGATTTTTACCTGAAACATATTTTCCCAGTCGAAATATTTTAGTTGGTACTGGGAAAACCTCCTTTAATATCTTAGTTCTTTCCTGGATATATCAGTTTTAATTACACTAATGAATAAGTTATTTCTGTAAACAGAAATGCAATTAAAAATATTTATCACAATATAATTTCAATGAAGATACTAGAATACGAGAATAATGCGGGGAGACTGTTCATTGATTTATGATGTTATGATACCACAGGCAAAATCACGTTTAAATTCATAAAACTGTTGGCTTGATATATTTATAACATACTAGCTGTGCCTGTGACTTCGTACGCGTAGATTTTGATTTTGATAAAAAGTACCCTTTGTACTTACCAAAGTATGTAAAATCTATAAACCTTCAAACTGGTAAGCAGCAATGGTACGACTATAAGAGATTATTAATTTCTTTATTTGTTAACCGATTGTATATAAAAAACCTCTAAAAAGAATAAAAATTATATTATTATGTACTTATTGAAGTCGTTGCGTCGGGACCGTTGTACGTACGTTGATAGTGTATATATTACGAAGTTAATCATTGAGGACTTAGACTATACGATTCGATATCGTAATTTCTTTATTTGCCTTGTTAACTTACTTGCATTTTAATTTCTTCCTTTATTAAACGGTCACCCGACGCAACTAATTCACTAAGTACATAATAATATTATATTTATTCTTTTTAGAGGTTTTTTGTATCGGGGGTTTTTTAAATTTTTAATTTAATTATTTTTTCTGCTTTTTAAAGTTATGTGACTAGTTTCTGAATTGCACTAAATGAACCTACAGACATACAAAATTTACAATTGTTTAAGTAGGAAAGATTTGTCTGTTTGTTTGAATTAAATAGGCTCCGAAACTACGGGACCGATTTAAAAAAAAATCTTTTAGCATTACAATCCTACATTATGATGTACAAAAGTTATATTTAATACGAGAAATATATATTATATTAATTAAAATAAGGATCCACGTAAAAGTTTCGACAATGTAATAAATTATAAATGTATTAAGTAACATGGTTCAAGACTTTTTCATATGGGTAGGTAGATAGGTAGGTTTCATATATACGAAAATTAAAAAATATAAACATTTAGAGTTAAAATGATTTACAATCACTTATAACACTATGATGAAGGAATTTATATTATCACTAGCTGTTGCCTGTGATTCTTTATGACTACAATTATAAGCCATATAAATGAATTTTTACAGTCTACGTGGACGCAGTCACTAGAAACAGATATCCATAATAAACTAATTTACCTGAGTAAGTAAGTGTAAAAACCTTTTGGCCTTCATTACAAGGCTTTTTTCCTATATAACGGGCGAAACAGCTGGGAACAGCTAATTATTGCATAAGAACCTCCTCCCCGCACGAATACAACGCCAATATTTTGAAGGCGACTATTTTTATTTTAATCAAACATGAATAAGAACCATCTCAACGAGCATAACTTTCGAATAAAAAAAACCGCATTCAAATCTGTCAACGCGTTTGGCCGCAAACATCTAATTATTGCTTAAGAACCTCTCCCCCGCACGAATAAAACGTCAATAGCTTGAAGACGACTATTTCATTTAAACATAGATAAGAACCATCTCGACAAACAAAGCTTTCAATTAAAAAAAACCGCATTCAAATCCGTCCACGCGTTTGGCCGGAAATTTGCCACAGACAGATATACAGATACATAGATAGACAGGTCAAACTTATAACACCCCTCTTTTTAGTCGGGGGTTAAAAAAAAACAGGTGAATCCCATGACTATATATTCCCCAAAACTACATCCAAATCGATCAATCCGTTTCTGAGATTAGCATGCACAAACATACAGACATACAGACATACAGACATACAGACGAACAGACAAAATGAAAAACCATTGTTTTGTGTTCTCTTGCTCTTATAAAGACCCTCCCTATGATGATTTTTTTTTTATAATTTACATGTACAGAAATCGATCAGTGACAATTTTATTATATGTATAGATTATTTCAAAAGATCTCTGTAAATTCAAACTGTTTAATAGAATAATTCATAAAACAAAACGTTCATTATTTTTATTATAATAAAATTGAATTCAAAATGTAATAACTTCTATATATTTTTTTCACTAAGTACACTATTTTTTTTTTAATATATACGGGCTAAGGTTTAAAAAACCCTGCAATTTCTTTAATGGCATCTCTTATGTGCTAAGGAAACTGGGTTACGGTCGCTCTAAAGTTTAAACAAGGCCGTGACTCAAATGCTTGAATGTTTTGATGTGATGAGTCAAATCACGTTTGACTTAATTTTTTGAACATTCAATTCAGTTATCATGTCTGTCTCCGAAATATACTAATTATATTAAAATATTATTATTTATTAAAAAAAATATATATTTTCAAATCTTTAATTTTCTGCAGTAATAAATACTGGAAATGGGTAATGTTGTTATTTCTTCTGTCTTATCCAATCGAAATCGAAATTATTTCCAAAAGTAACATACATATTATATAGTGACTACCTACATCAAAGTAAATTAAAGAATTAAATTAAGGGATTAAAATTATTATTATTTACATTGACATAAAAAATACAAAATCTTTTAAGATAAATATTCAATTTGTATACGATGTTATAAAATATTTATATATATAATATGATATACAAGTGTTAAACTTTTATAATAATTGTATAATAGTTATACATATATCAGAAAAAATACATTTAAAACTTTGTATATTATGTTATTTTATATTATTTAATATATGATATCGAGTAAGATGTTCAAATAGTATAATTATAGTTTTGTAAATGAGCTAGAGATGGCTATTGGAAATACTAAAGAACTTAGTGTTACGAAAATCTAAAAACGTTTATTTCTTACCAGTTATAAAATTGAAAAAAAAACTTAACCAATTTTAATAAAAAAAAAAAAAATGCACTTTTACACCATTATCACATTTTTACTAGAGTTATCCATTTTATTAATATAGTAGGTAAATATGTCAAACATGATACTTGAGATAGTTTAGCTGTTTGGCTAAATTTGGATATAATCCAATTTATCCCGGAACTCTGCCAAATTATCATTTGGTCCTAGGGATGTGATTATGTACTTCAATATAAGCTAAATAATTTTTATATGATAAAATAATGTTCATATATTCTAATTAATAATGTCCAGTACACTCTAGCAAATTATTTAAAAAAATATATATTATTTTTAACCGACTTCAAAAAATGAGGTTTTTCAATTCGACATTTGGAAACGTTTTAGCCTCAAACTTAACATTGAATGAACATAAATTTGAATCAAAACATTTTTTATATAACAACAAGATATGATACTCTGCTTATCATCGTGCAGTATCAAACCTCAATTCCGGACATCATGTTCAGGTAAAAAGCTGTACATCAAACTTTTTTGCAGATTCATATTATATCGATACCTCGGGGTAGAAAGGTCGTAAACACCAAAATCGTAACTTTACAGGAGACGCAAAAAACGTAACAAAAAAAAAGTTATTGCTCATAACTTTTTTGTTTTTATACGTATTATTGAATGAAAAACTGTTAAATCTTTTGTTTTAAATAAATTTTAACGCCACATATTCTGCATTTGAATAAACCTCATAGGTTTTAGCTTAGCAAGGAGTTACGACGTACAAATTTGAATAAAATGGTGGATACGTCTGTTCAGAAAGCACATAATATGGCGTAACTACCTACATTTATCGTGACACTCTTAGCGGATTGGGCTTAAAAGCCAATGTAATCTTATCAATATATTGTACTGTAGTATAATTATAATTTCGTTATACGAGTACTTACCTTACTTACCTTCCCTAACTTTTAACTATTCTCATATTAAATTTACTTCAAATCATTGCAGGTCCGCGGTATAGGCGTTATGAATCAGTAGATAGTTAGGTAGATAATAACCAAGTTTCAAATTTATGTATTTATTAATGAAATAAGCATTATGATTAAAGAAAGGAAAACTAATAATCAGTCATAATGAATCAAAATAATCATTGATAATAACCAAGTTTCAAATTTATGTATTTATTAATGAAATAAATATTATGATTAAAGAAAGGAAAACTAATAATCAGTCATAATGAATCAAAATAATCATTGATAATAACCAAGTTTCAAATTTCAGTACCTACTTATTCATGAAATAAATATTAACTGTTAATTGCCGTACCTACTTCAGTAAAAAAAAAATATTATTTTTTTTATAATTTGAAATTAATATTAATATATAGTATATATATTTTTTATATATAATCTAGGGCAATGCTTGACTACATTCCATCTGATGGTAAGTGGAATGTAGTCTAAGGTGGTAAGGCCATATTACCCTAGCAACCTTGAATAGGTCTTCTTCTTCTTCTTCTTTTTCATCTTCTCTTGAAGACACCCACATTGTATTCGGCCGGAAATACCGACGCAGGCAATCTGTTCCAATCCTTCGCTGTACGAAGTAAAAAAGGCCAAGCAAAGCACTTCGTTTGGACAGGTGGAATGTCCACATCAAAAGGATGGATACCTGCCGTGCGTCGGGACGTCCGGTGATGGTAGGGGGCCGTGGGAATTAGGTCTTGTAATTCCTGCGCACACTCACCAAAATGTATCCTATAGAATACTGAGAGGCTAGCAATTCTACGCCTGTGTTCAAGGCTGTGGAGGTCGGCTTCGACCATTTTGGGATCGCCTATAAGCCTCTTTGCTCACCTCTCAATTGAGTCCAGAACCGCAAGATGAGACTTTGCGGCACCAAAAAATATGTGACCACAGTACTCTACACACGACCGGATCTGTGCTTTGTATAAAACAAGAAGCTGTCCCGGTGTAAAGTACTGCCGGAACTTCGCAAGAACGGCAAGCTCTGCTGCTGCTGCTCTAGCTCTGGACTCAATGAACCGACCAAAGTTGAGGTTCGAGGAAATCTCTAAGCTTAAGAACTGAAGCCGGTCACTGTATTCCAAGGATACATTCTGGAAAGTAGGAGCCAAGGTGAAAGTACTCCTTTTGGCGGTGAACAGACATGTCTGCGTTTTGGTGGCGTTGAATTTTACAAGATTGGCATTGCTCCATGCGGAGACTGCCTGAACTTTGTCACTCAAACATTGCACCATAGCTTCTCTTACAGACTGTACTTGATCTCTACTAGCCCGAGTACTCGGCAGATATCTTTCTACAACTGTGCTGTCGTTTGCATACCTAAAGATACCGGGCTTCAACAGATCGTTAATTTGTAGCAGAAAAAGAGTTGCAGAAAGAACGGACCCCTGAGAAACTCCGGCATTTATTGTCAAGGGTTCCGAGGAACTCCCGTCGATAACTACTCGAAGAGATCAGAAAGCTCAGAAAGTCCGTTATCCATCCGACCATACCAGGAGATATACCGTACGTTGAAAGCTTACTTAAATCATTATTATAATCAGTTTCATCTTCGGTGTCAGTGCTAAAAAGTTTATTTTTAATTATCTTATTATGAGGCAATTGCAGATATTCCTGGTGGTATGCTTTAGGTATCACTTCGCTATCACAAAGACGTTTCAATTAATTAAATTTGGCAATTGAAATAGGTAATCGGGCATTATATAAATTACGTAATACAAAATCTGTATTCTGGATTCCTTCATCTTTGACATCCTCTTTTTCGGTAATTTTGTTACTCTTTCCCTTCTCCTTTCCCTTTATTTTTGTATAAGTATCCCGCTCTTTTCTAGCTTCTTCAAATAAACTAACTTTTCCTGCAATGGCTTCTTCATTGGTGGAGTATTTAATACAAATTTAATTAGGTGTTTTCTTTTTGAAGGTAGCAATTCGAATAGTTTTGAACTGTCCTTTTTTTAGAGTTTCTTTAGTGAAAGTTTTTAGGCAATTTCTTTCCAATTTATAAAATCATTGTTGTAATTTTTCAAAGGTAAAAAAAGGTGTAAAAGACAAACACTTATTACATTGGCTTTTACGCCCAAATGTTTTACATTAATGACAGCGATACAACCAAAACAATATTATGATCCCATGCAATTGGTATATACACCATTATTTATTTAAAAAACTGGTTTAAGGTATGAAAAAATATGGGTCGTATAACACATTTTTTCTTAAATAATAAAATTTTGTGAACACAGATCGATAGATCTTGAAATTCTATACAAAATTGTATCATTAACTCATTTTCGCCAAAAGTGGTCTTTACGACCTTTCTACCCCTAGGTATCGATATATTCATAATCCATGTGGTCCGGATGGACTTTCTCTAATCGTTATCGAAATATAAATTAACTGCGGAGCCAACTAGTTCATTTCAATACGCCTTTATGAAAAGCGTCGTCTTAGATACTCGGCTTACAACAGGTCTATTGTGATTACCACCTATCTGTCCAAAATAAGAGAAAGTCTAGTATTTTTAACCGTAAGCTTAATGAATGTCTTAAATAAAGTTATTAATATGGTCATCCTTTTATGATCTCCTCATAGGCGGATGGGAACTACCCGCACCCATTAAATAAAAATAAGGCCTAGGGTCTGGCCCTGTGGATATATTATTGAGAAAATGAAGAGCATGCAAGTGTAGGTCAAAAAGAAAACTTTTAGAGAAGTCCACATAGAATTGACCATTTCATTTTTTTTATAAATATAGAATTAAAAATAAACCAGTGTGGAAATTCAAAACCGCGATGACTGGGAAACCGACTTGTCACTCTATCTATTGAGCTACCGTATCACTACCTGTCTCAGTAAATTAAGCTGCCCATTCTTAATTCTTAGTGTTATTCTGTTATATTCATTCTATATTTAAAATCCCTTATCGTTCTTGTTTCCATTTTATATTTATTTAAAAATTATAAATAAGCTTATAAGCTAAGGCTATACATTTCACATATATTTTCAAACATTGACCACCTCATCTTACAATATAATGATAGGTAACGCAACAACATATAAATTGTTTTATAAAAATATTATTTATATTAGGTATATGGGAAATTTACTAGTACTGTTTATAGTTTGTATTGTAAAATTTTATAAATTAAAGTGACAAATACAGTTATAAAGTTTAATTTACGAATAAATAGTAATTAGAAACAACTTTCTAATGAAAGGACACTCCATTTCCTAACTAAACCGCTGTTCAAATAGTTGTGGCATCTTGTGTTTATTCTTAGGAAGTTAGAAATGAAAATGAACTTCACTACAATTTCATTATACCCTTGTCACTATTGAAATAATTAAAAAACATTCCTTTATAAATTATTAACTAGTTTAATAGCAATGACATACAATTAAATATGCAGTCATCAGGTACGATATAATATATTATTTAATATTATTGAATATATTACTTTAGTAAAATATATTATTTATTATTATTTAATATATTACTTTAGTAAAGTTGATAGTAGTATAAAAGTTTATTGAGTGCTTAGGAAAGCTTTACAAACATATTTGTAATAAGTATTAGTGTTATTAGTAGTTTTCATTAGTAAAATGTTTATTTATTATTATTTATTTATAAATAGACCATTTAAACCAAGTATTGCTACAGAATCAAATCAATCAAGACAAGTGGTGAACTAATTTTTATATGTAAAAGTAATCAATAATATTATTGTCAATAAGAAAAAATCTGGGAAAAGAAATGATTTTATTTCACATTAAATATTATTATGAAATTTGTAATGTTGTTGTTCTTTCAATTGTCAGAGTTATTTCATATAGAGAATAAATTAATATTATTAGAGAAAATCCACACCACAAGGCAGATTCCAAATTAATTTAGAAAGCGCTTTTGCATAAATGGGCTGGCTTAGTTCTTCTATACAACATAACGTTAGCTTAATTTTAACGCAATATGGTAAAGTGGGTTGTCGTTTTACATTGTACTATGGAATGAATAATTTTATTCCCATTTTTTACAATAATAGATTCTCATCCATCTAAGTCGTTTACTCTAAACAAAAAATGTAGGTTTTTAAGGGCTAATACATATTTTCGGTAGCTTGTAACAAGTTGGTGAGTTTAATGGTTGGACATATTTTGCCCTTTTTAATGGAATTAGTAAGTTCTGTTTTGAAAAAAAAATGAGATTATTTTTTAAGAAAAGTCTTTTAAGTATGCCTTAACAAAAAATTTACATAAAATTTAAATAAAAATTCTTATTACTTAATTTTACACTGTTGCAAGCAAAATTTGACGCAATAGAAGTTAAAAAGGAGGTCATGAATAAGTAGTATCCTATCTATTCCTTAATTAAAGCTATATGTTGTCTTTATATATTAAGGTGTCTTTATATTCTCTGCGTCTGGAGGTATTAATAACATAAAAATAAAGGTCTACCATTAATAATAGACAACCAGGGAAGCTAAAGCAAACTAAATCATTTTGAAAAATATTTTTTTTTATAAGCCCATATTTTTTCCAAATAATTATTTATTGTGTAAAAAGTTATAGGGTATGAACAATGTTGTTTAAATACCCTATAATATATAATAAAGTTAGGATTTTAACAAAATATTCAGTTATAAATGACATATCAATTTCGAAATATTATATAATTGTTATTTAAGAAGAAGCAATAAAAGATAAACAAATAAATTAGAAATATACCCCAGCCGAGACATTATACCAGGATGATAACACTTTATCTGTCCGAATGCGTTGTCGACGGCCTGATAGGTAACTTCGAAACCATTCCGTCACCGATGGAGATATGTTAATAGAGCGTAACAGGCTCAACAAAACATCATGGTCAATGGAGTTAAAAGCATTACTGAAATCTAGAAGTGCCAGAATTGTGAGCTGTTTGTTGTCCATTGCCAATCGAATGTCATCCGTCACTTTGACAAGTGCTGTAACCGTACTATGACCAGGACGAAAACCGGACTGGAAGGGACTTAGGAGGAGATGTCTATTAAGGAACATGCTTAGCTGTTTGTGAATTAACTTCTCGAGAGTTTTAGAAAGGAACGGTAAAATGGATATAGGACGGAAATCATTTATATTTAAGGGTTTCCCCTTTTTAGGTAAAGGAATGATTTGGGCTTGTTTCCATGAGTCGGGAAATGTACTGGTTGTAAGGGAGTAGTTTAGAATATGAGTTAATATCGGAATAATTATATCAAGGATAGGAATGATCATATTACGGCTAACGTAGTCAGCGCCAACAGCATTCGAGCTTATTGATAATACGCTCTCCTTTACATCACATTCGGTGAACGAACAAAAATTAAATGGCAAGAACTCAGGAGTCGGAAAAGATGAAAGGGTATTTAAAGTACGTTCTTTATCAACGCTGTTAATTACTGGAGAAGAAGAAAAATGTTTATTAAGGAGCTCAATATCGATATTAAAAGAAGGTGTATTAGATGAGATTGATTTACCGACTCCGAGTGTTTGAAGAAATTTCCAAGTTTTGGCTGTATCGCCGTGATCGATAGAATTGTGAATATGGCGTCGTTGTGCGTCCCTACACAATGTATTACAGCGATTTCGAGTTTTTATATAATTAATTCTGTTGACCTCATTACTGTCCATTTTAAATTTGTATTTTGCACGATTCTTTTTCTTCGAATATTGTAATCGTTTGTAATTTCTATATTATTCATTATTAATTTTGAAGGAGCTGAAGGTAGTTTTATTTTACTACATGCTAAATCATTTATTAGTTTCCACATCTTCTTCGGTTTGCTTTTGTATTCAGAAAACTTGTTGTGAAAGTATTTATTCATATTATAGGTAATAAGTTTTTTCATTTTTTTTTTCTATTTCATATTTTTCTTTTTTGTGTTTATTTCTAGGATTATTTTTACTCATAATCCATAGCTTATTTCGCTTATTAATTTGATTAATTATATGTTTGTTAATCCAATCGTGTTGAAGAGGATTTTGAATTTTGTATTTTATGATTGTGTGTTTATTTATTCCTTGCTTAATGATTGACTCAAATGTTTCAAATTTATAAATAACATTTTGGGTTAAATTATCTTTAATAAACTTGTGAAATAGGTTGTTGTCCAAGGCCTTGTATTGTATTTTTTTTAAAACGTCTTGTTTTACTTTTTTCAGTTCAAAATATACTTGTTTGTGGTCTGGTAATGGCGAATCTATTATTGACATATGAAAAGTAGTCTTACTAATATTTGAACATACATGATCTAAAATGCTAAATGAATGTGTGGTCTCCCGTGTACAATATTCCTTACATAATTTATTAATTATTGTGTAACCAGCTTCTTGCAGCATTAATTTATATTTACAAGTTGGGCTGTCATTGCATAATAGGTTAATGTTAAAATCTCCAAAAACAATGGAACGCTTTCTTGTTTCTAATTGGGATGAAAACATCTCAATAAAATCTGTAAAACTGGTTGTAGGTGGTTTATATATTGCTCCAATATTCAATGGGTATTTTTCCAAATAAATCTATAAAAAATTGTTTCCAAATTCGTAACAATTAGTTGTAATACTATATTTCAAGCTTTTGTGAACAAAAATAGAAACCCCACACCCCGTTCTATCTGTCCGTAAATTGTAGGCATGGGAATAATTTTCTAATTAGACATGTTCGGCCTCAAATTTATACTTTAACCAGGTCTCAGTTAGAACTACCAAGTGTATAAGATATGAAAACTCTCGTAAAATACACTTTAGTTCCTCACACTTTCCTGAACTTTGTATACTACGTATATTAGCGTAAAATATTTTTAACTAATTTGCCGATAATTCGTAAGTGTTTAGTAATTTATTTATTTTGTTAAACATTTTCAGTTTTTTGTATTTGATTAAGTAATTATTTGAGGTCCCTTTACATATTTAATAAGTAAGTTGTTTTCACCGTTATTTTGACGCTGCTTGTGTTGTTCACGTAGATTTTTATAATGATTCATTTGAATAGGTGTTTGATCTGAGAATATACAAACCGCTTGATTGCAACTTTTAAATTTATTGCGAAGTATGTATTCAACTTTGTCTCGAGATTCGAAACAGATCTTAAGGTGCCGATTTTTACCTGAAACATATTTTCCCAGTCGAAATATTTTAGTTGGTACTGGGAAAACCTCCTTTAATATCTTAGTTCTTTCCTGGATATATCAGTTTTAATTACACTAATGAATAAGTTATTTCTGTAAACAGAAATGCAATTAAAAATATTTATCACAATATAATTTCAATGAAGATACTAGAATACGAGAATAATGCGGGGAGACTGTTCATTGATTTATGATGTTATGATACCACAGGCAAAATCACGTTTAAATTCATAAAACTGTTGGCTTGATATATTTATAACATACTAGCTGTGCCTGTGACTTCGTACGCGTAGATTTTGATTTTGATAAAAAGTACCCTTTGTACTTACCAAAGTATGTAAAATCTATAAACCTTCAAACTGGTAAGCAGCAATGGTACGACTATAAGAGATTATTAATTTCTTTATTTGTTAACCGATTGTATATAAAAAACCTCTAAAAAGAATAAAAATTATATTATTATGTACTTATTGAAGTCGTTGCGTCGGGACCGTTGTACGTACGTTGATAGTGTATATATTACGAAGTTAATCATTGAGGACTTAGACTATACGATTCGATATCGTAATTTCTTTATTTGCCTTGTTAACTTACTTGCATTTTAATTTCTTCCTTTATTAAACGGTCACCCGACGCAACTAATTCACTAAGTACATAATAATATTATATTTATTCTTTTTAGAGGTTTTTTGTATCGGGGGTTTTTTAAATTTTTAATTTAATTATTTTTTCTGCTTTTTAAAGTTATGTGACTAGTTTCTGAATTGCACTAAATGAACCTACAGACATACAAAATTTACAATTGTTTAAGTAGGAAAGATTTGTCTGTTTGTTTGAATTAAATAGGCTCCGAAACTACGGGACCGATTTAAAAAAAAATCTTTTAGCATTACAATCCTACATTATGATGTACAAAAGTTATATTTAATACGAGAAATATATATTATATTAATTAAAATAAGGATCCACGTAAAAGTTTCGACAATGTAATAAATTATAAATGTATTAAGTAACATGGTTCAAGACTTTTTCATATGGGTAGGTAGATAGGTAGGTTTCATATATACGAAAATTAAAAAATATAAACATTTAGAGTTAAAATGATTTACAATCACTTATAACACTATGATGAAGGAATTTATATTATCACTAGCTGTTGCCTGTGATTCTTTATGACTACAATTATAAGCCATATAAATGAATTTTTACAGTCTACGTGGACGCAGTCACTAGAAACAGATATCCATAATAAACTAATTTACCTGAGTAAGTAAGTGTAAAAACCTTTTGGCCTTCATTACAAGGCTTTTTTCCTATATAACGGGCGAAACAGCTGGGAACAGCTAATTATTGCATAAGAACCTCCTCCCCGCACGAATACAACGCCAATATTTTGAAGGCGACTATTTTTATTTTAATCAAACATGAATAAGAACCATCTCAACGAGCATAACTTTCGAATAAAAAAAACCGCATTCAAATCTGTCAACGCGTTTGGCCGCAAACATCTAATTATTGCTTAAGAACCTCTCCCCCGCACGAATAAAACGTCAATAGCTTGAAGACGACTATTTCATTTAAACATAGATAAGAACCATCTCGACAAACAAAGCTTTCAATTAAAAAAAACCGCATTCAAATCCGTCCACGCGTTTGGCCGGAAATTTGCCACAGACAGATATACAGATACATAGATAGACAGGTCAAACTTATAACACCCCTCTTTTTAGTCGGGGGTTAAAAAAAAACAGGTGAATCCCATGACTATATATTCCCCAAAACTACATCCAAATCGATCAATCCGTTTCTGAGATTAGCATGCACAAACATACAGACATACAGACATACAGACATACAGACGAACAGACAAAATGAAAAACCATTGTTTTGTGTTCTCTTGCTCTTATAAAGACCCTCCCTATGATGAATTTTTTTTTATAATTTACATGTACAGAAATCGATCAGTGACAATTTTATTATATGTATAGATTATTTCAAAAGATCTCTGTAAATTCAAACTGTTTAATAGAATAATTCATAAAACAAAACGTTCATTATTTTTATTATAATAAAATTGAATTCAAAATGTAATAACTTCTATATATTTTTTTCACTAAGTACACTATTTTTTTTTTAATATATACGGGCTAAGGTTTAAAAAACCCTGCAATTTCTTTAATGGCATCTCTTATGTGCTAAGGAAACTGGGTTACGGTCGCTCTAAAGTTTAAACAAGGCCGTGACTCAAATGCTTGAATGTTTTGATGTGATGAGTCAAATCACGTTTGACTTAATTTTTTGAACATTCAATTCAGTTATCATGTCTGTCTCCGAAATATACTAATTATATTAAAATATTATTATTTATTAAAAAAAATATATATTTTCAAATCTTTAATTTTCTGCAGTAATAAATACTGGAAATGGGTAATGTTGTTATTTCTTCTGTCTTATCCAATCGAAATCGAAATTATTTCCAAAAGTAACATACATATTATATAGTGACTACCTACATCAAAGTAAATTAAAGAATTAAATTAAGGGATTAAAATTATTATTATTTACATTGACATAAAAAATACAAAATCTTTTAAGATAAATATTCAATTTGTATACGATGTTATAAAATATTTATATATATAATATGATATACAAGTGTTAAACTTTTATAATAATTGTATAATAGTTATACATATATCAGAAAAAATACATTTAAAACTTTGTATATTATGTTATTTTATATTATTTAATATATGATATCGAGTAAGATGTTCAAATAGTATAATTATAGTTTTGTAAATGAGCTAGAGATGGCTATTGGAAATACTAAAGAACTTAGTGTTACGAAAATCTAAAAACGTTTATTTCTTACCAGTTATAAAATTGAAAAAAAAACTTAACCAATTTTAATAAAAAAAAAAAAAATGCACTTTTACACCATTATCACATTTTTACTAGAGTTATCCATTTTATTAATATAGTAGGTAAATATGTCAAACATGATACTTGAGATAGTTTAGCTGTTTGGCTAAATTTGGATATAATCCAATTTATCCCGGAACTCTGCCAAATTATCATTTGGTCCTAGGGATGTGATTATGTACTTCAATATAAGCTAAATAATTTTTATATGATAAAATAATGTTCATATATTCTAATTAATAATGTCCAGTACACTCTAGCAAATTATTTAAAAAAATATATATTATTTTTAACCGACTTCAAAAAATGAGGTTTTTCAATTCGACATTTGGAAACGTTTTAGCCTCAAACTTAACATTGAATGAACATAAATTTGAATCAAAACATTTTTTATATAACAACAAGATATGATACTCTGCTTATCATCGTGCAGTATCAAACCTCAATTCCGGACATCATGTTCAGGTAAAAAGCTGTACATCAAACTTTTTTGCAGATTCATATTATATCGATACCTCGGGGTAGAAAGGTCGTAAACACCAAAATCGTAACTTTACAGGAGACGCAAAAAACGTAACAAAAAAAAAGTTATTGCTCATAACTTTTTTGTTTTTATACGTATTATTGAATGAAAAACTGTTAAATCTTTTGTTTTAAATAAATTTTAACGCCACATATTCTGCATTTGAATAAACCTCATAGGTTTTAGCTTAGCAAGGAGTTACGACGTACAAATTTGAATAAAATGGTGGATACGTCTGTTCAGAAAGCACATAATATGGCGTAACTACCTACATTTATCGTGACACTCTTAGCGGATTGGGCTTAAAAGCCAATGTAATCTTATCAATATATTGTACTGTAGTATAATTATAATTTCGTTATACGAGTACTTACCTTACTTACCTTCCCTAACTTTTAACTATTCTCATATTAAATTTACTTCAAATCATTGCAGGTCCGCGGTATAGGCGTTATGAATCAGTAGATAGTTAGGTAGATAATAACCAAGTTTCAAATTTATGTATTTATTAATGAAATAAGCATTATGATTAAAGAAAGGAAAACTAATAATCAGTCATAATGAATCAAAATAATCATTGATAATAACCAAGTTTCAAATTTATGTATTTATTAATTAAATAAATATTATGATTAAAGAAAGGAAAACTAATAATCAGTCATAATGAATCAAAATAATCATTGATAATAACCAAGTTTCAAATTTCAGTACCTACTTATTCATGAAATAAATATTAACTGTTAATTGCCGTACCTACTTCAGTAAAAAAAAAATATTATTTTTTTTATAATTTGAAATTAATATTAATATATAGTATATATATTTTTTATATATAATCTAGGGCAATGCTTGACTACATTCCATCTGATGGTAAGTGGAATGTAGTCTAAGGTGGTAAGGCCATATTACCCTAGCAACCTTGAATAGGTCTTCTTCTTCTTCTTCTTTTTCATCTTCTCTTGAAGACACCCACATTGTATTCGGCCGGAAATACCGACGCAGGCAATCTGTTCCAATCCTTCGCTGTACGAAGTAAAAAAGGCCAAGCAAAGCACTTCGTTTGGACAGGTGGAATGTCCACATCAAAAGGATGGATACCTGCCGTGCGTCGGGACGTCCGGTGATGGTAGGGGGCCGTGGGAATTAGGTCTTGTAATTCCTGCGCACACTCACCAAAATGTATCCTATAGAATACTGAGAGGCTAGCAATTCTACGCCTGTGTTCAAGGCTGTGGAGGTCGGCTTCGACCATTTTGGGATCGCCTATAAGCCTCTTTGCTCACCTCTCAATTGAGTCCAGAACCGCAAGATGAGACTTTGCGGCACCAAAAAATATGTGACCACAGTACTCTACACACGACCGGATCTGTGCTTTGTATAAAACAAGAAGCTGTCCCGGTGTAAAGTACTGCCGGAACTTCGCAAGAACGGCAAGCTCTGCTGCTGCTGCTCTAGCTCTGGACTCAATGAACCGACCAAAGTTGAGGTTCGAGGAAATCTCTAAGCCTAAGAACTGAAGCCGGTCACTGTATTCCAAGGATACATTCTGGAAAGTAGGAGCCAAGGTGAAAGTACTCCTTTTGGCGGTGAACAGACATGTCTGCGTTTTGGTGGCGTTGAATTTTACAAGATTGGCATTGCTCCATGCGGAGACTGCCTGAACTTTGTCACTCAAACATTGCACCATAGCTTCTCTTACAGACTGTACTTGATCTCTACTAGCCCGAGTACTCGGCAGATATCTTTCTACAACTGTGCTGTCGTTTGCATACCTAAAGATACCGGGCTTCAACAGATCGTTAATTTGTAGCAGAAAAAGAGTTGCAGAAAGAACGGACCCCTGAGAAACTCCGGCATTTATTGTCAAGGGTTCCGAGGAACTCCCGTCGATAACTACTCGAAGAGATCAGAAAGCTCAGAAAGTCCGTTATCCATCCGACCATACCAGGAGATATACCGTACGTTGAAAGCTTACTTAAATCATTATTATAATCAGTTTCATCTTCGGTGTCAGTGCTAAAAAGTTTATTTTTAATTATCTTATTATGAGGCAATTGCAGATATTCCTGGTGGTATGCTTTAGGTATCACTTCGCTATCACAAAGACGTTTCAATTAATTAAATTTGGCAATTGAAATAGGTAATCGGGCATTATATAAATTACGTAATACAAAATCTGTATTCTGGATTCCTTCATCTTTGACATCCTCTTTTTCGGTAATTTTGTTACTCTTTCCCTTCTCCTTTCCCTTTATTTTTGTATAAGTATCCCGCTCTTTTCTAGCTTCTTCAAATAAACTAACTTTTCCTGCAATGGCTTCTTCATTGGTGGAGTATTTAATACAAATTTAATTAGGTGTTTTCTTTTTGAAGGTAGCAATTCGAATAGTTTTGAACTGTCCTTTTTTTAGAGTTTCTTTAGTGAAAGTTTTTAGGCAATTTCTTTCCAATTTATAAAATCATTGTTGTAATTTTTCAAAGGTAAAAAAAGGTGTAAAAGACAAACACTTATTACATTGGCTTTTACGCCCAAATGTTTTACATTAATGACAGCGATACAACCAAAACAATATTATGATCCCATGCAATTGGTATATACACCATTATTTATTTAAAAAACTGGTTTAAGGTATGAAAAAATATGGGTCGTATAACACATTTTTTCTTAAATAATAAAATTTTGTGAACACAGATCGATAGATCTTGAAATTCTATACAAAATTGTATCATTAACTCATTTTCGCCAAAAGTGGTCTTTACGACCTTTCTACCCCTAGGTATCGATATATTCATAATCCATGTGGTCCGGATGGACTTTCTCTAATCGTTATCGAAATATAAATTAACTGCGGAGCCAACTAGTTCATTTCAATACGCCTTTATGAAAAGCGTCGTCTTAGATACTCGGCTTACAACAGGTCTATTGTGATTACCACCTATCTGTCCAAAATAAGAGAAAGTCTAGTATTTTTAACCGTAAGCTTAATGAATGTCTTAAATAAAGTTATTAATATGGTCATCCTTTTATGATCTCCTCATAGGCGGATGGGAACTACCCGCACCCATTAAATAAAAATAAGGCCTAGGGTCTGGCCCTGTGGATATATTATTGAGAAAATGAAGAGCATGCAAGTGTAGGTCAAAAAGAAAACTTTTAGAGAAGTCCACATAGAATTGACCATTTCATTTTTTTTATAAATATAGAATTAAAAATAAACCAGTGTGGAAATTCAAAACCGCGATGACTGGGAAACCGACTTGTCACTCTATCTATTGAGCTACCGTATCACTACCTGTCTCAGTAAATTAAGCTGCCCATTCTTAATTCTTAGTGTTATTCTGTTATATTCATTCTATATTTAAAATCCCTTATCGTTCTTGTTTCCATTTTATATTTATTTAAAAATTATAAATAAGCTTATAAGCTAAGGCTATACATTTCACATATATTTTCAAACATTGACCACCTCATCTTACAATATAATGATAGGTAACGCAACAACATATAAATTGTTTTATAAAAATATTATTTATATTAGGTATATGGGAAATTTACTAGTACTGTTTATAGTTTGTATTGTAAAATTTTATAAATTAAAGTGACAAATACAGTTATAAAGTTTAATTTACGAATAAATAGTAATTAGAAACAACTTTCTAATGAAAGGACACTCCATTTCCTAACTAAACCGCTGTTCAAATAGTTGTGGCATCTTGTGTTTATTCTTAGGAAGTTAGAAATGAAAATGAACTTCACTACAATTTCATTATACCCTTGTCACTATTGAAATAATTAAAAAACATTCCTTTATAAATTATTAACTAGTTTAATAGCAATGACATACAATTAAATATGCAGTCATCAGGTACGATATAATATATTATTTAATATTATTGAATATATTACTTTAGTAAAATATATTATTTATTATTATTTAATATATTACTTTAGTAAAGTTGATAGTAGTATAAAAGTTTATTGAGTGCTTAGGAAAGCTTTACAAACATATTTGTAATAAGTATTAGTGTTATTAGTAGTTTTCATTAGTAAAATGTTTATTTATTATTATTTATTTATAAATAGACCATTTAAACCAAGTATTGCTACAGAATCAAATCAATCAAGACAAGTGGTGAACTAATTTTTATATGTAAAAGTAATCAATAATATTATTGTCAATAAGAAAAAATCTGGGAAAAGAAATGATTTTATTTCACATTAAATATTATTATGAAATTTGTAATGTTGTTGTTCTTTCAATTGTCAGAGTTATTTCATATAGAGAATAAATTAATATTATTAGAGAAAATCCACACCACAAGGCAGATTCCAAATTAATTTAGAAAGCGCTTTTGCATAAATGGGCTGGCTTAGTTCTTCTATACAACATAACGTTAGCTTAATTTTAACGCAATATGGTAAAGTGGGTTGTCGTTTTACATTGTACTATGGAATGAATAATTTTATTCCCATTTTTTACAATAATAGATTCTCATCCATCTAAGTCGTTTACTCTAAACAAAAAATGTAGGTTTTTAAGGGCTAATACATATTTTCGGTAGCTTGTAACAAGTTGGTGAGTTTAATGGTTGGACATATTTTGCCCTTTTTAATGGAATTAGTAAGTTCTGTTTTGAAAAAAAAATGAGATTATTTTTTAAGAAAAGTCTTTTAAGTATGCCTTAACAAAAAATTTACATAAAATTTAAATAAAAATTCTTATTACTTAATTTTACACTGTTGCAAGCAAAATTTGACGCAATAGAAGTTAAAAAGGAGGTCATGAATAAGTAGTATCCTATCTATTCCTTAATTAAAGCTATATGTTGTCTTTATATATTAAGGTGTCTTTATATTCTCTGCGTCTGGAGGTATTAATAACATAAAAATAAAGGTCTACCATTAATAATAGACAACCAGGGAAGCTAAAGCAAACTAAATCATTTTGAAAAATATTTTTTTTTATAAGCCCATATTTTTTCCAAATAATTATTTATTGTGTAAAAAGTTATAGGGTATGAACAATGTTGTTTAAATACCCTATAATATATAATAAAGTTAGGATTTTAACAAAATATTCAGTTATAAATGACATATCAATTTCGAAATATTATATAATTGTTATTTAAGAAGAAGCAATAAAAGATAAACAAATAAATTAGAAATATACCCCAGCCGAGACATTATACCAGGATGATAACACTTTATCTGTCCGAATGCGTTGTCGACGGCCTGATAGGTAACTTCGAAACCATTCCGTCACCGATGGAGATATGTTAATAGAGCGTAACAGGCTCAACAAAACATCATGGTCAATGGAGTTAAAAGCATTACTGAAATCTAGAAGTGCCAGAATTGTGAGCTGTTTGTTGTCCATTGCCAATCGAATGTCATCCGTCACTTTGACAAGTGCTGTAACCGTACTATGACCAGGACGAAAACCGGACTGGAAGGGACTTAGGAGGAGATGTCTATTAAGGAACATGCTTAGCTGTTTGTGAATTAACTTCTCGAGAGTTTTAGAAAGGAACGGTAAAATGGATATAGGACGGAAATCATTTATATTTAAGGGTTTCCCCTTTTTAGGTAAAGGAATGATTTGGGCTTGTTTCCATGAGTCGGGAAATGTACTGGTTGTAAGGGAGTAGTTTAGAATATGAGTTAATATCGGAATAATTATATCAAGGATAGGAATGATCATATTACGGCTAACGTAGTCAGCGCCAACAGCATTCGAGCTTATTGATAATACGCTCTCCTTTACATCACATTCGGTGAACGAACAAAAATTAAATGGCAAGAACTCAGGAGTCGGAAAAGATGAAAGGGTATTTAAAGTACGTTCTTTATCAACGCTGTTAATTACTGGAGAAGAAGAAAAATGTTTATTAAGGAGCTCAATATCGATATTAAAAGAAGGTGTATTAGATGAGATTGATTTACCGACTCCGAGTGTTTGAAGAAATTTCCAAGTTTTGGCTGTATCGCCGTGATCGATAGAATTGTGAATATGGCGTCGTTGTGCGTCCCTACACAATGTATTACAGCGATTTCGAGTTTTTATATAATTAATTCTGTTGACCTCATTACTGTCCATTTTAAATTTGTATTTTGCACGATTCTTTTTCTTCATCAGACTTCTTAATTCCTCAGTCAGCCACGGTGCAGGGAGATGTTTAATTTTGATCGGCTTAACTGGTGCATGAATATCATATAATCGGATAAGAGTCTGGTTTAACAGTTGAACTTTAAGATCTACAGAATCACTATTAGTAATAGCAGACCAATCTATTTTATGAGCATCTTCATATAGGCGTTCTTTTTCAATTCCTCCAAAATTACGTCGTAGAAGAATATTAGGTTTAGCTTTTGGAGGACGGATTTAGAGATTAGAATAGCATGAATATTGCAAGATTCAAAAGACGCAAGCATGTCGGGATAATGAGCCGGGATACTCTGAGCATTAATGTGAATGATATTAAACGATTTCAGAGAGTCTGAGAAAATGGAATTGAGAGTGATGTTAAGGGGTTGATCTGATGTACTATGAAAACTTTCATCACTACACGATTGATCACTAGACATTGAATAAAAGTGATTACTACTGTTATTATCTATTGAAGACATTTAAAAAGTTAATACACAAGTGAAAAAAAAATAGAACAAAATAATAAAAAATAATTATAAAATATATCCTTAAATAATAATAATAATAAATAATATGAAAATAAATAAATATATTCTATGTATAATATATATTATATCCGATTTATTTATAATTACTTAAAACCTTATGAATTACCAAGACCTTTAACCCGCCAGCTGTTTCAGACTATATTTAAACTTAAATTTAAAAAAATATTGCAAAACAAGAAAATATATATGCATACATATAAAGTTACAGTGAACATTAGAACGAGGAATGTAATTAGGATAGGCTGAATGACCATTAACAACCTCACAATAGTATTAATTTCTAGACGCTAGCCGTCATTAAAAATCTATGACAGAACAGAAAAATCAGCTGTCAAAGTATGTAAAAATAAATATTATGAAGCTGATTTAAGATTACTACCTTATACTACATATATATATAGAAGGATGTTTGTATATATGAAATCGATGAACTCAGAAACTATTGGACCGATGGTTATGAAAATTGGTATGTATATGTATTTTTCCACGGAGAAGGTTTATATGGTATGCCCATTGATGTAACTCGCCACCAGGCGGCGCTGTCAAATATCGACTTCCGCCCCGTTCAATCGATTGTCATAAAAATTGGTATGACCTTGTTGTATTTGTTACGGTGTTGATAGATAATTAGTCATCATTATTTTCTATAAACATATGATAAACCATGTTCATAGTAATGGTCATACGTAGAAAAAGACAGAATAAAAAAAAATCAGTTTTTTTTAAAGTTAAGTGCTTAAAATGTGATAAATGTATATACATTTATCACATTTTAAGCACTTAACTTATCTATAACCACTATAATCATGGTATATCTACAACAAATAAAAAGAAAACTTTTTAATAATTAAAAAAAAACTAGTAATATATCATAAAAGTAACTGTAAATGTCTATCCTAGTAAATCGACCGGCATAATTTTGACAAACTTTCAACCAAAGTCAAACATCAATTCAAAAGGATGGCTTGTTACGAGTTGTCAAGTTGAAACATTGTAAATGGTTTGCCTGTTTTAATATAATTACTGTGATGAGTTCAAAATGGTCCTTATAATGTGATTAGTATAACTTGAGAATACACTTGGTATAAAAAAAAGTCTTTCCAAATGATTTGAGAGATGGTGTGAAATGTTATGTATGTATGTTATGTGAATTATGACTTCGTTTATCCAACGGGCCACTTTACAACATTTCAGAGAGGTTTTTACTGTTCGACTTTTCAAACAAGAAGTCCCTCAATTAATTACCTCAATATATTCGTTAGATTGCCTCCCGCCATAACATAATTCAATACTATGAACTTGTCTTAGCTTTACAACTCTTTACTCACTAATCTAATATAATAATTTATCTCAGTAATAAATAGTTTCTTAGATTATAATCATTGTAAGACTGTAAATAATTATTAATTAATTATTCAAACATTTTTCTTTATAATTTTATTTGTAGCATAAAAATAATTTAAAGTAACATTAAAACAATTATGTTAGCAAATTACAATCGAATAGTAAAAATTCAATGAAATTACTCATTTTCTTAATTACATAGTTAATTTTAAGGGAATTGTTACCAAAATTAATCATTTTAAATTAAAAAGTTTTGTTATGATATATTTACAAAGAAGTCACTCTTGTTTTTGCAATAAAAGTCCTTTGTTGTATGTGCATATATCCAGCCGCATCACATCTTCAGTAATACATTATTATAAGACATTCTTTATTATTGCCCAGCGCTGAGCTCTCAGGCAATTTAAGTAAAATGGGAATTGTACCCATCTGCAGAAATCTAAAGGATCAGACAACCCGGAGAATAGAGAATTCCGAAACAAATATGGTACAAAATGTATGATGTAAAATAAACAAGAGGAGATAAAATTAGAGAAGATAAGTGAATGGAAGATAGAAGACCTGTAACAAAGTTAAAGCAATCGATGGGTCATTGGTTCATAAATAAAAATAAAAGTTGAAAAAGAAAATGAGTTAGGACATGTATATATAATAAAATATCTTGCAATTTATAAAATAACGAGTGCACAAGTAATGCTGTAAACTAAAATAACAAATAATCAATTCAATTAATTTGGAAATTGAAAAAAAATACAATCGAGCAAATGACATCTGCGCATATGTAAGGAAAATAAAAGACTCACTTAGTTCCAGAAACATTAAAAATAATAAATAATTTTAACGTTAAATAGAAGTTTTCTATGAATTGAGCATTTTTATGAAAAAAAACTTGAGATTTTAAAATAATGTGTTGATCAAACAAACTCCAGAAAAAAGGTAAAAAATCGCTCTCATAGCCAATACTTTACAAAATAAAAAAACCAAAAGACTACAAATCAATGATGAATCAAAGATGAACATGAGAAAAACGATTAACGAATATTATTTGATCTCTTTTTACATATTATAAATAAATAATTAAAATATATATGCATATATATATATTAATTGATATGTTAATGTATGTTAACGGTAAAAAAAAATCCCTGATAATAAGTAACGAAGTCAATATCATACATAGCGTTGAAGTTAATGTATTGCGAATATTTTAGTTATCGTTCTCTTTTATATTATTCAAAGCATATATTTATCCTATTTAATTAAACCTATCAAGTTATTGTAAATTTAAAACATGTTTTATTTTATTTAGATTTTAATAATTCAATTTACTGAACGCGACCTGATGGATTATTTTTAAATCATTTCTAAAGTTACCTTCTCTCTTTTATAGTTTTATAGGAAGCTCAGAAGGTTTTTGACATATGCCGAGTCAATAGTTTAGTGATAGTGAAATTGTCTTTCTATTACTCTTAGTATTACAATACTGATTCAAAAAAAAGAAATAATTATTTATTTTTACTACTTTTAGTTGCTACCATTTTTCACAGAATGAGTCAATTATCTTAGTTATATACAAATTTCACAAGTACGATATTATTTAACTCATTTATTTGTAAGATATTTTGATGTTTTTTTTAATATGATTCAGTTTGGCTTTGGAATTCGTTTAGGCTTGTCGGCCTTGCTCTCATATATTTTGTAAACATTCTAAAGCAGAATTTTTAATATCTTTTAAATTTTTAATAAAAGATAGATTTAATAATAGATTGATGTCAGACAATATTCATTATTTACTATGTGTTTATATGTTTTAATTCTTATTAACTGCAGTCAATGCTTTATTTTAAATTTATATAAATATAGAATGAAAAAAAAAACCGATACGGGCGGGGATTCGAATCTCTGGGAAACCGTCCCGTCGCGTCGCTCTAACAATTGAGCTACCGTGCTTTATATTAATTGATTCATCGATTCTAGTAATGCTCAACATTTATAAGAATTAGTGTTGAATTCGAATATGGGTTTAGTAATAAATAAACAAAGTTACAAATACAAAAACAAGTACATATTCAATTAAACCACAATACCACATTTCAAAACTGAAGGCTTCTTTTTTTGAAAGTGCGTTAAAATTTAAGTTTAAAAAAATATGCTAAATAAGATCTTAGGGCTCTAAAATGTCACAAAGGAGACGAGCATTATGTACTTCCAGATAATAAATTTATTCTACTCGTTTCTAGTAACTTCAACAAAAGATACCACTTTGTGTTCTCTATGGCTCATAAATTTTTAGAACTCAGGAAATTTATCATTCTAATGAGGTATAAATGAAAGTTATTTCAAAGTTATTTATTTTATAACGTTTTCCTTTTATGTGCCTCAAAAGCTGAATTATTCACCAGCTGACGTTATTTAGCTACTACACATAAACCCTATAGATTAACAACTCTTGTTGTAAGTTCAAACCTTTTCAATGTTGAGATCTAATTGAAACTGGATTCGAAGTGTCTTTATTTTACAATGAATTGCTTCGTATAACTTAACTTCGTATAATTAAAAAACAATAGGTCTGAAACTAAGGGGTTCAAAACGGATTATATCTGTAATTCATTTAATATAAATTATATATTATTAGTATAATAACGTCTAAATTGCAACAGAACTCTTGTTCTACCTTGTTATTGTTTTAATAATATGTTTCCTTAGAGACTTTGGACAACGTTGCAAACGTTACGATAAAAACAAACGTATACGATATAATAATATCACAGAGCGAGTTCAATAATTGATATCAAGCTAGGTACTACAAGAAGATATGCATCACTTTTTTAAATATTTTCTTTTATATTACGTACTTATATGTTTAATATTTACATATCCACTGTTAAAGTCACGTCATGTAAAAAAATACAGTTGCAAATAAATTGTTGTTTATAAAAACTTTCCATCTTGAAAATTTATGGCGATACGAATTAGTTTGGAGGTTCCTGCCTCTATTATATCCTTATAAACATAAAGATTTACATTACAAGAATTATACATACTTGTAGGATTTAAGCCTGTACGAGTAATTAAATTTCTCTTTCAAGTCAATTTTTGTTTACTTTTTCTTTAATAGATCTAGTCCTATTTGTCCGTCGAAATAGTTAAGAAATTTATAGCTAAATATTATTGTTGAAATGTATAACAAAATGGCTTATACTAAATGGCTACTAGCGCCATCTGCTAGACTATGTTTTAATATTATTTTTGACTAAAGTTGTCAGTTGTTACCCGACCTCTGTGCGTATCATTTACAGGTTATGGGCTATCACGTGAATTAAAAAAATATTTATTTTTTGGTTGAAATATAGTGCAAACATGTCGACAAACCTTATTGCTAGTATTGCAAAGTTAAGGGGCATAGAAAATTACGAAGATTGGGCATTTGCTGTGGAAAACTATCTCGTATTGGAAGGTGTGCAACAGTGTATCACGACCAAAGATGATCCGAATGACGCGAAAGCGAAAGCAAAAATAGTGTTAACTATAGATCCCAGTTTATTCGTGCATATAAAAAGTGAATCAACTGCAATGGGACTATGGCAGAAGTTAAAAAAGCTATTTGATGATAATGGCTTCACGCGACGCATCGCACTACTTCGTAACCTCATATCAATTCGTCGTGAAAATTGTGATTCTATGGCACAATATGTGACTTCATTATTAGAAACAAGCCAGCGATTGAATAATACAGGATTCAAAATTAGTGACGAGTGGATCGGGTCTCTGTTGTTAGCAGGATTACCAGAAAAATTTGAGCCAATGATAATGGCGGTAGAGCATTCAGGTATTGAGTTAACAGCCGACGCCATTAAGTCAAAGTTATTGGATATTGAAGATGGTAGTGAAGTTGGTACGAGTTACACACAGAATGCTTTTGCGTCGAAATGTTGGCAACAGAAAAGAAAACAAATGCATAGAAAATCGGAATCGCGTAATGTTGGCAAGTCAAATGTCAGTGTCAAATGCTTTAAATGTAAACAATTCGGACATTTCATGAATAAATGCAAATTAAACACTAATAACAAGGAATCTAATGCATTTAGTGCAATATTTCTCAGCGGTAATTTTAATCAATCGGATTGGTACATTGATAGTGGCGCCAGTTGTCATTTAACGTCAAACAAAGATTGGCTGTTGAATGTAAAAAATCAACACCAAGTGAGAGACATTATTACGCTGATAAGACAAAAATTCCTGTTGGAGGCTGTGGTGATATCCAAATAACTACTCTTGTTGGAGATATTGAACACGAGAATACAGTTATGGGAGTGTTATATGTACCAAACTTGGCTACGAACTTATTATCCGTCAGCCAGTTAGTGAGCAAAGGAAACAATGTGACATTTGATGAAAAGCACTGTTATATTTATAACCAAAACAATAAAGTTGTAGCAATCGCAGATGTAGTCGGAGGTGTTTATAAATTAAGAATCAAACAAGTGGATTGTTTGTTGACTTCAGTGTCTGGAAATGTATGGCATAGAAGATTTGGTCATCTAAACAGCAAAGATCTTAATGTGATGAGGAACGGCGCTGTAAAAGGTATGTCATACTCGGACAAGACTCAGGTTAGTAAGACTAAGTGCATTGTTTGTTGTGAGGGGAAGCAGTCCAGGCTGCCTTTCAGTCATGTCGGTACCAGAGGACAGGAACTCCTCGAGATAGTGCATGCAGACATATGTGGGCCTATGGAGGTCAGATCAATTGGTGGAATGAAATATTTTTTGTTATTCGTCGATGACTTTAGCCGGATGGCATTTGTTTATTTCTTGAAGACCAAAGATGAAGTATTTTCTTTATTTAAAGCATTTAAGACATTAGTAGAAAATCAGACAGGCAGAAAGTTGACAGTGTTGAGGTCAGATAATGGTACAGAATTCTGCAGTAAGGAATTTGAAAATTTCTTGCAATTGGCCGGAATAGTACATCAAAAAACCTGTACAGGTACAATCGTACAATTGTTGAAAAAACAAGATGTTTGTTATTCGATGCAGGATTGAAAAAATCTTTTTGGGCAGAAGCAGTGAACACTGCAGTTTATCTGCGTAACAGATCAATCGCATCAGGATTGGATAACAAGACGCCTATAGAGATATGGATCGGTACTAAGCCAGATGTCAGTAATCTACGTATTATTGGAAGTAAGGTTATGGTACACATACCAAAAGAAAAAAGGTTAAAATTGGACAGAAAAGCAAAGGAGTGTATTCTTGTTGGTTACTCGGACAACATAAAAGGATACAGAGTTTACAATCCCAAAAATAACAAAATAACAATAGCAAGAGATATTGTTGTGATTGAGGAGGGGATTGACCAGAAACAAGAAGTGTTACACATTAATATTAGTGAGGGCACTAATGATATCTTTCCTATCAAAGAAGAAAGGGAAGAATGTACCCAAGAAGTGGGGAACATGATGCACACAAAAACAGAGAAAGATCAGGAGCAGAAAGAGGTATTGAGCCCCAAACAAAGCTGCGACACTGATGAAGATGCCTTTGAGGACTCCGAAGACGTACTAGCAGCTGATCTTACGGAGCCTGTGCTAGCCAGGACACAGCTTCCTTCTCACCCAAGGTACTCTCCTGTGTTGCCGGTGGAAATGCCTGCTAAGCGCCTACGCAAGCAGACTGATCGTTACGTTTTTGGTGTTGTGTGTGAAGGTCAAACCAGTGAAACAAGTGCTAGTGAAATATCTCTAAATGAAGTGTTGAATGGACCAGAAAGAGAACAGTGGAAATTAGCTATACAAAGTGAATTTAAATCATTTGAAGACTATGATGCTTGGGAATTAGTGGACATTCCTCACAGTGGCACTGTAGTACCATGTAGATGGGTTTTCAAGCGAAAAATTGATAATGATAATAATGTCAGGTATAGAGCCAGGCTAGTTGCTAAGGGCTTCACCCAAAAGCCGGGCATTGATTTCGATGAATGTTTTTCACCCGTAGTTAGACATTCTAGTTTAAGATTGTTATTTGCTTTAGCAGTTCAGCTTCAGTTGGATATTTTTCACTTGGATGTAGATACAGCATTTTTAAATGGTTTTCTTAATGAAAATGTGTATATGATGAAACCTCCATGTTTTCATGTTAGTGATGATAATGTGAACAAGGTTTTGCGTTTAAAACGTGCTATATATGGCTTAAAACAGTCATCAAGGGCATGGTATAAAAGAGTTGATGATTTGCTGCAATCTTTAGGTTTTAAAAAAAGTAAACTAGAACCATGTTTGTTTATAAAAATGAATAGAAATGTAATAATTATTATTGCATTGTATGTTGATGATTTCTTTGTATTTTCAAATAATCAAAAGGAAACGGATTTGTTAAAAGAAAGTTTGTCATCTAAGTTCAAAATTAAAGATTTGGGTTGTATTAAAAATTTTTTAGGTATGGATGTAGCAATGGATAAAGAGAATGGTACTGTAATCTTAAGTCAAGAAAGATATATTGATGAATTACTTTTAAAGTTTAATATTTCTGATTGTAAGTTTGCAGATACACCTATTGAACCTAAATTAAATTTAACTAAAAGTGAGATTTGTGATAAAAAGTTACCTTATCAGAAACTAATTGGTTCGCTTATGTATATAGCTGTGCTCACACGTCCTGATATTGTATTTTCTGTAAATTTTCTAAGCCAATTTAACAATTGTTACACAAAAAAACATTGGGCCTATGCAAAGAGGGTGCTAAAGTACTTGAAGAAAACTAAATCTATGTGTTTAAATTTTTCAGCTAGTGGTAATAAACAGTTAGAAGCTTTTGTAGATGCAGATTGGCAAGCAATGTAATTGATAGGAGATCTTATACAGGATATTTTTTTAGGCTGTCAAATTGTGCAATATCTTGGGAAACTAAGAAGCAGGTTACCGTAGCACTGCCAAGTACGGAGGCTGAATATATGGGCATTTCAGAATGTTGTAAAGAGGCTGTGTATCTACGAAATTTGTTATTTGAATTAACTGGAGTAACTTATCCTATACCAATATTTAATGATAATCAGTCAGCCCATAAGTTGTCAGCAAATCCAGTCCACCATAAAAGGTCAAAACATATAGATGTGCGGTACCATTTTTGTAGAGAAAAAGTTGCTAATGAAATTATAAAAATTAAATACTTGTCAACTTCAGAGATGCCCGCAGATCTTCTTACTAAGGGTTTATGTAAAATGAAACATTATAACTTTTTAGGAATGTTTGGTTTATTTGATAAGATAATAATTTGTAATGAATATATGTATTGCTGTGTTTGCATCTTTTATTTTGTTAAGTGGGGATGTTGAAATGTATAACAAAATGGCTTATACTAAATGGCTACTAGCGTCATCTGCTAGACTATGTTTTAATATTATTTTTGAATAAAGTTGTCAGTTGTTACCCGACCTCTGTGCGTATCATTTACAATTATTAAATTAATAGTCTCTGGATCTTACATGTTGTGTACATTAGCAGCTTCTATTTAATGAAAAGTTAGAAAAATATTTCTTAACAGTAGAAAAACTAATGAGGGATATTCACACATCAGTTTTGACCTTAAAAAAACCTATTTTATTTACCTATACACTAAATTATTTTTATGTACTAAAAGTAAATCATTTAAAGATTTCCACCCCTAGTGGAATATTAATTCAAAGATGACTTTTATTCAACATATTGACAGAATAGTAAATAAGAACTACAAAACTTTGGATTGGTTTTAAAAGTTCTTCAACCGTTAAATGACATTTAATGTATTAAAATCCTTCACTTTGCAGATTTTCAAAGAAGTCATTGGAATATTTTTCTACAATTTAAAATCCTCATAAGATAACTTGTCATGAAATCATGGAGGGTATACAGAAACAAAAATAAAACATCTAGTCCTAAAATTAAAACACAACCACAAAACACTATTTGATAATGTTGGTTACAATTGCTGTATCCTATTAGCACCATCTAGTGATGACATAACTAATCTCAAGTCTCTAATACTACCCACAGATCAAAATAGACCCAATACAAAAAAAAATCTATATGTTCCTCATACATATATAATGTTCGTCGTACAATTTAAAGCCAAGACTCACTAATTTGTAGACTTCTTAAAACTACAACAAATAATTAGATGGCCAAGAGTTGTAAAATAACTCTTTCAGTTTACATAAAAGATAGGTTTTTTAGATAGTATTAAATAGTATAGTATTAAATAGTATTAGATAGTATTAGCAGGGGGTTCCGCCGGGGCGTCACGGTGAGTGCGAAAGCGATCCCGTGTCGTCCCACTAAGGCGATGAGATCAACCGTTGGTTTTTTAGTGGGTAGCCTTAAAAATGACAGCGTCTTCTATGCTGCCGGGTAGTCCCACATACCCCCTCAGCCATCACCTTCCTGGTCGCTGGGATGATGCGTAACGCATTTTTCCAACGATTTAAAGAAAAAAAAAAAAGGATGGTATTAAAGATATAATCCCATAATCGTAAACATAAGCGCCTCACACAGAACATTCTCATGGACACTCTTTCATACTCACTACACACACAAATACAAGCGTTCACTTCAATGCTTTTAGTTTTAAAGAGACTTGTTTTGTTTTGTGTTATGATATATACGAACATCAATCGGTAGATAATAAATTTATGAAGTTTTTAATTTAAAATGATTAATTTTGGTAACAATTCCCTTAAAATTAACTATGTAATTAAGAAAATGAGTAATTTCATTGAATTTTTACTATTCGATTGTAATTTGCTAACATAATTGTTTTAATGTTACTTTAAATTATTTTTATGCTACAAATAAAATTATAAAGAAAAATGTTTGAATAATTAATTAATAATTATTTACAGTCTTACAATGATTATAATCTAAGAAACTATTTATTACTGAGATAAATTATTATATTAGATTAGTGAGTAAAGAGTTGTAAAGCTAAGACAAGTTCATAGTATTGAATTATGTTATGGCGGGAGGCAATCTAACGAATATATTGAGGTAATTAATTGAGGGACTTCTTGTTTGAAAAGTCGAACAGTAAAAACCTCTCTGAAATGTTGTAAAGTGGCCCGTTGGATAAACGAAGTCATAATTCACATAACATACATACATAACATTTCACACCATCTCTCAAATCATTTGGAAAGACTTTTTTTTATACCAAGTGTATTCTCAAGTTATACTAATCACATTATAAGGACCATTTTGAACTCATCACAGTAATTATATTAAAACAGGCAAACCATTTAAAATGTTTCAACTTGACAACTCGTAACAAGCCATCCTTTTGAATTGATGTTTGACTTTGGTTGAAAGTTTGTCAAAATTATGCCGGTCGATTTACTAGGATAGACATTTACAGTTACTTTTATGATATATTACTAGTTTTTTTTTAATTATTAAAAAGTTTTCTTTTTATTTGTTGTAGATATACCATGATTATAGTGGTTATATGATGTTATAAAATGGTTATAAAATGTGATAAATGTATATACATTTATCACATTTTAAGCACTTAACTTATCTATAACCACTATAATCATGGTATATCTACAACAAATAAAAAGAAAACTTTTTAATAATTAAAAAAAAACTAGTAATATATCATAAAAGTAACTGTAAATGTCTATCCTAGTAAATCGACCGGCATAATTTTGACAAACTTTCAACCAAAGTCAAACATCAATTCAAAAGGATGGCTTGTTACGAGTTGTCAAGTTGAAACATTTTAAATGGTTTGCCTGTTTTAATATAATTACTGTGATGAGTTCAAAATGGTCCTTATAATGTGATTAGTATAACTTGAGAATACACTTGGTATAAAAAAAAGTCTTTCCAAATGATTTGAGAGATGGTGTGAAATGTTATGTATGTATGTTATGTGAATTATGACTTCGTTTATCCAACGGGCCACTTTACAACATTTCAGAGAGGTTTTTACTGTTCGACTTTTCAAACAAGAAGTCCCTCAATTAATTACCTCAATATATTCGTTAGATTGCCTCCCGCCATAACATAATTCAATACTATGAACTTGTCTTAGCTTTACAACTCTTTACTCACTAATCTAATATAATAATTTATCTCAGTAATAAATAGTTTCTTAGATTATAATCATTGTAAGACTGTAAATAATTATTAATTAATTATTCAAACATTTTTCTTTATAATTTTATTTGTAGCATAAAAATAATTTAAAGTAACATTAAAACAATTATGTTAGCAAATTACAATCGAATAGTAAAAATTCAATGAAATTACTCATTTTCTTAATTACATAGTTAATTTTAAGGGAATTGTTACCAAAATTAATCATTTTAAATTAAAAACTTCATAAATTTATTATCTACCGATTGATGTTCGTATATATCATAACACAAAACAAAACAAGTCTCTTTAAAACTAAAAGCATTGAAGTGAACGCTTGTATTTGTGTGTGTAGTGAGTATGAAAGAGTGTCCATGAGAATGTTCTGTGTGAGGCGCTTATGTTTACGATTATGGGATTATATCTTTAATACCATCCTTTTTTTTTTTTCTTTAAATCGTTGGAAAAATGCGTTACGCATCATCCCAGCGACCAGGAAGGTGATGGCTGAGGGGGTATGTGGGACTACCCGGCAGCATAGAAGACGCTGTCATTTTTAAGGCTACCCACTAAAAAACCAACGGTTGATCTCATCGCCTTAGTGGGACGACACGGGATCGCTTTCGCACTCACCGTGACGCCCCGGCGGAACCCCCTGCTAATACTATCTAATACTATTTAATACTATACTATTTAATACTATCTAAAAAACCTATCTTTTATGTAAACTGAAAGAGTTATTTTACAACTCTTGGCCATCTAATTATTTGTTGTAGTTTTAAGAAGTCTACAAATTAGTGAGTCTTGGCTTTAAATTGTACGACGAACATTATATATGTATGAGGAACATATAGATTTTTTTTTGTATTGGGTCTATTTTGATCTGTGGGTAGTATTAGAGACTTGAGATTAGTTATGTCATCACTAGATGGTGCTAATAGGATACAGCAATTGTAACCAACATTATCAAATAGTGTTTTGTGGTTGTGTTTTAATTTTAGGACTAGATGTTTTATTTTTGTTTCTGTATACCCTCCATGGTTTCATGACAAGTTATCTTATGAGGATTTTAAATTGTAGAAAAATATTCCAATGACTTCTTTGAAAATCTGCAAAGTGAAGGATTTTAATACATTAAATGTCATTTAACGGTTGAAGAACTTTTAAAACCAATCCAAAGTTTTGTAGTTCTTATTTACTATTCTGTCAATATGTTGAATAAAAGTCATCTTTGAATTAATATTCCACTAGGGGTGGAAATCTTTAAATGATTTACTTTTAGTACATAAAAATAATTTAGTGTATAGGTAAATAAAATAGGTTTTTTTAAGGTCAAAACTGATGTGTGAATATCCCTCATTAGTTTTTCTACTGTTAAGAAATATTTTTCTAACTTTTCATTAAATAGAAGCTGCTAATGTACACAACATGTAAGATCCAGAGACTATTAATTTAATAATTGTAAATGATACGCACAGAGGTCGGGTAACAACTGACAACTTTATTCAAAAATAATATTAAAACATAGTCTAGCAGATGACGCTAGTAGCCATTTAGTATAAGCCATTTTGTTATACATTTCAACATCCCCACTTAACAAAATAAAAGATGCAAACACAGCAATACATATATTCATTACAAATTATTATCTTATCAAATAAACCAAACATTCCTAAAAAGTTATAATGTTTCATTTTACATAAACCCTTAGTAAGAAGATCTGCGGGCATCTCTGAAGTTGACAAGTATTTAATTTTTATAATTTCATTAGCAACTTTTTCTCTACAAAAATGGTACCGCACATCTATATGTTTTGACCTTTTATGGTGGACTGGATTTGCTGACAACTTATGGGCTGACTGATTATCATTAAATATTGGTATAGGATAAGTTACTCCAGTTAATTCAAATAACAAATTTCGTAGATACACAGCCTCTTTACAACATTCTGAAATGCCCATATATTCAGCCTCCGTACTTGGCAGTGCTACGGTAACCTGCTTCTTAGTTTCCCAAGATATTGCACAATTTGACAGCCTAAAAAAATATCCTGTATAAGATCTCCTATCAATTACATTGCTTGCCAATCTGCATCTACAAAAGCTTCTAACTGTTTATTACCACTAGCTGAAAAATTTAAACACATAGATTTAGTTTTCTTCAAGTACTTTAGCACCCTCTTTGCATAGGCCCAATGTTTTTTTGTGTAACAATTGTTAAATTGGCTTAGAAAATTTACAGAAAATACAATATCAGGACGTGTGAGCACAGCTATATACATAAGCGAACCAATTAGTTTCTGATAAGGTAACTTTTTATCACAAATCTCACTTTTAGTTAAATTTAATTTAGGTTCAATAGGTGTATCTGCAAACTTACAATCAGAAATATTAAACTTTAAAAGTAATTCATCAATATATCTTTCTTGACTTAAGATTACAGTACCATTCTCTTTATCCATTGCTACATCCATACCTAAAAAATTTTTAATACAACCCAAATCTTTAATTTTGAACTTAGATGACAAACTTTCTTTTAACAAATCCGTTTCCTTTTGATTATTTGAAAATACAAAGAAATCATCAACATACAATGCAATAATAATTATTACATTTCTATTCATTTTTATAAACAAACATGGTTCTAGTTTACTTTTTTTAAAACCTAAAGATTGCAGCAAATCATCAACTCTTTTATACCATGCCCTTGATGACTGTTTTAAGCCATATATAGCACGTTTTAAACGCAAAACCTTGTTCACATTATCATCACTAACATGAAAACATGGAGGTTTCATCATATACACATTTTCATTAAGAAAACCATTTAAAAATGCTGTATCTACATCCAAGTGAAAAATATCCAACTGAAGCTGAACTGCTAAAGCAAATAACAATCTTAAACTAGAATGTCTAACTACGGGTGAAAAACATTCATCGAAATCAATGCCCGGCTTTTGGGTGAAGCCCTTAGCAACTAGCCTGGCTCTATACCTGACATTATTATCATTATCAATTTTTCGCTTGAAAACCCATCTACATGGTACTACAGTGCCACTGTGAGGAATGTCCACTAATTCCCAAGCATCATAGTCTTCAAATGATTTAAATTCACTTTGTATAGCTAATTTCCACTGTTCTCTTTCTGGTCCATTCAACACTTCATTTAGAGATATTTCACTAGCACTTGTTTCACTGGTTTGACCTTCACACACAACACCAAAAACGTAACGATCAGTCTGCTTGCGTAGGCGCTTAGCAGGCATTTCCACCGGCAACACAGGAGAGTACCTTGGGTGAGAAGGAAGCTGTGTCCTGGCTAGCACAGGCTCCGTAAGATCAGCTGCTAGTACGTCTTCGGAGTCCTCAAAGGCATCTTCATCAGTGTCGCAGCTTTGTTTGGGGCTCAATACCTCTTTCTGCTCCTGATCTTTCTCTGTTTTTGTGTGCATCATGTTCCCCACTTCTTGGGTACATTCTTCCCTTTCTTCTTTGATAGGAAAGATATCATTAGTGCCCTCACTAATATTAATGTGTAACACTTCTTGTTTCTGGTCAATCCCCTCCTCAATCACAACAATATCTCTTGCTATTGTTATTTTGTTATTTTTGGGATTGTAAACTCTGTATCCTTTTATGTTGTCCGAGTAACCAACAAGAATACACTCCTTTGCTTTTCTGTCCAATTTTAACCTTTTTTCTTTTGGTATGTGTACCATAACCTTACTTCCAATAATACGTAGATTACTGACATCTGGCTTAGTACCGGTCCATATCTCTATAGGCGTCTTGTTATCCAATCCTGATGCGATTGATCTGTTACGCAGATAAACTGCAGTGTTCACTGCTTCTGCCCAAAAAGATTTTTTCAATCCTGCATCGAATAACAAACATCTTGTTTTTTCAACAATTGTACGATTGTACCTGTACAGGTTTTTTGATGTACTATTCCGGCCAATTGCAAGAAATTTTCAAATTCCTTACTGCAGAATTCTGTACCATTATCTGACCTCAACACTGTCAACTTTCTGCCTGTCTGATTTTCTACTAATGTCTTAAATGCTTTAAATAAAGAAAATACTTCATCTTTGGTCTTCAAGAAATAAACAAATGCCATCCGGCTAAAGTCATCGACGAATAACAAAAAATATTTCATTCCACCAATTGATCTGACCTCCATAGGCCCACATATGTCTGCATGCACTATCTCGAGGAGTTCCTGTCCTCTGGTACCGACATGACTGAAAGGCAGCCTGGACTGCTTCCCCTCACAACAAACAATGCACTTAGTCTTACTAACCTGAGTCTTGTCCGAGTATGACATACCTTTTACAGCGCCGTTCCTCATCACATTAAGATCTTTGCTGTTTAGATGACCAAATCTTCTATGCCATACATTTCCAGACACTGAAGTCAACAAACAATCCACTTGTTTGATTCTTAATTTATAAACACCTCCGACTACATCTGCGATTGCTACAACTTTATTGTTTTGGTTATAAATATAACAGTGCTTTTCATCAAATGTCACATTGTTTCCTTTGCTCACTAACTGGCTGACGGATAATAAGTTCGTAGCCAAGTTTGGTACATATAACACTCCCATAACTGTATTCTCGTGTTCAATATCTCCAACAAGAGTAGTTATTTGGATATCACCACAGCCTCCAACAGGAATTTTTGTCTTATCAGCGTAATAATGTCTCTCACTTGGTGTTGATTTTTTACATTCAACAGCCAATCTTTGTTTGACGTTAAATGACAACTGGCGCCACTATCAATGTACCAATCCGATTGATTAAAATTACCGCTGAGAAATATTGCACTAAATGCATTAGATTCCTTGTTATTAGTGTTTAATTTGCATTTATTCATGAAATGTCCGAATTGTTTACATTTAAAGCATTTGACACTGACATTTGACTTGCCAACATTACGCGATTCCGATTTTCTATGCATTTGTTTTCTTTTCTGTTGCCAACATTTCGACGCAAAAGCATTCTGTGTGTAACTCGTACCAACTTCACTACCATCTTCAATATCCAATAACTTTGACTTAATGGCGTCGGCTGTTAACTCAATACCTGAATGCTCTACCGCCATTATCATTGGCTCAAATTTTTCTGGTAATCCTGCTAACAACAGAGACCCGATCCACTCGTCACTAATTTTGAATCCTGTATTATTCAATCGCTGGCTTGTTTCTAATAATGAAGTCACATATTGTGCCATAGAATCACAATTTTCACGACGAATTGATATGAGGTTACGAAGTAGTGCGATGCGTCGCGTGAAGCCATTATCATCAAATAGCTTTTTTAACTTCTGCCATAGTCCCATTGCAGTTGATTCACTTTTTATATGCACGAATAAACTGGGATCTATAGTTAACACTATTTTTGCTTTCGCTTTCGCGTCATTCGGATCATCTTTGGTCGTGATACACTGTTGCACACCTTCCAATACGAGATAGTTTTCCACAGCAAATGCCCAATCTTCGTAATTTTCTATGCCCCTTAACTTTGCAATACTAGCAATAAGGTTTGTCGACATGTTTGCACTATATTTCAACCAAAAAATAAATATTTTTTTAATTCACGTGATAGCCCATAACCTGTAAATGATACGCACAGAGGTCGGGTAACAACTGACAACTTTAGCCAAAAATAATATTAAAACATAGTCTAGCAGATGGCGCTAGTAGCCATTTAGTATAAGCCATTTTGTTATACATTTCAACAATAATATTTAGCTATAAATTTCTTAACTATTTCGACGGACAAATAGGACTAGATCTATTAAAGAAAAAGTAAACAAAAATTGACTTGAAAGAGAAATTTAATTACTCGTACAGGCTTAAATCCTACAAGTATGTATAATTCTTGTAATGTAAATCTTTATGTTTATAAGGATATAATAGAGGCAGGAACCTCCAAACTAATTCGTATCGCCATAAATTTTCAAGATGGAAAGTTTTTATAAACAACAATTTATTTGCAACTGTATTTTTTTACATGACGTGACTTTAACAGTGGATATGTAAATATTAAACATATAAGTACGTAATATAAAAGAAAATATTTAAAAAAGTGATGCATATCTTCTTGTAGTACCTAGCTTGATATCAATTATTGAACTCGCTCTGTGATATTATTATATCGTATACGTTTGTTTTTATCGTAACGTTTGCAACGTTGTCCAAAGTCTCTAAGGAAACATATTATTAAAACAATAACAAGGTAGAACAAGAGTTCTGTTGCAATTTAGACGTTATTATACTAATAATATATAATTTATATTAAATGAATTACAGATATAATCCGTTTTGAACCCCTTAGTTTCAGACCTATTGTTTTTTAATTATACGAAGTTAAGTTATACGAAGCAATTCATTGTAAAATAAAGACACTTCGAATCCAGTTTCAATTAGATCTCAACATTGAAAAGGTTTGAACTTACAACAAGAGTTGTTAATCTATAGGGTTTATGTGTAGTAGCTAAATAACGTCAGCTGGTGAATAATTCAGCTTTTGAGGCACATAAAAGGAAAACGTTATAAAATAAATAACTTTGAAATAACTTTCATTTATACCTCATTAGAATGATAAATTTCCTGAGTTCTAAAAATTTATGAGCCATAGAGAACACAAAGTGGTATCTTTTGTTGAAGTTACTAGAAACGAGTAGAATAAATTTATTATCTGGAAGTACATAATGCTCGTCTCCTTTGTGACATTTTAGAGCCCTAAGATCTTATTTAGCATATTTTTTTAAACTTAAATTTTAACGCACTTTCAAAAAAAGAAGCCTTCAGTTTTGAAATGTGGTATTGTGGTTTAATTGAATATGTACTTGTTTTTGTATTTGTAACTTTGTTTATTTATTACTAAACCCATATTCGAATTCAACACTAATTCTTATAAATGTTGAGCATTACTAGAATCGATGAATCAATTAATATAAAGCACGGTAGCTCAATTGTTAGAGCGACGCGACGGGACGGTTTCCCAGAGATTCGAATCCCCGCCCGTATCGGTTTTTTTTTTCATTCTATATTTATATAAATTTAAAATAAAGCATTGACTGCAGTTAATAAGAATTAAAACATATAAACACATAGTAAATAATGAATATTGTCTGACATCAATCTATTATTAAATCTATCTTTTATTAAAAATTTAAAAGATATTAAAAATTCTGCTTTAGAATGTTTACAAAATATATGAGAGCAAGGCCGACAAGCCTAAACGAATTCCAAAGCCAAACTGAATCATATTAAAAAAAACATCAAAATATCTTACAAATAAATGAGTTAAATAATATCGTACTTGTGAAATTTGTATATAACTAAGATAATTGACTCATTCTGTGAAAAATGGTAGCAACTAAAAGTAGTAAAAATAAATAATTATTTCTTTTTTTTGAATCAGTATTGTAATACTAAGAGTAATAGAAAGACAATTTCACTATCACTAAACTATTGACTCGGCATATGTCAAAAACCTTCTGAGCTTCCTATAAAACTATAAAAGAGAGAAGGTAACTTTAGAAATGATTTAAAAATAATCCATCAGGTCGCGTTCAGTAAATTGAATTATTAAAATCTAAATAAAATAAAACATGTTTTAAATTTACAATAACTTGATAGGTTTAATTAAATAGGATAAATATATGCTTTGAATAATATAAAAGAGAACGATAACTAAAATATTCGCAATACATTAACTTCAACGCTATGTATGATATTGACTTCGTTACTTATTATCAGGGATTTTTTTTTACCGTTAACATACATTAACATATCAATTAATATATATATATGCATATATATTTTAATTATTTATTTATAATATGTAAAAAGAGATCAAATAATATTCGTTAATCGTTTTTCTCATGTTCATCTTTGATTCATCATTGATTTGTAGTCTTTTGGTTTTTTTATTTTGTAAAGTATTGGCTATGAGAGCGATTTTTTACCTTTTTTCTGGAGTTTGTTTGATCAACACATTATTTTAAAATCTCAAGTTTTTTTTCATAAAAATGCTCAATTCATAGAAAACTTCTATTTAACGTTAAAATTATTTATTATTTTTAATGTTTCTGGAACTAAGTGAGTCTTTTATTTTCCTTACATATGCGCAGATGTCATTTGCTCGATTGTATTTTTTTTCAATTTCCAAATTAATTGAATTGATTATTTGTTATTTTAGTTTACAGCATTACTTGTGCACTCGTTATTTTATAAATTGCAAGATATTTTATTATATATACATGTCCTAACTCATTTTCTTTTTCAACTTTTATTTTTATTTATGAACCAATGACCCATCGATTGCTTTAACTTTGTTACAGGTCTTCTATCTTCCATTCACTTATCTTCTCTAATTTTATCTCCTCTTGTTTATTTTACATCATACATTTTGTACCATATTTGTTTCGGAATTCTCTATTCTCCGGGTTGTCTGATCCTTTAGATTTCTGCAGATGGGTACAATTCCCATTTTACTTAAATTGCCTGAGAGCTCAGCGCTGGGCAATAATAAAGAATGTCTTATAATAATGTATTACTGAAGATGTGATGCGGCTGGATATATGCACATACAACAAAGGACTTTTATTGCAAAAACAAGAGTGACTTCTTTGTAAATATATCATAACAAAACTTTTTAATTTAAAATGATTAATTTTGGTAACAATTCCCTTAAAATTAACTATGTAATTAAGAAAATGAGTAATTTCATTGAATTTTTACTATTCGATTGTAATTTGCTAACATAATTGTTTTAATGTTACTTTAAATTATTTTTATGCTACAAATAAAATTATAAAGAAAAATGTTTGAATAATTAATTAATAATTATTTACAGTCTTACAATGATTATAATCTAAGAAACTATTTATTACTGAGATAAATTATTATATTAGATTAGTGAGTAAAGAGTTGTAAAGCTAAGACAAGTTCATAGTATTGAATTATGTTATGGCGGGAGGCAATCTAACGAATATATTGAGGTAATTAATTGAGGGACTTCTTGTTTGAAAAGTCGAACAGTAAAAACCTCTCTGAAATGTTGTAAAGTGGCCCGTTGGATAAACGAAGTCATAATTCACATAACATACATACATAACATTTCACACCATCTCTCAAATCATTTGGAAAGACTTTTTTTTATACCAAGTGTATTCTCAAGTTATACTAATCACATTATAAGGACCATTTTGAACTCATCACAGTAATTATATTAAAACAGGCAAACCATTTAAAATGTTTCAACTTGACAACTCGTAACAAGCCATCCTTTTGAATTGATGTTTGACTTTGGTTGAAAGTTTGTCAAAATTATGCCGGTCGATTTACTAGGATAGACATTTACAGTTACTTTTATGATATATTACTAGTTTTTTTTTAATTATTAAAAAGTTTTCTTTTTATTTGTTGTAGATATACCATGATTATAGTGGTTATAGATAAGTTAAGTGCTTAAAATGTGATAAATGTATATACATTTATCACATTTTATAACCATTTTATAACATCATATAACCACTATAATCATGGTATATCTACAACAAATAAAAAGAAAACTTTTTAATAATTAAAAAAAAACTAGTAATATATCATAAAAGTAACTGTAAATGTCTATCCTAGTAAATCGACCGGCATAATTTTGACAAACTTTCAACCAAAGTCAAACATCAATTCAAAAGGATGGCTTGTTACGAGTTGTCAAGTTGAAACATTTTAAATGGTTTGCCTGTTTTAATATAATTACTGTGATGAGTTCAAAATGGTCCTTATAATGTGATTAGTATAACTTGAGAATACACTTGGTATAAAAAAAAGTCTTTCCAAATGATTTGAGAGATGGTGTGAAATGTTATGTATGTATGTTATGTGAATTATGACTTCGTTTATCCAACGGGCCACTTTACAACATTTCAGAGAGGTTTTTACTGTTCGACTTTTCAAACAAGAAGTCCCTCAATTAATTACCTCAATATATTCGTTAGATTGCCTCCCGCCATAACATAATTCAATACTATGAACTTGTCTTAGCTTTACAACTCTTTACTCACTAATCTAATATAATAATTTATCTCAGTAATAAATAGTTTCTTAGATTATAATCATTGTAAGACTGTAAATAATTATTAATTAATTATTCAAACATTTTTCTTTATAATTTTATTTGTAGCATAAAAATAATTTAAAGTAACATTAAAACAATTATGTTAGCAAATTACAATCGAATAGTAAAAATTCAATGAAATTACTCATTTTCTTAATTACATAGTTAATTTTAAGGGAATTGTTACCAAAATTAATCATTTTAAATTAAAAACTTCATAAATTTATTATCTACCGATTGATGTTCGTATATATCATAACACAAAACAAAACAAGTCTCTTTAAAACTAAAAGCATTGAAGTGAACGCTTGTATTTGTGTGTGTAGTGAGTATGAAAGAGTGTCCATGAGAATGTTCTGTGTGAGGCGCTTATGTTTACGATTATGGGATTATATCTTTAATACCATCCTTTTTTTTTTTCTTTAAATCGTTGGAAAAATGCGTTACGCATCATCCCAGCGACCAGGAAGGTGATGGCTGAGGGGGTATGTGGGACTACCCGGCAGCATAGAAGACGCTGTCATTTTTAAGGCTACCCACTAAAAAACCAACGGTTGATCTCATCGCCTTAGTGGGACGACACGGGATCGCTTTCGCACTCACCGTGACGCCCCGGCGGAACCCCCTGCTAATACTATCTAATACTATTTAATACTATACTATTTAATACTATCTAAAAAACCTATCTTTTATGTAAACTGAAAGAGTTATTTTACAACTCTTGGCCATCTAATTATTTGTTGTAGTTTTAAGAAGTCTACAAATTAGTGAGTCTTGGCTTTAAATTGTACGACGAACATTATATATGTATGAGGAACATATAGATTTTTTTTTGTATTGGGTCTATTTTGATCTGTGGGTAGTATTAGAGACTTGAGATTAGTTATGTCATCACTAGATGGTGCTAATAGGATACAGCAATTGTAACCAACATTATCAAATAGTGTTTTGTGGTTGTGTTTTAATTTTAGGACTAGATGTTTTATTTTTGTTTCTGTATACCCTCCATGATTTCATGACAAGTTATCTTATGAGGATTTTAAATTGTAGAAAAATATTCCAATGACTTCTTTGAAAATCTGCAAAGTGAAGGATTTTAATACATTAAATGTCATTTAACGGTTGAAGAACTTTTAAAACCAATCCAAAGTTTTGTAGTTCTTATTTACTATTCTGTCAATATGTTGAATAAAAGTCATCTTTGAATTAATATTCCACTAGGGGTGGAAATCTTTAAATGATTTACTTTTAGTACATAAAAATAATTTAGTGTATAGGTAAATAAAATAGGTTTTTTTAAGGTCAAAACTGATGTGTGAATATCCCTCATTAGTTTTTCTACTGTTAAGAAATATTTTTCTAACTTTTCATTAAATAGAAGCTGCTAATGTACACAACATGTAAGATCCAGAGACTATTAATTTAATAATTGTAAATGATACGCACAGAGGTCGGGTAACAACTGACAACTTTATTCAAAAATAATATTAAAACATAGTCTAGCAGATGACGCTAGTAGCCATTTAGTATAAGCCATTTTGTTATACATTTCAACATCCCCACTTAACAAAATAAAAGATGCAAACACAGCAATACATATATTCATTACAAATTATTATCTTATCAAATAAACCAAACATTCCTAAAAAGTTATAATGTTTCATTTTACATAAACCCTTAGTAAGAAGATCTGCGGGCATCTCTGAAGTTGACAAGTATTTAATTTTTATAATTTCATTAGCAACTTTTTCTCTACAAAAATGGTACCGCACATCTATATGTTTTGACCTTTTATGGTGGACTGGATTTGCTGACAACTTATGGGCTGACTGATTATCATTAAATATTGGTATAGGATAAGTTACTCCAGTTAATTCAAATAACAAATTTCGTAGATACACAGCCTCTTTACAACATTCTGAAATGCCCATATATTCAGCCTCCGTACTTGGCAGTGCTACGGTAACCTGCTTCTTAGTTTCCCAAGATATTGCACAATTTGACAGCCTAAAAAAATATCCTGTATAAGATCTCCTATCAATTACATTGCTTGCCAATCTGCATCTACAAAAGCTTCTAACTGTTTATTACCACTAGCTGAAAAATTTAAACACATAGATTTAGTTTTCTTCAAGTACTTTAGCACCCTCTTTGCATAGGCCCAATGTTTTTTTGTGTAACAATTGTTAAATTGGCTTAGAAAATTTACAGAAAATACAATATCAGGACGTGTGAGCACAGCTATATACATAAGCGAACCAATTAGTTTCTGATAAGGTAACTTTTTATCACAAATCTCACTTTTAGTTAAATTTAATTTAGGTTCAATAGGTATATCTGCAAACTTACAATCAGAAATATTAAACTTTAAAAGTAATTCATCAATATATCTTTCTTGACTTAAGATTACAGTACCATTCTCTTTATCCATTGCTACATCCATACCTAAACAATTTTTAATACAACCCAAATCTTTAATTTTGAACTTAGATGACAAACTTTCTTTTAACAAATCCGTTTCCTTTTGATTATTTGAAAATACAAAGAAATCATCAACATACAATGCAATAATAATTATTACATTTCTATTCATTTTTATAAACAAACATGGTTCTAGTTTACTTTTTTTAAAACCTAAAGATTGCAGCAAATCATCAACTCTTTTATACCATGCCCTTGATGACTGTTTTAAGCCATATATAGCACGTTTTAAACGCAAAACCTTGTTCACATTATCATCACTAACATGAAAACATGGAGGTTTCATCATATACACATTTTCATTAAGAAAACCATTTAAAAATGCTGTATCTACATCCAAGTGAAAAATATCCAACTGAAGCTGAACTGCTAAAGCAAATAACAATCTTAAACTAGAATGTCTAACTACGGGTGAAAAACATTCATCGAAATCAATGCCCGGCTTTTGGGTGAAGCCCTTAGCAACTAGCCTGGCTCTATACCTGACATTATTATCATTATCAATTTTTCGCTTGAAAACCCATCTACATGGTACTACAGTGCCACTGTGAGGAATGTCCACTAATTCCCAAGCATCATAGTCTTCAAATGATTTAAATTCACTTTGTATAGCTAATTTCCACTGTTCTCTTTCTGGTCCATTCAACACTTCATTTAGAGATATTTCACTAGCACTTGTTTCACTGGTTTGACCTTCACACACAACACCAAAAACGTAACGATCAGTCTGCTTGCGTAGGCGCTTAGCAGGCATTTCCACCGGCAACACAGGAGAGTACCTTGGGTGAGAAGGAAGCTGTGTCCTGGCTAGCACAGGCTCCGTAAGATCAGCTGCTAGTACGTCTTCGGAGTCCTCAAAGGCATCTTCATCAGTGTCGCAGCTTTGTTTGGGGCTCAATACCTCTTTCTGCTCCTGATCTTTCTCTGTTTTTGTGTGCATCATGTTCCCCACTTCTTGGGTACATTCTTCCCTTTCTTCTTTGATAGGAAAGATATCATTAGTGCCCTCACTAATATTAATGTGTAACACTTCTTGTTTCTGGTCAATCCCCTCCTCAATCACAACAATATCTCTTGCTATTGTTATTTTGTTATTTTTGGGATTGTAAACTCTGTATCCTTTTATGTTGTCCGAGTAACCAACAAGAATACACTCCTTTGCTTTTCTGTCCAATTTTAACCTTTTTTCTTTTGGTATGTGTACCATAACCTTACTTCCAATAATACGTAGATTACTGACATCTGGCTTAGTACCGGTCCATATCTCTATAGGCGTCTTGTTATCCAATCCTGATGCGATTGATCTGTTACGCAGATAAACTGCAGTGTTCACTGCTTCTGCCCAAAAAGATTTTTTCAATCCTGCATCGAATAACAAACATCTTGTTTTTTCAACAATTGTACGATTGTACCTGTACAGGTTTTTTGATGTACTATTCCGGCCAATTGCAAGAAATTTTCAAATTCCTTACTGCAGAATTCTGTACCATTATCTGACCTCAACACTGTCAACTTTCTGCCTGTCTGATTTTCTACTAATGTCTTAAATGCTTTAAATAAAGAAAATACTTCATCTTTGGTCTTCAAGAAATAAACAAATGCCATCCGGCTAAAGTCATCGACGAATAACAAAAAATATTTCATTCCACCAATTGATCTGACCTCCATAGGCCCACATATGTCTGCATGCACTATCTCGAGGAGTTCCTGTCCTCTGGTACCGACATGACTGAAAGGCAGCCTGGACTGCTTCCCCTCACAACAAACAATGCACTTAGTCTTACTAACCTGAGTCTTGTCCGAGTATGACATACCTTTTACAGCGCCGTTCCTCATCACATTAAGATCTTTGCTGTTTAGATGACCAAATCTTCTATGCCATACATTTCCAGACACTGAAGTCAACAAACAATCCACTTGTTTGATTCTTAATTTATAAACACCTCCGACTACATCTGCGATTGCTACAACTTTATTGTTTTGGTTATAAATATAACAGTGCTTTTCATCAAATGTCACATTGTTTCCTTTGCTCACTAACTGGCTGACGGATAATAAGTTCGTAGCCAAGTTTGGTACATATAACACTCCCATAACTGTATTCTCGTGTTCAATATCTCCAACAAGAGTAGTTATTTGGATATCACCACAGCCTCCAACAGGAATTTTTGTCTTATCAGCGTAATAATGTCTCTCACTTGGTGTTGATTTTTTACATTCAACAGCCAATCTTTGTTTGACGTTAAATGACAACTGGCGCCACTATCAATGTACCAATCCGATTGATTAAAATTACCGCTGAGAAATATTGCACTAAATGCATTAGATTCCTTGTTATTAGTGTTTAATTTGCATTTATTCATGAAATGTCCGAATTGTTTACATTTAAAGCATTTGACACTGACATTTGACTTGCCAACATTACGCGATTCCGATTTTCTATGCATTTGTTTTCTTTTCTGTTGCCAACATTTCGACGCAAAAGCATTCTGTGTGTAACTCGTACCAACTTCACTACCATCTTCAATATCCAATAACTTTGACTTAATGGCGTCGGCTGTTAACTCAATACCTGAATGCTCTACCGCCATTATCATTGGCTCAAATTTTTCTGGTAATCCTGCTAACAACAGAGACCCGATCCACTCGTCACTAATTTTGAATCCTGTATTATTCAATCGCTGGCTTGTTTCTAATAATGAAGTCACATATTGTGCCATAGAATCACAATTTTCACGACGAATTGATATGAGGTTACGAAGTAGTGCGATGCGTCGCGTGAAGCCATTATCATCAAATAGCTTTTTTAACTTCTGCCATAGTCCCATTGCAGTTGATTCACTTTTTATATGCACGAATAAACTGGGATCTATAGTTAACACTATTTTTGCTTTCGCTTTCGCGTCATTCGGATCATCTTTGGTCGTGATACACTGTTGCACACCTTCCAATACGAGATAGTTTTCCACAGCAAATGCCCAATCTTCGTAATTTTCTATGCCCCTTAACTTTGCAATACTAGCAATAAGGTTTGTCGACATGTTTGCACTATATTTCAACCAAAAAATAAATATTTTTTTAATTCACGTGATAGCCCATAACCTGTAAATGATACGCACAGAGGTCGGGTAACAACTGACAACTTTAGTCAAAAATAATATTAAAACATAGTCTAGCAGATGGCGCTAGTAGCCATTTAGTATAAGCCATTTTGTTATACATTTCAACAATAATATTTAGCTATAAATTTCTTAACTATTTCGACGGACAAATAGGACTAGATCTATTAAAGAAAAAGTAAACAAAAATTGACTTGAAAGAGAAATTTAATTACTCGTACAGGCTTAAATCCTACAAGTATGTATAATTCTTGTAATGTAAATCTTTATGTTTATAAGGATATAATAGAGGCAGGAACCTCCAAACTAATTCGTATCGCCATAAATTTTCAAGATGGAAAGTTTTTATAAACAACAATTTATTTGCAACTGTATTTTTTTACATGACGTGACTTTAACAGTGGATATGTAAATATTAAACATATAAGTACGTAATATAAAAGAAAATATTTAAAAAAGTGATGCATATCTTCTTGTAGTACCTAGCTTGATATCAATTATTGAACTCGCTCTGTGATATTATTATATCGTATACGTTTGTTTTTATCGTAACGTTTGCAACGTTGTCCAAAGTCTCTAAGGAAACATATTATTAAAACAATAACAAGGTAGAACAAGAGTTCTGTTGCAATTTAGACGTTATTATACTAATAATATATAATTTATATTAAATGAATTACAGATATAATCCGTTTTGAACCCCTTAGTTTCAGACCTATTGTTTTTTAATTATACGAAGTTAAGTTATACGAAGCAATTCATTGTAAAATAAAGACACTTCGAATCCAGTTTCAATTAGATCTCAACATTGAAAAGGTTTGAACTTACAACAAGAGTTGTTAATCTATAGGGTTTATGTGTAGTAGCTAAATAACGTCAGCTGGTGAATAATTCAGCTTTTGAGGCACATAAAAGGAAAACGTTATAAAATAAATAACTTTGAAATAACTTTCATTTATACCTCATTAGAATGATAAATTTCCTGAGTTCTAAAAATTTATGAGCCATAGAGAACACAAAGTGGTATCTTTTGTTGAAGTTACTAGAAACGAGTAGAATAAATTTATTATCTGGAAGTACATAATGCTCGTCTCCTTTGTGACATTTTAGAGCCCTAAGATCTTATTTAGCATATTTTTTTAAACTTAAATTTTAACGCACTTTCAAAAAAAGAAGCCTTCAGTTTTGAAATGTGGTATTGTGGTTTAATTGAATATGTACTTGTTTTTGTATTTGTAACTTTGTTTATTTATTACTAAACCCATATTCGAATTCAACACTAATTCTTATAAATGTTGAGCATTACTAGAATCGATGAATCAATTAATATAAAGCACGGTAGCTCAATTGTTAGAGCGACGCGACGGGACGGTTTCCCAGAGATTCGAATCCCCGCCCGTATCGGTTTTTTTTTTCATTCTATATTTATATAAATTTAAAATAAAGCATTGACTGCAGTTAATAAGAATTAAAACATATAAACACATAGTAAATAATGAATATTGTCTGACATCAATCTATTATTAAATCTATCTTTTATTAAAAATTTAAAAGATATTAAAAATTCTGCTTTAGAATGTTTACAAAATATATGAGAGCAAGGCCGACAAGCCTAAACGAATTCCAAAGCCAAACTGAATCATATTAAAAAAAACATCAAAATATCTTACAAATAAATGAGTTAAATAATATCGTACTTGTGAAATTTGTATATAACTAAGATAATTGACTCATTCTGTGAAAAATGGTAGCAACTAAAAGTAGTAAAAATAAATAATTATTTCTTTTTTTTGAATCAGTATTGTAATACTAAGAGTAATAGAAAGACAATTTCACTATCACTAAACTATTGACTCGGCATATGTCAAAAACCTTCTGAGCTTCCTATAAAACTATAAAAGAGAGAAGGTAACTTTAGAAATGATTTAAAAATAATCCATCAGGTCGCGTTCAGTAAATTGAATTATTAAAATCTAAATAAAATAAAACATGTTTTAAATTTACAATAACTTGATAGGTTTAATTAAATAGGATAAATATATGCTTTGAATAATATAAAAGAGAACGATAACTAAAATATTCGCAATACATTAACTTCAACGCTATGTATGATATTGACTTCGTTACTTATTATCAGGGATTTTTTTTTACCGTTAACATACATTAACATATCAATTAATATATATATATGCATATATATTTTAATTATTTATTTATAATATGTAAAAAGAGATCAAATAATATTCGTTAATCGTTTTTCTCATGTTCATCTTTGATTCATCATTGATTTGTAGTCTTTTGGTTTTTTTATTTTGTAAAGTATTGGCTATGAGAGCGATTTTTTACCTTTTTTCTGGAGTTTGTTTGATCAACACATTATTTTAAAATCTCAAGTTTTTTTTCATAAAAATGCTCAATTCATAGAAAACTTCTATTTAACGTTAAAATTATTTATTATTTTTAATGTTTCTGGAACTAAGTGAGTCTTTTATTTTCCTTACATATGCGCAGATGTCATTTGCTCGATTGTATTTTTTTTCAATTTCCAAATTAATTGAATTGATTATTTGTTATTTTAGTTTACAGCATTACTTGTGCACTCGTTATTTTATAAATTGCAAGATATTTTATTATATATACATGTCCTAACTCATTTTCTTTTTCAACTTTTATTTTTATTTATGAACCAATGACCCATCGATTGCTTTAACTTTGTTACAGGTCTTCTATCTTCCATTCACTTATCTTCTCTAATTTTATCTCCTCTTGTTTATTTTACATCATACATTTTGTACCATATTTGTTTCGGAATTCTCTATTCTCCGGGTTGTCTGATCCTTTAGATTTCTGCAGATGGGTACAATTCCCATTTTACTTAAATTGCCTGAGAGCTCAGCGCTGGGCAATAATAAAGAATGTCTTATAATAATGTATTACTGAAGATGTGATGCGGCTGGATATATGCACATACAACAAAGGACTTTTATTGCAAAAACAAGAGTGACTTCTTTGTAAATATATCATAACAAAACTGTAAGTACTGAATTTTCTACTTAAACTGTAAATTTGAAACTAAAATTTTATTTTTTTTAATCCGTATTAAATTGTCACTTATCTTATTATGTTTTGATTTGTCTCTGACAAGCGCACACAATATGCGCGCCTTGAGATTAATAGTTCAATAGTCTATCTGGCAGATTATTCAGAGTGATAACTAAAACACTGGTTCTCTGGCGCCCGAGTACCTTAGTTAGTTTGTTTGTTTATTTTTTCTCTAATTTTGTTCTTATTATTATTTTGAGAACCAAAGTCAATACCACCTCGGCAAGCCCACAGACTCGTTTGTTCATACAAATTAAATATTTTGTATGAACAATTACAATGTTTGTTTTGTTTCTTTTATTAGAACTCAATTTACTTTACTTTCTTATTTTTTTACAACTTTCTTACAATTTTCATACAACTTACATACATAACTTACATAATTCTTACAATTTTCATAAAAAGTGAAAATTTGTATGTTTGTACGTTTGTTCCTTAATCACGCAAAAAAGGATAAAGGGTCAGAAAATGTTTCCTAGTTGGCGATGACGTCAAATCAGAAGAACAGCTCTCTTACAATGTATAAAAAATGGACTCGAGATGATCTCAATAAAGTATTTTTTATTTCGAAAAATACAAAAATTTGGTTTAATAACTTGGTAGAATGTTCTATCATGCAAAAACAGCATGGTCCATCATTCGTCTCAGTAATCTTGGTGAATAATTCTTCCCAATTCAATTAATATATTATGAAATATGTGTATTATATTAAGGTTACAAACGGTACCCAAAAAAATATGTATTTTACACTTTTATAATATGTATTATATTGTTTTGTATTACTAATAACTAGAAAGAATATAAAAAATATGCAGAAGCATGTTACGTTTTCTATTGAGGAAAAATAAAAGAAGTGCTTAAAGGCCTATGTTTTTATTGTAGTATCAATATAAATTCTTGACTTTTATTTGATAAGTTCTTTATTCTTTATTGATTAAAATGTTTAATTAGTTAGGGTATCAATCTAACCTTTCGATTTTTAAAGTTTGATTAAAATTTTAATATACATAGTACCTATATAAATATTGGGCGTGGAGTGTGATTAAGTTTTGTTTAATACAAATGAGTATTTTAGAATTGTGTATTTTTTGGGAATAAATTAAAATAAATATACGTAATAATCAAAATCTGTAAAAATATTTTTTGTTATGTAAAAACAAATTTAAATACTTTCTTGTAATCAATGAATTGAAACCTTTTTTTCCTTTGAATAGTATAAAACCGTAATGTCGTTAAATATCACATATCTAAATGGTGGAAATATAATAATATTATAACAAAAAATATTTTTACAGATTTTTATTATTATTATTTGCATGCTCATTGACGTGGGACAACAAAAAACTCACTTTGAAATGCGATAGGGATGCAGAAAACGAAACAGTCATCGGGTGGTAACTTTTGCAGCCAGTATTGGCCGTCTGCAAGAATGTACATGAACATGGAGAGAAGGACTCATAGAAAAAGAGAAGATGTAAACCAACTATAACTAATCACTTAGTCATAAATTCAAAACCAAATTATACATAACAAATCATTACCTATATACAACTATTATAATCTCACTACTGTACGTATCCATGCCGTGCCCAAGGATAAGCCCTTATATTCCCGACCGTACTGTGACAGCTTTAAGGGACAAAAATACCTATTGCCTGCGCATATTCTGAAAACTTTTACCAAATCGGTTTACATATGCCAAAGTTAACAAATTGCGTCCACTCTAGAAAATTGGGATAAGGACAGGTAGATCAATAAACTTATGATTCTGGTAGTATAATGCAGCGTTCAAGCATTTTTTTGTATTGTATTAGATATGAAAACTTGCTTGCAACAATTTCTAATGCCCCATCAAATACGTTAAAAACAAATTAAAGATATCATCAGTCATGAAGTGCAATGATTTGCATGATAATCTACTTTTGCTGGAAAAGATGCGATAAATAGTTCTGTTTAGGAGTTGAATTAACACATCAATATAATAAAAGCTGTTAACTTTCAAAGTAACATTAACTTGGTTACCGCAAGAATTTATATAGAAACCACAGAGAAACATCTGTCCTATTTCGTCTAAGATTAAATGCAATCATTAAAGTTTATCCTTTTTTCACCCTTTCTTCTCCTTCCTTCTATTTAGAGAATTTAGAGAATAAACGGTTTCAATTGTTGAGAGAGTCCGTGAAATTATTTTGGCAAAATCCAACATCTTATTATTACGGTGATAGATAATCCGATTGGACTTCGTGAAACTATTCGTAAGTTAGAACATTGTTGCGATAATTCAGTTAAACCTTGTTAGTAGGTTCGTTAATAAGCAAGGCTTTGTAACATTCGGGAAATATAAGGAAACTTATCATTCAATTTGAAATAACTTCAAGATTAGTAATGATTTAATTGAATTAATAGATCTTTTCCATTTATGCAGAGGTTAATGAAATTTAATGTTATTAGTGTTTTTTATTATTTAAAAAAAAATACGTCATCATTTATAAAAAAATCTTTATTCTATTTTATATCAAGATGATGTTTTTATTTTGAAAAACTTTCTTAAAGTTTAATTATCACTCTCAAGAGAAAATTGTAGGTGAGATAATTATATCACCTACAATTTTGTCTATGCCATTAGCTACAGATGAATTATAGAGATTTGTTAAATTAGTAAAGATAGTTAAATTAGTATGGAAACGTGTTTTGTTTTTATTATCTATGCGTTGGGATTTCTATCAGTAGCGTTTTTATACGACCACCCACCGAATATATTGATGTTTTAAAGTTAGATAATTAGATAATAGATTCTTAGAGCTGTACTGGTAGTATGATTAAAGGATACATATTATTATAAAAAGAGCCATATTTGTTTTTTTATCTATATATATATATATATATATACACAAAAGTTAACATATATATTACATGATAAGTTAACCTTTGTTTATATGTTTGAATATATGTATTGTGTGTTTTATGAATCCATTCGTTTTTTAGTATGAACCGGACTATCCCTCCTCTAACCCCTAGTCATAAGCATCACACTTTGTTCTCCATATACTTCTTGTTTTATTGCAAATACTTCTAATTTAATTGCAAGCATCCCTAGTCTTAAATTTGCGTCTTAAATTTACAGTGAGTGTTCTAATTGATTTCAAATCCCAGCATATAATAAAATTCTGAATTTTATATTTGAACACAAAAAAGTATGTCTCAACTAAATATTATATTGAAATATGTATACTGATAAAGTTACTATATTCGAAGTGTGCTCGTTAAAGCATATTGGTCTCGTCTGGTTTCCCTTCGAGTAGAAAAACATTTCCTTTCCGAGTAAATTGGTTTGTTAACTACTTGCGTGACAAATTTTCTGTGTTAAACTTTCTTTATTGAAAAACTTCTCTAATAACTATTCATTCGTATTTGTAACACCTATTTGTAAATTTCAAATTTTATATAAATATGTCGCGGTTGCCGAAGATATTTTACGTAATACTAGAAGGAATCTTGTAGAATCATACCATATGTAAGTCTGTTATATAAGTTAGAACTATACCTAAAAATGGTTTATTCAGTTTTTAATAAATAATATATGATATCTAAGCTTAGATATCACACATTATATCCTGAATTAATTATATTATTTGCCAAAAATATAAGTGATTCAGGAGATCATACTTATTTTGTAATACTTGTTAAAACATAATAAACTATAAATGGACGTTGAAACAACGTCCGTCATTAAAAATAATATTTTAACAGTTTCGGTAGCTTTAAATACTAAAAGCCTTATTTATATAACAATTAAAAGCCCTTTTTATTCTACTAAATTATAACGAAATTCTTACTAGTAATATAAAATTTTTAGTTGGCAATTTTTTATTTTTTTTTTCATATTGGCTGATTCATTTCTTATCTTGTATAAGAATAAATAAGATTAGCGCACCAGAAAATATAAAAAAATAAAACAAAAACCAAAAAGCTCAAAGTTTCTAAGACGGAAACCATGCAATGCTTGAAAAAATATAGGAACTAAAGTTATTTAATTTTATTTATTATTTTATTTATTTTATTAAACATTTTGTACCGAAATAAATTTTTAGGACCTAGAATGGTGTTTATTTTATAAATATACCTAAGTATTTGTTTGCCGTATGTAAATTACTTTTGTTCCAGTAATGTAAATAAATCGTTTTCAAAATATTGCTTTACTTTGTATTTAAAATAATACAAAATATAATTAGTAATAATAATAAAAAAGGTAAAAAAAAAAACAAAATATTATTTAACATATTTTTTTATATTAATGTCTATATATTTTTTATATTACTATCTATTTATGTAGAGCGCCCTCTATTATTATAAAATCAATCACAAATGGATTCGGGGAACAACTGCGTATGTGAAGAGGGTCTTAACGACATTACAGTGGTAATGGTGAAATAACGCCAAGATCGAGATTAGCGACGAATGTAAAGAAGCAATCGAGTGCGGATAAGTGTTTTCATTTTCCTTTAAATTATCAATGCAATTTTTGTTCTTATGTACCTATATTAGCATACTCTTAACAAATAAATTAAATATATCTGAACTATCATGACCTATATTTTATATTATTAGTTTGAAAGTTATGTTTCCTAATATAATATGCAGTTCGTGGTACTGGTTGTATAAAGTAAGATTCATAAAAACATAATATCTTTTACATAATATTTTAATAAATATATCATATTTTGTGTCCGCAAAGCTTAAATCTTTTTAAATGAAATAAAATGTCATATCGAAGTGATAATCGTGGTTATTTAAAGATATTTGCGATTTATTTAATTTATAGGTGATTGTGGTTAATAACTGTTAACATCGATTCAATCTATTGCAGTGTACTGCTGGACATAGGTCTTCCCGCCGACCTCATCTAGCCTCCACTGGCAGCCTCTTCGTCCTTTTTTTTTTTTTTCTTTGAAAAAAATACATTTCCGCATCGTCACACCACCCAGGAAGACGATGACCGGGTGGTATGTGCGGCAACGGACTGCATAGAAAACGCTGCCATTTTTAAGGCATCCCACTAAAAAAACCAACGGTTGCCCTCATCGCTACAATGACACGCCACGGGATCGCGTAAGTATTCACCGCGACGCCTCGGCGGAACCCACTGATAAGGGTACCCCGGGCAACCGGAGTACCCCTACGTCATAGACCTGTGCAATGACCTCCCCAGCGCAATGTTCTCCTTCCGAACCTCCCCCGCTGAATACGCACCCTCCCATACAGCAACGGGACCACTCCACAGTCAACTCTGCTATCAGAGAAGTACCAGAAGCGATCCCGCGGCCAACCCCGGCAAAGAGGGCCTGCGCTCTCCCACCCCCGACGCCCAGGCCAACTTTCCACTGATGACACGATGGAAAGAGGCCCGAGGAACCCAAGGCAATTTCTTAAGGCCTACTTTGAAATATTATGCCTAAGTGGTGATGCTATTACTTTCTTAAGCTCTCGGATATTTTGTAATGATCGTATTTTAGAAATAACTTTACATAGGAAAAACGAAAATATTGTAAGCTGGTCAGCGATTTTTTTTTTCAGTGTTTTTTTATTAAAATTTAGCATTAGAAATAAATGTTTAAGTTAATAAATTCAAATTCAAAATATCTTTATTTAAGTAGGCATTTACACGCACTTTTGAATAGTGAATGGTTACATTAAATTGGTCAATATAGTCAGTCCGTGGGTAAGCTACGACCAGCTCGTCATGGTGATCTGCTGATAAGAGCTGGTGAGAAACTCACCAGTTGCTCTTTTTAAATGAAATTTAACAATGTTTGACTTATACATTATAACATCAATCCAGTCTATGTTTCACATATTTAAATCAACCAGAAACTCTTGAATGTTATTATAAGATTTAATAATTAATATACTTTTAATATTAGATTTAAAAGCAGGAAAAGATAAATCTAAGATATATATTCTTAAAAGCTGGTTTTATGACGTAAGGAGGTACGTCTATCGTATTATTAAGTATAATGGTATACAAATAACATATAATTATCATTTTAAAAATAATATTTTTGTTACTTAGGTACAATGTAATAGGTTATTTATTGAATGTAAATAAAAGTTATTTAGTGAGTTAAAGTACATAACTTTATTTGTAAGAATTTTCAGTAAAACCTTACTCCGACGGTATCGAAAGTAATTAAAACTTTAAATTAAAAAATAACAAGCAACAAGAGATCTCAGTTAAACAATTTGTTACGTCATAGTCGTGGCAAGATATTGAGTTTTTCTGGAGAAAGTAAGGTGTAGTCACATTTTTATGATGCATTCATAATAAAAAGCCATTTGTTTCTGGTTTTGATAGTTATAAAAAACGTATTATTTTTTACAATTTGTTTTTTTTTTATTAAAAACTTGGTATTTATAAGTAATAAAAATAGAACCTTTGTTTTTATTTTATTAATAAATAAACGTACATAAAACATTGAGATAATTATACAGGGTTATTTTTAATTAGTTGACCACCTCTTGCAGGCAGCCTCTCTACATCAATCCCAACAACATTTGCTTTACGAATTTTTAAAAATAATAGTTTTAAAAAAATAGTTTTTTCCATACAAATTTTATTTACTCCCTCTGAACTGGCATTAACCTTTATCAAAGGCAGGCCACGCACCTTGCGTAGGCAAAATATGTGTCAAGGCCACGTGCATCGGGGCGCGAGGTGGCGGGGTGACGCAGCGGCGCCGATTCGCGGCACGATCTTGATCTCAGTAATTATCTTATATGAATTTCTGTGTTCATTGTCCTAATGATACTAATAATAATAACGTTAATTTAAAATGTCAACTAAAATGTATTTTCTTGATAAGTCAACACCCTTTTAAATCAAAAAGCTATTTAGCACTATAAATATAAAAGAGAGTAAAAGAAATTGACATAAAACACAGTCCCTCATGATAGAAATGAAATGAAGTATAATAATGTCATCTACCTCATTTCATTATGAGATTATATTCGGATAATTGCTCGCCTGAAGAGATGTAAAGGCAAAAGATGTTAAATTCCATTATGATAATTTCAAAGTTTTGTTCCTTAGTGACAAATGTTCTTCTTTCGGATCGGTATGCCCGCTGTTTAAAAGCGCAGCAACGTTTTTTATTAAACGCAACAAACCAGGGTCGGAATCTGCTGCGGTTTGGTACTCCAGACCTTGTTATAAAAGTATGCATTCCATATGACTTAGTCGGGAAAATTTTAAAATTTGTGCTACAATCGGGGTTACAATCAGAAACAAAATTTTTTTTACCTTTAATTGGTTGAAACGACTTCCCCACCAAATCACGGTTACTGGAGTTCGTCAAATTATTACCCGGTAACACATGTGATTTTTTTAATGAATTGACAGAACTGTGCATCTATTATCGAAATGGATTCTATATATCTTACTTGTATCATGTTTCTTGGAATTAATTTCTAACATAGAGAACATTAAGCAGCTCATGTATTTTTAATGATTTTTCAAAAGCCTATAATATGGTCCCTTAGTTATTATAAATCAGACAATACTTTAGTTTGAATAGATTGTGTTTTAACTTTAAATCATTTAGACGTAAACTCAATTTTAACTTATGATAGAAAATAAGCCCGTAATAAAAATTCACTATCCTACTTTAAAGAAAATGGACCGGATGAATAATATCAAAGGAATCTGGATTGCGAAAGTCATTCGATATGGACGTCGAGAGACATTCTCTCCGCATAAATCGATAAGACGTAACAATAGTACGATTATGAGCGTATAATATAGTAGTTCAATGTTTGTAGATATCTTTGATTTATTAGTAGGAAAATATATAATTTAAGTAAAATATTTTGATTAGTACCAATAAAAAAGTATTAGGTAGTATTACATATACTATACTACACCAACCATTATTAATTTATTTTGTATTAAATAAACAATTAGTTACTGAATACTCTTAATTAGTTATATAATTATATTATATTTATCACATACGAATGCTGGTCACAGGGATTACACCCATTAGGGATGTTATTATTAACATCCCTAAGACCAAAAGATAATTTGACATGGTTCCGGAATAAACTGGATTATATCCAAATTAAGGCAAACGGCTAACCTATCTCATATATCATCAGTGATGTTAAATGTGATGTGATGTAAAATGGGACTGTATTTGATTTTTTAGTTTATATTGTTAGTTGTTTTTTTTTTATATTGGTTAAGTTTTTTTTTTATATTATAACTGGTAAGAAGTAACGGATATTTTAGAAGGTGAACATACTAAGGTCTGAAAGATTCAGAATAGCCACTTCTTAGCTCATTCATTAAACTATAACTACAGTATTTGGAAAGACTAATCTAATAATCTATTGTTAATGACTTGTTACATGATAATTATTAGCTTATATTTTTCAGGGGTTTGCACTCAAATCTTTTAGCTGTCCACCACCACCTGGAGACAGAGCAGCCGCACTTGCTCTTTTTGACGGAGACGCAGATACAATGTCCTTTGAGCACTACATACTTGGATTATCCCGGTTACTCGTTGGAGCACAACTTTCGCTCACGGGCCGGAGTCAGTATGTACGCGCGGAACGACCTCTGTATTCAGCGTCTCCGTCACCTTGAAGACCCCACTTTTTCTACCCTATCCCTTTAGTGGACACAGGAAACGAAAAAATCCTGTATTCCTGTGTCTACCGTTCGCACAGCGGTGACCAGGAGACAACTCGTTTATTTGAGTATCTCAGTGAGGCTGCAGATATGGCTCTGCATCAGTACCCTTCGGCGCAGCTCGTCTTTCTGGGGGACTTTAATGCCTGTCATCAGGACTGGCTGTTCCCGTACCAGAAGACCGACCATGCTGGAAGAGAAGCGCGGAACTTTGCGTTGTCCTTGGACCTCTTTCAGCTGGTGAGGCAAGCGACAAGGGTACCAGATGTGGTAGGCCATACAGCCAATTGCCTGGACCTTCTGCTGACAACTGATCCGGACAGGTATCGTGTAGAGGTCACGTCCCCCTTGGGAACCTCCGATCACTGTCTGGTGAAATCTGTATTTACATATTCCCCACTAGCTTTCGAACCACATGGTGTTAGGCGAGTATGGAAATACAAGTCAGCAGATTGGGATGAGATGCGGCACTTTTTTGCGTCTTATCCTTGGCGGCAGGTCTGCTTCTCTTCTTTGGATCCGTCGAGTTGCGCGGATGCTATAACCGATGTGGTGCATCAGGCAATGGAGTATTTTATTCCTTTTGCTGACGTACCCATCGGTGGCAAAGCTCGCCCATGGTTTAATGCCGAATGTCGTCACGCACATGACCGAAAACATTCGGCATACCTCATTTGGGCTGATGCTCGAAGCCGCAAAACTCCGGATGTAAGTACAAAGAAGAGAGCCTTTAACCAAGCTGCCAAGTCTTATAAAAAGGCATTGCGGAAGGCTCGTCTTGATCGGATCGTTAAGAATGGCGAAAATCTCTCTGTCAGACCAACTGGCAGTCGAGCTTTCTGGTCTCTTGCCAAAGCGATCGAGTCGAACTTCTGCCAACCCTCACTGCCTGCTCTGCTGAAGCCGGATGGATCCCTGGCCCACACAGCAACAGAGAAAGCGAATGTATTTGCTTCTCTGTTTGCTGAGAATTCGCATCTAGACACTGGCAATGCTTCTCCAGAACATCTTCCTCACTGCGGTATTTCGATGCCTGAAATCCGCATCACGAACAAAGAGGTATGGAGAACATTGTGTCGTTTAGATGTGAATAAAGCTAGTGGTCCTGATGGTATACCAGCCGTTCTGCTCAAGACATGCGCAGGTGAGTTGTCTCCTGTATTGACACGTCTGTATCGCCTCTCTTTCAAGACTGGAAAAGTGCCGGAATCCTGGAAGCTTGCCAACGTGCAACCTGTGCCCAAAAAAGGCAGCCGTGCCGATCCTGCCAATTATAGGCCCATTTCAATCACCTCCATACTCTGCAAGATTATGGAGCGTGTATTGAACTCGCGGCTTCCAGCTTACGTAGAAGGTAACGATCTCCTCAGTGACCGACAGTACGGATTTCGCCGAAATAGGTCCACTGGGGACCTTCTAGCGTACGCAACACACATTTTAGGCGAAGCCATCGAGAGGAACGGAGAAGCGGTCGCCGTCTCTCTGGACGTCTCGAAGGTTTTTGACAGGGTCTGGCATGTGAGCCTTTTAAGCAAGCTTTCAGCGTGCGGTATATCTCCTGGTCTCATTGGCTGGATAACGGACTTTTTGAGCCAGAGATCTCTCCGCGTTGTTGTCGACGGGTGTTCTTCGGAACCCTTGACAATAAATGCGGGAGTACCTCAGGGGTCCGTTCTTTCTGAAACTCTTTTTCTGCTGCACATTAACGATCTGCTGAAGCCCGGTATCTATGGGTATGCAGACGACAGCACAGTTGTAGAAAGATATCTGCCAAGTTCTCGGGCTAGTAGAGATGAAGTACAATCTGAAAGAGAAGCCATGGTGCAACGTTTGAATGACAAACTTCAGGCAGTCTCCGCATGGGGCAATGCCAATCTTGTCAAATTCAACGCCACCAAAACGCAGATGTGTTTGTTCACCGCCAAAAGGAGCCCCTTCACCTTAGCTCCTACTTTCCAGAATGTATCCTTGGAATACAGTGACTGGCTTCAGTTGTTAGGCTTAGAGATCTCCTCGAACCTCAACTTTGGTCGGTACATTGAGTCCAGAGCAAGAGCAGCTGCAGGAAAGCTTGCCGTACTTGCGAAGGTGCAACAGTACTTTACACCGGGACAGCTTCTTGTATTATACAAAGCACAGATCCGGTCGTGTGTAGAGTACTGTGGCCACATATTTGCTGGTGCCGCAAAGACTCATCTTGCGGTTCTGGACTCAATTGAGAGGCGAGCAAAGAGGCTTATTGGCGACCCTAAATTGGTTGACGCCAAACTCCACAGCCTTGAACACAGGCGTAGAATTGCTAGCCTCTCAGTATTCTATAGGATACATTTTGGTGAGTGTGCGCAGGAATTGCACGACCTAATTCCCCCATCCCCGTTCCTTTGCCGGACGTCCCGACGCACGGCGGGTATCCATCCTTACGTTGTGGATACTCCACCTGTCCGAACGAAGCGCTATGCTTCATCTTTTTTAGTGCGTACAGCGAAGGACTGGAATAATCTGCCTGCGTCGGTATTTCCGGCAAAATATAATGTGGGTGTCTTCAAGAGGAGAGTCAATAGGCTGCTAGGTTAATGCGCTTTACTACCTAAGACTACATTTCACTTTCCATCAGGTGGAATGTAGTCAAGCATTAACCTAGTTTTGTACAAAAAAAAAAAAAAAAAATATTTCAATTTGAATACTGTGAGCCTACGATGTCGAATGCCGGTGTGCGAATAAATCAACAATGATTTTTGTCACACCGTTAAATACTAATGTATTAGGTTAAGATTCTTATGTATTTTTTCAAATAAATAATAATAATAATAATAATAATAATAAGCCTAATCCATCTGTGATATCTTATCTAATTTTCACCATACGTACGTTTCAAATAACATTAAATAACAAAAAATATATATTTTTTTAAATATTGTAACCGATATAAATGTAACCTAATGGTTAATAAAACCTAAATAAAAATGTATAATACAATTATTATAAAAGTAAATATTACACTGGATTTTATTAATTAATACATTTGTTTTAATAACATTATAAATAAATATATATTTATAAAAAGTGAAGCTCTACAATGCCTTCAAATATAAACAGAAACTCGGTAGACAAACAAAGAAAACAAGGCCCTAATCCATTTATTATTTGCGGGTAAAATATATGAATAAATTAATTATAAATATTAATTAAAATCATTTATATATGGTCGGTTTAAAATAAACCTTTGAAGTTTGAAAATAATTTTTTAAACATGTATAGCCATGTTAAGCTTATTTAAATTTATATAAATATAGAATGAAAAATAAACCGATACGGGCAGGGATTCGAACCCGCGACTACTGGGAAACCATCCCGTTTTTTTCATTCTATATTTATATAAATTTAAATAAGCTTAACATGGCTATACATGTTTACATATATTTTCAAACATTAATTTCGGTAGTGGCATCTTTTATAATGTTTATCTATACTGCAAAGTTAGAAGCATGGGTTAGGATTTTCGAAAGAAACCTAATAGATGTCACCACTGTCCCGATAAAAACGATCATATATAGAATGCTTATTACACCGAGATGGACAGCGATACGGTAGCTCAGTTGGTAGAGCGACGGGACGGTTTCCCAGTAGTCAAATCCCTGGTTCAAATCCCGGGTTCAAATCCCTGCCCGTATCGGTTTATTTTTCATTCTATATTTATATAGATTTAAATAAATATTGTCTAATATTAAAAAACTTCAAAAGTCTTAAAAAGAGTTATATACGTATTTATACATGAGTATCGTAGATTACCAGTTTAGATATACTTTATTTACTATAGAAAATTATTTCATGCCATCTAAAGTGCAAATAATATTAAAAGTTATTCTAGTAAAAAGTCCAGACTTATTTTTAACAATTGACTACGACGTTCTGTGAATATACTGTTTTATGTACTTCTATTGGTATATCACAAATGGAATTGGCGTTTTGTATTTGAGTCAAAGTATTAATCATTGTTTTCTTTGCACCTCTGCCATCTTATAGGTAGTTAACACTAAAAACAGTCTGATGGGTATTAAAAAATCTTTGAAGGCGATTTGGACTGCCTCATCGGAGTTAATTTTTTTTTCCTTTGCAAGAACTTATCCGAATTTCGAAAAAGATGGTCATCTGTTGGCACAAGATCCGGAGATTACGGTGGATGTCTTAAACATTCTAGTTGAAGCTCTTCTAATTTGATAGCCATATGTTCTGCGTTGTGTGGTCTAGCGTTGTGGTGACGCAGCAGTGGTGTGGAGCGAATGACCAACCTAGGTTGTTTAGCAGCTAGCTTTTCCATCATGATTTGCAATTGCTGACAATCCATTTTTCATCACAGGTAATGATTCGATTTAAAATCCCTTCATTATTGTGTCGGTTCAGTAATGTGACGCAGCAGTCGACGCGCGTTTCCCGGTTTACTTTAGTCCATTCCTGAAGTACCATCTCAAGCTTTTTAATCTTTCCAATTTACTTCAAGTGGATTAAAATAGTTTTATACACAATAGCCTTCAATTCTTCATTATTAACTTGGGTCTCTGGCCGTCTACGGGGTTTGTTCTGCAGGTTGACATTTCCAGAACGATAACGTTTTAACCAAAACCGAACTGTGGTTTCTTTTACATCACGACCGCCATACACATAATTAACGCTTCGAGTCGTTTTCGCAGCAGTAGTGCCACAGTAGCACTCGTATTCGTAAATAATGCGATATTTTAAGTTTTAAATTTTGTAAACTGAGTAACGCAAACAAAAAAAAAACAGAAGAAAAAACGAACGACCGTCAACAAAACGAAAATACGTGTGTATTATATACGAAATAGCAGTAAGCATTTGAATTTGTGATTAAAATAGCCAGTACGAAAAACAACAATTTCTTAAGTAAGGACCTAATATTTTTGAAAAATTATATGTGTATATGTGTGTATTGACAATGTTATTCAATGTTGAAAATCCATTTTACTAAATTCAAGCAATTACATCGTTTAAGAAATATTTTAAGAAATAATCATTCAGTGTTTATCTGGTTAACCTCAAATACGCTGTAATATTATTAAAATAAAACCAGACTGTTAGTAACAAAATTTAAAGGAACATAATACATTTATCATAAACCTTTTTCCTACATGCTTTTGTAAAACATAAAGATATAGACGCTTTGTATGGTTCTTTAAACAAAGAGAAAGAAAATATAATGTTTTGGTGACAGTTATTATGTTTATTTCACAAGAAAAATAAGCAAGTTTTGCTAGAAGGCCATTTGAGTGCAATCATAATTACACGGCCATTGCGAGTTGTAATTCATAAAAGACTAACATAATAATTATATTTCTAGACTGTACTTTATTAAATAAATCAAATCAAAGTAAACAAAAATGTTATTCTCTGGGTTTCATTCTTCTAGGTAATTTATTGTAGGTAGTGTCAAAATAAAATTTGTGTCGCGGTTAGAAAAAAAATCACTATTAATTAAATAAATTTTGACGATTAACAACAACATTACCAATTTATTAGATCATAATGTTATGATTTAATGAGAATATTTCGGAGAAAGACATGATAACTGAATTAAATGTAAAAAAAAATAAGTTAAACGCGCGTGTTAGATATTATAAGATTCTATAATTAAAAACCACTGAATTAATATAGTATAATTTATTTAATCGAGCTACTTCACACTATTAATATGATAATATATTTCAATGCATTATTTGGATAAGTTTAAAGAAAAGAAAGAGCTAAACAAATATATCATTTAATATAACAAAATGACTCCCGGTACATGAATATAATAAATACAGTAATATAGTTATTACTCTGTAATTATTTAGACACATTTACCAATAACTCAATACGGTGAAATACCCATAATAGTTATTAAAATATTATAAACAATGTAAGTATAAGAATCACTTATCTTGCCAGTTGTCCAACACAGAATGTCTTTAATAGAGGCTTACAGCCATATTTAAAACATAACAACATCGACAGAAGCGCCAACGGCAGCTTCTGGAGATAAGTCATATTCACAACTTTAAACATCATTAAATATATCATAATAACAATATAATAGTACATAACCATTTTAAATGCCTAAGCATATTTATAACAATATTATATCTTTCACACATTTATGGCTTACCTAATAATATATGTAAATACAACATTTAATATCTTAAGGCTACTTCCGATAGCTCGTCAAATCAATATCTTTTACTACTTTTATAACATACCAGTAATAACAATGATATATAGATCTTAATTCGTAAATCTAATTGTAACAACAATATTTATTGTTAATGTTATTATGTAGGTAAATAAATAATTACATATTTATATTACCTACAAACCAAATTACTATATAATAACAATCTTATATGTAGCAATACTACAATAATATAACACGGCCAGCCTGACATATACTTCGCTCTCGAAGTATACACACCTACTTATATACATATATTTTTATATATATAATATATATTATATACATTCCTTTCTTTTCTTATATTTTGTCATTTTCCTAGACTCGTCAAACCCCTTTACATAAACATGTTTTTTTTTATGTTTTGTCACTCGTCACATACATTTTTTTTTTAATGTTTTGTCAGTTGCCTAGACGTGTCAAATCCCCTTCACCCGCTGCTAGTGAGCTAGATTTGCACCAAGCAAAAGACCGACCAGCGGAAACATTTTATTTTTAAGGTTTTGTCAGTTGCCTAGACGTGTCAAATCCCTTCACCCGCTGCTAGTGAACTAGATTTGCACCAAGCAAAAGACCGACCAGCGAAACCTAAGATCTTATAAATAAGACCTGCTCTAATGCCGAGTTACAAATCAACCAACTTTTATCCCATTAAATAAAAAAAAATAGAATATATATACAATATACTAGTAAACTATATATGTAATACAAAAAGTAAGATAGTATATATAAATATATAACAATTTAGAAATATATATATAATAATAATAAATAAATATTTGTCTTGTTATTAATTTTTTTTTCACAACTTTAATTTTCCACAATAACATTTTTTTATCCACCTAGTCCAGGCCAGAAACGAGGTTTTCCTTTTCGATAACAAGATTCCTTAAATTTCCCAAACCTTTTATAGCCTAGCGATCATTTAGACATCGATGTTGTCAAATGTTGTTGTCAAAACATCATTTAGACTCGCTTGTACAAAATGTATCGTTTCCTCTAAGGCTAAGCACAAGATTTTTTTAATGGTTTTATATTGATCGATAGATTGCACAAACCTTCTAAAACCTGTTCGGCCTACCTGACACAATATTTCACTATTTGACATTAATTTACCTAGAAAACGTATCGTTACTCTTACACATTACTTTTACACATATCCAAATATTTAAACTGCTAGATAAGCAATGTTCAAATATACATAATCTAAAAACTTGGTCCTACGTTTTCGTAAAGTGATAATCACGATATATAATTAAGTATCGACGAATGAATTTGGTTATACCGTTTATACATTAAAAAAAAAACAATATTTTCTAACATTGTTATCGTTGTTAGGTTTAACCTAGAAAGCGAATAAGTACGCCGGGTTCCATATAATTAATACGAAATATTTAGCTACCCTCACAAAGTAATAATAAACAATACATCCGAGTATTACTAAAAACATTACACTTTTTGGTAATCCCAACTTTGTTACAGATAAAATATTTTATATCTGTTTGATCGTTTGACCGAGTATCTATTTTAGAACGTTGTAGGTACTTTTTGCTCTTACGATATTTTTTATATATACGACATACGATTTAAATCAAATTATGTTAACAAATTGTAGGCCGTTTTAACACTGCTAAAGATGCCATTTTGGTATTAATATCCGATATAACTACCACAAACTAATTCAAAGAATTGTTTTTCACTAAAAGTTAATTTTGTACAACACAATCACTTTTTTTTTTAAGCATACTTACAATAAGAGTCCTCTTAAACGAAAGTATACAGAATTGCTTCTTAGGTTGTCTCCGATGTTTTCTTTTTCGCTTCATGAGTTTTCTCATGACCTTCCCCTTGTTATGTTCCAATATTTGAATCACAATGCAGACCCCTTGAAAGGCCTTCGTAGTAACAGTTGCCATTGCAACAATAGCTCTAGTCAATTCTTCAGGCAAGCCGAATGGCTTGCCTGAAGAATTTTGATGCAGCAACGGGAATCCGTTGCTGCATCAAAATTCAGCGCCCAGATAACTCCTTGAATCGGAGATGGCAGTGTAGCAAATTCTTCAGTTCTATAAAAAAAATATAGAAATTAATATTATTATAATTCCTGTGGGACACAGGACACTTTCTAGTTCCCGATACTCCTCAGACTCGACGAGTTTCAATGTCACAAAACTCGGTAACACGGGATGCAATAAGATCCACAGTCTCGTTGTCCTCCTCTCCTCGGATCTCTTTTGAGAGACTCGAACAACGCCACCTCAGCCAGGTGTTTCGCCTTTGCGATCTCCACTCTGGCGTCTGTTGTACTAGCGTCTTAAATACGCCATGTCGAACCGCGAGATGGCACAGAAGTAAGTCCCGAACGAAGTAAGATCTCCAATGTTTGCTGATCCTCAACCCTGGAAGCTTCACCAGTTTTTTACGTGATCCAGTTCAATCAGATTCAGCTTTATTATTGATTCTCCTTCCGGTGCATCACAGGCTCGACACTGCACCGGCGAGAGCCATACTGGGTCCGCAGACTCAGCTGGCATGGCTGCCGTAATGCAACCGCTCGGTCTCCATCGCCATGATGATGCCGAATGGTGTAGTTGCAGTTTCCCAAACTACGCCTGGACATCGTAGAGGTGATGGTACTTCGACGTATACAGCGATGGCGGCGTGATTTTCTCTGTGAATTAGGTTTTCAACATATTAGTAAAGTTTAAATCACACAAAATGGAAAACAACAAATTAACAAATAAAATAATAACAATGTGGGTATTTTTGGTTTTATCGATAAAATATAGTTTCGGCAGTCAAACTGTTGATACCGAGGACCGGGATGATCCCACTTCTGATGTTAGATATTATAAGATTCTATAATTAAAAACCACTGAATTAATATAGTATAATTTATTTAATCGAGCTACTTCACACTATTAATATGATAATATATTTCATTGCATTATTTGGATAAGTTTAAAGAAAAGAAAGAGCTAAACAAATATATCATTTAATATAACAAAATGACTCCCGGTACATGAATATAATAAATACAGTAATATAGTTATTACTCTGTAATTATTTAGACACATTTACCAATAACTCAATACGGTGAAATACCCATAATAGTTATTAAAATATTATAAACAATGTAAGTATAAGAATCACTTATCTTGCCAGTTGTCCAACACAGAATGTTCAGAATGTCCAACAAAAAAATAGAGGCTTACAGCCATATTTATAACATAACAACATCGACAGAAGCGCCAACGGCAGCTTCTGGAGATAAGTCATATTCACAACTTTAAACATCATTAAATATATCATAATAACAATATAATAGTACATAACCATTTTAAATGCCTAAGCATATTTATAACAATATTATATCTTTCACACATTTATGGCTTACCTAATAATATATGTAAATACAACATTTAATATCTTAAGGCTACTTCCGATAGCTCGTCAAATCAATATCTTTTACTACTTTTATAACATACCAGTAATAACAATGATATATAGATCTTAATTCGTAAATCTAATTGTAACAACAATATTTATTGTTAATGTTATTATGTAGGTAAATAAATAATTACATATTTATATTACCTACAAACCAAATTACTATATAATAACAATCTTATATGTAGCAATACTACAATAATATAACACGCGCATCACATTAAAGCATTTGAGTCATGGCCTCATTTAAACTTTAGTGCGACCGTAACCCAGTTTCATTAGCACATAAGAGATGCCATTAAAGAAATTGCAGGGGTTTTTTAACCTTGAGTTGTGTATTATCAGTTTGTATTTAAATTTGCATATCGTATCATTACATCCTAGTTCAATAAGCAGTCTTTACGCAGTAAACCCGCATTGTCGTACCTTCATTGAAATAATATGATAAATATTATTTATTGCCTTTCTATCATGTCATCATAAAAATATTCGAGAATTAGAATTTTTCACACATTGAAAATCCACTTACATAAAGTAAAGCATATCGTATGCTTTTCACGCTTCTTCCTGTAAGGTTTCCTACGGGTGAACGATATAATATAAAAGTTTCACAACAGTGAAACAAAGTAACAAAACACATCAGTGTTCTGATCCTGGTTCCAAAAAGAATTGACGAAAATACTGACGAAAAAATAAAGCAAGATCTATTTTGTATGAGTTATTGCTATGGGTCCGTGCTGGTATAAAAAATATGTATCAGAAAAAATATAAGGTTATAAATTCGGTCCTTGCCATCCAATAAAAACTACTTAAAAGTTTCAAACGTTTTTTACAAGATAAGTTTAAGCCTTTGCAAGATAAGTTTAAGCAAATAAATGTACCTACTTACAATCGCTCATAACGCTGCCTTGCTGCAACGCTGCCTTTCTTGAAACCGCTTGCATTTGTCAACGCGACGGACTTTAAAGATAAAATATAAAAGATAAAACATAGTATATTTACTATATATATACACTTGCGAGCTGTACTCACCTCATACACCTTGATGCATTGTATTCTAGCAATAGTTTATAGCAATAGCCAGTTTGTAGCAATAATTATTGGTAATGGCATTTCATGATAGTAATCTGAGAATTTTTAAAACAATTAAATTATTTATATTTTTTAGAAAATCGAGAATTAACGCGTCCGGAATACGTATCACATACCTTTTATTTGCTTGATGTTCCCGATTTTTAAGTAATTATATAAAATCAAACGTGATAGTTTATATAAAAGTTAGTAATTAAATCATTGTTTCCATTACTCAATTTTTGTCACAAATATTTATGTATTTACTAATTTTAGATTACATTTTAATCTCTTTAAAAAAATAAGCTATTTATTAGGTTAAGCTATTAACTGGTAAAATTGTATAAATTTTATTGGACTGGTATTTTATTATTTTTTTAATTCTATGGTCGCCGGGAGTTATTACTTAGCAATAGTCGAACATACATTTTATTTAGCTAATACTAATTTTTAATAGAATATTCGAAAGAATTTGTAATTATGTTATTTGAATTAAATTAAACTAAATTCTATTGACATATTGTACATAATATTTTATACTTATTTACAAATTATACTAGACAATAATTAAAACGACTACTATTTTTGTAACATCAGAATTATTATATATATTTTCTGCAAAACTGTCAAATTCTCCATGAATAGAATATTTTTTTAATTAACTATTTGTTAATATTTAAAAACGAATATATTAAAAAAATTAAACTTGAACTGAACAGAAGCGTGCAGGCATGGGTTATAAATAAAATGTTGAAACTAAATGTTGCTTAAACAATATTGAACTCTTAAATCTCTAAAAATTTTCGCTACGTGGTGAAACTACACAAGTACACATGAATCGTGATCATTTCACTTACAACAATAAGATTATTTTTAAATGCGTTGTATTTTACAGTTCACATCGTGAAACACATGAAAATTCCTTACATTTCATTTAATTTTATTTTTATATGAATTTTGATATAATATTATATTAAGTCAAAAATATTACAAAGTGTAGAATTTAATATTAAAAATAAAAATTATCAGTGTCTTTTGGAGGGTAACGTAATAAGTTGTAATAAAATGTTCGTGATAATACTTACATACACGTTCGAGATGCATTTATTATGTGTTTGTGATAATTAGAAGGAATTTATAAAATATGTTTAGTAATATTCTGAAATTTATTTCGAAATGAAGTTGAAATAGAGTTTTCTTAAAGTATTGGTCTTTATTATATAGTCCTAAAATTATTTGTCTTTATATCATACATAGTTTGTAATATTGTTAACTTTGTTTTATTTTTCAGAGATAGTTTGATAATTCTAGGGGATATTTTATTTGCATGTTTTTAATATTTTTATATTTTGTTTTAGCTAATTTTCACTTGCCTTTTATTAAATTTTGGTTAAAACGATGTCAATGTCAAATATTTGAGTAAAGTCATAATTTAAAATATTAGACATAAGAAATTATTATTTTATATGTGGTTACATATTTCAACATTAGTCTATCAAAAATATAAGTAACAAAAATAAAAAACAAATTAAAAATTTAAATCCTCCCTATACAAAGAGACCTTTAAGAAGAATAAAAATAATATTATTATATACTCATTGAAATCGTGGCGTCAGGGGACCGTTGTACGTACGTTGATGATGGTGTCTATTTTACGAAGTTACGAGAGCTTAGACTATACGATTCGATATCGTTATTTCTTTATTTGCATTAAATTTCAAATAAAGAAATTCGTCCACGCCTTTGGCCGCAAACAGCTAATTGGTGCATAAGAACCTCTCCCCCACGCGATTAAAAAGTCAATATCTTGGAGACAACTATTTATATTTCAATCAAACATGGATAAGAACTATCTCAACGATCATATCTTTCGATTAAAAAAACCGCATTCAAATCCGTCAACGTGTTTGGCCGCAAATTTGCCACAGACAGAAACACAGATACACAGATACACAGATCGACAGGTCAAACTTATAACACCCCTCTTTTTAGTCGGGGGTTAAAAAAAGATAACTCCTCATGAAAAAGTCTTGAATCATGTTACTTAATACATTTATAATTTATTACATTGTCGAAATTTTCACGCGAATCCTTATTTTTTCTCATATTAAATATAACCTATGTTCATCAGAGGGATAATGCAGGATTCTAAAGGTAAAATATTTTTTTTAATTGGTCCCGTCATTTTGGAGCCTATTCAATTCAAACAAACAAACAAACAAAACTTTCCTGTTTATAATATTAGGATAGATTAATAGAAATACTTAAACAATTGAAAATTTTGTCTGTAGGTTCATTTAGTATAATTCAGAAACCATTAACACAACTTTAAAAAGCAGACAAAAAAAAAATTATAACTTATAAAACCCCGATACAAAAAGACCTCTTAAAAGAATAAAAATAATATTATTATTTACTTATTGAAGTCATTGCGTAGGGGGACCGTTTTATAAAGGAAGATATAAAAATGCAGTAAGTTAACAAGGCAAATAAAGAAATTACGATATGATATACGATAATCGTATAGTGTAAGTCCTCAAAGATTAACTTCGTAATATATACACTATCAACGTATGTACAACGCGCCCCCGTCGCAACGAATTCAATAAGTACATAATAATATTTTTTTATTCTTTTTAAAGTTTTTTTTATCGGGGGTCTTATAAATTTTTTAATTAATTTTTTTATTTTAGTTAAAATGATTTACAATCACTAATAACACTTTGATGAAGCGATTTATATTATCTCTAGCTGTTGCCCGTGACTCTTTATGACTGCAATCATAAGCAATATAAATATATTGTTTACAGACTACGTAAACGCAGTCACGGGCAACAGCTAGCCCTAATAAAGTACTTTACCTCAGGAAGTAAGTACCTTTTGGCCTACATAACTAGGCTTTTTTTTCCTATAAAGCGCGGGCGAAGCCGATGGGAACAGCTAATAATTGCATAAGGACCTCTCCCCCGCACGAATAAAACGTCAATATCTTGGAGACGATTATTTCTATTTCGACCAAACATGGATAAGAACCACAGGTCTGTAAGATTTATTTTTTTGAAATGAAATGATATTTCATCGTTTGTCTTTCGTTACTTAGAAAGAAAATGTATTTTTTTTATGTAAATAGTGTTTTTAATGACATGAATACTTAAAATTGGTTAGTTTGTTCAAGAGTGAAGTTCGGTTTCTCAACTAGTGAGACTTATTATAGAAAAGGAGTTCATACGCTTACATATAATAGTCATTTGATGGGTTGAACTAGTTGAACTAAATAGATTAACTATTTAAATACATTTATAGTAATATTATTTATATACATATGTAGATTTTAAATTAAAATAGAATGAAAAATGAACCAATACGAGCAGTGATTCGAACCGTTGACCACTGGCAAAACGTCCCGTCGCTCTACCAATTTAGCCACCGTATCGTAAAAGTTTCGTAAAGGTGTGGTACGGCTCAATTGGTAGAGCGCCAAATATATTTATTTGTAAGAATCACTAAATACGAGTAATACTTACTTTTTAGAATACAAGGTAATAATTAGTTAGTAAATTAACATTTAACAGCTATTTTGAGAGAGTGACTTATACTCTCTTGCCTACCTGATTCCATCAATTACACAATAGTTATCTCAACCACTGATTTTGATTGATGTATCCAACTGAGCTACCTTGAACTGTTGTTGGAATTTATATCTTGGTTTACTTATTAGGATGTTGAATTCGAATTTGATTGTTTAATGTTTAGAAGTATATCTTTGATATATTAATATTGCATGTTTTTGAAGTAAAAAAAAACAAGAATCTATACATATAATAAAATTGTCAATGATCGATTTCTGTACATAAAAAAATATTAAAAAAAACACATGAGATTTATAAAAGCAAGAGAAATGGTTTTTCATTTTGTCTGTATGTGTGTATGTTTGCTTGCTCTAAGCACCATGATTTGAATTTGAAGTTCCTAAAACAATCCGTACGATTGGTAGTGAAGAATTTCCCCATGAAAAGAGCGCGTGCTTCTATTGATAACTGACCTCAAGTTTAAACGACTGTATCGCAGCCGATGGACACCACTTCGAATAAGATATCTATAATTTTTAATTATTTTATATTTGTGTATTAAACTAACACACTGTAAGAGTAATAAATGTTATTTACAATATTTATGGCAAGACTAGGTATATTAAACAAAGAAGAATACAAACCTTAGAGTAGAACTTCAATATTTGTAATTAATTCAATTCATAGCTTTTAAAAAGCATTTTAAGGTAATAATATTTTAAAATATTAATATAACACAATCGTAATATTTAACACACAATAACATTGGAATTAAGATTAATATTTTTTATTCCATATTTTTACACAGTATTATTAGAATTCTCTTACAGCAAAGAACCATTAATCACAGTCGTTCTATTCTTAAAAACATTTTAGTGGCACTGTTTACAAACACACAAAACTATTTAAACTCTTTACTATTACTGCTATAATTATTTATACTCTTTACTTTAACGCGTACTATTTAAACTCTTTAACGCTTAACGCTTACTATTTAAACTCTTTACTATTACTGCTACAATTATTTATACTCTTTACTTTGACGCGTACTATTTAAACTCTTTAACGCTTAACGTTTACTATTTAAACTCTTTACTATCACTGTTACAATTATTTATACTAGTTCGGTCACACAACTTATTATCTCAATCACACATTGCTTTCTCTTAGCTGGGAGACGATTTATATATTCAACTGTAAGTCAAATCAGTATTTAATAGTACAATTATTTATTTAGTCATTCAAACTTCTGTACAAACATCTTTATTTTTTTATCAAAACCTACCCTCCAGTTTTATAAAAGCTAACAGTATTATTGCATAGATAAAAATAAGATAGAAGTATTTTATTAAATATATTATTTTGTGAATTTAATATTTATTTGGTCTTAAAATGAAATATGACTGTAATAAAACTGTACGATTAAAATCTTTACTTTAATTTCGTATTCGTAAAGAAATATCTTATGATGTTGTGCCTAAACATAAATAATTTATTCAAGATAAATAGTTAATTTTATTCGTTCTATACGTTCTCTATACGTTCGATTTATTTTGAAAATAGTTATAAAACTGAAACTTTTTGGTATAATTTACTTTTATGGTCACTTTTACTTAAAAAAAATAGCATGCCTTTTTAATCTCTCAAAATTAAGATTTAGTAGGACAATATAAATTATAATTAGTTGTTGATTAATCACTTTTAAACCCCGACCCAAAAAGAGGGGTGTTCTAAGTTTTACCTGTGAATCTGTATATCTATGGCATCGTAGCAGGTAAACGCCTGGACGGATTCTAATGCGGTTTTTTTTAATCGAAAGCCTGGTTCATCGAAGTTCAATTTGGTCGAAACAGAAGTCGTCTCCGAGATATTGAGCTTTTATTGGTGCTGGTGAAATGTTTTTATACATTATTGATAGTAAAACCCTAAAAAAATATTTAAGTGTGTTCGTAGGTTCCTTTAGTACAACATAAAAAAAAGGAAAATAGTTTAAAAAGCTTAAAAAAAAATATGGTAATTAATTATTTTTTTTCGATCTACTCTAAGTGTTCTAAATACCAGAAATAATTTTATCTTAATATCTTAAGCTATTGATAAACGTCAAAGCTGAACTCACATTTTATTCAGATAACTTTAAAATAGTGAGACCCAATCAATACTTTATTTAAAATATATATATTAAATAGACTAGACGCGACTACAAAAAGGCATTTCGTTAGCTTAATATTGTTCATGTAGCAAGATTCTACAATAAAATTAACGCTAATTAAAATATGTCTTTAAAAAAAAACAAATTTTTATTTACAATCATCACAAAACATTGCATGAAAATGTTACCGCTATATAAAAAAAATATATATGTAATAATCTCACATCAATCGTTTTCTTACTTTATTTTGTGGTCACTTAAATAATCTATAGCTCTTATCGTAGCGAAGATATTTGCTCAGCTAAATAGGGTTCAACCTCGTATGGACGGAGAGTACCTACGCACATTTTCCACCCAAAAATCACCACGCTTGTGATATCCACGTACTTAAAAATCCAACCATTCATTACAGATATAATTATCTACAAATATATTTTCGTTTTGGTAATGTGATTTGTTTACCGCCCCGTTGGTCGAGTAGTTAGCGCAGACGCCTAACGTATAGCGACGCAATGGGGCTCGGGTTCGATCCCCGACAGGGACAGGCATGTATGTATAATCAAGAAATTATCTCAAATCTATAAAAATAATGTTCATTTACTTTGCGATATATAAATAAGCATTCCTCTTATCGTTATTTACAATTTTGTTTCTAAAATATACAAGTAGGTACCCTTTACGACACTTACAAAATCTTTACAATTAAAATAAGTGTAAGTACACCTTAAAAGTGCAGTTTTTCGAGCAATAATTATTAATCTTCAAACAAACTCTATCTCTAAAATAAATAAAACGATATGACAAATAAATACACAAATACATTTTATCACAATGACCGTATAATTACAACAGTACAAAATTAATCTCTTATCAAAGCCTGCGTATTTTTTTTTCTGGCTTCCCAAGTAGAAACAATAAATGCTATGTGCATTGTAACTTCTAGACATATCATAACATATTGTTGTTAAGAGTTTTTCATATAATAACCAAAAGGCCTTGGATAAATACTTTCCTAAATAAACAAAAGATTTTCAGAAATATTGTATTCCAACCAATAGTTTAATATTTAATAAGATGTACTGTATACCTAGTTCAGTTTATCAACTGTATATTGACGTAACAAAAAAATATAGCAACAACGTCGTCTGTCTACAGTAGGTTACATTAAGTATGTAAATGGTTATTTTTAACGTCAGGTAAATTTTGGTTTTATATAATAATGTTTGCTATTTATATCATAAAATTCTCGGTTTCATAATTATGTTTGTGCCCCCGCTTTACTTCCAAAAAGTGCTTTACGTTCCTACTGGAAAATTTGAATTATGTATGTGGCCTCAAGCCTCCGAAGATAAAAAATTGCGGGCAAACAGAGATTGGCAGAATCTATATTTACTTACTATGTGAGGTAATTTTGTCTTAGTAAGTTTGTCATATCTAGTAGAAAACAGAAATGTTTGCAGTTTGTTATATTAGTAGTATTTACAGCTAAGTGTCAACATTATATGTAATATTAAATCATACTATTTCCCCATGTAGCTTAGAGTGGCTAACTTAAATTGAATAACTAAATTATGACATTTAGTTGAATAGATTTATTATGAAATAAACTTTATATACAACGTTAAAATCAATGAATACAATTGTGGATTCGGTGTGTTGCCTGAGGTTACCACTCATAGACTTCTATGCAAACAATTTTTTTTTAATAAAATAATCATATTAGATCAATTATTATATAAGATTAATCCATTGTTTTATTTAATGATGAGTCACTGACAAAGAACAAGTGAAGTCATATACACAGTCCTCTTGATTGTCAGTAGAAGACGATGTTAACCAAAAACTTGTTCTTTGAATGTAAATGTAGTGTTGATTAATTCAATCAGCCCATCAAATAAACATCAATGAATGATTATAAGGATCAACGTTTTAAAAGTGTGAAAAAAACTCTTATTACAAAATAAATAAACTAAATAAACAACTGAAATTATAAATTGGAAAGATATGTAAATAATAAAATTTTGTTTTAAGGCAAACGTATTATAATATAATTTAATATATTTAAGTATGCGTACGCCTTAATATACGTAATTATAATTATAATTATGATTACGTATATTAAGGCGTACGCATACTTAACGAGTGTTAACTGAAAATATCGACCAAAAAAGATAATTAATTCATTAATTTATAAATGATACACTGATCCTCTATAAGAACTAACAAGTGTATAACTAACGTAATTATTTTAAGTCCTTCAAATCTATATAAATACTCTTTTGTAGTTAATTTTAAGCATTTCAATTAATTTATATGTTATTATATGAAAAGAAATCTGCTAGATATTACTTGAGAGTAGATGTCATTCGTTTATATATATATATATATATATATATATATATATATATATATATATATATATATATATATATATAAATCCATTTCATTTTTATGGTTATATAAGCAATACACAAATTTATATATTTTTATTATAATTGAAGATCTGTGCAGGACAAAGTATTAAACAATAACGCGTGCTCAAAGGGAAACATACTGTGGTATCAAACATGTCTTCTCATATTTCCTCTATAGTAAAGCAAATGCTAGTTTAATCAGAATTTGTTTGCAGCAATGCTTCAAGTGACTCAAAAGGATTGTTATTTTCGGCAGGCAATATTTTAAAACTTACAGCTGATACCTGGGATTTACTTTAGATATTTTATTTTATCTGTATGAGACTTTCAGTTCTGTTTACTTTGACTGTAAACCAAATCGATTAGTCAATGATAAATGGATACGAATAGTTAATAATACCTTAGAAAATACGGTAAATGAGTTGAATGGTTTTTTTTATTATATTATTAATTGTATTAATTGTTAGACCATAATTTAATTTAGCCATAAAATGTTTTAGGATTACCTAAACAATTGTATCATTTAATAAAACCTTTAAGCACGAAAATATAGGGTTAAATTATTTATTTTTCTCAGTAACACTGATACCACAGTATAAACTTCGACGCCGATAATTTGATTGACTTGTCAAATGACGTCACATTTCCTTTAGACCAATGGCGGCGCGTTTTGGAAGTTTGAATTTCGCTCCCTTAATTTACACAAATTATTTTATGGCCTTAAATGATTAGTAAATTAAAAAAAAAAATGTTTTTATTATAATAAGATGATAATAAGTATCTGAAAAAAAAGTTTTTGAGACCATTATAAATTTTATGCATATTCCCTATTCCTTCAATAATTAATCGAAAGGAACTTACTTCCATCCGGGTGTCCCTTGACACCTCTTAGTTATCTCTTTAGTATTTTTTTACTTGTTTCGAGCTTATTTTAATTTGTTAATAATACTAGAAATAATAACTATGATAGTAATTTCTTATAATAATGAAATAAAAATAATACTAAAAACAATATCTATGATACTAGTTTAATTTATTAATACTTATTCTATTCTAAGCATCTGAGGCACGTGATACTTGTGGAGCTTACTGTTCCCTGGGAAACAAATATCCCCAGGGATCACACATTCTAGCTTAATAGGTATTGTGAACTGACCAACAAAATGTCCAGGAATAAATTTATAGTTAGTTTATACACGGTAGAAATGGGGGCGAGAGGTATAACAACAAAATCTCTCTTTAACCTACTTAAAGACCTTAACCTTTCTAGATAATCGGTCATTTCTAGAACGTATTTCAAAGTGGGCATTAGTAGATTCTTTCCAAATTTGGTTAGGTAGGGAGTGGAGTGTGACAGACACTGCTTGCACTCCTCTTCTTGTAACGCTATAGGCCCGGCACCCACACGGTGAATCCATGGAATGCAAAGAAACTTCGTCTCATTATTATTATTTATTTAATATGTTTTTTTTATATTTTAGAAAAACGATAAAGATAAAGTCAAAGTCAAAGTCAAAAATTCTTCATTCCATGAAAATGTTTTACATTTATTTGGACACAAAAGCTGTCACGTGTCCAAAATAAAAGATATTTATGTTTTGGCTGGGTACTTAAAAGGTTAAAAATTGTCCGTGTCAGACATGTAGGTATTATCTTTGCAGGGAAATGAAAAAACAGAACCATTAGGATTTTATTGTGTCCGCCTGATTTTCAAAAATGCTTTTTAACTTTCGTTTAGATCTAACAGTAAGGGATGTGTGGTAATATTATTTGTTATTTTAAGACATATTATATATATCAAACTATTCACTCGTTCCAAATAAATCCAAAATTTCGACAAAGTCTTACTTGTTACGAGTAACTTGTTAAGCTGGAAAACATCTCTTGTATTTGTTCTCCAATAATGTAACCGAGCTTGACATGCAAAACTATTTTAAATGAATTTAAATTATGATGTTGTACTTGCGCTTTTAAATAATCAAATACATTTATTAAATTCCCTTTTCACAAAGCTACAAAGTTAACATACTTATATATATTTTTTTAAAATGCACATGTTTCCAAATTTTAAAAAACAAATTATGTTTCTATACTTTTCCTATCCGATTAAGGTATTTTAAATACTTTAAAAAGTATGGTACCTTCTAAACGCTTTAACTTTTTTTAAACCAGAAAATGGTAATTATAGTACACCGCTACACCGAGTACAGTAAATCCTATTTATCGACAGTGAAATCATGATTGTAAGTAGTTTTACATATATATCTAGTACAATTAGTTAATTGTCCTAGATATTAAGGCTATTTCTGTGAGGATACAATATTTAACAAACTCTTGTTATGATTATGAAAGAAGTCATTATGAATGATGATAATAATGATGTTCTTTATTAACATACTAGTACAGTCCAATTCAGTCATATTTATTATTACTTTAAATTAAACATTTAAAGAGTGAGAATATAGAATACTTGTACGACAACAATCTTAAAATTTATGAGTGATAGGATGTTTGTTACAAATAGATTACTTTTCCTGACAAGAAAAATAAATATGTCGTTATTTCGTGAACCAGGTTACTTTTTAAAGATGGGATGATACGATAGAGAGGGTTGAAGATCCAAAAGGACGAAGGGTCACATGATATAATAAAACGAGTTTGCATATTCTTTGAATAAAGAAAATGTTGTATTGTACCGCTTTGTTAAAAGCACTTACACCGATTGATTTGCAACAATAATATACGAGTGAAAACCAATATACGAGTACGTATTATTAGGAATAATGTTATGTTAAATTGTCAAAGTATTTACGAAAAGTGTTCTGTTATTAATATAAAAAATTTTAAAGTGACAATTCTGCATTTAAAAAAAATCTTTTTGAGTCTATAGTACCCACATACCGTTATTATTGTGGCCAGTAGATTAATACACATTGACATTAAGTTATAAATTTTTAATAACAAATATCCTATTATATTTTATTTTATATAAATCTGTTTGAAAATATATAGCCATTTCTAAGATCACAAGACTGTTGACAACAAATGTTATCAATATTTTAAGAAATTGAATTTTTGAAGGGAATTCGGGTGATCACAATAATATTTTTAAGACTGAGGCTTATAACTTTGCCTCAATTCAGTTAAGACAATGGTTTTTATTATAAGGTTCAATGTTCTAAAATGGATGTTCTATGCCTAAATCCTTCCGGATTTTATAAAGTTTATCTAAGTAAATATGTCATATATATTTCACATTTTTGTAAACATCGTTATTGTTCTGATAACACTATAAACGCATAATGTAATATATATGCAAATTTAATGAAACAGCTTTAAATTTAAATTATAATGTAATATATATGCAATATTTTAACAAAGCGGTACAATACAACATTTTCTTTATTCAAAGAATATGCAAACTCGTTTTATTATATCATGTGACCCTTCGTCCTTTTGGATCTTCAACCCTCTCTATCGTATCATCCCATCTTTAAAAAGTAACCTGGTTCACGAAATAACGACATATTTATTTTTCTTGTCAGGAAAAGTAATCTATTTGTAACAAACATCCTATCACTCATAAATTTTAAGATTGTTGTCGTACAAGTATTCTATATTCTCACTCTTTAAATGTTTAATTTAAAGTAATAATAAATATGACTGAATTGGACTGTACTAGTATGTTAATAAAGAACATCATTATTATCATCATTCATAATGACTTCTTTCATAATCATAACAAGAGTTTGTTAAATATTGTATCCTCACAGAAATAGCCTTAATATCTAGGACAATTAACTAATTGTACTAGATATATATGTAAAACTACTTACAATCATGATTTCACTGTCGATAAATAGGATTTACTGTACTCGGTGTAGCGGTGTACTATAATTACCATTTTCTGGTTTAAAAAAAGTTAAAGCGTTTAGAAGGTACCATACTTTTTAAAGTATTTAAAATACCTTAATCGGATAGGAAAAGTATAGAAACATAATTTGTTTTTTAAAATTTGGAAACATGTGCATTTTAAAAAAATATATATAAGTATGTTAACTTTGTAGCTTTGTGAAAAGGGAATTTAATAAATGTATTTGATTATTTAAAAGCGCAAGTACAACATCATAATTTAAATTCATTTAAAATAGTTTTGCATGTCAAGCTCGGTTACATTATTGGAGAACAAATACAAGAGATGTTTTCCAGCTTAACAAGTTACTCGTAACAAGTAAGACTTTGTCGAAATTTTGGATTTATTTGGAACGAGTGAATAGTTTGATATATATAATATGTCTTAAAATAACAAATAATATTACCACACATCCCTTACTGTTAGATCTAAACGAAAGTTAAAAAGCATTTTTGAAAATCAGGCGGACACAATAAAATCCTAATGGTTCTGTTTTTTCATTTCCCTGCAAAGATAATACCTACATGTCTGACACGGACAATTTTTAACCTTTTAAGTACCCAGCCAAAACATAAATATCTTTTATTTTGGACACGTGACAGCTTTTGTGTCCAAATAAATGTAAAACATTTTCATGGAATGAAGAATTTTTGACTTTGACTTTGACTTTATCTTTATCGTTTTTCTAAAATATAAAAAAAACATATTAAATAAATAATAATAATGAGACGAAGTTTCTTTGCATTCCATGGATTCACCGTGTGGGTGCCGGGCCTATAGCGTTACAAGAAGAGGAGTGCAAGCAGTGTCTGTCACACTCCACTCCCTACCTAACCAAATTTGGAAAGAATCTACTAATGCCCACTTTGAAATACGTTCTAGAAATGACCGATTATCTAGAAAGGTTAAGGTCTTTAAGTAGGTTAAAGAGAGATTTTGTTGTTATACCTCTCGCCCCCATTTCTACCGTGTATAAACTAACTATAAATTTATTCCTGGACATTTTGTTGGTCAGTTCACAATACCTATTAAGCTAGAATGTGTGATCCCTGGGGATATTTGTTTCCCAGGGAACAGTAAGCTCCACAAGTATCACGTGCCTCAGATGCTTAGAATAGAATAAGTATTAATAAATTAAACTAGTATCATAGATATTGTTTTTAGTATTATTTTTATTTCATTATTATAAGAAATTACTATCATAGTTATTATTTCTAGTATTATTAACAAATTAAAATAAGCTCGAAACAAGTAAAAAAATACTAAAGAGATAACTAAGAGGTGTCAAGGGACACCCGGATGGAAGTAAGTTCCTTTCGATTAATTATTGAAGGAATAGGGAATATGCATAAAATTTATAATGGTCTCAAAAACTTTTTTTTCAGATACTTATTATCATCTTATTATAATAAAAACATTTTTTTTTAATTTACTAATCATTTAAGGCCATAAAATAATTTGTGTAAATTAAGGGAGCGAAATTCAAACTTCCAAAACGCGCCGCCATTGGTCTAAAGGAAATGTGACGTCATTTGACAAGTCAATCAAATTATCGGCGTCGAAGTTTATACTGTGGTATCAGTGTTACTGAGAAAAATAAATAATTTAACCCTATATTTTCGTGCTTAAAGGTTTTATTAAATGATACAATTGTTTAGGTAATCCTAAAACATTTTATGGCTAAATTAAATTATGGTCTAACAATTAATACAATTAATAATATAATAAAAAAAACCATTCAACTCATTTACCGTATTTTCTAAGGTATTATTAACTATTCGTATCCATTTATCATTGACTAATCGATTTGGTTTACAGTCAAAGTAAACAGAACTGAAAGTCTCATACAGATAAAATAAAATATCTAAAGTAAATCCCAGGTATCAGCTGTAAGTTTTAAAATATTGCCTGCCGAAAATAACAATCCTTTTGAGTCACTTGAAGCATTGCTGCAAACAAATTCTGATTAAACTAGCATTTGCTTTACTATAGAGGAAATATAAGAAGACATGTTTGATACCACAGTATGTTTCCCTTTGAGCACGCGTTATTGTTTAATACTTTGTCCTGCACAGATCTTCAATTATAATAAAAATATATAAATTTGTGTATTGCTTATATAACCATAAAAATGAAATGGATTTATATATATATATATATATATATATATATATATATATATAAACGAATGACATCTACTCTCAAGTAATATCTAGCAGATTTCTTTTCATATAATAACATATAAATTAATTGAAATGCTTAAAATTAACTACAAAAGAGTATTTATATAGATTTGAAGGACTTAAAATAATTACGTTAGTTATACACTTGTTAGTTCTTATAGAGGATCAGTGTATCATTTATAAATTAATGAATTAATTATCTTTTTTGGTCGATATTTTCAGTTAACACTCGTTAAGTATGCGTACGCCTTAGTATACGTAATCATAATTATAATTATAATTACGTATATTAAGGCGTACGCATACTTAAATATATTAAATTATATTATAATACGTTTGCCTTAAAACAAAATTTTATTATTTACATATCTTTCCAATTTATAATTTCAGTTGTTTATTTAGTTTATTTATTTTGTAATAAGAGTTTTTTTAACACTTTTAAAACGTTGATCCTTATAATCATTGATTGATGTTTATTTGATGGGCTGATTGAATTAATCAACACTACATTTACATTCAAAGAACAAGTTTTTGGTTAACATCGTCTTCTACTGACAATCAAGAGGACTGTGTATATGACTTCACTTGTTCTTTGTCAGTGACTCATCATTAAATAAAACAATGGATTAATCTTATATAATAATTGATCTAATATGATTATTTTATTAAAAAAAAATTGTTTGCATAGAAGTCTATGAGTGGTAACCTCAGGCAACACACCGGATCCACAATTTTATTCATTGATTTTAACGGTGTATATAAAGTTTATTTCATAATAAATCTATTCAACTAAATGTCATAATTTAGTTATTCAATTTAAGTTAGCCACTCTAAGCTACATGGGGAAATAGTATGATTTAATATTACATATAATGTTGACACTTAGCTGTAAATACTACTAATATAACAAACTGCAAACATTTCTGTTTTCTACTAGATATGACAAACTTACTAAGACAAAATTACCTCACATAGTAAGTAAATATAGATTCTGCCAATCTCTGTTTGCCCGCAATTTTTTATTTTCGGAGGCTTGAGGCCACATACATAATTCACATTTTCCAGTAGGAACGTAAAGCACTTTTTGGAAGTAAAGCGGGGGCACAAACATAATTATGAAACCGAGAATTTTATGATATAAATATCAAACATTATTATATAAAACCAAAATTTACCTGACGTTAAAAATAACCATTTACATACTTAATGTAACCTACTGTAGACAGACGACGTTGTTGCTATATTTTTTTGTTACGTCAATATACAGTTGATAAACTGAACTAGGTATACAGTACATCTTATTAAATATTAAACTATTGGTTGGAATACAATATTTCTGAAAATCTTTTGTTTATTTAGGAAAGTATTTATCCAAGGCCTTTTGGTTATTACATGAAAAACTCTTAACAACAATATGTTATGATATGTCTAGAAGTTACAATGCACATAGCATTTATTGTTTCTACTTGGGAAGCCAGAAAAAAAAATACGCAGGCTTTGATAAGAGATTAATTTTGTACTGTTGTAATTATACGGTAATTGTGATAAAATGTATTTGTGTGTTTATTTGTCATATCGTTTTATTTATTTTAGAGATAGAGTTTGTTTGAAGATTGATAATTATTGCTCGAAAAACTGCACTTTTAAGGTGTACTTACACTTATTTTAATTGTAAAGATTTTGTAAGTGTCGTAAAGGGTACCTACTAGTATATTTTAGAAACAAAATTGTAAATAACGATAATGAGTGATATGATTAATTGTTATTGATTTAAACTTGTTTACATCGTTTTAAAAGTTTGTAACGGCTATTATCGATCACCTGTAGCGCTCCACTGTTATATAAAATAAATCAGTTCATGCTTTAGTGTTTCACATGAAAGTTCCCAAAAATTTAAATTCAACTACTATATTTTATTTTGGTTCATAAAAAGAAGTAGCATTCCTAAAAAACTATGTTAATATTTAAAGAAAAGGTCATATACCTTCATGATCTACCTCTTCCTAGCTATTTTCCTATTCAATCATGTAAAAATAGAATGGTTCTATTAACGCCTCGTATTATTGATACATATATTCATTAATTGTCACTTTTTATCTTAATCAATTTCATAAACAGAAATAAAATATTTAGGCAATACAAGAGAACAATTAAGAATAATGATATTGAATGTGGATTTTTTTACTTATTTATTTCAAAATAATACAAACACGTTACAAAATAAAAACTCCGCCAAACTACTGAGTAGTTTGTAAGCAGGCCACAGGTAAACAAGTAGGTTGGAATATAATTTATTGTTATTTTAATTTTAATAATTACATATTATTTCATATAATTATTTTTCTAACCGTAGAAAATATGTATGGTATTTTTTTTCAGACTTTTCTTTGGCTTGTTCAATTCTATATAGAATAAAAAAAAAAATAGTATCTTAGTAATATTGTAGATATTGGTTCTTGAACTTTTGTTGTTTAATATATTCCACTATTTCTTTTTTTTACCACAATAGTTGCAGGGGGTCTACGTGTACATGTATTCTAATATGTACTTAACCTCTTTGGTCAGTTCTTCAAATGTACTCCTATACAAGTATGTATGCACTACAATAACATATAAGAATATCTTATATAAAGTATAAATCCAATATAAGTACTAAATGGCTAGTATCAAAAATATATTTTAACTATTATAATCTCCCTATTGTTCAAAAACAAAGATTCACAAAAGTGAACTGGGTACGATGTTAGGAAAATTATAACAAAATTTGTTTTTAGTAAAAGCTTGTTGGTAAAAGTAATTCGTACATTTTTTTTCAATTCAGGTATTTAAAACTGTTCAAAGTCTATATCAAATGTAATTAATATATTTTATTATTTTCAATTAAATAATAATTTATCTCACAGATAAATAGTTTTATTTTTTTTTTGTTTTAATACACTAAAAATGAGCCTATACCACAACATCTAAGCAGCATAATCTAAGTTACTGTTAATGTTCTCTATTTCAGTAAACAAAAAGATTGCTTCCTAATATCAGGTAAGACAACCATAACTTTTATAATATAAGTAAAAAACTGCTCTTAAGAAAATTGTGAAAAGTTATAAAACTCAAAAGTTTTAAAACCAAGCAAGATTTTATCGAGGCTTCTTTATAAAAGTGTTTATATCTTTTCTAACTACTGAAAAGAAACAATAAATAATATTATCTTGTAGTTTTACTTTCATCTTATAAAACCTGTTCTGTTTTTTTTTCTCTCTCTAGTCTTAATATGTGTTATCATATTTTGCTATAGTTATATTTTTCTACATTTCTCGGAATGTACACAGCTATACTAATATAATGATAAATCCGAAGAGCTTGTTTTGTTTGAATGCATCAATATCTAAAACTTTCAGTAGAATTTAGAAAAACTTCAATTTTTTTAGGTGGGCTATGTATTATCGTATTACTATCTTATCTTACAGCAGGCATTATACATAAATTAAAAAAAAACAATAAATTGAAGTGATTTGTGACTTGATTAACCGAAACTTGCATGGTTTTTTTTATAGTTAAAGACTTATATATATTAGTTTTTAAGAAAAAGACCTGACTTGGAATAAATTACGATTCAGTTCGAAATAGTGTAGTGAAAGTCTTAAATAGAAAACCCCTGTCATCAAAGATCTCGTAAGCATGTTGATTAAACAGAACCCTTCTTCATCAATCCAAGTTTTGCTTGCTGGAATGTAGATATATAATCAATCCAATAGATATCAATCTAATAATAATATAGATATCCAATATATCTATTGGACAGCGATACGGTAGCTTAGTTGGTAGAGCGACGGGACGGTTTCCCAGTAGTCGCGGGTTCGAATCCCTGCCCGTATCGGTTTTTTACATTCTATATTTATATAAATTTAGATAAGCTTAACATGGCTATACATGTTTAAAGATATTTTCAAAAATTGATTTCGGTAGTGGCATCTTTTCAATGTTTATCTATACTGCAAAGTTAGAAGCATTGGTTAGGATTTTCGAAAGAAACCTAATAAATGTCACCACCGTCCCGATAAAGACGATCACATATAGAATGCTTAATTCACCGAGGCGGACAGCGATACGGTAGCTCAGTTGGTAGAGCGACGGGACGGCTTCCCAGTAGTCGCGGGTTCGAATCCCTGCCCGTATCGGTTTTTTACATTCTATATTTATATAAAAATAAAATACTTATAAACGTTAAATAATGGAAGTGCCAACTTTATATTTCTTGGATTTTTTTTTTTATTAAGAACAGATGTATTGTTCGGTTTATTATAATGTTTACAATAACTCCATTATCATTATTTAATAACAAATCAATACTGTATCTCTGTCTATCTGTACTGTATCAATAATAATCTCTTTAAAATAAAGCATTTCTTTAGAGAACTTGTTATTATTATTTTAAATTATCAAGGAATATATCTTACAAAGAATAAAAAAAATATATCTACATTCCAGCAAGCAAAACTTGGATTGATGAAGAAGGGTTCTGTTTAATCAACATGCTTACGAGATCTTTGATGACAGGGGTTTTCTATTTAAGACTTTCACTACACTATTTCGAACTGAATCGTAATTTATTCCAAGTCAGGTCTTTTTCTTAAAAACTAATATATATAAGTCTTTAACTATAAAAAAAACCATGCAAGTTTCGGTTAATCAAGTCACAAATCACTTCAATTTATTGTTTTTTTTTAATTTATGTATAATGCCTGCTGTAAGATAAGATAGTAATACGATAATACATAGCCCACCTAAAAAAATTGAAGTTTTTCTAAATTCTACTGAAAGTTTTAGATATTGATGCATTCAAACAAAACAAGCTCTTCGGATTTATCATTATATTAGTATAGCTGTGTACATTCCGAGAAATGTAGAAAAATATAACTATAGCAAAATATGATAACACATATTAAGACTAGAGAGAGAAAAAAAAACAGAACAGGTTTTATAAGATGAAAGTAAAACTACAAGATAATATTATTTATTGTTTCTTTTCAGTAGTTAGAAAAGATATAAACACTTTTATAAAGAAGCCTCGATAAAATCTTGCTTGGTTTTAAAACTTTTGAGTTTTATAACTTTTCACAATTTTCTTAAGAGCAGTTTTTTACTTATATTATAAAAGTTATGGTTGTCTTACCTGATATTAGGAAGCAATCTTTTTGTTTACTGAAATAGAGAACATTAACAGTAACTTAGATTATGCTGCTTAGATGTTGTGGTATAGGCTCATTTTTAGTGTATTAAAACAAAAAAAAAATAAAACTATTTATCTGTGAGATAAATTATTATTTAATTGAAAATAATAAAATATATTAATTACATTTGATATAGACTTTGAACAGTTTTAAATACCTGAATTGAAAAAAAATGTACGAATTACTTTTACCAACAAGCTTTTACTAAAAACAAATTTTGTTATAATTTTCCTAACATCGTACCCAGTTCACTTTTGTGAATCTTTGTTTTTGAACAATAGGGAGATTATAATAGTTAAAATATATTTTTGATACTAGCCATTTAGTACTTATATTGGATTTATACTTTATATAAGATATTCTTATATGTTATTGTAGTGCATACATACTTGTATAGGAGTACATTTGAAGAACTGACCAAAGAGGTTAAGTACATATTAGAATACATGTACACGTAGACTCCCTGCAACTATTGTGGTAAAAAAAAGAAATAGTGGAATATATTAAACAACAAAAGTTCAAGAACCAATATCTACAATATTACTAAGATACTATTTTTTTTTTTTTATTCTATATAGAATTGAACAAGCCAAAGAAAAGTCTGAAAAAAAATACCATACATATTTTCTACGGTTAGAAAAATAATTATATGAAATAATATGTAATTATTAAAATTAAAATAACAATAAATTATATTCCAACCTACTTGTTTACCTGTGGCCTGCTTACAAACTACTCAGTAGTTTGGCGGAGTTTTTATTTTGTAACGTGTTTGTATTATTTTGAAATAAATAAGTAAAAAAATCCACATTCAATATCATTATTCTTAATTGTTCTCTTGTATTGCCTAAATATTTTATTTCTGTTTATGAAATTGATTAAGATAAAAAGTGACAATTAATGAATATATGTATCAATAATACGAGGCGTTAATAGAACCATTCTATTTTTACATGATTGAATAGGAAAATAGCTAGGAAGAGGTAGATCATGAAGGTATATGACCTTTTCTTTAAATATTAACATAGTTTTTTAGGAATGCTACTTCTTTTTATGAACCAAAATAAAATATAGTAGTTGAATTTAAATTTTTGGGAACTTTCATGTGAAACACTAAAGCATGAACTGATTTATTTTATATAACAGTGGAGCGCTACAGGTGATCGATAATAGCCGTTACAAACTTTTAAAACGATGTAAACAAGTTTAAATCAATAACAATTAATCATATCACTCACTATTTTAAAGATATTCCGACAAAGTTTGCAAACATTTGCCATCTCAAAGGCTAGCAACGGTTTTGTGATTCATCGGATATTGCGAAAGATTATGGAGGGTGGTGCTCATTTACCACAATGTGTGCCGGATGCTCGTTTTCTCTTCATATAATCAGAAAAAAAAACTTGTTCTAATACATGTAAGAATACTATAAAATCGGGTCGCGGGCAAGGTTACCACCCATTGGGCAAAGCCGTGCCGTAAAGCGACTTAGTTGTGTTCTGGCATGTTGCTCGATGAAGCCATATATGGGAAAATGTGTCTGAACAGCAGCGGTGCGTTGGCGAACCGGTTCGACGTCGAGTTGGTGTTTTTTCTGTCGGGTGACTAGTTAAGAAGGGTAGCGGGATCCGAAGCGACGGCTTTTCGCTGGTAGTTGGGGGCCTATCTAGTGGGTCAGCCACCCACGAAAGGCTACCCGGCCAGCTGTGTTAAATCCCAGGGTTTGGGCGTCCCCAGTCTCAAGATGAGCCTCCTATGAGTATGACATCACCAATTTTGACGTCGGGTTCGATACGTACGATACGCCTCGTTCAAGTGCTATTTCCCATCCTATTCACTTTTACATATATTTTTTGATGAGATAGTACAACAAAAAGAACAGGTACATAAAGCGGTTGCACTCCTCCTCACTCAAAGTGCACCTTGCTTATATCACAGGCTTGCACTTTAATCTCTTACCTGTCCACCAACACCTTGAGACAGAGCAGCCGCACTTGCTCTTTTTGAGCGCTACGCACTTAGATTTTACCGGTTACTCGTTAGAGCACAACTTTCGCTCACGGGCCGGAGTCTCTGTGTACGCGCGGAACGACCTACGGCGGTGACGTATCCAGCATCTCCGTCACCTGGAAGACCCCACTTTTTCTTTCCTATGGGTTTTAGTGGACACAGGAAACGAAAAAATCCTGCATTCCTGTGTCTACCGTTCGCACAGTGATGACCAGGAGATAACTCGATTATTTGAGTATCTCAGTGAGGCTTTTGATATGACTCTATATCATTACTCGTCATTGCAGCTAGTCTTTCTGGGGGACTTTAAAGACCTGGTATCAGTACTGGCTGTTAACGTACCAGAAGACCGACCATGCTGGAAGAGAAGCGCGGAATTTGTGTTGTTCTTGGACCTCTTTCAGCTGGTGAGGCTGGAATTGCCTGGACCTTCTGCTGACAACTGATTCGGACAGGTATCGTGTAGAGGTTACCTCCCTTGCCCTGCTCTGCTGAAGCTGAAGAAGAAAGCAAGTGTATTGCCTTCTTTGTTTGCTGAAAATTCGCATCTAGATACTGGCAATCCTTCTCCAGCACATATCGTCACTGCAGACATTCCATGCCTGATATCCGCATCATGAACCAAGAGGTAAGGAGAACATTGTGTCGTTTAGATGTAGCCAGTAGGACTACTGACTGGTTTAACCCGTGCCCAAAAAAGGCAGCCGTGCCGATTCTGCCAACTATAGGCCTATAGATAACAATCTTCTCAGTGACCGACAGTACGGGTTTCTCCGAAATAGGTCCGTTGAGGACCTTCTAGCGTACGCTACAAACATTTTAGACGAGGCCATCGAGAAGAACAGAGAAGCGGACGCCGTCACTTGTAACGTTGTACTTTTATACCGTTTAGAATAATATATATATTTTAGTAATTTACATTTTCATATAGGTTCATTAATGATCGAATACGCTGTACGCACATACACCGCTCGTCGACTCATCAGACGACGCGTACGGCATAGCTCTGTGGAGTCGACACGACAGTGGAGCATTCACAAGACATAATTACCATTTTTATATGTCGAGTGTCTTCACATGTTCCCCTGTGTTCTATTCTCATTATTTTTAATTTTAAAACTAAGTATCTTAAATATAATTAAATATTTTTAGTTTATATATATATATATTAAGTTTACCCCCAAGTGGGTAAGTATTGAACACGCGTTATTTTTCTTAAATAATATATTAAATATTTGATTGCTTTTAAAAAGCTTCGCTTTTGCTTGTAGTTGTTTTAATTAGAATTATACAGGGTTATTTTTAATTAGTTGAGCACCTTTTGCAGGCAGCCTCTCTACATCAATCCCAACAACTTTTGTTCTACGACTTTTAAAAAATCTTGATAAATAACTCAGAATAAACAAAACAAAAACATTTTTGCTCCCTCGATTATTTATTACTCTGTATTTTGTAAGCAGTCTAAAGTATAGGTCGCGGCAGTCTAGCGCTGCACGAAATTTGTTACGTACCACGCACCTAATACTATTATAACTTTTTTTTTGTTTTATTTCGAATAATATTGTAATAATATTGTGTCTAAGATAGTTTTATTATTTTCAATTAAACAATTTTATACCCGAATGTACCAATACCTACTATAACTTCCCGCGTTTTTTTCTTAGCCGGTCAAATTGAAATTAAATTTACTAGGAAATTAATAACATCTTACAATTTATTCAGATTGTTACATTGCACCTCAATTTATGAATTTAAAGAAGTTTAAAGTTTGCCAAGACCAAAGAACGTCGCGATACCTACCTACTACCAAATTACCTCTTAAATTAAAATCTCGCGGATGCTGTTGGACATCACGCACATACCTTCAAAGTAGTCCCCTTCGCATCCAACACAAAGACCACACTTAAAAATCAACTGTTCACCAACCACCACCGGAATATTCAATAGCAGGCTTTGCGCACATTGTCAAAAATAATAATGTCAAATAACAAATTACAATAATTTTGGAGAATTAGTATTACCATTAATTAAAAAACATCACTGTAAAATATTAAATAACAATATTTAAAATAGCTCCATCTTAGGAATCTCGAACAAAAACTTCATTCAAAGTTTTAACACCATGGACTGAGCATGGTGTTATAATAATAGTTGACTTAGAAAAAATAAGTTCAAATATTAAACTTATAATTTAAATAAATTCCTATTATTCCTCCTGGTGTTTCTTAATATTTAATTTTGTCGGATATCTGAATGAAGTTTATGTTTGGGCTCACAAGATGGAGCCATTTTAAATACTGTTACTATTTTACGGTGATGTTTTTAATTAATGGTAACACCAACAGTTGGTGTCAGTACCAAGTGTCCAAACTCCAAAGTTATAGTAATTTGTAATTTGATATTATTATCTTTGTTATTTGATAATTGATATTTCATTTGTCTCGTGAGATTTATGGTAATGAAAGTGTGTAGTATTACTGATATTTTATATTAACTATCTGGATTGTTTCTGTATACCGACGCTTCTATTTGTGATTGACTGCAATTTCTAGGAACTTGGTAAAGAAATTCGTAAGTAACTTATTGTTTTATTGTCATGATATAAATATTAACAAACGAGATAAAATGATATGTATAAAGTAAGTTAAAGAGAAGTTATTGTTTTGTAAAAATAATATTTATTTGGTTTCTTATCGAATTCTCAAAGAAAATACCTACGCTATATTAATTACTATTCAAAATAATTTTGGGATCAAACTAGTTGCATACATTTTAAAGTATTCTTAAATTACTACAGTGATAGTATAGTTATGTTTTTAGTGAATATAAATAAATATAAATGTAATCAAGTATTACAAATTTTCTAAACATAGAAAAGCAGTTCTTATTACTAGGTGGGAAACTTATTAATAATAACGTAAATATTTGCAGGATCAGAAAAAGTTACAGTGCCCTTATTTCATAAACCAAATAAAAATATTGAGACATTCAACTTGTGGACAACGTCTATTGGAGATTTTGTTTTTTCATTAGATTCTTAAACAGTTAGACAATATTTCAATTAATTTATTCCTTTTTAATAGGTGTAAATATTGTAATTAGATAATAAATGCTTATTTCGTAAAAGTGATATTATACAAAAATATGTGTTTCGAATATTGTAGAAAATATTTTAATAAATAAAAGTGGAAAACGATGCTATTTTTTATTACACCTTAGAAAATGATCAAGTTCTAACGTGCATAGCCGCCGCTGCGTCACCCCGCCACCCCGCGCCCCGATGCACGTGGCCTTGGCATATATTTTGACAAGTTGCGTGGCCTCTCTTTGCTCAAGTTTAATGCACGTTTAGAGGCAATAAATAAATTTTGTATGGGAAAAACTAAATTTTTAAAACTAATAATTTTAAAAAGTCGTAGAACAAATGTTGTTAGGATTGATGTAGAGGGGCTGCCTGTAAAAGATGCTCAACTAATTACAAATAACCCTGTATAGTAGTCAAATAATTATAAAATATATATTATTTTATTGTTAGTAGTATTTATAGTATATCTTTGTATCTTTTGCTGCTGCATTAAGCCTGTTTAATATAATTTATTTTTTTTACTTACATAATGTTTGTAACTCCGTTCCGATTGTGAATACCACACTACTGCTTACGGTTTCTCCTTAGCTAGACACACGTGGGATCACAATCGGCGCAGGCACATTTATAAAATTATAACTTCGATGCTATTCACAGGGTACCACGTTTTATTATAAAAAAACGACATCAACACTGGCTGCACCTGCATACCCTCAATTTTAAAGGCGGCACGAGTTCCATCGTGCCTACATCTCCACGCCCGAACATCATCCGTGGCAGCAGGGGAGTACCGGAGTAGTGAAGCCAGACGGGCCTGACCAACCCACGATTTAAAATTTTTATATATACTTATTTTCGTAAATAAATTAGTTGAATACAGGAACGGTAATTTTATTTTTATTTAAATCTAATAACATTACCGTACACCGTATCACACTCTGGACGTCTCGAAGACTCTTGACAAGGTCTCGCATGCGAGCCGTTTAAACAAGCTTTTAGCTTCTTGTCGTTGTCGACGAGTGTTTCTCGGAACCCTTGACAATAGATGGGTGAGTGCCTTAGGGTTCCGTTCTTTCTGCAACTCTTTTTCTGCTGCACATTATTAATCTATGTGGGTGTCTTCAAGAGAAGAGTGAATAGGTTGTTAGGTTAATGCGTCTTACCACCTAAGACTACATTCCACTCACCATCAAATGGAATGTAGTCAAGTCAAGCATTAAGCATAAGCATTAAATAAAAAAAAATATCACACGTACATTTTCATACGAATTTTGTCTTCGAGTAAAAAATCACGGTTAGCGTTTGTTCGATAATGTAGAAATCTAATACGTCACTAGTCTAATACACGACTTTAGCCACATATAATTCTTCTTTAATGACTCAAGTATATATATAGTCAAAAGAAAAACGTTTCTTAATTAAATAATATTAATTTCATTAGTTAAACAAACACAATAAGTAAACAAAATCATCAAGAAAAATTTTATAAAAGATATTTTTCATATTGAATCTTGCTCTTTCATTTTGTTTACTTCAAAAAATCTATTTGAAAATGTTATTTTATTATTTTCTTTATAATAATTCAGTTGTTATAATTATAACAGAATAGTTTATTTAAAGCTTCACTGTTTTTTTCATTTCAATTTATTGAATTCTATTGCAATTGTTAATTAACATTTTAATTGTAGCATTTCATTGAATGGAGAAAGCGCGATTACAAAAAGGTCATTCATTTTAGAGATACTTTGAATATTCTGCATAGAATATTATTAATTGATGATTGATTTTTATATCTACATTATTTAATTTATTAAATTCTCATAAGCTCCAGGCAGAAGTGAAAAATGAAAGAGATTAAGACGAATAAAAAGTGTGGGTAGGGAATTACGCTTTCTGCCTATTGAGCACATTGCCGAAATGAATGATGTGATTTAAATAATGAATACTATATCAGAACAATTGTACGAAAGTCAAAAGTGACGCAAATAAAACTAGTGAATTGAAAAACACGTATCTATGTGAGCAATTGGCACGATATTTAATATATTTCTAAACAAGGCGAAGTAAAAATCCCTATTATATTTCATTCTTATTTTGGGCCTCCACAAGAACGTGTTGAAATAGTATTGTATTATGCAAAAGTAAGTTATTCTGGTAACAAGTAATAACAATATTGTCAAGTTTCATTAAAATTCGTTTAGTAGTTTTAACGTGATTGAGTAAAAAAAAAAAAACGCTTTTCTATTGTGGTTTCACGTAAGAAGTTAATTGATGTATTGTATGTATGTATGTAAATTAAGTTATTTTTTATTTTTTATACTATCAATTAACTCTTGCATGAGACCCCACATCTCAATTAGGGCTTCCTAACTACTCTGCCTTTAAGCTACCACTTCTCTTCTTTTATTAGGATAAGGCGGCTGCGAACAAAGGGTTCAGCGAGGAGGTGGGAATTGTAGGTTCTGTTTGATGAAACATAATATTTCAAAACTTGTATTATATTAAAATAGAAAATATATATAAATATATATATTTATTACAAATTGCTTTTGAAATAAATACTAATTTCAAATCAAAACGCTAACAATAGGAAAAGCTGACACTCTTGTTGTTGTTCGGAGTTCATAAAATTTTACTTCTAGTAGATGTTAGGTTAGGTTAGGATAGATGGTGTACCAATAGGTGGTGGCGTTACGGGGAGTGCGAAAGTGATCCCGTGGCGTCCCACTCAGGCAATGACGTTGGCCATAATCATCCTGGCCGACGGGAACGTTGACGGGACGGGCGTAACGCATTTTTTCTAACGGAAAAAAAAAATGGTGTACCGTCATACTCCATCGCTTTTTGTCGCATTACACTAGCTGCTTTTATGGCGGTGTAGTTTTTATGAGATCACACCTAGAAAACAGAATAGGCGAATAACTTAGTATATATATTTCGGAGATAGAGGCATATTAGTGGCTTGCTCGTTTTTGATAGAGTCTTATGGTACAGGATCCGAGGCGTAGGTCTCAGGCAATTAAACCACAGAGACACAATATGACAATCTTGTATTAAATGTACGTTATCAATTATCACAAATAACTTAGTAGGTATACAATTATCAGAGATCAATCCCGTTTGGGGGTCTGAACTGTAAGGCTCTCACTAATCAATTCCTCCTCGACTCAATGCTCTCGAATATTTAAAATGTCAGTGCCCCTCCAAACGATTCCGATCACGTGACTCGTTACGTCACGATGTTCACACCCCACTGTTACAATGATATCAATTGAGTTACTAATTATCGTGATCTACGACATATATTTAACTTACCTTGTGACATTGTATGTTTTTGTGTACCCTTTGAGAGAGTTCAGCTCGTTGGTGAGCCGCTCCCACAGCAACTTAACTGTTCCCTGCTTGTGGCAGTTCTGGAGCAGCTCTACGCTAATTCTCGACTTTTATGAAGAAAATCGAGTAAATATACATGATGCTCTGTCGTTGGATTAACTTTAAAATATTATTTTATGCGTAACAAATCACGCTATTATATAAAATTGTCCCCATTTTTTCATTTTTCGTTTTATGTAAAAAAAAAACTAAATTAATACTTATTCGTTTCCACCGTATGGTGTTGCGGTCGAAGTTCGGATCTACGTACATTCAGCATAGACCTGCGAGTTGATTTAGGCATCGTTTAGACATGTCTGTCTTGTCATCATATATTTTGTAAAAATTCTGAAACATAAACTTTTAACATACTTCAAATATGAGATTAAATTTATTGCAAATATTTTTTTACTAACTATTTAATAGACCCAAAGTATGCTGAAGGAGGATAACGCTTTCTGTTTCCCAGATTCGATACGTTCCGAACCTTTGTGTTTCCATCTATAGACGGAGTCCCGAGCAAAACCTAGTTAATTGCTTTAAAAATAGTTAGTTCTCGAAAGATACCAATTTACACATACTACTAAAAAAATTAAGAGGAAGCTAACTTAAGGCAACTACATTTAAAATATTCCTTCCGTTCTGTTTCATCTCTTGAGACCAGAGTTACTAAGTAAAAAGTCTCTACAATTGATAAGGATTTGAGAGGTTGTGTCAAACGTTACACATATTTTTAAATTTAATCTCTATCCAAATATTTATTAATTTAGATGTATTTACACTAAATATATATAAATCAATAGATTCTTTATTCCATGAAGATGTTTTGCATTTAGTTAGATGTGTCAAGATAAAACAAAATATAGCAAAAATAATAATAATAATAATTTAACAATTTTGACTTGTAAAATTTTGCAATTTTTTATTTCATTATAGTCCATTATTATGTCTTTAATATAAAACTTTAGAACTAATTATAAGTTCGTTTATTTAATGGGCCACGTTAAAACTTTTTAGAGGGTTCGACTGTTGGCCTGTTCAACTTCTCGAGCAAGAAGTCCCCAGAGCTCCCAATATGATCTCCATATATTCAGTAAATTACCTCCAATCATAGCAGTCATTCAATAGCATTACAACTCAATACTCTCTAATTATATATGGGCGCAGCGGAGGGTTAAAAATAAAATAAGATTTACCCAAAATTAATTTATTTTATAATTAAATTACATTCTATATGATTTTAATACTGCAACGATGCTAGGGCGCAATCCGAATAAATTAAATGATTATAAAATTCGTTCCCATACTTTGGCAGCGTCAGCAATACATGTCGGTAACATTTCATGAACTTGATTCTTATGAGTTCTAAATTGTTACAAGCCGGAGCGCTAGTATGTAACACATTAATACACTTAAAAACAATATTAGCTTAAAACTATTATTGCTAAATAAGTTTTTCGGCCTATAAGATGTCGCAAAGGAGATAAATTTTAAGTACTTCAAGATAATTAATTTATTCTCTACTCGTTTCTAGTAACTTCAACAAAAGATACCACTCTGTGTTCTGTATGGCTCATGAATTTTTAGAACTCGAGACATTTTTTACTCTAATGAATGCTATATCAAAATTATTTATTTTACAATGTATGAAGAGAATTTTTTTTTTATTTTTTTTTCCTTATGAATTTTTATGATCATAATATGATAATAGTTTTTAAAAACAAAAAAAAATATATATTCACTTAATTGTATGTCGTTAATGTAATTGATTAATATTAATATAGGAGGATTTTATGAAATAATGTGATTTTACAAGCGATATATATTCTGTTCTGCTATTCACTATAAGTGTTTGGTAAATAATGAAAAAAACCATTAAAAAAAAAAAAACATATTCCGCATTTACTGACAGCGTAGTGAGGATTATATTAAAAAATTGTTTACAAAAGCAGGTTCTCATTTAACACATTATGTATCCGTATATTTAGCCGCTTGAAATGAAGCTAAAGATAAAGTCTTTTATATTTTTCTTTGAATAGGGCTCGATAGATAAAAAATATTTACTACATTTTATTTTCATACGCAACAAAAGCTTTTATATTCTACAGTATTCAGTAAATCTGGTCTCAAGAGATGAAACAGAAACGGGAGGAATATTTGAAATGTAGTTTGCTTAAATTAGCATCCTTTTCATAATTTTTTAATATCAAATCAAATCAAAAAACTTTATTGGGACAACATATAAAACAAAAAAGAAAAAAAATCAGTTACAAAATTAAAAAAGAGGACATAACTCTTAACGTAAAACATTTAAATGAAAAATGATCATAATAAAAAAAAACAATGAAATATAATAGTAAACTAAAGATATGTCGTCCATATTGGTTGACCACTCAGCAAATGTTGAATACAATGTTTTCAACGCTGGTATTCTGTGGCTGCTATTTTTGAAGTTACGTCACGAGTTGAAATCGATATAAAAGAAAAATAAAAAACTGTTAATATATGAAAAACATTGTTATTGTATACATATAATATTTTGGAACTTACGGCAGCCGTTCGAGAAAAATAAAATAGAAATTTGTTTAAGAAACTGTACAGATATTTATTTAAAAGTTTAATCATGTTGTCTCACAATGCAAGGTAAATGAAATTATATGTGGAATATAATATATATATATTAGTTATATTAATAACTATGTAGTTAGCTTTTGAAAAAGAAAGATAATCATTGCCTAAACTGTAAATCTAATAAAAACCTTTTGTATTTCAGTCTAAAACCATTTATTGTTTTTACATCACGTTAGGGGGTTGGGAGGTTGTTCCAGTACTTCGTTGCGACATATTTGAATCTGCCTCTAAAGGCGGCCGAAAGGAACCTAGGCATATTAAGCATGTTTGACATAGCTCTTGTCTGATGAGTAAAACGTGCTTCACCAACCCATTTTAATTTATGATATAGATATGGGGGCATGTTATATTTAATAGTACCGAATAACAAGGTAGCGAAGTGTAGTTGTCTACGATAGTCCATCTTCAAAATCCGTGCGGTATTTAAAACCGGTGTAATATGGGTTATAATATTTGGTTATATAATTACGGGTTAGATTTAAAATGTAAATATATAATTTAATTCAATATATGCGAGTTACTACTAAAAAAATTAAGAGGAAGCTAACTTAAGGCAACTACATTTAAAATATTCCTTCCGTTCTGTTTCATCTCTTGAGACCAGAGTTACTAAGTAAAAAGTCTCTACAATTGATAAGGATTTGAGAGGTTGTGTCGAACGTTACACATATTTTTAAATTTAATCTCTATCCAAATATTTATTAATTTAGATGTATTTACACTAAATATATATAAATCAATAGATTCTTTATTCCATGAAGATGTTTTGCATTTAGTTAGATGTGTCAAGATAAAACAAAATATAGCAAAAATAATAATAATAATAATTTAACAATTTTGACTTGTAAAATTTTGCAATGGTTTATTTCATTATAGTCCATTATTATGTCTTTAATATAAAACTTTAGAACTAATTATAAGTTCGTTTATTTAATGGGCCACGTTAAAACTTTTTAGAGGGTTCGACTGTTGGCCTGTTCAACTTCTCGAGCAAGAAGTCCCCAGAGCTCCCAATATGATCTCCATATATTCAGTAAATTACCTCCAATCATAGCAGTCATTCAATAGCATTACAACTCATTACTCTCTAATTATATATGGGCGCAGCGGAGGGTTAAAAATAAAATAAGATTTACCCAAAATTAATTTATTTTATAATTAAATTACATTCTATATGATTTTAATACTGCAACGATGCTAGGGCGCAATCCGAATAAATTAAATGATTATAAAATTCGTTCCCATACTTTGGCAGCGTCAGCAATACATGTCGGTAACATTTCATGAACTTGATTCTTATGAGTTCTAAATTGTTACAAGCCGGAGCGCTAGTATGTAACACATTAATACACTTAAAAACAATATTAGCTTAAAACTATTATTGCTAAATAAGTTTTTCGGCCTATAAGATGTCGCAAAGGAGATAAATTTTAAGTACTTCAAGATAATTAATTTATTCTCTACTCGTTTCTAGTAACTTCAACAAAAGATACCACTCTGTGTTCTGTATGGCTCATGAATTTTTAGAACTCGAGACATTTTTTACTCTAATGAATGCTATATCAAAATTATTTATTTTACAATGTATGAAGAGAATTTTTTTTTTATTTTTTTTTCCTTATGAATTTTTATGATCATAATATGATAATAGTTTTTAAAAACAAAAAAAAATATATATTCACTTAATTGTATGTCGTTAATGTAATTGATTAATATTAATATAGGAGGATTTTATGAAATAATGTGATTTTACAAGCGATATATATTCTGTTCTGCTATTCACTATAAGTGTTTGGTAAATAATGAAAAAAACCATTAAAAAAAAAAAACATATTCCGCATTTACTGACAGCGTAGTGAGGATTATATTAAAAAATTGTTTAGAAAAGCAGGTTCTCATTTAACACATTATGTATCCGTATATTTAGCCGCTTGAAATGAAGCTAAAGATAAAGTCTTTTATATTTTTCTTTGAATAGGGCTCGATAGATAAAAAATATTTACTACATTTTATTTTCATACGCAACAAAAGCTTTTATATTCTACAGTATTCAGTAAATCTGGTCTCAAGAGATGAAACAGAAACGGGAGGAATATTTGAAATGTAGTTTGCTTAAATTAGCATCCTTTTCATAATTTTTTAATATCAAATCAAATCAAAAAACTTTATTGGGACAACATATAAAACAAAAAAGAAAAAAAATCAGTTACAAAATTAAAAAAGAGGACATAACTCTTAACGTAAAACATTTAAATGAAAAATGATCATAATAAAAAAAAACAATGAAATATAATAGTAAACTAAAGATATGTCGTCCATATTGGTTGACCACTCAGCAAATGTTGAATACAATGTTTTCAACGCTGGTATTCTGTGGCTGCTATTTTTGAAGTTACGTCACGAGTTGAAATCGATATAAAAGAAAAATAAAAAACTGTTAATATATGAAAAACATTGTTATTGTATACATATAATATTTTGGAACTTACGGCAGCCGTTCGAGAAAAATAAAATAGAAATTTGTTTAAGAAACTGTACAGATATTTATTTAAAAGTTTAATCATGTTGTCTCACAATGCAAGGTAAATGAAATTATATGTGGAATATAATATATATATATTAGTTATATTAATAACTATGTAGTTAGCTTTTGAAAAAGAAAGATAATCATTGCCTAAACTGTAAATCTAATAAAAACCTTTTGTATTTCAGTCTAAAACCATTTATTGTTTTTACATCACGTTAGGGGGTTGGGAGGTTGTTCCAGTACTTCGTTGCGACATATTTGAATCTGCCTCTAAAGGCGGCCGAAAGGAACCTAGGCATATTAAGCATGTTTGACATAGCTCTTGTCTGATGAGTAAAACGTGCTTCACCAACCCATTTTAATTTATGATATAGATATGGGGGCATGTTATATTTAATAGTACCGAATAACAAGGTAGCGAAGTGTAGTTGTCTACGATAGTCCATCTTCAAAATCCGTGCGGTATTTAAAACCGGTGTAATATGGGTTATAATATTTGGTTATATAATTACGGGTTAGATTTAAAATGTAAATATATAATTTAATTCAATATATGCGAGTTAAATCCATAAAAATAGTTTTATTTCAATGTGTAGTACTCGTGACAACCTTAGAAAACACGATGTAATATGTGATGTTAAAGCAATACCTCGTACATGCATTTTGAACACATTGTATGATTCTTTTAGTACGTGATAATGGTCTGGGGCCCCACACAGCGCCAGCATAATTTAAATTGACTCTCACTCTAGTAATTAAATATTTTCTAATGCGGTATAATAACTTTAGGCGGTAAAAACACGATCGGATGGTATGTTTCACATGGTTTTCAAATTTTAAACCTTCATCTACTAAAACACCAAGATTTCTAACCTCAGAAACACGTTCTATGTGAATGTTTTGCATAACAATGGGAGGAGATAAATTTGAGATTTAACGTATCTGCGTTGGAGTTCCTAGTATCATGAATTTTGTTTTATTCGGATTGGGCATTAAATTATTAGAATCGGACCATAAAGCAATACTACTAAGAACATTGTTAAGTTTTTTATAACGACATTTACATTCTCTGGCTTAAAAGATATATATAATTGTATATCATCAGCGTAAATATGGTATTTGCAATGTCTTATATTATTAACAATATCTGCGCAAAAAAGTGTTAACAGTACGGGACCTAAAACGGGACCCCTGGTGCACACCTCTGGGAACACTTTTACGTACCGAAAAATTCTTAGAGCTGTCCTCGTGGATAGACTACAGTATAGGCTATATATATATATAATAGACTATAGTAAATAGACCACAAATTGTTGAGGTCAGGTCCAGGTCTATTTAAAAGGTAGCTTTTAAACCATTTAAAAGCTTCTTCACTAAAACCATAATAGGAAAACTTGGCCAAGAGTAAGATTAAACTAATGGTATCGAAAGCACGAGAGAAGTACGAAACACAAGAACTGTACCCCAAACATCATCCTGTGCACTTAGGATATCGTCCACTACGTTAGCAGCCGCCGTAGAAGTGCCTCTTCCTTTTCTGAAGCCGGACTGTAAATCTGGCAATTTATTGTTGGTTTCTAATTATAGAGTAAATTAACGACAAACTATTTTCTCTAAAATTTTTGAAAGACATGGCAGAATACTTATGGGGCGGAGATCATTTAAGTTACTAGAGATTTCATTTTTTGCTAGAGGTATAAAAACGGCCTGTTTCCATAGGTCAGCAAAAGTGTTGGGCTGAATAGATTTATTAATGATGTGTACAACGTATTTGATATGAAAGGAAAAGATATGTTTAACATTTCTAACAAGATACCATTAACACCTATAGTATTTGATTTCAGATTTTTTTCAGAAGTTTAATTATTGTGATATCATCTTCAGTATTGAGGTAAAAGTGGAGCGAGTCATTGAATCTATTTGTCGTGAAAAACTCACATATGTGTCCGATACTTTTAATTTTCCCGGTATTTGAAGAAAATGATTATTTGATATATTTGGGTCATTAAGGTCTTTAGAAAGGAAACCATTGTGACTTTTTTTATATTCTATATTGCGCTTAAGATGGTTTCACATGTACTACGAATTTTTGGCATTATTGTTAATAAAATGAGTAAAATAAGCGGTTTTCTCACTATTTAATGCCGATTCCACTAAACCCTTCAATTCTTTGTAATAGGACATGTGAGATCCTTTAGACGTATGCCGTGTCCTAATATGCGCTCAGTCTCACTTTCTCATCATTTGAATAATATTATGTGTGATCCATGGATATTGTTGGGCCCTAAAATAACGACTTGTTAAGAAGGCTAATATGTAAGATCCCCAATATCAATATTCTTAATTGGTCTAAAGTATTAAATGTGAGGTTTCGGCTTTTCTTTTATTAAGTCAAGGTTAAAGGATAACATGGCGTGACTACCGAGGTCTCCAATGTAATCCACCCAGACATTACTAACGTTACCATCAACACATATGAGATCAATTAATATTTCACTGTAGGAGGTGAAGTTTATTGGTTTGTCAATTATTTGGTTTAGGTTTGTATAAGTAAAAAAATCACATAGCATTTGAGTGTGTACATTGCTAAAATCAAGAAGGTTTATGTTGAATTCGCCCATCAATACGATATTGTCATAGTACGAAAAGAAAGCGAACGTGTCTGTTAAGGCATCTATAAACACTATAGGACTTAACCAAGGGGGTCTATAAGCAGTACCAATAATAAGTTTCTTTCCTCCAGCTTACGCATTCTGTTTCTGGGTGTGAAATAGATCGGAAGGTAATGTTGCTTTTTACATAAAAGCCTACTCCATCACCACGTGTACGCACCTCTAAGTGCCTTGATTTGTGACATAAGCGATAGCCAGGCATCGCCGGAGCGCGTCCCTCTTCACCATCTCTCAGCCAGGTTTCATTTTAGGCAATGATATCAACATTATATCGGTTAGTGGCAACTACAAATTCTCATGCAGCGTTCGTAATGAACACATGTTTAAAAAAAATCTATTGTCGTGATCCTAACATTTTAATAAGTAATTGTTTGATAGCATAAAATATTGGTTAAAAAAATAATTATATTTTATATTATTATAATTAAAAACAATAATACAAATAGTGAATAAGTGATGTAAGAAATGTATAAGTAATAAGTAATAAGTATCTTTATTGCCCATTTATAAAAACATAGAACATTGTTATTAATGAATCCTCTGACATCCGAACTAGTTTAAGCTGTGTCTCGGATGGCAGTTTCTTCTCCTTAAAATAAGTATCCCAAATGGTAACAAATGATAGGAACTAAACTAAATTTTATGTAAATATATATAAATAGAAACATCCATACAACTCCATAGCGTATTTCAGCGCTCTGTGTGTGTGTGTGTGTGTATGTGTGTGTGTGTGTATATATATGTATGTGTGTGTGTGTGTGTATGTGTGTGTGTGTGTGTATGTATGTATGTGTATGTGTCTGTTTGTCGTTGTGCTCATGTGTGAGTGATGTATTATTATTTCTGTAGCGTAAGTAGATTCTCAACATCGTCATAATCAAACTTTGTTAACCACGTAAATATTATTTTTTTAAAAACATTATTTGAAACCTTTTTTATTTGTTTGTTCTTGCAATCAGAGGACATTTTATTATATAAATAAGGGGCAATATATAAGGTATGCTTACGTGCGGTAGCACTGGTACATCGAGGAACTGGACAGCGGTCAAGTCATTTTCGAGAGACTGGAAGGTAGGGAACTACTTTTCTATGATAATTTCTCAATGCCTGGTAAAAGAAAAATTTTCGAACAGATAAAACCTTTGTTTCATCATACAATGCTTGACTAGGGTGTCGAAAAGGTAAAGATATTGCAACTTTAAGTACCGCGCGTTGTGCTCGTTCTACGGTAAGTATGTGACTACTAGCCGCGCCACCCCATGCACAGATACAGTATTGGATAAGACATTCACAAAGGGTTTTATATGTACTAACTATCAGTGATTTATCAGCAACTACACGTAGGCTTCTAAAAAGTAATATGTGGAATTGGTTTATTTTGAGATTTATCTATTTTTAATAAAATACATTACATGTTGCACGAAACTCCGTGTATAGATGGAAACACAAACGTATGGAACGACGAATCAGGGAGACAAAAAGCAATACCCTACTTCAGCATACTTTGGGTGTACTAAAAAGTAGGTAAAAAATTGTATTTTCTCTCTTTTACTCTTTTTTGATTCAGTACCTCATTTAAGGTATGTCTTGTGTATCTCTAAGCCCCTAGACCTAAGTCTTATTTGATAATCCGAGAAAGTCCCGGTGGAATTCTTATTTCTCTGAAAAAAAAAAACTAATTCTTTTTGGGATTTCAACGAATTGTGGCCTTGAATGTATTAACGGCCTGCTTTGTTCGAATAGACGGCGGTCGGCTGGATCAACAGACATGGTTTCAGTGTATCTTTGGATGGTACGACACACAAACATTCAGCTAATCCCTAGCTTTTTCAATGTATCAAAAATGCCGGCTGGCTTTTTACCTACATTGTACAATACAATTACTGCAATCCTATTCTATGCAAACAGCCAGTAACAGAATTTATGGCTAGACTACTTATAATATTTTACCGTCCATTTCCACTCAATTGTATGATTTCTTAATTGTTTTTGAGTTTCGCCTTTTATATGCGCCAACGCCTCTGGGAAGCAAGGAATGCATCATTGAAAAAAGTAATTAATCCGTTCAACACGAAAAATCAACAATGAATATTATATAAAATTATAAACAATAAATTTTAACATTCTTTGAGCAAAAATTAATTCCAGAGTCTTTCAAGGACACAAGAAAAATTGTGGTGACCGCGAGTTATTGTGTCCTTATTTTCCTTTATTTTGACATTAACTTTCCTGAACAATTTTTTTTTCTTAACGCAGCCACAACCATATTTCAAAAGTTTTCTTTCAGGAGGCATATTTTAGTATTACAATATAACTAAAGGGTTACTTGTAAAAGTAACAAGTAGTGGACTACTACTTAAATATTTTAAAAAATTTATAATTAATTCTGACAAATAAAAAAACTTATAAAAATATATATGTATTTTAATAAATAAACAGACACTTCTTATTATTATCACGGGTATCATATATATCTCCAACGATCCAGGTCTTATAATAGGCGGTCAGTGTTTTAGTACGGTTACGGAAGCAGTTCCGTTTAAATTTTGATGTAAAAAAATAGATTGCCAAGGCGGTACTCCATCGTTGAATTTTATAGTCGATAGCTTTTTAAATGAGCTCAAAAAGGTAGACAACCAACCAATAAATTATATCAAAAAAGCTTGGATATATAATATTTTTTTACCATCACGTCTAAATCGGACTTTCCTCATGCATGATATTAATAAAACCCTTTTATCAGAGTTAGATGCAAGCGTCACAAAGACATTGAAGTTACGGCTCGGGTTAGCGCACTTAGCGGACTCTTCAACCTTATTTACAGCCTGAAATAATTTGGGGTTAAAATTAAAGAAACCACCGGAGCTCTATAAACATCTAAAAGTTACCAAAAGACATATCATTGCAAAATCTAAAGATGATACTGTAACTGCTCTCCTAAAAGTAACGCCTTCAATTCCACAATCAAATTATTATAGGTGCTCAATCAAATAAAGTAAGGCTGGAATCAAGTAGGAAAGTTTAAGATATAGACATAACAAAATCTTTTATTCGACAAGACGGAAACGATAACTACCGACTCCACCCGATAAGCCTAGAAATACAAAAATGTGACTATAGGAGGTTTTTGTATTCCACTAGCTTTGAAATGGCGCCACCTTGCTTTATGATTGGTCCCCAGCATTATTAAAATTATATCTTAATGCATTGTATATGACTCTCTTTGTTCAAAGTAATTTAGTAAGATGGGGGAAAGCCACCGAAAAGTCTTGCAACATCTGTGGGGACGCAATAGGAACCGCGAAACACCTATTAGTAGGGTGTAGGGTACTTCTAGATAAAGGTCAATATTCGCGTCGCCACGATAAGGTATTATACATTTTACGGGACGCTGTTAGTCTTTCAGTAGCAAGAGCGCGAAAGGGTACAACAACCACCAAACGATCTGTGAAGTTTGTTAAAGAAGACTGCTCCAAAAAATCAAAACCAAAGCCTAATTCTATTTTAGATGCGGCTCCTGATTGGACTATCATGATGGACACATAAAGGGGCTCCTTCAATTAACCCCTGGGTCGCAAGTCCCAGGTATTGTTTGCACTCCTCTCCATACAACGCGATGGGCCCGGCACTCGCACGGTGAACCCATGGAATGTTAAGAAGCTTTCTCTCTATTTTCTAGTATTTTGCTTCACGGTATTTTTTTTACATTCAATATTTATTTTATAATAAAAGCGCTATACGGCCCGTTAAAGTTAAAGTTAATAATAATTAACTTTAAATTAAATATTCCCAGAGAGATGTTTTAAAGAAATTGGTTTTCTTACGGTCGCTTCTCAAAACATTTTAAATAATATATTATGTAAACGCTAACTAAAATACTTATATAAAAATAGTGACAGACATACGATAAATACAAGAAATAAAAATAAACTTGTAACTCCTAAATTTCGTCTTCAAAAAGTAATCAAATCCTTCATGGACTTGAGAGTTTTAACACTAAAATTAAAAATATTTTATTAAATAAATCTTATTATAACATTCAAGAGTGTTTGATTGATCGAAATATGTGGAACATAGGTTATTGATTCATTTGCAGGTATGATGATATAGGGAGGCGAACGCTGGGAACCTCCTCGTGGTGCTCCCTGGGCAACAACGGTTACTGAGAACCTTCGGGTTCTCCCGTTGGCTAATACCCAGCGCGGTGGGGGTCGGTCATGGGGGTTTGTGCCCGGTCCATGGCTGGCCAGGGCGGGTAACCTTTCGGGGTGGCCTGCCCGCGGGGGGGGCTCGGGCCTCTTTCCATCGTTGGATCGCGTTGGAAAGTTGGTCTGGGCGTTGAGGGTGGGAGGGCGCAGGCTCTCTTTGCCGGGGTCGGCTGCGGAATTGCTCCTGGTACTTCTCTGATAGCAGAGTGGACTGTGAAGTGGTTCCGTGGCTGTGTGGGGGGGGGGGGGGGTCCGCGGCGGTCGCTTCCTTGCTGAGGGAGAGGCTGTCTGTGGCGGTTAGGGTCTGGACCTCTTTCCACCAAGCACTTTAGAGAGGGTGCTCTGCGGGGAGACGGTCCGAGACGTTGCCTGGATTAATCGTTGCCGGGTGTGACGCCACGGTTGCGCTTGGTGATGGTTAGTCTGGGCATGGTGGGTTTCCGACTTATGCCTTTTTCTTGCTGGTTTCTGCTGATCACCGTGGCCGGCGGTAAAGGCCTGTCTGGTTCGACGTTGGGGCCCCTACGTGAGCGGACTCACGTTCGACTTCAGTGTGTTGCAATGAGGCTGTCTGCGCATCACTGGGTCTTATGGGAGTGTGCTCTTCCAGGGGGTCTGACCGGTGGTCTCCTCTCCGGGAGATAACCGGCGGCGGAGCTGGTCACGGTCAATGGTCGAGTCGGTCTGTCCAACCGGTTCGATTCTGAGACTGAGTCCAGCTAGAAGGGGGTCTCGGCCCCCTTCAGAGGCAGCAGCCTTGAGTGGGGGGAAGGGGATCCCTCCACAATCTATCAAGCCTGCGAAAAAGGGATGGGTGCACCTCGTTGCGGGGTGCCCTCTCCGTGGATCACATGTGGGCATCGCGGTGAGTGCGAAAGCGATCCCGTGGTGTCCCATTATGACGGCGGCGGCAACCGTCAGATTTAGTGAGTAGGAGTCTCACATAACCACCTCCATCATCCCCTTGGTGGAGGTGTGTATCCATGAGGATTCCTGACGTTAAAAAAAAAAAGGTATGATGATATAATGTATAAGTCAAATTGTCAAGCATTGTTAAATTTCGTTTAAAAAGAGCAACTGTTGAGTTTTTGGCCCATTTTTTTAAATATGGCTTTAGTTTTTTTTTTAATTATTAACGTTAAAGAATGTTATCCTTGGAACACAGTTCTCCATATTATCATTATTATCAGATCACATTACCTATCTAAAAATATGTTTAAGTTATAAATGAATAGAATATTTTTATATTAGAAGACTTGATATTCGGTAGAGTTAAGGCGAAAGCCAATAATATTAAAAAACTAATGATGCCTTGGATCACTAGCACTCGTATAATATACTGTTAAGGTAATTTGATAAGTGAGAACCATTAGTTACCTGATTTTATTAACTCATTAGACTTAATATAAGTTCTAATCTTTTCCTATCAACTTTCCCAAATAATATCTTATATAACAATAATATATGTTGATAATAGTGTACTAACATACTTTTTAATATTAATATATACATATAGTGTATGTAAGAGTAGTACAAATTTCTATAAAAATAATAAAATGTTAGTATTGAATTTGGTACAACAGTATTTCGATCTATTTAACTATAAATGTAATTTAACTAAAAAAACTAAACTCAGCACTATGCCAGGTGCTGGAATATATATAATATTTAAACTTAAAAACTTTGCATGATTCTTATCCATCAACATAATGTCCCCATATCCATGACAAACGATCGTCGGTTCTATCATCAATGCTACTTTCCTACTACCTATTACACAATTTTGACTTCTTATCTATTCTCGTCACGCACGCACATCCATCTTAACATTCGATTTTCAGCTACATGTGCATGTTTTTCATTTATTACTTTCGTAGTAAATGTACCAATATGATCTATGGTTATCTAACTATCTATGATTTTAATACGCAGAATTCTACCGTTACATGTAATCCACGCTGTGTTGATATTGTTCAGTGTTTGACAGTTCTATCTATTTTTAACCTCCGACCCCATAAAGAGAGGTAATAAATGAAGGAGTAAGGCAGAATTCAAAATGCAACTAAATTAATAAGGCAAGTAACGAAATACTACTATCAAATTGTATAGTCTAAGATCTTGTTCAATAACTCCGAAAATTCTGTAAAACAGACACCATCGTCAACGTTCGCACGGTCCCCCATGCAACTATTATACACTTTTATTTCTTATAAAATTTTTAAGTAATAAAAATGTATTTTTAAATGCTTTCAACTATATAAACTTCACAGACATAATTCCAAGTTGATTTAATTATTTATAATAAATACGAACATAGTTTCACAAGTTCAATCATTCTTAAGTTTACTAAACAATATATGGTTTATATTTGTTTTATGTAAAGTAGTTTTTTTTTAATAAAAACTGGAAAACGCCGTTTATAAATTTAAAAAATGTGGAAATTGGTTTTTTAAGAAATTTAAAGTTTTATTTATAAATCAAAATATTTTTTGCTTTTACGCTTGGTTTTACCTATATGAAAATGATATTCCTGTGTTTAGTAAAATCAAATATTGCGTTTTTATTTTTTATAATATATTACATTAGTCACAAATACATATTTTAAATGCATTATCAGAAAGTCTGATATCATTAAGTATTCAAAGACGTATTTTAGATACTCGTCCTTAAATTTATTATTTGAAATTATTATTTTATAATTTTATATTTAATATGTTAATATTTTTTCTGACATAAAATATATTCAATTAGCTATCACTAGTTTCACTTTGTTGAACAATCGTATATTATGAATTAAAAAATTAAACTAGCTTTTAACTCCACTTAAATTATAAACTATCTATAAACATTAAAAAATATACAAATACCTTTAAAAATACATACCCTTTAGCTGTAAATAACCACCAACACGCCATATTTCATAGAATTGGATTCATCAGTTTTGATATTTTATAATTAGGGCCTTGATTGGTTACTGTGTCTTTGTTTTTAGAAACTACTGTATTTTTATTTATTAATTATATTATTAATTAGAGCATTATCCATTTTCACTAAAAGTAGCCTAAATGTTTTTGGTAAATGAATGGTTAATTTTACATTTTCATAAGTATTATTTAAATTTAAAATACAGTATAAGTAAAGTGATTTTGATTGTGTGTCATATCTTATTTTATCGTAATTTCAAAATACGCATTTAAATGTAAGTTTTTGAAATATTTAATGTTTGATTTTATAATTAGTGAGATCCTTGCAATTTTACAGTACCTCGTCTTGCAAACCATAGATTAAAAAAATGCTCATTACTTTGCATACTGCAAATTAATTATCAATTTTTCGAAAATAGTATTAAATGAAATGTATATTATATATGATATAGTCGAGAGGTTTTTTATAAAAAGCCCTTGACAAAAGTTGACTTATGCCTAAAAGTCAAACTCCATTATAGAACAGCTTTATAATAACGACCATTGTCTTAACTGAATTGAGGTAAAGTTATAAGCCTCAGTCTTAAAAATAATATTTTGATCAAAAGAATTACTTTTGAAAATTCAATTTCTTAAAATATTGATAACATTTGTTGTTGACAGTATTGTGATCTTAGACATGATTATATATTTTTAAAAAGATTTTCATAAAAAATATACATTAGGATACTGTTATTAAATATTTATAATTTAATGTGAGTATGAATCTACTGACCACAATAAAACGACATATAGTTACTGTAGACTCAAAAAGACATAAAATAAGATTTGATAGACTCGTCTAAAACCGGTTGGTCAATAAAAAAAATATTTTAATTACTATATTAAGAAACGAATACTTTTTCTAAACACATTTAACCCAATATGGTTCCACTACGAATAATATACGTAGTACGAATAATAATAATATGTATTCATATATTGTTTTTTACTTTTGAATATTACTGTTGCGAATCAATCTGTGTAAGCGTTTTTAACAAAGCCGTACAATTCAACATTTTCTTTATTTAAATAGAATATGCAAACTCGTTTTATTATGTCATGTGACCCTTCGTTTCTTTGGACCTTTTTCCCTCTCTATCGTATCAACCCATCTCTAAAAAGGAACCTTGTTCACGAAAAAACGACACATTTATATCAGGAAAAATAATTTATTTGTAACATCATTTCACTCATAAATTTGAAAACTGTTGTCTTACAATTTTTTTTTCTTTGTCTTAAAACCTTTTTTGTTAAATATTAATAAATATGAATCAATTGAATTACAATAATTTGTCTTACGTTTAACGAAGAACATCAATAATATCGACATTGATAATGAAGTTTTTCTTCATACCCATAGCAAGGGTTTTTTTTATATTGCATTCTCATGAAAATTGTTTTAAAACTTCGGAATATGACAAAAATCTTGTACAATTATTTTCCTACAATCATCGGGTACTGTTTTTTTGTATAGTTGAAAATACGTGCATTTTGTTTCATTTTCATGAAAAATATATTATTTTAAGTATGTCATGTTTTTAACCTTGTGGGAAGGAAATTAGATTAATGTTTTTATCATTTGATAGTGCAAAATCAACATAGGTATTTAGAATAATTTGAAATATTTGGCATTTCCAGCGCGGATAAGTTATTAGAGAACAAATACAATTAAGGTTTTAGAGAGTAGCTTAACAAGTCACTTCAATCAAGGAAGATTTCGTATAAATATAAATTATTTTGATATACATTTGAACCGACTGACTAGTATATATAATATGTATTAAAGTATGAAAAAATGTTACCACAGAGTTCTTAAAGTAAGTAAAAGAGCATTTTTTAAAATAAGCGGACAGAATAAAATTACAATCGTTACGTCATTAGCCTGCAAAGATAATACATGTTTGACACGGACATTATTATTTTGTTTTAAATACCTAACCAATATATAAATATCTTTTATTTTTAACATGTAACAGTAATACCTTGTAATTTTTATACCTTAAATGTATGGTCATATTTTGTTTCGTACATGAAGATTATTTGTTGTTTAGTGAAGTCTTTGAACAGGATTAAAGCCAGCTTTGACATAGATACTATTAATTAATTTAATCATGTAAATGTAGGGAAACAAGAAAAATCCCGGAGGATTTTTTTGATGTTTTTTTTTCGTGAAAATTACGCAATTTTTAGCATGACAATGAAAAATATATTAAGGTATTCTTTTATTATGTTACTGTCATATAAATTTAGTCTTTATTACTTTAAGATTAAATTTATTTTTAAACATAATAAAATTTTATGATTATTATGAGAATTACACATTAAAGCACTTGGCTTGATTTATTACTTTTTTCTGGTTATCTCTATCCGTTCATCAAATATGTTATATTAGTATCGTTTGCTAGCAGCGCGGCTCCGCCTGAGGACAACAATAAATGCTAATATCAGGGCCACATGTCGTGTGCAAGTTGATTATTACTGTGATTAAAATACTAGTTTAATATTATTATGAACATTTATTTAAAAATAAGACAACACGGCCGACTGATAAGCCGTGCTTTTTTCTCAGGCATGAGTAGAAAATGTAGTTAAAAAATTAAATTAAAGTCCCTATATAAAAAAAAGAATTAATCAGGGATTATATAAGACTTCTAATAGTCAAATAATTATTACAATAAGTTAAATAGTTTCAAAGTTTCGATTACCCACAATTAAATAAACATGTTTCTTTAATTTACATATTCTTAACTTTTTTTGAGTGTCATGATTTAAATTTATTTTTATTATACAAGTGGATGAAAGACTTTCTTGATTAAAAAATGTAATAAGAAAGGTGTCGAGTAAACCTATAGGGAGACCCTAGTGTTAGAGCTCTCTTACCGCAAAGAATCGCGAACGACAGTCGTTCTATTAAAGCATATTAAAGCATTTTATATTACTGTTCACAAATACACTAAACTGCTTAAAATTTAAACTCTTAACTATCACTGTTACACAACTTAGTCTCTTAATAACACACTCAGCGGTTTATTACAACTACACTTTTATCACAATAGTACCACCACATAACTTGTATTCCCAATTTCACAATGCCTTCTCTTAACCGAGCTGCGATTTTTATACTTCTTATTCCTAGTCAAATCAGTATCCAATATTACATTTATTTTATCAATTAAACTTCTATACAGAGATTCAATTATTGTAGTCAAATCAACAACTTATATCTTTATTTTTAGTCAAAACCAAACTACCATATGTATAAAAACTAACATTAGTCATAAATTTTTGCTTAAAATATACGTAATACACATATAATTGCTATTACAGAGTTTGTAATTGTATCACGTTCAACTATCGTCAGAAAACCGACTTTATAGACAACCAATTTTTGAAGACATGTAGTAAATTTACCATTGAATAAATTATGTTACTGACAACATACTGAAAAAAACCATCCGAGGCATTTTACGGTACGTTTTTAGACAGGTTTTAAGGTGTTATAAGCCCTTCGTAGTAAAGGAAAAAGAAAAGAACTGAAAGTAAAACACAGACAAAATAGGAGGATTTCTAAAGTAAATCCCAAGGTATCAGCTATAAGCTTTAAAATATCGCCTGCTGACAATAACAATCCTTTTGAGCCACTTCGAAGCGTTGCTGCAAACAAATCCTGATTAAACTAGAATTTGCTTTACTACAAAAGAAATATGAGGAGACATGTTTGATACTAAGGTTTATTTCCATTTCAGGGCGAGTTATTGATTTAAAATTTTATTCTGTACAGATCTACATTACTAATATGTTACAATAAATTTGTAACATTCTTCCGAAAAAAAAAAAAATTATATATATTAGTTTAAGAAATCGGATAAAGGAAAAAATATATATATTAATTTATTTATACAATACATAATATAAGAGTTAATTTGTGATAGCTACAGTTGTAGATTGATACAGTTGCAAATTGTTATTTCTATAAACTAGCCACTGCAACGTGCTTTATAAAAAAAATATATCGAGAACCACTATCTGAAGTTATTATAGCCGAAGTTTTTATGTCAATTTAGTGTACATGTATATTAGTTAGGTTATACTGTTGACGTGTTTTATCACATAAGATCGTGGTTGCATTGTTTCATGGGTCATGGAGAAGAAACTTTAGGAAATTTTATGAATATTCTTTTACATCACTCGTTGAGTTTTAGGGTTTCGTTTGTTGTCGTTGTCCGTCTGTTTGTCTCCAGGCTGTATCTTATGAACCGTGGTAGCTACCAGTTGAAATTTTTATAAATCCTATATTTCTGTTGACACTATAACAATGAAAACTAAAACAGAATAAAATTAATGTTTGAGGTGTTACCCATATAAATATTAATTAATAATGGCAACAAGTAGACGCTTTAAATATTCACTGAATATTTATTTTTATTTTCTCTTAAGACAACTCCCGCTTTAGATATTATAATATCCAGTGTCTTTACAAATAATAAATAACGAATATAAAGTACACCCAGTCCCGGAACAACAATCTGTCCTTCACACAAAGAATTATCCATTGGAATCAAATCCACTAACTTTGGTTTAGCATTCAGGGCTACTAACCACCATACCAAGTGGTTATCAAATTTATTTAAATTTTATATTCACCTTCAAAACAAATAAAGTGTGGCTACTGAAACATTTGTGATATTTTTTTGATTTGTTGCAGAAATTACTACCATTAATATTGTTTTTAGTATCATAAATGTTTTTACTATAAATGATAGACCTACTTAAGATTGGTATAATAATCCCTCAGAAAATATTATTGTTTAAATCATTTTTACATTGGAAACGAACTACCCTCTTTTCTTTACTTCCGCAACGAACTGAATAACATTTGAAATTAGAGTCAACTTGTGAAACCATTCTTGTTATTTTCATTCCCCACGAATTTCTTTCTTGAATAACCAACCGAAGTAGCTATAATAATATTTAATAAAGTAAAATCATCTAACAAAATAAAATAGCCAATATTGAGAAGTTTATTTTTTTCATTCCATTCTATAACTACTCGTAAAGGCTATAAGAGTAAAATAAATACTCAGAACTAATAAGAAATGATAAAGAATTCTATATAGTGTCACGTAAAAAATTATTCCGTTCTTTTCTGAAATCATTTAATTTTGTAGCCACATATTTTCCTAATGTCTCTTGTTTTCAAATCTGAAGACATTAGATTAATTAAATCCCTATTTACGGCTTATTAAGAAAACATAACTACTCTGTGACAATCATATAATCTTTTTGAATCTGAGGTAAGGAAGGTAAGAAATAAGTTCCTTTAAACTTTATAAATTATTGTATTGGGGATTACCCCCATTCCGCTTCAGCTGTATTAACAGCTGAATATTATTTAAGAGTGCTGTCATTCGTTTCAGGAATATAGATGTTATATTAAATAATTTAACCATATGAAATCAATTACCCTTGTTTGTTCTCACAGACGATCAGTGTTTCGTTTTAAAATTAATGAATTAATTATATTTTTTGGTCGACATTTTCAGTTTACCCCAATTTAATATGAGATTTTATGTACCTTGCAACATAGTCCACTTATTTACATATTCTTCGAATTTAAAGTTTGATGTGGTGACTTTTCAAGTTTTTTTTTATCGGAAACACTACCGAATTTCATTACAAAATTAGCCTAAGGAGTATTTTTATGTAATTAGTGTTTTTAACTCCCGATTAAAAAAGGGGTGTTATAAGTTTGACCTGTCGATCTGTGTATCTGTGTATCTGCATATCTGTGTGTCCAGCTGTGGCAATCTAGAAGCCAAACGCGTGGACAGATTTGAATGCGGTTTTTTTTAATCAAAAGCTGTGTTTGTCGAGATGGTTTTTAGTTATTATTGGTCGAAATGACGTTTTATTGGTTCTTAAATAATAATTAGCTGTTCCCAGCAGCTTCGCCTTCGCTAAATAGAAAAAAAGCCTTGTTATGTAGACCAGAAGGTTTTTACACTTATTTACTCAGGTAAAGTACTTTATTAAGGATAGTTGTTGCCTGTGACTGCGTCCACGTAGACTGTAAAAAATGTATTTATATGGCTTATGACTTACATAACAGCTAGTGATAATATAAATCCATTCATCAGAGTGTTATTAGTGATTGTAAAACATTTTAATTTTAAATATTTATATGTATTTATTAATATTCGTATATGAAAGTCTTGAATCATGTTACTTAATACATTTATAATTTATTACATTGTCGAAATTTTTATGCAGATAATTATTTTTTCTCGTATTAATTAATATAACCTACGTTTATCAAAGGGATAATGTAGGATTCTAAAGGTAAAATATTTTATTAAATCAGTTCAGTAGTTTCGGAGCCCATTCAATTCAAACAAACAAACAATCAAATTTTTCCTCTCTATAATATTAGTGATGATGATGATGATGATGATTATAAAATATGCTCCTCTGCCTATGCTCGTCAGGGATAGTGTAGGATTCTAATGCAAAGAGATGTTTTTAAATCTGTCCAGTAGTTTCAGACCCTATTGAATTCAAACAAACAAACAAATCTTTCTTCTTTATAATATTAGGATAGATTAATAGAAATACTTAAACAACTGCAAATTTGTGTGTCTGTAGGTTCATTTAGTACAATTAAGAAACCTGTGACATAACTTTAAAAAGCAGAAAAAACAATTTAAAATAAAAAAAAACCCCGATACAAACAGACCTCTAAAAAGAATTTAAAAAAATATTACTATTATTATTATATTCTTTATTGCACTTTAAAAACTAAATAAATACAAAACCCAGTTCAAGAGTGATAAAACATTAAGGTAAAATATGAATAAATAAACAAATAAGGCTAAAAAAAAAAATTTAAACTAATACACAAAATTTTGTAAATAAAATACCCAAACATAGTGGGAGTGGGAAGATGATGGAAACGAGACTGAAGTTAAGTGAAAGAATTTTGGTAATAGAGTATGTTATAGAGAAAAACAGGGATGTGCATATCACGGCGAAGGTGGATAGGGAGCCACTTAAGTTGAGTACGAAATACTTGAATTACGAAATACTTAAATATTTAAAATAGATGAGTTTGACTGTATTTTGTTGTAGTGTTGGTCTATGATCGTAATTGTTTACTGATGTTGGTTTATTTTTTTTATTTGCTTGTGCTTGTTTCGATGAGTTGTGTTGGCTGGATCTGGGCCCTTGAGATGAATTTGAAAGGCACCTTTTGTTGCTTCGTGAGGCATCGTTTTTTCCTTCTTCATTCATTATCATTAGTTTGTCATATTTTATTATTGCCTTGTTTCTTTTTTCTATATTGATTTGATCCTTTAGTTGCCTCCTCTTTTCCAAAACATAATGCGGATCATCTTTAATATAGTAATCGGTGTTTTCCAGTAATTTAATTTTTTTGGATAATTTCAAGTTTTTTCCCATGCGTCATAAATGTCCCAACAATTAATAATAATAATAATAATAATCTTTATTGGAAACATCATAAGTCATACAGAAAACAGATGACCCCGACTCTTGCACTAGCAGTGCTGTGTTGCAGAAGCCACAAGAACAATTGGTCGGAACTTAAATGATTTTTTCCCAATTTTTCTTATTTCTTGAATTTCGCTGTTGCATAACTTGATATTTATTTATTTATCTATTTATTCTTTATTGTTCCAACAAAAACTGTTACAATTGGCGGACTTAATGCTAAGTAGCATTCTCTAACAGTCAACCTTGAGGATGTTCAGAGACGGTACAATAAAATAAAAAAATAATAATAATAATCAGAAAATAATATGGAATTGAAGAAATGGACATACACATATACACCTACACACATATACACCTACACACATATACACATATGAATGCGCGTGCACACATACATACACACATATAGATATATACATATACATACATATATGCAAATACATATGAAAATAAATACAGATACAATAGACAATAACTTTAAAAATACACATATTCGTATTAAAATCTAATATAAAAGTTCTTAGAAAAATGACTATAAACTCTTTTTTTAAATATGGGCTTTGTGCGTGATTTATTAACGTCATTGGGAAGAGAATTCCAAAGACGAATACACTGGATCGTGAAAGAATGGTATATAGAACCAGAGCGGATATTGAAATATTCTGCTATAAAATTCTACATATCTGTTTCCAAATTTGAATATGAGTAGTAACCGTGGTGATCTTGGATGGCAAAAAATACTATGTTTCTTTTTCTTGTTAGTTTGTCTAAATAGTTTAACCTCTGTTCTTGTTTGATAATTCTTCTTCTAGTTTTTCATATTTTCCTTCCAGGTTTTTAAAATTGTCTTCTAAGATGGTATTTATGTTATCGGTGACCGTTATTGCGAAGTCAAAAGAATTTAGGCATTACTCTTGTTCGTGAGCATTTGCGCAACAGCTAAGGCATCCTGCAGTTGCTAAGACTAATGTGCCAAAAATAACGCGAATTTTTAGGAAACCCTGTTAGGGAGCCGTCTGCTAAGATACTGAATGTCATAAAAAGGTTGCAAGACTGTCCTGCCAAAAAAGACTGAAAAAGTAATAACACAAGACGGAACTGTAACAAATACATCTGCACTGAGATTGCAATATTGTACTGTAGAGACTGCGCAGATGTAATTTAATTAATTAATTTAATTTAATTTATTTATTTAATTGGAAAACCAACAGCACAAAATAATATAATAGTTACATAGATAGAAGAAGAAGGCCAATAAAAGGTTTTCACGTGTAGAAACATAACAAAAATAAGTAATAAGAGCAAACACAAAAGAAACATAATACATATTGGAATTAAATACATAAAGACAACAAATAATCTACATTAAAACTTATAAAAAAAAATGTTAAGAAAAAAAAACAATTACCTAAAATAATCAGCTAATTAAAAACATATTATTACCAAGCTTTTCAATATATATATATATATATATATATATATATATATATACATATACACACACATATATATATATATATATATATATATATATACACATATACACACACATATATATATATATATATATATATATATGTACACATATATACATACACACATAGACACACACATATGTACATTATACAGAAAAAAATGCATCACCTAAGCTGCCGCCTTACCGAATGAACACTTGAGCAAAAAAGATCTAGTTCCAGTTCATTCGCCGCTTCATTAATTTTTTACCGGCTCGCAAAATAAAAGAATTCTGACGGTAATTTGTTCTTACCAGTGGAATGTGTAAAATTGGGGTTGATCTAAGAGTTCGTGAAGGAACATTAATATAAACTTTTTCAAAAAGTTCAAGACTGTTTATGACACCTTTAGCTATTTTTAGTAAAAACGTTAAGTCACTTATTTGGCGCCTTTTGCTAAGCGGGAGCAAATGAAACTGTTTACAGAGATCTAGATAATTGTTGGAGTCGTATGGAATTTTCAAGTGATAACAAAGATATTTTATAAATTTAATTTGAATGCGTTCAATTCTACTTTCATACGTCTCATATTGCAGATTCCACAATTCTGAGGCGTATTCTAGTGTACTGCGCACGAACATACAGTATAACATTTTTAAAGGTTTAGCCCTTTTAATATTAACCGAGCTTCTCATTACAAAGCCTAGTATTTTGGAAGCCTTGCCGATAATAGAATTTACATGGGAATCAAATATCAGTTTTGTGTCATTCAGAACTCCTAAATCTTTGATCTCCTCACATTTTTGGAGGTTCTGATGTCTTAAGATGTAATTTGATGATAACACATTTTTTTTTGTAGCAAAACTAACAACAGCAACAACATTTGGAGGGATTGAGATCAAGTTTATGATGAGCACAATATGCGTCAAGTCTAAAAAGATCAGATTGAAGATGAATGTCATCTAATGGTGAGGTAATCATTTTGTATATTTTCATATCGTCAGCAAAGCACACTAGGTTACTGTTATGAAAACAACTAGCTATATCATTGTTAAATATCAAGAAAAGTAAAGGCCCCAGCAATGAACCTTGGGGTACCCCACTCGAGATGGAAACCCAACTAGAAATGTAATTATTGACTACAACCGCTTGAGACCTATTGTTAATGTAAGATGAAAACCACCGGAGCAAGTCACTGCTGATACCCATTTTGAATAATCTAGACAACAATAGTTCGTGATCGATCCTGTCAAAGGCTTTACTATAATCGGTGTAAATAACATCAATTTGATAACCTTGGTCCATTGATCGCGTTAAGAAATCATTGAAGATGACAAGATTAGTAACAGTAGACCGCCCTTTAAAAAGCCCATGTTGATATGGAGAAAACGATTGTTGAAGTGCTGCATATACCTGGTCATATATTATTCTTTCAAACACTTTGGCAATAATCCACAATTTTGAAATAGGTCGATAGTTAGTGATATATGACTTAGATCCCTCTTTGTGTATAGGCCAAACGAACGCGGACTTCCAAATGACAGGAAAAGTATTTTCAGAAATAGATTTTTAAAGAGTAGAGATATAGGGAAGTGGATAGACCTAGCACACGATTTTAAGAAAACTGGGCTGATACCATCGGGGCCAGCAGATTTAGAGAGATCGAGATTTGAGATCAATTTATGCACTTTGTTAGGATCTATTTCAATGTTGGAGATTAAAAAATCATTTAAATTAGAAGACTCAATCGAGTTAGAGTGACTTAAGTTAGAATTAGACGCATCTGAAAGAAAAATGGAATGAAAATATTTTGAAAAAGCATCACATATCGATTCGCCTGTAGTAGGTCTACTGGGGATCTCCTAGTGTATGCTACTCACATTTTAGGCGAAGCCATCGAGAAGAACGGAGAAGCGGTCGCCGTCTCTCTGGACGTCTCGAGGGCATTTGACAGGGTCTGGCGTGCGAGCCTTATAAGCAAGCCTTCAGCGTATGGTATATCTCCTGGTCTGATCGGCTGGGTAACGGACTTTCTAAGCCACAGATCTCTCCGAGTAGTTGTCGACGGGTGTTCCTCGGAACCCTTGACAATAAATGCCGGAGTGCCTCAGGGGTCCGTTCTTTCTGCAACTCTGTTTCTGCTGCACATTAATGATCTGTTGAACCGGTATCTATGGGTATGCAGACGACAGCACAGTTGTAGAAAGATATCTGCCGAGTACTCGGGCTAGTCGAGATCAAGTACAGTCTGAAAGAGAAGCCATGGTGCAACGTTTGAATGACAAACTTCAGGCAGTCTCCGCATGGAGCAATGCCAATCTTGTCAAGTTCAACGCCACCAAAACGCAGACGTGTCTATTCACCGCCAAAAGAAGCCCTTTCACCTTGGCTCCTACTTTCCAGAATGTATCCTTGGAATACAGTGACCGGCTTCAGTTGTTAGGCTTAGAGATTTTCTCGAACCTCAACTTTGGTCGGTTCATTGAGTCCAGAGCAAGAGCGGCAGCAGCAAAGCTTGCCGTTCTGGCGAAGGTTCGGCAGTACTTTACACCGGGACAGCTTCTTGTTTTATACAAAGCACAGATCCGGTCGTGTGTAGAGTACTGTGGTCACATATTTGCTGGTGCCGCAAAGTCTCATCTTGCGGTTCTGGACTCAATTGAGAGGCGAGCAAAGAGGCTTATAGGCGATCCCGAATTGGTCGGAGCCGACCTCCAAAGCCTTGAGCACAGGCGTAGAATTGCTAGCCTCTCAGTATTCTATAGGATACATTTTGGTAAGTGTGCGCTGGAATTACACAATTTATTTCCCCCGTCCCCCTTCCATCACCGGACGTCCCGACGCACGGCAGGTATCCATCCTTTTGTTGTGGACATTCCACCTGTCCGAACGAAGCGCTTTGCTTCCTCATTTTTACTGCGTACAGCAAAGGATTGGAACAGCTTGCCTGCGTCGGTATTTCCGACCGAATACAATGTGGGTGTCTTCAAGCGAAGAGTGAATAGGTTGCTAGGGTAATGCGCCTTACCACCTAAGACTACATTCCACTTACCATCAGGTGGAATGTAGTCAAGCATTGCCCTAGATCTTATAAAAAAAAAAAAAAGCTGATTTACCCAAATAACTCATTGAGGCCGGTATACCGTTTGAATTAGATCTACTTTTTATGTAGGACCAAAATTGTTTTGGATTGTATTCCATATTATTTTCGATTGAAGAGAGGTATGTTTCAAAGCACTTGTCCTCCAAAGAGTGAACTCTGTCGCGTAATAGTTTAAATGTCAACATATCCGATAACCTACCATAAATTTTGTACTTAGTTGCATATTTGAATTTTTCTTTGATAACTTTGATTAAAGGTTTAGTGTACCACAAAGGATATGATAAGTTACATACTTTTTTAGTTGGAACAAATTGAGATAACAATTGATTAATATTTTATAACACTATAAAAGAAACTGACTGAATGATCTAGTTTTAATGACATGAACTTTACATCCCAATCAATAGCTAAGATTCTATTATTACTTGAGTCATAATCTCCTTTGTTATAAATATACTTTGAATATGTACCAGATTTAAGAAAATTTGTCTGTACGTATAGCACATCAAGAAGAAGGGCCTTATGGTGAGGATCAATGGTCACCAGCGTGTCGGGACACTCGGTAACGTATATGTCTTCTTGAGAAAGAACCAAATCTAATATTCTAGCCTTAGACGCGTTACGAACGTCATTATATTGGCGTAGATCATGCGTACTCATTTCGTCAATAAATAGTTTTTCTGTGAATGACAAGGCAGTGGATGGAGTTAAATATAATGCATGGGGGGTTTGATCCCACTCAATTCCACTTAAGTTATAGTCTGCTACTAGAATAAACTTATCGTCCGCGTTCGAAATTATTATATCGTTTAACGTTGACAAAAAGTTTTGAAGTTGTTGACAAAAAGTATTTCCCTGATTTTGATCACATAAATATAAACAACATATATGAACCTTTAATAGTGATTTATCATTTTGTTTAATTGTCACAGATACCCATAGGTCCTCGGCCGAAGATTGATAAGAGGGTTGTGATACCATATTTATTTCTCGGCGGACGGCAATAAGAACCCCACCACCTCTGGTCTGACCAGTCGTACTATAGTCACGATCCCGGCGACAGACCACAAGGTCACTACCAAAAAGTTCAGAATTTGATATGTTATCTAAAAGCCATGTTTCAGTCAAAATAACAATATCGTAAGAGCTTAAAGTTAAATTACGCTTGAATATAGTTGATTTTGAACGTAATCCCCTCGTATTTTGATATTAAACGCACTAGTTATTTTTATATGTACTACCCATAATTATTTACAAAGCATAATAAAAGTGTAGAATCAGATTTTGTAAAATGATGTTTTAAAATAACGTTACATAATATTCTATGAAATGTGTGTTTAAATAATACACAACATCTACCCAATAACTTCCCTATAAAAATGTATGTCCCAATAATTATGCCAAGCCAACTTACAACCAACTTATAATGAATAATTGAGGGCCTATTTAGCACAGGACGGTAAACAAATAAGCCCCGCCCTATTAGACAGATAACAATCACAACGCCGAGTAATTTACAATGTGATTTTCGTTTTATAAATAAATTGATACATATTACAATGTTTACCACAATAAAAATCATTGTATGACGTGGATCTAAATTAACATAAATACAACACCTACCAAAAATCACATAAAAAGCCATAAAAATGATAAAATAAATATCAATAATTTTAGTTAATCATTCGTACTAAATAACGCACTTATTATATACGTATAACTAAGAAATTGAAACGTATTAAGATAAGTATTTGATAAAACAATAATATTGCGAGTGTCCAGATGTAAACTATTCGAATTAAAAAATAAACTCTTTATCATGCAGTAATATATAATAACTTTTTTTACAAGATAAACCATCTAATTGAATAATTATAAAACGATTATCACGACAAGATAATTTAAGTTTAAGATAGAATAATTGCCAATAGTTTTTGACGGTATAATTAAGCAAATTTAAAGCAGCTTCACAATTCTGAGATAGAAAGCAAGCTAGAAGCATAGCGATTAAAGTAAGAGTGAGTAAGATAGTTAGATGTAGTGCGCTTACGCGGCAAGCGAACATTGGAATACAATAGCGTAATAACCGGTCAACAGCGAACTCAGTGATAGCAAAAATTTTACTAAGCAGAGCAATTTTTACATTGTATATGGAAATATAAGGAGTAGCAGAATAATTACAAGCAAAATATAGCCATATTATCGCACTAAGTTTAAATCACTTTCCTTGTTAATTATTATGACTCGAGATGTATCATCCTTTGTCATGTGAATTTTACCGTACCGGACCCATGTGTAGTTAAATCCTTTCTCCTTCATCAGCATCTTTGCTTTATTAAGCAGAATCTTGTAATCTGCATCAAGGTGGTCATTAACGAAAATACGTCGAACTGAGTGCTTAAATCCAATGTCGGGAGCCATGAGAGACTTCCACGAAATCTTCCTTAACATATCGATTCGTAAATCTAACGATAATGGCTTTTTCATTTGAACCATGTACGGGTATAAAGATAGTCAATACTGTTCTTTGGGATACTGAAATTTATCTCTTTACTGATAGAATCAACTATCGAGAACAGATTTTCACCCTTCTTTAAGGGGACTCCTTTTATTTCTGTATTATTTAAGCGTGATCTTTGGTCACTAGTAGAAAGCTGTGCCTTAAGTTTATTTACATCAGATTGCAGATCATCGACAGTGACCTGCATTTTTTCCATCTTGGAGACTTTCATTTCTAAATCTGTGACTTTGTTGGACAGGCCTTCCAAACGAGATCCCAGGAATTCGCAACTTGCCTTTACGTCCATTAAGTCTTCTTTAATGGATTTAATCCCTTGAACTAATGAAGGTATATCAGCTATTTGACGCCTGATGATTTCACGTACCTCATTGAAGATAGCTTCCAAAGAATTGGATTGCGGTGATGATGATGATGCAGACTGCTGTACGGATAGGCTTTTACAAGAGAGGCACTTCCAAGCCGCCCTCCTGTCTGCACCAAGCTTCTTCCAACCGATTTCTGTTATCTGGGCACAGCCGTAATCAAGATGCTTAGAACAACCAATGCACTGGACCCCATCGTTAAACTCGGAATCACACAATCCGCACTTCATAATGAGTATTCAAAAAGCAATTAAATGTTGTCAATATATGGAATTGGCATAAACTCGTGTAAGTATGTTATCTGAGCGAGTGTTCTTACCGGACTGATGATGTAAGCAATGATATGACTTATTCATAAAACTAATTTGTAATTTTATTTGTCTATTTGTCTAGCCTTATTAGATGTAATTTATATGTATCCTATTAATTAATATTTTAGGAAAAAAGTTTATATTGGTTTCAAGTTTTATGGCTTTAAAACAGACGATGTTATTTTTGTTAATATTTTGCTCTACTTTCATAGAAAAAATATTAAAAAGAAAGTCTTACATCGATTTTTTTAAACCATAAATGACCACTTAAACTAAAGTCATTTTATCCAACTACAGTCATATATTAATAAATGTCTTGTATTAATTGAAATTATGACAATTATCTTCACCAGTCTCCTGGACCCAACACTACTATCTTTGTAACATATTTAAACTGTGCTGACGCCAGGTTAATAATTAATGCTTAACGCTTAACGCTTAATGCTTAATGCTTAATGCTTAATGCTTAATGCTTAATGCTTAATGCTTAATGCTTAATGCTTAATGCTTAATGCTTAATGCTTAATGCTTAATGCTTAATGCTTAATGCTTAATGCTTAGTGCTTAGTGCTTTGTGCTTTATGCTTAATGTTTAATGCTCCATGCCTAATGCTTAATGCTTTGTGCTTTATGCTTCATGCTTTATGCTTATTGCTAAATGCTTCATGCTAAATGATTAACGCTTAACGCTTAACGCTTAATGCTTAATGCTAAATGCTCTGTGGTAAATGCTTAATGCTTTGTGTTATATGCTGAATGCCTAATGTTAAATGCTCAATGCTTAACGCTTTGTTTTTAATTCTTGATGTTTAGTGCTTAATGCTTAATTCTTAATGCTTAATGCTTAATTCTAAATACTTATTTTTTTCCGGTCGTTAATGCTATTTAGTTTAGTTAATGCTATGGCCGTGACCGACGGTCAAGCTCCTTAGGGGATAGGCTGGATGGAAGGAGACGGGATCCAGCCCGAGTCTTTCATTCAGCCGTAGTGCCTAGACGGGAGAGGAGGGTGACCTGTCTCGTCGGCCATAGGCCTACGAGGTGAGGGTGTTCTGGTTACTTGGACACTCTCAGTTGGGGGGGAAATTTCCGCTGAGGGCATCGCGGTGAGTGCGAAAGCGTCGCGGTGAGTGCGAAAGCGATCCCGCGGCGTTCCGTTATTATGGCGATGAGGGTAACCGTTAGGTTTTATTGGGTAAACTGCAGTGCAGGACTCCCACATAACCATCCCCGCCCTCCCCAGGGCTGGGTGGTATCCATAAAGGATTTACCAACGTTAAAAAAAAAAAAAAAACTTAATACTTTATTCTTTATTCTTAATGTCTTATACGTTATGCTTTATGCCTAATGCTTAATGCTCAATGCTCAATGCTCAATGCTCTATGCTCTATGCTGTATCGCCATCGTGCCTCCTAATCTGTTCGCCAACCAGAACGATGGAACCACTCTAGGATTTTTGGCAGCTGGCAGGGCAGCCTTTCATTGGAGGCTGACCCACTAATTAGGCCCCTAAATATCTGCGGGCGACTAGCAAAAAGCTCTTGCTTTGTATCCCGCTTCCATCTTTGACCAGGCCATCCGACACGACAAAAAGCAACTCAACGCCAAACCGAATGTAATGAATAAGAATAAAAGTTATTTTTCTAAACTTTGATATGAAAAGGAAACCTATTTAATGCAGTTCGTTATATTTTGATACATGTCAGTTACTATTTTATAATTTTAATACCAATTACAGCACTATTATAAAATAAATAACTTGATGTGAAATGAAAAAACCACGACAAACACATGGTCAGTTGTAAACCACTGTTGATGTCGGTTTGTAAACTCATTTTAGTAGAAATTGTGTTCAGTCATTAGTAAACTGACATAACGAATAGCCTTTTGAGGTTTTTGTTTAATATCATAATAATATTTGATATATTGTTTTTAAGTATACATAATTTAAGAAATATATTAGTCTTGTATAAATTTGTAATTTTTCTATTTAGTTATACAATGTATACCTTAGAGCTGTTTTAAATAGTAACATAAAAAGTTGATATACATATCTGTCTCTTGAACGATAGCTATATTTATTGAATTAAATAAAAATAACTGGATTACAAAAGAATGCTAAAATAATCTTAAATTAAAATAAGAAAAATATTTTAAACAAAGTAGATTTTGCTTAAACACAAAAGTCTTAAGATATTTTATAATGTATATGGTAGATATATATTAATTTACTTACAATGTCAAAATTATCCCACATAGTAAATAAATAAAAAATCTGTCAATCTCTGTTTGCTCATATTCTTTCATCTTCGGAGGCTTAAAAGGCCACATACATAATTCACATTTTCTAATAGGAACGTAAAGCACTGTTTCTGAGTACAGAGGGGGCAAACATTATTATGAAACCGAGAATTTTATGATATAAATAGCAAACATTATTTTATAAAACCAAAATTACCTGACGTCAAAAATAAACATTTACATACTTAATGTACCTATCTTCTGTAGACAGACGACGTTATTGCTATATTTTTAATATCAATATGCATTTAATAAATTGAACTATATATTTACAACAGCACTTCATATTAATATCAAGTAAACACTTGATGTTTAAACAGTAGATTGTAGTGAAATGTAGTATATTTCTGTAAATTTGTTGTTTATTTAGGAACATATTTATCCAAGGCCTTTTAGTTAATTTATGAAAATAGTAACAACAATATATCGAGATATATGTAGAAGTAACAATGTTATATTTTTATTATTGTTACTTGGGAAGCCACAAAAAACAATACGTTGGCTTTACTATAAGGCTACTTTTGTACCGTTGTAATTACACGGTCATTACCATGCTGTGGTTGTTTAATAAATGGTAGTGTTATGAGATGTATTTGTGTATTCATTTGTAATATCATAATTATTTTCTTATTTCAGAGATAGAGTTTTTTATAAATGATTTATATTTATTTCTAGAAGAACAACACTTTTAAGGTACTTATTTTAAATGTGTCTTATCATATTTTATAAGTACCGATCATGAAAGGCGTATAGTATACTTATTTACTTTTACTAGTTTGAAGAAATTATTGCAAAGAACGAGGATAGGAACGCTTATTTATTTATCATAGATAAAAAAAACGACCAATATTTTTAAAAGTACGAGATATTTAGATGGTCTTAAATTATTTTTAAGTAATTGAATTGAATAATAATAAATAAAAGTAACAGTAGGCAGATAATTATAGTTCGATAAATTATAATTATCTTTAACAATGAATAGGATACAATAATTAATAGAATTAAATAAACATATTTCAGTATATATTGGTGTACTGAAAAATATATTTATCAGAGTAGCAATACCTATATATTCAATTTAATACTTAATTAAATACATTATAGAGCATTTTTTTAAGGTTTTTATGCTTTTAAACCATTTTAAACTTTGATATCAATATATTTATAAGTGGAGATTCCTTTTAGATCACATTAATCAACAGTATCTCTAGCGATTACTTATAATAGAAATTTCTATTACTTATAATAGAAATAAATTGAGTCCAGTTATATGAGACAGACAAGTTGCTACATGTTAAATATATAATATCATTTTATCATAGATATTAATAGATTAACAACTTATTCTTATTTTCTTACAAAATTTGATTAAGAGATTAAAAGGGTATCTGTAAGTTATTTTTTGAAAATAATATCGTTTTATCGGAGTTAATAAATACATAAAAAAAATAAAAATAATATTACCAAAAAATCCAACTTTTACAATTATTCCTAACATACATTGACCGTCTATACGGTAAATATATATTAACATTTACTTATTATTTATATTTATGCATAACATAATAATTCTAGATTTTTTTGCAAATACGAAATTAAAGAAAACCTTATTATTTGCATAATCCCGAATTTGTTATTCAAGTTCTTTCACCTTAAGATTGTTTGTCAGAGAGTTCTTTTAGCATTAAGTCCGTCTTTACATATTTATATTACTACTATATGCGATAAAGTGCTTGTCAATCTAACCTTATCTAATCTAACAGATGGAATTAACCAACGACTTTTTCTGGGTTTTTATTATATGTATATAAAACGAAAAACAGAAATATATTTATTATCATACTTTTTTCTTGTTATTCAAGTAAACATTTCATTTGCAAGAGTTGAACCTCGGCGAAAGCTCGTAGATTTTTTCACAATAAACCTGTAGTGATTGTAAACAAGCCTGATTAAATACCATTTCCACATTGGTGGTATAACATATCAATGTTATTTGAACTTGTACAAAATATATATTGATGGTATATTTGTGTATCTTTTAAATAACAATTGCTTTTTACTTTGATTTTAAATGTAAACGGTATACAAAAAAAAATATGTTTTTTGCTTTTAATTATAAATGAATGTTTTAAAGTTTCTAAAATATTTATAACAACTATGCTGATTTATTGCTTCTTTTGAATTATGAATCTGTAACTTTATTAATAAAAACTTTTTCTTGTATCTCTTTGCTATATATTTTTTTTTAGTAATATGTAGTGCACTGAAATTATATAGTCACAGATTAGACATATAGAACACTATATAAACAATGTTAGTTTCAATTGATTAATTTATTTGTTTTTAGGCGATTTAAAAGTCGAGTAGTTTATCAATGTAATTTTTCTGTGTGTTATACGCTCTGTATTACCCGATGTTCCCAAAACAAAATGTTTCCAGACTTAAATTCCTTCTTTTGGTTAATACTTTATCGATGCCTCATTATTGTCTTAAAAATGTACAGCAAACATTTTGACAAATTTGTGAAGTCATTCTTATTATAAATTAATAACACTCCAAAAGAGCTTTTCGGTCCGTGTCCCTGTCGTTAACCTATTAATACAACTGTTATTTTGTTTAACAAAGAAATTGAAATATCTGAAAGGTCCCCTTATTGAAATCTTTTTTCTTCAAAAAGGTACAAAGCCTTAATTTAAGGGACATAAAATTTTAATTATTAAGAAGCTTTAGAGTTCAACATCTTTATTTTAATTTCTTACTTTGTTTTTATATGACTTAGATACCATGTCGGTTGATTTCTTTCAAATATTATTCTTTACATCATTCTATATTATAATGTAATAGTTTTTTTTTAACCCCCGATCTTAAAAAAGGGTGTTATAAGTTTGACATGTGTATCTGTGTGTCTATCTATGACTTCGTAGCAGCCAAGTAAATATCTAGCCAACTCGTCCATCGAGATGGTTTTTAGCTGTAATCGGTCGAAATAACAGCAGTCGTCTTCAAGATATTGAGCTTTTATTGGTGCTGGTAAAAGGTTAATAAAATAAAAAAATTCTGCTACATAAAGGCCTCTAAAAAAATTAAAATAAAGATGTACCCTTTGGAACCGTGCAAGTAGAGTTTGACTTTTCGTAAGTGCAATGTATGTATTTGAAATAAAGAAAATTGACGTTTGATTGTTGACTTTTTGCAATTGATCATAGTTACAGGTAAAATAGCATAAGTAAAGTGTACTTTATAATATATTCAAGTATATTTTTGAAACTTTGAAGATGTTAGAATTGTTTTTGTAATAAAATAATACTACTTTTCACAACCAATAAAAGACTGCGTTAGTAATTTAATTCCCTTTACATTATTTATCTTGCTTTTAAACTACCAACTAAGTTTATACTATTATAACTAAAGCAAAATCAATCATCACTATAGTAGGTACTCTTGTAAGCAAATAGCAGTGAAGAAAAATGATTATATTATACTGCTTAGTTGTACTATATTTTATAATAGATATTATACATACTGAATATACTGAACTTATTTTAGAAGTCTCATACAATCTTAATATAAATGTGCTACACCCTGATATATAGATTACCCAAAGAAGTATAACGATATTTGGGCTACAAGAACATTCCCAGCACCGAAGTCTGATATAGGTAATTTATTTTGAGTAAAAAGTTCGCATTAATATCGGAGGCAGGCAATTTATCTTTACGCAATTCATGTTAAACGCTTATTGGCTGTCGTACGCCAGGAGATAACATGATTTATATTCTACGGTAAACTATGCTCATCACTAAGATTAATATGAATAATATGATCTTTAAAAGATGCCATCGTTATTGGTTATAGAAAAGTGAGTAATCATAAAAAACCTTTTTTAATATATGTTCAATACCAAGGACAGCCCTGTTGAATAACTTTAAAAACAGTATTACTTGTGCCAATGCAATTTTCGCAATAAGTGTTTTCATGCTCTACGTTTATTGCTTAGACATTTTCATAAGTCATAAGCATTATCAATTTTTGCTTGATAACAATGAAGGATATTTCAAATAAAAATTATATATTTTATATATTTTAATCGAGGTTAGTAACAAAGAGTTTGTTTTAATGTATGTTTTATTGTTTGATATGAATTCGGTGAAATAATGACGTCACCATCTTAGTGACTCTTATAATATTTTACAAATATATTACAAAGTTAAAAGTAAGACTAATAGTGGAATTTTGCAAAGAAATCTAATAAATTATATACAATGATGCAGGCCGCAATAATAGTGTTGGCAAACTATCAGTTATGCTCTTGTGGAAACTATGTCATAGTTTATACGATACCATTACTGATTGTTTGATTGCTTTTATTATTTCCTTTTCTTTAAATATAATATATCACATTTTAATTTCATAAACATAAAATTTTTATTACTATTATTTATCGGACAAATGATATTAAAAACATAATTAAGTCTGATTATTTTGTAATGATAATGATAAACATGTTGTATATATTTATGAAATAAATATCAATCATATTATTAAACTTATTTGGATTATATACATTATATAGTAACGAAATATAAAATTTTATTAAAACATAAATAGAAAACACTTTGCCTCTTATTTTTATAAAAACATTCTAAATATTTAGAATGTTTAAATTGCATGGGGATAGTTAGTGTATTCTTATGGTATGCTTAAATTTTAAGAATGCATGTTTGTTTGTTCTCTTATCATAATGAAAATAAATCTGATAACATTTTAGTTAGTATTTAGAACATACGTACGTCATAAAATAAACAAGGATTCATTTTAAGTTACTGTCAATCCGTTAATATTTTGCAAGTCATTAAGTTTGTTCAATAATGTAATAGAAGCGGCTGCTTATACATTATTACATGTATAGAATGTTTTTTTATGTAAAGATTGATTACCTTTTCTAACTATGCTCTTTAGAAAGTTCTTGGTTCTTACATGTTCTTCAAAAATATAAAACTTGTGCCAAGCGTTGGACAATGGCTCAGTCACACCATGTCAATTTCATAATTGATGTTATTTACCCCTCTGTAAATTTATATATGTATTAATAATTTCTGACCGCAATTTATGTTTTGTCAAGATTTATAATTAACATGGTATTACCTTTTTTTTTTTAACGTCAGGAATCCTCATGGATACACATCTCCATCCAGGGGATGATGGAGGTGGTTATGTGAGACTCCTACTCACTAAACCTGACGATTTCCACCGCCGTCATAATGGGACCGAGCACAAACCCCCATGACCGACCCTCACCGCGCCGTTTATTAGCCAACGGGAGAACCCGAAGGTTCTCAGTAACCGTTGTTGCCCAGGGAGCACTATGAGAAGGTTCCCGGCGTTCGCCCCCCAACATGGTATTACCTGATTTATTTTCACGGTTTATGTAAAAGTTAAGTTAAGGTAATTGGATGCCTGACCTAAAAAACGAGAATCAACTTATACTTGTTTGTACTTAGGCTCAGCAAAGAACTGTCTGTATACATCTTAAATAATTTAAACATCAATGTACCTTTCTAATTTAAGATTATCGTTTGTTTTGGAATAAAAAACACTTCGTTATTATAATTTGATCATTTGCAAAAAAAATAATAACATAATATAGAGACGAAGTTTAGCATTCCATGGATTGACCATGCGGGTGCCGGGCCCATCGCGTTACAAGAAGAGGAGTGCAAGCAGTAACTTGGACTTGCGACCCAGGAGTAGGTTTAAGGGGCCCCTTTATTATGTGCAAAAACGCTCGCCTTCACCCTCCTCACTTCGTCCTCACTCCTTTCCCTACCTAACCAAATTTGGAAAGAACCTACTAATGCCGACATTGAAATACGTTCTAGAAATAAACCGTTGCTTTTTCAAGAAAGGTCAAGGTCTTTAAGTAGGCTATAGAGAGATTTTGCTGTTATACCTCTCGCTACCTCTTTTACCGCGTACAAACTAACTATAAATTTATTCCTGATCAGTTCGTTGGTCAGTTCGTAATACTTATTGAGCTTTAATGTGTGATCCCTGGGGATGTTGGTTTCCCAAAGAACAGTAAGCTCCACAAGTATAACGCGCCTCAGATGTTTAGAATACAGGAATAAGTCCGGTCTGGGTGACGAAACACCAACATCTTCAGGGATTTTGTAATGCTTTTCATACGTGTCTATCATAATAGTCCAATCAGGAGCCGCGCCTAAAATTGAATAAGGCTTCGCTTTAGATTTTTTGAAGGAGCCTTCTTTTACGAATTCTACAGATCGTTTGTTGGTTGTTATACCCTTCCGCCCTCTTGCTCCTGAAAGACTAACCGCTTCCCGTATAATTTCTAATACCTTATCGTGGCAACGCGTATATTGACCTTTATCTATAAGTATCCTACACCCTACTAATAGGTGTTTCGCGGTTCCTATTGCCTCCCCACAGATGTTGCAAGACTTTTCGGTGGCTTTGCCCCATCTTACTAAATTACTTTGATCTGGGAGAGTCATTTGAAATGCATTAAGATAGAATTTTAGTAATGCTGGGGACCAATCATAAATTAAGGTGTGCCACTTCAAAGCTAGTGGAATACAAAAATCTCCTAAGGTCACCCATTCGTTTTTAATTTCTAGGCTCATCGCGTGAAGTCGGTAATTATCGTTTTCGTCTTTTGTCGAATAAAAGATTTTTTTATGTCTTGAACTTTCCTACTTGATCCTAGCCCTACTTTATTCGTTTGAGCACGTATCATATTTTTTTTTATGGAAATGAAGTCGTGACTCGAGCACTGAGGCAACTTTGTCTTTTAGGAAAGAAGTTACAGTATCATTTTTAGATTTTCCGATGATATGTCTTTTGGTAGGTACTCTTAGATGTTTAAAGAACTCCGATGGTTTGTATAATTTTAATCCAAAATGGTTTCGGTCTCTAAATAAGGTTAAAAAGTCCGCGGAGTGCGCTAACCCGAGCCATAACTTCAATTTCTTTATGACGCTTGTATCTAACTTTGGCAAAAGGGTTTTATTAATATCATAAACGAGGAAAGGCGTTTTTTTAGGCGTTTTTTTAGGCAATTTAGACGTGATGTTAAAAAATTATTGTAAATCCAAACTTTTTTGACATTATTTATTGGTTGGTTGTCTACCTTTTTGAGATCATTTAAAAAACTATGGACTATTACATCCGACGATGGAGTACGGCCTTGACTAACGCACTGACCGCCTATTATAAGACCCGGATCGTAAGAGGTATATTTGGTATTCCGTCTACCCAGACACAGACTAAAACATTTACTTAGTTTTGTCCTCAATCCGCCCGTCCACGTACAGAAATCCTCAACTACATTTAAAAGTACCTGACATTGTTTCGGATTACGTGTCAGTATCGCGAGATCATCTGCAAAAGCTAGTATGGATTTTGTGTATTTGTTGTTGAACTTAAACCGATAACCCCATTTTTTTCATTTCTAATTAATTTGTCTATTAAAATGTTAATAACTATATTAAATATAATAGGAGAAATACAACAACCGTGAAATAAACCAACGTTATAATTAAGTGGTTTTGAATGGTTTTCATTAAAAATTATGGAGAATTTTAATTTTGACTAATATGATGCAATAATGTCGCGAATTACCGTAGGAAAGTTATACCATTTAAGCGCGAACATCATCAGTTCATGTCGTACCGACCCAAAGGCGTTCTCTAAGTCTATCCAAAATTTTAAAATTTTAAAATTAAACGAGATATTTACTCCTTATGTTTTGTATAGAAATGTTGAATGGTCTATATTTCTCACCTATACTTAAATATATGTGGCAGGATTCATGATCGCCAAGAAAACAGTTTCCTACAGATATCTCATCACTCACATTGATAGTGTTGGATAACGAATTGAATTTTATTATTATGAAACGACGACATAATATTCTGTAAATTTAAATTATCAAAATTGTGGGGGATTTTATTAACCCTAGTGAATGAAAATGAACTATTTGAATATAAATTTGATTGTGAAAATCTAAACCAAGTTATTTTTGTGACTATCTTAACATTATTACTATGAATGTATTTAAGGTTTCAGAAAATCCCATTGCAAAATATCTTTATGGAATCTATTGCAATTGGTAATTTTTCATTTTTGGATTAAGATTAAAACAGTTAATTTCTTTAATTTCCAGCTCATACAGATCAGGGCTCAGACTCACCCTTATTGATGCATATATCAGAGAATATCTTAATAATAGATTTTACTAAGCAGTCTCCTCCAAAATCTTAGCGTACCTTTTGGTGCACCGTATGTTTTAATGTATTGTATGTTTTTCATTAAGAGGTTTTCTTTAGTACTAGACGTAAGTTAGTAATAGTAAATAAATAATATATATTTTTTTTAATGCTGTGTTAATTGTCCATAAGGTATTACGAGAAATATGGGTGAATACCCATAGTATTTGTCCTTTTGGAAACACAGTCTGTTTTATTGTATAATTAAATAGCGATGAAGAGGATATATAGATTAGATTTTTGAACGCTGTTAAAGTTGCTATACTGCAACGTCAACGTCGGCGTTTACAGCAAATAGGTTAACGTAAAAACACTCTCTATGTTTTTTATCTTAACGAGAGTTGATAAACAATATTTTTCAACAATCACCTTGTATAAATTAACAAACTTTATAGTTTGCCAACCCAAGCACAAGCAACATATTACCGAGTTAAGGTTTAAATACTAAAATGTTCGTTAATGGTGTTTTTTTTTTAAATAAATGTAAAACTGTAAAAACACAATATTTTTATAATTCAAAATATAATATTCTATATAATTATGAGTTCTAGGTCTAATGAATCTAAGCCATCTAGAAAGTTTTTAAACACATAAAAATAGTTTATCGAAATTGGTTACGACGTTCAGAAGGGATTCAGTGACATACAAGATTAGGCAAGTATTCCTTTAAAGATTTATTCGAAACTAGCTGTGCTTGCAACTTCGTACGCGTAGATTTCGATTTTGATAAAACGTATCCTCTGTAAAAACCAAGGTGTGTTAAAAAGTAAAAAATAAATACTTTCAAAGTTTCATCAAATTCAATTAAGTAGTTTTTGCGTACCTATAGGAGTATTTCTAGTTTATTTTTGTATATTTTTTTATGTTTAATCACTGGTAAGCAGCAATGGTACGAAAAACAAGAGATTATTAACTTCTGTATTTGTTAACAGATTGTTAAAAAAACCAAAATGTTAAGTGAAGGTCATGACAATATATTCCCGAAAACTGCATCCAAATCATTTAATCCGTTACTGAAATTACCTTGCACAAACATATACAGACATACAAACTGAAATGAATTAGAATTAAAAACCATCGTTTTGGGTTCTCTTGCTTATATAAAGCGCACCCAGTATGTATTTTTGAAAATATTTTGCATATACAGGCAGCGATCAATTACAGTTTTATTTTATGTATATAGATATTTTTCTGGAATATTTTAAATACATAAATCTCTTTATTTTTTTTACATATTGTGTGCCCAACTAAAAGACAAACAGATAAACATACAAAAATAAAAGAAATTGTTTCTGTTAGCCATTCCTTCACATCCTGGGTATATATTGTTTAATATTTTCAATGTACAGAGACTACTCCTATACACATATATTGCATGTATAGAAGAAGATTTGCTTGGTACCTGTTATGTGATTGATATAAATTGACATAACTTTTTTATTTCTTAACTGATTTAAATTAAACACTAAATGTTACAATATATCACTATATATTCCTGACTGTATTCAATAACTGTCACAATATATTCCTGAAAACTGCATCCAAATTAGATATATAAGACATACTGACAAACAGACATATTAAAAAACCATTGTTTTGGGTTTTCTTGCTCTTATAAAGACCCAAAATATTTTATCTTTAAATGTTTTCCATGTACAAAAAACGATCAGTGACAAATTTATTACATGTATACACAAAAAAAATAGTCTTTACACAAAATACTCTTAAAAATTATTTATAATATTAAAGATTGTTATCATTCCCTACATTTTTAAAATAAATATATAATGTAAATGTTTTTTATTTCGATCATAACGAATTTTTTTTTTTAATTTCTAAAAAAAATTGTAAAAGCTATTTTTTTTTCTATTTTTAACCCCTGACTAATAAGAGGGGTGTTATAAGTTTGACCTGTCGATCTGTGTATCTGTGTGTGTCTGTGGCAATGTCTATGTCAATGTCAATGTCTGTCTGTGGCAAACGCATGGAGCGATTTGAATGCGGTTTTTTTTAATCAAAATCCATCCATTTTTGCTCGAAATAAAAACAGTCTTCTCCAAGATATTGCTTCGCCTGCGCTGTATAGGAAAAAAAAGCCTTGTTATATAGGCCAAAAGGTTTTTACACTTATTTACTTAGGTAAAGTACTTTATTAGGGATAGCTGTTGCCCGTGACTGCGTCCACGTAGACTGTTAGAATTATATATGGCTTATGATTGTATTCATTAAGAGTCACGGGCAAAAGCTAGTTACAATATAAATCCCTTCATCATAGTGTTATTAGTGATTGTAAATAATTTTAACTCTAAATGTTTATATGTATTTATTAATATTCGTATTTACCTATATGAAAGTCTTGAATCATGTTACTTAATACATTTATAATTTCTTACATTGTCGAAATTTTCACGCGGATCCTTATTTTTTCTCGTATTAAATATAAACAATGTTCATCAAAGGGATAATGTAGAAGTCTAAAGGTAAAATATTTTATTAAAATCGGTCCAGTAGTTTCGGAGCCTATTCAAATCAAAGAAACAATCAAATCTTTCCTCTTTATAATATTAGTTATGATGATGTTATCAACATCATCATAACTAATATTATAATGATAATATATAATATTAAAATATTTTATAATCATCAGATGATGATTATAAAATATATCTAAAGTTTATCAGGGATAATGTAGGATTATAATGCTAAAAGATTTTTTTAAATCGGTCCTGTAGTTTCGGAGCCTATTCAAATCAAACAAACAAACAAACCATTCCTCTTTATTCATTAGGATAGATTAAAAGAAATACTTAAACAATTAAAAATTTTGTGTGTCTATAGGTAATTAGTTGTTTATTTTTTTTTTCTATTTCATATTTTTCTTTTTTGTGTTTATTTCTAGGATCATTTTTACTCATAATCCATAACTTATTTCGCTCATTAATTTGGTTAATTATATGTTTGTTAATCCAATCTTGTTGCAGAGGATTTTGATTTTTTTATTTTATGATTGTGTGTTTATCTATTCCTTGCTTAATGATTGACTCAAATGTTTCAAATTTATAAATAACATTTTGTGTTAAATTATCTTTAATAAACTTGTGAAATAGGTTGTATTCCAAGGTCTTGTATTGTATTTTTTTTAAAACGTCTTGTTTTACTTTTTTCAGTTCAAGATATACTTGTTTGTGGTCTGGTAATGGCGAATCTATTATTGACATATGAAAAGTAATCTTACTAATATTTGAACATACATGATCTAAAATGCTAAATGAATGTGTGGTCTCCCGTGTACAATATTCCTTACATAATTTATTAATTATTGTGTAACCAGCTTCTTGCAGCATTAATTTATATTTACAAGTTGGGCTGTCATTGCATAATAGGTTAATGTTAAAATCTCCAAAAACAATGGAACGCTTTCTTGTTTCTAATTGGGATGAAAACATCTCAATAAAATCTGTAAAACTTTTTTTAGGTGGTTTATATATTGTTCCAATATTCAATGGGTATTTTTCCAAATATATCTATAAAAAATTGTTTCCAAATTCGTAACAATTAGTTGTAATACTATATTTCAAGCTTTTGTGAACAAAAATAGAAACCCCACACCCCGTTCTATCTGTCCGTAAATTGTAGGCATGGGAATAATTTTCTAATTCGACATGTTCGGCCTCAAATTTATACTTTAACCAGGTCTCAGTTAGAACTACCAAGTGTATAAGATATGAAAACTCTCGTAAAATACACTTTAGTTCCTCACACTTTTCTGGACTTTGTATACTACGTATATTAGCGTAAAATATTTTTAACGAATTTGCCAATGTATTGGATACTTTATTATAGGCATTGACTAATTCGTAAGTGTTTTGTAATTAATTTATTTTGTTAAACATTTTCAGTTTTTTGTATTTGATTAAGTAATTATTTGAGGTCCCTTTACATATTTAATAATTAAGTTGTTTTCACCGTTATTTTGACGCTGCTTGTGTTGTTCACGTAGATTTTTATAATGAATCATTTGAATAGGTGTTTGATCTGAGAATATACGAACCGCTTGATTGCAACTTTTAAATTTATTGCGAAGTATGTATTTAACTATGTCTCGAGATTCGAAACAGATCTTAAGGTGCCGATTTTTACCTGAAACATATTTTCCCAGTCGAAATATTTTAGTTGGTAGTGAGAAGACCTCCTTTATTTTTGTTAATATCTTAGTTATTTCCTGGATATATCAGTTTTAATTACACTAATGAATAAGTTATTTCTGTAAACAGAAATGCAATTAAAAATATTTATCACAATATAATTTCAATGAAGATACTAGAATACGAGAATAATGCGGGGAGACTGTTCATTGATTTATGATGTTATGATACCACAGGCAAAATCACGTTTAAATTCATAAAACTGTTGGCTTGATATATTTATAACATACTAGCTGTGCCTGTGACTTCGTACGCGTAGATTTCGATTTTGATAAAAAGTACCCTTTGTACTTACCAAAGTATGTAAAATCTATAAACCTTCAAACTGGTAAGCAGCAATGGTACGACTATAAGAAATTATTAACTTCTTTATTTGTTAACCGATTGTTAAATAAATTAAAAATTAAAAAAACCCCTGATACAAGAAACCTCTAAAAAGAATAAAAATAATATTATTATGTGCTTATTGAAGTCGTTGCGTCGGGGGACCGTTGTACGTACGTTGATAGTGTATATATTACGAAGTTAATCATTGATGACATAGACTATACGATTCGATATCGTAATTTCTTTATTTGCCTTGTTAACTTACTTGCATTTTAATTTCTTCCTTTATTAAAGGGTCACCCGACGCAACTAATTCAATAAGTACGTAATAATATTATATTTATTCTATATAGAGGTTTTTTGTATCGGGGGTTTTTTAAATTTAATTTTTTTTTCTGCTTTTTAAAGTTATGTTACTAATTTCTGAATTGCACTAAATGAACCTACAGACACACAAAATTTTCAATTGTTTAAGTAGGAAAGATTTGTCTGTTTGTTTGAATTGAATAGCCTCCGAAACTACAGGACCGATTTTTAAAAAATCTTTTAGCATTTGAATTCTATATTATGATGTACAAAAGTTATATTTAATACGAGAAATATATATTATATTAATTAAAATAAGGATCCACGTGAAAGTTTCGACAATGTAATAAATTATAAATGTATTAAGTAACATGATTCAAGACTTTTTCATATGGGTAGGTAGATAGGTAGGTTTCATGTATACGAACATTAATAAATATAAACATTTAGAGTTAAAATGATTTACAACCACTTATAACACTATGATGAAGGAATTTTTATTATAACTAGCTGTTGCCTGTGATTCTTTATGACTACAATCATAAGCCATATAAATGTATTTTTACGAGCATAGCTTTTGATAAAAGAAAACCGCATTCAAATCCGTCCACGCGTTTGGCAGGAAATTTGCCACAGACAGATACACAGATACACAGATACATAGATCGACAGGCCAAACTTATAGCACCCCTCTTTTTATAAACTTACATAGACATACAGACATACAGATAAACAGACGAACAGACAAAATGAAAAACCATTGTTTTGTGTTCTCCTGCTCTTATAAAGGCTCTCCCTATGATGATTTTTTTTATAATTTCCATGTACAGAAATCGATCAGTGACAATTTTATTATATGTATAGATTATTTCAAAAGATCTCTGTAAATTCAAGCTGTTTAATGGAATTATTCATAAAACAAAACGTTTATTATTTTTATTATAATAAAATTGAATTCAAAATGTAATAACTTTTATATATTTTTTTTTACTAAGTATACTATTTGTTTTTAATATATACGGGCTAAGGTTTAAAAAACCCTGCAATTTCTTTAATGGCGTCTCTTATGTGCTAAGGAAACTGGGTTACGGTCGCACTAAAGTTTAAATGAGGCCGTGACTCAAATGCTTGAATGCTTTGATGTGATGAGTCGAAGCGCGTTCGACTTAATTTTTTGAACATTCAATTCAGTTATCATGTCTGTCTCTGAAGTATACTAATTATATTAAAATACTAGCTTTTGCCCGCGGCTTCGCATGCCTTAAATTCGTAGTAAAACAATTCCCACTTCCCTTTTTTTGTATTGGCTTCTATATGACTTATTTTAAGTGATACGATCAAAATTGCGACATCGGCAGACATCGCTCACAGTCAAAAGTATATTTAAAGTTTTTAATAAGGATACAATATTAGATGCTGTAATTATTTTTATACCTCTCTTGTTTTTACTTAAAAGTCCATTTAAATACTTCTTAAACAGAGTACCTAATAACCATTCTAACCATATAGCACACTTACAGATTTTCATTGAACATAATCAAAATATTACCGTGTAAACTTGAGGAATTCTGAGCTACACAATCGACGTTATTTTCACCATCAACTTGCCGATCTAGTTTTATTAAAAAAAATCTATTTTAAATGATAAACATTCAATTAGCTATATGCATTTACAAAATTTTCAATACTAAACATTCACAAAAACCATTTTTGAGACGGTTTGCACGGTTCCATACCAGAGTGCGCCGGTAGACCGTACTGCCGCAAACGCGAAGACCCTATATTTTAAATCTGTAATATCTTCGAAAATATTCATTAAAATTACATGCTCTTATATTGTTTCATATTAAACGTAAAGTGTATTTAAGTTACTTAATTAGATAAGGATTAAAGCTGTATTTCTTAAAATCGCTTCGTAGATTACCCATTATTTTTCGTAAAAAGTAAAGGATAAAAATGTTCTATTGTGGGTTAGCCCTAAGAGATAAACATATACCATCGCGAATTTTCTTGTAGAACTTTTGAAGGTATATAATACTCAGAACATTATTTTGATCTATCTCGTGGAATACTCGCAAACATGAGTGTTTGTTTACGACTTCGCATTAGAAATCTTGAAATTATCAGTGATTCTCTGATATACCTACTAAGCATGGTATAATACATATAAACCTTCCTCTTGCATCACTCTATCTATTAAAAAAAAACTGCGTAATTTTAAAGATACATGCATACAGACATAGGGACAGACGCAAAAAGCGACTTTGCTTTATAATATGTAACTTGCTGTGCGTGCGACTTCGTACGCGTAGTTTTCGATTTTGATAAAAAGTACACTTTGTACTTACTAATGTACGTAACCGGTAAGAAGCAATGGTACGACAATAAGAGATTATTAACTTCTTTATTTGTTAACCGATTGTTCAAAAAAAACAAAATATAAAGTGAATCCCATGACTATACAGGGTTATTTGTAATTAGTTGACCACCTCTTGCAGGCAGCCTCTCTACATCAATCCTAACAACATTTGTTCTACGACTTTTCAGAAATCTTGAATAAATAACTCAAAACAAGGGAAACAAAAAAATCTCTGTATTTTGTAAGAAGTCTAAAGTATAGGTCTACTTCTCGCGGCAGGCTAGCTCTGCACGAAATTTGTAAGGTACCACGCACGTAATACTATTATAACTTATATATATTTTGTTTTATTTCGAACAGTATGTAATAATTACCCAATCGTCGCATTGTGTATTAAAATTTTAAACTTATGATGTATAAAATTGTTAACAATTAATCAAGGTAGAATCAGATTATTTACAATAATACAATGTGTTGTTTACAAAAGGAATCAATATCTACAAATTACCTAATAGTCCCCTTCATATCCAACACAAAGACCACACCTAAAAATCAACTGTTCAGCGAGTCGGTTTACCACACTTAGCCAGCACTCGCACCATCTTGGTGTACTCGATATTTGTGTTACGGCATCACAGCACTGTTTTCACTAATGGAAATTTACGGGAGCCAGCGGTTCGCGCGGCACACGTTTAGCTAATCAACCGTGACAAACGACTGAGGTCAAGTTCAAACTTCAAACGTGCACCGCCGCCGCTGCATCACCCCGCCACCCGCCGCCCCGCGCCCCGCTGCACGTGTCCTTGGCACGTATTTTGCCTACACAAAGTGCGTGGCCTCTCTTTGCTGAAGGTTGCAAGGTTGTTAAATGCACGTTCACAGAGGTAGTAAATAAATTTTGCATGGGAAAAACTAAATTGTTAAAACTATTAATTTTAAAAAGTCGTAGAACAAATGTTGTTGGGATTGATGTAGAGAGGCTGCCTGCAAGAGGTGGTCAACTAATTACAAATAACCCTGTATATTCCCGAAAACGGCATCCAAATCGACTAATCCGTTTCTGAGATTAGCGTGCACTAACAGACATTTAGACGAACAAAATGAAATAAACATTGTTTTGGATTCTCTTGCTTATATAAAGGTTCCCCTGTATGAATTTGCGGAAATATTTTTTTTCGTGTTGTGTACACAACTAAATGACAAACAGATAAACAGACAAAGATTTAAAAAATGCTGAAAATGGATTCTATTAGTTATTACTTTATATCCTGGTATATTTTTTTAAATATTTTTAATGTACAAATACTACTCCTCCACAGATTTATTACATGTATAGAATAAGATTTTGATAGTACGTATTAGGTCATTGACATAAATAGTCATAACTTTTTTATTTCTTAACCAATTTAGATATAATAAACACTAATAATAATAATAATAATAATATCGGGACAAATTACACACATTGATCTAACCCCGAAGTAAGCAAATTATTTGCTTGTGTTAAGGGTGTTAGACAACGATACTAATACATAGAAATACACATATAAATACTGAGAATATATTTAATAAACGACCAAACCCAGAAACACAGACATCTATGCTCATCACATATTTGCCTGTGCTCTGCCGGTAATCGAGTATTAACACTAAATGTTAAGTGAATACTGTGATAATAAATTCCTGAAAACCACATTCAAATTGGTTAAGCCGTTTCTGAGATTAGCGTGCACAAACATACAGACATACAGATATACAGACATACAGACATACAGACATACAGACATACAGACAAACAGACAAACAGAAAAACCATTGTTTTGGGTTCTCTTGCTCTTATAAAGCCTAAATCAATCCTACAAAATCTATTAAGATAAATATTCAATTTGTATACGATGTTATAAATATATATATATATATATATATATAATATGATATAATATACAAGTGTTAAACTTTTATAATAATTGTATAATAGTTACACATATATCAGAAAAAATACATTTAAAACTTTGTATATTACGTTATTTTATTGTTATTATTTAATATATGATATCGAGTAAGATGTTCAAATAGTATAATTATAGTTTTGTAAATGAGTAGAGATGGCTATTGGAAATCCTAAAGAACTTAGTGTTACGAAAATCTAAAAACGTTTAATTCTTACCAGTTGTAAAATTGAAAAAAAAAACTTAACCAATTTTAATAAAAAAAAATAAACTACACTTTTACACCATTACCACATTTTTACTACAGTTATTCATTTTATTAATATAGTGGGTAAATATGTCAAACATGATACTTGAGATAGTTTAGCTGTTTGGCTAAATTTGGATATAATCCAATTTATCCCGGAACTCTGCCAAATAATCATTTGGTCCTAGGGATGTGATTATGTACTTCAATATAAGCTAAATAATTTTTATATGATAAAATAATGTTCATATATTAATAATATCCAGTACACTCTAGCAAATTATTTAAAAAAATATATATTACTTTTAACCGACTTCAAAAAATGAGGTTTTACAAAATTTGGTTAGGAATTTCGAAAGAAGCCTAAAAGATGTCAACGAGACGGTTTCTTAGAGGTCGCGGGATCGAATCCCTTATCGTTCTTGTTTCCATTTTATATTTATTTAAAAATTATAAATAAGCTTTACATGGCTATACATTTTTATATATATTTTCAAACATTGACCACCTCATCTTACAATATAATGATAGGTAACGCAACAACATATAAATTGTTTTATAAAAATATTATTTATATTAGAAATATGGGAAATTTACTTGTACTGTTTATATTTAGTTTGTATTGTAATTTTTTTTTAATTAAAATGACAAATACAGTTATAAAGTTTAATTTACGAATAAATAGTAATTAGAAACAACTTTCTAATGAAAGGACACTCCATTTCCTAACTAAACCGCTGTTCAAATAGTTGTGGCATCTTGTGTTTATTCTTAGGAAATTGGAAATGAAAATGAACTTCACTACAATTTAATTATGCCCTTGTCACTTTAGAAATAATTAAAAAACATTCCTTTATAAATTATTAACTAGTTTAATAGCAATGGCATACAATTAAATATGCAGTCATTAGGTACGATATAATATATTATTTAATATTATTTAATATATTACTTTAGTAAAATATATTATTTAATATATTACTTTAGTAAAATATTTTATTTATTATTATTTAATATATTACTTTAGTAAAGTTGATAGTAGTATAAAAGTTTATTAAGTGCTTAGGAAAGCTTTACAAACATATTTGTAATAAGTATTAGTGTTATTAGTAGTTTTCATTAGTAAAATGTTTATTTTTTATTATTTATTTATAAATAGACCATTTAAACCAAGTATTGCTACAGAATCAAATCAATCAAGACAAGTGGTGAACTAATTTTTATATGTAAAAGTAATCAATAATACTATTGTCAATAAGAAAAAATCTGGAAAAAGAAATGATTTTATTTCACATTAAATATTATTATGAAATTTGTAATGTTGTTGTTCTTTCAATTGTCAGAGTTATTTCATATAGAAAATAAATTATTATTATTAGAGAAAATCCACACCACAAGGCAGATTCCAAATTAATTTAGAAAGCGCTTTTGCATAAATGGGCTGGCTTAGTTCTTCTATACAACATAATGTTAGCTTAATTTTAACGCAATATGGTAAAGTGGATTGTCGTTTTACATTGTACTATGGAATGAATAATTTTATTCCCATTTTTTACAATAATAGATTCTCATCCATCTAAGTCGTTTACTCTAAACAAAAAATGCAGGTTTTTAAGGGCTAATACATATTTTCGGTAGCTTGTAACAAGTTGGTGAGTTTAATGGTTGGACATATTTTGCCCTTTTTAATGGAATTAGTAAGTTTTGTTCTGGAAAAAAATGAGATTATTGTTTAAGAAAAGTCTTTTAAGTATGCCTTAACAAAAACATTACATAAAATTTAAATAAAAATCCTTTTTACTTAATTTTACACTGTTGCAAGCAAAACTTGATGCAATAGAAGTTAAAAAGGAGGTCATGAACAAGTAGTATCCTATCTATTCCTTAATTAAAGCTAAGATTATTGATAGATATATTCAAACATGATTTTTTATTTTTTTTTAGTCCCTGCTAATATTGTCCTGCTGTTTTTGTGCAATGAGCGTGAACCTCGACCAATACATAAAATATTAGTTTTACGAAAAGGTATTAAATGTAAATACCAATGAATCGATATTACAAAAGTTTTTCAATACAGAAAGATTAACAAAGAAAAATTGTCACGCAAGTAGTTACAAGTCAATTTACTCGGAAAGAAATGTTTTTCTGCTTCAGGGCAAACCAGACGAGACTAATATGTTTTAACGAGCACACTTCGAATATATTAACAGTATCTGAATGGTATACATGGTTCAATATAATATTTAGTTGAGACATATATTTTTGCCTTACATTATAGAATTCATGGTTTTATTGTATGCTGGGATTTGAAATCAATTAGAAGACTGAATTTAGCACATGTTCTAGACCATGAATAATATAACATTGAGCATAATATTTACAATGGGATTTATCTCATTGTAAATATTTAGGTACGTTACACTTACAATTAAACTAAATGTATACGAAGAAGATACAGAAATAAATTTACAAACGTAAACCCTAATACGTATGTTTATATTTACACATCTATAGTATTATGATGTTAGTATTATGACTTAAGTAATATAAAATAAAATTATATAAAAACATACAATATTTGATACCAGACCATGGCGCAGATGTTGGCAAGCTTTAATTTTGAAAACATCTATAAACGTGTATAGCCACATCAAGGTTATTTAATTTTTAGTTATCGTATTTATCGGGACGGTGGTGACGCTATTGAGCTTTTTTCGAAAATCCTAACAAATGTCTCTAACTTTGCAACATAGATAAACATTAAAAAGAGATTGAAAGACTACCGAATTAATGTTTGCAAACATCTATGAACATGTACAGCCATCCATGTTAGACTCCACATTAAAAATTTAAATAAATAAACAGGTCACGAGTGTTCCGTTTTTTAGTGCAAACAACGGATCTTAAGCAATGTGTTACTAACTAACTTTTATTGATAGTCCTTGGATAATGACTTGATTTATATATAATCATCTTATTTATATTGATACTATTTTTACAAATGTGTATTAAACAATAAATAGAATTAACATTACATTTGTATGCAAGACTGATAAAATTTCATATAAGTTTGCTACGATTCGTCTTCATAAGATATGACCATCTTGATGTGATACATTGTTCATATATTATTCATTTTATAATAATTTTACCCTAGTGGTCTCGAAAAATAATATATATAAGAACTGCCCCTGGTATCCGCAGGTCTCGAAAGAATCGACTAAGTGTCAAAAATGTGGCAGAGTAACGCTACAGTACCAATATGCTGATTCGACAACCATCGTAACACACTTAGACAAAAGACTGGTGTGAAGCAGTGGCCTAGCGCCACTGTCTGCAGGGAATCCCTCTCCGAGCCATCGGCTCGGGTCTAGTTAGTTTTGTTAATCTTTGTAAAATGTGACAAATAATATAATTAACAATTTAACATAAATAAACCATTCCCGTCCATTCCATGTACAGAAATGGATCAGTGACAATTTTATTATATGTATAGACTACTTAAGTCATAACAATAACATAATAATACTCTAGTCTATACTATAAAAATGTAAATATATACATACGTATTATGTTTACATTTGTAAACTGATTTGTAAATTTATTATTTATTTTTTTACTTCCAACCCTTCAAATATTATAGTAATTTTTTTCGTATACATTTAGATTAATTGTAAGTGTAAGGTACCTTTATCCATGAATGAAGTGAATGTTATATTATCCATGGTTTCGAATATGAACCAAATTTAGTCTTCTGATTGATTTCAAATCCATATAATAAAATACTGAGTCCTATTTAGAAACACAAAAATGTATGTCTCAGCTCAATATTATGTTGAACCATGTATACAACTCAGATACAGTTACTATATTCGAAGTGTGCTCGTTAAAGCATCTTGGTCTCGTCTGGTTTGCCCTGAAGCAGAAATACATTTCCTTTCTGAGTAAATTGGCTCGTTAACTACTTGCGTGACATTTTTTTTTGTTAAAGTTTCTTCATTGAAAAACTTTTGTAATATCTTTTCATTCATATTTACAATACCTCTTTGTAAAACTTATATTTTATGTATTGGTTGAGGTTCACGCTTATACGCAAAAACAGCAGCACTATACTAGGAGGGACTTTGTATGCTCATATCATAGGTTAGTTAGTTGTACACGATAGAACTAAACCTATAAATGGATCACTTAGTCATTTGTTGGCTTTCTTATAATTGGAGGGTAGGTTTTGATAAAAAATAAAGATTAGTTGGTGGTATGACTAAAACATGTAATGTTTATATAGAAGTTTAATTGACTAAATAAATCATTGTAATATTGGAAACTGATTTGATTAAAAGTAGTGTATATATAAATCGTCTCCCAGCTCAGAGAGTCTGTGATCGAGAGACTAAGCTATCTAACAGAACTAGTATAATAAAGTGTAAAAGTAATAGTAAAGAGTTAGTGTACTGGTGAGCAGTGAAGTAAAGTATTTTAAATAATAGAACGATTGTCATTGCTGATTATTTGCAGTAAGATAGTTCTAATACATTATTAAATATTATATGATATCTAAGCTAACGCTAAAATAACGTTACTCAATAGAAATAACATTAAACGTCTATCATTTTAAATTCCGAATCCTTATTTGTAATTAAAATCCCTATTATTCTGTAGACACCGCTTTTTTGGCCGACAAATTATCAACGATTATTTTTTAACTTGGCTGATTTATTTCTTATTTAATATAAAGGTAAACAAGGTTGGTACAGCAGGAAATGCAAAAGTACATAATAATATTATTTTTATTCTTTTTAGCGGTTTTTTTGTATCGGGGGTTTTTTAAATTTTATTTATTTTCTGCTTTTTAAAGTTATGTTATTGGTTTATATAAGGGATACTATCCGGACCTGGTGCTCACTTAGATGGTTTTATTTTAATTATTTTATTAATTTCTTCAAAATTGGTGGGTTGGCATAAAAATCTTCAGTAGGAGTGTGGTTTTTGTTCGTTTGGATCCCCATTTAGCTTTGGTTTTCTGGCACGTCGTATGTGCTTTTATTATGATCGAAAATTTGCTCGTTGGTCAAGAGAAGCTTACCTTTTTCATCTTTGAAAATGTTTTGCCCGATCAAAACTCTTTTTTGTTATTTGATTTGTTATGCCTTGAATTAATTTAAGAATTGATCTCAATGCCCTAGACAGTTGGTGACTAAGTTGATTATCGCCTAAAACTTTAGCTTTGCGAAGTTTCTTTATAAGGTTTCTTTTTTTCCTCCTCATTTTCAATTTAAAACGGTTTTATTTATTTTTGTAAGCATAACGATTCGTAGGTGGATAGTGCTCATTAAAATAGTCGTAAATAGTATTTTGGAAAGTGTCTACTTGCGCATCGAGTACTTGATTTGAGCCCGGGTGCTCTATGGCACAGGCCGCTATATTTTGGTCATGTACTTTCCAGGTCGATTGTTTAATATTAGGAATGCTAAGACGCTTCCGGATGGTCATGGACTCCTGGTAGTTGTCATTGAATGAAATTATGAATAAAAAACTTAATACGAATATTGTATAACGTAATAATATATTTCAGGTACCATCATTTTTAGAATGAAATACCTTTTTTGTTTTTAATTTTTCAACCAATTCAAATGCTCATAGAATGAAATAATTGTTGCCTGCGGTTATACAGTTTTTATAAAATGCATGTTTTTATTGTTTTCTTTTATAGCTCATATAATAAATAATATATTTTACTATTTTAACTTAAGTTATTATTTACACTACTTATAACTTAATTGTAAATATTATTACAATATTGTAATTTTTTTACAATTAAAATGTTATGTAAATTTATGTATTGTTAAATGTTACAAACTTTGTCAATTTGACAGTATGTATGTCTGTTATTTCGATTTTACGCATATCTATCAATCAATAAAATTATTCATTTAAAGATTTTATATAATAATAATATTATATACTTAATACATACAGCTGATTTCACAAAAGTGGTGCTTTTAAGAGGTCAATGTGCGTTGGTACTCTCCCATTTACAGGAGGTTGAACCCTCTTTAGCTGATCAAATATCTTAGCTATGATAAGAGCTATAGATTATTGAAGTGACTACAAAATAAAGAATGAAAATGAAGCTGATGTAAGTTATTTTTATTTTATTTAGGATATATACAGTGTAAACATTCTCATGGCATGATTTAATGATACATATTAACTTACTTTTTTATTTATATTCAACTCAAATCACGCCCAAAAATATCTATGTATTTTATAATAATTATAAATAGCAATAACTGTTTTTTTAAGACTATTTGTTTTTAAAAGTTAACTAGATTCTACAATAACAATGTTAAATTGTCAAAATACTTATTCCTAGTCGCGTTTATTCTAATAAATATAATTTCTTAAATATAGTTTCTATTGAGTCACAATATTAAAAGATATCTCAACTAAATTTATAGTTTACTTTTGATGTGTATCAATAGATGTCTTAATTAAGTAAAAACTATTTTTATCCTTTAGGACACTTAGAGTAGAACGAAACTAGTTGGACCAAGCTGCTGTAAAAAGTTACCTTGCAAGCAACAGCAGTTATCTAATAAAATAATTATATACCAACTATAAAACCATATAATTATTTCCCTATATGTTATTATAATTGGTATATTATGAAAGTAAAATAACGTAATATTTATAAATATTTTTAAAAACTTTAATAACTTAGCAAGTATTAAAGTAGAATGTCACAAATAATATTTTTAAAAGCAAAAGGCAAAAGAATATATATTGCTTAAGTATTCAAATACATTATAAGATCTCTTCTTTATATTTTAAAATCATTTGGAACTTAGATACCATGGACCATATTTATAAGTGGAGGAACCTTTTACATTAAATGAATCAACAGTTATTCAAGCGATAAAAGTAATAAAAATAAATTGAGTATTCTTGACATGAGGTAGACAAGTTGCTGTATATAAGAGATACAATGATAAAATGAATAAATAGATAAATCTACAATAAATTATTGTTATTGTCTATACTAAGTCTTATTGCGATTTTAAAAAGAGGTACGTGAATTAAAAATGTGTAGTAAAATTAGTGAAAATAAAAGTAAATTTTACCAACAAGTTTAACTGCTATAATTTTTCTCAAAATAAATTAAACATTTACTTGTATAGAACAAACATTGCTAAAATATTATGAATATGTGCTAATTTTTACTTATTATGAGCATAAAAATAAAAATTATATTTTTTTACACATATGAAATTTACGAAAAGATTCAAATCTCACACAGAAATATTTTTATATGTTACGGAAACTATTTCTCTATTAAATAGCTCGGTCACACGTTATGTGTAAATATACAAATAAAAATTGCGTTCCTCTTCCATGTGAGGAACTTAGCGCCGCACAGCAACCGCAGAGCTTGAATGAAATATGCTTGACTTGTTTCTGACTAACTTGAATTACGAGTTCCAGAATTTTTAATGAAATTAAAAATTTTGCTACAGGAAAATTAATTACAGTCATATTTCATTTTAAGATCAAATAATTTTTCACTTAATATATTTAATAATAAACTTGTAATCTTATTTTCTTCCGTGCAATTGTATTGTGTAATAATATGAAATAAAAAGTACAAATCTTAGTTTGAATGTTATTGTGTGTTGTAAGTCACGATTTGTAGAAATAATAAGTTTATTTGTATACAAACAAAACTCATATATTTTTTTTACTATAAACCTGTAGTAATTGTAAACAATCCTGTTCAAATAAAATTTGCGAATTGGTAGCGGAATATGTTATTTGAACTACATACAAACATATATTCATGGTTTATTTGAGTATCTTATAAATAACAATTGCTCTTTACTTATACTTTAAATGTACACGACATACAATTGACTGTTATAAATATTCTAAAATATTTAATACTACTAAAATGTATTGATTATGCTGAGTTATTAAAATAGGTAGCATACTTCCAAACTTGAGTAGATTATGAATGTATTTTTATGTGTGCGTACACTATTGTGTTACCAACACGATGTGTCTTACCCGATTTTCCTCAAACATTATGTAACAAGATTTAATTTCTTTTGTTAATTGTTATCGGTATCTTATTATTGTCTTAAAATTTATAGAAAGGAATTTGATAAATTTATGTAGTAATTTTATTATAAATTAACAACTCTCCAAGTAATTTTTCCCGTCCGTGTCCGTGTCGTTAAATGTCTAACCTATTAATATATTGTTACAAAAATAATATAAAGTGGGTTGGTTTAATAAGATTTTATTGGTTCATAATACACAAAATACATTAAACCTTAATATTGATACACTTATACAAATACAGGGAAATGCCAAAATAATTTTAAAATAAATGCCAGCTAGACTCAGCGGTGGGTTACTTGAGATAATACTTTATTTTAAATTATATATATATTCATTACTAAAATAGTAATATCCTAGGCGCCACTGACAAATAACAAGCGAAGACATATATATGATCCTCCTGCTTGTCAGTACTGGAGAACCACAGTCAAACACTTGTACTTTATAAAACTTTCAAAAATGGAAGTGTTGATTATTGATATAAATAAAATTTGTACATCACCATAATATCGGGATTACAATAAAGACGAGCTTCTTAAACTCAGCTAGTCAGGAAGCAGGATACAGGACCAAAAGGACGACGCTCCGAAGATTCACGTCTACCCCCGCGAACCAATTATAAATTTACCCGTATCTTCTAGGGTATACAAAAAAAACCTCCTGTAATGATTAAATTACAGGTTAAACTACATAATAATACTAATCTCACATTGATCTATTCAAATATTAATAATTTATAATACCTTAGGGAGGAAAAAGGCCTCGCAAGCAATAATATTAGCCTATGTCGACTCACAGGGTCGAATCAGGACAAATACTGAAATATTACCACGTAATAACATTAAATAAAGTCTCAAAACCTATAAAACATCTCCTAATATAGAGTAAAGATTCAAATTACTTACGAAATATTGTTCCAACAAACTTTGAAACTGCCCGGGAAGTGCCGGCAATAGGAATTATAACTATTCCATATTAATATATTAGCCCTGCAATTAAACACTCTAATGAATTTAAGAAACAACGCTTCAAATGCGTTAATAAGATCACAAATAACTAAAACACTCACCAAAGGCTAATAAGATATTCAATTCGGAAGTGCTTCCGAAAGAAAAAGACTCTAAAGGTCACGGCATTGAATTTTATAGTAAAAATATGCATAATAAGCAAACAATGTGGCTATGCACACGCCGCGTTGCACGAAATGTGGGTAAAATTGATATTAATCGGAAGGAGGCCAATATTTAAACAATTTAAGAACAATGCACTACTTATCTAAAGAAAGAAACGAGTGTAATAAATTTATAACAAATTGTTGTACTAATAAATATAACAATAAAACAACGTTGGCTGCAACTATACTTCTGAAACAATATGACAGCTACTTTTAAATAAATATCTAGCTATATGCTATCCTTAATAATGATTAATAAATGAAATTTAGAATAGTAATTATTAATAAAATGTTTATATTTTCAATAACATTTTGGGGACTATAAAGTTAGCTTAAGCTGGCAACATTCAATATCTTAAACAAAAAGAAATGTCACAGACTAATTAAGATATTGTAATTAACTGTCAACAGATAAATAATTTACCTTGTCTACGAATTTGACAGATAATAAGAAATCGATAATATTAAAATTATAAATATTTAATTATCTACAGAAATGAAATTTCTATGTAACAGTATTTTTAATTTTGTTCAACAAAAGAATCAGAAATATTCTTTGATTAAAATCATTACCCTTCGAAATGGAAGTCATAATTTAAAGCACATCACGTTTTAATTAATAAGAAACTTTTAAAGTCTGACATATCTATCTTAATTTTTTACTTCCTTTTGATATAAAATACTATGTCGGTTGATTCCTTTTATTTTTATCTAATCGTGTTTTATATTAACAGAAGAAAAAAATCGCATACGCAAAAACATCTAAGATAATGTTTTTAAAGTCTGAAATAAATGATGACTTATATATAAGAAGAAGTAAGTTGATATTGTAATATTTCTACGAGTAGTAATGCATCTTTGCTTCTAAAATTCCATTCAAATAATTCTTTGTAATATCCGCCCTAGCGATCTATTGGTTCTGCAATTGATGATAGTTACAGGTATAGTATAAGTTAATATTAGTAAAATTTATTATATTATAGTATATTTTAGAAAAACTTAGACATTAAACTTCAAGTTTAAGAATTGATTAATAAATAAAACAACTAATTTTTCAAAAATAGTATAAGAGTGCGTTAAAGATTTTATTAAATTTACATTATTTATCTTGCTTTTAAACTCTAAGTTAAGTTTCATCCTTTTATAACTGAAGCAAAATCAGTCTTCACTGGAGTACTCTTGGATGCAAGAGCAGCAAAGAAAATGACTAAGGCAGTTTTTAAATTTGTTAAAGGAAATAAATTTACAAACTGCTTAACAAGATTGGATACCAAACAGTTTTGAGAACTTTAACATTCTTTTTACGGTCTTTGACAAATCCTTATATGGGTAAGTTTTACTTCGCAATAAAAATATATTCGTTCCAGTATAAGCCTATGTTAAAATTTTGAAAAAGTATTATTGCAGTATTACGGTAAAGGTAACAAATAGTTTGTTTTAATTTAATTGTTTGGTTTAATATGAATTAGGTGCAATAATGACGTCACTATTTTAGTGACTTATAATATTTTACAAATATATTACAAAGTTAAAAATGGAATTCTGCGCAGCAATCTAGTAATTTATATACAATGATGCAGGCCGCAATAATAGTGTTGGCAAACTATCAATAATGCTCTTGTGGAAACTATGGGTGCAAATATGGCAAAGTTTATACGATAATATTATTAATTATTTGATTGCACAAAGTTTGGTATTTCTTTATATCTTAAAGTAATATCTCACTTTTTAATATTATAAACATAACATTTCTATTACTACGACTTATCGCATAAAATTATATAAAAAATGTTTATTAAGTTATATTTGTTATGTTAAAAAATATTATATAGCTATGAGATATCTCTAGAACTATATTATATAAATAGAAAAATTATATTGCTTTCTATTTTTATGAAAATAAAATATTTGGACTGTTTATATTTCATGTGTATAGTTTACTATGAATTCCAACAGTGATTGGAAGTGCTATTAATAACTTACTGCAGGAAACTATTAAATTATTCATTCCTATAGAACAGACGGTTGTGTTTGCTATCCGCAGGTTTCGTGGTGAGCAATTAACTTTTCAAACAGATCTACGGATATCGAACAGGGACCTCCTAACCTCCTTTTGTTACTGGTGGGAAAATGTCCATTTGATATTTAGATGAAAAATATACCTTATGAGTATAAAAAAATATCTTTGAATTATATGAATAAGAAGTATAAAGATACATCCAATTTTTTTCACATTGATATTTTCAAATTTTAAAGTTATAAATTTAAATATCTTTTGCTTTGTTAGGCACTCAACCTTATAAAGGAGACGGGGATTTAGTAGTATGTAAAATATTGAAATATGGTTTAAAAAAAATATTTTTTTTTTCAAATTTTTAAGAATAAGCTCTAACCGCAATCTGAGAGAAAGAGAAACCACAAAAATAAGTTTTGTTGTACAGTAAAAATATAATCGATAATCCATTTTTTAGAATAATTAAAAATAATGGAGTTTGTAGGTACTATATAAAAGCATATTGTATTGATTGCAAAAGATTAATTCAATCAGTCAAAATATTATAATCATTTATTAAACCATTCATAACATTAAAAGAAAATAAATTGTCGATTTACGTTAAATTAGTCGATTTGACATTCGAGTAACAGTCGAACTCTACACTGTTTTTTAATCTTTCAGGATAAGCCACCGTCAAAAGCATCCATCAATTTATGACATCCTTAAATTATTTATTTTAGTGTTATCTGACCCACGTTTATCGACTTATGGTGGCTTGAGGTTAAGGGATGCGATCTCGTGAATAACCAACATGATTTTAAAAATACTCTCAAGTAGCCAATTCGAATACTGCGAATACGCTAGCTTACGCTAGCTACGCAAGCATACTAGATAGCGTAGTTATCAATGCTCGTTCCATCTCCATTTCTTTGCACTGTTGTGTAAAGGAATCTTATACAATACTTATAATATTATATTTATAATAATATTATACTTATAATACAAACCGGTATTATCTAAACATATAATAAATTTGTCACTGAACCATTCCTGAACTTGGAAAAAAAAAACAAAAAACATCTTAGGGAGGCTTTATAAGAGCAAAAGAACCCAAGACAAAGGTTTTTCAGTTTGTCTGTATGTCTGTATGTTTGTGCACGCTAATCTCAGAAACGGCTAAACTAATTTGGATGCGGTTTTCAGGAATATATTATCACAGTCTTCACTTAACATTTAGTGTTTATTTCATGTAAATCGACTAACAATTAAAAAGTTATGATAATTTATGTCAATGACGTAATAGGTACCATGAAAATCTTATTCCATACATGTAAAAAATCTGTAGAGGAGTAGTCTTTGTACATTGATAATAATAAAAAAAATATACCAGGATGTGAAGTAATAACTAACAGAATCCATTTTCAGCATTTTTAAAATCTTTGTCTGTTTATCTGTTTGTTAGGTTATTTACGAAGCGATTTTAAGAAATACAGCTTTAATCCTTATCTAACTCTATCTTAAATACATTTAAATTTATATAAATATAGAATGTAAAAAACCGATACGGGCAGGGATTCGAACCCGCGGCTACTGGGAAAACCGTCCTGTCGCTCTACCAACTGAGCTACCGTATCGCTGTCCGTCTCGGTGAATTAAGCATTCTATATGTGATCGTCTTTATCGGGACGGTGGTGACATCTATTAGGTTTCTTTCGAAAATCCTAACCAATGTTTCTAACTTTGCAGTATAGATAAACATTGAAAAGATGCCACTACCGAAATCAATTTTTGAAAATATCTTTAAACATGTATAGCCATGTTAAGCTTATTTAAATTTATATAAATATAGAATGTAAAAAACCGATACGGGCAGAGATTCGAACCCGCGACTACTGGGAAAACCGTCCCGTCGCTCTACCAACTGAGCTACCGTATCGCTGTCCGTCTCGGTGAATTAAGCATTCTATATGTGATCGTCTTTATCGGGACGGTGGTGACATCTATTAGGTTTCTTTCGAAAATCCTAACCAATGTTTCTAACTTTGCAGTATAGATAAACATTGAAAAGATGCCACTACCGAAATCAATTTTTGAAAATATTTTTCAACATGTATAGCCATGTTAAGCTTATTTAAATTTATATAAATATAGAATGTAAAAAACCGATACGGGCAGGGATTCGAACCCGCGACTACTGGGAAAACCGTCCCGTCGCTCTACCAACTGAGCTACCGTATCGCTGTCCGTCTCGGTGAATTAAGCATTCTATATGTGATCGTCTTTATCGGGACGGTGGTGACATCTATTAGGTTTCTTTCGAAAATCCTAACCAATGTTTCTAACTTTGCAGTATAGATAAAAATTGAAAAGATGCCACTACCGAAATCAATTTTTAAAAATATCTTTAAACATGTATAGCCATGTTAAGCTTATTTAAATTTATATAAATATAGAATGTAAAAAACCGATACGGGCAGGGATTCGAACCCGCGACTACTGGGAAAACCGTCCCGTCGCTCTACCAACTGAGCTACCGTATCGCTGTCCGTCTCGGTAAATTAAGCATTCTATATGTGATCGTCTTTATCGTCTTTTAGAAACATTTTTTTTATATAAATTTAAATAAGCTTAACATGGCTATACATGTTTAAAGATATTTTCAAAAATTGATTTCGGTAGTGGCATCTTTTCAATGTTTATCTATACTGCAAAGTTAGAAACATTGGTTAGGATTTTCGAAAGAAACCTAATAGATGTCACCACCGTCCCGATAAAGACGATCACATATAAAATGCTTAATTCACCGAGACGGACAGCGATACGGTAGCTCAGTTGGTAGAGCGACGGGACGGTTTTCCCAGTAGCCGCGGGTTCGAATCCCTGCCCGTATCGGTTTTTTACATTCTATATTTATATAAATTTAAATAAGCTTAACATGGCTATACATGTTTAAAGATATTTTCAAAAATTAAATACATTTTACATTTAACATGGAACATATAGCATGTAATTTAAATAAATATTTTCGAAGATATTACATATTTAAAATATAGGGTCTTCGCGTTTACGGCCGTACGGCCCGTATTGCACGGTTCCATACAAGAGTGCGCCGGCAGACCGTCTCAATAATGGCTTTTGTGCATGTTCAGTATTGAAAATTTTGGTAGAGCATATAGCTAATTGAACGTTTATCATTTAAAATATTTTTTTTAATAAAACTAGACCTGCAAGTTGATGGTGAAAATAACTTTGATTGTGTAGCTCAGAATTCCTTAAGTTTACATGGTATATATTTTGATTATGTTCAATGAAAATCTGTAAGTGGAGTGTAAGTTTAAATGGACGTTTAAGTTAAAACAAGAGACGTTTAAAAATAATTACAATACCTAATATTGTATCATTATTAAAAAAATATTATCTCTGTTCTCAGATTACTAAAATCAGCAAATTTTCAGTGATAGTATAATATTATATTAAGTATTAATTGACAAAACTTTCATCTTATTTCAATCTAGGTCCAATTATGCAAGAAAAGGTATCCGTCTCCTTTTTGTTTGTTGGTTCTCTAATCAGAATAGAAAATAAATATGATATTTTTTTATAACGTACAAAAATACAACGAAGCATACGTCATAAAATAAAAAAAGATTCATTTTGTAAGTATCGATCGGTTAATATTTGGCCTGTCATATTAAGTAATAATGGTTGTGTTTATATGCAAAGAATGTTTTTTATACCAAGATTAGTAACACTGGTCAACAGTGGTTTTGGTGCCAAGGAGCAGTTATGTTTTTTTAACTTAAAAGATTTTGTAAGTGTAGTTTTCTAGATTCTTATTAATATGGAAAAACAATATTTATTTGAAAAACAACATTTATTATATTATTATTTTTTTAAAAACTTTCTTTTTTCGCGACTTTCGTGAATGAGGTGTAGTAGAACAGTCACGTTGCATCCCCCAGCAGTAGTCAGCCATTATAATATGTTGATCCCATCGGCCTTGGTACTTCTCTTCCATAGTTTTTAGGTCTTGCTGAAACCGCTCTCCTTGTTCTTCACTAGAGGATCCAAGATTCTCTGGGAATTGATCAAGATAACTTTCAAGACAGTGCACTTTGATGGACATGTTACATTCTAAGTTCTAGAAATTTTCTAGCATGTTGTGAAAAATTTCAAAGTACTTAGTTGACTTGTGTTTTTCTAGATAGTTTTTAGTAACTTCAACTAACGAAGTCCATGCAAGTAGTTTCAAAATGGTCATAGAACTTAAAAAATCAGTGTCTTTTATTAATGTTCTTATCTGTAGCCCATCGAAAATACCAGCTTTTATCTTTTCTATGCTCAGACCAGGAAATTTTCTCGTGACATAAAAAAATATTGGCCTTTTGTCTTTACATATTGTTGCATTAAATTTAATTTAACGTGCAAGGGCCCATTCTGCTTTCCTACCCCCACCATATCACGTAAGAAGGCTTTGTACACCCAAACCAAACATAATCTCAATTTCTGAATTAAAAATAGTAGCAAGTCTTGCTCTCTTGTACGATAGAATGTGATTATCATATCTGACGCCAATAATTTTTTTCTTTCAGCCTAGAAGCAGCCTCAGCAGATTCTTTAGGTAGTTCAAGATCCCTGATTAGATGGTTTAATTTTTGTTGGTCAAAAGGTTTAGACTCTGTAAACGAGATTTCAAAATCACTATTGCTAGTCACTTTACTATTAGTTTCTAAAAATGATGGATCACGGGTAAAACAAAAAGTTGGAATAGATACTTTCTCCGAATGTGGTAAAGGTCTTCTAGCCAATGGTAAGCAAGTAATGGTAAATAAGTCTGAATAAATATTTTTTTAACATTAATACCACGCAAATCCACACGGCAGAAATAACAATCATCGAAGTGGTTTTTTATTCTCTCCATTGCATAGGCATTCCGAATCTCATACAGCTTTTTTTACCACTGACCCACTGTCTCAAGTATTTATAGCACATTTTGCAAACAATTTTAGGTACCCACGGCTTGTTCTCGTCTATTTGCGATTTAAAATAAGAAAAATAAGCACTTTTTATAACATGTGTTATTGGTTTCCTGGACTTTTTAAATGTGTATTCCCCACAAATGTAACAAAACACATTCCGATAATTGAGACAACTCATAGTACATAGCGATGGTACATATTGTATGTATATTATGATAGTACTTGTTGATAGTACGTATTGATAGTACATATTGACAGTACAGTAGATATAATTATTACGTATCTTATCCATTCCTGTTACCCCACACATCCATTTCAACATTCGCATTTTGGTTGCATGCAATCTCCTTCTATCTATTCTTTTGATCGCCAACACTCAGATCATCACGTACATCACGGCAGATCTTATGACTATTTTGAAGATTTTCCATTAATTTCAAGGGACTAACATGGTTCGAAAGTTGTTCCTGTAACCTTTCGGTATTTAATTTATCCCACATTTTTATCTATTTTGACCGTCTCGGATTTCATATTAAGTTATAAAGTTTAATTAACGAATAAATAGTAATTAGAAACAACTTTCTAATGACTCTCCAACAACTCCATTTCCTAACTAAACCGCTGTTAAAATAGTTGTGCCATCTTGTGTTTATTCTTAGAAAGTTAGCAATGAAAATAAACTGAATGACAATTTTATTTTTGATTTGATTTGATTTGAAACAATTGGTTTTTGATCATGAACAAGTTTAATAGCAATGGCATGTAATTAAAAAATCAATCATTAGGACTATGTTATTTACTTTAGAAAAGCTGATAGTAGTATAAAAATTTAATAGGTTATTATAAAAACTTTACAAATATATTTATAATAAATATCAGTATTACTTTAACTTACACAGATTCCAAAGTTTCCTTCAGTAAAATGTTTTATTGTTCTTTATTTATAAGATCATTAAACAAAATATTATCACATGAAATACGAAAATTACATTAGGACTAATGTATTAAACAAGAAATGTAGGAAATTCATCTTTATAAACAAAAGTAATCAATAAAACTAGTGTCCATAACAAAAAACTCTATGAAAAGAGTTATAAACGAGTAAATTTAACATAACATTTTTATGACATTTTTAATTCTATTGTTCTTTCAATTCTCAGAGTTATTTCATATAGAAAATAAATTAAAAATATTAGAGGAAATCTACACCGCAACGCAGAACTCAAATTAATTTAGAATGCGCTTTTGCATAAGTGGGCTGGCATAGCTCTTCCATACAACGTAATTTTAGCGCAATATAATATAAGTGGGTTGTCGTTTTACATTTTACTGAATAAACAATTTGGTTCTTATTGTTTAACTAAAAACTAAAATTTTCTGCATTAGTTGTTTGAAAAATCTGCATTTTGTTTTTGTTTAGAGGAATAAGTATAAGCATCTAATAAGGTGTTTACATTTTCCAAGAAATTACAGTTCATCGGACCATTTAAACTAAATAATTGGAGACAACAAACCTCTGATTAAGTTACGTGATTATTATTATCAGTATCATTTGGTAAAACATACAGACGTACATATAGAATCATTAACTTTACATACAAACCTACACAATCTAACCGAAATGGTTTGCAACTTCCGACCCAAGTACATCGTTAATTCATAGGTATTTTCGGTAGCTTGTAACAAGTTGGTGAGTTTAAACGTCGGATATATTGTGCCCCTTTTAATAGAATTACTAAGTTCTGTTTTGGATGAAATGGGAGATTATTGTTATTAGAAAAAAAAACATTTTTAACATGTTCTTTAATCACATAGCGTCAAAATCTCAAAATACAAGTAATTTATATATAAAATTACATTGTTGCAAGAAAACTTGACAAGGGCATGACCAGTACTATCCGATCCATTTCTTAATTAAAGCTTTATAATAATAATAATAATAATAATTTATTTCAGAACAAGCCATATGTGTTAGTTACAAAACTTATCAACTATTGTTAGTAGACTTATGCTAAAACTTAAATACTATGACCGGCCGTTGCTCGAACACTGTTTACGTCATGTGTAGTCGTATCCAGCGTCTTAACATCAGTCCGTCCCATCTGTCACACAATACGCCCAACATGCAGTGTGGACTGTCGCGCATTCTGCGTAGCAGAGAAGCACATCGCTTTCGAATGATGGCCTGAAAACCATCTACTCTCGCTGTCGCGAACATGTTTGATGCGCTACAGAAACGCGGCAACCCAACCAACATCCTGAAAGCGTTGTTGTATTGAACACGAAGGGCGCTATATGCCCTCTGCGTATATTTGACCCACAGACTGCACGTATAAAATGACTGACAGAATGATTTGAAAAGCATTATTTTAACGTCCGTGGTACACCGTGCAAACCTACGAATCAACATATTGCAGCGGACAGCGAGCGCCCTACGTTCCCTTTCAATATCTATATCATCATTTAAATCATCAGTTACCCAATGACCCAGATACTTGAACTGAGTTACTCGTGTTAATGGAGTATTACAAATTGTAACTTGTGGCACGTTAATATAACATTTGGTGGCTGCTTTAAACACAAGTATTACGCTCTTTTTAGCATTGTACCTGAGCCCATGAGTAGCTGCATAATTCTCACACACCTTAACAAGCCGCCTGAGACCACTAACCGATGGACACAGCAACACCATATCATCAGCATAACTTATATTGTTCATAGGGACTCCGTCAATGTGACATCCGATATTAGTGTTGCTGAGTTCACCGATCAGCAGGTTAATGTACAGATTAAAGAGACGGGGCGAGGTTATCCCTCCCTGCCTTACTCCACATGTCAATACGTACACATCAGAAAAAGCTCCTGCCCACTTAACACTATTAGTTTGAAATTTATACCAATACTTTAACAAATTGATAACAGAGTGATGAACGGTGCTCTCATTGCGCAGTTTTTCCCACAACTTGTCATATGACACCAGGTCAAACGCGCTGGATAGATCAAGAAAACAAGCGTTGACTGGAGTATTTCTGTCAGCGTAGTACTGCACCGTCTGCTTGAGGCATAAGATGGCATTCTCTGTAGATAGACCTGGCCTAAAGCCGAATTGAGCATTATGCAATGGAATACGACTTGCCATATATGAATCAATCAGACAGTCCAGAACTTTAGCTATAACAGTGGCTAGTGAAATTGGTCGATAGTTGGCAAGATGTGTAGCATCACCGGTTCTATTTTTTAAAATCGGAACTACAATAGTTTTCATAAGATCACTCGGCAGATAAGAATGACTGATACATAATGAAAGAAAAATAGCCAAAACCCTAGGCAGGTGTACACCAGCATATCGCAGGTGCTCGACGCTGAGATGATCGTGCCCTGGAGATCTTCCCTTAACCATATTTTTTATTACGTTAGAAACTTCATGGGCAGAAAACATAACGTTTAGATCAACACGCGTATCCTCATCATCGAGCACAGGCGGTAAGGGCGTTACATCAGGATTTAAAAGTGAAGTCATTTTAAAATGATTCATAAACATATTCGCTATGTTTGCAGGGTTACACAGCCCCGCTACACTCGTTGGAAGGCTCTGCTTGGGTTGCATTTTGTTTGTATTTTTCCAAAACTTTACAAAATCTTTCGACTCATGATTCTTTGCTAACATATCTAATTTTACTTGGGTTTCATTATTGCGACACCATTTTAATTTAGCTTTAAAATAATTACGCGTATCACGCATTTTGTCATAGACTTTTCCCATAGACGGCCTACCATGCGAATTCCATAGCTGAAACGCAAGCCGAGCCTCAGAGTGAGCGGTTCGTACATGATAATTCCATCCTCTCAATGGCTTATACTTTTTATTTTTTACAATGACAGCACTTCGCTCGGCAGCCCCCGTAAGTGTATTAATTATTTTTCTGTACATATCTTCTAAAATAATTGTATGTTGAGGATTCTTACACAATGTGTTTACACAGTCACAAAATTCAGAATGAAAATCAATATCCCGTAAACCAGAATTACATAAATCCTCATATAATTTTATCTGATTGACGTTCCTATCTCCCCATATAACACTATTCCTATTTGTATTACATTGTATAATATTTGGCTCAATTAATTTAAGATTACATTCTACAAGAATAGGTAAATGATCAGACCAGTAACAATCATACAAAATACGCGCGCTAGTAATAGTACGCCGCGCACCCTCTGTGACGACACAGTGGTCGAGCCAGCGCTTACAACCATGAATCTCACTCACATACGTGTACGAGTCACTCGCCAACAGTTCGGTGTCCGCGCAACACCAACGCTGCTCTTCACAAAACTTCAATAGCTCATAGTGAAATAGTTCATTTGTATGGGCATTGTAATCTCCTAACATATATACACACGGAATATTACAACTTTCTATGACGGCACATATTTCACTTAGACAGTCCGTGAATTCCACTAAATTGTCACCAGAGTTTGTAGGCATGTAAATTGAAAATATAAGTATATCGCGATCACACATATTAACTTTAATAGCCGCAAGACGTACACTATTACACTGAACGACACTCACCGATGAGAATAAACTTTATGTGTTGTCTTTATATTTTTATCTGTATGCTTTGCATCACTTGGTTTGACAGATTATTACTTATAGACAGCACGCGAAGATAAAACGGAAAGCATTTTAAATAAAATGTATTTAATAATTCATATTTGTTCCAAAATTTTATTATTTTAATATTGATTGATTTAAAATAGCACTCGTAACAATAATATACACCTGTTGGGAATCGGATCCGAGCCCCTTTGCGTCGCTATACGTTAGGCGGCGTCTGCGCTAACCCCTCGACCCACACGGCGGTTAAACTTTACTTTATCCACAAAATGTTTACCTATGTGTTCTTTGTTTTTCCCATATACCTATAGTCTACTCCAAAATAAAACCATTACCAAATATTCATGAGCTGAAAAATGTCTAAAGACTGAGACATTATATTTATACATATAATAAAACTGACACTAATCGAAAACTGTACAAGAATATAAAAAAATAATGATGGGACCTTGGGACTTCATCTTCTGACCTGAGATGAGGTGCTTATCTCAGAAACGGCTTAACGAATTTGAATGTAGATTTCGGTAATATATTATAATATTAACTTACTAAACATATTATTGTAATATATTGTAATATTTACTTACTCACTTAACATATTAGTATTTACTTTATCTAAATCAGTTAAGAAATACAAAAAGTTATGTCAATTCATCTCAATCACGTAATAGACATCAGGCCAATTTTCTTCTTCTATCTCAATAGATGTAATAAATCTGTAGAGGAGTAGTCTTTGTACATTGTAAATATTAAAAAATATACAGCCAGGATGTGAAGAGACAACTAACAGAAACCATTTCTAATATTTTTGATTTTTTTATCTATGGCTAATGAAAATATTATTTATATGTAAAAAGTGAGCGTCACTCTGAGTAACATTTAGTTTTTAATTTTCATTGCACACTCTTCACTCTATCAAAAGATGTATTTGTTTAAATAGATTTAGAAATTTATCTTTATAATTATAAATGAACTGGAAGTATCTGTACATGGGAAATATTTTCAAAAAATCCTAAAAGGAGACCTGATATAAAAATATAAAAAAATAAACTAGTAATACTCCTACAAGCAAAAACTACTTGCCGGAGTTTGATGAAACTTTGAACGGGGGTACATTTTATCGAAATCGGATTCCATGCGTACGAAGTCGCAGACACAATAAACTATTAGTAAGACTCGGAAAAACATCTCTTTAAGTAATAAATTAAGTAATCGCAGATGCCTAGTCTTAAATTATTATTTTTATTTCAGAAAATAATATATATTTTTTTTGCGAATAGTTTTTCAAAAGCAGATAAGATATGAATATAAATGTATTTTGATAATTTAAATGTATTAATTTACTTATTTATCAAGAAGGTAATAAGTTAACGGTTTAAATGTTTATATAACATTCTAAATGACTGAATAATAATTGATCATTAGTCTTATTTAATCAAGATGTATCTTCACATTACGTTTATTGTGGTTAGGATTTTAAGGCAAACTTACTTTTTCTAAATAATAATGAAAAAAATGAGATGAATAAATGAATGTATTAGTTTAACACTCAAAATAAAAGCGGGTAAATTACATAGTATTCATTTAATCGATCGATCGATTGATAGAATTGGTTTCATATGACATAAATTGGGGAGTTTGTTTACAAATTTTGTCCGTACAAATATGCAACAACCTATCTGTAATAGCCATAGTGATTGATTCTTATTGAAAGCTAACGGTGTATTTTCGTTGTTGTAAAAAAAAAGTGCGTCCTCAAGCCATTTGTAAAACAAAATATAGAATAATAAACATTTACTGTACTCTTTTATACCTTATCGCAAGTAAATCAAAGTAGACGCATACCAAAGAAAATACTTGAAAGAGGTTGTTAAGCGTTCTATAATTAAGAAAAGTACAATAACGTAAGTTTCAATAGATAAAACTTACTGACGTTGTCATGATACAATCCTAATAGTATTTTAAAATGATTTGAGAATGTAAAATAATGCAACGTTCAACTTTTTTATTAATAAAAACCTTATATTTCAATTTGAATCCCAGTCTTGGGAAGTTCTCTTAAAATAAGAAATATATTTTATAAATGTTATCTCTTGTTTGAAAATATCTTAAAACATGTATAGCCATGTTAAGCTTATTTAAATTTATATAAATATAGAATGTAAAAAACCGATACGGGCAGGGATTCGAACCCGCGACTACTGGGAAACCGTCCCGTCACTCTACCAACTGAGCTACCGTATCGCTGTCCGTTTCGGTGAATTAAGCATTCTATATGTGATCGTCTTTATCGGGACCGGTGGTGACATCTATTAGGTTTCTTTCGAAAATCCTAACCAATGTTTCTAACTTTGCAGTATAGATAAACATTGAAAAGATGCCACTACCGAAATCAATGTTTGAAAATATCTTAAAACATGTATAGCCATGTTAAGCTTATTTAAATTTATATAAATGTTATCTCTTGTTAAATTCCAGTTCCTTATACTCGTATTTGTCTTAAATAGTACTTAAAAAGTACATTAAGTTTAAAAAAATATGCAATTATATTTTTTTTTTTATAAGATCAATTAATAGTTTTTGAATATATATTTTATTTTATACTATTGTAGGTATATCACTTGTAAAATGTCTTGAAACAAACCTATATAAATAAAAGCCATATACTACATAGCAGAGCATTTCTTGCAGACAGCTAGTTTAATTGCCTTTTATTGTGTTCATAATTGTCTTGACAAGATTTTTATGAAATATATTTTTAAGTTGGCAGTTTTTTTACAATAAAAATATAAGGTTGATTTTGACAGTTCAGCTGAATCAACAGACAAACATAAAAATAAAAAGGAATATTTTCGTAACTGTTTTAGTATGGTGAATATTTATATATTTATAGAATGAAAAATAAACCGATACAGTTTATTGATGTTAATACAATTAAGCGACCGTATTGCTTATACGGAAGCTCAATTGGTAGAGTGACGGGATGGTTTCTTAGAGGCCGCGGGTTCAAATCTCTGTCCATATCGGTTTATTTTTCATTATATAATTGTATAAATTTAAATAAGCTTAGCATGGCTATAAATGTTTATGGATATTTTCCAAACGTGGAGAATATTTGTATATTACGGATTTCATTGCATGAGGTAACGTAGTATTTCCTGATTATAATTTTAGATCCAGTTAAAAAAGCAGTACATGTATTAGAAAATATTATGTATTCCGTTCAGTTTAGACATTTATGTTACAAAATTCGAACCCATCTGAAATGATCGTACGAAACACAATCATAAAAAAAATAAAAAAAGCCTTATCGGTCCGACCTGGAACCAAAAAAATACTCGGGATCAAGGCACTAAAACCGGTTTTTTGGTAAGTTTTATCATAAAATTAGAAAAATCTAATTATATACAAAAAATGTCCTTTTTACTTTTTTTCTAAGAGCCACTGTTTTTGAGATGAAAGGATTCAAATGTTTAAAACAGTATTAATCGCTTAATATGTATAAGTACACCACGTATATACCTTAATACCTCTGAAGCTGTAATACAAAAAAAAATTCTATCAGTCAACGTAAGTTACACATATTATATAAAATACTATTAATCATGAATCACATTATTTGAAATGCAGATAGTCTTTTAAAGTCTTACGTGCATTTAGTGAATAATACTTGAGTTCAGCGATAAACAGTGAAATGCGGTAGGCATTGCAGGTTTATAGAGAGTATAATAGTTAGAAAAAGAGCTTCCCGACAGTATCATTAATGTCTCCATAACTTCGGAGCTATATAGTTTTTGCAAAATACAAAATTCATTTCACAAGTTTTTTCACTGAATATTTTGTTACATTATAACGAACATATTTAACGAAATATAAAATCTCGGCAATCTAAAATTACGATCACTACGAGAGGATCCATAAGAACACAAATTCTAGATTATGATTTATTAATAACTAATTATGGTTTATTAATAACTAATTATTATTAACTTCAATACCTACTTATTACTTACTTAAAGTTAACGAAACGAGTGAATTTAATAAACGAATTGAAGATTATAAGAATTCTAAGTCTAGTTAGAGTTTAATCATATAAAAAAAAAATTGGATTTACATATAAAGAAAAAATGTTTAGTGTTTATTTATTTTCTCTAAGATTGTTTTATACGTATAATAAAACAAAGAGAATAATTGCAGAAATGTCAAGTTTCATTATGTCGTTATTACGTGTAGCTCAAATACATATATAGATCAAATTTTATTTTGAACTATATTACTAGTTTAAAGTAAATCTGAGTAAGTAAATAAAAATGGATGGTGATGTGGGTCCCCGAGCGCTAGGTCCACATCAACAAACAGTGGGCCCTGAGAAAAGCTTGACCCTCGACGCCGTGTCAGGCCACGAAAACGCCGCGCTGGCGGGAAGACCTAGCCTCCTTTGGCAGATACAATCCTGTCTGAGACAATATAACTTGCTTTATTTTTATTTTGTTTTGTAGAAAAATATTAGTTTCTCTAAAGAGAATATTCCGACCGAAAAACCCATTTGGTTGGTTAACATAAACAATTATTAACCACAATTATCTCTAAACTAAATAATTAATTGATAATTTTAATTATCAATTCAAAATTAAATTATTTATATAATTAAATAAGGTTTAAGTGTTGAGAATACATAATATAATACATTTATTAAAATATAATGTAGAATATATGTTTTTAAACCCACCTTCTTATATTAGGAAACAGACTTTTAAAACTAAAAAAATCAAATAACATAAACATCATGATAGTATAGATATATTACTTTTATTTCTTAAAAGAATGTATAATATTTTTTTCATATGAAGAAAATTGCATTGACAATTCAAAGCAAAATTAGAGCACTTATCCACACTCCATTGCTTCTTTACAATCGACGTTAATCGCGACCTTAGCCTTATTTCTCGATTATCGCTGTAATTTTGTTAAGAACCTCTTCACGCACGCAAATGTTCCCTAAAGCCATTTGTGATTGTTTTGATAATAATAGAGTGGTCTGTAAATAAATATTTAGTGACATTAATACATTGTTAATTTACATTGAAAAGTAGGTCTTGCTTACAGAACTATTCTAGACCACAAAACGATTATTTCAACTCACTTACGTAATAATAATATCGATTTAAAATATAATTTCTTTATAAAGCATATTCCAAAAGCAATATTTGTTTCTCGCGTGAAACCATAAAAGCGACCTATTTCAAATCCAAAATCGCTCCTAGATATATGAGTCCTGACGAAAATAGGCTCTACCAAGTCTCGAAACATGCCGTCAGATTCTTGTTAATTGCTTCCGGTCGTACAGTTCACGATCTCACATTTTAACGAATAGATAATCAAAGCTTAATAGATGAAGAGAATGCGGTGATACTGTGGCCAGAATTCGGTTCTAAAATTGACAACACCAATTATAGACAATCAGGATGGCAACTTTTCCAGATAAAAAAAAAATATTTTATTAGTACTCAGTTTGAAACGAAGACAAAATAATAATCATCTGTTTATTACACCCAGGAGAATGGTAAAACTAGCATCTAGAACTATGATTGGTAAATGAATTAAAATTCTTTTAAATGAATCTGGAATAAATGCCGGATTCCGGATATTGATACCAAACAAATAATGGAGGGTTTTACATTAAAATAAAACTTACCTTACGTTACCTTATTTTTTCATCAATATGCGGTATCCAGATTAGAGCTACCTGGTGCGTCATGAACTACAATAATGAGGAACTCTCACCTGCTGAACAATAATAATTTTCATACCAATAAAATAGAGGGCATCACTTATGGAGACGTAATTAGAGCTGACTTCTGGTAGAAGGGTTGTTGACTCAAGATGGGTTCCGGATATTGATAAAAAAATAAAAGGTAATTTTTATTTTAAGGTAACACTTTTTTCAGTTTCACTTTTCACACATACACACATAATAGATAGTTTTCACACATACCTACATATATTTCGTACATTCAAAACAGCAACTAAATTATTCTTATATATTTTATATATATTCTTATACCCTTAAAAATATAGCTTTCTACATCCTATAAAATGTTCAATATTTATTTCGGTACAGAATTTCCTACGAAATACATAACTCTTGTTTCTATCATCTTTTAAGTATTATATTGCTTCCATCCTAGCGACGTTGAGCTTTTTCGTTTTCGTTTTATTTTTTTGTGTGTTTCCTGCTGCACCAGTCTTATTTATCCTTATAAAATATAAATTGTCAACTAAGAAAATTGGTGTACCGAGTAAGATAATAAAAATTTTGCTTCTGTTAGTTTTGTATCTATTTTTAATGTGGTAAGATGACTTTATAATTGGAAAACAGAGTAATAAATGTAACAAAATAATTATGATCTCTTCAATAACTTATTTTTTTGCAAATTATTTTATAGAATCTAAGCAACCATCTACTATTAAGTACTTTTAAAAATATATTTAACTTGATGAAAATGTAGTTGGTTAGCTAAAAATAATTATCTCTAAATTTACTTAGATATCATACACTATTTATTAAAATCTAATCTGACTATTATAGTTCTAGCCTGTATAATTAACTCGTGTGTTGTATAATCTTATAAGATTCTTGCTAATATTGCGTAAAAAATCAGAGTGAACTGCGACTAATACAAAAAAATATATTTTTACAAATGAATATTGTAAACACAAATGAATAATTATTACAGAAGTTTTTTTATAAAGAAAGTTTGACAAAGAAAATTTATCACGCAAGTAGTTAACAAGCCAATTTACTTAGAAAGGAAATGTTTTTCTGCTCGAAGGCAAACCAGACGAGACCAACATGCTTTAATGAGATCACTTCGAATATGTTAACAGTATCTGAATTGTATACATGTTTCAATATAATATTTAGTTGAGACATACATTTTGTGTTCGAAAATAGAGTTCAGGATTTTTTTATATTGTGATTTGCAATCAATTAGAACACTAATTTCAAAACCAATTCAAGACTAAAGGTAACATAAATTATACTTTTTTTTTAAAGTACTTACAATTAAACTAAAAGTAAACGGAAAATTTCATGCTTACTACTTACTACACTTGTTGTAGGGTTGGAGGAGTAGGGAGACTACGATTGCTAAAAAACTAATAAATTCACAAATATATACACAAAAAAGATACAAATGTAAACATAATACGTATGCATATATATTCACACTTTTATAGTATAAATTGAAATATTATGCTCTACTTTATATGAGCACAACTTGGAAATAAAGGTTGACAAAAACTATATTTGTTGGGTTATTTTAACTATTTAGTAATAACTAATTAAAAATTGAACTGCATGTGTGAATTATGTCAAAGTGTGAAAAGGAAACGTTTAACAGAATCGAGTACATACTTTTGCTGGTAGATAGACGCTCCACCAATTTCACAACGAAAGAAAGGTGCTACAATCATTACATAATAATGGTCAGTATCGTATTTACAAGTTGTACTTTAGATATTAATGTGAATGTACTTGGGATTCCATAATTAAGTCAAAGTTAAAGTAACTGTAGAAGATAAATAAATATGAAATAAAATATATAATATTTTAGCGCGATGCCAAAATGCGTCAGACCATGACCGCGGATTTGTGCATAAGTAATTAAAAGTATTTATATTATCTTTGATCATGTTAAAGATAAAGAAAAATATCGGAGGTAAATATACAACAAAGTCGGGTATCCTAGCATTCTCAAGGATAGGAAGTAAAGTATTATAAATTTGAAATGATAAAAGTGACCCACCAAAAAAAAAACTACTAGTACTAGTACTGTCTAGTACTCATGCATCTTTTAAAAAAAGTTTACAGACTTGTTTAATAAAGTGTTAAAATATAAAGTTACAGAGCAAAATGATAAAACAAATACTTTTGATTAAAACAAAACATAAAACATTTGTCTTAAATGTATTTTATAGTAAAATCGTAATGCGGTAACTAACAACTTTTTTTTCTCAAATAATGCAATATTACTTATTAAATCCGAATTACGTAAAAAAGTACCTATTCAACCTCTGTATACGGTATCACTCTAATAAAGAGATATTTATAAAAACAGGGTGTGATTACAGAAAAATATAATAAATTAGAGTTATATGCAATAAAAATATTAGAGCCACTTACGAAAAGTCTATTTCATAAATGTATACCAGTATTGTTCGTATAATAATATTAAATAATATAATTAGATACGATCTTAGAAGTAGCAAAGGCTTTTATTTTTTTATTGATATTTTTGTTGTTTAATAGGATTTCTCTTGCAGTATAAAACTTGCAGGTAAAATATTGTGTGGTGCTTGAGATTTATTAGGTTTATCACAAAAACACATATGAATCTTTTAAAAAATATGTATTCTTTAATCATACTACCAGTACAGTTCTAAAATAACGAAATATTCGAACTGTAAAACAACCTTTTATTCAGTACGTATATAAATGATCCCCATACAAATCCCAACGCATGGATAATAAAACCAGAACACGTTTTCATACTAATTTAACTGAGTCTGAGCGGTACTCTCACAAATCTCTGTAATTTATCTGGTGTGGCATTATTTCTCACCTACAATTTTCTCTCCACAGTGATAATTAGAATTTATTAAAATGAAAATATAAGTATGCTACGAAATTTTTTAAAGGTTTGCTGTAGTCAGAAATAAAAAAAATACATTTCACCGTCGTAACGTATATAAAAATAGCTGGATATGGACACTAAAAAAAATATATCTGTGTAGATTATGATGTTAAAACTTTAAAATAAAACGTTGATATACATGCGAACAATCGGATGAATAGACACTTACACACTACGAGTACCGGGCAAATCATTTACTATAATTATTAATACGAGTTAATGATTATTTGGGGATTATTTTTGTATTAATAATATTTGTATTATTAACTAGTTTGAATGAAAGTGTCCATTAACGTACGACTTAAAATTCAAATATTCACTAAATTTAAATTTTATAAAAAAAAATACGTACATAAAAAAAAAACACATTCAAAAAATTAAAAAGATCTTGGTACAATTATTTAATTTGAAAATTGCTGGACAATAAATAATAGTTATTCATGTAATCATCGTATAAATTAAAAAAAATAATCGTCTGTTTGTCTTATGAATAGCAACATCCAAAATAAAATAAGTCTGTTGAATACATAATAAAATAGATATTTTACAAAAACATATTTTATTTCAATAAAATCGTTACATTGCTTGAAGTTCTAATAAGTTCCCTTCTATTTCCCAAAATGTTACAAAACCTTGCGTATTAACGAAGCTACTAACAATGGTAAACTAAATTATCGCAACAATGTTCTAACTTTCGAATAGTTTCACAAAGTCCAATCGGATTATCTATCACCGTGATAATAAGATGTTGGCTTTTGCTGAAATAATTTCACGGACTCTCGCAACAATTTAAACCGTTTATTCTCTAAATTCTCTAGAGGGAAGGAGGCTGGAAGGGTGAAAATAGGAGGAACTTTAATGCCCGTGTTTAATCTTAGACGAAAGAGGACAGATGTTTCTCTGTGGTTTCAATCTAAATTATTGCGTTAACCAAACTAATGTAACTTTTAAAGTTTACAACTTTAATTATATTATTGTGTTAATTTCATTACTAAACAGAACTAATTATCGCATCTTTTCTGTCAATAAAAGATTGTCATTAAAATAAATACAATAATAAAACAATAAACAAAAATATGATATTTAGATATTAACACTAAATAACTGTGGCTCTCCCGTGAGATTGTTATTTTAATATATTTACTCTTTCTTGATTGAGCATAACATATTGTTAGAAAGGAAGTTGTCATATCGAAGAGAATATAAAAATATACTTGACGACATTTTATTACCAGTTTAATAATTACTTTGATAATTACTTTATTCAGATTTAATAATTACTTTATTCATCTACCTGTCCTTATCTCAATATTAAAGAGTGGGGCATTTGTTAACTTTGACGTATTTCAATAGATTTAGCAAAAAGATTTTAGATATGTCTAATCTATTAACCATCTAATCTATTAATCTTCCTTAGCAATGTGTATTCTGGTAGTATGTGTATTCTGGTGGTATGTGTATTGTGATGGTAGGTGTATAATGTTATCTACCGCCTCTCAGATTGTAGGGGTAGAATATAACCACAGCATTGATGCATGCAAGCAGTAGTTAATTCATCATTGTTTTATGTAGTTATTGATATCATTTTGTATTATTTGGTTGTAAGTTCATTACTTATAAAAAACAAACAAACTCAAGATATGTGGCACTCAACGAGATTACGGTTTATATACTATGATTAATTCTAAAAAAGTATTTATTAAATTTGTTTTACATTTAAATAAAATATTTTTTATTAAGTATATTTATCTCATTTGTGTTAAAAATAAAACAAGTTGTATGTAAGATAAATTGTATGTAGATAATTCGTTACGCTCCACATTTATATACAAACTATGTATATTGAAATTGTAAGCAAATTTTTGAAATTGAAAAGTTAGATTGATACCCTAACCAATTAAATATTTTAATTAAGAAAAGAGAATGAACAAATAAAAATGAAGAATTTATATTGAATACAGCTTAAGAAACTTATAGGACCGCAATAAAAATATAGGCCTTTAATCACTTTACAGTTATATTTCTTAATTAAAAATTATACAACGTTACATTTCTTCTGTACATTTTTATTTTCTTTCTAAATATTAGGTTTAGCTTTCTAAATATTTCTTTGTTATATAGAAAATCCACGAGCATGCTGTTGATTGTTACGTATATCATTTAGTTTGTATGAATTTTACTGTTCTAAATATGTAGTTTAGGCGTGTCAGACTTATTCTCATATATTTATTAAGATTTCTAAAACAAAAAAAAATAAATCTAATTTAGGTATGAGATAAAACTAACAGCGTTTAATATTAGCATATTTTACTTTTATCTAAGTAATTTTTTAAATTTTATTTATATGATGAGACCACACTGACTATTTACTATGAGTTTATATGTTTTAGTATTGTATTGATATTATTAACTGCATTCAATTCTTTATTGTAATTGATTCACTGATTCTAGTAATGCTCAACTTTTATAAGAGTTAGTGTTCATTTCGGATGTGGTTTTAGTAATAAATGAACAAATATGCAACTACAAAAACAAGTACATATGTAAGTAGAAGTAAGAAATTATATATTTTAAATACCACCCTTCAAGACAGAAATGTTTTTTTTTAAACGCGATCTTTAAAAGCTAATAATAGAATTTGAGTTATTCACACAATTATTAAAGAGGCTAATTATAACGTCCCATTTCGTTTCTTACAACTAATATTACTAATTATCTTTTTTTAAATACTGTGTTGTATGATGTTAGATGTTCTCCAGATTCAAACGTTCCGTACGTTTGTGTTTCCATCTATAGACGGAGATGCGAGCAACATAACGAGCTGCTACATTTTATAAAAGCTTAGAAATAGGTAAGGGTAAGTCGTAAAAGATACCAACTCCACATACTAATAAATGATGAAGAGGAGGCTACCTTAAGAAAACTACAGTTAAAATACGTCCGGTTTTATTTCTCCTGAGACCAGATTTACTGAAAACTGTAAAAAATTAGAAGCTGATCTTAAATTTTATTGAGTATAAAAAAAGGTGTGGTAAATATTTTTAATTTATCGAGCCCTAGTTAAAAAAAAATTACGGACTCTATCTTTACTTTTAAAATGGAAAACGACATAACACACTTATAATGAACAAAATGTCATAGGTATGTGATTTTGTCCAGATCTTTTGTGGTACGAGTATATGCACTTATGATTTTTTTTCAGATACTAAAATGACTCCCGATTATAAACGAACGACTGATCGACAAAATTGGAGTAACGAGTCAATGAAGAAAGCCATCCAAGCAGTTTGAGATAAGACAATGGGTTGGTTATTAGCGTGAAGCAATTGAAATCAAGAAAAACAGAACTGTCAATCGGGAAGACGGATATAAGTTTTCGGCATCGTGGAATCCAGTGAGAAACAGCATAACACCTCCCTTTTTTGCGCAGTCGGTTAAACACCTGAATAGGGACGCGTCGGTTAGATTGCAGAATAGGTATACTGTGAGTGTAGTATGTGATGGTACCATATGGTATAGATTGTATACCAGTAGAAGTATAAAAGCTACTTGGAAGTCTCCAATCATTATACCACACAGTCGTGTGGTATAATAATAATGGATAAAGTTAGTTTTAAAGTGGGAACGGTAATCGAATAGATGAGAAGTTATCATATTGGTCGTGGATTTAATTGGTGATTAATTTTCATGATGTAATTTTATACCTGCTTAATAACTTTTATAATATAATAATAATAATCATTTTATTTCAGATTAATATTAATATTTAACAAAAGAATGCCATACAATATTACGAGTATCTAATTAGTAAGTTAGGATCAGTAATACCTAGGATCCTCTTTTTGAATTCTGAATGTAAAGATGTAGTCCATGGCTGGTAGCAAAAATCAATTTATTTATTATTCAATTTATGTATCAATTTATTAAGAGATTTATTTATTCATAATATTTGACTATATAATTAATTTTTATTGCAATATATGAATTGAATATATTGTAAGTATTACAAAATAGTCATGTAAAATTCTAGTTACCTACACGTAATAGATTGAGGAAAGTTCTTACATTCAATTTGATGCGAAATGCTTGGGTAACATTTCACGTATTCAACTTTTTTTTCTTTTGTGGTAGCTGAATTGAATAACTTGCTAGTAAAGTGAGAGTCCAGTTTTATCTCTTTAGAAAATATTTTAATATAATAATATTATTCGAAAAGGCATCTTTTGTATTGAAAATTTATAAGCAAATTAATTTAATATTTATAGGTATTTTTTTAATAATAAGATTAAAAGAGACGTTTTCTTAAGGAATTTTCTTACACGAGTACTCAAATATTGGAAAACAAATAATAAAGATAAATATAATATAAAATAGTCATAAAATCTTTAAAAGCCGATTTGTTATGTATGTTAGTAAATGAACCCCATACAAATACACTGTTTGATGCCATTCTATATTTCATACCAGAAATATAAAACTGCTATATGTTTTCTTTTCTTACTCAAGTTTTTTTTGCAGAATGAATGAAATTGCCAGTTGCACTTAATTGAGCAAACTCGTGTAAAAGCATGGCCTCTTTTGGCTGAAATAATTCTTACAACGACTTGTATTTAACTGGTACGTTACACTTACACGAAAAGATTTTGTATATATAATAAATTGAATGTTCAAATTTATTTTCGTTACTATTTTATTATGTTTAGATAACAGATTAGTTTCATAAATAAAATAGCATTGAAGTGAATAAATCCTCACCCAAAATGATCGTTTCTTTCATTCGGCATCTATTTGAATTCACAAGAGTATAGATATCTAGCTCCGAATCGGTATTAGGATGGAAAAAGTAGCATTTTCCGATATCATTCTACATTCCCTGTCCTTAGTCACGTATCAACCAATCCTAACACGTGACTTGCCTTCGAATGTGAGAAAAGTAAATAACTATCAACAGACACGCTACGCAAACTATGTAAATTATAGTCAGCAAAAACTTTTCAGAATAGCAACTGATTTCTCGTTGTTAGTTGAAAAATAATACATAGTTAAAATAACAAATAAAAAACCTAAATAAACAAATATTAATAACACATATTAGCACTGTTACCACTCCGAATGTACTTAAATAACATGACATTAATACTTCGATCTCGTCTTACCGTCAATACGATTACTGCAAAGCATTTGAAACGTCAGATTAAATTTAAAATGTAAAATATTAATAATATTAATAATATACTAGTTAAATCAGTAAAAAAAGTTTTATTTCTAAATTTTAATATTAAAATTCAAACATTAAATTGGAAGACACGTCTATACCTAATCATCGTCTAGACTCTAGAACAGAGGTTCCCAAACTTCTTTCGTCCAACGCCCACTTTGAGAGTCAGTTATTTTGTAACGCCCCCCAATTTTTTTCATCTTAAAAACTTGAATAACAGATTAGGTTCGTTTCCTTTCTGGTAAGATAAGTCATCTTACCAGAAAGAGCAATAATAATGCAACCTTACAATATTAAAAGTATTTTTGATTAAAAAATTACATTTAATATTGAGCAATAGTAATACATATTTTCATAATAAAAAGCATCTTTTATAAAAAAATAACAACAGTTAAGATTGATCAATAGTAATACCACTTTTCACAATTAAAAGTTTTCTTCTTCATCTTCCTGGTTTTCATCCTGACGTATATTTATTTATTTATTTAAAATCTTTATTGCACACAAAAAAACGTACAAATGCTAAAGCATTCTCTACCAGTCAACCGACATAGTAACCGAAATCTAAAAATGAGGGGGCACAATATTAAAAATTAAAAAACAATTAAAATAATGGAATTAATATCCATAAAACTACTTACTAGCACGTACACAATACAAACTAATACATGTAACAAAGCTATAGAAATAAAGTATACTACATATCAATAAATACATACAAATTACTAATATAATATACATACATACCTATATTTATATATATTTATATTTATGTATATCAAGGTCTGTCTTCCTGATCAACCTACTCCACTTTGCACGATCTTCGACATCCATCCAGCACTTCCTTGTACGTCCGGGAGATCTCATTCCAGGAACAGATATATCAAGGCTTTTCTATCCGACATATTTCATAGACGGGCGCGCAACGTGGTCATACCATCTCAGGCATCGATCTTGGATTACTTCGAATGAATGTTTTACGTATGTGGTCAGACCGCGTAACGCCGCACATCCAATTCAGCATCATTTCCTCCCTCGTCATTCGGTCAGTCATTTCCGTGACTTGAATTTCCTGTGTGTGCCGTGATGGTACTGGCAAACATTCGCTGCCGTAAATAAGAACCGGTCGGATGACGCTCCTTTTTATCAGCCCCTTGATTTTAAGAGACCTTCTGTGATTACAGACTACACCAGTCCAGACAGCGCTTATCCGGCCTTGGGAATCGTAAACGGTGCCTCCAGGCTCGTGCATAACAGATCCAGCTTACCTGAACTTTTCCAACTTAACGGCTGGCTCAAGACCTGTATGGATAGTAGTTGAGTCTGGGCTCCTGCCTTGTACTCGGTCTTCGATATATTTAGTTTAAGACCACCGTTCTCAAGCGTACCCTTCCATAGGTTTAACTTACGCTCCAGCTCTGTTCGGTCCGTTCTTTCTGCAACCCTTTATCTGCTGTACATTAACGATCAGCTGAAGCCCGGTATTTATGGGTATGGGTATCAGATGAGAGCATAGTTGTAGAAAGATATCTGCCAAGTTCTCGAACTAGTAGAGATTAAGTACAGTTGAATAACAAACTCCAGGCAGTTTCCGCATTGGGCAATGCTAATCTTGTCAATTTGAATGCCATCAAAACGCAGACGTGTCTGTTCACGGCTATAAGGAGCCCTTTCACCTTGGCTCCTAATTTTCAGAATGTATCCTTGGAATACAGTGACCGGCTTCAGTTGTTAAGCTTGGAGAACTTCAACTATGGTCTGTTCATTGAGTCCAGAGCAAAAACAGCAGCAGGAAAGCTTGCCGGTCTTGCGCAGGTCCGACAGTACTTTACACCTTATAGGTAACCCTGAATAAGTTAAAGCCAACCTCCACAGCCTTGTTGGCTTAGAATGACTATCCTCTTAGTATTCTGTAGGATACATTTTGGTAAGTGTGCGCAGGAATTACACGACTTAATTTCCCCATCCCCCTTCCTTCCTTCATCACCGGACGTTTCGACGCACGGTGGGTATCCACCCCTACTATGTGGACATTCCTTCTGCCCGAACGAAGCAGTTTACTTCGTTTTTTTTAGTTCGTACAGCGAAGGAATGGAACAACTTGCCTGCGTCGGTATTTCCGTCCTAATATAATGTGGGTGTCTACTAGAGTAGGGGGAATAGGTTGCTAAGTTAATGCGCCTTACCAACTATGACTACATTTCCACCTTCCATCAGGTGGAATGTAGTCAAGCAATAACTAAGTTTGTATAAAACATAGGCCATTAGATGATTCTCATCAATGAGTGCTATTTCATCCGCATACATCATCAACCATGGAGACTTATCTTGGATGTGAGCCGAGAGTGAATAAGAACGGACCCAGGGCTGAGCCCTGGTGAACCACTACTGTTATCTATGGTTTATGGTTTGGTGTCGCCAACGGAGGTCCTAACCATAGGAGTCGTGGTACATGTTTCTGATAGTCTCAATATAAGGATGGATGGATTTATTTAAATCACAATGTCCACCAGATACACTGACGAGGCACACAGTCAAAAGCCTACTGCAAATTTAAAAAGGTTACGCGCAGAACTCTTTTTTTTCTGTATACTTCCATCAGAGTTCTGAAGACAAAAATAGCGTCTATAGTACTCGATCTTGGCTGAAATCCACATTGAGACTCAGAGACAGTGCACTTTTGGCGGAGACTGAGGTCGCTCATGTGCACGAAGATTTTCATCGCCCATGACTCATAAGCCCTTATAATTACCAAAGTCTTGAACACTGCGTTTTCCCTTGTAAATAGGTTTAATAAAACTATGTCGCTACTGTTTAGGCATCTTTCCAGTGTTCAAAATGTGGTTAAAAAGGTCAGTAAGCGTTTCGTTTCGATGTTATCGTTTAGCTCTGTTGGTGTGCTCGTACCAACAGAGCTAAACGATATTCAAGCTTCTATCCGAAGATCGTCAGGTCCTACCATTTTTCCGTTTTTCATACGTCGAAGGCAATCACGAGTTACGTCAAAGGTTATTAGGGTAAGTCCTAGTTTAGATGGTAGGTCGGGAGGAAGCCCGCACGGATGCTGACTGACTGCTGTATAACGACAAAGAGGCGTGCCCAACATTTCTGACGCAAAGACATTTTGCGATATCTCGCGTCACTTCATCTCGAGCTCGTGCCATTTTAATTATATATTATAAGGTTAATTTCATATATTGTCAAGTTTTATTTATACAATAAACTAGAATATTAATGGTTTATAAATAATTATAAACTTGTGTAACTATTGAAAGCGTATTCCTTGTATTAAATAAAGATGAAAAATAAATCGATACGGGCAAAGATACGAATTTGCGACTTGTGGGAAACAGTACCTAGAAGGTATGTTTTTCGGTAACCACGTATTTTTCATTTTACATTTATTTAAAATTTAAGAAGATTAGTAAATGGATGTTGTGTAGTAGAAGGATATTATTTTTAGTGAATTTTCAAATATGAATAAAATAAAGTTAAAAATCATCTATCGCCCCCCTAAATGACACCAGCGCACCCCAAATCTTTAACGGTCTCTTACCGCCCCCCTCTAGGGTTCCAGCGCCCACAAGGGGGCGTTATCGCCCACTTTGGGAAAGACTGCTCTAGAAGAACATCAATTGGACAGTAGTCTTTGTGGTACTATATTGTTTGGTCGGATATTGATGTTATGTTTGATTTTGGTTTGAATACCAGTTTAATGTTACAATTTTGTTCTTTAATTCATCCATTTTCTTGTTTTCTGATAAAAGTTCTTTGATAGTCTCTTATTAAAGTTGTTTATACAACCTGTGTATGGTCAGAGAGGCCGATGTCTAAAAAATGTTACTGAACAATGCATAAATGCTATATACTGTTCGTTTTTTTATGTACTTTAAAGATATGATGATAAATATTATTGTATGAAAATACACACATAATATTAATAGCAAAGAGAAAGAGACTGAAAATTATTTCACAAATAAAATGGATTTCCTAAATTAAACTTTAAGTTTTAGGTGATAGTAACGGACGTTGGATAGTTCTGACAAAGTCGGACTTTATAGAAGTTCGTAAACTGTGAGGGTAAATTTTCTACATTAATAATGTACTTGAATTTGACCAAGATAGTCATTTTTAACCGACTAGAGAGAAAGAATAAGATTGTATTTTATTATTATGTATCTATAATAACTATCAAATTATTATTTGTAAATCAAAATACATGTAACTTGTTCATTGATATAGTGTTATTTTTCAGAAAGTTTTCGTTATAGGTACATTAAGCGAAAGTGACGCCATCTTATAATGAAGTAGTGAAGCTTTTTTTGTAGTATAACACTCATATTACTAAATATCAAATATTATTTTAGTGTTGTTGGAAGTTCCAAGACATGAATATAGATGGCAGTGAAAAATAAAATATTACCAAGTAGGTTTTGATAAAGTATATTATACCCAATTACTTGCATTATACACAAAAATAAATTAACAAAACAACTAATTTAATTACTTTTATACTTTTTGTTTGTATATTTAACATTGAGACGACTTTTTTTTATCAAAACTAGAGTTAATTGTACGTAATAAGTTTTTATTATAATTATTATTATATTATTAAATTTATCATTGAGAACACAAAACATATTTAAAATTTAAATATAAATAAATTACGTGACTTCAAATACGATCAATCATTTCCGATGCATCAAATCATAAACGAATCATCTAAATAAATACTAATTCTGGACTAATGATCTATTATAAACTAATTATTATTGACTTAGCTTGGTGCCACTTGCTGAAAGATGGAGATAAGACTTGTTTTCAGCAATTAAGAAGAAGAAGACAAGGAACAAAAACAAGAAGCTTATTTCGTCATCATTATGGTATATAATTTTCTATATGCCAGGCCGATATAAAAGCTACTGCTCCAAATGGTTTAAAGTACATAGGTATAGTCGGATGATATACAGTATTATGTTACATATACATTTCCTAATCATTATTTTTTAATCATAGAACTCAGTCAATACTTTCGTAATATTATATTAACAAGTGTCTTAGATTTATAAGAAACTAAGCCCATTTTTAAGAAACTAAAGTGTGCGCAAAATTTTGACTTTTATTTTTTGTTCGTTACTCTTAAGTGATCATATTGTGATACATATTATGTGTAACCCTGATTTTGTTAATTATGTTAAACAAAGTATTAAAAAACACCAACCGCGTACTGGATTGAATTCAATATTGTTAGTCACGGACCATAATGGTTGTAATAAAGATTTTATTTTTTTTTTATAACAGGTCAATGAACTTAGAATTTTATCATGGAATTTATGTATTATCCTGAAGTATTCTTACATGATATTCGTTTAGAAAAAAGGTCGTTGCCTAATCAAATACTGCTTGTGATTTTTGTTTGCTGAAAATTCTTGAGACAGCGTTGGGTATGTATGTATGATAGAAAATATAATGTAAATACCTAATATCTGCTGTTAAAATATTTTTTTTTCTTAATTTTTAAATCAATGGTTTTCTTCTTAAAATATTTATATTCTGTAAAATAATGAAAACGTTTTTGTACTCAAAGTAAACGATAATAATAAAAGGCCTAAAAGCTAAAAAATAGTAGAAATTGGTGGCCTTTCCTAATGTTACTTTTCACGTAGAGACGCATAAGGAACTCTTATATTTAACCCGGCGTGAATGAGGTGGGGTATCTCATACCCGAGAAGTTTTAAAACGCAAATTGATTAATGTTATTGTTGCTATGCAAGTCCCACCGTTGCAGTAGCTGGAGGTAAGGGTGTGTTAGGTGAGGTTCGGCATCCAGTTTAGTTATTCACCATTTGCGAATAGAGATATACGAATGCAAACTTCGCCGGGGTATGACATACCCCACCTCGTAGTTAGTGTCACATATTTGGAGTGACAGTAAGTTTATAATTTATTCTTATTTTTAGTATTTTGTGACTTATTTTAAGATTTATCAAGATGTATTATGAAAAAAATAAACACCGGAATAAATACCCGAGACGAGAGAAAGAAGGTTGACAATCTAGCTGCAATATTATACATAATTTAGTTGACAATATTAGTGACCCTTATGTGCCTTCCGAGAACTTTACTATTGATGAAATGTAACTATCATTTCATGTATAAATTCCTAGCCAAACTGACCAAAGGTGGACTCAAATTTCAAGCTCAATATGCGAAAAAGTTTTACATTCTCAAAATTGGAGCTCTACGCAGGGAAATAACCACCTGAGTTATATGGTATACTCACTATGGCTACTATAAACTATCATAATCTACAGTGAAAATCACTTAAGGGGCCAAAAACGCATTATGCACCGTGATTATATTCGTAATTTAGGTTGAAGTCTGTACCTAATAAAAGATAGTTTTTGCAACATTCAAACTAAGTTTGTCTGCCAGGGGAAATACGAAAGAGAATTGCCGATCACCTGTAGAGACCTTTACCAGCGGTTCCCAAAAAAATGGTTAGCAAATATGTTAGATATGGTATAGCTGTCCTCAAAAAAGAAATAAAATGATAAAACATTGCTGTTCTAAATTTATAAAGCTAATATGTATGGAAGACGCGAATTTTGTGTGCGGACATTGTGCTGATTTTTAGGTGTATCTATAGCGATATGTTACATGATCTCATAAGATTGTTCAGTGCTTCTTTGAGTTAGAATAGTTAGAAAATAGTCTTATTATGTTGATTTAACAAAGAAGTTAGAATTTTGCTAGATTTTTATGCAAAAAGTTAATTAACCACCGAAACTTGTGTTTTTTTCATAGAATATTTATTAACATAGTTATTTTAATAATCATTAAAACTGGTTGTACTTAAACCTCTTTTCTTTTTTGTAATCTTGTTTGCATAAAATTGCGTTTTGATTGTTTTATTATATGTAATGCAAATTAGACGTTTATATAAAAAAAAATAAGATTAAAGTTTTGGGTATCTCATACCCACCTCATAGTGGGTGTAACAATTACTCACCTCATTCACGCCGGGTTAATAAATAATAAGATAATATGTGTACAAGTAGTTTTATGGATATTCATTCCATATTATTCTAATTGATTTTTTTATATTGTGCCCCCTCATTTGTAGATTTCGGTTTACCATGTCAGTTGACTGGTAGAGAATGCTTTAGAATTATGTCCGCCATTTGTACATATTTATAAATAGAATAAAAATATACCTACTTAAGTTTTATGATTAACCATTTAACAAAAATGACATATTTATTAGCTACCCACTCTTTTTTAAACTAGCCCCTTTGAGTGTTTGTTACAGGAAGTATTAATTTTATGTTTGTAGATATGAAAGGTACTAACAGTTTTATTATAGTTTTTCAAACAAATATATTTTAGTGAAGCACTAGAACAATCTGTGTAGCATTAAGCCGTGTTTTATAGTTCGAGGTATAATTAAAACTTAATCATTTCTTATACGAGTCTCTTTGTCAATTTTTTATCTAAATAATATGGCTTAAATAATATATGTATATATACTTTATATTTATATGATATAGCTGTTGTTCTAAAATCTTTATTTGTTGTAGTGTTTTAGACCCTATATTATTAATTTTAAAAATGCTGTGTCAATTTTCAAAGATCCTCAGATAATGATGAAGATATTGAAATTGAATTGGAATGAATAATTTATGTGATAAGGGTCGACGGTGCCGAGTAAAACACAATTTCCAAAAAAAAATATAAGCATTGGATAGGTATATGTCACCAAAAAAATGATTGAAATAACAATCTTCCGACCTCATAAGCATTCTCTTTGATTTTTCACGAAATTATTTTACTTTCAAATTAATTTAATGCATTTTCATTTCAAACCTTAGAAAGAAGAACTTTAGAGGTATGTCCATTGGTCTGTTCAATTATTATTTACTTACAGTTTCTCAATTTTCTTCCACCTATGTACCCACTATTAGTATATTTGGGTCTTACAATATAAATATACTGATTTCATTTTCTTAAAATTCTTCTGATGTTATAAATCTTTGGTTTATCATATATGTCATGATGATAGTATTTGTATAATGTAAGTTTACACAGCTGATTACGAAAACGGTAGCGGTATTCCGCAGCTAAAAAGTCCAGATACATCTTGTAGAAGTATCTTTCATTTTATATTTACATATTTTTTTTAATAACCTTAATATTTGTTTGTAAATATTTATAAACATGTATAGCCATGTTAAGCTTACTTAAATTTATATAAATAGAGAATGAAAAATAAACCGAAACGAGCAGGAATTCGAACCCGCGACTACTGGGAAACCGTCATGTCGCTCTACCAACTGAGATAAACTAAATATTTATTGACATTTCAGATATTTCTTTTGATTTGGTACCTCATTATACTTTATATTATCCTTGAAACATACTTAGAACATATAGGATATGCTTTGATCCGAAATAAAATTCTAATATGATGAAATGGGAGTTGAAAGTGTTTTTGCTTATTTATTTATTAATGTCACTAAGGTAACAAATTATCAATGCTTTGTTCAAAATAAAAATAATATATATTTGTAGTATGAGAGATCAATTGAAAAAAGACCTTTAAAATCATTATTGTTTTTTTTTATTTTGTTATTTTTTCTTACAATAAATACTCAGTTTATTGTTTATTTATAGTAACGAATTCTTATATTATCTTTGATTATCTAATGAGAGCAAGAGTAGTCTAAAGAGTTATTCAGGCAGAGGATATTGTCTAACTAATCAAACAGGAATAAAATGGTCGTGCATGATTACGGCTATTTTATTTTGATAGTCGCTTGCCACACCTGTGCCTAGTAATTGATCCATTTAAAAAAATAAACTAAGTTTTTTTTTTAAATTATTCAAAGTGTAGATAGATCAAGTGCTATCGCTGGCATTTTAATCATGGAATCTATAAAACCCTGTGACCATTTACGACGATGTCATAAAATCTTACTTGGTCGGGAGATGTTTGTTTCTAGTTATATCTTTACAACTTGTGAAATAAACGATAAAATTTACTGCGATAGAAATTGTAAACCGAATCTAAATAAAAAAATTAAAATAACTAACCTTTCCAAATTTAATCAATTCTTATATATGTTCTAACTATTTGTTTTCAGTGCATTTACCTTCTCTTAGGTATCAAATAACCTACCATTACTTACTTAAGAATACGTTTTAGATTATTCTGTAATTACAACCCATTTACAAATGTGCAAAAATAAAAGTTTTAGCATTTCCATAAGTGAAAAACATATTGACTCAAAGATGCTAAAATATCAGCAAAGTTTTCCAAAGTTTGTTCAAAAATTTTCTGTAACGTAAATATTGAACATACCGATTTAAATATTCTAGTGAATATAAAACGTAAATATCATTTACGAAATCATTATTACTATAATAAAAAGTAATGACTAAATAACTAAGTAACATTTTTTATTCAAAGTATTACATATATTTTATAAACATACATTTTTTACTACAACATTCTACACTAGTAGATTTATTTTATTAAGAAAATGATATTTAATGCTTACATAAATAATTTTGATACATTACTATAAATAATTTATACTAAGTAACACTAATATATCAGTCAAGATTTCCTAGATGATAAGCATTGTAATATTAAAAACTTCTTACACTATAAAATGACTAGTAGTTTTGCGGACACTAAAAATTCTCTTCATTTATACGTCGGTTGACCACAATTGTGTTTATACTCGTAGGTTATAACAAACTTAAATTTTGGCCGTTTGATGACTTTGCTGATGATCTAAGGGACCGTATAGTTGTAAGTCTCACTGAGGACGTGTGATCGCCGCGTCGTAGAAGAGATGCTTGAGGCCCACCAGACTCTCTAAAAATTAATAATCGATATTAATATAGGGCTAAAATGCAAATTGTACTAAATACTTATGAAAACCTTATAAGCTTTTTTTTTATTTACGATTACGATTCAGTTAGATTTAAATGACGAAATAAAGAAAACTTATAATGTATCGAAATTTTTAATTTATAACAGAAATAATTTTCATTAAGATTTGCCATCTAAAGGTGAATTTTTCCTAAGAAAATCTTTTAATATAGTCTAAATTATTAAAATCTTTAAATATTTTTTCTAAAATTTCTGTAATATCCCAAAAACAGAGATCAAAGCTTTCACTCGTTTAAATTTAAATTATGAAAGTTTATAGGGATAATGATGATACATTATCAAAATTTAAAAAAAGTTTCTGACAATTTAGAGTGAATGATCAATCAGAACAAACAAAAATAAGCAATTATTTATTTTTAATTAGTGCAAAGTGATTTGAAATTGTTTGTGTGTTTGAAAATGTTTCCCTTTATAATTTAACTAAGTCATTAAATTAAGAAATATCCAAAAACAGAGATCAAAGCTTTCATTCACTCGGTTATATCTAAATTTTGAAAGATGGTAGTGATAACGGTTATAAATTTACAAAATGTTTAAAGAGTTTCTAGTAATTTAGAGTAAAAGATCAACAAAGACATATACAAAGATATATATAAAAAGAGCAAATATTTTCTTATAATTAGTGTAAAGTGAGTTGAAATTAGTTTAATGCTCCCCTTTATAATTTAACTAAGCCGACACGCAACTTTGTGAAGGAATATCATTAGTCAAACAAGATCTCTCTAATGCATATAAAGGGAATTTTAACTTATTTTCTTAATAAAAACGTATCACACCGATTTTTCAAAAGTCCAAATTAACGCTATTTTCATGTCACCGGAGCTACTACTACTATGAAATAGAAAATAATAAATCGTTATTGGTTATTTTTTTTAATTAAAAAGGTTTTTGTAACTACAATCTATTATTATTATGAAATTACCTCAACCTGAGCTTCAATTTTATATATTGTTCACAAATACAGTAATTTTGTGACATTATCCATTTCTTAAGAAATCTCTCGTGTGCCAAATTTAATTTGTCGTAGTAACTTTTTATTTAAGACTTTTGATAATTAAAGTACAAGTATTTTTTTTTCTAAATTCTTAACAGTTTAATTTATTTTTATTATTTTAATTAAAAAAAATCATTCTTTCCTAAAGATTGCGTTTGATAAATAAATGTTTTTTTAGACGCCAGTTAAATATTACTATCAAATTAAAAATAATTTTAAAATCTTTCGGATTGTCTACACTGTAACTTAGTTTAATTGCTTAAAAGATATTTAAACGTATTACTAATTATATAAACCTATAAAATATAATTGGTTAGGTAAAAGGACTAGTATATTTTAAATCTATGATTAAAACATGATAAATGAACGACAGGTTCGAAATGTAATTCCCATATATTCGTGTAACGCACTTCTTTACTATAGACTAGGATAGACGGTAAGAGCGATCATTATAAAATACTTGCACTATCAGTTAAATTATGATTACTTCCTTATATTAAAATTTAAAAAGTAAAAGTTTAATCAGTGAAACCTAGGAACAATAAGGTATAGTGATAATGATCAAGTGATGTGATAATTCTTTTATTCTATTACATTACGCGACAATACTCTTTGACAATAAGTAATTAAGTATTGTTCTCATATTTTTTTCAATATTTTAATGTATTTCTAATTCATTCATTCATTATAATTGATAACAATCTTTCAGAAATTTTACTCCAATACAAACTTTAACTGTTGCAAATTTATACTCCATGTTTATTTATAAAATAGGATTAGGTACAAAGTTAATATAATATCATTATATTAAATAATAGCAGTAGTGAATATAAACTTGTAGTTTATTTTAAATATAAACTTATCTGTTTGAACATATTTTTCAATAATAAAATTAAAATAAGGTGACAGAGTCTCATGATCTCGTCCAATAAATTCAATGACACATCATTTATTTATTTTATAGCATATTAAACATTTCAAATAAAACTTTTCATCGTCTCTGTTATTTAAATAGATTAACATATTAAATATTATATTAAACGATGTTTTTTTAAACGTATAAGCTAAATGGAATATTAAAACCACTATTTTAAGAGATCCATATTTTTTAAATATAAATAGCGTTTGTTGCCTTCTAACATTAAAGAAAGTTCAAAATCCTAGCTCTATACTGCTTTTATAAACTTATTTACATTATCCGCAAAAGAATAATATACAAAGTTGCTACTCTTGTTCAGCTGTTTATCCGCTTAGATTAAAGTATTTACAGACGCTTGCATTATAAAACATTATAAAAAACATCAAATTAATGTGCGAAAACGTTATTTAATCGCTTGGAATAAAAATACCTAAAAATATATTTTATTCTTTCAGAAATATTTAATATTACTTAAAAACATGAGTCATATGAATAGAGTTTAATGACATTTTTAAATATTCAGATATTATTAGAATAAATAATAGATTATTGACGTTATTATTTTAAGCTGTACGCGTATTAATTTTTGTCTATTTGAAATAAAATATTATTAGTAAAATAACTGGTAGTTCTAAATCGATAGGACAGTTTTTTTGGGTGCTTTTGAAACCAATATGACAAAACGGTTGTAAATAGCCTCCCGCGAAGCGGTCGATAAAGTATTGTATATCATTATCATAAAATCGAAAACAATTTGTCACAGCAATTTTTTTAGCTAGTGATATTTTATTTTCAATTTAATATTTATTTCAAAATAATAAATTTAATATTTATTTCATAGTTTTACAGGTTTATATTATGAATATTTCAATAATATTTTATATAATTTGCTGATACCTGTCGCTGCTTCTCAATCGTTTTTTCTTTGGCCAGAGATGAAAAGCTCCGTATATTACAGGGTTGACTAAACTGTTTGACATTCCGAAAAAAAATATTCCCGAAAGCAGGTCTTCACTAAGCTGAAATAAAAAATAATAATTAATTAATCATAAATCAAACTGGTACAGAGTAAGATAATGGAAGATTATTTATGGTTCATTACAAGTATTTAAAATAATTTTCCTTTCAGTGAATTTATTTTAATGTTGACTTGGTACATGTTTATATTAAAAGAGTTTTAAAACACTTTTAAAGAAATTATCACAATAATTATTATAAGCTTCTGATTACTTATCAAATTATTTAATTGTAATTCCCTGATAAAGCTTAATGTAAGCACTACGGAGTTATTCGAAAACTTACATTTTTATCAGGATTGAGAAATGTGAATATAACCATCATGACATAGTACGGGGTCCACCATATTACGAATGCAGTTACTATTACAACTGACATTCTCAGGGATTTCATTTTTGCACGGTCTATAAGTCGTCGTCGGTTCATGTCCGGAGTTAAATATTTCTCTTGTCTTACTTCCGGTTGAAACACCTTTTCGCTTTCTGTGAAATTTAATTATAAGTTCAAAATTACATTTTGACAACTTTAACTTAACTCTAACTAAATAACGAAATTGTAAAAATAAAATAATGAAATTGTAAAAATAAAAAATATATATTGTAAAAATTAAAATAATGAAACTTTGATAATAAATAATATAAAAAGTTTGTATTCTAATGGATAATCAATATTATAAGGTGTATTTAAGTTTCAGCTGCCAAATCAAACCCTTTCCAATTAAGGGCGATACTTTCTATAAAAATTAATAAAGCTTTTGTTACTAAATCTGCCAGCCGTAAAAGAAAGAAATTGGAAAGAACGACTTATCTTAGAAGAGACAAATAAGCTGCCTAATTAAAATTTGTCGAAATATTTATTGAAAAATACTTTGACTTTCTTTAATCTCTATCATTTTTACAAAACCATAAAAACATAAATTAATTTACATAGGATTAATTATATCTGATATTACTTATTACTGTTTAAATATTATAGAAAGTTTTTAGCATTTTATAACCTCATCTTTTTTTAAAATACACATTTTTATATTTTTTTTAGTAGCCACATTAATTTGTAGCTACTAAAAATCTAATTTTTGAAAAAAGGTCTTTCGTAATTTTGCGATTTTACAAATCAAAGTATATATCACATGAATACAATTATATTATTTATAGTGGCTATATTAACTATAATACGGGACATCGATTTTGCTCGTTACCTTTTTCATAAAAACAACAAATCCGATGCCTACTAGTACTAGATTTAAAAATATCAACATTATTAACATTATTTATTTACATTATCAACATTTCAATACTTTTAAAAAATATCTAAAAAAATCTTTAAGTTTTTCAGAATAATACTTGTTTGATTTTATTTAGTAAAAAGATGCAAACCGACTAGAGTAAATCCAGTAAGCAACGTTCTGTACTTGAAAAAAAGACAATCTAAAGCTTTGCTTTCAGTGCAAAAACTTAGACGGTGACCTGTTTCTCAATTATTTTTTTATTTAGTCCTCACGAACGTGTTGGTACTCATCATTAAAGTTCAAGATGTACAAGATTATTGATTAAAGGATCTTAATGACGCTCTACTCCAGTATAAATGGAAGTGTCTATTACTCTGATCACGTCACTAATCGTTTCAACAGGAATCGCATATTGTGTGGCCTGCGATTTCTTTTTTTTAATCATTTGAATCCAGATTATTATTATTATTATTATTATTATTTATTATTATTTAATTTTAGTATACTGAATTTAAATTATTTACTTTGTTTGACGATTTTTTTTAATAAAATGTGTAATAATATTTGTCAGGTCAAATATTATTTATATATATATATATAACATAATTTAGTAAACATAAAATACCTACCTCGTCTGAGTGAAGTTACCAATTATTTTTTTAAAACAATTTAACGAAATAGAAATTTTAAATTAAAAAAAAACTTTAAAGATCCTCAAACAAACAATGATAAGTTCACTTTCACATCAATCCATAGACAAATAACTTAATGAAGTAAATAATAACGAAGCCAGCTAAAATTCAATGCCTCTGGCATTTGATTCGTGGCATTGGCTTCCTTTGAGAAACCAAAATGAATTTATGTTATTTGGAAATCATTGCTTTGTATCATTAATTTGCATTACAAGGCTGAAAATACGCGGCTGTTTCACTGCTTTGTTTTAGACGTGACACAAAAAGGTATTTACAAATACAATTGATTTGGATAACAGGTTTTTTTTGAATGATGTTTGTTTCTCTATACACTTTCATACATCGATTATTAAATGAAGTATACATTCATACATATATTTTGAATGTTTTCAATTACAGTTATTGCACTAAAAAAGTCCGAATTGTTTCTTTTTGTAAGTTTTGGTACGTGGCCACCATAATTTGCTTATTCGTAAAGTTGTTGTTTTGTTTTTGTTTTTTTTTCAAACACCTTTTAATAAATTTATTTGTCTCGACATATTTTTTTTTGTCTCATATTTTGCATGTTTGTCTTATTTACATATTAACCAAAATATTTGTGTATGTTATTTTTTGTCTGTCTATAACTCAAAAACGGTATTTTATAATAATAATTGAGTTATAGACAGACAAAAAATAATAATCACATGATTACGCAAACTATAGTAAGATAGGTAGGGTTGACGATAGTAATATATAAAAAATCAGTTACCGTAAGTTTTGTCCACAAAAATTTAATAATAGATAGAAATTTTTACTTTTTTTTTAATATTTTATTTTGAAATATCATACAGATATAAGATTTCCATAAGCACGAATACTTTTTAATACAAACAAACATCCAGACATACTCACTGATTAACAACCACAAAAGAGACAAAATGTTTCTTATGAAAATAACTTACTTGCAATAGTTCGCACGGTTGACACATATGTAGATATTAAAATTATAAGCGGTAGAATGAACATGAAGACTAAAGATAACGTTGTGTAAGTTTGTTCTTGCCACCTCTCTGTATAAAAACCATGGGTTACACATTGGTGAAAATCCTCAATGAATGGGCCTTTTGCCACGCGAAAAACCACTGTCTGTAAAAAAAATATATGTTAGGATATATAAGGTCAATAGATGTTATCTTTTATATTTTAATTATTCCGTTTAAATTGGGTTCTAACTTCTATTATGGTTCAACAACATACACAAAATAAACTAAGTAATTAATAAAACCTCAATTTCAACAATACATAATCATTTGAATGTTATCACAAATATTTTCATTTCACAAAAATATGTTATATTCTGTATAACAACAACTGTGCAAGCATGGATAATGATTTCCAGTAAATATTCTCTTATAAACACCTGTGTTTATTGTATGACCCATAATGTTATAAAAGTTAAATAAAATATGAGTAATGTTTACATTTCGTACAGTTCTATTTTAATTTAATTTAATTGGAATTCGAGAAGTTATGAAAAATTATAGAATTAATAAATTAAAAGAAATCTGTAATAAGTACAACATTCTGCCTGCAGATTTAAGAATAAATTCATGTATACTATAATGGTCTATAGAAATACATACCTGAGGTAAGCTTAAGAAAAAACTTAATATCCAAGCAATAAGCACTAATTTAACACTCCGAGAGGCAGTAGCCATACTCTTCATGGGATATTTAACAGCCAACCATCTGTCTACTCCAATCAATACTAGTATAAATGTACTCAAGTAGAGTGCAAACATTTGTAAGAATTTGAATAATTTACAAATAATATTTCCTGCAAGCCATTGTACTGTAAAGGACCAAGCAGCTTCTCCGGCTATGCAAAAAACCGTAACAAGTAAATCTGCTACACTCAGCTGAAATATAAGACTATATATTGCAGTCCACGATGGTCTTGCACGCCGTCGACCCCGCTTTCCTCTCTGAACACTTATCATAGTTGCAAAGTTTCCGATAAAAGATAATATTGCCATAGCTGAAAGTACACTAGCTCTTATCATGGTGCTGCGGGTTAAAACAGGGGCATGCTCTAAGCACGTTATTTGAGTACCATTAAAAGTATGTACGTGACTTATATCACTGTCTAATGTACCATTTATGAGATGTTCTTCCAAACATTTCTCTATGGGCCACGTTTCGAACTTTATTATTATATCACTGATTTCTCTTTGAAGTGTGCCGTCGCTCGGATAAAGTATTCCATCATATGATGTGGTATTGTTGCCTACGCTCTCCATGCTTCGTCATGCGTAGTCAATATTGCTGTTATTTGTGATCTGAAATCATGATTTAATATTAATTTATCACTCACTATACAGAGAAATTAATTTTAAATATATGAAAATTGTTGACTGGTTCATTGAAAATGTATATTTATTTTATTATTTGTTAAATATGAAATGATTTTTAATATAATTATTGTATAACTTTGTTTTGTGTTTCATACAACAGTTTTTAATTTATCTGTTCAATGTATTTTAAAATATATAGAAATGTAATTAATAAGAAATAACAACATATCTTAAAAACCATTCAGACTTATTTATACATAACATGTATATGATATGTATTAATAAGTATAAACATTTGTAGGTAACATTTGACTGTAAGGTAAGAACGGGTTTGTGATAGATTTCAATGTGTGTGAATTTATTCGAGCGATGGACATCTATTCTATTAATTTTGGGGATTGAGTAGAGAGGAAGAGATAATTAGAGCTGGAGAAAGAAAAAAATTATATAAGAGCAATCCTAAAATAATAAAATAGTACATTAATGATAAGATAAAAATAATTCCTTAGATACTCGTGAAATGTAAAATTAAAAATAGATTAATATGATTTGATTCAGAAACTGGTCTGTTCATACTTTTTAAGAACAAAGAAAGAATATTCTTTGCTTGCGAAGCTGCACTGAAACTGTATTAAAGTATTAAAAAGTTGAAACGGGCTTATTTATTAAATTTATTCTCCATTTATTTTTTATACAGTTCTCTAAAAAAATTTAGAAAACTTAAACGTACTGATATAAATATTGGTTTAAATGGAATAAAGTTGGTGTTCATCAGCATAACCAAGTCTTAATGGCAAGCAGGGAGACCAATGATATGATCTTCAAAATAAAATAAGGCTCTTTGAAGTGAAGTGACAATATAATTTATTAATTTATTGTATTTAATTTTTATTGCCTAGAATAAAAGAGGTACAATTGGCGGACTTACAGCATCAAGGCATTCTCTACCATTCAACCAGGGAAAAAAACATTATAAATAACATGAACAATAAAGCGGTAAAACTAGAATAATGGAATTTATACTTTATTTTTAATAACTGTAATGGTTAATTTATTAAAATAGTTAACGTGTTGTTACAGGTCTGTTAAAAAATATGTTTTAAATAGACTATTATATTTATTAGACTAGATTATATTAAACTACTTTGTAATTTTATTCTTAATTGGAAACACATTTTTTCACATAGAGTTTTAATCTTTTTTTTAACAATTTTATTAGGTACATTGTAGATATCTACTAAAGAGTATTTAAATCATATATACTAAACTTCTAACTTTAACTAAAAAAACATTTATTCAATCGGGGTTACTTGATTAACATTTTAATTAATACAAACATTATACAAAATATTTTGTAAATAAAAAAATAACTAAATTATAAAAATATTAATATATAATAAATTTATTCATGGTTATACTTTTACAGTATGATAAAATAATGGTTAATTTTTAAGAAAATGTTAGATTCACAAAATAAATAATTGTTTCAATACATGCTCAATAAGATGAATATCCATCAACAAAGTATTATACATGTCAAAAAACTAATCTTTCTGTCAGTACCATATGGTGGTAAATATTAATATTATTTAAAATATGAACCTTCCAAATAATTTTAATACTAGTTATTCTGTCTTCTATTCCTTAAACACTAATAGTAGTAGTGAAAGAGTATATGCTTTCATATGATTATTTACTATTATTCTAGCACCATGTTGATATTATAATAGTGCAAAAAATATTTCAACAATAACCGACAATTTAATACCATTCCATCTATTTCTTTCACAAAAACGTCTTCTTCTTTAGATATCTGGAGGAGGATCCGAGAATCATATACCCTTTTTATTCAAGATACGTCACTCCTTTTTTACCAGGCTTCCTCTCTCATGTTGTAGAAGCCGTCGGTGATGCGGAAATTAATTACAATCATTTGTCTATTTATCTTAGGAACACAGGTACAGCCCATATGCATCGCTTAATGGGATTGTGACATTGTAAGGACAATTTGGCAAAAATGTTGATGAAGTGAAGATTTTAAGAATTCGTGTTGGTTGGATATTCCTTAACCGGCTTTTATGGTACCCGGGTCAATCGATACGAGGCGGTTTTACTCTGCAACTACTACGACTATTCTGATATAATATTATAGGGAAAGATGAAATGAAGATTAAATTTATTTCTTCAAGAGTAAGGCTAAGGACATATTTTTTTATACGTTTAAAATACGGTGACATAACAGTTTATAATATAATATATTGATAAAAACGGTAATACTAGCATTTTATTTTTTAATTACTTTATATTACTTAAATATCTATTTATCTTTTTATTTTATTACAACCCTGTAAAGAGGTTAACTCATCATCATTAAGAAACTGAGCAGTAAATTTATAATTTGATTTAATACCGGGAAGGGCTTACCTCACCTACTTGGTCGTAATATTCTGAAAAGTTGCTCCAGACGAAACTAGTCCATTAGTTAGTCTACTTATAGTTTCTCAAAGAGCAATTAGTTTCGAATCTATATTATTATTTTCAAAGGAAGAACTGTTAATATACCATCATTAATTCAAATTAGTTGATTGTATTTACCTCATGGGTCCCATAATTTTAGTTAAAACATATGTCTTTAAATTACTATTTTAAGTTCCCTAACCAAATTCGAAATAGCGTATAAAAGACTAATTGTTATAACAGATAAACTTAACGAATATTAACAAAGAAAAAATATCCTCGTAATTTTAATTAAAATATAGATTGGCCATATCTATTAAATCAATTTTCGAACAAAAATAAAACTAATGGAACCTGTGATCCGTTTTTATTTAATTTTCATTTTGTTAATTACTATTCATTTTTAACTATTAGAAAGTTTCAATATTATGAATTTCGTTGGCGTGAAAATAATTATAAATTTTACGATTTACTCAATAAATAAATAAATAATAAGATATACCTCAAAACCGCTTTACGTTTATTTCAGTAGTCATTTATTTCAGTAAATAAATGTAGTTAATTTTAGAATTACAATAAATTTTTAAGGTCAAATACACACCTAAATATATTTGATTTAGGTTTTAATTATTGTCTGTTTATTGAAATATTTACAGAGTATTTAAAGAATATTATTCAGTGAGTTCATTTGTATAATTTATTCTGCAGTAAATAGAGTTTTACCAGTCATGGAATGTAAACAAGTGAACCTGTCACAACTACTGTTTTCTTAGGTAGAGTGTGCGGTGTGAAAATAACACCATCACTTATATACCAGGTATTCCGTTATAATTTCTATATTCTTAACCATAAATACAAAAATATATATGTTCATCGCTTAAATATCCGTACATAAAATATAATCTTACTAAAACATATAGGTATTTCAGCCTCTTTAGATTCTATTGTAATATTTATGAAACAAAAAATGATATAATATAAATTCTGAAAAACTTTGAAAACGTTCCCGGCATGTATTTTATTAAAGGTCTCACTCCACGTGTAAAATTGTTCAACCATGACGTTTTGTGACATAGAATGTGCTTATATTAGGAGACAAAAGTTTTTTAATAAAAGGCAATTTAAAAGCTTTCATTTGATCTATTAGATTTTCGTTTAACTACCTTCTTTAAAGAAAATGTTAAATGTAAACATAGAGAACATGACGTTATATTATTTCACCTTTTGTAATATATAAAAAAAAATCTAAAAATTTAACCATTACGCATCCTCACTATTATCTATTACCTTGTATGATACTCGCATTAGGTATTCGTGTTTATATATAGTACTTTAAGGTGAAGGGAAATTTATTCCAATACATGTATGCTTATCACTTCTAACACTGTCACTTTTTCGGCCAACGTAAAAGAAAGCAATATCTTCGCAAAAATATTTAAAAACCAAAAAAATAATACAATAAGTAACATGACTATAAATATATAATATAAATATATAAAATAATATAAAATACAGGATAAGTAACATGGATATAGTGTAAATTACAGGATAAAAACAATTTAAATCTAATAAAATTAAATAATAAATTTGTATGTACATATATATTTGACCGATAGTAATAACTTTTCACCTCATTAACAGCATTCAACACATTAAGATTGTACAATTTTAACGTTCATGTTCCAGATTGCCAGAGATGCGGGCAATTTATGTGTTTATTTAGATGTCTTAAAATTTGTTTATCAATAAAGATAAACACGGTATAGCTTTCAAACTTCAGATAGAAATAATAAAGTACTAACCTAAGATCAAGTTCACAAGGTCGATAAAATTATTAGGTTAATGTTTTAAGATCCAAAAGTAAATCTGATGAATGTTTTAGATTTTTGGAGAGAGGAATACGTTAAAATTATTTGTTTATTTTTTATGTCTTAACTTACTAAAGCGATCGCAGAGAATATGTATATATTTTTGTTATTATTAATAACTTACTTTTCAGAGCAATTAAATAATCTTTATAAACATGTATCTCTATGAAAATAAGTGAAATATTCCAAATTAAAATAAACATGTAGTAAAAGTTTATCACTCAAATATCAAATCCTCTACAGAAAACCCTAAAATCCTTTTAGTTTGTTTTGTTTAATGGGTGTGAGTTTTGTCATAATGGACACCAGTAACGGTTAGAGAGATTTGACATATTTTGCAATTATTATTTGTAAAATAATAAGGATAAGGTGGATGATGAATATCAGGGATATAACATGTATACTTTTAAAATTTTAACATATTTTAATTTAAACCAACAAAATAACATTTTTAATTGTTTATTTATATCTTTTCCACTATGAATCATAATCAATGATCACTTTTGTACGTCAACATGGAATTGTCAGGAGGACAAAATTAACTTATAACAAAAAACAAATTGCGGAGATTACTACCTATTCGCAATAAAATACAATTCATTCCCAGGCCACACCGTCGTTGATGTAATCCTTTACACTATAGTAGAATTTTTTTATCAAATAAATTTTCATATATAATTTAAATTTATTGAATTGTAAGCTCAATGCTTCATTTGGGAGCTTATTATAAAAACATATACAATTACCCTTAAAAGATATACCTATTTTATGTAGCCTAGTGCCGGGCACAGCGAGTTTATTTTTATGTCTTGTATTAATTTTATGTAAATCACAATTTTTCTTGAAATTTGAAATATTTTTATGAACGTAAATTAAATTTTCATAAATATATTGATTAAAAACAGTCATAATTTTAAATTCTTATAATTTGTTTCTTAAAGAGTCTCTTGGTCTCGTATTATATATTGCTCGAACAGCCCTCTTCTGCAATGTAAATATGGTGTCAATGTCCGTCGCATTGCCCCATAAGAGTATACCGTATGACATTATGCTATGAAAGTAACTAAAGTAAAGTAATCGAGCAGTTTACAAATTTGTTAATCGACGCATTTTTTTAACCTCTTATGCAGCAGAACTTAGTCTGCTTGACAAATCAAATATATGAGGACCCCATTGCAATTTTTCATCTAAAGTAGTGCCCAAGAAAGTAGTAGATTTGAAATATGCAACAAGTTGACTGAGAATTATTTTCTCAAAGATCTTATTAAATGTAGGTAAGAATGGAATTGGTCGAAAGTTACTAGGATCTAATGAACAGCAAAAAAAAATGGAGTTATTTTACTTTGTTTCATTACATCAGGAAATATACCCCATTCAAAACAATTATTAAATATTAATGCTAAGTCTGGCGTTACGGATGTTTTCACGTAATTAGTCTTCTCCTGTGATGTTTGAAAATATACTTATTAATTTGATTGTTTTTTTTTTCATTCAGGAATTTCTCTTAAAAATATATTTATGAAATTATGAGAAGTTTTACATACGTTTTACAAACGGGAGCATTTGTGATTTTATTGTTTCCAAAGACAAAGCATAAAAATCTTTATAAAAACAAGCCATTGTTCTTCAATTAGTTGTAAATGATATTCACTATATCGAATAATGTAACGAACACCAATGTAAAATACATTTCAACGCATGGAGTAAACTTGTTTTGGACAAGCCGTAGATATATGTCGTAGCAATATCTTGTTAAAAGCATAACGCAAGCACCTTTGGTACGACACCAAAACCAAATAATATATTTGATAAAAATCATCGAAATATAATATAATATAAATAAATATAACATAATAATATTTAAATATATTCAATAATTTTGATATACATAACTTTATATAACTTTATAAAAAGATTAACTTGTATAATCTTTGGTATTATAGTCACTGTATTGGTGGGTTATATGTGTACGCTGGGAGGTCCAAAAGTTCGTGGAATGGAGAGGATAGAATGGGGGTAGGGGTGCTCGCTTGGTGTCATACAAATTGGAGACTCATTGGGGAAGCGTTTTACTGACGAGTGCCAGTGGCGGTTAGGTTCCTAGTTATTTGATTATTAATGAGCTAGTTCAGATAAGAAGAAAGCAACGTCACGGGATAGGTAAAAGTATAAGGAGAACTTACTGGGATTTTCTTCGTCGTTCTTCTTCCTGCGATGATTGCCGGAGTCTAAGCGCACTGGTCACAATATATGTACACCATAAACACTGAACTATAGTATTGTCTGGATGGGTCCTGTTTTATATACTTGCGGCAATGAGTTCGTAGTGACTATAGGAGTCGCGGTAATGACTTGATGATAACTAATGATTTTATGAGCTCCAAGCGGGTTCGTAGTTCGTGATTTCTATATTTCTTGATGCGAGGGTAAGGGCTTATATACCTTTTCATGAAATAAAAGATATACTTCGCTAGATGGAGCCATCTTCGATTCTTGCGGTGATTGATGTATGTTGATAGGTTAAAGGATAGGTAAGGATGCGAACGTTGCTTATACAAATTTTGAAATTAGATGTAATTAGATGAAACTTAGATGTAAGAAAATAATATTTACGAAATAGCATAAACATTCTCCGCCGCCTTGAGAATTCTCAAGATTCTCAAAAGAACTAAAATAAATTTGATATTGAATTATTAGGGAAAATTAAAATAATATGTGAAGAGGCGGATGCGGGATTAAATTATTGAGATGGTAAAGGACATAGTTTTACAATGGGCCTTTTGAAAGATCCATTGGTGCATTTAACTAAGGCAATACGGGTTATACCATCCTTGCCCGGGTACAATTGTGTTATTATGCCTAAAGGCCAGCGTAAAAGAGGAACATCGTCCTGGTGTATGAGCACAACAGTACCTGCTTTAATAGTAGTTACATTATTGAGCCATTTCTGTCTTACTTGTAAGTTGTGTAAATACTCCGTTCGCCATCTTTTCCAATAGCCACAGATCATTTGATCTAACAGCTGTTTTCTACAACTCAAAGATCTAGCGGTTTCCGGGACGTCATGGACGGGTAACGAAGTTAAGGGTGAAGCCATAATGAAGTGTGCTGGAGTAAGCACATCAGGATATGGATCCTCAGTTAAGACGCAAAGTGGCCTAGAATTAAGTAAGGCCTCAATTTGAGTAAGGACCGTAAGCATTTCCTCATAAGTGAGAAGTTGGGATCCTATAACGCGGTATAAATGAGTTTTAACAGATTTAATGTTAGACTCCCATAAACCTCCAAAGTGCGGAGCGCGGGGTGGAACCATTTTCCACTGTATACGAAAATGATTAGACATGAACTCCTGAAGTTGATTTCTTGCTCCTACAAAATTAGTTCCGTTATCGGAATAAAGACAAGATACGGGACCTCTGCGAGAAATGAATCTTTTAAATGCAGAAATGACAGTGTCTGAAGAGACATTGGTAACTAATTCAATGTGAACTGCTTTAGTTGTGAAGCAAACGAACAAGCAAATGTAAGCCTTTATACTTCTCTGCCCTCTGCTTCTGTAGGGAGTGATTTTTATAGGTCCGGCATAATCAACGCCAGTGTGAACAAAGGCCTTTGGCCTCCTGCACGCGACAAGGCGGCAAGTCAGCCATTTTCGGGCTGATAGAAGTAGGAGCAGCTTTAAAACATGTAACACAACCGTGAACTCGTTGTCTTATGACACTTCTAGAAGAAAGTATCCAATACTTCTGTCGTATTAAGGAACTCAGAAGATTGGCGCCAGTATATATACCGAGTTTCAACCTGATTGAGTCTTTCTTTTACGAACAGTCGCCTGCTGAATAAGTTAATCCGGAAGAAAACTGAAACTATGGAGAAAATTAAACACCGCGCGTTACCAGGACCCCATCGCCGTAAAGTTGCTGAATTGCAGATCCCACGCTGAGTCGCGGAACCCATTTTGCTTATTTAGTTATTTCATTATTAATTAATTCATTATTTAATTTGTCACTTTTGTCTCAGCTTTAGTTAGGAAAAGACGTATTATTATAATTGTAATTTTAATTAAATTAATAATTTTTAAAAAGACTTTTCCTGATCGTCCGAACATAACTGGCGCAGTCGGTAGGATCGCGGCACTTTCAAACTCAAGTGTACGGTTCTAATCGTAGAAACCGCGATCTATTACATAGAACCTGTGAAGACGATTAATCTACGGGAAATTCCGGAAATAAGGAGATCCTGTGCTGAGTCAAGGTCCGGCAAGAGATGCAGAGCTTGTGGTAAGTACTCTTTTACTCCCAAGTTCCTCTGCTCTATTTCCTGTCGTTATTTATATAATATTAATTATATTTAAATATTATAAATATAATATTCCAATTTAAAATCAATTTGAATATTTATATTGTGTGCATTGTAGTTAGGCTAAAATCGCCACAGCATTCACACGTAATTGTATGATTACAATAGGGTATCATATTACTCTATTGTTATCCATTCTTATTATAAAGTATTAGTACAGTTAAAGCGTTAATATGTCGCTTAAAGATTGCGATAATGTTATTAAATCTATTGGAGACTTAATTCCGAGATATAACGGTAATCCGAAAATATTAAATTACTATATAAGGGAGGTAGAGAATGTTATTAATTTAATCGATGTTAATTGGCAATCTCATCCCCTATTAATAAGTTTAATAAAAAGCAAGCTTAGTGGCGTGGCTATAGAAGCTATCGCTTACGAAAGTTCGCTTGATACTTGGAACGAGGTTAAGCAGGCTTTATTAAGACGGTTAGGTGAAACTAGGAATGAGATTCAGGTTATGCAAGAGCTTACAAGGATGCGTCGCCTAAAATCGGAGGATGCTGAATCTTTTGGCAAGCGACTTAGAGATATATTAGATACGTTATATACAGTAGGTAAACATTCCGATAAAACTTATTACGATTCTATGATCATTGAACATTATATAAGTCAATTAGACTTCAACGTAGGAGTAGGTGTTCGTATTATGAAACCAGCAACCTTAGAGTTAGCTATTGTATCAGCTAGACAAGAGGAGGCTAAACTTATATACTATAAACAAGCAAATCCAAGTGCAAATACTGTATCTACTTCACAAATAAAACCTAAATTTGAACCACCTAGGTCTTTTCAACCTATTAATTTTTCACGTTCTTTTAATAACAACCCCTCACGATTCATAAACCCTAATTTTGTGCCCCAACGTAATAATTGGACACCACAACAACGACAGCAATGGGTGAATAACATGTTGCCCTGGAAAAATACTCCTCAAGGAAACTTCAGACCTTCAGGTAATAATAGTAGTAATTTTAGACAACCCAATGTACCCCAACCACAAATAAATCAACCCCAGAAAGTTTCAGACGTAAGTATGAGATCTGTTCATAAACCAGAGAAACCACAGTTTGTCTCTGAAGAGCTTTTTTACACCCCAGAGGATTATTATCAGGTAAGTTACCCTTATAAAAATAGCGAAGAACAATATTTCGAGGAACAACAACCCTCTGAACACATTGGTGATACATGTGAAAATCAATTAATTAATGAAAACAAGGAGCAGAATTTTCACGTTGCAAAGCCCAAAAATATAGTAAAATTTAATTATCATTACAAAGATCATTTACCTTACATTGAAGTACCCGAATATAAAGGTAAGTTTCTTATAGATACAGGAGCATCCCGCTCTATGATTTCTCCCGATGCAATAGTAGGTACTACTTTTGAAGATTGCATAGAACATGAACCATTCGAGGTAAAAACAGCCCATGGTAGCACACATCATGATTTAGTAGCTCATTTACCATTACCACCAATTTTTAATACCAAAATATATCATAAATTTTTATTATTTGACTTTGATCCTAAATATAAAGGCCTTATAGGGTTAGATCTACTAAAAATATTATCTTGTAACATAGACATAAAAAATAATATTCTATGTACAAAAAACGCTAAAATACCTATTTGTTTTGACTATCCAAAGACAAAGGTCTGTATTGAACCAAGATGTGAAAAGATTAAAATAAAGAAAAATTATTTAGATGAAAAAATAATAGATAAAATACTTGATAATGTAATCAAAAGTCTAGAGTTTCAACCACAAGGTGATAATATAGTAATAAATGAAAGTATTCAACCATCATTCTCAGAAACTGATTGTAGTACATCAGTAGACAAAAATCAAGAACAATTAACATATACCAATCAAACACCTCTATTATCAGATGCTATTGATAGGCAACAAAAGCAATTTTACATCAGATCTACACCAGGATCAACTTATCGTGTAGAGGATAGATCAACAAATTCTAGGCAAGTTATAAAAGATGTTTTTATTCCTGTAAACAATACCGAAGAAGAAATTATTAAATTCCTGAAAGAACATACCATAGCTGATCGTGTGTTTCATTGTTATTTTCATAGTAAAGATTTAGACTTAGCTTTTTCGCGTGTGTATCCCACAGTATTTAATGAAAGAGGTCCTAAATTAATTAAATGTATATCTCGTGTAATTACAGTAAAAAGTAAAATAGAACAGGAGCAATTAATTAAGAATTATCATATAGGTAAATCTACTCATAGAGATATTCAAGAAACATATAAACAACTTCGTAGAAAATACCATTGGCAAAACATGTTACTTAGCATTCAAAAATATATTAATCAATGTGATATTTGTTTACAAGGGAATTATGAGATACACCCTCTTAAACCACCCTTATTTTTACCAGACATGCAAAATAAACCCATGCAACATCTTTTCGTGGATATATAGTCCATAGGCAAGTATTTCAGCAAGTAGAATATTTTAACCTTATGTATAATATTACATAATTCACTATTATTATTTACTTTATATAACAAACTTTATGTAATTAACCTTATATAACTTACTTATACTATACACTTTATATAACAAACTTTATGTAATGAACTTTATATAATTTACACTATTTACTTTATATAATTAACACTTTTCTTATATACAAAATCAACAGAAGTATATACAGTACATAAAGATTTACATAAGAATTATAATGATCAATTAGAATATTCGTTTAGCCTAATTGATAACAAGCTTAGTTTATTTAGATCTTTAAGTAATAGTAACAGAGTTAAACGAGGACTAATAACTGGTCTAGGATCGATAGTTAAAGCAGTTACAGGTAATTTAGATAATGATGATGCAGAAAGGATAGAGCAAGAAATTTCTTATATTCATAATAAATTAAGTAATATTAACAATAAGCAAGAAAAAACTATAATCTTAGCAGAAAACACTATTAAAGAATTTACATCAGTTTTAGACAAAATAAATAATAATCAATTAAAACTATCGGCCTTGGTTTATAATGTTACTAATAGTAGTAATGTAGTTTATAATCAATTACATTTTCTAGATATATACGTACAGATAAGTTTTAGTTTGCAATTAATTTTAGACAAGCTGATGATATTGGAAAACGCAATAACATTCTCTCGAATGGGAATCATGCACCCTAGTATAATAAACGGGCAAAATTTAATTACCGAATTGTTAACTATAAAACAAAATTATATTTTTAACCCTCTCTCGGAAATAGGTATTAATGAATTAGAAAACATAGAAAAATCTGTGGTGGTCAAGGCCTACAGTACAAAGCATACACTTAATTTTGTACTAGAAATTCCCTCTATTGATCTTAATATATATGACCTTGTCCATATCTATTCCATTCCTGATAAGCAAAACCTTACTATAATTCCCAAATCCAAATACCTTGTACTTGGGAGTGAAGTGTACTCTTACCTCAACGATGGATGTCGCCACATCTCTGAGAAGAATCTTCTATGCAGTCAACTAGACGAAGTGTCTACGAAAGACTCTGGAGACTGTATCGTCGCTATGATACAACATCAACCTGCCAGTTGTGTAAGAGCCAGGATGGTCTTGAGAAGAGGAAAAATCCAGAAGATCAACGATAACACCTGGATAGTACTACCAGCTAAAGAAGAACTATTAAGGAAGATATGTAAGGGAAGAACTCAGTACCAGAAAATAGAAAAACCCCATTTAATAACCATTACAGAAGGTTGTAAAATAACCTTCATGAATGTAACACTTCAAACACATAGAAAAACATTAAACATCAACGAAATTATACCACTACCAAATTTAAAGAACTCTAAATTTGAAAATCCAGTTGAATATACATTGCAGCTGGAAGACATACCGCTTGACAACATTCGTAACCTAGTGAACCAGGCTCAGAAGCTGAAAGATACAGAGGAAGTCAATTGGCCTCTTGTTATGGCAACTCCTAGCTGGACAACTCTAGTTCTATATGCTATTGGCCTTATTTTCATAACTTGGAAACTATTTCATTATATGAAAAGAAAATGGACCAAGCCAAATGAAGAGATCAGCGAGGACGCTGGAGGAATCTCCAAGATGAGCTTCCTTCTTAAGGGGGGAGGCGTTACCAGGACCCCATCGCCGTAAAGTTGCTGAATTGCAGATCCCACGCTGAGTCGCGGAACCCATTTTGCTTATTTAGTTATTTCATTATTAATTAATTCATTATTTAATTTGTCACTTTTGTCTCAGCTTTAGTTAGGAAAAGACGTATTATTATAATTGTAATTTTAATTAAATTAATAATTTTTAAAAAGACTTTTCCTGATCGTCCGAACATAACTCGCGCTGTGACAAAATTCCTTACCAAGCATGGAAAGAACGTTTAAACCATTTTGAATGAAATGGGAGTCGTTTATAGGGAACAGTGCCTTAGTAAATCAATGATTTACAAGTGGCATGGTCTTTATAAACATGGTCGAGAGTCATGAAGTCTACCATGTTTTTTTTTTAGCAGAATTGCAATGGCTGCTCTGCACACACATGGGTTCGAATCCCTAGTTCACCCACCTTACAGTCCAGACCTGGCCTCGAGTGATTTATTTTATTCGCAAATTAAAAAAAAAAGATTTAAAGGGGAGAAAATTTTCCGACGACAATGAATTAAAGGAGGACTCATTTTGAAGGAAAAGATAAAATATATTTTTATAGTGGCTTTAGAAAAATGAATTCATAGGTCATAGGATTATATTGAAAAGGAAAAATAGTTTTGTTGTTTTATTTTATTTAGATCCCTTTCATTCCACTAACTTTTGGATCTCCCTCGTATTTCAGAACAGACTGATAAATAAAAAAACATGAATTTATAAAAAAAAAATATTGTAAAGTTTGGTTTATTAGTTGGAGTTGAAAAAATCAAAGAAGAAACAATTTTTAGGTCTAATGTAATAATTTTTTTTTCTGTTTTGCCGGTTCCGTTAACAACACAAAAAATTGTTCCTATTTCTTTAAAAAAAAGAATCTGTGAGGTGTACAAATAAAAAAAAGTTTTACTTCATTACTTGTGTAAATAATTTTTAAATTTGTGAAACTTTTTCGTGATGAAATTTGTTTATCAATTTTATTCATTCTAAGTGCACGAATTGTGGAATATAATAAAAAGCAAATTTCAATCTTAGAAAGTTTAGTTTAAGTAAACGAATATACCACCGTGACCTATATTCGCATCCGAGGGTCTTTTTTGCCTTTCAAATACCCATAATTTGTAATAGTTCACATGATACGAGTTATAATAAAAGTTTTATTACTATAAGATAACTAGTTCTACAAATACTTCCAAGATTTCTCATTTGATTTAAAATGTCATTTTTTGCATGTTCATCACTAATCAGCTTTTTTAAAATACTTAAAGGTTCGTCGGATGCACACCGATTATTTTAGTATGACTTAATAACAAATTATCTATTGCGTTCTATATATATATATATATATATGACAAATTAAGTCACTCTTTTTGAATTATATATATTAATTAAAACATAAAACCAGTGTGTTTTTTTGGCAAAAGGACGAACCGAATACGAATTTAACAATTTAATAAACCGTGCTCAAGTTATTTTGCACAGAGGCCAAGAAGCCTCAACGGAATTCATTGTATACTTAATTAGATCTTTGTGAATTTATAAATCTTGTGTATATTAAATTTGAAGTAGAATAAAACATTGTTTGGTTAAGATATTTATTCGATTCTTTGTGAATCAAAAGAAAAAAAAGCGTTCGTCACTACTGATTTCAATAAAATAATGGTTTTCTTTGTTGGGAAAATTTATGACAACTGAGACTAGCTTGAACTAACAAAATAAATTTTATTAATTCGACTTAAGAATTGATATTTTCTTTGAGGTGCAGGTACACGCATAGTACTTTTTACCTTAAGTTTATTTAAAATATCGTAATCTCTGCCATTAATGAATGCCATGATTTATGGTAATAGCACTCTTGTCCAAATTTAACTTAACCCAAGTCTTATTTATGTTCTTAAGATCTCAGGCAACGATCAAGATGATAAGATAAAATTAATTTACCTATAGATTGTTATTTATGAACTGTCTAGGATACCTATATCTCCCCGGAGACTTGCTCAGACTCATTTAAAGGATATTTATCAGCTTCTATAATACTGACTTGTAAATAATGATATTAGATCGCCTAAAACTTAAAATTGCAATTGATTAAAATAGTCAAGAATAATTTTAGAAAATATTTAAATGTAGAAAATAGTAAGATGTTTCAGAAATTTCTTACATCATAAGATGAAAGGATAAAATCTATATTTGAGATTATATTGTAACTCTCCTTGTTGCCAATAACTACATGGAGTACTTTAAGGGCGTTTTTATTATCTGTATATGATAAAAAGTATCTCAATATATCACAGATTCTACAAATATGCTTTAAGTATGTTCTCAGAAGTAAAGGATTATATGACTGTAAAGGCCAAAAAACAAATTATTTTATCTTAAGGAAATTTACATATACCCTTTTTGTAACAATAGTTATCCAATAAACTTATTTAAATCTTGAATAGATACAGATAAAGATAGGTATCATCATTAAAACCAAAAAAAAATACGAAGAAATTTAAGCTATTTCAAATTACTTATTAATTACTGTTAAACACCTTAGTGTTAACCAATAGGGTTATATATTTTCAAATTAGTTAAATTTATTCTAACTAGATTAGAATTATAGTTATTATATAAACAAATATATTCGAAGATAAAAGCGTTGTATTATTACCTAAGTATTTGAAGTTGTAATACATGATTTTAAAATTATCATAACTAACTAAATAACATGTTTATTTTGATTCTTTTATTTGTTATAATATTTTTGTTTTACAGTAATTAAGGTTAGAACTATTGTAAGCAATTAAAATATACGTTTTACGAATGATCAAGGCTATTGACGGTGTTGATAGAACGAGGTTTATCAAACATATTATTTATACATTTAGTTTTTACCTATGCTTAGTTTTTCCGGTAATTAATAAAACAGTTTATACAAAACAACAATGTTTTCATTTGTTTGTTTTGTGCCATATTATTGTTATAGTTGTTAAGTTTTAGTTATAGAATTTTAGCGCCTAATAAAACAATATTTTACTTTTTTGCTGGGTTGAGTGGCAGAGAATGTTTTTAGCTTTAAGTACACCTTTTGTACCTGTTTTTGGCCAATAAAGATTAAATAAATAAATAAATAAAATAAATAAATCTCTAAGATTTATTAAGTTTCTATTTTTTACCATTTACTGAATTGCTATTACTAGGTATGTATTATAACTGAATATTATATCATATTTATGTAAATGTTCTATGTATATATGTTTATACAAGTTAATGTTTTTTTTAGGCTTTAAGATAACAATTAATTTTACATACCAAATTTATATTTAAACGAAATTATTTTTACATGCAAATACAAGATTTTCATTGATGCTAGGAAATATGACATAATTAGAAATAAAAAATATGTTTTTTCTACCCGACTGAAATAATAAGCCCATCATTGACTATGTATAGAAATACTTATATATTACATTTGATGAACCCAATTTCTTATTCTTCCCAAAAACAATGGTTTTGGGAAATGAAAAAACGTTCAAGATGTTGAATGATTTAGTAAGTCTACTTTACACAAAAAGTAGTAGTAAAGTAGTAGTAGTAGTAGAAAGTAGTAGCTTATAAAATGTGTTTTGTAATTTTGTAAGATAACAATTATATAATATTAGCAATTTATGTATTTTCTTGTAAAAAAGAGGTGAAGTAACCGGAGTTTTAACCGAATATATTTTAGATCCAAACTGGGAAAGCTAGGTATATAGCCACATCCAATATCCCCAACAACCGACTAATATTTGCATGTAACGTGCACACAAACAGATGAGCAGACAAACATTAAAAAAAAAAATAACCTGTATTGCTAAGTCTAAAAACTCTTGATTTATTTTTAATATCTTTAATGGACGTAGTACCATTACTTTTTTGTGATATCTATAAACATATTATATATTTTTTTAATTTTTAAATCTTAAAAAAAAAACAATTACCTACCTTGTGAGGAATTGCTATAAAATATTTTTTTTAACAAACAACAATTGTTAAAATTTAAATAATTACACGCTACCAATGTATTACGTTTATTTACGTTCATTGATGGCCGTATCTAATTATTGTATCTTGTTTAACAGTTTCTGTATTCATAAAACTATTGTTGTATTGTAAATTTTAAATAAAAACAAATAATAAAAAAGACATTACATGTAATAATTGATAAATATCTTAATAGTTTCTACAGAGTTATAAAATAGTTTTAAATTTTTGTTTGATGTTTCATTTAATTGTCTTGCAGACAAGGCACAAATTCAAATTCTTGAAGTTAACAGTATTTCATGTGACTAAGAAAGAAAACAAGCAACACCTATCAATGAACAGCTGTAACCACAATATTGGATTGTTAGTAATGGAATTTATCCTTGAAATTTAAATGATAACAATTATCTCGTAATTAGTGAAATGTATACTTTGATTGCAAATAATTCTTCTAAGCTTTAACATCTTATATGTTAAAAGTAATTTCCTAATTTACTTTGACATTAACTCCTCCTATTGTCTTTGATGTTTTGTCTTTCAATGTTAAACGGATTCAGATAACGCTCAATGAACTTTATTCAACTTACAAAACAATAAATTGGAAATGTTTAATAGCAAAATTTTAATTATATAATTAAAATTCATACTTACATTGTTTGAAATATTTTTTCAAAAGTCGAATTAAAAAATAAATGTGCTTTAATATTTCACTTAATATAAATAATATCCGATGATCTATATAATATCTTTTATCCACACAAGTTTCTGAAAAATCTGTTCGACTAACAAAATACACAACCCGTCTCTACCGATTGTTGAAAAAGACTGCCAAATATTTAGTTTCGGTTCTTATTATTATTTACTCAGGTATATTACTTTTGTACAATTTTAATAATTGAATCGTAGAGTTAAGTATTTAGTTATTATTATTTTAATAAGAACCTACAATGTGTTCAAATGTTTTTTATTTGTTATAGAAACTAATGCCTAAACTAAGAATCATCAACTTAATAATGAATAAAGTGAAAATTAACAATTATTGAATAACATATATTGTGTAATCAGTTTTCCATTGCCTTTGAAAAATGTAATAAAATAATGAAAATTTAAATTCATCCTAAGTGAGAATGACGGTTTAATAGTTTAATATATGGTATATATGGGTATGGTATATATGGGTATGGTATATATGGGTATGGTATGGTATAGCATACCATACATACCATATATACTGGATAAACCTTACAAAACCTTAATTGTACCTTGAAACTGCAATCGTAATCGAAGACGACCAGAACAGTGGGAAAGTAAAGCCGCAGTAAATAGATAGTCCGATATAATAACATATTTTTATTTAGTATTTTCTATTATATATTATATTTTAGATATTTTAAGTATTCATTCAACTTTTGTTAAACCATTATCAAACGGATCACATAAGCCTCTAAAAGCAAGTAGGTACTAATATTTTATATACAAAATGTACACACACACTTACACACATATTTGTCTGACACACATTTACTTTTATATTCATAAAACGTAGTCAAAATTGTAACGATAGCACCGTAAGCATTTTAAGTTTCTTATTAGGATAACAATTTTCGTCTACATTATGACCTGGTTATGATACAGTTACATATGTATTTAATGCTTGAAAAAGTAATTTTTTACTCATATTATAATTGTTTATTAATTATTAATTTAATTATTTTTATGTCTATTTATAAAATATTCATAACAATCAATGGAATTACTTAGAACATTCATTGAATTAATAGCTTTGGCATTGTTTATAGAATTAACTATAAATAGAATATGGTTTGTTTTGCTCCACATGCGATGAAATAAACTGACCAATCCAATGAATATTGGGGTCTTGTAAATCTGCAAATACCACTATTTCACCACACATAAATTTAAATAAAAAACGACAAAACACTGAATACTCTTACGAAGGTAATCTCTCCTGAAATGGGTTTAGGAAAATCTGACGGTAAACTATTTTGGTCTTTGCTTAAACAGTTTATAGTCAGGTTTTTCTAAACCTATTTCTTGAAAGAATACCTCGGGTCCCTACCCAGAGTATTAAATTGAATATTTTAGATATAGTTCCAATGATAGCCAATAATATAAGATACAAAAATCTTACTATTAAAATGGAACTGTACTTTATATCGAAATAAAAAGAGAAAAAAAACGCACTTTATTATCATATTGTTTCAATAATCTATCAATTTGATTTGACTTTCAATTGATTGATTAGAAGTAAATATTATCTTAATATTTATCATTTTCAATGAAACTAGCGCAAATAAATTACATTATCAATGTGGTATTTGAATTTATAACGGATCCTATACTTAATATGTTTATAATACCAGTGATTTAATTATTAAAAAATAAAACTGAATATTTAAAAAGTAATTAGAATTATTCAAAATGATACTTAATAAAAAAAAGAATAAGTCTCTTAAAGAGAACGTTTAACGCTAAAGATTTATAGTTGTAAGTTACTTGTTTTTCATTTCAGCAAGTCTTGAGAAAAGAAAATGAAAATGAAAAGTTTATATTTTTAATAAATATTTTCCAAGTACTTGTTTGTTGCAGTAATTATAAGTTGTGTTTCCTTGTTATTTCTCCTTTTTATTAATTACTTAATAGAGTCTATATTCTGCCATAGAATTGCTTACGCTGGTGATTTAAATATATAATTTGAAATTAATAATCAAGACGACTGTGACATCTTCCAACGTAGTATTGATCAACTAGATTTGTAGTTACATTATTATTAACAAAATAAGATACCCTATTGTCAATTCCTATAAACCCAACAAAATCTCTTTGAATAGAGTTGATGTCATTAGGGATCTCGGAGTTTGGTTAGACAGCAAACTACCTATACCTATCACTATAATATTAGGTTTTCAAGATTTAATCAGATTGTGGGGTTTATAGTCAGAGTTACTAAACCTTTTAATAAACCTGCTAATATCGTCATTTTATTTATAGTATTAATAAAATTTTAGTATTTGTAGTACTAATTTTCGGTTATATGGTCTCCCTAATTTAAGAACCATATTGAAAGAATTGAATGAATTCAGAAGCGTTTTCTTAGATATATTTGCCCGTCTTAAATACTTCGGTTTTACATCTCTTGTTACTAGACGTAGAACTCAAAATTTTGCTACACTTCATAAAATTATAAATAACAAATGGAATACTAGCGCATAATTCATCTATTTTTCACTAAAAGCTGGTAGCACTTGCACTCAAATATTTTTTCATATACCTGTATGTCAAAATAATTCTGCAGACCCAGTATTCAGAATATGTAAAGCTAACAATGAACTGTGGAAAAGTTTGGACATCTATGCACAAAGCCTGTTTTTTTAAAAAAATGCAATATTAATTGAGGAATATATTTATAACCACTATACTATAAGTTTACTATAAGTTTAATATGCGTATTTTTCGCCTTCTTTTATAGTTTTTTTTTGTTTGTCGTTTGTAATATATTAATAAGGTAAAGTAATGATAATAAGGTTACTCTCATATATTTTTTTTATTTTCTAGTATTTCTTTTGTTTATTATTTTAAGGTGTTTTTGTTCTTTATTTCATATGTGCTTATGGTTAAGCCAGTGGTACAGCTCGAGCAAAATTATGATTATTATTTTTAGCGACATGCTGTGCGTAGTGGTTTTCGGAGTTCAAACATATCCTATCTCTTGTTAATATGGTATAATTAAACTTTTTTTTTAGTTTTAATTCTGTAGTTATGCCCTATAATAAACAAAAAAAAAGTACTGGCTCACATCGTCCGTACAAAGTACCATGCCAAGTACCAATTAGTAAAAAATGGCAGCAGATACTTTCTTAACGGCCATGAAAGCGTCTTCTGTTTACAAAAGCTGTGTATATTTTAAGCCGATTTTTTTTTTAATTTCAGGGAAAAGTAATTACCCGCTGCAAAATCAGAGTTGCTTGAAGAGTCAAAAATGTTGTCGTTTTGATGTCTAGGAAATCCTTTATCTTGAGTGCAGAATGCCCGGGTAACCGGTTATCTTAATAGAACAAAAGGTAATGCAGTGTTATAAACCAGCTCGAAACAATTCTCTTTACGTAAAAGTAGAAAATAAAAACATTTTCTGACTCAATGTGAAAATTGAGCTGAAATTTCCAAAGAAGATTGTCTGGTTTTGGAGACGATTTTTTTTATAGCTCTTAAGCTCGTTTTTCTAGTGGTGCATATTTATTCTGTAAGGCATATTAGTCAATAAAACAAACTAAACTCGATTAAGCGATTTGTAAAAGCTTGCAAAACTATAGTTTGTAAAAAGATTTTAGTTTTTAAATAGTCACAATATATATATACGGGGAGATATTAAATGCAACAGTTTTTCAACTATTAAAAGTATTTCGAATAAAAAATATTATGTAAATTTAAAGTGTGTATGTAAATTTAAAGTCATATTGACACAAAATGTAAAACGTTAAAAGAATATACTTATTCCAAAAAATCTTTTATCAAAATTTTATAAGCTGATATTGTCCTTATTTATGTACTTACCGGTTCTGTATCTGGTACCAATCTGATAACATTGATCAAAATCGATTCATATACTCGTATTATTTGTCGAAAATATATTTACAAAGCTAGAGTTGTAATGTATCAATCTAGTTTCCAGATATAAATAAATTTGCGCCCTTTTTATAATATACTGGCTGTTACCCGCAATTCCAACCATGTGTTTTTGACAAACAATGTTTTTATTTTTCTTATTTGTTTTACTTTTTAATAAAATATATATACATTTTATAATAAATCATACTATATTACTACTAGTACCTCCAAAAGCATGTGTGCAAAGTTTCATTATGATCGGTTGAGTAGTTTTTGGGTGAAAGCGTAACAAACAAACTTACATTCGCATTTATAATATTAGTAGGTTTAGACTTTTCGTTCAAAGGTAAAAACAAAATTTACACGTAATATGTTGCCTTTGAAGTTAGAAAGAAAATATACATTAGAATCACTTCAGCATATTTTCTTAAATGATTTTAGGTCAATATGGTTTTATACAAAATACAATTATTATATAAACATTAAATTAATTCTTAACCTTTGAACGATCTAAGTTAAGTTGGCGTTGTATTCATAACTGTATTAAATAAATTGTATAACTAGTTTCAGTCGATTACTTACAATTTTCTAGAATAAAATATAGGTTTGGTTTGTATACGAACTCATAAACCGTTTGTAATACAGGGAAGCCTTTAATCAAAAAAGAAATTCATTAATCTAATATATAAAGGCGTCAATTACTTTCCCTTTGAGATCAAGAATCCGAGAACACAAGATTAATAATACCAGGTAGGCATGGTCTTCTCGTAAAAGTTAATGTATGGTTTGATAGCTATCCGTTCCTTTGAATAAACAAAATGTGATGGTTCACAAATAGGATTTGAAATCAAATTCTCAATTTTCTTCGACAAAAGGGTAAATAAAATTTGTGAATGTTTGGAAACTATTGGAATCTTAAAGAATATTATTTATTACAGGCTTGACTATAAGATTTAGGTTGCCGTGTCCAATAATTCATTTTTATTATCACTATATTTAGTAATAACATCTAGTAAGGCGATGACAAAAATATTTTTTTTTTTTAATTTTTGATTAATGTCATTTTAGAGTAGTAACATTAATATTTCATTACATATTTTATAATAATGTAATAAATAATAGTAATAATAATACATTTACAAAATATACAAAAATATTAATAATAATAGTAAATACGTGTGAATTCAATATTCACGATACTTTGAACTTTGAAGTCACATAACATTTAATAGATCTAATCGGGTTGTCCGTTTTTGATGAATTATAAAAAAAAAAAATTATCCGTAAATTGCAAACTATGGACCTTATACATTTCGCAATTTTTTTATTATAGGTACTAACGACCTCAGTAGACATTATCCTGCGAGAAGATTACATATTGCATCCCCACGTTTCAGCATAATATGCGCATACTAATTTGCATAGCGATTGTTTGGTCTTTATAAATGTTGATATTACTTATATTTTATGCATATATTACAGATTAAATTTAAAGACTATCTATGAAGTTTCTTAATAATTCCTTATCATGGGACTGTTCTTTGGGACCATGCAATTAGAGTCTATCATTTCATAAGTCTATTCAATTCAAAAACATGGCAGCCGTGTCTGCTGACCCTCTCGGTCAGGGTAGATTGTGGATAAGAAGGCGGTGAGGGCAACTGTTGGTTTTTTAGTGGTTAGTCTTAAAAATGGCAGCGTCATCTATGCTCCCGAGTAGTTCCACATAATTCCCTGGTCATCACTCTGCTGACCGGTATATATCCGTAACGGATTAACCAACAGAAAAAAAAAGATGTGTTATGTGTATTTTTGTTCCAATTAAGTCATTTGAATATATAATAATATAATTTATTTGTTTTACTACATTTTTTACAAACATTTTGGTTGTATAATAAATATAATTTATGTACTTAGTTTTTTTAGCTAGCCTTGTGTATCCATTTGGGTCCAATGTAGTATATATATTTTTTTGTTGAAACCTGCTTTTTATTTGTGTTTAATTTAAATAATTGTATGAGTTTAAATATAAATTCCGTAAATTATATAAATTATGTAGATTAAAAAAATATGCATAGATACTTAATATCTTATATAATTATTTAACTTATCATAAAATATTTGAACTGAATTTTATTAAACATGCAATTCTATACCAAGAGTATAATGTATTAATATAACTTTATTGTTCTTTTCCTTTTTTTAAGGAGAATTTCACTGTCACTATAGAAGTGGTGCCTTAAAAAGGTTTGCGATTTTATTTTATACTGTATCTTATGATCTAAATTAAGCGCACGTGATTTAAAATAAATATAGGAAAAAAAAAACGAAAATTAGCTGACTGGATTGTTAACTTAGGTGAATGTAACACTAAATACAAAACATCTAAACTAATACTAAATAAGATATTCCTGATTTTATTGATGTTTAATAATATATCAAACAAAAAAATATGGAAATTCTATATATTTTCACAAAATTCAAAGGTATTTTTTTTCTCATAGCACAACATTCCAATTCAGAAACTTCAAACTCTAGTTGCATGGTTCGAAAGAGTAGGTCCATGGAGAAGAACTGTTAAAAAAGAACATTAGAATAACTAATCACGCCTGATATGTATGTGATATACATGCTTTATAGGATATTAACTTAAGCCTTAAGCATTCAAAACAATTGTAATTATACTATGCCTTATCTTCGTACCAAGAACGCCAATAGACCAACACCCCGGAAACACTCGTAATTACTATAAAGCAACTTATGCAGAATTGTCAACAAGTCGGTAATTACCAAACCTCCCTATCGTCAACACATGCCTTAGTATATTAGTTTAAGTTTAAGCTTTAGGTGTATGTATATACGCGTTTAACTTACGATTTTTTTTTATCTGAAAAGTTGACAAGTTTTTGGCAATTTATGATAAAGCTTAAGTCGATTAGGTACGATATATAGTCGATAGCTTAAAACCGCGTAATTGCCTGGAATTTATTAATATCCTTAAAATCAGTTATTAAGTACATTAAAAACAATTTTGTTCTTGAATTGAATTACATTGGCAAAATGAGAGTTTGCAAAGAGATCTACCACGACCAGCAAGACAATTTAGTAAATAGTACAAAATGTACTCTTGCATTTAGTATCTGCTTACTAAATTGAAAAAACAAAAATACTTATTGAAATTTGCCATGAGCTTTCTCTGAAGCCTATTATAACAATAATATTGTTACATCACTTAATATATTTGTAAATGATTAATACCGTAAAGTAATATACTGTATGAATAATAAAATATACCTTTTTTGAAACTCGAATTATATTACTTATTATTTTCTTGGGCTTTTTCAGGAATGCGGTTTGGATGGTATCCTATCCTATTGCCCTATTTAAGTCTTAGTCTTCTACTTCAGATGTACTTGTACATAATATCTGAAAAGAATTTAACTGAGAACCTAAGATGTGCAGACCAGTACATACAATATGTAAGCTTTCAGTGATAGCCTGACCAAGGGACCTTTCTATATCCAAAAAGAAATGATAGATCTGATAACTGACTGTTGAGGAGTCTCCTCAAAATTGAGAATTTTCGGTGCATTAAATTTAGTTATGTCATTAATTATGTTCCATAGAAATTTCGAGAATATTGTTGTTATAGCGAGTTGTTTTTTTAAAATAGCCTAGTTTTAACTTTTTTTTCGTCCACTATAAAAATTTCGGTACCTTTTATAAGTAATTTTTAAATTGCATAATATGGATTAGATCGCAATTTCTTCTGCATCGTATTTCGTATTCGGACACAACGCAGACTACCCTCATTCATCCAAGGCTTCAATATACATTTATTACTGGTTAAGCAAATGCTCTAAGTATGTTTTTTTAATAAGTTTGTATTACTCCAATAAGTAGGTTAGCCAAAATATTGGGATCACTTTGTGTGCAAGTATTTATATAATAACTAAAATATTTATTTTTTAAGGTCAAACTATAGTAGCTCTTTAGGTTTTTGTCGTTAAGAAGTGTAATATAGTACAGTGGTAGTTTTTGTTTGAAGTATTGAGAATAACAGAAATAGCAGAATACTTAGATTTTTCAAGTTTAAGGAATACGTGAGTATTACGATTACCGTAACTAAGGCTATGAAGAGATAATACGTTTAAGTAATTTAGTCTAGAATTCCTTCCGAATGTGTGCTCTGTTGCTTTCGGATTCAATTTAGTATTTATATCACCAGTTAGAATAATAATACGCCTTTATATTTGACTGTGATCTATAAATACCTAACATGTCAAATAAAGGAAAGGCACTTCGATACAGGAAGCACCCGTCAACTTTATTTCATTAATATTTGCTTGGATACCATCCCTAACAATAGAACAAAAGCAACAACCCCAGCTGGTTGTACCTGGAATTGGTTTATCTTTATCTATTCGGAATTCTGAAAGAATTATTACGTCCACGTTACTTTTAAATAAAGACAAATTTACATTAAGGTCGTTTAAGTTACGATAAACACTTCTTAAGGTTTGACACAATGTTAAAAAAAAAAAAAATCATATGCTTTGGGAAATCCTCTATACTGCAAAAAATAGACACAGATACTTTACTTTCATTAATTTCTTTTAAAATCTTATAATACTCATGATATAATGCTATATAAGTGGAAGGTTTCACTTATATCCCTACCCTTTCATTTTAAGTATTGTGGTTATGTGATTGATTGCAAAATGTGTTTTTATTATGTTATATAATATAATACATCATAAAAACTGTGACTTTGAATTTAAATTATCGAAAAAGTTTTTTAACATTAAAATCAAATGAATAAAAAATTACAACGGAACAAAATAGTTTAACACAAAGACAAAAAAACGTAAAAACATTAGTCGTAAGAACAGGAATAAACTATAGGAATAAATTATGTAACCCACTAAAAATAAAACTATTGTCATTCCTTTTTAATAACTATTATCGTTAATTTTTTCTAATGGATGACCAGCAAAATTTATGGGCTCGGGACTTGGCAAGAAAACGGGCTAAGAAGTACAAGTGGGTTTTACTGTAAGTTGTTCCGATAAATAAATTTGTTTATATTAGTTTTTTGTAAGGACCAGGTGTTTAGCGTATAGCTTTTCTTTATTTTATTTTTTTCATAATTTTTTACCTGTAAGAAACTGTGTTTTTAGCATAGTAGACGACAACTCAGTTATGATATGCGTTTTGTGTGTGTTATTTTTTGTGATCTCTTTAAATATCTTTAATATCCCTTTTAATAATAACCCAACCAATGTCTTAGATAGATTTAATAATAACTTTATTAACTCTTCCTTAGACTCATGGTGTACTTTTGGAACATTTTTATATATCGAAGCTGATTTAAAAGATTTCACGCTGTAATTCTTCTACTTTGTCTTCTTAATGTGTAATGTTTTTTTATCCTAGTTTTTATTTCTAATTGCTCAATTTTCTTTGTCAACTCCTCATTTTGAAATGCCACGTAAATCAAACGTATTTTGATTATCATTGTTCGTAGACTTTATTTCTATAAGTGTATATTGAATTTTCTTTATGTCCTCCTTCTGTGTAGCCATCAAATTAGGAATCATTAATTTCATCTTATCTTGAAAAGTGTGAAACTCATGTACAAATTCGTTTTTTTTCCTTGTCTATTTGTTTGTAGGTATTTGACTTTGCTGAAGATTTGTTAGAAGTATTTATAGAAATACTCGCAAATAATAAATATGAGATGTCTTCACTTGTATCGTAGTTTCGATCACGTCATCCGTGGAATGTAGTGCAAAATTAAGGCACGTCGTCACTCGTACGTTTGGTATAACGGTTAGCAACACACAACACACAGTTGCAACACGGCACCAGCCAAGACACTACTATAACCTCTGAAGATAACGGCCACAGTGTCCGTCGAAACGTCAGGACCTACATGATCCGTTAGACCACGGCATCTCAACCCGAAAATCTTAATAACATTAACTCCGGCCGTGAAAGCCTCAGCATTTATTTACACAACATACACAAACAAACAACAAACAGTTAGAAACACCAAACACAAGTTCGCACAAGTTCGAAACCACGAAACTCAACTTGTGTTTTTGTATTTAACTTTTTAACTTTCACATAAAACTTAATATAGTAGACACGTCCAAAAGCTACTGCGAACCGAGGGGAAGAGATGTGATGTGATGAGAAATAATTTATAATTTTGTTAAATTATTCAATAGATTCCTAGAAAAAAAATCTGGAAAAAAAAAGTTGAAGAATAGTGGGTGTTTATATAATATGTAAAATAGTAATTATATTATTTAAAACTATACAATTATTCCACTACACCGACTAATTACAATATTTTATTACATAAAAACTAAGAAAGTTTCACTAAGTCCAGCTGCCTTATAAATTTTATCAATGCGATAACATTTTGGATTACGAATCAAAACCTTAACCGCATTATTTCGCCTTATTAAATTACTATTTTTTAACCTATTCTTCTATTCGTAAATATAGAAAATGCAGTACAGTGTTACATATAGAGGGGAATTAGGCTTGCGTAAATATAAAAGTCAAGGGATAGAAAGTTCCTAAACTTAGAAAGAAAAAAAATTAGATTAATTTTAATTAATTTTATTTTATAACTCCAACTGTAAATAAGAAATATATCAAATTTAAAATTTAAAATTTTTAGGAGTAGAATTTTGTAATATTACTTATCAGCGAAACTCTCTAGACTTAAAGGAAAACTCATGGATTTTTTTTGACTTAGCAACATAAAATTAACCGGCAACTTTTAAGTACTTCAGCGACGTTTCTTTTTTTGAAAAACTTTTCCTTAAACAGTAATCTAGAGCTTAAGAATCAAAAGAAATATGTTTAATAATTTTTTGAGGTTTACAGTTTTAAAGGCTTTATGAAGTCAGAAAGAGATTTAAATTACTTTTGCTATTACATTAAATTCACAATAAATTTGTCGGAGTAATATAATTATTTTTTATCCACTAAAGTGTAAAAATAATCTCAGTATCTTTATGGATGAAAGCGATAAAATAACGTTATCTTTACAATACATAACACATACTCTAATGTAATAAAAAAAAGGTTTTTTGCAAAATGTTTTCACCTCGGAAGCTAATGATAATTATCTTTATTTTGTATCAGTACTCAGTTATTCAGTTATATAGAGTGCTCAAATTTCAAATTCTGCCAATATCTATTCAATTACATGCATAAGAAGAAAAATAATAGACATAATAAACAAGCTTCTGACAGAACAATAAATTAAATATGTTAAGAATTTTAGTCTTCCATTTGTAGGAGATTCTAACGAGGTGTATTGTATTGTTAACACTTTGCTTGATATTTCCGGTATTTCTCAACGAAAATATGTCATAAACTGAGTGTAGCACCATATTTTTTTCCATTTTTTATAGTTTTTTATAGTATCCAAACTTGATATTCCCGTAGGTAAGGTAAATACGGGCATTCGTCATACGTCGATATTTTTTAGTCTTAGATCTCCATCTCTAGTGCAATGTCAGCGGTCTATAAGTTAGTCAGTGTTGGAGGTTTTTAACATAATTATGAATGTACTCTTTGTATTCTAATTTTTTACGTAGGTACCTCGGTTAATAAACGATTTGATTTTAGTTAAACTAAAATAAATAATAATTCCTTATAAATCAGGACGCCAAATTTCTGTATATTGCACCTAACATAATATTAAATGTTTATCACAAAATATTGGACGCTGAAAATGTTTATCGACATATTATATAGCAAACAATATTTGTCATAACATAATAATTATAAATATAGAGTATATATGAAATGAAAAAGATTTGGAGTGGAGTTGAGTTATAGGAATAGTATCATATAATATATTTTCGAAGTAGTACTAAGTACTAAAGAAACATTTTTTTTCAATATTGATAAAAAAATGCTGTTTGGTACAAAAACTTAAAAGTACTTCTAAGGTATAAAATTTCAGCTTGCCAGCAAAAATAACGAAACAGTGAAGTTTTTATTGAATTTACTTTAATAAATCGTTTGACTACTTTTTACTTTTAGTTTGATAGAATTGCTAGATGTGCCACTGTACATCATAGTTTTGGTTAGTAAAATATTTTAGCTAAATTATTATTGAAATAAAAACCTAATTCTTAAAAAATAAACCTAAGCTGAGTATAACAAATGATAAAAAAAAATAAAAAAATGCTTATCATTTGTAATATACGTATGAAAACAAAAAAATACTTATTCTAACAATTTGAATAATTACACGCCTCTACATAAATGATACTTGTCAGAAAACGGCTTTTGTAATATGTTGTTAAAAATTGTATACAAGGTCATCGATTAATTAATACTATACAATATAAAAAGGCACAATCTTAACATTGAGATTCAAAGAGATGCTCCTAATAACATAATATGTACAATTTGAAAATACCAATAAAAAAAAAATAAGTTTTCATTCACTGAAATAAATATTCATTGTCTTTGACAGTCTACGAAAACACTTTTACTAAAACACTTTTCCTGCTTAGTGCATGAAATTATTTCTATAAAAATTATTAATATCACCAATTTCATTTAAATTATTATTTTTTTGTTTTTACAAAATTACTTACGTTTATTAATTTTAAAATTTAATACACTCACATTTAACTTAAGTACTCTGTTTAAAATGTCCGTGAAACCGTGTCCTCTGAAATAAAGGTACAACCAGGGCGTTCAGTTGCTAGAGAACGACTGCCAAATTCTGTCACTAGTGAGTTTCTTCAAATTCATTGATGCTTTTAATTCTTATATTTGAATAAACCATCTTTTTGTTTTTCTTTAACATAAGTATTCCTTTTATATTTCACTATTAAGAATATATTTAGCATTACGGGTTTATAATTCAAAAATCAACTCAAATTTATTTCAAACAACAGTGATAAAAAGCAACGAGTCTTTTAAAAACCAAAATCGTTTGTATTAATTATTGCTTATAAATCTGTTTTTCTCAAAAAAAAATATTTTATAGTAAATAAAAAAATATTTTATTGTGAATACTAAAAAAAATATTTTATAGTGAATAATTATAGCTACTTATAAAAGAAGTCTTAATTAATAGATTATTAAAATTCATGTTATTTTTTATCTTTATTATATAGTTCTTTTGAGAATAATTATTTTACAGCTATTGCTGAAAGGGTAATTATAATAGTGTAAAATTCATAATGCTATTTACTTCAGGTTTTCCATTACTTAAGTTCACCAGTCTTAAGTTTAATTAAAACAACATCTGTTATTTAATCACTATTTATTTTAATTAACTTGAAAATACAAATATTATTTGGCAAATTTTAGCATATGTTTATGCGAACTGTATAACAATTATAAGTTTATTGAGGAAGTTAAGTTAATTATTATTAAATTAAATATAAGAGTTTGAAGTTTAGTTAAACTACTTAATTTAAAACATTATCGTCAAATTATTAAATATTGAAAAAAAAAATCCTTATATATTCCAAGCTTTAAATGAGAAAGTGTGAGAATACAAATTAATACTATATATATAGTATATATCTATACTAAATATATACTAACCATATGTATTATCATATGGTTTTATATTCAACTACATATATAAGATGATAGTCTAACATTGATCTGTGAACTAAATACAAACATCTGTGATTTATTACTGACCCAAGAAAATGAATAATTTAATTATACAGTATATTAAACTTACTAGCTTCATTATCATTAACCTTTGTTAACATTTACAAGCACATGACCTCAGGATACAGTAGAGATCCTTTGTTAACTTAATATACATGTTGAATACATTATAATAAGTCTCTAAACGTAGTTAAGTAATTTGAATTGCTTCAGACTAATGCCCAATCGATTAACTTATATATTATCAGTAAATACTCCTAATCTTTGCAGTATTAACTGAGTAAATAGTCTTGCAGGCATGTATAATTAACCTACGTTTAAATAAGGTATAAAAATATTTAATTTGTTTTTTTTTTAATCAAATATCAAAAAGTATTTACAATATAATGAATGAGAGATATTTGGAATAAAATTTAACCTTAAGTAATGTTTAGTCATATTGTAGGTTAAGATAATTATGTTTAAATTTGACCAATGATAAACGCTATTTCACCCTCCGGATATAAATTAAACATGTAAAAAATTAACTGCTCAGAATATTTGCGGTTTTATTAATATTCACTGTCAAGAACAATTTAATTATTAACGAAAACATGTTTGAAAACAAAGAATAATTGTAATTTCTATTCAGTTAATTTGTACTTTTGTAAAAAAATGTTTAATAGAAACAATGGGAATTGTTATAGAAAATGTTCAAGAAAGTATATTTGCGGAGTTCTAAATCTTTTGTGGCAATTACTTTTTTATTAGAATATTACGAAGTAATTCTCACTCTTCGGAAACGAAGTGTCCGGTAATTGTTAGTAAATTTTATTTCTAACCTTTGAAAATATGTTTTTAATAAAAAAACATAAACTTAAAACGATGGGTTTTTTTGGGATTGTAGACGGTATTAGTTTCAAAGCTTTTTTCCCCTCCTTTATTGTAATACACCATAATGAGAAACAATACTTTATTCCAAAACATCATTGAGTATTGCAATTATATTATAATAATGTATTATGTACACAACCTCGTACTTAAAATCCATTTTTTTAATGTATTTTATTTATTTGAATTAAATAAATAGTTTATGTTTTTGAATATTTCATTTTTAATGTTATAAAGGCTAGCTGTAGTCATTTGACTGACTCGTAAACATAATTTTTTAAAATCTAGATTCGTTCGAGTTTAATTGTGATGAAGTTAGCAAACCCAGTAAAAGTTATAGTACTTTTTTAAATTTATTAATATCTCGAGACTTATTAAAAAAAATACTTTGTGACGTTTAGGACACTAAAGTTGGATTTAAATGAATTTGGCTCTTCGTGATTTCCAAAATGAGCCTTCAGATTCAGTTTAACATAAACATATATTTGCATTTTTATTTATCAAAACATGATAATTATTTGAAGTCAAATTCAAAAGCAGTAAAATGATGTTTTTTTTTAATTATAATAAAAATGGTAATTAATTTTCTATAACTTAATATTCATAGAATGTAACGCTAATCTTGTATCAATTATATTATGGTAATGTTTGGTCTCTCATTTTGAATAAAAAGCTATTGATTAAACACATTATACTAATATCCAATTAACATACTAAAATTATTATACATTACGATATTCAAAAATCTATTAATGAACATGAAGAAAATAATGTAATTAATGACGTAACAAATGTAAGCCGATAGCTAAGTTTTCTCTTTTAAACAATATATTTTTAAATTGAACATTTACTAATAAAGCAAATAATTAAATACCTTAATATGTAATCAAGTTGAACCAATATTTGTGTACTCAAAAAATATATCGATTATTCTTCTAAAACGTCTTTATACTTTATTGCTACCAAACACTTGTTTACTACTGAAACCCTAAATAAATATTAAGCTTGATTGTCTCTGGCATATTACAAACCCAATGTACATAAAGAACCTTATATTAAGTACAATTCACGCACTAGTAACTGTTGTCCATATGTGAAAGGAATAAGGATAGAAACGGAAAAAATATCACAATGCTAGATAAAATATTGTTAAAAATATATAAAACTATAATACCTCACGAATAAGAAAAGCGCATTGTTGTTAGTTAATCGATTTGAAGTTTCCGCATTAACACTTAGCGACTCAATAAAATATTGCAAGTTATATAAGAAAACTCTATTTATTGTATAATAAGAAACAATTTTGACATTGATTAAGAAATATAAGAAGAGATGTAGTAGTAAAAAAATATTCTCACGCAACTTACAAAATAAATATTTTTTTTAATTCATTCTATAATTGCTGCTTTTGTTGCAACACTGTTTATAATAAATTTTGCTCGTTTCACATAAAACTTGCGGAACACACAAAAGAATATTAATCGTTGTTTTAAATTTATGTTCCAAAACAGAGAAAGTGTAGAAATGTCACAGTAATATTCTTTATGACTTCTAACCTTAATATTTCTAAATTAATAGCATTTTAAGCTAATATATACTGACGTACCTATTAGCTTCAATTAGTCATTTTAACCATCTTTGAAATAGATGTAATATAGTTTATTCGTTTATAGCTTTTCTTTTTCCTGAGATCTAGATATAAAAAAGTATATGTATAATGCATAAAATACAAAAATATAAAATGATTTCACAATTTCAGTGGTCAAGTATATATTTTGATTACGTATATTTATCAGTTAGTTTTCATACAAGACGTTATATATTAAGGTAAGGTCCTAGCGTATGCTTGCACAGAAGGTGCCTCAATCCATTTTCTTTGAAGTTTTTATTGTAACAAGTAGCAGGTAATACAAAATAATATTACGAAGGAAACCTTTACAATGCCTGCTTCGGAATTGCTAAAAAAAACAAGAACAACTCTTGGCCACTCTCTCCAGAGTAAATCCTGTAGGAAAATGTCGAACTGGTAAATTGGCTACGTTTTCAACTCTCTAACATTTTGTAAAAAGTTTCTGTTTTTAGTGAAAGTGTGGAAACCTTAGATGATCCAGCCTTTATAAAAGTGGCAGTGAAATATCTACCGGTAAGCTTTAATACCTCCAGTGTCATTTTAATTTTAGTTTATTATTGTAACCTTTTTAAATAAATTAGATAAATATATTTATATTTTTGAAATAAACATATAAAAGTTGTGAAATGTATTAGTATTTTGTTAAGAATGACCCCTTGCTTTACATTTGCCACATAATATTTTTTGGTTTGCAATTATTATACAACTAAGTCTATTAATAATTCTAATTTCGTATTGTTTGGGAAAAAAACTGTTAATAATCTTTTAAATACTCAATAATTCTTAATGAAACTTATTAATATCTTATAAATTAATATGATTGTATAAAAAAGCATCAACATGGGCAGAATTCGAACCTATGACAAACCGTCTCGTCCCTCTGCCAATTGAACTATCATGTCGCTTAGTGCCTCGAACAATCTAGCTTTCTTCATATAATCATCCACTCTGAAACTGAAACTACATCTACAGGGCTATTTTAGGAAATGATAAAAAAATATAATCTTGCGAGCAGTATGCATTCAAAAGATGAAATTATAGTATTTATTTACTTTTAAACGTTAAACTAAAAAGTAACAAATTGCAAAAATTCAAAAAAAACTCAAAATGATAGAGATATACTCAAAAATTAATAATATTTAAAAGAATAAAATTATTATTATTATATTTTATTTTGGGTTTGGATACATTTATATTTAAAATATAAATGTAAGATAAATAAGATAAGATAAGATTTTGTTAATTCTCAAAATTATTTCTTTTCACATACCAATAATGACTAAAAAACATTGGTAAGACTTACTACTAATTACTCTTCTAACTATAGTAAATGTTTTAATGGTACTGATATTTATGGGAACTGTGTGCCACGACAAGGTATTAGAAATCATACGGGAAGCGGTTAGTCTTTCAGTAGCAAGAGCGCGGAAGGGTATAACAACCACCAAACGATCTATAGAATTCGTAAAAGAAGGCTCCTCCAAAAAATCAAAAGCGAAGCCTTATTCAATATTAGGCGCGGCTCCTGATTGGATTCTCATGATGGACACGTATGAAAAGCATTACAAAATCCCTGGGGATGTTGGTGTTTCGTCATCCAGACCGGACTTATTCCTGTATTCGAAACATCTGAGGCGCGTGATACTTGTGGAGCTTACTGTTCCTTGGGAAACAAACATCCCAAGGGATCACACATTCAAGCTCAATAAGTATTACGAACTAACCAACGAACTGATCAGGAATAAATTTATAGTTAGTTTGTACGCGGTAGAAGTGGGAGCGAGAGGTATAACAGCAAAATCTCTCTATGGCCTACTTAAAGATCTTGGCCTTTCTAGAACAAGCATCGGTTCATTTCTAGAACGTACTTCAAAGGCGGCATTAGTAGGTTCTTTCCAAATTTGGTTAGGTAGGGAGAGGAGTGTGGAGGGTGAAGTTGAGCGTTTTTGCGCATAATAAAGGGGCCCCTTAAACCTACTCCTGGGTCGCAAGTCCCAGGCACTGCTTGCACTCCTCTCCTTGCAACGCGATGGGCCCGGCACCCGCACGGTGAATCCATGGATTGCTAAGAAGCTTCGTCTTCGTCTAATATGTTATGAGATGGAATTAATGGGGTATGTAACAAGAAGAACGTTTGATATTATTTTGGAAAGAAATGTGGGTCACAGTAAACCAAAGAAGAGATGGATAATGGCTAGTTGGATCTCGTGAGAGATGACATGAGTAAAGGAGGAGTGACTCTGGTCAGATGTCGGCTGATAGGGCAGAATAGAAGAGAGGAACGTTTTGCGTGGAATTCACATAAAGTGGGAAAAGGAACACCCTCGTCTTTTCTTCATACTATTTTTTCTATAGCACCTCAACCTCACCAACCCAGCGGTTGTAAAGGTTGAGACGCTATAAAAGTGCCAAAGTGGCAAAACCACTATAGGTATTAGGTATATCGATAGGTTAGAGTAAGAGAAGATCACAAAGCTGTTGATGTGTAATTGAGATACCAAAAGACCACTACCTTGACTTACTCCTACTCGTAAATCGATCAAAAATTTACATTTCTATATAACACCGAGCAACTTATTAACACGTTCACTGCGTTACGAGGTCTATAAGATGTCTTGCGGGACTTTCGTATTGTGCGAAATACGAATATTCAGCTTATTCAGTTCGAATATTGTGGGACTGAAATGCTGTTGTTTCGCTCCTTGCGGGGGGCTCTAACTTGCAAAGTTCTTTATGTATGAGCAAGACAAATATACACATTTGTATCCTACTTGAAGGTGAGTTTATGGACTTAATAAAAAAAATTAGGGATGGATTAGGTCCCTAACGCACAGTACTATAATTTTTTCATTACTTGCGTTAGGGGATATTTTAATACTCGTGGAATTATAGGCCTCGTAGACGCAAGAGCGGGTGGGGGGGCGGCGCGGGCGCCGTGTGTCTCGTTTTAGTGTTGTTCAAGTATCGATGTGAGGGGACGCGTGCACGCTTTGAAAATAACTTCGCGTAAATAAATCAACGTGTTTATATTTTCTAATTGTTTTGTTTTGATAAACAATGAGTTACCTTAAAACGAAAAAGTGTAAAAAGTCAATCAATTTTTATGAGCATCCTAAGAACGCAAAAAATCATTACGATTTGCGCACAATGTAAAAAGTCAATGTGCTTACCATGTTTTAATAATAAACATTTTTTATAGTTTACAATAAATAATTAATTCGTAAAAATTTTCTCTTTTCTATCGACAAATGACATTTTATTTAATTCCCATCACTAGTCACTTCACATATTGCTCTATCTCTGGTTGCGGAACGAGATACAATCGATGTCTAATATTTGATTTGTATATGTGGCTTATTCTTATGTCATAACTGCGTGCGAACCTAGCAAAGTATAGAACAGTAGACTATCTTTGACCCACGAAATTTTTAAGTATATGTCATTGTTTTTGTTGAAGATATAAATTATTTTCAGAATTGTACTTTTAGGGGACTGATTAGGTCCCCAACGCACCCGGGGATAAATTAGTTTCGAGATATTTTAGATCCCTTACGCACCAGCTGAAAGTTTTTTAATTATGATGTCGCAGTGAACGTGTTAAATTTATATTTTTTTTATTTCAAACCTTAGTAAGATAGTGGTTTTATTAAATTAAATGAAAATCTTAATACAATACATTATTCATATAAAAAAAATATCATATTAGAATGAACGAAAATGTACGAGTAGAAAAATTGTGAATGTGATGTGATGAATAATTAAGCCAGTTTACTTAAATTTTCAATAATGTTTATGAACGAATTTTCAACAATGGGTAAACCCATAAATATTATGTAAAATATTCACTATTGTTAATTATTTTAATATAATTGGAAAATTTGAGACGAAGAAGAAAGCTGGTTGATAATTACGAAATACTGAAAGATTACGTTGTTTAATCTAATTAGTCATTGCTAATTATTGTTCTTAGCTTCTTATCACATAAAAAAACATAATATTATCATTGTTACATATTATTCCGATAATACTAACGTATTAATAAATGTAAAATCTTGAATGTTGGGTTATTTAAAAGGATATACTTTTATTTAATTAATTATGTTATTTTTTAGATTATGTCATAATATCTTATTTTTTAGATTATGTCGTAATCAATAACGAATTTGAATGGAGTCAAAATTCTTTGTTGAAATTATGTTCTTTCCTTTTTATTTTTAAACAACAACTGTTTAGCGAAGTTATTCCTGCACAGAAGCTCGGTGGGTCTCCTGAGAACCTATTTGTTTTTTTTTTAATATTAACCATCAATTACAGCTATCACATATATTTCGGGTACATCCCTCAAGTACAAACTAATCCAGAATATATATTTTCAAAATAAGATCAAACGTAAAAGAAATAAGGAAAAACTAGACAATAAAAACTTTATATTCCCTGTAGTCATTTGACTGAACCTCGTACGTGCTGGCTCTACTAGGGTAACCATAGAAAATTGGAGTGAAGTAGTTATTGTAGGTACGTTCCGTACAAAGAGTAAATAAGAGAACCGGAATGTATAAAAAATTTCTTTCTCATTTTCCCAGTTTTCTTTATATCTTCCCTTTATATACACCATCGCTTACACTAACTCCTCGTTTTTGAACAAAGCCAACAAATATAATTTTATCACTTTGAGAATAAATATTTTTTTTTTTACAAAAAAGGATATCAAAATTTAGACATTGAATACAATTACAAAATAACTATATTGATGATAAACACAATTATTGTAATTGAGCTTAATTAAATAAGTGTAAGTAGAATAAGAAATTTAATAATCTGCCATTTATGATTTAGCTCACGTCTCGTAATCTATTCATTTTATTCTGAACATTACATTGGTATTGTGTTGGATTATCTTAAAGCTTTTCTCATTGTGGGCATTACCTTAGTTTGGCCACATTATTATACCTACCGTTATAAAACCAAACCTCACTTGTCTAAGACTGAATTCATAAATTTGTTTCATAATAACGACATTAAAAAAGTACATAAGTTGGAGATGTCTTTGAACTATAGCAGGTTAAACTATATGTCTGAAATTTATGTAACAAAACAGTAGATAATAATTGAATATGGTTAAATTATATGTATCTTTGGAGGTTTCTAAAAAAATCCTTAAAATTTATAATATCACATTACGTTCTCCAGGAATTTCAATAGCGAATGTCGCTTCTATTAGCATACATCATCATATTAATTCATACTTCTCATTTGCATATAAGCGTACGTTAGCGTTTTGAATGTTATAATATATTTCCGGCAAATTAAGAATATATCTAACTGACAGTTTGCGTAATAGTTGCACATTTAAAAAGTTTAAGGAAAAACCCTAAAAATGTTTTATTTTTTATTAATTGATTTAAAGATCCATTACATCGTTTAAATACAAAATTTCACTTACTCCTCACTTTAACGGTATGCTATTTAGATACTATTGCTATTTAAAGGAATTAGTACTTCATATCCCTTTAAGGATAAAAACTGATTGATTTGACTAATTGAGTTGTTTATATTTATAAATACAATTTGGTCACCAAATATGATATCGTAGACACGAAGGACCTGCTTCCAAACAATCATATCATAGCACCATTCTGCGCTCGCCTGCTTCTGAGCATCGGTGAGGTTTTGGGGTAAAAAACAATTTTTCTTACGCAAAGACGATTCTGTGAAGTATCAGAGACTTTTGGATCTTTAGATTACGCTAAGTCTCCTTGTATATGTTTCGCTACTATTGTTAATATTTCTCTTGAAGCTCGTTTTCTTTGGTAACAGAAGTTAAAAGACTTCTAGTTCTTTGTGAACCCTTTAAATTTAAGCGACCGCACATAAAATGCTTTAGCATTAAGTCTGTTGATTGTATTTTATATAAAGTATTAATAAATAAATAAATGAATAAATAAAATTATGACACTTCATGACCATCAGTACAAAGTTATTTTAAAAGGACCGTCGCCAATAAAACTAATTGACGTAGATTAAACCATTCATCACATGAGGTATCCAGTTGGACAAGAAATCATAAAAATCATTACGTACATTAAAACTGGTTTTTGATAATATTTCTGAAATGCCTACGGATTATTATATCATTTTTTGTTATTAGTTACTATTCATGTGAAATAAAAAAAAAACAATGTAGATCTAATTTATAAAAATATTGATCATAGAAACTATTGAAAAAATATGTAATTAATACTTTAATGTTTATTTTCTGTGAGCAAATAAGTGATAAAAACAGATGCTTGCTTCCTGTGTAGGCCGGAAATCCGGGTAATCCGGTCACTGGTCCCATGCACTACGTAAACCATTGTACGGCCAAGCTTGTCAAGCGGCAACAAATATTAAACATTATAACGTTTTACATAATCAATAAATATATAACGTATATATATATATATATAGGTACAAATTCCCATAAAAGACATTGGTTTATTTGTAAAATGGGCAAGTAGACATTATTACATAATTTTTATACGAGTAAGAGTTTGTAAAGACAACTAAAAAACATAATTCGCTAATAGCAATTCTAAAATAACAACTTTGTACTTATATATATTTCTATGCTAAATCGTTTCTTATAATAATAAAGTTAAAAAGCTATTAGTTTACATTCTTTAATTTAAGGTTAAATTTTTAGTTTTTGTTTTTAAAGCAATACCTACAATTTCAAATAAAATATTTGTTAAGCGAATTATATGACTTCTTATTACTTTCAATATATAACAACTTTTATTATCTCTTCTGAATACTTTGAATAACTAAATAATTCATTTATCACTTAGAAAGCGATAATGTATAGTTTTGACTATACTTAATATTGACTATACTATACTTAATATCCTTTCAACAATTGTTTTAACGAGATGATTATCTTTGTTTTAACAAGATAATTGTAACTTCAATCGATTTTTACAGCAATTAATGGAATAAAAAAATGGTTTCTTAAAAGTTGTTTGATTATTATTATTTCAAGATGTTAAAAATTACAAAATAATGAAGGAACATTTTTCTTATATGCAAATACTTATTATATATATATAATAGGAGAGATAGTTTATTCCTAGCAAACTCCATGGGTTCGAAACTATTCGGGCAAAATTCCGATTAATTTACATGAACATAGCCGGGTAAATACATAATTACCATCAAAGTTTAATTTTACTAATAGTCAAATAAGAGGAAATTCACTGTTTATACAAGTCTCTTCTTCTCTTTCTTCTATCTCAAATCTCTTTAAAAAGGTTTCAAATAAAGTTTAAATCAAGAAAGTCTTAAGAAATTTTTATGAGTGTTTACATTATTTTTTATTTTTTGTAAAATATTTTATCACCTGCAATAACCGTACCTGATAACTGACGTCAATATTTAAAAAATACGGTTGTTCTTAAAAATCCGATTTATATAACATATATTAATACAAGATTATTTTCTTAAAATAAAGACTTTAGGTAATTTGATTTATAAGTAAATCATGTTAACCTTTAACATTCACATAATATATCTGCATTTTTTTTAATTCATTAAATTCTAAAATATCTTATTTAAAAAAGCACCTAACGTGATAATACTAATAAATGTTTTATTTCTATTTTAACGACACTATTATGTTATCATAAAATAAAGTCAATTTATTTATCTTTATGCTTTTTCCATGATATAAGACTTAAACGTTAAGCGTAGTTTACTTATAAATCAATATCAATTTAGATTACGAAGTTGAAGTGGACATTCTATCCGATGGCTGTCACTCTTCTATTAACTACAGTTATGTATAGTTATTAAATATTTAAATATATTTTTACATCTGAATGAATTCTGGTACTAATAACACAAAAATAAATATTATTTATTATCCAATATTTATATAACATGTCAACAAAACATGTAAAATCCCTTTGGCAAGAGTAGCGAATTATGATGTCATTACAATGACATGTCATGTTTTAGAAGAACCCTTAAAATAAATTAGTGTGTCTGTCTTTCTTGGTAGTAAACGTGACTCTTTTGGAGAAGTCGCAAATCCTTTATTAAATGTTATTACATTCTGGAATAATGGAACTATTATTAAATAACATGTTGTAAGGGATTGGGGAGGATTAAACTGAGTGGAATCATGTTTCAGAACTACATATTACGATTTGCGGAAATGTAATAGTATATGCCGATAAGTATATGTAAGATCTAGTCCCCACATTATCATTAATATTAATCCTAAGTTAGATTAAATAGTGAGAAGAAAGTCGTAAGAAAACGTAAAGTTTCTGCAGATGGTTACTTTATTCAGGTTGAAAAAAATATATATTTTCACTCAATTTAACAAATATCGTAAATTTTGTTTCAAGATTTTTTATTGTTTTTGTATAAATGTCTGCGATCGGTGTTCAATCGTGAAATTGAAACCTAATAAATTCAGCATAAGAACTTTCAAATACTCACAGGACTTTAGTATCTTTTCAGATATCTTATAGTGTTACATTTTTGCGTTCCGGATGGTTTTTCACTACCGTACCATAATATTTTTATAAGTTTTAGACCATTTCTTATGTCTTGAATATACTATAGATTGCAATATTATTCTATGTTATATAAATCGATATGCGTTCATAAGTTTCTCCTTCTAATAATATTACATTGTTAATTTCATGCAAAAATATTTATTGTAAGATTATTTTACTGACTTTTGTTTTTAATTTAATTTAAATTAATAAAACCCTTTTGTCAAACTTAGATGCAAGCGTCATAAAGACATTGAAGTTATGGCTCGGGTTAGCGCACTCAGCGGACTCTTCAACCTTATTTAGAGACCCAAACAATTTTGGATTAAAATTAAAGAGACCATCGGAGCTCTACAAACATCTAAAAGTTACCAAAAGACATATCATCGGAAAATTTAAAGATGATACTGTAACTTCTCTCCCAAAAGACAAAGTTGCCTCAGAGCTCGAGTCACGACTTCAATTCCATAAAAAAAATTATGATAGGTGCTCAAACGAATAAAGTAGGGCTAGGATCAAGTAGGAAAGTTCAAGACATCGACATAACAAAATCTTTTATTCGACAAGACGAAAACGATAATTACCGACTCCACGCGATGAGCCTAGAAATTCAAAACGAATGGGTGACCAAAGGAGATTTTTGTATTCCACTAGCTTTGAAGTGGCGCACCTTAATTTATTATTGGTCCCCATCATTATTAAAATTCTATCTTAATGCATTCCAAATCACTCTTCCAGATCAAAGTAATTTAGTAAGATGGGGCAAAGCCACCGAAAAGTCTTGCAACATCTGTGGGGAGGCAATAGAAACCGCGAAACACCTATTAGTAGGGTGTAGGGTACTTCTAGATAAAGGTCTATACTCGCATCGCCACGACAAGGTATTAGAAATTGTGCGGGAAGCGGTTAGTCTTTCAGTAGCAAGAGCGCGGAAGGGTATAACAACCACCCAACGATCTGTAGAAATTGTAAAAGAAGGCTCCTCCAAAAAATCAAAAGCGAAGCCTTATTCAATATTAGGCGCGGCTCTTGATTGGACTCTCATGATGGACACGTATGAAAAGCATTACAAAATCCCTGGGGATGTTGGTGTTTCGTCATCCAGACCGGACTTATTCCTGTATTCGAAACATCTGAGGCGCGTGATACTTGTGGAGCTTACTGTACCTTGGGAAACAAACATCCCAAGGGATCACACATTCAAGCTCAATAAGTATTACGAACTGACCAACGAACTGATCAGGAATAAATTTATAGTTAGTTTGTACGCGGTAGAAGTGGGAGCGAGAGGTATAACAGCGAAATCTCTCTATAGCCTACTTAAAGATCTTGGCCTTTCTAGAACAAGCATCGGTTCTTTTCTAGAACGTATTTCAAAGGCGGCATTAGTAGGTTCTTTCCAAATTTGGTTAGGTAGGGAGAGGAGTGTGGAGGGTGAAGGTGAGCGTTTTTGCGCATAATAAAGGGGCCCCTTAAACCTACTCCTGGGTCGCAAGTCCCAGGCACTGCTTGCACACCTCTCCTTGCAACGCGATGGGCCCGGCACTCGCACGGTGAATCCATGGAATGCTAAGAAGCTTCGTCTCTAGAATTATAAAAAAAACTGTTTAATGTATGCCAAATATTATTATAATTATATTAATATGTGATCAGAAGATTTTATTTTGTCTATGATTTATTCTTAAACTCTACAATTCGAATGTGATAAAGTCTTTTCGATCTTAATAGCCCATATAATATCTACCATATGTACCATGATATATCGCGTTACACCACAACTTTTACAACTAGTAGTATTTAAAATTGGTAGCGCGTAACTAATATTTTGAGCATGTTCGGAATACGCCCTTTTATGGTTCAAATGGACCGAATTTAAACAGCGCTTTACACATTTCAGACGATTTAAACAGATAGAAATTACATACCTTTGACCTGAAAACATTTAACGTCTGTTTTGTAAAAAGTAATTATATTAATCAACTATTTCGAATATATTTTTCTACTGTATATCTTATTTTATAATCTTTATTGTTACTGTTTTTAAAAAGATTTTTTTTTCGGTATTGTATAAAAATACCTTTTATTCTCTAAAAATAGATGTACTAAAAAGGTCATCTGTTCATTAATATGTAAAAAAGTACAATTTTGTATACGTTACAAATTCCTATTGAAATAATGAAACCTTAAAACATTATTATTCTGAAACTAAAATTTTATAAAATTCTGACATCAAAACGTAATATCAAGTCTTTTAAAATTAGTAGACATATAAAAAAATGGATAATATATATTATATATATATTATATATATATATATATATATATATATATATATATATATATATATATAGTAATATATATATATATATATATTTACACACTATTAAACATATTGTACAATATTAAACATATCTAAAAATATATTTTTAGTCCGGATTTGCTTGTATAAAATAAAAAAAAACAAGTGCATGAGGTAAGTGAGTGTGCACTCAAATACATTACACATGAGGTAAGTGAGTGTGCACACTGCACGGTATAAACCAGTTTTGAGTTTATACCGTATCGAGGAAACACAGATACCATATTGGCTCTTCGCCAAATGTGCGAGAAATCATTCGTAAGCAAAAAAACTCGCGTAGCTGTTTGTAGATCTTGAAAAGGCAAGAATACCACGTAAGGAACCACAAATTAGGATCTCAAAGAGAAAAATGTGCCTGTGAAGTACACACAAAGGTTCTGTGCTATGTACAGTCGCTCTGGTACCTATGTACCCACCACTACTAATATCTACTAATACTACCTACAAGTATCTACTAATGTCAACACTAACAATTATAATGTCTCAACCCTTGCTTTGTCCCTGCATTTAATGAATATCACGATAAAGGACATACAAAATGGAGCACCCTGGCGACGTTTTTTGAAACATAAAAGACATTCCTCTTACGACACCCGGTATAATTTTTATTAAGATATAAAAATAAAATAAACATGTTCTTATTTTCAAATAAGAGCGGAAAATTTTAATAATAAACTTTATGTATTAAATTATTTTAACTGACAATATCCAATACATGGATATCTCCAACAAGATTAATTCCTGATGCCTTGCCCTTGAGCAACAGGATGGAATGGGAGGGATTAGGAAGAAGAGGGATTAGGAATCTGTCTCTTTTATTCTTTTACTGTAAATAACAAACTTACAGCTTCTTCAGCGCAACCTTCTATGACACTCTTTTTGTGACGATATATTCTTCCATAACACAATAAGGTGTGTAATTAGTATTAAAAAAGTAGAACTAACGTACTTGACGGGCTTAAACAAAACATAAGACCTTATTAAATTTACACGCAAACACAACACCAATTTTTATGTCCTCAAGAATAATTCAGAAACCAATGATAGACTTCATTTTTTATTGGCTTATTCGCATTTATTCTTAAATGCATTACCAATACTTTAGAACGAAAAGTTTACAAAATATTTACAACAATCATAAACTGAGTAACTACTAGTTTTATTTAAATTTAATAGTTAATAGTTACTACTAGTTTAATTAGACCACACATAAAATTCACCCACCAGCAACATCTACATCAGATAACAGAGTAATGTGGGTTTGAATGTGTCATGAATTAGAATTCACAATAGAATCAAGGCCTGTTTTAATGCTTTCCTCAAATAAATAAGTTCATGAAGTTATCAAGGTAATTTATTAGTAATATTATAATATTAATATTAGGACAAATTACACACATTGATCTAACCCCTAAATAAGCAAATTATTTGCTTGTGTTAAGGGTGTTAGACAACGATACAAATTTTAGAAATACACATATAAATACTGAGAATATATTTAATAAACGACCAAACCCAGAAACACAGACTTCTATGCTCATCACATAAATGCCTGTCTCCGCCGGGAATCGAACCCGAGCCCCATTGCGTCGTGACACGTTAGGCGTCTGCGCTAACCACTCGACCAACGGGGCGGTTGTAACAATTAAGTTCTTAAATTTTAAAGAAAAAATAAATATATAATATGGGACAAATAAAATAACTGGTGTTGACATTGTTTGGAAAGTATGTAAATATGGGATTCATTATCATTCATTACTCATTATCATCATCATCATTTTAGATCAATTTCAAGAATGTAAATTTTAAATTAAAAGAACTTTTAATTATCCAACCAGAAAAGCATTTAAGCTAAATTTTGTAAACACACCACAAGACAGAAAACATACCAGAAAATGGTTAGTGTCTGCATTAGTCAATACTCTACCAGAAGGTTTCGAAGAAAAATATGTTACAAAGATTAAATATAAAAAGGCATTAAAAAAAACATTATTATATAAAAGTTAATAAGTTATATGTATGTGTGTGTGTACGTGTATGTGTATATGTATATGTAAACGTATGCATGTGTATATCTATATGTACATTATTCAAAATTATACAAACTACTCAGTAGTTTGGCGGAGTTATTATATTGTAACATGTTTGTATTATTTTGATTATAAATAAAAAAGAACCTATTCTATAATACGCTAAGTATATTGAATAATACGCTATTTAGTGTGTGACCAGGTCACTTTTCGAATAAAATGTATGTACATATTTTTACTAACACTGCAATCTAATCTAGTCTAAATTAATTCCATAAAATGTTATGGCTGATATTATTGTAATACAATTTTTTATTTTCTATATTATGTATACATTTATTATACAAGCTGTCCACATTTATTTCGGTAAATGGTTCACTATAATGATGTATAAATGGTATAGTGAACTACGATATGTTTTTGTTATATAACGATATAACAATAATCTATATATATCGGGTTTTACTGTTCAATACAGCAGGAATCCGGTTTTTGTATTTTTTCGGAAAAATGCCATCAAAACTCGCAGTCACTGACTGATTTTTTTCGAGATGCGATAACAATAAAATAAAGAGAAAAAAAAATCAAACATTTTTGATTGTACGTAACATAAAAATATTTTTTTTAAATATACATATATTTAGATTGGTTGCTACTTTACATTTTTTAAATAATGTTTATCTTTTAAAAAAGCTTCGATATTATTGAAAAGTCGTCCAATATGAATCACGTCATAGATTTAAGTATAGATCGAATTCATCGCAATTGGATGATTAACGGGATTGAAGCCTCAAAAGATGTTTTTTTATTTACTATTTCTCATTTCCTATCTGAATGATCCTCATATATATTTATGATTTGGGGTGTTTATAACTTATTCACTATACAAATCGTAAAAATTTTTGAGAGTGTATAATATTAATTAAGTCTTTAATATTAGCTATTATTTTTTATTATAATTACAGTTTTACTATAAAATATCGCTTAATTATATATAATATTATATATTGTATTATTTATTATATACGAAATATGTAATTTTTTATTAAAATCTCTAAAAATAATTTAGAAATATTTGTAACAAAAACAAAAATGTTTTTCTAATACATAATATTGTAGTAAACCATCAACTGGTATTATAACCAAAAATCTTTTAAAGATAAATTATGTTTTTTTATATAATTAAAACATTGATTAAAATCGAATATGACCTTCGAATATCGTACAAAATCAAGTATACAGAGTATTACCGGCTGTTGAAGCTACGATTAATTGCGACTGATATATCTACTTCCAAAAATATTATATTTTTACATTATTTTTACTTCAGTAAAATAATGGTAGTATTATTATAAAAAGGACTAAAATTCAAAACTTTCAACTGCTTGTTTATTTGTTTCCTTTTCACTTTTTTTAAATTATGTAATTTTTTTTTAATCAGATAAAAAATATATTGGACGTTAACGTAAAACTTAATTAAAAATTTTGTTGCCGACAGATTCTTACGAACGGATGTCGTATCATTTATTTTAATAATGTTAATCCCACTACCATGTGAAATTAGTTATGTACTGATTGACAGAATTGCTAAAAACAAGCAACATAAACTCTACCTAAGCTATTATATGGCTATCACAAATTATAGTTAATATAATATAATCTTTAAGTTAGTAGTTTTATAATTATTTACTATTGAAGTTCCTAAAACGTTAATTTAAATATATTATTAATTATCCCTGTGTTTCTTTTTCTAATAATTTTTAAGTATATGAAGGTATTAAGTTTTTTTTTCGTTGGAAAACTTATATTTTACTTCTTCAACGGTCTCACATTAATATTTTCGAAGTGTACCCGGACTTTTTACGTAGAGTAATTTAAAAAAAGTTTTATAATGAAATAGTAGCTTTGGTTTATCCAATAGGATTCTTAAATTTTTTTATTTGATATATGGAAGTCATGTAATAAAAATCTGTACAATTACGAGTTATTTTTATATTCAATAATATTCTACTCACCTCCCGCTTTCCAATAAGAAAAAATGTATGTATAGAATTTTTTATTTTATGAATCAGTATTTTTGTTTTACACAATACAGATCGGGATAAATATTGTAGGTACTCACTATTTATCCCGATTAAATGTCTTCACGATTCGTATATTATACACGACCGTCACCCCCGATAGCTAAAAGATGACTGCCTTAAAAAGGTAGAATAGCTTATAAATTTTGTCCTTTAATATTCTTTAAAAAGTTTGAATTAATAAAATTTGGAAATTGTAAGTAAAGAGTATTAGTTCCAAAGCATTTAAAACCATAGCCTTTAAAATAATTCTCCAACGTAGCAATAAGTAGATATTCATATAAAATAAATATTTGCCACCTATTTTTATTATAATAAGTGTTTGGTTTTATTAATATAAATATAAAAACTAAAATTTTACCTTGTTTCATTAATTATGTTAATGTTTTTTGGTTTTTAAGGTTAACATGAAACTTAATAAAAACAAAAAAAAAATTGATTTAAAAGTATATGAATTATACCAATTCTCATTAAAGTTATTTTTTTTAAATAGTGTTCTCCTCCATATGTAGTTCATTTATTTTCGGGCTACATAAACTGGACCATGTTTCCGAATGCAGATGATAAATGAACTAAAACAGTTACCTATACGCAAACAGCGAAATCTCAGAATACTGTGCCAATTTTACTTTATTGTTTGATCCTTCTACTGTTTATCTGTAATATAAATTATCTCTCTTGTTTTAATCACACAACACATCGTTCTTCAAGCAAATTAATGCTCCATACTCACACTTATATTTATACATACATTCACACTTTTACTATATCACATATTGTATGTTTTTTTTGTAAATGTCTGATAACATGCCAAACCAATCCTTACATTTTATTGAAACTCCTTATTTATATTTTTTTAATTTCATTTTAAAAACATAAACATCATAAATTCTGTAACAGCTATCGTTTTTGCTACAACTTTATATGTAAAGCATAGCTGGTATATACATACCAGCTATGCTTTACATGTAATTATAGACACACATATACATGTATGTATGTCTATAATTACGGGTAAAGAACGCCTGTAACTATAGACATACATCCCACATACATAAGAGTAAATCCCTTTTCCTCTCTGTGTCGTTGTTTTAAAAATGGCAACACATCTTCTGTCTTTTATTTATTTATATTAGTGATTTGAATTAGATCATTTAACAAAATCACCTAAAAAAGCCTTAAGGGTTTATTTTTATCATAAGATATTAAAAATTATTAAATAATCAACCAACAATATTATGAAGATTATCATATTCATATTTCTTACTATCTCACTGACTATTGGAACTATTATCTAATAAAACCAATTATTTACTCTGTACTATAATTTTTTCAGAAGGTTTTTTTGTTACCATTTTTTTGTATCAGTGTTTTACAAATAACGGAATTCTAATACTACGCACTATAATATTTCTACTCTTTCATAAGTTCGTTTTAAATAAAATTGAATTAGTAATTCGGGGAACAATTTCACTAATGTATTGAATTACCTAACTTTTGCCGTTGGAGCGAGTGTTTCATAGAAAAGGTTTATCACTTTCAAATACAGAAAACTTTCAAGTACGAATAATAATATTCTGTTTTATTTTTTTTAATTTGATGTACTAATATTTGCTTATAAAAAGTAGTGAGGTTTTATATTTGATAATAATAATGTATGTGTAAATTTATGTTTCAAATATCAAACAGATACTAGACGCCATTGGTTTTGAAAGTGTTGTAGGAAAAGTTACATATCGACAATTTATTTTTAATTATCCAAAATATTAATGGTTATAAGAAGTTGGTCATTATAATCTGAATAAATCTGTACCGCAAAATATTGTGTTAATCACCTGAGAAATTATTTTAAAGTACAGACTAATTCTTTAATGTTTATTATAATGTTAACATTAATCCTTAATGTTAATGAGTATGAATAATAATATAGTGGAATTAGATATGTTAAAATATGAAGTCATGTTTAATAGTCAAAATAAACCTCTTGAAGCTGCAAATTGTGTTATTTGAACGAGAATATTTGATATTATAATAGTGTACAAAACTTCAATGGTTAGTTCACGGAAAATTATGTAACTGAAGGGAGCTGCTAATATTTAGTCCCGGGTTTTTATATAAATAATAAAAGTAATTATTTTTATATAAATTAATAGAATCTTCTTAACTGGAAAAAAAAATAAATATTTAATATTTTTCTGATAAATAAATCTTAATATATATGAGTTGAGATGTTTTTAATTTAAAGTTAATTTTAACTTGTAAACTATAACTTGGTTTTAAAATGTATGAAAACACTTATTAGTAAAGTATTTCATAGTAATGTTGAAGAAACAAATAGTTAGAACAGCGCATGTTTACACACAATTATTTTCTGCACATCACGACAAATAATACTTAAAATGTGATATTCTATTTGATTTATTTAAATCACTATCTTTAGGACTTTAGGATTAGTATTATACCGATCAATGAAAACAAAAGAAAGAAGAATATTGTTGTTTGCATTTTCGCTATTTCAGTTTCCGTTTAAAAAACAACTTTAAAGGCTATTTAAAAAATGATCCTATGAACGCGATAATTAAACAATATGAATAATATTTACATTGTTCTAAAGTCTTAAAATCCGATCCAATGCAGATGCAGCGAAATTTAAAAATAATTACTGAAATGTATATAAAGGTAAGTAAAAATGGACTGTAAGCTGTAAACCTTTATCTCATTTTACATGTTTATTTCATTTTGATGGCAGCTAGCTAGTTTTGAAAAGGTACTTCATTTTATTTATACTAGTACTGTTATTAATTTATTATTTGTTAATTTGTATTTCTTTTGTTAAATATTTATAACTCGAAAATGTTATTACTTTTTAATAGTTTTCAGTTTCACTATATTATGACAAATAATAACTCGGCTGATTTCGTGGTAACATTTTATATCATCAAAAAATCAAGCCGATTTGTCCTATTTTATCCAAACATTTTATTTTGATATCATAGAAAATTTATAGGTATCCAAAACAAAAAGGAATTTTTAATAAAGAAAAAATTAGGCTTATATTTTATTTTTTATATTTGAATTTCTCTGCAGTGGTGTTGTATAAACAATAGAAAAGATACAATATAAAAATAACAACAGAATTTACGATTATTTTTAAATATTTTTTTATTTTAAAACTAATATATTAAAATAAATAAATATATGTCAAACTAAGACCGTGTCTACACCTTGTCATTTCTACTTCAAGTTTCTGGTAATTATTTATCTGAGTAGGGTGAGTAAGTAGCTTGGGATTACCTTTGACAAAGCAATGTAATTGGTTGAGGGTATCAGTTGGAATTTGTCGTTATTTATAAATGGTAATTCTAAGATATATAAAAGGCAGATTATAATAGGCTTAGTGCCAAGTGCCATTCGCCACCTTGTAGTAATAATGTGCTATGACATTTTATATTACGGTATGAAAATTATTTTATCAGATTTTATCAGAACGATGACATCTTACTAAAATTGAAGCTACTTGAAACGTTTGTAACAATCAATGTATAACATACATTTTTTTTCTTATTAATTTTTACTTTTCTCCGCATTCACACACACGACTAGTCGCCCGTGTACTTTTAACATTTAGAGTGCATTTATCAGATTATAGGAACATTTTAATTTGAGATAACATGCTCAAACAGGAGTTTGTTAGTACAAGGTATTTTAAAAACTATGTTAGTGAGTCCTTTGTGCAGTTATTTTTTTTATGTTTGATACAATATGAGTTTATATAAATATGAAGTATTTAATATATATTAAAGTTTTGATTATTAAGTATTAGAGTACATAAATTGCTCCCATTTACTAATGCCGCCAGTCCCGGGGAAGTCGCCACTCCACTGCGATTACTTGGAACGCAAAAACTTATGCCTAACTTTTCCTGATTAGAATTCATGAAATGGGCCACCCCTCAAATTCTTATGCCCGTTTTCCTTTTTTCAACATGAGATAAGAGTTAGTAAATTAGTGTTTTGTGTTTGGCTCAGAATTGGCAGGTGGCATAGGTTGTATTTGGGCAATCACTTTGCGTGGTTCTATGGGTTGATGACTAGATTTAACTAAAGTACTATTCCTTCCAGCTGCGCAGTGGAAGACTTTTTCGGTAAAAGTAAGGAATGCGGATCTGCTCTCCGAATCTCCCAATATTTTAAAGACTTGGCCAACTTTACATTTGGGTCTCCAGGTCATGTCTAGCTACCGCATAGGGGAGACATTCCCAGAGGACGTGGCAAATTGTCTCGCTGATATTCGGGTCACCCTCGCAACCGGGTTAATCTTTAACATGGAATCTGTATAAGTACTCCGCTATTCCACCGTGTCCCGTGAAAACCTGGGTGAGAGTTTTGATAGTGTGCAGTTTGGTGTACTCTTTATCTGTTATTGTGGATGGCTGTGGCTTGTAAATGATTGATGGCCATTTCTAACTCTCTATTTAGAGGAAGGTAATCTTTTGATATTCCTTTTTAGTCCAAAAAGGCTGAGATGAATCCTGAATTCTGAAGTCGACATTTTTATAGCATTAGTAGGTTTACTTGGGGCCCTTTATGGATTGTCTTACACTTTTAATTAATCACTCAACTACATATGGAAAGAATATTTTGTAATTATCTCTTAGCCGATCCCAGGTTTTTCATGTTGTACTATGGATTTAAAGTGATAAACAGATTGATGTCCACGTTAAAAACGTACGCTAATTTAGAATCAGAAAGTCCGAATCTCCAGTACCTTTTTTATCCCTTTAAAATATGTTATTAATTGGAATTGGAATGTGGATGTCACTGTGTTATATATGCGTTTATTTTTTTATCGGCCAGTTATTAAAAAATACTGTTTAGATTTATATGGAATAGCTTTACTACTTTACGTTTAAGTTTTATGTATCATCCTCTGTTCTCTATTCTGTTTCATACGTGAGCACAAAAGCTAGCATTTTATAGCAATCAACTCAACAATTTGGTTAATAATTAACAAAACATTTAAAAATCTATTGTTCGTCTCGCATAACTAGATAAAATCTTTCATTTACATTGACGGGTCTCATGTTGGATTCCAAGAAACAACATATTATATTTGGGGCCCAGCCATCAATCTATGGTGTCATCAATTTTTTTACAGTATGACCGGCATCCTGTTCGATCGTATGAAGCAAAAACATATAGTATGATGAAAAACTATGTGTCTGTGTAGATTAGAGATATTTTTTACCATATATAAGAAAATAAATTAGCTTATAGCATTAATAACTTATACAAATAAAAGGAACCCAGAATAAAATACAGTAAGAAACAACACAAACCCTAACCTGCAATTTATAATATCATTATAAAGATAATATTATATATTTACTATAATTACTCGGTTACCTTGTCATAATAATCCTATGGGTCAAATATAATAATTAGTTTGCAAGTTCATTTATAAGGAAAACAATAAGTTATAAAGCATTGCTTATGTGTAATAAACCATTATTATGTTAGGTTTTTCTATATATTTTTTCTGTGAGTGTTTTTTGACACTGAAACCCTTCAAATCGTTTTTTGTGTCTTACTTCCCTCACTCTAAGATTTACTATTTCGCGCTAAAATAACATAATATTGCGTGTATTGTGTGCATTAGCATTGCTTAATATTTGGTCATTTTTAGAAATTAAAATATTTATGAAAAACATTGTTTAGCAACTCTTTTTAATATTAAAATCAAGCATATATCAACATACTTATATCAAATTACATATTATATATTGTGACGTGGAGTGCATATTTGACGGTACAGTTTCATGTTAGGTATATATTTCTTTCGGTTATCTATCATGTTAGGTATCTATTTTTTTCTCTTTGATTTTTTTGACTTTGACTTTCAAGATGAACTTTCACATTTCCTTCACTATCTATAATGTCTATAACATCTCAACTTTACCAACCCTTGCCTGAGGGTCATGAACTTTTATTCTGCAGGGCTTTCCTACAATGTCATGAAACTTCGTCACTATAAGGACTTATAAACTCTTAAGGCTATCGGTCTTAGACACATTCAACTGCAACCACAATGGAGTGGAGTGAGCTTACATGAACTTTTGACATTACGCTGGGACTTAAGAAACGCAAACTGTAAGATCAGTAATTCTCGTTCACTTCCTGACAAGTAGATATCTTGCACAAGCGAGCCCTACACCACAGTCGGGTGATCAGATACTCGCTCGTAGATTCTGTCACATCCAGCTAATTGCTTAGCAGTTAGCAGGTCGAATCGCATCGGCCTTCTAAGTACCTCTACTCATGGGATGTTCCGAGCCCGGAAGCGGAACAGCCCTTCGTCTTACAATAATTCATTATATTTCTTGCTGGTGGAAACCGACAAACTGTTGAGAACCATAAGAATATCCAGAATCTTATCTTGTAACCACATTACCATAGTAAATACGAAATAAAAAAAAATATAACATTACAATTTAAACGCGCAACTTCGACGTAGGGCTTAGGAACCCAAGTCCTGCTGACACGTAGTTTGGCTGCGAGCTATCTACCGAAGGGTATAGTAGATAGGGAGGTCCTTAAATAATTTGGATTAACGTTTGGTGTCTATATTTGGCATTGCAATCAAAATCCTTTTTATACATTTCAGAGAAGGACAACGTCTTACGGACCCGTAGTTTTTATTGTAGATACTTTTTTAAAATTGTAATTTAGTTTTATTTACTTTAAAAAATAAGCACATGTATAAAACCAAATATATTTTGTAAAATTGCTTTTATTTTAATGAAACAGATATCTATTCGACATTCATCAATTGTAACAGGTTAGTCACCGTGTATAAATGTTAAAAATATCTTAAATACTTCGAGGAATGTGTTACCACGACAAACTTCAATGTTAATAGAATAAATTGCATCTCCTACTCAGGCCAAGCAGAGCATTCTTTTACGGAAAGGGTCAAAAAACATAATGTCGCAGAACATGCACGCAACTTCTAATGAAGCGGGCACCCAATATTGGATATAATTTCACCATACCCAGATCCTCTACATAGAATGACACATTTATTCTAGAGTTCTATGTGAAGCGATTAAAATCAAGAAAATCAAATATTCAATCCGGAAGATGGATTTAAGTTATCAGTATCGTGGAATCCAGTGATAAACAGCATAACACTTCGTTTTTGTCTACTAAACATCTGAATAGGGATGCCTCGGATACTGTAAGTGTTATATGTAACGATACATGGCGTAAAAACAATACTTATAATATCGAAGACATGCGGGTGAATGAAGAAATTTCATTCTAACGGGTTCGACGGCGGAGAATCAGCACCGCTTAGATAGGATGTGACAACGGCCGGTGTAGTCTGGTCGAAACGTAGGGCAAATGAAAGATATGTGATACCTATTTCTTAAGCGTTAATGTCCATTATTTTAATAATTGTATATTATGAAACGATATAGCGATAATTGCGACGCCATAATAAAATTTAGTTATTCCCCTAATTGTCATAAGTATTTTAAAAAAATAATTTCATGTTAATGATTGGATGAGGAAAATTTTATAGAAATAAAAGTCATTTAAAAAAATACTACAGCTCATATAATCGAAGTTACACTTTCATTTCATTAACAATGATCACAAAAGTTTCATTTCCATCTATTTACGCACCGCATAGAATATACCAATCGCATACAATTAAAATTTCCAATTAATTTTTGAACCTAGTTATTTAAAAATAATTTACTGGAAACAATTATGTATTTATTTACATTAAAATTTGCAAATACAATTTTTTACATAATATTTTTACATAATGTCTTTCTTAACTACAATTCGCTTAGTATTTACATTTTTATGTTAATCAATCTTAAAAAATTTTGGTCAATTCTTCTTACAAACAAATGTATTTATAGTAATGTGGCTAGAAAATATTAACCAAAATTATATCCTTCAAAATTATAACTTCTTACCTGGCAACATTATCAACGTTGTCACGTAAATAAAATGTCTAAGACATATACATCACTGGCGCAGTAATACTACATTTTTTAAGCAATGACTAGCAATAAAATTAATTCATAAATCATTGATATTATATATTAAAATTAACTACCTACATATTGATAATCATTAAGAATATATTTTCTACGACTTTTCAAACCAATTTACTTAAAGCACCAAGCCGTCTAATGTATGGAAAACAACTATTTAAAAATAAATCTACTTTAATAAAAATTAATAAAAATAAACTACAAATTTAATAACTTTCATCTATAATTACTATAGCCCTAATCGTCTAATTGGTGTTTCATATCGAACAACTAACATAAATTTAATTTTTAATAGATATTTTAAGTTAAATTGTTAGTGTTTAACCATAGCGTGGATTTAAACTAGTTAAAAAAAGTTATTTGTTAAAACTGTTGTGTAACCCTCCGATGTGTGTTTTCTACAGACTACCTTTGATATATTTTAACAGATGTTCTATAGATTTATATATTTATTCCAATTAAAATAGAATCTGAGGAGGTGACAACAATTCTGAATAACAGTTGAAAATGATAACAAAAAATATTAATAACAATATACAAGTATGAATCATAGTCAACAGAACATAATTCTTCTTTGGTTACTAGGCTAATAAAGATTATTATCATCTAATATATATTATATTAAATAATTTAAGAACAATTAACTAATAACAAAAACATTATATTAGATACTTATATCGACAAAAATATACAGAAATATGATCCTCATAACAACTATCAACTTAATACAAAAGCAGTCAAAATATTGAATATTAAATGTGTCATTTATTGTTGTTTTTAAACTAAATTTGAAATATATTTTATACTATCTAAAGGATTTGAGAATTTGATAATTTTATATTCAAAACAAGTTGCCTTGTTTTTCATTATTGTTTGTGATTTGTGTATTTACTTGTCATAATTTGCATTTTATAATATTCTTTATCTCAATAATGTAAGCACATTAATTTTATAATTACAAGTTTTGAGTGCAAAATAGTTAAGTTTATTGGTCATTATGTAGGTGTCATAATAGTATAATAGAAGTTAGACCCATATATTACTTGTAAAATGTTGAAAGATAGTAGGGTTTATAGAAAGAAAAAATTACAAAGAAATTGATCCCATCACACGTACACAAACAAGCTACAAAATCATATATTAAATATTAAAATTACTCTATCAAATCTTAAATTTCCTATGTACATGTTTATTAATTAGGACAATAAAACTGAATTATCGAAATTTTCGTAGTGTTTTAGGCACTATTTAGACAGCCATCAATCTTAATTTCTTATTAAAAAGCTTTACTTAAGGTCTACCTTATAAAAACGTTTACAATCTACATGTCAATAGGCAGGTAGTAACAATTCAGTTTATCTCTAACCTAAAAAAGTGTGTATACAGCATAGAACTTGTGATAATCTTAATCTATCTTAAACTAATTAAAATATTTAAAGTAAAAATGGAGATATACTCGTAACTATGCAGATAAATTTAATTGATATATTTTATTTTGTAGGGTTATGAATAATATTGTCTGCTAAATATTATTACAGTTATTTAATGTGTATGTTCTGTTTTCATTTATTATGTATGTAATCTTTTAAATTTCATTCAATTTCAATAGAAAATATGTAAAACGTTTAAACGTTAAATATTATTTATTGTAATTGTCTTATACCTGTGCTATTTACAATAAAAATGATAAAAACGGTGGCTGTTTAAGAACAAAATGTATGGATTAATTATAGACAAACGTCGATCAAAGTGTACTCCCAATATAATTGTTAATAATATAATACAAACGCTGTCAAATGTAGTCAAAATATCGTCTAACGTATTTGCTAAAGCGTCTATCGATAAAGCATTTTGTATAATCACAAACAACATCAAGTCCATTCCGCCTATTTTCATTCACTATCTTAACAATATCACTAAAAACAGTCTGGCACTTCCGAAACTTTGGGAAACAGCGAAGAAAACTACGGCTGGCCTTGTCTCGCTCCGCAGCATGGTCCATCGGCGAACCGGGATAATTATTTCACTGACACCTCTTTCTTTTGTCACACTTGATACTTGAACACCATCAGCAGTCATCAAAAAGTATAAAATTATAGTTAAAATGAACTTAATATTACAGTGCAACGAGATTGTGTAAGATTAATAATCTATCGTGAAACAATTTCCCCGATGGCATCATTGGGGCGTAGTTATAGGGGGGTCAGAGGAGGGGCGCCGAGTTTCGTCGAGTTCAGCACAGTAGTTCGGAGTTGGAAGGCGGTACTCAGCTGGGTAGAGGAGGCCGCGAGGAGTGGGGAGCGGGGCTCGAGGTTTGAGGGGCAGGTGATGGAGCAGAGGAGGTTTCGGGGGCTGAATGTGTCCGCGCGTTCGGTAATACGGGACTCTGTGGCCATGGGTGGGTTGATGTTGCTAGTGTCCTGAAAATTATATATTTTAATACAGTAAGTTCTTTTTATGTAATGTTTGTTTAAGAAAATAATTTTATATACCTAGAATATGGAGAAATAGAAGAGGCAGGTGGAGTTGGCACTGCTGCTGTATCGGGATGAAGAAAGTTTCTTCTCTGTTCTGCTCGTTCCCAACACTGCTGGAGGCACCTCGCCATTACATCTGGTAAATTATTTACTTGCTCCTGTAAATGGTTAAAATAAATTTAAATAAGATGTAATGTAAATTACATATATTTTTTGGGTGTATTAAAGTAAATGTGTGTAAATTTGTCATATTTTGTAATAATCAAAGAAATGAACATAGAATAATACAGTTGTGTTGTGATAAAATTATAATCAAATATCAAAAAGGTTTAAATAGAATACCTGTAAAGTGGTTAATTTCTCTTCTAAACTGGTTAGTCTTTCTTCAATTGTGTCTTGTCTCGTACTCATATCTGAGACAATTTCGTGTACCATATTCTGCGTCTGAAAAAGAAAGGGGTCCTGCTATCAGTCGAATTGCAGCTCAATGGGCACTGCCGATTTTATATATAAAAGTGGTGTGTTTTCTGTTTATTATTTTATAAATATATATTTTAATAAAATAAAATAAGTCTTAAAAGAATTGTTTGTTATGTGATATATGTATACGTATGTTTATGCGTTATGTATAAAAAATATTTAAACACAATATTTAATACATGTCCTCTAAATTCTATCGCTACTTATTACGCAGGCCAAAAAATAATAACTAAGCAATGAGCTAATGAATATTATGGATAATCATGCTTTCTAAGTTCATTCACAAAATGTAACAAATATTTTTATTAATATATAAAATCTAATGAAATCTGCCTTTTGTTATATTTAGATAATCTAATGGATTTGTGTATGACAGTAGCACTAGCTTGAAATTAAGACAATCTCATCCAATTACCTTTGCCATATCTGTTATCGTATTAGCGTTATCCATCAGCTTTCTTTGGTCCATCTTAACCTTACGTAATCTGAAAAAGTTATTTATTTACATATACAAGTAGTCATAAAATTAATTGTTTGTTTGCTTTTATTTTTTACAAACTATTTCCTTTAAAAATTAAAAAAATAATTTCTAAACATTTTATATGAATTCTGTGTAATCTATTGACGAATTTCAACATGATTGAGGTGTGTCTTAAAAACACTTAGGAGTTTTATTAATATTATTTACTCACAAAACACTCACACGTGTTGTGATTTAGCCAGTTTGGAAAATAAAGGTATAAAAACTAACTGTTTAATCTTGACAGAATTTATATAAATATAGAATGAAAAATAAACCGATACGGGCAGGGATTCGAACCCGCGACTACTGGGAAACCGTCCCGTCGCTCTACCAACTGAGCTACCGTATCGCTGTCCGTCTCGGTGAATTAAGCATTCTATATGTGATCGTCTTTATCGGGACGGTGGTGACATCTATTAGGTTTCTTTCGAAAATCCTAACCAATGTTTCTAACTTTGCAGTATAGATAAACATTGAAAAGATGCCACTACCGACAGTATTGACAGAATTTTTTAATATTTCTTAACATTTTTTTATTTTTTAAGATTAATTACTTGAGTTATATAATAAAAGAGTTACTTACGCATATATAGCTAGCAAAAATTTTCTTTGATGAGTTCTTACGCGGCCCGGATGGACTCTCTTCACTAGACGCGTGTGTTTGTATATTAACCAAGTTTCTCTTAAAACATTGGCTGCAGCATTTTTCAGCTGAAATATCATAAATCCGAAATTTGGTTAATAGAGCCACGTTAGCGTTACTCTTAAACACTAAAAACAATGCGAGCCACAAAACAAGCGTGGATTAAATATTAGTTCTCTATTTTCTTTTTTATTTTCTATTGTATTATGTTAAGAGTAATTATTATATAAAATATGTTACAGGGTACTACATCATAGTTTTTTTATTACTTAAATATTTTGATTAAATATTATAAATAAACTAAACACTATTAGTTTCAAATAAAGAACATAAATAGTTTTACTTTTAACCTTAAAAACCGAAATTATTTCACTACGAAGTTTCTACTGACAGATTTCTACAAATGAAATTATTTATTTATAACAATGGAACACTTCTCAATATGAAAAATGTTTGTAAAGAAAACTTTTGTAATAACTTTCGCTATATGAATCATAAGTTATAAAATACTACTAAGTACATTTTAGAATAAAATGTGGTTACTTATGATGTTAAATAACATATCCGTTATTAAAACTAAGAAGATCACTACTTCGTTTCAAATACATAATTTTCTTACCTTGATAGTCCTACTGTCACTAACGTAACAGTTACCTTACCTTTTTAGTGAGTTGTGTTTCCATCATGAAGTTATGTACATGCTTCTCCGCTCTAGTTAATTCTAACTTTCTCGACGCAACTGTCACTAATAATGCTGTACATCCCGCCCCCTGTTAATTAGATCAACAATTGTGGTGAACTGGTGTCAATAAAATACTTACTCTTTTAGTAAGTTGTGTGTCCATCATGAAGTTATGAACGTGCTTCTCGGCTCTAGTTAATTCTAATTTTCTTGAAACAACCGCGACTAATAACGCAGTGCATCCAGCTCCCTGTTAAGTGAATACCTTATGTAAAATGCAAGCGAACGTGTAGAAGCATTCAAGTTTTTCATTCCTTAAATTAAAATGCATTTTCAGGCTAGAAATGAAAAACAAATTTCAACTTTTTGAAATTCTTTTCAGACTCAGGTACGTTACCACATTTATTCGAGGATAATAGACATATTATAATAAATAAAATGCTCTTTGAAGCTGCGTTTAGAAATGTAATAACTGAGAAGATTTAAATTAAAACAAACTCAAGCATTGTCGATCACCCTCGTTATATTTTAAATGTTAATATTACTTTTATATTTCAAAATGTTATTAGCTAAAACTTTAGCATATCTTTAACACACACTTTTAATTTATTTCTAGTAATTTATTATTAAAACTCTAACTTTGAGCCAAACCTATAAATAATTCATAATATTAGTTGAAAAAGTTAAGAGATTATATCTAGATATCTAATATATAAAACACACTTCAAACTATTAATATTTTTAGCAAGAGTTAGAGATATTAACAATTTTTTCGTGCGTTTATTTCCATCTAAGAGTGCAAAATGTTACATTTTATTTATTAATGTTTTAATTATTCAACTATATACTCTTTATTGTTATACACAAACCATAACAAAGGTGCAAAAATGTTTTATTCATTTTATGTATCAGAGAAAATAATTTTAGGAAAAGTGAGCCATTTTAAAAACAAACGTATTGTGCAATTCAGTGAAATAGTTAAGTGAAGAGTAGAACTAGAGATAGTAATGAAGCATTCCATTCTACTAAATATGTCTAATAGCTGGTTTTAACAGGGAAATGGACGTTATATAATACTTAACAATACAAGTTACATTGTACGATATATTTCACTATAAAATATAATTTCAAAATAGATTTGAAATAAATAGGCAGTAGATTCATAATTGTGTATTCATTGTGAGTTACACTAAGCGGTTGGGAGAATCATCTTGTTTTAAATACAGCACCAATAATATCACCAATCTATAATATAAATATTTGATTTAAGTTCTGCGAACATAAATATCAACCACAAAAATAAATACAGTCAAACAGTGAATTTATTTTAAATGTTTTTTCTGAAAGTGTAAAACATTTATGTGTAGAGTGTCACCTGTATAAAACAATAAAATGTTGGTGTTGACTGACCCCATATAATAAGAAGCAAAAACACTGATCAACTAAATCATGGCAACATATAGCAAACATAAAATAAAAGTATTTTTAGATGAATTCCAAATAAATGTTAAAGAATATAGGCCAATATGAAAGCTCGAAGTTGTCAGTCAACACAAACATGAATGTTCGTAAGTAACTTACCATGATGCCGGTGCTAACGGCGATACCTCGGCCGCAATATGTGTTTGGCACAATGTCACCAAAACCAACGGAGAGAAATGTAATTGCAATAAGCCACATCGCATTGAGTAGGTTAGCATGTTCTTCATCGTGAAACCTTTTGAAAATAAATGTCATCGCTTAACTGAGTAGGTTAACCTTACAGTGTTTGGACACTGAAGTTTGAATAAAGTAACGTGTATCACCTACCTACCAGTACTGCGCGCAAGCATATTCCATTGCAAAAGTGAAAGGATTTGTTGTTAAAAAGAAAGAAGAAATAGAAAGATCGTACGTTTTGAAGAGTTTGACTTTGATTGTGATTGAAATTGAAATTGCTTCAGTCAATTGTGAAGTTGATAATGACACATAAAATGGCTCACCTTTACCACCCTATACCACAATCTAGACAAAGCAAGTTATATAATTTTATTTTATTTCTTGCTATGTCTAAATATTGTTAAGGCTTGATTATATTAAAATAATCTGTAGAACTTTCATTATTGTATCCAAATATCCTACCATTTATCATATACATACCACCATACCGCAGGTAAGAGTTATGCCACGGCCGCAGTAAGTGTTGGGAACTATATCGCCGTAGCCAACACAGAGGAAGGTTATAGCTGTCAGCCACATTGAGTTTAGCAAATTGGCATGGTCTTCATCGTGGAACCTGAGAGCCAAAGTGCCCAACAAGAACCACAAGATAACCGATTGTATAATACAATACATTTTTGCATTTAAAAAGCCGAAGCCATTTCTTTATATGTATGTCAGTACGACTTTATAAATTTCGAAAATTTTAGCCAAATATAAAATTGTTCCAAATAATAATTTAGCATGCCTTTTGAACGATACAAAATAAACCTTAGAACTAAACAGATTAGACGAAACAACGTGCAGACTAAACATTTATTTGGGGTCAATACCAAATATAATGTACTGGTAGCCATGCTGTGAAATATTATTTACTTACTCAGTTTTCTAAATATGAGAACACATTTAATGAACATTTAAGAGACAATGCAATAAGATTCTAGAAGAGGGATATAGAATAGAAGAAGAATTTGAAGCCTTCTGCACATCAGAAGGCAGAAGTATTTTGATGGATGAGTGTGACAACAGTGCAGTGGTTTTGGTGTGGATTCAGTTTTAGCAATAGTTGTAAGCTGATAAACGTGTAAATTACCTAGAGCCATTTTGTGCGTGTATAGTCTTTATCTCATTCAAATTATTTCAGCAGTAATTTATCTCCTGCCATAATTTGTATCATAAAAATATTTGTGCAAACCTTTTTTGGTGTAGATAACTTTTACGTCACGGCACTTTTTCTGTAGATCTTTAAGTGCACATTTTATATAAATCTTATAATAACTAACACTTACAGCACATCAAGCATTTTTATTAACAACATATGACTAAGTCTAACACATATTCTAATAAATTGATTATTATATACAGCAGTCGTGTTTCGATCTCTGATTGCTACTTTAGCGAAAAAATTCAAAGTCAAACTCTTATCTCTTTGTGACAATAACGAATCCACTACAGTATCTTTTTAAAATTAAAATTAAATCCTTTAACATAAAATACAGAGGGTAAAAAGCAAAACAAATACTTGAACAACGCCACAGTACATAAGCTTTAGCATGCCCATTTAGGCAGTACATCGATATTCATAAGAATTTTGTGTAAATAAAAAACACAGTGTTCAAAATAAAAATTAAGCGATACTGATGACTCAATACTGACATGATTAGCTCATTGATACACATATACTAAACTTAAGAATAATAATTGTTATTATATAATTTTAGCTAAACGTTGTTGTTTACTTTCTTCCACATTTTAATTTTTGATAAACTAAATACTGACCTTTCACACTGCCTTAATGTCCAGCTTGCGATTATCCACAGTGATACCATAAAAACAAGTAACACAGTCCCCGGACAAATAGTCATAAGAGTTTTTAATACGAATCTGTAAAGCAATGTGCACAATATCAAAATTTCTTAGTAATTTCAATTCAGATGTTATGTATAAATTGCATTACGAAAATTATATAAACTATTAGTATTGGCTATTAGAAACTTAAATTTAAAAGAGTATCTTTATATTAAGATGAATAAATTGTAAATTATTTATTTTTCTGTGTACATTGAATTTAATCGTTAATTATAGTATATAAAACATTCCAAGAAAATTTTATTAGTAAATTTCGAAAACTTAATGTTTTAGAATTTTGATTTGATGAAAGACATGTTATAGAGTAAAAAATATGAACCAAAGTAATATTTTAAATTTACCTAGTATTAAAATTTATTCTGTTCAAAGCTCCTATACTTCTGGAGGAAGCATCTGTGAATAGCTTACTGTGAAGAAGCATAACCCTGCATATTAAATATAGCCGAAAGAACATCGGCAGGGACAGCGTTACATCATACGGAACCTAAAATAAAAAATAAATACAATAAAGAACATTTTGTTAATCATTATTATTATTAACAATACATGAGATCCTAATAGACATTATTTAATTAAAATAGGAATAGTCTTATTATTTAAATAATGTTCTGTGTATCTAATAATGATAGTAATAAGTGAAATTATTGGTTAAAATAAGCTAATTATATATTTTTTAATTGAACAATTTATTAATATTAAAACTAGTTAAATTTTAAAATTGCACAAAAAAGTTATTGTGTCATAAAATTATTAGTTTTAAGCTTAAACAGCACCTTAAATACATACATTGGAATTAAAAACAGACACACCTTTAATTTTAGATGTATGTTATCAAACGTTACTAATTAACCAAATCTAATTATTTAAGTTAAAATTCATGACAACACAATATTCATACAAAAACACATGCTATTAAAACATAATTCTTTTATTTATACAGACCTGTATTTGTTTATATACTGTTTCCTATGGAACAATTTTAGATATGAATATATTTTTGTTCATTTAATAAATAATTTTATTAATAAAACTAGTGAATGTAACATTGAACATAGTTTAAAGGCAATAATGTATTATGATAGTAGCTGAATAAGAATTAAAAAGAAACCTACGACTTCAACACCAATGACTCCCCCCTTGTTTGCGAGTTTGGTTGTCCAGGTGAAGGTATATTGTCCCGGAATGGGATGGACAGCACAAATAGCCAGCTCCAGAGCAATCTGCGCTATCCTCTGCCACGTCATCGCTATGCGCCAATCGTCAGCGCAGTTGTCTATCATAAATAACTGGAATTTAAAAGTTATTATATCAAAAATAATAAAAATATACATCGTTACATGTAGTAGATTTAATATTATCCTTATCAATACTGGACATCAATATGAATTATCAGCATGTGTGCAAATCTATTGAATTATTAATCAAGTTAAGTGTAGAAAGCTTAATATTTAATATATGTTAGACTTTTGCTTTGTACTAGATTAGGTGGTAAGTAAAAACATTTACTAGAGTACGGAAAAATATAATTTTATTTTATTATAACTCAGCTTTAAATGACACTTTAAAAGAGAAAAACAATACTATGTAGAATACATTGTAATAAAAAAGTCATCTACTGTACCAGAAACCGAACCTGTTTCTGTTATACTGAACCATCGCTCTAATAAGGAATTGTTCGTTTGAATGATGACGTTTAATTAATTAAATATTTTAAAAGGTATTGTAGGTAATAGGTTACCATTAGTGTGCCAACGCGGTATGGTTTTGTAAAATATGAAATATGCAAAAGTAAAGATTAATAAATAATGACATTTCCATAATATGTAGAATAAAGAGTCAGTTTTAAAATTAAATATTTTAAAACTACCTAAATGAACCTTGACGGAACCAGGTTTAAAGTCTTATTTACATTTCCAGTAGTTAGGGACGATTCCCTATCCAGAATGTTATATAATAAGTTTCAAAAGTTTCGTTGCAATTAATAATAATTTTTAAATAATGTTATACACATGCGCATATAAAGATAATTGAAAATAGCAATATGTAATAAGGAATACAAATTACATATTTATAGATGATGTAACGTACCTGTACTTCTAAAGCGTGATAGGCCACGATTAGGCCGAGCAAGATCACAGTCGACATTGATATTAGCGTCTTCAACGCTTGTGAATATATTGATGCCTAAAAATATAAGAACCCAAATTTTATATTTGAATCGTTTACATATTATCAAAGGTATAACGTATGGTGTTTACGTATTTTTATTTTTATATATTTTGTTTATAAAAATAAGGACAGACAAGTGACAACATATAATATTATTAATTTACCATATTTTTAATTTAATTGGCCATACCTGTATTGCATTCAAGTACTCTAATTCTAATTAATCAATGTCTTTTACTTCTATGCATTCTTTTTTTATATTATTTTCTATCAAATCTCATTTTAACGCAACTTGCTTCTTCATATAATAATTTTTCTCCGATCGCACTTTTCTCGTATAACCATCCACATTCACACTTAAGTCTACTCTCATTACATGCTTTTCGTCTTCGTCTATTACGTCACCAAAATACGGTAATACAATATATTACAAATTACCCATACCTTCGTATAAACGCCGGCACTAGAAAGTTCGTTTTCTATAACCATGATTATAATCCCAAACATTCCCATTACTAATGCGTAATCACTTATCCTTTTTCTCTTTTCAAATAACGCCTTTCGTCTACCTAACCTGGAACACGAAAATGAATTTTCATTAAAAATATTAATTCAAATATATATATGACAAATTATATCAAAGAACAATTATTGGTGTAAATATAAAAAAATATGTGTCTCGCAAAACATCAGAAATGACATCTTTAAAAAAAATCTTTCAAGCAATGTACCATCATTGATTGTATAGGTTCTTGGTTTACAGTTGAGTGTACTTTACTTAGGTAATAGTCGTTAAAAAAATCTTGTAAGAATTGTCGTATTTGATCTAAATAAGACACTAGTTACATTTTTATACCAGATTTTGACACATACAATAAAATCATTTTTTTATCTTCATTTTTTTCTCGAACCGCTTTCAAAAAAAAAACACTAAAATATTTATTGGTTTCTTTTGTTTTCCGAAACATAATTCCCACAGTACCTAACCAAATATCATTAATAAAATCAAAGTTAAATCTTCTAATAGACAAGTAATTTATTTAAGATCCCGCAACGATTCTCAATTTCACTCAACTATATTAAAGTTTATACTAAGACTCACTGTCACTGGATTAGCTCTATTGATAGGATACTATAAGCGTTAATCGCTGCCCATTAAATTAATAATTGTAGATTGAGATTACTAAGCTTTGTAACCGAGTAATTAACGTCCAGGGACTTAATTCTTGATTAACTGTCCGAATTTTTGGAGGGCACGGTGCTTACATAAAAAGAACCAAGTTTTTCATAAATGAGCTGTCCCTCGGATTTATAACTTTGGTGCGTTAGTTTAATATTTTGAATCGGGTTCTCTAATAAATTTTACTTTAGAACTACCATGTTTATAATCTTGGGACTTTTTGTTTAAATGAGTACATACTGACTCCGTATGATTAATTATTCAAGAAGGCTCATACGTCATAAAACATATTATATAATCGTCTTTGACATCAAAACAGTAAATAAATAAAAAGTAAATGCACTTATAAATTCTGAAGACGAACAAAATCGATTCGGACTCGATGCAAGCTATTTCCGTTACCCAAGGTCAACCAAACGTTTGATATCGAGGTTTTATAGGTGTGATAACTGACCCTTGTGATGAGAAAATACAATGACAGCTTTTGCTTAAAATAATACCAATTTTATTACATTATATTTATAATAATATTTTCTTGTCATAATATATTTTTTATACATACATTTATCTCATCGTTGATACAGCTACCGCAAATATAGCACTGCACTAACCCAGCACTGGTCCGTATTTACCCCAAGAGCTAAGGGTAATTACGGACATACATGTTTTTGTTTTTGATTAAAATTTTATAAATGTTGATTGATTTCATATAATAATTAATGTTGATTTAATAGGTAAATAAGTATAGTTTAATAATTAATAAAGACAGACTGATTATTATAAATAGTTTGTGTTTTATTTGTGATTCCGCTTAAGCGTCCGCAATTCCCCCATCGTCCCCTAAATGAAAGAATCAATAAATAAAAGAATAAAAATGAAAGAATAAATGAAAAAAGAATGGTTATTGTTAGATAATATCAAGAAATAAAATTATATAAATACAGAATAACATTAAGTTTGATATCAATATTCCTTTATTTTGTTGGGCGTTCCCTGAGATTTATATTAAATCCAAAGAATAACATGCGAATATATTTCAGAGTTTTGCGGTTTTATTGAACTCGAGTTTATTCACCCATACATGGATCTCGTATTTTTATCTGTTTTTTAAGTTCTTGTTTTTATTTCATTTCGGTCGCAAATATATATTGATATACTAGATGAAAGTAAGAGAGTGCCCTTATTTCATTTATATTTCATTTATATCGAAACTAAACTTCGAATGTTGCATCCTTTTTTTTTATTCTATTTCAACTAATAATGTACTATTAGTAAGGTGATTAGTAGTAAGGCCTTTATTAATACAATATCAATTTGAAATAAAAGAAATTTCATAACATGATTATATTTTAGTAATATTTTCACAAATTATAGATCAAAAGAAAGGTTTTACTATATGTGTGTATGTTTTTATTATATAACCTTATCTTATCTTATCATATACTGATCATGATTATACAGAATTATACATATAATTCCCGCAAATTATAGTGAATTGCTATAATACAACGAAACTACTGTAAAACAAAAAGTTCAAATAATTCTACTCATATAGTGAAGTGAACATTTAGAAACGCTACGCTATTTTTTATATTATTACAAAGCATTGTTTTAGCTTAACATTTCTAAATGATAAGTCAAATATAATTTCAGTCGTATATCGATAAACAAATATAATGCAAAAAATATATATAAATTTCCTGCACTACATATATTTTTATCATACATTCTGGCTATTTCCTTCTATTTTTTCATAAAACAAAATCCTCGATATATTTTTACATAAAATAAAAACACACAATAAGAATTTTTCTGTTGTAAATCTGCTTGCGAGTTGGATGCAAAATATATAGGTAGGTATTGAAGTTTGAACATATTTAAAAAAAACGTTCAATAACACATTCATTTATATATTGCGCTACATTATTTGAAGTAAACCAATATTCTGGAAAATGTAATTATTCGAGCCCGAACTTCGATTCCAATAAGTGAATGTTTATTTTAATTTGATTCATCGTATTGTATTATTTGATTCATTAAAATATAACATTTAATAAAAAGTCGTAAAATATAAATAAAACTTTACAATTGTTTTTAAAAAGCCTAAAAGGTATATCTCATTTCTTATTTAATTTAATTAATGTATTTTTTGAATGGCGTGTCTAGAGTTCATAATTAATATCTGTAAGACATCTACCTAGTAATTTCAAAGTATTGCATGAAAACATATTTTGGATAAGACAATGTTATTAATTTTCGATATATAGACGAACCTTATTCAAGATTTTCGAATTAAAATATGATATTATGATAAGCTTATAATATGATAAGCTATCTAAAATCTGTGTCTACTGCATTGTGTTAGACCAGTAGTTGGCGAATTAAAAAGCTATTGTCTTGTATGTTGAAGAGAATAAGAATACAAAATACCATATTCACAAACAAATTACTTTATATGATATCCATTACATATCCATACTATTATCTTACGCTATTTTAACTTTAAATTATTTCTAATCGTTCATTTAGATATAATTAGTAAAATCAGCCTAATCACAACAATATTTTTTGTAATAATAATAGAAAATATATATGAATACGAAAACCAAAATAATACATCATAAACTTAACCTAAGCTATTTTAAGCTAGTGTAAAAATAGATTTGAATAATATTTTACTTTTGTAAGTTTTTATAAAATTAGCCTGTTAATCGATAAGAATATAAATTGTAAATTAATTATGAAACTTATAAATAAAAAATATTGAACCCCTTAATTTTACATGTAATAGGCAATTTTAAGAGAGATTTGTATTCGAACGGCCCAGGTTTATAGTGAACTTTAAAACGCTAATGTTAGTTCTTCACAAATGTTAGTGCTAGAATATTGCATAAGTTACTGAACCAATAGTAGAGTATATGTGATGTTTAAATTTATATTAATATAGAATGAAAAATAAACCGATACGGGCAGGGATTCGAACCCACGACCTCTGGTAAACCGTCCCGTCTGTCTACCAATTGAGCTCAATTGAGTTTTTTTCTATATTTATATACATTTAAATAAGCATACATGTTTATAGATATTTTCAAACATTATAAATTATGTTCTTTAGCGTATAGTTCTAAAGCAGATTTAAGTTTTATGAAGAGAAAAGTTTTAAGTTATTAGTTTATATATAGGATTTATTTTTATCATAATTAAATAAATGATTTAATCAGAGTCTGAATTTATATCAATTGTTAGCCCAGATGATCCATTTAGAGTTATTTTTAATATTAGGTCACGGAATATAAATAATTCTTATTCTCGGTTATTTTACCTAAGTCAGATAATTAAAAATGAAAACTTATATCTTGTAGTTTTCTAAACAATATCTTTGCACGAATTTCGTATGAAAGAAATCGTTTTAAATAACTTACTTTTATCAACAACGACATATCTGCTCTGATTCACAGGCAGATCCTAAATTTATCGAGATAATGCTATAAGTAAGTTTATTAGGTTAATAGATAAAAAAACTTCAACGCTTTTGTAATAGTGAAAGAATTCACATAATTGATAAAATTGGATTTACTGTCTCTGGTATTTTTTTGAATTGATTATTAAGTTCCTTAGATGGTCATATTTATAAGGCGGTCGTGTTATATATATAAGATTTTTGTATATCGGTTTGCTTTTCAATTTATAAACCTTGCTCTTTTATGTTTTCTGTGATAAAACGGTATTTATTCAATACACACACATAAAGAAGTTAGGTTAGTCAATTCGTAAATACAATACATTATAAGGATTGGTACACTATTATTTGTAAATATATATTACTGGTCGTATTGTATTGATATAACCGGTTATAACCGGTTGTCCTTCGCCATCTCCACCCACTTTGAAAACAATGCGTTATATTATACCCTTAGAGGGATTCTGTAGTTTTCATAAATCTTACACTCGAAAATGTAATTTGATAATATTCAAGCATTGTTTCAATTTCTGAAAGTCAATAAAAAAGTTTATGTTTCACGACAATAGCACCATCTGTCAGGCATTAATAAAACTCTTTGTACTTTTAAGTACGTTACATTTTAAGTACTTCCTGTACAGAATGAGAAGAATTACGAACACAAAGACATTGAAATTTAACGTATGTAAAAATTACTGTGTCTCTGGTAACATCTAGTAAACTTTCGTTACGTTATATAAGTGTACCAAGTGTTAGTTGACATAAGTGAATTCAGTGTACCGAGACCAATAATAAAAAAATCAAAACACAAAAATACCTATATCCTATATTAGGTTTATGCTTAGCGGCCCCCCCGCCCTTGTAGGTCCCTCCACCTAGAGCCCTCTCTTCGCCGTAGCGCGGGTATTCACTGTGCACGCCAACTAGCGCGACTCCCGCTTCCTCAGCGGCCGCGTCTCTCCCGCCGGAGTACGCCTTCATAGCGCCGGGGATCGAAAGCGTCGACACCGGCTTCCGCAGCTGAAATAATTACACGATTATGAGGTTACAGTGTTATAATAATATAATTATTTAGTTTAGTTTGAATTGCTAATAGGGTAAATTAAAATAATAAACCCCATATGAGTATTTCCAGTTTGGCTGATTGAAGCAGCTTGGGTTAACGCAATTATATTTATAACTGTAATGATCATAAATATTAACCCGTACTTATGACAAAATAGGAAGTTTAGATTTTTTTATAGGATTTATAATAATTATTGTTTATAAAGTTATATTTATTTTTGTTTAAGAAATATATATTTTTTTTGTTTTGTTTAATTGATGTTTGTGGAAGTAACAAAAGTTTTATTAATATAAACCAATATTAAAAAATTGATTATCAATCAATCAATTAATTTTGACACTATTAATATTAAAATGTACGTTGCGGTATATTGACTACAGTTAAAAAAAAACGTTTTGATGAAACAATCTTATCATAATGAAAACTAAGAAATAAATAATAAAAAGCCCTCCTTGAGGCGAAATTTTAGAGCTGTGCAGTAATATGGAATAGAATTGCCACATCACGTCGGCAATTGAGCTAAACTTGGGCGTTTGAGCTGTAATAGTCTCATTCGTTTATAGTATCGGATAAGACTTACACAGTTGAAAGCTTTAGGATAAACTCATGGTTTTACTCTGTATTTTATCATTTTCCGAAAAAGTAGAATTCTCTACAAATTTTGTTTGCTAAGATTTTTGATATTTGAAATATAAAGCAAATATTTAAAATAAACGTTGTGTATATAATTTTAGTTACACTTCGATATTTAAATAAAGCTGTATTTAAGGATTTAATTCGCGTAAAATTAAAAAACTGAAACCGTTGGAGGTAGATAACTAATTAATTGACTTACTGACAGACACCTCCATCTTGTTTTACCGTGAACACGATTGCTGCAAAGCATTCGAATCGTCGGGCTGAATTTACAATTTTATTAATTATAAGCGAATTAAATCCTTAAAAATAGTTTTATTTCAATGTGCAGTAATCGTGAAAGTCTTAGAAATTACTAACACTTCGATAATTAAAATTGTATGGGAGTCAAGGTTTAACGTTTTACTTTTAATTTGCATATATTATTCGAAGTATGGTTATCACTTGCAAAATATAAGACTTTAAGAGATCAGAATACTATCATGAAAATCTCTGCAATTTATTGAGGAGCCATTTCAGATAATATTTACCAGAAAATCAGATAGTATATTAATATTTGCCTAAGTACAACATTTTTAAATAACTATTTATAAACCCAAAAAGAACTACATTTATTAAATATGATTATCATGAAATTATTACGACGTATAACGAGATATATAGTAAATCTGCATTAAATATCAAAATATAATATGATTATATTAAATGAGAATCTCAAAATTTGACAGCGGTTGTTGTAATGGGTCAATGTTTTAATAATTGTCATAAATATTGTCATATTATTTATAATGAATAATTTTCCAGAAAAAAATATATTTAGATCATGGTCATGCTGTATAACGAGCAACAAATGAGTATTTTACGTCGTCTATGAATTTTATGTAAGATTTTAACAAAAATAAACTTTATTAATACTGAATACAAGGCTAAAATTTCGTGTCCACTATCGTTTGATCAGAAGTAAAAGATCGTAGACTACTTTTATAAAAGGCATAAAAGAGTAAAAAAATGTCATTCTATCAGAATAATTAAATATAAATGTCAAAAGCAATATTTGATGAAGTCTCAGTAACACACTGATTGCATTTTAATACCCTTGACATTTAGGGTTCTATTTTGAAGCCTACGCAATTGTAGTGTATATATAGTGTTGTGAAGTGTTGTTCTTAAATTTAGAAAGTACATAAAAAACATTTGTTAATTGGATCCTTAGTAGACTTCATAAAAATATATAATAGGATTCGCTGCCACTTCACATTTTAATAACTGTTAAGTTACGAACTGAAAGAATATAAAATATTAAAATATTAAAGATTTAAGATACAAATATTTCTAGTTTTCAGTATTACGTACAATTGTTTGAAGTAAGGGAAGTTAGTTTTGAAGTAGGCAGAAGAGTAACGTGAAAGTGCTTAGTAAGCTTATTAATGGAATGGCCATCGATCCCCGTCCAATGTGAAGTAACATTGATCAAAATATGAAGTGTACCAGATGATGGATTATACTTTTCTTCTTAGAACTTCATAATACGAAAACAATATCTCTGTCTGTAATGGGATTGGGATTGCAAATAATTCTGTTCAATGTACTTAGTTTTTAATCCAATAATAAAATGTTAATGTTTCTTTCCTTCTTTTACTTTCTTATGGATTGTATACTAAGCCTTGTTATAATTGAGTTTAATATATATATATATATATTTACATTCAGGAAATCTTGCTCTTCTCAAAATTCTGATAGAAGATTTTTGCGGAGCGTAAAAAAACGTTTTTACGAAAACAGCTCTAAGATATTTAATGATTGAAAAGTTTTGATAAATGATTGTCTAAAAAAAATAATGGCAATTTCATCCAGTTTCATTTATACTTCTATTGTTGTCAAATAAATCTGTGACCAAAAAATAATATTTATCTTACAGTAAGTTTTATACAAATAAATGTTGTCATAAATAAAAAAAAAGAAAAAAAAATACAGATGACGGATGCACTGTGATTACTGATCACGTCTTAATAATTAATATTCTATTATATAATGTATTCCGGTTCAAATCTAAAAATTATTCGTATTATCATAGAAATAGAATACAAAAATATTATTAACCTTGACTAAGACGCGTCCATATCGTGACAAGTGAACATAACCTAAATACGGTAGTGTCATGTTTTTAATATTTTAGGAATTAGGCGACGTTCCTTGGCTTTTGTTAACAAAATTACCTTCACGCTAGACAGTAGTGTAAAATATTTAACTCTTAAAAAATGTATACGTTTAACTTCTTTAATTAGCTTATATATTATAGACAGCTTTCTTAAGGATGATAGAATATAAGAATAAATCATTTATTATATTATCAGAATTACATTTTATTCTTTTGTTTTCCTAAAATTTTAATCATATTTTATTTTAGTTCATAATTTAAAAACTTTTTTAGTTAAATAAATAGTTATATTTGAACTTTAAAAAAAATGTTTTTAAAAATGTAACACGTTTCGGAAAAAGCAATGGTTTGAAAAATGCCTGCGGGTTCGCCGAGCGAGCAATAAGCTACCGGAAATTTTGATTAATGTCTCAAATACTGCAGTCAGGTTGTATAACTCTGAATTAACGCTTGAAGTTCACTAAGCTTTTATTACGTTCAGACATTTCATTCATAAACTTATATAACTTTCGTTTTTGATGGCCACTATTTTTCCTGAGAAACTCATCTTTTTATTTAGATTATTTTAACTCATTTTTTTATTTAGATTTTTAAAATATATTAAATTCTTTTGATACTTTATATCTAAGTAGAAAATGCAGCAGCTGCAAATTAATGAGACTATGTCAGTCTCATTAATTTGCAGCGGCTATTCTTCAATAATTTAACAAGGAAATTAAGTTAATAAAAAATATAATAAAAAATATATAACCTATCACAAATGTAATAATGTTACCATTTACAAAGTTCTCTAAACAAACAATGCACCAAATAATATTTTAAAAAACATAGCAAAAGCTTCATGTATGTAAAAATACATATCTACGGTTTTTCTTTCAGTCAAAAGACACAAGAAAATGTTTTCCTCCCTTTTATCATTCTAGCATCAAGAGAGATGTTTTAATTACGAATTCTGTCACGAAATGCTTAACGAGTGGCTATTCTTATATAATATCACTTGGTACTTTTCAAATATGGGTTCAATTTTTTTTATACCGTTTGACTACTTGATTCCTCTATAAGTTTGGGATAACAAATTTTTGATTTTTATTAAATCTGTCGTGGTCTTAATACTTATATCACTTTACTATTTACGAATAAGATATTTTTGAGTAATTCGATTTAGTAACTGTTACGGAACTATATTTAATAACTAAATATGCGACTGCTTTTGACAGCCACAAAATGTACCACTATATTTCGAGTGGCTGCATTAACGAGGTTCTGTCTATAAGAACTGTGCATAAAACCAACTTGTGGATATATTAATAATTTACTTAATGTAATGTAATATTTTATATAATGTAAACATAAGTAATATCTCTAAAATAATTTCGATTATTCTCTTATTTATACTAGTGTACGCTTTTATCATGACAAACTTTTTATCAGGAGTAGAATTACATAGATGCTTGTATATATATTCTAACGCTATTTAAATATATGTGTATATTGCGTGGTTCGAAAAATATTCTCTAGCATACGTGAGAATTATTTATTATAAAGAAACATTAATAACTTACAACAATTTGAACATTAATTTGTTATATTTAATTATTATAGGAACGTTAGTTGCAAATTTAACTTAAATACTATGCACAATAGGATATATTTTTGAGGTAAAACGTTGAAGCATGCGTGACCCGTAAACACCCATGTGATTTTAAGGCGTGGAGTTTGGTTTGGTATTTTTTCAGGTTCAAATTGCTGTGAAAAGTGTGATATGAATAACATTATTTCACATTTATTTGAATTATCTTATAATTAATAGTCACTAAATATACTTAAAAAAATACTAATATTAGTATTAAAGAAAATCATTTAAGCTACCTAACGTTCTAACTAACCAATACACTGGCTAATCTTTATTTAAAAAAAAATTTTAATATATTTTGAAAACATAAACGTTATTTCTTGTGGCAAGCAATTTGTATTTGTAGAAGAAGCTATATTTTCTACTCGTTTCTTAAATCAACAACGAATGAGGCTTGTAATCGAGTAAAGTTGTGACATAATAGAAATTTTCAGACGACTTAACTAATTCTCGGGCCAAACTAAATTTTGTTGTACCGTATTTATTGGATCTCGTGTCAGCGACAGCATAAGCCTTACGCCTGTTATAATGCTAATATTAAACTGAAATTTCTCCACCCTTGTATTACTTTCACGTTTGGGACATTAGCACCTGACAGGATAATTAAAGAGTACAATTTGTTAAGACAATATAAAAATTTGAAATATATAAATAATTACTGTACTTATTATTACTTGATTGGATGAGCTATTGGATATTTTTTTTTGCGATTGCACTTGGTTTTTTTTCACCAGTATTCTGTTTCCTTTTTAATTTTGAAAGTGCTGTAGACTAGGTGCTGGAAAGCTTATTGTTACATTTCTATACATAGAGACTCAAAACATCGTCACTATAGCGTAAATGAATGTAGGTTTTTGAGTTAGAAACAGGACTAAAAAACATGCAAATATAAATAAATCCCCTTTTTATTACATAAACTTAGCCCAGATATTTTGTAAGCTTGAACTAAGATATTTTAAAATATGGCAATTCAATAACCTTTCTCCATGGATGGCAAATACTGTCGTTATAAATAAAAGATAAGAGTAAATTTAGAGTAAGGTAGTCCAATTTTAAATAAAGCACGTACGAAGGTTCGTGCTACGAAAAATGATTCTGGTAATAAGATTTCCGGTGACAATACTACTAGTAAGACTGAGGCCATGAAAAACAAAGTATACCTAATGTTAATAATATTAGTTCAAATTAAAATAATTTACTAAATAAAAAAAAAAATGTGTGTGTGTATTAGTGTACACATGTAAGAAGTAAAACTTCTTTATGACATAATTTTTTGAAAAATGATTCACTAATTACAATTTTACAGGAATGGCTAATTAAGCTAAATTAGACAAAGTTTAAGCGAAAATAAAGATAGCGCGTAACAGAAAAACGTTACAATTTTTTGACATTGCTATAAAATTTCTCCCATCCGTCGATAAAAAAGTTTCACTTCATTATGGCGCATAACGGAAAAATGTGACTTAGAAATAAAGATGGCGCGTAACAGAAAAATGTCATAATTTTTTGACATTGCTATAAAATTTTATCCCATCTGTCGATAAAGAAGTTTCACTTCAAAAAAGATGGCGCGTAACGGAAAAATGTGACGCGTAACGAAAAAATGTTACACTAATTTTTTTCCAACCCTGATAAAGAAGTTTCACTTCAACTAGGAGTAATTTTATATTTTATTAACATATTTTAAAACTAAAAACATATCATAGATTTCATCACCCTTAATTAACAATCAAAAACAGTCATAGAAGCTTTAAGTTCTATTTATTAAAGTGCTTGAACGACGGAAGAAGCTGTATGAAGTTATTATTAAATTCACTTTATAAATACTGTCCTTTAAGTTTTCACTTAAGATGCAGTAGATAACAAGGGAGTTAATAAGGCCTGGCCTCCACACAGAAAAGTTTCAAGACAAAGTAGGTTGCAGGGGTGATACTACTGGAATATTAAGAGAAAATCTCTTGGTGATTCTACTTTATCTTACAATACGTCATACAGAGCTTCTAATAGAAAAAATAAAAAGCAACGATCATATGATTATTCTAATGTAATATATATAATTCGAAAATAAAATTGCTCTTTTAATCCCTAATAACGTTAGCAGTAGTTTTACGTAATAATATGAGAATATTACAACTTTATCTTTATTCACAGACAGTTTCTAATATTATTATTATTGTATATTCTTATAAATTTCTAAATTAATAATATTAAATAGAATAGGTCGATATTACAATGTTCTGATCTAATTAAGTAGAAAGTTATTACTTTGATTTTAACACACCTCACCGAGCTTTTTCCTCAAATTTCTAAGACGTTGATTTTAGGCAAAAAATAAAAATTATAAATATAAAATTTTACTAGAAACGCTATGATTTTCAAGAATGTATAATATTTTGTTTAAACGAAACATTTAAACATTTTAACTGTCATATGCTGGATAAAGTTAACTTTTTCATTCTTGCATGTTAAGCTCTTGCACAAAAGAGGTATTCATATGAAGTACCGTTCATAAAGGCGTTGGTTTACGAGGATTACTTGCATGAAGTTGCTAATGTGAAAATTGTACGCATTTTTTAAAAAAAGCAATTGTTTAAGAGATATAATATGCATACAAAATTAATAACGCTTCGACACACAATTTTAATGACATAATTCAATACATAATTATACTAATGGACTAGACCCACTCGAACTATAATGATACACAATATAATAACTAGTTTGTAGAACATTAATTCTATAATTTCACATTCAGTTGGTATAAAATTTAAAAATGTAAGACTTGTTTCATACAAATCTTTTATCAAAGCCTTACAAGCATAATGTTTCAGGTCAGGAACATCTGAATTCTAGGGTCACTAGTTTTGACGTTCGCCTCGCTGGACCATTTTTGTATACAATTTATGTGACGTTTTTAGGATGACACATAAGTGAAATACGTGCCCTTAGCACTATTTAAAAAAAATATTACATTTATTACATAAATTCAAATTTACATATTATTTTACATATATAAGAGTGTTGGGACATAATTTAAGTAGGTACCTGTTTATGTTTCTTTACAAAAGATGAATAGTTATTTATGTACTATAAATTTAAGAAAACAAAAATAACAGCCAAATTCGGGGTGAAGTCTTTCTCAAGTAATTATCGTTTATAAATGCGGTAATAGATTAAAATGCAAGATCAGGATAAACTTATCCTTAAAAGTAATAAATCAGTTCAATGTAGCAAACGATATCACGTTGTAAAGATAAAAGTTAGACAATAAAAGAACACATGACATTATGTGTAACAAAGTTTTTGCGTATCAGCAAAAAAGTAAGCTAAACAAACGTATCACATAAAGTGAAATTGCACAAAAAGGTAACAAATCCCGGTTCACCTAACAATGAATCGGAGTAAAAATTGTGTTTATCTCTCTCGTTTATCTTTAGACAGCAAATAGCGTGGAAAGAGGCTTTCATCTCAAACGTGCCCCGGGATACAAAGAGTGCACGTGGTTTATGATTTTCTATTACTCTAGGCACTACCTAACTTTATAACTGCTTTCTAGAAAGGTTTGTCTCGTCAAATGCAACTTAAACCTTATTGCAAAGGCTAGCAATGAAGAGAGTGACTGTTGAATGATATCATTAAAGGTATTTCTTCATTATAAATTTAAAATGTGTTTTCATAGTATGACTGTTTATACATTAAAAACCTATTCTTTTTATATTTATATTTTTATATACTTGAAACAAAATATGTTAAAAAAAAATATAAAAAATTAAAGCAATCCACAAAGAGATAAACCTTGATTACAATATTTGTATTCAAGAACGTCTTTCTTTCTGCTTACGAATGTACTACAATTTTAATAAAATTGTATTACTTTTTAATATTAAGTAAAAAGGAAGAAGAAGAACTATGAAGTAAATAAATTATACTTGTAGTTTAAAATGGTACATAATACAACTACTGGAAGACACCTAATACATTAAAATCTAAGCATTCGAAACAATTTTCAATTTCACTTTACTGAGGTAAATATAAAATACAAATTCAATTATCAATTAATTAACATACAAAACATATAATTTTATGTAACAACTATGGTATGTTGAAAAAAGAAAATACTTGAGTTAACAACTGTCCATCTGTGAACTGTATGATTGAGCGGACAAACTTGGTGGCCTGGAAAAGGTTTGCGAATGCCAATGATTTGAATATCAATAACAAATATTACTAAATTCCATTCGTATGGGATTTATTAATTGATAGATTGAGAATGATATGGTTGTTTGAGTAATTTGAGTTATAGTTAAACATATCATTATCTGAGGCGTCACGCTTTGAAAATATATAAAATTTTGCAGACATAAATAGTTATTTCCCAGTCTTAAAAGATGTATTCTAAAACTTGTGCGATAAAATTCCTATCATGGTCACAACATTTATGTAACTATTTGTGCTTTTTTCCGGACACTGTCCTCTATCGAAGGGTTTCCGGAGACATCCGGATTTTCGAAATGTATTGTTGATGTCAAGCATTTCCGTACAACATACATAAACTTAAATTTGTGATCAAGTAAAAAATAGTATATATATATATATTAAGCATAATAAAATTAGACAAAATTAGCCTAAATCTTTGAATGTAGATGATTATGTTTTTAAATATATATATAAACAGGTATATCCCTGCCCTGTAACAAGCTTAACATGGCTATACATGTTAAGCTTATTTGAATTTTAAATCAATAATATAAAAACTAAACCAATACGGACAGGGATTCAACCCTACGACCTCTGGGGTCACTCCACCAATTGAGCTATCGTATCGGTGAATCAAGCATTCTATAGGTATTCTATAAAGGTTATTTAAGGTATTTCACAAATACTAACAAAGTATTGAGAAAATACTGTGAATGATATAATTAGTGGATTTAATTTATGAATTCTTTCTACAATTGACATTTCTTTGAAGTAACTCCATGTGTTCAAATGTAATGAAGAAGTGTAAAATTAAGTAGAAACATTTTTGAAACTGCTCAAGCTAATAAAGATTAGTAATATTGTCATAATAATATCTAGTACCATTAATTAAAAAATATATAAAATTCCTCAAAACAGATAGAAATTAAAGGTATGACAGGTGTAAAGATCCTTAAAAAACTTTATTAATAATTTAATTATTTATTGACGAACTGTTTTAATGACAACTAATTTCACACTAGATAAATAAAAAAATATTAGTGCCATAAAAGGCTTAAAAAAGGCAAAGGCATGTATTGATACTTTCACTTTTATACTAATACTACACATTATTATTACACGTAAACTTATACTGTTGAATACTACTGTAATTGAAAATAGTGAAATCAAGATCTTTTTAAATTGTGCAATTTTCAAAGGAAATGCTTTTTCACATTTTTCCATTTTACCGTTTCTGTCTCTGATTACGCGTGGAACAAAAGCTGTATGAATTAATTTTTCCTTTCCGGTAAAATTAAAATTTTCAAAGAGTATGTTTTATGTGTTTCGTGATAGTGTCAACTTGTAAATATTATTATTATTATTTTTTAATTATTTGCAAGGAATTAAGGCTCCTTTCACAGTTTGTTTTTGTTGGCCTTATATCTTAAAAAAAAACAACTAAACTGAAAAAAAAACATCTATTATTATGTTTTTTCTTATTTTCACACTTAATGGCTATAATTTTGTTTTTCTTTCTATTTTTTTTTCCGTATGTTTTATAATTTGGCTAGGAATGCTTTTCTCTATAAATTTGAAGTGAAAGTATCGACTGAATCAACCTAAAAAAAGATCACGATTATTTGCATATATAGCTATCATCTTAAATTATCAAAATGTGGGTTATGTTTCGTTGTGATAGGTGTCTGCAATATAAATAGACTCTTCTCCAGAATGGTTTTGTCCTTGTCACATACAATATATACGTAATACGTGTAATAACAAAGCAATGGAATTGACGTCATCGACCACTAAATTATATTTATTAAAAATGATTGTTTCAACGCTTCGTGTATTTATTAATAATATGGATATACATATACGACTTTCCCTTTTTGTTTAATTGATTTACCATTATACGATTGTATCTTCCTTCCTAATTTACTTATTAAGATAATTTAGTTAAAAGCTTACCTTTATAGGAAACCTCTTAGTTATTTTATAATTACATAAAACTTTTAATTTCATATTCAAATCAGATTTGCTGTTATATATAAATTTTGGATTAAACCAGGCTCAGTCATCTCGTCTTAAGATCTTTCTTGAAGGGTTATTTATAAAAATATGAGTGGAATGTACTTGAACCTCAACTTGGATGAATCCGAACTCTTATACGACTTAATATCAACCGTTAAGAAACAAAAAAAAAATCAACAATTCTTGTAGTTCTATCAGGGAAAAAACCTGTTAGACGGATTCTATGTCTTGGATTCAAAACAAACTTTGTAACAAACGAGGACACTTCACTAACAAGCCAGTGACAAACGAACAAAACCCTTTTCTCAATGTAATTATTTCGGGCCTGGCAAACACAAAAGTGTCCGTTTTTCTGCAATGTGTATACTTCAGAAACAAAATAAGAGTTTTTTTTATTTTTTGCTGACATTAATGTTTTTTTTGTGAAATATTTTTTATTTGGTTTTACAAAACATTTGCTAAGGAATCAGATCAAATCATAAAAATATGCATTAAATCGTAAAGTCACAAAAAAAATTGTAGGTATCTGTTATTATTACCACTATATTTTTGAACTTCTTAAAAATATATTTTTATTGTCAATAGGATAATAATGTATGTACCTACTAGCTATATATAATTTTTACCTACTAAGCATTTATTAAGTATGTATGTAATTCATCACATCATCATGTAAAAAATATTAAATTATTTCATTATTTATTTTTACACAAAAGATTCTTAGATTCTTAGACATTAAATATTAGCTTTAGCAAATGATAAATCAAGCCAATTAATACAACAGAGAATCTACTGAACTACTGAAATTTATAATTCAACGGGGGCATGAAGTATCCCGGTCATTCCCTGGAGAGAAATCGTTTGAGCGCATAGCACCATCGCCGTCGGTTAGAAAATTTGTAATACTTGCACTTACATAAAGCGTTATAAAATCACAACTGATAACGGATTTTATTGCAATATTTTTTATTGCAACATATTAAAAATATAATAATAAAATTCATTGAAAAATATTTGGTTCAGATTAATTGTTAATTTTAATATAGGGTACCTACAATAGGAAAAGCTTGGAAGATGAAGAATGAACGCTCGTGTAGTTGTCTTGTTCTAACATAATCTATCAAAAAGATGAATAATCAAGAAGTCATATTATTATCAAATATTTAGTTTTAAAAAAGTAAAAGGACATTAGAATTTCCAACTTTAAAAATAAACTAGTTATTTTTTTTCCAAATTAGATACATAAAGGTGCTTAGTGTCCACGATTTCTCCGGTTTGACTTAAGATGTAACTTGAGTAACTGTACTTTTAGTGACATTTCTAGCTCCTGAGCAGGTATTTCACTTGCGATAGAGTTTGCAAGAGAGTTTTAGAGAAAATATGCGGTATATAAAAATATATTATGCCAGCATCCAACGTAATAAAACAAATCTTTTATTCTAAAAGAGATTAATGTTACTTCCTTATCAGCTTCTTCATTTTCTGCAGTAATTTACAGTTACTTACTGGAAAACTATATAATTTATGATACTGAAGCCGTGCACTAGTTGTATGTTGGTTACTCCTGTGCGAATACACTTCAATATTTATACTCTACACGCAACTATCACACGCGTTCATTATTTCATTATTAACATTGTGTACATAGTTCTCTTTAAACAATCATACACACTATTCTTTAGTTTTGGTAGTGTTGGCCAGAAATCCCTAAATATAAATGGAAAGGGCACTTGAATTAAAAGTTATTATACTTATCGAGAAATTAAATGTATTAATAAATAAGTTTGATATTTTAATTTTCTTAATGATTCTCTAGCTTTAGTAGGTTATAACAATAGATATAGTTTTGTTTATTTAAACATTGTAACAACACTAAAATTAACGAATTCCTAAATCAAGTTTTATATCAATATTTAAAAAATAAACTAATTCTGACTAATAAATGTACATGGGAAAGAAAAGCCATGGAGGTCATTCCGTTTAGCCTTTCTTAGCCCTTGTCACCGACAAAATCAATCTTCCTTAAAATAAGGGCTTTAAGGAACAAGATACTATAATTGGGCGTTTGATCCTACGTAATCTGTTGTCAAGGGACACAATTTTTTTTTTAAAAAAGAACGATTTTAATTAGGAGTAACGATAAAAAAATCATTCATTCACAAAAACATAAATTCATAGCAAGTTATGTCAAATTATACCATTATAACTAGTTTGTTTATACAAAAATTATAATTTAGAAATAAATAAGCACTGAAAGTAAAACAAAATATAAAAAATATTTGATAAAAACCAAACCAAGGATGACAGCCGCAAAAATAAACCATTTAAATTTTAATAAATAATATGACAAAACGGAGGTAAAAGCTTTCTTAGAAACTTGCCCCATTGAAATTTAATAACGAAAACCGGCAATGAATTAACAATAAAGTCCACTCGATTTTAAATAAAAACAACATTAAAATGTACTCGTTGTTTTAGTTGGTAACTTTTAGTCAATCAATAAATGTTATATGTTATTTCCGTAGAAGTGAAGTGATTAAATAAATTAAAAAAGGAATGTCATTTGTATATTAATTAGAAAAGAAAATAAATGATTCAATTGCAAATAACTTATTAAATTTATTAAAATATAACTAATAATTATAATATTTTACGCGAAATAAGAAAGGTTCTTAATTTTCTCACTTCAGAAGTACCAGAAGTCGAATTATAGTTATTCTTAAATTATTTTCTGATATCATTAAATTCTTTTATTCATAAAATATACCTCTTGAGTAAAACATTTTTGAACGACGTATGCACTTGACGTCGGTGCCAACGATTGATTTTTTATTTCTGTAACTGCTGAGCTAGATTTAATAAATAATTAAAAGTTCGTTCATCAGACAAGTATTGTCCAGTTACATATATATTCACAGACTGACATACGTACATGAATGATGTTTTAACTTAATATTAATATAGGAACAATCTTTAAGAATAGGGGTAATTAAATTGAAGCGAACTCTTAACTTCAGTAATTAACATTTAATTAATTTATAATTATAATAAATGCGGTCTATAAAATAGTCTTCTTAAGTTAATGCACAGATTTATAGTAATGTTTTCAAATTTTCTTACATTATTCATGTAATCTCATATAGAACGTCGATTTGTTTGTCAATAAAAGGAGCACATATGAAAATAAAGTTTGGCTATTAAATAAAATACCAAGTTACTATACGTCACTCTCATACAATATTGGAAAATAAAAGAGAATTATGTATTTTACAATGCACATATTTACTCTTTACAGTGCAGCGGTTGAAGTCGTCATGAAAATATCTGTCATTATATAAGATTTTTTCCTAATTTAGTTGTTTTTAAAACCGACTACATTGTTATTGTATACTCAATGAACTATAAAAAACAATTATGTTAATTAATTTTAATAACAAATCTATCAGAATAAATTCTGTTTTCAGTAATAAACTAAATATATATATATATATATATATATATATATATATATATATATATATATATATTTTGTAGGATTGAGGTCACATACCACTTAATATTAATCTAAGCAAGCATCTTTACGCGGCAATATTAATGAAGTCGGGATAACAAAAACAAAGCTATAATTTCGAAGGTGGACCATATTTTGAAAGTATTTTTTTTCCGTGTAAGATCCAAAGTGGGGTGACGAAAACAAGGTTCAAGAAAAGCGGGATAAACGCCAAATGTGTATTTGTCAAAGTAGAGTCAGCATTGCGACAAACTAATTCTATCAGATAACATTCTGATATAATATAAACCTATAAGTATACAATATAATATCACAAACTTAACCAATGTCACAAAATATATGTTGCTAAGCATTTAAACATCATACCTAATTATGTTTTATAAAACGAGATAAAACAAGCTTAAAACTGATTTTGTAAAGTAAAATAATATCAAAATTTATATAAGTAACTTATAAATATAGAAAAAATATATTGGTTGACGTTACTATAGCCCTGGAAAACTAAAGTAGTTCCTTACCATTTCAACGCTTCAATCTCGAATGTACATATATTTCTCAGCTAGGTTCGTTTTATTCGGTTTCTTGTAATATATACTGAAATGTTAAATGAAACATGACATTTTATCAAATTAAACCTAATATTTTGCTAACTTAATTTTAACAATAAGTAATAATAATATTGTAGAATAAGTTCTCCTAATATTTCTGAGCACGAAAATGCACGTAATTTATAGTCAAGATAATATGCATGGTATTAAGTTGTAACTGTAATATTACGGATAACTGTCTGGCGTAACGTTATCAATAATTTTAAATTGGCCTTTTGATTAATGAGTCTCGGATTCGATCCGTGACAAAATATTCATATGATGAGTACCTATATTTTCCCTGTCAAGATTGCATGATAAATGAATGGTGCGGCAAAGAGTGGGGGGTGGATCTCGGTAACCTGTTATTTAAAGCTTTTTTCCATTAGTAGAGCATCTTAACATTTCTAGTACAGTCTGACGTTTCATAAGTGCAATGTGGAATACATTAAAAACTAAGAAAAATGATTCTGACTTTTACTTTGATTGGTTTTAAGTCTTAATAAAATTATAAAAAAAAAACAAAAATAACTAACGTTATTATTAAAATCACAAAAGTCCTATTTATAATAATATAATAAATTTTAAGTAGTTTAGCTACACTTTAAATGTAGATTAAAATGTTTATAATGTTTGTTTAGTTACATAAATAAGATTTTTCATCTTATTTAGGTTACAGGGTAACAATATAGAGTATATAGAGTTATATTAATAACATTGAAAACTTTTAATTTAATTCATAACAGTAATGTTTACAATATTAATTTTCAGTAGAGTGTTTAATCATTTTAATGCAGGCATCGCTGGAATTAATGTCTTCAAACGAAACGTTAAACCCAAAATATTGAGTGAGGTGATAAAAACACGCTAATTTAGAGGTGGCGTTTGAAGAGATGTATTTATATAATCATTAACGAGAGTAAAATAATATAATAGTAATATATATATATTATAAAAATTCAAATATAAAGATCCGAACCCTACTAGAAATTTTATTTGCTTATTTTAATTTTCGGATTTACTTCCTTTTTTAAATAAATTTATATACGGTGCAAAAACTTTGCAATGATTGTTGTCATTTCATCCATTTCTTTTTAAAAGTTATAACTTTGCTTTAGACAATGAATGAAATCTGTTAAATAGATTTTGGACACATGAATTATTAATTTCACAGAAGTTAGATTCCAAGAATTCCTTTTATCATATATATATTTTTTAATAACTGTAGCACTTATCCAATATTTTAAGATTTATTTCATATATATATAACTTAGTGAATTTCATAAAATAGTGTTAAATAAATGATAACAACCAGAATATAGTATATATAGCACTTTATATTGAACAACTTGTTTAAATTGGCCGTAACTTTAACCAACACATTTTGTAACAGATCCTATAACCGTTAAAAACTCATTTACCGAAACGTCTGAATTTTGGGTAACCGTTTGATACAAACATAATATAATTCGTTTTTTTATTAACCGATAAATAAACTGAGTCAATTATATTTTTCGTTTAACGTTCGTTATGGAATAACTTAAAATGTATCATAATCGTAAAACTTATAACGAAACCTATTTGAATAAATAATAATTAATGCAACCTAAGGAATTTAGGAAATAAGTCGAATGAGTGAAGAAAATACAATCTTTACGAATTTTTAAGATGATTCTGAATATTTTTCAAAAATTATAAAATTATTTATTTTTTTTTTGACATTTTGTTTAAAGAGAAGTATTTTTTGTAGATAATCATATTATATCATTATTCGTTGCGCAAGGACATTTTTTAAAATGCTATACAATTTTATAGAGCCCGCTGTTTACTGAGATTGCCCGCGCCCCTTCTGTACATTTTTTGTAGCCGTGGCTTATCCCGATTTTTGAGTGTACTGTGAATGGAGATGAAAAATGTCTTCATTATTTCAAGCTTGTGTCGGAAAAATTTTCACACCAAAAAGCAAAGTCATTTTTTTAAAGGTGTTATAATAATATTATTATTATTCTTGTTTTTTGATTATAATGAATATTAAATGGAACATGGCATGTCAACATTATAAGTATAATTACAATTCAAAGAATATAAAACTAATTCAGTTAGGTATTTATTACTATTAGGGTCTTACTGTGTCGACTTCACTTACAAAACTTTTTAAGACCATAATGATTGCATTATGGTAATTTTTAAGAACTTTTGTTAGTAAAACGACATAGTTTTGATTTCTGATTTAAACACAATTTGTCAAAAGATTTATAATATTAATTCAACAAGCCTAAATTTTTCTTAAAACTAAATTTTATATAGAACATTCAAACAACAAGTCAACACAAGAAACAGCAATATTATACGCAAAATGACAATTTAAGAGACAGAGCAAAGTCGGTCAAGTATTTATAGGGGTCTAACTGCTTTGACTTCACTTACAAAACGTTTTAGGACCATAATGAAACAACTACAAATCATTCTATTATAATATTGTTGATATATAATTAAATTACAATTTATCAAACCAAGTATGATGACCCCTTTAATAAAAAAAGAGATTGCAAATAATAGTTTAAGTTATAATTTTTATGAAATCTAATAGATTGATTGATATTATATACTTACCTTATTTCTCTATATAAAAATATTTACTCACACTTTTATCCCAAAAATCTTTTTCATTTACTAAAAATATACTAAGAATAATTTCTTTAATACGATATGGTAAGAAACACAAAAATATAGAGCTAATGCTTATACTGTTAATACAATTTCATTTATCGATACAGAATTCAATTTAATATTTTATATATAATTTATGTCTGTCTTTACACGAAAAGATCTTATTAAAACATAATTTTAATAGATTTATTATTAAACCAACACTATACGTTGCAATATTCAAAAATCCGAAAATAGTTTTTCCAATGATCAATGAATTTTGATGAACTCTCATTCATAGGATCGCCAAGCTCAAAATATTTTCTAAGTGCTAAAACATTCATTCAACCATTTCTTTAAAGTACTTAGTTCATGAATGATACTCGCTTTAATGAAGCATTAATGACTCTCCGACTATAAGCTTGGTGAGAGCTCTTTGGCTAGTTGTCACTAAAATAAATATTTAATATTATACCTGTATTCTAATTAGCTTATTATACACCCGATACCTAAAGTAATTGTATTATTTATAGTTTTAAACTAATACTTAAAAGAAAATCAGACAGTAATGTTAAAACATTACTCTATGATTTTAACACTTAAGTGTTATGTTATATAAATAATATACAAAATCTATTAATCATATGGACAAATTATAAATAATATATAGTATTTTATGATTAAGTATATAAATGTCAACCCATAGACATACTGGTCTGCAGCTATATCTATATTAAATATTTGTCTTTATTAATTAGAGTATTTTACAGATTTATTTAGATAAAAAAAATGCTAATTAGTTTAGTTACAATGTTTTCGGATATAATATTTTACGGAATAATTTTGAAAGTAATAGAAAATCCCTTGAAATATTATTATTAGAGGCACTTTCAGAGTTAGGTTTGTTACATTTAAATAATTCTAGTCGACGTCGAATTATAGCAAAATACTCGTATAGGCATTTTGATATCAAAGCTTTGTTAAAGTTCTCTACATTTTCACTATTACTTTGAAATTATAGACAAGGTACTTACTTAATAATAGGTTTAATATAAAAATTTTACATAATCTGGTCAATGTTTGTATTTTACTATATTAGTATTGTATAGCAATTATTATTATTCGTCTTTAATTTTGTTCTTACTTAAATTTAATTATACAATTTGTTTAATTTATCTTAATTTTTAATTTAAGAAGTGTTTATGTAATTTCTTGTCGGTTGAAACACGCAATATGAATTTGTTCCTTAAGAAAACTTTAAAATCAAAGTTTTTCCAATCTTTTTTTTGTAATACTTGGGTTTAGAGAAATCCGACTATTATTTTAACTTAATCTTCACTGGACAACATTTTCCAAACATCCTTATAAGGAAAAGTGGTCATGAGTCAGTTTCATTAATATTCTGATCTGTGAGTCGTAAAATGTCCGGAATAAATTAAACCCTCTGCACACTTTCACTTTAGTTTTGAAAGCATTTGTTAACAAATATTATTATTGAATCAGTATTTCGTCAAGTTAGTATCTATAGTGCGCATATTATGTTTTATGCTGTTTATTTTGGTGTTCAATTATATTTCCGAGAAGCGAAGCTCATAGTATTTAAGTTCGATCTAAAATTTCATTTTGAATTATTTATTTTACGCTTACCTACTTATTATTTTCTTCTTCCCTTACTTGTGAATTTCATAATTTAAAATTTTGTCTAGTTAAAAGGTGTTCATTACATAACATTTTGTTATTCATTACCTTAGTTGGTTGAATTTAAAGGGACACCCCCTTTATTTCTTTAATTAGTGTTATAAAAAGAGGAGATATATAATCATGATAGCACAGCGGTGATAAAAGGTTAATCATTCAGAATGGTATCCTTAGACCAATAAACTGAATTCCCTTGCGAATTACTCAAACCGAAAAATAAAGCTATTTGATACAATGACAATGAAATAAATGGTTGTTTTGTTAAGATAAACAATATAGTAAGCCTTTATTGTTTGTAAAGATTTATTTAACTTTTCACTTAAAATACATAGCTCTAAAATGTTTTTTTTTTCAAAGAAAGCACACTTATATAAAACAAGTGTTACATAATGTACTATGGTTTTATTAAATAGTAATACTATTTTATTACAATAATTGTTACTTTTAAATAAAATCTAAAAAATATTATTTTTTCATGTCATTTTGTTAGTAACATTTCTATGTAATTTAATGAATAACAATAATGAGTAAAACAATTTAAAAACCGAAGTAAATTAAAACTATTCTCCAATTAGTATTCAGGATGTAAAATAATATTAAATAGTATGCGTTTAATTAGTGAGATATTTAAGCTGTCCATCATTGCGTGTTTCGTTGTCCCAAATACTAATAACAGGCTTTCGTGCGCCCAACCTGCTCTGAATATTAGAAGGCATGGGCGAGTTTGTACGTGGCTATGTTGTAAAAATAGTTTGTAAGTTTGTTTTGTTACGTTTTAGACCTTGACTTTTCTGTATATTCTTTATCCCCGAGAGGTTTCACGCTTTATTACGTTTAAAGCGTCGACGAGATCTCGAGAACGAGTATCAAGGAAGAGGGATTTTCGAAAGAGCTCCTTGCTTGAATTAGAATATCCGTACCGAGTATTGTTGAACTATGTATTATTTCTAACATATTTCATTTATAGTATCAGAACACGTTAATACAAAAATATTTTAATATATTTAATTAATATAACCTTTCTTTCTCTAATATATGGTTTAGACAAAATCTTATGAATTCAATAATATATATATATAATATAAAATATAAAATATATATGTATAATAAAATATATATATATTATATAAAAAAAAAATATACACATTATTTGTGCTTACACAAAACAATCATTAAATAATATTGGTCGAAACAAACATTTCTTTAATTAAACAGGAACCGCGAGCGCCAACCCACAGTTTACGACTGAATCCCTTGTGTATTCTCTTGCATCGAATTAATGACTAACAGTACTATCGCGTGAAAGACAAAATTCTAACAAGAACGCTATTCTGTTTAAATATATGAAAATACTAGCCTTTGCTTTGTCTCGATTTCCTTATTTTATCGTCAACATTGATACACAAATTCAATGAAACATGATCTAAATATAATGTAAGCTGGTCAAACTCTCTATCATAGATTTCTTTACCAAAAAAAAAACAATAGACACTATCATTTATATTAGGAGATGACATTAAACTTATGATTTAAATGTGTTTGTGATAAATCATTAAATTGTTTCTCTATCTATGATTACATATGTGTATATTGGTTTTGTATCAACTATTTATTATTTTATTCTAACAACAAACTGCTATAGACTTTCATTTAATCCTTTCATAAAGTATAATAAGTTGACCTAAATTGTATAAAAGATCGGTGGAGTTCGATTAACTTGTGTTATACCTTTAGCTAATGTCTTTAATCTTAGCAAGAATATTTTCAGTAATATATGATAACATCATACTAACAAATAAAGATTTCATGCATAAATACTTATATGTAAATAACATATAAGTATTCGGTTATAACATACCATCAAAAAATAAACTAAAGTCAATTGCAATCAATTAAATAATAATTAAAATTTATATTAAATGTTAAATAAAAAATCATTTTATAAATAAATAAAAGAAGAAAACTATAACTTTTACATAACACCAGGATAATCTTATTTTTTTTTATTCTGATAACCCCTTTGAATCGAGGGCTATTTTTCACAAAGAAATGACGTAGCTGACTCGATATTTTTATGGTTTTCGTAAAAACGCTAAGAAGGGACTATCTTATCTTTTTAACAAAATTCGGCCGTAAAAGGTACAACGACTTGCCTATTATTTAAATTACCTGAAAACCTGCGAATACTTTTACTGTTAAGCTTTGTCACCTCATTTGTTTTTCAAATTTTCACCTAAACTTTCACAGCTTAACATAAACAATAATATATTACCATAATGTGTATTTCTTTATATATATATATATAATAGGTATATCTATTGTATAATTTTAGTGGTAAGTCCTGACAAACGTACCTGAAACGACGAGAGTTCAGCGACAAAACAGACTATCATCGACAGTGTTGTTTTACTGCATCAGCTAGTGGAGTAAATTAGTCGGCGATGCCGTCGATAGAGCATAGTCTGTTGGAGGTGACGAATAAGATGGCGCATGAATCCTAAGTCCAATCACGACTTCATTCTCAACCAGCAACATCTATTATGTCTTTGTCACTTCACTATAACACTTTGAAATGTTTGTGGATACATCGTTGAATATTATTCTATTTTTAATTTCAGATTTTTATTCAATATTATTGAATTAAATGTAATTGTTAAGCTGTAAATATCACAATTTTGTTTTTAGTATTTCCACACTTGTAGTTAATGATTGACATAATTGTTTACTTACTTCTACCATTAGTATTCAAACATCATTAAACATTAACAGGAATTAAGTAGCTTTTTATTTATCGATATAAAACAATAATATTATTTGTGCTTGGACGGTTATAAAATCAAATATCTGACATAATAGTTCATAAGAAAAAAAAATCTTCCTCACCCTGCTCAAGAAATCTGAATAAAATTTCTACTCTCCGTTCTTCATAAGAACAAACGCTTATTGATTTTATATCCTTCCAAGCAGAATGCAATATCTGATGCATCGAAAGCAATTTACTTGAGTCCCACGATACTTCGGCTATCCATAGCATCTGCGGTCAACCGAATAGCAACCAAGCTAAAGCTAATTAAATTGACTCTAAGACGCTACTTCTCTTTCCCTATAACCAATATGTGTGTTTAATAAAGCAACTTTGATATTCAAACAAGACTATATTACACTACTAGTATAGTACAAGATTTCTTTTGCTGAGAAATTTTTACTCATGTATTTGGGTACCTGTTTCTACCTAAACGTAACCTGTTTTTGGAAGGTACAAAAACGTTTTTTTACGTTTAACGAGAGAAACGAATACACAGGATATTTCTGTTTCGTAAATCTAACAAGCATTTGTAAAATACGTGTTATATAAAATTTTTATGCAATTAAAATCCTAATCACTGTTTGTAAAATTTATTTTATAACTTTGTGTCAAACGAACTATAATTTTAACAGCGTTTTGATCCAGTTATTAATATTTAATAAACTTTAATGACGTTAATTTCACTGATTTTATATAATCATTTCAGAATCACATTTTGTAATTATTAACGGAATGGTAGGTAAAACATTACCTCCCATTATTAATTATATATGTAGTTATTACAATTACTTATTTGGTTATGAAAAAAGGCTGCTTTAAGGTATACGTCACTTATTATTCATAACTTACTTGTTCTGGATAAAATGGTAATGTTCATAAACATCTCAATAGACAATTTAATAAAAAGTCATACAAGTAATCAAAATATACTATTGTAGTCGAATGTGTAGTAGAAGTGACTAATAAGAAGTGCAATTTGAAGCTCAGGTTACACCTCTGTGATGTTTAATCGTCTCTTCTTTTATGGTACTTATACAGACTCCCAGACTAGCCGGCGTCGGTCCCGGTCGATGTACGCATCTAAATTTTGAGACCAATCTCCTTCCTATAGATTTAAAACTGTACGCGTACATGTCAAAGTAATTTGGATTCTGTTACCCTGAACATAGAGTTTTTGTTTCGAATAGCATTTTATTAATAAAACATTCATTATTTATTTGTGTTTGTAATTAGCTTGGGTTTATATTTTCTGTTTCAACTAATAATGAAAATATAAAACGTTATATATTTACACGTAATAAATAATAAATATTTGCTTTTTTTATGTAAAAAAAAATAATTTCTTTATTATTATATAGTTAACTTTTAAAGACCTTTCCACGCTTGAATAAATTCACAATAGTTTTTATGTCTAAATTTTATAATTAATTACTTGTGATTTAATGTAAGGATCAAAGAATCTACAATTCAATCAATTGTATAAAATTTCATATTAGTTAAAGTTTTGAAATGGTTTTAGAATTCCTTATTTTAAAAAACTAACACGTATATGCTCAATTAATAGTTATTAGAATTTTTTTATATATAAAATTAATTTTCATTTGCAATAAAAGATTTTACTTACATTCTCACGTCAACAATAATATATTAAAAATGCCTACCTATCTCTGTATATCTCCAATCAGAAGATATAAAAATATTATAAGGTTAGCTTATTTTATAATTCAAGAACTGCTTCATGACTAGACAAAAGTTTGATTTCTGTTTAAAAATTACCTATAACATAAACAAAACTAATACTTTAAATAAATAGTTTCTTGTAATGTACACCGGGTATCATTAGTCGTGTGACAGCTTATCATCTACAATCTGATTTTGTATTCAAGTCGATATAACCACCGAATATAGGTCGAAGGGTAAATGTTTAATGATTACATATAGAAAAAGTTTTGTCATTTTAACAAATATTTCATACCCTTACCATAAAAACAGGCTTGTATGTTTTGAAAACTAATAATATTATAGCTCCCAACAAACATATTAACGATAATTGACCTTGCATTTTTTTGCATGAAAGTCTGATGTATGCAAAATAATTCAGCTATAATAAGGCTTTCCTCACGAATAGGAAAAGCATTTTCGTTGTCGATTATTCAATTTCAGATGCCTACCTTTTAGAATACAAAGTTTACGAATGATATTGACTTGTCATTGAATTCAGAACTGACAATTTAGGTCTGTCGCAGTATTTTCAATAACGATAAAGTGAGATAGGTTTCATTTTATAATACTATCTATTATATTTGACATTTTTCCAGTGTCACGTTAAATATTGCTTTAAAAATTTTAAAGATGAACGATCATTTTTATGAATCTCAAAAGAATAGAGTATATATTTGATATTAGTAATAAAAAATCTTAAAATAAATGATTTACTGAACAAGTCTTAAGAAGTTAACTGTTTTAATGTAATTGTTTTAATATATATTTTTTAAATGTGTTTATACTAATAACCTTAAATATCATTAAAAAATTAAGTTCTCTTTTGTATTGGTTTTTTTAATTCAAGAACGTGATGCTGCAATTAAATAATCAATAAAATACTTTAACAGTATAACATTTCTTCCAAAGTTAATGAGGTAATAAATTCAGTTACAGTTACATAGAAGCTAACATCTAACATACTTATTATCATCCTGACGTAACGAAACCACGGTTTTCTTACAATTTATTTACGAACATTAAATTAAAACTAGAATGTTAAGTGGATTAAACCTACTCAAATATATATACCAATATATTTTTTTATCACACCCACTATCATAAATTTCGTTGTAAAGTAATTTCTTTTTCGCGTAGAGCAATAAACCCACCAAAACTACCACAAGGGAGAAAATATTTTCCGGAAGCCGAATTAAGACCCGTAATAATGGATACTGGGTATTTTTAAAAATTAAATAACTAATGTGTATCATATACAATTTTAATATTTGGGTTTAAATCTCACGTTTTTATTTACAAAGTCATAAAAAGTGGGACGATTATTTTATGATGTTGGTATGTTTCGAACTTTAAGTATTAAATATATCATTTTTTAATGAAATAGCAAACTGAACTGATATTATATATAATTCAGTTATGCAATTTCTTATAGTTTATTTTGACTAATGAACTATTTTTATAGCAAACTATGCCTCTATATTTTTTTCTATAAAAAAGTAATAAAAATGAATAATATTTATGTTATACCCAGCAATAATGATCTATATCACAGCCATTACAGATGCACCTTGGCATTAGATATATCTTTTTTATATAAAATGTTTAACACCAGGATACAGCACTAAGAAATCTAAAATAACACAAAGAATTCACATTTAATTCACGTTGAACGAACGGATTATATTTATTTTCTACTATTTGTAAATTGAGATGTCACGTTACTATTTATAATGTACCGGAAGATGTAATAAAGCATTTCTTCTGTATTGTTCCATTTTTTCTATTTTATAAAATTGCTATATTTACTCTGAAAAGGGCGAATTAGTTTATAACAGAATGACATTTCGAAGGATTTTACTCAGAGTCTATGTACAAAGCGGGGTGCAAAACGCAACACTACCCCCTTGCGCGGCGAGGTTTCAACTGAATCACCCTTAATTCGATGCCTCCGCCCAACATACAGCGCTTGCTCGACTGCCTGCCAAATTTACATTGTGACTTATTCTTCTAACTTTAACGTCCTATTTCCCGTAACCTTCCTTTTTAGTTGAAGATTCGTACTTCGGTGTCTATAAGCGGCCAATACGCATGTCCACGACATAGTATAATATATAACATCATATAGACGGCATAGTTTCCTTGTACATTTAGATTTTAGAGAGTTCAAGACTTGATTGTGTCTGTTAAAGTTTCGATACATACCTCTTAAGATCAAGAAGTTGGAATTTTAAATTGTTGCTCAATTTAAATATTGAACATATATTTAATAACGTATTTATATTATTATAAAACATATTTGTGTTGAAAAGTAATTATAAAATGTCATAAATCATAACAGAATAAGACTGACGTGACAAGGACAAATCTTCAGCCAATGGTAGTTTTCTTATAAATACGAACTCGTTTTATGTCAATGGCCTCTCGGAGTCTACCTTTTATCATAATTAGGTTATAAAAACACTTTATGAGTACCGCTTTTTACAGTTCCATATACACTAACAAAATAATAACATTCTGCGGACATCCTTTGGAATAACAAAAAAACATATTTTTTTTGTGACTTCTTACTAATTATTCTTATGTAGCTAATTTATCTAATTTAATACTTGTATACTTTTACCACAATCTAATCGATTTTTCGAAATAAGGATATTCTACAAAAATACGTAGCGATAGCTTGATTGCAAACCTCCTTGCTTTTTGAATAGCTTATTCAAATTTAATGCAATTTTCGTATGTCCGCATACAACCTTCAAGATTAGAATGGAAAATATATTCATTTCCGTTTGTGGATTACGCTTGAATTTTCTTGCCAAAGCAATCGTGTAATACATAAAAAGTTATTACGTAGCTTCACACCCTTGTGAAATAGTTCCATATGGGAAATTTACACAAAAAAAAATGTAACATTATAGTTTTATTGAAATAAGTCATCCATTTGGTGGTTGATTTAACAAAAGTAACATATTTAAATAAGTTTTATTTTCTTTTAATTTACTGTTTTAAAATTATTTTTAATATTTCTTCAAAACAAAAAAATATTATTTCATGTATATTTTCTTCAATGTTCATTCGACGTTCGGTCAACTGACCTTGTTCGTGAATGAACGAGTAATGATACAAAAATGTTTTTATTGAATAATTTATGATTTAAGGTAATATTAAAAACAAAGTATAGTCCAAATGTCTAGATTCAGCATTAGTAACATATAATCATCAAGCAGTATGAATTTAGTATAACAATAACATTGGCATTAATAACTCTATTTTATAAAATAAATAATGTATGAAACTGGTTTTGACACCTGTCAAATGCAATCGACATGACTATTATTCTATTATGGAATTTATATGTTTGCGACCCATATAATTATAGAGATTCATTTGAAACTAACTACAGATTTATGTCACTTATTTCAGTACCTACGAACAGTTTGGATTAATTATCATATTATATTATCTGATATATATTCAGACATGCTCCTGTACTGTAAATAAATATAAGTACGTAATATAATTGGACAGTTTTTCTCTGCATTTCAGAACACGTGAATGATAATTCTAATCAGAAAATAAATTTAACTTCTATTTACTCAAAACTTTTATTTACCTTCGCCGGAACAAAAGCGACAACAATATTGAAATCTCATGTATGGATCAAATATATTCCTGTATAGAAATCACTTTACGCTAGAATTATTTGCTTCTTCCCTACATGCGTGTTTCATATCCAAGTGGCAAAATGACTTTTGTAACACGCATGGGTTGTTACTATAAATGACGTCATACCTTTTCTTGCAAAACAATGTTATAAAAAACATGCCTTTTACATGATTTATAAAAATACTTAGAATTTTGTACATTTATATTATACGAATAAAAACTAGCATATTTGATTCCATGATTTAAAAAAATCTTGGAATGTTATATACGTAATGTGTAATTATTATATGCAATAAATATAAAATATGTTTTTTATATATTTTTTTTAGTATAACAAAAGTCAACTATGGTGTACTATAACTATAAAGTCTGTATAGGGAAGAACGAGAAGCCTAACTAAACTAAAGAACTAGGTCCTAGGAAATAAAGACCGACTCATAAGTCAATATACATTTCGACAAGATAAGACTTTATAGTGCAAATATTTTCTTTCTAATTATTTTATTTCCAATCAAAACATTTCTAGATATTTTATTTATATTCACAACTTATTTTATATATTATAGATCGATGCTATAAAATTATAAAAAAAAAAACTTTAAAAATGTACATTTTTATTTCTTTAGTAATAAGATGTACATCATAAATTATTATTTTAACTTTGTATTCCCTTTTCAGTGAATGTCAAAAATAAATATCAAGATAATATTTTTAATTGACCATATTAGAATTGTCTCATTACTCAAGGCTTGATTATACGATAGAACACGCATTGTATAGCTTCCCTTTGTCACTACTCCATTTCATGCCATGTAGGAATTATTAAGTCTTTGTTCGAAATACTATCTCACATAAACAAATGTAATAAATTGTATCTAATTTACTAAATGTTTCCAATTTTCTGAAAACTCAGGTTTGACTACATTGTTACCATTTGTCAGGACTAATGGCTGTAAAGTAACTTACTATTTGATAAATTACTGTTTGCTAATTTAACCCCATAAATGAACCGAAATGGCTCGTCTAATTTAGTACTTATACACCTTACATGGCTTTCCCAAATGAATAAATGCACTTTGTAAGAGGACAAGGCTCTTATTTTCATCTTAAGGAATATGAATGGATTATATGAGTAGAATACTACTTGAAAGTTTTAGACAGCAAGATACCATCAATGCATTTCTTGTGGTTAACTTGATAATATCGGTGTTGTTGTTCAAAGTAACTTTCAAAGATAATGAACATATAAACTAGAATCAAAAGAAACTAAAAAAATAAAAAATATAAAAAAATTACGAACGTCGATTTTCCTAAAAATTATAACTGTCAAAATTTTATTGATCTATAGATATTCAGACAGACAAATACATTTTTAAAAACTGTGTTCAAAGTTTTTGGCAATAGACGTTTTTTTGGGAATTATAAGTTAACAGAAGACACATTATTTTTAGTTACTAAATTTAGGAAGCAATTTCAAAGTTTTTAATTAATTTCACCGTTTCAAAATACAGAGGCCGTCAAAAAAATTTCAAAAGAACTTTTAATAAAAAAAACATATAAATTAAAAACATCATGAAATTGAAACAATTATATGACTTTGTAAGGCTTCATATAAACTATATGTTTGAGAACGAAATCGCAGGCCAATCAAATTAAAATGGTATACTGTACATTAACAAATCCACATAAGAGTATGAAAGAAAGTAATATTAAAGAAAAATATTAAATGAATAAAATTAAAATCAAACCCAATAAAGAAACTTATTTTTCAAATGCATTTCCAATAGTCATTTAAATGAAATTTCCAATCTTATTCGAAGTGTCCGCTTTATATCGAATATTTAAAAGGGGATTGTTGACAGGTCTCATTGTGGTGTGCCAACTCACTTTGCCACAAAAAACTCGAAAAGCCGACTTCCTCATTTCCACAGTTAATTCCGCCAGCGGTCGATAAAAACCACTGGACTGTGTTCCATCTCAAATTCTAGGATTTGAATATTTATTCAGTTTTAGTTAGCATCATGAAGTGTCTTGTTTGCAATAGAAGTCGTTTTGTCTTAATATCACATATAATTAAAATGATTGTTTAGGCCGTCTGTATATATTTTATTATAATAGTGAATAATTAGCCAATACCTTAGTTATGAGATGTCAATTTGTGGTTTAGGAAAGAGCTACAGATATAGAGCTTTCAAATGATTGATTCATAAATATTTTGAAAAAACATTATCTTAACGTAAGGGAGTTGAACTATGAGTTTTTGAATGACGCTTAGTAAAGCTTAATGAAATAATATTATTGAAAAAAGAAATAATACATATAATTAAAAAAATATATATATTAATCTTTGTACTTTATACTTGAATGATTTTCGAATTTTATATGTATATTATTTGCTTTCATTTAGAAAGTAGTTCATAAACACAATATATATACATATATGAATACATAAAAAATAATCTATCTGTGTATGTACTAAGTTATAATAGAATAAACATATTTTATAATACATTATGTATGTGAATAGTAAATCAATTTGACTATAAAGTTTCAAAGATATATAGATTTTTACCCATTTATTGCTATAACGAAGAGAACTTTATTATTTTCAAACCATCAGCTATCATTAAATATACTTAATCACTTGTTTAGTTCTAACTTTGTGGTAATAAAGTAATAACTTAATAATTTAATGATACTAATAATGTCTCCAATAATTATTACAGAAATCAGACAAATGGAATTGAAATCCGTTGCATAATTTTATACTTCTATTTCTCTTCGTTATATCAAGCCAGTGGAAAAGAAAGGCGACATTAATATTCAACCCAGACACAAAACTAGATAAATCCTTTCAACAAACTAAATTCTGTGAAAACGTAGACTCAACCATGCATGTTATTTTTCTAAAACCACTAAAGCTAACAACGTAAATAAAAAGTAAAAAAAGTAAACGTATACGGTCGTAAATAAAACATTCTGTAGTTTGACGTAAACGTAACGTTATTGCAATTAGTAAAATGTAATTAAGCAGACATTGTACTTACAAAATATTCACTTATATGAGTGAGAGTGCTAGAATGTTAATAATTTGAGGTTTCTTATCTTGTGTAAGGAGTTTTAAATAATAAAATGTCAACAAACAAATCAAATTAATTATCCTGTAAAACAAGCGCAGTCGCCATATATTGAATAACTGTTGAAGTGAATATTTTCGCAGAGTTATCGGGGTCCATTCCGGAAAGCGTAGGTTTTATTACAACAAAAACCATGCCCAAGTGGAATATTCATTCACGATAGAAAAAAACACGTGTGAATACTCTTCAAGCATGGAGTCATTCAGCAAATTGAATCATTTTTTTAGAGAGTTCTGGATACAAATTGTTTTATATCTTCTACTTTATAATTACAATATTTAGTTATATAAAAGTTATACTTATATGCTTGCTACGACTTAAATTCTTTCTGTCTTTTACCTTGAGATTCTATGAGCTATTGTTTTTAAAACTCGGATAGGCTTTTCATTCAAGTGTGAAATCGTGATAGGTTAGAATACTTCAATTAGTTGTGTTCTTCAGATAAGTTTATCAGTATTTCTGGTGACGGTGATATTTCTTTATCTTTTATTTAAAACTCATCATTGATATTTCATATTTCTCATATTTTATAGTTAAAATAGTTAATTTTGATATTATGCCTTCTAACAAAATATTTTTTTATGTAAAAATAATTTTCAAACAGGTTAGATATTTAATGCAAATGCTACTACAGCTGCAAGGCTTACTTATCTAAAATAAAAAGAATTTATTTAAAATTTTGTGGATATATTTTTGCAATATAGCATTTTTATATCAAAAATTTGTATGTAAAACTTTAAGAGATTTAACATCTTTCACGAAAGCTTGTTTTCATCCTTGAAAATAAATATAAATCTTCTAAATTATTCACTCTGAAATGTCTATACTCCTTAGAGTATAGACAATTTTATGCTAAGACTCAATTTATTTAATTTTGAAATAGACATGCTGTTTATTTGGACTAGTGTGGTATTGTCATTGACCCTTGATGGATGACAGACAAAATTATAATACAATAAAAACTAAGCTGATTAATATTACACATTTTTAAAAGCATAATCTTAACAAATGCATTTAAACTGTTAAAAATTAAAGTAAAATCTTATCCGTTGACCTATTTTGACATGTTGTGTAATAAAACGGCTATTTTTATCACAGTTTATGAGAGAAAAACAAATAAAATAACTTTTGAATGTAACATTTGCTAACTGACCGTATCAAGTGATAAATTAACGAGGATATTTTAACAACCTCACCCACTAAGTATTTTGTTCAACCCGAAAACTTCTTTCCACGTATAAAAATATATTGGGTCAGTCATGAATAATCGTTATAAAGATTAGTTTTAATGTTACGTATTATAAACTTTTTAAATCACAGTGTGTAGCGTGACAAAGCAACACGTTAACTAAGAATAAGAATAATAATTTGAACTAGTACACGAGCAAATTATGAATACAATGCACGCTCACGAAACATTTTACTATTAAATATATTCAATGGTTGAATAGTTAGTTTTTTCACACGTTAAAAGTACTTTAATATTTTTTATTCATAGTTGAAATGATTAAACGGAAAAAAAGAGAAAACTTGCACCTCGTGTTTATTTTGCTAAAAAGTTAGCGGTCAATAAGGAATGCTTTAATGAAAATATATTAAATAGTTTTAAGATCAATATACAATGTTGTAAAATATTTAATACAAACCAGAGAACAGTGCACATATTAACTTATATATAAGCATTACACAACAACTAAAGGAAATCGATTTTGTTGGCATGCCGTCTCGCATTGGTAGCTTTACAAGCGCAAACGAATAATTAATGGATCAACCGATATCGTTCTACATTCCGTAAAATTGGGCTAAGTTTAACTGGTTTCAGTATATTTGACAAAGGTTAAATCCATGTTCCTTTACAACAAGATCAGATCAGACTAAGTACAAATATGTGTAACAAAAAAAAAGAATTCTTGAATAATTAAATAGAGCTGGCGAATCGACACGTAGTTAACAGGATGGTTATTTGTTAACTAAAATATGTTTGTCGATAATATGTATATATATATATATATACATATTATATTACGATGAAATAACCTTAAACGTTACAATGTTTGAAAAAAAATATGATGATTGTTATTTGAAATTTATTTGAAATAAACCTCTTACTACATGACTGTCTTATAGTCACAATGCTGATATAGCCTAGAACTATGAGACAGCATTTGTCATACGATACCTTACATATTTTAAAACGAGCTTTAAAAATATATGATTATATAAATGTATTTTTCGTAAAATATGTTTGTCGATTAAATCGACTTTGACTTTACAATAGAATTCCAATAAGAAGGCTAGATACATATTATATTGTAGTGTTAGTATAACTACTCGAAATAATTTATTTAAATATCTTTGACTTGGAAAAATCTGAGAAAACATTTTCCAAGCTTCATTTAAATAAAACATTTGTAACAGCTAACACACGTACATTTTTACATATCAACAAGACTTATTGACATCAACCTTGCTTCTCGGTGAATGGTATAAGCTATTAGATAAAAAGATTTACAAGTCAAAATATACAGTTTCATCAAATCTTATTTCCAATTTATATTCATAGATATTAATGCCCATACATAAATATTAAATTTAAGGACGTGATAAATGAACCATATCGATCCGAAACGCAATACCATGGTGACACCTTAAAAAGATTTCTTTCCCCATACAGTGCAAGGTAATTTCATCTCGCGACACATAAATAATATACCGAACCGAAAACGCGGGTAAAGCTGCAGGTATTAACAGGTGAGTTATGACCATACCTTTTTTTTTCTCGACGTGAACTATTTTGTATCAAGAACATTTGTAATCCAGTTTTCTTTATTAGGAACAAAGTATCACCAGCGATTTGAAGCCAAACAAAAGTAAAAATACTATTCAAGCATGAGTTCTAAGATTTACATATATGTATTGATCAGCTCAAAGGTCACGTCTGCATATAAACCAGTTTGCTACTCAACCTGAATTTGTTCTAAAATTCTGAGACTAGACACTAAAAGCTTTCACAAATAAACTAATAAACTTATAATTAAAATGCAAAATAGAATAGCAAGCTAAAAACACTGTTACTGTCCTATGGAAGGTGTTATTTATATAAAAAAATTAAATAGATATTTATTTACTTTATTTTTTATTTGGAATAAAACATGACAGAGAATAAAAGACGAAAGCAAGTATTTTTTGTGACTATTATAAACGGAAATAAAGCTTGAATGTTTCTATTATAAAACCGTAAAATCGTAAATTTTTAAAAACTTCAGTGTTTAAAATGCAAGAACTGACGATATGGAGCCTATATTTTTAAAAACTTCTGGTTCAATTATTTAATGCAAAATCTTAACCATATAAATACTCTCTAGAACCTACATGTTAAATTAAACATTATGAGTTTTGTTATCAAACATAACAATTTTAAAACACCACCTCCGTATCGAAAAAGGACTATCAGCATAAAATTCAATAATTACAATAACTATATATAAAAACATCAAAAAGCATTAAATCATAAAATATCCATAATATGCCTAACTTAATAAGTTGATCTAGATTACCTGTGGCACGTGGTTCCGAGATCCCGAACAGGCCTAAAACAAATTTTAAAGGTTTCTTTTATAAATAATACGGATCGATATTTAATTTTGCTTCCGACTTGTGCCAGAATAATTGAATAGACCAAGAGGCAAAGTTTCACGAGCGCTAAAAGTAACACAATGTTTATTTTATAAAAAGCACAGGAATATTAAAGGCAAACTCAATTTAGAATGACCCATTTATATCAAACTGCCTACTGAGGCTATGTCGGGCTTTAGTTGATTGACAAGTCAAAATTGCAATCTAAAAATAATTACACTCCATGCAATATTTTCTGCCGCATTAAAACTGAAGTAGTCAGGCTTTTAAAACGGCCTTTTCATAAGTAGTATGCATTTCATAAACTATGTAAGATATATATACATCACTAATTAAAATACCAGGGTTTGATTTCCAATGGGCCCAAATGGTTATTATTCATGAACAAGAGCAAATGGTGATTCAGGTATAATCTAAAATTGCTGAACATTGAAATTGAATCAGAATTCCCAACTCAATTAACATAGTATAAAAGTTATTGGAAATTGCATTTTTTCTCATTCACCTTTAAAACTTGAGATAAACATTAATTTGTTAGACCTAATTCATAAGAAAACCTCATAGATAAAAATATAATATAACTAATATTTTTACCAGGTTGGTTGTAAGTAGTTAGTTAATAATCTATTGCAAATCGTAACCCTCGGTCAGAGACATCTGCAACATGATGGATTTGCGAATATGTTTCTGAAATTGGAGATTTAGTAAAAGACGTCAAGAGAAAATGGCAACAAGGACAAGTTGAGAAGGAAAAAAGACTTAAGAAGCGAGGAAAGAAAATAATAGAATTCCAGCACTCAAAACTTACTTAATACCGTAGAGATAAAAAACTCTCAGCTTTTTAAATGTCAGTCTCGGAGTATTGCTCTGGTCAATCCAGCTAGTATATGATGTAAAATATAATGAGCTATACAACTGCAATAATAATATACTTATATGTTTTACCCACTAAGTTCTATAAGAACAAGATTACTAAAAAAAATCTTTAATTCTTTTAGACATTTCCAATATGTAAACATTAAATTAGAATGAAGAAAAAAAATTGTTTTGCTATATTAAATATTAAAAAAGCAAATATATTCGTTTTTATATGTTTTTTTTATTAAATCAAGTATCAGCTTGTAAAAACTTTGTATTAATCGAACAAATTCTACCACATTTATATTATCGTGTATTTATATATAACAGCGATTATATATAAAAAGTTAAGTTACAAAATGAGTAGTGGTAAAATAAAACTGTAGTAAAGAGTTTTGAAAACTTTTACAATTACTAACATGCTTAACTATTGTTATTTGGATAGTTATTGAGATTGCTATTTTAAACTTTTAAAATAACGTAGAAGTTAGCACCGTTTAGTAAATGTTTCTGGCTCGATGCGTTTGTTGGTTGCAGACTAACAGACGGCAAATGGTGACTTTCATTTTTTAACTATAATATAATGGCCGTTTATAAAAACGTTTTAAAAAGATTAAATACCGTTTTAAATGCTATTTAAATGGTCACATATTATCTCTAAATCATTATAGTTTAGTTTGACACAATACATCTACCTTTTTAAATTTTGATGAATTTTTGTTTTCTTGCATAATACTTTTTGTATATTTTTTTTATGTTGTTTAATTTTGTAACAAATTATTTATAAATTGTAAGCAGTTTCATTATTGTGTAAATTTGCATTTTACATTTGAAGATGTCAAATAATTATCTCGTCTAAACATTGGTCAAAACTCAATAAAATGGTTCTAACGCAAAAAAATAAAATTATAATACCAAACAAATATTCAAGTGTAACTTTATTTAAAGGTAGATGTTTTGCATTTGTTCTGGAATTCAGCCAAGAAGTGACAATGTACAGACACTTTTATCATATATGTGAATACATGACTGAGTTCTAAAGTTGAACATTTTAACACAGATTTTCTTTTAAGCTTTCTACTTATAAGAAATCGCTTTAAGTTAAAGTTAAAAAACATTTCGTTCCGGTTTATTTCTATTACTGCAAACGGTTGTCTTCTTTAGACTTCGTTTCTTCTGATATATTATGCTAGGTTTGTTAAAAAACAATATTTAAAATTTATTGAATGTTTAATAATATGTAATAGTATAAAACCATTTTATATCAATCATACAAATTATACCACCCTTGTCTAAAATACATAGTTTATTCGTACATACATTATTTATATTTTATCGAATATATAACAGTTATTGAAATATATAAACGAATAGGAAAATCGTTGTTCTTGCTTTTGTTGTTCTTGATGCGATTTTAAAATTTAATAATAAAACTGAATCATATATATATATATATATATATATATATATATATATATATCAATACATAAGAACGCCCCAGTTAACACAATATAAAACTTTCATACTAAATAGTATGAACGTTGAAATCCACTGTTGTTAAAACAACAACTAAATACAGCGTTTCGAGTGAAAATCGATTTTTCAATTACATCTCTTTTATTTATTTAATTGAATTGAATTTAAATTGGTTAAATCTGTTTTATGCTTTCACAGGTTTTTTTATATTTCTATACCAAATTAATTTAAGTTTACGTTTTAAAAGAATGGTGAGAATTTATTTTCCAAGACACCTAGTGCAGTTATGCTCTTCACTTTTATTTTTGTTGCAAATTGCATGGCTACAACGTGAAATGTTTAGGTACAATATCGTAAAATGCAAAAAGATAAATAAAATAGAAAATATTTGATGTTTTACAAATATACAATGGAAGTTCTAAAATTATAATATTTCTATGTAGGTAATTTGAATTGTCAAACTATAAATTATAAATATAAATACATCCCTGTCCAAACTTGGCATTCTTTCTTCATTCGTCAGAAAATAAACGTCTGTCGAGATAATAAACGGAGCAATTAAGAATATTGGGGAGTTTTTATTAAAGACCCAATAATATAGCTTCATCCCTAACATATTTTTTGAAAGCAGTAATTAATTATTTCTTAAAAATATTTATAGATATATTAAAAATCTCAAATGAAAGTACATGAACAGTGATTAAAACATATATGTACGAAAAATATAAAAATATTCTTCAAAAAGTTTCTTTCAAGCATTTTTGTGTGAGATGTGTCCAAAATTCTTTTTGACTTTCCTTTGTATGTTAAAAATTTTTCTGTTTGAAAATCTGGCTTGGCTGACTGCATTATATAATACCAAATATTTATTTTGGCGTATTTTCAACGAATGTTTACATAGTGCAACTGTAGACGGATATCTAAGGGAAAAATTGGCAACAGTAAGACTTCATTTACAGTTCTTATTTTCTTAACTTTGAAGATCGTGTAAATTCTTACAAATAACATAAATACATGTTTTAAATACCGACCCATTAAAAATACGTTATCACACGGAAATGCATGTTGAAAGCAACAATTAAGTTAAATTATCAAGAACAAACTTTTTTTTTTTATATTCATGCAAAATACATTCAAGCTTTGTTTATAATATTTGTTTGTATTTTGAAACTGAATCATTTCAAACAATGAAACTATGATATGTAGAAAGTTGTGTAATTTGCTCGTTATGAAACAGTGCAGAAATAAAACTACGCTAACTTTTAAATGTACGTATAATGTAAGACTTGTAATTTTGTATTTAAAAACATAATGCTCGAAAAGCAAAAGGAATATAAAAATAAAAATATTCTTTAATTGTTAACATTTTTTTACTTTAATTTGTTTATTTTTCTTTGAAGTGTAAAATAAAAATTAAGAAATTTTATTCAGTTGCAGCTCTGAAATTTTAGCAAATAATTTATATAGCATACTATATTATAAGCAAACACGTTTGAACTCACTTGACATTTCCACACTTTGAACGAGGGTTACACCCATTACGTATTCAACATAAATTCTTTTCAAATACCGCCATCAAGCTCAGTGAATTAATAATATTACCAAAATATCTACGTTTTGCTACAGTGTACTTATGTGGCTCAACTTAAGTAATGTCCAACCTTAACTTTCTCTGTAGACAGCTAACAAATTTGTTTTCCTTTTGCTAAATAAGTCTGAAATGAGTCAGTAATGGAAATGGCAGAACTCAGCTCCTCGACGGTTCATAAGAATTTCTTGTTTATTAAAAGGTACAATTTTTAACGAAGTAATTTATAAGGCAGGTAGTAAAGTTAGGTTTTTGAGATGTTTTTAATTTTAAATTAAGAAATATTAGCATTTCAAGTTTTTGTTTTATTTCTCTAAGACCAAAATAATATATATATATCCAGAATATTTTAGACAAGATGGGAAACTTATGAAACTACATATTTTTTGACATTGGTGATGAAGGATGGAAAACTGTCACTGTGGTCACTCTTTGATGATAAATAGGTTTCACATTATAGTGATACCACTGACCACACTGAATCATTCTGGTGTGTCGCAAAAAATAAATTGTGTAGATCTTATCTTAAATTTAGTGTTACATTTCTTAAAATGTAACATTATTTTTTTATAGAACAAATTACATACATTATGAAAACGTTATAATGTAATTTTCGTTATCGTTGCTATTTTAATTCCAATTTAATCGACATATTACGATATGTCAACTTATATAATTACTATTATCTGACGATAAAATGATATTACACTAAAAGCAATAAGTGAAATAATACAAAATATTATTATATCATATTAAAGCTTTTATGAACCGATATTTTAAAAACGAGTTTAAATACAGTTATTCAGATGTACCTATTAATCTATTATAATTATAGATTCTTGCAACACTAAAGGACTTATTAAAGCTTATAGCATTTGAGGAAGTAGTACCATAGTATTATAGGTATAAATATCTCTATGAGTATTACGCCATCTTTTTAGGGAACTCATTTTGCCCAACCTAAAAATGCCGCTAACAGAAGTACATTTCCTATTTTGGTGGTTCGTGGAAAGCTTTTTCAAAAATTAGAGAACTGTTCATATTTTTAGAGAATAACTGAGATTTAAAACACAATTTGTCGTTCACATAAGCAATTAAATTCACAATTAAGTTCAGCAGTCAGGAGATCACTAACCACTAGACCAACAGACGTTCTCAAATGTCAAACTATTGACAGGTGGCAAACCAGTCCAAGCATTCATTTAAGAAATTGGTTGCTTCATCAGTTTTAAATATGACATCTATAAAAAAGTATAAATTACAAGTCATTAACTAAAAAATATAATGAAATATAAACTACAACTTCATTAAAACTCTGTTTATATCAAATTAATTATAACAAACGGGGCTCTGAAAGAAAATAAACAGATAAAAATCTCGAAATAGGAAACCTGCCAATGTTTAAAATTAAATGAGTGCAATATTAAACTTGACGTTTAATGGTTCTGACATTGACCAAACTTTGATTTTATATTTAGGTTATTCGCTATAATCGGTAATCATTATCTTCGTGTTTTGTTATTTTTTATTTTCAAAGATTTTCATCCTTTTATTTGCTTTTTAACCATAATACCGTAAGGGGAAAGTTTTGATGTTTGTATAATATACAGTCTGAAAATACCGAACAAACAATATGCTTTTTGCACAAGTCCAGACAGTGATAAATATTCGTCTCGAAACTCCATTCAAAACATCAAAAAATTGGATTTATTGTAATATTATATTTTAAAATTACTTTTAACAACCTATTATAATTTATTGTAAAAATAAAGTCCAAGCATATTTAAGATCGGAGAATATTATAACACTTTAGCTCCTTTAATAAAAACATAAAAGGTATAGAATAAAATTTTATTACACTTACAGCGATATCGTGCGAACAACCTTCCAGTCGTTACATTCATGTCGTTAACAGTCGAAGAGTTCGACAATTTATGCATACACAACATATACAGAATTGCTATGTTGTAAATATGTATACGATCGCCTTATTTAGCGTATTTATATATGATATTTAAATATATATAATTGTTTATGATATATACATTATTGAAAACCAGTTCAGGTGTCATATTTCATAATCCAATTTAAGTATAAGCCACTTCAGAAGTCGATAAGTGAAGCCACGGTAGTGCCCAAAAATATTTTGGTACCAGCAGTATATTTGAAATAAATTAATTGAATTTGAAGTAATTTTATTTATTTTTATTAGCTATAAAAAAGCAATACTGTTTAGGTTTGCATTATTTTAAACTATTTAACTAAACGTTACCATTGAAACAGTTTAAAAAAATTGAGGTATACTACAAATGAATACACATACAAAAAATACTATGAGGGAAACTTAATCAGACTTATCCTAGAGCATTTTCCTAGAGCAACGATTTCCCTGGTGTCGAGCGAAAAACTCTATATTATGTATGGAATAGATATTTTATTTGTTAACTATGCCTTTTGTTATGGGCCCAGTATCGTTATTAATGACTTTTGCAGTGGTATTCTTTGTTTGTCTGACAGTTTGTTAGTTGATTCAAATAATCAATCAATGGCTATAACCAATAATAAAAAATAGAGATAAATTAATGTACTATTATTAGTAAATAGACATAAAACAGCAAAAATAAGTAGCATTATTACAATTTAAAGAAATGGCCTTAATATTTGCTCAACAATACTTCACAAGTCGTTAGCAAGTTGGTTTATATTAATAGTCGTAAATAACAATTTCAAGTGTTAAACTTAGTTGTTTGTCGAGTCATTTTTCAATCGTTTGCTGATTTCACCCTCATTGTTGATTGTTTTTCCATCTACAATAATTTGCTTTCAAAACTTTCAGGGATATAGGATTACAATATGCAGGACCGTTTAATCTTATATAAGCGAGATATATATATATTTATAAATTATTTATTATAAATAAGTGTGAATTTCATATATCTTATATTATGTTTTTATTCCTTTTTAATATTGTTAAATATCTTCTAAGGTTTTTTTTATAATATTTCTGTTTCCTGCTTAGACCAAGATTAAAGTAACTATTTATAAATACTTTTCCTATCGGTCAGAGATTTAACCTTAAATTCATTGAAACTCATATATACCTTAATAGAAAAAAGTTTCATTAGAAGTGACAGAAATTATGAAATTTACATATTTATTTTAAAATTTGTTAATTTTCTGAATTCTTAAGTCGTATTACTTCTGATATTTGGTATTAATATTATGTATGAAAACTAATATCCAGATACAGGATACCAATGTTTATTTTACTATCGTTATTCATTTATATGAGCAGAAAAAATGCAAGCTAAAATGGGCCATAGTCATCAAAGTTAATAGCGGTAGCACAAATAAAACCCATGAGTTTTCAACGCTTTTTAATATTTGTTTTGAACACAGAGTCTACAATCCGAACGTTAATATTCTACAGTTTTATTTAATCAAAAATTGTTATTGTCAAAAGCTTAAGAGAAATATACATTTCATAATATTTATAAATTAAAAATATGAATCATTTTGAATGCTTGATGTGGCAATATAGTTATTTGGAAATTTGGACCATATTTTCAATTCAATTGACGTTTGGTAGTCTGTGGCGTAACCGAATAGTATCACTGCCAAGACCTAATACGCAGCGCTTGCTAGTATACTTTATTGAAGAACTTGTGTATTCTACTATAGTATCCAATATTTTCTGGTTTCAGTAAATATGACATATACATTTTGTACAAGTTAACAAAAATGAAAATAAAATAAATGAATGTAATTTAATAAAATGAATATTATGATTGAAAATTATGGATTTATTAAATTTTAGTTTTATATAACACTTTTATGTAACACAAGCAGGCAATAGCTTGTGTTTAATTTATCACATGTATATGGGAGACAAGATAACTTAGTAATTTTGTAAGCTCAAAGTTACGAGCTTCTTGATAATTCTTAAACGTTGGAAGAAAATAAAGAAAACATACACAAATAACTTATTGGAAGCTTTTACATTTCATTTAAGAATAATATACCGAGAAATCCTAGTAATATAAGAAATAAATTATTTTCGTTATTACCCAATAGAGTTACTTTTATTTCAGCCTTGACATACTTTTACGATAAGGGATCAATGGGATAAGGGTTGATATAGTACGTTATAACCCTGGGTACTTGTATAACTACATAAATAGTATAATTATGTCTGTGTTCAACAGGACAACTTAAGGAATGGAGGAAGCAAATTCCAGTCTCAATCAATATTTCTAACACTTAATATATTTCAATTCAACCAAAACCTTATCTATTACTTTGGAACAAACAATTGAAACCAGAAACAATGGCATCAAAGACAGTGTCCCCAAAATATACAGAACAGAATTTCTCTATAATAATTCCGCCAACACTGATCTGTGGTATTGTTAATGGGCAGTACAAGCCCTATTCAGTCAGAGTAAATACATACCCCAATATATGACGTACAACTTAGAGAAACTATACATGCTCTTGAGTATACTGTTTTGTTTAACATCTATGTTATACCCAAATTATATTGTAACAGACTTACAGTAAAAGAGCATATTGTATTTATAATATATATATATATATATATATATATATATATATTATTTATTTGTGTGTGTGTGTGTGTACATATGTTGCAACATTGTGTAAAATGTATATTTCAAAGAATCAGATAGATGCGAGCTAGTCCTCCGTTAAACGTTTGTAAAGTGGTAAACGTATCTAAAACACATTTATCTACTTTGTTGGTGATATCTTGTTTTAAAGCGTAGTTTTAAAGCGTAGTTAATACGTGTTCATTTCGAAGGTACAATACTTTCTAAAAATAACAAGTAGAAAAACATTTAAAGCATTTACAATACGTTTAATTACCATACTATTTTATGATTTTTTTTATATTAATAAAAGTCAACACTATTTAATTTCTATAGTAGAATAGTTTATTATACTAAAATATTTACTTCAAAATTTTATAACTATATGTAGAATAAATCGAGAGTGCAGTGCAAACATTCCTAAAAATATTGTTTAAAGTTGACACTATAAATTTTAATGTTTATTTTATTATGTTTTCTCATCGGCATATCTATACTAATCTATATCTATAAAAGAGATAGTATGTATGTACGTTCCGGATATACACCGAAACGGTTTGACCGATTTTAAACAAATTTTCAAAGGATATTAAGATTGTTTAAATGATTTTAGATTTAGATGATTTAAAGTTTAGTGACGATAGGAGCATTTTTATTGAAGTGTCAGTTACGGTTTTTTTACTACTGATTTTGTTTTTTACATAAAACTATTTAAGGTCAGTTAAAACATCTTGACATTATCCATGTACAAGCTACAGAAACGAGTAGAATAAAAAAAAAAATCTGGTTGAATCATAATTATTATCGCGGTGGTCTAAATATTATGTTTATTCTTATATTTAATATATTTTTTAATCTGTATTTTGAGTAAATACATCTTTAAATTAAGCCTGGCGGCTGGATATGCTAGTATTACATAGAGGATAGATTTGTTTGTTTGTTGGAATTAAGTAGGCTCCGAAACTAAAAGATGGATTTAAAAAAAAATTACCATTAGAATCCTACATTATCCACGATGAACATAAGCTATATTTAATCATCATCATCATCATCAAAATCACTAATATTATAAAGAGGAAAGATTTGATTGTTTGTTGGTTTGTTTGAATTTAATAGGCTCCGAAACTACTGGACTTCTGGTCTATGTGGACCAACGTGAAACTACATTCACGGGCATCGGCCGCCCTGACAAATTACCTGAGTATAAGTGTAAAAACCTTTTGGCCCACATAACAAGGTTTTTTTATATACCGCGGGCAAAGCCGCTGGGAACAGCTAGTTAGCAATATTTCTTTTTTTTACAGCAAAAAGCTAGTATTAAATAAGAATGTATAATAATAATTAGTTCGATATTGCGTACTATACACATACTTGCTATTCCTCATATAACTAAAGAATTCGTAGACTTATAACAAAACAATTTTGTTATGCCATAACTAAGTATTGGAATTTCAATGTTATTACTATGGTACGTATATATAATAATTGTGTTTCAGTGCTTTAGGCTAAAACCACGGCTTGGTACAATTTTCTTATTTTATTTGTTACGTTATTATAGTAAGTGGAAAGCATAAGAAACATACGTTATTATTACTTCTTTTGCTTTTTTCTTATATTTATTGAATGAATTGTTATAAAATAATATTTTACTAATTGCTAGAAAAACAAAATAACATTTTTTTTTCAAATATTAATTTGTGATCATGTCATCGGGATTAGTTGTGAGTCAACCAAATAATCATAGAAATGTACCTACATATAGAAGAATATTTCACTAAACTTTTTCTGATACAACTCCCAATAACCGAGCAAGTCGACTTCATGGATGTACTCGCCAAAATGGAGAGGGTAGTAAATACCTCTTCAACCAATAACCTATTACAAACTCTTAACTAACGTATAAATTCCTGTTGCTGTTGCCTAACAATTTAATCATTATACATTTCAAAATACTATTGGAAGCAAATCAAACTGCTTAATTTCCTATAAATTTGAACCGCATTAGTGAAAGGCATTTCGTGGTTGCATTCAAACTGTAATTTATTCGACAAGGCCTGTCCAAAGCGCAGCCAGCTGGACTTTTGCCATAACTGCCCATAGCCTATCCAAATTTCAGTGATACTGTTTAAACAAAGTTTAATATGTATAAAATCTATTTAATGTTGCTACTAGCTACTTTCAAATTAACTAGAAAACTTGTAAACAGCAACATTTTTGAAAATTATCACGTGTATAATGTCAAGGACTGCTTTTAGTGTACTAAATCCATAGAGATTGTATATTAATTCTATGACTGAAACTAAATAGTAAACTGACAGATAACATTTCAATTGAAACTAGCTTATAGTTAATATGGCAGGAATTGTGTCTTCTAAGAACTTATTAAACATTTTTATAGAATTACCATAACTATACAAATATAATAATAATATCGGGACAAATTACACACATTGATCTAACCCCTATGTAAGCAAATTATTGCTTGTGTTAAGGGTGTTAGACAACGATACAAATACATAGATATACACATATAAATACTGAGAATATATTTAATACACGACCAAACCCAGAAATACAGACATCTACGCTCATCACATAAATGCCTGTCTCTGACGGGAATCGAACCCGAGCCCCATTGCGCCGCGACACGTTAGGCATCTGCGCTAACCACTCGATCAACGGGGCGGCTGGTCAACTGTTGTATAGCAGTAGGTAACTTAGGGATTTATTTCAAATATTAACCCTTTGTGTTTCTCAGCTACATGTTTATTATTTAAAAAGCACATGAATCAAATTCACATGGATACTTAAACTTATAACTTTTAGTCGTGTTCAATGCAGGATTTTTTTGTACCATATCTTTATTTACATATGCGCTTTTTGTCAAAAAGAAAACCATATTTCAGTATCGATAACGTCTTCGCTCTCCCGCAAAATGAATGAAAGTAACTTTCTGTAATAAAATTGCATTTTTTTAGTATTCTTTCAATTAAAGTACATTTTCAATATCAAAAAATATTCTATGTTACGAAAAATTGTCTCAAATATAACCTGTATTTTGTATTTCAGGATGTATGTTAATATATTATTATCAAGGTGAGATATCAAATCTTATACATAATATGTGACTTGAATCTAGCTCGTTTTTGTTTTAACAATTTATTACACATCCCATAATAGGAAGAATAAATAAGAATTCTAAATTCGACGTAAGTAATGCATGACAGTTGATTGTAAGACCGAGTCCCCCCAGGGTTTTGGTTCAGCTCATATTTATTTACTTTTACATTTACTTGATAAAAGGAAGAAAAAATGTTACTATTTAACTTGGCTTTAATCATGTGAAAAGGATAAAGTTGCTAGATATAGATATAGAACTACTCCAAAATTATTACTAAAGTAACACATTTGATATTTTTGAGTGCGAAAAAATCGTACAAACCCATCCCGTACATTTCTTAGCACATACAAACTTTTATATTTATAATATTAGGAGGAGTTTTTGTTATGAAATTTGAAATAACATATTTTATATTGAAGAATACTTTCCAAAATTTATATCTATTTGTTTAATTTAAATTGTTTTAATTTATTAGAAATACAACTATATATACGTAGAGGCTACTATGTATAGTTATACATTTTACATAACATGTAACAGTTTACATCTCAGTCATTTCTCACAAGGGACGAATCATGTAGTCTCTTGGTTTCTGTACATTAAAGTTAATAACAACCTTAGTTATATATGCAGATTCTTGAGATTACAAAATAATTTTCTTGCATACTACATATAAATTTAAATATTAAATGTAATGTAATTTTATTTACATTTAAATTCTTCTATAGTAATATTAAAATGCGTTTTTATAGCTTCAGTACCGCAATTCAGGGCTTAAAAAACTTTATGTGGCGTACATAGAGTGTTAAATAAAAAACCATTTAAACTTCAATAAAACTCTCAATTGAAAGTATCGGTAAAAACCAATAAACATTTTTTTCCATTATATCGCAGAACTGCATCTCATATTGAGATATTCAATACTCTCTGGCTGTAAATGGGATAAAGTGAGTGACGGATAAGTATAAAGTATTGAGTAGTTTTTTAGTGTATCTTTGTTAATGTCTCATTCCAAAACTGCTAATTTGTTTTAACCATACTTCGGCTACACAGTAGAATACGATTTTAAGACAACTCAGCTTCAGATAAAGTTCAAGGACCTTAAACAAATTAAATAAAAAAAACATGGGCCATGATCTCCATACATATAGGCAGCCAATCAATAATTAAATTGACTGCCTATATGTATGGAGGTAGACCATAATATGCCTTGGTGGTAGACCATAACATCGGGTCGCCGGCAAAGTTACCACCCATCGGGCAAAGTCGTGCCGCAAAGCGACATAGTCGTGTTCCGGCACGTTGCTCGATGAAGCCGTTTATGGGAAATGGGTCTGAACAGCTGCGGTACGTTGGCGAACCGGTTGACGTCGAGTTGGTGTTTGTTTTGTCGGATGTCTAGTCGAGGAGGGTAGCGGGATCCGAAGCGACAGGTTTCCGCTGGCCGCCCGCAGATAGTTGGGGGCCCAATTAGTGGGTTAGCCACCCACGAAAGGCTGCCCCGCCAGCTGCGAAAAATCCCAGGGTGGCTATGGAGCCACCCTGGGATTTTTCGTGCGTGCGTGGCGTGCTGGTTGGCGACCAGGCGAGGAGGCCCGATGGCGATCCCTGGGGGGGTTCGGGCGTCCCCGCAGTTTCCAGGCTAGCCTCCCAGCGACAAGACATCACCAATTTCGAAGTCGGGTTTGATACGTACCCCCTCGTTCAATTGCCATTTCCCATCCCTATTCACTTTTATTTATTTTTTATTATGAAAAAGGTAAAAAAAAGAAACAAGTTGACACAGCGGTTGCACTCCTCCTCATACAAAGTGCACCTCACTAATATAAGGGATTTGCACTCAAATCTTTTAGCTGTCCACCACCACCTGGAGACAGAGCAGCCGCACTTGCTCTTTTTGACGGAGACGCAGATACAATGTCCTTTGAGCGCTACATACTTGGATTATCCCGGTTACTCGTTGCAGCACAACTTTCGCTCACGGGCCGGAGTCAATATGTACGCGCGGAACGACCTCTGTATTCAGCGTCTCCGTCACCTTGAAGACCCCACTTTTTCTTCCCTATGGGTTTTAGTGGACACAGGAAACGAAAAAATCCTGTATTCCTGTGTCTACCGTTCGCACAGCGGTGACCAGGAGACAACTCGTTTATTTGAGTATCTCAGTGAGGCTGCAGATATGGCTCTGTATCAGTACCCTTCGGCGCAGCTCGTCTTTCTGGGGGACTTTAATGCCTGTCATCAGGACTGGCTGTTCCCGTACCAGAAGACCGACCATGCTGGAAGAGAAGCGCGGAAATTTGCGTTGTCCTTGGACCTCTTTCAGCTGGTGAAGCAAGCGACAAGGGTACCATATGTGGTAGGCCATACAGCCAATTGCCTGGACCTTCTGCTGACAACTGGTGGTAGACCATAACATCCGGTCGCCGGCAAAGTTACCACCCATCGGGCAGAGTCGTGCCGCAAAACGACCTAGTCGTGTTCCGGCACGTTGCTCGATGAAGCCGTTTATGGGAAATGGGTCTGAACAGTTGCGGTGCGTTGGCGAACCGGTCTGACGTCGGGTTGGTGTTTGTTTTGTCGGGTGTCTAGTCGAGGAGGGTAGCGGGATCCGAAGCGACGGCTTTCCGCTGGCCGCCCGCAGATAGTTGGGGGCCCAATTAGTGGGTTAGCCACCCACGAAAGGCTGCCCCGCCAGCTGTGAAAAATCCCAGGGTGGCTCCATCGTGCTGGTTGGCGACCAGACGAGGAGGCCCGATGGCGATCCCTGGGGGGGTTCGGGCGTCCCCGCAGTCTCCAGACTAGCCTCCCAGTGGCAAGACATCACCAATTTCGACGTCGGGTTCGATACGTACCGTCTCGTTCAACTGCCATTTCCCATCCCTATTCACTTTTATATTTATTTATTTTTTTTATGAAAAAGTTAAGAAAAAAGAACAAGTTTACACAGCGGTTGCACTCCTCCTCATATAAAGTGCACCTTACTAATATCAGGGGTTTGCACTCAAATCTTTTAGCTGTCCACCACCACCTGGAGACAGAGCAGCCGCACTTGCTCTTTTTGACGGAGACGCAGATACAATGTCCTTTGAGCGCTGCATACTTGGATTATCCCGGTTACTCGTTAGAGCACAACTTTCGCTCACGGGCCGGAGTCAGTGTGTACGCGCGGAACGACCTCTGTGTTCAGCGTCTCCGTCACCTTGAAGACCCCACTTTTTCTTCCCTATGGGTTTTAGTGGACACAGGAAACGAAAAAATCCTGTATTCCTGTGTCTACCGTTCGCACAGCGGTGACCAGGAGACAACTCGTTTATTTGAGTATCTTAGTGAGGCTGCAGATATGGCTCTGTATCAGTACCCTTCGGCGCAGCTCGTCTTTCTGGGGGACTTTAATGCCTGTCATCAGGACTGGCTGTTCCCGTACCAGAAGACCGACCATGCTGGAAGAGAAGCGCGGAACTTTGCGTTGTCCTTGGACCTCTTTCAGCTGGTGAGGCAAGCGACAAGGGTACCAGATGTGGTAGGCCATACAGCCAATTGCCTGGACCTTCTGCTGACAACTGATCCGGACAGGTATCGTGTAGAGGTCACGTCCCCCTTGGGAACCTCCGATCACTGTCTGGTGAAATCTGTATTTACATATTCCCCACCAGCTTTCGAACCACATGGTGTTAGGCGAGTATGGAAATACAAGTCAGCAGATTGGGATGAGATGCGGCACTTTTTTGCGTCTTATCCTTGGCGGCAGGTCTGCTTCTCTTCTTTGGATCCGTCGAGTTGCGCGGATGCTATAACCGATGTGGTGCATCAGGCAATGGAGTATTTTATTCCTTTTGCTGACGTACCCATCGGTGGCAAAGCTCGCCCATGGTTTAATGCCGAATGTCGTCATGCACATGACCGTAAACATTCGGCATACCTCATTTGGGCTGATGCTCGAAGCCGCAAAACTCCGGATGTAAGTACAAAGAAGAGAGCCTTTAACCAAGCTGCCAAGTCCTATAAAAAGGCATTGCGGAAGGCTCGTCTTGATCGGATCGTTAAGAATGGCGAAAAGCTCTCTGTCAGACCAACTGGCAGTCGAGCTTTCTGGTCTCTTGCCAAAGCGATCGAGTCGAACTTCTGCCAACCCTCACTGCCTGCTCTGCTGAAGCCTGATGGATCCCTGGCCCACACAGGAACAGAGAAAGCGAATGTATTTGCTTCTCTGTTTGCTGAGAATTCGCATCTAGACACTGGCAATGCTTCTCCAGAACATCTTCCTCACTGCGGTATTTCGATGCCTGAAATCCGCATCACAAACAAAGAGGTATGGAGAACATTGTGTCGTTTAGATGTGAATAAAGCCAGTGGTCCTGATGGTATACCAGCCATTCTGCTCAAGACATGCGCAGGTGAGTTGTCTCCTGTATTGACACGTCTGTATCGCCTCTCTTTCAAGACTGGAAAAGTACCGGAATCCTGGAAGCTTGCCAACGTGCAACCCGTGCCCAAAAAAGGCAGCCGTGCCGATCCTGCCAATTATAGGCCCATTTCAATCACCTCCATACTCTGCAAGATTATGGAGCGTGTATTGAACTCGCGGCTTCTAGCTTACGTAGAAGGTAACGATCTCCTCAGTGACCGACAGTACGGATTTCGCCGAAATAGGTCCACTGGGGACCTTCTAGCGTACGCAACACACATTTTAGGCGAAGCCATCGAGAGGAACGGAGAAGCGGTCGCCGTCTCTCTGGACGTCTCGAAGGCTTTTGACAGGGTCTGGCATGTGAGCCTTTTAAGCAAGCTTTCAGCGTACGGTATATCTCCTGGTCTGATTGGCTGGATAACGGATTTTTTGAGCCAGAGATCTCTGCGTGTTGTTGTCGACGGGTGTTCTTCGGAACCCTTGACAATAAATGCCGGAGTACCTCAGGGGTCCGTTCTTTCTGCAACTCTTTTTCTGCTGCACATTAACGATCTGTTGAAGCCCGGTATCTATGGGTATGCAGACGACAGCACAGTTGTAGAAAGATATCTGCCAAGTTCTCGGGCTAGTAGAGATGAAGTACAGTCTGAAAGAGAAGCCATGGTGCAACGTTTGAATGACAAACTTCAGGCAGTCTCCGCATGGGGCAATGCCAATCTTGTCAAATTCAACGCCACCAAAACGCAGACGTGTTTGTTCACCGCCAAAAGGAGCCCCTTCACCTTGGCTCCTACTTTCCAGAATGTATCCTTGGAATACAGTGACTGGCTTCAGTTGTTAGGCTTAGAGATCTCCTCGAACCTCAACTTTGGTCGGTACATTGAGTCCAGAGCAAGAGCAGCTGCGGGAAAGCTTGCTGTACTTGCGAAGGTGCGACAGTACTTTACACCGGGACAGCTTCTTGTATTATACAAAGCACAGATCCGGTCGTGTGTAGAGTACTGTGGCCATATATTTGCTGGTGCCGCAAAGACTCATCTTGCGGTTCTGGACTCAATTGAGAGGCGAGCAAAGAGGCTTATTGGCGACCCTAAATTGGTTGACGCCAAACTCCACAGCCTTGAACACAGGCGTAGAATTGCTAGCCTCTCAGTATTCTATAGGATACATTTTGGTGAGTGTGCGCAGGAATTGCACGACCTAATTCCCCCATCCCCGTTCCTTTGCCGGACGTCCCGACGCACGGCGGGTATCCATCCCTACGTTGTGGACACTCCACCTGTCCGAACGAAGCGCTATGCTTCATCTTTTTTAGTGCGTACAGCGAAGGACTGGAACAATCTGCCTGCGTCGGTATTTCCGGCAAAATATAATGTGGGTGTCTTCAAGAGGAGAGTGAATAGGCTGCTAGGTTAATCCGCTTTACCACCTAAGACTACATTTCACTTTCCATCAGGTGTAATGTAGTCAAGCATTAACCTAGTTTTGTATAAAAAAAAAAAAAAAAAACTGATCCGGACAGGTATCGTTTAGAGGTTACCTCCCCCTTGGGAACCTCCAATCACTGTCTGGTGAAATCTGTGTTTACATATTCCCCACCAGCTTTCGAACCTCATGGTGTTAGGTGAGTATGGAAATACAAGTCAGCAGATTGGGATGAGATGCGACACTTTTTTGCGTCTTATCCTTGGCGGCAGGTCTGCTTCTCTTCTTTGGATCCGTCGAGTTGCGCGGATGCTATAACTGATGTGGTGCATCAGGCAATGGAGTATTTTATTCCTTTTGCTGACGTACCCATCGGTGGCAAAGCTCGCCCATGGTTTAATGCCGAATGTGGTCATGCTCAAGACCGAAAACATTCGGCATATCTCATTTGGGCTGATGCTCGAACCCGCAAAACTCCGGATGTAAGTTTGAAGAAGAGAGCCTTTAACTAAGCTGTGTAGGACTTGGCAGCTTGGTTAAAGGCATTGCGGAAGGCTCGTCTCGATCGAATCGCTAAGAATGGCGAAAAGCTCTCTGTCAGACCAACTGGCAGTCGAGCTTTCTGGTCTCTTGCGAAAGCGATCGAGTCGAATTTCTGCCAACCCTCACTGCCTGCTCTGCTGAATCCGGATGGATCCCTGGCCCACACAGCAACAGAGAAAGCGAATGTACTTGCTTCTCTGTTTGCTGATAATTCGCATCTAGACACTGGTAATGCTTCTCCAGCACATCTTCCTCACTGCGGTATTTCGATGCCTGAAATCCGCATCACTAACAAAGAGGTATGGAGAACATTGTGTCGTTTAGATGTGAATAAAGCCAGTGGTCCTGATGGTATACCAGCCATTCTACTCAAGACATGCGCAGCTGAGTTGTCTCCTGTACTGACACGTCTGTATCGCCTCTCTTTCATGACTGGAATAGTGCCGAAATCCTGGAAGCTTGCTAATGTGCAACCCGTGCCCAAAAAAGGCAGCCGTGCCGACCCTGTCAATTACAGACCGATTTCAATCACCTCCATACTCTGCAAGATTATGGAGCGTGTATTGAACTCGCGCCTACTAGCATACCTAGAAGGTAACGATCTCCTCAGTGACCGACAGTACGGGTTTCGCCGTAATAGGTCTACTGGGGACCTCCTAGTGTATGCTACTCACATTTTAGGCGAGGCCATCGAGAAGAACGGAGAAGCGGTCGCCGTCTCTCTGGACGTCTCGAGGGCATTTGACAGGGTCTGGCATGCGAGCCTTATATGCAAGCTTTCAGCGTACGGTATATCTCCTGGTCTGATCGGCTGGGTAACGGACTTTCTGAGCCACAGATCTCTCCGAGTAGTTGTCGACGGGTGTTCCTCGGAACCCTTGACAATAAATGCCGGAGTGCCTCAGGGGTCCGTTCTTTCTGCAACTCTGTTTCTGCTGCACATTAATGATCTGTTGAAGCCCGGTATCTATGGGTATGCAGATGACAGCACAGTTGTAGAAAGATATCTGCCGAGTACTCGGGCAAGTCGAGATCAAGTACAGTCTGAAAGAGAAGCCATGGTGCAACGTTTGAATGACAAACTTCAGGCAGTCTCCGCATGGAGCAATGCCAATCTTGTCAAGTTCAACGCCACCAAAACGCAGACGTGTCTATTCACCGCCAAAAGGAGCCCTTTCACCTTGGCTCCTACTTTCCAGAATGTATCCTTGGAATACAGTGACCGGCTTCAGTTGTTAGGCTTAGAGATTTCCTCGAACCTCAACTTTGGTCGGTTCATTGAGTCCAAAGCAAGAGCAGCAGCAGCAAAGCTTGCCGTTCTTGCGAAGGTTCGGCAGTACTTTACACCGGGACAGCTTCTTGTTTTATATAAAGCACAGGTCCGGTCGTGTGTAGAGTACTGTGGACACATATTTGCTGGTGCCGCAAAGTCTCATCTTGCAGTTCTGGACTCAATTGAGAGGCGAGCAAAGAGGCTTATAGGCGATCCCGAATTGGTCGAAGCCGACCTCCAAAGCCTTGAACACAGGCGTAAAATTGCTAGCCTCTCAGTATTCTATAGGATACATTTTGGTGAGTGTGCGCAGGAATTACACGAGTTAATTCCCCCGTCCCCCTTCGATCACCGGACGTCCCGACGCACGGCAGGTATCCATCCTTATGTTGTGGACATTCCACCTGTCCGAACGAAGCGCTTTGCTTCCTCATTTTTAGTGCGTACAGCGAAGGACTGGAACAATTTGCCTGCGTCGGTATTTCCGGCCAAATATAATGTGGGTGTCTTCAAGAGAAGAGTGAATAGGTTGCTAGGGCAATGCGACTTACCATCTAAGACTACATTCCACTTACCATCAGGTGGAATGTAGTCAAGCATTGCCCTAGATCATATAAAAAAAAAGAAATTTTCTATGTTGTTAAAACATACGTTTTTATATTCAAGTAAAAATATGTTAATGTGCTCGTATGCAAACGAAACTTTTTTTTCTCAAATTTAATAATAACATTAGATATAAAAATTAACAGAATGTTTAGTTATATATTAATTTTTAAAATAAGCAATGAAAATAAAATAAATATTTAAGGGGGCGTTCTTTGTATACAGTGTTATTTTTAATTAATTGGCCACCTCTTGCAGGCATCCTCTTAAAAAATATAGAGTAATAAGTATAAGATGGAGCAAAATTTTTATTGTTTTGTTTTTTTTTGTGTTGTTTATCAAGTTTTGTAAAAAGTCGTAGAACAAATGTTTGATGAAATGGATTAATGTAGAGAGGCTGCCTGCAAGAGGTGGCCAATTAATTACATATAACCCTGTATATTGGTACGAAACCCTACATGCGCGAGTCCGGAATCCTTGCCGGTTTTTTATTTTTGACCAGGACATCGAAACAGCTACTATTATTAATAGAAAATAATTCAAACCATGTCATATATAATATTAGTAATAATTATCCTAAATAAAATACTAAAAAGAAATATTGGATAAACAATCAGTGCTAAAAACAATTATAGAGTAAAATTTTCAGAAATATTTTGCGGTTAAGTTTAATTATCTTTTTATTAAGTTCAATACCACTCATAAACACTTTTCAGAGAAATGGGATTACCGAATGGATTTTAAGCTATCTCGTATTTAATTGGCTTGACTATAAATCACATTTATCTGGGTTAAAAAAAGCTTTGAGTTTATATGTCATTATAAATAAATTTCTATTTTTAATTAATAGACTAAATAAACACTACAATATATACTACAATAAAGGAGAAATCATGAGTCTTTTAAAATCAAATAAGTTGCTAACAAATTATTTATAATTATATTTTTTTATATATGTTACAATAAATTAAAAATAAATATAAATAAAAGTTAATTAATAGAATAACAATTTTATTTTGATTTTCAGATCAGATGTAGCATTACTAAAGTGTTTCCGAAAAGAATATTATTTTGATTGACTCATAAGTCATAACTCGCTACGGGTAATTACGTAACATGCAAATATTGCTGTTTCATAGAAGATGGGCACAGATCCAAGCGCTGATGTTACGTTAAGTACATTTCTTCTAAATGTAACAAATCTGAAAAAGTTATTTGGACGTAATATACTTACTCCGTTAAGTAAATAAGTCTCAGGAAGAGGTTATACTAGGAATTGTTTTACGCCCCAGACTAATGTATTAGTTTGTCTAGCTAGCAATCTTATAGAACAATTTCAGTGTATTTATGTAGGCTCATTTAGCTAACCAGATTTTGCGATTTTACGAAGGAGGAGATTAAGTCCTCGTAACCAGCAAGGAAAAGTAATGAAAATTATCAATAATTGTATCACGTTAATAGCGTACGTGCTTGAGTGCTCTATAGCACACAGGGGTGGTCTAAAGGGTGCAAGGGGGTGAAAAAATAGCAATTCTTCTGTAAAAAGAAGTCAAAACCTGATATACTTTTACTTTTAGATTTAAGTCTGTAAAGCTGCGGTTGGCAATTACGAAAATGTATTAGATAATTTATGTTTTTACTGATTTAGTTTTTTTTATTCATTAGTAATTTTGTACATCGATCATGCGTCTATTAAAAAAAAAGGTTTAAATAGTATTCTTTTAAAAACTATAAACGATTTGACTTCTGACTGGTTGAAAAATCCTCGTCGTCGAAATTAGCTAAACGAATTTTAAAAAAGTTTTTGTGGGTGTATTTGTAATTCTGTGCTAAATATGTGTTTTAACTTTGTGTTCAAATAAAATAATTAGACTCTCAATGTTTAGCACAGTTTATACACAAATAACATTGTTTGTTCGAAATTGTTAGATATTGATTCATTCACACAAATTATTAAATTTGCAATATTTAAAGTATAATAAAATTGAATAAAATGCTGTCTAAAAAAAGGTTTTCAAATTAATAATAAATACTAATAATGAGACTTATTTAACAATTTGATCACCCATGTTTTATTAATTAATATATACAATAATTTTATTTATATAGACAAATATTTAAGTGGCCCCTACTAAGCTTTGTTTCTAACAAAGATGATAAACTATTAGATGATTTGGGGCAGAACAATTTCCAATATCACGGTTACTAACTTCGCTATCGAAACCATCATTTAGATGCAAATCCTACAGAGAACGTGATTGTAATATTATTATCGTACTTTAGAAACTATTAATTTAGTAACGTTGAACCTACAATCATATAAACCTGAGCCCTATCAATACTAAAAATGTACTGATAGAAGTGACAATCAGAATATTTGTACACTAAAGATAGATAGAAAGAAAACAAAGTAGGAGCCTTAGAAAAAAATTTAGGTAACGAATATGTAGAAATATTTTATTATATTTGTATGTATAATATATATCACTTGAAGTCAGTTTTTATTGTAAAGCTTGAAATTTTGAGATTATAAATAAATATTACATCTAACAACATTAAATAATAATAAGTAGAGGAATTAGTTAACTATTTTTAAACACAATTTTAATTATTTCCGTTATTAAAAGCCATCTCTGTTAAACCACACTTTTGTTTAGTTTAATAAACAAAAAACAAAATGTACCTACTTTTCAATACGTTTATTATATCCAGCTATTATTGTCATAGTAAGTATTCAAAAAAGTTTCAACAATTTAATAAATAATTAAGCTTTTAACAGTATTGTAACTTGCGGCACTGTCTGTTATTATGTTTTATCGTTATGGTATTAGTTAAATAAATTCCTGGAAAAGATAGAAAGTAAACCATGATACACTTTTTCTTATAATAATATTACTGCATATAACAATTTGTCTTGTAAAAAAAAGAAGAATTTGCCCTTTATAATCCCTTTGATTACATCCGTCCACCGGAATACCTCGGAAAAGCCGCAGATTTAAGCTTGGCAATTTGGAATTCTCCCGAAAACTTTTATTCAAATAAATATAAGTTTACATTTTTATACTAAATGCTTTCCGGACTTAAAAACCATAAAGTAAATTTGAACTGAATATTCTAAATTACTTACTGATATTGTGCATATCTATCAATTGATCTAATGTGCTTTGCTTTTCTCTATAACCACCGTGTATCGAGCAACTAAATGAGTGTGTTGTGCTGCATATGCCTGAATTGATGGTTCCCAAAGCATGACAAAACAGTGTTTAAGCTTTCCCATTAAACCTAATTGCAATTAATATTATTAAACAATCTAAAACACCTTAATAAAAAAGCAGTCGATATGAAAGTCATTCGTCAAAATTATCGAAAACATCTAATAATGAAGTTGTTTGATTAAGTATAACCTATTGATATACTCAAACGATTGGTGTTGTGAAAAGCTCGTAAGGGTGGTATTTCGTGTAAGGGACGTGGTTTTTAACGAGGCTACAGGGACGTCACATTCGCCAGCTAACAAATCAATTTTTTGTGAACAGTCCACAAAAAAGGCTAATTTTCGACTGTACAACCTGACATTTCGATTTTTTTTTTGTTTTACCAAAGAGATAACGGGAAGAATAATGTAAGTCATTAATTGCTTTAATTTAGTTATATTACAAATACTGAAAACTGATTTTTGAGTCTACAATTATATAGTTGGTTATATATTTAAGTAAACAGATGTAGCAAGGAATGAGAGATTGTACAGTTGAAGGCCATGGTGGTGCAAAATGTCATTACAATCCCACCGTTCTAACGTAGTTGACCGTGTCTCCTGTGGCTTCAGTGAACGCGCGTCTTAGTCGGGCACGGCGGGTCTGCGACAGGGTTTGCGGACAGAGAAGCAGCCCCTGTAGGTTAGAACAGAAATCAAATCAAACATCAATATTTGATTTGATTTTGAAACCTTTAACACCCTTACTCAGCATTTATGTACATCCGTAATATTATAACCTGTAACTTAAATCGACTTACAATTTTTTTTTATTATTTTAGGTGAAAAAATAAAATGAGCAAGAACAAGTTAATTGGCCGTCACCGGAAATAGAAAGTATTAATATATACTGATAATAAATTAAGGATTTCTTTATACTAGTCGTTTTATGATAAATATGTTAAATATCAATTTGTAATTTTTTTGTAAGAAAAAACGTGATGTTACTGATCTTTAACGTTTAAGTTTTGATATTATCTAATACTCGAATAAATAAAAATAATTAAATTACAAAGTTGAAATAAATAACTTTGCTTCAAAAACACTTGTAGGCACAAGTTTTTGTTTAAAAGAGAAATATCATTTCTAATAATGATAATTGACTGGTTTTATCCTTTTTTTCGTAATTGATCTAATAAATTCTAAGACCGGATTATTATTAAACAAAGAAATCCTTAATAAGCGATATGGGACCAATTACTTGAGTTTTGTTTAATAAAGCCGCTTAAGCAATTATACAGCTGCTTTCTTCCGGCAATTCACTTAGTGATCTAATTAGATAGCTTCATTGCAGAGTGCTGGTTTGCGTGTTCAGCGGTAACATCTTTTTATACAGCGCTTGTTGAAACCTTTTATTTGTATTTATAATACAGTTTTTATCGGTCCTAAAATGTAAACCTAATTTTGTTTAACAATCTCTGTAGGAAAATACCGAGTAATTATTATTACTCTTAAATAAGGATATTATTAAGGTAACTTAAAATAATGTTAACGTTAAGTGAAGTTATTTTAAATACACAAGTATATAAGCTATTATATATTTAAGAATTTTATATTTTAATAATACTTATTTAAATTAATTGAAATTTGTGATAATTCAACTTATAAAATCTTAAGTGAAAGCAGCGCCACCTACTGGTAAATCTGCTTACCTGCTTGAAGGGCCGCATTCCCCCGTTAATTCGCAAAGAATCCGCTGCTATTCCAGCGATTCCATCGCCAGGTTCTCTTAATTGTCGCAGTGAGGCGCTAGGGTGATGGTGAGAATGGTGAACACAGTGAGTCGCGCATGCGCTAGACTCCGGCTGTGAACTCTGTCGGATGATTCTCGTACTTGTTGCAGGCAATAATAAGGCTGGTGGTTGAATAACAGGGCATGTGCTAACAGCGTGTAGCGGGCTACAGCCACAAGGGTAGTGAACCGCCGAGCGAACACTCTCCCTTGACACAGATCGCGCTAGTTGTAAGGCAGACATTGGTGCCGTTGATTGCCTTCTTTCACAGGCACGACATCTACTATACGAGTGTGGAACCAATTGACATGCAGGCACCGACCCTCTATGAGAGCAAGTTGTGAATGGTACAAGAGTTTGTGGGCGATCGGCGAGTTCTCGACATTGTAATTCTATATCCGGTACACTTCTTGTGGTTCCTTCTTCTATCCTTATTGAGGCTGCACTTTCTTCGCTACCCGGACCGCCTGACAATTGGGGCCTTAAATGAGTAGTGCAATCTTGTCTTTGTAATACTGGTTTTACTGTTCTATTTTCTGTTGGAACTATAACTGTAACTGACGGTCCTGAGACTAAAAGGCTTGCTGTTTCGTCACTACTTCCATATCCGGAATTAGTTATGGCTTCAGTGCTGTCAGTTGTTGGCACGGACATTTTGTTTTATAGGCTGGAACAAAGAAAACAACACGTGAAACTAATGCACAAACATGGTTAATTTATTTAAATATAAATTAATTGTTTTTTGTTTAATTACTAAGTTTAAGAAAGTAAAGCAGTAAAGCTATCAGATAAGATAGAAATAAATATTTTAATTTTGGTCTTTAAAAAGGTGTACTTATAAAGTATTGTACACTAAATTAATGTTAAAAATATGAGTGGTAGTAGCAAATCCTAACTCACTCATTAAAGCTCAAACCCTTAAATCTAGAAAGCTGCATTTTTACGGATGACATTATTTCGAATGCGATTTAATCTCCGAATAACCCGAAAACTTTATTTAATAAAAAATAACTGCAAACAAAAATATCTATATTGTTTAGATTTTAAAAGTAACAAAATTCATAAATAAAAAATCAAAATACATTATTAGAAGATACTTTTATAAGCGTAATATTTTCTACTATATACGAAATAAAACCATTTGAGAGACCGAGTCACACGTACTGCAGCACTGCACTTCTGCTCTAATACACTTTGGTGATTGCCTCTAAAAGATACGTAACGACTATTACTTTTGAAAGCTTTTTATTTTATTTTCGACATAGTCCATGTGGAAGTGAAGAATTTGGTTTTTATATTTCTCCTATAAACATAAACGAAACGTAACGTATATATTGAAACAATAAAAACTAGTTTTATGACATAAATTAACTATTTGAATTACGGTTTTAAACATTTCAAAATGTACAAAAATATATTACTTTGGAAAACCCATTGTTAATGTCATTGTTAAACATATCTGCTGTACAGATAAAGACAAGTAATCAAACCACTGTGCAAACATGATTACTACATACACCCACAGTAATATCAGTGCGTGTTAAATGAATTAGCGCTGATGTAAAATATATATTTAATAAATATTACAATCTAAAAGAAATACTAACGAATATGCACACAACTGATATGGAAAATACAATCTACTTTATGGTAATATATTAAGATAATGCATCAAAATGATTATATCTTATACTCGTTTTTCTTATTTAATAGGAAGCATCATTAAAACCGATATGGAAAAATAACACAATTGCTTCACTTTCAAGGTCACTATTAAATATTTATCGAAAGATACAAACAATTCGTGCAGAAAATTCAATTACGTGCGAATTTAATATTATGTCTTTTATAACATAAATCATAAACACTATCATTTCATATATAACACAAGAATAAAAATGTTGGATTGTGTTAAAATGTATCTAGAGGTTCATGTATAAACTTCCGTGTCAGCCGCTCCTAAAAACAATAGAAACTACTCAGCCTTTAAGGTGTATTTTTTTCATGTATAATTAAAAAGTTTTTTACTTACAAGAACGACCGGATGTTACCAAAATTAAGTACAACTTCCTAACATTTTTGGTTAAATCGGAATTAAGTCATAGGTTTAGCTATGTTTACAAATTTTCCTAAACATACATCCTTATCCAAGTATATTTACTCTCATCATATAACGTCTTAAGTTTATTCAATTTGCGTCTCACTTACTCTTGCAATTTATATGGTAATGTGTGGTACAAGTTTAGATAACTTTACAAACTGTTTTGAATTTTTCGCACAAACTCCAACGAGGGTATCGTATACGTTTTCAATATTATTTGGAACTAGGGGTCGCTCGCGACTTCGTCCGCGTGGTTTTTAGTGTTGCCGCCGAGTTCCATACAAAATTGATATTTAAAACCCTTAAGGGTGGAATTTAAAAATCTTTTCTTAGTTCACCACTACGTAGAAAAACAAATGTATCCTCCAATTTTACTATCTCTACGACCTGCGATTTAGACTGTATGCTATAACTAAGTCAGTCAGAACCTATTAGATTATATTAAATTTGCAGCATTTTTCATTGATGCTTAACTGCTATTAGTCACAGCGAGATGATATATACCCTATAGCCTTCCTCAATAAACGGAATATTCAAAACAAAAAGAATTTTTCAATTCGGACCAGTAGTCCCAGAGATTAGTGCGTTCAAACAAACAAACTCTTCAGCTTTATAATATTAGTATAGATTAAGTAAGTAATGAATAAAACTTTACATTTTAATAACATGTTAATGTTAAATACTTACTAATTAAAAATATTATGAATATATAAAACTATATATTACACTAGTAATGTTATTCATGAAAACAAATTAAAACTAATTTATAATTTCATTTATTATGGTATGCGATGGAAAAAGGAAATGATTTTAGTAGCAAAACTCACAAACGAATGTAATTAAGTAATTGCCTCAGTGCAACAAGCAAAAGTAGAAGATCAAAATATTGTTATTTGCATAGCAAAGATGGCAAGACGAATTTAAATACTTATACATTAACCTCATACTGCCCCATGATGGGTTTCGTGTAACTGTCCGAACACGCCATCTGAGAAAAGAAAAACAATTAAAATATTTAAGCTGGAACTAAAATATCATTAGTCCTTTCATTAACAGACATCTCATATAACTGTCTAAATCGTATCACCATTGTCTAAAACATACTAAACTATAATGAAACATTGTTTGAACTTAGTCTTTTCATGAAAATCTGCATTTGACTGTGACAAAGTTATCGTGTTTAACAGATTTAATCTGAGGACTTTAGAGATAAAACCTTTTAAGCCTTTCATCGGTCACATACTATCTTTTCATTTTATATCTTCTTGTTCTAATTTGTTATTATGATTTACAAAGATTTAAGTTCGTTTAAATAAAAAAATACATGTAAATACGTAGTAAGTATCTAAACAGTAGAAATTTAATTTCAGAACTCAGAACGGAGGCATTTTTATCTAACAACACATAAGTTGGAATATGTTATAATATTATCGTATTTTATTTTATGTATTCATATAGTTCAGAATTATGGTTCATTAATATTTTCCTGTCCAAAATTAGCACACATAGTATTTGTATTTGAATTTTGGGGTGAGTCATCACCAGATCACGCTTATATCTACCGTTCACAACGTTCAGCCAATCGCTACGACATATTTATAACATATTTACTATTTCCGACGATCATTTGAATGGTACTGCATATAATCAATATGAAAATTATGATGACACGTAAAGTAAAATTACCCCATGTACTCTAATTAAACCTAGCTGTACCTTAAAACGGCTCATTAGTTTTAGCATACTGAACAATTATTAGTTTCAAAAAAAATTATTATAGGTTATGAAATATTTCAAGTATTGTTGGGGCACAAAACAAAATATTTTGAAAGTATCAAGCTACGCCTTTGAGCTATCGATGTCGACATGTGTCGTAAAACTTAATTAGTCCTCCTCCTGTTAATATATTTTTCATAGTATCAAAATTGTAGTAAACATTTCATTTTTAAATATAGAATGACACGACGCCGTCAACTCATCTCGTCTGGATTAAAACTTTCATCGAGTAGATATTTGTAATTTTCAAAGCACATAATGAGAGTTAGAGTTTTGTGTATGTAGATGCAATTAATATAAATACAATTAATTATGTAATACCAATATAAATTTAGTTTAAAGGGCGATAAAGATTATTAAAACACTAATAGTAAAATTGTTACATCTGCGATGACTTACGCCTAATGGCTATTTTTCGTGACGCCACTGTTTAGCCGCGGAAACGCAAAACATTTATATTTACAAATCATCAACAATATAAAACATTGGCGAGTGAAATTCATAAATAATATATTACACATATTTATTTAATGTATGCCATAATTTTGAGATTTTATCGTAGGTATAACGTTTATATTTAATAACACTTCTAATTCATAACAAGTCTAATTATAAAACGACATCTATAAACCATTAATTATCGTACAATATTTCAATATTTTTAATTCAATTATCATAATACTAATATAATAATTTAAAATCGTTAAGTAGGGCAGTGAATATAATGCAAATATGATTGAGGGTATATTTGACCACTTTGACATGGATTGCCTGTCAAGGACACTGGGTACGATCCGATGGATATTTATTCATGCAGATTTTTGCGATGTACGTCGGATGTCGAAATAACCCTTTTCATGTTATTATTACTTCAGTTCCGTGGGTGAATTATTCCCAATGGGTTTCGCCATTTGGGTTAGTTCCTAATACAATAGTAGCTTAGGATTTTTCTTGACCCTTTAGATTCTGCAGCGCATGAAATTTGTTTTGTAGTTTTTAGCTGAATTTGCAGTTATCTTTTAAGTTTATAATTTTTTTTTGGAAACATCAAAGGAAATTTTATACTTAAAATTTTCAAACGAAACTATTTTGTAGTAAAGTGCTTTAGATACTGTCATTTTTTAAATATTATTAAACACTAATATTTGCTCGTAAACACATACATGGAATGCATAAATAACATGTATAGGTAGATTCATATAGTCTATTCTTGCTTTTATTTCTATTCTATAATATGTTGTCTCTTACATAATTAGACATATTAATAAAATCTAATTGTAATTCAAAATAAAATCTATGATTATGAAACAAGTTTTTTCTTTAGTTCATCTAACAACGGTGTAAAGTCTTTAAAGCGTTCCAGTAGACTCCCTCTGATTAACAATGAGAGATCCTAAAATACTATATCTTATAGTTATGAGAAAACACTTATAATATTGAAATTAAGCAGCCACAAACGATAACATACTAGACTTAGTAGTATTCAAATACTCCTTCATTACTAAAAGTAATTTTATAGAAGTGAACTAATACAATAAAAGTTGCGTCGCCTGTTTATTCACTATTCAATTCTCTTAAATAAATTCCATTTAAAAGTTTTTCCATTTGAGCAAAAAGAAGACAAAATAAAATTTGCGATCTGTTTTGTTTTTATTGACAGTTTGACAAACACGAAATACTTTAAATCACATTTACTTTTCAGTATGTTCTTAAGTAATTGATTTTGTTATACTATCTTATTATATTTACCTATAATAATAATTGAATATTATAGTGAATCCTACTGTTATTCCTACAGGACTGTCCTTATACAGGGTTATTTGTAATTAGTCGACCACCTCTTGCAGGCAGCTTCTTTACATCAATCCCAACAACATTTGTTCTACGACTTTATAAAGTTAATAGTTTTTAAATTTTCCCATTCAAAATTTATTTGTTATCTCTGAACTGGCATTAACTCTGAGCGTCGGTATGACGCCCGAGCGTTGACCTTTTAAGTACTTTTCAAAATACAGAGTAATAATTAAAAGAGGGAGCAAAAATTTTTTTGTTTTGTTTTTTTTTGTGTTGTTTATCAAGATTTGTCAAAAGTTGTAGAACAAATGTTGCTGGGATTGATGTAGAGAGGCTGCCTGCAAGAGGTGGTCAACTAATTAAAAACAACCCAGTATATTAAGTCACTGTAAAATTCATTATGTCATCAAATATGTTTGATTGGAAATTGTGTCGAGGACAACCACGCGATGTGACTATTAAAATAATGGCATATTTACAATTTATAATATTCTGCAATTGAATTTCGAATTTAAATTGTATTTCGAATTTGTACTCAGTGTATTATTCTGTTTTTCTTTTAAAACTGCAACTGTGGTAACAGTCACAAAATTATTTTTTAAGAAATAATCTTATTAGCAATCATATGTCCACAACATCCATTAATATATTTAAAGTCTTTTGGCCATAATCAGCGCTATTATGATCGGTAATATTTTCCATATTGAGGGTAGACGTGGATTATCGGGTTGGAGACTGTTTCAATAAAATATAAGCGACAATATAATAATCACTTTTAATCTTCCACGAATCACTTAAAACAATTATAATAGAAACAAAATTGAATGAGATGTAGTTGGATTTAATTAACGTCCACCGAGCACGTGGTTGCGTGCGCTCTTCACAACGTTCGTAAGTCAACTGTCTAGTTTTCAATATGGCCGCCTCCCCAGTGCTCGGTGTTCGTTATGACATGACATGACATTGACATTTGACGTTTGAAGTACGGGTGCGCCGACACGGCCAATCCTGACAATCGCACGACCTCGTGCGCGTGCAGGACATCAACGGAGTTCGGCGCTACTCTTCCCGACCTATCAATTAAGTAGAGATCACATTAATATAGCGTTCGGCTATTCCTGACTATAATTCAATTTGTGGTTGGTTGATGACCCTTTCAAAGCTTTTTCTTTTTAGCATGGCCCGGGCGTCCGAGGCCCCTTCAACCAGCTATTACCCTTGGTCCGGGCGTCCGAGGCCCCTTCAACCAGCTATTACCCTTGGTCCGGGCGTACGAGGCCCTTTCGACCATTCATCCGTGCGGTCCGGGCGTGCTAGGCCCCTTCAACCGATTAATAAGCGCAGCCCGGGCGTACGAGGCCCTTTCAGCCTTTCACCTAAGCGTGGTTCGGGCGTACGAGGCCCTTTCAACCAGCTTTACACCGTAGTAATAGAATTTTAGTCAGAAACAGCTGACACTTAATGAGAGATTGTCTTTTTCAATGTATTTGAGCTAGATGTGTGGAGATATGTACGTCGTCCTCTGAAGCCGTAAGAGTGCCAGAACTAGCAGTGATGGTCTCTTCGCTAATTGCGGAAGCCGTCTCGGTATCAGAGTCTGAAAATTGCATTTGGTCGACCTCACTTCCATCTACCGCCGACACGCAATCCTCGTCATTGATTAGAGTTGTCGAAATATCTACCAATCCCTCGAAACCCCTCGGTACCGCACGCAAGTTTTCATGGGAGTACTTATAAGTGCGACTTGATCTTTTAATACTCTTTAGTTCATATCGATCGTTATCTAGAAGTTTTGTTATAATAAATGGTCCTTTAAATTTCCTAGCTAGCTTTGTCTGATTACGCTCACTGCACTTGATAAAGACATAATCGCCTAATTCGAATGGTTTTACGGTAGCCCTACCCCTGTTAAAGAGTTGTTCTTGCGAACTAGATGCTTCGATAATTCTAGCTGATGTCTCATTTCTTATTTCGTCTAAGTTGGCGCGTGAAGTAATGTTTACATTAGGGTCGATTTGGTTCATACCTAAAGACTGTGCGCGTATGCCGAACATTAACTCTGTCGGTGTGAACCCCGTAACTCTAGACCTCGTACTGTTTAAAGCTAACTGTACCTCGCCTAACTCATCTCTCCAAATTTTATTTGTATCATTTTCTACGATTGTAAGCAAGCTTTTCAAGGTTCGCATTAACCTTTCTACCTGGCCGTTGGCTCTAGCAGAGCCAGTTGCTATAAGATGCAGTTCTATATTATGATCCGCACAACTTTTTTTAAATTCGGCGCTAATGTAACACCTCCCTTGATCAGCTATTATTCTCTTAGGTGAACCAAAAAGACATACGGCTTTCTTTAAGGCTTTTACCGCGCATGCTGCATCTAATGACTGGGTATAATCTAATAGGACGTATTTTGTGAATGCATCTACGATGACAGAAGCATATTCTTTTCTGTCACTTTTGCCGCTGAGTTTACCAGTGATGTCCATATGAATGGTATGCCACGGCACTGCCACTTTAGGAATAGGGTGTAGTCTTATCGGTTGTGCCCCTGATGGGCCTTTCGAGGCTTTGCATACAATACAGGAATCTATAAATTTGTGGACATTTTTAGACATTTGGGGGAACCAATATTGTTCATATAGTTTATCAAGAGTTTTCTCAGGACCTAGATGTTTAATTTCGGTATGAACATGATTTATGAGTGTCCATACTAAGGAACGGGGAACTATCGGTAGCCAACTACTTGACTTATTTCTTTCTATTTTACGGTATAAGATACCTTCACGAACATCGTAGGTGTTAGCCACTAGTTGAGGTAGTTCGGCGTTTTCATACTGCCTGATTAGGTTTTTGATTTCTTGATCTCGTTTCTGCTCTACCTGTATCCAACTACTGTGTAATTCAACAAAGTTTATAAACTTCCGTGAATCAGTTTGGGTGACATCCGGCTCCATATCGTCTATTCTGGGAGATGGTAAGGGATTTCTAGATAAAAAGTCGGCATGTGCCATATTACGTCCTTCCTTGTATATGATGTCGAAGTCATATGCTTGGAGAAAAGCCCACCATCTGTGGACACGAGGCGATAAATCGGTTTTGGCTTTAGAGGCTCTGAGAGAATTACAGTCTGTGTACACTGTAAAATGTTGACCATAAAGATAATGCCTAAAATTCTCAACTGCACGTACTACTGCCAGAGTTTCTAACTCGTACGAGTGATATCTAGACTCTACTTCAGTAGTACGGCGGCTAAAATATGCTACGACATGTGGTACATTTTGTTCTCTTTGAATTAGGATTGCGCCATAGCCGTCCGAACTGGCATCGGTGTGGAGTTCGACGGGTTTGTCAGGATTGAAAATTGTTAATACCGGTTCAGATGATAGAATTTGAACAATCTTTCTGTGTGCTTCAGAATGCTCTTGTGTCCACGTTATGCGGCCTTTAACTTTAGTCAAGGGATATAAGGGACAGGCAATGCTGGCGAAGTTAGGTATGAAACGTCGGAAGTATGAAGCTAACCCTAGAAATTGTCTCACTTGTCTAGCTGTTTTAGGTAAAGGAACTTCAAGAAGAGCTTTCACTTTTCCCGGATTGGGCCTTACTTCACCTGCTCGTATCACATATCCTAAGTAATTAACTTCGGTTTTCATGAGCTTACATTTCGTTACTTTAAAAGAAAACCCTGCTCCTGTAAGAGCCTCTAGTACAGTGTCAAGACGTTGAAGTCCTTCATCTACACTGGCTGAGTAAGATAAGACATCATCCATATATGCCAATGCTATAGTGTCTTTAAGAGATTTAAGGGCCTTATTGATGCACCGCTGGTAAACAGATGCAGCGTTCCGTAGGCCGAATGGCATAGTGAGATATTCGAACTGTCCTTCAGGTGTTACGAAGGCAGTTCGCTCAATTGACCTTGGGCTGACCTTCACTTGGTGATAGCCAGCAGCCATATCTAAGGAACTGAAGAAATGTGCTCCATTTAAACGGTCCACTTGCTCTTCTATCCTAGGCAGTGGATAATGTTCAGGGCGCGTGTTAGCGTTTAGTTCTCTGTAGTCCACGCATAACCTGTCAGTACCGTCCTTTTTCTTTACCAGCACAATTGGACTCGCAAAAGGAGAAGAACTCTCTCGAATTATGTTTGCATCCAAAAGCGACTGTACCTTTTCCCTTACTATGACCTTTTCGGCTGGTGACATTTGATGGGGACGTCTTTGTACAATTTTATGTGGGTCTATGAGATCAATATTCATTTCACCAGTTGTGACCCTTCGCGTCGGCATACCTTCTATAAAGTACTCACTGTATTTGCGCAATATATTGAATAACCGAGATTTATCCTCACCGACTAGGTCGGTGTCAATCTCCCAAAAATCTAGATTACTAGCGGCCCTACAAGTATTGATACCCTTACGAGAGAAAAATTTTATTGAATCACTATTAATTTCTACATGAATCCCCTGATCAAGAATATCTCTACCTATAAGCACTAACTCTGCCAACATATGGTCTGGTACTATATGAAAGAGTATGGTCATCGAAATACCCTGAATTGAAACGGGACTTAATATTTGAGTCGAGCACTTTACGTCTTCACCGCCTATACCAGTCAAGTATATAGTATCATTGCGTACGGAACCGGAGAGTTGTTTAACTAAGCTGTTTTTGATTAATGAGCATGCGGATCCACTATCGAATAGAAAAGGAATTGACTTACCAGATGTAGATAGCATACCTCTTACACGCTTGCGTTCGCACACGTTAACATCTTTCCTAATCGATTGATCCTTGTCTATCTTATTATTCGGACAGGTGGTGCTGAAATGCCCTGGTTTTTGACACGTGAAACACGTGATCACCTTTTCCCTTTCGGGCATTCTTGATGTCACTCTTGATGCTGTTACAACTTCTCGTCGCTTGCGACATTCTTCAATTTTGTGCCCGCGATGACCGCAGTAGTGACACGAACCTCCAAATCTTGAATCAACTATGCGTGCTTTCTTCGAACTGGAAGATTGTTCTTCATAGTCGTCTAGACGTCTTTTCAGGGATATTCCACCGAGGGCGCGACACAGTTGAGCCCTCGTTGTAATGGTGTATGAATTCAGCTCCCTACGAACAGCTGAGTTCCTTTGGCTAAGAACTGATATGACGAATCCGGTGATAGCTTCCTCGGACATCTCTACCTTTGGTATGCGCTCAATGATGCTCCACAAACGCATTGCTGCCTCAGATGCTGCCTCTTGTGGTCTGATTTCAAATTTCATGACGTTGTCAAAGTAATCTTGCATCAGCATGGGCTTTCCGAACCTTGCGAGTAGCAATTCTCTAATTTTAGGCCAATCTATTTCCGTACTCTTTAATTTGGTAAGGCAAGACGCAGCTCGCCCCTTCAGCGAGTTTATTAAGGCGAGTAATAACTCAGTTCCGCATAGATTTCGACTGGTAACTATTATGTCTGTAATACTACACCAACCTTCTATATCTGCTTCTGCATCGTCAGGATCAAATTTCACAAACTGCGTTGCAGTATTTTGCGACAGCGTTGTTTGCGTATTACCAGCTGTTGCAGCTAACAATTTTGTCAAAATTGTTTCCACTCCGGTCAGTAAATCTTGAGTACTCGTGCTTGAATTTTGATTTTCACGATTGGGTATCGTCTCCGATGCATTCGACCCTTCGAATCCCACTTCTGATAAAGTCTTTTGGCCATAATCAGCGCTATTATGATCGGTAATATTTTCCATATTGAGGGTAGACGTGGATTATCGGGTTGGAGACTGTTTCAATAAAATATAAGCGACAATATAATAATCACTTTTAATCTTCCACGAATCACTTAAAACAATTATAATAGAAACAAAATTGAATGAGATGTAGTTGGATTTAATTAACGTCCACCGAGCACGTGGTTGCGTGCGCTCTTCACAACGTTCGTAAGTCAACTGTCTAGTTTTCAATATGGCCGCCTCCCCAGTGCTCGGTGTTCGTTATGACATGACATGACATTGACATTTGACGTTTGAAGTACGGGTGCGCCGACATATTCATTTTATTATCTTTAACTTTAGTCTAACTTTTTTAATAACTTTGTAGTTATAAACAAAATCATAACAATTTCCCATAAATACTATACTGCAAGAGATTGGTGCCAGATGGAAGGTATAATAATTCAATATTTTACACCACTATATAAATATAGAACTTCAATATATAAATTTAAGTGTACACTCATAAAATGCACATGTTTTATAAGTTTTATCCTTGGGATAGGGGAATCAATCGTTTAAAGTGATGGGTTTTATCATCAAACATCTAACGAAAACAATTATCTATCTGTATTTATAAAGAACATATAATATGATCCAATGATTACTTATTTAAGATTCAAAAAGTTGTTATAAAACTAGATTTTGTCTAGTAGTAGTAGTATAACTATGATTTTAAAGAGGTAATCATCAAAGCGATAATTTTATTAAATACTTGAAGAGTAGATTTGAGTTTCAGTACAGTAGATTTTCTTCAGTATTAAAGTGCACAAACAACTTAAGACATTAAAACTATCACTAGGGATACATATATAAAGCTTTTAGATCTTAGTTGCACGTATGACAGTATCAGCTTGAGAACTAAATAAAAATTGCACTTAAGGTAACAGAGTTAGTAAATGTTACATTCCTTAAATTACCAAAGAGAGTTTCAAAGCTTATCTTGTGTCATTAAATATTATTAATGTTTATGATGTGATTAAGCTTCAGATAGTGCATCTGTGAATAATATATGATATCATTTGTGCCGTGTACATACTAGTGTACCATGTATATATTTTTAACATAAATAGATTTAGATATAGATGAAACAGATAAAACTTATTAAAGATACCTTAATTAGAGAAATGTAAAGCAAGTAAAATGTAAATACCCAACAACCGTAAGTTAAATTATGATATATATAAAATATAAATATATAATAATAAATATATATAAATCCCACTAATATTATAAATGCGAATGTAAATTTGTTTCTCACGCAAAAACTACTCAACCAATCATTATGAAACTTTGTACACTTACTTTTGGAAGTATTATAAGTAACATAGGATACTTTTATAAAAAAAAATAAGCGGGAAGTTAAAAAAATTAAGAGATATAAAAACATGGTTTCTCAATAAACACGTGGACAGAGTAGCGGGCAACAGCTAGTGCTTTTATAGGATAAAATCATATAGCAATAACATAACATTATTTATTTTTATTTATTTTATTTAATAAATGATTAAATCTTAAATTTTACCTAAAATTTTAATCAAAATAGTTACCAATTATACGTATATTTATGTTTTAGTTTTGAAGTAATTAAATATACATAAGTAAATTAAAAGTATTATTAAGTAAGTAAGTAAAGTAAAAAGTATTATTTAATTGTCTTTTATTTAAACATATTCTCTAAACATTGACTCTATTACAAGGGCCACTATCGAAGAGTTAGCTCACTGTTTTCTAAAATAAATGATGTTTCTTTAATTTTTATATTTCGTAACCACTTATAGCTAAAAACTAATGTAAAATATTGTTTTCAGACGATATTGTTTTCTTATGATAGAATTTTTTTACTAAGTAGAGTAATTCTAGTTTATATTGTCAAATATCATTAAAATAAATTAAATGATCTCATCTAATTCGATTTTAAAATCGTAATATATTGTAATAAAATCAATTTTGTCACGTTTTTAGCAAAAATTTATAATAATTACAATATTTATTCAAATAAATGATAGTTTTGGCCCCCTGTAAATAGATGCTAATGGTACCTAATTATTAAACTAAATAAGTTTAAATATAGCAAAGCATTCTTACTGTTGTTTTTACTAAATACTCGTAGTTAAATATTATTTTTTAAACCATATAGTATTTTTTTTAATTATCTGTAATATTAAGTAATTTATATTGCTTGAATTCATGTAATTCTTAGAAAACCATTGACAAGAATTATACCACAAAATGCTATGAAAAGTTTGCAATTAGCAGAGAAGTGCTGAGCTTACGAACTTTATAAGCGCATATAATACAAAGTTTTATGAACTATTATTATTAACAGTTTAAGCAGAAGTTTAAGATCTGAACTATGAAGTGTATTGCGATGCAAGATCCTTACAAAGTGAAAAATGTATAAATAACGGTCATTTTAAAACTGTTGGTAATATTTAACAAATTTACATTTAGTAAGAGTAATTAATAAATTCACATTAATAACACTAAATAGTTCTTCGTAAATATTATAAAGCATGCTTAATTATATTCTTCTTTGCAATATATAATTTAAATTAACTATATTTTAGTCAAAACGTATTTTAGTCGTTTGAAAGTTTTTCGGTATAAAATGTTTAATTATCAAAATTTGCATTTCTAAATTTGGAGATAATAGGTAAATAAGATTTTAATAATGGCAGAACTAGAATAATACAATTTAATTTTATTAATGAAATTATTTACCCAAATCTAATAAGAACTTAATAATTAAAAAACATCCTAATAATTAATATTTTATCGTCGTACTCGGTCAGAATTAGTTTTAAATTATAATATATCAATAAAGTCAGTATAAATTAGAAAACTGATAATTAAAGTTGAAATAAGAAATATTTTTATAATATTTAGATAAAACAACAAATATTTAAGTAATGTTTTAAAATATTTCGATTTGGAAACCAAATACCGCAATGTGTATTTTGAGTGACACACGATTCACGGTCTATTTTCACTACAAGTGCGATGCACTTTGTGAAAAGGCAGAAACGATCGAGTCATGTGGTAAAAATATATAAAAGCCAGCATTGCGGAAGAGTCTAAAATTAGAAAGACTTTATTCTTAGTGTGTTATTAATATAATGTAGAAATGTTATCTTCTGTTTGGTGAGAATAATATGTTGCGTTGTGATGTTTAAATAAGTTATAACAAAATCACAATCAAACAATCTTTTTTGTGAAGATGTGAGATGAAGAAAAACATTTGATTCGTATCCGACACAACAGGATAAATATTAAGGTAGAAAAGATAAAAAATAAATTGTTAGAGCGAGTATTATTTTCTTTAGCCGTTTAATTAGTAATGTATTCTAAAATATTAAGAATATATTTTTTATATCATAATTTTAGCAAGGTTTGTATAATCAAAAAAAGGAATTGAAGAAATAACGAATGTGACATCAAAGAAAACTTTTTGTAAATTATTTTTTATTAATAATGATTTAACTTTTATTTTTACCAAATGACTACAGTTTGAATTTGTAATAAAAAAAATACGTTTAATTAAAAACCAAATAGAAAGTTAATTTAAAAAAAACTTGCGTATAAAATACGTACATTTGATAATATTTTACAAAATAAAGACATAAACTCGTCTGTTTATCATAGTTAAAGAGAAAAAACTCCCTTCATTGTGCCGACAAAGTAATAAAAAAGATAAGCTAACGTGTCCAATTAATTATTCAAACAAACATTCTGAACATAAAAATGCAGAAAAGAAGTCTAAATCATTTCGTTAGCAAAAAAATTACAAAATAAAAACAAAAAACTACTATAAGAATATTTATATACTATAAGAATATTTATATAATTCATCGATGTCTTCCTAGTCTGATTCTTTTTCTTCATTTATATTTAAATTTATCGTAGTAAAATTGATGATAATAATACAATTGTGAACAATTCCATTAGAGTTGATGAACTGGAAGCAATTAGACTCTGATTCAACGAACGAACAGTCAGAGCCACTTCTTTCTCTTGGAATATATAGATACTTTTAACGAAGCCCGTTATCGATGCCTTAGGGTATTATTTGTATTACCGATTATTCAGAATATTTTTAATTAATTCTAAGTCCTGTACTGCAGTAAAATGTATAAAAATAATAAAATTGTGACATTGGTCTGGATGAAATATAAATACAGAGTTATACAGAGTCAACTGCTTATCCTAATATATAAAAAAATGTGTTACAAATAAAAATAAGCTTTTTTATCCAAATTCAATCATATTATAAGTTCTCCATTCAGAACAATCAAACCGCATTTTAATAGTCGCGTATATTAAATTTTATGATGTTGATAACCCAACGTATTTTATTATTTCATTAATCTATTTAATTAAGGCTGTTCATTCGATTTGTTATTGATGAAGTTAGTATTATAATGATATTTTACTACCTTTTCCAATGTGGCTTTGCCCTCACATAGTCATGGCTTGTTCCTTATATTTTCGATTGTGTCGCTCTGGAATTTGAATGTGGTGGAAACCCCATAAAAACATCGTTTTCACTAAATCCCATTTTTGCCAAGACCTAGGTCTTAAAAATTGCCGTGTAGAAAATTAATAAATGGTCAGATTATTTTATCTTTATTTTACATTTAAGACTTGATATGACTATAAAAACTTGAATGTAACCTAACACTTAAAGTTTTTATAGTCTTCATTTATTATACCTACTTCTTAAAATATGTGCATAAATACTTTATGGTGTGAGTTTGGAGGGAACAATATCGTGACGTGTCATTCTTTAATTTACTTAAGTAACACATGTTGGTAATTTAATTAAAACTTACTGCTATTCCACTATCTTAGTAGATTGGTAATAGGTACTTATAAACATAAGTACCTAATTTTATAGGTAACTAAAATTTCACTCTAACATTTAAACTATAGTTACATATTACAAATGACTTCTATTAATGGTAAAGTGTTTATTCACTAATTACTTTTTAATCACAGACATATTTAATCGAAAGTCTGATTTATAGACTAGTTAATACCCGTGACTTCGTTCGCGTGGAATAAAAAAGAGCGTTGAACTTTTGAAACATAATGTCAAAACTACCAAACCCCTTGGCAAGGAAACAGATTTATTCCAATACACTTTCAATACTATGCCTTATCATTTGATAAGTTATTTATGAAACCTTATTTTAAAATTCATGGTGTCATGTATATCCTAAAAAGTGTCCATTAGCCTGGTAAAAATCGAGCTATTAGAATCAATCACATATTTAAAACCAATCGGTAATTTTAAAGACTCGGACATTTAAACAATTTGTGTTTCTAATTTTTCTGTTCAACTCTTCGATTTTAGTAGGAAAATAAACTATATTTTTTTTCTTATAAACCGCCCTTAGCTATTTTGTGAATAATAGTCCTATTTGAATCCACCTTTGTTATTGTTAGGAAGTAATTTATCATCGTTTACGTTTTTACTTAGGAAACTATTTTAATCCTATTCTATATTTAGATAGCTATATATTATAGATATTTAGGTCTTATATTGAAATTTGCTATTTTTATCCTTTTATATATTTAATCATGTATCACATTGCATATTTATATACTTTCACCCTCAAAACCGTGATGTAGGGTTATTCCCGGACCTTCTTTGTTTTGCAAAATAATTTCTTAAGTCTTCTGGTTAGCCTCCGATAAATGTTCAGTAGACAGCTACTGAACATTTATCAGAAGCTAACCGGTCGTAATTTGTTGGTATTATGATCAGTTTAAATAAGAAACATACAATTAAATTATTAAGGGATTATTTTGTTTACAAATTAATGAGGTTATCCCAATAGAAGAGCATTTCAAAATATATATTTAAAAAAATCCAAATAAAGACCATAGTAAAAATATTTGCATTTTTATGAAAAATACTAGTATTTTTTTCAAATCGTGGAATACAGATCCTAAAATATATAGAACACAATATATAATATGAAATTAATTAAGTAACAACATTTGCGTTTGAAAATATTTATAAACATGTATAGCCATGTTAAGCTTATTTAAATTTACATAAATATAGAATGAAAAATAAACCGATACGGGCAGGAATTCGAACTCGAGACTACTAAAAAACTGGTCTTCCAGTAGTCGCGGGTTCGAATCCCTGCCCGTATCGGTTTATTTTTCATTCTATATTTATATAAATTAAGCAACATTTGCTTTCTCAACAAAATTTTGACTAGTTTTCGTGTCACCATGAAATATAAATACTAAAAATGTACGAATCACCATTTCGGATTTGGGCTAATTATTATTTATGTACCGATGTTCGGAAATATGACTATACAGTTATATAAAGATATAATACAATATTATATTCCGGAAATTGCCACAGAATTGCGGAATTGAAATCAACCATGCTACTGCTATGTTACTACTGACGAGTTCATGCTTATTTCGCGGAGTGCTTGATTTGATTCTGTTTAAATTGGTGAAATCAAATACAAAATATAAAAAAGGTAATGATAAAACTTTGAGAATTTAGAAAAGTTAAAATAAAAAATTGTTATTCAAGTTGTTTTGTAGAAGTTGTTGTTATGTTATTACGTATTCATTGGTCGATAAAGTTCTTCAAATATGAAAATTTTATTGCAAAATTAATTCCAAAGAAAGCGCATAAAAGACAAATAAAGTTATATGTTTTGTAACAATGTGTATTTGTAATTTGCCATTGCAGCGAAACTATTAATATAAATTTACGTATAGATTAGAAGAAACATTATTATAGAATGCAACAACAACCAGATATTATCGCATATTTGAATATCCTAATAAAATATACGTAATTAAGAACGGGGTTTCTTTTTATTTCGATCTTTTAACAAAAAATCCTTTTCACGGCAAATTTATTACCAGTTACAAACAAATGTAAAGAGACTTCTTATTCTATTCAAAGAAAAGATAATTACCCTCCCTTATTTAAAAAGAAAAGAATAATTTAAGATTAAACTTAACATAATAGATGATGGCTCTCTGTTGACTTTCTCTTTATTGAAAATGAATTAACTTTTTTCTGACACATGGTTAAATGGAAATTTCCAAGTAATTTTCATATAAAATTGTGTATAGTGTTTTTAATATCTAAAAAAACAATGCCTCTATATACACTATAGTAATAGAAAAAAGATATAGATAATTTAATATACAATGAAAAATAAAAAAGCGCAATTTTAATAAAATGACATAATAATAAATATTATATTATTTAAGGGAGAGGCAAACGTCCTCACACGCTTTACTGTTTGATGTTTCTCAGAAAATTGCTATATCGATCGCAAATTATATTAATGTCATAATATGACGTTCATGGCCATATTATTTATATAATTATACGTATATTTTATATATAATTGCCTTATTGTACTTTTAAAATTGTTTTTATGCATTATTTTATTTTTCTGTAATGTGGAGTAAAATAAAAGTATTATATTCTTATTATTATAATTGTATATATTATCCGCATTACTTTATATATTTTAATTACATTCGGTTCATTCATTGAATTTTAAAGAAAACTTTTATATCAAATTGATTAGTTCAATAAAGTGTCTATTTGTTTAATAAAAGTATCTACATACAAAATTTCTCCATAGTCGGTAGAAATTTAAAATATTATGAATCAGTAAAATAACTTGGAATATCGAATAGTAAAATATTTAATTTATGTATTGAATATTAGACGTTATTAAACGTAATTTTAATACGTATGTATTCGTATACGTGTACCTAGTATTATAGATAATAAATAATGTTTCGTAATTTTATGTCCTTACCCACTAAAAAGAAAAAAAAACCTGTTTGATAAAAAGTTCGAAGCGGTAGGAAAGAGTAGGTATATTTTAACTGAAATGGAAGAAAAATTTTGTTTGTCAAATACACAATATGTACCAGCTTTTATGATTTCTTGTAATTATTCAACATAAAAAAAAATATTTTTGAAACTATATTTATCTGTTACCTGGAAACTGTTTATAAAGTTAATAATTAAATAAATAGACGAGGAAAAATATGCGTATTTCTAAACTAAAAGTATATATTTTTTTTCAAAATAGAAACCACTCGAAACCATTAAAAATTTATGGCATTTCGTAAACAATTTTGGCTAATTGCTCATATGAAATGCTAGAAATAAATTACAACGCTTGAATATGTACCAAGCTCACTGCCAAATTACAAATGTAGAAACATCGACTATCAAATGGCACTTACGAGTATAATCTATGTTACGATATGAAAATTCTATATTTTGCAGTATTATATTTATTAAGATCATAAATATACACACATAAAATTCGATTACTACTAGATATTTCATATCTTGTCCCAGTAGCTGCTACTTTGTTATTAGGGCATCGATTGGTTATTGCATGTCACCAGAAACTGATGAGTTCATAGTTCGATTCAAATATTCGATTTTTATTTGATGGGAATGCCATAGTTGTGGTTATAAGACGATTATGTACTAGAATAACTATAAGCGTGTTCATATATATGTAGGGACATGGGACGAATAATGCAAAATGGATTACAGAAAAAATGTGCAGGTTTATTTATGAAATTATACATAAGGGTTATTTTAATTTAGTTATTTTAATATATTATTATTAAATACATTTAGAAATTTATTTTTCGTTCAAGGTTTTTGTATAGTAAACATTTTTATTCATAGTAAATTTGTAAATAATCCATCACACCGTACACGTCAAATATGTTAAAGGCAATTAAAAGTGGAAGTTCTCTTTCTAAGAGCTCATCGCTAAGACCCTTAGTCTAAGGTACAGCCATTAAAGCTTGAATATCGGAAATAAATAAATCATATTTCGTAAACATTTACATTTACAGGGACACCTTCAAATTTTGAAGCTTTATTACAAACATACATTAAAATTTTTAATAAGAATGTTTTTAAGATGTATTTAACAATTTGCAAAATGTTCATATGCTTTTTAACATTCTAGAAACAACATTTATAGAAATATTACAAAACAGGAAACGAATTGCTTTTTGGAGTATTCAAAGTTTTCTGCTTTTTGGATTATTCACAGTTTTCTGTATGATTCATAAAGGGGCTTTTTCATAGTAACATTTATTTACAATACTAAAAAACGTACAAACGTGAATACAGAAAGGTAAATATACAGAGTTATTTGTAATTAGTTGACCACCTCTTGCAGGCAGCCTCTCAGCATCAGTCCCAACAACATTTGTTTTACGATTTTTTTTAAATAACCTTTTAACCTTAAAAAATATGAGATAAAATTAAAATAATTAAACATATATATATATATATATATATATATATATATATATATATATATATATATATATATATATATATATATATATATATATATATATATATATATATATATATATATATATATATATATATATATATATATATATATATATATATGTATATTTCAGTTAGTGATGTTGCTTATCTTTAATAAAAGTCCTTGAATTCAAAATTCCAACTTTTAATAACATAATCTCAAACTATTGTAAGATGAAACAGTAAAGGCCTATTACCAAATTTCTTGGAAGACTGTTATTTCGATAATGTAATAACAAAACCATTTGCTGCTAACGAAACCAAACTTGAAATATTTATATAGGTATTGAAGTTTCTAGGAGCAACAATTATTCAGTAGTTAATATACAATAATATAGGATTATGGATTTGCAAATAAAATACTAAAGGAACATCATGAAATATAACAAAATCATGGAGACCCTTACTATAACGGTTTGTAGGTATAATATACTATAGAAAATATTTACTACGAGCACTTTTGCGAACTTGTGAGATGTAAGTGTGCATTAACATACAATATTTTATGAAAATGTTTTACAGGAGTGTGTTACAGCACTACAGAGCAATGTGTAAGAAGTTAGCCAAAGCGCAGCTGAAAACTTTCTTGAAACATACTATACATAGTGTCATTTTTATATTGTATTTATTAAATTATTCACAAAATGATAAATCATTCAATTCAATACACATCTGTACCCGTCACCGAAATATATAAATATATGTTATTTTAATTTTACTAAATGTTTTTTTAATATTCGTTTTGACATTTTATATATTATGATTAGCAACCAATAATTGTATATCTCCTAAATAAATATTATGTAAAAGATGTTTTGCGTAGTGGAAAGAAAGTTGTAATGAAGCAATCTGTATTTGAAATGGTTCTGTCTTTTTACTTATTAGTATTCCCTATGTCTTTATCAAAATTTTATCCAGGATTATGAACCATGTATATATTATATAAACATATGTAATAAATTTCAATTCATTACCAAAATGATTAAGTGAAAAGTCGAAAATCTCTTTTTAATTTTACGAGCAGGTAAGCGACTTTCTTTGTAGTTGTGTTGGTTTAATTGTCTGATTGTTGCTTTAATTGTAAATGATAATTTAGTTGATTACACTTAACATATAAAACTCGCTCAAAAGTAATATGTTTTAAAAAACATAATTTAGGTTAGTATAAATTGGATAAGTGATAAGTCTAAAAATATCTATAAAAATGTATAGCCATGTTAAGCTTATTTAAATTTATATAAATGTAGAATGAAAAATAAATCGTATCGCTACGGTAGCTCAGTTGGTAGAGCGACGGGACGGTTTCCCAGTAGTCGCGGGTTCGAATCCCTGCCCGTATTGGTTTATTTTTCATTCTCTATTTATATAAAAAGTGATAAGTCCATAAAATATATTTCTTTAAAATTACAAAATTTGTAAGTAAAGTTTTTAAACATTTTGATTTAAATTAAATTAAATTAATTTAATTTAACTTAACTACATAGCGTTAAGTTAACTTAACGCTATGTATTTGGAAACCAAATACATAGCGCAATGTGTATTTTGAGTGACACACAAGATTCACGGTCTATTTTCACTACAAGTGCGATGCACTTTGTGAAAAGGCAGAAACTTTTGATCCATATCTTAATTATATAAAATTTAGAATTGCAGAAGAGTCTAAAATTAAAATGGCCTTATTCTTAGTGTGTTATTAATATAATGTAGAAGTGTAATATTGTTCATGGTGAGATAAATATGTTGCGAAGTGATGTTTAAATAAGATTTTACTTTGTAAAGATGTGAGATGAAGAAAACATTTGATTCGTAACTAACATAACAGGATACATTTTGACATAGAAGAGGAAAATATTATTTTCTTTTGTTGATCATTTAGTAAAGTATTCTAAAATATTAAGAATATTTTTATCATCGTTATTTTAACAAGGTTAATTCAATTAAAAAAGCAATTTGAATAAATTAGTATTGTAAATTGAATAAATTAGTAATTAAAGAATACTTTTTGTAAATGATTTCTTGTAAATTAATATAATTTTATACTTTACGTACCTACGTTTTATTTATTGAAAGTAATGAATTATATGGGTATTGCTAAAAACTTAATTTTAAAAACCTATTTCCACATACATCAGAAAATATTGTGAAAAAATTGGGACATAAGCTCGTCTGCATGTTCATAATGAAAGAATAAAACTCCCGCCATTTTAACGACAAAGTAATAAAAAAATAAGCTAAAGCATCAAATAATTTATAGAAGCAAACCTTCTGTACATTGAAATGCAGTAGTATTAGTCTAAATTATTATCTTATCAACTTAAGTTATCTTAAAGATACATAAAAAAACAACAACAAACGAGATATGTTTTAAGTACGTAAATGAAAAAAAAAAGTTTTTAAACTCTTAAATTTCGTCGTACTTTAATCCTTCTTGTTGATTGAAAATATCTTTAAACATGTATAGCCATGTTAAGCTTATGTAAATTTATATAAATATAGAATGAAAAATACACGTCCCGTTTCGGACGGTTTCCCAGTAGTCGCGGGTTCGAATCCCTGCCCGTGTCGGTTTATTTTTCATTCTATATTTATATAAACTTCTTGTTGATATTTTTTTATAGTAGTTAAATCGATGATAATTATACAATTGTTATTAATTCAATTAGAGTTGATAAATTCGAACCAATTAGGCTCTGCTTGAACAAACGAAGAGTCAGAGCCACTTCTTTCTCTTGGAATATATAGATATTTTTAACGAGGCCCGTTATTGATGCCTTAGGGTATTCTTTGTATTTCCAGAAGATTGTAAATTAGTTCTGCGTACTGAACTGAAGTAAAATGTGTAAAAATAATAATATTATGACATTGGTCTTGATGAGGCATAAATAATAGCTATGAAAGAATATAATTTTAAAAATTATACAGAGTCAACTGCTTTTCCAAATAATGAAAATATAAAAATATATAGTATCAATAAAAACTAGCTTTTTTTTACAAATTCAATCATATTACAAATATTCAGAACAATAAAACCGTATTTTAAGGGTCGCGTATATTAAATTCCATGATGTTGATAACCCAACGTATTTTATTATTTCCTTGAGCTATTTAATTAAGGCTATTAATTTGATTCGTTAATGTTACAGTTAGTATTATAATGATATTTTACTAGCTTTTCCCAAAGCGACTTTGGCCTCTCGTAGTCATGGTTTGTTTCATCTAATTGTGGTAAAAGCCCAATAAAACATTAGTTTTCAATCTTTTTAAAAGTCGATTACACGAAATACCATATTTACCCTGGCAAAGTTCTAGATCTGAAAATGTCCCTGTAGAAATTTCATGAATGCTCCGATTATTCTATCTTTTTCTTACAGTTAAAGATACATACGTTAAGTTTACTTAGTGATTACACTAACACTTAAAGTTTTTATAATTTTAATTTTTTATTATACTTTATGGTGTGGGTTTTCCAGTACAAAATACATGGTGACGTGCCAGTCTTTAATTTACTTAACGTAACATATGTTGGTAATTTTATTAAAACTTACTGCTATTTCACTCGATTAGTAGATGACATACGTGGTTTATAGGTACTTAATTGTGTCGGACAGATGTCTTAATTTTCGCTTCAAAATTTAAATTAGTAAAGTATTTATTTACTAATAACTCTTATAATTAATTACATATTTAAAAAATATGCAAGTAATCAGAAGTCTAATTTATAGACTAGTTGATCCCTGTAACCTCTGAAATACAGAAGAGAGCACGCACGTTTGAAGCATAAAATCAAAATTGCTAATTCTCCTGGGAACTAAACAGCATTATTCGCTTTTGCCATTTTGTTGAAGACACCTTCAATACTATGCCTTATCATTTTATGAGTTATTTTGTTATTCTTATTTTAAAGTAAAAAGTATCCTTTAACGGAACAAAAATTCAGTTATTAAAAGCACATTTTTTTAAAACAATCGGTAGTCCCAAAGATCATTGTTTTCTTATTTTTAATCCTCAAAGTTTGACCTGTGTATCTATGTATCTGTGTATCTTTCTTTGGCATTCTAGCAGCCAAACGAGTGGACGAATGCAATTGTGATTTTTTTAATCGAAAGCCTAGTTCGTCGAAATGGTTCTTAGCTGTTTGGGCGAAATAGAAGTTGTTTCCAAGATTTTTAGGTTTTATACAGGGACGTTTATGCAATATTGATAGAAATACTTAAGCAAGTGAAAATAAGTGTGCTCGTAGGTTAATAAAGAACAATAAAGACATCAGTAACATTACTTAAAAAGTAGAAAAAAAAAAAATTACTCCCGATACAAAAATACCTGTATAAAAATAGGGGTAAAAATAATTCTATTATGTATTTTTTACAGTCTTTGCGTCCGGGGACCGCTTAATAAGGGAAAAAATCAAAATGCAAATAAGTTACTAAGACAAAGAAATAAGTATAGTCAAAGTCGTCATTAATTATCTTCGAAAACTTTGTAAAATAAATATCAACGTCTACCTCGATGCAATGACTTCAATAAGTACATAATAATATTATTTGTATTCCTTTTAGAGGTCTTTTTGGATCAGTCGTTTTAAAATTTTTAATTTTACTCTGTTCAACTCTTGGAATTTGGTACGAAAATTCAATCAAAAATTATATTTTTTTTGTAAGCCGCCTTCAACTAATTACATAATAATAAGATACATTTGTTATTGTTAAGAAGTAATTTAGCAACACTTACTTTTTTTCTCAAGAAATTCATTTTGATCCTATTCTCTATTATAATTGTATTCTATAGTTTTATTGTATACTATCTATATTTAATTTATTTACCATTGAAATTTGTTTGTTGACAGACGAAGCTTCTTAGCAATCCATGGATTCACCGTGCGGGTGCCGGGCCCATCGCGTTGCAAGGAGAGGAGTGCAAGCAGTGCCTGGGACTTGCGACCCAGGAGTAGGTTTAAGGGGCCCCTTTATTATGCGCAAAAACGCTCACCTTCACCCTCCACACTCCTCTCCCTACCTAACCAAATTTGGAAAGAACCTACTAATGCCGCCTTTGAAGTACGTTCTAGAAATGAACCGATGCTTGTTCTAGAAAGGCCAAGATCTTTAAGTAGGCTATAGAGAGATTTTGCTGTTATACCTCTCGCTCCCACTTCTACCGCGTACAAACTAACTATAAATTTATTCCTGATCAGTTCGTTGGTTAGTTCGTAATATTTATTGAGCTTGAATGTGTGATCCCTTGGGATGTTTGTTTCCCAAGGAACAGTAAGCTCCACAAGTATCACGCGCCTCAGATGTTTCGAATACAGGAATAAGTCCGGTCTGGATGACGAAACACCAACATCCCCAGGGATTTTGTAATGCTTTTCATACGTGTCCATCATGAGAATCCAATCAGGAGCCGCGCCTAATATTGAATAAGGCTTCGCTTTTGGTTTTTTGGAGGAGCCTTCTTTTACGAATTCTATAGATCGTTCGGTGGTTGTTATACCCTTCCGCGCTCTTGCTACTGAAAGACTAACCGCTTCCCGTATAATTTCTAATACCTTGTCGTGGCGACGCGAGTATTGACCTTTATCTAGAAGTACCCTACACCCTACTAATAGGTGTTTCGCGGTTCCTATTGCCTCCCCACAGATGTTGCAAGACTTTTCGGTGGCTTTGCCCCATCTTACTAAATTACTTTGATCTGGGAGAGTCATTTGGAATGCATTAAGATAGAATTTTAATAATGCTGGGGACCAATCATAAATTAAGGTGCGCCACTTCAAAGCTAGTGGAATACAAAAATCTCCTATGGTCACCCATTCGTTTTGAATTTCTAGGCTCATCGCGTGGAGTCGGTAATTATCGTTTTCGTCTTGTCGAATAAAAGATTTTGTTATGTCTATGTCTTGAACTTTCCTACTTGATCCTAGCCCTACTTTATTTGTTTGAGCACCTATCATAAACTTTTTATGGAATTGAAGTCGTGACTCGAGCTCTGAGGCAACTTTGTCTTTTGGGAGAGAAGTTACAGTATCATCTTTAGATTTTCCGATGATATGTCTTTTGGTAACTCTTAGATGTTTGTAGAGCTCCGATGGTTTCTTTAATTTTAATCCAAAGTTGTTACGGTCTCTAAATAAGGTTGAAGAGTCCGCTGAGTGCGCTAACCCGAGCCATAACTTCAATGTCTTTATGACGCTTGCATCTAACTTTGACAAAAGGGTTTTATTTATATCATACACGAGGAAAGGCCAATTTAGACGTGATGTTAAATAATTATCGTAAATCCAAGCTTTTTTGACATTACTTATTGGTTGGTTGTCTACCTTTTTGAGATCGTTTAAAAAGCTATCGACTATTACATCCAACGATGGAGTACGGCCTTGGTAATCGATTTTTTTACCTAAAAATTTAAACGGAGCTGCTTCCGTAACCGTACTAACGCACTGACCGCCTATTATAAGACCCGGATCGTAAGAGGTATATTTGGTATTCCGTCTACCCAGACACAGACTAAAACATTTACTTGGTTTTGTCCTCAATCCGCCCGTCCACGTACAGAAATCCTCAACTACATTTAAAAGTACCTGACATTGTTTCGGATTACGTGTCAGTATCGCGAGATCATCTGCAAAAGCTAGTATGGATTCTGTGTATTTGTTGTTGAACTTAAACCGATAGCCCCACTTTTTTTCATTTCTAATTAATTTGTCTATTAAAATATTAATAACTATATTAAATATAATAGGAGAAATACAACAGCCCTGAAATAAACCAACGTTATAATTAAGTGGTTTTGAGTGGTTTTCATTAAAAATTATTGAGAATTTTAATTTTGAATAATATGATGCAATAATGTCGCGAACTACCATAGGAAAGTTATACCATTTAAGCGCGAACATCATTAGTTCATGTCGTACCGACCCAAAGGCGTTTTCTAAGTCTATCCAACAAACCGTAATTTGTCTCTCGCTAGTTCTAGCATCTTTAAGGCTTTCCGATATTAACGTATTATGTTCCAGGCATCCAGAAATTCCGGGCAAAAACCCTTTCTGGTGATTAGGCCTGAAATATCTATTGTTAATCATGAATTGCGTCATTTTAGTTTGTAAAAAAGAGAAAAATATTTTGGAAATTGTATTTGTTAGGGCTATCGGTCTAGTATCTTTGGGATTATTGACATTGTCGTTTTTCGGAATGAGGACAAAAAGGGCTTTTCCGAACGATACCGGTATTTGCTTTCTTGACCAGATTTTACCGAATATATTTAAAAGATGTTTATGGAGCGACGGACATTTTTTGTAAACTATATAAGGGATACCATCCGGACCTGGTGCTGACTTATTTACATATTTAATCATACTTAGTCCTTAGTACTTAGGTCCTTTTACATATTTAATCATGTAATATTTAATCATATTATATGTATATTTATATAGTTTCACCCTCAAATCCGCGAATGAAGGGTTAATTCCACACCATCTTTGTTTTGCAAAATAATTTCTTAACTGTCTACTGAACATTAATCAAAGGCTAACCAGTCGTAATTTGTTAGTATTTTAGTCAATTTTAAAACAAATATTAGTGAATAAAGGGTTTATTTTGTTTCCGAATAAATAAGGTTAACCGAATTAACAATAATATTTTAAAATATGTATAAATAACAATTTTCTAAATAAGGACTATAAGGTAAAAATTAAATACAAATTAGAGAATATCTTTCATATCTTCCAACTATCCATAGTGACTTCTTTACTTTTTCTCTAGTCTCGGAGGAAGAAATAAGGAGAACTGTGCTGTCCATTAAAACTAATGCTATCGGTGATGACAATATCTTACCTTCTTTAATCTATTTCATAAGTTTCTCTTAATCCAACGGATGCTTTCGAAGAGCCCGTATTCTTCCTTTACCAAAAGTTTCTAGATCCCAAAACTTGTAATATAACTCTACCTCATACCTCTCCAATATACTTGAATCTGTGGTCAATAAGTAACTTATTAAATTTATATTAATAATCACCTACTTAGTGACCACCAGTCTGGTTTTTGCCCAGGATATAGCACTTGCACAGCTCTCCTAAAAATTACTGAGGATATACGGGAAGCGATGCAGTGTGGGAAATAACTGTGTTAGTTCTCTTTGGCTTTCATACTGTTGATCATGACATAGTCATCGCTCTCTTAGCTGATCTTAATATATCTTCCACGGAGCTAGATTGGGTCTCATCTTACATTTGGGATTGAAACCAGGCCGTTTCCATTGACAATACATTATAAGAGTGGTGCGGCCTGACAACTGGTGTCCCGCAAGGTGGTATTCTCTTCCCCATCCTTTTCTCTTTAATCATTAATTCAATCACTTTTGGCCTGTTTTCCTCTTACCATCCGTATGCTGACGATCTTTAGATGTCAATCCAAATTGTGTTAGTTCCACTATTACCGACATTAACAAAGACTTGCAGCATATTCTTGAATAGTGTTGCAAATTCAGAGTTAATGTCAACTCAAAAAAATGTCAAGTTATAGTAATTGTAACCAAGCACAATTTGAGTAAATTTGACAGCAGTAATGCGCCACCAGTTAAATTTAATAACATCGACATATCGTTTGGGCCTTCAGTAAAAAATCTAGGACTTCACATCGATTCGACACTAAACTGTAACACCCATACAGTTAAGTTAGACCGGAAAGTAACGCATTCTTTACGTTAACTTTATCGGCACCATTTTTTTTACCTATTAGAACTAAAACTCTGTTAGTGCAGTCTTTTATCTTACCATTTATTGAGTATGCTGATGTATGTTACTCTAACATTTCTGAAGCCTATTTAGACGAATTGGATCGTCTTTTAAACAGTTGTACACGATTTATTTTTAAGCTTTGTAAATATGATCACATTTCTCAATATCATTCTAATCTTAAATCTACCTATTCGCAAACGAAGACAACTGGAAACTCTATGTCAGTTATTCTCAATCCTTAATGATTCATCTTTCCCGCAGTACTTGAACTCTAAATTTCAATTATTAAGAACACCCACGATTTGCCACTACGTTCTTCGTTTAACTATAGTTTATGCATTACTTTATTCCTCACTGGTTCTTTATACAACTATTTCATACTACACGCTTTAAAACTCTGGAACGGCCTTTCTGATTCACTTTGACAAGGCCCCAATAGAGAGCTTTTTAAGAAACGAGTCCGCAAATACCATCATGAGGTGGTATAGTTTCAGTTATTTTTAATTTTACCTTCTTAGCGTAGATGTGTATGTCTATATGTATGTGTATATTTATATGTATGTGTATGTATAAGTGTGTATATATAGATAAATGTATATATGTATGTATATTTTTAATTTGTATGTACAAGTAGTTTTATGGTTATTCATTCACTATTATTTAATTTTTATTTAATGTGCCCCTCTTTTGGAAATTTCACTTTACCATGTCGTGTGACTGGTAGAGAAATAAGGTAGCTTTAGTATTAAGTCCGCAATTTGTATTTTTTTTTGTACAATAAATATTTTAAATAAATAAATTTGGAAAAGTGAACATTGTTTCATATTTTCACTTTTTATGTAGAAAACAGGTTTCGTTTCATTGGTCGAAACAATTTTTATAATATGACAATATTTTCTTATAGAATTCATTATAATATGTAGAAAATAAACATTATTATTATATTTATTAAGGACCATAATTTATCTTAGGGTAGTTAAATAAAATATAAATAAACAACAAAAGGGCTTCTTTTTTATTTTGATCTTTTATCAAAAATCCTTTCCCAGTTCATTTATTACCAGTAACAAATGTAAAGAGATACCTTATTCTCCTTATTATATTCAAAGAAAGGATAATTACCCTCTCTAATTTAAGATTAAACTTGACATAATAAATGATGGCACTCTGTTGATTTTCTCTTTATAAAAGATGAATAGAATGTTTCAAACATTTTTTTTTCTCTCACTTGGTTAAATGGAAATATCTAAGTAGCAGTTTTAAGCAAAATTATGTATATATAGAAAACAATGCATCTATTAAATAAATATCATAGTAATAGAAAAAAGATAAAGATAATTTAATTGATAATAAAATAAAATAAGGTACAATTATAATACAATATAACTTATGAACTAGTACTTATTTATTTCATGAAACATTATTATTGTAATCAGGTTTAAGCAAATCAATAAACAAAAAACAAATATTTTTTTGCGATTTTTATTTTTGTCTACAATAAAGGCCAACGTCCTCAATAAAACTTAAACGAAGTATCTCAAAGTGGTCTCATTCTGTTTCTAGCCGATTATTGTAAATATACCTCATTTAAAAACAACCTTCGTTCTTAACTCCCCGACGCAAAAAGAGGGGTGTTATTAGTTTGACATGTGTATCTGTGTATCTGTCTTAGAAAAAAAACCTATACAAATGCAATAAGTGTGTTCGTAGGTTCATTTAGTATAACGTAGAAAAAAATATTTAAAAACAGAAAAAAAATCAAAAAAAAAAACATCCGAATATAAAAGACGTCAAAAAAGAAAAAAAATAACATTATTGTGTATTAAATAATTATGTAGTTGCCTCGGGGGACCGCTAAATAAAAGAAGAATTCAAAATACAAGTAACTTACCAAGGCAAATAACGAAATAACAATATCAAATCGTATATTCTAAGTCCTCATTCATTAGCTCCAAAAATGTTGTCAAATAGACACTATCATCAAGATACACGGTTCCCGATATAAACACAGTTTGAAAATATATTATACCCAGCTATAAGTTACCTGACAGTGCTGAAAAAGATGAGGGCGTCTTAAACAACATCCGACACGGTAAAAGGCGTCGCCTCCAATGTAAGTTATAATATTTCCTAACCAGCACGACTAACAATAGTTCTAAATCCGAGATTGAAAAATGAAATGAAAAATGCCTAACGTGTAGCGGTTGATGGGGCTCGAGTTCGATTCCCGACAGAGATGAGAGATGAGATGAGCATAGATGTCTATATTTCTGGGTTTGGTTATGTGTTTAATATTTTGTCAATATCAATTATAATGTTTTTTCTATGAATTTATATCGTTGTCTAACACCCTTAACACAAGCAAATAAAATGCTTACTTATGGGGTAAAATCGAAGTGTGTAATTTATCCTGTGATATTATTATTACTATTATTAATATTTACTTTTAATAGAGTTAAATTAATTATTTGTTATCGAATTGAATTTTCTATTAATTATTTGTTATCGAATTGAATTTTCAAAAATATATTGTACACAGGAATCTTCATGCACTGATTAGTTACTGATTTATGCGTTACTGGAAGTGTTTTAAATATAAATAGATCATTGTTACATAAACCAGATAAAGCTTTTACAATATATTAAGTATTTTCCAGAAAAGTTGTATGCAAACAATTTACATCCTGTTTTTAACATTCGTTTTAAATTAAATTACGTGTACCAGCTATGAATGTGTTTTATTTTTTTATTACCAACAATTAATGTTATTGAAATCATTTCGCAAAAAAATATTTATTTTTTTGTTTATTGATTTGCTTAAACCTGATTACAATAATAAGGTTTCATGAAATAAATAAATACTAGTTCATAAGTTGTCTGTCGAATATTTTTCATAGATATAGACGTAGTAATTTTATAGTACTCATAATAAACTTGTCTCAAAAATTATAGATCATGTTTTAGTAAGTGATCTAAATTTTATGTATGAATGAAATTAAACTCAAACGCTTATTGTACAAGCAAAAGTTTTGTTTCAGTTTTAAAATAAGAATAATACATTTGAAGACGGAAAAGCTAAGGAAAATCCTTTCAACTCAATGTTATTCTTAAAAACTTTTCTTTCAATAAAGACTTCAGAATTTTACATTAAAACATTACCCATTTCGTGGATAAAATAAACCTTCAAAGTTTTTTGGAAACCTAAAATAATATAAAACTTTTTAACACAAGTATTATAATAACTACTTATAATGTATTGAGTTTATATAAAATTAATGTTCGTACAAGTAAAAAATATATAATTATAAAAAAATACTATAATTTTTCTAAAATATTAAAAAATATATATATAAGCCTTTTGACTTTAAAAACCAATATTTAAATAATATAAAATGAAATTAATCTTTTAAGTATATTTTATTGCTTTAACTTTTGAAAATCTTTTAACATTTGAAACATTCATATTTATGATAAATCTATGCTTATATATATAAAAGTTTTTACGTACTTAGTTTATTTTCAGTTTTTTTCTTACGCGTAAATAAAATGTACATTACATTTGAACACGACCTTTTATTTCTAACAAGTAACGATTACCCAGGAAAGCATTTCAATAATTGCGCAGTTCTGTTGATTTTAACTTGCTTTGTTTTATCTTAAAAATCGATAACGTTTTACATATTTTTTTGTTACTAGAACAGTCGTGTTCTCCTGTGTTAATTTACAGGAATTATTGCTAAAAGAAGTCTTAAAAAAAATTAAAGGCTGACGTTTAGTGGTATATAATTTTTTTAACTTTTTTTACTAATTTTCGAAGTTTTAGGTTATACATTTTTAGCAAAGAAAGAAAGACTAATTGAAAACTGTTGTTGCAGGCTTTCTGTAAACCTTGTCACAATATTGACCACAAACTTCTAAACACGAAACCAAGGCTCGCACGTACTAACATATGAAAACTATTCCATGCTTTAACAACTAGAGGTACAATTAATAATTAGCACCTGTTTTAGCAGAAAATTATAATATAATACAATATGATATAATACTATTACAGTATATTGAACACAGCCCTAGGTGTTCATAGGCTATATTTAATATGTACTGTAGACGCTATGGGACAAAAAATGCTCGGGTTAACAAACCCAGTAAAATATTAGGTGTGTTTATATTAAATATGTATTACAAGCCTCTTATATAAATTAAATAAAAATTAGCTTGACCTACAAAAAGTTAGTATTGATAGATATATAACCTAGATATTAAATATTAAAATAATTTATTATTTATATCTCTATGACTTAAACTGTTTAAGTAAGCCATCGAAATGTTAATGAATAAGAAGACAGTACATTAAATTAATTATTAATATAGGCCATAGTAAAACAGTAAATCGACCAAAATCACCTGTGAACCCATTATTGATCCGACCGCGTTCACAGCAAACTATAAATAATTCATACCAGTCTAACATACCAAAAGAAAACCACACGTACGTTTGTTTATTATTAATTTTATAAGACAGTCGTGAAGTCATCGAGACGGTTCCCCATTTGATACTTCTTAACTTTGTCTCGACCTTAGTATCCATAATAAATTAGATACATAATAGGAACTGTCAAATGTTAAGTGTAGAATATATACTAGGTTTTATCAACATGAAATAACAATATTTTAGTTGAAATTAATTTAATTTTCCATTTCCTAACAGCTGCTCATAAATTTATATTATGTTTATATTTTTTGTCTTAAACACCATATGGTATCCAATAAGTTGTTTGATGTTTCCCAGAAATTCGCTATATCGATCGCAAATTTTGGAGCCATATTATTTATATAATTATACGCATATTATATTAAATATGTAATTGCATATATTATCCGTGTTAATTATATTCAGTAAATTCAATGAATTTTAAAGAAAACTTTTACATAAAATTGACTAGTTAAATAAAGAATCTTATTTCTTCATTAAAGTATCTAATACTAAATTTCACCATGATCGGTAAAAAGTTAAAATATTATGAATCAGTTCGTAAAATAATTTGTGGGATATTAAAATATTCAATTTCTGTATCGAATATTAAAGGGTTTAGTATATTATAAAGATACCTGTTCTTTTAATAGTATTATAGATAATAAATAGTCTTACATAATTTTATGTCGCTGTCTCACTATAAATAATAATAACCTGTCTTATAAAAAATTCCCAGCAGCAGTAAGATGATCCCACTTATTTTACCTGAAACAGATGAAAAATTTTGTTTTGTTTAAATGAATCATAAATTTTATTTACAATATTAAATACTTTACATGTACCAGCCTTTGTTTTTCTCTAACTAAGGCAATATGAAATGTTAACTAAATTATAAATTTTATTTCCATGTAACCTTTAATTTTCTATATAAAGGTAATGATTAACTAACTAGACATAGAAAAACATGCAAGTTTTCAAACTTTTTCTATTCCACTACACTTCTTTTGTTTGAAAATAATAACCACTCGAAACCATTAACAATTAATGGCATTTCGTAAACAATTTTGGCTAATTGCTCATTTGAAATGTTAGAAATAAATTACAGAGTTTGAATATGTACCAAGCTCACTGCCAAAATACAAATGTAGAAACATCGACTATCAAATGGCACTTACGAGTATAATTTATGTTACGATATGAAAATTCTATATTTTGCAGTATTATATTTATTAAGATCATAAAAATACACACATAAAAGCCGATTACTACTAGATATTTCATATCTTGTCCCAGTAGCTGCTACTTCGTTATTAGGGCATCGATTGGTTATTGCATTTTACAAGGAATTGATGATTTCATAGTTCGATTCAAATATTCGATTTTTATTTGATGGAAATGCCATCACTGTGGTTATAAAACTATCATGTATAACAACAACAAGAAACATGTTCATATATGGGACATGGAAATGAAGAATTACAAAATAGTATCTAGATCAAATGTCCCAGTTATTTTACTCTATTGTAATTTATTATGAGTTCTACATATTACAATTTTACATTTAATATTTAATTAAAAATATTTTAAAGTATTATTTTGTAAAACTTGAACGTATAGTACTTCCTGCGTAAACATTTTATTAAAATATTTCGACAGGTCATTACAAATGTCAATCATTCTTATAAACTGTGATAAGTAATGCAAAATGGATTACAGATAAAATGTGATAGTTTGTTTGTGAATTTTATACTTGAGGGTTACTTTGCTTTAGCGATTTCAATATATTATTATCAAAAACATTTAGCGATTTACTGTATATTAGAGATATTTATAGTAGACATTTTTTATTTGTATAGTAGACATTTTTGTTCATAGTAAAATTGGAAATAATCCATCACACCGTACATGTCCAATATTTTAAAAACAATTAGAAGTGAAAGTTCCCTTACCAAGTGCTCAATTACTAGACCCCCAGTCTATGGTAAAGTCATTAGTATTAGAAAGAAAAAAATCACTTTTCTTACATATTTACATTTACATGGACTCCTTTATATTCCCATTTCAAAGCTTAATTATATACATAAAAATTTTTAATTACAATATTATTAAGATGTATTAGAAACGTCGATTATAGAAAGATTACAAAATATGAGCAGAATTGCTTTTTGGGTTCATTATTCAAAGTTTTCTGTATGATTCATAGAGGAGCTTTTTTATTTTAACATTTAAACACAACAATAAAAAACGTACTGTAAGAGTGAATACAGAAGGGTAAATAATATATTTAATAACAAAAGAAAACATCTATAATGTTTTTAATACTTATAAATATATGAGACAAAATGAAAATCATTAAAGATATATTATTATGTATATTTCAGTTAGTAATGTTGCTTATCTTTAATAAAAGTCCTAGAATTCAATTATTAAACTTTTAAAAACATAATCTCAACCTACTGTAAGATAAAACAGTAAAGGCCTATTGCCAAATTTTTCGGAAGACTATTATTTCGATAATGTAATAACAAAACCATTAGTTGTTAACATAATCAAAAATGAAATATTTATGTATCGTATTTTCTAGAAACATTCATTATTCTGTAGTTAAAACATAATACTATTGAGTAACGGATTTGTAAATAAAATTCAAAACTATCAAAATAAAATATCACAAAAACAATGGAGATCTCTTTCTATAACGGTTAATAGGTATATCAGGGAAAACATTTGCTACGAGCACGTTCGCGATCTTGTGCTATACGAAAGTTCCATTAACAAACAATAATTATATGAAAACCTTTTACAGGAGTGTGTTAGAGTAGTACAGAGATATTGTCAGAAATAAGCGAATGAGGATAAGGTATTTTTTTGTAACTCATAATATCAGTAATTTTGTTGAAAAATATGATACATATTTTTTTTTGTATTCGATAAATTATTCACAAAATTGTAAGCCATGGAGTTCAGTACACATCCGTACCCGTGAATGAAATATATATGTTATTTATATATTACAAAACGATTTTTTTGTATTTGTTTTGACATATTTTTATAATATGGTAACCATGTAATAATTGTATACTTCCTAAATAAATATTACTTGAAAGATTTGCTTAGAGGAAAGAAAGTCCTTATTTCCCTGAAGAAATAATTCTAATGAAGCAATCTATATTTAAAATAGTCCAAGGTCTCTTTACTTATTACTTATAAAATATCTTTATAATATAATATACATGTATTAATTTCAATTTATCGTTTAAATGCTTAAGTGAAATATTAAATTCGAAATCCATTTTAAAAACGAACCACAAAAGTTGATTATTTAAAATCGACTGTTGTTAAAAATGTGTTGGTTTTGTTGTCATTTTCAGTAGAAAACGATGACTTGGTTGATTACACTTGAACATAAAACTCACAGATAACGTGTATCAATCAAGTTAGTATACCTAAATTAAGTTAGTGATTAATATTTCCATACAATTACTTTTAATACCGCAATGTGTGTTTTGAGTGACAGACACGATTCACGATCTTTTTTCACTGAAAGTGCGATGCACTTTGTGAAAAGGCAGAAACAATTGAGTCATGTGGGAAAAATATATGAAAGCCAGCATTGAGAAAGAGTCTAAAATTTAAATGGCTTTATTCTTTTTGTGTTATTAATATAATGTAGATATGTTATCATCTTTTTGATGAGAAAAATATGGAGCGATGTGATGATGCGAGATGAAAAAAAATATTTGATTCGTATCCGACATAACAGAATAAATATTTAGATAAAAAAAAATTGTTAGAGCGAATATTATTTTATTTTGTTGTATAAATTAAATTGTGTTCTAAAATATTAAGAATTTTAAACATTTTAATTTATTGGTTGGTATAATTAAAAAATTAGTACAGTTTAAACATTTCTTATTAAAAAAAATGCCAATTAAGTTTTATTCATTCAAAGACACGGTTTGTATAGAAATTTTTTTACTATTATATAATACTTAATTTAAAAAAAAAACTAGAAATAAAACACATACGTTTGAAAATATTTTAGAAAATTGAGATTCGTTTCTTTATCATAATTAAGAAAAAAAAAACGTCCGCCATTGTGCCGACAAAGTAATAAAAAAGATAAGCAAACGTGTCCAATTAATTATTCAAACAAACATTCTGAACATTAAAATGCAGTAGTATAAGTCTTAACTATTATTTTTTTCAAAATAAGTTAACGTTCCTAATTTATCAATTTCTTTCTAGTCTTATTCCTTTTCTTCAATTTATTTATATTCAAAAATTTATTTGTAGTAAAATTTATATTTTACTGATAAATACAGATAATTATTGTTAGTCATATTTATTTATAATAATATAAATGGTATAAACATTGGAATTTACATGTTTTAGTTCATAAGTTTCAACAGTAGCACCACCTACGCAATTAATTATGGAATGTTATTTAGTACTTACTGTTAAATGTTTAAAGAATTAGAAGCATAGGATATTTTAACATAATGTTTAATCTTTTATTAATTATTAGAACTTATTATGAGGTATAAATAATAAGCATCTGTAAATTGGTTATGGAATTGTAAATTACCCTCATCTAAATATTATAGTGTTAAAATATTATAAAACGAGTTGTAAGGGCTGCTCTCGCCCATTCTATTACAAATGGTTGGATATTAAATATTGAAGTGCAAGTACTGTGTATTACTTAAACAAGTCTTAACATTATATAAATGTAAAAAAATCAATTAGAGTTGAGTTGTTATGTTAAAGCTAAGAATTATAATTATATTTTACTAGGTTTCTTAAAGTGGCTTTGCCCTCAAATATTCATGATTTGTTCCTAAATGTTTCGTATTGTCGATAGTGTTGACCTAATATTTTAATGTAGTGGAATCCCCATCAAAATATTCATTTTCTTTCTTTTAGAAGACTAATTCTCTATAACGTCATCCAAAAACGTTCGTGTAGAAAATTTTATAAACAGTCAGAACATTTTAATTTGTTTTTATTTGTACATAATACTTTTTATTGTCTTAATATATTTTTTATATTTCGTGAGATTTGTATTAAACCCTATTTCCTTTAAATGTATGCATGAATACTTTATGGTGTGGGTTTACCTGCGAAAACTATACGGCGACGTGCCAGTCTTTAATTTACTTAACGTAACACATGTTGGTAATTTAATTAAAACTTACTGCTATTTCACTGGCTTAGTAGATTATACCGTGGTTTATAGGTAATTGAATTGGATGGGTGACTAAAATAACTGCTTCAACATTAAAATTACAGTTTATTAAATATTGGCTATATTAATAGTAAAGTGTTTGTTTACTAATTACTCTTTTAATTAATTACATATTTTAAAAATATGTAATTAATCGAAAGTTCAATTTAAATTCTAGTTTATCCCCGTGATTATGTTTCAAATGTGGAATACACAAGAGCATTCCACATTTGAAAAATAAATTAAAAACTACCAAATCTCCTGTAAAGGAAACATCACTATTCACATTTGCCATTTTGCATTGTTGATAACACTTCCAATACTTCGTGTTATTATTTTATAAGCCATTTTATGCCTTATCTTAAGATTCATGGTGTCATGTATACCCCTAAAGAATCCTTTAGCTGAGAATAAATCGATCTTTTAGAAGCAATCACAATTTAGATCCAATTTGTAGTTCCAAAGATTGGGGCATTAAAATAATCTTTAAATTTTAGTCCAACTCTTGGCTTTTGGTAGGAAAATAAATTTAAAAAATATATATTTTTTGTAAACTGTCCTCAGTAAATTTGTTCATAAAAATAGATTTGTAACAATATTACGAAGTAATTTATCACCGCTTAGGTTATAACTAAAAAAAATATTTTGATTCTTGTATATATTTAATTGCTTTGTTGTATCTATATTAATGTTATTTGCCATTGAAATTTGCTTTTTGTATCCTTTTACATATTTAATCATGTATCACATTGCATATTTATATACTTTCACCCTCAAAACCGCGATGAAGGGTTAATTCCACACCATCTTTGTTTTGCAAAATAATTTCTTAACTGTCTACTGCACATTAATCAGTGGCTAGCATTAGCAGAGCTAGCTAATTTGTTGGTATTTTTATTAATTTAAATAACAAAAATACATGTAAATAAGGGTTTATTTTGTTTAAAAATTAACAAGGTTATCTCAAAAGAAAACCATTTCAAAATATCTATGAATAACAATTTTCGATTAAGGGACATATAATTCTTGTATTAAACACAAATTTTATCTGAGTCATTACAAAAATAGAAAAGTTTATATTATTTTTTCTAAGATTTTGAAATCGTAGAAAACATTCTCTTAATTAAATATGTATAATTGAATATATGTTATGATATTAATTAAGCAAAATCATTTTCATTCTCAAAATACATTCACTAATTATTGTGTCAGCATGAAATAACTAAAAATGTAGGAATCACCGTTTTGGCTCTATTTTATTTAATATTTCTGCACTGATGTTCGGAGACAATACTGTGCATTGAAATAAAAATAACGATACAATATTATAATTCTGAAATTGCAACAAAATTGCAGACTTGCAGAATTGAAATCAACAATCCTACTGTTTTAATACTACGGACAATTTGATGTTTATTTCGCGGACTGCTTAATTTGTTAATCTGTTGAGTTAAATCTGGTGGTTACATCAAAAACAAATAAAAAAAAACAATAAAAAAATGAGTATTTGGAAAAGTCAAATCAACTTTTTATGAAAAACACATTACGGTTCATTGTCAATAGAGTCCTTAAAATATGACAATATATCTCAAAATGTATTACTCTTTCAAAGACAACAACATTGTTATGTTTTTTTTTATATAACTTGTATTGAATTTGTAATGGTAGCGAAGCTATTGATTTTATATTTTCTTAAAGAGTTCATTATAATATGTATAATCAAACATCATTATATAATTTAACAATGAACATAAATTATCGAATATTTATATAAATATACGTAATTAAGAACGGGGTTTCCTTTTATTTCGATCTTTTAACAAAAAATCCTTTTTACAGCTAATTTATAACCAGTTACAAACGAATGTAAAGAGATACCTTATTCCTTATTCTATTCAAAGAAAAGATAATTACCCTTCCTTATTTAAAAAGAAAAGAATAATTTAAGATTAAACTTGATATAATAAAAATTAGCCCTCTGTGGATTTATGTTTGTAGAACATGAATTAAATATTGAATATTACTTTTTTGTTATATTTTTAAATGGAAATATCTAAGAAACAATTTAATCAAAATCGTGCATTGTGTTTTTCACAACTGAAAAACAATTCCTTTTCTAAATACATATTATAGTAATAGAAAAAAGGCATAAAAAATCAATTGACTATAGAATATAATTTTACAATTGTAATACAATAACTTAATATCTAATATCTACGATATAGACAAAAAACTGACTGAGGAAGTCACCATTAAATGAAGTATAACAACTTTTCGATGACGTCAATTTATGTAGAAACTGTAGATATTTTGAAAAAGACATAATTATGAGACTTATTTCTGTAACAACTCTCAGCATTATTTCTGAATTTAAAAATATTTTAGATAGCTCATAGTAAAGAGGTCTCATGCAGTTTTTAGCCGATAATTTTAAATTTACCAAATTTAAAAAAAATCTTCTTTCTTTACCATCACATTCTTTCTTAATAAATATTACTCTACCTAAGTCAAAATGTTCATTGAACCGAGACGAAGCATATCTTTGTGTGTTTAACGGTGAATATTACTATGACTAATAGTAATAATATGCATAATATCTATAAAGATTGAATTACACCTATGACCTATATTGCAAATTCATCTAACGCACTTGTGGTGGCAGGTTCGATTTCCACGCAAAAAAAATATTCGTACTTAGAGCATGTATTTTTTAATGGTCTTGATTTGTTAACATGGACTTATTTACTAAAATAAAAATTTATGACTGTTTATAAATTTTCTAGTACCTAAAGTACATACATAGTTACATTTAGACTCGAGTGCGTTGTATAGAAATGAACACTTTTGTTTTTGTATTTTTGGTGACAAGGATTTCATAATGGCCGATATACACACAGTTTAAAAATATACTATACCCACCTAAAATCTAGCTGACACCGCTGAAGAAGATGGCGGCGTCTTAAATAACATACGGAACAGTTAAAGGCTTGACCTGAAAGGTAAGTTATATTCCCTAATGAGCACAACTAATAATAGTTGTAAATCCGAGATTGAAATTAAACTCAGATCGCTTTCACCATTGGCACTGATAACTGCAGAAATTAATAGTTATCTTCATTATTAATAGTATAATTGGATCAGGATCGTTTTGTTAATTTCAACGTGACGTCTTCTCAGACGTTGCGGGTACGAGTCCCCGCCCGTATCGGTTTATTTTTCATACTATATTTATATACATCCAATTTAATTTTCGAAAATAAATTGTACACAGGAATCATCTTCATTATTATTTACTGATTTACGCGTTACAAGAACTGTTTTAATACATAAATTGAGTTATTGTTATATATAACAGGTAAAGCTTTTGATTGCAAAATTTATATCAACTTGATAATTGCTTGACAAATATCAGTAAAACTGTTTGCAAACAAGATGAAGTTTTTTTAATTAGTTTTTTGTGAAATTTTAAAAAACTGTTATAAATATGTTTTGTTCTTATAGTATAGTAGTGTTGTTATAGTATATATCACAGAAGAGTGAGTATTTGTCTTATACGTAATGAACTTGTATCGAAAATTATCAACTACGATTTTGTTACTAGTACACATTTTATACACATAAGAAACTCAAAAACAAACTAGTACTTTACAAGCAAGAGTTGTTTGATTTTTAAGAGAAGTATAATATATTAAAGTCGGAGAAGCTAGGAAAAATCCTTTCAACTCAATGTTATTCTTAAAACCTTAGCCATTTCATTGATAAAATAAACCTTCAAAGTTTTCTGAACACCTAAAATAATATAAAACTTTTTTATACAAGCAATATACAAATAACTACTCAAAACTTATTGAATTTAGATAATATTCCTAATACCTGTTCCTACCTGTACCTATAAGACCTGTTCGTAAAAGTAAAAAATATGCAAAGATAACATAATATTATTACTTTTATAAAACATTAAAACAATTTATAATCAAATATTAGGAAATATCTTTAAACATGTATAGCATGCATGCATGCATGATTTTAAATTTTAAATAATATGTATGTTGTTTAAAATTTAAAATCAAATATTTTTTCAGTATTTATCCGTTGCTTTATTAATTTCTCTAAATATTTAAGATAAATCTATGCGTATAATAAAATATATAAAAGTTCTTACGAATTTAGTTTATTGTAAGATTTATACTTGACGGTAAAAAAATAACATTGCATTGCTACAAATAACCTTAAGCGTTTTTTCCAGGAAAGCTTTTTCATAAATGCGCAGTTATAAAAATAACTTTCTCTGTTTTTTTTAATCGATAACGTTTTACATAATTTTATGTTAATCTGGTTTAGTTGAAAGGTAAATTAAATTATTTTAAGGGACAAACGTTTTCAGAAATAAAAAAAACTAATCAAAATGTAGTTGCCTAGTTTTTTTTTTTTTTTTTTATGTAAGAGGAGGGTAAACGAGCTGGCGGGTCACAGATGACTTGTGATCACCGCCGCCCATGAACTCTTGCAACATCCGAGGATTTACAAGAGTGTTGCCGGCCATGTAGGTAGGAGTAAACGCCTTTTTTGAAGGTATCCATGTCGTACCGATCTGGAAATACCACCGAAGGGAGTTCGTTCCACAAGCGAGTGGAACGTGAGAAAAATGTCCTTGAAAACCGCACAGTAGAGGATCGCCACGCATCCAGGTGGTAAGGATGATATTGGAGGCGATGGCGCGCTGTGCGGTGATGAAATTCGGCGGCAGGCATCAGATCGAATAGTTCTTCGGAACATTCCCCGTTGTAAATGCGGTAGAAGACGCACAAAGAAGCCACGTCTCTACGCAATGCCAAAGAGTCCAGCCGTTCGCAGAGCACCGGGTCCCCGACAATCCGAACGGCTCTCCGTTGTACGCGGTCAAATGGTAGAAGCTGATATTGGGGTGATCCGGACCAGAGATGAGAACAGTACTCCATGTGTGGCCGGACCTGCGCCTTATAGAGCGCAAGTCTTTGGCCAGGTTTGAAATACTGCCTCGCTCTATTAATCACTCCCAATTTCTTCGAGGCCAACTTGGCCTTGCTCTCCAGATGACAATGTCACGAAACTGACAATCGCTCGAAATGTCGAGACCCAGTATTCTGATACTTGGCGAGGCAATGAGGGGAGTGCTCTCGAAGAGCGCTGATACGACAAATGGGGTTTTCTTAGTGGTAAACGCGCAAATTTGTGTCTTCAAGGGATTGAACTGTACGTGGTTCAGTTCACCCCACTCAGAGATCAACCCCAAGGAAGTCTCTATAGAAGATTCAAGTTTCTTTCGGCACTCGTCGACGTTTTCCCGAGAGAGACCTGCACGGCCGGAATATACCGCATCCCCAGTGCTGTCATCCGCATAACAATGTATGTTGGAGATATCCAGCATATCATTGATGTGCAGGAGGAACAAAGTTGGGGATAGCACTCAGCCTTGGGTTACACCAGCGTTCACGGGCTTAGGGTCCGAGCAAAAACCATCGATAACGACCTGTATGCTCCGCTCAGTGAGGAAGCTGGTTATCCACTTGCATAAACTCTCGGGAAGCCCATAGGAAGGTAGCTTCGAAAGAAGCCCCCTGTGCCATACACGATCGAAGGCTTTCGCCATATCCAGACTAACTGCCAGACCCTCTCCCTTGCTTTCAATAACAGCTCCCCAATGGTGTGTAAGATATAACAGAAGATCACCAGCCGATCGACCAAAGTCGAGTTTGAGGCAAAAAGAGTGCCCAAGAGATCGGCTTTCTCTTTTGCCGTGTGGGCCAAAGATTCGTTCCCAGTGTGCAATGGCGGCAGGGATGGGCGACAGAAGTTTCCCAGACTGGCTTTGGAAAGCGCCCAGAACTTGCGCGTGCCAGGTGGGTACTTTGCCAACTGATCCCCGATTTTGACGACATGCTTGAACTTTGCTCTAGCGATTTTCCGTTTGAAGAATCTGGAGGCACGATTATATTTCCTCTTCAGAACGTGTTATATTATTGTAGTATTGCTACATATAAGATTGTTATTATATAGTAATTTGGTTTGTAGGTAATATAAATATGTAATTATTTATTTACCTACATAATAACATTAACAATAAATATTGTTGTTACAATTAGATTTACGAATTAAGATCTATATATCATTGTTATTACTGGTATGTTATAAAAGTAGTAAAAGATATTGATTTGACGAGCTATCGGAAGTAGCCTTAAGATATTAAATGTTGTATTTACATATCTTATTAGGTAAGCCATGTGTGTGAAAGATATAAGATTGTTATAAATATGCCTAGGCATTTAAAATGGTTATGTACTATTATATTGTTAATATGATATATTTAATGATGTTTAAAGTTGTGAATATGACTTATCTACAGAAGCTGCCGTTGGCGCTTCTGTCGATGTTGTTATGTTATAAATATGGCTGTAAGCCTCTATTAAAGGTAATCTGTATTGGACAACAGGCAAGATAAGTGATTCTTATACTTATATTGTTTATAATATGTGTAATAACTATTGTGGGTATTTCACCGTGTTGAGTTATTGGTAATTGTGTCTAAATAATTACACAGTAATAACTATATTACTGTATTTACTATATTCATGTACCGGGAGTCATTTTGTTATATTAAATGATATATTTGTTTAGCTCTTTCTTTTCTTTAAACTTATCCAAATAATGCATTGAAATATATTATCATATTAATATGTAGTATGAAGTAGCTCGATTAAACAATTTATACTTATATTAATTCGGTGGTTTTTAATTGTAGAATCTTATAATATCTAACATCAGAAGTGGGATCATCCTGGTCCACGGTATCGACAGTTTTGACTGCCGAAACTATATTTTATCGATAAAATCAAAATACCCTCATTGTTGTTACTTTATTTGGTAATTTGTTGTATTCCATTTTGTGTGATTTAAACTTTACTAGTATGTTGAAAACCTAATTCACAGGACGAATCACGCCGCCATCGCTATATACGGCGGAGTACCATCACCTCTACGATGTCTAGGCGTAGTTTGGGAAACGGCGGAGTGATTTCTAATTACGAAGTGGTTTACGAATTAAATTTAATTCACGCCATGCCAGCTGAGTCTACGGATACGGTATGACTGTCACTGGCGCCGAGCCTGCGATGCACCGGAAGGAGAATCGATAAAAAAAGGTCAAGTTAAGCTGAACCAACACAACTATTGTAGATGAATAGTCTTCCAGAATGCCATTATCAACAACAACAAATGTCCAATTCAACGTGTTATATTTACCTTGTGTTTGTTATTAAAAATTAAGTCTACGGGTCAACTAGAACTACTGTAAGACGTACGAGACTCTTATCGGATTATACGTGACTTACTCAGTGGGATTTACTAACTTTCGTTTCAGCTGAAGCTCATTGAACTGGATCGCGTAAAAACTGGTGAAGCTTCCAGTACGTCTCCTCCACCATCTATGCCCGAAGGGAATTCCATGATCATCAAAAAGGCCATAAGGATTCTTGGATGACGAGGGGCTGAGGATCAGCAAACATTGGAAATTTTACTTCGGTCGGGACTTACTTTTGTGGCATCTCGCGGTTCGACATGGCGTATCTAGGACACTAATACAACAGATGCCTGAGCGGCGATCACAAAGGCGAAACGCCTGGCTGATATGTCGTTGTTAGAGTCTCTCAAAAGAGATCCGAGGAGAGGAGGACAACGACACTGTGGATCTTGTTGCATCCGATGCTACCGAGTTTTGTGACGTTGAAACTCATCGAGTCTGTGGAGTATCAGGAACTAGCACGTCCGGGACACAGGAATTATAATAATATTAATTTCTGTTTTTGTATAGAACTGAAGAATTTGCTACACTGCCATCTCCGATTCAAGGAGTGATCTGGGTGCTGAATTTTGGTGCAGCAACGGGAATTACTGAAGAATTGACTGGAGCTATTGTTGCAATGGCAACTGATACTACGAAGGCCTTTCAAGGGGTCTGCATTGTGATTCAAATATTGTGACATTACAAGGGGAAGGTCATGAGAAAACTCATGAAACGAAAAAGAAAACATCGGAGACAACCTAAGAAGCAATTCTGTATACTTTCGTTTAAGAGGACTCTTATTGTGAGTATGCTTGAAAAAAAAAAAGTGATTGTGTTGTACAAAATTAACTTTTAGTGAATAACAATTCTTTGAATTAGTTTGTGATAGTATATAAAATAGCATCTTTAGCAGTGTTAAAACGGCCTACAATTTGTTAACATAATTTTATTTAAATAGTATATCGTATATATAAAAAAAAATCGTAAGAGCAAAAAGTACCTACAACGTTCTAAAATAGATACTCGGTCAAACGGTCAAACAGATTTAAAATATTTTATCTGTAACAAAGTTGGGATTACCAAAAAGTGTAATGTTTTTTGTAATACTCGGATGTATTGTTTATTAATACTTTGTGAGGGTAGCTAAATATTTCGTATTAATTATATGAAACCCGGCGTACTTATTCGCTTTCTAGGTTAAACCTAACAACGATAACAATGTTAGAAAATATTGTTTATTTTTAATGTATAAACGGTATAACCAAATTCATTCGTCAATACTTAATTATATATCGTGATTATCACTTTACGAAAACGTACGTTACAAAGTTTTTAGATTATGTATATTTGAACATTGCTTACCTAGCAGTTTAAATATTTGGATATGTGTAAAAGTAATGTGTAAGAGTAACGATACGTTTTCTAGGTAAATTAATGTCAAATAATGAAATATTGTGTCAGGTGGGCCGAACAGGTTTTACAAGGTTTGTGCAATCTATCAATCAATATAAAACCATTAAAAAAATCTTGTGCTTAGCCTTAGAGGAAACGATACTTTTTGTAAAGCGACTCTAAATAATGTTTTGACAATGGTAGTTTAAACTCGAACATCGGTGTCTAAACGATCGCTAGGCTATAAAAGGTTTGGGAAATTTATTATCGGAATAGGAATCTTGTTATCGAAAAGGAAAAAATCGTTTCTGGCCTGGAGTAGGTGGATAAAAAAATGTTATTGTGGAAAATTAAAGTTGAGAAAAAAAGTTGAGAAAAAAAAACCTAATAATAATAAGACAAATATTTATTTATTATCATTATTATATTTATTTTTTAAATTGTTATATATTTATATATACTATTGTACATATTGTATTATATGTATTGTTTACTACTATATTGTATATATATACTACATATTATATATTTTTTTATTTAATGGGATAAAGTTGGTTGATTTGAAACTCTGCGCTGAAGCAGGTCTAAGTTACAAGATCAATTAGTAAGTTTCTGCTGGTCGGTCTTTTGCTTGGTGCAAATCTAGCTCACTAGCAGCAGGTGAAGGGATTTGATACGTCTAGGCAACTGACAAAACTTAAAAAAAAAGGTAATGTTTCCGCTGGTCGGTCTTTTGCTTGGTGCAAATCTAGCTCACTAGCAGCGGGTGAAGGGGATTTGACATGTCTAGGCAACTGACAAAACATTAAAAAAAAAAGAGGTAATGTTTCCGCTGGTCGGTCTTTTGCTTGGTGCAAATCTAGCTCACTAGCAGCGGGTGAAGGGATTTGACATGTCTAGGCAACTGACATAACATTAAAAAAAAAAGAGGTAATGTTTCCGCTGGTTGGTCTTTTGCTTGGTGCAAATCTAGCTCACTAGCAGCGGGTGAAGGGATTTGACATGTCTAGGCAACTGACAAAACTTTAAAAAAAAAAAAAGGTAATGTTTCCGCTGGTCGGTCTTTTGCTTGGTGCAAATCTAGCTCACTAGCAGCGGGTGAAGGGGATCTGACACGTCTAGGCAACTGACAAAACATTAAAAAAAAATGTATGTGACGAGTGACAAAACAAAAAAAAAACATGTTTATGAAAAGGGGTTTGACGAGTCTAGGAAAATGACAAAATATAAGAAAAAAAAAAGAAATGTATATAATATATAATTATATATATAAAAATATATGTATATAAGTAGGTGTGTATACTTCGAGAGCGAAGTATATGTCAGGCTGGCCGTGTTATATTATTGTAGTATTGCTACATATAAGATTGTTATTATATAGTAATTTGGTTTGTAGGTAATATAAATATGTAATTATTTATTTACCTACATAATAACATTAACAATAAATATTGTTGTTACAATTAGATTTACGAATTAAGATCTATATATCATTGTTATTACTGGTATGTTATAAAAGTAGTAAAAGATATTGATTTGACGAGCTATCGGAAGTAGCCTTAAGATATTAAATGTTGTATTTACATATCTTATTAGGTAAGCCATGTGTGTGAAAGATATAAGATTGTTATAAATATGCCTAGGCATTTAAAATGGTTATGTACTATTATATTGTTAATATGATATATTTAATGATGTTTAAAGTTGTGAATATGACTTATCTACAGAAGCTGCCGTTGGCGCTTCTGTCGATGTTGTTATGTTATAAATATGGCTGTAAGCCTCTATTAAAGGTAATCTGTATTGGACAACAGGCAAGATAAGTGATTCTTATACTTATATTGTTTATAATATGTGTAATAACTATTGTGGGTATTTCACCGTGTTGAGTTATTGGTAATTGTGTCTAAATAATTACACAGTAATAACTATATTACTGTATTTACTATATTCATGTACCGGGAGTCATTTTGTTATATTAAATGATATATTTGTTTAGCTCTTTCTTTTCTTTAAACTTATCCAAATAATGCATTGAAATATATTATCATATTAATATGTAGTATGAAGTAGCTCGATTAAACAATTTATACTTATATTAATTCGGTGGTTTTTAATTGTAGAATCTTATAATATCTAACAAACGCATCAGGATCCATAGTGACTAACGCATTAGCCCAAGCCTGATAAGCCTGCCGTTTGTCAGCTGCTGCAGCCCTGACAGACGCATCAAACAAAGGCCGCGATCTGCCACCAAGTGGTACCACAGAGCTTGGTACAAATAGTTCTATGCCCTGAAGTATCACATCAGCTACAGCCGCAGCGCAGTCACTAGGATCATTGGAAGGGAAACAAATCGGCCCCCATGGGTAGGATGCAAAAAAGGATCACATTCCATCCCAATCCGCTGACTTGTAGTGCCAAACGCGTCGAGTCGCAGGTCTTGTGCGAGCTGGGCGTTCCATGGGCACTACACTCCGTACCAAGCAATGATCAGAGGACCCTAAGGGAGCCTCGACAGTGACTAGGTACTTTCCGGGATGTGTAGTCAGCAGAAGATCCAACAAAGAGGGTATATGGCTATCCACGTCCGGTAGACGAGTGTGCGTCTTTACCAATTGGGACAGACCATTTGCCAGAGCAAAGTCAAACACAGATCTCCCCGCGTAGTCGGTGGCACGTGACCCTAGCCAATCGGTATGGTGCGCATTGAAGTCCCCGAGGACTACGACTTCGGCGGAGGGAGTCTGTGAAAGCAGATCGTCAATTTTCGCTTGAACATGGCTTAAGAGTTGATCCGTTTCTGCATTATTTCCAATGCTATCACAGTCTTCTTTTCCTGGATCGTTAGTATTCATCCTAGGTTAAATTAATACTAAAAAGGGATAAAGTGAAATCTTAAAAGAGGTGACGTTTAGCAGTATATAAACTGAAGTTTTTTCAACGCGGAATTGATTTTCGAAGTTTTAGTTTACAAACTATCTGCAAAGCAGAAAAACTCAATTGAGAATCTTTATTATAGGATTTGTGTAAACCTGGCCACTAGATTGACCACAAACCACTAAACACGAAACCAAGACTCGTACGTACTAACAAATAAAAACTATCCCCTAGAATAGTTTAGAAACTAGAATTACAATAAATTTTAGTAACTATTTTAGTAGTACACTGTTACTGTTATACAATACAATATGATATGTTACGATTACAGTATATTGAACACAGCTCTATGTATAAAAGCAAATTCAAATTCAAAATATCTTTATTCAAGTAGGCATTTAGACGCACTTTTGAAGTCAATGATTACATTAAATTGGTCACGATAGTCAGTCTGCCGGTTCTGCTGAAAAGAGCTGGCCAGAAACTCAACAGTAGCTTTTTTTAAATGAAATTCTACAATGTTTGACTTATACATTATGACATTAATACTGGAAATGAGTCAATGACCCAAGTTCACACATTTCGATCAACCAAAAACTCTTGAATATTATATTGAGATCTAATTACGATTAAGAACACAATATCAGGCGACATCATCATCAGGCGATTGTCTGATGATGATTGTGTTCTTAATCGTAATTAACAATGCAGTTCCATCAAGAATTAACAACATATTCTATAAATTACTTAAAATATTTAAATCTATTTAATAATACACCTTTAATTTTACATTTGAAACTAAGAAAATAAAATTCTAAGATATCCTGTGGAACTTTTATATATATGCGTACACTCACTCCCATGAAGGATTTGTTATCTTTGTGAAATTGAAATTTAGGTGTTACGAGCCGATTTTTATTTCTTGTATAGATCGTATGTCTGTCGTTGCGTTTAATATAGCATTTAAATTTTGGCATAATATATAAAGCATAGTAAGTTATTAAAAGTATATTGAGAAGTGACCGTGATAATACCGATTTATTTAAAACAGACTATAATATACCGACTATATTTAATAATGTTAACAGAAGATGCTATTTTATAAAAAGAAATGGTCGGGTTAACACACCCAGTGAAATACTGCGTGTGCTTGACCTATAAGAGTTAGTTTCGATAAATATGTGTATGACAAAAATGTTTAAGTTCTTATAGCCATCGAAATGTTAATGAATAAGAAGACAGTACATTAAATTAATTATTAATATAGGCCATAGTAAAACAGTAAGTCGACCAAAATCACCTGAAAACCCATTATTGATCCGACCGCGTTCACAGCAAAATATAAATAATTCATACCAGTCTAACATACCAAAAGAAAACCACACTTCCGTTTGTTTATTATTAATTTTATAAGACAGTTTTTGAGTTTTTATAAGACAAATTTTTGGTCTGGAATATATAACGGAGTTTTATCAATATGAAACAATAAACAATAATAAGCAAGAAGTTTAATCCGATTTCAATTTCTAAAATCTTAACAGCTGGCCAGAAAACAGTTTCCCAGAAAATTGCTAAAGTGATCGCAAATTCATATTAATATCATAGTATGACGTTCGTGGAGCCATATTATTTATATAATTATACGTATATTATATTAAATATATAATTGTATATATTATCTGTATTACTTTATACCTTTTAATTCCATTCAGTTCATTTATTAAATTTTAAAGAACACTTACATCAAATTGACTAGTTGAATAAAGTATCTATTTGTTAAACTAAAGTATCTGCATACTCAATTTCTCCATGGTCGGTCAAAATTAAAATATTATGAATCATATTGTATTTTGTAAGACTTTCACGAGTACTACACATTAAAATGAAACTATTTTTACGGATTTAACTCACGTATAAATAATTAAATTTTAAATTTACATATTAAATTGAACCACATATGTGCAATATAAAATTACATGTCTGTGACCACACTATAAGACCTTAAGATACTGTTAAAGCATTTTGTGTGAATCCTGAACTGTACGCCTGTAAATTTGAAACCGTTGGAGATAGATGACTAGTAAACTAACTTACTGACAGACACCTCCACCTCGTCTTACTGTGAACACGATTGCTGCAAAACATTCGAAACGTCGGGTTAGATTTAAAATGTAAATTTAAAATTTAATTGAATATACGCGAGTTAAATCCGTAAAAATAGTTTTATGTCAATGATCATATTGTAAAACAATTTGGAATGTCGGATATTAAAATATTCAATTTATGTATTGAATAATAGACGTTAGTCGTTATTATCTTATATAGAGCAAGTTTCTATGTACTATGTATCTAGTACAATAGATAATAAATAATCTTACATAATTTTATGTCCGTATCCCACTAAAAAAAGAAACCTGTCTCATAAAAAGTTCCCAGCGGTAGTAAAGATTAGGTACGCACTTATTTTACCTGAAGCAAACGAAAAATATTGTTTATAAAACACTACACATGTACCACTTTTTATGGTGTCTTGTAATTATGGCAATTTAAGAAATATATATTTTTGAAACTATAGTTTTCTGTTAACTGTCTATAAAAGAAATAATTAAATAAATATACGACTAGGAGGACGAGGAAGAAAAAAACATGCGTGTTTCCAAACTTCCAGTAAACTTCTTTTGTTCGGAAATAGAAAGCACTTGAAACCATTAACAAATAATGGCATTTTGTAAACAATTTTGGCTAATTGCTTATATGAAATGTTGTCATATGTATGTACCAAGCCCAATGCCAAAATACAAATGTACTAACATCGACATTCGAATGGCACTTACGAGTATAATTTATGTTACGATATGTAAATTCTATATTTTGCAGTATTATATTTATTAAGGTCATAAAAATACACACATAAAACCCGATTACTACTAGATATTTCATGTTTTGTCCTAGTAGCTGCCACCTCGTTATTAGGGCATCGATTGGTTATTGCATGTTTCAAGAAACTGATGAGTTCGTAGTACGAATCGAATATTCGATTTTTATTTTATATAGAAATGCCAACACTGTCATTATAAAATTTTAAATAGTCTAAACAAACTTTATTCGAACGGAGCATGTTTATATGTAAGAGACATGGAAATGTACAGTTACAAAAAAGGACCCAGTTCAAAGGTCTCTTCTTCTTAGAAATTGTTATGGTCCTCTTTTGTTATTTATTATGAGTTCTTCTTATTACAATTTTAAATTTAATATTTAATTAAAACAATACTTTAAAGTATTATTCTGTAAAACATATAGTTCCTTCTGTGTAATTTTTTTACTAATATTTTGATGGGTCATTACAAATGTCAATCATTCTTACAATGTGTGATGAATAATGTTGAATGGAATACTAATAATATGTGCTGGTTTATTTGTGAAATTATATTTTTACCATAATTTTCTTTATATTATTATTTTGCTTTTTTTAAATATTATTCTTAAACACATTTAGCAATTTATTTACTGGGCCAGATTTTGTTATCGTAGCCATTTTATTTACAGTAATTGTAAGCAATCCATCACAGCCTAATATATACTCGTCAAATATTTTAAAGGCAATTAAAAGTGGGAGTTCCCTTTCTAAAAGCTCAATCACTAAGACCCCCAGTCTACGGTAGAGCCATTAAAGCTTGAATATCGGAAAGAAATAAATCACTTTTCGTACACATTTACAGGGATGTACATGTTTTTATTTGTTAGCTTTATTATTTAAATTAAAGTATTAAAGTAGTATATCTCAAGATGCATTTTAAAATTAACGAATTATGAACTGTTTTATTAACCCCCGAATAAAAAGAATGGTGTTATAAGTTTAACCTGTCGATCTGTGTGTCTGTGTGTCTGTCTGTGGTAATCGAGCGGCCAAACGCGTGGACGGATTTGAATGCGTTTTTTGCTATGTTCGTCGAGATGGTTCTTAGCTGTGTTTGGTCGAAATAGAAGCAGTCGTCTCCAAGATATTGAGGTTTTATTGGTGCTGGTGAAAAGTTCTTATGCAATATTGGTAGAAATAATTAAGCGAGTGAAAAATTGTGTATCCGTAGGTTCATTTAGTACAATAATGAAGCAAGTAACATTACTTTAAAAAGCAGAAAAAAATAAAAAACCCCTGATACAAAAGACCTCTAAAAAGAATATAAATAAAATTATTAAGTACTTATTGAAGTCGCTGCGTGGGGGACCGCTTAACAAAGGAAGAAATTAAAATGGAAGTAAGTTACCAAGGCAAATAAAGAAATTATGATATCGAATTGCATAGCCGAAGTCCTCAATGATTAACTTCGTAAGATAGACATTATTGTCAACGTACTTTACAACAGTTTAAATTTTTAATTTAATTTGTAAACACTGGTCATAGAAAGATTACAAAACACGATAGGAAGCCCTTTATGGACTTATTATTATAAACTTAATATTTTTCTGTTAACATGACCAAAATTAAAATATTTATATATATATTGTATTTTAAAAAAAATATAATATTATAAAATATTTATTGTATTTTTATTTATTTATTAAAAAGTAAATATATAACTAAATATTCTGTGAATATTTCTGGCGTCTATTCATATCCGTAATTAATATCGAGCTAAAAAATCACAATTGTTATATAAGAACTCTACTCTACTTAAATATTTATTTTATTTTGTTTTTAGTTTGAGATATAGCCAGGAGGCAGGTAAACAGACAGGACAACGAAGTGTTAGTAACAAGGGCCTTTAAGTACGAAACCGTAAATATTATTAACTTAAAATATCTCAGAAGCATGGAGTATTCTTTCCATAAAGGTTTATAGGTATAATATTTTACGGTAAATATACTTTCGCGAACTTGTGCGCTACGTAAATTGCATTAGCAAACAATATTTATATGAAAACCTTTTACAGGAGTAGTATAGAGATAAGTGTTAGAAGTACGCCAACTTGATTTTTTTATAACTCATCATATAAGTGACTTTGCTGAATTATATTATACAAAGTGTCATCTTTGTATAATATACCTTAAAAAATATTCACAAAATTATAAGTAATTCAACTCAGTATAAATCCGTACCCGTAAAGAAAGTATACATAAGTATTTTTTTACTACACTTTTTGTTAGCATTTGGTTTAATAATTTATAAGATATGAGTAACGACCAATAATTGTATATTTCCTTAATTAATATTCTGTAAAATATAGTTACTGGTGTTTTTACTTTTTAGTATTGCTAATATCTGTATAGCTTTATACGGAATATAAAAGATATGTATGTGTGTAAATGTATTAAGTTTCAACTCATCGTTAAAACGATTAAATGAAATGAAAAAAGCAAAAATCCATTTTCAATTACACGAGCAGATTTGAGTAAGAGACTTTCATTGCAGTTGTGTATGTTTTATTGTCATTTTCAGGAGATAATTATTAATAGGTTGATTAAATTTTGTATTACACTTAATACATAAAAACTTTTTGATATTAGATTAGTTTTTTGAGATATACCTTGTTTGAAAATTGGTACATTATTATTTTTATGAATAGTGAAATAAACTTATATTATTTTTTTATATTATTTATATGATACCAGAATTAGGTACACACATGTCATTGATTTTAATATATTTTTTTAATATTATATATTGAAGAATATTTAAGTATTCATATTTATAGGAAATACCTGGTCTATATTCCTTTCTTATGAATGAGTATTGTAAAGGTTACGTTTAATAGCTTAAGCGATGAATTCCTTTGTTACCGCAAACTTATAACGCGTGAAAGGTCAACTAAATAACATTGTCCAAGGACGTCAATAAAACTGTTCTGTGTTATTGCATACCACATACCTATGCTCCATAAATTTGGAATAGTACTTTTACTAGAATATCAAGCATATTGAATTTTGAAATATTACATTGTAAGGAATGGGCGGTATTTTTATGACCTCTTGAAGAATGTTGTTAGAAAAGTAGTTTATCCCTTTCTAATATTATTATAATTATTTTAGGCATAAATCAAAAGTAGTTAATCAAGGAAAGTAAAAACGGTGTTCTTAATGGAGTATATGAAAAAAAATATATATTAAAAACTATTAACAAAACCAATCAGTTTTTCTTTCATTGAAATGTATAACATTTAGAATATATTCAGACCCAACCTGATTGTCATTCTTGTTTAAAAAACTCGTGTTAATTTACATAAGAATACCACTCACAATTTATTTCGTCACTTACATATAATACCAAAATTTATTTTAATTATTTGAGATGATGGTTAAGTAAAATAAAATTCTGATTTATTATAACGAAATATTTTATCCTACTCTCAGGAGGTTTGACAAAACCGTTCTTATCGTTATCTTCAGGCATAATTTGACGAAATTTCTTCGTTATAATAATAACCGCTATGGAAGGAGTCAGGGAGTGAAAGGTGTATAGAAGATACCTAAAGATGATGATACTTATAAATGGCGTACCTTTTTTTTTATGGTTGGAAAAATGCGTTACGCATCATCCCCGCGGCCAGGAAGGTGATGACCGAGGGGGTATGTGGGACTACCCTGCAGCACCTTCCATTTATTCATCTTATACATTGTAAGTAATAAACAATTAATCACTTTCTATTTTAAGTCACTGTGAATAATGATTGAGTTTAATTTATAGAATTTTCAAATTAACATGTAATTTTAGCGTATCCAAATCTGATGGGTACCATAATGGATTTATTATCAAGTATGTAATCTCTTCACAAAATCCTGCAAAATTATATGTATTAACATATCACAGGGCTTCTAATCGGATTTTCGACATTGGGATTAACAAGGTACTGAAAACATGTTTAAGATGTTAATATATTTATTTATGTATGTTACTGAAATCCTGTCACGTTTTGAAAAACATCATCGAGTTATGTATTTTCTATCCATTTACTAACACTGTAATAATAATTGTTTCTATTATATATACTGAAAAGACGTTCTCACAACTAAACATGAGCTACTTGTTATCTATGTAGAATACAAAAGAATCTTTACTTTCATATTTTCGGAGACAATTAATTGAATATTCTTTTATTATTTAACTAAGAATATTAGATTGATATCGAATTCTGTATAATATAAAGTTTGTATGAAAAAAAGTAAAGAAGGTAAATTACTAATGTTTGTTGCGCTCACTACGGAGCATTCTATTGTGCATCATTAGGAAGGAAAGAATAATAAGGATAAATAATAGAACCAATAAAGCTCTATTGGTCCTATTCGCTCGTCGACAAATGACGACACCTCTGTACCAGTTCGCTCAGAGTTTCAGTATCATGCCTAACTCCTTAATATGCTAGAAAAATAGATCAAACTGTCAAACACAGGATCAATGCATTGAAGAGGAAATATCAGCAGGTCAAGGGAACAATTTCTGACTCTTGTTTTCTGTTTTGACTGAAGGAGGAAATTTAAAAGGCAATCCTGAAAACCTTACTATGTTAGAGATAGAAGAAAATCAAATGCATGCTGCTGAAATGCAACAGATTAGATGTTAGACCATGTGGCGTTACGAGAATGGATAAAATAAGAATTGATGATGAATATTGAAAGTTTCACCGGTACGACCTCTTAGTATGGAGAGATGAACAGTATATTATGAGAAAACACAGAAATATAAGTGTAGATAGTTCGATTAGAGAAGAAGAGTAACCGGAAAAGATAAATGAAGTGAGTGAAAAATAAAGAGGTAAGAAAACAAGCCTTCAGTTAAAAATAAAGAGGTAAGAAAACAAGCCTTCAGTTAAAAATAAAATGGTAAGAAAACAAGTCTTCCATGTGAATTGTGATACAGCGTCGAACGCAAATAATAGGAATATGGATAAGTGCATATTAGTTGTTATTTTTTTTTTATGAAGAAGGAGAAGAAAATAAAATTACTTTTCAATCTAAGGTTCTATTTTATCCTTAAGTAGTCCTTAATTAGTGCAAAATCTAGTGTGTATTACTAAAAAATAAAAAATAAGATTTATTTCTTCAGTATAAATGTGTCTACTATTTGATTTGGTCATAAAAAATGAATATTTAAAGTGTTTTCATTAATAATATAAGTTAGCTCGCTAAAATTAATTTATTAAGAGTATTAAATATATATTTATTATATTTATATTACGAAGTTTCAAACGAAAACTATAAGAATTGTGTCCATAGTTAATAAAAACAAACTTTATCAAGGAAAATATAAATTAATGAAGTAAATAACCTATACGAAAGAGCATTTTAGTTTAACGTTGAGTGCTAAAATTTACTATCACTAAAACAACATTCTTACTATAAACATAAGACAAGAAAGATAATAATATTAAATCAAAGTAATATTATTAGATATTATATTATAATCTGAAATGGATATTAAAGATTCCCTTCGGTCCTCATAAAACCCGTCTAGCCATCAAGTTATAAAAGAGATTTTCCAAATGATATAAAAATTCACTTTTTAAGTAGAAGATCTTTTTAGTAGATAGTAGATCTTTGTAGTGAAAGATCTATTGTAATTTTTTAAATTATTTTTATAATTCAATAATACTATTATATTATTTCAATCAAACGTAAGGCTGAATTAATTAAATGAATAAAATATTTTCAACTATTTGAAATAATAAAAGGGACTAAATAAACAACAGGCAATCATAATACTTAGAATCTCTGATGGTTTTTGAGTATGTCACACAAATAATGCTTAATTTAAAACTAAAGTATGTGTACAAAACAGCATTTATATACATTTCTACGTAATCTAAATAATCAGTTATTAATAGTTTTGATTACTATATTATTTACAAATGTTAGTTTGTTTATATAATAAGATTGGATTAAGAAACAATAAAAAAATATTATATAACGAATAATTGTATACTAAAATATTTATTCAAGTATAACGAAAGTTTGTGTGGTTTATAATACAATACCCTTTATGAGTTAAATCTTATAATCCTTTAGACTCCGTTAGTCAGGCGTACGATTCAGAATAATCACTTCCATGTATTAATTGAATAAAAAATGTCATAATGACATATGATAATATATTTTATTAATAGTGTATCAATTATATTATTTGTTACAGATCCTTGTGCACTATTTAATAAAATATTAAAAATCTAGAAAGAACAATTACAGTTATCTTCAAATAACCTGCAAAAATGATGATAAGCTTACAATTTGTATTAGTTTTATAACGCTAGTGTAAGGTAAAAGTGCAACATTTGCGTATTGGTAACGTAATTATAATTATTAGATTGTCATTAATTTTAGACATCCATCTATATCAAAAATATTATCATAGCTCACATGTTAATAATATTCCATATGCCAAAGTAAGCATGATACATGATAAATATAACGTCATATATAGGTTGCCTAAACAAATTCAGCCAGTGTCGAATTAGTCTTTACCAAACACAATTAAGCAGTGACATCACATGATTCACCCGACGCCCTAATTTGATGAGATTTGTGTTGGTATAATTTGTTGTGAATATATTATGTTTTGCTCTATACAGAGTATTTTTTAATTTTTAATGCTTTATTCAGGAGACGAAAGTCGTGCGAATTCAGCTTATAAAAAAAATGTTTTTACATAGAGAACACATTATTCTATATTCATACAAGGAAGCAGTAGAGTTTGGTATTTTGATTATGCTTTTTATTTATTGACCAATGTTTATGTTGTGTGGAATATTTTTGAATTCGATATTTTTTGAATTAATGTTTAGTTGATAATACTGAAAATAACGAAAATATAATACTGAAAATAATGTAAGTCTATAATAAGAAAAATAATTGGTAATTTATTTAAACTTATTTTTGCTTATAAATATACAATGGCTATCAAACATTGACGACTAAAACGTAAAATAGATCGAATTCTCTTCAAAATCGGTCGTATAATTTTACTAGTTTGAATTCTGTATCATTAATATAAGCCTAATCTTCATAATAACGCTGTTAACATAAACATTACATCAGAAATAACTTCAAATTTATTGGAATGAATAATTCCTAACTCACTCTTATATTAACCCAATAAATTAGAACAGAATGGCCTGTAAAAACGAACATATAATATGGCTTCAGTAAATCAAATGATCTTAGCGAAGCCGCTTCAGCAAAGTATCTGTTACATAGATTTTAATAGATATGAGGTAATTTATAAACAGAATATAAAGAAAATACAATATTATAATGTAAAGACATTAGTAACTAAAGACAACATTTTACTAATTTAAAAATTAAAATTTCATAACATGAAATTCCTTGTAAAAAATGTACGCAAACTTAAAATTGTTTAACGGTATACAGTTTTAAGATGAACTGTAACAAATGTAGAAATAACCAACCTATTTTTGCAAATTCATTTAAAAAGGAAAAAACATTTAAAGAGCTCACAAACATTTAAAAATATACACTTAAACACTTCCATTCATTAAACATAATGTATGAACGTACGAAATCAATCTTGTTTCGTTTAAGGTCGCCATAAATCTTATTTTCCACGAGCCTAATAGGTTTAGCGGCGCACCAAATATAGTTATCGCAGCTTGATTCTCACCGTATACTGTACAAAGGAATAATGGCCCTAATAATAAAATCTTTATCTTTGTATAAAAGCTGTATGTTAGACGTAAATGCCAATAAAATATTTATTATATCTCGTGTTTAGTATTTTATTTTAGTGAAGAAAATCATAGATGTGCTATCAAATATGATAAGTATTCCGATCAGCACTCTCTTACACACGTATGCGTCATAAGATTAGATCGGGCTGGATAGAAAAAGCTCAATGGATGTAGATAACTGGATATTATGATTATATTTGAAATCAGCTGTATAATAGAAGATCGGAAAGTAATTCGAGTAGACAAACAATTACATATATATTGAAAAATACTTAATTTAATAATAATATTGTTAATTTTGTCAAAATATTATAAGACCGACTTTTTTTAATATACCTAGTATAAAGGTTTCAAATAATAAATGTTTTAATTGGATTCACTCGCAAACCAATTCAATTGTGTGAATTCTACTATGTATTTGTATTTCCTGAATAGACAAAGCCAAAAGGAAATCAGTAAAAGAAAAAAAAACACAAAACACATTAAGAAGCACCGATTAATTAGATAGTTACAAGATAAGTAAGTTTCAAAGTAAAAGGAAATAAGTAGTAAATGATTGAAAGAAAATAAATTCTTTTTGTATAATCACATTAAGTTAGTATTCAGAGTAAAGGACGATCTTGTCATCCGGGAACAATATAACGTATAAGGGTTCGATTCCTTTTTATCAATAGTCGACTTGACCTCGAGTAACTAATTAAAAGAATAAAGCAATTCAATATCCACGAAATTATATTAATATATATTATTATTATATATTATTATTTATTTATTTTATTTATTTTATTTTAAATCTTTATTGAGCCAAATAAAGGTACAAAAGGCGGACTTAATGCTAAAAGCATTCTCTACCAGTCAACCTGAGAATCCAGTAAAAGATAACACAAAGAGGCGATATACTAGTGTCACTTAAATAATTAAAACAAAATAATAAAAAAAAGAAACATTGGAACAAATATGTGAAACTAAGAACGTGCACAACAAATATAATGTACTATTTAGATTACAATGTTGTTTAAAAATAAAATAAACTCAAACATATATATACCAATAATAAACATAAATAAATAAAGATATAGAAATAATATATAATACACAATATATACACATACATATAAACACACACATATATATATATATGTATATATATATATATATATATATATATATATATATATATATAATATAGATAAGTACATAAATGTAATATATGTAAATACACAAATATTATTTATAATAATAAGTACAATATTATACACAATATAATATATAAGTGTCTATCTAATAAAATATAATATATGATTCCTAATAACAATTCTGCAAATTTTCAGAGAGAAATTTAAATACTGATTTTTTAAAAGCTACCCTGTTGGGTGCCCGCCTTATGGATTCGGGTAGGCCGTTCCAGAGTTTAGTAGAGTGAACAGTGAAAGAACTGGAGATAAAACCGGTACGGTGTGAAGGAATTAAAAGTTTGAGATTAGAAGAAGAGCGCAGATGGAAGTCGTGAGAATTACCCAGTAATTGAAATTTACTTTTCAAGTACTGGGGTGAAAGTGGATCATTAAGAATAGAGAATAATTGACATAGATATCTGGAAGATCTTCGCTCTCTTATAGAAAGCCAGTTTAACTTTGAGCGGTAAGGAGATGTGTGATCATATTTACGAAGAGAGAAAATAAAGCGAATGCAGCTGTTGAGAAGACGATCCAATTTATTTAGGTTGCTTACGGAAATGTTAGAGCAGCATACATCAGCATAGTCGATGAGAGGTAGGATTAAGGATTGCACTAACAGAGTTTTTGTCCGAATAGATAGAAAGTTTTTGTGACGATATAGTGCACGCAAGGAACCGGTTACTTTGCGGCATGTTTCACTGACATGGAAATCCCAACTTAAGGTTGTGTCAATGTGGAGGTCGAGATTTTTGACCGTAGAGGAAAAAGGAATATCAATGTTGTCATAAGACAGTGACATTAAATGGATTGATTCCAATTTAAGTAGCTGTCGCTGATAATATAATAATATATTATTATTTATTCGATATAAATATTTAAGAGCATATTTCAACATCAAATAATATTTAAAGTGAGGTAGCAAATGAAAATAATTTTCCCGCATGCAAAATGCCAAAACTAATATACGTTAACATGGATTTATCAACGTCACTTAATATAAATATTTAGATTTTTAGAATACATTTGTGTATCAATGGAAACGTTTATAAAAATTGTTATTATTTTAACGCCTGTTCTAAATATCACAGCTGTTATCTTAAATAAAAAATTATAAAATATTATTGCTCTAATATTTGATTACCGCAACTAAATATTACAATGTTAAAATAAGGCCAATGTTAGTTCGATTCAATACATTAAAATTCTTCCAGCTCTTTATTGTTTTCTCTTTCTTTATATTTTTCTCTTCCATCTTATACTGAAGATAACTAAGATAGTATGATACTTTTTTAATTTCAGTACCCAAAGGGTAAAAACGGAATCCCATTACTCGCTGTCTGTCTGTCAGTTCGTCTCTCCGTCCGTCCATCTGTCTGTCTGTCTTCAGGCTTTATCTCGTGAACCGTGGTATCTTAATAGTTGAAAATTTACCAGAAGATGTATTTCTGTTGTCACCATAACAACAAATACTAATCACAGAATAAATTGAATGTTTCACTAGCGCTGCGATATAAAAAAATATATTTTAATGCTTAATAAAGACAACAGACGCTTGAAATATTCATAAAAGTTAGTTTATTAGTTAGGTTTTAATTTAAAAAATAAATAATTAAATGAAAATAAAATAAATATATTTAGGGGGCTCCTAAACAACAGACGTGATTTTATTGGGTTTTTATATGTACCTAATGTCTTATTTATATGTACCTAGTAGTCTTATTAATTAATTAAAAGAAAAGATGTGTGATGTCTGACCCAAAATTGTAGCCCTCGGTGACGACATTTACTGTGGAACTGTCGCCATAGATAATATCACCAACACCCACGAAAATATTTTGAACATCATATTAACCTATTTTTGGGTTCGTTAAAATAAGCATCGTTGACTTCTACACCGTTAATAAAATGAAGTCTTGGCAAGTGCTTTTCAACTTGTTGTTTTTTGTTGTGATTGTAATAAAAGACACATTTCAATATTATTTTAATTAGACTCAATTTATTTTGGTTTTATATTATAATAAAATTATGAAACATTCTGAAGCTGCAACTAAAAAAACGAAAAAACACGAAGCATTCACGGAAAATAATTTAATTAAAGATGTATGTATTGTATAATTTAAATGCTAAAATAAACTTAACTCTTTTAATGATGTCATTATGTTACATGAAATTACTTACTTACTCTGATCCCCTCGCTATATCAATAAACCAATATTTTATTTTATTAATCCTAAATTTATAGTACCTTTCTCAGAACCACACATGCACTATCAAAATTAAAACAATTATATTTTTTTTAATATTGAATAAATGTATTGTAATGAGTATTGAATGAATGTATTGTAATGAGTATTGAATAAATGCATTGTAATGAGTATTGAATAATTGTATTGTAATGAGTATTGAATAAATAAATGTATTGTAAAGTTAAACAATATTCTAACAAATACTAAACCCTTTTGTTTTCGTAAGTTAGTAATAGATTCTTGTTACCACTTCCCCTAAAATTACTTACAGACCTTTGGTTTTTCCCAAAAGATCAAACGATTTTATAGTAAATTTAACATAATAAACACAATTATCAAGAAGCTGACAAATGGTTGTTCGGAATTTTATTTTACCTAAAATTTATTATTTCGTTGAAATATTAATTTATTCTCTAGAGTCTCAAACTTAAATATAAAATGTATAACTTGTTGCTATAATAGCATAAAATAAAGTTTATATAACAAAATTCTGATGTAAAAATTAAAACTGTCAGAAAAGACAATGTATTGTATTTATATAATATGTAGTTAACTGTAAAAATAACTAAAATCATTGATTTAATTAGTTTTGTATGGAATAACAACACATCGACATTTATATATATATACAAGGTTATTTGTAATTAATTGACCACCTCTTGCAGGTAACCTCTCTACATCAATCCTAACAACATTTTTACGAATATCTATAACTGCGTAACAAACTAAAATTGTTGTTATAATACAAACAGTAAAGTAACGGGTAAAATATAAAAAAAAACATATTATACTTTTCAGAAATAATGCTTACGAGAAATTACTTATTTATGTTCCACAATTAAAAGATCAATTTTATTATCAACAAATATGTAATTAATCATTGTCAGCTGAACTAATATAATTAAGAGTCCGCTACTTGAGTAGGGTTTTATATATATTAATAAACTTTTTATAAAACCATATTAGAATTATTATATTAAAAGAGATCAAGCTCAAAACTTCTAGGATGTTTACTGCTTACTTGCAAAACAGTTTAAAATGTATAATTACTTTAGTTTCTCTATTTACCACCCAATTGTGGTTTAATCAAATATTAATAAAGTTTGCATTGTAAAACCATAGCAAATAAACAGTTTCTGATGTGTTATATAACTATTTATATTTAACTATACTTTAAATAACTTTTAAATATAACATATGTAATATAAAATCTTACATTATCTGATTCAGTATAATAATTTTCCCCCACAAATTGGTCTTGTATCTTTTCAATGTTAAAACCTAAATAAGAAAAGCTTTTTAAAGTTCAAGTCACGTGCTTTGGTTTATATTTCTCAGAGATATTTACAGCACGTTTAAAAGAAACCAATTGTAATCCAACAATAATATATTTATATGATTTTAAGCCCATTAACTTACATTATTAAATTTTCATTTATAATACAATAATACTTAAATAACTATCATGGGCGCCGAATGTTCAATCACAAAAAATACTATTTATGCCTTTATTAATAATGAACCTCTTTTTAATCTTAATAAATATTCTAATTAAGTTTAGAAATACCATACCTCTTGAAATACAGAGAATGAGATTAAAAGAATTGTGCATAATTTAATTTAACTCCAATATCAGAAACAAGTTAAGAATATTTAAACCCTCTTGTTTGTAAATCTATAAGTATAATTAAATCCATACGAAGTGATTTGAGAGAAATATTTAATATAAATTAGTAGGCAAACAGTTAATTAGAAATATTCAAGATAGCTAAGAAATTAATTTAAATTAATTTTCATTACAACTAATTCTACGTACCTAACTATGGCGGAATGAAAACCTCTTGTTTTGCATTATGATTATAAACTAGCTATTCTTCGCGACTCCGCCTTACATAATATTAGTTTCTATTAAAATCGGTTGAGCAATTCCAAATAATATCTGGAAAAACAGAAACACAAACAGTAATAAATAATAATAAAGACAATTTATGTCTTGGAACATAAATTATTGTAAGTACATGAGATAATGTAATCATTTTAAAAACACAAACAGAAACTTTTGTTTATATTTGTTTAGCTTTTGTAATTTATTATATGAAATATATTAGTTAAATAAACTCGTAATGCCATGGCTTTATTAATATACAACACATACACGCCACATGTTAAGTTCTTCAAAACAGTAGAATATTTGAATCTAATAATAGTTGTATAGATTAATATTAATTATTCAAAAACTAAAGTAGTGAAGGATCGAATATTTACACGTACTATTTATAAAAAAATGTAATAAGTACATCTTCGTGTATATTTATTTGTACTGCCATAAAATACCCGTTTAGTAATATAAATAGTTTTTAAAGGCCGAATCTAAATGTGAACTCGTTGCTGCTATATTTAAATACGGAGTATGTATGATGCACGCAATCATTTAACTTTCTTTTTATTTGGTTTAAACAACGTAAAAGAATTTAAAAGGAATTCAGAAAGAATAACCCTATGACATTTACATCCGGTTTGTACTTAATACGTTGCTTTCAGTATTATGTAAACTAAAATATTATCTAAAGTACGTATTTTAATATAATGATATATATTTTACATTATAATTAAAGTATATTTTATTTTATTTTATTTTATTTAAATATTTAGTGCAATATATAATATAAAATCAATTTTTTTTTTATTTTCGATTTATTTTTATTTAAAATTTCTATTGTTTTCATTTTAAAAAGAAGCTAAAATAAATATAAATTTCTATAACCCTGATGTATCTGGTATCAAATTAAATGTTAGCTTAAACAAAATATCTACTCTATACTCATGTAACATGTTTATTACCCAACAAACCCCAATATGACGCTTCAGAACAATATACTCCATCGCCTTTACCGCATCTATCTGGAGATATATTTTTAAAAGAAAACATTTTCATATTTAAAAAAAAAAATAAAAGTGTATAAACTGGTATTCTGACTACTAATTTCTCCATTATTTTTCTGTTGTTAAAAGAGTTTATTATATTTTCAACCCTTTTTCAGTTTTTTTAATTTTTCTCCTACGACCTAGCTTTTAATTGAAATTTGATAGTTTTGACATATACCCTAATTTATTTTAGCTATACTAAAACAATGTTCCGTTAAATAAATAAGTTTGTGTAACAAAATATAATCCTCAGGTATTCATAAAACATTGAAAGGTTAGAGCAATTACACTTTGCTTTGGTAATAATCCTGTAATACTACATGTAAGGATTCACTGCTAATACGCCCAGGGACTGAATTCTCACATGAAATTTGAAATAAAACATTTCCTAAATGATGATTGACGAAGTGGTTCTTCCAAAATACAACATATTCTTAGAATTATAAAAAAAAATAAAGACCAGATTAAAACAATAACAAAAAAAAAATTGTTAGTATATTTTAAGAAGTAAAAGTCTTGCTTTTAGTATATATTTTTTTTCTACGCAACTAACGACGGAAAACCAACTGCGTATATATCACATAGAAGTATACTCGCCTACGCTGTGCGCGCCATTGAAGGGTTTCCTAATTGAACCAAAAAGGTGACGAACATATTGATCAAACAGCCCATCGAGTGACCTTTAGAAACTTGCACATCAATTATATTAAGTCTATATAACGATTTTATCATCGCTTTATAATTATATAAGTTATATTCATTTCTTCTTCATAAAAGGATATATTGTATTTATATGATTAAAGATAAGAGAAAAAAAAAAGAAATGAAAGATTAAACAACAAGCTGCCATTTGGGAAAACACAATGTAAAATAAACACGGTGTCAAAAGATGTATCTATGTAATATTACATATACGAATACAAACTGCAACATTAAATTGGAACATACTACTACTTGTACTATAAAAGTCTAGTATACAATGACTGGTTTTAGCAATAAAAAGTTTACTAATTGAAGTGAGCGCGTGATGAGAGTATTGATCAAACAGGCCATCGATCGGTGTAGTCTCACTTAACATGCTTGTTAAGTTCAATTACATTAGGTGACTGTACATATGACTAATGGCAAAACATAAAGGTCTCATAAAAACTACTTTTATGTTATTGCTTTGTACTCCCTAGGGAAGCGAATTATACACTGTCCACGTTTTTAATTTTGTTGCCTAAAATCTTTTATGGCACTCGATAAATTATAGAGGTTTCATATACATGTATACAATCATTCTAGAATAACAATAATAAATTAATAAGTAACTTACGTTACAGTCTGGACTAATAAATGATGTCATTCACGCTGAAACGTGACACGGAGGTCATGACCCGGATAAATACAAAGCAGGGTTGTTTATTTAGACGACAAAGGCAAAGCCGCCGATTAGAATGAACAACATATAAATATTATAAGTAAAATACTTGTTGATGGAATAATTTGAACTCAGTCAAACTTAAGGAAGACACGCGCAAAGAAAGCTTAATACAATTTTGGGTTAAGGAAAAGGGTAGGTTATTTCATTTTCTTATTTGTCAATTTTTTTGAGCAAATTGATTATTTGGTGTGTTCATTAGTCTTATTTTTTGTGTGTACTGGATTGTTTTGTGTATCTCTCTGGATAGTTTAGACCCATTTAGACCCTATATAGGATGCTTTCATCAGGTTAAATGTGTTTTTAGATCTCCGTACAGGTGAAAATAAATTATATTACTAATACTCTACTCTCCGTCAATCTGTCACCAGGATGTATCTCATGAATCGTGATAGACAGACAGACAGTTAATTATTGACTAGATAGTTGAAATTTTCACAGGTGATTTTCATAAAACAGAATAAAATAAATATTTAGGGGAGAATCTCTTATATTTTTTAGCCGTTTTTAATGGACAACATTTAGGAACCTATGTGCGCAAATCCAACACACACTTCTCCGTTTTTTTCATTTTTAAATATTTTTTGTTCATACTTACTTTATAAGTCTCCGCCAGATTTTTGCAGTATGTTAAATTTATTTAGTTCAACTGATAGCTATTAGAATTAATAATATTATGATGAATTAATAATATTATGACTTTTGAGGATGGAAAATATCTTCATTTATCCACTTTATTTTACATTTTTTCACTCTATTTTATTGTGCTGCAAGTTTCCATCTTATCTTCCGTTTTCGTTCTAACTATGACACCAATATTAGTATTCACGTCTTTTGGAGCATGGAGAATATAACCAGGACATGTATTTTACTCCAGTATATATTTTTAAGAAAGATAAAGTCTACGTCTGTGTTAATATAAAGTCCTTCCGGACTGGACTACAAGGATAAATGGAGAACTTTTTCAATGCATACTACCTCCAGAATTGCTAGTGGTTTTTTTTAATCGTAGTGAAAGTTGAACTTAGATGTCAAGCTTAAACTTATTTTTTCACTTTATGAGTTCTACTCAGTTAGGTAGTTCAGATTGTATCTAATTTTGCTTTTTGTGGCTTAAGCATGCCTTTGAGACTAAAATTACATAAAAAAATCCAATCTGAAACGGATTTTAGAAATGGTATTTAACTTATTAGATACAATTTCGGTTAAAAACGAAAAATTTCCAAAAAAATAGGAGGTCCGGGATTTTTTTTAGCCAACTTGTATATTCTAAATAGGTACCTGAACACGGTCACTTGGTTTGTCAGACCCTCTACAAAACACCCTGTATATAAATGTGATAAGGTCACCGAAAACATGTTTCAGTATACAATTAAGGTCGTACAGTGAAGTCCATTTCACTTAAGCTACTTCAATGGCGTGTACATGGCTTGTTGCTATAAATTATCACCTAATATTTTGAATACTATTTCTACTATTTTTTATATAGGTACTACTATACTTTAGGTTTAGATGTTTGTTCATTGATTAATCAATAAATCCTTGATTGGTATTTAATCCTCAGGAAAACGTAAACGACTGGACCCTGCAGGTATTTTGTTCCGCAAGGTAATATGCTCATCCTATCCAAACACAAGATACGATGAATTAAGTTTAGCACCTTTTATGGAGGAATGAAGGCATTGTGGATGTTAATGACAATGTTTATGTACAATATTTTAAAACATGCACAAATATTACAATATAACAAACTTTTTAAATACTATACTTCAAGAAAAAACTTTCGTCTAATATCATATCGAGTAAAATTTTTGCTTACCCAACTTCAAGTATCTTTCCCATATATACTCGAATGTAATTTAAGTACACCCTTGAGACTCAGCCAAGCTCTATTCCATGAAATGTTATACCGATAAAAGTAGTGATTAGATATTTCTGGTTATGATGGTTTGAGGACTCTTATATGCAATAAAAAAAGAGCTAAAGGCTTTACGTTTTACTGTTACTTTATTTGCAGTCAGATATATTACTGTGAACTTTATAACAACTGTTCTTAAAAGTCTTTCACTTCATCTATAACATAATTAAACTGTAAACATATGAGGATATATTTCTGTGATCACCTTTAAATAATCAGTATTATTTTATAATTCATGTATTTTTTTAATTTTTAAAAAGTATATATAAGTAAGTTTAATTAATGAAATGTATATTTTTAAATTAAACGAGGTATGATTTATCGTACAGTATCAGTTGCTGTAACATCTTAGATGACTATTTGATGAAGTCTGTCTATAATGTGTTTATTCAATTATATCATATGAAATATTTGGAAAAAAACAAACTTACCTTTTTGCAAAATATATCATAAATGTCACAATGTCAATTTATTTCCATCCATTTAAAAAAATATACTGAAAATAATTTATATTTATACGTTAAAAATATCCTGCTTTATTGAAAACCAAATAACTACAAAATAACATTTCCAAATCATTTGTCACGTATGTCAAAACTTTCATTTACCTTTCGGAGCCCCAAGTGACATGAGCAGATTAGCCCTCACCCAAATTATATCGTTTTATTTCAAGATTGTTTTTTCCATAAATCTAAACTTTTCCAGATTGCTCTTTTTTATACAATTTCTAAATATCTCGTCTTGAGTTGTTCACCATTATTCCAAGTAACATTACATCGTACTAACATAACGAGGTCAAGCGGTTCTTGTTAAGTTTCTAAGACGTTGAAATATTTCCCTCCTACCGCTCTGAATTGGTGTCATGAATTTAAGCTATGGATTTAAGGTTCCTTTTTTCATTTCCCAGCATTAATTGTATTATTTTGGTGTTGATAATAAATTATCACACATAAATATTGTTAAACTAAAAAATATATCTTTATATTCAATTTAAATTATTATATTTTAGCATAATCATTGTGACAGATTTATAAATAACGAAATTTAATTTAAGTGCTTTCTACGAAACATTTAATAAAACGTACTGGTTCATAGAACTTATGTCTATTATGTGTCAGAACAATTGGTTCTACCGTTTTTCATTAATCCATAGAATCAAATTATTTCTTTCATTTGTGGGTCTGAAATAAATAATTATTAGTATTGAATTAGAATAATTATTAATAATCGTTTGAGCTTTTTTTTACATGTTTGTTAACATAACCATTAAAAAAAAAACATGAATTTTTTTTACATGCATTTGCTTGGTAGTGAATGATTTATTATATTTTTACACGATTTCAAAAGTCGGTCATAAGTACGTTTTTATTGCAACTGCAAATTATTTTATAAGTTAATTATATCTTGTTTTAGGTAAATTTTTACTACTCCGAAATATATTGAACTTTAGGGAGCCAGTATCTTTATCGATCTATAAAACAAAATTTGATACATATATCTTTAAAACTAAATCTTAGCAAATATAGGAAAAATATTTTTTACCTTTAGCACTCAACCCGTATGTGTTCAAGGACGACAGTGCAAAAAGGCCCTTAAAACCTAAAAACTAAAACAATAAAACTAAAACACATCACATGTAATGGCCTGAAAAAAATTGTCCAGAAAATTCCATTCATATCTCTCCTGTAATTCTTGCTTGCTATAACCGTATTATGACCTAAACATGCATAATTTCGTATTTATAATATAAGCAAGATTAGTGGAACTATACAGCACACACAGTGAATTACAATAATTCTCCAATATATTCTAGTATTTAGTTTCACACGGATATGCATATTCAGTTCTATTGTTTACTTGTTCCCTAGCTATATGTATTCTGATTTGACCTAACATCACTAATCTGACGTGAGATTATATATATCCTTTATCCCTAGCCTTTATATCTTTATTAAACAATATATAATTTTCTTGGTGGTAGACCATAACATCGGGTCGCCGGCAAAGTTACCACCCATCGGGCAAAGTCGTGCCGCAAAGCGACCTAGTCGTGTTCCGGCACGTTGCTCGATGAAGCCGTTTATGGGAAATGGGTCTGAACAGCTGCGGTACGTTGGCGAACCGGTTGACGTCGAGTTGGTGTTTATTTTGTCGGGTGTCTAGTCGAGGAGGGTAGCGGGATCCGAAGCGACGGCTATCCGCTGGCCGCCCGCAGATAGTTGGGGGCCCAATTAGTGGGTTAGCCACCCACATAAGGCTGCCCCGCCAGCTGCGAAAAATCCCAGGGTGGCTCCATCGTGCTGGTTGGCGACCAGACGAGGAGGCCCGATGGCGATCCCTGGGGGGGTTCGGGCGTCCCCGCAGTCTCCAGGCTAGCCTCCCAGTGGCAAGACATAACCAATTTCGACGTCGGGTTCGATACGTACCGTCTCGTTCAACTGCCATTTCCCATCCCTATTCACTTTTATATTTATTTTTTATGAAAAAGTTTAAAAAAAGGAACAAGGTTACACAGCGGTTGCACTCCTCCTCATATAAAGTGCACCTTACTAATATCAGGGGTTTGCACTCAAATCTTTTAGCTGTCCACCACCACCTGGAGACAGAGCAGCCGCACTTGCTCTTTTTGACGGAGACGCAGATACAATGTCCTTTGAGTGCTGCATACTTGGATTATCCCGGTTACTCGTTAGAGCACAACTTTCGCTCACGGGCCGGAGTCAGTATGTACGCGCGGAACGACCTCTGTATTCAGCGTCTCCGTCACCTTGAAGACCCCACTTTTTCTTCCCTATGGGTTTTAGTGGACACAGGAAACGAAAAAATCCTGTATTCCTGTGTCTATCGTTCGCACAGCGGTGACCAGGAGACAACTCGTTTATTTGAGTATCTCAGTGAGGCTGCAGATATGGCTCTATATCAGTACCCTTCGTCGCAGCTCGTCTTTCTGGGGGACTTTAATGCCTGTCATCAGAACTGGCTGTTCCCGTACCAGAAGACCGACCATGCTGGAAGAGAAGCGCGGAACTTTGCGTTGTCCTTGGACCTCTTTCAGCTGGTGAGGCAAGCGACAAGGGTACCAGATGTGGTAGGCCATACAGCCAATTGCCTGGACCTTCTGCTGACAACTGATCCGGACAGGTATCGTGTAGAGGTCACGTCCCCCTTGGGAACCTCCGATCACTGTCTGGTGAAATCTGTATTTACATATTCCCCACCAGCTTTCGAACCACATGGTGTTAGGCGAGTATGGAAATACAAGTCAGCAGATTGGGATGAGATGCGGCACTTTTTTGCGTCTTATCCTTGGCGGCAGGTCTGCTTCTCTTCTTTGGATCCGTCGAGTTGCGCGGATGCTATAACCGATGTGGTGCATCAGGCAATGGAGTATTTTATTCCTTTTGCTGACGTACCCATCGGTGACAAAGCTCGCCCATGGTTTAATGCCGAATGTGGTCATGCTCAAGACCGAAAACATTCGGCATACCTCATTTGGGCTGATGCTCGAACCCGCAAAACTCCGGATGTAAGTTTGAAGAAGAGAGCCTTTAACCAAGCTGCCAAGTCCTACAAAAAGGCATTGCGGAAGGCTCGTCTCGATCGAATCGCTAAGAATGGCGAAAAGCTCTCTGTCAGACCAACTGGCAGTCGAGCTTTCTGGTCTCTTGCGAAAGCGATCGAGTCGAATTTCTGCCAACCCTCACTGCCTGCTCTGCTGAAGCCAGATGGAGCCTGGCCCACACAGCAACAGAGAAAGCGAATGTACTTGCTTCTCTGTTTGCTGATAATTCGCATCTAGACACTGGCAATGCTTCTCCAGTACATCTTCCTCACTGCGGTATTTCGATGCCTGAAATCCGCATCACTAACAAAGAGGTATAGAGGACATTGTGTCGTTTAGATGTGAATAAAGCCAGTGGTCCTGATGGTATACCAGCCATTCTGCTCAAGACATGCGCAGCTGAGTTGTCTCCTGTACTGACACGTCTGTATCGTCTCTCTTTCATGACTGGAATAGTGCCGAATTCCTGGAAGCTTGCTAATGTGCAACCCGTGCCCAAAAAAGGCAGCCGTGCCGACCCTGTCAATTACAGACCGATTTCAATCACCTCCATACTCTGCAAGATTATGGAGCGTGTATTGAACTCGCGCCTACTAGCATACCTAGAAGGTAACGACCTCCTCAGTGACCGACAGTACGGGTTTCGCCGTAATAGGTCTACTGGGGACCTCCTAGTGTATGCTACTCACATTTAAGGCGAGGCCATCGAGAAGAACGGAGAAGCGGTCGCCGTCTCTCTGGACGTCTCGAGGGCATTTGACAGGGTCTGGCATGCGAGCCTTATAAGCAAGCTTTCAGCGTACGGTATATCTCCTGGTCTGATCGGCAGGGTAACGGACTTTCTGAGCCACAGATCTCTCCGAGTAGTTGTCGACGGGTGTTCCTCGGAACCCTTGACAATAAATGCCGGAGTGCCTCAGGGGTCCGTTCTTTCTGCAACTCTGTTTCTGCTGCACATTAATGATCTGATGAAGCCCGGTATCTATGGGTATGCAGACGACAGCCTAGTTGTAGAAAGATATCTGCCGAGTAGTCGGGCTAGTCGAGATCAAGTACAGTCTGAAAGAGAAGCCATGGTGCAACGTTTGAATGACAAACTTCAGGCAGTCTCCGCATGGAGCAATGCCAATCTTGTCAAGTTCAACGCCACCAAAACGCAGACGTGTCTATTCACCGCCAAAAGGAGCCCTTTCACCTTGGCTCCTACTTTCCAGAATGTATCCTTGGAATACAGTGACCGGCTTCAGTTGTTAGGCTTAGAGATTTCCTCGAACCTCAACTTTGGTCGGTTCATTGAGTCCAGAGCAAGAGCAGCAGCAGCAAAGCTTGCCGTTCTTGCGAAGGTTCGGCAGTACTTTACACCGGGACAGCTTCTTGTTTTATACAAAGCACAGATCCGGTCGTGTGTAGAGTACTGTGGACACATATTTGCTGGTGCCGCAAAGTCTCATCTTGCGGTTCTGGACTCAATTGAGAAAGAGAGGCTTATAGGCGATCCCGAATTGGTCAAAGCTGACCTCTAAAGCCTTGAACACAGGCGTAAAATTGCTAGCCTCTCAGTATTCTATAGGATACATTTTGGTGAGTGTACGCAGGAATTACACGAGTTAATTCCCCCGTCCCCCTTCCATCACCGGACATCCCGACGCACGGCAGGGATACCTGCCTTCCTTTCGTTGTGGACATTCCACCTGTCCGAACGAAGCGCTTTGCTTCCTCATTTTTAGTGCGTACAGCGAAGGACTGGAACAATTTGCCTGCGTCGGTATTTCCGGCCAAATATAATGTGGGTGTCTTCAAGAGAAGAGTGAATAGGTTGCTAGGGCAATGCGCCTTACCATCTAAGACTACATTCCACTTACCATCAGGTGGAATGTAGTCAAGCATTGCCCTAGATCATATAAAAAAAAAAAAAATACCTTGACTATGAGAATTAAGTCTACTTTTTCTTTAATCATACAATATTTTGAAATAATATTTTGAATAACTTTGAACGCGTCTGTGTGTGGGTTCATATGTGTGCTAGTGTTTATGTATGTCTTTGTATTTATTCCGTTCATTGTTCATACTAAGATTAGTTTCATAAATTTTACAACACAATAAAAAAATAATATTTAATAGCAACAAAACAAAAATATTCTAACGCCAAATTACAATACAGACGTCCACAGCAACATGTGGTTATGCGTAAGGTAACTTATTTAGCAAATATTATTCAACAACTAGCAAACATAAATATATGAAGTTTGTTTTTCTATTTTTATTTCGACATTAATGCTCTGCAGCTGGATATCTTACATTTAGCAGATCTCTTGACTACTTTTACACTTTTAATAGATTGTAGAAATAGTTGATTGTCAATATTTTAGATTAAAAGTGAATAAAGACAGAATATTTGCCTTACTTACTGTGCACATAATTATGTCCCTAGACATATTAATTGAGATAAGAATATTTTAAATTCCCTGTTTTTTTTTTGGTTTATATAATGTTTTTAATATATTTTTGGTTAGTTTATTTTATGATTTATTTTGTTTTTTTTTGTAAGTATTTAGAACACTCGAATAAAAGTTTCTTTTTTTCTTTCTTTCTTTCTTTCTAAACGACAAGAAAGAAATATTATAATCATCAATTCATCAAATCATTTATTGCCTGTAACCTATGTGTTTTTATTAATAATGTTGATACATGCCGAAAAGTTTAATATTACAATGTGAATAAAAATGAATTGTTAAAACCTGACACAGGTTAAACAGATGCAGATTTTACTTTTTTAATCGTTTTTATCAATGATTTTAAGATTGTGATGATATTTTATTTCTTACTAAATTTTTTTGTGAATTATTAAGACAAAACTAAATCCATTGAGCAATATTTAAAATAAAATCATATTTTGTTCGAATGATATTGACATTTTTTTACATGTTTTTTTTTCATAATAACGTTCTTTTTGTTTGAAACTAAAATAAAATAAGTTTTAAGGGATCAAATAAAATTGAATAAAAGGGAATGCATTTGACTTCTCCTATCACTTTGTTCACCCTTCTAGAAGAATTGTCTTATCTTGTGTCTAGACAAAACTAAATTTCATTGCCGCGGTAATGTTATTCACCCGGTGGTATTCAAATTTTCTTTACTATATCTATCTCAACAAAAATATCATCCTAGCAAAAATAACATCTCAGATCAAACTATTCTATAGATTGAAGTATTATAGATTATTGGTAAGAACAATATTATTAAAACTGCTTATAAAATAATATAACAATTGGTTCAATAAGAAGCTGAAGTTTAATATAAAATCACTGCTATTAGTATTATAAAAAACTCTTATAAAGGCCGGATATTATTTTCTTATAAAACGAACACTTCTTCAAGCAGCCTATTTATTACAATCAGTAGAATTTTTCTCTATTCAATTGTTTGCTTTCTCTTAAAGCCTGTAAACTTAAGAATTGATCTTGAAAAGTACAATTATTTTATTATGAAATCAAAAGTAAAATACCTAAAAAATACTAAAATTATTAATATTTATTCTTGTATTAAATTCATATACATTTTAACTTATTTGTAAATTTATTGTATTTTAATATAATGTTACAAAGTATGCAAACGTTGCTAGTGCAGTAATTATTTCCAAATTATATTACGGTTAGAGCTATTTGTGCCACAATAAAACCTGGAGCAATAATTTATTGTATGGACACATTTGCATTCAAACTCAATGTAAAGAGCCGGTAAACAAACTAAAATAAACACAAATCTTCTTCAATAACATTTCAACTATAAAACTAAGACATTTATTTGTGAACTCGAAGATGGACTTAGATTTATCGTGTTAGGTTAGAGAAATCCACCATATTGCCTAAATAAACTGCCCACGGCTTATATTAAAACTATTTTATGTAACACATATGTAGTTTCTTTATTATCATAAATTTGATGTGAGTATTACCTACTGAACTATTTATAGCGTAACCGAAAACATGTGCAAGAAATTTAAGAACTTACTACAGAGTTTTTAATTTTAGTACAAGCTTAATTTAAATAGGGCTGTACTTCCATGGTAGTTGAGTATATCGTGTATAACAGTGGATACTTGGTTTACTTACTAAAATCATATGAAACTCCTTGATACATAAAAAACTACTTGTATAAAAAAAAAGTGTTATCAATTATTGATTTAAATGTTGGCTACTTGTTCATTTATTATGTAGACCATTTTTATAAAACAAATAATGCTCAAAATGAATATACAATGAAATATTATGATGTACTGACAGCCTTTTACGTCCTAAAAAATATTTATAAAATGCTTCATACATACTCACTCAACTATAAAATGTCGTCTACTGGCCTTAAGTCGAATTTTGAATTGATAAAATTCAATAATAAATCATAGTAATGTAACAATTCTATCATGAATTTTTTGTTCATTCTAAGGAAAATAGACTTTAAAAGCATATTTCCATATAATATCATCGTGTCCGGAAGCACAATCAAATGGATTAAATATTGCAATTGTTTGTCGTGCACATAAAATTGAATAAAATATGCGACTTCGACTCCCTGCATGTTTCGAAACTCTTTCCAAGAAATATATTATATTCTTGTTTATACTTCAATATGGATTGTGTATTTAATAATTCAATTTATATATTTACGAATGTTTCTATTTGCATATAATTTTGACAATGTTTCAGTTTCTAACCTTTTCAAATATTTTAAAATGATAGCCCAGCATGATAGGGATAGTTAAATTTATAGATAGATAGATTATAATTAGTGACTCAAATAACATTTTATTTCTATATCACTTAAATCATCACCTTAAGATATTTTAAACTAAGTTCTGAAGTAGTCCACTAGGGAAATAAATTATGTTCAAACAAACGGTTTTTTAGGTAACGGTTATAACAGATTTAGATGAAGTTTACAGGCTTAGGGGTTTATGGCACAAGAAATTGATTTATCGTCGTACCTTTTGCAATTAAAATTTGATATATTAAAAAAAAATACTGTATTCTTTTTATTTTAAATCTTCCATTTTTAAAGAGGATTTATGACAAAGAAAGCTACATTTTAATATTTTTTAAATTTATCAATTTATGACAAATACATTATGAATGATATTAACTTCTACAAAAAAAGTTGCACTTAACGTACTATATAATGATACTAAGATTCATAAAATAATATTTGTATAATTCTAATATAATATATATTGAATATATATGAAGGCGAAAATTAATCCTTAGCATTTATGTATAACAAAACTTCTTCTACCTTTCTTTCCCATTAAGTCCATATAAGTTAGCCACCAGTATATTTCGGTATGTTGTCAGCATCCAGCCCACTAATGGAGCATTAGACAAATGCCTGCGAGCTAATTCTGGCTCAGGATATTTATTACAGTGTTTAATAACCTAACTATAAAGTGTACTATGCACTGTAATTTATATCGGAAGTAATTATTTACGTTAAATAAAATGAGTAACTAATTTGAATTCAACATGAAAAAATAGTAAAGTTTTGCTGTTAGTATAATTAAAGCGCTTGTAAACATGGAAGTGTATTTTACTAGAATTTATAAATTAACACTCAATAGTCAATTAGCTTCACTTTTAAATGTATATATATTTTTATATAAGTACAACATCTGCGAAGGTTTACCAAAACTCTTAAGAAACCCTAAACCTACTCTCAAAAACACCTTAAGAAACAATTACTCCTCAACGACTGCGATGGTTGCCATAACATTTATGGTTCAGCTATTTCACGCTCAATTTGTCTTCATCATTGCAAATGAGATTACTGGGCGTGTTATGCAAATCTGTTTCACGGGTACTAAAACGTTTCGTAACAACACTCAATTTTCTTACATGCATTTTTTTCTCGATATTTTATTTTATTTCATAAAATTGTATTAAACCGTAACAGAATCCGATACGAGTGTTATAATTAACAAGACGTGATATTAAATTTTGAAATATCATTTTTAATATTAGTTATTTTTTTTAGTTGTTTTTTTTAAGTTAGTTTTTTTTTTTTTTTCATTTTTTATCATTTTGTTTCCTAATAATATGATATATTTAACGTTGAAAGTAATTTGTAGGTTCCAATTAAAATAGTATTAGTCCTAATTTTAATATTCTATATATTAAAATATGCAGAAGATAATTATTGAAAACAGCGTTACAAATCTTTTTATTTGGGTGGTACTCTAGTATTTTAATATAATACATGAATAAAAGAATCACACTCTAAATAGTTATAAAATACTATTCACCATTGGTATCATAGTACTATTATCGAGAAATAAAAATCGTAAACGATTTTATTGAAAACTGAAATACGTTTTCCGTTACCGTTATATTTTCGATCACACAACACATAATAGAAATCGAGCATGTGATTGATTAAAGCGGAAACATACTAACACTGAGATTACGTAAAACGGAATATCGTAGCTAAATAAAAACTGGGTCTGTATAGCATTTTCCATTTACACTGCGACTGAAGTAGTCATTACGGAAATAGCGGCTTGTGTATACTTGCTAATATATGTAATACGAATTTCTTTACTTTAAATTGGAATAACATAGAAACTGCTTTTTGAATATGAATTATTTTTAAGATGCCTAGACTTGATAATAAATCGCTGGTAAATTAATGATATACCCATAAAGTTTCTCGTTGAAATATAGCAAGTTGGAATTAAAATATTATTTAAATTATCTTTTATCTTAGGTGTAAGCTTTATTCCTTCCAAAACTCTACGAAATTTGTATATAAATGCCAAGGTCGGTAAATGGAGTCTAAATAACATACATTATTAACCTTTCATAAAAAATACCAAATGATTCAAAACTTGAAGTGTATGTTAAACACAAAATTGTAAAGAAATAAAATAATTAAATATTATCGAGTATTGAATTACTTTTACAATTGATCATTCTTTACAACTATTTTACTTTTTGGAACGGAAATGAAGTTTGAGTCACAGAAATTCTCTAACAGTTAAGATTATTCTCTCATAGTTAATTCAGTGTAATAGAAAGAATCGGTCAAATGCATCTAACGCTTATTATAAGGGGTTCCTTAGCTATCCCATATAACACATAATTTTATTTATTAAAACATACATAGCTCTCAATAATAAAGTATATACAACACAGAACTAATATCGTGCTTATTCACATATATAAATGCTTCCATCATCCCTGCCATAAGGGTGATTGAAATGAGAAGGGTAAATTTAGAATACACAATTATAAATAAGATAAGGTAATTTATCTTGCAAAGCATATCCAGAATCGTTTATTTTAAATATTAGATAGTATTGATGCATAATAATCGTGAAATATTGCTTTGCTATAATAAATTCATCAATAAATATCGATTAATAAATAAGCTAATAAATTCCAAATACTGTGCTATAACTCAAACAAAAGGCACTAAAAACCGAACATTATTCGCTCGTCGAACGAAATATATCTATTATTAAATTATTGAATAGAAAACTTTTAAAATCAATCATGACTTAAACTTTTTTAATTACCATTCAGAAAGTTCGCTGAAACCGATTACAATCTCCTTAAAAATAATCCAGCTAACAATGGAACCGAGAACTATGTTAATGAAATAAATCTTTTTAAATGAATTAGACGAAACGTGATAAGGACATTTTAATTTAAAAGATAAAAAGTAAGATTTAATAATGTACATTTTTTTAAATAAAATGTTTTTCATTGTTACATTATGAAAACTTTTATTGTTTTTGTAAATGTCATAAATAAAATGTTCTAAGTCAAATTAGAATAATAAATTAAAAATAAGAATTTTTAGTATCTATGTGAGATGTATACATATGTGCATATATATATATTATAGTAATTAAGACGAAAATAAGTTTGATGTTTAAACTAATGCATTCTAAATTATATGATAATGTTATAAAAATAAGCTTAACTTCGAGAACTTTGCATTTCCGTTATCGCCCCACAACGTGCACTTGCCAAAAACAATTTATTAATAACATATTGAATTGAACCACTTAAAATGATAATAAAACTGATATTTTTAGCTTGGCTCTTGTAATCTATTCGCTCATTGATTTTTTTGCTGTTTTTAACTGAGCAAACAATCAATTCCCTTCGTTCCGACGTTTCGATCTAACTGTCAATTAACACGGAGCTGCCAGTTATCTTCTAGTTAATGGCCTGTGTTTGTTAACTGATAATAAGCGGAATGTTATTAACGATCGATTATAATAAGTTTGAGCTGTCAATTACTCAGTTTACTAATATATTATGTAAAACTAAAACATCTTGACACATATTATAATATTTACAAATTAATATACAACATCCAAAAATAATGCAAAACCGATTTTTAATATAAAATAAAAATATTATGTTTTATAAAATACTTATGTTTTATATTAATGTATTGTAATATAATATAAAATAAAATATAAGTAAATTGTTTTTGATTTGTATTAATATATCGAAATGTATTTCGATATAATAAATTAAAAACCAATTTTAGTTTTTGTAAAGAGTGGCTGGACAAAGTACCTTGTCACAAAAGATTGGCCTGAAGTGGCTATTGTATATGCGTTTCTCAAGCTGAGTAGGAGAACCGGAAGCCCACCCCTGTTCGTTAAGGGTGCTACATGTCCGAAACTCCCCGTATATTAAAGATACTCGACAGACTACTATGAACATATAATATACTAAAATGTCTTTCAAATAATACCAAATTTTTTTGTAATTATAAGCAAATAAATTTTGTAAATATTAATTAACATAGTGTTTTTTTATTATTTAATCTTTAAAATAAAAAGGTCGTTCTAACTGCACTTCTATATTTTTTATAACCACATATTCAAAGTAACCACGGCTTCTCATAGAATAAAATTGTAACATTCCTTATTTTATTTTTTTTTCATTTGCTTTTATGTCAAAAGAAAAACATAATTAAAATAAGTCAACAATTATACAGACATAGTTTAATTATTGAACTATACTATCAAACATGGAGGATGGAAAAAAAAATATTTTACAAATATAATATAGAAACAAAATAAATTCAAATAAAGAATAACATTATAAGACTAAATAATTATGTAGATATTCTTACCTGATATTATAAATCGATATTAATAATTGTCGTTGTCGTTGTTTCCGATAAAACTCGGACAGATATGTCTATAATTTACACTGTACACCATTAATTGCTATAAATATTTACACTAAACTTTTATAATATAAATTTATCATCCAAGCTTGGTCCTCGTTCCAGATATTTGTTATCCACAAAAATTCTAACGTGATATGAAGTTTAAGTTTGATATTTGGTTTTAAAACAGTTTTTAAATTAAGTCACACTATTGAACCAATTTTATTTTAAATATCAAAAATTTCAATTAATGCTTAATAAGAAGGTATAGATTTGTATTAAAAACGCAAAGTTTTGATACAACGAAACTATAAAGTTTATAAGTATATCCATAACACAAACACATCCACTTACAAACAGGCGTCAGAGTTAATAATAATGGGTTATCGTAAAATGTCAGGTTCAATTTGGTCCGAAAATATTTTTATTTTTGTATTTGAAAGTAATACTCGTGGCAGCGGCGTCCATTAATTAATTAAAAATAAATTTTCCCTAATACGAATTGCGATATTTAAAATATTTCGCGATTAATCGTCTTAAACGATATACGCACATCCGTTTGCCGTGCCGCACGAGCGCGGACTGAAAGCTTTTCATACACTTCTGAAATTGTCGCTCCTTCTGTGATAAAGCTGACTACTGCTGGTTGATTTATGCGTAAGAGTAAAAAGGATAGCAATATTTTAAAGTCACGTCTTTAAAACCATGCCTTGCTAGTGAATATCCAAAGAAAATGCGAAGGTGTTAGTATCAAAATAAACATGCACTCAACTGATTTTGGTATACGAAAACAGAATGCAGTCGGCGTCTAATTCTTATATCAAACATTTGTTTAGTTAAGTTATATGACTGAGACCTAGTTTCAACGAGATGCATTAAATTAGGTTTTTAACAGTCATACTAAGAAAAATACTATTATATTTCGCCAAACAAAGGAAACCTAAATTGTGATTAAAATCGCTAGTAGCGATTTAATACTACTAGGTCATTTTTTTGGAGTACTAAGCTTAAACTTGTTGAAACTACAATACGACTTTCGTTTCTAATAACGGCTGATATTCTGTTTCTATATTGTCAACATTTAATTAATACTTCATCGCAAAAGATTACCAATACTTTTAGACATAAATAGTAAGACTACTATTCTTATTTAAAAAAAAAAAGCCTTCTCAATCGAACAAACACATACATAAGTAACGTAATATGATACGTACATATATAACAGAAATTGCATTCCGCTGACTTATACATATGTATTTTTTAAAACTCAGATTGAACAAATTAGAAAATTTCAGTATTAGGAGAAAAGAAATAGGGAGAAATTATATGTGTTATAATGTTATATACGTTACCGTAATTATTTAAATATAAGTGGTTACATAGAATAAGATTTTTTACATAACACCCTTTAATAATATTACAATATTAGATTGTTAGAAATAAAAACTAAGGACCGCTTTGAAGCTACGCTTAAGTTAATCTGCTTAATGTCATAAAAACCAGCTTGCTCATGACATCCTGACTCACTTTATGAAATAAATATTAATGACAGGATTCCAACTGAATTTACATTTTGATACATATGTACGCTATTTGAACCTGTCAGGACAGAAATTGTCTTTATACTTGTTAAGCCTGTTATGTTTCATAAAATTCCTATTAAGATGATAATATCATCCATCCATTTACTCTTATTCGAACAATTAGGGATTGGCGTAATATGTCAATTTCTTCTCGTCTATCATGCGTGATCATTCTGGAGTTTTGCTTCTTTGCCATATTATTTTTCACGCAATCCATCTTTGTCTTCTTCGGTTACAGTTTTGTTTAATAAACATCCACATTTACATGTTTGTAAGAAAATTCTTAAGTAAAATCTTAAGCCTCTACTCGTTACATATTTTAATACCACCGTATTCGGTGATACTAGCGTATTCTATGACAAACGATTACGTCTCATATTTTCCATCGCCCGTTCTATTTTCAAACTATCTTATTCATACTAATTTCTTATTTTATCGATTATCTTTTTTGTATTTAACATTTCGTGAACCATGATGATTATTAAATATATATTTACTCGGCTATAATCATGTAATTTACTGCGGTTCACGCCGCGAGTCCGCCATACTTCGAGCTTATGAATAGGAACCCGGATTGGGTTCCAAATAAGTCGTTCAAATTCTGATTAAAAATTACATAATTATAGTCGGGTAAATATATATTTATCGATTATCGTTACACCAAGACCAAACATTCGTCTCTACATTCGCATTTCAACAACATGCACTTACCATTCATAGATTATTGTTACGAATCATATATAAATTCTTGTAAATCTGAGAGCATCATAGTAAAAGTAGGTAGTGATTAGATATTATATTTTTCGTTTTGGTGGTTTACTTGAATTCATTTTTTTCCTTACGTAGCTATCTATTACCACTGTGACTTGGATAATAAGTAATTACTACAAATTTTAAAAATATAACATTTATAAATAATTTATAAATTATTGGAAATCGTATAACTAGAGTTTAACTTTTTATTTGAAATTTTGATTAAATTACTTAACTTTCCTATCCCAGTATTCTGATCCATGCTATAAAGCAGGTCATATAAGGGTTTTTATAAATTTTCCACTTCTTAGGGAATCACAGATCGTCGTGTTGCCGTTATTTTGCGACATGTAAACGCTGCGTTGATGCTATAATTAACAATTCGCTCTATTATAGATTGATCGTTATTATCTTGAACGACTTAGGTAAAAGGTATAGTAACAATCAGGTAAAAGAGAACTGTGAAGCGCTATTGTCTCATATCTTGAGAAATTGCCGATATAAAGATGAACATAATAATGTACAGAATGTTAAGTGCATCATGGTAGACATAATGGTTTAGACACGGGAATGACGGGGACGATATTAATAAGGTTTCTAAATCCAGCCCTGTTTGTTTTAGAGATTTTGTCATACTATATTTATTTAAAAATAATTACCAACAACTTAAGAAACGTTTTGTTGAGTGAATTTTGTTTTCCTTCAGGAAACTGAAAAAGTATGAATGCATGCACTTACCGTTTGAAGTATACTAGATTTGATTTCCGGTCTAGGTATTTCCGTGGGTATAGTGGACCCTTTAATTTTTCCACATATGATAGTGCAGCGAAAAAAATAATTAATCTTAGCCTACAAAATGTCTAGACTTATATTATTTTTTTAATTTAGGGGTTTTGTTATTTATTATTACGTAACTCAATATTTTAGTTAAATATTGTTTGCGATTTATGTAGAAATAATATATATATATGAAACATTCTATTTATTTACGTGCTTCTGGACCAAATCTGTTATAAATTCACGTATAAGGGCGGGCTTATCACTCACGTCTATTTTTTTTTTTTTTTTTATAATTAATCTATTTTTAAATTGTATTAAACTTATCTATCTTGAATATATTATTAATGAGTAAATACAATACTTACAAATAGTGACAATCATAAGAAAGTTGAAGTATTTAACACTCAACGTCACTTATTTAAGTACAAGGGCCAAATCGTTTGCCTCATGATTAGAACTCAAGACTTCTTAAATTTAAAAAATTTGTATAGTAATGGTCGAGAGTAATTTTATTAAAATGGGCCCTAGTAAGATCAAAGAGGGATGTGATAAAGTGGAAACTCTTATCAGAATTCATAAATTATTAACGTTTAAATTGCAATATAAAAGGTATAATTAAGTTTCTTCGTTATTAATTGACGAATTTATTTTTAAAGGATCTAAATAGAGTTAAAGCAACAGGAATATATTCTTTATATATATTATACCATATATATATTATAATATATTTACTTACATAAATATTATACTATATTAGGCTCTCCTAAATAATCTATATAAAATATTAAATTCAATCAGAATCTATATTAAATAATTGCCTACATTTGATTTATTTGATTAATAATCATTTGCTCCATTTCGTCATTAAATTTTTAATTAATCACAGTCCCCTACATACTTTGAACTAAGAATATGAACTTCCTCAAATCTCAAGGGCAGGTTCATAAGTTAATATTATATGAGTAGGCATGTTAAGAAATATAGTTAGATGAAGAATATATATTCTTTAATACTTTATTTGAATTACTTCTTGAAGTTATTGAATTCTTGAAGTTATTGAAGTTTGGAAACTCTGCCTGTTTTACATCATCATAATATTAATAAAATCTGTAAATAAAAGTATTTTTTACAAGACCATATTTGCATGTCTTCTTATATTATATACTAGCGAACCCAGCCCGCTTCGCTGGGCTAACCCTTACTTTACCTGGTGACGAGTTACATCAATGGGCATAGCATATTCGTTTTCTTCGAGGAAAAATACATGGTCATACCAATTTTTATGACAATCGGTTGAACGGGGCGGAAGTCGATATTTGACAGCGCCGCCTGGTGGCGAGTTACATCAATGGACATAGCATATTCGTTTTCTGCGAGGAAACATACATGGTCATACAAACTTTTATGACAATCGGTTGAACGGGGCGGAAGTCTATATTTGACAGCGCCACCTGGTGGCGAGTTACATCAATGGGCATACCATATAAACCTTCTCCGTGGAAAAATACATATACATACCAATTTTCATAATCATCGGTTCAATAGTTTCTGAGTTCATCGATTTCATATATACAAAGATCCTTCTATATATATATAGATAATACAAGACGAATGCTTGTGCTTTTTAATTTTGATTAAAGGGTAATTGGCCAGTTGATGTGAATTTATCAAATATCTAAATGCTTTAAAACACAAAAAAACAACAAAAAAAAAATATTATATAATAGTGTTTAAACACTATTGTGTGTAGAACCATCAAGGTTAAAATATAAAGTAGGTGATTTTGTCACGTACAATAACTAACACATAATTAACTATCAATTTAATGATAAAAAATATATATATGCGCCTATCTTACGTTTATAAATTTAATGAAAAAGTTTTTTATATATGCAAAGATTTTGTTCACTAATGTTCAATAATAAATAAGGAGCACTGTTCATGAGGATGACCTTCTTTTGATTTTTTGTCGACATAAACTCTAAGGTCCAGAGGAAATATAAAAGTTTATAAAGCAGTTTTAGTTCCAGTTATTGTTACTGAAAGTATAGAGTTCTGTGTAGAGCTCTGTGTAGAGCTCTGATGTAAACTTTGTTTTAACATAATTGCAATATTAAAAGTATAAATGTTTGTTCTTATTATTATCGTTAGTAACATATTATAAAAATAAAACTGCTTATATTTTTAACTTCTTTTGCCTTAATATTTACGATAACTTTTCATGTCGATTTTCAACGTTCGAGTGGAAAAGTTGAAAGCCACATAAACGGTATAACGCTGTTTCTAAAATGTTCAAACCAACTTCAGAATTTCCTGTCGATGACGTAGTTGCAGAAAAAAATACTTTATTTTTTTATCAACATTAATAATTTATATTACATTATTTAAGAGTTTTATAATTTTTGTAAAACTTATTATTTCTTCAACAAAAACTCTACTGAAAAGCAATATTAGTCACAGCGGGATCAGAATAAATGGCAAGGCATTATACAACTTTTATTCCGCTTTGTAAAGTAAGACTATAATACTAATCATTTATTTTTAGATATATGAACAAAGCACTTATTTACCTACTTTAATGTTCCTAAAGAAAATTTACAAATGATATTTTTTTTTTTGTGTATTTTTTCATATCATATTCAACAACTTCAAACACTTAATTGATTTAATGCATAGCGTGGATTAAATATATATTTAATTGAAGAGCAGGTTTTTTTCATAATAGAAAAATATTCAATATTTACAGATATTGAATATTTTTCTATGGATATTTATTCAAATGATGATAAAAAAAAATTGTCGACCATTACTCATGTCACGTGAGACCCGTAAAACTTAATCGTAATACAAAACTCTAATAGCTTAGTTTAAGATATACATAAAGTATTTTTTCATAAGATTTTCATATCATAATAGTATTTCGATAAAAAAATTTCGTATATGATTAACTTAAAAAAAATATTAAATTATATAGACGAATAAAGCGAAATTGGGCGCTAGTTCTGAAATAAAAAACACACACACATACACACACATTCAGAAACTTCTAGGACGAAGGGCTAGTAAACAAATTGTAGTAGAAGATCCCTTAGGGATATCAGCTCGAAATTGAAGTGTCAACAAAATGGGTTGAAGTCGTTTTATCTTAGTTACTTTATAAAATGTATGCCTATCCTTAACTTTTCTTACTATTTCTTGGAAACTGTCTATATATCTTGACATAAATTACTTTTAATGTATCAACCTTCCACTCAACTTCAATACCCCGGAGAAACCCAAACTACTCCTTGCCATTGTTTTCGTATGGCGAAGTTTCAGGAATTGGATCTGCAACAATATAACTATGAAACTTATTCTATTGTGCGCATATTAGATAAGGAATGAATGCCAATAAGTTATTATCAATATCCTGTTATCAAAGTAATTATTATAATTATTATTTTTCAAATATGTTATAGATAGCTACCTTAATTTATACACTGTAAGAATTCATATTCCTATATAAGTAATTAAGTTATTTATTATATTCATTCTAATATTTATGTAGGTACAATTTGATAACTTTGAAAGAATTAGCTTGTAATAATAGTCTTGTAAAATTTGTAAATACCAAATTTGGTATTTTCAGTAGGGATTTACATGTACTTTTGGAAGATCTAAGATATCTTGTGAAATTTAATTAAATAAGAAGACGCCCGTGACAGATTTGTTAACATTCTGAGGAGGAAATAAAGGCGTTACGTGTTTATTTTTAATTCTTGTATTTACCATAGCTGTAACTGTTAAATAATATGGTTTTAAATATATATTGAGAAGCAACCGTATGAACACATATTTCTTTAAAAACATCTGTCAGGGAATCTCTAGCTTTTAAGTTATAAATAGCCCGCAAAGCTCTTTTATGCCAGCAGTACAGATTGTGAGACACAATACTATAACTAATACTCTCACTACTTTTAACGTCTATTAATCGTCTTACTTTTTTAATTGCAAAGACAGAAAAGCCGAGTTTTCCTGCGTGTGTTGAGGAGATTGGGGTTCCACAGGAGCTCTTTATCTAAAGTTATATTTATGAAAATTTAGTCAGTCTGTTTTAACATTTCATTGCTAAGGAGCAAAAAATATATAAAAAAGGGTCAACAGCAGATTCATGAAATACATCCACTTTTAGGCGAAAACCAGACACTTTAGAATTATTTTCATCAATATCACCAATCGATAGAGCGTAGCACTATAAAATAGTTTAGTAGCATATGGTATATATTACGTACAAGCTGTGACAATTAATTTACAATATATTTTAGCCTTATCTTTATATTAGAACGTGATTTTTATTTAGAATTAAGGTATATAAAGAAGTATGTAAAGCCTGAAACATAGAAAGTATTGAAAAGTTTGAGTATCCGACATTTAAAGTTTATGCATCTACTTGATAAAAACAACTTTAATAACAGTTTAATTTGCAATAAAATACTGGTTGCAATATTATCAAGTGTGCGATTTAAATACAGTTTTAAAGTACGTTAAATTTGTTGTATAATTTGCAAGTAGTTAACATTCCATAAAAGTTCACGCCGCGAAACTGCCATGCTTTGAGCTCAGCTCAGATAAGAATCCAAAACGGGTGACAAACTAGTTGAGAGAATACTGAAATGTTTGACAAGAATACAACCTCACTGCAGACAAAACATAATTGCACTAGGGATAACTAAAATTGTATTACGTAACAACAATTTAATATTTAAATGCAAATAACGACATTGTAAAAAAAGTCCTCTATTCAACACTTTAAAAATGAACAAAAGAAAAATCGACTTCAGAAAAAACTTTATTAATATGTACGTGAACATAAGCACGTTGGAAATTTATTAAAAAATGTAAGCCGTTAAGGAGTTCCATTGATCATTATCATGTTCTACTATGACAACTACTTGATCATAATTTAACAATAGGTGACTCAAATATACGGATAGCCTAAAAGATTCAGCCGAGTGTCGTTCATTTGCTCCTAAGAATTTAAGAATTCTGTTACTTGGTTATGATTTTCATAATCAGAACCTTACTATTTTTTTTTACTAATCTAACCTTAAAGTGCGTTATTTCCAATAAAAATAGTCGTTTGACGCGATACTGAGTTATTCGTCTCTTGTCGTGCCTTACTTAATGCAAATTTTAGACATATTTGGTTTTCTCGTGGATAGTCAAAACTAAACTAAATTAAAATGGGAGTACATGTCCCGCACTATCTTTCAAACAAAAAAGATACATTAAATTTAGTTTACCCAGTCAAAAGTTAAAATGAAATATAAAACATTATCGATAAAAATATTTTGTTTGTTCCTCCTCTTATTTTCATTAAAAAAATATATAATAATAATAAATTAGTAAATAAGCCAGATGTTAAAGGTATCGATCTACCTGATCTATACCTTTTTATTTGCGCATTACGCAATTTCTACTTCAGGGATTAGCTTAGAGTCTAATTGAAATACACCAAACATATTTCTTTTAATTTATTTTTTTAAACGGTTAACCTCATCGTCTTCTCATTAAGCCATATATAACATATGTTTATTCTATTTTTTTAACATATAATATATAAAAAAAATAACCATTTTCATAAAAATCTACAGTATTAATAATATGGTCCACGAAACTTTCAGTAGACAAAATATTTTATAACTTTTTCCAGTGTATTTAGAATTGATTGAATAGTTTAATAAAGGACTAGTATTCAGGCATATATTAATACCACAATTGGTTTCATACATCAATGGAGTTGCAGCCGCTCCAACACTATCACGCAAGAGTTCACTCACCTCTGACCCGAGCCAGACCCATAACAATGAGTCTTCGAAACTACAGGCTGCAGGAATATTAAGAAAGGTAAAGTATTCACTTCTTTACAAAGTCGAAGTCCCACATTGATTACTGTATTTATATCAATCATAATGCAGTACATAAAATGTACTGTGTTTTATATCATACTGATGTAAGGTACGTTATACATTTAATTAAAATATTATGATGATTATGTATTCACTATACACTATTGCAGGATCGAAATAGGAAATGTTTTAAAATCTAATATCATTAAAAAATGTTATATTTTTATCATTGACGTTCACAGATTTGAAAGTTCATTCGTTTTCATAGAATTATTATACAACTCTATGTTCGCTTTAACAACACTTTACATTTTGCTAAGTTCGCACATTTTTATTTACAATATTATAACAGACGCATGTAAGTTGTTATAGACTTTGTAGAAGCTATTTATATTTACTTTAATAAAAGCTCGTTTTTATCATTTTTGAGAAAACGTTTTAGCAGCAAATTCTATAATAAAATAGATTAGTGAAACGCCAAAAAAAATAATTCCTGGTCTTGAATAACGGAATTCGTAAATAATTGGTAATTAAAAAATAATACGTTCACAGTTACTATTATTATCCCAAAATTATTTGACAATGAAAAAAATTCGCTATTTTTTATTTTGAACCTCAAATGTTCACACTTTGAAAAGTTTTCAGTTATATTATTATCTGAGGATAACATTTAAACGGATATTCACGTATTCACGGTTATAATATTAGACAATTTAACCTTGTTCGTAAACTAAATTCATACAAAAGATATCGGAGAATGTTGTCTACTCATCCATTCGTCTACCTTCTCAAATAATTTATATGCAAACTTTATCCGATACTTTGGGTAAATCGAATAAATTTAGTGCTTATAGTAAAATAAGTTTGTATAGTCTACAAGCATATATATATTTAACCATGCTATCTAGTATATCTAAATAATCTTTCTTGAAATGAATATGTCCTTTACGTTTACCATTGGTTCGTTTATCTTCTTTATATGCTACGATTTTTTTTTTCCTAAAAGTTTATCTTCTTTATACCATAAGAATTGAATAAAAGCAGGTTAAGAATGTGCCAGGTATTTTTTTTTAATAATGAGTCGAGGGTGCTGGGATTGGGATTTAAAAGGTTAGAAAGTTACTGCGTGGGATTAAATTCGTCTAAGATTACGCCAGATAAAAAATCATTGATAACATTTTTGTATAAATGTTGATTTACGAGAGTTACTTTTCTTTTATATAAAACCCAGTTAAAATGTTTTTATTGAAGTAAAGTATTTATTTTTCATTATTGTATAAAATAAAAATATATGTTCGTATGTTTATTAATCATTCGGCTTAAATAAGATGACAGGATTCAACATGATATGTAATTTCATATTCTTAGATTTGCTAACATTTTATTACTAAATGTTCTTTTTTGAAGCCGTAGCCAAAAATCTCAATTTACACAATTAGGTTAAGCTTATGTGTTCTGACAATTGTAACTTACCAACAGACAACAACCATACTGACAATTAATAAATATAATTATCTGTTATATATTACCCTTTGTACTCTCTATGGTTTAGATATATATTCCTGTTATTTATGTGATACATTGGTGTATTCACTTAGACTAAGTAGTTGTTATTATATAGATAATTATAGCAACAGTAATCACTGTATTTACTCCCCATTTACTAATTATTGTTTACTTTTGCTTATTATTGTTTACTGATATTATTTACCGCCATTAACTAATCATGTTTAACTATCCCAAAACTCTTTACTATATAAGCTTAGATAATAAGAAACTCAATTCATTCTATATTCCAAATTCAACCAAATCATTGTTTTTCTGTGTGTCTTACTTATAGTTACTATATTGTAGTTAAAAACGAATTATATTGCTTAAAACAAGTTTAAGTTGTTTGCTACGTAACAATTTTGGCGCAGTCGGTAGGATAGCCTAGGGCAGTCAGACAGGGATAACGTACCTGTTAGGTTGTGAAACAGCAAGTACGGTACCTGAAGGGTTTTGAAACTCCCTGCCGAACCAGCGATGTCTATCCGCATATTGATTGTTCTACTGTGGTAAGTGGCTTAAACATACATATTGCTCAACTCCCTATTCCTCATCACTTTTCTCTAAATCTATTTTTTTTTTTCCTAAATCCAATAATTTCAAACTCCTAAATCACAATGCCAGACAATAAAATAATTTCCAACTCAGAGTTAGACTTAGGAACTCTATTAAAGCTAATTCCTGATTTCGACACCTCGCAAAACACTCAAGTCTATAGATTCATTCGGTCGTGTGACTCCGCATTCCAACTAGCATCAGTAAATCAGACAACAGTTCTCTTGACGTACGCGTTAAACAAACTCACGGGTCCAGGTTCATCCGACGTTCACTCCAAACAATTCTTTAAATGGAATGACCTAAAACAATTTCTAATTCAAAAATTTTCACAAACCAAAACTCTTGCGCATCTGAATTTAGAATTGCAATCATACTTTCAAAAACCCCTAGAAAGCATTACCGATTTCTTCCTTAGAGTCGATCTGTGTAGGAGCAAAATTCTGGAAAAGCTAACAGCAGAGATAACCGATTCCACATTAGAAGGCCGCAAAGCGACTACCGAAGAAACGGCTCTTAATGTATTTGTAAACGGTCTTAGCTCTGATATAGGTATGATGCTCCGTGTTCATGGTTTTCAAGCTCTGTCGGATGCAGGACATTTTGCTATCCAGGAAGAAAAAATTAGAAATATGAACCGGGCTAGACAAACATTATATAAAAATACAGTTTCAACAGGCTTCCCAAAAAATCCTCCATTCCATCAATCAATAAACCACCAACAACTTAGAAATTTCTCGCGACAGCAACAGCCTAACAAAACTTGTAATTACCGTAAAAAACCTGGTCATTTAATCTCAGAATGCCGTAAACGTGCTTATAACAATAACTTGAAACAACCAAATTCAGGACAGCAAACTCCTACGACATCCACAACTGCTGTAAAAGGAATAAATAATTTAAACTTCGAAGCGGCCGAAGCTACGGACACGCCTTTGGAAACCGCTTCAGCCCACTTTTACAGTGTCCAAACACCGGCAATGGATCTAGAATCACTTCAAATAAACTAGCAACTCATCCAAATCCTAATATTATTAATTCAATAAATAATTCCTCTTATCCAGTCCATCGGGGACAAGGAATTATTTATAAAAACAGTAAGGAGTACTTACACGCAAATCAACCAGTCCATCGAGGACAATTTCGTGATGCATGTACTCAAACTGATATTCAAATAAATCTTATATCAACTCCAACTCAAACAAATTCAAAGCCTAAATCTAAATCTAAGCCTGAATCTACTAAATCAAATCCTAAATATAATAAATCTATTATATCAAATTCTACCTCTACTAAATCTACTACATCAAATCCTATATCTACTAGGTCTGTTACTATTTCAGCACTAGATGTGCCTCCAGAAAATCTACTGCATTGCAAATTCCACATTGAAGGTAAACCAGTATCCTTACTGATCGATACAGGAGCCGCTATATCTGTCCTTAACAAAGAACATATAGGTAGTGCACCTCTAGATCAATCGAGAATCGTATCGATCATAGGTATATCAGGAAACCAATCCTCTATTCAAAGCTTCGGCACAGCCAAAATATCTCTAGACCATTTTCCTAAATTCAATTTCCATGTAGCTAACCTTAACATCAAAGCGGACGGTATCTTAGGCAACGACTTCATGAGCCAATTCAGTGTCAATATTTTCGTACAATCAAAAACCATGAGTATACGGGATCGCACCTACAATTTATTCTTTATTAAAGAGAAACCTATGGAATCCATAGATAACAAACAATTCGTAGGACAACGATCTGAAACTGTTATTACATGTTTTACTAAAGATATTCAAAACGGATCCGCCATAATCAACAAACAAACTATTAGCGACGATATCACTATTCCTAATGCATTAGTTACAGTAAAAAACAACATATTTCTAATTACTTGTGTAAATTCCAGTAACGAAGATAAACTTTTATCAATACCCAAAGTCCAAGCAAGTGAGCTAACGACGTTTGAATCCACAGATAACATTCCAATTAGTTTAACAAATTCATTGACATCAAAGGAAATTCAAGATAAAATAGATAAACTTATCCGTAGAGACCACCTCAATGAAGAAGAAGGTAAATCTCTTAATAAAATAGTTACGCAGTTTCCAGACATCTTTTACACCGAAGAAGAACCTCTTACATTTACGAACCACACCAAACACACAATTCCTACTACAACGGATGTGCCTATCAATACAAAAACCTACCGATTTCCCTACGTTCATCAAAAAGAAGTGAAATCGCAAGTACAAAAGATGCTAGATCAAAATATTATTCAACCTAGTACATCACCTTGGAGCAGCCCCATTTGGGTAGTTCCTAAAAAACAAGATGCATCAGGAAAACAGAAATGGCGCGTAGTAATCGACTATCGTAAGCTTAACGACGTTACAATAGGAGATAGTTACCCTTTACCTAATATTACCGACATCCTAGATAAGTTAGGCCATTCAATTTATTTCACTACATTAGATCTTACCTCGGGATTTCATCAAATCGAACTCGATCCCAAAGACATTCTAAAAACAGCTTTTAATACACCATTCGGACACTATGAGTTTCTTAGAATGCCATTTGGTTTGAAAAACGCACCCGCTACGTTTCAGCGTGCTATGGACAGTGTCTTACAAGGTCTACAAGGAGAACGTTGTTTTGTTTACTTAGATGATATAGTAGTATTCGCATCGAGCCTTCAGGAACATGAACAAAAACTAAATGAAGTCTTCAAACGACTATGACAACATGGTCTAAAAATTCAGCCCGATAAGTGCGAATTTATGAGAAAAGAAGTAGCTTACCTAGGACATATTATTTCAAGTGAAGGTGTAAAACCAAATCCCGATAAAGTTAAAGCTGTTCAAGAATTTCCAATTCCTAAAAATTGTAGAGACATAAAATCATTTTTAGGCCTTGCAGGCTATTATCGAAGGTTCATTCCAAACTTTAGTAAAATCACAAAACCTCTAACAGGGCTCTTGAAAAAGGACGTTCCATTCGTTTGGGAAAGTGCCCAACAACAAGCTCTTGACACTTGTAAGGGCATCCTTACTAAAGCCCCTATCTTACAATATCCTGATTTTACCAAAGAATTCGTTTTAACCACTGACGCTTCTCTTTACGCAATCGGAGCTATCCTGTCTCAAGGTCCAATCGGCAAAGACTTACCAATTGCATATGCTTCACGAACGTTAAATAGTGCAGAACAAAATTATTCGACTATAGAACGTGAACTATTAGCCATAGTGTGGGCCGTAAATCATTTTCGACCATATCTGTTTGGACAAAAATTCAAAATCATTACAGATCATAAGCCTTTGACATGGATATTTTCCATCAAAGACCCCGGTAGTCGTCTGATTCGTTGGCGTTTGAAACTAGAAGAGTACGATTACGAAATCGTTTACAAAGCCGGCAAAGCTAATACCAATGCAGACGCACTTTCTCGTCCACCAATAATGAATTCTAATGTAATCAACCTAACGGAAGATGCTTCTACCTCTATTGAATCCGACTACCTTCAATTAAATTATGAACATTACGTATCTCTAAAATCGTCAGAGCATCTAAGTATCAATAATTCCCATTTAAAAACCTCTTCTGATCAACTACTGGATCATCGACATAAAGACATCTATATTCCAACCCCTTGCATTCATCATGATCAAGACAACTTGTTCAACGAAGCCATATCATCGTGTTCACAAGTAGAATCTTACCTAGAAAAGTCCAAGTTACTCTACGATGTAGACCTTTTAGTATCAGACAAAAAACAAAACCTTTATTTTTCTTATTCTAAACCTAACCACTGCGATCCTTGGGATAGTGAAAGTTATTTTAAATCCCTTTTGTCTTGCCTTCAGAAACATAACATAACCACACTTTTCGTCCCCGACCTTAAAAGCGATCACACTTGTAAATTATTACCAAACGAACAACATCGTATAACAGCCTATCTAGCTGAAATCTATAATTGCGAAATTAACATTTGTGAAAATAGAGTAAAATACCCCACAGCAGAAGAAATCCCAAATATCTTAAAATCATATCATAATGAACCACTTTTTGGACACCGTGGTATAGTTGAAACATATAGAAAAATCCGCTATGAATATTTCTGGAAAGGAATGATAAATGACATTAAAAATTACATCGACTCTTGCCTTATATGCCAACGTAATAAAATTCAGAGGAAAACTTTCCAAGCTCCTATGGTCATAACATCTCAGTCAACCGAACCTTTTGAACGAGTCTCAATTGATTTAGTCTCTTATTCCGAAGTTAGCGACAATAACAATAAATATGTTTTGACATTACAGGACGATTTAACACGTTATGTTCAAGCTTATCCAATACCTGACAAAGAAGCATTAACTGTAGCTCCGCAAATACTTCATTTTTGCCAACATTTTGGGATCCCCAAACGATTTCATTCGGATCAAGGCACCGAATTTATTAATCGTGTAATGAAACAGCTAATTAAGTTCTTTGGTTCTAAACATACCGTCAATACAGCATATCATCCACAAACAAACGGCGCTCTAGAGAGATTTCACGCTACATTACGTGATCATATACGTATGTACCACAGTCGAAAACAAAGAAATTGGGATTCAATCATTCCATTCGCGGTAATGTGTCATAATACGTCAGTAAATAGTTCCACAGGGTATACTCCTTACGAACTTCTTTTCGGGTTCAAACCTCGTCCATTATATTCATTAAAACCATCCTCTGATTATTCTACATGTGACTATCTAAAGGATCTAAATGAACGCCTTAAAGTTTCTCGAGATGCTGCTTTACAAAATCTCGAAAAAATGAAAGAGAAAGCCAAAGAACGTTATGATAATCAAATTAAAAATTTTGTCGAATACAAGTCGGTAGTAAAGTTATGTTGCGAGTTCCTAACCCCAATAACCTAGGTTCTAAATGGGAAGGTCCTTATGACGTAATACGTGTGGGATTTAATGAAAATTACCTTATTAAAAAGGCTGGCAAAAATCAACTAGTGCATGCTAATCGTTTACGACCATATATGGTAAATAATAATGAATAATTCTAGTACATAATTATAATTAGTTAAACTACTAATTTACCTTTATATTTAATACTAATGTATCGTGGAAACTAATAATATATAGAGATTTAAAGCCTCTTTTCCTATCACATGATTCTCTTTTACGTCTATCGAATAACTTTCAAGCTATGTCTTCTCAATATAATAATCTTCCAAGCGTTCAATCAACAAAATCATTTGTAAATATTAACCTTAATAAGATCGAAAACAGACTTTCAGAACTCAGTATGTATCTAGGCAAAAACTCACGTACTAAAAGAGAATTGTTAGACGGTCTAGGCTCTGTTCTTAAATGGCTAATTGGCACACCAGACGCTAAAGACGCCATGCGGTACGACGATTGTATCAATCGGCTTGAGAAACAAGAATTAGACTTAACTGAGCTCATGCAAGAACAAATTCAAATCATTTCTTCTGCGATTAAAATTTTTAATGAAACTATTTTTAAAATATCTTTTGATGAACAAATTATTAATGAAAATATCCACACACTATTAGATTCATCTTCTCTATCAGCTTATGTCTATTCTAATCGTTTGGTTTATATATTAGAATTTCCATTAATACAAAACGAGATCTTCACCTTATATCATCTCTATTCAATACCTACCAAGCATCCCAATTCCTCTTACCATTCCACCATCCTTCCTGAGCACATGTATCTAGCCACGAACCCTAGTGGACAACAGTATGTGTCTACGAGCTCACTAGAAACCTGCAACGCCTTCGCAACAAGAAGAAGTGTCTGCAAAAACCTCGTCGTCTACAACACCGAGTCACGCCCAATTTGCGACATAGAAATCCTGATCAGCAAAACTACAAAACTCCCAAAAACTTGCACCGTGTCAACATTTCCAGCCGAAATCCAAACGTTCCAACCCTTGAATAATAACAGATGGCTGTACATCGTCGACCATGAGATTAGTTGTGTCCTTCAGTGCAACAACGATATCACTAATCAAAAACTTCAGGGCTCGAGAGTCATTTCACTACCTCCAGGATGTAAGCTACACACAGGATATAGCACCTTAGCAGCATTCCACTCAGCCGAGGAGAACATCACACTGCCTATCATAGTTCCCGACATCAGCACAGACGATTGTTTCGAGAAGACCAAAGAGGTAGAAACTCCGAATTTGATCCCGATCACCATCAACGAGACCCCACTGGATTCACTAAAGAGCATCCAAAACCATTTAGATAAATACTCGGAAGAATTGACAAAAATCAGACAAACAGCAACACAATCTTTCCTTCAGAAAAACCAACCCACCTTTATGTGGTTCTACTTTGTTATGGGCATCCTTCTTCTAACATTTTTCCTAATTAAACTCTGTAACAAATGTCCTACTGGAATTATACATCGTCACCGACGCAGCAACAGAGGTTGCATTCAAATATTCAACAATTGTTTTGACAACTCTTCAAGACGACTTACAACACAAGTTGCCATCCCAATACGGAACATAGAACCAACTTCCTGCATCTCCGGAGATGAAGACGATGGCGACACCACATCAATAACTTCTAATTCTCAAAGATCAGGTGCAAACACCCAATCTTTATTCTAAGGGGGGAGGTGTTATATATTACCCTTTGTACTCTCTATGGTTTAGATATATATTCCTGTTATTTATGTGATACATTGGTGTATTCACTTAGACTAAGTAGTTGTTATTATATAGATAATTATAGCAACAGTAATCACTGTATTTACTCCCCATTTACTAATTATTGTTTACTTTTGCTTATTATTGTTTACTGATATTATTTACCGCCATTAACTAATCATGTTTAACTATCCCAAAACTCTTTACTATATAAGCTTAGATAATAAGAAACTCAATTCATTCTATATTCCAAATTCAACCAAATCATTGTTTTTCTGTGTGTCTTACTTATAGTTACTATATTGTAGTTAAAAACGAATTATATTGCTTAAAACAAGTTTAAGTTGTTTGCTACGTAACATATCCATTAAAATATATTTAACCACCCGTGCTCCTGTTCATTTTATCGACATTTTGACCGAATAATTTTGATCTTATAGTTCTCACTCATGAGCTCGAAACATGATTCACGGCGTGAACTGCTATTGAAATAGTATCGTAGACGGACGTGCAACGTGTAACATGAGAACAGCCGACTAAAGATATTTTCAACAGTCTAAGTTTAAATATAATGATGGTTTTTGTACATCTTTTATGTATAACAAGTTTATGATTACTTATTTGATTATGTGTTAATACAAACACATCTTTAAACAGTGCATTAAACTTTTTGAATAATAACATAACTAAATATATATAAGAGTGTCAAAAGACTTTTTCATTTAATTTATTTGCATTCTTCAATTTGTCTCAAGTTCGGTGTACATGTGTATATACTAACCTTTTTTTAATAATTTTTAAGCTTAAACACTTGAAACTGCTCAATAGATCAGTGCAATTTATTAAAAAAAGAACTTAAACATATTAAAAAAAAATATTGTAATTAATATTTTGTATATTGTGTATTCAAACCAAATATTAGAAATATATTAAATAAATCGCAATTTTTCCACTTACACGAACATATTCATTCCTGTTATTGTTAATATTTATAATGTCTTAAGTAATCATTATCATCATTAGGACTGACACAAAATTTGAGGAATTATAGCTTAATAAGTACAATGGAGGTTTACCCATTTAGTGATATACAGGCGTTTCAATATACGACTACTTACGTTTTAGCAATTAGCTAAGCTTCGCTTAACCTCAATTACTTGTGATTGTGCGATATTAAATTTTGCTCACATAACGAAATTTTTGTTGTAATGAAGAAAACACTTTAATTTTATTATTAATTTATTTTAGCATTTATCTATTTTAACATTTTGTATTTTAGATTATTTTACATTAAGGTATGTTTTATCAAGGTAGACTCATAAACTGAAAGGTCGAATATCCAATAGAACTTTTTTCTATGAATTATTCATGCTGACAGAAGTGCTTATCGGAAACTTCGAGACTTAATTGCGTAATATTTTAAGATAGTAAAATTACCAAAGTATTTAGAGGTTTAAATTTGCATAAAGTCCTAAACCACAGCTTTATATTTGAGAAAATTATAAAACCATATTACTAAGATTTCGCTGTCCGTCCGTCTCTCCGTCCGTTAGTCCGTCTATCAAAAATTTATTTTTTAGGGGCTCTTTTACAAAAAGTATTTTTAGGGGCTCTTTTACAACCAATGTGATTGTGTTGCTCGCTATGAATAACGTCAGCATATAATAATGAAATAAGACAACTAAATACTCTGTGAAAAATTCACAAAATATTTAGTTATATATTCGGTTAAAGATAATTAATTAAACTTAAATAAAAAAATATGTTAGTGGGGTTCTTATACACCGAACATGGCATTTTTAGGCGTTTTTGAAATACTATGGTACGGAACTCTTCACGCGCCAGTCGGACTCGCGCTTGACCCGTTTTAATGTATATTGTTTTAGTTCAATTTCTTCCCTATTAATTTTTTGTAGCGTTTTTATTTCAGTTTTGTTTTAATAAGCTTAATATGGCTTACATGTTAATGTAAAATTTCGAACATGTAGTTAACTTGTTTATGTTGCGTTAAGAAATTAGTAGTTTAAATGGCGTCAAACTTTGTGACTTTTAATTTTACTGCTCGAAAGTTAAAAATATAGATAAAAAGTTCAGACAAAAATTTAAGCATATCATCGGAAAATATATTGGAATATTTATTTTGCATGCAATATGTTGCTGAAGAGAATTATTTAAACTAAAATTTATAAATTTTATTTCTTTACAAATTCTAACCAAAAGTTGAAGAATTATATATTATTTTATTATTGCCTGTAACATGTATAACTCTAATTTAATACGTATTTTATTGAAAATATGACTAAAATAAAAAAGATCAGAAAAATGTTATCGTGGAAAATGTAATATTAAATATTAACTCCTTTAAAAATTATAGATATAGTGCATAATCATAATCATAGCAAACACACATATATATATATTTATACATTTCACCAAAATTTCTGTAGCCGATTTAGAATCATATAACAACAAAAGGTTCGAATTAACACTGTTACATATAACAAAAGACTTGATCCCTTTAACAACAATCCCAAAGGCCCGAGGCCATAAGTTACACTGTAATATTTCGTAAAGTTCCGGCTTTGTAATCTTTGAAATTAGAAAGTTATTAGAATAATACTTTGTTTATTGCCATGACATTTTCATAATTGTTTATTGTTGACGTCATTTTTTAGGGTTCCCTACCATAAGTGTAAAAACGAAACCCCGTAGTAATAGGGTAAGACTTCGCTTTTCTCCGTCTGTCTGTCTAAGACCCATGTTTTAATAACGGCAATAGGTAAACGCTTTAAATATTCACAGAAAAAATTGTTAGGTATATATTTTCTTTAAAAACACATATTTATTTTTTTATATGTAATGATGCGGAACACTTTGTCTGGAAAACAGAACCGCGTTTACAGGTTTTTAGTAATAAATGGTGCCGGAAATAAAATATGTTATATTTTTAGTAACAATGATTTTTTTTATTGTACATAATATATTTATTGAAATTGTCTTAGTATGAATAGGTCTGCAAAACCAAGCATTGGTTTTGAGTCACGATAAAATTAATATTTTCATTAAATAAAATGGAAAATGTTCATTGAACAAAAAATAAACACGTGTAACTTTCTTTTGCACTTGGTTATAAAAGTGGAATTCTTATTCCGCTTATATTTTATTATAAATAGTTGTTCCTCGTTCTAACTTTGAATGCGTACACATGTACGCATCAAAGTACACATGTACGCATCAAATGCGTACACTGTACATCAGTGTACACATGTAGTAGTTATAATAGATAGTGGTTTGAATACCATATTTATAGGTTATTTGGTTTTTTATAGGTTACTATTATATTTTTTATTTATAGTTATTTTCCATTTTTATAGTGAACTTTATTATACTGCCACTTTACGTGTGCATTTGAAGTACGTATAGTAGTGTACTATACTCATTGCATTTACTCTAAATATACTGAAATATATTACTACAAGCAAGAAGAAGTAATATGTGTAGGTAACATCTGACCACGATTTATTTATTTAATATCATAAGACATTCATTTCGTTCCCATATGTTTTGCAAAAAAATAATAATAGCCTATATTACATTTGTTATTACTATTTCATTGTTGTTTATTAAAAATGGATTCTTTTTTATTAAGGATCATTATTTATCAGTTAAACTTTTTTTTTGTACTCTTAGCTATAAAAGTTTTGAATAAAATTTTATAAATTGAAAAAAAAATACAAAAAAAATATATAGTGTGTTATTGTAAGTAAATGGTCAAATTTTTAATGAAAATCACAAAAACAACAGGACTTGCGAGGTATTTATGACTACGTTAAGGGAGCATACGTTACAAGTTACAACTGCAATCTAACTAGTAGCTACGCCTATTTAAGATTTCTGATGTCTCTAAATATATAAATAGTACACTATGTAGAACAATCAAATTTCCAAATATGCAAATACATTTCTTGTACTTTCGTTATCTCTCATAGTTATCGAATGTAAATTCATTGAAGGGGCACGAAATAGACGCTCCGTAACAGTTTAACCTGACCCACTTTTTTAAAATAATCAATATTTTAGACTAACATAATCCATACTTTAGCAGGTTTTGTTCTTTGTAAAACTATAAATAATATCTAGTTATGTAATATATAAATTATATTTTATTTATTGACACTTTAGTATTATCGACAGACTCTAGAGGCTATTAATTTAATGAAATTTAATATTTTAGTTATAGAAAGTAAGGCTATAATTAATTACATTTCTGTCATCACCAACGAATTCGCTCAGAGTTTCCTCATTCTTAAGCAAAGGTCAAACGCTTATAATATATAATAAGATGATATAGATTTTATATTTAACAGAAAAATATTAATGTATTTACTTTAATTCAAGCACTTTATATAACCTAATATATATTAACTACAGATAGATTCTATACAACTGTAGACGGTACTGTGTATACTATAGCGATTGCTTAGTCATGCTACAAGTGAACTAGAACTACAACTAGAAGTGAACCCATAGCCTGAAATTGCTTTGGTCTTATCGCTTGATGAGATTGACTTAGGTATACACATTCCTATTGGTATTTTTCACAGGTACAAACATTTTAATCATCATCAACATCTGTCCTGAGCAAACCGTCCAATTGTAAACTGTCATCAAACATGCAAGCGACGGAACGCACCTAGCGCGTGGTTGGTCTTATGTCGTGTGGCGCGCGTAGAGTTGTGTAATAATTATCCGTCCCTGATTGGTCGGTGTAGCAATAGTTGGTGCTTAACGGAGAGTTAGGAAATAAACAAATGATTTGGATTAAAGAAACACACAATATAATTTATTTGAGATCAGTACCTACGTAAGTCCTTTATTATTGTCTTAAAGTTAGAAACATGGGTTAGGTTGGGTTAGTTAGCTGTTTTCGAAAGAAGCCTAATATGTTACCACTGTCCCGATAAAGACGAATATATAGAGAATGCTTAATTTACCTAAATGGGCATAAATAAGTTTAACTATAAATCGTTAGAGCGACGTGACGGTTTCCCTGAGGTCTCATGGACGGTCTCCCAGAATCCTTGCCCGTATTGAAAATTTTTCATTATATATATATTTTTAATTCAATTATCATTACAAAAATAAAATATAATAATGGACTTGTTAAAGAGAAACCAAAGTTTGGTTTTTCTAGATCTAAGGTCACATATAAAAAGTATTTTATAATGATTGTATGATACAAGCTTTCTTTACTAGTAAAAATTTAAATCATCATATGTATGAAGGTAATGGTTATTTGATTAACAATAACAATTTAAAGAAAAAGTTAGATTTATTATTGTACGCTGTTAGGTTTTCTGTTAAAATATTTTTGCGGAATTCCGATATGTTAAAAAATATTTTTAATGAATTGACGGTATGTAAATATAAATTCATATTAATAATGCAGGATATCGCTTGTAATTAAAATAAAATTATGATCTACTTATTGAAGCCGTTGCGTAAGGGCAACGTTGTGCGTACGTTGACGATATTGGCTATTTTACGAAGTTTTCGGAGCAAATAGGAAATAGACTATTCGATTTCATATTGTTATTTCGTTATTTGTCTTGATAACTTACTTGCATTTTGATTTCTTCTTTTATTTAGAAGCCCCCGACGCAAAGACTAAAATAAGTAATAATAATATTCATTTCAACCTTTTTCGAAGACTTTTTGAATCGGGGTTTTTTTCTGCTTTTTAAAGTTATTTTATTGGTTTCTATCTTCAACTTCCTGGCCATAATCCTGACGTGTGCTAGGATCTGCCTTCCTGCTCAACCTACTCCACTTTACACGGTCTTTAACGTCCTTGGTGGTTAGACCATTGGCTCTCATGTTCTACTTCAGGATATTCAATTAGCGCTTCCTTGGGCGTCCGGGAGGTCTCACCATATTATCTCGAATAAGACTACCTCGAATGAACGTGTTACGTATGCGGTCACACCGGTGCAAGGTACCGGAACTTTTCCAACTTAACGGCTGGCTCAGGCTCTTTATGGATAGGATTTGAGTCCGGGCTCCCGCAAGGCATGTACTCGGACTTTGACTTATTTAATTTAACAACGCCGTCCTCAAGCTTTTCAGTTCTTCATGCATCTAGGTAAATCGAGAGATCTTGACTTTCACCTCTGCCAGGAAGTTGGTCTGTATCAGTATATTCAACAACCACTACTTGATCCGAGATACGTTTTTCGGCTACTTTCTTCTTCGAAGTAAAAAAATTAAGTTAAAGTCCATGACAAGAAGACGATGCTGGGCTGTCAAGCTTTCGCCGGGAATGACCTTACAGTTAGTTGGGTAACTAATACTACAAATATGACATTATGAATCAATCGTCAATTAGCAATTACGACCCACTCTTATACGTGATAGGTTGTCAGGGAGTTTTTTGGAAGAACGTATTAAAAACGGCCAAGTCAAACGCAATATAGGTTCTAATAATATATTCTCCCTCTGCATTGAGAAGACCCTTTCCAAAAAACCTCTTGGATACGCTCAAACATCAAAGATGTTAAGATGATGTTAAGATGAGCCTTAATGACGTGTCCGTCCAAATATTGGTTTCTATATTGTACTAAATGAGCCTACGAACACAACAAATTTTTACTTGCCTAGGTTTCAATTATCAATATTGCATAAGAACTTTCACTAGCACTAGTAAAAGTTCAATACCTTGGAGACTACTGCTTTTAATTCGACCAGACTAAGCTAAGACCCTCTTGATAGATCAGACTATCGATTTAAAAAAAACCGCGCTCAAATCCATCCAATCTACAGCACTCTATGGCTGTTCCATGCCATAGGCAGACACACAGATACACACGTCAAATTTATAACACCCTTTTTGTGTCGGGGGCTAAAAAACATGTTTGTACGCTTTTTATATGTTATACTCCATAAGATTAGTCTCAGCAAAAAGATGTGTCCGAAAACTGCCATTCTGAATATCGGATTTCAAATACTATTTAGTCGTGAATTGACTTTCTTCAATCGTTTATAAACTTGACAGACTAATTTTATGTAATTCTTATAAAATAATTGGGTTGAATAAATATACATAATACGTCCAACAGTTATGGATATAAGTACTTATAATTATTAATTGTCACAATTCCAGATTTAACAGTTTTTCACAAAAATATGGGTCAGTCACTCCTTCACAGCTAACACCCCACAAAAGCATCACAGAAGTCGGATAATGCCCACGTTGCACTCTGTTGACTTCCTTAGAGCTTTGAGCGTAAATAAGGTCACTTTGTTTGTTAAAACGTTGCTTAATTGTATTTTTTTTTTCATCCGTTCCTACTATGTACCGTTAACGTTACGTTTTAACTAATATTTCGTGATGACCTACATGCTATACATATATATATATATATATATATATATATATATATATATATATATATATATATATATATATATATATATATATATATATATATATATATATATATATATATATATATATATATATATATATATAGCATGTATATATATAGATGCCATCTCTATATCGTTTTATCTTTTACATTACCAATAACCCTTTTGGAGGTCTTATTATACCAGAACTTACTTTACAATTTAGGATTAAAGAGAATCGTATTTATATTAATAATACTTTACCAGCTTATCCACCCCTACGTCATGTCTGTCTTTAGGAATGCCTAAATCTTAGCCGGCCTTAAACAGTTTAGACTTTCCCTCGGGAGCTCTGTCAGTCAGGAAAAGTCTCTCCGTATGTGTTTATAAGAATTTATTAGAATAAAAAATAAAATCACACTTAATCGAAAAAATACATATTTCAAAAAACCAAATTGTAAACAATAATCTGCAAACGTATATAAAGTAATTGAACCGAGGTGGTACCCCAAAAGATTGGCTTTTATTTGAATATTATTACTAAGTATCGTAATGTGAACAAGGTGACAGTTGAACAATCTCCTTCCCTTCCTGCTATCCTCATTTGTCAAAGTAATGCTCATGTTTTGTTGATACGCAACGTTACCATTATTTACCGTGAAAATGGAAATGGAAAAGGAAATGGAACTGATCGTAATAAAATATCGCTTTTCATTATTTAAACAGTTTAGAATTGTGATTAGATATTGTACATTATTTTACAGTCACGAACATAATGAAAAACTGTCCATTTTAGTTTTTCACAATATTTTAGCCTTTACAGTTAAACAATTTAAGTATATCAACCTTAATTGTCAAGCAATTTTTAAATTTAATATTTTTTCTCTTTTTCTATTCTGGGAAAAAAGAGACATGTTTTCAAACAAAATTGTTGTTCTGAAAAAATATAGCATAAAAAGTAACCGTGTAATTTTTAGTTTGATCCAATATTACCTGCAAACTTGAAAATATAAAAAGAATTTAATGAAATTTGATAAAGATGATAATAAAAATAATTCTAGTTAGTTTAAGCCTCGTAGCTTCGTAGCATTAAGTTTTTAACTTAAGAAAAGAAACTTAAGAATAGAAAGTATATTTAATTAGTGAGTAACCTATAAAGTAATGGTTTCGTAAGTTATTGGTTTATCTTCCTTTTGAAATGTTGAAAAAAAATAGATTTGAAGAACTAACTATAGGTTTATAAAAATTGTGATTATAATACAAAGTTACGTCAAGTTATAATTAATAATATAGAATTATATTCGTTGATAAAAACCGTTTGTATTGCTGGCAGATTCATGATACTGTTTTAAAATATAACTTTAATGTTACTTAGTTTTATGAGCACTATAAAAACTGATGTTATTTTATTTTCGGAAATTATCACCTGTTTTTTTTAGGGTAATTATTATTTTATTCGTATTTCATATTTAAATAATCTATTTATGATACCAAAAAAAAAAAACATAATATCTCCTATTGTTATAAAGGATTATTATTGTTCCCTTAACTTCTAATGCGTGTCGAAAACTTTTTAACCAAAGCCATTAATTACAGGTATATATTTATTATCCATAATCTTGAGGTGTTTTATAAAAAGTAATGTTGAATAAATAAAAAATATTTTTGATACCTGAGTTGGGTTAAACATCAAAGATTCTGTAAGCTTTTGATACTACCTCTGACTTGGGCTTTCCTGACTTTACAAAAGGTTTTGGAAAGTAAAGATTTTATGGTGAATAATGCAAACCGTAAAAATTAAGTTTAGTTACAGAATTTAACAGAATGAATAATTGTAATGAATACCAAGTAGTTTCATACATAACAAGTATAACGTTACATATGTATTATTTTATCTTCAACTTCATACATTATGAGCAAATGTTTACTCATATAGTTATAAAAAGATATTTAAATTAATATTATGTTATTATATACTTTCTTCAGCTACTTATTAAAAAATATAAAAGTTAAGTCAGTTATTCTGAGCATCATCATAACCATAATATTAATATGTATGTAATCGTTGCTTTGACAGTTATGGAGTCATTTTAAGAGGACCGGACCGGTTAAGATAATATTGATACAATGTGTTATAAATTTCATCAATACGTTCCTGTGGTCTTGTTATTAACATTTATTATCTTCTCGTGCTATCTTTATAATTACGAGATAAGGTAGTATTGTCTAAGTGATAAGATATAATCTTATAATTATGCTTGTGTTGATTCTAAAAAATATTAGTATATCTGCTTTACATAAATTTCATAAATATAAAAGGGAAGATAAAATGTTTTCAGAGGTCGAAAGCAGTAAGCTCTTTCATTCATAATTGAATGGGTTCAAAGTATTTGAATGTTTGGCTAAAATTGCAACGTTTGTAATAATGTGCCTACAAATTATATTTTATTTGCCTTTTTTAGGCTTATTACTTATCGTAGCTATTTATTTATCAATGATACATATTCATTGTAGTACTTTAGATTTTCAAAATGGTTCCAAAATACTTAATAAACTATATTAAAGTTTAATGATTTAATGAAATGCTTGATAATACCCGTTACTTCTTCTACATGAAAAAAAAAAAAATAATATCGGTGGTGTGGTTAAGTATGGAAATTTAGCCATAATATATATTAAATTAATCATAGCATGATCTAGTTTGACGCTAACACTAATTATAAAAGTTAGTAGAAACTCTTTTATATATACTCTCTGACAACCAGAAAGACTGACAAAAACCAAAAAGTAGAAGGTGTGTTTAGGTTTTGGTAACAAGTAAACAATACACATTTTAAGGCCTTATTGTCTTAAGTGTTATTATTCTGTAAAAGAACCATCATTCTTTATTTCAATGTTAGAATTAATTCTTAATTTTAATTACAGTAAAAGTTCAAACAAATGACTATCGCTTAACACAGAAGTAATTTTAACTATTGAGTATATAGGTATATAAATATTTTCTCTCAATTGAAACAATTGATAATTGAAAAAAGGACAATATTAAAAAAGCAATTATAAAATATATTGACAACCACACGATGACCACAGTTGCCACATCGAAAACAGTGCACGTCAAGATTATTTCGACAAATTTTCGAATGGTAATAAATCATACATTTTATTACTAGATTAAAGGGAACATTCATATTCCTAAAGGAACGTACGTAACAAATACGTATCAGCACAGAATAAAATACAATTTCTTGTAATACTCTTCCAATTTTAGGGAAAAATCTTAAAATATATCATTCGTGTTATGCGGTGCTATATAAGAATGAATAACGAGTAAAATACAATATTACTTCCGCCTAAAGTAACAAGTCGACTGATATCGTTCTTCGCGCCGTTATCGCTAAGCAACACCATCTACCTACTTCACTGTTGTTAAGGTTTAGCTTGTTATTTAGATTTGGTCCATTCGGCATGGCAATTTTTTTTATGTGTTCCATAGACCTTTGTTCTGAGTCTGTTCAAAAATAGTATCTGTTCTAAGTATTTCCCCTCAAATAATATCTAAATAGTTCTCAGTAGTATCTAAATATCAAATAACATAGCATATTTTCTCTCTTTTTAAAGTTTCTTCTTTGTATGAATAGTCTCGTTATGTAGTTTTATGATAAGAGAAAAACAAATAATTAAAAATGTACAATAACCGCAAAAGTACTTGTTATTTCTTAACAAAATGAAAATTCCTTCGTTTCTCAATATTTTCGTGACCTACAGTAATTAACATAAAATGACCTACTTTGAGAGTGTATAAAGTAATAAAGGTCAAGTATTTTGTAGAGTTTAAAGAGATTGTTAAGAACTCGTTACATATCATAGAAATCTGATTATTTTCTAATAAAACATAATATTTTTATATTTTTATTTTAGTTAATTTAAAAGGTTCAAATGATAATAATATATCAAATTTTATCACGAATCACCAAGGTTTGACAACAACACTACATGGGTGCCATCAAAGGAGTGCCTTCTCATCTCTTTATGACCGATACCGCTCTTGTGCATCCTTTTATATTTCAAGAGACCATTGGTGGGGGTGATCACTTTCGAACAAGTGACCCAAAAGCTCGTCTATCGAGCTATTAACATAAAAAATATATCTGTATAATCAATAGGAAAATAAGATTATATAAAATGTTCTATAATAAAAGATTTAAGATATAATTTTAGAATTAACAAATATTATTTAATTTTCTATATAAGTAAATATAGTTCTTCATCTATACTAATATAATGATTGTGAAGAATCTTCGAAAAAGAATAGCTAGTATAAGTGTAAGTATATTAAACAATATTTTTTTATATGTATAATATATATCTTAATAAAGTTTTGTATCTTTGAAGGTTAAAAGTTAATAAAGACCTACACTCAAGGTTCAGGAAGAATAAATTCATAATAAAATCCCATTAAAGTCAACACTACCACTTCCATAACTTAATTAAAAACTGGATAAAAATAAAACAACTTTATAAAGCAATATTGTATAAGATGGACCTTGGTGTTGTATTTCTGACCGCTATATTTCTTATTTCCCACCGGCGATGAACGTCGTATAAAGTCATTATATCTGATATTCCGCCTAGGTTTGCAACTTTTTATATAATATTGCCCCATCTACGAGGCCTTGTAAATTAATTTAATAAACGAAGGAACTAATAAATGAGCAATTCTTCTATAACAGAATATGTTACAATTTCATGCATTATATATATATTTTTTTTATTACTTCTGGTCACGTATGTACCGTCATTACTTAAGCATCATTTGGACTTGCTGTCATTCAGAAATAGACGGAATTATAATTATTAAAATTTATATGTTACATGACCATTGACCAATAAAAAGTATTAGTAAACGAAATTGTATTAAATCAAGAAAAATCTAATTATAGTTACATAGGTAAACAAATAAATAAGGAATTAAAATATGTTACTTAAAGCACGAAATGAAGCCAAGATATTACATTTATATATGTTAAAATTATTTTTCTGCATTCTTACTTTTAACGTTAATTCATGATATATAAAATCGCTTGACATTTTTGTACATTGATAATTATGTTATTTTGTGATCAACGATAATTTTTTCCATTCTATAAGTAATAAGTGAAGTTTTTTTTTAATAGATTGTATTATAATGCGTTTATGGCGTTGTGTTGATCATAGCGGGTGAATTCGATAGCTTTCATGGGACATATTTTGATAGCGGTCGCCTATACTGATCACTTGCAAACTCATTACCACCGTGTCTAAAGTATGATTATAATTATTTTGATTCTTATTTATGTGTTCAAAAGTCATCGAAATCCCAAGAGTTACCATAGTTCACGAAAATTTAAGAACAAAATTGTAGGCGAGGGATTAAAAGTTTTTTCCAATATTAACTCCTCCACACTACCCTATGTGGGTGGCATTTCATAAAGCTGTTCTTGGTATTTTATGCCAAAAAGAGTATGATGGCAAAGTTTCATACCTATAAAAGTTTGAAAATGTTGTTTTTTAATTAAAACTTTCATTAAGGTGAAAGTTCGTGTAAACTGTTCTTAGGTCACTTACTAAAAGAATATTCTTACCTTATATTAAGTCTCGGGACTTTATAGTTCCAGAGATACTATTAGCCATTGCTATACAGGGTTATTTTTAATTAGTTGACTACCTCTTGTAGTCACCCTCTCTATATCAATCCCAACAACATTTGTTCTACAACTTTTTACAAATCTTGATAAACAACACAAAAAATTTTTGCTCCCTCGTTTATTCTTTACTGTACTGTACTGTATTTTGTAAGAAGTACTTAAAAGGTCAATGCTCGGCCGCCATACCGACGCTCAGAGTTAATGCGAGGTCAGAGACAACAAAAAAATTTTGAATGGGAAAATTTAAATTTTAAAAACTATTTATTTGAAAAAATCATAGAACAAATGTTGTTGGGTTTGATGTAAAGAGGCAGCCTGCAAGAGGTGGTCAACTAATTACAAATAACTCTGTTTATATAAATATTTACATTTTCATATTATTTATCAATTGATAACGTCTTTTTCTTTGAAAGTTCGCTACTGCTGTTACTTCTATTATTGTGTATAAATAAATAAATCGATTAATAATCAATGTATCGGTATACTATCATATTAATTTTCTATTTATTTGCATTTATCGATAAAAAAATTAGGTGATTAAATATTAATACAGAATTTAATGTTTATAAAAGTGAATAATTTAACCAAAAATTGATTAATATTTTTTACAAAATGTTTAAATAGATTCAAATAAAACTTCAAAACGAATTGCTGTAGATTCATTTATTAAACTACGACTACAAAATGTCTATCGGTGATATTGTGATATTCTACTAGACAGAGAGCACCGCTAAGACTAAGACAAATTGTGACTGGGGCTATTCTAGTCGAAACGACAGGCGATTTAAAGGTATATTAATAATCATTTATTATGTGTAATAGTGTAAAAATAATTATCTTTAAATTTGATATTTCAAATTATGTAATGATAAATTCATCGACACGGACATTCAAATCTTCAACATCTTGAAAACCGTCCCAACCGGCCTCAATTATTAATTTACTTAAAACTTCAAAAGTTTAAGCTTTAAGTCTTCTTAGAACGTAAGAAACAAATTATCCTTGCTCGTCATCGAAAATAATATTGTTTTTTTTTTTGCTATGAAATATCACAATGAAAATTTATATGTAAACAATTTAAGTAATGAAATAGCTAAATGTAACATGACGTAAAAATTATATGAATCTTTGAAAAATATTATTTTTGACCACGGATACATTTTCAGGTATACATTACAATTGATAGAGTAACTTCTTCTACCACCTTTTCATATTTCTTTTTTTTATTTATTTATCTTTTATCAACTAATACAAAAGGCGAACTTAATGCCTATTGGCAATCGCTACCAGTTAACCTTTGCGAATCGTAAGAAATTGCGGTAGACTACTAAAAATGTGATTATAAATTCTTAATTGTATATATACAATAAAATAATATAGCATGAACATAATTTACTAAATATAAACAATAGATATTAAATACATGTATAAATTCATAATATATAATACTTATATATAATATATATACTTATATATAATATATAACAAATACTAGAATTTATAATTGCTTATCAAGATGACTCTAAGAAATATTTTTAACCAGTCTTACATATATACACGTATCATTTAAAAAAAACATTTTAAAAGATTGAGAGCAGTTCTTTCACGTAAAAGTTTATTGAATGACTTCAAAGGTGAAACCTTATCAATTGATCTTTTCCAGGATTTATTGTAAATATGCATTTTGATCAGATATCGCATTATATCTTTGACATATATTTACATTGAAATATTCAAAGTAAAATGTCAAATGTAAAATAATTGATATATTTCTATGTGTCAAATAACCATATGTTTTCTTGTCTGTTTTTCGTAGACTTACCCTACATAATAGGAATACACAGTAGGTATTAGAGTATATATAGAGTAAAAGTGTAATAAAAAAGTGGTTACAAAGCATTGACTTTGATTTAATGGTTTCCCTTTTATTTATTAACATTGTAACTCCTTACATATTAAACATTGTTATCATTTGTTTAATAAGGTATAAATATATGGTCCGTATAAATATATGAACGAAGTTATAAATATATAAACAGTATAAATATATGAACGAATTTTGTAAAAATAATCTCATGTTATCTCGAAAACACAAGTTTCTATTTCTATATTCATTATTCTTTTTATTTTAATAAACACATAGCTATTTAATTATTTATTCTTCGATGTCTTAGAGACTAATATGATTTTAAAAAAAGTATGCCTAACTCTTTGTATATTTAAATCTACTCAAACAAAAAAACTGTAACTGGTAGGTACAGACATTCATATTTTATATATGTGTCGCAAATTTCCGTTGTAGTTTAAACATAATACCTACTACTACAAACTTTCCACTATTACGTAATTTATATTGTAATGAATATCCTTTGTAATAAAACAATACTTCTTTGTTAGACTAATTTTAAGTAAATTTGCTTAGAAAAAGAGAAACGAATAGTTGGTTCTTACCTTTTGTTATAGTTACTTATTAACTTACTTAAATGTTATTTGATTTCGAAATGGTTTAAATATTGAATCCGCTATAATATGTACAATTATTTCAGTTAAATAAATTTCATGATTTTGAATTAAGAAATAAAAAAAATACGAAGTTTAAAACAGTAGTATTGTTGTTAGTAATCTCTACTGTTCTTTCTACGCGTTGGTGTCACGGGAAAGAAAAAAAAGAAAAGATGTCTAATTAAAAAATAAACTTATAACTAGATAAAAAAACAATGGCAACGCCTTCATATTACACGGTATGCATAGGTAGCGCTACGGATACGTACGGGAACCTTGTATTCTTGACTCGACTACAGATTATAAGGGACTTGACTTGACATTGACTACAGTTCATAAGGGTTGAATAGACTACTGTCGTACTAATCTTTCACAGGAAATTGGTGTTTAGCTAAAGCTAAAGTTATAAGTAAGAAAGTCATTTTACCTTCCCTTTTCTTATTCTCGTTTATATCTTCCTGTTTTATCTTCAGTTTACGAAAAAACTAACCATCTATTTACCCTGCAAAAATAAGTTCCTTAAAATACGGAATAAATTAACTAGCATACAAAATCCATTCAGGTTATGTCGTTCTTATCTTGTTTATAACTGAAGGAGAAATAATATTTGTTTTCTCTAGTACTTTTTATAGGTAATAACATAGCTTAATAGCTGCTATGAAATATGTATATTACGACTTTAATATTAAAATCACACTAAGGTTACCTGACTTCAGTCCCTGCAAATGAAAAATAATTGTTTATGTGGTCAAAAGTATTTTTTGCTGGATAGCTTAATGTTTATGTCTATTAATGGAAGTTCCGCTCAGTATAAAAAAAATGTTTATGAATATCGACACATTCCATCTTTCTCTACAATTTAAATTGAATGTTAAGAATATTTGGTTTAGTTGTAATTTGAATTTATGTTTTTATTGTTTTTATTCAATTTGATTTTTTATATCTGACACGTTAAATCAATAATAAAATAATCACATAAAATTGTGAAATATTATGTAACTTTTTTTCTGAACATTGTTATGTGTATTATTGTTATATCAGAAACAGTTTTTAGTTAAATTTTATTTAGATAATTAGAATTGTGAATATGTTTATTCTGAATTGTGAATATGCTTTGCTATTTTTCAGATACGCCACAGTTCACAAAAACACGCAAGTTTTACCGAGAAGCAGACGTTCAGTCCCCTAACCTTTTATTAAATCCTTAATTTGTGCTACTTATATATATGAAGTTACAGCGTGCTGTCTTTGACCTTTGTCAGATTGCGTGGGCCGCGAAACTGACATGACACAAAACAGAGTGTTCGTAGGCTGGTAACAGCGCGCTGGTATTGCTGATAAAAAAGGAAGATTAAATTAACATTTGTATTCAAATGTCAAGGTTCAATCCCTTTGTAAATCCCTAAAATATAAAATATTATTATTATAGGAAATAATAATTTTTTTCTCCAAAAGTAAAATAAAAGTATAAATATAGGTATAACCTTAATTACTCATCAAAATGTCAAGTATATTTCTTTGTTGTACCTTCCCTTTAGTTTAATGTTGTAGGTGGAAATCGTTAAACCCAAACATCAGTGTTATTATTAGATTAGGTTTTAAAATATACATAACCGCTTAAAGTTTAGCCGCAAAATTTTACATTTGTGTAATATTATGTATACATTGAGTTAAAAAGTTGCGACGAGATCGTGTGAGTTTTTGAAACGTTATAATAACAGAGAAGCAAAGTTCTTTTTAATGTCAGTTTGTTTACATGACTTTAAAAAAGGATTTTCTATATTGTGTTGATTATAAATAAATCCTAAACTCTATTTAAATGTTTGGGTGTTAAAAGTCGGGAGAAGAGTAAGATCATTTTATTTTATTATTACATAATCAATTATTTACTTTAAACGAACAGGTCTGATCTTCAAACTCATCATTGATGTCTATACATAGAACTTACATACATACCTACAGATCTATATAAGAAAATACTTTTATGTAATGCTGGTTGTAAGTTCTCTATTTTTTCAAAACTTTACAAGTTACGGACTAAACAAAAAGGATATTTTTTCTTTTGTTTTTGTAAAAACGGACAGTTAGGAAACAAACAGAAACTTGTTGTTTTATATTCCACGTCAAAAAAATATTAGGTAATATAAAGCAAAAGATCGTTTTAGCACGAACAACAGATAAAAGCTTAGCTTTGAATTTTGCTGAATATCGTTCCAACCACATTTGAGAAGGCGATGAAGACACTTGTATATAAATCTTACAACTTACTGTCACACTTCATTTTTATTTATTTTGTTTTTATATATTGTCTGTGTAAAAAAATATCTGACTAAGTTAAGAGGAAAGGTAGGGAATATCTTATTTTGGGTGTTATATGTGTGATGAGAGTTATTTTGTGTAAGCCTTATTTAAATCGTGCTGTATTATATATATGGTCGTCTTTATCAGGGCGGCAGTGTTCGAAAATATACTTTTCTAGTATAAATTAAAATTGGAAAAATGTCAGAACCGAAATTTATGTACGAAAATATTTGTAAACGTGTATATGTCACTATCAAATTGAATATAATTTTATTTAAATATAACATTAAAAATAAACAGTTTCGGGCAGAGATTTTTATAGAAGTTTTTTAAAGAGTGTAGAGCTATTATATTATGTTTTACTAAAAGACTCTTTGATATCCAAATTATCTTACTGAGATGAGTTAAAGTGATGATTAGTTTTTTTGGATAATCAAATGAATTTGTTTGTTTCACTACCAAATTTTAAATAAAAAGAATAACAAAACTAATCAATCAATTAAATGATTGTGATCTAAAATTAAATTATCAGTTGTTTATTTTATATTTACTATACCATAAGTAGGAGTCTCTTTAAGCATACATAAGGTTGAGCGCACTGTAATATTTTACAGGCTCTTGGTATGTGATAAGTCAGTCTGACTTGAAGGGAATCCTTGCTTTTAAAAAGGATGCATTATAACACGAAATAAGAACAGTGTATATACTTAGTCTGGACATAAATACTGTTATAATTATAAATAAAAAAATATTACATTTGAATTTGGAATCTGTCATTTTTATACGATTGTTCATTGTGTTTATCCATTTTGGCGCCAATACATTGTACAATACTTTTCAATATTAAAATGGAGTGGGGTGATAAAGAGAACAAAATCGCTGTGTATGCATAACACAAAGTAGGTATGGAGGCAAATGCAATTTTCAAATCGCTCCACACACTTGGTATTAGTCAAATGTATGTAAATTATGTACCGGGCTATTAATAAGTACAATGAGACTTCCTCTGTTTGTGACAGAGAAAGATCTGGCTGTCCACGTAGTGTTTCTACGAAAAAGGTGATCAAATCAGTAAGGGCAAAATATCGAATAAATACTGGCGAAACCAAAATATTTTATTTCGGGAAATGAAGATAGCACCTAGAACCATGTCGCGTATTTTAGGAGATGACTTAGGACTTGCAGCCTATAAGAAACGCACTGGTAATTTCTTAACAGATAAATTAAAAATGAATAGGGTGGTAAAATCAAAACAACTACTGAAGCGGTACGCAAAGGCAGGTCACAGAAAAAAAATGTTTACGGAAGATATATTTTTTTAAATTGAGAAACATTTTAAGACACGAAATGACCGTATTTATACTCAAAGCTCTATGGAAGTTTCCCAATTAGTCGACAGAGTGCAACGTGGGCATTATCCGACTTCAGTGATGGTTTGGTGGGCTGTTAGCTATAAGGGAGTGACTAAGCCATATTTTTGTGTAAAAGGTATCAAAACATCAGAAAAAGTGTATCAAGGTACCATTCTTGAGAAGGTAGTTAAGTTCCTTAATAACACCATGTTTAATAACCAAGTATGGACTTTCCAGTAAGACTCGGCGCCGGGTCATAAAGCTCGGTCCATGCAGTCTTGGTTAGAAGAGAACGTCTCGGAATTCATCAGAGCTTAAAACTGGCCATCGTCTGGTCCCGATCTTTATCCGCTGGATTATGATTTATGGTCAGTTTTAGAGAGTACAGCTGTTTCTAAACGCCATGATAATTTGGAGTTCCTAAAACAATCCATACGATTGGCAGTAAAGAATTTCCCCATGGAAAGAGCGCGTGCTTATATTGATAACCGGATTCAATGTTTAAAGGACTGTATTGCAGCGAATGGATACCACTTCGAATAAGCTTTTTATATTTTTAATTGTTTTATATTTGTGTAGGTATTAAACTAACACACTGTAAAAGTAATAAATGTTATTTGCAATTAAAAAAACGATTTTTTTCTTTGTTACAATATTTTTGGCTAGCCTATTACTTATTTTGAATAGTTAAACAAGTTTTAAGTTGTTAAAATAAAATAATTGATATGAATTAAAAAATATAGTAGAAAATCTAATATCTTCAAAAAATAATCTACTCAGAACCCAAAACTTTTTAAATTAAATTATAAATCATATTAATAATTTCGGTATTCGCCCTCTGTAGCTTAAAGAAATATTACAAAAACCTTTTAACACACAGTCTACCAGAAAGCCTTTTAGAAATAATGTATAAACGCTTTGTTGGCATTTGTTGCTTGCAGGTGTTTCCTAGTAAAATAAATCAGTAAGTGGATGGACCCAAGGATTATTTGACATCACTTAAAGTTATAATTTAAGGTGGTCGACTTTAAGTCACGTGACATTTTTAAATGACAAGTTGTCTACCATTCCATGTTATAAATTGTGATTATGGTGCGTTATGGTGTGAACAGTGGATATATGTTATTTAATTTAAGAAGCTTGAACTTACAATAACTAAAGAATATTGCTAAATTATAAAATAACTAAAAAGGATTAAAACAATTACAAGTATAAAAGAATACAATACATTCAAATACACTATTTTAGTGTGGTCTCTGGTTTTACAAAAAAATATGGTTTCTTATTCCATTTTTAAAATTTTAAATTAGAATTCAGACCTTTAATATAATTTCTAAAAAAAAATATTAAAAAGAAGTTTTTTAAATATGTAAATATATAAAAAAATAATGCGATTAATCTACAAATCTATTTAATAAAGTTTCAAATTACTTAAGTAATGAACTATTATATATTAATACCACAGATAGCTTCACACTTCAAAGGCGGTACAAGCGCCACAACACATATCACGCGAGAGTTCATTCCTCCCTGACCCAAGCTAGAACCATAACAATGGGTCAGTGAAAACTAGACCCTGCATGCTATCTTTAGGAAGGTAAAGTATTACTTCTTTGCCGAGTCAATGTATAATTAAACATTAAATTATTTTATAAATAAACATTTTTTTATTTAGAAAAAAGTTTGCTTTTAATGTATTATCTAAAATAGTAATAGTAGTATAATATTTTAAACACATTTAAAAAGCACATTGCCATTCTTCAATAGTGGAAAGTATAAGGGTATAAATAATTCACGTCGTCTTAAATATAGTAAATTCTAAATTATTAGTAATAAAAATTTACAGACGCATACTATGTTAAAAATACGATAAGGTCTCAAGGCCCTGAAATAATATGTTTAGTCTAAAAATGTACTTTGGAAATTATTGAAGAATGTTTTATTTTAAAGCAAAAAAAAAAACATAAGTGGTGGATAGTATCTCAAGATACAAAATATTTGTTATTTGTTTGAGTTCATCTCGTAATATTATGATTTAAAATTCATAAGATGGTTCATAGTATTTCACTGCTTGGGATATTTTTTGTTATACTTGGTTTTGTTAAACTAAATCCATACAAAATAAATTTAAAAGTTTATTAATTTTATAAGAAAGTGAGGAACAAGACTTTAGATCAAATATTTTTTATACAAACTTTATCGATCAATTTAAACAAATCTTAATATTTAATATTTTTCTTATTATCCAATTTCTTATTGACTTATAGCTTAGAACATTACAAAATAATACTTAGGCCTTAAATTTAAACTTAATCTATAGTATTATTGTAGGTATTATAACTAAAATACATCACACCATTTCTATTGATGACGATACTAAGTAAAAATAAATCTCATAATTATAACAAAGCCCTTGTGTTACGTTTTTATCATATTTTTTGAAACTATGATGAATTAAAAATACTTTTTACAGATAGAATACAAATATGTAGTGACGTAGTAAATGACAAGCATCGTTATACTTGAATATAACTTTTTAGATTTACGTTCTTGGTAAATTTTATTCTAATAAATTTAATTATTTAGGAAAGGGATTAATTCAAAAGTTGGAATTGCAACTTCTAAAATTACGGATGTTATATGACGAAAGTAACCAGTTACTATCAAGTTATTTATTGGATTGTTAATTTTCATAATTATAATACTCTACCATTATTTATACAGGAAGATTAAGAACTTGCAATATATTTTTTTTTAATAATTATAAGTTCAAGTCATCATGAAAAAAGAGAAAAAGTTATTAAGGAAGATATAAGCTTGTTTAAGAGTAATCAAGGATCAAATTTCCTTCAATTTAAATGGATTTAATTAAGACGATAAGAACCATTTACTAATAAGAATTACTTTATTTCATAATGCAGTTTTAAAATATTTTTAAAGATTCCTTTATCCTCTGTGTATTGATTAAAAACATAGAATATTTGTGAATTCTTTTAATTAATATGAGATATTTATGAGCAAGAATAGAAAATCATAATAGATATTCAATCATATAAAAAAACATCAAATAATGTATGACTTAGTACCAAACAATTTCGTAGCTTATCTAAATTTACATATTATTAAATCCTTGTTTTAAAAAAATACCTTAATCTGTATAAGCTTTTCTATTCTGTTTAAGCTTTAAAATACAATTTTTAATCAGAAACAACACACATAATTCCAACTTTCTAAGTTTTTTAACATTTAATTTTAGAATGAGTTTTCCTTTGTAAAAGGAATGACATTCATAGTTTTAATTTCATGAAATTTTTATGAAGCTGAACTTATTCAAAATACAAGCAAAACACTGTAAAGCAAAGTTAATTTAAATTTCGAATCCTAAAGCTAGGCTTTAGATCTCGTGGATTCTTTTATGCCGGAATGTTATCTTCTGGGAATAAATTGTATACGAGCTTGCCAAAGAACCGGCTAATAAAAAATATTCACGTCAAAACTGAATAAGTTTTATGAATAACGACGTAATAATATTTTTATTAAGCCGCAGTTAACAAAATATTTCAATTTTATTTATACACAAACAGGCTAAGGTGACGTATTCTGAATATTATAATTACCCGGTTTCCTGATAATATTTATTTTTACGATGTTACTTGTGAAACGTACCGATTTAATACTGACAGACTGACTGATATAACGTTTTTAAATACATAATATAAAAAAGAAGATCTCTAAATGTTTCAAATCTATTAGGCAATGAAATAACAAAAAAGTTTATAAAAAAAAGTTTTTCTTTATTTGAATAATTTAAACGGCCCTTACGTAGTAGTATGGTTCTAGTGGTTAGATTAAGTTGGTAAGTAAGGTTTTTTCTTCGTCTTTTTCTTTTTCTTTGTTTTGTGTCGGTCCGGAGGTGCAACGTCTGCCAAAGGGCCGGGTAAGGACGAGGGCGCCCAAAATAATATGAAATGAGCGATTCTGAAAATGGTCCCAAGGCGGGTGCTCAATCTCGCACGGCCGCTGTTGCCGTCTGCCCCTTCGGTTCTTCGATGGTTCTTCCTGCCCCCCCCAGACCGTAGTCTGGGGGGGGAAGAATAGTTCGCGTGCAGGAGTCCCTGCCCTGGTCGACACCACACCGACCAGGTTAAAGAATAAGAGTGTAAGGCGTGGAGGAGAAAATCCGGTTGCGGTTCTGACAGGTCCGACTATCTGTCAGAACCACAGCTGTCGGCTGGGTCGCCATTGCACGGGTCTATGACGTATGGGTACACTGGTTGCCCGGGGTACCCTTATCAGGGGGGCTTCCGCCGGGGCGTCACGGTGAGTGCGAAAGCGATCCCGTGGCGTCCCATTGTAGCGATGAGGGCAGCCGTTGGGTTTTTAGTGAGGTGCCTTAAAAATGGCAGCGTTTTCTATGCTGCCGGGTGCCGCACATACCACCCGGCCATCGCCTTCCTGGCCGGTGTGACGATGCGGAAACGCATTTTTCCAACCATAAAAAAAAATGGTTAAGTGCTCGTGACAGCATCAAAAAAAATTAAATCCTTCAACAAATTACCGCCCCGTCTCGTCGGTCGAGTGGTTAGCGGCTAACACGCCCAAAGTATAGCAGCACCACGGGACTCGGGTTCGATTCCTCACAGAAACAGGCATGTATTTCTGGGTTTGGTCATTTATTAAATATGTTCGCAAAAATTTATAATATGTATTTCTATGTATTTATATCGTTTTCTAACACCCTTAATATGAGCAAATGATTTGCTTACTTAGGGGTTAGATCAATTTGTGTAATTTGCCCTATGATATTATTTTTATAATGATGATAATTTATTTAAAGACGTATTTTAACATATTCAAAATCGAATAATATATTTGTAAGAAATAAATATGTTAGTTTCAGGCATATTTTTAATATATTGGATTATTTTAAATAAAACGGAATTTAAACATTTCCTCTAATATTTTGTTTTTATGCATGATGAAAATGAATTGTTGATGTGTTAAATAATAATTACAGGATATTTGAAGGTTTATAATTAATAAACTAATTACAGTGAAGCTTCAACCATTTACTGATATACAGGTACTGATAAGCTTCAATATAAGACCACTTACGTTTTAGCAATTAGCTACGCTTCGCCGAACCTCAACTTGTGATTGTGCGATATTAAATTAAATTGCTAAATTGCTTTGTTTAGGAAATTATATTCCTAATTGTATTGTTAATATTATTTTTAAATAAATCGTAGTGATAACTGACACTGAATAAGTAAGAACCTAGTTTTCAATTGCTTATTACAAAATTGCACCCGTTCTACCAGTTCTATTAATAAAAACTATATTCTTGTTTATTTTGTAATAGTGATTCCTATAAAATCTATAAAATTGTGTGTCGTTTCACAGGTCATTCTAATGTTTTTATAGGAACGTATGTTTCCGTTAGAGAAAGTATCAGAAAATAGTAAAAATAAATTATCACGGAAAGTGACAAAAACATATTTTGTTATCATATAAATATTTGTTGCATTTTCAAATACAAAATATGCAGAACAGACTGACCGCGATTATTTATTTAATTATTTTCCTGAAATGCTCAATTCGTTCATTATGTATTGTGCAAATTTATAGCTTTTGCTGCATTTAACCTTCTAACATAATATTTAATATAATATTAATAAAATGTTATAAAAATAAAATAGTGCGTGTAAAAGGGTTTTACAAGAAAATATATGATATATAAAAAACTAGTTTCACTTTCATGTTTCAATTTTTATTGTTATACTTTCACTACAAATATATTTATGTCCTATTCTTATCAAGATATTGACATGCTTAAAAAAGGAGTCTGTTAGTAGGAGTCTTAAAAACTATTTGAGTCGGTTCTTTTACAAATATTTTTTTATATATAATAATAATATATAATATATGGATAAATAACACAAATTGATCTAACGCCTAAGTAGGCAAATTATTTGCTTGTGTTAAGGGTGTTAGACAACGATACAATAGAAATGCACATTATAAATACTGAGAATATATTTAATAAACCACTAAATCCAGAAATACAGACATCTATGCTCATCACATATATGCTTGTTCCTGTCGGGAAACAAACCCAAACCCTTTTACGCCGTTATACGTTAGGCGTCCGCGCTAACCACACGACCAATGCAACAGTGCAGTAAAAATATAAATTTATTATGTATACCATACATAATGTAACTATTGCATGTCAATGTATTGTGGAAAGAAAATAAATGTATTGTTATCTGGAAAAACGTCCTGTCGTTCTACGCTCTACTATTGTGGCATCCCTAAGCACACAAAGTTACTTAGTTACTTTCTTAAATATATTTATTGGTAATTGTATACAAACTACTACAAAAATAACTAAAAATATTTTTTAATAAAGTATTTTTTCATTATAAGTTTCACGTGTATGTTTGCTTATAACCGACTTTTTCAAATGCGAATTTATCTCATTTTCCACGGACCAATTTTGTTTAAACTTTGTACACATATCAAGAATCAATAGTCAATTAATAATTCAATGACATTATTTCATTGTCCTAATTAGGATCTCCAGGATTATTCTTACAGATCTTGTTTTCAGCGTGAGAGAGAGAAAATAAGTTCGCGGTCAGCGTCACGAAACGAATTCTCTGATTCCTAGCACTCACATGGTATAATAGATAGTTAAAACTCTTTTTGCTCTAGTCGACCCTTCCGTTACTGTTGGTATGCTGCATAGTTTTGTATCTATAGCTGATAAGGTAGAAATTTTTGATTTAATTATTAAACTTTACTTATCACATTTCTAATTATTTTTTTAAAGCGTTTAAATTTATACTAATTGAATTTTGTCACTTTAATCGCTTCTTGGCTGTCCATGGATTCACCGTGCGGCTGCCGGGCCCATCGCGTTGCATGGAGAGGAGTGCAACCAGTGCCTGGGATTTGAAGGTGTAGGCCGACCCAGGTGAAGGTTTAAGGGGCCCATTTATTATGCGCATACACGCTCGCCTCCACTATCTACACTCCTCTCCCTATCTAACCAAATTTGGAAAGGTCTTACCAATGCTGCCTTTGAAATACGTTCTAGAAATGAACCGGTGCTTGTTCCAGAAAAGCCAAGGTCTTTATGTAGGCTAAAGAGAGATTTTACTATTACTCCTCTCGCTCCCACTTCTACCCCGTACAAGCTAACTATAAATTTATTCTTGGGCAGTTCGTTGGTCAGTTCGTAATACTTATTAAGCTTAAATGTGTGATCCTTGGGGATGTTTGTTCCCCAGGTTAGAGTAAGCTCCACAAGTATCACGCACCTCAGATGTTTAAAATACGGGAATAAATCCGGTCTGTATGACGAATCACCAACATCTCCAGGGATTTTGTAATGCTTTTCATACGTGTCCATCTGCTTTTTTAATTATTTCGTAAAATGATAATTATTAAATTTTTTATGTAAACATTTTTTCTTTCTATTATATTTATAATCAAATAATATAAAAAGTATATCGAATCTGATACAAAAGTATAAAATAAATTTAGTTTAAAAAATCTAAAACACTCTTTAAAAACGAATCGAACTGAAAAGTAAAAAAAAAACATAATATGAGAATGAATATTGGGCGAAATATAATAAAATTATTATGGATAAAAGCGTGGGGCGCTTTGTGCTATTACTTTTGTGGCATTTTTAACGTCATTGTAATGATTTAAATAAGATTTACTTTATTTTTACAAATGAATACAATTATTAATATCGAATCAAGAGCTTCTTTATGATTTACGGTCATTAACTGATACGGTAAGCTTCCTAGACAGGCCTAATAAAAAATCTGTTTAAAATTATTAATTCTGGTGATCCTAGTTATTGTACTGCCAATTATCTTTTACAATTTTTTAATGTTCCAATAGGATCTGAATACCTAAAGTAAGTCAAAATCGAGTTTGAAAATGAAACTACAGATATGGCACAAAGCGCCTCACTCTTTTTCCACAATAATTCTATTATATTTTGCCCATTACTCATTCTCACATAACGAATTATTTTACAATATTCACCATTAAAGTCGCAATCATTATAATAATAACTACAATAACTGATCACGACACTATTACCTGTGTGCTGCTTTCACATTTACAAAGACAACAAAGTCTTTATGCAAAGCAATATTCGTTTTTATATAACATATTTGCGAATGTAAGTTTGTTTATTTGTTCGTTTGTTAAACTGTCCGCCTTAACTACTCAATCAGTCATCTTAAAATTGTGCATAAACTTTGTCACCAGTACAGAAACAGACACAGACTAACCTTTATACAGAAAGGAAAGCTTATCCTTGAGATAAATATCAATTTTTAGACTACCATTTCACATAAAAATATTATTTTATTATTTTTAAAGTGCGGACGAAACCCCTTGTAAAAGCTATTTATTTCTAACATAATAATAATAATAAGAAGGACGGTAGATTATTACTTCTAAAATAATTTTTATTTGAATAATTTACATTTTATATATTTCCAGGACCTTCCTTATAGCGTCCAAAACTGTTTTATATGAAATAGAATAAGGTAGAACAATTGTATCTTTAGCCGCCTGGCTATAGCCATATATGAAAGTAAGCCATATAAGCCTTGTATGAAAGTATTATACAGAATCGGACATAAAAGGTACAGGCTGTTTCATAAGTTAGTCCAATATAAAAAAACTTATATTAAAGTTGTTTTTTTTCCTTTTACAAAATTAAAGTTCTCTCGACTGGAATAAAACTAGGATCCGCCACTTTGCGCTGCGAGAGTTGAGCTGAACCCCTGTCCTTTTTTATGGTACTTAATTTAGCAAAAAATGTGTATTTAACACTGATGCAAGCGCAAGACGACTTGACATGGGAACTCCCATAGATAAATTTCTTTTTACTATAACTTTTTTTAAGTTCTAGTCTAGACATTATTAAGTTCCGTTGGTTTAGGAACCTTCCCCCCGTGACGCTGTAATAGCCAACAGGGCTAACAGTACAGACAGACAAAAAAAATTGTTTAGGAACCTAATAAGAGTGTTAAATCCCCGGTGAGAATAATGAATATTATTTATATAAACTACAAGAGCGAGTTATGAACTAACATAAGGTCATACTAGAGAACTACCTTTCTCAGCAATGTAAAGCATTGGATTTGTGAGAGAAAACACTTGTTGCATAAATAATAAATATAGGAAGGATTCGTTGAGACAAAAGAATTGCAGTTGCATCCTAAATAAAATATTGAAACTATTTAATCCTCTTTTGTAAGACTCGCTTGGAGCTAGCTTTTTTATATTCCAGTGTGTTGTTAGAAAATATCGTCCAACAAAAAGAGAAGTTAATTGGCGTTTTTCAAAAAAAGATTCGGACAAAAAATAGTTAAAAAATACAGAATAATATTTGTGAAAACGTTTTAGATGTTCCCATTAACTCGTATACATAAGCAAACATAAATGTAATTCAATGTAAATGACAATAAAATGCATAATTGTCAGAATTAGTCCGTTAATAGTTTGAAACCTAAATAAGATATTCAAATATAAAGTATTTTAATGTTGCATACTATAATTTTACATATTTAATAACTTCACAGTCAACTGATGTTACCTTTCTTTTATTTTTTTTTTTATCGTTGGAAAAATGCGTTTCCGCATCGTCACCCAGGCCAGGAAGGCGATGGCCGGGCGGTATGTGCGGCACCCGGCAGCATAGGAAACGCTGCCATTTTTAAGGCACCCCACTAAAAAACCAACGGCACCCCACTAAAAAACCAACGGCTGCCAAAATGGGACGTCACGGGATCGCTTTTGCACTCACCGTGACGCCCCGGCGAAACCCCCCCCCCCCCGGTAAGGGTCCCGGGGTACCCCTATCATAGACCTAGTGCAATGGTGAGAGAGGTCGCCCCCCCTCTCACCTAGGCCTACGGCTGGGAAGGAATGGGCTGAACCCTTCTCCTTCGCAGCCTCCGCCGCTGAAGCTCGATGTGATTATGTTACCATAGCCACAGCCGGCTCCGTGCTGGGCTCCACGATCGAGGGTTTTGCACCAGGTGCCTCGAACTTGCGGAGCCTTGCACACTCAGCTCCCCAATAGGTGGGTCGCTGAAAGGCCTCGATCCGCACAGACCACGCACCGCAACATTCCGGTGCGAGTGGCTCGGGTATGCCCCTCACCACCGCACCGGAAACAGGCGGCGCTACGGTCGACCGCGGACGGGCAAGCCGCACGCACATGCCCAGGTGCCAGGCACCTATAGCAGCGCAGCGGTTGTGCCTCCAACAACTCCACCCTGGCTGAGCTACAGCCCACCAGGACCCTCTCGGCGTCGACCAACGATCTAGCCGCATCGATGGGGAGACGGGCGAAGGTAACGCCCATGTCCCCATAGCCACCCCGACGGATCTCCCCCACGTGGAGGGCCTCGCCGTGCGACTAATCGCGTCGACCACGTCGTCGTGTGTGACGGAGTCGTCCAGGCCTTTAAGCCTTACGGCCACCCGCCGAACAGGCGGACAACTTCTGCCACACCGTCCAAAACTGGGCGGATCTTCTCCGCCAGTTTTATCGCCTGCTCTGGAGTACCCTTAGGCAACTCCCGAAGCCTGGCACCCGCTGCTGACCGGCGAATCTTAAGCCCATCCCTGAGGCCAATGTCGCCGAGATTGACCATCTTGGCGGCACGCCTCAGGACATGGGCGTAAGTCACCCCCGCAGCTGCCGCCTCGGCCTGCAGCTTGATTAAGACTGCAGGAGACCGAGATTTGGGCAGTTTCGGAGGACCCGATTTCGGCGTATTCGCCTTCGCTTTCGCCGAAGACGACTTCCCCTTAGAACTGGCCCTGGGAACAACTGGCTTTTGGCGAGGGCCCTTCTTTTTCCCCTTGCCATTACCACCCCTACGGACAACCGTGGACCAAGCCTCAGTTGTGCCGGGGGCCTTCGAGGACGACATCTGCAGGATCGGCGATTGACACCCCTGCAGATTGTCCTGTTCAGGAGCCACAACCGACTCCTTCCTCCTCCTGTCCGCCGGGAGTGGCGGCCGGTGGTTTCGCGCCGGGAGGAGACGCTCCTCTAGTCCTTCGAAGCGGGAGTTAATTAAAACTCCCACCGAGGACAATACGGAGCGCCTCAACTCCTCAATCACGCCTTGATCAACCGACCGTGACCCCGACTTTAACCCCCCCGAAGAGACCGCAGGCCGAGACCAACCCACAGAGCTTTAAAATTCCGCGAGCTCATCCCGAACCTTAACGATCTCTTCCCTGAGAAAGGACACCTCGCGACAGAGTCCGGCGTTATCCGCCCTAATCTGCCGCGAGTCCTCAGGCTCCCCCTAGACGCCAAAACGTCTACCACCGCTAAGAAGCTGCTCGCCGCTTCTTTAAGAGCCTTCACCATGGTGCCCTTCAGGTGGCCGCTCTTTTTGCAGACCTCGTGAATCGAGGCTGCACTCGTCATCGCTACGACGTGCAACTGCTGCGCATCTAAAGAAGAAGAAGGCTCCATCATGGGAAGCGCCTCCAAAGACAGTACGTCGTCTTCGGAAACCGGCGCACTCCCAGTCGGAGCCTTCTTCTTCCCGCGGAGGGCCCGAGCGCTCAGTGCGCGCTCGAACTCGGCCTCCTCCGCCTCCACCTCCATGGCCCGCAACTCGGCCCTGGCCTGGGCGAGTCCACTTCCTCGTCCTTTGGGCGTACCACGTCCACGCCGAGCGGTGCTGCACTTAGCCACTGCAGCACCGTACTCGGGATCGGACTCTGATGGAACCTCGGGGGAACTTCGGATAACCCCATAGCTCCGCTTTTGTCCAGCGGACGGCTGTGGTTCTGACAGATTGTCTGAATCTGTCAGGACCACAACCGGACTCTCCCTTCCACGCCTCACACTATTTTTGTTTAACCTGGTCGGTGTGGTGTCGATCAGGGCAGGGACTCCTGCACGTGACCGGTTCTTGCCCCCCCCCCCAGAGTACGAGGGGCAGACGGCAGCAGCGTCCGTGCGGGATTCAACACCCGCCTGGGTACTCATTTTAGAATCGTTCTTTTCCATTGCGTTTTTGGACGCTCTCGTCCTTACTCAATCCATTGGCAAGCGCCGAACCGCCGGACCGACACAAAACAACTAAAAGACGACAAAGAAAACAAGAAGAAGAAACAACGACACGAAGACGACACATTACACAAACCCCAACCACCCCACGGGCGCCTCTCCACGAAAGAAGCGGGCCCCGTATTTCCCCCCCTGCCAACCATGGACCGGGCACTGACACCCCCATGGCCGACCCCCAGTAGGGTAATTTTTTATAGAGGTTTTCTTCCTCGCAGCCAGACGAACAGAGCAAGCTCCGTCCGTCCAGCCCTCGTTCCAGCTCAGTGCGGGCTTCCGAGATCTTGTGGCCGTGCAATGCCCGCTCCGAAAAGCAAGCAGCCACACATGCTAGTAGCTGTTCGCGGTAGACGGTGCCCCCCATATCTGGGGGGAACCCCCCTATCCGCAACCCGGGGGACGCGCCAGATGGCGGCACTAGCGACCGCACACTGGGAACTGATGTTACCTAGGAAGTCAATTTAATTAATTATATTTAAACAGAATTACTGGGCTATTAAAATTTTATGATGCTCGAATAATTACGTTTTATATACTATTTTATATTTCAGTCGTTATTCATAGAAATCGGAATTAAATTACAATGTTACGTAAAAACTATTACTAATTCGGAACGAGAACTTTATTTGCTAATAGAAAAATGCTCAGTTATTAACAATTTATTCTTTTTACGCATCTCTACTTAATAATAGGTATTAATAATACATTACATTTATAGATACATTTTATAAAATATTATTTTTATTTTAAGACTTTGATAAAAAACTAAAACAATTTTACTCAGTATTTACTTGTTTCACAGCGTCATGTGTGTTGGGGTAATGTTACGTTTTGTAAACTAAATCCAAACTAATTAAGAAGAATGTTATTCGAGGCGAAATTTGCAGTCAACTATGGTTTGTAGAATACAAACACACAATAACAAATGCCATAACAATTATCAAAATTATAACTATTACTGTCCGCTCCTTGTTTCTCACTCTGGTGTCAATGAAGTGATTTTTGTTTATAAAATCTTACCCACGCTTCAGTAACATTATATTGTGTGAAATTTTTCCACTCTCTATGCATTTTGAAAATGTTCTGTGCATTATAATTGAATGAAGTCTTATATTCTCTTGTATTACTCAGCTTGCCTATCTTTTATGCTTGATCATCGATGAAATTCATGAATATACATATAAATTTCGTAACTTTGAAAACGTGTTCTATAATATTCATATTTTAACATAATACCAACATTAAGGATACTCAAAACTTCCTAAAACTTGTCTAAAACAGGTTCATCAAAACAATAACTAAGAACGTAAGATATAACTCTTCATCATAAATTATATATTAATGATCCATCGACATAGTGCTTTTGGTTAATTTATTTCTTTTATTAAAATTATAGTAAATTATTTTCACTAACTTGTTATATTCACGGTTTGCCTAATTCCTGCTTATTAAAAGCGAACCAGTAACTAAAATTACCTTTTAATTGTTGTTATAACTGACATAACGTCTGAAAATAATAGTAGTATAATTAAAACCTAAATTTGAAATTTGAATTGCATTAAACAAAAAGACGATACAGTTCGCGTAATAGCAGCAAATCACGCAAAAGTTCCTTAACCTCTGAGTCAGTCGTTATTGGCGTTATGAAAGGATTGGAAAACTATACCCCAAGGTGCATATTTAAAAATAATTATTATTATTATAAAACTATGAATGTAATAACGCCTTTGAACCAACGACTGTTCGTTTTTAGAACAAATTTATTGCAAAAGTTGCGACGTTTCGACCGTCAAGTTCGGTCATTTTCAAGCTACAAAAGATAATATACATTGATAAGTTTCCTTTCTTTACAATACACAATTTCAACGAAACAAATTAAAAACAAAAATTATACCTTAAATTCTAGTATTGCTCATTATCACGGTCGACTAGTATCAGTTTCGTCTGACAACAATCTATAAGAAAAAAGGTCAAGAATGAGGTTATGTTTTTACATCAATAACGAAAAAACTTATCATAGTTCAAAACATACCTCTTTCTTTCTTTAACCTCACTTTCGTTGAGAAGTATACACAAGTTTTTACAGATGTTATCTTGTTGTCAGATTTTATCATAATAACTTAAAAAGTAACAATTAATATAATAATAACAATCAATGCGTGTCGGTGTTGACAGACGACAAGCCACTATGTTTCGTGCTAATGTTGGTAACACACTATGTGTCATTTGATGAGCGGTAAATACACATTATTCAACATGTCGGTGTCAGTTTGTTCATTGATACAATTTTTGTTTTTCTTAATATGTATCATCTCTGAGATCAGTCTTTTTTCCCATTTGGTTCTTTTTCTAAAATTTTATTATGGTTCCACTTAAAATAATGTTTGTTATTTTTCCTATGGTCTATTACAACTGTGTGTCTTTCTGATTTGCAATTGATATTGTTTGTATTGAGTCGTTGGTTCAAAGGCGTTATTACATTCATTGTTTTATAATTTGAATTGAAAAACACCAACGTAATTAGAGTCAATATATATATATATAAATTATTATTATTAAAAATCAACGAATGACTGACTAAAGTTTTCATAACTTATAAAACATATTAAATACAACAAGGTTAAAGTTGACGCTTTAATATATACCTCTTATTAATTTTGTATGCATGATGTATCAAAATATTATTATTTCATAAAAAATATTTCACATCACTCAGACGCAAGACGGAACTATGGCTATACATATGGCTGTTACCAATAACGGCCGGCCGGTATGTGGATTTGTTTATTTTCAACGACGATTAATATTTATTTTAGAATTTACTTGATAACATTATATTTTTAATCTTTGCTCTGTTAGTAATGAGGTTTTGGTTGGTTTGGAGGCTTGGTGGGGTTGAGATGCTATAAACATAAGTATTAGGACTGAAGGAGGCAAGGGCGGTGTTAGTAATGAGGTAACTTTGGAAACTGATCTGGTTTAAGTATAATATTCACGCCATATTTTATAAATGTTGCCTGTACGATAGCTGGGACTGTGTTTTGGTTATTAACAAATGATAATTCTATTTTTTTTTATTATTATACAAAAATGTTTTTTTTTTGTGTGTTCTACAATTTTCTCCGGAACGTGGGGGAACGGAATCAATATCCGGAGGGTAAAAAGTTTTTCAGTTCTGTTTCGTTTATTTAGATGTGTGGTGAGTCATGTTTATAATCTCGTAGTGTTATTTTCATGTGACAGCTGTTTTGTATGTCCTGGTGATTAATTTTTATATTTAATTTGTATTCTGTGGGTTCTATGATAGAAAAGAGATGTCACGTTTTTATTAAGCAATTTTGTAGTTCCTATTTTCACTATGTCTAATTATAATTTACATTATTTTAAGGTACAATCATCGGTATACATTAGTTGCCATTGTATTTGTCTATATGGCATACATGGAAAGTAAAATTATGGCAATACTTAGGTAGTATAACATTCTAATTTGCTAATTTGTCTTTTGTGGAATGAAAGATATAATTTAGACGCGTTTTGCATTCTACTTATTTACTTATATGATGATTAGGATGCACTTTTACTATGAAGTAGGGTGACAATACTATGATTAGTACTACTTATGGTAATACAGTTGAAATACTAGAGTTTTGTGATGATGACATAATAATCAAAAGATAATAACATAAAATAGTAAGAATAATATAATAATAGTAAGAATTATAATATTTTAGTGATGTTATTTCTAATAAACCGGATATAGAGATATTAAAAATTACTTAACGAATTTATGTTTACAGAGACGGCAGTGCTGCTCTAGGCTGGTTGTTTGCAGCAGATGTATACTAAGATAAGTAACGGTATATTTACTAAAGGATTTTTATTCATTTATATTTTATATAATTCAATTTTATAAGTGACAGACTGACAGACCGACGGCGACTTGTGTCATTTATACTGTTAACTTTTATACATTTTATTTGTTTTACATTTATGCTATGTTGACTACTAATTGCTAATTATACGAATTATATACATAAAAAGACCTTCATCATTAATTATGTTCTTTTATTTACAGGTAGTTCCAGTTGAAGAACTAAGGTAAATAACTTTTTTTTTCATACTTATTTCTAGGTTTATGATTTGCACGCCGTGTCACCATGCTGGGGCCACATCAGTACGATGTGGACTGCATCCAGATGGTTGCTGCTCCTCCTCGGCTCCATGTTCCCGTTGCGATTCTCGAGCTGCGATTGTGGGGTGGTGCATTGTCATAATGCTCCTCATAATCATGTATCTGTGCAATTGGCTCTAGAACAAAGTGGTATTGGTAATGTTAAAAAAAATATTATATCTTATAATAATGCATGTGGTTGATGCTAAAAAATTCTAAACATCTGGAATACGAACGGGTAAAATTTAAAAGCAAAAAGTGTTTACTGAAGTCGAAAGTCGAAAGCTCTTTTAAGCAAAAGTTGTTTGAATAGCTTCAAGGCATCATTATGATTTTTGGAAGTAAGATGTACGTAGTTTGTTTTTATTTGCTTATAATAATCTTCTGATTATTAAATATTTGTGATTATGTTAATTCCACAACTAACTTCATTCATGTTCAATAGAAATTAACCAACATAATTTCAAGTCTCAAGCCGAGCTTGGAATATTGAGCTTAAGATAAAAATAGTATTAAAATGACGATTTGACATATCTGTAAGACAAATCATAATGCGGCAGCACTTTGATTTTAAAATAGGCATCTCAAATGTAGTTAATAGATATATTAGGGTTTCATCAAATTACTAGTTGATATATGTAACTACTTCTGCGTGAAAATTATTCAACTTATGTTGTGGGGGTAAATTAAATAAGTTTAACCATAACACGAATTGATCATTCATAGTGCGATCTAATTCAACGCTAACGCCTCTTATAGAACATGAAAACTGACTTATTTATAGCTATAAGACAGGAGCACTTATTTTTTTTTTTAAGTATTTAGAAATTTGTAAACTTTTGAGAGAGGCAATGAATACCGGCTTAGGTCCACAATTGTGTGTTTGACAACTATACAAAAAAAAATCTTATTGCGTTTTATACATTGTTGTTCTGAGTCTGAGTGTAATTTATGTCGACTTTCTAGTTTTATAAAACCTTCACGTCACATACAAATTATTTCCTAATGGAATAAATTGACCTTTCCAATCTTACTCTTGTTCATTCCTACTTGCCGATATTTTAGTATTTCGGACCAACAGTTAAGTTACAATTGGTTTTAGGGAACAATCACAATTAAAACAAAGGTCACGATGTAAGTCACCATTTTCTAGTATACCCAAACTTTTTTTAAGTTTGACAAAAAAGTTTCCGAGCTTCTGAAAACCATCGCAAAGGTATAATATACTTTTATGAATGAATTACGAAAAAACAAGAACATTATTGAGCCCAAAAAGACCAAATGTCATAGAACCATGACATTTATTTGATTTATTAAACGGACTTGTATATTAAAACGAAAGATATTTCAATTTTATTCGCTATAATAACTGCAAAATAATTAATTTGTTTATAAAAATAACTTCGTTTCACAACTTTATTCGTGACAGTAATTAATCTAATGTGAATAAAAAGAGATTTAAAACCCATCACCGCCAGAGTTACATTATTTCCTAAATGTTGTCCCTATATGTTTGTTTAGAAAACCGAAAAAAAATATTGTAGATTATTATTATAGATTATTTTTGTACATTTTGCAAGAGTATTAAAAAATCATATTCAAACCAACTTGACGTTAGCATGTTTTGTTTATTTTTGGGCCCATATCCACATGTTACCTTAGTTTATGAGTATTATTTTTTTTAACCTATGGAATCCATCATGGGTATACGCCTTCATCCAGGAGAAGATGTTATGTGAAACTCCTACTCATTAAACCTGACGGTTGCCGCCGCCGTCATAATGGGACACCACTGGATCGCTTTCGCACTCACTGTGGTGCCCGGACGGAAAACCACGGAGAGTGCGTTGCTATATCACATTTTCATCAAAATTAAAAATAACAGTAATGTATATTTTCCCAGGTTCCATTACAACTGGTTGTATGTTAATGTATGTTAATTAATAAGTAACATTTTTATGGTTAGGTACTATAAAGTTAAACTTATCTATTTATCAAATTTGACTGGTTTATTTATGTTAATTAACATTTCTACTTTTTATTTATTATACGTTGATTTTAGTAGAAATTAATCATGCTAATATTTTGCCAATAACCAGTACAGAAGGTGATTTTTTTTTATATGAAGGGAGTTGCAAAAAACAAAAGGCCTGGGTAAATATTATTTTCATTTTGATATCAATGGAAAAGGTCAAGTGCTAGGGAAGGCTGCGAGAAGTTATATATTATGTTACATCTAATATACGGTGAAGGCGTAACATACACACTTTCATAAGATTGCTTAAGACAGACAGTACTGTCGTAAAATATTTACTTTAATATTATAAGAAAAGTCTTCTCAATTTGTTGTATTACAACTTGTTACAACATTTTGTTAAGGACTTAAAATAACGATTTTGTTGCTACGACATTTTCGTAATAATTATATATCTTTACTTAAAACTGATTATTGCATTAGAAGAAATCTCTTTTTTTTTAATATTTTACATTAATTACATTACAATTATATTAATTATATAATATTTCATGTTTTTTTTATATTTCATTCGTATAAATATCCAAAAGGTAAAAACGAAATTCTATTACTTAGAAATCACTGTCCGTTTGTCATATTTTAGAGTGTTTTTTTCAGTATTTTATAGATAATGGAAACCTTAGTCCGACTTGCACTTTGCTAGTTTTTTAATATCTTACCACATTTGACAACAAAGTTATTATACAACTGTCAAATGATTAAAATATCTTAAGTCTTAATTCTATAGAATTCTAAACCAGACATATATGTAACAGTAAGAGAGAAGTTACGTGACTCGACCAACCTTTACATACACATATATCTTATTTTATACAAGTATTTCACTAACCTTGAACAATAAGGAACAAAATGCGTTTATGAAATTTAAATAATAAATATTTTTAAACACAAATATTAGATAATTAATACATATAATAAGTGGGGACAGTAAACAATCATGCTATTTTGAAACCGAGTGTTCAAATTAGCTTCATACATTATTCAATACTAACATGTAATAAAATGTATTATTTAATACATAGCATGTAATTGCAATTTGCTCTATTTTAAGGTCTTTGTTTAACTTGGAAAAATATCATAGACTATTGAACATAAAAAAAATTAAACCATTAACGAATATTATTAGTTACTTTAAATAAAGTTTTTTTTAATTTAACGCAGGTAAAAAATACAGGAAGCCCTTAAGCGACAATATGGTCTTATAATAATATTCAAAAATATATTAAAATGATTTGTCACCTTTGATTAAGTGCGTGACTCGCATCACTTGTAAGTAAAATTCTTAGTTTATTCTTAAAATTTATTTATTGCAAAAAGTGTTTTATTCAACATCTTTGAAATACCATTTGAAGGCAAATAAAAAACATTCAAATAAAATATTAGAGAAAAGATGTCATATCGTTCCAATTTACGCTGTCATATTTTCGCTTACAAGATGGTCTTCAAAATGGCTATAGAAAAAACCTTGACCGTCGACACTCAATTATATTTTTTGTCATTTTAAAAATATTAAACATAATAGGTTATTTTACTAAATTAAATATTTAACCAATCTTAGAGTAAAACTGAATAAAACTAACCTATGTGCATTATTATATTAATTTAATGGATTATTGATTATTTATATTTCTTTTAATTGTTATTGCCAGATGTTAAAAAAACAGTAATGATTTCTTGGTCATGAATTTCTGAAACAATATTATGTTTAGTTACGCTTTTTTTTCTTTTTGTTTGTTTTTTTAATATACATACACATGAACATTCAAATGTCTTTATAACAATTAGTTATTAATTTATATCTATTCAAAATAATGTATTTAAAAAAGATTTTTGAAAGTACGGTACAAGGTTCATAAATATAGATTCCAATATTAAACGGAGGATCTTTTTGAAATATTAATATATTATATTTGTAGGCTTTTTATATCACATGTTATATTTTTCTGACGATGCAAATTCGATATCGAATTTGGATCGATTGTTATATTATAATTATGAATAGTTATTGACACAAACACAATATATATAATATTTTTTTCTCGTTATTTTTTTTTCTTTGTAGTGTTACTTTATGTTTTCATTTTCATCACTTCATTATTTTCAACTATAAGTATACATACACACGTATATATATATATATATATATATATATATATATATATATATATATATATATATATATATATATATATATATATATATATAATAAACCATGTTTCTAGTTTTCACTTTTCAGAATCCACACTTTTGGTTGTAATGTCAGTGAGCACAAATGATCTTATAAATATAGACTAGTAGCTATAAAGATACTAGATATAGGTAGTACAAAATACATGTAACATACCAAAGGGGAATGAGACCTTTACACATAAATTATTATAGAGTATTTGATAATCAGAAGTACAACAAACTGTCTACCTAAAGGAAATTCAATTGTACAAACATCTGGAGCCATAGATTGTGTGTTTTTTGTTGAATTGTTAACAAAAAAATAAAGATAATTATGATTATAATGCCACATTTGATTTTCAAAATTTATAAATTGTAAATAACATAAACATAATCACGGAGTTAGAAACGTACTAAGACTCTGGCAGCTAACATTTGTATCTGGCATTTTATTTCATTTATTCACCAATACATTGTAATTATCTCCGCTGACAATTAATTTCACGGTAATGTAATTTGAATCACTATTAACAATTCTTCTAATCCAATACATCTATATAATACTGCTACAATGCCATTGTAAGTAAAATTAAATTATTATAATAATGGCTGCATTTTGTCTTTGTCACTACTTCTTAAACCTTTTGCCATTATGAAATAAAAATACTCTCCGCCCAATTTTTTTTACTACCCATTCCCGGTTATGACAACATATGCTTTTAAGACGATACTGAGGAGCTACTAGACAAACTTGATAGCTTTTGACATCAATGTATTTGCGTTTAAAACAGTATAAAAATATTTTTAACCATGTTATGTTTATTTTAATTTTAAATAAAAAATTTAAAATTTATCAACTGTGACTCGATACTGTAACTTCTGAGAAACCTCTGATAAATATGTGTGTTTAATAAATCACCCAATTCTGAAACTTATATTGCATTTTTCACGTCAAAAATTGTTCAATTTACCTTGTGCCACCCGACCATGAAAACAGTTTTACCCAGTCTATATTCTTTCGCTTTTGAATACGTTTAAGATTATAAAAGGTAAGCGTTAAAAGTGCAACACAAAATCGACTGGTAAGATGCTACTTATATTACAATGTTTCTATGTCACACAAATATTAAACAAAATAATGGATTATTGTTTTGTTTAATCGATTATTTATGCACTTTTATAAAGTATGCAAGGCGGATCGGTCGACCCGGCCCATTCGTAATAGTAAAAATATTGTTATTATTTATTATTTTCCTAAATAGACTGCCAAATTTTATACAAAATATTTAGTTTTAGGTAGTTGCTTATTAGTATCCAATAAAATATTATAACAAAAACATATAACGAGATTTATTTCGAAAAAGAAAATAAAGTGATCATGACATTGCCAACCAGAATCTAGCAAAAAGCTTTTTAATATAATTAAAAAGTTAATCAATTAGTAGAAAATAATAAAAGTTTAAGTAAAACTTATAAAACCTAGCAAAAGGCCTTAAATTTAATAAAAATAATAAACCCAATAATTTCTGAATTTATATGAAACAAATACTGAATGTCATGTCAAATCATTGTTACATCTCAGTATATGGAACTATTACTCCAGTGGGATTAGCTACAATGAGTTGTGTTTCATGTTAAATTAATCTCCCTTGTTACAAATCAACATTAAATATTACTGACACAGTAATATTTAATGTCTGTAAGTTAAATATACCTTGTTTGTTTGAAAATATCTATAAACATGTATAGCCATGTTAAGCTTACTTAAATTTATATAAATATAGAATGAAAAATAAACCGATACGGGCAGGGATTCGAACCCGCGACTACTGGGAAACCGTCCCGTCGCTCTACCAACTGAGCTACCGTATCGCTGTCCGCCTCGGTGAATTAAGCATTCTATATGTGATCGTCTTTATCGGTCACATAAAGACGATCGATCGACGACGATTTTACCTTGTTTGTAAAAAAAAGATTTATGATAGAATACTATGCAACCACAGAACATAATATCAATGTTTAATATTCCCGTTTAATTAAAGTTAAAGTTATTTTTTTTTTTAAAGAAGAGGCTAAACGCGCTAAGATTGGTAAAGAGATGCGAAGGAAAGTGGAAGTATAGCAAGGATTGGGCTTCCAGCTCTCGCCCTGTATGGTTATAGATGCAGAAGAACAAGGTAGTTTCTAATGTGGACACGTAATAGGAATATTATATTTATAATAGGTATGCAATAACTTTTCGAATTTCGAAATTCGAATGGATAAGTTTTCATTTTAAAGCAAATTAAAATTGTAAATAGTTTAACATGACTAAAAACGTTTTTAGACAAATTAAAAAGTCTTATGAACTATCATATAATTTAATTCAGAAAATTATTGTGACACTACAATATTTGTACTTTATTCCTTTTTGTATTCAAATCATATTTATGTTGCATAATCTGTTAATAATCATAATAATATGTATCCTTATAGATTTTTTTAAAGACCTCATAACATGGCGGTTAAATTTGGATTAATTAATATTATAATTACAAATCACACTATCAACTGAAAGAAATATAAAGAAAAAATATTATATTTATGTCAAGCATAACTCATTTTATTACAGGGAAATATTATTGAAAACTGTTCAAACAGTTGAACTGTTTTTAATTTAAAATCAAATTAATTTAAATTTTAAATTTAATACAGAAAAAAGTAAGAATTGTCTGGAATATAGTCAGCACTATAAGCAGAATGAAATATGTATTTTTTATGTAAATATGTTCATTTTATTTTACATTTATTAATTTATTACTTTTTACAATTATTATCAGAAATTTTAAAGTAAAGACTGATGATTTAATATAAAAATATATACCCAGTTTAATTTACATATTTGCTTATAAATCTAAATTTTTAGTACTGTACAGAACATAAAATTCATTGAGGTCAAGAGACCCTTTCTGAGAGTTAATTAATATGTAGTATGGTAATTAAAACTCTTCTGAATTTTTCTGAAAAGAATTTGTAGTAGGTATTAACAAGTTGCTTATGGTGCTATTTATATTATATGTATAGGTAAAGCAATATTTATTGGTTAAAGTTCTAGAAAAAAATAATAAATACTCCTTGAGTTTTTGTTATTTCAAAGCTTATTTTTAAGATGCCCCAATTATTGATGGCATAAAAACTAATAATGCACTTCACCTGGACAAGGTTTTACGTTATAAATAAGTCATAAGTATTAATACCGACTGAAAATCGTTAGTAAAGATCCAAAAAAATACGATAACAATATTTATTAACAATATTTTATTTACTAAAATATGATATGAACTATAAGAAATGTTTTATATAACATTTTATTATGATAACCAATTTGTATTAAATAGATAATTTAATTTCTATTATTTATTATGATAATCTAATAAGTTGACACTGACAACTTGGTTTGCCAAGTTTATAATAGATAATGGATCACTTGAATACAAACATGAATTTGAATTTTAAGGACATTCACTCAATTCATATAGGTACATTTGTAACTATTCGCTTAACGTTCATTACTTGTAATGGTATAATTTTTATCTGTTGCTATCATTGCTTTAAAAACTCAAATGAACGATCATTGGCAATAACTTCATTACAAATTGTAAGCTTTTCATATACTGCGTTTCTAGTACCGGCTTTCTAGTACCGGCTTTCTAGTAAATTAATTTTGTAATTGTATGCGCGCTGCGGTTACAATTCGATTAGAAAACTAAACGTTAACTAACCTGCATATTAGTTTGTTAAGAAAAATAAAAAATGCAGTTTAAATTTATTTATTTAATCTTTATTGTCCAAAATGAATTAGGTACCATAGGACTTAACGTAACAAGTCATTCTTTACCAGTCATCCCGGAAAAAAAACAATATAAAGAACAAGAATAATAAGGTGGTAAAACTAGAACAATAACTTACAATAAATGTTGTTGTGGAATATTTACTACGATAAAATATATATTATAACACATACAAGCCAATATATACTTAAATATATAACATATTAATATATGTATACATACATATATATACATCTTTTGCGTCAATGTAGTTGATAACCATGGGTTAGAATAGATGTATCTCGATACTTAAAACGCTGGCTAATGACTGTATTTTCATGAATGCTACTACAACAAATAGTGTAATTAGTTTTCGTGGAAATAATAACTCGAAAACGTCATTTCTTAAGAGAACTCGGTCTATTAAAGCTGAAAATTATTTTCGCGTGAGAAAAATATGGAAAATTTAGTGGGAGACTTACAGAAACGTATTACAAACAAGTTGGTGAAACTATGACCACTGTTAGTATGACTATGGAAATAAAAGTTCGAAAACATATATATGTAGAGAATGTCCTTCTGCTAAAAATTGAAAAAAATCTAGGTGTAAATGCAATTAATATTACAAGCTTATTTGTTAGTAACATAATATCCCGTTATGCCAAAGTTGCTTATATCTCAATGGCGAATAACTTTATATATAAGTAAGAAATAAGCTTTTTTAATCATATATTTCATACTTTAATACCAACTTATTAAAGACAATTTTATCTAAATAGTTATTTTTAATTGTTTTTGAAAATAAAAAAAAATGATCTCAGGATTAAAAGTTTTTTTTTGATGATGATTAGCTCATTTTATAATAAATAAATTTTAATTTCTTATAAGGGACGTGTAAAATTACGTATTGTCGTAATGTTGAACACTAGTATTGATATAATTCTGTACATAATAATGTACACGGGTACAATACACCCGGCTACAACGGCTAAGCTCTGCCTAGTAGCCACAATAAATCAGGGTTAACGCTTGAATTATTGTGATTAGCCAAGCACAAAGAAATCGTAGGTAGTTTTATTGTCCACACGCTACTATTATAAAATTGTGAATAAAAGGGTGCATGGAAAGGTTAGTTGCTGAGCTGAATTAACTTTCCAGCCTGTAAACGTGGCCAGTATATTTATTTTTGTTTATAATAATAAATCTAATAAAAGTAGGTATAATTACCTGAAGTCAGAATGAAAAAGTTTCGAAATAAAAAATAATGCAACAATAGATAATGTGTTTTGATTGAATCTTTTTCTATTTGATTAATTTCTTTTTTTAATTACCAACCCAAAAAGAGGAGTCTTATAAGTTTGATGTGTCCCTCACACATACCGCTAAGTAAGTTGCCGATGTAAATAAAGAAATAACAAGATAAATAAGCAAAAGATTTTATCTCGGAAATGAAAATAGCACCTACAACCATGTCGCGTATTTTAAGAGGTGACTTAGGACTTGCAGTCTATAAGAGAGGCGCTGGTCATTTCTTAACTCAATTAAAGATGAATAAGGTGGTAAAATCGAAACAACCACTGAAGCGGTACGCATAGGGAGATCACAGAAAAATGTTGTTTACGGATGAGATTTTTTTACAATTCAGCAAAATGTTAACAATCGAAATCACCGTATTTATGTTCAAAGCTCTAAGAAAGCTTCCCAACTAGTCGGCAAAGTGTAATGTGGGCATTATCCGACTTCAGTGATGGTTTGGTGGGGTGTCGGCTATGAAAGAGTGACTGAGCCATATTTTTGTGAAAAAGTATAAAAAAATCGGCACAAGTGTATCAAGATACCATTCTTAAGAAGGTAGTTAAGCCCCTTAATAAGAACTTGTTCAATAACCAAGTATGGTCCTTCCAACGAGACTCGGCGCCAGTTCATAAAGCTCGGTCCACGCAGTCTTGGTTTGAAGCGAACGTCTCGGACTTCATCAGCGCTGAAAACTGGCCATCGTCTAGTCCCGATCTTAAACCGCTGTCTTATGATTACAGCTTGCTATAAACGCCATGATAATTTGGAGTACATAAAACAATTTATACGATTGGCAGTGAAGAATTTCCCCATGGAAAGAGCGCGTGCTTTTATTGATAACTGGCCGCAATGTTTAAAGGATTGTATTGCATCCAATGGACACCACTTTAAATAAGCTTTTTATATTTTAATTGTTTTATATTTTTATATTAAACTAACACACTATAAAAGTAATAAATGTTAGTTGCAATAAAAAACAATTTTTTTTCTTTATTATAATATTTATGGCAAGACTAGGTATATTCGTCCGATGTAAAATAGTCGCACGGAGTTGATAGTCACTTGATGTTATAGATAAAAAACTAAAATAAATAAACCTTATGAAAGAATTTTAAAAATAAATATGCATAGAGATGTTAATTTCCAACATTAATATTTACCATTACAATTGAATTTCGGCCTTTTAATTAAATTTATTAAAATTTACTATTTGTTTATTGAATTCGTAAAGTGTTAAAAAAATAAAAAAATTATGATAATTTGCTTATAAATCCTAAGATAATACTAATTTTCCTTTCTTATCGACAATGCCCACGCGCTGCATCCAGCCTATGAACCCTCTGTTTTGTGTCATGTCGGCTTTACGTCCCCCCACGCACTCTGACAGGGGTCGAAGACGCCACACTGAAAAATAATTTGCTTCATTACTCAAAAGATTTTTATTATTAGGTAATTTATATAAAATTTATGAACACATCTTTCTTACCAATATTATGCACACAAGAATTTAAATCTAACTGGCAATGGTTAAGAAACACCTTCCTCACATGATTCTCGTTTATAGCACATAATGGTTTATACTCTTCAGTACAAGAGACGGGACACTCGTGATCACAATTCCTGCCCTCTACGCCCTTATTCAATGATCTACAATAATTCAACCAATTACTTAAAATTAAACAAAAATATTTAATAACAAATACTTATCCAGCAGAGAACCTTCTAGACACAAAACTTCGTCTTGTCTTAAAATACTTGTTATTGGTTCTTGAAGCTGGCATTGCTAAGAAGACAGGTATATGTTTTCTAGAATCATCAGTTCTCACACTTCCACAACGATCCATCGATACCACCGAGTATCCTATATAAATAAGAAATGCATAATAATTAGAATAAGTACTAACGTGATTTTGTAGAACTTCACACGTATTTAACACAAAATAATACATACTATTTATGGCATTTTGAAACGCACAATTAACCTTTCTAAAATAGCAGTCGTTGAGAAATAATCTGTACCGCCATTTATTATTTTCTTCTTTGCCTCCACACACTGAACTGACTGTGCTGTTGCAGTCTAGATTCTTACAATTTAATCTTTTATTAGTAGATGGCTTAAAACTTGGTCTTACTATTGCAGAGTCTTTGTTGAATTCTGATTTCTTTTCAAATGCAAATTGTTTTCCGACGTTTTCATTGTTTTTACCGGATATAAATAATATGTCTCCTTTAGGTGATGCTGGAAAATAAATTAACTATTTATATCACTATTTCATATTTGGGAATCAGAACTCTTATTCTTTATACAAAAGCAAATCAGGAATTAGGAATGTTGTTCACATTTTAAAATTTACCTTCATCTTGTATATTTATATTTCTGCCCCGTGCGAGTTCACTAATTTTTGCTTTTCCCATAATATCCCCTACGTTGTTAAAGATGTCTTCGTTCCGAAACACGGGTTTTTCATTGGGTATAAAAACAATGCCTTCTGTTGGTTCATCAAATAAAACTGTTGAAAATAATTCTTGTATACCTTTATCTGTTTGTAGCTTTAATTTTGACAAATCTTTTCTTTCAGTATCACTGTGACCACCGTAAGTAATGAAGACATTTGAATCATTCTTATCAATATGACCACAAAGTATTGTTACTGGCAACAATAAAATGAAATAAGTCATCATTCTCGTTAAATGTTTTAATGAGTTAAAATTAACTTGCTAGTTATTATCTACAACAAAGTATTATGAAATAATTTCGAACATCCAAAACCTCACAACACGCTTCATTGTTCTAACTTTAATAATGTAGAGCTCATAAAATTATGTAAGTTTCAGCAATAAGGCCATTGTTACTACGTTTTGTTTACATAGAAATTTGTTGAATAATTAGCATAACCATGTTTGTAGATGTGAACTGGTTTGAAACCAAATAATCAAATTGAAAAAATATTAAAAAAATGTTAAAGTATACGATCAGGTTTTTATTAAGAAAAATGAAAATAAACAAAACAATATGATTTGCTATTTTATTCTACATTAGCAGTTTTGGTTGTAGTATCATATAGACACAGGGTCCAGAACGAAATTATTATTAATTTAATGTTCACTTCATTGTTTGTCTTAAACATAAAATGACCTAATTAATAATTGAAAATAAGATTTTTCTTTTTCAACATGTATAAACTGCATGTTGTTTTAAAATTATTTCTCAAATTTATACTTCAGGATTGTTTGATCTTCTCGTGATCTCAACTCTCCCCCGGTGACGCTGTAATAGCCAACAGGGCTAACAGTATAGACATACAAAAAAAAAAAAAAAGAAAAAAGTGATCTCAACTAATCGAAATGCCTTTTTTTACAAGTATTTTGTTTTTTGGTTTAATACATTTGCAATATTAGTTTTATTTTGATTTGGCCAAATTAATATGAAAGAGACAGCCAGACAGCCAGACAGATAACCAGACAACCAGACAGCCGGACAGCTGGACAGCCGGATAGCCGGAGAACCAGACAGCCAGACAAATAAACTGGCAGGCAGAGTTAGGGTTCCAATTTTACTTTTGGGTACGAATATTCAATACTTTAAATAAATTCTTACAAACTCTGGGATCGTTTTATTTTCCTTAAGTACATAATTAATTAATAAGTCATTTGATTTCTTAACAATTACACGAAATACTTTCTATGAAATTAATAAAAGTAAGAAACGAAAGCCGACAGTTGTATTATTCTTCGGAAACTAAACATTAAAATATTAAACAATCATTTTGGTTGACATTTAAGCATTACGTTAATAATTCCACTTTAAAAAACTTTAGTAAGCTAATTAACATATAAATGTCATTATATAACTATTTATTTTATAAATTACTTTTAATAATAGCAAGTTGATAGCAAGATCATTTATTATTGATTTATTTTACTTAAGCAGATTCTTAAAAAAAGCTTAAGTTTTTCAATGTTTTGTTATTATTAATATTTTGTATTTTTAAATGTTTATATGTTCAACATACGTGATTCTAATACAATCTTTTAAAAGCTTTTAAAGAACACTACTATAAAATGTACATATTTTTCTTAGACCACTCAAAGAAAATAAATCACTTAGTATCAAATAGGTTATTTTGGTAAAAGGTATACTAGAATGAGATAATGATAATAATGAAATACTTGGATAAAACATATCAATCAGCAGATATGATACTATATATCACATCGGTATAAGGTCACAATTAAATACTCGTGTTCAAACAGAGACGCTCAGTGTAACACTATGTACCATGTATTGTGGTTTAACTTAAAGTAAAACTAAAAATATTATATAACAAAGATTATAACAACGATATTGTTAGAATGGAGTTCATTTTAATTGAAATTAAATAATTACTAATAAGAGGTATAAATTAGGTCTTAAAATTGAACGGCCTATCAAGAGAACTATTCAACGTCAGATAAAAGTAATTTAAGTAGAACGTGATTTACATCACGTTCTACTTATAAATTATTTCTGTCATAGAATAGAGTGAAATTACTTACTACAATAACAGTAATGCGAGTCATATTTTACATCATTAAACTTAAATATTTAAATATAATATTACTTTGCTTTACTTTATAGCAAAATGAGAAAAACAATTAAAAATATAACAGAAAAAACCTTAATAAAATATTATGGAACGATTCAACTCCTGCCAAACTCATTGAAATAAAAAAGTCTTATTATATACAGGATATAATACAAGATTTAAATCCATGATCTTACTAAGCTCTAAAATGTAATAATAAAATAATAGATAAGACCCGGAAAATGAATAACTGTAATTATCAAATTATCAGTTAACTGAGAACGGAAGTTAACTTCGTGTCATGTTTCATGTCTAATGAAAGTCTCCGTTTTAAGTAAACAGTCTTAACTGTCAGAAGCATGAAAATTCTGCTTGCAATTTCATTAACATAAAATTAAACATTTTTTTTGTTATCATCGCCATATAATATTATTGTTTTACCAATTATTTTGATCCTCTAACTAATGATAACTGTATTTTCTGATATTTATAATAATATTATTATTTAACAATCTTTATATTTTATATCTTAATCCATTTGCAGAGCCATGTAGCCTAAGGATCTTGTAGCCTCTTTTCTTGGTGGTAGACCATTTCTTGGTGGTAGACCATAACATCGGGTCGCCGGCAAAGTTACCACCCATCGGGCAAAGTCGTGCCGCAAAGCGACCTAGTCGTGTTCCGGCACGTTGCTCGATGAAGCCGTATATGGGAAATGGGTCTGAACAGCTGCGGTACGTTGGCGAACCGGTTGACGTCGAGTTGGTGTTTGTTTTGTCGGGTGTCTAGTCGAGGAGGGTAGCGGGATCCGAAGCGACGGCTTTCCGCTGGCCGCCCGCAGATAGTTGGGGGCCCAATTAGTGGGTTAGCTACCCACGAAAGGCTGCCCCGCCAGCTGCGAAAAATCCCAGGGTGGCTCCATCGTGCTGGTTGGCGACCAGGCGAGGAGGCCCGATGGCGATCCCTGGGGGGGTTCGGGCGTCCCCGCAGTCTCCAGGCTAGCCTCCCAGCGACAAGACATCACCAATTTCGAAGTCGGGTTTGATACGTACCGCCTCGTTCAACTGCCATTTCCCATCCCTATTCACTTTTATTTATTTTTATCATGAAGATAAACCAAAAAAGGAAAAAGTTTGTACTGCGGTTGTACTCCTCCTCATTTAAAGTGCACCTCAGTAATATTAGGGGTTTGCACTCTAATATCTTACCTGTCTATCACCACCTGGAGACAGAACAACCGCACCTGTTCTTTTTGACGGAGACGCAGATACAATGTCCCTTAAGCGCTGCGCACCTGGATTATCCCGGACACACGTTAGAGCACTACTTTCGCTCACGTGCCGGAGTCTGCGTGTATGCGCGGAACGACCTCTGTATCCTTGAAGACTCCACTTTTTCTTCTTTATGGGTTTTAGTAGACACAGGAAACGAAAAATCCTGTATTCCTGTGTTTACCGTTCGCACAGCGGTGACCAGGAGACAACTAGATTATTCGAGTATCTTGGTGAGGCTGCTGATATGGCTCTGCATCAGTTCCCTTCAGCGCAGCTCGTCTTTCTGGGGGATTTTAATGCCTGTCATCAGGACTGGCTGTTCCCGTACCAGAAGACCGACCATGCTGGAAGAGAAGCGCGGAACTTTGCGTTGTCCTTGGACCTCTTTCAGCTGGTGAAGCAAGCGACAAGGGTAACAGATGTGGTAGGCCATACAGCCAATTGCCTGGACCTTCTGCTGACAACTGATCCGGACAGGTATCGGGTAGAGGTTACCTCTCCCTTGGGAACCTCCGATCACTGTCTGGTGAAATCTGTGTTTACATATTCCCCACCAGCTTTCGAACCTCATGGTGTTAGGCGAGTATGGAAATACAAGTCAGCAGATTGGGATGAGATGCGGCACTTTTTTGCGTCTTATCCTTGGCGGCAGGTCTGTTTCTCTTCTTTGGATCCGTCGAGTTGCGCGGATGCTATAACCGATGTGGTGCATCAGGCAATAGAGTATTTTATTCCTTTTGCTGACGTACCCATCGGTGGCAAAGCTCGCCCATGGTTTAATGCCGAATGTGGTCATGCTCAAGACCGAAAACATTCGGCATATCTCATTTGGGCTGATGCTCGAAGCCGCAAAACTCCGGATGTAAGTTCGAAGAAGAGAGCCTTTAACCAAGCTGCCAAGTCCTACAAAAAGGCATTGCGGAAGGCTCGTCTCGATCGAATCGCTAAGAATGGCGAAAAGCTCTCTGTCAGACCAACTGGCAGTCGAGCTTTCTGGTCTCTTGCGAAAGCGATCGAGTCAAATTTCTGCCAACCCTCACTGCCTGCTCTGCTGAAGCCGGATGGATCCCTGGCCCACACAGCAACAGAGAAAGCGAACGTACTTGCTTCTCTGTTTGCTGATAATACGCATCTAGACACTGGCAATGCTTCTCCAGCACATCTTCCTCACTGCGGTGTTTCGATGCCTGAAATCCGCATCACTAACAAAGAAGTATGGAGAACATTGTGTCGTTTAGATGTGAATAAAGCCAGTGGTCCTGATGGTATACCAGCCATTCTACTCAAGACATGCGCAGCTGAGTTGTCTCCTGTACTGACACGTCTGTATCGTCTCTCTTTCATGACTGGAATAGTGCCGAAATCCTGGAAGCTTGCTAATGTGCAACCCGTGCCCAAAAAAGGCAGACGTGCCGACCCTGTCAATTACAGACCGATTTCAATCACCTCCATACTCTGCAAGATTATGGAGCGTGTATTGAACTCGCGCCTACTAGCATACCTAGAAGGTAACGATCTCCTCAGTGACCGACAGTACGGGTTTCGCCGTAATAGGTCTACTGGGGACCTCCTAGTGTATGCTACTCACATTTTAGGCGAGGCCATCGAGAAGAACGGAGAAGCGGTCGCCGTCTCTCTGGACATCTCGAGGGCATTTGACAGGGTCTGGCATGCGAGCCTTATAAGCAAGTTTTCAGCGTATGGTATTTCTCCTGGTCTGATCGGCTGGGTAACGGACTTTCTGAGCCACAGATCTCTCCGAGTAGTTGTCGACGGGTGTTCCTCGGAACCCTTGACAATAAATTCCGGAGTGCCTCAGGGGTCCGTTCTTTCTGCAACTCTGTTTCTGCTGCACATTAATGATCTGTTGAAGCCCGGTATCTATGGGTATGCAGACGACAGCACAGTTGTAGAAAGATATCTGCCGAGTACTCGGGCTAGTCGAGATCAAGTACAGTCTGAAAGAGAAGCCATGGTGCAACGTTTGAATGACAAACTTCAGGCAGTCTCCGCATGGAGCAATGCCAATCTTGTCAAGTTCAACGCCACCAAAACGCAGACGTATCTGTTCACCGCTAAAAGGAGCCCTTTCACCTTGGCTCCTACTTTCCAGAATGTATCCTTGGAATACAGTGACTGCCTTCAGTTGTTAGGCTTAGAAATTTCCTCGAACCTCAACTTTGGTCGGTTCATTGAGTCCAGAGCAAGAGCAGCAGCAGCAAAGCTTGCCGTTCTGGCGAAGGTTCGGCAGTACTTTACACCGGGACAGCTTCTTGTTTTATACAAAGCACAGATCCGGTCGTGTGTAGAGTACTGTGGTCACATATTTGCTGGTGCCGCAAAGTCTCATCTTGCGTTTCTGGACTCAATTGAGAGGCGAGCAAAGAGGCTTATAGGCGATCCCGAATTGGTCGGAGCCGACCTCCAAAGCCTTGAGCACAGGCGTAGAATTGCTAGCCTCTCAGTATTCTATAGGATACATTTTGGTGAGTGTGCGCTGGAATTACAGAATTTAATTCCCCCGTCCCCCTTCCATCACCGGACGTCCCGACGCACGGCAGGTTTTCATCCTTTTGTTGTGGACATTCCACCTGATCGAACGAAGCGCTTTGCTTCCTCATTTTTACTGCGTACAGCAAAGGATTGGAACAACTTGCCTGCGTCGGTATTTCCGACCGAATACAATGTGAGTGTCTTCAAGCGAAGAGTGAATAGGTTGCTAGGGTAATGCGCCTTACCACCTAAGACTACATTCCACTTACCATCAGGTGGAATGTAGTCAAGCATTGCCCTAGATCTTATTAAAAAAAAAAAAAAAAAAGGATTAATTTAAGGCTTATTTACTATTTTTTGTAACTGCGATTTAATTTTGCTAGAACCTGATAGGTAGCATTGTAACCAAGTAATTAGTTTCGGTTTGAGATCTGTGTACTTTGTATATCTACAGAATACTTCGTGTACTTGTGTGTGTACTTTTTTTTTATATTAAATGTACGTGATATTTAGATTTTTTAAGATTAATGTTATTCTTATGATTAATTAAAGACCCATATTATTAAGTTCCTACTGAATTCAATTTTTATTGGAAAATTTTATAATGCATTGAGTCAGCTGTGGGTGGGAAAGTGTTTAAGTTTAAGGTATAAATAATAATTAATTACACTTTGAATCAGTAAAATTAAATGATCTTACTTCGAATAAGAACAAGATCTTTTTAATAATATATTTCATCAGATTGGAATAGAATATCATGGAACAGTTGATAGTGACTATGTAAGTTTAAGATTATGTAAAACCATTTTATTTTTCCAAACAATCATACAATATACATCCAAAACAAATAAATACGTCAATATCCACAAATGGTAACTGATTGTGAAGTTGTACAAATAACTAAGAATTTTAGCAAAGCAAGAAATATAAAAAAAAATCTGTTATGGTGTTGTTGCAGCTAATTAATTGTATTATAGGTTAAAACATAATAATAGAATTAATGATCCTCTTTTAAGTTGTTTGGAAATTAAATATAAAATTAATGATTTTAAAGTTCAATAATAATTAACATTTTCTTAGTAATTTCATTCCCGATGACAATACATTTGAGGAAATAATTATTTAAACAAAAAAAATATCTTAAACGTTCCTAGAGAGTATTTATATTAATATTTCCAAGAAAAATAAGCGTTATTTTGTAATTTAGCCAATAATAAAGCCCATTTATTTTGTATCTACATGGTGTATTTTTAACCAACGAATAACACATAACTTTCTAAAACATACTATTAATAGAGAATGCAGGGTCAATTAATGTAAAATTATATTGGTATTCTGACGTTTATTGAAAAGAAAACGAAGTTAAAACGAACAAGTAAAATAAAAGTATAAAAATTATATGACCTTCAACTTCATAATAGGTGCTCACTATGTGGTTAGTCTCTAAAATTTAAACTCGTAAAAGTTTAAATGACGCCATATTTTCCGAAAGTTATCGTTTCCTTTTGAACACTGAAAAACTTTATCAGTTAGATCATTATAAGTGTTTCAGTGTAGGACTTGCAAGTGAATTTGAACAAATTAAATTAGAAAAAAACTGAAAATATTTAGAAACTAACTTCAGTGTCATTACTAACAGCATATCTGAACACCTTGAATTCACATGAAAATCTTTTGCTTTCAGACGCTCTATGTAAGTATGATATAATCTTCTGATATAATTATCTTCTAACATAATTATCATTTTATTTTTATAATGAAAAGTTTTTGTAGTTACAAGGAACGTATTGAAATAAACTAAAGGTTCTGTATTTTTGCAAGAAGAAACTGTTAAAAATAAGCTTTGAGCCTATACTTGGCGTATTCTCAATAAATGTAAATGTAGGTGGAGCATGCACTGTTAGCTATCTTTTAACAGTTTAGATATTCGGACCATACCCTAATGCTTATAAGCTAAAAATAATACAGAAATGTAACATAAAAGTCCATTAATAAAAAAAATATTTCAACTGAAATTCAAATGTTTTGAGAGATAACCACGGTATTACAATTTCTGACGACCTGATGTTAGAAGAATGTTGAATCAAACTTTTGCTCAATTTTATTTGAAAACTTTAGGATCGAATGTCGAACAATTGGTAAAAAAAAAACAATTTTTTTACCTGTCCGTTATTCTAAAAAAGTTTCTAAATCAAAACCATTTAAAAGATTATCTTTAGTTAGAAAACACTCTTTTTAAATTTGGATGTATTTTAACTTGTTTCACGGATGGAATTGCACAATTTTTAATTCATTTCTTTTCTCTTATTAGTTTCCCTGAAATGAATAATCCGAGATGTTCAAACAATATTATTCTTGCATATTCGGCACGGTGGTAGTGGGCCACGGGGGTTTTGTGCGCCGGGACTCTGACGTTGCTTTATGCAGATACCCTTGGGGCATGAATGCTTCGGGGGCTATATGCACAAGGTGGTGAGGAGAGATCCCTGTTTTTTCTACTGTAACGAGCCGCAGGACTCTGCTCGTCACTTCCTGGAGGAGAATGCGGCGTGGGATTGCCAGCGAGTACATACGGCGGTCATGATCGGCAGCAGTGTCGCTTTTGAGCGTCGTTCCAAAGAGACTCGACAGCGAGGACTTTTGTGTCGCCATGGCTTCCTTTTGCGAGAAAGTCATTACCCGGAGGAGACCGTGGGGCGGGTCAGGGAGCTAGCTTCTACCGCTGGCCCACTCCGTATGGGTAGGTTGAGAAGAAGAAGGCGGGAGTATGCCCGCCGCTTCCCTGCCCAGCCGTAGTGCCTAGATGGGAGGGGAGGATGACCTCTCTCTCCTACCATAGGACTACGTCGTGAGGGTACTTTAACTTGCTCAGGGCATCCTTATTTGGGGGTACCCACCGGGGCGTCACGGTGAATGCGCATGCAATCCTGTGGCGTGAAGTAAGGCGATGAGGGCAACTGTTGGTTTTTTAGTGGGTAGCCTTAAAAATGTCAGCGTCCTCTATGCAATGGCAAAAAACGCTCTGGAGTCCTTGGAAGGGTCGACATTATACCGACCTGTCTAAACAAAAATAATGTGAGGCATGGAGGAGAAGGAACGGTTGTGGAGTTCAAGGATTTCGATGACCTATCGGACACAAAACCAACCGCTGGCAGGAAGCGGACTTACGTGGTGATACGATCCGATCCCGAGCCATCGAGTGTCGCCGTGGTCAAGATGCGGCCAAGATAAGCGGGAGTGGGTTAAAGCCGAATAGCGGGCCATGAGCATGAAGGCGGAGGAGGCCGAGCCTCAGGCCAGCCTGTAAGGCCTTTAGGTTAAGGCGCTTGGTCGTATCCTCAGTGGGTGTTTTATTTTAAGCCCGGTTTGCAGGAATTGAAAAGCGCCTCCTAAGAGAGAAAAACTTCCAACCATCACTCACCTCAGAGAGAAGGAGGGAGACAGTTGTCGTAGGGAAAGGACGGGACTCGTTTTTTTCTTATTCTTATCTCTTACTTAATTTGCATTTTAAGCTCAGTAATTTAGAAACAAATATGTTTGAAAAAACAATATTTCTTTGAATGAACATTAAATAGTCTTATTTCGGCAATTGCTATTTTAGTTTTACTTGCCGTTTATAATATGTATTATTTCAAAGTCACAGAAAATTATGAAAGGAACAAATTACAAAATAAAAACAATGTGTGCCTAGCGACAAGTGGTTTCTTTATTTGATATATATTTATTACACAATCCTATAATATGTAACTGGATTATAGTCAATCTCACCAACTATTTATATTACACATAGTAGTCTTATATAGTTGGGAATTTGGCTCTTAACAGTATAATAGAAGATGATAAATAAAAGTGAATTAGTATATATATACAGTAAAAATATTGGACGTCAAAATTTCACCGAAACAAAAATACTCAATTCTTTGTTTTCGATGCTACAGTTATTAAATAACTTGCGTCTGACAGGAGCCGGGAGCCAATATATTTTTGTATATTTTTAATAATTCTCAAGTAACAAATACAATTCAAAATCAAAATTTTATATTTATTTTATTAACAAACTGTCGACAATAAAACTTGGTATATTGCATTTAAAAGAAAGGGATTTATTCTACTATATAATATAAAAGTATTATGTATTATGAATTGTATTAGGGATTATTACATATGTGATATATGGATATAGTTCTAAGTTTTATATTCATTGCCCGAGTTAAAATACAAAAATTTAGGTATCTACTAAATGTTAATGACTAGTAATATTGTATTTTACTTGTGCTTTTGATTGTCTTCTGTAGACGACGAAAATTACACACTGTATAAATGGAGATAAAGATTCTTTAGATAACTATTAAGTAAACGATTGTGTGAATATTGTCTCAACCGGTCTATTGGCACTAAATTACTCCTTAATTAACGGATGGATGATATGATATGCATCACACATTATCACGATAAAATAAGAATGTTTTCTTTTTGTAATTAATAACGGACTTTTCAATTTTGACTCGATTTATAAATCATCATTTGAATGCTAATGTAAACCATATAAATAAAAGTATATAGTTATAGTCTGACTAAATCTAGATAAAATGAAAATAAATAGACCAATAAGCCTTATGATTTTGGTAAGCCATATATAGTTCTAACTTGCGTTTAAAAACTTTGCAATATTGTTCGATTTTACACCGGCGCGGCGTGTGAACAAGAGGCGGGATATATTTTTTTAAATTTAATTTTTATACTATAGATGAGTCATCAGAGAAACAGAACTAAAACTATTGTGGAATACTTTTTGTAATATAAGTTTTATACTATAGGTATGTAAAAGTGCAACAAAAAATATACAAAACGATGTATATGTTTATTCCATTTTTAAAAAAGTTGTTTCAGCTGTAGTTGTCCATTTTGGTAAATAACTCTATTACTAAACTTACCACTACAAATACTTTGTAAACAATAGTTTCCAAAACCTTTTGTAACGCTAATAAACATTCTGGAACATGAAGCAACTTTTAAGTGATAATATCACTGCACCACTTTTATGTTAATGGATTTCAGATTTTAAAATTAGATATTTATGTTAATAATATTTTTTAAGACTGTTCTTTCAGTTTATACATAGAAATAAATATTAAAACTAGATTTAAAATGAACCAATAAAAAATGGATTTAATGACCTAAAAGCATCTTCAAACTGTCTGTATCAATTACTTTTAAATAATAAGCAAAGCGAGGATAGTGAAAGATAATATCGCTACTAACATTAGGTATAGTAAACTATAATAGTAGAGTATAATTTTATTGCACACATATCTAATAATGGATAACCATGAATTATAATTATAATAATTATTTATTTTAAACACATCGAGGTCATAGTAGGCATAATGTCAGGAGGCCTAGCTCTTCTAGGAACATTAGTAAAATACATTAAATACTATACAATATAATATATGCAATATAATATTTTTCAAAAGTATATAAAATAATATGAACGTTAATGCGTGGAATAATATTTTTAAGAATCATAACCTTCTTTTTGTACTTTGCAATGAATTTTATTTAAATTGTGTTACCTTTTATTCACGTATTATTTTGTGCAATAAAGAGTGTAAATAAAAAAAAAACGGTAAAATATGTTAACTTTCGTTTTTTTGAGAACTCTGCTCCTGATACGCTTGTTTTAAAGAAATGTTGGTGTTGGAGAAATGTTGGTTCTCCCTAATGTTGACAGATAATATGTTAAGGATATATTAAAAAGTTATTAAATAACGAACCCAAATCTAATGGTGTTATAATTATCTTAGTATTAAGATATTAACATTGCTTATACAATTTGTTATTTTTATCTAAGAATACCTAAATAAACTTATAAATAAACCAACCTAAGTAATACAAAATTGATAATATAAATTTAATTCAATTTGGATGTCCAGACCATTAAGGTAATTTACCTAAAATTTCTAGTTACTAGATGCCATGGTTAGATAGATTAAGAGAGAAGGGCACTGTATAAAGAAAAACGATGTTTTACGAGTTCAGAATCAAAGACTGGTCTAATGTTTTATTTATATACTTAACTAATTAAAGTTGGTAAAACTGCTAATGACATAGTAGCTTACAGAGTTTGTTGATAAGATTGGATTTTGCAAAACTTAATGTTTCCGCAACAAACATGAGTTAAACAAATAACAAACTTATAAGTGCCAATAATTTGTTGTGTCGTCTAAGGTTTTTTATTCAATATAATGTATAATAATATATAACCTTTAAAAAGAAATTATGCTCCAAAATTGTAATTATCTAAGGTTTAACATACAGTTAAGTAACAAAGCAAGTTTGACAGTAAAATTATAAAATATAAAAGTTAAATTAATTAAGTTTCTTTTGAATAAAATGTTGTATACAGTTTCCAAACTATAAACGGACTAAAGCTAACAATAATATTTTATTAACTTCTATTTCAATGACATTGTTGTTTTTCTATATATTAAAATTCAGGTGAACAAATAGTTTTACTTTTACCTGTATTAAGATTTTTTTTAACTATAATATTGGGGTAAGAATTTACTTTAGCAAAAAAAGATTTTGATATATTTCTACATATATTCACTTGATTGACACCACTCTCATTTGGCGCTGACGAGAAATAAGAAAGTTGTTTTTTTTTCTAAATTCAATGGAATACCGACATCTATTTTTTTTTATGATTGTTTACCCGACCTCAACTAAACTAGAATATCGTGATATGCGATGCCTAACCTAAATCCTATTTAGGTATTTAATCTTAAGAAAATCACCTAACCTAACTCAACTCTAACTGCTCGCAATTTTCTTATTCTTGGTCTGCGCTAGATGGAAGTGGTGTCATACGACTCCGCTCGAGGAGTAGTGTCTAAAAATATAAACGTTTACACCAAAATCTCTTTTTGTTAAAGTAAATTTCAGCCAATATTTGTTTTGTAAATCCTCCTTTTCTATGAAGATTTGTTACAAATCTTTTTAAAGTTAACCCCAAATGAGTTTTGAGTGAAACGGAATTAAGTTGGTATTTAAATCGTTCGATTTGTTTTATTTATGATGCAATTACAATTGTTTTTGGCTCAAAAAAATATTATCTTTATATATTATTGTTGTATAGTATTAGAACTGTCTTAATGAAAAGAATCACCAATGACAGTCTTTCTATTCTTTAAAACACTTTATTGGCATTGCTTACAAACACACTAAACTGTTTACTATTAAAACAATTAATCAAATCAGTATCTCATACTATAATTCTTTATTTACTCAATACATAAGTTTTTGTTACATTACATAGATTAGTTATTTATATCAACATTACATTAGTTTTAGTCAAACCACCAACCGATATCCTTATTTCTTATCAAAACCTACCCTCCAATTATATAAAAGCTAACAATAGATATTTAACTTTACAAATCCTATTTGCATTGATTAGAAAAAGCGTTGTTCTCAAACAAGACTTTTTTTAAAAGCCAAAGGCTCTCAAACATTCGCTTGACTTTGAGTATAAAACTTTATTTTGAATTTCACAAATACTGGTCGAAATGTTCCCTTTCAGTTATAAATAAATTTTAAGTTTTAGACAGAAAAGGAAAAGTCTTTAAAATGTTTTTTAATGCTGAAGTAACTAATAAAACAGCTGGTGGCTGTATAGCCTAAGCTACATAATACTTCCATTCAATCTCAGTTTATTACACAAGACATTTCTCGTAAATGAGTCGTTCATTTTGAATTAGGAATAAATTAATTTAAAATTTCTTGGTATAAATAATATAGTTTAAATATATCAGTTAGATAAGCTTATAAATTGAATTGTGAATTTTGGTGATACGACACCATATAAAAATTGTAACTGTCTAATTTTCAACTATTGCAACTTATGGAAATTTTAAACTAATAAGTGATCTATTATATAAAAGGTCTTATTATTTATAAAAACCTTTATTATTTCCGACTCTCTTCAATCATTTTATATCTTCACCATTTAGTTTTTATGTGAGATTAAAAAAGAAGCTACTAAATCCACTTTGTTTATAATAAAGAATAGTTTTTTTTCCTATATTTTTTCCTTATATATAAAATGAGAAATATGAATATATTTATTTATTTATTTATTTATTTACAAAGAATTTTATATTTTCTAAGAAGTATATTTTGAAAAGGCTTTCATTTAATTTCCGCAATTTCAGCAAATTATTTACCTAAATGGTTTGCATAAGGTTTCACGAGGAAGAGAAGACTCATGATTTTGAGTGCAATTATACAAATCTACTGCATTTATATATTTATTTGAGTCCGTGCAACATATACCAGCATGAGAATAACATCAATTATTGAAATCAATAATATCAACTAATTATCGGCTCAAATAATGACAATATAAGCAATGAGAACTAAAACTTACTAATAAGTCAGTTTAAGTATTCTTAGTAAGTTTTAATATTTTTTTTACTATAAATAATATCAGGACAAATTACACACATTGATCTAACCCCTAAGTAAGCAAATTATTTGCTTGTGTTAAGGGTGTTAGACAACGATACAAATACATAGAAATACACATATAAATACTGAGAATATATTTAATAAACGACCAAACCCAAAAACACAGACGTCTATGCTCATCAGATAAATGCCTGTCTCTGCCGGGAATCGAACCCGGGCCCCGTTGCGCCGTGACACGTTAGTCGTCTGCAATAACCACTCGACCAATTGCAACGGGGCGGTTAAATATTTAACAGATGGGCGCAAATAAAATAAAAACAGAATATAAGAATATAAGAATGACAGATTCCAAATTCAATTGTCATTATGATTTTTTTTTAATAATTGTTACACTATTCGTGACAGGACTAAGTTATTTAATTTATCAATATTAACATTATAATTTAATTACTCTATAGTTACAATAGTAACTATATATGTGTATAACAATTGTATGTATAAATGTAATAAGGTAATAACTAGCTATACTTGTAATTAATTATTAATGTAGGTAATTAATTGTTATTATGACATAATTAAAATTTCATTGTAATTATGTTAATAGGGTAAAATATAATAGTATAAAAAATAAAGAAATGAATCGTCTAGAACATTTGAATTTTAAATATTTATCTTTATCTGATTATTGTTTACGTTACGTTTACAAAAAAAAAACGCAATGATAAATTATGAAAAATGGGCAGGTTTCTAACCTGTGACCTCTGGGAAAACGTCCCGTCACTTTGTCTATTAAGCATATTGTGCTCATTGAGATTATATTCATACTACATAGCTATATTTTTCGTTGGACATTTCAATTTCACCCAAGTCACAGATTTGAGTTCCCGAATGGATGAATTTTACATTTTTTTTTCTATTATTATTATATTATATTATTATAATATTTTGGCTTTTTGCATTACAAATATAAGTACCTAATAATGATTGTAATAAAGGACTGTATTTCAAAAACACTTTTGTGACTTATTCAGAGACATTTTATTTACGGTATATAAAGCATCAGGAAGTTCCGAAATGTTGTTTTGTTTCTCTTGCGTACCACAAACATGTACTCGTATATAAAATAAAAGCTAGTGAAGTTTAATATTAAAAGGTTTGGCGTTTTCATTCATTGTTAGATTCTTGGTGAGGGACAAACATGTTATAATCAGATAATTTAAATTAAATAAAGTGGTTTAAAAAAATCTTATATTCTTAAAACCTCAACTTTTTGAAATTTCGTATGCTTTAAAGTTTTTAATTATGTTTTTTTATTTACTATGACAAAAAAAGTATTGAGGTCGTCGAAACCTTTGATCGTAATATTTAAGGCCCAAAGCTGTTTAAGATCGTTGTATGAGTAAATATATCTTTTTATTTATTATATATTCACGTTAGATTTTTTATATATTTATAAAATAATTAGATAAATAGTAGACTAAATATTTATTAATTATTATGAAACATTGCTTGCAATACAAATTGCGAGATAATTATCTTCTACGACCTGTTGTTCTAAGGACTATCAATGCTTACTCTTATTCGCGCATCTTGCAATGAATAGCTGATATACACAAAATTGTATCAATAAAATCCTTTTCTCTGTTCAAAAAATTCCTTATTCCTCTTTTCAAAACCCCAGAAACAACACCATCTCATAAAAGTAAACTATAAGTTTCTATTACACTTATACTTGCACTATATACTTAAACTACGACAGTCTTACATACAAACGTGAAATCTTTCCAATAATTTAACTTTTTTAAACGTAATGTTCTAAAATGTGATTTTATTTCTTATTTCCATCAAAAAGGGATATGCAAAATTTTAGCTTTTGAGGTCCTTTCAAGTTAACCTGAGCGCACAATCGTTGACGAGTCAATGTGAGAGGACAAATTGCTTTATGCGTATAAATAATCTTCTTTCACACCTCAATTGTATATCTTTATCTAACTAAATATTTATCCTTAAAAAGCAAAATCCAGTTATCGTTATAATTTAACTACTGTACCACTTAAATATATAACACCGATCTTCAGTTAGCGCGTCTAAGAAATGTGGTTGTTTTGTGAAAATAAAATAAGAGGAAATTTTTTTGTCATCTTTTCATATCATTTTGGTAATTAAAATACGATCCCAAATCTTGTTAGGTCTATAATCTATAAAAATTGATTTAAATTGAAGTTGAATAAATTTGGTACAATATCTTACGCATATCAAAATATAATTGCCTTATGGCTGTCACTAATTGAAATGAAATGAAATGATAAGCGGTAATACAATTAATATAGAAATATATATGAAATTACCAAGAACTTTAGCATTTTTGAAATAAAATCATTACTTTTTTCTAACTTTAAAAAATTGTAGTATAAAAACATTGTTATTGAAACTTGCAAGCCATATTCAACTCATGTATATATTTTTTTTTTTTCAGTTCCAATAAATAAATCAACTATTCATGATTTCATGTTTGTTCCGGCTATTGTAATCAGAGTTACAGCATTCTCTTTGAGTTTAAAATAAATTATTATAGGTATTTTTATATTTAAACAAACGTATGAACATTATTATTTTAAAATATTTTTTAATGAAACATTATTAATTTATTAATATTTTTTGGCCTACTTCTAAAAATACGGATATTTTAAAATTATTTAATAGCCAAGTAATTTGTTCTTTTTTAGATCTAGATTTTGATATACGGTTATTTCGTTAGAAATATTAATATTTGAAACGTTCAAAGCACCGCATGCATAGTAATAACAAATATACAACGAAAAGCTTCTTTCCTTCACAATATACAACCACAATCGAGTTAGTAATAATAAATGCAACAAAAGCTATACATTCTGAGCCGAACGATGAACGGAACGAGTCTCAGGATAATATATAAATAAATAAATACTAAATCGCGCTCAGATTTTACCCACATTATATGTTAATTCCTTTCCGTTGGTAAAGTACTCTTTATATTTATTATTTTAAATATGCAATGAGTATTGTACAATGAGAGAGCAACTTTTAAGCAAAATTTAGTTTTAACAATGACAATTTAGATTAATTGGTTTACGTACCACGTTTTTTTAACAAATAAATACATGTTTTAATACTTTTTATAATTCACTTTGAAAGAAAAGAAAAATTATAATATTAATCGATTAAAAAGAGTTGCTGCTTTTTTTTTATAGTAATGACCGATCTGGAGATTTTAGGTAGAAAGTTCATACATAGTATAAAATATGATATAATTATAACGTAGTTACTTAATCTGTGACATGTCTTCACGCATTCATGAGGTGCGACGCCAAAAGCGAATTATATTAATTATAAATTAAAGACTTTATTCCGCTTTGATAAATATGTGCAAAACGAGAGTTACATACATTTCGTTTTTGCTGAATTTGCATTTCTGACTTTCATTTTTTTTTTTTTTTTTTTTTTTTTTTTTTATATTCTCTAGGGCAATGCTTGACTACATTCCACCTGATGGTAAGTGGAATGTAGTCTTAGGTGGTAAGGCGCATTACCCTAGCAACCTATTCACTTTTCGCTTGAAGACACCCACATTGTATTCGGTCGGAAATACCGACGCAGGCAAGCTGTTCCAATCCTTTGCTGTACGCAGTAAAAATGAGGAAGCAAAGCGCTTCGTTCGGACAGGTGGAATGTCCACAACAAAAGGATGAAAACCTGCCGTGCGTCGGGACGTCCGGTGATGGAAGGGGGACGGGGGAATTAAATTGTGTAATTCCTGCGCACACTCACCAAAATGTATCCTATAGAATACTGAGAGGCTAGCAATTCTACGCCTGTGCTCAAGGCTTTGGAGTTTGGCTCCGACCAATTCGGGATCGCCTATAAGCCTCTTTGCTCGCCTCTCAATTGAGTCCAGAACCGCAAGATGAGACTTTGCGGCACCAGCAAATATGTGACAACAGTACTCTACACACGACCGGATCTGCGCTTTGTATAAAACAAGAAGCTGTCCCGGTGTAAAGTACTGCCGAACCTTCGCCAGAACGGCAAGCTTTGCTGCTGCTGCTCTTGCTCTGGACTCAATGAACCGACCAAAGTTGAGGTTCGAGGAAATCTCTAAGCCTAACAACTGAAGCCGGTCACTGTATTCCAAGGATACATTCTGGAAAGTAGGAGCCAAGGTGAAAGGGCTCCTTTTGGCGGTGAATAGACACGTCTGCGTTTTGGTGGCGTTGAACTTGACAAGATTGGCATTGAGTCTCTGCGTCGCACATGCTCAAACCTCCTCAGACGGTTTTCGGTGAGTTTTTCAGGAATAGGAGCTACCTTAAAACTGCCGCGAATGTACTCGTTTCTGATTTTATCTAGCTGAGTGACTCCTCCCGCCCATCTAAGCATCTTCATTTCCGCTGTGTGTAGTTTTTGCACGTTGGTCTCTTTGACAGGCCAACATTCGGTACCGTAAAGCATCGCTGGTCGAACAGCCATTCTGTACACTTTTCCTTTTAAGCGAATAGGGATATGATTGTCACAAAGTACTCCAGTTAGTAAGCGTCACTTTTGCCACCCTATATTTATCCTATGTGCCACATCTTCTTCTATATTTTCGTCCTCCAAGATAACTGATCCTTTCGGCACCGGTTCAAAGTCAGGGTAGTACATGGCATGCAAATTACCACTGTTACTGAATCGACATTGTAGATACTCAGTTTTAGATCTACTGACTTTGATGCCGGCTGCTTCTAGCGTATTGACCCACAAATGTAATAAATCCTGCAGCAGTTGCACCAAGTAAGTAAAATAATAAACTCTATGACGTCAAATAAAAGTGCTTTTACATTAAAGTAATACTAATAGTAAAACTAACTAACCAGACAACGTGGGCGAGTGAGCCAACAAAAACTTAAGCGCTGAAGCGCTAAATAAACTAACTTTAGCTGAAGATGCCTTGGGCGTGTAAGCTTGATATTACAAACAAATTGAATTGGGTTAAACTCTTACCTATATTATATATACACCTACAGCTATTCCCTACTTTTATTATATCCCTATTTATATTTATATCAATTTATTATCACTAGTACAAATTTAGTTTATCAAATTCCACATTTTACGTATCTTCCAAGAATTGAACCTGCAGCAATATAATTATACCACTTGTGTTATTATAAGAGTTTAGATTAGTTTAGATTTAGATTAGAGTTTAGATTAGTTTAAAAGCCTAATAAATCCTGATAAAGACGATGATATATAGAATGTTTAATTAACTGAGACGGAGAGCGATACGGTAGCTCAATTGGTAGAGCGACGCACCGGTTTCCCAGGGGTTCGCGATTTCGAATCCCTAACAGTGTCCGCTTGTTTTTCATTATATATTTATATAAATTATTACAAATGTCAAAATATATCGGCGTAAAAAAATTTTTATATTATTTTTAGGTTATAATACCATCTTACCAATTTTCTTAAAAATGGTCACATCTTTAAAAAATGTAGTGCCGTTTAATACCGAAAAAAAAATGTTCGTTGTAGTTAATAGTAGCAAATCACGTAGTTTTAAACATCAGTAACTCTTTTAGTTTCCTCTTTGAGTTCCGCATTAATTACAAAGTTGAAACTGTTTAAATTTTCCAACTAACTGAAGTTAGTATACCTAAAGTTTACAAAGGCATGACATTTTAAAATCAACATGTTTTTATATTATGTAATAAAATAACAAATAGTTCAATTACTTTATATAAAACTAGCTTTTGCCCGCAGCTTCGCAGGCCTTAAATTCGTATTAAAACAATTCCCCTTTTGCTTTTTATATGACATCCGCAGACATCGCTTACTGTCAAAAATCTATTTAAAGTTTTTAATAAGGATACAATATTAGATACTGGATTTTATTTATTCTTCTCTTGTTTTTACTTAAACGTCCATTTAAATACTTTTTATACAGAGTACTTAATAAACATTCTAACCATATATCACACTTATAGATTTTTATTGAACATAATCAAAATATGATGTAAACTTGAGGAATTCCTAGCTAAACAAATGAAGTTATTGTGACCATTACCTTGCAGGTCTGGTTTTATAATATATATATATATATATATAATTATTTAAATGCTAAATAATATGTATTGGACAATCAGTTACCTATTTTCATTAACAAAATATTCAATACTGAAACTTCACAACAGCTATTTTTGAGACGTTTTGCAAGGTTCCATACCATAGTGCGAGAGCCGACCGTACCGCCGCAAACGCGATGTCCCTATATTTTAAATCTGTAATATCTTCGAAAATATTATTTTAAATTACATGCTGTAAAGGGCTATATTGTTTCATATTAAGTGTAAAATGTTTTTAAAGGTACTCAATTAGATTAGGATTTTTTTTGTTTTTTTTTTTTTTTTTCCCTTAAGTAGCTTATTTTTATATCTATTTTAGTTTTACTTATTTACATTAATATTTATACTACGTATTACTTTTACCTTTACTTGCTCGATCGCACTTTTACTCACTTTTTTAATATTTACAATCATTGGTCATACATTTACAATATTATTTTATTATATAATATTTTAATGCATTAATTTCCTACCTATCTTTTATGTTTATTTACGTTTCTCTTTATCTGTCGTTGGTGTTCGTCGCTATTTTCGTGCAATATTGTATAAAGTGTTTCCTTTGCTTTTTATCTTCCATTATATCTTTTATCTTTCCTTTTTCCACTTTGCTTCCTAATTTACATTCTAGTTCTTGTTTTAGCTTGGCGTTTTTTAGGCAATCTAATATTAAATGTAGGACGTTCTCCTCTGTTTGGCCATCACAGTCACAGGAGGAACTTGTCCTCAGCTTGAATCTACATAGGTATTGTCCAAATCCTCCATGTCCTGTGATGATTTGTACCATCTTCGGTGCTAATTCCTTGCTTTTTATTATTTGCCATGAGCTTTTTATAGAAGGCAGAAAGACTTTTGTCAATTCAGCTTCGTCCCCTTCACCGTATCTGTCGTCCCATTCTTGTATTGTTCCCTCCCTTATTTTTCGTTTTATGTAAGATCTAGGGCATGCGTCATAGTTAGCTTTTGTTTTTAGTTTTCTTGCTGCTGTCTTCGCCAATTCGTCGGCGCGTTCGTTCCCAGGGTGTCCAATGTGTGCTTTTAACCAGTATAAATTTATGTTTTTATTTCCTCTTCTAAGTTCCCTAATGTTTTGTCTTGTGAGAAATGCTAGCGGGTGTAGGTTTTCCGGGTTTTTAAAACATTCTAGGGCAGATCTGGAGTCACTCAGAATATTCACGGAGGTGTTGTTAAGATTTTTAACCAGTGTTACTTTTTTACAGTGTTACAGTTACTCCCGTCCGTGAATATTCTGAGTTCCTCATTGCTTTCTTCCTCTCCTTCCATCAGGAGATGGAAATTTATATTTTCAACTTCTGATGGGTGCGGCATCAGGAAAGCGCCTACCTTCTCCTCTACCTCTAGTCCTCTATGATCTTCCGTTAGTTTACCCCTCTTGGCTTCATAAAAGTCTAGCATCTCCCCGGCTCTGCATTCTATTGGAACCAGTCCCGCCAACACCATAGCCGCCGTCAACGAGACCGTACGATACGACTTGGTTATTTTTTGCGCGAACCCACGTTGAACTGAGTTCAGTAGCATCTGCGTCATAATTTTTTCAGTGGCCGGTGCCCATACGCATGCCGCGTACAGGATTATGGGCTCGATGACTGCAACATATACCGTCCGTACTATCTCCGGATTTAGCCCCCAACTGATTTTTGCCATTCTGGCCATTGGCTTGTAAATATTCAGAGCTTTTTTGCAGGCGTAGCTGATGTGATTGTTGTATCTCATACGCCTATCCAGTATAAGACCAAGGATCTTAATTTCCTCTACCACTGCTATCAGGGTGCCGCCCATTTTTATGCGCGGGGCGTCAAACTTCAGTTTGTTAGTGATGATCATAGCATGCGTCTTAGATGGTGCAAACTTCAGTTTGTTCATCACGTCCCACTCATAAACTTGGGCGAGCACCCGTTCAGCTTCCTCCTCTATCTTCTGTACGGTATACCCAGAAAATACAACAACCACATCATCCGCAAATGCCTGACAATATGTGCTGCCGCCCTTTATGTCCCGTAGTAGCGGGTAGATGAGCAGATTTCAAAAGACGGGGCCCCCTATGGAGCCCTGCACGCATCCTTTGCACGGACATGTTATGTACTCCTCGCCCGCATATCTTACCCTGACTTTTCGGTCTCTGAGATAACTCGAGACGAGTTTACGGAGGTTTCGAGGGCATTTTTCTTCGGCCATCCTGTTCCTTATCGCGGGCCACCAGGCACCATCGATTTTAAGATTTTATTTTATAATAATTAAATTCAATCAGATTGGAAATCCAGGATTTCAATTTTATATCTGACATAAAATATTATTAAGATTGCCCGAGGATCGAACATACCTCCAATTATAAATGGACTTAATAAATTATAAGTCTCCGTAATATTTATTTTTTTTTGTATAAATTAAATATTTAATATACACATATTAAAATGGATTGTAGTTCTTATGTTTTAGTTTTTTTAGGTAAACATGAAGTTGTTGTAGTTTTTAAATAATATATAAATATGGTTAAGAACTTAAACGTTAATATTTTTTATACTATATATTTTTCATTTTCCTAATCTTCTCCTACTAGATGAAGGTTGATACATCACATGTATTTGTCACTCATTTCTATCATTCGTCTTCTTAGCACTCCTGTTCCTTCACACATATATCCATACTATTTTGACTTTTCCCACATTTATTTTTACTTCATTGTTTTGGAGTATGTGCCTTTATATACAACTACATATTCTTCCGTGTTACATGAAAAGCCAGACTACTATGTAAAAGTATTGTTGTATTAAAGTCATACTTTTTTATAGTATTTCTTCTTAATCACACTATCTCATTTTTATTACGTAAAATATTTTGAAGAGAAGCTTGTCTTTTAGATATTACTATAGTTACAGCGTAAAAATGAGGAGATATAATAATAATAATATCAGGACAAATTACACACATTGATCTAACCCCTAAGTAAGAAAATTATTTGCTTGTGTTAAGGGTGTTAGACAACGATACAAATACATAGAAATACACATATAAATACTGAGAATATATTTAATAAACGACCAAACCCAGAAACACAGACATCTATGCTCATCACATAAATGCCTGTCTCCGTCGGGAATCGAACCCGAGTCCCATTGCGCCGTGACACGTTAGGCGTCAGCGCTAACCACTCGACCAACGGGGCGGTTAAATATGTACTAGAGATGTTCAATCAGAAAAATATGTAAAGGTGTTTGATAGCTATATAAAACTGCTTTTGCACATTTTTCATTTTCATTTTTCTGTGCACATTTTTGGTTTGTAATAAGGTTACCTATATTTTTTAAAAAACTACCTATGAAAGTATTTTTAGCCTTTGAAATTTGCAAATGTTCAGAAAATAAAAACAATGAATTATTTAAAACCACGTTGTATGTTTGAAATTAATTATACATTATTGCTAAAAATAAGTAATTGTTGATAAATAATGTATATTCCTTCTTTTTTATAATAAAACATGAAAATATAGCAAGATAGCAAAATAAATTTAGAAACTATATTTGATGAACAATATATTCAGATGAACAATGTGTGGAGTTTAAATCGCATTATTTATAATTTTGTAACGATTATCTAGTGTTCTAAATTCAAATGCATAATTCTAGTTCTGTGTCGTATGTTACAACACTCAAGTGATAAGGTCTAACAGAATACTCGTATCATAAATATAATATAACCTACCGAGCCTGCAGTTATTAGCAAAGCTTATTTAGTATGTAGATTTTCTGACCTTAGTTTGAGATAACTGGTTAAAATTATATACCAAAAATAATAACAAACTTAATAAAAATATATATGAGAACCAAACTTTATATTTATAATAGTATAAGTAATATATAATGACACACATATAACACTTCATGTGCTATAAATTGTTTATTTATAAATCATATAAATCTATACATATGATGAATTGGCCACTGATCGATTTCTGTATATGGAAAATATTAAAAAAACATAATGGGAGACTTTTATAAAAGCAAGAGAACTCAAAACAAATGTTTTTCATTTTTTCTGTTTGTCTGTATGTCTGTATGTTTATAAATCTATGGCTGTATGTTTGTGCACGTTAATCTCAGAAACGGGTTAAATGATTTGGGTGAAGGTTTCGGGAATATATTGTCATGGGCTTCTCTTTACATTTAATGTTTTTTTATTTAAAATTTAAGTTAACAGAAATTAATAATCTCTTATTTTCGTACCATTGCGGTCAAACTAGAATTTTTCAATACAATTAAACTAGAAGTACTACTACACGCAAAAACTACTTGTCGGAATTTGCTAAAACTTTGAACTGGTACGTTTTATTTAAATCGAAGTCTATGCGTACAGGGTCGCAGGCACAGCTAGTCATATATATAATTGTATATTTCTTGACTATTTCGAAACATTCTTTTTTCGTTAAGTATTGAACAAAGCGAAACATTTAATATTAAAATATTGTTAAGATAATGGATATTTTACCATTTCTAAATAATAAAAAAAATTTAAATTGCAATAAAATAAGGGTACCATTATTATTTTATTAGAGGCAAGGATTTTTTGTATGCTTCAAAGAACTCGCACCAAGGGACTGTGAAATACTACCAGGCGCTAAACCTACCTTATTTACGATTAAAGGGACAACTATTTACACAAAGACAAAACGAAATGATAGCTGTATTTTTACAACTAAGAACTCTTTTGTATTAGTATGATGTTTTTTTTTTAAATTAGGATTTTGTGATAGGAAATACTATTTAAACCGATAATATTAAAAGAAAAGAAACCTGATCTCCCTAGAATAATTTTTCATCAGGAATCAGTAAAAAGTAGACATGTATTAAAACAACATAAATAAAAAACAAGGATTAAATTAAAGTAAACTCAGAAAAAACATTAAAAAAACACTACAAAATTAATTACGTATAATATTAGTATTACTATTTCGAAACGGTAAGGTAGCAATTTTAAAACATAGTTTTACTTTACCAGTAAAACTATGTTTTAAAAAGAAAATTGTTTACTAAAAACACAGCTGATAATACTTCTATAGCATCTTATTTCTTCTATATCTGCTGATTATCAACAAAGTTATTTATCTGAGTCAAGTGAAGTGGAAAATGATTACCTAAACAATCGTATCATTTAATAAAACCTTTAAGCACGAAAATATAAGTTTAAATTATTTATTTTTCTCAGTAACACTAATACCACAGTATGAACTTCGACGCCGATAATTTGAATGGCGTGTCAAATGACGTCACATTTCCTGTCGACCAATGGTGGCGCGTTTTGGAAGTTTGAATTTCGCTCCCTTAATTTACACTTTTCACAAATTATTTTATGGCCTTAATTGATTAGTGAATAAAAAAAATGTTTTTATTGTAATAAAATGAAAATAAGTATCCGAAAAAAAAGTATTTGAGACCATTTTAAATTTTATGCATATTCCCTATTCCTTTAATAATTAATCGAAAGGAACTTCGTTCCATCCGTTGTTATTTATATTTTCCATCCCTTGTTATTTATATTATTAATATAAATAAAGAGAATGACAACATTGATATTTCCAGGTGAATTATTAATACTAAATTTAAATTTTTATCATTACACTAGTGAGTAAAATGATTTGAGATTATATAATGCGTACATTATTATTATTTTTTTTATTCTTTATTTACAGGCGACAGTTACTGTCTAATCATATATTTCAAAAAATTGGGATGCGGTGTATGAAAATATAAAAGCTGTCCGAAAACTTTTTATAACATGACAATATCAACAGAGCTTTTGGACAGTAATTATCGTAGTAATGTGCTTTATAAAGGAATTCGTTTTAAGGAAATAAGAATGTAAGAGAATCCTAGATGTATCTTTTTTTATAATATAATTTCTTTAATAAAAGAAATATAAATCAATTGTAAATTTAATAGAATGATCACTTGCTTTCTTCTATAATAATTTAAATAAATCACGTTCACCTTAATAATTATTTCTAACATAAAAGGTGGATACAAAGGGTACGTAGTTCTAAAGGTGATGCCAGTCACGTGCTTTATTAAAAAAACTGACAAATCATTTAAATAAATTTGGTAGTATTATTATGATATTATAAAATCGTTTACAAAAATTACATAATATATTATAAAACTTTTATCAAACATATTGGTAATGAATATAGAAAAATATGCACATTGAATCGATGTTTGCGCTATATTTAAAATATATATTAGAGAAGCACCAAATATGCATTTGGTATTCAGTATTTGGCGTATGACAAATATATTCGGTATCGAGTATTTCTACTTACTCAGCTACTAGACACACGGTATAGAACTAAATGACGAAACTTTTTAAGTAAGATTCAATGGTCAATGGTCAATGTTATATGACTTGTTTGTTTATCTGCAGAAAGTAAAAAGATTGCTCAAAATATTCCATAATGTGCCCATTTTTTGTGCCAATGTTTCATCACCTCTACACCGCCATTTATTTATTTTTTTGGATTTTTGCCACATTTTGGCAAAGACTGGCAGTTCTTACATTTGAAAGTTTTCATGCAAACGGTTCATAGAAAAGTATATAAGACATATGAATATTATTATTATAGTTTACGCAAATAGAGTCACAGGCAACAGCTAGTTATTTATACACTTGACACTTTTTCAATTATATCAATTTATAACAATAGCCTCCTACCAATTGTTTTGCATTACCCTCGACTCCTAACAATATATATATATACAGAATTTTATTTTATCGAGTACCAAAATTTAACAATAAAAAAATGAACAAAATACGGCAAAATAAACTCTCAAATTATCCGCCAACTGGGAACTGTATATAGTTCCCAAGGCATGTTACACGTCCAATGAAGGTTTAAAAGTAAACAGTTTTGTCTGTCAAAACCAGGAATGTTCTGTAACATTCCTCTAATTATTGTACAAAATTCTATTAAAATGTTTAAATAAAAGAGTCAATAAATTATTTAAAACATATATGACTTAAAAAGTCTTAAAATGTATTTTCTTTCTGTAATATTTTTTTTGTTATTTTTTTTTAACTAATCTTCTGTCGATCACGATATTCTTATTGCTCTCCTTTCACAACTTAATATTTATTCCAAAGAATTGAATTGGCTATCCATTTATTTTCGTAGTAGACAGCAAGTCATACGCATGGATAATACTATGTCAGGGTGGCGTGCTTCGGCTGCTGGTGTCCCACAAGGTGGTATTCTTTCTCCCCTTCTGTTCTCCTTATTTATTAATTCTATTACCAATGATCTCAAATCCTCTTATCATCTGTACGATAAAAGCACAGATCCAGTCTTGTGTGGAGTACTGTGGTCACATATTTGCTAGTACGGCAAAGTCTCATCTTGCGGTTCTGAACTCAATTGAGAGGCGGGCAAAGGGGCTTGTAGGCGATTCTGAGTTGGTTGAAGCCAACCTCCACAGTCTTGAGCATAGGCGTAGAATTGCTAGACCCTCAGTATTCTATATAATACATTTTGCTTTGTGTGTTTAACCTCCGTAAATATGACCATATATCCTACTATCGTTCGCAGCTGAAATGGCTATCTATCCGTCAGCAAAGAACTTCAAGACTTCTATGTCAATTATTCTCTATTCTCAATGATCCACTTTCTCCACAGTATTTACAGCGTAGTCTTAAACTATTAGGACACTCTCATCTTCGCTACTCATCTAATCTTAAGCTTTTTGTTCCTTCCCATCACTCAGATTTTCGCGCAAGTTCTTTCACAGTTTACGCAATTAATCTCTGGAACGGCTTACCAAAACATGTTAGATAATCTCCAAGCAAAATAGCTTTTAAGAAACTCGTCTATAAATATCTTTCGGCGATTATAAGGGACTAGCATTGTATGTTCGGTTTATGTTCACTTATATAAGTTTTATATATTTGTAGTCATATTGATATGTGTTTTTTATATCTTATGTATCTTGGCTGTGTATATATATAGATACTATATACCTGTACTAATATATACCTGTACTAATAGACTCCTTTTTGAGAATGTTATCTCAAAATTCAACTATTAATCTGCCAAATACAGACTAAATGCGAAAAGTGCATGGGCGATGTGTCCGTGCATAGAAGTACAAAAAAATAAAAAAAAACTACAATGACGCCTGTATTTATATAATAATTAATAAAAGTAATAATATCTGATTTCTGTTTATTATCAGGTTTATATCTTCTGGTCTCCAACATATTATAAGTTGGACAAAAAGCATGAGATAAATAAGGTAATAGAGTGTTGTAGTTGTAAATACAAAGCGTTTCCAATACTCTATTTTAATCTTCTCATCCTGCGCAATAGATATGCTCTAAATAAACAATAAAATACTTCGAGCACACTATTTGTAAACGCTACGTGGTCATTGCGGCCAGGTAGGTATAATCTACCCACACGCTCTTTATAGACGTGTTAACTTCATCGTAACCCCAGCAACACTAAAAACTTAATACGCTTAGAGAGGTCCACAATCGCAGTTACTGTGAGCATAAACTCGGGCATTTTATTTTAAAAGTATTACGGTTTTAAAATACGACATTTTTAATATTCTTAATCATTAATTTAAATCTAAATATCCATTATAAAAAATTAAATTGATTGTATATCTTAATATCATATCATTACTAAATGTAGACTATACTATTTGAATTCCTATGAAGTATAACTTGATATAAATATAAAATTAAATATAAAAATATCTATTGCTTATTTCAAATCATAACAGAAAATAGTTCAAAGTAAAATTTCAAATAATTTTATCCAATAAGTACAAGATATATAATAATATTAAGTAAATAAGATATAAAATGTTAAGTAATATATAATGTAAAGTAATAGTACTTTGGTAACAACACGTATGTCTGTAAATATAACTTTACTATAATTTATATGTGGTTTTTAATTATCTTGGTATTTAATTAAACTCGAAACTGAAAATACGAACAAACAAAACCAAGCATTTCTTTCGAGTCATGATGTGTAATATTTTAACGAAACTGGGAGAATAAAATAGCCAAAATGCTTATTCAGCGAAAAGGATATATATGTAAGTTTCATTTTGCACTTGGTTATCAAAGCGGACTAAGGATTCTAATTCATATTAAATACTAACAAATCGCCACAGCTTCGCACATAAGAAGGAATGAACGCCTGTTGGAATCATAATTATAGAGTAATGTACATTTAATACTTACAGATATATCTAGTATTTACAAAATAGAAAATATGTCCCTAATTGTAATATCATATAACAAAATATCTTATATAAACAAATGGTTTTTAAAGGTTATTATTTTCATACAAAGGTGTTATTTTTATAGAGTTAACATTGTACCCATCGTATCCACTTGAATCTATTTTTTTTAAACAAATGTATAATAATTTGTGTATTCTAAATTTGGTTTGAAAACTTTTTTATATTTTTTATCAGGATATTCTTGAGAGTAGTGCCTGACAATAATATTTATTATTGGCAACAGAAGCCGCAGACAAGAGCTAGTATTATTATGATTTTCTGATAATGACGTCGACAAACTTGTAAATCAGATGGGGTCTGAAGGAACCACTTTGACCTGTCATTTTCTTTGACCGCTATCATAATTTGAAATATCTCACAAGTGGAGGATTTCAACAATAAAAATAAGTTATATAATAATAATTACTAGTTGTGGCCCTTAGGTCGATATTTTATAAAAAAAAATTTAGTCTGTTATATGCCATTAACTCTATAATAAATTTAATTTGTTCATTTTTTCTCTCATTCTGTACCCAGGATGCATTATGAAATTTGAAAAAAATATTTTATTTACAAAAAGACCGTTAAACAAGAAGTGACAATGAATTTTTGTTTTTTTATTTTAATTACATTTAAAAGCAAAATTTAATTATTTTACAGAGGACGTAATTGACTAACAGCTAGCGTGCCGGTGTGCGAATAAATATAACTACTAAAGTAAAAGATAGAATATATGTATAATGGTAAATTTACAATTGATGATATTGAATAATACATAGTGTTAGATTTAAGCTTTTTTTTAAATATCCGAATAATAATGTTGAGTTAAAATGATTATTCATTTGGATGGAGACTGTAAAATCTGTATCAAAAATCAGATAAAAATATTTTGAATGGTTTTTAGCTATTGGTTATTTTTTTGCGTTTCATACTGTAATGATATTTATTTTTAGTAAAAAATAAATTGTCACTTTGTTTATTATTAAGCAATAAAAATACAATCTTTTAGTAGGGTATATATTTTTTTTTTGTTATTGTTATTATATTTCATATTTTTGATAGTGATAAATATATTGGTTTGTAACTAAGCAAAACGTTGTCTTATTGTATAAACATGTGTGTGTTGCGATACCGTTACGATTTGTAAACTAAATCCAACCTGGTAAACAAACTCTGTTGGGTACCACAGTTCTACAAACTGTGCTATTTTTTTGTATGTCTATACTGTTAGCCCTGTTGGCTATTACTGCGTCACCGGGGGAGTCCAAACTGTGCTAAGCAAAATATTAATATAAAGCAATATAAATATTGATATTTAACGTCATTTACGTATCCATAAAACTAAACAAATTTTAACAAGCATTTTTATAAAATTCCTTTTTTAGAAACCGAAATCAATAGACCTATTTTTTATTGAAATTCTCCTATACAGCACGTTATCTTATTTTGTTCGTTTTCAAAAGTTTAATCAGTACAACAAAAATACAAAAATTTTAGCATTAGGTATTTTCAATATATAGATACATATATAAATATCTGTATACATATATTTTCACGGAAGTTGCTTAGAGGATAATTGAAAATTCCTTTTAAGAAATATTAAAATACCTTTACTTGTAGCAAAGCCTTAGTATAAAATAAAAGCATTGATGAAATAAATAAATAAATGTTTATTAAGCCTAATTGTAATAAAGGTCGATTAAATATACGTAATATAATGTTAAGGCCACGAAATTCATGAATATGCAATTAGAACTTAGTCCATTATGTTAAAGAGGTACATCTAAGGTACTCACATCTTACCCACAAACACCCTTAGTTTAAAGTTTCTAAAATGTATCAGAAACAGGATGATCAAAATAATTATTTACAAGACAATATAATATATGGCTTGTAAACACGCTAGCTATAAGTTATGTTTGGATGGTCCATGGTCTGGAGTGTATCATTTCAGCTACATTTTAATTAATTTTTTTTTATCACTTTTCTATATCACTAAGCAAGTTTTTTCTTTCACTATATTATTAAATCCCTGGCTTGCTCATTGTTTTGGGAAAATTACATAGTTTTTACAGTTAAGAATGCTTCCTGACTATTTAGGTACGTTAATAGAGAAGCATCAAATCAAGTAACTCAACTTGTACCATTTTTTTTAATTCTAGTTATAATTGGCATATAGTGTTAATAATATATAAGCTTAATAAAAATCTAGTCTGAGCCCTGAATTGCATTACTCATCAATAGTAGTGCACTCCACCTAATACCAGTTGATCACACAATAGTTCCTTCACCCCTGACTCGAGCTTCGTTGGGGTAACAAAAGGTTTTGAAAAGTATAGATTACAAGGGACATGGGCGTTATTATGGAAACTACTTCGTTATGGACCGGATTTAACGTTAAAAACATCATCATTTATAAGCGATTATTTGTAATATTTTTTTCTAATACAGGACAAATTACACACATTGATCTAGGCTCTAAGCAAGCAAACTATTTGCTTGTGTTAAGGGTGTTAGACAACGATACAAATACATAGAAATATACAATTAATAAACGATCAAACCCAAAAATACAGACATCTATGTTCATCACATACATGCCTGTCCCTGTCGGGAATCGAACCCGAGCCTCATTGAGTCGCTATACGTTAGGAGTCTGCGCTAACCACTCGACCAACGATGCGGTAATTTTGTCCATATATTTATGTATTCCTGTACTTAACCTACAATTATACCATTAGTATGCATTTTTATAATATTTTAATACTGATAATAATAAAAATATACTTAGATATCTAGTGTCCATTATTTTTTATTTGAGTATGTCGAAGTGAATATATTAACAAAGACCGTAAAAGTATGCATAGAATGTACGAGCTCTTCTTTTTTCTTTTATAGAGTCATTATTTATTTTCAGGAATGTTCACTGTACGATTAACTTCACTAATATTAAACAACAATTTGCGATCACAATTTCAAGCAATTGAACTGAACAGAATTCTGTTAAATAGAAGCTTTACTTTGTTTTCCGTTTCGAAAGAAAAGACAAATAATAAATATTGAAGATTAATCAGTTCATTATTTAAATGGTACCGATAAATGATCTCTACTGGATCTGTCTTAAAGTATGAAAAGCTTTTAGTAAATATTAAGATAAGAAAAATATTATTAAGCAATCATTTATTGTATTTCATGACGGATATCGCCGCCTTATTGAAAACTGAAATGTCACTTGGCGTTCGAGATTATTGACGTAAAAATAGTGTTAATAGCTACGAAGAAAAAATCATGGTGTAAATTTTAAGAAACGAGGCCGCATATACCTTTTTGAGATGGTATAGTTTCAGTTATTCTTAATTTGACTTTGTTAGTAATTTCAGTTTAAGATTTCAATTTACCATATCGTATGACTGGTAGAGAATTCTTTAGCATTAAATCCGCCATTTGTACGTTTTTTTTTGTGCTTTAATAATTTTTAATTTTGTTCTGAGTCGTCCAGGTCATATTTTGTATTTGATATTAGTGTTCATAAAACTTCCACGCTGCCCGGGAATTACTTCCCAGTGGACTAATATACTGTAATATTGTAACTTGGTTCTGATCTCGCCGCAGCTTCTATTCTCTGTCCTCTTATCTGTCGTAAAAAGGTATGATTATTTTGTTTAAAAGTGGTTTTAGATTTTAATAAAATCACAAATTTCACAAACTTCACGTTAGTTAATAAAACATTAAACTTTGTTGTATTCTCCGACTTTCCCTTATTAATTAAGATTTATTGTCAAATATGTCCCATGTGTATGTATAAACAGTGTCTATCAAAATCAGCGTCTTGGCCATTGAAAATGAGTCACAGAGATTTGTTAATTTTTTTATATTATCCGTATGAAGACCATAATATTTTAGTGTATCTCATTTGACTCATTAATTATTGTAAGGCAAAGAACGGCAAACCTAATTTTATTTTTTATTACCTCCATTAAGTGATACAATACTAGTTATTTGTAACACGCCGGTAATACCTTTGTTTCTCACTTTTCTTTTCTTGTACTACGCTGATTAATATAAAGTGAACTACTTAGTGAATGAATGGTCTAGTAATTTATATAGTTTAAGGATATTTGAAACGTTTCACCACAATTAACTGTCATTGTTTATTATTTTTTAATGTTCTATATTTCTCAAAACACCCCAAATTTCTTAGAAAGCGGATCATTTTTAATATTTCTGTCATTTTTAAAAACGAGTATCGATCTATTTTAGTTCTCTCTTTGCAGTTTTCAAATTGATTAAAATGATGAATTTAATATTATTTTTATATATGTCTGATTCTATATATTTTTGAAAATGTTTAAGTGTTTAATTATACAGATATATTAATTAATAAACAACATAAATATTGCAGATATTGTTGCTAAGTTAAAACCAAATATTGAAATAAAACTATTTTTACGGATTTAACTCGCATATATTGAATTAAATTTCAAATTTACATTTTAAATCTAACCCGACGTTAGAAAACACTATGCACAATCAAATATTTTATATGATGTATGTCAAATACACGGTTTTTTATTTTATATTGCCATAGTAAATTACACTTAAGAAACGCCTAAATCTAAGTGTACGAAATATTTGCCTGGCTGTGTTCACATAAATTAATCGGAATTTAGCCCGACTACTTTCGAACCTATTTGGGGTCGGGCATAATTGCGATTTATTTATGTTAAATATAATTGGATAAATGAAAATTTAACATTTAAGTGGCAGTACCATCAGCTATAGTGAGAACCCACACATCCTTCTACGTAACCAACTTTACGTATTATAATGAACAATCTATAAAATATTTTAATTTATAATATTTATTTGTGTGTTATTTTTATTGATACTTTAAAGTACAATTGTAATTTCCAACGGAATTACAAGCAAAAAATACTAGCGATGTCAAATAATTAGCGACGAATTCAGACAGTTGTCGTAGTTTGCATTATGATTTTGATTTAATAAGAAACATTACGCCTCGTAGATAAATAAAATTGTAGGAATATTTTTCTATAGGTAAATGAAATGATGTAAATGTTATCAATATCTTATTTCTCATTTATATAAATTTCAGATTTGTAATATCGAGGATAGAGAATAAAAGAGATAGTGAATATAATGGCAACTGCAGACTAATATAGATATCTCTTTCTGTATAGTATTATACCCTATATAGTATCTTACATTCCGTATTATCTATGGCAGTCGTAATTGATAATTACTATTCACGTAGCGTAACTACATTTGTAATAACAAGGCAACGATTCTGAACTGAATATTCACGTAACATAATATATTTCCTAATGTCATTGTTAGTATCTAAAATCTAGTTAAATAATAGAGGAGAGAAGACATATCATTCATTACATTCATTCATGCGGACACTCAAATTACCACATAATTTTTGATGTTGAAAAGTGTTTAGAGGAACGTCTTCGAACGTCAACGAAATTTTTTTTTTGTATTAAAATATTTATAAATGACTTATAATAGGTTGATTCACAAGTATCATTGATTAAAAAATACATTTTTGCAATGCCACGTTATTGAAAATAATTTTTTTTTACGACTCTGTATATAAAAGTTATTTCCAATAGTAATAAGTGGATCCTTCTCAGATGTTAATTTTGTCTTTGTACGATTCCAATCTTATATGTAATATGTAAATTAATATCTGAAATCAAATTTAACGTTTAATTTTGGAAATATTTTAATTTGATTTTTTAGTTACTTATTTAATATTATTGTTGAAAAATATATTAAATATACGTTACATAGACCAAAATTAAAATTTTAATCTCTGTTAGCAGATAAAATATACCATTTATATTTTTTGTTAGATTAATCTTTTTAATCTTAATTCAATTAAAATACGCTGTTCTCACAAAATGTAATGTTTAAGGGCAAAACAATATACGTTACAAAGCAAACTGAATCCTTAGCAGGAGATACAGTATATTATCAATTTCTTAATTTTGTTAGCTATAAAGTAACGTAAACATTTTCAAACAAAATAAAACATTTTTGTTCTGATTTTTGTTTACAGTTGTTATTTACCCAAAAAAACAATACATAAATTTTAAATACAAAATTTCACCCACAAACTTTCGGAAAAGGAAAATATAAACGATGGGTCGGTAGAACGGTTGTTTTTCAAAATGATTTGTTCGAAAAAGTGTTAATACAATTTTTGACCCTTTGTTTTGTTTTATTAATTGAGGTCAATTATATAACATTTCGACAATATGTTTAAAATTCTTGAATACATCTAAACACAAAGCTTTTCTCTATCTGCCGCGTCTGCCAATCGTTTTTAATGTCTTGTTCCTTCGATATTATACATACTCGTTTGTAAAACAAGCACCTGTTAATTTTCTATTTTATACTTTATTCTAACAACTCTTAAAAGTAAATGATGTAAAACTAAAAACCGTGAAGAATACAGCCGTTTCTGAAATAATGTTTCAAGATTTTATTTATATTACTAATTGAAAATCCTACTATTTTATCGTAACACAAATAAATTGATTCTATAAACTAATTAATTTAACAATCAAGCCGAGATCAATAATAAAATGAATGTTTGCACTTTGAATTTAGTTTATAAAAACCAATCTAGCTTCGAGCGTCTCGTACAATAATTTATATGTAACTTAACTAATAGTCAGGACAAACGATAAATGGAATGAATATTGGATGCTGTAATGAAAATATTTCGCATATTATATTATTTCATATAGGTACTTAGATCTGAAATACGGAAGGGGCATTGAGACTTATTATTATATATGAGATTTATTTCTATTTTTAATCCCCGATCGAACAAGAGGGGTGTTATAAGTTTTACATGTGTATCTGTGTATTTGTAAATCTATCATTCAGTGTATATGTGTGTCTATCCGTTGCATTATAGCAGCTAAATGAGTGGACGGATATGATTGTGGTTTATTTAAATCGAAAGCCTAATCTTTCGAGATGGATAAGTGTGATCGAGATCGTCTCCAAGATATTGAGCTTTTATTAGTGCTAGTGAAAGGTAATTTTGGAATATTGATAGTAAAAACCGAAACAAGTAAAAAATAGTACATTTGTAGATTTATTTACTATTTTATAGAAATCAATCACAGAACTTTAAAAAAATCACAAAAAAAATATTAAAAATTTAAAAACCCCGATACTAAAAGACCTCTAAAGAGGATAAAAATAAAGATCTATAAAAGGATTAAAATAATATTATTATGTACTTATTGTGTATGTGTTCGTTCGGACAAATGGAATATCCACAACGTAAGAATGGATACCTGCCATGCTTAATGTCCGGTGATGGAAGGGGGATGGGGGAATTAACTCTCGTAATTCCTGCGCACCCTCCCCAAAATGTATCCTATAGAATACTGAAAGGCTAGCAATTCTACCCCTGTGTTCAAGGCTGTTGAGGTTCGCTTCAGCTAACTCGGGGTCGGCTATAAGCCTCTTTGCTCGCCTCTCAATTGAGTCCAGAACCACAAGTTGGGACTTGGCGGCACCAACAAATATGTAACCCCAGTACTCCACACATCACCAAATCTGTGCTTTGTATAAAACAAGCTGAATAAACCAGTCAATTGATTTGTTTATTTTAGTCATCTCTGGAATATATGTATCTTAATCCTGAATTTCATAAAGTAGTTTAAAGGAGAATACGAGATCTCTAACTATCTTTAAACTAAATACTGTATATTTTGACTAAAATGATATTAGAAACACTTTCACCCTTTCAAAAGTGGAAAGACCTCACATTCCCAGGAATAAAAGGTTTTCACTTGTATTAACATTCTTCTCCTCAGTATAATAAATCATAAAACGTTTTTTATAGTATTTTTATCTTTTGCTGTCATATAGAGTCGTAAAGGTAATAAAATATAATGACCGTCTAAAATTGTTTATTATAATAATGAATTTATTTCACAGTTTTAATGCACGAAATAATATTTATACATTGAAGTATTATTTTAGATAGATAGATAGATAGATAAGCACTTTATTGCACACAATATAAAAATAAAAGAAAATTACAATAATCAGCGGAGTTCTAACATTTAAAAATAGTATGCAAAGGCGGTCTTATTGCTAAGAGTAATCTTTGACAGACAACCTTCAGGTGAAAGAACTTAAGTAGAGGAGAATACAGGATTGTGCGATCGAGGAGAAATAAATAGAGAAATAATACTTAAACTTAAAGCCTGGAATAAACTGTTTACTTATTATACTTTAATCCGTAACATTTAAAAGTAGATAAAATGCAAAGGTCCCTATATAGTAGAAGGTTACATTTTTTTTAAAGAAATATTTCTATATTTCTATAATATACTAAAACTATAATGTTTAAAAAGAATCAATACATGGTGGTGTAGTCAAAACTACCAACAAATTAATATATGAATGTCACGGCTTTTGAATGTTATTCAGTATTATTATAACTATTATCTTGAGGACCTCTACTTCCCAAAAACATACTAAAGGAAATAATTCCAATTTCAAAATTATTAAAAGAAACTGAAATAAAACTAAAATTCATTTCGTCGTTCTACATTGCGTTTATTTTTGTGGTTCTCGTAAGGAGACTTTAATTTTAGTAATGTTTAAATAATAGTTATTAAAAATATAATTATATCACACTGTTTGTAATTAAATCATGTTTCAGATATACCTATCAAATGGAATGGATTGTGCACAATTACATGGTATGCTTTGACAATTTGGTGATGCCATTTCCTGGTATGGAGTAGTTTAAATACAGGTAAATGAACTAACGTATGACTGAATTTCAAAGCGTTAGTTTCTCGAAATTTGGCTTTATAGGGTACCAACATTCAGTCTATCGAATATTGAAGATATTCTTGCGTATTACTAATTATTTACAAATGGACTACTAATTAACGATAGCTATGTGACATATCTAGAAATAAGAAGAGATTTTGATAATACACAAAAAAACTAAAATATCATAAAAATAAAGAAATTGTGTAACTGAGCAATTGATTTTACAAATGTGATTTAAATAAAAAAGTACATTAAGATAAAGCAGCTGCAGTTTTTAATAAAAAATAAGTTTATAACAATTTTGTAGATGTTGCAATAGATAACATTTTCATTAAAAATAAACATAATTATACTGTTCACCCTCCCCTCTCCTCCCCTCTCCATCCCCTTTTCTCTCCTTCAATCTCCGCCCCTCTCCCCCTCTGTCCCTGATCTGATATTTCACTGTTTGCAAATTGAAAAACTACATATTATGCTTGGTCAGCCTTCAAACACTTTATCCTCGGTTGGCCTCCAAAAATAAATTATCCCTGAATTTAAGTATTTCTCAATAATTTATCTTGTATTTAAGGTTTTAAACTAAATCAATTCATTTAAAAATTACAGCATACTGGAAATTTGTGTATGGCAGGTTATTGGTATTATTTAATGTGTATTTCTAACTAGTCTTATTTGACATCAAACATGACTCCTTGGAATCCCAGTAGACGGAACTATTAATGGAGTTTCATCTTGCCAGACGTTCTGTTTGTTTAGTATAAATTCTAAAACGATGTTAACACATTCATCTATCTAGATTTGGATAAATTATTCGGAAAATAATAATTTCATAAGCTGGTTTAGGTATGTATAATTCGACACATACTATTTCATTATTAAGTTTCATTAATTGTCATGTTTTAGAAAAGTAAAATGGTGTATGAAGATAATGTTAACTTAGTTATATTAGCATGTAATATTAAATTTTGCTTATGATAACCTAAGGAAAAAACATTAACATCTAGTTCATTTATATAGATCCATATGAAGGTTTATTTGTATAAACAAAATGTCATGTTTGAAAATATCTATAAACATGTATAGCCATGTTAAGCTTATTTAAATTTATATAAATATAGAATAAAAAATAAACCTACACGGGCAGGGATTCGAACCTTCGACCTCTTTTCGAAAAAAGCCTAATAGAGGTCTAATAGAGGTAAAGATAACATTTTTACGTGACGATAATTATATCATTAATATAGTATAACTAAAATACTTACTGAGTTTAACGCGCATATAATTATGTCAATAAAAATAACAGAAATAGTCATGTATGATAAATATCAAATAGAAAAGTTATTAGTAATATAATCATATGATAGTTAGTGTAGTTTTTGTATATAAATTTTCATTATTTATAATATTAATAAACTTTCTAACTTGCAAAAAAAACAGCTTTAATGAACATTAATTACCACAATTACAAGTATTATACGATTAATATCATGTAATACATATTCAATATTCATATTCATATGTTTTGTTATGAAAATCTTTCAATATTGATTCAGATCTACACTGCATTTAGCTATTATTATAATTAAAACAATCACTATTACATTAGTTTTTATTTTTTTTTTGTTATTTTCAAACTTTTACAAACAAAATTAAAGTTATTACGATAAAGAACACAATTTTTACTTGTACAAAGTTCCACTATATTTAAAAATGCGATACAATTTTATTTTCGACCGGTTTCGTACATCACCATGTAGTCGTAAAAATTGTGTTCTTAATCGTAATTAAAAATGCAGTTCCATTAAGAATTAACAACATATTCTATAAATTACTTAAAATTAAATTGCACTTTTTTAGTATAAAATCAAAAAGGCCATGCTCTGCTGTAAAAAAATAAAATCAGTTACATATTTTATATTTAATCCGCGTTAAATAAAACTTGATGAAAAATAAAGATCGAAGTTAAACAGATAAAGTGCGTAAAAGGCTTCCTTGCCTTATTATTTATTCAATTTCCAGGAAATGTACCAAATTTTATAAAAGTGATATATTTTTTTACGTATTCACCTTTTTAAATTGTATCCAAATCTCATAAGGTGTTCTATACATTACCAAAAATCGAAAAGAGAAAATGTTTAGCTTATTTCATTCAATTTTAAAACAAGATTTTCTTAGTTATAAGGAAATATTGTCTTTTTACACGTGTTAATGTGGAAGTAGGAGGAATAGCTGAGGCGACTTGATATGCTGATCACTAACTCAGTGTAATTTTTTGGAAAGAAACGTAATACCAAACAACCTCGCATAATCTACCATTTTTAAAATTCCCAACCTTATTAAAAAGCAGATATATTTTATTGTGCATATTTATATATTTTAATGTGTATTTTTAACTGGGTAGTGCTACAATTTTAATTTCTCTAAATGTTGTTTGCATTGCTTTATAAAGAATTTAACCAAACTTTGTAAAGAACCAAACTTTTCTTGTCGTCAAATAGTCTTCTGATTGTAATTTTATATGAACCTTAGTTAAATATAACCCTTCTGAACTTTTCTAGAAGAAAATCTCCGAAGGTATAAACGTGTTGCAAAAAAGCTTTTCTTATGTGGGTTTGGTAAAGGCAATATTTGTTGATTTAAACAAAAGCAGTTACGGACAGTTTTCTTGATATTTTGTCTTTAGAAAGTTTTTTTAGGATGCATAAAATAATGTCATCATAAGTAACCCGATACACTGCACCTTTTGAGATCAATGTTATTAATTAATTCTCTATAAATATTAATGTGCATACTGAATGTAGAATTTATTATTATATAGAAGTTAATTAAGTTACATGTATGTGTGTACGTGTAAATGTATATGTATGCATGTGTATGTGTTGATTTGTTAAAAAAAAAAAATTTAATTTAAAAATTAAAAATGTATGAATGAATGAAAATAAAGAAGTTAAGTTAAAACAAAAATAAACAAAATACCTAAATGAGTGTGTGAGCTTGCCGAGGTGGTATTGGCTATGGTTCTCAAAATAAATTAAATAAGACAAATAAAAAAAACAAACAAACAAAGTAACAAATATAATCGGGCGCCAGAGAACCAGTGCTTAAGAATCACTCAGAATAGTCTGCCGGATAGACCATTGAACTATTAATCTCAAGGCGGGCATTGGTGTGCATTTTTGGTGTGTTGACAGAGAAGCCAAAGAAAACTTACAATTTAACAATATATTTCAAAACAATACAACAAAACAAATTCTGTAACAAGTTTACAATTACAATTCTCTAGACTTTAAATTAAAAAAAAAAATAGTACTTACAGTTAGGTTTTGATAAATTAATAACCTAAGTAATAATTAAAAGAACTCTGGTTTGCTAAAACATTCCTTCCACAGCCAGCAATGTAGGTTCAGCCGCAGCACATCCTCAGTAATTCATCATTTTACTTGGTGTTCTTTAATGGCAAGCGGGATGTAAAAGTAGGTCAGCGTTAAGCTCTAATGCTTCAGGCAATAATACTATGATGCAAAAATTGTAGCCATGTGCAGAAATGTACAAAGCCGGAACCAGGTGAAATGAGAACCCCAAACCAAAATGGTTCTATTAGAATGGACAAAATGTAAAATGACAAGTTCCAAATATAAAGGAGATAAGCTAACGAATAAATAGAAGATTCGTAAGAGAACGAAGATATCGAAGATATCAAATAAATAGAAGATATCAAAAAAATTGAAGATCTAGAAATTGAAGAACTTGAAGAAAATTGAATTAATTGAATAAATTGAAGAGCTGTAACAAAATAAAAGCAATTGATAATTTATACACAAATAAAATTTGGAAAAGAAAATGTGTATGATATGACACTTACCGCGTAGGCACGCGCTCTTCGAATTAAATAAACTAATGTGCACTTACAATAAAGAATGCACAAGCAAATAAGCGAGCAAATACTGTAAATAAAGAAAACAAATTGATAATAAGGGTGTTTGAAAATTGGGAAAAATATACGCGAGCAAATGGCGTCTGCGCATATGTAGGAGAAAACATCAAAACTTACCAAAATTGCAGCAACAAAGAAATTAACATTTATCACGCTTATATGCGTTTATATTTAAATGTTAATCATGATATTTTAAAAGATTGACCAATATCATGGAGAAAAACTAGAGATTCAAAAATAACGTGTTCACTGAACAAATTCCAAGAGAAAGGTGAAAACGTCAAAGTCAATAGACTACAAAATAAAAACAACCGGAAGACAACAACTCGAACTGCCAAGTAAAAATAAATTTAAGAAAAACTATTAACTATTACAATTTGATTTTGTTTTCCAAATTATTTATAAATAATAAAAATATTACAAAAAAAATTTGGTTTTCATTTTTTAAATTATAAATTAAATTATGTCCAACTAACCACCATTTAAGCAATACTAAAAATATGTTTTAAAACCTTTGAATTCTTTGTGTTATCTGTGCAATAGAATGTGTAATGAATGTGAAGCTAACTGTCAAATTTTCAAGTGACAAATGACAACTAATATGTAAACAAACCTTTTGTTTTGTTGTATTTAAAGTAAAATATCCCCAAAAAATTTAATATATTTAGTTAAGTAACGGATTCCAAAATACCACGTTACAGTGTATATCTATATGTATATTATACAATACTATACTTTATTGTAATAATACTTTTTGACAAGATTTCGTTCTGCCTACAAACTACTCAGTAGTTTGGTGGAGGTTTTATATTGTAACATGTTTGTTTTCTTTTAATGAATTAAATAAAATAAAAAAAATCTCCCAAGAATAACTCCGGATATAAGTTACGGATCAATTTATTCTAAGGGAGCATTAGCGTGTAAAATTCCAATCATAACAAACTTTTTTGCTGTTTAAACTTTTAAAGCATAATTTAATAATTTTTAGCCTGAGTTGTTGAGAAAATTGAGTTTTTTTTAAATTAATAGATATAAATTCACAACAAATTCATAATTCTAAACTCATTTTATTATATTATAATATACATATCTATTTTTTACCATTTATTACTAATACTTAAACTTGTTTCGATTATCGTTAAAGATATGTTACGAGTACTTTCATTTAAATATGGCTATTGAGAGCAAATTTCTAAAATAAACTCCCTTTAACTAATGATATAGTATAGTAAAGTAAACGCTCACACTTACTTAAAATTTTGACAAATCCATAAATACTAGTTTTATTGTAATTGTGGCCGAAATAATATTTAACGGCCTACCGTAAAAAAAATCTGAGGCTTAAAACATTTTCATGATGCCGTGATATCGTGATGGCAAACTAACTTTGCCTTACAAATTTGGTGCGGATCGAAAATATCTTAAGCTGTGTGTTCATATAAAGAAAGGCTTCAACAGCGATCGATACAGTAGTTTTAGTATGATGCGCTCACGTACAACAGATAAACGGACATAATTCAAAAGGTTTAATAAATAACACTTTCCATTGCTTCAGTTTGGCTTATTTTTTTGGAGATATATTTTTTCTAAATGATTTAACGTATAGATTTTAATATTACGTAAATATATACGAGTAGATGTAATGCTTTACCCGATGCTTTGTAATGGTTTGAATTCAATTAATACGCACACACATGCATTCAATTAATACGCACACACAGAATTATTGACAATCAGATTATAGTATATTCTAGGCTTATACGGCTTTCTAGTAAACTAAAATTGTAATTGTTTGCATACTGCGTTTACTATTCGATTTGCAAACTAAATGTTAATGAATCTACATATTTAATTAGATTGTTGGCCAATAAAATGGAAATAATGAGAAGTGTACCGTTTAAATAAATATTTTAATAACGTATATCTATCAAACATTTAAATGCACTTGAAATATAACAAGCTTTATATATAAAAAGCTTTAATAAATAACACTTTCTTATTGTTTGGGGATATATTTTTTCTAAATGATTTTACGTATAGGTTTTAATATTATTTTTAAATGCTAAAATTGCTGTATATATATTCGAGTAGTTGTAATGCTCTACCAGAGTTGAAGACATTAATGATTTGAATTTATTTAACACGCACACACACGCATTCAATTAATACGCACACACAGAATAATTGATATCAGATTATAGTGTATTTTAGGCTTATAAGGCTTTCTAGTAAACTAAATTTTATGCGTGCTGCGTTTACTATTCGATTTTGCAAAGTAAATGTTAATGAATCTACATATTTAATTAGATTGTTGGCAAAAAATATATAAATAATGAGAAATGTACCATTTAATTAAATATTTTAATTACGTATCAAACATTTAAATACACTTGAAATATGACGCTTATATATATAATTTTAAACGTTAATTTGCTAAACGTTAATTTTATATGGTTGTGACTTAACTTTAAATGGAAGTCTAAGTAACTCCAAGTTAGTAAACCTAGCAACAATTCAACAAATCTTCAATTCTACGTCCCAAACAGAATATTAACGAAGTATTTGCACAAAATCGCAAATATAAGGCTTTAATTTGACTTCTATTGAACTAGATTGTTTCATTCAAATTGTAAATTTACTTTAAGCCACACTCAAGATTTGTTACCATTTTAAAGCTAAATTATAATTACGGTTTTTTTATATAATATGATTCTTTTGAATTAATCATAGTATATAAAAAATACTATATTATTTTTAACAATAATAATATTGTTTTGAGAAATAACCAATAATTCTAATATAATTTAGAAATAATTATAGCATATAAGAGATCACAATTTTATATTTAAATTCTCGTGATTCATTATTACTACTATAAATATCTTTACCTTGCTTTTCTTCCGTGAATATATCGTGAACAGTTCCCATTGCTAGCTCAATATGCTACCATTTTCTGAATCAGAACTGCGAATGGATTTGAAACTAGTCGGGCAAAATTACGATATACGGGAAATTAGTTTGCGATAAACATTTAACATTTTTATTGAATTGTACGAAACAAAATATTTTTACAGTTCAATAATTTCAATACTTTCTCTTTATCACGGAAATTGTTTGTGTGGATTGTAATTTCATACCTTAATATAATGTATCTAAATACAAACCTGTTTTTTATGTTTTTTCTCTTGTAATTTATTTTCATATATTATTTGTTCTAATCAAATATTAAAATAAAAAGTGTTTTCTTTATTTTTGAACTTCATTTTTGTCAAGTCCAATTAATATAGTTTTGTATGCATTAAATGTTTATTTATCTATTAAGCTTTTGATACGTCTGTCTACCTATTTATAAGCGAACAGGCAAAGTACATCGCGAAGCTACATATTCTATTAAATAAAAGTATGACGAGAACAAAACCTGCCTACACGAAAGTAGTATTTCAGTTTACTAAGTGGCGCTATTATGTAAGGTAGAAAATTACGCTTTCACTGACGTACCTACGATGTTTACGGAAATATAGCTAAAGATTTTGTGATTTTTTCGTCTATTTCAATGTGTTGTAATTTCAGACCTATAAAACATATAAAACATACTGTAATAAGAACCTGCTTCATTAAAGTACGGAATAATTAAACCAACTCAAAAATGTATTCAAATTATATTCGCTTAGCTAACCTTTATCTTAGAACAGTGACTGTTGTTTACGAAACCATGTACATATATTTAGAAGATACAACTTTTTTATTATTGGTAGATATTTACACATTTAAAGTAGTGCAAAAGCTTGAATAAAATAATAATATAATTTAATTACATCGTAGTAGTACCACACCACAGTATCCACTTAAGTCCCTAGAAAGTTTAAATATTTATTATTGTTCCATTCGTCAAAAGTTCCTCTCACTGAACATTCCAATGTTTTATCCCAACAAGATCTATGCATCTGTACCTGTTGGCTTACATAGCTTGTTTGACAATTTAATAAAAAATAAAGCAAAACTACGAAAAAAAAATCAAAATATTCCGTTTTACACAGTCAATAGGTAAATTTATAAAACTCTTTTTCAATTCTTTAAATTACATATGTTATTACTTTTAAGATAGTGATAGACTTAATGCTGCCACGATCTGATTGTAACTAAATAATTTTAAAAGTAACAAAAATCATGGTTTTTTAATGAATATTTTTTTTTTGTGAAATTAATCCTGATAAAGATTTTAAAACAATTTTAAGAAGCAATCACGTCAATAAATATGAAAATAGAAAGGCTTTTCTTTGATGATTAATTAGGTTTCTTAGAATTGTTATGATTTGTTAACGTTAATTACACGCTCGATATTGATCTGTTGCTATTGGTTATCACATTATATTTGAGATGAAATCATGAAATTAATATTATTTTAATCTCAAACTCACACTCCAAAAGTTAATGAATAGGTATGTTTGTAAACAAAATGTAGTACCCATTGTCCATATCCTTTGTCGTTGCGAAATAAATGATATGATCATTTAACTAAAAAAAAAATAATAAAAGCTGTAATAAAAGTTTTTATGTAATCAAGTATTTTGATAGTCATGGAATATAACAGAATATCTTAAATTTTACATATTGTATAATAAATGGAATAAACATTGCATTCTTTGTATGACTGATAAAACTTAGGTAAGTTGGCATATCATACATCCATGTAAACTGTGACAGTCTCGATGTTATACATTATGTTACAAATAATATTAAAAGTGGGTTTGGGATTAAAAATAATTTTATTGGTTTATATTACAAAAAAAAACATTAACATTAATTTTGATAAAGTTATACAAAATAATATCATAATAATGTTTAAACTAATGTTAAAATAATGCCAGCTAGACTCAGCGGTGGGTTACTTGAGATAACACCTTTATTATAAATTATATATATAAAAATTCTAAAATAGAAATCCTAGGCGCCACTGACAAATTATAAACGAAGACATATGCATGATCCTCCTGCTTGTCAGTACTGGAGAATCACAGTCAAACACTTTTTCATTATAAAACTTTCAAAAATGGAAGTGTTGATTAATGGTATAAATAATTTTTGTACATCACCATAATATCGGGATTACAATAAAGACGAGCTTCTTAAACTCAGCTAGTCAGGAAGCAGGATACAGGTCAAACAGGACGACGCTCCGAAGATTCACGTCTACCCCCGCGAACCAATTATAAATTTACCCGTATCTTCTAGGGTATACAAAAAAACCTCCTGTAATGATTAAATTACAGGTTAAACTACATAATAACACTAATCTCACATTCATCTATTTAAATAAAAATAATTTATAATACCTTATATAGGAAAAAGGCTTCGCAAGCAATATTATTAGCCTATGTCGACTCCGAGGGTCGAATCAGGACAAATACTGGAATATTACCACGTAATAAGATTAAATAAAGTCTAAAAACCTAAGATAAATCTCCTAATTTAGAATTAGGATTCAAATTACTTAAGAAATATTGTTCCAACAAACTTTGAAACTGCCCGGGAAGTGCCGGCAATAGGAATTATAATGATTCCATATTAAATTATTAGCCCTGCAATTAAACACGCTAATGAATTTAAGAAACAACGCTTCAAATGCGTTAATAAGATCACAAATAACTAAAACACTCACCGAAGGCTAATAAGATATTCAATTCGGAAGTGCTTCCTAAAGAAAAGACTCTAAAGATCACGATGGTGAATTTTATAATCAAAATCTGCATAATAAGCAAACAATGTGGCTATGCACACGCCGCGTTACACGAAATGTGGGTAAAATTGATATTAATCGTAAGAAGACCAATATTTAAATAATTTAAGAACAATGCACTTATCTCAAGAAAGAAAAGAGTGTAATAAATTTATAACAAATTGTTGTACTAATAAATATAACAATAAAACAACGTTGGCTGCAAATAAGCTTCTGAAACAATATGACAGCTACTTTTAAATAAATATCTAGCGATATGCTATCCTTAATAATGATTAATAAATGAAATTTAGAATGGTAATTATTAATAAAATGTTTATATTTTCAATAACATTTCGGGGACTATAAAGTTAGCTTAAGCTGGCAACACTCAATATTTTAAACAAAAAGAAATGTCACAGACTAATTAAGAAATTGTGATTAGCTGTCAACAGATAAATAATTTACCATGTCTACGAATTTGACAGATAATAAGAAATCGATAATATTAAAATTATAAATATTTAACTATCTACAGAAATGAAATTTCTATGTAACAATTATTAATATATTAAGTTAAAAAAATATTGAATTAACCTTCTAATCTACTTCGCAGTCAACTATATAGCTGATTTGTATAAAAATCCATAAATAAATATTTCAAACAATAAGATTATATAATATAGTTTCAGTATCAAATGTTACATTTTTTATACTTAAATGATATCGCGTAATAAGTAAGTATTCATACCCAAAAAAATACACATCCATGGTGTTGCAGGCGCTATACGGTAGAGTTTATTCACCCGTGACCTAAGCTATACCTACAACAATTGTTCTTCGAAACTATAACTTGCATGCAATGGTAGGAAAGTATTACCATAAACACAACTGAATCATAGTGCCATAATTGATACTTAATTTACATCAACTACAGTTCGTTAAATAAAATATCATTTGAATAATATAAATGTTAGGAGCCTTTTCGAATTTCGTAAAAAATAGTAACAGTATCTAATCAAAGAGTCGCAGATTGAACGTAAAAAGAATAGTATAGTAGTAGTAACAAATGTAGTTTTATATGTAAATTATATATAAACGAATACATTAACAATTCGGGCTGTCAGTTTAAAATACATTAATTCTAATGATGCATTTCAATGTTTTATAATCGACATTATAATGTACGTGTTTACATGTAACCAATAACAACATACTTTTAATATTTAATAGACTGGTACTTAATTGATTTTTCTTATAAAGTTGCTATTTATTAATTGGTGACAAATTTCGAAAACACAGTTCATTTCTCCAATAAATAAATTAAGGAAGTATTATTCTTTCACGTGACCTTAAATAATGGAAATACAGAATAATTGGTAATAAAGAATTTAAGACGCGTACTAGGTTTAGATTTCGAGGAAGCCTCAAGGTTCAGAAATAATGCTACAGTCGCGTATTAACTTTAGTTTTTTTTTATATTCTTATATACAATAAGTGATGTTAATATACATAATCGTTTTTTTTAATTACATTATTGTAAAATAATAAAATAAATTGACAGTAAAGATAACCATAATTCACAAAAAAAAAAACTAGAATTGATGTTTGATATTTTTAGACTCTTCATACAGTTTTCCTATTAAATAAATTGATTGTTTGAATTTTCGCTTATTATAAAACAGCATAAAATAATTATTCATTATACTTAATACCTACAAATTAATATGTTCATTATAGATATTATTTAAAATGTTATAAAATATTTATTTAAATGAGAAAAAGCTTTCCTTTCGAAGTTATTATAATCTTTTAATACTTACAATAGTCGTCCTAGGCTTTCATAGCATCTTTGTGGAAACTTCATTTAGTTGCCTAAAAAACTTTATAAATTTTTCAGTCAGAATAAAAGAGCATAGCTGAAAAAGTTAGTCTAGAAAAATTTGGAGGTAACTGTTGTCGATTTTAAAGACACCCGCTTTTATATTTTGTATACATAATCTGATTTGGAATATAAAACGACAAAAACACTGCAATGAAAGCCTACTTTTATTTTATTTTAATTTCTCACACATTTATTTCAATGCAGATATAATGCTATGCGATGCACAGACAGTTCCGATATAAAATTATACACAAAATTAAAATTTTGCTAACAATGTCAGAGTAAAACTATATTGTTCTATAATCTGTGGTAAATGGTGTTAGTGTTATGGTAAGTACTATTGTAGAGCTTATACTGTGTAACTCATATATATTATTTTAATTGCGTTTTTTTTCTAATAATATAGCTTGTTCTTAAGCTTTTTGTTAAGGTTGTTGTGTTAAACATAGCAAATATTTTTTATACGAAAATCTAAGTAGTTGGATTGACATGATTTTAAATTAAAAATATTTATTTTAATAAATTATTGACTTAACGTTAAAAGAGGTAGTTAAACAGCTGGGTTATTATTAGAAAGTTATTATCATTTTATTTAAAATGTTCAAAATATAGTATAATAATTAATCTCATTCGTCTGCAGAAAAAAGTTACTTACATTTTAATTTCGGCTTCAAGTAACAAATGTTTTCAATGGTTTTATAACGTACTAAAACATAAACGAATTCTTTTAAACAAAACAAGGAAACCCTCATACACTGACTCTACACTGACTCTACATCGTCGAAGTTAAACAGATGATAAATAATGGTTTCTCTTATGTTGTTAAAAGAATTAAGAGCGTATTTTCTCAAAATTTTATTATTTAAATACGACTTTCAAATGTATATGTGTTAATTAAGTTATGTTACTTAAGCATTTAGCATATCATAAAAAAAAATTATTACTTAAAACAAGTATGTTTTAAGAAGTAATGTAATTATATTTTCACAACCATATTTTCGGAGATTTCGCTTCAAATTATTGAACCAAACTTTTTCAAAATTTAATCGAAATTTGTCATTGGCAGTCATTGTCATGTAATTTGTAGCAAGTATTATGAAAAGTTATATTTTGTTTTCTGTTCCGTTTTTTAGAGTATTTCCAATTCAGAGCCTAAAAAATAACAATTTTTTTTATTTTGTTCGGAGCGCGGATAAAAGTTGGTCTTATTAAAATCCCTTGTCGTTGGCGTTGAAATTTATGAATTGTATATCTTCTCTAGGGACAATGTTGACCTGGTTTTATGACCACCGTCATGATTTGACACATCTCACAAGGGAAGGATTTCAGTCATAATTAAAAGTATTGTGATAACAAATACTAAATTAGATATTATAAAGATTCACCGTTGAGCAGTCGACCGGGACACATGTCCTTTTTACCTGCTCCGCCTATTCGCGCCACCTACCTGGGCCGTCACGCTGACCGCCCAGCCACCTGCACCGACCGTTCGTACACGTGCGCCAGTCAAGATAACGACCTCCATTGTGTGCAAGCCAGCGGTGTGATTGTGTTTGTGTGTGAGTCATCGCCGCAAGCACACCTGCGGGCCAGCGAGCCTGCATAGGGGTCCAACAAATCCGACGTCGCCCTAGTTAGGGTACGAAACGCAATTCAAAGACTTCGTCGTAATAGCCTGCGTCGTGTAAGTACACAGTCGTTAGGGTATTAGGCACACCTCTGTCACCTACTGACAGAGATTCGATAGGGTTCACGTTAGGCACTCGCCTCCCTGCTCACGCAGGGAGGACGGCTCGTATCTCCGGGCTCCACCATGGACCCCAAATCCACGGCGGAACCCGAAGATCTGTCCAAGTCGCAGTTCTTTGGCTGGGTCCACGGAATTGCGCCTGAATTATGCCTGCAGTACTCTGTCCTGTTAGGCATCGAGTCTCCGCCCTCCACCTCGCGCGCCGCGATCGCGACCGAGAGCACCTCAGACATGGAGGTCGAGGCCGCCACTCCTACGGAGCAGACGGCCTCGGATTCCGAGTCGGGGAGTTCGTCCCCTTCCTCGGACGCTGACGAGGACGACGGTTTCACGACCGCGCAGACCAAATCGGCCAAGAAGAAGGCGACGAAAGCGCTCTCCTCGAACGTCCCGCGAAAACGGGCCTCAAAACCCGCTAGTAAAAAACCCGCGTCGCCCGGCCGTTCTTCGGGCCCGGGCCCGACTCGCAAACGCGCGCCGATCGCGCCCGAAGCGCCCGCGTCCGCATCGTCGTCGTCCGCGCCTTCAGCGCCCGCGGAGGCGCCTTCAGCGCCACGGAAGTCCCCCGCACCGCCGCCGCTTTACATAAGGGACAAGTCTAAGTGGGACACTCTGTCCGCACTTATGACGGAGCACAAGCTCCATTTCACGTCCGCCCGAAATACCGCCGACGGTATCCGCGTTTAAACCGCGTCTTCGTCGGACCACCGTGGTCTGACTCGTCTACTCCGCGAAAGTGGTTACGGATACCACACTTACGCGCTATAGGATGAACGCCGCTTAACGGTGGTCATCCGAGGGCTCCCAGTGGAGCTCACTACTGAGCGGATTTTCGAGGACCTTAAGTCCCAATCGTTCCCCGTCATCTCGGTGCACCGCATGTACCGTGCGACCACTAGGGTCCCGTTCGATCTCGTTCTCGTCCATCTCGAGCTTTCCCCGGAAGGAAAGCAAATTTTTAACGTCAAGGCAGTCTGCCAACTCTCCGGCCTTAGGGTCGAACCTCCACGCGGTCGCGGTTTTCCTGGTCAGTGTCATCGCTGCCAGCTCTATGGGCATTCCCAACGTTTTTGTCACGCGCTTCCAAGGTACGTCAAGTGCCTGGACGACCACGCGACAGCCGACTGCTCGCGGAAAGGACCGGTCCCTGAGGATCCTCCCAGCTGCGTCCTGTGCGGATAGAAGGGCCATCCCGCGAATTATCGCGGGTGCCCCAAAGCGCCGCGCAGGACACAGCCGGCAAGGCATCCTCCTCGGTTCACCCAGCCTCCATGGGCTCCTCTAGCCCCTAGGAGGCCTGCGGCCCCTCAGGCATCCCAGGCTCCTCAAGCACCCGCGAACGCGATCGCGAACGCTTGGGTGAAGCCTCCGAGGATTATCCCACAGCCCGTCCCCCAGTCGTTGCCGCCGCCGCCGGTTCGTAACTCCACCGACGGAGTTGCGAGTTCGCTCGCGTGCGTCACGAGCCTCTTCGGTGTAATAGACATCGAAGAGCTCCTAGTCTTTTCGAATGAAATGAGGGATTCCGCGCGGAACCCTCCCGCGAGGATGGAGGTGCTCCTCAAGCACGCCGTCCTAATCAAATCGATATACGAACACACGATGTCAACATGATGACATCGCGTGGAAGGGTAAAACCTCGCTCTCTGACTGTCGCTACATTCAACGCAAACGGGCTACTTAAGCAGATAAATCTAGTGCGCGACTTCGTGGTCACGTACCAGATAGACGTCCTGTTAGTACAAGAGACCTTTCTGAAGCCGTGTAATCGTGATCCGCGCATCGCGAATTACCGTCTCGTTAGGAACGATAGGGCAACCGCGAAGGGGGGAACCATCATATACTACAGAAGGTCTCTTCATTGCACTCCGCTCGATCCGCCCCAACTAGTCAACGTAGAAGCGTCATTATGTCAGGTGGGTATGACCGGCCATCAGTCGATCGTACTAGCATCCGTCTATCTTTCTCCCAATAAAGCCTTAGTAGAGAGGGACCTTAAGTCCTTACTCCAATTAGGTAACGCAACCATTCTGGCCGGCGACCTAAATTGCAAACATCCCCGCTGGAACTCCACTGTCGCAAACAGTAGAGGAAATCTCCTTGATAGGCTAAGTTACAAGGCTGGTCTCGACTTCGAGATCACCGCGCCTTTGAGTCCCACGCGATACTGCGACACAGACTTCCGACATGACAGACCCGACGTGCTCGACATAGTACTCTTGAAGGGCGTGACACTCCAGTTACGTTCTATCGAGACGCTATCCGAGCTAGACTCTGACCATCGACCGGTCCTATTTCAGCTAGGACTTCCTCCCCTTAGGGAACCCGCGACCAAAACAATTATTAACTGGACGAAGCTTCGAGAGCAACTTCATTGCCCCGTATCAGCGCACCTCGACAAAAATTCCTGACCAGCTTACATCGGTCGAGGACGCTGTCTCAGCCGCGACTAACTTCACAGAACATTTGGTAGACAGCATAGGAAAGTCCTCGAGGGAGGTCCGAGTGAACTTCGAGGGTTACCGAGCACTCCCTCCGGACATTAGACTTCTAATCACCCGTAAAAACGCCGCGATTAGAGCCCATGACCGATACCGACAACCGACGGAGGCTGCGCCGTCTCCAGAGGGAGTCGAGACAAGCTCTCGACGACTTCAGAGATAGCGGCTGGGATAGGACGCTTGCGACGCTCTCTCCAACACACCAGGCATTCTAGCGGTTGCAGAGAGCGTTGAAGGCGGACACTGTCTCAGATATGCCTCCCTTGGTTGGACCTAACTCCGCCATCGCGTTTGACGACCCTGACAAAGCTGAGTGCTTAGCCGACAGTCTAGAGAGCCAGTGCCGTCTGTCTGCTCAATCGGTTGATCGCGATCATGTCGAAATAGTCGACAAATCGGTCAATATAATGTGTTCTCAGCCACCGGTCAGTCCGCCAATCAAGGAAACGAACCTAGACGAGGTGACGTCCATAGTTAGGGCGCTTCACGCCAAGAAATCGCCAGGTCCCGATAGGATCACTAACAAAGTGATAAAGCTTCTTCCGCCTCCTTTAATTTACCTATTGGTTACCATTTTTAACGCTCTACTGGCCGGTTGCTCGTTTCCGACCCAGTGGAAAGAGGCCATAGTGATAGGGTTCCATAAGCCGGGCAAACCCCGGCATCTGCCTAGTAGCTACCGTCCCATTAGTCTTCTTAGTTCCTTAGGGAAAGTATATGAGAGAATCATCCTCTGTAGACTTAGATCGGAAGTCGAGAGACTCAAAATCATTCCAAATGAGCTTTAAATCGGCTTTAGAGCCAACCATTCATGTTCCCATCAGGTGCAACGCCTCACGGAGCACATACTGATAGGGGCCACTGTGAGGGCCAAGAAGCATAGGACAGGAGCGCTCTTCCTCGATGTAGCTAAGGCGTTCGACAGGGTCTGGCACAATGGACTGGTGTACAAGTTATACCAGTTCAAGGTGTCGGACAGACTCGTACTCATCATACGGGACTACCTGACGAATCGTTCCTTTCGCTACAGAGTGGAAGGCGTCTTGTCAACCCCCCGCCTCATCAGGGCGGGTGTTCCCCAGGGTTCAGTTCTCTCGCTCATCCTCTATTCCATCTACACTAGCGATATTCCTAGACCGTGATCTAAAGTACACCTTGCCATGTACGCGGACGATACCGCGCTTTACACGTCCTCTTTGATAAACCGATACCTTGGAAAGACGAGGCAAAATACCTAGGGGTAACGTTAGATAGAAAGTTAGTTTTCACTGCGCATATTAGGACCGTTCGTAGCGAGCGGCCTAGATATTAGTTTATATCCGCTGTTAGGCAAGCGGAGTAAAATGTCCCTTCGCAATAAGGTGACATTTTACAAAGCTTGCATACGTTCCGTCATGTCCTATGCGAGTCCCGCTTTTGCGCACGCTAATCTGAAACCCCTTCAGGTGATTCAGAACAGGTTTACACGGATTGCAACCGGGGCGCCGTGGTTCGTACGCAACATCGATCTCCATAGAGATTTAGACCTTCCGACCATCGCTCAGTACTTCAAGGGGCTTTCCCAAAAGTACTTTGAACGTGCTGAGCAACACCCCAACCCACTGGTGGCTGACGCCGCAGAGTATAGACCACGTAAGACTACTTTAGTCAGAAAAAGAAGACCCAAGTCGGTACTCGTTGACCCCGACGACGCGTTCACAGTAGGTAATAACGTGTACGCGTAGGCATAAGTGACACCACACAACACACAGAAACACACCGTCTGTACCGGTATAGACGAGGTCCCAACTGAGTAAGTGCTCCGTTGCTCCGGCGTTCTGCCGTCGGAGGACGCTAGTGTCCAAATTTCCTTAGTTTCCTTTCTGACTAACGACGCCCCGAGCGAGCCGAGGTCCGTGTCTCAATCTGAGACGCCCTCGGGACGTCGTTCCCCATGGGGGCCCATCTGGCCCCCTCTTGTTAAGGGTGGGTCTCCAGACCCACCCGCTCCCCCGGTGACGCTATAATAGCCAACAGGGCTAACAGTATAGACGAACAAAAAAAAAAATATATATATATATATTAATTTCTGATTCAGATGTAGAAACTGTGATTGTGAAACTTTTTGTGCATAATTTATTATTATGTTGGTATTTTTGATAGCTGTTTGAGCATATGTAAACCAAAAACTACGCATGGTTTAACATATTTAAGGGTCGTGAAGTGGAAGCGAAGCTTTATACTTAAAAAATACACCATTATTTTCTTTCAGACTTACAAAGTTGAAGAAATGGGTTTATTACTGTTTTAAAACCAAAACGATTATTGTTAGGGGTACGTTTTATAACATTATGAAAATACCCAATATAAATACAAGAAGGTTATTGTTCGAGGCTCTATTAAGTAGTATTATGTTAATTGAAAATAATGCGATAACGATGTTTATTTTTTCTTATATTAATTAGTTCAATACGTGAAGTTTTATTATTGCATTTTCTGTTGATACTCACTACAAAGTTAGTAATTCAATATATAACTAATATCACTTTTCGGGATGACTCGTAGAGAAGAGCGTCTTAAAAAGGGAAAAACAATGTAAGACTGAAATTCATCAACTGACTTGTATTGTCACGTCTGCCTACAGAGAAGCAATCAGCTTTCTTCAGACACCCATGGCGATTAAATCCCCACCGAAGATCGGTCTAGATCATTCATCAGCACAAAGTGTGTATTAGTCAATTCTTTTTACTTAGTTTTTCAATTATTATTTTCGAATTATTAAATTCTGAGCGTATTCTTTAGATTTGACAGAATTGTGAAGATCGTTCTTCTACTCAACTGTTACTATAATATTTAATTGAATAATGTTAATTGAATAGTAATTTCGAATAATATTAATTGATTTAAATTCAATAGCATATATAGTCTGTCGCAATACAAAAAATGTAAATGTATAATATCTACCAAAATATATATAAGAAAATTATTGTTATACTATTTAGAGGAACAACAGTGACTGAACTACAAGTATGTTAGGCTTAACTACTTAGCCGATATATAAACTGGGTCAGGTTAAACTGTTACATCCGGAGCCCCTTTTTCGTTGCCGTTCCAATGAATTTACATTCGGTGGATATGAGGATTCACGAAAGTAAAGGTATTTTGCATATAATGGAAATCTAATGTTCGATATGTTTTTTCTTATATTCGTATTATACAGGGTTATTTGTAATTAATTGCCCACCTCTTGCAGGAAGTCTCTTTACATCAATCCCAATAACATTTGTGCTACGACTTTTTAAAATAAAAGTCTTATAAATTTTAGTTTTACCGTACAAAATGTATTTGTTCCCTCTGAACTGGCATTAACTCTGAGCGTAGATATGGTGCCCGGGCGTTAATCTTTCAGGTACTTCTTACAAAATACAGAGTAATACCTAACAGAGGAACCAATTTTTTTTTGTATCGTTTATTGTTTTGTTGTCAAGATTTCGTAGAACAAATGTTGTTGGGATCAATGTTGAGAGGCTGCCAATTAATTACAAATAACCTGTATATACTAAAAAAATATTATGTACATGTTAAAAATGAAATTATATTTTTCATGGTAAACCATAGACTAGTTATCTAAACTTGTGATGACACCGAATTTATGACAATTTAAGACAAAAGCTTAGAATTCCACAAGGTCACATAAAAAAATATACAATGCCTGTTTTGTAAGCTGTGTTCTTGAGAAAATAAAATTTAAATTATTTAAATGAAGCATCTGGTTATTGGGAAACAGTAACTATGAGAGGAAAAACTTATTTTTACCTTTTTCACTGTATGCCCATAGAAATTAAAAGTAATAAGTATAATCAATAACTCGTTCATTATTAGATTTTAATCAAGCGGTGATATTTTTATTACAATATTCAGAGTGCCCGATATGTAAATATGAATTATATACTTATACATGGATCTCGTTTTTATTATAAATATCAAGTTTTTGTACTTATTATAACATAATCATTAATCTGAAAATAATGGTATCTGAATACTGACAATCGAAATATCGAATTCCGAATATGTAGTCGTCAAAAGACCCTCTTCAATCCTTGTTATCCTTAGTGTCTGGTTGTTATGTTGACAAAATAATATCCATCCATTTAAATTAAGTCCAAACAAATCTTGATCGGAAATACTGATATAATTTTTTGCTTGTTATATATACCCTAAGTTAGTTTTATATTAATAATTTATAACTACACAAATTTTTCAATTTTTTTATGAATGTACCGTCCAAATTTATAATTAATATTTGGTGCAAAATACCCACAGGCTAATTAATTACATTACTTTAAATACATTTAGCATTTTCCTTCCCTAATATACTTATTATTTAATATACATTAATGTATTATTACACATTTTAGTATTATTATACATTACCGGAAGTGAAGACGATTTCTAACAGGGGTTCTGAATATTGTTATTATTTTATATGATTTTGTTCCTATTCAAATACATGCATTTTGAGATTTCTTAAATCAATATTAGCATGAATCTATGAAAAAATTATATTACTGCAATCATATTTATAATATGAATTTCTGGAAACATAAAGAATTGCAGTTGTATCCTCAATAACATTCAGACTATTTAATCTTCTTTTATACTCACCCAGAGATAACTTTCTTTTATTTCTCATCGCATCGTTGTTAATTATAATTATCATAAAAACAAATGAAGAAAACACTTAATTTTCGAAAATAAACCATAATGAAAAAATTATTACTATAACGAAATCTTATAAGAGATCTTATATGAATTTTGGTAAAAATATCAAGAGGTTTTCAAAAATGTCTCAGAGGTGGAATGTCTCAGAGACATTCCACCTTCAACTGTAAGTTTTATATCCAAATTAATTAAGTAAGTTTATAACGCCACTTCCTTATCTCGTAAGCATACAAAAATATACAATATATATGTATGAAACAAGTTGATTAAAACATTTGTTCCCATATCCGTCTTTGTTAATTTGAAATAATTATGTATTACAAAATAAAATATTATATGATATATAATCTTTTCATTACGCATTTATGATATAAAATCTAGTGTACGTATTTTTTATTTCAGTACGTACATAAAAGAAAAAGAGATGTTTGTCCGAAGGTCAAATCAGAAAGCTTTTTTAAGTAAAAGGTCACTGAGTAGGTTCAGAGTTTTTTATTTTTGTATATAGTATGTACGAAACTTAGATTTTTACGTGTTTATTTACTATAACAAAGTATATTTATTTTTATTATTATATTTATTTTCGGTAATGATTACTCCACGACTAATTTCACTCACTAGTAGTTTCAATGGGAATATGTGACATAGCTTAAAGTTACAAAAAATTTTGAAGTTGTTGAAGATTCAGTTGAAATATTTTTTTCTGTGCATTTAGTGTGGCAAATAAAACAAATATTAAATGTCTAAGCTAATAATATACACAAAACAATAAAATAACAGTAATAAAGCTGTCATAAGAAAAGTATATAAGAAAAGTTTTTAATAATATATAAAACAAGGGCGTTTTAAAAGCATTGTTGAAAGTACGTAATGGCGAAAGACACTATCTTGACACAGGCCGGAAAGTATTTTTCTTGAACATATTACAAAATGAACATTTAAGTACATATAATCGGATTTAGACAATCGAACATAAGAATGTTCGATTGTCTGTCTGTCTGTCTTGTACGATGCTATTAGATTCTTATCTATTACTATCGTATCGTACTAGATTTTTTGAACCAAAATATATTTTTTTATAAAAAACTGAATAATTTTATGAAAAAAATCTGAACGAAAAAATATTATTCACGTTTCGTATTGGTAGATATGAATGCTCCTTATCACGAATAAATTTAGTAGATTGTTCGAATCCGCAGGTAAGATTATAAGACGGAAAAATTCTTTGTATGATAAAGAGATTTTTATTCCCGGTTTCGAGCTATTTTGTATTCGTTATTTATGTTTGTAAAATCTCCACGCGACTTAGTTTAACTATATATTTTTTACAATAACCTCTTAAGTACTTGTTATTTATGAACACGGTGGTAACAGATTCATTACTCAACTTCTATCGTGTCCTACAGTGATTAATATAAAATGATCTACTTAGTGAATTATTCATTCATTCGAGTATTTTATACAGTTTAAAGAAACGTGAAACACTTTATTACTACAAGGATATATTTTATATATTTCGATGTAATATGTACTTTAAAGTTATGTATTATTTTTTTGTATTTTATGATAGATTGAAACTAGCTTAGCTTTTTTTATCAAAAGATTTAAAATATTATCTTAGTTTCAATGTGTGATTTATACTTTTATACACTAAAACCTTCTGGGAGAAACCACTGAGATGTACTATATCGGTAATTCCAGATTGATACAACCGCTACCGGTTTACATACCTACTTAAATAAATACTTCAATTAACAATATCACTTTTCTATTTAGGTACTACAAATCATATAGAAATTAATAATAAAAACCAAGTACTGAACGTTCAATAAATAACCGCACTTCCTACTGGCCGCAAAGAATGCCGAAATAATAATGGCCCAATGACAGCAGCGCAACTCTTTTAAACACTTATTTAATTCTTATTATATACATATTACAAATGAAATTATATGTATGATTATAAAAGAATTGTTTTCCAAACTTATTACGTCTTAAAATGATCACCAAATACAACAAAGAAGATCACATATAGAATGCTTAATTCTCCGAGACGAACAGCGATAAGGTAGCAATTGGTAGAGTGGCGGACGGTTTCCCAGAGGTCGCGGGTTCGAACCCTGCCCGTATCGGTTTATTTTTCATTCTATATTTATATTAATTTAAATAAACTTAATATGGTTATACATGTTTATAAATAATTTCAAACAACATTTTTGGTATTAGATATTTGCAAAGTGTCAATATTATTGAAACAATATTTTAGTACACGGTACATAAATAAAATCCGATTTTCTATTCTGAAGCATGAATCTCGCTTTTACGATTAATATCAAGTTGGTAAGCTAGTTATGCGTTTATTAGTATATCCATTAAGCTCTTCAAAATTTGTTATAGAATGAATTCTGAATTTCGGCTATGAATTAACCTTCTTCAATTCCTTGTTATCTCTACTATTTAGTTTTTATGTATTCCTACTTGTAAATAGCGACAAAATTATAGATTATATTTAAAGATTTATATGAAATAAGTTCAAAAACCTAGAAAAAAAATGTACCTTAGACTATTATCTATATCTTAACCAATATAAGTGCTCTCTATATCTACAAACTACTCAACAAAATCATTCAAATGATAATCATTTAATACATTTTTTAAATTACATTTTACATAATACAAGCTTTAAGCGAAACAGACCAAACCTAATGTACATTTAATTTGGAATAATGTATTTATACCTATTCCTAGAAGTACACATTTAAGATGTTCTTCTTTCTGACTTAAAAAAAAAAAAATAATAATTTATATACAAATTATATTTATTTTGACCAGAACTCAAGCTTATGTTTTAAGCTAAGAAGAAGAAGTAGGCTGTAAGCTCAATCCTAACTTAGGAATTTATTTTTCTTGTTGAGACCAAAAATTTGCATTCTATATCAATTATTTTTAGCGTTTCATCATCTTTTTTAGGCTCGCTTGGATTTAAGTTTGTTTTATTTCGCAACTTCATTCTTGGAAAAAAATAGTATTAGGACTTCTACCAAACTTTTAAGAGAAGGTTCTGAATTGTAATATCTAACAATATGAGTAAATTAGTGTTTAATTTACGTCTTATAATAAATATTTTGTGGTTTGAATTCGATTTATTTGATAATAAGTTAAGGAGTGAGACTGTCAAAACGTTAACGTTAAAACGTAAACGTTAGCTATAACGTAGTAAGTAAAGCTAGTAACCAGGTTTAATAGAGAATATAGATAAAGTGCTGTTAGATGTCATTCAGGTATAAATGCATTTGCATTCAGGTAACAATAATTTAACGAGCACATTTTTTTTAAATACTTCTATCTAATCCTAAACCAAAAGATACGTTTTCATTTATCAAATTCCCAACCGGAAGCGATGTCGTTCTATTTTCTTCTTTTAAACAATCCGTCCAGTAACTTAAATAAGTCCTGTGCATACTTATTAAATGAAATCCTATATTTTAATTCTCGTATTAATTACCTTGATTGACTTTAATGACTTTTGATATTATGTTATAAAAATATTTAATAATAAACAGTAATAATAAACAGTAATTTTATTGATCCCATACTAATAGTACCTAATGCCTAATTAAATATGGAGTTAGTTGATTCATATTTTTTTTTATTTGATTTACATAAATATGAATATTTTTAGTATGCGGGATCCCGTAAATACCGAGATCCCGCGGGATTGAAAATTTGTAGTCCCGCAAATACGTAGGCTGCGGGATTGGAAGCCCTAGTTTTAAACATTACGAAGTTCGTTATTATACAGTTTGAACTCAATTCGTTACTTTGAAGGCGTTTCCTTAGTTATTCATAATTCACCGTTGTGTTACAACATAAAGGATACCCAACATTTCTAAAACGTGACAGAAACGAGTTGATTAAAACTATTTATCACAAAGTGTGACTCATTAACGTGTTATTGGTATTTGTGAAACTCCTGAAGTGAAATTCCTACCTGGTGATAGCTTTAACATCGAACTAGATCAAACTGTCAGATACAGGATTTCAGCAAAGATTTAGGTGCGTCGTGACAAGAATAGATAAAGTAAGAAACGAGTATGTAAAAGGAATTTTAATGTAAGGTAATAAAAAAGATGAAAAGAAAATGTTTGTCTTGCTATGGTCACGTAATGCAAAGGAATGAAAAGCTTGTAACAAAATGAGTCTTAAATTTGAATGTGTATCGTTATGTGTGTATGTGTGCGTAAATAATGATATAGCAAAGTCTTTGAGATGATGAAAGAAGTGTTTATTGAGATGATGAAAGAAGTGCATGGAAGGAATTGACATATTACACGGAGCCATAACAATTGGGATTAAGGTTAAGACGTAGACACTACCTTACCTTGAACGATAATTTAAAGGTAAAATTTGTAAAGGTAATTACCTGTTTGGGGATCTCTTCTCCTTGTTTGCCCACAAAGAACACACATCTACGCTGCATCTATTTTACCTTTAAGGATGTTAAACCAGGTTTAGTTTTTGTTTACTAGGCCTCCAAAGAATACTGTACGATAAAAGGCGAATGTTCAAATATTTAAATGACATTACACATTACTCATTATTTATATTTTATTCATTGCCTACAAAATAATTTGTTTGCAAATAAAATAGTAAATGCAACGAAAATAAAATTACAATTCATTTTACTACAAAGCCAGTATGTAGAGTGAATTCCTTACAATCTGATGGCTTATAATTGTGTGTACGTTTGTTAATTAAAATCGTTGAATAAAATCCATGTAGGTACTTATGTATTCAATTAGTAAATAAAGCCAACTCTTATATTCAAGCAATATTATTATTTTCTTTACGTATAACAAAATGTAAGGATATTTCCAAACAAAATTTTGGAACAATAAGACGTACCTGTTTTACAGTTTCAAAACTACTGTATCGGCCAAAATTAAACATGAGAAATGTTTCATAACAATATAATTCTGTGATTTGTTTGTCATTGAAATTATGTTGTTATGTTATAGCAGAAAAAACTTATGTTGACTTTAATTAAAATACACAAGAACGGATTTTAATGGAAGCTTCTGTAAGCTTTTTTATTGAATCAACACAAGCTTTTCATTTCACCAAATTCTCTCATTATCACAGTTGAACAATAAAGGTGGTTAAGGCTATAATTTCAATAAAGCTAATTATTTACCATTACATATTAAAAAAAATATGTTCTATATAAAAAAAATTGTCAAAACTAAACTGATTAGTAAGTAACTAGTAAGAAATTGGTTTTCTTTTGATCTAGATTATTTTAAGTAATACATTATATTCAACATTTAATGATTACTGTGAGCATAAATGTGTTAGTAAAAGTAAATAAATCGACCCAACTATTTTTTTAAACAATATTTAAAATTAAATACTAAACATTTGCAAGTAACACTAATATAATTATGATGATAATTAATTTAATCTCATGTTAGTAAATAGTATTTATATATATATCTTTTGCAATGTTAAGATTAATCATCAATAATATTGCAAATACCTTTGATAAAATATATAGAGTATTTCATCATTTTTTGTCTACTCACTTGGTTTGAACTTGGTACTAAAAGTGTTAAAAGGTCTATTTTTATATACTCGGTTATAATGATATAACATGACTTGTTTGAAGATATTTTCAATCATTAAATTGTTTAGTTTCAATTATTGGAAACATAATAATTTACTTAATGACTTATTTTAACACTTGCATAAACAGTTTTTAAACAAATTGACAGGAAGTAATCAAATTTAATTACTATCTCGTTCCAGAATTTAAACAAAACAAACATTGCAAACAAACAAGTCGAAATCGTCCGTCAATTAATTGTTCCCTCTACTGGTATCACAAAGACTTATGAATACTTAATTAAAAAGAACTGCTTAATATTATAGTTTAATTTTTTTAATACAAATAATTTTCGTTTTTTCGCTTTTCTGTTGTTTTTAATTTTTATTATTATTTTTTGTTTTTGCACGAATACCACAACCTCTAATATATATAATAATTGATATAAATTATTGTATGCGATTACTTAATGTGATAGATTCTAAGTGCGTATATTAATACTATTTTACTATGACAGCCAATAATTTGGCAAAAATTGTTTCTATTGAACAGCATTTAGTTACTTGTATAAGTAAAAACAGCTTGGAAATAAATCCAACTAGTAATAGTAGTATTAGTAGTAGTTTAAATTAGACATTAATACAGTAGAGATATCCTCTAGCCAAATAATTAAGATATCAAATAATGATATTAATGATGATCATAGAAATACAAAAATTGTTAAAATAAATAATAAAAACCATAACATAAACTTTTTTTTTTTTTTTTTTTTTTTATTTATACGATCTAGGGCAATGCTAGACTACATTCCACCTGATGGTAAGTGGAATGTAGTCTTAGATGGTAAGGCGCATTGCCCTAGCAACCTATTCACTCTTCTCTTGAAGACACCCACATTATATTTGGCCGGAAATACCGACGCAGGCAAATTGTTCCAGTCCTTCGCTGTACGCACTAAAAATGAGGAAGCAAAGCGCTTCGTTCGGACAGGTGGAATGTCCACAACAAAAGGATGGATACCTGCCGTGCGTCGGGACGTCCGGTGATGGAAGGGGGACGGGGGAACTAAGTCGTGTAGTTCCTGCGCACACTCACCAAAATGTATCCTATAGAATACTGAGAGGCTAGCAATTTTACGCCTGTGTTCAAGGCTTTGGAGGTCGGCTTCGACCAATTCGGGATCGCCGATAAGCCTCTTTGCCCGCCTCTCAATTGAGTCCAGAACCGCAAGATGAGACTTTGCGGCACCAGCAAATATGTGACCACAGTACTCTACACACGACCGGATCTGTGCTTTGTATAGAACAAGAAGCTGTCCCGGTGTAAAGTACTGCCGAACCTTCGCAAGAACGGCAAGCTTTGCTGCTGCTGCTCTTGCTCTGGACTCAATGAACCGACCAAAGTTGAGGTTCGAGGAAATCTCTAAACCTAACAACTGAAGCCGGTCACTGTATTCCAAGGATACATTCTGGAAAGTAGGAGCCAAGGTGAAAGGGCTCTTTTTGGCGGTGAACAGACACGTCTGCGTTTTGGTGGCGTTGAACTTGACAAGATTGGCATTGCTCCATGCGGAGACTGCCTGAAGTTTGTCATTCAAACGTTGCACCATGGCTTCTCTTTCAGACTGTACTTGATCTCGACTAGCCCGAGTACTCGGCAGATATCTTTCTACAACTGTGCTGTCGTCTGCATACCCATAGATACCGGGCTTTAACAGATCATTAATGTGCAGCAGAAACAGAGTTGCAGAAAGAACGGACCCCTGAGGCACTCCGGCATTTATTGTCAAGGGTTCCGAGGAACACCCGTCAACAACTACTCGGAGAGATCTCTGGCTCAAAAAGTCCGTTACCCAGCCGATCAGACCAGGAGATATACCGTACGCTGAAAGCTTGCTTATAAGGCTCGCATGCCAGACCCTGTCAAATGCCCTCGAGACGTCCAGAGAGACGGCGACCGCTTCTCCGTTCTTCTCGATGGCCTCGCCTAAAATGTGTGTAGCATACACTAGGAGGTCCCCAGTAGACCTATTACGGCGAAACCCGTATTGTCCGTCACTGAGGAGATCGTTACCTTCTAGGTATGCTAGTAGGCGCGAGTTCAATACACGCTCCATAATCGGTGAGGTGATTGAAATCAGTCTGTAATTGACAGGGTCGGCACGGCTGCCTTTTTTGGGCACGGGTTGCACATTAGCAAGCTTCCAGGATTTCGGCACTATTCCAGTCATGAAAGAGAGACGATACAGACGTGTCAGTACAGGAGACAACTCAGCTGCGCATGTCTTGAGCAGAATGGCTGGTATACCATCAGGACCACTGGCTTTATTCACATCTAAACGACACAATGTTCTCCATACCTCTTTGTTAGTGATGCGGATTTCAGGCATCGAAATACCGCAGTGAGGAAGATGTGCTGGAGAAGCATTGCCAGTGTCTAGATGCGAATTATTAGCAAACAGAGAAGCAAATACATTTGCTTTCTCTGTTGCTGTATGGGCCAGGGAACCATCTGGCTTCAGCAGAGCAGGCAGTGAGGGTTGGCAGAAATTCGACTCGATCGCTTTCGCAAGAGACCAGAAAGCTCGACTGCCAGTTGGTCTGGCAGAGAGCTTCTCGCCATTCTTAGCGATTCGATCGAGACGAGCCTTCCGCAATGCCTTTTTGTAGGACTTGGTAGCTTGGTTAAAGGCTCTCTTCTTTATACTTACATCCGGAGTTTTGCGGCTTCGAGCATCAGCCCAAATAAGGTATGCCGAATGTTTTCGGTCATGTGCATGACGACATTCGGCATTAAACCATGGGCGAGCTTTGCCACCGATGGGTACGTCAGCAAAAGGAATAAAATACTCCATTGCCTGATGCACCACATCAGTTATAGCATCCGCGCAACTCGACGGATCCAAAGAAGAGAAGCAGACCTGCCGCCAAGGATAAGACGCAAAAAAGTGTCGCATCTCATCCCAATCTGCTGACTTTTATTTCCATACTCGCCTAACACCATGTGGGTCGAGAGCTGGTGGGGAATATGTAAACACAGATTTCACCAGACAGTGATCGGAGGTTCCCAAGGGGGAGGTGACCTCAACACGATACCTGTCCGGATCAGTTGTCAGCAGAAGGTCCAGGCAATTGGCTGTATGGCCATCCACATCTGGTACCCTTGTCGCTTGCCTCACCAGCTGAAAGAGGTCCAAGGACAACGCAAAGTTCCGCGCTTCTCTTCCAGCATAGTCGGTCTTCTGGTACGGGAACAGCCAGTCCTGACGACAGGCATTAAAGTCCCCCAGAAAGACGAGCTGCGCCGAAGGGTACTGATACAGAGCCATATCTGCAGCCTCACTGAGATACTCAAATAAACGAGTTGTCTCCTGGTCACCGCTGTGCGAACGGTAGACACAGGAATATAGGATTTTTCGTTTCCTGTGTCCACTAAAACCCATAGGGAAGAAAAAGTGGGGTCTTCAAGGTGACGGAGACGCTGAATACAGAAGTCGTTCCGCGCATACACACTGACTCCGGCCCGTGAGCGAAAGTTGTGCTCTAACGAGTAACCGGGATAATCCAAGTATGCAGCGCTCAAAGGACATTGTATCTGCGTCTCCGTCAAAAAGAGCAAGTGCGGCTGCTCTGTCTCCAGGTGGTGGTGGACAGCTAAAAGATTTGAGTGCAAACCCCTTATATTAGTGAGGTGCACTTTATATGAGGAGGAGTGCAACCGCTGCTTTAACTTGTTCCCTTTTTTCAACTTTTTCATAAAAAAATAAATATAAAAGTGAATAGGGATGGGAAATGGCAGTTGAACGAGGCGGTACATATCGAACCCGACGTCGAAATTGGTGATGTCCTGCCACTGGGAGGCTAGTCTGGAGACTGCGGGGACGCCCGAACTCCCCCAGGGATCGCCATCGGGCCTCCTCGTCTGGTCGCCAACCAGCACGATGAAGCCACCCTGGGATTTTTCGCAGCTGGCGGGGCAGCCTTTCGTGGGTGGCTAACCCACTAATTGGGCCCCCAACTATCTGCGGGCGGCCAGCGGAAAGCCGTCGCTTCGGATCCCGCTACCCTCCTCGACTAGACACCCGACAAAACAAACACCAACCCGACGTCAAACCGGTTCGCCAACGAACCGCAACTGTTCAGACCCATTTCCCATAAACGGCTTCATCGAGCAACGTGCCGGAACACGACTAGGTCGCTTTGCGGCACGACTCTGCCCGATGGGTGGTAACTTTGCCGGCGACCGGATGTTATGGTCTACCACCATGAATCTGAATCTGAAACTGTATCAACCTGGTGCATCAGAACATTCAGTGTATTAGAAATAAGGAATTAGAAATTGAATTGTTTTTAAATACTTTTAATATTAATATTTTTTGTGTCACTGAGCATTGGCTTAAGAATGATGAATTAATATTTAATTTCAATAACCACCAGGTTGGTAGTTCGTTCAACAGAGTTAATTCCATACATGGTGGCTCTTTAATTATTTTAAATAAACAGATAAAATTCAAAGAACGCAAGGACATAGTGAGCCACTCTGTTGAGCGGACAACTGAACTTGCTTCAGTTGAATTAGAAGAGTTCATAATTGTAAATGTTTATAGGCCACCGTCATCTAACTTTGAACATTTTGAAAAGATTATGGATGAGGTATTGTATAAATTATCACATTCTAGTAAAAAGGTAATCATTTGTGGAGACTTCAATATTAATATTCTTGAACAAAATTCAATAAGTATAAAGTTTTTAAATTTGTTCAAATCTTATAATCTTTTACACATGTTTATGGAGCCTACTAGAGTCACAACCACTAGTGCCACTTGTATTGATAACATTTTTACAAGTGTTATTCCAAATTTTAAATGTTTATTCAATACATTAGATTCTGACCACTATGGCCAATTTATTAAATTCAGTTGTAGCAAGAGAGGAAAATCAAAACAGAAAATAAGTTATATACCAGTGACTGTAGAACGTATCGAACAAATTAAAAATGGCTTAGTACGCTATTTGCCCTTAATAAAAAATTCAAACCCCAATATTATGTACAATGACTTTTTTAGTACTTTCACTAAATTATTCAACTTTATATTTACTCCAAAAACAAAGGTTGTTAATGATAAATTAGTATTTAGTGATTGGGCATCTGCTGAAATACACAAAAATAGAGAAAAATTATGTAATATGTATGCGGAATTGATGTTTAATACTAGTAATGAGTTTAGGGATGAGGTAAAATTATTTTCCAAATCTTTTAAAAAACAATGCAAAATAGCAAAAAATCAACATATTCAAAATAAAATAGGAAATAGCATTAATAAAATAAAAACAACTTGGAAAATAATTAATGAGGAAACTGGAAGAGCTAAATCCCAGAGGATCGACTATAAATTAAATATAGATAATAAATATGTCACGTCTGACCTCGAGGTTGCTACTGCTTTTGAAACCTTTTTTACTAATATTCCAGTGACTACAACGTTATCTTTAAATTCTTCTACCGCTGCAGCGGTTTACTTAGAGAGAATGTAGATCCATGTGTTAGTAGTTTTAAGTTTGAAAAAGTTAATGCTCAAGAAGTAATCAAAGTATTTAGATCAATTAGCGTTAAAAAGACTAGTGATCTTTGGGGGTTTTCTGTTGACATACTTAAGTCTATAATTGACATTGTAGCGCCAGACTTAGCATTAATATTTAATAATTGTTTAGAATATGGTATATTTCCTGATCTAAAGAAACAAAGTAAAATAACTCCATTATTCAAATCCGGCTGTTCATTAGATCCTAGTAACTATAGACCTATTTCAGTCTTACCCACTTTTAGTAAGATTTTTGAGAAAATAATTCTTAATCAACTTGTGGCATATTTCAGTAAAAACAATCTCTTACACAAAAAACAGTTTGGTTTCACTGCCGGTCGCTCTACAACAGATGCTGGTGTTGAGCTATTACTAAACATATTTGAAGCCTGGGAAGGATCACAGGATGCACTTGGCATTTTCTGTGATCTACCTAAGGCGTTTGACTGCGTTCAACATGAAATCCTTATAAAAAAGTTAGAACATTATGGAGTTAAAAATAAGTTCCTAGATTTAATTAGTTCATATCTTAATGATAGAATTCAAAAAGTTGATGTAAACGGAAAACGTTCCCCTGGTTCTTTGGTAAAAATAGGTGTGCCACAGGGCTCTATCTTAGGGCCTTTCTTGTTCCTTATTTACATAAATGACTTACCTCACCTAGTGAGGGAAAAACACGGGATAGTGTTGTTTGCTGATGATACTTCTCTTACTTTTAAAGTTAATAGACGGCAATCTGTTATTGACGATGTAAACAATGCTTTCTCAGATGTTGTACAATGGTTTAACACCAATAATTTATTGCTCAATAAAAAAAAGACGAAATGTGTCAAATTTAGTTACCAAATGTTAAAAATGTTAGAACCAATGTACAATTAAATAATGAGGATTTGGACTTGGTCAAATCTACTATTTTCTTGGGCATTACTTTAGATGAAAAATTGCAATGGGGTCCTCATATATTTGATTTGTCAAGCAGACTAAGTTCTGCTGCATACGCGGTTAAAAAAATACGTCTATTAACAAATATAGAAACTGCTCGATTAGTTTACTTTAGTTACTTTCATAGCTTAATGTCATACGGTATACTCTTATGGGGCAATGCGGCTGACATTGATACCATATTTACATTGCAGAAGAGAGCAGTTCGCGCAATATATAATATGAGACCAAGAGACTCTTTAAGAAACAAATTTAAAGAATTTAAAATTATGACTGTTTATAACCAATATATTTATGAAAACTTAATTTACGTTCATAAAAATATTTCAAAGTTCAAGAAAAATTGTGATTTACATAAAATTAATACAAGAAATAAAAATAAACTCGCTATGCCCGGCACTAGGCTCCATAAAATAGGTAAATCCTTTAAGGGTAATTGTATACGCTTTTATAATAAGCTCCCAAATGAAGCCTTAAGCCTGTCATTAAATAAATTTAAATTATAAGTTAAAAAAAAATTAATAAAAAAATCCTAGTACAGTGTAAAGGATTACATTGACGGCGGTATGGCCTGGGAATGAATCTGTATTGTATTGCGAATAGCTAGTAATCTCCGCAATTTGTTTTTTGTTGTAAATTAATTTTGCTTTATCGACCTTCTGCATCACACCGATTCCTTAGAAGTCACTACTTGTGGTAGCATCGGGAGTCGGGTTGCCTCCCTCCCTCAAATGTGTGCGAAGGGGGTGATGGCTGGCTCTTGTGTTATGCTCGTGAACGGGTGCTGCTTGCGGTGACTGGTTGTGTGGCAGGCCGAAGATTTATATATATATATTTTTTTTTCTGTTATTATTATTTAATTTTCGTTGCCTGAAATCATTAGGCTTCTTTTCAGATTGATTGCGAAGGTTCTAGTTGTTCCAAAATTGCACTTAAGTTGACGTTTGTGAAACAGTGATCACAATAACAAAAAATATATCCGGCTGAGTTTGTTGTGTGGTTCTTCTCAGACCAGGACGCGTTTAGAACCCTCATAGCTTTAACATTAAGATGATAAGTGCTTTTTCAGAAGGGCTTATTACGATAAATCAAGTATCGTAATAGGCCCTCCTGACATTTCCATGTTGACGTACACAAGTGATCACTGATTATGATTCTAAGTGGAAAAGATATAAATAAATAAATAAATAAATAAATAAATAAATAAATAAATAAATAAATAAATAAATAAATAAATAAATAAATAAATAAATAAATAAATAAATAAATAAATAAATAAATAAATAAATAAATAAATAAATAAATAAATAAATAAATAAATAAATAAATAAATAAATAAATAAATAAATAAATAAATAAATAAATAAATAAATAAATAAATAAATAAATAAATAAATAAATAAATAAATAAATAAATAAATAAATAAATAAATAAATAAATAAATAAATAAATAAATAAATAAATAAATAAATAAATAAATAAATAAATAAATAAATAAATAAATAAATAAATAAATAAATAAATAAATAAATAAATAAATAAATAAATAAATAAATAAATAAATAAATAAATAAATAAATAAATAAATAAATAAATAAATAAATAAATAAATAAATAAATAAATAAATAAATAAATAAATAAATAAATAAATAAATAAATAAATAAATAAATAAATAAATAAATAAATAAATAAATAAATAAATAAATAAATAAATAAATAAATAAATAAATAAATAAATAAATAAATAAATAAATAAATAAATAAATAAATAAATAAATAAATAAATAAATAAATAAATAAATAAATAAATAAATAAATAAATAAATAAATAAATAAATAAATAAATAAATAAATAAATAAATAAATAAATAAATAAATAAATAAATAAATAAATAAATAATATTGTTAAAAACCAGAGCTGCTTTATTATATTATAATAAAGATTTAAATCATATTAGTCCTTAAAAAAAAATATCTGCTTTAGTAATAGAAGTTATTTTATAATAAAACAGGTGTTTTCATTATTTGTAAACATTTTCAAAAGCTTTTCTTATATCGAGAGTGTACGAACTTCAATATTCGACGGACTGAATAATGGTTCTGGGCAAAACCAAATTTCTGTTTTAACGTTAACGTTTTGACAGTCTCACTCCTTAACTTATTATCAAAAAATCGAATTCAAACCACAAAATATTTATTATAAGACGTAAATTAAACACTAATTCACTCATATTGTTAGATATTACAATTCAGAACCTTCTCTTAAAAGTTTGGTAGAAGTCCTAATACTATTTTTTTCCAAGAATGAAGTTGCGAAATAAAACAAACTTAAATCCAAGCGAGCCTAAAAAAGATGATGAAACGCTAAAAATAATTGATATAGAATGCAAATTTTTGGTCTCAACAAGAAAAATAAATTCCTAAGTTAGGATTGAGCTTACAGCCTACTTCTTCTTCTTAGCTTAAAACATAAGCTTGAGTTCTGGTCAAAATAAATATAATTTGTATATAAATTATTTTTTTTTTTTTTTTAAGTCAGAAAGAAGAACATCTTAAATGTGTACTTCTAGGAATAGGTATAAATACATTATTCCAAATTAAATGTACATTAGGTTTGGTCTGTTTCGCTTAAAGCTTGTATTATGTAAAATGTAATTTAAAAAATGTATTAAATGATTATCATTTGAATGATTTTGTTGAGTAGTTTGTAGATATAGAGAGCACTTATATTGGTTAAGATATAGATAATAGTCTAAGGTACATTTTTTTTCTAGGTTTTTGAACTTATTTCATATAAATCTTTAAATATAATCTATAATTTTGTCGCTATTTACAAGTAGGAATACATAAAAACTAAATAGTAGAGATAACAAGGAATTGAAGAAGGTTAATTCATAGCCGAAATTCAGAATTCATTCTATAACAAATTTTGAAGAGCTTAATGGATATACTAATAAACGCATAACTAGCTTACCAACTTGATATTAATCGTAAAAGCGAGATTCATGCTTCAGAATAGAAAATCGGATTTTATTTATGTACCGTGTACTAAAATATTGTTTCAATAATATTGACACTTTGCAAATATCTAATACCAAAAATGTTGTTTGAAATTATTTATAAACATGTATAACCATATTAAGTTTATTTAAATTAATATAAATATAGAATGAAAAATAAACCGATACGGGCAGGGTTCGAACCCGCGACCTCTGGGAAACCGTCCGCCACTCTACCAATTGCTACCTTATCGCTGTTCGTCTCGGAGAATTAAGCATTCTATATGTGATCTTCTTTGTTGTATTTGGTGATCATTTTAAGACGTAACAAGTTTGGAAAACAATTCTTTTATAATCATACATATAATTTCATTTGTAATATGTATATAATAAGAATTAAATAAGTGTTTAAAAGAGTTGCGCTGCTGTCATTGGGCCATTATTATTTCGGCATTCTTTGCGGCCAGTAGGAAGTGCGGTTATTTATTGAACGTTCAGTACTTGGTTTTTATTATTAATTTCTATATGATTTGTAGTACCTAAATAGAAAAGTGATATTGTTAATTGAAGTATTTATTTAAGTAGTTATTCTTGGCTATACTAAAAACAAATGATTGTGATAACGTAGGGTAAATATAATTTCTTATTTCTTTTATTTATTTTTCTGTTTCGGTCCTAAAAATAAATTAAAATAAAGCTTTATATTTTTGTTATTATTCAACCGTATTCTCTCCTGAATGTGTTAGTTGTGTGTAATAACACTTGGTAACTAAAATGAATAATGTATGAGCAATATATTAAATAAAGACGGTCGCAATAGTTGCCCAGACAAGACATTTTATCAGTCAGACTAAAAATACAATATTTATTACAGTCGTTATTAATTAAACATTTTTGCTTAGAAATATATTAATTTAGATTAAATAAGGGAAAAAATACATATAATTTAAAATAACTTAATCTGTTGCACACGACATCATTAAGAAGCGAAAGACTGAACATTAATTAAAAGTTTCGTGACCACAGACAGACCCAGACAGACCAATTTTTATAAAGTAGCACTGGCTAATCATATTGAAAGCGTAGCCATTCAAAATGAATTTACTAGCGGAGATGTTGGAACATGATAGATAATAGATAGATAATATTCTTTATTGTACTTCAAATAGCAACTAAAATAATACAAGAATAATAACAACCATGAACTATACAGTAACTTAATAAAAAAAAAGAAAGTAAATTATAAATAAGTGCAAAAAGCGGCCTTATCGTTGATAGCGATTTTTTAACATGTCCTAATTTGAATGCAATCAATTTAGAAATTGTATGTTTTGGATAAGAGATGTTCGTTATACATTAATAATATCTATTGATTTATTCAGTACAGGAACTAATACAAAATATTTTATTTGTTCAATATGTTTCATTATAAGAAAATACTATTCAGTGTCCCTGGATAAATAAATAATATTACTACATTGCAACCTTTACAACAAAAAAATATATATGTTGTTTTTGTTCGGTAACAGTTTACTGTATTTTTTAAAGTTGTTACGTATGTAATTTTAGAGTCAAGTTCTTAGATAGCTAGTAAGGTAATTTAAAAAAAATACACTTAGACTTTTATCGTGCTATTCTGCAGTCTATTTAAAGGTTAAAATTTTCTCTCCACACGTATGTAAGGTTTGTGAAACACTAGAATAAGATAAACCTACCTTATATATCCTTACAGGGATTCTACTATATTTAGTTTAGTAAGGGGTATCTAAGCCAAACTAATTATGCTCTCATTATTTAGTTATTGTTATTAAATGGATTTTTTTTTTTATTATGATCAACTTCATTTACACTTTTTTTTATAACGTTTTTTATTGTTTTTTTATGTTATCATACTCCTTTTTTTTAATAATATCAGGACAAATTACACACATTGATCTAACCTAAGTAAGCAAATTATTTGCTTGTGTTAAGGGTGTTAGACAACGATACAAATACATAGAAATACTCATATAAATACTGAGAATATATTTAATAAACGACCAAACCCAGAAACACAGACATCTATGCTCATCACATAAATGGCTGTTTCTGCCGGGAATCGAACCCGAGCCCCATTGCGCCGTGACACGACACCAACGGATCGGTGAATTCGTTATCCATTCTTTACTAATATGATAACGTTTCTTATTTTAGATTGAACGTGCCACTCCATGTATTCTAGGGAAACTGACTTAAGATATTCCATTTCCGGTAAAAAATAATAAAACTAGGAACCAGAATTAGGAAATACTTTTTTTCATATAGAAAGCTATTAGGCATTCTACGGAAACTTGGCAATCACAGATAATCGTATTGCCTTCCCCAACATGTTAAAACTTTTTAAATAATAAAAAAAAATCTTAATAAATTTATTTTTCCCGCGGCCTTACATCTATAGTATATATCATAAATGTAAGCCACAGAAGACTACACAGAAATGCAATGTAAAGTTTAAAGCTTATGAAAAACTAAAATAAAAAGCTTTTCCTGCAATTATTTATCTAGTTTTATAAACTTATACGACCTCGTTTCAAATTTTCAACTCGTGTATACATAAAAGCTTTGAGAATTTGCTGCTAGTCTTTTTAAACCAAGTTGTAATATTATCAATGAGCTTATAATTAGGAATCCTTTTTTACCCTAGTTGTTTTTTATATTAGTAAAATAAGAAATAAATTTATATAAATAAAAACCTAAGGTAACGTAAGAATTCGTAAACTAATATAACGAATAAAATAACGTTACGTAAAGGAATAAAATAATTATCTAAATATTAAACAACTATGATAAATGTTTTAACATTCAGATAAATATTTTATTTATAACATCTTCCAAGATCTGGCACAGAACTAATCTATAAAATATTACCAGTTCTTAGTTACACGGCGACAAGCTCTGTGCCAGTGGGAAATTACTAATATAGTCCTGTATTTTATCCACGTCGAGTCCAGAAACAAGTGCAATCTAACTTTAACATTTGTAAAAATAGATTGGTATGAGGAAATTGGTTTGATTAAAAAGTAACATCAACTTTGTTATGTTCTGTGGAAAATTGCTTGAACTGAACTTAAATATAGGTTGAGGACAAATAGTTCGTACTTTTTACCAAACTTAAATTGATTTGTTTCCTGTAGGACTTCTGAAAAATAACATCTTCATTTAATTTCATAAGTATAACTTAAGTTACTAAAATGAATAATTATAAAATATTTCTACTTTACTAAAACGTAAAGGTAAGCTAGTTCAGAAACCTAAACAAAAGTAATAAATTTCATATTTTATAATCATTAAAAAAAATGCCGTTAAGGAAATAACGCGAAAACTTATTCATCAGGTCCATCTGTAGATTCAAATAAGGAAAGAATATTGATCCATAGATATAGATTACTAAACGAGTTATGCACAAAAATTCTGAAACTTATTAAATCTTCGATCGCATTAAATAAGATAGAGTTTTTTAGAAAAAATAATTATTTTTGCACATAGTTGATTCGCAATAATGTCCATTATATTAATGTGCATTTATTAATTATAGGTATTTAATTTTTTTTTTGCAAAAAAGTTTCCATTCTAGTGAATGGATATTTATATATTTATAGTTATATATTTAGTTTGTCAGTGTCAGAATGACACTGATTGTTTCGTGCGTTGTGTCTTAATGCATTAAATTATGCAGTAAGTATTATTCTGTTATATTTTATAACTTCTCTTCCTTTACACTATATAATAATGTTAGTTGTGTATACACAATACAATACCAATATTCGATATCCTATTTTATTTAAAAGGAAGATCTCAAAAGATATTAATAAATGTAAGCCATAAATTATACGGGCCTTTCACTATCATTCTCCAACTTAAGGTAAAATAAGCTATGAATTTCAGTTTTGAAATTATTTTTAACATTAAAGAGAGTGAGGATATCTTTTATAATAAAGGTGATGCCAGTCACGAGCTTTATCAGAAACTGACAAGTCATTTAAATATAATTTGTAATATTATTATGAGATGAATAAAACCGTTTTAGGAAATTAAATATTGAATTATATTATTTTTGCATTTATCATGTTTTACAATTGAGTCGGTTTTACGTTGACAATTTCAACTATCAGAAGTAGACTATCTAGAGTACCTATCATGTATATTCTGTTTGTAATGTTTGAATTTGTAAATCATTACTACTCTTTTTAACGTAACTTGCAACTACCACAGCAAACGTAATTTCTTGAAGAAAACATTTAGAAATTAAAACACTTGAACTTGAAATTCACAAATACCTATATATATTTAAATTATACACGATAATATTAACGCGATCTTTTATTTGACAATAGTTTTGTAAACACTTTTATTTAACGAACACGTATCCTCACGGTGTACAAAGGTCTGGTAAAAGATGGACAAACAAATTAAAAATAAAAATACAATAGATAGACATGGACTTTATAAATACAAAACAGCAATAAATAGTAGTCTTGGAAAGCATGAAAAGATAGAATGCTATATATATTGGAATATCTGATTAGTAGAATCAATGTAAGATAATAAATTGATTTCACAAGAGGAATTATATAATATAGAATATATATTTTTGCAATACTACTTTTATCATCGGAATAAATGGATTGGTTTTATTATTTCTTTTATGGTAGATTATGAATAAATACTGCACTTACGGAGTAATTATTTAACCTGTATAAACAATTTCCTAATAACTAGTACTAAAAAAATATTATAAATAAACATCTTGTTTAATATTATAAATAAGTAATTTATAAATTACTTATTTATAATATAAATAAAGGTTAATAATATATTAATATATATAAATTTTATATATATATTTATATATATTTATATATATAAATAAAGGTTAATAATATCAACAGCTAAAAATATTTTCAACCTTATACCTCACAAATATGGTTCATTTACTATTGTTAAGTAAATTAGGGTCTTTGTAACAAAATAACAGAAAGTCTTTGAAATGAAAAGGCTTGTTGAAAAAAATAACCCTGTACAAGTAAAACATTTATCCTAAACTCAACCTTACCCAGTAAGCAATAAGTTCATAATACATATTAACAACTTAGCGCTTACGCTATTTTGAAATGATATGTACACAATACTCGGCCAAGCTTCGTAGTATGCAGAGTGGGGGGTGTTAGTTTTTTTTCGTTACGGAATTTCTGGATTCGGTCTCCACGCTCACGGCCTGCGATAGAAGCTATGCAATAGCTTAAAAATACACAAATAGTCTAACTTACATGAACATCTTTAATAATATTTTAATTTATCTAAAAAAATTAATATAATTACTTAGCTTGTTGGTTTATCTGAAACTTATAATAGAAGCTTCAGAAATTAGATAAGAGGCTTGGAATAAAAAAATATTAAATCTTTAAAGTTTACTTCTTAAAATAAAGTATTACATGAAATGTAATAGCGCTTCTTATGGCAGTAAGCATGTAGTAAAAAGTTTAAAATTAAATAACTTCGTAAGTAGTTTAAAATAAAGGCAAGTGAGTACGCTTGTAGAGTAACTACTTTGAAAGTCTATTAACGGATAAAAAACCTACAAATGCAGAGAAACATCCTCAATTTTTGCAACTTTCAAATTCAAAAGCTTCTTGTTACATGGATGTTTCGTTGACGTATACTTTGAACACTTAAGAGTCAAATATTATACATATTATAAAATAGTTACTGATCGAAAACTATGCATGGAAAATATTTAAAAAATAATAATGGGGAGCTTTTATAAGAGCAAAAGAACTCCAAACAATGGTTTTTCATTTTGTCTGTATGCTGTATGTTTATGCACTCTAATCTCAGGAACGGATTAATCAATTTGGATGCAGTTTTCGGGAATATATGGGATTCACTGTACAATTTGTGTTGTATTTTATTCCAATCATATAACAAATAAAGTTAATAATCACTTATTTTCCTACTATTGCGGTTAGACATTTTTTGAAACCATTTTTTTTTATATTAATAGTAAATATTGATGTACGTATTAATAGTACGTATTAATAGTAAATATTTATAGTACCTATTTATAGTAAATATTGATAGTACATACTGATAGTACGTATTGATAGTACGTATTAATATAACGTATTAATAGTAAATATTGATAGTATATATTGATAAAACATATTATTAGTACGTATTAATAGTAAATATTGATAGTACGTATTGATAGTAAATATTGATGGTAAGTATTGATAGTAAATATTGATAGTAAATATTGATGGTAAGTATTGATAGTAAATATTGATAGTACATATTGATAGTACGAATTGATAGTACGTATTGATAGTAAGTATTGATAGTACATATTGATAGTACATATTGATAGTATATATTGATAGTACGTATTGATAGTACGTATTGATAGTTAATATTGATAGTACATATTGATAGTACGAATTGATAGTAAGTATTGATAGTACGTATTGATAGTAAGTATTGATAGTACAAATTGATAGTAAGTATAGATAGTACGAATTGATAGTGTATATTGATAGTACGTATTGATAGTACAAATTGATAGTAAGTATAGATAGTACGAATTGATAGTGTATATTGATAGTACGTATTGATAGTAAATATTGATAGTACGTATTGATAGTTAATATTGATAGTAAACATTGATAGTACGTATTGATAGTTAATATTGATAGTACGTATTGATAGTTAATATTGATAGGACGTATTGATAGTATGTATTGATAGTACGTATTGATAGTAAGTATTGATAGTACGTATTGATAGTTAATATTGATAGTATTAAGCATTAAGCATTAAGCATTAAGCATTAAGCATTAAGCATTAAGCATAAGCATTAAGCATAAGCATTAAGCATAAGCATAAGCATTAAGCATAAGCATTAAGCATAAGTATTAAGCATAAGCATTAAGCATAAGCATAAGCATTAAGCATAAGCATTAAGCATAAGCATTAAGCATTAAGCATAAGCATTAAGCATAAGCATTAAGCATAAGCATTAAGCATAAGCATTAAGCATAAGCATTAAGCATAAGCATTAAGCATAAGCATTAAGCATAAACATTAAGCATAAGCATTAAGCATAAGCATTAAGCATTAAGCATAAGCATAAGCATTAAGCATAAGCATTAAGCATAAGCATTAAGCATAAGCATTAAGCATAAGCATTAAGCATAAGCATTAAGCATAAGCATTAAGCATAAGCATTAAGCATAAGCATTAAGCATAAGCATTAAGCATAAGCATTAAGCATAAGCATTAAGCATAAGCATTAAGCATAAGCATTAAGCATAAGCATTAAGCATTAAGCATAAGCATTAAGCATAAGCATAAGCTTTAAGCATAAGTAATACGTATTGATAGTACGTATTGAGAGTACGAATGGATAGTAAATATTGATAGTACATATTGATAGGACGTAGTGATAGTACGTATTGATAGTACATATTGATAGTACGTATTGATAGTACATATTGATAGTACGTATTGATAGTACATATTGATAGTACATATTGATAGTACATATTGATAGTAAATATTGATAGTACGAATTGATAGTACGAATTGATAGTACGTATTGATAGTAAGTATTGAAAGTACATATTGATAGTAATTATTGATAGTACGTTTTGATAGTACGTATTGATAGTAGGTATTGATAGTACGTATTGATAGTAAGTTTTAATAGTAAATATTGATAGTAAATATTGATAGTAAGTATTGATAGTACGTATTGATAGTAATATTGATAGTACAAATTGATAGTACGTATTGATAGTAATATTTATAGTACAAATTGATAGTACGTATTGATAGTACAAATTGATAGTACGAATTGATAGTACAAATTGATAGTACGTATTGATGGTAAATATTGATAGTACATATTGATATTACGTATTGATAGTACGTATTGATAGTAAATATTGATATTACATATGGATAGTAAGTATTGAAAGTACATATTGATAGTAATTATTGATAGTACGTTTTGATAGTACGTATTGATAGTACGTATTGATAGTAGGTATTGATAGTACATATTGATAGTAAATATTGATAGTACGTATTGATAGTACGTATTGATAGTACGTATTGATAGTACGTATTGATAGTACGTATTGATAGTAGGTATTGATAGTACGTATTGATAGTACATATTAATAGTCCATATTCCTAGTCCTCCCGTCAGGGAATAATTATATAATTTTTAATAAAAAAAATACATAATTGAACGACTCAGTACTCAGTTCTTAAACAGATCTACTCACGAAAAAAATATCTGTGAAAAAAATATATTTATATAAAAAAATATATATAAATAAACTCCAACTACACGCAAAACACGCAAAAACTACTTGCCGGAATTAGTTGAAACTTAAAACAGGTATCTTTATCGAAACCGGAATCTATGCATACGAAGTCGCAGGCACAGCTAGTATTTTTATAAGAATACATTTTGGAGTTTGATAATAATAACCATAAAAATTAATTGGTATTAAAAGACCTACGTGGAAATGGTTGCTACACTAAAGTAATTAAAATGTTTAAATAAAACAGGACATCTCTCATTATTTATACTTCATTCATTGCCTGCAAAATAATTAAAATATGTACATTAATTTACATTTAGTTTACAAAACAAATAGTAACCGCAACACGCATATAATTACAAACTTAATTTACTGAAAAGCCGGTTGATAGTGTTGGACTAGAATTTACTGTATTTGTGTGTGTATGTATGTTAATTGAATACATTTTATTTAAATTCATGTATCGATCAGATAAAACATTTTTGAGTTCACTTATATTTTACTAATCAAATATTATTACACTAATAATAAATAATGTAAATATATTTTTTTTTGTCTCGAAGGGTCCTAATCAGGCTATTTAAAAAAGAAAATCTGTTCGTCTGTTTATCTGTTTGTTGGTGCACGTATTACATGAATACTATCCATATCAAGCGGGCTGATAAATCGGAACTCATTTCTTAAAGCAGAATTAGTTCGCCGCTCGTATTCTTCAGAGGTTTATTAAAAATATTTTTAAAATTGAGATAAAAAGGTAAAAAAATAAATCTAATGTAATATTAGTCCACCTATAGATTTGGCTTAATTTAACGTATTTTTATGTTAGAATTAAAAATGTGACTATTATTTAGGGTAGGGCGGGGCTAGTTGAGCAACTTTTCACTTAATCAGTTATATTTCCTCAACGATAATTAGTAATGGCTTATGATGCATACTGATGGACGAGTAATTTATCCTTTAGCATAGTGTCTATAATAATTTATTTTTAATAAGTCGAATTTGGAAGCTATATGTATTTTAATGCAGAAAGTCAAGTATGCTCAACGTACCCCATATGTGAGGTAAGTTGAGCAAGGCTATGGGGCTAGTTGAACACGTAGAAAGTTTATCCATATCATAGCTCCTATGTTACTTATTTTCTATTTTCAACATAGCTTATACATAAAGTAAAATAAAATATTTAAGAAATCATGGAGTAACATAAGCCGTTCTTTTTGGGCCATCATATTTACAGTCTAAGAGGGTGGAACTTTATTGCCAAATTTAACGGCACTCTCAAAGGCGACGAACGTCTTTTGGAGAATATCCATAGAAGATGGATACCGTTTGTAACAAGTATTTTTTAAAAAGTCCTCTTGCGTGGCAGAAAATACTGGCCTCGATGTTGCATAAACCATGAACGTATCACCGCCTTCATTTAATTTCTTTAAAAAACCTTGATAATGTCATCCGTTTGATTCCAAATTATTTGGCAGAGGCATAGCCACTTTTTCCCTTTTCATTCACAGCTTTTGCTTCCTCATTTAAGTTTTCATAAGTTCTCATTAAAAAAAAAAACAAATATTTTTTTTTATCGTGGGGATAGTTGGCCAACTGTAGCTCAACTAACCCCAACCCGAACTTTGAGATCAAAAGTGAATTAATAAAAAACCGGTTAGAATTATATCTAGATTCTGTATAAATATCAAAACTGCAATAAATTTACCGAAGATTAACACTTACCTGATTGAAAACGGATAAAATTTGAGTATCACAGACGGAATATCCCGGCTTAAGATGATTTTACTTTTTAATAACAAAATAAACAATGCGCGAGGGTACTTTTCTCGATCGCCCAGTGGCTACTTTTGGTCTAGGGATGAGTTCCTTTCCCGTAAGCCCTTCTTTTCACTATATATTGCGCTCGCGTGCGGTGGATAGTTTTCGAGATATTTTGATTGCCCAACTTACCTCTACGCTCTACTAGCCCCGCCCTACCTATAACATTAATTTTATTTCTGAAACGGGAAATTTATGTCTAATATATTTCTCTATTGAATATATCCTACTTTAGGGTAGCGATTCTTAAATTCATGTACTCAAACGAAGTGTATATTGCTCCTTTTTTGTATATTGGATGTAACGGATCACTTATCACAGCCTTCTCTTGACCTTTTCTTTTATATAAAAATGAAAATAATATTTACTTCATCTTTTTGTTCTTTATTTCTTTATTTGCATTGTCATAGTTTAACTTACCTCTGAGTATCCGTTTTAGGAATTGAATAGATAAGAATATTATTATTATTTTTAAAATGTATACTAAACAACTTAGTAAAAATCTCTCTACTATGTAGTAGAGAGAAGTAAATAGCTTTGAAACGTAAACAGTACTTAATGTTTAATGATTATTAAGAACATAAAGTTAATAGGAAAACATAAGAATAGTAATTTGTAAAATAAACATAAAGCTTACTTAATTTTAAAAAAATAGATAGATAGAAGTTTAAATAAATAAAAGTTTTAAATTAATCAATTAAATAAAGAAAATAAGAAAAAAATAATTCTGCAAGGATAAATTTTGACACATACTTATTTTAGGTTTATAATACTGCTAAACTTTCCTTATCGAAGCTTAATTTATTTAAGCTTAATTATTTCTTTAATTTATTCAAACTAATAAAATAAATAAATCAATCATGCAAATTACTAATAAAAATGTTACCACTCATCTTATTAATAAATTCTTAAGTACTCGTCATAAAATGTTGCAAAACTACTAAAGATGATTTAAATTGAACTGACAAAGTTACTAGGCTCAAGTCATAAACGTAAAAATTCAAAAATTTTTGCTTCGTTTACATATCATTCTTTAAGGTTTTTTTCCTAAATCGATATATTATTATCGGATTATTATAAGTTACAAGAATAATTTTGTTATCTTTATTCAGAAAGTATATTTTTGACTTTCTAATGTGCAATAAAATACGAGGCTTTTTATGACGACAATATTTTTTTTGGGGGTTGGTTCGGTGATAGAATTTTGTTTAAGCCAATAACTATATATTTGCCAGTATAGATCTTTCTTAATATGAAAAGTGTTAATAGCTCTTCTTTTAAACGTGCTAAATATTTTATATTTTATAGGGAAACAAAGAACTAGATAACAATTATGCTTAAAAAAATAAATATAAAACAATTTACAAAATCTTCTATACAAGTAATCTTATAATTTCTTTACAACACAATTTTTTTATTTCTCATCTAATAATTTTGAAAGGAAAGTTAAAAACAATTATGTTTGGGGTAAAATAAATGCTCAAAATACTTAACATACTTCCTGTCGTGAGCCCGCTGCCATTACTTTTAAAGCTTCCTTAAAAGAATCAAAAAGTTGTTAAATATAAAGGATATAATAAATATAATTAAGAAATACTTATATTTAAAAATAAAGTGTTTTTTTTTTATTTTTTAGTGATATATACAACTCGCAATAAAGGTTCTATATTTGTGTTCTTGGTATGTTTTGTGATTAAAAATAATTTAATCAACCCAATGTTTTATGTTATTTATGTATTTATAACGAGTTGTCAGGTTTTATAAAAATACCTCTTTTCCATTAGCTAAATAATACAGATGAGATAAAATTATCTGAAATAACTACTTTATACGGTGAACTGCTCAGCGCCAATGAGAAGGTACAAGTATGGTTGTCGGTATTATTTCTACAAGGTTCAGTTAAAATTACTGATTGTAAAATTACATCAGTTTTATCTTAAGATTCAGTAGGTTAGGATTTGTTTTGTTTTTAGATTTTACTTTTGAATATAAGTATTTTATGTGACTTTAATCAAAACGATGGTAAAAAAACTAAATTTCATTGCTTTCTCTCATAGTGTCATAGAAATTAAAACTTATCTAAAAAATATATATTATAATATGCAATTTAATTTAATTAATAAATTATAATTTGCGTTATGAAAAATTAGCTAGGTATTTGACCCTTATTACATTCATACCACATTAGTCTGCCTCCACCTCCGTCGCGACGCGTCCAACGAAGTGCTGGAGAACTTTGCTGATCTGAGCTGATCACTTCACGCGGCGAGTTGACTGTGTTCCGAGCTTATGAATAGGAAACCCAATGGGTTTATAACTAGTCTATCAAAAAAACCGATTAAATAAAGTGAGCGTAAGTAAATATATATTTAATTATCATCACGCTTCATGAAAGCTTATTTACAAAATTTTATACATTTTTGGATGAAAGGCAGATAATTTTATTTTATATCAAAACCCTTTTATGTAAATATTAACCTTAAATAGCTTATACTTTTAATTATACAGTTATATTTTCACTTTAAAATGTAACTATTCAAGTTCCATTCATTTGAAACAACAATCAACGAAATTAATAATTAGATGTTCATACATAATTAAACTTATGAAAATAATATATTTCAAACAGCTTTGAGATAACACATATTAAATTCACAAGCTAAGTTCAGAATTTATTCAAAACAAACATGGCAAGTTAAAATCATTTGCCAATTTGCCAATTAATAGTTCCATCTACATTGAGTCATGTTTGATATCAAACAGTAGCAGATAAACATTAAATATTATCATCATCTATCATCAAACAACCTCTTTTGTAATATTATATTATATAACAATAATGATGTAAGAATAATAATGGTAGCTGTGTTTTAAAACTACATTAAAAAATGTTTTTGCTAATTAAATTGCATTTTTTGATTAAGGGAACCAACCGTGCAGGTGCTGTATGACATGGTTAACAAGAGTCAGAGAGAATGATAAAGTATAGCCATACTTATATTATAGCCATATTTGACCGCCCCGTTGGTCGAGTGGTTAGCGCAGACGCCTAACGTGTCACGACGCAATGAGGCTCGGGTTCGATGGACGGCAGAGACAGGCATTTATGTGATGAGTCTGTGTTTCTGGGTTTGGTCATTTATTAAATATACTCGCAATATTTATAATATGTATTTCTATATATTTGTATCGTTGTCTAACACCCTTAACACAAGAAAATAATTTGCTTACTTAGGGGTTAGATCAATGTGTGTAATTTGTCCTGTTATTATTATACTTAGACCAGGATGAGAGTTAGAAAAAACAAAGTTGACAGTAGGACGGCCAGGTCTCTCTTAAGTAGGAAGTGTGGCTATAATGGCTTATAATGGATACCATTACGATCTACAATTATATTACCTATATTTAAAGCAAAAGAACAGCATATTTATAAGAGGCATATAAAAAAGTACGATATAACAATAACGTTTAATTTTAATAAGCCAAAATATTTTTATTATATAACAGGTTAACAATTGTATTAAACTTTATTTAATTAATAAGGTAAATGCTTCTTATTATTATTAGTTACCACATTTTACAGACTATTCCCTGTTTTAGAAATATAGAACATTACTGTTTTCAGATAAAATCTTTGCCAGGTGTTAAATGAATACTTACCATTTATCATATTGTCCTCTTTGTAAGCACTATCAAAAGCTTTCCTTATTTCAATACAGTGCCAATAGCGATCATTAATCAGTCCATTTGTATAGCAAACTTGGTAATTAACAGAAATATCAATATTCGACAAACCGAATACTTGTTCTGTGCAAAGTCAAATTTCAAGATGCTTGAGATACTAAAGCTTTGATATTCTGTCACGTGTTTGATTTGACTGTATTGCAACTGTTTCATACCGAAAATTGCTTTATTAAATTGTCAAAGCATTTGGTTTAATTTAGTAAAAGCCATTTCATTTGATAAAATTAGTGCTTGAAATGCTCGTATGATTATATAAATGTAAATTTAATAAATATAATTCTATTTATTATTTTAATTAAAAGCTCTATCCGAGTAATTTTAGACAAAAAATTAAACAAAGTTGTTTAGAATATCCTCTAGACAACATTAATTCAGTATATTTTATTATTTTGCACATATACTTGATGATGTTCTCTGGCCGTAAATTTTTAATTGGAACTATTTTCTTAACTACGTTTCTAGGTTATACAGCTGGCTTGTTCTAAACATGTACATGTACAGTACATTCATGTCCCAAACAGCAATGTACTGTATTTATACATTTAAAAAAATGGCCAATAAATAAAAATTATGGAACATTCAGCTAATACATATCAGTTGTCATACCATTGTTCGATGCAAGTTGTATATTTAAACTGTCGACAGAATGCAGACTGGGTAAGGGGGTAAAAAACATATTATATAATCGGCTACTATGATCCCAATAGCACCACTCTTGATATACATACTAACTTAATAAAATACTAAAAGAAATGCTAATTAATATCATCTAGGCTTTCTAACAACTCCAATTACAAAAGTTTTAATTATAATTTCTTAAGGATATTAAAATATCATTACCTTTGTTCTTCAACCTTGGATTTCATACATCTTATCTCAAACAAATGATATTTTCGTAGAATTTCTTTGTCGATTATGCCTTTTGTTTGCTTCAACCTATAGAATTGGAAAAGGTCTTTTGAAAACATTCTCGACGTTCTTCTCTAGTTATTGTACGAGATGCTGGATGTCGCTTAGGTGCTGTACTAAACGCAACTTATGTTCGACATACGACCTATAAAACATTTTGAATTTCGTATATTTTATCTTTTAAAAGTTATTAATTCTACTTTATAAGGCAATAAAAATAATATTATGTTATTTTACAGTAAACAAAGTAATTTAAATTAAATAAGCACAAAATTAAAGAACGACATTTGAAGAGGGAATATATGTTATTTTTAAACATGTTAAGCTTATTGAAATTTATAAAAATATAGAATGAAATATATTTTTTGAAATATATGTTTACAGATATTTTCAAACATTAATTTCGATAGTGGCATCTTTTCAATGTTTATCTATACTGAAAAGTCACCACCGTCCCGATAAAGACGATCGCATATAGAATGCTTAATTCACCGAGATGGAGCGATACGTTAGCTCAGTTGGTAGAGCGACGGGACTGTTTCCCAGTAGTCGCGGATTCGAATCCCTGATACCTGAACCGTTACGGTTTATTTTTTATTCTATATTTATATAAATTTCTTTCGTTCTGAATTTTTCTTAAGATTGTTCATCTTTTTACAGAAAATCACATTTTAGGACAACAAATCTTGTCTTATAAGGGGACATCAACAAAATTTCTATTCAACGGAATTAAACTGCTTGAAACTTTAAATTGCGTTCACATATTCCTGTTAAATAGAGTGAAAGTAGTAGTCCAGTTAACATTACTGAAAATATATAAAATACTCAGTTTTATATATGACAAGACGAAGCTTCTTAGCAATCCATGGATTCACCGTGCGGGTGCCGGGCCCATCGCGTTGCAAGGAGAGGAGTGCAAGCAGTGCCTGGGACTTGCGACCCAGGAGTAGGTTTAAGGGGCCCCTTTATTATGCGCAAAAACGCTCACCTTCACCCTCCACACTCCTCTCTCTACCTAACCAAATTTGGAAAGAACCTACTAATGCCGCCTTTGAAGTACGTTCTAGAAATGAACCGATGCTTGTTCTAGAAAGGCCAAGATCTTTAAGTGGGCTATAGAGAGATTTTGCTGTTATACCTCTCGCTCCCACTTCTACCGCGTATAAACTAACTATAAATTTATTCCTGATCAGTTCGTTGGTTAGTTCGTAATACTTATTGAGCTTGAATGTGTGATCCCTTGGGATGTTTGTTTCCCAAGGAACAGTAAGCTCCACAAGTATCACGCGCCTCAGATGTTTCGAATACAGGAATAAGTCCGGTCTGGATGACGAAACACCAACATCCCCAGGGATTTTGTAATGCTTTTCATACGTGTCCATCATGAGAATCCAATCAGGAGCCGCGCCTAATATTGAATAAGGCTTCGCTTTTGATTTTTTGGAGGAGCCTTCTTTTACGAATTTTATAGATCGTTCGGTGGTTGTTATACCCTTCCGCGCTCTTGCTACTGAAAGACTAACCGCTTCCCGTATAATTTCTAATACCTTGTCGTGGCGACGCGAGTATTGACCTTTATCTAGAAGTACCCTACACCCTACTAATAGGTGTTTCGCGGTTCCTATTGCCTCCCCACAGATGTTGCAAGACTTTTCGGTGGCTTTGCCCCATCTTACTAAATTACTTTGATCTGGGAGAGTCATTTGGAATGCATTAAGATAGAATTTTAATAATGCTGGGGACCAATCATAAATTAAGGTGCGCCACTTCAAAGCTAGTGGAATACAAAAATCTCCTATGGTCACCCATTCGTTTTGAATTTCTAGGCTCATCGCGTGGAGTCTATAGTATAGTCTATAGTATAGTGGAGTGGAGAGAATAAACAAACAATAATCTATGAATAAAAGCAAAAGTTCGTACATATTATGGATAAAAATAAAATACTCTGAACCTATTCAGTGAACTTTTACTTAAAAGAGCTTACTGCTCTCAACCCTTTAATTTTTTTCTCTTTCACGTACGGAAATCAAAATACCGTCACCTATCGTAGATATGTGTACCATCAATACATAGGAAAATATACATATACATATTACTTATAATATTGTATTTTGTATAACATCATACTATAAAAATTAACAAGATATGAATACGGCAGCAAAAGTTTTAACCAACTTGTTTTATAGAAATATTTGTTATTTTTTTGTTAAAAAAATCAACCTTTGGACAAAAAAATCCAGAGAAGTTCCTTATAAAAATATATCATGCTTCTTAGAATTTTATAATTTTAATTTTAAACAGTCTTGTTATTTTGAATGACCAATCATAATCAATATATCTTGTCTCGGTCCGTATATGGATTGAAAGGTATGTCTAGGAGATATAACAGGCACCTAGGTAAGATCTTACATATGATTATCGTTTGAATTGTTATAAATTATTAATAAAAACTTATTATATAGATTAAAAGCAAAACTAATATTATATCCATCCGTTTCAGAATAAGACAGTATTTACTTCATTTTAATGGATGGATATAATTTAATTCAATCCAATAATATTGTCTTCTTTTATAAGGAATAGATAACAAATAGATATTCAAGATAATAAGGAAAATGAAGAGGGTCCATCGGCTACTATATATCCGAAATTCGATATCCCGATTGTCAGTATTGAGATACAAATTGTTGCTAAGATTAATGGATATATTACGTATAACAAGAATACGAATATGATATTGATAATAAAATCGAGATTCATGTTTGAGAATAGAACTTTACATTTACATACCGTGATTTCAAAATGTTGTAATAAAAATATTGATTAAAATCTAATAACAAAAGAGTTGTTCATCATACTTTTTTACAATTTCTATGGGCACACAGTGATAAAGGAATATTAAAGTTTATCCATTTGAAGCTACTATTCGTCTGTTTACAAGAATAAAACATACAGGCATTATATATTTATTATGTGGACATATTGAAATTCTGAGCTTATATTAACCGTATTGACATTCCTTCGGTTTTGTAAACAGTTTCGATAACTACTCCGAAATAATGGAAAATATAATTTCATTATTAAACATCTACATCAAATTTTTATAGTCAATAAGTCAAATCTCGAACAATTAGAAAATCAGTTGTATGCAAAAATACCTTGCCTGTACTTTCGTAAATAAATACTTGTTACTCACCGAATGTAAATTCATTGAAAGGGCCACGAAAAAGAGGTTTCGAATGTAACAATTGAACCTGACCTAGTTTATATATCGGCTAAGTAGTTAAGACTGACACAATTCATAATTCAGTCGATTTTGTTCCCTTAAATAGCAGTATAATATTTTCCTTATCCATATTCTGGTATGTATTTTATAATTACAGGTAAATGGAATTAAATATAATGATTGATTAAAGAACAATTAATTACAGTTCGGTCGGTCAGTCGGTTTGACAGAATTCGTTAAGAATTTCGCCATCCAAAAACAGAGGTCAAATGGGGTTAAGATATGATGAGATGCCGAAAAATAACATATTTACCAGCAAAATACCTATATCATATTTATTTCAACATTTTCAGAGTGTATTGGTCGGATAAAATTAAAAGTACGACTATAATATTATTACTAATAATAACTAACACAATCAGATCTTATACTATATTACAATTTACCCATAACAATTAAAAAATGTTTGTATATTTTAACTACATACTTCTTGCTTACTTGCGGCAATTACATTAAGTCTAAACATTATTACTATTTATTATTACATAATTTTAAGATGCCTACTTTTAAGCTCTTTTGTTGTTTGTCCCTAGAGAATATATTTAATTCACAACCTTATCAACGCCAGTGTTGAGGAATTCAAATGAGACCAACTTTGAGCCGCGCATCGAAACAAAATAAAAATAATAATTCGTAAGAAAAAAAAATATTTGGAGTCTGAAATCGAAATACTATGAAAAAAATATAACAGAAAACAAAACATACGTTTTCATAATACTTGCTAGAACAACAATGACAGATTTCAAAACAATTTTGAAAAACCTTTTCAATAATTAGAAGTGGAATCTCCGAATATATTTCTTCATATTTTTTATAATAAAGGAATGCATGAAGATATGTAGATTAATTCCCATTGAGGTTTGAGTAAATGAGGCAGGACATTTTCATGCTATATTTATTTGAAGCCATACGGCTCAGTTATAATTACATTACCCAGATCTTCATAGTTAGTGCACTTTAAAAACATACTCGTTTGAAAGAATCAAAAAAAAAGTAAACTTTTAGATTTTTTTTATTTACTGCTTGTTTAAGGTTTTTTATGCATCATTAAAAAAAAACATCAAACTTAAAAACCGTATTTAAATATTGTAATTTTGAAAAATACGGTTCTATTTCTTTTTTATAACATAAAAGAAACCATATTTATTATCTGTTTCACTTCGGCGTTGTAGGAAATGAGGATTTCCTTGTTTTGTTTAAAAGAATTCGTTTATTGTTTTAGTACGTTTTAAAACCATTGGAAACATTTGTTACTTGAAGTCTGAAAGCACGAAATTGAAATGTAAGTATTTTTTTTCTGCTAACGGATGAGAGTCAGTATTATATGATGATTTGACCATTTTAAATAACATTATAATAAGTACCTAATAATTATTCAGTTATTTAATTACCTCAATCGATAGTCAATAATATTACATATTTTAAATTAAACGATAAATATAGGTTTTAATATAATTAATATTTTAGTACAAAAAATGACACCTGAATTATATTTTCGTATAAAAAATAATTATGTTTAACACAACAACTTCAAAAACAAGTTTAAGTATAAGTAATAACAGATGTTTATTTAAAAAAAAATGTATTATTTTTTGTTAAACAATAAATATTTAGTTAGTAGTGTTATATCAATTATCTAACATGTATGTATGTATGTATGTATGTATGTATGTATGTATGTATGTATGTATGATAATAAAAAAAATAATCATGCTTAAATGTTATCATATCTTTTTTCTTGGTTGTAGTGTAGACCTTTCGCTCAGTATATTTAGGGTTTAAAGTTTATCTTAAGTTTTGTGATTTATAGTGATTCTCTGTACTTTTAATTTTGATTTATTATTTTGCAATAAAGTTATTTAAAAATAAACTCATTATGTGTAGTAATATCATTCATTTTATATTTGAATATTTAAAAACCTTTAAAGTTAATACGCGACTGTAACATTCTTTCTGAACCTTGAGGCTTCCTGGAAATCTAAACCTAGTACGCGACTTTAAATTTTTTATTACCAATTATTCTGAATATCCATTATTTAAGGTCACGTGAAAGAATAATAAATCCTTATTTTATTTACTGGAAAAATGTTTTCGAAATTTGTCACCAATTAATAAATAGGAATTATATAAGAAAAAGTAATTAAGTACCGGTCTAATAAATATTAAACGTATGTTGTTATCGGTTATATGATAAATAATAGGTACATTATATTGTCGACTTTAAAATACTTAACTTTGTATAATTTTACATACACAGTTTAAATAGAATTCATGTATTTTAAACAGACAGTCCGGATTGTTAATATACATATAATGTTCATTTTATACTATTTGTTCAATCTGCTTAGTAGTTACAACATATTAAACATAATATCGAATCATATTTCAAATCAAATTATTAATTTATTTATTTATATATTTATTTATGTACCAAAAAAAAAATACAATACAGAAATTTTACATTGAAAAAAAAAGTGTACAAAGGCTTAACTTATCTCTTTAAGAGATCTCTCCCAGTTATCCTTAGGCGAAAAAGAGTTTTTATTAACATGCAAGCGGTCTGGTACCTTAATAACATAACAAAAAAAAACATAAACACAGTAAAAAGAAAAAACAAATAATATCTGTTGTTTTTCAACTTTATAGTAGAATTAGAATGTTATATATACACACAATAATATCTATATATATATCTATATATACATATATATATATATATATACATACATACATATACCTACATACATATACAAACATACGCATAACATTATATATTATATAAAATCTCGATACATACATACATACATGTATACACAAACATAACACAATTTATGATAAAGAGGAGAGGTAGTGCTTTTTCAGTCTTAGCTTGAAAGAGCTAAGAGAATGGATTCCATGAAATACCTCCCTCGGAAGGGAATTCCAAAGTTGAGCAGCGACAACGGTAAAAGAATTAGAATAGAAGGTGGTATTAAAATGAGGTACTTCTAGAGTTTTTAGGGTGACACACGAACGATTAAGTAAGAGGGAGAGGACTTATTTAATAAATTGTAAACGAGTGACAGTATATGCACATTCCGGCGAAGGCGTATGGGGAGCCACTTTAACTTTTTGCGAAATTCTGACACATGATCGAATTTGCGCAATCCGTAGATAAAACGGATTGCTAAATTTTGGAGGCGTTCGAGTCTATTTAGCAGCTCTTCAGATGCATCCAAATAGCAGACGTCAGCGTAATCCAGAAGCGGTAGAAGAAGAGTTTGAGCTAACATTATTTTAGTTTCCAGAGGAAGAAAATTCTGCAACCGTCTAAGAGAGTGTAGTGAGTAGTGAAATTTTCTGCTAACTTCGTCAACTAGTGCTGTCCATGAAAGATCACAGTCCATAATGATACCGAGATTTTTGGTTTTGTCAGAGAATGGTATTAAAATGGAGTTATAAGTCAGAAAAGGTAGGTCAGCCTTAATTATTTTGTGTCGTAATTGCTTATTACCTACAATCAAGGCTTGTGACTTGAGTGGGTTAATCAGGAGGCCGTACACCTCAGCCCACGTATTAAACATCCTGAGGTCATTATTAAGAGCTTCTATAGTTGTAGCCAGATCGTTAATTGTGGTGTGTCGATATAGCTGCAAATCGTCTGCATAGAGATGGTAGTGACATGAAATGACTTTAGAGATTTCGTTAATAAACAGTGAGAAGAGAAGAGGAGATAATACACCGCCTTGTGGTACACCTGCAGAGATGTCTGTCCAGTTTGAGAAGTCCTCATCCACACAAACTCTCTGCCGGCGCCCACGTAGATAAGAAGAAAACCACTTGATTGCGGGAGATGAGATATTAAGAGAGTTTAATATACTTAGCAACGCGTCAAAGTCAACTGAATTGAACGCGTTGCTGAAGTCTAACAATATAACAATGGTTAATTTTTTATTGTCCATGGCATGGCGAACATCTTCGGTTACTTTCAGTAACGCAGTGGTAGTACTGTGGAGAGAACGGAAACCGGATTGGAAAGGATTGAGTAGGTTATTGGCAGTTAGGAAAGAGGTAAGTTGTTTGTATACCCCTTCTTCCAAAAGTTTGGATAAAATTGGTAAAATGGAGATAGGGAGAAATTGTGAAAAAGAAGTAGGATTAGAAGTTTTAGGAAGTGGAATTATATGAGCCAATTTCCAGGCCTTAGGATAGCATGTGGTAATTAGAGAAAAGTTTAAAATATGGGTAATTAACGGGGTTATAATATCTAGGATAGGAAGAAGCATTTCCCGACCAATATTGTCATTACCGACTGCTTTTGTTGCAATGGCCATGATACCCTTCCTAACATCACTCTCCGCAATTTCATGGAAACTAAAAATATCACAGATAGGTGGGGTGGCTGATGCCAGTTTTTGAAGAGTAAGAAGTTTTAAAGCGTTGTTAATTTTAAAAGGAGGAGAAGAAAAGTGAGAATTTAGTAAGTTTAAATCAGTTTGTTTATTTATATTAACTGCGGACTTACCCAGTGATTTAAAAAATCTCCACTTCTGGGAAGGAGAAAAGTGCTCGAGAGAAGAAAATATATGACGGCGCTTAGCGTCTCTACACATTCTATTACAGAGATTTCGCAGTTTCTTATAGGCAGCGATATTTAAATCGTTTGGATTCTTTTTGCATTTATTTTTGGCCCTATTGCGTCTTTGCATAGCTTGCTTAATCGACGAAGTAAACCAGGGCGCAGGTAGGTGTTTGACCCTTACTGATTTTAGTGGCGCATGGGAATCATATAAACTAGTAAGGGTAGCGTTAAAAGAATCCACCTTTTCGTCTACTGTGGATGCACTATAAACGGGTGACCAGTCTAAGTCAGAGGCATCACGATACAAATTTTCCGAATTAATCATCTTAAGATTACGCCGCAGAATTATCTTCTTCTTAAACTTGGGAACTGATAGGTTGTAACGTAGATAGAGAAGATCATGGTAGGAAAAGGACGCAGTCAGTTGACCGTGTGCTAGCAATTCCCTGGTCTTAAGACCATGATAACGTCTAGAAGAGAAGCCTTAAAAGCTGGACAGTAATGCGTTGCTGAAAGAGGGAGAATAGACATACTATATGAAGAGATAAGTGAATTTAATTTTTTTGATCTATAGTCATTTTTTAGGAGACAAGTGTTTAGGTCACCCATGATTACAATATCATCATAAACCGGTGAAAAATTATGGAGAAGGATATCTAAATCATTGAAATAACTAATATTGAGGGATGGACTATATACAACGCCAAGAAGAAGTTTAGAATGTAGGGTGGAAATTTCAAGAAACATATACTCAAGATGTTCAGGAAAAGTGCTGCGGGACTGGCTGATGACGGTAAACGGTATGCTATCTCTGAGGTAAATACCTACCCCTCCACCCCTCTTAACTGTGCGATCATTTCGAATCAGTGAAAAACCAGGAAGACTATATAGTGTAGAAGACAAGGAGGATTTTAACCAGGTCTCTGACACCAATATGCCATCGACTTGGACGTCGTTAAAAGATGCGAGAAGGTCAGGAAAGTGTGCCGGAATGCTTTGTGCATTTATATGTAAAAGGTTAAGAGATTGTTTGTTATTTGAAAATATAGATTGAAGTTTATAATCAAGTGGAGTCAAAGAATCGTCGTCTGGAGATAAGGCACCATCAGCGCTATGGAAATCATCAGAAGAGGAACAAGAGAAATAATCATCATTCAAGTTTAAAATAGATTGATTTGACATATACAACTATAAATATATAAATAATATGAAATAAATAAATATATATCTACACTAAAACTATTTAACTAAAACTATCACAATTTTTTTTTTAATAATACAATATAATTAACCTACATAACCGGGCGTAATTTTGTGAAGAATATCATCCAGTAGTTATTATTTAAAAAACATAAGTTAAGAACACAAAAAAAAAAAAACAAAAGAAAGTAAAATAAACTTAATATAGTTACGAGAAACGATAAAATTAGCTTATTATTATAAAAAAACAAGATTCTCGAATAAAGTATTAAAAAAAATAAATGTATACAGTAAGTCAGACAAGATTTTAAAAGTCACTCTAGCATTTTTCAATGACGATGTCAAAGATTGACAAGTGACAACTGTCAAATTAACATTGTCTCAGACTTAGACTTAACATAATAGTAAAATTTTGATTATTATTTTATTTTACTTGTCTATATTATATAACTTAAAATAAAGTAAATACAAATAAAAACTATCTATATAATAATAAGAAAAGCAATACAGGGAGTAATAGTGGATTATCAATGTGAAGACTATATCCTGATTGTGAAATAAAGAATTTGTAACTGGATATAACATTATTTACCAGAATTTTTAACACAACGAGATCTTGTTGATTTGAAGTCTTGAGAAGCCTGATCCAATTGGGGATAGTTTCGAATAACAAGCTGCAGTTCCAGTGAAGTGATAACCTTCTTCCTTGTTTTATCCGGCAAAGCAATGATAATAGCACCATCTGAAGTCCAGCAGTTTTTCATGCCAAAGTGTTTTCTGGCTGTAATAAATACTTCCTGTCTAGGCTTTGTGAGAAACTCTGAGATTGTTACACCCGTACCCTTTAGAGTGGTTTTAGCGTTCCAGACAATATTCTTAAATTTCAAACTATTGAAACGCACCACAACAGGCCTGGGCTTTTGTGTCTTAACACCAAGACGGTGACAAATGTCAACACAATTATTATCCAAGTCACAAAGCTTCATCTGGTTGTTCAGAGTATCATTAACTTGCTGATAGATGTCATCCTTGTCTTCTGGAAGTCCATGTATCAACAGGACTTTTCGACGAGAAAGCATTTCATGTTTATCAAAACCGATTGACAGTAACTGGAGTTGTTGACGTAGCATAGAAAGTGATTTCCACATTAACTCCTTGAAGACGGTGTAATCAGCAATCAACGTCTCCAGATTACCAACAGAAGGTTTAGATGTTTGTGGTAGTGATTGTGTCAGTGCCTTGTCAAATTGATTCATGCGAGACTCAAAAAGTGTCACAATCTCCTCCATGTTCTTGCTAAGTTGAGTGTGAAGGTCCATATTGCTTAACGGATGAATATTGTAGATAATTTTATGTGCCGGGCAATGTAGGTTTGTTTTCAATTTATTCTTATAACGTTAAAGACTTTAAAAGTTAAAAATGTAATTTATATCACTTAAAACTGTAAGAGCGAAAAAATATGATGTTAATTAAAGTACTACCCGCAAAAAAAAAAAAAAATTACATTATAACGTTTAATACATTAATGTCATTATAATATTTCAATAGGAACATTTCTCATTATTTATTTGTCGACAAATTATTTAAAATAAGTAGATTAATTAACATTTAGTTTGCAAATCAAATAGTAACCTCACCACGCATGCAATTACATGTTTAATTTTTTATAAAGTCGGTATGTATAGGCCCAGAATACCCTAAAATCTGATTTCCGTTATATATGTGTGTGTGCGTGTTAATTGAATGCATTTCAACATCTCACATATTTTTTCCCGTGTCTCAAAAGAATATTTCTATCGATACTTAAATCAATACTTAAAAGTTATATTTAAGCAAGAGAAAAATCTTTTAAACCAACAAAAATCAACAGACATTATTTTTATTTTAATAGTATGTCCTCTTATCTGTTAAACTTTTCTGTACGCACATTATACGGAAACCAGCGTATCGATTGGAATGACTTTCTTTTTTTATAAAAACTAGGTTAATTTTATGGCTTGTCTATATTCCACCGATGAAAAGTGGAAATGTAGTCATAGGTGGAAAGGCGCATTAACCTAGCAACCTACTCATTCACACATTAATTCACTCTTCTCTTGAAGACACACACATTATATTCGACCGAAAATATGAATATGGGTTTAAGGATTTTTTGGTCCATATATAATGTTATCTGTCTTTGTGTCAATTACTATCTTTAGATTCGAAAAACGCTCCGTAATTTATAGTATTTTTTCCAATTATGAAAGAAAATTGGAAGGTAAATCTCGCAGACTTCTATATTGAAAACATATTTCGTAAGAACGATACAAGGTAGGCTTTACAATTATATAATATTGTTCTAAAAGTTCAAACAACCAAGAAGTTGGTAATGGTTGGAATATTACATGCACTACCGCCATACAATAAATGAGGCGGTAAGTTTTATATCCGGAGTTATTATTTCAAATTTTACATTTGGTATTCACATTGATATTTATATAGAATGAATAACAATGGTCTCGAAAGGTGTAGTGCATCAAATAACGTCATTATAAATATAGGTGATACTTGGAATGAAGTTATTTTGATGTTTCCTAAAAAAAATATATCGAAGAAATCTGAAGGAGAACTGTACGTAGGCTTTTGTTTAAATTAACAAATATGACCTTTACAAAACAAACATCTGAAGAGCTTATTAGAAACTCGTTTATACATTCATAGATTTCCTTTCAAAAAATTTCTGAAGGGTTATAATTAACTAAGTTACATATAAATTAACACCCCGAAGGGTCTTTGAACACAAGGAAGGTTTTGTTATGTAAAAAGTCATATTGGCTAAACTCTCTATTGTGCAATGCAAACAACATTTCAAGTTCAAGTTGTAACAGTACCTTTATACAAAGTAAAATAAAGGTACTATACAGAGTAATATATAGGTAGTAATATAAAGGTATGCCTATTGAAAAAAGTTGGTAAATTTCTATAGTGGTAGATTGTTAGAGGTGGTAGCCACAAAATTGACTGTAGTTCGTATGGTTGGTATTATACCGCTTTCAAAAGAATTACACTTGTTACAATTACACACAGGAAAGAGATAACCATATATCGTCGTCCCAGCTATATTGCCTACTTCTAGTCATCCCTCCATTTCCCTACGGGGGTGACCGAGACCAAGTTGTACCATCAAATAGATCACCGTTTGTATTAAATATAAACATGAAAAATTAGGATTATTTTCATTGTACTTTATAAAAAATATTATTTTAAACATGCTTAGTTACTCACCACTTATACTTAAAAGCTTCACCGACATTTATTTGAATCTCTTATTTCAAACATGAATAACTGACGAAAAATAGTATGTGACTGATAACTTTTTTTTTATCTTTATTAGTTAACTGAAATTAATAAAATGAAATGTAATAGTGTTATTATTATATGTCCTTTTTATGTATAACATATATATTAGAATAAAAAAAAGGTATTTATTATAAAAGTATATATTAAGTTGTTTATATTTTGTTTACAACATAAATTTTTTTTGATTCATCTACATATTATTTTGAAACGAGAGTTCAAGAACAATTTTGAAAAGGGTAAAATGAAAGCTAAAAAATTCTTAACCTCTGCGGTTGCCAGGTGCCTTTACTTTTAAATTCTAAAAAAAGTTTTCCAACAAGAAGCAAAAACATTATATTTAGTTCTAGTTTTTCTTTTAGTTATATGTTCTGAGACTGTTTTTGCTTTATATACTTAGTTATTTAGTACACTTTGATTTTCAAAACAGTTCTAATATTGGTACGACTCTTAATAAAACTTCTACTGTAACTAATTTAAAAAAAATGTATTATTATTTTTTATCCTGTATATTGTAAATTAAATCACTAAATATTAAATCACCACGTGTTTTATATTTCATATTCATTTTTTAACAAAATTTTATAAAAATAGCTGTGTTGTATAAACTGTAATTAATACATATGGTGTGTCATAATCCTAAATAATAATTTTATACAGTGATCAGCTCTCTGCGCCTGTGGGAAATAACAAATATGGCGGGCTACAGTAATGTTACATCAGTTTAATATGACTGTAATCAAAAATTTGTACAATTTGTTTCGTTTAGTTGTTTTGATTTAAGAGATTTTTTTTATGAGTTTCGTCACAAATTGCTATGAAACTCTTCTATTTTTTTAATTATTATAAGTAATGAAAAGCATAGCATAACAAAAATATTATTATTATTAAAAATACTAAAAACTTTGAAACGAATACTATTGTATGTTAAACTTCTAACTAGACTTTTTTATGATATATTGAGTCTATATAGTTATATATATTATACTATAAATATATATAACAAATATGTTATATTATACTTATAATTAGTCAAGTCAAAACTGAAATCATGTGACGATTTAGACAACAAATAAGTTGCTTCGTTTCATAAATATTAATGTGAATATAGGAGGAAACGTATTAATATATAAGAAAAATGTATAAATAATGATAAATGTGTACATAAGCGACCTTGTGTGCAGATCGCATTATTTCTCTTATATAAATACCGATATCAAATTATCTTGCAAATAACAAAAGAGAATGTCTATGTTATTATATTATATTCTGTTATAATATTATAAAAAAAAAATGTTTAATACAAAATTCCAAAATAATTTGTGTGGTATCTGGACATCTCTTTAAAATGCAGCAAATATAATTCGATGTTGTAGCTAAGTAAACTTATTGGTTAATATTTACTTTCACTTTAACTAAATACCTTAATCAATGTAATTAAAAATAATGTGTAAAAAGACATTATTTCTTTATACGAAATAAATTTTGTTTTGAAATTAAATGAAATAAGCTAAACATTTACTTTTTCAATTTCTGGTAATATAAAGACCTTATGAGATTTGGGTACAATTTGCAAAGGTTAGGTGAAGGTAAAAATTAAATAACTTTCATAAAATTTTGTACACGTTACGAAGATTGAATAAATAATAAGGCAAGAAAGCCTTTTCGTACGTTGCTTAAGTCAGATCTTTAATTTTAATCAAATAAATCGCGAATTTAAAATAAAATATGTGATTGTTTTTATTTTTATGGAACAGAACATGGGTTTTTTGATATTTATACAAAAAGTGTGGAATTTAGTTTTTGTTAAAAAACTGGATATAGCAAAAAAAGGGAAAAGGCCGTGATCATGGCTTTGTTTAATAATTATAATAATAGCCAAATCCAGTGCATATCTGAGATTTTTTTTAAGGGTTTTCATAACAAAAATATGATATAGTTACGTTTCACTGAATACTGATTTCACCAAATAGATCATACGTATATATCATGTAATATAGATTTAATATTGCCGTAATTAATGTTCAACAAAGCCTTGCTATTTGCAAGTAATAAAATGAATTTATATTGAAAATGCCTATATAAATGCTGCACCGACTAGCATACTTGTTAATACTTTAATTGAAATAATGTAACTATAAAACATTCAATTTAGCAAGTTATTTAAATAATTAAAATAAGTGATATAATTATCGTCTAGTAAGCATCTTATCTACGATATTGCAAATCTAGCAAGATGATATCTCTCAATCAATAGTTCCATCTACTGGGATTCCAAGGAGCATGTTTGATGTCAAATAAAATCCCTAGTTAGAAATAAACAATTAATATTACTATTACCAATAACCTCATTTGTAACATAATATATACAAATGACCTGTATGCTATAATTTTTTGGGAATTGGTTAAATGTATAACTTAAAGTACAAGAAAAGACATTGAGAAGTACTTAAATTCCTAAACATATCAAACGCTTTTCTTACTTCTAGAGAGTTCCAATAGCCATCGTTTATCAGTCCATTTCTAAGTAATTAGTAATATGCAAGAATATCTCTAATATTCGATAGAATGAATGTTAGTTCCCTACAAAGTCAAACTTCCGTTCGAGAAACTAACGCTTTGAAATTCAGTCATACGTTTAAGCATTTATGTGTATAGCAATTACTCCATACCAGAAACTGGCCCCAATAATTTGTCAAAGCATTCCGTGTAATTATGTACAATCTCTTACATTTGATAAATGATGTTATTTATTTTAAAAGTGTTTGAAAAGTTTATATAATTATATTAATCTTAATCTATTATTGCAACATTAATACATAGTCCATTGAAGTTACATTTGGGGTTGCGTTTTTTAGAGGACGCAATTTTATTTTTTTAATGTGTAGGGGGGGTCAGTAGAAGCTTAAGTTCAAATTTGTGGGGTCGTCACCCTTGTCCCTCGGCCGCCATCTTGGAAAAACGGGTGCAAAGGGTTTTCGCTCTGTATCTCGTAAACTAGTTACCCTACAGAAAATTTAATTAAACATAAAATTTAGAAAATTAAATTTCCTACAATTTTATTTCTATTACTTTTTATCGTCAAGTGACCAACAAAAAAGTTATAAACAAAAATAAGTAAAAATTTTGTAACAAATTTCCTTTTGGAGGTTATAACTTTTTTTCAGTTCATTTTACAATAAAATGACATCATAGCAATTTTGTAGAGGGTTTTTCAACGAACAATTTCCTCTTTATACTTGTTTCATTTTAATTTATTTATCTAGGTTTTACAGCGCTCCAAACTTGAACGGATTCTCGAATGCTCATAGGGATGCAATAAAAACTAAAAATTAGATTTACGTATCTATCTATATTTTTTTTATTCATACAATTTATTGTGATCTTAACATTCCTATGCTATTATTAAACTATGTTTGACCTTTTTCCCCACTACAAAACTGATTTTACTGTCGACCAGGCTGAATCGGATGCAGATGCGGTCATCGTCCGTTGTGCGCTTGCTGCATTACAGTCATATGATTCGGTGACAATCATAGCAGAAGACATCGACATCCTTGTATTGCTGACGGCATTAGGAAGGAATCAAACTAATGTATTTTTTTAAAAACCTTCAAAAGGGCGTACGCCCGAACAATTGTACTGTCTGTCTATCTGTTTTAAATATGACGACGTAATAGTTGAGAATTTACTGTTTCTCCTTCTCAGGATGCGATACAACGTCAGCAGCGTATAACATGGGCAGAGTCAAATTTATAAAAATTTTGCAGAAGCATCCAGAGTTAGCAAGTGGAACTAAATTATTTATGAGGAAAAAAGTCGAGTCATCGTTACTCAGTGTTGTTGGCGAACGTTTTTTCTTCTCTTTATATGGCGGAAATAAAGACGATACTCTAGACACTCTGCGATACAAACGATTTGCTAAGACAGAGAATGAAAATGCGTTTAATCTCCCTTTTGCTTCCTCCAAGATGCAGCCCGTTTCCACAGTTTCCGAGTATATCTAGAGTATCGTCTTTTTTTATATATGAGCACTTGACGATAAAAAGTAATAGAAATAAAATTGTAGGAAATTTAATTTTCTAAATTTTATGTTTAATTAAATTTTCTGTAGGGTAACTAGTTTACGAGATACAGAGCGAAAACCCTTTGCACCCGTTTTTCCAAGATGGCGGCCGAGGGACAAGGGTGACGACCCCACAAATTTGAACTTAAGCTTCTACTGACCCCCCCTACACATTAAAAAAGAAATTGCGTCCTCTAAAAAACGCAAGGTAAGGCCTAAAAAATGTAACATTTCAATGGACTAACATTATTAGAGCTAAAGACGTCTGTTGAGTATTTCTTAAATGAAAAAAATATATATAATATAGAACGATGTAGTGTATTTCAATGTTATTTAAGTTTTTTTATTAGTTCTTAAATTGGATCTATTTTTTTTACTACGTTTTTTGGTCATGGATCTGTTTTGAACACGATAAATTTTTATTTTATACATTTTAAGCAAATGCATAAAAGTAATGATTAGAGTTATCAATTTCATAGTAATAATGATACTAATTAAAATTAAAAGCTTGTGTCCGTAATATTTTTATTTTGTGGCTAGTTTTGGTATCAGTCTATAATAGGAAAATAGCGATTATTTATGAAAAATAAAGTTTATCCTACTTTTATGTTGGACCTTGGAACATTATGTACTTTCATATGTAATAAATTAAAATAAGACTTACCTACAATGTATTCATAAATATTTCTTTCGTGCATTCAACTGTGCAATATATTTACGATAAGAAATTCCAAATGGTTATTATATTTGTTTCCACTTTTAAGATTATATGACAGTAAATATAGAAATACTATAAAACGTTTTATGATTTACACGTGACGCTGAGTACAAGAATGTTGTTCCATATATTGTACAGCTGAAATGGTTTCAATATTATTTTAGTAAATTTTATGAAATGAAGAATTACATATATAGCATATATTTTTACGCCCCAAATTATATATATCAACCTATTTTTATTTAGCAAATGAAACCCGACTGAGTATTTTACAAACTCAATCAAAATTTCTAAAATTTAAAAGAAGAATTGAATTATAGAAATTATATTAACGATATCATGCGATATCTGAATAAAATTTAAATTTTTGAGATAGAAATAAATTATATCAGTGACATTTTTATATATTCTTAATTACGGTTTTACGATTATCACAAAAATATGTACATTATAAAGTCATTTTATGACGCTAAAGAATTAACGTTTAATTCATGGCATTGTTAATAGAAATGTGAATTTAATTACCGCGAAATTGAATGTTGTTAGCCGAGATCATTACAATGTTATGTAGAATAAATGCCAATTTAGGATAAGAGACAAATGTTAACTGATAAGAGAGTTACTAAACTTTTGCAGCTAATAAAAAGAAATAAGACAAAATAGGCCTTTATTGCTGTTTTACAATTGTCTTAAATACTATTATGATTTTTACTAGCGATTTTGTGTCGCTCAGTTTATACTATTAACAAGAAAATCGAAATTAATCAACAGCTTGTCCTTCGACAAAGGCCTCCTCTAAAGCCTTCCATTCCTTCTCGTTTCTCGTTATCCGCCTCCAAGATATAATTTCCGTTATCGCTAATCCTTTCGCCATATTTTCTTTTCTAACTGATTCCTATTATATCCCATTTTAAGACAGTTAGCGCGATTTGAGTTCAAGACTTTTCTCAGTGGTTCGAAGAGATCTAGCATTAAATGTAGCTGTATATAGGTCCGTTTTATCCTTGTTCCTTTTAAGGGTCGTCTTTTTCCACCACGAGGAACAATCGGTTTGGGGGAGCGGGTGTTGTTTCTTTGTTCTTTGTTTTTGGGTTATGTGGGTATATATAATTTATAATTTTCTTCCTGTAATAGATTTAGCCGTTATAACCTGTAGTTCATCATTATACAATCATAATAATAAATTTTATTCATGAATAAAGAATGTACACTTTTATGTATAATTATAATATGATTACTAAACCATTTTGTATAAGTCAATAACAATCAGGTGTTAAAAATTTGTTTATGAAATAATATATATTAAGATAGAAATAGAAGTCTTAATGTCTTGGTACTTTACATATAAATACTTAATCAAATTTAATTTAGTAATTTAATATATAATGTAGAAAATATTTTCTTTACAGTCACTAATTTAAATTTATATAGTTACAGAAAAAGACTAGAGACGAACTTAGATTGATATTTACAAAGTAAATGCAAGTTACAAACTCTTGTTTTATGAAATTATTATAGTTGATTGGTTGTTATATTAGCTTATTTTATAGAATAGATTATATTAATGCGCTATAGTTAAAATAAAGCCAAATTTTATTACGATAATAATAATGTGTTAAGATTGTGTTAATAATAAAAAATACCTTGAAACATTATTGAAAAAACAGCAATATTCTTCATGGTTTTATTCACACACCATTTACTTTTAATAGTCTCTAAAATCGAGTATTAAATAAAACCTTACCAGGTATTTTTTTTTATATCAGAAGGCATAATGTATATTATCGAAGGCCCAGGACATTAAAAAACGATTTTTAAACGCTTACGAATGACAAAATAATGTATATTTTTTAGAGGAAAAAAGGTTTGTGTTTAAATGAAGTAGGGAGTTTGATGTACCTACAACCTATATACCTACGTTAAAATTTTCTCAGTACAAATAATAAAACATAAAATGTTATTTTCAATACTATGTTAGATTCTTTGATGGATTAGCAACAATTTAATCCATTTGTTATACTTAACCTCAATTAATAAAGAATAAATATTATCAACAAAAAATATATATAATTTGTAATATGTATTAATAAATTGTATTTGTAAATTATCACCTTTTTGAACACAACTTTAAAAAAAACAACCCTTCAATCAAATCATTGATCTTATTTTCGTTTTCTGAAACTTGGTTGGTGACATACTGTATTTAAAGTCTTCTGACCCTGATCAGAGCTAGTTTTATCAGAAAGGTTTTTCAACTTTAAGGTAGGCGTGGACTATATGGTTGGATACCATATTTTAATAAAATATAGGCGATAATATGATAATTACTTTAATCTTCTACGAATCACTTGAAACAATTATAAAATAATCAAAAATTAACAAGATGTCGTTGGATTTAAATAACGTCCACCAAGCACATAGTCGCGTACACTCTACACTCATAGAGTTATTATACATAAAGTAGGGAAGCCAGCCTATAAAGTGACAATCGAAATAAAAAAAGAAAGCAAATGAGGTGATCTAACTATCTCATTTTCTTGCATGTGTAATTGGACAAGGATAAGTGTCGGTCTGTCATGTTGTGTTTATTGTCTCTTATAATATTTGTCAGACACTGACACTCATAGGCCTGCCTATGACTTCCCTATTCTATGCATAATAATTCTAGATCTGCACACAACGGTCGTAAGTCAATTGTAAATGATTGCAATATGGCCGTCGCCCCAGTGCTCGGTGTTCGTTGTGACATTGATGTTTGACAGCTAGCAGTTGCTTACTACACTGACGTTAAATACGGGTGTGCCAACTTAGAATTAATATACATAACTCTATGATGCCGACATATTTAATATTTGTGTTGTTATTTTTTTTTAAATAAGAACTTGTAACCAGATTGAATATTTAAATTGTATGCCCTAAGGCAGAGATTAAATTTTAATTTCTTCCTATAACTAATAACGTCTCACCCTTAAAATATTTATAATAATTTTCTTACAGAAAGCCCACTCTATATTTAATAAGAAAATAGGAAACCTTATAAAAATAATGAAAAAATAAAAATTATAAAATAAAATGTTTTTTGATTGGGGTTGATTGTTAAAACAAAATATTGATACTATAAGAAAATCCATGGTTTGCTATTGTTGTTTTTATATTGTCATAAGTTTTATTTTCTTAAGGAGACTTGCAGAAAACTAATTATAAAACTTTATTTTTAAAAACAATAATAATTATATTTTGTAAAACATGATTAATATTATTTAATAATCAGTGGTATTATTTAATTCGAAACTGTATAACGACCTCTTGATATAATTCTCGATTTCATGACAAAATGTTCCTGACCTGATAAATTAGCGTTTTTTACATTTTCACTGATATTGTAAATAATAGTAGGTACTTTTTTTCTGAATGCAATAATATAATGAATATTTGTTGCCAAATTAAGAGTAACTTGGCAATTAAGAGTAACTTTAACACATTTAACGTTCACACATTTTTATTAATTTTTAAAACTGGTTCAATTTGATATTAGTGAATACACCTATTATACGTCATTTATAAATACTTTAATGGAAATAAATTGTTTAGTGACAACGATTGAGGATGTTCCTTTTCACATTTTCAACACTAACTACTATATGGAAATTTAAAAGACTGACTTGTAATGAACAAAATATGGTCCTTCACCTATTATCTCACTAGAATATAGATACTAGCAATGACATTAGGATAATGGTAAGAATCATGTTGAACGACGTTCACGATCGTTGCCTTGTTATTACAAATGTACTTCGGTTAAGTGAACAGTAATTATCACCCTTGACTACCATAGATAATATGGAACGTGTGAAACAGAAAGAGATAGCTAAATAAGGTTTATTTGTCTGCAATTGCCATTATATTCTCTATCCTTTTCGATCTTTCATATAAATTATTCAAAATTTATTTGTAAATGAGGAATATGATATTAAAAAAAAATACTTACTATTTCAGATGACGTCGGCGTCTGTCTATGGCTGTGGGTTACAGTAGTGACAATCCTCAACCACAGTCACCACGCCGAGAACTTTTTTAACCTCACTCTGGGTTTAAATGGTAGTTTTAGCCAAATGTTGTAGAAGTAGTAGAAGATTTTTGTCTCCTATAAGTAGTACGTGAGTGTCACGTGGAAATACGGACTTAAGATATGAACATTTCCTTAACTTAATCAAATAATAAGTATAATTTATTTCGAGAAAAAAAAGTCCTGTCAATATTTTATAGTACTGAGTGACATACGAATGTCTATTGAGGTGACGATATCAGTCATGAAATACATTAAAATATTACTAAAATATATTTTCTTATCTTAATATATATTAAAAGCTTTTCATACTTTATGACAGATCCAATAGTGATCATTTATGGCTACCATTTAAGTTATGAACTGATTTATCTTCAATATCTATTATGTCTTATCTGTCAAACAGAAAACAATACGCAGCTTCTGTTCTATAAAATTAAATTGTTTGAAACTTGAAATTATGAGCAAAATTCCTATTTAACATGAGTCAAACTAATAGTGCAGTTAACATTCCCCAGAATAAATAATAGAGTCATTTACTATTAATAAAATAATATCTAATAATCTAAATAAATAAAAAGAAAATACAAGAGCCATCCTACACACACTTTTACAGTCTTTGTAAATATATTAATCAATGAAAAAAACCTGAACCTATTTTAAAAAATTGTGACAGAGCTTGCCCCTCTTGACCTTGAAAATACTTCTTCTTTCTTTCACGTACTCAAATAAAAAATCGACACTAGATGTAAATATGTTTTTAAACACTTAGACTTATTTTTTTTTTTATATATTTTTTTAGAAATTCCAACGATTTTTTCCTTTGTTGAAGGACTTTTCTTTTTCAATAATGTAGTGCAAAATAAAACAAAAGCTAGCTAGCTGCAGGCGAGTTTACAAAAGTCTGAATATTTTACCAAATAGCACCAATAGTTTGGTGATATGTTGGTTACCTAGTTGCTATCTAACTTCCAAATGTCACATTATGACTGTTTTCACGGTGAAATCTTTGGATGGTGTGGTTGCTCTATGATGTTTGAATCCGTATTTTTTTAAGTACTGGCAAAAATATGAATATAGGTAGGATATTCAAATGATTATGTCGAAATTATTATATAAATATATATATTTTCGGTATAGAAGGTCCATAGAATAAAGAGTCCACATATAACACAATAAATATGTAACTTAAGCGCAGTGATAGGAGTTAGAATAATAATATTATATAAGTATTATATTGAATATGCATAACATATCAAATAAAACAATTTTAATCAGATAACTAAATATATACTGTAAAAAAATATAAAATAATAATTATTATATTCTTCATAAATATAAATAACGGCCTACTGGGAGTCGAACCAAATCAAAAATATTAATTTTATTTTAATTATTTATTTTGAAAGTGAATATATAGCTAAATATTCTGTCATTATTTTGAGCGTCTACCTAAGTAAAAAAAGCACGTTTGTTGTATGGAAGCCCTCCATAAATATTTAATTTATAGCATCTACAGAAATACATCACTAAGAAAATTTCACTTTCTATCACGATTCATGAGATCTATGAGATTCCTGAAAAGATTCAAACGGACAGCAAAGTCTTAGTAGAGATAGGGTTCCATTTTTAACTTTTTAAACTCTATAAAGTAGATCATTGTTTTAAGAGTGAATTGTAAAAATACCTACATCCATTAACATTGATGCTAAATAATTTCTTAAATATTTTAAATATGTGTAAATAGATAGATAATAATTTCATAATATATCAAGTAGGTTTAGGAAATAGACCCCAGAACTATAGAATTCAAACTTGCCCTACTATATTGTTTTATACATCATAATTATTTTGCTTAATTTAAATTAAATGTATTAGTAGAAATTAAAACAAAAATCTGCCTTCACTGATGTTTTTAATTTGTTCAAATAATAAAAATCATTTAACCTTAAAATTAAAATTTCTAATGATTTCTAAAATAAAAAAAAAAATTCTTGAGAATTTCGAGCATTGAGCTACAACCAGTAATTATTGTCATATAACTTATTCCTATGGTTGAAATCGTCCACTTGTGATATATTTCAAATGATGATGGCGGTCAAAGAAAATGACAGGTCAAAGTGGTCCCTAGATGGGTATCAAACTCACAAGCTTGTCAACGTAATTATCAGAAAATCATAATAAAACTAGCTCTTCTCTGCGGCTTCGATTGCCGAATAAAAATGTTATTATCTTGCTTCAATAATTTTTAATTTAAATAGGATTTTTTAAGGATATTTCACTTGACTAAACAATTATAGGAACATTCTTTTTTTCTTGTTTTCATAATAATTAAACCAGTCATTTAATAATTCATAATAATATAAATATACATTTTTGTATACCTTAAAAAATTAAAAAAGACATGTTTTGCTTCTTAAAATATGGCTTGTATTTATTGGTATATGTTTGTGTAACTTTTCAAATCTAATTATTTATCTACAAAAGAGACAATACATTAAAAATAATACTTTATTAACTTCTTATTTTATTTTATATTTTCATACAGGAAAAAAATATTAAAAATGTTTAAAGCAACTTAGACCATTACATATATTTTACTGAAAAACGTATTCACATATTAAATGTGTAAACAACAAACATTCAGTCTGTAATATTGTATTTATCATATGTTGTAAATTCTCAGTTCAGAATAAGAAATGAAATGAGTCTCTCAGGACAAAGTATAAATAAAGAATCGCGTTTAGATCTTACCTACAGATATTATTTCATCTTGTTTGTAGAGGTCTTGTTCAGTATATTTTAGGTCTATAAAGAGAACATCTTTATAACAAAACACTTTTAGAGCAATGACATTATATTAGATCAATTTGTATAAAATATTAAGGAGATATTTTGCTATTTCTTTAACAATACTAATCACCTAGTATTATATAAATTACTCTACAATTAAGTTTCTATGTGATTATTCATTTGCGTGCGGAAAGCCAGGGTTGGTTGCTAGTATGTAACATAATTTAGAACCCTTATTCCGCTTTGATAACGAAGTGCAAAATGAGACTTACATATGTTTTCTTTTTGCTGAATAAGCATTTCATTCTCCATGTTTCGCTAAATCATACTTCGTGACTCGGAAAGAAATGCTTGTTTTCATCTATTAACATTTTTAGCTTTTAATATTATTGAATACCAAGATAGTTTAAAAATATATATATAAAAGCTATAGTAAACCTGTGTACACACATACATTATTATAATAAGATGAAAATATATTATTTCTCTTCGCTATTAATAAATATCAATGTGGTTGGTTACAAACATGTTTTAACTTTAAAAAAGTATTTTTTTACAGATATGTTTTATGAAAAATATACATGATATTAAAAAATTGCAAAGTTTACGACGCTGGAACATAAATAACATTGCGAATTATTTTAGTTAAACTTATGGCCTTTGGATTCTTGTTATTGAAGGGATCAAATCATTTGCACTATTCATACTTCGAAGCTTTTTCTGTCGTGATCTCAAAAATACATTAGATAAAAAACGCTTAATTTTTTTGTTGTAAATATCAAGTACGTATATTACAAAGATGAAAACGGATTACTTTATAGATAAAGTCAAGTGATACGGACCAAGAATTCAGCCATGATGATTGAGCAAGAAGAACTATAGATGAACTATCAGATTTTTAAATTTTTTTATACTTAGCCGGACTAAATTGTTCTAATTGTCAAAATTGAAGTGACTTGCAGAATCAATGAAATATATAGCGGAAATTTTAGTACTACTATGTCTTTGCAGTGCTTCTAATTTTTACGTTATTGCAGCACTTTAAGAGCGGAAACTTTAATAACACTTTAAGAGCGGAAAGAAGAAGGCAATCTGGTTTTAATTAGACCTATTTTGACGAGTTTGTCTCTGTTAGAATACTTATACTCACAATGAGTTTTTAGTTTTTAGTTTTATTAACGAAAAGGGCCCGAATTCCAAAATAGACCGGGAAAATGTGGCTTAAAATGTTTTGGTTGATCCAAAAAACTTTTATACCGTAAACCTCAACCCGATAAACTCTTAATGGGGCTATCTTGTAAGGCATTCATGCTTTTGATGTGGTAGAAATATTAATTCAGCTTAATTCTAAGTGATAGAAACATAACATTCGCCTACTGGTTAACGAGAGTGCCACAATGATAAAACATTTGCCAAAAAAACAGTGTTTGATAACTACATAACGTTAATAATTGTTTTTATAACCAAGCGAAGAAAAGGAGTATACAGCACTCAGTATGTATTCCAGAAAAGTATGAAACTTATTTCTTACATACTTAAACGGTTGAGGGCAGTGCTAGTACTGTCTTCCCTTCACCTTGACAAAAATATCGATTCAGGTAGTGGTGATAAACGGAAATCAGGGATAATCTCTTTCTTCAATTCTACGAATACAGGTATTGTAAAAATTTCTGGAATACTTTTGATGTATCTTGATACTCATAATGCTGGTCAATTACTCTATTTTAAGTGGTTATGTATGTAACTGTAGTAAATAGTGTAATTATTTTTCGCGAAAACAAAAACTCAAACAAACATATATCATTCTCTTAAAAAACTCGGTCTATCAATGCTTAAAATCCTTATCGCGTGAGATAAATATAGAAAATTTACCAAGAGGGTTAGGGAAACGTATTACCGAACAAGTTGATGAAACTTTGACCAAAGTTGGTAAAACTATGACCATAGTTGGTATAACTATGCAAATAAAAGTTCCAAAACATATAAGAAATGTGAAGACTGTCCCTCTGACAAAGATAAAAAACTAGAATGCAATAACAAGACTATTTGTATGCAACAAATTATCCCGTTATGCTAAAGTTGAGTAAATCTCAATCGCGAATAACTTTTTATAGGTAACAAGAAAAAAATATAATACATTGTATACTTCTACGCAAATTATCTTTAATAAATATAAATTATTTTTAACAGTTTGTATTAAAGACAATTTGGTACCTAAATTATTATTTTTAATTGTTTTTTTATGAATGAAAGTCAAAAAAATATGTCAAGGTTACAAGTTTATTTTTATTGTTGATGATGACGGTGTGGTCATTTTATAATAAATAAATTTTAATTATTTTTAATTGACGGATATATTTACGGATTTCTGTAATGTACAACACTAGCATTGATATAATTCAGTACTCAATTATATACATGGGTACAATACACCCGGATACAACGGCTGATTTCTGCCACAATGAAGTCAGGTTAACGCTTGAATTATTAGGATTAGGCAAGCACAAATAAACTCTACCTAGTTGTTACTGTCCACACACTACTATTATATAATTGTGAATAAAAGTGTGCATGGACAGCTTTATTTCTAAGCTGAATGAACTTTCCAGCCTGTTAACGTCGCCAGTAAAACGTTTAGATTTTTATATAATATTAGATCTGAAATTATCAGAAAAATTATGCAATATATTATTTTGTTTGTTGTTTGAATCTGTTACTGTTTTATTAAATATATATATTTTTTTATAAATATTATTGTAATATGCTTCACTAACATATCGATGCTTACAATATAATATTTTTATTATTATAATACGCATAATCTTTCTTACTGCATAATAAACCTTGTTAACGTCATTTAACTTTTTTGACTGTATAACGCGGTATAATACATGTAAACAAATAAAGCAAAATTTTCAAATGGCTTATTCTACCACAAACTAATTAATTTACTTTACTGTTGCAGTCTTACGTTACGTTACGCTGGACTGTCTCCACATACATGAAGGTTTTGTAAAATACTACCGGAAGTATTGTAAGTTTAGCTTATATATAAAGGAGGAAAATAGAAAAAAAAATAAAAGTATCATACATGTTACAAGACTGAAATATTCTTAATACATTATCAATTAAAAAAATACTATAGCTTTACAAAAATAAACACATACTTTACAAACATAAGTCTAAATATACTGGTATTTGTAAATAAACATATAAATTACATATGCAATAAAATATCGTATAATCAATTTATCACTATGCTTTATAGAAGGGAAAATTCTAACCTGTTATCTCAAGGAGGTATACGTATTTAGAGGTGTGTTTATTTAAATGATTATTTATTTTTTTAATTAATACGTAGATGCGGAGTATAAAATCTGACATGGTTGAAGTTTATATCGAGAAATAGAAGGAGATAGTCTTGCTATGTAATAAAGCATGTTTTGTTAATTAGATTACCAACATAATGATATTTTACACACTATTTCGACTCTAAAGTTGAAATTGACAATGTCTAGTATACCCATACATACGATGTTTGTTGTTACTTGATGTAATAAATGAAACAATCCTAACACAAATTTACAAACATAAATACATATGAATAGAGCTGCGAGTTTAAACCTTTTTAAATATTAATATTTATATTCATACACATATATATATATATAATAATTTTTACTGAACAGTTATTGTTAATAGCAAAATTAATTAACACTTACCTTTATCTTTTGTAATTCAAAGTATATTAAGTTAACTTGAAATCTCAACAGATTAATTACTAAATTCTCTGTTCTTTATAATTCTTCGGAAATAAGAATTGGCTGATAAACTTAAAGTTTAATTTACCTTTTAGAAGAGTAGTTACTTAGTTTCATTCGTTTACTTCCAAAAGAAAATAAAACTACAATTTGCTTATAAATCCTAAGATAATACTAATTTTCCTTTCTTATCGACAATGCCCACGCGCTGCATCCAGCCTATGAACCCTCTGTTTTGTGTGATGTCGGCTTTACGTCCCCCCACGCACTCTGAGTACGGTTTTCCACGAGGTCGCGGGTTCGAATCCCTACCCGTATCGATTTATTTTTCATTCTATATTTGTATAAATTGATTAAAACTATTATTCACATTTCATAATTTACCTTTATGTTCTTTATTTATATTTCTGCCCCGTACGAGTGCACTAATTTTAGTTTTTTTTCATAACATCACTCAATTTGAGACTATCAAAGACATCTTCGTTTCGAAACACGGGTTTTTTAATTGGGTATAAAAACAATGCCTTCTGTTGGTTCATTAAATAAAACTGTTGAAAATAATTCTTGTACACCTTTTGATAAGTTTAAATTAACTTCTCGTTAATTATTTTTACAGCATCTAACACGAAGTATTATGAAATAATTTAAAACTTCCACAAACTCTTACAACTTGATTGTTCTAACTTTAATAATCCGAAGCTTATAAAATTATATAAGTTTCAGCAATAAGACTATTGTTACAACGTTTTGTTGACATAGCGTTGGTTATACTGACTTTTTCACGAGGATATTAAATAATTTTAAATATAATCATATTTATGCTGCAGTAATTCATTAAAAACATGCGTCTGAAAATATTTGTATGTATTTTTTATGATTCTTTTCAAACAACAACTAGAATTCAAAAACAAAATTTAATATTTTGTTTACAAACAGTATACAATAACACTTGGTATATTGCATTAAAAAAGGGGATTTGTTGTACTATATACTGTATAAAAAAGGTAATATTAATATTATTATGTATGAACGTTATGTACTATGATTTGTATTAGGGACTATTATCTATATGGTATAGATATGGTTCTAAGCTTCATGTATGAGATAAAATAATAAAACTTCAGGTACCTATTGGGAAAAAAAATTGTTAATGTGTTTATTGGTTAGTAATATTGCATTTTTCTTGTGCTTTTAATTGCCTCCTGCAGACGACGACAAGTAAGAATGGAAATTAAAATTCCTTTACAAAACCAACAATCGATATGTGTTGTGTTACAAACCTAAAAAACTCATTTTACAAAAAGAATAAAATTACTTTACCTCTTTTACTTAAGTCTAATGCATATATTTTATAAAGTTATTATCTTAAAACATATTTTTGTATAGCCAATAATACTTTATTTTATAAAAGTAACAAAAACGCGAGTTGTTATTCAGGCCAAAGCACAAACAAAAAATACTGTGTGAATATTATCTCAACCAGACTAGTCCACTAAGTTACTCCCTAACTAACGGGTCAATGATTATATATACATAATAACATTAACATTATAGTAAAAAAATATATATTTTTTTAATTTTAATTTAATCCTATAAAAAATTGTACATAGAGTAATCGGTATATGTCATCTAGGGAAAATGAAAATAAACCATCAAAGTTCTGAATTACATTAAAAAACTTTTGATATTGCTCTATTTACACCAAGCTTTCAATAAAAACAAAAGACGGATTGGTAATCAGTGAAGAAGAAATTTTAACGATATTGTGGTATACTTTTTTATATAAGTAAAGGTTTAAGATACAATGGTTGAGATACATAACGAGTGACGTTAATTTTTTTTATTTTAAAAGCAAGTTGTTTCCGCAGTAGTTGTCCATTCTAGAAAGTTCTGTTACTGAACTAACCACTCTGCATATTTGCAAACTATAGTTTCGAAAACCTTTTGTAACGCCAATAAACCCTCAGTCCGGGACTTGAAGAAACTTTTAAGTGTTTGTCTGATATGACGTTGTCTGCACCACTTAGATGTTTAATGCTATTAAGATTTTAAAATAAGAATTTCATTGTAATAATATTTTTAATCTTAGTGAATTATAATTGTGTTAAAATTTAGGTCAAGACATAGTCTTAATTTTTTTTTTCCATATATTTAGTATTTGTTTATTTTTATTATTTTTTTGACATTGCCCATTACCTTTTGTGTAAAGGCATGTTACAAATATTTTTAAAGTAAGCTACGAATGAGTCTGCAAAAAATATTAAATTGGTATTAAAATCGTCTGAATAATTTATCTCGAACGTAACTCCTTTTTTTTTGTCGCAACCAATCTTTTCTTTATATTTTATTCATGTAATTGATATTTACTTCACAAATGCTAGGCTCAGTTAAATTGCTTAAAAAATCATCGTTCTCAAACATGATTTACAACTAAAGGCGGTTAAAACATACATACTTGAGACTGTGTTTAAATTTTTATTTTCAATTTTACAAAAAAAAAGGTCGGAAATTGTCTTCGCTGTGGGTCATAAATAATTTTCAAGATTTTTTTCAACATAAGAAGAAATCCTAAGAATTAGTTTTTAATAAAACATCCCGAGGCTGTATTGCCTAAGCTAAATAATACTACCATTCAATTTCAGTTTAATATACAAGACATTTCTCGTAAATAAGTCGTTAATTTTTAATTAACGATTTCATAATAATAAATTGAAAGTTCTTCGGTATATATTCGTTATATTCGTAATGTAGACGATAGAAACAATTATTATAGACATTATATTGCTGTTATAATTTTTATAGGGATGAATCCATAATCCACAATTTTATTCTGGTATCTTTATACCATCAATGCCGCAGGGACTCGAGGAAAATTTTAATTTATCTATAGAATTTATTTATAATATTTTAACAACATAATTATTCGTAATTGGTCTCAAATGGAGTTTACATGATAAAATAGAGTAGGTTAACATGAACAATGAGTAGAAGAGTTGAGGTTTATAATTTTGTTTTGCTATAAAGTAAGCATGAAAGTTTCTTATACTCAAACCACTAATTAAAAGTTTATACTTCTTCTCCGAGGTGAAAAAAGATAAAATATAAGTTTTTAAAATAATGGTGACGATCAAAATGGTATACCATTGGATGAATATTGTCGTCTTTAAGGTATCATTTTACTTGTAATCAATTCAACAGTGATTGCTATGGCAGCGCTTTTAATACGACGCAGTAGTACTGACAGGTACTAGCAGATACATTCCATATTTTCGTATCAAGCAGTTGTATATCAAATTAAGGTTAAAAAGTTGAGTATTAGATGCCACAATATCTTAGAATATTTAAAATATGTTTATTATTAACATACTCACTGTGAATTCCCCTCAAAATTTCGAAACCAAAATAATAAGAAATACCTATTTAAAGTTTTTTTAAATTCAAATTCAAATTCAAAATATCTTTATTCAAGTAGGCATTTACACGCACTTTTGAATCGTCAATTACATTAAATTGGTCAGTATAGTCAGTCTGTGAGTAAACTACCACCAGCTCGGAATGCTGTTCTGCTGAGAAGAGCTGGCCAGAAACTCAACAGTTGCTCTTTTTAAATGAAATTAAACAATGTTTGACTTATACATTATAACATCAACCCTGCAAATGAGTCAACGACCCAAGTTCCATACATTTCGATCATCCAAAAATTCTTGAATTTTATAATAAGATTTATTTAATAATATACTTTTAATTTTAGATTTAAAACTATGAAAAGGAAGATCCAAAATATCTTGTGGAACCTTATTATATATGCGTACACTGAAGCCCATGAAGGATTTGTTAACTTTTTGAAGTCGAAATTTAGGCGTTACGAGTTTATTTTTATTTCTTGTATTTATCGTATGTCTGTCGCTGTTTTTAGTATAAGTATTTAAATTTTGACGTATATATAATATATTATTAAAAATGTATTGAGAAGCAACCGTAAGTATACCGATTTCTTTAAAAACATCTCTTAGGGAGTCTCTAGCTCTTAGATTGCAAATAGCCCGTATAGCTCTTTTTTGTAAAACAAATATAGAATTCATTTCGGCAGCACTGCCCCATAATAAAATACCGTAAGACAAAATACTATGAAAATAACTAAAATAAACGAGTCGAGCCGTATTAACATCTGTTAATTGTCTTACCTTTTTAATTGCAAAGACGGCAGAGCTGAGTTTGCCAGCGAGAGTTGAGAGATGGGGGTTCCACTGGAGCTTTTTATCTAAAGTTATACCTAAGAAAATTATTGAGTCAGTCAGTTCTAACACTTCATTGTTAAGGCGTAAACTACAAATTTGACTTTTGACATTAGGAAGTGTAAATTCCATGCATTTAGTTTTTTTTAGTATTTAAGACCAAATTATTAATTTCGAACCAATGAAGAATACGTGACAGAGCACTGTTTACTTTGTCATAATTAGCTTTATTACGATCAACATTGAAAATAAGCGAGGTATCATCAGCAAAAAGTACAATGTCACATAGTCCTTTTACATAAAAGGGCAAATCATTAATATATAGTAAAAATAAAAAGGGGCCAAGAATAGATCCTTGTGGAACACCCATCTTTAGGTGAGAACCAGTCGATTTACAATTATTTACATCAACCGTCTGAACTCTTTGATTTAGGTAAGAGGCAATAAGATCAAGCGCAGCACTACGCACACCATAGTGGTTAAGTTTGCATAGTAATGTTTGATGGTCTACGCAATCAAAGGCTTTAGATAAATCACAAAATACCCCGATTGCATTCTGTGACTTCTCCCATGCGTCGTAAATGTGCTTAAGAAGCGTGGCACCCGCATCAGTTGTTGACTTGCCTTTGGTGAAACCAAATTGTTTATTATGCATGATTTTATTGCTGTAAACGAATTCTGTCATTTGGTTGAGAATAATTTTTTCGAAGATTTTACTTAAGGTAGGCAAAATAGATATTGGCCTATAATTTCCCGGTTCAAGTCTATCGCCGCTTTTAAACAAAGGAACTACTTTACTATTTTTCATTAAATCTGGGAATGTACCGGTTTCAATACATTTGTTAAAAATTAAGGATAATTGGGGAGCAATCTCATTTATAACAGTGGTAAGTAATTTAACTGACATACCCCAGAGATCCCCTGTTTTTTTCATATTTAGGTTTCTAAACGTTTTAACAATTTCATTTGATGAAACAGGTTTAAAAACAAAACATTTGTCACTGACTCTTACGTTATTCGTCAATTCCGCGATTGCATCAAATGGTGAAGAATTTAAATTCCGCGTGACTGTTACAGGAATTTCTTTAAAAAAAGTCTCAAAAGTAGCCGCAACATTTGAATCTGTATTTATTTCAATATTATCAATTCTTAGCTTAATAGGTCCATGAACAGCCCTAGTTTTCCCAGAAACACTAGATATAACATCCCACGTTGCTTTTATCTTATCATCAGAGTTTAAAATTTTATTTCTAATATAAATCGACTTGGCATGTACGCAAACGTTTTTAAATATTTTAGAGAAATTTCTAACTTTATTAAAGAACACGGGATCATGATTCCATTGCATCAAAACATCTTGCATTGCATTAAAACATCTTGTTCTTGTTCTTGACAGTGTTTTAATAGGTAGGTACTGCTTATGACTCCTGTTGTATGTATGACGTATGTTCGTGGTTGAGAGGAAAAAAATCTTTATAATATTTCATTTGGTCCTGGATTCCTAGTCTAACAATATTGATAAATCTTTTTGGTTCCTACAAACAAAATGGTTTCTCAAAAGTGATTCAAGTATATCGTATATAGGAAGTAGTTGTAACTCTCTCTGCTTTGCGTTTCAGAAACCAACAAAGGAGCTGATTTATCAAACACGTCATTGGAGAGCAATGACGTCATCAGCAAAGTTATATTTTTTTAAACTCAACTTCAAACTACTTTGGTGTCACGGGTATATAAAATAAACCTTTTTGCTTCCTTATGTTTTTTGAATTCCGGAGTATGTTCATAGTTCCACCATGATGAAGATGAAATATGAATGTCTGAAATATTTTTAAACATTACGTATCTAAAATCATTGGCATAAAAATACGGAGAAAAGCTTCGACATGTGCAATCACTATCATTATCTATTAAATGAGATAGATTGACTTTTATAAGGAATTTTATATTTTTTAGCTTGTATTTATTATACACAATTATCTTTGTAGGGACAAAAGTCAGTTGCCCGGAAATCGCAGATTTGAGTTCTACCCGAGTAAATAAATTTTACATTTCATATTTGTTTTTAGAATAATTACAACAGGTATTTTTATAATATTTCGATTTTAAAAATAATAGTATCCATCCAATATTTTATATACATTTTTTTATGTAACAATGTGTGTTGATTTGTTACATTCCTGCAAATAAGTATTGTAACTTTTCAGGTATCTTTTATTTACGATGTAAAAAACATCAGGCAGTTTCGAAATTTTGTTTCTCGTTTTGTTTGCGTATCATAAACATGTATGTAAAATAAAAGCCGGTAAAGTTAAATATTAAACGGATTGTCGTTTTGATCAGTTGTTTGAGTTTCGGTATTAAACAGAAAATATGTTCACTAAAAGAAAATATGTATTGATTCACAATAAACAATTTTACATAAAAACTCGAAATCGAAATTGGAACGCAAAGTCCAAAAATGTGGTTTTATTCTTTATTTATTTTTACCACCTTTCAGTCTTATTAGAATAGAAAAGAATAAAATACTTTAAAAGAAATATACGCAACACATAGTTATAATGTAATTAAAATATCTATTCAGCATCAATAAATAAAAGTTTATATTAAGAAAATTAAAAGTAAAAAATTATAAACGTACTTTAAATCGTAAACAAAGTATTATTCCACAAACATATTAGGATATAAACATAAATCTGAATAATGATGATATTGTAAAATTTATAAAATTCCAAAGCCGGAGCTATGTAACTTTGCTGAATATTGCAACATAACTTATGACGCGAGTCTTTGGGAATCTTATTGCTAAAGGAATCAAATAACTTATAACATAGTTGTTACTGCGAACACTTTATTGTATGTGATTTGAAAGCATTTACAGATATTCTTATGTATCATTTTAGTAGGTTACTATTAATATGTTTGAAATTGCGTTATGTTATTGAGTCATGGTATTATAAAATTATAATGAGGGGGTAATTCTGTAAGCTTATATTTCTAAAATAAATATGTGAAATATTTTTAGTTTTCATTATTTTTTTCTGTAGAAGTACATTTTGAGAAGCTTAGATACTTGCTACCAATTACTCGTTACATTTATTTTACTTTATTATTTACATATTTTACATAAATTATACATAACAATTCCACAAGCGTTTATAAGATGTCAATAGTTGACTAATATTACTAGCTTTATTATGAACAAGTTGACTACATATTTTTTTATAAAAATAAAATAACAATTGCAAATACCAATATAATTGACGGATTCGTTACCGCTGAGCTTGGACTAAACAGATAATAATTCAATTAAACAGTGGATTACAGTTGAGAGATTTCTGCTTTTTGAAAAGAATGGTTAATATCAGCAATTACTCGCTGACATCAGTTAAATAAAATGGAGAAACTTATAAGCTTATAAGCAGTTGTTATATTATTGTAGTATTAATACATATAAGATTGTTATAATATAGATAATTTGCTATGTAGGTAATATAAATATGTAATTATTTATTTAACTACATAATAACGTTGACAATAAATATTGTTGATAAAACTAAATTTACGAATTTAGAATTATTTAGAACTATATATCATTGATTACTGCTATGTTATAAAAGTAGTAAAAGATATTGATTTGACGAGCTATCGGAAGTAGCCTTAAGATATTAAATATGTTGTATTTACATATCTTATTAGGTAAGCCATAAATGTGTGTGAGATATAAGATTATTATAAATATGCTTAGGCATTTAAAATGGTTATGTACTATTATATTGTTGTTATGATATGATATTTAATGATGTATAAAGTTGTGAATATGACTTACCTCCAGAAGCTGCCGTTGGCGCTGCTGTCGATGTTATGTTATAAATATGGCTGTAAGCCTCTATTAAAGGTAATCTGTATTGGACAACTGGCAAGATAAGTGATTCTTATACTTACATTGTTTATAATATGTGTAATAACTATTGTGGGTATTTCACCGTATTGAGTTATTGGTAAATGTGTCTAAATAATTACACAGTAATAACTATATTACTTGATTGACTTAGATTGAGAGAGGCTCGAGACTCGGAGGAGGGCGCTACTGTTTCCATTTGTTATAGTTTTAAAATGGAAATAAAATGGAAATAAATACATTTATATCAAAAAACCAGTGAAAGCGACTAGATAATAATGTGAACAATATCAGACATTGAAGACAAGGCCGAAATACAAGTGATAATTAAGATAACAGCAAAAAATAAATCGGGAGTGTTACAACCATTTTCATATCTCGGCGGATATATCTGGACAAAAACGAAAGTTAAAAAGTGAAAGAACAACTAAAAACAATACGAAGTGCTATAATATAGAAAGACAATAAAGTGTTTTAATCAATTCCATTACCCAGTGAAATAACATAACCACACTTTCAAAATGTGACTTGCATAAATTAGCTTACCTGTACGAGGATACTAGCGACATCTGTTACTAATACCCCACACTACGGTGACAAACTAGAACCATCTTCGATCTTGTCCTTGTATCACACATAGTAATTTGGAACATCACCACGAGAGGGCACCACCAATACCAGAAAAACAAATAAAAATTTAAAAACCCAAAAATGGAAGAAATTTTAAACGAACTAAGGAAAATTCGAAAGGACCTCGATGAACAGAGAAATACTATAGAAAAAAGTAGCGAAAAAATTACAGCACAAGTGACACAGAATGTAAATAACATCTTGGAAGAAAAATTTAAATTACTGGATGAAAACTACAAAAATCTCGAAGCGAAATTTGAAAACCAGGAAAAACGACTATACTTTCTTGAAAAAGAGGCAAGAAAAAATAATATCATTTTTTTTGGAATTAAAGAAACGGAAACTTCTTATTCGCAATTAGAGAACAACATGATCAACTTTATAGGGAAACATTTTTCTCAGGAAATAGGTCACAGAGATCTACAGGAAGTGAAAAGAATTGGGATAAAAGGCGAAAAGCCCCGACCAATCACTGTAAAATTCACTACATTGGGAACAAAATTACAAATTATTAAGAAAAAAAAATTGCTACAAAATACCGATTTTTACATTAATGAAGATTTCCCACAACACATTTTAGAAAAAAGAAAGGAGTTACAAAAACAAATAAAAATAGAAAGAGAGAAAGGTAACTATGCTATCATTAGATATGATAAATTAACAATACGCCCCAATAATACACACACTGTAGGCAACAAGAAAAGAATTCTACCAACGTCACCGAATGATTTCGATTCTACGGAAACAAAACAAGGTATACAAGCAAACAAAAAGAACAAAACTCAAACAAAACTGCACAGGTCATCAAGTATCTCAGAGGGTGTTCTCAAACCAGGAATACTTAGTTTTATAACCAACAAAATCCCTGAAAATTCACCGAACGAGAAATCAGATAAAAACACGAAACAATAGCAACTAGCCCCCCCCTCTCACATGGAAAACATACTAAATACAGAAACAAAGAACAAAAAACATCTTCCAAGCCGGCTGGTCACCGAGGAAGATTACGACCAAAACCCTCCAGAGAAAAAAACAACCAATTGCATAAAAAACAGTAACCAGAATATTCTATACATTACAACATACAATGTCAGAACTTTGTCAACATATTCACGGCTATTAGAATTAACGGAATGCTTTAAAAATATAAATTCTGATATCACAGGTCTCTCTGAAATAAGAAAACTAGGAAATAAGATTGAAGAGCACGACGAATTTATTTTCTACTACATCGGAGAAACACCAGGACTATATGGAGTGGGATTCTTAGTCAAAAAACATCTAAAAAGACACATTTTAAGCTTCACAGGTCTGTCTCAAAGGGTGGCACTGTTAAGGCTGAAGATCAATAACCTAGAACTAAGCATTATTCAAGTCTATGCTCCAACAGAGATGTCGAACGAAGAGGAATTAGAAGTTTTCTACAGAACAATCGACAAAGCTATACAACTTTCAGATAAAAATATAATAGTGATGGGCGACTTCAACGCTAAAATAGGACAAACCGATCCCAATGAAATTGCTACTGGTAACCACGGTTACGGAGACAGAAACTGCAGAGGAAAAAGACTTATCGACTTTGCGCACGAGAATAATTTCGCTATCATGAACACCTTTTTCAAAAAAAATAACAAGCAAAGATGGACTTGGAGATCTCCTAATGGCAAAATAAAGAATGAAATAGATTACATCCTAACAAATTTGCACAGAAATATAAACAACATTCAAGTTCTAAACGTCACTTACCCTTCAGATCATAGGCCTGTTAGAGCAACATTAAACATTCTCCCCAAAACAAAAAGTAGGTGCAAGTTCAACCAATGCCCCAGATCCCAATTAAAAAACGAAAAGGAAGTACAAATCTATAAACAAATGCTGAATAACAACATAGCAAACCTACAAGTGAAATGGAGAGAAGAGAGCACCGTTCAGGATCTATACGACGATATCACAAATGTATTAGACACCAGTCTGAGAAAAGCCCATGAGGTTTCACACACCACAAATCAAGGTAAAAATCAAGTACTATCAGCCCGCACTCACACGTTAATTCAGAGAAGACAAGAGTTACAAAAGATTAAACCAAAATCAAGAGCCATGAAAAATGAGCTAAAAGCACTCTACAAACTCATAAGTAAACTCATCAATCTGGACTACAAGGCACATCGCACAAAAATCATCGAAAAGCATCTTAATACTGCGAATAGTGTTAAGAAAGCATATAAAGAGTTGAGAACTCACAAGGTCTGGATCGAGGAGCTGAAGGACAACGCAATCAATACCCAAAATAGAGCAGATATATTGAAAATAGCAACTAAATTCTATAAGAACCTATATAGCGCACCGGATAATAATTGTGAAACCGAGTTACCGAATGTACCGAATGCACATACAGCGGAGGAGAGAGCTATCATAGATGAATCCGAAGTAACCAAAGGCATTAAGTCACTAAAAATGGAAAAAAGTCCAGGTCCCGATGGGCTCACCAACGAAGTCATAAAGTTTGGATGTGAGTACCTAACAAAGCCGCTAACTCAACTGTTCAATCAAATACTGCGCACCTCGTACACCCCTCGCCAATGGTCAGAATCTGATATCATTCTGCTCTACAAGAAAGGAGACCCGAATAACATAAATAATTACAGACCGATAAGCTTACTACCATCACTTTATAAACTATTCTCTTCAATAATAGAGAAAAAATTAAAAGAAAAAACAGAAAAATATCAACCTATAGAGCAGGCGGGTTTCAGAAGAGGCTTCTCAACAATAGACCACATACACTCACTAGAAATGTTAATAGAAAAATACCAAGAGCTTAAGCGACCAATATATATAGTCTTTATCGATTACCAAAAAGCATTTGACTCTCTGTTCCACTCAGCAATATGGAAAACTCTACTCTCACAGGAAGTGCCACTAGACTATATAAAAACCCTTAAAAAAATCTACAACAATAGTACAAGTAGGGTAAAACTTGAAACCACAGGATCACCCATAAAATTAGGAAGAGGCGTACGGCAGGGAGATCCGCTCTCGCCGACTATCTTCATTGCGGTGCTGGAGGCCATCTTTGAAAAACTAAAGTGGGAAGAATTTTTCATACATATAAATGGTCGTCGCTTGAGTCACTTAAGATTTGCCGACGACATAGTTCTGCTTTCAGAAAGCCCTAGCCAACTGCAAGTGATGGTAAACACTCTACATGAAGAAAGTCGAAAGGCGGGCTTAGAAATCAACCTATCTAAAACTAACATCATGACGAACCATAATGAAATACCAATATATCTGGAAAAATCACCCTTAACATATGTTAAGGCTTATATCTATCTGGGAAAACAAGTCTCATTCAATCAACAAAACAATGATTTAGAAATAGACAGAAGGGTCAACATGACATGGAAAAAATTCTGGAGTCTCAAAGAGATACTTAAAGGCGACATGGCCATACGAATGAAAACGAAAGTCATGAACACCTGCTTACTACCCACGCTGACATACGCCTGTCAAACTTGGAAATTTACCACAAAAGTAAAAACCAAAATAACAACCTGCCAAAGAAGTATGGAAAGAAGTATTCTCAAAATCAAGAAAATCCAAAAGATTCGTCATACCCATATAAGACAAAAAACCAAAGTCAAAGACGCTCTCAGCCACTCACAAAAACTTAAAATGCGGTGGGCTGGACACGTAGCGAGGTTGAACGACAAGCGATGGACTAAAGAAACAACACAATGGACAGGCCCACCAGGACAGAGAAGAAGAGGAAGACCAAATGCACGCTGGGCGGACGATATCATAAGAATAGCAGGTACACAATGGTCACGAGTAGCAGAGAATAGAGAACACTGGTCATCTCTGGAGGAGGCCTTTACCTTTCATGGAGAGGGTTCTTGCTAACTAATAAATATATACCTTTGAATAAATCTATAAATTTAATAATAACATGTGTTTAATGAATGGAACCAAAAATTCAACTAAAATAATTATATGGATTTGTTTAATTATGGTCTCAAATTCATTTTATTATTTATTATTTTATTATCTATTAAATTGTTATTCTTTTCATATCTACAATACTAATTTATTAAATTGAACTAGTAATAATGTTCCTAAATTAAATCATACAAAAATTAAAATTGTATTGCATATTAATTATTAAGATTGTAATTGCACTGCATGCAACTGATTATGAAAAGCGAGAAATAAAAGGCTTTTTTATTTTTATTTTTATTTTTTATTTTTTTATTTTTATTTATTTATTTAACTATATTACTGTATTTATTATATTCATGTACCGGGAGTCATTTTGTTATATTAAATGATATATTTGTTTAGCTCTTTCTTTTCTTTATTAATCCAAATAATGCATTGAAATATATTATCACATTGATAGTATGAAGTAGCTCGATTAAATAATTTATACTATATTAATTCAGTGGTTTTTAATTGTGGAAACTTATAATATCTAACATCAGAAGTGGGATCATCCCGGTCCTGGGTATCGACAGTTTGACTGCCGAAACTATATTTTATCGATAAAATCAAAAATACCCACATTGTTGTTATTTTATTTGTTAATTTGTTGTATTCCATTTTGTGTGATTTAAACTTTACTAATACGTTGAAAACCTAATACAACAGGGAAAATCACGCCGCCATCGCTGTATACGTCGGAGTACCATCACCTCTACGATGTCCAGGCGTAGTTTGGGAAACGGCGAAGTGATTTCTAATTACGAAGTGGTTTACGAATTAAATTTAATTCACGGTTTGTATTCTACGTACGAACTACACCATTCGGCGTCGTCATGGCGATGGGGACCGCGCAGTTGCATTACCGCAGCCATGCTTGCCGATTCTGCGGACCCAGTATGGCTCTCGCCGGTGCAGTGTCGAGCCTGTGATGCACCGGAAGGAGAATCGATGATAAAGGTCAAGTTAAGCTGAACCAACAAAACTATTGTCCAATTCAACGTTTTTATTTATCTTGTTTGTTATTAAAAGTTAAGTCAACAGGTCAACTAGAACTACTATAAGACGTACGACTCTTATCGGATTAAACGTGACTTACTCAGTGGAATTTACTAACTTCCGTTTCAGCTGAAGTTCATTGAACTGGATCGCGTAAAAACTGGTGAAGCTTCCAGTACGTCTCCTCCACCATCTATGCCCGAAGGGAATTCTATGGTCATCAAAAAGGCCATAAGGATTCTTGGATGACGAGGGGCTGAGGATCGGCAAACATTGGAGATCTTACTTCGGTCGGGAATTACTTCTGTGCCATTTCGCGGTTCGACATGGCGCATCTAAGATGCTAATACAACCGATGCCGGAGTGGCGATCACAAAGGCGAAACGCCTGACGAAGGTCATGAGAAAACTTATGAAACGAAAAAGAAAACGTCGGAGACAACTTAAGAAGCAATTCTGTATACTTTCGTTTAAGCGGACTCTTGTGAGTATGCTTGAAAAGAAAAAAGTGATTGTGTTTTACAAGATTAACTTTCAGTGAATAACTAATTCTTTGAATTAGTCTGTGGTAGTATATCGGATATTAATACCAAAATGGCATCTTTAGCAGTGTTAAAACGCCCTACAATTTGTTAACATATTTTTATTTAAATTGTAAAATAAAAAAATATATATTATTATTTATATGTCGGTTCAGGATACCGTTCACAGTCTTGATCACCGCCAGAGTTCATATTTATGGGCTTGATAAGGGTATCGAGCAGAAAACAAAGTAACTTCTTACAATGTTTTATTAACTATTATTATTTTACACTTATTTAAATCAACTAGTATGTACGTGTCACAACGAGTCGTAAGACAGTTCCCGGACTTGTTAACCGCACAGTAGCTGAAGGTAAAGTGAGTGAGAATACATCTTCAACTCGACCCGCACGATCGTAGACCGGACTCTGCCGAAGCGATGACGTATCGCTTGCGCCTCGTTGTCATTTAGCTCCCGTACTAATGACTTCCCCGACACGGCCATCCTACGGGACACACGTCCCTGTGTGTTATTCTGTAACAATATTTAGTACACAGTATCATATAGTTCGGTCACTCCTGACCTATCATTGTTCCTATTGACTATCTAGTCAATCGAAAATAATAAAATAAAAAAAAAAAAAATAAATAAGTCCTTCAGATCAAATTCTCAATCTGAGTGCTCTAAGTATAGCAAATATTTGAGTATTAAATTACCCTCAGAGTATAACTGATTTAATTATCGCGGTATCTCACTAGAGACATCAACTAGTCCAGATTCGCTGGAAAACTTATAATCTACATGTGATTCATGACTAAACATAGTCCAGTAACCTTCAGTTACTTATTTTTATGCGAACAACCTAATTGAACGCCGAGTCTCTCCCGGACTCTATGTTCCCACTGAACCTGACCTCCGCCAGAGTTGACTGCTTACCGCGTACTCACGGACTACAACTAGTAGACACCGATTTCCACTGAGCTACGGCTACACGACAACCTCTGGTACAGTCCAATCATCATGCAAACTTAAGTACTCTGTTCGTTTTCATCGTTACTTTGATCTACATCAATCTCATCAGTTATACCCTGGCAATCAGGTACCTTTCGCAACCTATCGTGAGCGTATTTGTAGGTACGATTACAATTAAGAGCTTTTAAGTTATAACGATCGCCTTCCAGAACTTCTATGACCTCGTACGGACCTTTAAATTTTGGATCTAACTTTGTCTGATTTCTTTCTTCATTCATAATTAAAACAAAATCACCTACCGAGAATTTATTTACTTTTGCCTTTGTTTGATCAAATCTACGTTTTTCATATTGTGCCGCTTTCTCAATATTATGTAATGCATCTTCCCTTATGACGTCTAAATTAACTTCTGGCTCTACATCATCTAACGCCATCAACGATAGAGGCCGCGCTACCTTACCGATTAGTAATTCTAACGGACTAGCTTTTGTAGTTCGATTGACAGTGCAGTTAATTGCAAGTTGTACATCGCCTAAACAATCCTGCCATAGACGATCCTTTACCTCTGCCGCAGTTAACATTGACTTTAATATTGACATTACTCGTTCTACCTGTCCATTTGCACGCGAAGAACCAGTCGCGACTAAATGCAAATTAATGTTGCTACTAACACAAAACTCTTTAAACTCTTTGCTGGCGAAACAACGACCTTGATCCGCGATGATTCGAGTCGGGGTACCAAAGAGAGCTACACTATCTCTAACCGCTTTGATACTATTTTTAGAGTCGATATTAGCCGTGTGAAATAGTAATACGTATTTAGTGAACGCGTCTATAATAACAAAAACGTATTCTTTATGATCGCTCTTGCCGCTTAATTTCCCCGTCACGTCTATATGTACGGTATGCCAGGGCGAGCCTACTTTAGGTATGGGGTGTAATTGAGCTTGTACCTTACCCGAGTGTGATTTTGCTACCTTACAAGTAACACAAGCGTCAATAAATTTCTTAACGTAACGAGACATTCCCTCAAACCAATAGCAATCGTATAGTTTTTCTAAAGTTTTATCGTAACCGAGATGAATGAGTGACTCATGAACGTTACTAACTACTGACCACCTGATAGCTTTAGGAAGTATTGGCAAACACTTAGAACGCCCGTTGCGCTGAATCTTTCGATTAAGGACACCTTTACGAATCTCATACGTCTTAGCTACGTCATCGTTTAACTGTCTACTATTTAAGTCGGAAATAAGCTTCGAAATGTCAGAATCCCGCTTTTGTTCAGCAAGTAACCAATTACCGGAGAGTTCAGTTAAATTAACTATTTTCTTTAAGTCTTTAGACGGTTTTAAATTTGTATTAAGTTTATGATCAATAATGGGTGGGTGATTTCGCGACAAGAAATCCGCGTGTGCCATATCTTTACCTTTATTATAGACGACATCAAAATCAAAGCACTGTAAATATGCCCACCACCTGTGGACTCGCGGTGTCAAGTCGATCTTTTTACGAGAAGATTTAAGCGAATTACAATCAGTTACAACTGTAAATTTTCTACCGTGTAAATATTGCCGGAATTGCTTAATCGCATTAACAACCGATAGGGTCTCGAGTTCGTAACTATGATAACGCGACTCCGCCGGTGTGGTTCTTTTGCTGAAGTATGCAACCACTCTACGTTTGCCCTCTACTAGTTGAAATAAAATAGCCCCGTACCCATCAGCACTAGCATCTGTATGCAATTCTACTGGATATTGTGGGTCATAAATCATTAAAACGGGCTCTGTTGTAAGAATGGAAATTATTTGATTTCTTATTTCTTCGTGACGTTGTTGCCATGAAAATGGAACCTTATCACACGTTAGTTTATATAGTGGACCCATTACACGAGAAAAGTTTAACACAAATTGTCTGAAATATGTTGCTAAGCCAATAAATTGCCTTAATTGAGATACGGTGGATGGTGGAGGTAGAGTAGATAACGCCTCTACTTTTCTACGGTTAGGCCTAATCTCTCCCGATTTGATTTCATATCCTAGAAACTCTAGTTGCGTTTTTAAGAACGAACACTTTGCCAAATTTAAGGAAAACCCGGCTTTTGTTAATGTTTCCAAAACTACGCCGAGTCTTTTGATACCTTCCTCAATAGTCTCCGAAATAATCAAAATATCGTCGACGTATACGATGACGTATGTATTTGCTAAATCGCCTAGAGCTCTAATAATGGCCCGTTGAAATACTGATATGGCATTACGAAGTCCAAAGGGCATAGTCAAATATTCGTATTGACCGTCCGGTGTTATAAACGCAGTACGCTGTATAGATTCCTCAGATTTAATAGGAATTAAATGAAAACCGGAAGCACAGTCTAGTTTTGAAAAATATTGAGCTTTATGTAAACGCGATATCTGGTCTGATATAAGTGGCAAAGGATACCGATCGGGTACGGTATTGCTATTAAGTTCACGATAGTCTATACACATTCTTTCCGAACCATCACGCTTCTTAACTAAAAGGGCTGGACTCGCGAACGGAGAATCACTCGGTCGAATAATATTTGCACGCAATAATTCGTCTACACGTTCGCGCATAATTCGTTTTTCTTCTGCGCTCAGCCGATAGGGACGCCTTTGTACAGTTAAATTAGGGTCGATTAAACGAATAACAAGTTCACCTGTTGTAACACGCGTTCGCGGCATGCCGGTAATAAAGTAGTCCGAATATTGAGTTAACAGATTAACGATTAATGACTTATGTTCTGCAGTAACATCAGTATCAATAAGAGTTAGATTATTTGTAGAGGGTAGATCTAAATTACAGTTGTTTACATTATGCGCTTTTGAAATTTTAAAACATGTCGCGGTCATATTTATGCTGAAGCCTAGCGATAGTATTTCACGACCTATCATTATGTCACAACGCAAATAAATATCAGGCAAAACATGAAATAAAATCTCGATTAAATGACTATCGATTTCAACAACACATGAAATCTGAACAGTGCTATATACACTGGACTGACTAATTCCTTTTAAAGTTATTACATTTTCTTCTCGTTTACCACTAATTTTACGCGATACACTCTCTTTAATAAGCGAACACTCAGAACCAGAATCATAATGAAATGTAAAAGACTGACCTTGATGTTTTAAACTTCCAGCCGGGGGAGAGACAACGCACACGTTCACCTGTCGCTCGTTGTGTAGACTGTTTGGTTCTTGTGTGCTGCCGTCTCCATCAGGACATCTGGTAGAAATGTGTCCTTGTTTTCCACACTTGTAGCAGATAATGGAGCTAGTACTAGCAACTGGCCGCTGTGGGTTGGGTCTAGAAGCTTGAACGTGGTGTGGTTTCGTCGAATTTCCTTTTGCATGTGTCCTATGTAAGCAATCCGCTAGTCTATGGCCAACCTTCCCGCAGTGGAAGCATTTAATTGATGGTTTTTGAGACATCTTCATGCGTTTGGGGTCAAAGGTTTGTTGATCCGGTGCTGCATTTGATTTACGCTTCAGGTAGGTAAAAGCTTGTAACTCTTGTTGTAATCGTTGGCGATTATTTATTTCCGATGTAAAAGCCATTCTTTGTAATTTTGAATCGAACTGAGAAATGTGTGCCACTGTTGTTGCCACCACAATTTGTTCAATGGTAAGATTCTTCCAACGATTAAATAACAATGACATAATACGACTACCGTATGCCGCCAAGGTTTCACCCTCTTTGGGTTTGTCACTATTTAATTTTATTAGAGTACCCGCAGGTGTTTCCGTACTAACAAATCTTGCAGTAAATAATTGTTTAAACTCAGACCATGTCATTCCCGGGTATGTAATTGAAGACAGCCACATTGATGCCGTTCCTTTGAGGGCCTTACTGATAGTGACGATAAGTTGGCCTCCTTCCATAGGGTTATCCGCAAAACACAGGTCCGAAGTTGCACACCATGACCGTGCATCGGCATCATTCTTGTCTGGGTCAAATTCCGGTAGGTTCACATACTGAGAAATACGTTGAGGTTTGCTTAGGGCTTCGATTAAGGCTTTCATATTCGAATTTTGCATTTCGAATAATAACTTCCAGTTATCTTCATTCCCGCCATTTTTTTCACAACGCAGCGTGTTCTCAGTATGGTTTCCGTTTAGCTGCTCGGATCCCACTTCTGATGTCGGTTCAGGATACCGTTCACAGTCTTGATCACCGCCAGAGTTCATATTTATGGGCTTGATAAGGGTATCGAGCAGAAAACAAAGTAACTTCTTACAATGTTTTATTAACTATTATTATTTTACACTTATTTAAATCAACTAGTATGTACGTGTCACAACGAGTCGTAAGACAGTTCCCGGACTTGTTAACCGCACAGTAGCTGAAGGTAAAGTGAGTGAGAATACATCTTCAACTCGACCCGCACGATCGTAGACCGGACTCTGCCGAAGCGATGACGTATCGCTTGCGCCTCGTTGTCATTTAGCTCCCGTACTAATGACTTCCCCGACATATATTTGAGAATTGCTTACCTAGCAGTTTAAATATTTGGATATATGTAAAAGTAATTTTCAAAAGTAACGATACGTTTTCTAATTAAGTTAATTATGTTAAAAAGCGTAATATTGTGTCAGGTAGGCCGAACAGGCTATAAAAGGTTTAGGCAATTTAAGGAATCTTGTTTTCGAAAAGGAAAACCTCGTTACTGGAGTAGGTGAATAAAAAAAAAAATATTGTGGAAAATTAAAGTTGTGAAAAAAAATAATAATAACAAGACAAATATTTATTTATTATTATTATTATATATATTTTTTTTAAATGTTATATATTTATATATACTATCTTACTTTTTGTATTACATATATAGTAGTATATTGTATATATATTCTATTTTTTTTTTATTCAATGGGATAAAGTTGGTTGAATTGCAACTCGGCCCTAAAGCGGGTCTAAGTTACAAGATCGGTTAGTAAGTTGTTGATGGTTGGTCATTTGCTTGGTGCAAATCTAGCTCACTAGCAGCGGGTGAAGGCATTTGACACGTCTAGGCAACTGACAAAACTTAAAAAAAAAGGTAATGTTTCCGCTGGTCGGTCTTTTGCTTGGTGCAAATCTAGCTCACTAGCAGCGGGTGAAGGGGATTTGACATGTCTATCCAACTGACAAAACATTTAAAAAAAGAGGTAATGTTTCCGCTGGTCGGTCTTTTGCTTGGTGCAAATCTAGCTCACTAGCAGCGGGTGAAGAGATTTGACACGTCTAGGCAACTGACAAAACTTAAAAAAAAAGGTAATGTTTCCGCTGGTCGGTCTTTTGCTTGGTGCAAATCTAGCTCACTAGCAGCGGGTGAAGGGGATTTGACATGTCTAGGCAACTGACAAAACATTTAAAAAAAGAGGTAATGTTTCCGCTGGTCGGTCTTTTGCTTGGTGCAAATCTAGCTCACTAGCAGCAGGTGAAGGGGATTTGACATGTCTAGACAACTGACAAAACATTAAAAAAATGTATGTGACGAGACAAAACATAAAAAAGATGTTTATGTAAAGGGATTTGACGAGTCTAGGAAAATGACAAAATATAAAAAAAGGAATGTATATAATATAAATTATATATATAAAAATATATGGATATAAGTAGGAGTGTATATTTCGAGAGCGAAGTATTTGTCAGTATGGCCGTGTTATATTATTGTAGTATTAATACATATAAGATTGTTATAATATATATAATTTGCTATGTAGGTAATATAAATATGTAATTATTTATTTAACTACATAATAACGTTGACAATAAATATTGTTGATAAAACTAAATTTACGAATTTAGAATTATTTAGAACTATATATCATTGATTACTGCTATGTTATAAAAGTAGTAAAAGATATTGATTTGACGAGCTATCGGAAGTAGCCTTAAGATATTAAATATGTTGTATTTACATATCTTATTAGGTAAGCCATAAATGTGTGAAAGATATAAGATTATTATAAATATGCTTAGACATTTAAAATGGTTATGTACTATTATATTGTTATTATGATATGATATTTAATGATGTATAAAGTTGTGAATATGACTTACCTCCAGAAGCTGCCGTTGGCGCTGCTGTCGATGTTATGTTATAAATATGGCTGTAAGCCTCTATTAAAGGTAATCTGTATTGGACAACTGGCAAGATAAGTGATTCTTATACTTACATTGTTTATAATATGTGTAATAACTATTGTGGGTATTTCACCGTATTGAGTTATTGGTAAATGTGTCTAAATAATTACACAGTAATAACTATATTACTGTATTTATTATATTCATGTACCGGGAGTCATTTTGTTATATTAAATGATATATTTGTTTAGCTCTTTCTTTTCTTTATTTATCCAAATAATGCATTGAAATATATTATCACATTGATAGTATGAAGTAGCTCGATTAAATAATTTATACTATATTAATTCAGTGGTTTTTAATTGTAGAATCTTATAATATCTAACACAGTCTTATTAATAGATACTGTTAAGTATTTTATTAGAACCTTATTCGTAATAAATAAATATATAGTATATTGATATAATGAAAAATAGTTGCACCAAGTAAGTAAAATAATGAACTATAACGTCAAATAAAAGTGCTTTTACATTAAAGTAATACTGTTTCACTAACTAACATAGACATCAACGTGGGCGAGTGAGTCAACAAAAACTTAAACGTTGAAGCGCTGAAGCGCTGAGTAAACTAACTTTAGGTGAAGATGCCTTGGGCTTGTAAGCTTGATATTACAAACAAATTGAATTGATTTAAACTCTTACCTATATTGTAAATTATATGTCTATCCCCTATCTATATACTTAATTTACTAATTATATTAAAACTAATGACTGTAATAATATTATCGCTTGCACTAATTAAGTTTAGTTTCCATATTTTATGTATCTTCCAAAAACTCTCAGGAGGAACCAAAACTTCTTCTTGATATTATTAGGGTTCGGAAAATCGAAAAGAAAAAGGGAACCATCATAGAATCGCTCTGTTGTCTGTCCGTCCGTCTGTCAAAACCCTTTTTCACATGAATACGTAGAGGTACTAAATCAAACTTCCTAAAGCTCTGCTCCTTAAAGCTGTGAAAAAATCAACGTTCTATGATACAGATAAAGGAATAATTGCGAAAACCGTATATTTTTAGTTACACCATACCATAAAAATATTTTTAATAATTTTAAAGTTACTATTCCTTTTCTCATGAACACTTCTTGGAGGTTTTACATATATCAAATACTTAAGTCTATATCCTTTAAGCTGTAACAAAAACAATGGAAGTTTGTTTGTTAAAGCAAACAATAGAAACAGCAATTTAAGCAATACATTTTCAAATTTGCAACTACTCGCAAGAGAATCAAAACCTAAAGGCTACTCCCATTCCACCTAGAATCTTGAAATTTTGCACGAAGCAATCTTTTATAGTATATAAAAAGAAAAAACTCCAAAGGCCAAAAATAATAAATACACAATTTACTTTGAATTGAGTAAGTAAGGCTTGAGGAAATGTAAAATAAATTGTTAACAGATTTAAACCTATTATCAATTTATTTTACATTTCCTTAAGCCAAACAAATGTTTAAATAAAAATAGTAACTACAGTCTTATGTTATTATATAATTTGTATGATTCAGGTTGTAATCCAATCTAAATCCTATTTAAAAATATAACGTAGATTAGATTATATAATCGTTAATATCAGTTATATTTATGTTATAAAGTTAACATTAAAATCTGTTCATTTTAGTAAATAGTAGAACATTATTTAGTTTTAAACATCAGACAACATAAACTCTTGTTGCCTTCTTGAGTTCCGCATCAATTACAAAGTTGAAACTGTTTAAATTTTCCAACTAACTGAAGTTTGTATACTTAAGGTTAACAAAGGTATAACATTTATAAAGCAGCGCTTCAAAGCATTTTAAAAATTATGTATGAAAAGTTTAAAAAAACTTTTTTTTTATTTACTTCATACAACTTTAAATTTCCAGTTTTTCGCATGTTATATTAAATTTCTCTTAAAGAAAAGACATATTAAATAGGATTTTTCAGTTCTTCATTAAACCTCTTCTATTTAGTCGGTCTGATGTTTATGTAACGGCTACACTGTCCCAGATTAAAATTAAAATGTTGATCTATTATCATGTACTACAAATATATCGGCATTAAAAAAATGATCTGAATAAAAAAAATCTAGTTCATTACTACTTTTTAAAATTTTTATTTTTTTTTAATTTTCGTTCGAAGTAACACCAGTCCTGGTTTGTAAAGTCAAATTGTCTTGTCAAAATGGCAATGTTCGGGTTAAAGCACCTGAAAGTTAAGATTGTAAGTGTACATTATTTCTCGCTTCTCTGCAACTGATAATTTTCTTTCTGCAATTAAGGTTCCTGACTCTCTCGGGATTAATCAAGTGATACTATTAAATTGATTCGTAATTGCATTTAATGTTTTGCCCGTAATAATATTTTACTAGCTTTTATGATAAATATTATATTTATTTACATTATAAATTATTAGCATAATTGTTTATATTTTTTTATTTATAGTTATTTTGTTTTAATATATGATCTACCATCGTCACCTTGTTGACACTTTAAAGAATTTTCTTCCTTCTCATAACACCTAAATATTTTTCATATCAATGATTTAAGTGTTTGTAGTTATTTTTTAAACTCAATGTCTTATTTAATATTTTTATTTACTAGTGGTTTTTACTTCCGGGGCTTGGCCGAAAATATACCTGAACTCTACTTTTTTTGCTATTTCCAGCTATTTAAGATAAGAAATGTTTGCATTGAAAAACTAGCGGCCGCTCAGTTTCAAAATTACATTTATTTCAAAATTATTCCTCATACTCCTTCTTTACTTAAACTAGATCCTTGTCTCAGTCGGTGACCCTTTCCAAATCTCAGGTAATTATCTTTTGTAGTCCACAAATAGATATTTACGATTAATAATAGTTCGCTAGATTTATATTAAAAAACATTAATATTCTCTTTTTTTCTAATTAAGGAAAAATAATGGACTCCAATCCTTAGTGGAATTGTCCAATTAAAGAAGTTTCTTCTAAATTTTACCCTTATTTATATGCATTATCCTTTCAAACAATTCTCCTAATTAAAGCTGAAGTTGAACTTGGAAGTACGTTATAGCTACACACTATTGGATTTCAGTAATGTTTACTATGTAAACTAAAATAAGAATTTGCCTAACAAGCTTGAATAAATGCTCGAATCTGAAACAAGGCTCGCTGTCAAACTTCATATATTTGACCACATTTCTACTTTTGAAAAACGGGAACGTAGGTTCATAATTTTTTTTTTAATATCAGAGTTAAAAGTTTAAGTTTAAAGTTCCTGTCAAAATCTATTTATGAGACATTGAGCACCTACTCATCAAACTGTCTTCATGATGAATTATTTCCCTATTTTTGATAATCAATCTAGGAACTTTTTCAAGATTTTATTATACCAAGCCTGTGAAGAATCGAATACCGCAAATCGAAATTATTGTTTTATTTATTTATTAATCTATAAAATATATATATATTAAAATAAAATATATATATATATATATATTTTAAATATTTGCCTATTTATATTTACGTATATTTTTTTTACTTACCCGATATTGATTTTCGCGCTTTGTTTTGACTAACACGATTAATCGACTAACTTGTCTCGGGCTGATTGGCTTGAAGTGAATGCATTAGCATCAAGCCCGTGGGGTTAAGGTATCAAATATAGTATATTTATAGTGCAATAAAGAATAATCTACTTATATACAAACATTTAATTAAACACGTAAACTAAATAATTTAGACTACATCATTGCAAATTATAATTTTAGTTTATATTTGATTAGTAAATGTCACCAAATAGATAGAGATTTTGCGTTCAGAGACCATTTAAATCGTATAAACACATAACAATGTCCATGAGCTTTTCTCTCCATTGCTAATACAGAACTGAACAATATTAAAACATGTTTGTCTGACTATGAAGATATTTAAAAAAATCTGAAATACAATTACAAACATGGACATACTCTTGGCTCTATTAAACAAAGTAACGATTGAACTAAAACTAAATAAATACGATTAATATTTGCAAAGTTTAAGTGCTACACCATCTTTCTTCTCAAATAAATTATATGTAAACTTTATCCGATACTTGGGAAAACTTTTCTCAATCTAGTACCAAGTTAAAACAATTTTGCAAACTATTCAAAATTTATCATGTACATATAAATTTACTCTACTTTGAGATTTCGAGCGCGCATAGCGTTACTGTAGTCACGAACAAGAATAACATAATAGTTTCTATAGTTTTTCTTTATTTCTATATCATAAATATAATATACAGAAATCTGAAACTTTACAAAGAAATCAGTAAATGTAAGGCATTCTAGGTCCGAAGTACTGAATAATTTATGTAACTAATAAGTCAAAACCTTTATTTTAGTAATATTAAGATGGAGAAAATAAGGAGAATTATAAATAAATTATTTTTCACAAGTTCATAAAGAAATACTGAAATAAAAAGTATGGATATTCTAGTGGGATCACTAACAGAATATAACAAACCATTTATAAACGTGCTAACGAACGAACTAACGAACTAAAAAAAGAAAACTCGTTTTTCCTCTAATTAGAGTTTCAAAAACCCGTATCGGTCTTGCCCCGGTTTCGGTTCGGGAATCGGTTCGGTGCCTCGGTTCGGTATCGGTTTATACCTCGGTGTCAACTTTTCAACTCAATGTATACATACATGCTACGTAAATGCTAATTTCGCGGTTAGGCTTTAAGGTCAAGTGTTAGTGGCGTCAATGTGCTAGTTAATAATGAAGCTTGCCTTAAGTTTTTAAAGTAAAACTTTTTATTTATTATTTAATTATTTTTATAAAAATGACATTACTAAGATTGTTTTTGATTATGAGATAATTGTTTATAAGAAAAACTTGTAAAGACTATGGTCTAAAAGTTAGGACTTTTTCTATGCAATAAGGGCTACGAAGATTAAAGCAAGATTATCTAAATTTAACCAAACAAATTACATATGTTAACGTCTAAAATTACTAGCAATACAGATTGCATATTTAAAAGTATAAAATTTAAACGCTTGTAATCTTTAATATAATTGTTTATCTTAAACTTATTTTGGCAAACGATTCCAATAAATAAAAATCTTAACATTTTAAATAATGAACGCTTAGCGAACTCTAATAAGTTATGACAAAAAAAAATTACCGCCAAAAAAAAAGTTTTGATTTCACAATTAGTAACTTGATTTGTTATTAAAATTATTTATCATAGTTATACCTAAGGATTGATTTGTAACTAAAAACTAAGAGACTGTATTAACTGTAATCGTAAAAATTAATAAATAGAATCTAACCATTATTACTATGTATAAACATAAGAGCTTTGTCTAAATATACGAAGCACCCTATATACTACATAGTAAATAGGGTGGTTTATCTTAAAAGTTTTTGTAATTTTGATCCCATTCTCCTAAAACAAGCATATTTTTTTTTTATTAAACATATAATAATAAAATTTAGGAGATTCATATTACAGGGCCGACCTAGTTTGGACTCCTGTCCCTACACAAAATTATTTATTTTTATCGTTATAGTTGTATGATTTATTGTATTCTGTGTTTGGGAAAATAAATAAAGTTAATAAAAATAAATAAAAAAAGTAATACACTAATACAATATAAAAGAGGAAAGTTGTATATTTCCAGAAGAGCTAAAATATTAGAATATCAAGAGGAGCTCTTGACTACTTGACACTCATATCAAATGGGGCGGACTAGGGTGTGATTTAAATATTAAAGTTATTATGTAACGCTTTCAAGAAGCTACAGCAATAAAATAAACGTATAGATGAGTATAGCAATATAATATCTGAATGTATAGAGATGTTTTCGTAAACAGACACCGTTTTAAGATAAAGGTATTAGGAAACATAATTAAAATCAATATTTAGTGAGCTAGCTCATTTTTTCTATATTTTAATGAAGCGGTTTATTACTTAAACACCTATGTGTTTTTTATTTTTTTTTATATTTACTCGTTTAATTTATAATTCTCATAATAAAATACCAACTTATAAATACACCAATATTTCAAATAAGTACTTTTTTATTATATTTATCTACAAAAATTCAATATCGAATACGATGGCATGGTTTTTTTAATGATACCTAAATCCAAGGAATCCCAATGTTATATAAAGAATTTATTTTAGATAAAGTATATTTTAGAAAAAGTACTTAAGTAATTATGTTGATAATGGGCTTTTGAATATTCTTTCTCACAAAAGTTGACACTTGAAAAAACTGGGAAAAAAATAATAAAATTGAAGACACCTGGACTCAAACCGCGGTCATCTGGTTTTGGGACCACCTGATTTTTCATTTGAACTATTAGAATCTTATTCACTGCGAAATTCGTACTTTTAATGTGCTGTAACAGTTTTTAATGCCTGAAAATCATGGCTTTTCGTCGTTTCCTCAAAAATAAAATCCAGCTAAGTCGATGTGTCCCTAAACCCCTGCACACTAAAGCTAAACACATTTTTTTTTCACAAACAGTAACAGATTTAGTTTTTTGATCCGCATAGAGTAGTCAATGCTTACCCTTTGAATTGTCAGGCAATAGTCGTAGGTAGTCAGCCACATCTACTTAAATTGGAATCTATCGATTTAATGTCACTGTCCTTTGACAACATAAACATTCCTTTTTCGTCTGCTATAATAAATCTAGGCCTAAACATTGACACTACATTATGCTGGAATGTTCAAGCAAGTGAAATCTCTCGCAAAGTTACTAGTTCTCTACGGGCATTGTATCGTCACAACAACTTTCTACCCATTCGGACTAAAACTCTTTCCTGCCTCTCTTTGACTATGTCTGCTGCTCTAACATCTCTGAATGCCACTTAAATAAATTAGATCGTCTTCTCAACAGCTGTATTCGCTTTATTTTTGGTCTTCGCAAATATGACCACATATCTCCTTACCGTTCAAAACTTAAATGGCTTCCTAGAGGAGAGCGAAGGTTCTCCAGATATTTGTGTCAATTGTTGACTATTCTTAACTATACGCTTTGTCCCCAGTATTTGAAATCTAAATTTCGATTACTGGGAAATACTCATAACCTACATCTTCTCTCCACCTCAAATCTAAAACTCTTCACCCCTTCAAGCTCTTTCACAGTCCACACAACTAAACTCTGGAACAGCCTCCCTGAAACCATAAGACGATCGCCAGCAAAATGGCCTTTAAGAAGGCAGTTTATCTGCCTTTTTATGAACATCTACAGAATAATAATTCAAATGTTTATTTATTACGTTTTGTGTATACTTATTCTTATAACATATATCATTATTTATATTGTGAATTGATATGTATATATACGTATATATTTATATGTATGTATATATATTTATATACATGTGTATGTTTGTATAATATGTTTATGTATGTATAAAATATGTATTTGTGTAAGTATATCGATTTCTTGAAAACAAGTATTTTTGATTTATTGTATATATTATGTGAAATATGTTATTTGCACATAAGTTTTATTTATTTTATTCTAATGTTGTTTTATTAATTGCTTTTTCCTGTATTAATGTTTTATATTTTAAGCACCTTACTCTATGTTTGCACTGTATTCTCGGGTTGATTGGTAGATAATTATTTTAGGCATTCAGTCCGCCTATTGTACTAGTTTTAGGCAATAAAGATTAAATCAATAAATAAAAAAGTAGTGTTTCTTTTTATTTCCATAATTATATCCGAAATCTTTGTTAGTATATTTATTGCACAATATTGTGCTTACAACAACAAAGTGCTAACATAGAAGTATTGTATTATTACAAAGAATTGTCATAATTTTTATTCATTTCCGTACTGTATACACTTTTTTTGTGTCTAAATGTTATAAATATAAATAATTGTGTCCGAGCTTTTGACACACAAAAACTTATTAGTTGTCGGCTGCATTATTATTACTTGTAAGATAATTTAAAAAAAAATACAAAATAGGAAAAAATAGGAATTTATTATTGATTATTCAGATGTACTAATATTACTAAACTTAGATTTTTATCATTAGATTAGTCAGTAAATGATTTCAGATAATATAATGCGTATCTACATTACTTATTTAATTTAATTTTTTATTTTCGTATCGTCTAGTCATTTATTTCATATAATAATGCTTTGACCCTATGAGGACAAAGGTAAATATACGGACAATGTTTAAAAACTTTTTACAACATGATAATATATACAGAGATCTGTTGGACAATAATTATAGTGGTATAATGACTCGCGTAGACACAGAGATACTCAGTGAATACACTCAGTGTACCATATACAATGTCTTAATAAGCTAGGCTTACTAAGATATTGTATATGGTATTCTATTATCTCTTATAGATTTTTTTATAATCTATATTATACAGCAAAAATATTTCGTTATAAGGGAATTCGTTTTAAGGAAATAAGACTACACAATACAATACAAAATGTAAAATTTTTGTTATCATGTAATTTCTATAATGAGAAATATATAAATTAATATATAAATTTTATAGAATAATTACTAGCTTCCTTCAACGTTAGACAAGAATAATTTAAATAAATCACGTCCACCTTATTAATTATTTCTAACTTTGAAGGGAGTAAGGGTCTGTACCTACTCTAATAAAGGTGATGTCAGTCACATGCTTTATCACAAAAACTGACAAGTCATTTAAATCAAATTAGGAGTATTATTATGAGAAGAATAAAACCGTTAAAATGAATCTTTTAAAATATTATATTACGTATTTATAATGAATATTGAATGATTTGCACCTTGAATTTGTTGTTTTTTTATTTTACTTAAAACATGTATATGTTTACAGAATTTTATTTAATTAAGTACAGAAATTAACTTAATGTTGAACCAAACACGCAAATTAAACTCTCAAATTATCCGCCAACTGGTAACTATATATAGTTCCCAAGTCACGTTACACGTCCAATGAAAACCTCGGTTTAATAGTAAACAGTTTTGTATGTCAAAAGTGGGAAAATGCTATTATATTCATTTTATATATAGGTATATATATATATATATATATATATATATATATATATATATTATATTGCTTTTTTTACATATATGCTATTATATTCACTTCAGAAAAAATAAATATATAACTTTAATAATCCTCCTTTGACTTTTCTTAGATTTATTAATAATCTTTACAAATTTAATCAATATAGGTTCTATCAGTGATTTAATAAAATTCCTTTTTACTAATTTTTTGTTACTAAGTATCGTATATGGTATAGGTATGCCACGATATGTCTGTCTGTTAGTCTGTGAAATATTACAATATATCTGTCTGCTAGTCTGTAAAATACAACAATATGTCTGTCTGTTAGTCTGTGAAATACTACGATAGGTCTGTCTGTTAGTCTATGAAATGTTACGATTCGTCTATCATAACAAATTGTACCGGCTACCGGCTTTTTAGTAAATTAATTTTTGTGTTTGTATGCACTCTGCGGCTACGATTCGATTTGCAAACGAAATGTTAACTAACCTAATTTTTTTAATTTTTCAGCAAAAAATATATAAATAAACTGTAATATACGTTTAATTTATACATCGTTATTTCTTTCGTGTATCAACAAATTAAACATTGGTTTGATAGACATATTGGTTCGGATTCTCGTAAGAAACCTAATAGATGTTACTACCGTCCTAATGAAGGCGATCACATATGGAATGCTTAAATCACCGAGTTGGACAGCGATACGGTAGCTCAGTTGGCAGAGCGACGGGACGGTTTTCCAGTAGTCGCGGGTTCGAATCCCTGCCCGTATCGGTTTATTTTTCATTCTATATTTATATATATTTTTTTGTTTGTTCCTAAAATTAAAGTAATTCTAACTATTATCGATTGAAAATAAATTGGTTATAACCATTAAATGTAATATCAAACATATTAACTTCTTATAGTCCATAACATATTTTTTAAATGAAATACTTTTAATAAATATTTTAAAGTATTTTTGGTACCTTCTGAAAATATTTGTCATTCGGAATTCTCATTGATATTTATTCATAATGTTAAACTTTGTCCCGCTAAAGTGTGGTAATACGAGTAGGCTACTTTTTATGGCGTTAATAATTGGGATATTCTTAAAACATACTTTGTTAGAAAAAAATCGTAAGGAGTTCTTTTTATTATTTTTTTCCAATAATTTAACCAATAAATATTTATTTTACCAATACATATTAAATATACTATTAAATAGACATAACTACCACACACAAAATACATAAAATAGTAACATTAGAAGCTTGGTAGTATAAATTAGAAATTCAGACGAGTTATAATTACCATACTACATATTAATTAACTCTCAGAAAGGGTCTCTTGACCTCAATGAATTTTTAGTGCTATACAGTATTAAGAATGAGTTTTTTATGCAAATATGTAAATTATACTTATTATATCTTTCATCATTACCCTTTACTTTAAAAGCTCTGATAATAATATTAAAAAGCATTGAGTAGTTTAATGTAAAGGAAATAAACATATTCACATAAAAATTCATAATTATTTCTGTTTATTTATAGTGCTGACTGTATTCTAGACTTTTTTTACTCCCTTCTGTACTTAACCTTAGATAGCTTAATTTTACGTTAAAAAAAGTTTAAATAATGGTACACCTTCCAATAAAAATTCACTGTATTCAAATGAGTTATGTTATACATTATATTTCTGTTAAAGCTTTTTTTTTAACGTCTGGAATCCTCATGGATACACACCTCCATCCAGGGGAAGATGGAAGCGGTTATGTGAGACTCTTACTCACTAAACCAGATGGTCAACACCTCTCCGTCATTATGGAGCGCCACGGGAACACTTGCGCACACATCCACGTTGCTCCGACGGAAGGCTGCGTGAACGACCACCACCTCCATGGAGTGATGCGCCCGGTTGACTTGAGCGCGTCCCACTCTTGTGGCCGGCTTGTTGAATCGCAAAGGGCTCCCCTGCCCTCCACCCAAGCCGGCCGAGCCAAATCAGGACTCCTTCAACGAAGAAGGTGTCCCGATCCGGCTCAACCTCCCGGGGCCGGACCCCGTCCGAAAACGGTCGTGGTCCGAACCCAAAGCCGCCATCAGCGGCTGGTGTGCATCGCAGGCGACCCTTCGAAGAAGATCACCCCGACACACGGGGCCGGAAGAGGTAAACACATCTGCGCCGCAATTTAAACTGCCACCTGCAGACGACGCAGAATATGCGACCTCGACCGTCCCGCCACCCCGCCAACGAAGCCCTCCCTAGGAAGAGCTCCGCCGAATAAATCTTTCGACAGCAGACAGCTAGCCTGAGCGTAAGCTCCACGTCTTTCCGCTCGATTAATACGATAGTTTTATTTACTTTTCGCAATAACCGGCATTCGATGCCTGCCACCTTTGTTACGGGCAACGCTTCGTAAACTTTGCGCTTCATGTTCTGTCTCGACGTGCTCCCATTTATTAATGCCGCTTATGTGCAGGTTTTAGCTGATAGACTTTTACCTATAACAAATTTCAAAAAGATTCCAGTTAGAGACAGTAAAAGATATTTTATTTTAAAACATTTTTAATCCTAAGGAATTGTATTATTTGGAGAAAAAAGATGCCAGATAGGAGGAAAATAAATAAGTCAGCTAAAATACCACTACAAATGTAATTTTGCCTTGCATAGGATCGATTAAAAATATTGTTTAAATGTTTTTTTATTTTTATATTCTTATGCTCCTATGTATTAATACTTATATAGATTTTAATATATATATTACATAGAACCAATGTTACATATAGTTTCGTACCCGTCGATTTTATATTGCATCTACATTTAACGCTTACCGTTTATAATATCGTACTTTTTCTAAAGAGATAGAATATTGTGTGAAAACTGTTTTCATGGTTGGGTGGCATAAAGTGAATTGCACAATATTCAAAGTGAAAATGCAATTTTCAATTAAGAATTGGGTAATTCATTATACAAATATATTTATCAGAGGTTTCCTAGACATTACTGTTTCGAGTCATAGTTGATGAATTTTACATTCTATATTTATTAGAAATTTAAAGACATATACAACAAGTACAGAGAATTTAAATTTATATGTAATATTTATTACAAATATACTAATTTATATGTAACAAATACATCAATTGTTTAAAATTAAAAAGTCAAAATGTAAAATGTCTAAAATTTAAAGTAGTATGAAGTAAAATAGTCGTCTGAAAAAATCTAATTAATCAAAAAAAATAAATAAACATGAAGGTGTATTCTTTGTTTAATCCTTCGCAAACTTTCACTCTTTGAAATAAGATAGAATTTTCGTCATGTGCAACAATTAGTACAGTACTTAAACATAATATAATTAGGATATGACATATAACATATAATGCAATACATAGCAATAAAATGTTCGACGTAACACATGTACTACAAGTGATTTTGATCTCTTTAGCAACAAGAATTCCAAAGCCTCTAGGCAATAAGTTACACTAAAATGTTCAGCAAAGTTATATACGGTCCGCTTGAAATCTCAGAAAATTTCCAATATCACCATTATTTAGACGTTTCTTTCTACAATATGTTAAACCAATGCTTATTTTAAGAGATATTTTTGTAGTTGATTTTTGCTGTTCTTAATAATAACTTAAAAACATTAATAAAAAGGTGTGGAGAAAAAGAAATCCCTAATTTTGCGAGAAATTCTAAACTTTATTTAGGAGCTTGTGATTGTTCGATTTTCGTTAAATATGCACCGCTTTATAGTATAATTTGTTGCCATTTTAATATAGTTGTATGATGCTTTTTTCATAGAAGAATTTTCATAGATTCTTACTTGCGAAAAACTTCAATAATTTATTTTCATAATCTTCTCCTGATCCCAATTTCTTATAACTCAATAATTTGTGCAATGCAAGAAAGAGGTGGTAATCGTTTGATGCTAGATTCAGACCATTTAGTGGGTGCATTTACATCACCCATTGAAGCTGCCGGAGTTTTTGAAGGGAGTACAGACGTACGTGGCGTGGCGTGGCCTTACGATGTCCTTATAAAACACAATTACTCTTCTGTTGGCCAACTCTGATCAATCGCTAGCTTCAAACGGTTCAATTGTTGACAGTTGAGATTTGAATTTAGTGTTCGGGCATATGGAAGCAACTCATAACAAATAATTCCTTTTAAGTCCCACCAAATACACAGTAGAACCTTCCTGACCGCTAGTCCTGGTTCTGCCAGTATTTAAGCTACTTCACCACGTTTTTACCATGACCGTCTTCGCACAACATTGTCATATGTGACCTATTTCTCATCCCCAATCAAATCTTTTAAAAATTGAGTCGATGTCATCCCGTTTTGCCAAAAAATTGCAGATGGAATTTCGATTTATTATATTTCTTGATGTTGTCTGGTGTGGCACAAAAGATTAAGCTTTTTTTTAAGTCTGGCTTTGCGAAAATGGTTTGAAACTTATTTTATGGTTGATTTTTAGCTCCTGGGCCATGCTACGGTTACTAAATTTCGATTATTTCTAATCTTAATTCTTTATTATTTAATCGTTTTATTCTTTAATCGTAGAATTGAAATAATTTAAATAAAATGATTTTATTATTGATCTTGTTAATTATTAGCTAGGTTTTGTTGTATCGATGAATAAGCAGCTATTATTTAGAGTAGAATGGTGAGACTTGGTTTTACTTGTTGAAAATCTTTTCTGACTATTTAGATCCATTAAGAGTGATCCATCACCTCAGGTAACTTTTTAATCCAGTTACATTTTGCTAAAATAATTATTTGCCATTAGTCTTAGTTATGTCATGGCACGGCGGCCACTGAAAATCAGCGCAGGAGTCATATAGGTATTCCAGCAACAGTTGTGTTAGCTTTTATACATGTAGTAGTTTGGTTTTGACTAAAAATAAAGATAAGTTGTTGATTTGACTAAAACAATTGAATCTCTGTATAGAAGTTTAATTAGTTTAGAAGTTTTCTTTGTTTTAATGCTTTGTATTTTGTATTGTTTTATAATAATGAATGTAAAGTCCAAAAAAAATTATTTAATTTAATAGTCTTAAAAAATATTACTTTAATAAAAATCTTATTCTAAAACATGAATTGCATAAAATATTAGGGTTCCGCAAACGAATGCAATTCGCTTAATAGTAACCGAACACGCAAGAGTTCCTTCACCCATGACCCAGGTTTTATTTGCGTTACAAAAGGTTTTCAATCTACAATACGAGGGCTAGGTGCAGTGAGGTAAGTTTTTGAATGAACTAAACAGAATGGATCACTGTATTGGAAACTTCTTTCTTGGTAGACGATTTTAATAATATGTATCATTATATATTATTATTAAAAAAATCGAGAGTTAAGGCGTCCGGAATAGGTATCACATACCTTTTATTTGCCTGACGTTTCGACCAGGTTGCACCGGTCGTGGTCACAGGCTGTTTCAACTAAAAAACGTAACTTTTAACAACTTAAAATTTAGTATATGTATTATTGTCTAAATCAATTATAATGCCACTGTTCGTGTTATGTCCTTATGTAGTCATAAACTTACACTTTTGACTTATAAGGAATATAAAAAATATAACAAATATATCAATACTATAAGATGATATAGAGATTATGATTTTACAGTAATATCCTTCTCTTGTTTGTTATTATTACTTGATCTATCTAAAAGACTATTATTTCATAAAAATCATTTGCATGCATAATTTATGTACACAAAGTAAAAACTACAACTTTTCTCCAACAGCTTAGTTGTCTAATGCAAATCGAAACTACATTTTGCTGCCAAAAATAAGTTCATTGTAACAGTACAATGAACTTATTTTTGGTTACTTCATGAGAAGTAACCTTAAATTAATAGAAACATGTTCATAATTGTTAATATGTGGTCTTATTATTACTTTTTATTCTTCTCATGCCATCTTTATTATAACTATAAAATAAGGAAATGTTATGCTACAAATATCACATTATTTGATTTGAAAGAAATAGTTTAGTGTTTGAAAAGTCGTGTAGAAAGATCATTGAAGTAAAATGTTCTCTGAATAGGTTATGTGTATTTTTATTTTTGATTTATAATATAGTCTGTAAATAACTTCAATTTATCTATTATCTTTTTTGATAACAGATCATCGTATGTATTGTAACTATATATATAAACGTATTATTTTATTTAGAAACAGTCTTATTCCTTTCGAAAGGGAATATCACTTTGTTTTTATTTCGACAAATAGTCTTCCTCTTGCCTAATATTTATTTTGTTCTGGACTATTGTATATAATTCACAAAGGGTACAATGTGATTGGAAAACTTACTTTTTCCTTCACCTTTTTATTTTAATATTTATTACAATTACCTGTGAAATAGTACGTTTGTTAGGATAGGTTGAAGTACTGTATAATTTTGTAAAGTGTATTAAATTTGATTTAAGAAATGAGAGAAAACAACAAATATATTTTCTATGAGAATAAATAAATATAAAACGATGTTTAACAGATTTAGCTGGTGCACGTTGTTTATTTTAGTATTATCTTAATTATCACACATTATGAAATAATATTCATTGTTTTTATTTTATCAAAAAGGAACATAGGCAAAATTTAACGATGACTGAATATTTAGAATGTTGCAAAGAACAAAAAGGTCAAGTAAATATTATTTTCATTTTGATATGATTAGAAAAGGTCAAGTGATAGAGGAGCCTGTACGAAGTGATCTGTTACATCCAATATACGAAAAAGACGCACATTTTTGTTAAAGGATTGCTTGTTAAATACTTACAGTAATAGGTCAAGCACACTTTACTAAATTTATTGTCTTTGAACGAAATTTTGGAAAACAAATAATTTTATTGTTGACAAAAACAAAGTCAAATCAAAATTACTGCATTTTCTCTGGTAATTTTCTTTTATAATGACTTTGAGAATAAGCTTACTCGTTTTTTTTTAAATCCTTCCAGAAGTTTTGTATTATTATATTTATAATCTGTATTGTATTAAATATAGTTTTGTATAAGTAAAATAAAATATAAATATTATAGAATACTTATATCAGGAACAATGAACACTATTAATAGACGACATTATATTATATAAAGACAAGTTTCATTATATTTTTTAAGAGAATTATGTAATCATTTGGTCGTTTGGTTATTTTTGTAATCTTTGAAAATATTTAGAAATATGTATAGCCATGTTAAGTTTATTTAAATTTATATAAATATAGAATGAAAAATAAACCGATACGGGCAGGGATTCGAACCCGCGACTACTGGGAAACCGTCCCGTCGCTCTACCAACTGAGCTACCGTATCGTAAGCGATTTTCATTCTATATTTATATAAAATTATTTTTGTAGTATAATAATTTACGATGTGCGGTTTTGTCAATGCATATTTACAATCGCCTTTCGATTAGTGATAAAAACACAGTAATATCTATTTTCCCAAACATAATTATACTAACACGAGGAGTGTTCTGAAGAGCTGTTTGATACAACTTCTGTCTCCAATTTCCAATATCGCATTGCCTGGCTGGCTTGCCAGTGCAAGCAAAACTACCTACCTGCCTTCATAAATATTATGGTTCTCAAAGAACTATCTGTCACGTCACAAGACGTGGAATGACCTTCCTTTGTTGGTGCTTCGATATCGCTTCAACCGATTTCCTTTTTTTTTAATATTCCTCTGATATTGCAAGAGAGAGTGACTGATGGTTATTTATCATCTGGTGGCCAATATGGCCGTTTCCCCTCCTTATATATATAAAAAAAACTTATCTAATTTTGGTTAATGGTTAATATTACACTAAAAATAAATTTTTAAGTCATTTGAAATGTAGGTTAAGCGTTACCACACACAAATAAATCACTTAACTGAGTGGGTTGACAGAATAACAATGAAATTAATTAAAATTATATGGACGGAATTTTATTAAATTATTAAAATTAATGCTATAATTTAATTTCGTTTAAAACTCATTATACTTATACTTTCGTATTTTTGACAGTGTTTTTAAAATGAAACAGATATCTAAAAATAAAATATTTGGCAAAAATGAATGAAGACAATCACTTTTTTTTTATTATTCTAAGTTAATCCTAATACGTAACTACTATCACGAAAACGGAAAATGAAAAACATTTCTTATACTTATTATTCATTTTTAAATCTTCCTTTCTCAATTTTAAGTACTTACCTTTCTAAATATGTAAATACGTAAATAAATTATGACGTATTTTATTATCCAATTTTATAAATTAAATAAGTTTAACCACCAAACACTGATCTCAATAATAAAGTTCTCATATAATTATGACTTGAAGTTCAACCTTAATTGCAACCCTAGCAGGTTTAGCATCTCGTTACGATACTCTTAGATGTTCATTGATAGTCAATATAATTTAATACTAAGTGATAAACTAAAATATATAGATATTTGTAAGAAAAACATTATAAATTGTAAGTAACCATGGAGCTTATCAAATCTCTTGTCTGTAAACAATCGTATCTTGTCCCAAATTGCCCATAATTTTAGACTTACCATTGTAATGATCTCGGGTAACATTCAATTTCACGGTAATGAAATTCGCATCTCCATTAACGAGATCTTGAATTAAACGCTACATTATACGTCATGTAATTAAACCATTAATTTTACTTTTATACTGCTCATGAAATTATTTGTTTTTAAAAAACATGTTTCACAGTAAAATTATATTGATTTATATATTTTTTTAATATCATATGAATATATTTAATTTTCACAAATATTAAATTAATCAATACTATGGCAATCTTCGACTTCAAAAATGTTAATTTCACGTTTTATCTGTCAATTACTAAAAAGCTTGTTGACCTCTGACCCGGTCTGCATTCTGTCCTTTAAGAAAAGATTTAAAAGCTTGCATTCTGCAATGTCAGGAGTGGTAAACCAGTAAATATGAATGATATTTGAAATACTTCATATATTTAATTTGACCCAAAAAACACTCGTATATTTAAACTTTCGTAAGGCATGATAACTATTACGTACATATGTACTCGGCTTTATTCAAGTCCTTTGTGTCGAAATTTCAAATGAGTGGTAAGTACTACATATAATATAAAATTTCACTCATTTTAAATTAATTTTTTTTAATATACTATCATTGATGATTAGTAAAATTATAACTTGGTTATCTAAAATGAATGAAAAAATGAAGTCATTCATTCATTCTTCACATAAATGATTTTAGATATAAAAAGGTATCTTTTATGATAAGATTTGTATTATAACATAAAATGTTAATTTAAATATGTCATGAAATAAAAGAATAAATATAACATGAACCAATAAAATAATAAATATATCATGAATCTTAAAACTACTTGGTGAATTTAAGTTTATCTACATGTTCCTTCAATACAAAAAACCGATATATAAACGAGTAAATGCAAACATGTCAGAATCAAATGAAAAGCTTACAAAATATGATAGTGTGTGTGTGGCTTTTATATGAGTGCTTCCAATATAAACTCACTTTATGTCTGGGAAATAGCATCGCTTCGATGATCAATAACGATATACACAATAGCTACTGCTATCAGTTCGTCAATTCACAGCAATCAGTTTTCGGTGAAACAGGCAAGGCTCTGTTTACTATGCTTCTATATTAGTATTAAAATAATATAACTTAAGATTAAATCTTGTGAATTTAGATGGTTATGAAAAATAACATAAGTAGATCTTAAATTACTTGTTGCTAAAAAAATATTAGCCCAGGGTCAAATTTTTTTAAAACCAAAAAAGTAGTAACAGAAAGAAACCCATGTGAAAAGGAAGTAAATGTAACAGAAAATAATGAAAAAATAATTAATTTATGGGCAATCTGTGGACAGGAAAGGATGAGGGTGAGTTTTTAAGGGTTGAAAACGGTTTATCGCAATTTCCGCCAAAATTACAAGTCTTATGAAAAATTTAATGACAAAGTCGTAGGAAATACAAATAACAACAACTTATTTATTTAAAATTTTTCACGTAACCTCAAAAAATATGCAAAAAAATAATAATTTTGTTTCCTTATCCTCTACTAATAAAATTGAAAAGTTAAGTTGGAACCTACCTTTTTATGTCCTTAATAATTAATATAATAGTCCTGTAGTTTTTTCATTATCTTAATCAATTAAAATAATAAGTTATTAAAATATAAGTTATTACTTATTACTTATTATAAATTATTATTTTAATTGATTAAGATAATGAAAAAACTACAGGACTATTATATTAATTATTAAGGACATAAAAAGGTAGGTTCCAACTCAACTTATTGATATGATAAGTATATGATATCAAAACTATTATTTATGTAAACAATTATTGTTTTCCTTTTAAAATAGAGTCATTTATTTATATTTTACGACCCACTAGTTTTATTTGTTTTACTATCACCTTTATTCTCGTAGTGATAATTAAATATTGAGTACAATATCCACAGTAGAGAGACACAAAAAAAATAGTTCAAAATGTTACAGATTTTAGTTATATTTATATATCTAAAGTCTAGGTTGTCTGTCAATACGATATATTCAGTCCAAAATTATACGAGACACACATTTCTCTAACATTATTAGAAGGGATATTATTAATAACAGTCAGCTTTTATTCACTTTTTTAATTTTAGAAAAAGACGAATAAGTTTTGGTATTTTTAAATTAAAAGCAGTGTGTGAACTACGTTATTTCTTTCCCACTGAAATAAAAAGTCATCCGCTAACATCACTGTAGTTTTAAGTATCTATAAATTTTAGTGTTATTGTAATTTTGGTTCAAACATATTTTAATGTTCTAATATGTTAAAACAGAAGTTACCGGAAATAAGCTTCTAGAACTTCCGATAAAAGCTTACAAAATATATTAAAAAATTGTAAAAATATACCGCATAACATTTATCTTCTTGAAAGTTAACGGTATTTTACGATACTCCGATGACTTATAAATTGATGACGAACTAATTTGGTCTTTGATGAAATATGGTTTAAAGAAGTCCTTGACATGTGTTCTCATATTAAGGAAAGTTAATTCCGATTAATTTGGTCGTTTTCATGTAATATGCACCCATATAAAAATATACACATAGAACAGAGACAAGCCATTCAAAAAGTTTAAAATGTTCTATTTTTAAATTATTTCATATTTTAGGAGATATCTTTACAATTTAGTGTAAGTATAGATAACATTATTATTGTTTAAATACTGCTGGCAAAATATAAGTGGAGTTGGAGATACTATACCTCAATGGAATAATACATACATGATTTGATTTCAAAACATTCATCGAACACACAGGCACAATTATTGGCAATCAGATTATAGAGTATCAGATTATAGAGTATAAGTTGTGGTCAATTGTCATATGTAATATTTTGAGTGTTTACCTAAAATAGAGGCTTTGAATGAATGAATTTTATCATTGACAAGTTGTTTTATTTTTCACATTATTCTATTATTGGATGGTAATGTAGTACTAAACTGAATAAAATAGAACTAAATAACAAACAATGATTTTTATATAGCTATTACAGATAGGTTATAGATACACTTTCAATATTTTAATATAATATCTTTATTAAAATATAAACATGCTATTTAAGAACTTATAATATAATACTAAATATAAATGAAATATGTAAAGTATCTGTAAAATATTTCGATTCACATAACACAAGTTGTAAAAATCATTCCAGTCCTTGGTAACAACAATCCCAAAGACCTGTCGTAAATTACAATGCGATATTTCTTGAAGTTACAGATATAACAATTATTACGATGTTTTTTATTCTTCTAATATATTAATATAATAATTGTTTGCTTATCTTTCCGAGATATCTATAGTTGATATCTATAGTTGACAGTCTAATAGGTCACAGTTATCAAACTGTGACCTATTAGACTCATTCGTTTTTCAGAATGTGAATGTTTCAGAATAAAGAAAACTCTCTTAATATATTCAATATGTATTATTTCAATTTTATCTTCACCACAACTTATAATAAAACTAGGCACTAGGTAGACTGTACTAATTTAAACTAACACAATTTATCTTTTAAGCTTAGGTTTGTCTTCTTCGAAGCTGAACTCCAAGTGAGTAAAAAATCAATGATAAGTCCTCAACATTGAAATTAAAGAGACATTTTATTGATTCATATTAAAGTCAAAGAAGTTACTTTTTATGACAAATAATTATAACAATTCTAATACTCATAATTTTTATCAACATGTAAACATTAATAAATAAATCATAACAGAAGGGAAATAACGTAATCATTTTGTTATAACAATGAGTTGTGTTTACTATAAAAAAATATATATTTTTTGTCTCTGTATTAAATAAGACTAAAAGTTTTAAGAAGTCGGATGTATGCTATTATATATAAATAGGGAGAGAAAAGAAACAAATGCTCATGAGAAAAGGAACATATGTAACTCTTACTTACTACTTGGAAGTTCAATTGAATTGCAATTTTCGCGGAATAATAGTTCTAATTTTTAATAAATACTTAGCTAAAAGCTTAGCACGCTGAAATGAAAAATAATTGTATCGTATTTTAAATTTATGTTATTGCAAAATATTGCAAAATATATCACGATATATCTTTAAAAATTATTTTGTTATCCTTATAAACCCGTTTTTGTTTGTGTTTTTATCATGAAAGTAAGTGTCTGTCAACAAACTATCTCGTAAAATGTCATTCTATAAACAATAACAAATAATAATAATAAAATATAGTTTGTTGTAAAGTGTCCATACCATACTCGTGTCACCTTTAAAACCCTAAATATATTGAACAAAAACTCTACAAAGAAGAAGTAATCTGTAGGTAACATCTGAGTGCAGTTATTTATTTATTTATTTTCCTCAGAAACTTGCCTCGTTCATTGTTTTGCTCACAATTTATAGCTTATGTTAGATTCAATATCACTGATTAAATAACTGGAAATTATTTAGTGGGAATGATATTTTAATTTAAGCTATTGTGACTTAAATTTGTTTTTGTATTTATTTATTTAATTAAGTAATTTAACTCGATTGTAAAGAAGAAGATAACTGCTTCATAATAATGAATTATTGTATTATTTAATACGGGATAATAATAATTAATATCCGGAACAAAAAAGTCATACTTACATTTCTATTGCTAAAAATAAAATAATAAATCTTCTCAATAGTTAATGTATTCCTGAAACAAATTATTTAAAACAAAAAGCAAAACTCCCACTTGTCAATCTCCTTCGCCATAGATAGAACCAAACACAGATACTCAATGTAGGTTCAATATGTGATGTGAACAAGAAATAGGACCGGATCATACAAATTACAATATATTAAAACAGCTTACAAAATTGTAGTAAATGTATTTCTTTAAGTAACCATTAAGCATATTTATTACTTATTGAAATAAAACTATTTTTATATTGAATTAAATTTTAAATCTAACCCGACGTTTCGAATGCTTTGCAGCAACAGTGTTCACGGTAAGACGAGATAGAGGCGTCTGTCAGTAAGTCAGTTAATTAGTCATCTACCTCCAACGGTTTCTAAGCTTCCGGGCGTACAGTTCAGAATTCACACAAAACGCACTAACAGTATCTTGAAGTCTTACAGTGCGGTCACAGACATGGGATTTTATAATTTTCAAAAGTTAGTCCCAGGTGTTAGATAATCCCCAACCATCTAAAAATAGTTTTATTTCGATGTGTAGTACTCGTGAAAACCTTAGAAAACACTATATGTATTACTATTACACTTTTTTTACTTATAATGTTTAATTATAATTTACGAAATTGCATATATTTCCTATTTTTCAATTCGGTTCAAAAAAAATGTCGATTTTCGTGTTAGCTCAAGATACAATAAATTATCGTAAAGAGTAATTGCTAAATTTCTGTATTGAATTACCGACCTCATGAGGGCGAATATTTCATTTCTACACACCCAATTAAACATTATGACCTCATAGTATATTTTTAAAAGAATCATATTACTTACCATGTTTTTTTAAAGTAAATAAACCTGCAAAAATGAACGAATGAATGAATTGCCTGCAAAAAGTCAAATTATTCATAATAAATTTAACAAAGCTCCATTAATTTAAGTTTTATCTTGATGTTTGTACCTACATCTATTAGAATTTCAGATATAGAAGTAAAAATTACAATAAATAAATAAATAAATAAATAAGTAAAGGAAATCAAATTTTACCTGTTTATTCAAAATTATCTAAATCAACTATCTAGACATATTTTTTGAAGTTCGCTAATTGTAAAGTTTAAATTTTTGTTATGAATAAAGATATATAACATCAAAAACATGTTGTGAACATAAACAAATAAACAATTATCGTAAATACGCCTAATTATAAATACCAGTTGTGTTTTTACGATGAACAAACTGACGTACGGATCGTGTTGGTCTAAAATATTGACCGGATAAGCGATGTGGGTCAGTTTAAGCTGCTATGTCCGGAGCTTCTTTTATGGCCCTTTCATATATTATGAGTTTATATTCGGTGGATACGCGAATTGGACATAATGCTAACAAAGTTTATTGCATATTCCAGCACAAATGATCGTTTCGTAAATATCATACAATAAAATAGTATGTTGATGTTGGCACACCAAATCATATTTTTGAGCATAAATTTAAATTATAAACACACATAGACTACTCTTTAATCTCTATTCTGGATATCCGTAATATTAACTTCTAACAATTGAAAGCGTGCACGAGCGAGCTGATTAAGATTCTAAAAAGGCATTTGGGCGCTGCGTAGTATTATCGCATCTTTATGCGTCTTCTAAATCTTCAAAGTTTTCTAGATTACGTATACGTTTACGTTTTCGTATACGTTTTCCGTTACGTGCCATATTTTTTGAAGTGAAACTTCTTTATCGACAGATGGGATAAAATTTTATAGCAATGTCAAAAAATTATGACGTTTTTCTGTTATGCGCCATCTTTATTTCTAAGTCACATTTTTCCCGTTACGCGCCATATTTGAAGTGCAACTTTTTTATCGACGGATGGGAGAAATTTTATAGCAATGTCAAAAATTTTAACTTTTTCTGTTACGCGCCATCTTTATTTTTGCTTAAACTTTATCTAATTTAGCTTAATTAGCCATTCCTGTAAAGTAGTAATTAGTGAATCATTTTTCAAAAAATTATGTCATAAAGAAGTTTCACTTCTTACATGTGTACACTAATACACACACTCATTTTTTTTTTTTGTATTGGCATCTATATGACTTATTTTAAGTGATACAATCAAAATTACGACATCGGCAGACATCGCTCACTGTCAAAAGTATATTTAAAGTTTTTAATACGGATACAATATTGGGTACTGTAATTATTTTTATACCTCTCTTGTTTTTACGTAAACGTCCATTTAAATACTTTTTAACCCCCAACTAAAAAAAGGGGTGTTATAAGTTTGACCTGTCGATCTGTGTATCTGTGTATCTGTGTATATGTGTATCTGTGTAACTGTCTATGGCAAATTTCCGGCCAAACGCGTGGACGGATTTGGATGCAATTTTTTTTTATCGAAAGCTATGCTCGTCGAGATGGTTCTTATTTATGTTTGATTGAAATAGAAATAGTCGTCTTCAAGATATTAACGTTTTATTCCTGCGGGGGAGAGGTTCTTATGCAATAATTAGCTGTTTGCGGCCAAACGCGTGGACGTATTTGAATGCGGTTTTTTTTAATCGAAAGCTATACTTGTCGAGATGTTTCTTATCCATGTTTGATTGAAATAATAATAGTCGTCTTCAAGATATTGACGTTTTATTCGTGCGGGGGAGAGGTTCTTATGCAATAAATAGCTGTTTGCAGCCAAACGCGTGGACGCATTTGAATGAATTTTCTTTTAATCGAAAGGTATGTTCGTTTACATGGTTTTCATCTATATTTGATTAAAAAATAAATAGTCGTCTTCAAGATATTGCCGTTTTATTCGTGCGGGGGAGAGGTTTTTATGCAATCATTATTTGTTTGCGGCCAAACTCGTGGACGCATTTGAATGCGGTTTTGTTTAATCGAAAGCTATGCTTGTCTAGTTGTTTCTTATCCATGTTTGATTGAAATAAAAATAGTCGTCTTCAAGATCAATATCTTGAAGACGACTATTTTTATTCGTGCGGGGAAGAGGTTCTTTTGCAATAATTAGCTGTTTGCGGCCAAACGCGTGGACGCATTTGAATGCGGTTTTTTTAAATCGAAAAGTATGCTCGTCGAGATGTTTCTTATCTATGTTTAATTAAATTAAAAGTAGTCGTCTTCAAGATATTGACATTTTATTCATGCGGGGGAGAGGTTCTTATGCAATAATTAGCTGTTCCCAGCTGTTTCGCCCGCTATATACGAAAAAAAGTCTTGTTATGAAGGCCAAAAGGTTTTTACACTTACTTACTCAGGTAAAGTACTTTATTAGGGATAGCTATTGCCCCTGACTGCGTCCACGTAGACTGTAAAAATATATTTATACGGCTTATGATCGTAGTCATAAAGAATCATACAATTCAGAAACTAGACAATTTGAAAAGCAGAAAAAAAATAAAATAAATAAAAAACACCCGATAAAAAAAAGACCTCTAAAAAGAATAAAAATAATATTATTATGTACTTATTGAATTCGTTGCGTCGGGGGACCGTTTAATAAAGGAAGAAATTAAAATGCAAGTAAGTTAACAAGGCACATAAAGAAATTACGATATCGAATCGTATAGTCTAAGTCCTCAATGATTAACTTCGTAATATATATAAACTATCTACATACGTACAACGGTCCCCCGACGCAACGACTTCAATAAGTACATAATAATATTATTTTTATTCTTTTTAGAGGTCTTTTTGTATCGGGGGTTTTTTAAAATTTTTATTTAATTAAAGAGAGTACTTGATAACCATTCTAACCATTTATTACAGGTTTTTATTGAACATAATCAAAACGTATCCTAAATATTTGCTTTTACATGACCATGTAAACTTAAGGAATTTTGAGCTACACAATCGACGTTATTTTCACCATCAACTTGCAGGTCTAGTTTTATTAAAAAAAAACTATTTTAATTGATATTTTAAATGATAAACATTCAGTTAGCTATATGCATTAACAAAATTTTCAACAATGAACATTCGCAAAAGCCATTTTTGAGACGGTATGAACGGTTCCATACCAGAGTGCGCCGGTAGACCGTACCGCTGCAAACGCGAAGACCCTATATTTTAAATCTGTAATATCTTCGAAAATATTTATTTAAATGATATGCTGTAAAGGGCTATGTTGTTCCGTATTAAATGTAAGATATATTTAAGTTACTTTATTAGATAAGGATTAAAGCTGTATTTCTTAAAATCGCTTCGTAGATAACCTATTATTTTTCGTAAAAAGTAAAGGATAAAAATTTGCTATTGTGGGTTATCCCTAAAAGATAAACATATACCATCGCGGATTTTCTTGTACAACTTTTTAAGGTATACAATACTTAGTACAGTATTTGGATCTATCTCGTAGAGTTCAGCCAGCATTTGCATTGTAAGCGCAAAACAAATCCATTGCGTAGTTTTAAAGATCTAAGCAAACATACATACAGACATAGGGACAGACGCGAAAAGCGACTTTGCTTTAAAGTATGTAACTTGCTGTGCGTGCGATTCCGTACGCGTAGTTTTAGATTTTGATAAAAAATACCCTTTGTACTTTCTAATGTATGTAAAAACTATAAACCTTCAAACTGGTGAGAAGCAATGGTACGACCATAAGAGATTATTATCTTTTTTTTTGTTAACCGATTGTTAAAAAAAGAACAAAATATAAAGTGAATCCCGTGACTATATATTTCCGAAAACAGCATCCAAATCGACTAATCCGTTTCTAAGATAAACCTGCACAAACATACAGACATTCAGACGAACAGACAAAATGAAAAAAACATTGTTTTGGGATTTCTTGGTTATATGCTGAATTTTGGAAATATTTTTGAAAATATTTTTTTTCGTGTTATGTGCACAACTAAAACCAAACAGATAAACAAACAAAGATTATAAAAATGCTGAATATGGATTATGTTAGTTATTACTTCACATCCTGGTATATTTTTTAAATTATTTTTAATGTACAAAGACTACTCCTCTACAGATTTATTACATGTATAGAATAAGATTTTCATGGTAAGTATTACATCATTGACATAAATTGTCATAACTTTTTTATTTCTTAACTGATTTAGATAAAATAAATACTAAATGTTAAGTGAAGACTGTAATAATAAATTCCTGAAAACCGCATTCAAATTGGTTAGGTCGTTTCTGAGATTAACGTGCACAAACATACAGACATACAGACAAACTGAAAAACCATTGTTTTGGGTTCTCTTGCTCTTATAAAGCTTCCCTATGATGTTTTTTTTTTAATTCCATGTACATGTACATGTACCGATCCATTGATCGGTGACAATTTTATTATATGTATAGATTATACATTTATTTCATACTTAAAAAATTAACTATGTACACTTTTCCAAAGAAATGAAAGCAATGGATTTGTGAAAGACAATAACTGTAACATCAATAATATATATATAGAAAAAGATTTCTAAGACAAAAGAATTGCAGTTGTGTCCTAAATAAAATATTTAGAGTATTTCATCTTCTTTTGCACTCTGGCTCAGAGTTATGTTTGTTTTATTTTGCATTGCAGCGTCGGAAATGAAATGTAACCTGACTACAAGCAAAGGGTCATTAAAGTTTCTGAATAAGATATAATAGAAAAATAATACCTGAGGACATCCTAATATTTCTAAAATTGGTATAATATATTTTAAACTTGGATATGTAATATAAATATAGAAGTTTTTAAAATAAATTGCATAAAAATACTATTGTTAGAATTACCTTCATACCATCCAACAGTTTTAACGTAAAAATAACTTTTGAACATAAGGAATAATGCGGAAATGGTTCTTAGTTTTAGATTTATGGCATTGTTAGTAGTGACATCAAAAATTCAATTGTAATATAATGTTACACAAAACCACATCTGAAGTAACTTTTTAACTCTAGTTGCAAATGGTCTTAACAATATAAGTCAACCAATCGAAATGTTCATTTGTGCCATATACAAGTTGATTTACAAACTTAAATTGCAATTGTAATGGTGCTGTTAGTATTATATCAGCTCTGCATGCAACAGTTCCTTCACCCCTGACCCAGTCTGCATTCTGTCGCGTAAGAAAAGGTTTGAACCCTTGGCTTGCATCGAGTAATAAAAGATTAGAATCGTTAGTGGATTTATATTATAGGTGAGAACGACGTCATCTATGTAAAACCATTTAATTTAAGAATTTTATATACAAAAAACACTATATTATAAATTGATCCAAGGCAAGTTGGAAATAATCTCCTCCAATACTAGATGAACAACATTGAGGAAATTGTCTGTTTAAGGGTATCGTGAACCCAGGTCGTATCTGCCTGGATATACTGTCGACAGAAGTTAAATTAATATTTGGGTAGATTCTAGTCAAAAGGTTCTTAAAACCTCCCCTTTTGAATATCGTTACGCATCCAGATGGTGATTTAGAAGAGGTAAAAGATGCAAGTCATCCTTGCACGAGTTCAAATGTTAGAACCTGATATTGCAACGATCCAGAATACAGATGAAAACAGTACTACTTTATGTGTGTTCATAATTTAAGTTTGTTGTCGATAATATAATTTCATATGCCAACATCAACATGATATTTTTATTGTATAATATTTACGATTATCTGAACATCAAAATATGCAACCATCTTACAATGATACTTAAAATGGCATTTTCTCTAATTCGCGTATCCACCGAATGTAAACTCATAATATATGAAAGAGCCATAAAACAAGCTCCGGACATAGCAGCTTAAACTGACCCACATCGCTTATCCGGTCAATATTTTAGACTAACACGATCCATACTTCAGTTTGTTCATCGTAAAAATACAACTGGTATTTATAATTAGGCGTATTAATGATAATTGTATATTTGTTTATCTATGTATCAATAATTTAATAACGAGTTTGTCTTTATTTAATATATACTCAAGCTCTTATTAACTTTTTATGAGGTAAGGTAACATAATCTCTACACCTCTTGTTTAATAATATGTATTAATATATTAATGTATTATTATTTACATAAAAACAAAAGAAATACTTAAATGTAAAAAATCAAAATAAATTTGAATAAACAATTAAAATTTGATTTACATTTTTATTTGAAAGATGAATCAAAAGTGGATATATAAAATGAAAATAGATGAAATGAACGTTGAGACTAAAACTAAAAGAAATGGAATTTAGTGAAATTTATTATAAATAATTAGATTTTTTGTTTATTTAGTTTGAAAAAAATACCATGGTCGTCAAAAATAAATAACATGAGGCCATTATGTCTTACTGGGTGTGAAGAAACGAATTATTAGCCCTCATGAGGTCCATAAATCAGAAATGTAAAATTACCCTATAAGAATATATTATTCTTGAGCAAATAAGAAAATTGATACAAGTTTCTCAAAACGAATTGAAAATAAAAAATTATATATAATCTTATAAATTATAATAAAGTACCTATAATTAAAAATAGTAAAATAGTAATAGACATGCTTAAAGGCACCTTAAAAAAAAATTATATTTTCAAAATTTTTTAAATAATATTCCAGCGTGCAACTAGAGAGAGATCTAGTATTAATTATAAATTAGAACCAATATTTCGCTTAAATTGCAATTCCTTTGAAATTCCAAGTACTAAATAAGAGTTGATATATGTTTCGCTAAATGAGCATTTGTGCCATTTCATTCTCTCCCTATTTCTATAAAAGAACAGTCTTTCAGTCTTATTTAATTCCAAGACATTTTCAAATATATAATAAAATATATTACTTCCGTTCACAATTATTAAATAATAATGAGTTTAATTAATAAGTCATTGCAATTAATAACCAATATCTCAGATGATAAGTGAATTGTTATTATATTAATATATCTGGAGAAGCACAAACATCCAAATAATTATGATATATATTTTTTACATTCTAAAGCCGGAGGAAAAATAACTTCAGGAATTATTTTTTATAAATTATACCTTCTTTCTTTAGAATTTTTGTTATTACTTTTTATTTATAATTAAATACTTCTTGTGTTATTTCAAATATTTTACAAATATTTTCTAAAATCAATTTAGTTAAGTATTACTTTATAAGTTCTTAAATAACATGTTTATATTCTATAAACATATTGAAGGTGTACACACATGAATAAGAGTCTAGACTAACCTATCGGTAATGGTTATGCAATAGAGATAATTTTGTTATAAAAGAGTTCATTTATTGTTGTAAAATTAAATATATATTTTTTTACCATCAACCTATTAAAAAAAAAATAACTAACTTTAAAAATTTAGGAATACATATAGACAAAACATTACCTTGGACGACCCAATTAAATGAAGTTAGCAGGAAGACATTTGCTGCTATGTCTTCATTGCGTCGATTACAAAATTTTCTACCTATTCCTACCAAAATTATGCTCTCCCAATCTCTATTGCTTTCCATTCTTGACTATGCCGACGCAAGTTATCCTAGTATATCTGAAGACCAACTTAATAAACTTGAGAGACTTCAAAATCTTAGTATTCAATTCATATTTGGCTTACGCAAATATGACCACGTGTCTGAATTTCGTTCTCGTCTCAAGTGGTTACCTATTCGACTTCGCCGGAATCTACATATTCTTTCTCTTCTGTACTGTGTGTTATTTATCCCAACTTCTCCCCTTTACTTAAAAGACAAATTCGAATTCCTAGGTATTTATAGTAAAGTACTAAGGTCTTCTGATAACCTTAGTTTGCGATTACCTTGTCATACCACGTCTTTCTTTAAAAATGCATTTAGTGTACAAGCGATTTTATTATGGAATGCATTACCGTTAGCTATTCGTCAAGCTCGGTCTTTGACCACCTTCAAGAAGTTGGTTAAAGACCACTATCTACACCTATCACTAAGTTCGGTATAATTATTATATCATTTACTTTATCATTTGTGTATGCATCTTGTTTTATGTATAATTTTATATAAGTTATATTTCTATGGAATGATTTGTCGTCTCTTGAATAATGTTATAACGTCTTTCCTATACTTCTTATTATATTATTTGTATTACACATATTTTTATTATTATTTTTTTTCAGTTGTAATTTATTATAAATATACGTATGTGTGTTGGTGTGTATATGTATTGTATGTATATATATCTATGTATGTATATGTATGTATGTACATATATGTATGTATGTATGTATATGTATGTATGTATGTATGTACATATATGTATGTATGTATGTATATGTATGTATGTATGTATGTATATAAGTATGTATGTATGTATATTATACTAAGTATTTTGCACCACCCTCCAATCCCTCTCATGACCCGATCCTAGCAGAATAAGGTTGTCTGGAAGAGATCGCTACGTAGCGATAAGACCGCCTTATTGTATACCTATAAGTAGTTGTAATTTCTGTTTTTATTTTTATATTGTTTTTTTACTCTCTGTGCCTGTTTTTTTAACTGACTGTATTTTCAACTTTGTGGTGTCCAATAAAGTATATTCTTATCTCATTACTTAAGTTTCACACTCTTCAGGTTTATCACTATATTTAGTAACTTTATATAAGAATAATAATAATATCAGGATAAATTACACACATTGATCTAACCCCTAAGTAAGCAAATTATATGCTTATGTTAAGGCTGTTAGACAACGATACAAATACATAGAAATACACGTATAAATACGGAGAATATATTTAATAAACGACCAAACCTCATCTATGCTCATCACATACATGCGGGTCCCTGTCCGGAATCGAACCCGAGCCCCGTTGCGCCGCTATAAGATTACGAAGAGTATTTTAAATTCACATCATTCTTTATGAAAGTACCTTCCTACAATGACAAAGTCCCAAAACGTAAAAAAGCATAAAAGTCACAAGTAATTTAAATAAAATTTGGATCATTGTGAGATGATCATTACCGCTTTAAGTAATTTTATTTAATACAATGATATTTAAATTATACATAGAAAAATTGAAAAAATTAAATACCATTTTACATTTATTATAAATTATTGCTTTTTACAGTAATGTCTTTCATACGTTGTGACCCAATAATAAAAACTCAATCTAAGAATGCAACATTGTAAATTTCCCCAAACCCTAACCTGGAATTAAGCTTACTTATTTTGATATGTGCGATAGAAATAGTACATATTATATTAAGTTTACAATTAATATGAAATGAAAAATATTAACACCAACAGGACCTAAACTGAAGCCACATTATAAACCTAAAAACCTGTTGGACTAAAATGGTAACAATAGCGGGTACATCACATTAATACTTTTTTTTTATGTCTATGCTGTTAGCCCTGTTGACTATTACAGCGTCACCGGGGGAGCGGGTGGGTCAGGAGACCCGCCCTTACAAGGGGGGGCCTGATGGGCCCCCGATCAAATCTAAAGCAGGATGAGTAAATGTTGAGTCAATTTCACCGAATTAAATATATTTATTGTTAATTTTACAGCTTAAAATTTTAAAAATTTCATTAGTTATATAATAAATTCAGTCAGTCATATAAATTGTAATGGTTTTCTTAAACTTACGTAACACGGTCACAATCTAAGTACATATATGTATATAGAACATAAATATGAACCATTCGAAACGAATCATATATATAAAACATTTATATATTTGCTGCACTAAAGTAATTAATATATTTGTATTAATCTGGACAATTTGACGCACTAATTATTTATAATTTATTTGACGATAAAATAATTAAAATATGTTGATTAATTGACATTTACTTTGAAAATCGAATAGTACACACACATACTCACAGCACGCATACAATTACAAATTTAATTTACTAGTAAGAGGTGTGTAAAAACCTACAATTGAGTTCAATCTCATTATTAATAACTGACTATATGTTTATTGAATGCTATATTGATGTAAATGAAATTTATTGAATGCTATCGTAATATAATCGACGATAACTTTTAAAAAATCATATAGTAAAAGGATGACTTTCTGTACACCCCAATTAATTAATATTAATATTAATATCGTGCTAGACCTTCCTAATTTGAGGTTAACAACCCAAAGTAATAAAATAAATAAATCATAAAACTTGAAAACGTTTTAAGTACTCTTAACGAGCTTTTTCTAAATAACCAAAGACTATAAGGGTTGGACTAACCAGGATAATACCAGGCTCTTAAAACAATCATACATTTATAGTGTTGTAATGTTGCATAGTAAGTTATAGACTTTGCGTATTTTAAATGTCCTCAAAAAAAATATTTACAATTATTGAATACAGTATAGTTATACACAACTATATACAATAGTTATAAATAACGTAGTGGTTCAGAAATATATAACTTGAGGTTCAAAATGTTTAAGGTGTGTGGTCTTCCTGTTATACACTTCTTTTTAACATAAAAAGCATTATTAGCAGCTTATTTTAACATGCAGATATCTTCTTTTACAAACGCTTAGAAGAATTTTAAATATCATATTACGAAATAATATACTCACAAACCTCTTGACCTAAATGAGGGTAAAGTTCTGTAGAATATGAGTTATTTTTTTTTTTTTAATTATACCGTTTTTATTTCATGTATTATTATATATTTATTAACTATTCACAAGAGTATATCTAAACACAGAATAACCGTTATAGATAAATCCAGATTATAATATGTTATTATATTATTTAATTATTAGCTCCTACTCAGCATGGTTTCAATGGAAAGGTAAGCTCAGAAAACATATTGGGGTTAAACACTTTTGAAAGTAATAAATTTTTATGTTGATTGTATATGATATGGCCTTCAATGTAAAAATAAATTTTATAAAGTTTAACTATTTGAAAAAAAAAAAGAAGTGAATAATTTTATACATTCGTGTATTAACCGGTGCATAAGCTTGAAGCAAGTCGGCTCGTATTAAGACACAATTCACGTGAGTACAGCCAGGTAAGTTTACGTCATTTTACTTTTTTGCTTTTTTGCGTCATTTTACTTTTTTTACAAACTAAAATGACGCAATTTATGATTAACAATAGATATTTCAGGCCTAATCACCAGAAAGGGTTTTTGCCCGGAATTTCTGGATGCCTGGAACATAATACGTTAATATCGGAAAGCCTTAAAGATGCTAGAACTAGCGAGAGACAAATTACGGTTTGTTGGATAGACTTAGAAAACGCCTTTGGGTCGGTACGACATGAACTAATGATGTTCGCGCTTAAATAGTATAACTTTCCTATGGTAGTTCGCGACATTATTGCATCATATTATTCAAAATTAAAATTCTCAATAATTTTTAAGGAAAACCATTCAAAACCACTTAATTATAACATTGGTTTATTTCAGGGCTGTTGTATTTCTCCTATTATATTTAATATAGTTATTAATATTTTAATAGACAAATTAATTAGAAATGAAAAAAAGTGGGGCTATCGGTTTAAGTTCAACAACAAATACACAGAATCCATACTAGCTTTTGCAGATGATCTCGCGATACTGACACGTAATCCGAAACAATGTCAGATACTTTTAAATGTAGTTGAGGATTTCTGTACGTGGACGGGCGGATTGAGGACAAAACCAAGTAAATGTTTTAGTCTGTGTCTGGGTAGACGGAATACCAAATATACCTCTTACGATCCGGGTCTTATAATAGGCGGTCAGTGCGTTAGTACGGTTACGGAAGCAGCTCCGTTTAAATTTTTAGGTAAAAAAATCGATTACCAAGGCCGTACTCCATCGTTGGATGTAATAGTCGATAGCTTTTTAAACGATCTCAAAAAGGTAGACAACCAACCAATAAGTAACGTCAAAAAAGCTTGGATTTACGATAATTATTTAACATCACGTCTAAATTGGCCTTTCCTCGTGTATGATATAAATAAAACCCTTTTGTCAAAGTTAGATGCAAGCGTCATAAAGACATTGAAGTTATGGCTCAGGTTAGCGCACTCAGCGGACTCTTCAACCTTATTTAGAGACCGTAACAACTTTGGATTAAAATTAAAGAAACCATCGGAGCTCTACAAACATCTAAGAGTTACCAAAAGACATATCATCGGAAAATCTAAAGATGATACTGTAACTTCTCTCCCAAAAGACAAAGTTGCCTCAGAGCTCGAGTCACGACTTCAATTCCATAAAAAGTTTATGATAGGTGCTCAAACAAATAAAGTAGGGCTAGGATCAAGTAGGAAAGTTCAAGACATAGACATAACAAAATCTTTTATTCGACAAGACGAAAACGATAATTACCGACTCCACGCGATGAGCCTAGAAATTCAAAACGAATAGGTGACCATAGGAGATTTTTGTATTCCACTAGCTTTGAAGTGGCGCACCTTAATTTATGATTGGTCCCCAGCATTATTAAAATTCTATCTTAATGCATTCCAAATGACTCTCCCAGATCAAAGTAATTTAGTAAGATGGGGCAAAGCCACCGAAAAGTCTTGCAACATCTGTGGGGAGGCAATAGGAACCGCGAAACACCTATTAGTAGGGTGTAGGGTACTTCTAGATAAAGGTCAATACTCGCGTCGCCACGACAAGGTATTAGAAATTATACGGGAAGCGGTTAGTCTTTCAGTAGCAAGAGCGCGGAAGGGTATAACAACCACCGAACGATCTATAGAATTCGTAAAAGAAGGCTCCTCCAAAAAATCAAAAGCGAAGCCTTATTTAATATTAGGCGCGGCTCCTGATTGGATTCTCATGATGGACACGTATGAAAAGCATTACAAAATCCCTGGGGATGTTGGTGTTTCGTCATCCAGACCGGACTTATTCCTGTATTCGAAACATCTGAGGCGCGTGATACTTGTGGAGCTTACTGTTCCTTGGGAAACAAACATCCCAAGGGATCACACATTCAAGCTCAATAAGTATTACGAACTAACCAACGAACTGATCAGGAATAAATTTATAGTTAGTTTATACGCGGTAGAAGTGGGAGCGAGAGGTATAACAGCAAAATCTCTCTATAGCCTACTTAAAGATCTTGGCCTTTCTAGAACAAGCATCGGTTCATTTCTAGAACGTACTTCAAAGGCGGCATTAGTAGGTTCTTTCCAAATTTGGTTAGGTAGGGAGAGGAGTGTGGAGGGTGAAGGTGAGCGTTTTTGCGCATAATAAAGGGGCCCCTTAAACCTACTCCTGGGTCGCAGGTCCCAGGCGCTGCTTGCACTCCTCTCCTTGCAACGCGATGGGCCCGGCACCCGCACGGTGAATCCATGGATTGCTAAGAAGCTTCGTCTATATAATAATAGTTTTAATAGTTGTAAGTGTAAATTTATATCTCAATTAAATATATGAAGTCTTCAGAGTAATATCAAAATAATTAGACGGACGTAACGTAGATTATCAGCTGATTATTATAGAATTAGGATTTGACAATAAAATAAGTCTTATAATTATCATTTCATATTCACATAATCAAATGACATATATTTTATCTAATTATTATGTCCCGTGTGTAATAACATAATTAAAAACCACAGTTTAATTTATAGCTTCAAAATAAAATATAAATTATTTATAAGCGCCATAATTCATGGCCAGTTTCTTATTAAACAAAGAACGTTTGGTTTTGCTTAACATTTGTTAATTTTAAATTAAAGTTAAGTTAAATCAAGAGACAGTAATAAGAGGTCCTTCAGTTCATTCACTGTTAGCTTTGTTTTATCGCAAGGGATTACATTAATTCCAGGATTACGAAAGATTTAGATAAGATAAGACAAAAATAATAAATTAAAGAGCTGTCTTGTTATGGCAGCAAAAGTAGTTTCGACTTTCATGGGAGCAATTGTAAATATTGTTCTATTTTGAATTTTATGATATTTTTAATTTTAATATACACACAACATAAACAAATATTACATGGATACCGACTTACCACTTATAGCATTTCAGGTTGCAAGCTTTCCAAACTTTTCTTACAGGACAGAATGAAGACCGCGTCAAGGGTCAATAAACTTATGCTTTGCTTTTTGCAGATAGGCTCATATAATACGATCATGTATAGACATGTTAAGCTTATTTAAATTTCAATATGATAAAGTAGCTTTACCAATTGAGCTTCCGTATCATATTGAAATTACGGTAGCTCAATTGGTAGAGCGACGGGACTGTTTCCCAAAGGTAGCGGATTCGAATATCTGCCCGTATCGATTTACTTTTATATTATATATGTAAGAGATAGAGGCATATTAGTGGCTTGCTCGTTCTTGATGGAGTCTTCTGGTACAAGATCCGAAGCGTTGGTCTCAGGCAATTAAACCACACAGACACAATATGACAATTCTTGTATTAAATGTAGGTAATTAGATATTACAATATTTCTTTGTAGGTATACAATTATCAGAGTTTCGTGAACCACCAGTCCCGTTTAGGGGGGTCTGGACTGTAAGGCTCACACTAATCAAAAATCATCTCGTCTCGATGCTCTCGGATATTTAAAATGTCTCAGGTGCTCCTCCAAACGATTCCGATCACGAGACTCGTTACGTCACGGCGTTCACACCCCACTGTTACAATGATATCAATTGAGATACTAATTATCGTTAAATTATCGTGATCTGCGACATATATTTATTATAACCAATAATTTTTATGTTTGTGAAAAGGAAATAAGACATATCATTGATATTTTTTCCAATTACACATCAATATAATTTTACTGTAAACCAATGTTTTTTAAAAACAAATAATTTCATGATGAATATAAAAGTAAAATTAATGGTTCAATTACATTTTGTGACATATAATTTAATGTTTAATTCAAGATCTTGTTAATGGAGATGCGAATTTAATTACTGTGAAATTGAATGTTTCCCGAGATCATTACAATGGTAAGTCTAAATTATGTTCAATTTGGGACGAGATGCGATTATTAACTGACAAGAGATTTGGTATTTACAATTTATTTTATTTTGTTACAATAGATATTTTTATCAACTAGTATTAAATGACTATCAAGGAACAACTAAAAGTATCATAACGAGTTCCTAAGCCGGATAGGGTTGCTATTAAGTTCAAACTTCAAGCCATCATTATATGAAAACATCATTATCGAACTTTGTTTCGTGGTTAAACTTATTTATTTAAAGAAAATGAAAAAACAAATAAGTAAAAGTACATAAAAATGCTTTTAGTTTTCCGTTTGTTTTCCTGATAGTATCATGTAACATTTCTTAAACCAATCTCTTAAACAGAGTCCAAGCAATTGTATTTTTATGTATGTCTACTGCTATTCTTTTTTGGAATACGTACAAAACGACACACAAGATTAAAAAAACACTTTTCAAACGCGGAACGTCAAGTAATAAATTTACTATCAATTACAATACGTAATTTCTATTAGATTGGATACTTATGATAAAATGCATCGGCTAACTAGTTGCGTATTACGAATAACTTAGGATATTTTTTTTAACAATCTTGGTTACATTCATTCCTTTTACTTTTTAGATATCTGTTGTATTATAAAAACACTATTTAAAATTAATAAGATACTTTTTTGCAAATTTATATAGCTCTCCAATTGACATAATGAGTTTTAAACGAAATTAAATTATAGCAATAAGTTGAATGGAATTCTGCGAATATAATTTTAATTGATTTAATTATTACTCTTTGAACTTATTTAGTTAAGTGATTTTTTGTGTGGTAACTCTTGACCTGCACGTCGCATTCGACATTCAGGAATTCGAAATTCATAAATTGATTACAGTTCATTTTATTGATAAAGTTGTGATAAATATTTGTTTTAACTACTACTGATTTTTTTTTTAATTTTTTGTTCTGCCTATATGCCCTTAATGTCTTCTTTTCCTTCTTTCACTAAAAAACATAACCTAATTTATTTGTATGTATACATTTTTATAAACACACATGTATGTATAACGCACACATGGGTGGTTAAATGCCTGTTTTTGTATTTAAACATTCAGATAAAATTGTAAGGACGTATAATACTCCTGCGTATTTGCTGTTATATTGGGATATCGCGTTTATTGGATATTTTGATTTGTCCTATTGTAGATAAATAATAATAATAATAATAATAATAATAATAATAATAATAATAATAATAATAATAATAATAATAATAATAATAATAATAATAATAATAATAATAATAATAATATCAGGACAAATTACACACATTGATGTAACCCCTAAGTAAGCAAATTATTTGCTTGTGTTAAGGGTGTTAGACAACGATACAATTACATAGAAATACACATATAAATACTGAAAATATATTTAATAAACGACCAAACCCAGAAACAGAAACAGAAATGACCCTAAGATTTTGAAAAATCTTGCACTGAACATTTATTTTTTCATAAATTTTGGTCTATTCGACTAAGGAATATAACCATTTAAAGAATAATATGTTGTTGTACGTAAAAACTTTTACAATCATTGCAATATTGTATAGTTGGAAATATAATTTCTAAAACACAATTTAATCAATATTGTAATTACTTGCGAAGATCTAAATACAAAAAACCTTTTGATATCTATAACTATGTTTAGGCAGACTTAGCTTATTTATATCTAAAATAAATATAGATTGAATAATCGTTAGATACGGTTAGGATTCTATCCTGCGACAGCTACGAAATCGTCACATCGCTCTTCCAAATGAGGTACATGCTAAAGGTACCCGCATTGGTGAATTTAGCATTTTTTATATAACCGCCTTTTGTAGGATAGAGTCGACATTTATTAGTCTTCATTCGTAAATTCATTCTTCTTACGTTACTTCAGAAACTCTTTTTAAAAAGCTAAATTTACATACATTTTATAATAATAATAATTCCTATATCTGAGAAATAAAATATAAATAAATAAATAAATAAATAAATAAAATTTACTTTATTAATTGTTCCTACGTTTTCTAAGTACCCACATATAGGTAATACCACTCAGGTGCTTTATCACATAAAAGTTAAGCCCACAACTACCTAAATAAATAAGTCACTTTACTTTGTCGTAAGTTTTATCTATTTCAAGAAAAAATCCCAATTAAATATATATTTCTATCAAAGATCTATCGTCACACCTGTCGTCTTCTACGTCGGTAAAAGCAAAATCCTAATATCATGCAAAAAATATACGCAATGGCAAAAGTAGGTAAATGGACATTACATTCTTCTTGAATTAAATGTTTGGTCAATTTCTCTTTTTTTATAAAATATGTATAATTCCAGAAATCAATAGTGTCTAAAGTATAAAATGTTTTAAAAAATCGTGAAAGATGTTATATAAGAAAAAACTTAGTTGCGTCTATAAATTGTTTTGCAATTACACTTTAAAGGTTATTAATTTTAATATAAAATATCAAAATGAGAGCGCTTTTGAAAAACTATGATACGACAATGATATTGTGTTCATCTGACAGTTTTTTCAGGATGCCAATGATGCCAACATTCTTTATAATGCAATACAAAATTTTCATACACAAATGTTATGGTATGAAGAAGGTAAATATAATTGTAATATTATTTATATATAAAGAATTTCTATTTTTCCATTATCTATTCTTGACAATATAATTATTTGTTTTCCAAAATTTTCTTCAAAGAAAATAAATTTATACAAATGTACTTAAATTATTACTGTAAATATTTAACAAGCAATCCTTTAACAAAAATGTGCGTCTTTTTCGTATATTGGATGTAACAGATCACTTCGTACAGCCTCCTCTATCACTTGACCTTTTCTAATCATATCAAAATGAAAATAATATTTACTTGACCTTTTTGTTCTTTGCAAGATATCTGAATATCTGAACATTCAGACATCATTCAATTCTGCCTCTGTTTGTTTTTGATAAAATAAAAATATTATATGTTTTTTATAGTGGTTTATAGTTAAGATAATGCAAATATAAAACAATATGAGCCAGTTTTTATTATTCAGAATATTTTTTTATCCACTCATTTAAAATCTCTCTTTCACAAATTTCGGAAATATGCCACGAAACAATTATCAATTATCAACATCAAAATGAAAATTTATTTGAAGAAGTAAGTTTTCCTGTTACCCGGTTAAAGGTACACCCTTTGTGAATTTTATACAATATTCCAGAACAAAATAGGTATTGAGTAAAAGGAAGACTATTCGTCGAACTGAAAACAAAGTGATATTTCTATTCGAAAGGATTAAACTGTTTATAAATAAAATAATACATTACCTTATTTTATAGGAATAATAAAGATTTCATGATTAAATCAGAGTCTCTATACCCCCTTGTAGTATAGATAAAATTGTTATATACATCTATTTATACTTCTTATAAATTAAAAGTTTAACTTTATTACTACTGTTAGTCATATTTATTTACAATAATTTAAATGATAAATATATTGGAATTTACATGTTTTAGTTCATAAGTTTCAACAGTAGCGCCACCTACATAATTAATTATAGAATATTATTTAGTATTTACTGTTACATGTTTTAAGAATTAGAAGCATAGAATATTTTAACATAATGTTTAATCTTTTATTAATTATTAGAACTTATTATGAGGTATAAATAATATCATCTGTAAATTGGTTATGAAATTGTAAATTACCCTCGCCTAAATATTATAGTATTAAAATATTATAAAACGAGTTGTAAGGGCTGCTCTCGCCCATTCTATTACAAATGGTTGGATATTAAACATTGAAGTGAAAGTACTGTGTATTACTGAAACAAGTCTTAACACTACATATGGACATAAAACTAACAATTACATTATAATTGATTAAGACATTGATATACACTGGTACTTCTGTCTACAAACGAAGAAATGTCCAATACAGTGATCCATTCTAGTTACTTCAGTTACTAAACCAGCCCCTCGTAATCTAGTTTCAAAACTTTTTGTAACACAATTAAAACTTGGATCATGGGTGAAAAAACTCTTGCGTGTTCGGTTATCGTGAAGTCTGATATTTAATGAATTTCAGGTTTCAGAATTAGATTATTTATTAATGTCATATTTTGTAATACTATTAGCATTGTAACTAGAATAAATAGTGTTTAAGGAATGAATCGTTCTTTATGGATCTTAATAGTTAGGAAAGATTTGCAACAAAAAAATAAGTCTCACCATTCTATTCAAAATAATAAGCAGGTCATGAATATATCAAGACTGTGGTCTAAAATATAAAAAATATTTTATGTAATGTTAATAAAGGAAGCAAAGAAAGTTTCCCAAAGTGAAGCACGATATGTTAATTGTAATATAATTAATGACTATCTTGTTACAGCGTCATGTTACCTTGTACTTTATAGTTTCTAACAAACTATTTCTGACACGCTTAACAAGTTTTGGGTTATTGTTTGTAGGTTGTAAATTAAAAATAACTTAATAGGCGTCTCCAAAACAATGAACTCAAATACAATTGTATATTCAGGAGCTTCTTCGTGTTAAAATTATTGATACAATTTTCTATTTCTAATATGTGTATAATAATTTGTAATGTTTATTTTTCATTTATATATTTAAAATATTATTTCATTTATATGTTTAAAATTCAAAAATAAAAAAGTTACAAATAACAAGTTTTCCTTAAATCTTATTTCTGTTACATATTTTTAAGAATTTCCAATAAAAGTCCCCTTTGTTAGAAATTCTTTCCAACAAAGTAATACAAAATAAAACAAAGTTGGCTCCAAGCGAGTCTACGAAGTCTTAAATAATGTGAATATTTTATTTAGGATGCAACTCCTATTCTTTTTGTCGCAACAAATCCTTCCTTTATGTATTATTGATATTACAGACTTTTCTTTCACAAATTTAAACATTACATTGATTTGAAAAAATAAAGTTGTAAATCATGATTTTCTTTGTTTAAAACATTCGCTGGAAATAGAAAAAAAAAATATTCTGGATTCATTCGGAATGATGAATTTATGTTTGAAAACATCTATAAACATGTATAGCCATGTTAAGCTTATTTAAATTTATATAAATATAGAATGAAAAATAAACCGATACGGGCAGGGATTCGAACCTGCGACTACTGGGACGGGACGGGACGGTTTCCCAGTAGTCGCGGGTTCGAATCCCTGCCCGTATCGGTTTATTTTTCATTCTATATTTATATAAATGATGAATTTAAGTAAGTCCGAAAATTTTTTTCACTGTTGATAAGTAGTACGTAACAAAAATAATCATTGTACAAGAAAGTATAAGCTTAAAAATATGTATCTAATTAAAAAGGTTATAATTATTTTGCAGTAATACTTTTATACAATCCCAGCCCACTAAAAAAATCACGTTATTAAAATTTAAACAATTTTTATTAAAGACTAACTGTGCCTGCGACTACGACTACTAGATTTCGATTTCGATAAAACGTACCCTTTGTACATACGAATGTATAAACGATAAACCTTCAAAATTTCATCCAACACTGTCAAGTAGTTTTTACATGTAGAAGAAGTTTATTGTTAATGTATTTATTTTAATCACAAATAGTATAGTATTTTTAATCAAAGAGTAAACTTTGCGATTTCGTATTTTTTGTATTGGAAATAAAATAATGATTATCCTGAGGAGAGAACCAATATTTCAATTTTTAAAAAATGTCTTACCGCAATGGTACGAAATTAAGGGAATATAAACTTCTTTATTTGTTAACTGATTTAAGTTATAATAAACACTAAATGTTAAGTACAACGACAATATATTCAAGAAAAACTTTATCCGAATCGGGTAATCCATTTCTGAGATTAGCGTGCACAATCATACAGACATACAAATATACAGACGAACAGATCGAATAAAAAAACATAAATTTTGGGTTTTTGTTCTCTTTCTTATATAAAAGTCACCCATTATGATTTTTTTTAAATATTTTCATGTACGACAGCAATCAGTAACCGTTTTATTTTATGTACTAGCTGTGCCTGCGACTTCGAACGCGTAAATTTCGATTTCAATAAAACGTACCCTTTGTACATACTAATGTATTGTTAAGACTTGTTTTAGTAATACACAGTACTTGCACTCAATGTTTAATATCCAATCATTTGTAATAGAATGGGCGAGAGCAGCCCTTACAACTAGTTTTATAATATTATTTTAACACTATAATATTTAGGCGGGGGTAATTTACAATTTCATAACCAACTTACAGATGATATTATTTATACCTTATAATAAGTTCTAATAATTAATAAAAGATTAAACATTATGTTAAAATATTCTATGCTTCTAATTCTTAAAACATGTAACAGTAAATACTAAATAATATTCCATAATTAATTGTGTAGGTGGCGCTACTGTTGAAACTTATGAAACTAAAACATGTAAATTCCAATGTATTTACCATTTAAATTATTATAAATAAATATGACTAACACTCGGCCTTTCCTGATTTGTAATCTTACGAGCTCGTAATTGTATCATTAATTTCTTTAATTACCAACCATCATATACTAAATGACTAATTTCTAATTTAATAAACATTCTGGAAACCAGTAGACCAAATGGTCATCTGAATTCAGGATCTTACAATATTATAGAGAAAAACAAATTATTAAAAATACAATGCATCAAGAAAAAAACATCCAATTATACTTTTAATGTGCGAAATTACAGAACATTTATACAACATATAACTTTACTATCGGCCGTTTTGACATCTTATTACGTCCTCGTAATATAATTATAATTTTTATCATAAATACTCGTTAATTCATCACAAACTTTAAAATACATTACTATATAATATGTTTATACAAGCTTGTTCCCTTTGAACCGGACAAACCAGGCTGCTCACAAAAAGCCAGATCAACGGACATGCCGTTATGATCTGGTGCCCATGGACACACATCATCAACATGGGATATATCTCAATTTTACTATTACCACCGGAACACACACAGATGGTATTTCTTATACTTTTACTACTACCACCGGAACACACACAGGTGGTAGTTTATTATTTTTTTTTATTTTATATACCACCGGAACACACACAGATGGTAGTTTATTCTTATATTTTTTTTTATATACCACCGGAACACACACAGATGGTATTTCTTATACTTTTACTACTACCACCGGAACACACACAGGTGGTAGTTTATTATTTTTTTTTATTTTATATACCACCGGAACACACACAGATGGTAGTTTATTCTTATATTTTTTTTTATATACCACCGGAACACACACAGATGGTATTTCTTATACTTTTACTACTACCACCGGAACACACACAGATGGTATTTCTTATACTTTTACTACTACCACCGGAACACAAACAGATGGTAGTTTATTCTTATTTTTTTTTATACCACGGGACGCACTCATTGATGGTATTTCATACTTACCTTTACTATTGGACTCACCAACATGGCATCAATTTCTTATTTTTACTACGGGACACACAAACATGTTATTACGTTATCATTTTTACATCAACATGGTACTTTACATTTATTTTTACCACATAACACACCAGCTTGGTACACAACACATTATTCAATAATTTACTTATTAATATCATTGTTATGAACATATAATTCATTTTAACTTTTTTAAAACTCATTCTAAGCAAATAAATCTTTAACTAATAAAAGCAAACCAAGCTCATTTTGTTAGGCTATATTAATGATCAGACTACAGAGATATATGACTTTGAAATTTATACTATACATGGGTTTTATTATCTACAGTATAAAATATTTAATAGAATTCAACTGCATTAAATAATACGATTCTTGGAAATTTAGGGGGTTTGGGGCTTGGGGTTTAGAAGGCCGTGCCATATATAATATTACTTCTTATACCCTGAGATACGACAATATATATTCCTTGCTAAATTTCTTATGTTTCTCTTGTCTAGAGTTCAAGTTACCAGAGTCTTTAAGTCTAACGTGTTTATGTTTCATATTGCTAATATGAATATTTAGGAGGCATGTGTTATAATAATTCTATTTTTAAGTAATAAACAGTCATAATCTAGAAAATTATATATTTTTGAAAGTTCATCAATTTGAAATACCTAATTTGAACTGTCTGAACTGTTAATTATGGTATATTGTTTAGGTATGCAATTATTTCTTGTTTAGTAAAACTTTTACTGTGGGTTTATATAATTCCTCGATTTGACAGTTCAAAAACGCGTGTAAGATAATTCATCGTAGTTATTTCTTTTCTTCTTTAACATACTATCGGAAATTAAATAATCGAGTGCCACGCATATCGTTTAAAGTTTTTTTTAATAGGGATTTAGAAGACCTAATTGCTTGCTTTATTTTTTTTATAATTTAATACGAAATGTACGCGTTTATTGGTGTAGTTTAAAATCGATCTAAATGTTAAACCTATATTATCATAATTCTGAAATAATTGATCGATTCTAACGAATTTATTTCGGAAAAACGTATTGCGTTTTACTTTTTCAATAATCGATTGAAATTTAAGATCATAAATTCGTACAGATACCTACTACCGAGAACTTCACACTCAGTGAATAATTTAAATGGTCAAATAAAAGATAATAGAAATATGTTTTAGTAATAAATACCAGTATTATTGCTTCATATTCATACGCGCGATATATTGTTTTATTGAATTAGTCTGTTTAGTTCGGGATTATATTTAGACAGTACCGGTTCAGATTTTAAACGTTTTTAAACTTTATTTTTACCCACCTAAAAATGGTATTTTCAAAGCAAATTTGATTTATGAAAGTAACCAATGAAACTTCTCAAAACAGATATTATTGGGTTCCATAAAATTTATTTTTCCACATGATATGGCATAACCCTATCCTCGTGGATAACCAAGTATCCAACTTGGTTTTAAAAACGAACGGCTATCGCAACCCGATGCTAAACTTACAAATTCAAAATTAAATATAAATATTTTAAGATCTATGGAGTAGTTTTAGCAAAACAAAATAAAATATAGTTGCAGAAGTAATAAAATAATATCGTGAATTCAAATCTTTACCTATTTAATAAATGTAAACATATCTAAATCTACCCCCTATAGCGTCAAAGCATTGGCTTATTATTTCCATACGGTCCTCAAGGCCATGTAGATCTGATCCTACCAAATTTATAGAGTTTAATATTTACCGAGTCATATTCATTTAAGTCTATCTATAAGATATTCGAGAATTTTAATTTCTCTGAAAGGAGACAAGTCTACATTTTAATCTGTATAAATTAAAATTATACTTCATCTATTCATATTGTGTATACTATAAGGAACTACTTTCTATTTACTATCTTAAACAAAAGGATCATTACGATTTGAAAATAGTTTTATGATGTTAGGTGCTACTTTAAAAAAAAATATATATATATATATATATATAAAATATCTAACGTTATTCCTTTTCTTTTTGTTTAATATTGGGTTTTATATTTTAATCATTTACGACTGATATATACTCTTTTTTTAAGAAATCGTTCTTTAAATAACCTACATACATTTTGTAAACCGAATATTACCCCTTTATTGAGAGTGTTCACTTCTATGTCATATATCTATTATATTCTATGAAATATTAAAGCCTAAATCGTAATCTAAAATACTAACATTACTTTTATATTGCAAGTCTCAACTACGGCGTCAGTTATATAACTTAATAAAAGCAAAGAAAAAAAAAATCGCGTATCTAACCTACAACTGGGTCTTAAAAGCTTTGAAAGTTGGTATACGTAGTAAAAATAATATTATAAATCACATGGTCACTTAATTATGCAAAACTAGTTCTTATAATAAAGTTTATCTGTCACCTTGTCGTATTCAGGTCCATCGTTGTATAGTGCTGCTTGCTTGCACTGCCATCCCGCGACCAGGAAGAAAGTACTTGGTTGACCAATTCTTCCAGTAGTTGTAGGTGATGTTGATATGTTGATTTTCATAACACAGCAACGAATTCCCTTCCAGATTAGCAGTCAAGTAGTAGTTTAGAGTTTTCCATCTCCGACGTATGTCTTCACCAAAGACTCCAAGCGATGTAAACATGTATGGAGAGATATTGTATTAATAACACTGCAAAGTTTTGGTAAATATTCAGGCTCTTATTGTATTTCGCATATGATTGAACTTTAACAGGATATGGTTAATAGTGAATATGATATATATGATGAATAGAATTTAATAGTAGTGCTATTAACTTCAAGCTACAAAGTTATTAATATTCTATATTGAGCATGCTGCCGAATAACCAGCTAGATAATTAGCCTGCTAAGCAGATGGCAAAACGTGGGTATTAAGAAAAAAAAAAAACTTACGCACTTGCAATATCATTTTAAATCTACGACTCGTTGTCGCTTGAGGTTACTACAGCAGCACTCTGAGAAGGCCCAAATAGTAACTTTAACGTCGTCTCTTATTTTCGTGGCTTTTCAACGGCAGTGGCAGCACTCCATTTTCATCAGCATTCTTAGACGTAACTTTCACGTCGTCTCTTATTTTCGTGGCTTTTCAACGGTAGTGGCAGCACTCCATCTTCATCAGCATTCTTGGACAGGATATCTTGCGAACGGTGTATATCGATCGACACGTGGCGCGTAATATTACAGCGGTCGAACACTTCTGACTTGTTAAGACTTGTTTTAGTAATACACAGTACTTGCACTTCAATGTTTAATATCCAACCATTTGTAATAGAATGGGCGAGAGCAGCCCTTACAACTCGTTTTATAATATTTTAACACTATAATATTTAGGCAAGGGTAATTTACAATTTCATAACCAACTTACAGATGATATTATTTATACCTTATAATAAGTTCTAATAATTATAAAAGATTAAACATTATGTTAAAAAATTCTATGCTTCTAATTCTTAAAACATGTAACAGTAAATACTAAATAATATTCCATAAATAATTGTGTAGGTGGCGCTACTTTTGAAACTTATGAACTAAAACATGTAAATTCCAATGTATTTACCATTTAAATTATTATAAATAAATATGACTAACAATACATATGGCTGTCACAAATAACGGCCGGCTGGTATGGAGGTTTGTTTATTTTCAACCAATATTAATATTTATTTTAGAATTTACTTTATACCATTATATTTTTAATCTTTGCTCTGTTAGTAATGAGGTAACTTTTTAAAATTAATCTGGTTTAAATATAATTTTCACGTCATATTTTATAAATGTTGTCTGTACCATAGCTGGGACAGTGGTTTGGTTAGTAACAAATGATAGTTCTATTTTTTTATTATTATGCAAAGTAGTACTGGTAATGTTAAAAAAATATTATAGATTTAAATTATGCATGTATTGATGCTAAAAAAATCTAAGCCTCTGGAATACGAACGGGTATTTAAAAGCAAAAGGGAAAGTGTTTTCTGATGTCGAGAGTGGAAAGCTCTTTTAAACAAAAGTTCTTTGAATAGCTTCAAGGCATCATTATGATTTTTGTAAGTAAGATGTACGTAGTTTGTTTTTATTTGCTTATAATAATCTTCTGATTATCAAATATTTGTGATTATGTTAATTCCACAACTAACTTCATTCATGTTCAAAAGAAATTAACCAACATAATTTCAAGTTCCAAGCCGAGCTTGAAATATTGAGCTTCAGATAAAAATGGTTTTAAAATGACGATTTGACATATCTGTAAGACAAATCATAATGCGGCAGCACTTTGATTTTAAAAGAGGCAGCACATATGTAGTTAATAGATATATTAGGGTTTCATCAAATTACTAGTTGATATATGTAACTACTTGTGCGTGAAAATTATTCAACTTATATTGTGGGGGGTAAATTAAGTTTTTATCAGTTTTAAAACAAGAACAATGATGATTAAAGCTATAAAATTGAGAATCTTTAAGTAGGTACCTGATGTACCTTTACCTGAGGTACCTTTTGTAGATTATATAACAAAACATAAGTTAATAGAAAACATAATATTTTTAAAGGTTGTAAATTATTGAAAAAGAACGTTTTAAAGGTTGTAAATTATTGAAAAGGATACGTAATACTTATATCAGAGGAAGTTTGAAAGTTGCGCCACTGACGGACAAAATGAAGAGCAAAAGGCTTGCATGGTATGGACATGTTATGAGAAGGGACGAATGCCATGTAACAAGAAGAATGCTAGATTTGGATGTGGAAGGACATGTGGGTCGAGGTAGACCAAAGAAAAGATGGATGGATTGTGTAAAAGATGACATGAGTAAAAGAGGAGTGACTGTTGAAACGACGGCTGATAGGCAAGAATGGAAGAGGAGAACATGTTGTGCCGACCCCACATAAAGTGGGAAAAGGGCAGGGAGATGATGATGATGATGAAATTATTGAAAAAGTGGAGAAAATTAAATGATATATGAATAAAGCCACACTGCAGTCATTTTAGACCGCTGTTTTTATTTTCTCATCGGTCTTGAGTTTGTCTTAAAATGATGTTGTTATTTTTAGGTTTATTTGTGTCATAATAATTAATGTATGGACATATTAGTTGTTACTAATATGTCCACTAATATGTGAAATTTATTCAAGGCATTTCACATTCAGAAACCTTTGATCCATTTAAAACCCACCTGATGTTGGCTGAAATTTTTAGCATAGCAAGAAAATTTAATCAAGGAACTCCAGCGGTCATATCTTCGTCTGCATCGAGAAAGTATTATGAACATAAAGAGCAGATGGAGAAAAAAAAAACAAAGCAGTAAGAAAAAGAAATTAAGAACGAATAGAGAAAAAAAACTTCAAGGAACTGCTCCAAAACGTAGGAAAAAGACACTTCCTGTTAAAGTCACAGCAGATACTGATACTCTGAAAAGAAAATTTACCAGCCGTGGATAGTACAAAGTGCGCTGAATGTAATGACATACTTATATCAGATGTAGATGAAGACGGCGAAGAAAACATTGGCTGTGACAAATATATAAGATGATATATTTGTTATTAAAAATATTTTAAAATTTAATTAGTAAAATATTTAGACATAAAACAATAAATTGTTAAAATCTAATCTTTCTGAATAATAATTAATAAAAATCTCCCCTACATTCTATATATAAGTTGGTGGACGCAAACTGGACATGAGTGGACGCAATTTCGATTTTATGGACGCAAACTGGGTAAATCGCCCAAATCTGATATTTATCACTTTTATATTTAAATCGTTATATCTTTCCACCAAAACTTTAAATGAATATAAAAAAGACTATATTATTAACACTGTACATAAGTTTTTATTCAAAACTAGTGCTAAATCATTTTTATTTTCTCTTTCAAAGTCAGCAACTCCACTAAATGGACGCAAACAGGCGAAATGACCCTATTAGAGTTTAAAACAGTCTATAAATATAATAACCATGTTATGTTTATTTTAATTTTAAATAAAAAATGTAAAATTTATCAATTGTGACTTGATACTGTAACTTCTGAGAAACCTCTGATAAATATGTGTGTACAATAAATCAGCCAATTTTGAAACTTATATAACATTTTTCACGTCAAAAATTGTTCAATTTTTTCCTTATGCCACCCGACCATGAAAACAGTTTTACCCAGTCTATATTCTTTCGCTTTTGAAAACGTATAAGATTATAAAAGGTATGCGTTAAAAGTGCAATACAAAATCGACTGGTAAGATGCTACATATATTACAATGTTTCTATGTCACACAAATATTAAACAAAACAATAATCCATATTTATGCATTTTTATAAAGTATTTTTATTATTTATTATTTTCCCAAATAGACTGCCAAATTTTATACAAAATATTTAGTTTTAGGTAGTTGCTTATTCAAATAGTATCCAATAAAATATTATAACAAAAATATATAACGAGATTTATTTCGAAAAAGAAAATAAAGTGATCATGACATTGCCAACCAGAATCTAGCAACAAGCTTTTTAATATAATTAAAAAGTTAATCAATTAGTAGAAAATAATAAAAGTTTAAGTAAAACTTATAAAACCTAGCAAAAGGCCTTAAATTTAATAAAAATAATAAACCAAATAATTTCTGAATTTATATGAAACAAATACTGAATGTCACGTCAAATCATTGTTACATCTCAGTATATGGAACTATTACTCCAGTGGGATTAGCTACAATGAGTTGTGTTTCATGTTAAATTAATCTCCCTTGTTACAAATCAACATTAAATATTACTGACACAGTAATATTTAATGTCTGTAAGTTAAATATACCTTGATTGTTTGAAAATATCTATAAACATGTATAGCCATGTTAAGCTTACTTAAATTTATATAAATATAAAATGAAAAATAAACCGATACGGGCAGGGATTCGAACCCGCGACTACTGGGAAACCGTCCCGTTGCTCTACCAACTGAGCTACCGTATCGCTGTCCGCCTCGGTGAATTAAGCATTCTATATGTGATCGTCTTTATCGGTCACATAAAGACGATCGATCGACGACGATTTTACCTTGTTTGTAAAAAAAAGATTTATGATAGAATACTATGCAACCACAGAACATAATATCAATGTTTAATATTCCCGTTTAATTAAAGTTAAAGTTAATTTTTTTTTTAAAGAAGAGGCTAAACGCGCTAAGATTGGTAAGGTTACCGTTTCCTATGAAAAGCGGCAACCATAAAGAGATGCGAAGGAAAGTGGAAGTATAGCAAGGATTGGGCTTCCAGCTCTCGCCCTGTATGGTTATAGATGCAGAAGAACAAGGTAGTTTATCTAATGTGGACACGTAATAGGAATATTATATTTATAATAGGTATGCAATAACTTTTCGAATTTCGAAATTCGAATGGATAAGTTTTCATTTTAAAGCAAATTAAAATTGTAAATAGTTTAACATGACTAAAAACGTTTTTAGACAAATTAAAAAGTCTTATGAACTATCATATAATTTAATTCAGAAAATTATTGTGACACTACAATATTTGTACTTTATTCCTTTTTGTATTCAAATCATATTTATGTTGCATAATCTGTTAATAATCATAATAATATGTATCCTTATAGATTTTTTTAAAGACCTCATAACATGGCGGTTAAACTTGGATTAATAAATATTATAATTACAAATCACACTATCAACTGAAAGAAATATAAAGAAGAAAAATATTATATTTATGTCAAGCATAACTCATTTTATTACAGGGTAATATTATTGAAAACTGTTCAAACAGTTGAACTGTTTTTAATTTAAAATCAAATTAATTTAAAATTTAAATGTAATACAGAAAAGAGTAAGAATTGTCTGGAATATAGTCAGCACTATAAGCAGAATGAAATATGTATTTTTTATGTAAATATGTTCATTTCATTTTACATTTATTAATATATTACTTTTTACAATTATTATCAGAAATTTTAAAGTAAAGGCTGATGATTCAATATAAAAAGATATACCCAGTCTAATTTACATATCTGCTTAAAAATCTAAATTTTTAGTACTGTACAGAACATAAAATTCATTGAGGTCAAGAGACCCTTTCTGAGAGTTAATTAATATGTAGTATAGTAATTAAAACTCTTCTGAGTTTTTCTGAAAAGAATTTGTAGTAGGTATTACCAAGTTGCTTATGGTGCTATTTATATTATATAATATAAAGCAATATTTATTGGTTAAAATTCTAGAAAAAATGAATAAATACTCCTTGAGTTTTTGTTCTAACAAAGCTTATTTTTAGGATGTGACTATCTTTTGAGGTATCCTAGTTTATTCAGTATCTTTGGACAGTTTATAATAGATAGTGGATCACTTGAATACAAACATGGATTTGAATTTTAAAGACATTCACTCAATTCATAAACACTTGTTCGCTTAACGTTAACTACTCGTAATGGTATAATTTTTATCTGTTGCTATCACTGTTTTAAAAAATCAAATGATCGTTCATTGGCAATAATTTCATTACAAATTGTAGGCCTTGCATATACTGCGTTTCTAGTACCGGCTTTCTAGTAAATTGATTTTGTAATTGTAAGCGCGGTGCGGTTACGATTCGATTAGCAAACTAAACGTTAATTAACCTACATATAAGTTTGTTAAGAAAAACAAAAAATGCAGTTTAAATTTATTTATTTAATCTTTATTGTCCAAAATGATTTAGGTACTATAGGACTTAACGTAACAAGGCATTCTCTACCAGTCAACCCGGAAAAAAAAACAATATAAAGAAAAAGAACAAAAAGGTGGTGAAACTAAAACAATAACTTGTACAATAACTTACAATAAATGTTGTTTTGGAATATTTATTACGTTATAATATATGTTATAACACATACAAGCCAATATTTACTTAAATATATAACATATATATGTACACATACATATATATACATCTTTTACGTCAATGTAGTTGATAACTATGGGTTACAATAGATATATTTCGATACTTAAAACGCTGGCCAATGACTGTATTTTCATGAATGCTGCTACAACAAATAGTGTAATTACTTATCGTTTAAATAATAACTCGAAAACGTCATTTCTTTAAAGAACTCGTTCTATTAAAACTGAAAATTATTTTCGCGTGAGAAAAATATGGAAAATTTAGTAGGAGACTAACAGAAACGTATTACAAACAAGTTGGTGAAAGTATGACCACAGTTAGTATGGCTATGGAAATAAAAGTTCGAAAACATATATATGTAGAGAATGTCCTTCTGCTAAAAATAAAAAAAAACTAGGTGTAAATATAATTAATATTACAAGCTTATTTGTTTGTAACATAATACCCCATTATGCCAAAGTTGCTTATATCTTAATGGCGATTAACTTTATATATAAGTAAGAAATAAGCTTTTAATCATATATTTCATAGTTTTATACCAACTTATTAAAGACAATTTTGTATCTAAATAGTTATTTTTAATTGTTTTTGAAAATAAAAAAAATGATCTCAGGATTAAAAGTTTTTTTGATGATGATTTATTCATTTTATAGTTAATATATTTTGATATAAGTGACGTGTAAAATTACGTATTGTCGTAATGTTGAACACTAGTATTGATATAATTATGTTCATAATAATGTACACGGGTACAATACACTCGGCTACAACGGCTAAGCTCTGCCTAGTAGCCACAATAAATCAGGGTTAACGCTTGAATTATTGCGATTAGCCAAGCACAAAGAAATCGTAGGTAGTTTTTATTGTCCACCCGCTACTATTATAAAATTGTTAATAAAAGGGTGCATGGACAGGTTAGTTGCTGAGCTGAATTAACTTTCCAGCCTGTTAACGTGGCCAGTTCTTTTTTGTTTATAATAATAAATCTAATAAAAGTAGTATAATTACCTGAAGTCAGAATGAAAAAGTTTTGAGATAAAAAATAATGCAACAATAGATAATGTGTTTTGTTTGAATCTTTGTCTATTTGATTAAATATTTTTTTAAATTCCCTACCCAAACAGAGGAGTCTTATAAGTTTGATGTGTCCCTCACACATACCGCTAAATAAAGGAAGAAATCAAAATGCAAGTAAGTTGCCAATGTAAATAAGGAAATAACAAGGTAAATAAGCAAAAGATTTTATCTCGGGAAATGAAAAATAGCTCCTAGAACCATGTCGCGTATTTTAAGAGGTGACTTAGGACTTGCAGTGAATTAAAGATGAATAAGGTGGTAAAATCGAAACAACTACTGAAGCGGTACGCAAAAGGAGATCACATAAAAATGTTGTTTACGGATGAGAATTTTTTTACAATTCAGCAACTTGTTACAAACAAAATCACCGTATTTATGTTCAAAGCTCTAAGAAAGCTTCCCAACTAGTCGACAAAGTGTAACGTGGGCATTATCCGACTTCAGTAATGTTTTGATAGGGTGTCAGCTATGGAAGAGTGACTGAGCCATATTTTTGTGAAAAAAGTATAAAAAATCGGCACAAGTGTATCAAGATACCATTCTTAAGAAGGTAGTTACGCCCTTTAAAAAGACCGTGTTCAATAACCAAGTATGGTCCTTCCAGCAAGACTCGGCGCCAGGTCATAAAGCTCGGTCCACGCAGTCTTGGTTGGAAGCGAACGTCTCGGACTTCATCACAGCTGAAAACGGGCCATCGTCTAGTCCCGATCTTAATCCGCTGGCTTATGATTACAGCTTGCTATAGACGCCATGATAATTTGGAGTACATAAAACAATCCATACGATTGGCAGTGATGAAATTTCCCCATGGAAAGAGCGCGTGCTTTTATTGATAACTGGCCTTAACGTTTAAAGGATTGTATTGCATCCAATGGCCACCACTTCAAATAAGCTTTTTATATTTTAATTATTTTATATTTTTGTATTAAACTAACACACTATAAAAGTAATAAATGTTAAATGCAATAAAAAACATTTTTTTTTCTTTATTACAATCTTTATGACAAGACTAGGTATATTCGTCGGATGTAAAATAGTCGCACGGAGTTGATAGTCACTTGATGTAATAGATAAAAAACTAAAATAAATTAACCTTATGAAAGAATTTTAAAAATAAATATGCATAGAGATGTTAATTTCCAACATTAAAATTTACCATTACAATTGAAATTCGGCCGGTAGACGACTACTAGTATACATTTATTTAAATTTACTATTTGTTTATTGAAATTTCAATAAACAAATAAAGCGTTAAAAAAATTAACATTTTATGATAATTTTCTTATAAATTCTAAGATAATACTAATTTTCCTTTCTTATCGACAATGCCCACGCGCTGCATCCAGCCTATGAACCCTCTGTTTTGTGTCATGTCGGCTTTACGTCCTCCCACGCACTCTGATAGGGGTCGAAGACGCCACACTGAAAAATAATTTGCTTCATTACTTAAACGATTTTTATTATTAGGTAATTTATATAAAATTTATAAACACATCTTTCTTACCGATATTATGCACACAAGAATTTAAATCTAACTGGCAATGGTTAAGGAACACCTTCCTCAAATGATTCTCGTTTATAGCACATAATGGTTTATACTCGTCAGTACAAGAGACGGGACACTCGTGATCACAATTCCTGCCCTCTACGCCCTTATTTAATGATCTACAATAATTCAACCAATTACTTAAAATTGAACAAAAATATTTAATAACAAACACTTATCCTGCAGAGAACCTTCTAGACACGAAACTTCGTCTTGTCTTAAAATACTTGTTGTTGGTTCTTGAAGCTGGCATTGGTAAGAAGACAGGTATTTGTTTTCTAGAATCAGGAGTTCTCACACTTCCACAACGATCCATCGATACCACCGAGTATCCTATATAAATAAGAAATGCATAATAATTAGAATAAGTACTAACATGATTTTGTAGAACTTCATACGTATTTAACACAAAATAATACATACTATTTATGGCATTTTGAAACGCACAATTAACCTTTCTAAAATAGCAGTCGTTGAGAAATAATCTGTACCGCCATTGATTATTCTCTTCTTTGCCTCCACACACTGAACTGACTGTGCTGTTGCAGTCTAGATTCTTACAATTTAATCTTTTATTAGTAGATGGCTTAAAACTTGGTCTTACTATTGAAGAGTCTTTGTTGAATTCTGATTTCTTTTCAAATGCAAATTGTTTTCCGACGTTTTCATTGTTTTTACCGGATATAAATAATATGTCTCCTTTAGGTGATGCTGGAAAATAAATTGATTATTTATATCACTATTTCATATTTGGGAAGGAGAACTCTTATTCTTTATGCAAACGCAAATCAGGAATTAGGAATGTTGTTCACATTTTATAATTTACCTTCATCTTCTATATTTATATTTCTGCCCCGTACGAGTTCACTAATTTTTGCTTTTTCCATAATATCCCCCACGTTGTTAAAGATATCTTCGTTTCGAAACACGGGTTTTTCATTGGGTATAAAAACAATGCCTTCTGTTGGTTCATCAAATAAAACTGTTGAAAATAATTCCTGTATACCTTTATCTGTTTGTACCTTTAATTTTGACAAATCTTTTCTCTCAGTATCACTGTGACCACCGTAAGTAATGAAGACATTTGAATCATTCTTATTAATATGACCACAAAGTATTGTTACTGGCAACAATAAAATGAGATAAGTCATCATTCTGGTTAAATGTTTTAATGAGTTAAAATTTATTTGTTAGTTATTATCTACAACAAAGTATTATGAAATAATTTTGAACATCCAAAACCTCACAACACGCTTCATTGTTCTAACTTTCATAATGTGGAGCTCATAAAATTATGTAAGTTTAAGCAATAAGGCCATTGTTACTACGTTTTGTTGACATAGAAATTTGTTGAATAATTAGCATAACCATGTTTGTAGATATGAACTTGTTTGAAACCAAATAATCAAATTGAAAAAATATTACAAAAAATGTTGAAGTATACGATCAGGTTTTTATTAAGAAAAATGAAAATAAACAAAACAATATGTTTTGGTATTTTATTCTACATTAGAAGTTTTGGTTGTAGTATCATATAGAATCAGGGCCCAGAACGGAACTATTATTAATTTAATGTTCACTTCATTGTTTATTTTAAACAGAAAATCACCTAATTAATAATTAATAATTAAAAATAAGATTTTTCGTTTTCAACATGTATAAACTGCATGTGGTTTTAAAATTATTTCTCAAATTTATACTTCAGGATTGTTTGATCTTCTCGTGATCTCAACTAATCGAAGTGCCTTTTTTTACAAGTATTTTGTTTTTCGGTTTAATACATTTGCAATATTAGTTTTATTTTGATTTGGCCAACTTAATATGAAAGAGGCAGTCAGACAGCCAGACAGATAACCAGACAGCCAGACAGCCGGACAGCCGGACAGCCGGACAGCCGGACAGCCGGACAGCCGGACAGCCGGACAGCCGGACAGCCGGACAGCCGGACAGCCGGATAGCCGGACAGCCAGACAGATAAACTGGCAGGCAAAGTTAGGGTTCCAATATGATTTAGTATTTTATTCTACACTAGCAGTTTTCGTTGTAGTATCATATAGAATCAGGGCCCAGAACGAAACTATTAATAATTTAATGTTCACTTCATTGTTTATCTTAAACATAAAATGACCTAATTAATAATTAAAAATAAGGTTTTCGTTTTCAACATGTATAAACTGCATGTTGTTTTAAAATTATTTTCAAATTTATACTTCAGGATTGTTTGATCTTCTCGTGATCTCAACTAATCGAAGTGCCTTTTTTTACAAGTATTTTGTTTTTTGGTTTAATACATTTGCAATATTAGTTTTATTTTGATTTGGCCAAATTAATATGAAACAGACAGCCAGCCAGCAGAGTTAGGGTTCCAATTTTACTTTTGGGTAGGAAACCATAAAAGCGTTCATCTTGAAAGTATTTTTATAGTTTTATTCTATATTCTTTTTAATATTATTCAATAGTTTAAATAAATTCTTACAAAGTCTGGGATCGTTTTATTTTCCTTAAGTACATAATTAATTAATAAGTCATTTGACTTCTTAACAATTACACGAAATACTTTCTATGAACTTAGTAAGAAACCAAACTTATAAAAGTAAGAAACCAAAGCCGACAGTTGTATTATTCTTCGGAAACTAAACATTAAAATATCAAACAATCATTAAAGTTATTAAGTAAGAATAGCGATTTCTTTTTAAAACTTCTCTTAGGGAGTCTTTAGCTTTTAAGTTACAAATAGGCCGTATAGCTCGTTTTTGTAAAATAAATATAGAATTAATTTTGGCAGCGCTGCCCCATAGTAAGATACCGTAAGACAATATACTGCGAAAATAACTAAAATAAACGAGTCGAGCCGTATTAACGTCTGTTAATTGTCTTACTTTTTTAATTGCAAAGACGGCTGAGCTAAGTTTGCTTGCGATTGTCGAGAGATGGGGGTTCCACTGGAGCTTTTTATCTAAAGTTATACCTAAGAAAGTTGTCGAGTCAGTCAGTTCTAACACTTCATTTTTAAGGAATAAACTACAATCTTGACTTTTTACATTAGGAAGTGTAAATTCCATGCATTTAGTTTTCTTAGTATTTAATACCAAATTATTAATTTCAAACCAATGAAGAACACGTGACAGAGCACAGTTAACTTTGTAAAAATTAGCTTTATTACGATCAACTTTAAAAATAAGTAGGGTATCATCAGCAAAAAGTACAATGTCACATAGTCCTTTTACGTAAAAGGGCAAATCATTAATATAGAGTAAAAATAAGAAAGGGCCTAGAATAGATCCTTGAGGAACACCCATTTTTAGGTGAGATCCAACCGATTTACAATTATTTACATCAACCGTCTAAACTCTTTGATTCAAGTAAGAGGCAATAAGATCAAGCGCAGCACCTCGCACACCATAGTGATTAAGTTTGCAAAGTAATGTTTGATGGTCCACGCAATCAAAGGCTTTAGATAAATCACAAAACACTCCGATTGCATTCTGTGACTTTTCCCATGCGTCGTAAATGTGCTTAAGAAGCGCGGTACCCGCATCAGTTATTGATTTGCCTTTGGTGAAACCATATTGTTCACTGTGCATGATTTCATTGCTATAAACAAATTCTGACATTTGGTTTAGTATAATTTTTTCGAAGATTTTACTTAAAGTAGGTAAAGTAGAGAAAAGTTTATAATTTCCGGGTTCTAGTCTATCGCCACTTTTGAACAAAGGAACTACTTTACTATTTTTCATTAAATCTGGGAAAGTACCGGTTTCAATATATTTGTTAAAAATTAAGGATAATTATGGAGCAATATCATTTATAATACTTGTTAGTAATTTTACTGACATACCCCAAAGATCACCGATTTTTTTCATATTTAGATTTCAAAAAATTTTAACAATTTCATATGATGTAACAGGTTTAAAAACAAAACATTTATTACTGACTCTTACGTTATTCGTCAATTCGACGATTGCATCACATGGTAAAGAATTTAAATTACGCGTGACTGTTAAAGGAATTTCGTTGAAAAACGTCTCAAAAATAGCCGCCACAGTTGAATTTGAATTTATTTCAATATTATCAATTTTTAACTTAATAGGTCCATTAGCAGCCCTATTTTTCCCAGAAACACTAGATAAAACATCCCAAGTTGCCTTTATTTTATTTTCTGAGTTTAAGATTTTATTTCTTTTGTAAATCGACTTAGCTTGTATGCAAACGGTCTTAAATATTTTAGACAAAATCTTAACTTTAATTCTAACTAATGAAAACTGTATTTTCTGATATTTATAATGATATTATTTCTTAACAATCTCTATATTTTATATCTTAATCCATTTGCAGAGCCATGTAGCCTAAGGATTAATTTAAGGCTTATTTACTATTTTTTGTGACTGTGATTTAGTTATGCTAGAACCTGATAGGTAGCATTGTAACCAAGTAATTAGTTTCGGTTTGAGATCTGTGTACTTTGTATATTTTTATGGCTTTTTGCATTACAAATATAAGTACCTAATATTGATTGTAATAAAGGACTGTATTTCAAAAACACTTTTGTGAGTTATTCAGAGACATTTTATTTACGGTGTATAAAGCATCAGGAAGTTTCGAAATGTTGTTTTGTTTTTCTTGCGTACCACAAACATGTACTCGTCTATATATATAAAAGAAAGTCGTGTTAGTTACACCACTTATAACTCAAGAACGGCTGAACCGATTTAGCTGAAAATTGTCAGGGAGGTAGTTTAGAGCCAGGAGAAGGACATAGGATACTTTTTATCCCGTTCGACAGCATTCCCGTCTGACTTGACATGAAACGTCAGTCACTATAAAACGTGGTATAAAAACAAAAAAGAATCAGACTTGGAATAACAAAAATCAAATCACAGCTATGTAATTGACGTATAATGACAGCTATGTAATGAAGTATGGATGACAATTAGATATTTGTAAGAAATCAATAATAAAACTATTTCTATTAAATGAATTATTAACAATTATAATGTAATGAGAGTGCCAGTATAGTATATAAACAGTGAAGTGAAGTGAAGTGAACTATAAAACTCTGTATGGTTGAAAATTTGAGTTTTTAGGTGAAGTGAAGTTTAATTAATAATGCCGCGACCAAGACGATCGAATCTTTCCCGACAAAGCCGTAATGCAAGAAGAATACGAAATACTGCAAATGAAAGGACTGAAGAAGAACAAGAAATTGCACGTGAACAGTGCCGCGATAGTATGGCTCGACTTCGTGCTTCTCAAACAAGAGAGCAAAGTGAAGCAGCCCGTGAAACAGCTCGGTTAGCAATGCAGAATCGTCGAGCGAACAACAGAGGTCAACAAATAGATAATTTGCGACGCAGAACAAGACATTTATCAAGTGCTGATTTGAATCGAGCAGCGTTTCAATACGATTGCAGCATTGATTACAGCTTGCATCCTAGCGTTTGCATTGGGCAAATGGACGTAGTTTGCGAGTATTGTGGTGCATTAAAGTTTACCGGAGAAACGCCTGGATTATGCTGCCTTAATGGTAAATTGAAATTGCCTTTGTTGACTCCGCCACCTGAGCCATTGTATTCATTGCTTTGTGGCGAAACACAAGAATCACGCCACTTTCTTGCAAATACTCAAAAATACAATGGTTGTTTCCAGATGACGTCATTTGGGGCACATATTATCGAAGAACGAGGATTTAATCCGACATTTAAGGTATTTATTTTTGTACTTATATACAATGTAGTTAAAGAATATCTTACTTTATCTATTGGTACCTATGTAGTATATTGCTAGTCCTGAACTCTACTCTCTCACCGAAAAAAGTGTTTATAACGCAGTTAATACTGTCTGGTTTTTATTTTGTAGATACAAGGACAGATTCATCATAAAATTGGATCATTACTACCTTTCGAAGATACACAGTATAAATTTTTACAAATATATTTCATGGGCAACATGGAAGAACAACTTGATCGACGCCTAGAGATCAATGCAGGAATGAAGCGAGCAATTCTTCAAGACTTGCAGTGTCTGCTTCATGAACATCATGCGTTGGTCAGGTTGTTTAAAAGTGCTTTAGAGCGCCTGCCAAGTGATGACTTTAAAGTTGTCATCAAAGCAGATAAACGACCATCTGGAACACACGAAAGGACATTTAATGCTCCAACAGTAGACGAAGTTGCCATCCTGATTGTTGATGAACAATTAGAAAAACGCGATATTGTGCTTACACGTCGCGATACTGGGCAACTGCAACGAATATCTGAAACTCATCGATCATATGATACATTTCAATACCCGCTGATGTTTTGGCAAGGAGAAGATGGATATTATTTTAATATTAAAATGAAAAATCCATTGAATGGTGAGTATCAGTATCATAATTTATTTCATTTATTTGTGAAAGACGCTGATTTAAAATAATGCTTATTAAAAAAATGGTTAATGTCTGTATTGTTTGCCTTTAAAATTTGCCTTTCAAATGGTTAATTATCAAATTTTTCATTTCAGGTGAAGAAACTACAAAGAAAGTTAGCTCAATGAATTATTACGCATATCGCTTGATGATTCGTCAAAATGCTGACAACTATTTGCTGCGGTTTCGTCGATTGTTTCAACAGTATTGCGTTGATATGTATGTAAAAATAGAAACGGAACGTTTAACATTCATTAGGTTGAACCAAGCCAAACTGCGTTCTGAGGAGTACATCCATTTACGTGATGCAGTTAGTACTGAAGGAAATGCAGCTAATATTGGTCGATTAACTATTCTGCCGGCGACATACATTGGTAGTCCACGTCATATGCATGAATATGCACAAGATGCAATGACATATGTTCGTCATTACGGTCGGCCCGATCTCTTTATTACTTTTACCTGCAATCCAAAATGGATAGAAATTACTCAATTGCTGCTTCCCGGACAAACATCAAGTGATAGACACGATATCACAGCACGTATATTCAGGCAAAAAATTCGGTCCCTGATGAACTTTATTGTTAAACAACGCGTCCTTGGAGATACTCGATGCTGGATGTATTCAATCGAATGGCAAAAGCGAGGCCTGCCGCACGCACACATTCTTATTTGGTTAGTAGAAAGAATTCAGCCTGACTAAATAGATAATATCATATGTGCCGAGATTCCTGATTATGAAGTCGATCCAGACCTACATGGTGTTGTTACTACTAATATGATTCATGGACCGTGTGGTGCCATCAATCCCCAATCACCTTGCATGGTCGATGGAAAGTGCTCTAAACGATATCCACAAAAATTAACGGAGGAGACTGTCACTGGCAATGATGGTTATCCGCTGTATCGGACAACGGTCGAACTGTCACAACGAAAGTGAAAAGAATGGATTTCGTTGTCGACAACAGTTGGATTGTTCCATATTCGCCACTTATTTCTAAATCGTTCAAGACACATTGCAACGTTGAATACTGCAAATCAGTTAAGTCCATAAAATATATATGCAAATATGTCACGAAAGGCAGTGATATGGCGGTTTTTGGATTGCAATCCTCGAATACAAACGATGAAATTTCACGCTATCAAGTTGGTCGTTATGTGAACTGTAATGAAGCGATTTGGCGTATATTCGCATTTCCCATTCACGAACGTCATCCTACTGTTATGCATTTGGCGGTGCACCTGGAGAATGGTCAACGAGTATATTTCACGGCTTCGAATGCTACGCAACGTGCTGAAACACCTCCAGCAACTACATTGACCAGTTTTTTTGCAATCTGCCAAAGCGATCAGTTTGCACGAACTTTGCTTTACTCGGAGATGCCACGTTATTATACTTGGAATGCTTCATCGAAGAATTTTCAAAGACGGAAGCAAGGCGATGCGGTTCCTGGGTATCCAGATGTGCGTTCTACTGATGCTCTTGGTCGTATGTATACAGTTCATCCAAAGAATAAAGAATGTTTCTATTTGCGGTTGTTGCTGGTAAATGTGCGTGGGCCAACGTCATTTGAGTCACTACGAACTGTTAATGGTGTAATATTCCCAACATATCGTGCTGCATGTGAAGAATTGAAGTTATTAGAAAACGATAGTCATTGGGATACGACAATCGCTGAAGCCATTATCTCTGCATCACCAAGTCAGATACGCACATTATTCGCTATCATAATTTCGACATGTTTTCCATCAAACCCATGTAACCTGTGGCACAAATACAAGGATAATATGTCAGAAGATATTTTACATCAAATTCGTGTCAGTTCCAGAAATCAAGATATTGAGATGAATGAGGAGATACATAATCGTGCTTTACTCTTGATCGAAGATATGTGTTACCTCATGTGCGGTAATTTATTAATCAGGTTAGGAATGCCAGCACCATATCGTGAAATGAATGACGCATTTAATCGAGAATTCGAACGGGAACGTGAATATGATCACCAGGAATTAGATTTAGTTATTCAATCGAATGTACCCCTATTGAATTACCAACAAAAGGAAGTTTATGATACTTTAATGAAGGCAATCGATGATGAAAATGGTGGTTTATATTTCCTGGATGCCCCTGGTGGAACTGGCAAGACATTCCTCATGTCATTAGTTTTAGCAACTGTTCGGGCAAGATCTAACATAGCGGTTGCAGTTGCTTCTTCTGGAATAGCAGCCACATTGTTAGAAGGATGCCGTACGGCTCATTCAGCATTCAAATTACCGTTAAATCTTCAAACTATTGAAGAACCAACGTGTAATATTGCAAAACACTCAGCAATGGCCAAAGTTTTAGCGGTATCGAAAATCATCATCTGGGACGAATGCACAATGGCGCATAAACGTGCATTAGAAGCACTTAACCGAACATTAAAAGATTTACGCAATGACTCGAGATGTTTTGGAGGAGCAATGATTTTACTCTCTGGCGATTTCCGCCAAATACTGCCAGTAGTTCCAAGATCTACGGCTGCCGACGAAATAAACCCTTGCCTCAAATCGTCAAATCTATGGCGCTATGTGAAGAAACTACAACTGACAACAAACATGAGAGTTACATTGGTTAATGATATAACTGCAGAAGATTTCTCGGAGCAATTGCTGACTATCGGTAATGGTCAAGTACCTGTCGATGAATCGAGCGGATTAATATCATTTCCAAATAATTTCTGTAATTTTGTCTCATCAAAAGACGAACTTATCAACAATGTGTTTCCAGAAATTATTTCTAACTACAAAAATAATGAATGGTTGAGTGAGCGAGCAATTTTAGCGGCTAAGAATAAAGATGTAGATGACCTAAACTACATAATTCAAAATAAGATCATTGGAACAATGCATTCATTCAAATCTATTGATTGCGTCACAAATGAAGAGGAACCCACCAACTATCCAATTGAATTTTTAAACTCTTTGGACGTGCCTGGCTTACCACCGCACAATTTACGCCTAAAGGTTGGCTCCGTAGTAATCATGCTTCGAAACATAAACCAACCAAAACTGTGCAACGGTACGCGTTTGGTGGTTAGAAAATTGATGAACAATGTAATTTACGCTACGATAATGATAGGAAATTTCAAAGGTGAGGAAGTTCTCATTCCGAGGATACCGATGATCCCAACTGATATGCCGTTTGAATTTAAAAGACTTCAATTTCCGATACGTCTTGCATTTGCCATGACCATCAACAAATCACAAGGCCAATCCTTAAAAGTTTGTGGTTTAAATCTAGAACATTCATGTTTTTCCCATGGTCAATTATACGTGGCATGTTCACGGGTCGGAAGACCATCTGCGTTTTTTGTTTTTGCGCCTGATAATAAAACAAAAAATGTCGTGTATCACAAGGTACTTAAATGAAGAGCAACCTATGTACTAAAATAAAGAAATAATTATGAATGATTAATGTATTTAATTTTTTTGTTTATTTTTCCAATTAAAAAATAAATCTGCTTATTTATTGCCATTAAGGCGGAACAAAGTTTGCCGGGTCAGCTATATAATATATAAAATAAAAGCTGGTGAAGTTTAATATTAAAAGGTTTGGCGTTTTCATCCATTGTTAGATTATTGTTGAGGGACAATCATGTTATAATCAGGCAATTTAAATTAAATAAAGTTTAAAAAAAGCGTATATTCTTAAAACCTCAACTTATTGAAATTTCGTATGCTTCAAGGTTTTAATTATTTTTTTTTATTTACTATGATAAAAATATATTGAGGTCGTCGAAAGCATAATGAAATATTGCTTGCAATACAAATTGCGAGATAATTATCTTCTGCGACCTCTAAGGAAGGAATATCAATGCTTACTTTTATTCGCCGCGCATCTTGCAATGAATAGCTGATATACACAAAATTATAATAATAAAATCCTTTTCTCTGTTTAAAAAATTCCTTATTTCTCTTTTCAGGACCCCAGAAACAACACCATCTTTTAAAAGTAAACTAAAAGTTTCTATTACACTTATACTTACACTATATACTTAAACTACGACAGTCTTACATACAAACGTGAAATCTTTTCAATAATTTAACTTTTTTAAACGTAATGTTCTAAAATGTGACTTTATTTCTTATTTCCATCAAAAAGGGATATGCAAAATTTTAGCTTTTGAAATCCTTTCAAGTTAACCTGAGCGCACAATCGTTGACGAGTCAATGTTAGAGGACAAATTGCTTTATGCATATAAATGATCTCCTTTCACACCTCCATTATATATCTATATCTAACTAAATATTTATCCTTAAAAAGCAAAATCCAGGTATCGTTATATATTTAACTACTGTATCACTTAAATATTTAACACCGATCTTCAGTTAGCGCTTCTTAGAAATGTGGTTGTTTTTGGAAAATAAAATAAGAGGATTTTTTTTGTCATCTTTTCATATATTTTTGTTAATTAAAATACGATCCCAAATCTTGTTAGGTCTATAATCTATAAAAAATTGATTTAAATTGAAGTTGAATAAATTTGTTACAATATCTTACGCATATCAAAATATAATTGCCTTATGGCTGTCTATGAAACTAATTGAAATGAAATGAACAAATGATAAGCGGTAATATAATTAATATGGAAATATATATGAAATTACATAGAACGTTAGCATTTTTTAAATAAAATCATTACTTTTTTCTAATTTTAAAAAAATATTATTATTGTAGTATAAAAACATTGTTATTGAAACTTGCAAGCCATATTCAACTCATGTATATAAAAAAAAAATCAGTTCCAATAAATAAATCAACTATTCATGATTTCATGTACGTTCTGGCCATTGTAATCAGAGTTACAGCATTCTCTTTGAGTTTAAAATAAATTATTATAGGTATTTCTATATTTAAACAAACGTATGAACATTATTATTTTAAAATATTTTTTATTAATTTATTAATATTTTTTGGCCTGCTTCTGAAAATACGGATATTTTAAAATTATTTAATATACCAAGCTATTTGTTCTTTTTTAGATCTAGATTTTGATAGATAGTTATTTCGTATAGAAATATTAATATTTGAAAAGTTCAAAACACCGCACTCATAGTAATAACTAATATACAATGAAAAGCATCCCTTCACAATATACAACCAAAATCGAGTTAGTAATAATAAATGCAACAAAAGCTATACATTCTGAGCCGAACGATGAACGGAACGAGTCTCAGGATAATATATAAATAAATAGATACTAAATCGCGCTCAGATTTTACCCACATTATATGTTAATTCCTTTCCATTGGTAAAGTACTCTTTATATTTATTATTTTAAATATGCAATGAGTATGGTACAATGAGAGAGCAACTTTTAAACAAAATTTAGTTTTAATAATGACATTTTACGAGATTAATTGGTTTACGTACCACGTTTTTTTAACAAATACATACTTGTTTTAACACTATTTTTATAATTCACTTTGAAAGAAAAGAAAAATTATAATATTTATCGAAAAAAAGAGTTGCTGCATTTTTTATAGTTATGACCGATCCGGAGATTTTAGGTATCAAGTTCATACATAGTATAAAATATGATATAATTATAACGTAGTTACTTAATCTATGACATGTCTTCACGCATTCATGAGATGCGACGCCAAAAGCGAATTATATTAATTATAAATTAAAGACTTTATTCCGCTTTAATAAATATGTGCAAAATGAGAGTTACATACATTTCGTTTTTGCTGTTTAAAATATTATATTTATCTTGTCTCCAAGGAATGCTTGGCTTGGCATATTCGTATTTTCACCTTTCAATCTTATTTATTACTTAGAAATAAATAAAAAGCCCATGTTGTTATAAGAAAATCAATGTTTACTATTTTATCTATCTTTAAAAAAATACATTTAAAAATCAACAATTTCAACTACAAACGTATCTTAAATCGTGAACAACATTTTATTCAACAAATATATTAGGTTATAATAAATATACATTTGAATAATAGTGATATCGGAAAATATCTAAAATTCCAAAGCCGGCGCTATGTAACTTTGCTGAATATTGCAACATAACTTATGACGCGAGCCTTTGGGATTCTTGTTGTTAGAAATGAAATAACTTGTACTATAAATGTTACTTCAAACACTTTATTGTATGTGATTCGAAATCTATTCCCTCTACTTGAAACTATTTCATAAGAATCTCATTGTTAATAAATAAATATATAGTTTATGTATAATTAAAAATAGTTGCACCTTCTTGTTCCTTGCTCTTTCCCACTTTATATGGGGTCGGCTCTTCTAATTATGTTGTGCTACGAAGTTCTATCGAGGGTTGTCGAGTCAGGTATATTATTCTTATCCATAAGTTTGGTCATACTGGTCCACCATGTTGACGGAGGGTGTCCTCTACCCCGCTTTTTTCAGGCAGGTTCAGGGCTCTATTACCTACATGATCCTCGTCTCACATGCTCAAACCACCTCAGACGGTTTTCGGTGAGTTTTTCGGGAATAGGAGCTACCTTAAAACTGCCGCGAATGTACTCGTTTCTGATTTTATCTAGCCGAGTAACTCCTCCCGCCCATCTAAGCATCTTCATTTCCGCTGTGTGTAGTTTTTGCACGTTGGCATCTTTGACAGGCCAACATTCGGTACCATAAAGCATCGCTGATCGAACAGCCATTTTGTACACTTTTCCTTTTGCGCGAATAGGGATATGATTGTCACAAAGTACTCCAGTTAGTAAGCGTCACTTTTGCCACCCTATATTAATCCTATGTGCCACATTTTCTTCTATATTTCCGTCCTCCGAGATAACTGATCCCAGGTACTTGAAGTTCGTTACTTTCGGCACCGGTTTAAAGTCAGGATAGTACACGGCATGAAAATTACCACTGTAAATGAATCGACATTGTAGATACTCAGTTTTAGATCTACTGACTTTGAGGCCTGCTGCTTCTAGCGTATTGACCCACAAATGTAATAAATCCTGCAGCAGTTGCACCAAGTAAGTAAAATAATAAACTCTATGACGTCAAATAAAAGCGCTTTTACATTAAAGTAATAATGTTTCACTAACTAACACAGACATCAACGTGGGCGAGTGAGTCAACAAAAACTTAAGCGCTGAAGCGCTAATTATACTAACTTTAGCTGAAGATGCCTTGGGCGTGTAAGCTTGATATTACAAACAAATTAAATTGGTTTAAACTCTTACCAATATTATATAGACACCTACATCTATTCCCTACTTCGTTTACTATCTTTTGTAAAACTATATATTATCACTTGTTTGAAAATATCTATAAACATGTATAACCATGTTAAGCTTATCTAAATTTATATAAATAAAGAATGAAAAATAAACCGATACGGGCAGGAATTCGAAGCCGCGACTACTGGGAAACCGTACCGTCACTCAACCAACTGGACTATATAAATTTATTATCACTTGTACGAATTTAGTTTATCAAATTCCACATTTTACGTATCTTCCAAGAATTGAACCTGCAGCTATATAATTATAACACTTATGTTATTATAAGAGTTTAGTGACTATACTGCAAAATTAGAAATTTAGAAAATCCCGATAAAGACGATGACGTTTAGAATGTTTAATTAACTGAGACGGAGCGCGATACGGTAGCTCAATTGGTAGAGCGACGCGACGGGACGGTTTCCCAGGGGTTCGCGAATTCGAATCCCTACCATTGTCCGTTTGTTTTTCATTATATATTTAAATAAACTATTACAAATGTCAAAATATATCGGCGTATAAATGTTTTTATATTATTTTTAGGTTGTAATACCATCTTACCAATTTTATTAAATATGGTCACATCTTTAAAAAATGTAGTGCCATTTAATACTGAAAAAAAAATGTTCGTTGTAGTTAATAGTAGCAAATCACGTAGTTTTAAACATCAGTAACTCTTTTAGTTTCCTCTTTGAGTTCCGCATTAATTACAAAGTTGAAACTGTTTAAATTTTCCAACTAACTGAAGTCAGTATACTGAAAGTTTACAAAGGCATAACATTTGAAAATCAACATGTTTTTTTTATTATGTAATAAAATAACAAATAGTTTATTTCCTTTATATTAAACTAGCTTTTGCCCGCGGCTTCGCACGAAACTATTTATTAACTATTTTCAATACTGAAACTTCACAACAGCTATTTTTGAGACGGTTTGCACGGTTCCGTACCATAGTGTGCGAGCCGACCGTACCGCCTCAAACGCGATGTCCCTATATTTTAAATCTGTAATATCTTTGAAAATATTCATTTAATTTACATGCTGTAAAGGCCTATATTGTTCCATATTAAATTTAAAATGTATTTAAGGTACTTAATTAGATTAGGATTAATGCTGTATTGCCGAAAATCGCTTCGTAAATTAGTCATTATTTCTCGTAAAAAGTAAAGGATAAAAATTGGCTACTATGGGTTATCCCTAAGACATAAACATATACCATCGCGAAATTTCTTGTAAAACTTTTTAAGGTGTAAACATTACATGTAATACCTTAGTACATTATTTTGATCTATCTCGTAAAGTTCGGCCAGCGTTTGCAATGTAAGCGCAAAACAATGTGTTTGTTGTGTGTGTGTGTGACTTCGCATTGGAAATCTTGAAATTATCAGTAGTTCTCTGATATATTAAGCGTGTTATTATACATATAAACCTTCCTCTTGAATCACTCTATCTATTAAAAAAACTGCATCAAAATCCATTGTGTAGTTTTAAAGATCTAAGCGTACATACCGACATAGGGACAGACGCGGAAAGCGACTTTGCTTTATACTATGTAATGATTGAATATCCAATTTAACGCATATAATATTCGATTTGTCGTTCGTTCGATGCATGTATGCATTATAATTTATGACATTACTTTATTTTAATAAGTGTCTAAGATTCTATTTTATAATAAATAAATTCAATTAGATTGGAAATCCAGGATTTCAGCTTAATAACTTTTTAAGTAAAATTTTATATCTGACATAAAATGTTATTAAGATTACCCGAGGATCGAACATACCTTCAATTATAAATGGACTTAATTAATTATAAGTTTCCGTATTTTTTTTTTGTATAAATTAAATATTTAATATACACATATTAAAATGGATTGTAGTTCTTATGTTTTAGTTTTTTTAGGTAAACATTAAGTTGTTGTAGTTTTAAAATAATATACTATAAATATGGTTAAGACCCTAAACTTTAATATTTTTTATAATATATATTTTTTATTTTCCTAACCTTCTCCTACTAGGTGAGGGTTGATATATCACATGTATTTGTCACTCATTTCTATCATTCGTCTTCTTAGCACTCCTGTTCCTTCACACGATATATCCATACTATTTTGACTTTTTCCACATTTATTTTCACTTCATTGTTGTGGAGTATGTGCCTTTATATACAACTATTCCTCCGTGTTACATGGAAAGCCAGACTGCTATGTAAAAGTATTGTTGTATTAAAGTCATACTTTTTTATAGCATTTCTTCTTAATCACACTATCCCATTTTTATTACGTCAAATATTTTGAAGAGAAGCTTGTCTTTTAAATATTACTATAGGTACAACGTAAACATGAGGAGATATGTACTAGAGAATCAGAAAAATATGTAAAGGTGTTTGATAGCTATATAAGACTGCTTTTGCATATTTTTCTGTGCACATTTTTGGTATGTAATAAGGTTACCTATATTTTTCAAAAAAAGTACCTATGAAAGTATTTTTAGCCTTTGAAATTTACAAATGTTCAGAAAATAAAAACAATGAACTATTACCAACCACGTTGTATGTTTAAGATTAATTATACATTATTGCTAGAAATAAGTAATTGTTGATAAATAATGTATATTTATTCTTTTTTTATAATAAAACATGAAAATATAGCAAGATTTCAAAATAAATTTAGAAGCTATATTTGATGAACAATATATTCAGATGAACAATGTATGGAGTTTAAATCGCATTATTTATAATTTTGTAACGATTACCTAGTGTTCTAAATTCAAATGCATAATTCTAGTTCTGTGTTGTATGTTACAACACTCAAGTGATAAGGTCTAACAGAATACTCGTATCATAAATATAATATAACCTACCGAGCCTGCAGTTATTAGCAAAGCTTATTTAGTATGTAGATTTTCTGACCTTAGTTTGAGATAACTGGTTAAACTTATATACCAAAAATAATAACAAACTTAATAAAAAATATATATGAGAACCAAACTTTATATTTATAATAGTATAAGTAATATATAATGACACACATATAACACTTCATGTGCTATAAATTGTTTATTTATAAATCATATAAATCTATAATACTATATATAATAAATTTACCAGTGATCGATTTCTGTAAATGGAAAATATTAAAAAAATAATAATGGGAGACTTTTATAAAAGCAACAGAATTCAAAACAATAGATTTTCATTTTTTCTGTTTGTCTGTATGTCTGTATGTTTATAAATCTATGGCTGTATGTTTGTGCACGTTAATCTCAGAAACGGGTTAAATGATTTGGGTGAAGGTTTCGGGAATATATTGTCATGGGCTTCACTTTACATTTAGTGTTTTTTTATTTAAAATTTAAGTTAACAGAAGTTAATAATTTCTTATTTTCGTACCATTGCGGTCAAACTAGAATTTTTCAATAAAAATAAACTAGAAGTATTTCTACACGCAAAAACTACTTGTCGGAATTTGATAAAACTTTGAACTGGTACGTTTTATTTAAATCGAAGTCTATGCGTACAGGGTCGCAGGCACAGCTAGTCATATATATATAATTGCATTTTTTTTACTATTTCGAAACATACTTTCTTTCGTTAAGTATTGAACAAAGCGGATATTTTACCATTTCAAAAAAAAAAAAAAAAATTGCAATAAAATAAGGGTACCATTATTTTTTTATTAGAGGCAAAGATTTTTTGTATGCTTCAAAGATCTCGTACCAAGGGACTGTGAAATACTAACATGCGCTAAACCTACCTTATTTACGATTAAAGGGACAACTATTTACGCAAAGACAAAACGAAATGATAGCTTTATTTTTACAACTAAGAACTCTTTTGTATTAGTATGATGTTTTTTTAATAATTAAGATTTTGTGATAGGAAATACTATTTAAACCGATAATATTAAAAGGAAAGAAACCTAGGATAATTTTTACATCAGGAATCAGTAAGGAGTAGGCTTGTATTATAACAACATAATTAAAAAACAAGGATTAAATAAAAGTAAAGTAAGAAAAAACATTAAAAAAATACTACAAAATTAATTACGATTATAATATTAGTAATACTAAATCGAAACGGTAATTATAACCAAATAAAAATAATCTCCGAAAGTAAGTATCCTAGACCCCAAATTCGAAAATGACGACATAGCAAACATTTAATAAATAAATATTATAAGAATAAAACATTTTGAAATAATTGTAAATCGGTTGGATGTCACCTAAAAATGGGTGTTCCACAAGGATCTATTCTAGGTCGTTTCTTATTTTTACTCTATATTAATGATTTGCCCTTTTACGTAAAAGAACTATGTGACATTGTACTTTTTGCTGATGAAATCTCGCTTATTTTTAAAGTTGAGAGTAATAAAGCTAATTTTGACAAAGTTAACAGTGCTCTGTCATGTGTTCTTCATTGGTTTGGAATTAATAATTTGGTATTAAATACTAACAAAACTAAATGCAAGGAATTTACATTTCCAAATGTAAAAAGTCAAAATTGTAGTTTATTCCCTAACAAGAAGTGTTAGAACTGACTGACTCAACAACTTTCTTTGGTATAACTTTAGATATAAAGCTCCAATGGAACCCCCATCTCTCGACACTAGCAAGCAAACTCAGCTCAGCTCTGCAATTCAAAAAGTTAGTTATCAGACGGTTAGTACGTGGCTCGACTCATTTATGTTAGTTATTTTCACAATATTTTGTCTTACAGTATTTTACTAGTAATATAATTAATAAGTATCAATAAGTATTTTAGTAACTTAAAAAAGGTTTTTAAAGAAATCGGAATTTTTACGGTCGCTTCTTAATACATTTTTAATAACTTATTACTGTATATACGCCAAAATAAATGATTATATTAAAAATAGCCACAGACATACGATCAATACAAGAAATGAAAATAGGCTCGTAACGACTAAATTTTGACACCAAAACGTTAAAAAAATAATCATTGCCTTGAACATACGCATATATAATAAATTCCACAAGATATCTTAGATCTTCCTTTGTTTGTTTTAAATCTAAAATTAAAGGTATATTATTAAATGAATCTGACTATAACATTCAAGAGTTTTTGGTTGATCGAAATGTGTGGAACTTGGGTCATTCACTCATGTTATTATTGTCATTATTGCAGGGTTGATTTAAAAAGAGCAACTGTTAGGTTTCTGGCCAGCTCTTCTCAGCAGAACAGCATTCCAAGCTGGTGGTAGCCTACTCACAGACTTACTATACTGACCAATTTAATATAATTGACAATTTAAAAGTGCGTGTAAATGTCTATTTGTTACTAATTCTTTGTATAGAGAATAAATAAGTAAATGAATAGTAAGAAAAGCAACTTACACACGGGTTGATGTCAAAGTTTAAAATAATTATAAATATAATAAATATAGAATTGAAAAAGTTTATTCATAATAATATTTAAAAATATAATAATACTGTTCGTAAGAAAACTAAGCAATTGTTACTTTAATATCACTTATTGTTTATCTTAAACTTATTTTGGCTACCGACAGCAATAGATGAAAATTATACTATTATAGGTTATGAAAGTAAGAATACCGTAAGAAGGTGTGACAAACTAAATTAATCGTCAAAAAAATCAAACACCCTCCTTACAAAATCTTTTCAATAGCAGTTAGTATGCTACTACATGTTACATTTTTTGAATGTTTCTTCCTCTGAATCATTTTCCACTTCACTTGACTCATATAAATAACTTAGTTAATAATCAACAGATATAGAAGAATAAGATGCTTTAGAAGTAATATCAGCTGTGTTTTCAATAAACAATTTTATTTTTAAAACAGATAATTTTACTGGTAGAGTTCCAATATTGTATATTTACATTGAGACCTTTACTTCTATACTCCGGTTTAATATTGACTTGCACAGCTTAGTCACTCGGTAATTTATCTTCCACATGCGAAAAGCAAGACTCACATTTAATAGAAGAAATATAAATAACGAGAATGACAACATCGATGTTTCCAGGTGAAATTTTAATACTAAATTTAAATTTGTATCATTTCACTAGTGAATAAATGATTTGCGATGATATAATGCTTACATAATTAATTTTTTTTATTCTTTATTTACAGGCGACAGTTATTGTCTAATCATATATTTCAAAAAGTTGTGCTTATTCGCGATGCGGTGTATGAAAATATAAAAGCTGTCCGAAAACTTTTCTATAACATGACAATATCAACAGAGCTTTTGGACAATAATAATATCATCTTAATAAGCTAGGCTTACTAAATTATGCAGTAAAGATTAGTCTATACTAATATTATAAAGAGGAAAGGTTTGATTATTTTTTTGTATGTTTGAAATGAATAGGCTCCGAAACTACTAGACCGATTTCAAAAATTCTTTCACCGTTGGCAAGCTACACTATTCCCGAGTGACATAGGCTATGTTTCATTTTCAAAAAAATTGGGATGATTACTAAAACTTGAATATTCTAACGCAAGGTGTAAAAAAATAAACAAAAAACTGCGTGCGCTGCGAAAACGGTGAAAGTTACGCAAAAATTATGTTCCATCAAATTGTTTCCACAGATTACGCGAAAAGCGACCTACACGCGGGCAGAGCCGCGGGCAACAGCTAGTGCTTTATAAAGGAATTTGTTTTAAGGAAATAAGAATATAGGAGAATCCTAGATGTATTTTGTTTTATAATATAATTTCTTTAATAAAAGAAATACAAATCAACTGTAAATTTAATAGAATGATCACTTGGTTTCTTCTATAATAATTTAAATAAATCACGTTCACCTTAATAATTATTTCTAACAAAAAAGGTGGATACAAAGGGTACGTGGTTCTAATAAAGGTGATGCCAGTCACATGCTTTATTAAAAAAACTGACAAATCATTTAAATAAAATTGGTAGTATTATTATGATATTATAAAATCGTTTACAAAAATTACATAATATATTATAAAACTTTTATCAAACGTATTGGTAATGAATATAGAAAAATATGCACATTGAATCGATGTTTGCACTATATTTAAAATATGTATATATTAAAGAAGCACCAAATGTGCATTTGGTATTCGGTATTTGGCATATGACAAATATATTCGGTATCGAGTATTTCCACTTACTCAGCTACTAGACACGGTATAGAACTAAATGACGAAACTTTTTAAGTAAGATTTATGTTATATGGTCAATAGTCAATGGAAGATTTCAAATAAATATTTTTAAGTAAGGTTTCAAATTAAAAACTATTATCTAACGTATGTATGTTTTTAATTATGTACATTTAATGGACTATATAAGGAGAGCGATATAATACTCCACATACCCATTGTTCCGAATAACTTGTCAGGTTGAAATTTGTTGACGTGTTTTGGAGTTTCCTAGATCTGGATGTGTTTGCTGAAAACAATAAATCTTTTATATTGTATACTGAACGGTATTGGAATAAAAAAATAAATAGATTGTTGTATACTTTCGTCGCCAACAAAAATTCTTTGTTTGTCTGCAGAAAGTGCCCATTTTTTGTGCCAATGTTTCGTCACCTTTACGCCGCCATTTATATATTTTTTCTGATTTTTGCAACATTTTGGCAAAGTCTGGTAGTTCTTACATTTGAAAGTTTTCATGCGAACGGGTCATAGAAAAGTATATAAGACATATGAGTATTACTATTATAGTTTACGCAAATAGAGTCACAGGCAACAGCTAGTAATTTATACTCTTGACACTTGTCTGTGTAATTTATACTCTTGACATTATATCAGTTCATAGCGATAGCTTCCTACAAATTGTTTTGAATTACCCTCCATTCCTAACGGTATATTTACAGAATTTTATTTTATCTAGTACCAAAATTTAACAATAAAACAATGAACAAAATACGGCAAATTAAACTCTTAAATTATCCGCCAACTGGGAACTGTATATAGTTCCCAAGTCATGTTACACGTCCAATGAAGGTTTAAAAGTAAACAGTTTTGTCTGTCAAAACCAGGAATGTTCTGTAACATTCCTCTTATTATTGTACAAAATTCTATTAAAATGTTTAAATTAAATAGTCAATAAATTATTTAAAACATATATGACTTAAAAAGTCTTAAAATGTATTTTCTTTGTTTAGTAATTTTTTTGTTATTTTTTTTTAACTAATCTTCTGTCGATCACGATATTCCTAATGCTCTCCTTTCACAACTTAATATTTCTTGCAAAGAATTGAATTGGCTATCCATTTATCTTCGTAGTAGACAACAAGTCATACGCTTAGATAATACTATGTAAGGGTGGCGCGCTTCGGCTGCTGGTGTCCCACAAGGTGGTATTCTTTCTCCCCTTCTGTTCTCCTTATTTATTAACTCTATTACCAATGATCTTAAATCCTCTTATCATCTGTATGCTAAAAACACAGATCCGGTCTTGTGTGGAGTACTGTGGTCACATATTTGCTGGTACGGCAAAGTCTCATCTTGCGGTTCTGAACTCAATTGAGAGGCGGGCAAAGGAGCTTGTAGGCGATCCCGAGTTGGTTGAAGCCAACCTCCACAGTCTCGAACATAGGCGTAGAATTGCTAGACTCTCAGTATTCTATATAATACATTTTGCTTTGTGTGTTTAACCTCCTTAAATATGACCATATATCCTACTATCATTCGCGGCTGAAATGGCTTTCTATCCGTGAGCAAAGTACTTCAAGATTTCTATGTCAATTATTCTCTATTCTCAACCCACCACTTTCTCCACAGTATTTACAGCGTATATATGTTCGGTTTATGTTCACTTATATAAGTTTTATATATTTGTGATCATATTGATATGTATTTTTTTATATCTTATATATCTTGGCTATGTATATATATATTTATATATGTATATGTAATTGCTGTGCAAAGGACTTACTAATATAGTTTTTAAGATACCTGTACTATATTTATATAATAATAAAAGTAATAATATCTGATTTCTGTTTATCATCAGGTTTATATCTTCTGGTCTCCAACATATTATAAGTTGGACAGAAAACCTGAGGTAAATAAGGTAATAGAGTGTTGCAGACGCTTTATACCACATTATTAACTTATAGCTGTAACTACAAAGCGTTTCCAATACTCTATTTTAATCTTCTCATCCTGCGCAATAGATATGCTATAAATAAACAATAAAATACTTCACTATTTGTAAACGCTACGTGGTCATTGCGGCCAGGTAGGTATAATCTACCCGCACGCTCTTTATAGACGTGTTAACTTCATCGTAACCCCAGCAACACTAAAAACTTAATACGCTTAGAGAGGTCCACAATCGCAGTTACTGTGAACATAAACTCGGGCATTTTATTTTAAAAGTATTACGGTTTCTAAAATACGACATTTTTGATATCCTTATCCATAATTTAAATCTAAATATCCGTTATAAAAAATTAGTTTGATTGTATATCTTAATATCATATCATTACTAAATGTAGACTATACTATTTGAATTCCTATGAAGTATAACTTGATATAAAAATAAAAATAAATATAAATATATATATTGCATATTATAAATCATAACAGAAAATAGTTTAAAGTAAAATTTCAAATAATTTTGTCCAATAACTTCAACAATAATAATAGTAATAATACTAATAATCATAGGACAAAGTACACACATTAAACTAACTCGTAAGTAAGCAAATTATTTGCTTGTGTTAAGGGTGTTAGGCAACGATACAAATTCATAGAAATACTAGAGAATGTATTTGATAAACGACAAATCCCAGAAATACAGACATCTATATGCTCATCACATAAATGACTGTCCCTTCCGGGAATCGAACCCGAGTCCCATGGCGTCGCTATACGTTAGGCGTCTGCGCTAACCAATCGACCAACGGGGCGGTTATAAAAGAAATAAGTTTTACTACAATATTTCGCAATGTTATTTATGTATCGGCGTCGTAAACTTTGAAATTTTTCAATATCACTATTATTTAAATGTATTTTTTTTTTCTAACTTATTTTTAAAATAGTACTTTGCTAAGTTTTAAATATGTTTGTAGCCAAATTGATATTTATTATTATATATTTATTTATTTTCATGGTGGTAGACCATAACATCCGGTCGCCGGCAAAGTTACCACCCATTGGGCAGAGTCGTGCCGCAAAGCGACCTAGTCGTGTTCCGGCACGTTGCTCGATGAAGCCGTTTATGGGAAATGGGTCTGAACAGTTGCGGTGCGTTGGCGAACCGGTCTGACGTCGGGTTGGTGTTTGTTTTGTCGGGTGTCTAGTCGAGGAGGGTAGCGGGATCCGAAGCGACGGCTTTCCGCTGGCCGCCCGCAGATAGTTGGGGGCCCAATTAGTGGGATAGCCAACCACGAAAGGCTGCCCCGCCAGCTGTGAAAAATCCCAGGGTGGCTCCATCGTGCTGGTTGGCGACCAGACGAGGAGGCCCGATGGCGATCCCTGGGGGGGTTCGGGCGTCCCCGCAGTCTCCAGACTAGCCTCCCAGTGGCAAGACATCACCAATTTCGACGTCGGGTTCGATACGTACCGTCTCGTTCAACTGCCATTTCCCATCCCTATTCACTTTTATATTTATTTTTTTTATGAAAAAGTTAAGAAAAAGGAACAAGGTTACACAGCGGTTGCACTCCTCCTCACATAAAGTGCACCTCACTAATATCAGGGGTTTGCACTCAAATCTTTTAGCTGTCCACCACCACCTGGAGACAGAGCAGCCGCACTTGCTCTTTTTGACGGAGACGCAGATACAATGTCCTTTGAGCGCTGCATACTTGGATTATCCCGGTTACTCGTTAGAGCACAACTTTCGCTCACGGGCCGGAGTCAGTGTGTACGCGCGGAACGACCTCTGTGTTCAGCGTCTCCGTCACCTTGAAGACCCCACTTTTTCTTCCCTATGGGTTTTAGTGGACACAGGAAACGAAAAAATCCTGTATTCCTGTGTCTACCGTTCGCACAGCGGTGACCAGGAGACAACTCGTTTATTTGAGTATCTCAGTGAGGCTGCAGATATGGCTCTGTATCAGTACCCTTCGGCGCAGCTCATCTTTCTGGGGGACTTTAATGCCTGTCATCAGGACTGGCTGTTCCCGTACCAGAAGACCGACCATGCTGGAAGAGAAGCGCGGAAATTTGCGTTGTCCTTGGACCTCTTTCAGCTAGTGAGACAAGCGACAAGGGTACCAGATGTGGTAGGCCATACAGCCAATTGCCTGGACCTTCTGCTGACAACTGATCCGGACAGGTATCGTGTAGAAGTCACCTCCCCCTTGGGAACCTCCGATCACTGTCTGGTGAAATCTGTATTTACATATTCCCCACCAGCTTTCGAACCACATGGTGTTAGGCGAGTATGGAAATACAAGTCAGCAGATTGGGATGAGATGCGGCACTTTTTTGCGTCTTATCCTTGGCGGCAGGTCTGCTTCTCTTTTTTGGATCCGTCGAGTTGCGCGGATGCTATAACCGATGTGGTGCATCAGGCAATGGAGTATTTTATTCCTTTTGCTGACGTACCCATCGGTGGCAAAGCTCGCCCATGGTTTAATGCCGAATGTCGTCATGCACATGACCGAAAACATTCGGCATACCTCATTTGGGCTGATGCTCGAAGCCGCAAAACTCCAGATGTAAGTACAAAGAAGAGAGCCTTTAACCAAGCTGCCAAGTCCTATAAAAAGGCATTACGGAAGGCTCGTCTTGATCGGATCGTTAAGAATGGCGAAAAGCTCGCTGTCAGACCAACTGGCAGTCGAGCTTTCTGGTCTCTTGCCAAAGCGATCGAGTCGAACTTCTGCCAACCCTCACTGCCTGCTCTGCTGAAGCCTGATGGATCCCTGGCCCACACAGCAACAGAGAAAGCGAATGTATTTGCTTCTCTGTTTGCTGAGAATTCGCATCTAGACACTGGCAATGCTTCTCCAGAACATCTTCCTCACTGCGGTATTTCGATGCCTGAAATCCGCATCACGAACAAAGAGGTATGGAGAACATTGTGTCGTTTAGATGTGAATAAAGCCAGTGGTCCTGATGGTATACCAGCCATTCTGCTCAAGACATGCGCAGGTGAGTTGTCTCCTGTATTGACACGTCTGTATCGCCTCTCTTTCAAGACTGGAAAAGTGCCGGAATCCTGGAAGCTTGCCAACGTGCAACCCGTGCCCAAAAAAGGCAGCCGTGCTGATCCTGCCAATTATAGGCCCATTTCAATCACCTCCATACTCTGCAAGATTATGGAGCGTGTATTGAACTCGCGGCTTCTAGCGTACGTAGAAGGTAACGATCTCCTCAGAGACCGACAGTACGGATTTCGCCGAAATAGGTCCACTGGGGACCTTCTAGCGTACGCAACACACATTATAGGCGAAGCCATCGAGAGGAACGGAGAAGCGGTCGCCGTCTCTCTGGACGTCTCGAAGGCTTTTGACAGGGTCTGGCATGTGAGCCTTTTAAGCAAGCTTTCAGCGTACGGTATATCTCCTGGTCTGATTGGCTGGATAACGGACTTTTTGAGCCAGAGAACTCTCCGTGTTGTTGTCGACGGGTGTTCTTCGGAACCCTTGACAATAAATGCCGGAGTACCTCAGGGGTCCGTTCTTTCTGCAACTCTTTTTCTGCTGCACATTAACGATCTGCTGAAGCCCGGTATCTATGGGTATGCAGACGACAGCACAGTTGTAGAAAGATATCTGCCAAGTTCTCGGGCTAGTAGAGATGAAGTACAATCTGAAAGAGAAGCCATGGTGCAACGTTTGAATGACAAACTTCAAGCAGTCTCCGCATGGGGCAATGCCAATCTTGTCAAATTCAACGCCACCAAAACGCAGACGTGTTTGTTCACCGCCAAAAGGAGCCCCTTCACCTTGGCTCCTACTTTCCAGAATGTATCCTTGGAATACAGTGACTGGCTTCAGTTGTTAGGCTTAGAGATCTCCTCGAACCTCAACTTTGGTCGGTACATTGAGTCCAGAGCAAGAGCAGCTGCAGGAAAGCTTGCCGTACTTGCGAAGGTGCGACAGTACTTTACACCGGAACAGCTTCTTGTATTATACAAAGCACAGATCCGGTCGTGTGTAGAGTACTGTGGCCACATATTTGCTGGTGCCGCAAAGACTCATCTTGCTGTTCTGGACTCAATTAAGAGGCGAGCAAAGAGGCTTATTGGCGACCCTAAATTGGTTGACGCCAAACTCCACAGCCTTGAACACAGGCGTAGAATTGCTAGCCTCTCAGTATTCTATAGGATACATTTTGGCGAGTGTGCGCAGGAATTGCACGACCTAATTCCCCCATCCTCGTTCCTTTGCCGGACGTCCCGACGCACGGCGGGTATCCATCCCTACGTTGTGGACACTCCACCTGTCCGAACGAAGCGCTATGCTTCATCTTTTTTAGTGCGTACAGCGAAGGACTGGAACAATCTGCCTGCGTCGGTATTTCCGGCAAAATATAATGTGGGTGTCTTCAAGAGGAGAGTGAATAGGCTGCTAGGTTAATGCGCTTTACCACCTAAGACTACATTTCACTTTCCATCAGGTGGAATGTAGTCAAGCATTAATCTAGTTTTGTATAAAAAAAAAATAAAAAATATTAACGGTAACAACACGTATGTCTGTAAACATAAGTTTACTATAATGTATATGTGTTTTTTTAATTATCTTGGTATTTCATAAGACTCGAAACTGAAAATAATGAAACTAGGAAAATGAAATGGCACAAATGCTAATTCAGCGAAAAGGACACATATGTAAGTTTCATTTTGCACTTGGTTATCAAAGCGGGCTTAGGATTCTAATTTATATTAAATACTAACAAATCGTCACGGCTTCGCACATAAGAATGAATGAACGCCTGTTCGAATCATAATTTACATTTAATACTTACAGACATATTTAGTATTTACGAAATAGAAAAATATGTCCCTAACTATACTATTACATAACAAAATATCTTATATAAACACATTGTTTTAAAACTATTTTCATACAAAGATGTTATTTTAATAGAGCTACCATTGCACCCATCGTATCCATTTGCATCTATTTTTTTAAACAAATGTATAATAATTTATGTATTCTAAATTTGGTTTCACCCCTTTTTACATTTTTTATCAAGAGATTCTTGAGAGTATTGCTCTTGACAATAATATTTATGACTGACAATAGAAGCCGCAGACAAGAGCTACTATTATTAGGATTTTCTGATAATGACGTCGACAAACTTGTGAATTAGATGGATTCTGAAGGGACCACTTTGACCTGTCATTTTCTTTGATCGCTGTCATCATTTGAAATATCACAAGTGGACGATTTCAACAATAAAAATAAGTTAAATAATAATAATTACTAGTTGTGGCCCTTAGGTCGAATTTTTTTTTAATTTCTAGTCTGCTATATAACATTAAATCTATAATATATTTAATTTGTTCTATAGTTTTTTGTATATGCGATTATAAATATCTTCTACTCTTATTCTGTACCCAGGATGCATTATGAAATTTAGAAAAAATATTTTATTTACAAAAAGGTTAAACAAGAAGTGACAATGTATTTTTGTTTTTTTATTTTTATTACATTTAAAAGCAAAATTTAATTATTTTACAGAGAACGTCATTGACTAACAGCTGGCGTGCCGATGTGCCAGCCAGCAGTTAAAGATGGAATATATAATGGTAAATTTACAATTGATGATATTGAATAATATATAGTGTTCGATTTAAGTTTTTTTTTTAAATATCCGAATAATAATGAAGCGTTAAAATGATTATTAATTTGAATGGAGACTGTTAAATTGTTAAAAAAAATCAAATAAAAATATTTTGAATGGTTTTCAGCTATTGTTTATTATTTGCGTTTCATACTGTATCGATATTTATTTTTAGTAAAAAATAAATTGTCACTTTGTTTATTGTTAAGCCATAAAAATACAATGTTTTAGTAGGGTACATAATTTATTTTTATTATTGTTATTATATTTCATGATGTTGATAGTGATAAATATATTGGTTTGTAACTAAGAAAATCGTTGTGTTATTGTACAAACATGTCTCCCCCGGTGACGCTGTAATAGCCAACAGGGCTAACAGCATAGACAGACAAAAAAATATATAATATATATATATGGTACAAACATGTGTGTGTTGCGGTACCGTTACGATTTGTAAACTAAATCCAAACTAGCTAACAAACTCTGTTAGGTACCACAGTTCTACAAACTGTGCTTAGCAGAATATTAATATAAAGCAATATAAATATTGATATTTAACGACATTTACGTATCCATAAAACTATACAAATTTTAACAAGCATTTTTATAAAATCCTTTCTTTTGAAACCGAAATCAATAGACCTGTTTTTAAATGAAATTCTCCTAAACAGCATGTTATCTTATTTTATTTTAGCATTAGGTATTTGCAAAAAAAAAATATATATAAATATATATATATATATATTTATATATATAGTATAAGAATAATATAAGAAATATTAAAATACCTTTACTTGTAGCAAAGCCTTAGTGTAAAATAAAAGCATTGATGAAATTAATAAATAAATGTTTATTAAGCCTAATTATAATAAAGGTCGATTAAATATACATAATATAATGTTAAGGCCACGAAGCTCATGAATATGCAATTAGAACTTAGTCCATTATGTTAAAGAGGTACATCTAAGGTACAAACATTGTACCCACAAACATCCTTAGTTTAAAGTTTCTAAAACGTATTAGAAACAGGATGATCAAAATAATTATTTACAAGACAATATAATATATGGCTTGTAAACACGCTAGCTATAAGTTATGTTTGGATGGTCCATGGTCCGGAGTGTATCATTTCAGCTACATTTAATTAATTATTTTTTTTACCACTATTCTATAGCACTAAGCAAGTTTTTTCTTTAACTATATATATTATTAAATCCCTGGCTTGCTCATTGTTTTGGGAAAATTACATAGTTTTTACAGTTAAGAATGCTTCCTGACTATTTAAGTACGTTAATAGAGAAGCATCAAATCAAGTAACTCAACTAGTACCATTTTTTTTAATTCTAGTTATAATTGGCATATGGTGTTAATAATATATAAGCTTAATAAAAACGTAGTCTGAGCCCTGAATTGCATTACTCATCAATAGTAGTGCACTCCACCTAATACCAGTTGATCACACAATAGTTCCTTCACCCCTGACTCGAGCTTCGTTGGGGTAACAAAAGGTTTTGAAAAGTATAGATTACAAGGGACATGGGCGTTATTATGGAAACTACTTCGTTATGGAACGGATTTAACGTTAAAAACATCATCGTTTGTAAGCGATTATTTGTAATATTTTTTTCTAATACAGGACAAATTACACACATTGATCTAGGCTCTAAGCAAGCAAACTATTTGCTTGTGTTAAGGGTGTTAGACAACGATACAAATACATAGAAATACACAATTAATAAACGATCAAACCCAAAAATACAGACATCTATGTTCATCACATACATGCCTGTCCCTGTCGGGAATCGAACCCGAGCCCCATTGAGTCGCTATACTTTAGGAGTCTGCGCTAACCACTCGACCAACGATGCGGTAATTTTGTCCATATATTTATGTATTCCTGTACTTAACCTACAATTATACCATTAGTATGCATTTTTATAATATTTTAATACTGATAATAATAAAAATATATTTAGATATCTAGTGTCCATTATTTTTTATTTAAATATGTCAAAGAGAAGGAGAAGTGAATATATTAACAAAGACCGTAAAAGTATGCATAGAATGTACGAGCTCTTCTTTTTTCTTTTATCGAGTCATTATTTATTTTCAGGGATGTTTACTGCACGATTAACTTCACTAATATTAAACAATAATTTGCTATCACAATTTCAAGCAATTGAACTAAACAGAAATCTGTAGAATAGAAGCTTTACTTTGTTTTCCGTTTCAAAAGAAAAGACAAATAATAAATATTGAAGATTAATCAGTTCATTATTTAAATGGTACCGATAAATGATCTCTATTGGATCTGTCTTAAAGTATGAAAAGCTTTTAGTATATATTAAGATAAGAAAAATGTTATTAAGCAATCATTTATTGTATTTCATGACGGATATCGCCGCCTTACTGAAAACTGAAATGTCACTCGGCGTTATAGACTATTGACGTGAAAAAAGTGTGTTCAATAGCCACGAAGAAAAAATCATTATGTAAAATTTTAAGAAACGAATTCGCACTTACCTTCTTGAGATGGAATAGTTTCAGTTATTTTTAATTTTACTTTGTTAGCGTAGATGTGTATATATGTGGATGTATGTGGATGTATGTGTATGTTTGTATATATGTGCATTTATAAGTGTCTTTATAGGTAAATATATATGTCGTACAAGTAATTTTATGGATGTTCATTCAGTTTTAATTTCAGTTTCAGATTTCAGTTTACCATATCATGTGACTGGTAGAGAATTCTTTAGCATTAAATCCGCCATTTGTAGGTTTTTTTTTGTGCTATAATAATTTTTAATTTTGTTTTGAGTCGCCCAGGTCATATTTTGTATTTGATATTAGTGTTCATAAAACTTCAACGCTGCCCGGGAATTACTTCCCAGTGGACTAATATACTGTAATATTGTAACATGGTTCTGATCTCGCCGCAGCTTCTATTCTAATGTCCTCTTGTCCGCCGTAAAAAGGTGTGATTATTTTATTAAAAAGTGTATTTTGTTTTAAATAAAATCACATATTTCACAAAGTTTAGGATAGTTAATAAAACATTAAATTTGGTTGTATTCTCCAACTTTCTCTTATTAATTAAGCTTTATTGTCAAATATGGGACATATGTGTATGTATAAAAAGTGTCTATCAAAATCAGAAAATCAGCGCCTGGGCCATTGAAAATTGGCTGTGACTCACAGAGATTTGTTAATTTTTTTTATATTATACGTATGAAGATCATAATATTTTAGTTTATTTCATTTGACTCATTAATTGTTCCAATATTTAGACATAAAAAAAGGCAAAGAACGGCAAACCTAGTTTTATTTTTTATTACCTCCATTAAGCGATAGAATACTAGTTATTTGTAACACAACTTTGTTTCATACTTTTTCTTTTCTAGTACTACGCTGATTAATATAAAGTGAACTACTTAGTGAATGAATGTTCTAGTAATTTATAGAGTTTAAGATTATTTGAAACGCTTCACCACAATTAACTCTCACTGTTTATTATATTTTAATGTTCTATATTTCTCGAAACACGCCAAATTTTATGGAAATTCGATCATTTTTAATATTATTGTGATTTTTAAAAACGGGTATCGATTTATTTTAGTTCTCTCTTTGCAGTTCTCAAGTTGATTAAAATGATGAATTTAATATTATTTTTATATATGTCTGATTTTTTACATTTTTGAAAATGTTTAAGTGTTTAATTATACAGATATATTAATTACTCAAATAATTAGCGACGAATTCAGACAGTTGTCGTAGTTTGCATTATGATTTTGATTTAATAAGAAACATTATCTTATTCAATATCTTATTTCTCATTTATATAAATTTCAAATTTGTAATATCGAGGATAGAGAATAAAAGAGATAGTGAATATAATGGCAACTGCAGACTAATATAGCTATCTTTTTCTGTATAGTATCTTGTATTATATAGTATTATACTCTATTTAGTATCTTACATTCTGTATTATCTATGGCAGTCGTAATTGATAATTACTATTCACGTAGCGTAACTACATTTGTAATAACAAGGCAACGATTCTGAACTGAATATGTACGTAACATATATTTCCTAATATCATTGTTAGTATCAAAAATCTAGTTAAATAATAGAGGAGGGAAGACATATCATTCATTACATTCATTCAGGTGGACTCTCAAATGACCACATAATTGTTGATGTTGCAAAGTGTTTAGAGGAACGTCTTCGAACGACAACGATTTTTTTTTTCTTTTAAAATATTTATTAATGACTCATAATAGGTTGATTGACAAGTATCATTGATTGAACCAGTTTAAAATCATTGTAAAGATTAACTCTATTAAAATTTAAGGGTATTTTGATTTTGCCACAGATGCATAATATTTTATCATTCCGAAAAAGTATCTACTATTATTTACAATATCAGTTTAAAAATGAATTTCAGATAACGAAGTTTTTTAGGTCACAACCAATTAGTGATGAAATCGAAAAAAAACTGTTTTCAATTAAATATAAACTATTGACAATATCAAATATTATTTGCATTTACAATAACCACAAGTTGAACAGGTGAATGGGCAAATAGTGGTTTAATGTATAATAAATATGAAAATTATTGTTTTTAATAATATATTTATAAAATACATTTTTGCAATGCCACGTTATTGAAAAAAAAACTTTTGATAACTCTGTATATAAAAGTTATTTCCAATAGTAACCAGTGGATCTTCCTCTCATATTAATATTGTCTTTTTACGATTCCAATTTTATATGTAATATGTAAAATAATATCTGAAATCAAATTTAACGTTTAATTTCGGAAATATTTTAATTAGATTTTTTAGTTACTTATTTAATATTACTGTTGAAAAATATATGAAATATACGTTACATAGACCAAAATTTAAAATTTAATCTCTTATAGCAGATAAAATATAACATTGTTATTTTTTGTTATATTAATCTTTTTAATCTTATTTCAATTAAAATACGCTGTTCTCACAAAATGTAATGTTTAAGGGCAAAACAATATACGTTACAAAGCAAAATGAATCCTTAGCACGAGACACAGTATATTATCAATTTCTTAATTTTGTTAGCTATAAAGTAACGTAAACATTTTCAAACAAAATAAAACATTTTTGTTCTGATTTTTGTTTACAGTTGTTATTTACCCAAAAAAACAATACATAAATTTTAAATACAAAATTTCACCAACAAACTTTCGGAAAAGGAAAATATAAACGATGGGTCTGTAAAACGCTTGTTTTTTCAAAATGTTTTGTTCGAAAAGTGTTAATACAATTTTTGATTCTTTGTTTTGTTTTATTAATTGAGGTCAATTATATAACATTTCGACAATACGTATAAAATTCCCGAATACATCTAAACACAACTTTTCTCTACCTGCCGCGTCTGAAAATCGTTTTTTAATGTCTTGTTCCTTCGATATTATACATACTCGTTTATAAGACAAGCACCTGTTAATTTTCTATTTTATACTTTATTCTAACAATTCTTAAAAGTAAATGATATAAACTAAAAACCGTGAAGAATACTGCTGTTTCTGAAATAATGTTTCAAGATTTTAATTATATTACTAATTGAAAATCCTAACTAAAATCATACTATTTTTTCGTAACACAACCTGGTTTTTTTTTAACTAACCTTAAAGAAGATGCTATTCATGACCTTTTAAGTTCATTAAAGCTACTGGTATTATTTAAAGTACTCTTAATATCTGATGATCTATACTACCTTCTTTAAAATGAAATAAATTAATTCTATAAACTAAGTAATTTAACAATCGGGCCGAGATCAATAATAAAGATATTATAAAATGAAGGTTTGCACTTTCAATTTAGTTTGTAAATACCAATCTAGCTTGGAACGTCTCGTACAATAATTTATATGTAACTTAACTAATAGTCAGGACAAACGATAAATGGAATGAATTTAAGATGCTGTAATTAAAATATTTCGCATATTATTTCATTTCATATACTTATATATGAAATTCGGAAGGGGCATTGAGACTTATTATTATATATGAGATTTATTTCTATCTTAATCTTCGATCGAACAAGAGGGGTGTTATAAGTTTTACATGTGTATCTGTGTATTTGTAAATCTATCATTCTGTGTATATGTGTGTCTATCCGTTGCATCATAGTAGCTAAATGAGTGGGCGGATATGATTGTGGTTTGTTTAAATCGAAAGCCTAATCTTTCGAGATCGATAAGTGTGGTCGAGATAAAAGGTAATCGTCTCCAAGATATTGAGTTTTTATTAGTGCTAGTGAAAGAAAATTTTGGAATATTGATAGTAAAAACCGAAACAAGTAAAAAATAGTGCATTTGTAGATTTATTTACTACATTATAGAAAAAAATAACATAACTTTAAAAAAATTACAAAAAAAATATTTAAAATTCAAAAACCCCCGATACCTACTAAAAGACCTCTAAAGAGGATAAAAATAAAGATCTCTAAAAAGGATAAAAAATGTTATTATGTACTTATTGCGTATGTATTCGTTGCGTTCGTTCGGACAGATGGAATATCCACAACGTAAGGAAGGATACCTGCCACGCGTAACGTCCGGTGATGTAAGCCGGCCGGGTAAAGTAATTCGATCGTGTAATTCCTGCGCATACTCACCAAAATGTATCCTATAGAATACTGAAATGCTAGCAATTCTACCTCTGTGTTCAAGGCTGTTGAGGTTCGCTTCAACCAACTCGGAGTCGGCTATAAGCCTCTTTGCTCGCCTCTCAATTGAGTCCAGAACCACAAGATAGGACTTTGCGGTACCAGCAAATATGTGACCACAGTACTCTACACACGACCAGATTTGTGCTTTGTATAAAATAAGTAGCTGTCCCGGTGTAAAGTACTGACGGACCTTCGCAAGAACGACAAGCTGAATAAACCAGTTTGTTTATTTTAGTCATCTCCGGAATATATGTTTCTTAATCCTGAATTTCATAATATAGTTTAAAGGAGAATAAGAGATCTCTAACTATCTTTAAACTAAATACTGTATATTTTGACTAAAATGATATTAGAAACACTTTCATCTTTTCATAAGTGGAAAGACCTCCCATTGCTGGGAATAACAGGTTTTCACTTGTATTAACATTCTTCTCCTCAGTGTAATAAATCATAAAACGTTTTATAGTATTTTTGTCTTTTGCTGCCATATAGAGTCGTAAAGATAATAAAAAATAATGACCGTCTAAAATTGTTTATTATAATAATAAATTTATTTCACAGTTTTAATGCACGAAATAATATTTATACATTGAAGTATTATTTTAATCCGTAATATATAAAAGTAGATAAAATGCAGAGGTATATAGTAGTAGTTAACATTTTTTTAAAGAAATTTTGCTATATTTCTATAATATACTAAAACTATAATGTTTAAAAAGACTCGATAATTGGTGGTGTAGTCACCACTACCAATAAATAAATATATTAATGTCACGGCTAGTGAATGTTATTTAATATTTTTATAATTATTATCTTGAGGATCTCCACTTCCCAAAAACATACTAAAGGAAATAATTTCAATTTCAAAATTATTAAAAGGAACTGAAATAAAACTAAAATACATTTCGTCGTTCTACATTGCGTTTATTTTTGTGGTTCTCGTAAGGAGACTTTAATTTTAGTAATGTTTAAATAATAGTTATTAAAAATATAATTATATAAACTTTTTACACACTGTTTGTAATTAAATCATGTTTCAGATATATCAAACGGAATGGATTGTGCACAATTACATGGTATGCTTTGACAATTTGGTGATGCCATTTCCTGGTATGGAGTTGTTGAAATACAGGTAAATGAACTAACATAATATGACTGAATTTCAAAGCGTTAGTTTCTCGAAATTTGGCTTTATAGGGAACCAACATTCAGTCTGTCGAATATTGAAGATATTCTTGCGTATTACTAATTATTTACAAATGGACTACTAATTAACTATAGCTATGTGACATATCTAGAAATAAGAAGAGATTTTGATAATACACAAAAAAACTAAAATATCATAAAAATAAAGAAATTGTGTAACTAAGCAATTGATTTTACAAATGTGATTTAAATAAAAAAGTACATTAAGATAAAGCAGCTGCAGTTTTTAATAAAAAATAAGTTTATAACAATTTTGTGGATGTTGCAATAGATAACATTTTCATTAAAAATAAACATAATTATACTGTTCACCCTCCCCTCTCCTCCCCTCTCCATCCCCTCTCCCCCCCCTAACCCTCAACTCTGATCTGATATTTTACTGTTTGCAGATTGAAAAACTACATATTATGCTTGGTCAGCCTTCAAACACTTTATCCTCGGTTGGCCTCCAAAAATAAATTTTCCCTGAATTTAAGTATTTCTCAATAATTTATCTTGTATTTAAGGTTTTAAACTAAATCAATTCATTTAAAAATTATAGCATACAGGAAATTTGTGTATGGTAGATTATTGGTATTATTTAATGTGTATTTCTAACTAGTCTTATTTGACATCAAACATGACTCTTTGGAATCCCAGTAGACGGAACTATTAATTGAGTTTCATCTTGCCAGACGTTCTGTTTGTTTTGTATAAATTCTAAAACGACGTTAACACATTCATCTATCTAGATTTGAATAAATTATTCGGAAAGTAATAATTTCATAAGCTGGTATGATTAGGGGTGGTATATATAGCTGGTATAATTCTACACATACTATTTTATTATTAAGTTTCATTAATTGTCATGTTTTAAAGAAGTAAAATGGTGTATGAAGATAATGTTTAGTAAGTATATTAGCATGTAATATTAAATTTTGCTTATGATAACCTAAGGAAAAAAAATTAACGTCTAGTTTATTTATCTAGATCATATAAAAGTTTATTTGTGTAAACAAAATGTCATGTTTTAAAATATCTATAATTTATATGTATAGCCATGTTGAGCTTATTTAAATTTATATAAATATAGAATGAAAGATAAGCCGACACGGGCAGGGATTCGAACCCACGACCTTTGGGAAACCGTTCCGTCGCTCTACCAATTGAGCTACCGTATCGCTGTCCGCCTCGGTGAATTAAGCATTCCTTATGTGATCGTTTTTATCGGGACGGTGATGACATCTATTGGGCTTCTTTCGAAAATTATAACCAATGTTTCTAACTTTGCAGTATAGATAAACATTGAAAAGATGCCACTACCGAAATTAAAGTTTGAAAATATCTATAAACATGTATAACCATGTTAAGCTTATTTAAATTTTTATAAATATAGAATAAAAAGTTAAAAGACACGGGCAGGGATTCGAACCTTCGACCTCTTTTCGAAAAAACCTAATAGATGTCACCACCACCGAAAAAAGATAAAATTTTTACGTGACTAATCAAAAATTATATCACTATATAGTATAACTAAAATACTTAATGAGTTTAATGTTCATATAAATATTTTTGTATATACATTTTCATTACACATTTACTTTATAACTTGCAAAAAAACAGCTTTTATGAACAACAATTACGACTATTACAAGTATTGTACGATCAATATCATGTGATACATATTCAATATTCATATTCATATGTTTTGTTATTAAAATCTTTAAATATTGTTTTCAAATATACCTACACTGTATTTAGCTATTATAATAATTATTAAAACAAACACTATCACATTCGTTTTTCATTGTTGTTGTTATTTTCAAACTTTTACAAACTAAATTAAGTTGCATTTCTTTAGTATAAAATCAAATAGTCCATACTTTGCTCTATAAAAATAAAATCAGTAACATATTTTATTTTTAATCCACGTTATATAAAACTTGATGAAAATAAAGATCGAAGTTAAACAGACAAAGTGCGAAAAGGCTTCCTTGCCTTATTATTTATTCAATTTCCAGGAAATGTACCAAATTTTATAAAAGTGATATATTTTTTTACGTATTCACCTTTTTAAATTGTATCCAAATCTCATAAGGTGTTCTTTATATTACCAGAAATCGAAAAGAAAAAATGTTTAGCTTATTTCATTCATTCATTCATTTCATTGTTTTAAAACAAGATCTTTTTTAGTTATAAGAAAATAATGTCTTTTTACACGTGATTAATGTAAATTAATTTTAAACACATTTTATTATATTATAATATACATATCTATCTTTCACCATTCATTACAAAATACTTAAACTTGTTTCGATTATCATGGAAGATATGATACGAGTATTCTTATTTAAATATGGCTATTGAGAGCAAATTTATCTACTTATCCCTCAAATAAAACTCCCTTTACCTAATGGTATAGTATAAAAATGATATAGTATAATACATAAATACTTGTTTTATTGTAATTGTGGCCTAAATAATATTTAACGGCCTACCGTAAAAATAAAAAAAAAACTGAGGCTTAAAACATTTTTATGATGCCGTGATATCGTGATGGCAAACTATCTTTGCCTTACAAATTTGGTGCCGACTGAAAATATCTTCATGTGTGTTCATATAAAGAAAAGCTTCAACAGCGATCGATACAGTAGTTTTAGTATGATGCACTCACGTACAACAGATAAACGGACATAATTCAAAAGCTTTAATAAATAACACTTTCTATTGCTTCAATTTGGCTTATTGTTTGGGGATATATTTTTTCTAAATGATTTAACGTATATATTTTAATATTACTTAAATATATACGAGTAGTTGGAATGCTTTACCCGATCTATAAGACATTAATGGTTTGAATTTAATTAACACGCACACACACGCATTCAATTAATACATACGTACATACACAGAATAATTGATAATCAGATTATAGTGTATTCTAGGCTTATAAGGCTTTCTAGTAAACTAAATTTGTAATTGTATGCGTGCTGCGTTTACTATTCGATTTTGCAAAGTAAATGTTAATAAATCTACATATTTAATTAAATTGATATATATAAGCGTTAATTTTATATGGTTGTGACTTAACTTTAAATGGAAGTCTAAGAAACTCCAAGTTAGTAAACCTAGCAACAATTCAACAAATCTTCAGTTCTACGTCCCAAACAGAATGTTAACGAAGTATTTGCGCAAAATCGCAAATATAAGACTTTAATTTGACTTCTATTGAACTAGATTATTTTAATCAAATTGTAAATTTACTTTAAGCCAAACTCAAGATTTGTTACCATTTTAAAACTGAATTATAATTACGATATTTTTATATAAAATGATTAATTCTTTTGAATTATATTATTGTTTTGAGAAATAATCAATAATTTTAATATAATTTAGAAACAATTATAACATATAAGAAATCACAATTTTATATTTAAATTCTCATGATTCATTATGAATACTATAAATATCTCTACCTCCCTTTTTTCCGTGAACATATCGTGAACAGTTCCCATTGCTAGTTCAATATGCTACCATTTTCTGAATCAGAACTCCGAATGGATTTGAAACTAGTCGGGCAAAATTACGATATTCAAGTTTCAATTCAATTATTACGATAGTCAAGTTCAATTAATATAGTTTTGTATGCATTAAATGTTTATTTATCTATTAAGCTATTGATTAGTCTGTCTACCTGTTTATAAGCGAAAGGGCAAAGTACATCGAAAAGCTACATGTTCGATTAAAAAAAAGTATGACGAGAACAAAACCTGCCTACACGAAAGTAGTATTTCAGTTCACTAAGTGGAGTTATTATGTAAGGTAGAAAACGCTTTTACTGACGTACGCTGTTTACGGTAATATAGCTTAAGTTTTTGTGATTTTTCCGTCTATACCAATGCTTTGTAAGTTCAGACCTATAATTAATAAGAACCAGCTTCAGTAGAGAACAATATAAATAAACTAGGTCAAAAATTTATTCAAATTATATTTACTTAGACTACCTCTATCTTAGAACAGTGATTGTTGCTTACAAAATCTCGTATAAATATTTATTATTATTTATTATTATTAGAACACATTTATACATTTAAAGTAGTTCAAAAGCTTGAATAAAATAATAATATAATTACTTTTTTTATTTAATTACATCGTAGTAGTACCACATCACAATATCAACTTAAGTCCCTAGAAAGTTTAAATATTTATTATTATTCCATTCGTCAAAAGTTCCTCTCACTGAACATTCCAATGTTTTATCCCCACGAGATCTATGCAATTGTACCTCTTGGCTTACATAGCTTGTTTGACACTTTAATAAAAAATAAAGCAAAACTCCAAAAAAAAAATCAAGATATTCCATTTTACACAGTAAATAGGTAAATTTTTTAAAACTCTTTTTCAATTCTTTGAATTACATATGTTATTACTTTTAAGATAGTGTTAGACTTAATTCTACCACGATCTGATTAATAGTATTTTTTTTTGTGAAATTACTCCTGAAAAAGATATTAAAACAATTTTAAGAGACCATTACGTCATTAAATATGAAAATAGAAAGACTTTCTTTGATGGTTAATTACGTTTCTTTGAAATGTTATGATTTGTTAACGTTAATTACACGTGCCATATTGATCTGTTGCTATTGGTTATAACATTATATTTGGGATTAAATCATGAAATTAATATTATTTTATTTATTTATATACTTTCCGAAAACTCACACTCCATAAGTAAATAAATCGATAAGTTATTTACTTACTACTACTAGTAAAAAACAAAATGTAGTACCCATTGTCCATTTTCTTTGTCGTTGCGAAATAAATTATATGTTCATTTAACAGCACCGCTGTAATAAAAGTTTTTATGTAACCAAGTATTTTGATATTCATGGAATGTGACCGAATATCTTAATATTTATTATTATACAACACACATTTGCATATTGTATAATAAATGGAATAAACATTGCATTCTGTATGACTGATAAAACGTCAGGTAAGTTGGAATATCATACATCCTTGTAAATTTTGACAGTCTTGATGTCATACTTTATTAATATATTAAGTTAAAAAATTATTTAAATAAGCTTCTCATCTACTTCGCATTCAACTAACTATATAGCTGATTTATATAAAAATCCATAAATAAATTATTTTGAACAAAAAGATTATATGTATAATATAGTTTCAGTATCAAATGTTACACTTTTTATAATTAAACGATATCACGTTATAAGTAAGTATTCATACCCAAAAAAATACACATCAATGGTGTTGCAGGCGCTATACGGTAGAGTTTATTCACCCGTGACCTAAGCCATAACAATGGTTCTTCGAAACTGTAACTTGCATGCAATGGTAGGAAAATATGACTATAACTAAACACAACTGAATCATAGTGCCATAATTGATACTTAATTTACATCAACTACAGTTCGTTAAAAAAATATCATTTGAATAATCTAAATATTAATGCTAAGGGCCTTTTCGAATTAAATTAATAAAAAATAGTAACAGTATCTAATCAAAGAGTCGCAGATTGAACGTAAAAAGAATAGTATCAAATGTAGCTTTATATGTAAATTATTTATAAACGAGTATATTAACAATTCGGGCTGTCAGTTTAAAATACATTAATTCTAATTAAATTGAATTATACATTTCAATGTTTTACAATCGACATTATAATGTAGGTATGTGTTAACATGTAACCAATAACAACATACTTTTAATATTTAATAGACTGGTACTTAATTGATTTTTCTTATTTGGTGAAAAATTTCGAAAACACAGTTCATTTCTCCAATAAATAAATTAAGGAAGTATTATTCTTTCACGTGACCTTAAATAATGGAAATACAGAATAATTGGTAATAAAAAATTTAAAGTTAGGTTTAGATTTCGAGGAAGTCTCAAGGTTCAGAAATAATGCTACAGTCGCGTATTAACTTTAGTTTTTTTTTTATATTCGTATATACCAGAGGTTCCCAAACTTCTTTTGTCCAACGCCCACTTTGAAAGTCTGTTATTTTGTAACGCCCCCCCATTTTTTTAATCTTAAAAACTTGAATAACAGATTAAATTCGTTTCCTTTCTGGTAAGATAAGTCATCTTACCAGAAAAAGCAATAATAGTGCAACCTTACAATATTAAAAATATTTTTGATTAAAAAATTACATTTAATATTGAGCAATAAAAATAAACTTTTCAAAATAAAAAGCATCTTTTATAAAAAAATAACAACAGTTAAGATTGATCAATAGTAATACCACTTTTCACAATTAAAAGTTTTCTTCTTCATCTTCCTGGTTTTCATCCTGACGTATATCATGGTCTGTCTTCCTGATCAACCTACTCCACTTTGCACGATCTTCGACATCCATCCAGCACTTCCTTGTACGTCCGGGAGATCTCACTCCAGGAACAGATATATCAAGGCTTTTCCATCCGACATATTTCATAGACGGGCGCGCAACGTGGCCATACCACCACAGGCGTCGATCTTGGACTACTTCGAATGAATATTTTACGTATGTGGTCAGACCGCGTAACGCCGCACATCCAATTCAGCATCATTTCCTCCCTCGTCATTCGGTCAGTCATTTCCGTGACTTGAATTTCCTGTGTGTGCCGAGATGGTACTGGCAAACATTCGCTGCCGTATATAAGAACCGGTCGGATGACGCTCCTTTTTATCAGCCCTTGATTTAAGGCGATATTCTGTGATTACAGACTACACCAGTCCAGGCAGCGCTTATCCGGCCTTGGGAATCGTAATCGATGCCTCCAGGCCCGTGCATAACAAATCTAGGTTACCTGAACTTTTCCAACTTAACGGCTGGCTCAGGACCTGTATGGATAGTAGTTGAGTCTGGGCTCCTGCAAGCCATGTACTCGGTCTTCGATATATTTAGTTTAAGACCACCGTTCTCAAGCGTACCCTTTCATAGGTTTAACTTACGCTCCAGCTCCGTTTGGTCCGTTCTTTCTGCAACCCTTTATCTGCTGTACATTAACGATCAGCTGAAGCCTGGTATCTATGGGTATGGGTATCAGATGAGAACACAGTTGTAGAAAGATATCTGCCAAGTTCTCGAACTAGTAGAGATTTAGTACAGTCCGAAAGAGAAGCCATGGTGCAACGTTTAAATGACAAACTCCAGGCAGTTTCCGCATTGGGAAATGCTAATCTTTTCAATCTCAATGCCACCAAAACGCAGACGTGTCTGTTCAACGCTATAAGGAGCCCTTTCACCTTGGCTCCTACTTTTCAGAATGTATCCTAGAAATATAGTGATCGGCTTCAGTTATGATATGATAGCTTGAAGAACTTCAACTTTGGTCGGTTCATTGAGTCTAGAGCAAAATCAGCAGCAGGAAAGCTTGCCGGTCTTGCGAAGGTCCGACAGTACTTTACACCGGGACAGCTACTTGTACTATACAAAGCACAAATTCGGTCGTGTGTGTAAAGTACTGTGGTCACATATATACTGGTGCCGTAAAGTCTCATCTTGCGGTTCTGAACTCAATTGAGAGGCGAGCAAAGACGCTTATAGGTGACCCTGAATAAGTTAAAGCCAATGAGTGCTATTTCATCGGCATACATCATCAACCATGGAGACTGGTCTTGGATGTGACCCGAGAGTGAATAAGAACGGACACAGGGCTGAGCCCTGGAGAACCACTACTGTTATCTGGAAGGGTTTTGGTGTCGCCAAAGGAGGTCCTAACCATAGGAGTCGTGGTACATGTCTGTGATAGTCTCAATGTAAGGATGGATGGATTTCTTTAAATTACAATTTCCACCAGATACACTGACGAGGCACACAGCCAACAGCCTACTGCAAATTTAAAAAAGTTACGCGTAGAGCTCTTTTTTTTTCTGTATACTTCCATCAGAGTTCTGAAGACAAAAATAGCGTCTATAGTACTCGATCTTGGCTGAAATCCACATTGAGACTCAGAGACAGTGCACTTTTGGCGGAGCCTGAGGTCCCTCATGTGCACGAAGATCTTCATGGCTCATGACTCATAAGCTTAATGCCCTTATAATTACCACAGTCTTGAACACTGCCTTTTCCCTTGTAAATAGGTTTAATAAAACTATGTCGCCACTGCTTAGGCATCTTTGCAGTGTTCAAAATGTGGTTAAAAAGGTCAGTAAGCATTTCGTTTCGGTCTTATGTCTGTTGGTGTTGGTTTCGGTCTGTTGGTGTGCTCGTACCAACAGAGCTAAACGATATTCAAGCTTCTATCCGAAGATCGTCAGGTCGTACCATTTTTCCGTTCTTCAGACGTCGAAGGCAATCACGAGTTTCGTCAAAGGTTATTAGGGTAAGTCCGAGTTTAGATGGTATGGACTGACTGCTGTATAACGACAAAGCAGCGTGCCCTAGATTTCTGAAGCAAAGACATTTTGCAATATCTCGCGTCGCTTCATCTCGAGCTCGTGCCATTTTAATTATATATTATAATCTTAATTTAATATATTGTCAAGTTTTATTTATACAATAAACTAGAATATTAATGGTTTATAAATAATTATAAACTTGTATAACTATTGAAAGCGTATTCTTTGTATTAAATATAGATGAAAAATAAATCGATACGGGCAAAGATACGAATTTGCGACTTGTGGGAAACTGTATCTAGAAGAGATGTGTTTCGGTAACCATGTATTTTTCATTTTACATTTATTTAAAATTTAAAAACATTAATAAATGGATGTTGTGTAGTAGAAGGATATTATTTTTAGTGAATTTTCAAATATGAATAAGATAAAGTTACAAATCATCTATCGCCCCCCTAAATGACACTAGCGCCCCCCAAATCTTTCTCGGTCTCTTACCGCCCCCCTCTAGGGTTCCAGCGCCCACTTTGGGAAAGACTGGTATATACGTTAAGTGATGTTAATATACATAACCGGTTTTTTTTAAATTACATTATTGTAAAATAATAAAATAAATTGACAGTAAAGATAACCATAATTAATAAAAAATAACTACAAATGATGTTTGATATTTTTAGACTTTTCATACAATTTTCCTCTTAAATAAATTGATTGTTTGAATTTTTGCTTATTATAAAACAGCATAAAATAAATATTCATTATACTTAATACCTACAAATTAATATGTTCATCATAGGTATTATTTAAAATGTTATAAAATATTTATTTAAATGAGAAAAAGCTTTCCTTTCGAAGTTGCTGTTATTATAATCTTTTAATACTTACAATAGAGTACTAGGCTTTCATAGCATCTTTGTGGAAACTTCATTTAGTTACCTAAAAAGCTTTTTAAATCTTTTAGTCAGAATAAAAGAGTATAGCTGATAAAGATAGTCTAGAAAAATTTGGAGATAACTGTTGTCGATTTTGAAGACACCCGTTTTTATATTTTGTATACATAATCTGATTTGGAATATAAAACTAAAAAAACACTGCAATGAAAGCCTACTTTTATTTTATTTTAATTTCTCACAGATTTATTTCAATGCAGATATAATGCTATGCGATGCACAGACAGTTCCGATATAAAATTATACATTCAATTAAAATTTTGCTAACAAAGTCAGAGTAAAACTCTATTGTTCTATAATCTGTGGTATAATGGTTCTATAATGGTGTTAGTGCTATTTTAAGTACTATTGTATAGTTAATAGTATGTAACTCATATATATTATAAAACCGTTGTTTTACCCTAATAAATAGAAAATTATATTTCGACTACATTTTTTTCTGATGTCCTTTTTTGCAAACATCGGGGCTGCACCACTTATAAATGCAAATGTCATCGGGTAACATTTACCACAAAGTGGACCATGGACCATATATAGAAAAAAATATGTATAAAAAATAAGATAAACCGATAAGGATACGTAATTAAACTCGCGACCTCACTCGTGATTTAAATACTATACTGATGAATTTATTAGGTCTTTATCGGGACAATGATTGAGATCTGTTAGATTTATTTAAAAAATCCTATTTATAATAATAAAAAGCCATATAAGTCTCTTCCTTTCTTCTTCTAAGATCTTCTTATTAAAGATTTTTTTTAAATTTATTTTACACCTTAAACGTTATTTTTTATTTTATGGTGTTTTTTAAACATATATTTATTTGATAGAGTGCTCTTGAATTAGTATCAAATTAAATACGAAGTTAGCTTGTAATAGGTACAATATATTTTTTTAAAAGGCTTTCCTTTTTAAAAGAAAACATTATTTACCTATTGCATTTTAAAACCTTAAATATACTTAGTGAGAAGTCTAAAAGCAAGAAAAAATTATATATAAAGATAGCATCTGAGCGCATTTTTTTTATTACCCTGAGAGATTCATTCCGTTCCCTACATTTTGTGCGTTTGTATAGAAAAATTAATTTTTAATTTAATTTAATTTTTTGTATAGCATTTGTTGTATAGCAAAAATAATTGCGTTTTTTTTAGTAAATATCTGTTATAACTTGTACTTATACTTTTTGTTAAGGTTGTTGTGTTAAACATAGCAAATATTTTTTATACGAAAATCTAAGTAGTTGGATTGACATGATTTTAAATTAAAAATATTTATTTTAATAAATTATTGACTCAACGTTAAAAGAGGTAGTTAAACAGCTGGGTTATTATTAGAAAGTTATTATCATTTTATTTAAAATGTAAAATATAGTATAATAATTAATCTCATTCGTCTGCAGAAAAAAGTTACATTTTAATTTCGGCTTCAAGTAACAAATGTTTTCAATGGTTTTAAAACTTACCAAAACATAAACGAATTCTTTTAAACAAAACAAGGAAATCCTCATATACTGACTCTACACTGACTCTACATCGCCGAAGTTAAACAGATGATAAATAATGGTTTTTCTTATGTTGTTAAAAGAATTAAGAGCGTATTTTTTCAAAATTTTATTATTTAAATACGGATTTCAAATGTTGTTAATTAAGTTGTGTTACTTAAGCATTTAGCATATCATAAAAAAAAAATATTTAAAACAAGTATGTTTTAAGAAGTAATGTAATTATATTACAGATGAGTGCAAAAATATAATTATAAAGAAAACGTCCTGCCTCATTTACTCAAACCTGAACGGAAATTATTCTACAAATTTTCGCGTCTTCCTTTATTATAAAAATATGGAGTAAAACCATATTTTCGGAGATTTCGCTTCAAAACATTGAACCAAACCTTTTCAAAATATATTTAATAGGTATATTTTGTTTTTTGTTCCGTTTTTTTAGAGTATTTCCAATTCAGAGCAAAAAAAAAACATTTTTTTTTAGTTTGTTATTATAAAGTTGGTTATTAAAATCCCTTAACTTTGGCGTTGACAAGCTTATGAATTAGATATTTTCTCTAGAGACAATGTTGACCTGGTTTTATGACCACCGTCATGATTTGACACATCTCACAAGGGAAGGATTTCAGTCATAATTATAAGTATTGTGATAAAAAATACTATATTAGATACATGAGTTTTAATATTCTAATTTCTGATTCAGATGTAGAAACTATGTACTATACACAGGGTACCCAACTTTTTGTGTATAATTTATTATTATGTTGGTATTTTTGAGAACTGTTTGAGTCTATATAAACCAAAAACTACGCATGGTTTAACATATTTAAGAGTCGCGAAGTGGAAGCGAAGCTTTGTACTTAAAAAATACACCATTATTTTCTATCAGACTTACAAAGTTGAAGAAATGGGTTTATTACCGTTTTAAAACCTAAACGATTATTGTTAGGGGTAAGTTTTATAACATGAAGAAAATACCCAATATAAATACAAGGAGGTTGTTGTTCGAGGCTCTATTAGGCAGTATTATTATAATTGAAAATAATGCGATAACGATGTTTATTTTTTCTTATATTAATTAGTTCAATACGTAAAGTTTTACTATTGCATTTTCTGTTAATACTCACTATAAAGTTAGTAATTCAATATATAACTAATATCACTTTTCGGGATGACTCATAGAGAATAGCATCTTAAAAAGGGAAAAACAATGTAAGGCTGAAACTCATCTATTGACTTGTATTGTCACGTCTACCAACAGAGAAGCAATCAGCTTTCACCAGATACCCATGGCGATTAAATTCCCACCGAGGATCGGTCTAGATCATTCGTTAGCACAAAGTGTGTATTAAATTAATTGTCAATTCTTTTTACTCAGTTTTTCAATTATTATTTTAGAATTATTAAATTCTGAGCGAATTCTTTAGATTTGACAGAGAATTGTGAAGATCGTTTCTCTACTCAACTGTTACTATAATATTTAATTGAATAATGTTAATTGAATAGTCTTAATAAAAAAATGTTAATGTATAATATCTACTAAAATATGCATAAGAAAATATTTTAATACTATTTAGAGGAACAACAGTGATTGAAATACAAGTATGTTAGGCTTAACTACTTAGCCGATATATAAACTGGGTCAGGTTAAACTGTTACATCCGGAGCCCCTTTTTCGTTCCCGTTCCAATGAATTTACATTCGGTGGATACGAGAATTCACGAAAGTAAAGGTATTTTGCATATAATGGAAATCTAATGTTCGATATATTTTTTCTTATATTCTTATTTTACAGGGTTATTTGTAATTAAATGGCCACCTCTTGCAGGAAGCCTCTTTACATGAATCCCAATAACATTTGTGCTACGACTTTTTAAAATAAATAGTCTTATATATTTTAGTTTTACAGTACAAAATGTATTTGTCCCCTCTGAACTGGCATTAACTCTGAGCGTAGATATGGTGCCCGGGCTGATGGTGGTGTTCAGGTTCTTCTTACAAAATACAGAGTAATACCTACTAGAGGAAACAATTTTTTTTTGTATCGTTTTTTGTTTTGTTGATCAAGATTTGTAAAAAGTCGTAGAACAAATGTTGTTGGGATCAATGTTGAGAGGCTGCCAATTAATTACAAATAAACTGTATATACTAAAAAAATATTATGTATATTTTAAATATGAAATTTTTCATGGTTCAGGACTAGTTATCCAAACTTGTGATGACACCAAATTCATAACAATTTAAGACGTTAGCTTAGAATTCCACAAGGTCACATATAAAAAAAATATACCTTATATCTGTATTGTATGCTGTGTTCTTAAGAAATTAAAATTAAAATTATTTAAATAAGCCTCTGGTTATTGGGGAACAGTAACTAGAAGAGCAAAAACTTATTTTTACCTTTTTCACTGTATGCCCATAGAAATTAAAAGTAAGTAGGTATAATCATTAACTTTTTCATTATTAGATTTTAATCAAGACATGATATTTTTATTACAATATTCTGAGTGTCCGATATGTAAATATGAATTATATACTTAAACATGGATCTAGTTTTTATTATAAATATCAAGTTTTTGTACTTGTTATAACATAATCATTAATCTGAAAAAATTGTTATCTGAATACTGACAATCGAAATATCGAATTTCGAATATGTAGTCGTCAATAGACCCTCTTCAATCCTTGTTATCCTTAGTGTCTGGTTGTTATGTTGACAAAATAATATCCATCCATTTAAATTAAGTACAAACAAATCTCAATCGGAAATATTTATATAATACTTTGCTTGTTCTATATATCCTAAGTTAGTTTTATATTAATAATTTATAACTACTCAAATTTTTTATGAATGTACCGTCTAAATTTATAATTAATATTTAGTGCAAAGTACCCACAGACTAATTAATTACATTACTTTAAATACATTTAGCATTTCCTAATATAATTATTATTTAATATACATTAATGTATTATTATACCAAGTATGGATTTCTGACATGGGTTCTGAATATTATGATTTTTTCCTATTCAAATACATGCATTTTGAGACCTAAGATTTTTCAAATCAATATCAGCATGAATCTATGAAAAAAAGTATATTACTGCAATCATTTTTATAATATGAATTTCTGGAAACATAAGGAATTGCAGTTGTATCCTCAATATCATTCAGACTATTTAATCTTCTTTTATACTCACCCAGAGATAACTTTCTTTTATTTCGCATTGCATCGTTGTTAATTATTATTATCATCACAACAAATGAAGAAAACACTTAATTTTCGAAAATAAATCATAATGAAAAAATTTTTACTATAACGCAATTTTATAAGAGATCTTATATGAATTTTGGTAAAAATATCACGAGGTTTTCAAAGACGTACAATAAAACGTACGTCTATTATTATAATGATATATTTTTGTATATTTTTTGTATATTGAATAATAACTTACGTATTGTAATATCTGAGACATTTCACCTTCAACTGTTAGTTTTATATCCAAATTAATTAAGTAACTTTATAACACACTTCCACAGCTCGTAAATGTACGAAATTGATATAATAATAAAATATAAGATATATTTCTATAAAACAACTTGGTTAAAACTTTTGTTCCCGTATCCGTCTTTGTTAATTTGAAATGATTATGTATTACAAAATACAATATTACAATATATATATATAAACTTTTCATTACACATTTATGATAAAAATATCTAGTGTACGTAATTTTTATTTCAGTAGGTACATAAAAGAAACAGATAAGTTTTTCCGAAGGTCAAAATCAGAAAGCTCTTTTAAGTAAAAGTATACTGAGTAGGTTCAGAGTTTTTTATTTTTGTATATAGTATGTACGAAACTTAGATTATTGCATGTTTATTTACTATATACAAAGTATATTTATTTTTATTATTATATTTATTTTCGGTAATGATTACTCCACGACTAGTTTCACTCACTTTTCATAATTTAGTAATGATTTAATGATGAATTGAATAGTTTCAATGGGAATATGTGAACACAGCTTAAAATTTAAAAAAAAAATGAATTTGTTGAAGATTCAGTTGAGATATTTTTTTCTGTGCATTTAGTGTGGCAAATAAGATAAATATTAAATGTCTAGCTTCATAATATAAACATAATAAATGAACAGTAATAAAGCTATCATAATAAAAGTATATAAGAAAAGTTTTTAATAATATATAAAATAATGACGTTTTAAAAGCATTGTTGAAAGTACATAATGGCGAAAGACACTATCTTGACATAGGCCGAGAAGTATTTTTCTTGAACACATTACAAAATGAACATATAAGTACATATCGGACACTCGGATTTGGACAATCGAACATTCTTATCTAATAGCATCGTACAAGACAGACACGTACTAGATTTATTGTACCAAAATATATTTTTTTATAAAAAACTGAATAATTTTATGAAAAAATCTGAACGAAAAAATATTATTCACGTTTCGTGTTGGTAGATATGAATGCTGCTTAGCACGAAATAAATTTAGTAGATTGTTCGAACCCGCAGGTAAGATTATAAGACGGAAAAATTCTTTGTATGATAAAGAATTTTTTATTCCCAGTTTCGAGCTATTTTATATTCGTTATTTATGTTAGTAAAATCTCCACGTGACTTAGTTTAACTATATTTATATTTTTTACAATAACCTCTTAAGTACTTGTTATTTATTAACACGGTGGTAACAGATTCATTACTCAACTTCTATCGTGTCCTACAGTGATTAATATAAAATGACCTACTTAGTGAATTATTCATCGAGTATTTTATACAGTTTAAAGAAACGTGAAACACTTTATTACTACAAGGATATATTTTATATATTTATTTCGATGTAATATGTACTTTAAAGTTATGTATTATTTTTTGTATTTTATTTTGGATTGAAACTATCTTAGCTTTTTCATCAAAAGATTTAAAATATTATCTTAGTTTCAATGTGTGATTTAATTTTTTATACACTAAAACCTTCTGGGAGAAACCACTGAGATATGAAATGAACTATATTGGTCATTCCAGATTGATACAACCAAAAAAACAACAAAATAACACTTATTCGTTCGTCAACGCTCTTGTTATTTCTTTGATATTGGAGGTGAACGTGGGAGTTTTTGGTTACTTGCCATCTGGTGAATCGAATGTACATTTCCCTTCCTTCTCTATATAAAAATATTAAAAATTATTTTATTTAAACTAATGATTATTATTACGATAAAAATATAACACAAATTCAGTTGCAATTAAAATAATCGGCAGGCAGGTTCAGCCGTAATAACAAAATGAATGTATTAGAATATTTTTTTGAAAGTAATAAATTCCTACAATACAAATTATATTTATAAAAATAAAATTATAATGACTGCATTGCATTTACTTTAATATAAATTTTTATTTTTGTTTTTAAGTAGGCTTACAGGTTTACATGTGCATGCAAATAAATACTTTTGAGTTTTAGTAGTGTTTTTAAAATTAAAGAGATATCCTTTATTTATTTTTTTTAATTTCTTTTAAAATAATAAATTCCGTCAAGGTTCTTTTAAATTTTAATTTTATTAGATTAACTAGCAGAGACAGTTACGCGAGAAATTTAATATGCTATCTGTGATGGTCAGAAATTTGCATTGTTTTTAATATAATTATTGATATTTATAGAAAAAATATAGTTCCTTATGTTTACAAACATAGGCTATTAAAACCAACATGATATACTGCTTCTTTACTAAATATGAAATATTAAAGTTACACTAAATTTTAGGATAAAGTCGTTATAGTAATTGTGAGTACACAGTAACCGTAAAAGAGTGACAGTAAAAATATACTCTCAACTCTAATGAATTCTAGAACCAAATGTTTTAAAAGTTTAAAAATAATAATTCCAGAACCAATTCTAGAATTCTTTTTTTTTATTAAAAGATGAATATCAATTTTACATTTGTGATTATATATTGTATGAAAGATAATAAAAGTTTAATAACAGTTGTAATTAGCCTTGGCCGTTACAGAAATAGTTATATATTAGACAGATTGCCCCATAACATGACCAGCATTTTAATAAGAATGAGATAGCACAATTTAATGTTTTAACAGACACACACGTTAGGTAATGTAAATTGTAAGAAATATTGGTAGAATGGGAACGCAATCGGAGTAGTCCCAATTATTGCCGCTTCACGGCGACACTACTACTCTCGTGTGTAATGTCAGTTAGGTTTCGTAATTTACTTCTTGTACAATTATTATTTTCAATACAGTAACTTAAGTACTAATACGGTGCCTTATTTCCAAAACCTCCTACATGGTAGCAGAGCGTGGTTCGGAAATAAAGTAATATCTGAAAGTACGAAGTTTCTCCGGAAGAAAACGTGTTAAATATTGTGAGGTTAAGTTGAACAGAAAACGTGGTCATGATGAATTCACATTCGCACATGTTCAATCTGGAAAAATTGAACGGCCGCGACAATTTTGCCACCTGGAAGTTCACCGCAAGAACGTATCTCGAACACGAGGGCTTATGGAATTGTGTAGAACCCAAGGAAGGGCAAGTAGTTGAGCCGGCAAAGGATATCTTGGCCAAGTCCAAACTGATCCTATTAGTAAATTCTCAAAATTACGTACACATACAGGATTGTAAGACCGCGAAGGAGGTATGGACCAATCTACACAAAGCATTCGATGATAACGGACTCACCAGAAAAGTGGGTTTACTCAAAGAACTAATCAACACATCGCTAGAGTCTAGCAGTGGCATCGAGGAATATGTGAGTAAAATCATGAACGCAGCACATAAATTACGTAACATTGACTTTGACGTTAATGACGAGTGGCTGGGTACTTTAATGTTGGCTGGTCTACCTGATCAGTACAAACCTATGATCATGGGACTCGAAAATTCAGGAGTCACAATCAGCGCAGACCTTATTAAGACCAAGCTTTTACAAGAGATAGTTTCGTCAGATACAAATAATGCACTTTACTCACATACTAAGAAGGGAAAGTTTAATGCACATAAGTCGAAGCCAACCAAGGGTCCCCGGTGTTACAACTGCAATGGCTATGGGCATTTAGCAAAATACTGTACAGGAAAAGGAAAAAGAGAGTCACATAAGCAAGAGAATTCCAGTTTTGCTGCGGCATTTTCAGCAACTGCCGGCGAAATTAAGAAACAATGGTATGTAGATTCCGGAGCATCCATGCATATGTGTGGCAATAAAGAATGGATGTACAATCTAAGAGCGCCATTTGTCAAGAGTATAACAGTTGTTAACAGTGAGCCGCTGTCCGCAGAAGGTACCGGTGAAATAAATCTGAACATTTTACAAGGAGGTACAATACAGCTGAAAAATGTGTTATATGTACCTTGGACAGACAATGGAAAAGAATACTGCAACGGCAATTTCGAGAGATACTTAGCTAATTGTGGAATTATACATCAGACATCAGCACCATACACCCCGCAGCAGAACGGATTGTCAGAAATAATGAACAGGACACTTGTGGAAAAGGCTAGATGTATGATATCTAGCGCAAATTTAGAGAAACCTGTTTGGGCTGAAGCCGTTGCCACAGCTGCATATATCATAAATCGGTCCCCCACCAAAGCACTTGACAATACCACTCCGTACCAAATGTGGACAGGTCGCAAACCAGAATTATCTCATATAAGAATATTTGGTTCCGAAACAATGGTGCATGTACCTAAGGAGAGAAGACAAAAGTGGGACAAGAAATCGGAAAAAATGATATTTGTAGGTTATTGTGAGAGAACAAAGGGATACCGTGTCATGCATCCTAAAACACATCAGATAATGAAGAGTAGAGATGTTATATTTTTTGAAAAACCTGGTCTGTGTGATGAATTTCTGATTTCAGCTCGTTCAACTGAAGAAGACAGGTTGGGATTGTCAGAGGGGTCAAAGCCTGATAACCAGTCAAAGGAGTTAGAAGCTGCTTCTTCCTCTCAACCTGTGGACTGTAAGCATAGCTTAGAAGAAGCTGAGAACGACAGTGGTAGTGAATATGAGACTGACACAGCTGATGATCCTGATCCTGATGAGACATATTACCCACCGAAGCATGTTACAGTCCAGGGACAAGGAACTCGTAACATCACACTGAGACCACGTAACAAAGATAAGAAAGGCATGCTCTGTTTATATACTGGTTTATCTAGTCCTCAGACAGTAGAAGAGGCATTGTCTTCCACAGAAGTTAATGAATGGAAACAAGCCATGGACGCTGAGATGAATTCTTTAATGGAGAATGAGACCTGGAATCTGGTGAAACTGCCCCCTGGGAAAATTGATTTACCCAACAAGTGGGTGTTCAAAAGGAAAACCAACCAACAAGGTGAAGTTATGCAGTATAAAGCCAGACTAGTCATAAAGGGTTATACACAAAAGAAGGGTGTGGACTTCCAAGAGGTATACTCTCCTGTGGTAAGATGGACATCCATTAGATATCTGTTTGCTCTAGCTGCACAGCAAGACCTGTATATATATCAGATGGACGCAGTTTCTGCATTCCTACAAGGATCTATAGACACAGATATTTACATGGTACAGCCCGAAATGTATAAAAAGGGTGATGAGGTATGTCATTTAAATAAATCAATATATGGTTTGAAACAGGCAAGTAGATTGTGGAATACAAAGTTAAGCACAGTCTTAAAGGAAATGGGCGTTCAACAATCTAAAACTGACCCTTGTATTTACTTTAACATCAACATTGGAGTTTACATTGCCATCTGGGTTGATGATATTTTATTATTCTGTTCACAAAGAAGTATGATTAATAATATAAAGGAAAAACTACAGCAGAAATTAAATATGAAGGATCTAGGAGAGGTGAGCCAATGTTTGGGTCTCAATATTACCCGATCAAAGGATTCCATAATGCTGGATCAAGAAAAATATATCAAAGAAATATTAATAAAATTTAATATGTCTGAATGCAAATCTATCAAGACACCTGTAGAAGTTGGACAAAAATTTAATGAAAACACTGAAGTTGAAACGGACTGCCCGTATCAACAGGCTATTGGAAGTCTTCTTTACGTTGCTCAAGGAACAAGACCTGACATATCATATGTTGTCAATACTCTAAGCAGATTCAATAAAGAACCGAGGTCTGAGCACTGGAGTGCAATAAAAAGAGTCATGAGGTACCTGCAAGGGACTAAAGACTACAAACTTACATATACCAAGAGTGGTAACAGAAAAATCACGGGCTACTGTGACGCAGACTGGGCAAGTGATGCTCGAGACCGGAAATCGTGCACCGGTTATATTTTTCTGTTTCAGGGAAGCGCTATATCGTGGTGTTCCCGCAAACAGCAGACTACCGCCTTGTCCACGGCAGAAGCGGAATACATGGCCATGGGGAGCGCGGCGCAGGAAGCTCTCTGGCTACGGCAGCTGCAGGCTGAAGTTGGTCGCGGCTCCGACACCCTGCTCATATACTGCGACAACCAGAGCGCTATCAAGTTATCGACGAATGATTGTTACTTACCTCGCTCAAAGCATATAGATATTCGATACCACTTTATCAAAGATCATGTAATAAATAATAACTTAAAGTTTTGTTATGTTAAGGGTTGTGAAAATGTATCAGATATCTTAACCAAGGGAACTACTGTAGAAAAGCATATGTATTGTGTCACTAATATGGGATTGCGTTCCGGGGAGGATGTAAGAAATATTGGTAGAATGGGAACGCAATCGGAGTAGTCCCAATTATTGCCGCTTCACGGCGACACTACTACTCTCGTGTGTAATGTCAGTTAGGTTTCGTAATTTACTTCTTGTACAATTATTATTTTCAATACAGTAACTTAAGTACTAATACGGTGCCTTATTTCCAAAACCTCCTACATAAATGAATAGTTAGCTAATTTACATGTCATTTAATTTTTGTTATTTTATTTAAACATAAAATCTAGTACAAAATAAAATTTCCACTTGATATTAAAAATAAAGAAATATTATATGAAAACATTCACAAAATTGTTCAAAGAATTTAATATATTTATTTTGACTTAAGATCTTCAAGAAACACTATAAATAATAATAAATAATTTACTTGTAAGCTATTAAAGTACAGGATAATTGTCTTTAAAAGCTTCATAGGAAAGACCTGGATTTATATTTAATATGATCACTGATTATAATTTTTCATTTTGGTTGTTCTATTTTAAAAAAGTTTTAAAGCTTATTGAATAATGCACAATATTCATCATTTTGAATGAATCCATTTTAGAAGATAAAATATACCAAATTCTAGGTCGTATGTAAACAATTATATTCAATTAATTATTGAATTGAAGTTGTTCAATGAAATTAAATATTCGCTCTTAGAACAGGAAAATAATTACAAACCATTTTGAAGGATCATTTTCTTTTAAAAAAAAAAATATTTAATTATAATTTTTTTCTTGTTTTTTTTTTAATTGAGAAAGAAGTTATTAAAAATATTTATATTTTTTGAACAGCAGCTAACTCGTGCTTTTTAATAAATGATGGCAGTACTGCCTAAAACTTAATCTTTATTTCAACCAATTCCCATGATGAGGATGCGGATAAAGATTTGGATAAGGATAAATAATGTCCTCAATAGGAGGTTGATCAATATAATATAATAATATAAAATCAATAATAAAACAGTCATATTATTAGGGTTTGTTGTTTATTACTATGCTAGAACCTAGACGACTTCAAGCGTCTCAAACTTACTAGAGGAGTACGTTGAGAATGTTTTCTTTACAGCTTTTTTCCCATTCTATAAGTTAAGCCAAACAAAAGACGATGAAGAAGATAGAAGTTCTAAGAAAATATCATTTGTTTGAGACCAGGTTTATTAAATCCAAGGTTGTGATAAAAAAAAATATGATAATTTAATATCCTTTAGAAACCACAATTAAAACTTTTGAAATTGGAGTTGTTAATTAAAATTTGTTTTAGTATTTTCTCGATAGTTGTAATGTACTTTTATGTATATAAGTATATATTTGTATAATTTCATTTTCTAATTTTATCTTTAAAATACCTACTACTCTTTTATATAACACGAAGAAGTCAACCATGAACAGAAAATAGTAAATAAATAAAGCGATAAATTAATATTTTCAGATAAAGCCATAGTGTATTTCTATTGCCTACTTTTTGTTCAATACCATTTCTTACAATGCAATAATGTAATGATTGTAGCGTCCTTTGCGTGGAGTAACTTATCTTCTAACTGTTCTTTTACACCCCAAGCCTATACCAAAAACTTATAAACCTAGAAAAGACACTTCTATTTCCATAAAAAAAGCATAAAAAGATTGCCAGGAAAGAAACAAGAAATAAAAAAATTTATCTTAATTACTATTTAAACGGATACTTTGAATATTAATTAGAATATATTTTATAACAGAATGAGTAAGAATTCCCAATGAACATTTTTTTTAAATTTTATAATTGCAATATTTTTAAAATACCCTAAAATTCCTAAACTAAAAGTTTGAAAACAAAAACCTACATTCAAAAACATTCATATAAATACACACATTAATTAGTTTTATTTCTGAAGATTCAAATATCATTTTCCATTAACATAACTAAGAAAATAATAGAGTTAAGTACAAGTTCAAACTCCATCACTTTCATTTTCTTGGTGGTAGACCATAACATCAGGTCGCCGGCAAAGTTACCACCCATCGGGCAAAGTCGTGCCGCAAAGCGACCTAGTCGTGTTCCGGCACGTTGCTCGATGAAGCCGTTTATGGGAAATGGGTCTGAACAGCTGCGGTACGTTGGCGAACCGGTTGACGTCGAGTTGGTGTTTATTTTGTCGGGTGTCTAGTCGCGGAGGGTAGCGGGATCCGAAGCGACGGCTATCCGCTGGCCGCCCGCAGATAGTTGGGGGCCCAATTAGTGGGTTAGCCACCCACGAAAGGCTGCCCCGCCAGCTGTGAAAAATCCCAGGGTGGCTCCATCGTGCTGGTTGGCGACCAGACGAGGAGGCCCGATGGTGATCCCTGGGGGGGTTCGGGCGTCTCCGCAGTCTCCAGGCTAGCCTCCCAGTGGCAAGACATCACCAATTTCGACGTCGGGTTCGATACGTACCGTCTCGTTCAACTGCCATTTCCCATCCCTATTCACTTTTATATTTATTTTTTATGAAAAGTTAAAAAAAAGGAACAAGGTTACACAGCGGTTGCACTCCTCCTCATATAAAGTGCACCTCACTAATATCAGGGGTTTGCACTCAAATCTTTTAGCTGTCCACCACCACCTGGAGACAGAGCAGCCGCACTTGCTCTTTTTGACGGAGACGCAGATACAATGTCCTTTGAGCGCTACATACGTGGATTATCCCGGTTACTCGTTGGAGCACAACTTTCGCTCACGGGCCGGAGTCAGTGTGTACGCGCGGAACGACCTCTGTATTCAGCGTCTCCGTCACCTTGAAGACCCCACTTTTTCTTCCCTATGGGTTTTAGTGGACACAAGAAACGAAAAAATCCTGTATTCCTGTGTCTACCGTTCGCACAGCGGTGACCAGGAGACAACTCGTTTATTTGAGTATCTCAGTGAGGCTGCAGATATGGCTCTGTATTAGTACCCTTCGGCGCAGCTCGTCTTTCTGGGGGACTTTAATGCCTGTCATCAGGACTGGCTGTTCCCGTACCAGAAAACCGACCATGCTGGAAGAGAAGCGCGGAAATTTGCGTTGTCCTTGGACCTCTTTCAGCTGGTGAAGCAAGCGACAAGGGTACCAGATGTGGTAGGCCATACAGCCAATTGCCTGGACCTTCTGCTGACAACTGATCCGGACAGGTATCGTGTAGAAGTCACCTCCCCCTTGGGAACCTCCGATCACTGTCTGGTGAAATCTGTGTTTACATATTCCCCACCAGCTTTCGAACCTCATGGTGTTAGGCGAGTATGGAAATACAAGTCAGCAGATTGGGATGAGATGCGACACTTTTTTGCGTCTTATCCTTGGCGGCAGGTCTGCTTCTCTTCTTCGGATCCGTCGAGTTGCGCGGATGCTATAACCGATGTGGTGCATCAGGCAATGGAGTATTTTATTCCTTTTGCTGACGTACCCATCGGTGGCAAAGCTCGCCCATGGTTTAATGCCGAATGTGGTCATGCTCAAGACCGAAAACATTCGGTATATCTCATTTGGGCTGATGCTCGAACCCGCAAAACTCCGGATGTAAGTTTGAAGAAGAGAGCCTTTAACCAAGCTGCCAAGTCCTACAAAAAGGCATTGCGGAAGGCTCGTCTCGATCAAATCGCTAAGAATGGCGAAAAGCTCTCTGTCAGACCAACTGGCAGTCGAGCTTTCTGGTCTCTTGCGAAAGCGATCGAGTCGAATTTCTGCCAACCCTCACTGCCTGCTCTGCTGCAGCCGGATGGATCCCTGGCCCACACAGCAACAGAGAAAGCAAATGTATTTGCTTCTCTGTTTGCTGATAATTCGCATCTAAACACTGGCAATGCTTCTCCAGCACATCTTCCTCACTGCGGTATTTCGATGCCTGAAATCCGCATCACTAACAAAGAGGTATGGAGAACATTGTGTGGTTTAGATGTGAATAAAGCCAGTGGTCCTGATGGTATACCAGCCATTCTGCTCAAGACATGCGCAGCTGAGTTGTCTCCTGTACTGACACGTCTGTATCGTCTCTCTTTCATGACTGGAATAGTGCCGAAATCCTGGAAGCTTGCTAATGTGCAACCCGTGCCCAAAAAAGGCAGCCGTGCCGACCCTGTCAATTACAGACCGATTTCAATCACCTCCATACTCTGCAAGATTATGGAGCGTGTATTGAACTCGCGCCTACTAGCATACCTAGAAGGTAACGATCTCCTCAGTGACCGACAGTACGGGTTTCGCCGTAATAGGTCTACTGGGGACCTCCTAGAGTATGCTACTCACATTTTAGGCGAGGCCATCGAGAAGAACGGAGAAGCGGTCGCCGTCTCTCTGGACGTCTCGAGGGCATTTGACAGGGTCTGGCATGCGAGTCTTATATGCAAGCTTTCAACGTACGGTATATCTCCTGGTCTGATCGGCTGGGTAACGGACTTTCTGAGCCACAGATCTCTCCGAGTAGTTGTCGACGGGTGTTCCTCGGAACCCTTGACAATAAATGCCGGAGTGCCTCTGGGGTCCGTTCTTTCTGCAACTCTGTTTCTGCTGCACATTAATGATCTGTTGAAGCCCGGTATCTATGGGTATGCAGACGACAGCACAGTTGTAGAAAGATATCTGCCGAGTACTCGGACTAGTCGAGATCAAGTACAGTCTGAAAGAGAAGCCATGGTGCAACGTTTGAATGACAAACTTCAGGCAGTCTCCGCATGGAGCAATGCCAATCTTGTCAAGTTCAACGCCACCAAAACGCAGACGTGTCTATTCACCGCTAAAAGGAGCCCTTTCACCTTGGCTCCTACTTTCCAGAATGTATCCTTGGAATACAGTGACCGGCTTCAGTTGTTAGGCTTAGAGATTTCCTCGAACCTCAACTTTGGTCGGTTCATTGAGTCCAGAGCAAGAGCAGCAGCAGCAAAGCTTGCCGTTCTTGCGAAGGTTCGGCAGTACTTTACACCGGGACAGCTTCTTATTTTATACAAAGCACAGATCCGGTCGTGTGTAGAGTACTGTGGGCACATATTTGCTGGTGCCGCAAAGTCTCATCTTGCGGTTCTGGACTCAATTGAGAGGCGAGCAAAGAGGCTTATAGGCGATCCCGAATTGGTCGAAGCCGACCTCCAAAGCCTTGAACACAGGCGTAAAATTGCTAGCCTCTCAGTATTCTATAGGATACATTTTGGTGAGTGTGCGCAGGAATTACACGAGTTAGTTCCCCCGTCCCCCTTCCATCACCGGACGTCCCGACGCACGGCAGGTATCCATCCTTTTGTTGTGGACATTCCACCTGTCCGAACGAAGCGCTTTGCTTCCTCATTTTTAGTGCGTACAGCGAAGGACTGGAACAATTTGCCTGCGTCGGTATTTCCGGCCAAATATAATGTGGGTGTTTTCAAGAGAAGAGTGAATAGGTTGCTAGGGCAATGCGACTTACCATCTAAGACTACATACCACTTACCATCAGGTGGAATGTAGTCAAGCATTGCCCTAGATCATATAAAAAAAAAAAAAAAAAAAATCACTCTAGGGTGTCTGCTTTTGCCTCCACCTTGATCGTAAGGTTTTTAATTGGAGGTAACAATGTTTTAAAATATTTATAATAAACAAAATATATTGAACTAAATTAATGAACAAGTCTTAAAGGAAATAGAAATATTGTGAAATAAAATAATATTTTTTTTTATGATTTTATGTTAGAATAAGTAATTAATATTTAAAAAGGTTGTCTCTTGTAGAAAAACGTAAAGTTTTCCAAAACATTTATTCGTGGCCAAATTATTAAAATATATAAGCATATGAAAAATTCAGTAGGTACATTCCTTTATATTTGAGACCCCAGCTGTGTTATCTAATAACGTAGTCAAGAAATAGTTTCAATTAAAAATGTACTGTCACGGCTCATTTTCAAGTATATGTATGAAATAGTAAAAGAATGAAATAAAATGTGTAAATCTAAATTGTAAATATTCCTACTTATGATACTCTTCAATGTTTCACTTTACGTTTATTTTTCGTTCTAAAATCACTCGGATAGAGCCTGTAATTAAAATAATGAATACAATTATATTGATTACATTTACATTTTCAAATTAAATGGATTTAACAAAATGACAATGTTTTGACAATCTATTCAATTGCCGAATTTTCTGGTATTAAACAGTTGCAATAGAGTTAAATGCTCAAACACATGAGAGAATATCAAAGCTAGTTTCTCAAGCATCTTGAAATTAGTGTTTGCATAGAACCAGTTCAGTTCGTCGAATATTGATATTTCTGTTAATTACCAAGTTAGCTATACACATGGACTGATTAATTATCGCTATTGGAACTGTATTGATATAACGAAACCTTTTGATAGTGATTACAAAGAGGAGACTGTAATAAATGATAACTATTCATGTTTAGTTTCTATATCAACTATAGTTTCAAATTATAAAATATTAATAAAAAAACTGTAATATTTAACAAAAAATGTAATACAATAAACTACATAATAGTCATGCTCCTTATTTCTAAAACAACGTCTGTAAAATGTCAGATTAATAATTTAATAAGAAATATTAACGTAATTTATTAACTAAAGTTTGATACAATTATGATCCTGTTATAAATATACTGATCATGTAAGTGTACATAATATTACTGTAGCTTGTAATGGCAGGAAAAGAAATGTGCAAAAAAGCAGATATATCCACACTTCCTACGTAAGAGAAAGAGAGGCCCTGGACTTTCAACTGTCAACTTTTCTTTCTAACTCTCATCCTGGTCTAAGTATGGCTATAATTTATCATTCTTTCTGACTATTCTTTACCATGTCATACAGCATCTGCACGGTTGGTTTCCTGAACAAAACATAAAATTTGATTGTATATCCGGATTTTAAAGGCAATTATATAATTTGTAAAATTGGATTTTACTAAGCTAAATTTAAACAGAGCCACTAGAATTTTTTTTTTAGTTATTGCGTACGTTAAAATATATATTATAGTATTACAAAAGTAGTTATTAATGATTAATGTTTATTTTCTTCTATTTGACATCAAACATGACTCAATATAGATGGAACTATTAATTGACAAATGATTTTAACTTGCCATGTTTGTTTTGTATATGTTATGTGTTTGTTTTGTATGTTATGAATTCTGAACTTAGCTTGTGAATTTAATGTGTGTTATCTCAAAGTTTGTTTCGAATATATTATTTTCATAGGTTTAATTATGTGTGAATATCCAATTATTAATTTCATTGATTGTTGTTTTAAACGAATGAAACTTGATAAGTTATATTTTAATGTAAAATTATTATATATAATTTATTGCTGGTTGTGTATATCAATTTTAAAGGTGAATTAACTGCACTATTTATTTTTAAATATAAAATTTTTTGAAATTATTTTTATACCTTTCAAATATATAATTTTTATAATAATTTTAATATATTATTTTTATACCTTTTGCTCCTTTTCTTTCACTTTTTTTTCTTTTAAAGTAATAGCAGCTGGCAACCCGACAGGAAGTATGTTAAGTATTTTGAGTATTTATCTTACCCCAAACATAATTGTTTTTCAACTTTCCTTTCAGAATCATAAGGTTGGTGGATGAATTATTAGCCGAGAAAATAAAAAAGTATGTTGTAAGGAAATTATAAAATTATGTTTATTTGTATAAAAATTTTGTAAATTGTGTTATATATATTTTTTTGTAACCTATTTATCAGTATTAATATTAAATATAAAAATATAATTACGGAAAACATATTAAATTATGTATTTTTAACTAGTAACTTATGATATATATTTTTTTTGCAACATCATACTTTTTACTTTAATGATATAATCTCTGAAACGTCATGTCATCAAACAAATATCCAGAGGTAAGTTAAACGATTACTCTACAATTTCAGAATCTTATAAATAACAAAAAGGTGAAGTAAATGTACTTTCATTTGTTTTATAAAAGAAAAGGTCTAGATTAGGCTGTGAAGAGTGATCTATTACATCCAATATACGAAGAAGGGCCAAATATACATTTCATTTTAGAATTGTAAACAAAAAAGACTAAAATTAATTTATTTACCAGTTATTTTTAGAAAAATAATGGATTCCACCACTTTTAGCGCTATATCATTTAACAATACATTAGTTTACGCCTGTTGTATAATTTGGTTTAGAAAGTTGAAGAAGTTTTGTCTCTTTATTTTTAACTAAAAAAAATAGGTTAACAGGTTATTAAAACAAACCAATGCATAATTTGAGAGAGAGTCTTGTTCCCATTGCTATACCAATGAAAAAAAAATGTCATGGGCAAACATTGATAGTACACATTGATAGTACATATCGATAGTACATATTTATAGTACACATTGATAGTACACATCGATAGTACATATTGTTAGTACATATCGATAGTATGTATCAATAGAATATATCGATAGTATATATTTATATTTATATTTATATTTATATTTATATTTATATTTATATTTATATTTATATTTATATTTATATTCATATTCATATTCATATTCATATTCATATTCATATTCATATTTATATTTATATTTATATTTATATTTATATTTATATTCATATTCATATTCATATTCATATTCATATTCATATTCATATTCATATTCATATTCATATTCATATTCATATTCATATTCATATTCATATTCATATTCATATTCATATTCATATTCATATTCATATTCATATTCATATTCATATTCATATTCATATTCATATTCATATTCATATTCATATTCATATTCATATTCATATTCATATTCATATTCATATTCATATTCATATTCATATTCATATTCATATTCATATTCATATTCATATTCATATTCATATTCATATTCATATTCATATTCATATTCATATTCATATTCATATTCATATTCATATTCATATTCATATTCATATTCATATTCATATTCATATTCATATTCATATTCATATTCATATTCATATTCATATTCATATTCATATTCATATTCATATTCATATTCATATTCATATTCATATTCATATTCATATTCATATTCATATTCATATTCATATTCATATTCATATTCATATTCATATTCATATTCATATTCATATTCATATTCATATTCATATTCATATTCATATTCATATTCATATTCATATTCATATTCATATTCATATTCATATTCATATTCATATTCATATTCATATTCATATTCATATTCATATTCATATTCATATTCATATTCATATTCATATTCATATTCATATTCATATTCATATTCATATTCATATTCATATTCATATTCATATTCATATTCATATTCATATTCATATTCATATTCATATTCATATTCATATTCATATTCATATTCATATTCATATTCATATTCATATTCATATTCATATTCATATTCATATTCATATTCATATTCATATTCATATTCATATTCATATTCATATTCATATTCATATTCATATTCATATTCATATTCATATTCATATTCATATTCATATTCATATTCATATTCATATTCATATTCATATTCATATTCATATTCATATTCATATTCATATTCATATTCATATTCATATTCATATTCATATTCATATTCATATTCATATTCATATTCATATTCATATTCATATTCATATTCATATTCATATTCATATTCATATTCATATTCATATTCATATTCATATTCATATTCATATTCATATTCATATTCATATTGATATTCATATTCATATTGATATTGATATTCATATTCATATTGATATTCATATTGATATTGATATTGATATTCATATTCATATTCATATTGATATTGATATTCATATTCATATTCATATTCATATTGATATTCATATTCATATTCATATTCATATTCATATTGATATTGATATTCATATTCATATTCATATTGATATTGATATTCATATTCATATTCATATTCATATTGATATTCATATTCATATTCATATTCATATTCATATTCATATTCATATTCATATTCATATTCATATTCATATTCATATTCATATTCATATTCATATTCATATTCATATTCATATTCATATTCATATTCATATTCATATTCATATTCATATTCATATTCATATTCATATTCATATTCATATTCATATTCATATTCATATTCATATTCATATTCATATTCATATTCATATTCATATTCATATTCATATTCATATTCATATTCATATTCATATTCATATTCATATTATATTTATATTTATATTTATATTTATATTTATATTTATATTTATATTTATATTTATATTTATATTTATATTTATATTTATATTTATATTTATATTTATATTTATATTTATATTTATATTTATATTTATATTTATATTTATATTTATATTTATATTTATATTTATATTTATATTTATATTTATATTTATATTTATATTTATATTTATATTTATATTTATATTTATATTTATATTTATATTTATATTTATATTTATATTTATATTTATATTTATATTTATATTTATATTTATATTTATATTTATATTTATATTTATATTTATATTTATATTTATATTTATATTTATATTTATATTTATATTTATATTTATATTTATATTTATATTTATATTTATATTTATATTTATATTTATATTTATATTTATATTTATATTTATATTTATATTTATATTTATATTTATATTTATATTTATATTTATATTTATATTTATATTTATATTTATATTTATATTTATATTTATATTTATATTTATATTTATATTTATATTTATATTTATATTTATATTTATATTTATATTTATATTTATATTTATATTTATATTTATATTTATATTTATATTTATATTTATATTTATATTTATATTTATATTTATATTTATATTTATATTTATATTTATATTTATATTTATATTTATATTTATATTTATATTTATATTTATATTTATATTTATATTTATATTTATATTTATATTTATATTTATATTTATATTTATATTTATATTTATATTTATATTTATATTTATATTTATATTTATATTTATATTTATATTTATATTTATATTTATATTTATATTTATATTTATATTTATATTTATATTTATATTTATATTTATATTTATATTTATATTTATATTTATATTTATATTTATATTTATATTTATATTTATATTTATATTTATATTTATATTTATATTTATATTTATATTTATATTTATATTTATATTTATATTTATATTTATATTTATATTTATATTTATATTTATATTTATATTTATATTTATATTTATATTTATATTTATATTTATATTTATATTTATATTTATATTTATATTTATATTTATATTTATATTTATATTTATATTTATATTTATATTTATATTTATATTTATATTTATATTTATATTTATATTTATATTTATATTTATATTTATATTTATATTTATATTTATATTTATATTTATATTTATATTTATATTTATATTTATATTTATATTTATATTTATATTTATATTTATATTTATATTTATATTTATATTTATATTTATATTTATATTTATATTTATATTTATATTTATATTTATATTTATATTTATATTTATATTTATATTTATATTTATATTTATATTTATATTTATATTTATATTTATATTTATATTTATATTTATATTTATATTTATATTTATATTTATATTTATATTTATATTTATATTTATATTTATATTTATATTTATATTTATATTTATATTTATATTTATATTTATATTTATATTTATATTTATATTTATATTTATATTTATATTTATATTTATATTTATATTTATATTTATATTTATATTTATATTTATATTTATATTTATATTTATATTTATATTTATATTTATATTTATATTTATATTTATATTTATATTTATATTTATATTTATATTTATATTTATATTTATATTTATATTTATATTTATATTTATATTTATATTTATATTTATATTTATATTTATATTTATATTTATATTTATATTTATATTTATATTTATATTTATATTTATATTTATATTTATATTTATATTTATATTTATATTTATATTTATATTTATATTTATATTTATATTTATATTTATATTTATATTTATATTTATATTTATATTTATATTTATATTTATATTTATATTTATATTTATATTTATATTTATATTTATATTTATATTTATATTTATATTTATATTTATATTTATATTTATATTTATATTTATATTTATATTTATATTTATATTTATATTTATATTTATATTTATATTTATATTTATATTTATATTTATATTTATATTTATATTTATATTTATATTTATATTTATATTTATATTTATATTTATATTTATATTTATATTTATATTTATATTTATATTTATATTTATATTTATATTTATATTTATATTTATATTTATATTTATATTTATATTTATATTTATATTTATATTTATATTTATATTTATATTTATATTTATATTTATATTTATATTTATATTTATATTTATATTTATATTTATATTTATATTTATATTTATATTTATATTTATATTTATATTTATATTTATATTTATATTTATATTTATATTTATATTTATATTTATATTTATATTTATATTTATATTTATATTTATATTTATATTTATATTTATATTTATATTTATATTTATATTTATATTTATATTTATATTTATATTTATATTTATATTTATATTTATATTTATATTTATATTTATATTTATATTTATATTTATATTTATATTTATATTTATATTTATATTTATATTTATATTTATATTTATATTTATATTTATATTTATATTTATATTTATATTTATATTTATATTTATATTTATATTTATATTTATATTTATATTTATATTTATATTTATATTTATATTTATATTTATATTTATATTTATATTTATATTTATATTTATATTTATATTTATATTTATATTTATATTTATATTTATATTTATATTTATATTTATATTTATATTTATATTTATATTTATATTTATATTTATATTTATATTTATATTTATATTTATATTTATATTTATATTTATATTTATATTTATATTTATATTTATATTTATATTTATATTTATATTTATATTTATATTTATATTTATATTTATATTTATATTTATATTTATATTTATATTTATATTTATATTTATATTTATATTTATATTTATATTTATATTTATATTTATATTTATATTTATATTTATATTTATATTTATATTTATATTTATATTTATATTTATATTTATATTTATATTTATATTTATATTTATATTTATATTTATATTTATATTTATATTTATATTTATATTTATATTTATATTTATATTTATATTTATATTTATATTTATATTTATATTTATATTTATATTTATATTTATATTTATATTTATATTTATATTTATATTTATATTTATATTTATATTTATATTTATATTTATATTTATATTTATATTTATATTTATATTTATATTTATATTTATATTTATATTTATATTTATATTTATATTTATATTTATATTTATATTTATATTTATATTTATATTTATATTTATATTTATATTTATATTTATATTTATATTTATATTTATATTTATATTTATATTTATATTTATATTTATATTTATATTTATATTTATATTTATATTTATATTTATATTTATATTTATATTTATATTTATATTTATATTTATATTTATATTTATATTTATATTTATATTTATATTTATATTTATATTTATATTTATATTTATATTTATATTTATATTTATATTTATATTTATATTTATATTTATATTTATATTTATATTTATATTTATATTTATATTTATATTTATATTTATATTTATATTTATATTTATATTTATATTTATATTTATATTTATATTTATATTTATATTTATATTTATATTTATATTTATATTTATATTTATATTTATATTTATATTTATATTTATATTTATATTTATATTTATATTTATATTTATATTTATATTTATATTTATATTTATATTTATATTTATATTTATATTTATATTTATATTTATATTTATATTTATATTTATATTTATATTTATATTTATATTTATATTTATATTTATATTTATATTTATATTTATATTTATATTTATATTTATATTTATATTTATATTTATATTTATATTTATATTTATATTTATATTTATATTTATATTTATATTTATATTTATATTTATATTTATATTTATATTTATATTTATATTTATATTTATATTTATATTTATATTTATATTTATATTTATATTTATATTTATATTTATATTTATATTTATATTTATATTTATATTTATATTTATATTTATATTTATATTTATATTTATATTTATATTTATATTTATATTTATATTTATATTTATATTTATATTTATATTTATATTTATATTTATATTTATATTTATATTTATATTTATATTTATATTTATATTTATATTTATATTTATATTTATATTTATATTTATATTTATATTTATATTTATATTTATATTTATATTTATATTTATATTTATATTTATATTTATATTTATATTTATATTTATATTTATATTTATATTTATATTTATATTTATATTTATATTTATATTTATATTTATATTTATATTTATATTTATATTTATATTTATATTTATATTTATATTTATATTTATATTTATATTTATATTTATATTTATATTTATATTTATATTTATATTTATATTTATATTTATATTTATATTTATATTTATATTTATATTTATATTTATATTTATATTTATATTTATATTTATATTTATATTTATATTTATATTTATATTTATATTTATATTTATATTTATATTTATATTTATATTTATATTTATATTTATATTTATATTTATATTTATATTTATATTTATATTTATATTTATATTTATATTTATATTTATATTTATATTTATATTTATATTTATATTTATATTTATATTTATATTTATATTTATATTTATATTTATATTTATATTTATATTTATATTTATATTTATATTTATATTTATATTTATATTTATATTTATATTTATATTTATATTTATATTTATATTTATATTTATATTTATATTTATATTTATATTTATATTTATATTTATATTTATATTTATATTTATATTTATATTTATATTTATATTTATATTTATATTTATATTTATATTTATATTTATATTTATATTTATATTTATATTTATATTTATATTTATATTTATATTTATATTTATATTTATATTTATATTTATATTTATATTTATATTTATATTTATATTTATATTTATATTTATATTTATATTTATATTTATATTTATATTTATATTTATATTTATATTTATATTTATATTTATATTTATATTTATATTTATATTTATATTTATATTTATATTTATATTTATATTTATATTTATATTTATATTTATATTTATATTTATATTTATATTTATATTTATATTTATATTTATATTTATATTTATATTTATATTTATATTTATATTTATATTTATATTTATATTTATATTTATATTTATATTTATATTTATATTTATATTTATATTTATATTTATATTTATATTTATATTTATATTTATATTTATATTTATATTTATATTTATATTTATATTTATATTTATATTTATATTTATATTTATATTTATATTTATATTTATATTTATATTTATATTTATATTTATATTTATATTTATATTTATATTTATATTTATATTTATATTTATATTTATATTTATATTTATATTTATATTTATATTTATATTTATATTTATATTTATATTTATATTTATATTTATATTTATATTTATATTTATATTTATATTTATATTTATATTTATATTTATATTTATATTTATATTTATATTTATATTTATATTTATATTTATATTTATATTTATATTTATATTTATATTTATATTTATATTTATATTTATATTTATATTTATATTTATATTTATATTTATATTTATATTTATATTTATATTTATATTTATATTTATATTTATATTTATATTTATATTTATATTTATATTTATATTTATATTTATATTTATATTTATATTTATATTTATATTTATATTTATATTTATATTTATATTTATATTTATATTTATATTTATATTTATATTTATATTTATATTTATATTTATATTTATATTTATATTTATATTTATATTTATATTTATATTTATATTTATATTTATATTTATATTTATATTTATATTTATATTTATATTTATATTTATATTTATATTTATATTTATATTTATATTTATATTTATATTTATATTTATATTTATATTTATATTTATATTTATATTTATATTTATATTTATATTTATATTTATATTTATATTTATATTTATATTTATATTTATATTTATATTTATATTTATATTTATATTTATATTTATATTTATATTTATATTTATATTTATATTTATATATTTATAGTACTTCATATTCAAAACTTCATCTAAACCGGTTAGTCCGTTTCTGAGATTTGCGAGCACGAACATACAGAAATACAAACATACAGACGAACAAACGATACGATATAACAATTTTTTGAAAATATTTTCCATGTACAGACAACTACCAGTTAAGTTTATTGATTTGTATAAAGATTCATCTTTTATTAGAGTGTCCCATAAAAATTAAAAACTAAATGTTCCTCAGAGTGACGTTCATTTTCTATGTATAAAAGTTATTTATATTGGCCATATATTTCTTTTGTGTTGCGAGCACAATTAAGAGATTAATTGAGAGAAATAGATAATATTAACAGCCAAAAATATCAAAAATGTTAGAAATTGATTCTGTTAGTTATCCCTTTACATACTGGCTATATAGTAGGGGTTAACTAAATAATATATATTTTTTTATTACTTTTAATGTACTTACATTAAAAGTAATAAAAAATATACAGATATAATACAGATTCATTACATGAATATAAAAAGATTTGTATCGTATTTATTACATTGTTGACTTAAATTGACATAACTTTTTTATTTCTTTAATCGGTTCAAATAAAATAAACACTAAGTTTTAAGGGAAGACTGTTACAATATATTCCTGAAAACCACATTCAAATAGGTTAAGCCGTTTCTGACATTAACGTGCACAAACATACAGACATACAGATAAAAAGACATACAGATATACAGATATACAGACGTACAGATATACAGATATATAGACAAACAGACAAAATTAAAAACCATTGTTTGGGTTCTCTTGCTCTAATAAAAGCCCGCCATTATGTTTTTTTCAATTATTTTCCATGTACAGAAATCGATTAGTGACAATTTTATTATATGTATAGAAGAAGAAGATACCACAACTATATGTGAAGCTAATAATACTTATAATATCTTATACCAGCAAAAGTCCATTAAAGAACTTGTATACAACGTCAAATGTAAACACAACGTATTCAATTGAGAGTTACTATATTTTTATGTGACAAAAATATAGCAACTCTAGTCCAACACTATCAACCGGCTTTCCAGTAAATTAATTTTGTAATTTTATGCGTGTTGCGGTTACTATTTGTTTTGTAAACTAAATGTAAATTAATGTACATATTTTAATTATTTTGTAGGCAGTAAATAAAGAATAAATAATGAGAAATGTCCAGTTTCATTAAAATATTTTAATTACCTTCATGCAGCAACAATTTAAATATATTTCAAATGTGGTTCATCAAATGTATTTGTATATATATATATATATTATTGTATATAAATTGTACAAATATACATTATACGTTTATTGATTTGTTGGAATCACTGTTAAACAACTCAAAAATTACATCTTATACAAATACAATCAATTAACCTTACAATAAGTCTCAACATTAAAGAAGTCAAAGTAAATCCTTATAATTGAGTAAAAGAACTTTTTCCAGAAATTCCATGTAAGAATGATTCCAAGTATAACTTTAAAGGTTCAGAATTCTAGTTTTAATAAAAATAGTATTCCTTATTTTCAAGCTGTAGTCTATTTACTATTGTTTTATATACAATCAGGTCCATGTCTATATATTGATTTATCTTCTCTGTATCTGTTAGATATTGATCCATTTTTAAGATTAAGATTTTCTTTTGTTTAGTTGTTGAAAGTTAAGGAAGAAAAATAGTAATAACTTAAATGAATTCGCGCAGAACGAAACTAATTCTGACTGTCAAAACTGTTACCTAAAACGGACTCTATTATAATACATTGGGGAACTAATTCCAGTTGGCAGATAATTTGATAATTTACAACTTATCCTAATTTGCCATCTTTTGTTTATTGTTTTATTACACAATACTAAAACTTAACATAATACAGTTTTTTAGACATAAATATTGTAAAGGATTCTGAAGAAAAATTTAAAATTCAATTTATCACTATTTAATTTTCTCAAACGGTTTTATTCATCCCATAATAATATTACAAATTATATTTAAATGACTTGTCAGTTTTGTGATAAAGCACGTTACCTTTTTATAATCTTTATTATAGAAGGTATCCTCACTCCCTTTTATGTTAGAAATATATAATAAACTGATCCCGATTTCTTAGCTTATTATACATAAACTTGAAGATAGTAATAGGCCTAATATAATTTATGGCTTTTATTTCTTATTAGAGTTTGAGAACTGACTTTTAAATATTATATTATATCGAATATATCGAATACTGGTATTGTCTTTATATTAAGACATTATACACGATACAGTCAGTGTATACAGACTGTTTGTGATTGACACAATAATTAGTGTCACAACAGCAGCAGCATATATGTTTTACCAAGTAGTATGTATTTAAACAGTTTTCATATTTTCAATACACTGCGACACACAAAAGAGTATTGACAAAAACACAGTTAATGATAACAGTATCCTAAAAAAAATACAATAAACTGAAATAATAAACATTATCACATTGTGATCCAAAAATATCTGAAAAAATATTTTTTTCTTTGCGATAATTGGTTATTATTTATGTGTATAATTAATTCTCTATTATGTATAAGCACAGTTTAAATTTTAATTTGTATTGTTTAGTTTATTAATTAATATGTATTGTATATAATTATATATGTATTACGTTTATGTATTAATGTATTTTTATTTTTATGTATGTTTACAATGTTTAAAACTTTTAGCAACCTATATATGTGCACTAATATTAAACTCCTATCAATATGGTTGTCTGGAAGAAATCGCCTTTAGTCGATAAGACCGCCTTTTGTATTTACCCTGTATTTATTTGTAATTGTTTAAATGTATTTTTTATGTGGTATACAATAAAGAGTATAAATTAATAAATAAATAAAATATGAAAATCTTTCTCATTTCATTCGATTGAAGATTTGATACAGCTTTATGACCGTTTGTGCAATAACTTAATAAACAATAATATAATAAATAAACAAAAGCAATCTTTTTAAGATCTATAATCTGGGTTTATTTGAATCTTGAAAAAATTATCCAAAACAGTACTTTTTCTTAATAGTCGATTTTTTGTGAAAAAACTAGCTTTAGCTATTTATACAAATAATGAAAAGAAGGTAAACATCTATATAGATTTATATATTTTTATAGATGTATATACTATAGTACCACTTGATATTAACATTAGTAACTTTTATTATCTTCCTTTATCTCTCTTAATACGTTTTTATATATTTTTTGTTTATCTATAGGGTAAATTTTAATAAGGTAACTTTAGTTAATATTTTAGATAAAAGTTATCTTGAAATTATATATAGATGTTATTTATTTAACAGAAAACATATCAATTATTTTTTTTTAGAAAATAAGAACTATTTGTCCTTAATCTACATTAAAGTTCAGTTCAAGCAATCTTCCACAGAACCTAACAATGTTGATGTTACTTTTTAATCAAACCAATTTCCTCATCTTCACAAATGTTAAAGTTAGATTGCACTTCCTTCTGTACTGGACATGAATAAAGTACAAGACCAAGAAGTTAATATTAGTAATTTAACACTGGAACAGAGGCTGTCGCCGTCTAACTAAGAAGTGGTAGTATTTAAGAGATTAGTTCTGTGCAAGAACTTGTAAGAATGTTATTTAAATAAAGTATTAATCTGAATTAACGATAGTTTTAATTTATCTTTGTGTTTAATCTATATATATAAAGCAGGATGTTTGTATATATGAAATCGATGAACTCAGAAACTATTAGACCGATGATTATGAAAATTGGTAAGTATATGTATTTTTCCACGGAGAAGGTTTATATGGTATGCCCATTGATGTAACTCGCCACCAGGCGGCGCTGTCAAATAGAGACTTTCGCCCCGTTCAACCGATTGTCATAAAAGTTGGTATGACCATGTATGTTTCCTCGAAGAAAACGAATATGCTATGTCCATTGATGTAACTCGCCACCAGGCGGCGCTGTCAAATAGAGACTTTCGCCCCGTTCAACCGATTGTCATAAAAGTTGGTATGACCATGTATGTTTCTTCGAAGAAAACGAATATGCTATGTCTATTGATGTAACTCGCCACCAGGCGGCGCTGTCAAATATCGACTTTCGCCCCGTTCAACCGATTGTCATAAAAGTTGGAATGACCATGTATGTTTCCTCGAAGAAAACGAATATGCTATGTCCATTGATGTAACTCACCACCAGGCGGCGCTGTCAAATATCGACTTTCGCCCCGTTCAACCGATTGTCATAAAAGTTGGTATGACCATGTATGTTTCCTCGAAGAAAACGAATATGCTATGTCCATTGATGTAACTTGCCACCAGGCGGCGCTGTCAAATATAGACTTTCGCCCCGTTCAACCGATTGTCATAAAAGTTGGTATGACCATGTATGTTTCCTCGAAGAAAACGAATATGCTATGTCCATTGATGTAACTTGCCACCAGGCGGCGCTGTCAAATATAGACTTTCGCCCCGTTCAACCGATTGTCATAAAAGTTGGTATGACCATGTATGTTTCCTCGAAGAAAACGAATATGCTATGTCCATTGATGTAACTTGCCACCAGGCGGCGCTGTCAAATATAGACTTTCGCCCCGTTCAACCGATTGTCATAAAAATTGGTATGACCATGTATTTTTCCTCAAAGAAAACGAATATGCTATGCCCATTGATGTAACTCGCCACCAGGTAGCGCAGCTATGTATCGACTAATAAATAAACATTATCCAAAATTAAAAACACATAACTTCACATCTGTCATCTGTCAATAAGCATAACATAATAACACAAATCAATAATATAAATAACTAATAGAAATTATTTAAGATAAGGTGATTATATACAGAAAAAAGTGATTAGTTAATTTGATTATATGAAAGTGGTCAATAATATAATCTATACTAATATTATAAAGCTGAAGAGTTTGTTTGTTTGAACGCAATAATCTCTGGAACTACTGGCCCGAATTGAAAAATTCTTTTTGTGTTGAATAGTCCGTTTATTGAAGAAGGGTATATGTCATCTCGCTGTGACTTATAGAAGTCAAACAGCAATGAAAAATGCTGCAAAAACGGGAAAAGATTTCTTTTTTGAGAGCTTTCCTCGCGTGTGCTGAGGAAATACTAAAAACCGCGCGGACGGAGTCGCGGGCGAACCCTAGTAGTATTTATTTATTAAACACAAATATAAAAGAAAATGTTAGTTAGTTGCGTCAGAAACTTACTTAAGTGAAAGATTTAACAAATTCTTTTACTAGTTCCTTATTTATTTTTACAAAATTGTCATCTACAAATGCGGAAATTTATGTTACCTTTATTCGATTTATATAAAAAACAACAAGGTTAAGACAAGATTCCTAATTAATACTCTCATTGATGCCACTACAAGTTGGTTTAAAAAAACTATCAGCGAATTCGCATGGCTTTTCTGTATACAATGAGAAACGTTGAAACAAAGCCGTATAAGTGTATAAAAAGGAATACATACTAACAAGAGAAACGTGATACTTTTTATTTTAACTCTTTCGCCAGCTTAAAACTTTACATAGCATATTTGTGTAAATTTTTGCTTTCTGGGTCTTCTATTTTTGTTACACACAGCAGTGTATTACACTGTCTGAATATTTGTTTAAAACTAGGAAACCTTTCGGGATGGAAAGCAATATTATACGTATTATTATTACTAAAACATTTTTTTTATAATTTTTGTTATTAAAAAAGTGAAAAGGTTTATCATATTGTTGCCAAATTTATGTGTTCAGGAAAATAAACATTACTATCTTAAAAATAAGCAAATAATATATTTTGAATGGGTAGTTTCTATACTGAATAAATCAATCGATAATCGATAAGTGTATAACGAACATCTCATATTTAAAACGTATCACTTATAAATTAATTGCATTAAAACCATGACGTTCCAATATCTCCGGAAGTAAATTCAATTCCTATTAGATGGCAGTGACATAGTCGTAGAGCTACGAGTAGGTATAGCTTGATTTGTGATATAATTGTAAACCCATGTGCAAAATTAGGACAACAATTGAATTAGAAACCAAAAACTATTTAAAATCTATTCATTTATTTTATTGAAGTCAATTTTCAATTTTTTTTTTTCACAAATGTTTTGTTTAACATAAATTTTGCGAACATAGTATTTTTAGCTGCCGTCATATAATGTCTTGAACTTTGATTTGCTTTCATTTTATTCATTTTAAATACATTTGCACTAACACTTTTTTAAATTACATTTTTAAAATTATAGTATCTTATATTTTTGTTATGTAGAAAGAAGTATATTTGCGACTGATATACACTATAAAAAGTTACAAATTATTTAAATAACTGGAATAAAATAATGGGTTTGTATCGCGTATTTATTTTTCCATTTACTTTTAAAATAGTACACACATTAATGGCGTTTCGAGACTTTATAAATCCTTGACTCGAGCTAGACAAACAACTATAGGTTCTCGCAAACTATATAATGTTAAGGAAGATAAAGTATTACTATTTTGTAGAGTCAAGTACAAGTACCATATTTATAACTTTGTTTCTATCAGTTATTGTGCGCAAATGAAATATCATCTCTATAATATAACCCATTAATGAAAGGTCTGGCTTATAGCTGAAATTCTGATACTGCGGATATTTAGGGTTTAATATTGGAATTATAATAAGAGAAAAAGTAACATATTTTTACTTTATTTTTAAGTTGTAATAATTTAAAAATAATTTAATGGTGTATGAATTAATTCTATACTCCATTAAATTAAAATTAAATTAAATTAAATTAAATTAAATTATATATATATATATTGTTGTCTATATATTACACAAAATAATATGACCTACATTACATTTTATTACATGTTTCGTTATCATCATTATATTATTGGTAGCGACAAAAAGCATACGGCAACAAAGCATTGTCTTCTCATATATATATTTTCAAATATAAATATGGGAAAGATTTCTATTGAATCATGATATTGATATTTCAACAAAATAGGGAGATGGAAATGGCACAAATGATCATTCAGCGAAAACAAAACATATGTAACTCTCATTTTGCTCTTGGTTATTTCAGCGGAATAAACAGTTCCAATTTGTAATAAAGACTAGGTACTTCTATTTATTAATTTTCTGGTATTATTTTGATGACTACAAAATATAGAACTAACTTTGAAGGTTTTTTAAGAATCTTTAGAATAACGTTCTTGCTTGTATTTTTAAGACAAGTTAGTCGTTTATGTCCTGTAAAATATAAAATATGTACATAATATGTGTTATAACAGAAATTTCTTATAAAAGCTTTGCTCCATACTCATTGCATTTTCAAAACCCTAAATATATTAAGCGAAAACTACAAACGAGTAGTAATAACTGTAACATTTGAGCTCGAGTATTTATCATCCTCAGAGACTCGTTTCATTTGTTATACTTTGCTGAAAATTTACAGCACATGATAAATTCAATAGTACTTACTTTGTTGCTTATTAAATATCAATGTGTTTTTTTAATTGAATATTTGTTACTACTTATACTTGTTGATGTACTTGCTATTTAAAATAAACGAAACAAAGTTTATGATATATATTTTTTTAAATAATGAGTATAGACGTATAAATTTAAAATAAGCTTTAATAACTACAACACTAACATTCTTACTAACATCATATGTGTTTGAAAATTAATTATAAAACTACTATATAACTTTTCTATTCTCAATTTATTTTGACAACCTTGGTATCAATTTTCTTAAATTACAACTTTCTGAGGCTCTAATCTGTCCTTCTGTACTTGAAAAAATATCGTCGGACGCGAGAGGAACTGTTGACAAATGCTAGTATAATTATGATTATCTGACACTGATGTTCACAAACTTTTGAATACATATCCAATGTTATCTTATTATTTTTACCCGCCATTTTTATAACCGCAGCAAGCGATTTTCAATTATAAGAATAAGTAATATTTAAAAAAAATAACAAAAAATATATAAACGGAATAAATAAAAAAAACACTATATAGATTAGTAACCACTATATATAGTTTTTTCTTAATACATAATTTTTATGAATAAACTTTTATGATGAGACGCCAGTTATTTTATAAGTAGGTAATATAATCATTGTTATAGAATATGAAATGATAAATAAAGTATTACGGGTGGAACCGTGACCTTTGGGAAACTGTCCTATTGCTCTACCAATGGAGCTACCGTAACGCTACCCGCTGCCGCCGGGCCGGTCTTATAGTCCTTTTTATCAGGGTACAATTTGTAAAAACCTTACCTTTCGGGACAATTTATACCATCAGGTGTGTGTATATTTTTTTATAAATATTGATGGTATGCTATATAAATATAAAATGTATGCTGTAAATACTAATAATAACCCTACCTTCTGAGACAATAAGTAATTATTTGGGTTATAACATCTTTTAACTTTATTCAATAACCACGCTAATTAGCTATTACCGCTGAGTTTGAAGTTTTTCGTCAAAAATATTAAAGAACTTTATTTACCAGCGAAAATCAGAGCGAAAATCAAACTATGTATTACTGTAATATTTCACAAAGCACTTTCTGTCGTAACGTTATCTTGTCCCTAAAGGTGTATGAAATCTTAGTAAACCCTTGAAATGTAATAAATCTTCGGAATGGTCCTTTTTATTACATGAATACTAGAAGAAAATATGTATTGTATTATATTACAAAGTAGTTTATTTACTAATGTCTTAAGATCTTCAGTTTATGAAGTTTGAACAAGTCCCATTAAAATCGGGAGCACCTGAAGCAAAAGTTTTGTGCGCTAATAGAGCAAAATTCTTTTTCTAGAATATAAGTTTGGAGTTCGTAAATTCGCTCAATTAGGTAAGAGATTTGTAGATATTTATAGAAAATTATGAGTTTTTTAACTCATTGCTGTTTAATGAAACCAAACCTGATGAACTTACAGTCCACGACTTTATATAGTATAAATGTAATGACATCTAAAATATATCAGAGACTAACATATTCATGACATTATAAGAAATTTCTTAAAAAATATGCTTCTTATGGAGAATCATAAGAAAAAAAATTACGTAAATATAAATTACAACATTTTAACTATGTGATCAAAAATTACCAAAAATAATAAGATAAATGGAAAAGTAACGGTCCCATGTCTAAACTGCTGACAAATTATAATGACATGTGAATGAGGACTAAAAATAACGTTAGGAAGATTAATGGACCTATAACTACTTGTTTCACTATTCAATATATTAATACATAAAAAAAGTTTTACATGCTTTGTGTATATGGTACGTCCGTAAAATATAAGATTGAGCATAGTTAAAGTTAATATAGATAAGGTCAAAAAAGTGACATAACAATAAATAACTGTTTACGTTTATACCTTGTTATTGTCAAATGTTATTGTGATCACTTCATATAAAGTAATAAAATAATTTCTAAAATATGCCATGCAAATTTTTTAAATTATTTTTTTGCTTTTTGACCAAACCGTCATAAACATTTAGAAATTTATACACGTGGAATCCATATTAATTAAAAGTAATATATATATATACGCAATAAAATTATGTCTGTTACCGATTTCAAATCACATAAGAACACTAGGTTCAAAGTAACAAATTTAGTACAAGTGGCTTTATAGCATCCCCAAGGCTCCCAAAAGCCATAAGTTAAACTGCAAGTTATGGCAAAGTTATTTATTTTCTGGCTTTCTAATCTTAGTAATTTTCTAATATCACCTTTATTTGGAAGTTTCTCTCTAAATATGTTAATAGAATAATACTTTGCGTAAGAGAGTTTTGTAGTTGATTACTATTGACTTTTATATTCTTAAGTTATCATTAATAAATAGTGAAGTATTAGGTAACTTTTGGTACCATGGCTCAGATATGTCGAACTTGATTGAACTGTCAAGCACACGAACTATTTAGCGTGATTAATTCTTTAGATTAATGTGTGGCGTTGGGAGAACGAAATGGTTATGGAAGCGGTAGTTTTAGATTGCAAATAAAACACAAGATAAGTAATTATTTATTGTGGTATGGTAGGTAACGTAATAATGAGAGATGAAAATCGTTTAATGAGGAGATTGAATGGAGATGAGGATAGAATTCATGACACATGGCAAAATAGAAAGTCTTAGACGACGTATGATGGAAAAGCGTTGAAGAAATCTACTAATTGGAAATGGACTATTTTATAAATTATAATGGAATATATTTATACTGTATTTTATTAAATTCAATTCTATAAATCAAATTGGAACTAGATACCTAAATGCTATAATAAGTCAATACAATGGTCTCACATTCACAAAAATATAATGGATTCTAAATTTAAATCATTCAAAATAATAAAAATTATAAAATGTCTCATTAATAAGAAACTAAATAAGTCATTATTAAAAAATAGGGGTTTTGGTCTATTAAGAAATCAAAAAATAGCAACTGATGTTAGGAAGATCTATTTAATATATTATATAACTATAATAGGTAATTTATGTCATATACAATAAAGTATATAAATAAATAAATATATTTTGTTAAGCCGACACTTGATTATATTGAATACATTAGATTCCACGAATACAACAAAAAACATAATCTTAAGTAATAATATAGCTATTAATAGTGCTGTAAATATTTAAAACATAATGTTATCAACGAACAATGGCACTAATAACTCTAATGACTTCAAATGATGTCCCAACACAATACATTCCTGAATCACGCTATCGAAGTTTTTCATACTTCTAAACCTATATACTTTGACGAAGACAAGCTTTCAGGGGTCCGTGTATACGCAGTAAACCACTGGATATATGGTTAAAACTATCCTATTCTATACATCTGTTCAGTAATTCAACTATTCAGATGTTATAGTAAGATCCTAATGCTTTGCGAATTGGCTTGTCGACTATCATTTATATGTGTTCCCAGCAATAGTAAGTTAATGTGACGTCACGGAGAGATATTTATATATTTATAATATGTGCATCTCTCTCTGTCACATCAGTTAAACGAAATTGTGACTTTCTTTCCCTAGTACCTTAGTTGCTGGCACACCACCACTGCCGTATACAATATTGACCTCTCATTTTTAGGTATAAAAACATAAAAATAATATTATTATATTATACGTTTAATGTATGTATATATAATATTATTATTTTCAATGCATACGATTTCATAAATACAACCAAAACTCATATTTAAATAATTTATATAAAAACATAAAATACAGATTATCATCAATGTAAGGTACCTACAACGGTTTCCTTATGCAACTACTTCAATTACTAAATAATAATATTATTTTATCCTTTTATAGAGGTATATTTTATCCTGGTTTTTATTATTTTTATTATTACAAAAATACCCACTAAGGTATAGGTATTGTACTATTGTATTTGTACATTATTTCTTCTGTTTATAATTAAAAAATAATTATATCTATATGTTTATTACTTTTTTGGATAGAGAAAGTTTGTAAATCAAATATTCTTATAACATGTTTTTCCTAAAAGAGTTATTTGTTATAAAAGCAATATTGAAAGAATTAACATTGTACTTATAACATATTTAAAACTCTAAATATATTAAGCGAGAAAACTACAAACAAGACGGAATAATAAATAGAGGTAACATATGAGAACGATTATTAATTAATTTATTATTCTAAGAGACTTGTTTTGTTTCTTTTGGTTTGTGGGGAATATTCAAATATTAAGTTCAATATTTCGATTTTCTTATCAAATACAAAAAAAAATATCTTAAGAATGTAAAAGTTTAAATAAAAAGAGATATCGTCACTCATTGACTCTACATCGCCAAAGTCAAACTCAGTAACAGTAACGATTTGTTCCTTAAATTCTAAGATTGGGAATAAATATTTGTTAAAGCCAAAAAATATTATGAGGGTACTTTGAATATTTTCGATACTTAGTGAGTGAAGTTTGTCTTGATATTGTCCAAGATGGCAGCACGTATAGTGAAATGTGCTTCGGACTTATATATAAGTCGCTTGTGAAATGTGCTTCGGACTTATATATAAAAACTTAACGTAACATTTTGTTACCATCGCCTGTCGTCAAGCATTTATAAGAAATGATAAAATAAACAGAAATAAAGTTGTCTGCACTTTATTTATTTGTAAACATCCTTATTTATGATATTCTAATTCAAAATTCAAAATTCAAAATATCTTTATTCAAGTAGGCATTTACACACACTTTTGAATCGTCAATTACATTAAATTGGTCAGTATAGTAAATTAATTAAAATAATAATCTAATTAATAATTTAAATATTCTCCCTTTTATTTTATTTTACTAACGAATTCATTTATATTTATTACATTCAAATTAATATAATTGTATGAACATTTCAAACCATAACACTGGTTATATTATAAAAGAAAAATGTACAATTGCACTGGCTTGTAAACTGGATACTTTGACAATTTAATGAGTATATTCCCGGTTCGAAACCATTGAAATACAGTCAAATACTCAAACACATGACAGAATATCAAAGTTATTTTCTCAAGCAGAAATTTGGTTTTGCCCAGAACCATTATTCAGTCCGTCGAATATTGAAGTTCGTACACTCTCGATATAAGAAAAGCTTTTGAAAATGTTTACAAATAATGAAAACACCTGTATTATTATATTATAACTTCTATTACTAAAGCAAATAATTTATATTAAAGACAAATATGATTGAAATCTTTATTATAATATAATAAAGCAGCTCTGGTTTTTAACAATAATAGTATTAATATACACACTTAGAATCTATCACATTAAGTAATCGCATACAATATTTTATAACAATTATTATATATCTTAAGGTTGTGGTAGGTGTGCAAAAACAAAAAATAATAATAAAAATAAAAATAAAAACAACAGAAAAGCGAAAAAACGTAATTAAAAAAAAAACCTAATTTATTTGTAAAAATATATATAAAATTAAGCAGTTCTTTTTAATTAAAAATTCATAAGTCTTTGTGATACCAGTAGAGGGAACAATTAATTGATAGACGATTTCGACTTGCAATGTTTGTTTTGTTTAAATTCTGGAACGAGATAGTAATTAAATTTGATTACTTCCTGTCAATTTGATTAAAAACTGTTTATGGAAGTGTTAAAATAACTCATTAAGTAAATTATTATGTTTCCAATAATTGAAACTAAACAATTTAATGATTGACAATATCTTCAAATATGTCATGTTATATCATTATAACCGAATATATAAAAAAAAGACCTTTTAACACTTTTAGTACCAAGTTGGAACCAAGTGAGTATACAAAAAATTATGAAATACTCTATATATTTTATCAAAGGTATTTGCAATGTTATTGATGATTAATCTTAACATTACTATTAATATTATTACTAAAATGAGATGAAATTAATTATCATCATAATTATATCACTGTTACTTGCAAATTTTTAGTATTTAATTATAAATATTGTTTAAAAAAATAGTTGGGTCGATGTGTATTTTACCACCTTCTTTTATTTACTTTTACTAACAAATTTATGCTCCAAGTAATCATTAAATGTTGAATATAATGTATTACTAAAAATAATCTAGATCAAAAGAAAACCAATTTCTTACTAGTTACTTACTACTCAGTTTAATTTTAACATTTTTTTTAAATATAGAATATTATAAACATAGAATTCTTTCACAATCAGAACTAATACTATAAATAACAGTGAGCTTTTCGAATGTGGACATAATTAAAATTACAATGTTAAAGATAAATAAGTTCCAGCCATATTCACAATTGTTAACATGTAACAATTTTTCATCTTTTAGCTTTTAAGAGTAAATTTTTAATTCAATATTAGTCATCGCAGTGATATTTTTTAATTAATACCAGTATATTTGTATTATAAATATATACATTAAAAAAATGTACAACTCGGTAAATAATTAGCTTCATTGAAATTATAGCCTTAACCACCTTTATTATTCAACCGTGATAATGAGAGAATTTAGTGAATTTGAATGAAAAGCTTGTGTTGATTCAATGAAAAAGCTTACAGAAGTTTTCAATAAAATCCGTTCTTGTGTATTTTAAGCAAAGTCAACATAAGTTTTTCTGGTTTCGAATTTCAATGAAAAACAAATCATAGACTTATATTGTTACATTTTAATATTGCTTGAATATTGAAGAAAATAATAATATTGCTTGAATACTGGTGGTAAAATATAAGAGTTGGCTTTATTTACCAATTGAATACATAAGTATCTACAAGGAATTTAATCAACAATTTTAATTAACAAACGTACACAATTATTAGCCATCAGATTGTAAGGAATTTACTCTACATACCGGCTTTGTAGAAAAATAAATTGTAATTTTATGTTTGTTGCATTTACTATTTTACTTGCAAACAAATTATTTTGTAGGCAATGAATAAAATATAAATAATGATTATTATATAATGTCATTTAAATATTTAAACATTCGCCTTTTATCGTACAGTATCTTTTGTAGGCTTAGTAAACAAAAACTAAACCTGGTCCAACATCCTTAAAGGTAAAATAGATGCAGCGTAGATATGTGTTCTTTGTGGGCAAACAAGGAGAAGAGATCCCCGAAATGGCAATTACCGTTCAAGGTAAGGTAGTATCTAAGGCTTAACCTTAATCCCAATTATTATGGCTCCGTGTAATATGTCAATTCCTTCCATGCACTTCTTTCATCATCTCAATAAAGATTGACTTTGCTATATCATTATTTACGCACACATACACACACATAACGATACACATTCAAACTTAAGACTCATTTTGTTACAAGCTTTTGATTCCTTTGCATTACGTAACCATAGCAAGATAAACATTTTCTTTTCATCTTTTTTATTACCTTACATTAAAATTCCGTTTTACATACTCGTTTCTTACTTTATCTATTCTTGTCACGACGCACCTAAATCTTTGCTGAAATCCTGTATCTGACAGTTTAATCTAATTCGATGTTAAAGCTATCACCAGCTAGGAATGTTTCACAAATACCAATAACACGTTAATGAGTCACACTTTGTGATAAATAGTTTTAATCAACTCGTTTCTGTCACGTTTTAGATATGTTGGGTATCCTTTATGTTGTAACACAACGGTGAATTATGAATAACTAAGGAAACGCCTTCAAAGTAACGAACTGAGTTCAAACTGTATAATAACGAACTCCGTAATGATTAAAACTAGGGCCTCCAATCCCGCAGCCTGCATCCAATCTCGGTATTTGCGGGACTACAAATTTTCAATCCCGCGGGATCTCGGTATTTATGGGATCCCGCATACTAAAAATATTCATATTTATGTAAACCAAATAAAAAAAATAATAATCAACTAACTCCATATTTAATTAGGCATTAGGTACCATTAGTATGGGATCAATAAAATTACTGTTTATTACTACTGTTAATTACTGTTTATTATTAAATATTTTAAATTCAAACAATATTCTATTTTTATAACATAATACCCAAAGTCATTAAAGTCAATCGAGGTAATTAATACGAGAATTAAAATATAGGATTTCATTTAATAAGTATGCACATGACTAATTAAAGTTACTGGACGGATATTTTAAAAAAAGAAAATAGAACGACGTCGCTTCCGGTTGGGAATTTTATAAATGAAAACGTATCTTTCGGTTTAGGATTCGACAGAAGTATTTAAAAAAAATGTGCTCGTTGATTTTTTTTTTACCTGAATGCAAATGCATTTATACCTGAATGTCATCTAACAGCGCTTTCTCTATATTCTCTATTAAAAGTGGTTACTAGCTTTACATACTACGTTATAGCTAACCGAGTTAGTAAATTAGTTTGGACATAGTTTGTGAATCGTTTCCGCTTTTACTTTACCGCAACATACCAAAACTGAAACGATAAACTACTTAGTTCGCATCCGTTGTATTTTATTTGGCGTAAATAATGTCATTGAAATAAAATGTATTTTTAATTTATGAATTATGAAAGGAGATTAAGTTCAAACGGAAAATAATGTAATTTTTTGAAGGCTCCACAATTAACTAATTAACAATGAAGTTGTAAACTAAAAATATTTGTTCACAATATTTGAATTGCAAATTATAACAGAAGTTCTAAAAACAATAAGAAAACTTTTGTCTTTTTTTTGTTTTTCATAATTTTGACAGTCTTATTCCTTAACTTATAATCAAATAAATCAAATTTAAACCACAAAATATTTATTATAAAACGTAAATTAAACACAAATTCACTTGTATTGTTAGATATTACAATTCAGAAACTTCTGTTAAAAGTTTGGTAGAAGTCATGATACTATTCTTTTCTAAAATGAAGTTGCGAAATAAAACAAAGTTATATCCAAGCGAATCTAAAAAAGATAATGAAACGCTAAAAATAATTAATATAGAATGCAAATTTTTGGTCTCAACAAGAAAAATAAAGTCCTAAGTTATGATTGAGCTTAAAGCATACTTCTTCTTCTTAACTTAAAACATACGCTTGAGTTTTGGTCAAAACAAATATAATTTGTATATAAATTATTTTATAATTTTTTTAAGTCAGAAATAAGAACAGCTTAAATGTGTATTTCTAGGAATATGTATTACTACTTTATTCCAAATTAAATGTACATTAGGTTTGGTCTGTTTCGCTTAAAGCTTGTATTGTGTAAAATATAATTTAAAAAATGTATTAAATGATTATAATTTGAATGATATTGTTGAGTAGTTTGTTGATATAGAGCGCACTTATATTGGTTAAGATATAGTCTAAGGTTAATTTTTTTTGTAATCGGTTACAAATATATCTATATTTCATTTCGTTTTTACCCGTATATATTAATTTTACGTAGTATGTTTGCACCTATATATCAATAAAGCATTTAGGATAACTTGGGTCTTGACTAGAAAACATAGTGTACTAAAATAGTAAAATAGAAAGAAGAAATACATTTTGTTCCTTAAAATAAAGCTTTATATTTTTGTTATTATTTTATTCAACCGTATTCTCTCCTGAATGTGTTAGTTGTGTGTAATAACACTTGGTATTTAAAATGAATAATGTATGAGCAATATATTAAATAAAGACGGTCGCAATGGTTGCCCAGACAAGATATTTTATCAATCAGACTAAAAATACAATATTTATTGCATTCGTTATTTAACTAAATATGTTTTCTTAGAAATATGTTAATTAAGATTGAATAAGGGAAAAAATACATATAATTTAAAATAACTTAATCTGTTGCACACGACATCATTAAGAAGCGAAAGACTGAACATTAATTAAAAGTTTCGTGACCACAGACATACACAGACAGACCAATTTTTATAAAGTAGCAGTGGCTAATCATATTGAAAGCGTAGCCATTCAAAATGAATTTACTAGCGGAGATGTTGGAACATGATAGATAATAGATAGATAACATTCTTTATTGCACTTCTAATAGCAACTAAAATAATACAAGATTAATAACAACAATGAACTCTACAGTAACTTAATAAAAAAAAATGAAAGTAAATTATAAATAAGTGCAAAAAGCGGCCTTATCGTTGATAGCGATTTTTTAACATGTCCTAATTAGAATGCAATTAATTAAGAAATTGTATATTTTAGATATGAGATGTTCGTTATACACTAATAGTATCTATTGATTTATTCAGTACAGGAACCAATACAAAATATTTTATTTGTATAATTTGTTTCATTATAAGAAAATACTATTCAGTGTCCCTGGATAAATAAATAATATTACTACATTGCAACCTTTATACCAAAAAAATATATATTTTGTTTTTGTTTGGTAAAAATTTACTGTATTTTTTAAAGTTGTTACGTCTGTAATTTTAGAGTCAAGTTCTTAAATAGCTAGTAAAGTAATAAAAAAAAATACACTTAGACTTTTATCGTGCTATTCTGCAGTCTATTTAAAGGTTAGAATTTTCTCACCACACGTATATAAGGTTTGTGAAACACTAAAATAAGATAAACCTACCTTATATATCCTAACAGGGGTTCTACTATATTTAGTTTAGTAAGGGGTATCTAAGCCAAACTAATTATGCTTTCATGATTTAGTTATTGTTATTAACAGGAATTATTTTTTTTATTATTGATCAACTTCATTTATATTTTTTTTAATATAACGTTTTTTATTGTTTTTTTATGTTATCATATCCCTTTTTTTATATCAGGTCAAATTACACACATTGATCTAACCTAAGTAAGCAAATTATTTGCTTGTGTTAAGGGTGTTAGACAACGATACAAATACATAGAAATACTCATATAAATACTGAGAATATATTTAATAAACGACCAAACCCAGAAACACAGATATCTATGCTCATCACATAAATGCCTGTTTCTGCCGGGAATCGAACCCGAGCCCCATTGCGCCGTGACACGTTAGGCGTCTGCGCTAAACACTCGACCAACGGAGCGGTGAATTCGTTATCCATTCTTTACTAATATGATAACGTTTCTTATTTATTTTTAATTGAACGTGCCACTCCATGTATTCTAGGGAAACTGACTTTAGATTTTTAAGCATCGGCTTATTCCATTGCTGGTAAAAAATAATAAAACTAGGATCCAGAATTAGGAAATATTTACTTTTTTTCATATAGAAAACTATTAGGCATTCTACGGAAACTTGGCAATCATAGATAATTGTGTTGCCTTCCCCAACATGTTAAAACTTTTTAAATAATATTAACTTTTCTATAGTCCAGGTGGATACAGTCACGAGCAAAAAATCATAATAAATTTATTTTCCCGCGGCTTTACATCTATAGTATATATCATAAATGTAAGCCGCAGAAGACTACCTACACAGAAATGCCATGTAAAGTTTGAAGCTTCTGAAAAACTAAAATAAAAAGTTTTTCCTGTAATTATTTATCCAGTTTTATAAACTTATACGACCTCGTTTCAACTTTTCAACTCGACGTTCACATAAAAGCTTCGAGAATTCACTGCTAGTCTTTTTAAACCAAGTTGTAATATTATCAATGAGCTTATAATTAGGAATCTTGTTTTAACCTAGTTGTTTTTTATATTATGTTAAGACTTGTTTCAGTAATACACAGTACTTGCACTTCAATGTATAATATCCAACCATTTGTAATAGAATGGGCGAGAGCAGCCCTTACAACTTGTTTTATAATATTTTAACACTATAATATTTAGGTGAGGGTAATTTACAATTTCATAACCAACTTACAGATGCTATTATATATACCTTATAATAAGTTCTAATAATTAATAAAAGATTAAACATTATGTTAAAATATCCTATGCTTCTAATTCTTAAAACATTTAACAGTAATTACTAAATAACATTCCATAAATTATTGCGTAGGTGACGCTACTGTTGAAACTTATGAACTAAAACATGTAAATTCCAATGTATTTATCATTTAAATTATTATAAATAAATATGACTAACAATTAGTAAAATAAGAAATAAGTTTAATAAATAATTAATAAAAACCTAAGGTAACGTAAGAATTCGTAAACTAATATAACGAATAAAATAACGTTACGTAAAGGAATAAAATATTTATCTAAATATTAAACAACTATGATAAATGTTTTAACATTCAGATAAATATTTTATTTATACCATATTCCAAGTTCTGGTACAGAACTAATCTATAAAATATTACTAGTTCTTAGTTAGACGGCGACAAGCTCTGTGCCAGTGGGAAATTACTAATATAGTCCTGTATTTTATCCACGTCCAGTTCAGAAACAAGTGCAATCTAACTTTAACATTTGTAAAAATAGATTGGTATGAGGAAATTGGTTTGATTAAGGCCAGGTATCCCTACAAAACGCATTGTTAGAATTCGTTTTTGAAAAAGTAAACATTGAAATTTAAATCTAAAAAAAAATATTGTTAATTTTGAGGATATATTGCAGGGAATGTACCCGATGAAAACATGATTTAATAAAATTGGCTCGATAGAAAAAAATCACAAAGTTACCTCTTTTCCGTTTTTTTATCTCCAATTTTTCGGTTTTATTTCTAAAATAAGCGATTAAACATTATGGGTCTTTTACCAAAATAATGTTCATTGATTTCTCGAGGCATTTTACCCGATAGTTTTTTTTTATTCAATCTCTTATTTTTTTAATTAATTATTCAAGCGAAATTCGGTCCACAGAGAACTCGTCAGTGTCTCGCGAGACGTTGACAAGGTAAGACGTGTATCAAAATTTTGCAGATGCAATTGTACGATTATCATGACATATATTATGTCATTCCCTAGTTTACCACAGTCTAGCTTTTTCAGTAGGTCCAAAGAGAATAATAAAAATGTTAAAATTGAAGACGTGTCAATCGAACATTTTGCAAAATCATGAATAACTCTCAAAGTAATCGAATTAAAATAGTAGATCATTTGAGACGTGGTTAGTTTACAACTTTATATCACTAAAAATTTGTATAAACACCAATATACACTCCGAGTAGGAATCAAACCCGCGACCGCAGATGCAGCACACGCACCATTAGACCATAGTGTTTTCTGTAAATTACATATGTTGTCTCTCTGACTGTCAATACATTCAACGTGAACTGGCTGTTTAAGCAGATACATCTAGTGCGCGACTTCGTGGTCACGCACCAGATAGACGTCCTGTTAGTACAAGAGACCTTTCTGAAGAAATGATAAATGATAAAGAAGGTTTTTTCCAACCTGTTACCTGTTGATGACAATTACTTTTTAAGAGAATTACAAGAGAAAGCACGCCACAATAATTTATTTAATTGTAATGCAAGTAATTTATGTTTAGTCGATGAAAGAAGAAATGGACTGATATCGTCTTTTAAATTTGAATGCAATATGTTTAAAAAAAAATATATAAATATAGAATGAAAAATAAACCGATACGGGCAGGGATTCGAACACGCGACTACTGGGAAACCGTCCCGCCGCTCTACCAACTGAGCTACCGTATCGCTGTCCACCTCGGTGAATTAAGCATTCTATATGTGCATTCTATGTGTACTACCAAGTAAAAGGCCAGTTACACGTAACAGAACTACAAAAGTGTCTTTTGGCAATATGGGCAGACGAGAATGAGAAAATATACACACAGTTCATTGAAAAAGATGATTTATTTTGGGACACTAATATGAAACCAAAATTATTAACATTTTATATAAATATATATATATATGCAATTTATATGCAAAATTGTATATAAATATATAGAAATGCAAGAGGTATGCCCATACGAGACATATCAATTCAGAAGGAAAATATGACTGATACAACTAACCGTAAATCTAAAAACCCTGATAAGGAATCAATACCGGCACAAAATATACGCCGATTAAATTTTATTCATTTTTAAATTACTTTAGTTAAGAGTTACCTATTTTATTGTGATTATATATAAACATAATTAAAATTAAATATATAATTTGTTTTATTTTTATTCTATATGTACCACTTACACTTTATTTATTTACGAAAATCAATAACATTATTAGCACATAAAAATATATTAAAAATGCATTAATATTTTGAAATGAAATAAATTATTAAACATGGTTTAGTTCTAAACTGTGGCGACAGGATGACGTCACGTGGTCGCTATGTGCAATGCCCGCTGCGAACGCGCGATGTACCTATATTACGCGGGCGGGGGTTGCACTGAATGCCTACTTTTGCAGGGATACCTGGCCTTAAATAGTAACGTCAACTTTGTTATGTTCTGTGGAAAATTGCTTGAACTGAACTTAAATGTAAGTTGAGGACAAATAGTTAGTACTTTTTCACAAACTTAAATTAATATGTTTCCTGTAGGACTTGTGACAAATAACATCTTCATTTAATTTCATATGTAAAACTAAAGTTACTAAAATGAGTAATTATAAAATATTTCTACTTTACTAAAACGTAAACGTAAGGTAGTTCAGAAACCTTAACAAAAGTAATAAGTTTCATATATAAAAAAATGCCGTTTTGCACTCTATTTGAATTGAATTAGAGAAATAACGCAAAAACGTATTCATCAGGTCCATCAGTAGATCCCAATAAGGAAAGAATATTGATCCATAGATATTTATTACTAAACGAGTTATGCACAAAAATTCTGAAACTTATTAAATCTTCGATCGAATTAAATAAGATAGATTTTTATATTGAAACAATTATAACAAAAAATATTTATTTTTGCACATAGTTGATTTGCAATAATGTCCATTATATTAATATGCATTTATTAATTATAGCTATTTCATTTTTTTTTTTTTGCAAAAAACAGTTTCCATTCAAGTGAATGGATATTTATATATAGATAGTTATATATTTAGTTTGTCAGTGTCAGAATGACACTGACTGTTTCGTGCGTTATGTCTTAATGCATTAGATTATGCAGTAAGTATTATTTTGTTATATTTCATTACTTATCTTCCTTTACACTATATAATAATGTTAGTAGTGTATACACAATACAATACCATTATTCGATATCCTATTTTATTTAAAAGAAAAGTCTCAAAAGATAATAATAAATGGAAGACATAAATTATACGGGCCTTTCACTATCATTCTCCAACTTAAGGTAAAATATGCTATGAATTTCAGTTTTGAAATTATTTTTAACATTAAAGAGAGTGAGGATACCTTTTATACCTTTTATAATAAAGTTGATGCCAGTCACGTGCTTTATCAGAAAGTGACAAGTCATTTGAATATAATTTGTAATATTATTATGAGATGAATAAAACCGTTTAAGGAAATTAAATATTGAATTATATTATTTTTGCATTTGTCATGTTTTACTATTGAGTCGGTTTTACGTAAACAATTTCAACTATCAGAAGTAGACTATCTAGATACCTATCATGTATATTCTGTTTGCAATGTTTGAATTTGTGTAAATCATTATTATTCTTTTTAACGTAACTTGCAACTACTCCAGCGAGCGTAATTTCTTGAAGAAAACATTTCTATTATGTTCTATTATTTAACATTCGTTTTGTATACACCTTTATTTAATAGAACACATAGCTTCACTTGAACAATGGCCTAGTAAAAGATGGACGAACAAATTAAAAATCATACAAGAGATAGATATGAACTTTATAAATACAAAACAGTAGTAAATAGTAGTCTTGGAAAGCATGAAAAGATGGAATACTATATATGTTGGAATTTATGATTAGTAGAATTAATGTAAGATAATAAATTTATATCACAAGAGGAATTATATAATAAAGAATGTATGTTTTTGCAATACTACTTTTATCATCGAAATAAATGGATTGGTTTTATTATTTCTTTTATGGTAGATTATGAATAAATACTGCACTTACGGAGTAATTATTTAACCTGTATAAACAATTTCCTAATAAATAGTACTAAAAAAGATTATAAATAAACATCTTGTTTAATATTATAAATAAGTAATTTATAAATTAATAGAGTTCAACAAAAATATTTAAATATTTATTTAAGGCCTTTATTATTTTGAATAACCAGTTTGGTAATTAATTAAGAGAGGTTATAAAAAAATCAAATGTCTATTATGAACTTCCCTTAATAAGATCTACATAATTCATAATTCACCAGCCTATTAATGTTATTTCTGTTTGTAGAAGTGCGTGATAGTTCTCCATTGAAATGTGGTGATATTGCACTTCGGTTTTGGTATTAAATATTGCTTATACCTAGGATCGCGAATAATTGCTTTTATTCGTCAAAAAATTCGGTAAAATAATTTAAATAACAAACGTTGTACAGAGTAAACACTTTTAGAAAACTCTATTGTAACACTGTTTGAAAATATCAATAAACATGTATAGCCATGTTAAGCTTATTTAAATTTATATGAATATAGAATGAAAAATAAACCAATACGGGCAGGGATTCGAACCCGCGACTACTAGGAAACTGTCTCCAGTCTACATTTTGCGAATTTATTACGGATCGAAGTAAGTATATTTCTTTTAATTTTTTATCATTATTTGTTGTTTTTTGTCTACGATCTGCTTAATTAATTTCGCTACGTAAAAAGTGAAATTTAATGACATATATTGGAACATCAAATTCATTTATTCTAGCAAAAAATCTTTATATATACATATTTATACGGTATCGATTGGTTGAATTATGATAAATGTACATGTAATGACGTTAGATATTGTGACTCATTAATATATTTTTTTTAAAGTTTGATTTTTTTAAATTAAAGACCCGGTTACAAGATAACGTCTGTCGGGTTCGCTTGTTATACATATATATAAATAAAGGTTAATAATATCAACAGCTAAAAATATTTTCAACCTTATACCTCACAAATATGGTTCATTTACTATTGTTAAGTAAATTAGGGTCTTTGTAACAAAATAACAGAAAGTCTTTGAAATGAAAAGGCTTGTTGAAAAAATTAACCCTGTACAAGTAAAATATTTATCCTAAACTCAACCTTACCCAGTAAGCAATAAGTTCATAATACATATTAACAACTTAGCGCTTACGCTATTTTGAAATGATATGTACACAATACTCGGCCAATCTTCGTAGTATGCAGAGTGGGGGGTGTTAGTTTTTTTTCGTTACGGAATTTCTGGATTCGGTCTCCACGCTCACGGCCTGCGATAGAAGCTATGCAATAGCTTAAAAATACACAAATAGTCTAACTTACATGAACATCTTTAATAATATTTTAATTTATCTAACAAAATTAATATAATTACTTAGCTTGTTGGTTTATCTGAAACTTGTAATAGAAGCTTCAAAAATTAGATAAGAGGCATGGAATAAAAAAATATTAAATCTTTAAAGTTTACTTCTTAAAATAAAGTATTACATGAAATGTAATAGCGCTTCTTATGTATATAAGCATAAAAGTAGTAAAAAGTATAAAATTAAATAACTTCGTAAGTAGTTTAAAATAAAGGCAAGTGAGTACGATTGTAGAGTAACTACTTTGAAAGTCTATTAACGGATAAAAAACCTACAAATGCAGAGAAACATCCTCAATTTTTGCAACTTTCAAATTCAAAAGCTTTTTGTTACATGGATGTTTCGTTGACGTATGCTTTGAACACTTAAGAGTCAAATATTACTTAATATATACATATTATAAAATAGTTACTGATCGAAAACTATGCATGGAAAATATTTAAAAAATAATAATGGGGAGCTTTTATAAGAGCAAAAGAACTCCAAACAATGGTTTTTCATTTTGTCTGTATGGTGTATGTTTATGCACTCTAATCTCAAGAACGGATTAATCGATTTAGATGCAGTTTTCGGGAATAAATGGGATTCACTGTACAATTTGTGTTGTATTTTATTCCAATCATATAACAAATAAAGTTAATAATCACTTATTTTCCTACTATTGCGGTAAGACATTTTTTGAAACAATTTCTTGTTTTCATATTAATAGTAAATATTGATGTACGTATTGATAGTACGTATTGATAGTAAATATTGATAGTATATATTGATAGTATATATTGATAGTACATATTAATAGTACGTATTAATAGTAAATATTCATATTAAATATTGATAGTACGTATTGATAGTAAATATTGATGGTACGTATTGATAGTAAATATTGATAGTAAATATTGATAGTACATATTGATAGTACGAATTGATGGTACGTATTGATAGTAAGTATTGATAGAAAATATTGATTGTACAAAGTAAAAGTACGTATTAATAGTAAATATTGATAGAAGGTATTGATAGTACGTATTGATAGTAATATTGATAGTACGTATTGATAGTAAATACTGATAGTACATATTGATAGTAAGTATTAATAGTACATATTGATAGTACGTATTGATAGTAAGTATTGATAATAAATATTGATAGTTCGTATTGATAGTAATATTGATAGTACATATTGATAGTACGTATTGATAGTAATATTGATAGTACATATTGATAGTACGTATTGATAGTAATATTGATAGTACATATTGATAGTAAATATTGATAGTACATATTGATAGTAAATATTGATAGTACATATTGATAGTACGTATTGATAGTAAGTATTGATAGTAAGTATTGATAGTAAATATTGATAGTACATATTGATAGTACATATTGACAGAACGTATTGATAGTAAGTATTGATGGTACATATTGATAGTACGAAATGATAGTAAATATTGATAGTACATATTGATAGTACGTATTGATAGTACGTATTGATAGTTAATATTGATAGTACATATTGATAGTACGAATTGATAGTATTAATTATAAAATTATTAATACGTATTAAGCATAAGCATGCTTATGCTTAATACGTACTATCAATGCGTATAATGCGTATAAGCATGCTTATGCTTATGCTTAATGCTTATGCTTAATGCTTATGCTTAATGCTTATGCTTAATGCTTAATGCTAATGCTTATGCTTAATGCTTATGCTTAATGCTTATGCTTAATGCTTATGCTTAATGCTTATGCTTAATGCTTATGCTTAATGCTTATGCTTAATGCTTATGCTTAATGCTTATGCTTATGCTTAATGCTTATGCTTAATGCTTATGCTTAATGCTTATGCTTAATGCTTATGCTTAATGCTTATGCTTAATGCTTATGCTTAATGCTTATGCTTAATGCTTATGCTTAATGCTTATGCTTAATGCTTATGCTTAATGCTTATGCTTAATGCTTATGCTTAATGCTTATGCTTAATGCTTATGCTTAATGCTTATGCTTAATGCTTATGCTTAATGCTTATGCTTAATGCTTATGCTTAATGCTTATGCTTAATGCTTATGCTTAATGCTTATGCTTAATGCTTATGCTTAATGCTTATGCTTAATGCTTATGCTTAATGCTTATGCTTAATGCTTATGCTTAATGCTTATGCTTAATGCTTATGCTTAATGCTTATGCTTAATGCTTATGCTTAATGCTTATGCTTAATGCTTATGCTTAATGCTTATGCTTAATGCTTATGCTTAATGCTTATGCTTAATGCTTATGCTTAATGTTTAAAGCTTTTTTTAAAATAAAGGAAATTTACCTTTTGTGCTTAAAATAATTTATTGATTTAATATAAACAACATTGACCTTTATTGTGAATAAAGTAAAATAAAATAAGGTGAATGCCTAAAATTGAACAAGCTACATTCAGCGGTGGATTATTTAAGATGATACATTAAATTTGAAATTTTATATAAATTATAAAACAAGAAATCCGAGGCGCCACTGACAAATTAAATGATCCTCGATGATATGCTCGATGTTTGGTACTATACTCGATGTTGGATGCTATGCTTGATGTTCGATGCTCGATACTCAATTCTTGATTCTTGAGACATGAGGCTTAATGCTTATGCTTAATGCTTTTTCCTAAATGCTTATTTTAAAAGCTTATTTAAAAAACTTCTTTTTTATGCTTATGCTTAATGCTTATGCTAAATCCTTATTTTAAAAGCTCATTTTAAATGCTTATGCTCAATGCTTACGCTTAATGCTTTTTCTTAGTGCTTATTTTAAAAGCTTTTTTTAATGCTTATGCTCAATGCTTATGATCAATGCTTACGCTTATTGCTTTTTCTTAGTGCTTATTTTAAAACCTTTTTTTTAATGCTTATGCTCAATGCTTATGCTTAAAGCTTATGCTTAAAGCTTATGCTAAATGCTTATTTTTAAAGGTTATTTTAAATGCTTATGCTTGATGCTTTTTCTTAATGCTTTTTCTTAATGCTTATTTTTAATGCTTATGCTCAATGCTTTTGCTTAATAGTTATGCTTAATGATTATTTAAAATGCTTTTGCTTAATGCTTTTTCTTTATGCTTATGCTTAATGCTTATGCTAAATCCTTATTTTAAAAGCTTATTTTAAATGCTTATGCTTAATGCTTATGATTAATGCTTATGCTTAATGCCTATGCTTAATGTTTAATGCTTATGCTTAATGTTAAATGCTTCATGTTTAAAGCTTATTTTAAAATAAAGGAAATTTACCTTTTGTGCTAAAAATAATTTATTGATTTAATATAAACAACATTGACCTTTATTGTTAATAAAGTAAAATAAAATAAGGTGAATGCCTAAAATTATGCCAGCTACATTCAGCGGTGGATTATTTAAGATGATACATTAAATTTGAAATTTTATATAAATTATTAAACAAGAAATCTGAGGTGCCACTGACAAATTAAAAGCGAATATACATGCATGATCCTCGATAATATGCTCGATGTTTGGTACTATACTCGATATTGGATGCTATAATTGATGTTCGATGCTCGATTCTCAATTTTTGATTCTTGAGACATGAGGCTTAATGCTTATGCTTAATGCTTTTTCTTAATGCTTATTTTAAAAGCTTATTTTTATTGCTTATACTTAAAGCTTATACTTAAAGACTATTTTAAATGCTTATGCTTAATTCTTTTTCTTAATGCTTATTTTAAAAGCTTATTTTTAATGCTTATGCTTAATGCTTTTGCTTAATAGTTATGCTTAATGATTATTTAAAATGCTTATGCTTAAAGCTTATGCATAATGCCTACGCTTAATGTTTAATGCTTATGCTTAATGTTAAATGCTTCATGTTTAAAGCTTATTTTAAAATAAAGGAAATTTACCTTTTGTGCTAAAAATAATTTATTGATTTAATATAAACAACATTGACCTTTATTGTGAATAAAGTAAAATAAAATAAGGTGAATGCCTAAAATTATGCCAGCTACATTCAGCGGTGGATTATTTAAGATGATACATTAAATTTGAAATTTTATATAAATTATAAAACAAGAAATCCGAGGCGCCACTGACAAATTAAAAGCGAATACACATGCATGATCCTCGATGATATGCTCGATGTTTGGTACTATGCTCGATGTTGGATGCTATGCTTGATGTTCGATGCTCGATACTCAATTCTTGATTCTTGAGACATGAGGCTTAATGCTTATGCTTAATGCTTTTTCTTAGTGCTTATTTTAAAAGCTTATTTTTAATGCTTATGCTTAATGCTTATGCTTAATGCTTATGCTTAATGCTTATGCTTAATGCTTATGCTTAATGCTTATGCTTAATGCTTATGCTTAATGCTTATGCTTAATGCTTATGCTTAATGTTAAATGCTTCATGTTTAAAGCTTATTTTAAAATAAAGGAAATTTACCTTTTGTGCTAAAAATAATTTATTGATTTAATATAAACAACATTGACCTTTATTGTTAATAAAGTAAAATAAAATAAGGTGAATGTCTAAATATATGCCAGCTACATTCAGCGGTGGATTATTTAAGATGATACATTAAATTTGAAATTTTATATAAATTATAAAACAAGAAATCCGAGGCGCCACTGACAAATTAAAAGCGAATACACATGCATGATCCTCGATGATATGCTCGATGTTGGATGCTATGCTTGATATTCGATGCTCGATACTCAATTCTTGATTCTTGAGACATGAGGCTTAATGCTTATGCTTAATGCTTTTTCTTAATGCTTATTTTAAAAGCTTATTTTTATTGCTTATGCTTAAAAATTATGCTTAAAGACTATTTTAAATGCTTATGCTTAATGCTTATGCTTAATGCTTTTTCTTAATGCTTATTTTAAAAACTTATTTTTAATGCTTATGGTTGATGCTTTTTCTTAATGCTTATTTTAAAAGCTTATTTTTAATGCTTATGCTTAATGCTTATGCTTAATGCTTTTGCTTAATAGTTATGCTTAATGCTTATGCTTAATGCCTATGCTTAATGCTTTTTCCTAATGCTTATTTTAAAAGGTTATTTTAAATGCTTATGCTTGATGCTTTTTCTTAATGCTTTTTCTTAATGCTTATTTTTAATGCTTATGCTCAATGCTTTTGCTTAATAGTTATGCTTAATGATTATTTAAAATGCTTTTGCTTAATGCTTTTTCTTTATGCTTATGCTTTATGCTTATGCTAAATCCTTATTTTAAAAGCTTATTTTAAATGCTTATGCTTAATGCTTATGATTAATGCTTATGCTTAATGCCTATGCTTAATGTTTAATGCTTATGCTTAATGTTAAATGCTTCATGTTTAAAGCTTATTTTAAAATAAAGGAAATTTACCTTTTGTGCTAAAAATAATTTATTGATTTAATATAAACAACATTGACCTTTATTGTTAATAAAGTAAAATAAAATAAGGTGAATGCCTAAAATTATGCCAGCTACATTCAGCGGTGGATTATTTAAGATGATACATTAAATTTGAAATTTTATATAAATTATTAAACAAGAAATCTGAGGTGCCACTGACAAATTAAAAGCGAATATACATGCATGATCCTCGATAATATGCTCGATGTTTGGTACTATACTCGATATTGGATGCTATAATTGATGTTCGATGCTCGATTCTCAATTTTTGATTCTTGAGACATGAGGCTTAATGCTTATGCTTAATGCTTTTTCTTAATGCTTATTTTAAAAGCTTATTTTTATTGCTTATACTTAAAGCTTATACTTAAAGACTATTTTAAATGCTTATGCTTAATTCTTTTTCTTAATGCTTATTTTAAAAGCTTATTTTTAATGCTTATGCTTGATGCTTTTTCTTAATGCTTATTTTAGAAGCTTATTTTTAATGCTTATGCTTAATGCTTTTGCTTAATAGTTATGCTTAATGATTATTTAAAATGCTTATGCTTAAAGCTTATGCATAATGCCTACGCTTAATGTTTAATGCTTATGCTTAATGTTAAATGCTTCATGTTTAAAGCTTATTTTAAAATAAAGGAAATTTACCTTTTGTGCTAAAAATAATTTATTGATTTAATATAAACAACATTGACCTTTATTGTGAATAAAGTAAAATAAAATAAGGTGAATGCCTAAAATTATGCCAGCTACATTCAGCGGTGGATTATTTAAGATGATACATTAAATTTGAAATTTTATATAAATTATAAAACAAGAAATCCGAGGCGCCACTGACAAATTAAAAGCGAATACACATGCATGATCCTCGATGATATGCTCGATGTTTGGTACTATGCTCGATGTTGGATGCTATGCTTGATGTTCGATGCTCGATACTCAATTCTTGATTCTTGAGACATGAGGCTTAATGCTTATGCTTAATGCTTTTTTTTAATGCTTATTTTAAAAGCTTATTTTTAATGCTTATGCTTAATACTTATGCTCAATGTTTATGCTTAAAGCTTATGCTTAATGCTTATGCTTAATGCTTATGCTTAATGCTTATGCTTAATGCTTATGCTTAATGCTTATTTTTAAAGCTTATTTTAAATGCTTATGCGCAATTCTTTTTCTTAATGCTTATTTTAAAAGCTTATTTTAAAGGCTTTATTGAAAAGTTTATTTAATGCTTATTTTAAAAGCTTATTTAAAATGCATAAGCATTAAGCATAAGCATTAAGCATAAGCATAAGGCATAAGCATTAAGCATAAGCATTAGCATTAGGCATTAGCATAAAGCATTAGCATTAGGCATTAGCATAAAGCATTAGCATTAAGCATAAGCATTAAACATAAGCATTAAGCATAAGCATTAAACATAAGCATTAAGCATAAGCATTAAGCATAAGCATTAAGCATAAGCATTAAGCATAAGCATTAAGCATAAGCATTAAGCATAAGCATTAAGCATAAGCATTAAGCATTAAGCATTAAGCATTAAGCATTAAGCATTAAGCATTAAGCATTAAGCATTAAGCATTAAGCATTAAGCATTAAGCATTAAGCATTAAGCATAAGCATTAAGCATAAGCATAAGCATAAGCATAAGCATTAAGCATAAGCATTAAGCATAAGCATTAAGCATAAGCATTAAGCATAAGCATTAAGCATTAAGCATTAAGCATTAAGCATTAAGCATTAAGCATTAAGCATTAAGCATTAAGCATTAAGCATTAAGCATTAAGCATTCAGCATAAGCATTAAGCATAAGCATTAAGCATTAAGCATTAAGCATTAAGCATTAAGCATTAAGCATTAAGCATAAGCATTAAGCATAAGCATTAAGCATTAAGCATTAAGCATTAGGCATAAGCATTAAGCATAAGCATTAAGCATAAGCATTAAAAATAAGCTTCTAAAATAAGCATTAAGAAAAAGCATCAAGCATAAGCATTAAAAATAAGCTTTTAAAATAAGCATTAAGAAAAAGAATTAAGCATAAGCATTTAAAATAGTCTTTAAGTATAAGCTTTAAGTATAAGCAATAAAAATAAGCTTTTTCTTAATGCTTATTTTAAAAGCTTATTTTTATTGCTTATACTTAAAGCTTATACTTAAAGACTATTTTAAATGCTTATGCTTAATTCTTTTTCTTAATGCTTATTTTAAAAGCTTATTTTTAATGCTTATGCTTGATGCTTTTTCTTAATGCTTATTTTAGAAGCTTATTTTTAATGCTTATGCTTAATGCTTTTGCTTAATAGTTATGCTTAATGATTATTTAAAATGCTTATGCTTAAAGCTTATGCATAATGCCTACGCTTAATGTTTAATGCTTATGCTTAATGTTAAATGCTTCATGTTTAAAGCTTATTTTAAAATAAAGGAAATTTACCTTTTGTGCTAAAAATAATTTATTGATTTAATATAAACAACATTGACCTTTATTGTGAATAAAGTAAAATAAAATAAGGTGAATGCCTAAAATTATGCCAGCTACATTCAGCGGTGGATTATTTAAGATGATACATTAAATTTGAAATTTTATATAAATTATAAAACAAGAAATCCGAGGCGCCACTGACAAATTAAAAGCGAATACACATGCATGATCCTCGATGATATGCTCGATGTTTGGTACTATGCTCGATGTTGGATGCTATGCTTGATGTTCGATGCTCGATACTCAATTCTTGATTCTTGAGACATGAGGCTTAATGCTTATGCTTAATGCTTTTTCTTAGTGCTTATTTTAAAAGCTTATTTTTAATGCTTATGCTCAATGCTTATGCTTAATGCTTTTTCTTAATGCTTATTTAAAAAGCTTATTTTAAATGCTTATGCTTGATACTTATGCTTATGCTTATGCTTAATGCTTATGCTTAATGCTTATGCTTAATGCTTATGCATAATACTTATGCTTAATGCTTATGCCTAATGCTTATGCTTAATGCTTTTGCTTAATAGTTATGCTTAATGATTATTTAAAATGCTTTTGCTTAATGCTTTTTCTTTATGCTTATGCTTAATGCTTATGCTAAATCCTTATTTTAAAAGCTTATTTTAAATGCTTATGCTTAATGCTTATGATTAATGCTTATGCTTAATGCCTATGCTTAATGTTTATTGCTTATGCTTAATGTTAAATGCTTCATGTTTAAAGCTTATTTTAAAATAAAGGAAATTTACCTTTTGTGCTAAAAATAATTTATTGATTTAATATAAACAACATTGACCTTTATTGTTAATAAAGTAAAATAAAATAAGGTGAATGCCTAAAATTATGCCAGCTACATTCAGCGGTGGATTATTTAAGATGATACATTAAATTTGAAATTTTATATAAATTATTAAACAAGAAATCTGAGGTGCCACTGACAAATTAAAAGCGAAAATACATGCATGAACCTCGATAATATGCTCGATGTTTGGTACTATACTCGATATTGGATGCTATAATTGATGTTTGATGCTCGATACTCAATTTTTGATTCTTGAGACATGAGGCTTAATGCTTATGCTTAATGCTTTTTCTTAATGCTTATTTTAAAAGCTTATTTTTATTGCTTATGCTTAAAGCTTATGCTTAAAGCTTATGCTTAATGCTTATGCTTAATGCTTATGCTTAATGCTTATGCTTAATGCTTATGCTTAATGCTTATGCTTAATGCTTATGCTTAATTCTTATGCTTAATGCTTATGCTTAATGCTTATGCTTTATGCTTATGCTTAATGCTTATGCTTAATGCTTATGCTTAATGCTTATGCTTAATACTTATGCTTAATGCTTATGGTTAATGCTTATGGTTAATGCTTATGCTTAATGCTTATGCTTAATGCTTATGCTTAATGGTTATGCTTAATGCTAATGCTTAATGCTTATGCTTAAAGCTTATGCATAATGCTTATGCTGAATGTTTAATGCTTATGCTTAATGTTAAATGCTTCATGTTTAAAGCTTATTTTAAAATAAAGGAAATTTATATTTTGTGCTAAAAATAATTTATTGATTTAATATAAACAACATTGACCTTTATTGTAAATAAAGTAAAATAAAATAAGGTGAATGCCTAAAATATGCCAGCTACATTCAGCGGTGGATTATTTAAGATGATACATTAAATTTGAAATTTTATATAAATTATAAAACAAGAAATCCGAGGCGCCACTGACAAATTAAAAGCGAATACACATGCATGATCCTCGATGATATGCTCGATGTTTGGTACTATACTCGATGTTGGATGCTATGCTTGATGTTCGATGCTCGATACTCAATTCTTGATTCTTGAGACATGAGGCTTAATGCTTATGCTTAATGCTTTTTCTTAGTGCTTATTTTAAAAGCTTATTTTTAATGCTTATGCTTAATGCTTATGCTCAATGTTTATGCTTAAAGCTTATGCTTAATGCTTATGCTTAATGCTTATGCTTAATGCTTATGCTTAATGCTTATGCTTAATGCTTATTTTTAAAGCTTATTTTAAATGCTTATGCGCAATTCTTTTTCTTAATGCTTATTTTAAAAGCTTATTTTAAAGGCTTTATTGAAAAGTTTATTTAATGCTTATTTTAAAAGCTTATTTAAAATGCATAAGCATTAAGCATAAGCATTAAGCATAAGCATAAGGCATAAGCATTAAGCATAAGCATTAGCATTAGGCATTAGCATAAAGCATTAGCATTAGGCATTAGCATAAAGCATTAGCATTAAGCATAAGCATTAAACATAAGCATTAAGCATAAGCATTAAACATAAGCATTAAGCATAAGCATTAAGCATAAGCATTAAGCATAAGCATTAAGCATAAGCATTAAGCATTAAGCATAAGCATTAAGCATAAGCATTAAGCATTAAGCATTAAGCATTAAGCATTAAGCATTAAGCATTAAGCATTAAGCATTAAGCATTAAGCATTAAGCATTAAGCATTAAGCATTAAGCATTAAGCATTAAGCATTAAGCATAAGCATTAAGCATAAGCATAAGCATAAGCATTAAGCATAAGCATTAAGCATAAGCATTAAGCATAAGCATTAAGCATTAAGCATTAAGCATAAGCATTAAGCATTAAGCATTAAGCATTAAGCATTAAGCATTAAGCATTAAGCATTAAGCATTAAGCATTAAGAATAAGCATTAAGCATAAGCATTAAGCATTAAGCATTAAGCATTAAGCATTAAGCATTAAGCATTAAGCATAAGCATTAAGCATAAGCATTAAGCATAAGCATTAAGCATTAAGCATTAAGCATTAGGCATAAGCATTAAGCATAAGCATTAAGCATAAGCATTAAGCATAAGCATTAAGCATAAGCATTTAAAATAAGCTTTTAAAATAAGCATTAAGAAAAAGCTAAATAAACCGATACGGGCAGGGATTCGAACCCGCGACTACTGGGAAACCGTCCCGTCGCTCTACCAACTGAGCTACCGTATCGCTGTCCGTCTCGGTGAATTAAGCATTCTATATGTAATCGTCTTTATCGGGACGGTGGTGACATCTATTAGGTTTCTTTCGAAAATCCTAACCAATGTTTATAACTTTGCAGTATAGATAAACATTGGACAGCGATACGGTAGCGCAGTTGGTAGAGCGACGGGACGGTTTCCCAGTAGTCGCGGGTTCGAATCCCTGCCCGTATCGGTTTATTTTTCATTCTTTATTTATATAAATTTAAATAAGCTTAACATGGCTATACATGTTTAAAGATATTTTCGAACATTAAGAAAAAGCATTAAGCATAAGCATTTAAAATAAGCTTTTCAAATATGCATTAAGCATAAGCATTTAAAATATGGTTTTAAAATAAGCATTAAGCATAAGCATTTAAAATAAGCTTTAAAAATAAGCATTAAGTATAAGCTTTAAGCATAAGCATTGATCATAAGCATTAAAAATAAGCTTTTAAAATAAGCACTAAGAAAAAGCATTAAGCATAAGCATTAAGCCTCATGTCTCAAGAATCAAAAATTGAGTATCGAGCATCGAACATCAAGCATAGCATCCAACATCGAGCATATCATCGAGGATCATGCATGTGTATTCGCTTTTAATTTGTCAGTGACGCCTCGGATTTCTTGTTTTATAATTTATATAAAATTTCAAATTTAATGTATCATCTTAAATAATCCACCGCTGAATGTAGCTGGCATAATTTTAGGCATTCACCTTATTTTATTTTACTTTATTCACAATAAAGGTCAATGTTGTTTATATTAAAGCAATAAATTATTTTTAGCACAAAAGGTAAATTTCCTTTATTTTAAAATAAGATTTAAACATGAAGCATTTAACATTAAGCATAAGCATTAAACATTAAGCATTTAAAGTAAGCATTCAGCAAAAGCATTAAGCATAAGCATTTAAAATAAGCTTTTAAAATAAGGATTTAGCATGAGCATTAAGCATAAGCATTAAAAATAAGCTTTTAAAATAAGCGTTAAGAAAAAGCATTAAGCATAAGCATTTCAAATAAGAATTTAAAATAAGCTTTCCAAATAAGCTTTAAAAATAAGCATTAAACATAAGCATTTAAAATAATCATTAAGCATAACTATTAAACATAAACATTAAGCATAAGCATTAAGCATAAGCATTAAGCATAAGCATAAGCATTAAGCATAAGCATTAAGCATTAAGCATTAAGCATAAGCTTTAGCATTAAGCATAAGCATTAAGCATAAGCTTTAAGCATAAGTGATACGTATTGATAGTAAGTATTGACAGTACGTCTTGATAGTACGTATTGATAGTTAATATTGATAGTACATATTGATAGTAAGTATTGATAGTACGTATTGATAGTTATATTGATAGTACAAATTGATAGTATTTATTGATAGTACACATTTATAGCAACTATTGATAGTAAGTATTGATAGTAAATATTGATAGTACATATTGATAGTAAGTATTGATAGTACGTATTGATAGTTAATATTGATAGTACGTATTGATAGTACGTATTAATAGTAAGTATTGATAGTACATATTGATAGTAAGTATTGATAGTAATTATTGATAGTACATATTGATAGTAAATATTGATAGTACATATTGATAGTAAATATTGATAGTACGTATTGATAGTAATTTTGAAAGTACAAATTGATAGTACGTATTGATAGTAAGTATTGATAGTATATAATGATAGTATATATTGATAGTACATATTGATAGTAAGTATTGGTAGTACGAATTTATAGTACGTATTAATAGTAAGTATTGATAGTAAATATTGATAGTACATATTGATAGTACGTATTGATAGTAAGTATTGATAGTAAGTATTGATAGTATGTATTGGTAGTTAATATTGTTAGTACGTATTGAGAGTACGTATTTACGTATTGATAGTAAGTATTGATAATTAAGTTTGGTGGCAGCGAAGGGTGCAAAGAAAATCAATTTACTTAATAAAATATATTTAAAATGAAATTAAAACTAATACAAAATAAGGTAATGTGCTTGTTAGTCAGCGATTGACCCAAGAATGAATGTTTTTTGTCCTCGATTCCCATCGATGCATCACGATGGTGAGAACGCAGGCCGTGTGGTGTCGTCTTCAGGATACACGAGGCGTCGTGTCAGCATTAATCGTGTGAAACCAAGTTGGTTCTTGCTATATGAATATTTCATGGCTATGCTTGCGTAACACCTCCCCCCGTAGAACAGTGACTATTGAAGTCCTTGGTCGGTAATTGCGCTGGAAGTTCTGATTCATCCCTTTGAGGTTTTTGGATGATGTGTTTCGTATGTTTAAGTCGGTATTTTCGGTATGCAAGGCCGCTAATTAGTGCACATGCACCGAATAGTAACGAATATAAAGGTATTGTTGTATGGTAGACGCTACTATCGTTGTTCTTGCTTAAGTTTACTGGTGACTGTAGAATAACTTCTCTATTGATATCGTGGAGATTAGTCAAATTAATGGAGTTTAGTTTGAATATCAGATGTGCTGCTGAACTGAGTGTATTTTCTTTAGGGACATCTATTATCTTCAATGCTTGACCTTTTATTCGATCATTGAGGTTTGATATGATGAACTCTTCTGTTTGAATGAAGCAATCATATGGAATTATAGCGAGATAACTTCCTTGCAACATCTTGTAGATATCTTGATCGCAGGACAAACGTACTTTAGTTACAGTTGGAAAGCTGATGGTGTAGTGGCGATCGTCAAGTTTCTCGTAGGCTGACGTAAGTAGGGATACAGTGACTGATTTACATTCCGGAAGTTTTTGCTGCGTAGTAACGAGGGCTGTTACACAATCAAGCAATGTATGGCTATGTATATGGTGTATTTTTCCACATAGATATCCTTTAGTGAACTTCGGGCATTCTGCCTCTATGTACTTGAAATCTTTCAAATGGGTTGCAAGGAATTGGTATTGAGGAACAAGAATCTCATGATTTTTATTAGGGATAATGGATATCTTATATAAATTATATATTTGGGATTCGATAATTGGGAATTTATATACTATAACTATTTCATTTCCTACATAATATGAACCTAATTGTATTACGTCATAATACTCTCGGGCCTCTATATCTAATACTTTATTACTACCATATATACTACGTAGCCTTCTAGTTATATTTCTAATAGAACTTAAACTAATGACATCGTGATGAGCCGTGGATGTCCTTATAAATGCTAGAACATTCTGTAACTTAGTTATCTCTTGTGACAACTTATCAACATTATCATCGACTATGAGAATAGTTTGTCCTAAATGAGCGTATTGATTAGATTCATAGATACCTTTTTCAAAACTTCGACTAATGTTTTTTACTAGTGCAGCTAATTTGTTCTGATTATCTACTATTTTATCTATTATCTTAGAGTGCTGAGTTACCCAATCTTTGGTCAGGCTTACATGATTGTTAAATTCCGTAACTAATTTATTATCGTTTTCTTGTAGTAATCTTATTGCGTTATTAAACTGTAACGCATCTGTATAATCAAGATTACCGGTAATACTTTTTATCACGGACCCGAGACCATTAACGAGACCTCTTTTAGAGCGGCTAATTTCAAACGACTGCAATTGATTTAGAACGACTTGAAGCTTTTCTTTCAGATAGTTAGTATGGAGCTCAAACAAAGAAAAAGTTTTATTATTTAGATTAGAGATTATACTGCTTAATTGGGTATGAACTGTATTTACTTTGTCTTGCAATTCGTGGATATCGATATACTTTAAAAATGAGTGATAATGAGACACTATGTGACAAGGGCCTAGTTTAAAAGGTAAAATGCCGGGACCATCGTCTAGATTTTCAAGTTTTATTTCTTGCAGTAGAACCGGATGCAGAAGCAGTTGGAGTAATAGGAGAGTCCTCCAACAATTGGACACTTTTAGGAACTCTTTTTAACCTAGACTTAGCAATTGGCCCGCGGTTTTTGCGAGTGTATATATGTATCGGGAGATCAGCCATAACTGTATCATGCGTGTGTAAAAGGGTTTCTAATAAATATTTGTTGATCGGGAGAGTATTGCTTTTCGGGCTTATTACGAGTATTTGTTAATTCATTTCTGTACTTTGAACTAGACTCATGAATTAAATTAAAAGCTTTGATCATTTTATTTTTATGTTCTACCATATATTGTTGGAGTAAATGGGTGGTTAAGTCTATGTCTAATGGGTCTCGCGGATCAAAATGTCCAGTAATAATGTCAATTGGTCGGCATTTTGTAAAACTGTGTATCGAACTATTATATGCTAATAGGGCATAATTTATTAAATTAATAACAGTTTCATTCTTAAGCTCAATTTTTAATATCCGTAAATGTTCTAAAATTGTTGAGTGGAATCTTTCCACAATTCCATTCTCATTGGGTGTATGGGGTGCTATTCTATGGTGTTGAATTTTATGCACTCTTACAAATTCGGCAAATAATTGACTAGTGAACTCAGGACCATTATCTGTAACTAAAGTATATGGTATACCATGATGAGTACTAAATTTTAATAACGCCTGCACGACACTTACTGCTGTTCCATCCCTTAAAGAATACGCTTGCGCATACTTTGAAAACGCATCTATGATAGTCAAAAACTTTTCATTCTGTATAGATAATAAATCTAGGTGAACAACTTCAAAAGGCTTACACGGTGGAGGGACAATACGAAATTGTTGTCTAATAGGGTTGCGATCATATTTCGCTTGACCACAAATTATACATTCGTTAATGAACTTGGTTATATGTTCTCGCATTTTTGGCCAATAATATCTATGAGATAAAGCTAGATGACATTCATTAACACCCCTATGATTGGTTTTACCTACGTGATATTTGCTTATTATTTCTTGTTGCTTTAAGTATTCTTTTATATTTTCCAGTTCCTTTTTAAATAGTATTAAATTCATAGCTGAACTTTTAAAAGCTTTTTGTATTATGGGAATAACCGTGTACATTGCTAATTGGGGATTTAAAAGTAAGCCTGTTTTAATTCTGGGATGAACATATTCTTTAATAACATTAATAATATCTTCTTCAAGATTATTTTCTGACAATTGAACGGTGGTACGTGTGTGTGTTTCAAAGGGTTTTGTAACTATTGGTCTTCCTTTAATATTGCTTACAATTGTTAAAACTAGCTGCTTGGTGAATTTGTTTAAGGGTTCGTCTGAAATCGGGATTTCCAAAATAGGATTTTCACTGTCGGTATGAACTGTTAGGGTATTAGAATTATCTCTATCAGCTTCTGAAGCTGTAATAGTGCTAGACCCATTTTCAGATGCATTTACTACTATTGAACTTAGTTCTTCGTTATTAATTACTAAACGGGATAAGGCATCAGCATTTGTATTATATTTACCTGGCTTATAAATGACTGAGAAATCATATTCGGATAATTTTAATCGCCATCTTGTAAGTCTCGAATTTGGTTCTTTTAGGCTCATGACCCATTGTAATGGTTTGTGGTCGGTTATAATTTTAAATTTTCTGCCAAATAAGTATGGTCTGAAATATTTACAGGCTCAAACAATTGCTAAAAGTTCTTTTTCAATAGTGCTATAATTAAGTTCACTTGAATTTAGGGTCCTAGAAGCGTATGCAATAGGTTTGTCTGAACCAATACAACCTTGGGATAATACGGCGCCTATTGCAACGTTCGATGCATCAGTTGTCAGTAAAAATTCTTTATTAAAATCAGGGTACTGTAAAATAGGGTCATTTGTCAGTAAAGTCTTACAATGTTCAAAGCAACCAATATAATTCTGATCACAAACTATCTTAGATCCTTTTTTTAAACACTGGGTTAAAGATTTTGTTATCCGTGCAAAGTCTGGGATGAATTTTCGATAATATCCTAAAAGACCAAGAAACCGTTTAATTTCTGTAGTTGTTTTAGGTAGCGGATAACTCTGTATAATACTTATTTTGTTAAGATTGGGCTTAACTCCATCCCTACACACGACATGACCTAAAAATTCCGTCTTTAACTTTAAGAACTCAGATTTATCCATCTGGATCTTGAAATTAGATTCGCGCAAACGTTTTAGAACTCTTTCAAAATTAACCATGTGTTCCTGTAACGACGTACTAAAAATGATGACATCATCTAAATAAACTAGACAGATATCCTGTAAGTCTTTAAGGATGTTGTCCATTACCCTTTGAAATGTTGCGGGAGAGTTTTTTAAGCCCATAGGCATTCTTAAAAATTTATAATGGCCGTTTTCCACATTAAAAGCAGTTTTGTGTATGTCAGTAGATAAAATTTGAAAAAATTCTTGATAAAACCCGCTAGCAAGCTAGGTCAAGAGTGGTGAAGTACTGGCATTTCCCTAATTTGTCTAATATGTCCGAAATATTGGGTATTGGATACTTATCACTAATTGTTTTCTCATTTACTTTTCGGAAATCTATTACTAAACGCCATTTGGTTTTACCCGAAGCATCTGCCTTTTTAGGGACCACCCAAATAGGAGAGCTCCACGCGGAATCTGAAGGTCTAATTATATTTTGTTCAAGCATTTTATCGATTTTACTTCTAACCTCTTGTTTATGGACATACGAGTACCTATAGCTTTTAACATGAACTGGGATCTCATCATTTGTTTTAATTTTTTGCTTAATTTTGTTCGTAAATGTTAAGGGTTCTCCGTCAAGATAAAATACATCCGAATAGCGCGGGCATAAGGTTTTTAAATTAGCTATTTCCTCTGGGTTCAAATGATCTGTACGGAGACGCGATAGAACTTCTTTTGTACGATTGGACAACTGTTTTAAGTGCTTAGTTTCAACATTGAAGACCTTAGCTGTAATAGGCCGATCCATTGAAAAGATTACATCATTTTTTGAATTATTTGAAATTTGTACTAAACCTCGACTGTTTTTCACATTAGTAAAGCAATCAGAAATTAAACGATTACTTATTATCTGATCAGGAACAAATACATCTCCGTCCTTGGAGTTTATTGGCAATTTGACTAATTTGGATGACTGAGCTGGTATTATTTCCTCATAAAGATTTGTGTTTCGTGCGTCATACATAATAATAGGCAATTCGGTATTTTTAGTTATTATTTTCTTTCGTCTAAAATTAATGTTACTGTCCCACGAATCTAGTAAATCAAAACCAATAATGCCATCAAAATAATTATGAAAATTGAGAATAAAAAAGGTTACGTCACCGTCTTCTTTAAATTTCGAGAAACTAGGTAAGGTAATAGAATAGTCTTGTCTATAGACATTATGATTATTCGTGACTTCAAATGGAGTATAATTAAGAGGTAAATGAGAAAAGTATTTTTCCACTACTTCAGGAGATATAAACGACTGATTGGCTCCCGTGTCTATAAGAAATTTTAAAGGTGAGATTCACATTGCTCATAATTTGGAAAGTAATCTCCATTTTCCTGGTAAGAATCACAGTTTTGGTAGTAGTCAGTATAGTCATAGTCATAACAGGGTTCATAGTCACATTCATAATTGTTAATTTCTCGAGTTTTAAAGTAATTATTTGGGGGTGGGTTGCCGCTTCTACGCCAGTCATGCCCAGACAATGGCAAGAGTCTAGACGTATAATAATTCTAATAATGGACGTCGTCCTATGAGTGGTGTTAGTCACGAGGTCCATTATTAGAATTATTATTCGGTTGCATTAATGGTCTATTTGGAATCCTAAAAACGTTACTGCTGGCATTATAATTTGGAAGTGGAGCACGGAATATTTGTTGAGTCCTTGTGGGACCACGAAATTGTTGTGTTGGAGGTATATGAGGTCGCCAACCTTGATTTTGTTGATGGTTAAACTGATGAGGACGCGAGGGACCTGACATATTATATGGTTGTTTAAAAGAGCTACCATTGAATGCATTACCTGTATATTGCATAAAATTGTTTAAAGGCAATTGAAAATGAGATTTTAGAGACTGTTGATTATTAAAATTATCCTTTTTATTAGGTATGCCCTCGGCACGCTGCTGCATATATAGTGTATTTAGCTCTTCTTGTACGAATTCTAAGGCCTTTTCTATCGTTTCGGGACGCATGCAACGTATCCTAGAGCCTAAGGGATCCTTAAGACCACGCAAGTAGCACTGTAGAGTTAATTTCTTATAAAGATTACGTTTAGCTTCAACTGTAGTAGCCACGGTTTCATGCAACGTAACATATATCATGATGGTGCTGAATAAGTTTTGAACACGTTCGTAAAATTCTTGTGGAGTAGAAGACCCCTGAGTTTGTAATGATAAATCGTTAAATAAAGCGGTCTCGTCTCGATGGTCAGCAAAATTATTAATAAGTGCACTACGAATACCGAACCAATTTTCAGGAATGCCGTTGGAATTTATCAATCGAGCTGCAGAGCCTGTGATCTTATTTAATATACCATTAATAAGGGCCAAATTGGTTAACTCATAACCCGGTTCTGTTTTAAAATATGCAAGTACTAATTGATCACATAAATTTATAAATTTTGATGGCACATGGGGGTTACCGTCAAAATCAGGCAAAACTCTAAGTGACTTGTATATCTCACCCATTTTATCTTGAGACATTTTAATATGAGGTAAAACAATATTTTTTTTTGCCTAAATTCGTCTATAGTATCGAGACTACTAGATCTACCCTTACACAACCTACGGCTACTGGTTTCTCTCGGATGAAAAATTTTGGACACTAATCTAACACACTAATTTAATTTAATTACATATATATGTATTTATATACTAAATTACTTGAAAAATCTACTTAAAGTAAAAGTTTATTATAAATGAAAGTTATTTGGATAGGATAAAAAAAAATGTTAAAATTAGGATAGGTAAGGACTTGAAAGATTCAGAGTACTTACATAAACATGATTTTCTTGCTGAATCGATGCCTGGATTCACCTCTGCTGACCGCCAGGATGTATGTAGATTCGGATACTCGAAATCGGTTAGCCACGCGGGACTTCGGTCCGATATTAGGGGAAATCTTGACGCGACACGCACCGAATATTTATCGAGTATCCTACCGACTGCGCCAATTAAGTTTGGTGGCAGCGAAGGGTGCAAAGAAAATCAATTTACTTAATAAAATATATTTAAAATGAAATTAAAACTAATACAAAATAAGGTAATGTGCTTGTTAGTCAGCGATTGACCCAAGAATGAATGTTTTTTGTCCTCGATTCCCATCGATGCATCACGATGGTGAGAACGCAGGCCGTGTGGTGTCGTCTTCAGGATACACGAGGCGTCGTGTCAGCATTAATCGTGTGAAACCAAGTAGGTTCTTGCTATATGAATATTTCGTGGCTATGCTTGCGTAACATGATAGTAAATATTGATAGTAAATATTGATAGTACATATTGATAGTAAGTATTGATAGTAAATATTGATAGTACATATTGATAGTACGTTTTGATAGTACGTATTGATAGTAAGTATTGATAGTAAATATTGATAGTACATATTGATAGTACGTTTTGATAGTACGAATTGATAGTACGTATTGATAGTAAGTATTGATAGTTAATATTGATAGTACATATTCATGGTAAGTATTGATAGTACGTATTGATAGTTAATATTGATAGTAAGTATTGATAGTAAATATTGATAGTACATATTGATAGTACGTTTTGATAGTACGTATTGATAGTACAAATTGATAGTAAGTATTGATAGTACGAATTGATAGTAAGTATTGATAGTAGATATTGATAGTAAATAATGATAGTATATATTGATAGTAAGTATTGATAGTAAGTATTGATAGTAAGTATTGATAGTACGAATTGATAGTACGAATTGATAGTACGTATTGATAGTAAGTATTGATAGTAAATATTGATAGTACATATTGATAGTACGTATTGATAGTAAGTATTGATAGTACGTATTGATAGTTAATATTGATAGTACATATTGATGGTAAGTATTGATAGTATATATTGATAGTACGTATTGATAGTAAGTATTGATAGTACGAATTGATAGTACATATTGATAGTACGTATTGATAGTACATATTAATAGTCCATATTCATAGTCCTCCCGTCAGGGAATAATTATATAATTTTCTATAAAAAAAATACATAATTGAACGACTCAGTACTCAGTTCTTAAACAGATCTACTCACGAAAAAAATATCTGTAAAAAAAATATATTTATATAAAAAAATATATATAAATAAACTCCAACTACACGCAAAACACGCAAAAACTACTTGCCGGAATTAGTTGAAACTTAAAACAGATATCTTTATCGAAACCGGAATCTGCATAGATTCCGGTATGCATATACGAAGTCGCAGGCACAGCTAGTATTTTTATAAGAATACATTTTGGAGTTTGATAATAAAAACCATAAAAATTAATTGGTATTAAAAGACCTACGTGTAAATGGTTGCTACACTAAAGTAATTAAAATGTTTAAATAAAACAGGACATCTCTCATTATTTATACTTCATTCATTGTCTGCAAAATAATTAAAATATGTACATTAATTTACATTTAGTTTACAAAACAAATAGTAACCGCAACACGCATATAATTACAAACTTAATTTACTGAAAAGCCGGTTGATAGTGTTGGACTAGAATTTACTGTATTTATGTGTGTATGTATGTTAATTGAATACATTTTATTTAAATTCATGTATCCATCAGATAAAACATTTTTGAGTCCACTTATATTTTACTAATCAAATATTATTACACTAATAATAAATAATGTAAATATATTTTTTTTTGTCTCGAAGGGTCCTAATCAAGCTATTTAAAAAAGAAAATCTGTTCGTCTGTTTATCTGTTTGTTGGTGCACGTATTACATGAATACTATCCATATCAAGCGGGCTGACAAATCGGAACTCATTTCTTAAAGCAGAATTAGTTCGCCGCTCGTATTCTTCAGAGGTTTATTAAAAATATTTTTATAAAATTGAGATAAAAAGGTATAAAAATAAATCTAATGTAATATTAGCCCACCTGTAGATGTGGCTTAATTTAATGTATTTTTATGTTAGAATTAAAAATGTGACTGTTATTTATAACATTCATTTTATTTCTGAAACGGGAAATTTATGGCTAATATATTTCTCTATTGAATATATCCTACTTTAGGGTAGCGATTCTTAAATTCATGTACTCAAACGAAGTGTATATTGCTCCTTTTTTGTATATTGGATGTAACGGATCACTTATTACAGCCTTCTCTTGACCTTTTCTTTTATATAAAAATGAAAATAATATTTACTTCATCTTTTTGTTCTTTATTTCTTTATTTGCATTGTCATAGTTTAACTTACCTCTGAGTATCCGTTTTAGGAATTGAATAGATAAGAATATTATTATTATTTTTAAAATGTATACTAAACAACTTAGTAAAAATCTCTCTACTATGTAGTAGAGAGAAGTAAATAGCTTTGAAACGTAAACAGTACTTAATGTTTAATGATTACTAAGAACATAAAGTTAATAGTAAAACATAAGAGTAGTAATTTGTAAAATAAACATAAAGCTTACCTAATTTATAAAAAGAGATGAATATAAGTTAATATAAAAATAAAAGTTTTAACATCATCAATTAAATAAAGAAAATAAGAAAAAAAGATTTTGTGCAAGGGTAAATTTTGACGCATACTTATTTTAGGTTTATGATACTGCTAAACTTTCCTTATCGAAGCTTAATTTCTTTAAGCTCAATTATTTCTTTAATTCATTCAAACTAATAAAATAAATAAATCAATCATGCAAATTACTAACAAAAATGTGAGTGGTAACATCTTATTAATAAATTCTTAAGTACTCGTCTTACAATGTTGCAAAACTACTCAAGACGATTTAAATTGAACTGACAAAGTCACTAGCCTCTCAACTCATAGTCGTAAACTTTCAAAAATTCTTTAAGATTTTTTTCCTAAATCTTTATCTTATTATCGTATTATTACAAGTTACAAAAATAATTTTGTTAGCTTTATTCAGAAAGTATATTTTTGACCTTCTAATGTGCAGTGAAGTGAAGTATTTTTTTGGGAGGGGGGAGTAAGGGGATAGAATTTTGTTTGAACCAACAACTATATATTTGCCAGTATAGATCTTTCTTAATATGAAAAGTGTTGATAGCACCTCTTTTAAACGTGCTAAATATTTTATATTTTATAGGGAAACAAACAATTAGATAACAATTATACTTAAAAAAATAAATATAAAACAATTTACGAAATCTTCTATACAAGTAATCTTATAATTTTTTTAGAACACAACTTTTTTATTTCTCATCTAATAATTTTGAAAGGAAAGTTAAAAAACAATTATGTTTGGGGTAAAATAAATGCTCAAAATACTTAACATACTTCCTGTCGTGAGCCCGCTGCCATTACTTTTAAAGCTTCCTTAAAAGAATCAAAAAGTTGTTAAATATAAAGGATATAATAAATATAATTAAGAAATACTTATATTTAAATAAAGTGTTTTTTTATTTTTAGTGATATATACAATTCGCAATAAAGGTTCTATATTTGTGTTCTTGGTTAGTGTAGTAAATTTTAGGTATGATTAATTAAAAATACTTTAATCAACCCAATGTTTTATGTTATTTACGTATTTATAACGAGTTGTCAGGTTTTATAGAAATACCTATTTTTCCATGAGCTGAAAAATACAGATGAGATAAAATTATCTGAAATAACTACTACTACTTTATACGGTGATCAGCTCAGCGCCAATGGGAAATTACAAATATGGTTGTCGGTAATATTTCTGCAAGGTTCAGTTTAAAATTACTGATTTAAATCACTAATGTTAGTATTTGTTTTGTTTTTAGATTTTACTTTTGAATCAATATAAGTATTTTATATGACTTTAATCAAAAACATGGTTAAAAGTAACAAAACCTCATTGCTTTCTCTCATAGTGTCATAGAAATTAAAAGTTATCTAAAAAAAATATGTTATAATCTGCAATTTAATTTAATAAAAAATTATAATTTGCGTTATGAAAAATTTGCTAGGTATTTGACCCTTATTACATTCATACCATATTAGTCTGCCTCCACCTCCGTCGCGACGCGTCCAACGAGTTGCTGCAGAACTTTGCTGATCTGAGCTGATCACTTCACGCGGCAAGTTGACTGTGTTCTGAGCTTATGAATAGGAATCCCAATGGGTTCAAAACTAGTCCATTAAAACACCGATTAAATAAAGTGAGCGTAAGTAAATATATATTTAATTATCATCACGCTTCATAAAAGCTTTTTTACAAAATTTATATACATTTTTGGATGAAAAGCAGATAATTTTATTTTATATCAAAACCCTTTTATGTAATTATTAACCTTAATTAGTTTATACTTTTAATTATACAGTTATAATTTCACTTTAAAATGTAACTTCAAGTTTCATTCGTTTGAAACAACAATCAATGAAATTAATAATTGGATATTCATACATAATTAAACCTATGAAAATAATATATTTGAAACAACTTTGAGATAACACACATTAAATTCACAAGCTAAGTTCAGAATTCATAACATACATATACAAAACAAACACATAACATATACAAAACAAACATGGGAAGTTAAAATCATTTACCAATTAACAGTTCCATCTACATTGAGTCATGTTTGATGTCAAACAGTAGCAAATAAATATTAAACATGACTTATCATTAATAACTACTTTTGTAATATTATAATATATAACAATAATAATATAAGAATAATGATGGTAGCTGTGTTTAAAACTACCTTAAATAATGTTTTTGCTAATTAAATAGTATTTTTTGATTAAAGGAACCAACTGAAGAGATGCTGTATGACATGGTTAACAAGAGTCAGAGAGAATGATAAAGTATAGCCATACTTAGTCTAGGATGAGAGTTAGAAAACAAAGTTGACAGTGGGAGGGCCAGGTCTCTATTACGTAGGAAGTGTGGTTATAATGGCTTATAATGGATATGGAATTCATTATAAGCCATTATAGCCAATGGTATTACGATCTACAATTGTATTACCTACATTTAAAGCAAAGGAACAGCATATTTATAAGAGGCATATAAAAACGTACGATATAATAATAACGTTTAATTTTAACAAGCCAATATATTCTTTATTTTATAACAGATTGCATTAAACTTTATTTAATTAATAAGGTAAATGCTTCTTATTATTATTAGTTACCACATTTTACAGACTATGCCCTGTTTTAGAAATATAGAACATGACTATTTTCAGATAAAATATTTGCCAGGTGTTAAATGAATACTTACCATTTATCATATTATCCTCTTTGTAAGCACTATGAAAAGCTTTCCTTATTTCAATACAGTTCCAATAGCGATCATTAATCAGTCCATTTGTATAGCAAACTTGGTAATTAACAGAAATATCAATATTCGACAAACCGTATACTAGTTCTGTGCAAAGTCAAATTTCAAGATGCTTGAGATACTAAAGCTTTGATATTCTGTCACGTGTTTGATTTGACTGTATTGCAACTGCTTCATACCGGAAAATTGCTTCATGAAATTGTCAAAGCATTTGGTTTAATTTAGTAAAAGCCATTTCATTTGATAAAATTAGTGTTTGAAATGCGCATATGATTATATAAATGTAAATGTAATAAATATAATTCTATTTATTATTTTAATTAAAAGCTCTATCCGAGTAATTTTAGACAAAAAATGAAACGTAAAGTTGTTTAGAATAAGGATATTCTAAACAACTTTACGTTTCATATTATATTTCATCTAGAGGACTAGACAACATTAATTCAGTATTATTTATTATATTATATATATTTTATTATTTTGCACATATGTTCTCTGGCCGTAAATTTTTAATTGGAACTATCAGTTCTTAACTACGTTTCTAGGCCATGCAACTGGCTTGTTCTAAGCATGTACTCGTACATGTACAGTACATTCATGTCCCAAACAGCAATGTACAGTATTTTTCATGTTTATATATTTAAAAAAATGGCCAATAAATAAAAATTATGGAACATTCAGCTAATACATATTAGTTGTCATACCATTGTTCGATGCAAGTTGTATATTTAAACTGTCGACAGAATGCAGACTGGGTAAGGGGGTAAAAAGAATATTATATAATCGGCTACTATGACCCCAATAGCGACACTTTTGATATACATGTACTAACTTAATAAAATACTAATAGAAATGCTAATTAACATCATCTAGGCTTTCTAACAACTCCAATTACAAAAGTTTTAATTATAATTTCTTAAGGATATTAAAATATCATTATCTTTGTTCGCCAACTTGGATTTCATACATCTGATCTCAAACAAATGATATTTTCGTAGAATTTCTTTGTCGATTATGCCTTTTGTTTGCTTCAACCTATAGAATTGGAAAAAGTCTTTTGAAAACATTCTCGACGTTCTTCTCCAGTTATTGTACGAGATGCTGGATGCTGCCTAGGTGCTGTACTAAATGCAAATTATGATCGACATATGTCCTATAAAAACATTTTGAATTTCGTATATTTCATCTTTTAAAAGGCAATTCTACTTTATAAGGCAATAAAAATAATGTTATGTTATTTTGCAGAAAACAAAGTAATTTAAATTAAATAAGCACAAAATCTCTGAAAATAGAAATCACTAAAAATATGAATAATAACATTAAATGTTTAGTATGCATACATAGATTATTCGTCAAATTATGTATTTATAAAATCAAACAAACATTATATTAGAAGCCCATCCTATATTTACTATTGGAATTCTCAAAGGTTTTTACTTTCAATAACGTTTTCAAAAATATATTAACAAAATATATTTTTGAAAACGATGATGCTGTACATATTTATTATTTATTAAATAACCATTTGAATATTCATCTGTGTAAATAAAACAAATATTGTTTCTTACCTGTGGTATTAATATAGTTCTAAATTACGACACCACCTCTGAAACGATTTTCGATTTCAAGACAAACTGTTTGTGTCATAATATAGTATAGTTCTTTTTAAAATAATTCTTGGATTGATTTTGTTTATACGAGTAATAGAACTTGCTAACAAATATTATATTATGAATGAATGTTATATGATGAATAATTTTAATCTCAAGGATGCAAACTTTCACACAAGTTAACAGTAGAACCGGTTCAATTTGTAATGTATAAAAAATATTTATGAATATTTCATTAGACACAAATAAAAGAAAGTGTCAACCAGCCAGGTCTTATCAGAAAAACTTTTAAATTATCAATTATCTTAAAATATGCCCTTTGTTTTTTTGTTGAAATAAAATGTCGGTATTTTACTTTTAGTATTTTACTTCAAAGCCTTTTTAAAGTAGCTGTATTAAATCTTAAAACTTGTATGATTTAAATTATAATTAAAATTATTTTAAGGATTGTTAATTATAATTCCAAAGTTTAGGTTTTAATAACGTTTCTCCTTATTATTTTTTTATTACGTACAATAAGGTGAAGGTAATTAATTATCTTCATTAAGGTAACGCTAGCCACATACTTAATCACAAATCTGACAAGTAATTTATTTTTTATTTTGTATAGTCTCCTGAAGATCTTAACCCATAATTAATTAATTAAAATCTTTGAACGGTTTTATCAATTTTTTCAAAAAATTTTTTTCAATGTCAGTCGGCCATTATGGTATGTCCTACATTTTATATATAAAAAATCAAACAAAACTGAAATAACATGTTAATTAACCAACTATTCTTTTACAGTAAATGATCAACATTGACCCCGTTATTTTTCAATATCAGAGAAATAATAAGAGCATTGCCGACATTTGAAGAGGAAATATATGTTCTTTTTAAACATGTTAAGCTTATTTAAATTTATATAAATATAGAATGAAATATACTTTTTTATTTTTTGAAATATATGTTATAGATATTTTCAAACATTAATTTCGGTAGTGGCATCTTTTCAATGTTTATCTATACTGAAAAGTTAGAAACATTGGTTAGGATTTTCGAAAGAAACCTAACAGATGTCACCACCATCCCGATAAAGAAGATCACATATAGAATGCTTAATTCACCGAGATGGACAGCGTTACGGTAGGTCAGTTGGTAGAAGCGACGGGACGGATTCCCAGTAGTCGCGGGTTCGAATCCCTGATACCGGAACCGATACGGTTTATTTTTCATTCTATATTTATATAAATTTCTTGCTTTCTGAATTTTTCTTAAGATTGTTCAGCTTTTTACAGAAAATCACATTTTAAGACAACAAGTCTTGTCTTATACGGGGCCATCGGATAATAGTGTTCGATTGTCCTAATCCGATTTTATATATCTGTTAATAATGTAATATGATCTAGAACAATCGACTATATATTCAACAATACTTTTAAAACATCGCCCGTAGATTTATTAGAAGCTTTTTTTACTTCATGTCAGTTTTAATTCCGATCATTTATCCGCCCCGTTGGTCGAGTGGTTAGCGCAGACGCCTAACGTGTCACGGCTGTCGGGTTCGATTCCCGGCGGAGACAGGCATTTATGTGATGAGCATAGATGTCTGTGTTTCTGGGTTTGGTCGTTTATTAAATATATTCTCAGTATTTATATGTGTATTTCTATGTATTAGTATCGTTGTCTAACACCCTTAACACAAGCAAATAATTTGCTTACTTAGGGGTTAGATCAATGTGTGTAATTTGTCCCAATATTATTATTATTATCATTTATTTCACTTTAATCTTATTATTTACATTTATACATATAACATTAAAAAAAACAACATTATAAATATAAATATAAAAAACAGTATCCCGCCGACGTGGGCCTTACGACCAGTCCGTCGGTGGTTAGGGCGACAGCGAAAGAAACCTCCTCACAATGCGTGCCGTACCCAAAACTGCTGCTCTTTGCATCCGACCCTTGATCCAGTTTTTTAGTGAGAGCCTCTTGAGATGATGGTCGAGACTCTTCGCTATAAGACCATTGACGGAAACTACCATCGGGACAATTATTGTTGAGTCAACATCCCACATGTCGGTAATCTCGTGAGCTAAGTCCAAGTATTTTGACAGTTTGTCCTTCTCAGCTTTCACAAGATTAGCGTCACACGGGACACTGATATCAACAAGAAATGCCCGGCACTCTAACCGATCTACCAGCACGATATCAGGCTTATTGGCTACAATAGTCCTGTCCGTTATGATAGATTGGTCCCAATAGAGCTTAGCATGACCATTTTCCAAAACTGGCTCCGGTGAGTACTTATAAAATGGCACTTCAAAAGGTACCAGACCGTATTGAAGAGCAAGTTCTTGGTGGATAATCTTGGCTACTTGGTTGTGCCTGTGCAAATACTCTCCATTGGCAAGACGACAACAACCGGAAATAACATGTCTGATGGATTCTCCTGGTTGGTGGCACGCACGACATATATCAACAGTGCCATCCTTTATTATGTATTTCCGATAGTTGTTCGTCTTGACAACTTCGTCAGCAATTGCACAAGCAAAACCTTCGGTTTCTCCAAAGAGATCACCGAATCGTAGCCAAGCCACGGACGCCAGAAGGTCTACATCAGGCCCATAGAGTGCCTGGTGGAACCGTCCATGAAGCTCCTTACTCTTCCATATATTTATACGGTCGTCAGTGCTAAGTACTACCGGTTTATGCCAGTTGTCTTTGGCTAAGGAGAGCGGTGTGAGGCCTTTATCTACTGCAACAATGTCCCGATGCATTCCACACTCAGCATGAAGGAAATATTCCCTAAGATTGCATACCTCACGGTTGTGTAAGTTTTTGGCATTAAGGAAGCCGCGACCCCCACACTTCCGTGGAATATACAATCTCATCACTGATGAGCGCGGATGATGCATGCGATACATTGTCAATAGTTTTCGGGCCTTTCGATCCAGGGCATCTAATTCGGTCTGAGTCCACCTTAATATGCCGAAAGTATACATCAGCAGGGGCATTACCCAACTGTTGAATGCACGTACTTTGTTACCTCCTGACAAAAGACTTTTTAGGACTTTTGTCAAGCGGTTAAAGAAGCGTTCCTTCACTAGCTGTTTAATGTCCCCACTTAGTATGCCTAAGCATTCCGACATACCAAGGTATTTGTAGGATTCGGTTTCAGAGAGGGATCTGAGGGACATTGTCTCCGAGAGTTGTAAATATTCGCTATTTACAACTCGGCCATTCTGCACATGTGCAACCGCGCATTTATCTACACCAAACTCCATCCTAATGTCATTACTAAACGTTTGCGTAACGCTTAGTAATGATACCAGATCTGCTTTATTTGGTGCAAATAATTTGAGATCGTCCATGTACAAAAGATGTGAAATGATCTCACCCCCTCTGCAAAAGCGAAATCCCAGTTTTGAATCCCTAAGCAACGTGCTTAAGGGGTTCAAAGCTAGGCAAAACCACAAAGGACTCAAGCTATCACCCTGGAAAATACCTCGCTCAATCCTTACACGTTCGGAAGTAAGAAGACTTCCTCCGCCCCCTGGAAGACAAAGGACCGTTGTCCATTGCCTCATACATGAATCAAGAAAAGCGCATAGATCTGTGTCAATCTTATACACTTCTAGTACTTTTCTCAACCATGTATGAGGCACCGAATCATAGGCCTTTTTATAATCAATCCAGGCGGCGGAGAGACCCTTCTTACCTCGGCGAACCTTTTCATTAATGGCCATGTCAATAAGGAGGAGCTCCTTAGTACCACGAGACCCAATCTTACATCCATTTTGAGCGGGATCTAAAATGCTGTTTGCATACAAATGTGTGTTTAATTTTGAAGTCAAAATGGATGTAAGAAGCTTATAAATTGTTGGTAAGCACGTGATAGGTCAAAAGTTCTTTGGATCCGTGATACTACCAGACTTGTGGAGCAGAAAGGTGATTCCTGTTGTCATAAAAGATGGTAGGGATCCGGACACGATGGCTTCCTGGAATTGCCCAGCCAAACGTTCGTGTGAAGACCGCAGCCATTTGAGCCAAAAGTTATGTAATCCGTCCGGCCCAGGACTTTTCCAGTTATGGGTCGAACGGATCGCATCCCTGACATTGTCTGGGCTTATAAATATAGCCTCCATTGGCTGCAGGTGTTCACACGCGCGCTCAACAACACGCATCCAGCCACCATCGTTGTGATTAATAGGCACCGACCAAATATTTTTCCAAAATGTGAACATTTCTTCCATATTTGGTAACTGCCCATCAATCACATTCGTAGCAGATTCCTCCCAACTTCTATAAACCTTTCTTTGGTCACTTTGGAATATGCGATTCTGTTTATACCTATTTACACGTTGTTTATAACGACGGATACGATTTGCCCACGCACAAACTTTCTGCTTCAGGTAGTCTATACGTTCTGTTACATAGGCCATGTAATCCTGAGGTCTAATGCCAGTACCGGCAAAGGCCTGTGTAACATAACGCATGACTCTCGGCCGGATGTTTCCCGATCTGAAGCAGATTAACTTGCCAATAATGACCCTAGCTGCGCTGATACGCCGTTCAATCCTCATCTGCCATGCGGGTGTGTCCTCAGTGGACCGCACCACCCTATCAGGCTCAGGAAATCTGACACGGGCGGAGCGGCACGCTGCAACAGCTGCACAATAAAGAATTGAATGGGTATCAGTGAGACTATTGCTAGAACGAAGATAAGAGTCTAGCATGCAGTCTAGAGCCATTACAAGCGACATATTACGTCTATGCGTGGGAAAACGGGGCAACCGTCCGTAGTGCCACCCTCTGTCGCCCTATAGTACGCTCGCATGACATTTTCGTTCATATTTTGCGTCCATTTCATGCGGCGCACTGCACCACCGACGGCGGGGGCCGAACGCGGGGCGGATGCCCCAGTAGGCCCCAAGCGCGGCAGCGGTGGCCTCCCACGGCGCGGCGCTGGTGCTCGGCGCGGCGCTGGAGGCGGCAGCTCGTCGTCACTGCTCGACACGATTTCCTCAGGAGGAGTTGCGTACTCCTCCTCTGATGACGTGGAGTTGTTGGGTGCGACGGGCTGCGGTGGTGGGCGTGCGTTTATGTTTTTACTCCTTGTGATCATTATTATACTTTCTATTTTCACATTGTCAACTTTTCTCTTTTTTCAGGTACTTTTTGTAAGTTGTTCACAGTTGTTTATATAGTATTCTTTTTTTTTTTCGTTTATTTTGCATTATGTAAACGGAATGAAATGATTTAAATATGATTAAAACTTGATTTTGTAAATAAATATTTTAAACAAAAATTGACATTTAAAAACGTGACCATTCCGTGTCACTTACCAAGGAGTGTTCTTATTATTATTATTATTATTATTATTATTAAGTATATTCTCAGTATTTATATGTGTATCTCTATGTATTTGTATCGTTGTCTAACACCCTTAACACAAGCAAATAATTTGCTTACTTAGATCAATGTTTGTAATTTGTCCTGATATATATTATTATTATTTATTGGTATATTTATATTACGACTTTTGTTATTTAATATTTTTCGTGTTTGTCGAACTAAAAGCACAGCAAAATTTCTATTCAACGGAATTAAACTGGTTGAAACTTTAAATTGCGTTCACATATTCCTGTTAAATAGAGTGAAAGTAGTAGTCCAGTTAACATTACTGAAAATATATAAAATACTCAGTTTTTTATATGGAAAATAAACAAACAATAATCTATGAATAAAAAAGAAAAAAGCAAAAGTTCGTACATATTATGGACAAAAATAAAATACTCTGAACCTATTCAGTGAACTTTTACTTAAAAGAGCTTACTGATCTCGACCCTTTAATAAACTTATTTTTCTCTTTCACGTACTGAAATCAAAATACCGTAAACTATCGTAGATATGCTTACCATCAATATATATTACTACTACTTATAATATTGCTGCCGTATTCGTCTCTTGTTAATTTTTATATTATAATGTTATACATATATTATGTATAAAATTAACAAGAGACGAATACGGCAGCAAAAGTTTTAACCAACTTGTTTTATAGAAATAATTGTTATTTTTTGTTGTTAATTATGTTTTTGGACAAAAAAACCAGAGCAGTTCTTTATAAAAATATATCATGCTTCTTAGAATTTTATAATTTTAGGTTTAAACAGTCAATCAGTTATTTTGAATGATCAACTTTAATAAATATATCTTGTCTCGGACCGTATTTGGATTGAAAGGTATGTCTAGGACATATAACAGGCACCTATGTAAGAATTTACATATGATTATCGTTATATCCATGTTTCAGAATAAGACAGTATTTACTTTATTTTAATGGATGGATATAACTTAATTCAATCCAATAATATTGTCTTCTTTTATAAGGAATAGATAACAAATAGATATTCAAGATAACAAGGATTGAAGAGGGTCTATCGATGACTATACAGGGTTATTTGTAATTAGTTGAGCACCTTTTGCAGGCAGCCCCTCTACATTAATCCTAACAACATTTGTTCTACGACTTTTTAAAATTAGTAGTTTTAAAAATTTAGTTTTTCCCATACAAATTTTATTTATTGCCTCTGAACGTGCATTAAACTTGAGCAAAGAGAGGCCACGCAACTTGTCAAAATATGTGCCAAGGCCACGTGTATCGGGGCGCGGGGTGGCGGGGTGGCGGGGTGACGCAGCGGCGGCTATGCACGTTAGAACTTGATCATTTTCTAAGGTGTAATAAAAAATAGCATCGTTTTCCACTTTTATTTATTAAAATATTTTCTACAATAGTCTAAACACATATTGTCTAACTGTTTAAGAATCTAATGAAAAAACAAAATCTCCAATAGAAGTTGTCCACAAGTTGAATGTCTCAATATTTTTATTTGGTTTATGAAATAAGGGCACTGTAACGAAACCAAATAAATATTATTTTTACAAAACAATAACTTCTCTTTAACTTACTTTATACATATCATATTATCTCGTTTGTTAATATTTATATCATGACAATAAAACAATAAGTTACTTACGAATTTCTTTAAGATGGCGCGTAACAGAAAAACGTCATAATTTTCATTAATATTAATTAATTAAAACGTAAGAAGTGAATCGACTGTTTCTGACGTATAATATTCTCATAGAAGAAACACATAGGTAAGTACCATAAAAACAGACAAATGTACACAATCCACTTTAAAAATAATAACTTTAGGCTTCTTAACATGTTGGATCGTCACTATATCACAAATAAAATTATTCTTCATCATGGTTTCTGCTGTTTCGAGTTGCTGTTCGTTCTAGGTATAGCAAAACAGACCTTGTAAAGATCAGGACCCCAATGCTCCATTTCTCAGCCAAAACTCGTATTTCTTTTCATTCTTACTTCTTCTATTTCAGACAATCAATGTATTTTAAAAATATTATAAATTACATTTCATAATTTCTTCTTCATGTTATAATCTTGAATTTATTTATTAGTTTTAATAGCAAGTCCATAAAACCGCATTGTCCAGTATGTAATTACAATTCATTATTTAATTATAAAACTCTAATCCGATAATTTTATTTTTGGTTAATGTAAACTGTGTTTTGTAATCCACATACTTGTCATTTTGATTATTTAGTATTTCCATAGCAACATGGTGTAAAAGAGATGAAGCTATACGAAAAAAGCTGGCGCGCGCATTTAACAGTTTCTGACTTTCGCTAGCCTGCCGCGACCTATACTTTAGACTGCTTACAAAATACAGAGTAATAAATAATCGAGGGAGCAAAAAAAAAATTTTTTTTTTTTGTTCGTTTATTCTGAGTTATTTATCAAGATTTTTTAAAAGTCGTAGAACAAATGTTGTTGGTATTGATGCAGAGAGGCTGCCTGCAAAAGGTGCTCAACTAATTAAAAATAACCCTGTATATCCGAAATTCGATATCCCGATTGTCAGTATTGAGATATAAATTGTTGCTAAGATCAATGGATATATTACGTATAACAAGAGTACGAATGTGATATAGATAATAAAATCGAGATTCAAGTCTAGCTTCAGCCGTCAAAGAGATAACACCTGTTCCGTATTGAATTATTCATAACGAAGGTTTAAATCGGACCACGCGTGTGAAAAGTACTCCAAAGTGTAGCTAAAGTGCTGTTACAAGAAGAGTTATCCCTATCATCTCAGACTTCAGAGCAACAAGGGGTCCAGTCCTAGGCAAGAAAACAAATAAATCCACAAAACATCCCAAACGTACGTGACTTTTTAAAACATTGAAAAAATACCATCACGATCTGACCTAGAAATTTCGGTCGATAGTCACGTCATACATTCCACTCATACGTGACTGAAAGAAGATTTACAAAAATACTGTCACGACATAATTTTATAACAAAAGCAAAAACTAAAAATAAAAAACATCTATACAAGTTTTTGCAAACGGATTTGCTTGGGAAATCTGGTATCTACTTCGCCGAGAAGAAACATCTATCAACTGATAACACTACAGGCGAGGGCTCGCTGAATTAAGAAGAAATATTCCATCTTTCGGCTCCAATAACTTCTTACCAGTCGCAGCGACGGCAACACGAGATACTCAATTCACATCACACTTCGCGTCAACGTGCTCAAAGGAGAAGAACATCAGCAGGACATACATCAAAACCGCAGAACATCAGCGCAGGTGGGTCCTTTGCGCAGTTGCAAGATATATATATATATATATACATATTTATATTAATGATAAAATAATAGTAATATTAATAGTAACACATTATAAATAGATAGTAATTAAAAATATAATAAACAAATAATTTTCAACAACTGTAAAATGTCTTCCTACGAAAATAGTAATAATAAGACCGTGGCGGAGACTGTTAAGATTGCAGAACACACAGTAAGGCAGACGCGATCGCTAAGGGAGAAAGTCCTAACCAAGCAGGCCAAAACAAAATCGGAGAAAGTCTCGCCTTCATCAAGTGCCAAGGGAACGCAAGTCGTCGAACGATCCAAGTCGGAGAAATGCAACAAGCTCCAAAAAGCTCGCAAGACTCCACCCTATGGCGACGCAAGCGAGGTCTCATCGCAAGCCGCAATTACCATCCAGGAGGCAGCTCAGTTGGCAACTAACATCATGGCCGAGTGGAGAACATCCCCTCCTCGACCAATTCTATCGGATGATGAAATTTCCGTAGCCTCGGTAACATCCTTCGAGGCATTCACTCAAGATTCCTCGCAGGGAAGACCAAGTTTGCTGGTCAACTCTAGAAAGAGGTTAGGAGTCGAGATGGACATGGCTACGAAACACGCCAACGAGATGTTTCTGCGGGGAAAGGAAGCTATAGAAACTGCAGGCAAAATCAAAACAGAGTGCAAAGCCATTGCACTTGAAAGCCTCCAGTCTCTGTACGAAACAGTACTCGCTCTCTCTGACTCCAGGTCTCGTCACAAGTACAACCTGGAAAAAGAGAGAAAAAGAAATGCCCAGGAGCTTCTAGCGATAGAGCGAGCACAAAACCATAGGATAGCAGAGTTAAACAAGGACTTGCTGGTAGAATTAAAAGAAGCAAGAAGTAGAATAGATGAAAACACCAAACAAACGAAGGCAGTAAGAGACTGGCTAGGTCACGAGACCCAGGAACCTTACCGGAGAGTGGCAGATATAGAAAAAGGCACTCAACATATAATTTCAATGATGTCATCGCTGGAGTCAAGCGTCAGCCAATTGGGAGTTTCTGGAGTGGCTACAAACATTGAGCCCCTCACTAAAAACCATAACACCCTAAGAGATAGTGTCAACTCCATATCCAACCAATTAGACGAGTTACGACGCGATCTCAAGAGAAACACCAGCGACATACTCCAAAAGACCGACGAGACATTGTTGAAAGTGAGTACGCCAAACCAGGTAAGGTCCCCTGATAACAAGAACTATATCATTAAGGAGATAAAGGAGGCCATTAAAAATATAATACCAAAACCTGATACGTCACATCATAGCGATACCAGACAAACCACCGCAAACATGGAAGAACATCTACTCCCAATTAAAGAAAGCTTGGAGGCGGTGTCCTCTGAGCTAAGGACGATGCGTCAGGAACAAACACACCAACAAATAAATAATCAATTGAGCCTAGCAGAAGAACTAGGTCACACAAAAAAAAAGGAGCAAACCGAACCGGCTCCGAAACGAACATATGCAAAAGTGGCATCAATTCCGCCCAAAATTGTACCCAACCATACTTTAATCGTATCCTCTACAGACCCAGAATATACAGGGGAAAACCTTGTAGAGAAGATTAGGGATGCCCTAGATACAAAGAACACCGGAGCTAAAGTGGACAGGGTAAGGAAGGCAAGAAACCAAAAGGTAGTGCTAAGTTGCGGTACAAAAGAGGATCTCAAGTTAGTACAAAACCAAATAAAAAAAAACAAAATCCTAAAGGCAGTGATAGCAAAACCGGGCAACCCTCTGATAATAATAAAGGACGTGCTCTCCTATCATAAGGATGCAGAACTCGTAGAAAATCTACTAGCGCAGAACAAACACCTTCTGCAAGGCATCGACATGAAGGAAAACACAATAAAAATACGTTACCGCAAGAGAGCCCGGAACCCCCACGAATGTCACCCGGTACTAGAGGTATCTCCCCCAGTGTACAAAAGTTTTATAGAGGCCGGAAAGATATACATAGGCCTCCAGAGGAGACCGGTACAAGATCACTCTCCTCTAGTACAATGCGTGAGATGTCTCGGCTTCGGTCATACAAGGGCGATCTGCCAGGAAGCGGAAAATCTCTGTAGTCATTGCGGAGGATCACATTCCTGGGAGAAATGCGCCAAAAGACTCGCAGGGGAACTACCGGTTTGCATAAACTGCAAGTCAGATAAGGGTGATAGTACGAATCTGGCTCACAACGCTTTCAGCAAAGAGTGTAGCGTACGTCAAAAATGGGATGCAATAGCAAGATCTAAGATCTCATATTGCTAAAGGCTCCCAAAAGAATCAAAAATATGGTCCAACAGAGATGGCTGACACGGGTTTGCGTTTCATCCAAGCAAACCTTCAACGCTCCAAAGTCGCAACACTGGAGCTACTCCAAGTCGCAAAAGATACCGGAGTGTCGATTGCCCTAGTACAAGAACCATACGTGGGAGGAAAAGGCATCCTAAAGGAATACTCCGGTACTAGAGTCATACAATGCACCCTCAATAAACAAAAACCCACAAAAGCAGCGGTCATAGTCTTCGACGACCGGCTGGAGGTCATACACGATCCACAGCTGGTAACGGAAACCGAGGCCGCAGTACTGTTGGTAGGAGGGAGCACGAGAATAGGAGTAGTGTCAGTCTACCTGGAAGGGGACCAAGATATAGAGCCTTACTTATGTCGCTTAAAAAAAGTGTGTGGGAAATTAAACACCAAAAACCTTATAGTGGCAGGAGATGTAAATGCTTGGAGCCATTGGTGGGGTAGCAAAATAGAGAACAAACGTGGTGCAGCATATCATGCATTCCTCAACGAATTAGACCTTCAAATCGTAAATGTTGGTGATGCTCCAACCTTCGAGACATACAGGAACAGCAGAATTTGCACAAGCATCGTGGACGTCACAGCATGCAGCCTGCAGCTCCTAAATGCCATCGAAAAATGGAGGGTGAATGAAAATCTAGTAACATCAGACCATAACGCAATAACCTTCGAACTATGCGTAGGGAAACGTTTAGAGCCCCTAAAACCAACCACAACGCGCATTTACAATACAAGAAATGCAAAGTGGTCGGATTTTCAAACACTCCTCAAAATCGCCCTGACGAAGGAGGGCATCACCGAACACAAAATCAACAATATAAAAACTCCAGAGGAACTCGACTCCGTAGTAGGAAAATACACGGACGCGATCCACAAGGCCTGTGAAAACACCATTCCAAAGGCAGGACAACGGAAAGGGAAAACAACACCACCCTGGTGGACCGCGGAGCTCGAGGAACTTAAAAAAGAGGTCAAAAGAAAAAAACGCAGAATAAGGAATGCAGCGGCATCTAGAAGACAACTCGTTATTGATTGCTATATCGATGCTGTACTGGAGTATAAGAAAAAAGTAGATAAAGCTAGTACGGATAGTTGGAAGGAGTTTTGTACGACACAAGAAAAAGAAAGTATGTGGGACAAGATCTATAGAGTATTTAGGAACACAACCAAAAGACAAGAGGACCAACTCTTAAGAGATAATACAGGTTCTACTCTAACCCCAGAAATGTCGGCAGAGCTTCTAGCCAAGACCTTCTATCCCGATGACACGATCAATACAGACCAACTGTGTCACACAGAAATCCGGGAACTGACGAACGAGAAAATACCATCGGATCTGAAGGAAGATGATCCACCATTTACATCTGCAGAACTAGAACTTGTTCTGCAAGCCCTAAATCCAAAGAAAGCTCCCGGACCTGACGGGCTTACTGCGGATATCTGTATTGCAGCCATCCAAATGGAAAAGGATGTTTTCATGACAATCGCAAATAAATGTTTGTCACTGAAACACTTCCCCTCCCAATGGAAACAGGCACACGTGATCATCTTAAGAAAACCAGGCAAAGAGGACTATACTCATCCAAAGTCCTACAGACCGATCGGTCTCCTCTCAGTTCTTGGAAAAATCATTGAAAAACTCTTTATCAGAAGACTCCAATGGCATATTTTTCCCACACTTAACAAAAATCAATATGGTTTCATGCCTCAACGTGGCACAGAGGACGCTCTCTATAATCTGGTGACACATATCCGACGAGAAATAACCAACAAAAAGCTGGTACTCGTCATCTCACTAGACATAGAGGGCGCATTCGATAATGCGTGGTGGCCAATTCTAAAACTCCAACTACAAAAAAAGAGATGTCCCAAAAATCTGTATGAACTGGTAGGGTCGTATCTTACCGACAGGAAGATCACGGTGAATTACGCCCGGTCAACATACGAAAAACAAACAAACAAGGGTTGTGTCCAAGGATCTATAGGTGGACCAACTTTTTGGAATATAATCTTGGACTCGTTGCTGCACAAGCTAGAAGCAGATAACGTATACTGCCAGGCGTTTGCAGACGATGTGACACTCATAATTTCGGAGAGCTCAACATCAATTCTAGAGGAGAAGTCAAACACAGTCTTGAAAACGGTGGTGGAATGGGGAAATCGTAATAAGCTCAACTTCGCGCCTCACAAGACCGGCGCCATGCTCTTAACGAAGAAACTGAAGTACGATGAACCAAACATTTACATGACTGGAACCGCAATACAACTTGTAAAAGAAATAAAACTCCTTGGACTCGTGATAGATAGGAAGCTCACCTTCACCTCTCATGTGTCCGCATCGTGTAAAAAAGCTGCGGAAATATATAAACAACTAGCGCGCGCCGCGAAGGTCACCTGGGGATTGAACGGTGAAATCACGAGAACCATCTACGTTGCCGTAGTTGAACCTATTATGATGTATGCCTCAAGTGTGTGGTCGCAAACAACTGAGCTGCAAAGGATACAAAAACAGCTAAATGCCCTCCAAAGAGGTTTCGCACAAAAGATCTGCAAGGCATACAGAACGGTCTCACTGACGTCAGCGTTAACACTCTCAGGTCTCCTACCTCTCGACCTGAGAATCCAGGAGTCAGCCCACCTTTTCTGGACTAAAAAGGGAATATCAAAAGATTACCTTCCTCCAAACAGAGAGCTGGAAATGGCCATCAATCACTTAGACAAGCCACACCCATCCACAATATTAGATATAGAATACACCAAATTGGATCAACCACAACCCGACGTCATCCAAACCATACAAAATACAGGCCCCTTAATATTCACAGATGGAAGCAAAATATCAGGCAGAGTAGGAGCAGCCCTGACGTGGTGGGAGGATGGTAAAGAGAAGGAATATGGTACATTCAGCCTGGACAGTTCATGTACGGTCTTCCAATCAGAACTATATGCGCTATATAAGGCAACACTTTTGGCTAAATCCAGCAGAAAAGAGGTTGTTAACATCCTCAGCGACTCAAAATCTACGCTGGATCTGCTAAGAAAATTTCAAACAACCCACCCCTTAGCAAATGCCATAAAACAAAACATTGGAAGTACCAAAGCAGACGGTAGAGAAATCAGACTCTTTTGGATAAGGGCTCACGTGGGCACTGTTGGCAATGAGAGAGCAGACGAACTTGCGAAGAAGGGAGCTCTAACTAACAGTGATCCAGAATACGATAAAATACCTCTGTGTACGGTCAAAGAAACCATCAGGAAAGAAACGGTCCGCAAATGGCAGGACCGTTACCAAACTTCCACCACAGGAGCCATTACTAAAATATTCTGGCCAGATATAAAAGAGTCATACCACATCCTCAGAAAAATAAAAACAAACCCCACTCTCACCCAAGTCTTCACGGGACACGGTGGAATAGCGGAATACTTATACAGATTCCATATCAAAGATAGTCCCGGCTGCGAATGCGACCCAAACATAAGCGAGACAATTTGGCACGTCCTTCTGGAATGTCCCCGCTATGCCGCGGCTAGACATGACCTGGAGACCCAAATGTACAGAAATCTGGCCAAGTCTGAACTGCCTAAAATATTGGCAGATTCGGAGATCAGGCCTGCATTCCTTACTTTTGCCGAAAAAGTCTTCCGCAACGCAGCTAGAAGGAATAGTACTTTCGCTAATCCATCTATTCATCAACCCATACAAACACACGAAGTGATTGCCCGAAGACATCCTGTGTTACCCATAAACTCCGAGCCAAACGCGATAACAATTCACCAACTTTTATCTTGTGGTGAAAAAAGTAATCCGTCCATAAGAATTCGAGGGGTGGCCCTATTCATGAATTCTAATCAGGAAAAGCTAGGTATAAGTTTTTGCGTTCCTAGTAGTCGCAGTGGAGTGGCGATTTCCCCGGGACTAGCGGCATTAATAAATGGGAGCACGTCGAGACAGAATATGAAGCGCAAAGTTTACGAAGCATTGCCCGTAACAAAGGTGGCAGGCATCGAATGCCGGTTATTACGAAAAGTAAATAAAACTATCGTATTAATCGAGCGGAAAGACGTGGAGCCACCGTACGCTCAGGCTAGTTGTCTGCTGACGAAATTCGGAGAGCCGTTAGGAGGGGAAAACATCACTCCCCGAACAATCAGTGTTGATGCTATGGTACTGGTGTATGAGAAGGCTGAAGTATCACAAAGGATTGGTATTTTAAAGGCCTCCATACACCACGAGATAGTTGTCTATGAAGACCGAGGAGAAAACCTTGAATACCTCAGGCCACATCATGTTTTGGGACCAACCAAGCCCCCGGGCAACGGAGGAGATACAGAACCAGCATCAAAGAGTGGTTCGGAACGACTACAGGAGAAGGCAAAAGCACATCAACAAGCAGAAGCCTCCACGTCAAAACCTAGTCTGACATCAAAATCTTTCATGAAGGCAATCACAACCGCCGTAGGGTCCATGGTAAAAGCATCAAGAACCTCACCAGGTAAGAAAGTGGTGTACGATGACCAGGAGGAAAATCTCCAACACACTAGTTCACGTCGTACACTAAAGCCCACCAGCTCCATGGCAACGGCGGTAATTGACCTCATAAAGATGAAAAATAAAACCAGCTCTGAATCCGTAAAACCTCAAAAAAAAACAAAGGCAAAGATGGGAATAGTCAGTTCGCCTTGTCTTCGTCTGGCAGAGGGACCACTTGGTCACTTCATAAACGCTTTCCTTGAGTTTCAAGCTTTAACAAAAGCGACTAAACAGGCTAAATCAATACCTCTTGAAGAAATTCTTCAGGCCTTTAAAATCGGTAATCGGAAGTTCTTGGAGCTGAAACTCAAGGAGGCAGATGCAGCTATATACAACAACCAAACTGCAAAGATAATACACGGCACAATGGCAGGAGAGCATATGGCAGCATACAATGCGACCAGTGGTTTCGTTATGTTGGATAGGGAAGAGACGAAGCGAACAGGCAAAGCCAAATATACGACGCCATCTAACGACCCAATTGTTGTCACGGCCCAATGCACCAAGATTATGCTAGAGGATATGATCCTAGACAAAGCTAGCACATTAACGAACTTTGAAGCTTGGACCGTGCCAATACTAAACTGGGTCAACGGGGTTCCAGGATGTGGCAAAACCACGTGGATAATATCGCACTTCGACGCGGAGAAGGACGTCATCGTTACAACCACAACTGAGGCGGCTAAAGATCTAAGAGAGAAGATCTCTCAGCGTATAGGTGACGAATCAAAGAATCGAGTGCGTACGATGGCCTCTGTATTAGTAAATGGATTCAAAGAGTCAGAAATCTATCAACGTTTGGTGGTAGACGAGGCTCTTATGAACCATTTCGGATCCATAGCGATGGCTACGCGGTTGTCCGGCGCTGCCGAAATTCTCCTCGTCGGTGACGTGAACCAGTTACCTTACATCGATAGAGATAATCTATTCGAGATGAGGTACTGTCGTCCCACCCTGATAACGTCCATCAGCCAAGAATTACTGTGCACACATCGGAATCCCTTAGATGTCGCGTATGCCTTAGAAGAGGTCTACTCCGGCATCTACTCCAGCAGGAAACTAGTGCAGTCCTTAACAATGCTCAATTACACAGGATCGAAAATACCCAGATCCCAACCTAATACCCTGTACTTAGTACACACCCAGGAAGAGAAGATAGCATTGTCTAACGAGGGTTATGGATCAGGCGAAGAGTCGCGTATCTTAACCATACACGAAGCACAAGGACTCACTTTCAGTTCCGTTTTTATAATCAACACCAGGAGTAAGATGCAACTGCACGACAGCGTTCCCCACGCGGTTGTAGCAGTGTCGCGTCATACCGAGAGCTGTGTGTATTTTACCGACAGCGAGGACGACGCGACGGGCAGATTCATCAGGAGAGCGATGAAGGCGACAAAATATAACATCATAGAATATAATACCAAGATGGCTATAAAAGACAGAAACTTCGCTATCGTGGAAACCTTGCTCGTGATGAGTGAAAAAAATAAAAATAACAGTAGGTCACCACAATAGTGTTTTCGTAGGAAGGCATTAATGAGAAAATGTAAGAAATTTAACTTTAATAATATTTTTCTTTTTTATACATCAAATACTTATACTATACTTCACATTATAACATTGTACAATAAAAAATAAAAAAAATAATAAATAAATAAATAAAAAAAAATTAAATAAAATATATGTATATATATATATAATATTTATATTTATATAAGTATGTGTAATTGCTGTGCAAAGGACTTACCTTACTAATATAGTTTTTAAGGTACCTGTAGTAATAGACTCCTCTTTGAGTATGTTATCTCAAAATTTCAACAATTAATATGCAAAATACAAACCAAATGTGAAAAGTGCACGGGCGACGTGTCCGTGGATAAAAGTAGAAATTAATAAAAAAAAAAAAAAAAAAATCGAGATTCATGTTTGAGAATAGAACTTTACATTTACATACCGTGATTTCAAAATGTTGTAATAAAAATATCCCCATTGATTAAAATCTAATAACAAAAGAGTTGTTCATCATACTTTCATACATTTTCTATAGGCTGTATGCCCATGCTGTATTATAAAGGAAAATTAAAGTTTTTCCTTTTAAAGATACTATTCATCTATTAACCTTACCTCAGTCATATAATTTTAATTTTGATTTCTCAAGAATAAAACATACAATACAGACATTATATATTTTTTTCCATTAAGTTTTCGTGAAAAGTTTTCATTATTTCGGAATAGTTATCCAAACTATTCCGAAATAATGGAAAATATATTTTCATTTTTAAACATCTACTTAATTTTTATATAGCCAATAGTCAAATCTCGAACAATTAGAAAATCAGTTATATGCAAAAACAGCTTGCCTGTACTTTCGTAAATAAATACTTGTTACCCACCGAATGTAAATTCATTGAAGAGGCCACGAAAAAGAGGTTCCCAATGTAACAGTTGAACCTGACCTAGTTTATATATCGGCTAAGTAGTTAAGACTGACACAATTCATAATTCAGTCGATTTTGTTCCTATAAATAGCATTATAATATTTTCCTTATCCATATTCTGGTAGGTATTTTATAATTACCTTTTTTTAATACTTTCGACTGTATACACCATTTACGTAATGAAATTAATTATTATACTTACAGTTAACTAAAGAATAATTAATTACAGTTCTATCAAACCCCAAAGATTGCGTTCAGTATTTCGCCATCCGAAAACAGAGGTCAAACGAGGATAAGATATGATGAGATGCCAAAAAATAACATATTTACCAGCAAAATATATACTTATCATATTAATGTCAACACTGTCAGACTGTATTAGTCGGATAAAATTCAAAGTACAACTATAATATTATTACTAATAATAACTAACACAATCAGTTCTTATACTATATTATTATTTACCAATCCCAATACAAAAATGTTGTATAGTTTAACTACATACTTCTTACTGCTTACTTGCGGCAATTACATTAAGTCTAAACTCTATTACTATTTATTATTACATAATTTTAAGATGCCTACTTTTAAGCTCTTTTGTTATGCATGTTTAATATTTTAATATTTTATTACATTACTTATTATTATGATTGAACCCGTTCCCTTATCAAATGAAACAAATGATGACGGCAGATAAAAAAAAAGATTAACGTTGTCCCTAGAGAATATATTTAATTCACAACCTTATCAACGCCAGTGTTGAGGAATTCAAATGAGACCAACTTTGAGCCGCGCATCCAATCAAAGTAAAAATAATAATTTGTAAGAAAAAAAAAATTTGGAGTCTGAAGTCGAAATACTATGAAAAAAATATAACAGAAAACAAAACATACGTTTTCATAATACTTGCTAGAACAACAATTACAGATTTCAAAACAATTTGAAAAATCTTTTCAATAGTTAGAAGTGGAATCTCCGAAGATATTTCTCCGTATTTTTTATAATAAAGGAATGCATGAAGATATGTAGATTAATTCCCATTGAGGTTTGAGTAAATGAGGCAGGACATTTCATGCTATATTTATTTGAAATCATACGGCTCAGTTATAATTACATTACCCAGATCTTCATAGATAGTGCACTTTAAAAACATACTCGTATGAAGGAATAAAAAAAAATCAAACTTTTAGATTTTTTTTATTTACTACTTGTTTAAGGTTTTTTTAGCATCATTAAAAAAAACATCAAACCGTATTTAAATATTGTAATTTTCAGAATACGGTTCTATTTCTTTTTTATAACATAAAAGAAACCATATTTATTATCTGTTTCACTTCGGCGTTGTACAATCAGGATATGACGATTTGTTGTTTGTTTTGTTTAAAAGAATTCGTTTATTGTTTTAGTACGTTTTAAAAACGTTGAAAACATTTGTTACTTGAAGCCTGAAAGCACGAAATCGAAATGTAAGCATTTTTTTCTGCTAACGAATGAGAGTCATTACGGTGATTTGACCATTTTAAATAACATTATAATAACTACCTAATAATATTCAGTTATTTAATTACCTCAATCGATAGTCAATAATATTACATATTTTAAATTAGATGATAAATATAGGTTTTAATATAATTAATATTATAGTACAAAAAAATGCCACCTGAATTATATTTTCGTATAAAAATTAATTATGCTTAACACAACAACTTCAACAACAAGTTTAAGTATAAGTAATAACAGATGTTTATTTAAAAAGAAAATGTATTATTTTTTGTTAAACAATAAATATTCAGTTAGTAGTGTTATATCTATTATCTAACATGTTATGGTACACATTTAAAGCAAAACATAATGAAAGGCACAAGTCTCACAGGATAATAACAAAAATAATCATGCTTAAATGTTATCTATATCTTTTTTCTTGCGTGTAGTGTAGACCTTTCGCTCAGTATATTTAGGGTTTAAAATGCAATGAAAAATGTTTCATGGTAACTTTTCAAATGACACCTTTTTTTAAATGAAAAATTTGATGTGTTTATACTAATTCATGAACACTTTCCCTATTAAATAAATACTATTTATAAAGATATCATAAAATAAAATAAAAATGTTTTAAAGATAATTTCAATTCGTTATTAGTAAAGAAGAGCAAGGAGAAAAAGAAAAACTTAATATGCATTATACATATACAAACAAATGATTTGAGAATTAAAAAAAGCGAAAGTATGCTTCACTGCAGTGTTTTTTTTTTTGTTTTATATCTAAATCAGTTTTTGTATATAAAATATACTTTTAATTTGTTTTATTATTTTCCAATAAAGTTATTTAAAAATAAACTGATTATGTGTAGTAGTATCGTTCATTTTATGTTCGAATATTTAAAAAAAATTTAAGTTAATACGCGACTGTAACATTATTTCTGAACCTTAAGGTTTTCTTGAAATCTAAATCTAGTACGCGACTTTAGATTTTTTATAACCAATTATTCGGATTTCCGATATTTAAGGTCACGTGAAAGAATAATAATTCCTTATTATATTTACTGGAAAAATGTTTTCGAAATTTGTCACCAATTAATAAATAGGAATTATATAAAAAAAAGTAATTAATATCTAATAAATATTAAACGTATGTTGTTATCGATTATATGATAACTAATAAGTACATTATAATGTCGGCTGTAAAATATTTAACTGTGTATGTATTATTCAATTTAAATAGAATTCATGTATTTTAAATAGACAGTCCGGATTGTTAATATACATATGTAACATTTTATACTAAATGTTTGTTCAATCTGCTTACTAGTTACAACATATTAAACATAAAATCAAATCAAATTTCAAATCGAATTATATTTACATTATAAGGTTTGATACATTAATGTCATTATAGTATTTCAATCGGGACATTTCTCATTCTTTATTTGCCTACAAATTATTTAAAATAAGTAGATTAATTAAAATTTAATTTGCAAATCGAATTTAATTAACCTCACCACGCATTCATTTACATTTTTAATTTTCTATAAAGTCGGTATGTATAGGCTTAGAATACCCTATAATCTGATTTCCATTATATGTGTGTGTGTGCGTGTTAATTGAATGCGTTGAATTCCAATTATTTATATATTCAAGTAGGGTATAGCATCTCAACACCTCACATATTTTTTCCCGTGTCTCAAAAGAATATTTCTATCGATACTTAAATCAATACTTAAAAGTTACATTTACGCAAGAGAAAATCTTTTAAACCAACAAAAATCAACAGACATTATTTTTATTTTAATAGTATGTCCTCTTATCTGTTAAACTTTTCTGTACGCACATTATACGGAAACCAGCGTATCAATTGGAATGACTTAATTTTTTTATACAAACTTGGTTAATTTCATGGCTTGACAATATTTCACCGATGAAAAGTGGAAATGTAGTTATTAACCTACCAAAGTACTCATTCACACATTAATTCACTCTTCTCTTGAAGACACTACATTATATTCGACCGGAAATATGAATACATAGTTTAAGGATTTTTTGGTTCATATATAATGTTATCTGTCTTTGTGCTAATTACTATCTTTAGATTCAAAAAACGCTCCGTAATTTATAGTATTTTTTCAAATTATGAAAGAAAATTGGAAGGCAAATCTCGCAGAGATCTATATTGAATACATATTTCGTAAGAACGATACAACGTAGGCTTTATAACTATATAATGTTTATTTTTATTTATTTATTTTCAAAAATAGGTTAACAGTCATTTTTCTATCTTATACAAATGCAGTTATGTTGGTATTAATAATTCTTTTTAACAAAGATAGAGTAAACGACGATGTCTGTGCTAGTGTAAACTGTATGACAGACACCGACGCCTTCCTCACACTACTTAAAATTACAGTTATAGAACAGCTAGATGCTATCCATATTACAAATTTATTTGCACGTTTAGGTGCATAGTTTATAAAGATAAAAAAAAACAATAAAACAAACTAGAACAAAATGAGAACTTAGGGTTAGACATGCAATATGAAGTTAGGTATTTATGTGTAGTGTTCGTGAGTTTGTGTGTGTGTGTGTGTATGTGTATGTTTGTTTGTTGGTCTGGAGGTGTGTGTGTATTGTATTTTTGTTTAGACAAATAATTAAGATAATTTCATGAACAGGTTTTCTGTCTCGGTGTACGACAGATTACGTAAGTATTTGGTTACTGCAAGCTTACATCCTATTTTAGTTAAGAGATACACGTTGCAAAGCCTATTTATTTTATTATATAGAGAACAATTAAGAGTGTAGTATTGTCGGCTGGCTAACGCTGTCTTGTGCTGCACAATTGGATATATGGAGTCTTTACGCCGTTTGTTTAACAGAGCTCCAGGGTCGTATTGTTCTAAAAGTTCAAACAACAAAGAAGTTAGTAATGGTTGGAATATTAAATGCACTACCGTCATACAATAAATCGGGCGATAAGTTATTATATCCGGAGTTATTATTAGAACTTTTACATTTGGTATTCACGTTTATAGAGAATGAATAACAATGGTCTTGAATAGTGTAGCGCATCAAATAATTTCATTATAAATATAGGTGATACTTAGAATGACGTTATTTTGATGTTTCGATTTGTATCGAAAAAACTTTTGTTTAAATCAACAAATGTGACCTTTACAAAACAAACATCTGAAGAGCTCATTAGAAACTCGTTTATACTTTAGTAGATTTTCTTTCAAAAAAGTTCAGAAGGGTTATAATTAACTAAGTTACATATAAATTAACACCCAGAAGAGTCCTTGAAGACAAGGAAGGTTTTGTTATGTCATATTGGTTAAACTCTTTATTGTGCAATGCAAACAACATTTAAAGAAGTTCAAGTTGTAACAGTACCTCTATACAGAGTAAAATATATGTAATATACAGAGTAATATATAGGTAGTAATATGAAGGTATGCCTATTGAAAAAAGTTGGTAAATTTCTATAATGGTAGATTGTTAGAGGTGGTACCCACAAAATTGACTGTAGTTCGTATGGTTGGTTGGTTGGATGGTTGGTATTATACCTCTTTCAAAAGAATTACACTCGTTACAATTACACACAGGAAAGAGATAACCATATATCGTCGTCCCAGCTATATTTCCTACTTCTAGTCATCCCTCCATTTCCCGACGGGGGTGACCGAGACCAAGTTGTACCATCAAATAGATCACCGTTTGTATTAAATATAAACTAAATCATTTATAAGTTTAACATTAAAAAACAATCTTAAATATATTTTAAAATAAATTTACATGAAAAATTATGATTATTTTTATTGTACATACTTTAAAAAGAATATTATTTTAAACATTACTATTTACGACGTGCTTAGTCACTCACCACTTATGCTTAAAAGCTTCACAGACGTTTATCTGAATCTCTTATTTCAAACATCAATAACTGACGAAAAATAGTATGTGACTGATATTTTTTTTATATTTTATTAGTTAACTGAAATTAATAAAATGAAATGTAATAGTTTTCGTTTTATATGTCCTTTTTATGTATAACATATATGTATTAAAATTAAAAGTAGGAATTATTATAAACGTATATATTAAGTTGTTTTTATTTTGTTTACAACATCCTTTTTTTTAATTCATCTACAGACCACATTATTTTCAAAACGAGAGTTCAAATCAAATTTAAAAAGGGTAAAATGAAAGCTAAAAAATTCTTAACCTCTGCGGTTGCCAGATGCCTTTACTTTTTAAGTTATAAAAAAGTTATACTACAAAAGGCAAAAACATTATATTTAGTTCTAGTTTTTTTTTAGTTATATGTTCTGTGACTGTTTTTGCTTTATATACTTAGTTATTTAGTACAGCTTGATTTTTAAAACAGTTCTAATATTGGTACGACTCTGAATAAAACTTCTACTGTTTAATAAAATAACAATGTATTATTCTTTTTTGTCCTGTATATTGTAAATTAAATCACTAAATATTAAATCACCACGTGTTTTATATTTCATATTCGTTTTTTACGAAGTTTTATAAAAGTAGCTGTGTTGTATAAACTGTAATGAATACATATGGTATGACATAAACCTAAATAATAACTTTATAAAGTGATCAGCTCTCTGCGCCTGTGGGAAATAACAAATATGGCCGGCTACAGTAATGTTACATCAGTTTAATATGACTGTAATCAAAAATTTGTACAATTTGGTTCGTTTAGTTGTTTTGATTTAAGAGATTTTTTTTATGAGTTTCGTCACAAATGGCTATAAAACTCTTTTACTTTTTCAATTATTGAAAGTAATGAAAATATATACATAGCATAACATAAATATAATTATTATTAAAAATCCTAAAAACTTTGAAACTAACCTCTTACTACACTTTTTTATGATATATTGAGTCTATATAGTTATATATATTATACTATAAATATATATAACAAATATGTTATATTATACTTATAATTAGTCAAGTCAAAACTAAACTCATGTGACGATTTAGACAACAAATAAGTTCCTTTCCTAAATATTAATGTGAATATAGGAGGAAACGTATTAATATATAAGAAAAATAATAATAAATAAATAGTGATAAATATATACATATGCGACCTTGTGTGCTGATCGCATTATTTTCTTATATAAATACCGATATCGAATTATCTTGCAAATAACAAAAGAGAATGTCTTTGTTATTATATTATATTCTGTTATAATATTATAAAAAATATTATATTTGTGTAATACAAAATTCAAAAATAATTTGTGTGGTATTTAGACATCTCTTTAAAATGCAGCAAATATAATTCGATGTTGCAGCTAAGTATTCTTATTGGTTAATATTTACTTTCACTTTAACTAAATACCTTAATCAATGTAATTAAAAATAATGTGTAAAAAGACATTATTTCTTTATACGAAATAAATTTTGTTTTGAAGTTGAATGAAATAAGCCAACATTTACTTTTTCAATTTCTTGTAATATAAAGACCTTAGAACCACCTTATGAGATATGGGTACAATTTGCAAAGGTTAGGTGAAGGTAAAAATTAAATAACTTTCATAAAATTTGGCAAATGTTACGAAGATTGAATAAATAATAAGGCAAGAAAGCCTTTTCGCACGTTGCTTAAGTCAGATCTTTAATTTTAATCAAAGTTGTTATGTAAATCGCGAATTTAATATAAAATATGTGGTTGTTTTTATTTTTATTTTTATGAAACAGAACATGGACTTTTTGATATTTATATAAAAAGTGCGGAATTAAGTTTTTGTTAAAAATCTGGATATAGCAAAAAAAAAAGACTGTTTAATAGTTATAATAATAGCCAAATCCAGTGCATATCTGAGAATTTTTTTTAAAGGTTTTCATATCAAAAATATGTCATAGTTACGTTTCACTGAATACTGATTTCACCAAATAGATCATACGTATATATCATGTAATATAGATTGAATATTGCCGTAATTAATGTTCAACAATGCCTTGCTATTTGCAAGAAATAAAGTGAATTTATATTGAAAATGCCTATACAAAAGCTGCACCGACTATCATATTTGATAATTCTTTAATTGATATATAGCGTACCTATTTTTTTGTTATTACTATTGAAACAAAGTAACTATAAAACATTCAATTTCGCAAGTTATTTAAATAATCAATGTAAGTGATTTAATTATCGTCTCGTAAACATCTTATCTATGATATTGCAAATCTGGCAAGATGATATCTCTCAATCAATTGTTCCATCTACTGGGATTCCAAGGAGCATGTTTGATGTTAAATAAAACCCCTAGTTAGAAATAAACATTAAATATTACTATTACCCATAACCTCGTTTGTAACATAATATTTACAAATGACCCGTATGCTATTATTTTTAGAGACTTGGTTTAATTTATAACTTAAAGGACAAGAAAAAATATTGATAAGTACTTAAATTCCTAAACATATCAAACGCTTTTCTTACTACTAGAGAGTTCCCATAGCCATCGTTTATCAATCCATACGCAAGAATATCTCTAATATTCGATAACCTGAATGTTGGTTACCTGCAAAGTCAAACTTCCGTTCGAGAAACTAACGCTTTGAAATTCTGTCATACGTTTAAGCATTTGAGTGTATAGCAACTACTCCATACCAGAAACTGGCCCCAATAATTTGTCAAAGCATTCCGTGTAATTATGTATAATATCTTACATTTGATATATGATGTCATTATTTTAAAAATGTTTGAAAAGTTTATATAATTATATTAATCTTAATCTATTAGTGAAACATTAATACATTATTAGAGCTAAAGACGTCTGTCGAGTATTTTTCAAATGAAAAGATTAATGTACTATAGAACGAAGTAGGTAGTGTATTTGAATGTTATTTCAATTTTTTATTAGTTTTTAAATTGGAACTATTTTCTTTACTACGTTTTTTGGTCATGGACCTGAATTGTTCTGAACACGATAAATTTTTATTGTATACATTTGAAGAAAATTCATAACAATAATGACTAGAGTTATCAATTTAATAGTAATGATGATATATATGCTCAGTATTTCTATGTATTTGTATCGTTTTCTAACAGCCTTAACACAAACAAATAATTTGTTTACTTAGGGGTTAGATCAATGTGTGTAACTTGTCTTGTATTATTATTATTATACTAATTAGAACTAAATGTATCCTTAATATTTTTATTTGGTGGCTAGTTTTGGTTTCAGTGAATGATAGGAAAATAGCGATTATTTATGAAAAATAAAGTTTATCCTACTTCTATGTTGGACCTGGGAACATTATCTACTTTCATATGTAATAAATTAAAATAATACTTACCTTCAATGTATTTATAAATATTTTTTTCGTGCATTCAACTGTGCAATATATTTATGATAAGGCATTCCAAATGGTTATTATATTTGTATCCACTTCGAAGACTATATAACAGTAAAGATAAAAATACTATAAAACGTTTTATGATTTACACGTGATGCTGAGGACAAAAATGTTGTTCCATATATTGTACAGCTGAAATGGTTTCAATATAATTTTAGTAAATTTTATGAAATGAAGAATTATATATATAGCATATATTGTTACGCCCCAAATTTTATCAACATATTTTTATTTAGCAAATGAAACCCGACTGAGTATTTTACAAACAAAATCAAAATTTCTTAAATTTAAAACAAGAATTGAATTATAGAAATTATATTAAAGATATCATGCGATATCTGAATAAAATTTACATTTTTGAGTAGAAATAAATTATATCGGTGACATTTTTATATATTCTTAATTACGGTTTTATGATTATCACAAAAATATGTACATTATAAAGTCATTACATTTTATGACGCTAAATGAATTAACGTTTAATTCGTGGCATTGTTAATAGAAATGTGAATTTAATTACCGTGAAATTCAATGTTAGCCGAGATCATTACAATGTTATGTACAATAAATGCTAATTTAGGATAAGAGACAAATGTTAACTGATAAGAGAGTTACTAAACTTTTGCAGCTAATAAAAAGAAATAAAAAAATAGCCCTTTATTGCTGTTTTACAATTGTCTTAAATAATATTATGATTTTTACTAGCGATTTTGTGTCGCTCAGTTTAATATATGTGTATACACATACACACATATATATATATATGTATATTTTATACTTTTAACAAGAATATCGAAATCAATCAACAGCTTGTCCTTCGACAAAGGCCTCCTCTAAAGTCTTCCATTCCTTCTCGTTTCTCGCTATCCGCCTCCAAGATATAATACCCGTTACCACTAATCCCTTCTCCATATTTTCTTTTCTAAGTGATTCCTATTATATCCCATTTTAAGACAACTAGCGCTGATTTGAGTTCAAGGCTTTTCTCAGTGGTTCGAAGAGATCTAACTTTAAATGTAGCTGTATATAGGTCCTTTTTATCCTTGTTCCTTTAGAGGGTCTTAGTCTTTTTCCCCCACGTGGACCAATCGGTTTGGGGGAGAGAGTTTTGTTACTTTGTTCTTTTGGTTTTTGGTTGACTTTTTCAGCTACGTGGGTATAAATAATGTATAATATACTTCCTGTAATAGATTTAGCCGTGTTATACCTGTAGTTAATTAATATACAATCATAATAATAAATTTTATTCATGAATAAGGAATGTACACTTTTATGTATAATTATAATATGATTACTAAACCATTTGGTATAAGTCAATAACAGTCAGGTGTTAAAAATTTGATTATGAAATAATATATATTAAGATATAAATGAAAGTCTTAATGCCTCCTTGGTACTTTACATATAATTACTTAATAAAATTTAATTTAGTAATTTAATATGAAATGTACAAAATATTTTCTTTACAGTCACTAATTTTAATTATATAGTTACAGAAAAGAACTGGAGACGCTCGAACTTAGATTGGTATTTACAAAATAAATGCAAACTACAAACTCTTGTTTTATGAAATTATTATAATTGATTGGTTGTTAATATAACAACCAATCAGCTAATAAGCTCAATTTATAGAATCGATTATATTAATGCGCTATAGTTAAAATAAAGCCAAATTTTATTACGATAATAATAATGTGTTACGATTGTGTTAATAATAAAAAAATACCTTGAAACATTATTGAAAAAACAGCAATATTCTTCATGGTTTTATTCATACACCATTTACTTTTAATAGTCCCTAAAATCGAGTATTAAATAAAACCTTACCAGGTTTTTTTTTTATATCAGAAGGCATAATGTACCTATATTATCGAAGGCACAGGACATTAAAAAACGATTTTTAAACGCTTACGAATGACAAAAAAATGTATATTTTTTAAAGGAAAAAAGGTTTGTGTTTAAATGAAGTAGGGAGTTTGATGTACCTACAACATATATACCTACGTTAAAATTTTCTCAGTACAAATAACAAAACATAAAATGTTATTTTCAATACTACGATAGATTCTTCGATGGATTAGCAACAATTTAATCCATTTGTTATACTTAACCTCAATCAATAAAGAATAAATATTATCAACAAAAAATATATATAATTTGTAATATGTATTAATAAATTGTATTAGTAAATTATCACCTTTTTGAACAAAACTTAAAAAAAAAAACACCCTTCAATCGAATCATTGCTCTTATTTTCGTTTTCTGAAACTTAGTTGGTGACATACTCTATTTAAAGTCTTCTGACCCTGATCAGAGCTACTTTTATCAGAAACGTTTTTCAACTTTAAGGTAGGCGTGGACTATCTGGTTGGATACCATATTTTAATAAAATATAGGCGATAATATGATAATTACTTTTAATCTTCTACGAAAAACTTGAAACAATTATAAAATAATCAAAAATTAACAAGATGTCGTTGGATTAGCACGCACATAGTCGCGTACGCTCTACATTCATAGATATATTATACATAAAGTAGGGAAGCCAGTCAGTATAATGTGACAATCGAAATAAAAAAAAGAAAGCAAATGAGGTGATCTTGCTGTCTCATTTTCTTGCATGTGTAATTGGACAAGGATAAGTGTCGGTCTGTCATGTTGTGTTTATTATCTCTTATAATATTTGTCAGACACTGACACTCATAGGCCTGCCTATGACTTCCCTATTCTATGTATAATAATTCTAGATCTGTACACAACGGTCATAAGTCAATTGTAAATGATTGCAATATGGCCGTCGCCCCAGTGCTCGGTGTTCGTTGTGACATTGATGTTTGACAGCTAGCAGTTGCTTACGACACTGACGTTAAATACGGGTGTGCCAACTTAAAATTAATATACATAACTCTATGACGCCGACATATTTAATATTTGTGTTGTTATTTTTTTTTAAATAAGAATTTATAACTAGATTGAATATTTAAATTGTATGCCCTAAGACAGAGATTAAATTTTAATTTCTTCCTATAACTAATAACGTCTCACCCTTAAAATATTTATAATAATTTTCTTATAGAAAGCCTACTCTATATTTAATAAGAAAATAGGAAACCTTATAAAAATAATGAAAAAATAAAAATTATAAAATAAAATGTTTTTTGATTGGGGTTGATTGTAAAAACAAAATATTGATATTATAAGAAAATCCATGGTTTGCTATTGTTGTTTTTATATTGTCAGAAGTTTTATTTTCTTAAGGAGACTTGCAGAAAACTAATTATAAAACTTTATTTTTAAAAACAATAATAATTATATTTTGTAAAACATGACTAATATTATTTAATAATCAGTGGTATTATATAATTCGAAACTGTATAACGACCTCTTGAAATAATTCTCGATTTCATGACAAAATGTTCGGTGACCTGTTAAATTAGCGTTTTTTACATTTTCACTGGTATTGTAAATAATAGTACTTTTTTTCTGAATTCAATAATATTATGAATATTTGTTGCAAAATTAAGAGTAATTTGGCAATTAAGAGTAACTTTAACACATTTAACGTTCACACATTTTTATTAATTTTTAAAACTGGTTCAATTAGATATTAGTGAATACACCTATTATACGTCATTTATAAATACTTTAATGGAAATAAATTGTTTAGTGACAACAATTGAGGATGTTCCTTTTCACATTTTCAACACTAACTACTATATGGTAATTTAAAAGGCTGACTTGTAATGAACAAAATATTGTTATTCACCTATTGTCTCAATAGAATATAGATACTAGCAATGACATTAAGGATAATGGTAAGAATCATGTTGAGCGTCGTTCACAATCGTTGCCTTGTTATTACAAATGTACTTCGGTTAGGTGAACAGTAATTATCAATATTTTATAGTAGGTACTGAGTGACATACGAGTGTCTATTGAGGTGGAGATATCAGTCATGAAACATGAACATTAAACTATTGCTAAATTATATTTTCTTATCTTAATATATATTAAAAGCTTTTCATACTTTATGACAGATCCAATAGTGATCATTTATGGGTACCATTTAAGTTATGAACTGATTTATCCTCAATATCTATTATGTCTTATCTGTCAAACAGAAAACAATACGAAGTTTCTGTTCTATAAAATTAAATTGCTTGAAACTTAAAATTATGAGCAAAAATTCCTATTTAGTATAAGTCAAGCAAATAGTGCAGTTAACATTCCTCAGAATAAATAATAGAGTCATTACTTTTAATAAAATAATATCTAATAATCTAAATAAATAAAGAGGAAAAACAAGAGCCATCCTACGCACACTTCTACAGTCTTTGTAAATATATTGATCGATAAAAAACCCAGAACCTATTTAAAAAAAATTCTGATAGATCTTACTCCTCTTGACCTTGAAAATACTTCTTCTTTTCTTTCACGTACTCAAATAAAAAGTAATCGACACTAGACGTAAATATATTAATTAACACAAATTTATTTACGGTTAAGTTATTTTCTTATTACATTTTCACGCTTGAGGAGACGACTTAGACTTATTTATTTTTCTTTTATATATATTTTTAGAAATTTCAATGATTTTTTCCTTTGTTTGAAGGACTTTAATTTTTCAACAGTGTAGAACAAAATAAAACAAAAGCTAGCTAGCTGCAGGCGAGTTAACAAAAGTCTGAATATTTTATTTAAGATGCAACTAGTACCAAATAGCACCAATAGTTTGGTGATATGTTGTTTACCTAGTTAGTATCCAACTTCCAAGTGTCACATTATGAATGTTTTCACGGTGGAATCTTATCTTTCTTTGAATGCTACGAGGTTGTACTATCATGTTTGAATACGTATTTTTTTAAGTACTAGAAAAAATATGAATATCGGTAGGATATTCAAATGATAATGTCGAAATTATTACAAAAATATATATATTTTCGATATAGAAGGTGCATAGGATAAAGAGTCCACATATGGCACAATAAATATGTAACTTAAGCGCAGTAATAGGAATTAGAATAATAGTATTATATAGGTATTATATTGAATATGCATAACATATCAAATAAAGCAATTTTACTCAGATAACTAAATATATACCGCAAAAATTATCTAAAATAATTATTACATTCTTCATAAATATAAATAACGGCCAACTAGGAGTCAAACGAACGCAAAAATATTTATTTTATTTAAATTTTTTTTTGAAAGTGAATATACATCTAAATATTCTGTGATTATTTTGAGCGTCTACCTCACCGTATAAATAAGTAATCAAATCACGTTTGTTGTATGGAAGCCCCCCATAAATATTTAATTTATAGCATCTATAGAAATTTAACACTATGAAAATTTCAACTTTCTATCACGATTCATGAGATACATCCTGAAGACATACAAACGGACAGCAAAGTCTTAGTAGACATAGGGTTCCATTTTGTACTCTTTGAACTTTATAAAGTAGATAATTGTTTTAAGAGTGAATTGTACAAATACCTACATTCATTAACATTGATGTTAAATAATTTCTTAAATATTGTAATTATGTGTAAATAGATAAATAATAATTTCATAATATATCAAGTAGGTTTAGGAAGTAGACTCCAGAACTATAGGATTCAAACTAGCCTCACTACATTGTTCTTATGTATTATAATTATTTTACTTAATGTAAATTAATTGTATTAGTGGAAAATTAAACAATAATCTGCCTTCACTTTTAATTTGTTCAAAAATAAAAATCATTTAACCAAATTAAAATTTCTAATTATTTCTAAAATAAAGAATAATTTTCTTAAGACTTTCGAGCACTGAGCTACAACCAGTAATTATTATTATATAACTTATTTTTATGGTTGAAATCGTCCATTTGTGATATATTTCAGATGATGATAGCGGTCAAAGAAAATGACAGGTCAAAGTGGTCCCTAGATGGGTATCAAACTCACAGGGTTGTCAACGTCATTTTCAGAAAATCATAATAAAACTAGCTCTTTTCTGTGGTTTCGATTGCCGAATAAAAATATTATTATCTTGCTTCTATATTTTTTTTATTTTAATAGCATTTTTAACGATATATCACTTGACCTAACAATTATAAGACCATTCTTTTTTCTTGTTTTCAAAATAATTAAACTAGTCATTCAATAATTCATAATAATATATATGCACTTTTTTATACGTAAAAAAAAATGTTTTGCCTCTTAAAATATTGCTTGTATATATTTGTATATGTTTATGTAACTTTTCAAATCTAAATATTTTACTACAAAAGAGACAATACGTTTAAAATAATACTTTATGAACTTCTTATTCTATTTTATATTTTCATACAGGAAAATAATATTTGAAATGTTTAAAGTAAAAAAATAGGCAATTACATAAATTTTACTCAAAAACGGATTCACATATTCAATGCGTAAACAACAAACATTCAGTCAGTTATTGTATTTATCATAATGTTGTAAATTCTCAGTTCAGAATAAGAAATGAAATGAGTCTCTCAGGACAATGTATAAATAAAGAATCGCGTTTAGAACTTACCTACAGATATTATTTCTTCTTATTTGTAGAGGTCTTGCTCAGTATATTTTGGGTTTTAAAAATGCATTGCGTATGGTACAATAACAACTCTATAAAGAGAACACCTTTATAACAAAACACTTTTAGAGCAATGACATTATATTAGATAAGTTTGTATAAAATATTGAGCAGATATTTTGCTATTTCTTTAACAATACTAATCATCTAGTATTGTATAAATTACTCTACAATTATGATTCTATGTGATTATTAATTAACGTGCGCAAAGCAAGGATTGGTTGCTAGTATGTAATATAATTTAGAACCATTATTCCGCTTTGATAACGAAGTGCAAAATGAGACTTACATATGTTTCCTTTTTGCTGAATAAGCATTTCATTCTCCCTGTTTCGCTAAATCATACCTCGTGACTCGGAAAGAAATGCTTGTTTTCACCTATTAGCATTTTTAGCTTTTAGTATTATTGAATACCAAGATAGTTTAAGAATTATATATAAAAGCTTATAGTAAGCCTGAGTTTACACACATATGTATAGTCACATTATAAAAATGAGTAAAAATATATTATTTCTCTTCACTATTTATAAATATCAATGTAACAATCTTAACTTTAAAAAAATATTATTTTACAAAAATGTTTCAAGAGAAATATATGATATTGAAAAATTGCAAAGTTTACGATGCTGGAAGATAAATAACATTGCGAATTATTATAATGAAAGTTATGGCCTTTGGATTCTTGTTATTGAAGGGATCAAATCTTTTGTACTAATCATATTTCGAACCTCTTTCTGTCGTGATCTCAAATATACATTAAATACAAACAAAACACTTACATTTTTTGTTGTAAACATCAAGTACGTACATAACAAAGATGAAAACGAATTATTTTCTAGATAAAGTCAAGTGATACGGAACAAGAATTCAGCCATGATGAGCAAGAAGAACTATAGATGAACTATTAGATTTTTCAAGTTTTTTGTACTTAGCCGGACTAAATTGTTCTAATTGTCAAAATTACAGTGACTTGCAGAGAATCATCGAAATATTTAAATTTTTAGTACTACTATGTCTTTGCCGTGCTTCTAATTTTTACGTTATTGCTTTCATTTTGACAATGCTTCAACACTTTAAGAGCGGAAACAAAAAGGCAATCTGGTTCTAATTAGACCTATTTTGACGAGTTTGTCTCTAACTGTTGGAATACTTATACTCACAATGAATATCGTTATATTAAAGAAAAGTTCCTTAATTCCAAAATAAACCGGGAAAATGTGGCTTAAAATGTTTTGGTTGAAACAAAAACTTTTATACCGTAAACTTCATCCCGATAAACGCTTAATGGGGCTATTTTGTAAGACATTCATGCTTTTGATGTGGTAGAAACATTAGTTCAGCTTATTTCTAAGTGATAGAAACAACATCCGACAACTGGTTAACGAAAGTGCCACAATGATAAAATATTTGCCAAAAAAACAGTGATTGACAACTACATAACGTTAATAAAACATTTTTATAACCAAGCGAAGAAAAGGAGTATACAGAACTCAGTATGTATTCCAAAAAGATATGAAACGTATTTCTCACATACTTAAATGATCTAAGGCAGTGCTGGTACTGTCTTCCCTTCACGTTGACAAAAAGATCGATCCAGGTAGTGGTGATAAAGAAAATCAGGGATAATCTCTTTTTACATTTCTACGAATGCACGAATCGTAAAAATCTCTGGAATGCCTTAGATGTATCTTGATACTTATAATTCTGGTCAAATACTGTATTTTATGTGGTCATGTAGCTGTAGTAAATAGTTTAATTATTTTTCTCGAAAATAAAAACTCAAACCAACCTATATCATTTCCTTAAAAAATTCGGTCTATGAATGCTTAAAATGGTTATCATGTGAGATAAATATAAAAATATTACCAAGAGGCTTAGGGAAACGTATTACCGAACAAATTGATGAAACTTTGACCAAAGTTGGTAAAACTATGACCATAGTTGGTATAACAATGCAAATAAAAGTTCGAAAACATATAAGAAATGTAAAGACCCTCTGACAAAGATAAAAAACTAGAATATAATAACAAAACTATTTGTATGCAACAAATTATCCCACTATGCCAAAGTTGGGTTAATCTCAATCGCGAATAACTTTGTATATAGGTTACAAAGAAAAAAATATAATAAATTTTATACTTCTATGCAAATTATCTTTAATCAATATAAATTGTCTTTGACACGTTAGTATTAAAGACAATTTGGTACATAAATTATTATTTTTAATTGTTTTTTTATGAATGAATATAAAAAAAATATCTCCAGGTTACAAGTTTATTTTTATTGTTGATGATGACAAAGTGGTCATTTCATAATAAATAAATTTTAATTCTTCATAATTGACCGATTTAATTACGGATTTCTGTAATGTAGAACTCTAGCATTGATATAGTTCAGTACACAATAATATACATGGGTACAATACACCCGGCTACAACGCCTGAGATCTGCCACAATGAAGTCAGGTTAACGCTTGAATTATTAGGATTAGGCAAGCACAAATAAATTCTACCTAGTTTTTACTATCCACACAATACTATTATATAATTGTAAATAAAAGTGTGCATGGACAGCTTTATTTCTAAGCTGAATGAACTTTCCAGCTTGTTAACGTCGCCAGTAAAACGTTTTTATTTTTATATAATATTAGATCTGAAATTATCAGATAAAAATTATGCAATATTTCATCTTATTTGTTGTTTGAATCTGTTACTGTTTGATTAAATATATATTATTTTATAAATATTATTCTAATATGCTTCACTTAAATATAGATTGATTGTAAGCACAATATAATATTTTTATTATTATAATATATTTTCTCACTGCATAATATACCTTGTTAACGTCATTTAACTTCCTCGAATTAAACTATTAAGTTATAAAAACCATTTATCATGTAAACATTTTTGTCTGATTCCCTACTCAAATGGTAAAAACGGTACCCTATTACTGAGACTTCGTTGTTCATCTGTCCGTCTGTCTGCCTCCAGGCTGTATCTCATGAACCTTGACAGCTAACAGATGATGTATTTCTGTTGCAACTATTATAATAAATTTAAAAACAAAATAAAGTTCTTTTTGAGGGCTATCCCATAGAAAAAAAAATATTTTTTTACTGGATTTTAATAACGGCAACAGATAGACGATTGAAATATTCACAGAATATTTAGATACATATTCACTTTAAAAATGAATATTAAATAGAATTAAAATAACAAAACCATTTTTCGTCTTTTCTAAATATATAAATATGTTTTCGTCAACAATCATTAGTTCTATTGATAAAGGTTAGTTAAGTAAATATAATTAAAATTAAGGTGACAGTAAGTTCATTTAATAAGTTTTTTAATTAAGCAGGCTTTCACTGAAGCTTAAGTTTTTCAATGTATTATTTTTATTTGTATTTTTAAGTTTTATATATACAATATAAATGATTTTGTTATAATCTTTTAAAAGCTCCTAAAGAACTAATAAAATGTACATATTTTTCTTCAAATCAAATAAAGCACTTAGTCGCAAAAAGGTGAGTTGCTTTAAATGTTACTGTAAAATTTATATGAAAAAACATACGAGAATGAAATAATCCATCACTCTATATGAACGACTTTTATCAGGTTTTCATAATTTTATCATTTTCAGTAAAGTAATTTTCAATAATATAATTATATTTAATTTTCAGTATTTAATTTGACAGTTTTTATACACTTGGTTAACAAGTGCGGGTAGTAGTGTTATTTTCTACGCAGTACAGAATAACTTAAGTATGAAACCTGTTTAAATTCTGGCAACAAAATGAAATACTTAAATACATACCGAACTAGAGATTCACGATACTAATTATCGTATCAATCTAAGATTTACAATCAAACACTTACGCTCAAACAAAGACGCTCAGTGTAACACTGTGTACTATATCTATAGGCTTAATTTAAATTAGGGTAAAAATACTATCTAACAAAGATTATTATATTACAAACGAGTTTCTTTTAGGAAGTGTATTTTATAAGCTAACAATATTTATTATTATTTTGTTTGAAAAAAAATTATATCAAATGAAAGGAATAAATTAAGTTTTAAAATTTACAGGCCTAATACTAGAACTATACAACTTTAAATAATAATAATTTAAATAAATCACGTTCTACATACATTACTATTATTTCTATCATATAAGGCGAGGGTACTAACTATAATAAAGGTGTAAGACGTGCTACATCATAAAACTGACAATTATTATTATTATATTATTACTTTATAAAGAAATAGTGGTTTTTTTTAAATATAATGATTATTTGAACCCCTAACCAACTGATTGGAAAAATATATAATTTTGTTTTTCATTTTATAACAAATTTTAAACAGGATTTAAATACATGATCACATTTCAATAAAATAAAAAAAGCTCTAAAATGTATCAATTAAATAATAAATAAGATAAGGGCAATTTGAATAGCTGTACTGATCACATTATCAGTCAACTGGGACCTGCAGTTACTTCCGGTGTCATGTTTCATATCTAATGAAAGCCTCCGTTTAAAGTAACCAGTCCTAACTGTCAGAGGCATGAATATTGCAATTATATTAACATAAAATTTGAATTAATTTTTGATTATCACCATACAATATTATTGTGTTACCAATTAATGTAGATCCTCTAACTAATAATAACTATATTTCTGACATTCATAATGATACTATTTCTTAATAATTTTTATATGCTAATCAAATGGTAGGCTTGCTGTTAATTAGAGGCTTATTAATACATTTTTTGTGACTGCGATTTAGTTATATCAAAATCTGATAGGTAACGCTGTAATCAAGTTATTAGTCTTAGGGACAGGTCTGTGTACTGTGGATATCTAAAGAACATGTAGTATTTTTAATATTAAATGTAGATGCTTTAGTTTGATTCCTATTATATACATAGACTAGCTTTGCTACCGAGAAGATATTGAATATTTTCGGTATGTGAAATTTAGATTTCTCGGCAAAATAGAGTTATATTTATTTATCACTACGAAAAATTACAATAATTAAACAATTAACGATTTTCAAAACAAATTATTTAGAAATCAAAGCTTTGCTGCTAAACTTACTAAATTGTAAAATCACAAATACATTATTTTCTTTCTTATCTATACTACAGCGCCCTACAATCATAACGCAATCTACTCTACGTACAAACGCCACTTTGTGTTTACTAACTACTACAATACAATTTGTTAAGCCCTGTTTTATTTTCGTTGTACTTTTAATTAATCGAATGTGTAGTTTTACGGGGAATACTAAATTGTTAATGTTAGCCAAGCAGTTATAAGCGTAGCTTTTACAGACAGATATACTTAATTACATACAACCTTATTGCAAATATGCTAGACAATATGTATTGATACAATACCATTATTGTTGGAAAAAGAAAATTAAGAAAATCACATAATGAATTTGCAATAACTTTACTAATCATAATTTCATATTAATAATAATTTGATTTCACAATACTAAATTTATATAATAATATTCATACTTAATAATGGTTAATATATTCTCTAAAATTATATAAGTTTATATTTCTTTTACATTATCAACGCATTTTATCTTTAATTGAATATTAAATTTAGTATTCTCTATATCTATGTTGAAGTAATAATGCAGTAAAGCAAATATTTTTATGTAGGAAAGCTGTGAAAATGATAAGACAGACGTTCACGCATTAATTACTTATATGTTTGTATTAAATTTAACATTTCTTCTAACGTCAGGTCAGTAGTGCAATGTCATTATCGCATGCATTCATTTTTAGATGTTGTATGATTTATCTTAATTATCTACAAATTAACTAAATTAAAATAATATCGATCTGTTATAAAACAATAATTTGTTCTCAAGAATCTGATTTAATGTTTATAACTTAAGAATAATGTCATGATGTCTTGTAAACTTTCTAAAACAATTCATAATTGGTTAAATAAAATGAATGAAACATACTAATTGTTTATAAAGATGAATATTTTTAGAATTTTTATAATTCGTAATCTACTTTATGACGAATACGAATGATAACATGAAACTTAATGAAAAAATAAACTGAATAAAGTTTTTTTTTTTTCAGGAAATCTCAACTTCCATTTTCTTAGTGAACTCTTAATGATATGCAGATTGTTCTTCAGAAAATCCTTATATTATATTAATATGTAAATTATCTTGAATTTCATTCCTTGATTTTTTTTACAAATTATATAAATAATAAAACATCTTTACTTTACTCTTTACTTTTTTTAAGGTTATTAAAAATGAATCTTATTGATATAAAAAAAACCCATATATTATTAATTTGATACTGAATTCAATTTCCTTTGAGCATTGTGAAATTTATTGAAGTAAGAAATACTGGAGGCAAAATATTAAAATAAAAACAGTTTAAGCGATTAATATTCATAGTTTGAATCAGTAAAATTTTAATATCTTAATTTAATTTAATAAAATCTTAATTTAAATAAAAACAAGATATTTATAATAATAATTTTCATTGAAGAAAATATGATGAAATAGTTGATAGTAACATTATTAGATATTTCAATGTGGATATTTAGCATTTGTCTAATAAATTTACATAGACCTCTCATCCTTTGTTTTTTTAAAACCCTCAAACAATAAACCTCCAAGTTGAATAAATACGTCTAGACGTATAATAAAGATACTTGCGTCGTCACGATAAGATATAAGAAATGATATGGGAAGCGGTTAGTCTTTCAGTAGCAAGAACGCCGAAGGGTATAACAACCACCAAACGATATGTAGAATTCGTAAAAGAAGGCTCCTCAAGATTGGACTCTCATGATGGACACGTATAAAATAAATTACTAAATTCCTGGGATGTAGGTGTTTCGTCATCCAGACCGGACTTATTCCTGTATTCTAAACATCTGAGGCGCGTGATACTTGTGGAGTTTACTGTTCCCTAGTTAACAAACATCCCCAGGGATCACACATTTAAGCTTAAAAAGTATTACGAACTGACCAGGAATAAATTTATTGTACGCGGTAGAAGTGGTAGCTAGAGAGAGGTATGATAGCAAAATCTGTCTATAACCCACTTAAAAACCTTGGCCTTTCTATAACAAGCACCGGTTCATTTCTAGAACATATTTCAAAGACGGCATTAGTAGGTTCTTTCCAAATTTAGTTGGTAGGGAGAGGAGTGTGGATGGTGAAGGCAAGCGTGTTACACATAATAAAGGGGCTCCTTAAACCTACTCCTGGGTCGCAAGTCCCAGGCACTGTTTGCACTCCTCTCCTACGGTACCGGCAGCCGCACGGTGAATCCATGGATTGTTAAGAAGCTTCGTCGTCGTGTATATCCACACATAGTAATTAAGCGAGAAACTGAACTAAGTAAAAATAATAGCAAAGCAAGAACTAGTAAAAACGTGAAGGCGTTCTTATACCTAGTTGAAAGTGTATAGGCTTAGGTAAAATTGTATGTAGGTTTTAATATATTAATAGAATGAATGATCGTCTGTTAAACTGCTTGGAAATTGAAATTAAAATTAACAATCTCTAAATTCAAATATAAATACAGCATTTTCTTAATAATTGTGGTCCTGTTGAGATAATATATATTTTTTTAAATAAATTACTTGAACAAAAATTAAATCTTAACCGATCCTAGGAAGTGTTTATATTAAAAAAAAATAGGAACAAAAAGGGTTAATTAATTGAAAATTTAATAACCCGATTATTTTTTATCTACAAGGGATTTTTTAAAATAACACTGATCCTTCAAATGAAATTATATGACCTTCAACTTTACAATGGAATACCTATGTCCCTAAAAATGAAACTTATACAGAATGGCAAATACCTAACATTTTTTTCGTTTGGATGACGTCAAGTTTTCGAAAACATCATATCCTTTGGAACACTGAAATACTTTATCAGATTCACCGATATACTTCATTTTAAGTATTTTAGTGTATTTTTAAATTTGTGAAAAAAAATCTAAAAATATGTAGAAACCAACTTCAGGGTCATTACTAACAGCATATACATTTTAAATTCACAAGAATACCTTTTGAATTGGGATACGCTTTGTCTGTGTGTTAGCTTCTGATATAATAGCTTTCTGATTCTGATTCTGATAGCTTTATATTGTACATAATAGCAATTTATAATGTAGATCCTAGATATTCTTTACGAGAAAAATTTAACTAAATTAATGAACCTACTTACGGTCCCCGATCAGAATATTTTGAAAATCTTAAATACGTACATAATACTTATTTGATTAAGCCTAATGATATACATAGTAAAAATACAAGAAACGAAAGAAAGAAACACAAACCTTACCTGTTACTTGACTTAAAATAGTGAAGAAATATCTTAATGGACAATGTACTCAATTTTAACAAATTTCAATAAGTAACTAAGGCAAAATTTTATGTAGTAACGGATTCTATAATATTTCCAAATATTTGACTATGACACACCTTGGTATGAAACGAACTACAAACGCACCCAACTACACTGTCATTATAGGTATATTTTCGCAAGAAAAAATTGGTAAAGACTCTTGCCTATACTTATTATATTCTTAATAAATATAAAGACAATTAGTCGATGACAGAGAAAGAATTGTTAGCTATCTTTTAACAGTTCAAACACTCAGACCATACCCTAATGGAAAGTTTAAAATAGTACGAAATTGTAACATAAAACTCCATTAATATCAAAATTATTATTTTACCTTATTTCTACTAAAATTTCAAGGAACCATCATGGGCGCCGGCAGCAGGGTGCAAGGGGGTGCAGTTGCACCCCCCTGTCCAGAAAGAAAGTACATAGTTTTTTTTTTTATTTTTACCTGACTCAACCAGCGGAAGAGTAATGCTTTTCGAGTGTATGTATATATGTATATTTGTGTTCGTACGTATATGTCTTTTGTGTGTATGTATGTATACATGACTATTTCGATGACAGTAAGCGCTACAGCACAAACGACATTGACTGATTTTACCAAACGACGTATCGTTAGATTCGTGAAGACCATGTGAGTGACATAGGCTAAATAATTTTCATGAGAAATCAACAAAGTCATTTACTTTTATATGGCAAAAATATTAGCAATTTATTGGCGTAATGAGTTATAATTTAAATAATAACCGAAGACGTCTAGCTTGCTGTCCAAATTTTTTCAACATCTTCTCAATAAACTCAGTATCCTCCTCAACTTTTTTCCTGTGAACACTAAGCATGCACAGTCCTTTTAACCTCGCATCTCCTATCGTCGAGAGATTCCACATCTTCAACCGTCGTAACGTGCTAAATGTTGTTGATGGAATAGTTAAAGCAATTTTGATTGCTTCGATTGTATATCTTCTGCTATCGATAAAAATTCAGATTTTTCTAATTTTCTCATATTTTGTGGGTGAAGCTGCATAAGTGAAAATGCTTTCTTATGTGTTGAAGAAAATCGACTTTTTAGCAAAGAAATAATACAATCTAAGTATGGAATAAATATAGATCTTCTGAAAAATTCTTCCACAGTTTCAGATGGATGATTTGATCTGTAAGACTGTTTTTCCACTACTCGAGGACGCTTAAACGTTCAGTTTCTCGCAAAGCTCAGAGCTGATAGGCTTTAGTTTTTATTCTAGAATTCGGCGCTTTTTGCGAAAGTTCATCTAAAACCTGTACAATAGTCAGAAAGTTTTCAGAAAATATTCTTATACTTTTGAATTTTGCTGTATAACGCATTTCACAAAATACTAGTATATTTGGAATTTTACTCCGGGGCAACGTACTCTCCCGAAAGAAATTTATAATGTCCTTTGTTGTTACAGCAGTATTTCTAACTTCATTGACAGTATTAAGGTCGTTAATGACAAGATTCAATACATGGCTTGCACAGTGAAAAAATAAGGCTAAAGGATATTTATCATTAATAATTTTCTGAACTCCACCTATATGACCTGCCATTGCAGCACACCCGTCGTATCCTTGACCGACAAGTTTATTTAAATAGTTTTTTAAGCATATTCGAAGATTCTGCACAGTTTGGAACGACAGAGTGTTAGAAAAAATGAACATATGGAGTGAGTGAAGTAGATGTATATCTGTCGTCAAAATTTAGCCAAATTCCATACAAAGCTATTGTTCGTCCTACTTACTACTACTACTTACTAGACTGCTGTCACTGTCAGACAGATCGCAGAAAAAGTACTTTATACAATTAATTATCCATATGCTATACCTGTTTATTTCTATATTTAATATTGCTAAATATATGTAGGTATAGATGGAGGTGCACCTCCCTGAAAATAATCCTGGCGGCGCCCATGGGAACCATGGTATTACAATTCCTGACGACCTGATGTTACAAGAATGTTGAATAGAATTTCTGCTCCACTTTATTGGAATAGTTTCAGTTCAGATGTCAAGAATTAAAAAAAAATGTAAAATGTATCAAATTAATTAACCTCTCCGTTGTTCTAATAAAGCTTCTAACTCAAAACCATTTAAAAGATTATTTTTAGTGTTATCGGTCCTTTGACAAAAGCTAAAATTTAAAAAAAAATAAGTTAACTCTTTCAACAGATGCAAACTTTTTGATTCATTTCTTTTCTGTATTTAGTTTATCTAAAATTAAACATTCGGGATATTCAAACTACTAACTAAAATATAAAAAATGAAAAACCTACTTTTATCCTCCTTAACACACACTAAACTAATAGTACATTGAAGTTAGTATAGTTTATAACAATATTTTAAACTATTCTATTTACTTTCGTGATCGGCACTCTTATTTTGCAACTTAACAATACTGCTCTAAGATTGTATTTTGATTATATACATACTTTATATCCGAATTCAATTTATAAAAAAATCAGTCACATATTGTTATTACTATGTTCATTATAATACTGTATGCGGTTTAGCAGAAACAATTCTCTGATTTTTTTTTAAGTTACGTTCTGATTCCAAACAAACACAAATAGAAAAACCGTTTAATTGATTTAAAATACAAGGTTAAATATATTTGACATGTTATTATCGACATCGTAAGGCCGTATCACTCATTCAGTAAGGCCCTTAATAAAAAATAATACTAAAAAAAAAATAATAATACTGGAAATATATTTGCACATATATTTATTGACAAAATCTTTTTTCTTTGCATCTATTTATAATCCTTAAACCGTTTGACTTGACTGACTGGCAGGGTATAGCCACATCTACTAGAAATTACTAAGTTCTAGAAAGTCAATGTTAAGAACATAGTTTTATTTTATAATAAAACTAGATTGTTCTTGCCCGTGGCTACGTCCTTGCTATTTCAATTACAAAAACAATCCCTTTATAAAGGATAGTCGTTTAGTTTAAAAAAGTCAACCCGACACTAAATTTAGTAATTGAATTGACCAGGAAAAGGAAAACCAATTTTACTGAGACGAATCAGTCAAGCTTTTTTGCGTGATAAAACAGTCATTAAACCATGCTATTTATCAGAATAGAAAATAATTTTCTGTGATCATCTCGGCAAAAAATGTCGTTAAGAAATGTAAGTCAACGGGTTCCATGTTCCAGTTCCTTTTTTTTATACATTTTAAAGACACCGTTCTTCTAATTTAATGCCCACGCTATATCAAATACTTTGTGAACATTTATTGGGATTAAAAAGCAATTAACTAGAATTATCGGGATAAAAGTATTTTATGTGTTATTCCGTATTATACAATAACCGTGCATGAAATTTAATCCAAAGCCGTACACCCGTTCTTGCGTCATACAAGTAAATTCAGATAATCTGAAAAAATAGATAATCCGAAAAATTACCATTAACGGAGAATTTACAAGTTGAGAGGACATTTCACCACCTAGAGCGGTTGAATAACAGATTCGAGTTTGTATAAAACTTCTACATTCACATGACGATCATGACACGAACTCATGTATTTAATAAATATTAGTGGGAAAATGTTAAATAAAAATAAGTAAAGATGTTAAATAAAAACATTTATTGAACAAAGCTTCTACGCTGATTGTGAGATGATTGTACGAAGTACTTAAAGGTAGCATACTGTTATCTTTTTTCAGTCGTAATTTTATAAACGTTTTATTATTGACATTATATTATTTTGCACTCTGATTAAATTTACTTCATTTATAGAAATAAATAAGATGACTAAATAATTGATTTCTAATTGATACTTGAATTTATTGAATTCATTTTTTAATTGATCTTTGAATTTATTGAATCTTGATTAATTATTGATTTTCGTCAATAATTAAGTCAAAACTTCACGGAAATAAAAATACTCTATTTTTTAATTTCGATGCTGCAGTAATTCATTAAATAACATGCGTCTGACAGTAGCCGTAAGCTAAAATATTTGTATATATTTTTTATGATTATTTTCAAACAACAAATAGAATTCAAAACTAAAATTAAATATTTATTTATTTTACAAACAGTATACAATAACACTTGGTATATTGCAATAAAAAAGAAGATTTATTAAAGGTTTTGTAAAGAATACTGTATAAAAAAAGGTAATATTAATATTATTATGTATAAACGTTATGTATTATGAATTGTTAATGCAATGGACTAATAGACTATTATCTATATGGTATGGATATGGTTCTAAGCTTCATGTATGAGATAAAATAAATAAAAATTCAGGTACCTAATGGCAAAAAAATGTGTTAATGTGGTTGTTGGTTGGTAATATTGCATTTTACTTGTACTTATAATTGCTCGCCAGACGACGAGAGTTAAGAATGGTATAAATCTATGAGAATGGAAATGAAAGTTTCTTTACAAAACCTTTAATCGATGTGTTGTTGTGTTACAAACTTAAAAAATTCATTTTCAAAAAGAATAAAATTACTTTACTCCTTTTACTAAAGTCTAAATAATTGATACCATATATGTATATATTTTATAAAGTTATTATCTTAAAATATACTTTTCTGTAGCCAATAATACTTTATTTTATAAAAGTAACAACATCGCGAGTGATTGTTATTCAGGCCAAAGCCCCTTATATCGACAAAAAATACTGTGTGAATATTATCTCAACCAGACTATTTCCACTAAGTTACTCCCTAACTAACGGGTCACTGATTATATATACATAACATTAACATGATAGTAAAATGAATAAATAATAATGATAGGAAAATGAAGAAACTTTTAAGTGTTTGTCTGATATGACGTTGTCCACTTCGTTGTTTAATGCTATTAATATTTTAAAATAAGAATTTCATTGTAATAATATTTTTAAAGTCTTAGTGAATTATAATTGTGTATTAAAATTTAGGTCAAGACAGTCTTAATTTTTTTTCCCATATATTTAGTATTTTTTTATCACTAATATTTTTTTGATTTTGCCCATTACCTTTTGTGTAAAAGCATTTATGTTACAAATCTTTTTAAAGTAAGCTACGAATGAGTCTGCAAAAAAATATTAAATTGGTATTAAAATCGTTTGAATAATTTATCTAGAACGTAACTCCATTTTTTTTGTCGCAACCAATCCTTTCTTTATATTTTATTCTTGTAATTGATATTTACTTCACAAATGCTAGGCTCAGTTAAATTGCTTAAAAATCGTTGTTCTCAAACATGATTTACAACTAGAGGCGGTTAAAACATACATATACTTGAGTTTGTGTTTAAATGTTTATTCACAAAAATACAAGTCGGAAATTGTCTTCGCTGTGGGTCATAAATAATTTTCGAGATTTCCTAAGAATATGTTTTTAATAAAACAGCTTGTGGCTGTTTTGCCAAAGAAAAAGAATACTACCATTCAAACTCAGTTTGTTATACAAGACATTTCTCGTTAATAAGTCGTTAATTTTTAATTAACGATTTAATAATGATAAATTGAAAGTTCTTCGGTATATATTCGTTATATTCGTAATGAAGACCACAGAAACAATTCTTAGTTATTATTTTGCTGCTATATTTTTTATAGGGATGAATCCATAATCTACAATTTTATTTAGCTAATCATTCTGATATCTTTATACCATCAATGCCGCAGGGACTTGAGGAAAATTTTAATTTATCTATAGAATTTATTTATAATATTTTAACAACATAATTATTCGTAATTGACCTAAAATGGAGTAGGTTAACATGACCAATTAGTAGACGAGTTGAGGTTTATAATTTTGTTTCGCTATAAAGTAAGCATGAAAGTTTTTTATATTCAAACCAATAATTAAAATTTTACACTTCTTCTGCGAGATGAAAAAAGAGAAAAAAGAAGTTTTTGAGACAATGGTGACGGATAAAATGGAATACCATTGGATAGATATTGTCGTCTTTACGGTATCATTTCACTTGTAATCAATGCAGTGATCAACAGAATCAACAAGATCAACAGAATCAACAGTGATTCCAATGGTAGTGCTCCTAATTAAATACGACGCAGTAGTACTGACAGGTACTAGCAGATACATTCCATATTTTCGTATCAAGCAGTTGTATATCAAGTTAAGGTTAACAAGTTGAGTAGCATTAGACGCCACAATATCTTAGAATATTAAAAATATGTTAGAATAGAATATTTATATTTATAATATTTAAATGTTTTTCAAAACATCTGTTATTATAAAAAAAATGTATTTACAGAAGTTTTTCGGTTTCTTGTTCTTAACAGTATTTTAATACTGCTTATGACTCATGTTGTATGTATGACGTATGTTCGTTGATAAGAGGGGAAAAAATCTTTATAATATTCCATTTGGTCCTGGATTCCTAGTCTAACAATATTGATAACTCTTTTTGGTTCATACAAACAAAATGGTTTCTCAAAAGTGATTCAAGTATATCGTTTATAGGAAATAGTTGTAACTCTCTCTGCTTTGCGTTTCAGAAACCAACAAAGGAGCTGATTTATCAAACACGTCATTGGAGAGCAATGGCGGCAACAGCAAAGTTATATTTTCTTAAACTCAACTTCAAACTACTTAGGTGTCACGGGTATATAAAATAAACCTTTTTCCTTTCTTGTGTATTTTTGAATTCCGGAGTATGTTCATAGTTCCACCATGATGAAGATGAAATATGAATGTCTGAAGTATTTTTAAACATTACGTATCTAAAATCATTGGCATTAAAATACGAGAAAAAGCTTCGATATGTGCAATGTCACTATCAATATTTATTAAATGAGATAGATCGATTTTTATAAGGAATTTTATATTTTTAGCTAGTATTTATTATACACAATTATCTTTGTAGGAACAAAAGTCGATTGCCCAGAAATCACAGATTTTATTTCTGACCGCATAAATAAATTTTACATTTCATATTTGTTTTTAGAATAATTTCAACAGGTATTTTTATAATATTTCAAGTATTTCGATATTGTAAGTAATAGCATTTATCCAATATTTAATATACATTTTTTTTATGTAGCAATGTGTGTTGATTTGTTACATTCCTTCAAATAAGTTTTGTAACTTTTCAGATATTTATTTACGATTTAAAAAGCTTCAGGAAGTTTCGACATTTTGTTTCTCGTTTTGTTTGTTTATCGTAAACATGTATGTAAAATAAAAGCCGGTAAAGTTAAAGATTGAAAGGATTGTCGTTTTGATCCATTGTTTGAGTTTCGATATTAAACAGAAAATATGTTCACTAAAAGAAAATATGTATTGATTCACAAATCACAAATAACAATTTTACATACAAACTCGAAATCGAAATTGGAACGCAATGTCCAAAAATGTGGTTTTATTCTTTGTTTCCATCAAAAAAGGATTTGCAAAATTTTTGTTATTGAGATCCTTTTGGGTTAACCTGAACGCTCAAGCATTGACAGGTCAAAGTGACGGACATTGCCTTTTTGCATATAGACACACCTTAACATCTATATATAACTAAATATTTCCTAGAACAAACTAGACTTATTGTTATAATTTAATGACTATACCTCATAAAAATATTCCACATACCTTCAGTTAGCGAATCCTAGAAATGTAATTGTTTTGTGTAAATTATAATAAAAAGACAAGTATTTCGTCAACTTCTCATATATTTTTATTACTTAAAATAACATCTATAATCTTGATACGCCTACAATTTTCAAAATAAAACTTAAATTGATATATTTGATATATAAAGTGTACAATTAATATTGAAATATATATAAAAATTACCAAGAATAGTATTTTTAATTTACTTTTGAAATAAAATCTTTTATTTCAAACTTTTAAAAAATATTTAGTTTTATTAAAACTTGCAAGGAATATTTAACTCGTGTAAAAAAAAACATATTTTCAGTTTAAACACATAAATCAACTATTCACGTCATCTCTTGTATTGTTTTATCCGTTGTAATCAAAGAGACAGCATTCTTTTTGAGCTTAAAATAATTTATTATAAATGTTTCTATATTTAAACTATCGATAATCGTTTTTATTTAAAATAATAAAAAAATCAGTAAGTGATAATAAATTAAACACAAGCTATTGCTTTGAGCAAAACGATGAACGGAACATGACTCTGAGGATAATATATAAATAAGTATTCACTTACTGTATTTTTAAAATACTAAATATAAGAGTACTTTACCAACGAGAAGGAATTAGCATATGTGGGTGACATTTGAGCGCGATTAAGTAAATACTTAACAATGTACAATGAGAGAGCGACTTTTAAACAAAAATTAGTTTTTAACAATAACATTTTACGAGATTAGTTGGTTGACGTACCACTTTTTCTAACAAATAAATACCTTATAAAGATAACTCTATGACTCACTTAGATAAAATATATATATTTTATGAAAATATAATATATTTTTTTAAAGTTATGACCGATCCAGAGATATTAGGTATTACATTAATTCGTACTATAAAATCAGATACAGTAATTACATGCCCGTAGCTACATGCGTTCTCGCCTTCATGCGTTGCGACGCCGAAACGAAATGTATTAATTATAAATTAAAGACTGTATTCCGCTTTAATAAATAAATGCAAAACGAGAGTCACATACATTTTGTTTTTGCTGTATTAGCATTTCTGACATTTTACCTGTCTATAGCTTAAAACATGATATTTTATCCTATCTTGAAGGAATGCTTGGTTCCGTATATTCGTATTTTCACCTTTCAGTCTTATTAGAATAGAAAAGAATAGAATACTTTAAAAGGAATATACGCAACACATATGTAGTTACAATGCAATTTTAACATACTGTTTCTATTCAGCTTCAATAAATAAAAGTTGGTTATTAAGGAAATTAACAGTAAACAACTATAAACATACGTTAAATCTTAAACAAAATATTATTCCACAAACATATTAGGATATAAATATAAATCTGAATAATGATGATATTGTAAAATATCTAAAATTCCAAAGCCGGAGCTATGTAACTTTGCTAAATATTGCAACATAACTTATGACGCGAGCCTTTGGGAATCTTATTGCTAAAGAAATCAAGTAACTTGTACCACAGTTGTTACTTCGAACACTTTATTGTATGTGATTTGAAAGCATTTACAGATATTCTTATGTATCATTTTAGTAGGTTACTATTAATATGTTTGAAATTGCGTTATGTTATTGAGTCATGGTATTATAAAATTATAATGAGGGGGTAATTTTGTAAACTTATATTTCTAAAATAAATATGTGAAATATTTTTAATTTTCATTATTTTGTTCTGTAGAAGTACATTTTGAGAAACTTAGATACTTGCTACCAATTACTCGTTACATTTATTTTACTTTATTATTTACATATTTTACATAACAATTCCACAAGCGTTTATAAGATGTTAATAGTTGACTAATATTACTAGTTTTATTATGAACAAGTTGGCTACATATTTTTTTATAAAAATAAAATAACAATTGCAAATACCAATATACTTGACGGATTCGTTACTGCTGAGCTTGGACTAAACAGATAATAATTCAATTAAACAGTGGATTACAGTTGAGAGATTTCTGCTTTTTGAAAAGAATGGTTAATATCAGCAATTACTCGCTGAGATCAGTTAAATAAAATGGAGAAACTTATAAGCTTATAAGCAGTTGTTATATTATTGTAGTATTAATACATATAAGATTGTTATAATATAGATAATTTGCTATGTAGGTAATATAAATATGTAATTATTTATTTAACTACATAATAACGTTGACAATAAATATTGTTGATAAAACTAAATTTACGAATTTAGAATTATTTAGAACTATGTATCATTGATTACTGCTATGTTATAAAAGTAGTAAAAGATATTGATTAGACGAACTATCGGAAGTAGCCTTAAGATATTAAATATATTGTATTTACATATCTTATTAGGTAAGCCATAAATGTGTGAAAGATATAAGATTATTATAAATATGCTTAGACATTTAAAATGGTTATGTACTATTATATTGTTATTATGATATGATATTTAATGATGTATAAAGTTGTGAATATGACTTATCTCCAGAAGCTGCCGTTGGCGCTGCTGTCGATGTTATGTTATAAATATGGCTGTAAGCCTCTATTAAAGGTAATCTGTATTGGACAACTGGCAAGATAAGTGATTCTTATACTTACATTGTTTATAATATGTGTAATAACTATTGTGGGTATTTCACCGTATTGAGTTATTGGTAAATGTGTCTAAATAATTACACAGTAATAACTATATTACTGTATTTATTATATTCATGTACCGGGAGTCATTTTGTTATATTAAATGATATATTTGTTTAGCTCTTTCTTTTCTTTATTTATCCAAATAATGCATTGAAATATATTATCACATTGATAGTATGAAGTAGCTCGATTAAATAATTTATACTATATTAATTCAGTGGTTTTTAATTGTAGAATCTTATAATATCTAACACAATCTTATTAATAGATACTGTTAAGTATTTTATTAGAAACTTATTCGTAATAAATAAATATATAGTATATTGATATAATGAAAAATAGTTGCACCAAGTAAGTAAAATAATGAACTATGACGTCAAATAAAAGTGCTTTTAAATTAAAGTAATACTGTTTCACTAACTAACATAGACATCAACGTGGGCGAGTGAGTCAACAAAAACTTAAACGTTGAAGCGCTGAAGCGCTGAATAAACTAACTTTAGCTGAAGATGCCTTGGGCTTGTAAGCTTGATATTACAAACAAATTGAATTGATTTAAACTCTTACCTATATTGTAAATTATATGTCTATCCCCTATCTGCAACTACTCGCAAGAGAATCAAAACCTAAAGGCTACTCCCATTCCACCTAGAATCTTGAAATTTTGCACGAAGCAATCTTTTATAGTATATAAAAAGAAAAAACTCCAAAGGCCAAAAATAATAAATACACAATTTACTTTGAAGTGAGTAAGGCTTGAGGAAATGTAAAATAAATTGTTAATAGATTTAAAGCTATTATCAATTTATTTTACATTTCCTTAAGCCAAACAAATGTTTAAATAAAAATAATAACTACAGTCTTATGTTATTATATAATTTGTATGATTCAGGTTGTAATCCAATCTAAATCCTATTTAAAAATATAACGTAGATTAGATTATATAATCGTTAATATCAGTTATATTTATGTTATAAAGTTAACATTAAAATCTGTTCATTTTAGTAAATAGTAGAACATTATTTAGTTTTAAACATCAGACAACATAAACTCTTGTTGCCTTCTTGAGTTCCGCATCAATTACAAAGTTGAAACTGTTTAAATTTTCCAACTAACTGAAGTTTGTATACTTAAGGTTAACAAAGGTATAACATTTATAAAGCAGCGCTTCAAAGCATTTTAAAAATGATGTATGAAAAGTTTAAAAAACTTTTTTTTGTCTGATGTTTATGTAACGGCTACACTGTCCCAGATTAAAATTAAAATGTTGATCTATTATTATGTACTACAAATATATCGGCATTAAAAAAATGATCTGAATAAAAAAAATCTAGTTCATTACTACTTTTTAAAATTTTTATTTTTTTTAATTTTCGTTCGAAGTAACACCAGTCCTGGTTTGTAAAGTCAAATTGTCTTGTCAAAATGGCAATGTTCGGGTTAAAGCACCTGAAAGTTAAGATTGTAAGTGTACATTATTTCTCGCTTCTCTCCAACTGATAATTCTCTTTCTGCAATTAAGGTTCCTGACTCTCTCGGGATTAATCAAGTGATACCATTAAATTGATTCGTAATTGCATTTAATGTTTTGCCCGTAATAATATTTTACTAGCTTTTATGATAAATATTATATTTATTTACATTATAAATTATTAGCATAATTGCTTATATTTTTGTTCTTATAGTTATTTTGTTTTAATATATGATCTACCATCGTCAACTTGTTGACACTCTAAATAATTTTCATCCTTTTAATAACACCTAAATATTTGTCATATCAATGATTTAAGTGTTTGAAGTTATTTTTTAAACTGAATGTCTTATTTAATATTTCTTATATTTACAAGTGGTTTTTATTGCCGGGGCTTGGCCGAAAATATACCTGAACTCTACTTCTTTTGCTATTTCGAGTTATATATTAATAAGTAATGATTGCATTGACAAAACCAGCGGCTGATCAGTTTCAAAATTACTTTTTTTTTCAAAATTATTCCTCATACTCCTTCTTTACTTAAACTAGATCCTTGTTTGTGTGTGTTTGTTGGTGAACCTTTCCAAATCTCAGGCAATTATCTTTGGTAGTCCATAGATATTTATAACAATTTGCTAGATCTACATTAAAAAACATTAAATATTCTCTTTCTCTCAGTCGAATTGTCCAATTAAAGAAGTTTCTTCGAAGTTTTACTCTTATTTATATGCATTATCCTTTCAAACACTTCTCCTAATAAAAACTGAAGTTCAACTTGGAAGTACTTTATTGCTACACACTATTGGATTTCAGTAATGTTTACTATGTAAACTTAAATAAGAATTTGCCTAAAAAGCTTGAATATATACTCGAATCTGCAACAAGGCTGGCTTTCAAATATAAAACGGGAACGTAGGTTCATATTTTTTTTTTAATTTCAGAGTTAAAAGTTTAAGTTTAAAGTTCCTGTCAAAATCTATTTATGAGATATTGAGCACCTGCTCATCAAACTGTCTTTACGATGAAATATTTCCCTTTTTTTGATGATAATCAATCTAGGAACTCTTGAAGATTTTTTTACAAAGCCTGTGAAGAATCGAATATAGCAAATCGAAATTATTGTTTCATTTATTTATTATTGTATAAAATATTTTAAATATTTATGTATTTATATTTATGTATATTATTTTTTACTTTCACGATTTGTTTTGACCAACACAATTTCTCGACTAACCTGTCACATGCTGATTGGCTTGAAGTGAATGCATTATCATTACGGTATCAAATATAGTATATTTATAGTGCAATAAAGAATAGTCTAATTATATACATACATTTAATTAAACATGACGTGTTTAATTGAGGGTAAAATATATCTGCATATTAAGGGTAAAATTTAAGGGTAAAATATATCTGCTGATATATTGTTTAAGAATATATATGTTTTGATACAGTAACATGTATCCTAGGGTCGTTGTAGCTATAAACTAAATAATTTAGACTACATCATTGCAACTTACAATTTTAGTTTATATTATATTAGTAAATGTCACCAAATAGATAGAGATTTTGCGTTTACAGTCCATTTAAACCATATAAACACATAACAATGTCAATGAGCTTATTTTCTCTCCATTGCTAATACAGAACTGAATCATATTAAAACATGTTTGCCCGACTACGAAATACAATTACCAATAAGGACATACTCTTGGCTCTATTAAACAAAGTAACGATTGAACTAAAACTAAATAAATACGATTAATATTTGCAAAGTTTAAGGGCTACACCATCTTTCTTCTCAAATAAATTATATGTTAACTTTATCCGATACTTGGGAAAACTTTTCTCAATCTAGTACGAAGTTAAAACAATTTTACAAACTATTCAAAATTTATCATGTACATATAACTTTACTTTAGGATTTCGAGCGCGCATAGCGTTACTGTAGTCACGAACAAGAATAACATGATATTTTCCATAGTTTTTCTTTATTTCTATATCATAAATATAAGACACAGAAATCTAAAACACTGCAAAGAAATCAATAAATGTAAGGTTTCAGCATTCTAGGTCCGAAGTACTGAGTAATTTATATAAATAATAAGTCAAAACTTTTATTTTAGTAATATTAAGTTGGAGAAAACAAGGAGAATTATAAATAAATTATTTTTCACAAGTTCATAAAGAAACACTGAAATAAAAAGTATGGATAATCTAGTGGGATCACTAACAGAATATAACAAACCATTTATAAACGTGCTAACGAACGAACTAACGAACTAAAAAAAAAGAAAACTCGTTTTTCCTCTAATTAGAGTTTCAAAACCCGTATCGGTTTTGTCTCGGTTTCGGTTCGGTTCGGTGCCTCGGTTTCGGTATCGGTTTATACTTCGTGTCAACTTTTCAACTCAATGTATACATAAGTGCTACGTGAATGTTAATTTCGCAGCTAGGCTTTAAGGTCAAGTGTTAGTGGCGTCAATGTGCTAGTTAATAATGAAGTTTGCCTGAAGTTTTTTATTTATTATTTAATTATTTTTATAAACATGACATTTCTAAGATTGTATTTCATTATGACATAATTGTTTGTAAGAAAAACTGTACAGACTATGGTCTAAAAGTTATGACTTTTTTCTATGCAATAAGGGCTACGAAGATTAAAGCAAGATTATCTAAAGTTAATTAAACAAATCACATATGTGATAGAAATACAGATTTCAACAAAGGTTTTTACAGCTACAAGTTTTGTAACGAACAATTTGTAATATTAGAAATAAAATTATTTTATAAAATTATAAAACTGTTCGTTACTAAACTAAACGCTTGTTATCTTCAATATAAATAATTGTTTATCTTAAACTTATTTTGGCCGCCGATAGCAATAAATAAAAATCATAACATTTTAAGTAATGAACCCTTAGCGAACTCTAATAAGTTATGACAAACAAAATTTACCGCCAAAAAAAAGTTTTGATTTCAAAATTAGTAACTTGATTTGTTATTACAATAATTTGTCATAATTATACCTAAAGATTGATCTGTAACTAAAAACTAAGTACAGTTAATACAGTCTGTATTAACTGCAATCGTAAAAAAATTAAATTAGAATCTGACCATTATTACTATGTATAAAAATAAAAGCTTTGTCTAAATATACGAAGGACCTTATATACTACATAGTATAAGGGGTGGTATATCTGAAAAGTGTTTTTGTCATTTTGATCCCATTCTCCTAAAACAGGCATATTATTTTTTATAAAACATTTAATTATAAAACTTAGTAGTTTCATATTACAGGGCCTACCTAGTTTGGACTCCTGTCCCAATGTTAATTATTTATTTATATTGTTATAGTTGTTTATTGTATTCTGTGTTTGGGAAAATAAGTAAAGTAAATAAAACTAAGAGGTGTCAAGGGGCCAGTCAAGATAACGACCTCCATTGTGTGCAAGCCAGCGGTGTGATTGTGTTTGTGTGTGAGTCATCGCCGCAAGCACACCTGCGGGCCGGCGAGCCTGCATAGGGGTCCAACAAGTCCGACGTCGCCCTAGTTAGGGTACGAAACGGAATTCAAAGACTTCGTCGTAATAGCCTGCGTCGTGTAAGTACACAGTCGTTAGGGTATTAGGCACACCTCTGTCACCTACTGACAGAGATTCGATAGGGTTCACGTTAGGCACTCGCCTCCCTGCTCACGCAGGGAGGACGGCTCATATCTCCGGACTCCACCATGGACCCCAAATCCGCGGCGGAACCCGAAGAACTGTCCAAGTCGCAGTTTTTTGGCTGGGTCCACGGAATTGCGCCTGAATTATGCCTGCGCTACTCTGTCTTGTTAGGCATCGAGTCTCCGCCCTCGACCTCGCGCGCCGCGATTGCGACCGAGAGCACCTCCGACATGGAGGTCGAGGCCGCCACTCCTACGAAGCAGACGGCCTCGGATTCCGAGTCGGGGAGTTCGTCCTCTTCCTCGGACGCTGACGAGGACGACGGTTTCACGACCGTGCAGACCAAATCGGCCAAGAGGAAGGCGACGAAAGCGCTCTCCTCGAACGTCCCGCGAAAACGGGCCTCAAAACCCGCTACTAGCGAACCCGCGTCGCCCGACTGTTCTTCGGGCCCGGGCCCGACTCGCGAACGCGCGCCGATCGCGCCCGAAGCGCCCGCGTCCGCGTCGCCGTCGTCCGCGCCTTCAGCGCCCGCGGAGGCACCTTCAGCGCCTGCGCCTTCAGCGCCACGGAAGTCCCCCGCGCCGCCGCCGCTTTACATAAGGGACAAGTCTAAGTGGGACACTCTGTCCGCACTTATGACGGAGCACAAGCTCCATTTCACGTCCGCCCGAAATACCGCCGACGGTATCCGCGTTCAAACCGCGTCTTCGTCGGACCACCGTGGTCTGACTCGTCTCCTCCGCGAACGTGGTTACGGATACCACACCTACGCGCTAGAGGATGAACGCCGCTTAACGGTGGTCATCCGAGGGCTCCCCGTGGAGCTCACTACTGAGCGGATTTTCGACGTCCTTAAGTCCCAATCGTTCCCCGTCATCTCGGTGCACCGCATGTACCGAGCGACCACTAGGGTCCCGTTCGATCTCGTTCTCGTCCATCTCGAGCTTTCCCCGGAAGGAAAGCAAATTTTTAACGTCAAGGCAGTATGCCAACTCACCGGCCTTAGGGTCGAACCTCCACGCGGTCGCGGTTTTCCTGGTCAGTGTCATCGCTGCCAGCTCTATGGACATTCCCAACGTTTTTGTCACGCGCATCCAAGGTGCGTCAAGTGCCTGGACGACCACGCGACAGCCGACTGCTCGCGGAAGGGACCGGTCCCTGAGGATCCTCCCAGCTGCGTCCTGTGCGGACAGAAGAGCCATCCTGCGAATTATCGCGGGTGCCCCAAAGCGCCGCGCAGGACACAGCCGGCAAGGCATCCTCCTCGGTTCGCCCAGCCTCCATGGGCTCCACTAGCCCCTAGGAGGCCCGCGGCCCCTCAGGCATCCCAGGCCCCTCAGGCACCCGCGAACGCGGTCGCGAACGCTTGGGTGAAGCCTCCGAGGATTATCCCACAGCCCGTCCCCCAGTCGTTGCCGCCGCCGCCGGTTCGTAACTCCACCGACGGAGTTGCGAGTTCACTCGCGTGCGTCACGAGCCTCTTCGGTGTAATAGACATCGAAGAGCTCCTAGTCTTTTTGAATGAAATGAGGGATTCCGCGCGGAACCCTCCCGCGAGGATGGAAGTGCTCCTCAAGCACGCCGTCCTAATCAAATCGATATACGAACACACGATGTCAACATGATGACATCGCGTGGAAGGGTAAAACCTCGCTCTCTGACTGTCGCTACATTCAACGCGAACGGGCTACTTAAGCAGATAGATCTAGTACGCGATTTCGTGGTCACGTACCAGATAGACGTCCTGTTAGTACAAGAGACCTTTCTAAAGCCGTGTAATCGTGATCCGCGCATCGCGAATTACCGTCTCGTTAGGAACGATAGGGCAACCGCGAAGGGGGAACCATCATCTACTACAGAAGGTCTCTTCATTGCACTCCGCTCGATCCGCCCCAACTAGTTAACGTAGAAGCGTCATTATGTCAGGTGGGTATGACCGGCCATCAGTCGATCGTACTAGCATCCGTCTATCTTTCTCCCAATAAAGCCTTAGTTGAGAGGGACCTTCAGTCCTTACTCCAATTAGGTAACGCAACCATTCTGGCCGGCGACCTAAATTGCAAACATCCCCGCTGGAACTCAACTGTCGCAAACAGTAGGGGAAATCTCCTTGATAGGCTAAGCTACAAGGCTGGTCTCGACTTCGAAATCACCGCGCCTTTGAGTCCCACGCGATACTGCGACACAGACTTCCGACATGACAGACCCGACGTGCTCGACATAGTACTCTTGAAGGGCGTGACACTCCAGTTACGTTCTATCGAGACGCTATCCGAGCTAGACTCTGACCATCGACCGGTTCTATTTCAGCTAGGACTTCCTCCCCTTAGGGAACCCGCGACAAAAACAATTATTAACTGGACGAAGCTTCGAGAGCAACTCCATTGCCCCGTATCAGCGCACCTCGACAAAATTCCTGACCAGCTTACATCGGTCGAGGACGCTGTCTCAGCCGCGACTAACTTCACAGAACATTTGGTAGACAGCATAGGAAAGTCCTCGAGGGAGGTCCGAGTGAACTTCGAGGGTTACCGAGCACTCCCTCCGGACATTAGACTTCTAATCACCCGTAAAAACGCCGCGATTAGAGCCCTTGACCGATACCCGACAGATGACAACCGACGGAGGCTGCGCCGTCTCCAGAGGGAGTCGAGACAAGCTCTCGATGACTTCAGAGATAGCGGGCTGGGATAGGACGCTTGCGACGCTCTCTCCAACACACCAGGCATTCTGGCGGTTGCAGAGAGCGTTGAAGGCGGACACTGTCTCAGATATGCCTCCCTTGGTTGGACCTAACTCCGCCATCGCGTTTGACGACCCTGACAAAGCTGAGTGCTTAGCCGACAGTCTAGAGAGCCAGTGCCGTCTGTCTGCATAATCGGTTGATCGCGATCATGTCGAAATAGTCGACAAATCGGTCAATATAATGTGTTCTCAGCCACCGGTCGGTCTGCCAATCAAGGAAACGAACCTAGACGAGGTGACGTCCATAGTCAGGGCGCTTCACGCCAAGAAATCGCCAGGTCCCGATAGGATCACTAACAAAGTGATAAAGCTTCTTCCGCCTCCTTTAATTTACCTATTGGTTACCATTTTTAACGCTCTACTTGCCGGTTGCTCGTTTCCGGCCCAGTGGAAAGAGGCCATAGTGATAGGGTTCCACAAGCCGGGCAAACCCCGGCATCTGCCTAGTAGTTACCGTCCCATTAGTCTTCTTAGTTCCTTAGGGAAAGTATATGAGAGAATCATCCTCTGTAGACTTAGATCGGAAGTCGAGAAACTCAAAATCATCCCAAATGAGCAGTTCGGCTTTAGAGCCAACCATTCATGTACCCATCAGGTGCAACGCCTCACGGAGCACATACTGATAGGGGCCACTGTGAGGGCCAAGAAGCATAGGACAGGAGCGCTCTTCCTCGATGTAGCTAAGGCGTTCGATGGGGTCTGGCACAATGGACTGGTGTACAAGCTATACCAGTTCAAGGTGTCGGACAGACTCGTACTCATCATACGGGACTACCTGTCGAATTGCTCCTTTCGCTACAGAGTGGAAGGCGTTCTGTCAACTCCCCGCCCCATCAGGGCGGGTGTCCCCCAGGGTTCAGTTCTCTCGCCCATCCTCTACTCCATCTACGCTAGCGATATTCCTAGGCCGCGATCTAAAGTGCACCTTGCCATGTACGCGGACGATACCGCGCTTTACACGTCCTCTAAGGATCACTGGGAGATATACCAACGTCTCCAATCCGCAGTCGACTCCCTTGAGTTGGCTGCGGAAGTGGCGGATCGAGGTAAACCCTGAGAAGAGCGTTTCGGTGCTCTTCGAACGGGGCCCCCCAAGGATCCTCCCGCGAATCAAACTCTTTGATAAACCGATACCTTGGAAAGACGAGGCAAAATACCTAGGAGTAACGTTAGATAGAAAGTTAGTTTTCACTGCGCATATTAGGACCGTTCGTAGCAGAGCGGCCTACATATTAGGTCGTTTATATCCGCTGTTAGGCAAGCGGAGTAAAATGTCCCTTCGCAATAAGGTGACACTTTACAAAGCTTGCATACGTTCCGTCATGTCCTATGCGAGTCCCGCTTTTGCGCACGCTAACCTGAAACCCCTTCAGGTGATTCAGAACAGGTTTACACGGATTGCAACCGGGGCGCCGTGGTTCGTACGCAACATCGATCTCCAAAGAGACTTCAACCTTCCGACCATCGCTCAGTACTTCAAGGGGCTTTCCCAAAAGTACTTTGAACGTGCTGAGCGACACCCAAACCCACTGGTGGCTGACACCGCAGAGTATAGACCACGTAAGACTACTTTAGTCAGAAAAAGAAGACCCAAGTCGGTACTCGTTGACCCCGACGACGCGTTCACAGTAGGTAATAACGTGTACGCGTAGGCATAAGTGACACCACACAACATACAGACACACACCGTCTATACCGGTATAGACGAGGTCCCAACTGAGTAAGTGCTCCGTTGCTCCGGCGTTCTGCCGTCGGAGGACGCTAGTGTCCAAATTTCCTTAGCTTCCCTCCTGACTAACGACGCCCCGAGCCGAGGTCCGTGTCTCAATCTGAGACGCCCTCGGGACGTCGTTCCCCATGGGGGCCCATCTGGCCCCCCCTTTTTAAGGGTGGGTCTCCTGACCCACCCGCTCCCCCGGTGACGCTGTAATAGCCAACAGGGCTAACAGCATAGACAAACAAAAAAAAAAAAAAAAAAAAAAGAGGTGTCAAGGGACACCCGGATGGAACGAAGTTCCGTTTGATTAATTATTGAAGGAATTGTAATAAAAAAAATGCCTTAAAAACTTTTAATGTTTTTTTATAAACATAAAAGAAAAATAACTAAATTAAAAAGTGGTAATCAATAAACCAAAAAGAGGGCGCTGCAACGCAACAGTGAACAACGGCTCTGTGTTTAAAATCTTTTAAAAATTAAATAATCAAGTAAAACAGTGTAAATTCAACAAAAAAATAAAGCGGACGTAAAAATATATCAATAAAAATAATTTTGCTGTGTGATGATATGTGAAAAAGTGTAATAAGTGAAGAAACTTTGTCAACTACTTGTGCGCTTATATTGGACTGTAAAACCAAAACCATTCATAAAAACTACAAGAATCACATATAATAAAAATTACTGAGTGTGAAGAAGTGTCTAACAATAGCATATAACAGGAAGAAAGTTTTTTTGTGAACAACCTAACCTAAAAAAATATATAAGAATATGCAATATCATTGATCAGTTCGATGCAATCAATTTTAAAATAAGCGACATCTGTAACAAACTGAGAGAACTGCTTTGATTAAAGAACACGAAAAATTCGATCATCAATAACGATCCAACTGAAGTGCAACATTAGTTGGTACAATAACATACCGCTAGAGGGCAGGAAAAAAAAATGGAGCAAATCACAGAAATGTTGAAAGTTTTACAAACAAGATTCGATGAGCAATCCAAGGAGTTAAAAGAAATGAAAAAGAGTATTACAAATAATATAAATAAGAATATCGATGAAAAGTTCATCATACTAGAAAAGAGACAACAAAATTTAGAAAAAATCACAGAAGAACAAGCACAAAAAATTCAGAAATTTAAAAAAATAATAAGAAAGAAAAATTTAATTTTTTTTGGAATAAAAGAGTCGGAAAATAATTACTTCGCATTACAAAACAAAATTTTAGATATTATAAATAATACTATGAAAATTGATTGCCAAAAACAGGATATTGAGTGTGTTTCACGCATGGGTAAAAAATCTGAAAAGATAAGACCCATAATTGTTACCTTCACTACTATGGGTAAAAAATAGAACTACTCAAGAACAAAAGAAACCTACAGGAAAACAGTAGTTTTTACATAAAAGAAGATTTTCCTCCTGAAGTTCTTGAAGAGAGAAAGAAGCTTGTTGTGCAGCTAAAACATGAAAGAGAACTAAGAAGAAACGCATACATAAAATATAACAAATTAGTTGTAATACCAGAAAAAACAAATATTTATCAAGAACGTCAAAAAAGAAATTTATCTCAGTCTCCAGAGTCAGTGTTAGTTTTAGAGAGGGCACAGAAAGATACTTCTAAAAACCCAATAAAGAAAAATAAAATGGATCATTATGTAGTAAGAAATAAATCCATAAATACAGAAACTAAGTCTCCATCGCATCATATGTTGTCCAAAAAATGACATAAAGAAGCGACCTCTCAATGTCCCCCACCACGGCTGGTCACCGCGGGGGTCACCGACCAAAACCCTCCACCCTATACACATAGCTACATACAATGCCCGGTCACTTTTGTCAGATGAAAAGCTACTAGAATTCAAGCAATCAATATCGTCTATTAAATATGACATCATAGGTCTATCAGAAATTTGGCGAACCGGTTATAATATAGAAGAAAGCGAAGACCATATATTTTTCTACTTCGGTAAGACTAAAGGCCAATATGGGGTAGGTTTTCTTATTAAAAAACACCTTAAAAATAACATAGATAATTTCATTGCAGTCAACGAACGAATTTGCATACTAAACTTAAGTCTTAGCAATATAAATCTATCAATCATCCAGGTTTATGCGCCGACCTCTGAAGCAAATGAATTAGAAATTACAGAATTTTACGACCAAATACCGATATCTCTTAAACAGTGTAGTAAAAAACTTATAATCATGGGTGACTTTAATGCCAGAATCGGTCAAAAAATTGAAGGCGAAGACAGAATAATGGGAAACACATGCTTCGGAAAAAGAGACGAGAGAGGTAGAACTCTTCTTCAATTCTGCTGGGAAAATGATCTTTTTGTAATCAACAGCCTGTTCAGAAAGAAAATAAAGAACATCTGGACGTGGCTCTCTCCGAATAAAAACAAGAGTCAGATAGACTACATTCTGTCAAATATATGAAATAAAATTACTAATCTTGAAGTGATAAACAACTTATCTTTTCCGAGCGACCACCGACTTGTAAGATGCACCCTACTTTTAACTAATACCAAACAATCTAGAGCCACATTTAAAATTAGCAAACTTTCATTACAAACGATAGAGGAGCAAGAAAAATATATTAAAACTTTAAAGAATAACATGACAAACATAAAATTAGAAAAAAATGATGATGTAGAGAAATACTATGCAAAAATTAAGCAAATAATTCATGAAAGCTTAAAGACTGCATGTGTGAACAATGCAAATAAAAAACGTCCCTATATAATTTCAGAGAGAACAAAGTACCTTATTAAAAGAAGAAACGAATTAAAAAATAAAAAACCCATAACACTAGAAGAAAAAAATGAGAAATCTTATTTATTTAAACACATTCACAAAATTATAAAAAAAGAATATCAAGACTACAGGCTAATGACAATTCAAAAGTATTTGAAAAAGTCAGGAAGTGTAAAGAAGGGTCTGAAAGAGTTAACGACATCTAAAAAGTGGATCCCTTCCCCCTTCCTTAAAGACCAACTCTACCTGCAACAAGGGAACATTCTCTAGAGCGGGAATAATAAAAGCTGCCACTCAATTTTATAATGATCTCTATGCTGGCAAAATGCCATCGAATATAGAGACCCTACCTCTACAGAAAAGTTATACTGCAATACAAAGATTTTCTGTTCAAGAAATTTCTAATCAGATAAAGTGTCTGAAGAAGGAAAAAAGCAACGGTCCTGACGGCATATCTAACGAAGCTATTTCAAAGGGAAAAACATACCTGGTAGGACCTTTAACCACCTTGTTCAATAAAATACTAGACGATAAAACAATTCCTGCTGAATGGACGAAATCAGATATAGTACTGCTCTACAAGAAAGGCAATCCTACAGACATTAGTAATTATCGACCAATCAGCTTACAATCGAATCTCTACAAAATTTTTGCTTCTTGTCTTGAAAAACGCCTTGCGAAATACACTGAAAAACACCAACCAATAGAGCAGGCAGGATTTAGAAGTACATTTTCTACTATCGACCACATCCACTGTTTAGAACTAATTTTAGAGAAATACGAAGAAATGAAACGGCCGCTCTACCTAGCATTTATCGATTACACTAAGGCATTTGACTCTATATCACATAATAGCATATGGAAAGCTTTACAGGACTGTGAAGTACCATCAGAAACAATAGAGCTCATACAAGACATCTATACGAAAAGTACAAGCAGAGTCATTCTAGATAAAACAGGCGCTGAAATTGATATATGTAGAGGTGTTCGTCAAGGTGACCCGCTCTCCCCTAGAATTTTTATTACAGTCCTACAAAATATTATGAAAGCACTAAAATGGGAAAACACAGGTATAAACATCAACGGCCAATTTTTAAGCAATCTTAGATTCGCTGATGACATCATACTTTTTGCAGAAAATTCATCGCAATTAGAATCAATGATAAGCGAAATTTATTATGTCAGTAACGAAATTGGACTAGAACTAAATGCATCAAAAACCAAAATTATGACCAACAGTTTAAATTCACCTATATACAATAACAATGTCTTATTAGAATACGTCCAATATTACACATATCTTGGCAAACAAGTGTCCTTCAAAAAATCTAAACGCAAAGATGAGTTAATGAGACGTGTAAACATGGCTTGGAATAAATTTTGGAGCTTCAAAGAAATTTTAAAGTCAAATACCTCAATGAAGTTAAAGAAAATTGTGCTGGACTCTTGTATATTACCTTCTCTCACATATGCATCTCAGACCTGAATTTTCAACAAACAAACCAGAAAAAGAATTATAACAACTCAAAGAGCCATGGAACGCAGCATTCTGAATCTGAAACTGAAACACAAAAGGAGAAGCATAGATATAAGAAAAACAACAAGATTAATTGATGCTCTAGAACACTGCAAAAGGCTGAAATGGAAGTGGGCCGGCCATATCGCCCGTATGGACGAGGACAGGTGGGCTAAGAAGATTACATTATGGAAAGGACCTGCGGGCAAAAGAACCAGAGGCAGACCGATGGAGAGATGGCTCGATGAAATTATACAACTAGCGGGAAAAGATTGGATCGAAAAAGCGCGTGACAGAACTGTGTGGAGAAAAATGGAGGAGGCCTTTACTCTAAGAGAGGTCCTTAATAAATAAAATATTTCTGTTTTTATTTTTAAAATTATATTAATTAATTTATTTTACTTAAAAATTGCATGAATTATTATTATTTAATTTTATTTTAATTTATAATTATATAATGTTAAGTTTTTATTAAGGAAATAAAAAAGGCTTTATTATTATTATTATTATTATTATTATTAATCAATAAACCCTCGAGTTACTGTCCCGCCACCTAGCAGTTTCACTTTGTACTGATATGTTTATATAACAGATGTAGTTATGTTTCCCTAAGATATAAATAGATGACGTTGTTGCAAAACATTACGAGTATATTTGATCACAAATTTGTATTATTATTTTCATTTAAACTGTCTTATTTGTAAATTGATTCTAAAAGAACAAACTCCAATATCAAATAAATAATAAAGAACTAAGCAATTTAATATAATACAAAAATAATAATGATAGAAATGAAAATATCTCGCTTGCTTTCTATAAGAGAGAGAGAGAGATATAGCAAAACATGTCGTGCCAACTTTTGGTAAGAATTTTTACCGTCTAGCCCCCTTTCACAAAGCGCGATAAGGAACTACGTTCCAAAAACAAATTCACTAATACAATATAAAAGAGGAAGGTTGTATATTTCCAGAAGGTCTAAAATATTAGAATATCAAGAGGAGCTCTTGACTACTTGACACTCATACCAAATGGGGCGGACTAGGGTGTGATTTAAATATTAAAGTTATTATGTAACGCTTTCAAGAAGCTACATCAATAAAATAAACGTATAGACGAGTATAGCAATATAATATCTGAATGTATAGAGATGTTTTTAGTAAACAGACACCGTTTTAAGATAAAGGTATTAGGAGACATAATTAAAATCCATATTTAGTGAGCTAGCTAATTTGTTTAAAATTTTAATAAAGCAGTGTATTACTTAAACATAGGTTTTTATTTATTTTTTTATATTTACTCGTTTAATTTATAATTCTCATAATAAAATACCATCTTATAAATACTTTTTATCATTTAATTTAACAAGCATTCCATACCGAATACAATAGCAAGGTTTTTTTAATGATACCTAAATCCAAGGAATCCCAGTGTAAATATAAAGTATTTATTTTAGATAAAATGTGTTTTAGAAAAATAACATAGATAATTGTGTTGATATAGAGCTTTCGAATATTCTTTCCCATAAAAGTAGACACTTGAAAAAAAATGACCAAAATAAGTTTCAGGACACCTGGACTCAAATTTGGCTCATTTGGTTTTGTGACAACTTGATTTTTCATTTCAACTATTAAAATCTTGTACACTGTGAAATTCGTACTCTAAGATGCTGTAACAGTTTTTAATGCCTGAAAATCATGTATTTTCATCGTTTCCTAAAAATAATATCTTGTTAGGTCGATGTGTGTTCTTAAACCCCTGCACACTAAAGTGCTAAACACATTATTTTTTCACAAACAGTAACAGATTTAGCTTTTTGATCCGCAATTAATAAACATTTCTTTTTATTTCCATAATTATATCCGAAATCTTTGTTACTAGATTTATTGCACAATATTGTGCTTAGCATATAAAAGTTTTTAAACCAACGAAGCCAATGTAGGTTCGTAATTATAACCAACAAAAGGTAAAAACTCGTTATTATTTTCTTATTTTACTTAGAAAATTCACTTAAGTGTGTGAACAAAGAACTATTGTATTATTACAGAGAATTGTCATAATTTTTATTCATTTCCGTACTGTATACACTTTTTTTGTGTCTGAATGTTATAAATATAAATAATTGTGTCCGAGCTTTTGACACGCAAAGAAATATAGTGATCTGTTAGCACGATTATTTGTTGTCGGCTGCATTATTGTTACTTTTACAAAATATTTAAAAATATACAAAATAGAAAAAAATAGGAGTTTATTATTGATTATTATATTATAATACTACCGATAATGAGAACATCTCCCGAGCCGAGGTCCGTGTCTCAATCCGAGACGCCTTTCGGGACGTCGTTCCCCATGGGGGCCCATCTGGCCCCCCCTTTTTGAGGGTGGGGCTCCTGACCCACCCGCTCCCCCAGTGACGCTGTAATAGCCAACAGGGCTAACAGCATAGACATACAAAAAAAATGAGAACATCGATAACTCCAGGTGTACTATTATTACTAAATTTAGATTTTTATCATTAGATTAGTCAGTAAATGATTTCAGATAATATAATGCGTACATTACTATTTTAATTTAATTCTTTTATTTCAGGTGACAGTTATCATCTACTCATTTATTTCATATAATAATGCTTATACCCGATGGGGTATTAAGGTAATTAAGGTAAATATAGAAAATGTTCAAAAACTTTTCTACAGTATGATAATACATACAGAGATCTGTTGGACAGTAATTATCATGGTATAATGACTCGCGTAGACACACAGATACTCAGTGAATACACTGAGTGTACCATAATACAAAGTCTTAATAAGCTAGGCTTACTAAGATATTGTATATGGTATTTTATTATCTCTTATAGTTTTTTTTTATAATCTATATTATACAGCAAAAATATTTCGTTATATAGGAATTCGTTTTAAGGAAATAAGACTACACAGTACAATACTAAATGTAATTTTTTTCTTATCATGTTATTTCTATAATGAGAAAAATATAAATAAATATATAAATTTTACAAAATGATTACTAACTTCCTTCAACGTTAGACAAGAATAATTTAAATAAATAACGTCCATCATATTAATTATTTCTAACTTTGAAGGGAGTAAGGGTATGTACCTACTCTAATAAAGGTGATGCCAGTCACGTGTTTTATCACAAAAACTGACAAGTCATTTAAATTAACTTAGGAGTATTATTGTGAGAAGAATAAAACCTTTAACATGAATCTTATAAAATATTATAATACGTATTGATAATCAATATTGAATGATTTGCACATTGAATTTGTTGTTTTTTTTTATTTTATTTAAAATATGTATATATTTACAGAATTTTATTTAATTAAGTACCGAAATTTTACAATAATATAATGAACAAAACACGGCAAATTGAACTCTCAAATTATCCGCCAACTGGTAACCGTATACAGTTTTGTATGTCAAAAGTGGGAAAATGCTATTATTTTCATTTTATATATATATATATATATATATATATATATATATATATATATATATATATATATATATATATATATATATATATATATATATATATATATATAAATTAAATTATATATATATATATATATATATATATATATATATATAAATGAATATTTTTTATATATATGCTATTATATTCACTTCAGAAAAAATAAATATATAACTTTAATAATCCTCCTATGACTTTTCTTAGATTTGTTAATAATCTTTACAAATTTAACCAATGTAGGTTCTGTCAGTGATTTAATAAAATTTCTATTTACGCATTTTTTGTTACTATGTATCCTATATGGTATAGGTATGCTACGATATGTCTTTCTATTAGTCTGTGAAATACTGTGCTATATCTGTCTGTTAGTCTGTGAAATACTACGGTATGTCTATGTGATAGTCTGTGAAATACTACGATAGGACTACCTGTTGACTATGAAATGTAGTCTATGAAATGTGACGATCTATTCGTCTATCATAACAAATTGTAGACCTGTAGTAGCCTACCGGCTTTCTAGTAAATTAATTTTTACGTTTGTATGCACTCGGCGGCTACGATTCAATTTGCAAACGAAATGTTAATTAACCTACATTTTTTATTTTGTCAGCAAAAAATATATAAATAAAGTGTAATGTACGTTTCATTTATACATCGTAATTTTTTTCATGTGTCTACAAATAAAATTTATGTATATTAAACTACACCCATACCATTCTATTTCCTAGGCTAACAGACAGACATATTGTAGCATTTCACAGACTAACAGCAATAAATGAAAAACATACCATTACAAGCAATGGATATTCAGCAAACCGTTACAAGTTAAGTGTGGTGATACGAGTAGGATACTTTTTATGGCGTAATAATTAATATAATAATAAAAATACTTTGTTAGAAAAAATCGCAAGGAATTCTTTTTATTATTTTTTTCTAATAATTTATTCAATAAATATTTTTTTTACCAATACATATAATACAATTAAATAGATATATAAACACTACACACAAAATACATTAAATAGTACCATCAGCAGTTTGGTAGTATATATTAGAAATTCAGACGAGTTTTAATTACCATACTACATATTAATTAACTCTCAGAAAGGGTCTCTTGACCTCAATGAATTTTTAGTGCTGTACAGTGTTCAGAATGATTTTTTTTATGCAAATATGTAAATTATACGTATTATATCTCTCATCATTAGCCTTATCTTTAAAAGCTCTGACAATAATGTTAAAAAGTATTAAGTAGTTTAATGTAAAGGAAATAAACATATTCACATAAAAATCGTAATTAATACTGCTTGTTTATAGAGCTGACTATACTCTAGACAATTTTTACTCCCTTCTGTACTTAGCCTTAGATAGCTTAATTTTAAGTTAAAAACAGTTTAAATAATGGTACACCTTCCAATAAAAATTCGCTGTATTCAAATGAGTTATGTTATACACTATATTTCTGTTAAAGCACGGTTCTGTTAATAGACACAAATGTTTTTACTCCAGTAAAACCGTAATGAATCACTGAAATACTACTAATTTACGTAATACGAGGTGACTATTAATGTGTAACGTATTGGACCTTTTCTTAAAATGTAGCGAATTTGTTGATGATATATACAACATTTTCATCGGTCCTAATATTTCCATTAACTAGTATATTAACAGAATATTACGTTTTGACTAGATGTATGTTTATCAGAAATGAGGTTGTTATATTTTTATATTAATATATTTTATTGAATACTATTTGAATAAGCAACTACCTAAATAATATATAAATTTCATAACATTTGTTGGCTGTGTCGGGAAAATAATAAATAATAAGACTAGGACTGGCTTCCTTCTTTCGTAATGTCTTTATTTATAATTCTTTTTTTATATTTTTTGTACATTATATGATTCTGTATATGTTAACGCTAACATGAAGCTTATACGAAAATCTTAAATATTACTTTAAAGTTATCATGACACTGAAAACAAAAATCTAGCAACGAGCTATTTAAAAGAAGACAATTGGTCATTCAAATGAAATTTATTTAAACCTATCAGAAGGCCTTAAATTTAAAAAGCAAATATGATGAAGATCCGAAAAGCGACATATTTGCTATTGGCCAGAAATAAAGTTATATTAAGTACAGGATGCGACTTGCTCTATCACATTGGGTACACTTTTTCATTTAATATTTAAACAAATATATAGTTATATTAAATTGTGTATATATCTTCCCTTGTTTTAGAATGCACACAAAACAAACATTGCAAGCTCAGCAATTTGAAATCGTAACATGTCAAATAATAGTTCCATCTACTGGGATTAGCTACAATGAGTCGTGTTTCATGTCAAATTAAACTGCTACTTACAAATAAAAATAAAACATTACTAAAACGGGAGTAATTAATGTTTCTAAATATAGGCATATCTCGTTTGTGAAATAAAATACATGATAGAACCGTATGTAACCGTGTAAAACGTTATATCAAAGTTTAATATTTCCGTTTGGTTTAAAGCTTATAAAAAAAGTAAATGATATTTAACAAATCGACGATTCGTGGTAAAGTCATCTATGAACAGAGGTTAACCATAGATTAAACAGAGGTTCCACCATAAGCAGTTGAAAAGGAGAGTGGAAGTATAGCAAGGGTTGGAAATCCAACCATTGTCCTGCATATTATAGACCTAGAAGAAGTTTAAGGTAACTTATTAGATATTATGTGGTGCCGAATTTGAAAGCCGGTGATGTTACCGGAAAAATTAACATAGTTATGTTAAAGTTACAATAGTGATTATTTATAATTTTTTAATAATTATACAAGAGTTTTTCAATTTAGATTAGTATGTTTATTATTTATTCGAACTCAAATAAAAAATTAAAAAGCTCATCATTGCATCATGTTTATGGAATATTTCTAGACGTTTACTAGTATAATTTATTTGAAGATATCTACAATCTTAGTTTTGAATACCAAAAGAAATGCAGTACGTACATAATGTACGTACTACACATAATTACCTCAAATAAATTATAATATATTTGTTACATCAATCACATTTTTCATCATTATTTTACTTCATTATTTACTATTCTTACTACAAGAGAGTCCTAATAGTGATCATTTAAGAGTTCATTTGTATAGCAAACTTAGAAATCTGCAACAATATCTTCAATGATCAACGAACTGAAAACTTCTTGGGTGCAATGCCAAGTTTCTGTTTGTGAAACTTTTGGTCTGATAATCTGTCTTGTGTATAGCATATATATTATATATCTTTTGATTGTATTTCCTTCCTTCTAGAAAACGGCCACTCTAAATTCGAAATGAAGTGTAATAGCTATTCCATGAAATGTTTTTATTATGATGTAAGATTTAATCTAATAATTATTATTTTATTCATTGGTTTTATTAAAAGTCATCTGAGGCATTTCAAGAATAAAAAGATATTTTATAAAACATAATTTACGGCTAAGAGTATCATAAATAAGGATGTTTACAATAAAGCTTAGATAACTTGATTACGACTTGTTTCGTTAGTGCTTACAAAAGCTAGACGATGGTCGGTGACCGTAAATTTTTAATTGGAACTATTTCTTTTAAATTTATATAGAATGAAACATAAACCGATACGGGCGGGGATATCGGTTTATTTTTCATTCTATATTTAAATAAATTTAAATAAGCTTAACATGGCTATACATGTTTATAAATATTTTCAAACACTATTTCTTTTAAGTTTTGAGGTCGCGCAGCTGGTATGAACTGTATTGTTGGAACAGTATTAAATGAACTGTATTGTTAAACTTCTTATTTTTAATATTTAAATTGTGAATAAAATAAAATAAAATAAAATATACGCATAATTCAACTAATTTAAATGTGGAAATTGTAATGTTTGTTTGTTTTATGATGTGCTAATTTTAAAATTCAATTGAATCAGAATCTGTGTTAATGATATCAAAAAATATTTGTATAAAATGCATATTTACCAAAAAATTTAAATGGTCTGTTAAAAATTTTGCCTTTGAAAATTGAAAGGACTTTCAAGTAAAATTTCATTGAATGAAATGAAATTTTACTTGAAAGAACTTTCCGCTTTCAATCTCAGAAAACACTTCACCTTTTCTTTTACGCACTCTGATCTACATAATATTGAAAGGTTTATAACATACCATCATCTCATCCTATATACTATATCCTATATACTAGATTACTAATATACAAAGTTCAGGTTTTAGGTGATAGACTTTTACCTATTACAATTTTCAAAAAGATTCCAGTTAGAGACAGTAAAAGATATTTTATTTTAAAACATTTTTAATCCTAAGGAATTGTATTATTTGGAGGATAAAGATGCCAGATAGGACAAAAATAAATATAAGTCAGCTAAAATACCACTACAAATGTAATTTTGCCTTGCATAGGAGCGATTAAAAATATTGTTAAAATGTTCTTTTATTTTTATATTCTTATTCTACAATGTATTAATACTTATATAGATTTTAATATACATATATATTACATAGAACCACTGTTACATATATTTTAGTACCTGTCGATTTTATATTGCATCTACATTTAACGCTTACCGTTTATAATATCGAACGTTTTCTAAAGAGACAAAATAATGTGTGAAAACTGTTTTCATGGTTGGGTGGCATAAAATAAATTGCACAATGTCTATTTGTCATTGTGTAAAGTGAAAAGCAAATTTTAAATTAAGAATTGGGTAATTCATTGTACAAATATATTTATCAGAGGTTTCCTAGACATTACTGTTTCGAGTCATAGTTGATGAATTTTACATTCTATATTTATTGGAAATTTAAAGACATATACAAGGAGTACAGAGAATTTAAATTTATATATAATATTTATTACAAATATACTAATTTATATGTAACAAATACATAAAATTTTCATAAATATTAGTTTATATAGTCGAAGTCAAAATATAAAATGTCTAAAATGTAAAGTAGTATGAAGTAAAATAGTCGTCTGAAAAAATCTAATTAAAAAAAATGAAATAAACATGAAGGTGTATTCTTTGTTTAATCCTTCGCAAACTTTCACTCTTTGAAATAAGATAGAATTTTCATGTGCAACCATTAGTACAGTACTTAAACATAATATAATTAGGATATGACATATAACATATAATGCAATACATAGCAATAAAGTTTTCGACGTAACACATGTACTACAAGTGATTTTGATCTCTTTAGCAACAAGAATCCCAAAGCCTCTCGGCAATAAGTTACACTAAAATGTTCAGCAAAGTTATATACGCTCCGCTTGAAATCTCAGAAATTTTCCAATATCACCATTATGTAACGTTTCTTTCTACAATATGTTAAAAAAGTGCTTATTTTAAGAGATATTTTTGTAGTTGATTTTTGCTGTTCTCAATACTAACTTGCCAAAGAAATCCAGAATTTTGCGAGATATCCAAAACTTTATTTAGGAGCTTTGTGATTGTTCGATTTTCGTTAAATATTCACCGCTTTATAGTTTAATTTGTTGCTATTTTAAAGGTAGCCGTATAATGTCTTATAGCCGTATAGAAGCATTTTCATACGTGCGAAAAACTTCAATAATTTATTTTTATAATCTTCTCTTGATCCCAATTTCTTATCACTAAAGAATTTGTGCAATGCAAGAAAGAGGTGGTAATCGTTTGATGCTAGATTCACACTAATCATTATTAATCATCGGGTGCATTAACTCCAATAAAGCTGCCGGAGTTTTTGAAGGGACTACAGACGTACGTGGCGTGGCGTGGCCTTACGATGTCCTTTTAAAACACAACTACTCTTCTGTTGGCCAACTCTAATCAATAGCTACCTTCAAACGGTTCAATTGTTGACAGTTGAGATTAGTGTTCGGGCATACGGAATTTAGTGTTGAATTTAGTGTTCGGGCATAAGGAAGCAACTCATAACAAATAATTCCTTTTAAGTCCCACCAAATACACAGTAGAACCTTCCTGATCATCACGCTTTTACCATGATCGTCTTCGCACAACATTGTCATATGTGACCTATTTCTCATCCCCAATCAAATCTTTTAAAAATTGAGTCGATTTCATCCCGTTTTGCCAAAAATTTGCAGATGGAATTTCGATTTATTATATTTCTTGATGTTGTCTGCTGTGGCACCAAAAGATGCGAAAGTGGTTTGAAACTTATTTTATGGTTGGTTTTTAGCTCCTGGGCCATGCTACGATTACTAAATTTCGATTGTTTCTAATCTTTATTCTTTATTATTTAATCGTTTTATTCTTTAATCGTAGAATTGCAATAATCTTTTTTGATAACAGATCATCGTATGTGTTGTAGCTATATATATATAAACGTATTATTTTATTTAGAAACAGTTTTCATCCTGTCGGAAAGGAATATAACTTTATTTTTATTTCGACAAATAGTCTTCCTCTTACCTAATATTTATTTTGTTCTGGACTATTGTATATAATTCACAAAGAGTACAATGTCATTGGAAGACTTACTTTTTGCTTCATCTTTTTATTTTAAAATTTATTACAATTATCTGTTAAATAGTACGTTTGTTAGGATAGTTCAAGTACTGTATAATTTTGTAAAGTGTATTAAATTTGATTTAAGAAATGAGAGAAAACAACAAATATATTTTCTATGAGAGTAAATAAATATAAAACAATTTTTAACAGATTTAGCTGGTGCACGTGGTTTATTTTAGCATTATCTTAATTATTACACATTATTCAATAATATTCATTGTTTTTATTTTGTCAAAAAGGAACACAGGCAAAATTTAACGATGACTCTGAATATTCAAAATCTTGTAAAGAACAAAAAGGTCAAGTAAATATTATTATCATTTTGATATGATTAGAAAAGGTCAAGTGACAGAGGAGGCTGTACGAAGTGATCTATTACATCCAATATACGAAAAAGACGCACACTTTTGTCAAAGGATTGCTTGTTAAATATTTACAGTAATAGTTCAAGCACACTTTACTAAATTTATTCTCTTTGAACGATATTTTGGAAAACAAATAATTTTATTGTTGACAAAAAATAAATCAAAATCAAAATTACTGAATTTTAAGTAGTAATTTTCTTTTATAATGACTTTGAGAATAAGCTTACTCAATTTTATTAAAATCCTTCCAGCAGTTTTGTAGTATTATATTTATAGTCTGTATTGTATTAAATATAGTTTTGTATAAGTAAAATAAAATATACATATTATAGAATACTTATCTCAGGAACAATGAATACTATTAATAGACGACATTATATTATGTAAAGACAAGTTTTATTATATTTTCTAAGAGAATTATGTAATCATTTGGTCGTTTGGTTATTTTTGTAATATAACAATTTACGATGTGCGGTTTTGTCAATGCATATTTACAATCGCTTTTCAATTAGTAATAAAAACGCAGTAATACTAACACGAGGTGTGTTCTGAAGAGCTGTTTGACACAACTTCTACCTCCAATTTCCAATATCGCATTAGCTGGAGGTATTCATCAACATTATGGTTCTCAAAGAATTTTCTGTCACGTCACAAGACGTGGAATGACCTTTCTTTGTTGATGTTTCGATATCGCTTCAACCGATTTCCTTTTTTTTTATATTCCTCTGATATTGCATGAGACAGTGGCTGGTGGTGGTTATTTATCATCTGGTGGCCAATATAATATAATGGTTAATATTGTGCTAAAAATAAATATTTCAGTCATTTGACATGTAGGTTAAGCGTTACCACACACAAATAAATCACTTAACTGAGTGGGTTGACAGAATAACAATGAAATCAAATAAAATTATATGGACGGAATTTCATTAAATTATTAAATTTAATGCTATAATTTAGTTTCGTTTAAGACTCAATACTTACACACTAAAATACTTACGTATTTTTGACAGTGTTTTATAATGAAACAGAAATCTAAAAAATATAATATTGGGCAAAAATGAATGATTACAATCATTTTTTTTAAATTATCCTAAGTTATTCCTAATACGTAACTACTATCAGGAAAACGGGAAATGAAAAACATTTCTTATAATTATTATTCATTTTTTAAATTTTCCTTTCTTGATTTTAAGTACTTAGCTTTCTAAATATATAAATACGTAAATAAATTATGACGTATGTTATAATCCATTTTTATAAATTAAATAAGTTTAACCACCAAACACTGATCTCAATAATAAAGTTCTCATATAATTATGTCTTGAAGTTTGACCTTAATTGCAATCCTAGCCGGTTTAGCATCTCGTTACGATACTCTTAGATGTTCATTGATAGTCACTATAATTTAATACTAATTGATAAACTAAAATATATAGATATTTGTAAGAAAAATATTATAAATTGTAAGTAACCATGGAGCTTATCAAATCTCTTATCAGTTAATAATCATATCTCGTCCCAAATTGAACATAATTTTAGACTTACCATTATAATGATCTCGGGTAACATTCAATTTCACGGTAATGAAATTCGCATCTCCATTAACAAGATCTTGAATTAAACGCTAAATTATACGTCACAAAATGTAATTGACTAATTTTACTTTTATACTCCTCATGAAATTATTTGTTTTTAAAAAACATAGCATTACTATAGCAATCTTCGGCTTCAAAAATTTTGAATTTCACTTTTTATCAGTCGATTACTAAAAAGCTTGTTGACCTCTGACCCGGTCTGCATTCTGTCCTCTAAGAAAAGATTTAAGAGCTTGCATCCTGCAATGTCAGGAGTCGTTAAAGCCGTTAAATATGAATGTAACTTGAAATACCTCATATATTTAATTTGACACAAAAAAATACTCTTATATTTAAACTTTCCTAAGGCATGATAACTATTACGTACATATGTACTCGGCTTTATTCACGTCCTTTGTGTCGAAATTTCAAATGAGTGGTACTACATATAATATAAAATTTCACTCATTTCAAATTCAATTTTTTTAATATGCAATCATTGATGATTAGTAAAATTATAACTTGGTTATCTAAAATGAATGAACAAATGAAGTCATTCATTCATTCTTTACATAAATGATTTTAGATATAAAAAGGTACCTTTTATGATAAGATTTGTATTATAACATAAAATGTTATTTTAAACATGTCATGAATAAAAGAATAAATATAACATGAATCAATAAAATAATAAATATATCATGAATATTACATCTTAAAACTATTTGGTGAATTTAAGTTTATCTACATGTTCCTTCAATACAAAAAACCGAAATATAAACGAGTAAATGCAAACATGTCAGAATCAAATGAAAAGCTTACCAAATATGATGGTGTGTGTGTGGCTTTTATATGAGTGCTTTCAATATAAACTCACTTTATGTCTGGCAAATAGCATCGCTTCGCCGATGATCAATAACGATATACACAATAGCTAATGCTATCAGTTCGTCAATTCACAGCAATCAGTTTTCGGTGAAACAGGCAAGGCTCTGTTTACTATGCTTCTATATTAAAATAATATAACTTAAGATTAAATCTTGTGAATTTAGATGGTTACGAAAAATAATAGAAGTAGATCTTAAATTACTTGTTGCCAAAAATTATTAGCCCAGGGTCAAAAATTTTTATAACCAAAAAAATAGTAACAGAATGAAACCCATGTGTAAAGGAAGGAAATGTAACAAAAATTAATGAAAAAATAATTAATTTATGGGCAATCTGAGGACAGGAAAGGATGAGGGTGAGTTTTTAAGGGTTGAAAACGGTTTATCGCAATTTCCGCCAAAATTACAAGTCTTAGGAAACACAAATAACAAAAAAGTCGTAGGAAACACAAATAACAACAACTTATTTATATAACATTTTTCAAGTAACCTCAAAAAATATGCAAAAAAAAATAATAATTTTGTTTCCTTATCCTCTACTAATAAAATTGAAAAGTTAAGTTGAAACCTACCTTTTTATGTCCTTAATAGTTAATATAATAGTTCTGTAGTTTTTTTTCTATATCTTAATCAATTAAAATGATAATTTATAATTAATTATAGTATTGATATGATAAGCATATGATATCTTACTATTATTTATGTAAACAATTATTGTTTTCCTTTTTCCTTTTAAAATAGAGTTATATATTTATATTTTACGACCCACTCGTTTTATTTGTTTTACTATCACCTTTATTCTCGTAGTGATAATGAAATATTGAGTACAATATACACAGTAGAGAGACACAAAAAAAAATAGTTCAAAATGTTACAGATTTTAGTTATATTTTGTATATCTAAAGTCTAGGTTGTCTGTCAATACAATATATTTAGTCCAAAATTATACGAGACACACATTTCTCTAACATTATTAGAATGGACATTATTAATAACAGTCATCCTTTAGACACTTTTTTAATTTTAGAAAAAACGAATAAGTTTTGGTATTTTTAAATTAAAAGCAGTGTGTGAACTACGTTATTTCTTTCCCACTGAAATAAAAAGTCATCCGCTATAATCACTGTAGTTTTTAAGTATCTATAAATTTATTATTGTAATTTTGGTTCAAACATATTTTAATGTTCTAATATGTTCAAACAGAAGTTACCGGAAATAAACTTCTAGAACTTCCGATACAAGCTTACAAAATATATTAAAAAATTGTAAAAATATACCGCATAACATTTATCTTCTTGAAAGTTATTTTACGATACTCCGATGACTTATAAATTGATGACGAACTAATTTGGTCTTTGATGAAATATGGTCCAAAGAAGTCCTTGACATGTGTTCTCATATTAAGGAAAGTTAATTCCGATTAATTTGGTCGTTTTCATGTAATATGCACGCATATAAATATATACAGATAGAACAGAGACAAGCCATTCAAAAAGTTTAAAATATGTTCTATTTTTAAATTATCTCATATTTTAGGAGATATCTTTACAATTTAGTGTAAGTATAGATAACAAAATTATTGTTTAAATACTGGCGGCAAAATATAAGTGGAGTTGGAGATACTATACCTCAATGGAATAATACATACATGATTTGATTTCAAAACATTCATCGAACACACAGACACAATTATTGGCAATCAGATTATAGAGTATCAGATTATAGAATATCAGATTATAGAGTATAAGTTGTGGTCAATTGTCATATGTAATATTTTGAGTGTTTACCTAAAATAGAGGCTTTGAATGAATGAATTTTATCATTGACAAGTTGTTTTATTTTCACATTATTCTATTATTGGATGGTAATGTAGTACTAAACTGAATAAAATATAGTGCTGCAAAAAGAAATAATTTAATTTAAACACAGAACAATAATACTTTTTTTTTAATTTATTCTATATTAAACGACGTTATCGGTAAAAATGTTTATGAAATCAAATCAAATTCTTTATAACAAACAATGATTTTTGTATAGCTATTACAGATAGGTTATAGATACATTTTCAATATCTTAATATAATATCTTTATTAAAATATAAACACGCTATTTAAGAACTTATAAAATAATACTAAATATAAATGAAATATGTAAAGTATCTGTAAAATATTTCGAATCACATAACACAAGTTGTAAAAATCATTCCAGTCCGAGATATCTATAGTTGATAACTGTGACCTATTAGACTCATTCGTTTTTCAGAATGTGAATGTTTCAGAATAAAGAAAACTCTTAATATATTCAATATGTATTATTTCAATTTTATCTTCATCACAACTTATAATAAAACTAGGCACTAGGTAGATTGTACTAATTTAAACTAACACAATTTATCTTTTAAGCTTAGGTTTGTCTTCTTCGAAGCTGAACTCCAAGTGAGTAAAAAATCAATGATAAGTCCTCAACATTGAAATTAAAGAGACATTTTATTGATTCATATTAAAGTCAAAGAAGTTACTTTTTATGACAATTAATTATAACAATTCTAATACTCATAATTTTTATCAACATGTAAACATTAATAAATAAACATAACAGAAGGGAAATAACGTAATCATTTTATTATAACAATGAGTTGTGTTCACTATAAAAAAAATATACACTTTTGTCTTTGTATTAAATAAGACTAAAAGTTTTAACGAGTCGGATGTATGCTATTATATATAAATAGGGAGAGAAAGAAACAAATGCTCATTCAGCGGAACATATGTAACTCTTACTTAGTACTTGGAATTTCAACTGAATTGCAATTTTCGCGGAATAATGGTTCTAATTTTTAATAAATACTTAGCTAAAAGCTTAGCACGCTGAAATGCATGAATGAAAAATAAATGTATCGTATTTTAAATTTATGTTATACTACCTTTTAAGTTAAAGTAAATGTCTGTCTACAAACTATCTCGTAAAATGTCATTCTATAAACATTAACAAATAATAATAAAATATAGTTTGTTGTAAAGTGTCCATACCATACTCGTGTCACCCTTAAAACCTTAAATATATTAAACCAAAATTCTACAAACAAGAAGAAGTAATCTGTAGGTAACGTCTGAGAGCAGTTATTTATTTATTTATTTTCCTCAGAGACTTGCATAGTTCGTTGTTTTGCTCAGAATTCATAGCTTATGTTACATTTAATATTACTGATTAAATGACTAAGTTATTTAGTGGGAATTATTTTTTTAATTTAATTTATTGTAACTTAAATTTGTTGTTGTATTTATTATATTTATAGTTTATTGCATTTATTTGAAGCAGTTATCTTTAAAAAAAGAAGATCACTGCTTCATAGTAATGAATTATTGTATTATTTAATACGGGATAATATTAATTAACGTTATCCGCACCAAAAAAAAAGTAATACTTAGTACATTTCTATTGCTAAAAGTAAAACAATAAATCTTCTCAATAGTTAATGTATTCCTGAAACAAATTATTTAAGACAAAAAGCAAACCCCCACTTAATCAATCTACTACGCCATAGATAAAACAAAACACAGATACTCAATGTAGGTTCAATATGTGATGTGAACAAGAAATAGGACCGGATCTTACAAATTACAATATATTAAAACAGCTTACAAAATTGTTGACAATGTATTTCTTTAAGTAACCATTAAGCATATTTATTACTTATTGAAATAAAACTATTTTTACGGATTTAACTCGCGTATATTGAATTAAATTTTAAATTTACATTTTAAATCTAACCCGACGCGGTTTCGAATGCTTTGCAGCAATCGTGTTCACGGTAAGACGAGATGGACGTGTCTGTCTGTAAGTCAGTTAATTAGTCATCTACCTCCAACGGTTTCTAAGTTTCCGGGCATACAGTTCAGGATTCACACAAAACGCACTAACAGTATCTTGAGGTCTTACAGAGCGGTCACAGACATGGGATTTTATATTTTTCAAAAGTGAGTCCCAGGTGTTAGATAATCCCCAAGCATCTAAAAATAATTTTATTTCAATGTGTAGTACTAGTGAAAACCTTAGAAAACACTATATGTAATACTATTTCACTTTTTTTACTTATACTGTTTAATTATAATTTACGAAATTGCATATATTTTTTATTTTGAATTCGGTTCAAGAAAATTGTCGATTTTCGTGTTAGCTCAAGATACAATAAATTTTCGTAAAGAGTAATTGCTACATTTCTGTATTGAATTACCGACCTCATGAGGGCATTATGACCTCATGATATATATTTAAAAGAATCATATTATTTACCATGTTATTTTTTAAAGTAAATAAACCTGCAAAAATGAATGAATGAATGAATTGCCTGCAAAAAGTGTAATCATTCATAATAAATTTAACAAAGCTCCATTAATTTAAGTTTTATCTTAATGTTTGTACCTATATCTATTAGAATTTTACATATAGAAGTTAAAAATAAGTAAAAATTACAATAAATAAATAAGTAAAGGAAATCCAATTTTACCTGTTTATTCAAAATTATCTAAATCAACTATCTAGACACATTTTTAAGGTTCGCTAATTATAAAGTTTAGATCGTTGTTATATATAAAGATATATAACATTAAAAACATGTTGTGAATATAAAAAATTAACAATTATCGTAAACACGCCTAATTATAAATACAAGTTGTATTTTTACGATGAACAAACTGACGTATGGATCGTGTTAGTCTAAAATATTGACCGGATAAGCGATGTGGGTCAGTTTAAGCTGCTATGTCCGGAGCTTCTTTTATGGCCATTTCATATATTATGAGTTTACATTCGGTGGATACGCGAATTGGACATAATGCTAACAAAGTTTATCGTTTCGTAAATATCATACATTAAAATAACATGTTGATGTTGGCACACCAAATCATATTTTTGAGCATAAACTTAAATTATAAACACACATACACTTTTAGTCTCTATTCTGGATATCCGTAATATTAACTTCTAACAATTGAACGCGTGCACAAGCGAGCTGATTGAGATTCAAAAAAGGCATTTGGGCGCTGCGTAGTATTATCGCATCTTTATGCGTCTTCTAAATCTTCAAAGTTTTCTAGATGACCATCTGATTGCTAAATGACCATCTGGTTGCGTTTCGTTTTTTTACAGTATAGTTCTCAAGAAACTTTTTACGGACTACCAATATTTCAAATGAATTTCTGTTACCAAAACGACCCTCTTCGATTTTTTATAACCGTGACTATAATGTGATTATCTAAAAATATTTTACTACTCTTGTACTAAGCTTGAAAAATATTTTCTATATATGTATGTTTTCCAAATTACTTTTGACAATTTCTGAATTCAATTTTCTATACAGACATTAAACTTATGTATTCAGTGTTTAAGACTAGGAAAGTCATGCTTGAGAGCTAGGTTACGAATCCGGTTTATTTTTCATTATACATTTATTTAATACTTAAAAAATTAACTATGTACACTTTTTCAAAGAAATGAAAGTAATGGATTTGTGAAAGACAATACCTGTAACATCAATAATATATATAGAAAAAGATTTCTAAGACAAAAGAATTGCAGTTGTGTCCTAAATAAAATATTTAGAGTATTTCATCTTCTTTTGTACTCTGGCCTAGAGTTATTTTTGTTTTATTTTGCACTGCAGCATCGGAAATGAAATGTAACCTGACTACAAGCAAAATTTCAACAACAAAATTTCTGAATAAGATATAATAGAAAAATAATACCTGAGGACATCTTAATATTTCTAAAATTGGTATAATATATTTTAAACTTGGATATGTAATATAAAAATAGAAGTTTTTAAAATAAATTGCATAAAAATACTATTGTTAGAATTAACCTCGTAACCTCTAACAGTTTTAACGTAAAAATAACTTTTGAACATAAGGAATAATCTGGAAATGTCAACTTGATATTTTATCATGCTAAAAATATGGTTTTAGATTTATGGCATTGTTAGTTGTGACATTGAGAATTTATTTGTAATATAATGTTACATAAAACCGCATCTAAGTAACTTTTTAACTCTTGTTGCAAATGGTCTTAAAAATATAAGTCAACCAATCAAAATGTTCATTTGTGCCATATACAAGTTGATTTAGAAACTTAAATTGCAATTGTAATGGTGCAGTTAGTATTATATCAGCTCTGCATGCAAGAGTTCTTTCACCCCTGACCCAGTCTGCATTCTGTCGCGTAAGAAAAGGTTTGAACCCTTGGCTTGCATCGAATAATAAGAGATTAGAATCGTTAGTGGATTTATATTATAGGTGAGAATGATCTATGTAAAACAATTTAATTTAAGAATTTTATATACAAAAAAAACTATATTATAAATTGGAAGGCAGGCAATTTGGAAATAATCTCTTCCAATACTTTTTTTTTTTTTTTTTTTTTTTTTAACCCAGACTTTTATAATTATGATAATAATAATAATAATAATAATTTATTGGCCAATAAACAATTTTCACATGCATGTAAGGTGACAAATTTAACTTAGATTAAACAGTACAGGAATATTTGAAGCCTCTGTTGCTACACTAGGAGACCTGTATTGCAGCATACAGCGCCCTCCCCTCTTTTATTGAAAAGTTACATATAACAGACTATGTGCATTTATAAGGCATTATGTGTACGAGTGAGTATGTTGTGTGTGTATGTGTGTGTGTGTGTGTGTGTGTGTGTGTGTGTGTGTGTGTGTGTGTGTGTGTGTGTGTTTGCGTGCATACAAGATATCTAGTAATTATTTTTAAGAAGTGCTTCTGTATCTTCATATGACAGTTGCAGGAGGAAGTCATTTAATTTGTTACAACAACTTTTCTTATTACATTTATGTATATTTAAGATTTTATTTACTTTATTATAAATAACCGGACCCAAGTAATTATAAAATCTGTGACTAAATGCGGTATTAAAAGGATTTTTTAGTTTGCAGACGATACCTCTCCCACGTTTCTTACCACTGGCAAAATCGAGTTCAATCTCTGAGTGTTGCTTTAGAATAACAGAAAGTACAAATAGTTGGCGAACTGTGAGTACTTGACAGAGTTCATACAGTGAAGAGGTAGGATAGTAGATAGGCTTTGAGGTACATACTTTTAGTATTGTACGTTGAGCAATTTCAATTGGCTTCAAAGAAGTTTTGGCTGCTCCACCCCAGGAAGAGATACAGTATGTTAGGTTTGATTGGCAAAGGGCAATATAGATCTGTTTTAATATAATTATTTAATAATTTAATATTAATTTTAATTATATTTAATATTAATTATATAATACTAGATGAACATCATTGAGAAAAATGCCTTTTTAAGGGTATCGTGAACCCAGGTTGTATAGACCTGGAAACACTATCGACAGAAGTTAATTTAATATTTGGGTAGATTCTGGTCAAAAGGTTCTTACAAACCTCCCTTTAGAATATCGTTACGCATCCAGATGGTGATTTAGAAGATGAAGAAGATGCAGCTCATACTTGCACGAGTTCAAATGTTAGAACCTGATATTGCGACGATCCAGAATACAGATGAAAACAATACTACTTTATGTGTGTTCATAATTTAAGTTTGTTGTCGATAATATAATTTCATATGCCAACATCAACATGATATTTTTATTGTATATTATTTACGATCATCTGAACATCAAAATATGAAACCATCTTACAATGATACTTAAAATGGCATTTTCTCTAATTCGCGTATCCGAATATAAACTCATAATATATGAGAGGGTCATAAAAGAAGCTCCGGACATAGCAGCTTAAACTAACCCACATCGCTTATCCGGTCAATATTTTAGACTAACACGATCCATACTTCAGTTTGTTTTTCTTAAAAGTACAACTGTTACTTAAAATTAGGCGTATTAATGATAATTGTATATTTGTTTATGTTTATATAAGTGCTTTTAATGTTATCTATTTATCAATAATTTAGTAACGAGTTTGTCTTTATTTAATATATACTCAAGCTCTTTTTATTTTTTATGATATTAGATAACATAGTCTCTACACCTCTTGTTTTATAATATTAACATATTAATGTATTATTATTATTTACTTGAAAACAAAAAAATACTTAGATTTAAATAAAGATAATTTTAAATATCAGTTAAAATTTGATTTCCTTTGACTTACATATTCATTTGAAAGATGAATTAAAAGTGGATATATAAAATGAACGTTGGGATAAAACTAAAGAAATTGGAATTTATTTAAATTTATTATAAATAATTATGTATATTTTTTGTTTGTTTACTTGAAAATAATAACATATGGCAAACAAAAATAAATAACATGAGGCCGTAATGTGTTATTGGGTGTGGGGCAGCGAATTATTAGCCCTCATAAAGTCGATAATTCAGAAATGTAAAAATACCCTATAAGAATATATTATTCTTGAGCTAATAAGAGAATTGATACAAATTTTTCAAAACAAATTGAAAATAAAAATTATATACAATTCTGTAAATTATAATAAAGTACCTATAATTAAAAATACTAAAATAGTAATAGACATGCTTAAAGAAAACTTAAAAATAAATACAATTTCAAAAATTTTGAGCTGTTATAATATTCCGGCCTGCAAAACTAGAGAGAGATCTAATATTAATTATAAATTAGAACCATTATTTCGCTTAAACTGCAATTCCGTTGAAATTCCAAGTACTAAATAAGAGTTGATATATGTTTCGCTAAATGAGCATTTGTGCCATTTCATTCACTCCCTATTTCTATATAGAACAGTCTTTCAGTCTTATGTAATTCCAAGATGTTTTCAAATATATATACATATATTAGAGTGAAAAAGATATAGTTATAATAAAATATATTACTTCCCTTCACAACTATTAAATAACAATGAGTTTATTATTTATTTATTTATTTATTTATATCTTTTCCACTTAGAATCATAATCAGTGATCACTTGTGTACGTCAACATGGAAGTGTCAGGAGGGCCTATTACGATACTAGATTTATCGTAATAAGCCCTTCTGAGAAAGCACTTTCCATCTTAATGTTAAAGCTATGAGGGTTCCAAACGCGTCCTGGTCTGAGAAGAACCACACAACAAACTCAGCCGGATATATTTTTTGTTATTGTGATCACTGTTTCACAAACGTCAAACTTAAATGCAAATTTGGAACAACTAGAACCGTCGCAATTAATAGGAAAAGAAGCCTAATGATTTCAGGCAACGAAAATTAAATAATAATAACAGAAAATAAATCTTCGGCCTGCCACACAACCAGTCACCGCAAGCAGCACCCGTTCACGAGCATAACACAAGAGCCAGCCATCACCCCCTTCGCACATATTTGAGGGAGGGAGGCAACCCGACTCCCGATGCTACCGCAAGTAGTGACTTCTAAGGAATCGGTGTGATGCAGAAGGTCGATAAAGCAAAATTAATTTACAACAAAAAACAAATTGCGGAGATTACTAGCTATTCGCAATACAATACAGATTCATTCTCAGGCCATACCGTCATCGATGTAATCCTTTACACTATAGTAGGATTTTTTTATTAAATTATTTTTAACATATAATTTAAATTTATTTAATGATAGGCTTAAGGCTTCATTTGGGAGCTTATTATAAAAACGTATACAATTACCCTTAAAGGATTTACCTATTTTATGGAGCCTAGTGCCGGGCATAGCGAGTTTATTTTTTTGTCTTGTATTAATTTTATGTAAATCACAATTTTTCTTGAATTTTGAAATATTTTTATGAACGTAAATTAAATTTTCATAAATATATTGATTGTAAACAGTCATAATTTTAAATTCTTTAAATTTGTTTCTTAAAGAGTCTCTTGGTCTCATATTATATATTGCGCGAACAGCCCTCTTCTGCAATGTAAATATGGTATCAATGTCAGCCGCATTGCCCCATAAGAGTATACCGTATGACATTAAGCTATGAAAGTAACTAAAGTAAACTAATCGAGCAGTTTCCATATTTGTTAAACGACGTATTTTTTTAACCGCGTATGCAGCAGAACTTAGTCTGCTTGACAAATCAAATATATGAGGACCCCATTGCAATTTTTCATCTAAAGTAATGCCCAAGAAAGTAGTAGATTTGACCATGTCCAAATCCTCATTATTTAATTGTACATTGGTTCTAACATTTTTAACATTTGGTAAACTAAATTTGACACATTTCGTCTTTTTTTTATTGAGCAACAAATTATTGGCGTTAAACCATTGTACAACATCTGAGAGAGCATTGTTTACATCGTCAATAACAGATTGCCGTCTATTAACTTTAAAAGTAAGAGAAGTATCATCAGCAAACAATACTATCCCATGTTTTTCCCTCACTAGGTGAGGTAAGTCATTTATGTAAATGAGGAACAAGAAAGGCCCTAAGATAGAGCCCTGTGGCACACCTATTTTTACCAAAGAACCAGGGGAACGTTTTCCGTTTACATCAACTTTTTGTATTCTATCATTAAGATATGAACTAATTAAATCTAGGGACTTATTTTTAACTCCATAATGTTCTAACTTTTTTATAAGGATTTCATGTTGAACGCAGTCAAACGCCTTAGATAGATCACAGAAAATGCCAAGTGCATCCTGTGATCCTTCCCAGGCTTCAAATATGTTTAGTAATAGCTCAACACCAGCATCTGTTGTAGAGCGACCGGCAGTGAAACCAAACTGCTTTTTGTGTAAGAGATTGTTTTTACTGAAATATGCCACAAGTTGATTAAGAATTATTTTCTCAAAAATCTTACTAAAAGTGGGTAAGACTGAAATAGGTCTATAGTTACTAGGATCTAATGAACAGCCGGATTTGAATAATGGAGTTATTTTACTTTGTTTCATTAGATCAGGAAATATACCATATTCTAAACAATTATTAAATATTAATGCTAAGTCTGGCGCTACAATGTCAATTATGGACTTAAGTATGTCAACAGAAAACCCCCAAAGATCACTAGTCTTTTTAACGCAAATTGATCTAAATACTTTGATTACTTCTTGAGCATTAACTTTTTCAAACTTAAAACTACTAACACATTGATCTACATTCTCTCTAAGTAAACCCATAGCTGCAGCGGTAGAAGAATTTAAAGATAACGTTGTAGTCACTGGAATATTAGTAAAAAAGGTTTCAAAAGCAGTAGCAACCTCGAGGTCAGACGTGACATATTTATTTTCTTAATATATCTATTAATTCTAATATATTTTTTTAATTTCTTATTGCTACAGCTACCTAGCCTTTCTGAGTTCAATGTGTCATTTGTTAAATCTATAGTGACACAGGGGTTTTTAGTTGCAGTAGTTGGGGAGTTGACCAACTGAGAAGCGCTGCCAATTAACTCTTCATACAAGCTGTGAGTGTGAATGTTAGTTGAGTTTTGAGCGGCCTCCTCCAGTTCCAAGATTTGTTGGTGGGCATCTCTCAGCTCAAGCTCCAGGGTGTCGGTACGCCGAAGGGCCTGCTCATACTCAAGACCACACTCATCAAACCTAGCCACTAATAACTGTAGCCTGTTACGCTCCTCTTCAACATCATTATATTTAACATGTAACTTAGAAAGTTCTATTTTTAATTTGTCATTATTCTTTAAAACATCTAATAGTTCCCTCTCATTAGCATCTCTTTCATTGTTTAGCTGGGCACACAAGTCCTTACTCACTTTTAATTCTTGTAATGCCAGTTGGAGTTTGTTCTCCTCTTGGCGTGAAAGGGCACGTGAACGAGTCATCATTTTAATATTAAATAAGGTACCAATGTGCAAAACCAAACAAAGGGCCTATATTGCTTTGTTTCTGCAATAAATGAGACAAAACAAAGAAACTGAGATTTGCAGAAACAAAACTAATATGAAATTGAATGAGACAGTTGTTATATAATAAAGAAGAACTAAAAACACTTAAAAACTAGAATATATATCTATTTTAGAAAATTTAAAGTTTGTACGTTACCAATCAACTGTCACTTTTCACTTTCTTAGAGATTTACAATACTGAAGAATAACTTAAACACTATAATTCTTATTACACTAGTATCAATACACTTTAATTGAATAAGTGATTGGGAATTTAGCTAAAATTATACACTATAAATAATTTTACTTAATAAAACTATTAGGAACAATTCAAATCAGCTGTTGACCTCAGTGTTGCCACAGACCAAAAAAAAAATTTAATTAGTAAGTCATTGCAATCAATAACCAATATATCGGATGATATGCGAATTGTTATAATATTAATATATCTGGAGAAGCACAAACATCGAAGTAATTATGATATATATTTTTTTACATTCTAAAGCCGGAGGAAAAATAATTTCAGGAATTATTTTTTTGTAAATTATTCCCACGGGTCTTTAGGATTTTTGTTATTACTTTTTATTTGTAATTAAATACTTCTTGTGTTATTTCAAATATTTTACAGATATTTTCTAATTTCAATTTAGTTAAGTATTACTTTATAAGTTTTTAAATAACATGTTTATATTTCATAAACATATTGAAGGTGTACACACATGAATAAGAGTCTAGACTAATCTATCGGTAATGGTTATGAGAGATTATTTTGTTATAAAAGAGTTCATTTATTATTGGAACATTAAGTACATTTTTTTACCATCAACGTATTTAAAATAATACTCTCTCATTACTTAAAGTTTTACACTCTACAGGTTTATCATTATATTTTTTAAAATAATAATAATATCAGGACAAATTACACATTGATCTAACCTCTAAATAAGCAAATTATATGCTTATGTTAAGACTGTTAGACAACGATACAAATACATAGAAAAACATATTATGAATACTGAGAATATATTTAATAAACGAACAAACCCAGATATACAGACATCTATGCTCATCACATACATGCCGGTCCCTGTCGGGAATCGAACCCGAACCCCGTTGCGTTGCTATAAGAATACGATAAGTATTTTAAGTTCATATCATTGTTTATGAGAGTACCTTCATACAATGACAAAGTCCTAAAACGTAATAAATCATAAAAGTCCCAAGTAATTTCAATAAAATATGGATCATTGTTAGATGATTATTACCGCTTTAAGTAATTTTATTTAATACAATAATATTTAAATTAAACATAGAATTAATCAATCAAGAAAAATTACCATTTTGCATTTATTATAAATTATTGCTTTTTACAGTAATGTCTTTCATACATTGTGACCCAATAATAAAAACTTAAAATTACAAGTCAATGATAAAATTCATTAACTCAAAACTTTTTATTTGAAGTTAACACTTTCACTAATAGATATAAGAAATTGCTTTTAACTTCTCATTTGAAATAGATACACTTAATTATAATTTCAGTCCAATCTAAGAATACAACATTTTGTATATTCCATCAAACCCTAACCTGGAATTAAACTTGCTTAATTAAGCAAGTTTAATTCCAGTAAGTTTAATCCAATTGGATATGTGTGATAGAAATAGTACATATTATATTATGTTTATAAATAATATGAAATGAAATATTAACACCAACAGGATCTAAACTGAAGCAACATTAAAAACCTTAAATAAAACCTGTTGGACTAAACTGGTAACAATAGCTGGTAAATCACATCAAATCTAAAGTCTTAGTTAATAACTTCATGTAAATATACGCTCGTAAATGTTGAGTCAATTTCACCGAATCAAATAAATTTATTGTTAATTTTACAACTAAAATTTTAAAATTTCATTGCTTAGATAATAAATTCAGTCAGTCATATAAACAGTAATGGTTTTCTTAAACTTACGTAACACGGTCACAATCTAAGTACATATATGTATATAGAACATAAATATGGAACATTTGAAATGAATTATATATATGTGGGATATGAAGAGAGTAAAACTTCTTTAATTTCACAGTTAGTTTTAATTCTTTAAATGTGTCAATTATACAGCGTCTTACGTCTTATGCCGTGCCTGATCGTCTGACTGCCCGATCGGCGGGTTGCCATACTAACATAAATATTAAACTATTGTCTACAGATTGAATGAATAAACAAATTATTAAAACTTATAATTAAAAGTTACACCACACGGTCATCCTGCTTCTTCATCTGTCCCAGATGAATCAGAATTATAGCCACTCCACAGCTTCATAAGATTAGCAGAGCTAGTAGTATTAATCGGACCTTCATCATTACCAACTTTTTTTACTGCATATCTGTCGTTTCCTTTTTTCTGAATTACTTCATAAGGTCCTAAAAATTTTGGATATAACTTACTGCCTTGGGTGAATTGCGTCTTTTTAATAGCTACTAATTCACCTACATTATATTGATTAGCTTCCTTCCGTTTTCTATTATAACTTTTCTTATTTTCTTTCTGTATTTTTTGGATAGATTCCTTTGCTTTTGCTCTTAATTCTAATCTATTTTCATTATAATGTGCTATTTTTTCTTCCTCTATTAATTTCCATATCTCATCATCTCTATTTCTCATTCGTACCCCTATAAGCAGTTCAAAAGGTGTCATACCAATACTTCTTTGAAAAGTACCATTTAGGGCACATTGTACTGCTGCGACATGACGATACCATTTAGTCGGGTCATTTATAGAAAGTTTACTCAAGACATCTATAATGATTTGGTGAATACGCTCAACTTGTCCATTTCCACGAGGTTGTCCAGTTGTGATAGTATAATGAGCAACATTCTCCTCTTTACAGTAATTTTCAAAATCATTTGAAGTAAATGCAGCATTCCTATCAGATATGATTCTTTGCGGTGTTCCAAAAGTTTGTTGTTGCATTATCAGCTTACTTAAGGTTTCCTCAGTCGTTAACGTCTTTACAGGGTATATCCAAGTAAATTTAGTAAACCCGTCAATAACAGTTAGTATGTATTTGTAATTCTTATTGGTTGAGGTAAGTGGGCCAAGATGATCGATGTGGTAAGTTGACAATGGCCTTTCTCCTTTATCTAACGGATGTAAGTATCCTTCCTTTTTTCCTCTTTTGTGTGATATTAGTATACATTCTACGCAATTATCTAATACCTTCTTAATTTTTCTTTTCAGGTCTTCAATAAAATATTCCCGGTTAATTAATTCTTCAGTCTTACTTATGCAAAAATGTCCTTTCTCGTGATTCTTTCTGATGATTTCATATTGCATTTTCTTCGGTACTACAATTAGCTTTTTTCCGTCTTTCTGCTTAGTAAGTATACCGTCAATCAAAATAAAATCTTCGTAGGGTTCTTTTTCTAGGATTCGTTTTATTATGTCCAGCTGTGTGTCTTCGTTTTGAGCTTTCTTAATACGTGCAGAAGTTTCAGTAAGTAGAAGACAAATTGGATTTCTACTCATTGCGTCTGCATGTTTCATCTTTAAGCCTGGTCTGTGTTCCACTTTATAATCATATTCTTCGAGTAGAAGAGCCCAACGAGCAACGCGTGGCGGTAAGTCTTTCTTTTGTAAGGTCATAGTCAATGCAGCACAATCGGTCACGATTTTAAAATGGATTCCGAGCAAGTACACTCTGAACTTCTTCACGGCTTCTGCTATAGCTAAGATTTCTAAGTAATAACTATGATATTTTTCCTCTGTCGGTGATGTCTTTTTGCTCATAAAATGAGTAGGATGCATCAGGTTGTCTTCAAGGTCTCTTTGAAGCAGCACGGCTCCAAAACCTTTTGCGCTCGCATCTGTATGTAGCTCCGTCTCAAGTTTAGGATTGTAGATTCGAAGAACTGGTGAACTACATAATACGCTTTTCAACTTTATAAAAGCTTCTTCACATTTTTCGTCAAAACAAAATTGATTATTCTTTTTAAGTAGATCTGTTAGAGGTCTAGCGATTATTGCATAATTTTTGACAAATTTTCTAAAATAACCAGTAAGACCAAGAAATGACTGTAATGTTTTTACATCATGAGGTATCTTAAATTTTGATACGGCTTTTATTTTATCTGCGGATGGTTGAATTTTCTTTTCTTCTATTATATAACCTAAATATTCAATTTTCTTCTTCATAAAGTGACATTTTTTCCAATTGAATTGTAATCCAAATTCTTCAGCTCTTTTTAACACTTTTTTTAGTTTTATTAATCCTTCATTTTCATCTTGCAGTGGTAAAATTAGATCATCAAGATAAGCCAGGACGATACCTTGAGATATTAGATCTTGGAAAATATTATTGACAAATCTTTGAAATACTGAAGGTGCTGAGCAGAGTCCAAAGGGCATCTTCGGGAATTCATACTGACCTCGAGGTGTTACAAATGATGTGTATTTTTGACTATCTTTATGGACATTGACATGTAGAAACCCGTCTTTTAAATCTAAAGACGTGAACAATTTAGCCTCTTTCAATTGATCAACTTGGTCTTCTATTAGTGGTAAAGGAAATCTCTCTTTTATAATCTTCTTGTTTAATCTTCGATAATCGATACACAGTCTATATTGACCATTCTTCTACTTAGCTAGTACGATCGGACTTGCAAAATCTGATTTACTAGGTTGAATAACCTTCTGTTGGATCCAATCATCTATCTGCTGATCAACAATACTTTTTTCCAGTGGAGATAGTCGGCGAGGATTTTGGTAAATAGGATTTTCATCAGTAAGTATTATTTTTAGTTCAACATTACTTTTTTTCTTAGCTTCAGTGGGATTGTACTCTTTTATTATTGTTTTTATACTTTCAGTAAACTTTGCGTTTTCTATATCTAGATCATCGTATGAATTCTTCTCTTCTGTGAGCAACGTGAGGTGGGTTATTTTTTCTACGGTTATGCCATCTGATGTAAAGTTAATATTAATATCGTTCAAGATTGGATTTCCTAAAATTAAGTTGACAGGTATGGCTTCATCTTCCACAATATGGAAAATAGTGCTTATAAAGCAATCATCAATCTGTAATTTAGCAACAAAACTTCCCTGTGTATCTATTTCCTTTTCTCCAATACCAGTCAGACATATTTTAGCATTATTCTCGTATTGCAATTTTTCTTCTTGTAGTTGTGTCAATTCACTCCTTTTTATCAGGTTCACATCACTTCCAGTGTCTATAAATGCCATAATGTCAATTCCGTTCATCTTAATCTTCTTATAAGGAATGTTCATTTTTCTTTTCAAAGTGTGAATGTTTAAAGATTTCTTTAAGTGGATTGGACAGTCTGTCCCCTTATGACCAAATTCATTACATCGAAAACATTTCATACCTTTTGTACAAGCTTGTGCTATATGTTTAGTGTCACCACAATTATAACATCTTTTTCTTACAGGTTTTCGCGCAGTACTCAAAGAGGATGAAGTTGTAAAATTATTTTGACGAACACTATTCTTACTATCGATTCGTTTTTTGAAATTCTTTTATGTCTCTGGCACCGTACAGTATAGATTTATTTGTTTCAGAGTCGCGAATACCATCAATCACATATTCTATAAGAGATTCATCTTCTAAAGAAACTCGTAAGGCTAACTCTTTCATATGAAGAAAGTACTGTTGAAACGTTTCATCATTTTTCATTTTCCGTGAAGCTAACTGTTTATGGACCATAGCACTATTTACCTTGGGCATAAATTCTTCCATAAGGCTTTTTTTTAGAACATCCCAGTCAGTTATACTTCCTAAAGATCTTAAAAATAACATGCCTGTTCCACCAAGCAATCTTTTCCCATAAATAAGTTTTTCAATCTTTGACCATTCCATAATACTAGCGGTATCTTCAAATTCTTGAATCCAGGTGGATATGGGATAAGTGTCGTCGCCTGTAAAGGTAATCATCGACTTTTCTAAGTCAGAAAAACATATTTTCCTTCCTGACCTGGGCATCTCTTCGTCTTCTTTATCGTCTTTATCTTTCTTAGGCGGCATATTTCGTCTTTAATATGCGTCGTTTAATTTTTATTATTAATTTTTAAACACTCTTATTTTGCATTCGTTAAAGTATTAATAATCGTCTTATTCAAATCTTCACATCAATAGTTTATCAGATTTAAAAAATATCGAAGTCGTATTCCAATATAAAAATATTATCACAATACTTTTATTGTCCCGAAGCATTCAGTTTGACCTAATTTGTCCCGAAGCATTCGTTGTCGACTCGCAGCGTCACTTGCGTGCTTGAAACTTTTGTTTACCTTCAGATTAGTAATAATTCGTTCTTTGTAGACAATCTTAATTCACTTTTAATAATATCTTCAATCGTTAATTCAATTCAACTCGATGTGTTCATATCCCGGACGAGCCCCCAAAAGTTGAGGGATATGAAGAGAGTAAAACTTCTTTAATTTCACAGTTAGTTTTAATTCTTTAAATGAGTCAATTATACAGCGTCTTACGTCTTATGCCGTGCCTGATCGACTGACTGCCCGATCGGCGGGTTGCCATACTAACATAAATATTAAACTATTGTCTACAGATTGAATGAATAAAAACAAATTATTAAAACTTATAATTAAAAGTTACACCACATATATAAAACATTTATATATTTGCTGCACTAAAGTAACTAATACATTTATATTAAACGTGACAATTTTACGCACTAATTATTTATATTTCATTTGACGATAAAATAATTAAAATATGTTGATTAATTGACATTTACTTTGAAAATCGAATAGTACACACACATACTCACAGCACGTATACAATTACAAATTTAATTTACTAATAAGCGGTGTGTATAGGCCTACAATTGACTTCAATCTGATTATTAATAACTGACCATATGTTTATTGAATGCTATAAATGTAAACGAAATTTATTGAATGCTATAGTAATATAATTGATGCTATCGTTAATTCTATAACTTTTTAATAAAAATATAGTACAAGAATGACTTTCTGCACACCCCAATTAATTAAGAATAATATTCGTGCTAAACTTTCCTTATTTGAGTTTAACAACCCAAAGTAATAAAATAAATAAATCATGAAACTTAAAAACGTTTTAAGTACTCTTAACGAGGTTTTGCTAATTAACCAAAGACTATATGGGTTGGACTAACCAGGATAATACCAGGCTCTTAAAATAATCTTACATTTATAATGTTGTAATGTTGCATAGTAAGTTATAGACTTTGCGTATTTTAAATGTCCTCAAAAAAAATATATACACTATTATTGAATACAGTATAGTTATACACAACTATATACACAGTTATAAATATATATATATACATACAGTATATATACAGTTATAAATAAAGTAGTGGATCAGGAAGGTATAACTTAAAGTTCAAAATGTTTAAGGTGTGTGGTCTTCCTGTTATACACTTCCTTTTAATATAAAAAGCATTATTAGCAGCTTATTTTAACATGCGGATATCTTCTTTTACAAAAGCTTAGAAGAATTTTAAATATGATATTACAAAATAATATACTCACAAACCTCTTGACCTAAATGAAGGTAGTGTTCTGTAGAGTACGGGTTATTTTTTTATTAAAATGATTCTGTTTTTATTTCATGTATTATTATATATTTATTAACTATTCATAAGTATATCTAAACACAGAATATCCGTTATAGAGAAATCCAGATTATAATATGTTATTATATTATTTAATTATTAGCTCCTACGCAGCATGGTTTCAATGGAAAGGTAAGCTCAGAAAACATATTGGGGTTAAACACTATGAAATGAGAAGTTGAACAACATGATGAGAGTAAAATAAGAGCTCATAATTCTTAATCTCTGTTGCACAACTTTCTCTCGTGTTGCCAATTAACTATATTTTTAAGTTGTAAGAAAAGTATTAGGTTTTAAAATTTTATAATTAAGAAATAATTACATTTAAGAAAGTAGTGTCTATCTAATTCTTCTTTTAAAATAAACATTGTATTTTTTGTCATTTAAACTTGAAAATATGATTAATTAAAACATTTAAGAACAACTTATTTTATATTTCTTAATATTTTTTAACATATAAAGAAGTTTTATAAAAGTAGCTGAGTGCAACAAACTGTGAAGAACACAGATGGGGAACATTATCCTAAATAATTACAATATTCGCGACCAGCTATGTGCCTGTGGGAAATTACAAAAATGGCGGTCGGTAATACACCAAGGTCCAGTTAAAAATAACTGCAATATTATATTCGTACTTTATATAAATATTGAATGGAATGAATGAAACTTTAACTGAAATATGAAGTTTATATGAAAGTTATAAACTTTTATGTTGATTGTGTATGATATGGCCTTCAATGTAAAAAATGAATTTTAATAAGTTTGACTAGTTTTAAAAAAAAACATATGAAGTGAATGATTTTATATCTTCGTGTATTAACCGGCTCTATTGTCCATAAGCTTGACGCAAGTCACAATTCGACGACGAGTTCCTAAGCCGGATGGGGTTGCTATTAAGTTCAAACTTCAAGCCATCATTATATGAAAACTTCACTATCGAACTTTGTTTCGTGGTTAAACTTATTTATTTATTAAAAATGAAAAAACAAATAAGTAATAGTACATAAAAATGCTTTTAGTTTTCCGTTTGTTTTCCTGATAGTATCATGTAACATTTCTTAAACAGAGTCCAATCAATTGTATTTTTTAATGTTTGTCTACTCTTTTTTTGGAATACGTACAAAAGGACACACAAGATTATAAAACCACTTTTCAAACGCGGAACGTCAAGTAATAAATTTACTATCAATTACAATACGTAATTTCTATTAGATTGGATACTTATCATAAAATGCATCCGCTAATTATTATTATTATTACGAATAACTTAGGATATTTTTTTTAACAATTCTGGTTACATTAATTCCTTTTACTTTTTAGATATCTGTTTTTTTATAAAAACACTATTTAAAATTAATAAGATACTTTTTTGCAATATAAATATATAGCTCTCCAATTGACATTTGAGTTTTAAACGAAATTAAATTAAAGCAACAAATTGAATGGAATTCAGTGAATATAATTATAATTGATTAAATTTCTTTGAACTTATTCAGTTAAGTGATTTTTTGTATGGTAACGCTTGACCTGCACGTCGCATTAAACATTCAGGAAAAACTACTAAATTCATAAATTGATTACACTTTATTGATAAAGTGGTGATAAATACTGGTTTTAACTACTACTGAATTTTTTTTATTTTTTTGTTCTGCCTATATGCCTCTAATGTCTGCTTTTCCTTCTTTCACTAAAAAACGTAACCTAATATATTTGTATGTATACATTTTTATAAAGACACATGTATGTATAACGCACACATGGGTGGTTAAATGCCTGTTTTTGTATTTAAGCATTCAGATAAAATTGTAAGGACGTATTATACTCGTGCGTAGTTGTTGTTATATTTGGATATCACGTATATTGGATATTTTGATTAATCCTATTGTAGATAAACCCTAAGGTTTTGAAAAACCTTCCACTGAACGTTTATTTTTTCATAAAATTCGATGGTCTATTCGACTAAGGAAAATAACCATTTAAAGAATAATATGTTGTTGTACGTAAAAACTTTTACAATAATTGCAATATTGTACCGTTGGAAAATTAATTTCTAAAAGACAGTTTTATCAATATTGTAATTACTTGCGAAGATCTAAATACAAAAAACCTTTTGATATCTATAACTATGTTTAGGCAGACTTAGCTTATTTATATCTAAAATAAATATAGATTGAATAATTGTTAGATACTGGTAGGATTCTATCTTACGACATCTGGGAAACCGTCACATCGCTCTTCCTAATGGGGTACATGCTAACGGTACCCGCATTGGTAAATTTAGCATTCTTTTATATAATCGCCTTTTGTAGGATAGAGTCGACATTTATTAGTCTTCATTCGAAAATCTATTCATTCTTCTTATGTTACTTCAGAAACTCTTTTTAAAAAGCTAAATTTACATACATTTTATAACATTAATTAAACCCCTACCCCGGGCCCTTTAAACCTACTCCTGGGTCGCAAGTCCCAGGCACTGCTTGTACTCCTCTCCTTGCAACGCGATGGGCCCGGCACCCGCACGGTGAATCCATGGATTGCTAAGAAGCTTCGTCTTATATCTGAGATATAAAATAAAAAAAATACTTTATGGGTTGTTCCTCTATTTTTATAAAATATAGATATGTCTGATTCCTGAAATAAATAGTGTCAAAAGTGTATAATGAAAAACTATGATACGACTATATGATATTGTGTTCATCTAACATTTTTTTAGGATGCCAATGATGCCAACATTCTTTATAATGCAATACAAAATAATCACATACAAATGTGAAGGTATGAAGAGGGTAAATATAATTGTAATATTATTTTTATATAAAGAATATCTATTTTCCATTATTATTTCTTGACAATAAAATTATCTGTTTTCCAAAATTTTCTTCGAAGAAAATAAATGTATAAATGTGTACTTAAATTATTACTGTAAATATTTAACAAGCAATCCTTTAACAAAAATGTGCGCCTTTTTCATATATCGGATGTAACAGATCACTTCGTACAACCTCCTCTATCACGACCTTTTCTAATCATATCAAAATGAAAATAATATTTACTTGACCTTTTTGATCTTTGCAAGATATCTGAATATCTGAATATTCAGACCTCATTCAATTCTGCCTCTGTTTGTTTTTGATAAAATAAAAACATTAAATTTTTTTTTAAATGGTTTACAATTAAGATAATGCAAATATAAAGCAATGTGAGCCAGTTTTTATTATTATTCAGAACAATTTTATATCCATGCGCACTCATTTAAAACATCAAAATGAAAATTTATCTGAAGAAGTAAGTTTTCCTGTTACCCGGTTAAAGGTACAACCTTTGTGACTTTTATTCAATATTCCAGAACAAAATAGCTAATGAGTAAAAGGAAGAATATTCGAGCTGAAAACAAAGTGTTATTCCTATTCTAAAGGATTAAACTGTTTATAAATAAAATAATACATTTAGATATATAGCTACAATACATACGATGATCTATTATTAAAAAAGATAATGGATGAATTGCAGTTATTTACAGTCTGTATATTATAAATAAACAAAAATACACTGAACCATCAGTGAATATTTTACTTGAAAGATCTTTCTACTCGACTTTTGTAAACACTTACCTATTTCTTTCAAATCAAAAAAGATACTTTTAGCATAACATTACCTTATTTTATAGGAATAATAAAGATTTCATAATTAAATCAGAGTCTCTATATCACCTTGTAGTATAGATAAAATTGTTATATACATCTATTTATACTTCTTATAAATTAAAAGTTTAACTTTATGACTACATAAGGACAAAAAACTAACAATTACATTATAATTGATTAAGACATTGATATACACTAGTACTTCCGTCTACTAACGAAGTAATGTCCAATACAGTGATCCATTCTAGTTACTTCAGTAACTAAACTTACCTCTCTGAACCTGCCCCTCGTAATCTAGTTTCAAAACTTTTTGTAACACAATTAAAACTTGGATCATGGGTGAAAAAACTCTTGCGTGTTCGGTTACCGTGAAGTCTGATATTTAATGAATTTCAGGTTTCGGAATTAGATTTTTTATTAGTGTCATATTTTGTAATACTATTAGCATTGTCACAAGAATAAATAGTTGTTTAAGAAATGAATCGTTCTTTATGGATCGCAATAGTTAGGAAAGATTTACAACAAAAAAATAAGTCTCCCCATTCTATTCAAAATAATAAGCAGGTCATGAATATATCAAGACTGTGGTCTAAAATATAAAAAAATATTTTATGTAATGTTAATAAAGGAAGTAAAGAAAGTTTCCCAAAGTGAAGCACGATATATTAATTGTAATATAATTAATGACTACCTTGTTACAGCGTCATGTTACCTTGTACTTTATAGTTTCTAACAAACTATTTCTGACACGCTTAACAAGTTTTGGGTTATTGTTTGTAGGTTGTAAATTAAAAATAACTTAATAGACGTCTCCAAAACAATGAACTCAAATACAATTGTATATTCAGGAGCTTCTTCGTGTTAAAATTACTGATACAATTTTCTATTTCTAATATGTGTATAATAATTTGTAATGTTTATTTTTCATTTATTTTCAAAATACAGAGATATGTTTAAAATTCAAAAATAAAGAAGTTACAAATTACAGGTTTTCCTTAAATCTTATTTCTGTTACATATTTTTAAGAATTTCCAATAAAAGTCCCCTTTCTTAAAAATCCTTTCCAACAAAGTAATACAAAATAAAACAAAGTTGGCTCCAAGCGAGTCTACGAAGTCTTAAATAATGTGAATATTTTATTTAGGATGCAACTCCTATTCTTTTTGTCGCAACAAATCCTTCCTTTATGTATTATTGATATTACAGACTTTTCTTTCACAAATTTAAACATTACATTGATTTAAAAAATAAAGTTGTAAATCATGATATTCTTTGTTTAAAACATTCGCTGGAAATAGAAAAAAAAATATTCTGGATTCATTCGGAATGATGAATTTATGTTTGAAAACATCTATAAACATGTATAGCCATGTTAAGCATATTTAAATTTATATAAATATAGAATGAAAAATAATCCGATACGGGCAGGGATTTGAACCTGCGACTACTGGGACGGGACGGGACGGTTTCCCAGTAGTCGCGGGTTCGAATCCCTGCCCGTATCGGTTTATTTTTCATTCTATATTTATATAATTGATGAATTTAAGTAAATCCGAAAATTTTTTTCACTGTTGATAAGTAGTACGTAACAAAAATAATCATTGTACAAGAAAGTATAAGCTTAAAATATGTAGATACATATTGTAATTAGATAATTAAAAAGGTTATAATTATTTTGCCAGTAATACTTTTATACAATCCCAGCCCACTAAAAAAATCACGTTATTCAAATTTAAACACTATTAAAGACTAACTGTGCCTGCGACTACGACTACTAGATTTCGATTTCGATAAAACCTACCCTTTGTACATACGAATGTATAAACGATAAACCTTCAAAATTTCATCCAACACTGTCAAGTAGTTTTTGCATGTAGAAGAAGTTTATTGTTACATAAATATATTTATTTTAATCACAAATAGTATAGTATTTTTAATCAAAGAGTAAACAGTGCGATTTCGTATTTTTTGTATTGGAAATAAAATAATTATTATCCTGGAGGAGAACCAATATTTCAATTTAAAAAAAATGTCTTACCGCAATGGTACGAAATTAAGGGAATATAAACTTCTTTATTTGTTAACTGATTTAAGTTATAATAAACACTAAATGTTAAGTACAACGACAATATATTCAAGAAAAACTTTATCCGAATCCATTTCTGAGATTAGCGTGCACAATCATACAGACATACAAATATACAGACGAACAGATCGAATAAAAAAACATATATTTTGGGTTTTTGCTCTCTTTCTTATATAAAAGTCACCCATAAATATTTTCATGTACGACAGCAATCAGTAACCGTTTTATTTTATGTACTAGCTGTGCCTGCGACTTCGTACGCGTAGATTTTGATTTCAATAAAACGTACCCTTTGTACATACTAATGTATTGTTAAGACTTGTTTTAGTAATACACAGTACTTGCACTTCAATGTTTAATATCCAACCATTTGTAATAGAATGGGCGAGAGCAGCCCTTACAACTCGTTTTATAATATTTTAACACTATAATATTTAGGCGGGGGTAATTTACAATTTCATAACCAACTTACAGATGATGTTATTTATACCTTATAATAAGTTCTAATAATTAATAAAAGATTAAACATTATGTTAAAATATTCTATGCTTCTAATTCTTAAAACATTTAACAGTAAATACTAAATAATATTCCATAATTAATTGTGTAGGTGGCGCTACTGTTGAAACTTATGAACTAAAACATGTAAATTCCAATGTATTTACCATTTAAATTATTATAAATAAATATGACTAACACTCGGCCTTTCCTGATTTGTAATCTTACGACCTCGTAATTGTATCATTAATTTTTTTAATTACCAACCATCATATACTAAATGACTAATTTCTAATTTAATAAATATTCTGGAAACCAGTAGACCAAATGGTCATATGAATTCAGGATCTTACAATATTATAGAGAAAAACAAATTATTAAAAATACAATGCATCAAGAAAAAAACATCCAATTATACTTTTAATGTGCGAAATTACATAACATTTATACAACATATAACTTTACTATCGGCCCTTTTGACATCTTATTACGTCCTCGTAATATAATTATAATTTTTATCATAAATACTCGTTAATTCATCACAAACTTAAAAATACATTACTATATAATATGTTTATACAAGCTTGTTCTCTTTGCACCGGACAAACCAGGCTGCTCACAAAAAGCCAGATCAACGGACATGCCGTTATGATCTGGTGCCCATGGACACACATCATCAACATGGGATAAATCTCAATTTTACTATTACCACCGGAACACTCACAGATGATATTTCTTATACTTTTACTACTACCACCGGAACACACACAGATGGTAGTTTATTCTTTTTTTTTATATACCACCGGAACACACACAGATGGTAGTTTATTCTAATTTTTTTTTTTATATACCACCGGAACACACACAGATGGTATTTCTTATACTTTTACTACTACCACCGGAACACACACAGATGGTAGTTTATTCTTATTTTTTTTATACCACGGGACGTACCCATTGATGGTATTTCATACTTACCTTTACTATTGGACACACCAACATGGCATCAATTTCTTATTTTTACTACGGGACACACAAACATGTTATTACGTTATCATTTTTACACCAACATGGTACTTTCCATTTATTTTTATCACGTAACACACCAGCTTGGTACACAACACATTCAATAATTTACTTATTAATATCATTGTTATGAACATATATTTAATTTTAACTTTTTTATAACTCATTTTAAGCAAATAAATCTTTACCTAATAAAAGCAAACCAAGCTCATTTTGTTAGGCTATATTAATGATCAGACTACAGAGATATATGACTTTGAAATTTATACTATGCATGGGTTTTGTTGGAAGTAGCAGGTTGTTTTTACTTTGTATTACGTTTGTATTGTTATATTTGTTTAGTTTCTTTATATTTTTTTAAAGAAAAATATAATTTAAAATGACGTGGTATTTTATTGAAAGTTTTAAATTTTACATTTTAAGAAAATGTTTATTCACCCGAATTTAGAAAATTTTAATACTTTAACGGTAGTTCATAAAGAAGCTACATTTAGTTATTAACCATAACACGATTCAAAATTCACGACAATTGTAATATTTATATATATTTCTCTATATTAATCTGGAATGACCTACCGTTAGAAATTCAAACTTTTAAATCACTGTCAATTTTCAAAAATCGTTTGAAGCAATATTATTTATCTACGCAATATATATTTTTATCATAAGTATGTATACCATATATTATATAGGTTATCTATTTTATTCTATTTATTTATATATACGGATATATGTATGTATATGTATGTGCGTATGTGTATATTTATATATAATCATTATTTAATTACTTATATAATTAAAAACGATAGTTTTTATTTTTATTGTGTCCTTATGTATAAATTCTTATTCTCGTTATAGTATGCTTCTTACGACCTTGCAAATATTCATTACTCATCAAGGGTTGTCTGTAAGAGATCGCTTTTAAGCGATAAGACCGCTTTTGCACAAAAAATTCTTACTGTATCAACATCCTACCACTGTAATTTCTTGTAATAATTGTATGTGCATAAGTTTTTAAAATAAAATAAATATTTCTTTTTATTTAAGAAATTGTAATATATTGTTAGGGGTCGAGGGTACTTCTAGATAATTAGTAGGCATCAAGTGCTATAGCATTAAGTCCGCCAATTGTATAAATTTCTTTGTATAATAAAGATTTTATAAATAAATAAATATAAATAAAATTTTTACATTTTTACATTCTTTATTTACTCTGTCCGTATCAATATTCAAAATATTCTTAACTAAAAAAAAAAGATAATCATTAGTGGGAATAGAACATTTTTATAGTCCTCTTTTTTATTTTGAAGATGTAACGATACTTTTCATACAATTGGAGAATATTATAAAACCAAGCATATTTCTTTAGAGGTTTACTATTTATATTATTATCTCCAATTGTTCTAATTTGCACTAAATCAATAACTTATGATTAACTAATTTATTTATAAAGCATTAAAACGTAAGTCAATTAACTTTTCAATCACTTGTTATAAAAGTGTTATTAATTTTATTCAGAGTTTGAAATCGTAATTTTGTACATTGTATACCTACATCTAGTTTACTATATAATCGAAACAATGAATGATACAATTATTCAAAACGTATTTTATTTTTTGTTTTATTATTATCTACAGTATAAATTATTTAATAGAATTCAACTGCATTAAATAATACGATTCTTGGAAATTTAGAGGGTTGGGGCTTGGGGTTTAGGAGGCCGTGCCATATATAATATTACTTCTTATACCCTGAGATACGACAATATATATTCCTTGCTAATTTTCTTATGTTTCTCTTGTCTAGAGTTAAAGTTACCAGAGTCTTTAAGTCTAACGTGTTTCATATTGCTAATAAGAATATTTAGGAGGCATGTTTTGTAATAATTCTATTTTTAAGTAATAAACAGTCATAATCTAGAAAATTAGATATTTTTGAAAGTTCATCAATTTGAAATACCTAATTTGAACTGTCTGAACTGTCAATTATGGTATATTGTTTAGGTATGCAATTATTTCTTGTTTAGTAAAACTTTTACTGTGCATTTATAGTATAATTCCTCGATTTGACAGTTCAAAAACGCGTGTAAGATAATTCATCGTAGTTATTTCTTTTCTTCTTTAACATACTATCGGAAATTAAATAATCGAGTGCCACGCATATCGTTTAAAGTTTTTTTTTTAATAGGGATTTAGAAGACCTAATTGCTTGCTTTATTTTTTTTTACAATTTAATACGAAATGTACGCGTTTATTGGTGTAGTTTAAAATCGATCTAAATGTTAAACCTATATTATCATCATTCTGAAATAATTTATCGATTCTAACGAATTTATTTCGGAATACCTATTGCGTTTTACCTTTTCAATAATCGATTCTAAATTTAAGATCATAAATTCGTACAGATACCTACTACTGAGAACTTAACACTCAGTAAATAATTTAAACACATTTAAACACATGTATGTATAACGCACACATGGGTGGTTAAATGCCTGTTTTTGTATTTAAGCATTCAGATAAAATTGTAAGGACGTATTATACTCGTGCGTAGTTGTTGTTATATTTGGATATCACGTATATTGGATATTTTGATTAATCCTATTGTAGATAAACCCTAAGGTTTTGAAAAACCTTCCACTGAACGTTTATTTTTTCATAAAATTCGATGGTCTATTCGACTAAGGAAAATAACCATTTAAAGAATAATATGTTGTTGTACGTAAAAACTTTTACAATAATTGCAATATTGTACCGTTGGAAAATTAATTTCTAAAAGACAGTTTTATCAATATTGTAATTACTTGCGAAGATCTAAATACAAAAAACCTTTTGATATCTATAACTATGTTTAGGCAGACTTAGCTTATTTATATCTAAAATAAATATAGATTGAATAATTGTTAGATACTGGTAGGATTCTATCTTACGACATCTGGGAAACCGTCACATCGCTCTTCCTAATGGGGTACATGCTAACGGTACCCGCATTGGTAAATTTAGCATTCTTTTATATAATCGCCTTTTGTAGGATAGAGTCGACATTTATTAGTCTTCATTCGAAAATCTATTCATTCTTCTTATGTTACTTCAGAAACTCTTTTTAAAAAGCTAAATTTACATACATTTTATAACATTAATTAAACCCCTACCCCGGGCCCTTTAAACCTACTCCTGGGTCGCAAGTCCCAGGCACTGCTTGTACTCCTCTCCTTGCAACGCGATGGGCCCGGCACCCGCACGGTGAATCCATGGATTGCTAAGAAGCTTCGTCTTATATCTGAGATATAAAATAAAAAAAATACTTTATGGGTTGTTCCTCTATTTTTATAAAATATAGATATGTCTGATTCCTGAAATAAATAGTGTCAAAAGTGTATAATGAAAAACTATGATACGACTATATGATATTGTGTTCATCTAACATTTTTTTAGGATGCCAATGATGCCAACATTCTTTATAATGCAATACAAAATAATCACATACAAATGTGAAGGTATGAAGAGGGTAAATATAATTGTAATATTATTTTTATACAAAGAATATCTATTTTCCATTATTATTTCTTGACAATAAAATTATCTGTTTTCCAAAATTTTCTTCGAAGAAAATAAATGTATAAATGTGTACTTAAATTATTACTGTAAATATTTAACAAGCAATCCTTTAACAAAAATGTGCGCCTTTTTCATATATCGGATGTAACAGATCACTTCGTACAACCTCCTCTATCACGACCTTTTCTAATCATATCAAAATGAAAATAATATTTACTTGACCTTTTTGATCTTTGCAAGATATCTGAATATCTGAATATTCAGACCTCATTCAATTCTGCCTCTGTTTGTTTTTGATAAAATAAAAACATTAAATTTTTTTTTAAATGGTTTACAATTAAGATAATGCAAATATAAAGCAATGTGAGCCAGTTTTTATTATTATTCAGAACAATTTTATATCCATGCGCACTCATTTAAAACATCAAAATGAAAATTTATCTGAAGAAGTAAGTTTTCCTGTTACCCGGTTAAAGGTACAACCTTTGTGACTTTTATTCAATATTCCAGAACAAAATAGCTAATGAGTAAAAGGAAGAATATTCGAGCTGAAAACAAAGTGTTATTCCTATTCTAAAGGATTAAACTGTTTATAAATAAAATAATACATTTAGATATATAGCTACAATACATACGATGATCTATTATTAAAAAAGATAATGGATGAATTGCAGTTATTTACAGTCTGTATATTATAAATAAACAAAAATACACTGAACCATCAGTGAATATTTTACTTGAAAGATCTTTCTACTCGACTTTTGTAAACACTTACCTATTTCTTTCAAATCAAAAAAGATACTTTTAGCATAACATTACCTTATTTTATAGGAATAATAAAGATTTCATAATTAAATCAGAGTCTCTATATCACCTTGTAGTATAGATAAAATTGTTATATACATCTATTTATACTTCTTATAAATTAAAAGTTTAACTTTATGACTACATAAGGACAAAAAACTAACAATTACATTATAATTGATTAAGACATTGATATACACTGGTACTTCCGTCTACTAACGAAGTAATGTCCAATACAGTGATCCATTCTAGTTACTTCAGTAACTAAACTTACCTCTCTGAACCTGCCCCTCGTAATCTAGTTTCAAAACTTTTTGTAACACAATTAAAACTTGGATCATGGGTGAAAAAACTCTTGCGTGTTCGGTTACCGTGAAGTCTGATATTTAATGAATTTCAGGTTTCGGAATTAGATTTTTTATTAGTGTCATATTTTGTAATACTATTAGCATTGTCACAAGAATAAATAGTTGTTTAAGAAATGAATCGTTCTTTATGGATCGCAATAGTTAGGAAAGATTTACAACAAAAAAATAAGTCTCACCATTCTATTCAAAATAATAAGCAGGTCATGAATATATCAAGACTGTGGTCTAAAATATAAAAAAATATTTTATGTAATGTTAATAAAGGAAGTAAAGAAAGTTTCCCAAAGTGAAGCACGATATATTAATTGTAATATAATTAATGACTACCTTGTTACAGCGTCATGTTACCTTGTACTTTATAGTTTCTAACAAACTATTTCTGACACGCTTAACAAGTTTTGGGTTATTGTTTGTAGGTTGTAAATTAAAAATAACTTAATAGACGTCTCCAAAACAATGAACTCAAATACAATTGTATATTCAGGAGCTTCTTCGTGTTAAAATTACTGATACAATTTTCTATTTCTAATATGTGTATAATAATTTGTAATGTTTATTTTTCATTTATTTTCAAAATACAGAGATATGTTTAAAATTCAAAAATAAAGAAGTTACAAATTACAGGTTTTCCTTAAATCTTATTTCTGTTACATATTTTTAAGAATTTCCAATAAAAGTCCCCTTTCTTAAAAATCCTTTCCAACAAAGTAATACAAAATAAAACAAAGTTGGCTCCAAGCGAGTCTACGAAGTCTTAAATAATGTGAATATTTTATTTAGGATGCAACTCCTATTCTTTTTGTCGCAACAAATCCTTCCTTTATGTATTATTGATATTACAGACTTTTCTTTCACAAATTTAAACATTACATTGATTTAAAAAATAAAGTTGTAAATCATGATATTCTTTGTTTAAAACATTCGCTGGAAATAGAAAAAAAAATATTCTGGATTCATTCGGAATGATGAATTTATGTTTGAAAACATCTATAAACATGTATAGCCATGTTAAGCATATTTAAATTTATATAAATATAGAATGAAAAATAATCCGATACGGGCAGGGATTTGAACCTGCGACTACTGGGACGGGACGGGACGGTTTCCCAGTAGTCGCGGGTTCGAATCCCTGCCCGTATCGGTTTATTTTTCATTCTATATTTATATAATTGATGAATTTAAGTAAATCCGAAAATTTTTTTCACTGTTGATAAGTAGTACGTAACAAAAATAATCATTGTACAAGAAAGTATAAGCTTAAAATATGTAGATACATATTGTAATTAGATAATTAAAAAGGTTATAATTATTTTGCCAGTAATACTTTTATACAATCCCAGCCCACTAAAAAAATCACGTTATTCAAATTTAAACACTATTAAAGACTAACTGTGCCTGCGACTACGACTACTAGATTTCGATTTCGATAAAACCTACCCTTTGTACATACGAATGTATAAACGATAAACCTTCAAAATTTCATCCAACACTGTCAAGTAGTTTTTGCATGTAGAAGAAGTTTATTGTTACATAAATATATTTATTTTAATCACAAATAGTATAGTATTTTTAATCAAAGAGTAAACAGTGCGATTTCGTATTTTTTGTATTGGAAATAAAATAATTATTATCCTGGAGGAGAACCAATATTTCAATTTAAAAAAAATGTCTTACCGCAATGGTACGAAATTAAGGGAATATAAACTTCTTTATTTGTTAACTGATTTAAGTTATAATAAACACTAAATGTTAAGTACAACGACAATATATTCAAGAAAAACTTTATCCGAATCCATTTCTGAGATTAGCGTGCACAATCATACAGACATACAAATATACAGACGAACAGATCGAATAAAAAAACATATATTTTGGGTTTTTGCTCTCTTTCTTATATAAAAGTCACCCATAAATATTTTCATGTACGACAGCAATCAGTAACCGTTTTATTTTATGTACTAGCTGTGCCTGCGACTTCGTACGCGTAGATTTTGATTTCAATAAAACGTACCCTTTGTACATACTAATGTATTGTTAAGACTTGTTTTAGTAATACACAGTACTTGCACTTCAATGTTTAATATCCAACCATTTGTAATAGAATGGGCGAGAGCAGCCCTTACAACTCGTTTTATAATATTTTAACACTATAATATTTAGGCGGGGGTAATTTACAATTTCATAACCAACTTACAGATGATGTTATTTATACCTTATAATAAGTTCTAATAATTAATAAAAGATTAAACATTATGTTAAAATATTCTATGCTTCTAATTCTTAAAACATTTAACAGTAAATACTAAATAATATTCCATAATTAATTGTGTAGGTGGCGCTACTGTTGAAACTTATGAACTAAAACATGTAAATTCCAATGTATTTACCATTTAAATTATTATAAATAAATATGACTAACACTCGGCCTTTCCTGATTTGTAATCTTACGACCTCGTAATTGTATCATTAATTTTTTTAATTACCAACCATCATATACTAAATGACTAATTTCTAATTTAATAAATATTCTGGAAACCAGTAGACCAAATGGTCATATGAATTCAGGATCTTACAATATTATAGAGAAAAACAAATTATTAAAAATACAATGCATCAAGAAAAAAACATCCAATTATACTTTTAATGTGCGAAATTACATAACATTTATACAACATATAACTTTACTATCGGCCCTTTTGACATCTTATTACGTCCTCGTAATATAATTATAATTTTTATCATAAATACTCGTTAATTCATCACAAACTTAAAAATACATTACTATATAATATGTTTATACAAGCTTGTTCTCTTTGCACCGGACAAACCAGGCTGCTCACAAAAAGCCAGATCAACGGACATGCCGTTATGATCTGGTGCCCATGGACACACATCATCAACATGGGATAAATCTCAATTTTACTATTACCACCGGAACACACACAGATGGTATTTCTTATACTTTTACTACTACCACCGGAACACACACAGATGGTAGTTTATTCTTTTTTTTTATATACCACCGGAACACACACAGATGGTAGTTTATTCTAATTTTTTTTTTTATATACCACCGGAACACACACAGATGGTATTTCTTATACTTTTACTACTACCACCGGAACACACACAGATGGTAGTTTATTCTTATTTTTTTTATACCACGGGACGTACCCATTGATGGTATTTCATACTTACCTTTACTATTGGACACACCAACATGGCATCAATTTCTTATTTTTACTACGGGACACACAAACATGTTATTACGTTATCATTTTTACACCAACATGGTACTTTCCATTTATTTTTATCACGTAACACACCAGCTTGGTACACAACACATTCAATAATTTACTTATTAATATCATTGTTATGAACATATATTTAATTTTAACTTTTTTATAACTCATTTTAAGCAAATAAATCTTTACCTAATAAAAGCAAACCAAGCTCATTTTGTTAGGCTATATTAATGATCAGACTACAGAGACATATGACTTTGAAATTTATACTATGCATGGGTTTTGTTGGAAGTAGCAGGTTGTTTTTACTTTGTATTACGTTTGTATTGTTATATTTGTTTAGTTTCTTTATATTTTTTTAAAGAAAAATATAATTTAAAATGACGTGGTATTTTATTGAAAGTTTTAAATTTTACATTTTAAGAAAATGTTTATTCACCCGAATTTAGAAAATTTTAATACTTTAACGGTAGTTCATAAAGAAGCTACATTTAGTTATTAACCATAACACGATTCAAAATTCACGACAATTGTAATATTTATATATATTTCTCTATATTAATCTGGAATGACCTACCGTTAGAAATTCAAACTTTTAAATCACTGTCAATTTTCAAAAATCGTTTGAAGCAATATTATTTATCTACGCAATATATATTTTTATCATAAGTATGTATACCATATATTATATAGGTTATCTATTTTATTCTATTTATTTATATATACGGATATATGTATGTATATGTATGTGCGTATGTGTATATTTATATATAATCATTATTTAATTACTTATATAATTAAAAACGATAGTTTTTATTTTTATTGTGTCCTTATGTATAAATTCTTATTCTCGTTATAGTATGCTTGCACTATCCTATGACCTTGCAAATATTCATTACTCATCAAGGGTTGTCTGTAAGAGATCGCTTTTAAGCGATAAGACCGCTTTTGCACAAAAAAATCTTACTGTATCAACATCCTACCACTGTAATTTCTTGTAATAATTGTATGTGCATAAGTTTTTAAAATAAAATAAATATTTCTTTTTATTTAAGAAATTGTAATATATTGTTAGGGGTCGAGGGTACTTCTAGATAATTAGTAGGCATCAAGTGCTATAGCATTAAGTCCGCCAATTGTATAAATTTCTTTGTATAATAAAGATTTTATAAATAAATAAATATAAATAAAATTTTTATATTTTTACATTCTTTATTTACTCTGTCCGTATCAATATTCAAAATATTCTTAACTAAAAAAAAAAGATAATCATTAGTGGGAATAGAACATTTTTATAGTCCTCTTTTTTATTTTGAAGATGTAACGATACTTTTCATACAATTGGAGAATATTATAAAACCAAGCATATTTCTTTAGAGGTTTACTATTTATATTATTATCTCCAATTGTTCTAATTTGCACTAAATCAATAACTTATGATTAACTAATTTATTTATAAAGCATTAAAACGTAAGTCAATTAACTTTTCAATCACTTGTTATAAAAGTGTTATTAATTTTATTCAGAGTTTGAAATCGTAATTTTGTACATTGTATACCTACATCTAGTTTACTATATAATCGAAACAATGAATGATACAATTATTCAAAACGTATTTTATTTTTTGTTTTATTATTATCTACAGTATAAATTATTTAATAGAATTCAACTGCATTAAATAATACGATTCTTGGAAATTTAGAGGGTTGGGGCTTGGGGTTTAGGAGGCCGTGCCATATATAATATTACTTCTTATACCCTGAGATACGACAATATATATTCCTTGCTAATTTTCTTATGTTTCTCTTGTCTAGAGTTAAAGTTACCAGAGTCTTTAAGTCTAACGTGTTTCATATTGCTAATAAGAATATTTAGGAGGCATGTTTTGTAATAATTCTATTTTTAAGTAATAAACAGTCATAATCTAGAAAATTAGATATTTTTGAAAGTTCATCAATTTGAAATACCTAATTTGAACTGTCTGAACTGTCAATTATGGTATATTGTTTAGGTATGCAATTATTTCTTGTTTAGTAAAACTTTTACTGTGCATTTATAGTATAATTCCTCGATTTGACAGTTCAAAAACGCGTGTAAGATAATTCATCGTAGTTATTTCTTTTCTTCTTTAACATACTATCGGAAATTAAATAATCGAGTGCCACGCATATCGTTTAAAGTTTTTTTTTTAATAGGGATTTAGAAGACCTAATTGCTTGCTTTATTTTTTTTTACAATTTAATACGAAATGTACGCGTTTATTGGTGTAGTTTAAAATCGATCTAAATGTTAAACCTATATTATCATCATTCTGAAATAATTTATCGATTCTAACGAATTTATTTCGGAATACCTATTGCGTTTTACCTTTTCAATAATCGATTCTAAATTTAAGATCATAAATTCGTACAGATACCTACTACTGAGAACTTAACACTCAGTAAATAATTTAAACACATTTAAACACATGTATGTATAACGCACACATGGGTGGTTAAATGCCTGTTTTTGTATTTAAGCATTCAGATAAAATTGTAAGGACGTATTATACTCGTGCGTAGTTGTTGTTATATTTGGATATCACGTATATTGGATATTTTGATTAATCCTATTGTAGATAAACCCTAAGGTTTTGAAAAACCTTCCACTGAACGTTTATTTTTTCATAAAATTCGATGGTCTATTCGACTAAGGAAAATAACCATTTAAAGAATAATATGTTGTTGTACGTAAAAACTTTTACAATAATTGCAATATTGTACCGTTGGAAAATTAATTTCTAAAAGACAGTTTTATCAATATTGTAATTACTTGCGAAGATCTAAATACAAAAAACCTTTTGATATCTATAACTATGTTTAGGCAGACTTAGCTTATTTATATCTAAAATAAATATAGATTGAATAATTGTTAGATACTGGTAGGATTCTATCTTACGACATCTGGGAAACCGTCACATCGCTCTTCCTAATGGGGTACATGCTAACGGTACCCGCATTGGTAAATTTAGCATTCTTTTATATAATCGCCTTTTGTAGGATAGAGTCGACATTTATTAGTCTTCATTCGAAAATCTATTCATTCTTCTTATGTTACTTCAGAAACTCTTTTTAAAAAGCTAAATTTACATACATTTTATAACATTAATTAAACCCCTACCCCGGGCCCTTTAAACCTACTCCTGGGTCGCAAGTCCCAGGCACTGCTTGTACTCCTCTCCTTGCAACGCGATGGGCCCGGCACCCGCACGGTGAATCCATGGATTGCTAAGAAGCTTCGTCTTATATCTGAGATATAAAATAAAAAAAATACTTTATGGGTTGTTCCTCTATTTTTATAAAATATAGATATGTCTGATTCCTGAAATAAATAGTGTCAAAAGTGTATAATGAAAAACTATGATACGACTATATGATATTGTGTTCATCTAACATTTTTTTAGGATGCCAATGATGCCAACATTCTTTATAATGCAATACAAAATAATCACATACAAATGTGAAGGTATGAAGAGGGTAAATATAATTGTAATATTATTTTTATACAAAGAATATCTATTTTCCATTATTATTTCTTGACAATAAAATTATCTGTTTTCCAAAATTTTCTTCGAAGAAAATAAATGTATAAATGTGTACTTAAATTATTACTGTAAATATTTAACAAGCAATCCTTTAACAAAAATGTGCGCCTTTTTCATATATCGGATGTAACAGATCACTTCGTACAACCTCCTCTATCACGACCTTTTCTAATCATATCAAAATGAAAATAATATTTACTTGACCTTTTTGATCTTTGCAAGATATCTGAATATCTGAATATTCAGACCTCATTCAATTCTGCCTCTGTTTGTTTTTGATAAAATAAAAACATTAAATTTTTTTTTAAATGGTTTACAATTAAGATAATGCAAATATAAAGCAATGTGAGCCAGTTTTTATTATTATTCAGAACAATTTTATATCCATGCGCACTCATTTAAAACATCAAAATGAAAATTTATCTGAAGAAGTAAGTTTTCCTGTTACCCGGTTAAAGGTACAACCTTTGTGACTTTTATTCAATATTCCAGAACAAAATAGCTAATGAGTAAAAGGAAGAATATTCGAGCTGAAAACAAAGTGTTATTCCTATTCTAAAGGATTAAACTGTTTATAAATAAAATAATACATTTAGATATATAGCTACAATACATACGATGATCTATTATTAAAAAAGATAATGGATGAATTGCAGTTATTTACAGTCTGTATATTATAAATAAACAAAAATACACTGAACCATCAGTGAATATTTTACTTGAAAGATCTTTCTACTCGACTTTTGTAAACACTTACCTATTTCTTTCAAATCAAAAAAGATACTTTTAGCATAACATTACCTTATTTTATAGGAATAATAAAGATTTCATAATTAAATCAGAGTCTCTATATCACCTTGTAGTATAGATAAAATTGTTATATACATCTATTTATACTTCTTATAAATTAAAAGTTTAACTTTATGACTACATAAGGACAAAAAACTAACAATTACATTATAATTGATTAAGACATTGATATACACTGGTACTTCCGTCTACTAACGAAGTAATGTCCAATACAGTGATCCATTCTAGTTACTTCAGTAACTAAACTTACCTCTCTGAACCTGCCCCTCGTAATCTAGTTTCAAAACTTTTTGTAACACAATTAAAACTTGGATCATGGGTGAAAAAACTCTTGCGTGTTCGGTTACCGTGAAGTCTGATATTTAATGAATTTCAGGTTTCGGAATTAGATTTTTTATTAGTGTCATATTTTGTAATACTATTAGCATTGTCACAAGAATAAATAGTTGTTTAAGAAATGAATCGTTCTTTATGGATCGCAATAGTTAGGAAAGATTTACAACAAAAAAATAAGTCTCACCATTCTATTCAAAATAATAAGCAGGTCATGAATATATCAAGACTGTGGTCTAAAATATAAAAAAATATTTTATGTAATGTTAATAAAGGAAGTAAAGAAAGTTTCCCAAAGTGAAGCACGATATATTAATTGTAATATAATTAATGACTACCTTGTTACAGCGTCATGTTACCTTGTACTTTATAGTTTCTAACAAACTATTTCTGACACGCTTAACAAGTTTTGGGTTATTGTTTGTAGGTTGTAAATTAAAAATAACTTAATAGACGTCTCCAAAACAATGAACTCAAATACAATTGTATATTCAGGAGCTTCTTCGTGTTAAAATTACTGATACAATTTTCTATTTCTAATATGTGTATAATAATTTGTAATGTTTATTTTTCATTTATTTTCAAAATACAGAGATATGTTTAAAATTCAAAAATAAAGAAGTTACAAATTACAGGTTTTCCTTAAATCTTATTTCTGTTACATATTTTTAAGAATTTCCAATAAAAGTCCCCTTTCTTAAAAATCCTTTCCAACAAAGTAATACAAAATAAAACAAAGTTGGCTCCAAGCGAGTCTACGAAGTCTTAAATAATGTGAATATTTTATTTAGGATGCAACTCCTATTCTTTTTGTCGCAACAAATCCTTCCTTTATGTATTATTGATATTACAGACTTTTCTTTCACAAATTTAAACATTACATTGATTTAAAAAATAAAGTTGTAAATCATGATATTCTTTGTTTAAAACATTCGCTGGAAATAGAAAAAAAAATATTCTGGATTCATTCGGAATGATGAATTTATGTTTGAAAACATCTATAAACATGTATAGCCATGTTAAGCATATTTAAATTTATATAAATATAGAATGAAAAATAATCCGATACGGGCAGGGATTTGAACCTGCGACTACTGGGACGGGACGGGACGGTTTCCCAGTAGTCGCGGGTTCGAATCCCTGCCCGTATCGGTTTATTTTTCATTCTATATTTATATAATTGATGAATTTAAGTAAATCCGAAAATTTTTTTCACTGTTGATAAGTAGTACGTAACAAAAATAATCATTGTACAAGAAAGTATAAGCTTAAAATATGTAGATACATATTGTAATTAGATAATTAAAAAGGTTATAATTATTTTGCCAGTAATACTTTTATACAATCCCAGCCCACTAAAAAAATCACGTTATTCAAATTTAAACACTATTAAAGACTAACTGTGCCTGCGACTACGACTACTAGATTTCGATTTCGATAAAACCTACCCTTTGTACATACGAATGTATAAACGATAAACCTTCAAAATTTCATCCAACACTGTCAAGTAGTTTTTGCATGTAGAAGAAGTTTATTGTTACATAAATATATTTATTTTAATCACAAATAGTATAGTATTTTTAATCAAAGAGTAAACAGTGCGATTTCGTATTTTTTGTATTGGAAATAAAATAATTATTATCCTGGAGGAGAACCAATATTTCAATTAAAAAAAAATGTCTTACCGCAATGGTACGAAATTAAGGGAATATAAACTTCTTTATTTGTTAACTGATTTAAGTTATAATAAACACTAAATGTTAAGTACAACGACAATATATTCAAGAAAAACTTTATCCGAATCCATTTCTGAGATTAGCGTGCACAATCATACAGACATACAAATATACAGACGAACAGATCGAATAAAAAAACATATATTTTGGGTTTTTGCTCTCTTTCTTATATAAAAGTCACCCATAAATATTTTCATGTACGACAGCAATCAGTAACCGTTTTATTTTATGTACTAGCTGTGCCTGCGACTTCGTACGCGTAGATTTTGATTTCAATAAAACGTACCCTTTGTACATACTAATGTATTGTTAAGACTTGTTTTAGTAATACACAGTACTTGCACTTCAATGTTTAATATCCAACCATTTGTAATAGAATGGGCGAGAGCAGCCCTTACAACTCGTTTTATAATATTTTAACACTATAATATTTAGGCGGGGGTAATTTACAATTTCATAACCAACTTACAGATGATGTTATTTATACCTTATAATAAGTTCTAATAATTAATAAAAGATTAAACATTATGTTAAAATATTCTATGCTTCTAATTCTTAAAACATTTAACAGTAAATACTAAATAATATTCCATAATTAATTGTGTAGGTGGCGCTACTGTTGAAACTTATGAGCTAAAACATGTAAATTCCAATGTATTTACCATTTAAATTATTATAAATAAATATGACTAACACTCGGCCTTTCCTGATTTGTAATCTTACGACCTCGTAATTGTATCATTAATTTTTTTAATTACCAACCATCATATACTAAATGACTAATTTCTAATTTAATAAATATTCTGGAAACCAGTAGACCAAATGGTCATATGAATTCGGATCTTACAATATTATAGAGAAAAACAAATTATTAAAAATACAATGCATCAAGAAAAAAACATCCAATTATACTTTTAATGTGCGAAATTACATAACATTTATACAACATATAACTTTACTATCGGCCCTTTTGACATCTTATTACGTCCTCGTAATATAATTATAATTTTTATCATAAATACTCGTTAATTCATCACAAACTTAAAAATACATTACTATATAATATGTTTATACAAGCTTGTTCTCTTTGCACCGGACAAACCAGGCTGCTCACAAAAAGCCAGATCAACGGACATGCCGTTATGATCTGGTGCCCATGGACACACATCATCAACATGGGATAAATCTCAATTTTACTATTACCACCGGAACACTCACAGATGATATTTCTTATACTTTTACTACTACCACCGGAACACACACAGATGGTAGTTTATTCTTTTTTTTTATATACCACCGGAACACACACAGATGGTAGTTTATTCTAATTTTTTTTTTTTATATACCACCGGAACACACACAGATGGTATTTCTTATACTTTTACTACTACCACCGGAACACACACAGATGGTAGTTTATTCTTATTTTTTTTATACCACGGGACGTACCCATTGATGGTATTTCATACTTACCTTTACTATTGGACACACCAACATGGCATCAATTTCTTATTTTTACTACGGGACACACAAACATGTTATTACGTTATCATTTTTACACCAACATGGTACTTTCCATTTATTTTTATCACGTAACACACCAGCTTGGTACACAACACATTCAATAATTTACTTATTAATATCATTGTTATGAACATATATTTAATTTTAACTTTTTTATAACTCATTTTAAGCAAATAAATCTTTACCTAATAAAAGCAAACCAAGCTCATTTTGTTAGGCTATATTAATGATCAGACTACAGAGATATATGACTTTGAAATTTATACTATGCATGGGTTTTGTTGGAAGTAGCAGGTTGTTTTTACTTTGTATTACGTTTGTATTGTTATATTTGTTTAGTTTCTTTATATTTTTTTAAAGAAAAATATAATTTAAAATGACGTGGTATTTTATTGAAAGTTTTAAATTTTACATTTTAAGAAAATGTTTATTCACCCGAATTTAGAAAATTTTAATACTTTAACGGTAGTTCATAAAGAAGCTACATTTAGTTATTAACCATAACACGATTCAAAATTCACGACAATTGTAATATTTATATATATTTCTCTATATTAATCTGGAATGACCTACCGTTAGAAATTCAAACTTTTAAATCACTGTCAATTTTCAAAAATCGTTTGAAGCAATATTATTTATCTACGCAATATATATTTTTATCATAAGTATGTATACCATATATTATATAGGTTATCTATTTTATTCTATTTATTTATATATACGGATATATGTATGTATATGTATGTGCGTATGTGTATATTTATATATAATCATTATTTAATTACTTATATAATTAAAAACGATAGTTTTTATTTTTATTGTGTCCTTATGTATAAATTCTTATTCTCGTTATAGTATGCTTGCACTATCCTATGACCTTGCAAATATTCATTACTCATCAAGGGTTGTCTGTAAGAGATCGCTTTTAAGCGATAAGACCGCTTTTGCACAAAAAATTCTTACTGTATCAACATCCTACCACTGTAATTTCTTGTAATAATTGTATGTGCATAAGTTTTTAAAATAAAATAAATATTTCTTTTTATTTAAGAAATTGTAATATATTGTTAGGGGTCGAGGGTACTTCTAGATAATTAGTAGGCATCAAGTGCTATAGCATTAAGTCCGCCAATTGTATAAATTTCTTTGTATAATAAAGATTTTATAAATAAATAAATATAAATAAAATTTTTACATTTTTACATTCTTTATTTACTCTGTCCGTATCAATATTCAAAATATTCTTAACTAAAAAAAAAAGATAATCATTAGTGGGAATAGAACATTTTTATAGTCCTCTTTTTTATTTTGAAGATGTAACGATACTTTTCATACAATTGGAGAATATTATAAAACCAAGCATATTTCTTTAGAGGTTTACTATTTATATTATTATCTCCAATTGTTCTAATTTGCACTAAATCAATAACTTATGATTAACTAATTTATTTATAAAGCATTAAAACGTAAGTCAATTAACTTTTCAATCACTTGTTATAAAAGTGTTATTAATTTTATTCAGAGTTTGAAATCGTAATTTTGTACATTGTATACCTACATCTAGTTTACTATATAATCGAAACAATGAATGATACAATTATTCAAAACGTATTTTATTTTTTGTTTTATTATTATCTACAATATAAATTATTTAATAGAATTCAACTGCATTAAATAATACGATTCTTGGAAATTTAGAGGGTTGGGGCTTGGGGTTTAGGAGGCCGTGCCATATATAATATTACTTCTTATACCCTGAGATACGACAATATATATTCCTTGCTAATTTTCTTATGTTTCTCTTGTCTAGAGTTAAAGTTACCAGAGTCTTTAAGTCTAACGTGTTTCATATTGCTAATAAGAATATTTAGGAGGCATGTTTTGTAATAATTCTATTTTTAAGTAATAAACAGTCATAATCTAGAAAATTAGATATTTTTGAAAGTTCATCAATTTGAAATACCTAATTTGAACTGTCTGAACTGTCAATTATGGTATATTGTTTAGGTATGCAATTATTTCTTGTTTAGTAAAACTTTTACTGTGCATTTATAGTATAATTCCTCGATTTGACAGTTCAAAAACGCGTGTAAGATAATTCATCGTAGTTATTTCTTTTCTTCTTTAACATACTATCGGAAATTAAATAATCGAGTGCCACGCATATCGTTTAAAGTTTTTTTTTTAATAGGGATTTAGAAGACCTAATTGCTTGCTTTATTTTTTTTTACAATTTAATACGAAATGTACGCGTTTATTGGTGTAGTTTAAAATCGATCTAAATGTTAAACCTATATTATCATCATTCTGAAATAATTTATCGATTCTAACGAATTTATTTCGGAATACCTATTGCGTTTTACCTTTTCAATAATCGATTCTAAATTTAAGATCATAAATTCGTACAGATACCTACTACTGAGAACTTAACACTCAGTAAATAATTTAAACGGTCAAATAAAAGATAATAGAAATATGTTTTAGTAATAAATACCAGTATCATTGCTTCATAATCATACGCGTTATTATTGAATTAGTCTGTTTAGTTCGGGATTATATTTAGACAGTACCGATTCAGATTTTAAACGTTTTTAAACTTTATTTTTACCCACCTAAAAATGTTTTTTTAAAGCAAATTTGATTTATGAAAGTAACCAATGAAACTTCTCAAAACAGATATTATTGGGTTCCATAAAATTTAATTTCTCCACATGATATGGCATAACCCTATCCTCGTGGATAACCAAGTATCCAACTTGGTTTTAAAAAAACGTCTATCGCAACCCGATGCTAAACTTACAAATTCAAAATTAAATATAAAGATTTTAAGATCTATGGAGTAGTTTTTGCAAAACAAAATAAAATATAGTTGCAGAAGTAATAAAATAATATCGTGAATTCAAATCTTTACCTATTTAATAAATGTAAACATATCTAAATCTACCCCCTATAGCGTCAAAGCATTGGCTTATTATTTCCATACGGTCCTCAAGGCCATTTAGATCTGATCCTACCAAATTTATAGAGTTTAATATTTACCGAGTCATATTCATTTAAGTCTATCTATAAGATATTCGAGAATTTTAATTTCTCTGAAAGGAGACAAGTCTACATTTTAATCTGTATAAATTAAAATTATACTTCATCTATTCATATTATGTATACTATAAGGAACTACTTACTATCTTAAACAAAAGGATCATTGCGATTTGAAAATGGTTTTATGATGTTAAGTGCTTTTACTTTAAAAATATATATATATATATATATATATATATATATATATATATATATATATATATATATATATATATATATATATATATATATATATATATATATAAAATATCTAACGTTATTCCTTTTCTTTTTGTTTAATATTGGGTTTTATATTTTAATCATTTACGACTCTTTTTTTAAGAAATCTTTCTTTAAATAACCTACATACATTTTGTAAACCGAATATTACCCCTTTATTGAGAGTGTTCACTTCTATGTCATATATAAAGATATTAAAGCCTAAATCGTAATCTAAAATACTAACATTACTTTTATATTGCAAGTCTCAACTATGGCGTCAGTTAAATAACTTAATAAAAGCAAAAAAAAAAAAAAATCGCGTATCTAACCTACAACTGGGTCTTAAAAGCTTTGAAAGTTGGTATACGTAGCAAAAATAATATTATAAATCACATGGTCACTTAATTATGCAAAACTAGTTCTTATAATAAAGTTTATCTCTCACCTTGTCGTCGTATTCAGGTCCATCGTTGTACGTTGTATAGTGCTGCTTGCTTGCACTGCCATCCCGCGATCAGGAAGAAAGTACTTGGTTGACCGCTTCTTCCAGTAGCTGTAGGTGATGTTGATATGTTGATTTTCATAACACAGCAACGAATTCCTTTCCAGATTAGCAGTCAAGTAGTAGTTTAGAGTTTTCCATCTCCGACGTATGTCTTCACCAAAGACTCCAAGCGATGTAAACATTTATGGAGAGATATTGTATTAATAACACTGTAAAGTTTTGGTAAATATTCAGGCTCTTATTGTATTTCGCATATGATTGAACTTTAACAGGATATGGTTAATAGTGTATATGATATATATGATCAATAGAATTTAATAGTAGTGCTATTAACTTCAAGGTACAAAGTTTTTAATATTCTATATTGAGCATGCTGCCAAATAACCAGCTAGATAATTAGCCTGCTAAACAGATGGCAGAACGTGGGTATTAAGAAAAAAAAAAAAACTTACTTACGATCGGACACTTCTGACTTGTTAAGACTTGTTTTAGTAATACACAGTACTTGTACTTCAATGTTTAATATCCAACCATTTGTAATAGAATGGGCGAGAGCAGCCCTTACAACTCGTTTTATAATATTTTAACACTATAATATTTAGGCGAGGGTAATTTACAATTTCATAACCAACTTACAGATGATATTATTTATACCTTATAATAAGTTCTAATAATTAATAAAAGATTAAACATTATGTTAAAATATTCTATGCTTCTAATTCTTAAAACATTTAACAGTAAATACTAAATAATATTCCATAAATAATTGTGTAGGTGGCGCTACTGTTGAAACTTATGAATTAAAACATGTAAATTCCAATGTATTTACCATTTAAATTATTATAAATAAATATGCCTAACAATACATATGGCTTTTTTTAAATTTATATAAATATAGAATGTAAAAAACCGATACGAGCAGGGATACGAACCCGCGACTACTGGGAAACCGTCCCGTCGCTCTACCAACTGAGCTACCGTATCGCTGTCCGTCTCGGTGAATTAAGCATTCTATATGTGATCGTCTTTATCGGGACGGTGGTGACACCTATTAGGTTTCTTTCGAAAATCCTAACCAATGTTTCTAACTTTGCAGTATAGATAAACATTGATAAGATGCCACTACCGAAATCAATTTTAGTAGGTTTGTTTATTTTCAACCAATATTAATATTTATTTTAGAATTTACTTTATAACATTATATTTTTAATCTTTGCTCTGTTAGTAATGAGGTAACTTTGAAAATTGATCTGGTTCAAATATAATTTTCACGTCATCTATATATATATAGAAGGATGTTTGTATATATGAAATCGATGAACTCAGAAACTATTGGACCGATGATTATGGAAATTGGTATGTATATGTATTTTTCCACGGAGAAGGTTTATATGGTATGCCCATTGATGTAACTCACCACCAGGTAAAGTAAGGGTTAGCCCAGCGAAGCGGGCTGGGTTCGCTAGTATTTTATAAATGTTGTCTGTACGATAGCTGGGACAGTGGTTTGGTTAGTAACAAATGATAGTTCTATTTTTTTATTATTATGCAAAGTAGTACTGGTAATGTTAAAAAAATATTATAGATTAAAATTATGCATGTATTGATGCTAAAAAAATCTAAGCATGTGGAATACGAACGGGTATTTAAAAGCAAAAGGGAACGTGTTTTCTGAAGTCGAGAGTGGAAAGCTCTTTTAAACAAAAGTTGTTTGAATAGCTTCAAGGCATCATTATGATTTTTGGAAGTAAGATGTACGTAGTTTGTATTTATTTGCTTATAATAATCTTCTGATTATTAAATATTTGTGATTATGTTAATTCCACAAATAACTTCATTCATGTTCAAAAGAAATTAACCAACATAATTTCAAGTTCCAAGCCGAGCTTGGAATATTGAGCTTAAGATAAAAATGGTTTTAAAATGACGATTTGACATATCTGTAAGACAAATCATCATGCGGCAGCACTTTGATTTTAAAAGAGGCATCACATATGTAGTTAATAGATATATTAGGGTTTCATCAAATCACTAGTTGATATATGTAACTAACTGAACCATAACACGAACTGATCATTCATAGTGCGATTATTATATTATAGTAATTTAACGCTAACGCCACTTATAGAACATGAAAACTGACTAATTTATAGCTATAAGCACTTATTATTTTTTTTTTAAAGTAAATAGAAATTTGTAAACTTTTGAGAGAGGCAATGAAAACCGGGCTAGGTCCACAATTGTGGGTTTGACAACTATACAAAATAAAATCTTATTGCGTTTCATTTTTGTTCTGAGTCTGAGTGTAATTTATGTCGACTTTCTGATCTTGTAAAACCTTCACGTGACATACAAATTATTTCCTAATGGAATAAATTGACCTTTCCAATCTTACTCTTGTTCACTCCTACTTGCCGATATTTTAGTATTCCGGACCAACAGTTGAGTTACAATTGGTTTTAGGGAACAATCACAATTAAAACAAAGGTCACGATGTAAGTCACCATATAATTAAGTTTTCTAGTATACCCAAACTTTTTTTAAATTTGTCAAAAAAGTTTCCTAGCTTCTTAAAACCATCACAAAGATATAATATACTTTTATGAATGAATTACGAAAAAGCAAGAACATTATTGAGCCCAAAAAGACCAAATGTCATAAAACCATGACATTTATTTGATTTATTAAACGGACTTGTATATTAAAACGAAAGATATTTCAAATTTATTCGATATAATAACTGCAAAATAATTAATTTGTTTATGAAAATAACTTCGTTCCACAACTTTATTCGTGACAGTAATTAATCTAATGTGAATTAAGTCAGCGCGGCGGTCGAGTGTTTTATAAAGTTTAAAGAGATTTAAAACGCATCACCACTCGAGAGTTACGTTATTTCCTAAATTTTGTCCCTATATGTTTGTTTAGAAAACCAAAAAAAAATATTGTAGATTATTATTATACATTATTTTTGTACTTTTTGAAATTATAGAGTATTAAAAATTCATATTCAAACCAACTTGACGTTAGCATGTTTTGTTTATTTTTGGGCCCATATCCACATATTACCTTCGTTTATGTGTATTTTTTTTTAACCTATGGAACCCATCATGGGTATACCCCTTCATCCAGGAGATGATGGAGACTATTATGTGAAACTCCTACTCACTAAACCAGACGGTTGCCGCTGCCGTCATAATTGGACACCACGGGATCGCTTTCGCACTTACTGTGGTGGCCGGACGGAAAACCACGGAGAGTGCGTGTCGCCGCACTCTCCCGGGGTGCCTGCAACGAGCGTGGGGGGCAACGATAAGCACCATTTTTTTTAGGTGAAAGGGGTCACCTTCCCCTCCCACCTAGTCTTCATCCCAGCCTACCATTTAGGAGCGGGTCAGCGGTAGAGATAGCATTTACTAGTAAAGTAAGATATACATCGTTTTAAAATATTATTTTTGATAATGTAATATAGAACGATTGAAACGATTCCGTTCAATTCTTAAGATATGGTTGTCATTCATTACATATATGGTTTACGCAATGGTTCAAATATTCGGTTTGGGAAAACAAATAGAATAGAAATAATCAGTTTTAACAGTTTTTATCAGGTTTAAAACACAAACAAAGATTATTAAAGCTATAAAATTGACAATCTTTAAGTATTTTTTTTTGTATGTCTATATTGTTAGCCCTGTTGGCTATTACAGCATCACCGGGGTAGCGGGTAGGTCTGGAGACCCACCCTTAAAAAGGGGGGGGGCAGATGGGCCCCCATGGGGAACGACGTCCCGAGGGCGTCTCAGATTGAGACACGGACCTCGGCTCGGGGCGTCGTTAGTCAGGAGGGAAGCTAAGGAAATTTGGACACGAGCGTCCTCCGACGGCAGAACGCCGGAGCAACAGAGCACTTACTCAGTTGGGACCTCGTCTATACCGGTATAGACGGTGTGTGTCTTTATGTTGTGTGGTGTCACTTATGCCTACGCGTACACGTTATTACCTACTGTGAACGCGTCGTCGGGGTCAACGAGTACCGACTTGGGTCTTCTTTTTCTGACTAAAGTAGTCTTACGTGGTCTATACTCTGTTGTACGCTCAGCATGTTCAAAGTACTTTTGAGAAAGCCCCTTGAAGTACTGAGCGATGGTCGGAAGGTCTAAGTCTCTATGGAGATCGATGTTGCGTACGAACCACGGCGCCCCGGTTGCAATCCGTGTAAACCTGTTCTGAATCACCTGAAGGGGTTTCAGATTAGCGTACAGAGTGACGTATGCAAGCTTTGTAAAGTGTCACCTTATTGCGAAGGGACATTTTACTCCGCTTGCCTAACAGCGGATATAAACGACCTAATATGTAGGCCGCTCTGCTACGAACGGTCCTAATATGCTCAGTGAAAACTAACTTTCTATCTAACGTTACTCCTAGGTATTTTGCCTCGTCTTTCCAAGGTATCGGTTTATCAAAGAGTTTGATTCGCGGTAGGATCCTTGGGGGGCCCCGTTCAACCCGTTTACCTCGATCCGCCATTTCCGCAGCCAACTCTCGAGGGAGTCGACTGCGGATTGGAGACGTTGGCATATCTCCCAGTGATCCTTAGAGGACGTGTAAAGCGCGGTATCATCCGCGTACATGGCAAGGTGCACTTTAGATCGCGGCCTAGGAATATCGCTAGCGTAGATGGAGTAGAGGATGGGCGAGAGAACTGAACCCTGGGGAACACCCGCCCTGATGGGGCGGGGGGTTGACAAAACGCCTTCCACTCTGTAGCGAAAGGAGCGATTCGACTCTTTAAGTAGGTACCTAATTGGGACCTTTTGTAGATTATACAACAAGTTCAAAACATAAGTTTATAGAAAACATAATATTTGTGAAGGTTGTAAATTATTAAAAATATATATGAATAAAGAAACACTGCAGTCATTTTAACATGTATATTAGTGTTTTATTGCTGACCGCAGTTTTTAAGTTCTCAGCGGCCTTGAGTTTGTCGTAAAATGATGTTGTTATTTTTAGGTATATTTGTGTCATAATAATTAATGTATGGACATATTGTTTGTTACTCAGATGTAAACGATGTAATGTTTTTAATTGTGCACGGTTACAAAACAGCATATCTATCTGCTGATAAGTGAAGCGCTCGTCTTTCGATATTTGCAAATAAGTATTCAGTTTAACGATATTTTTAATCAAATGTTTACGAAAAAAAAACAATTCAATTTTATTTTATTAAAAGGCCAACCCTATGCAAACGCTATTCAAAGTATATTTAGATTTATTAAAAAGTACTTACAACTGTCAGTTGCGGATTAAAAGTTAAGAATTAGGAAAACGAGACATCGATATATATTTGACAATAGATTATAAAATATTCTGGCAAATTGGATGTCGCTAAGACCTTAAAAGACTTCTTTAGAAGTATTACAGTATAAAGGTTTCTAGAAATGTTCAATCGTATTGCGTCCTTTCTCTTCTTACAAATTACTTGTCTCAAGTAAAAAAATGACTATAATAGTCACTAAACAATTAAATTAAATCTTTAAGAATAGAAAATAGATTATTTTATTTCTATTAACGTATTTGATTAAATTTTGTTTGTTTTTATTTGCTTTATCACATCCCATTCATTAAAATTAAAAATAACAGTAATGTATATTTTCCCGGGTTCCATTACAACTGGTTTTTTTTTTGTTACTCTGCAATCATAGATTCATAGCATTTGGCAAATTTATTTATTTAAGAAAGCATACCCTTTGTATTATTAAAAATATATAATTTACACTATATTTATAATATATATAAATGTATATAACATTGTTAATTAATAAGTAACATTTTTATGGTTAGGTACTATAAAGTTAAACTTATCTATTTATCAAATTTGACTGGTTTATTTATGTTAATTAACATTTCTACTTCTTATTTATTATACGTTGATTTTAGTAGAAATTAATCATGTTCATATTTTGCCAATAACCAGTACAGAAGGTGAAAATTTATTTTTTTTATATGAAGGGAGTTGCAAAAAACAAAAGGCCTAGGTAAATATTATTTTCATTTTCATATCAAAGGAAAAGGTCAAGTGCTAGTGAAGGCTGTGAGAAGTTATATGTTACATCTAATATACGGTGAAGGCGTAACATACACACTTTCATAAGATTGCTTAAGACAGACAGTAGTGTCGTAAAATATATACTTTAATATTCTAAGAAAAGTCTTTTCAATTTGTTGTAATACAACTTATTACAACATTTTATTAAGGACTTCAAATAAGGATTTTGTTGCTACGACATTTTCGTAAGAATTATATATCCTTACTTAAAACTTATTATTGCATTATAAGAAATATACGAAATCTCATTTTTTTAATGTATATATAAAATATTTCATGTTTTTTTTATATTTCATTCGTATAAATATCCAAAAGGCAAAAACGGAATTCTATTACTTAGAAATCTCTGTCCGTTTGTCATATTTTAGAATTTCACGGTAATGTAATTTGAATCCCTATTAACAACGCTTCTAATCCAATACATCTATATAATACTGCTACAATGCCTTTGTAAGTAAAATCATTCAACCTAAATTAAACAATTGGCTGCATTTTGTCTTTGTCACTACTTGTTAACCATTTGCCATTATGAAATAAAAATACTCTCCGCCCAATTTTTTTTACTACTCTATCCCGGTTATGACAACATATGCTTTTAAGACGATACTGAGGAGCTACTAGACAAACTTGATCGCTTTTGACATCAATGTATTTGCGTTTAAAACAGTCTAAATATTTTTAACCATGTTATGTTTATTTTAATTTTAAATAAAGAATGTAAAATTCATCAACTGTAACTCAAAACTGTAACTTCTGGGAAACCTCTGATAAATATGTGTGTACAATAAATCACCCAATTCTGAAACTTATAATGCATTTTTCACGTCAAAAATTGTAAAATTTACCTTATGCCACCCTACCATGAAAACAGTTTTACCCAGTCTATATTCTTTCGCTTTTAAATACGTATAAGATTATGAAAGGTAAGCGTTAAAAGTGCAACACAAAATCGACTGGTAGGATGCTACATATATTACAATGTTTCTATGTCACACAAATATGAAACAAAACAATAATCCATATTTATGCATTTTTATAAAGTATGCAAGGCGGATCGGTCGACCCGGCCCATTCGTAATAGTAAAAATATTGTTATTATTTATTATTATCTCAAATAGACTGCCAAATTTTATAAAAATATTTAGTTTTAGGTAGTTGCTTATTCAAATAGTATCCAATAAAATATTATATGAAAAATATATAACGAGATTTATTTCGAAAAAGAAAATAAAGTGATCATGACATTGCCAACCAGAATCTAGCAACAAGCTTTTTAATATAATAAAAAAGCTAATCAGTTAGTAAAAGATAATAAAAGTTTGAGTAGAACTTATAAAACCTAGCAAAAGGCTTTAAATTTAATAAAAATAATAAACCAAATAATTTCAGAATTTATATGAAACAAATACTGAATGTCATGTCAAATCATTGTTACATCTCAGTATATGGAACTATTACTCCAGTGGGATTAGCTACAATGAGTTGTGTTTCATGTTAAATTAATCTCCTAGTTACAAATCAACTTTAAATATTACTGACACAGTAATATTTAATGTCTGTAAGTTAAATATACCTTGTTTGTTTGAAAATATCTATAAACATGTATAGCCATGTTAAGCTTACTTAAATTTATATAAATATAGAATGAAAAATTAACCGATACGGGCAGGGATTCGAACCCGCGACTACTGGGAAACCGTCCCGTCGCTCTACCAACTGAGCTACCGTATCGCTGTCCGCCTCGGTGAATTAAGCATTCTATATGTGATCGTCTTTATCGGTCACATAAAGATGATCGATCGACGACGATTTTACCTTGTTTGTAAAAAAAAGATTTATGATAGAATACTATGCAACCACAGAACATAATATCAATGTTTAATATTCCCGTTTAATTAAAGTTAAAGTTAAAGTTTTTTTTTTTTTAAAGAAGAGGCTAAACGCGCTAAGATTGGTAAGGTTACCGTTTCCTATGAAAAGCGGCAACCATAAAGAGATGCGAAGGAAAGTGGAAGTATAGCAAGGATTGGGCTTCCAGCTCTAGCCCTGTATGGTTATAGATGCAGAAGAACAAGGTAGTTTATCTAATGTGGACACGTAATAGGAATATTATATTTATAATAGGTATGCAATAACTTTTCGAATTTCGAAATTCGAATGGATAAGTTTTCATTTTAAAGCAAATTAAAATTGTAAATAGTTTAACATGACTAAAAACGTTTTTAGACAAATTAAAAAGTCTTATGAACTATCATATAATTTAATTCAGAAAATTATTGTGACACTACAATATTTGTACTTTATTCCTTTTTGTATTCAAATCATATTTATGTTGCATAATCTGTTAATAATCATAATAATATGTATCCTTATAGATTTTTTTAAAGACCTCATAACATGGCGGTTAAATTTGGATTAATTAATATTATAATTACAAATCACACTATCAACTGAAAGAAATATAAAGAAGAAAAATATTATATTTATGTCAAGCATAACTCATTTTATTACAGGGAAATATTATTGAAAACTGTTCAAACAGTTGAGCTATTTTTAATTTAAAATCAAATTAATTTAAAATTTAAATTTAATACAGAAAAGAGTAAGAATTGTCTGGAATATTGTCAGCACTATAAGCAGAATGAAATATGTATTTTTTATGTAAATATGTTCATTTCATTTTACATTTATTAATTTATTACTTTTTACAATTATTATCAGAAATTTTAAAGTAAAGGCTGATGATTCAATAGTAGGGGTGCCCAGGATGCTAAATCGGGATTTACTCGAGCGTCGTAGAGGCCTATTGGGTTGCGAAGCTTAGATAATAAAAATTAAAAAATGTCATATAATATATACATATATACTTTTCATTGGTGGGGGGAGCGGCTATAAATTTTCAAAAATGTAAAAAAAAATTGTGGCATGGACATACTCGAGCGTATCAGATATTGATATCATAGATGTCAAACGTATTTTAAAAAATGTACGTATGTTAATCTGATGGTTTCCATGATGGGGGTGGTTGTACGGAAGCGTTGAAATTGGAACAAAAAAAAAACTTTTCGAGCGTGTCAGATTTTTTAAGGGAGTGTTAAATGAACCTAAAAGAAAGCTCTAGTATAATAATCTGACGATTTGAATGTGACGAAAACTCGCGGCTATTTTTAGAATGTGCAAAAAAAAATCGCCATTTTGAAATACTCAAGCGCGTCAGATTAAGATATATATGGTTCATCTTGATGCCGTAGACATGATATTTCATAATCTGACGATTTTCTGGAGGGATTCGCCTAATCTGACAATTAAAAAAATTTTTTTTTACTTTTTTTAAATTATTGAATTAAATTGATTTAATAGCTTAAGAAATAGCATGCAAATAAAATAGAGTATATTTTTTAAGTAAAGTACTTGTATTTATAAGAAAATAATTATAAAAAATTAAATAAAGAATAAATAGGAATACAGGCATCACGTTGCTGCACGTATTAAACTTTATCGATGAATTTTTGTTACTTCGGCTTGTGGAAATCGTCAGATTATATATTTTTCGTAATCCTTGAATCATTTCCTTCAAAATAAAAAAAAAATTGTCACGCTCGAGAATGTCGAGATGACGTTTTTTTTTTACAGCTTCGTAGCCCTGCCCCTTCTTTACGTCACTCTCAAATGGTCAGATTAGTGAAATATACACGTTCTAACATGTAACTAACTCACCCTACCTTAATCTGACGCGCTCGAAATTTTCTGATGACCAATTTTTTTTTACTAATCTGATCCTTTATCCTTGACGGGCGGTCATATATATAAGGCTCGTAACGGGTGGAAGTACTTATCTGGATACAAGGTATCCCCCTGTATATTAATCTGCCGCGCTTTAGTAACTCCCGAAATCCCCTCCTGGGCTCCCCTACTATAAAAAGATATACCCAGTCTAATTTACATATCTGCTTAAAAATCTAAATTTCTAGTACTGTACAGAACATAAAATTCATTGAGGTCAAGAGACCCTTTCTGAGAGTTAATTAATATGTAGTATGGTAATTAAAACTCTTCTGAATTTTTCTGAAAAGAATTTGTAGTATGTATTAACAAGTTGCTTATGGTGCTATTTATATTATATGTATAGGTAAAGCAATATTTATTGGTTAAAATTCTAGAAAAAATGAATAAATACTCCTTGAGTTTTTGTTCTAACAAAGCTTATTTTTAGGATGTGACTATCGTTTGAGGTATCTTAGTTGATTCAGTATCTTTATACAGTATATAATAGATAGTGGATCACTTGAATACAAACATGAATTTGAATTTTAAAGACATTCACTCAATTCATAAACACTTGTTCGCTTAACGTTAACTACTCGTAATGGTATAATTCTTATCTGTTGCTATCACTGTTTTAAAAAATCAAATGATCGTTCATTGGCAATAATTTCATTACAAATTGTAGGCCTTACATATACTGCGTTTCTAGTACCGGCTTTCTAGTAAATTGATTTTGTAATTGTAAGCGCGGTGCGGTTACGATTCGATTAGCAAACTAAACGTTAATTAACCTACATATAAGTTTGTTAAGAAAAACAAAAAATGCAGTTTAAATTTATTTATTTAATCTTTATTGTCCAAAATGATTTAGGTACTATAGGACTTAACGTAACAAGGCATTCTCTAGCAGTCAACCCGGAAAAAAAAAACAATATAAAGAAAAAGAACAAAAAGGTGGTAAAACTAAAACAATAACTTGTACAATAACTTACAATAAATGTTGTTTTGGAATATTTATTACGTTATAATATATGTTATAACACATACAAGTCAATATATACTTAAATATATAACATATATATTTACACATACATATATATACATCGTTTACGTCAATGTAGTTGATAACTATGGGTTACAATAGATATATCTTATAACAATATATATAATACTTAAAACGCTGGCCAATGACTGTATTTTCATGAATGCTGCTACAACAAATAGTGTAACTACTTTTCGTTTAAATAATAACTCGAAAACGTCATTTCTTTAAAGAACTCGGTCTATTAAAACTGAAAATTATTTTATATATATATATATGGAAAATTTAGTAGGAGACTAACAGAAACGTATTACAAACAAGTTGGTGAAAGTATGACCACAGTTTGTATGGCTATGGAAATAAAAGTTCGAAAACATATATATGTAGAGAATGTCCTTCTGCTAAAAATAAAAAAAAACTAGATAGATAGATAGATAGATAAAAACTTTATTGCACACAAAAAACAAAATTAAACAAAAATAGGTGAAATAAAAACAAAATAAACAACAAAAGGGTGCAAAGGCGGTCTTATTGCTAAAGCAATTTCTTACAGACAACCTTTTGGGGAAAGGAGTAGAAACTGAGAATACGGGATAAAGCATTAAAAAAAAATGAATTAAGCTAAATGATTACAATAATACAATTAGTATTATGTAGATAGAGACAATACATGAATACATAACATTCACATAAATACATATACTATATATACAAATACATATAATATATTTATATATACATATATACATACATATATACTCATACATATACATACATAGCACATAAATAAATATGTTATATACATAAGATTAAATATTAGCAATTGATAGGTAATGACTATACAAGCGACTTTTAAAAATTAAAATTGATTCAGAATGTCGGATTTCAGCAGGGAGATCGTTCCACAGTACCACCGATTTGCAGGTAAATGAATTACCAAAATAACCTGTGAGCCTAGAAGGATTATGCAAACGGTTGTCCTTGCTAGGTTTTGCCGTTCATTGTGAGAGCCGAGAAAGGAAAAACGTTGCTTTAAGTAAGAGGGAGTATGAGGATTATAAAGAATAGATTAAGGAGAGTGAGCATATGTATGTACCCCCTAAATCTTATAGGAAGCCACTTTAAACGAGCCCTAAATTCGGAAACATGATCAAATTTTCGAAGTCCAAAGATAAACCTAATACACAAGTTTTGGAGGCGCTCAAGCTTGTTGAGTTGTTCCTCAGAAAGATCAGGATAAGCAGAGTCAGCATAGTCTAAGAGAGGTAGGAGGAGAGAATGTGCTAAGGAAATTTTAGTTTTAATTGGAAGAAAATTTTGCCAGCGTCTAAGGCCACCGATAGTTGCAAAAACTTTTCGGCTAATCTCAGTTATTTGTGGGGCCCAAGATAAAGATTTGTCTACTATAAGACCAAGATTTTTAACAAACTGGCCTATCTCAAGGATCGTTGTGCCAAGTCGTATGGAAGGTAGTTCATTAAGTAAGAGTTTATCCAGCTGGTTACGACCACCCAATAAAGCAACCTGAGATTTTTTTGGATTAACACGCAATCCATAGGATTCACTCCAAGTGTTAATCCTATCTAAGTCTCGATTTAAATTCTCGATAGCAATATTTAAATTGTGAGGGGAAGCGGCTGTGTAAACTTGGAGGTCGTCAGCGTAAAGGTGATGAGAAGATGAAAGAAGGTATGTCACAGTGTTAATGTAGATAGCAAAGAGAAGTGGAGACAGGACACCACCCTGCGGAACGCCAGCAGTGATTGGGCAATACGAGGAAAAGACGTTGTCATTTTTTACACGCTGCTGACGTCCGCGGAGGTAGCCACCAAACCAAATAATAGCATCAGAAGAAATGTTAATCGATTTAAGAACACTCAATAGCAGATCGAAGTCAACGGTGTTGAAAGCGTTGCTGAAATCAAGAAGAGCAATGACACTTACAAGCTTGTTATCCATGTTAAACCTAATGTCATCACAAACTCTAACAAGTGTAGTGACAGTACTGTGACCAGTTCGGTATTTGCTGAGAATATTGTTTTTTGAAAGAAAGGCTTGAAGTTGACCATGAACAATACGCTCCAGAACCTTTGAAAGAAAGGGAAGAATAGAGATAGGTCGATAGTGAGAGAAATATGTAGGATTTTTTATTTTAGGAATAGGAATGACCTCCGCGTTTTTCCACGAACAGGGAAATATGTTAGAAGAGAGGGAACAATTAAATATGTGACAGATGATAGGCGCCAGCTCATCAAGGAGAAGAAGTAACATTTTACGATTGATGCCATCACAGCCAGCAGCACCAGATCTAACAGCCAAGGTATGTTTTTTGACATCTGCAGTTGTACCTGGCTCAAAATGAAAGGAAGGAAAATTAAAATGGTTTGAAGAACTAAGTTGCTTTATTGTATTGTGCTTGTTTAAAGTGTCAACGGGATCCAAGAAAGTAAAATATTGATTGAGGCCATCTACGTCAAGGTTAAGAAAATTGTTTATATGTTGTTTGCCAATTCCGAGAGAGTTTAGAAATTTCCAAGTCCTAGAGTAATCACTGTTTTTTATTGATTCATGGATGTAGTTTCGTTGCGCATCTCTGCACATTTTACTACACGCATTTCTCAAGTGTTTATATTTAGAGAGATTTTCGTCACTAGGCTTTCTTTTATACTTGGACTTGGAGGCATTGCGCTTCGCCATCAATGTTTTAATTTCTTCACTTAACCATGGAGCCGGCAGGTGCTTTAACTTAATAGGACGGAAAGGAGCATGTTTGTCATATAAACCAGTTAATAAGGTGTTAAATATTTCTAATTTGTCATTAGCATTCGGAGAATCAAAAACTACTTCCCAGTCTACAAGGTTAAAATCTTGGATAAAGGAGTTGTTTTTAAAATGTTTAAAACTGCGCCTCATAACTATCGTTGGCTTGGCTTTGGGAGGACGGATTTTGTAGGAGAGGTATAAAAGGTCATGGTAGGAAAATGCATCAGCGGAAAACTGACCACAGCTACTCACGTAATCAAGGGAGGAAACTATCATTAAATCTAATTGAGACGGAGTACAATGTGGAAAAAAGTGAGTGGCTTTAGTTGGAAGAATATGGAGATTGCAGCTGCTAACGATGTTATGAAGACGTTTTGCTCTGGAATCATTTTTTAGCAGACACGTGTTAAAATCCCCCATGATAATGGTATGATCTACAATAGAAGTATACTCTTCTAGTAGCCCTTCGAAAGTTTGAAAGTAATCGATGTGTAGTGAAGGACTATAAAAGACACCGAGTAGTAATTTTAAGTGACCGAATAGCACCTCAATAAATATATGTTCTGGGCACCCGGAATATGGTGACGGTGACAGGTTTAATATAGAAAACGGAATATGCTTCTTTAGGTATATAGCTACGCCGCCTCCGCCCTTTCCTGTACGATCATTGCGAATAATATGGAAATTAGGTAAACTGTAGTACGTAACGTAACGTAACGTATGTAGGACGAAGAAGGGAGGCAAGGTTTGAAAAAGGTTTCTGATACCAGCACTGCATGAATGTTGTCGATATCAAAAGAGTCACGAAAATCAGGAAAATGAGCGGGAATGCTCTGAGCATTGATATGAACAACATTAAAGTTTTTAGGGAAGGCTGATAAACTGGCTTCTAATAAAGAATTTAAATTCTCAGGAAGACTGTGGAAACTATCGTCAGATGATGACAGGGACATAAAATCCCTAGGTGTAAATAATAATAATAATAATAATAATAATAATAATATCAGGACAAATATAATTAATATTACAAGCTTATTTGTTTGTAACATAATACCCCATTATGCCAAAGTTGCTTATATCTTAATGGCAATTAACTTTATATATAAGTAAGAAATAAGCTTTTAATCATATATTTCATACTTTTATACCAACTTATTAAAGACAATTTTGTATCTAAATAGTTATTTTTAATTGTTTTTGAAAATAAAAGATCTCAGGATTAAAAGTTTTTTTGATGATGATTTATTCATTTTATAGTTAATATATTTTGATTCCTTATAAGTGACGTGTAAAATTACGTATTGTCGTAATGTTGAACACTAGTATTGATATAATCATGTTCATAATAATGTACACGGGTACAATACACCCGGCTACAACGGCTAAGTTCTGCCTAGTAGCCACAATAAATCAGGGTTAACGCTTGAATTATTGCGATTAGCCAAGCACAAAGAAATCGTAGGTAGTTTTTACTGTCCACACGCTACTATTATAAAATTGTTAATAAAAGGGTGCATGGACAGGTTAGTTGCTGAGCTGAATTAACTTTCCAGCCTATTAACGTGGCCAGTTTTTTTTTTGTTCATAATAATAAATCTAATAAAAGTAGTATAATTACCTGAAGTCAGAATGAAAAAGTTTTGAGATAAAAAATAATGCAACATTAGATAATGTGTTTTGTTTGAATCTTTGTCTATTTGATTAAATATTTTTTTAAATTCCCTACCCAAACAGAGGAGTCTTATAAGTTTGATGTGTCCCTCACACATACCGCTAAATAAAGGAAGAAATCAAAATGCAAGTAAGTTGCCAATGTAAATAAGGAAATAACAAGGTAAATAAGCAAAAGATTTTATCTCGGGAAATGAAAAATAGCACCTAGAACCATGTCGCGTATTTTAAGAGGTGACTTAGGACTTGCAGTGAATTAAAGATGAATAAGGTGGTAAAATCGAAACAACTACTGAAGCGGTACGCAAAAGGAGATCACATAAAAATGTTGTTTACGGATGAGAATTTTTTTACAATTCAGCAACTTGTTACAAACAAAATCACCGTATTTATGTTCAAAGCTCTAAGAAAGCTTCCCAACTAGTCGACAAAGTGTAACGTGGGCATTATCCGACTTCAGTAATGTTTTGATAGGGTGTCAGCTATGGAAGAGTGACTGAGCCATATTTTTGTGAAAAAAGTATAAAAAAATCGGCACAAGTGTATCAAGATACCATTTTTAAGAAGGTAGTTACGCCCTTTAAAAAGACCATGTTCAATAACCAAGTATGGTCCTTCCAGCAAGACTCGGCGTCAGGTCATAAAGCTCGGTCCACGCAGTCTTGGTTGGAAGCGAACGTCTCGGACTTCATCACAGCTGAAAACTGGCCATCGTCTAGTCCCGATCGTAATCCGCTGGCTTATGATTACAGCTTGCTATAGACGCCATGATAATTTGGAGTACATAAAACAATCCATACGATTGGCAGTGAAGAATTTCGCCATGGAAAGAGCGCGTGCTTTTATTGATAACTGGCCTCAACGTTTAAAGGATTGTATTGCATCCAATGGACACCACTTCAAATAAGCTTTTTATATTTTAATTATTTTATATTTTTGTATTAAACTAACACACTATAAAAGTAATAAATGTTAAATGCAATAAAAAACATTTTTTTTTCTTTATTACAATATTTATGGCAAGACTAGGTATATTCGTCGGATGTAAAATAGTCGCACGGATTTGATAGTCACTTGATGTAATAGATAAAAAACTAAAATAAATTAACCTTATGAAAGAATTTTAAAAATAAATATGCATAGAGATGTTAATTTCCAACATTATAATTTACCATTACAATTGAATTTCGGCCGGCAGGCGACCACTAGTATACATTTATTTAAATTTACTATTTGTTTATTGAAATTCGTAGTGTAAAAAAAATGAAAAAATTATGATAATTTGCTTATAAATTCTAAGATAATACTAATTTTCCTTTCTTATCGACAATGCCCACGCGCTGCATCCAGCCTATGAACCCTCTGTTTTGTGTCATGTCGGCTTTACGTCCCCCCACGCACTCTGACAGGGGTCGAAGACGCCACACTGAAAAATAATTTGCTTCATTACTTAAAAGATTTTTATTATTAGGTAATTTATATAAAATTTATAAACACATCTTTCTTACCGATATTATGCACACAAGAATTTAAATCTAACTGGCAATGATTAAGGAACACCTTCCTCACATGATTCTCGTTTATAACACATAATGGTTTATACTCGTCAGTACAAGAGACGGGACACTCGTGATCACAATTCCTGCCCTCTACGCCCTTATTTAATGATCTACAATAATTCAACCAATTACTTAAAATTGAACAAAAATATTTAATAACAAACACTTATCCAGCAGATAACCTTCTAGATACAAAACTTCGTCTTGTCTTAAAATACTTGTTGTTGGTTCTTGAAGCTGGCATTGCTAAGAAGACAGGTATATGTTTTCTAGGATCAGTTCTCACACTTCCACAACGATCCATCGATACCATCGAGTATCCTATATAAATAAGAAGTGCATAATAATTCGAATTAGTAATAACATGATTTTGTAGAATTTCATACGTATTAAACACAAGATAATACATACTATTTATGGCATTTTGAAACCCACAATTAACCTTTCTGAAATAGCAGTCGTTCAGAAATAATCTGTACCGCCATTGATTATTCTCTTCTTTGCCTCCACACACTGAACTGACTGTGCTGTTGCAGTCTAGATTCTTACAATTTAATCTTTTATTATTAGATGGCTTAAAACTTGGTCTTACTATTGCAGAGTCTTTGTTGAATTCTGATTTCTTTTCAAATGCAAATTGTTTTCCAACGTTTTCATTGTTTTTACCGGATATAAATAATATGTCTCCTTTAGGTGATGCTGGAAAATAAATTGATTATTTCTATCACTATTTCATATTTGGGAAAGAGAACTCTTATTCTTTATGCAAAAGCAAATCAGGAATTAGGAATGTTGTTCACATTTTATAATTTACCTTCATCTTGTATATTTATATTTCTGCCCCGTACGAGTTCACTAATTTTTGCTTTTTCCATAATATCCCCCACGTTGTTAAAGATATCTTCGTTTCGAAACACGGGTTTTTCATTAAGTATAAAAACAATGCCTTCTGTTGGTTCATCAAATAAAACTGTTGAAAATGATTCCTGTATACCTTTATCTGTTTGTAGTTTTAATTTTGACAAATCTTTTCTCTCAGTATCACTGTGACCACCGTAAGTAATGAAGACATTTGAATCATTCTTATTAATATGACCACAAAGTATTGTTACTGGCAACAATAAAATGAAATAAGTCATCATTCTCGGTTAATGTTTTAATGAGTTAAAATTTACTTGCTAGTTATTATCTACAACAAAGTATTATGAAATAATTTCGAACATCCAAAACCTCACAACACGCTTCATTGTTCTAACTTTAATAATGTAGAGCTCATAAAATTATGTAAGTTTCAGCAATAAGGCCATTGTTACTACGTTTTGTTGACATAGAAATTTGTTGAATAATTAGCATAACCATGTTTGTAGATGTGAACTGGTTTGAAACCAAATAATCAAATTGAAAAAATATAAAAAAAATGTTGAAGTGTACGATCAGGTTTTTATTAAGAAAAATGAAAATAAACAAAACAATATGATTTGGTATTTTATTCCACATTAGCAGTTTTGGTTGTAGTATCATATAGAATCAGGGCCCAGAACGAAACTATTATTAATTTAATGTTCACTTCATTGTTTATCTTAAACATAAAATGACCTAATTAATAATTGAAAATAAGATTTTTCTTTTTCAACATGTATAAACTGCATGTTGTTTTAAAATTATTTCTCAAATTTATACTTCAGGATTGTTTGATCTTCTCGTGATCTCAACTAATCGAAGTGCCTTTTTTTACAAGGATTTTGTTTTTTGGTTTAATACATTTGCAATATTAGTTTTATTTTGATTTGGCCAAATTAATATGAAACAGAAAGCCAGACATATAACCAGACAGCCAGACAGCCGGACAGCCAGACAGCCGGACAGCCAGACAGCCGGACAGCCGGATAGCCGGAGAACCAGACAGCCAGACAAATAAACTGGCAGGCAGAGTTAGGGTTCCAATTTTACTTTTGGGTACGAATATTCAATAGTTAAAATAAATTCTTACAAAGTATGGGATCGTTTTATTTTCCTTAAGTATATAATTAATTAATAAGTCATTTGATTTCTTAACAATTACACGAAATACTTTCTATGAAATTAATAAAAGTAAGAAACCAAAGCCGACAGTTGTATTATTCTTCGGAAATTAAATATTAAAATATTAAACAATCATTTTGGTAGACATTTAAGCATTACGTTAATAATTCCACTTAAAAAAACTTTAGTAAACCAATTAACATATAAATGTCATTATATAACTATTTCATAAAAGCTGTTGAACTACAATAATTTTATAAATTACTTTTAATAATAGCAAGTTGATAGCAAGATCATTTATTATTGATTTATTTTACTTAAGCAGATTCTTAAAAAAAGCTTAAGTTTTTCAATGTTTTGTTATTATTAATATTTTGTATTTTTAAATGTTTATATGTTCAACACACGTGATTCTAATACAATCTTTTAAAAGCTTTTAAAGAACACTACTATAAAATGTACATATTTCTCTTAGACCACTCAAAGAAAATAAAGCACTTAGTATCAAATAGGTTATTTACTATAAAAGTTAAAGTAGTAAGTAAAAGGTATACTAGAATGAGATAATAATAATAATGAAATACTTGGATACAACATATCAATCTGCAGATACGTTACTATATATCACATCGGTATAAGGTCACAATTAAATACTCGTGTTCAAACAGAGACGCTCAGTGTAACACTATGTACCATGTATGGTGGTTTAACTTAAAATAAAACTAAAAATATTATATAACAAAGATTATAACAACGATATTGTTAGAATGGAGTTCCTTTTTAAGGAGATTAGTTCACATGGTTCACAATATTTGATATCTTCATTTTAATTGAAATTAAATAATTACAAATAAGAGGAATAAATTAAGTCTCAAAATTGAACGGCCTATCAAGAGAACTATTCAACGTCAGATAAAAGTAATTTAAGTAAATCACGTTCTCCTTATAAATTATTTCTGTCATAGAATAGAGTGAAATTACTTACTATAATAACAGTAATGCGAGTCATATCTTACATCGTAAAACTTAAATATTTAAATATAATATTACTTTGCTTTACTTTATAGCAAAATGAGAAAAACAATTAAAAAGATAACAGAAAAAACTTTAATAAAATATTATGGAACAATTCAACTCCTGCCAAACTCATTGAAAAAAAAAAGTCTTATTATATACAGAATATAATACAAGATTTAAATACATGATTTTATTAAGCTCTAAAATGTAGTAATAAAGTAATAGATAAGACCCGGAAAATGAATAACTGTAATTATCAAATTATCAGTCAACTGGGAATGGAAGATAACTTCGTGTCATGTTTCATGTCTAATGAAAGTCTTCGTTTTAAGTAAACAGTCTTAACTGTCAGAAGCATGAAAATTCTGCTTGCAATTTCATTAACATAAAATTAAACAATTATTTTGTTATCATCGCCATACATCGCCAACAATAATATTATATTATTGTTTTACCAATTATTTTGATCCTCTAACTAATGATAACTGTATTTTCTGATATTTATAATGATATTATTTCTTAACAATCTTTATATTTTATATCTTAATCCATTTGCAGAGCCATGTAGCCTAAGGATTAATTTAAGGCTTATTTACTATTTTTTGTGACTGTGATTTAGTTATGCTAGAACCTGACCTATCAGAACTATCAAACTCATTACTTGGTTACAATGCTACCTATAGCATTGTAACCAAGTAATTAGTTTCGGTTTGAGATTTGTGTGCTTTGTATATCTACAGAATACTTCGTGTTTTTTTATATTAAATGTACGTGATATTTAGATTTTTTAAGATTAATGTAATTCTTATGATTAATTAAAGAACCATGTTATTAAGTTCCTACTGAATTCAATTTTTATTGAAAAATTTTAAAATGCATTGAGTCAGCTGTCGGAGGGAAAGTGTTTAAGTTTAAAGTATAAATAATAATTAATTACACTTTGAATCAGTAGAATTGAATTATCTTACTTCGAATAAGAACAAGATCTTTTTAATAATAATTTTCATCAGATTGGAGTAGAATATCATGGAACAGTTGATAGTGATTATGTAAGTTTAAGATTATGTAAAACCTTTTTATTTTTCTAAACAATCATACAATATACATCCAAAACAAATAAATACGTCAATATGTGTAATAAAGATAACACGAATATCCACAAATGGTAACTGATTGTGAAGTTGTACAATTAACTAAGAATTTTAGCAAAGCAAGAAATAAAAAAAAAATAATCTGTTATGGTGTTGTTACAGATAATTAATAGTATTATAGATTAAAACATAATAATAGAATGAATGATCCTCCTTTAAGTTGTTTGGAAATTAAATATCAAATTAAAGATCTTAAAGTACAATAATAATTAACATTTTCTTAGTAATTTAATTCCCGATGACAATATATTTTGAGGAAATAATTATTTTAACAAAAAAAATATCTTAACCGTTCCTAGAGAGTGTTTATATTAATATTTCGAATAACACATAACTTTCTAAAATATACTATTAATAGAGAATGCAGTGTCAATTAATGTAAAATTATATTGGTATTCCGTTTATTAAAAAGAAAATGAAGTTAAAACGAACAAGTAAAATAAAAGTATAAAAATTATATGACCTTCAACTTCATAATAGGTGCTCACTATGAGGTTAGTCTCTAAAATTTAAACTCGTAAAAGTTTAAATGACGCCACATTTTCCGAAAGTTATCGTGTCCTTTTGAACACTGAAAAACTTTATCAGTTAGATCATTATAAGTGTTTCAGTGTAGGACTTGCAAGTGATTTGTACAAATTAAATTAGAAAAAAACTAAAAATATGTAGAAACTGACTTCAGTGTCATTACTAATAGCATATCTGAACACTTTAAATTCACATGAAAATCTTTTGCTTTCAGACGCTCTATGTAAGTATGAGCTTCTGATATAATTATCATTTTATTTTTACAATGAAAAGTTTTGTAGTTACAAGCTACGTATTAAAATAAACTAAAGGTTCTGTATTTTTGCAAGAATAAACTATTAAAAATAATCTTTGAGCCTATACTTGGCGTATTCTCATTAAATATAAATGTAGGTGGAGTATGAATTGTTAGCTATTTTTTAGCAGTTCAGATATTCGGACCATACCCTAATGCTTATAAGGTAAAAATAATACAGAAATGTAACATAAAAGTCCATTAATAAAAAAAAAATCAACTGAAATTCAAATGTTTTGAGAGATAACCACGGTATTACAATTTCTGAGGACCTGATGTTAGAAGAATGTTGAATCGAATTTTTGCTCAATTATATTTGAAAACTTTAAGATCAGATGTCGAACAGTTTGTAAAAAAAATATCCAATTTTTTTAACCTGTCCGTTACTCTTAAAAAGTTTCAATTCAAAACCATTTAAAAGATTATCTTTATTTAAAAAACACTCTTTTTAAATTTGGATGTATTCTAACTTGTTTCACGGATGGAATTGCATAATTTTTAATTAATTTCTTTTCTCTAATTAGTTTCCTTGAAATGAATAATTCGAGATCTTCAAGCAACCTAATTCTTGCCTATCCGGCACGGTGGTAGTGGGCCACGGGGGTTTTGTGCCCCGGGACTCTGACGTTGCTTTATGCAGATATCCTTGGGACACGAATGCTTCGGGGGCTATATGCACAAGATGGTGAGGAGAGATCTCTTTTGTTTCTACTGTGACGAGCCGCAGGACCCCCCTCGTCATTTCCTGGAGGAGAGTGCGACGTGGGATTGCCAGCGAGAATATACGGCTGTCATGATCGGCAGCAGTGTCGCTTTTGAGCGTCGTTCCAAAGAGACTCGACAGCGAGGACTTTTGTGTCGCCATAGCCTCCTTTTGCGAGAAAGTCATTATCCCGGAGGAGGCCGTGGGGCGGGTCAGGGAGCTAGCTTGTAGGCTGAGAAGAAGAAGGCGGGACTATGCCCGCCGCTTCACTGCCCAGCCGTAGTGCCTAGGTGGGAGGGGAGGGTGACCTCTGTCACCTACCATAGGCCTCCGTCGTGAGGGTACTTTAACTTGCTCAGGGCATCCTCATTTGGGGGTACCCAACGGGGCGTCACGGTGAATGCGCAAGCGATCCTGTGGCGTCCCAATAAGGCGATGAGGGCAACCGTTGTGAGGCTTGGAGGAGAAGGAACAGTTGTGGAGTTCAAGGATTCCGATGATCTATCGGACCCAAAACCAACCGCTGGCAGAAAATGGACTTACGTGGTGATACGGTCCGATTCCGAGCCTTGGTCGCCTCCTCAGTGGGTGTTTTATTTTAAACCCGGTTTGCAGGAATCGAAAAGCGCTTCCTCAGAGAGAAAAACTTCCAATCATCACTCGCCTCAGAGAGAAGAAGGAGGGAGACATTTGCTGTCGTAGGGAAAGGACGGGACTCGTTTTTTCTTATTCTTATCTCTTACTTAGTTTATATTTAAGCTCAGTAATTTAGAAACAAATATGTTTGAAAAAACAATATTTCTTTGATTGAACATTAAAAACTTATTTCGGCAATTGTTGATATATATTTATTACACAATCCTATAATATGTAACTTGATTATAGTCAATCTCTACACTAAACTATTCTACACTAAACTATTTATCTTGCACATAGTAGTCTTATATAGTCGGGAATTTGGAACTTAACAGTATAATAGAAGATGATAAATAAAAGTGTATTAGTATATATATACAGGAAAAATATTGGACGTCAAAATTTCACCGAAACAAAAATACTTAATTCTTTGTTTTCGATGCTACAGTTATTAAATAAATAACTTGCGTCTGACAGTAGCCGGGAGCCAATATATTTTTGTATATTTTGAATAATTCTCAAATAACAAATACAATTTTAAAAAAACCAAAATTTTATATTTATTTTATTAACAAACAGTCGACAATAAAACTTGGTATATTGCATTTTAAAAAAAGGGGTTTATTCTACTATATAAAAATTATGTATTTTGAATTGTATTAGGGATTATTACATATATGATATATGGATATAGTTCTAAGTTTTATATTCATTGCCCGTGTTAAAATACAAAAATTTAGGTATCTACTAAATGTTAATGGCTAGTAATATTGTAGTTTATTTGTGATTTTAATTGTATTCTGTAGACGACGAAAATTACAGACTGTATAAATGGAGATGAAGATTCTTTAGATAACTATTAAGTAAACGATTGTGTGAATATTATCTCATTCGGTCTCTTACCACTAAATTACTCCCTAATCAACGGATCGATGATATGATATGCATCACACATTATCACGATAAAATAAGAACGTTTTTCTTTTCGTAATAAATAACGGACTTTTCAATTTTGACCATATAAATAAAAGACATAGGCATAGTCTAACTAAATCTAGATAAAATGAAAATAAATAGACCAATAAGCCTTATGATTTTTGTTAGTCAAATATAGTTCTAACTTGCATTTAAAAACTTTGCAATATTGTTCGATTTTACACCGGCGTTCAATGTGAACAAGAGACGGGATATATTTTTTTAAATTTAAGTTTTATACTTTAGATGAGTCATCAGAGAAACAGAACTAACACTATTGTGGAATACTTTTTTTAATATAAGTTTTATACTATAGGTATGTAAAAGTGCAACAAAAAATATACCAAATGATGTATATGTTTATTTCGTTTTTAAAAACGGTAAATAATTCTATTACTAAACTTACCACTACAAATATTTTGTAAACAATAGTTTCCAAAACCTTTTGTAACGCTAATAAACATTCTGGAAAATGAAGCAACTTTTAAGTGATAATATCACTACACCACTTTTATGTTTAATAGATTTCAGATTTTAAAATTAGATATTTATGTTAATATTTTTTAAGACTGTTCTTTTGGTTTATAAATAGAAATAAATACTAAAACTAGATTTAAATGAACAAATTAAAAATGGATTTAATAACCTAAGAACATCTTCAACGTGACAAACTGTATCAATTACTTTTTAATAATAAGCAAAGCGATGATAGTCAAAGGTAATATCGCTACTAACATTAGCTATATAGTAAACTATAATAGTAGAGTATAATTTTATTGCACACATATTTAATAATGAATAACCGTGAATTATAATAATAATAATAATTTATTTTAAACACATCGAGGTTATAGTAGGCATAGGTAGGTAGGCATAATGTCAGGAGGTCTAGCTCTTCTAGAAACATTAGTAAAATACATTAAATACTATTCAATATAATATATGCATATTTATCAAAAATATATAAAATAATATGAATGTTAATGCATGGGATAATATTTTAAAGAATCATAACTTTCTTTTTGTACTTTGCAATGTATTTTTTTAAAATTGTGTTACTTTTTATTCACGTATTATTTTGTTTTATTCACGTATTATTTTGTTTTGTTGATGAGATTGGATTTTGCAAAACTTAATGTTTCCGCAACAAACATGAGTTAGACAACAAACTTATAAGTGCCTATAATTTGTTGTGTTGTCTAAGGTTTTTTATTCAATACAATGTATAATAATACTAGCTGTTGCTCGCGACTTCGTCCGCGTGAACCAAAAAACATCTTCATTGAGTTCAGATCAGAAGCTCTACCAAAATAAAAAAGGTTAGGTTAGTCAGTCAGTTAGACAGTTTCTATTCTACCTTCACCTATCTTGAGCAGTTTCTCAGCGTACGCGCCTGACCCTATATCATTTAATAACTGTACACGCATGTTGGTGGTAAGATGCAGTTTTTGAACTTTGCTCCATATATCTGAGGACATGCATTTATTTCATCCGCTGCAGTACCACGCTCGATGACTGGCAATGTTTAAATCCTCTTGGATTTAAAAACAGTTGGTGGGACCCCTTATTATATTTGGCAGCAATCGTAAGCAATAGCATTCAAAATTGCTAACGTGCAGTGTAAATGCGACCAAGAGCATCTCCTGCCTTTACCCCCGGCCAGCCATGGACAGGTGTTCCTTGCAAACAATGCTTCCACTCGTTCCTCGCCGTATTCCAAGTGTAATAGCGAGGTACGTCAATGTAGATTAATGTTTTTGCAAAACAATCACATTGGCACAACTGAAAAAAGGCCGTTACTGTCGTTTTCGGTGGTACTGACAATCTCTCTCTAAAATTATTTTCTGTTAAATAAACCCTCTCACCATTGGGTAGATGGATCGCTAGAGATGAGTGATTTTCCTCCAAATTTATTAGTGTAAAAGACAAAATTTATTTACATTCAATACTTAAAGTGACAGATGTATCAATTTTCATAAGAGTTTGATAAATATTCTAAAATGTGCATTGTTAAAATATATTCAATTAAATTGTATGTTTGGTTCACTATTATGGTCATAGTGACTTACACATAAAAGATAGATATATGCTGTCGCGGACTTTTATTTAGAACCATTTAAGATAAATAATCTTACAGTAATTATCTTTGTGTAACTCAAACTAAATATAAAGGCAGCGCACGCCAATATAGCTCTCCGAGGGCTGATTTTTTTCCGGCTTATTTGACATTTATCGTTATTTTATCACCCATTTATAAAAAATCCCTATAAATTTTAACTTATTATGTTATTCTGATATCAAAGCTATATTACTGCAAAGTTTCATGAAATTCCGTTCAGTAGTTTTTGTGTGAAAGAGTAACAAACATACACACATCCTTACAAACTTTCGCATTTATAACCTATTATTTTATATATAACCTATTATTATATATATTTATAACCTATTATTTTATATATAACCTATTATTATATATATTTATAACCTATTTATAATATAACCTTTAAAAAGAAATTATGCTCCAAAATCAAAATGTAATTATCTAGGTTTAACATACAATTAAGTAACAAAGCAAGTTTGACATTAAAATTATAAAATATAAAAGTTAATTAAAAAAAGTTTCTTTTTAATAAAATGTTGTATACAGTTTCCAAAATATAAACGGACTAAAGCTAACAATAATATTTTATTAACTTCTATTTCAATGACATTGTTGTTTTTTCTCTATATTAAAATTCAGGTGAACAAATAATTTTACTTGTGTATTAAGATTTTTTTTGGTAACACTTTCCAATTAAGTCGTTAGAATAGAAGGGAGAGGGGGATAGGGAGAAAAGAGGGGTCGAAGCCCTATCCCCGACACCATTTTTATTGTGAGAAAATGTTTAATTTTGGAGATATTTCGATTTGAAGTTTCGTAAAAACTAACCTTAAATGTAAGTAATTAAGACTTCTGTGACGTCTCCGGCGCTTCAGGATGGCCAGCCTCTTCACCCTTTTTTTTTTTTTTTTAACGTCAGGAATCCTCATGGATACACACCTCCATCAAGGGGATGATGGAGGTGGTTATGTGAGACTCCTACTCACTAAACCTGACGGTTGCCGCCGCCGTCATAATGGGACACCACGGGATCGCTTTCGCACTCACCGTGATGCCCCGACGTGATCCACGGAGAGGGCACCCCGCAACGAGGAGTACCCATCCCTTTTTCGCAGGCTTGATAGATCGTGGAGAGATCCCCTTCCCCCCACCCAAGCCTGCTGCCTCTGAAAGGGGCCGAGACCCCCTTCTAGCTGGACTCAGTCTCAGAATCGAGCCAGTTGGACAGACCGACTCGACCATTGACCGTGTCCAGCTCCGCCGCCGGTTATCTCCCCGAGAGGAGACCACCGGTCAGACCCCCTGGAAGAGCACACTCCCATAAGACCCAGTGATGCGCAGACAGCCTCACTGCAACACACAGGAGTCGAACGTGAGTCCGCTCACGTAGGGGGCCCAACGTCGAACCCGACAGGCCTTTACCGCCGGCCACGGTGATCAGCCGAGACCAGCAAGAAAAAGGCATAAGTCGGGAACCCACCACGCCCAGACCAACCATCACCAAGCGCAACCGTGGCGTCGCGCTCGGCAACGATTAATCCAGGCAACGTCTCGGACCGTCTCCCCACCAAGCACCCTCTCTAAAGTGCTTGGTGGAAAGAGGTCCAGACCCTAATCGCGGATCCCCCCACACAGCCGCGGAACCACTCCACAGTCCACTCTGCTATCAGAGAAGTACCAGGAGTAATTCCGCAGCCGACCCCGGCAAAGAGGGCCTGCGCCCTCTCACCCTCAACGCCCAGGCCAACTTTCCAACGTGATCAAACGATGGAAAGAGGCCCGAGCCCCCCCGCAGACAGACCACCCCGAAAGGCAGCCTGCCCGCCAGCCAGCCATGAACCGGGCACAAACCCCCATGGCCGACCCCCACCGCGCCGAGTATTAGCCAACGGCTAATGCAAACCCGAAGGATCACATTAACCGTTGTTGCCCAGGGAGCACCGGCCCGTACCGCTTCCGATGCCACCGGACGAATCCGAGCAACAAGGGAAACAGACAGGCACACGAGGAGGTTCTCGGCGACGGCCCCCCCAGCCTCTTCACCCTTGCGTAACACTGAACTGAAACCCAAGCTCGCCTTCGCCACTTCGGCTTGTTGGTCGGCGACCAGCCTCAGTAGCTACGGCTCGATTGGGTTTCAACACAGTGTTACGGCGGGTGGGGGCTACCCTCCTTCCGCGCCTCCGGATTTACAAAAACACTCTAGGGGTAGGACAGACAAGACTACGTGGAGTCGGGGTTGATAGAATCGGTTTTGACAAAAATAGTAATAAATATATATATTAATTATTATTTATTTCAAAAACATTTCAATTCACAAACGTCATATGTCAAGTTGCCGCCATTTGACACTCGGGAATCTAAAACAACAAAGTTGTTAAATTGTGTTTTTCTAGTTAAATTAAAATGAAATACTGATATATTATATACATAATTGATAAATATATCGTATAGATGTGAAATGTTATTTAAACATTGTGTTTTTGTGCTAATATTAGTGAAAATACGGTAAGTTACTTTCACACAAAAAAATATATACTAAAAAAACTACGCGTTTTCTCGGGCTGAGAATAGTATTAAAAGAAAGGGGAAACCAACCCCTTTCAAATAATACCATTTTCAAACCAAAACTCTTACGACTCAAATGGAAACGCTAGCCTTTTTTTTAACTATATATATATATATGTCGCAGATCACGATAATTTAACGATAATTAGTAACTCAATTGATATCATTGTAATAGTGGGGTGTGAACGCCGTGACGTATTGAGTCACGTGATCGGAATCGTTTGGAGGGGCACCTGAAACATTTTAAATATCCGAGAGCATCGAGACGAGAGGATTATTGTTTAGTGTGAGCCTTACAGTCCGGACCCCCCAAACGGGACCGGTGGTTCACGAAACTCTGATAATTGTATACCTACTAAGTAATTTGTGATTACCTACATTTAATACAAGTAATTGTCATATTGTGTCTGTGTGGTTTAATTGCCTGAGTCCTACGCCTCGCATCCTGTACCAGAAGACTCCATCAATACCGAACAAGCCATCTAATATACCTCCTGATCTCCGACATCAGAAGTGGGATTCACTCGGGCATCAAAACTACCAACTACCCGCGAGATAAGTTTATTGAAGCTACAAATAACGTCAAGCAAGAAATGAAGTGATTTTATTATTGGAAACACACACTACAAGATAATAACAATGAAGTTCCAGAATCAATACAATCAATCAATAGTTGATAATCAATGGTTGTAAATCAATCAAGTTAAATTTATGTTATCTCAAAACTTCAAAATTGAGATCTACCCACATATCAAGAAAATCGAGTGAAAATACCTATTTAATCGCTTATGCAAGTCGTTTATTAGATTATATGACAAACCGTTGGAAGAATTCTACGAAAGAAGGAATCGTTGCTAATGAAGAAAGAAGGAAATGAGAAATTATGGCGGTGACAACGCGGCGCGTATGGCGGTGATGGCGCGGCGCGAATGGCGGTAATGGCGCGGCGCGGATGGCGCTGATGGTGCTGATAGTGCTGATGGTGGTGACTGCTTTCGTGGCGATGACTGCTATGGCAGCGGTGCTGGTATAGTGCGGTGCGAGCAACGCGTTGTTGTCTGCGCAATTTACCCACCATCGATCACGTCACAGCATAAAGGTGATTCGTTTCCATTTACATCCATTTTTTTGCGCTAAATACTCGCTAGTTAAAGAAAATTAAGCGATTAAATATAGTGGTAAGCTCTTTATTATTGTTATTGAGATAACTAACATTGAGATTAGCGATCAACCCTCACGATCTTGTTTTTTTAATTTTTACTGATAATTATTTCACTTTAACTTTACGTCGTTTTGTTACGTATGATAAGACGCGAAATAATTTTATCCCGGATTTTCGTAAACGTGAATGTTTGTTTTAAACTCGGAAAACAATGTTTTAAACTTTTGTTTTAAATTCGGAAAACAATGGTAACGCGATAGCTCTAAAGATTCAACCGATTAAGACCAGTCAAGACTTTGAAAAAAAATGTAATTCGATTTTCGGAATATTTTATTTCTTGTCTACCTACATGTGTAGGAATCACGGGCCAACTTACAATTATTAATTAATCGTATATTGTGAATGCGTATTATTGCCGATCAAGGCCCGTAAATGCTGTAAAATAAAGCGGTTAGTTAATTTAGCAAAAGTAATAACTTTTCTTGTAAATGTTTTTCGCAACAGAGACTAGCAATATTCGATAGGGGCAAGATGCCATAGATAAAGTTCAACCCGCGACAAATTGTATAATGACCAGGGTTGCAAAAGTTTCTTCTTTAGAGCTTTTGATAGGTAAAGTTAAAAAGACCTTTGTTTTTGATATATAGCGATGCCAGAGGGTTAATTACCACTTGAAGTAGAGCTTGTAGTAAAAGCGATTTAGTAAAAGTGATAGTAGTGAATCTTAGTTCTATTATGAGTCCGTGGGACTCGGAGTTAAAATCAATGCCATGAAACAAACGGGAGATTTGTTGGTAGGGCTTAGTGAAAAGCCATATGTGATAAATAAGATTCATGCTTTTGTCTTTTATTATATTTTAAGAATACATTTTTGGTTTAAAATGTAATGAAAAGTGGCGCTTTATTTATTTTAATGGTCATTTGTTTTGATACAGAATTCTGATTGTGATGATCAACTTTATTATAGTGATTGTTTAGATTCAAGTCAGACTGTTAAGAATATGGATAGGCGCTTTTAATTCTATTTTCACTATTTATTATTACAAACGTAACCGTATATGAGAAATATAAACAGACTTAGTTATATCCAGAATATAAAGGGACTTTTCAAGGAATATCGTTATACTTTAAGATCATTAAATTCTAACCGTACCACAGATTAAATTAAGTAGGAACCACGGGATCTAGGAGAGACTTGACGCCAATGATGGTTGTCTATCTTGACGCGAATGATGGTTGTCTATCTTGACGCCAATGATAGTTGTCTATCTTGACGCCAATGATGGTTGTCTATCTTGACGCCAATGATAGTTGTCTATCTTGACGCCAATGATGGTTGTCTATCTTGACGCCAATGATGGTTGTCTATCTTGACGCCAATGCGGGTTGTCTATCTTGACGCCAATGCGGGTTGTCTATCTTGACGCCAATGCGGGTTGTCTATCTTGACTAGATACCCTAGGATGTCTATATTGACTCTGAAGTTTTGAATGTTGATCTTGACTCTTGTTTGGGATGTCTATCTTGACTCCAATACGAGATGTCTATTTTGACTCCAATACGGGATGTCTATCTTGACTTTAATACGGGATGTCTATCTTGACTCCAATTATTTGAATCCAATGGAATGACTTTGATTGAGTTATGTTCTATGTAACGGCTTTAGTTACCATAACTATCGATTTTAGAAAGATTCATGATTTGTTTTATGTGGTCAGAAAGGCCGAACGAAGTTACATCTACAGTTGTATATTGTTTGGATTTCAGATAAATATGCACACGAGGGCGTGTGACTTGTCAGTATGGCCGTGTCGCAGATCACGATAATTTAACGATAATTAGTAACTCAATTGATATCATTGTAATAGTGGGGTGTGAACGCCGTGACGTATTGAGTCACGTGATCGGAATCGTTTGGAGGGGCACCTGAGACATTTTAAATATCCGAGAGCATCGAGACGAGAGGATTATTGTTTAGTGTGAGCCTTACAGTCCGGACCCCCCAAACGGGACCGGTGGTTCACGAAACTCTGATAATTGTATACCTACTAAGTAATTTGTGATTACCTACATTTAATACAAGTAATTGTCATATTGTGTCTGTGTGGTTTAATTGCCTGAGTCCTACGCCTCGCATCCTGTACCAGAAGACTCCATCAATACCGAACAAGCCATCTAATATACCTCCTGATCTCCGACATATATATATTAAATTCTTCTTTTCTGTGAAGATTTGTTACAAATCTTTTTAAAGTTAACCCCAAATGAGTTTTGAGTGAAACGGAATTAAGTTGGTATTTAATTATGCAATTGCATTTGTTTTTGTCTCAAAAAATATTATCTTTATATATTATTGTTGTATAGTATTAGAACTGTCTTAATGCAAATAACACCAATGATAGTCGTCCTATTCTTTAAAACACTTTATAGGCATTGCTTACAAACACACTAAACTATTTACTATTCAAACTATTTACTATCACTGTTACACTTTGTTATACTAGCTCTGTTACATAACTTAGTCTCTCGATCACACACTGCCTTCTCTAAACTGGGAGAAAAATTATATATTTACTACAATTAATCAAATCAGTATCTAATACTATAATTATTTATTTACTCAATACATAAGTTTTTGTTACATTACATAGATTAGTTATTTTATACCAACATTACATTAGGTTTAGTCAAACCACTAACCAATATCCTTATTTCTTATCAAAACCTACCCTCCAATTATATAAAAGCTAACAATAGATATTTCACTTTACAAATCCTATTCACATTGATTAGAAAAAGCGTTGTTCTCAAACAAGACTTTTTTTTAAGCCAAAGGCGCTCAAACATTCGCTTGACTTTGTATATAAAACTTTATTTTGAATTTTACAAATACTGGTCGGAAATCGTGTTCCCTTTCAGTTATAAATAAATTTTAAGTTTTTGACAAAAAAAGGAAAAGTCTTTAATTTTTTTTTATGCTGAAGTAACTAATAAAACAGCTGGTGGCTGTATACCTAAGCTACATAATACTTCCATTCAATCTCAGTTTATTACAAAAGACATTTCTCGTAAATGAGTCGTTCATTTTGAATAAAGAATAAATTGATTTAAAATTTCTTGGTATAAATAATATAGTTTAAATATATCAGTTAGATTAGCTTATAAATTGAATTGTGAATTTTGGTGATATGACACCATATAAAAATTATAACTGTCTAATTTTCAACTATTGGAACTTATGGAAATTTTAAACTAATAAGTGATCTATTATATAAAAGGTCTTATTATTTATAAAAACCTTTATTATTTCCGACTCTCTTCAATCATTTTATATCTTCACCATTTAGTTTTTATGTGAGATTAAAAAAGAAGCTACTAAATCCACTTTGTTTATAATAAAGAATAGTTTTTTTCCTATATTTTTCCTTATATATAAAATGAGAAATATGAATTTATTTATTTATTTATTTATTTACAAAGAATTTTATATTTTCTAAGAAGTATATTTTGAAAAGGCTTTCATTTCATTTCCGCAATTTCAGCAAATTATTTACCTAAATGGTTTGCATAAGGTTTCACGAGGAAGAGAAGACTCATGATTTTGAGTGCAATTATACAAATCTACTGCATTTATATATTTATTTGAATCCGTGCAACATATACCAGCATGAGAATAACATCAATTATTGAAATCAATAATATCAACTAATTATCGGCTCAAATAATGACAATATAAGCAATGAGAACTAAAACTAACTAATAAGTCAGTTTAAGTATTCTTAGTAAGTTTTAATATTTTTTTTACTATAAATAATATCAGGACAAATTACACACATTGTATAACGATTGTATGTATAAATGTAATAAGGTAATAACTAGCTATACTTGTAATTAATTATTAATGTAGGTAATTAATTGTTATTATGACATAATTAAAATTTCATTGTAATTATGTTAATAGGGTAAAATATAATAGTATAAAAAATAAAGAAATGAATCGTCTAGAACATTTGAATTTTAAATATTTATCTTTATCTGATTATTGTCTACGTTTACAAAAAAAAAAAACGCAATGATAAATTATGAAAAATGGGCAGGTTTCTAACCTGTGACCTCTGGGAAAACGTCCCGTCACTTTGTCTATTAAGCATATTGTGCTCATTGAGTTTATATTCATACTACATAGTTATATTTTTCGTTGGATATTTCAATTTTACTGAAGTCACAGATTTGAGTTCCCGAATGGATGAGTTTTACTTTTTTTTTTTCTATAGTAATTATTATTATATTATATTATTATAAAATATTGGCTATTTGCATTACAAATATAAGTACCTAATATTGATTGTAATGAAGGACTGTATTTCAAAAACACTTTTGTGATTTATTCAGAGACATTTTATTTAAGGTGTATAAAGCACCAGGAAGTTTCGAAATGTTGTTTTGTTTCTCTTCCGTACCACAAACATGTACTCGTATATAAAATAAAAGCCGGTGAAGTTTAATATTAAAAGGTTTTGCGTTTTCATCCATTGTTAGATTCTTGGTGAGGGACAAACATGATATAATCAGGTAATTTAAATTAAATAAAGTGGTTTAAAAAAATATTATATTCTTAAAACCTCAACTTATTGAAATTTCGTATGCTTCAAGGTTTTAATTTTTTTTTATTTACTATAACAAAAAAAAATTTTGAGGACGTCGAAAGCTTTGATCGTAATATTTAAGGCCCAAAGCTATTTAAGATCGTTGTATGAGTAAATATATCTTTTTATTTATTATATATTCACGTTAGATTTTTATATATTTATAAAATAATTAGATAAATAGTAGACTAAATATTTATTAATTATTATGAAATATTGCTTGCAATACAAATTGCGAGATAATAATCTTCTACGACCTGTAAGGAAGGAATATCAATGCTTACTTTTATTCACCGCGCATCTTGCAATGAATAACTGATATACACAAAATTGTATCAATAAAATCCTTTTTTCTGTTCAAAAAATTCCTTATTCCACTTTTCAAAACCCCAGAAACAACACCATCTCATAAAAGTAAACTATAAATTTCTATAACACTTTTACTTGCACTATATACTTAAACTACGACAGTCTTACATACAAACGTGAAATCTCAATCTTTAATAATTTAACTTTTTTAAACGTAATGTTCTAAAATGTGATTTTATTTCTTATTGCCATCAAAAAGGGATATGCAAAATGTAGCTTTTGAAATCCTTTCAAGTTAACCTGAGCGCACAATCGTTGACGAGTCAATGTGAGAGGACAAATTGCTTTATGCATATAAATGATCTCCTTTCACACCTCAATTATATATCTTTATCAAACTAAATATTTATCCTTAAAAAGAAAAATCCAGGTATCGTTATAATTTAACTACTGTAGCACTTAAATACATAACATCAATCTTCAGTTAGCGCGTCTTAGAAATGTGGTTGTTTTGTGAAAATAAAATAAGAGGAAATTTTTTTGTCATCTTTTCATATATTTTTTTAAATTAAAATATGATCCCAAATCTTGTTAGGTCTATAATCTATAAAAAATTGATTTAAATTGAAGTTGAATAAATTTGGTACAATATCTTACGCATATAAAAATATAATTACCTTATGGCTGTCACTAATTAAAATGAAATGAAATGAACAAATGATAAGCGGTAATATAATTAATATGGAAATATATATGAAATTACCAAGAACGTTAGCATTTTTTAAATAAAATCATTACTTTTTTCTAACTTTAAAAAAGATTGTTATTGTAGTATAAAAACATTGTTATTGAAACTTGCAAGCCATATTCAACTCATGTATAAAAAAAAAAAATTTTTTTCAGTTCCAATAAATAAATCAACTATTCATGATTTCATGTTCTGGCCATTGCAATCAGAGTTACAGCATTGTCTTTGAGTTTAAAATAAATTATTATAGGTATTTCTATATTTAAACAAACGTATGAACATTATTATTTCAAAATATTTTTTATTAATTTATTAATATTTTTTGGCCTGCTTCTGAAAATACGGATATTTTAAAATTATTTAATAGCCAAGCAATTTGTTCTTTTTTAGATCTAGATTTTGATAGATAGTTATTTCGTATAGAAATATTAATATTTGAAACGCTCAAAGCACCGCATGCATAGTAATAACAAATATACAACGAAAAGCATTCATTCCTTCACAATATACAACCAAAATCGAGTTAGTAATAATAAATGCAACAAAAGCTATACATTCTGAGCAAAACGATGAACGCAACGAGTCTCATGATAATATATAAATAAATAAATACTAAATCGCGCTCAGATGTTACTCACATAAGCTAATTCCTTCCCGTTGGTAAAGTACTCTTTATATTTATTATTTTAAATATGCAATGAGTGTGGTACAATGAGAGAGCAACTTTTAAACAAAATTTAGTTTTTAACAATGACATTTTACGAGATTAATTGGTTTACGTACCACGTTTTTTTTAACAAATACATACTTGTTTTAACACTATTTTTATAATTCAATTTGAAAGAAAAGAAAAATTATAATATTTATCGAAAAAAAGAGTTGCTGCATTTTTTATAGTAATGACCGATCCGGAGATTTTAGGTATCAAGTTCATACATAGTATAAAATATGATTTAATTATAACGTAGCTTCTTAAACTGTGACATGTCTTCACGCATTCATGAGGTGCGACGCCAAAAGCAAATTATATTAATTATAAATTAAAGACTTTATTCCGCTTTGATAAATATGTGCAAAATGAGAGTTACATACATTTCGTTTTTGCTGAATTTGCATTTCTGACATTTCATACTATGTTTAATTGTTAAAATATTATATTTATCTTGTCTCCAAGGAATGCTTGGCTTGGCATAAGTATTCGTATTTTCACCTTTCTATCTTATTTATTACTAAGAAATAAATAAAAAGCCCGTGTTGTTATAAGAAAATCAATGTTTGCTATTCTATCTATCAATAAAAAATTATATTTAAAAATCAACAATTTCAAATACAAACGTATCTTAAATTGTAAACAAAATATTATTCAACAAATATATTAGGTTATAATAAATATACATTTGAATAATAGTGATATCGGAAAATATCTAAAATTCCAAAGCCGGAGCTATGTAACTTTGCTGAATATTGCAACATAACTTATGACACGAGCCTTTGGGATTATTGTTGTTAGAAATGAAATAACTTGTACTATAAATGTTACTTCGAACACTTTATTGTATGTGATTCGAAATAATTTAGATATAAGAACAAAATGCAGAAACTATAATGAGTGTTATTATTAGATACTTGAAGCTATTTCATAAGAATCTCACTGTTAATAAATAAATATATAGTTTATGTATAATTTACACACAATTTACAAAAGTTGCACCAAGTAAGTAAAATAATAAACTCTATAACGTCAAATAAAAGTGCTTTTACATTAAAGTAATACTGTTTCACTAACTAACACAGACATCAACGTGGGCGAGTGAGTAAACAAAAACTTAAGCGCTGAAGCGCTGATTAAACTAACTTTAGCTTGCCTTGGGCGTGTAAGCTTGATATTACAAACAAATTGAATTGGTTTAAACTCTTACCAATATTATATAGACACTTACATCTATTCCCTACTTCGTTTACTGTCTTTTGTAAAACTAAAGTCTATATATTATTATCACTTGTTTGAAAATATCTATAAACATGTATAACCATGTTAAGCTTATTTAAATTTATATAAATATAGAATGAAAAATAAACCGATTCGGGCAGGAATTCGAACTCGCGACTACTGGGAAACCGCACCGTCGCTCAACTAACTGGACTACCCGTATCGGTTTATTTTTCATTTTATACTTATATCAATTTATTATCACTTGTACAAATTTAGTTTATCAAATGCCACATTTTACGTATCTTCCAAGAATTGAACCTGCAGCAATATTATAATAATACTTGTGTTATTATAAGAGTTTAGTGACTATACTGCAAAATTAGAAATTTCTGGATAGGATTTTCGAAAGAAGCCTAATAAATCCCGATAAAGACGATGATATATAGAATGTTTAATTAACTGAGACGGAGAGCGATACGGTAGCTCAATTGGTAGAGAGACGGGACGGTTTCCCAGGGGTTCGCGATTTCGAATCCCTACCAGTGTCCGTTTGTTTTTCATTATATATTTATATAAATTATTACAAATGTCAAAATATGTCGGCGTATAAATGTTTTTATATTATTTTTAGGTTGTAATACCATCTTACCAATTTTATTAAAAATGGTCACATCTTTAAAAAATGTAGTGCCATTTAATACCTAAAAAAAAAATGTTCGTTGTAGTTAATAGTAGCAAATCACGTAGTTTTAAACATCAGTAACTCTTTTAGTTTCCTCTTTAAGTTCCGCATTAATTACAAAGTTGAAACTGTTTAAATTTTCCAACTAACTGAAGTTAGTATACCTAAAGTTTACAAAGGCATAACATTTTAAAATCAACATGTTTTTTTATTATGTAATAAAATAACAAATAGTTCAATTACTTTATATAAAACTAGCTTTTGCCCGCAGCTTCGCAGGCCTTAAATTCGTATTAAAACAATTCCCCTTTTGCTTTTTATATGACATCCGCAGACATCGCTTACTGTCAAAAATCTATTTAAAGTTTTTAATAAGGATACAATATTAGATACTGTATTTTATTTATACCTCTCTTGTTTTTACTTAAACGTCCATTTAAATACTTTTTAAGAGTACTTAATAAACATTCTAAGCATATATCACACTTATAGATTTTTATTAAACAATTGAAGTTATTGTGACCATTACCTTGCAGGTCTGGTTTTATAAAATATATTTATATATATATATATATTAAATAATTATATATATATATATATATATATATAATTATTTAATATATATATATATATATATATATATATATATATATATATATATATATATATATATATATATAATTATTTAATATATATATATATATATATATATATATATGTAATTATTTAAATGCTAAATAATATGTATAAGACAATCAGTTAGCTATTTTCATTAACAAAATATTCAATACTGACATTTCACAACAGCTATTTTTGAGACGGTTTGCACGTTTCCATACCATAGTGTGCGAGCCGACCGTACCGCCTCAAACGAGATGTCCCTATATTTTAAATCTGTAATATCTTTGAAAATATTCATTTAATTTACATGCTGTAAAGGCCTATATTGTTCCATATTAAATTTAAAATGTATTTAAGGTACTTAATTAGATTAGGATTAATGCTGTATTACCGAAAATCGCTTCGTAAATTAGTCATTATTTCTCGTAAAAAGTAAAGGATAAAAATTGGCTACTATGGGTTATCCCTAAGACATAAACATATACCATCGCGAAATTTCTTGTAAAACATTTTAAGGTGTAAACATTACATGTATTACCTTAGTACATTATTTTGATCTATCTCGTAAAGTTCGGCCAGCGTTTGCAAAGTAAGCGCAAAACAATGTGTTTGTTGTGTGTATATGTGACTTTGCAATGGAAATCTTGAAATTATCAGTAGTTCTCTGATATATTAAGCGTGTTATTATACATATAAACCTTCCTCTTGAATCACTCTATTTATTAAAAAAACTGCATCAAAATCCATTGTGTAGTTTTAAAGATCTAAGCATACATACCGACATAGGGACAGACGCGGCAAGCGACTTTGCTTTATACTATGTAATGATTGAATATCCAATTTAACGCATATAATATTCGATTTGTCGTTCGTTCGATGCATGTATGCATTATAATTTATGACATTACTTTATTTTAATAACTGTCTAAGATTCTATTTTATAATAAATAAATTCAATTAGATTGGAAATCCAGGATTTCAGCTTAATAACTTTTTAAGTAAAATTTTATATCTGACATAAAATGTTATTAAGATTACCCGAGGATCGAACATACCTTCAATTATAAATGGACTTAATTAATTATAAGTTTGCATCTGATGATGGAATCCCAGAGAAATCGAGAGAAACCTTCATTTATGGGCATTAATAGTGGTTTTCCAAGTGATTACTGTGGCGTTTGTGGACGGATTTATATTTTTTTTCTTTTATTTGAAAGTCTAAACTTCCGAGGTGGTCCCATTACCACCAGCATCTGGTGATGGGATCCCAGGGAAATCGAGAGAAATCTTCAGTTATGGGCATTGATAGTGGTTATCCAATATAGACTTTGCCGTTCTTTCACTGGCATACACCGAGTGGAGGGCTAGCCTTGCACCAATCTTGAGAGAAATGGTTTTGTAGCTTCGTTATATTAAGAAACGGCACAACACGGCATAAAAACGTTCTTCAAGTTTCGTCAAATTAGCTAGCTCCTGAGGTACAGTCGCGACTGTCATTTTATTCCAGTACGCTGCTGGCGGAATTTTTTGTTTCCTAATGTTATTTTTACAGCGAGAGCATGTTATGATTTTATCGAGAGAAACCAATTCTTCGGGTAATAAAGCACTGTACATAGCAGTATGTACATTACAACGTTGTGGAGGATACAGAGCTTTATAACAAGTAGCACATGGTACGTCTGCGAAAATTAATACCATGTTCAAAAGATTTTTTTGATGATACCTTCCTGCGATTGCGACTACTTTGTCGCAAAGTATCTAATCGAGTCGCTCTGGATTCGACAAATTCAATGGATAAACGCTCGTGTTGCATTTGTAGGCGACGCGCGACGGTTACGTTGCGTTAAAAAATTATTACCTTTTATCAGTACAATACACTAAGTTTATTTGCAATTTTAAATAAAAATACAACACGGCATATTTTAAAAAGGTAAAACAAATACCTTTTTTTTGATCTAAGGTTTAAAAAAGCACATCGTATATATTATATTATAAATCAAGGAAGTAGTACTTTAATGAAGACTTTTATGAAAACATGGTTTTATTATTTTTTTAAACGAGTTGGATACGACTTAAAAATACAATAAAAATGAATAATTCTTGAAGCAATTTTGTAAACAAATGTATAATAATTCGTGTATTCTAAATTTGGTTTTACACTCTTTTTACATTTTTTATCAGGAGATTCTTGAGAGCCGCAGACAAGAGCTAGTATTATTATGATTTTCTGATAATGACGTCGACAAACTTGTGAATTAGATGGGTTCTGAAGGGACCACTTTGACCGCTATCATTATTTGAAATATCTCACAAGGGGACGATTTCAACAATATAAATAAGTTATATAATAAAAATTACTAGTTGTGGCCCTTAGGTCGAAATTTTATAAAAAAAATCTAGTCCGTTATATAACATTAACTCTATAATAAATTTAATTTGTTCCATAGTTTTTTGTGTATGCGATTATAAATATCTTCTCATCTCATTCTGTACCCAGGATGCATTATGAAATTTAGAAAAAATCTTTATATACAAAAAGACCGTTAAACAAGAAGGGACAATATATTTTTAAGTTTTTTATTCTATTACATTTAAAAGCAAAATTTAATTATTTTACAGAGGACGTAATTGACTAACAGCTAGCGTGCCGGTGTGCGAATAAATTTAACTACTAAAGTTAAAGATGGAATATATATAATAGTAAATTTACAATTGATGATGTTAAATAATATATGTACCTACCCTATACCATTTAACTATGAAAATACGTTGTTCATTCGTATAACGCTCCATTTTTATTAACCTCGTACCTTCTACTAACAAACAATAACAATTGTTCAAATGTCAAACAATGACACTTCGATTGGCGCCAAATTTAAATCTTGCGTTCTTGTTGGGACACCCGATAGTTTTAGATCTAAGGTATTGTTTAAAGAAATCCGAATAATAATGTTGCGTTAAAATGATTATTCATTTGGATGGAGACTGTAAAATTGGTAACAAAAATCAGATAAAATTATTTTGAATGGTTTTTAGCTATTGGTTATTTTTTTGCGTTTCATACTGTAATGATATTTTTTTTAGTAAAAAATAAATTGTCACTTTGTTTATTGTTAAACAATAAAAATACAATCTTTTAGTAGGGTACATAATTTCTTTTTATTATTGTTATTATATTTCATATTTTTGATAGTGATAAATATATTGATTTGTAACTAAGCAAATAGTTGTGTTATTGTACAAACATGTGTGTGTTGCCGTACCGTTACAATTTGTAAACTAAATTCAAACTAGCTAACAAAGTCTGTTAGGTACCACAGTTCCACAAGCTGTGCTTAGCAGAATATTAATATAAAGCAATATAAATATTGATATTTAACGACATTTACGTATCCATAAAACTATTCAAATTTCAAATAGCATTTTTATAAAATCCTTTCTTTTGAAACCGAAATTAATAGACCTGTTTTTGAATGAAATTCTCCTAAACAGCATGTTATCTTATTTTGTTCGTTTTCAAAAGTTTATTCAGTACAACAAAAATTTTAGCATTAGGTATTTGCAAAATATATATATATATATATATATATATATATATATATATATATATATATATATATATATATATATCACGGAAGTTGCTCAGAAGATAATTGAAAATTTTTATTAAGAAATATTGAAATACTGTTACTTGTAGCAAAGCATTAGTGTAAACTGTTGATGGAATAAATAAATAAATAAATGTTTATTAAGCCTAATTGTAATAAAGGTCGATTAAATATACATAATATAATGTTAAGGCCACGAAATTCATGAATATGCAATTAGAACTTAGTCCATTATGTTAAAGAGGTACATCTAAGGTACTCACATCTTACCCACAAACATCCTTAGTTTAAAGTTTCTAAAACGTATCAGAAACAGGATGATCAAAATAATTATTTACAAGACAATATAATATATGGCTTGTAAACACGCTAGCTATAAGTTATGTTTGGATGGTCATGGTCTGGAGTGTATCATTTCAGCTACATTTTAATTATTTTTTTTTACCACTATTCTATAGCACTAAGCAAGTTTTTTCTTTCACTATATTATTAAATATTTGCTCTTTGTTTTGGGAAAATTACATAGTTTTCCCTTTAAGAATGCTTCCCGAATATTTAAGCACGTTAATAGAGAAGCATCAATTCAAATAACTTAACTTGTACCAATTTTTTTTATTCTAGTTATAATTGGCATATAGTGTTAATAATATATAAGCTTAATAAAATCTAGTCTGAGCCCTGAATTGCATTACTCATCAATAGTAGTGCACTCCACCTAATACCAGTTGATCACACAATAGTTCCTTCACCCCTGACTCGAGCTTCGTTGGCGTAACAAAAGGTTTTGAAAAGTATAGAATACAAGGGACATGGGCGTTATTATGGAAACTACTTCGTTATGGAACGGATTTAACGTTAAAAACATCATCATTTATAAGCGATTATTTGTAATATTTTTTTTCTAATACAGGACAAATTTTACACATTGATCTAAGCTCTAAACAAGCAAACTATTTGCTTGTGTTAAGGGTGTTAGACAACGATACAAATACAAAGAAATACACAATTAATAAACGATCAAACCCAAAAATACAGAAATCTATGTTCATCACATACATGCCTGTCCCTGTCGGGAATCGAACCCGAGCCCCATTGAGTCGCTATACGTTAGGAGTCTGCGCTAACCACTCGAACAACGATGCGGTAATTTTGTCCATATTCCTGTACTTAACCTACAATTATACCATTAGTATGCATTTTTATAATATTTTAATACTAATAATAATAAAAATATATTTAGATATCTAGTGTCCATTATTTTTAATTTGAGTATGTCAAAGAAAAGGAAAAGTGAATATATTAACAAAGACCGTAAAAGTATGCATAGAATGTACGAGCTCTTCTTTTTTCTTTTATAGAGTCATTATTTATTTTCAGGAATGTTTACTGCACGATTAACTTCACTAATATTAAACAACAATTTGCTATCACAATTTCAAGCAATTGAACTAAACAGAAATCTGTAGAATAGAAGCTTTACCTACTTTGTTTTCCGATTCGAAAGACAAGACAAATAATAAATATTGAAGATTAATCAGTTCATTATTTAAATGGTACCGATAAATGATCTCTATTGGATCTGTCTTAAAGTATGAAAAGCTTTTAGTAAATATTAAGATAAGAAAAATATTATTAAGCAATCATTTATTGTATTTCATGACGGATGTTGCCGTCTTATTGAAAACTGAAATGTCACTTGGCGTTAGAGATTATTGACGTAAAAATAGTGTGTTCAATAGCTACGAAGAAAAAATCAAGGTGTAAATTTTAAGAAACGAGTCCGCAAATACCTTTTTGAGATGGTACAGTTTCAGTTATTCTTAATTTGACTTTGTTAGCGTAGATGTGTATGTATGTGAATGTATGTATGTGAATGTATGTGTATGTTTGTATATATGTGTATTTATAAGTGTGTATAGATAAACTAGCAGACCGGCCACGCGTTGCTGTGGTTGCTAAAGTTTTTGATATAACATTAACATTAACTATTTAAGGAGTAACGGTATTAGAAAAATAGTGATGTGAACTGCCATGTGTTTTGACGTAGATGCAATTTATAAAAAAAACGACCTCTATAACTGATTTTCTACTATCATTACAATCTATATCTATTATCTATTCTATATATATATGTAATAAAATTGTCATTGATCCATTTCTGTACGTGGAAAATATTAAAAAAAAAAACATCTTAGTGGACCTTTATAAGATCAAGAGAACCCAAAACAATGGGTTTTCAGTTTGTCTGTATGTCTGTATGTTTGTGCACGCTAATCTCAGAAACGGATTAATCGATTTGGATGCAGTTTTCGGGGATATATTGTCATGGAATTCACTTTACAGTTTGTTTTCTTTTAACAATCGTTTAACAAACAAAAAAGTTTATAATCTATAATTATCGTACCATTGCTGCTTACCAGTTTGAAGGTTTATAGTTTTTACATACATTGGTAAGTACAAAGGGTACGTTTTATCAAAATCGAAATCTACGAGTCCGAAGTCGCAGGGACAGCTAGTAACATAATAATAATTAGAGATACGCTGAATATTCGGTATATTCGGCATCTAATTCGCCATTATTCGGCCGAATTATTAGGTTTTGGTGCCGAATGTATTCGGTTCGAGTATTTCTATTTTTTGGCTACACAACACGGTAAAGAACTAAAAGACAAAACTTAGATTTATGTCATATTATAAGTCAAAGAAATCTTATAATTAATGTGTTGAATAGAGCTTAATAATATAATTCAATTTAGTTTCAAATCAATGTTGATTTCAAGCTAAAAACTGTTTTTTCGAAAAATATCAAGTCATCAGATTTAGTATATTATTGCTAATTATAGTATAAAAATCCACGGGATTGGGATTTGAAGGGGAAGGTATTTGAACCATTGATCAAAATTATCTAACATATTAGGCAAACTAAATAATTTTATTTTTTCTTTTTTAGGAAGTAACAAATGTACATTACAAATTTATAAATGAGGTAGGTAGGGCAGATATTTTTCATTTTATAACAATAATATTTATTATTTTTAATTATTGATTTAATTTTAATTTTAATTTAATTATGCACTAATCGGTGCAAAATATTTTTGGTTAACACGTGGCCGGCTATACAAACACAAAAAATTAACTTACAATTTAGTCTCAGCATCGCGTGGCGTCTATGATGTTAAATTGTAAGCATGTAACTGTTTGTATTTTTAACATTACGCCATCTGTTGAGCACTAACTCAATCCAGTCGACAGATACAACGCCATCAGTTAGACTTGTCTGGATCTAACAAACAAACAGTAATCAAATAATTTGCAATAAAATAATATTGCGACTTAAAATTGAGATGTAAGTTATCCTATGTTTCAAGTTGGACCAAACTGCACATAATGTGCAAATTTGATTAAAATCGGTTAAGTAGTTTAGGAGTCCATCGCGGACAAACAACGTGACACGTAATTTATATATATTAAGATATATATATGTCGTACAAGTAATTTTATGGATGTTCATTCAGTATTAATTTCAGTTTCAGATATCAGTTTACCATGTCGTGTGACTGGTAGAGAATGCTTTAGCATTAAATCCGCCATTTGTACGTTTTTTTTTGTGCTACAATAATTTTATTTAAAATAAAAAAATACGTTTTTATTCTGAATCGCCCAGTCATATTTTGTATTTGATATTAGTGTACATAAAACTTCAACGCTGCACGGGAATTACTTCCCAGTGGACTAATATACTGTAATATTGTAACATGGTTCTGATCTCGCCGCAGCTTCTATTCAACTGTCCTCTTGTCTGTCGTAAAAAGGTGTGATTATTTTATTAAAAAGTGTATTTAGTTTTAAATAAAATCATATACATATTTCACAAACTTCGGGATAGTTATTAAAACATTAAACTTTGTTGTATTCTCCAACTTTCTCTTATTAATTAAGCTTTATTGTTAAATATGTCCCATGTGTATGTATAAACAGTGTCTATCAAAATCAGCGTCTGGGCCATTGAAAATGAGTCACAGAGATTTGTTTTTTTTATATTATCCGTATGAAGACCATAATATTTTAGTTTATCTCATTTGACTCATTAATTGTTGTAAGGCAAAGAACGGCAAACCTAATTTTATTTTTTATTACCTCCATTAAGCGATAAAATACTAGTTATTTGTAACACGTCGGTAATACCTTTGTTTCTCACTTTTTCTTTTCTTGTACTACGGTGATTAATATAAAGTGATCTACTTAGTGAATGAATGTTCCAATAATTTATAGTGTTTAAGGATATTTGAAACGCTTCACCACAATTAACTCTCATTGTTTATTATATTTTAATGTTCTATATTTCTCAAAACACGCCAAATTTCTTAGAAAGCTGATCATTTATTTTAGAATCGATTTATTTTAGTTCTCTCTTTTCAGTTCTCAAGTTGATTAAAATGATGAATTTAATATTATTTTTTATATGTGTCTGATTTTATACATTTTTGAAAATGTTTAAGTGTTTAATTATATAGATGTATTAATTAATAAACAAAATAAATATTGCAGATATTGTTGCTAAGTTAAAACCAAATATTGAAAATAAACTATTTTTACGGATTTAATTCGCGTATATTGAAATAAATTTTAAATTTACATTTTAAATCTAACCCGACGTTAGAAAACTCTATGCAAAACCAAATATTTTATATAATGTATGTCAAATCCACGGTTTTTTATTTTATATTGCCATAATAAGATACACTTAAGAAATGCCAGAATCTAGGTGAACGAAATATTTGCCCGGCTGTGTTCACATAAATTAATCGGAATTTAGCCCGACTACTTTCGAACCTATTTGGGGTCAAGCATAATTGCGATTTATTTATGTTAAATATAATTGGATAAATGAAAATTTAACACTTAAGTTTCATTACCATCAGCTATAGTGAGAACTCACACATCCTTCTACGTAACAAACTTTACGAATTATAATGAACAATCTATAAAATATTTTAATTTATAATATATATTTGTGTGTTATTTTTATTGATACTTTAAAGTAAAATTGTAATTTCCAACGGAATTACAAGCAAAAAATACTAGCGAGCTCAAATAATTAGCGACGAATTCAGACAGTTGTCGTATTTTGTATTATGATTTTGATTTAATAAGAAACATTACGCCTCGTAGATAAATAAAATTGTAGGAATATTTTTCTATAGGTAAATAAAATGATGTAAATGTTATCAATATCTTATTTCTCATTTAAATAAATTTTAAATTTGTAATATCGAGGATAGAGAATAAAAGAGATAGTGAATATAATGGCAACTGCAGACTAATATAGCTATTTCTTTCTGTATAGTATCTTGTGTTATATATTATTATACCCTATATAGTATCTTACGTTCCGTATTATATATAGCAGTCGTAATTGATAATTACTATTCACTTAGCGTAACTACATTTGTAATAACAAGGCAACGATTCTGAACTGAATATTCACGTAACATATATTTCCTAATGTTATTATTAGTATCTAAAATCTAGTTAAATAATAGAGGAGAGAAGACATATCATTCATTACATTCATTCATGAGGACTCTCAAATTACCACAAATTGTTGACGTTGAAAAGTGTTTAGAGGAACGTCTTCGAACGTCAACGAAGTTTTTTTTTCTATTAAAATATTTATAAATGACTTACAATAGGTTGATTCACAAGTATCATTGATTGAACCAGTTTAAAATCATTGTAAAGATTGACTCTATTAAAATTAAAGGTATTTTGATTTTGCCACATATGCATAATATTTTATCATTCCGAAAAAGTACTATTATAATATACAATATCAGTTTAAAAATGAATTTCAGATAACGAAGTTTTTTAGTTCACAACCAATTCGTGATGAAATCGAAAAAAACTGTTTTTAATAAAATATAAACTATTGACAATATCAAATAATATTTGTATTTACAAAAACAATAAGTTGAACAGGTGAATGGGCAAATAGTGGTTTAATGTATAATAAATATGAAAATTATTATTTTCTATAATAGATTTATTAAATACATTTTTGCAATGCCACGTTATTGAAAAAAAACTTTTTACCACTCTGTATATAAAAGTTATTTCCAATAGTAATAAGTGGATCCTTCTTTGATATTAATATTGTCTTAGTACGATTCCAATCTTATATGTAATATGTAAAATAATATCTGAAATCAAATTTAACGTTTCATTTTGGAAATATTTTAAATAGATTTTTTAGTTACTTATTTAATATTACTGTTGAAAAATATATTAAATATACGTTTCATAGACCAAAATTAAAAATTTAATCTCTGTTAGCAGATAAAATATAACATTGTTATTTTTTGTTAGATTAATCTTTTTAATCTTAATTCAATTAAAATACGCTGTTCTCACAAAATGTAATGTTTAAGGGCAAAACAATATACGTTACAAAGCAAAATGAATCCTTAGAAGGAGATACAGTATATTATCAATTTCTTAATTTTGTTAGCTATAAAGTAACGTAAACATTTTCAAACAAAATAAAACATTTTTGTTCTGATTTTTGTTTACAGTTGTTATTTACCCCAAAAAAAAACAATACAGAAATTTTAAATACAAAATTTCGCCAACAAACTTTCTGAAAAGGAAAATATAAACGATGGGTCGGTAGAACGGTTGTTTTTTAAAAAAGTTTTGTTCGAAAAGTGTTATTACAATTTTGATTCTTTATTTTGTTTTATTAATTGAGGTGAATTTATAACATTTCGACAATATGTATAAAATTCCCGAATACATCTAAACACAAAGCTTTTCTCTACCTGCCGCGTCTGCCAATCGTTTTTTAATGTCTTGTTCCTTCGATATTATACATATTAGTTTATAAAACAAGCACCTGTTAAGTTTCTATTTTATACTTTATTCTAACAACTCTTAAAAGTAAATGATGTAAAACTAAAAACCCTGTAGAATACTGCCGTTTCTGAAATAATGTTTCAAGATTTTATTTATATTACTAATTGAAAATCTTACTATTTTATCGTAACACAAATAAATTGATTCTATAAACTAATTAATTTAACAATCAAGCCGAGATCAATAATAAAATGAATGTTTGCACTTTGAATTTAGTTTGTAAATACCAATCTCGCTTCGAGCGTCTCGTACAGTAATTTATATGTAACTTAACTAATAGTCAGGACAAACGATAAATGGAATGAATATTAGATGCTGTAATTAAAATATTTCGCATTTTATATTATTTCATATACTTAGATCTGAAATACGGAAGGGGCATTGAGACTGATTATTATATATGAGATTTATTTCTATTTTTAATCCCCGATCGAACAAGAGGGGTGTTATAAGTTTTACATGTGTATCTGTGTATTTGTAAATCTATCATTCTGTGTATGTGTGTCTATCCGTTGCATCATAGCAGCTAAATGAGTGGACGGATATGATTGTGGTTTGTTTAAATTGAAAGCCTAATCTTTCGAGATGGATAAGTGTGGTCGAGATAAAAGGTAATCGTCTCCAAGATATTGAGTTTTTATTTTATTATTTTATATTTTTAGTGCTAGTGAAAAGAAATTTCGGAATATTGATAGTAAAAACCGAAACAAGTAAAAAATAGTGCATTTGTAAATTTATTTACTACATTATAGAAACCAATAACATAACTCTAAAAAAATTAACAAAAAAATATTTACAGTTTAAAAACCCCCGATACTAAAAGACCTCTAAAGAGGATAAAAATAAATATCTCTAAAAAGGATAAAAAAAATATTATTATGCACTTATTGCGTATGTGTGTTCGTTCGGACAAATGGAATATCCACAACTTAAGGATGGATACCTGCCATGCTTAATGTCCGGTGATGGAAGGGGGATAGGGGAATTAACTCTCGTAATTCCTGCGCACCCTCCCCAAAATGTATTCTATAGAATACTGAAAGGCTAGCAATTCTACCTCTGTGTTCAAGGATGTTGAGGTTCGTTTCAGCCAACTCGGGGTCGGCTAATAAGCCTCTTTGCTCGCCTCTCAATTGAGTCCAGAACCACAAGATGGGACTTTGCGGCACCAACAAATATGTGACCACAATACCCTACACATGACCAGATCTGGGCTTTGTATAAAATAAGGTCCCGGTGTAAAGTACTGACGGACCTTCGCAAGAACGACAAGCTGAATAAACCAGTCAATTGATTTGTTTATTTTAGTCATCTCTGGAATATATGTTTCTTAATCCTGAATTTCATAATATAGTTTAACCCCTGGTATGTCGCGGCTCAAAATGTAAAAAGTGCGTTGTCTGCCGCCTACATTGGAGCAAGAAGATATTTTTTGCACGAAAAAATTTTTTTTTTAGTTTTGTATTCTTAATTGGTCGTCTAATTGTTTTTTTATCTTAATATTAACTGTAACTAACCATTGATGCAAATAAAACAAAAAAGAGAAGCAAATTTTAATAGTTTTCCTTAAAAGTTAGGTTAGGTAGAAACTATACAGGTTGTTCTTATTTTTTTTAACACAAAATTACTATGTTATGATTATATACAAAATATAATGGAAATTATTATAAAATTTAAAGGGAAATATGACATCATCTTTTTATTTGCTCAAAAAACAAGCCAAATTTAAAGAAATCTATTCATTTTTAATATTATATATAAATATATGTATATTAGTAAGTCTTTGTGGTTTTACCATGGAAATTCCCATATTTTCGGGATTGAAAGACAGACTTAGATAACAAGCAAATACCAGACTAAATTGCATATAAATCCGCTCTGTAGTTTTGATACACATATTTTTATTATAACCTATACATTTATTAGTTTTTTCAAAGAAAGGTTTGTATATGTTATTAGTATATTGTGTATTATAATTTTTTTTTTAATGCGGCAACAAACACAATAGATAAACAGACTAAAAAAATAAAACCTATTGTTTTCTTGACTGTATAACGTAGAAATTAATTATCAAAAAAAATATTTTACAAATATCGAGATAAAAAATTTTGTACAGACATAATATTGTTTGATTCATATTTAAACATGTCATTAATGTACAACGAATGAGAAACTACCTAGAAACGTCTTTTTTTTTTTTTGTTTCCGCGGGGAAAATGCTTTACGCACCGTACTCCTCGCGGGGGAAGCGAGGGGCGTGTGTGGGACTCCCAAAAACGGTGTACCCACTAAAAACCCCGCGGCGCTCCTTCCTCGCCTTATTGGCGGAGTCGTGGGTACGGCTAGCCCTTCATCCACGACCCCGCCGGTACCTAGAAACGTCTTAGATACAAAATTATATATTCCACAAATCTCTAGAAGTTTTGTCGGTGTATGTTTATGTATTGCTTGTAAATTTAGTGAAGTCTTTAGAAATCCAATTATGATAAGTTTTCAAATGTGATGGCGACTTTAGTCTCTTGTTGTTATATAAAACATTTTCTTCCTTCATCTTACTAGTCTAGGTTTGAATAGTGTTTTAAGTGATTCTTTCCAGGCAGTTTAGTATAGGCAATAAATTGCATTTTGTGAATACCTACAAAACAGATTACAGAAACCGATTAATTATATACAAATAAAAAAACAAACAATATACATTTTTTTTTATTGAAATTGTATCGAGAAAAAGTCGCTGGGAAATATACCGATTACAATATCAAAAATTATTAAAATAAAAAATATTATAAAAATATATATATTAACTTCGTTTTGTGCAAACTAACAAATTCAAAACGTTCAAAATATTTAAAATGTACCTAACTATAACACAATATTTAAATAACGATTTCTAAAGTTATCAATTTCAAAATAATTATTGAACTTACTTTTCTTCTGTGAGAGTCGAATTATTAAAACTTAACCGAAGATAGTTCTTGGTAACATTTATAACATTTTGAAAGAGTAGACACAACATAGAGAGGAGTCTTATTTTTGTTTTCTAATATTTAGTGCTTTTTTCCATAATTGCAACTTCCCGCCATTGTTGATTGAAAAATAAATTTGTGACTGCAAACATTTTTTACTTTTTTACAGCAAACAGTTGAAGGCAATGGTCTATTTAGTCTATTCATCCATGTAATACCTATAATATAGACTTTAAGGATAAGTAGCTACTGTACATTAATATATATACAGGAATGTTTTTAATTTAAACACCATAGTTCAGAAATGTTGTTTGTATTAAAATTATCTAAAAAACAATCATATTCCTAACCATTATTGCCTTTTTTTAAAAACAATTCAATAATATGATTAACACAAATTGAATCAATACATTATTTAAAAAATAAATAAAACTTATTTTAATAATTTATTAACATTTAACATTTTGATTTTGTTTGTTTTATTATTTTTTTTTTCTTTTTCTTATAATGACATGTCTTATTTAGTTTATTTTATTTATAAATTTTTATTTTTGTATAAAATATGTTTATTTTGTATAAACCCTTTAAAAAACTTTTAAAAAGGTTTTATTAGGAGTTTTTCTAGGGGTTAATTCATGACATTTAGAGTAGTTAAAAAAGAAAACTGTAGATTTAGTTAGTTTCTAGTTTTTAATTGTAGACACGCTTTTAAAACCCAATAAAAAAGTAACACCAAATAATATATAAGTAAACACTTATTAAAAATAAGGGTTTTTATAAATTTATTATGAAGTTTAGTTTACAATACTACGACGTACTCCATTTTATATTTCAGGCTGAAGATATTTTGTTTATCGTGTTCTTTCCTTCCATTTGTTGTTATTACGCTCGCTATATAAAGATGAATTCTCTATGCTCATCTAATAATGTCATTTCGCATATAGTGGCCTCCTTATAAAACCATTTAATTAGATACCCATGTCGTAAAAAATCAAGACGCCATTTTGTTGTGGCCGCCACATTGGTTTTGCAAAGACGTCAATTTATAGAGTAATTAAAGTATAGTGTTCTGCTCTTTGAGGTCTTCAGTTTGATATCTATGGGAAAAATTAAGTTTGCCGCCATCTTATTACGTCCGCCATATTGAATTTACAATAACATAGTTTAACAATTATCGTATTCTTCTCGTTAAACCATTTTATACGATACCTATGTCAAAAATCAGTCGCCATCTTGTTTTGACCACCAAATTGGATTTTCAATAAAATATTTTTTACACTTATCGTGTTCTTCTCCGTAAACCATTTATTTGATACCCATGTCAAAAAATTGGTCTCCATCTTGTTACGTCCGCCATATTGGATTTTCAATAATATATTTTTTACAATTATCGTGTTCTTCTCGTTAAACCATTTTATATGATACCCATGTCAAAAAATTGGTCGCCATCTTGTTACGTCTGCCATATTGGATTTTCAATAATATTTTTTTTCACTTATCGTGTTCTTCTCGGTAAACCATTTTTTATGATACCCATGTTAAAAAATCGGCCGCCATCTTGTTTTGACCGCCATATTGGATTTTCAATAAAATATTTTTTGCAATTATCGTGTTCTTCTCGTTAAACCATTTTATATGATACCCATGTCAAAAAATCTGTCGCCATATTGTTACGTCCGCCATATTGGATTTTCAATAAAATATTTTTCGCACTTATCGTGTTCTCCGTAAACCATTTTAATTGATTCCCATGTAAAAAAATCAGTCGCCATCTTGTTTTGTCCGCCATATTGGATTTTGAATGGGGTTGTCGAGCAATTCAATAAGAACTAAATGTGTATGTAGAGTTTCAGTTCAATCGGGTTACGGGCTCTTGATATAATTGAATTGTTGAATTTCACACATCACATTCACACTCTATTCACATATATACACAAAACATATTTATATTCCAATATAAAAAAATAAATTATTAAATGGTATAAATTCGCAAAACTTAAAACAACCTGTATATGAATTATTATTTTGTATAGAGCGCAGATCTGCGCTCCCGGCATCCGACGAAGTCAAATTTTGAGCGCAGATCTACGCTCTCGGCATACGAAGCATTAAAGGAGAATAAGATCTTTAACTATCTTTAAACTAAATACTGTATATTTTGACTAAAATAATATTAGAAACACTTTTATCTTTTCATAAGTGTAAAGACCTCACATTCCCGGGAATAAAAGGTTTTCACTTGTATTGACATTCTTCTCCTCAGAATAATAAATCATAAAACGTTTAATAGTATTTTTATCTTTTGCTGTCACATAGAGTCGTAAAGGTAATAAAATATAATGGCCGTCTAAAATTGTTTATTATAATAATAAATTTATTTCACAGTTTTAATGCACGAAATATTATATATACATTGAAGTATTATTTTAATCCGTAATATATAAAAGTAGATAAAACGCAAAGGTCTTTATGTAGTAGTAGTTAACATATTTTTTTAAGAAATATTCCTATATTTCTATAATATAACCATAATCTTTAAAAAGACTCAACAATTTGTGGTTTAGTCACCACTACCAACAAATAAATATATTAATGTCACGGCCAATAAATGTTATTTAGAATTATTATTACCATTATCTTGAGGATCTCCACTTCCCAAAAACATACTAAAGGAAATAATTCCAATTTCAAAACTATTAAAAGGAACTGAAATAAAACTAAAATACATTTCGTCGTTCTACATTGCGTTTATTTTTGTGGTTCTCCTAAGGAGGCTTTAATTTTAATAATGTTTAAATAATAGTTATTAAAAATACAATTATATAAACTTTTTACACACTGTTTGTAATTAAATCATGTTTCAGATATATCAAATGGAATGGATTGTGCACAATTACACGGTATGCTTTGACAATTTGGTGATGCCATTTCCTGGTATGGAGTAGTTGCAACACAGTTAAATGAACTAACGTATGACAGAATTTCAAAGCGTTAGTTTCTCGAAATTTGGCTTTATAGGGAACCAACATTCAGTCTGTCGAATATTGAAGTTATTCTTGCGTATTACTAATTATTTACAAATGGACTACTAATAAACGATGGTTATGAGACATATCTAGAAAAAAAAAAGATTTTTATAATACACAAAAAAAACTAAAATATCATAAAAATAAAGAAATTGTGTAACTGAGCAATTGATTTAAATAAAAAAGTACATTAAGATAAAGCAGCTGCAGTTTTTATTAAAAAATAAATTTATAACAATTTTGTGGATGTTGCAATAGATAACATTTTCATTAAAAATAAACATAATTATACTGTTCACCCTCCCCTCTCCTCCCCTCTCCCCCTCTGTCCCTCAACTCTGATCTGATATATCACTGTTTGCAGATTAAAAAACTACATATTATGCTTGGTCAGCCTTCAAACACTTTATCCTCGTCTGGCCTCCAAAAATAAATTATCCATGAATTTAAGTATTTCTCAATAATTCATCTTATATTTAAGGATTTAAACTAAATCAATCAATTACAGCATATTGGAAATTTGTGTGTGGCAGGTTATTAGTATTATTTAATGTGTATTTCTAACTAGTCTTATTTGACATCAAACATGACTCTTTGGAATCCCAGTAGACAGAACTATTAACTGAGTTTCATCTTGCCAGCCGTTCTGTTTGTTTTGTATAAATTCTAAAACGACGTTAACACATTCATCTATCTAGATTTGAATAAATTAGACGGAAAGTAATAATTTCATAAGCTGGTATGATTAGGTATGTATAATTTGACACATACTATTTTATTATTAAGTTTCATTAATTGTCATGTTTTAAAGAAGTAAAATGGTGTATGAAGATAATGTTAACTTTGTTATATTAGCATGTAATATTAAATTCTGCATATGGTAACCTAAGGAAAAAACATTAACATCTAGTTCGTTTATCTAAATCCACATAAAGGTTTATTTTTGTAAACAAAAGGCCGTGTTGGAAAATATAATATATAAATATGTATAGCCAATTGAGCTACCGTATCGCTGTACGCCTCTATGAATTAAGCATTCTATAATATGTGATCGTCTTTATCGGGACGGTGGTGAAATCTATTAGGCTTCTTTCGAATATCACAACCAATGTTTTTAACTGTGCAGTATAGATAAACATTGAAAAGATGCCACTACCGAAATTAAAGTTTGAAAATATCTATAAACATGTATAGCCATGTTAAGCTTATTTAAATTTATATATCGCAGATCACGATAATTTAACGATAATTAGTAACTCAATTAATATAATTGTAACAGTGGGGTGTGAACGCCGTGACGTAACGAGTTACGTAATCGGAATCGTTTGGAGGGGCACCGGAGACATTTTAAATATCCGAGATCATCGAGACGAGATGATTTTGATTAGTGTGAGCCTTACAGTCCGGACCCCCCAAACGAGACCGGTGGTTCACGATAATTGTATACCTACTAAGTAATTTGTGATTACCTACAATCCACATTTAATACAAGTAATTGTCATATTGTGTCTGTGTGGTTTAATTGCCTGAGACCTACGCCTCGGATACCAGAAGACGTCATCAAGAACGAACAAGCCACTAATATGCCGCTTATCTCTGACATATATAAATATAGAATAATAAATAAACCGACACGGACAGGGAGTCGAACCTGCGACCTCTTTTCGAATGAAGCCTAATAGATGTCACCACCACCGAATAAAGAAAAAATGTTTACGTGACGATAATTATATCACTAATCTAGTATAAATAAAATACTGAGTTTAAAGTTCATATAATTACTTTATTTCAATAGAAATAACAAAAATATTCATGTATGATAAATATCAAATAGATTTTTTTTTAATAATATAATAGTTTGTGTAGTTTTTGTATATACATTTTCATTATTCATTCGCTTTATAACTTGCAAAAAAAAACAGCTTTAATGAACATTAATCACGACAATTACAAGTATTATACAATCAATATCATGTATATATAATATTCATATTCATATGTTTTGTTATGAAAATCTTTAAATATTGTTTTCAGATATACACTGCATTTAGCTATTATCATAATTATTAAAACAATCAATATCACATTCGTTTTTTTTGTTATTTTCAAACTTTTACAAACAAAATTAAATTGCACTTTTTTAGTACAAAATCAAAAAATTCATGCTCTGCTCCATAAAATAAAATCAGTAACATATTTTATATTTAACCCACGTTATATAAAACTTGATGAAAATAAAGATCGAAGTTAAACAGATAAAGTGCGAAAAGGCTTCCTTGCCTTATTATTTATTGAATTTTCAGGAAATGTACCAAATTTTATAAAAGTGATATATTTTTTACGTATTCACCTTTTTAATTTGTATCCAAATCTCATAAGGTGTTCTTTATATTACCAAAAATCGAAAAGAGAAAATGTTTAGCTTATTTCATTCAATTTTAAAACAAGTTTTTTTTAGTTATAAGGAAATAATGTCTTTTTACACGTGATTAATGTGGAAGTAGGAGGAATAGCTGAGGCGACTTGATATGCTGATCACTAACTCAGTGTAATTTTTGAAAGAAACGCAATACCAACCAAAACTTTACTGTGTATATTTATATATTTTAATGTGTTTATTTTACTGGGTAGTGCGACAATTTTAATTCCTCTAAATGTTGTTTGCATTGCTTTATAAAGAATTTTACCAATATGAATTTGTAGAAAACCAAACTTTTCTTGTCGTGAAATACTCTTCTGATTGTAATTTTATATGAAACTTAATTAAATGTAACCCTTCTGAACTTTTCTAGAAGAAAATGTCCGAAGTTATAAACGTGTTGCTAATTAAGCTTTTCTTATGTGGGTTTGGTAAAGCCAATATTTGTTGATTTAAACAAAAGCAGTTACGGACAGCTTTTCTTGATATTTTGTCAGAAGAATTTTTTTTTAGGATGCCTCAAATAATGTCATCACAAGTAACCCCACACACTGCACCATTTGAGATGTTATTAATGTTATTAATTATTTCTCTATAAATATTAATGTGCATACTGAATGTGAATATTATTATTATATAGAAGTTAATCAAGTTATATATATATATATATATATATATATATATATATATATATATATTAATTAGATTGTTGGCAAATAAAATATAAATAATGAGAAATGTACCATTTAATTAAATATTTTAATTACATATATATATATACATGTGTGTGTGTGTGTGTTTGTTTGTGTTTGTGTGTGTGTATGTGTGTGTGTGTGTGTGTGTGTATGTGTGTGTGTGTGTGTGTGTGTGTGTGTGTGTGTGTGTGTGTGTGTGTGTGTGTGTGTGTGTGTGTGTGTGTGTGTGTGTGTGTGTGTGTGTGTGTGTGTGTGTGTGTGTGTGTGTGTGCGTGCGTGTATGTGTATATGTATGCATGTGTATTAGTATGTGTATATCTATATGTATATTATTCAATACTATAGTTTATTATTATAATACTTTTTGATAAGATTTCGTTCTGCCTACAAACTACACAGTAGTTTGGCGCATGTTTTATATTGTAACATGTTTGTACTATTTTAATTTAATAAATAAATAAAAAAAAACTCCCAAGAATAACTACAGATACAATAACTTAGCGATCAATTTATTCTATGGGGGCATTAATTTGTAAAATTCCAATCATAACCAACTTCTTTGCTGTTTAAACTTTTTTTAGTATACATATCTATATTTCACCCTTTATTACTAAATACTTAAACTTGTTTCGATTATCGTGGAAGAAATGTTACGAGTATTCTTATTTAAATATGGCTATTGAGAGCAAATTTATCTACTTATCCCTCAAAATAAACTCCCTTTAACTAATGGTATAGTATAGTAAAGTAAAAGCTCGTGATGGCAAACTTTGCCTTACAAATTTGATGCCGACCGAAAATATCTTAAGCTGTGTGTGCATATAAAGAAAATATATAGAAAAGCTTTATCAGCGATCGATACAGTAGTTATCGTATAAGTATATCGTATATCGACATATTTCAAAAGCTTTAATAAATAACACTTTCCATTACTTCAATTTGGCTTATTTTTTGGAGATATATTTTTTATAAATGATTTTACGTATAGATTTTAATATTATTTTTAAATGCTAAAATTAATGTAAATATATACGAGTAGTTGGAATGATTTACCCGACTTGAAGACATTAATGGTTTGAATTTAATGAACACGCACATACACGCATTCAATTAATAACGCACACACACAGATTTGATAATTGATAATCAGATTATAGTGTATTCTAGGCTTATAAGGCTTTCTAGTAAACTAAATTTGATTTTGCAAAGTAAATGTTAATGAATCTACATATTTAATTAGATTGTTGGCAAATAAAATATAAATAATGAGAAATGTACCATTTAATTATATATTTTAATTACGTACCTATATCTATCAAACATTTAAATACACTTGAAATATGACGCTTATATATATAATTTTAAACGTTAATTTGCTAAACGTTAATTTTATATGGTTGTGACTTAACTTTAAATGGAAGTCTAAGAAACTCCAAGTTAGTAAACCTAGCAACAATTCAACAAATCTTCAGTTCTACGTCCCAAACAGAATGTTAACGAAGTATTTGCGCAAATCGCAAATATAAGGCTTTAATTTGACTTCTATTCAACTAGATTATTTTAATCAAATTGTAAATTTACTTTAAGCCAAACTCAAGATTTGTTACCATTTTAAAGCTAAATTATAATTACGATATTATTATATGAAATGATTAATTCTTTTGAATTTTATTATTATTTTGAGAAATAACCAATAATTCTAATATAATTTAGAAATAATTATAATAAAAAAGATCACAATTTTATATTTAAATTCTCGTGATTTATTATGACTACTACAAATATCTTTACCTCGCTTTTCTTCCGTGAATATATCGTGAACAGTTCCCATTGCTAGTTCAATATGCTACCATTTTCTGAATCAGAACTCCGAATGGATTTGAAACTAGTCGGGCAAAATTACAATATACAGGAAATTAGTTTGCGATAAACATTTAACATTTTTATTGAATTGTACGAAACAAAATATTTTTACAGTTCAATAATTTCATTACTTTCTCTTTATCACGGTAATTGTTTGTGTGGATTGTAATTTCATACCTTAATATAATGTATCTAAATACAAACCTGTTTTTTGTGTTTTCTCTTGTATTTTTTTTTCATATATTATTTTTACTAATAAATTATAAATAAAAATGTTTTCTTTTTTTTATTTTTGAAATGTCATGTCCAATGAATATAGTTTTGTATGCATTAAATGTTTATTTATCTATTAAGCTATTGATACGTCTGTCTACCTGTTTATAATAAAAGGGCAAAGTACATCGAAAAACTACATGTTCGATTAAATAAAAGTATGACGAGAACAAAACCTGCCTACACGAAAGTAGTATTGCAGTTTACTAAGTGGCGCTATTATGTATGGTAGAAAACGCTTTCATTCACGTACGCTGTTTATGGAAATATAGCTAAAGTTTTTGTGATCTTTTCGTCTATACCAATGTGTTGTAAGTTGTAAAACCTACTGTAATAAGAACCTGCTACATTAAAGTATGGAATAAATAAACTAGCTAAAAATTTATTCAAATTATATTTGCTTACCCTACCTTTATCTTAGAACAATTAGTATTATTAGTGATTGTTGCTTACAAAATTACGTACATATATTTAGAAGATATAACATTTATTATTATTAGAACACATTTATACATTTAAAGTAGTTCAAAAGCTTGAATATAGTAGTAATATAATTACTTTTTTAATTTAATTACATCGTGGTAGTACCACATCAAAATATCAACTTAAGTCCCTAGAAAGTTTAAATATTTCATTTCCATTCGTCAAAAGTTCCTCTCACTGAACATTCCAATGTTTTATCCCAACAAGATATAAGCAACTGTACCTGTTGGCTTACATAGCTTTTTTGACAATTTAATAAAAAATAAAGCAAAAGTACAAAAAAGTATTCAAGATATTCCGTTTTACACAGTAAATAAGTGAATTTATAAAACTCTTTTTCAATTCTTTAAATTACATATGTTATTTCTTTTAAGATAGTTATAGACTTAGTGCTACCCATATCTGATTAATAATATTTTTTTTGTGAAATCACTCCTGAAAAAGATTTCAAAACAATTTTAAGAGGTAATCATGTCAATAAATATGAAAATAGAAAGGCTTTTCTTTGATGGTTAATTAGGTTTCTTTTGAATTGTTATGATTTGTTAACGTGTAATTAACACGTGCCATATTGATCTGTTGCTATTGGTTATAACATTATATTTGGGATGAAATCATGAAATTAATATTATTTTATTTATTTATATTCTTTCCGAAAACTCACACTCCATAAGTAAATAAATCGATAAATTATTTACTTACTTCTACTAGTAAAAAACAAAATGTAGTACCCATTGTCCATTTTCTTTGTCGTTGCGAAATAAATTATATGTTCATTTAACTGCATCGGTGTAATAAAAGTTTTTATGTAACCAAGTATTTTGATACTCATGGAATATAACCGAATATCTTAATATTTATTATTATACAACACACATTTGCATATTGTATAATAAATGGAATAAACATTGCATTCTGTATGACTGATAAAACTTCAGATAAGTTGGCATATCATACATCCTTGAAAATCAGTCTTGATGTCATACATTATTAATATATTAAGTTAAAAAAATATTTAAATAAGCTTCTCATCTACTTCGCATTCAACTAACTATATAGCTGATTTATATAAAAATCCATAAATAAATTATTTTGAACAAAAAGATTGTATGTATTATATAGTTTCAGTATCAAATGTTACATTTTTTATAATTAAATGATATGGCGTAATAAGTAAGTATTCATACCCAAAAAAATACACATCAATGGTGTTGCAGGCGTTACACGATGGAGTTCATTCACCCGTGACCTAAGCCATAACAATGGTTCTTCGAAACTATAACTTGCATGCAATGGTAGGAAAGTATTACCATAACTAAATACAACTGAATCATAGTGCTATAATTGATACTTAACTTACACCAACTACAGTTCGTTAAATAAAATACCATTTGAATAATCCAAATAAAAATGTTAAGGGCCTCTTAGAATTAAATTAATAAAATAATAAAAAATAGTAACAGTATCTAACCAAAGAGTTGGAGATTGAACGTAAAAAGAATAGTATAGTAGTAGTAACAAATGTAGCTTTATATGTAAATTATATATAAACGAATACATTAACAATTCGGGCTGTCAGTTTAAAATACATTAATTCTAATTATGCATTTCAATGTTTTACAATCGACATTATAATGTACGTGTTAACATGTAACCAATAACAACATACTTTTAACATTTAATAGACTGGTACTTAATTGATTTTTCTTATAAAGTTGCTATTTATTAATTGGTGACAAATTTCGAAAACACAGTTCATTTCTCTAATAAATAAATTAAGGAAGTATTATTCTTTCACGTGACCTTAAATAATGGAAATACAGAATAATTGGAAATAAAGAATTTAAAGTCGCGTACTAGGTTTAGATTTCGAGGAAGCCTCAAGGTTCAGAAATAATGCTACAGTCGCGTATTAACTTAAGTTTTTTTTATATTCGTATATACGTTAAGTGATGTTAATATACATAATCGGTTTTTTTTAATTACATTATTGTAAAATAATAAAATAAATTGACAATAAAGATAACCATAATTCACGAAAAAAAAAATAACTACAAATTATGTTTGATATTTTTAGACTCTTCATACAATTTTCCTCTTAAATAAATGGAGTGTTTGAATTTTCGCTTATTATAAAACAGCATGAAATAATTCATTATAACTACCTACAAATTAATATGTTCATTATAGCTATTAATTTTATGATGTTATGAAATATTTATTTAACTGAGAAAAAGCTTTCCTTTCGAAGTTGCTATTATTATAATCTTTTAATACTTACAATAGAATCCTAGGCTTTCATAGCGTCTTTGTGAAAACTTCATTTAGTTGCCTAAAAAGCTTTTTAATCTTTCGCTCATAATAAAAAAGCATAGCTGACAGAGGTAGTCTAGAAAAATTTGGAGATAACAGTTGTCGATTTTGTAGACACCCGCTTTTATATTTTGTATACATAATCTGATTTGGAATATAAAACTAAAAAAACACTGCAATGAAAACCTACTTTTATTTTATTTTAATTTCTCACACAATTTCAATTTCAATGCAGATATAATGCTATGCGATGCACAGACAGTTCCGATATAAAACCATAATATATAAATATAAAGCCATATTAAGTCTCTTCTTTTCTTCTTCTAAGATCTTCTAATTAAAGATTTTTATTTTATAAATCGTATTTTACACTTTAAACTTTTTTTTTACGAGGTTTTTTAAACACATTTTTATTTGATAGACTGTTCTTGTATTAGTATCAAATTAAATACGAAATTAGCTAGTAATACGTACAATATCATTTTTTAAAAGGGTGTCCTTTTTAAAAGTTAACATTATTTACCCATTGCATTTTAAAACCTCAAAAATACTGAGTGAGAAATTTAAAAGCAGGAAAAAATATATAAATATATAAAGATAACATCTGAGCGCATTTTTTTTATTACCCTGAGAAATTCAGTACATTCACTACGTTTTATTAATACTAATCCAGTAAATATCCAGTATATTTGTTGTATAGCAAAAACGATTGCGTTTTTTTTCACATAATATAACTTGTTCTTAAGCTTTTTGTTAAGGTTGTTGTGTTAAACATAGCAAATATTTTTTATACGAAAATGTAAGTAGTTGGATTGACATGATTTTAAATTAAAAATATTTATATCAATAAATTATTCACTTAACTTTAAAAGAGGTAGTTAAACATCTGGGTTATTATTAGAAAGTTATTATCATTTTATTTAAAATGTTCAAAACATAGTATAATAATTATTCTCATTCGTCTACAGAAAAAAGTTACTTATATTTAATTTCATATTAATTTCGTGTTTTCAGGCTTCAAATAACAAATGTTTTCAATGGTTTTAAAACGTACTAAAACATAAACGAATTCTTTTAAACAAAACAAGGAAATCCTCATACACTGACTCTACACTGACTCTACATCGCCGATGTTAAACAGATGATAAATAATGGTTTCTCTTATGTTGTTAAAAGAATTAAGAGCGTAGTTTTTCAAAATTTTATTATTTAAATACGGCTTTCAAATGTATATGTGTTAATTAAGTTATGTTATAAAAGCTTTTAACATATCATAAAAAAAATATTTAAAACAAGTATGTTTTAAGAAGTAATGTAATTATATTACAAATGAGTGCAAAAATATATTTATGAAGAAAACGTCCTGCCTCATTTACTCAAACCTCAACAGAAATGATTCTACAAATCTTCGCGTATTCCTTTATTATAAAAATATGGAGTAAAACCATATTTTCGGAGATTTCGCTTTAAATCATTGAACCAAACCTTTTCAAAATATATTTAATAGGTATATTTTGTTTTCTGTTCCGTTTTTTAGAGTATTTCGAATGCAGAGCAAAAAAAAATTTTTTTTTAGTTTGTTATTATAAAGTTGCTTATTAAAATCCCTTAACGTTGGCGTTGACAAGCTTATGAATTAGATATTTTCTCTAGAGACAATGTTGACCTGGTTTTTGACCACCGTCATGATTTGACACATCTCACAAGGGAACGATTTCAGTCATAATTATAAGTACTGTGATAACAAATACTAAATAAGATACATCCGTTTTAATCTTCTAATTTCTGAATCAGATGTAGGAACTATGTACTATACACTGGGTAAACAACTTTCTGTATATGATTTATTATTATGTTGATATTTTTAATAAATGTTTGAGCATATGTAAACCAAAAACTACGCATGGTTTAACATATTTAAGCGAAGCTTTGTACTTCAAAAATACACCATTATTTTCTTTCAGACTTACAAAGTTGAAATGGGTTTAATACCGTTTTAAAACCAAAACGGTTATTGTTAGGGGTAAATTTTATAACATTAAGAAAATACTTCTTATAAATACAAGGAGGTTATTATTCGAGGCTCTATTAAGTAGTATTATGTTAATTGAAAATAATGCGATAACGATGTTTATTTTTTCGTATATTAATTAGTTCAATACGTAAAGTTTTATTATTGCATTTTCTGTTGATACTCACTACAAAGTTAGTAATTCAATATATAACTAATATCACTTTTCGGGATGACTCATAGAGAATAGCGTCTTAAAAAGGGAAAAACAACGTAAGACTGAAACTCATCTACTGACTTGTATTCTCACATCTACAAACAGAGAAGCATTTAGCTTTCACCAGACACCCATGGCGATTAAATCCCGCCGAGGATCGATCTAGATCATACATCAGCACAATTCTTTTTACTTAGTTTTTCAATTATTATTTTCGAATTAATAAATTCTGAGCGTATTCTTTAGATTTACAGATATGTGATGATCGTTTCTCTAGTCAACTGTTACTATAATATATAATTGAATAGTCTTAATAAAAAAAATTTAAATGTATAATATCTACCAAAATATGTATAAGAAAATTATTGTAATACTATTTAGAGGAATAACAGTGACTCAATTACAAGTATGTTAGGCTTAACTACTTAGCCGATATATAAACTGGGTCAGGTTAAACTGTTACATCCGGAGCCCCTTTTTCGTTGCCGTTCCAATGAATTTACATTCGGTGGATACGAGGATTCACGAAAATAAAGGTATTTTGCATATAATGGAAATCTAATGTTCGATATGTTTTTTCTTATATTCTTTTTATACAGGGTTATTTGTAATTAATTGCCCACCTCTTGCAGGAAGCCTCTTTACATCAATCCCAATAACATTTGTGCTACGACTTTTTAACATAAATAGTCTTATAAATTTTAGTTTTACCGTACAAAATGTATTTGTTCCCTCTGGCATAACTGGCATAACTGGCATTAACTCTGAGCGTAGATATGGTGCCCGGGCGTTAATCTTTCAGGTACTTCTTACAAAATACAGAGTAATACCTAACAGAGGAAACAATTTTTTTTTGTATCGTTTTTTGTTTTGTTGTCAAGATTTCGTAGAACAAATGTAGTTGGAATCAATGTTGACAGGCTGCCAATTAATTACAAATAACCTGTATATACTAAAAAAAAAATATGTACATGTTAAAAATGAAATTATATTTTTCATGGTAAACCATAGACTAGTTATCCAAACTTGTGATGACACCGAATTTATGACAATTTAAGACAAAAGCTTAGAATTCCACAAGGTCACATAAAAAAATATACAATGCCTGTTTTGTATGCTGTGTTCTTGAGAAAATAAAATTCAAATTATTTAAATGAAGCATCTGGTTATTGGAAACAGTAACTATGAGAGGAAAAACTTATTTTTACCCTTTTCACTGTATGCCCATAGAAATTAAAAGTAATAAGTATGATATTTTTATTACAATATTCAGAGTGCCCGATATGTAAATATGAATTATCTCGTTTTTATTATAAATATCAAGTTTTTGTACTTATTATAACATAATCATTAATCTGAAAATAATGCTATCTGAATACTGACAATCGAAATATCGAATTCCGAATATGTAGTCGTGAATAGACCCTCTTCAATCCTTGTTATCCTTAGTGTCTGGTTGTTATGTTGACAAAATAATATCCATCCATTTAAATTAAGTACAAACAAATCTCAATCGGAAATACTTATATAATATTTTGCTTGTTATATATACCCTAAGTTAGTTTTATATTAATAATTTATAACTACTCAAATTTTAATTTTTTTTTATGAATATACTGTCTAAATTTATAATTAATATTTAGTGCAAAATACCCACTGGCTAATTAATTACATTATACATATAGTATTATTATACATTACCAGAAGTGAACACGATTTATAAAATGCCTTCCGAATATTATGATTTTTTTCCTATTCAAGTACATGCATTTTGAGACCTAAGATTTCTCAAATCAATATCAGCATGAATCTATGAAAGAAGTATATTACTGCAATCATATTTATAATATGAATTTCTGGAAATATAAAGAATTGCAGTTGTATCCTCAATTAAATATTCAGACTATTTAATCTTTTTTTATACTCACCCAGAGATAACTTTCTTTTATTTCGCATCGCATCGTATTATATTATAATTATAATCATCATAACAACAAATAAAAAAACATTTAATTTTAGAAAATAAATCATAATGATAAAATTATTATTATAACGAAATTTTATAAGAGATCTTATATGAATTTTGGTGAAAATATCACGAGGTTTTCAAAGACGTACAATAAAACGTACGTCTATTATTATAATGACATATTTTGGTATATCATGATATATTTTTGTATATTGAATAGTAATTTACGTATTATAATATCTGAGATATTTCACCTTCGACTGTTAGTTTTATATCCAAATTAATTAAGTAACTTTATAAGCACACTTCCACATCTCGTAAATGTACAAAATTGATATAATAATAAAATATAAGATATATTTCTATGAAACAAGTTGATTAAAACTTTTGTTCCCGTATCCGTCTTTGTTAATTTAAAATAATAATGTATTACAAAATACAATATTACAATATATATAAACTTTTCATTACGCATTTATGATAAAAATATCTAGTGTACGTAATTGTTATTTCAGTAGGTACATAAAAGAAACAGAGAAGTTTGTCCGAAGGTCAAATCAGAAAGCTCTTTTAAGTAAAAGTTCACTGAGTAGGTTCAGAGTTTTTTATTTTTATTACTATATACAAAGTAGACTCTTATATTTATTTTCGATAATGATTACTCCACGACTAGTTTCACTAACTTTTCATAATTTTTTTAGTGCGTACAGCGAAGGACTGGAATAATCTGCCTGCGTCGGTATTTCCGGCAAAATATAATGTGGGTGTCTTCAAGAGGAGAGTGAATAGGCTTCTAGGTTAATGCGCTTTACCACCTAAGACTACATTTCACTTTCCATCAGGTGGAATGTAGTCAAGCATTAACCTAGTTTTTTGTATAAATAAAAAAAAAAAAAAAAAAGTGCCCTATTATAAGTACTCACCGGAGCCAGTTTTGGAAAATGGTCATGCTAAGCTCTATTGGGACCGATCTATCATAACGGACAGGACTATTGTAGCCAATAAGCCTGATATCGTGCTGGTAGATCGGTTAGAGCGCCGGGCATTTCTTGTTGATATCAGTGTCCCGTGTAACGCTAATCTTGTGAAAGCTAAGAAGGACAAACTGTCAAAATATTTGGACTTAGCTCATGAGATTACCGACATGTGGGATGTTGACTCAACAATAATTGTCCCGATGGTAGTTTCCGTCAATGGTCTTATAGCGAAAAGTCTCGATCATCATCTCAAGAGGCTCTCACTAAAAAACTGGATCAAGGGTCGGATGCAAAGAGCAGCAGTTTTGGGTACGGCACGCATTGTGAGGAAGTTTCTTTCGCTGTCGCCCTAACCACCGACGGACTGGTCGTAAGGCCCACGTCGGCGGGATACTGTTTTTTATATTTATATTTAAAATGTTGTTTTTTAAAATGTTATATGTATAAATGTAAATAATAAGATTAAATTAAAATAAATGAATAATAATAATTTATTTTAAACAAATCGAGGTCATAGTAGGCATAATGTCAGGAGGCCTAGCTCTTCTAGAAACATTAGTAAAATACATTAAATACTATACAATATAATATAATATACTATCCGTTTTTGCGCATAATAAAGGGGCCCCTTAAACCTACTCCTGGGTCGCAAGTCCCAGGCACTGCTTGCACTCCTCTGCTTGCAACGCGATGTGCCCGGTACCCGCACGGTGAATCCATGGATTGCTAAGAAGCTTCGTCTTATCTATGCATATTTATCAAAAGTATATAAGAGAAGAGAAGAGTGAATAGGTTGACTTACCATCTAAGACTACATTCCATTTACCATCAGGAGGAATGTAGTCAAGCATTGCCCTAGATCATATAAAAAAAATAAATATATATATAAATTAATATGAACGTTAATGCGTTGAATAATATTTTTAAGAATCATAACCGCTCTTTGTACTTTGCAAAGTATTTTTTTTTAAATTGTGTTACTTTTTATTCAGGTATTATTTTGTGCAATAAAGAGTGTAAATAAAAAAAAACGGTAAAATATGTTAACTTTCGTTTTTTTGAGAACTCTGTTCCTGATACGCTTGTTTTAGAGAAATATTGGTGTAGGAAAAATGTTGATTCTCCCTAATGTTGACAGATAATATGTTAAGGATATATTAAAAAGTTATTAAAATAACGAACCCAAATCTAATGGTGTTATAATTATCTTAGTATTAAGATATTAACATTGCTTATACAATTTGTTATTATATAAAGAGTACCTAATAGACCTATAAATAAACCAACCTAAGTAATACAAAATTGATAATATAAATTTAATTCAATTTGGATGTCCAGAACATTAAGGTAATTTACCTAAAATTTCAAGTAACTAGATGCTATGGTTAGATAGATTAAGAGAGAAGGGCACTGTATAAAGAAAAACGGTGTTTTACGAGTTCAGAATCTAAGACTGGTCTAATGTTTTATTTATATACTTAACTAATTAAAGTTGGTAAGACTGCTAATGATATAGGAGCTTACAAAGTTTGTTGATGAGATTGGATTTTGCAAAACTTAATGTTACCGCAACAAACATGAGTTGGACAAATAACAAACTTATAAGTGCCAATAATTTGTGTTGTCTGAGGTTTTTTATTCAATACAATGTATAATAATATATAACCTTTAAAAAGAAATAATGCTCCAAAATTGTCATTATCTAAGGTTTAACATACAATTAAATAACAAAACAAGTTTGACAGTAAAATTATAAAATATAAAAGTTAATTAATAATAAGTTTTTTTTTAATAAAATGTTGTATACAGTTTCCAAACTATAAACGGACTAAAGCTAACAATAATATTTTATTAACTTTTATTTCAAACACATTGTTGTTTTTCTATACATTAAAATTCAGGTGAACAAATAGTTTCACTTTTACCTGTATTAAGATTTTTTTTTAAGTATAATATTTGTTTTTATATCCTCCTTTTCTGTGAGGATTTGTTACAAATCTTTTAAAAGTTAACCCCAAATGAGTTTTGAGTGAAACGGAATTAAGTTGGTATTTAAATCGACCGATTTGTTTTATTTATGATGCAATTGCAATTGATTAGTCTCAAAAAATATTATCTTTATATATTATTGTTGTATAGTATTAGAACTGTCTTAATGCAAATAATCACCAATGACAGTCGTCCTATTCTTTAAAACACTTTATTGGCACTGCTTACTAACACACTAAACTGTTTACTATTAAAACTCTTTACTATCACTGTTACACTTTGTTATACTAGCTCTGTTACATAACTTAGTCTCTCGATCACACACTGCCTTCTCTTAACTGGGAGAAGATTTATATATTCACTACAATTAATCAAATCAGTATCTTATACTATAATTCTTTATTTACTCAATACATAAGTTTTTGTTACATTACATAGATTAGTTATTTATACCAACATTACATTAGTTTTAGTCAAACCACCAACCGATATCCTTATATCTTATCAAAACCTACCCTCCAATTATATAAAAGCTAACAATAGATATTTAACTTTACAAATCCTATTCACATTGACTAGAAAAAGCGTTGTTCTCAAACAAGACTTTTTAAAAAGCCAAAGGCGCTCAAACATTCGCTTGACTTTGTGTATAAAACTTTATTTTGAATTTTACAAATACTGGTCGAAAATGTTCCCTTTCAGTTATAAATAAATTTTAAGTTTTAGACAGAAAAGGCAAAGTCTTTAAAATGTTTTTAATGCTGAAGTAACTAATAAAACAGCTGGTGGCTATACAGTCATACAGCTATACAGCCTAAGCTACATAATACTTCCATTCAATCTCAGTTTATTACACAAGACATTTCTCGTAAATGAGTCGTTCATTTTGAATTAAGAATTAATTTAAAATTTTTTGGTATAAATAATATAGTTTAAATATATCAGTTAGATTAGCTTATAAATTGAATTGTGAATTTTGGTGATATGACACCATATAAAAATTAGAACTGTCTACTTTTCAAGTATTGCAACTTATGGAAATTTTAAACTAATAAGTAATCTATTATATAAAAGGTTAAATATTATTTATTTCCGACTCTCTTCAATCATTTTATATCTTCGCCATCTAGTTTTCATGTGAGATTAAAAAAGAAGCTAATAAATCCACTTTGTTTAATATAAAGAATAGACTTTTTCCTATTTTTTTCCTTGTATATAAAATGAGAAATTCATTTTCTAAGAAGTATATTTTGAAAAGGCTTTAATTTCATTTCCGCAATTTCAGAAAATTATTTACCTAAATGGTTTGCATAAGGTTTCACGAGGAAGAAAAGACGCATGATTGTGAGTGCAATTATACAAATCTACTGCATTTATATATTTATTTGAATCCGTGCAACATATACCAGCATGAGAATAACATCAATTATTGACATCAATAATATCAACTAATTATCGGCTCAAATAATGACAATATAAGCAATGAGAACTAAAACTAACTAATAAGTCAGTTTAAGTATTCTTAGTAAGTTTTAATATTTTTTTTACTATAAATAATATCAGGACAAATTACACACATTGTATAACAATTGTATGTATAAATGTAATAAGGTAATAACTAGCTATACTTGTAATTAATTATTAATGTAGGTAATTAATTGTTATTATGACATAATTAAAATTTCATTGTAATTATGTTAATAGGGTAAAATATAATAGTATAAAAAATAAAGAAATGAATCGTCTAGAACATTTGAATTTTAAATATTTATCTTTATCTGATTATTGTCTACGTTTACAAAAAAAAAACGCAATGATAAATTATGAAAAATGGGCAGGTTTCTAACCTGTGACCTCTGGGAAAACGTCCCGTCACTTTGTCTATTAAGCATATTGTGCTCATTGAGTTTATATTCATACTACATAGTTATATTTTTCGTTGGATATTTCAATTTTACTGAAGTCACAGATTTGAGTTCCCGAATGGATGAGTTTTACTTTTTTTTTTCTATAGTAATTATTATTATATTATATTATTATAAAATATTGGCTATTTGCATTACAAATATAAGTACCTAATATTGATTGTAATGAAGGACTGTATTTCAAAAACACTTTTGTGACTTATTCAGAGACATTTTATTTAAGGTGTATAAAGCACCAGGAAGTTTCGAAATGTTGTTTTGTTTCTCTTGCGTACCAAAATGTACTCGTATATAAAAAAAGCTGGTGAAGTTTAATATTAAAAGGTTTGGCGTTTTCATTCATTGTTTGATTCTTGGTGAGGGACAAACATGTTATAATCAGGTAATTTTAATTAAATAAAGTGGTTTAAAAAAAAGCGTATATTCTTAAAACCTCAACTTATTAAAATTTCGTATTCTTCAAGGTTTTAATTTTTTTTTATTTACTATGACAAAAAAAATATTGAGGTCGTTGAAAGATTTGATCGTAATATTTAAGGCCCAAAGCTATTTAAGATCGTTGTATGAGTAAATATATCTTTTTACTTATTATACATTCACGTTAGATTTTTTATATATTTATAAAATAATTAGATAAAGAGTAGACTAAATATTTATTAATTATTATGAAATACTGCTTGCAATACAAATTGCGAGATAATTATCTTCTGCGACCTGTAAGGACGGAATATCAATGCTTACTTTTATTCGCCGCGCATCTTGCAATGAATAACTGATATACACAAAATTGTATCAATAAAATCCTTTTCTCTGTTCAAAAAAATCCTTATTTCTCTTTTCAAAAGCCAGAAACAACACCATCTTTTAAAAGTAAAGTAAGTTTCTATTACACTTATACTTATACTATATACTTAAACTACGACAGTCTTACATACAAACGTGAAATCTTTTCAATAATTTAACTTTTTTAAACGTAATGTTCTAAAATGTGATTTTATTTCCATCAAAAAGGGATATGCAAAATTTTAGCTTTTGAGGTCCTTTCAAGTTAACCTGAGCGCACAATCGTTGACGTGTCAATGTGCGTTGACAAATTGCTTTATGCATATAAATGATCTCCTCTCACACCTCAATTATATATCTATATCTAACTAAATATTTATCCTTAAAAAGTAAAATCCAGGTATCGTTATAATTTAACTACTGTACCACTTAAATACATAACATCAATCTTCAGTTAGCGCGTCTTAGAAATGTGGTTGTTTTGTGAAAATAAAATAAGAGGATTTTTTTTGTCATCTTTTCATATATTTTTGTTAATTAAAATACGATCCCAAATCTTGTTAGGTCTATAATCTATAAAAAATTGATTTAAATTGAAGTTGAATAAATTTGTTACAATATCTTACGCATATAAAAATAAAATTGCCTTATGGCTGTCTATGAAACTAATTGAAATGAAATGAACAAATGATAAGCGGTAATACAATGAATATGGAAATATATATGAAATTACCAAGAACGTTAGCAATTTTCAAATAAAATCATTACTTTTTTCTAACTTTAAAAAAAGATTGTTATTGTTATTGTAGTATAAAAACATTGTTATTGAAACTTGCAAGCCATATTCAACTCATGTATAAATTTTTTTTTTTTTTTCAATTCCAATAAATAAATCAACTATTTATGATTTCATGTTTGTGCCGGCCATTGTTATCAGAGTTACAGCATTCTCTTTGAGTTTAAAATAAATTATTATAGGTATTTCTATATTTAAACAAACGTATGAACATTATTATTTTAAAATATTTTTTAATGAAACATTATTATTTTATTAATATTTTTTGGCCTACTTCTGAAAATACAGATATTTTAAAATTATTTAATAGCCAAGCAATTTGTTCTTTTTTAGATCTAGATTTTGATATACGGTTATTTCGTTAGAAATATTAATATTTGAAACGTTCAAAGCACCGCATGCAGAGTAATAACAAATATACAACGAAAAGCATTCATTCCTTCACAATATACAACCAAAATCGAGTTAGTAATAATAAATGCCACAAAAGCTATACATTCTGAGCCGAACGATGAACGGAACGAGTCTCAGGATAATATATAAATAAATCAATACTAAATTGCGCTCAGATTTTACCCACATTATATGTTAATTGCTTTCCGTTGGTAAAGTACTCTTTATATTTATTATTTTAAATATGCAATGAGTATGGTACAATGAGAGAGCAACTTTTAAACAAAATTTAGTTTTAACAATGACATTTTACGAGATTAATTGGTTTACGTACCACGTTTTTTTAACAAATACATACTTGTTTTAACACTATTTTTATAATTCACTTTGAAAGAAAAGAAAAATTATAATATTTATCGATTAAAAAGAGTTGCTGCATTTTTTATAGTAATTTTAGGTATCAAGTTCATACATAGTATAAAATATGATATAATTATAACGTATATTCTTAAACTGTGACATGTCTTCACGCATTCATGAGGTGCGACGCCAAAAGCAAATTATATTAATTATAAATTAAAGACTTTATTCCGCTTTCATAAATATGTGCAAAACGAGAGTTACATACATTTCGTTTTTGCTAAATTTGCATTTCTGACATTTCATACTGTGTTTATTTGTTAAAATATTATATTTATCTTATCTCCAAGGAATGCTTGGCTTGGAATATTCGTATTTTCACCTTTCAATCTTATTTATTACAAAGAAATAAATAAAAAGCCCATGTTGTTATAAGAAAATCAATGTTTACTATTCTATCTATCAATAAAAAAATATATTTAAAAATCAACAATTTCAAATACAAACGTATCTTAAATCGTAAACAAAATATTATTCAATAAATATATTAGGTTATAATAAATATACATTTGAATAATAGTGATATCGGAAAATATCTAAAATTCCAAAGCCGGAGCTATGTAACTTTGCTGAATATTGCAACATAACTTATGACGCGAGCCTTTGGGATTATTGTTGTTAGAAATGAAATAACTTGTACTATAAATGTTACTTCAAACACTTTATTGTATGTGATTCAATATCATAGATATAAGAACAAAATGCAGAAACTATAATGAGTGTTATTATTAGATACTTTAAACTACTTCATAAGAATCTCATTGTTAATAAATAAATATATAGTTAATGTATAATTAAAAATAGTTGCACCTTCTTGTTCCTTGCTCTTTCCCACTTTATATGGGGTCGGCTCTCCTAATTATGTTGCGCCACGAAGTTCTATCGAGGGTTGTCGGGTCAGGAATATTATTCTTATCCATAAGTTTGGTCATACTAGTTCACCATGTTGACGGAGGGTGTCCTCTACCCCGCTTTTTCTCAGGCAGGTTCAGGGCTCTATTAACTACATAATCCTCGTCCCTGCGTCGCACATGCCCAAACCTCCTCAGACGGTTTTCGGTGATTTTTTCAGGAATAGGAGCTACCTAAAAACTGCCGCGAATGTACTCGTTTCTGATTTTATCTAGCCGAGTGACTCCTCCCGCCCATCTAAGCATCTTCATTTCCGCTGTGTGTAGTTTTTGCACGTTGGTCTCTTTGACAGGCCAACATTCGGTCCCGTAAAGCATCGCTGGTCGAACAGCCATTCTGTACACTTTTACTTTTGCGCGAATAGGGATATGACTGTCACAAAGTACTCCAGTTAGTAAGCGTCACTATTGCCACCCTATATTTATCCTATGTGCCACATCTTCTTCTATATTTCCGTCCTCCGAGATAACTGATCTCAGGTACTTTAAGTTCGTTACTTTCGGCACCGGTTCAAAGTCAGGGTAGTACATGGCATGTAAATTACCACTGTTACTGAATCGACATTGTAGATACTCAGTTTTAGATCTACTGACTTTGAGGCCTGCTGCTTCTAGCGTATTGACCCACAAATGTAATAAATTCTACAGAAGTTGCACCAAGTAAGTAAAATAATAAACTCTATGACGTCAAATAAAAGTGCTTTTACATTAAAGTAATACTAATAGTAAAACTAACTAACCAGACATCAACGTGGGCGAGTGAGTCAACAAAAACTTAAGCGCTGAAGCGCTGATTAAACTAACTTTAGCTGAAGACGCCTTGGGCGTGTAAACTTGATATTACAAACAAATTGAATTGGTTTAAACTCTTACCTATTATTATATTATATATACACCTACAGCTATTCCCTACTTCGTTAACTATCTTTTGTAAAACTAAAGTATATATATTATCACTTGTTTGAAAATATTTATAAAAAACATTATAACCATGCTAAACTCATTTAATTTTTTATAAATATAGAATGAAAAATAAACCGATACGGGCAAGAATTCAAACCCGCGACTACTGGGAAACCGTACCGTCGCTCAACCAACTGAACTACCCGTATCGGTTTATTTTTCATTCTATATTTATATCAATTTATTATCACTAGTACAAATTTAGTTTATCAAATTCCACATTTTACGTATCTTCCAAGAATTGAACCTGCAGCAATATAATTATACCACTTGTGTTATTATAAGAGTTTAGATTAGTTTAGATTTAGATTAGAGTTTAGATTAGTTTAGAAGCCTAATAAATCCCGATAAAGACGATGACATATAGAATGTTTAATTAACTGAGACGGAGAGGGATACGGTAGCTCAATTGGTAGAGCGACGGGACGGTTTCCCAGGGGTTCGCGATTTCGAATCCCTACCATTGTCCGTTTGTTATTCATTATATATTTATATAAATTATTACAAATGTCAAAATATATCGGCGTATTAATGTTTTTATATTATTTTTAGGTGGTAATGTTACCAATTTTATTAAAAATGGTCACATCTTTAAAAAATGTAGAGCCGTTTATACTGTAGAAATATGTTTGTTGTAGTTAATAGTAGCAAATCACGTAGTTTTAAACATCAGTAACTCTTTTAGTTTCCTCTTTGAGTTCCGCATTAATTACAAAGTTGAAACTGTTTAAATTTTCCAACTAACTGTAGTTAGTATACTTAAAGTTTACAAAGGCATAACATTTTAAAATCAACATGTTTTTTTTATAATTATGTAATAAAATAACAAATAGTTTAATTACTTTATATAAAACTAGCTTTTGCCCGCGGCTTCACATGCCTTAAATTCGTATTAAAACAATTCCCCTTTTGCTTTTTATATAACTTGTTTTAAGTGATACAATCAAAATTACGACATCGGCAGACATCGCTTACTGTCAAAAAGCTATTTTAAGTTTTTAATAAGGATACAATATTAGATACTGTATTTTATTTATACTCTTGTTTTTACTAAAACGTCCATTTAAATACTATTTAAACAGAGTACTTAATAACCATTCTAACCATATATCACACTTATAGATTTTTATTGAACTTAGTGAAAATATGGAGTAAACTTGAGGAATTCTGAGCAACACAATCGACGTTATTATGACCATCAACTTGCAGGTCTGGTTTGATAAAAAAAAAATATATATATTATTTTTTAAATGCTAAATAATATGTATTAGACAATCAGTTAGCTATTTTCATTTACAAAATTTTCAATACTGAAACTTCACAACAGCTATTTTTGAGACGGTATGCACGGTTCCATACCATAGTGTGCCAGCCGACCGTACCGCCTCAAACGCGATGTCCCTATATTTTAAATCTGTAATATCTTCGAAAATATTGTATAGGTACTGAAAAGGGCTATATTGTTGCATATTAAATGTAAAATGTATTTAAGTTACTTAATTAGATTAGGATTAATGTTGTATTGCTTAAAATCGCTTCGTAAATAAGTCATTATTTCTCGCAAAAAGTAAAGGTAAAAAATTGGCTATTGTGGGTTATCCCTAAGAGATAAACATGTACCATCGCGGAATTTCTTGTAAAACTTTTTAAGGTATACTTAGTACATTATTTTGATCTATCTCGTAAAGTTCGGCCAGCGTCTGCAATGTAAGCGCAAAACAATGTGTTTGTTGTGTGTGTGTGTGTGACTTCGCATTAGAAATCTTGAAATTATCGGTGGTTCACCAATATATTAAGCGTGTTATTATACATATAAAAATGTATCTTGAATCACTCTATCTATTAAAAAAACTGCATCAAAATCCATTGTGTAGTTTTAAAGAACTAAGCCGTCGGTATGTATACCGACATAGGGAAAGACGCGGAAAGCGACTTTGCTTTATACTATATAATGATTGAATATCCCATTTAACGCATATAATATTCGATTTGTCGTTCGTTCGATGCATGCATGCGTTATAATTTATGACATTACTTTATTTTAATAAGTGTCTAAGATTTTATTTTATAATAAATAAATTCAATCAGATTGGAAATCCAGGATTTCAGCTTAATAACTTATTAAGTAAAATTTTATATCTGACATATAATGTTATTAAGATTACCCTAGGATCGAACATACCTTCAATTATAAATGGACTTAATAAATGTATTTCATTATAATTAATTTTAAATATAATTGTCACTCTTGTTTTCTAATATCGGGCAAGCAGTCGTCATTTTAGTTATAACATAATTTGTAATTTTAAATAAAGTATTTTTATAATTTTGGGTTTTTTTGGATCCTCGGCTGCCACCGTACTTAATTGGCGCAGTCGGTAGGATACTCGCGGGCCGGGTCGCGAGCAACGTAAATTATATATTCTTGAAATCACGATTATCGTCTTGCGGTCCATCCGGGAAGCTATCAAGTTTCAACACGAGTATCCTGAATCTACAAGGCGGCGCAGCGAGGCGTATCCGAACATTGATACTCCAGAGAAACCCAAATTAAAACTGTAAGTACATTAGAATCTTTCTAGTGATTGCTTATCCCTATTTTATAAGATTTTTCCTTCTAAGATTTCCCTTCTGCGGCAATCGAATACCCCTAGACTTAGTACGTATAGTAGTAGAGCGCGCTTCCAAGACGCGAATAGAAATTTAATATCTTATAATAACGATAAATTAACTTTAGAAAAATATAATATGGCCGATTTAGGTAAAATTTTTCAAGCATTACGCTTATTGCCTGAATTCGATGGAAACCCAAATGTATTACCTAGATTTATAAAATTATGTGACCCGTTAGTTCAAGAATTTGTGATTAGCAACCCTGATAATAATTTATTAAATGTTGCTCTCGTAAATGGAATTTTAAATAAAATAACAGAGTCTGCAGCACGATTATTTAATACTAACGGAATCCCTTCAGACTGGACTGGCATTCGTAAGTCACTAATCAATAATTTTTGGAACCAACAAATATTCATACGAAACCCTAAAGTATATCGACAAAAACTTGCCCTTCGCTTTACTCGTGACAAAGTTTTAGCTGAATTACCGATACACATTTACACAAAAAAGAAACGAGCCCCAATAGCCAAATCTAGATTCAAAAGAGTACCTATAAGTGCTCAATTGTTACAGAATGACGATCCTATTAGCAACCTTGTGATAGTTTAAACTCAGTTCAGGAACAAATCGATAATATTCATCCAATTTTCAGAAATAAAACCATTTACTTTTTCAAATTCACACTTCTTGTAACTAAATTAGAAAAAGTTTCACAGCAATTGAAAACCTTTGAGACTAGTCGTGTTAAAAGAGGGCTTATTAACGGTTTAGGTTCAATAATAAAGACTATTTCCGAATATCTCGACTATACGGATGCTATAAAGTATGATAATGCAATTAAAATAATAATAAAATTGTTAACGAATTTATCAATCACATTAGTTTAACCAAAAATGGTTATTTCAAAATAATGATGTTATTAATAACTTAACAATTAATCAAAGAAAATTGGAAAATTTTATAAAATATAATTTAACTGGTGTCAATAGTTGAAACTATAACGGACGAATTATTTGGATTAGAAAATTGGTTAGCTTTCATTCATGCTCAAAGTACACATCATTCAATGTTATCTATAAATACGCAAAAAGATATTTTAAATAAGTTAAATAACCTCTACAAGAAAGAGGAACTTTTAGACATTAGTTTTAGAGACTATTTTGATGTTATTAAAGTAGGTTATTATTATAATGATAGGAATATTGTGTTAATCTTTAATTTTCCGATTGTCTTTCCCAAATTTTATTTCTTGTATCACCTATCCGCAGTACCGAATAAGAATAACCAAATCCTTATTCTCCCTAAACCATTCCTAGCAATTCACAATAAAGATTTTACGTACATAGAGGCTGAATGGCCGAAGGTCAACGGATTTTATCTCTGTGATAACAAGTTTAACAATCCCTATGGAAAACAGCCCGACTGTACAGAACGTCTCATTACGACGCAACAGATACAAAGTTCATGTCAATTTGTATCCTTGATCCTGACTACGGAAGCCGTGGAACAACTTGATAACAAGCATTATATTATAACATTTCCGGAGCCATCAAGTTTAAAATTATCCTGCAATCAGCAACAATTTGTAAAAGTACAAGGCAGTTATCTTGTAACTCTACCTCTGGGATGTTTAATAGAAAGATCAGAATTTACAATAATTAATAGCAATGATCACATAAGAGGAAAGCCACTGAAAATAATAGACCTACACAGTTCTGAAAAAATTGAAGTTTCACAAACGTCATTACAACTAGACACTTTCGACCTTAAAAAACTTCAAGAAATAAGTAATGAAATATCATTGCTGCCGGAAATTTCAGGAACAACTGAAACAAACAGTCTTTATCATACTACAATCCCATTATATGGAATAATATTAAGTGCAAGCGCACTAAGCATTGCTGTTATAATATATAAAAACCTGAAGAATCGTAAAAGCTTTAAAGTCAAGAAAGAACAAAAGCTAGCAGAGGACGAGGAAGGAGATTGTAATCACGTGGAGAAGATTTTACAGCACTATTCGAGATCTAAGGACGTCAAATAGATGCTGTTCTTCAAGAGGGAGGTGTTATATCCCCATAGACCGTGGGATCGCTAAATAGACATTTGTTATATTCCCATGCATCGCGGGAACCGCTTAGCAAGCGATGGTGCAATATGTACATTCCATTGCATCAGAATCCAGGAATTATAACAATCAAAAAGCTTAATTTGCACTTCACATAAATGTATTATTTTATTATAATTTTATAACAATCCTAATGCTGAATCTGCACTTCACACCATTGTATTTCATTATAATTAATTTTAAATATAATTGTCACTCTTGTTTTCTAATATCGGGCAAGCAGTCGTCATTTTAGTTATAATGTAGTTTGTAATTTTAAATAAAGTATTTTTATAATTTTGGGTTTTTTTGGATCCTCGGCTGCCACCGTACTTAATTAGACCTTAAACGTTAATATTTTTTATAATATATATTTTTTATTTTCCTAACCTTCTCCTACTAGGTCAAGGTTGACATATCACATGTATTTGTCACTCATTTCTATCATTCGTCTTCTTAGCACTCCTGTTCCTTCACACGATATATCCATAATATTTTGACTTTTTCCACATTTATTTTCACTTCATTGTTGTGGAGTATGTGCCTTTATATACAACTATTTCTCCGTGTTACATGGAAAGCCAGACTGCTATGTAAAAGTATTGTTGTATTAAAGTCATACTTTTTTATAGTATTTCTTCTTAATCACTCTATATTTTGAAGTTAAGTGAAGCTTGTCTTTTAGATATTACTATAGGTACAACGTAAAAATGAGGAGATATGTACTAGAGATGTTCAATCAGAAAAATATGTGAAGGTGTTTGATAGTTATATAAGACTGCTTTTGCATATTTTTCTGTGCACATTTTTGGTATGTAATAAGGTTACCTATATTTAAAAAAAAAAGTACCTATGAAAGTATTTTTAGCCTTTGAAATTTACAAATGTTCAGAAAATAAAAACAATGAACTATTACAAACCACATTGTATGTTTAAGATTAATTATACATTATCGCTAGAAATAAGTAATTGTTGATAAATAATGTATATTCTTTCTTTTTTTATAATAAAACATGAAAATATAGCAAGATTTCAAAATAAATTTAGAAGCTATATTTGATGAACAATATATTCAGATGAACAATGTATGGAGTTTTAATCGCATTATTGATAATTTTGTAACGATTATCTAGTGTTCTAAATTCAAATGCATAATTCTAGTTCTGTGTTGTATGTTACAACAGTCAAGTGATAAGGTCTAACAGAATACTCGTATCGTAAATATAATATAACCTACCGAGCCTGCAGTTATTAGCAAAGCTTATTTAGTATGTAGATTTTCTGACCTTAGTTTGAGATAACTGGTTAAACTTATATACCAAAATAATAACAAACTGAATAAAAAATATATATGAGAACTAAACTTTATATTTATAATAGTATAAGTAATATGTAATGACACACATATAACACTTCATGTGCTATAAATTGTTTATTTATAAATCATATAAATCTATACATATAATAAATTTGCCACTGATCGATTTCTGTAAATGTAAAATATTTAAAAAAAAATAATGGGAGACTTTTATAAAAGCAAGAGAACTCAAAACAATTAGTTTTTTCATTTTTTCTGTTTGTCTGTATGTCTGTATGTTTATAAATCTATGGCTGTATGTTTGTGCACGTCAATCTCAGAAACGGATTAAATGATTTGGGTGAAGGTTTCGGGAATATATTGTCATGGGCTTCACTTTACATGTAGTGTTTTTTTATTTAAAATTTAAGTTAACAGAAGCTAATAATCTCTTATTTTCGTACCATTGCGGTCAAACTAGAATTTTTCAATAAAAATACAAGTTTTAATGTTTTTTTAAGAATTTTTCAATAAAAATACAAGTTTTAAAAATACAATTCAATAAAATGAAGTATTTCTACACGCAAAAACTACTTGTCGGAATTTGATGAAACTTTGAACTGGTACGTTTTATTTAAATCGAAGTCTATGCGTACAGGGTCGCAGGCACAGCTAGTCATATATATAATTGTATATTTCTTGACTATTTCGAAACATACTTTCTTTCGTTAAGTATTGAACAAAGCGGATATTTTACCATTTCAAAATAAAAAAAAATAAATTGCAATAAAATAAGGGTACCATTATTATTTTATTAGAGGCAAAGATTTTTTGTATGCTTCAAAGATCTCGCACCAAGGGACTGTGAAATACTACCATGCGCTAAACCTACCTTATTTACGATTAAAGGGACAACTATTTACGCAAAGACAAAAAGAAATGATAGCTGTATTTTTTAACTAAGAACTCTTTTGTATTAGTATGATGTTTTTTTAATAATTAGGATTTTGTGATAGAAAATACTATTTAAACCGATAATATTAAAAGGAAAGAAACCTAGGATAATTTTTACATCAAGAATCAGTAAGAAGTAGGCATGTTTTATAACAAGATAAATAAAAAACAAGGATTAAATAAAAGTAAAGTAAGAAAAAACATTAAAAAAATACTACAAAATTAATTACGTATAATATTAGTAATACTAATTCTAAACGGTAATTATAACCAAATAAAAATAATCTCCGAAAGTAAGTATCCTAGACCCGAAATTCGAAAATGACGACATAGCAACCATTTAATAAATAAATATTATAAGAATAAAACATTTTGAAATAATTGTAAATCGGTTGGATGTCACCTAAAAATGGGTGTTCCACAAGGATCTATTCTAGGCCGTTTCTTATTTTTACTCTATATTAATGATTTGCTCTTCTACGTAAAAGAACTATGTGACATTGTACTTTTTGCTGATGAAACCTCACTTATTTTTAAAGTTGAGCGTAATAAAGCTAATTTTTACAAAGTTAACAGTGCTCTGTCACGTGTTCTTCATTGGTTTGGAATTAATAATTTGGTATTAAATACTAACAAAACTGAATGCAAGGAATTTACATTTCCAAATGTAAAAAGTCAAAATTGTAGTTTATTCCCTAACAATGAAGTGTTAGAACTTACTGACTCAACAATTTTCTTAGGTATAACTTTAGATAGAAAGCTCCAATGGAACCCCCATCTCTCGACACTAGCAAGCAAACTCTGCTCAGCTCTGCAATTCAAAAAGTTAGACAATTAACAGACGGTTAGTACGGCTCGACTCATTTATTTTAGTTATTTTCACAATATTTTGTCTTAGGGTATTTTACTAGTAATATAATTAATAAGTATCAATAAGTATTTTAGTAACTTAAAAAAGGTTTTTAAAGAAATCGGAATTTTTACGGTCGCTTCTTAATACTTTTTTAATAACTTACTGTATATACGCCAAAATAAATGATTATATTAAATACAGCGACAGACATACGATCAATACAAGAAATAAAAATAGGCTCGTAACGACTAAATTTTGACACCAAAAAGTTAAAAAAATATTCATGGGCTTGAATGTACGCATATATAATAAATTCCACAAGATATCTTAGATCTTCCTTTGTTTGTTTTAAATCTAAAATTAAAGGTATATTATTAAATGAGTCTGACTATAACATTCAAGAGTTTTTGGTTGATCGAAATGTGTGGAACTTGGGTCATTGACTCATGTTATTATTGTCATTATTGCAGGGTTGATTTAAAAAGAGCAACTGTTAAGTTTCTGGCCAGCTCTTCTCAGAAGAACAGCATTCCAAGCTGGTGGTAGCTTACTCACAGACTTACTATACTGACCGATTTAATGTAATTGACAATTCAAAAGTGCGTGTAAATGTCTATTTGCATTAAGATATTTTGAATTTTGAAATTTTCATCACTGTTACTAATTCTTTGTATAGAGAATAAATAAGTAAATGAATAGTAAGAAAAGCAACTTACACACGGGTTGATGTCAATGTTTAAAATAATTATAAATATAATAAATATAGTATTGAAAAAGTTTATTCATAATAATATTTTATAATATAATAATACTGTTCGTAAGAAAACTAAGCAATTGTTACTTTAATATTACTTATTGTTTATCTTAAACTTATTTTGGCTACCGACAGCAATAGATGAAAATTATACTATTATAGGTTATGAACGTAAGAATACCGTAAGAAGGTGTGACAAACTAAATTAATCGTCAAAAAAATCAAACACCATCTTTACAAAATCTTTTTCAATAGCATTTAGTATGCAACTACATGTTACATTTTTTAAATGTTTCTTCCTCTGAATCATTTTCCACTTCACTTGACTCAGATAAATAACTTGGTTAATAATCAACAGATATAGAAGAATAAGATGCTTTAGAAGTACTATCAGCTGTGTTTTCAGTAAACTATTTTATTTTTAAAACAGATAATTTTACTGGTAGAGTTCCAATATTGTATATTTACATTGAGACCTTTACTTCTATACTCCGGTTTAATATTGACTTGCACAGCTTAGTCACTCGGTAATTTATCTTCCAGATGCGAAAAGCAAGACTTTGCCTTATGATCATCACATTTAATAGAAGAAATACTGGGTCCTGGTTGATTATTATCACAGACATTTGAATGGGCAGTACTTAGACTTACCTAGTGATCACTTCTTTGTGAATGTTCACCATTTTTTGAAACATTACTACTTTTAATAGCTAACTCTGAAAGGGTTTCATAAAAAAGTATCAATCTTTGCACATTCTCATTCTCTCATCTGGTGTTTTTGGAGGCACAACTCCTTCCTTCAAACTTGGATTACATTTTTCTCCCTGCTGTTTCATTATATTATATTCAATACATTTTGCTGTATCTTCCTTAACCTGAAATAAATCGACAATCATAAAAAAATCGTAATGTTATAGCTTTTGATACGCAAAAAAATTATAGTGATCGGTTAGCATGGTTAAATGTTTTCGGCTGCACTAGTGATACTTGTATTAGAATATAAAAGTATTTTCAAATGGCAAAAATCAGGAGTTTTATTATTATTTATATTATTAATATAAATAACGAGAATGACAACATTGATGTTTCAAGAATTTTTAATACTAAATTTAAATTTGTATCATTACACTAGTGAGTAAATGATTTGCGATGATATAATGCGTACATTATTATTATTTTTTATTCTGTATTTATAGGCGACAGTTACTGTCTAATCATATATTTCAAAAAGTTGTGCTTATTCGCGATGCGGTGTATGAAAATATGAAAGCTGTCCGAAAACTTCTTCTTCTATAACATAACTTCTATAACATGACAATATCAACAGAGCTTTTGGACAGTAATGATCGTAGTATAATGAATTTTACAATTAGAGACTCTGGCGTGGATACAGAGATACTCGGTGAATACACAGTGTACCGTATACAGTGTCTTAATAAACTGGGCTTACTAAATTATGCAGTAAAGATTAGTGCTTTATAAAGGAATTCGTTTTAAGGAAATAAGAATATAGGAGAATACTAGATGTATTTTTTTTTATATTATAATTTCTTTAATAAAAGAAATATAAATCAACTGTAAATTTAATAGAATGATTACTTGCTTTCTTCTATAATAATTTAAATAAATCACGTTCACCTTAATAATTATTTCTAACATAAAAGGTGGATACAAAGGATACGTGGTTCTAATAAAGGTGACGCCAGTCACGTGCTTCATTAAAAAAACTGACAAATCATTTAAATAAAATTGGTAGTATTATTATGATATTATAAAATGGTTTACAAAAATTACGTTATATATTATTATGAAACTTTTATCAAACGTATTGGTAATGATTATAGAAAAATATGCACATTGAATCGATGTTTGCACTATATTTAAAATATGTATATATTAGAGAAGCACCAAACATGCATTTGGTATTCGGTACTTGGCGTATGACAAATATATTCGGTATCGAGTATTTCTACTTACTCAGCTACTAGACACGGTATAGAACTAAATGACCAAACTTTTTAAGATTTATGTTATATGGTCAATGGTCAATGGAAGATTTCAAATAAACATTTTAACTAAGGTTTCAAATTAAAAACTATTATCTAACGTAGGTATGTATGTTTTTGATTTGATGGACTATATAAGGAGAGCGATTTAATACTCCACATACCCATTGTTCTGAATAACTTGTCAGGTTGAAATTTGTTGACGTGTTTTGGAGTTTGGTTTGGATGTATTTGCTGAAAACAATAAATCTTTTATATTGTACACTGAACGGTATTGGAATAAAAAAATAAATAGATTGTTGTATACTTTCGTCACCAACAAAAATTCTTTGTTTGTCTGCAGAAAGTAAAAAGAATTGTTCAAAATATTCCGTAATGTGCTCATTTTTGTGTTTCATCACCTCTACGCCGTCATTTATTTATTTTTTCGGATTTTTGCCACATTTTGGCAAAGTTTGGCAGTTCTTACATTTGAATGTTTTCATGCAAACGGATTATAGAAAAGTATATAAGACATATGAATATTATTATTATAGTCTACGCGAATGGAGTCGCAGGCAACAGCTAGTAATTTATACACTTCACACTTGTTTAATTATATCAATTTATAGCAATAGCTTCCTAGCAATTATTCGAATTGAATTACCCTCGAGTCCTAACGATATATTTACATAATTTTATTTCATCGAGTACAAAAATTTAACAATAAAACAATGAACAAAATACGGCAAATTAAACTTTCAAATTATACGCCAACTGGGAACTGTATATAGTTTCCAAGTTATGTTACACGTCCAATGAAGGTTTAAAAGTAAACAGTTTTGTCTGTCAAAACCAGGAATGTTCTGTAACATTCCTCTAATTATTGTACAAAATTCTATTAAAATGTTTAAATAAAAGAATCAATAAATTTTTTAAAACATATATGACTTAAAAAGTCTTAAAATGTATTTTCTTTCTTTAATATTTTTTTGTTATTTTTTTTTAACTACTCTTCTGTCGATCACGATATTCTTATTGCTCTCCTTTCACAACCTAATAATTCTTGCAAAGAATTGAATTGGCTATCCATTTATCTTCGTAGTAGACAACAAGTCATACGCTTAGATAATACTATGTCAGGGTGGCGCGCTTCGGCTGCTGGTGTCCCACAAGGTGGTATTCTTTCTCCCCTTCTGTTCTCCTTATTTATTAACTCTATTACCAATGATCTCAAATCCTCTTATCATCTGTATGACAAAAGCATAGATCCGGTGTGTTTGGAGTACTGTGGTCACATTTTTGCTAGTACGGCAAAGTCTCATCTTGCGGTTCTGAACTCAATTGAGAGGCGGGTAAAGAGGCTTGTGGGCGATCCCGAGTTGGTTGAAGCCAACCTCCACAGCCTCGAGCATAGGCGTAGAATTGCTGGACTCTAAGTATTCTATATAATACATTTTGCTTAGTGTGTTTAACCTCCATAAATATGCCTACTATCGTTCGCAGCTGAAATGGCTTTCTATCCGTGAGCAAAGAACTTCAAGATATCTATGTCAATTATTCTCTATTCTCAACCCACCACTTTCTCCACAGTATTTACAGCGTTGTCATAAACTATAAGGACACTCTCATGATTTTCATCTTCGCTACTCATCTAATTTTAAGCTTTTTGTTCCTTCCCATCACTCAGATTTTCGCACAAGTTCTTTCACAGTTTACGCAATTAATCTCTGGAACGGCTTACCAGAACATGTTAGATAGTCTCCAAGCAAAATAGCTTTTAAGAAACTCGTCTATAAATATCTTTCGGCGATTATAGGGCACTAGCATTATATGTTCGGTTTATGTTCACTTATATAAGTTTTATATATTTGTGGTCATATTGTTATGTGTTTTTTTATATCTTATGTATTTTGGCTATGTATAAATATATATTTATATATGTATATGTAATTGCTGTGCAAAGGACTTACTAATATAGTTTTTAAGATACCTGTACTATATTTATATAATAATAAAAGTAATAATATCTGATTTCTGTTTATCATCAGGTTTATATCTTCTGGTCTCCAACATATTATAAGTTGGACAGAAAACCTGAGATAAATAAGGTAATAGAGTGACAGACGCTTTATACCACATTATTAACTTATAGTTGTAACTATAAAGCGTTTCCAATACTCTATTTTAATCTTCTCATCCTGCGCAATAGATATGCTATAAATAATCAATAAAATACTTCGAGCACACTATTTGTAAACGCTACGTTGTCATTGCGGCCAGGTATGTATAATCTACCCGCACGCTCTTTATAGACGTGTTAACTTCATCGTAACCCCAGCAACACTAAAAACTTAATACGCTTAGAGAGGTCCACAATCGCAGTTACTGGGAACATAAACTCGGGCATTTTATTTTAAAAGTATTACATTAAAGACATTTTTGATATCCTAATCCATAATTTAAATCTAAATATCCATTATAAAAAATTAAATTGATTGTATATCTTAATATCATATCATTACTAAATGTAGACTATACTATTTGAATTCCTATGAAGTATAACTTGATATAAATATATAATTAAATAAAAAAATATCATTTTTTTATTTAATTATATATTTATTTAATTATAGATTTTGATGCTCTCAAGGCGAAAGCTAAATTAATCATGACTATAGATTCGTCCCTTTATGTCCATATCAAGAATGAAAAAACTGTCCAGGACGTGTGGAATCGTCTAAAATCACTTTTTGACGATTCAGGATTCCAGAGAAAGATCAGTTTATTAAGATATTTAATTTCAATCAGACTAGAAGATTCCGAATCCATGACTTTCTACGTGAATCAGATTGTGGATACAGCACAAAAATTACGAGGAACAGGTTTTCATTTAACTGATGAGTGGGTCGGATGTCTATTATTGGCTGGATTAACTGAAAAATTTGCCCCAATGATTATGGCTTTAGAACATTCAGGTATGGCGGTTAGTACAGATTCTATCAAATCAAAATTGCTTGATATGAGTGCAGAGGTTGGTAACAATAGAGGTGACGGCGCGTTTTTATCGAAAGGTTGGCAGCAGCTTAAGAAAAAAGATGGCACAGCTAGCGCAGAAAAGTCAAACATCAAAACGTCATTTTCTAAACAACCTGTCAAAACAATTCGATGTTTTAAGTGTACAATGCCCGGACACTATAAGAACCAATGCAGTTTAAATAACAAAGATAAAGATAAAAACAGTTCAGTGTTTAGTGTTTTCTTTATGAACTTAGCGTATAAAAAAACAGATTGGTACGTTGACTCCGGAGCCAGCACTTATATGATATCAAGCAAAGAGCGTCTGTCAGATATTTCATACAATCCTACAATGAAACAAATTATAGTAGCTAATGAAACAACAGTACCAGTATTATGCTCAGGAAATACAAAGTTGATAACTATTGTAGATGGTTCAGAATATGATATTACTGTGAAAAAGGTTTTATGCATTCCTAATCTCACTAAGAATCTACTTTCAGTGAGTCAGCTGATAAGTAACGGGAACAAAGTTATATTCGAAGAAAGTGTTTGCAAAATATATAACTACCAAAATATACTTGTTGGAAAATCACAGCTGATTAATGGAGTGTATAAATTAGCCATAAAACAAGATAGTTTGTTGGCATGTTCCGCAATGTCAGTGAACAGTATGTTGTGGCATAGAAGGTTGGGCCATATAAACAGTAAAGATCTGAATAACATGAAGAATGGTGCTGTGGAAGGGATTTCATTCCCTGATAAGGCTAAAATTGACAAATCCCAGTGTATCACATGTTGTGAAGGGAAATTAGCGAGACTGCCTTTCTCGCACACAGGTTCCAGAAGTGACAGTGTGTTAGAAATAGTTCATGCGGACATTTGTGGTCCTATGGAAACAGTTTCACTAGGTAAGTCAAGATATTTCCTCCTATTTATCGACGACCACAGCAGAATGGCTTTTGTATATTTTATGAAGTCCAAAAATGAAGTAATTACGTATTTTAAAGACTTCAAAGCCTTAGTTGAGAAACAACTATGTAAGAGTATAAAGGTTCTGAGAACTGATAACGGTGGAGAGTTTTGTTCTTCTGAAATTGAACGTTTTTTGAGGAATGAATGCAATAGTGCATCAAAAAACAAATCCTCATACACTAGAGCAAAATGGCATGTGCGAGAGGCTAAACAGAACATTGGTGGAGAGGGCTCATTGTCTTCTGTTTGATGCTAATATGGGCAGAGAATTTTGGGCTGAAGCAATCAATACAACAGTCTATCTGAGAAATAGAACATTAGCATCAGGTTTGAAGAAAACTCCATATGAACTCTGGACGGGCAGAAAGCCAGACCTCAGCCACATTCGTGTGTTTGGAAACACTGTTATGGCTCATGTCCCCAAAATAAAAAGGACAAAAGTGGACAAAAAGGCTGAGAAATATATTCTTTTGGGATATGCAGAAAATACAAAGGGTTACAGGTTATATCATCCTTTAAGTAAAAGAATAACCACCAGCAGAGATGTGGTGATTATGGAGTCCAGATGCGACTCAGACATGATACCAGCAATGGTGGAGGAGAAAAACAAAGATATTTTAGAGAAACAATCCCCAGAATCAGAGAGTGATATGGAAGACAACACATATGTACCAGAGGATGAACAGATAAGGACTTCTGATAGTTCATGTAGCTCAGATATATATGATAGTTCTTCAGAAATTTGTGGAGATTTAAAAAATCTTGAACCTGTTAATCCAACACAAATCCAGAAGAAACGTGAAAGAAATGCACCAGAGAGATTTGGGTACAGTAAAATATGTGTAACTGTAGGAAACATAAATGAAGATAGTCTCACTTATGAAGAAGTGATGAGTAGTACAGAGCAGGACCAGTGGGTTGGAGCAATGGAGGAGGAGCTGCAGTCATTTCGAGAAAATAATGCTTGGGAGTTGGTGGAAAAACCTAGTGATGCTAGAGTGGTTAAGTGCAAGTGGGTGTACAAAAAGAAGCTAAATAGTGATGACACGGTGAGATACAGGGCCAGATTAGTTGCTAAGGGCTTTACCCAAAAAGAAGGAATAGACTATAAAGAGACGTTTTCACCAGTCCTTAAGTATTCTACATTAAAATTGTTATTCGCAATAAGCGTAAATTTAGATTTAAATATTATACATTTAGATGTCACTACCGCATTTCTAAATGGTAATCTTGATGAAATTGTGTACATGCAGTTACCTCAGAATTTAAAAAATGAACAAAATGTAAACAAAGTTTTAAAGTTGAAAAAGGCAATATATGGATTAAAGCAGTCAGCTAGGGCCTGGTATGTAAAAGTAGATTTGTGTTTACAAGAGCTAGGATATAAGAAATCTGTTTATGAACCTTGTTTATTTATAAAATCCAAAGAAAATGTAAAAACGTTTGTAGCTTTATTTGTGGATGATTTTTATTTTTTTCTAATTGTATCAAAGAAGAAGATTATCTCAAAAGTCAGTTAAGTGTCAGATTTAAGTTGAAAGACTTGGGACAATTAAGACAATGTTTAGGTATGAATGTTAAGATTGATAAAGGCAAAATCTGTGTTGATCAGGAACAGTTTATAGAACGATTAGTGAATAAATTTAACTTGGAAAATTGTAAAAGTGTAGAGACACCTATGGAAGTTAATTTAAAACTTGAGAAAAATTAAAATGTAAATAGTAAATTTCCTTATCAACAGCTAATAGGTAGTCTTATGTATCTTTCAGTACTCACTAGGCCTGATATTTCATTTTGATCAGTTATTTAAGTCAATTTAATAACTGTAGTAGTGAAACGCACTGGAAACAGGCTAAAAGAGTTTTAAAATACTTAAATTCAACAAAATCTTATGGTTTGAAGTATTGTAAAAGTGATTCAGATATTATTGGATATGTAGATGCTGATTGGGCCTCAGATATTACTGATAGGAAATCCTATACTGGATATTGTTTTTTATACTCTGGATGTGTGGTCTCCCATGAGCGTAGAAAGCAACAGACAGTAGCCTTGCTAGCACGGAGGCTGAATATATGGCTATCTGTGAGGCTAGTAAAGAAGCTATTTTTCTAAGAAATTTGTTATCTGAACTTATAAATAGAAATAATATACCAATGTTATTGTACAACGATAGCCAAAGTGCTCAGAAACTTTCAGACAATTGTATGTTTCATAGGAGAAGCAAACATATAGATGTTAGGTTTCATTTAATTAGAGAGGCAGTAAATAAAAAAAAGGTAAAAATTTACTATTAATACGTACTATCAATACGTACTATCAATAATTACTATCAATATGTACTTTCAATACCTACTATCCATATGTTATATCAATATTTACTATCAATACTTACTATCAATTCGTACTATCAATATGTACTATCAATACTTACTATCAATTCGTACTATCAATACTTACTATCGATATGTACTATCAATACGTACTATCAATACGCACTATCAATATGTACTATAAATATTTACTATTAATACGTACTATCAAAACGTACTATCAATACTTACTATCCATATGTACTATCAATATATACTATAAATATGTACTATCAATATTAACTATCAATATTTACTATCAATATGTACTATCAATATTAACTATCAATACGTACTATCAATTTGTACTATCAATACGTACTATCAATTTGTACTATCAATACTTACTATCAATATGTACTATCAATATTTACTATCGATTCGTACTATCAATATTTACTATCAATATGTACTATCAATATTAACTATCAATACGTACTATCAATACGTACTATCAATATGTACTATCAATATTAACTATCAATACTTACTATCAATATGTACTATCAATATTAACTATCAATACGTACTACAATACTTACTATCAACACGTACTATCAATATGTACTATCAATACTTACTATCAATACTTACTATCAATACGTACTATCAATTCGTATTATCAATACTTACTATCAATACGTACTATCAATATGTACTATCAATATTTACTATCAATATTTACTATCAATACATACTATCAATACGTACTAGCAATACGTACTATCAATATGTACTATAAATATTTACTATTAATACGTAATATCAATACGTACATCAATACGTACTATCAACATTCACTATCAATACGTACCATCAATATTTACTATCAATACGTACTATCAATATTTACTATGAATATTTACTAGAAATATTTACTATTAATACGTACTATCAATACGTACATCAATATTTACTATTAATATGAAAAAAAAAATAGTTTCAAAAAATGTCTTACCGCAACAGTAGGAAAATAAGTGATTATTAACTTTATTTGTTGTATGATTGGAATAAAATACAACACAAATTGTACAGTGAATCCCATATATTCCCGAAAACTGCATCCAAATCGATTAATCCGTTCCTGAGATTAGAGTGCATACAGACAAACAGACAAAATGAAAAGCCATTGTTTGGAGTTCTTTTGCTCTAATAAACGCTCCCCATTATTATTTTTTAAATATTTTCCATGTATAGTTTTCGATCAGTAACCATTTTATAATATGTATATAATAATATTATAGTAATATTTGACTCTTAAGTGTTCAAAGTAAACGTCAACGAAACATCCATGTAACAAAAAGCTTTTGAATTTGAAAGTTGCAAAAATTGAGGATGTTTCTCTGCATTTGTAGTTTTTTTATCCGATAAGAGACTTTCAAAGTAATTACTCTACAAGCGTACTCACTTGCCTTTATTTTAAGTTATTCACTTTATTTTAAGTTATCAAGTTATTCAGTTTTTCACTTGCCTTTATTTTAAGTTATTTGATTTTAAACTTTTTACTACATGCTTACTGCCATAAGAAGCGCTATTACATTTCAGGTAATACTTTATTTTAAGAAGTAAACTTTAAAGATTTAATATTTTTTTAATCCATGCCTCTTATCTAATTTCTGAAGCTTCTATTATAAGTTTCAGATAAACCAACAAGCTAAGTAATTATATTAATTTTGTTGGATAAATTAAAATAATATTAAAGATGTTTAGAAAGTTAGACTATTTGTGTATTTTTAAGCTATTGCATAGCTTCTATCGCAGGCCGTGAACGTGGAGAACGAATCCAGAAATTCCGTAACGAAAAAAAAATAACACCCCCCACTCCGCATACTACGAAGCTTGGCCGAGTATTGTGTACATATCATTTTAAAAAGAATAATAATGATTTACACAAATTCAAACATTGCAAACAGAATATACATGATAGGTACTCTAGATAGTCTGGTTCTGATAGTTGAAATTGTTTAGGTAAAACCGACTCAATCGTAAAACATGATAAATGCAAAAATAATATAATTCAATATTTAATTTCCTTAAACGGTTTTATTCATCTCATAATAATATTACAAATTATATTCAAATGACTTGTCAGTTTCTGATAAAGCACGTGACTGGCATCACCTTTATTATAAAAGGTATCCTCACTCTCTTTAAAGTTAAAAATAATTTCAAAACTGAAATTCATAGCATATTTTACCTTAAATTGGAGTATGATAGTGAAAGGCCCGTATAATTTATGTCTTCCATTCATTAATATCTTTTGAGATTTTCCTTTTAAATAAAATAGGATATCGAATATTGGTATTGTATTGTGTATACACTACTAACATTATTATATAGTATAAAGGAAGATAAGTAATGAAATATAACAAAATAATACTTACTGCATAATCTAATGCATTAAGACATAACGCACGAAACAATCAGTGTCATTCTGACACTGACAAACTAAATATATAACTAAGTGAATGGAAACTATTTTCTGCAAAAAAAAAATGAAAGACCTATAATTAATAAATGCACACGAATGTAATGCACATTATTGCGAATCAACTATGTGTAAAAATAAATATTTTTTTTGTAATAGTTGTTTTAATATAAAAATCTACCTTATTTAATTCGATCGAAGATTTAATGAGCTTCAGAATTTTTGTGCATAGCTCGTTTAGTAATCTATATCTATGGATCAATATTCTTTCCTTATTTGAATCTACTGATGGACCTGATGAATACGTTTTTGCGTTATTTCCCTAATACAATTCAAATAAAGTGCAAAACGGCATTTTTTTTATATGATTGACAAAATATGAAACTTATTACTTTTGTTTGGTATCTGAACTACCGTACGTTTATATTATAGTAAAGTAGAAATATTTTATAATTATTCATTTTAGTAACTTTAGTTATACTTATGAAATTAAATTAAGATGTTATTTTTCAGAAGTCCTACAGGAAACAAATCAATTTAAGTTTGGTAAAAAGTACGAACTATTTGTCCTCAACCTATATTTAAGTTCAGTTCAAGCAATTTTCCACAGAACATAACAAAGTTGATGTTACTTTTTAATCAAACCAATTTCCTCATACCAATCTATTTTTACAAATGTTAAAGCGGATTGCACTTGTTTCTGAACTGGACGTGGATAAAATACAGGACTATATTAGTAATTTCCCACTGGCACAGAGCTTGTCGCCGTCTAACTAAGAACTGGTAATATTTTATAGATTAGTTCTGTACCAGAACTTGGAAGATGATAAAAATAAAATATTTATCTGAATGCTAAAACATTTATCATAGTTGTTTTATATTTAGATAAATATTTTATTCCATTACGTAACGTTATTTTATTCGTTATATTAGTATACGAATTCTTACGTTACCTTAGGTTTTTATTTATATAAACTTATTTCTTATTTTACTAATATAGAAACAACTAGGGTAACACAAGATTCCTAATTATAAGCTCATTGATAATATTACAACTTGGTTTAAAAAGACTAGCAGCAAATTCTCAGAGCTTTTATGTATACACGAGATGAAAAGTTGAAACGAGGTCGTATAAGTTTATAAAACTGGATAAATAAATGCAGGAAAAACTTTTTATTTTAGTTTTTCATAAGCTTCAAACTTTACATGGCATTTCTGTGTAGTCTTCTGCGGCTTACATTTATGATATATACTATAGATGTAAAGCTGCGGGAAAAAAAAAATATTATGATTTTTTTGCTCGTGACTGTACCACCTGGACTATAGAAAAGTTAATATTATTTAAAAAGTTTAACATGTTGGGGAAGGCTACACGATTATCTGTGATTGCCAAGTTTTCGTAGAATGCCTAATAGTTTTCTACATGAAAAAAAGTATTTCCTAATTCTGGTTCCTAGTTTTATTATTTTTTACCGGAAATGGAATATCTTAAGTCAGTTTCCCTAGAATACATGGAGTGGCACGTTCAATCAAAAATAAGAAACGATATCATATTAGTAAAGAATGGATAACGAATTCACCGCTCCGTTGGTGAAACAGGCATTTATGTGATGAGCATAGATTTCTGTGTTTCTGGGTTTGGTCGTTTATTAAATATATTCTCAGTATTTATATGAGTATTTCTATGTATTTGTATCTTTGTCTAACACCCTTAACACAAGCAAATAATTTGCTTACTTAGGTTAGATCAGTGTGTATAATTTGTCCTGATATTATTAAAAAAAAGGAGTATGATAACATAAGAAAACAATAAAAAACGTTATAAAAAAAAATATAAATGAAGTTGATCATAATAAAAAAAATAATTCCATTTAATAACAATAACTAAATAATGAGAGCATAATTAGTTTGACTTAGATACCCCTTACTAAACTAAATATAGTAGAACCCCTGTAAGGATATATAAGGTAGGTTTATCTTATTCTAGTGTTTCACAAACCTTATGTACGGGTGGAGAGAAAATTCTAACCTTTAAATAGACTGCAGAATAGCACGATAAAAGTCTAAATGTATTTTTTTAATTACTTTACTAGCTATCTAAGAACTTGACTCTAAAATTACAGACGTAACAACTTTAAAAAATACAGTAAACTGTTACCGAACAAAAACAACATATATATATTTTTTTTATAAAGGTTGCAATGTAGTAATATTATTTATTTATCCAGGGACACTGAATAGTATTTTCTTATAATGAAACAAATTGAACAAATAAAATATTTTGTATTAGTTCCTGTACTGAATAAATCAATAGATATTATTAATGTATAACGAACATCTCATATCTAAAACATACAATTTCTAAATTGATTGCATTCAAATTAGGACATGTTAAAAAATCGCTATCAGCGATAAGGCCGCTTTTTGCACTTATTTATAATTTACTTTCTTTTTTTTATTGTTACTGTATAGGTCATTGTTGTTATTATTCTTGTATTATTTTAGTTGCTTTTTGAAGTACAATAAAGAATATTATCTATCTATCTATCATGTTCCAACATTAATTAATTAATAAATATTAAATCTTCATTATTTATTACTTTTTAGTTATAAAGTCGGTTTTTTTTAAATTATTTTTTTTTAATACTTTTTAGTTTATTGCTACATTATCAATTAGCCATGGGTAGTCCTACAAAAGGTGCTGAGCGCCTTAAAAAATATAGATCGCAATAAATAGTCTTAATCTTCATAGTCTTCTCAATAAAAAATCTCTTTGAAACACAATTTCACGTTCTTGTGAGACTATTAAAGACTTCACATATACAAAACAACAGATGTCATTACGTCAAACAGCACGTTTTGATTTCCTTCCGGAGGAGTTACTTCAAAACTTGGACTAAAATGCTCATAAAATAAAAACCAATGGGCCTACCTGAATGAAATTTTTATGGGACAAAATCAAACAAAAAAAGAATTACGTAAATCGGTTCAGAAATCGCGGAGAAATCGGTGTACATACATAAAAAAAAACCGACCAAATTGAGAACCTCCTCCTTTTTGAAGAAGTCGGTTAAAAATATATTTCTTCTTTCTATTTTACTATTTTAGTACACTGTGTTTTCTAGTCAAGACCTAAGTTATCCTAAATGCTTTATTGATATATAGGTGCAAACATACTACGTAAAATTAATATATACGGGTAAAAATGAAATGAAATATAGATATATTTGTAACCGATTACAAAAAAAATGAACCTTAGACTATTATCTATATCTTAACCAATATAAGTGCGCTCTATATCTACAAACTACTCAAGAAAATCATTCAAATGATAATCATTTAATACATTTTTTAAATGACATTTTACACAATACAAGCTTTAAGCGAAACAGACCAAACGTAATGTACATTTAATTTGGAATAAAGTAGTTATACATATTCCTAGAAATACACATTTAAGCTGTTCTTATTTCTGACTTAAAAAAATTATAAAACAATTTATATACAAATTATATTTGTTTTGACCAGAACTCTAGCTTATGTTTTAAGCTAAGAAGAAGAAGTATGCTTTAAGCTTAATCATAACTAAGGAATTTATTTTTCTTGTTGAGACCAAAAATTTGCATTCTATATTAATTATTTTTAGCGTTTCATTATCTTTTTTAGGCTCGCTTGGATTTAACTTTGTTTTATTTCGCAACTTCATTCTTGGAAAAGAATAGTATCATGACTTCTACCAAACTTTTAACCGAAGTTTCTGAATTGTAATATCTAACAATATGAGTGAATTAGTGTTTAATTTACGTTTTATAATAAATATTATAAAACATAAATATAAAGGAGTGAGACTGACAAAATTATGAAAAACAAAAAACATAAAAAGTTTTCTTATTGTTTTTAGAATTTCTATTATAATTTGCAATTCAAATATTGTGGACAATTATTTTTAGTTTACAAATTCATTGTTAATTAGTTAACTGTGGAGCTTTCAAAAAGTTACATTATTTTCCGCTTGGACTTAACCTCCTTTCATAATTTATAAATTAAAAATACATTTTATTTCAATGACATTATTTACACTAAACAAAATAGTTCACAACCATTATGTGAACTAAGTAGTTTGTCGTTTCAGGTGTCCCTATTGATATGTTGCGGTAAAGTAAAAGCGGAAACGATTCATAAACTATGTCCAAACAAATTAACTAACTCGGTGTTAGCTATAACGTAGTATGTAAAGCTAGTAACCAGTTTTAATAGAGAATATAGAGAAAGCGTTATTAGATGATATTTAGATATAAATGCAAATATAAAATTTTAACGAGCACTTTTTTTAAATACTTCTGTCCAATCCTAAACCGAAAGACACGTTTTCATTTATAAAATGCCCAACCGGAAGCGACGTCGTTCTATTTTCTTCATTTAAACAATCCGCCCAGTAACTTAAATTAGTCCTGTGCATACTTATTAAATGAAATCCTATATTTTAATTTTCGTATTAATTACCTTGATTGACTTTAATGACTTTGGGTATTATGTTATAAAAATAGAATATTGTTTGAATTTAAAATATTTAATAATAAACAGTAATTAACAGTAGTAATAAACAATAATTTTATTGAACTCATTCCAATAGTACCTAATGACTAATTAAATATGGAGTTTGTTGATTAATTATTTTTTTTATTCGATTTACATAAATATGAATATTTTTAGTATGCGGGATCCCGTAAATACCGAGATCCCACGGGATTGAAAATTTGTAATCCCGCAAATACCGAGATTGGATGCAGGCTGCGGGATTGGAAGCCCTAGTTTTAAACATTACGGAGTTCGTTATTATACAGTTTGAACTCTTACGTTACTTTCAAGGCGTTTCCTTAGTTATTCATATTTCACCGTTGTGTTATAACATAAATGATACCCAACATTTCTAAAAGGTGACAGAAACGAGTTGATTAAAACTATTTATCACAAAGTGTGTGTGTGTGACTCATTAACGTGTTATTGGTATTTGTGAAACTCCAGAAGTGAAATTCCTACCTGGTGATAGCTTTAACATCGAACTAGATCAAACTCTCAGATACAGGATTTCAGCAAAGATTTATGTGCGTCGTGACAAGAATAGATAAAGTAAGAAACGAGCATGTAAAAGGAATTTTAATGTAGCACCGGTCATAAAAAAGATGAAAAGAAAATGTTTATCTTGCTATGGTCACGTAATGCAAAGGAATGAAAAGCTTGTAACAAAATGAGTCTTAAGTTTGAATGTGTATCGTTATGTGTGTATGTGTGCGTTAATAATGATATAGCAAAGTCAATCTTTATTGAGATGTTGAAAGAAGTGCTGGAAGGAATTGACATATTACACGGAGCCATGATAATTGGGATTAAGGTTAAGACTTAGACACTACCTTACCTTGAACGGTAATTGCCATTTAGGGGATCTCTTCTCCTTGTTTGCCCACAAAGAACACACATCTACGCTGCATCTATTTTACCTTTAAGGATGTTAAACCAGGTTTAGTTTTGTTTACTAAGCCTCCAAAAAATACTGTACAATAAAAGGTGAATGTTCAGATATTTAAATGACATTATACATTACTCATTATTTATATTTTATTCATTGCCTACAAAATAATTTGTTTGCAAGTAAAATAGTAAATGTTTATAATAAAATAGTAAATAATTTGTTTGCAAGTAAAATAGTAAATGCAATAATTCTTCAATATTCAAGCAATATTAAAATGTAAGGATATTTCCAAACAAAATTTTGGTGCCTAAATTGTTTTACACTTTTACAGTTTCAAAACTACGGTATCGGCTAAAATAAAACTTGAGAGATGTTTCATGACAATATAAGTCAATGATTTGTTTTTCATTGAAATTCGAAAGCAGAAAAAGTTATGTTGACTTTAATTAAAATACACAAGAACGGATTTTAATGGAAACTTCTGTAAGCTTTTTTATTGAATCAACACAAGCTTTTCATTTCACCAAATTCTCTCATTATCACGGTTGAATAATAAAGGTGGTTAAGGCTATAATTTCAATAAAGCTAATTATTTACCATTACATATTAAAAAAATATATTCTATATAAAAAAAAATTGTCAAAACTAAACTGTAAGTAACTAGTAAGAAATTGGTTTTCTTTTGATCTAGATTATTTTAAGTAACACATTATATTCAACATTTAATGATTACTGTGAGCATTAATGTATTAGTAAAAGTAAATAAAAGAAGGTGGTAAAATACACATCGACCCAACTATTTTTTTAAACAATATTTAAAATTAAATACTAAAGATTTGCAAGTAACAGTAATATAATTATGAAGATAATTAATTATATATATATATATATATATTGCATGGCATTGCATTGCAAATAATATATATATATATATATTATTTGCAATGTTAAGATTAATAATCAATAACATTGCAAATACCTTTGATAAAATATATAGGTAGAGTATTTCATCATTTCTTGTATATTCACTTGGTTCCAACTTTGTACTAAAGTGTTAAAAGGACTATTTTTATATATTCGGTTATAATGATATAACATGGCATATTTCAAGATATTTTCAATCATTAAATTATTTAGTTTCAATTATTGGAAACATAATAATTTACTTAATGAGTTATTTTAACACTTGCATAAACAGTTTTTAAACAAATTGACAGGAAGTAATCAAATTTAATTACTATCTCGTTCCATAATTTAAACAAAACAAACATTGCAAGTCGAAATCGTCTGTCAATTAATTGTTCCCTCTACTGGTATCACAAAGACTTATGAATACTTAATTAAAAAGAACTGCTTAATTTTATAGTTTAATTTTTTTAATTCAAATAAATTTAGTTTTTTCGCTTTTCTGTTGTTTTTATTTTTATTATTATTTTTTGTTTTTGCACGCCTACCACAACCTCTAATATATATAATAATTGTTATAAAATATTGTATGCGATTACTTAATGTGATAGATTCTAAGTGCGTATATTAATACATTATTGTTAAAAACCAGAGCTGCTTTATTATATTATAATAAAGATTGTCTTTAATATAAATTATTTGCTTTAGTAATAGAAGTTATAATATAATAAAACAGGTGTTTTCATTATTTGTAAACATTTTCAAAAGCTTTTCTTATATCGAGAGTGTACGAACTTCAATATTCGACGGACTGAATAATGGTTCTGGGCAAAACCAAATTTCTGCTTGAGAAAATAACTTTGATATTCTGTCATGTGTTTGAGTATTCGAATGTATTTCAACTGTTTCGAACCAGGAATATACTCATTAAATTGTCAAAGTATCCAGTTTACAAGCCAGTGCAATTATTCATTTTTCCATTATAATATACCCAGTGTTGTGGTTTGAAATGTTCATACAATTATAATAATTTAAATGTAATAAATATAAATGAATTCGTTACTAAAATAAAATAAAAGATTCAATAACAAAAAGATAAACTTAATATAGAATATTTAAATTATTAATTAATTAATTTAGAATATCATAAATAAGGATGTTTACAAATAAATAAACTGCAGACAACTTTATTTCTGTTTATTTTATCATTTCTTATAAATGCTTGACGATAGGCGATGGTAACAAAATTTTACGTTACGTTACGTTTTTACACGTTTTTATCGTGTAATGAACAAGCGACTTACATACAAGTCCGAAGCACATTTCACTATACGGGTGCTGCCATCTTTTACAATATCAAGACAAACTTCACTCATTAAGTGTCGTAAATATTCAAAGTAACCTCATAATATTTTTTGGCTAAAACAAATATTCATTTCCAATCTTAGAATTTAAGGAATAAATCGTTACTGTTACTGAGTTTGACTTTGGCGATGTAGAGTCAGAGAGTGACGATATCTCTTTTTATTTAAACTTTTACATTTTTAAGATTTTTTTTTTCGAATATGGAACTTAATATTTGAATATTCCCCACAAACCAAAAAAAACAAAACAAGTCTCTTAGAATAATAAATAAATTAATAATCGTTCTCATATGTTACCTCTATTTATTAATCCGTCTTGTTTGTAGTTTTCTCGCTTAGAATATAGTTTTAAAAATATTATGAGTGCAGTGTGAATTCTTTCAATATTGCTTTTATAACAAATAACTCGTTTAGGAAAACATGTTATAAGAATATTTGATTTACAAACTATTTTCTCTACCAAAAAAGTAATAAACATATAGATATAATTATTTTTTAATTATAAATAGAAGAAATATTGTACAAATACAATAGTACAATACCTATACCTTAGTGGGTATTTTTGTAATAATAAAAATAATAAAACCCAGGATAAAATATACCTCTATAAAAGGATAAAATAATATTATTATCTAGTAATTGAAGTAGTTGCATAAGGAAACCGTTGTAGGTACCTACATTGATGATAATCTGTATTTTATGTTTTTATATAAATATGAATTTTGGTTCTATTCATCAAATCGTATGCATTAAATATAATAATATTATATATACATACATTATATATATAAATATTTATTTTTATGTTTTCATACCTAAAAATGAGAGGTCAATATTGTATACGGCAGTGGTGGTGTGCTAGCGACTAAGGAACTAGGGAAAGAAAGACTCAATTTCGTTTAATTGACGTGACAGAGAGAGATGCACATATTATAAACATATAAATATCTCTCCGTGACGTCACATTAACTTACTATTGCTCGGAACACATATAAATGATAGCCGACAAGCCTATTCGCAAAGCATTAGGATCTTACTATAACAGCTGAATAGTTGAATTACTGAACAGATGTATAGGAGAGGATAGTTTTAACCACATATCCAGTGGTTTACTGCGTATACACGGACCCCTGAAAGCTTGTCTTCGTCAAAGTATATAGGTTTAGAAATATGAAAAACTTCGATAGCGTGATTCAGGAATGTATTGTGTTGGGACAACATTTGAAGTCATTAGATTTATTAATGCCATTGTTCGTTGATAACATTATTAGATGTTTTAAATATTTACAGCACTATTAATAGCTATATTGATTCTTAAGATTATGTATTTGTTGTATTCGTGGAGTCTTATGTATTGAATATAATCAAGTGTCGGTTTAACAAAATATATTTATTTATTTATATACTTTATTGTATATAATGACATAAATTACCTATTATAGTTATAAATTATATTAAATAGATTTTCCTAACATCAGTTGCTATTTTTTGATTACTTAATAGACCCTCAAAACCCCTATTTTTTAATAATGACTTATTTAGTTTCTTATTAATAAGACCTTTTTCTAATTTTTATTATTTTGAATGTTTTAAATTTAGAATCTATTATATTCTTGTAAATGTGAGACCATTGTATTGACTTATTATAGCATTTAAGTATCTAGTACCAATTTGATTTATACAATTGAATTTAATAAAAAAACAACTAAAATAAAACTAAATTTCTACTACTAACCTAACTAACTTCTACAAAAATATATTATGTATAAAATTTTATTTACAGTTTAATAAAGTATTGTGTACAACAAACAAAAAGAATACTTTTATAACCTTTTAATATTAGATATTTTGTATGGCTCATGGCTCTAACTGAGGGCAAGCGAGACAACAATATCGGTCAATCGCGTGCGCACGCGCAGGGCTCTACCGCCACAGGATATGGATAAAATAATATGACTTCAGTACAAGCATTTTATAAATAGAAACGTCTTTCGGTTTCGGTTCGGGTGAAATACTTTTAAAAAATATGCTCGTTATAATTTATATTCGAATTCGAGGGAAGAGATTCAAAAAAATATAAAAATTTGCATTTGTACCTAAATGTCATCGAATACCGATTTCTTCATACACTCTATTAAGCATAGTTGTTAGCAATACATAATACGTTGTAGCTAATAGAGTTAGTTAATTAGTTTGGACACAGTTTATGGATTGTTTCCGCTTTTACTTTACCACAACATACCAATAAGGACAACTGAAACAACAAACTAGTTCCAAACCAATATATTTTATGATAAAAATAATGTAATTGAAATATAATGGTCTTATAAATTATATAAATAATAAAAGGATATTAATTTCGATCCTAAAATAGTCCAATAGCAATTGGTAGATTTCTACAACGCTTTTTCATCATACGTCATCTAAGACTTTCTATTTTGACATGTCATTGTCATGAATTCCATCCTAGTTTACTTCAATTATCTTATATTTTTAATTACTTATATTATATATATTATTATAATATTTTTCTTATCATAATTATCCACATTCTATCTTAATAATCTCCTCGTTAAATGATTTTCATCTCTAATTATTACGTTACCATACCACAATAAATAATTACTTTTTTCTGTTTTATTTTCAACTTTAAAACTAACGCTTCGCTCTTCGCTATTCGTTTTTGCAACGCCACACATTAATATAAAGAATTAATCACGCTAAATAGTTCGTGTGTTCGACAGTTCAATCAAGTTCGACATATCTGAGCCATGGTACCAAAAGTTACCTAATACTTCACTATTTATTAATGATAACTTAAGAATAAAAAAGTCAATAGTTATCAACTACAAAACTCTCTTACGCAAAGTATTATTCTATTAACATATTTAGAGAGAAACTTCCAAATAAAGGTGATATTAGAAAATTACTAAGATTACAAAGCCAGAAAATAAATAACTTTGCCAAAAGTTGCAGTTTAACTCATGGCCTTTGGGGGCCTTGGGGATGCTATGAAGCCACTTGTACTAAATTTGTTACTTTGAACCTAGTATTCTTAGGTGATTTGAAATGGGTAACAGACATAATTTTATTGTGTATATATATTACTTTTAATTAATATGGATTCTACGTGTTTAAATTTCTAAATGTTTATGACGGTTTGGTCAAAAAGCAAAAAAATAATTTCAAAATCTTGCATGACATATTTTTTAGATTATTTTATTACTTTACACGATCGTGAAGTGATCACAATAACATTTGACAATAGCAAGGTATAAAGGTAAACAGTTATTTATTGTTATGTCAGTTTTTTGACCTTATCTATATAAACTTTAAGTATGCTCAATCTCATATTTTACGGACGTACAATATATACAAAAAGCGTGTAAAGCTTTTTTCATTTATTAATATATTGAATAGTGAAAACAGTAGTTTTAGGTCCAGCAATCTTCCTAAGGCTATTTTTAGTCCTCATTCACATCTCATTATAAACTGCCTGCTAGCAGTTTAGACGTAAAACCGTTACTTTTCCATTTATCTTATTATTTTTGGTGATTTGTGATCAAATAGATAAAATTTTGTAATTTATATTTACGTATTTCTTTTCCATAGTATTCTCCCATAAGTAGCATATTCTTAAAGAAATTCCTTATAATGTCATGATTATGTTAGTCTCTGATATATTTTATATGTCATTACATTTTACATTTATACAATATAAAGACGTGGACTGTGATTAGGTTGAACAAGTTTGGTTTCATTAAATAGCAATGAGTAAAAAATCTCATAATTTGCTACAAGGATCAACAACTCTATTACCTAATTGAAGAAATTTATGAACTCTGAACTTATATTCTAGAAAAGTATTTTGCCTTTTTAGCACACAAAACTTTCGCTTCAGGTGCTCCCGATTTTAATAGGACTTGTTAAAACTTCATAAACTGAAGATCTTAAGACATTAGTAAATAAACTACTTTGTAATGATACAATACATATTTTCTTATAGTATTCATGTAATAAAAAGGACTATTCCGAAGATTTATTAAATTTCAAGGGTTTACTAAGATTTCATACACCTTTAGGAACAAGAAACCGTTAAGACAGAAAGTGCTTTGTGAAATATTCCTGTAATACATAGTTTAAATACGCTCTGCTTTTCGCTGGTAAATAAAGTTTTTGAATATTTTTGACGAAAAAACTTCAAACTCAGCGTTAATATCCAATTAGTGTGGTTATTAATTAAAGTTAAAGATGTTATGTCTCAAAGGGTTGTGTTATTATTAGTATTTACAGCATACATTTTATATTTATTTAGCATACCATCGACATTAATAAAAAAATAAACTCAAACCTGATGGTATAAATTGTCCCGAAAGGTAAGGTTTTTACAAATTGTATCCTGATAAAAGGGACTACAAGACCGGCCCGGCGGCGGCGGGTAGCGTTACGGTAGCTCCATTGGTAGAGCAATAGGACAGTTTCCGAGAGGACACGGTTTCCACCCGTAATAGTTTATTTATCATTTCATATTCTATAACAATGATTATATTCCCTACTTATAAAATAACTGGCGTCTCATAATAAAAGTTTATTCATAAAAAATATGTATTAAGAAAAAGTAATCTATGTAGCGTTTTTTTTATTTATTCCTTTTATATATTTTTTGTTATTTTTTTATATATTACTTAATCTTATAATTGAAAATAGTTTGTGAAGTATAAAAATGGCGGGTAAAAAAATAAGATAACATATCTAATTCATAAGCTTGTGAACTTCAGTGTCAGATAATCATAATTATACTAGTGTTTGTCCACAGTGCCACTCGCGTCCGACGATATTTTTTCGAGTATAGAAGGACAGATTAGAGCCTCAGAAAGTTCTTATTTAAGAAAATTGATACCAAGGTTGTCAATATAAATTGAGAATACAGAAGTTATATAGTAGTTATATAATTAATTTTCAAACATATATGATGTTAGTAAGAATGTTAGTATTGTAGTTATTTAAACTGATTTTGATATTATAGGTCTATACTCATTATTTAAAAAAAATATTATAAACTTAGTTTTCTTGACATTGAAATAATAGAAATGGAATATGTTATTTCAAACATTTTAAGCAAGTATAAGTAGAAGTAATTATAAGTAGTACAGATATTCAATTAAAAAAACACATTGATATTTAATAAACAACAAACATTAAGTAAGTACTATTGAATTTATCATGTGCTGTAAATTTTCAGCAAAGCATAACAAATGAAACGAGTCTCTGAGAATGATAAATACTCGAGCTCAAATGTTAGTTATTACTTCTCGTTTGTAGTTTTCGCTTAATATATTTAGGGTTTTGAAAATGCAATGAGTATGGAGCAAAGCTAAATCTCTAAAGAGGACGCTTTTATAAGAAATTTCTTTTATAACACATATTATGTACATATTTTATATTTTACAGGATATAAACGACTAACTTGTCTTAAAAATACAAGCAAGTACGTTATTCTAAAGATTCTTAGAAACTTTCAAAGTTAGTTCTATATTTTGTAGTCATCAAAATAATACCAGAAAATTAATAAATAAAAGTACCTGGTATTTATTACAAATTGGAACTGCTTATTTCTCTGAAATAACCAAGAGCAAAATGAGAGCTACATAATATGTTTTGTTTTCGCTGAATGAGCATTTGTGCCATTTCCATCTCCCTATTTTGTTGAAATATCAATATCATGATTCAATAGAAATCTTTCTCATATTATAAATATATACATGCTATGCTATTATAAATATAAATATATATATATATGAAGACAATGCTTTGTTGCCGTATGCTTTTTGTCACTACCAATAATATAATGATGATTACGAAACATTTAAATGTAATAAAAATAAATGTAATGTAGGTTATATTAATTTTGTGTAATATATAGACAACAATAAAAATACTTAGTCGATATAACCCTAAATTAAGAATGAGTCTTTTACAAGAGTCGAAGTTTATAAGTTGATTAGTATAGAATTAAATCATACAACATTAAATTATTTTTAATTAATTTTATAATTTGTTACAAAAATAATAAAAAGAGTGGGTTTGTGTTTAAAATAATGTTTATTGTTTTATATTACAAAAAAAACATTAACATTAACAGATAAGTTATACAAAATAATCCCAACCCAGTCCCAGCTAGACTCAGCGGTGGGTTACTTGAGATAACACTTTTAATATTAAATTATATATAAAAATTACTGAAATATAAATCCTAGGCGCCACTGACAAATAATAAGCGAAGACATATGCATGATCCTCCTGCTTGTCAGTACTGGAGAATCACAGTCAAACACTTGTTCTTTATAAAACTTTCAAAAATGGAAGTGTTGATTATTGGTATAAATAAATTTTGTACATCACCATAATATCGGGATTACAATAAAGACGAGCTTCTTAAACTTAGCTAGTCAGGAAGCAGGATACAGGACCAACAAGATGACGCTCCAAAGATTCACGTGTACCCCCGCGAACCAATTATTAATTTACCCGTATCTTCTAGGGTATACAAAAAAAACCTCCTTACGGAGGAAAAAGGCCTCGCAAGCAATATTATTAGCCTATGTCGACTCCGAGGGTCGAATCAGGACAAATAGAAATATTGTTCCAACAAACTTTGAAACTGCCCGGGAAGTGCCGGCAATAGGAATTATAATTATTCCATATTAAATTATTAGCCCGAAGGCTAATAAGATATTCAATTCGGAAGTGCTTCCGAAAGAAAAAAGCTCTAAAGGTCACGGCATTGAATTTTATAATCAAAATATGCATAATAAGCAAACAATGTGGCTATGCGCACGCCGCGTTACACGAAATGTGGGTAAAATTGATATTATTCGGAAGAAGACCAATAATTAAATAATTTAAGAACAATTCACTAATATTCTAAAGAAAGAAACAAATGTAATAAATTGATAACAAATTGTTATACTAATAAATATAACAATAAAACAACGTTGGCTGCTATTAAACTTCTGAAACAATATGACAGCTACTTTTAAATAAATATCTAGCGATATGCTAACCTTAATAATTATTAATAAATGAAATTTAGAATAGTAATTATTAATAAAATGTTTATATTTTTAATAACATTTTGGGGACTATAAAGTTAGCTTAAGCTGGCAACATTCAATATTTTAAACAAAAAGAAATGTCACAGACTAATTAAGATATTGCAATTAGCTGTCAACAGATAAATAATTTACCTTGTTTACGAATTTGACAGATAATAAGAAATCGATAATATTAAAATTATAAATATTTAATTATCTACAGAAATGAAATTTCTATGTAACAATTTCAATATTAAAATTACTTTTTCTATTATTATAATTTCAATATTAAAACCCTAAATAGCCGCAGTATCGGAATTTCAGCTATAAGCCAGATCTTTCTTTAATAGGTTATATTATAGAGATGATATTTCATTTGCGCACAATAACTGATAGAAACAAAGTTATGAATATGGTACTTGTACTTGACTCTACAAGATACTAAAACTTTATCTTCCTTAACATAATATAGTTTTCGAGAACGCATCGTTGTTTGTCTAGCTCAAGTCAAGGATTTATAAAGTCTCGCAACGCCATTAATGTGTGTACTATTTTAAAAGTAAATGGAAACATAAATACGCGATACAAACCCATTATTTTATTCCAGTTATTTAAATAATTTGTAACTCCTTATAGTGTATATCTGTCGCAAATATACTGCTTTCTACATAGTTCAAATGTATTTAAAATGAATAACATCAAAACAAATCAAAGTTCAAGATATTTTATGGGGGAAGCTAAAATAGTATGATGGTAATATTTATGTTAAACTAAACATTTTTCAAAAAAAAATTAAAATTGACTTCAAAAATAAATGAATCGATTTAAATCGTTTCTAATTCAATTGTTGTCCTAATTTTGCAGATGGGTTTACAATTATATCACAAATCAAGCTATACCTACTCGTAGCTCTACGGTTATGTCACTGTCATCTAATAGGAATTGAATTTACTACCGGAGATATTGGAACGTCATGGTTTTAATGCAATTAATATATAAGTGATACATATTAAATATGAGATGTTTGCTATACACTGATAATATCGATTAATTTATTCAATGTAGGAACCACCCATACAAAATATATTATTTGTTTATTTTCTAAGATGGTAATGTTTTGTTTTCTTGGACACATAAATTGGATAAACAATATGATAAACCTCCATTTCAACTCTTTTAATAACAAAAACAATAAAATAAATGTTTTAGTTATAATAATACGTATAATATTGCTTTCCATCCCGAAAGATTGAACTGATTGATTTCAACGTTTGAACTCAATGTATACAGAAAAGTCAAGCGAATTCGCTGATAGTCTTTTTAAACATATTTTTAGTGGCATCAATGAGAGTATTAATTAGTAATTTTGTTTTAACCTATTTGTTTTTTGTTGTTGAAACTAGTTAAAGAACTTGTTAAATCTTTCACTCAAGTAAGTTTCGGACGTAACTAACGAACATTTTATTTTATATTTGTGCTTAATAAATAAATACTTTTAAAAACAAAGAGAAATTAAAACTATCGTTAATTCAGATTAATATTTTATTTAAATAACATTCTTCTCTCTTAAATAGTTACTTCTTCACTTCTTAGTTAGACGGCGACAGCCTCTGTTCCAGTGTTAAATTACTAATATTAACCGGGTCTGGTACTTTATTCACGTCCAGTACAGAAGGAAGTGCAATCTAACTTTAACATTTGTGAAGATGAACTTGGTATGAGGAAATTGGTTTGATTAAAAAGTAACATAAACTTTGTTAGGTTCTGTGGAAGATTGCTTGAACTGAACTTAAATGTAGATTAAGGTCAAATAGTTCTTATTTTCTCTCAAAATTTTTATTGATATGTTTTCTGTTAAATAAATAACATCTGTATATAATTTCAAGATAACTTTTATCTAAAATATTAACTAAAGTTACCTTATTAAAACTTTTAAAAAAAGTAGGTCGAATCGATTAATTTACCCTATAGATAAACAAAAAATAGATAAAAACGTATTAAAAGAGATAAAGGAAGATAATAAAAGTTACTAATGTTAATATCAAGTGGTATTATATTATACTAGCGAACCCAGCCCGCTTCGCTGCGCTAACCCTTACTTTACCTGGTGGCGAGTTACATCAATGGGCATACCATATTCGTTTTCTTCGAGGAAAAATACAAGGTCATACCATTTTTTTTGACAATCGGTTGAACGGGGCGGAAGTCTATATTTGACAGCGCCGCCTGGTGGCGAGTTACATCAATGGGCATACCATATAAACCTTCTCCGTGGAAAAATACATATACATATCAATTTTCATAATCATCGGTCCAATAGTTTCTGAGTTCATCGATTTCATATATACAAACATCCTTCTATATATATATATATATATACCTATAGATACATCTATAAAAATATATAAATCTATATAGATGTTTACCTTCTTTTAATTTTTTGTATAAATAGCTAAAGCTAGTTTTTTCACAAAGAATCGACTATTAAGAAAAAGTATTGTTTTGGATATTTTTTTCAAGATTCAAACAAACCCAGATTATAGATCTTAAAAAGATTACTTTTGTTTATTTATTATATTATTGTTTATTAAGTTATTGCACAAACGGTCTTAAAGCTGTATTAAATCTTCGATCGAATGAAATAAGAAAGATTTTCATATTTTATTTATTTATATTCTTTATTGTATACCACATTAAATACATTTAAACAATTAAAAATAAAAACAAACAAGGTAAATACAAAAGGCGGTCCAGACAACCATATTGATAGGAATTTAATATTATTGCACATAGATAGGTGGCTAAAAGTTTTAAACATTGTAAACATACATAAAAATAAATACACAATAATATATAAATGTAAAACATATATAATTATATACAATACATATTATTTAATAAATTAAACAACACAAATTAAAATTACAGTACTTATATATAATAGAGAATTAATTATACACATAAGTAATAAACAATTATCGCAAAAAAAAATATTTTTTTAGATATTTTTTGGTCACAATGTTATAAGTTTATTATTTCAGTTTATTGTATTTTTTTCAGGATACTGTTATCATTAACTGTGTTTTTGTTCGTATTCTTCTGTATGTAGCGGAGTATTGAAAATATGAAAACTGTTTAAATACATACTACTTGGTAAGACATATTTGCTGCTGCTGTTGTGACACTAATTATTGTGTCAATCACAAACAGTCTATATACACTGACTGTATCGTGTATAATGTCTTAATATAAAGACAATACCAATATTCGATATATTCGATGTAATATAATATTTAAAAGTCAGTTCAGAAACTGTAATAAGAAATGGAAGCCATAAATTATATTAGGCCTTTTACTATTATTCTTCAAGTTTATGTAAAATAAGCTAAGAAATCGGGTTCAGTTTATTAATTATTTCTAACATAAAAGGAAGTAAGAATACCTTCTATAATAAAGGTTATAAAAAGGTAACGTGCTTTATCAGAAAACTGACAAGTCATTTAAATATAATTTGTAATATTATTATGGGATGAATAAAACCGTTTTAGAAAATTAAATAGTGATAAACTGAATTTTAAATTTTTCTTTAGAATCCTTAACAATATTTATGTCTAAAAAATCGTATTTTATTAAGTTTTGGAATTATGTAATAAAAAAAGATGGCAAATTAGGATAACTTGTAAATTATCAAATTATCTGCCAACTAAAACTAGTTCCTCAATGTCTTATAATAGAGTCCGTTTTAGGTAAACAGTCAGAATTAGTTTCGTTCTGTGCGAATCCATTTAAGTTATTACTATTTTTCTTCCTTAACTTTCAACAACTAAACAAAAGAAAATTTTAATAACAAAACATTTAGAAATTAAAACACTTGAACTCAATATGCTACTTACTATGCAGTCGATTGGATTTAAAATTTCCAAAAACACCTTCGGTATATATTCTGTAAATAATATATGATAATAATAATGTGATTTACAATACAACATTCAAACGCGCGTATTGTATTTTTATTTAATCGACCAATAGCTTTGCAAGTGTGTAATGACCAGTTTAAAAATGGATCAATATCTAACAGATACAGATAAAATAAGTCAATATATAGACATGGACCTAATTGTATATAAAACAATAGTAAATAGACTACAGCTTGAAAATATAGAATACTATTTTTATTAAAACTAGAATTCTGAACCTTTAAAGTTATACTTAGGATCATTGTCACTTGGAATTTCTGGAACCAGTTCTTTTACACAATTATAAGGATTTACTTTGACTTTTTTAATATTGAGACTTATTTTAAGGTTTATTGATTGTATTTGTATAAGATGTAATTTTTGAGTCGTTTAACAGTGATTCCAACAAATCGATAAATGTATAATGTATATTTGTACAATTTATATACAATAATATATATATATATATATATACATATACATTTGATAAACCACATTTGAAATATATTTAAATTGTTGCTGCATGAATGTAATTAAAATATTTTAATGAAACTGGACATTTCTCATTATTTATTCTTTATTTATTGCCTACAAAATAATAAAAATATGTACATTTATTAATTTACATTTAGCTTACAAAGCAAATAGTTACCGCAACACGCATATAGGTAATTACAAAATTAATTTACTGGAAAGCCGGTTGATAGTATAAGACTAGAATTGCTATATTTTTGTCACATAAAAATATAGTAACTCTCAATTGAATACGTTGTGTTTTCATTTAACGTTGTATACAAGTTCTTTAATGGACTTTGCTTATATAACATATTATTAGTTTTATTAGCTTCACATATAGTTTTGATATCTTCTTCTTCTTCTATACATATAATAAAATTGTCACTGATCGATTTCTGTACATGGAAAATAATTAAAAAAAACATAATTGCGGGCTTTTATAAGAGAACCCAAACAATGGTTTTTAATTTTGTCTGTATGTCTGTTTGTCTGTATGTCTGTATATCTGTATGTCTTTTTATCTGTATGTCTGATGTTTGTGCACGCTAATGTCAGAAATGGCTTAACCTATTTGAATGTGGTTTTCAGGAATATATTGTAACAGTCTTCACTTAAACTAAGTATTTATTTTATTTGAACCGGTTAAAGAAATAAAAAAGTTATGTCAATTTATGTCAACAATGTAATAAATACGATACAAATCTTCTTATATTCATGTAATGAATCTGTATTATATCTGTATATTTTTTATTACTTTTAATGTACTTCTCTGTACATTAAAAGTAATAAAAAATATATATTATTTAGTTAACCCCTACTATATAGCCAGTATGTAAAGGGATAACTAACAGAATCAATTTCTAACGTTTTTGATATTTTTGGCTGTTTATATTATCTGTTTCTCTTTTAATTGTACTCGCAACACAAAAGAAATATATGGCCAATATAAATAACTTTTATACATAGAAAATGAATGTCACTCTGAGTAACATTTAGTTTTTAATTTTCATGGGACACTCTATCAAAAGATGAATCTTTATACCTATCAATAAACTTAACTGGTAGCTCTCTGTACATGGAAAATATTTTCAAAAAATCGTTATATCGATGGTATACATTGATAGTATATTTTGATAGTCCTCCCGTCAGGGAATGAGAAATAACTTTTCAATAAAAAAATACATAATTGGTCTACCTACTCATTAAAAAAATATTTGTGATTAAAAATAAAAAAAATATGTAAAAATTAACTAAAAATACTCCTACACGCAAAAACTAGTTGAAATCGGAATCTATGCGTACGAAGTCGCAGGCACAGCTAGTTAATATTAAATAACTTTGAGCATCTGATCTGTCATTCATCAAATTCCAATTGCAAAATTTAATTTAAATATAACGGTGTTGTATTCTTTGCCCATGACATTTTTTTTATTTGTGTTCCAATGGGAACAAGACTCTCTCTCAAATTATGCATTGGTTTGTTTTAATAACCTGTTAACCTATTTTTTTTAGTTAAAAATAAAAAGACAAAACTTCTTCAACTTTCGAAACCAAATTTTACAACAGGCGTAAACTAATGTATTGTTAAATGAGATAGCGGTAAAAATGGTGGAATCCATAATTTTTCCAATAAATAACTGGTAAATAAATTAATTTTGGTCTGCTTTGTTTACAATTCTAAAATGAAATGTATATTTGGCCCTTCTTCATATATTAGATGTAATAGATCACTCTTCACAGCCTAATCTTGACCTTTCCTTTTATAAAACAAATGAAAGTAACATTTACTTCACCTTTTTGTTATTTATAAGATTCTGAAATTGTAGAGTAATCGTTTAACTTACCTCTGGATATTTGTTTTAGGCTAAATGCGAATATTATTAATTTGTTAATAATGAATATTGCATGAAAATGTAGAACGTTATTAACGTTACAATTAACATGCATCTTGTAATTGATTTTCATAACTTTTGTAACGTTAAATAAAACTTGAGTCAGAAAAATTGTGGTTGGCATTACGCAGCCTCTGTCACATTTTGTACTTTACTCTATTGTTTAATGTAATTCAGATTTCATAAATACGTTGACAATATATTAATACATTTATTACAACGTATACAAAATATAAATGAGTCTTAAAAGTTACTTTAGTAATTGGTTTAACCTTAACGGATATCAATAATCAGTAACTTACAAAATCATGAATTTAACTAGATAGTCAAAGAACTACAGTATACAGTATACAGTATTAAAAAAAATTATAAAAAATACTTAAAATAAAGCCTCTCACGACTATGTATTATTGAAATATATATTTTATCGCAACATTAAAGCATCATAATATGTTACCTGGCAATTAATAGTTTTAATCCAACTGTTCAAGATAAGCTTTAGAAGTTTTAGGTCCAAGTAAATGTAAGGTTGGTGACATGTAATATTGTATGTCATGTCATATTGTCGTGTTGTATTATCACATTATTACAATAAAACAAATAGATCACTAAGGATTAAGATCTGAAATAAATTTTTGTAGCTTTACCTTTGGTATTCACATTAATATAAATTCGGAAAATTCACCTATTTTTGACCATATGCCGTGCAGTTAAATACGATGGTTCTTATGAAGACAATTTTTTTTTTAAAGCAATAGCTGTATCTTTATCATTCCAACTTTTTCTTAATATGAAAAGTATTATGACACTACTTTTAAACGTGATAAGATGTTCTTAAGAAAAGCTTAAAAAAATTTTAATTAACATACTCCATGTAGTTGATGGGCAGACAAGGCCTCTAAACCTAAATGAAGGTTGCGTTCAGAAAAGATTATAAATGATACGTTATAAACAGCTTAATAAAATAAAAATACCCCTTGTCCATACACCATGACAAAAAATCGGTTGCGGAGGAGTCCAAACAATCTATTAGGGATTGCATTTCTCTTATCATTTCTTTTCCAGCATTCGTTTAAAGTAAAAGAATTCTCAAAAAACAGATGATTTTAATGATATTAGAGCATAGTTAGAATTGAATGCAGTCTCTTTCACAATAAATAACTTACGAAAAGGTCACAATAACCAATATCCCCTTTTTTTCTCTTACTTCTCAAATCATCTCTCCTTTTCTCTATAGTGGCAAAGAACCTGCAACTCCTCATATTTAAAGATTCGTCAATTAGAGAAGCGACTTATGATTAGGTGTAGCGTTTAATAGTTTTCTGCTTACTTGTATATTACTGAAAAATCGAATAATTTTTAATTGATAAGCTTTGTACTACTAGGTCATTTTTAAAATATTAATAAAATTACTTCACCTTAAAAGCTTCATTTTAGTGGCTTTTTTGTGTTATAAGTAGACTTTGGTTAGTCTTACTTGGTTACTTAACACATACTATTCACCGGCGTACCGTTTATAAACCTCTTTGTATCTCAAAATTGAAATTATGAAATGACGTTTCAGAGATTATATAATTAAAGTAAAAAGTATAATGTTGCTAAAAAAAATATTTCATAAGTTACTTGTTAAAAATACATAATATGTTTTCTGCAATTATATTTTTATATTTAATATTAGTACTGATAAATAGGTTACAAAAAAAATATAACACAATTTACAAATAACATACTTCTTTTATTTTCTCGGCTAATAATTCATCCACCAACCTTATGATTCTGAAAGAAAGTTGAAAAACAATTATGTTTGGGGTAAGATAAATACTGAAAATACTTAACATACTTCCTGTCGGGTTGCCAGCTGCTATTACTTTAAAAGAAAAAAAAGTGAAAGAAAAGAAGCAAAAGATTGTTATATTTTAAAGATATAAAAATAGTTACGAAATATTTTATATTTAAAAATAAATAGTGTAGTTTATTCACCTTTTAAATTTATATATACAACCAGCAATAATTTCACATTAAAATGTAACTTATCAAGTTTTTTTCGTTTGAAACAACAATCAATGAAATTAATAATTGGATATTCATACATAATTAAACCTATGTAAATAATATATTTGAAACAAATTTGAGAAAACACACATTAAATTCACAAGCTAAGTTCAGAATTCATAACATACATATTATACAAAACAAACACATAACATATACAAAACAAACATGGCAAGTTAAAATCATTTGTCAATTAATAGTTCCATCTACATTGAGTCATGTTTGATGTCAAACAGAAGCAAATAAACATTAAACATGACTAATCCTTAATAACTACTTTTGTAATATTATAATATATATTTAAGTGTACGCAATAACTAAAAAGAAAAATTCTAGTGGCTCTGTTTAAATGTAGCTTAAGAAAAATCTAATTTTACAAATTATATAGTTGCGTTCACAATCCGGATATATAATAAAATTTTATGTTTTGTTAAGGAAACCAACCGTGCAGATGCTGTATGACATGGTAAAGAATAGTCAGAGAGAATGATAAATTATAGTCATACTCAGACCAGCAGGGCTATTGCGTATCTTTTTTGACAGCTAAAATGAAAATCATTATCACTAAGTGCGGACGTAATGGTTGTCAAACAACTAATTTTGTATTATGTAACTATAGTAACAAACTGTCATGACGTCACAGCTGATGGTCATTAGAAAAGTCAAAGTTAGCGAATAGCCCTGCAGGATGAGAGTTAGAAAGAAAAGTTGACAGTTGAAAGTCCAGGGCCTCTCTTTCTCTTACGTAGGAAGTGTGGATATATCTGCTTTTTTGCACGTTTCTTTTCCTGCCATTACAAGCTACAATAATATTATGTACACTTAGAGGATCAGTATATTTATAACAGGATCATAATTGTATCAAACTTTAGTTAATAAATTACGTTAATATTTCTTATTAAATTATTAATTAGCACATTTTACAGACGTTGTTTTAAAAATAAGGAGCATGACTATTATGTAGTTTATTGTATTACATTTTGTGTTAAATATTACAGTTTTTTTATTAATATTTTTTAATTTGAAACTATACATTCCTTGTTTTAATATATCATATATAAATAAGAACTGTCAGTTATATCATGAATAGTTATCATTTATTACATTCTCCTCTTTGTAAGCACTATCAAAAGGTTTCGTTATTTCAATACAGTTCCAATAGCGATAATTAATCAGTCCATGTGTATAGCTAACTTGGTAATTAACAGAAATATAAATATTCGACGAACTGAATATTGGTTCTATGCAAACACTAATTTCAAGAAGCTTGAGAAACTAGAGATAGAGCTTTGATATTCTCTCATGTGTTTGAGCATTTAACTGTATTGCAGCTGTTTAATATCAGAAAATTCGGCAATTGAATAAATTAGTGGCATTTAGTGTCTTTTTGCAAAATCCATTTAATTTGATGTTTTTATAATCAGTATTTTAAATGTTGATATAATGATATAAATGTAAATGTAATCAATATAATTGCATTCATTGATTTAATTACAGGTTCTATCCGAGTGATTTTAGAACGAAAAATAAACGTAAAGTGGAACATTGAAGAGTATCATATAAGTAGGCATATTTACAATCTAGATTGACACATTTTATTTTATTTTTTTACTATTTCATACATATACTTGATGATGAGCCGTGGCCGTAAATTTTTAATTGAAACTATTTCTTGACTACGTTATTAATTAACACAGCTGGGGTCTCAAATATAAAGGAATGTACCTACTGAATTTTTCATATGCTTATATATTTTAATAATTTGGCCAAGTTTTGGAAAACTTTACGTTTTTCAACAAAAGACAACCTTTTTAAATAGTAATTACTTATTCTAACATAAAATCATAAAAAAATATTAAAATAATATGTTTTTATTTTACAATATTTATATTTATTTTCAGACTTATTCATTAATTAAGTTCAATATATTTTAATTATACTAAATAATTTTACAACATTTTTAAAACCTGACGATCAAGGTGGAGGAGGTTTTGTTTTTAAACTTTTAGTTCAGGAATTTTAGGGTATTTTATAAATATAAAAAAATTTAATATTGCAATTATAAAATTAAAAAAAAAATGTTTATTGGAAATTGTTACTCATCCTGTTATAAAAGATATTCTAATTAATATAAAAATTATCCGTTGAAATAGTAATTAATTATAAGATATTCTTTATAATAGTAAGATATTCTTTTTCAGTTCTTTTTCTTCTTTAGTTCCTTTCCTGGATTTTTTTACGGCATTACGGCAATAAACCAAAAATATTTTTTCTAGGTCCATATGTTTTGTTATTGGTTCGGGGTGTATAAGAACAGTTAGAAAATAAGTTACTAGACGCGAAGGATGCTACAATAATTATTCTATTGCATTGTAAGAAATGGTATTGAACAAAAAGTAGGTAATAGAAATACACTATGGCTTTATCTGAGAATATTAATTTATCTTTTTATTTATTTACCATTTACTGTTCATGGTTTATTTCTGCGTGTTATATAAAAGAGTAGTAGATGTTTAAAAGATAAAATTAGAAAATGGTTTGTAATTATTTTCCTATTCTAAGAGCGAATATTTAATTTTATTGAACAACTTCAATTCAATTACAAATTGAATATAATTTTTTACATACGACCTAGAATTTGGTATATTATATAATCTTCTAAAAGGGATTCATTCTACTTTATAAAGTATGTAAGGACAAAGGATAATAAAAAAATGATGATTATTTTGCATTATTCAATAAGCTTTAAAACTTTTTTAAAATAGAACAACTAAAATGAAAAATAATAATCAGTGATCATATTAAATATAAATCCAGGTCTTTCCTGTGAAGCTTTTAAAGACAATGATCCTGTACCTTAACAGCTTACAAGTAACTTATTTAATATTATTTATAGTGTTTCTTGAAGATCTTAACTCAAGATAAATAAAATAAACTCTTTGAACAATTTTGTCAATGTTTTTTTATATAATATTTTTAATTTTAATATCAAGTTTTGTTTTATACTAGATTTTGTGTTTAAATAACATAACAAAAATTAAATGACATGTAAACTAACGCACTATACATTTACATTACGAAACGTGTCTGTCTGTTAAAACATTAAATTCCAGGAAAACATTAAATTGTGCTATCTCATTCTTATTAAAATGCTGGTCATGTTATTGGGCAATCTGTCTGATATATAACTATTTCTGTAACGGCCAAAGCTAATTACAACTTTAATGTATTATATTTTATTATCTTTCATATAATATATAATCACAAATGTAAAATAGATTTTCATTTTTTAATAAAAAAAAAGAATTCTAGAATTGGTTCGGGATTTTGTTATTAAACTTTAAAAACCAAATGTAGAGCTAGTACATTTGAATATAGCTATACATTTGGGTCTAGAATTAATTAGAGTTAAGAGTATATTTTTACTGCTACTCTTTTACTGTTACTGTGGACTCACCATTACTATAACAACTTTATTATAAAATTTAGTGTAACATTAATATTTCATATTTAGTAAAGAAGCAGTATATCATGTTGGTTTGAAAGCCTATATTCCTATTAGAGTATTTTTTTAAATTAATAAAGGATATATCTTTTATTTTAAAACACTACTAAAACTCAAAAGTATACATTTGACTGCAAATATATACCTGTAAGCCTACTTTAAAAACAAAATAAAAAAAATATATATTAAATTAAATACAATTCAGTCAATTTTGATAAATATAATTTGCATTGTAGAAATTTATTACTTTCAAAAAATATTCTAATACATTCATTTTGTTATCACAGCTGAACCTGCCTGCCGATTATTTTAATTGCAACTAAATTTGTGTTATATTTTTATCGTAATAATAATCATTAGTTTAAATAAAATAATTTTTAATATTTTTATATAGAGAAGGAAGGGAAATGTACATTCGATTCACCAGATGGCAAGTAACCAAAAGCTCCCACGTTCACCTCCAATATCAAAGAAATTAATTCAGAAAGAATCCTCCAATAACAAGAGCGTTGACGAACGAATAAGTGTTCTTTTTGAAACCGGTACCGATTGTATCAATCTAGAATGACCGATATAGTTCATTCCATATGTCAGTGGTTTCTCCCAGAAGGTTTTAGTGTATGAAAGTTTAAATCACACATATAAACTAAGATAATATTTTAAAACTTTTGATGAAAAAAGCTAAGCAAGTTTCAATCCAAAATAAAATACAAAAAATAAATACATAACTTTAAAGTACACATTACATCGAAATATATAAAATATATCCTTGTAGTAATAAAGTGTTTCACGTTTCTTAAAAGTGTATAAAATACTCGCATGAATGAATAATCACTAAGTAGGTCATTTTATATTAATCACTGTAGGACACGATAGAAGTTGAGTAATGAATCTGTTACCACCGTGTTAATAAATAACACGTACTTCAGAGGTTATTGTAAAAAATATATAGTTAAACTAAGTCGCGTGGAGATTTTACAAACATAAATAACGGATACAAAATAGCTCGAAACTGGGAATAAAAATTCCTTTATCATACAAATATTTTTTCCGTCTTATAATCGTACCTGCGGGTTCGAACAATCTACTAAATTTATTCGTGCTAAGTAGCATTCATATCTACCAACACGAAACGTGAATGATATTTTTTCGTTCAGATTTTTTCATAAAATTATTAATTTTTTTATAGAAAATTATGTTTTAGTACAATAAATCTAGTACGTGTCTGTCTTGTACGATGCAATTAGATAAGAATGTTCGATAGTCCTAATCCGATTATATGTACTTATGTATATGTACGTACCGATTATTTGTGATGTTCATTTTGTAATATGTTCAAGAAAAATACTTTCCGGCCTGTGTCAAGATAGTGTCTTTCGCCATTATGTACTTTCAACAATGCTTTTAAAACGTCCTTATTTTATATATTATTGAAAACTTTTCTTATATACTTATGACAGCTTTATTACTGTTATTTTATTGTTATGTGTATATTATGAGCTTAGACATTTAATATTTGTCTCATTTGCCACACTAAATGCACAGAAAAAAATATTTCAACTGAATCTTCAACAACTTCAACATTTTTTGAAATTTTAAGCTGTGTTCATATATTCCCATTGAAACTATTCAATTCATCATTAAATCATTACTAAATAATGAAAAATTAGTGAAACTAGTCGTGGAATAATAATCATTACCGAAAATTAATATAATAATAAAAATAAATATACTTTGTATATAGTAAATAAACATGCAATAATCTAAGTTTCGTACATACTATGTACAAAAATAAAAAACTCTGAACCTACTCAGTGAACTTTTACTTAAAAGAGCTTTATGATTTTGACCTCGGACAAACTTTTCTGTTTCTTTTATGTACCTGAAATAAAAATTATACACTAGATATTTTTATCATAAATGCGTAATGAAAAGATTATATGTATTATAATATTGTATTTTGTAATACATCATTATTTCAAATTAACAAAGACGGATACGGGAAAAAAAGTTTTAATCAACTTGTTTCATAGATATATATTGTATATTTTTGTACACTTCCGAGAAGTGGAAGTGTAGTTATAAAGTTACTTAATTAATTTGGATATAAAACTAAAATTTGAAGGTGATATGTCTCAAACATTACAATACGTAAATTATTATTCAATATAAAAAAAATATACAAAAATATATCATGATATACAAAAATATATCATTATAATAATAGACGTATGTTTTATTGTACGTCTTTGAAAACCTCTTGATATTTTTACCAAAATTCATATAAGATCTCTTATAAAATTTCATTATAGTAATCATTTTTTCATTATGGTTTATTTTCTAAAATTAAGTGTTTTTTTCATTTGTTGTTATTGTAATTATAATTAACAACGATGTTAATATGTTATATGTTAAATAGTCTGAATGTTATTAAGGATGCAACTGCAATTCTTTATGTTTCCAGAAATTCATATTAAAAATATGATCGCAGTAATATACTTTTTTTATAGATTCATGCTGATATTGATTTGAAAAATCTTAGGTCTCAAAATGCATGTAATTGAATAGGAAAAAAATCATAATTTTCAGAAGGCATTTTAGAAATCGTGTTCACTTCTGGTAATGTATAATAATACTATAATGTATAATAATACATTATTGTATATTAAATAATAAGTATAATAGGGAAGTAAAATGATAAATGTATTTAAATGTAATCTGTGGGTATTTTTCACTAAATATTAATTATAAATGTAGACGTTACATTCATAAAAAAAAAATAAAATTTGAGTAGTTATAAATTATTAATATAAAACTAACTTAGGATATATATAACAAGCAAAGTATTATATAAATTTTTCCGATTGAGATTTGTTCGTACTTAATTTAAATGGATGGATATTATTTTGTCAACATAACAACCAGACACTAAGGATAACAAGGATTGAAGAGGGTCTTTTGACGACTACATATCCGAAATCCGATATTTCGATTGTCAGTATTCAGATACTATTTTTTCATATAAATGATTATGTTATAACAAGTACAAAAACTTGATATTTATAATAAAAACGAGATCCATGTTTAAGTATATAATTCATATTTACATATCGGACCTTCAGACTATTGTAATAAAAATATCACCGCTAGATTAAAATCGAATAATGAAAGAGTTATTGATTATACTTATTTACTTTTAATTTCTATGGGCATATGCCCATATGCTCACTGTATAGTGAAAAAGGTAAAAATAAGTTTTTCCACTCATAGTTACTGTTTCCCAATAACCAGATGCTTCATTTAAATAATTTAAATTTTATTTTCTCAAGAACACAGCATACAAAACAGGCATTATATATTTTTTTATATGTGGCCTTGTGGAATTCTCAGCTATTGTCTTAAATTGTCATAAATTCGGTGTCATCACAAGTTTGGATAACTAGTCTATGGTTTACCATGAAAAATATAATTTCATTTTTAACATCTACATAATATTTTTTTTAGTATATACAGGTTATTTGTAATTAATTGGCAGTCTCTCAACGTTGATCAAAACAACATTTGTTCTACGACTTTTTACAAATCTTGATCAACAAACAAAACAAAAAACGATACAAAAAAAAAAGGTTTCCTCTGTTAGGTATTACTCTGTATTTTGTAAGAAGTACCTGAAGAGTAACGCCCGGGTGCCATTTCTACGCTCAGAGTTAATGCTAGTTCCGAGGGAACAAATATATTTTGTACGGTAAAACTAAAATTTATAAAACTATTTATTTCAAAAAGTCGTAGAACAAATGTTATTGGGATTGATGTAAAAAGGCTTCCTGCAAGAGGTGGCCAATTAATTACAAATAACCCTGTATAATAAGAATATAAGAAAAAACATATCGAACATTTTTTCCATTATATGCAAAATACCTTTACTTTCGGTAATCCTCGTATCCACCGAATGTAAATTCATTGGAACGCCAACGAAAAAGGGGCCCCGGATGTAACAGTTTAACCTGACCCAGTTTATAAATAAGCTAAGTAGTAAAGCTTAACATACTTGTAATTCAGTCACTGTTGTTCCTCTAAATAGTATTACAATAATTTTCTTATGCATATTTTGGTAGATATTATACATTTACATTTTTTGTGTTGCGACAGACTATATATGCTATTGAATTTAAATCAATTAATATTATTCGAAATTACTATTCAATTAACATTATTCAATTAAATATTATAGTAACAGTTGAGTAGAGAAACGATCATCACAATTCTGTCAAATATAAAGAATTCGCTCAGAATTTAATAATTCTAAAATAATAATTGTAAAACTGAGTAAAAAGAATTGACAATTAATTTAATACACACTTTGTGCTGATGAATGATCTAGACCGATCCTCGGTGGGAATTTAATCGCAATGGGTATCTCGTGAAAGCTGATTGCTTCTCTGTTGGTTAGACGTGACAATACAAGTCAGTAGATGAGTTTCAATCTTATATTGTTTTTCCCTTTTTAAGACGCTCTTCTCTACGAGTCATCCCGAAAAGTGACAACAGTTATATATTGAATTATTAACTTTGTGGTGATTATTAACAGAAAAGTCAATAATTAACTTTATGTATTGAACCATTTATTACAGGAAAAAATAAACATCGTTATCGCATTATTTTCAATTATAATAATACTACGTAATGGAGCCTCAAACAACAACCTCCTTGTATTTATATAGGGTATTTTCTTAATTTTATAAAACTTACCAATAATAATAATCGATTTGGTTTTAAAACGGTAATAAACCCATTTCTGCAACTTTGTAAGTCTGAAAGAAAATAATGGTGTATTTTTTAAGTACAAAGCTTCGCTTCTACTTCGCGACCTTTAAATATGTTAAACCATGCGTAGTTTATGGTTTATATATGCTCAAACAGTTCTCAAAAATACCAACATAATAATAAATTATACACAAAAAGTTGGGTACCCTGTGTATAGTACATAGTTACTACATCTGAATCAGAAATTAGAATATTAAAACTCATGTATCTAATTTAGTATTTTTTATCACAATACTTATAATTATGACTGAAATCCTTCGCTTGTGAGATGTGTCAAATCATGACGGTGGTCATAAAACCAGGTCAACATTGTCCCTAGAGAAAATATTTAATTCATACATTTCAACGCCAACGACAAAGGATTTTAATAAGACCAACTTTTATCTGCGCTCTGACCAAAATAAAAAAAAATGTTATTTTTAAAATACTTTGAAAAAAACAGAACAGAAAACAAAATATACCTTTTCATAATACTTGCTACAAATTCCATGAAAATGACTGACTGCCAATGACATATTTCGATAAAATTTGAAAAGGATTTGTTCAATAATTTGAAGCGAAATCTCCGAAAATATGGTTTTACTCCATATATTTATAATAAAGGAATATGCGAAGATTTGTAGAATCATTTCTGTTGAGGTTTGAGTAAATGAGGCAGGACGTTTTCTTCATAAATATATTTTTGCACTCATTTGTAACATAATTACATTACTTCTTAAAACATACTTGTTTTAAGTAATTTAAAAAATATATATGTTTTTTTATTTAATTAATGTTTAATTAATGCTTAAGTAACATAACTTAATTAATACATATACATTTGAAAGCCGTATATAAATAATAAAATTTTGAAAAAATACGCTGTTAATTCTTTTAACAACATAAGAGAAACCATTATTTATCATCTGTTTAACTTCGGCGATGTAGAGTCGGTGTAGAGTCAGTGTATGAGGATTTCCTTGTTTTGTTTAAAAGAATTCGTTTATTTTTAAGTACGTTTTAAAACCATTGAAAACATTTGTTACTTGAATCCTGAAAACACGAAATTAAAATGTAAGTAACTTTTTTCTGCAGACTCTCATGCGAGAGTAATTATTATACTATGTTTTGAACATTTTAAATAAAATGATAATAACTTTCTAATAATAACCCAGCTGTTTAACTACCTCTTTTAACGTTAACTCAATAATTTATTGAAATAAATATTTTTAGTTTAAAATCATGACGATCCAACTACTTACATTTTCGTATGAAAAATATTTGCTATATTTAACACAACAACCTTAACAAAAAGTTTAAGTAGGTACAAGTTATAACAGATATTTATTGAAAAAAAAACGCAATTATATTTGCTATACAACAAATACTATACAAAAAAATATTTCTTCTATACAAACACACAAAACGTAAGGAACGGAATGAATCTCTCAGGGTAATAAAAAAAAATGCGCTCAGATGTTATCGTTATGTATTATTTTTTCTTGCTTTTAGACTTCTCACTCAGTATATTTAAGGTTTTAAAATACAATAGGTAAATAATGTTTACTTTTAAAAAGGAAACCCTTTTAAAAAAATGATATTGTACGTATTACAAGCTAACTTCGTATTTAATTTGATACTTATTCAAGAACACTCTATCAAATAAATATATGTTAAAAAAACATCATAAAACAAAAAATAACGTTTAAAGTGTAAAATAAATTTATAAAAAAAATCTTTAATCAGAAGATTTTAGAAGAAGAAAAGGAGAGACTTATATGGTTTTATATTATTATAAAAAGGATTTTTTTAATAAATCTAACAGATGTCAACATTGTCCCGATAAAGACTTTTAAATTCATCATTTTAGTGAGTAGCTCTATGGCAGCTCAATTAGTAAAACACGAGTGAGGTCGCGAGTTTAATTACGTATCCGTATCGGTTTATCTTGTTTTTATATTTATTTATTTTCTATGTATAGGAGGCAAACGAACCCATGGTCTACTTTTAGTAAATGTCAGCCAATGACATTTGCATGCAGTCTTTTTTTAGTTTTATATTCCAAATCAGATTATGTATACAAAATATAAAAGCGGGTGTCTTCAAAATCGACAACACAAAAATCGACAACAAAAAGTTATCTCCAAATTTTTCTAGACTACCTTTATCAGCTATACTCTTTTATTCTGATTAAAAGATTTAAAAGGCTTTTTAGGCAACTAAATGAAGTTTCCACAAAGATGCAATGAAAGCCTATTGTAAGTATTAAAAGATTATAATAATAGCAACTTCGAAAGAAAAGCTTTTTCTCAGTTAAATAAATATTTTATAACATTATAAAATTAATAGCTATAATGAACATATTAATTTGTAGGTAGTAAGTATAATGAATTATTTCATGCTGTTTTATAATAAGCGTAAATTCAAACACTCCATTTATTTAAGAGGAAAGTGTATGAAGCTCAAAAAATATCAAATATCTTTTCAATTTTTTTCATGAATTATTGTGATTCTCTGTACTGTTAATTTGTTATATTATATTGCAATAGTTTAATTTAAAACAAAACCTGATTATATGTAGTAATATAATTTATATTATATTAGTATATTTTAAAACTTTTAAAGATAAAACGCGACTGTAATATTATTTCTGAACCTTAAGGCTTCCTCGAAATCTAAACCTTGTGAGCGACTTAATTTTTTTTATTACCAATTATTCTGGATTTCCATTATTTAATGTCACGTGAAAGAATAATACTTCCATAATTTATTTATTGGAGAAATGAACTGTGTTTTCAAAATTTGTCACCAATTAACAAATGGGAACTATATAAGACATATATAAAAGTAATCCAATACCAGACTAATAAATGTTAAACGTATGTTGTTATTGGTTACATGTTAACACATATATTATAATGTCGATTGTAAAACATTGAAATGTATAATTCAATTTAATTAGAATTAATGTATTTTAAACTGACAGCCCGAATTGTTAATATACTCGTTTATAAATAATTTACATATAAAGCTACATTTGATATTATTCTTTTTACGTTCAATCTGCGACTCTTTGATTAGATACTGTTACTATTTTTATTAATATAATTCTAAAATGCCCTTAACATTAATATTTAGATTATTCAAATTATATTTTATTTAACGAACTGTAGTTGATGTAAATTAAGTATCAATTATGGCACTATGATTCAGCTGTGTTTAGTTATGGTAATACTTTCCTACCATTGCATGCAAGTTACAGTTTTGAAGAACCATTGTTATGGCTTAGGTCACAGGTAAATAAACTCTACCGTATAGCGCCTGCAACACTATTGATGTGTATTTTTTTGGGTTTGAGTACTTACTTATTACGCGATATCATTTAATTATGAAAAATGTAACATTTAATACTGAAATTATATTATATATAATAATTATAATCTTATATTAATAAAATTATAATCTTATTGTTCGAAATATTTATTTATGGATTTTTATATATATCAGCTATATAGTTAGTTGAATGCGAAGTAGATTAGATAGGTTATTTAAATATTTTTTTAGCTTAATATATTAATAAAATATAACATCAAGACTATCATAGTTTACATGGATGTATGATATGCGAACTTATCTGAAGTTTTATCAGTCATACAAAGAATGCAATGTTTATCCCATTTATTATACAATATGCGAATGTGTGTTATATAATAATAAAATTTAAGATATTCGGTTATATACCATGACTATCAAAATACTTGGTTACATAAAAACTTTTATTACAGCGGTGCTATTAAATGAACATATTTCATATTAAATGAATTTATTTCGGAACGACAAAGGAAATGGACAATGGGTACCACATTTTGTTTACAAACATACCTATTCATTTACTTTTGGAGTGTGAGTTTGAGATTAAAATAATATTAATTTCATGATTTCATCTCAAATATAATGTGATAACCAATAGCAACAGATCAATATCGAGCGTGTAATTAGCGTTAACAAATCATAACAATTCTAAGAAGCCTAATTAACCATTAAAGAAAAGCCTTTCTATTTTCATATTTATTGACGTGATTGCTTCTTAAAATTGTTTTAAAATCTTTTTCAGGATTAATTTCACAAAAAAAAATTATTCATAAAAAAAACATCATTTTTGTTACTTTTAAAATTATTTAGTTTCAATCAGATCGTGGTAGCATTAAGTCTATCACTATCTTAAAAATAATAACATATGTAATTAAAAGCATTGAAAAAGAGTTTTATAAATTTACCTATTTACTGTGTAAAACGGAATATCTTGATTTTTTTTGTAGTTTTGCTTTATTTTTTATTAAATTGTCAAACAAGCTATGTAAGCCAACAGGTACAGTTGCATAGATCTTGTGGGGATAAAACATTGGAATTTTCAGTGACAGGAACTTTTGACGAATGGAACAATAATAAATATTTAAACTTTCTAGGGACTTAAGTTGATACTGTGGTGTGGTACTACTACGATTTAATTAAATTATAAAAGTAATTATATTATTATTATTTTCAAGCTTTTGCACTATAAATAATAAATATCTACTAATAATAAAAAAGTTGTATCTTCTAAATATATGTCAATGGTTTCGTAAGCAACAATCGCTGTTCTAAGATAAAGGTTAGCTAAGCGAATATAATTTGAATACATTTTTGGAATACACGTTGGAATGAACGAAAAAAACACAAAAACTTTAGCTATATTTCCGTAAACAGCGTATGTCAGTGAAAGCGTTTTCTACCTTACATAATAGCGCCACTTAGTAAACTACAATACTACTTTCGTGTAGGCAGGTTTTGTTCTCGTCATACTTTTATTTAATCGAATATGTAGCTTCGCGATGTACTTTACCTGTTCGCTTATAAACAGGTAGACAGACGTATCAATAACTTAATAGAGAAACAAACATTTAATACGTACAAAACTATATTAATTGAACTTGACAGTTCAAAAATTACGAAAACCATTTTTATTTTAATATTTGATTAGTACAAATAATACATGAAAATAAATTACAAGAAAAAACACATAAAAAAAGGTTCGTATTTACATACATTATATTAAGGTATGAAATTACAATCCATACAAACAATTGCCGTAATAAAGAGAAAGTAATGAAATTATTGAACTGTAAAAATATTTTGTTTTATACAATTCAATAAAAATGTTTATCGCAAACTAATTTCCTGTATATCGTAATTTTGCCCGACTAGTTTCAAATCCATTCGGAGTTCTGATTCAGAAAATGGTAACATATTGAACTAGCAATGGGAACTCTTCACGATATATTCACGGAAGAAAAGCGAGGTAAACATATTTATAGTAGTAATAATGAATCACGAGAATTTAAATATAAAATTGTGATTTCTAATATGTTATAATAGTTTCTAAATTATAATAGAATTGTTGGTTATTTCTCAAAACTTAAATTTTATTAAGAATTTTATATAAAAATATCGTAATTATAATTTAGCTTTAAAATGGTAACAAATCTTGAGTGTGAAATAATCTAGTTCAATAGAAGTCAAATTAAAGCCTTATATTTGCGATTTTGCGCAAATACTTCGTTAATATTCTGTTTGGGACGTAGAATTGAAGATTTGTTGAATTGTTGCTAGGCTTACTAACTTGGAGTTTCTTAGACTTCCATTTAAAGTTAAGTCACAACCATATAAAATTAACGTTTAGCAAATTAACGTTTGAAATTATATATATAAGCGTCATATTTCAAGTGTATTTAAATGTTTGATAGATAGGTACGTAATTAAAATATTTAATTAAATGGTACATTTCTCAATATTTATATATTTTTTGCCAACAATCTAATTAAATATGTAGATTCATTAGCATTTACTTTGCAAAATCAAATAGTAAACGCAGCACGCATACAATTACAAATTTAGTTTACTAGAAAGCCGTATAAGCCTAGAATACACTACAATCTGATTGCCAATTATTCTGTGTGCGTATTAATTGAATGCGTGTGTGTGCGTTTTAATTTAATTCAAATCATTAATGTCTTCAAGTCGGGTAAAGCATTCCAAGTACTTGCATATATTTACAGCAATTTTAGCATTTAAAAATAATTTTAAAACCTATACGTAAAATCATTTAGAAAAATTATATCCCCAAACAATAAGCCCCAAACAATAAGAAAGTGTTATTTATTAAAGCTTTTGAATTATGTCCGTTTATCTGTTGTACGTGAGCGCATCATACGAAAACTACTGGATCGATCGCTGATGAAGCTTTTCTTTATATGAACACACAGCTTAAGATATTTTCGGTCGGCACCAAATTTGTAAGGCAAAGATAGTTTGCAATCACGATATCATGGCATCATAAAAATGTTTTAAGCCTCAGATTTTATTTTTACGGTAGTCCGTTAAATATTATTTCGGTTAAAATTACAATAAAACTAGTATTTATGTATTTGTCAAAATTTTAAGTAACTGTGATCTTTTACTTTACTATACATACATCTTTTACTTTACATACATATCATTAGTTAAAGGGAGTTTATTTTGAGGGCTGATTAGGGAAATTTGATCTCAATAGCCATATTTAAATTAGAGTACTCGTAACATATCTTTAACGATAATCGAAACAAGTTTAAGTATTAGTAATAAATGGTGAAAGATAGATATGTATATTATAATAAAATAAAATGTGTTTAAATTAAAAAAAAACTCATTATTCTCAACAACTCAGGCTTTAAAATTATTTAATTATGCTTAAAGGGTTTAAACAGCAAAGAAGTTTGTTATGATTGGAATTTTACACACTAATGCTCCCATAGAATAAATTGATCGGTAAGTTATTGTATCCGGAGTTATTCTTGGGAGTTCTCTTTAAATATATTCATTTAATTAAAATAATACAAACATGTTACAATATAAAACGTCTGCCAAACTACTGAGTAGTTTGTGGGCAGAACGAAATTTTGTCAAAAAGTATTATGACAATAAAGTATAGTATTGAATAATATACATATAGATAAGTACACACACATGCGTACATATAGATATACACATACACGTACACACACATATCCATATTGGTTAAATTCTTTATTAAGCAATGCAAACAACATTTAGAGAAATTAAAATTGTAGCTCTACCCAGTAAAATATACACATTAAAATATATAAATATACACAGTAAAATATACACTTTAAAATTTATAAATATGCACAGTAAAATATATCTACTTTTTAATAAAGTTGGGATTTTAAAGATTATGAGAGGTTGGTTGGTATAACGTTTCTTTCAAAAAAATTACAATGAGTTAGTGATCACCATATCAAGTCGCCTGAGCTATTCCTCTCACTTCCACATTAATCACGTCGAAAAAAAAAATCTTAGAACAAACAAATATTGTTTTAAAATTTAATTAAATAAGCCAAACATTTTCTCTATTCCATTTCTGGTAATATAAAGAACACCTTATGAGATTTGGATACAATTTAAAAAGGTGAATACGTAAAAAAATATATCACTTTTATAAAATTTGGTACATTTCCTGGAAATTTAATAAATAATAAGGCAAGGAAGCCTCTTCGCACTTTGTCTGTTTAACTTCGATCTTTATTTTTCATCAAGTTTTATTTAACGTGGTTTAAGTATAAAATATGTAACTGATTTTATTTTTATACAGCAGAGCATGGCCTTTTTGATTTTATACTAAAAAGTGCAATTTAACTTTGTTTGCAAAAGTTTGAAAATGACAAAAAAAAAGAAAAACGAATGTGATAGTGATTGTTTTAATTATAATAATAGCTAATTAAACTCAGTAAGTATTTTAGTTATACTATATTAGTGATATAATTATCGTCATGTAAAAATGTTATCTTTTTTCGGTGGTGGTGACATCTATTAGGTTTTTTCGAAAAGAGGTCGAAGGTTCGAATCCGTGCCCGTGTCGGTTTACTTTTTATTCTATATTTATATAAATTTAAATAAGCTTAATATGGTTATACATGTTTATAGATATTTTCAAACTTTAATTTCGGTAGTGGTATCTTTTAAATGTTTATCTATACTGCAAAGTTAGAAACATTGGATATAATTTTCGAAAGAAGCATAATAGATGTCACCACCGTCCCGATAAAGACGATCACATATAGAATGCTTTATTCACCGAGGCAGACAGCGATACGGTTCGCGGGTTCAAATCCCTGCCCGCGTCGGTTAATTTTCCATTCTATATTTATATCAATTTAAATAAGCTTATATGGCTATATATGTTTATAGATATTTTCAAACATGACATTTTGTTTAATTTTTTTTTTAACAATCTATATTAATGAACTAGCTGTTAATGTTTTATTTTTGGGTTACCATAAGCAAAATTTAATATTACATGCTAATATAACTAAACTAACATTATCTTCATACACCATTTTACTTTTCTTAAACATGACAATTAATGAAACTCAATAATAAAATAGTACTTGTCGAATTATACATACCTAATCATACCAGCTTATGAAATTATTACTATCCGACTAATTTATTCAAATCTAGATAGATAAATGTGTTAACGTCGTTTTAGAATTTATACAAAACAAACAGAACGTCTGACAAGATGAAACTCAATTAATAGTTTCGTCTACTGGGATCCCAAAGAGTCATGTTTGATGTCAAATAAGACTAGTTAGAAATACACATTAAATAATACCAATAACCTGCCATACACAAATTTATTGTATGCTATAATTTTTAAATGAATTGATTTATTTTAAAACCTTTAATACAAGATAAATTATTGAGAAATAATTAAATTCAGGGATAATTTATTTTTGGAGGCCAACCGAGGATAAAGTGTTTGAAGGCTGACCAAGCATAATATGTAGTTTTTCAATCTGCAAACAGTGAAATATCAGATCAGAGTTGAGGGACAGAGGGGGAGAGGGGAGGAGAGGGGAGGAGAGAAAAGGGGATGGAGAGGGGAGGAGAGAGGAGGGTGAACAGTATAATTATGTTTATTTTTAATGAAAATGTTATCTATTGCATTATCCACAAAATTGTTATAAACTTATTTTTTATTAAAAACTGCAGCTGCTTTATCTTAATGTACTTTTTTATTTAAATCACATTTGTAAAATCAATTGCTCAGTTACACAATTTCTTTATTTTTATGATATTTTAGTTTTTTTGGTGTATTATCAAAATGTCTTCTTATTTCTAGATATGTCACATAGCTATCGTTAATTAACGATAGCTATGTGACATATCTAATTAATTATTTACAAATGGACTACTAATTAGTAGTCCATTTGTAAATAATTAGTAATACGCAAGAATATCTTCAATATTCGTCAGACTGAATGTTGGTTCTCTATAAAGCCAAATTTCGAGAAACTAACGCTTTGAATTTCAGCCATACGTTAGTTCATTTACCTGTATTTCAACTACTCCATACCAGGAAATGGCATCACCAAATTGTCAAAGCATACCATGTAATTGTGCACAATCCATGCCATTTGATATATCTGAAACATGATTTATTTACAAACAGTGTGTAAAAAGTTTATATAATTATATTTTTAATAACTATTATTTAAACATTACTAAAATTAAAGTCTCCTTACGAGAACCACAAAAATAAACGCAATGTAGAACGACGAAATGTATTTTAGTTTTATTTTAGTTCCTTTTAATAATTTTGAAATTGGAATTATTTCCTTTAGTATGTTTTTGGGAAGTGCAAGTCCTCAAGATAATAGTAATAATAATACTAAATAACATTTGAGCCGTGCAATTAATATATTAATTTGTTGGTAGTTGTGACTACACCACCAATTATTGAGTCTTTTTAAACATTATAGTTTTAGTATATTATAGAAATATAGCAATATTTCTTTAAAAAAATGTTACCTTCTACTATATAGGAACCTTTGCATTTTATCTACTTTTAAATGTTACGGATTAAAGTATTATAAGTAAACAGTTTATTACAGGCTTTAAGTTTAAGTATTATTTCACTATTTATTTCTCCTCGATCGCACAATCCTGTATTCTCCTCTACTTAAGTTCTTTCACCTGAAGGTTGTCTGTTAGAGATTGCTCTTAGCAATAAGAAGGCCTTTGCATACTATTTTTAAATGTTAGAACTCCGCTGATTATTGTAATTTTCTTTTATTTTTATATTGTGTGCAATAAAGTGCTTATCTATCTATCTATCTAAAATAATACTTCAATGTATAAATATTATTTCGTGCATTAAAACTGTGAAATAAATTTATTATTATAATAAACAATTTTAGACGGTCATTATATTTTCTTACCTTTACGACTCTATATGACAGCAAAAGATAAAAATACTATAAAACGTTTTATGTTATATTAGACTGAGGAGAAGAATGTTAATACAAGTGAATACCTGTTATTCCCAGGAATGTGAGGTCTTTCCACTTATGAAAAGATGAAAGTGTTTCTAATATCATTTTAGTCAAAATATACAGTATTTATTTTAAAGATAGTTAGATATCTCATATTCTCCTTTAAACTACTTTATGAAATTCAGGATTAAGATACATATATTCCAGAGATGACTAAAATAAACAAATCAATTGACTGGTTTATTCAGCTTGTCGTTCTTGCGAAGGTCCGTCAGTACTTTACACCGGGACAGCTACTTATTTTATACAAAGCACAGATCCAGTCGTGTGTAGAGTATTGTGGTCACATATTTGCTGGTGCCGCAAAGTCTCATCTTGCGGTTCTGGACTCAATTGAGAGGCGAGCAAAGAGACTTATAGCCGACCCCGAGTTGGCTGAAGCGAATCTCAACAGCCTTGAACACAGTAGAATTGCTAGCGTTTCAGTATTCTATAGGATACATTTTGGGGAGGGTGCGCAGGAATTACGAGAGTTAATTCCCCCATCCCCCTTCCATCACCGGACATTACGCATGGCAGGTATCCATTCTTACGTTGTGGATATTCCATCTGTCCGAACGAACACACACACAATAAGTACATAATAATATTATTTTAATCCTTTTATAGATCTTTATTTTTATCCTCTTTAGAGGTCTTTTAGTATCGGGGGTTTTTAAATTTTTAATATTTTTTTTATGATTTTTTTAAAGTTATGTGATTGGTTTCTATAAAATAGTAAATAAATCTACAAATGCACTATTTTTTACTTGTTTCGGTTTTTACTATCAATATTCCAAAATTACCTTTCACTAGCACTAATAAAAGCTCAATATCTTGGAGACGATTACCTTTTATCTCGACCACACTTATCCATCTCGAAAGATTAGGCTTTCGATTTAAACAAACCACAATCATATCCGTCCTCTCATTTAGCTGCTATGATGCAACGGATAGACACACATATACACAGAATGATAGATTTACAAATACACAGATACACATGTAAAACTTATAACACCCCTCTTGTTCGATCGGGGATTAAAAATAGAAATAAATCTCATATATAATAATAAGTCTCAATGCCCCTTCCGTATTTCAGATCTAAGTATATGAAATAATATAATATGCGAAATATTTTCATTACAGCGTCCAATATTCATTCCATTTATCGTTTGTCCTGACTATTAGTTAAGTTACATATAAATTACTGTACGAGACGCTCGAAGCTAGATTGGTATTTACAAACTAAATTCAAAGTGCAAACATTCATTTTATTATTGATCTCGGCTTGATTGTTAAATTAATTAGTTTATAGAATCAATTTATATGTGTTACGAAAAAATTGTAGGATTTTCAATAAGTAATATAAATAAAATCTTGAAACATTATTTCAAAAACAGCAGTATTCTTCACGGTTTTTAGTTTTACATCATTTACTTTTAAGAGTTGTTAGAATAGAGTATAAAATAGAAAAATAACAGGTGCTTGTTTTATAAACTAATATGTATAATATCGAAGGAACAAGACATTAAAAAAAGATTGGCAGACGGGGCAGGTGGAGAAAAGGTTTGTGTTTAGATGTATTCGGGAATGTTATACATATTGTCGAAATGTTATATAATTGACCTCAATTAATAAAACAAAACAAAGAATCAAAAATTGTATTAACACTTTTTCGAACAAAACATTTTTAAAAAACAACCGTTTTACAGACCCAACGTTTATATTTTCCTCTTCCGAAAGTTGGTTTGCGAAATTTTGTATTTAAAATGTATGTATTGTGTTTTTGGGTAAATAACAACTGTAAACAAAAATCAGAACAAAAATGTTTTATTTTGTTTGAATATGTTTACGTTACTTTATAGCTAACAAAATTAAGAAATTGATATACTGTATCTCCTGCTAAGGATTTATTTTGCTTTGTAACGTACATTGTTTTGCCCTTAAACATTACATTTTGTGAGAACAGCGTATTTTAATTGAATTGAGATTAAAAAAGACTAATCTAACAAAAAATAACAATGGTATATTTTATCTGCTAACAGAGATTAAATTTTTAGTTTTGATCTATATAACGTATATTATTAAAATATTTAAAATATATTTTTTTACAGAACAGCCTTCTTTAAATAAAATAAGTAACTAAAATATCTAATTAAAATAATTCCAAAATGAAAGGTTAAATTTGATTTTAGATATTATTTTACATATAACATATAAGATTGGAATCGTACAAAGACAATATTACTATTTTACTTAGTTACTATTGGAAATAAGTTTATTACACCGTGTTGTCAAAAGTTTTTTTTTCAATAACGTGGCATTGCAAAAATGTATTTATTAAATATTTTATTGAAAACAATAATTTTCAAATTTATTATACATTAAACCACCATTTGCTCATTCACCTGTTCAACTTGTTGTTTTTGTAAATACAGATATTATTTTATATTGTCAACAATTTATATTTCATTGAAAACAGTTTTTTTCGATTTCATCACGAATTGGTTGTGACCTAAAAAACGTCGTTATCTGAAATTTATTTTTAAACTGATATTGTATATATCGGCGCGATGGCTTTATAAAACAAAATCATGATCGTCGAAAGAGGAACATTGGATTATAATTTATTAGATTAACTAGTTATTGCTTGTAAAAGAATCAATTTATAGTTAGAAGTGATCAAAATACATTGTTAAAACAACAATTATGATGTTACTAGACTTGTTTATGTCAGTCGTCATTTTAGTATAAATACGGGTGATCGACAGTCCGAGCGTTAACCACCACCTCAGTGGTCCCCTTCTAACAAAGGGCTCCACAAGAGCAAGACGAGGACGCATAACGCGCTCTCAGCAAGAATGCCGCAGCAGAAAGGGCTCCGCCTTTGAGTCTGCATCTCCCGTTGTCCTAGACACGGCGAAAGAATAGCGATAAGATCTCTATAAGGATACTGTTACGCTGTCCGTTGAATAAACGAATCTATAATTATTTGTGCAGTTTTATTTTGGAAACGTCATTATGAACCACCATCATTAAGTCTACAATACATTGACAGCAGCAATGCTGACGTCACACCTTTTTAAAAAACACTAACGGAGGTCTTCTCTCCGATATATATAATAGTACTTTTTCGGAATGATAAAATATTATGCATATGTGGCAAAATCAAATACCTTTCATTTTAATAGAGTCAATCTTTACAATGATTTTAAACTGGTTCAATTAATGATACTTGTGAATCAACCTATTATAAGTCATTTATAAATATTTTAATAGAAAAAAATGTTCATCGACGTTCGAAGACGTTCCTCTAAACACTTTGCAACATCAACAATTATGTGGTAATTTGAGAGTTCGCATGAATGAATGTAATGAATGATATTCCTTCTCTCCACTATTATTTAACTAGATTTTATATACTAACAATGACATTAGGAAATATATGTTACGTGAACATTCAGTTCAGAATCGCTGCCTTGTTATTACAAATGTAGTTACGCTACGTGAATAGTAATTACAATTACGACTGCCATAGCTAATACGGAACGTAAGATACTATATAGGGTATAATACTATATAATACAAGATACTATACAGAGAGAGATAGCTATATTAGTCTGCAGTTGCCATTATATACACTATCTCTTTTATCCTCTATCCTCGATATTACAAATTTGAAATTTATATAAATGAGAAATAAGATATTGATAACATTTACATCATTTTATTTACCTATAGAAAAATATTCCTACAATTTCATTTATCTTTGAGCTTGCTAGTATTTTTTGCTTGTAATGCCGTTGGAAATTACAATTTTAATTTAAAGTATCAATAAAAATAACACACAAATAAATATTATAAATTAAAATATTTTATAAATTGTTCATTATAATTCGTAAAGTTTGTTACGTAGAAGGATGTGTGGGTTCTCACTATAGCTGATGGTAATGCCACTTAAGTGTTAAATTTTCATTTATCCAACTATATTTAACTAAATAAATCGCAACCATGCCCGACCCCATACAGGTTCGAAAGTAGTTGGATAAAATTCCGATTTATTTATGTGAACATAGCCGGGTAAATATTTCGTAGACCTAGATTCTGGCATTTCTTAAGTGTAACTTACTCGTATGGCAATATAAAATAAATAACCGTGGATTTGACATACATTATATAAAATATTTGGTTTTGTATAGTGTTTTCTAACGTCAGGTTAGATTTAAAATGTAAATTTGAAATAAAATTCAATATATGCGAGTTAAATCCGTAAAAATAGTTTCTTTCCAATATTTGGTTTTAACTTAGCAACAATTTCTGCAATATTTATGTTGTTTATTAATTAATACATCTGTATAATTAAACACTTGAACTCTTTTAAACCATATACAAAAATGTATAAAATCAGACATATATATATATATAAATAATATTAAATTCACCATTTTAATCAATTTGAGAACTGCAAAGAGAGAAGTAAAACAATTTTTTTTTATCATGAAGAAAAACCAAAAAAGGAAAAAGTTTGTACAGCGGTTGCACTCCTCCTCATTTAAAGTGCACCTCAGTAATATTAGGGGCTTGCACTCTAATATCTTACCTGTCCATCACCACCTGGAGACAGATCAACCGCACCTGTTCTTTTTGACGGACACGCAGATACAATGTCCCTTAAGCGCTGCGCACCTGGATTATCCCGGATACACGTTAGAGCACAACTTTCGCTCACGGGCCGGAGTCTGCGTGTATGCGCGGAACGACCTCTGTATCCAGCGTCTCCGTCACCTTGAAGACCCCACTTTTTCTTCTTTATGGGTTTTAGTAGACACAGGAAACGAAAAAATCCTGTGTTTACCGTTCGCACAGCGGTGACCAGGAGACAACTAGATTATTCGAGTATCTCGGTGAGGCTGCTGGTATGGCTCTGCATCAGTTCCCTTCAGCGCAGCTCGTCTTTCTGGGGGACTTTAATGCCTGTCATCAAGACTGGCTGTTCCCGTACCAGAAGACCGACCATGCTGGAAGAGAAGCGCGGAACTTTGTGTTGTCCTTGGACCTCTTTCAGCTGGTGAAGCAAGCGACAAGGGTACCAGATGTGGTAGGCCATACAGCCAATTGCCTGGACCTTCTGCTGACAACTGATCCGGACAGGTATCGTGTAGAGGTTACCTCTCCCTTGGGAACCTCCGATCACTGTCTGGTGAAATCTGTGTTTACATATTCCCCACCAGCTTTAGAACCTCATGGTGTTAGGCGAGTATGGAAATACAAGTCAGCAGATTGGGATGAGATGCGGCACTTTTTTGCGTCTTATCCTTGGCGGCAGGTCTGCTTCTCTTCTTTGGATCCGTCGAGTTGCGCGGATGCTATAACCGATGTGGTGCATCAGGCAATGGAGTATTTTATTCCTTGTGCTGACGTACTCGTCGGTGGCAAAGCTCGCCCATGGTTTAATGCCGAATGTGGTCATGCTCAAGACCGAAAACATTCGGCATATCTCATTTGGGCTGATGCCCGAAGCCGCAAAACTCCGGATGTAAGTTCGAAGAAGAGAGCCTTTAACCAAGCTGCCAAGTCCTACAAAAAGGCATTGCGGAAGGCTCATCTCGATCGCATCGCTAAGAATGGCGAAAAGCTCTCTGTCAGACCAACTGGCAGTCGGGCTTTCTGGTCTCTTGCGAAAGCGATCGAGTCGAATTTCTGCCAACCCTCACTGCCTGCTCTGCTGAAGCCGGATGGATCCCTGGCCCACACAGCAACAGAGAAAGCGAATATATTTGCTACTCTGTTTGCTGATAATTCGCATCTAGACACTGGCAATGCTTCTCCAGCACATCTTCCTCACTGCGGTATTTCGATGCCTGAAATCCGCATCACTAACAAAGAGGTATGGAGAACATTGTGTCGTTTAGATGTGAATAAAGCCAGTGGTCCTGATGGTATACCAGCCATTCTGCTCACGACATGCGCAGCTGAGTTGTCTCCTGTACTGACACGTCTGTATCGCCTCTCTTTCATGACTGGAATAGTGCCGAAATCCTGGAAGCTTGCTAATGTGCAACCCGTGCCCAAAAAAGGCAGCCGTGCCGACCCTGTCAATTACAGACCGATTTCAATCACATCCTTACTCTGCAAGATTATGGAGCGTGTATTGAACTCGCGCCTACTAGCTCACCTAGAAGGTAACGATCTCCTCAGTGACCGACAGTACGGGTTTCGCCGTAATAGGTCTACTGGGGACCTCCTAGTGTATGCTACTCACATTTTAGGTTAGGCCATCGAGAAGAACGGAGAAGCGGTCGCCGTCTCTCTGGACGTCTCGAGGGTATTTGACAGGGTCTGGCATGCGAGCCTTATAAGCAAGCTTTCAGCGTACGGTATATCTCCTGGTCTGATCGGCTGGGTAACGGACTTCCTGAGCCAGAGATCTCTCCGAGTAGTTGTCAACGGGTGTTCCTCGGAACCCTTGACAATAAATGCCGGAGTGCCAATAAAGAGCAGCAGCAGCAAAGCTTGCCGTACTTGCGAAGGTTCGGCAGTACTTTACACCGGGACAGCTTCTTGTTTTATACAAAGCACAGATCGGGTCGTGTGTGGAGTACTGTGGTCACATATTTGCTGGTGCCGCAAAGTCTCATCTTGCGGTTCTGGACTCAATTGAGAGGCGAGCAAAGAGGCTTATAGGTGATCCCGAATTGGTCGAAGCCGACCTCCAAAGCCTTGAGCACAGGCGTAGAATTACTAGCCTCTCAGTATTCTATAGGATACATTTTGGTGAGTGTGCGCAGGAATTTCACAATTAAATTCCCCCTTCCCCCTTCCATCACCGGACGTCCCGACGCACGGCAGGTTTTCATCCTTTTGTTGTGGACATTCCACCTATCCGAACGGCGCGCTTTGCTTCGTCTTTTTTACTTCGAACAGCAAGAGATTGGAACAGCTTGCCTGCGGCGGTATTTCCGACCGAATACAGTGTGGATACATTCAAGAGTAGAGTGAATAGGTTGCTAGGGTAATGCGCCTTACCACCTAAGACTACATTTCGCTTACCATCAGGTGGAATGTAGTCAAGCATTGCCCTAGATAATAAAAAAAATAAATAAATAAAAAAAATAATAATAATATATTATCGCTTAATGGAAGTAATAAAAAATAAAATTAGGTTTACCGTTCTTTGCCTTACAATAATTAATGAGTCAAATGAGATAAACTAAAATATTTTGGTCTTCATACGGATAATATAAAAAAATTAACAAATCTCTGTGACTCTTTTTCAATGGTCCAGACACTGATTTTGATACACACTGTTTATACATACACATGGGACATATTTGACAATAAAGCTTAATTAATAAGAGAAATTCGGAGAATACACCAAAGTTTAATGTTTTATTAACTATCTTATGAACTTATTAATCTTCAATATTTTTTATTTGTCTTTTCTTTCGAAACGGAAAACAAAGTAAAGCTTCTTTTCTTCAGTTCAATTGCTTGAAATTGTGATCGCAAATTGTTGTTTAATATTAGTGAAGTTAATCGTGCAGTGAACATTTCTGAAAATAAATAATGACTCTATAAAAGAAAAAAGAAGAGCTCGTACATTCTATGCATACTTTTACGGTCTTTGTTAATATATTCACTTCTCCTTCTCTTTGACATATTTAAATAAAAAATTATGGACACTAGATATCTAAATATATTTTTATTATTATTAGTATTAAAATATTACAAAAATGCATACTAATGGTATGTGAAAACAAAGTTAATAAGTTTAATAATTGTAGGTTAATACATGAATACATAAATATATGGACAAATACAAACAATCGCTTATAAATGATGATGTTTTTAACGTTAAATCCGTTTAATAACAAAGTAGTTTTCATAAAAATCTCCATACCCCTTGTAATCTATGCTTTTCAAAACCTTTTGTTAGGCCAACGAAGCTCGAGTCAGGGGTAAAGGAACTATTGTGTGATCAACTGGTATTAGTCGCAATGCACCACCATTGATGAGTAATGCAATTCAGGGCTCAGACTAGGTTTTTATTAAGATCCCCATGGGACTTCGTACCCCATGGGGGCCCATCTAGCCCTTTTTAAGGGTGAGTCTCCTTACCCACCCGCTCCTCCGGTGACGCTGTAATAGCCAACAGGCTAACAGTATAGATAAAATAAAAAAAAAATATGCCAATTATAACTAGAATTAAAAAAGTTGGTTCAAGTTCTATATTAAAGTACTTAAATAGTCAGGAAGCATTCTAAGCCGGAAAAACTGTGTCATTTTCCCAAAACAATCAGCAAACCAGGGATTTAATAATAAAACGAAAGAAAATTCTTGTTTAGTACTATAGAATAGTGGTACAATATTTTGAATTAATTAAAATGTATCTGAAATGATACAGTCCTGACCATAGACTATTCAAATATAGCTAATATGAACCCTTATAGCTAACATGTTTACAAGCCATATACTATATTGTCTTGTAAATAATTGTTTTGATCATACTGTTCCTGATACGTTTTAGAAACTTAAACTAAGGATGTTTGTGGGTAAGATGTGAGTACCTTAGATGTACCTCTTTAACATAATGGACTAAGTTCTCATTGCATATTCATGAATTTCGTGGCCTTAACAATATATCATGTATATTTAATCGACCTTTATCATAATTAGGCTAAATAATCATTTATTTATTTATTTCATCAACAGTTTTTTTCTTGTACTGAATGAACTTTTGAAAACAAACAAAATAAGAAAACGTGCTGTATTCCTATCTTTCTCCTGAATTTCATTAAAAACAGGTCTATTGATTTCGGTTTCGAAAGAAGGAATTTTATAAAAATGCTTGTTAAAATTTGAATAGTTTTATGGATACGTAAATGTCGTTAAATATCAATATTTTTATTGCTTTATATTAATACCTAACAGTTTGTTAACTAGTTCGGATTTAGTTTACAAATCGTAACATAATAACAATAATAAAAATAAATTATGTACCCTACTAAAATATTGTATTTTTATGGCTTAAAAATAAACAAAGTGACAATTTATTTTTTACTAAAAATAAATATCGAAACAGTATGTGAAACGCAAATAAATAACCAATAGCTAAAAACCATTCAAAATATTTTTATCTGATTTTTTTTTACCAATTTAACAGTCTCCATTCAAATTAATAATCATTTAAACGCATCATTATTATTCGGATATTTAAAAAAAAAACTTAAATCTAACACTATATATTATTCAATATCATCAATTGTAAATTTACCATTATATATTCTATCTTTAACTGCTGGCTGGCACATCGGCACTCTAGCTGTTAGTCAATGACGTTCTCTGTAAAATAATTAAATTTTGCTTTTAAATGTAATAAAAATAAAAAACAAAAATACATTGTCACTTCTTGCTAAACCTTTTTGTAAATAAAATATTTTTTCTTAATTTCATAATGCATCCTGAGTATAGAATGAGAGGAGAAGATATTTATAATCGCATATACAAAAAACTATAGAACAAATTAAATTTATTATGGAGTTAATGTTTAATTACAGATTAGAAAAAATTTATAACATTTCGACTTAAGGGCCACAACTAGTAACTATTATTATATAACTTATTTTTATTGTTGAAATCGTCTACTTATGACATATTTCAATAAAATAATGATAGCGGTCAAAGAAAATGACAGGTCAAAGTGGTCCCTTCAGAACCCATCTAATTCACAAGTTTGTCGACGTCATTATCAGAAAATCATCATACTAGCTCTTGTCTGCACCTTCTATTGCCAATCAAAAATATTATTGTCAAGAGCACTACTCTCAAGAATCTTGAGATAAAAAATGTAAAAAGGGTGTCAAACCGAATTTAGAATACACAAATTATTATACATTTGTTTAAAAAAATAGATTCAAATGGATAAGAGATTAGCTTACATTTATTTAAAAAAAGTAGATTTTAAATCTTAGAGCACAAAAAAGGTATTTGTTTTACCTTATTAAAATATGCTATATTGTATTTTTATTTAATATTGCCAATAAACTTATTCTTCTTTAAAAGGTGATTATTTTTATAACACTTTAGAAATTTCTTATTATATCTTCATACAAAAAAAAAATATTTAAAAAGTTTAAAAGGACATACGTGTTGTTACCAAAGTACTATTACTTAACAAAGTCCTATTTTAAAAATATATTAGAAAAGAGATATACATTTAAATAAAAGTGATATTGGAAAATTTCAAAGCTTTGGACGCCGGTACATAAATAATCTAAATTATTGTAATAAAACTTATTTCTTTTATAACCGTCCCGTTTGTCGATTGGTTATTGCAGACGAGCAACGAATAGCGACGCAATAAGGCTCGGGTTCGATTCCCGGCAAGGACAGGCATGTATGTGATGAGCATAGATGTCTGTATTTCTGGGTTTGGTAGTTTATTAAATATATTCTCAGTATTTATATGTATATTTCTATGTATTTGTATCGTTGTCCAAAACTCTTAACATAAGCAAATAATTTGCTTACTTAGGGGTTAGATTAATGTGTTTAATTTGTCCTGTGATATTATTATTGTTATTACTATAGTTATTATTATTATATATCTTGCACTTATTGGATAAAATTATTTGAAATTTAACTTTGAACTATTTTCTGTTATGATTTGAAATTAGCAATAGATTTTTTTATATTTAATTTTATATTTATATCAAGTTATACTTCATAGGAATTCAAATAGTATAGTCTACATTTAGTAATGATATGATATTTAGATATCCTATCAATTTAATTTTTTATAATGGATATTTAGATTTAAATTATGGATAAGGATATCAAAAATGTCGTATTTTAAACCGTAATACTTTTAAAATAAAATGCCCGAGTTTATGCTCACCGTAACTGCGTTTGTGAACCTCTCTAAGCGTATTAAGTTTTTAGTGTTGCTGGGGTTACGATGAAGTTAACACGTCTATAAAGAGCGTGCGGGTAGATTATACCTACCTGGCCGCAATGACCACGTAGCGGTTACAAATAGTGTGCTCGAAGTATTTTATTGTTTATTTATAGCATATCTATTGCGCAGGATGAGAAGAATAAAAAAGAGATTATTGGAAACGCTTTGTAGTTACAATTATAAGTTAATAATGTGGTATAAAGCGTCTGCAACACTCTATTACCTTATTTACCTCAGGTTTTCTGTCCAACTTATAATATGTTGGAGACCAGAATATATAAACCTGATGATAAACAGAAATCAGATATTATTACTTTTATTATTATATAAACATAGTACAGGTATCTTAAAAACTATATTAGTAAGTCCTTTGCACAGCAATTACATATATATATATATATATATATATATATATATATATATATATATATATATATATATATATATATATAAATATATATATACATAGCCAAGATACATAAGATATAAAAAATACATATCAATATGATCACAAATATATAAAACTTATATAAGTGAACATAAACCGAACATATAATGCTAGTCCTTTATAATAGCCGAAAGATATTTATAGACGAGTTTCTTAAAAGCTATTTTGCTTGGAGACAATCTAACATGTTTTGGTAAGCCGTTCCAGAGATTAATTGCGTATACTGTGAAAGAACTTGCGCGAAAATCAGAGTTAAATGGGAAGGAACAAAAAGCTTAAGATTGAATGAGGAGTGAAGATGAAAATCATGAGAATGTCCTAATAGTTTAAAATTACACTGTAAATACTGTAGACAAAGTGGATCGTTGAAAATAGAGAATAATTGACATAGATATCTTGAAGATTTTTGCTTACGGATAAAAAGCCATATCAGCTGCGAACGATAGTAAGATATATGGTCATATTTACGGAGGTTAAACACACTAAGCAAAATGTGTTATATAGAATACTGAGAGTCTAGCAATTCTACGCCTATGCTCGAGGCTGTGGAGTTTGGCTTCAACCAACTCGGGATCGCCTACAAGCTCCTTTGCCCGCCTCTCAATACAAGATGAAACTTTCCCGTACTAGCAAATATGTGACCACAGTACTCAACAAGATACAAGACCGGTTCTGTGCTTTTATCATACAGATGATAAGAGGATTTGAGATCATTGGTAATAGAGTTAATAAATAAGTAGGACAGAAGAGGAGAAAGAATACCACCTTGTGGGACACCAGCAGCCGAAGCACGCCACTCGACATAGTATTATCCATGCAAATGACTTGTTGTCTACTACGAAGATAAATGGATAGCCAATTCAGTTCTTTGGAAGAAATATTAAGTTGTGAAAGGAGAGCAATAAAAATATCGTGATCGACAGAAGATTAGTTAAAAAAATTAACAAAAAAAATATTAAAGAAAGAAAATACATTTTAAGACTTTTTAAGTCATATATGTTTTAAATAATTTATTGACTCTTTTATTTAAACATTTTAATAGAATTTTGTACAATAATAAGAGGAATGTTACAGAACATTCCTGGTTTTGACAGACAAAACTGTTTACTTTTAAACCTTCATTGGACGTGTAACATGACTTGGGAACTATATACAGTTCCCAGTTGGCGGATAATTTGAGAGTTTAATTTGCCGTATTTTGTTCATTGTTTTTTTGTTAAATTTTGGTACTTGAAAAAATAAAATTCTGTACATATATCGTTAGGAATGGAGGGTAATTCAAAACAATTGGTAGAAAGCTATTGCTATAAACTGATATAATTGAACAAGTGTCAAGAGTATAAATTACTAGCTGTTGCCTGCGACTCTATTTGCGTAAACTATAATAATAATACTCATATGTCTTATATACTTTTCTATGACCCGTTCGCATGAAAACTTTCAAATGTAAGAACTGCCAGACTTTGCCAAAATGTGGCAAAAATCCGAAAAAAATAATAAATGGCGGAGTAAAGGTGACGATACATTGGCACAAAAAATGGGCCTATATGGAATATTTTGAACATTCTTTTTACTTTCTGCAGGCAAACAAAGAATTTTTGTTGGTGACGAAAGTATACAAGAATCTATTTATTTTTTTATTCCAATACCGTTCAGTATACAATATAAAAGATTTATTGTTTTCAGCAAACACATCCAAACCTAGGAAACTCCAAAACACGTCAACAAATTTCAACCTGACAAGTTATTCGGAACAACGGGTATGTGGAGTATTAAATCGCTCTCCTTATATATTCAATCAAATGTACATAATTAAAAACATACATACGTTAGATAATAGTTTTTAATTTGAAACCTTAGTTAAAATGTTTATTTGAAATCTTCCATTGACCATTGACCCTACAACATAAATCTTAAAAAGTTTGGTCATTTAGTTCTATACCATGTCTAGTAGCTGAGTAAGTGGAAATACTCGATACCGAATATATTTGTCATATGCCAAATACCGAATACAAAATGCATATTTGGTGCTTCTCTAATATATTTTAAATATCGTGCAAACATCGATTCAATGTGTATATTTTTCTATATTCATTACCAATACGTTTGATAAAAGTTTTATTATATATTACGTAATTTTTGTAAACGATTTTATAATATCATAATAGTACTACCAATTTTATTTAAATGATTTGTCAGTTTTTTTTAATAAAGCACGTGAATGACATCCTTTAGAACTACGTATCTTTTGTATCCACCTTTTATATTAGAAATAATTATTAAAGTGAACTTAATTTATTTAAATTATTACAGAAGAAAGCAAGTGATCATTCTATTAAATTTACGATTGATTTATATGTCGGAGATCAGGAGGCATATTAGATGCTTGTTCGTTCTTGATGGAGTCTTCTGGTACAGGATCCGAAGCGTAGGTCTCGGGCAATTAAACCTTAAATTAAATTAAATTACTTGTATTAAATGTAGGTAATCACAAATTACTTAGTAGGTATACAATTATCAGAGTTTCGTGAACCACCGGTCCCGTTTGGGGGATCCGGACTGTAAGGCTCACACTAATCAATAATCCTTCGTCTCGATGCTCTCGGATATTTAAAATGTCTCCGGTGCCCCTCCAAACGATTCCGATCACGTGACTCGTTACGTCACGGCGTTCACACCCCACTATTACAATGATATCAATTGAGTTACTAATTATTGTTAAATTATCGTGATCTGCGACACGGCCATACTGACAAGTCACACGCCCTCGTGTGCATATGTATCTGAAATCCAAACAATATACAACTGTACATGTTGCTTCGCTCGGCCTTTTCTGACCACATAAAAAAAATCATGAATCATTCTAAAATCGATAGTTATGATAACTAAAGCCGTTACATAGAACATAACTCAATCAGTCATTACATTGGATTCAAATAATTGGAGTCAAGATAGACATCCCGTATTGGAGTCAAGATAGACATCCTAAACTAGAGTCAAGTCAAGATCAACATTCAAAACTTCGGAGTCAATATAGACATCCTAGGGTGTCAAGTCAAGATAGACAACCCACATTGGCGTCAAGATAGACAACCCGCATTGGCGTCAAGTCAAGATAGACAACCCGCATTGGCGTCAAGATAGACAACCATCATTGGCGTCAAGATAGACAACCATCATTGGCGTCAAGATAGACAACCATCATTGGCGTCAAGATAGACAACCATCTTTGGCGTCAAGATAGACAACCATCTTTGGCGTCAAGATAGACAACCATCATTGGCGTCAAGATAGACAACCATCATTGGCGTCAAGATAGACAACCATCATTGGCGTCAAGATAGACAACCATCATTGGCGTCAAGATAGACAACCATCATTGGCGTCAAGATAGACAACCTGCACTGGTGTCAAGTCAAGATAGACAACCTGCATTGGCGTCAAGTCAAGATAGACAACCTGCCTTAAATTGAAACAACCACTATAATAAAGTTGAACATCATAATCAGAATTGTGTATCAAAATAAATGACCACTAAACTAAACAAAACGCCACTTTTCATTACATTTTAAACCAAAAATGTATTCTAAAAACATAATAAAACATAATGGCCACATATGGCTTTTCAATAAGCCCTACCAACAAACCTCCTGTTTGTTTCATGGCATTGCTTTCAATTCCGAGTCCCACGGACTCCCAATTGAACTACTATCACTTTAACTCAATTGCTTGTACTACAAGCTCTATTCAAGTGATAATTAACCTTTTGGTATCGCTATATATCAAAAACAAAGGTTTTTTTAACTTTACCTATCTAAACTCTGAAGGTGAAACTTTTGCAACCCTGGACATTGTACAATTTGTCGCAGCAGTTGAACTTTATCTATGGCATCTTGCCCCGATCGAATATTGCCAGTCTCTGTTGCGGAAAACATTTACAAGACGTAAATAATAAGTTCTTACTTTTGCTAAATTAACTAAACGCTTTATTTAACAGCATTTACGGGCCTTGATCGGCAATAATACGCATTTACAATATACGATTAATTAATAATTGTAAGTTCGCCCGTGATTACTACACATGTAGGTAGACAGGAAATAAAATATTCCGAAAATTGAATTACAATTATTTTTTAAAAGTTTTGACTGGTTTTAACCGGTTGAATCTTTAGAGCTATTGCGTTACCATTGTTTACCGAATTTAAAACAAAGTTATTTAAAACAAAAGTTTAAAACATTGTTTTCCGAGTTTAAAACAAACACTCACGTTTACAAAAATCCGGGATAAAATAATTTCGTGCCTTATCATAATACGTAACAAAATGACGTTAAGTTAAAGTGAAATAATTATCAGTAAAAATTAAAAAAAACAAGGTTGTGAGGGTTGATCGCTAATCTCAATACTAGTTATCTCAATAACAATAATGAAATGCTTACCACTATATTTGATAGCTTAATTTCCTTTAACTAGCGAGTATTTACCGCAAAAAAATTGGAAGTAAATCGAAACGAATTCACCTTTATGCTGTGACGTATCCGATGGTGGATAAATTGAGCAAATCTCAACGCGTTGCTCACACCGCACTTTACCAGTACCGCTGCCATAGCTGCCATCACCACGACCACCGTCACCATCATCAGCACCATCCGCGCCGCGCCATTACTGCCATTCGCGCCACGCCATCACCGCCATACGCGCCGCGCCATTACCGCCATTCGCGCCGCGTTGTCACCGCCTTAATTTCTCTTTTCCTTCTTTCTTCATTAGCAACAATTCCTTCTTTCGTAGAATTCTTCCAACAGTTTGTCATATAATTTCATTTTCTGCTCGACATGATTTTGTAGCTTCAATAAAGTTATCTCGCGGGTAGTTGGTGGTTTTGATGCCCGAGTGAATCCCACTTGTGATGTCGAAGATCAGGAGGCATATTAGATGCTTGTTCGTTCTTGATGCAGTCTTCTGGTACAGGATCCGAAGCGTAGGTCTCGGGCAATTAAACCACACAGACACAATATGACAATTAGTTGTATTAAATGTAGGTAATCACAAATTACTTAGTAGGTATACAATTATCAGAGTTTCGTGAACCACCGGTCCCGTTTGGGGGATCCGGACTGTAAGGCTCACACTAATCAATAATCCTTCGTCTCGATGCTCTCGGATATTTAAAATGTCTCCGGTGCCCCTCCAAACGATTCCGATCACGTGACTCGTTACGTCACGGCGTTCACACCCCACTATTACAATGATATCAATTGAGTTACTAATTATTGTTAAATTGTCGTGATCTGCGACATATATTTCTTTTATTAAAGAAATTATATTATAAAAAAAATACATCTAGGATTCTCCTATATTCTTATATCCTTAAAACGAATTCCTTTATCAAGCACTAATCTTTACTGCATAATTTAGTAAGTCCAGCTTATTAAGACACTGTATACCGTACACTGTGTATTCACTGAGTATTTCTGTATCCACGCCAGAGTCTCTAATCGTAAATTTCATTATACTACGATAATTACTGTCCAAAATCTCTGTTGATATTGTCATGTTATAGAAAAGTTTTCGGACAGCTTTTATATTTTCATACACCGTCGCAAATAAGCACAACTTTTTGAAATATATGATTAGACAGTAACAGTCGCCTGTAAAATATGCGCAATATATCATCGCAAATCATTTACTCAGTAGTGTAATGTTACAAATTTAAATTTAGTATTAATAATTCACCTGGAAACATCGATGTTGTCATTCTTGTTATTTATATTAATAATATAAATAATAATAAAACTCCTAATTTTTGCAATTTGAAAATACTTTTATATTCTAATACAAGTATCACTAGTGCAGCCGACAACATTTAACCATGCTATCCGATCACTATAATTTTTTGCGTATCAAAAGCTATAAACTATAAATTAATTTATAAACAAACTCAGACACAAAAAAACCGTGAAAGTGTAAATAGTAGGTACGGAAATAAAAAAAAAATAATGACAAATCTCTGTAATGATACAATACTTCTTTGTTTACATATTTAAGTAAATTTTCTGAGAAAAATGAATGGAAAGAATAACTAGTTTTTATCTTTTGTTGGTTATAATTGCTACCCTACATTTAAAACATTTTTAAATACTAAGCACATTATTGTGCAAAATATAATATAGTGTAAAGGTTTTCGTACATTATTATGGAATAAAAAAGTAAAGTTTACAGGCTGGCCAAAATAAGGTGCAAAAACACCACAGTGTCAGTCTATGACAGTCATTATTAGTACGGATGCCAAACGAAACGCGGCACGAATCATGTGACATGTTAATAATATTAGGTATATTCATTTTTTTTTTACTTAAATTAATCATTTACCTCTTTATATCGTAGAAAAAAATATGAATAGGCTTGAAAATATTCTAGTTATTTTAGAAAATGAAAATTAAAACATTGTGTCAATTTGAGCCGTTCAAACGCCGTCATTTTGCGCGCGCTTTGCGTGACGTCAAATGACACGTCCAGTGAATGTTTATTTTAAACTTTTTAGTTACTTCATACATCTTTTAAGTTTTAATGGCTCTACAAATCATGGAAGAAGACAAAAACTATCTTACATCTTTATTGTATACACTAATTACACTTATTAATTTTAGTAAGAAGTAAGTTTTGCATTAGCTATTGTACATTACAAATAGTAAACAGTTTAGTGTGTTTGTGAACAGTGCCTATAAAGTGTTTTAAAGAATAGGACGATTGTCATTGGTGATTCCTTGCAGTAAGAGAGTTCTAATACTAATTTACAAAAGTTCAGTATAACAGTATAAAAAATCCTATACTTTTTGGGTTTTACGATTTTTTTATGATTGTCCATTTATTTCAGGTTAAGGAAGATACAGCAAAATGTATTGAATATAATATAATGAAACAGCAGGGAGAAGATTGTAATCTTAGTTTGAAGAAAAGTAATAATTGCTTAGTTTTCTTACGAACAGTGTTATTATATTATAAAATAATATTATGAATAAACTTTTTCAATACTATATTTATTATATTTATAATTATTTTAAACATTGACATCAACCCGTGTGGAAGTTGCTTTTCTTACTATTCATTTACTTATTTATTCTCTATACAAAGAATTAGTAACAGTGATAAAAATTTCAAAATATATTTTTTCAAATAGGCATTTACACGCACTTTTGAATCGTCAATTACATTAAATTGGTCAGTATAGTAAGTCTGTGAGTAAGCTACCACCAGCTTGGAATGCTGTTCTGCTGTGAAGAGCTGGCCAGAAACTTAACAGTTGCTCTTTTTAAATGGAATTTAACAACGTTTGACTTATACATTATAACATCAACCCTGCAATAATGACAATAATGACATGAGTCAATGACCCAAGTTCCACACATTTCGATCAACCAAAAACTTTTGAATGTTATAGTCAGATTCATTTATTAATATACTTTTATTTTAGATTTTAAACAAACAAAGGAAGATCTAAGACTTCTTGTGGAATTTATTATATATGCGTATACTCAAGTCCATGAAGATTTTTTTAACTTTTTGGTGTCAAAATTTAGGCGTTACGAGCCTATTTTTATTTCTTGTATTGATCGTATGTCTGTCGCTGTTCTTAATATAATCATTTATTTTGGCATATATACAGTAAGTTATTAAAAATGAATACAGTAAGTTATTAAGAGGCAACCGTAAAAATACCGATTTCTTTAAAAACCTTTTTTAAGTTTCTAATAGCTCGTAGAGATCTTTTTTGTAAAATGAATATAGAATTAATTTCGGCAGCGCTGCCCCATTGTAAAATACCGTACGACAAAATACTGTGAAAATAACTAAAATAAATGAGACGAGCCGTAGTAACGTCTGCTAATTGTCTAACTTTTTTAATTGCAAAGCTGAGCTGAATTTGCTTGCCAGTGTCGAGAGATGTCGAGAGAGGGTTCCACTGGAGCTTTCTATCTAAAGTTATACCTAAGAAAGTTGTTGAGTCAATCAGTTCTAACACTTCATTGTTAGGGAATAAAGTACAATTTTGACTTTTTACATTTAGAAATGTAAATTCTTTGCATTTAGTTTTGTAACATCATACTAATACAAAAATAAGAAATTTGTAACAATACAGCTATCATTTCGTTTTGTCTTTGTGTAAATAGTTGTCCCTTTAATCGTAAATAAGGTAGGTTTAGCGCATGGTAGTATTTCACAGTCCCTTGGTGCGAGATCTTTGAAGCATACAAAAAATCCTTGCCTCTAATAAAATAATAATAGTACCCATATTATATTAAAGGTTTATTCGTCTATGGTAAATACCACGACAAAAGTTTCAAAATATTTAATTGCAATTTTTTTTTTCCATTTTAAAATGGTAAAATATCTATTATCTTAACAATATTTTAATATTAAATGTTTCGCTTTGTTCAATACTTAACGAAAGACAGTATGTTTCGAAATAGTCAAGAAATATACAATTATATATATGACTAGCTGTGCCTGCTACCTTGTACGCATACACTTCGATTTAAATAAAACCTACCAGTTCAAAGTTTTATCAAATTCCGACAAGTAGTTTTTGCGTGTAGAAGTACTTCTAGTTTAATTTTATTGAAAAATTCTATTTTGACCGCAATGGTACGAAAATAAGAGATTATTAATTTCTGTTAACTTAAATTTTAAATAAAAAAACATTAAATGAAAAGAGAAGCCCATGACAATATATTCCCGAAACCTTCACCCAAATCATTTAACCCGTTTCTGAGATTAACGTGCACGAACATACATCCATAGATTTATAAACATACAGACATACAGACAAACAGAAAAAATGAAAAACTATTGTTTTGAGTTCTCTTGCTTTTATAAAAGCCTCCCATTATTTTTTTTTTATATTTTCCATTTACAGAAATCGATCTGTGGCAAATTTATTATATGTATAGATTTAAATGATCTATAAATAAACAATTTATAGCACATGAAGTATTATATGTGTGTCATTGTATATTACTTATACTATTATAAATATAAAGTTTGGTTCTCATATATATTTTTTATTAAGTTTATTATTATTTTTGGTATATAAGTTTAACCAGTTATCTCAAACTGAGGTCAGAAAATCTACATACTAAATAAGCTTTGCTAATAACTGCAGGCTCGGAAGGTTATATTATATTTATGATACGAGTATTCTGTTAGACCTTATCACTTGAGTGTTGTAACATACAACACAGAACTAGAAATATGCATTTAAATTTAGAACACTAGATAATCGTTACAAAATTATAAATAATGCGATTTAAACTCCATACATTGTTCATCTGAATATATTGTTCTTCAAATATAGCTTCTAAATTTAATCTTAAACATACAACGTGGTTTGTAATAGTTCATTGTTTTTATTTTCTGAACATTTGTAAATTTCAAAGGCTAAAAATGTTTCATAGGTACTTTTTTGAAAAATATGGGTAACCTTATTACATACCAAAAATGTACACAGAAAAATATGCAAAAGCAGTCTTATATAGCTATCAAACACTTTTACATATTTTTCTGATTGGACATCTCTAGTACATATCTCCTCATTTTTACGTTGTACCTATAGTAATATCTAAAAGACAAGCTTCTCTTCAAAATATTTGATGTAATAAAAATGAGATAGTATTATTAAGAAGAAATACTATAAAAAGTATGACTTTAATACAACAATACTTTTACATAGTAGTCTGGCTTTCCATGTAACACGGAGGAATAGTTGTATATAAAGGTACATACTCCACAACAATGAAGTGAAAATAAATGTGGGAAAATTCAAAATAGTATAGATATATCGTGTGAAGGAACAAAAGTGCTAAGAAGATGAATGATAGAAATGAGTGACAAATACATGTGATATATCAACCCTCACCTAGAAGGAGAAGGTTAGGAAAATAAAAAATATTAACGTTTAAGGTCTCAACCATATGTATATATTATTTTAAAACTACAACAACTTAATGTTTACCTAAAAAAACTAAAACATAAGAACTACAATCCATTTTAATATGTGTATATTAAATATTTAATTTATACAAAAAAAAAATATTACGGATACTTATAATTAATTAAGTCCATTTATAATTGAAGGTATGTTCGATCCTCGGGTAATTTTAATAAAATTTTAAGTCAAATATAAAATTTTACTTAATAAGGTATTAAGCTGAAATCCTGGATTTCCAATCTGGTTGAATTTTTTTTTATTATAAAATAAAATCTTAGACACTTATTAAAATAAAGTAATGTCATAAATTATAATGCATACATGCATCGAACGAACGACAAATCGAATATTATATGCGTTAAATTGGATATTCAATCATTACATAGTATAAAGCAAAGTCGCTTTCCGCGTCTGTCCCTATGTCGGTATGTATGCTTAGATCTTTAAAACTACACAATGGATTTTGATGCAGTTTTTTTAATAGATAGAGTGATTCAAGAGGAAGGTTTATAAGTATAATAACACGCTTAATATATTAGTGAACCACCGATAATTTCAAGATTTCTAATGCGAAGTCACACACACACACACAACAAACACATTTTTTTGCACTCTACATTGCACACGCTGGCCGAACTTTACGAGATAGATCAAAATAATGTACTAAGTATACCTTAAAAAGTTTTACAAGAAATTCCGCGATGGTATATGTTTATCTCTTGGGGATAACCCATAATAGCCAATTTTTATCCTTTACTTTTTACGAGAAATAATGACTTATTTACGAAGCGATTTTAAGCAATACAGCATTAATCCTAATCTAATCAAGTACCTTAAATACATTTTACATTTAATATGGAACAATATAGCTTTTTACAGTACCTTTACAATATTTTCGAAGATATTACAGATTTAAAATATAGGGACATCGCGTTTGAGGCGGTACGGTCGGCTCGCGCACTATGGTATGGAACCGTGCATACCGTCTCAAAAATAGCTGTTGTGAAGTTTCAGTATTGAAAATTTTGTAAATGAAAATAGCTAACTGATTGTCTAATACATATTATTTAACATTTAAAAAATATTATTATTATTTTTTTATAAAACCAGACCTGCAAGTTGATGGTCACAATAACGTCGATTGTTTGGTTCAGAATTCCTCAAGTTTACATCATATTTTCACTAAGTTCAATAAAAATCTATAAGTGTGATATATGGTTAGAATGGTTATTAGGTACTCTGTTTAAATAGTATTTAAATGGACGTTTAAGTAAAAACAGGAGAGGTATAAATAAAATACAGTATCTAATATTGCATCCTTATTAAAAACTTTAAATAGATTTTTGACAGTAAGCGATGTCTGCCTTAGCAGAACCTAGTTTTATATAAAGTAATTAAACTATTTGTTATTTTATTACATAATAAAAAAAAAACATGTTGATTTTAAAATGTTATGCTTTTGTAAACTTTCAGTATACTGACTTCAGTTAGTTGGAAAATTTAAACAGTTTCAACTTTGTAATTAATGCGGAACTCAAAGAGGAAACTAAAAGAGTTACTGATGTTTAAAACTACGTGATTTGCTACTATTAACTACAACGAACATTTTTTTTTCGGTATTAAATGGCACTACATTTTTTAAAGATGTGACCATTTTTAATAAAATTGGTAAGATGGTATTACAACCTAAAAATAATATAAAAACATTTATACGCCGATATATTTTGACATTTGTAATAGTTTATATAAATATATAATAAAAAACAAACGGACAATGGTAGGGATTCGAATTCGCGAACCCCTGGGAAACCGTCCCGTCGCGTCGCTCTACCAATTGAGCTACCGTATCGCTCTCCGTCTCAGTTAATTAAACATTCTAAACGTCATCGTCTTTATCGGGATTTATTAGCTTCTTTGGAAAATCCTATTCAGAAATTTCTAATTTTGCAGTATAGTCACTAAACTCTTATAATAACATAAGTGTTATAATTATATAGCTGCAGGTTCAATTCTTGGAAGATACGTAAAATGTGAAATTTGATAAACTAAATTTGTACTAGTGATAATAAATTGATATAAATATAGAATGAAAAATAAACCGATACGGGTAGTTCAGTTGGTTGAGCGACGGTACGGTTTCCCCGTAGTCGCGGGTTCGAATTCTTGCCCGTATCGGTTTATTTTTCATTCTATATTTATAAAAATTTAAATAAGCTTAGCATGGTTATACATGTTTATAGATATTTTCAAACAAGTGATAATATATATACTTTAGTTTTACAAAAGATAGTAAACGAAGTAGGGAATAGATGTAGGTGTATATATAATATAGGTAAGAGTTTAAACCAATTCAATTTGTTTGTAATATCAAGCTTACACGCCCAAGGCATCTTCGGCTAAAGTTAGTTTAATCAGCGCTTCAGCGCTTAAGTTTTTGTTGACTCACTCGCCCACTTTGATGTCTGTATTAGTTAGTGAAACAGTATTACTTTAATGTAAAAGCACTTTTATTTGACGTCATAGAGTATGTTATTTTACTTACTTGGTGCAACTATTTTTAATTATACATAAACTATATATTTATTTATTAACAATGAGATTCTTATTAAGTAGTTTCAAGTATCTAATAATAACACTCATTATAGTTTCTACATTTTATTCTTATATCTATGATTTCGAATCACATACAATAAAGTGTTTGAAGTAACATTTATAGTACAAGTTATTTCATTTCTAACAACAAGAATCCCAAAGGCTCGCGTCATAAGTTATGTTGCAATATTCAGCAAAGTTACATATCTCCGGCTTTGGAATTTTAGATATTTTCCGATAACACTATTATTCAAATGTATATTTATTATAACCTAATATATTTGTTTAATAATATTTTGTTTACGATTTAAGATACATTTGTATTTGAAATTGTTGATTTTTAAATATATTTTTTTATTTTTGAAAATATCTTTTAAACATGTATAGCCATGTTAAGCTTATTTAAATTTATATAAATATAGAATGTAAAAAACCGATACGGGCAGGGATTCGAACCCGCGACTACTGGGAAACCGTCCCGTCGCTCTACCAACTGAGCTACCGTATCGCTGTCCGTCTCGGTGAATTAAGCATTCTATATGTGATCGTCTTTATCGGGACGGTGGTGACATCTATTAGGTTTCTTTCGAAAATCCTAACCAATGTTTCTAACTTTGCAGTATAGATAAACATTGAAAAGATGCCACTACCGAAATCAATTTTTGAAAATATCTTTAAACATGTATAGCCATGTTAAGCTTTTTTAAATTTATATAAATATAGAATGTAAAAAATCGATACGGGCAGGGATTCGAACCCGCGACTACTGGGAAACCGTCCCGTCGCTCTACCAACTGAGCTACCGTATCGCTGTCCGTCTCGGTGAATTAAGCATTCTATATGTGATCGTCTTTATCGGGACGGTGGTGACATCTATTAGGTTTCTTTCGAAAATCCTAACCAATGTTTCTAACTTTGCAGTATAGATAAAGAATGAAATGAAATGATAAATAATCGGTTTTTTACATTCTATATTTATATAAATTTAAATAATCTTAACATGGCTATACATGTGTAAAAGATATTTTCAAAAATTGATTTCGGTAGTGGCATCTTTTCAATGTTTATCTATACTGCAAAGTTAGAAACATTGGTTAGGATTTTCGAAAGAAACCTAATAGATGTCACCACCGTCCCGATAAAGACGATCACATATAGAATGCTTAATTCACCGAGACGGACAGCGATACGGTAGCTCAGTTGGTAGAGCGACGGGACGGTTTCCCAGTAGTCGCGGGTTCGAATCCCTGCCCGTATCGGTTTTTTACATTCTATATTTATATAAATTTAAATAAGCTTAACATAACTATACATGTTTAAAAGATATTTTCAAAAATTGATTTCGGTAGTGGCATCTTTTCAATGTTTATCTATACTGCAAAGTTAGAAACATTGGTTAGGATTTTCGAAAGAAACCTAATAGATGTCACCACCGTCCCGATAAAGACGATCACATATAGAATGCTTAATTCACCGAGACGGACAGCGATACGGTAGCTCAGTTGGTAGAGCGACGGGACGGTTTCCCAGTAGTCGCGGGTTCGAATCCCTGCCCGTATCGGTTTTTTACATTCTATATTTATATTTTTTTATTGATAGATAGAATAGTAAACATTGATTTTCTTATAACAACATGGGCTTTTTATTTATTTCTTAGTAATAAATAAGATTTAAAGGTGAAAATACGAATATGCCAAGCCAAGCATTCCTTGGAGATAAGATAAATATAATATTTTAACAAATAAATACAGTATGAAAGTCAGAAATGCAAATTCCGCAAAAACGAAATGTATGTAACTCTCGTTTTGCACATATTTATCAAAGCGGAATTTAATTTATAATTAATATAATTCGCTTTTGGCGTCGCACCTCATGAATGCGTGAAGACATGTCACAGTTTAAGAAGATACGTTATAATTAAATCATATTTTTATACTATGTATGAACTTGATACCTAAAATCTCGGGATCGGTCATTACTATAAAAAAAGCAGCAACTCTTTTTAATCGATAAATATTATAAATTTTCTTTTCTTTCAAAGTGAATTATAAAAATATTGTTAAAACAATTATGTATTTGTTAAAAAAACGTGGTACGTAAACCAATTAATCTCGTTAAAAGTCATTGTTAAAAGTCGTTTAAAAGTCGCTCTCTCATTGTACCATACTCATTGCATATTTAAAATAATAAATATAAAGAGTACTTTACTAACGGGAAGGAATTAACATATTATGTGGGTAAAATCTGAGCGCGATTAAGTATTTATTTATTTATATATTATTCTGAGACTCGTTTCGTTCATCGTTTTGCTCAGAATGTTATAGCTTTTGTGGCATTTATTATTACTAACTCGATTTTGGTTGTATATTGTGAAGGGATGAATGCTTTTCGTTGTATATTTGTTATTACTCTGCATGCGGTGCTTTGAACGTTTCAAATATTAATATTTCTAACGAAATAACCGTATATCAAAATCTAGATCTAAAAAAGAACAAATTGCTTGGCTATTAAATAATTTTAAAATATCCGTATTTTCAGAAGTAGGCCAAAAAATATTAATAAATTAATAATGTTTCATTAAAAAATATTTTAAAATAATAATGTTCATACGTTTGTTTAAATATAGAAATACCTATAATAATTTATTTTAAACTCAAAGAGAATGCTGTAACTCTGATAACAATGGCCGGCACAAACATGAAATCATGAATAGTTGATTTATTTATTGGAATTGAAAAAAAAAAAAAATTTTATACATGAGTTGAATATGGCTTGCAAGTTTCAATAACAATGTTTTTATACTACAATAACAATAACAATCTTTTTTTAAAGTTAGAAAAAAGTAATGATTTTATTTGAAAATTGCTAACGTTCTTGGTAATTTCATATATATTTCCATATTCATTGTATTACCGCTTATCATTTGTTCATTTAATTTCATTTCATTTCAATTAGTTTCATAGACAGCCATAAGGCAATTTTATTTTTATATGCGTAAGATATTGTACCAAATTTATTCAACTTCAATTTAAATCAATTTTTTATAGATTATAGACCTAACAAGATTTGGGATCGTATTTTAATTAAAAAAATATATGAAAAGATGACGAAAAATTTTCCGCTTATTTTATTTTCACAAAACTACCACATTTCTAAGAAGCGCTAACTGAAGATCGATGGTATATATTTAAGTGATATAGTAGTTAAATATACATATAACGATACCTGGATTTTGCTTTTTAAGGATAAATATTTAGTTAGATATAGATATATAATTGAGGTGTGAAAGGAGATCATTTATATGCATAAAGCAATTTGTCAACGCACATTGACACGTCAACGATTGTGCGCTCAGGTTAACTTGAAAGGACCTCAAAAGCTAAAATTTTGCATATCCCTTTTTGATGGAAATAAGAAATAAAGTCACATTTTAGAAGATTACGTTTAAAAAAGTTAAATTATTAAAGATTGAGATTTCACGTTTGTATGTAAGACTGTCGTAGTTTAAGTATATAGTATAAGTATAAGTGTAATAGAAACTTACTTTACTTTTAAAAGATGGTATTGTTTCCGGTGTTTTAAAAGAGGAATAAGGAATTTTTTGAACAGAGAAAAGGATTTTATTGATACAATTTTGTGTATATCAGCTATTCATTGCAAGACGTTTGGCGAATAAGAGTAAGCATTGATATTCCTTATAACAACAGGTCGTAGAAGATAATTATCTCGCAATTTGTATTGCAAGCAATATTTCATAATAATTAATAAATATTTAGTCCACTATTTATCTAATTATTTTATAAATATATAAAAATCGTGAATGTATAATAGGTAAAAAGATATATTTACTCATACAACGATCTTAAATAGCTTTGGGTCTTAAATATTACGATCAAAGCTTTCGACGACCTCAATTTTTGTCATAGTAAATAAAAAAAATAATTAAAACCTTGAAGCATACGAAATTTCAATAATTTCAGGTTTTAAGAATATACGCTTTTTTTTAAACCACTTTATTTAATTTAAATTACCTGATTATAACATGTTTGTCCCTCACCAATAATCTAACAATGGATGAAAACGCCAAACCTTTTAATATTAAACTTCACCAGCTTTTATTTTATATACGAGTACATATTTGTGGTACGCAAGAGAAACAAAACAAAACTTCGAAGCTTCCTGATGCTTTATACACCGTAAATAAAATGTCTCTGAATAAGTCACAAAAGTGTTTTTGAAATACAGTCCTTTATTACAATCAATATTAGGTTCTTATATTTGTAATGCAAGAAGCCAAAATATTATAATAATATAATATAGAAATAATTACTATAGAAAAAAAAAATATGTAAAACTCATCCATTCGGGAACTCAAATCTGTGACTTCGGTGAAATTGAAATATCCAACGAAAAATATAGCTATGTAGTATGAATATAAGCTCAATGAGCATAATATGCTTAATAGACAAAGTGACGGGACGGTTTCCCAGAGGTCACAGGTTAGAAACCTGCCCATTTTTCATAATTTATCATTGCGTATTTTTTTTAAACGTAGACAATAATCAGATAAAGATAAATATTTAAAATTCAAATGTTCTAGACGATTAATTTCTTTATATTTTATATTATTATATTTTACCCTATTAACATAATTACAATGAATTTTTAATTATGTCATAATAACAATTAATTACTTACATTAATAATTAATTACAAGTATAGCTAGTTATTACCTTATTACATTTATACATACAATAATTATATAAATATATAGGTACTATTGTAACTATAGAGTAATTCAATTATAATGTTAATATTGATAAATTAAATTACTTAGTCCTGTCACGAATAGTGTAACAATTATTTAAAAAAATACATAATGACAATTGAATTTGGAATCTGTCATTCTTATATTCTTATATTGTGTTTTTATTTTATCTGCATCCATGTGTTAAATATTTAACCGCCCCGTTGGTCGAGTGGTTAGCGCAGACGCCTAACGTGTCACGGCGCAACGGGGCTCGGGTTCGATTCCCGGCAGAGACAGGCATTTACGTGATGAGCATAGGGTTTATTCGTTTATCTATACTAATATTATAAAGAGGAAAGGTTTGATTATTTTTTTGTTTGTTTGTAATGAATAGGCTCCTAAACTACTGGACCGATTTCAAAAATTCTTTCACCGTTGGCAAGCTACGCTATTCCCGAGTGACATAGGCTATGTTTCATTTTCAAAAAATTAGGGATGGTTACTAAAACTTGAATATTCAAACGCAAGGTGTAAAAAAATAAAAAAAAAACTGCGTGCGCTGCAAAAACGGTGAAAGTTACGCAAAAATGATGTTCTATGAAATTGTTCCTCTTTAAAAGTTCCACAGATTACACCAAAAGCGACCTATACGCGGGCGGAGCCGCGGGCAACAGCTAGTTAAATATATTCTCAGTATTTATAATGTTTATTTCTATATATTTGTATCCTTATCTAACACCCTTAACACAAGCAAATAATTTGCTTACTTAGGGTTAGATCAATGTGTGTAATTTGTCCTGATATTATTTATAGTAAAAAAAAATATTAAAACTTACTAAGAATACTTAAACTGACTTATTAGTTAGTTTTAGTTCTCATTGCTTATATTGTCATTATTTGAGCCGACAATTAGTTGATATTATTGATTTCAATAATTGATGTTATTCTCATGCTGGTATATGTTGCACGGATTCAAATAAATATATAAATGCAGTAGATTTGTATAATTGCACTCAAAATCATGAGTCTTCTCTTCCTCGTGAAACCTTATGCAAACCATTTAGGTAAATAATTTGCTGAAATTGCGGAAATGAAATTAAAGCCTTTTCAAAATATACTTCTTAGAAAATATAAAATTCTTTGTAAATAAATAAATAAATATATTCATATTTCCATTTTATATACAAGGAAAAAATAGGAAAAATCTATTCTTTATATTAAACAAAGTGGATTTATTAGCTTCTTTTTTTAATCTCACATGAAAACTAGATGGTGTAGATATAAAATGATTGAAGAGAGTCGGAAATAAATAATATTTAACCTTTTATATAATAGATCACTTTTTAGTTTAAAATTTCCATAAGTTGCAATAGTTGAAAATTAGAATTATAATTTTTATATGGTGTCATATCACCAAAATTCACAATTCAACTTATAAGCTAATCTAACTGGTATATTTAAACTATATTATTTATACCAAGAAATTTTAAATTAATTTGTTCTTAATTCAAAATGTACGACTCATTTACGAGAAATGTCTTGTGTAATAAACTAAGATTGAATGGAAGTATTATGTAGCTTGGGTAATACAGCCATGATCTGTTTTATTCGTTACTTCAGCATTAAAAAAACATTTTAAAGACTTTTCCTTTTCTGTCTAAAACTTAAAGGGAACATTTTCGACCAGTATTTGTAAAATTCAAAATAAAGTTTTATACACAAAGTCAAGCGAATGTTTGAGCGCCTCTGGCGTTTAAAAAGTCTTGTTTGAGAACAACGCTTTTTCTAATCAATGTAAATATTTGTAAAGTTAAATATCTATTGTTATCTATATATAACTAGGGGTCGCCCGCGACTCCGTCCGCGCGGTTTTTAGTGTTTCCTCAGCGCACGCGAGGAAAGCTCTCAAAAAAGAAATCTTTTCCCGTTTTTTCAGTATTTTTCATTGCTGTTTGACTTCTATAAGTCATAGCGAGATAACATATACCCTATAGCCTTCTTCAATAAACGGACTAATCAATACAAAAAGAATTTTTCAATTCGGGCCAGTAGTTCCAGAGATTATTGCGTTCAAACAAACAAACTCTTCAGCTTTATAATATTAGTATAGATTATATTATTGACCACTTTCATATAATCAAATTAACTTATCACTTTTTTCTGTATATAATCATCTTATCTTAAATTGTTTCTATTAGTTATTTATATTATTGATTTGTGTTATTATGTTATGCTTATTGACAGATGACAGATGTGAAGTTATTGGTTTTTAATTTTGGATAATGTTTATTTATTAGTCGATACATCGCTGCGCTTCCTGGTGGCGAGTTACATCAATGGGCATAGCATATTCGTTTTCTTCGAGGAAAAATACATGGTCATACCAATTTTTATTACAATCGGTTGAACGGGGCGGAAGTCTATATTTGACAGCGCCGTCTGGTGGCGAGTTACATCAATGGATATAGCATATTCGTTTTCTTCGAGGAAACATACATGGTCATACCAACTTTTATGACAATCGGTTGAAGGGGGCGGAAGTCTATATTTGACAGCGCCGCCTGGTGGCGAGTTACATCAATGGACATAGCATCTTACCTTGCCTCTCAAAAATTCTAGAAAAGGTTGTAAGCATACAAACAAGAAAATACCTAGAGACAGAACATTTGTTACCAAACCATCAATCTGGGTTCCGCAAAAACAGAGGCACCGCAACTGCTCTCATAGACATTGTGGACAACATCCTTGCAGCTCAAGATGTAGGAAAGGGAACAATCTTAACTCTACTTGATTTTTCTAGGGCTTTTGATGCCATAAATATATCACTTCTGCTATCTAAGTTGGCTTTTTATGGCTTCAGTTCAAAGACAGTCAAATGGTTCTACAGCTACCTTGAAAATAGAACACAGATTGTACAGTTGCAAAATGCTTCAGGAATAAAAGTAAGTTCTCCCCGATATCACAATTTACGTGGTGTCCCACAAGGTTCGATCCTAGGACCGTTACTATTTATTCTCTACAGTGCAGATTTAATTGATTGCATAAAACATTGCCAATATCAACTATATGCTGATGATGTTCAAATCTATGTACACTCTTCACCCTGTGACACTATTAATTCTGTTAAACTCATGAATGAAGATTTAGATAGAATAGCAATATGGTCTAAAATGAACTGTTTTGTCATAAATGCCAGTAAATCTAAGTATATGATCCTTGGATCAAAAAAACAGATACAGAAAATTACTACAAAATCTCCAATAATATCAATGCTAGGTGAAACCATCAGTTATGCACAAGAAACCCGTAACCTAGGTGTGATTGTGGACAGTAATCTACGTTTTGAAAGACATGTACTGGATGCCATCAAGAATAGCTTTTATAGGCTTAAGTTATTATATAATATTAGACCATACATCTCAGTAGAACTTAGGATTAGATTATGTGAACAATTAATTTTATCTAAAATTAATTATGCTGATGTTGTATATGGTCCATGTTTGCTTTCTCGCACTGAAAGGCTTATTCAGAGACTTCAGAATGCATGTGCTCGATTTTGCTTCTCAATTCCCTCTCGTGCACATGTTACACCATTTCTCAATAAATCTAACTTATTAAAGATGGCAGCTCGTAGACAATTACATTTTATCACACTGCTCTCTGGAGTTGTATCTTCTCAGAAGCCAGAGTACTTATTCAGTAAAATTAAATGGGCATCACAGAGTAATGTTACATATCACACTAGGGCATCTTTGCATATGATTTTAACTCCTCCTCACAAGACAGCGGCATTTCGGGGCAGTTTCAGGTATGCAGCTTCCAAATGCTGGAACAACCTCCCTCCTCCAATGCGGAACCTGAAAATAAAAAATATTAAAACTATTTTAAAGAAATATTTTTTAGAAATACAAAAAAATACTTAAAATTATTGGTTACTTACCTTGAAGTTTTTGTCCAACAAGCACAGAGGCGGTTTGTTTGTCGTGCAACATACACTAAGTCACTTAGAGCAGTATTGCATTGCTGTCTTAGTGTTCACTCCCAACAATTCGCACTTTTAATTGACATCACATAACATCTTTTTACAACTAACTCATGAGCTATATATATATATACAAACTTACACTGATAATTAGTTTTACGATTAATGATTAAAAGCCTCAATAGATCTTGTATAATAAATCTTTCGTTTATTTAAGTTTGTTTCTCCTGTTTTTTAGGTTAAGACTTGATTATTGGTTATGGCTTGGTTAAGACTTTTATGCCTAGTCTTTATATGTTCTTTATATGTTCTCATGTTAAATTGTGCCTTTTTTTATTTTATTTTTATTATTATATTTTTTTTTGTCTGTTGTTTATAATGTTAAAATTTAGTGCAATCTTTAATAGGTTATGTTTGTATAAAATGTGTGACTGCTGACACTGTCGCGTGCTCAATTGTAGATTATAAAGTATAAAGGCTCAACTGAAAATCAGTGTTGCGATATTTTTATTATATTATATATTTTATATATCGTAGCGTAAGCTGAGCTGAGTCCTTTTCGGCTCAACATAACATTTGGGTACATAACACTTAGATAATTTTATTATTATGTTTTAACTTTTTATAGCTTTTCTGTATGTAAATGTTGTGTAGAGACTACGAATAAATATGTTTTCTTTCTTTCTTTCTTTCTTTCTTATATTCGTTTTCTTCGAGGAAACATACATGGTCATACCAACTTTTATGACAATCGGTTGAACGGGGCGGAAGTCTATATTTGACAGCGCCGCCTGGTGGCGAGTTACATCAATGGACATAGCATATTCGTTTTCTTCGAGGAAACATACATGGTCATACCAACTTTTATGACAATCGGTTGAACGGGGCGGAAGTCTATATTTGACAGCGCCGCCTGGTGGCGAGTTACATCAATGGGCATAGCATATTCGTTTTCTTCGAGGAAAAATACATGGTCATAGCAATTTTTATGACAATCGGTTGAACGGGGCGGAAGTCTATATTTGACAGCGCCGTCTGGTGGCGAGTCACATCAATGGATATAGCATATTCGTTTTCTTCGAGGAAACATACATGGTCATACCAACTTTTATGACAATCGGTTGAAGGGGGCGGAAGTCTATATTTGACAGCGCCGCCTGGTGGCGAGTTACATCAATGGACATGGCATATTCGTTTTCTTCGAGGAAACATACATGGTCATACCAACTTTTATGACAATCGGTTGAACGGGGCGGAAGTCGATATTTGACAGCGCCGCCTGGTGGCGAGTTACATCAATGGGCATACCATATAAACCTTCTCCGTGAAGAAATACATATACATACCAATTTTCATAATCATCGGTCCAATAGTTTCGGAGTTCATCGATTTCATATATACAAACATCCTTCTTTATATATATATAGATTGGATACTTTAACCGCCCCATTGGTCGAGTGGTTAGCGCAGACGCCTAACGTGTCATGGCGCAATGGGGCTCGGGTTCGATTCCCGGCGGAGACAGGCATTTATGTGATGAGCATAGATGTCTGTGTTTCTGGGTTTGGTCGTTTATTAAATATATTTTCAGTATTTATATGTGTATTTCTATGTATTTGTAACGTTGTCTAACACCCTTAACACAAGCAAATAATTTGCTTACTTAGGGGTTAGATCAATGTGTGTAATTTGTCCTGTTATTATTATTATCCTTTGACCTTTAAGAGTCAGACATTTTCCAGCACCTTGGCTTAATCATACAATAAGAAAAAATATGATTTGCCGCAACAAAGCCAAAAGTAAATCCAAAAGGGTTCCTAGCGACGAAAATATTGCTAATTATAAAAAGCTGCGCAATCTCTGTAATAGAATGTGTAGGGACGCTAAACGCCGCTATGTTTTCTCTTCTCTCAATAATTTATCTCCTTCACAGAAATGGAGATTTTTACAATCACTGGGTGTGGGTAAAACCTCTGTCAATACTAATAAACAGATTAATTTAAATTCACTTAATGAGTATTTTTGTTCTCCATTATCCGTTGTTGACGACCTCCAGAAACATTTAACTCTTCAAAAATTGGCTTCTGTCACCCCACCTATCTGTGATTCATTCCATTTCCAAGAGATCTCGGAAGCTGATATTAAAAAGAGCATCCTGTCCATTTCAACAAAGGCAGTTGGTTATGACAACATCAGTCGTGACATGCTTATTCCTATTATAGATATTCTTACACCCATTATCGCTCACATCTTAAATTGTTCACTACTCACCAATACTTTTCCTCGTGTTTGGAAATCGGCACATGTCACATCATTGCCCAAAACTTCTAATCCAACCTTTTTCATTTTATCGTCCTATTTAAATTTTACCTATCCTTTCTAAGCTTTTGGAAGATGCTGTCCATAAGCAACTTACCGCCTTCTTATCCTCTAATAACTTATTCAATCCTCTACAATCTGGTTTCCGTCCGTTACATAGCACCACAACGGCTTTACTTAAAGTGACTGAAGATATTCAGTATGCTATGGACAATAAAGAATTAACGATTCTCGTATTACTTGGTTTTAGCAATGCCTTTAATTCAGTTAACTTTGAAATATTGCTGGGTGTTCTTCGCTCTCTTAATATCTCACTTCCAGTGATCAATTGGTTTAACTCTTACCTTCGTGGATGTCGGCAGAGGGTCTGTATGGATGGGGACTACTCAGACTGGGCAGAAATCTCTGCAGGTGTTCCGCAGGGTGGCGTACTTTCTCCTCTTCTTTTCTCTTTATTTATTAACGAAATCTCCAAAGTTTTCTCTTGTCACTACCATCTATATGCAGATGATTTGCAGCTTTACCGTCATGCATCCCTTAAGGACCTTGCTTCTGCTATTCAAGGGTTAAATTGTGACCTCAACAGGATTAAAGAGTGGGCCAATGAGTATGGCCTTCTTGTTAATCCTCTAAAATCCCAAGCTTTGATAATAGGCAGTCGACAATTGCTCAACAAAATTGACAGTACACTGTTACCAAAAATTTTTTATGATGCAACATTTTTACCACTGACTGAGAAATCGAAAAACTTAGGCATTATTAAAGACTCTCATCTCTCTTGGGCACCACAAATTGATGAAGTTAGTAGCAGAGTACATCATTCTCTTCACTCTCTCAAGCGGTTGCAGAATTTCCTTCCCTTACAAACTAAAATAATGCAAGCACAAACCCTTCTCCTTCCACTTCTCGACTACGCCGACGTCTGCTATTTAGATGCATCTGACAAACTTGAACGACTTCAAAATTTGTGCATTCGTTTTATATACGGATTGCGCAAATTTGATCACATATCTGAATATCGACACCTATTAAAGTATTAAATTCTATCGCTTCTTTTTAATATTTTAAATAATTCTGCTCCTCTTTACTTGAATGAACGTTTTCATTTACCACCACTGAGGAAAAGACCATCTCGTGCGTGTGTCAATTTGAAATCCCTCGAATTCCCTTTTTCCAACTCTATTTTCTATAAAAAATCCTTTACCGTTGTTGCTGCTCGTCTTTGGAACTCTCTTCCCCTTCTTCTTTTCTTCATTAGTATATATGTATATATTAGTATATATATTATATTGTTTATAGAAGTATATTGTTTATATAAGTATACTGTTTACATATGTTTATATTTTTATAAATTAAAGTATTTTTTGTTATATATATATATATATATATATATATATATATATATATATATATATATACATATATATTATAAAAGTAAGACAACGAAATGGTTTCAATATCAATATATATATATATATATATATATATATATATATATATATATATATATATATATATATATATATATTGATATTGAAACCATTTCGTTGTCTTTCTTTTTCTTATATATATCTACGTACCATACCGCAATACTATAATATGTAAACTGTTTCACACAAAAGGGTAACTGGAAGAGATCTCTAAAAGAGATAAGCAATCCTTGTACTTTGTAATTTTCTTCTTTTTTTTTTGTATTTTTAATTTAATGGTACATAAATAAATAAATATATAAATAAAATAAATAAATTATTATTATTATTATTATTATTATTAGTATATACAACATTTTATTCAAAAGAAACTTATTATTAATTAACTTTTATATTTTATAATTTTACTGTCAAATTTGCTTTGATACCTAATTGTATGTTAAACCTTAGATAATGACAATTTTGGAGCATAATTTCTTTTTATTGAATAAATTTCTTTTTAAATGTTACATATTATTATATAAAAAAATATATATATATTGAAAAAAAACCTTAGATAACACAACCAATTATTGACACTTGTAAGTTTGTTATTTGTCCAACTCATGTTTGTTGCGGTAACATTAAGTTTTGCAAAATCCAATCTCATCAACAAACTTTGTTAGCTACTATGTCATTAGCAGTCTTACCAACTTTAATTAGTTAAGTATATAAATAAAACATTAGACCAGTCTTTGATTCTGAACTCGTAAAACATCGTTTTTCTTCATATAGTGCCCTTCTCTCTTAATCTATCTAACCATGGCATCTAGTTACTTGAAATTTTAGGTAAATTACCTTAATGGTCTGGACATCCAAATTGAATTAAATTTATATTATCAATTTTGTATTACTTACGTTGGTTTATTTATAGGTCTATTTAGGTACTCTTTTAATATAAGCAATGTTAATATCTTAATACTAAGATAATTATAACACAATTAGATTTGGATTCCTTATTTAAATAACTTTTTAATATATCCTTAACATATAATCTGTCAAGATTAGGGAGAATCAACATTTCTAAAACAAACGTTTCAGGAACAGTGTTCTCAAAAAAACGAAAGTTAACATATTTTACCGTTTTATTTATTTACACTCTTTATTGCACAAAATAATATGTGAATAAAAAGTAACACAATTAAAAAACAATTCATTGCAAAGTACAAAAAGAAGGTTATGATTCTTAAAAATATTATTCCACGCATTAACGTGCATATTATTTTATATACTTTTGATAAATATGCATATATTATATTGTATAGTATTTAATGTATTTTACTAATGTTTCTAGAAGAGCTAGACCTCCTGACATATGCCTACTATGATCTCGATGTGTTTAAAATAAATTATTATTATTATTATAATTCATGGTTATTCATTATTAGATATGTGTGCAATAAAATTATATTCTACTATTATAGTTTATTATACCTAATGTTAGTAGCGATATTAACTTTCACTGTCATTGACTTGCTTATTATTTAAAAGTAATTGATACAGTTTGTCACGCTGAAGATGCTCTTACGTCATTAAATCCATTTTTAATTGGTTTATTTTAAATCTAGTTTTAGTATTTATTTCTAATTATAAACCGAAAGAACAGTCTATCTATTTTAAAATCTGAAATCTATTAAACATAAAAGTGGTGCAATCAACGTGATATTATCACTTAAAAGTTGCTTCATGTTCCAGAATGTTCATTAGCGTAACAAAGGTTTTGGAAGCTATTGTTTACAAAGTATTCGTAGTGGTAAGTTTAGTAATAGAGTTATTTACCAGAATGGACAACTACAGCGAAAACAACTTTTTTAAAAATGGAATAAACATATACATCGTGTGGTATATTTTTTGTTGCACTTTTACATACCTTTAGTATAAAACTTATATTTAAAAAAGTATTCCACAATAGTGTTAGTTCTGTTTCTCTGATGACTCATCTATAGTATAAAACTTAAATTTAAAAAAATATATCCCGTCTCTTGTTCACATTGAACGCCGGTGTAAAATCGAACAATATTGCAAAGTTTTTAAATGCAAGTTAGAACTATATTTGGCTAAAAAAAATCATAAGGCTTATTGGTCTATTTATTATCATTTTATCTAGATTTAGTCAGACTATACCTATATACTTTAATTTATATGGTTTACATTAGCATTCTAATGATGATTTATAAATCGAGTCAAAATTGAAATGTCCGTTATTAATTACAAAAAGAAAAACATTCTTATTTTATCGTGATAATGTGCGATGCAAATTATATCATCGATCCGTTAATTAGGGAGTAATTTAGTGCTAATAGACCAGTTGAGATAATATTCACACAATCGTTTACTTAATAGTTATCTAAAGAATCTTCATCTCCATTTATACAGTCTGTAATTTTCGTCGTCTACAGAAAACAATTAAAAGCACAAGTAAAATACAATATTAATAGTCATTAACATTTAGTAGATACCAAAATTTTTGTATTTTAACTCGAGCAATGAATATGAAACTAAGAACTATATCCATATGTCATATATGTAATAATCCTTAATACAATTCATAATTCATAACATTTTTTATATAGTAGAATAAATCCCTTTCTTTTAAATGCAATATACCAAGTTTTATTGTCGACTTGTTTGTTAATAAAATAAATTGAAATTTTGGTTTTGAATTGTATTTGTTATTTGAGAATTATTAAAAATGTACAAAAATATATTGGCTCCCGGCTCCTGTCAGATGCAAGTTATTTATTTAATAACTGTAGCATCGAAAACAAAGAATTGAGTATTTTTGTTTTGTTGAAATTTTGACGTCCAATATTTTTACTGTATATATATACTAATACACTTTTATTTATCATCTTCTATTATACTGTTAAGAGCCAAATTCCCGACTATATAAGACTACTATGTGTAATATAAATAGTTGGTGAGATTGACTATAATCAAGTTACATATTATAGGATTGTGTAATAAATATATATCAAATAAAGAAACCACTTATCGCTAAGCACACATTGTTTTTATTTTGTAATTTGTTCCTTTCATAATTTTCTGTGACTTTGAAATAATACATATTATATACGGTAAGTAAAACAAAAAATAGCAATTGCCCAAATAAGACTAATGTTCGTTTAAAGAAATATTGTTTTTTCAAACATATTTGTCTCTAAATTACTGAGCTTAAAATGCAAACTAAGTAAGAGATAAGAATACGAAAAAACGAGTCCCGTCCTTTCCCTACGATAACTGTCTCCCTCCTTCTTCTCTGAGGCGAGTGATGGTTGAAAGTTTTTCTCTCTGAGGAGGCGCTTTTCGATTCCTGCTAACCGGGCTTAAAATAAAACACCCACTGAGGATACGACCAAGCGCCTTAACCTAAAGGTGTTACAGGCTGGCCTGAGGCTCGGCCTCCTCCGCCTTCATGCTCATGGCCCTCTATTCGGCTTTCGCCTGGTCGAACCCACTCCGCGTATTTTGGCCGCATCTTGACCACGGTGACATTCGATGGCTCGGGATCGGACCGTATAACCACGTAAGTCCGCTTCCTGCCAGCGGTTGGTTTTGGGTCCGATAGATCATCGGAACCCTTGAACTCCACAACCGTTCCTTCTCCTCCATGCCTCACATTATTTTTGTTTAGACAGGTCGGTATAATGTCGACCCTTACAAGGACTCCAGAGCGTTTTTTGGCATTGCATAGAGAACGCTGCCATTTTTAAGGCTACCCACTAAAAAACCAACAGTTGCCCTCATCGCCTTACTTGACGCCACAGGATTGCATGCGCATTCACCGTGATGCCCCGGTGGGTACCCCCAAATAAGGATGCCCTGAGCAAGTTAAAGTACCCTCACGACGTAGTCCTATGGTAGGTGAGAGAGGTCATCCTCCCCTCCCATCTAGGCTGGGCAGGGAAGCGGCGGGCATACTCCCACCTTCTTCTTATCAGCCTACCCCTACGGAGTGGGCCAGCAGTAGAAGCTGGCTCGCTGACCCGCCCCACGGTCACCTCCGGGATAATGACTTCCTCGCAAAAGGAAGCCATGGCGACACAAAAGTCCTCGCTGTCGAGTCTCTTTGGAACGACGCTCAAAAGCGACACTGCTGCCGATCATGACCGCCGTATGTACTCGCAGGCAATCCCACGCCGCATTCTCCTCCAGGAAGTGACACAACAGAGTAGAAACAACAGGGATCTCTCCTCACCACCTTGTGCATATAGCCCCCGAAGCATTCATGCCCCAATGGTATCTGCATAAAGCAACGTCAGAGTCCCGGGGCACAAAACCCCCGTGGCCCACTACCACCGTGCCGAATATGCAAGAATAAGATTGTTTGAACATCTCGGATTATTCATTTCAGGGAAACTAATTAGAGAAAAGAAATGAATTAAAAATTGTGCAATTCCATCCGTGAAACAAGTTAAAATACATCCAAATTTAAAAAGAGTGTTTTCTAACTAAAGATAATCTTTTAAATGGTTTTGATTTAGAAACTTTTTTAGAGTAACGGACAGGTAAAAAAATTGGATATTTTTTTTTACCAATTGTTCGACATTCGATCCTAAAGTTTTCAAATAAAATTGAGCAAAAATTCGATTCAACATTCTTCTAACATCAGGTCGTCAGAAATTGTAATACCGTGATTATCTCTCAAAACATTTGAATTTCAGTGGAAATATTTTTTTTATTAATGGACTTTTATGTTACATTTCTGTATTATTTTTAGCTAATGCTTATAGCATTAGGGTATGGTCCGAATATCTGAACTGCTAAAAGATAGCTAACAATTCATACTCCACCTACATTTACATTTATTGAGAATACGCCAAGTATAGGCTCAAAGCTTATTTTTAACAGTTTCTTCTTGCAAAAATACAGAACCTTTAGTTTATTTCAATACGTTGCTTGTAACTACAAAAAAAAATATAAAATAAAATAATAATTATATCAGAAGCTCATACTTACATAGAGCGTCTGAAAGCAAAAGATTTTCATGTGAATTTAAAGTGTTCAGATATGCTGTTAGTAGTGACACTGAAGTTAGTTTCTACATATTTTCAGTTTTTTTCTAATTTAATTTTTTCAAATTTACTTGCAAGTCCTACATTGAAACACTTATAATGATCTAACTGATAAAGTTTTTCAGTGTTCAAAAGGACACGATAACTTTCGGAAAATGTGGCGTCATTTAAACTTTTACGAGTTAAAATTTTAGAGACTAACCACATAGTGAGCACCTATTATGAAGTTGAAGGTCTTATAATTTTCAAACTTTTATTTTACTTGTTCGTTTTAATTTCATTTTCTTTTTAATAAACGGAACACCAATATAATTTTACACTAATTGACCCTGCATTCTCTATTAATAGTATGTTTTAGAAAGTTATGTGTTATTCATTGGTTAAAAAAACACCTTGCAGATACGAAATGAATGGGTAATTAGTTTTTTAATTTTTTAACGCTATTTGATCTTAGAAATATTAATATAAGCACTCTCTAGGAACGGTTAAGATATTTTTTTTGTTTAAATTATTATTTCCTCAAAATGTTAATTATTATTGAACTTTAAGATCATTAATTTTATATTTAATTTCCAAACAACTTGAGGATCATTAATTCTATTATTATGTTTTAACATATAAAACAACTAATTAGCTGTAACAACACCATAACAGATTTTTTTTTATTATTTCTTGCTTTGCTAAAATTCTTAGTTAATTGTACAACTTCACAATCAGTTACCATTTGTGGATATTGACGTATTTATTTGTTTTGGATGTATATTGTATGATTGTTTGGAAAAATAACAGGGTTTTACATAATCTTAAACTTACATAATCACTATCAACTGTTCCATGATATTCTATTCCAATCTGATGAAAATTATTATTAAAAAGATCTTGTTCTTATTCGAAGTAAGATAATTCAATTTTACTGATTCAAAGTGTAATTAATTATTATTTATACCTTAAACTTAAACACTTTTCCTCCGACAGCTGACTCAATGCATTTTAAAATTTTCCAATAAATATTGAATTCACTTAATAACATGGGTCTTTAATTAATCATAAGAATTACATTTATCTTATAAAATCTAAATATCACGTACATTTAATGTAAAAAAAAACACGAAGTATTCTTTAGATATACAAAGTACACAGATCTCAAACCGAAACTAATTACTTAGTTACAATGTTACCTATCAGGTTCTAGCATAACTAAATCACAGTCACAAAAAATAGTAAATAAGCCTTAAATTAATCCTTAGGCTACATGGCTCTGCAAATGGATTAAGATACAAAATATAAAGATTATAAATATCAGAAAATACGGTTATCATTAGTTAGAGGATCAAAATAATTGAGTAAGACAATAATATTATTGGCGATGATAACAAAAAAAAAATATTTTTATGTTAATATCATTGCTATATTCATGCTTCTGACAGTTAAGACTGTTTACTTAAAACGGAGACTTTCATTAGACATGAAACATGACACGAAGTTATCTTCTGTTCCCAGTTCACTGATAATTTGATAATTACAGTTATTCATTTTCCGGGTCTTATCTATTACTTTATTATTACATTTTAGAGCTTAATAAAATCATGTACTTAAATCTTGTATTATATCCTGAATATAAAAAGACTTTTTTTTTCAATGAGTTTGGCAGAAGTTGAATTGTTCCATAATATTTTATTAAAGTTTTTTCTGTTATCTTTTTAATTGTTTTTCTCATTTTGCTATAAAGTAAAGCAAAGTAATATAATATTTAAATATTTAAGTGTTACGATGTAAGATATGACTCGCATTACTGTTATTATAGTAAGTAATTTCACTCTATTCTATGACAGAAATAATTTATAAGTAGAACGTGATGTAAATCACGTTCTACTTAAATACCTTTTATCTGACGTTGATGAGTTCTCTTGATAGGCCGTTCAATTTTAAGACTTAATTTATTCCTCCTATTTTTAATTATTTAATTTCAATTAAAATGAAGATATCAAATATTGTGAACCATGTGAACTAATCTCCTTAAAAATGAACTTCATTCTAACAATATTGTTGTTATAATCTTTGTTATATACTATTTTTAGTTTTACTTTAACTTAAACCAACATACATGGTACATAGTGTTACACTGAGCGTCTCTGTTTGAACACGAGTATTTAATTGTGACCTACCGATGTGATATATAGTATCGTATCTGCTGATTGATATGTTGTATCCAAGTATTTCATTATTATCATTCCCATTCTAGTATACCTTTTACTGTAACTTTTATAGTAAATAACCTATTTGATACTAAGTGCTTTATTTTCTTTGAGTGGTCTAAGAAAAATATGTACATTTTATAGTAGTGTTCTTTAAAAGCTTTTAAAAGATTGTATTAGAATCACGTGTGTTGAACATATAAACATTTAAAAATACAAAATATTAATAATAACAAAACATTGAAAAACTTAAGCTTTTTTTAAGAATCTGCTTGAGTAAAATAAATTAATAATAAATGATCTTGCTATAAACTTGCTATTATTAAAAGTAATTTATAAAATTATTGTAGTTCAACAGCTTTTATCAAATAGTTATATAATGACATTTATATGTTAATTAGTTTACTAAAGTTTTTTAAATTGGAATTATTAACGTAATGCTTAAATGTCAACCAAAATGATTGTTTAATATTTTAATGTTTAGTTTCCGAATAATAATACAACTGTCGGCTTTGGTTTCTTACTTTTATTAAGTTTATAGAAAGTATTTAGTGTAATTGTTAAGAAATCAAATGACTTATTAATTAATTATGTACTTAAGGAAAATAAAACGATCCCAGACTTTGTAAGAATTTATTTAAACTATTGAATATTCGTACCCAAAAGTAAAATTGGAACCCTAACTCTGCCTGCCAGTTTATTTGCTGGCTGTCTCGTTCTCCGGCTATCCGGCTGTCCGGCTGTCTGGCTGTCTGGTTATCTGTCTGGCTGTCTGGCTGTCTGTTTCATATTAATTTGGCCAAATCAAAATAAAACTAATATTGCAAATGTATTAAACCAAAAAACAAAATACTTGTAAAAAAAGGCACTTCGATTAGTTGAGATCACGAGAAGATCAAACAATCCTGAAGTATAAATTTGAGAAAAAATTTTAAAACAACATGCAGTTTATACATGTTGAAAAAGAAAAATCTTATTTTCAATTATTAATTAGGTCATTTTATGTTTAAGATAAACAATGAAGTGAACATAAAATTAATAATAGTTTCATTCTGGGCCCTGATTCTATATAGAATCAGGGCCCAGAATACTATAACCAAAAATGCTAGTGTAGAATAAAATACTAAATCATATTATTATGTTTATTTTAATTTTTCTTAATAAAAACCTGATCATATACTTCAACATTATTTTAAAATATTTTTTCAATTTGGTTTCAATTCAGTTCACATCTACAAACATGGTTATGCTAATTATTCAACAAATTTCTATGTCAACAAAACGTAGTTACAATGGCCTTATTGCTGAAACTTACATAATTTTATGAGCTCTACATTATTAAAGTTAGAACAATGAAGCGTGTTGTGAGGTTTTGGGTGTTCGAAATTATTTCATAATACTTTGTTGTAGATAATAACTAGCAAGTTAATTTTAACTCATTAAAACATTTAACTAGAATGATGACTTACCTCATTTTATTGTTGCCAGTAACAATACTTTGTGGTCATATTGATAAGAATGATTCAAATGTTTTCATTACTTACGGTGGTCACAGTGATACTGAGAGAAAAGATTTGTCAAAATTAAAGCTACAAACAGATAAAGGTATACAAGAATTATTTTCAACAGTTTTATTTGATGAACCAACAGAAGGCATTGTTTTTATACCCAATGAAAAACCCGTGTTTCGGAACGAAGATATCTTTAACAACGTGGGGGATATTATGGGAAAAGCAAAAATTAGTGAACTCGTACGGGGCAGAAATATAAATATACAAGATGAAGGTAAATTATAAAATTTGAACAACATTCCTAATTCCTGATTTGCTTTTGTATAAAGAATAAGAGTTCTCATTTCCAAATATGAAATAGTGATATAAATAGTCAATTTATTTTCCAGCATCACCTAAAGGAGACATATTATTTATATCCGGTAAAAACAATGAAAACGTCGGAAAACAATTTGCATTTGAAAAGAAATCAGAAATCAACAAAGAATCTGCAATAGTAAGACCAAGTTTTAAGCCATCTACTAATAAAAGATTAAATTGTAAGAATCTAGACTGCAACAGCACAGTCAGTTCAGTGTGTGGAGGCAAAGAAGAGAATAATCAATGGCGGTACAGATTATTTCTGAACGACTGCTATTTCAGAAAGGTTAATTGTGGGTTTCAAAATGCCATAAATAGTATGTATTATCTTGTGTTAAATATATATAAAATTCTACAAAATCATGTTATTACTAATTCTAATTATTATGCACCAATATATATATATAGGATACTCGGTGGTATCAATGGATCGTTGTGGAAGTGTGAGAACTGATTCTAGAAAACATATACCTGTCTTCTTAGCAATGCCAGCTTCAAGAACCAACAACAAGTATTTTAAGACAAGACGAAGTTTCGAGTCTAGAAGGTTCTCTGCTGGATAAGTGTTTGTTATTAAATATTTTTGTTCAATTTTAAGTAATTGGTTGAATTATTGTAGATCATTGAATAAGGGCGTAGAGGGCAGGAATTGTGATCACGAGTGTCCCGTCTCTTGTACTGACGAGTACAAACCATTATGTGCTATAAACGAGAATCATGTGAGGAAGGTGTTCCTTAACCATTGCCAGTTAGATTTAAATTCTTGTGTGCATAATATTGGTAAGAAAGATGTGTTTATAAATTTTATATAAATTACCTAATAATAAAAATCTTTTAAGTAATGAAGCAAATTATTTTTCAGTGTGGCGTCTTCGACCCCTGTCAGAGTGCGTGGGGGGACGTAAAGCGGACATGACACAAAACAGAGGGTTCATAGGCTGGATGCAGCGCGTGGGCATTGTCGATAAGAAAGGAAAATTAGTATTATCTTAGGATTTATAAGCAAATTATCATAAATTTTTCACTTTTTTAACACTTTACAAATTTCAATAAACAAATAGTAAATTTAAATAAATGTATGTATGTGGTGCCCTACCGGCCAAAATTCAATTGTAATGGTAAATTTTAATCTAGGAAATTAACATCTCTATGCATATTTATTTTTAAAATTCTTTCATAAGGTTATGTTATTATTTTAGTTTTTTATCTATTACATCAATTGACTATCAACTCCATGCGACTATTATACATCGGACGAATATACCTAGTCTTGCCATAAATATTATAATAAGGAAAAAAAATTGTTTTTTATTGCAACTAACATTTATTACTTTTATAGTGTGTTGGTTTAATATAAAAATATAAATCAATTAAAATATAAAAAGCTTATTTGAAGTGGTGTCCATTGGATGCAATACAATCCTTTAAACATTGCGGCCAGTTATCAATAAAAGCACGCGCTCTTTCCATGGCGAAATTCTTCACTGCCAATCGTATGGATTGTTTTATGTACTCCAAATTATCATGGCGTTTATAGCAAGCTGTAATCATAAGACAGCGGTTTAAGATCGGGACTAGACGATGGCCAGTTTTCAGCTCTGATGAAGTCCGAGACGTTCGCTTCAAACCAAGACTGCGTGGACCGAGCTTTATGACCTGACTCCGAGTCTTGCTGGAAGGTTCATACTTGGTTATTGGACATGGTGTTATTAAGGGGCCTAACTACCTTCTTAAGAATGGTATCTTGATACACTTGTGCCGATTTTTTTATACTTTTTTTACAAAAATATGCTTCAGTCACTCTTTCATAGCTGACACCCTCACAAACCATTACTGAAGTCGGGTAATGCCCACGTTACACTTTGTCGACTAGTTGGGAAGCTTTCTTAGAGCTTTGAACATAAATACGGTGATTTCGTTGGTTAACATTTTGCTGAATTGTAAAAAAAATCTCATCCGTAAACAACATTTTTCTGTGATCTCCCTATGCGTACCCCTTCAGTAGGTGTTTAGATTTTACCACCTTATTTATCTTTAATTCAGTTAAAAAATGACCAGCTCCTCTCTTATAGACTGCAAGTCCTAAGTCCTCTCTTAAAATACGCGACATGGTTCTAGGTGCTATTTTCATTTCCCGAGATAAAATCTTTTGCTTATTTACATTATTATTTCCTTATTTACATTAGCAACTTACTTGAATTCTGATTTCTTCGGTTTCTTTTAGCAGTATATGTTAGGGACACATCAAACTTATAAGACTCCTCTTTTTGGGTTGGTAATTAAAAAAAGAAATTAATCAAATAGAAAAAGATTCAATCAAAACACATTATCTATTGTTGCATTATTTTTTATTTCAAAACTTTTTCATTCTGACTTCAGGTAATTATACCTACTTTTATTAGATTTATTATTATAAACAAAAATAAATATACTGGCCACGTTTACAGGCTGGAAAGTTAATTCAGCTCAGCAACTAACCTTTCCATGCACCCTTTTATTCACAATTTTATAATAGTAGCGTGTGGACAATAAAACTACCTACGATTTCTTTGTGCTTGGCTAATCACCATAATTCAAGCGTTAACCCTGATTTATTGTGGCTACTAGGCAGAGCTTAGCCGTTGTAGCCGGGTGTATTGTACCCGTGTACATTATTATGAACAGAATTATATCAATACTAGTGTTCAACATTACGACAATACGTAATTTTACACGTCAATATTAAGGAATCAAAATTTATTTATTATAAAATGAGCTAATCATCATCAAAAAAAAACTTTTAATCCTGAGATCATTTTTTTTTTATTTTCAAAAACAATTAAAAATAACTATTTAGATACAAAATTGTCTTTAATAAGTTGGTATAAAAGTATGAAATATATGATTAAAAAAGCTTATTCTTACTTATATATAAAGTTATTCGCCATTGAGATATAAGCAACTTTGCCATAACGGGATATTATGTTACTAAGAAATAAGCTTGTAATATTAATTGCATTTACACCTAGATTTTTTACAATTTTTAGCAGAAGGACATTCTCTACATATATATGTTTTCGAACTTTTATTTCCATAGTCATACTAACAGTGGTCATAGTTTCACCAACTTGTTTGTAATACGTTTCTGTAAGTCTCCTACTAAATTTTCCATATTTTTCTCACGCGATAATAATTTTCAGCTTTAATAGACCGAGTTCTCTAAAGAATGATGTTTTTGAGTTATTATTTCCACGAAAAGTAATTACACTATTTGTTGTAGTAGCATTCATGAAAATACAGCCATTGGCCAGCGTTTTAAGTATCGAGATACATCCATTGTAACCCATATTTATCAACTACATTGACGTAAAAGATGTATAAATATGTATGTATATATATATCAATATACATATATATGTTATATATTTAAGTATATATTGGCTCGTATGTGTTATAATATATATTATAACGTAATAAATATTCCAAAACAACGTTTATTGTAAGTTATTGTACAAGTTTTTGTTTTAGTTTTACCACCTTATTGTTCTTTTTCTTTATATTGTTTTTTTTTTTCCGGGTTGACTGGTAGAGAATGCCTTGTTACGTTAAGTCCTATGGTACCTAAATCATTTTGGACAATAAAGATTAAATAAATAAATTTAAACTGCATTTTTTATTTTTCTTAACAAACTAATAAGCAGGTTAATTAACGTTTAGTTTGCTAATCGAATCGTAACCGCAGCGGACATACAATTACAAAATCAATTTACTAGGAAGCCGGTACTAGAAAGCCGGTACTAGAAACGCAGTATAAGCAAGGCCTACAATTTGTAATGAAGTTATTGCCAATGAACGATCATTTGAGTTTTTAAAGCAATGATAGCAACAGATAAAAATTATACCATTACAAGTAATGAACGTTAAGCGAATAATTGTAACTGTACCTATATGAATTGAGTGAATGTCCTTAAAATTCAAATTCATGTTTGTATTCAAATGATCCATTATCTATTATAAACTGTCTAAAGATCATACTGAATCAACTAGGATACCTCAAAACATAGTCACACAAAAGTTTAATGTTTTTTTTTATTTTTCGTTCTAGTTTAATTTTTGCTGGGAAAACATAGACCAGGACAGCGTTAAATTAAAATGAATGGAGAATCATGGAGTACTCCTTTGCAGAAGATAGGCAAACAGACCAAGTTGTCAGTGTCAACTTATTAAATTATCATAATAAATAATAGAAATTAAATTATCGATTTAATACAAATTGGTTATCATAATAAAATGTTATATAAAACATTATAAGTTTTATTATAGTTCATATCATATTTTAGTAAATAAAATATTGCTAATAAATATTTTTATCGTATTTTTTTTGTATCTTTACCAACGATTTGCAGTCGGTATTAATACTTATAACTTATTTATAACGTAAAACTTTGTCCAGGTGAAGTGCATTATTAGTTTTTATGCCGTCAATAATTGGGGCATCTTAAAAATAAGCTTTGTTAGAACAAAAACTCAAGAAGTATTTATTAATTTTTTCTAGAACTTTAACCAATAAATATTGCTTTACCTATACATATAATATAAATAGCACCATAAGCAACTTGTTAATACTTACTACAAATTCTTTTCAGAAAAATTCAGAAGAGTTTTAATTACCATACTACATATTAATTAACTCTCAAAAGGGTCTCTTGACCTCAATGAATTTTATGTTCTGTACAGTACTAAAAATTTAGACTTTTAAGCAAATATGTAAATTAGACTGGGTATATCTTTTTATATTGAATTATCAGCATTTACTTTAAAATTTCTTATAATAATTGTAAAAAGTAATAAATTAATAAATGTAAAATGAAATGATTATAGTGCTGACAATATTCCAGACAATTCTTACTCTTTTCTGTATTAAATTAAAATTTTAAATTAATTTGATTTTAAATTAAAAATAGCTCAACTGTTTGAACAGTTTTCAATAATATTTCCCTGTAATAAAATGAGTTATGCTTGACATAAATATAATATTTTTCTTCTTTATATTTCTTTCAGTTGATAGTGTAATTTGTAATTATAATATTAATTAATCCAAATTTAACCGCCATGTTATGAGGTCTTTAAAAAAATCTATAAGGATACATATTATTATGATTATTAACAGATTATGCAACATAAATATGATTTGAATACAAAAAGGAATAAAGTACAAATATTGTAGTGTCACAATAATTTTCTGAATTAAATTATATGATAGTTCATAAGACTTTTTAATTTGTCTAAAAACGTTTTTAGTCATGTTAAACTATTTACAATTTTAATTTGCTTTAAAATGAAAACTTATCCATTCGAATTTCGAAATTCGAAAAGTTATTGCATACCTATTATAAATATAATATTCCTATTACGTGTCCACATTAGATAAACTACCTTGTTCTTCTGCATCTATAACCATACAGGGCGAGAGCTGGAAGCCCAATCCTTGCTATACTTCCACTTTCCTTCGCATCTCTTTATGGTTGCCGCTTTTCATAGGAAACGGTAACCTTACCAATCTTAGCGCGTTTAGCCTCTTCTTTAAAAAAAAAATAATTTTAACTTTAACTTTAATTAAACGGGAATATTAAACATTGATATTATGTTCTGTGGTTGCACAGTATTCTATCATAAATCTTTTTTTTACAAACAAGGTAAAATCGTCGTCGATCGATCGTCTTTAAGTGACCGATAAAGACGATCGCATATAGAATGCTTAATTCACCGAGGCAGACAGCGATACGGTAGCTCAGTTGGTAGAGCGACGGGACGGTTTCCCAGTAGTCGCGGGTTCGAATCCCTGCCCGTATCGGTTTATTTTTCATTCTATATTTATATAAATTTAAGTAAGCTAACATGGCTATACATGCTTATAGATATTTTCAAACAAACAAGGTATATTTAACTTACAGACATTAAATATAACTGTGTCAGTAATATTTAATGTTGATTTGTAACAAGGGAGATTAATTTAACATGAAACACAACTCATTGTAGCTAATCCCACTGGAGTAATAGTTCCATATACTGAGATGTAACAATGATTTGACATGACATTCAGTATTTGTTTCATATAAATTCAGAAATTATTTGGTTTATTATTTTTATTAAATTTGAGGCCTTTTGCTAGGTTTTATAAGTTTTACTTAAACTTTTATTATTTTCTACTAATTGATTAACTTTTTAATTATATTAAAAAGCTTGTTGCTAGATTCTGGTTGGCAATGTCATGATCACTTTATTTTCTTTTTCGAAATAAATCTCGTTATATGTTTTTGTTATAATATTTTATTGGATACTAATAAGCAACTACCTAAAACTAAATATTTTGTATAAAACTTGGCAGTCTATTTAGGAAAATAATAAATAATAACAATATTTTTACTATTACGAATGGGCCGGGTCGACCGATCCGCCTTGCATACTTTATAATCAATAAATAATCCATTAAACAAAACAATAATCCATTGTTTTGTTTAATATTTGTGTGACATAGAAACATTGTAATATATGTAGCATCTTACCAGTCGATTTTGTGTTGCACTTTTAACGCTTACCTTTTATAATCTTAAACGTATTCAAAAGCGAAAGAATATAGACTGGGTAAAACTGTTTTCATGGTCAGGTGGCACAAGGTAAATTGAACAATTTTTGACGTGAAAAATGCAATATAAGTTTCAGAATTGGGTGATTTATTAAACACACATATTTATCAGAGGTTTCTCAGAAGTTACAGTATCGAGTCACAGTTGATAAATTTTATATTTTTTATTTAAAATTAAAATAAACATAACATGGTTAAAAATATTTTTATACTGTTTTAAACGCAAATACATTGATGTCAAAAGCTATCAAGTTTGTCTAGTAGCTCCTCAGTATCGTCTTAAAACCATATGTTGTCATAATCGGGAAAGGGTAGTAAAAAAAATTGGGCGGAGAGTATTTTTATTCCATAATGGCAGAAAGTTTGACAAGTAGTGATAAAGACAAAATCAGCCAATTGTTTAATTTAGGTTTAACGATTTTACTTCCAATGCCATTGTAGCAGTATTATATAGATGTATTGGATTAGAAGCGTTGTTAATAGGGATTCAAATTACATTACCGTGAAATTGATTGTCAGCGGAGATAATTACAATGTATTGGTGAATAAATGAAATAAAATGCCAGATACAAATGTTAGCTGCCAAGTTTTAGTACGTTTCAAACTCCATGGATATGTTTATGTTATTTACAATTTATAATATTTTCCCTATAATAAATTTTGAAAAATAAATGTGGCATTATAATCATAATTATCTTTGTTTATCTAACAATTGAACTAAAAAAGACACAATCTATGGCTCCAGATGTTTGTACAATTGAATTTCCTAGGTAGATAGTTTTTTGTACTTCTGATTATCAAATACTCTATATTCATTTATGTGTAAAGGTCTCATTCCCCTTTGGTATGTTACATGTATTTTGTACTACCTATATCTAGTATCTTTATAGCTACTAGTCTATATTTATAAGATCTTTTGTGCTCATTGACAATATAACCAAAAGTGTGGATTCTGAAAAGTGAAAACTAGAAACATGGTTTATTTTATATTTTATATAGTTAGCATACACTAGAAATAGAATTTTGAAAATTACAAACCTAATGGATGAGAGTTTGTAAAAACTTGCCTGTTTTAATAGTTATGTCTTATAGTATAACTGTATATATATACGTGTATGTATTCTTATAGTTGAAAATAAAAAGTGGTGAAAATGAAAACATAATATAACACTACAAAGAAATACAAATAACGAGAAAAATTTATTATATATATTGTGTTTGTGTGAATAACTATTCATAATTATAATATAATAATAAATTCAACATTCGAAATCAAATTTGCATCGTCAGAAACATATAACATGTGGTATAAAAATAAATATTAATATATAATATATTAATATTTACACAAGATCCTTCATTTAATATTTGAATTTATATTTATGAACCTCGTACCGTACTTTGAAAAATCTTTTTGAAATAACATATTTTGCAAAGATGTAAATTAATAACTAATTGTTATAAAGATATTGTGTATGTGTATATTGTCGAATAAAAAAAAAAACAAACAAAAAGAAAAAAAGCGTAACTAAAAATAATATATGATGTTTCAGAAATTATTGTATTTTTAACATCTGGCAATATAACAATTAAAAGAAATATAAATAATCAATAAACCGCTAAATTAATATAATAATGCACATAGGTTAGTTTTATCCAGTTTTACTCTACAATCGGTTAAATATTTAATTTAGTAAAATAACCTATTATGTTTAATATTTTAGAATGACAAAAAATATAATTAAGTGTCGACGGTCAAGGTTTTTTCTATAGACATTTTGAAGACCATCTTGTAAACGAAAGTATGACAGCGTAAAATGGAACGATATGACATCTTTTCTCTATTATTTTATTAGAATGTATTTTTATTTGCCTTCAAATTGTATTTCAAAGACGTTGTATAAAACAATAATAAAATTATAAGAATTAACTAAGAATTTTACTTACAAGTTTTGAATTATTTGCAACATAAAATAGAGTGAAGGTACAAGAAAAATGTTATGCCAGTCACGCACTTAATCAAATCTGGCAAATAATTTTAATAAAATTTTGAATATTATTATAAGACCATATTGTCGCTTAAGGGCTTCCTGTATTTTTTAGTTGCGTTAAAAAAAAAAAGTTATTTAAAGTAACTAATAATATTCGTTAATGGTTTAATTTTTTTTTATGTTCATAATTTTTTTCCAAGTTAAACAAAGACCGTAAAATAGAGCAAATTGCAATTACATACTATGTATTAAATAATACATTTTATTACTTGTTATGTATTGAATAATGTATGAAGTTAATTTGAACACTCGGTTTCAAAATAACATGATTGTTTAGTGTCCCCACTTATTATATATTTATTAATTATTTAACATTTGCGTTAAATAATATTTTATGTTAAAATATTATAAACTAATTTTTTTCCTTATTGTTCAAAATATTTGTATAAATTAAGATATATGTGTATGTAAAGGTTAGTCGATTCACGTAACTTCTCTCTTACTGTTAAATATATGTTGGTTTAGAATTCTATAGAATGAAGACTTAAGATTTTTTAATCATTTGACAGTTGTATAATCATTTTGTTGTCAAATGTGGTATGATATTAAAAAACTAGCAAAGTGCAAGTCGGACGAAGGTTTCCATTATCTATAAAAAACTGAAAAAAACACTCTAAAATATGACAAACGGACAGAGATTTCTAAGTAATAGAATTCCGTTTTTACCTTTTGGATATTTATATGAATGAAATATAAAAAAAAACATGAAATATTTTATATATATATTAAAAAAAAATTGAGATTTCGTATATTTCTTATAATGCAATAATGAGTTTTAAGTAAGGATATATAATTCTTACGAAAATGTCGTAGCAACAAAATCCTTATTTTAAGTCCTTAACAAAATGTTGTAATAAGTTGTAATACAACAAATTGAGAAGACTTTTCTTAGAATATTAAAGTAAATATTTTACGACAGTACTGTCTGTCTTAAGCAATCTTATGAAAGTGTGTATGTTACGCCTTCACCGTATATTAGATGTAACATATAACTTCTCTCAGCCTTCCCTAGCACTTGACCTTTTCCTTTGATATCAAAATGAAAATAATATTTACTAGGCCTTTTGTTTTTTGTTTTGCAACTCCCTTCATAAAAAAAAACAATTTTCACCTTCTGTACTGGTTATTGGCAATATGACATGATTAATATCTACTAAAATCAACGTATAAAAAATAAAAAGTACAAATGTTAATTTACATAAATAATCCAGTCAAATACGATAAATAGATAAGGTCAACTTTATAGTACCCGTAAAAATGTAAAAAATCTAATAAAAAGCTAAGATTGCAGAGTAACAAAAAAAAATCCATTTGGGATGTGATATAGCAAAAAAAATCAAATTTCAAAAAAATCATTGGATCAAATGCGTTAATAGAAATAGAATAATCTATTTCCTTTTCTTAAAGCTTTAATTTAATTGTTTATTGACTATAACAGTCATTTTTTTACTTGAGACAAGTAATTTGTAAGAAGAGAAAGCACGCAATACGATTGAACATTTCTAGAAACCTTTATACTGTAATACTTCTAAAGATTTTTGTCTTTTATTGTCTTAGAGACTTCCATTTTTCTATAATATTTTATAAACTATTGTCAAACATATATCGATGTCTCGTTTTCCTAATTCTCAACTTTTAATCCGCAATTGACAGTTGCAAGTACTTTTTAATAAATCTTAATATACTTTGAATAACTGTACTAGCAGATAGACCGTATGCTGTTTTGTAACCCTGCACAACTAAAAACATTACATCGTCTACATCTGAGTAACAACCAATATGTCCATACATTAATTATTATGACACAAATACACCTAAAAATAACAACATCATTTTACGACAAACTCAAGGCCGATGAGAACTTAAAAACAGCGGTCAGCAATATAACACCAATATACATGTTAAAATGACTGCAGTGTGGCTTTAATAATATATATTTTTAATAACTTACAACCTTCAAAAATATTATGTTTTCTATAAACTTATGTTTTGAACTTGTTGTATAATCTACAAAAGGTCCCAATTAGGTACCTACTTAAATATTCTCAATTTTATAGCTTTAATTATCTTTGTTTGTGTTATTTTAAAACTGATTATTTCTATTCTATTTGTTTTCCCTAACCGAATCTTTGAACCACTGCGTGAATGACTAATCTTCTTCGTGAATTCTCCTTCGTGAAATATATCGTGCCAAATAGCATGAATGGCGGCTATATCTAAAGAATTGAACTGAATTGTTTCAATCGTTCTAAATTACATTATCAAAAATAATATTTTAAAATGATGTATATGTTACTAGTAAATGCTAGCCTCTACCGCTGAACCGCTCCATAGTGGTAGGCTGGGATAGAGGAGGCACTACTGGGTGGGAGGTGAAGGTAACCATGTGACATTTGGTCTTTTTGGGTTCAATAATGTTCTTGCTTTTTCGTAATTCATTCATAAAAGTATATTATATCTATGCGATGGTTTTCAGAAGCTCGGAAACTTTTTTGACAAATTTCAAAAAAGTTTGGGTATACTAGAAAACTTAATTATATGGTGACTTACATCGTGACCTTTGTTTTAATTGTGATTGTTCCCTAAAACCAATTGTAACTTAACTGTTGGTCCGGAATACTAAAATATCGGCAAGTAGGAGTGAACAAGAGTAAGATTGGATAGGTCAATTTATTCCATTAGGAAATAATTTGTATGTCACGTGAAGGTTTTACAAAGCTAGAAAGTCGACATAAATTACACACAGACTCAGAACAACAATGATATGAAACGCAATAAGATTTTTTTTTGTATAGTTGTCAAACTCACAATTGTGGATCTAAGCCGGTCTTCATTGCCTCTCTCAAAAGTTTACAAATTTCTAAATACTTTAAATAAATAATAAGTGCTCCCGTCTTATAGCTATAAATAAGTCAGTTTTCATGTTCTATAAGTGGCGTTAGCGTTGAATTAGATCGCACTATGAATGATCCGTTCGTGTTATGGTTCAGTTAGTTACATATATCAACTAGTAATTTGATGAAACCCTAATATATCTATTAACTAAATATGTGATGCCTCTTTTAAAATCAAAGTGCCGCCGCATGATGATTTGACTTACAGATATGTCAAATCGACATTTTAATACCATTTTTATTTTAAGCTCAATATTTCAAGCTCGGCTTGGAACTTGAAATTATGTTGGTTAATTTCTTTTGAACATGAATGAAGTTATTTGTGGAATAAACATAATAACAAATATTTAATAATCAGAAGATTATTATAAGCAAATAAACACAATCTACGTACATCTTACTTCCAAAAATCATAATGATACCTTGAAGCTATTCAAAGAACTTTTGCTTAAAAGAGTTTTCGACTTTCGACTTCAGAAAACACTTTCCCTTTTAAAAATACTCGTTTGTATTCCACATGTTTAGATTTTTTTTGCATCAATACATACATAATTATAAGATATAATATTTTTTTTAACATGACCAATATCACTTTGTTCTAGGGCCAATTTTACAGATACATGATTGTGAGGAGCATTGTGACAAAGTACCACTTCACAATCGCAGCATGAGAATCGCAGCGGGAACATGGAGCCGAGAAGGAGCAGCAATCATCTGGATGCAGGCCACATCGTACCGAAGTGGCCCCAGCATAGTGACACGGCGTGCCCATCATAAACCTAGAAATAAGTATGAAAAAAAAAATATAAAAATAAACAAAAATTAGGTACTTACCTTAGTCCTTCAACTGGAACTACTTGTAAATAAAAGAACATAATTAATGATGAAGGTATTTTTATGTGTATAATTAGTATAATTAGCAATTAGTAGTTTTTTTATTTTTTTATATGATCTAGGGCAATGCTTTCAATAGTAAGTAGAATGTAATAAGTCAACATAGCATAAATGTAAAACAAATTAAATGTATAAAAGTTAACAGTATAAATGACACAAGTCGCTGTCAGTCTGTCAGTCTGTTACTTAAAAAAATTAATCATATAAATGAGAAAAAATCCATTAGAAAATATACCGTTACTTATCTTAGTATGCCGTCTCTGTAAACATAAATTCGTTAAGTCATTTTTAATATCTCTATATCCGGTTTATTAGAAATAACATCACTAAAACATTATAATTGTTACTATTATTATATTATTCTTACTATTTTATGTTATTATCTTTTGATTATTATGTCATCATCACAAAACTCTAGTATTTTAACTGTATTACCATAAGTAGTACTGATCATAGTATTGTCACCTAGTATTGTACTTTATAGTAAAAGTGCATCCTAATCATCATATAATAAAATAAGTAAAATGCAAAACGCGTCTTAATTTTATCTTTTTTCCACAAAAGACAAATTAGCAAATTAGAATGTTATACTACCTAAGTATTGCCCTAACTTTACTTTCCATGTATACCATATAGACAAATACAATGGCAACGAATGTATACCGATGATTCTACCTTAAAATAATGTAAATTATAATTAGACATAGCAAAAATAGGAACTACAAAATTGCTCAATAAAAACGTGACAGCTCTTTTCTATTATAGAACCCACAGAATATAAATTAAATATAAAAATTAATCACCAGGACATACAAAACAGCTGTCATACGAAAAGAACACTATGAGATTCTAAACACGACTCACCACACATCTAAATAAACGAAACAGAACTGAAAAACTTATTACCCTCCGAATATTGATTCCGTTCCCCCATGCGGGAGAAAATTGTAGAACACACAAAAAAAAAACATTTTTGTATAATAATAAAAAAAATAGAACTATCATTTGTTAATAACCAAAACACAGTCCCAGCTATCGTACAGGCAACATTTATAAAATATGGCGTGAAAATTATACTTAAACCAGATCAGTTTCCAAAGTTACCACATTACTAATACCGCCCTTGCCTCCTTCAGTCCTAATACTTATGTTTATAGCATCTCAACCCCACCAAGCCTCCAAACCAGCCAAAACCTCATTACTAACAGAGCAAAGATTAAAAATATAATGTTATCAAGTAAATTCTAAAATAATTATTAATCGACATTGAAAATAAACAAATCCACATACCGGCCGGTCGTTATTTGTAACAGCCATATGTATAGCCATAGTTCCGTCTTGCGTCTGAGTAATGTGAAATATTTTTTATGAAATAATAATATTTTGATACACCATGCATACAAAATTAATAAGAGGTATATATTAAAGCGGCAACTTTAACCTTGTTGTATTTAATATGTTTTATAAGTTATGAAAACGGAAGGAAAATATATTAGTTCAAATGTTTCATGATTTGAAAAACACTGACTGTTGAAAATAATATGGAATAGACATGACAATACATATCATTGTTTCTGTATTTAATGAAGTTATATCCATTTTAGTCATTCGTTGATTTTTAATAATATTTTTTTTTTAAATATGCACCTTGGGGTATAGTTTTCCAATCCTTTCATAACGCCAATAACGACTGACTCAGAGGTTAAGGAACTTTTGCGTGATTGGCTGCTATTACGCGGACTGTATCGTCTTTTTGTTTAATGCAATTCGAATTTCAAATTTAGGTTTTAATTATACTACTATTATTTTCAGACGTTATGTCAGTTATAACAACAATTAAAAGGTAATTTTAGTTACTGACGTAACATTACCCCAACGTACGTATCATTACCCCAACACACATGACGCTGTGAAACAGGTAAATCCGTAGTAAAATTGTTTTTGTTTTTTATCAAAAATTTTAAATAAATATATTTTTTTATAAAATGTATCTATAAATGTAATGTATTAGTAATACCTATTATTAAGTACAGATGTCTAAAAAGAATAAATTGTTGACAACTGAGCAATTTTTTATTAGCAAACAAAGGTCTCGCTCCGAATTAGTAATAGTTTTTATGTTACATTGTAATTTAATTCCGATTTCTATAAATAATGACTGAAATATAAAATACTATATAAAATGTAAATATTCGAGCATCATAAAATTTTAATAACCCAGTAATTCTGTTTGAATTTTGGTAATTAAATTGACTTCCTAGGTAACATCAGTTGACTGTGAAGTTATTAAATATGTAAAATATAGTATGCAACATTAAAATACTAAATAAAACTATCAACGGACTAATGCTGACAATTATGCATTTTATTGTCATTTACATTAAATTGCATTTATGTTTGCTTATGTATACGAGTTAATGGGAACATCTAAAATGTTTTCACATATATTATTCTGTATTTATTAACAATTTTTTCTCCGAATCTTTTTTTGAAAAACGCCAATTAACTTCTCTTTTTGTTGGACGATATTTTCTAACAACGCACTGGAACATAAAACAAAGCTAGCTCCAAGCGAGTCTTACAAAAGGGGATTAAATAGTTTCAATATTTTATTTAGGATGCAACTGCAATTCTTTTGTCTCAAAGAATCCTTCCTATATTTATTATTTATGTAACAAGTGTTTTCTCTCACAAATCCAATGCTTTACATTGCTGAGGAAGGTAGTTCTCTAGTATGACCTTATGTTAGTTCATAACTCGCGCTTGTAGTTTATATAAATAATATTCATTATTTTCACCAGGGATTTAACACTTTTTTGTCTGTCTATACTGTTAGCCCTGTTGGCTATTACAGCGTCACTGGGGGAGGGTTCCTAAACAAACAGAACTTAAAAATGTCAAGACTAGAACTAAAAAAAAGTTATAGTAAAAAGAAATTTGTCTATGGTAGTTCCCATGTCAAGTTGTCATGCCCTTGCATCAGTGTTAAATACACATTTTTTGCTAAATTTAGTAGCATAAAAAAGGACAGGGGTTCAGCTCAGCTCTCGCAGCGCAAAATGGCGGATCCTAGTTTTATTCCAGTCGAGAGAACTTTAATTTTGTAAAAGGGAAAAAAACAACTTTAATATAAGTTTTTTTATATTGGACTAACTTATGAAACAGCCTGTACCTTTTATGTCCGATTCTGTATAATACTTTCATACAAGGCTTATATGGCTTACTTTCATATATGGCTATAGCCAGGCGGCTAAAGATACAATTATTCTACCTCATTCTATTTCATATAAAACAGTTTTGGACGCTACAAGGAAGGTCCTGGAAAGATATAAAATGTAAATTATCCAAATAATAATAATAATTTTAGTAATAATCTACCGTCCTTCTTATTATTATTATTATGTTAGAAATAAATATCTTTTACTAGGGGTTTCATCCGCATTTTAAAAATAATAAAATAATGTTTTTATGTAAAATGGTAGACTAAAAATTGATATTTATCTCAAGGATAAGCTTTCCTTTCTGTATAAAGGTTAGTCTGTGTCTTTTTCTGTACTGGTGACAAACTTTATGCAAAATTTTAAGATGACTGATTGAGTAGTTAAGGCGGGCAGTTTAACAAACGAACAAACAAACAAACTTACATTCGCAAATATGTTATATAATAACGAATATTGCTTTGCATAAAGACTTGTTGTCTTTGTAAATGTGAAAGCAGCACACAGGTAATAGTGTCGTGATCAGTTATTGTAGTTATTATTATAATGATTGCGACTTTAATGGTGAATATTGTACAATAATTCGTTATGTGAGAATGAATAATGGGCAAAATATAATAGAATTATTGTGGAGAAAGAGTGAGGCGCTTTGTGCCATATCTGTAGTATCATTTTCAAACTCGATTTTGACTTGCTTTAGGTATTCAGATCCTATTGTAATATTAAAAAAATGTAAAAGATAATTAGCAGTACAATAACTAGGATCACCAGAATTAATAATTTTAAACAGATTTTTTATTAGGCCCTCTAGGAAGCTTACCGTATCAGTTAATGACCGTAAATCATGAAGAAGCTATTGATTCGAAATTAATAATGGGATTCATTTGTAAAAATTAAGTAAATCTTATTTAAATCATTACAATGACGTTAAAAATGCCACAAAAGTAATAGCACGAAGCTCCCCACGCTTTTATTCACAATAATTTTATTATATTTAGCCCAATATTCATTCTCATATTATGTTTTTTTTTTTACTTTTCAGTTCGATTCGTTTTTAAAGCGTATTTTTAGATTTTTTTAACTAAATTTATTTTATACTTTTGTATCAAATTCGATATACTTTTTATATTATTTGATTATATAATAGAAAGAAAAAATGTTTACATAAAAAATTTTATAATTATCATTTTACGAAATAATAAAAAAGCAGATGGACACGTATGAAAAGCATTACAAAATTCCTGGAGATGTTGGTGTTTCGTCATACAGACCGGATTTATTCCCGTATTTAAAACATCTAAGGTGCGTGATACTTGTGGAGCTTACTCTAACCTGGGAAACAAACATCCCCAGGGATCACACATTTAAGCTTAATAAGTATTACGATCTGACCAACGAACTGCCCAAGAATACATTTATTAGTTAGCTTGTACGGGGTAGAAGTGGGAGCGAGAGGAGTAATAGTAAAATCTCTCTTTAGCCTACATAAAGACCTTTTCTTTGCTGGAACAAGCACCGGTTCATTTCTAGAACGTATTTCAAAGGCAGCATTGGTAAGGCCTTTCCAAATTTGGTTAGATAGGGATAGTGGATAGTGATAGTAGTAGATAGTATTTTAAAATTTTTTTAAAGCTGCATTATGAAATAAAGTAATTCTTATTAGTAAACGTCTTAATTAAATCCATTTAAATTAAAGGAAATTTGATCCTTGAGTACTCTTAAACAAGCTCATATCTTCCTTAATAACTTTTTCTCTTTTTTCATGATGACTTGAACTTATAATTATTAAAAAAAAATATCTTGCAAGTTCTTAATCTGCCTGTAAATAATGGTAGAGTATTATAATTTTGAAAATTAATAATCCGATATATAACTTGATAGTAACTGGTTACTTTCGTCATATAACATCCGTAATTTTAGAAGTTGCAATTCCCACTTTTGATTAAATCCCTTTCCTAAATAATTAAATTTATTAGAATAAAATATAGTACCAAGAACGTGTATCTAAAAAGTTATATTCATGTATAACGATGCTTGTCATTTACTACGTCACTACATATTTGTTTTCTATTTGTAAAAAGTATTTTTAATTGATCATAGTTTCAAAAAATATGATAAAAACGTAACACAAGATCTTTGTTATAATTATGAGATTTATTTCTACTTAGTATCGTCATCAATAGAAATGGTGAGATGTATTTTAGTTATAATACATACAATAATATTATAGACACATATATACAAAAAAAATCACGCTATATTTACCCTCTTCATAAATAACATTTGTGTATGAAAATTTTGTATTGCATTATAAAGAATGTTGGCATCATTGGCATCCTGAAAAAACTGTCAGATGAATACAATATCATTGTCGTATCATAGTTTGTTCAAAAGCGCTCTCATTTTGATATTTTATATTTAAATTAATAACCTTAAAAGTTTATTCTTATATAAAGTCGGTATCTTTCACAATTTTTTTAAACATTTTATACTTTTGACACTATTGATTTCTGGAATCAGACATATATATATTTAATAAAAAAAAATTGACCAAACATTCAATTCAAGAAGAATGTAATGTCAATTGTGATCACCTACATTTGTTATTGCGTATATTTTTTGCATGTTAGTAAGATTTTGCTTTAACCGACGTAGAAGACGACAGGTGTGACGATAGATAGATCTTTGACAGAAATATATATTTAATTAGTATTTTTTTCTTGAAATAGATAAAACTTACGACAAAGTAAAGTGACTTATTTATTTAAGTAGTTGTGAGTTTAACGTGGGCTTGACTTTTATGTGTTAAAGTGTAAGTAAGTAAGTAAGTAAGTAAGTAAGTAGTAAGTGTAAGTGTTTTTTTTTTTTTTTTTTTTTTTTTTGTATGTCTATGCTGTTAGCCCTGTTGGCTATTACAGCGTCACCGGGGGAATGGGTGGGTCAGGAGACCCACCCTTAAAAAGGGGGGGCCAGATGGGCCCCCATGGGGAACGACGTCCCGAGGGCGTCTCAGATTGAGACACGGACCAGGTGTAAGTGAGTGGTATTACCTATATGTGGGTACTTAGAAAACGTAGGAACAACCCATAAAGTATTTTTTTTTTTTTATTTTATAGCTCAGATATAAGACAAAGCTTCTTAGCAATCCATGGATTCACCGTGCGGGTGCCGGGCCCATCGCGTTGCAAGGAAAGGAGTGCAAGCAGTGCCTGGGACTTGCGACCCAGGAGTAGGTTTAAGGGGCCCGGGGTAGGGGTTTAATTAATATTATAAAATGTATGTAAATTTAACTTTTTAAAAAGAGTTTCTGAAGTAACATAAGAAGAATGAATGGATTTCCGAATGAAGACTAATAAATGTCGACTCTATCCTACAAAAGGCGATTATATAAGGGATGCTAAATTACCAATGTGGGTACCGTCAGAGTACCTCATTTAGAAGAGCGATGTGACGGTTTCCCAGCTGTCGTAGGATAAAATCCTACCCGTATCTAACAATTATTCAATCTATATTTATTTTAGATATAAATAAGCTAAGTCTGCCTAAACATAGGTATAGATATCATAAGGTTTTTTAATTAGATCTTCTTAGGTTGAATGCGATGTGCCGGTCAAGCGTTACCACACAAAAAATCACTTAACTGAATAAGTTCAAAGAATAATAATTAAATCAATTAAAATTATATTCGCTGAATTCCATTCAATTTATAGCTATAATTTAATTTCGTTTAAAACTCAAATGTCAATTGGAGAGCTATATAAATTTGCAAAAAAGTATCTTATTAATTTTAAATAGTGTTTTTATAATACAACAGATATCTAAAAAGTAAAAGGAATGAATGTAACCAAGATTGTTAAAAAAAATTATCCTAAGTTATTCGTAATACGCAACTAGTTAGCGGATGCATTTTATGATAAGTATCCAATCTAATAGAAATTACGTATTGTAATTGATAGTAAATTTATTACTTGACGTTCCGCGTTTGAAAAGTGGTTTTTTAATCTTGTGTGTCCTTTTGTACGTATTCCAAAAAAGAGTAGCAGTTGACATACATAAAAATACAATTGCTTGGACTCTGTTTAAGAGATTGTTTTAAGAAATGTTACATGATACTATCAGGAAAACAAACGGAAAACAAAAAGCATTTTTATGTACTTTCATTTATTTATTTTTTCATTTTCTATAAATAAGAAAGTTTAACCATGAAACAGAGATCGATAATGATGTTTTCATATAATGAAAGCTTGAAGTTTGAACTTAATTGCAACTCTATCCGGCTTAGAAACTCGTTATGAAACTTTTAGTTGTTCTTTGATAGTCATTTAATACTAGTTGATAAACTAAAATATCTATTGTAACAAAATAAACTAAATTGTAAATAACAACAGAGCATATCAAATCTCTTATCAGTTAACAATCGTATCTCGTCCCAAATTGGACATAATTTAGACATACCATTATAATGATCTCGAGTAACATTCAATTTCACGGTAATGAAATTCGCATCTCCATTAACAAGATCTTGAATTAAACCTTATAGTCCGGGAGCCAGCGACCAATTTTCGTCATGAATTTCCTCCCGAGTGAAAATTTGTAAACTGCAATAGAAAGTTGTGTTATGAAGCTTCGCGATCGTCAGCTGCGACTCCGGTGGTGGAGAAGGCAGTGGCAGCCTCCCACGCACGAAGAAAAAAAAATTTTTTTTAGTCATTTCCTCCCATTCTAAAATTTCTTGAATAATAGTTTATCTAATATCTTGTAGGGAAAATAAAGTCAGCTGACCATAACATGGTGGATTATACGTCAGCTGGAATATGAAAAAAAATAAATAAAATTCAATGATTTCCTCTCAACTAAAAATTTATCTGGTGATAGTTTATATGTTACTGTGAATGAAAATTAACATCAGCTGGCTGTATCTCAGTGGAAAGTTCGTCAGCTGGTTACTTGAAATGTGTAATGTAGTAGCATTTATCACCTACTGAATATTATCAGCTGACGACTTTTCCCTTTACTTAGAGCTAGCTGATTTGTTTTATTATTTACAAGAGTATATTAACTATTTTCTTAAAAATTTTCATCCAGGAGGAAATCACTTTTCTCAGGTTGTTTGGCAGTATATTTGATTTGATAATAAATATGCAGGTTAATAATGAAGGAAATATAGTTATAATTAAAGTTTAATTAATCAATAATTTATTGAAGCATAATTTTATAAATTAATGAAATTTTATTTTAATATAATGAATAAAAATACTAACAACGGTTATTCATTTTCGCTCTCGCTTTGGCTTGAGTCGCATCGACGCAGTTTTAGAATCATATAGAATGTAATTTAATTATAAAATACATTAATTTTAAGTATGTCTTATTTCACACTTATTTCACTCTTATTACAAATAATTAATTATTAATTTATTAATTAATTAATAATTAATTATATGTAATTTATATTATTATTACTTTTGATAACAGCGCACATATACACTTAATGCTTAAGTAAAAATTATATATTTGTGTTTCTCTACTAACGGGAAAGTTTTGCATGAAATATGTCCGGCTCACTTTTTGTTTTAAAATAGGGTTTTACATATATAGAATGAAAGCTAATAACAAGCGATTTTCAAGTCTATAAAAGGCTGGAAGATTACTCTGCTGTTTGCAATTTTAGAAGTTTTCAATTTTAGAAGACTTCACACTGTCAGCGATTCATTCAACACAAAATTGAGTCGTTATCATAGACTATATAATTTTGTTTTATTTTTTCAAATTAACCAGAGGATTGTGTTCAAATATTTAGGACAACATTCAGGCGGTAATTTCGAATAATTATTATTACATTTACGTAGTGTTTGTTCAACATACATATATGATTTTCAGTATATTTAGTTTTAAAATGTACTTTAAATTTATTACACGCACTTAAATATTATTTTAAAATTGGATTTAAAGTGAAGATTCTGGGATGGTTGGGATTAAAAGAAAAAAAGATATAAAACATTTACATGATCAACAGGTAGCCTCAAAGATACTGAAATGTACTATAGTTTTAGATATTTTTTTAAATAAAAAATATCCAAAACAATGTGCAAATTGCTTGGGACATCAATTTTCCCGTTAGTAGAGAAACACCCATATATATATAATGTATATGCTTACTGTAGAAGTTCTCAATAGTGTAATTCCCTAGTTGAAATACATTACACTAAATTATACTTTTTCTTACAATGAATTGTTAAAAAATTATAATCGAAGTAGTAGAAAGAAATAACATTCTACCCATATATTTACGTTAATGTTGAAGGTGTCTCTTCTGATGTCGTTCTTATTTTTCCGATATTTTTGCGGCAAAGCAGTATAACGTCGATAACACTCACTATGATACAACTGAAAATGGTTAAGTTGTGTAGGAAGCACATTATTTTGACCGGTTAGATTATTAACTTTTCGTATTGTTAATATAGATCTACACTTATTTTAATTATCTTCACTAAATAATTTTGGAAGAACATTCGTTTTTTTTACAAAAGGTAGCCACGTTAGACATTTTTATTTTTAATTATCCGTTACTATAATAACACTATGTTCGACTGACCAACTTAAACATGGAATCTTTCACTTTCTATTCGAGTCACATTATAATTTCAACTTACCCTCTCGTTAGTGTGTTTTACTGTTTTATTAGTGTGTTTATAAAATCTGGAGAGGGTAATTTGAATCTACAATCTAGCTACAATGTAAAAAGGGCTCATGTATTACTTTAATTTATATAAGAAAAAGAGATAAATAGAGAAAAGTGATTTCCTCCTGGATGAAAATTTTTAAGAAAATAGTTAATATACTCTTGTAAATAATAAAACAAATCAGCTAGCTCTAAGTAAAGGGAAAAGTCGTCAGCTGATAATATTCAGTAGGTGATAAATGCTGCTACATTACACATTTCAAGTAACCAGCTGACGAACTTTCCACTGAGATACAGCCAGCTGATGTTAATTTTCATTCACAGTAACATATAAACTATCACCAGATAAATTTTTAGTTGAGAGGAAATCATTGAATTTTATTTATTTTTTTTCATATTCAGGTGGCCAGCTGACGTATAATCCACCATGTTATGGTCAGCTGACTTTATTTTCCCTACAAGATATTAGATAAACTATTATTCAAGAAATTTTAGAATGGGAGGAAATGACTAAAAAAAATTTTTTTTTCTTCGTGCGTGGGAGGCTGCCACTGCCTTCTCCACCACCGGAGTCGCAGCTGACGATCGCGAAGCTTCATAACACAACTTCCTATTGCATTTTACAAATTTTCACTCGGGAGGAAATTGGTCATGAAAATCTGTTACTGGCTCCCGGACTATTAAATTATATGTCTTAAAATGTAATTAAACCTTCAAATTCTTCTTTGTACTCTTCATGAAATTATTTGATTTTAGTAAACATCGATTGATAGTAAAATTAAATTGATTCGTAATTGAAAAAAAAAAAAAAAAAAAAAAAAAATATCAATGATATATTTTATTTCCGATTCACAAACATAAAATTAATCAACAGTGGCGAAATCTTCGACATCAAAAGTGGTTTTAAGTTATTAAAACCATTTGTGATATATTAAAATAAACCGATACGGGCAGGGATTCGAATCCGCTACCTTTGGGAAACCGTCCTGTCGCTCTACTAATGGAGTATGAATTGAGTACTACCGTATCATATTGAAATTTAAATAAGCTTAACATATAAGGCTATACATGTTTATAGATATTTTAAAGCCATCAAAAGTGGTACAATTAGTATTATATCAGGCCATCTGCAAAATAAAAACAAAAGTTTATCGATTTCTGACTCGGTCTATATTCTGTCCTGTAAAAAGAGTTTTGACAGCTTATTGTATATATGTATTCCAAAAATTATAATCCACTATTCCTATATTATAAGATTATTTAAGATCATTAAACTAACAATAGAACAATATTTATACACTCCAATGAAAGTTAGAACTACTTTTGCTGCCATTAAAGACAGCTCTTTAATTTATTAGTTTTGTCTTATCTTATCTAGATCTTTCGTAATCCTGGAATTAATGTAATCCCTTGCGATAAAACAAAGCTAACAACAGTGAATGAAGTGAATGAACTGAAGGACCTTCGGTTACTGTCTCTTGATTTAACTTAACTTTAGTTTAAATTTAACAAATTAAGCAAAACCAAACGTTCTTTGTTTAATAAGAAACTGGCATGAATTATGGCGCTTCTTAATAATTAATATTTTATTTTAAAGCTATAAATTAAACTGTGGTTTTTAATTATGTTATCACATACGGGACATAATAATTGGATAAAATATATGTCATTTGATTATGGTCTCGTGAATATGAAATGATAATTACAAGACTTATTTTATTGTCAAATCCTAATTCTGTAATAATCAGCTGATAATCCACGCCTACCCGAAAACTTCATATGTTTAATTGAGATATCAATTTACACTTACAACTATTAAAACTATTATTATATATATAACAACTTACTTGGCTGTACTCACGTGAATTGTGTCTTAAAACGCGCCGACTTGCGTCAAGCTTATGAACAATAGAGCCGGTTAATACACGAATATATAAAATCATTCACTTTATATATATTTTTTTCAAACTATTTAAACTTAATTAAATTCATTTTTATGTTGAAGGCCATATCGTACACAATCAACATAAAAGTTAATAACTTTCATATAAACTTCATATTTCAGTTAAAGTTTCATTCATTCCATTCAATATTTATATAAAGCACGAATATAATATTGCAGTTATTTTTAACTGGACCTTGGTGTATTACCGACTGCCATTTTTGTAATTTCCCACAGGCACATAGCAGGTCACGTATATTGTAATTATTTAGGATAATGTTCCCCATCTGTGTTCTTCACAGTTTGTTCAACTCAGCTACTTTTATAAAACTTCTTTATATGTTAAAAACTATTAAGAAATATAAAATAAGTTGTTCTTAAATGTTTTAATTAATCATATTTTCAAGTTTAAAGGACAAAAAACACAATGTTTATTTTAAAAGTAGAATTAAATATACATTACTTTCTTAAATGTAATTATTTCTGAATTATACACTTAAAACATAATACTTTTCTTACAACTTGAAAATAAAGATAAGTGGCAACATGAGAGGAAGTTGTGCAACAGAGATTAAGAATTATGAGCTTTTATTTTACTCTCATCATGTTGTTTAACTCTCATTTCAGAATTATAATGTTGTGGACAAATAATTAGAATAAAAATAAAAAAGGGTATGTTGTGAAGAAATAATAAAATTAGATTTACTTTTGTAAAGGATTTAATGTTTCTTTTTTTTTCGAAGTTCCTATGTTAATATGCATAATAAGCATAAAAATAATGTAATGTATGTATTTTTTTACTACTTTTTTCTAACTTGAGCAATTGAGGGACACTGGGAAAATAGCTGAAAATCCAGGGGGACTAAGTCATTTTCTCAGTGTGTTTATGGGAGAGTGGGGCACTACGTGGTCAGGCCAACTAGAATATACTGCTATTAGGGGCATGTATATGCTGTGTGAACGTTTAATTAGAATTTGTTCGTTTTTAAATGTTTAGAATCATTCATGTTCATTTTTATTATGAAAAAGTGTTTAACCCCAATATGTTTTCTGAGCTTACCTTTCCATTGAAACCATGCTGAGTAGGAGCTAATAATTAAATAATATAATAACATATTGTAATCTGGATTTCTCTATAACGGATATTTTGTGTTTGAATATACTCTTATGAATAGTTAATAAATATATAATAATACATGAAATAAAAACAGTATCATTTTAATAATAAAAAAAATAACTATTAAATTCTACAGAAATTTACCTTCGTTAAGGTCAAGAGGTTTGTCAGTATATTATTTTGTAATATGATATTTAAAATTCTTCTAAGCTTTTGTAAAAGAAGATAACCGCATTTTAAAATTAGCTGCTAATAATGCTTTTTATATTAAAAAGAAGTGTATAACAGGAAGACCACACACCTAAAACATTTTGAACATTAACTGGTCAAAGCTAGGAAACCCACACACCTTAAACATTTTGAACCTTAAGTTATATATTCCTGTTATGTTGTAATAGTTATAAATAACGTAGTAGATCTACGTTATTTATAACTATTGTTTATAGTTGTGTATAACTATACTGTATTCAATAATTGCGTATATATTTTTTTGAGGCCATTTAAAATACGCAAAGTCTATAACTTACTATGCAACATTACAACATTATTAATGTACGATTGTTTTAAGAGTCTGGTATTATCCAATCCATATAGTCTAGTAGTAAAGTATCTTATTAATTTTAAATAGTGTTTTTATAATACAACAGATATCTAAAAAGTAAAAGGAATGAATGTAACCAAGATTGTTAAAAAAATTATCCTAAGTTATTCGTAATACGCAACTAGTTAGCGGATGCATTTTATGATAAGTATCCAATCTAATAGAAATTACGTATTGTAATTAATAGTAAATTTACTACTTGACGTTCCACGTTTGAAAAGTGGTTTTTTAATCTTGTGTGTCCTTTTGTACGCATTCCAAAAAATAGCAGTAGACATACATAAAAATACAATTGCTTGGACTTTGTTTAAGAGATTGTTTTAAAAAATGTTACATGATACTATCAGGAAAACAAACGGAAAACAAAAAGCATTTTTATGTACTTTTACTTATTTGTTTTTTCATTTTCTATAAATAAATAAGTTTAACCACGAAACAAAGTTCGATAATGAAGTTTTCATATAATGATGGCTAGAAGTTTGAACTTAATTGCAACTCTATCCGGCTTAGGAACTGGTTATGATACTTTTAGTTGTTCTTTGATAGTCATTTAATACTAGTGATAAACTAAAATATATATTGTAACAAAATTAAATAAATTGTAAATACCAAATCTCTTGTCAGTGAATAATCGTATCTCGTCCCAAGTTGCCCATAATTTTAGACTTATCATTGTAATGATCTCGGGTAACATTCAATTTCACGGTAATGAAATTCGCATCTCCATTAACAAGATCTTAAATTAAACCTTAAATTATACGTCTTAAAATGTAATTAAACCTTCAAATTCTTCTTTGTACTCTTCATGAAATTATTTGATTTTTGTAAACATCAACATTGATAGTAAAATTTTATTGATTCGTAAATGAAAGAAATATCAATGATATATTTTATTTCCGGTTCACAAACATAAAATTAATCAACAGTGATGAAATCTTTCCGCTACCTTTGGGAAACCGTCCTGTAGCTCCACTAATTGTGTACAAATTGAGTATTATCGTATCATATTAAAATTTAAATAAGCTTAACATATATGGCTATACATGTCTATAAATATTTTAAAACAAAATCTGCAAAATAAAAACAAAAGTTAATCGATTCCTGACCCGGTCCATATTGTGACCTGTAAAAAGAGTTTTGACAACATATTGTATATATATTCCAAAAATAATAATCCACGAATCCTATATTATAATTTAAGATCATAAAACTAATAATAGAACCATATTTATAATTGCTCCAATGAAAGTCGAAACTACTTTTGCTGCCATAACAAGACAGCTCTTTAATTTATTAGTTTTGTCTTATCTAGATCTTTAGTAATCCTGGAATTAATGTAATCCCTTGCGATAAAACTGGCTCTTCTAAATAATTTATATTTTATTTTAAAGCTATTAATTAAACTGTGATTTTTAATTATGTTAATACATACTAGACATAATAATTGGATAAAATATATGTCATTTGATTATAGTCTCGTGAATATGAAATGATAATTACAAGACTTATTTTATTGTCAAATCCTAATTCTATAATAATCAGCTGATAATCCACGTTTACCCGAACGGGTCTAATTATTTTGATATTACTCGGAAGACTTCATATGTTTAATTGAGATATAAATTTACACTTACAACTATTAAAACTATTATATATATAACAACTTACCTGGCTGTACTCACGTGAATTGTGTCTTAATACGAGCCGACTTGCTTCAAGCTTATGCACAATAAAGCCGGTTAATACACGAATGTATAAAATTATTCACTTCTTTTTTTTTCAAGTAGTTAAAATTTATAAAAATTATTTTTACATTGAAGGCCATATCATACACAATCAACATAAAAGTTTAAAACTTTCATATAAACTTCATATTTCAGTTAAAGTTTCATTCACTGCATTCAATATTTATATAAAGTACGAATATAATATTGCAGTTATTTTTAACTGGACCTTGGTGTATTACCGACCGCCATTTTTGTAATTTCCCACAGGCACATAGCTGGTCGCGAATATTGTAATTATTTAGGATAATGTTCCCCATCTGTGTTCTTCACAGGTTTTTGCACTCAGCTACTTTATATCTTAAAAATTAATATGAAATATAAAATAAGTTGTTCGTAAATGTTTTAATTAATCATATTTTCAAGTTTGAAGGACAAAAAAAAACAATGTTTATTTTAACAGTAGAATTGAATATAGATTACTTTCTTAAATGTAATTATTGCTTAATTATAAAATTTTACAACATAATACTTTTCTTACAACTTAAAAAATATAGTTAAGTGGCAACACGAGAGGAAGTTGTGCAACATAGATTAAGAATTATGAGCTTTTATTTTACTCTCATCAGGTTGTTCAACTCTCATTTCAGAATTATAATGCTATGGAGAAATGATTAGATGAGAAATAAAAAGGGTATGTTGTAAAGAAATAACAAAATTAAGTTTACTTTTGTAAAAGATTTTGTCAATAGTCTTAAATATTCCTTATTTCCGAGGTTATGTGTTAATACGGATAATAAACATAAAAATAATGTAATTCTATTTTTATTACTTCTTTTTGTCTTACTTGAGCAATTGAGGGACACTGGGAAAATAGCAAAAATCCAGGGGGATAAGTCATTTTCTCAGTTTTATTTTGAGAGTTGGGAGTGGAGTTCTACGTGGTCAGACCAACTAGACTATACTGCTATTAGGGCCATGTATATGCTATGTAAACATCCAATTACAATTTGCTCGTTTTTTAAATGTTTAGAATCATTCATGTTCATTTTTATCATGAAAAAGTGTTTAACCCCAATATGTTTTCTGAGCTTACCTTTCCATTGAAACCATGCTGAGTAGGAGCTAAAAATTAAATAATATATGTAATAACATATTATAATCTGGATTTCTCTATAACGGATATTTTGTTTTTCGATATACTCTTATGAATAGTTAATAAATATATAATAATACTTGAAATAAAAACAGAATCATTTTAATAAAAAAAAATAAAAAAAAGTACTCTACAGAACACTACCCTTATTTAGGTCAAGAGGTTTGTGAGTATATTATTTTGTAATATGATATTTACAATTCCTCTAAGCGTTTGTAAAAGAAGATATTCGCATGTTAAAATAAGCTGCTAATAATGCTTTTTATATTAATAAGAAGTGTATAACAGGAAGTTCACACACCTTAAACATTTTGAACTTTAACTGGTTAAAGTTATACCTTCCTGATCCACTACTTTATTTATAACTGTATTGTATATAGTTATGTATAACTATACTGTATTCAATAATTGTATATATTATTTTTTTGAGGACTTTTTTAATTAATCTACATATTTTAATTATTTTATCGCCATATGAAATATAAATAATGAGTACGTCAAATTGTCGAGTTAAATATAATCATATTAATTACTTTAGTGCAGCAAATATATAAATGTTTTATATATATGATTCGTTTCAAATATTCCATATATATGTTCTATATAGATGTACTTAGATTGCGACCATATTACGTTAGTTTAAGAAAACTATTACAGTTTATATGACTGACTGAATTTATTATCTAAGCAATAAAATTTTAAAATTTTAAGCTGTAATATTAACAATAAATATATTTAATTCTACAACAATAAATATATATATTTACATGAAGTTGTTAACTAAGACTTTAGATTTGATGTGATTTAACAGTTATTGTTACCAGTTCAACAGATTTTTAGGTTTTCAATGTGGCTTTAGTTTAGGTCCTGTTGGTGTTAATAGTTATTTTCATATTATTTATAAACTTAATATAATATGTACTATTCCTATCACACATATCCAAGTAAGCAAGCTTAATTCCAGGTTAGGGTTTGATGAAATATACAGAATGTTGTATTCTTAGATTGGACTGAAATTATAATTAAGTATATCTATTTCAAATGAGAAGTTAAAAGCAATTTCTTGTATCAATTAGTGAAAGTGTTTACTTCAAATAAGAGGTTTTGAGTAAATGAATTTTATCATTGCCTGGTTATTTTATATTGCCCAAGTTTTTATAATTGGGTCACAATGTATAAAAGACATTACTGTTAAAAGCAATAATTTATAATAAATGCAAAATGGTAATTTTTCTTTTTTAATTAATTCTATGTTTAATTTGAATATTATTGTATTGAATAAAATTACTTAAATCGGTAAGAATCATCTCACAATGATCCAAATTTTATTTAAATTACTTATGAGTCTTATGCTTTATTACCTTTTGGGACTTTGTCATTGTAGGTAGGTACTCTCACATAGAATGATGTGAACTTAAAATACTTATCGTATTCTTATAGCGGTGCAACGGAGTTCGGGTTCGATTCCCGAATATATATATATATATATATATGTACATATATTTTAAAACATCTTGGAATTAAATAAAACTGAAAGACTGTTCTTTAATAGAAATAGGGAGAGAATGAAATGGCACAAATGCTCATTTAGCGAAACATATATCAACTCTTATTTAGTACTTGGAATTTCAATGGAATTGCAATTTAAGCGAAATAATGGTTCTAATTTATAATTAATACTAGATCTCTCTCTAGTTGCACGCCGGAATATTATAACAGCTTAAAATTTTTGAAAATGTATTTATTTTTAAGTTTTCTTTAATCATGTCTATTACTATTTTACTATTTTTAAATATAGGTACTTTATTATAATTTATAGAATTGTATATAATTTTTATTTTCAATTGTTTTGAGAAACTTGTATCAATTGTCTTATTAGCTCAAGAGTAATATATTCTTATAGGGTAATTTTACATTTCTGATTTATCGACCTCATGAGAGCTAATAATTCGTTCCTTCACAACCAATAAGACATAATGACCTCATGTTATTTATTTTTGCCGACCATGTTATTTTTTTCAAACTAAATAAACAAAAAATCTAATTATTTATAATAAATTTAAATAAATTCTATTTCTTTTAGTTTTAGTCTCAACGTTCATTTCATCTATTTTCATTTTATATATCCGCTTTTAATTCATCTTTCAATATTTTTTTTTTTTTTTGTTTTAAGGTTTATCTGCGATCAGTCTCGAACTATAAGCAGATTCGTTGTAGTAGATCACCCCAGTGGGAGTCTCCATTCTTTCATCACCATCTAGTATCCAAAGTCGGAATATCGTGGCGCTTAAGGCGTTTGCAATAACCAATGTTCATTAGTTTGTTAGCAAGGTCGTTTGGGTGGTTCCTGAGTCGCCCTTTATAGTTGGTAGTAGAGGACTTTATCTCTTCCTTAACGGTTTTAACTTTCAGAGCCTCATGTATTTCAGTATTGGTAACAAACCATGGAACATCTGCTATTGTACGTAGTATGCAATTTTGCATTCTCTGGATGATAGATATGCTGGAGTCGCAGGCGCTTCCCCATAGTTGGATTCCATACATCCATACAGGCTTGAGGATCATTTTATAAATTAATAATTTGTTGTCTATCGTTAGTTTCGAGTTACGTGAGATGAGCCCATCTTTCAAATAAAAATTCATTTTTTTTTCATCTTTCAAATAAAAATGTAAATCTCAAATAAAAATAAAAATTTAAATTTATTTTTATTTTTTACATTTAAGTATTTCTTTTGTTTTTATGTAAATAATAATACATTAATATATTAATATTATTAAACAAGAGGTGTAGAGATTATGTTACCTTATCTCATAAAAAGATAATAAGAGCTTGAGTATATATTAAATAAAGACAAACTCGTTACTAAATTATTGATAAATAAATAACATTAAAAGTACTTATATAAACATAAACAAATATACAATTATCATTAATACGCCTAATTTTAAGTACCAGTTGTACTTTTAAGAAAAACAAACTGAAGTACGGATCGTGTTAGTCTAAAATATTGACCGGATAAGCGATGTGGGTCAGTTTAAGCTGCTATGTCCGGAGCTTCTTTTATGACCCTTTCATATATTATGAGTTTACATTCGGTGGATACGAGAATTAGAGAAAATGCCATTTTAAGTATCATTGTAAGATGGTTGCATATTTTGATGTTCAGATCGTAAATATTATACAATAAAAATATCATGTTGATGTTGGCATATGAACCTATATTTTCGAAAAAAAGCTTAATTGATGAACACACAGAAACTACTGTTTTCATCTGTATTTTGAATCGTCGCAATATCAGGTTCTAACATTTGAGCTCGTGCAAGGATGAGCTGCATCTTCTTCATCTTCTAAATCACCATCTAGACGCGTAACGATATTCTAAAGGGGGGTTTTTAAAACCTTTTGTCCAGAATCTACCCAAATATTAAATTGACTTCTGTCGACAGTGTTTCCAGTTCAATACGACCTGGGTTCACGATACCCTTAAAAAGGATCTTTTTTCTATGTTGTTCAACTAGTATTGGAAGAGATTATTTTCAACTTGCCTTGGATCAATTTGTAATATAGTTTTTTTGTATAAAAAATTCTTAAATTAAATTGTTTTACATAGATGACGTCATTATCACCCATAATATAAATCCACTAACGATTCTAATCTTTTATTGCTCGATGTAAGCCATGGTTTCAAACCTTTTCTTACGCGACAGAATGCAGACTGGGTCAGGGGTGAAGGAACTCTTGCATGTACAGCTGGTATAATACTAACTGCACCATTACTATTTCAATTTAAGTTTGTAAACCAACTTGTATATGGCACAAAGGAACATTTCGATTGGTTGATTTATAATTTTAAAACCATTTGCAACAAGAGTTAAAAAGTTATTTAAGGTGTGGTTTTGTGTAACATTATATTACAATTGAATTTTCGATTTCACTACTAACAGTGCCATAAATCTAAAACCATATTTTTAGCATGATAAAATGTCAAGTTGACATTTCTGTATTAGTCCTTATGTTCAAAATTTATTTTTACGTTAAAACTGTAAACGTTACGAGGGTAGTTCTAACAATAGTATTTTTTGTGCAATTTACATATCCAAGTTTAAATTATGTTTATATATATAATACCAATTTTAGAAATATTAAGATGTCCTCAGGTATTATTTTTCTATTATATCTTATTCAGAAACTTTAATGGTCTTTTACTTGTAGGCAGGTTACATTTCATTTCCGACGCTGCAATGCAAAATAAAACAAAGATAACTCTGAGCCAGAGTACAAAAGAAGATGAAATACTCTAAATATTTTATTTAGGACACAACTGCAATTCTTTTGTCTTAGAAATCTTTTTCTATATATATTATTGATGTTACAGGTATTGTCTTTCACACATCCCTTGCTTTTATTTCTTTGAAAAAGTGTACATAGTTAATTTTTTAAGTATCAAATAAATGTATAATTAAAAATAAACCGGATTCGTAACCTAGTTCTCAAGCTTGACTTTCCTAGTCTTAAACACTGAATACATAAGTTTAATGTCTGTATAGAAAATTTGATTCAGAAATTGTCAAAAGTAATTTGGAAATCATACATATATAGAAAATATTTTTTAAGCTTAGTACAAGAGTAATAAAATATTTTTAAGTATCACATCAGATTATGGTCACGGTTATAAAAAATCGAAGAGGGTTGTTTCGGTAATAGAAATTAGTCTGATATATTGATAGTCCGTAAAAAAAAATTCTTGAGAACTATACTGTAAAAAAACAAAACGCATACCATCTGGTTGCGCTTTGTTTCTTTCAGTTGTTTTGTGTTTTTTTTTTTCAGTTTCAGTTCAGTTTTGTTTTTTTCAACCAGATGGTAATCTAGAAAACTTTGAAGATTTAGAAGACGCATAAAGATGCGATAATACTACGCAGCGCCCAAATGCCTTTTGATTGAATCTCAATCAGCTCGCTCGTGCACACGTTCAATTGTTAGAAGCTAATATTGCGGATATCCAGAACAGAGACTAAAGAGTACTCTATGTGTGTTTAACTTAAGTTTATGCTCGAAAATATGATTTGGTGTGCCAACATCAACATGCTATTTTATTGTATGATATTTACGAAACAATAAACTTTGTTAGCATTATGTCCAATTCGCGTATCCACCAAATGTAAACTCATAATATATGAAAGGGCCATAAAAGAAGCTCCGGATATAGCAGCTTAAACTGACCCACATCGCTTACCCGGTCAATATTTTAGAATAACACGATCCATACTTCAGTTTGTTCATCGTAAAAATACAAAGGGAATTTATAATTAGGCGTATTTATGATAATTGTTTATTTGTTTATATTTACAACATGTTTTTAATGTTTTATATAAAGATATATAACAAAGATCTAAACTTTACAATTAGCGAACCCTAAAAATGTGTCTAGATAGTTGATTTAGATAATTTTGAATAAACAGGTAAAATTTGATTTCCTTTACTTATTTATTTATTCATTTATTGTAATTTTTACTTCTATATCTGAAATTCTAATAGATGTAGGTACAAACATCAAGATAAAACTTAAATTAATGAAGCTTTGTTAAATTATTATGAACAATTAGACTTATTGCAGGCAATTCATTCATTCATTCATTTTTGCAGGTTTATTTACTTTTAAAAAAACATGGTAAGTAATATGATTCTTTTAAAAATATATCATGAGGTCATAATGTCTAATTGGGTGTGTAGAAATGAAATATTTGCCCTCATGAGGTCGGTAATTCAATACAGAAATGTAGCAATTACTCTTTACGATAATTTATTATATCTTGAGCTAACACGAAAATCGACAATTTTCTTGAACCGAATTCGAAATAAGAAATATATGCAATTTCGTAAATTATAATTAAACAGTATAAGTAGTAATAGATATGCTTAATGGTTACTTAAAGCAATACTTTTACAACAATTTTACTTTTTAATTAATTTTTAAATTAAATTTAAAAAATCACCACTAATTAACTTACAGTAATTTAAACAATAATATTAAATCTAACATAAGCTATAAATTCTGAGCAAAACAATGAACTATGCAAGTCTCTGGGGAAAATAAATAAATAAATAACTGCACTCAGACGTTACCTACAGATTACTTCTTCTTGTTTGTGGAATATTGGTTTAATATATTTAAGGTTTTAAGGGTGACACGAGTATGATATGTACACTTTGCAACAAACTATATTTTATTATTATTATTTGTTATTGTTTATAGAATGACATTTTACTATTTATTATTTTTGTTGACAGACTCTTACAAACAAAAACGGGTTTATAAGGATAACAAAATAATTTTTAAAGATATATCGTGATATATTTTGCAATCACAAAAACTTACAAGGTAGTATAAAATAAATATAAATTACAATACAATTATTTTTCGTTCATGCATTTCAGCGTGCTAGGCTTTTAGCTAAGTATTTATTAAAAATTAGAACCATTTTCCGCGAAAATTGCAATTCAGTTGAACTCCCAAGTAGTAAGTAAGAGTTACATATGTTCCGCTGAATGAGCATTTGTTTCTTTTCTCTCCCTATTTATATATAATAGCATACATCCGACTCGTTAAAACTTTTAGTCTTATTTAATACAAAGACAAAAGTATATATTTTTTTATAGTGAACACAACTCATTGTTTTAATAAAATGATTACGTTATTTCCTTTTTGTCATGATTTATTTATTAATGTTTACATGTTGATAAAAATTATGAGTATTAGAATTGTTATAATTATTTGTCATAAAAAGTAACTTAACAAACCTAAGCTTAAAAGATAAATTGTGTTAGTTTAAATTAGTACAATCTACCTAGTGCCTGGTTTTATTATAAGTAGTGGGGAAGATAAAATTAAAATAATATACTCTGAATATATTGAAAAAGTTTTCTTTATATTTCACCATTTTGAAAAACGACTGAGTCTAATAGGTCACAGTTATCAACTATAGATATCTCGGGACGATAAGCAAACAGTTATTAAATAAATATATTAGAAGAAAAAAAATATCGTAATAATTGTGATATCGATTTTTTTTCGATTCCAAAGCTGGAGATAATTTAACTGCAAGAAATATCGCATTGTAATTTACGACAGGTCTTTGGGATTCTTGTTACCAAGGACTGTAATGATTTTTACAACTTGTGTTATGTGATTCGAAATATTTTACAGATACTTTACATATTTCATTTATATTTAGTATTACTTTATAAGTTCTTAAATAGCATGTTTATAATTTAATAAAGATATTATATAAAGATATTGAAAGTGTATCTATAACCTATCTGTAATAGCTATTCAATAATCATTGTTTTTTTACAAAGAATTGTATTTGATTTGATAAACATATTTTACTGATAACGTCGTTTAATATAGAATAAATTAAAAAAAAATATATTATATTGTTCTGTGTAAATTAAATTATTTCTTTTTACAGCACTATATTTAATTCAGTTTAGTACTACATTACCATCCAATAATAGAATAATGTGAAAAATAAAACAACTTGTCAATGATAAAATTCATTCATTCAAAGCCTCTATTTTAGGTAAACACTCAAAATATTACATATGACAATTGACCACAACTTATAGGTACTCTATAATCTGATTGCCAATAATTGTGTCTGTGTGTTCGATGAATGTTTTGAAATCAAATCATGTATGTATTATTCCATTGAGGTATAGTATCTCCAACTCCACTTATATTTTGCCACCAGTATTTAAACAATAATTTTGTTATCTATACTTACACTAAATTGTAAAGATATCTCTTAAAATGTGAGATAATTTAAAAATAGAACATATTTTAAACTTTTTGAATTGCTTGTCTCTGTTCTATGTGTATATTTTGATATGCGTGCATATTACATGAAAACGACCAAATTAATCGGAATTAACTTTCCTTAATATGAGAACACATGTCAATGACTTCTTTGGACCATATTTCATCAAGGACCAAATTAATTCGTCATCAATTTATAAGTCATCGGAGTATCGTAAAATAACGTTAACTTTCAAGAAGATAAATGTTATGCGGTATATTTTTACAATTTTTGAATATATTTTGTAAGCTTTTATCGGAAGTTCTAGAAGCTTATTTCCGGTAACTTCTGTTTTTACATATTAGAACATTAAAATATGTTTGAACCAAAATTACAATAACACTAAAATTTATAGATACTTAAAAACTACAGTGATTATAGCGGATGACTTTTTATTTCAGTGGGAAAGAAATAACGTAGTTCACACACTGCTTTTAATTTAAAAATACCAAAACTTATTCGTCTTTTTCTAAAATTAAGAAAGTGTCTAAAAGCTGACTGTTATTAATAATGTCCATTTTAATAATGTTAGAGAAATGTGTGTCTCGTCCAATTTTGGACTGAATATATTGTATTGACACACAACCTAGACTAAAATATAACTAAAATCTGTAACATTTTGAACTATTTTTTTTTGTGTCTCTCTACTGTATATATTGTACTTAATATTTAATTATCACTACGAGAATAAAGGTGATAGTAAAACAAATAAAACTAGTGGGTCCTAAAATATAAATAAATAACTCTATTTTAAAAGAAAAAAGGAAAACAATAATTGTTTACATAAATAATAGTAAGATATCATATGCTTATCATATCAATACTATTATTTATTATAAATTATTATTTTAATTAAGATAATGAAAAAACTACAGGACTATTATATTAATTATTAAGGACATCAAAAAGTATGTTTCAACTAAACTTCTTAATTTTATTTGTAGAGGATAAGGAAAAAAATGTTTTTTTTCTAATCTTTTGAGGTTACTTGAAAAATGTTATATAAATAAGTTGTTGTTATTTGTGTTTCCTACGACTTTGTCATTAAATTTTTCATAAGACTTGTAATTTTGGCGGAAATTGCGATAAACCGTTTTCAACCCTTAAAAACTCACCCTCATCCTTTCCTGTCCACAGATTGCCCATAAATTAATTATTTTTTCATTATTTTTTTGTTACATTTACTTCCTTTTCACATGGGTTTCATTCTGTTACTACTTTTTTGGTTTTAAATTTTTTTGACCCTGGGCTAATAAGTTTTCAGCAACAAGTAATTTAAGATCTACTTATGTTATTTTTCATAACCATCTAAATTCACAAGATTTAATCTTAACTTATATTATTTTAATACTAATATAGAAGCATAGTAAACAGAGCCTCGCCTGTTTCACCGAAAACTGATTGCTGTGAATTGACGAACTGATAGCAGTAGCTATTGTGTATATCGTTATTGATCATCGAAGCGATGCTATTTGCCAGACATAAAGTGAGTTTATATTGAAAGCACTCATATTAAAGCCACACACACACCATCATATTTGGTAAGCTTTTCATTTGATTCTGACATGTTTGCATTTTCTCGAATATATTTCGGTTTTTTGTATTGAAGGAACATGTAGACAAACTTAAATTCACCAAGTAGTTTTAAGATTCTTGATATATTTATTATTTTATTGCTTCATGTTATATTTATTATTTTATTCATGACATGTTTAAAATAACATTTTATGTTATAATACAAATTTTATCATAAAAGGTACCTTTTTATATCTAAAATCATTTATGTGAAGAATAGCCGCCCTGAATGACTTCATTTGTTCATTTATTTTAGATAACCAAGTTATAATTTCACTAATCACCAATGATCGTATATTAAAAAATAAGAATTTGAAAAATTTTATATTATTTATTCACCACTCAAATTCCGTCACAAAGGACACGAGACACTTCCGAAAGTTCCGACACAAAAGACGTGAATAAAGCCGAGTACATATATACGTAATAGTTATCATGCTTTACGAAACTTTAAATATAAGAGTGTTTTTTGTGTCAAATTAAATATATAAAGGATTTCAAGCATCATTTATAATTTGTGAAAATTAAATATATGCAAAGATATTAAAAAAATATATAAATCAATATAATTTTACTGTAAACCAATGTTTTTTAAAAACAAATAATTTCATGAGGAGTATAAAAGTAAAATTAATGGTTCAATTACATGACGTATAATTTAGCGTTTAATTCAAGATCTCGTTAATGGAGATGCGAATTTAATTACCGTGAAATTGAATGTTACTCGAGATCATTACAATGGTAAGTCTAAAATTCTGGGCAATTTGAGACGAGATACGATTGTTCACTGACAAGAGATTTGATAAGCTCCGTGGTTACTTACAATTTATAATATTTTTCTTACAAATATCTATGTATTTTAGTTTAACAATTAGTATTAAATTATAGTGACTATCAATGAACAACTAGAAGTATCGTAACGAGATGCTAAACCGGATAGGGTTGCAATTAAGGTCAAACTTCAAGCCCTCATTACATCAGAACTTTATTATTGAGATGAGTGTTTGGTGGTTAAACTTATTTAATTTATAAAATTGGATAATAAAATATGTCATAATTTATTTACGTATTTATAAATTTAGAAAGGTAAGTTCCTAAAATCGAGAAAGGAAGATTTTAAAAATGAATAATAAGTATAAAAAATGTTTTTCATTTTCCGTTTTCCTGATAGTAGTGACGTATTAAGAATAACTTAGGATAATTTAAAAAAAATGATTGTATTCATTCATTTTTGCCCAATATTTTATTTTTTAGATACCTGTTTCATTATAAAAACACTGTTAAAAATACGAAAGTATAAGAATAATGAGTTTTAAACGAAATTAAATTATAGTATTAAATTTAATAATTTAATGGAATTCAGTCCATATAATTTTAATTGATTTTATTGTTATTTTGTCAACCCACTCAGTTAAGTGATTTATTTGTGTCTGGTAAGGCTTAACCTACATTTCAAATGACTTAAATATTTATTTTTAGCATAATATTAACCATTACACAAAATTAGATAAGTTTTTTTTTAAATATATAAAGAGGGGAAACGGCAATTTTGGCCACCAGATGATAAAAAATCACCACCAGCCACTGTCTCTTGCGATATCAGAGGAATATTAAAAAAAAGGAAATCGGTTGAAGCAATATCGAAACACCAATCAAGGAAGGTCATTGTCTTGTGACGTGGCAGAAAGTTCTTTGAGAACAATAATGTTGATGAAGGCAGGTAGGTAGTTTTGCTTGCACTGGCAAGCCCCAGGCAATTCGATATTAGAAATTGGAGGAAGAAGTTGTATCAAACAGCTCTTCAGAACATTCCTCGTGTTAGTATAATTATGTTTGGGCAAAAATAGATATTACTGCGTTTTTATTACTAATTGAAAGGCGACTGTAAATATGCATTGACAAAACCGCACATCGTAAATTGTTTTATTACAAAAATAACCAAACGACTAAATGATTACATAATTCTCTTAGAAAATATAATAAAACTTGTCTTTATATAATATAATGTCGTCTATTAATAGTGTTCATTGTTCCTGAGATAAATATTCTATAATATATAATATTTTATTTTACTTACACAACCATATTTAATACAATACAGATTATAAATATAATACTACAAAACTGCTGGAAGCATTTTAATAAAATTGAGTGAGCTTATTCTCAAAGTCATTATAAAAGAAAATTACTGCTTAAAATGCAGTAATTTTGATTTGACTTTGTTTTTGTCAACAATAAAATTATTTGTTTTTTAAAATTTCGTTCCAAGAGAATAAATTTAGTAAAATATGCTTGAACTATTACTGTAAATATTTAACAAGCAATCCTTTGACAAAAGTGTGCGTCTTTTTCGTATATTGGATGTAACAGATCACTTCGTACAGCCTCCTCTATCACTTGACCTTTTCTAATCATATCAAAATGAAAATAATATTTACTTGACCTTTTTCTTCTTTGCAAGATTCTGAATATTCAGAGTCATCGTTAAATTTTGTCTACGTTTCTTTTTCACAAAATAAAAACAATGAATATTATTTCATAATGTGTAATAATTAAGATAATACTAAAATAAACAACGTGCACCAGCTAAATCTGTTAAAAATGGTTTTATATTTATTTGCTCTCATAGAAAATATATTTGTTGTTTTCTCTCATTTCTTGAATCAAATTTAAAACACTTTGCAAAATTATACAGTACTTGAACCTATCCTAACAAACGTACTATTTAACAGGTAATTGTAATAAATATTAAAATAAAAAGGTGAAGCAAAAAGTAAGTCTTCCAATGACATTGTACCCTTTGTGAATTATATACAATAGTCCAGAACAAAATAAATATCAGGCAAGAGGAAGACTATTTGTCGAAATAAAAACAAAGTGATATTCCCTTCCGAAGGGAATTAAACTGTTTCTAAATAAAATAATACGTTTATATATATAGCTACAATACATACGATGATCTGTTATCAAAAAAGATAATAGATAAATTGAAGTTATTTACAGACTATATTATAAATCAAAAATAAAAATACACTGAACATATTCAGAGAACATTTTACTTGAAAGATCCATCTACTCGACTTTTCAAACACGAAACTATTTTTTTCAAATCAAATAATCTGATATTTGTAGCATAACATTTCCTTATTTTATAATTATAATAAAGATGGCATGAGAAGAATAAAAAGTAATAATAAGACCACATATAAACAATTATGAACATGCTTCTATTAATTTAAGGGTACTTCTTATGAAGTAACCAATGAACTTATTTTGGGCAGCAAAATGTAGTTCGAATTTGCATTAGAGAACTGAGCTGTTGGAGAAATGTTGTTGTTCCTACTTTGTGTATATAAATAAATATAAATCATAATCTCTATATGACCTTGTAGTATTGATATATTTGTTATATTTTTTATATTTCTAATAAGTCAAAAGTGTAAGTTTATGACTACAAAAGGACATACCACTAACAGTGGTATTAGAATTGATTTAGACAATTATACATAATATTAAAATCGTCTACCAAGAAAGTAGTTTCCAATAGAGTGATCCATTCTGGTTAGTTCATTTAAAGACTTACCTCACTGAACCTACCCATCGTATTCTGGCTTGAAAACCTTTTGTAACGGAAATAAAACCTAGGTCATGGGTGAAGGAACTCTTGCGTGTTCGGTTACTATTAAGTGAATTGCATTCGTTTCCGGAACCATAATATTTTATGCAATTCAGGTTTCAGATTTAGATTTTTATTAAAGTAATATTTTTTAAGACTCTTAGCAAAATATAATTAGATTAAAAAGTTACCTGAGGTGATGAGCACTCTTAATGGACCTAAATAGTCAACTATATTCAACTCCTTGTATAAAGTTAAAAGCCATTTTGTTTTTTAGTACATCCTAAGCACTCTTATATTTGTAAATTCAATAGAATAACGAATATAGTGAATTTTTGACGTTACTAAAAAGTTTTATTTGGTTGCTTGTTATGATGGTTATATTGAACCTAAACTAGGGTGAGAGTTGGTATGGCCTCCGAGGTAGGCTGGGTCGAAGGAGGCGGGATTACGCCCGCAGCCTCACCATAAGCTTACGCCGTAAGTTGATCGTGGCACCCTCATGTGGGGGGTTCCGCCGGGCTGTCACCGTGGGTTTTTAGTGGGCAGTCCTCTATGCTGCCGGGTAGTCCCACGTACCCTCTCGGCCATCACCTTCCTGGTCGAAGGGACGATGCGTAACGCATTTCTCCAAAGATTAAAAAAAAAAAGGAGAGTTAGTATAACGATGTTTTAAATTTGTTAGCACTTTAAACCTAGGTTATGTTAGGATTAAGTTACACCAAGTTTATTAATAAGCATTTTCCTTATTCCGAATTTATATTTGGTTTAAATTATTAAACTTTGTTTATAAGTAAGGCCTTTAGAATTCTACGATTAGAGAATAAAGACTTAACATTAGAAATAATTGAAATTGACCTAAAGATCAACTATGAAATAAGTTTCAAAGCATTTGCGGAAAGCCAGATTAAAAAAAACGCTCGATATTTAGGTGTCTCACCAAATAATATCAAGAAAATAATAAATCGATATTTTATCTGCAAGGTTTGGCAAAACGGAATGGAATAGAGGAAAGGCAGATTTAAAAAACGCTCGATATTTAGGAGTCTCTCCAAATAACATCAAGAAAATGATAAATCGAAATTTTATCTGCAAGGTTTGGCAAAACGGAGTGGAATAGAGGAAAGGCAGATTTAAAAAAATGCTCGATATTTAGGTGTCTCACCAAATAATATCAAGAAAATGATAAATCGAAATTTCATCTGCAAGGTTTGGCAAAACGGAGTGGAATAGAGGAAAGGCCGATTTAAAAAAATGCTCGATATTTAGGTGTCTCACCAAATAATATCAAGAAAATGATAAATCGAAATTTCATCTGCAAGGTTTGGCAAAACGGAATGGAATAGAGGAAAGGCAGATTTAAAAAAACGCTCGATATTTAGGTGTCTCACCAAATAACATCAAGAAAATGATAAATCGAAATTTCATCTGCAAGGTTTGGCAAACCGGAACGGAATAGACACAATTTTCAAAAGATTTGATTAGGGATGAGAAATGGGTCACATATGACAATGTTGTGCTAAGACGATTATGGTAAAAGCGTGGTGAAGAAGCTCAAATACTAGCAGAAAAGGACTAGCGGTCAGGAAGGTTCTACTGTGTTTGGTGGGACTTAAAAGGAATTATTTATTATGATATGCTTCAGTATGGCCGAATACTAAATTCAAATGTCAACTGTCAACAACTGAACCATTTGAAGCTAGCAATTGACCGGAGTTGGCCAACAGAAGAGTAGTTGTGTTTCATAAGAACAACGCAAGGCCACGTCACGCCACGCAGGTCTGTAGTCTCTCCAGAAACTCCAGCAGTTTCATTAGGAGATGTTCATGCACCCACCAAATAGTCTGAATCTAGCATCAAACGATAACCACCTCTTTCTTGCATTGCACAAATTTTTGAGTGATAAGAAATTGGGATTAAGAGAAGATTATGAAAATAAATTAATGAAGTTTTTCGCCAGTAAGAACCAATGAAAATGCTTCTATGAAAAAGGCATTATACAGCTACCTTTAAAATAGCAACAAATTATACTATAAAGCGGTGAATATTTGACGAAAATCGAATAATCACAAAGCTCCTAAATAAAGTTTTGAATTTCTCGCAAAATTATGGATTTCTTTTTCTCCAGACTTTTTTGTTAATGTTTTTAAGTTAGTATTAAGAACAGCAAAAATCAACTACAAAAATATCTCTTAAAATAATTATTTTTTTAACATATTATAGAAAGAAACGTCTAAATAATGGCGATATTGGAAAATTTCTGAGATTTCAAGCGGAGCGTATATAACTTTGCTGAACATTTTAGTGTAACTTATTGCCGAGAGGCTTTGGGATTCTTGTTGCTAAAGAGATCAAATCACTTGAACTACATGTGTTACGTCGAACATTTTATTGCTATGTACCTATTGCATAATATGTTATATCTCACATCCTAATTATAATATGTTTAAGTACTGTACTAATGGGTACAAAATTCTATCTTATATCAAAGAATGAAAGTTTGCGAAGGATTGAACAAAGAATACACCTTCATGCTTATAATTTTTTTTTGATTAATTAGATTTTTTCAGACGACTGTTTTACTTCATATTACTTTACATTTTAGACATTTTACATTTTGACTTTGAATATATAAACTAATATTGATGAAAATTTGATGATGTGTTTGATAAATATATAATACATTTAAATTCTCTGCACTCCTTGTAATATGTCTTATAATATAGAATGTAAAATTCATTAACTATGACTCGAAACAGTAATGTCTAGGAAACCTCTGATAAATATATTTGTACAATAAATCACCCAATTTTTAAAGTGAAACTTTCATTACATCGTCTCAAACTTTTTCGTCTGTGTGTTGCATGTCGCGTGACGGTCGGCCACGGAGTAGGGATAAAGTGAAAGGCGCTCGTCAGAGCAGCCGAGGCCAATATGGCGGCGCCTATAGTTCGCATCAGCTGACCGTGTAGTGTATAGACTATTACTTATTTGTGCCAGTGCTCCACGCTATTTTGTTTGTTTTTGTCAGTGTTTAATGTAAATGTTGTTATTTATTCGCTTGTCACTGTTCACGTATTTTAGTTACCATAAAATATTGGTTACATTTATAAACTGTGAAATTCATGATGAAGATGGAATTGATAATAGAATGATTGAAAATAATTGAAAAACGGATCAAAATGACTCAACGATTATAAAATATTGTTTTCAGTGTTTTAATATGTGTATATCATCTAAATAATTGTTAAGTATTATGTATGTCGTACTCTAAGACACAGAGTTCAATAAAAATATTAGTTGGAGACCTAGTCTACTTTTATCATTTCCCATTATCATTCCCATTTTCTAAGTATAAAATTAAGAGTGATGAAGCAATTTTTATACCCTTAATGGAATAATCTTCCGAAAATTTTTAGTTAAAAGTCTATAATGTGAAAAAAAGTTTCACTTTTACGGTGGTTTCATAAAACCACACAATCTTTTTTTATTTAAAATTGCATTTTCACTTTGAACAATGTGCAATTTACTTTATGCCACCTAACCATGAAAACAGTTTTCACCCAATATTCCGTCTCTTTAGAAAAACTACGATATTATAAACGGTGAGCGTTAAATGTTGATACTATATAAAATCGACGGGTACTAAACTATATATAACAGTGGTTCTGTTTAATAATGATATTAAAATCCATATAAATATTGATACATTGTAGTATAAGAAGATAAAAATAAAAAAACATTTTAACAACATTTTTAATCGGTCACACTTGTAGTGGTATTTTAGCTGACTTATGTTTATTTTCGTCCTATCTGGCATCTTTATCCTCGAAATAATACAATTCCGTGGGATTAAAAATGTGTTAAAATAAAATATATCTTATTGTTTCTAACTTGAATCATTTTGAAAATTGTAATAGGTAAAAGTCTATCAGCTAAAGCCTGCACATTGTATATAAGTAATCTTATAGTATATAAGATGAGATGCTATGTTATAAACCTTTCAACATTATGTAGATCTAAGTACGTAAAAGAAAAGGTGAAGTGTTTTCCGAGATTGAAAGCGGAAATTTCTTTCAAGTAAAATTTCATTCAATGAGATCAAAGGCAAAAATTTTGTCTGACCATTTTAAAATTTATCGTAAATATGCATTTTATACAAATATTTTTAGATATTATTAATACAGATTCTCATTTATTTCCACATATAAAGTATTACAATTTCAATTTCCACATGCAAATTAGTTGAATTATGCGTATATTTTTTTTTATTTTACTTTTATTTACAACTTAAATATTACTTAAATATTAAAAATAAGGAGCTTAAAAATAAAGTCTATTTAATACTGTTCCATAAATACAGCTGCGCTACCTCAAAACTTAATAAAAGAAATAGTTCCAATTATGAATTTACGGTCACCGACCATCGTCAAGCTTTTGTAAGCACTAACGAAACAAGTCGACTTCAAGTTATCTAAGCTTTATTGTCAACATCCTCATTTATGATACTCTTATTAATTATGTTTTAACAATTATTTTTTTATTTTTGAATCCGTAAGATGGGACTTTTAATAAAATCAATGAATAAAATAATAATTGTTAGATTAAGATTTACATCATAATAAAAACAATCAATAGAATAGTTATTATACTACAATTCCAATTTAGTGTGGTCGTTTTCTAGAAGGCAATACATTCAAAAGCTATATATGCTATACACAAGACAGAATATCAGACCATAAGTTTCACAAACAGAAACTTGGCATTGCACCCAAAAAGTTTTCAGTTCGTTGATCATTGAAGATATTGTTGCAGATTTCTAAGTTTGCTATACAAATAAACTCTTAAATGATCACTTTTAGAACTCTCTCATAGTAAGAACAGTAATTAATGAAGTAAAATAATGATGATAAATGTGATTTATGTAATAAATATATTATAATTAAGCAACCGTATTTTATGATGAAAAAAAATATAACTACAACTAAAACATATGTGTTAATAAAAAATTAAAAAAGCTCATCATTGCATTATATTTATGGAATATTATGGAATAATTTATCTGAGATAATTATGTGTAGTGCGTACATTATGTACGTATTGCATTTCTTTTGGTATTCAAAACTAAGATTGAAGATATCTTCAAATAAATTATACTAGTAAACGTCTAGAAATATTTTATAAACATGATGCAATGATGAACTTTTTTAATATTTTATTTGAGTTCGAATGAAAAATATTCATACTAATCTAAATTGAAAAGCTGTTGTATAATTATTAAAAATTAATAAATAATCACTATTGTAACTTTAACATAACATGTTAATTTTTCCGGTAACATCACCGGCTTTCAACTTCGGCACCACATTAGATCTAATGAGTTAGTTACCTTGAACTTCTTCTAGATCCATAATATCAGTCACAGGACCATGGCTGGATTTCCAACCCTTGCTATATTTCCACTCTTCTTTTCAACTGCTTATGATGGGAACTCTGGTTAACCTATGGTTAACCTCTGTTCATAGATAACTATGACTTTACCACGATTCGTCGATTGGTTAAATATCATTTATTTTTTATTATATGCTTTTAAACCAACCAGAAATATTAAACTTTGATATTAAGTTTATGTTTGCATACGGTCTATCATGTATCTTATTTCACAAACGAGGTATGCCTATATTTGGAAACATTAATTAATCCTGTTTTAGTAATGTTTTAGGTTTATTTGTAACTAGGAGTTTAATTTGACATGAAACACGACTCATTGTAGCTAATCCCAGTAGATGGAACTATTATTTCACATGATACGATTTCAAATTGCTGAGCTTGCAATGTTTGTTTTGTGTGTATTTTAAAACAAGGGAAGATATATACACAAGTTAATATAACCATATATTTGTTAAAATATTAAATAAAAAGTTTGTACACCTGTGCGAGTGCGAATCGCATCTTGTTTTTAATATAACTTTAATTTATTTCTGGACAATAGCAAATATGTCGCTTTTTGGATCTTCAGCATTTCTGATTTTAAATTTAAGGCCTTCTGATTGGTTTAAATAAATTGTATCTGAATGAGAAATTGTCTTCTTTTAAATAGTTTGTTGCTAGATTCTTGTTTTCAGTGTCATGATCACTTTTAATTAATATTTAGTATTTTTGTATAAGTTAGCGCTAGCTTTATGTTAGCGTTAACATATACAGAATCATATAATATACAGAAATTATAAAAAAAGAATTATAAATAAAGACATTACGAAAGTAGGAAGCCAGTCCTGGTCTTATTATTAATTATTTTCCCGACACAGCTGACAAATGTTATGAAATTTATATATTTAGGTAGTTGCTTATTCAAATAGTATTCAATAAAATATAATAATATATAAATATAACAACAACATTTCTTATAACGTTTCTTATAAACGTAATGTTCTGTTATTTGTGATTGAGATATGCATTCATAATGGGGTAACTAGTTAATGGAAATATAATGAACGATGAAAGTGTTGTATATACCATCAACAAATTCGCTACATATAAAGAAAAGGTCCAATACGTTACACATTAATAGTCACTTCGTGTTACGTAGATTAGTAATATTTCAGTGACTCATTACGGTTTTACTGGAGTGAAAATATTTGTGTCTATTAACAGAACCGAGGTTTAAAAGAAATGTAATGTATAACATAACTCATTAGAATACAACGAACTTTTCTTGGAAGGTGTATTAATATTTGAACGGTTTTTAACTTAAAATTGAGCTATCTAAGGCTAAGTACAGAAGTGAAAAATTGTCTAGAATATAGTCAGCACTATAAATAAGCAGAATTAATTATGAATTTTTATGTGAATATGTTTATTTCCTTTACATTAAACTACTCAATACTTTTTAATATTATTGTCAGAGCTTTTAAAGATAAGGCTAATATTGAAAGATATAATAAGTATAATTTACATATTTGCATAAAAAAAATCATTCTGAATACTGTAAGGCACTAAAAATTTATTGAGGTCAAGAGACTCTTTCTGAGAGTTAATTAATATGTAGTATGGTAATTAAAACTCGTCTGAATTTCTAATATACACTACCAAGCTGCTAATGGTACTATTAAATGTATTTTGTGTGTAGTATTTATGTATCCATTTAATAGTACTATATGTATTGGGAAAAAAATATTTATTGGTTAAATTATTGGAAAAAAATAATAAAGAGCACTCCTTACGATTTTTTTCTAACAAAGTATTTTTTAGAATGTCCCAATTATTGACGCCATAAAAAGTAGCCAAAGGTTAACATTATGATTAAATATCAATGAGAATTCCGAATGACAAATATTTTCAGAAGGTACCAAAAATACTTTAAAATATTTATTAAAAGTATTTCATTTAAAAAATATGTTATGGACTATAAGAATTTAATATGTTTGATATTACATTTAATGGTTATAACCAATTTATTTTCAATCGATAATAGTTAGAATTATTTTAATTTTAGGAACAAACAAAAAAAATTATATAAATATAGAATGAAAAATAAACCGATACGGGCAGGGATTCGAACCCGCGACTACTGGAAAACCGTCCCGTCGCTCTGCCAACTGAGCTACCGTATCGCTGTCCGACTCGGTGATTTAAGCATTCCATATGTGATCGCCTTCATTAGGACGATAGTAACATCTATTAGGTTTCTTTCGAGAATCCGAACCAATATGTCTATCAAACCAATGTTTAATTTGTTGATACACGAAAGAAATAACGATGTATAAATTAAACGTATATTACAGTTTATTTATATATTTTTTGCTGACAAATTAAAAAAATTAGGTTAGTTAACATTTCGTTTGCAAATCGAATCGTAGCCGCAGAGTGCATACAAACACAAAAATTAATTTACTAAAAAGCCGGTAGGCAGTATATACAGGCCTACAATTTGTTATGATAGACGAATCGTAACATTTCATAGACTAACAGACAGACCTATCGTAGTATTTCACAGACTAACAGACAGACATATTGTTGTATTTTACAGACTAGCAGACAGATATATTGTAATATTTCACAGACTAACAGACAGACATATCGTGGCATACCTATACCATATACGATACTTAGTAACAAAAAATGAGTAAAAAGGAATTTTATTAAATCACTGATAGAACCTATATTGATTAAATTTGTAAAGATTATTAATAAATCTAAGAAAAGTCAAAGGAGGATTATTAAAGATATATATTTAATTTTTCTGAAGTGAATATAATAGCATATAGGTAAAAAAAGGAATATAATATATATTGCTTTTATATAAAGCAATATATATATATATATATATATATATATATATATATATATATATATATATTTATATATATAAAATGAATATAATAGCATTTTCCCACTTTTGACATACAAAACTGTTTACTATTAAACCGAGGTTTTCATTGGACGTGTAACGTGACTTGGGAAGTATATTACCAGTTGGCGGATAATTTGAGAGTTTAATTTGCGTGTTTTGTTCAATATTAAGTTAATTTCTATACTTAATTAAATTAAATTCTGTAAACATATACATGTTTTAAGTAAAATAAAATAACAACAAATTCAATGTGCAAATCATTCAATATTCATTATAAATACGTAATATAATATTTTAAAAGATTCATTTTAACGGTTTTATTCTTCTCATAATAATACTCCTAATTTGATTTAAATGACTTGTCAGTTTTTGTGATAAAGCATATGACTGATATCACCTTTATTAGAGTAGGTACAGACCCTTACTCCCTTCAAAGTTCGAAATAATTAATAAGGTGGACGTGATTTATTTAAATTATTCTTGTCTAACGTTGAAGGAAGCTAGTAATTATTCTATAAAATTTATATATTAATTTATATTTTTCTCATTATAGAAATTACATGATAACAAAAATTTTACATTTAGTATTGTATTGTGTAGTCTTATTTCCTTAAAACGAATTCCCTTATAACGAAATATTTTTGCTGTATAATATAGATTATAAAAAAATCTATAAGGGATAATAGAATACCATATACAATGTCTTAGTAAGCCTAGCTTATTAAGACATTGTATATGGTACACTGAGTGTATTCACTGAGTATCTCTGTGTCTACACGAGTCATTATACCACTATAATTATTGTCCAACAGATCTCTGTATATATTATCATGTTGTAAAAAGTTTTTAAACATTGTCCGTATATTTACCTTTGTCCTCATAGGGTCAAAGCATTATTATATGAAATAAATGACTAGACGATACGAAAATAAAAAATTAAATTAAATAAGTAATGTAGATACGCATTATATTATCTGAAATCATTTACTGACTAATCTAATGATAAAAATCTAAGTTTAGTAATATTAGTACATCTGAATAATCAATAATAAATTCCTATTTTTTCCAATTTTGTATTTTTTTTTAATTATCTTACAAGTAATAATAATGCAGCCGACAACTAATAATTTTTTGCGTGTCAAAAGCTCGGACACAATTATTTATATTTATAACATTTAGACACAAAAAAAGTGTATACAGTACGGAAATGAATAAAAATTATGACAATTCTTTGTAATAATACAATACTTCATTTTTGTTGTTGTAAGCACAATATTGTGCAATAAATATAGTAACAAAGATTTCGGATATAATTATGGAAATAAAAAGAAACACTACTTTTTTATTTATTTATTTAATCTTTATTGCCTAAAACTAGTACAATAGGCGGACTTAATGCCTAAAATAATTATCTACCAATCAACCCGAGAATACAGTGCAAACATAGAGTAAGGTGCTTAAAATATAAAACATTAATACAGGAAAAAGCAATTAATAAAACAACATTAGAATAAAATAAATAAAACTTATGTGCAAATAACATATTTCACATAATATATACAATAAATCAAAAATACTTGTTTTCGAGAAATCGATATACTTACACAAATACATATTTTATACATACATAAACATATTATACAAACATACACATGTATATAAATATATATACATACATATAAATATATACGTATATACAGGGTTATTTTTAATTAGTTGAGCACCTTTTGCAGGCAGCCTCTCTACATCAATCCCAACAACATTTGTTCTACGACTTTTAAAAAATCTTGATAAATAACTCAGAATAAACGAACAAAAAAAATTTTTGCTCCCTCGATTATTTATTACTCTGTATTTTGTAAGCAGTCTAAAGTATAGGTCGCGGCAGGCTAGCGAAAGTCAGAAACTGTTAAATGCGCGCGCCAGCTTTTTTCGTATAGCTTCATCTCTTTTACACCATGTTGCTATGGAAATACTAAATAATCAAAATGACAAGTACCTATGTGGATTACAAAACACAATTTACATTAACCAAAAATAAAATTATCGGATTAGAGTTTTATAATTAAATAATGAAATATAATTACATACTGGACAATACGATTTTATGGACTTGCTATTAAAACTAATAAATAAGTTCAAGATTATAACATGAAGAAGAAATTATGAAATGTAATTTATAATATTTTTAAAATACATTGATTGTCTGAAATAGAAGAAGTAAGAATGAGAAATACGAGTTTTGGCTGAGAAATGAAGCATTGGGGTCCTGATCTTTACAAGGTCTGTTTTGCTATACCTAGAACGAACAACAACTCGAAACAGCAGAAACCATGATGAAGAATAATTTTATTTGTGATATAGTGACGATCCAACATGTTAAGAAGCCTAAAGTTATTATTTTTAAAGTGGATTGTGTACATTTGTCTGTTTTTATGGTACTTACGTGTTTCTTCTATGAGAATATTATACGTCAGAAACAGTCGATTCACTTCTTACGTTTTAATTAAATAATATTAATGAAAATTATGACGTTTTTCTGTTACGCGCCATCTTCAAGAAATTCGTAAGTAACTTATTGTTTTATTGTCATGATATAAATATTAACAAACGAGATAATATGATATGTATAAAGTAAGTTAAAGTGAAGTTATTGTTTTGTAAAAATAATATTTATTTGGTTTCGTTACAGTGCCCTTATTTCATAAACCAAATAAAAATATTGAGACATTCAACTTGTGGACAACTTCTATTGGAGATTTTGTTTTTTCATTTGATTCTTAAACAGTTAGACAATATGTGTTTAGACTATTGTAGAAAATATTTTAATAAATAAAAGTAGAAAACGATGCTATTTTTTATTACACCTTAGAAAATGATCAAGTTCTAACGTGCATAGCCGCCGCTGCGTCACCCCGCCACCCCGCGCCCCGATGCACGTGGCCTTGGCACATATTTTGACAAGTTGCGTGGCCTCTCTTAGCTCAAGTTTAATGCACGTTTAGAGGCAATAAATAAATTTTGTATGGGAAAAACTAAATTTTTAAAACTATTAATTTTAAAAAGTCGTAGAACAAATGTTGTTAGGATTGATGTAGAGGGGCTGCCTGCAAAAGGTGCTCAACTAATTACAAATAACCCTGTATACATATCAATTCACAATATAAATAATGATATATGTTATAAGAATAAGTATACACAAAAAGTAATAAATAGATATTTTAATTATTATTCTGTAGATGTTCATAAAAAGGCAGATAAACTGCCTTCTTAAAGGCCATTTTGCTGGATGATCGTCTTATGGTTTCAGGGAGGCTGTTCCAGAGTTTAGTTGTGTGGACTGTGAAAGAGCTTGAAGGGGTGAAGAGTTTTAGATTTGAGGTGGAGAGAAGATGTAGGTTATGAGTATTTCCCAGTAATCGAAATTAAGATTTCAAATACTGAGAACAAAGCGGATAGTTAAAAATAGTCAACAATTGACACAAATATCTGGAGGACTTTCGTTCACCTATACCTATAGGAAACCATTTAAGTTTTGAACGGTAAGGAGATATGTGGTCATATTTGCGAAGACCAAAAATAAAGCGAATACAGCTGTTGAGAAGACGATCTAATTTATTTAAGACATTCAGAAATGTTAGAGCAGCAAACATAGCCAAAGAGAGACGGGAAAGAGTTTTAGTCCGAATAGGTATAAAGTTGTTGTGACGATACAATGCCCATAGAGAACTAGTAACTTTGCGAGAGATTTCACTTACGTGAACATTCTAGCATAATGTAGAGTCAATGTTTAGGCCTAGATTTATTACAGCAGACGAAAAAGGAATGTTTATGTTGTCATAGGACTGTGACATTAAACCGATAGATTCCAATTTAAGTAGATGTGGCTGACAACCTACTACTATTGCCTGACATTTTAAAGGGTTAGCATTGACTACTCTATGCGGATCAAAAAGCTAAATCTGTTACTGTTTGTGAAAAAAAAATGAGTTTAACTTCAGTGTGCAGGGTTTTAAGGACCTAGCTGGATTTTATTTTTGAGGAAACGACGAAATCCATGATTTTCAGCATTAAAAACTGTTACAGCATCTTAAAAGTATGAATTTCGCAGTGAATAAGATTCTAATAGTTCAAATGAAAGATCAGGTGGTCCCAAAACTAGATGACCGCGGTTTGAGTCCAGGTGTCTTCCATTTTATTATTTTTTTCCCAGTTTTTTCAAGTGTCTACTTTTGTGAGAAAGAATATTCAAAAGCCCTTTATCAACACAATTACTTAAGTACTTTTTCTAAAATATACTTTATCTAAAATAAATTCTTTATATTTACATTGGGATTCCTTGGATTTAGGTATCATTAAAAAAAACCATGCCATTGTATTCGGTATTGAATGTTTGTAGATAAATATAAAAAGTACTTATTTGAAATTTTGGTGTATTTATAAGATGGTATTTTATTATGAGAATTATAAATTAAACGAGTAATATAAAAAAAAAAATAAAAAACACCTATGTTTTAATAATAAACCGCTCCATTAAAATATAGAACAAATGAGCTAGCTCACTAAATATTGATTTTAATTATGTTTCCTAATACCTTTATATTAAAACGGTGTCTGTTTACGAAAACATCTCTATACATTCGGATAATATATTGCTATACTCATCTATACGTTTATTTCATTGCTGTAGCTTGAAAGCGTTACATAATAACTTCAATATTTAAATCACACCCTAGTCCGCCCCATATGGTATGAGTGTCTAGTAGTCAAGAGCTCCTCTTGATATTCTAATATTTTAGCTCTTCTGGAAATATACAACTTTCCTCTTTTATATTGTATTAGTGTATTATTTTTTTTATTTATTTTTATGAACTTTATTTATTTTCCCAAACACAGAATACAATAAATCATACAACTATAACAATATAAATAAATAATTTTGTGTAGGGACAGGAGTCCAAACCTAGGCCTTGTAACATGAATCTTCTAAATTTTATAATTAAATGTTATATAAAAAAATTCTGTTTGTTTTAGGAGAATGGGATCAAAATGACAAAAACACTTTTAAGATAAACCACCCTATATACTATGTAGTATATACGGTGCTTCGTATATTTAGACAAAGCTCTTATTTTTATACATAGTAACAATGGTTAGATTCTATTATTTTTTTTACGATTACAGTTAATACAGTCTCTTAGTTTTTAGTTACAAATCAATCCTTAGGTATAATTATGATAAATAATTTTAATAACAAATCAAGTTACTAATTGTGAAATCTAAACTTTTTTTTTTGCGGTAAATTTTGTTTGTCATAACTTATCACAGTTCGCTAAGCGTTCATTACTTAAAATGTTATGATTTATATTTATTTCTATCGGTTGCCAAAATAAGTTTAAAATAAACAATTATTTATTTTGAAGATAACAAGCGTTTAGTTTTGTAACGAAAAATTTTATAATTTTATAAAATAATATTTTTTCTTATATTGCAAATTGTTCGTTACAAAACTTGTTGCTGTATAAAACCTTTATATATGCAATCTGTATTTCTAGTAATTATTTTAAATATGGACGTCAACATATGTGATTTGTTTTATTAATTTTAGATAATCTTGCATAGAAAAAAGTCCTAACTTTTAGACCATAGTCTATATGTTTTTCTTACAAACAATTATATCATAATCAAAAATAATCTTAGTAATGTCATGTTTATAAAAATTATAAATAAATAAGTTAAGCCAAGCCTCATTATTAACTAGCACATTGACGCCACTAACACTTGACCTTAAAGCCTAGCGGCGAAATAACATTCACGTAGCACTTATGTATTGCACATTGAGTTGAAAAGTTGACACGGAGTAATAACCGATTCCCGAACCGAGGCACCGAACCGAACCGAACCGAAACCGAGGCAAAAACGATAAGGGTTTTTGAAACTCTAATTAGAGGAAAAAGGAGCTTTCTTTTTTTTAGTTCGTTAGTTCGTTCGTTAGCACGTTTATAAATGGTTTGTTATATTCTGTTAGTGATCCCACTAGAATATCCATACTCCTTATTTCAGTGTTTCTTTATGAACTTGTGAAAAATAATTTATTTATAATTCTCCTTATTTTTTCCATCTTAATATTACTAAAATAAAAATTTTGACTTATTAGTTACATAAATTACTCAGTACTTCGGACCTAGAATGCTAAAACTTTACATTTATTGATTTCTTTGCAATGTTTCAGATTACTATGTTCTATATTTATGATATAGAAATAAAGAAAAACTATGAAAATCATTATGTTATTCTTGTTCGTGACTACAGTAACGCTATGCGCGGTCGAAATCATAAAGTAGAGTAAATTTATATGTACATGATAAATTTTGAATAGTTTGCAAAATTGTTTTAACTTCGTACTAGATTGAGAAAAGTTTTCCCAAGTGTCGGATAAAGTTTACATATATTTTATTTGAGAAGAAAGATGGTGTAGCACTCAAACTTTGTAAATACTAATCGTATTTATAAATTAGTTTTAGTTTAATCATTTCATTGTTCAATAGAGCCAAGAGTTTAATTGTAATTGCCATGTTTGTAATTGTATTTCAGATTTTTTTAAATATCTTCATAGTCGGGCAAACATGTTTTAATATAGTTGAGTTCTGTATTGGCAATGGAGAGAAAATAAGCTCATTGACATTGTTATGTATTTATACGATTTAAATGGACTCTGAACGCAAAAGCCCTATCGTTTTGGTGACATTCACACATTTACTAATATAATATAAATTAAATTTGCAAGTTGCAAAGATGTAGTCTGAATTATTTTGTTTACAGGTACAACGACCCTAGGATACAGGTTACTGTAAAACATATATATTCTTAAACACTAAATCAGTAGATATATTTTACCCTTAAATATGACGTGTTTAATTAAATGTATGTTTATAATTAGATGATTCTTTATTGCACTATAAATATACTATATTTGATACCTTAACCCCACGGGCTTAATGCTAATGCATTCACTTCAAGCCAATCAGCATGTGACAGGTTAGTCGATAAATCGTGTTAGTCAAAACAAATCGTTAAAATCATTATCGGAAAAACAAAAAAATAAACATAAGTATAAATAGACAAATATTTAATATATTTTATACAATAATAAATAATTGAAATAATAATTTCGATTTGCGATATTCGATTCTTCACAGGCTTGGAAAAAAAAAGTCTCGAAAAAAAAAGTCCTGATTGACTCGGGTAGATTGACTATCATCAAAAATAGGGAAATATATCATCAGTTTGATGAGTGGGTGCACAATATTTCATAAATAGATTTTTACAGGAACGATGTGGTTAATTATGGACATTAGTGCCCACTTTAAGGTATTTGTAAAATAATGGATTTAAAGTATACAACAAACAAATGATGAAACCACGTTCCCGTTTTTCAAACGTAGAAATGTGGTCAAATATATGAAGTTTAAAAGCGAGCCTTGTTACAGATTCGAGTATATATTCAAGCTTTTTAAGCAAATTCTTATTTAAGTTTACATAGCAAACATTACTGAAATTCAATAATGTGTAGCAATAACGTACTTCCAAGTTGAACTTCAATTTTAATTAGGAGCAGTGTTTGAAAGGATAATGTATATAAATAAGGGTAAAATTTCTAGGGTAGATCTAGCAAATTGTTATTAATCGTAAATATCTATTTGTGGACTATCAAAGATAATTGCCTGAGATTTGGAAAGGTTCACCAACAAACACACACAAACAAGGATCTAGTTTAAGTAAAGAAGGAGTATGAGGATTAATTTTGAAATTAATGTAATTTTGAAACTGATCAGCCGCTGGTTTTGTGGATGCAATCATTTTTTTTTAATAAATAACTGGAAATAGCAAAAGAAGTGGAGTTAGGTATATTTTCGGCCAAGAACCGGTAATAAAAACTACTTGTAAATGAGAAATATTAAATAAGACATTCGGTTTAAAAAATAACTTTAAACACTTAAATCATTGATATGACAAATATTTAGGTGTTATGAAAAGGAGGAAAATTATTTAGAGAGTCAACAAGTTAACGATGGTAGATCATATATTGAAACAAAATAACTATAAGAAAAAAATATATAAACAACTATGCTAATAATTTATAATGTAAATAAATATAATATTTATAATAAAAGCTAGTAAAATGTTATTACGGGCAAAACATTAAATGCAATTACGAATCAATTTATTGGTATCTCATTTTTAATCCCGAGAGAGTCAGGAACCTTAATTGCAGAAAGAGAATTATTAGTTGGAGAGAAGCGAGAAATAATGTACACTTACAATCTTAACTTTCAGGTGCTTTAACCCGAACATTGCCATTTTGACAAGACAATTTGACTTTACAAACCAGGACTGGTGTTGCTTCGAACGAAAATTAAAAAAAAATAAAAATTAAAAAAATTAGATTATTCAGATCATTTTTTTAATGCCGATACAATTGTAGTACATAATAATAGATCAACATTGGTTATTTAGTTTTAATCTTAACCTAGGACAGTGTGGCCGTTACATAAATATCAAATGGGCTAAATGAAGAACTGAAAAATCCTATTTAATATGTCTTTTCTTTAAGATAAATTTAATATATTATGCGAAAAACTGGATATTCAATGTTGTATGAAGTATATGAAAACAAAGTTTTCTTATACTTTTTATACATAATTTTTAAAAATACTTTCAAGCGCTGCTTCATAAATGTTATACCTTTGTTAACCTTAAGTATACAAACTTCAGTTAGTCGGAAAATTTAAACAGTTTCAACTTTGTAATTGATGCTGAATTTAAGAAGAAAACAAGAGTTTCTGTTATCTGATGTTTAAAACTAAATAATGTTCTACTATTTACTAAAATGAACAGATTTTTAATGTTAACTTTATAACATAAATGTAACTGATATTAACGATTATATAATAGTATCTACGTTATATTTTTAAATAGGATTTAGATTGAATTACAACCTACATACAAATTAAATAAACTGTACATAAATTTATTAAGAATATATCTAATACTTACCCTAAAAATAACATAAGACTATATAGTTATTCTTTTTATTTAAATATTTGTTTGGCTTAAGGAAATGTAAAACAAATTTACATTTCCTCAAGCCTTACTCGCTTCAAAGTAAATCGTGTATTTAATATTATTGACACTAAGAAATTTCTTATCTAAAATTCATATAATAGAAAAAGTATCATAGATATATTGTTATAGGTCCAAATCTTTGTATTTATGTAACTAAAAACTTAGTTTAAGTTTTCGGAGTTTTTTCTTTTTATATACTATAAAAGATTGTTTTGTGCAAAATTTTAAAATTTTAGGTGGAACGGGAGTAACCTTTAGGTTTTGATTCCCTTGCAAATAGTTGCAAATTTGAAAATGTATGGCTTAAGTTGATGTTTCTGTTGATTGCGTTGACATGGAAGTTTGTTTTTGTTACAGATTAAAGGCATTATAGACTTAAGTATTTGATATATTTAATACCTCTAAGAAGTGTTCATGAGAAAAGGGTTACTACCCCTTTAAAGTTATTAAAAATATTTTTATTATATGGTGTAACTAAAAGTTTACGGTTTTCGAAATTATTCCTTTATCTGTATTATAAACGTTGACACAGCTTTAAAAAGCAGTACACCTTAGTAAGTTTGATTTAGTACCTCTACGTATACCTGTGAAAAAGGGTTTTGATAGACGGACGGACGGACAACAAAGCGATTCTACAATGGATCCCTTTTTTCTTTCGATGTTCCGAATCCTAATAATGGCAAGAAGAAATTTTGGTTCATCCTGAGCATAGAAGATTTTTGGAAGATACATAAAATATGGAAACTAAACTTAATTAGTGCAAGTGATAATATTATTACAGTCATTGGTTTTAATATAAATAGTAAATGCAGGAGATAGACATTTATTTTACAATATAGGTAAGAGTTTAAACCATTTTAATTTGTATGTAATTTCATGCTTACATGCCTAAGGCATCTTCAGCTAAAGTTACTCAGCGCTTCAGCGCTTCATCCTTTAAGTTTTTGTTGACTCACTCGCCCACGTTGATGTCTGTATTAGTTAGTGAAACAGTATTACTTTAATGTAAAAAGCACTTTTATGTGACGTCATAGAGTTCATTATTTTACTTACTTGGTGCAACTATTTTTCATTATATCAATATACTATATTTTTTTATTACGAATAAGGTTCTAATAAAATACTTAACAGTATCTATTGATAAGACTGCTTATAAGCTTATAAATTTCTCCATTTTATTTAACTGATGTCAGCGAGTAATTGCTGACATTAACCATTCTTTTACAAAAAGTCGAAATCTCTCAACTGTCTTCCACTTGTTTAATTGAATTATTATCTGTTTAATCCAAACTCAGCGGTAACAAATCAGTCAATTATATTGGTGTTTGCCTTATTTGATACAATTTTAGTTTTTGCAATTGTTATTTCATTTTTATAAAAAAATATGTAGTCAACTTGTTCATAATAAAACTAGTAATATTAGTCAACTATTAACATCTTATAAACGCTTGTGGAATTGTTATGTATAATTTCTAAGCTTCTTCTAAGCTTTTTAGCATTCCATGGATTCACCGTGCGGGTGCCGGTTCCAACCATTCTGGCCGGCGACCTAAATTGCAAACATCCCCGCTGGAACTCTACTGTCGCAAACAGTAGAGGAAATCTCCTTGATAGGCTAAGTTACAAGGCTGGTCTCGACTTCGAGATCACCGCGCCTTTGAGTCCCACGCGATACTGCGACACAGACTTCCGACATGACAGACCCGACGTGCTCGACATAGTACTCTTGAAGGGCGTGACACTCCAGTTACGTTCTATCGAGACGCTATCCGAGCTAGACTCTGACCATCGACCGGTCCTATTTCAGCTAGGACTTCCCCCCCCTTAGGGAACCCGCGACAAAAACAATTATTAACTGGACGAAGCTTCGAGAGCAACTCCATTCCCCCGTATCAGCGCACCTCGACAAAATTCCTGACCAGCTTACATCGGTCGAGGACGCTGTCTCAGCCGCGACTAATTTCACAGAACATTTGGTAGATAGCATAGAAAAGTCCTCGAGGGAGGTCCGAGTGAACTTCGAGGGTTACCGAACACTCCCTCCGGACATTAGACTTCTCATCAACCGTAAAAACGCCGCGATTAGAGCCCACGACCAATACCCGACAGATGACAACCGACGGAGGCTGCGCCGTCTCCAGAGGGAGTTGAGATAAGCTATCGACGACTTCAGAGATAGCGGCTGGAAAAGGACGCTTGCGACGCTCTCTCCAACACACCAGGCATTCTGGCGGTTGCAGAGAGTGTTGAAGGCGGACACTGTCTCAGATATGCCTCCATTGGTTGGACCTAACTCCGCCATCGCGTTTGACGACCCTGACAAAGCTGAGTGCTTAGCCGACAGTCTAGAGAGCCAGTGCCGTCTGTCTGCTCAATCGGTTGATCGCGATCATGTCGAAATAGTCGACAAATCGGTCAATATTATGTGTTCTCAGCCACCGGTCGGTCCGCCAATCAAGGAAACGAACCTAGACGAGGTGACGTCCATAGTTAGGGCGCTTCACGCCAAGAAATCGCCAGGTCCCGATAGGATCACTAACAAAGTGATAAAGCTCCTTCCGCCTCCTTTAATTTACCTATTGGTTACCATTTTTAACGCTCTACTGGCCGGTTGCTCGTTTCCGGCCCAGTGGAAAGAGGCCATAGTGATAGAGTTCCATAAGCCGGGCAAACCCCGGCATCTGCCTAGTAGTTACCGTCCCATTAGTCTTCTTAGTTCCTTAGGGAAAGTATATGAGAGAATCATCCTCTGTAGACTTAGGTCGGAAGTCGAGAGACTCAAAATCATCCCAAATGAGCAGTTCGGCTTTAGAGCCAACCATTCATGTTCCCATCAGGTGCAACGCCTCACGGAGCACATACTGATAGGGGCCACTGTGAGGGCCAAGAAGAATAGGACAGGAGCACTCTTCCTCGATGTAGCTAAGGCGTTCGACAGGGTCTGGCACAATGGACTGGTGTACAAGTTATACCAGTTCAAGGTGTCGGACAGACTCGTACTCATCATACGGGACTACCTGTCGAATCGCTCCTTTCGCTACAGAGTGGAAGGCGTTTTGTCAACCCCCCGCCCCATCAGGGCGGGTGTCCCCCAGGGTTCAGTTCTCTCGCCTATCCTATATTCCATCTACGCTAGCGATATTCCTAGGCCGCGATCTAATGTGCACCTTGCCATGTACGAGGACGATACCGCGCTTTACACGTCCTCTAAGGATCACTGGGAGATATACCAACGTCTCCAATCCGCAGTCGACTCCCTCGAGAGTTGGCTGCGGAAATGGCGGATCGAGGTAAACCCTGAGAAGAGGGTTTCGGTGCTCTTCGAACGGGGCCCCCCAAGGATCCTCCCGCGAATCAAACTCTTTGATAAACCGATACCTTGGAAAGACGAGGCAAAATACCTAGGAGTAACGTTAGATAGAAAGTTAGTTTTCACTGCGCATATTAGGACCGTTCGTAGCAGAGCGGCCTACATATTAGGTCGTTTATATCCGCTGTTAGGCAAGCGGAGTAAAATGTCCCTTCGCAATAAGGTGACACTTTACAAAGCTTGCATACGTTCCGTCATGTCCTATGCGAGTCCCGCTTTTGCGCACGCTAATCTGAAACCCCTTCAGGTGATTCAGAACAGGTTTACACGGATTGCAACCGGGGCGCCGTGGTTCGTACGCAACATCGATCTCCATAGAGACTTAGACCTTCCGACCATCGCTCAGTACTTCAAGGGGCTTTCCCAAAAGTACTTTGAACGTCCTGAGCGACACCCGAACCCACTGGTGGCTGACGCCGCAGAGTATAGACCACGTAAGACTACATTAGTCAGAAAAAGAAGACCCAAGTCGGTACTCGTTGACCCCGACGACGCGTTCACAGTAGGTAATAACGTGTATATAAGGCATAAGTGACACCACACAACATACAGACACACACCGTCTATACCGGTATAGACGAGGTCCCAACTGAGTAAGAGCTCCGTTGCTCCGGCGTTCTGCCGTCGGAGGACGCTAGTGTCCAAATTTCCTTAGCTTCCCTCCTGACTAACGACGCCCCAAGCCGAGGTCCGTGTCTCAACCTGAGACGCCCTCGGGACGTCGTTCCCCATGGGGGCCCAGCTGGCCCCCCCTTTTAAGGGCGGGTCTCCTGACCCACCCGCTCCCCCGGTGACGCTGTAATAGCCAACAGGGCTAACAGCAGAGACAGCCAAAAAAAAAAAATAAAAAAATAAAAAAATATATATATACAGGGTTATTTGTAATTAGTTGAGCACCTTTTGCAGGTATCCCCTCTACATCAATTCTAACAACAATTGTTCTACGACTTTTTAAAATTAGTAGTTTTAAAAATTTTGTTTTTCCCATACAAAATTTATTTATTGCCTCTGAACGTGCATTAAACTTGAGCAAAGAGAGACCACGCAACTTGTCAAAATATGTGCCAAGGCCACGTGCATCGGGGCGCGGGGTGGCGGGGTGACGCAGCGGCGGCTATGCACGTTAGAACTTGATCATTTTCTAAGGTGTAATAAAAAATAGCAGCGTTTTCTACTTTTATTTATTAAAATATTTTCTACAATAGTCGAAACACATATTGTCTAACTGTTTAAGAATCTAATGAAAAAACAAAATCTCCAATAGAAGTTGTCCACAAGTTGAATGTCTCAATATTTTTATTTGGTTTATGAAATAAGAGCACTGTAACGAAACCAAATAAATATTATTTTTACAAAACAATAACTTCTCTTTAACTTACTTTATACATATCATATTATCTCGTTTGTTAATATTTATATCATGACAATAAAACAATAAGTTACTTACGAATTTCTTTAAGATGGCGCGTAACAGAAAAACGTCAATTTTCATTAATATTAATTAATTAAAACGTAAGAAGTGAATCGACTGTTTCTGACGTATAATATTCTCATAGAAGAAACACATAAGTACCATAAAAACAGACAAATGTACACAATCCACTTTAAAAATAATAACTTTAGGCTTCTTAACATGTTGGATCGTCACTATATCACAAATAAAATTATTCTTCATCATGGTTTCTGCTGTTTCGAGTTGCTGTTCGTTCTAGGTATAGCAAAACAGACCTTGTAAAGATCAGGACCCCAATGCTCCATTTCTCAGCCAAAACTCGTATTTCTTTTCATTCTTACTTCTTCTATTTCAGACAATCAATGTATTTTAAAAATATTATTAATTACATTTCATAATTTCTTCTTCATGTTATAATCTTGATTTTATTTATTAGTTTCAATAGCAAGTCCATAAAATCGTATTGTCCAGTATGTAATTACAATTCATTATTTAATTATAAAACTCTAATCCGATAATTTTATTTTTGGTTAATGTAAATTGTGTTTTGTAATCCACATACTTGTCATTTTGATTATTTAGTATTTCCATAGCAACATGGTGTAAAAGAGATGAAGCTATACGAAAAAAGCTGGCGCGCGCGTTTAACAGTTTCTGACTTTCGCTAGCCTGTCGCGACCTATACTTTAGACTGCTTACAAAATACAGAGTAATAAATAATCGAGGGAGCAAAAATTTTTTTTGTTCGTTTATTCTGAGTTATTTATCAAGATTTTTTAAAAGTCGTAGAACAAATGTTGTTGGGATTGATAGTTGAGCACCTTTTGTAGGCAGCCTCTCTGCATAAACGAAACAACTCAGAATAAACGAAACAAAAAAATGTTTGCTCCCTCGATTATTTATAACTCTGTATTTTGTAAGCAGTCTAAAGTATAGGTCGCGGCAGTCTAGCGAAAGTCAGAAACTGTTAAACGCGCGCGCCAGCTTTTTTCGTATAGCTTCATCTCTTTTACACCATGTTGCTATGGAAATACTAAATAATCAAAATGACAAGTATGTGGATTACAAAACACAATTTACATTAACCAAAAATAAAATTATCGGATTAGAGTTTTATAATTAAATAATGAATAGTAATTACATACTGGACAATATGATTTTATGGACTTGCTATTGAAACTAATAAATAAAATCAAGATTATAACATGAAGAAGAAATTATGAAATGTAATTAATAATATTTTTAAAATACATTGATTGTCTGAAATAGAAGAAGTAAGAATGAAAAGAAATACGAGATTTGGCTGAGAAATGAAGCATTGGGGTCCTGATCTTTACAAGGTCTGTTTTGCTATACCTAGAACGAACAACAACTCGAAACAGCAGAAACCATGATGAAGAATAATTTTATTTGTGATATAGTGACGATCCAACATGTTAAGAAGCCTAAAGTTATTATTTTTAAAGTGGATTGTGTACATTTGTCTGTTTTTATGGTACTTATGTGTTTCTTCTATGAGAATATTATACGTCAGAAACAGTCGATTCACTTCTTACGTTTTAATTAATTAATATTAATGAAAATTATGACGTTTTTCTGTTACGCGCCATCTTTATTCCTAAGTCACATTTAAAAGAAAATATGAATTATATTTACATGTCATAAAGAAGTTTCACTTCTTACATGTGTACACTAATACACACACACATATTTAATAAAGACTAAAGTTTTCGTTTTTTTCAGTTTTATTAATATCATAAACGAGGAAAGGCCAATTTAGACGTAATTTAAATAAACTTCCTATTATTCCTCCTAGTGTTTCTCAATATTTTATTTAGTCGGATATCTGAATGAAGTTTATGGTTGGGATCACAAGATGGAGCCATTTTAAATACTGTTACTATTTTACGGTGATGTTTTTAATTAATGGTAACACCAACAGTTGGTGTCAATACCAACCAAATGTCAAGTAATTTGTAATTTGATATTATTATCTTTGTTATTTGATAATTGATATTTCATTTGTCTCTTAAGATTTATGGTGATGAAAGTGTGTAGTATTACTGATATTTTATATTAACTACCTGGAATGTTTCTGTATACCGACGCTTCTATTTGGGACTGACTGCAATTTCTAGGAACTTCGTAAAGAAATTCGTAAGTAACTTATTGTTTTATTGTCATGATATACATATTAACAAACGAGATAATATTATATGTATAAAGTAAGTTAAAGAGAAGTTATTGTTTTGTAAAAATAATATTAATTTGGTTTCGTTACAACTTGTGGACAACTTCTATTGGAGATTTTATTTTTTCATTAGATTCTTAAACCGTTAGACAATATGTGTTTCGACTATTGTAGAAAATATTTTAATAAATAAAAGTGGAAAACGATGCTATTTTTTATTACACCTTAGAAAATGATCAAGTTTTAACGTGCATAGCCGCTGCTGCGTCACCCCACCACCCGCGCCCCGATGCACGTGGCCTTGGCACATATTTTGACAAGTTGCGTGGTCTCTCTTTGCTCAAGTTTAATGCACGTTCAGAGGCAATAAATAAATATTGTATGGGAAAAACTAAATTTTTAAAACTACTAATTTTAAAAAGTCGTAGAACAAATGTTGTTAGGATTGATGTAGAGGGGCTGCCTGCAAAAGGTGCTCAACTAATTTTAAAAATAACCCTGTATATGTATATATATATATATATATATATATATATATTTAGTATTTTAAAAATACAGTAAGTAAATACTTATTTATATATTATCATCAGTCATGTTCCGTTCATCGTTTTGCTCAAAGCAATAGCTTGTGTTTAATTTATTATCGATTTTTTATTATTTTAAATAAAAACGATTATCGATAGTTTAAATATAGAAACACTTATAATAAATTATTTTAAGCTCAAAAAGAATGCTGTCTCTTTGATAACAACGGATAAAACAATACAAGAGATGACGTGAATAGTTAAGTTATGTGTTTAAACTTAATTTTTTTTTTACACGAGTAAAATATTCCTTGCAAGTTTCAATAAAACTGAATATTTTTTAAAAGTCAGAATATAGCATAGAAAAAATGATTTTATTTCAAAAGTAAATTAAAAACACTATTCTTGCTAAATTTTATATATATATATATATATATATCAATATTAATTGTATACCTTATATATCAAATATGTCAATTTAAGTTTTATTTTGAAAATTATAGACGTATCAAGATTATAGATGTTATTTTAAGTAATCAAAATATATGAGAAGTTGACAAAATACTTGTGTTTTTATTATAATTTAAACAAAACAATTACATTTCTAGGATTCGCTAACTGAAGATAAGTGGAATATTTTTATGAGGTATAGTCATTAAATTATAACAATAAGTCTAGTTTGTTCTAGGAAATATTTAGTTATATATAGAGGTTAAGGTGTGTCTATATGAAAAAAGGCAATGTCCGTCACTTTGACCTGTCAATGCTTGAGCGCTCAGGTTAACCCAAAAGGATCTCAAAAGCAAAAATTTTGCAAATACTTTTTGATGGAAATAAGGAATAAAACCACATTTTTGGACATTGCGTTCCAATTTCGATTTCTAGTTTGTATGTAAAATTGTAATTTGTGAATTAATGCATATTTTCTGTTAGTGGACATATTTTCTGTTTAATACCGGAACTCAAACAAAGGATCAAAACGACAATCCGTTTAATATTTAACTTTACCGGCTTTTATTTTACATACATGTTTATGATACGCAAACAAAACGAGCAACAAAATTTCGAAACCGCCTGATGTTTTTTACATCGTAAATAAAAGATACCAGAAAAGTTACAATACTTATTTGAAGGAATGTAACAAAACAACACACATTGTTACATAAAAAAAATGTGTATAAAATATTGGATGGATGCTATCATTTGTAATGTCGAAATATTTTAAAAATACCTGTTGTAATTATTCTAAAAACAAACATGAAATGTAAAATTTATTTACTCGGGCAGAACTCAAATCTGCGATTTCTGGGTAATAGACTTTTGTCCCTACAAAGACAATTGTGTAAAAAAATATAAAATTCTTTATAAAAATCCATCTATCTCATTTAATAGATAATGAAAGTGACCTTGTCATATCGAAGCTCTTCCTCGTATTTTAATGCTAATGCTTTCAGATACGTAATACGTAAAAATACTTCAGACATTCATATTTCATCTTCATCATGGTGGAACTATGAACATACTCCGGAATTCAAAAAACATAAGGAAGCAAAAAGGTTTATTTTATATACCCGTGACACCTTGACCTAAGTAGTTTGAAGTTGAGTTTAAGAAAATATAACTTTGCTGTTGCCGCCATTGCTCTCCAATGACGTGTTTGATAAATCAGCTCCTTTGTTGGTTTCTGAAACGCAAAGCAGAGAGAGTTACAACTATTTCCTCTAAATGATATACTTGAATCTCACTTTTGAGAAACCATTTTGTTTGTACGAACCAAAAAGATTTTTCAATATTGTTAGATTTGGAATTCAGGACCAAATATTATATTATAAAGTTTTTTTTCCTCTCAACCACGAACATACGTCATACATACAAGATGAGTCATATGCAGTATTAAGATACTGCTAAAAGCAAGAAACAGAAAACCTTAAAATATATCTTATTATTTTAGTTTCATACTGTCGAGGGGAATTCACAGTGAGTATGTTGATAACAAAACATATTTTTAATATTCTAAGATATTGCGGCGTCTAAGGCTACTCAACTTTTTAACCTTAATTTGATATACAACTGCTTGATACGAAAATATGGAATGTATCTGCTAGTACCTGTTAGTACTACTGAGTCGTATTAAAAGCGCTGCCATAGCAATCACTGTTGCATTGATTACAAGTAAAATTATACCTTAAAGACGACAATATTTATCCAATGGTATTCCATTTTAATCGTCACCATTGTCTCAAAAACTTCTTTTTTCTCTTTTTTCATCCCGCAGAAGAAGTGTAAAATTTTAATTATTGGTTTGAGTATAAGAAATCTTCATGCTTACTTTATAGCGAAACAAAATTATAAACCTCAACTCTTCTACTCATTGTTCATGTTAACCTACTCCATTCTAGGTCAATTACGAATAATTATGTTGTTAAAATATTATAAATAAATTCTATAGATAAATTAAAATTTTCCTCAAGTATAAAGATATCAGAATGAATAGCTAAATAAAATTGTGGATTATGTATTCATCCCTATAAAAATTATAACAGCAAAATAATATCTAAAATAATTGTTTCTATGGTCTACATTACAAATATAACGAACATATACCGAAGAACTTTCAATTTATCATTATTAAATCGTTAATAAAAAATTAACGACTTATTTACGAGAAATGTCTTGTATAATAAACTGAGTTTGAATCGTAGTCAGCCACGAGCTGTTTTATTAAAAACATATTCTTAGGAAATCTCGAAAATTATTTATGACCCACAGCGAAGACAATTTCCGACCTGTATTTTTGTGAATAAAAATTTAAACACAAACTCGAGTATGTATGTTTTAACCGCCTCTAGTTGTAAATCATGTTTGAGAACAACGTTTTTTAAGCAATTTAACTGAGCCTAGCATTTGTGAAAGTAAATACCAATTACATGAATAAAATATAAAGAAAGGATTGGTTGCGACAAAAAAAAGGAAGTTACGTTCTAGATAAATTATTCAAACGATTTAAATACCAATTTAATATTTTTTTGCAGACTCATTCGTAGCTTACTTTAAAAAGATTTGTAACATGCCTTTACACGAAAGACAATATCAAAAAAATATTAAGGATAAAAAAATACTAAATATATGGGAAAAAAAAATAAAACTATGTCTTGACCTAAATTTTAATACACAATATAATATAATTCACTAAGACTTTAAAAATATTATTACAATTAAATTCTTATTTTAAAATCTTAATAGCATTAAACATCTAAGTGGTGCAGACAACGTCATATCATACAAACACTTAAAAGTTTCTTCCAGTCCCTAACTCAGGGATTATTGGCATTACAAAAGGTTTTCGAAACTATAGTTTGCAAATATGCAAAGTGGTTAGTTTAGTAACAGAACTTTCTAGAATGGACAACTACTGCGGAAACAACTTGCTTTTGAAATAAAATTAACGTCACTCGTTATGTATCTCAACCATTGTATCTTAAACCGTTCCTTATATGAAACTTATATAAAAAAGTATATCGAAATACCGTTAAAATTTTTTCTTCACTGATAACCAATCCGTCTTTTGTTTTTATTGAAAGCTTGGTGTAAATAGAGCAATATCAAAAGTTTTTTAATGTAATTCAGAACTTTAATTGTTTATTTTCATTTTCCCTAGATGACATACACTGATTAGTCTATGTAGTGTTTTTTATGGAATTCCATTATTATAAAAAAAAAAATATTTTTTTTACTATCATGTTAATGTTATGTATTTATAATCAGTGACCCGTTAGTTAGGGAGTAACTTAGTGGAAATAGTCTGGTTGAGATAATATTCACACAGTATTTTTTGTCGATATAAGGGGCTTTGGCCTGAATAACAACTACTCGCGTTTTTGTTACTTTTATAAAATAAAGTATTATTGGCTATAGAAAAATATATTCTAAGATAATAACTTTATAAAATATATACATATCTGGTATAAATTATTTAGACTTTAGTAAAAGGGGTAAAGTAATTTTATTATTTTTGGAAAATGAGATTCTTAAGTTTGTAACACAACAACACATCGATTAAAGGTTTTGTAAAGAAACTTTCATTTCCATTCTCATAGATTTATACCTGAATTTTTATTATTTTATCTCATACATGAACCTTAGAATCATATCCATACCATATAGATAATAGTCCCTAATACAATTCATAATACATAACGTTCATACATAATAATATTAATATTACCTTTTTTATACAGTATATAATACAATAAATCCCCTTTTTTAATGAAATATACCAAGTGTTATTTTGTATACTGTTTGTAAACAAAATATTAAATTTTGTTTTTGAATTCTAGTTTGTTGTTTGAAAAGAATCATAAAAAATATATACAAATACTAGCGGACCGGACAAACGTTGTCTTGTACACGCGTCTTTAATTTAAAAAATAAAAACTTAAAAAAAAAAAAAAAATATATATATATATATATATTAAAAAGTTTTCACAATATCTGACGTCATTACATGTATATTAATCATAATTCGACCAATCGATACCGTATGAATATGTAAATAAAGATTTTTTGTTTGAATAAATGAATTTGTTTCAATTTTTTTTTTTTAATTTCACTTTTTACGTACCGAAGCACGTATCGGGCCGCTAGTACTAAAATATTTTTCTTATTTCTATCGCAACACCAACTGTCAGGGCAGACTATAATTAAATTATAATATTATTTAATATTTGACATTGCCATGGTAACGCAGTCCGTCGGAACCAATGTGAAACATTCCAAAATCACCACCTACTTACACATTAAAAATTAATCAAAAAACCATTTTCCAGTGGACTAAATTGTGAATCTAAACAATTCTCAAGTCACCTTGAACACACACAAAGAATTTCATAAAAATCGGTCCAGTCGTTTAGGAGGAGTTCAGTGACATACACACGCACACAAGAAATATATATATAAAGATTTTGGCTTACGAATACTGTCAGGCACCTATTATTTAATTACTGCAGCATCGAAAATAAAAAATAAAGTATTTTTATTTCCGTGAAATTTTGCCTCAATCATTGACAAATATCAATAATTAATCAAGATTCAATAAATTCAAAGATCAATTACAAATCAATTCAATAAATTCAAGTATCAATTAGAAATCAATTATTTAGCTATCTGATGCATTTCTTTAAATAAAGGAAATTTAATTAGAGTGCAAAATAATATAATGTCAATAATAAAACGTTCATAAAATTACGATTGCAAAAAGATAACAGAATGCTACCTTCAAGTACTTCGTACAATCATCTCACAATCAGAGTAGAAGCTTTGTTTAGTAAATGTTTTTATTTAACATATAGTTTTCCACTAATATTTTTAAATATATAAGTTTGTGTAATGTTCGTTGTGTGAATGTAAAAGTTTTATACAAACTCGAATCTGTTATTAATCCGCTCTAGGTGGTGAAATGTCCTCTCAAATTGTAAATTCTCCGTTAATGGTAATTTTTCGGATTATCTATTTTTTGGATTATCTGAATTTACTTGTATGACGCAAGAACGGGTGTACGGCTTTGGATTAAATTTGATGCACGGTTATTGTATAATTCGGAATAACACATAAGATACTTTTATCTTTTAGATATTAAAGTATTTAATTTTTGACATCTGAACTGAAACTATTCCAATAAAGTGGAGCAGAAATTCTATTCAACATTCTTGTAACATCAGGTCGTCAGGAATTGTAATAACATGGTTCATTGAAATTTCAGTACAAATAAGGTAAAAGAATATTTTTAATATTAATGGAGTTTATATTATGTTACATTTTGTTCTATTTTAAACTTACCATTAGGGTATGGTCTGCATGTTTGAACTGTTAAAAGAAAGCTAACAATTCTTTCTCTGTCATCGACTAATTGTCTTTACATATATTAAGAATACAATAAGTATAGGCAAGAGGCTTGTCTTTACCATTTTTTTCTTGCGAAAATATATAATAACAGTGTAGTTGGGTGCGTTTGCAGATCGTTTCATACCAAGGTGTGTCATGGTCTAAATATTTGGAAATATTATAGAATACGCTAGTACATAAGATCTTGCCTTAGTTACTTATTGTAATTTGTTAAAATTGAGCACATTGTCCATTAAGATTTATATATATTTCAGAAGTAATTTTTATATATATTTCTTCACTATTTTAAGTTAAGTGACAGGTAACGCAGGTTTATGTTTCTATCTTGTATTTTTACTATGTATATCACTAGAATTAATCAAATCAGTATTCTCATGCACGTATTTTAGATTTTAAAAACATTCTGATCGGGGACCGTAAGTAGGTATATTAATTTAGTTTAATTTTTCTCGTAAGGAATATCTAGGATCTAAATTATAAATTGCTATTTTGTACAATATAAATGTTATTTATATCAGAAGCTAAAACACAGACAAAGCGTATCCCAATTCAAAAGGTATTCTTGTGAATTTAAAATGTATATGCTGTTAGTAATGACCCTGAAGTTGGTTTCTACATATTTTTAGATTATTTTCACTTTTAAAAATTTCGTTGTATCTGATAAAGCATTTCAGTGTTTAAAAGGATATGATTTTTTTGAAAAGTTGACGTCATCCAAACGACAAAAATTGTTAGGTATTTGCCATTCTCTATGAGTTTAATTTTTAGGGACTACCCACATAGGTATTCCATTGTAAAGTTGAAGGTCATATAAATTCATTTGAAGGATCAGTGTTGTTTAAAAAAATCCCTTGTAGATTAAAAGTTTATTTTTGTTAATCGCGTTCAGATGTCACCCACATATGCTAATTCCTACCCGTTGGTAAAGTACTCTTTATATTTCGTATTTTAAAAATACAGTAAGTAAATACTTATTTATATATTATCATCAGTCATGTTCCGTTCATCGTTTTGCTCAAAGCAATAGCTTGTGTTTAATTTATTATCACTTACCGGTTTTTTTTATTATTTTAAATAAAAACGATTATCGATAGTTTAAATATAGAACCACTTATAATAAATTATTTTGCTGTCTCTTTGATTACAACGGATAAAACAATACAAGAGATGACGTATTCATGTATTCAACTATTCAGTTGATTTATGTGTTTAAACTGAAAAAAATGTTTTTTTTTTACACGAATAAAATATTCCTTGCAAGTTTCAATAAAACTGAATATTTTTTAAAAGTCAGAATATAGCATAGAAAAAATGATTTTACTTCAAAAGTAAATTAAAAATACTATTCTTGGTAATTTTTATATATATTTCAATTTTAATTGTAAACCTTATATATCAAATATGTCAATTTAAGTTATATTTTGAAAATTATAGACGTATCAAGATTATAGATGTTATTTTAAGTAATAAAAATATATGAGAAGTTGGCGAAATACTTGTCTTTTTATTATAATTTACACAAAACAATTACATTTCTAGGATTCGCTAACTGAAGATAAGTGGAATATTTTTATGAGGTATAGTCATTAAATTATAACAATAAGTCTAGTTTGTTCTAGGAAATATTTAGTTATATATAGATGTTAAGGTGTGTCTATATGCAAAAAGGCAATGTCCGTCACTTTGACTTGTCAATGCTTGAGCGTTCAGGTTAACACAAAAGGACCTCAAAAACAAAAATTTTGCAAATCCTTTTTTGATGGAAACAAAGAATAAAACAAATTTTTTGGACTTTGCGTTCCAATTTCGATTTCGAGTTTGTATGTAAAATTGTAATTTGTGAGTCAATACATATTTTCTTTTAGTGGACATATTTTCTGTTTAATACCGAAACTCAAACAATGGATCAAAACGACAATCCTTTTAATATTTAACTTTACCGGCTTTTATTTTACATACATGTTTACGATAAGCAAACAAAACGAGAAACAAAATTTCGAAACTTCCTGAAGCTTTTTAAATCGTAAATAAAAGATCTCTGAAAAGTCACAAAACTTATTGGAATGAATGTAACAAATCAACACACATTGTTACATAAAAAAAAATGTTTAAAAAAATATTGGATGGATACTATTATTTTTAATATCGAAATACTTGAAATATTATAAAAATACCTGTTGTAATTATTCTAAAAACAATTATGAAATGTAAAATTTATTTATTCGGGTAGAACTCAAATCTGCGATTTCTGGGCAACTGACTATTGTGCCTACAAAAATAGTTGTGTACAATAAATACAAGCTAAAAAATATAAAATTCCTTATAAAAATCGATCTATCTCATTTAATAGATAATGTCATTCAGATTCAGATCTATCTCATTTAATAGTGACATTGCACATGTCGAAGCTTTTCCCCGTATTTTAATGCCAATGATTTTCGATACGTAATGTTTAAATATACTTCAGACATTCATATTTCATCTTCATCATGGTGGAACTATGAACATACTCCGGAATTCAAAATACATAAGGAAGCAAAAAGGTTTATTTCATATACCCGTGACATCTAAGTAGTTTGTAGTTGAGTTTAAGAAAATATAACTTTGCTGTTGCCGCCATTGCTCTCCAATGACGTGTTTGATAAATCAGCTCCTTTGTTGGTTTCTGAAACGCAAAGCAGAGAGAGTTACAACTACTTCCTATAAATGATATACTTGAATCACTTTTGAGAAACCATTTTGTTTGTAGGAACCAAAAAGATTTATCAATATTGTTAGACTAGAAATCCAGGACCAGATGTAATATTATAAATATTTTTTCCCCTCTTATCAACGAATATACGTTATACATACAACATGAGTCATAAGCAGTATTAAAACACTGTTAAGAACAAGAACAAGATGTTTTAAAAAAACTTTAAATGTTTCTTATTATTTTGGTTTCAAACTATCGAGGGGAATTCAGTGAGTATGTTGATAATATGTTTATTATAATTATATTAAAATATGTTTATTTTTAATATTCTAAGATATTGTGGCGTCTAATACTCAACTTTTTAACCTTTAACTGCTTGATACGAAAATATGGAATGTATCTGCTAGTACCTGTCAGTACTATTGCGTCGTATTAAAAGCGCTGCCATAGCAATCACTGTTGCATTGATTACAAGTAAAATGATACCTTAAAGACGACAATATTTATCCAATGGTATATCATTTCGATCGTCACCATTATCTCAAAAACTTATATTTTCTCTTTTTACGTCTCGCAGAAGAAGTGTAAAATTTTAATTATTGGTTTGAATGTAAGAAACTTTCATGCTTACTTTATAGCAAAACAAAATTATAAACCTCAACTCTTCTACTCATTGGTCATGTTAACCTACTCTATTTTAGGTCAATTACGAATAATTATGTTGTTAAAATATTATAAATAAATTCTATAGATAAATTAAAATTTTCCTCAAGTCCCTGCGGCATTGATGGTATAAAGATATCAGAATGAATAGCTAAATAAAATTGTGGATTATGGATTCATCCCTAAAAAAATATAGCAGCAAAATAATAACTACAATAATTGTTTCTGTGGTCTTCATTACGAATATAACGAATATATACCGAAGAACTTTCAATTAATCATTATTAAATCGTTAATTGAAAATTAACGACTTATTTACGAGAAATATCTTGTATAATAAAGTGAGATTGAATGGTAGTATTATTTAGCTTAGGTAATACAGCCACGAGCTTTTTATTAAAAACATATTCTTCGGATTTCTCTTTTTGTTGTAAAAATCTTGAAAATTATTTATGACCCACAGCGAAGACAATTTCCGACCTTTTTTCTTGTAAAATTAAAAATAAAAATTTAAACACAATCTCAAGTAGGTATGTATGTTTTAACCGCCTTTAGTTGTAAATCATGTTTGAGAACGATGATTTTTAAGAAATATAACTGAGCCTAGCATTTGTGAAAGTAAATATCAATTACGTGAATAAAATATAAAGAAAGGATTGGTTGCGACAAAATAAAGGAAGTTACGTTCGAGATAAATTATTCAGGCGATTTTAATACCAATTTAATATCTTTTTGCAGACTCATTCGTAGCTTACTTTAAAAAGATTTGTAACATAAATGCTTTTACACAAAAGGTAATGGGCAAAATCAAAAAAAATAATAAGAATAAAAAAATACTAAATATATGGGAAAAAAAAAACTAAAACTATGTGTTGACCTAAATTTTAACACACAATTATAATTCACTAAGACTTTAAAAATATTATTACAATGAAATTCTTATTTTAAAATCTTAATAGCATTAAACATCTAAGTGGTGCAGACAACGTCATATACTCGTCATATACTTGGTGGTAGATCATAACATCCGGTCGCCGGCAAAGTTACCACCCATCGGGCAGAATCGTACCGCAAAGCGACCTAGTCGTGTTCCGGCACGTTGCTCGATGAAGCCGTTTATGGGAAATGGGTCTGAACAGTTGCGGTGCGTTGGCGAACCGGTCTGACGTCGGGTTGGTGTTTGTTTTGTCGGGTGTCTAGTCGAGGAGGGTAGCGGGATCCGAAGCGACGGCTTTCCGCTGGCCGCCCGCAGATAGTTGGGGGCCCAATTAGTAGGATAGCCATCCACGAAAGGCTGCCCCGCCAGCTGTGAAAAATCCCAGGGTGGCTCCATCGTGCTGGTTGGCGACCAGACGAGGAGGCCCGATGGCGATCCCTGGGGGGGTTCGGGCGTCCCCGCAGTCTCCAGACTAGCCTCCCAGTGGCAAGACATCACCAATTTCGACGTCGGGTTCGATACGTGCCGTCTCGTTCAACTGCCATTTCCCATCCCTATTCACTTTTATATATATTTTTTTTTATGAAAAAGTTAAGAAAAAGGAACAAGGTTACACAGCGGTTGCACTCCTCCTCATATAAAGTGCACCTCACTAATATCAGGGGTTTGCACTCAAATCTTTTAGCTGTCCACCACCACCTGGAGACAGAGCAGCCGCACTTGCTCTTTTTGACGGAGACGCAGATACAATGTCCTTTGAGCGCTGCATACTTGGATTATCCCGGTTACTCGTTAGAGCACAACTTTCGCTCACGGGCCGGAGTCAGTGTGTACGCGCGGAACGACCTCTGTGTTCAGCGTCTCCGTCACCTTGAAGACCCCACTTTTTCTTCCCTATGGGTTTTAGTGGACACAGGAAACGAAAAAATCCTGTATTCCTGTGTCTACCGTTCGCACAACGGTGACCAGGAGACAACTCGTTTATTTGAGTATCTCAGTGAGGCTGCAGATATGGCTCTGTATCAGTACCCTTCGGCGCAGCTCGTCTTTCTGGGGGACTTTAATGCCTGTCATCAGGACTGGCTGTTCCCGTACCAGAAGACCGACCATGCTGGAAGAGAAGCGCGGAACTTTGCGTTGTCCTTGGACCTCTTTCAGCTGGTGAGGCAAGCGACAAGCGTACCAGATGTGGTAGGCCATACAGCAAATTGCCTGGACCTTCTGCTGACAACTGATCCGGACAGGTATCGTGTAGAGGTCACGTCCCCCTTGGGAACCTCCGATCACTGTCTGGTGAAATCTGTATTTACATATTCCCCACCAGCTTTCGAACCACATGGTGTTAGGCGAGTATGGAAATACAAGTCAGCAGATTGGGATGAGATGCGGCACTTTTTTGCGTCTTATCCTTGGCGGCAGGTCTGCTTCTCTTCTTTGGATCCGTCGAGTTGCGCGGATGCTATAACCGATGTGGTGCATCAGGCAATGGAGTATTTTATTCCTTTTGCTGACGTACCCATCGGTGGCAAAGCTCGCCCATGGTTTAATGCCGAATGTCGTCATGCACATGACCGAAAACATTCGGCATACCTCATTTGGGCTGATGCTCGAAGCCGCAAAACTCCGGATGTAAGTACAAAGAAGAGAGCCTTTAACCAAGCTGCCAAGTCCTATAAAAAGGCATTGCGGAAGGCTCGTCTTGATCGGATCGTTAAGAATGGCGAAAAGCTCTCTGTCAGACCAACTGGCAGTCGAGCTTTCTGGTCTCTTGCCAAAGCGATCGAGTCGAACTTCTGCCAACCCTCACTGCCTGCTCTGCTGAAGCCTGATGGATCCCTGGCCCACACAGCAACAGAGAAAGCGAATGTATTTGCTTCTCTGTTTGCTGAGAATTCGCATCTAGACACTGGCAATGCTTCTCCAGAACATCTTCCTCACTGCGGTATTTCGATGCCTGAAATCCGCATCACTAACAAAGAGGTATGGAGAACATTGTGTCGTTTAGATGTGAATAAAGCCAGTGGTCCTGATGGTATACCAGCCATTCTGCTCAAGACATGTGCAGCTGAGTTGTCTCCTGTATTGACACGTCTGTATCGCCTCTCTTTCAAGACTGGAAAAGTGCCGGAATCCTGGAAGCTTGCCAACGTGCAACCCGTGCCCAAAAAAGGCAGCCGTGCCGATCCTGCCAATTATAGGCCCATTTCAATCACCTCCATACTCTGCAAGATTATGGAGCGTGTATTGAACTCGCGGCTTCTAGCGTACGTAGAAGGTAACGATCTCCTCAGTGACCGACAGTACGGATTTCGCCGAAATAGGTCCACTGGGGACCTTCTAGCGTACGCAACACACATTTTAGGCGAAGCCATCGAGAGGAACGGAGAAGCGGTCGCCGTCTCTCTGGACGTCTCGAAGGCTTTTGACAGGGTCTGGCATGTGAGCCTTTTAAGCAAGCTTTCAGCGTACGGTATATCTCCTGGTCTGATTGGCTGGATAACGGACTTTTTGAGCCGGAGATCTCTCCGTGTTGTTGTCGACGGGTGTTCTTCGGAACCCTTGACAATAAATTCCGGAGTACCTCAGGGGTCCGTTCTTTCTGCAACTCTTTTTCTGCTGCACATTAACGATCTGCTGAAGCCCGGTATCTATGGGTATGCAGACGACAGCACAGTTGTAGAAAGATATCTGCCAAGTTCTCGGGCTAGTAGAGATGAAGTACAATCTGAAAGAGAAGCCATGGTGCAACGTTTGAATGACAAACTTCAGGCAGTCTCCGCATGGGGCAATGCCAATCTTGTCAAATTCAACGCCACCAAAACGCAGACGTGTTTGTTCACCGCCAAAAGGAGCCCCTTCACCTTGGCTCCTACTTTCCAGAATGTATCCTTGGAATACAGTGACTGGCTTCAGTTGTTAGGCTTAGAGATCTCCTCGAACCTCAACTTTGGTCGGTACATTGAGTCCAGAGCAAGAGCAGCTGCAGGAAAGCTTGCCGTACTTGCGAAGGTGCGACAGTACTTTACACCGGGACAGCTTCTTGTATTATACAAAGCACAGATCCGGTCGTGTGTAGAGTATTGTGGCCACATATTTGCTGGTGCCGCAAAGACTCATCTTGCGGTTCTGGACTCAATTGAGAGGCGAGCAAAGAGGCTTATTGGCGACCCTAAATTGGTTGACGCCAAACTCCACAGCCTTGAACACAGGCGTAGAATTGCCAGCCTCTCAGTATTCTATAGGATACATTTTGGTGAGTGTGCGCAGGAATTGCACGACCTAATTCCCCCATCCCCCTTCCATCACCGGACGACCCGACGCACGGCAGGTTTTCATCCTTTTGTTGTGGACATTCCACCTGTCCGAACGAAGCGCTATGCTTCATCTTTTTTAGTGCGTACAGCGAAGGACTGGAACAATCTGCCGGCGTCGGTATTTCCGGCAAAATATAATGTGGGTGTCTTCAAAAGGAGAGTGAATAGGCTTCTAGGTTAATGCGCTTTACCACCTAAGACTACATTTCACTTTCCATCAGGTGGAATGTAGTCAAGCATTAACCTAGTTTTGTATAAAAAAAAAAAAAAAAAAAAAAAAAAAAAAAAAATATCATACAAACACTTAAAAGTTTCTTCCAGTCCCGGACTGAGGGTTTATTGGCATTACAAAAGGTTTTCGAAACTATAGTTTGCAAATATGCAAAGTGGTTAGTTCAGTAACAGAACTTTCTAGAATGGACAACTACTACGGAAACAACTTCCCTTTAAAATAAAATTAACGTCACTCGTTATGTATCTCAACCATTGTATCTTAAAACGTTACTTATATAAAAACTATACCACAATACCTTAAAATTTCTTCTTCACTGATTACCAATCCGTCTTTTGTTTTTATTGAAAGCTTGGTGTAAATAGAGCAATATTGCAAAGTTTTTTAATGCAAGTCAGAACTTTGATGGTTTATTTTCATTTTCCTTAGATGACATATACTGATTAGTCTATGTAGTGTTTTTTTATGGAATTCCATAAAAATAAAACATATAATATATTTTTTACTATCATGGTAATGTTATGTATATATAATCAGTGACCCGTTAGTTAGGGAGTAACTTAGTGGAAATAGTCTGGTTGAGATAATATTATTTCATCACACAGTATTTTTTGTCGATATAAGGGGCTTTGGCTTGAATAACAATCACTCGCGATGTTGTTAATTTTGTAAAAAAAATTTGACTATAGAAAAATATATTTTAAGATAATAACTTTATAAAATATATACATATCTAGTACAAATTATTTAGACTTTAGTAAAAGGGGTAAAGTAATTTTATTCTTTTTGGAAAATGAGTTTTTTAAGTTTGTAACACAACAACACATCGATTAAAGGTTTTGTAAAGAAACTTTCATTTCCATTCTCATAGATTTATACCATTCTTAATTGTCGTCTTCTGCAGGAGGCAATTATAAGCACAAGTAAAATGCAATTTTACTAACCAATAACCACATTAACACATTTTTTTGCCATTAGGTACCTGAATTTTTATTATTTTATCTCATACATGAAGCTTAGAACCACATCCATACCATAAAGATAATAGTCCCTAATACAATTCATAATACATAACGTTTATACATAATAATATTAATATTACCTTTTATTATACAGTATTCTTTACAAAACCTTTAATAAATCTCCTTTTTTAATGCAATATACCAAGTGTTATTGTATACTGTTTGTAAACAAAATATTAAATTTTGTTTTTGAATTCTAGTTGTTGTTTGAAAAGAATCATAAAAAATATATACAAATATTTTGGCTTACGGCTACTGTCAGGCGCATGTTATTTAATTACTGCAGCATCGAAAATAAAAAATAGAGTATTTTTGTTTCCGTGAAGTTTTGATTCAATTATTGACGAAAATCAATTATTAATCAAGATTCAATAAATTCAAAGATCAATTACAAATCAATTCAATAAATTCAAGTATCAATTAGAAATCAATTATTTAGCCATCTTATTTATTTCTATAAATGAAGTAACTTTAATCAGGGTGCAAAATAATATAATGTCAATAATTTATTATTATTGACATTATATTACTTTGTAATAGTAATTTGTAATAATATTAGTGGGAAAACGTTTTAACGTTTAACGAAATACATGAGTTCGTGTAAAGATCGTCATGTGAATGTAAAAGTTTTATACAAACTCGAATCTGTTATTCAACCGCTCGACTCTAGGCGGTAAAATATTACCTCAACTTGTAAATTCTCCGTTAATGGTAATTTTTCGGATTGTCTATTTTTTCGGATTATCTAAATTTACTTGTATGACGCAAGAACGGGTCTACGGCTTTGGATTAAATTTGATGCACGGTTATTGTATTATACGGAATAACACATAAAATACTTTTATCCCGATAATTCTAGTTAATTGCTTTTTATCCCAATAAATGTTCACAAAGTATTTGATAGATAACGTGGACATTAAATTAGAAGAACGGTGTCTTTACAATGTATAAAAAAAGGAACTGGAACATGGAACCCGTTGACTTACATTTCTATACGACATTTTTTGCCGAGATGATCACAGACAATTATTTTCTATTCTGATAAATAGCATGGCTTAATGACTGTTTTATCACTCAAAAAAGCTCGACTGATTCGTCAATCAATTTTCCTTTTTCCTTTTCCTGGTCAATTCAATTACTAAATTTAGTGTCGGGTGGATTTTTTTTTAACTAAACGACTGTCCTTTATAATAAGATTGTTTTTGTAATTGAAATAGCAAGGACGTAGCCACGGGCAAAAAAATCTAGTTTTATTATAAAATAAAACTATGTTCTTAACATTGACTTTCTAGAATTTAGTAATTTCTAGTAGATGTGGCTATATCCTGCCAGTCAGTCATGTCAAACGGTTTAAGGAATATAAATAGATGCAAAGAAAAAAGATTTTGTCAATAAGTATATGTGCAAATATATTTCCAGTATTATTTATTTATTATTCTAGTATTATTTTTTATTAAGGGCCTTACTGAATCAGTGATACGGCCTTACGATGTCGATAATAACATGTCAAATATACTTAATCTTGTATTTTAAATCAATTAAACGGTTTTTCTATTTGTGTTTGTTTGGAATCAGAACATAACTTAAAAAAAAAACAGAGCATTGTTTCTGTTAAAACGGATACAGTATTATAATAAACATAGTAATAACAATATGTGACTGTTTTTTTTATAAATGGAATTCGGATATAATGTATACAATATAATCGTAATACAATTTTAGAGCAGTATTGTTAAGTTGCAAAATAAGAGTGCCGATCACGAAAGTAAATAGAATATTTTAAAATATTCTTATAAACTATACTGACTTCAATGTAAAATGATATTTTGTGTGTGTTAAGGGGTATAAAATTAGGTTTTTCATTTTTAACATTTTAGTTAGTAACTTAAATATCCAGAATGTTTAATTTTAGGTAAACTAAACCAAGAAAAGAAATGAATTAAAAATTATGCATCCGTTGAAAAAGTTAAAATATGTACCTTAATTTTTTTTTCATTTAGGCTTTTGTGAAAGGACCGATAACAACTAAGAATAATCTTTCAAATGGTTTTGTATTAGAAGCTTCATTAGAACAACGGAGAGGTTAATTAATTCGACACATTTGACTTTAAAAAAAAATCTGACATCTGAACCCAAACTATTCCAATAAAGTGGAACAGAAATTGTATTCAATAATCTTGTAACATCAGGTCATCAGAAATTGTAATATGGTTCATTGAAACTTAAGCAAAAGTAAGGTAAAATAATAATTTTTATATTAATGGAGTTTTATGTTACGATTTTGTTCTATCTTAAACTTACCATTAGGGTATGGTCTGAATGTTTGAACTGTTAAGAGATAGCTAACAATTCTTTCACTGTCATCGACTAATTGTCTTTACATTTATTAAGAATACAGTAATATACAAAAATATTTAAAATAAAGTATTTCGGTGTATCTGATAAAGTATTTCAGTGTTTAAAACGATATGATGTTTTTGAAAACTTGACGTAATCCAAACGACAAAAATTGTTAGGTGTTTAACATTCTGTAGGTGCTTAATTTTCAGGGACTACCCACATAGGCATACCATTGTAAAGTTGAAGGTCATATAATTTCATTTGACAGAACAGTGATATTTAAAAAAATCCCTTGTAGATAAAAAATAATCAGGTTATTAAATTTTCAATTAATTAACACTTTTTGTTCTTGAATTTTTTAATATAAACATTTCCTAGGAACGGTTAAGATTTAATTTTACAATTACTAAGAAAATGCTGTACTTATATTTGAAATTGGAGATTGTTAATTTTAATTTCAATTTCCAAGCAGTTTAAAAGACGATCATTTATCCTATTAATATATTTAAATCTACATACAATTTTACCTAAGCCTATACACTTTCAATTCTAAGAACGAATTCTCGTTTTTACTAGTTCTTGCTTTGCTGTTATTTTTACTAATTTCAGCTTCTCGCTCAATTACTATTTGTGAATATAGACAACACCAACATCCCAGGGATTTTGTAATGGTTGTATACATCATAAAAGTCCAATTCGATTTTTTGGAGGAGCCTTCTTTTACGAATTTTACAGAAAAAATTATGATAGGTGCTCAAACAAATAAAATAGGGCTAGGATCAAGTAGGAAAGTTCAAGACATAGACATAACAAAATCTTTTATTCGACAAGACGAAAACGATAATTACCGACTCCACGCGATGAGCCTAGAGATTCAAAACGAATGGGTGACCATAGGAGATTTTTGTATTCCACTAGCTTTGAAGTGGCGCACCTTAATTTATGATTGGTCCCCAGCATTATTGAAATTCTATCTTAATGTATTCCAAATGACTCTCCCAGATCAAAGTAATTTAGTAAGATGGGGCAAAGCCACCGAAAAGTCTTGCAACATCTGTGGGGAGGCAATAGGAACCGCGAAACACCTATTAGTAGGGTACTTCTAAATAAAGGTCAATATTCACGTCGCCACGACAATGTATTAGAAATTATATGGGAAGCGGTTAGTCTTTCAGTAGCAAGAGCGCGGAAGGGTATAACAACCGCATGGGATGGACACGTATGAAAAGCATTACAAAATCCCTGGGGATGTTGGTGTTTCGTCATCTAGACCGGACTTATTCCTGTATTCGAAACATCTGAGGCGCGTGATACTTGTGGAGCTAACTGTTCCTTGGGAAACAAACATTCCAAGGGACCACACATTCAAGCTCAATAAGTATTACGAACTAACCAACGAACTGATCAGGAATAAATTTATAGTTAGTTTGTACGCGGTAGAAGTGGGAGCGAGAGGTATAACAGCAAAATCTCTCTGTAGCCTACTTAAAGACCTTGGCCTTTCTAGAACAAGCATCGGTTCATTTCTAGAACGTATTTCAAAGGCGGCATTAGTAGGTTCTTTCCAAATTGGGTTAGGTAGAGAGAGGAGTGTGGAGGGTGAAGGTGAGCGTTTTTGCGCATAATAACCCCTTTATTATTTAACCCCCTTAAACCTACTCCTGGGTCGCAAGTCCCAGGCACTGCTTGCACTCCTCTCCTTGCAACGCGATGGGCCCGGCACCTGCACGGTGAATCCATGGATTGCTAAGAAGCTTCGTCTGTCTAGAAATATAAATAATGTATTTATGATTTTATGATTAAATTTCAGTAAGCAGTAAGTTCAGCAGCGAAGCCTTAATTTCTAAATAATTTGTTTTGAAAATCGTTGATTGTTTAATTATTGTAATTCTTCGTAGTGATAAATATAACTCTATTTTGCCTAGAAATCTAAATTTCACATGCAGAAAATATTCAATATCTTCTCGGTAGCTAAACCAGTCTATGTATATAATAGGAATAAAACTAAATCATGTACATTTAATATAAAAAAATACTACATGTTCTGTAAATATACACAAAACACAGACCTGAACCCTAGGTTAATTACTTAATTACAGCGTTACCTATCAGATTCTGATATAACAAAATCACAGTCACAAAAAATGAATTAATAAGCCTTTAATTAACCGTAACCCTACTAGGCTCCGCAAATGGATTAATATATAGATTATTAAGAAATGATATCATTATGAATGTCAGAAATATAGTTATCATTAGTTAGAGGATCAACACTAATTGGTAATACAATAATATTTTATGGTGATAAACAAAAATTAATTCAAATTTTATTTCTTGGTGGTAGACCATAACATCGGGTCGCTAGCAAAGTTACCACCCATCGGGCAAAGTCGTGCCGCAAAGCGACCTAGTCGTGTTCCGGTACGTTGCTCGATGAAGCCGTTTATGGGAAATGGGTCTGAACAGCTGCGGTACGTTGGCGAACCGGTTGACGTCGAGTTGGTATTTGTTTTGTCGGGAGTCTAGTCGAGGAGGGTAGCGGGATCCGAAGAGACGGCTTTCCGCTGGCCACCCGCAGATAGTTGGGGGCCCAATTAGGGGGTTAGCCACCCATGAAAGGCTGCCCCGCCAGCTGCGAAAAATCCCAGGGTGGCTCCATCGTGCTGGTTGGCGACCAGACGAGGAGGCCCGATGGCGATCCCTGGGGGGGTTCGGGCGTCCCCGCAGTCTCCAGGCTAGCCTCCCAGTGGCATGACTTAACCAACTTCGACGTTGGGTTCGATACGTACCGCCTCGTTCAACTGCCGTTTCCCATCCCTATTCACTTTTATTTTTTTTTTTATCATGAAGATAAACCAAAAAAGGAAAAAGTTTGTACAGCGGTTGCACTCCTCCTCATTTAAAGTACACCTCAGTAATATTAGGGGTTTGCACTCTAATATCTTACCTGTCCATCACTACCTGGAGACAGAACAACCGCACCTGTTCTTTTTGACGGAGACGCAGATACAATGTCCCTTAAGCGCTGCGCACCTGGATTATCCCGGATACACGTTAGAGCAGAACTTTCGCTCACGTGCCGGAGTCTGCGTGTATGCGCAGAACGACCTCTGTATCCAGCGTCTCCGTCACCTTGAAGACCCCACTTTTTCTTCTTTATGGGTTTTAGTAGACACAGGAAACGAAAAAATCCTGTATTCCTGTGTTTACCGTTCGCACAGCGGTGACCAGGAGACAACTAGATTATTCGAGTATCTTGGTGAGGCTGCTGATATGGCTCTGCATCAGTTCCCTTCAGCGCAGCTCGTCTTTCTGGGGGATTTTAATGCCTGTCATCAGGACTGGCTGTTCCCGTACCAGAAAAGCGACCATGCTGGAAGAGAAGCGCGGAACTTTGCGTTGTCCTTGGACCTCTTTCAGCTGGTGAAGCAAGCGACAAGGGTACCAGATATGGTAGGCCATACAGCCAATTGCCTGGACCTTCTGCTGACAACTGATCCGGACAGGTATCGTGTAGAGGTAACCTCTCCCTTGGGAACCTCCGATCACTGTCTGGTGAAATCTGTGTTTACATATTCCCCACCAGCTTTCGAACCTCATGGTGTTAGGCGAGTATGGAAATACAAGTCAGCAGATTGGGATGAGATGCGGCACTTTTTTGCGTCTTATCCTTGGCGGCAGGTCTGCTTCTCTTCTTTGGATCCGTCGAGTTGCGCGGATGCTATAACCGATGTGGTGCATCAGGCAATGGAGTATTTTATTCCTTTTGCTGACGTACCCATCGGTGGCAAAGCTCGCCCATGGTTTAATGCCGAATGTGGTCATGCTCAAGACCGAAAACATTCGGCATATCTCATTTGGGCTGATGCTCGAAGCCGCAAAACTCCGGATGTAAGTTCGAAGAAGAGAGCCTTTAACCAAGCTGCCAAGTCCTACAAAAAGGCATTGCGGAAGGCTCGCCTCGATCGAATCGCTAAGAATGGCGAAAAGCTCTCTGTCAGACCAACTGGCAGTCGAGCTTTCTGGTCTCTTGCGAAAGCGATCGAGTCGAATTTCTGCTAACCCTCACTGCCTGCTCTGCTGAAGCCGGATGGATCCCTGGCCCACACAGCAACAGAGAAAGCGAATGTACTTGCTTCTCTGTTTTCTGATAATTCGCATCTAGACACTGGCAATGCTTCTCCAGTACATCTTCCTCACTGCGGTATTTTGATGCCTGAAATCCGCATCACTAACAAAGAGGTATGGAGAACATTGTGTCGTTTAGATGTGAATAAAGCCAGTGGTCCTGATGGTATACCAGCCATTCTGCTCAAGACATGCGCAGCTGAGTTGTCTCCTGTACTGACACGTCTGTATCGTCTCTCTTTCATGACTGAAATAGTGCCGAAATCCTGGAAGCTTGCTAATGTGCAATCCATGCCCAAAAAAGGCAGCCGTGCCGACCCTATCAATTACAGACCGATTTCAATCACCTCCATACTCTGCAAGATTATGGAGCGTGTATTGAACTCGCGCCTACTAGCATACCTAGAAGGTAACGATCTCCTCAGTGACCGACAGTACGGGTTTCGCCGTAATAGGTCTACTGGGGACCTCCTAGTGTATGCTACTCACATTTTAGGCGAGGCCATCGAGAAGAACGGAGAAGCGGTTGCCGTCTCTCTGGACGTCTCGAGGGCATTTGACAGGGTCTGGCATGCGAGCCTTATAAGCAAGCTTTCAGCGTACGGTATATCTCCTGGTCTGATCGGCTGGGTAACGGACTTTCTGAGCCACAGATCTCTCCGAGTAGTTGTCGACGGGTGTTCCTCGGAACCCTTGACAATAAATGCCGGAGTGCCTCAGGGGTCCGTTCTTTCTGCAACTCTGTTTCTGCTGCACATTAATAATCTGTTAAAGCCCGGTATCTATGGGTATGCAGACGACAGCACAGTTGTAGAAAGATATCTGCCGAGTACTCGGGCTAGTCGAGATCAAGTACAGTCTGAAAGAGAAGCCATGGTGCAACGTTTAAATGACAAACTTCAGGCAGTCTCCGCATGGAGCAATGCAAATCTTGTCAAGTTCAACGCCACCAAAACGCAGACGTGTCTATTCACCGCCAAAAGGAACCCTTTCACCTTGGCTCCTACTTTCCAGAATGTATCCTTGGAATACAGTGACCGGCTTCAGTTGTTAGGCTTAGAGATTTCCTCGAACCTTAACTTTGGTCGGTTCATTGAGTCCAGAGCAAGAGCAGCAGCAGCAAAGCTTGCCGTTCTTGCGAAGGTTCGGCAGTACTTTACACCGGGACAGCTTCTTGTTTTATACAAAGCACAGATCCGGTCGTGTGTAGAGTACTGTGGCCACATATTTGCTGGTGCCGCAAAGTCTCATCTTGCGGTTCTGGACTCAATTGAGAGGCGAGCAAAGAGGCTTATAGGCGATCCCGAATTGGTCGGAGCCGACCTCCAAAGCCTTGAGCACAGGCGTAGAATTGCTAGCCTCTCAGTATTCTATAGGATACATTTTGGTGAGTGTGCGCTGGAATTACACAATTTAATTCCCCGTCCCCCTTCCATCACCGGACGTCCCGATGCACGGCAGGTTTTCTTCCTTTTGTTGTGGACATTCCACCTGTCCGAACGAAGCGCTTTGCTTCCTCATTTTTACTGCGTACAGCAAAAGATTGGAACAGCTTGCCTGCGTCGGTATTTCCGACCGAATACAATGTGGTCACATTCAAGAGAAGAGTGAATAGGTTGCTAGGGTAGTGCGCCTTACCACCTAAGACTACATTCCACTTACCATCAGGTGGAATGTAGTCAAGCATTGCCCTAGATCATATAAAAAAAAAAAAAAGAAAAAAGAAAAAAAATATTAATGTAATTGCAATATTCATGCTTCTGACAGTTAAGACTGGTTACGTAAAACGGAGGCTTTCATTAGAGATGAAACATGACACGGGAAGTAACTGCAGGTCCCAGTTGACTAATTATGTGATCATTAGAGCTATTCAAATTACCCTTGTCTTATTTATTATTTAATTGTTAAATTTTTTAGCTTATTGAAATGTGTTTTTAGTTTTTTATGTGTCTGTTCATAATTTGATATAAAATGAAAAGCAAAATTATATATTTTATTTATTTTTTTTATTTTTTAATCAGTTGGTTAGCAGTTCAAATAATCATTATATATAAAAAAACACTATTTCTTTATAAAGTAATAATATAATAATAATAATAAATGTCAGTTTTATGATGTACCACGTCTTACACCTTTATTATAGTTAGTACCCTCACTTTATATGATGAAAATAATAGTAATGTATGTAGAACGTGACTTATTTAAATTATTATTATTTAAAGTTGTATAGTTCTAGTATTAGGCCTGTAAATTTTAAAACCTAATTTATTCCCTTCATTCGATATTATTTTTTTTCAAACAAAATAATGTCAAATATTGTTAGCATATAAAATAAACTTCCTAAAAAAAACTCGTTTGTAATATAATAATCTTTGTTGGATAATATTTTTAAACTAATTTAAATTAAGCCTATAGATATAGGACAGTGTTACACTGAGCGTCTTTGTTTGAGCGTAAGTCTTTGATTGTAAATCTTGGATTAATACGATAATTAGTATCGTGAATCTCTAGTTCGGTATGTATTTAAGTATTTCATTTTGTTGCCAGAATTTAGACAGGTTTCATACTTTAGTTATTCTGCACTGCGTAGAAAATAACACTACTACCCGCACTTGTTAACTAAGTGTATAAAAACTGTCTTCTGAAAATTAAATATAATTATATTATTGAAAATTACTTTACTGAAAATGATAAAATTATGAAAACCATTTTCCTCAAAATAACCTGATAAAAGTCGTTCATATAGAGTGATGGATTATTTCATTCTCGTATGTTTTTTCATATAAATTTTACAGTAACATTTAAAGTAACTCACCTTTTTGCGACTAAGTGCTTTATTTGATTTGAAGAAAAATATGTACATTTTATAGTAGAGTTCTTTAGGAGCTTTTAAAAGATTATAACAAAATCATTTATATTGCATATATAAAATTTAAAAACACAAATAAAAATAATACATTGGAAAACTTAAGCTTCAGTGAAAGCCTGCTTAATTAAAAAACTTATTAAATGTTACTGTCAACTTAATTTTAATTACATTTACTTAACTAACCTTTATCAATAGAACTGTAATGGTTGTTGACGAAAACATATTTATATATTTAGAAAAGACGAAAAATGGTTTTGTTATTTTAATTCTATTTAATTTTTATTTTTAAAGTGAATATGTATCTTAATATTCTGTGAATATTTCAATCGTCTATCTGTTGCCGTTATTAAAATCCAGTAAAAAAAAAGATTTTTTTTTCTATGAGATAGCCCTTAAAAATTACTTTATTTTGTTTTTAAATTTATTATAATAGTTGCAACAGAAATACATCATCTAAGAAAAATTTCAACTGTCTAGCTGTCAAGGTTCATGAGATACAGCCTGGAGGCAGACAGACGGACAGATGAACAACGAAGTCTCAGTAATAGGATACCGTTTTTACCATTTGAGTACGGAATCAGACAAAAATGTTTACATGATAAAAGGTTTTTATAACTTAGTAGGTTAATTTCTGAAATACAATTTCAATTTTTAAATAAAATATGTAATAACTTTTATGATAGTGATAGACTTTTGATTGTAAGTAAATCATTTACAATTACAATTTATGCGGTATTTTAATTTCTGATAATTTAATATTTTTAATCGAATCAATCCTGAGGCATAAGTAAAAAAATAATTATAAAAGAAGACCAAGTTAACAACTGTTGAAAAGAAAGCTCCTATTTTTTAAGTTAATTATGATTTCTTGCAATTACCACTCCACTAAACGTTAATTATTTGTAATGGTACGATACTCTTCTACTGTTATTATCATTTTATGTTTAAGATATTAAGTGAATATTAAATTAATTAGACTAGTTTTGTGACGAAGAATTGAAACGCAGTATAAAATTAATATTATTTAAATGCTATAACAGACCTCTAAATATCTGTGTTTAAATATGAAAAGTAATTTATATAATTAATGATTATTAAAAACATGGATTTCAACTAGTTTGACATGTGAGCTTTTTAATACGCCATACTTTAAATACGTCAATCAGGTGCTTTCAACGGTTTATTTATTTTACTTTGTGTGCATTTATTTTTTTTAATAAAAACCCGAATCCACATTTAAATAAATATACATTTCAGTTTACTTCAACATTTGATATTTCTATTAAATTTGATTATTTGGTTTCAAATTATGGAGCACCTATAAATATGATTTATATTTATAATTATTTAATATCCTCGTGAAAAAGTCAGTATAACCAACGCTATGTCAACAAATTGTTGTAACAATAGTCTTATTGCTGAAACTTATATAATTTTAAAAGCTTCGGATTATTAAAGTTAGAACAATCAAGTTGGATGTAAGAGTTTGTGAAAGTTTTAAATTATTTCATAATTCTTCTTGTTAGATGCTGTAAAAATAATTAACAAGAAGTTAATTAAAACTTTTCAAAAGATATACAAGAATTATTTTCAACAGTTTTATTTGATGAACCAACAGAAGGCATTGTTTTTATACCCGCATTGAAAAATGCTGCAAAAACGGTAAAAGTTACGCAAAAATAATGTAATATGAAATTTTTCCTCTTTGAACGTTCTAAAAAGAAATTCGCGACAGCATATATTTAGCTTTTAAGGTTGACTCACTATAACTTTTTTTATGGTAATCAATTATGTTCTAAAATAATATAATATTTTCGGACGTGTTTTAATTACCATGATATTAATCCTTATCTAATAAATTCAATATCACAAGCACTTAATTGTGAACAAAATTGCCCGTGATAGCATTTGATTTCAACCAATTATTCATTAAGAGAACTGAGAATATGATTAATTAATTAATTCTAGAAAACACATACCTGTCTTCTCAGCAATGCTAGCTTCAAGAATCAACAGCAAGAATTTTAAGACCAGATGAAGTTTCCAGTCTTGAAGGTTCTCTGCTAGATAAGTGTGTGTTATTGAACAATTTAGTTTAATTTTAAGTAAAAAGTTGAATTATTGTAGATCATTAAATAAGGGCGTGGAGGACAGGAATTGTGATCACGAGTGTCCCGTGTCTTGTACTGACGAGTATAAACCATTATGTGCTATAAACGAAAATCAAGTGAGGAAGGTGTTCCTTCACCATTGCCAGTTAGACTCAAATTCTTGTTTGCATAATATTGGTAAGAAAAATATATTTACAAGTTTTATAAAAATTGCCTGGCTGTCTGGATGTAGCGCGTAAGAAAGGAAAATTAGTATTATCTTAGGATTTATAAGCAAATTGAAGTTTTATTTTCTTTAGGAAGTAAACGAATGAAACTAAGTAACTGGTTTCCAAAAGGTAAATTAAACTTTAAGGTGGTTTCCAAAAGGTAAATGAAACGTTAAGCTGATGAACTTAAAGTTTCATTTACCTTTTTATTTCCCAATTCTTATTTCCGAAGAATTATAAAGAACAGAAAATTTAATAACATATACTATTAATCTGTTGAGATTTCAAGTTAACTTAATATAATTTGAATCACAAAACGTATGAAGACGATAAAGCTAATTGTTAATTAATTTTGCTATTAACAATAACTGGTCCAATCGATACCGTATGAATATATAAATAAAGATTTTTTGTTTGAATAAATGAATTTGTTCCAATATATTTTTTTAAATTTCACTTTTTACATAGCGAAGCAGATATCGGGCCGCTAGTACTAAAATATTTTTCATATTTCTATCGCAACGCCAACTGTCAGGGCAGACTATAATTAAAATATAATACTATTTAATATTTGACATTGCCATGGTAACGCAGTCCGTCGGAAGCAATGTGAAACATTCCAAAATCACCACATACTTACACATCAAAAATTATTTTATATTAAGTCCCCTTGAACATACACAAAGAATTTCATAAAAATCGGTCTAGTCGTTTAGGAGGAGTTCAGTGACATACACGCACACAAGAAATATATATATATGTATAAAGATAAAGATAAAGATAAAGATTCCGATGTTTGGGACATTTCCATAGAATGAATGTTTGGTAAAATTAAATAAATATATGCTAATAGCTGCTCACCGGCCGAGTTCGATCTATCTTAATATATATATATTAATATTTATGAAGATTTAAACTAATAGCTCTATGCATATTTATTTCTGAACCACAACCATGATTGATTTCATACTCCGCATCTACGTATATTTTGTTAAAAGGGGTACAAGTAATCAATAAAATAAAAAGAAATCCTTAGCAACAATTATAATTAAAAAAATAAATAATCATTTAAATAAACATACCTCTAAATATGTATACCTCCTTGAGGTAACTGATTTGAATTTTCCTTCCTATAAAGCGTAGGGATAAACTGATTATACGATATTATATTGTATATGTAATTTATATGTTTATTTACAAATAACAGTATATTAAGACTTTTGTATGTAAAGTATGTGTTTATTTTGTCAAGCTATAGTATTTTTTTAATTGATTATGTATTAAGAAAATTTCAGTTTTGTAACTTGAGTCATACTTTTAAAGTTTTTTTGTATTTTTCTTCTTTATATATAAGGTAAATTTACAATACTTCCGGTATGTATGTGGAGTCGGGCGTAAAGAAATTATTGCGCTGCCTTAAAATAGATTGCATATTACCACAATAAAAAGTGTCACTCTATTTAAATTTTAAAGTGACATAAATAGGTATTTTCTAAGAAAATTTTAAAATATTATGTTTTTATATAAATTGAAATATAACGGTATCTCATCATGTTAAGATTTCGGGAAAAACACACAATACTTTTTTATAATGAGACGATAACGATGAGTTGGTAACGATTTTAAAATTTAAGGTGTTTTCCGATTAAGCATTGTAAAATTGTTAAGACTGCAACAGTAAAGTAAATTAATAAGTTTGTGGTAGAATAAGCCATTTGAAAATTTAGCTTTATTTGTTTATTTTATACCGCTTTACACAGTCGAGGAAGTTAAATGACTTTAACAAGGTATATTATATTATATTATAAAGATTATGCGTATTATAATAATAAAAATATTATATTGTAAGCATCGATATGTTAGTGAAGCATTTTAGAATAATATTTATAAAATAATATTTATTTAATCAAACAGTAACAGATTCAAACAACAAACAAGATAAAATATTGCATAATTTTTATCTGATAATTTCAGATCTAATATTATATAAAAATAAAAACGTTTTACTGGCGATGTTAACAAGCTGGAAAGTTCATTCAGCTTGGCAATAAAGCTGTCCATGCACACTTTTATTCACAATTCTATAATAGTGTGTGGACAGTAAAAACTAGGTGGAGGTCATTTGTACTTGCCTAATCCTAATAATTCAAGCGTTAACCTGACTTCATTGTGGCAGAAATCAGGCGTTGTAGCCGGATGTATTGTACCCATGTATATTATTGTGTACTGAATTATATCAATGCTAGAGCTCTACATTACAGAAATCCGTAATTATATCCGTTAATTATAAATAATAAAAATTTATTTATCATAAAATGAACACATTGTCATCATCAACAACAAAAATAAACTTGTAACGTCAGGATATTTTTTTTACATTTATTCATGAAAAAACAATTAAAAATAAAAAAAAAAATTGGTACCAAATTGTCTTTTATACTAACGTGTTAAAGACAATTTATATTTATTAAAGATAATTTGCATAGAAGTATATTTTTTTTTATTTTATTTTCTTTGTTACCTATATACAAAGTTATTCGCGATTGAGATTGACGCAACTTTGGCATATAATTTGTTGCATACAAATAGTCTTGTTATTATATTCTAGTTTTTTATCTTTGTCAGAGGGACATTCTTTACATTTCTTATATGTTTTCGAACTTTTATTTGCATAGTTATACAAACTATGGCCATAGTTTTACCAACTTTGGTCAAAGTTTCATCAATTTGTTCGGTAGTACGTTTCCCTAAGCCTCTTGGTAAATTTTCTATATTTATCTCACGCGATAAGGATTTTAAGCATTGATAGACCGAGTTTTTTAAGGATATAGGTTGATTTGAGTTTTTGTTTTCGCGAAAAATAATTACACTATTTACTACAGCTACATACATGACCACTTAAAATACAGTAATTGACCAGCATTATGAGTATCAAGATACATCAAAGGTATTCCAGAAATTTTTACATTTTTACGATTCCTGCATTCGTAGAATTGTAGAAAGAGATTATCCCTGATTTCCGTTTATCACCACAACCTGGATCGATCTTTTTGTCAACGTGAAGTGGACAGTACCAGCACTGCCCTCGACCGTTTAAGTATGTAAGAAATAAGTTTCATACCTTTTTGGAATACATACTGAGTGCTGTATACTCCTTTTCTTCACTTGGTTATAAAAATGTTTTATTAACGTTATGTAGTTATCAATCACTGTTTTTTTGGCAAATGTAATTTATCATTGTGGCACTCTCGTTAACCAGTTGTCGAATGTTATGTTTCTATCATTTAGAATTAAGCTGAACTAATCTTTCTACCACATCAAAAGCATGAATGCCTTACAAAATAGCCCCATTAAGCGTTTATCGGGATGAGATTTACGGTATAAAAGTTTTTTGGATCAACCAAAACATTTTAAGCCACATTTTCCCGGTTTATTTTGGAATTCGGGAACTTTTCGTTAATATAACGTTACTCATTATGAGTATAAGTATTCCAACAGTTATTATTAAAGTTTCCGCTCTTAAATTGCTGCAATAACGTAAAAATTAGAAGCACTGCAAAGACATAGTAGTACTAAAAATTTCCGCTATATATTTCATTGATTCTCTGCAAGTCACTTCAATTTTGACAATGAGAACAATTTAGTCCGGCTAAGTACAAAAAAACTTGAAAAATCTAATAGTTCATCTATAGTTCTTCTTGCTCATCATGGCTGAATTCTTGTTCCGTATCACTTGACTTTATCTAGAAATTAATCCGTTTTCATTTTTGTTACGTTCTTACGTACTTGATGCTCACAGCAAAAAATGTAAGTGTTTTGTTTGTATCTAATGTATATTTGAGGTCACGACAGAAAAAGGTTCGAAATATGAGTAGTACAAATGATTTAATCCCTTCAATAACAAGAATCCAAAGGCCATAAGTTTCACTACAATAATTCAAAATGTTATTTATGTACAGGTGTCGTAAACTTTGAAAATTTTCAGTATCATGTATATTTTTCTTGAAACATATTTGAAAAAAGATACTTTTTTAAGGTTAAGATATGTTTGTAACCAACCACATTGATATTTATAAATAGTGAAGTGAAATAATATATTTTCATTTTATTATAATAATCTGACTATACATGTGTGTGAAAATACAGGCTTACTACAGCTTTTATATATATTTCTTAAACTATCTTGGTATTCAATAATACTAAAAGCTAAAAATGCTAATAAGTGAAACCAAGCATTTCTTTCCGAGTCACGAGGTATGATTTAGCGAAACAGGGAGAATGAAATGCTTATTCAGCAAAAAGGAAACATATGTAAGTCTCTTTTTGCACTTCGTTATCAAAGCGGAATAAGGGTTCTAAATTATATTACATACTAGCAACCAACCCTGGCTTTGCGCACGTAAATGAATAATCACATAGTAACTTAATTGTAGAGTAATTTATACAATACTAGATCATTAGTATTGTTAAAGAAATAGCAAAATATCTCCTTAATATTTTATACAAACTGATCTAATATAATGTCATTGCTCTAAAAGTGTTTTGTTATAAAGGTGTTCTCTTTATAGAGTTGTTATTGTACCATACGCAATGCATTTTTAAAACCCAAAATATACTGAACAAGACCTCTACAAACAAGATGAAATAATATCTGTAGGTAAGATCTAAACGCGATTCTTTATTTATACTTTGTCCTAAGAGACTCATTTCATTTCTTATTCTGAACTGAGAATTTCCAACATATGATAAATACAATATTACTGACTGAATGTTTGTTTTTTACACATTTAATATGTGAATGCGTTTTTCAGTAAAATTTATGTGTTTGCCTAATTTGTTGCTTTAAACATTTCAAATATTATTTTCCTGTATGAAAATATAAAACAGAATAAGAAGTTTATAAAGTATTTTTTTAAATGTATTGTCTCTTTTGTCGTTAAATAATTAGATTTGAAAAGTAACATAAATATATACAAATATATACAAGCCATATTTTAAGAGGCAAAACATTTTTTATTTTTTAACCTATAAAAATGTATATTTATATTATTATGAATTATTAAATGACTGGTTTTATTATTATGAAAACAAGAAAAAATAATGGTCCTATAATTGTTTAGTCAAGTGAAATATCGTTAAAATAAAAAATATCATTAAAATAAATCCTATTAAAATAAAAAATATTAAAGCAAGATAATATTTTTATTCGGCAATAAAAGCCGCAGAGAAGAGCTAGTTTTATTATGATTTTCTGATAATGACGTTGACAACCCTGTGAGTTAGATACTCATCTAGGGACCACTTTGACCTGTCATTTTCTTTGACCGCCATCATCATCTGATATATATCACGAGTGGACGATTTCAACAATAAAATAAGTTATATAATAATAATTACTGTAGCTCAGTGCTCGAAATTCTCAAGAAAATACTTGTTCACTTTAGAAATCATTAGTAATTTTAATTTGGTTAAATGATTTTTATTATTAGACATCAGTGAAGGCAGATTATTGTTTTATTTTCCACTAATACAACTAATTTAAATTAAGTAAAATAATTATAATATACAAAATAATGTAGTGAGACAAGTTTGAATTCTATAGTTGTAGGGTAGATTGCCTAAACCTACTTGAAATATTATGAAATTAATATTTATCTCTTTACACATATTTACAATATTTACTTTGCATACATTCAATTAAGAAATTATATAGCATCATATAGTGTCAATGCTAATGAATGTTAGGTATTTATACAATTCACTCTTAAAAAAATTATCTACTTTATAGGATTTAAAGAGTAAAAAATGGAACCCTATCTCTACTAAGACTTTGCTGTCCGTTTGTATGTCTTCGAGATATATTCTCATGAATCGTGATAGAAAGTTGAAATTTTCATAGTAATGTATTTCTGTAGATGCTATAAATTAAATATTGATGGGGGGCTTCCATAAAACAAACGAGCTTTGATTACTTATTTATACGGTGAGGTAGACGCTCAAAATAATCACAGAATATTTAACTGTAAAAAAAAAACAATTTGCGTTCGTTTGAGTCCTAGTTTGCCGTTATTTATATTTATGAAAAATATAATAATTATTTTAGATAATTTTTTGTGGTATATATTTAGTTATCTGATTAAAATTGTTTTATTTGATATGTTATGCATATTCAATATAATACTTACATAATACTATTATTCTAACTCCTATCACTGCGCTTAAGTTACATATTAATTTTGCTATATGTGGACTCTTTTTCCTATGGACCTTCTATATCGAAAATATATATATATATATATTGATATAATAATTTCGACATCATCATTTGAATATCCTACCGATATTCATATTTTTACCAGTACTTAAAAAAATCCGGATTCCACCGTGAAAACAGCCGTAATTTGACACTTGGAAGTTGGATAGTAACAAGGTAAACACCATATCACCATACTATTGGTGCTATTTGGTACTATTTGCAATTTAAATAAAATATTCAGACTTTTGTCAACTCGCCTGCAGCTAGCTAGCTTTTGTTTTATTTTGTTCTACACTGTTGGAAAAGTAAAGTCCTTCAAACAAAGGACAAAATCATTGAAATTTCTAAAAATATATATAAAAGAAAAATAAATAAGTCTAAGTCGTCTCCTTAAGCGTGAAAATGTAATAAGAAAATAACTTAACCGTAAATAAATTTGTGTTAATTAATATATTTACGTCTAGTGTCGATGACTTTTTATTTGAGTACGTGAAAGAAAAGAAGAAGTATTTTCAAGGTCAAGAGGAGTAAGATCTATCAGATATTTTTTTTAAATAGGTTCAGGGTTTTTTATCGATCAATATATTTACAAAGACTGTAGAAGTGTGCGTAGGATGGCTCTTGTTTTTCCTCTTTATTTATTTAGATTATTAGATATTATTTTATTAAAAGTAATGACTCTAGTATTTATTCTGAGGAATGTTAACTGCACTATTTGCTTGACTTATATTAAATAGGAATTTTTGCTCATAATTTCAAGTTTCAAGCAATTTAATTTTATAGAACAGAAGCTTCGTATTGTTTTCTGTTTGACAGATAAGACATAATAGATATTGAAGATAAATCAGTTCATAACTTAAATGGTACCCATAAATGATCACTATTGGATCTGTCATAAAGTATGAAAAGCTTTTAATATATATTAAGATAAGAAAATATAATTTAGCAATCGTTTAATGTATTAAATGACTGATCTCCACCTCAATAGACACTCGTATGTCACTCAGTACTATAAAATATTGACAGGACTATTTTTTCTCGATATATATTATACTTATTATTTGATTAGGTTCAGGAAATGTTCATATCTTAAGTTCGTAATTCCACGTGACACTCACGTACTACTAATAAGAGACAAAATTATGATTGATTGTAAAAATCTTCTACTTCTTCTACAACATTTGGTTAAAACTACCATTTAAACCCATAGTGAGATTGAGAAAGTTCTCGGCGTGGTGACTGTGGTTGAGGATTGTCACTACTGTAACCCACAGCCATAGGCAGACGCCGACGTCATCTGAAATAGTAAGTATTTTGTTTTAAATAACATATTCCTCATTTACAAATAATTTTCTTATAATTATATGAAAGATCGAAAAGGATAGAGAATATAATGGCAATTGCAGACAAATAGACCTTATTTAGCTATCTCTTTCTGTTTCACACGTTCCATATTATCTATGGTAGTCAAGGGTGATAATTACTGTTCACCTAACCGAAGTACATTTGTAATAACAAGGCAACGATTGTGAACGACGCTCAACATGATTCTTACCATTATCCTTAACGTCATTGCTAGTATCTATATTTTAGTGAGATAATAGGTGAAGGACAATAGTTTGTTCATTACAAGTCAGCCTTTTAAATTACCATATAGTAGTTAGTGTTGAAAATGTGAAAAGTAACATCCTCAATTGTTGTCACCAAACAATTTATTTCTATTAAAGTATTTATAAATGACATATAATAGGTGTATTCACTAATATCAAATTGAACCAGTTTTAAAAATTAATAAAAATGTGTGAACATTAAATGTGTTAAAGTTACTCTTAATTGCTAAATTACTCCTAATTTGGCATCAAATACTCATAATATTATAGCATCTAGCAAAAAAATACTATTATTAATAATATCAGTGAAAATGTAAAAAACGCTAATTTATCAGGTCACGAACATTTGGTCATGAAATCGAGAATTATTTCAAGAGGTCGTTATACAGTTTCAAATTAAATAACACCACTGATTATTAAATAATATTAGTCATGTTTTACAAAATATAATTATTATTGTTTTTAAAAATAAAGTTTTATAATTAGTTTTCTGCAAGTCTCCTTAAGAAAATAAAACTTCTGACAATATAAAAACAACAATGGCAAACCATGGATTTTCTTATAGTATCAATATTTTGTTTTAACAATCAACCCCAATCAAAAAACATTTTATTTTATAATTTTTATTTTTTCATTATTTTTATAAGGTTTCCTATTTTCTTATTAAATATAGAGTAGGCTTTCTGTAAGAAAATTATTATAAATATTTTACGTTATTAGTTATAGGAAGAAATTAAAATTTAATCTCTGCCTTAGGGCATACAATTTAAATATTCAATCTGGTTATAAGTTCTTATTTAAAAAAAATAACAACACAAATATTAAATATGTCGGCGTCATAGAGTTATGTATATTAATTCTAAGTTAGCACACCCGTATTTAACGTCAGTGTCGTAAGCAACTGCTAGCTGTCAAACATCAATGTCACAACGAACACCGAGCACTGGGCAGGGCAGTGAGCACTGGGCAGCGCAAAGCACTGAGCACTTGAGTAGGGGAGCCAGTCTAAATTGTCACCATCGAACTTAAAAGAGATAGGTAGATCGAAAAACCCTATCTATCTCAACTTTTTATGAAATCTCGTGCTACTTCGTCGTCGTCTCGAGTGTAATTCGTAGTAATTGTCATTTTTACCAATATTCTGAAAGCTAAGTTGTCATTTTCACAGTATGAGATCAAATTTGAGTAGTGTCAAAAATGTTTTACACAAATGTTTAAACATTTCAAAAATGCATTGCGCATGTGTAATAAGACAAAGACAAACAGTATGGCATCTTGCATCTTTTTTTAACTGTCTTTCACTGACGCTCATACGAATACCTATGGCTCACCTATTCTATGTATATTAATTCTATGGCACTGGGGCGACGGCCATATTGCAATCATTTAAAATTGACTTACGACCGTTGTGTGCAGATCTAGAATTATTATACATAGAATAGGGAAGTCATAGGCAGGCCTATGAGTGTCAGTGTCTGACAAATATTATAAGAGACAATAAACACAACATGACAGACCTACACTTATCCTTGTCCAATTACACATGCAAGAAAATGAGACAGTTAGAGCACCTCATTTGCTTTCTTTTTTTATTTCGATTGTCACATTATAGGCTGGGTTCCCTACTTTATGTATAATAACTCTATGAGTGTAGAGTGTACGCGACTATGTGCTTGGTGGACGTTATTTAAATCCAACGATATCTTGTTAATTTTTGATTATTTTATAATTGTTTCAAGTGATTCGTAGAAGATTAAAAGTAATTATCATATTATCGCCTATATTTTATTAAAATATGGTATCCAACCAGATAGTCCACGCCTACCTTAAAGTTGAACAACGTTTCTGATAAAAGTAGCTCTGATCAGGGTCAGAAGACTTTAAATACAGTATGTCACCAACCAAGTTTCAGAAAACGAAAATAAGAGCAATGATTCGATTGAAGGGTTGTTTTTTTTTTTAAAGTTTTTTTCAAAAAGGTGATAATTTACAAATACAATTTATTAATACATATTACAAATTATATATATTTTTTGTTGGTAATATTAGTTCTTTATTAATTGAGGTTAAGTATAACAAATGGATTAAATTGTTGCTAATCCATCGAAGAATCTATCGTAGTATTGAAAATAACATTTAATGTTTTGTTATATAGGTTGTAGGTACATCAAACTCTCTACTTCATTTAAACACAAACCTTTTTTCCTCTAAATAATATACATTATTTTATCATTCGTAAGCGTTTAAAAATCGTTTTTTAATGTCCTGTGCCTTCGATAATATGCATTATGCCTTCTGATATAAAAAAAAATACCTGGTAAGGTTTTATTTAATAGTCGATTTTAGGGACTATTAAAAGTAAATGGTGTATGAATAAAACTATGAAGAATATTGCTGTTTTTACAATAATGTTTCAAGGTATTTTTTTATTATTAACACAATCGTAACACATTATTATTATCGTAATAAGATTTGTCTTTATTTTAACTATAGCGCATTAATATAATCTATTATATAAATTAAGCTAATATATCAACCAATCAATCATAATAATTTCATAAAACAAGAGTTTGTAGTTTGCATTTACCTTGTAAATATCAATCTAAGTTCGTCTCTAGTTTTTTTCTGTAACTATATAAATTAAAATAAGTGACTGTAAAGAAAATTTTTTGTACATTATATATTGAATTACTAAATTAAATTTGATTTAGTATTTATATGTAAAGTACCAAGAAATTAAGACTTCTATTTCTATCTTAATATATATTATTTCATAAACAATTTTTTAACACCTGATTGTTATTGACTTATACAAAATGGTTTAGTAATCATATTATAATTATACATAAAAGTGTACATTCTTTATTCATGAATAAAATGTATTATTATGATTGTATAATAATTAACTACAGGTATAACACGGCTAAATCTATTGGAAGAAAATTATAAATTATTTATACCCACGTAACCCAAAAACAAAAGAACAAAGAAACAAAACCCTCTCCCCCAAACCGATTGGTCCTGGGGGGGAAAAAGACTAAGACCCTCTAAAGTATGTATTAAACTGAGCGACACAAAATCACTAGTAAAAATCTTAATAATAATTAAAGAAAATTGTAAAACGGCAATAAAGGCCTATTTATTTTATTTCTTTTTATTAGCTGCAAAAGTTTAGTAACTCTCTCATCAGTTAACATTTGTCTCTTATCCTAAATTGGCATTTATTCTACATAACATTGTAATGATCTCGGCTAACAACATTCAATTTCACGGTAATTAAATTCACATTTCTATTAACAATGCCACGAATTAAACGTTAATTCATTTAGCGTCATAAAATGTAATGAATTTATAATGTACATATTTTTGTGATAATCGTAAAACCGTAATTAAGAATATATAAAAATGTCACTGATATAATTTATTTCTACCTCAAAAATTTAAATTTTATTCAGATATCGCATGATATCGTTAATATAATTTCTATAATTCAATACTTCTTTTAAATTTTAGAAATTTTGATTGAGTTTGTAAAATACTCAGTCGGGTTTCATTTGCTAAATAAAAATTGGTCGATATATATAATTTGGGGCGTAAAAATATATGCTATATATGTATATTTAATCATTCTTCATTTCATTAAATTGACTAAAATGATATTGAAACCATTTTAGCTGTACAATATATGGAACAACATTCTTGTACTCAGCGTCACGTGTAAATCATAAAACGTTTTATAGTATTTCTATCTTTACTGTCATATAGTCTTAAAAGTGGAAACAAATATAATAACCATTTGGAATTTCTTATCATAAATATATTGCACAGTTTAATGCACGAAAGAAATATTTATAAATACATTGAAGGTAAGTATTATTTTAATTTATTACCTATGAAAGTAGATAATGTTCCAAGGTAGAAGTAGGATAAACTTTATTTTTCATAAATAATCACTATTTTCCTATCATGGACTGAAACCGAAACTAGCCACCAAATAAAAATATTACGGAACCATGCTTTTAATTTTAATTAGTATCATTATTACTATGAAATTGATAACTCTAATCATTACTTTTATGCATTTGCTTAAAATGTATAAAATAAAAATTTATCGTATTCAGAACAGGTCTATGACCAAAAAACGTAGTAATAAAAATAGTTCCAATTTAAGAACTAATAAATGAAACGGAAATAACATTTAAATACACTACATCGTTCTATATTACATTTATCTTTTCATTTAAGAAATACTTGAAAGATGTATTACTGTTTCGCTAATAGATTAGAATTAATATAACTATATAAACTTTTCAAACACTTTTAAATTAATAACATCATATATCAAATGGAAGAGATTGTACATAATTACACGGAATGCTTTGACAAATTATTGGGGCCAGTTTCTGGTATGGAGTAGCTGCAATACACTCAAATGCTCAAACGTATGACAGAATTTAAAAGCGTTAGTTTCTCGAACGGAAGTTTGACTTTGTAGGGAACCAACATTCAGACTATCGAATATTAGAGATATTCTTGCGTATTGCTAATTACTTACAAATGGACTGATAAACGATGGCTATTGGAACTCTCTAGAAGTAAGAAAAGCGTTTGATATGTTTATGAATTTAAGTACTTCTCAATATTTTTTCTTCTCTTTAAGTTATAAATTAAACCAAGCCTCCTAAAAATTATAGCATATGGATCATTTGTATATGTTGCAAACGAGGTTATTGGTAATAGTAATATTAATTGTTTATTTCTAACTAGGAGTTTTATTTGACATCAAACATGCTCCTTGGAATCCCAGTAGATGGAGCTATTGATTGAGAGATATCATCTTGCCAGATTTGCAATATCATTGATAAGATGCTTACGAGACGATAATTAAATCACTTAAATTGATTATTTAAATAACTTGTGAAATTGAATGTTTTATAGTTACTTTATTTCAATAGTAATAACAAAAATATAGGTACGCTAAATATCAATTAAAGAATTATCAAATATGATAGTCGGTGCAGCTTTTGTATAGGCATTTTCAACATAAATTCACTTTATTACTTGCAAATAGCAAGGCTTTGTTGAAATCAATTACGGAAATAAATATATATTACATGATATATACGTATGATCTATTTGGTGAAATCAGTATTAAGTGAAACGTAACTATGACATATTTTTGTTACGAAAACCCATAAAAAATCTCAGATATACACTGGATTTGGCTATTATTATAACTATTAAACAAAGTCTTTTTTTTTGCTATATCCAGATTTTTTACAAAAACTTAATTCGCACTTTTTATATAAATATCAAAAAACCCATAATCTGTTTCATAAAAATAAAAACAATCACATATTTTATATTAAATTCGCGACTTACATAACAACTTTGATTAAAATTAAAGATCTGACTTAAGCAACGTGCGAAAAGTTTTTTTTGCCTTATTATTTATTCAATTTTCGTAACGTGTACAAAATTTTATGAAAGTTATTTAATTTTTACCTTCACCTAACCTTTGCAAATTGTACCCAAATCTCATAAGGTGGTTCTAAGTTGTTTATATTACCAGAAATTGAAAAAGTAAATGCTTAGCTTATTTCATTTAATTTCAAAACAAAATTTATTTCGTATAAAGAAATAATGTCTTTTTACACATTATTTTCAGTTACATTGATTAAGGTATTTAGTTAAAGGGAAAGTAACTTTTAACCAACAAGAATACTTAGTTGCAACATCGAATTATATTTGCTGCATTTTAAAGAGATGTTCAGATACCACACAAATTATTTTGGAATTTTGTATTAAACAATAATAATATTTGTTTTAATATTATATCAGAATATAATATAATAACAAAGACATTCTCTTTTGGTTTTTGCAAGTTAATTTGATGTCGGTATTTATATAAGAAAAATAATGCAATCAGCACACAAGGTCGCTTATGTACACATTTATCACTATTTATATACTTTTCTTAAAAATAAATAAATTCCCTCCTATATTCACGTCAATATTTGTAAAAAAAGAAGCAACTTATTTATTTTCTAAATCGTCACATGATTTCAGTTTTGACTTGACTAATTATAACTATTTTATAACATTTTTGTTATATATTTTTATATTATAATATATATAACTATAATATAACTATAAGTCTAAAGTCTAGTTAGAAGGATTTTTAATAATAATAATATCTTTGTTATGCTATGTACATATTTTCATTACTTTCAATAATTGAAAAAGTAAAAGAGGTTCATAGCTATTTGTGAAGAAACTCACAAAAAAAAAACTCTTAAATCAAAACAACTAAACGAACCAAATTCTACAAATGTTTGATTACAGTCATATTAAACTGACGTAATATTACTGTAGCCCGCCATATTTGTTATTTCCCACAGGCGCAGAGAGCTGATCACTGTATAAAGTTATTATTTAGGTTTATGTCACACCATATGTATTCATTACAGTTTATACAACACAGCTACTTTTATAAAACTTCGTAAAAAAATGAATATGAAATATAAAACACATGGTGATTTAATGTTTTAGTCAATCATATTTCCAATTTACAATATAGAGGATAAAAAAGATTATTACACTTTTTTTTTAACTATTTACAATAGAAGTTTTATTAAGTGTCGTACCAATAACTAAGTACTAAATAACTAAGTACATAAAGCAAAAACAGTCACAGAACATATAACTAAAAGAAAATCTAAAACTAAATATAATGTTTTTTCTTCTTGTAGCATAACTTTTTTTAGAACTTAAAAAGTAAAGGCATCTGGCAACCGCAGACGTCAAGAATTTTTTAGCTTTCATTTTACCCTTTTCAAAATTGTTCTCGTTTCAAAATAATATGTAGATGAATCAAAAAAATGTATGTTGTAAACAAAATATAAACAACTTAATATATCCTTTTATAATAATTCCCTCTTTTAATTCTAATATATATGTTATACATAAAAAGAACAATGAAATGTAATAAAAATAAATTTATTACATTTCATTTTATTAATTTCAGTTAGCTAATAAAATATAAAAAAGTTATCAGTCACATACTATTTTTCGTCAGTTATTGATGTTTGAAATAAGAGATTCAAATGGACATCGCTGAAGCTTTTAAGTGTAAGTGGTGAGTGACTACCTACGTCTTAAGTACTAATGTTTACAATAATATTTTTTTATAAAATACAAAGAAAATAATATTAATTTTTCATGTTAATTTATTTTCAAATATATTTAAGATTGTTTTTGAACGTTAAACTTATAAATTATTTAGTTTATATTTAATACAAACGGTGATCTATTTGATGGTACAACTTGGTCTCGGTCACCCCCGTAGGGAAATGGAGGGATGACTAGAAGTAGGAAATATAGCTGGGACGACGATATATGGTTATCTCTTTCCTGTGTGTAATTGTAACGAGTGTAATTCTTTTGAAAGAGGTATAATACCAACCATACGAACTACAGTCTAGTTTTTAAAAATAAAGTTTTATAATTAGTTTTCTGCAAGTCTCCTTAAGAAAATAAAACTTCTGACAATATAAAAACAACAATGGCAAACCATGGATTTTCTTATAGTATCAATATTTTGTTTTAACAATCAACCCCAATCAAAAAACATTTTATTTTATAATTTTTATTTTTTCATTATTTTTATAAGGTTTCCTATTTTCTTATTAAATATAGAGTAGGCTTTCTGTAAGAAAATTATTATAAATATTTTACGTTATTAGTTATAGGAAGAAATTAAAATTTAATCTCTGCCTTAGGGCATACAATTTAAATATTCAATCTGGTTATAAGTTCTTATTTAAAAAAAATAACAACACAAATATTAAATATGTCGGCGTCATAGAGTTATGTATATTAATTCTAAGTTAGCACACCCGTATTTAACGTCAGTGTCGTAAGCAACTGCTAGCTGTCAAACATCAATGTCACAACGAACACCGAGCACTGGGCAGGGCAGTGAGCACTGGGCAGCGCAAAGCACTGAGCACTTGAGTAGGGGAGCCAGTCTAAATTGTCACCATCGAACTTAAAAGAGATAGGTAGATCGAAAAACCCTATCTATCTCAACTTTTTATGAAATCTCGTGCTACTTCGTCGTCGTCTCGAGTGTAATTCGTAGTAATTGTCATTTTTACCAATATTCTGAAAGCTAAGTTGTCATTTTCACAGTATGAGATCAAATTTGAGTAGTGTCAAAAATGTTTTACACAAATGTTTAAACATTTCAAAAATGCATTGCGCATGTGTAATAAGACAAAGACAAACAGTATGGCATCTTGCATCTTTTTTTAACTGTCTTTCACTGACGCTCATACGAATACCTATGGCTCACCTATTCTATGTATATTAATTCTATGGCACTGGGGCGACGGCCATATTGCAATCATTTAAAATTGACTTACGACCGTTGTGTGCAGATCTAGAATTATTATACATAGAATAGGGAAGTCATAGGCAGGCCTATGAGTGTCAGTGTCTGACAAATATTATAAGAGACAATAAACACAACATGACAGACCTACACTTATCCTTGTCCAATTACACATGCAAGAAAATGAGACAGTTAGAGCACCTCATTTGCTTTCTTTTTTTATTTCGATTGTCACATTATAGGCTGGGTTCCCTACTTTATGTATAATAACTCTATGAGTGTAGAGTGTACGCGACTATGTGCTTGGTGGACGTTATTTAAATCCAACGATATCTTGTTAATTTTTGATTATTTTATAATTGTTTCAAGTGATTCGTAGAAGATTAAAAGTAATTATCATATTATCGCCTATATTTTATTAAAATATGGTATCCAACCAGATAGTCCACGCCTACCTTAAAGTTGAACAACGTTTCTGATAAAAGTAGCTCTGATCAGGGTCAGAAGACTTTAAATACAGTATGTCACCAACCAAGTTTCAGAAAACGAAAATAAGAGCAATGATTCGATTGAAGGGTTGTTTTTTTTTTTAAAGTTTTTTTCAAAAAGGTGATAATTTACAAATACAATTTATTAATACATATTACAAATTATATATATTTTTTGTTGGTAATATTAGTTCTTTATTAATTGAGGTTAAGTATAACAAATGGATTAAATTGTTGCTAATCCATCGAAGAATCTATCGTAGTATTGAAAATAACATTTAATGTTTTGTTATATAGGTTGTAGGTACATCAAACTCTCTACTTCATTTAAACACAAACCTTTTTTCCTCTAAATAATATACATTATTTTATCATTCGTAAGCGTTTAAAAATCGTTTTTTAATGTCCTGTGCCTTCGATAATATGCATTATGCCTTCTGATATAAAAAAAAATACCTGGTAAGGTTTTATTTAATAGTCGATTTTAGGGACTATTAAAAGTAAATGGTGTATGAATAAAACTATGAAGAATATTGCTGTTTTTACAATAATGTTTCAAGGTATTTTTTTATTATTAACACAATCGTAACACATTATTATTATCGTAATAAGATTTGTCTTTATTTTAACTATAGCGCATTAATATAATCTATTATATAAATTAAGCTAATATATCAACCAATCAATCATAATAATTTCATAAAACAAGAGTTTGTAGTTTGCATTTACCTTGTAAATATCAATCTAAGTTCGTCTCTAGTTTTTTTCTGTAACTATATAAATTAAAATAAGTGACTGTAAAGAAAATTTTTTGTACATTATATATTAAATTACTAAATTAAATTTGATTTAGTATTTATATGTAAAGTACCAAGAAATTAAGACTTCTATTTCTATCTTAATATATATTATTTCATAAACAATTTTTTAACACCTGATTGTTATTGACTTATACAAAATGGTTTAGTAATCATATTATAATTATACATAAAAGTGTACATTCTTTATTCATGAATAAAATGTATTATTATGATTGTATAATAATTAACTACAGGTATAACACGGCTAAATCTATTGGAAGAAAATTATAAATTATTTATACCCACGTAACCCAAAAACAAAAGAACAAAGAAACAAAACCCTCTCCCCCAAACCGATTGGTCCTGGGGGGGAAAAAGACTAAGACCCTCTAAAGTATGTATTAAACTGAGCGACACAAAATCACTAGTAAAAATCTTAATAATAATTAAAGAAAATTGTAAAACGGCAATAAAGGCCTATTTATTTTATTTCTTTTTATTAGCTGCAAAAGTTTAGTAACTCTCTCATCAGTTAACATTTGTCTCTTATCCTAAATTGGCATTTATTCTACATAACATTGTAATGATCTCGGCTAACAACATTCAATTTCACGGTAATTAAATTCACATTTCTATTAACAATGCCACGAATTAAACGTTAATTCATTTAGCGTCATAAAATGTAATGAATTTATAATGTACATATTTTTGTGATAATCGTAAAACCGTAATTAAGAATATATAAAAATGTCACTGATATAATTTATTTCTACCTCAAAAATTTAAATTTTATTCAGATATCGCATGATATCGTTAATATAATTTCTATAATTCAATACTTCTTTTAAATTTTAGAAATTTTGATTGAGTTTGTAAAATACTCAGTCGGGTTTCATTTGCTAAATAAAAATTGGTCGATATATATAATTTGGGGCGTAAAAATATATGCTATATATGTATATTTAATCATTCTTCATTTCATTAAATTGACTAAAATGATATTGAAACCATTTTAGCTGTACAATATATGGAACAACATTCTTGTACTCAGCGTCACGTGTAAATCATAAAACGTTTTATAGTATTTCTATCTTTACTGTCATATAGTCTTAAAAGTGGAAACAAATATAATAACCATTTGGAATTTCTTATCATAAATATATTGCACAGTTTAATGCACGAAAGAAATATTTATAAATACATTGAAGGTAAGTATTATTTTAATTTATTACCTATGAAAGTAGATAATGTTCCAAGGTAGAAGTAGGATAAACTTTATTTTTCATAAATAATCACTATTTTCCTATCATGGACTGAAACCGAAACTAGCCACCAAATAAAAATATTACGGAACCATGCTTTTAATTTTAATTAGTATCATTATTACTATGAAATTGATAACTCTAATCATTACTTTTATGCATTTGCTTAAAATGTATAAAATAAAAATTTATCGTATTCAGAACAGGTCTATGACCAAAAAACGTAGTAATAAAAATAGTTCCAATTTAAGAACTAATAAATGAAACGGAAATAACATTTAAATACACTACATCGTTCTATATTACATTTATCTTTTCATTTAAGAAATACTTGAAAGATGTATTACTGTTTCGCTAATAGATTAGAATTAATATAACTATATAAACTTTTCAAACACTTTTAAATTAATAACATCATATATCAAATGGAAGAGATTGTACATAATTACACGGAATGCTTTGACAAATTATTGGGGCCAGTTTCTGGTATGGAGTAGCTGCAATACACTCAAATGCTCAAACGTATGACAGAATTTAAAAGCGTTAGTTTCTCGAACGGAAGTTTGACTTTGTAGGGAACCAACATTCAGACTATCGAATATTAGAGATATTCTTGCGTATTGCTAATTACTTACAAATGGACTGATAAACGATGGCTATTGGAACTCTCTAGAAGTAAGAAAAGCGTTTGATATGTTTATGAATTTAAGTACTTCTCAATATTTTTTCTTCTCTTTAAGTTATAAATTAAACCAAGCCTCCTAAAAATTATAGCATATGGATCATTTGTATATGTTGCAAACGAGGTTATTGGTAATAGTAATATTAATTGTTTATTTCTAACTAGGAGTTTTATTTGACATCAAACATGCTCCTTGGAATCCCAGTAGATGGAGCTATTGATTGAGAGATATCATCTTGCCAGATTTGCAATATCATTGATAAGATGCTTACGAGACGATAATTAAATCACTTAAATTGATTATTTAAATAACTTGTGAAATTGAATGTTTTATAGTTACTTTATTTCAATAGTAATAACAAAAATATAGGTACGCTAAATATCAATTAAAGAATTATCAAATATGATAGTCGGTGCAGCTTTTGTATAGGCATTTTCAACATAAATTCACTTTATTACTTGCAAATAGCAAGGCTTTGTTGAAATCAATTACGGAAATAAATATATATTACATGATATATACGTATGATCTATTTGGTGAAATCAGTATTAAGTGAAACGTAACTATGACATATTTTTGTTACGAAAACCCATAAAAAATCTCAGATATACACTGGATTTGGCTATTATTATAACTATTAAACAAAGTCTTTTTTTTTGCTATATCCAGATTTTTTACAAAAACTTAATTCGCACTTTTTATATAAATATCAAAAAACCCATAATCTGTTTCATAAAAATAAAAACAATCACATATTTTATATTAAATTCGCGACTTACATAACAACTTTGATTAAAATTAAAGATCTGACTTAAGCAACGTGCGAAAAGTTTTTTTTGCCTTATTATTTATTCAATTTTCGTAACGTGTACAAAATTTTATGAAAGTTATTTAATTTTTACCTTCACCTAACCTTTGCAAATTGTACCCAAATCTCATAAGGTGGTTCTAAGTTGTTTATATTACCAGAAATTGAAAAAGTAAATGCTTAGCTTATTTCATTTAATTTCAAAACAAAATTTATTTCGTATAAAGAAATAATGTCTTTTTACACATTATTTTCAGTTACATTGATTAAGGTATTTAGTTAAAGGGAAAGTAACTTTTAACCAACAAGAATACTTAGTTGCAACATCGAATTATATTTGCTGCATTTTAAAGAGATGTTCAGATACCACACAAATTATTTTGGAATTTTGTATTAAACAATAATAATATTTGTTTTAATATTATATCAGAATATAATATAATAACAAAGACATTCTCTTTTGGTTTTTGCAAGTTAATTTGATGTCGGTATTTATATAAGAAAAATAATGCAATCAGCACACAAGGTCGCTTATGTACACATTTATCACTATTTATATACTTTTCTTAAAAATAAATAAATTCCCTCCTATATTCACGTCAATATTTGTAAAAAAAGAAGCAACTTATTTATTTTCTAAATCGTCACATGATTTCAGTTTTGACTTGACTAATTATAACTATTTTATAACATTTTTGTTATATATTTTTATATTATAATATATATAACTATAATATAACTATAAGTCTAAAGTCTAGTTAGAAGGATTTTTAATAATAATAATATCTTTGTTATGCTATGTACATATTTTCATTACTTTCAATAATTGAAAAAGTAAAAGAGGTTCATAGCTATTTGTGAAGAAACTCACAAAAAAAAAACTCTTAAATCAAAACAACTAAACGAACCAAATTCTACAAATGTTTGATTACAGTCATATTAAACTGACGTAATATTACTGTAGCCCGCCATATTTGTTATTTCCCACAGGCGCAGAGAGCTGATCACTGTATAAAGTTATTATTTAGGTTTATGTCACACCATATGTATTCATTACAGTTTATACAACACAGCTACTTTTATAAAACTTCGTAAAAAAATGAATATGAAATATAAAACACATGGTGATTTAATGTTTTAGTCAATCATATTTCCAATTTACAATATAGAGGATAAAAAAGATTATTACACTTTTTTTTTAACTATTTACAATAGAAGTTTTATTAAGTGTCGTACCAATAACTAAGTACTAAATAACTAAGTACATAAAGCAAAAACAGTCACAGAACATATAACTAAAAGAAAATCTAAAACTAAATATAATGTTTTTTCTTCTTGTAGCATAACTTTTTTTAGAACTTAAAAAGTAAAGGCATCTGGCAACCGCAGACGTCAAGAATTTTTTAGCTTTCATTTTACCCTTTTCAAAATTGTTCTCGTTTCAAAATAATATGTAGATGAATCAAAAAAATGTATGTTGTAAACAAAATATAAACAACTTAATATATCCTTTTATAATAATTCCCTCTTTTAATTCTAATATATATGTTATACATAAAAAGAACAATGAAATGTAATAAAAATAAATTTATTACATTTCATTTTATTAATTTCAGTTAGCTAATAAAATATAAAAAAGTTATCAGTCACATACTATTTTTCGTCAGTTATTGATGTTTGAAATAAGAGATTCAAATGGACATCGCTGAAGCTTTTAAGTGTAAGTGGTGAGTGACTACCTACGTCTTAAGTACTAATGTTTACAATAATATTTTTTTATAAAATACAAAGAAAATAATATTAATTTTTCATGTTAATTTATTTTCAAATATATTTAAGATTGTTTTTGAACGTTAAACTTATAAATTATTTAGTTTATATTTAATACAAACGGTGATCTATTTGATGGTACAACTTGGTCTCGGTCACCCCCGTAGGGAAATGGAGGGATGACTAGAAGTAGGAAATATAGCTGGGACGACGATATATGGTTATCTCTTTCCTGTGTGTAATTGTAACGAGTGTAATTCTTTTGAAAGAGGTATAATACCAACCATACGAACTACAGTCAATTGTGGCAACTAACTCTCACAGTCTACCACTAGAGAAATTTAAGAACTTTTTTCAATAGGCATACCTTTATATTACTACCTATATATTACTACCTATATATTACTAATATATTACATATATTTATTCTGTATAAAGGTACTGTTACAACTGGAACTTCTCTAAATATTGTTTGCATTGCACAATAAAGAGTTTAACCAATATGACTTTCTACATAACAAAACCTTCCTTGTCTTCAAGAATCCTTCTGGGTGTTAATTTATATGTAACTTAGTTAATTATAACCCTTCTGAAATTTTCTGAAAGGAAATCTATGAATGTATAAACGAATTTCTAATAAGCTCTTCAGGTGTTTGTTTTGTAAAGGTCATATTTGTTAATTTAAACAAAAGCCCACGGACAGTTCTAATTCAGATTTCTTCGATATATATTTTTTTAGGAAACTTTAAAATAAAGCCATTCTAAGTATCACCTATATTTATAATGACGTTATTTGATGCACTACACCCTTCGAGACCATTGTTATTCATTCTCTATAAATATCAATGTGAATACCAAACGTAAAATTTTAAATAATAACTCCGGATATAAAAACTTACCGCCATTGTATGGCGTTAGTGCATGTAATATTCCAACCATTACCAACTTCTTGGTTGTTTGAACTTTTAGAACATATATATATATATTGTTAGTCATATTTATTTATAATAATTTAAATGGTAAATACATTGGAATTTACATGTTTTAGTTCATAAGTTTCAACAGTAGCGCCACCTACACAATTAATTATGGAATATTATTTAGTATTTACTGTTAAATGTTTTAAGAATTAGAAGCATAGAATATTTTAACATAATGTTTAATCTTTTATTAATTATTAGAACTTATTATAAGGTATAAATAATATCATCTGTAAGTTGGTTATGAAATTGTAAATTACCCTCGCCTAAATATTATAGTGTTAAAATATTATAAAACGAGTTGTAAGGGCTGCTCTCGCCCATTTTATTACAAATGGTTGTATATTAAACATTGAAGTGCAAGTACTGTGTATTACTGAAACAAGTCTTAACAATATATAGAATATTATATAATTGTAAAGCCTACGTTGTATCGTTCTAACGTAATATGTATTCAATATAAATCTATGCGAGATTTACCTTCCAATTTTCTTTCATAATTGGAAAAAAAAATTACGGAGCGTTTCTCAAATCTAAAGATAGTAATTATCACAGAGACAGATAACATTATATATGGACCAAACAATCCTTAAACCCATATTTATATTTCCGGTCGAATATAATGTGTGTGTCTTCAAGAGAAGAGTGAATTAATGTGTAAATGAGTTTGTTGCTGCGCCTTACCACCTATGACTACATTTCCACTTTTCATCGGTGGAATATTGTCAAGCCATGAAATTAACCAAGTTTGTTTAAAAAATTAAGTCATTCCAATCGATACGCTGGTTTCCGTATAATGTGCCTACAGAAAAGTTTAACAGATAAGAGGACATACTATTAAAATAAAAATAATGTCTGTTGATTTTTGTTGGTTTAAAAGATTTTTCTCTTGCGTAAATATAACTTTTAACTATTGTTAAGACTTGTTTCAGTAATACACAGTACTTGCACTTCAATGTTTAATATACAACCATTTGTAATAGAATGGGCGAGAGCAGCCCTTACAACTCGTTTTATAATATTTTAACACTATAATATTTATTTATTTATTTATTTATTTATATCTTTTCCACTTAGAATCATAATCAGTGATCACTTGTGTACGTCAATATGGAAATGTCAGGAGGGCCTATTACGATACTAGATTTATCGAAATAAGCCCTTCTGAAAAAGCACTTTCCATCTTAATGTTAAAGCTATGAGGGTTCCAAACGCGTCCTGGTCTGAGAAGAACCACACAACAAACTCAGCCGGATATATTTTTTGTTATTGTGATCACTGTTTCACAAACGTCAAGCTTAAGTGCAATTTTGGAACAACTAGAACCTTCGCAATCAATCTGAAAAGAAGCCTAATGATTTCAGGCAACGAAAATTAAATAATAATAACAGAAAAAATATATAATATATAAATCTTCGGCCTGCCACACAACCAGTCACCGCAAGCAGCACCCGTTCACGAGCATAACACAAGAGCCAGCCATCACCCCCTTCGCACATATTTGAGGGAGGGAGGCAACCCGACTCCCGATGCTACCGCAAGTAGTGACTTCTAAGGAATCGGTGTGATGCAGAAGGTCGATAAAGCAAAATTAATTTACAACAAAAAACAAATTGCGGAGATTACTAGCTATTCGCAATACAATACACATTCATTCCCAGGCCATACCGTCGTCGATGTAATCCTTTACACTATAGTAGGATTTTTTTATTAAATTATTTTTAACATATAATTTAAATTTATTTAATGAGAGGCTTAAGGCTTCATTTGGGAGCTTATTATAAAAACAAATACAATTACCCTTAAAGGATTTACCTATTTTATGGAGCCTAGTGCCGGGCATAGCGAGTTTATTTTTATTTCTTGTATTAATTTTATGTATATCACAATTTTTCTTGAACTTTGAAATATTTTTATGAACGTAAATTAAATTTTCATAAATATATTGATTATAAACAGTCATAATTTTAAATTCTTTAAATTTGTTTCTTAAAGAGTCTCTTGGTCTCATATTATATATTGCAGTCGCATTGCCCCATAAGAGTATACTGTATGACATTAAGCTATGAAAGTAACTAAAGTAAACTAATCGAGCAGTTTCCATATTTGTTAAACGACGTATTTTTTTAACCGCGTATGCAGCAGAACTTAGTCTGCTTGACAAATCAAATATATGAGGACCCCATTGCAATTTTTCATCTAAAGTAATGCCCAAGAAAGTAGTAGATTTGACCAAGTCCAAATCCTCATTATTTAATTGTACATTGGTTCTAACATTTTTAACATTTGGTAAACTAAATTTGACACATTTTGTCTTTTTTTTATTAAGCAACAAATTATTGGCGTTAAACTAATGTACAACATCTGAGAGAGCATTGTTTACATCGTCAATAACAGATTGCCGTCTATTAACTTTAAAAGTAAGGGAAGTATCATCAGCAAACAACACTATCCCATGTTTTTCCCTCACTAGGTGAGGTAAGTCATTTATGTAAATGAGGAACAAGAAAGGCCCTAAGATAGAGCCCTGTGGCACACCTATTTTTACCAAAGAACCAGGGGAACGTTTTCCATTTACATCAACCTTTTGAATTCTATCATTAAGATATGAACTAATTAAATCTAGGGACTTATTTTTAACTCCATAATGTTCTAACTTTTTCACAAGGATTTCATGTTGAACGCAGTCAAACGCCTTAGATAGATCACAGAAAATGCCAAGTGCATCCTGTGATCCTTCCCAGGCTTCAAATATGTTTAGTAATAGCTCTACACCAGCATCTGTTGTAGAGCGACCGGCACTGAAACCAAACTGGTTTTTGTGTAAGAGATTGTTTTTACTGAAATATGCTACAAGTTGATTAAGAATTATTTTCTCAAAAATCTTACTAAAAGTGGGTAAGACTGAAATAGGTCTATAGTTACTAGGATCTAATGAACAGCCGGATTTGAATAATGGAGTTATTTTACTTTGTTTCATTAGATCAGGAAATATACCATATTCTAAACAATTATTAAATATTAATGCTAAGTCTGGCGCTACAATGTCAATTATGGACTTAAGTATGTCAACAGAAAACCCCCAAAGATCACTAGTCTTTTTAACGCAAATTGATCTAAATACTTTGATTACTTCTTGAGCATTAACTTTTTCAAACTTAAAACTACTAACACATTGATCTACATTCTCTCTAAGTAAACCCATAGCTGCAGCGGTAGAAGAATTTAAAGATAACGTTGTAGTCACTGGAATATTAGTAAAAAAGGTTTCAAAAGCAGTAGCAACCTCGAGGTCAGACGTGACATATTTATTATCTATATTTAATTTAAAGTCGATCCTCTGGGATTTAGCTCTTCCAGTTTCCTCATTAATTATTTTCCAAGTTGTTTTTATTTTATTAATGCTATTTCCTATTTTATTTTGAATATGTTGATTTTTTGCTATTTTACATTGTTTTTTAAAAGATTTGGAAAATAATTTTACCTCATCCCTAAACTCATTACTAGTATAATTTAGGCGAGGGTAATTTACAATTTCATAATCAACTTACAGATGATGTTATTTATACCTTATAATAAGTTCTAATTTATACTAATATTATAAAGAGGAATGGTTTGATTATTTTTTTGTATGTTTGAAATGCTCCGAAACTACTGGACCGATTTCAAAAACTCTTTCACCGTTGGCAAGCTACACTATTCCCGAGTGACATAGGCTTTGTTTCATTTTCAAAAAATTAGGGATGATTACTAAAACTTGAATATTCTAATATTAATGTCTCAAAAACATAATATTTCGAATCCATATGCTTTAATACGTATATCTGAATAACGTCCTGGTCGTGTGTGTGTGATTTGGATGTATATTATTATTTTCAGTTTGATATCGTAGCAATGTAATGCCTATATATATAAAATTTCCACGGGAATTGGATACTATAGAATTAACTATAAGTCTATTATAGGTCTGGATAATTGTAGTTTCCACAGATTACTCGAAAAGCGACCTACACGCGGGCGGAGCCGCGGGCAACAGCTAGTAATTAATAAAAGATTAAACATTATGTTAAAATATTCTATGCTTCTAATTCTTAAAACATGTAACAGTAAATACTAAATAACATTCCATAATTAATTGTGTAGGTGGCGCTACTGTTGAAACTTATGAACTAAAACATGTAAATTCCAATGTAATTACCAATTAAATTATTATAAATAAATATGACTAACAGTATTGATTTAAGTATCGATAGAAATGTTCTTTTGAGACACGGGAGGAAATATTAAATATTTGAGGTGAGATTAAATAAGTATTTGAGGTGTTGAAATGCTATACCCTACTTGAATACATAAATGATTTGAATTCAACGTATTCAATTAACTCGCGCACACACACACATACAATGGAAATCAGATTATAGGGTATTCTAAGCCTATACATATCGACTTTATAAAAAATTAAACATGTAATTGTTTGCGTGGTGAGGTTACTATTCGATTTGCAAACTAAATGTTAATAAATCTACTTATTTTAAATAATTTGTCGGCAAATAAATAATGAGAAATGTCCCTATTGAAATATTATAATGACATTAATGTATCAAACGTTATAATGTAAATATAATTCGATTTGAAATATGATTCGATTTTATGTTTAATATGTTGTTACTAGTAAGCAGATTGAACAAATAGTATTTAAATTGAATTATACACACACAGTTAAATATTTTACAGCCGACATTATAATGTACTTATTAGTTATCTTATAACCGATAGTAACATACGTTTAATATTTATTAGATATTAATTACTTTTTCTTATATAATTCCTATTTATTAATTTGTGACAAATTTCGAAACCATTTTTCGTGTAAATAAAATAAAAAAATATTATTCTTTCACGTGACCTTAAATAATGGAAATCCAGAATAATTGGTAATAAAAATTCTAAAGTCGCGTACCAAGTGTAGATTTCGAGGAAACCTTCAGGTTCAGAAATAATGTTATAGTCGCGTATTAACTTTAAAGTTTTTTAAATATTCTAATATAAATTGAATGATGAATGATATTACTACACATAATTAGGTTATTTTTAAATAATGTTATTGGAAAATTATAAGACAAATTAAAAGTACAGAGAATCACTATAAATCACAACATTCAAGATAAACTTAGAAAGAAATTAGCTACAAAAGATATTTGATATTATTGGGTCTTACCTAGTTCTTTAGTCTCACACGTTCCTCTTAAATAAATTGAATCCGCATTTATATTTTATATACATAACTGATTTGCAATATGAAACAAAAAAACATTGCAGTGAAGCATGCTTTCGTTTTTTTTTAATTCTTAAATAATTTGTTTGTATGTGTAAAATGCATAGCCATATTAAGTTTTTCTTTTTCTACTTTGTCTTCTTTATTAATAACGAATTGAAAAGTATTTATTTAATAGGAAAAGTGTTCATGAATTAGTAGCAACACAAAAACGAAATTTGCTGCTAGTAATACGTAGAATATTTTATTTAAAAAAAGGTGTCATTTGAAAAGTTACCATGAAACAATTTTCATTACATTTTAAACCCCAAATATACTGTGCGAGAAGTCTACACTACAAGCATGAAAAATATATTGATAACATCTAAACATGATTATTTTTTTTTATTCTGTGAGACTTCCTTGCCTTTCGTTATGTTTTGCTTTAAATTTATAACATAACATGTTAGATAATTGATATAACATTACTAACTGAATATTAATTGTATAACAAAAAATAATACATTTTCTTTTTAAATAAACATCTGTTATTAGTTATACTTAAACTTGTTGTGTTAAACATAATTATTTTTTATACGAAAATATAATTTAGGTGTCATTTTTTGTACTAAAATATTAATTATATTAAAACCTATATTTATCGTTTAATTTAAAATATGTAATATTATTTAATATCGACAGAGGTAATTAAATGACTGGATAATTATGAGGTAGTTATTACAATGTTATTTAAAATGGCAAAATCATCGTATAATACTGACTCTCATTCGTTAGCAGAAAAAAAATACTTACATTTCAATTTCGTGCTTTCAGACTTCAAGTAACAAATGTTTTCAATGGTTTTAAAACGTACTAAAACAATAAACGAATTCTTTTAAACGAAACAAGGAAATCCTCATTTCCTGACTGTACAACGCCGAAGTGAAACAGATAATAAATATGATTTCTTTCATGTTATAAAAAAGAAATAGAACCGTGTTTTTCAAAATTACAATATTTAAATACGGCTTTTAAGTTTGATGTTTTTTTTAATGATGCATAAAATACCTTAAACAAGCAGTAAATAAAAAAAATCTAAAAGTTTACTTTTTTTTTTATTTCTTCATACGAGTATGTTTTTAAAGTGAACTAACTATGAAGATTTGGGTAATGTAATTATAACTGAGCCGTATGATTTCAAATAAATATAGCATGAAAATGTCCTGCTTCATTTACTCAAACCTCAATGGGCATTAATCTACATATCTTCACGTATTCCATGATTATAAAAATATGGAGTAAATATCTTCGGATATTCCACTTCTAATTATTGAAAAGGTTTTTCAAATTGTTTTGAAATCTGTTATTATTGTTGTAGCAAGTATTATGACAACGTATATTTTGTTTTCTGTTAAATTTTCTCAAAGTTTTTCGACTTCAGACACCAAAAAAGTTTTATTTTATTCTGTTTGGATGCGCGGATCAAAGTTGGTCTCATTTGAATTCCTCAACACTGGCGTTGATAAGGTTGTGAATTAAATATATTCTCTAGGGACAACGTTAATCTTTTTTTTTATCTGCCGTCATCATTTGTTTTGGTAAGGGAACGGGTTCAATCATAATAATTAGTTATGTCATTCCAAATTAAAATATTAAACATGCACAACAAAAGAGCTTAAAAGTAGGCATCTTAAAATTATGTAATAATAAATAGTAATAAAGTTAGGCTTAATGTAATTGCCGCAAGTAAGCAACAAGTATGTAGTTAAACTAAACAAACATTTTTGAATTGTTATTGGTAAATAGTATTAGAGTATAAGATCTGATTGTGTTAGTTATTATCTATACATATAATAAAATCGTCACTGATCCATTCAGGTACATGGAATGAAAAAAAAAATATCATAGGGGGGCTTTCTAAGAGCAAGAGAACCCAAAACAATGGTTTTTCAGTTTGTCTGTTTATCTGTATGTCTGCATGTTTGTGCACGCTAATCTCAGAAACGGCTTAACCAATTTGAATGCGGTTTTCAGTAGTATATTATCATAGTCTTTACTTAATATTTAGTGTTTATTTGATCTAAATCGGTTAAGAAATAAAAAAGTAATGACAAATTATGTCAATGACGTGAAAGGTACCATGAGAATCTTATTCTATACATGTAACAAATCTTTAGAGGAGTAGTCTTTGCACTTTGAACATTTAAAAAAAATATATCAGGATGTGAAGTAATAATTAACAGAATCCATTTTCAGCATTTTTTAAATCTTTGTCTGTTTATCTTTTAGTTGTGCACACAACACGAAAATTGTTTTAATCTTACAATGCAAACGCTGGCTGAACTCTATGAGATAGATCAAAATAATGTACTAAATATTATATACCTTAAAAAGTTCTACAAGAAAATCGACGATGGTATATATTTATCTCTTAGAATAACCCACAATAGCAATTTTTTTTCATTTACTTTTTACGAAAAAAAATAGGTTATTTACGAAGCGATTTTAAGGAATACGGCTTAATTCCTTATCTAATTAAGTAACTTAAATACATTTTACATTTAATATAGCACAATATAGCCCCTTACAGCATGTAATTTAAATCAATGTTTTCGAAGATATTACAGATTTAAAATATATTCGCGTTTAAATACTAGCGTTTGCGGCGGTACGGTCTACCGACGCATTCAGGTATGGAACCGTGCAAACCGTCTCAAAAATGGCTTTTGTGAATGTTCAGTATTGAAAATTTTGTTAATGCATATAGCCAACTGAATGTTTATCATTTAAAATAGTTTTTTTTTTAAACAAACCGGACCTGCAAGTTGATGGTGAAAATAATGTCGATTGTGTAGCTCAGAATTCCTCAAGTTTACATGGTAATATTTTTATTATGTTCAATGAAAATCTGTAAGTGTGATGTATGGTGTGTAGCTCAGAATTCCTCAAGTTTACATGGTAATATTTTGATTATGTTTGAGAGAGAGAGATTTTTGTATTTCACTAGCTTTGAAGTGGCGCACCTTAATTTATGATTGGTCCCCAGCATTATTAAAATTCTATCTTAATGCATTCCAAATGACTCTCCCAGATCAAAGTAATTTAGTAAGATGGGGCAAAGCCACCGAAAAGTCTTGCAACATCTGTGGGGAGGCAATAGGAACCGCGAAACACCTATTAGTAGGGTGTAGGGTACTTCTAGATAAAGGTCAATACTCGCGTCGCCACGACAAGGTATTAGAAATTATACGGGAAGCGGTTAGTCTTTCAGTAGCAAGAGCGCGGAAGGGTATAACAACCACCAAACGATCTGTAGAATTCGTAAAAGAAGGCTCCTCCAAAAAAAAAGATCCTCCTTAAAGATCTTGGCCTTTCTAGAACAAGCATCGGTTCATTTCTAGAACGTACTTCAAAGGCGGCATTAGTAGGTTCTTTCCAAATTTGGTTAGGTAGGGACAGGAGTGTGGAGGGTGAAGGTGAGCGTTTTTGCGCATAATAAAGGGGCCCCTTAAACCTACTCCTGGATCGCAAGTCCCAGGCACTGCTTGCACTCCTTTCCTTGCAACGCGATGGGCCCGGCACCCGCACGGTGAATCCATGGATTGCTAAGAAGCTTCGTCTTATCTAAATTGACAGCCCGGAGAGACGGGATGATGCTGGAAAGACAGTTGATGCTGGAAAGACAGCTGGCAGCTGGGAAGACAGCAGACTGCTGGAAAGACAGCCAAGGGCGATGGCCTAGCAAGCCAAGCCCGGGAACCTCGATAAACGCTAAAAGTCCAAATTAGAAAAATACCCCTAGGACAGTCCGAGAGGGGGGGGCGGAAGAACTGTCCACCGGTTGACAATTACGGCGAAAACGGCGCGATAACGGAACTGAAATGGCAACCGTCGGTAAGATCTTCAGTTTTCACTGCGGATAGAGTTTACCCTCATATATCTCATGGTGAGCCCTTGAATGAAAACTACCAGGATTCCATGACCATCCGGACGCGACTAAGCATTCCAAATACTAAACAATCGACCTGGAAAGTACATGACCAAAATATAGCGTCCCTGTTAGAGCACCCGGGCTCAAATCAGGTACTCGATGCGCAAGTAGAGACTTTCCAAAATACTATTTACGACTACTTTAATGAGCACTATCCACCTACGAATCGTTATGCTCACAAAAATAAAGAAAACGGTTTTAAATTGAAAATGAGGAGGAAAAAAAGAGATCTTATAAAGAAACTTCGTATAGCCAAAGCCTTAGGCGATAACCAACTTAGTCACCAACTGTCTAGGGCATTGCGATCAATTCTTAAACTTATCCAAGGTATAACAAATCAAATAACGAAAAATCGTGATAGCTTTGATCGGTCAAAACTTGAAGTAGACTTTGATAAAAATCCTTTTAAATACTCAAAAAATATTTTCAAAGATCAAAAAGGTAAGCTTCTCTTGACCAACGAGCAAATTTTCGACCATTATAAAAGCACATACGAAGTGCCAGAAAACCAAAGACTATATGGGGATCCAAACAAACACAAACCTGAGACTCCTACTGAATATTTTCAAGCCAACCCACCAACTTTGGAGGAAATCAATAAAATAATTAAAATGAAACCATCTAAGTCAGCACCAGGTCCGGATGGTATCCTTTATATAGTTTACAAAAAATGTCCGTCGCTCCATAAACATCTTTTAAATATATTCGGTAAAATCTGGTCAAGAAAGCAAATACCGGTATCATTCGGAAAAGCCCTTTTTGTCCTCATTCCGAAAAACGACATTGTCAATAATCCCAAGGATACTAGACCGATAGCCCTAACAAATACAATTTCCAAAATATTTTTCTCTTTTTTACAAACTAAAATAACGCAATTCATGATTAACAATAGATATTTCAGGCCTAATCACCAGAAAGGGTTTTTGCCCGGAATTTCTGGATGCCTGGAACATAATACATTAATATCGGAAAGCTTTAAAGATGCTAGAACTAGCGAGAGACAAATTACGGTTTGTTGGATAGACTTAGAAAACGCCTTTGGGTCGGTACGACATGAACTAATGATGTTCGCGCTTAAATGGTATAACTTTCCTATGGTAGTTCGCGACATTATTGCATCATATTATTCAAAATTAAAATTCTCAATAATTTTTAATGAAAACCACTCAAAACCACTTAATTATAACGTTGGTTTATTTCAGGGCTGTTGTATTTCTCCTATTATATTTAATATAGTTATTAATATTTTAATAGACAAATTAATTAGAAATGAAAAAAAGTGGGGCTATCGGTTTAAGTTCAACAACAAATACACAGAATCCATACTAGCTTTTGCAGATGATCTCGCGATACTGACACGTAATCCGAAACAATGTCAGGTACTTTTAAATGTAGTTGAGGATTTCTGTACGTGGACGGGCGGATTGAGGACAAAACCAAGTAAATGTTTTAGTCTGTGTCTGGGTAGACGGAATACCAAATATACCTCTTACGATCCGGGTCTTATAATAGGCGGTCAGTGCGTTAGTACGGTTACGGAAGCAGCTCCGTTTAAATTTTTAGGTAAAAAAATCGATTACCAAGGCCGTACTCCATCGTTGGATGTAATAGTCGATAGCTTTTTAAACGATCTCAAAAAGGTAGACAACCAACCAATAAGTAACGTCAAAAAAGCTTGGATTTACGATAATTATTTAACATCACGTCTAAATTGGCCTTTCTTCGTGTATGATATAAATAAAACCCTTTTGTCAAAGTTAGATGCAAGCGTCATAAAGACATTGAAGTTATGGCTCGGGTTAGCGCACTCAGCGGACTCTTCAACCTTATTTAGAGACCGTAACAACTTTGGATTAAAATTAAAGAAACCATCGGAGCTCTACAAACATCTAAGAGTTACCAAAAGACATATCATCGGAAAATCTAAAGATGATACTGTAACTTCTCTCCCAAAAGACAAAGTTGCCTCAGAGCTCTAGTCACGACTTCAATTCCATAAAAAAATTATGATAGGTGCTCAAACAAATAAAGTAGGGCTAGGATCAAGTAGGAAAGTTCAAGACATAGACATAACAAAATCTTTATCCGCACGGTGAATCCATGAATTGCTAAGAAGCTTCGTCTTGTCTAATGAAAATCTGTAAGTGTGATGTATGGTTAGAATGGTTATTAAGTACTCTGTTTAAGAAGTATTTAAATGGACGTTTAAGTAAAAACAAGAGAGGTATATAAATAATTACAATATCTAATATTGTATCCTTATTTAAAACTTTAAATATACTTATGACAGTGAGCGATGTCTGCCGATGTCGTAATTTTGATTGTATTACTTCAAATAAGTGATATAGAAGCCAATACAAAAAAAAGGAAGTGGGAATTGTTTTACTACGAATTTAAGGCGTGCGAAGTCGCGGGCAAAAGCTAGTTAGTAATAATATTATAGTTGTACTTAGAATTTTATCCGACCAATACAGTCTGACAGTGTTGAAACTAATATGATAAGTATATATTTTGCTGGTAAATATGTTATTTTTTGGCATCTCATCATTTCTTATCCCCGTTTGACATCTGTTTTCATCAATTAATTTCATTACGTAAATGGTGAATACAGTCTGTCAAAAGTATAAAAAAAAGGTAATTATAAAATACCTACCAGAATATGGATAAGGAAAATATTATAATGCTATTTACAGGAACAAAATCGACTGAAATATGAATTGTGTCAGTCTTAACTACTTAGCCGATATATAAACTAGGTTAGGTTAAACTGTTACATTCGGAACCTCTTTTTCGTGGCCTCTTCAATGAATTTACATTCGGTGGGTACAAGTATTTATTTACGAAAGTACTTTACTAAGGCAAGGTATTTTTGCATATAACTGATTTTCTAATTGTTCGAGATTTGACTATTGGCTATATAAAAATTATGTAGATGTTTAAAAATGAAAATATATTTTCCATTATTTCGGAATAGTTATCCAAACTTTTCACGAAAACTTAATGGAAAAAAATATAAAAATATAATTAAAATTATATGACTGAGGTAAGGTTAATAGATAAATAGTATCTTTAAAAGGAAAAACTTTAATTTTCCTTTATAATACAGCATGGGCATACAGCCTATAGAAAATGTATGAAAGTATGATGAGCAACTCTTTTGTTATTAGATTTTAATCAGTGGGGATATTTTTATTACAACATTTTGAAATCACGGTATGTAAATGTAAACTTCTATTCTCAAACATGAATCTCGATTTTATTATCTATATCACATTCGTACTCTTGTTATACGTAATATATCCATTGATCTTAGCAACAATTTGTATCTCAATACTGCCAATCGGGATATCGAATTTCGGAATATAAATTATATCCATCCATTAAAATAAAGTAAATACTGTCTTATTCTGAAACATGGTTATAATATTAGATTTGCTTTTTATCTATATAATAAGTTTTTTATTAATAATTTATAACAGTTCAAACTATAATCATATGTGTTTTCAGCAATGTAAATTTTTACATAGGTGTTTTCAGCAATACAGAACCTATTCTATATTGCTGAAAACATCTGCCTGTTCTATGTCCTAGACATACCTTTCAATCCAAATACTGTCCGAGACAAGATATATTTATTATAGTTGGCCATTCAAAATAACAAGACTGTTTAAACTTACAATTATAAAATTCTAAAAAGCATGATATATTTTTATAAGAAAATTCTCTGGTTTTTTTTTGTCCAAAGGCATAATTAACAAAAAAAAAACAAATATTTCTATAAAACAAGTTGGTTAAAACTTTTGCTGCCGTATTCGTCTCTTGTTATTTTTTATAGTATGATGTTATACAAAATACAATATTATAAGTATTTATTTATTTATATCATTTCCACTTATAATCATAATCAGTGATCACTTGTGTACGTCAACATGGAAGTGTCAGGAGGGCCTATTGCGATACTATATTTATTGTAATAAGCCCTTCTGTAAAAGCACTTTCCAACTTAAAGTTAAAACTATGAGGGTTCCAAACGCGTCCTGGTCTGAGAAGAACCACACAACAAACTCAGCCGGATATATTTTTTGTTATTGTGATCACTGTTTCACAAACGTCAATCTTAAATGAAATTTTGGATCAACTAGAACATCAGCAAACAACAATATCCCTTGTTTTTCCCTCACTAGGTGAGGTAAGTCATTTATGTAAATGAGGAACAAGAAAAGCCCTAAGATAGAGTCCTGTGGCATACCTGTTTTTACCAAAGAACCAGGGGAACGTTTTCCATTTACATCAACTTTTTGAATTCTATTAATTCATTAAGATATGAACTAATAAAATCTAGGGACTTATTTTTAACTCCATAATGTTCTAACTTTTTTATAAGGATTTCATATTGAACGCAGTCGAACGCCTTAGATAGATCACAGAAAATGTCAAGTGCATCCTGTGATCCTTCCCTTCAAATATGTTTAGTAATAGCTCAACACCAGCATCTGTTATAGAGCGCCCGGCAGAGAAACCAAACTGGTTTTTGTGTAAGAGATTGTTTTTACTGAAATATGCTACAAGTTGATTAAGAATTATTTTCTCAAAAATCTTACGAAATGTGGGTAAGACTGAAATTGGTCTATAGTTACTAGGAACTTATGAATAGAGAGATTTGAATAATGGAGTTATTTTACTTTGTTTTATTAGATCAGTAAATATACCATATTCTAAACATTTTTTAAATATTAATGCTAAGTCTGGCGCTGCAATGTCAATTATGACATCTATTAGGATTCTTTCGAAAATCCTAAACAATGTTTCTAACTTTTCAGAATAGATATAATCATTGAAAAGATGCCACTACCGAAATTAATGTTTGAAAATATCTATAAACATATATTTCAAAAAATACACAATATATCAGTAGTCGCGGGTTCGAATCCCTGCCCGTAACGGTTTATTTTTCATTCTATATTTATATAAATTTAAATAAGCTTAACATGGCTGTACATGTTTAAAGATATTTTCAAACATTACCTTCACCTTATTGTACGTTATAAAAAAAAAATAACGAGAAACATTATTAAAACCTAAACTTTGGAATTATAATTAACAATCCTTAAAATAATAATTTAAATCATACTAGTTTTAAAATTTAATACAGCTACTTTAAAAAGCCTTCGAAGTAAAATACTAAAAGTAAAATACCTACATTATATTTCAACAAAAAAAAACAAGAGCATATTTTAAGATAATTGATAATTTAAAAATTTTACAGATAAGACCTGGCTTGTTGACACTTTCTTTTATTTGTGTCTAATGAAATATTCATAAATATTATTTATATATTTCAAATTGAACTGGTTTTACTGTTAATTTGTGTGAAAGTTAATTAAAAAAGAACTATACTGTATTATGACACAAACAGTTTGTCTTGAAATCGAAAATTGTTTTCAGAGTTGGTGTCGTAGTTTTAATTTGGAATTATATTAATACCACAAGTAAGAAACCATATTTGTTTTATTTACACAGATGAATGTTCAAATGGTTATTTAATAAATAATAAATATGTATAGCATCATCGTTTTCAAAAATATATTTTGTTTATAAATCTCTGTAAACGTTATTGAAAGTAAAAACCTTTGAGAAAATTGTACACGATATCTTAACATGAATTCCAATAGTAAATAGTGGATGGTCTTATATATTGTTTGTTTGATTTTATAAATACATAATTTGACGAATAATCTATGCATGCATACTAAACATTTTATGTTATTATTAATATTTTTAGTGTTTACCTATTTTCAGAGATTTTGTGCTTATTTAATTTAAATTACTTTGTTTTCTGCAAAATAACATAACATTATTTTTATTGCCTTATAAAGGTGAATTAATACCTTTTAAAAGATAAAATATACGAAATTCAAAATGTTTTTATTGGTCGTATGTCGATCATAATTTGGATTAGGTGTAATTTACACCTAGACGGCATCAAGCATCTCGTACAATACCTAGAGAAGAACGTCGAGAATGTTTTCAAAAGACTTTTTCCAATTCTATAGGTTGAAGCAAACAAAAGGCGATAATCGACAAAGAAATTCTACGAAAATATCATTTGTTTGAGATCAGATGTATGAAATCTAAGGTTGGAGAACAAGGGTAATGATATTTTAATATCCTTAAGAAATTATAATTAAAACTTTTGTAATTGGAGTTGTTAGAAAGCCTAGATGATATTAATTAGCATTTCCTTTAGTATTTTATTAAGTTAGTATGTATATCAAGAGTGGTGCTATGTTAATGACCCCAAGGATCATAGTAGCCGATTATATAATATTTTTTTACTTTTTTACCCCCTTACCCAGTCTGCATTCTGTCGACAGTTTAAATATACAACTTGCATCGAACAATGGTATGACAACTGAATCTTCCATAATTTTTATTTATTGGCCATATTTTTTAATGTATAATCATGAAAAATATAGTACATTCCTGTTTGGAACATGAATGTACTATACAAGTACATGCTTAGAACAAACCAGCTGCGTAACCTAGAAACGTAGTTAAGAAAATAGTTCCAATTAAAAATTTACGGCCAGAGAACATCATCAAGCATATGTGAAAAATAATATAATATACTGAATTAATGTTGTCTAGACTCTAGAGAATATTCTAAACATTTCTTTTTATGATATATCATACTTCATTGTTTCACCTCACATTTAATTTTTTGTTTAAAATTACTCGCTTAGAGCTTTTAACTAAAATAATGAATAGAATTATATTTATTAGGTTTACATTATATAATCATATGAGCATTTTAAACACTAATTTTATCAAATGAAATGGCTTTTACTAAATTAAACCAAATGCTTTGACAATTTAATGAAGCAATTTTCGGTATGAAACAGTTGCAATACAGTCAAATCAAACACGTGACAGAATATCAAAGCTTTAGTATCTCAAGCATCTTGAATTTTGACTTTGCACAGAACAAGTATTCGGTTTGTCGAATATTACTGTTAATTACCAAGTTTGCTATACAAATGGACTGATTAATGATCGCTATTGCAACTGTATTGAAATAATGAAAGCTTTTGATAGTGCTTACAAAGAGGACAATATGATAAATGGTAAGTATTCATTTAACACCTGGCAAAGATTTTATCTGAAAATAGTCATGTTCTATATTTCTAAAACAGGGCACAGTCTGTAAAATGTGGAAACTAATAATAATAAGAAGCATTTACCTTATTAATTAAATAAAGTTTAATGCAATCTGTTATAAAATAAAGAATATTTTGGCTTATTAAAATTAAACGTTATTATTATATCGTACTTTTTATATGCCTCTTATAAATATGCTGTTTCTTTGCTTTAAATATAGGTAATATAATTGTAGATCGTAATGGTATCCATTATAAGCCATTATAGCCACACTTCCTACGTAAGAGAGACCTGAGAACATTTTATAATCTCGAAAGCGGAATCTAAAACGAAATGTAAGATTTATAGAAATTAATGGCTTATTTTGTTAATAAGGCTTGGACAAAGTATATCGATATTATCGAATCTCTTGATTAGAAATGCCAAAATGTAAGCTGGAGCATTCGCTTTCGAATTTTGATCACTCAGGGGAGATTCGAATTCGTGTTCTGTTTTTACAGAATAGCATAGCTGGCCCTCCTACTGTCAACTTTGTTTTGTAACTCTCATCCTGGTCTAAGTATAATAATAATAATAATACAGACAGTCAGTATGTAATTACACACATTGATCTAACCCCTAAGTAAGCAAATTATTTGCTTGTGTTAGAAAACGATACAAATATATAGAAATACATATTATAAATATTGCGAGTATATTTAATAAATGACCAAACCCAGAAACACAAACTCATCACAAAAATGCCTGTCTCTGCCGGGCATCGAACCCGAGCCTCATTGCTTCGTGGCACGTTAGGCGTCTGCGCTAACCACTCGACCAACGGGGCGGTCAAATATGGCTATAATATAAGTATGGCTATACTTTATCATTCTCTCTGACTTATGTTAACCATGTCATACAGCATCTGCACGATTGGTTCCCTTAATCAAAAAATACAATTTAATTAGCAAAAATATTTTTTAATTTAGTATTAAAACACAGCTACCATCATTGTTTTTATATCATTATTGTTATATCATTATTGTTATATAATATAATATTACAAAAGAGGTTGTTTGATGATAGATGATGATAATATTTAATGTTTATTTGCTACTGTTTGATATCAAACATGACTCAATGTAGATGGAACTATTAATTGGCAAATGATTTTAACTTGCCATATTTGTTTTGAATAAATTCTGAACTTAGCTTGTGAATTTAATGTGTGTTATCTCAAAGCTGTTTGAAATAAATTATTTTCATAAGTTTAATTATGTATGAAAATCTAATTATTAATTTCGTTGATTGTTGTTTCAAACGAATGGAACTCGAATAGTTACATTTTAAAGTTAAAATATAACTGTATAATTAAAAGTATAAGCTAATTAAGGTTAATATTTAAATAAAAAGGTTTTGATATAAAATAAAATTATCTGCTTTTCATCCAAAAATGTATAAAATTTTGTAAGTAAGCTTTCATGAAGCGTGATGGTAATTAAATATATATTTACTTACGCTCACTTTATTTAATCGGTTTTTTGATAGACTACCCATTGGGTTTCCTATTCATAAGCTCGAAACACAGTCAACTCGCCGCGTGAAGTGATCAGCTCAGATCAGCAAAGTTCTGCAGCACTTCGTTGGACGCGTCGCGACGGAGGTGGAGGCAGACTAATATGGTATGAATGTAATGAGGGTCAAATACCTATCTAATTTTTCATAACCCAAATTATAATTTTAGTAATTAAATTAAATTGCAGATTATAATATATATTTTTTAGATAACTTTTAGTTTCTATGACACTATGAGAGGAAGCAATGAGGTTTTGTTACTTTTTACCATCGTTTTGATTAAAGTCACATAAAATACTTATATTCAAAAGTAAAATCTAAAAACAAAACAAATCCTAACCTACTGAATCTTAACATAAAACTGATGTAATTTTACAATCAGTAATTTTAATCTGAACCTAGAAATCATACCGACAACCATACTTGTAATTTCCCATTGGCGCTGAGCAGATCACCGTATAAAGTAGTTATTTCAGATAATTTTATCTCATCTGTATTCTTCAGCTCGTGGAAAAGAGGTATTTTTATAAACCTGACAACTCGTTATAAATACATAAATAACATAAAACATTGGGTTCGTTTAAATTATTTTTAATCACAAAACATGCTAAGAACACAAATATAGAACCTTTATTGCGAGTTGTATATATCACTAAAAATAAAAAAAAAACACTTTTTATTTTTAAATATAAGTATTGCTCTATTATATTATATTTATTATATCCTTTATATTTAACAACTTTTTGACTCTTTTAAGGAAGCTTTAAAAGTAATGGCAGTTGGCTCACGACAGGAAGTATGTTAAGTATTTTGAGCATTTATTTTACCCCAAACATAATTGTTTTTTAACTTTCCTTTCAAAATTATTAGATGAAAAATAAAAAAGTTGTGTTCCAAAAAAATTATAAGATTACTTGTATAGAAGATTTCGTAAATTGTTTTATATTTATTTTTTTGAGTATCATTGTTATCTAATTGTTTGTTTCCTTATAAAATATAAAATATTTAGCACGTTCAAAAGAGATGCTATTAACACTTTTCATATAAAGAAAGATCTATACTGGCAAATACATAGTTGTTGGTCTGAACCAAATTCTATTCTCCAACACCCCTCTTAAAAAATATTGTCGTCATAAAAAACCTAGTATTTCACTGCACATTAGAAGGTCAAAAATATACTTTCTGAATAAAGATACCAAAATTATTTTAGTTACTTGTAATAAGCCGATTATAATATATAATATAACAATTTAGGAAAAGTATCTTAAAGAAAGAAAATATGTAAACGTTTGAATTTTTACGACTATGAGTGGAGAGGCTAGTAACTTTGTCAGTTCAATTTAAATCATCCTTAGTAAAATGTTGCAAAACTTTATGACGAGTACTTAAGAATATATTATGAGATGAGTGGTATTTTTGTTTTTAGTTTGCATGATTGATTTATTTATTTTATTAGTTTGAATGAATTAAAGAAATAATTGAGCTTAAAGAAATTAAGCTTCGATAAGGAAAGTTAAGCAGTATTATAAACCTAAAATAAGTATGCGTCAAAATTTATCCTTGCACAAAATCTTTTTTTCTTATTTTCTTTATTTAATTGATTAATTTAAAACTTTTATTTATATAAACTTCTATCTATCTATTTTTTTAAATTAAGTAAGCTTTATGTTTATTTTATAAATTACTATTCTTATGTTTTACTATTAACTTTATGTTCTTAGTAATCATTAAATATTGAATACTGTTTACTTTTCAAAGCTATTTACTTCTCTCTACTACATAGTAGAGAGATTTTTACTAAGTTGTTTAGTATGCATTTTAAATATAATAATAATATTCTTATCTATTCCATTCCTAAAACGGATACTCAGAGGTAAGTTAAACTATGACAAAGAAAATAAAGAAATAAAGAACAAAAAGATGAAGTATATATTATTTTAATTTTTATATAAAAGTAAAGGTCAAGAGAAGGCTGTGATAAGTGATCCGTTACATCCAATATGCAAAAAAGGCGCTATATACACTTCGTTTGAGTACTTATATATATGAATAAAGGAATCACTACCCTAAAGTAGGATATATTCAATAGAGATATATTAAATAGAGATATATTAAATATAAGAGACATAAATTTTTCCTTTCAGAATTATAATGAATGTTATAAATTACAGTCAGTTTTTTAATTCTAACATAAAAATACATTAAATTAAGTCACATTTACAGGTGGACTAATATTATATTAGATTTTTTTTTACCTTATTGTCTCAAATTTATAAAAATATTTTTTTATAAACTTCTGAAGAATACGAAGGGCGAACTAAATTAAGAAATGAGTTCCGATTTGTCAGCCCGCTTGCTATGGATAATATTCATGCGACAAACAGATAAACAGACGAACAGATTTTCTTTTTAAAATACCTTGATTAGGACCCTTCGAGACAAAGAAATATATTTACATTATTTATTATTAGTGTAATAATATTTGATAAGTAAAATATAAGTGGACTCAAAAATGTTTCACCTGATGTATAAATGAATTTAAATAAAACGTATTCAATTAACATACACACACACTCACATATATAGTATATTCTAGTCCAACACTATTAACCGGCTTTTCAGTAAATTAAGTTTGTAATTATATGCGTGTTGCGGTTACTATTTGTTTTATAAACTAAATGTAAATTAATGTACATATTTTAATTATTTTGCAGGCAATGAATAAAGTATAAATAATGAGAGATGTCCTGTTTTATTTAAACATTTTAATTACTTTAGTGTAGCAACCATTTACACGTAGGTCTTTTAATACCAATTAATTTTTATGGTTATTATTATCAAACTCCAAAATGTATTCTTATAAAAATACTAGCTGTGCCTGCGACTTCGTATGCATAGATTCCGGTTTCGATAAAGATACCTGTTTTAAGTTTCAACTAATTCCGGCAAGTAGTTTTTGCGTGTTTTGCGTGTAGTTGGAGTTTATTTATATATATTTTTTTATATAAATATATTTTTTTCACAGATATTTTCTTCGTGAGTAGATCTGTTTAAGAACTGAGTACTGAGTTGTTCAATTATGTATTTTTTTATTGAAAATTATATAATTATTCCCTGACGGGAGGACTATGAATATGGACTATTAATATGTACTATGAATATTTACTATTAATACGTACTATCAATACGTACTATCAATATGTACTATCAATATTTACTATCAATTCGTACTATCAATACGTACTATCAATTCGTACTATCAATACTTACTATCAATACGTACTATCAATACGTACTATCAATACTTACTATCAATACGTACTATCAATATGTACTATTAATATTTACTATCAATTCTTACTATCAATACGTACTATCAATTCGTACTATCAATATGTACTATTAATACTTACTATCAATATGTACTATCAATATGTACCATGAATATTTACTATCAATACGTACCATCAATATTTACTATCAATTCGTACTATCAATATGTACTATCAATACTTACTATCAATATGTACTATCAATATGTACCATGAATATTTACTCTTAATACGTACTATCAATACGTACTATCAGTATTTACTATGAATATTTACTATTAATACGTACTTTTAATATTTACTATCAATATATACTATCAATAGATACTATCAATATTTACTATCAATACGTTTTATCAATACGTTATTTCAATACGTACTATCAATACTTACTATCAATACGTACTGTCAATATGTACTATCAATATTTACTATCAATACTTACTATCAATACGTACTATCAATACGTTCTATCAATAATTACTATCAATATGTACTTTCAATACTTACTTTCCATATGTAATATCAATATTTACTATCAATAGGTACTATCAATACGTACTATCAATATATACTATCAATACGTACTAATCAATACGTACTATCAATACGTACTATCAATACGTACTATCAATATTTACTATCAATACTTACTATAAATATGTACTATCAATATAAACTATCAATATGTACTATCAATATTAACTATCAATACGTACTATAAATTTGTACTATCAATACTTACTATCAATATGTACTATTAATATTTACTATCAATATTAACTATCAATACGTACTATCAATACGTACTATCAATACGTACTATCAATATGTACTATCAATATTTACTATCAATACTTACTATCAATATGTACTATCAATATTAACTATCAATACGTACTATCAATACTTACTATCAATATGTTATTGTTCTTATTTATCAAAATATATTATTTGTTTGACCTGGGTGGATGCATTTTAAAATAGTACTTTATTAAGTAATAGTAGTTTGGTACAACACGTATGTCTGTTAACATAATTTTAATTAAAATTAAATTTATAATTTATATGTGTTTTTTAATTATCTTGGTATTTAATAAGACTCAAAACTGAAAATATGAACTGAATATTAGAATCTTAGCTTGGTTTTGCTTATACGAATAAGCAAAACCAAGCCTTTCTTTCGAGTGATTCTAATATTTTAACGAAACTGGGAAAATGAAACGGCACAAATGCTTATTCAGCGAAAAGGATGCATTTGTAAGTTTCATTATGTCTTTGGTTATCAAAGCGGAATAAGGATTCTAATTTATATTAAATACTAACAAATCGCCACGGCTTCGCACATAAGAATAAATGAAGGCCTGTTCGAATCATAATTATAGAGTAATTTACATTTAATACTTTCAGACATATCTAGTATTTACGAAATAGAAAATATGTCCCTAATTGTAATATCATATAACAAAATATCTTATATAAACAAATGGTTTTTAAAGTATTTTCATACAAAGGTGTTATTTTTATAGAGTTAACATTGTACCCATCGTATCCACTTGAATCTATTTTTTTTTAAACAGATGTATAATAATTAGTGTATTCTAAATTTGGTTTGAAACCTTTTTTACATTTTTTATCAGGAGATTCTTGAGAGTAGTGCCTTACAATAATATTTATGATTGGCAACAGAAGCCGCACACAAGAGCTAGTATCATTATGATTTTCTGATAATGACGTCGACAAACTTGTGACTTAGATGGGTTCTGAAGGGTCCACTTATGACCTGTCATGTTCTTTGACCACTATCATCATTTGAAATATCTCACAAGTAGAAGATTTTAACAATAAAAATAAGTTATAATAATAATAATTACTAGTTGTGGCCCTTAGGTCGAATTTTTTTTTGCTTACGGAAGTTGCTCAGAGGATAATTGAAAATTCCTCTTAAGAAATATTAAAATACTGTTACTTGTAGCAAAGCATTAGTGTAAACTGTTGATGATATAAATAAATAATGTTTATTTAGCCTAATTATAATAAAGGTCGATTAAATATACATAATATAATGTTAAGGCCACGAAATTCATGAATATGCAATTAGAACTTAGTCCATTATGTTAAAGAGGTACATCTAAAGTACTCACATCTTATCCACAAACATCCTTTGTTTAAAGTTTCTAAAACGTATCAGAAACAGGATGATCAAAATAATTATTTACAAGCTAACATAATATATAGCTTGTAAACCCATTGACCATAATTTATAATTGAGGAGTGTATCATTTCAGCTACATTTTAATTAATTAAAAATATTTTGCCACTCTTCTATTTTCTTTCACTATATTATTAAATCCCTGGTTTGCTCATTGTTTTAGGAAAATGACACAGTTTTACCGGTTTAGAATGCTTCATAACTATTTAAGTACGTTAATAGAGAAGCATCAACTCAAGTAACTTAACTTGTATCAACTTTTTTAATTCTAGTTATAATTGGCATATTTTTTTTGTTTTATCTATATTGTTAGCCCTGTTGGCTATTAAAGCGTCACCGGAGGAGCGGGTTGGGAAGGAGACTCACCCTTAAAAAGGAGGGTATAGATGGGCCCCCATGGAGAACGACGTCCCGAGGGCGTCTCAGATTGAGACACGGACCTCAGCACGGGGCGTCGTTATTGAGTGGGGAAGGTAAGGAAATTTGGACACTAGCGTCCTCCGACGGCGGAACGCCGGAGCAACAGAGGAATTGGCATATGGTGCTAATAATATATAAGCTTAATAAAAACCTAGCCTGAATTGCATTACTCATCGATGGTGGTGCACTGCGCCTAACACCAGTTGATCACACAATAGTTCCTTCACCCCTGACTCTGACTTTGTTGGCCTTACAAAAGGTTTTGAAAAGTATAGTTTACAAGGGGCATGGGGATTTTTATGGAAACTACTTCTTTATTAAACGGATTTAATGTTAAAAACATCATCATTTATAAGCGATTGTTTGTATTTGTCCATATATTTATGTATTCATGTATTAACCTACAATTATTAAACTTATTAACTTCGTTTTCACATACTATTAGTATGCATTTTTATAATATTTTCATACTAATAATAATAAAAATATATTTAGATATCTAGTGTCCATTATTTTTTATTTGAATATGTCAAAGAGAAGGAAAAGTGAATATATTAACAAAGACCGTAAAAGTATGCATAGAATGTACGAGCTCTTCTTTTTTCTTTTATAGAGTCATTATTTATTTTCAGGAATGTTCATTGCACGATTAACCTCACTAATATTGAACAACAATTTGCGATCACAATTTCAAGCAATTGAACTAAACAGAAATCTGTAGAATAATAATAATAATAATAATAATAATCTTTATTGGACACATCATAAGTCATACAGAAAACAGATTACCCCGACTCCTGCACTAGCAGTGCTGTGTTGCAGAAGCCAGTATCCTCCCCTTGATTACAAGTTACAACATCTTATGCCCTTAGGAATGAGTTATGAGTAATTGTAAAAACAAACAAAATATAAATAAAGCAAAAAAAAAACAAAAACATAATAATAATAATAATAATAACAATGTGAGATTAAAAAAAAAAAACTAAATTAACATTAAAATATAAGCAAAAAAAATAATAAGATTCGGACAGAAATAAACATTTTATAAGTGTGTTCAATTCTTCACTGTTTTATTTTCTCTTGTGTGTGTGTGTGTGTGTGTGTGTGTGAGTGTGTGTGTGTGTGTGTGTGTGTGTGTGTGTGTGTGTGTGTCTGTCTGTCTGTGTGTGTGTATGTGAGTATGCGCAAGTATGTTTGTTTTGTGTTTCATTATCATTATCACGCCCGCTTATGATTATTATTTGACTATAATTAAAAGATTTTCTGTATCATTATAATCTAAGCATTTTAGCCAGCCAAGTATTTTTTTCTTTAGTGTATACATATTCAATGTTCTAATGTTGAAAAGCGTGTTAATTTTATTATAAATAATTGGAGCGTGGAAATTGTAGTGTTTTTGCCCAAAAGCTGATTTAATAGGATTAACGGGACATCTTTTTAACCTTTTGTTTGTTATAGGTAAATAAGGTACACACCTCTTGTGGTATCTTTTAACGACTTCAAAAATATACATTTGTATTACTGTCAGAACATCAGCTTGCTTATAAACCGCAACAGTGGGATGTCTATAAGGAAGAGATAATATTACTTTTAGGACTGAGCGTTGTGCCTTCTCTGCAAGCATTATATTAGTGTTACCAGCGCCTCCCCATCCACAGATGCAATATCTCACAAGGCACTCACAGATTGCTCGATAGACTTGTATTAACAGCTTGTCTTCACAAATAGTGCGTAAATTTTTAACATCTTTAAAAATTTACGCACTATTTGATCGATCAACTTTCTGATCATAGCTGTTAAAGCAGTAATATGTAGGTTCCAATTAAGACTTTCATCCACTATCACACCTAAGTATTTCACAGATTTTGCTCTATAAGGTGTTTCACAAACACAATTACAATTATCAATGATGCGATTGCAAGGATACGAATGTATTTTAAGTCCACAATTTGGCAACAGTTTATCCGAGGCTGTTTTGCTGAAACATAGATAATTTGTTTTTGAAACATTTAAGGACAACAAGCTTTCCTCCAGCCAAGCAGTGATTCTAGCAAGACCATTTTCAGCTCTGCGGTATACAGTGTCCCAATTACGAGCATGAAAGAGTAGTACGGTGTCATCAGCAAACATAGTTATCTCAATATTACACAGGGCAGCCACATTACAGAGTTCATTGATATAGACAAGAAATAAAGTAGGACCAAGAATGCTGCCCTGTGGGACACCGAAACCACAAGTAAGCCGATCACTCGTAACACCAGCAACCCTCACACATTGAGTTCTTTCCGATAAGTAATCTGCGAACCACTCAAGTACCACACCTCTCATGCCACTGTTCTCTAAACGTTTTAGAAGTATTGGTACCGAAACCGTGTCGAAAGCTTTTTGAAGGTCTAGAAAGACTCCCAGACACTTCTCGCCATTGTCCAAAAACGTAACTATATTAGATGTCAATCTTACCACTGCGTCTTCAGTTGATTTATTTTTCCTAAATCCAAATTGATTCTCACTAAGCAAGTCATTTTTTTCCAAATAATTTATCATCCTTTTATTTACCACTTTCTCCAATATCTTAGATAAGGTAGAGAGTAATGAAATTGGCCGGTAGTTTGATGGAATAGTTTTATCATCAGATTTATGTATCGGACAGACAACTGCTTTTTTAAATGATTTTGGAAAAGTACCTGTTACTAAACTAAGATTGCAGAGGTACACAATCGGATTCGCAAGGGACGCAATATTCTGCTTTATAACTTTAGATGATATAGTGTCCCAGCCTGGAGCACTGTGCAATCTTAGTCCGGAAACAATACCCTTTATTTCATAAGCATCGGTTGGCGCAAAGGACATTGATTGAAGAGGCAAACAACTACTTTTTACTTTACAGGCCAGATCATTTTCTGTAAGATTCATCTTAGTGAGTATTTGTTGGGCCAAGGTAGTTCCAATTGAGATAAAAAAGTCATTAACGTTGTTGACCGCTTCTCTAGGAGAGTCTGCTATTCTTAGCAAGTCATCCTGATTTTCTTTATTGTGATTAATGCAACAGATTTCTTTAATAATATGCCAGGTTTCTTTTACGTTTCCCTTGTTTCTATTTAATTTATCTTGATAATATTGTTTTTTAAATTTTTAAGTATGGAATTACAAATATTTCTATATCTCAAGTATTTTTGTTGTTTATCTATATCCATGGCTGACTTCTTTGTTTTCATATGTAACTTATCTCTTTTCCGTATGCATTTTACTACTCCCGCTGTTATACAAGGCTTTAGTGGCTTAAGTTTATTGGATGTTTTAGTAGTTGTAGTATTAGCATTAATAACACTAGTTAAAGTTTGAATAAACCATTCAGATGCCAGGTTAGTGTCATTAGTGCCATATAATTCCTTCCACATCTGTCGAGCAAGTGTATCTTTAATATTACTATAGTTAATTTTTATGTTATTGACATTAAACTGTTTTTTTATCAAATTGGCTTTATTTATAAATAATAATAGTGAAGAGTGATCCGAAATTTTTTGTTCAAATACTATAGTTTTACAAGGTAACGAGCATTTTATCATTATGTGATCAATACAAGTATTTATACGTTTAGGTTTATTAATGCCTGGCTTTAAACCGTGCAGTGCTAACAAGTTTAAATAATCTTGAGCCGAACTTGATAAATTGTCTGGCATGATATTAATGTTTATATCGCCTACCAAAAAAACATTTTTTGTGTGGATATTAATTAATAAATTATTCAATGAGTCTAAGTAAGTATTTACATTTTTAAAACAGTGCGGTCGGTAGGAGCAAATAATTGTATACTCGGGCTCAATGCGAAGAATGATACAGTTACCCTCTGGAAATGTAGTTCCTAAACATTAACCCGTATGCCATTACGAACGTACACAACTACTCCATCATTTTTATTATAGCTAACTTTTGTCCAAAACATACTATAGTCCCTGATACTAGGCGGTAGACTATTCTCATTAGTCCAGCATTCCGTCAGTACTATGATATCTAGTGCTATATTCATAGTAGAAATATAAGCAACTAAAAAATCAAAATTACATTTAATGCTTCTTATATTCATAGTAAATATTAATAATGAGTTACTGTCATCGTCATATTGCAGTACTTGAGAACAAAGTTTAGTGTCGTCTAAAAATATACAAACTATCTGATCTGTTGCATCCACCTCTAAGGCGGGAGTAACTATGTTGTCATTGAATTTTATAGTAACAACTAAATGTCATCGCATTTACTCCATTTGTTTTCAATAAACACATAATAGATTTACTTTTATGATAAATCATCAACCCTTTATAAAAACAGTAACTATTGCATAAATGTATTTTTGTAATATAATGTGTATTTTTTAATGAATGTCTGATAATATTTAATGAATTTTTAATGAATGTCTGATAATGAATGATAATATAATGTGATATAATTTTTGAACATTTCGGGCAAAATGTGGGTATGTTATAGTAATTTGAGGCAGGCATAATATAGTTAAGCTCCTTTGAAAATTTGCAACAAACATACGCATTAATTTTGTTTGCAATGTAATGAGTATTGTATAATGAATGTATATGCATGATAATTTGTACCTGAATAAAATACATTTTATTAAAAATATGAAGTGAGTAGTGTGTGTGTAATTTGTAAGTATTTATTGTGGGTATAGCATAATACAGTATGAAAGAACAACAACAACTAATGTTTTCCATAAGATCCAAATTAATACAAAAATATTTTTGACAAAAATTAAAAATATATAATCAGTTACACAAACAAAAACATAGGCCAAAATATAAACATAGTCATTTCACTAATTCTGTTCAGGTCGTGTTCAGTATTAACGCGAATTTGGGGATCCTTCTCTCGTCGTCGCATATAGACTATCCCGTGTGATGTCCAGCAGAATTTAAAATCGTGAGATTTTTGAAACTGTCTTGCCAAATAATAAAGCCGTTGGGTTTTCTTAGTTAATGTTTCAGAAATATAAACCGGTTGTGTTGGCAAAGGCAAATTTAAGTGTGATGTGTTAAATTTCTCTGCATGTACCCTTGATTTGTTAATTTTTTTTACGCTAGAAATTATTCTATCTTTAATAATTACGTTATTAAGGTCTACTCTAATAGGATTCATGTTATCTTTTGACTTTATTCCATAAATATCCCTAATGTCAGAATTTTCTATGTTAAAATTAATTGTTTTAGCCATGTTCATAACCATTTTACAGAGGTGTTCTTTTGTCTCACCATTCGATTTGGGGACATTTTTAAGTTCAACAATGGTTGCTTGAGATTTTCGTTCTAATAAATCAATGCGCTCCTCCATCCGTTGTATGCACTTTTTGTCCTCCTTACGCTCAGCTTCGAGATAAGATATGCGCGACAAGAAATCATCATATTTGCAAGATAGGACTTCTACACTTTTTTTCAGTTCAATGTTTTGCTCTAGAATATCATATATTTTTCGAAACAAGTCTTCGAACCGGGTTTCTTGTAGTTTTGAAAAATCCGCGAATACGCTCAAAGTAATTACATCCGCTTCAAAATCATCCCCACCGAACTTCCTTTTTTTACGCTCTGTAATATTTTGTTGAACTATTGAGAGATCGGGCGTGGACACACATTGATGAAGCGGCGGGTCAATTGTAGCGGAGCGCTTTTTATCATCCACTCCGGCAGATAAGGATGACGATGATGAGATGGAGGGTTTAATTGGCATCTTAAACGTTTGTTGTTCAATTTCGTTAGCAGTATAACAGAAATATCACTCACGATGTAGCTGGGTCATACTTATGTAACACAAAGTACTTCTGCACACCAGAGAGGTAAAAAATATAAACAAAAAAAACAAGAAAAAAAATAAATAAAAGTTTACAAAATCTGAGCTACCGATAAGTTGCACTGGGATTCGAAACCGAGTAAATTTACATAGACTCGATGCTAATGAGTTTCTAGTCACTACACCAATCTGCCGCTTAAAAATGTTTCAAAATTATTTAATAGTTTCTATCAAGGAGTGTAATGATCGGTGACACCTGTTGTGATTGGTCATTTGCAGACAGCGGTCAATGACTTTACACGTTGTAACACTGCACTTTGAACTGTTCTTATAACCGATAATATTCTGCACAGTAACTTATTTGTAATGAATATGACTTTAATTCGAAGGTTGTTTTAGTTTTATTTATATTACAATTTGAGAATATACGCCTTCAAAAGATAAATATCCAATTCCACTATCACAAAACACGATAAAGCACCACTTTTATATTTAAAAACCGAGAGCACCCAAAAAACACGTCCGTACACCTCAGAAGCGGGGGGAGGGGAATGAATATATGAAGAATAGAAGCTTTACTTTGTTTTCCGTTTCGAAAGAAAAGACAAATAATAAATATTGAAGATTAATCAGTTCATTATTTAAATGGTACCGATAAATGATCTCTATTGGATCTGTCTTAAAGTATGAAAAGCTTTTAGTATATATTAAGATAAGAAAAATATTATTAAGCAATCATTTATTGTATTTCATGACGGATATCGCCGCCTTATTGAAAACTAAAATGTCACTCGGCGTTACAGACTATTGACTTGAAAATAGTGTGTTCAATAACCACGAAGAAAAAATCATTGTTTATATTTTAAGAAAGGAGTCCGCAAATACTTTCTTGAGATGGTATAGTTTTAGTTATTCTTAATTTTACTTTGTTAGCGTAGATGTGTATATATGTGTATATATGTGTATGTTTGTATATATGTGTATGTTTGTATATATGTGTATGTATAAGTGTAACTATATAGAAAAATATATATGTCTCTACAAGTAATTTTATGAATGGTCATTCAATTTCAAATTTCAGTTTACCATGTCGTGTGACTGGTAGAGAATGCTTTAGCATTAAGTCCGCCTTTTGTACGTCTTTTTTTGTGCTTTAATAATTTTAATTAAAATAAAAAAAATATAAACATTTTTATTCGGAGTCGTACAGATCATATTTTGTATTTGATATTAGTGTTCATAAAACTTCCACGCTGCCCGGGAATTCCTTCCCAGTGGACTAATATACTGTAATATTGTAACATGGTTCTGATCTCGCCGCAGCTTCTATTCTCTGTTCTCTTGTCTGTCGTAAAAAGGTATGATTATTTTGTTTAAAAGTGCTTTTAGATTTAAATAAAATCACAAATTTCGCAAACTTCAGAAAACACTATGCAAAATCAAATATTTTATATGATGTATGTCAAATACACGGTTTTTAATTTTTTATAAAATAAAAAACCGTTACACTTAAAAAACGCCTAAATCTAGGTGTACGAAATATTTGCCCGGCTGTGTTCACATAAATTAATCGGAATTTAGCCCGACTACTTTCGAACCTGTTTGGGGTCGGGCATAATTGCGATTTATTTATGTTGAATATAATTGGATAAATGAAAATTCAACACTTAAGTTTCATTACCATCAGCTATAGTGAGAACCCACACATCCTTCTACGCAACAAACTTTACGAATTATAATGAACAATCTATAAAATATTTTAATTTATAATATTTATTTGTGTGTTATTGTTATTGATACTTTAAAGTAAAACTGGAATTTCCAACGGAATTACAAGCAAAAAATACTAGCGAGCTCAAATAATTAGCGACGAATTCAGACAGTAGTCGTAGTTTGCATTATGATTTTGATTTAATAAGAAACATTACGCCTCGTAGATAATTAAAATTGTAGGAATATTTTTCTATAGGTAAATAAAATGATGTAAATATTATCAATATCTTATTTCTCATTTAAATAAATGTTATTTGTAATTTCGAGGATAGAGGATAAAAGAGATAGTGAATATAATGGCAACTGCAGACTAATATAGCTATCTCTTTCTGTATAGTATCTTGTATTATATAGTATTATACCCTATATAGTATCTTACATTCCGTATTAGCTATGGCAGTCGTAATTTATTTATTTATTTATTTATTTATATCTTTTCCACTTAGAATCATAATCAGTGATCACTTGTGTACGTCAATATGGAAGTGTCAGGAGGGCCTATTACGATACTAGATTTATCGTAATAAGCCCTTCTGAAAAAGCACTTTCCATCTTAATGTTAAAGCTATGAGGGTTCCAAACGCGTCCTGGTCTGAGAAGAACCACACAACGAACTCAGCCGGATATATTTTTTGTTATTGTGATCACTGTTTCACAAACGTCAGACTTAAATGCAAATTTGGAACAACTAGAACCGTCGCAATCAATCGGAAAAGAAGCCTAATGATTTCAGGCAACGAAAATTAAATAATAATAACAGAAAAAATATAGAAATAAAACTATTTTTACGGATTTAACTCGCGTATATTGAATTAAATTTTAAATTTACATTTTAAATCTAACCCGACGTTTCGAATGCTTTGCAGCAATCGTGTTCACGGAAAGACGAGATGGAGAACGCACTAACAGTATCTTGAGGTCTTACAGTGCGGTCACAGACATGGGATTTTATATTTTTCAAAAGTGGGTCCCAGGTGTTAGGTAATCCCCAACCATCTTCTCTATTAAAATTAGAATGTTTTTTAATTTCAATAGCCTCACGAACCATTCTTGGAATGTAACGTTGTTCTTTAGCGAGGATTTTAGGTTTATCAAATCTTATATAATGATTGGGCTTGTCTATGGTATGTTCACACACTGCAGACTTCGATGTACGCCTATGCTTGATATCCGATATATGTTTCTTAACTCTTTTACCGATGCTCCTCTTTGTTTGACCTATGTATGACAAGCCACAATCGCAGTCAAGTTTATATACTCCAGCACATTGTAAAGGAATATTACTTTTGATAGGTCTCAAGAATTGGCTCACTTTAAGATGTTGCCGATTCTGTCAGTAACTCCTTTCACACATGGTAGTAGGGCCGTTTGACGCTCAACTGTGGGTGGCTTGATGTGGTTTCTGCGACGCTGGCGAGGTACGGGCAGGTGGTTGTTGAACAAGGCATGCTTGACATGCTGCAGCTCGTCCTCTAGGTGTTCCGCGTCACAGATGTGTTGTGCTCTCTGAAACAAAGATTTGCCAACGGTAGCTAACTGGCTAGGGTGGTGGTGTGATTTACCATTGAGGTACCTATCTGTATGTGTGGGTTTCCTATAAACAGTGTGTCCCAATGTATTGTCAGGATTCTTGTTAATAAGAATATCAAGGAAAGCTAAAGTATTATTTGATTGCAATTCCATTGTAAATTGTATTTTGTTGTTAATGGAATTAAGGTGTTCTAGAAAAGCAGATGTTTGATTCATAGGTAGTATTGTGAAGGTGTCATCTACGTACCGTTTAAAGATGTTCGGTATAGCAGGTGCAGAGGACAGGGCCCTCGCCTCGAAGTGCTCCATGTAGATATCGGCAACAACGGGGGAGACCGGGGAACCCATTGCCACTCCATCAACTTGTACATAGAATTCATCCTTCCACATCAAATAGCCAGATGTTAAGCAATGCTTCAGTAATTCTGCATATTCTACAGGCATGTTGTTGTCCTCCAGCTTTCTCTTGACAATTTCAATGCAGTCAATCACTGGAAGGCTGATAAATAGTGACTGTACATCGAAACTAACCATAATGTCGTTGTCATTTAATTTCACTTGTTGGATATCATTAACAAACTGGTAAGAATCCTTGACATAAGTTTGTGTATGTCCCCGGAGAGGTGTCAGTATCCTTGCAACGTGTTTAGCCAGTTTATATGTTGGTGTATCAATCTGGCTGACTATGGGACGTAGTGGGACATTCTGTTTATGTATTTTGGGTAACCCATACAATTTTGGTGGTTTTGCACATGATGGTACGAGTGATTTTATGTCTAAATTTAATTTAGGACTGTATTTTTGTATTAGATCGGCGGTTTGTTTTAAAACTTTATCGGTAGGATCTTTTTCAACCTTTTTGTAAGTGTTATTGTCCGCGAGTATTTCTGATATTTTACTATTATAATCACTCGTATCCATTATCACAGTCGCGTTCCCTTATCTGCACGGAGGATGGTAAGGTCTTCATTGCTGCGTAGTTGTTTTAGAGCAAGATGTTCGTCACGGGAGATATTATTCTTCGGCAATTTGCTCCGGCGCAGAACACAAGAAATATCCTGGCGGATTGCTTCAGATTCCTCTTTCGTGATTCTATTATTATAAAGACACTCCTCAACGTTGCAAATAATGTCTTCGAACGGTATTTTAGTTGAAGCTGGTGCAAAATTTAAGACTTTTTCTAGTATCTCAACGGTTGGTTTATCCAAATTTTGTTTTGACAGATTGACAACTGAGGTATGTGTTGCCAGACTATTACTAGTTAATTTTGTTTTTTTTGAATTAATATGTGTAGTACTCGTGAAAACCTTAGAAAACACTATAGAAAAAAAATATATATATATATATAAATCTTCGGCCTGCCACACAACCAGTCACCGCCAGCAGCACCCGTTCACAAGCATAACACAAGAGCCAGCCATCACCCCCTTCGCACATATTTGAGGGAGGGAGGCAACCCGACTCCCGATGCTACCGCAAGTAGTGACTTCTAAGGAATCGGTGTGATGCAGAAGGTCGATAAAGCAAAATTAATTTACAACAAAAAACAAATTGCGGAGATTACTAGCTATTCGCAATACAATACAGATTCATTCCCAGGCCATACCGTCGTCGATGTAATCCTTTACACTATAGTAGGATTTTTTTATTAAATTATTTTTAACATATAATTTAAATTTATTTAATGATAGGCTTAAGGCTTCATTTGGGAGCTTATTATAAAAACGTATACAATTACCCTTAAAGGATTTACCTATTTTATGGAGCCTAGTGCCGGGCATAGCGAGTTTATTTTTATTTCTTGTATTAATTTTATGTAAATCACAATTTTTCTTGAACTTTGAAATATTTTTATGAACGTAAATTAAATTTTCATAAATATATTGATTGTAAACAGTCATAATTTTAAATTCAATAAATTTGTTTCTTAAAGAGTCTTTTGGTGTCATATTATATATTGCGCAAACAGCCCCGAGGAGAGAAGACATATCATTCATTACATTCATTCATGCGGACTCTCAAATTACCACATATTTGTTGATGTTGAAAAGTGTTTAGAGGAACGTCTTCGAACGTCAACGAAATTTTTTTTTCTATTAAAATATTTATAAATGACTTATAATAGGTTGATTCTAAAGTATCATTGATTAAAAATACATTTTTGCAATGCCACGTTATTGAAAATAAAAACTTTTTACCACTCTGTATATAAAAGTTATTTCCAATAGTAATAAGTGGATCCTTCTCTGATATTAATTTTGTCTTTGTACGATTCCAATCTTATATGTTATATGTAAATTAATATCTGAAATCAAATTTAATGTTTAATTTTGGAAATATTTTAATTAGGTTTTTTAGTTACTTATTTAATATTACTGTTGAAAAATATATTAAATATAGTTACATAGACCAAAATTTAAAATTTAATCTCTTATAGCAGATAAAATATAACATTGTTATTTTTTGTTAGATTAATCTTTTTAATCTTAATTCAATTAAAATACGCTGTTCTCACAAAATGTAATGTTTAAGGGCAAAACAATATACGTTACAAAGCAAAATGAATCCTTAGCAGGCGATACAGTATATCAATTTCTTAATTTTGTTAGCTATAAAATAACGTAAACATTTTCAAACAAAATAAAACATTTTTGTTCTGATTTTTGTTTACAGTTGTTATTTACCCAAAAAAACAATACATAAATTTTAAATACAAAATTTCACCAACAAACTTTCGGAAAAAGAAAATATTAACGATGGGTCGGTAGAACGGTTGTTTTTCAAAATGTTTTGTTTGAAAAAGTGTTACTACAATTTTTGATTCTTTGTTTTGTTTTATTAATTGAGGTCAATTATATAACATTTCGACAATATGTTTAAAATTCCTGAATACATCTAAACACAAAGCTTTTCTCTACCTGCCGCGTCTGCCAATCGTTTTTTAATGTCTTGTTCCTTCGATTATACATACTCGTTTATAAAACAAGCACCTGTTAATTTTCTATTTTATACTCTATTCTAACAACTCTTAAAAGTAAATGATGTAAAACTAAAAACCGTGAAGAATACAGCCGTTTCTGAAATAATGTGTCAAGATTTTATTTATATTACTAATTGAAAATCCTACTATTTTATCGTAACACAAATAAATTGATTCTATAAAGTAATAAATTTAACAATCAAGCCGAGATCAATAATAAAATGAATGTTTGCACTTTGAATTTAGTTTGTAAATACCAATCTAGCTTCGAGCGTCTCGTACAGTAATTTATATGTAACTTAACTAATAGTCAGGACAAACGATAAATGGAATGAATATTGGATGCTGTAATGAAAATATTTCGCATATTATATTATTTCCTATACTTAGATCTGAAATACGGAAGGGGCATTGAGACTTATTATTATATATGAGATTTATTTCTATTTTTAATCCCCGATCGAACAAGAGGGGTGTTATAAGTTTTACATGTGTATTTGTGTATTTGTAAATCTATCATTCTGTGTATATGTGTGTCTATCCGTTGCATCATTGCAGCTAAATGAGAGGACGGATATGATTGTGGTTTGTTTAAGTCGAAAGCCTAATCTTTCGAGATGGATAAGTGTGGTCGAGATCGTCTCCAAGATATTGAGCTTTTATTAGTGCTAGTGAAAGGTAATTTTGGAATATTGATAGTAAAAACCGAAACAAGTATAAAATAGTGCATTTGTAGATTTATTTACTATTTTATAGAAACCAATCATATAACTTTAAAAAAATCACAAAAAAAATATAAAAAATTTAAAAACCCCCGATACTAAAAGACCTCTAAAGAGGATAAAAATAAAGATCTATAAAAGGATTAAAATAATATTATTATGTACTTATTGTGTATGTGTTCGTTCGGACAGATGGAATATCCACAACGTAAGAATGGATACCTGCCATGCGTAATGTCCGGTGATGGAAGGGGGATGGGGGAATTAACTCTCGTAATTCCTGCGCACCCTCCCCAAAATGTATCCTACAGAATACTGAAAGGCTAGCAATTCTACTGTGTTCAAGGCTGTTGAGGTTCGCTTCAGCCAACTCGGGGTCGGCTATAAGCCTCTTTGCTCGCCTCTCAATTGAATCCAGAACCCCAAGATGAGACTTTGCGGCACCAGCAAATATGTGACCACAGTACTCTACACATGACTGGATCTGTGCTTTGTATAAAATAAGTAGCTGTCCCGGTGTAAAGTACTGACGGACCTTCGCAAGAACGACAAGCTGAATAAACCAGTCAATTGATTTGTTTATTTTAGTCATCTCTGGAATATATGTATTTTAATCCTTAATTTCATAAAATAGTTTAAAGGAGAATAAGACATATCTAACTATCATTAAACTAAATACTGTAAATTTTGACTAAAATGATATTAGAAACACTTTCACTTTTCATAAGTGGAAAGACCTCACATTCCCAGGAATAACAGGTTTTCACTTGTATTAACATTCTTCTCCTCAGTGTAATAAATCATAAAACGTTTTATAGTATTTTTATCTTTTGCTGTCATATAGAGTCGTAAAGGTAATAATATATAATGATCGTCTAAAATTGTTTATTATAATAATAAATTTATTTGACAGTTTTAATGCACGAAATAATATTTATACATTGAAGTATTATTTTAATCCGTAATATATAAAAGTAGATAAAATGCAAAGGTCTTTATGTAGTAGTAGTTAACATATTTTTTGAGAAATATTGCTATATTTCTATAATATACTAAAACCATAATGTTTAAAAAGACTCAACAATTTGTGGTGTAGTCACCACTTCCAACAAATAAATATATTTTACAGTTTATAACAATTTTGTGGATGTTGCAATAGATAACATTTTCTTTAAAAATAAACATAATTATACTGTTCACACTCCCCTCTCCATCCCCTCTCCCCCCTGTCCCTCAACTCTGATCTGATATTTCACTGTTTGCAGATTGAAAAACTACATATTATGCTTGGTCAGCCTTCAAACACTTTATCCTCGGTTGACCTCCAAAAATAAATTATCCCTGAATTTATGTATATCTCAATAATATATCTTGTATTTAAGGTTTTAAACTAAACCAATTCATTTAAAAATTATAGCATACAGGAATTTTGTGTATGGCAGGCTATTGGTATTATTTAATGTGTATTTCTAACTAGTCTTATTTGACATCAAACATGACTCCTTGGAATCCCAGTAGACGGAACTATTAATGGAGTTTCGTCTTGCCAGACGTTCTGTTTGTTTTGTATAAATTCTAAAACGACGTTAACACGTTCATCTATCTAGATTTGAATAAATTATTCGGAAAGTAATAATTTAATAAGCTGGTATGATTAGGTATGGTATATATAGCTGGTATAATTCGACACACACTATTTTAATATTAAGTTTCATTAATTGTCATGTTTTTAAGAAGTAAAATGGTGTATGAAGATAATGTTAACTTAGTTATATTAGCATGAAATATTAAATTTTGCTTATGATAACCTAAGGAAAAAACATTAACATCTAGTTCATTTATATAGATCCATATGAAGGTTTATTTGTATAAACAAAATGTCATGTTTGAAAATATCTATAAATATATATAGCCATGTTGAGCTTATTTAAATTTATATAAATATAGAATGAAAAATAAACCGATACGGGCAGGGATTCGAACCTTCGACCTCTTTTCGAAAGAAGCCTAATAGAGGTCACCACCACCTAATAAAGATAACATTTTTACATGACGATAATTATATCACTAATATAGTATAACTAAAATACTTACTGAGTTTAATGTTCATATACTTATGTCAATAGAAATAACAAAAATATTCATGTATGATAAATATCAAATAGAAAAGTTATTAGTAATATAATAATATGATAGTTAGTGTAGTTTTTGTATATAAATTTTCATTATTCAATCACTTTATAACTTGCAAAAAAAACAGCTTTAATGAACATTAATTACCACAATTACAAGTATTATACTATTAATATCATGTAATACATATTCAATATTCATATTCAGATGTTTTGTTATTAAAATCTTTGAATATTCTTTTCAGATATACACTGCATTTAGCTAGTATTATAATTATTAAAACAATCACAGGTGCTCGATATTTAAGGTATTACAATCATTCTATTAGCAACTATCTATGAGAGGATAGTTATGAATCACAGTAAAATGCACCCCACGATTTTTACTCAGAATTGAATTATTCTGTTAATAACTTAAATTTTATTATAATTTTATATTAAGGCGATTCACTATGATTAATTGTTCGATCTTCTACTATTGTAATTTTATACTCTTTGTCATTAAAAATTATTTTCTAGTTTTTAGTTCGGTTAGCAATAAAAGCGTGTTTTTTTAGTTTTTTAATATATTTAAACCACGTTAAATAAAACTTGATGAAAATAAAGATCGAAGTTAAACAGACAAAGTGCGAAGAGGCTTCCTTGCCTTATTATTTATTAAATTTCCAGGAAATGTACCAAATTTTATAAAAGTGATATATTTTTTTACGTATTCACCTTTTTAAATTGTATCCAAATCTCATAAGATGTTCTTTATATTACCAGAAATGGAAAAGAGAAAATGTTTGGCTTATTTAATTAAATTTTAAAACAAGATTTGTTTGTTATAAGGAAATAATGTCTTTTTACACGTGATTAATGTGGAAGTGGAAGAAATAGCTGAGGTGACTTGATATGGTGATCACTAACTCAGTGTAATTTTTTTGAAAGGAACGTTATACCAACCAACCTCTCATAATCTTTAAAATTCCTAACTTTATTAAAAAGCAGATATTTATATATTTTAATGTGTATATTTTACTGTGTATGTTTGTATATCTTAATGTATATATTTTACTGTGTATATTTATATATTTTAATGTGTATATTTAACTGGGTAGAGCTACAACTTTAATTTCTCTAAATGTTGTTTGCATTGCTTAATAAAGAATTTAATCAACATGAATATGTGAGTACGTGTATGTGTATATCTATATGTATGCATGTGTACGTTTATATCTATATGTATATTATTAAATATTATACTTTATTGTTATAATACTTTTTGACAAGATTTCGTTCTACCCACAAACTACTCAGTAGTTTGGCAGACGTTTTATATTGTAACATGTTTGTATTATTTTAATTAAATGAATATATAAAAAAAAAACTTCCAAGAATAACTCCGGATACAATAACTTACCTATCAATTTATTCTACGGGAGCATTAATGTGTAAAATTACAATCATAACAAACTTCTTTGCTGTTTAAACCCTTTATACAATTAAATAATTTTAAAGCCTGAGTTGTTGAGAATAATGAGTTTTTTTTTTAATTTAAACACATTTTATTACATTATAATATACATATCTATCTTTCACCATTTATTACTAATATTTAAACTTGTTTCGATTATCGTTAAAGATATGTTAGGAGTACTCTAATTTAAATATGGCTATTGAGAGCAAATTTCCCTAATTAGCCCTCAAAATAAACTCCCTTTAACCCGGCGTCAGTACTGTTAAAATATGTTACAACGATAGTAGGGTTGGGTCCAGGAGACCCGTGAAAAAAATCGTCATAATTTCAATAATTACAAGACATTTACTAATATATGGCTGTAATTGGATAAAACGACTATAGTTTAAGTGGTCATGTATGAGTAAAAAGAACTTGAAGTAAAACTTTCTTTTTAATATTTTTTTTATGATAGTGGAGCAAAATATTAACAAAAATAACAACCTTTGTTTTAAAGTCACAAAACTTGAACCAAATATAAACTTTTTTTCTAAAATATTAATAATTAGGATACATGTAAATCACATTTAATAAGACTACAAATGAAATTACAAATTAGTTTTATGAATCAGTCATATCATTGCTTACATATGCGCAGTCTCTACAGTACAATATTGCAAACTCGTCAAACAACAATGTTCCGTCAAGTTCAATTACTTTTCAGTCTTTTTTGGCAGGACAGTCTTGCAACCTTTTTCTGACCTTCAGTATCTTTGCAGACGGGTCCCTAACAGGGTTTCCTAAAAAAATCGCCTATTGTTTGGCACATTAGTCTCAGCAACTGCAGGATGCCTTTACGGTCGCGCAAATGCTCACGAAGTTATGAGTAAATTGAGAATTTGCAACACTTTGTAACAATGTTGTTATTTATCTTAAGAAATATATGTGCATTTATTGAAGCTATGTTTATATACATATATATATATATATATATATATATATTATAAAATTTTCAACCCTAAATCGAATGTTTAGGCCTAAAGGCATCCATGGCCACTTTATTGTATATCTTCCAATAAAATTAGTAGATTGTACCTGGCTGTCGTAAGTGCTGACAAAATTCTACTGTGATTCTGTTTTGTAATTTAATCAGGGGTTCATTATCACTATTCATTTCACATGCGTTTTCGTCGGTATTACTAGTTTGGCTGCAATGCTCAAATGGACTTCTACATCTTCAGTTTCTGAATTTTCATGATCGGAGTCTGATTTCTCCAAGATACTCAATATTCACTGTCGTTCGCGTTCTTCGAGAACCGTTATTTCAAAAGTCATGCGAATAAGATAAATAAATATACTTTTTTATAATGGCGCGAAATTACTACACGAAGTGTATGGTTGGGTCAAATTTACCCTTTGTCATGTTTAGAAGCGTTTATACACCGCTGCGATTGCAATACGACTAAATATCGATATTCCGTGGAAAGATACGACCCTTAGCTCCAGCTATTGAGAATTATGGCAGTGTGGCACCAAAAACATTAGAAATACGCTCATTTGAAAATAGCCCGGGTCAAATAGACCCAACTGTGCGAACGCCGGGTTAACTAATGATATAGTATAGTAAAGTAAAAGATCACAGTTACTTAAAATTTTGACAAATACATAAATACTAGTTTTATTGTAATTGTAACCGAAATAATATTTAACGGCCTACCGTAAAAATAAAATCTGAGGCTTAAAACATTTTCATGATGCCGTGATATCGGGATGGCAAACTAACTTTGCCTTACAAATTTGGTGCGGATCGAAAATATCTTAAGCTGTGTGTTCATATAAAGAAAAGCTTCATCAGCGATCGATACAGTAGTTTTAGTATGATGCGCGCACGTACAACAGGTAAACGGACATAATTCAAAAGCTTTAATAAATAACACTTTCTATTGCTTCAATTTGGCTTATTGTTTGGGGATATATTTTTTCTAAATGATTTTACGTATAGATTTTATTATCATTTTTAAATGCTAAAATTGATGTAAAGATTTGCGAGTAGTTGTAATGCTCTACCAAACTTGAAGACATTAATGATTTGAATTTAATGAACACGCAACACGCACACATACGCATTCAATTAATACGCACACACAGAATAATTGATAATCAGATTATAGTGTATTCTAGGCTTATAAGGCTTTCTAGTAAACTAAATTTGTAATTGCATGCGTGCTGCGTTTACCATTCGATTTTGCAAAGTAAATGTTAATGAATCTACATATTTAATTAGATTGTTGGCAAAAAATATATAAGTAATGAGAAATATACCATTTAATTAAATATTTTAATTACGTATATCTATCAAACATTTAAATACACTTGAAATATAACGCATAAAATATAATATATATATATATAGGTAAATTTACGCTTATATATATATATATATACATAAGCGTTAATTTTATATGGTTGTGACTTAACTTTAAATGGAAGTCTAAGTAACTCCAAGTTAGTAAGCCTAGCAACAATTCAACAAATCTTCAAGTCTACGTCCCAAACAGAATATTAACGAAGTATTTGCGCAAAATCGCAAATATAAGGTTTTAATTTGACTTCTATTGAACTAGATTATTTTAATCAAATTGTAAATTTACTTTAAGCCACACTCAAGATTTGTTACCATTTGAAAGCTAAATTATAATTACGATATTTTTATATAATATGATTAATTCTTTTGAATTTTATTATTGTTTTGAGAAATAACCAATAATTCTAATATAATTTAGAAATTACTATAACATATAAGAGATCACAATTTTATATTTAAATTCTCGTAATTCATTATGACTACTATAAATATCTTAACCTCGCTTTTCTTCCGTCAATATATCGTGCACAGTTCCCATTGCTAGTTCAATATACTACCATTTTCTGAATCAGAAATCCGATTGGATTTGAAACTAGTCGGGCAAAATTACGATATACAGGAAATTAGTTTGCGATAAACATTTAACATTTTTATTGAACTGTACGAAACAAAATATTTTTACAGTTCAATAATTTCATTACTTTCTCTTTATCACGGCAATTGTTTGTGTGGATTGTAATTTCATACCTTAATATAATATACCTTAATATAATGTAAACCTTTTTTTTATGTATTTTCTCTTGTAATTTATTTTCATATATTATTTTTACTAATAAATTATAAATAAAAATGTTTTTTTTTTATTTTTGAACTGTCAAGTTCAATTAATATAGTTTTGTATGCATTAAATGTTTATTTATCTATTAAGCCATTGATACGTCTGTCTACCTGTTTATAAGCGAACAGGCAAAGTACATCGCGAAGCTACATATTAAATAAAAGTATGACGAGAACAAAACCTGCCAACACGAAAGTAGTATTGCAATTTACTTAGTGGCGCTATTATGTAAGGTAGAAAACGCTTTCACTGACATACGCTGTTTACGGAAATATAGCTAGTTTTTGTGTTTTTTTCGTTCATTCCAACGTGTGTTCCAAAAATCTGTTCAAATTATATTCGCTTAGCTAACCTTTATCTTAGAACAGTGATTGTTGCTTACGAAACCATATACATATATTAAGAAGATACAACTTTTTTATTATTGGTAGATATTTACACATTTAAAGTATTGCAAAAGCTTGAATATAATAATAATATAATTACTTTTATAATTTAATTACATAGTAGTAGTACCACACCACAGTATTCACTTAAGTCCCTAGAAAGTTTAAATATTTATTATAGTTCCATTCATCAAAAGTTTCTCTGACTGAACATTCTAATGTTTTATTCCCACAAGATCTATGCAACTGTACCTTTTGGCTTACATAGCTTGTTTGACAATTTAATCAAAAAAAATAAAGCAAAACTACAAAAATATTCAAGATATTCCGTGTTAAACAGTAAATAGGTAAATTTATAAAACTCTTTTTCAATTCTTTAAATTACATATGTTATTACTTTTAAGATATTGATAGACTTAATGCTACCACTGTTGAATAATATTTTTTTTTTTTGTGAAGTCACTCCTGAAAAATATTTTAAACAATTTTAAGTGTGGCAATCACGTCAATAAATATGAAAATAGAAAGGCTTATATTATATAAAGGTTAATTAGGTTTCTTAGAACTGTTATGATTTGTTAACGTTAATTACACGAAAGATATTGATCTGTTGCTATTGGTTATCACATTATATTTGAGATGAAATCATGAAATGATTATTATTTTAATCTCAAACTCACACTCCAAAAGTAAATGAATAATGGTATGTTTGTAAACAAAATGCCATTTAATAATAATAATACCCATTATCCATGTCCTTTGTCGTTGCGAAATAAATTCATTTAATATGAAATATGTTCATTTAATAGCACCGCTGTAATAAAAGTTTTAATGTAACCAAGTATTTTGATAGTCATGGAATATAACCGAATATCTTAAATTTTGCATATTGTATAATAAATGGAATAACAATTGCATTCTTTGTATGACTGATAAAACTTAGGTAAGTTGGCATATCATACATCCATGTAAACTATGACAGTCTTGATGTTATACATTATTAATACATATATTAAGTTAAAAAATATTTAAATATGCTTATTATCTACTTCGCAATCAACTAACTATATAGCTGATTTATATAAAAATCCATAAAAAAATATTTCTAACAATAAGATTATAATCTTATATATAATATAAGATTATAATTATTATATATAATATAATTTCAGTATCAAATGTAACATTTTTTATACTTAAATGATATCGCGTAATAAGTAAGTATTCATACCCAAAAAAATATACATCAATAGTGTTGCAGGCGCTATACGGTAGAGTTTATTCACCTATGACCTAATCCATACCTACAACAATGGTTCTTCAAAACTCTAACTTGCATGCAATGTAAGGTAAGTATTGCCATAACTAAACACAGCTGAATCATAGTGCCATAATTGATACTTAATTTACGTCAACTACAGTTCGTTTAATAAAATATCATTTGAATAATCCAAATATTAATGTTAAGGGCATTTTAGAATTATATTAATAAAAAATAGTAACAGTATCTAATCAAAAAGTCGCAGATTGAACGTAAAAAGAATAATATCAAATGTAGCTTTATATGTAAATTATAAATAAACGAGTATATTAACAATTCGGGCTGTCAGTTTAAAATACATTAATTCTAATTAAATTGAATTTTACATTTCAATGTTTTACAATCGACATTATAATGTATGTGTTAACATGTAACCAATAACAACATACGTTTAACATTTATTAGTCTGGTATTGGATTACTTTTATATATGTCTTATATAGTTCCCATTTGTTAATTGGTGACAGATTTCGAAAACACAGTTCATTTCTCCAATAAATAAATAAAGTAAGTATTATTCTTTCACGTGACCTAATAATAATAATGGAAATACAAAATAATTGGTAATAAAAAATTTAAAGTCGAGTGCTAGGTTTAGATTTCGAGGAAGCCTCAAGGTTCAAAAATAATGCTACAGTCGCGTATTAACTTTAGTTTTTTTTTATATTCTTATATACAATGAGTGATGTTAATATACATAATTATTGTAAAATAATAAAATAAATTGACAGTAAAGATAACCATAATTCACGAAAAAATAATAACTACAAATGATGTTTGATATTTTTAGACTCTTCATACAATTTTCCTCTTAAATAAATTGATTGTTTGAATTTTCGCTTATTATAAAACAGCATAAAATAATTATTCATTATACTTAATACCTACAAATTAATATGTTCATCATAGGTATTATTTAAAATGTTATAAAATATTTATTTAAATGAGAAAAAGCTTTCCTTTCGAAGTTATTATAATCTTTTAATACTTACAATAGTCGTCCTAGGCTTTCATAGCATGGGGTGCGATGCCGGGAACCTCCTCGTGGTGCACCCTGGGCAACAGCGGCTACTGAGAACCTTCGGGTTCTCCCGCTGGCTGATACCTGGCGCGGTGGAGGTCGGTCATGGGGGTTTGTGCCCGGTTCATGGCTGGCCGGCGGACAGGCTGCCTTTCGGGGTGGTCTGTCTGCGGGGTGGGCTCGGGCCTTTTTTTGCCTGGGCACTGAGGGTGGGAGGGCGCAGGCCCTCTCTACCGGGGACAGCAGCGGGGTCGCCCCTGGTACTTCTCTGTGCGCAGAGTGGACTGTGGGGCGGTCCCGTGGTTGTGTGGGGGGTACGTGGCGGTCTCTTCCTTACTGAGGTAGAGGCCGTTGCGCTGATAGGGTGGTGGCCCGGAATAGTCATCATCAGGTACAATAGCGCCTGACGATGATTAGTCCGGGTGAGATGGCTACGGAGCTCTTCCTCGGGAGGGCTCCGTTAGCGGGGTGGCGGGACGGTCGAGGTCGCATATTCTGCGTCGTCTGCAGGTGGCAGTTTAAATTGCGGCGCAGATGTGTTTACCTCTTCCGGCCCCGTTTGTCGGGGTGGTCTTCTTCGGAGGGTCACCCGCGACGCACACCAGCCGCTGGTGGCGGCTTCGGGTTCGGACCACGACCGTTTTCGGACGTGGTCCGGCCCCGGGAGGTTGAGTCGGATCGGGACACCTTCTTCGTTGAGGGAGTCCTGTTTTGGCTCGGCCGGCTTGGGTGGAGGGCAGGGGAGCCCTTCACGATTCAACAAGCTGGCCACCGGAGTGGGACGCGCTCAAGTCAACCGGGCGCGTCACTCCATGGAGGTGGTGGTCGCTCACGCGGCCTTCCGTCGGAGCAACGCGGATGTGTGCGCAAGCGTTCCCGTGGCGCTCCATTATGACGGAGAGGTGTTGACCGTCTGGTTTAGTGAGTAAGAGTCTCACATAACCGCTTCCATCTTCCCCTGGATGGAGGTGTGTATCCATGAGGATTCCAGACGTTAAAAAAAAAAAAAAAAAAAGGCTTTCATAGCATCTTTGTGGAAACTTCATTTAGTTGCCTAAAAAGCTTTTTAAATTTTTCAGTCAGAATAAAAGAGTATAGCTGACCTTTATCAAAAAATATGTAGTCTAGAAAAATTTGGAGATAACTTTTTGTTGTCGATTTTTGTGTTGTCGATTTTGAAGACACCCGCTTTTATATTTTGTATACATAATTTGATTTGGAATATAAAACTAAAAAAACACTGCAATGAAAACCTACTTTTATTTTATTTTAATTTCTCATACATTTATTTCAATGCAGATACAATGCTATGCGATGCACAGACAGTTCCGATATAAAATTATACATAAAATTAAAATTTTGCTAACAATGTCAGAGTAAAACTCTTTTGTTCTATTATCTGTGGTAAATGGTGTTAGTGTTATGTTAAATACTATTGTAGAGTTTATACTGTGTAACTTATATTCATTATACAACCGTTTTTTTACCCTCATAAAAAGAAAACTATATTTCAACTACAATTTTTCTGATGTCCTTTTCTGCAAACATCGGAGCTGCGAAACTCATAAATGCAAAAGTCATTGGATGACGTTTACTAAAAGTAGACAATGGGTTCGTTTGCCTCCTATACATAGAAAAAAATATATAAAAACAAGATAAACCGATACGGATACGTAATTAAATTCGCGACCTCACTCGTGTTTTACTAATTGAGCTGCCATAGAGCTACCCACTATAATGATGAATTTATAAGTCTTTATCGCGACAGTGTTGACATCTGTTTCATTTATTTAGAAAATCCTATTTAATATAATATAAAGCCATATAAGTCTCTTCTTTTCTTCTTCTAAGATCTTCTTATTAAAGATTAAAAAAAAAAAAAAATTTACACTTTAAACGTTCTTTTTTATTTTATGATGTTATTTTAACATATATTTATTTGATAGAGTGTTCTTGAATTAGTATCAAGTTAAATACGGAGTTAGCTTGTAATACGTACAATATCATTTTTTTTTAAAAGGGTGTCCTTTTTTTTTTTAAAAGTAAACATTAGTAACGCATTGCATTTTAAAACCTTAAATATACTGAGCGATAAGTCTAAAAGCCAGAAAAAATAATATATAAAGATAACATCTGAGCGCGTTTTTTTTTTTTATTACCCTGAGAGATTCATTCCGTTCCCTACGTTTTGTGTGTCTGTATAGAAAAAAATATTTTTTTTGTATAGCATATTTGGTTGTATAGCAAAGATAATTGCCTTTTTTTTTTTTTAAATATCTGTTATAACTTGTACTTAAACTTTTTGTTAAGGTTGTTGTGTTAAACATAGCAAATATTTTTCATACGAAAATATAAGTAGTTGGATTGACATGATTTTAAATTAAAAATATTTATTTCAATAAATGATTGACTTAACGTTAAAAGAGGTAGTTAAACAGCTGGGTTATTATTAGAAAGCTATTATCATTTTATTTAAAATGTTCAAAACATAGTATAATATCATTCGTCTGCAGAAAAAAAGTTACTTACATTTTAATTTCGTGTTTTCAGGCTTCAAGTAACAAATGTTTTCAGGTGTTTTGAAACGTACTAAAACATAAACGAATTCTTTTAAACAAAACAAGGAAATCCTCATACACTGACTCTACACTGAATCTACATCGCCGAAGTTAAACAGATGATAAATAATGGTTTCTCTTATGTTGTTAAAAGAATTAAGAGCGTCTTTTTTCAAAATTTTATTATTTAAATACGGCTTTCAAATGTATATGTATTAATTATGTTATGTAACTTAAGCATTTAGCATATCATAAAAAAATATATATATATTTTTAAATTACTTAAAACAAGTATGTTTTAAGAAGTAATGTAATTATATTACAAATGAGTGCAAAAATATATTTATGAAGAAAACGTCCTTCCTCATTTACTCAAACCTGAACGGAAATTATTCTAAAAATTTTCGTGTATTTCTTTATTATAAAATATGGAGTAAAATCATATTTTCGGAGATTTCGCTTCAAATTATTGAACAAATCCTTTTCAAAATTTTATAGAAATATGTCATTGGCAGCCATTGTCCTGTAATTTTTAGCAGTATTATGAAAAGGTATATTTTGTTTTCTGTTCTGTTTTTTTCAGAGTATTTCGAATTCAGAGCCCAAAAAAAATATCATTTTTTTTATTTTGGTCAGAGCGCGGTTAAAAGTTGTTCTTATGAAAATCCATTGTCGTTGGCGTTGAAATGTATGAATTAGATATTTTCTCTAGGGACAATGTTGACCACTGCACCGGGGCCGGACGGTATTCCAGGGCGAGTGTTGGTCATCGCCCTGGAATACCTGGGAGGCAGGCTTCGGGAACTGTTCAACCTGTGTTTGCGCACTGGACAGTTCCCGAAAGCCTGGAAGGAGGGCAGGTTGTGCCTGTTGCGGAAGGACGGTCGTTCTGTCGATTCTCCTTCCGCATACAGGCCGATCGTGCTGCTGGACGAGATGGGCAAGCTCTTTGAGAGAGTCCTCTCTGCCCGTCTCGTCCAGCACCTCCAGGAGGTAGGTCCGGGTCTCTCAGACGCTCAGTTCGGCTTCAGGGCGGGTCGTTCAACGATCGACGCCCTGAGAGCTCTGAGAGACCTGACCGAAGAGGCTGTGTCCGAGGGGGATGTCGTCCTGGCGGTTTCGCTGGACGTCGCCTACGCCTTCAACAGCCTGCCGTTCGAGACTTTGGTTGAGGCACTCCGGTTCCATGGAGTGCCTCCCTATCTCCGCAGGCTGTTGGAGGCGTACCTGCAGGATAGAGAGGTCCTGTGGGAGTGCGGCGACCGGCGGGTCTACCGACGTGGCGTGAGCCGAGGGGTTCCACAAGGGTCCGTTTTGGGACCGGTCTTGTGGAACCTGGGCTATGACTGGCTGCTTCGCTGTCCGCTCCTCCCCCGGACGAGGGTGCTGTGTTACGCAGATGATACCCTCGTCACGGCGCGCGGAGGGAGCTTTGCGAAGGCAGCCCGTCTTGCCACGGTCGGCGCTACGTTGGTAACGGACCGCATAGGGCTGTTGGGACTGGAGGTCTCCGTCTCCAAAACGGAGGCCATCCTGTTCCACGGCCCTCGCCGGGGTCCCCCTCGTCGGGCGTACATCTCCGTCCAGGGTGCGCGGGTGGCGGTGAAGGCCCAGATGAAGTATCTGGGCCTCACCCTGGACGGTAGATGGAACTTCGGGGCCCACTTCTCTCTGCTGGCCCCGAAGCTGATCTCCACTGCAGTCGCCTTGAGTAGGCTTCTGCCCAACGCCGGAGGGCCGCAGGCTCCTTGCCGCCGGTTGTATGCCGGAGTGGTGAGGAGCATGGCCCTGTACGGTGCTCCCATATGGTCGGGAGCCCTCACCGCGGATTCCAGGGCCCTTTTGCGTCGCACGCAAAGGGTCCTAGCGGTGAGGGTGATCAGGGGGTACCGTACGGTGTCATACACTGCGGCCACACTCCTGGCGAGCGATCCGCCCTGGGAGCTACAGGCGCGGGTCCTCGCCGGAGTGTATTGGCACCGATCGGAAGCCAGGGTCGGGCGGGTTAGGCTCGAGGCGGATCGGATCAGGGCTTTAGCTCACCGAGCCCTGATCCGACAGTGGAGTAGGGACTTAGAGTCCCCGTCGGCCGGTCTTGCGACGGTGGGGGCTATTTCCCCCCATCTCGATCGTTGGATCGGCCGGCGGCACGGGACTCTAACGTTCCGTCTTGTGCAGGTGCTCACGGGGCATGGGTGCTTCGGTGGGTACCTGCACAAGATCGCACGCAGAGAGGCGGCCCCCTCCTGCCACCACTGTGACGAGCCCGTGGACACGGCTCGTCACACCTTGGCAGAGTGCGCAGCCTGGGACCGTCAGCGTACTGAGCTGACGGCTGTGGTCGGCAGTGACCTCTCGTTGCCGAGCGTTGTTTCCGCGATGCTCGACGACGAAAGGTCCTGGGTCGCTATGGCCTCCTTCTGCGAGCAAGTGATTGCCGCGAAGGAGGCCGCGGAGCGGGACAGAGAGGCAGCCTCCTCTGAACCGCTCCGTAGGGATAGGCTGGGTTGAAGGAGGCGGGATTACGCCCGCAGCCTCCTTCCCCAGCTGTAGTTCCTGGACGGGAGAGGGGGGTGACCTCTCCCGCCCGTTATAGGCCTACGAGGTGAGGGTGTCCCTAAGTTGATCGGGGCCCCTCGCAGGGGGTTCCGCCGGGGCGTCACGGTGAGTGCGAAAGCGATCCCGTGGCACCCCACTAAGGCGATGAGGTCAACCGTTGGTTTTTTAGTAGGTAGCCTTAAAAATGGCAGCGTCTTCTATGCTGCCGGGTAGTCCCACATACCCCCTCGGTCATCACCTTCCTGGCCGAAGGGAGGATGCGTAACGCATTTTTCCAACGATAAAAAAAAAAAAAAAAAAAAAAAGGGACAATGTTGACCTGGTTTTATGATCATCGTCATGATTTGACACATCTCACAAGACAAGGGTTTCAGTCATAATTATAAGTATTGTTATAAAAAATACTAAATTAGATACATGAGTTTTAATATTCTAATTTCTGATTCAGATGTAGAAACTATGTACTATACACAGGGTACCCAACTTTTTATGAATAATTTATTATTATGTTGGTATTTTTGATAACTGTTTGAGTCTATATAAACCAAAAACTACGCATGGTTTAACATATTTAAGGGTCGCGAAGTGGAAGCGAAGATTGTACTTAAAAAATACACCATTATTTTCTTTCAGACTTACAAAGTTGAAGAAATGGGTTTATTACCGTTTTAAAACCAAAACGATTATTGTTGGGGGTAAGTTTTATAACATTATGAAAATACCCAATATAAATACAAGGATGTGGTTGTTCGAGGCTCTATTAGGCAGTATTATTATAATTGACAATAATGCGATAACAATGTTTATTTTTTCCTGTAATCAATGGTTCAATGCATAAAGTTAATATATAATATAATATAATATATATTATTGACTTTTAGGTTAATAACCACCACAAAGTGAATAATTCAATATATAACTGTTGTCACTTTTCGGGATGACTCGGAGAGAAGAGCGTCTTAAAAAGTGAAAAACAATGTAAGACTGAAACTCATCTACTGACTTGTATTGTCACGTCAACCTACAGAGAAGCAATCAGCTGTCTTCAGACACCCATGGCGATTAAATCCCCACCGAGGATCGTTCTAGATCATTCACCAGCACATAGTGTGTATTAGTCAATTCTTTTTACTTAGTTTTTCAAATATTATTTTCGAATTATTAAATTCTGAGCGTATTCTTAAGATTTGACAGAATTGTAATGATCGTTTCTCTAGTCAACTGTTACTATAATATTTAATTGAATAATGTTAATTGAATAGTAATTTCGAATAATATTAATTGATTTAAATTCAATAGTATATATAAGACTATATCGTATTGTATTGTCGCAATACAAAAAATGTAAATGTATAATATCTACCAAAATATAAGAAAATATTGTAATACTATTAAGAGGAACAACAGTGACTGAATTACAAGTATGTTAGGCTTAACTACTCAGCCGATATATAAACTGGGTCAGGTTAAACTGTTACATCCGGAGCCCCTTTTTCGTTGCCGTTCCAATGAATTTACATTCGGTGGATACGAGGATTCACGAAAATAAAGGTATTTTGCATATAATGGAAATCTAATGTTCGATATGTTTTTTCTTATATTCTTATTATACAGGGTTATTTGTAATTAATTGGCCACCTCTTGCAGGAAGCCTCTTTACATCAATCCCAATAACATTTGTGCTACGACTTTTTAAAATAAATAGTCTTATAAATTTTAGTTTTACCGTACAAAATGTATTTGTTCCCTCTGAACTGGCATTAACTCTGAGCGTAGATATGGTGCCCGGGCGTTAATCTTTCAGGTACTTCTTACAAAATACAGAGTAATACCTAACAGAGGAAACAATTTTTTTTTTGTATCGTTTTTTGTTTTGTTGTCAAGATTTCGTAGAACAAATGTTGTTGGGATCAATGTTGACAGGCTGCCAATTAATTACAAATAACCTGTATATAGTAAAAAAATATTATGTACATGTTAAAAATGAAATTATATTTTTCATGGTAAACCATAGACTAGTTATCTAAACTTGTGATGACACCGAATTTATGACAATTTAAGACAAAAGCTTAGAATTCCACAAGGTCACATAAAAAAGTATACAATGCCTGTTTTGTATGCTGTGTTCTTGAGAAAATAAAATTCAAATTATTTAAATGAAGCATCTGGTTATTGGAAACAGTAACTATGAGAGGAAAAACTTATTTTTACCTTTTTCACTGTATGCCCATAGAAATTAAAAGTAATAAGTATAATCAATAACTCTTTCATTATTAGATTTTAATCAAGCGGTGATATTTTTATTACAATATTCAGAGTGCCCGATATGTAAATATGAATTATCTCGTTTTTATTATAAATATCAAGTTTTTGTACTTATTATAACATAATCATTAATCTGAAAATAATGGTATCTGAATACTGACAATCGAAATATCGAATTCCGAATATGTAGTCGTCAATAGACCCTCTTCAATCCTTGTTATCCTTAGTGTCTGGTTGTTATGTTGACAAAATAATATCCATCCATTTAAATTAAGTACAAACAAATCTCAATCGGAAATATTTATATAATACTTTGCTTGTTATATATATCCTAAGTTAGTTTTATATTAATAATTTATAACTACTCAAATTTTACATTTTTTTTTATGAATGTACTGTCTAAATTTATAAATAATGTTAAGTGCAAAATACCCACAGACTAATTAATAACATTACTTTAATACATTTAGCATTTTCCTTCCCTAATGTATTTATTATTTAATATACATTAATGTATTATTATACATTACCGGAAGTGAACACGATTTCTAACATGGGTTCTGAATATTATGATTTTTTCCTATTCAAGTACATGCATTTGGAAACCTAAAATTTCTCAAATCAATATTAGCATCGAATTTATGAAAAAAGTATCTTACTGCAATCATATTTATAATATGAATATCTGGAAACATAAAGAATTGCAGTTCTCTCCTCAATAACATTCAGACTGTTCAATCTTCTTTAATACTAACCCAGAGATAACTTTCTTTTATTTCGCATCGTATCGTTGTTAATTATAATCATATTAAAAATAAATGAAAAACACTTAATTTTCGAAAATAAATCATAATGAGAAAATTATTACTATAAAGAAATTTTATAAGAGATCTTATATGAATTTCGGTAAAAATATCAAGAGGTTTTCAAGGACGTACAATAAAACATACGTCTATTATTATAATGATATATTTTTGTATATTTTTTGTATATTGAATAATAATTTACTTATTATTGTAATATCTGAGACATTCCACCTTCAACTGTTAGTTTCATATCCAAATTAATTAAGTAACTTTATAACCACACTTCCACATCTCGTAAGTGTACAAAAATATAAGATATATTTCTATGAAACAAGTTGGTTAAAACTTTTGTTCCCGTATCCGTCTTTGTTAATTTGAAATAATTATGTATTACAAAATACAATAATATAATATATATAATCTTTTTATTACACATTTTTGATAAAAATATCTAGTGTACGTAACTTTTATTTGAGTTTGTCCGAGGTCAAAATCAGAAAGCTCTTTTAAGTAAAAGGTCACTGAGTAGGTTCAGAGTTTTTATTTTTGTATATAGTTTGTACGAAACTTAGATTATTGCATGTTTATTTACTATATACAAAGTAGACTCTTATATTTATTTTCGGTAATGATCACTCCACGACTAGTTTCACTCACTTTTCATGATTTGATAATGAATTGAAAAGTTTCAATGGGAATATGTGAATTCAGCTTAAAGTTTCAAAAAATTTTGAAATTGTTGAAGTTACTGTTGAAATATTTTTTTTGTGTATTCAGTATGGCAAATAAGACAAATATTAAATGTCTAAGTTCAGAATATAAACATAACAATAAATGAACAGTAATAAAGCTGTCATATAGTAAGAAAAGCTTTTAATAATATATAAAAATAAGGACGTTTTAAAAGAATTGTTGAAAGTACATAATTGCGAAAGACACTGTCTTGACACAGGCCGAGAAGTATTTTTCTTGAACACATTACAAAATGAACATATAAGTACATATAATCGGATTTAGACAATCGAACCTTCTTATCTAATAGCATCGTACAAGACAGACACGTACTAGATTTATTGTACCAAAATATATTTTTTTATAAAAAACTGAATAATTTTATGAAAAAATCTGAACGAAAAAATATTATTCACGTTTCGTGTTGGTAGATATGAATGCTGCTTAGCACGAATAAATTTAGTAGATTGTTCGAACCCGCAGGTATTTGTATGATAAAGGAATTTTTATTCACAGTTTCGAGCTATTTTGTATTCGTTATTTATGTTTGTAAAATCTCCACGCGACTTAGTTTAACTATATATTTTTTACAATAACCTCTTAAGTACTTGTTATTTATTAACACGGTGGTAACAGATTCATTACTCAACTTCTATCGTGTCCTACAGTGATTAATATAAAATGACCTACTTAGTGAATTATTCATTCATTCGAGTATTTTATACAGTTTAAAGAAACGTGAAACACTTTATTACTACAAGGATATATTTTATATATATATATCGATGTAATATGTACTTTAAAGTTATGTATTATTTTTTGTATTTTATTTTGGATTGAAACAAGCTTAGCTTTTTTCATCAAAAGATTTAAAATTTAATCTTAGTTTATATGTGTGATTTTTTATGCACTAAAACTTTCTGGTAGAAACCACTGAGATATGGAATGAACTATATCGGTCATTCCAGATTGATACAACCGCTACCGGTTTCAAAAAGAACACTTATTCGTTCGTCAACGCTCTTGTTATTTCTTTGATATTGGAAGTGAACGTGGGAGTTTTTGGTTACTTGTCATCTGGTGAATCGAATGTACATTTCCCTTCCTTCTCTATATAAAAATATTCAAATTTATTTTATTTAGACTAATGATTATTATTACGATAAAAGTAAAACACAAATTTAGTTGCAATTAAAATAATCGGCAGGAAGGTTCAGCTGTAATAACAAAATGAAAGTATAAGAATATTTTTTTGAAAGTAATAAATTTCTACAATACAAATTATATTTATCAAAATTATTAGGACTGAATTGTATTTAATTTAATATTTATTTTTTTTATTTTGTTTTTAAAGTAGGCTTACAGGTGTACATTTGCATTTAAATGTATACTTTTGAGTTTTAGTAGTGTTTTAAAATAAAAGATATATTCTTTATTAAATTTAAAAAAATGCTCTAATAGGAATATAGGCTAGCAAACCAACATGATATACTGCTTCTTTACTAAATATGAAATATTAATGTCACACTAAATTTTAGGATAAATTCGTTGTAGGTAGTAATGGTGAGTCCACAGTAACAGTAAAAATATACTCTTAACTCTAATTAATTCTAGACCCAAATGTATAGCTATATATCAAATGTACTAGCTCTACATTTGGTTTTAAAAGTTTAATAACAAAATCCCGAACCAATTCTAGAATTCTTTTTTTTATTAAAAGATGAAAATCAATTTTACATATGTGATTATATATTATATGAAAGATAATAAAAGATAATACATTAAAGTTGTAATTAGCTTTGGCCGTTACAGAAATAGTTATATATTAGACAGATTGCCCCATAACATGACCAGCATTTTAATAAGAATCAGATAGCACAATTTAATGTTTTCCTGGAATTTTTATGTTTTAACAAACAGACACGTTAGGTAATGTAAATGAATAGTGCGTTAGCTTACATGTCATTTAATTTTTGTTATGTTATTTAAACACAAAATCTAGTATAAAACAAAACTTGATATTAAAAATAAAAATATTATATAACGGAGTGAAGACCTCCGTAAGTATTTTTAAAAGATGTGACGTCAGCATTGCTGCCGTCACTGTATTGTAGTCGTCGTGATGGAGGTTCATAATGACGTTTTCAAAATAAAACTGCACAAATAATTATAGCTTCGTTTATTCAACGGACAGCGTAACATTGTCTTTACAGAGATCCGCACAGTCCGACGACTCGAGCAAGACTAACTCTCGGACTGTCGATCGCCCGTATTAATACTAGAATGACGACTGACATAAACAAGTCTAGTAACATCATAATAGTTGTTTTAACAATGTATTTTGATTACTTCTTACTATAAATTGATTCTGTTACAAGCAATAACTAGTAAATCTAATAAATTATAATCCAATGTTCCTCTTTCGATGATCATGATTTTGTTTTACACAACCTTCGCGCCGATACGGCCATTCTGATGCGGTGCGCGCTCTGCACCAGCCTGATAAGTTCTGTAATAATGAAAATATATTTCTTTTAGTTTGGCATCTGTAAGCAACCAGCGTTGCTTATAGTCAAATTATTGTCTGTTATTATATTCAGCAAAACAGTAGGTTATTTATTAGTAAGAAATCGTAGGGTCTCGGCGATTCTCGTAGGGTCTCGTAGGTTCTCGTAGGGTTTCGGAGGGTCTCGTAGGGTCTCGGAGGTTCTCGTAGGGTCTCGGAGGTTCTCGTAGAGTCTCGTAGGGTTTCGGAGGTTCTCGTAGAGTCTCGTAGGGTTTCGGAGGTTTTTTTGTAGGGTCTCGTAGGGTCTCGGAGGTTCTCGTAGAGTCTCGAAGGGTCTCGTAGAGTTCTCAAAGATTGAAGTATTTAGGAAAGTTACTTACGTTTAATCACATGTTGTATCGTTACCCTGTCGATTGGTCGACTGTAGTTCCTATTTTTCTCCTGAAGCTGATGGTGCAGATTCACGATCTCATAGAGAAGGTGGTTCGTTTTCCGCCGATACAGTCATCTGTTCACCAAGATGTTATTTATTAAAATAAAATTTTAACTTCTCACATAATTATCTATAGTATGTACGTTACACAAGGCATCGAAACGGTATCTCATGGTCTTCCTAAAGATACATGAAAAATTCATGGTTAGCACCTGAGCAACACATGTTTAGATCAAAGGAACCTCTAGCTATTTATTATCTTAAATTTGTTGTGAGTACGTGTCTACTCACAGTTCCACAAGGGGTCCCAACGGTATCTCATGGTTCTCAAAAGGATACATCATGGATCCGTGGTTAGCACAAGGGTAACACATGAGTAGTTCAGAGGTACCACTAGTTATTTATTATCTTAAATCTGTTGTGTGTACGTGTCTACTCACAGTTCCACAAGGGGTCCCAACGGTATCTCATGGTTCTCAAAAGGATACATCATGGATCCGTGGTTAGGACAAGGGTAACACATGAGTAGCTCAGAGGTACCACTAGTTATTTATTATCTTTTAAACACTTGAATAAGTGACTAATCACGGCTGCTCAGGGCATCCCAGTGCCATTTCATGACTCTCTTAAGATAACATCTAGGATCCGTGTTTAGCTCAAGGGTAATGCACATACTAGAGATATCACTCTCTAGATATTTATAACTGTAGATTATACTCGAGATCCTCGTAGATTATTTGAAGATTCTTTCATTTTTAGTTTTAATATCCCTTAAGACACCTTATGTCGGCGTCAAATATTGTCTCCTTACACAACAGACGCAACTCATACTGCCAATACCTCTGGCGTTGTACCTTGCTTACATTTCCGTGGTCGACCAGTCGAAACAGTCTAGCAGTTACATCGCCTTCGGAACTGTAAGTTGCTATAAAGATTTCACAAAGCCTTGGTCGTTGCAATTCTGAAACAGTTTTATTAAGTTATGTAAAGCAATCCTTCAATAAAATCAGTAATATACTTGCATACTGTCTTGTTATGTTACGGAAGATGATGCTATATGCTAGTCAAAGCATATAACACAGGGTTAAGTACAGCTGGTCCAGACTTCGCAGATTGACGAAATTATTATTTGAAAGCACGGCTGTGCAGGGCTACGAGAGCCAAGTATCACTGCGACCTAAAAGATCTATTGTGATCGCCATTGCCTACAGTTCACTGCATAGGTCTGCCACTCTGAGATATTGCAGAATTTCCTTGGCAGTGAGGTGTGTGGGCTTCTACTGGGTCCAGGATGTGTCTCCCAGGGTGTCACTGCGTTTAAGCATCGGCGGACCGCACTCACATAGCAGATGGATCGGTTTTTCATCTGCCTCGGTGCAATATCTGCACACTTCCATCCTCTAATTCAAGGGTCGCTAGGTGCTTATTCAGACAACAGTGCCGTGTAAGCATTCTAGTTATTATGCGTAGATTATTCCTGCTCAGCCCAACGCTCCTTAGCTGCTTTCGCATTATAGGGTTTGATGTGGCCTTTGGAATGTCTGAGGCCAGGGATCTCCTCCCAATGTCTTATAGCCTCACACTTAGTGAAGTTATTCCGGATCCTACGAGCTAGGCTGTTTGGAACACAGCATATTGGTTCTGGACCGTGTGTTTTGCTTGCAGCTTCTGCACGGGCCAGCTCGTCAGCAATCTCGTTTTCGATATGGCCGTCATGATCCGGGACCCATATTAGAACCACTCTGTTTTTGCAGCCCAGAGTTCAATTTCGTCAGGAAAACCAGCACCAGTCTCGACGTGATAGTATTCGACTTTAGAGCGTTTAGTGCTGCCTGACTATCGAGTAGATGTAAATGGTCCTATTCGTGTCGCTGCACTGCAGGTTCAGGGTTGCACAAGCAATTATGGCGTACACCTCTGCCTGAAAAATGGAGGCGTATTTACCCAGGCTTAAGCTTTCCCTGTAGCCAGGGCGCTCTCCATATACCCCGCATCGTACATTACGCCTCATTTTTGATTCATCGGTGTACCATATACAGCAACCGTTCCTCCAGGGGAGGCCGCTCGGCCGTTCCTTCTTTGTTGGTATTTCCACAGAATAGTTCTGCACAAAATTGCAGTGTAGACCCATGCTGTCGCCAATCATTGCCAATACGTTGTCGCTCATGACCGAGTCCTTAAAGGTTCTCAGCCTGCATGACATCCAGTTTGTACTGCCCTGGGCTGATACTCTGAGAATACTGCCCCTAGCCACCCTCTTGACATGTAAGTCGAGAGGTGGGAGCTCCAGTAGGGCATTAAGAGTCGCTCCTGGGCAACTGCACATGGCGCCTGTCATCATACGACAGGAAGTTCCTCGGAGGCTGTTCAGCCTGTCTCTCACCTAAACCTGTTGGCACTTGTTCCACCATACCACAGATGAGCAAGTCACCACCGGCCTCAGTTCGCGGTATAGAGCCACAGCATAATCTTGGGCTAAAGGCCGCACCTGCCCTATCCTACCACATACTCCCACGGCCATCTTAGCCTTGGTTATGGTGTTATCAATGTGAGTGTTCCATTTCAGTCTTTGGTCTAAGGTTACGCCAAACTTTTTGACCTCACGGGAGAATGGGATCACTTTCCCATGGAGGACTGGACATCTCAGACCATCCAGACGCCTCTTATTTGTAAATGGAACAATCGCCGTTTTATTCACATTGATGACCCGGTAGGCTTTGGTTTGAGCTTTTGCTGCAGCCCCATCGGTCGACAGTCAGCCTTACGTCTGCCCCGTGCCGCATGGATTCCCCTGTGGGCACCCCTACCGGCATGTTTTGGCATTCTGCCAGAGCCTAGAGGCAGTCACATCAGATAAGTCTGGGTGTACGTCTCACTGGCCAGCTTCGTGCTGCCAGCGTGGGGGCGTACATTTCGCTCCCCAGTGGGGTGCGGCTCGGTCCCCAGTGGGTTGATTCCTGACCACCCTTGACTCTGTCCGTTCTCCACAGCCCTATTGTGCAGAATCCCTCCACAGTTCGACATTCAGACCCGTGTTCTGCTTGGGCAGGACTAGCCTGGTCCACATTTCCCACTTCACTAATGGACAGAAAGGTCACCGCGGTGGTTGGTTTGGGCAGCTCACTCTCGGGTCTCATTGAGAGTTGTGCCCCATCCCAAGGCGAGAGCTTAGGGATTACCTTCACAACTCAGTCTGTTGAGGCCTCATCCATGCATGTGATCAGTACCCAGCCAGGTTTGTGGGTGAAACCTTCAAATTTTGGTTTACCGCTCTCTAATCCGATGCCAATGATGGCATTAAGTTCCATCCCACTTCTGATAACGGAGTGAAGACCTCCGTAAGTATTTTTAAAAGATGTGACGTCAGCATTGCTGCCGTCACTGTATTGTAGTCGTCGTGATGGAGGTTCATAATGACGTTTTCAAAATAAAACTGCACAAATAATTATAGCTTCGTTTATTCAACGGACAGCGTAACATTGTCTTTACAGAGATCCGCACAGTCCGACGACTCGAGCAAGACTAACTCTCGGACTGTCGATCGCCCGTATTTATACTAGAATGACGAGTGACATAAACAAGTCTAGTAACATCATAATAGTTGTTTTAACAATGTATTTTGATCACTTCTTACTATAAATTGATTCTGTTACAAGCAATAACTAGTAAATCTAATAAATTATAATCCAATGTTCCTCTTTCGACGATCATGATTTTGTTTTATACAACCTTCGCGCCGATATATATAAAAAAACATTGACAAAATTGTTCAAAGAGTTTATTTTATTTATCTTGACTTAAGATCTACAAGAAACACTATAAATAATATTAAATAATTTACTTGTAAGCTATTAAGGTACAGGATAATTGTCTTTAAAAGCTTCATAGGCAAGACCTGGATTCATATTTAATATGATCACTGATTATTATTTTTCATTTTGGTTGTTCTACTTTTAGGGGGTTTTAAATCTTATTGAATAGTACAAAATAATCATAATTTTTTTATTATGTCCTTACATACTTTATAAAGTAAAATTAATCCCTTTTAGAAGATAAAATATACCAAATTCTAGGTCGAATGTAAACAATTATATTCAATTTGTAATTGAATTGAAGTTGTTCAATTAAATTAAATATTCGCTCTTAGAACAGGAAAATAATTACAAACCATTTTGAAGGATCATTTTGTTTTAAAAAAAAATATATGTAATTATAATTTTTATTCTTGTTTTTTTTTTTAATTGAGAAAGAAGTTATTAAATATATTTATATTTTTTGAACAGCAGCTAACTCGTGCTTTTTAATGAATGATTGCAGTACTGCCTAAAACTTAAGCCTTAATTAAACCAATTCCCTTGATAAGGATGCGGATAAAGAATAGGATAAGGATAAATGATGTCTTCAATATGAGGTTGACCTCAAAAGTTCTATTTATTACTTGATAAGCTACTTAAACAATAAAACTATCACTTGAATTAGGTAATGATACACTTTGATGCATTTTTTTTTACCTTTTTTTCAAATGTTTATTTATTCAGAATCAATAATAATGCAGTCATATTATTAAGGTTTGTTGTTCACAATTACTATACTAGAACCTAGACGACTTCAAGCGTCTCAAACTCACTAGAGGAGTACGTTGAGAATGTTTTCTTTACAGCTTTTTTCCCATTCTATAAGTTAAGCAAAACAAAAGACGATGGAGAAGATAAAAGTTCTAAGAAAATATCATTTGTTTGAGACCAGGTTTATTAAATCCAAGGTTGTGATAAAAAAATGTGATAATTTAATATCCTTTAGAAACCACAATTAAAACTTTTGAAATTGGAGTTGTTAATTAAAATTTGTTTTAGTATTTTCTCGATAGTTGTTATGTACTTTTATGTGTATAAGTATATATTTGTATAATTTCATTTTCTAATTTTATCTTTAAAATACCTACTACTCTTTTATATAACACGAAGAAGTCAACCATGAACAGAAAATAGTAAATAAATAAAGCGATAAATTAATATTTTCAGATAAAGCCATATTGTATTTCTATTGCCTACTTTTTGTTCAATACCATTTCTTACAATGCAATAGTGTAATGATTGTAGCGTCCTTCGCGTGTAGTAACTTATCTTCTAACTGTTCTTTTACACCCCAAGCCTATACCAAAAACTTATAAACCTAAAAAAGACATTTGGTTTATTTCCATAAATAAAAGCATAAAAAAATTGCCAGGAAAGAAACAAGAAATAAAAAAATATATCTTAATTACTATTTAAACGGATACTTTGAATATTAATTAGAATATATTTTATAACAAAATGAGTAAGAATTCCCAATAATTTTTTTTTTTTAATTTTATAATTGCAATATTTTTAAAATACCCTAAAATTCCTAAACTAAAAGTTTGAAAACAAAAACCTACATTCAAAAACATTCATATAAATACACACATTAATTATTTTTATTTCTGAAGGTTCAAATATCATTTTCTATTAACATAACTAAGAAAATAATAGAGTTAAGTACAAGTTCAAATTCCATCACTCTAGCGTGTCTGCTTTTGCCTCCACCTTGATCGTAAGGTTTTTAATTGGAGGTAAAAATGTTTTAAAATTATTTATAATAATCAAAATATATTGAACTAAATTAATGAACAAGTCTTAAAGGAAATACAAATATTGTGAAATAAAATAATATTATTTTTTATGATTTTATGTTAGAATAAGTAATTAATATTTAAAAAGGTTGTCTTTTGTTGAAAAACGTAAAATTTTCCAAAACTTTTATTCGTGGCCAAATTATTTAAATATATAAGCATATAAAAAATTCAGTCGGTACATTCCTTTATATTTGAGACCCCAGCTGTGTTATCTAATAACGTAGTCAAGAAATAGTTTCAATTAAAAATTTACGGTCACGGCTCATCATCAAGTATAGGTAAGAAATAGTAAAAAAAATTAAATAAAATGTGTAAATCTAGATTGTAAATATTCCTACTTATGATACTCTTCAATGTTCGACTTTAAGTTTATTTTTCGTTCTAAAATCACTCGGATAGAACCTGTAATTAAAATAATGAATACAATTATATTGATTACATTTATATCATTATATCAACGTTTAAAATAATGATTATAAAAACATCAAATTGAATGGATTTTACAAAATGACACTAAATATTTTGACAATTTATTCAATTGCCGAATTTTCTGGTATTAAACAGTTGCAATAGAGTTAAATGCTCAAACACATGAGAGAATATCAAAGCTAGTTTCTCAAGCATCTTGAAATTAGTGTTTGCATAGAACCAGTATTCAGTTCGTCGAATATTGATATTTCTGTTAATTACCAAGTTAGCTATACACATGGACTGATTAATTATCGCTATTGGAACTGTATTGAAATAACGAAACCTTTTGATAGTGCTTACAAAGAGGAGAATGTAATAAATGATAACTATTAATGTTATAACTGACAGTTCTTATTTATATCTTTATATGTATATATATTTCTTGTGTGCGTGTGTATGTTACTGAACTCCTCCTAAACGACTGGACAGATTTTTATGAAATTCTTTGTGTGTGTTCAAAGGGACTTGAGAATTGTTTAGATTCACAATTTGGTCCATTGGAAAATGGTTTTTTGATTAATTTTTAATGTGTAAGTAGGTGGTGATTTTGGAATGTTTCACATTTTTTCCGACGGACTGCGTTACCATGGCAATGTCAAATATTAAATAATATTATATTTTAATTATAGTCTGCCCTGACAGTTGGCGTTGCGATAGAAATAAGAAAAATATTTTAGTACTAGCGGCCCGATACGTGCTTCGCTACCTACGTAAAAAGTGAAATTTAAAAAATAATATATTGGAACATCAAATTCATTTATTCAAACAAAAAATATTTATATACATATTCATACGGTATCGATTGGTCGAATTATGATAAATGTACATGTAATGACGTTAGATATTGTGATAATCTTTTAATATATATATTTTTTTTAAGTTTTAATTTTTTAAATTAAAGACGCGTGTACAAGACAACGTTTGTCCGGTCCGCTAGTATGATATATTAAAACAAGTCAACTATAGTTTCAAATTATAAAATAGTAATATTCAAAACAAAATGTAATACAATAAACTACATAATAGTCAAAACTAAAACAAGGCACAGTAAAATGTAGTAATTCATAATTTATTAAAAAATATTAACGTAATTTATTAACTAAAGTTTGATACGATTATGATCCTGTTATAAATATACTGATCCTGTAGGTGTACATAATATTACTGTAGCTTGTAATGGCAGGAAAAGAAATGTGCAAAAATAAGCAGATATATCCACACTTCCTACGTAAGAGAAAGAGAGGCCCTGGACTTTCAACTGTCAACTTTTCTTTCTAACTCTCATCCTGGTCTAAGTATGGCTATAATTTATCATTCTCTCTGACTATTCTTTACCATGTCATATATCATCTGCACGGTTGGTTTCCTAAAAAATAAAAAAAAATATATTGTATAACTGGATTTTTATATAATTTGTAAAATAGGATTTTACTTCAGCTACATTTAAACAGAGCCACTAGAATTTTTCTTTTTAGTTATTGCGTACGCTATAATATATATTATAATATTGCAAAAGTAGTTATTAATGATTAGTCATGTTAAATGTTTATTTGCTTCTGTTTGACATCAAACATGACTCAATGTAGATGGAACTATTAATTGGCAAATGATTTTAACTTGCCATGATTGTTTTGTATATGTTATGTGTTTGTTTTGTATATGTATGTTATGAATTCTGAACTTAGCTTGTGAATTTAATGTGTGTTATCTCAAAGTTGTTTCAAATATATTATTTTCATAGGTTTAATTATGTATGAATATCCAATTATTAATTTCATTGATTGTTGTTTCAAACGAATGAAACTTGATAAATTACATTTTAATGTGAAACTATTGCTAGTTGTATATATCAATTTAAAAGGTGAATAAACTACACTATTTATTTTTAAATATAAAATATTTCGTAATAATTTTTATATCTTTAAAATATAACAACCTTTTGCTTCTTTTCTTTTTTTTCTTTTAAAGTAATGGCAGCTGGCATCCCGACAGAAAGTATGTTATGTATTTTGAGTATTTATCTTACCCCAAACATAATTGTTTTTCAACTTTCCTTTCAGAATCATAAGGTTGGTGGATGAATTGTTAGCCAAAAAAATAAAAAAAGTATGTTGTAAGGAAATTATAAAATTATGTTTATTTGTATCTATTTATCAGTACTAATATTAAATATAAAAATATAATTACAGAAAACATATTAAATTATGTATTTTTAACAAGTAACTTATGAAATATTTTTTAGCAACATCATACTTTTTACTTTAATGATATAATCTCTGAAACGTCATTTATTAATTTCAATTTTGAGATACAAAGAGGTTCATAAACGTACGCCGGTGAATAGTATGTGTTACGTAACCAAGTAAGACTAACCAAAGTCTAATTATAACACAAAAAAGCCACCAAAATAAAGCTTTTAAGGTGAAGTAATTTTATTAATATTTTGAAAATGACCTAGTAGTACAAAGCTTATGAATTAAAAATTATTCAAATTTTCATTAATATATAAGTAAGCTGAAAACTACTAAACAATTAGGTGTACTAATCGTAAGTCGCTACCCCAATTGAGAATCTATAAATATGAGGAGTTACAGGTTCTTTGCCACTATAGAGAAAAGGAGAGATGATTTGAGAAGTAGGAGAAAAAATAGGGGATACTGGTTATTGTGACCTCTTTCTAAGTTATTTATTATGAAAGAGACTGCATTCAATTCTAACTAAGCTCTAACATCCTTAAAAATTATATGTTTTCTGAGAATTCTTTTACTTTAAACGTATACTAGGTAAGAGATAATAAGATAAATGCAATTACCAATAGATTGTTTGAACTTCTCCGCAACCGATTTTTTGTCATGATGTATGAAAAAGGTGTAAAGGTGTGTATTTTTATTTTATTAAACTTATTATAACGTATCACTTATCATCATTTCCGAACACAACATTTATTTAGGCTTCTAAGCCTCTAGGCCTTGTCTACACATACATATTACATGTAGTATATTAATGAAAACTTTTAAAAAGCCTTTGTTACGAAAATCTCATCACGTTTAAAAGTAATGTCATAATACTTTTCATATTAAGAAAAAGTTGGAATGGTAAAGATACAGCTATTGCTTTATATAAAATTCCCTCCCCAACTCAAAAAAAAAGTTGTGTTCATAAGAACCATCGTATTTAACTGCACGGCATATGGTCAAAAATAGGTGAACATTCTGAATTTATATTAATGTGAATGCCAAAGGTAAAGCTACTAAACTTAATTTCAGATCTTAATATTTAGTGATTTATTTGTTTTATTGTAATAGTATGATAATATAACTTGACAATATGACATGTCACCAACCTTATATTTAGGGGACCTAAAATTTCTAAAGCTTGTCTTGATCAATTGGATCAAAACTATTAATTGGCAGGTAACATATGATGCTTTAATGTTGTGATAAAATATATTTCAATGATATATAGTTGTGAGAGGCTTTATTTTAAGTATTTTTTATAACTTTTTTTAATACTAAAATGTATTTCTTTGACTATCTAGTTAAATTCATGACTTTGTAAGTTACTGATTATTGAAATCCTTTAAGGTTAAACCAATTACTAAAGTAACTTTTAAGACGCATTTATAATTTGTAAACGTTGTAATAAATGTATTAATATATTGTCAATGTAATTATGAAATCTAAATTACATTAAACAATAGAGTAACGTACAAAATGTGACAGAGGCTGCGTAATGCGAACCTTAATTTTTCTGACCCAAGTTTTTTTTAACGTTACAAAAGTTATGAAAATCAATTACAAGATAAATGTTAATAGTAAACGTTAATGTAGTAGTAGTATGTAGTTAATGTAGTAACGTTTAACATTTTTACTATTTTATGCAATTTACATTATTAACAAATTAATAATATTCGCATTTAACATAAAACAAATATCCAGAGGTAAGTTAAACGATTACTCTACAATTTCAGCATATTATAAATAACAAAAAGGTGAAGTAAATGTTACTTTCATTTGTTTTTTAAAAGAAAAGGTCAAGAGAAGGGTGTGAAGAGTGATCTATTACATCCAATATACGAAGAAGAGTCAAATATACATTTCATTTTAGAATTGTAAACAAAGCAGACCAAAATTAATTTATTTACCAGTTATTCTTAGAAAAATAATGGATTTCACCACTGTCACCGCTATCTCATTTAATAATACATTAATTAACGCCTGTTGTAAAATTTGGTGAAGAAAGAAGTTTTGTCTTTTTATTATTAACAAAAATAAAAACAGGTAATTAAAACTAACTAATGTATAATTTGAGAGAGAGTCTTGTTCCCATTGCTGTACCAATGAAAAAAGTGTCATGAGCAAACAATACAACACCGTTATATTTAAATTAAAAAATAAAATATCGTATAACCATGCTTTCTTAAATTTTGCAATTGAAATTTGATGAATGACAGATCAGATCCTCAAAGTTATATAATATTAACTGGCTATGCCTGCAACTTCGTACGCATAAATTCCGATTTCAATAAAACGTACCCGTTCAAAGTTTCATCAACCTCCGGCCAGTAGTTTTTGCTTTTAGGAGTATTTATAATTTATTTTTACATATTTTTTTTTATTTTTAATCACCAGTATTTTTTTAATAAGTAGGTATACTAATTATGTATTTTTTTTTATTGGAAAGTTATTTCGTATTCCCCGAGGAGAGGACTATCAATATATACTACCAATATGTACTATTAATGTGTACCATCGATATGTAGTATCGCTATGTACTATCGATATATACTATCAATATGTACTATTAATATATGCTATCGATTTATACATTTTTTGATAGAGTGAAGAGTGTTAAGTGAAGACTAATACAAAACATTCCTGAAAACCACATTCAAATTTGTTAAGCCGTTTCTGAGATTAGCGTGCACAAACATACAGACATAAAGATATGCAGACATACAGACAAACAGACAAAATTAAAAACCATTGTTTGGGTTCTCTTATAAAAGCCCGCCATTAAGTTTTTTTAATTATTTTCCATGTACAGAAATCGGTCAGTGACAATTTTATTATATGTATAGAAGAAGATATCAAAACTATATGTGGAGCTAATAAAACTAATTATATCTTATACCAGAAAAAGTCCGTTAAAGAACTTGTATACAACGTTAAACGTAAATACAACGTATTCAATTGAGAGTTACTATATTTTTATGTGACAAAAATATAGCAACTCTAGTCTTACACTATCAACCGGCTTTCCAGAAAATTAATTTTGTAATTATATGCGTGTTGCGGTTACTATTTGTTTTGTAAACTAAATGTAAATTAATGTACATATTTTAATTATTTTGTAGGCAATAAATAAAGAATAAATAATGAGAAATGTCCAGTTTCATTAAAATATTTTAATTACCTTCATGGAGCAACAATTTAAATATATTTACAATAAATCAATAAAACAATAATAAAATACAATCAATAAACCTTAAAATAAGTCTCAATATTAAAGAAGTCAAAGTAAATCCTTATAAAAACTTATAACTGGTTCCAGAAATTCCAAGTAACCATGATCCCAAGTATAACTTTAAAGGTTCAGAATTCTTGTTTTAATAAAAATAGTATTCTATATTTTCAAGCTGTAGTCTATTTACTATTGTTTTATATTTAATTAGGTCTATATATTGAATTATCTTCTCTGTATCTCTTGGATATTGATCCATTTTTAAACTGGCCATTGCACACTTGCAAAGCTACGTGGTCAATTAAATAAAAATACCATACGCGTGTATGAATGTTGTGTTGTAGATCGCATTATTATTATCGTGTATAATACACGATAATAATAATAATAATAATAATAAGGAATTATAAATGAATGAATTATATTAAGGAATATATATACCGAAGGTGTTTTTCGGAATTTTCAATCCAATACACTGCATAGTAGCATATTGAGTTCAAGCGTTTTAATTTCTAAATTTTTTGTTATTAATATTTTTTTTTGTTTAGTTGTTGAGAGTTAAGGAAGAAAAATAGTAATAACTTAAATGAATTCGCGCAGAACGAAACTAATTCTGACTGTTTAAATTAATTTGTTTAAATTAATAAAAAAAAATGTTTAAAATACGATTTAAATTTATATAAATATAGAATGTAAAAAACCGATACGGGCAGGAATTCGAACCCGCGACTACTGGGAAACCGTCCCGTCGCTCTACCAACTGAGCTACCGTATCGCTGTCCGTCTCGGTGAATTAAGCATTCTATATGTGATCGTCTTTATCGGGACGGTGGTGACATCTATTAGGTTTCTTTCGAAAATCCTAACCAACGTTTCTAACTTTGCAGTATAGATAAACATTGAAAAGATGCCACTACCGAAATCAATTTTGAAAATATCTTTTGAAAGTCTCTATTATGTATAAGTACTGTAATTTTATTTTATATTGTTTAATTTATTAATTAATATGTATTGTATATAATTATATATGTTCTACGTTTATATATTAATGTGTATTTATTTTTATGTATGTTTACAATGTTTAAAACTTTTAGCAACCTATCAATATGCACTAATATGAAATTCCTATCAATATGGTTGTCTGGAAAAAACGCCTTTAGGCGATAAGAACGCCTTTTGTATTTACCCTGTTTTTATTTTTAATTGTTTAAATGTATTTTTTTATGTGGTATACAAAAAAGAATATAAATAAATAAATAAAATATGAAAATCTTTCTTATTTTATTCTATCGAAGATTTAATACAGCTTTATGACCATTTGTGCAATAATATAATAAACAATAATATAATAAATAAACAAAAGCAATCTTTTGAAGATCTATAATCTGGGTTTATTTGAATCTTGAAAAAAATATCCAAAACAATACTTTTTCTTAATAGTCGTTACTTTGTGAAAAAACTAGCTTTAGCTATTTATACAAATAATGAAAAGAAGGTAAACATCTATATAGATTTATATATTTTTATAGATTTATGTACTATAGTACCACTTGATATTAACATTAGTAACTTTTATTATCTTCCTTTATCTCTCTTAATACGTTTTTATCTATTTTTTGTTTATCTATAGGGTAAATTAATCGATTTGACCTACTTTTTTTTAAGTTTTAATAAGGTAACTTTAGTTAATATTTTAGATAATAGTTATCTTGAAATTATATATAGATGTTATTTATTTAACAGAAAACATATCAATTAAGATTAGGTGAGAAAATAAGAACTATTTGACCTTAATCTACATTTAAGTTCAGTTCAAGCAATCTTCCACAGAACCTAACAAAGTTTAAGTTACTTTTTAATCAAACCAATTTCCTCATACCAAGTCCATCTTCACAAATGTTAAAGTTAGATTGCACTTCCTTCTGTACTGGACGTGAATAAAGTACAAGACCCGGTTAATATTAGTAATTTAACACTGGAACAGAGGCTGTCCCCGTCTAACTAAGAAGTGGTAGTATTTAAGAGATTAGTTCTGTGCAAGAACTTGTAAGAATGTTATTTAAATAAAGTGTTAATCTGAATTACCGATAGTTTAACTTTATCTTTGTGCTTAATAGTATTTATTTATTAAGCACAAATATAAAATTAAATGATCGTTAGTTACGTCAAAAACTTACTTACCTAAGTGAAAGATTTAACAAGTTATTTTACTAGGTCCTTATTTAATTTAACAATAATGTCATTTTCTTATACAAATGCGGAAACTTATGTTACCTTTATTCGATTTATATAAAAACAAGATTCTAGAAGAACTAGGTTAAAACAACATTCCTAATTAATACGCTCATTGATGACACTACAAGTTGGTTTAAAAAGACTATCAGCGAATTTGAATGGCTTATATGTATATATTGAGTTGAAACGTTGAAACGAAGCCGTATAAGTGTATAAACGGGATAGATAATAACAAGAGAAACGTGATACTTTTTATTTTAACTCTTTCGCCAGCTTAAAACTTTACATAGCATTTTTGTGTAAATTTTTGCTTTCTTGGTCTTCTATTTTTGTTAAATACAGCAGTGTATTACACTGTCTGAATATTTGTTTAAAACTAGGAAACCTTTCGGGATGGAAAGCAATATTATACGTATTATTATAACTAAAACATTTTTTTTATAATTTTTGTTATTTAAAGATTTGAAATGGATGTTTATCATATTGTTAAACCAATTTATATGTCCAGGAAAACAAAATATTACTGTCTTAAAAATAAACAAATAATATATTTTGTATGGGTGGTTCCTGGATATTATCAGTGTATAACAAACATTTCATATTTAATACGTATGTCTTATAAATTATCCAATATCTCCGGTAGTAAATTCAATTCCTATTAGATGGCAGTGACATAGTCGTAGAACTACGAGTATAGCTTAATTTCTGACATAATTGTAAACCCTTCTGCAAAATTAGGACAACAATTGAATCAGAAACCGAAAACTATTTAAAATTTATTCATTTATTTTATCGCAGTCATTTTTATTTTTTTTTTCACAAATGTTTATTTTATACATGTTTATTTATTTTGACATATGAACTAGGTAGAAAGAAGTATGTTTGCGACAGATATACACTATAAGGAGTTACAAATTATTTAAATAACTGGAAGAAAATAATGGATTTCTATCGCGTATTTATGTTTCTATTTACTTTTAAAATAGTACACACATTAATGGCGTTTCGAGACTTTATAAATCCTTGACTCGAGCTAGATAAATAATGATGGGTTCTCGCAAACTATATAATGTTAAGGAAGATAAAGTATTACTATATTGTAGAGTCAAGTACAAGTACCATATTTATAACTTTGTTTCTATCAGTTATTGTGCGCAAATGAAATATCATCTCTATAATATAACCTATTATATTATAGAAATGATATTTCATTTGCGCATTATTTCTTTAATAGGTAAAGAAAGGTCTGAAATTCTGATACTGCGGATGTAAAGGGTTTTAATATTGAAATTATAATAATAGAAAAAGTAATATACTTTTACTTTATTTTTAAGTTATAATAAATTAAAAATAATTAAATGGTGTTTGAATTAATTATATACTAATCAACTTATCATTCTTATTTTAGGGTTATATCGACTAAGTATTTTTATTTTTGTCTATATATTACACAAAATTAATATAACCTACATTACATTTATTTTGATTACATTTAAATGTTTCGTTATCATCATTATATTATTGGTAGTGACAAAAAGCATACGGCAACAAAGCATTGTCATCTCATATATATATTTTCAAATATAAATATGAGAAAGATTTCTATTGAATCATGATATTGATATTTCAACAAAATAGGGAGATGGAAATGGCACAAATGCTCATTCAGCGAAAACAAAACATATTATGTAGCTCTCATTTTGCTCTTGGTTATTTCAGAGAAATAAACAGTTCCAATTTGTAATAAATACCAGGTACTTTTATTTATTAATTTTCTGGTATTATTTTGATGACTACAAAATATAGAACTAATTTTGAAAGTTTCTAAGAATCTTTAGAATAACGTACTTGCTTGTATTTTTAAAACAAGTTAGTCGTTTATATCCTGTAAAATATAAAATGTGTACATAATATGTGTTATAAAAGAAATTTCTTATAAAAGCGTCCTCTTTAAAGAGTTAGTTTTGCTCCATACTCATTGCATTTTCAAAACCCTAAATATATTAAGCGAAAACTACAAACGAGAAGTAGTATCTGTAACATTTAATCTCGAGTATTTATCATCCTCAGAGACTCGTTTCATTTGTTATGCTTTGCTGAAAATTTACAGCACGTGATAAATTCAATAGTACTTACTTTGTTGCTTATTAAATATCAAATATCAATGTGTTTTTTTAATTGAATATCTGTTACTACTTATATTTGTTGATGTACTTGCTGTTTAAAATAAACGAAACCAAGTTTATAATATATTTATTTAAATAATGAGTATAGACGTATAAATTTAAAATAAGTTTAAATAACAACAACACTAACATTCTTACTAACATCATATATGTTTGAAAATTAATTATATAACTACTATATAACTTCTGTATTCTCAATTTATATTGACAACCTTGGTATCAATTTTCCTAAATAACAACTTTCTGAGGCTCTAACCTGTCCTTCTATACTCGAAAAAATATCGTCGGACGCGAGTGGAACAATGGATAAATACTAGTATAATTATGATTATCTGACACTGACGTTCACAAACGTATGAATTATATATGTTATCTTATTATTTTTACCCGCCATTTTTATAACCGCTGAAATAACTCACATGCGATTTTCAATTACAAGAATAAGTAATATATTCAAAAATAACCAAAAATATATAAAAGGAATAATTAAAAAAAAACGCTATATAGATTACTTAATACATTTTAATACATAATTTTTATGAATAAACTTTTATGATGAGACGCCAGTTAATTTATAAGTAGGTACTATAATCATTGTTATAGAATATGTAATGATAAATAAACTATTACGGGTGAAAACCGGGACCTCTGGGAAACTGTCCTATTGCTCTACCAATAGAGCTACCGCAACGCTACCCGCCGCCGCCGGGCCGGTCTTATAGTCCTTTTTATCAGGGTACAATTTGAAAAACCTTACCTTTCGGGACAATTTATACTATCAGGTTTGTGTTTATTTTTTTATAAATGTTGATGGTATGCTATATAAATATAAAATGTGTGCTGTAAATACTAATAATAACACTACCCTTTGAGACAGTAATTTATTAACTTTATTTAGGTTATAACATCTTTAACTTTAATTAATAACCACACTAATTGGATATTAACGCTGAGTTTGAAACTTCAAAAATATTCAAAAACTTTATTCACCAGCGAAAATCAGAGCGTATTTAAACTATGTATTACAGTAATATTTCACAAAGCACTTTCTGTCGTAACGGTTTCTTGTCCCTAAAGGTGTATGAAATCTTAGTAAACCCTTGAAATTTAATAAATCTTCGGAATGGCCCTTTTTATAACATGAATACTATAAGAAAATATGTATTGTATCCATTACAAAGTAGTTTATTTACTAATGTCTTAAGATCTTCAGTTTATGAAGTTTTAACAAGTCCTATTAAAATCGGGAGCACCTGAAGCGAAAGTTTTATTCGCTAAAAAGGCAAAATACTTTTCTAGAATATAAGTTCAGAGTTCGTAAATTTCTTCAATTAGGTAATAGAGTTGTTGATCCTTGTAGCAAATTATGAGATTTTTAACTCATTGCTATTTAATGAAACCAAACTTGTTCAACTTAATCACAGTCCACGTCTTTATATTGTATAAATGTAAAATGTAATGACATATAAAATATATCAGAGACTAACATAATCATGACATTATAAGGAATTTCTTTAAGAATATGCTACTTTTAGGAGAATACTACGGAAAAAAAAATACGTAAATATAAATTACAACATTTTATCTATCTGATCACAAATTATTAAAAATAATAAGATAAATCGAGAAGTAACGGTCTCATGTCTAAACTGCTGGCAAATTATAATGACATGTGAATAAGGACTAAAAATAACCTTAGGAAGATTGCTGGACCTAAAACTACTGTTTTCACTATTCAATACATTAATAAATAAAAAAAAATTTACACGCTTTTTGTATATATTGTAATTCCGTAAAATATGAGATTGAGCATAGTTAAAGTTTATATAGATAAGGTCAAAAACAATAGTTAACTGTTAACGTTTATACCTTGTTATTGTTAAATGTTATTGTGATCACTTCACGATCGTATAAAGTAATAAAATAATCTCAAAAATATGTCATGCAAGTTTTTGAAATTATTTTTTTGCTTTTTCATAAACATTTAGAAATTTAAACACGTGGAATCCATATTAATTAAAAGTAATATATATACGCAATAAAATTATGTCTGTTACCGATTTCAAATCACATAAGAACACAAGCCGGTTCAAAGTAACAAATGTAGTACAAGTGGCTTGATAGCATCCCAAAGGCTCCCGGCCTTAAGTTAAACTGCAACTTTTGGCAAAGTTATTTATTTTCTCGCTTTGTAATCTTAGTTATTTTCAAATATCACCTTTATTTAGATGTTTCTCTCTTAATATGTAATAGAATAATACTTTGCGTAACAGAGTTTTGTAGTTGATTACTATTGTTTTTTTTTTATTCTTAAGTTATCATTAATAAATAATTAATTATTAGGTAACTTTTAGTACCATGGCTCAGATATGTCGATCTTGATTGAACTGTCGAACACACGAACTATTTAGCGTGATTAATTCTTTAGATTAATGTGTGGTGTTGCGAGAACGAAATGTTTATGGAAGCGGTAGTTTTAAAGTTGTAAATAAAACACAAGAAAAGTAATTATTTATTGTGGTATGGTAACGTAATAATGAGAGATGAAAATCATTTAACGAGGATATTGTTAAGATTGAATGTGGATAATTATGATAAGAAAAATGATAATTGAAGTAAACTAGGATGGAATTCATGACAATGACATGTCAAAATAGAAAGTCTTAGACGACGTATGATGGAAAAGCGTTGAAGAAGTCTCCTAATTGGAAATGGACTATTTTACGATCGAAATTATTTTCTATTTATTGTTGTAATTTATAAGATCATTATATTTCATTTACATTATTTTCATCATAAAATATATTGGTTTGGAACTAGTTTGTTGTTTCAGTTGTCCTTATTGGTATATTGTGGTAAAGTAAAAGCGGAAACAATCCATAAACTGTGTCCAAACTAATTAACTAACTCTATTAGCTACAACGTAGAATATATTGCTAACAACTATGCTTAATAGAGTGTATGAAGAAATCGGTATTCGATGACATTTAGGTATAAATGCAAATTTATATATTTTTTTGAATTGTTTCCCTCGAATTCGAATATAAATTATAACGAGCATATTTTTTAAAAGTATTTCACCCGAACCGAAACCGAAAGACGTGTCTATTTATAAAATGCTTGTACTGAAGTCATATTATTTTATCCATATCCCGTGGCGGTAGAGCCCTGCGCGTGCGCACGCGATTGACCGATATTGTTGTCTCGCTTGCCCTCAGTTAGAGCCATGAGTAAGCATCACATAAAAACTATCTAATATTAAAAGGTAATAAGTATTCTTTTTGTTTGTTGTACACAATACTTTATTTAACTGTAAATAAAATTTTATACTTGATATATTTTTGTAGAAGTTAGTAAGTTAGTTAGGCTAGTAGTAAAAATTTAGTTTTATTTTAGTTATTTTTTTATTAAATTCAATTCTATAAATCAAATTGCTACTAGATACTTAAATGCTATAATAAGTCAATACAATGGTCTCACATTTATAAGAATATAATGGATTCTAAATATAAAACTTCCAAAATAATACAAATTATAGAATGTCTCATTAATAAGAAACTAAATAAGTCATTAATAAAAAAATAGGGGTTTTGGTCTATTAAGAAATCGAAAAATAGCAACTGATGTTAAGAAGATCTATTTAATATAATTTATATCTATTATAGGTAATTTATGTCGTATACAACAAAGTATATAAATAAATAAATATATTTTGTTAAGCCGACACTTGATTATATTCAATACATTAGATTCCACGAATATAACAAAAACATAATCTTAATAATCAATATAGCTATTAATAGTGCTGTAAATATTTAAAACATTTAATAATGTTATCAACGAACAATGGCACTAATAACTCTAATGACTTCAAATGATGTCCCAAAACAATACATTCCTGAATCACGCTATCTAAGTTTTTCATATTTCTAAACCTATATACTTTGACGAAGACAAGGTTTCAGGGGTCCGTGTATACGCAGTAAACCTCTGGATATGTGGTTATCCTCTTCTATACATATGTTCAGAAATTCAACTATTCAGCTGTTATAGTAAGATCCTAATGCTTTGCGAATAGGCTTGTCGACTATCATTTATATGTGTTCCCAGCAATAGTAAGTTAATGTGACGTCACGGAGAGATATTTATATGTTTATAATATGTGCATCTCTCTCTGTCACGTCAGTTAAACGAAATTGTGTCTTTCTTTCCCTAGTTCCTTAGTCGCTAGCACACCACCACTGCCGTATACAATATTGACCTCTCATTTTTAGGTATGAAAACATAAAAATAATAATTTATATATATAATGTATGTATATATAATATTATTATATTTAATGCATACGATTTGATGAATAGAACCAAAATTCATATTTATATAATTAATATAAAAACATAAAATACAGATTATCATCAATGTAGGTACCTACAACGGTTTCCTTATGCAACTACTTCAATTACTAGATAATAATATTATTTTATCCTTTTATAGAGGTATATTTTATCCTGGGTTTTATTATTTTTATTGTTACAAAAATACCCACTAAGGTATAGGTATTGTACTATTGTATTTTTACATTATTTCTTCTATTTATTTATTTATTTATTTATTTGATAATCCAACAGTTTACATACATAACTTTTTACATAAAATATTATATAACAAAAACAAAAAACCAAAATAGGATTACACAGTTTGGGCACAAATATTATTTTACAAACTAGAAGTCATATCCATTAAGTGCTCTCAAAAAAAATATACATATTTATAATAGCAAAATAAAATATATAATAAGTGTGTGTGTGTGTATGTGTGTGTGTCTGTGTGTGCGTGCGTGTGTATGTGTGTTTCAATGAGCTGCATCATTACCTTTGAGTGTTTTTTTTAAAGTTGTCTTTGACGTATTGAACAAGTCTATTCCTGAGTAAAACACATTATATGTGTTGACTAAACGGCTAAGGACAGAATTACGTGCATAATTAGTTTTTACTTCAGGAACATAAAACAGTTCTGTGTGACGGGTTCGGCGGTTGGGTACCCTGAAGTATAAAGCGCTGACCAAATCGTTACAATCAATGTGTCCAGCCAATATATCGTGTAACACATATATATATATCATATTGGCAACGTCTGATTTCTAAAGTGTCAATTTTATAGAATCTACAAGCTTCTTTGTAGTCTTTATATTCTCTAAAATCAACAAAACACAAGAATTTCAAAAAGTTTTTTTGTATCTTTTCTAGTTTATTTATATATTTTGAATAATTTGGTGACAAAATGCTACAGCAGTACTCCAAAATACTTCGAACGTATGAAAAATATAATATTTTTATGGAATCAGTATCGTTAAATGTTTTGCATACACGTTTTATATATCCTAGTTGTTTATAAGCTTTGTCAGTTATATGTTCTATATGCTCCATCATCAATAGTTTATGATCCAATTGAATACCAAGATCCCTCACTGAATTAACTTCTTGGACAGAATTATTATCAATGTTGTATATAAACTCAATATTTTTTATTTTTCTAGAAAATGTTATTTTTACTGTTTTTTTCGTGTTGATGCAAATTTTATTTTCTTTGTAGTAATTGGTAAGGTTAATCAAGTCAAGCTGTAATTCCATACAGTCCGAAATTTTGTTTATAGCTTTGTAGATTTTATTATCATCTGCAAATAGTAGAAAACGAGAAAATTTGAAACATCTATGTATGTCATATAAATAAGCGTTATATAATAATGGACCCAGAAGGGAACCCTGCGGCACACCTGAAGTGGCAAGTACAAAATCACTGCGAGCACTGCCTATAACAACAGCTTGTTGTCTTTTCGATATGTACGAGCAAAACCATCTATGCAAATCACCTTTGATTCCGAGAGCTTGAAGCTTCTGTAACAGGATAACATGATCTACCCGATCAAACGCTTTCTGAAAGTCCGTGTATATTACATCTACTTGCTGTTTTTTATCCATTGCCATATAAACAAAATTGGTAAAGATTGATAGATTTGTTTGTGTTGATCGCTTAATCATAAAACCATGCTATTCCAATGGTATTGATTTGTGAATGGTTGGCGCAATCGCATTGTGAATCAACCGTTCAAAGATTTGGCCTATAGCATTCAGAATAGAGATAGGCCTATAATGTTCTATTTTGTTTCTTGCCCCTGTTTTATGGATCGGTATAACTAGAGCTTCTTTCCATTGGGTTAGGAAAGCGGCAAATTCATTTATAATTAAAAAATAATTATATCTATATGTTTATTACTTTTTTTGGTAGAGAAAGTAGTTTGTAAATCAAATATTCTTATAACATGTTTTTCCTAAAAGAGTTATTTGTTATAAAAGCCATATTGAAAGAATTCACACTGCACTCATAATATTTTTAAAACTATATTCTAAGCGAGAAAAATACAAACAAGACGGAATAAGAAATAGAAGTAACATATGAGAACGATTATTAATTTATTTATTATTCTAAGAGACTTGTTTTGTTTCTTTTGGTTTGTGGGGAATATTCAAATATTAAGTTCAATATTTCGATTTTATTATCAAATACAAAAAAAAACTTAAAAATGTAAAAGTTGAAATAAAAAGAGAGATCGTCACTCACTGACTCTACATCGCCGAAGTTAAACTTAGTAACAGTAACGATTTGTTCTTTAAATTCTAAGATTGGAAATGAATATTTGTTTTAGCCAAAAAATATTATGAGGGTACTTTGAATATTGTTGACACTTAGTGAGTGAAGTTGGTCTTGATATTGTCAAAGATGGCAGCACCCGTATATAAGGACTTGTAAATACGAGTAAGTCGCTTGTTCATTACACGATAAAACTGTGATAAAAACGTAACGTAAAATTTTGTTATAAGAAATGATAAAATAAACAGAAATAAAGTTGTCTGCAGTTTATTTATTTGTAAACATCCTTATTTATGATATTCTAATTAAAATAATAATCTAATTAAAAATTTCAAAATTCTCTCTTTTATACTATTTTCTTTTATTTTATTTTAGTAACGAATTTATTTATATTTATTACATTCAAATTATTATAATTGTATGAACATTTCAAACCACAACACTGGTTATATTATAATGGAAAAATGAACAATTTAATGACAATTTAATGAGTATATTCCTGGTTCGAAACAGTTGAAATACAGTCGAATACTCAAACACATATTCTGTCATGTGTTTTCAATCAAAGTTATTTTCTCAAGCAGAAATTTGGTTTTGCCCAGAACCATTATTCAGTCCGTCGAATATTGAAGTTCGTACACTCTCGATATAAGAAAAGCTTTTGAAAATGTTTACAAATAATGAAAACACCTGTTTTATTTTATTGTAACTTCTATTATTAAAGCAAATAATTTATATAATAGACGATTATGATTGAAATCTTTATCATAATATATTATATTAAGTTAAGCAGCTATGGTTTTTAACAATAATGTACTAAAATACGCACTTAGAATCTATCACATTAGGTAATCGCATACAATATTTTATAACAATTATTATATATATTAGAGGTTGTGGTAGGCGTGCAAAAACAAAAAATAATAATAAAAATAAAAACAAAAAAAAAGCAAAAAAACGTAATAAAAATAAACGTAATTTATTTGTATTAAAAAAATTAAACTATAAAATTAAGCAGTTCTTTTTAATTAAGTATTCATAATTAATTATCATATTAATTGACAGACGATTTCGACTTGCAATGTTTGTTTTGTTTAAATTCTGGAACGAGATAATAATTAAATTTGATTACTTCCTGTCAATTTGATTACAAACTGTTTATGCAAGTGTTAAAATAACTCATTAAGTAAATTATTATGTTTCCAATAATTGAAACTAAACAATTTAATGATTGAAAATATCTTCAATCATGCCATGTTATATCATTATAACCGAATATATAAAACTTTTAACACTTTCAGTACCAAGTTGGAACCAAGTGAGTATATATATATATATACATATAGATTACTAACATGACATTAAATTAATTATCATCATAATTATATTACTGTTACTTGCAAATCTTTAGTATTTAATTTTAAATATTGTTTAAAAAAATAGTTGGGTCGATGTGTATTTTACCACCTTCTTATATTAACTTTTACTAACAAATATATGCTCAAAGTAATCGTTAAATGTTAAATATAATGTATTATTTAAAATAATCTAGATCAAAAGAAAACCAATTTCTTACTAGTTACTTACTACTCAGTTTAGTTTAACCATTTTTTTTTATATAGAATATATTTTTTTAATATGTAATGGTAAATAATTAGCTTTATTGAAATTATAGCTTTAACCACCTTTATTGTTCAACCGTGATAATGAGAGAATTTGGTGAAATGAAAAACTTGTGTTGATTCAATGGAAATCTTACAGAAGTTTTCATTAAAATCCGTTCTTGTGTATTTTAATTAAAGTAATCATAAGTTTTTCTGGTTTGAAATTTCAATGAAAAACAAATCATAGACTTATATTGTTATGAAACATCTCTCATGTTTAAAAAAGGATTTTATTCAACGATTTTAATTAACAAACGTACACACAATTATAAGCCATCAGATTGTGAGGAATTTACTCTACATACCGGCTTTATGGAAAAATAAATTGTAATTTTATTTTCGTTGCATTTACTATTTTACTTGCAAACAAATTATTTTGTAGGCAATGAATAAAATATAAATAATGAGTAATGTGTAATGTCATTTAAATATTTGAACATTCGCCTTTTATCGTACAGTATTTTTTGGAGGCTTAGTAAACAAAAACTGAACCTAGTTCAACATCCTTCAAGGTAAAATAGATGCAGCGTAGATGTGTGTTCTTTGTGGGCCACAAAAAGGAGATCACAAGGAGAAGAGATCCCCAAAATGGCACTTACCGTTCAAGGTAAGGTAGTATCTAAGTCTTAACCTTAATCCCAATTATTATGGCTCCGTGTAATATGTCAATTCCTTCCAGCACTTCTTTCATCATCTCAATAAAGATTGACTTTGCTATATCATTATTTACGCACACATACACACATAACGATACACATTCAAACTTAAGACTCATTTTGTTACAAGCTTTTCATTCCTTTGCATTACGTGACCATAGCAAGATAAACATTTTCTTTTCTTTTTTTTTATTACCTTACATTAAAATTCCTTTTACATACTCGTTTCGTACTTTATCTATTCTTGTCACGACGCACCTAAATCTTTGCTGAAATCCTGTATCTGACAGTTTGATCTACTTCGATGTTAAAGCTATCACCAGGTAGGAATTTCACTTCAGGAGTTTCACAAATAACAATAACACGTTAATGAGTCACACTTTGTGATAAATAGTTTTAATCGATTCGTTTCTGTCACGTTTTAGAAATATTGGGTATCCTTTATGTTGTAACGCAACGTGGATTATGAATAACTAAGGAAACGCCTTCAAAGTAACGAACTGAGTTCAAACTGTATAATAACGAACTCCGTAATGATTAAAACTAGGGCTTCCAATCCCGCAGCCTACGTATTTGCGGGACTACAAATTTTCAATCCCGCGGGATCTCAGTATTTACGGGATCCAGCATACTAAAAATATTCATATTTATGTAAATCAAATAAAAAAAAAATTAATCAACTAACTCCATATTTAATAAGGCATTAGGTCTATTAGTATGAAATCAATAAAATTACTGTTTATTACTGTTTATTATTAAATATTTTAAATTAAAACAATATTCTATTTTTATAACATAATACCAAAAGTCATTAAAGTCAATCAAGGTAATTAATACGAGTATTAAAATATAGGATTTCATTTCATAAATATGCACAGGACTAATTTAAGTTACTGGACGGATTGTTTAAAAGAAGAAAATAGAACGACGTCGCTTCCGGTTGGGAATTTTATAAATGAAAACGTATCTTTTGGTTTAGGATTCGACAGAAGTATTTAAAAAAAAATGTGCTCGTCAAAATTTTTATACCTGATACCTGAATGCGCAGCGCTTTCTCTATATTCTCTATTAAAAGTGGTTACTAGCTTTACTTACTACGTTATAGCTAACAGAGTTAGTTAATTAGTTTGGACATAGTTTGTGAATCGTTTCCGCTTTTACTTTACCGCAACATACCAATAGGGACAACTGAAACGACAAACTACTTAGTTCGCAACCATTATATTTTATTTGGTGTAAATATTGTCATTGAAATAAAATGTCTTTTAAATTTATAAATTATGAAAGCAGGTTAAGTCCAAACGGAAAATAATGTAATTTCTTGAAGGCTCCACAATTAACTAATTAACAATGAAGTTGTAAACTAAAAATATTTGTTCACAATATTTGAATTGCAAATTATAATAGAAATTCTAAAAACAATAAGAAAACTTTTATCTGTTTTTTGTTGTTTGAAAATATCTTTAAACATGTATAGCCATGTTAAGCTTATTTAAATTTTAAATAAATATAGAATGAAAAATAAACCGATACGGGCAGAGATTCGAACCCGCGACTACTACCCGGGACGTTTTCCCAGTAGTCGCGGGATCGAATCTCTACCCGTATCGGTTTATTTTTCATTCTATGTTTATTTAAAATCTGTTTTTTGTTTTTCATAATTTTGACAGTCTCACTCCTTAACTTATAATCAAATAAATCTAATTCAAAAGACAAAATATTTATTATAAAACGTAAATTAAACACTAATTCACCCATATTGTTAAATATTACAAGTAGGAATACATAAAAACTAAATAGTAGAGATAACAAGGGGATGAAGAGTGTTAATTGTTAATTTCATAGCCGAAATTCAGAATTCATTCTATAACAAATTTTGAAAAGCTTAATGGATATACTAATAAACGCATAACTAGCTTACAAACTTGATATTAATCATAAAAGCGAGATTCATGCTTCAGAATAGAAAATCGGATTTCATTTATGTGCCGTGTACTAAAACATTGTTTCAATAATATTGACACTTTGCAAATATCTAATACCAAAAATGTTGTTTCAAATTATTTATTAACATGTATAACCATATTAAGTTTATTTAAATTAATATAAATATAGAATGAAAAATAAACCGCTACGGGCAGGGTTCGAACCCGCGACCTCTGGGAAACCGTCCGCCAGTCTACCAATTGCTACCTTATCGCTGTTCGTCTCGGAGAATTAAGCATTCTATATGTGATCTTCTTTGTTGTATTTGGTGATCATTTTAAGACGTAACAAGTTTGAAAAACAATTCTTTTATAATCATACATATAATTTCATTTGTAATATGTATATAATAAGAATTAAATAAGTGTTTAAAAAAGTTGCGCTGCTGTCATTGGGCCATTATTATTTCGGCATTCTTTGCGGCCAGTAGGAAGTGCGGTGATTTATTGAACGTTCAGTACTTGGTTTTTATTATTAATTTCTATATGATTTGTAGTAAATAGAAAATTGATATTGTTAATTGAAGTATTTATTTTAGTAGTTATTCTTGGTTATACTAAAAACAAATGATTGTGATAACGTAGGGTAGAAATAATTTCTTATTTCTTTTACTTATTTTTCTGTTTTGGTCCTAAAAATAAATTAAAATAAAGCTTTATATTTTTGTTATTATTCAACCGTATTTTCTCCTGAATGTGTTAGTTGTGTGTAATAACACTTGGTACTTAAAATGAATAATGTATGAGCAATATATTACATAAAGACGGTCGCGATGGTTGCCCAGACAAGACATTTTATCAGTCAAACTGAAAATACAATATTAACTAAACATTTTTACTTATTTTACTTTTAAAAATATTAATTAAGATTGAATAGGGGAAAATAATACATATAATTTAAAATAACTTAATCTGTTGCACACGACATCATTAAGCAGCGAAAGACTGAACATTAATTAAAAGTTTCGTGACCACAGACAGACACAGACAGACACATTTTTATAAAGTAGCACTGGCTAATCATATTGAAAGCGTAGCCATTCAAAATGAATTTACTAGCGGAGATGTTGGAGCATGTCCTAATTTAAATGCAATTAATTTAGAAGTTGTACATTTTAGATATGAGATGTTCGTTATACACTAATAATATCTATTGATTTATTCACACAGAAAGTACTAAGACAATATATTTTATTTGTCTAATTTGAAAATGCTATTCAGTGTCCCTAGATAATTAAATAATACTACCTTGCAACCTTAATAACAATAAAAAATATTTTTTGTTTTTGTTTGGTACAAATTTAGTGTATTTTTTTAAATTTTTAAGTCTGTCATTTTACAGTTAAGTTCTACATAGGTAGTGAAGTAATTAAAGAAAATACACTAAGACATAAACGTGCTATTCTGCAGTCAATTTAAAGGTTAGAAAGGTTTTCTCTCCACACGTACATAAGGTTTGTGAAACACTAGCATAAGATATGCCTACCTTATATATCCTTACAGGGATTCTACTAAATTTAGTTTAGTAAAGGGTATCTAAGACAAACTAATTATGCTCTCATTATTTAGTTATTGTTATTAACTGGAATTCTTTTTTTATTATTAATCATCATCATTTATACATTTTTTAATATAACATTTTTTATTGTTTTTTTTTATGTTATCATATTCTTAATCCATTCTTTACTAATATGGTACCGTTTCTTATTTTTGATTGAACGTACCACTCCATGGATTCTAGGTAAACTGACTTAAGATTTTTAAGCATCGGCTTATTCCATTTCCGGTAAAAAATAATAAAACTAGCAACTAGAATCCGGAAATACTTTTTTCACATAAAAAACTATTCTACGGAAACTTAGCAATCACAGATAATTGTGTTGCCTTCCCCAACATGTTAAAAATTTAAAATAATATTTTTTTTTTATAGTTCAGGTGGAAGCAGTCACAAGCAAAAATATCATAATCAATTTCTTTTTCCCGCAGCAGACTACACAGAAATGCCATGTAAAGTTTGAAAACTTTTAAAAAAACTAAAATAAAAACTTTTTTGTGTAATTATTTATCCAGTTTTATAAACTTATACGACCTCGTTTCAACTTTTCAACTCGACGCATACATAAAAGCTTTGAGAATTCGCTATTTTTTTTTAAACCAAGTTGTAATATTATCAATGAGCTTATAATTAGAAATCTTGTTTTACCCTAGAGTTGTTTTTTTTATATTAGTAGAATAAGAGACAATAATGCGTAATGAAATAAAGCGTAATGAAATAAGTTTAAATAAATAAAAACCTAATAGAACGTAACGTAAGAATTCGTAAACTAATATAACGAATAAAATAACGTTACGTAAAGGAATAAAATATTTATCTAAATATTAAACAACTATGATAAATGTTTTAGCATTCAGATAAATATTTTATTTATACCACATTCCAAGTTCTGGTACAGAACTAATCTATAAAATATTACTAGTTCTTAGTAAGACGGCGACAAGCTCTGTGCCAGTGGGAAATTACTAATATAGTCCTGTATTTTATCCACGTCCAGTTCAGAAACAAGTGCAATCTAACTTTAACATTTGTAAAAATAGATTGGTATGAGGAAATTGGTTTGATTAAAAAGTAACGTCAACTTTGTTATGTTCTGTGGAAAATTGATTGAACTGAACCTAAATATAGGTTGAGGACAAATAGTTCGTAATTTTTACCAAACTTAAATTGATTTGTTTCCTGTAGGACTTGTGACAAATAACATCTTCGTTTAATTTCATAAGTATAACTAAAGTTACTAAAATGAATAATTTAATATTTCTACTTTACTAAAACGTAAACGTAAGGTAGTTCAGAAACCTAAACAAAAGTAATAAGTTTCATATATAAAAAAATGCCGTTTTGCACTCTATTTGAATTGTATCAGGGAAATAACGCAAAAACGTATTCATCAGGTCCATCAGCAGATTCAAATAAGGAAAGAATATTGATCCATAGATATAGATTACTAAACGAGTTATGCACAAAAATTCTGAAACTTATTAAATCTTCGATCGAATTAAATAAGATAGATTTTCATATTAAAACTATTATTACAAAAAAAATATTTATTTTTGCACATAGTTGATTCGCAATAATGTGCATTACATTAATGTGCATTTATTAATTATAGGTCTTTCATTTTTTTTTTTTGCAAAAAAACAGTTTCCATTCAAGTGAATGGATATTTATATATAGATAGTTATATATTCAGTTTGTCAGTGTCAGAATGACAGTGATTGTTTCGTGCGTTGTGTCTTAATGCATTAGATTATGCAGTAAGTATTATTTTGTTATATTTCATTACTTATCTTCCTTTACTCTATATAATAATGTTAGTAGTGTATACACAATACAATACCAATATTCGATATTCTATTTTATTAAAAAGGAAAATCTCAAAAGATATTAATAAATGGAAGCCCTAAATTATACGGGCCTTTCACTATCATTCTCCAACTTAAGGTAAAATAAGCTATGAATTACAGTTTTGAAATTATTTTTAACATGAAAGAGAGTGAGGATACCTTTTATAATAAAGGTGATGCTTTATCAGAAACTGACAAGTCATTTGAATATTATTTGTAATATTATTATGAGATGAATGAAACCGTTTAAGGAAATTAAATATTGAATTATATTATTTTTGCATTTATCATGTTTTACGATTGAGTCGGTTTTACGTAAACAATTTCAACTATCAGAAGTATCTAGAGTACCTATCATGTATATTCTGTTTGCAATGTTTGAATTTGTGTAAATCAGTATTATTCTTTTTATTGTAACTTGCAACTACTACAGCAAACGTAATTTATTGAAGAAAACGTTTAGAAAATAAAACACTTAAACTGGAAATTCACAAATACCTATATATATTTAAATTATACACGGTAATATTAACGCGTTCTATTATTTAACATTAGTTTTGTAAACACCTTTATTTAACGAACACGTATCTTTACGGTGTACAATGGCCTGGTAAAAGATGGACAAACAAATTAAAATTAAAAATCATACAATAGATAGACATGGACTTTATAAATACAAAACAGTAGTAAATAGTAGTCTTGGAAAGCATGAAAAGATAGAATACTAAATATGTTGGAATATCTGATTAGTAGAATTAATGTAAGATAATAAATTGATATTACAAGAGGAATTATACAATATAGAATATATATTTTTGCAATACTACTTTTATCAACGGAATAAATGGATTGTTTTATTATTTCTTTTCATGGTAGATTATGAATAAATACTGCACTTACGGAGTAATTATTTAACCTGCATAAACAATTGCCTAATAAATAGTACTTACTAAAAAAATATTATAAATAAACATCTTGTTTAATATTATAAATAAGTAATTTATAAATTCCTAGAGTTCAACAAAAATATTTAAATATTTGTTTAAGGCCTTTATTATTTTGAATAACCAGTTTGGTAATTAATTAAGAGAGGTTATAAAAAAATCAAATGTCTATTATGAACTATCCCTTAATAAGTTCTACATAATTCATAATTCACCAGCCTATTAATGTTATTTCTGTTTTTAGAAGTGCGTGATAGTTCTCCATTGAAATGTGGTGATATTGCACTTCGGTTTTGGTATTAAATATTGCTTATACCTAGGATCGCGAATAATTGCTTTTATTCGTCAAAAAATTCGGTAAAATAATTTAAATAACAAACGTTGTACAGAGTAAACACTTTTAGAAAACTCTATTGTAACACTGTTTGAAAATATCAATAAACATGTATAGCCATGTTAAGCTTATTTAAATTTATATGAATATAGAATGAAAAATAAACCGATACGGGCAGGGATTCGAACCCGCGACTACTAGGAAACGGAAACGTAATTAATTTCGCTACGTAAAAAGTGAAATTTAATGAAATATATTGGAACATCAAATTCATTTATTCAAACAAAAAATCTTTATATATACATATTCATACGGTATCGATTGGTTGAATTATGATAAATGTACATGTAATGACGTTAGATATTGTGACTCATTAATATATTTTTTTTAAAGTTTGATTTTTTTAAATTAAAGACCCGGTTACAAGACAACGTCTGTCGGGTTCGCTTGTTATACATATATATAAATAAAGGTTAATAATATCAACAGCTAAAAATATTTTCAACCTTATACCTCACAAATATGGTTCATTTACTATTGTTAAGTAAATTAGGGTCTTTGTAACAAAATAACAGAAAGTCTTTGAAATGAAACATCTTGTTGAAAAAAATAAGCCTGTACAAGTAAACCATTTATCCTAAACTCAACCTCACCCAGTAAGCAATAAGTTCATAATACATATTAACAACTTAGCGCTTACGCTATTTTGAAATGATATGTACACAATACTCGGCCAAGCTTCGTAGTATGCAGAGTGGGGGGTGTTAGTTTTTTTTCGTTACGGAATTTCTGGATTCGGTCTCCACGCTCACGGCCAGCGATAGAAGCTATGCAATAGCTTAAAAATACACAAATAGTCTAACTTACATGAACATCTTTAATAATATTTTAATTTATCTAACAAAATTAATATAATTACTTAGCTTGTTGGTTTATCTGAAACTTATAATAGAAGCTTCAGAAATTAGATAAGAGGCATGGAATAAAAAAATATTAAATCTTTAAAGTTTAAATATTGATGGTAAGTATTGGTAGTAAATATTGATAGAACATATTAATAGAACATATTGATAGTACGAATTGATAGTACGTATTGATAGTAAGTATTGATAGAAAATATTGATAGTACATATTAAAAGTACGTATTAATAGTAAATATTGATAGTACATAGTGATAGTAAGTATTGATAGTACGTATTGATAGTACGTATTGATAGTAGGTATTGATAGTACGTATTGATAGTACAAATTGATAGTAAGTATTGATAGTACGAATTGATAGTATATATTGATAGTAAATAATGATAGTAAATATTGAAAGTACATATTGATAGTAAATATTGATATTACATATTGATAGTACATATTGATAGTACATATTAATAGTACGTATTAATAGTAAATATTCATAGTAAATATTGATAGTACGTATTGATAGTAAATATTGATGGTAAGTATTGATAGTACATATTGATAGTAAATATTGATAGAACATATTGATAGTAAATATTGATAGTACATATTAATAGTACGTATTGATAGTAAGTATTGATAGTACGTATTGACAGTTAATATTGATAGTACATATTGATAGTACGAATTGATAGTACGTATTGATAGTAAGTATTGATAGTACGTATTGATAGTTAATATTGATAGTACGTATTGATAGTAAGTATTGATAGTATGTATTGATAGTACATATTGATAGTACATATTGATATTAAGTATTAATAGTTAATATTGATAGTACGAATTGATAGTACGTATTAAGCATAGGCATGCTTATGCTTATGCTTATGCTTATGCTTATGCTTATGCTTATGCTTATGCTTATGCTTATGCTTATGCTTATGCTTATGCTTATGCTTATGCTTATGCTTATGCTTATGCTTATGCTTATGCTTATGCTTATGCTTATGCTTATGCTTATGCTTATGCTTATGCTTATGCTTATGCTTATGCTTATGCTTATGCTTATGCTTATGCTTATGCTTATGCTTATGCTTATGCTTATGCTTATGCTTATGCTTATGCTTAATGCTTAATGCTTATGCTTAATGCTTATGCTTAAAGCTTATGCTTAATGCTTATGCTTAATGCTTATGCTAAATGCTTATTTAAAAAGCTTATTTTTAATGCTTATGCCTAATGCTTATGCAAAATCCTTATTTTAAAAGCTTATTTTTAATGCTTATGCTGAATGCTTATTTAAATGCTTATGCTTAAAGCTTTTGCTTAATGCTTATGCTTAATGCTTATGCTTAATGCTTATGCTTAATGCTTATGCTTAATGCTTATGCTTAATGCTTATGCTTAATGCTTATGCTTAATCCTTATTTTAAAAGCTTATTTTTAATGCTTATGCTTAATGCTTATGCTTAATGCTTATGCTTAATGCTTATGCTTAATGCTTATGCTTAATGCTTATGCTTAATGCTTATGCTTAATGCTTATGCTTAATGCTTATGCTTAATGCTTATGCTTAATGCTTATGCTTAATGCTTATGCTTAATGCTTATGCTTAATGCTTATGCTTAATGCTTATGCTTAATGCTTATGCTTAATGCTTATGCTTAATGCTTATGCTTAATGCTTATGCTTAATGCTTATGCTTAATGCTTATGCTTAATGCTTATTATGAATGCTTATTTTTAATGCTTATGCTTAATGCTTATGCTTAATGCTTATGCTTAATGCTTATGCTTAATGCTTATGCTTAATGCTTATGCTTAATGCTTATGCTTAATGCTTATGCTTAATGCTTATGCTTAATGCTTATGCTTAATGCTTATGCTTAATGCTTATGCTTAATGCTTATGCTTAATGCTTATGCTTAATGCTTATGCTTAATGCTTATGCTTAATGCTTATGCTTAATGCTTATGCTTAATGCTTATGCTGAATGCTTATGCTTAATGTTAAATGCATCATGTTTAAAGCTTATTTTAAAATAAAGGAAATTTACCTTTTGTGCTAAAAATAATTTATTGATTTAATATAAACAACATTGACCTTTATTGTGAATAAAGTAAAATAAAATAAGGTGAATGCCTAAAATTTTGCCAGCTAGATTCAGCGGTGGATTATTTAAGATGAAACATTAAATTTGAAATTTTATATAAATTATAAAACAAGAAATCCGAGGCGCCACTGACAAATTAAAAGCGAATACACATGCATGATCCTCGATGATATGCTCGATGTTTGGTACTATGCTCGATGTTGGATGCTATGCTGGATGTTCGATGCTCGATACTCAATTCTTGATTCTTGAGACATGAGGCTTAATGCTTATGCTTAATGCTTTTTCTTAATGCTTATTTTAAAAGCTTATTTTAAATGCTTATGCTTAGTAGTTGTGCTTAATGATTATTTTAAATGCTTTTGCTTAATGCTTTTTCTTTATGCTTAATGCTTTTTCTTAATGCTTATTTAAAAAGCTTCTTTTTAACAGCTTCTTTTTAATGCTTATGCTTAATGCTTATGCTAAATCCTTATTTTAAAAGCTTATTTTTAATGATTATGCTTAATGCTTATGCTTAATGCTTATTCTAAATCCTTATTTTAAAAGCTTATTTTTAATGCTTATGCTTAGTAGTTATGCTTAATGATTATTTTAAATTCTTTTGCTTAATGCTTATGCTTAATGCTTTTTCTTAATGCTTATTTTAAAAGCTTATTTTAAAAGCTTCTTTTTAATGCTTATGCTTAATGCTTATGCTATATGCTTATTTTAAATGCTTATTTTTAATGCTTGTGCTTAAAGCTTATGCATAATGCTTATGCTTAATGTTTAATGCTTATGCTTAATGTTAAATGCTTCATGTTTAAAGCTTATTTTAAAATAAAGGAAATTTACCTTTTGTGCTAAAAATAATTTATTGATTTAATATAAACAACATTGACCTTTATTTTTTTATTTTTTTTTTTTATACAATCTAGGGCAATGCTTGACTACATTCCACCTGATGGTAAGTGGAATGTAGTCTTAGATGGTAAGGCGCATTGCCCTAGCAACCTATTCACTCTTCTCTTGAAGACACCCACATTATATTTGGCCGGAAATACCGACGCAGGCAAATTGTTCCAGTCCTTCGCTGTACGCACTAAAAATGAGGAAGCAAAGCGCTTCGTTCGGACAGGTGGAATGTCCACAACAAAAGGATGGATACCTGCCGTGCGTCGGGACGTCCGGTGATGGAAGGGGGACGGGGGAACTAAGTCGTGTAGTTCCTGCGCACACTCACCAAAATGTATCCTATAGAATACTGAGAGGCTAGCAATTTTACGCCTGTGTTCAAGGCTTTGGAGGTCGGCATCGACCAATTCGGGATCACCGATAAGCCTCTTTGCTCGCCTCTCAATTGAGTCCAAAACCGCAAGATGAGACTTTGCGGCACCAGCAAATATGTGACCATAGTACTCTACACACGACCGGATCTGTGCTTTGTATAGAACAAGAAGCTGTCCCGGTGTAAAGTACTGCCGAATCTTCGCAAGAACGGCAAGCTTTGCTGCTGCTGCTCTTGCTCTGGACTCAATGAACCGACCAAAGTTGAGGTTCGAGGAAATCTCTAAACCTAACAACTGAAGCCGGTCACTGTATTCCAAGGATACATTCTGGAAAGTAGGAGCCAAGGTGAAAGGGCTCCTTTTGGCGGTGAACAGACACGTCTGCGTTTTGGTGGCGTTGAACTTGACAAGATTGGCATTGCTCCATGCGGAGACTGCCTGAAGTTTGTCATTCAAACGTTGCACCATGGCTTCCTTTCATACTGTATTTGATCTCGACTAGCTCGAGTACTCGGCAGATATCTTTCTACAACTGTGCTGTCGTCTGCATACCCATAGATACCGGGCTTCAACAGATCATTAATGTGCAGCAAAAAAAGAGTTGCAGAAAGAACGGATCCCTGAGGCACTCCGGCATTTATTGTCAAGGGTTCCGAGGAACACCCGTCGACAACTACTCGGAGAGATCTGTGGCTCAGAAAGTCCGTTACCCAGCCGATCAGACCAGGAGATATACCGTACGCTGAAAGCTTGCATATAAGGCTCGCATGCCAGACCCTGTCAAATGCCCTCGAGACGTCCAGAGAGACGGCGACCGCTTCTCCGTTCTTCTCGATGGCCTCGCCTAAAATGTGTGTAGCATACACTAGGAGGTCCCCAGTAGACCTATTACGGCGAAACCCGTATTGTCGGTCACTGAGGTGATCGTTACCTTCTAGGTATGCTAGTAGGCGCGAGTTCAATACACGCTCCATAATCTTGCAGAGTATGGAGGTGATTGAAATCGGTCTGTAATTGACAGGGTCGGCACGGCTGCCTTTTTTGGGCACGGGTTGCACATTAGCAAGCTTCCAGGATTTCGGCATTATTCCAGTCATGAAAGAGAGACGATACAGACGTGTCAGTACAGGAGACAACTCAGCTGCGCATGTCTTGAGCAGAATGGCTGGTATACCATCAGGACCACGGGCTTTATTCACATCTAAACGACACAATGTTCTCCATACCTCTTTGTTAGTGATGCGGATTTCAGGCATCGAAATACCGCAGTGAGGAAGATGTGCTGGAGAAGCATTGCCAGTGTCTAGATGCGAATTATCAGCAAACAGAGAAGCAAATACATTCGCTTTCTCTGTTGCTGTGTGGGCCAGGGATCCATCCGGCTTCAGCAGAGCAGGCAGTGAGGGCTGGCAGAAATTCGACTCGATCGCTTTCGCAAGAGACCAGAAAGCTCGACTGCCAGTTGGTCTGGCAGAGAGCTTTTCGCCATTCTTAGAAATTCGATCGAGACGAGCCTTCCGCAATGCCTTTTTGTAGGACTTGGCAGCTTGGTTAAAGGCTCTCTTCTTTATACTTACATCCGGAGTTTTGCGGCTTCGAACATCAGCCCAAATAAGGTATGCCGAATGTTTTCGGTCATGTGCATGACGACATTCGGCATTAAACCATGGGCGAGCTTTGCCACCGATGGGTACGTCAGCAAAAGGAATAAAATACTCCATTGCCTGATGCACCACATCAATATATTGTGAATAAAGTAAAATAAAATAAGGTGAATGCCTAAAATTATGCCAGCTACATTCAGCGGTGGATTATTTAAGATGAAACATTAAATTTGAAATTTTATATAAATTATAAAACAAGAAATCCGAGGCGCCACTGACAAATTAAAAGCGAATAGACATGCATGATCCTCGATGATATGCTCGATGTTTGGTACTATGCTCGATGTTGGATGCTATGCTTGATGTTCGATGCTCGATACTTAATTCTTGATTCTTGAGACATGAGGCTTAATGCTTATGCTTAATGCTTTTTCTTAATGCTTATTTTAAAAGCTTATTTTAAATGCTTATGCTTAATGCTTATGCTTAATGCTTATGCTTAATGCTTATGCTTAATGCTTATGCTTAATGCTTATGCTTAATGCTTATGCTTAATGCTTATGCTTAATGCTTATGCTTAATGCTTATGCTTAATGCTTATGCTTAATGCTTATGCTTAATGCTTATGCTTAATGCTTATGCTTAATGCTTATGCTTAATGCTTAATGCTTATGCTTAATGCTTATGCTTATGCTTAATGCTTATGCTTAATGCTTATGCTTAATGCTTATGCTTAATGCTTATGCTTAATGCTTATGCTTAATGCTTATGCTTAATGCTTATGCTTAATGCTTATGCTTAATGCTTATGCTTAATGCTTATGCTTAATGCTTATGCTTAATGCTTATGCTTAATGCTTATGCTTAATGCTTATGCTTAATGCTTATGCTTAATGCTTATGCTTAATGCTTATGCTTAATGCTTATGCTTAATGCTTATGCTTAATGCTTATGCTTAATGCTTATGCTTAATGCTTATGCTTAATGCTTATGCTTAATGCTTATGCTTAATGCTTATGCTTAATGCTTATGCTTTATAATTTATATAAAATTTCAAATTTAATGTATCATCTTAAAAAATCCACCGCTGAATGTAGCTGGCATAATTTTAGGCATTCACCTTATTTTATTTTACTTTATTCACAATAAAGGTCAATGTTGTTTATATTAAATCAATAAATTATTTTTAGCACAAAAGGTAAATTTCCTTTATTTTAAAATAAGCTTTAAACATGATGCATTTAACATTAAGCATAAGCATTATGCATAAGCTTTAGGCATAAGCATTAAGCATAAGCATTAAAAATAAGCTTTTAAAATAAGGATTTAGCATAAGGATTAAGCATAAGCATAAAGAAAAAGCATTAAGCAAAAGCATTTAAAAGAATCATTAAGCATAACTACTAAGCATAAGCATTAAAAATAAGCTTTTAAAATGAGCATTAAGAAAAAGCATCAAGCATAAGCATTTAAAATAAGCTTTTAAAATAAGCATTAAAAAAATCCATTAAGCATAAGCATTTAAAATAAGCTTTTAAAATAAGCATTAAAAAAACCATTAAGCATAAGCATTTAAAATAAGCTTTTAAAATAAGCATTAAGAAAAAGCATTAAGCATAAGCATTAATCCTCATGTCTCAAGAATCAAGAATTGAGTATCGAACATCGAACATCAAGCATAGCATCCAACATCGAGCATAGTACCAAACATCGAGCATATCATCGAGGATCATGCATGTCTATTCGCTTTTAATTTGTCAGTGGCGCCTCGGATTTCTTGTTTTATAACTTATATTAAATTTCAAATTTAATGTTTCATCTTAAATAATCCACCGCTGAATCTAGCTGGCAAAATTTTAGGCATTCACCTTATTTTATTTTACTTTATTCACAATAAAGGTCAATGTTGTTTATATTAAATAAATAAATTATTTTTAGCACAAAAGGTAAATTTACTTTATTTTAAAAAAAGCTTTAAATATGATGCATTTAACATTAAGCATAAGCATTATGCATAAGCTTTGAGCATAAGCATTAAGCATAAGAATTTTAAAAAAGCATTCAAAATAAGCATTAAACATAAGCATTAAGCATAAGCATTAAGCATAAGCATTAAGCATAAGCATTAAGCATTAGCATTAAGCATAAGCATAAGCATTAAGCATAAGCATTAAGCATAAGCATTAAGCATAAGCATTAAGCATAAGCATTAAGCATAAGCATTAAGCATAAGCATTAAGCATAAGCATTAAGCATAAGCATTAAGCATAAGCATTAAGCATAAGCATTAAGCATAAGCATTAAGCATAAGCATTAAGCATAAGCATTAAGCATAAGCATTAAGCATAAGCATTAAGCATAAGCATTAAGCATAAGCATTAAGCATAAGCATTAAGCATAAGCATTAAGCATAAGCATTAAGCATAAGCTTTAAGCATAAGTAATACGTATTGATAGTAAGTATTGATAGTACGTATTGATAGTACGAATTGATAGTACATATTGATAGTACGTAGTGATAGTACGTATTGATAGTACATATTGATAGTACGTATTGATAGTACGAATTGATAGTAAATATTGATAGTACATATTGATAGTAAGTATTGATAGTACGTATTGGTAGTACGTATTGATAGTAAGTATTGATAGTAAATATTGATAGTACATATTGATAGTTCGTATTGATAGTACGTATTGATAGTAAATATTGATAGTAAATATTGATAGTACATATTGATAGTACGTATTGATAGTAAGTATTGATAGTAAATATTGATAGTACATATTGATAGTACGTATTGATAGTAAGTATTGATAACACGTATTGATAGTTAATATTGATAGTACATATTGATAGTACGTAATGATAGTACGTATTAATAGTAAGTATTGATAGTACATATTGATAGTAAGTATTGATAGTACAAATTGATAGTACGTATTGATAGTAAGTATTAATAGTAAATTTTGATAGTTCATATTGATAGTAAGTATTTATAGTACGTATTGATAGTAATATTGATAGTACAAATTGATAGTACGTATTTATAGTAATATTTATAGTACAAATTGATAGTACGTATTGATAGTACAAATTGATAGTACGTATTGATAGTAAATATTGATAGTAAATATTGATATTACATATGGATAGTAAGTATTGAAAGTACATATTGATAGTAATTATTGATAGTACGTATTGATAGTAGGTATTGATAGTACGTATTTATAGTAGGTATTGATAGTACGTATTGATAGTAAATATTGATAGTACGTATTGATAGTACGTATTGATAGTAGGTATTGATAGTACGTATTGATAGTACATATTAATAGTCCATACTCATAGTCCTCCCGTCAGGGAATAATTATATAATTTTCAATAAAAAAAATACATAATTGAACGACTCAGTACTCAGTTCTTAAACAGATCTACTCACGAAAAAAATATCTGTGAAAAAAATATATTTATATAAAAGAATATATATATAAATAAACTCCAACTACACGCAAAACACGCAAAAACTACTTGCCGGAATTAGTTGAAACTTAAAACAGGTATCTTTATCCAAACCGGAATCTATGCTTACGAAGTCGCAGGCACAGCTAGTATTTTTATAAGAATACATTTTGGAGTTTGATAATAATAACCATAAAAATTAATTGGTATTAAAAGACCTACGTGTAAATGGTTGCTACACTAAAGTAATTAAAATGTTTAAATAAAACAGGACATCTCTCATTATTTATACTTCATTCATTGCCTGCAAAATAATTAAAATATGTACATTAATTTACATTTAGTTTACAAAACAAATAGTAACCGCAACACGCATATAATTGCAAACTTAATTTACTGAAAAGCCGGTTGATAGTGTTTGGACTAGAATTTACTGTATTTGTATGTGTATGTATGTTAATTGAATACATTTTATTTAAATTCATGTATCCATCAGATAAAACATTTTTGAGTTCACTTATATTTTACTAATCAAATATTATTACACTAATAATAAATAATGTAAATATATTTTTTTTTGTCTCGAAGGGTCCTAATCAAGTTATTTAAAAAAGAAAATCTGTTCGTCTGTTTATCTGTTTGTTGGTGCACGTATTACATGAATACTATCCATATCAAGCGGGCTGACAAATCAGAACTCATTTCTTAAAGCAGAATTAGTTCGCCGCTCGTATTCTTCAGAGGTTTATTAAAAATATTTTTATAAAATTGAGATAAAAAGGTAAAAAAATAAATCTAATGTAATATTAGTCAACCTGTAGATGTGGCTTAATTTAACGTATTTTTATGTTAGAATTAAAAATGTGACTGTTATTTATAACATTCATTTTATTTCTGAAACGGGAAATTTATGTCTAATATATTTCTCTATTGAATATATCCTACTTTAGGGTAGCGATTCTTAAATTCATGTACTCAAACGAAGTGTATATTGCTCCTTTTTTGTATATTGGATGTAACGGATCACTTATCACAGCCTTCTCTTGACCTTTTCTTTAATATAAAAATGAAAATAATATTTACTTCATCTTTTTGTTCTTTATTTCTTTATTTGCATTGTCACAGTTTAACTTACCTCTGAGTATCCGTTTTAGGAATTGAATAGATAAGAATATTATTATTATTTTTAAAATGTATACTAAACAACTTAGTAAAAATCTCTCTACTATGTAGTAGAGAGAAATAAATAGCTTTGAAACGTAAACAGTACTTAATGTTTAATGATTATTAAGAAAATAAAGTTAATAGGAAAACATAAGAATAGTAATTTGTAAAATAAACATAAAGCTTACTTAATTTAAAAAAATAGATAGATAGAAGTTTAAATAAATAAAAGTTTTAAATTAATCAATTAAATAAAGAAAAAAAGATTTTGTGCAAGGATAAATTTTGACGCATACTTATTTTAGGTTTATAATACTGCTAAACTTTCCTTATCGAAGCTTAATTTATTTAAGCTTAATTATTTCTTTAATTTATTCAAACTAATAAAATAAATAAATCAATCATGCAAATTACTAATAAAAATGTTTCTCTTGGTGGTAGACCATAACATCCGGTCGCCGGCAAAGTTACCACCCATCGGGCAGAGTCGTGCCGCAAAGCGACCTAGTCGTGTTCCGGCACGTTGCTCGATGAAGCCGTTTATGGGAAATGGGTATGAACAGTTGCGGTGCGTTGGCGAACCGGTTTGACGTCGGGTTGGTGTTTGTTTTGTCGGGTGTCTAGTCGAGGAGGGTAGCGGGATCCGAAGCGACGGCTTTCCGCTGGCCGCCCGCAGATAGTTGGGAGCCCAATTAGTGGGTTAGCCACCCACGAAAGGCTGCCCCGCCAGCTGCGAAAAATCCCAGGGTGGCTCCATCGTGCTGGTTGGCGACCAGACGAGGAGGCCCGATGGCGATCCCTGGGGGGGTTCGGGCGTCCCCGCAGTCTCAAGACTAGCCTCCCAGTGGCAAGACATCACCAATTTCGACGTCGGGTTCGATATGTACCGTCTCGTTCAACTGCCATTTCCCATCCCTATTCACTTTTATATTTATTTTTTTTATGAAAAAGTTTAACAAAGGGAACAAGTTAAAGCAGCGGTTGCACTCCTCCTCATATAAAGTGCACCTCACTAATATAAGGGGTTTGCACTCAAATCTTTTAGCTGTCCACCACCACCTGGAGACAGAGCAGCCGCACTTGCTCTTTTTGACGGAGACGCAGATACAATGTCCTTTGAGCGCTACATACTTGGATTATCCCGGTTACTCGTTGGAGCACAACTTTCGCTCACGGGCCGGAGTCAGTATGTACGCGCGGAACGACCTCTGTATTCAGCGTCTCCGTCACCTTGAAGACCCCACTTTTTCTTCCCTATGGGTTTTAGTGGACACAGGAAACGAAAAAATCCTGTATTCCTGTGTCTACCGTTCGCACAGCGGTGACCAGGAGACAACTCGTTTATTTGAGTATCTCAGTGAGGCTGCAGATATGGCTCTGTATCAGTACCCTTCGGCGCAGCTCGTCTTTCTGGGGGACTTTAATGCCTGTCATCAGGACTGGCTGTTCCCGTACCAGAAGACCGACCATGCTGGAAGAGAAGCGCGGAAATTTGCGTTGTCCTTGGACCTCTTTCAGCTGGTGAAGCAAGCGACAAGGGTACCAGATGTGGTAGGCCATACAGCCAATTGCCTGGACTTTCTGCTGACAACTGATCCGGACAGGTATCGTGTAGAAGTCACCTCCCCCTTGGGAACCTCCGATCACTGTCTGGTGAAATCTGTGTTTACATATTCCCCACCAGCTTTCGAACCTCATGGTGTTAGGCGAGTATGGAAATACAAGTCAGCAGATTATGATGAGATGCGACACTTTTTTGCGTCTTATCCTTGGCGGCAGGTCTGCTTCTCTTCTTTGGATCCGACGAGTTGCGCGGATGCTATAACCGATGTGGTGCATCAGGCAATGGAGTATTTTATTCCTTTTGCTGACGTAGCCATCGGTGGCAAAGCTCGCCCATGGTTTAATGCCGAATGTGGTCAGGCTCAAGACCGAAAACATTCGGCATATCTCATTTGGGCTGATGCTCAAACCCGCAAAACTCCGGATGTAAGTTTGAAGAAGAGAGCCTTTAACCAAGTTGCCAAGTCCTATAAAAAGGCATTGCGGAAGGCTCGTCTTGATCGGATCGTTAAGAATGGCGAAAAGCTCTCTGTCAGACCAACTGGCAGTCGAGCTTTCTGGTCTCTTGCCAAAGCGATCGAGTCGAACTTCTGCCAACCCTCACTGCCTGCTCTGCTGAAGCCTGATGGATCCCTGGCCCACACTGCAACAGAGAAAGCGAATGTACTTGCTTCTCTGTTTGCTGATAATTCGCATCTAGACACTGGCAATGCTTCTCCAGCACATCTTCCTCACTGCGGTATTTCGATGTCTGAAATCCGCATCACTAACAAAGAGGTATGGAGAACATTGTGTCGTTTAGATGTGAATAAAGCCAGTGGTCCTGATGGTATACCAGCCATTCTGCTCAAGACATGCGCAGCTGAGTTGTCTCCTGTACTGACACGTCTGTATCGCCTCTCTTTCATGACTGGAATAGTGCCGAAATCCTGGAAGCTTGCTAATGTGCAACCCGTGCCCAAAAAAGGCAGCCGTGCCGACCCTGTCAATTACAGACCGATTTCAATCACCTCCATACTCTGCAAGATTATGGAGCGTGTATTGAACTCGCGCCTACTAGCATACCTAGAAGGTAACGATCTCCTCAGTGACCGACAGTACGGGTTTCGCCGTAATAGGTCTACTGGGGACCTCCTAGTGTATGCTACTCACATTTTAGGCGAGGCCATCGAGAAGAACGGAGAAGCGGTCGCCGTCTCTCAGGACGTCTCGAGGGCATTTGACAGGGTCTGGCATGCGAGTCTTATATGCAAGCTTTCAACGTACGGTATATCTCCTGGTCTGATCGGCTGGGTAACGGACTTTCTGAGCCACAGATCTCTCCGAGTAGTTGTCGACGGGTGTTCCTCGGAACCCTTGACAATAAATGCCGGAGTGCCTCAGGGGTCCGTTCTTTCTGCAACTCTGTTTCTGCTGCACATTAATGATCTGTTGAAGCCCGGTATCTATGGGTATGCAGACGACAGCACAGTTGTAGAAAGATATCTGCCGAGTACTCGGACTAGTCGAGATCAAGTACAGTCTGAAAGAGAAGCCATGGTGCAACGTTTGAATGACAAACTTCAGGCAGTCTCCGCATGGAGCAATGCCAATCTTGTCAAGTTCAACGCCACCAAAACGCAGACGTGTCTGTTCACCGCCAAAAAGAGCCCTTTCACCTTGGCTCCTACTTTCCAGAATGTATCCTTGGAATACAGTGACCGGCTTCAGTTGTTAGGTTTAGAGATTTCCTCGAACCTCAACTTTGGTCGGTTCATTGAGTCCAGAGCAAGAGCAGCAGCAGCAAAGCTTGCCGTTCTTGCGAAGGTTCGGCAGTACTTTACACCGGGACAGCTTCTTGTTCTATACAAAGCACAGATCCGGTCGTGTGTAGAGTACTATGGTCACATATTTGCTGGTGCCGCAAAGTCTCATCTTGCGGTTCTGGACTCAATTGAGAGGCGAGCAAAGAGGCTTATCGGTGATCCCGAATTGGTCGATGCCGACCTCCAAAGCCTTGAACACAGGCGTAAAATTGCTAGCCTCTCAGTATTCTATAGGATACATTTTGGTGAGTGTGCGCAGGAACTACACGACTTAGTTCCCCCGTCCCCCTTCCATCACCGGACGTCCCGACGCACGGCAGGTATCCATCCTTTTGTTGTGGACATTCCACCTGTCCGAACGAAGCGCTTTGCTTCCTCATTTTTAGTGCGTACAGCGAAGGACTGGAACAATTTGCCTGCGTCGGTATTTCCGGCCAAATATAATGTGGGTGTCTTCAAGAGAAGAGTGAATAGGTTGCTAGGGCAATGCGCCTTACCATCTAAGACTACATTCCACTTACCATCAGGTGGAATGTAGTCATGCATTGCCCTAGATCGTATAAAAAATAAAAAAAAAAAAAAAACTCATCTTATTAATAAATTCTTAAGTACTCGTCATAAAATGTTGCAAAACTACTAAAGATGATTTAAATTGAACTGACAAAGTTACTAGGCTCAAGTCATAAACGTAAAAATTCAAAAATTATTGCTACGTTTACATGTCATTCTTTAAGATTTTTTTTCCTAAATCGATATATTATTATCGGATTATTATAAGTTACAAGAATAATTTAGTTATCTTTATTCAGAAAGTATATTTTTGACTTTCTAATGTGCAATAAAATACGAGGCTTTCTATGACGACAATATTTTTTTTGGGGGTTGGTTCGGTGATAGAATTTTGTTTAAGCCAACAACTATATATTTGCCAGTATAGATCTTTTTTAATATGAAAACTGTTAATAGCACCTCTTTTAAACGTGCTAAATATTTTATATTTTATGGGGAAACAAAGAACTAGATAACAATTATGCTTAAAAAAATAAATATAAAACAATTTACAAAATCTTCTATACAAGTAATCTTATAATTTCTTTACAACACAATTTTTTTATTTCTCATCTAATAATTTTGAAAGGAAAGTTAAAAACAATTATGTTTGGGGTAAAATAAATGCTCAAAATACTTAACATACTTCCTGTCGTGAGCCCGCTGCCATTACTTTTAAAGCTTCCTTAAAAGAATCAAAAAGTTGTTAAATATAAAGGATATAATAAATATAATTAAGAAATACTTATATTTAATAATAAAGTGTTTTTTTTTTATTTTTTAGTGATATATACAACTCGCAATAAAGGTTCTATATTTGTGTTCTTGGTATGTTTTGTTATTAAAAATAATTTAATCAACCCAATGTTTTATGTTATTTATGTATTTATAACGAGTTGTAAGGTTTTATAAAAATATCTCTTTTCCATTAGCTAAATAATACAGATGAGATAAAATTATCTGAAATAACTACTTTATACGGTGAACTGCTCAGCGCCAATGAGAAGTTACAAGTATGGTTGTCGGTATTATTTCTACAAGGTTCAGATTAAAATTACTGATTGTAAAATTATATCAGTTTTATCTTAAGATTCAGTAGGTTAGGATTTGTTTTGTTTTTAGATTTTACTTTTGAATATAAGTATTTTATGTGACTTTAATCAAAACGATGGTAAAAAGTAACAAAATCTCATTGCTTCCTCTCATAGTGTCATAGAAATTAAAACTTATCTAAAAAATATATATTATAATCTGCAATTTAATTTAATTAATAAATTATAATTTGCGTTATGAAAAATTAGCTAGGTATTTGACCCTTATTACATTCATACCATATTAGTCTGCCTCCACCTCCGTCGCGACGCGTCCAACGAAGTGCTGGAGAACTTTGCTGATCTGAGCTGATCACTTCACGCGGCGAGTTGACTGTGTTCCGAGCTTATGAATAGGAATCCCAATGGGTTTATAACTAGTCTATCAAAAAACCGATTAAATAAAGTGAGCGTAAGTAAATATATATTTAATTATCATCACGCTTCATGAAAGCTTATTTACAAAATTTTATACATTTTTGGATGAAAAGCAGATAATTTTATTTTATATCAAAACCCTTTTATGTAAATATTAACCTTAAATAGCTTATACTTTTAATTATACAGTTATATTTTCACTTTAAAATGTAACTATTCAAGTTCCATTCATTTGAAACAACAATCAACGAAATTAATAATTAGATATTCATACATAATTAGACTTATGAAAATAATATATTTCAAACAGGTTTGTGATAACACACATTAAATTCACAAGCTAAGTTCAGAATTTATTCAAAACAAACATGGCAAGTTAAAATCATTTGCCAATTAATAGTTCCATCTACATTGAGTCATGTTTGATATCAAACAGTAGCAGACAAACATTAAATATTATCATCATCTATCATCAAACAACCTCTTTTGTAATATTATATTATATAACAATAATGATATAAAAATAACGATGGTAGCTGTGTTTTAAAACTACATTAAAAAATGTATTTGCTAATTAAATTGTATTTTTTGATTAAGGGAACCAACCGTGCAGATGCTGTATGACATGGTTAACAAGTGTCAGAGAGAATAATAAAGTATAGCCATACTTATATTATAGCCATATTTGACCGCCCCGTTGGTCGAGTGGTTAGCGCAGACGCCTAACGTGTCACGACGCAATGATGCTCGGGTTCGATGCCCGGCAGAGACAGGCATTTATGTGATGAGTCTGTTTCTGGGTTTGGTCATTTATTAAATATAGTCGCAATATTTATAATATGTATTTCTATATATTAGTATCGTTGTCTAACACCCTTAACACAAGCAAATAATTTGCTTACTTAGGGGTTAGATCAATGTGTCTAATTTGTCCTGTATTATTATTATTATACTTAGACCAGAATGAAAGTTAGAAAACAAAGTTGACAGTAGGAGGGCCAGGTCTCTCTTACGTAGGAAATGTGGCTATAATGGCTTATAATGGATCTACAATTGTATTACCCACATTTAAAGCAAGACGAACAGCATATTTATAAGAGGCATATAAAAAAGTACGATATAATAAAAACGTTTAATTTTAATAAGCCAAAATATTTTTTTTACAACATGTTAACAATTGTAATAAACTTTATTTAATTAATAAGGTAAATATTTCTTATTATTATTAGTTACCACATTTTACAGACTATGCCCTGTTTTAGAAATATAGAACATGACTATTTTCAGATAAAATCTTTGCCAGGCGTTAAATGAATACTTACCATTTATCATATTGTCCTCTTTGTAAGCACTATCAAAAGCTTTCCTTATTTCAATACGGTTCCAATAGCGATCATTAATCAGGCCATTTGTATAGCAAACTTGGTAATTAACAGAAATATCAATATTCGACAAACCGAATACTAGTTCTGTGCAAAGTCAAATTTCAAGATGCTTGAGATACTAAAGCTTTGATATTCTGTCACGTGTTTGATTTTACTGTATTGCAACTGTTTCATACCGACAATTGCTTCATTAAATTGTCAAAGCATTTGGTTTAATTTAGTAAAAGCCATTTCATTTGATAAAATTAATGTTTAAAATGCTCATATGATTATATAATGTAAACCTAATAAATATAATTCTATTCGTTATTTTAGTTAAAAGCTCTATCCGAGTAATTTTAGACAAAAAATTAAACAAAGTGGTTTAGAATATCCTCTAGACAACATTAATTCAGTATATTATATTATTTCGCACATATGCTTGATGATGTTCTCTGGCCGTAAATTTTTAATTAGAACTATTTTCTTAACTACGTTTCTAGGTTACGCAGATGGTTTGTTCTAAGCATGTACATGTATAGTACATTCATGTTCCAAACAGGAATGTACTGTATTTTTCATGTTTATACATTAAAAAATATGGCCAATAAATAAAAATTATGGATCATTCAGCTAATACGTATCAGTTGTCATACCATTGTTCGATGCAAGCTGTATATTTAAACTGTCGACAGAATGCAGACTGGGTAAGGGGGTAAAAAAAATATTATATAATCGGCTACTATGACCCTTGTGGTCATTAACATTGCACCACTCTTGATATACATACTAACTTAATAAAATACTAAAGAAAATGCTAATTAATATCATCTAGGCTTTCTAACAACTCCAATTACAAAAGTTTTAATTATAATTTCTTAAGGATATTAAAATATCATTACCTTTGTTCTCCAACCTTGGATTTCATACATCTGATCACAAACAAATGATATTTTCGTAGAATTTCTTTGTCGATTATCGCCTTTTGTTTGCCTCAACCTATAGAATTGGAAAAAGTCTTTTGAAAACATTCTCGACATTCTTCTCTAGGTATTGTACGAGATGCTCGATACCGTCTAGGTGTAAATTACACCTAATGCAAATTATGATCGACATACGACCTATAAAAACATTTTGAATTTTGTATATTTTTTCTTTTAAAGGGTATTAATTCTACTTTATAATTCAATAAAAATAATGTTATGTTATTTTACAGTAAACAAAATAATTTAAATTAAATAAGCAAAAAATCTGAAAATAGGTAAACACTAAAAATATTAATAATAACATAAAATGTTTAGTATGCATGCATAGATTATACGTCAAATTATGTATTTATAAAATCAAACAAACAATATATAAGACTATTTACTATTGGAATTCATGTTAAGATATCGTGTACATTTTTCTCAAAAGTTTTTACTTTCAATAACGTTTACAAAGATATATTAACAAAATATATTTTTGAAAACGATGATGCTAATCATATTTATTATTTATTAAATAACAATTTGAACTGTGTAAATAAAACAAATATGGTTTCTTACCTGTGATATTAATATAATTCTAAATTAAAATTACGACACAAACTCTGGAAACAATTTTCGAAGACAAAATGTTTGTGTCGTGATATAGTATAGTTCTATTTTAATTAACTCTCACACAAATTAACAGTAGAACCGGTCCAATTTGTAATATATAAATAATATTTATGAATATTTCATTAGACACAAATAAAAGAAAGTGTCAACAAGCCAGGTCTTATCTGTAAAATTTTTAAATTATCAATTATCTTAAAATATGCTCTTGGTTTTTTTGTTGCAATAAAATGTAGGTATTTTACTTTTAGTATTTTACTTCGAAGGCTTTTTAAAGTAGCTGTATTAAATCTTAAAACTTGTAAGATTTAAATTATTATTAATATTATTTTAAGGATTGTTATTTGTAATTCCAAAGTTTAGGATTTAATAACGTTTCCCCTTATTATTTTTTTATAACGTACAATAGGGTGAAGGTAATTATCTTCATTAGGGTAATGCTAGCCACATACTTAATCACAAATCTGACAATTAATTAATTTATTATTTTGTATAGTTTCCTGAAGATCTTAACCCATAATTAATTAATTAAAATCTTTGAACAGTGTTATAAATTTTTCAAATATTTTTTTTTCAAAGTCAGTCGGCCATTAAATTATGTCCTAGGTTTTATATATAAAAAATCAAACAAAACTGAAATAACAAGTTAATTAACCAACCATTCACTTACAGTAAATGATCAACATTGACTTCGTTATTTTTCATTATCATAAATAATAAGAGCATTGCCGACATTTGAAGTGGGAATATATGTTCTTTTTAAACATGTTAAGCTTATTTAAATTTATATAAATATAGAATGAAATATATTTTTTTATTTTTTGAAATATATGTTTATAGATATTTTCAAACATTAATTTCGGTAGTGGCATCTTTTCAATGTTTATCTATACTGCAAAGTTAGAAACATTGGTAAGGATTTTCGAAAGAAACCTAATAGATGTAACCACCCTCCCCATAAAGACGATCACATATAGAATGCTTAATTTACCGCGATGGACAGCGACACGTTAGCTCAGTTGGTAGAGCGACAGGATGGTTTCCCAGTAGTTGCGGGTTCCAATCCCTGATACCTGAACCGATATGGTTTATTTTTCATTCTATATTTATATAAATTTCTTGCTTTCTGAATTTTTCTTAAGATTGTTCAGCTTTTTACAGAAAATCACATTTTAGGACAACAAAACTTGTCTTATACGGGGCCATCGGATAATAATGTTCGATTGTTCTAATCCGATCTTATATATCTGTTAATAATGTAATAGGATCTAGAACAATCGACTTTAGGCATTAAATATATTCAACAATACTTTTAAAACATCGCCCGTAGATTTATTAGAAGCTTTTTTTACTTCATGTCAGTTTTAATTCTGATCATTTATCCGCCCCGTTGGTCGAGTGGTTAGCGCAGACGCCTAACGTGTCACGGCGCAATGGGCCTCGGGTTCGATTAACGGCGGAGATAGGCATTTATGTGATGAGCATAGATGTCTGTGTTTCTGGGTTTGGTCGTTTATTAAGTATATTCTCAGTATTTATATGTGTATTTCTATGTATTTGTATCATTGTCTAACACCCTTAACACAAGCAAATAATTTGCTTACTTAGGGGTTAGATCAATGTGTGTAATTGGTCCTGATATATACTATTATTATTTATTGGTATATTTATATTACGACTTTCGTTATTTAATATTTTTTGTGTTTGTCGAACTAAAAGCACAGCAAAATTTTTATTCAACGGAATTAAACTGCTTGAAACTTTAAATTGCATTCACACATTCCTGTTAAACAGAGTGAAAGTAGTAGTCCAGTGAACATTACTGAAAATATATAAAGTACTCAGTTTTATATACGGAAAATAAACAAACAATAATCTATGAATAAAAAGGAAAAAAGCAAAAGTTCGTACATATTATGGATAAAAATAAAATACTCTGAACCTATTCAGTGAACTTTTACTTAAAAGAGCTTACTGCTCTCAACCCTTTAATAAACTTATTTTCTCTTTCACGTACTGAAATCAAAATACCGTAAACTATCGTACATATTCTTACCTTTAATAGTAATATTAATAATAATTATTCTTTTTACTAATATTCCAGTGACTACAACGTTATCTTTAAATTCTTCTACCGCTGCAGCTATGGGTTTACTTAGAGAGAATGTAGACCAATGTGTTAGCATTTTTAATTTTAAAAAAGTGAATGCTCAAGAAGTAATCAAAGTATTAAATCAATTAGCGGTAAAAAGACTAGTGATCTTTGGGGATTTTCTGTTGACATACTTAAGTCCATAATTGACATTGCAGCGCCAGACTTAACATTAATATTTAAAAAATGTTTAGAATATGGTATTTTTACTGATCTAATAAAACAAAGTAAAATAACTCCATTATTCAAATTTGGCTAGTAACTATAGACCAATTTCAGTCTTACCCACATTTCGTAAGATTTTTGAGAAAATAATTCTTAATGAACTTGTACCATATTTCAGTAAAAACAATCTCTTACACAAAAACCAGTTTGGTTTCTCTGCCGGGCGCTCTACAACAGATGCTGGTGTTGAGCTATTAGTAAACATATTTGAAGGGAAGGATCACAGGATGCACTTGACATTTTCTGTTATCTATCTAAGGCGTTCGACTGCGTTCAATATGAAATCCTTATAAAAAAGTTAGAACATTATGGAGTTAAAAATATATCCCTAGATTTTATTAGTTCATATCTTAATGAATTAATAGAATTCAAAAAGTTGATGTAAATGGAAAACGTTCCCCTGGTTCTTTGGTAAAAACAGGTGTGCCACAGGGCTCTATCTTAGAGTCTTTCTAGTTCCTCATTTACATAAATGACTTACCTCACCTAGTGAGGGAAAAACATTGGATAGTGTTATTTGCTAATGTTCTAGTTGTTCCAAAATTTCATTTAAGATTGACGTTTGTGAAACAGTGATCACAATAACAAAAAGTATATCCGGCTGAGTTTGTTGTGCGGTTCTTCTCAGACCAGGACGCGTTTGGAACCCTCATAGCTTTAACTTTAAGTTGGAAAGTGCATTTACAGAAGGGCTTATTACGATAAATCTAGTATCGCAATAGGCCCTCCTGACACTTCCATGTTGACGTACACAAGTGATCACTGATTATGATTATATGTGGAAATGATATAAATAAGTAAATACTTATGATATTGTATTTTGTATAACATCATACTATAAAAAATAACAAGAGACGAATACGGCAGCAAAAGTTTTAACCAACTTGTTTTATAGAAATATTTGTTTTTTTTTTTGTTAATTATGCCTTTGGACAAAAAAACAGAGAATTTCCTTATAAAAATATATCATGCTTCTTAAAATTTTATAATTGTAAGTTTAAAAAGTCTTGTTATTTTGAATGACCAACTATAATAAATATATCTTGTCTCGGACAGTATTTGTATTGAAAGGTATGTCTAGGATATAGAACAGGCAGGTGTTTTCAGCAATATAGAATAGGATCTGTATCGCTGAAAACACCTATGTAAAAATTTACATTGCTGAAAATACATATGATTATCGTTTGAACTGTTATAAATTATTAATAAAAAACTTATTATATAGATAAAAAGCAAAACTAATATTATAACCATGTTTCAGAATAAGACAGTATTTACTTTATTTTAATGGATGGATATAATTTAATTCAATCCAATAATATTGTCTTCTTTTATAAGGAATAGATAACAAATAGATATTCAAGATAATAAGGATTGAAGAGGGTCTATCGATGACTATATATCAGAAATTCGATATCCCGATTGTCAGTATTGAGATACAAATTGTTAATAAGATCAATCAAAAATATTACGTATAACAAGAGTACAAATGTGATATTGATAATAAAATCGAGATTCATGTTTGAGAATAGAAGTTTACATTTAAATACCGTGATTTTAAATCTCGCAGATATCTATATTGAATACATATTTCGTAAGGACGATACAACGTAGGCTTTACAAGTATATAACATTGTTCTAAAAGTTCAAACAACAAAGAAGTTAGTAATGTTTGGAATATTACATGAACTAACGCCATACAATTAATGGGGCGGTAAGTTATTATATCCAGAGTTATTATTGGAAATTTTACATTTTTATTCACATTAATATTTATAGATAATGAATAACAAAGGTCTCGAAAGGTGTAGTGCATCAAATAACGTCATTATAAATATAGGTGATACTTAGAATGACGTTATTATGATGTTACCTAAAAAAATTATATCGAAAAAATCGAAAGAACTGTTCGTGGGCTTTTGTTTAAATTAACAAATATGACCTTTACAAAACAAACATCTGAAGAGCTTATTAGAAACTCGTTTATACATTCGTAGATTTCCTTTCAGAAAATTTCAGAAGGGTTATAATTAACTAAGTTACATATAAATTAACACCCAGAAGGGTTCTTGAACACAAGGAAGGTTTTGTTATGTAAAAAGTCATATTGGCTAAACTCTCTATTGTGCAATGAAAACAACATTTCAAGTTCAAGTTGTAACAGTACCTTTATAGAAAGTAAAATAAACTTAATGTACAGAGTAATATATAGATAGTAATATAAAGGTGGCATACCTTTATATTACTATCTATATATTATTATATACTATATTGAAAAAAGTTGGTAAATATCTATAGTGGTAGATTGTTAGAGGTGGTAGCCACAAAATTGACTGTAGTTCGTATGGTTGGTATTATACCTCTTTCAAAAGAATTACACTCGTTACAATTACACACAGGAAAGAGATAACCATATATCGTCGTCCCAGCTATATTTCCTACTTCTAGTCATCCCTCCATTTCCCTACGGGGGTGACCGAGACCAAGTTGTACCATCAAATAGATCACCGTTTGTATTAAATATAAATAATTTATAAGTTTAACCTTCAAAAACAATCTTAAATATATTTGAAAATTAATTAACATGAAAAATTATAATTATTTTCTTTGTATTTTATAAAAAATATTATTTTAAACATTAGTACTGAAGACGTACTTTGTCACTCACCGCTTATACTTAAAAACTTCAGCGACGTTTATTTGAATCTCTTATTTCAAACATCAATCCGACGAAAAATAGTATGTGACTGATAATTTTATTTTTATTTTATTAGTTAACTGAAATTATTAAAATGAAATCTAATAGTTTTATTTTTATACGTTCTTTTTATGTATAACATATATATTAGAATTAAAAGAGGGAATTATTATAAAAGGATATATTAAGTTGTTTATATTTTGTTTACAATATACATTTTTAAAACGAGAGTTCTACAACAAATTTTAAAAATGGTAAAATGAAAGCTAAAAAATTCTTAACCTCTGCGGTTGCCAGATGCCTTTACTTTTCTAAGTTCTAAACAAAGTTATGCTACAAGAAGAAAAAACATTATATTTAGTTCTAGCTTTTCTTTTAGTTATATGTTCTGTGACTGTTCTTGCTTTATATACTTAGTTATTTAGTACAGCTTGATTTTCAAAACAGTCCTAATATTGGTACGACTCTGAATAAAACTTCTACTGTAATTAATAAAAAAAAATGTATTATTCTTTTTTGTCCTGTATATTGTAAATTAAATCACTAAATATTAAATCACCACGGGTTTTATATTTCATATTCGTTTTTTACGAAGTTTTATAAAAGTAGCTATATTGTATAAACTGTAATTAATACATATGGTGTGACATAAACCTAAATAATAACTTTATACAGTGATCAGCTCTCTGCGCCTGTGGGAAATAACAAATATGGCGGGCTACAGTAATGTTACATCAGTTTAATATGACTGTAATCAAACATTTGTACAATTTGGTTCGTTTAGTTGTTTTGATTTAAGAGATTTTTTTTATGAGTTTCGTCACAAATTGCTATGAAACTCTTCTACTTTTTCAATTATTATAAGTAATGAAAATATATACATAGCATAACAAAAATATTATTATTATTATTAAAAATACTAAAAACTTTGAAACTAATACTATTGTATGTTAAACTTCTAACTAGACTTTTTTATGATATATTGAGTCTATATAGTTATATATATTATACTATAAATATATATAACAAATATGTTATATTATACTTATAGGATATACTTAACGAATTAATATATAAGAAAAATGTATAAATAATGGTAAATGTGTACATATGCGACCTTGTGTGCTGATCGTATTATTTTTCTTATATAAATACCGACATCAAATTAACTTGCAAAAACCAATTAATGAGAATGTCTTTGTTATTATAGTATATTCTGTTATAATATTATAAAAAAATATTATATTTGTGTAATAAAAAAATCAAAAATAATTTGTGTGGTATTTCGACATCTCTTTAAAATGCAGCAACTATAATTCGATGTTGTAGCTAAGTATTCTTATTGGTTAATAGTTACCTTCACTTTAACTAAATACCTTAATCAATGTAACTGAAAATAATGTGTAAAAAAACATGTTTTCTTTATACGAAATAAATTTTGTTTTGAAATTGAATGAAATAAGCTAAACATTTACTTTTTCAATTTCTTGTAATATCCTTAGAACCACCTTATGAGATTTGGGTACAATTTGCAAAGGTTAGGTGAAGGTAAAAATTAAATAACTTTCATAAAATTTGGTACACGTTACGAAGATTGAATAAATAATAAGGCAAGAAAGCCTTTTCGCATGTTGCTTAAGTCAGATCTTTAATTTTAATCAAAGTTGTTATGTAAATCGCGAATTTAATATAAAATATGTGATTGTTTTTATTTTTATGGAACAGAACATGAACTTTTTGATATTTATATAAAAAGTGTGAAATTAAGTTTTTGTTAAAAATCTGGATAGGTATAGCAAAAAAAAAGTGAAAGGGCCGTGATCATGGCTTTGTTTAATAATTATAATGATAGCCAAATCCAGTGAATATCTGAGATTTTTTTTTAAGGGTTTTCATAAGAAAAAATATGTCGTAGTTAAGTTTCACTGAATACTGATTTCACCAAATAGATCATACGTACATATCATGTAATATGCTATTTGTAAGTAATAAAGTAAATTTATATTGAAAATACCTATACAAAAGCTGCAGCGACTATCATATTTGATAGTTCTTTAATTGATATATAGCGTACCTATATTTTTGTTATTATTATTGAAATAATGTAACTATAAAACATTCAATTTAGCAAGTTATTTAAATAATTAAAGTAAGTGATATAATTATCGTCTAGTAAGCATCTTATCTACGATATTGCAAATCTGGCAAGATGATATATCTCAATCAATAGTTCCATCTACTGGGATTCCAAGGAGCATGTTTGATGTCAAATAAAACCCCTAGTTAGAAATAAACAATTAATATTACTATTACCAATAACCTCATTTGTAACATAATATATACAAATGACCTGTATGCTATAATTTTTTGGGGCTTGGTTAAATGTATAATTTAAAGTACAAGAAAATATATTGAGAAGTACTTAAATTCCTAAACATATCAAACGCTTTTCTTACTACTAGATAGTTCCAATAGCCTTGGTTTATCAGTCCATTTGTAAGTAATTAGTAATATGCAAGAATATCTCTAATATTCGATAGTCTGAATGTTGGTTTCCTGCAAAGTCAAACTTCCGTTCGAGAAACTAACGCTTTGAAATTCAGTCATACGTTTAAGCATTTGTGTGTATAGCAACTACTCCATACCAGAAACTGACCCTAATAATTTGTCAAAGCATTCCGTGTAATGATGTACAATCATTCATCGTATCATATCATCATATCATTCATCATATCAATACATTTGATATATGATATTATTTATTTTAAAAGTGTTTGAAAAGTTTATATAATTATATTAATATCAATCTATTAGTAAACATTAATACATTAGTAGAGCTAAAGACGTCTGTCGAGTATTTCTTAAATGAAAAAAAATATATATAATATAGAACGATGTAGTGTATTTGAATGCTATTTCAGTTTTTTTATTAGTTCTTAAATTGGAACTATTTTTTTACTACGTTTTTTAGTCATGGATCTGTTTTGAACACGATAAATTTTTATTTTATACATTTTAAGCAAATGCATAAAAGTAATGATTAGAGTTATCAATTTCATAGTAATAATGATACTAATTAAAATTAAAAGCATGTGTCCGTAATATTTTATTTGATGGTTTTGGTTTCAGTGTATGATAGGAAAATAGAGATTATTTATGAAAAATAAAGTTTATCCTACTTTTATGTTGGACCTTGGAACATTATATACTTTCATATGTAATAAATTAAAAAATTACTTACCTACAATGTATTCATAATTATTTCTTTCGTGCATTCAACCGTGCAATATATTTATGATAAGGCATTCCAAATGGTTATTATATTTGTTTCCACTTTTAAGACTATATGACAGTAAAGATAGAAATACTATAAAACGTTTTATGATTTACACGTGACGCTGAGTACAAGAATGTTGTTCCATATATTGTACAGCTGAAATGGTTTCAATATCATTTTAGTAAATTTTATGAAATAAGGATTATATATATAGCATATATTGTTACGCCCCAAATTTTATATATATATCAACATATTTTTATTTAGCAAATGTAATCCGACTGAGTATTTTACAAACTAAAAAAAAAATTCTAAAATTTTAAACAAGAATTGAATTATAAAAAATATATATACGATATCATGCGATATCGGAGTAAATTTTTTTTTTTCCATATAGAAATAAATTATATCAGTGACATTTTTATATATTCTAAAAGCGGTATTACATACATTTTATGACGCTGAATTAATTAACGTTTAATTCGTGGCATTGTTAATAGAAATGTGAATTTAATTACCGTGAAATTGAATGTCAGCCGAGATCATTACAATATTATGTAGAATAAATGCCAATTTGGGATAAAAGACAAATGTTAACTGATAAGAGAGTTACTAAACTTTTGCAGCTAATAAAAAGAATTAAGACATAATAGGCCTTTATTGCTGTTTTACAATTGTCTTAAATACTATTATGATTTTTACTAGCGATTTTGTGTCGCTCAGTTTAATATATGTGTATATCCATACACATACAAACAGATATACATATATACATATTTTATACTATTAACAAGAAAATCGAAATCAATCAACAACTTGTCCTTCGACAAAGGCCTCCTCTAAAGTCTTCCATTCCTTTTCGTTTCTCGCTATCCGCTTTCAAGATATAATTTCCGTTATCACTAATCCCTTCTCCATATTTTCTTTTCTAACTGATTCCTATTACATCCCATTTTAAGACAACTAGCGCTGATTTGAGTTCAAGACTTTTCTCAGTGGTTCGAAGAGATCTAGCATTAAATGTAGCTGTTCCATTAGAGGGCCCTTGTTCCTTTGAGGTATCCTTGTTCCTTTAGAGGGTCGTAGTCTTTTTCCCCCATGAGGACCAATCGGTTTGGGGGAGAGGGTTTTGTTTCTTTGTTCTTTTGTTTTTGGGTTACGTGGGTATAAATATTTTTTAATTTTCTTGCAATAGATTTAGCCGTGTTATAACCTGTAGTTAATTATTATACAATCATAATAATAAATTTTATTTAAAAGAATGTACACTTTTATGTATAATTATAATATGATTACTAAACCATTTGCTATAAGTCAATAACAATCAGTTGTTAAAAATTTGATTATGAAATAATATATATTAAGATAGAAATAGAAGTCTTAATGTCTTGGTACTTTACATATAAATACTTAATCAAATTTAATTTAGTAATTTAATATATAATGTAGAAAATATTTTCTTTACAGTCACTAATTTAAATTTATATAGTTACAGAAAAAGACTAGAGACGAACTTAGATTGATATTTACAAAGTAAATGCAAACTACAAACTCTTGTTTTATGAAATTATTATAGTTGATTGGTTGATATATTAGCTTAATTTATAGAATAGATTATATTAATGCGCTATAGTTAAAATAAAGCCAAATTTTATTACGATAATAATAATGTGTTACGATTGTGTTAATAATAAAAAAATACCTTGAAACATTATTGAAAAAACTCCAATATTCTGCATGGTTTTATTCATACACCATTTACTTTTAATAGTCTCTAAAATCGAGTATTAAATAAAACCTTACCAGGTATTTTTTTTATATCAGAAGGCATAATATATATTATCGAAGGCACAGGACATTAAAAAACGATTTTTAAACGCTTACGAATGACAAAATAATGTATATTTTTTAGAGGAAAAAAGGTTTGTGTTTAAATGAAGTAGGGAGTTTGATGTACCTACAACCTATATACCTACGTTAAAATTTTCTCAGTACAAATAATAAAACATAAAATGTTATTTTCAATACTATGTTAGATTCTTTGATGGATTAGCAACAATTTAATCCATTTGTTATACTTAACCTCAATTAATAAAGAATAAATATTATCAACAAAAAATATATATAATTTGTAATATGTATTAATAAATTGTATTTGTAAATTATCACCTTTTTGAACACAACTTTAAAAAAAACAACCCTTCAATCAAATCATTGATCTTATTTTCGTTTTCTGAAACTTGGTTGGTGACATACTGTATTTAAAGTCTTCTGACCCTGATCAGAGCTAGTTTTATCAGAAAGGTTTTTCAACTTTAAGGTAGGCGTGGACTATATGGTTGGATACCATATTTTAATAAAATATAGGCGATAATATGATAATTACTTTAATCTTCTACGAATCACTTGAAACAATTATAAAATAATCAAAAATTAACAAGATGTCGTTGGATTTAAATAACGTCCACCAAGCACATAGTCGCGTACACTCTACACTCATAGAGTTATTATACATAAAGTAGGGAAGCCAGCCTATAAAGTGACAATCGAAATAAAAAAAGAAAGCAAATGAGGTGATCTAACTATCTCATTTTCTTGCATGTGTAATTGGACAAGGATAAGTGTCGGTCTGTCATGTTGTGTTTATTGTCTCTTATAATATTTGTCAGACACTGACACTCATAGGCCTGCCTATGACTTCCCTATTCTATGCATAATAATTCTAGATCTGCACACAACGGTCGTAAGTCAATTGTAAATGATTGCAATATGGCCGTCGCCCCAGTGCTCGGTGTTCGTTGTGACATTGATGTTTGACAGCTAGCAGTTGCTTACTACACTGACGTTAAATACGGGTGTGCCAACTTAGAATTAATATACATAACTCTATGATGCCGACATATTTAATATTTGTGTTGTTATTTTTTTTTAAATAAGAACTTGTAACCAGATTGAATATTTAAATTGTATGCCCTAAGGCAGAGATTAAATTTTAATTTCTTCCTATAACTAATAACGTCTCACCCTTAAAATATTTATAATAATTTTCTTACAGAAAGCCCACTCTATATTTAATAAGAAAATAGGAAACCTTATAAAAATAATGAAAAAATAAAAATTATAAAATAAAATGTTTTTTGATTGGGGTTGATTGTTAAAACAAAATATTGATACTATAAGAAAATCCATGGTTTGCTATTGTTGTTTTTATATTGTCATAAGTTTTATTTTCTTAAGGAGACTTGCAGAAAACTAATTATAAAACTTTATTTTTAAAAACAATAATAATTATATTTTGTAAAACATGATTAATATTATTTAATAATCAGTGGTATTATTTAATTCGAAACTGTATAACGACCTCTTGATATAATTCTCGATTTCATGACAAAATGTTCCTGACCTGATAAATTAGCGTTTTTTACATTTTCACTGATATTGTAAATAATAGTAGGTACTTTTTTTCTGAATGCAATAATATAATGAATATTTGTTGCCAAATTAAGAGTAACTTGGCAATTAAGAGTAACTTTAACACATTTAACGTTCACACATTTTTATTAATTTTTAAAACTGGTTCAATTTGATATTAGTGAATACACCTATTATACGTCATTTATAAATACTTTAATGGAAATAAATTGTTTAGTGACAACGATTGAGGATGTTCCTTTTCACATTTTCAACACTAACTACTATATGGAAATTTAAAAGACTGACTTGTAATGAACAAAATATGGTCCTTCACCTATTATCTCACTAGAATATAGATACTAGCAATGACATTAAGGATAATGGTAAGAATCATGTTGAACGACGTTCACGATCGTTGCCTTGTTATTACAAATGTACTTCGGTTAAGTGAACAGTAATTATCACCCTTGACTACCATAGATAATATGGAACGTGTGAAACAGAAAGAGATAGCTAAATAAGGTTTATTTGTCTGCAATTGCCATTATATTCTCTATCCTTTTCGATCTTTCATATAAATTATTCAAAATTTATTTGTAAATGAGGAATATGATATTAAAAAAAAATACTTACTATTTCAGATGACGTCGGCGTCTGTCTATGGCTGTGGGTTACAGTAGTGACAATCCTCAACCACAGTCACCACGCCGAGAACTTTTTTAACCTCACTCTGGGTTTAAATGGTAGTTTTAGCCAAATGTTGTAGAAGTAGTAGAAGATTTTTGTCTCCTATAAGTAGTACGTGAGTGTCACGTGGAAATACGGACTTAAGATATGAACATTTCCTTAACTTAATCAAATAATAAGTATAATTTATTTCGAGAAAAAAAAGTCCTGTCAATATTTTATAGTACTGAGTGACATACGAATGTCTATTGAGGTGACGATATCAGTCATGAAATACATTAAAATATTACTAAAATATATTTTCTTATCTTAATATATATTAAAAGCTTTTCATACTTTATGACAGATCCAATAGTGATCATTTATGGCTACCATTTAAGTTATGAACTGATTTATCTTCAATATCTATTATGTCTTATCTGTCAAACAGAAAACAATACGCAGCTTCTGTTCTATAAAATTAAATTGTTTGAAACTTGAAATTATGAGCAAAATTCCTATTTAACATGAGTCAAACTAATAGTGCAGTTAACATTCCCCAGAATAAATAATAGAGTCATTTACTATTAATAAAATAATATCTAATAATCTAAATAAATAAAAAGAAAATACAAGAGCCATCCTACACACACTTTTACAGTCTTTGTAAATATATTAATCAATGAAAAAAACCTGAACCTATTTTAAAAAATTGTGACAGAGCTTGCCCCTCTTGACCTTGAAAATACTTCTTCTTTCTTTCACGTACTCAAATAAAAAATCGACACTAGATGTAAATATGTTTTTAAACACTTAGACTTATTTTTTTTTATATATTTTTTTAGAAATTCCAACGATTTTTTCCTTTGTTGAAGGACTTTTCTTTTTCAATAATGTAGTGCAAAATAAAACAAAAGCTAGCTAGCTGCAGGCGAGTTTACAAAAGTCTGAATATTTTACCAAATAGCAACAATAGTTTGGTGATATGTTGGTTACCTAGTTCCTATCCAACTTCCAAATGTCACATTATGACTGTTTTCACGGTGAAATCTTTGGATGGTGTGGTTGCTCTATGATGTTTGAATCCGTATTTTTTTAAGTACTGGCAAAAATATGAATATAGGTAGGATATTCAAATGATTATGTCGAAATTATTATATAAATATATATATTTTCGGTATAGAAGGTCCATAGAATAAAGAGTCCACATATAACACAATAAATATGTAACTTAAGCGCAGTGATAGGAGTTAGAATAATAATATTATATAAGTATTATATTGAATATGCATAACATATCAAATAAAACAATTTTAATCAGATAACTAAATATATACTGTAAAAAAATATAAAATAATAATTATTATATTCTTCATAAATATAAATAACGGCCTACTGGGAGTCGAACCAAATCAAAAATATTAATTTTATTTTAATTATTTATTTTGAAAGTGAATATATAGCTAAATATTCTGTCATTATTTTGAGCGTCTACCTAAGTAAAAAAAGCACGTTTGTTGTATGGAAGCCCTCCATAAATATTTAATTTATAGCATCTACAGAAATACATCACTAAGAAAATTTCACTTTCTATCACGATTTATGAGATCTATGAGATTCCTGAAAAGATTCAAACGGACAGCAAAGTCTTAGTAGAGATAGGGTTCCATTTTTAACTTTTTAAACTCTATAAAGTAGATCATTGTTTTAAGAGTGAATTGTAAAAATACCTACATCCATTAACATTGATGCTAAATAATTTCTTAAATATTTTAAATATGTGTAAATAGATAGATAATAATTTCATAATATATCAAGTAGGTTTAGGAAATAGACCCCAGAACTATAGAATTCAAACTTGCCCTACTATATTGTTTTATACATCATAATTATTTTGCTTAATTTAAATTAAATGTATTAGTAGAAATTAAAACAAAAATCTGCCTTCACTGATGTTTTTAATTTGTTCAAATAATAAAAATCATTTAAAAGCATTGAGCTACAACCAGTAATTATTGTCATATAACTTATTCCTATGTTTGAAATCGTCCACTTGTGATATATTTCAAATGATGATGGCGGTCAAAGAAAATGACAGGTCAAAGTGGTCCCTAGATGGGTATCAAACTCACAAGCTTGTCAACGTAATTATCAGAAAATCATAATAAAACTAGCTCTTCTCTGCGGCTTCGATTGCCGAATAAAAATGTTATTATCTTGCTTCAATAATTTTTAATTTAAATAGGATTTTTTAAGGATATTTCACTTGACTAAACAATTATAGGAACATTCTTTTTTTCTTGTTTTCATAATAATTAAACCAGTCATTTAATAATTCATAATAATATAAATATACATTTTTGTATACCTTAAAAAATTAAAAAAGACATGTTTTGCTTCTTAAAATATGGCTTGTATTTATTGGTATATGTTTGTGTAACTTTTCAAATCTAATTATTTATCTACAAAAGAGACAATACATTAAAAATAATACTTTATTAACTTCTTATTTTATTTTATATTTTCATACAGGAAAAAAATATTAAAAATGTTTAAAGCAACTTAGACCATTACATATATTTTACTGAAAAACGTATTCACATATTAAATGTGTAAACAACAAACATTCAGTCAGTAATATTGTATTTATCATATGTTGTAAATTCTCAGTTCAGAATAAGAAATGAAATGAGTCTCTCAGGACAAAGTATAAATAAAGAATCGCGTTTAGATCTTACCTACAGATATTATTTCATCTTGTTTGTAGAGGTCTTGTTCAGTATATTTTAGGTCTATAAAGAGAACACCTTTATAACAAAACACTTTTAGAGCAATGACATTATATTAGATCAATTTGTATAAAATATTAAGGAGATATTTTGCTATTTCTTTAACAATACTAATCACCTAGTATTATATAAATTACTCTACAATTAAGTTTCTATGTGATTATTCATTTGCGTGCGGAAAGCCAGGGTTGGTTGCTAGTATGTAACATAATTTAGAACCCTTATTCCGCTTTGATAACGAAGTGCAAAATGAGACTTACATATGTTTTCTTTTTGCTGAATAAGCATTTCATTCTCCATGTTTCGCTAAATCATACTTCGTGACTCGGAAAGAAATGCTTGTTTTCATCTATTAACATTTTTAGCTTTTAATATTATTGAATACCAAGATAGTTTAAAAATATATATATAAAAGCTATAGTAAACCTGTGTACACACATACATTATTATAATAAGATGAAAATATATTATTTCTCTTCGCTATTAATAAATATCAATGTGGTTGGTTACAAACATGTTTTAACTTTAAAAAAGTATTTTTTTACAGATATGTTTTATGAAAAATATACATGATATTAAAAAATTGCAAAGTTTACGACGCTGGAACATAAATAACATTGCGAATTATTTTAGTTAAACTTATGGCCTTTGGATTCTTGTTATTGAAGGGATCAAATCATTTGCACTATTCATACTTCGAAGCTTTTTCTGTCGTGATCTCAAAAATACATTAGATACAAAACGCTTAATTTTTTTGTTGTAAATATCAAGTACGTATATTACAAAGATGAAAACGGATTACTTTATAGATAAAGTCAAGTGATACGGACCAAGAATTCAGCCATGATGATTGAGCAAGAAGAACTATAGATGAACTATCAGATTTTTAAATTTTTTTATACTTAGCCGGACTAAATTGTTCTAATTGTCAAAATTGAAGTGACTTGCAGAATCAATGAAATATATAGCGGAAATTTTAGTACTACTATGTCTTTGCAGTGCTTCTAATTTTTACGTTATTGCAGCACTTTAAGAGCGGAAACTTTAATAACACTTTAAGAGCGGAAAGAAGAAGGCAATCTGGTTTAAATTAGACCTATTTTGACGAGTTTGTCTCTGTTAGAATACTTATACTCACAATGAGTTTTTAGTTTTTAGTTTTATTAACGAAAAGGGCCCGAATTCCAAAATAGACCGGGAAAATGTGGCTTAAAATGTTTTGGTTGATCCAAAAAACTTTTATACCGTAAACCTCAACCCGATAAACTCTTAATGGGGCTATCTTGTAAGGCATTCATGCTTTTGATGTGGTAGAAATATTAATTCAGCTTAATTCTAAGTGATAGAAACATAACATTCGCCTACTGGTTAACGAGAGTGCCACAATGATAAAACATTTGCCAAAAAAACAGTGATTGATAACCACATAACGTTAATAATTGTTTTTATAACCAAGCGAAGAAAAGGAGTATACAGCACTCAGTATGTATTCCAGAAAAGTATGAAACTTATTTCTTACATACTTAAACGGTTGAGGGCAGTGCTAGTACTGTCTTCCCTTCACCTTGACAAAAATATCGATTCAGGTAGTGGTGATAAACGGAAATCAGGGATAATCTCTTTCTTCAATTCTACGAATACAGGTATTGTAAAAATTTCTGGAATACTTTTGATGTATCTTGATACTCATAATGCTGGTCAATTACTCTATTTTAAGTGGTTATGTATGTAACTGTAGTAAATAGTGTAATTATTTTTCGCGAAAACAAAAACTCAAACAAACATATATCATTCTCTTAAAAAACTCGGTCTATCAATGCTTAAAATCCTTATCGCGTGAGATAAATATAGAAAATTTACCAAGAGGGTTAGGGAAACGTATTACCGAACAAGTTGATGAAACTTTGACCAAAGTTGGTAAAACTATGACCATAGTTGGTATAACTATGCAAATAAAAGTTCCAAAACATATAAGAAATGTGAAGACTGTCCCTCTGACAAAGATAAAAAACTAGAATGCAATAACAAGACTATTTGTATGCAACAAATTATCCCGTTATGCTAAAGTTGAGTAAATCTCAATCGCGAATAACTTTTTATAGGTAACAAGAAAAAAATATAATACATTGTATACTTCTACGCAAATTATCTTTAATAAATATAAATTATTTTTAACAGTTTGTATTAAAGACAATTTGGTACCTAAATTATTATTTTTAATTGTTTTTTTATGAATGAAAGTCAAAAAAATATGTCAAGGTTACAAGTTTATTTTTATTGTTGATGATGACGGTGTGGTCATTTTATAATAAATAAATTTTAATTATTTTTAATTGACGGATATATTTACGGATTTCTGTAATGTACAACACTAGCATTGATATAATTCAGTACTCAATTATATACATGGGTACAATACACCCGGATACAACGGCTGATTTCTGCCACAATGAAGTCAGGTTAACGCTTGAATTATTAGGATTAGGCAAGCACAAATAAACTCTACCTAGTTGTTACTGTCCACACACTACTATTATATAATTGTGAATAAAAGTGTGCATGGACAGCTTTATTTCTAAGCTGAATGAACTTTCCAGCCTGTTAACGTCGCCAGTAAAACGTTTAGATTTTTATATAATATTAGATCTGAAATTATCAGAAAAATTATGCAATATATTATTTTGTTTGTTGTTTGAATCTGTTACTGTTTTATTAAATATATATATTTTTTTATAAATATTATTGTAATATGCTTCACTAACATATCGATGCTTACAATATAATATTTTTATTATTATAATACGCATAATCTTTCTTACTGCATAATAAACCTTGTTAACGTCATTTAACTTTTTTGACTGTATAACGCGGTATAATACATGTAAACAAATAAAGCAAAATTTTCAAATGGCTTATTCTACCACAAACTAATTAATTTACTTTACTGTTGCAGTCTTACGTTACGTTACGCTGGACTGTCTCCACATACATGAAGGTTTTGTAAAATACTACCGGAAGTATTGTAAGTTTAGCTTATATATAAAGGAGGAAAATAGAAAAAAAAATAAAAGTATCATACATGTTACAAGACTGAAATATTCTTAATACATTATCAATTAAAAAAATACTATAGCTTTACAAAAATAAACACATACTTTACAAACATAAGTCTAAATATACTGGTATTTGTAAATAAACATATAAATTACATATGCAATAAAATATCGTATAATCAATTTATCACTATGCTTTATAGAAGGGAAAATTCTAACCTGTTATCTCAAGGAGGTATACGTATTTAGAGGTGTGTTTATTTAAATGATTATTTATTTTTTTAATTAATACGTAGATGCGGAGTATAAAATCTGACATGGTTGAAGTTTATATCGAGAAATAGAAGGAGATAGTCTTGCTATGTAATAAAGCATGTTTTGTTAATTAGATTACCAACATAATGATATTTTACACACTATTTCGACTCTAAAGTTGAAATTGACAATGTCTAGTATACCCATACATACGATGTTTGTTGTTACTTGATGTAATAAATAAAACAATCCTAACACAAATTTACAAACATAAATACATATGAATAGAGCTGCGAGTTTAAACCTTTTTAAATATTAATATTTATATTCATACACATATATATATATATAATAATTTTTACTGAACAGTTATTGTTAATAGCAAAATTAATTAACACTTACCTTTATCTTTTGTAATTCAAAGTATATTAAGTTAACTTGAAATCTCAACAGATTAATTACTAAATTCTCTGTTCTTTATAATTCTTCGGAAATAAGAATTGGCTGATAAACTTAAAGTTTAATTTACCTTTTAGAAGAGTAGTTACTTAGTTTCATTCGTTTACTTCCAAAAGAAAATAAAACTACAATTTGCTTATAAATCCTAAGATAATACTAATTTTCCTTTCTTATCGACAATGCCCACGCGCTGCATCCAGCCTATGAACCCTCTGTTTTGTGTGATGTCGGCTTTACGTCCCCCCACGCACTCTGAGTACGGTTTTCCACGAGGTCGCGGGTTCGAATCCCTACCCGTATCGATTTATTTTTCATTCTATATTTGTATAAATTGATTAAAACTATTATTCACATTTCATAATTTACCTTTATGTTCTTTATTTATATTTCTGCCCCGTACGAGTGCACTAATTTTAGTTTTTTTTCATAACATCACTCAATTTGAGACTATCAAAGACATCTTCGTTTCGAAACACGGGTTTTTTAATTGGGTATAAAAACAATGCCTTCTGTTGGTTCATTAAATAAAACTGTTGAAAATAATTCTTGTACACCTTTTGATAAGTTTAAATTAACTTCTCGTTAATTATTTTTACAGCATCTAACACGAAGTATTATGAAATAATTTAAAACTTCCACAAACTCTTACAACTTGATTGTTCTAACTTTAATAATCCGAAGCTTATAAAATTATATAAGTTTCAGCAATAAGACTATTGTTACAACGTTTTGTTGACATAGCGTTGGTTATACTGACTTTTTCACGAGGATATTAAATAATTTTAAATATAATCATATTTATGCTGCAGTAATTCATTAAAAACATGCGTCTGAAAATATTTGTATGTATTTTTTATGATTCTTTTCAAACAACAACTAGAATTCAAAAACAAAATTTAATATTTTGTTTACAAACAGTATACAATAACACTTGGTATATTGCATTAAAAAAGGGGATTTGTTGTACTATATACTGTATAAAAAAGGTAATATTAATATTATTATGTATGAACGTTATGTACTATGATTTGTATTAGGGACTATTATCTATATGGTATAGATATGGTTCTAAGCTTCATGTATGAGATAAAATAATAAAACTTCAGGTACCTATTGGGAAAAAAAATTGTTAATGTGTTTATTGGTTAGTAATATTGCATTTTTCTTGTGCTTTTAATTGCCTCCTGCAGACGACGACAAGTAAGAATGGAAATTAAAATTCCTTTACAAAACCAACAATCGATATGTGTTGTGTTACAAACCTAAAAAACTCATTTTACAAAAAGAATAAAATTACTTTACCTCTTTTACTTAAGTCTAATGCATATATTTTATAAAGTTATTATCTTAAAACATATTTTTGTATAGCCAATAATACTTTATTTTATAAAAGTAACAAAAACGCGAGTTGTTATTCAGGCCAAAGCACAAACAAAAAATACTGTGTGAATATTATCTCAACCAGACTAGTCCACTAAGTTACTCCCTAACTAACGGGTCAATGATTATATATACATAATAACATTAACATTATAGTAAAAAAATATATATTTTTTTAATTTTAATTTAATCCTATAAAAAATTGTACATAGAGTAATCGGTATATGTCATCTAGGGAAAATGAAAATAAACCATCAAAGTTCTGAATTACATTAAAAAACTTTTGATATTGCTCTATTTACACCAAGCTTTCAATAAAAACAAAAGACGGATTGGTAATCAGTGAAGAAGAAATTTTAACGATATTGTGGTATACTTTTTTATATAAGTAAAGGTTTAAGATACAATGGTTGAGATACATAACGAGTGACGTTAATTTTTTTTATTTTAAAAGCAAGTTGTTTCCGCAGTAGTTGTCCATTCTAGAAAGTTCTGTTACTGAACTAACCACTCTGCATATTTGCAAACTATAGTTTCGAAAACCTTTTGTAACGCCAATAAACCCTCAGTCCGGGACTTGAAGAAACTTTTAAGTGTTTGTCTGATATGACGTTGTCTGCACCACTTAGATGTTTAATGCTATTAAGATTTTAAAATAAGAATTTCATTGTAATAATATTTTTAATCTTAGTGAATTATAATTGTGTTAAAATTTAGGTCAAGACATAGTCTTAATTTTTTTTTTCCATATATTTAGTATTTGTTTATTTTTATTATTTTTTTGACATTGCCCATTACCTTTTGTGTAAAGGCATGTTACAAATATTTTTAAAGTAAGCTACGAATGAGTATGCAAAAAATATTAAATTGGTATTAAAATCGTCTGAATAATTTATCTCGAACGTAACTCCTTTTTTTTTGTCGCAACCAATCCTTTCTTTATATTTTATTCATGTAATTGATATTTACTTCACAAATGCTAGGCTCAGTTAAATTGCTTAAAAAATCATCGTTCTCAAACATGATTTACAACTAAAGGCGGTTAAAACATACATACTTGAGACTGTGTTTAAATTTTTATTTTCAATTTTACAAAAAAAAGGTCGGAAATTGTCTTCGCTGTGGGTCATAAATAATTTTCAAGATTTTTTTCAACATAAGAAGAAATCCTAAGAATTAGTTTTTAATAAAACATCCCGAGGCTGTATTGCCTAAGCTAAATAATACTACCATTCAATTTCAGTTTAATATACAAGACATTTCTCGTAAATAAGTCGTTAATTTTTAATTAACGATTTCATAATAATAAATTGAAAGTTCTTCGGTATATATTCGTTATATTCGTAATGTAGACGATAGAAACAATTATTATAGACATTATATTGCTGTTATAATTTTTATAGGGATGAATCCATAATCCACAATTTTATTCTGGTATCTTTATACCATCAATGCCGCAGGGACTCGAGGAAAATTTTAATTTATCTATAGAATTTATTTATAATATTTTAACAACATAATTATTCGTAATTGGTCTCAAATGGAGTTTACATGATAAAATAGAGTAGGTTAACATGAACAATGAGTAGAAGAGTTGAGGTTTATAATTTTGTTTTGCTATAAAGTAAGCATGAAAGTTTCTTATACTCAAACCACTAATTAAAAGTTTATACTTCTTCTCCGAGGTGAAAAAAGATAAAATATAAGTTTTTAAAATAATGGTGACGATCAAAATGGTATACCATTGGATGAATATTGTCGTCTTTAAGGTATCATTTTACTTGTAATCAATTCAACAGTGATTGCTATGGCAGCGCTTTTAATACGACGCAGTAGTACTGACAGGTACTAGCAGATACATTCCATATTTTCGTATCAAGCAGTTGTATATCAAATTAAGGTTAAAAAGTTGAGTATTAGATGCCACAATATCTTAGAATATTTAAAATATGTTTATTATTAACATACTCACTGTGAATTCCCCTCAAAATTTCGAAACCAAAATAGTAAGAAATACCTATTTAAAGTTTTTTTAAATTCAAATTCAAAATATCTTTATTCAAGTAGGCATTTACACGCACTTTTGAATCGTCAATTACATTAAATTGGTCAGTATAGTCAGTCTGTGAGTAAACTACCACCAGCTCGGAATGCTGTTCTGCTGAGAAGAGCTGGCCAGAAACTCAACAGTTGCTCTTTTTAAATGAAATTAAACAATGTTTGACTTATACATTATAACATCAACCCTGCAAATGAGTCAACGACCCAAGTTCCATACATTTCGATCATCCAAAAATTCTTGAATTTTATAATAAGATTTATTTAATAATATACTTTTAATTTTAGATTTAAAACTATGAAAAGGAAGATCCAAAATATCTTGTGGAACCTTATTATATATGCGTACACTGAAGCCCATGAAGGATTTGTTAACTTTTTGAAGTCGAAATTTAGGCGTTACGAGTTTATTTTTATTTCTTGTATTTATCGTATGTCTGTCGCTGTTTTTAGTATAAGTATTTAAATTTTGACGTATATATAATATATTATTAAAAATGTATTGAGAAGCAACCGTAAGTATACCGATTTCTTTAAAAACATCTCTTAGGGAGTCTCTAGCTCTTAGATTGCAAATAGCCCGTATAGCTCTTTTTTGTAAAACAAATATAGAATTCATTTCGGCAGCACTGCCCCATAATAAAATACCGTAAGACAAAATACTATGAAAATAACTAAAATAAACGAGTCGAGCCGTATTAACATCTGTTAATTGTCTTACCTTTTTAATTGCAAAGACGGCAGAGCTGAGTTTGCCAGCGAGAGTTGAGAGATGGGGGTTCCACTGGAGCTTTTTATCTAAAGTTATACCTAAGAAAATTGTTGAGTCAGTCAGTTCTAACACTTCATTGTTAAGGCGTAAACTACAAATTTGACTTTTGACATTAGGAAGTGTAAATTCCATGCATTTAGTTTTTTTAGTATTTAAGACCAAATTATTAATTTCGAACCAATGAAGAATACGTGACAGAGCACTGTTTACTTTGTCATAATTAGCTTTATTACGATCAACATTGAAAATAAGCGAGGTATCATCAGCAAAAAGTACAATGTCACATAGTCCTTTTACATAAAAGGGCAAATCATTAATATATAGTAAAAATAAAAAGGGGCCAAGAATAGATCCTTGTGGAACACCCATCTTTAGGTGAGAACCAGTCGATTTACAATTATTTACATCAACCGTCTGAACTCTTTGATTTAGGTAAGAGGCAATAAGATCAAGCGCAGCACTACGCACACCATAGTGGTTAAGTTTGCATAGTAATGTTTGATGGTCTACGCAATCAAAGGCTTTAGATAAATCACAAAATACCCCGATTGCATTCTGTGACTTCTCCCATGCGTCGTAAATGTGCTTAAGAAGCGTGGCACCCGCATCAGTTGTTGACTTGCCTTTGGTGAAACCAAATTGTTTATTATGCATGATTTTATTGCTGTAAACGAATTCTGTCATTTGGTTGAGAATAATTTTTTCGAAGATTTTACTTAAGGTAGGCAAAATAGATATTGGCCTATAATTTCCCGGTTCAAGTCTATCGCCGCTTTTAAACAAAGGAACTACTTTACTATTTTTCATTAAATCTGGGAATGTACCGGTTTCAATACATTTGTTAAAAATTAAGGATAATTGGGGAGCAATCTCATTTATAACAGTGGTAAGTAATTTAACTGACATACCCCAGAGATCCCCTGTTTTTTTCATATTTAGGTTTCTAAACGTTTTAACAATTTCATTTGATGAAACAGGTTTAAAAACAAAACATTTGTCACTGACTCTTACGTTATTCGTCAATTCCGCGATTGCATCAAATGGTGAAGAATTTAAATTCCGCGTGACTGTTACAGGAATTTCTTTAAAAAAAGTCTCAAAAGTAGCCGCAACATTTGAATCTGTATTTATTTCAATATTATCAATTCTTAGCTTAATAGGTCCATGAACAGCCCTAGTTTTCCCAGAAACACTAGATATAACATCCCACGTTGCTTTTATCTTATCATCAGAGTTTAAAATTTTATTTCTAATATAAATCGACTTGGCATGTACGCAAACGTTTTTAAATATTTTAGAGAAATTTCTAACTTTATTAAAGAACACGGGATCATGATTCCATTGCATCAAAACATCTTGCATTGCATTAAAACATCTTGTTCTTGTTCTTGACAGTGTTTTAATAGGTAGGTACTGCTTATGACTCCTGTTGTATGTATGACGTATGTTCGTGGTTGAGAGGAAAAAAATCTTTATAATATTTCATTTGGTCCTGGATTCCTAGTCTAACAATATTGATAAATCTTTTTGGTTCCTACAAACAAAATGGTTTCTCAAAAGTGATTCAAGTATATCGTATATAGGAAGTAGTTGTAACTCTCTCTGCTTTGCGTTTCAGAAACCAACAAAGGAGCTGATTTATCAAACACGTCATTGGAGAGCAATGACGTCATCAGCAAAGTTATATTTTTTTAAACTCAACTTCAAACTACTTTGGTGTCACGGGTATATAAAATAAACCTTTTTGCTTCCTTATGTTTTTTGAATTCCGGAGTATGTTCATAGTTCCACCATGATGAAGATGAAATATGAATGTCTGAAATATTTTTAAACATTACGTATCTAAAATCATTGGCATAAAAATACGGAGAAAAGCTTCGACATGTGCAATCACTATCATTATCTATTAAATGAGATAGATTGACTTTTATAAGGAATTTTATATTTTTTAGCTTGTATTTATTATACACAATTATCTTTGTAGGGACAAAAGTCAGTTGCCCGGAAATCGCAGATTTGAGTTCTACCCGAGTAAATAAATTTTACATTTCATATTTGTTTTTAGAATAATTACAACAGGTATTTTTATAATATTTCGATTTTAAAAATAATAGTATCCATCCAATATTTTATATACATTTTTTTATGTAACAATGTGTGTTGATTTGTTACATTCCTGCAAATAAGTATTGTAACTTTTCAGGTATCTTTTATTTACGATGTAAAAAACATCAGGCAGTTTCGAAATTTTGTTTCTCGTTTTGTTTGCGTATCATAAACATGTATGTAAAATAAAAGCCGGTAAAGTTAAATATTAAACGGATTGTCGTTTTGATCAGTTGTTTGAGTTTCGGTATTAAACAGAAAATATGTTCACTAAAAGAAAATATGTATTGATTCACAATAAACAATTTTACATAAAAACTCGAAATCGAAATTGGAACGCAAAGTCCAAAAATGTGGTTTTATTCTTTATTTATTTTTATCACCTTTCAGTCTTATTAGAATAGAAAAGAATAAAATACTTTAAAAGAAATATACGCAACACATAGTTATAATGTAATTAAAATATCTATTCAGCATCAATAAATAAAAGTTTATATTAAGAAAATTAAAAGTAAAAAATTATAAACGTACTTTAAATCGTAAACAAAGTATTATTCCACAAACATATTAGGATATAAACATAAATCTGAATAATGATGATATTGTAAAATTTATAAAATTCCAAAGCCGGAGCTATGTAACTTTGCTGAATATTGCAACATAACTTATGACGCGAGTCTTTGGGAATCTTATTGCTAAAGGAATCAAATAACTTATAACATAGTTGTTACTGCGAACACTTTATTGTATGTGATTTGAAAGCATTTACAGATATTCTTATGTATCATTTTAGTAGGTTACTATTAATATGTTTGAAATTGCGTTATGTTATTGAGTCATGGTATTATAAAATTATAATGAGGGGGTAATTCTGTAAGCTTATATTTCTAAAATAAATATGTGAAATATTTTTAGTTTTCATTATTTTGTTCTGTAGAAGTACATTTTGAGAAGCTTAGATACTTGCTACCAATTACTCGTTACATTTATTTTACTTTATTATTTACATATTTTACATAAATTATACATAACAATTCCACAAGCGTTTATAAGATGTCAATAGTTGACTAATATTACTAGCTTTATTATGAACAAGTTGACTACATATTTTTTTATAAAAATAAAATAACAATTGCAAATACCAATATAATTGACGGATTCGTTACCGCTGAGCTTGGACTAAACAGATAATAATTCAATTAAACAGTGGATTACAGTTGAGAGATTTCTGCTTTTTGAAAAGAATGGTTAATATCAGCAATTACTCGCTGACATCAGTTAAATAAAATGGAGAAACTTATAAGCTTATAAGCAGTTGTTATATTATTGTAGTATTAATACATATAAGATTGTTATAATATAGATAATTTGCTATGTAGGTAATATAAATATGTAATTATTTATTTAACTACATAATAACGTTGACAATAAATATTGTTGATAAAACTAAATTTACGAATTTAGAATTATTTAGAACTATATATCATTGATTACTGCTATGTTATAAAAGTAGTAAAAGATATTGATTTGACGAGCTATCGGAAGTAGCCTTAAGATATTAAATATGTTGTATTTACATATCTTATTAGGTAAGCCATAAATGTGTGTGAGATATAAGATTATTATAAATATGCTTAGGCATTTAAAATGGTTATGTACTATTATATTGTTGTTATGATATGATATTTAATGATGTATAAAGTTGTGAATATGACTTACCTCCAGAAGCTGCCGTTGGCGCTGCTGTCGATGTTATGTTATAAATATGGCTGTAAGCCTCTATTAAAGGTAATCTGTATTGGACAACTGGCAAGATAAGTGATTCTTATACTTACATTGTTTATAATATGTGTAATAACTATTGTGGGTATTTCACCGTATTGAGTTATTGGTAAATGTGTCTAAATAATTACACAGTAATAACTATATTACTTGATTGACTTAGATTGAGAGAGGCTCGAGACTCGGAGGAGGGCGCTACTGTTTCCATTTGTTATAGTTTTAAAATGGAAATAAAATGGAAATAAATACATTTATATCAAAAAACCAGTGAAAGCGACTAGATAATAATGTGAACAATATCAGACATTGAAGACAAGGCCGAAATACAAGTGATAATTAAGATAACAGCGAAAAATAAATCGGGAGTGTTACAACCATTTTCATATCTCGGCGGATATATCTGGACAAAAACGAAAGTTAAAAAGTGAAAGAACAACTAAAAACAATACGAAGTGCTATAATATAGAAAGACAATAAAGTGTTTTAATCAATTCCATTACCCAGTGAAATAACATAACCACACTTTCAAAATGTGACTTGCATAAATTAGCTTACCTGTACGAGGATACTAGCGACATCTGTTACTAATACCCCACACTACGGTGACAAACTAGAACCATCTTCGATCTTGTCCTTGTATCACACATAGTAATTTGGAACATCACCACGAGAGGGCACCACCAATACCAGAAAAACAAATAAAAATTTAAAAACCCAAAAATGGAAGAAATTTTAAACGAACTAAGGAAAATTCGAAAGGACCTCGATGAACAGAGAAATACTATAGAAAAAAGTAGCGAAAAAATTACAGCACAAGTGACACAGAATGTAAATAACATCTTGGAAGAAAAATTTAAATTACTGGATGAAAACTACAAAAATCTCGAAGCGAAATTTGAAAACCAGGAAAAACGACTATACTTTCTTGAAAAAGAGGCAAGAAAAAATAATATCATTTTTTTTGGAATTAAAGAAACGGAAACTTCTTATTCGCAATTAGAGAACAACATGATCAACTTTATAGGGAAACATTTTTCTCAGGAAATAGGTCACAGAGATCTACAGGAAGTGAAAAGAATTGGGATAAAAGGCGAAAAGCCCCGACCAATCACTGTAAAATTCACTACATTGGGAACAAAATTACAAATTATTAAGAAAAAAAAATTGCTACAAAATACCGATTTTTACATTAATGAAGATTTCCCACAACACATTTTAGAAAAAAGAAAGGAGTTACAAAAACAAATAAAAATAGAAAGAGAGAAAGGTAACTATGCTATCATTAGATATGATAAATTAACAATACGCCCCAATAATACACACACTGTAGGCAACAAGAAAAGAATTCTACCAACGTCACCGAATGATTTCGATTCTACGGAAACAAAACAAGGTATACAAGCAAACAAAAAGAACAAAACTCAAACAAAACTGCACAGGTCATCAAGTATCTCAGAGGGTGTTCTCAAACCAGGAATACTTAGTTTTATAACCAACAAAATCCCTGAAAATTCACCGAACGAGAAATCAGATAAAAACACGAAACAATAGCAACTAGCCCCCCCCTCTCACATGGAAAACATACTAAATACAGAAACAAAGAACAAAAAACATCTTCCAAGCCGGCTGGTCACCGAGGAAGATTACGACCAAAACCCTCCAGAGAAAAAAACAACCAATTGCATAAAAAACAGTAACCAGAATATTCTATACATTACAACATACAATGTCAGAACTTTGTCAACATATTCACGGCTATTAGAATTAACGGAATGCTTTAAAAATATAAATTCTGATATCACAGGTCTCTCTGAAATAAGAAAACTAGGAAATAAGATTGAAGAGCACGACGAATTTATTTTCTACTACATCGGAGAAACACCAGGACTATATGGAGTGGGATTCTTAGTCAAAAAACATCTAAAAAGACACATTTTAAGCTTCACAGGTCTGTCTCAAAGGGTGGCACTGTTAAGGCTGAAGATCAATAACCTAGAACTAAGCATTATTCAAGTCTATGCTCCAACAGAGATGTCGAACGAAGAGGAATTAGAAGTTTTCTACAGAACAATCGACAAAGCTATACAACTTTCAGATAAAAATATAATAGTGATGGGCGACTTCAACGCTAAAATAGGACAAACCGATCCCAATGAAATTGCTACTGGTAACCACGGTTACGGAGACAGAAACTGCAGAGGAAAAAGACTTATCGACTTTGCGCACGAGAATAATTTCGCTATCATGAACACCTTTTTCAAAAAAAATAACAAGCAAAGATGGACTTGGAGATCTCCTAATGGCAAAATAAAGAATGAAATAGATTACATCCTAACAAATTTGCACAGAAATATAAACAACATTCAAGTTCTAAACGTCACTTACCCTTCAGATCATAGGCCTGTTAGAGCAACATTAAACATTCTCCCCAAAACAAAAAGTAGGTGCAAGTTCAACCAATGCCCCAGATCCCAATTAAAAAACGAAAAGGAAGTACAAATCTATAAACAAATGCTGAATAACAACATAGCAAACCTACAAGTGAAATGGAGAGAAGAGAGCACCGTTCAGGATCTATACGACGATATCACAAATGTATTAGACACCAGTCTGAGAAAAGCCCATGAGGTTTCACACACCACAAATCAAGGTAAAAATCAAGTACTATCAGCCCGCACTCACACGTTAATTCAGAGAAGACAAGAGTTACAAAAGATTAAACCAAAATCAAGAGCCATGAAAAATGAGCTAAAAGCACTCTACAAACTCATAAGTAAACTCATCAATCTGGACTACAAGGCACATCGCACAAAAATCATCGAAAAGCATCTTAATACTGCGAATAGTGTTAAGAAAGCATATAAAGAGTTGAGAACTCACAAGGTCTGGATCGAGGAGCTGAAGGACAACGCAATCAATACCCAAAATAGAGCAGATATATTGAAAATAGCAACTAAATTCTATAAGAACCTATATAGCGCACCGGATAATAATTGTGAAACCGAGTTACCGAATGTACCGAATGCACATACAGCGGAGGAGAGAGCTATCATAGATGAATCCGAAGTAACCAAAGGCATTAAGTCACTAAAAATGGAAAAAAGTCCAGGTCCCGATGGGCTCACCAACGAAGTCATAAAGTTTGGATGTGAGTACCTAACAAAGCCGCTAACTCAACTGTTCAATCAAATACTGCGCACCTCGTACACCCCTCGCCAATGGTCAGAATCTGATATCATTCTGCTCTACAAGAAAGGAGACCCGAATAACATAAATAATTACAGACCGATAAGCTTACTACCATCACTTTATAAACTATTCTCTTCAATAATAGAGAAAAAATTAAAAGAAAAAACAGAAAAATATCAACCTATAGAGCAGGCGGGTTTCAGAAGAGGCTTCTCAACAATAGACCACATACACTCACTAGAAATGTTAATAGAAAAATACCAAGAGCTTAAGCGACCAATATATATAGTCTTTATCGATTACCAAAAAGCATTTGACTCTCTGTTCCACTCAGCAATATGGAAAACTCTACTCTCACAGGAAGTGCCACTAGACTATATAAAAACCCTTAAAAAAATCTACAACAATAGTACAAGTAGGGTAAAACTTGAAACCACAGGATCACCCATAAAATTAGGAAGAGGCGTACGGCAGGGAGATCCGCTCTCGCCGACTATCTTCATTGCGGTGCTGGAGGCCATCTTTGAAAAACTAAAGTGGGAAGAATTTGGCATACATATAAATGGTCGTCGCTTGAGTCACTTAAGATTTGCCGACGACATAGTTCTGCTTTCAGAAAGCCCTAGCCAACTGCAAGTGATGGTAAACACTCTACATGAAGAAAGTCGAAAGGCGGGCTTAGAAATCAACCTATCTAAAACTAACATCATGACGAACCATAATGAAATACCAATATATCTGGAAAAATCACCCTTAACATATGTTAAGGCTTATATCTATCTGGGAAAACAAGTCTCATTCAATCAACAAAACAATGATTTAGAAATAGACAGAAGGGTCAACATGACATGGAAAAAATTCTGGAGTCTCAAAGAGATACTTAAAGGCGACATGGCCATACGAATGAAAACGAAAGTCATGAACACCTGCTTACTACCCACGCTGACATACGCCTGTCAAACTTGGAAATTTACCACAAAAGTAAAAACCAAAATAACAACCTGCCAAAGAAGTATGGAAAGAAGTATTCTCAAAATCAAGAAAATCCAAAAGATTCGTCATACCCATATAAGACAAAAAACCAAAGTCAAAGACGCTCTCAGCCACTCACAAAAACTTAAAATGCGGTGGGCTGGACACGTAGCGAGGTTGAACGACAAGCGATGGACTAAAGAAACAACACAATGGACAGGCCCACCAGGACAGAGAAGAAGAGGAAGACCAAATGCACGCTGGGCGGACGATATCATAAGAATAGCAGGTACACAATGGTCACGAGTAGCAGAGAATAGAGAACACTGGTCATCTCTGGAGGAGGCCTTTACCTTTCATGGAGAGGGTTCTTGCTAACTAATAAATATATACCTTTGAATAAATCTATAAATTTAATAATAACATGTGTTTAATGAATGGAACCAAAAATTCAACTAAAATAATTATATGGATTTGTTTAATTATGGTCTCAAATTCATTTTATTATTTATTATTTTATTATCTATTAAATTGTTATTCTTTTCATATCTACAATACTAATTTATTAAATTGAACTAGTAATAATGTTCCTAAATTAAATCATACAAAAATTAAAATTGTATTGCATATTAATTATTAAGATTGTAATTGCACTGCATGCAACTGATTATGAAAAGCGAGAAATAAAAGGCTTTTTTATTTTTATTTTTATTTTTTATTTTTTTATTTTTATTTATTTATTTAACTATATTACTGTATTTATTATATTCATGTACCGGGAGTCATTTTGTTATATTAAATGATATATTTGTTTAGCTCTTTCTTTTCTTTATTAATCCAAATAATGCATTGAAATATATTATCACATTGATAGTATGAAGTAGCTCGATTAAATAATTTATACTATATTAATTCAGTGGTTTTTAATTGTAGAAACTTATAATATCTAACATCAGAAGTGGGATCATCCCGGTCCTGGGTATCGACAGTTTGACTGCCGAAACTATATTTTATCGATAAAATCAAAAATACCCACATTGTTGTTATTTTATTTGTTAATTTGTTGTATTCCATTTTGTGTGATTTAAACTTTACTAATACGTTGAAAACCTAATACAACAGGGAAAATCACGCCGCCATCGCTGTATACGTCGGAGTACCATCACCTCTACGATGTCCAGGCGTAGTTTGGGAAACGGCGAAGTGATTTCTAATTACGAAGTGGTTTACGAATTAAATTTAATTCACGGTTTGTATTCTACGTACGAACTACACCATTCGGCGTCGTCATGGCGATGGGGACCGCGCAGTTGCATTACCGCAGCCATGCTTGCCGATTCTGCGGACCCAGTATGGCTCTCGCCGGTGCAGTGTCGAGCCTGTGATGCACCGGAAGGAGAATCGATGATAAATCAAGTTAAGCTGAACCAACAAAACTATTGTCCAATTCAACGTTTTTATTTATCTTGTTTGTTATTAAAAGTTAAGTCAACAGGTCAACTAGAACTACTATAAGACGTACGACTCTTATCGGATTAAACGTGACTTACTCAGTGGAATTTACTAACTTCCGTTTCAGCTGAAGTTCATTGAACTGGATCGCGTAAAAACTGGTGAAGCTTCCAGTACGTCTCCTCCACCATCTATGCCCGAAGGGAATTCTATGGTCATCAAAAAGGCCATAAGGATTCTTGGATGACGAGGGGCTGAGGATCGGCAAACATTGGAGATCTTACTTCGGTCGGGAATTACTTCTGTGCCATTTCGCGGTTCGACATGGCGCATCTAAGATGCTAATACAACCGATGCCGGAGTGGCGATCACAAAGGCGAAACGCCTGACGAAGGTCATGAGAAAACTTATGAAACGAAAAAGAAAACGTCGGAGACAACTTAAGAAGCAATTCTGTATACTTTCGTTTAAGCGGACTCTTGTGAGTATGCTTGAAAAGAAAAAAGTGATTGTGTTTTACAAGATTAACTTTCAGTGAATAACTAATTCTTTGAATTAGTCTGTGGTAGTATATCGGATATTAATACCAAAATGGCATCTTTAGCAGTGTTAAAACGCCCTACAATTTGTTAACATATTTTTATTTAAATTGTAAAATAAAAAAATATATATTATTATTTATATTTGAGAATTGCTTACCTAGCAGTTTAAATATTTGGATATATGTAAAAGTAATTTTCAAAAGTAACGATACGTTTTCTAATTAAGTTAATTATGTTAAAAAGCGTAATATTGTGTCAGGTAGGCCGAACAGGCTATAAAAGGTTTAGGCAATTTAAGGAATCTTGTTTTCGAAAAGGAAAACCTCGTTACTGGAGTAGGTGAATAAAAAAAAAAATATTGTGGAAAATTAAAGTTGTGAAAAAAAATAATAATAACAAGACAAATATTTATTTATTATTATTATTATATATATTTTTTTTAAATGTTATATATTTATATATACTAACTTACTTTTTGTATTACATATATAGTAGTATATTGTATATATATTCTATTTTTTTTTTATTCAATGGGATAAAGTTGGTTGAATTGCAACTCGGCCCTAAAGCGGGTCTAAGTTACAAGATCGGTTAGTAAGTTGTTGATGGTTGGTCATTTGCTTGGTGCAAATCTAGCTCACTAGCAGCGGGTGAAGGCATTTGACACGTCTAGGCAACTGACAAAACTTAAAAAAAAAGGTAATGTTTCCGCTGGTCGGTCTTTTGCTTGGTGCAAATCTAGCTCACTAGCAGCGGGTGAAGGGGATTTGACATGTCTAGGCAACTGACAAAACATTTAAAAAAAGAGGTAATGTTTCCGCTGGTCGGTCTTTTGCTTGGTGCAAATCTAGCTCACTAGCAGCGGGTGAAGAGATTTGACACGTCTAGGCAACTGACAAAACTTAAAAAAAAAGGTAATGTTTCCGCTGGTCGGTCTTTTGCTTGGTGCAAATCTAGCTCACTAGCAGCGGGTGAAGGGGATTTGACATGTCTAGGCAACTGACAAAACATTTAAAAAAAGAGGTAATGTTTCCGCTGGTCGGTCTTTTGCTTGGTGCAAATCTAGCTCACTAGCAGCAGGTGAAGGGGATTTGACATGTCTAGACAACTGACAAAACATTAAAAAAATGTATGTGACGAGACAAAACATAAAAAAGATGTTTATGTAAAGGGATTTGACGAGTCTAGGAAAATGACAAAATATAAAAAAAGGAATGTATATAATATAAATTATATATATAAAAATATATGGATATAAGTAGGAGTGTATATTTCGAGAGCGAAGTATTTGTCAGTATGGCCGTGTTATATTATTGTAGTATTAATACATATAAGATTGTTATAATATATATAATTTGCTATGTAGGTAATATAAATATGTAATTATTTATTTAACTACATAATAACGTTGACAATAAATATTGTTGATAAAACTAAATTTACGAATTTAGAATTATTTAGAACTATATATCATTGATTACTGCTATGTTATAAAAGTAGTAAAAGATATTGATTTGACGAGCTATCGGAAGTAGCCTTAAGATATTAAATATGTTGTATTTACATATCTTATTAGGTAAGCCATAAATGTGTGAAAGATATAAGATTATTATAAATATGCTTAGACATTTAAAATGGTTATGTACTATTATATTGTTATTATGATATGATATTTAATGATGTATAAAGTTGTGAATATGACTTACCTCCAGAAGCTGCCGTTGGCGCTGCTGTCGATGTTATGTTATAAATATGGCTGTAAGCCTCTATTAAAGGTAATCTGTATTGGACAACTGGCAAGATAAGTGATTCTTATACTTACATTGTTTATAATATGTGTAATAACTATTGTGGGTATTTCACCGTATTGAGTTATTGGTAAATGTGTCTAAATAATTACACAGTAATAACTATATTACTGTATTTATTATATTCATGTACCGGGAGTCATTTTGTTATATTAAATGATATATTTGTTTAGCTCTTTCTTTTCTTTATTTATCCAAATAATGCATTGAAATATATTATCACATTGATAGTATGAAGTAGCTCGATTAAATAATTTATACTATATTAATTCAGTGGTTTTTAATTGTAGAATCTTATAATATCTAACACAGTCTTATTAATAGATACTGTTAAGTATTTTATTAGAACCTTATTCGTAATAAATAAATATATAGTATATTGATATAATGAAAAATAGTTACACCAAGTAAGTAAAATAATGAACTATAACGTCAAATAAAAGTGCTTTTACATTAAAGTAATACTGTTTCACTAACTAACATAGACATCAACGTGGGCGAGTGAGTCAACAAAAACTTAAACGTTGAAGCGCTGAAGCGCTGAGTAAACTAACTTTAGGTGAAGATGCCTTGGGCTTGTAAGCTTGATATTACAAACAAATTGAATTGATTTAAACTCTTACCTATATTGTAAATTATATGTCTATCCCCTATCTATATACTTAATTTACTAATTATATTAAAACTAATGACTGTAATAATATTATCGCTTGCACTAATTAAGTTTAGTTTCCATATTTTATGTATCTTCCAAAAACTCTCAGGAGGAACCAAAACTTCTTCTTGATATTATTAGGGTTCGGAAAATCGAAAAGAAAAAGGGAACCATCATAGAATCGCTCTGTTGTCTGTCCGTCCGTCTGTCAAAACCCTTTTTCACATGAATACGTAGAGGTACTAAATCAAACTTCCTAAAGCTCTGCTCCTTAAAGCTGTGAAAAAATCAACGTTCTATGATACAGATAAAGGAATAATTGCGAAAACCGTATATTTTTAGTTACACCATACCATAAAAATATTTTTAATAATTTTAAAGTTACTATTCCTTTTCTCATGAACACTTCTTGGAGGTTTTACATATATCAAATACTTAAGTCTATATCCTTTAAGCTGTAACAAAAACAATGGAAGTTTGTTTGTTAAAGCAAACAATAGAAACAGCAATTTAAGCAATACATTTTCAAATTTGCAACTACTCGCAAGAGAATCAAAACCTAAAGGCTACTCCCATTCCACCTAGAATCTTGAAATTTTGCACGAAGCAATCTTTTATAGTATATAAAAAGAAAAAACTCCAAAGGCCAAAAATAATAAATACACAATTTACTTTGAATTGAGTAAGTAAGGCTTGAGGAAATGTAAAATAAATTGTTAACAGATTTAAACCTATTATCAATTTATTTTACATTTCCTTAAGCCAAACAAATGTTTAAATAAAAATAGTAACTACAGTCTTATGTTATTATATAATTTGTATGATTCAGGTTGTAATCCAATCTAAATCCTATTTAAAAATATAACGTAGATTAGATTATATAATCGTTAATATCAGTTATATTTATGTTATAAAGTTAACATTAAAATCTGTTCATTTTAGTAAATAGTAGAACATTATTTAGTTTTAAACATCAGACAACATAAACTCTTGTTGCCTTCTTGAGTTCCGCATCAATTACAAAGTTGAAACTGTTTAAATTTTCCAACTAACTGAAGTTTGTATACTTAAGGTTAACAAAGGTATAACATTTATAAAGCAGCGCTTCAAAGCATTTTAAAAATTATGTATGAAAAGTTTAAAAAAACTTTTTTTTTATTTACTTCATACAACTTTAAATTTCCAGTTTTTCGCATGTTATATTAAATTTCTCTTAAAGAAAAGACATATTAAATAGGATTTTTCAGTTCTTCATTAAACCTCTTCTATTTAGTCGGTCTGATGTTTATGTAACGGCTACACTGTCCCAGATTAAAATTAAAATGTTGATCTATTATCATGTACTACAAATATATCGGCATTAAAAAAATGATCTGAATAAAAAAAATCTAGTTCATTACTACTTTTTAAAATTTTTATTTTTTTTAATTTTCGTTCGAAGTAACACCAGTCCTGGTTTGTAAAGTCAAATTGTCTTGTCAAAATGGCAATGTTCGGGTTAAAGCACCTGAAAGTTAAGATTGTAAGTGTACATTATTTCTCGCTTCTCTGCAACTGATAATTTTCTTTCTGCAATTAAGGTTCCTGACTCTCTCGGGATTAATCAAGTGATACTATTAAATTGATTCGTAATTGCATTTAATGTGTTGCCCGTAATAATATTTTACTAGCTTTTATGATAAATATTATATTTATTTACATTATAAATTATTAGCATAATTGTTTATATTTTTTTATTTATAGTTATTTTGTTTTAATATATGATCTACCATCGTCACCTTGTTGACACTTTAAAGAATTTTCTTCCTTCTCATAACACCTAAATATTTTTCATATCAATGATTTAAGTGTTTGTAGTTATTTTTTAAACTCAATGTCTTATTTAATATTTTTATTTACTAGTGGTTTTTACTTCCGGGGCTTGGCCGAAAATATACCTGAACTCTACTTTTTTTGCTATTTCCAGCTATTTAAGATAAGAAATGTTTGCATTGAAAAACTAGCGGCCGCTCAGTTTCAAAATTACATTTATTTCAAAATTATTCCTCATACTCCTTCTTTACTTAAACTAGATCCTTGTCTCAGTCGGTGACCCTTTCCAAATCTCAGGTAATTATCTTTGGTAGTCCACAAATAGATATTTACGATTAATAATAGTTCGCTAGATTTATATTAAAAAACATTAATATTCTCTTTTTTTCTAATTAAGGAAAAATAATGGACTCCAATCCTTAGTGGAATTGTCCAATTAAAGAAGTTTCTTCTAAATTTTACCCTTATTTATATGCATTATCCTTTCAAACAATTCTCCTAATTAAAGCTGAAGTTTATAGCTACACACTATTGGATTTCAGTAATGTTTACTATGTAAACTAAAATAAGAATTTGCCTAACAAGCTTGAATAAATGCTCGAATCTGAAACAAGGCTCGCTGTCAAACTTCATATATTTGACCACATTTCTACTTTTGAAAAACGGGAACGTAGGTTCATAATTTTTTTTTTAATATCAGAGTTAAAAGTTTAAGTTTAAAGTTCCTGTCAAAATCTATTTATGAGACATTGAGCACCTACTCATCAAACTGTCTTCATGATGAATTATTTCCCTATTTTTGATAATCAATCTAGGAACTTTTTCAAGATTTTATTATACCAAGCCTGTGAAGAATCGAATACCGCAAATCGAAATTATTGTTTTATTTATTTATTAATCTATAAAATATATATATATTAAAATAAAATATATATATATATATTTTAAATATTTGCCTATTTATATTTACGTATATTTTTTTTACTTACCCGATATTGATTTTCGCGCTTTGTTTTGACTAACACGATTAATCGACTAACTTGTCTCGGGCTGATTGGCTTGAAGTGAATGCATTAGCATCAAGCCCGTGGGGTTAAGGTATCAAATATAGTATATTTATAGTGCAATAAAGAATAATCTACTTATATACAAACATTTAATTAAACACGTAAACTAAATAATTTAGACTACATCATTGCAAATTATAATTTTAGTTTATATTTGATTAGTAAATGTCACCAAATAGATAGAGATTTTGCGTTCAGAGACCATTTAAATCGTATAAACACATAACAATGTCCATGAGCTTTTCTCTCCATTGCTAATACAGAACTGAACAATATTAAAACATGTTTGTCTGACTATGAAGATATTTAAAAAAATCTGAAATACAATTACAAACATGGACATACTCTTGGCTCTATTAAACAAAGTAACGATTGAACTAAAACTAAATAAATACGATTAATATTTGCAAAGTTTAAGTGCTACACCATCTTTCTTCTCAAATAAATTATATGTAAACTTTAACCGATACTTGGGAAAACTTTTCTCAATCTAGTACCAAGTTAAAACAATTTTGCAAACTATTCAAAATTTATCATGTACATATAAATTTACTCTACTTTGAGATTTCGAGCGCGCATAGCGTTACTGTAGTCACGAACAAGAATAACATAATAGTTTCTATAGTTTTTCTTTATTTCTATATCATAAATATAATATACAGAAATCTGAAACTTTACAAAGAAATCAGTAAATGTAAGGCATTCTAGGTCCGAAGTACTGAATAATTTATGTAACTAATAAGTCAAAACCTTTATTTTAGTAATATTAAGATGGAGAAAATAAGGAGAATTATAAATAAATTATTTTTCACAAGTTCATAAAGAAATACTGAAATAAAAAGTATGGATATTCTAGTGGGATCACTAACAGAATATAACAAACCATTTATAAACGTGCTAACGAACGAACTAACGAACTAAAAAAAGAAAACTCGTTTTTTCCTCTAATTAGAGTTTCAAAAACCCGTATCGGTCTTGCCCCGGTTTCGGTTCGGGAATCGGTTCGGTGCCTCGGTTCGGTATCGGTTTATACCTCGGTGTCAACTTTTCAACTCAATGTATACATACATGCTACGTAAATGCTAATTTCGCGGTTAGGCTTTAAGGTCAAGTGTTAGTGGCGTCAATGTGCTAGTTAATAATGAAGCTTGCCTTAAGTTTTTAAAGTAAAACTTTTTATTTATTATTTAATTATTTTTATAAAAATGACATTACTAAGATTGTTTTTGATTATGAGATAATTGTTTATAAGAAAAACTTGTAAAGACTATGGTCTAAAAGTTAGGACTTTTTCTATGCAATAAGGGCTACGAAGATTAAAGCAAGATTATCTAAAGTTAACCAAACAAATTACATATGTTAACGTCTAAAATTACTAGCAATACAGATTGCATATTTAAAAGTATAAAATTTAAACGCTTGTAATCTTTAATATAATTGTTTATCTTAAACTTATTTTGGCAAACGATTCCAATAAATAAAAATCTTAACATTTTAAATAATGAACGCTTAGCGAACTCTAATAAGTTATGACAAAAAAAAATTACCGCCAAAAAAAAAGTTTTGATTTCACAATTAGTAACTTGATTTGTTATTAAAATTATTTATCATAGTTATACCTAAGGATTGATTTGTAACTAAAAACTAAGAGACTGTATTAACTGTAATCGTAAAAATTAATAAATAGAATCTAACCATTATTACTATGTATAAACATAAGAGCTTTGTCTAAATATACGAAGCACCCTATATACTACATAGTAAATAGGGTGGTTTATCTTAAAAGTTTTTGTAATTTTGATCCCATTCTCCTAAAACAAGCATATTTTTTTTTTATTAAACATATAATAATAAAATTTAGGAGATTCATATTACAGGGCCGACCTAGTTTGGACTCCTGTCCCTACACAAAATTATTTATTTTTATCGTTATAGTTGTATGATTTATTGTATTCTGTGTTTGGGAAAATAAATAAAGTTAATAAAAATAAATAAAAAAAGTAATACACTAATACAATATAAAAGAGGAAAGTTGTATATTTCCAGAAGAGCTAAAATATTAGAATATCAAGAGGAGCTCTTGACTACTTGACACTCATATCAAATGGGGCGGACTAGGGTGTGATTTAAATATTAAAGTTATTATGTAACGCTTTCAAGAAGCTACAGCAATAAAATAAACGTATAGATGAGTATAGCAATATAATATCTGAATGTATAGAGATGTTTTCGTAAACAGACACCGTTTTAAGATAAAGGTATTAGGAAACATAATTAAAATCAATATTTAGTGAGCTAGCTCATTTTTTCTATATTTTAATGAAGCGGTTTATTACTTAAACACCTATGTGTTTTTTATTTTTTTTTATATTTACTCGTTTAATTTATAATTCTCATAATAAAATACCAACTTATAAATACACCAATATTTCAAATAAGTACTTTTTTATTATATTTATCTACAAAAATTCAATATCGAATACGATGGCATGGTTTTTTTAATGATACCTAAATCCAAGGAATCCCAATGTTATATAAAGAATTTATTTTAGATAAAGTATATTTTAGAAAAAGTACTTAAGTAATTATGTTGATAATGGGCTTTTGAATATTCTTTCTCACAAAAGTTGACACTTGAAAAAACTGGGAAAAAAATAATAAAATTGAAGACACCTGGACTCAAACCGCGGTCATCTGGTTTTGGGACCACCTGATTTTTCATTTGAACTATTAGAATCTTATTCACTGCGAAATTCGTACTTTTAATGTGCTGTAACAGTTTTTAATGCCTGAAAATCATGGCTTTTCGTCGTTTCCTCAAAAATAAAATCCAGCTAGATCGATGTGTATCCCTAAACCCCTGCACACTAAAGCTAAACTCATTTTTTTTTCACAAACAGTTACAGATTTAGCTTTTAGATCCGCATAGAGTAGTCAATGCTAACCCTTTGAAATGTCAGGCAATAGTCGTAGGTAGTCAACCACATCTACTTAAATTGGAATCTATCGATTTAATGTCACTGTCCTATGACAACATAAACATTCCTTTTTCGTCTGCTGTAATAAATCTAGGCCTGAACATTGACACTACATTATGCTGGAATGTTCACGTAAGTGAAATCTCTCGCAAAGTTCCTAGTTCTCTACGGACATTGTATCGTCACAACAACTTTATACCCTTTCGCACTAAAACTCTTTCCTGCCTCTCTTTGACTATGTCTGCTGCTCTAACATCCCTGAATGCCACTTAAATAAATTAGATCGTCTTCTCGACAGCTGTATTCGCTTTATTTTTGGTCTTCGCAAATATGACCACATATCTCCTTACCGTTCAAAACTTAAATGACTTCCTATAGGAGAGCGAAGGTCCTCCAGATATTTGTGACAATTGTTGACTATTCTTAACTATCCGCTTTGTCCCCAGTATTTGGAATCTTAATTTCGATTACTGGGAAATACTCATAACCTACATCTTCGCTCCACCTCAAATCTAAAACTCTTCACCCCTTCTCACCACACTGGGTTTCTCTCAAGCTCTTTCACAGTCCATACAACTAAACTCTGGAACAGCCTCCCCGAAACCATAAATCTGCCTTTTTATGAACATCTACCTACCTTACTCTATGTTTGCACTGTATTCTCGGGATGACTGGTAGAGAATTATTTTAGGCATTAAGTCCGCCTATTGTACTAGTTTTAGGCATTATTGCCTAAAACTATTACAATAGACTAAATAATAAATAATAGACTAAATAAATAAATAAAAAAGTAGTTTTTCTATTTAGTTCCATAATTATATCCGAAATCTTTATTACTATATTTATTGCACAATATTTTGCTTAGCATATAAAAGTTTTTAATCCGACGAAGCCAATGTAGGTTGGTAATTGTAACCAACAAAAGGTAAAAACTAGTTATTCTTTTCTCATTATACTTAGAAAATTCACTTAAATATGTGAACAAAGAAGTATTGTATTATTACAAAGAATTGTGATAATTTTTATTCATTTCCGTACTATATACACTTTTTTTGTGTCTAAATGTTATAAATATAAATAATTGTATCCAAGCTTTTGACACGCAAAGAAATATAGGGATTATTTGTTGTCCGCTGCATTATTATTACTTGTAAGATAATTAAAAAAAAAAAAAAACATTGGAATTTATTATTGATTATTCAGGTGTACTATTATTACTAAATTTAGATTTTTATCATTAGATTAGTCAGTAAATGATTTCAGATAATATAATGGGTATCTACATTTCTTATTTAATTTAATTTTTTATTTTCGGATCGTCTAGTCGTTTATTTTATATAATAATGCCTTGACCCTATGAGGACAAAGGTAAATATGGAAAATGTTCAAAAACTTTTTTACAACATGATAATATATACAGAGATCTGTTGGACAATAATTATCGTGGTATAATGACTCGCGTAGACACAGAGATACTCAATGAATACACTGAGTGTACCATAATACAATGTCTTAATAAGCTAGGCTTACTAAGACATTGTATATGGTATTTTTTATCTCTTATAGATTTTTTTTATAATCTATATTATACAGCAAAAATATTTCGTTATATAAGAATTCGTTTTAAGGGAACAAGACTACACAATACAATACTAAATGTACAATTTCTGTTATCATTTAATTTCTATAATGAGAAAAATATAAATTAATATATACATTTTACAGAATGATTACTAGCTTCCTTCAACGTTAGACAAGAATAATTTAAATAAATCACGTCCACCTTATTAATTATTTCTAACTTTGAAGGGAGTAAGGGTATGTACCTACTCTAATAAAGGTGATGCCAGTCACGTGTTTTACCACAAAAACTGACAAGTCATTTAAATCAAATTAGGAGTATTATTATGAGAAGAATAAAACCGTTAAAATGAATCTTATAAAATATATTACGTATTGATAATGAATATTGAATGATTTGCACATTGAATTTGTTTTTTTTTTATTTTATTTAAAATATGTATATAATTACAGAATTTTATTTAATTAAGTACCGAAATTTTACAATAACATAATGAACAAAACACGCTAATTGAACTGTCAAATTATCCGCCAACTGGGAACTGTATATAGTTCCCAAGTAACGTTACACGTCCAATGAAAACCTAGGCTTAATAGTAAACAGTTTTGTATGTCACAAGTGGGAAAATGCTATTATATAAATATATATATATACTATTATATTCACAGAAAAAATAAATATATAACTTTAATAATCCTCCTTTGACTTATTTTAGATTTTATAATAATCTTTACAAATTTAACCAATGTAGGTTCTGTCAGTGATTTAATGAAATTCCTATTTACGCATTTTTTTGTTACTATGTATCGTATATTATGGTATTGGTATGCTATGTATGTCTGTTAGTCTGTAACATACTACTTTTATAACTCTTTTAAGAGGTCCTTTTGTATGGGGGGGTTTTATAAATTTTAAATTTATTTTTTTTCTGCTATGCTAACCTACAGACAAATTTTTCAATTGTTTAAGTATTTCTATTAATCTATCCTAATATTAAAACCAGGAAAGATTTGTTTGTTTGTTTGAATTAAATAGGCTCCGAAACTACGGGACCGATTTTTAAAAAATCTTTTAGCATTGAATCCTACATTATGATGCACAAATATTATATTTAATACGAGAAATATATATATAATATTTAGTAAAATAAGGATCCACGTGAAAATTTCGAAAATGTAATAAATTATAAATGTATTAAGACTTTTTCATATGGGTAGTTAGATAGGTAGGTTTCATATATACGAATATAAATAAATATAAACATTTAGAGTTAAAATGATTTACAATCACTAATAACACTATGATGAAGAGATTTATATTATCACTAGCTGTTTAGTAGCCCGTGATTCTTTATAACTACGATCGTAAGCTATATAAATATATTTTTACAGTCTACGTGGACACAGTCACGGGCAACAGCTATCCCTAATAAAGTACTTTACCTCAGTAAGTAAGTGTAAAAACCTTTTGGCCTTCATAACAAGGCTTTTCTTCCTATATAACGCGGGCGAAGCCGCTGAGAACAGCTAATTATTGCATAAGAACCTCTCCCCCGCACGAATAATACGTCAATATCTTGGAGACGACTATTTCTATTACGACCAAACAAAAATAAGAACTATCTTGAAAAGCATAGCCTTTGATTAAAAAAAACCGCATTCAAATCCGTCCACGCGTTTGGAAGCAAACAGCTAATTATTGCATAAGAACCTCTCCCACGCACAAATAAAACGTCAATATCTTGGAGACGACTATTTCTATTTAAACCAAATATAGATAAGAACCATCCCGCGGAACATAGCTTTCGATTAAAAAAACTGCATTCTAATCCGTTCACGCGTTTGGCCGCAAATTTGCCACAGACAGATACACAGATACACATCTACACAGATCGACAGGTCAAACTTATAACACCCCTCTTTTTAGTGGGGGGTTAAAAATAAGAAGCTTAACAATACAGTTCATTTAATAAAACAGCTCGTGGCCGTATTGCCTAACCTACATAATACTACCATTTAATAATGATTCTTCGGTATATATTCGTTATATTCCTAATGAAGACCACAGAAACAATTATTGTATTTATTATTTTGCTGCTATATTTTTTTTAGGGATGAATCCATAATCTACAATTTTATTTAGCTATTCATTCTGATATCTTTATACCATCAATGCCGCGGGGACTTGAGGAAAATTTTAATTTATCTATAGAATTTATTTATAATATTTTAACAACATAATTATTCGTAATTGACCTAAAATGGAGTAGGTTAACATGACCAATGAGTAGAAGAGTTGAGGTTTATAATTTTGTTTCGCTATAAAGTAAGCATGAAAGTTTCTTATATTCAAACCAATAATTAAAATTTTACACTTCTTCTGCGAGATGAAAAAAGAAGTTTTTGAGACAATGGTGACGATTAAAATGGAATACCATTAGATAAATATTGTCGTCTTTAAGGTATCATTTTATTTGTAATCAATGCAGTGATCAACAGAATCAACAAGATCAACAGAATCAACAGTGATTGCAATGGCAGCGCTTCTAATTAAATACGACGCAGTAGTGCTGACAGGTACTAGCAGATACTTTCCATATTTTCGTATCAAGCAGTTGTATATCAAATTAAGGTTAAAAAGTTGAGTAGCATCAGACGCCACAATATCTTAGAATATTAAAAATATGTTAGAATAGTATAAGGGCCACGTCGAATTGTATTGTTTCTTTTTACTATTCACACTTCACTTTTATATACTTGTATTTAACCCTTCCTTGGTACTATACAGCAGCGTCTGTCCCGAATATCGTAATAACCGCAGTTTATATACCCTTCTTTATTAACTCCCTCTTCACATAAACAATAATAATAGTCAAATCATCTACTTTAAACATAGAAAAATAACAACTACTCTTAAAAGAACAATTGTAAGTATCGGTAGAAGCAGTATTAAATACTGGTTTTAATTATGAAGTCTTAGTGGTTCCCACTTTTCTAGCTTATTCAAGTATTTACTAATTAAGCAAATGTACCTCCTCACATAAATAATAATCTTAGTCAAATAAACTACTTTACGCATACGAAAATAACCATTACTGGACATAACAATTCTAGATATTTAAGTTAATTTAACGATTTAAATAATTACACCTTATTGGTTCTTCTTATTACAGTTAAATTAGTAATTCATTAATTTATATGGATCAATATAGGGACCATCAAAATATTAAAATTAATCAAAACATTACGAATTTTTATAAAATAGTCGATTAACGATAATGTAACCTAACAATAGAATATTTATATTTATAATATTTCAATGTTTTTCAAAACATCTGTTTTTTTTTTTTTTTTTTTTTTTTATATGATCTAGGGCAATGCTTGACTACATTCCACCTGATGGTAAGTGGAATGTAGTCTTAGATGGTAAGTCGCATTGCCCTAGCAACCTATTCACTCTTCTCTTGAAGACACCCACATTATATTTGGCCGGAAATACCGACGCAGGCAAATTGTTCCAGTCCTTTGCTGTACGCACTAAAACTTCGTTCGGACAGGTGGAATGTTCACAACAAAAGGATGGATACCTGCCGTGCGTCGGGACGTCCGGTGATGGAAGGGGGACGGAAGAATTAACTCGTGTAATTCCTGCGCACACTCACCAAAATGTATCCTATAGAATACTGAGGGGCTAGCAATTTTACGCCTGTGTTCAAGGCTTTGGAGGTCGGCTTCGACCAATTCGGGATCGCCTATAAGCCTCTTTGCTCGCCTCTCAATCGAGTCCAGAACCGCAAGATGAGACTTTGCGGCACCAGCAAATATGTGTCCACAGTATTCTACACACGACCGGATCTGTGCTTTGTATAAAACAAGAAGCTGTCCCGGTGTAAAGTACTGCCGAACCTTCGCAAGAACGGCAAGCTTTGCTGCTGCTGCTCTTGCTCTGGACTCAATGAACCGACCAAAGTTGAGGTTCGAGGAAATCTCTAAGCCTAACAACTGAAGCCGGTCACTGTATTCCAAGGATACATTCTGGAAAGTAGGAGCCAAGGTGAAAGGGCTCCTTTTGGAGGTGAATAGACACGTCTGCGTTTTGGTGGCGTTGAACTCGACTAGATTGGCATTGCTCCATGCGGAGACTGCCTGAAGTTTGTCATTCAAACGTTGCACCATGGCTTCTCTTTCAGACTGTACTTGATCTCGACTAGCCCGAGTACTCGGCAGATATCTTTCTACAACTGTGCTGTCGTCTGCATACCCATAGATACCGGGCTTCAACAGATCATTAATGTGCAGCAGAAACAGAGTTGCAGAAAGAACGGACCCCTGAGGCACTCCGGCATTTATTGTCAAGGGTTCCGAGGAACACCCGTCGACAACTACTCGGAGAGATCTGTGGCTCAGAAAGTCCGTTACCCAGCCGATCAGACCAGGAGATATACCGTACGCTGAAAGCTTGCATATAAGGCTCGCATGCCAGACCCTGTCAAATGCCCTCGAGACGTCCAGAGAGACGGCGACCGCTTCTCCGTTCTTCTCGATGGCCTCGCCTAAAATGTGAGTAGCATACACTAGGAGGTCCCCAGTAGACCTATTACGGCGAAACCCGTACTGTCGGTCACTGAGGAGATCGTTACCTTCTAGGTATGCTAGTAGGCGCGAGTTCAATACACGCTCCATAATCTTACAGAGTATGGAGGTGATTGAAATCGGTCTGTAATTGACAGGGTCGGCACGGCTGCCTTTTTTGGGCACGGGTTGCACATTAGCAAGCTTCCAGGATTTTGGCACTATTCCAGTCATGAAAGAGAGGCGATACAGACGTGTCAGTATAGGAGACAACTCAGCTGCGCATGTCTTGAGCAGAATGGCTGGTATACCATCAGGACCACTGGCTTTATTCACATCTACGACACAATGTTCTCCATACCTCTTTGTTCGTGATGCGGATTTCAGGCATCGAAACAACGCAGTCAGGAAGAAGTGCTGGAGAAGCATTGCCAGTGTCTAGATGCGAATTATCAGCAAACAGAAAAGCAAGTACGTTCGCTTTCTCTGTTGCTGTGTGGGCCAGGGATCCATCCGGCTTCAGCAGAGCAGGCAGTGAGGGTTGGCAGAAGTTCGACTCGATCGCTTTCGCAAGAGACCAGAAAGCTCGACTGCCAGTTGGTCTGACAGAGAGCTTTTCGCCATTCTTAACGATCCGATCAAGACGAGCCTTCCGCAATGCCTTCTTGTAGGACTTGGCAGCTTGGTTAAAGGCTCTCTTCTTCAAACTTACATCCGGAGTTTTGCGGGTTCGAGCATCAGCCCAAATGAGATATGCCGAATGTTTTCGGTCTTGAGCATGACCACATTCGGCATTAAACCATGGGCGAGCTTTGCCACCGATGGGTACGTCAGCAAAAGGAATAAAATACTCCATTGCCTGATGCACCACATCGGTTATAGCATCCGCGCAACTCGACGGATCCAAAGAAGAGAAGCAGACCTGCCGCCAAGGATAAGACGCAAAAAAGTGTCGCATCTCATCCCAATCTGCTGACTTGTATTTCCATACTCGCCTAACACCATGAGGTTCGAAAGCTGGTGGGGAATATGTAAACACAGATTTCACCAGACAGTGATCGGAGGTTCCCAAGGGGGAGGTGACTTCTACACGATACCTGTCCGGATCAGTTGTCAGCAGAAGGTCAAGGCAATTGGCTGTATGGCCTACCACATCTGGTACCCTTGTCGCTTGCTTCACCAGCTGAAAGAGGTCCAAGGACAACGCAAATTTCCGCGCTTCTCTTCCAGCATGGTCGGTCTTCTGGTACGGGAACAGCCAGTCCTGATGACAGGCATTAAAGTCCCCCAGAAAGACGAGCTGCGCTCAAGGGTACTGATACAGAGCCATATCTGCAGCCTCACTAAGATATTCAAATAAACGAGTTGTCTCCTGGTCACCGCTGTGCGAACGGTAGACACAGGAATACAGGATTTTTTCGTTTCCTGTGTCCACTAAAACCCATAGGGAAGAAAAAGTGGGGTCTTCAAGGTGACGGAGACGCTGAATACAGAGGTCGTTCCGCGCGTACATACTGACTCCGGCCCGTGAGCGAAAGTTGTGCTCCAACGAGTAACCGGGATAATCCAAGTATGTAGCGCTCAAAGGACATTGTATCTGCGTCTCCGTCAAAAAGAGCAAGTGCGGCTGCTCTGTCTCCAGGTGGTGGTGGACAGCTAAAAGATTTGAGTACAAACCCCTTATATTAGTCAGGTGCACTTTGTATGAGGAGGAGTGCAACCGCTGTGTCAACTTGTTTCTTCTTTTTACCTTTTTCATAAAATAAAATAAATAAAAGTGAATAGGGATGGGAAATGGCAGTTGAACGAGGCGGTACGTATCGAACCCGACGTCGTAATTGGTGATGTCTTGCCACTGGGAGGCTAGTCTGGAGACTGCGGGGACGCCCGAACCCCCCCAGGGATCGCCATCGGGCCTCCTCGCCTGGTCGCCAACCAGCACGATGGAGCCGCCCTGGGATTTTTCGCAGCTGGCGGGGCAGCATTTCGTGGGTGGCTAACCCACTAATTGGGCCCCCAACTATCTGCGGGCGGCCAGCGGAAAGCCGTCGCTTCGGATCCCGCTACCCTCCTCGACTAGACACCCGACAAAACAAACACCAACTCGACGTCAACCGGTTCGCCAACGTACCGCAGCTGTTCAAACCCATTTCCCATAAACGGCTTCATCGAGCAACGTGCCGGAACACGACTATGTCACTTTGCGGCACGACTTTGCCCGATGGGTGGTAAGAAGGTGTTATTATAAAAAAAATGTATTTACAGAAGGTTTTCTGTTTCTTGTTCTTAACAGTATCTTAATACTGCTTATGACTCCTGTTGTATGTATGACGTATGTTCGTGGTTAAGAGGAAAAAAATCTTTATAATATTTCATTTGGTCCTGGATTCCTAGTCTAACAACATTGATAAATCTTTTTGGTTCATATAAACAAAATGGTTTCTCAAAAGTGATTCAAGTATATCGTTTATAGGAAATAGTTGTAACTCTCTCTGCTTTACGTTTCAGAAACCAACAAAGGAGCTGATTTATCAAACACGTCATTGGAGAGCAATGACGTCAGCAGCAAAGTTATATTTTCTTAAACTCAACTTCAAACTACTTAGGTGTCACGGGTATATAAAATAAACCTTTTTGCTTCCTTATGTTTTTTGAATTCCGGAGTATGTTCATAGTTCCACCATGATGAAGATGAAATATGAATGTCTGAAGTATTTTTAAACATTACGTATTTAAAATCACTGGCATTAAAATACGGGGAAAAGCTTCGACATGTGCAATATCACTATCATTATCTATTAAATGAGATATATCGATTTTTATAAGGAATTTTATATTTTTTAGCTTGTATTTATTATACACAATTATCTATATAGGGACAAAAGTCGATGGCCCAGAAATCGCAGATTTAAGTTCTACCCGAATATATAAATTTTACATTTCATATTTGTTTTTAAAATAATTACAACAGGTATTTTTATAATATTTCAAGTATTTCAATATTATAAATAATAGCATCCATCCAATATTTAATATACATTTTTTTTTATGTAGCAATGTGTGTTGATTTGTTACATTCCTTCAAATAAGTTTTGTGACTTTTCAGATATCTTTTATTTACGATTTAAAAAGCTTCAGGAAGTTTCGAAATTTTGTTTCTCTTTTTGTTTGCTTATCATAAACATATATGTAAAATAAAAGCCGGTAAAGTTAAATATTGAAAGGATTGTCGTTTTGATCCATTGTTTGAGTTTCGGTATTAAACAGAAAATATGTTCACTAAAAGAAAATATGTATTGATTCACAAATCACAAATAACAATTTCACATACAAACTCGAAATCGAAATTGGAACGCAAAGTCCAAAAATGTGGTTTTATTCTTTGTTTCCATCAAAAAAGGATTTGCAAAATTTTTGTTTTTGAGGTCCTTTTGTGTTAACCTGAACGCTCAAGCATTGACAGGTCAAAGTGATGGACATTGCCTTTTTGCATATCGACACACCTTAACATCTATATATAACTAAATATTTCCTAGAACAAACTAGACTTATTGTTATAATTTAATGACTATACCTCATAAAAATATTCCAATTATCTTCAGTTAGCGAATCCTAGAAATGTAATTGTTTTGTGTAAATTATAATAAAAAGACAAGTATTTCGTCAACTTCTCATATATTTTTATTACTTAAAATAACATTTATAATCTTGATACTTCTATAATTTTCAAAATATAACTTAAATTGACATATTTGATATATAAGGTATACAATTAATATTGAAATATATATAAAAATTACCAAGAATAGTATTTTTAATTTAATTTTGAAATAAAATCATTTTTTCTATGCTATATTCTGACTTTTAAAAAATATTTAGTTTTATTGAAACTTGCAAGGAATATTTAACTCGTGTAAAAAAAAACATTTTTTCAGTTTAAACACATAAATCAACGGAATAGTTGAATACGTGAATACGTCATCTCTTGTATTGTTTTATCCGTTGTAATCAAAGAGACAGCATTCTTTTTGAGCTTAAAATAATTTATTATAAATGTTTCTATATTTAAACTTCGATAATTGTTTTTATTTAAAATAATAAAAAATCAGTAAGTGATAATAAATTAAACACAAGCCATTTCTTTCAGCAGAACGATGAACGGAACATGACTGAGGATAATATATAAATAAGTATTTACTTACTGTATTTTTAAAATACTAAATATAAGACTACTTTACCAACGGGAAGGAATTAGCATATGTGGGTGACATCTGAGCGCGATTAAGTAAATACTTAACAATGTACAATGAGAGAGCGACTTTTCAACAAAATTTAGTTTTTAACAATAACATTTTACGAGATTAGTTGGTTTATGTATTACTTCTTCTAACAAATAAATACTTTATAAAGATAACTCACTCACTTAGAAACAATATTTATATTTTAAGAAAATATAATATAATTTTTTAAAGTTATGACCGATCCAGAGATATTAGGTATTACATTAATTCGTACAATAAAATAAGATACAGTTAATACTCATAGCTACATGCATTCTCGCCTTCATGCGTTGCGACGCCAAAACGAATTGTTTTAATTATAAATTCCGCTTGAATAAATAAATGCAAAACGAGAGTCAAATACATTTCATTTTTGCGGTATTAGCATTTCTGACATTTTATCTGTCTATTTCTTAAAATATGATATTTTATCGTATCATTATAACATACTGTTTCTATTCAACATCAATAAACAAAAGTTGGTATTAAGAAAATGAAAAGTAAAAAACTATAAACATACTTTAAAGCGTAAACAAAATATTATTCTACAACATAATAGTATATAAATATACATCTGAATAATGGTGATATCGGAACATTTATAAAATTTCAAAGACGGAGATATGTAACTTTGCTGAATATTGAAGAACAACTTATGACGCGAACCTTTGGGAATCTTATTGCTAAAGGAATCAAATAACTTATAACATAGTTGTTACTGCGAACACTTTATTGTATGTGATTCGAAAGCATTTACAGATATTCTTATGTATCATTTTAGTAGGTTACTATTAATATGTTTCAAATTGCGTTATGTTATTGAGTCATATTATTATAAAAATATAATGTAATTCTGTAAACTTATATACTAAAATAAATATATGATATATTTTTCATTTTGATTATTTTGTTCTGAGGAAGTATATTTTAAGAAGCTTAGATGCTTGCTACTCGTTAAATTCATTTTACTTTATTATTTACATATTTTACATAAATTATATATAACAATCCCACAAGCGTTTATAAGATGTTAATTAATGACTAATACTACTAGCTTTATTATAAACAAGTTGTCTAGATATTTTTTTATAAAAATGAAATAACAATTGCAAATACCAAAATTGTATCATACAAGGCAGACACCAATATAATTGATGGATTCGTTACCGCTGAGCTTGAACTAAACAGATAATAACTCAATTAAACAGTGGGAGACAGTTGAGAAATTTTTGCTTTTTGTAATAGAATAGTTAATATCAGCCATTACTCGCTGACACCGATTAGATAAAATGCAAAAACTTTAAGCAGTAATAAATAACTATTAAATAAATATATAGTATATTTATATAATGAAAAATAGTTGCACCAAGTAAGTAAAATAATGAACTCTATTCGACAAATAAGAGTGCTTTTACATTAAAGTAATACTGTTTCACTAACTAACATAGACATCAACGTGGGCGAGTGAGTCAACAAAAACTTAAACGATGAAGCGCTGAAGCGCTGAGTAAACTAACTGTATCTGAAGATGCCTTGGGCGTGTAAATTTGACAATACAAAAAGTATGAATTAGTTTAAACTCTTACCCATATTATAAAATATATGTCTATCTCCTTCATTTACTATTTATATTAAAACTAATGACTGTAATAATATTATCACTTGCACTAATTTAGTTTAGTTTCCATATTTTATGTATCTTCCAATAATCTTCTATGCTCAGAATGAACCTAAACTTCTTCTTGCCATTATTAGGGTTCGGAACATCGAAAGGAAAAAGGGAAACATTATAGAATCGCTTTGTTGTCCGTCCGTCCGACTGTCAAAACCCTTTTTCACAGGTATGCGTAGAGGTACTAAATCAAACTTACTAAGGTAGACTGCTCATTAAAGATGTGTCAACGTTTATAATACAGATAAAGGAATTATTGCGAAAACAGTAAACTTTTAGTTACACCATATAATAAGAATATTTTAAATAATTTTAAAGTGGTAGTAACCGTTTTCTCATGAACACTTCTTAGAGGTATTAAATATATCAAATACTTAAGTTATAATGCCTTTAATCTGTAACAAAAACAAACTTCCATGTCAACGCAATCAAAAGAAACAGCAACTTAAGCCATAAATTTGCAAATTTGCAACTACTTGCAAGGGAATCAAAACCTAAAAGGTTATAGGTTAGGTTATATTACCTTATTTGTTAGAAGAAGTAGTACGTAAACCAACTAATCTCGTAAAATGTTATTGTTAAAAACTAAATTTTCTTTTCCACCTTGAACCTTTTGCAGAAAGCAATCTTTAATAGTATATAAAAAAAAAAACTCCGAAAACTTAAACTAAGTTTCTAGTTTTATAAACAAAAGAATTAGACCTACAACAATATATCTATGATACTTTTTCCATTATCAGAGTTTTAGATAAGAAATTTCTTAATGCCAAACAAAGGTTTAAATAAAAATAATAACTATATTCTTTTGTTATTTTTAGGGTAAGTACTAGACATATTCTTAATCAATTTATGTACAGTTTATTAATTTAATTTGTATGCTTCAGATTGTAATCCAATCTAAATCCTATTTAAAAATATAACGTAGATTAGATTATATAATCGTTAATATCAATTACATTTATTTTATAAGGTTAACATTAATAAATTAAAAATTTAAAAAACCCCCGATACAAAAAGACCTCTAAAATGAGTAAAAATAATATTTTTATGTACTTATTGAACTCGTTGCGTCGGGAGACCATACGTTGATAGTGTATATATTACGAAGTTAATCATTGAGGACTTAGAATATACAATTCGATATCGTAATTTCTTTATTTGTTAACTTACTTGCATTTTAATTTCTTCCTTTATTAAACGGTCCCCCGACACAACGAGTTCAATAAGTACATAAAAATATTATTTTTACTCTTTTTAGAGGTCTTTTTGTATCGGGGGTTTTTAAAATTTTTAATTTAATTTTTTTTTGCTGCTTTTTAAAGTTATGTTACTGGTTTCTGAATTGTACTAAATAAACCTACAGAAACACAAAATTTTCAATTGTATAAGTAGGAAAGATTTGTTTGTTTCTTTGAATTGAACAGGATCCGAAACTACGGGACCGATTTTTTAAAAAATCTTTTAGCATTAGAATCCTATATTATGATGTACATAGGTTATATTTATTAAGAGAAATATATATTATATTTAATAAAATAAGGATCCACGTGAAAGTTTCGGCAATGTAGTAAATTATAAATGTATTAAGTAACATGATTCAAGACTTTTTCATATGGGTAGGTAGGTAGGTTTCATATATACGAATATTAATAAACATTTAGAATTAAAATGATTTACAATCACTAATAACACTATGATGAAGGGATTTTTATTATTACTAGCTGTGGCCCGTGATTTTTTATGACTACGATCATAAGCCATATAAATATATTTTTACAGACTCCGTGGACGCAGTCACGGGCAACAGCTATCCCTAATAAAGTACTTTACCTCAGCACGTAAGTGTAAAAACCTCTTGGCCTTCATCCTTTTGGCGACACCGCTAGGAACAGCTAATTATTGCATAAGAACCTCTTCCCCCCACGAATAAAACGTCAATATCTTGAAGACGACTATTTTTATTTCAATCAAACATGGATAAGAACCATCTCGACAAGCATAGCTTTCGATTAAACAAAACCGCATTCAAATCCGTCCACGCGTTTGGGCGCAAACAGTTAATTATTGCATAAGAACCTCTCCCCCGCACGAATAAAACGTCAATATCTTGAAGACAACTATTTCTATTTCAATCAAACATAAGTAAGAAACATCTCGACAAGCATAGCTTTCGATTAAACAAAACCGCATTCAAATCCGTCCACGCGTTTGGCCGCAAACAGCTAATTATTGCATAAGAACCTCTCCCCCGCAAGAATAAAACGTCAATATCTTGGAGACGACTATAACTATTTAAATCAAACATGTATAAGAACCATCTCGACGAGCACAGCTTTCGATTAAAAAAAACCGCATTCAAATCCGTCCACGCGTTTGACCGGAAATTTTCCACAGACAGATACACAGATCGACAGGTCAAATTTATTCTTTTTAGTCGGGGGTTAAAAATCTAATCATTTTAGTAAATAGTAGAACATTATTTAGTTTTAAACATCAGACAATAGAAACTCTTGTTTCCTTCTTGAGCTCCGCATCAATTACAAAGTTGAAACTTTAAATTTTCCTACTAACTGAAGTTTGTATACTTAAGGTTAACAAAGGTATAACATTTATAAAGCAGCGCTTCAAAGTATTTTTAAAAATTATGTATAAGAAGTTTAAGAAAACAATTTTTTTGTTTACTTCATACAACTTCATACAACATAAATATCCAGTTTTTCGCATATTATATTAAATTTCTCTTAAAGAAAAGACATATTAAGTAGGATTTCTCAGTTCTTCATTAAACCTTTTTTATTTAGCCGGTCTAATGTTTAGGTAACAGCTACACTGTCCCAGAATAAAATTAAATAACCAATGTTGATCTATTATTATGCACTAAAATTATATCGGCAATAAAAAAATATCTGAATAAAAAAAATCTAGTTTTTTTAATTTAATTGTTGTTTTTTTTATTTTATTTTTTTGGTTAATTTTGTTTATTTTTTTAATTTTTTATTTATTATGGCTTTCTAATGTTTTTTTTTTGTTATTTTTCCTTATTATTTTATTTTGTTGTTAGTTTTAATTATTATCATTTGGTTCTTTTCTTTTTACTATTTTTATTTTGCATTTATAATCTAGTTATAAGTTACCTTTATTTTGTCTGTAACTGTGCTGTGCTGTGTGCTAAATAAATCTATTCTATTCTATTCTATTCTATTCTATTCTAATTTTTATTTTTTTTTAAGAAACACCAGTATTAGTTTGTAAAGTCAAATTGTCTTGTCAAAATGGCAATGTTCGGGTTAAAGTACCTGAAAGTAAGATTATAAATGTGCATTATTTCTCGCTTCTCTCCAACTGATAATTCTCTTTCTGCAATTAAGGTTTCCGACTCTCTCGGGATTATTCAAGTGATACCAATAAATTGATTCGTAATTGCATTTCATGTTTTGTCCGTAATTTAATTTTATTAGCTTTTATTATAAATATTATATTTATTTACATTATAAATTATTAGCATAATTGTAATTTTTTTTTTCTTATAGTTATTTTGTTTTAATATATGATCTACCATCGTTACCTTGTTGACACTCTAAATAATTTTCCTCCTTTTCATAACACCTAAATATTTGTCATATCAATGATTTAAGTGTTTGAAGTTATTTTTTAAACTGAATGTCTTATTTAATATTTCTCATTTACAAGTGGTTTTTATTACCGGTTCTTGGCCGAAAATATGCCTAACTCCACTTCTTTTGCTATTTCCAGTTATTTATTAATTAGAAATGATTGCATCCACAAAACCAACGGCTGATCAGTTTCAAAATTACATTAATTTCAAAATTAATCCTCATACTCCTTCTTTACTTAAACTAGATCCTTGTTTTTGTGTGTTTGTTGGTGAACCTTTCCAAATCTCAGGCAATTATCTTTGATAGTCCACAAATAGATATTTACGATTAATAACAATTTGCTAGATCTACCCTAGAAATTTTACCCTTATTTATATACATTATCCTTTCAAACACTGCTCCTAATTAAAATTGAAGTTCAACTTGGAAGAACGTTATTGCTACACATTATTGAATTTCAGTAATGTTTGCTATGTAAACTTAAATAAGAATTTGCTTAAATAGCTTGAATATATACTCGAATCTGCAACAAGGCTCGCTTTCAAACTTCATATATTTGACCACATTTCTACGTTTGAAAAACGGGAACGTAGTTTCATCATTTGTACCTTATATTCTCTTTAAATCCATTATTTTACAAATACCTTAAAGTCGGCACTGATGTCCATAGTAAACCACTTCGTTCCTGTCAAAATCTTTTTATGGAATATTGTGCACCCACTCATCAAACTAATGATATATTTCCCTATTTTTGATGATAGTCAATCTACCAGAGTAAATCCGAAACTCTTTAGAGACTTTTTTTTTATCAAGCCTGTGAAGAATTGAATATCGCAAATCGAAATTATTGTTTCAATTATTTATTATTCTATAAAATATTTTAAATATTTGTCTATTTATATTTATGTATATTTTTTTGCTTTCCCGATAATGATTTTAACGATTTGTTTTGACTAACACGATTTATCGACTAACCTGTCACATGCTGATTGGCTTGAAGTGAATGCATTAGCATTAAGCCCGTGAGGTTAAGGTATCAAATATAGTATATTTATAGTGCAATAAAGAATCATCAAATTATATACATACATTTAATTAAACACATCATATTTAAGGGTAAAATATATCTACTGACTTAGTGTTTAAGAATATATATGTTCTGATACATTAACATGTATCCTAGGGTCGTTGTAGCTGTAAACTAAATAATTTAGACAACATCATTGCAATTTACAATTTAAGTTTTTATTATATTAGTAAATGTGTAAATGTCACCAAAACGATAGGGCTTTTGCGTTCAGAGTCCATTTGAATCGTATAAACATAACAATATCAATGAGCTTATGTTCTCTCCATTGCTAATACAGAACTCAACTATATTAAAACATGTTTGCCCGACTACGAAGATATTTTAAAAAATCTGAAATACAATTACAAACATGGCAATTACAATTAAACTCTTGGCTCTATTTAACAATGTAATGATTGAACTAAAACTAAATAAGTACGATTAGTATTTGCTAAGTTTGAGTGCTACATCTTTCTTCTCAAATAAATTATATGTAAACTTTATCCGATACTTGGGAAAACTTTTCTCAATCTAGTACGAAGTTAAAACAATTTTGCAAACTATTCAAAATTTGTCATGTACATATAAATTTACTCTACTTTAGGATTTCGAGCGCGCATAGCGTTACTGTAGTCACGAACAAGAATAACATAATGATTTCCATAGTTTTTCTTTATTTCTATATCATAAATATAAAACACAGAAATCTGAAACATTACAAAGAAATCAATAAATGTAAGGTTTCAGCATTCTAGGTCCGAAGTATTGAGTAATTTATGTAACTAATAAGTCAAAACTTTTATTTTAGTAATATTAAGATGGAGAAAATAAGGAGTATTATAAATAAATTATTTTTCACAAGTTCATAAAGAAACACTGAAATAGGGAGTATGGATAATCTAGTGGGATCACTAACAGAATATAACAAACCATTTATAAACGTGCTAACGAACGAACTAACGAACTAAAAAAAAGAGATAACTTTTTTCCTCTAATTAGAGTTTCAAAAACCCGTATCGGTTTTGCCTCGGTTTCGGTTCGGTTCGGTGCCTCGGTTTCGGTATCGGTTTTACCTCGTGTCAACTTTTCAACTCAATGTATACATAAGTGCTACGTGTATGTATACTAAGTTTTAGTGGCGTCAATGTGCTAGTTAATAATAAAGCTAGCCTTAAGTTATTTATTTATTATATAATTATTTTTATAAACATGACATTACTAAGATTGTTTTTTATTATGATATAATTGGTCTAAAAGTTACTTTTTAAACAACAAAGAAGTATTGTATTATTACAGAGAATTGTCATAATTTTTATTCATTTCCGTACTGTATATCTTTTTTTGTGTCTGAATGTTATACTGTTTGACAAGCAAAGAAATATAGTGATCTGTTAGCACGATTATTTGTTGTCGGCTGCATTATTGTTACTTGTAAGACAATAAAAAAAAATACAAAATAGGAAAAAATAGGAGTTTATTATTGATTATTATATTATAATACTACCGAAAATGAGAACATCGATAGGTCCATGTGTACTATTATTACTAAATATAGATTTTTATCATTAGATTAGTCAGTAAATGATTTCAGATAAAATAATGCGTACATTACTATTTTAAATTTAATTCTTTAATTTCAGGTGACAGTTATCGTCTACTCATTTATTTCATATAATAATGCTTTGACCCTATGAGGACAAAGGTAAATATGGAAAATGTTCAAAAACTTTTCTACAACATGATATATATACAGAGATCTATTGGACAATAATTATCATGGTATAATGACTCGCGTAGACACAGAGATACTCAGTGAATACACTCAGTGTACTTTATTATCTCTTATAGATTTTTTATTATTTCTTATAGATTTTTTTTATAATCTATATTATACAGCAAAAATATTTTGTTATAAAGGAATTCGTTTTAAGAAAATAAGACTACACAATACAATACTAAATGTAAATTTTTTGTTATCATGTAATTTCTATAAATTAATATATAAATTTTACAGAATGATTACTCGCTTCCTTCAACGTTAGACAAGAATAATTTAAATAAATCACGTCCACCTTATTAATTATATCTAACTTTGAAGGGAGTAAGGGTATGTACCTACTCTAATAAAAAATATAAATTAAAATATAAATTTTACACAATGATTACTAGCTTCCTTCAACGTTAGACAAGAATAATTTAAATAAATCACGTCCACCTTATTAATTATATCTAACTTTGAAGGGAGTAAGGGTATGTATCTACTCTAAAGGTACTAAAGGTGATGTCAGTCACGAGCTTCATCACAAAAACTGACAAGTCATTTAAATCAAATTAGGAGTATTATTATGAGAAGAATAAAACCGTTAAAATGAATCTTATAAAATATTATATTACGTATTTATAATGAATATTGAATGATTTGCACATTGAATTTGTTGTTTTTTTTTATTTTATTTAAAATATGTACATATTTACAGAATTCTATTTAATTAAGTACCGAAATTTAACATTAAAACAATGAACAAAATACGGCAAATTAAACTCTCAAATTATCCGCCAACTATCAGTAATTTAATAAAATTCCTATTTACGCATTTTTTTTGTTACTATGTATCGTATATGGTATAGGTATGCTACGATACGTATGTCTGTTAGTGTGTGAAATACTAAGATATGTCTGTGAAATACTACGATAGGTCTGTCTGTCTGTTAGTCTATGAAATGTTACGATTCGTCTATCATAACAAATTGTAGGCCTGTATATACTGCCTACCGGCTTTCTAGTAAATTAATTTTGTGTTTGTATGCAACCTGCAGCTACAATTCGATTTGCAAACGAAATGTTAACTAACCTATTTTTTTTATTTTGTCAGCAAAAAATATATAAATAAAGTGTAATATACGTTTATTTTATACATCGTAATTTCTTTTGTATATCTACAAATTAAAGATTGGTTTGATAGAAACATTGGTTAGGATTTTCGAAAGAAACCTAATAGATGTCACCACTGTCCTGATGAAGGCGATCACATATGGAATGCTTAAATCACCGAGTCGGATAGCGATACGGTAGCTCAGTTGGCAGAGCCCGTATCGGTTTATTTTTCATTCTATATTTATATTTTTTTTTGTTTGTTCCTAAAATTAAAATAATTGTAACTATTATCGATTGAAAATAAATTGGTGATAACCATTAAATGTAATATAAAACATATTAACTTCTTATAGTCCAAAACATATTTTTTAAATGAAATACTTTTAATAAATATTTTAAAAGTATTTTTGGTACCTTCTGAAAATATTTATCATTCAGAATTCTCATTGATATTTAATCATAATGTTAAACTTTGTCCGGGTAAAGTGTGGTGATACGAGTAGGCTACTTTTTGTGGCATCAATAATTGAGATATTCTAAAAAAAATACTTTGTTAGAAAAAAATCGTAAGGAGTTCTTTTTATTATTTTTTTCCAATAATTTAACCAATAAATATTTTTTTTATCAATACATATAGTATCATTAAATAGATACATAAATACTACACACAAAATACATTAAATAGTACCATTACCAGCTTGGCAGTATGTATTAGAAATTCAGACGAGTTTTAATTACCATACTACATATTAATTAACTCTCAGAAAGGGTCTCTTGACCTCAATGAATTTTTAGTGCTGTACAGTGTTCAGAATTAATTTTTTTTATGCAAATATGTAAATTATACTTATTATATCTCTCATCATTAGCCTTATCTTTAAAAGCTCTGACAATAATATTAAAAAGTATTGAGTAGTTTAATGTAAAGGAAATAACAAATTCACATAAAAATTCATAATTAATTCTGCTTATTTATAGTGCTGACTATATTCTAGACAATTTTTATTCCCTTCTGTACTTAACCTTAGATAACTCAATTTTACGTTAAAAAAAGTTTAAATAATGGTACACCTTCCAATAAAAGTTCGCTGTATTCAAATGAGTTTTGTTATACATTATATTTCTGTTAAAGCTCAGTTCTGTTATTAGACAAATGTTTTCACTCTAGTAAAACCGTAATGAGTCACTGAAATATTACTAATTTACGTAACACGAGGTGACTATTAATGTGTAACGTATTGGACCTTGCCTTAATATGTAGCGAATTTGTTGATGGTATATACAACACTTTCATCGTTCATTATATTTCCTTTAACTAGTTACCCCATTATGAATGCATATCTCAATCACCAAAAACAGAACATTACGTTTATAAGAAACGTTATAAGAAATGTTGTTGTTATATTTCTATATTATTATATTTTATTGAATACTATTTGAATAAGCAACTACCTAAATATATAAATTTCATAACATTTGTCAGCTGTGTCGGGAAAATAATTAATAATAAGACCAGGACTGGCTTCCTACTTTCGTAATGTCTTTATTTATAATTCTTTTTTTATAATTTCTGTATATTATATGATTCTGTATATGTTAACGCTAACATAAAGCTAGCGCTAACTTATACAAAAATACTAAATATTAATTAAAAGTGATCATGACACTGAAAACAAGAATCTAGCAACAAACTATTTAAAAGAAGACAATTGGTCATTCAGATACAATTTATTTAAACCAATCAGAAGGCCTTAAATTTAAAATCAGAAATGCTGAAGATCCAAAAAGCGACATATTTGCTATTGTCCAGAAATAAATTAAAGTTATATTAAAAACAAGATGCGATTCACACTCGCACAGGTGTACAAACTTTTTATTTAATATTTTAACAAATATATGGTTATATTAACTTGTGTATATATCTTCCCTTGTTTTAAAATACACACAAAACAAACATTGCAAGCTCAGCAATTTGAAATCGTATCATGTGAAATAATAGTTCCATCTACTGGGATTAGCTACAATGAGTCGTGTTTCATGTCAAATTAAACTCCTAGTTACAAATAAACCTAAAACATTACTAAAACAGGAATAATTATTTTTTCCAAATATAGGCATACCTCGTTTGTGAAATAAGATACATGATAGACCGTATGCAAACATAAACTTAATATCAAAGTTTAATATTTCTGGTTGGTTTAAAAGCATATAATAAAAAATAAATGATATTTAACCAATCGACGAATCGTGGTAAAGTCATAGTTATCTATGAACAGAGGTTAACCATAGGTTAACCAGAGTTCCCATCATAAGCAGTTGAAAAGAAGAGTGGAAATATAGCAAGGGTTGGAAATCCAGCCATGGTCCTGTGACTGATATTATGGATCTAGAAGAAGTTCAAGGTAACTAACTCATTAGATCTAATGTGGTGCCGAAGTTGAAAGCCGGTGATGTTACCGGAAAAATTAACATGTTATGTTAAAGTTACAATAGTGATTATTTATTAATTTTTAATAATTATACAACAGCTTTTCAATTTAGATTAGTATGAATATTTTTCATTCGAACTCAAATAAAATATTAAAAAAGTTCATCATTGCATCATGTTTATAAAATATTTCTAGACGTTTACTAGTATAATTTATTTGAAGATATCTTCAATCTTAGTTTTGAATACCAAAAGAAATGCAATACGTACATAATGTACGCACTACACATAATTATCTCAGATAAATTATTCCATAATATTCCATAAATATAATGCAATGATGAGCTTTTTTAATTTTTTATTAACACATATGTTTTAGTTGTAGTTATATATTTTTTTCATCATAAAATACGGTTGCTTAATTATAATATATTTATTACATAAATCACATTTATCATCATTATTTTACTTCATTAATTACTGTTCTTACTACGAGAGAGTTCTAAAAGTGATCATTTAAGAGTTTATTTGTATAGCAAACTTAGAAATCTGCAACAATATCTTCAATGATCAACGAACTGAAAACTTTTTGGGTGCAATGCCAAGTTTCTGTTTGTGAAACTTATGGTCTGATATTCTGTCTTGTGTATAGCATATATAGCTTTTGAATGTATTGCCTTCTAGAAAACGACCACATTAAATTGGAATTGTAGTATAATAACTATTCTATTGATTGTTTTTATTATGATGTAAATCTTAATCTAACAATTATTATTTTATTCATTGATTTTATTAAAAGTCCCATCTTACGGATTCAAAAATAAAAAAATAATTGTTAAAACATAATTAATAAGAGTATCATAAATGAGGATGTTGACAATAAAGCTTAGATAACTTGAAGTCGACTTGTTTCGTTAGTGCTTACAAAAGCTTGACGATGGTCGGTGACCGTAAATTCATAATTGGAACTATTTCTTTTATTAAGTTTTGAGGTAGCGCAGCTGTATTTATGGAACAGTATTAAATAGACTTTATTTTTAAGCTCCTTATTTTTAATATTTAAGTAATATTTAAGTTGTAAATAAAAGTAAAATAAAAAAAAATATACGCATAATTCAACTAATTTGCATGTGGAAATTGAAATTGTAATACTTTATATGTGGAAATAAATGAGAATCTGTATTAATAATATCTAAAGATATTTGTATAAAATGCATATTTACGATAAATTTTAAAATGGTCAGACAAAATTTTTGCCTTTGATCTCATTGAATGAAATTTTACTTGAAAGAAATTTCCGCTTTCAATCTCGGAAAACACTTCACCTTTTCTTTTACGTACTTAGATCTACATAATGTTGAAAGGTTTATAACATAGCATCTCATCTTATATACTATAAGATTACTTATATACAATGTGCAGGCTTTAGCTGATAGACTTTTACCTATTACAATTTTCAAAATGATTCAAGTTAGAAACAATAAGATATATTTTATTTTAACACATTTTTAATCCCACGGAATTGTATTATTTCGAGGATAAAGATGCCAGATAGGACGAAAATAAACATAAGTCAGCTAAAATACCACTACAAGTGTGACCGATTAAAAATGTTGTTAAAATGTTTTTTTATTTTTATCTTCTTATACTACAATGTATCAATATTTATATGGATTTTAATATCATTATTAAACAGAACCACTGTTATATATAGTTTAGTACCCGTCGATTTTATATAGTATCAACATTTAACGCTCACCGTTTATAATATCGTAGTTTTTCTAAAGAGACGGAATATTGGGTGAAAACTGTTTTCATGGTTAGGTGGCATAAAGTAAATTGCACATTGTTCAAAGTGAAAATGCAATTTTAAATAAAAAAAGATTGTGTGGTTTTATGAAACCACCGTAAAAGTGAAACTTTTTTTCACATTATAGACATTTAACTAAAAATTTTCGGAAGATTATTCCATTAAGGGTATAAAAATTGCTTCATCACTCTTAATTTTATACTTAGAAAATGGGAATGATAATGGGAAATGATAAAAGTAGACTAGGTCTCCAACTAATATTTTTATTGAACTCTGTGTCTTAGAGTACGACATACATAATACTTAACAATTATTTAGATGATATACACATATTAAAACACTGAAAACAATATTTTATAATCGTTGAGTCATTTTGATCCGTTTTTCAATTATTTTCAATCATTCTATTATCAATTCCATCTTCATCATGAATTTCACAGTTTATAAATGTAACCAATATTTTATGGTAACTAAAATACGTGAACAGTGACAAGCGAATAAATAACAACATTTACATTAAACACTGACCAAAACAAACAAAATAGCGTGGAGCACTGGCACAAATGAGTAATAGTCTATACACTACACGGTCAGCTGATGCGAACTATAGGCGCCGCCATATTGGCCTAGGCTGCTCTGACGAGCGCCTTTCACTTTATCCCTACTCCGTGGCCGACCGTCACGCGACATGCAACACACAGACGAAAAAGTTTGAGACGATGTAATGAAAGTTTCACTTTAAAAATTGGGTGATTTATTGTACAAATATATTTATCAGAGGTTTCCTAGACATTACTGTTTCGAGTCATAGTTAATGAATTTTACATTCTATATTATAAGACATATACAAGGAGTGCAGAGAATTTAAATGTATTATATATTTATCAAACACATCATCAAATTTTCATCAATATTAGTTTATATATTCAAAGTCAAAATGTAAAATGTCTAAAATGTAAAGTAATATGAAGTAAAACAGTCGTCTGAAAAAATCTAATTAATCAAAAAAAAATTATAAGCATGAAGGTGTATTCTTTGTTCAATCCTTCGCAAACTTTCATTCTTTGATATAAGATAGAACTTTGTATCCATTAGTACAGTACTTAAACATATTATAATTAGGATGTGAGATATAACATATTATGCAATAGGTACATAGCAATAAAATGTTCGACGTAACACATGTAGTTCAAGTGATTTGATCTCTTTAGCAACAAGAATCCCAAAGCCTCTCGGCAATAAGTTACACTAAAATGTTCAGCAAAGTTATATACGCTCCGCTGGAAATCTCAGAAATTTTCCAATATCGCCATTATTTAGACGTTTCTTTCTATAATATGTTAAAAAAATAATTATTTTAAGAGATATTTTTGTAGTTGATTTTTGCTGTTCTTAATACTAACTTAAAAACATTAACAAAAAAGTCTGGAGAAAAAGAAATCCATAATTTTGCGAGAAATTCAAAACTTTATTTAGGAGCTTTGTGATTATTTGATTTTCGTCAAATATTCACCGCTTTATAGTATAATTTGTTGCTATTTTAAAGGTAGCTGTATAATGCCTTTTTCATAGAAGCATTTTCATTGGTTCTTACTGGCGAAAAACTTCATTAATTTATTTTCATAATCTTCTCTTAATCCCAATTTCTTATCACTCAAAAATTTGTGCAATGTAAGAAAGAGGTGGTTATCGTTTGATGCTAGATTCAGACTATTTGGTGGGTGCATGAACATCTCCTAATGAAACTGCTGGAGTTTCTGGAGAGACTACAGACCTGCGTGGCGTGACGTGGCCTTGCGTTGTTCTTATGAAACACAACTACTCTTCTGTTGGCCAACTCCGGTCAATTGCTAGCTTCAAATGGTTCAGTTGTTGACAGTTGACATTTGAATTTAGTATTCGGCCATACTGAAGCATATCATAATAAATAATTCCTTTTAAGTCCCACCAAACACAGTAGAACCTTCCTGACCGCTAGTCCTTTTCTGCTAGTATTTGAGCTTCTTCACCACGCTTTTACCATAATCGTCTTAGCACAACATTGTCATATGTGACCCATTTCTCATCCCTAATCAAATCTTTTGAAAATTGTGTCTATTCCGTTCCGTTTTGCCAAACCTTGCAGATGAAATTTCGATTTATCATTTTCTTGATGTTATTTGGTGAGACACCTAAATATCGAGCGTTTTTTTAAATCTGCCTTTCCTCTATTCCACTCCGTTTTGCCAAACCTTGCAGATGAAATTTCGATTCATCATTTTCTTGATGTTATTTGGTGAGACACCTAAATATCGAGCGTTTTTTTAAATCTGCCTTTCCTCTATTCCATTCCGTTTTGCCAAACCTTGCAGATGAAATTTCGATTTATCATTTTCTTGATATTATTTGGTGAGACACCTAAATATCGAGCATTTTTTTAAATCGGCCTTTCCTCTATTCCACTCCGTTTTGCTAAACCTTGCAGATGAAATTTCGATTTATCATTTTCTTGATATTATTTGGTGAGACACCTAAATATCGAGCGTTTTTTTTTAATCTGGCTTTCCGCAAATGCTTTGAAACTTATTTCATAGTTGATCTTTAGGTCAATTTCAATTATTTCTAATGTTAAGTCTTTATTCTCTAATCGTAGAATTCTAAAGGCCTTACTTATAAACAAAGTTTAACAATTTAAACCAAATATAAATTCGGAATAAGGAAAATGCTTATTAATAAACTTGGTGTAACTTAATCCTAACATAACCTAGGTTTAAAGTGCTAACAAATTTAAAACATCGTTATACTAACTCTCCTTTTTTTTTTTAATCTTTGGAGAAATGCGTTACGCATCGTCCCTTCGACCAGGAAGGTGATGGCCGAGAGGGTACGTGGGACTACCCGGCAGCATAGAGGACTGCCCACTAAAAATCCACGGTGACAGCCCGGCGGAACCCCCCACTTGAGGGTGCCACGATCAACTTACGGCGTAAGCTTATGGTGAGGCTGCGGGCGTAATCCCGCCTCCTTCGACCCAGCCTACCTCGGAGGCCATACCAACTCTCACCCTAGTTTAGGTTCAATATAACCATCATAACAAGCAACCAAATAAAACTTTTTAGTAACGTCAAAAATTCACTATATTCGTTATTCTATTGAATTTACAAATATAAGAGTGCTTAGGATGTACTAAAAAACAAAATGGCTTTTAACTTTATACAAGGAGTTGAATATAGTTGACTATTTAGGTCCATTAAGAGTGCTCATCACCTCAGGTAACTTTTTAATCTAATTATATTTTGCTAAGAGTCTTAAAAAATATTACTTTAATAAAAATCTAAATCTGAAACCTGAATTGCATAAAATATTATGGTTCCGGAAACGAATGCAATTCACTTAATAGTAACCGAACACGCAAGAGTTCCTTCACCCATGACCTAGGTTTTATTTCCGTTACAAAAGGTTTTCAAGCCAGAATACGAGGGGTAGGTTCAGTGAGGTAAGTCTTTAAATGAACTAACCAGAATGGATCACTCTATTGGAAACTACTTTCTTGGTAGACGATTTTAATATTATGTATAATTGTCTAAATCAATTCTAATACCACTGTTAGTGGTATGTCCTTTTGTAGTCATAAACTTACACTTTTGACTTATTAGAAATATAAAAAATATAACAAATATATCAATACTACAAGGTCATATAGAGATTATGATTTATATTTATTTATATACACAAAGTAGGAACAACAACATTTCTCCAACAGCTCAGTTCTCTAATGCAAATTCGAACTACATTTTGCTGCCCAAAATAAGTTCATTGGTTACTTCATAAGAAGTACCCTTAAATTAATAGAAGCATGTTCATAATTGTTTATATGTGGTCTTATTATTACTTTTTATTCTTCTCATGCCATCTTTATTATAATTATAAAATAAGGAAATGTTATGCTACAAATATCAGATTATTTGATTTGAAAAAAATAGTTTCGTGTTTGAAAAGTCGAGTAGATGGATCTTTCAAGTAAAATGTTATCTGAATATGTTCAGTGTATTTTTATTTTTGATTTATAATATAGACTGTAAATAACTGCAATTTATCTATTATTTTTTCCATAATAAATCATCGTATGTATTGTAGCTATATATATAAACGTATTATTTTATTTAGAAACAGTTTTCATCCTTTCGGAATGGAATATCACTTTATTTTTATTTCGACAAAGAGTCTTCCTCTTACCTAATATTTATTTTGTTCTGGACTATTGTATATAATTAACAAAGGGTACAATGTCATTTAAAGACTTACTTTTTGCTTCATCTTTTTATTTAAATATTTATTACAATTACCTGTTAAATAGTACGTTTGTTAGGATAGGTTTAAGTACTGTATAATTTTGTAAAGTGTATTAAATTTGATTCAAGAAATGAAAGAAAACAACAAATATATTTTCTATGAGAGCAAATAAATATAAAACAATTTTTAACAAATTTATCTGGTGCACGTTGTTTATTTTAGTATTATCTTAATTATTACACATTATGAAATAATATTCATTGTTTTTATTTTGTCAAAAAGGAACACAGGCAAAATTTAACGATGACTCTGAATATTCAGAATCTTGCAAAGAACAAAAAGGTCAAGTAAATATTATTTTCATTTTGATATGATTAGAAAAGGTCAAATGATAGAGGAGGCTGTACGAAGTGATCTGTTACATCCAATATACGAAAAAGACGCACATTTTTGTCAAAGGATTGCTTGTTAAATATTTACAGTAATAGTTCAAGCACACTTTACTAAATTTATTATCTTTGAACGAAATTTTGGAAAACAAATAATTTTATTGTTGACAAAAACATAGTAAAATCAAAATTACTGCATTTTCCCTGGTAATTTTCTTTTATAATGACTTTGAGAATAAGCTTACTCAATTTTATTAAAATTCTTTCAGAAGTTTTGTATTATTATATTTATAGTCTGTATTGTATTAAATATAGTATTAGTAAAATAAAATATAAATATTATAGAATAATTATCTCAGGAACAATGAACACTATTAATAGACGACATTATATTATATAAAGATAAGTTTTATTATATTTTCTAAGAAATTATGTAATCATTTGGTCGTTTGGTTATTTTTGTAATATAACAATTTACGATGTGCGGTTTTGTCAATGCATATTAACCATCGCCTTTCCATTAGTAATAAAAACACAGTAATATCTATTTTTGCCCAAACATAATTATACTAACACTATAATTATAATAAAAATAAATACTTAAGTCATTTGAAATGTAGGTTAAGCGTTACCACAAACAAATAAAACACTTAAATGAGTGGGTTGACAGAATACCAATAAAATCAATTAAAATTATATGGACTGAATTCCATTAAATTATTAAATTTGATGCTATAATTTAATTTCGTTTAAAACTCTTTATACTTATGCTTTCGTATTTTTGACGGTGTTTTTATAATGAAACAGGTATCTAAAAAATAAAATATTGGGCAAAAATGAATGAATACAATCACTTTTTTTAATTATCCTAAGTTATTCCTAATACGTAACTACTATCAGGAATTTTTAAAATCTTCCTTTCTTGATTTTAAGTACTTACCTTTCTAAATATATAAATACGTAAATAAATTATGACGTATTTTATTATCCAATATTATAAATTAAATAAGCTTAACCACCAAACACTCATCTCAATAATAAAGTTCTCATATAATTATGGCTTGAAGTTAGTTAGCGTCTCTTTACGGTACTCTTAGATGTTCATTGATAGTCACTATAATTTAATACTAATTGATAAACTAAAATACATAGATATTTGTAAGAAAATTATTATAAATTGTAAGTAACCATGGAGCTTATCAAAGTCAGTCTTATCTCTTGTCAGTTAACAATCGTATCTTGTCCCAAATTTCCCATAATTTTAGAGTTACCATTGTAATGATCTCGGGTAACATTCAATTTCACGGTAATTAAATTCGCATCTCCATTAACGAGATCTTGAATAAAACGCTAAATTATACGTCATGTAATTGAACCATTAATTTTACTTTTATACTCCTCATTAAATTATTTGTTTTAAAAAAAAATGGTTTTCTGTAAAATTATATTGATTTTTATATTTTTTAATATCTTTGCATATATTTAATTTTCACAAATATTAAATTAATCAATACTATGTCAATCTTCGGCTTCAAAAATGTTAATTTCACGTTTTATCAGTCAATTACTAAAAATATTGTTGACCTCTGACCCGGTTTGCATTTTGTCCTCTAAGAAAGGATTTAAAACCTTGCATCCTGCAATGTCAGGAGCTGTAAACCAGTAAATATGAATGATATTTGAAATACTTCATATATTTAATTTGACCAAAAAACCCTTATATTTAAATTTTCGTAAGGCATGATAACTATTACGTACATATGTACTCGGCTTTATACACGTCGCACGTCCTTTGTGTCGAAATTTCAAATGAGTGGTACCACATATAATATAAAATTTCACTCATTTAAAATTTATACTTTTTAATATACGGTTATTGGTAATTTGTGAAATTATAACTTTGTAATCTAATATGAATGAACAAATGAAGTCATTCAGAGCAGCTATTCTTCATATAAGTGATTTTAGATATAAAAAGGTACCTTTTATGATAAGTTTGGTATTATAACATTCAATTTTAACTTAAATATGTCATGAAATAAAAGAATAAATATAACATGAATCAATAAAATAATAAATATATCATAAATATTACATCTTAAAACTATTTGGTGAATTTAAATTTATCTACATGTTCCTTCAATAAAAAAAACAGAAATATAAACGAGTAAATGCAAACATGTCAGAATCAAATGAAAAGCTTACCAAATATAGCCACACACATTTAATTTGTTTTATTAAAAGTTTGGCTTTTAATAAACAAAATTTAAAAAAAATTTTGTTTATTAAAAGCCACACACACACCGTGTGTGTGGCTTTTATATGAGTGCTTTCAATATAAACTCACTTTATGTCTGGCAAATAGCATCGCTTCGATGATCAATAACGATATACACAATAGCTACTGCTATCAGTTCGTCAATTCACAGCAATCAGTTTTCGGTGAAACAGGCAAGGCTCTGTTTACTATGCTTCTATATTAGTATTAAAATAATATAAGTTAAGATTACATTTTGTGAATTTAGATGGTTATGTAAAATAACATAAGTAGATCTTAAATTACTTGTTGCTAAAAACTTATTAGCCCAAGGTCAGAAAAATTTAAAACCAAAAAAGTAGTAACAGAATGAAACCCATGTGAAAAGGAAGTAAAGGTAAAAAAAAATAATGAAAAAATAATTAATTTATGGGCAATCTGAGGACAGGAAACGATGAGGGTGAGTTTTTAAGGGTTGAAAACGGTTTATCGCAATTTCCGCCAAAATTACAAGTCTTATGAAAAATTTAATGACAAAGTCGTAGGAAACACAAATAACAACAACTTATTTATATAACATTTTTCAAGCAACCTCAAAAAATTAAAAAAAAAACATTTTTTTTCCTTATCCTCTACAAATAAAATTAAGAAGTTTAGTTGAAACCTACTTTTTTATGTCCTTAATAGTTAATATAATAGTCCTGTAGTTTTTCATTATCTTAATTAAAATAATAATTTATAATAAGTCATAGTATTGATATGATAAGTATATGATATCTTACTATTATTTTTGTAAACAATTATTGATTTCCTTGTTCCTTTTAAAATAGAGTTATTTATTTATTTTCTTGGTGGTAGACCATAACATCGGGTCGCCGGCAAAGTTACCACCCATCGGGCAAAGTCGTGCCGCAAAGCGACCTAGTCGTGTTCCGGCACGTTGCTCGATGAAGCCGTATATGGGAAATGGGTCTGAACAGCTGCGGTACGTTGGCGAACCGGTTGACGTCGAGTTGGTGTTTGTTTTGTCGGGTGTCTAGTCGAGGAGGGTAGCGGATCCGAAGCGACGGCTTTCCGCTGGCCGCCCGCAGATAGTTGGGGGCCCAATTAGTGGGTTAGCCACCCACGAAAGGCTGCCCCGCTGCGAAAAATCCCAGGGTGGCTCCATCGTGCTGGTTGGCGACCAGGCGAGGAGGCCCGATGGCGATCCCTGGGGGGGTTCGGGCGTCCCCGCAGTCTCCAGGCTAGCCTCCCAGCGGCAAGACATCACCAATTTCGAAGTCGGGTTTGATACGTACCGCCTCGTTCAACTGCCATTTCCCATCCCTATTCACTTTTATTTATTTTTATCATGAAGATAAACCAAAAAAGGAAAAAGTTTGTACAGCGGTTGCACTCCTCCTCATTTAAAGTGCACCTCAGTAATATTAGGGGTTTGTACTCTAATATCTTTCCTGTCCATCACCACCTGGAGACAGAACAACCGCACCTGTTCTTTTTGACGGAGACGCAGATACAATGTCCCTTAAGCGCTGCGCACCTGGATTATCCCGGATACACGTTAGAGCACAACTTTCGCTCACGTGCCGGAGTCTGCGTGTATGCGCGGAACGACCTCTGTATCCAGCGTCTCCGTCACCTTGAAGACCCCACTTTTTCTTCTTTATGGGTTTTAGTAGACACAGGAAACGAAAAAATCCTGTATTCCTGTGTCTACCGTTCGCACAGCGGTGACCAGGAGACAACTAGATTATTCGAGTATCTCGGTGAGGCTGCTGATATGGCTCTGCATCAGTTCCCTTCAGCGCAGCTCGTCTTTCTGGGGGATTTTAATGCCTGTCATCAGGACTGGCTGTTCCCGCACCAGAAGACCGACCATGCTGGAAGAGAAGCGCGGAACTTTGCGTTGTCCTTGGACCTCTTTCAGCTGGTGAAGCAAGCGACAAGGGTACCAGATGTGGTAGGCCATACAGCCAATTGCCTGGACCTTCTGCTGACAACTGATCCGGACAGGTATCGGGTAGAGGTTACCTCTCCCTTGGGAACCTCCGATCACTGTCTGGTGAAATCTGTGTTTACATATTCCCCACCAGCTTTCGAACCTCATGGTGTTAGGCGAGTATGGAAATACAAGTCAGCAGATTGGGATGAGATGCGACACTTTTTTGCGTCTTATCCTTGGCGGCAGGTCTGCTTCTCTTCTTTGGATCCGTCGAGTTGCGCGGATGCTATAACCGATGTGGTGCATCAGGCAATGGAGTATTTTATTCCTTTTGCTGACGTACCCATCGGTGGCAAAGCTCGCCCATGGTTTAATGCCGAATCTGGTCATGCTCAAGACCGAAAACATTCGGCATATCTCATTTGGGCTGATGCTCGAAGCCGCAAAACTCCGGATGTAAGTTCGAAGAAGAGAGCCTTTAACCAAGCTGCCAAGTCCTACAAAAAGGTGAGCGGAAGGCTCGTCTCGATCGAATCGCTAAGAATGGCGAAAAGCTCTCTGTCAGACCAACTGGCAGTCGAGCTTTCTGGTCTCTTGCGAAAGCGATCGAGTCGAATTTCTGCCAACCCTCACTGCCAGCTCTGCTGAAGCCGGATGGATCCCTGGCCCACACAGCAACAGAGAAAGCGAACGTACTTGCTTTTCTGTTTGCTGATAATTCGCATCTAGACACTGGCAATGCTTCTCCAGCACTTCTTCCTGACTGCGTTGTTTCGATGCCTGAAATCCGCATCACGAACAAAGAGGTATGGAGAACATTGTGTCGTAGATGTGAATAAAGCCAGTGGTCCTGATGGTATACCAGCCATTCTGCTCAAGACATGCGCAGCTGAGTTGTCTCCTATACTGACACGTCTGTATCGCCTCTCTTTCATGACTGGAATAGTGCCAAAATCCTGGAAGCTTGCTAATGTGCAACCCGTGCCCAAAAAAGGCAGCCGTGCCGACCCTGTCAATTACAGACCGATTTCAATCACCTCCATACTCTGTAAGATTATGGAGCGTGTATTGAACTCGCGCCTACTAGCATACCTAGAAGGTAACGATCTCCTCAGTGACCGACAGTACGGGTTTCGCCGTAATAGGTCTACTGGGGACCTCCTAGTGTATGCTACTCACATTTTAGGCGAGGCCATCGAGAAGAACGGAGAAGCGGTCGCCGTCTCTCTGGACGTCTCGAGGGCATTTGACAGGGTCTGGCATGCGAGCCTTATATGCAAGCTTTCAGCGTACGGTATATCTCCTGGTCTGATCGGCTGGGTAACGGACTTTCTGAGCCACAGATCTCTCCGAGTAGTTGTCGACGGGTGTTCCTCGGAACCCTTGACAATAAATGCCGGAGTGCCTCAGGGGTCCGTTCTTTCTGCAACTCTGTTTCTGCTGCACATTAATGATCTGTTGAAGCCCGGTATCTATGGGTATGCAGACGACAGCACAGTTGTAGAAAGATATCTGCCGAGTACTCGGGCTAGTCGAGATCAAGTACAGTCTGAAAGAGAAGCCATGGTGCAACGTTTGAATGACAAACTTCAGGCAGTCTCCGCATGGAGCAATGCCAATCTAGTCGAGTTCAACGCCACCAAAACGCAGACGTGTCTATTCACCTCCAAAAGGAGCCCTTTCACCTTGGCTCCTACTTTCCAGAATGTATCCTTGGAATACAGTGACCGGCTTCAGTTGTTAGGCTTAGAGATTTCCTCGAACCTCAACTTTGGTCGGTTCATTGAGTCCAGAGCAAGAGCAGCAGCAGCAAAGCTTGCCGTTCTTGCGAAGGTTCGGCAGTACTTTACACCGGGACAGCTTCTTGTTTTATACAAAGCACAGATCCGGTCGTGTGTAGAGTACTGTGGTCACATATTTGCTGGTGCCGCAAAGTCTCATCTTGCGGTTCTGGACTCAATTGAGAGGCGAGCAAAGAGGCTTATAGGCGATCCCGAATTGGTCGGAGCCGACCTCCAAAGCCTTGAGCACAGGCGTAGAATTGCTAGCCTCTCAGTATTCTATAGGATACATTTTGGTGAGTGTGCGCTGGAATTACACAATTTAATTCCCCCGTCCCCCTTCCATCACCGAACGTCCCGACGCACGGCAGGTTTTCATCCTTTTGTTGTGGACATTCCACCTGTCCGAACGAAGCGCTTTGCTTCCTCATTTTTACTGCGTACAGCAAAGGATTGGAACAGCTTGCCTGCGTCGGTATTTCCGACCGAATACAATGTGGGCGTCTTCAAGCGAAGAGTGAATAGGTTGCTAGGGTAATGCGCCTTACCACCTAAGACTACATTCCACTTACCATTAGGTGGAAGGTAGTCCAGCATTGCCCTAGATCATATAAAAAAATATATATATATATATATATATATATATATATATATATATATATATATATATATATATATATATATATATATTTTACGACCCACTAGTTTTATTTGTTTTACCTTTATTCTCGTAGTGATAATTAAATATTGAGTACAATATAATACTAGTAGAGAAACACAAAAAAAATAGTTCAAAATGTTACAGATTTTAGTCACATTTTTATATATATCTAAGGTCTAGGTTGTGTGTCAATGCAATATAATCCATCCAAAATTATACGAGAAACACATTTCTCTAACACTATTAGAAGGGACATTATTAATAACAGTCAGCTTTTAGACACTTTTTTAATTTTAGAAAAAGACGAATAAGTTTTGGTATTTTTAAATTAAAAGCAGTGTGTGAACTACGTTATTTCTTTCCCACTGAAGTAAAAAGTCATCCGCTATAATCACTGTAGTTTTTAAGTATCTATAAATTTTAGTGTTATTGTAATTTTGTTTCAAACATATTTTAATGTTCTAATATGTTAAAACAGAATTTACCGGAAATAAGCTTCTAGAACTTCCGATAAAAGCTTACAAAATATATTAAGAAATTGTAAAAATATACCGCATAACATTTATCTTCTTGAAAGTTAACGTTATTTTACGATACTCCGATGACTTATAAATTGATGACGAACTAATTTGGTCTTTGATGAAATATGGTCCAAAGAAGTCCTTGACATGTGTTCTCATATTAAGGAAAGTTAATTCCGATTAATTTGGTCGTTTTCATGTAATATGCACGCATATAAAAATATACACATAGAACAGAGACAAGCCATTCAAAAAGTTTAATAATACGTTCTATTTTTAAATTATCTCATATTTTAGGAGATATCTTTACAATTTAGTGTAAGTATAGATAACAAAATTATTGTTTAAATGCTGCTGGGAAAATATAAGTGGAGTTGGAGATACTATACCTCAATGGAATAATACATACATGATATGATTTCAAAACATTCATCGAACACACAGACACAATTATTGGCAATCAGATTATAGAGTATCAGATTATAGAGTATAAGTTGTGGTCAATTGTCATATGTAATATTTTGAGTGTTTACCTAAAATAGAGGCTTTGAATGAATGAATTTTATCATTGACAAGTTGTTTTATTTTTCACATTATTCTTTTATTGGATGGTAATGTAGAACTAGACTGAATAAAATATAACTAAATAACAAACAATGATTTTTATATAGCTATTACAGATAGGTTATAGATACACTTTCAATATCTTAATATAATATCTTTATTAAAATTTTAACCTGCTATTTAAGAACTTATAAAATGATACTAAATATAAATGAAATATGTAAAGTATCTGTAAATATTTCGAATCACATAACACAAGTTGTAAAAATCATTACAGTCCTTGGTAACAACAATCCCAAAGACCTGTCGTAAATTACAATGCGATATTTCTTGAAGTTACAGATATCACAATTATTACGATGTTTTTTATTCTTCTAATATATTAATATAATAATTGTTTGCTTATCGTTCCGAGATATCTATAGTTGATAACTGTGACCTATTAGACTCATTCGTTTTTCAGAATGTGAATGTTTCAGAATAATAAAAACTCTCTTAATATATTCAATATGTATTATTTCAATTTTATCTTCACCACAATTTATAATAAAACTAGACACTAGGTAGATTGTACTAATTTAAACTAACACAATTTATCTTTTAAGCTTAGGTGTGTATTTATCTTTTAATCAATGATCAGTCCTCAACATTGAAATTAAAGAGACATTTTATTGATTCATATTAAAGTCAAAGAAGTTACTTTTTATTACAAATAATTATAACAATTCTAATACTCATAATTTTTATCAACATGTAAACATTAATAAATAAATCATAACAGAACTTATATATTTTATTATAACAATGAGTTGTGTTTACTATAAATAATATATATTTTTTGTCTCTGTATTAAATAAGACTAAAAGTTTTAACGAGTCGGGTGTATGCTATAATATATAAATAGGGAGAGAAAAGAAACAAATGCTCATTCAGCGGAACATATGTAACTCTTACTTACTACTTGGAAGTTCAACTGAATTGCAATTTTCGCGGAAAATGGTTCTAGTTTTTAATAAATACTTAGCTAAAAGCTTAGCACGCTGAAATGCATTAATGAAAAATAATTGTATCGTATTTAAAATTTATGCTATACTACCTTTTAAGTTAAAGTAAATGTCTGTCTACAAACTATCTCGTAAAATGTCATTCTATAAACAATAACAAATAATAATAATAAAATATAGTTTGTTGTAAAGTGTCCATACCATACTCGTGTCACCCTTTAAACCCTAAATATATTAAACCAAAATTATTATTTATTATTTCATTTCATTACATCAATTACAGGAGACGTTACAATTAAATACATAAAATTTTGTGAGAAGTCAGGAGGGATGGTTTGAACGCAGTTACTTACCCTGGATATCTCACTAGGATGCCCTGTGCTGAGATATCCAGTGAACTCTTTGACCGTACTACTACACCTACGATGCAACTTTTATTTATAAAATTGCCTAATCTCATATTTACATAATTCTACAAACAAGAAGAAGTAATCTGTAGGTAATGTCTGAGAGCAGTTATTTATTTATTTATTTTCCTCAGAGACTTGCATAGTTCGTTGTTTTGCTCAGAATTTATAGCTTATATTAGATTTAATATTACTGATTAAATTTGTTGTTGTATTTATTGTATTTATAGTTTATTGTATTTATTAGAAGCAGTTATCTTTTAAAAAAGAAGATAACTGCTTCATAACAATGAATTATTGTATTATTTAATACGGGATAATAATAATTAATGTTATCCGAAACAAAAAAATCTTACATTTCTATTGCTAAAAATAAAACAATAAATCTTCTCAATAGTTAATGTTTTCCTGAAACAAATTATTTAAAACAAAAAGCAAAACCCCCACTTAATCAATCTACTCTTAATCCCATAGATAGAAGAAAACACAGATACTCAATGTAGGTTCAATATGTGATGCGAACAAGAAATAGAACCGGATCTTACAAATTACAATATATTAAAACAGCTTACAAAATTGCTGAAAATGTATTTCTTTAAGTAACCATTAAGCATATATATTACTTATTGAAATAAAACTATTTTTACACGTATAAAGCGTACAGTTCAGGATTCACACAAAACGCACTAACAGTATCTTGAGGTCTTACAGTGCGGTCACAGACATGGAATTTTATATTTTTCAAAAGTGAGTCCCAGGTGTTAGATAATCCCCAAGCATCTAAAAATAATTTTATTTCAATGTGTAGTACTCGTGAAAACCTTAGAAAACACTATATGTATTACTATTGCAATTTTTTTACTTATACTGTTTAATTATAATTTACGAAATTGCATATATTATTTATTTTGAATTCGGTTCAAGAAAATTGTCGATTTTCGTGTTAGCTCAAGATACAATAAATTATCGTAAAGAGTAATTGCTACATTTCTGTATTGAACTACCGACCTCATGAGGGCGAATATTTCATTTCTACACACCCAATTAAACATTATGACCTTATCATATATTTTTAAAAGAATCATATTACTTACCATGTTTTTTTTTAAGTAAATAAACCTGCAAAAATAAATGAATGAATGAATTGCCTGCAAAAAGTCTAATTATTCATAATAAATTTAACAAAGCTCCATTAATTTAAGTTTTATCTTGATGTTTGTACCAACATCTATTAGAATTTCAGATATAGAAGTAAAAAAAGTAAAAATTACAATAAATAAATAAGTAAAGGAAATCAAATTTTACCTGTTTATTCAAAATTATCTAAATCAACTATCTAGACACATTTTTGAGTTTCGCTAATTGTAAAGTTTATATCTTTGTTATGTATAAATATATATAACATTAAAAACATGTTGTGAATATAAACAAATAAACAATTGTCGTAAATACGCCTTAAATTACAAATACATTACAAGTAAATTATAAATACCAGTTGTATTTTTACGATGAACAAACTGAAGTATGGATCGTGTTAGTCTAAAATATTGACCGGATAAGCGATGTGGGTCAGTTTAAGCTGCTATGTCCGGAGCTTTTTTAATGGCCCTTTCATATATTATGAGTTTACATTCGGTGGATACGCGAATTGGACATAATGCTAACAAAGTTTATCGTTTCGTAAATATCATACAATAAATTAGCATGTTGATGTTGGCACACCAAATCATATTTTCGAGCATAAACTTAAATTATAAACACACATAGAGTACTCTTTAGTCTCTATTCTGGATATCCGTAATATTAACTTCTAACAATTGAACGTGTGCACGAGCGAGCTGATTGAGATTCAATCAAAAGGCATTTGGGCGCTGCGTAGTATTATAGCATCTTTATGCGTCTTCTAAATCTTCAAAGTTTTCTAGATTACCATCTGGTTTTTTTACAGTATAGTTCTCAAAAAACTTTTTTACGGATTACCAATATTTCAAATGAATTTCTGTTACCAAAACGACCCTCTTCTTTTTTTTATAACCGTGACTATAATGTGATGTGATATCTTAAAATATTTTACTACTCTTGTACTAAGCTTGAAAAATATTTTCTGTATATGTATGATTTCCAAATTACTTTTGACAATTTCTGAATTAAATTTTCTATACAGACATTAAACTTATGTATTCAGTGTTTAAGACTAGGAAAGTCATGCTTGAGAACTAGGTTACGAATCCGGTTTATTTTTAATTATACATTTATTTAATACTTAAAAAATTAACTATGTACACTTTTTCAAAGAAATGAAAGCAATGGATTTGTGAAAGACAATACCTGTAACATCAATAATATATATAGAAAAAGATTTCTAAGACAAAAGAGTTGCAGTTGTGTCCTAAATAAAATATTTAGAGTATTTCATCTTCTTTTGTACTCTGGCCCAGAGCTATCTTTGTTTTATTTTGCACTGCAGCGTCGGAAATGAAATGTAACCTGACTACAAGCAAAAGATCATTTAAGTTTCTGAATAAGAAATAATAGAAAAATAATACCTGAGGACATCTTAATATTTCTAAAATTGGTAAAATATATTTTAAACTTGGATATGTAATATAAAAATAGAAGTTTTTAAAATAAATTGCAGAAAAATACTATTGTTAGAACTACCCTCGTAACCTCCAACAGTTTTAATGTAAATATAATTTTTGAACATAAGGAATAATACGGAAATGTCAACTTGACATTTTATCATGCTAAAAATATGGTTTTAGATTTATGGCATTGTTAGTAGTGAAATCGAAAATTCAATTGTAATATAATATTACACAAAACCACACCTTAAATAACTTTTTAACTCTTGTTGCAAATGGTCTTAAAAATATAAGTCAACCAATCAAAATGTTCATTTGTGCCATATACAAATTGATTTACAAACTTAAATTGCAATTGTAATGGTGCAGTTAGTATTATACCAGCTGTGCATGCAAGAGTTCTTTCACCCCTGACCTAGTCTGCATTCTGTCGGGTAAGAAAAGGTTTGAACCCTTGGCTTGCATCGAGTAATAAGAGATTAGAATCGTTAGAGGATTTATATTATGGGTGAAAATGACGTCATCTATGTAAAACAATTTAATTTAAGAATTTTATATACAAAAAAAAAACTATATTTTAAATTGGAAGGCAAGGCAAGTTGGAAATAATCTCTTCCAATACTAGATGAACATCATTGAGAAAAATGCCTTTTTAAGGGTATCGTGAACCCAGGTAGTAGAGACCTGGAAACACTATCGACAGAAGTTAATTTAATATTTGGGTAGATTCTGGTGAAAAGGTTCTTTAAACCCCCCTTTAGAATATCGTTACTCATCCAGGTTATTTAGAAGATAAAGAAGATGCAGCTCATCCTTGCACGAGTTCAAATGTTAGAACCTAATATTGCGACGATTCAGAATACCGATGAAAACAGTACTTTATGTGTGTTCATCATTTAAGCTTATTTTCGACAAATAGGTTCATATGCCAACATCAACATGATATTTTTATTGTATAATATTTACGATCTGAACATCAAAATATGCAAAATATGCAAAATAACATCAACCATCTTACAATGATACTTAAAATGGCATTATCTCTAATTCTCGTATCCACCGAATGTAAACTCATAATATATGAAAGGGCCATAAAAGAAGCTCCGGACATAGCAGCTTAAACTGACCCACATCGCTTATCCGGTCAATATTTTAGACTAACACGATCCATACTTCAGTTTGTTCATCGTAAAAATACAACTAGTATTTATAATTAGGCGTATTAATGATAATTGTATATTTGTTTAGGTTTATATTAGTGCTTTTAATGTTATCTATTTATCAATAATTTAGTAACGAGTTTGTCTTTATTTAATCTATACTCGAGCTCTTTTTATTTTTTATGAGATTAGATAACATAGTATCTACGCCTCTTGTTTTCTAATATTAATATATTAATATATTAATGTATTATTATTATTTACATGAAAACAAAAGAAATACTTAGATTTAAAATTTAAAGATAATTTTTAATGATAGTTATAATTTTATTTCCTTTGACTTACATATTCATTTGAAAGATTAATTAAAAGTAAATATATAAAATGAACGTTGAGATAAAACTAAAGGAATTATTTAGAAGAAAGAAAGGAAGAATTTAGTTAAATTTATTATAAATAATTAGATTCTTTGTTTATTTAGTTGGACAAAATAACATATGGTTGGCAAAAATAAATAACATGAGGCCATAATGTCTCATGGGTGTGGAGGAACGAATTATTAGCCCTCATGAGGTCGATAAGAAAAGAGCTAATAAGAAAATTGATACAAGTTTTTCAAAACGAATTGAAAATAAAAATTATTGCAATTTTATAAATTATAAAAAAGTATCTATAATTAAAAAAAGAAAAATAGTAATAGACATGCTTAAAGAAAACTTAAAAATAAATACATTTTAAAAAATGTTTAAGTTGTTATAATATTCCGGCGTGCAAAACTAGAGAGAGATCTAGTATTAATTATAAATTAGAACCATTATTTCGCTTTAATTGCAATTCCTTTGAAATTCCAAGTTCTAAATAAGAGTTGATATATGTTTCGCTAAATGAGCATTTGTGCCATTTCATTCTCTCCCTATTTCTATAAAAGAACAGTCTTTCAATCTTATTTAATTCCAAGTTTTCAAATATATATACATATATTAGAGTGAACAAGATAAAGTTATAATAAAATATATTATTTCCCTTCACAATTATGAAATAACAATGAGTTTAATTAATAAGTCATTGCTATCAATAACCAATATCTCGGATGATCTGCGAATTGTTATTATATTAATATATCTGGAGCAGCACAAACATCGAAATAATTATGATATATATTTTTTACATTCTAAAGCCGGAGGAAAAATAACTTCAGGAATTATTTTTTGTAAATTACACCCAAGGGTCTTTAGGATTTTTGTTATTACTTTTTATTTATAATTAAATACTTCTTGTGTTATTTCAAATATTTTACAAATATTTTCTAATATCAATTTAGTTAAGTATTACTTTATAAGTGCTTAAATAACATGTTTAAATTTAATAAACATATTGAAGGTGTATGTACACACATGTATAAAAGTCTAGACTAACCTATCGGTAATGGTTATGCAATAGAGATTATTTTGTTATAAAAGAGTTCATTTATTATTGCAACATTAAATATATTTTAATTGAACCATCAACGTATTTAAAAAGGTACTCTCTCATTACTTAAAGTTTTACACTCTACAGGTTTATCACAATATTTTTTAACTTTATATAATAATAATATATAATATCAAGACAAATTACACACATTGATCCAACCCCTAAGTAAGCAAATTACTTGCTTGTGTTAAGGGTGTTAGACAATGATACAAATACATAAAAATATACATATAAATACTGAGAATATATTTAATAAACGACCAAACCCAGAAATGCAGACATCTATGCTCATCACATACATGCCGGTCCCTGTCGGGAATCGAACCCGAGTCCCGTTGCGCCGCTATAAGATTACGATAAGTATTATAAGTTCAGATCATTTTATATGAGAGTACCTACCTACAATGACAAAGTCCTAAAACGTAATAAAGGAAAAAAGTCACAAGTAATTTAAATATAATTATATAATTTGGATCATTGTGAGATGATCATTACCGCTTTAAGTAATTTTATTCAATATAATAATGTTTAAATTATACATAGAATTAATTGAAAAAATTAAATACCATTTTACATTTATTATAAATTATTGCTTTTTACAGTAATGTCTTTCATACGTTGTGACCCAATAATAAAAACTCTTATTTGAAGTAAACACCTTCACTAATAGATACAAGAAATTGCTTTTGAACTTCTCATTTGAAATAGGTATACTTAATTATAATTTCAGTCCAATCTAAGAATACAACATTTTGTATATTTCTCTTTGTATATTGTGATAACTTTTTAATATACATATATTTTTTTTAAGTTTGAATTTTTTTAATTAAAGACGCGTGTACTAGACAACGTCTGTTGGGTCCGCTAGTATGTATATAGAATCTAAGTATATATATGGAACATTTGAAACGAATCATATTTATAACACATTTATATATTTGCTGCACTAATGTAATTAATATATTTATATTAACCTGTGACACACTCATTATTTATATTTCATTTGGCGACAAAATAATTAAAATATGTAAATTCATTAACATTTACTTTGAAAATCGCATAGTACACACACGCACACACACACTCACAGGACGTACACAATTACAAATTTAATTTACTAGTAGGTAAGCGGTGCGTATAAGCCTACAATTGAATCTGATTATTAATAACTGACTATACGTTTATTGAATATAGTAATGTAAATGAAATTTATTGAATGCTATCGTAATATAATCGACGATAACTTTTAAAAAATCATATAGTACAGAAGTACACCCCAATTAATTAATATTAATATCGAGCTAGACCTTCCTTATTTGAGGTTAACAATCCAAAGTAATAAAATAAATAAATCATGAAACTTAAAAACGTTTTAAGTACTCTTAACGAGATTTGCTAATTAACCAAAGACTATATGGGTTGGACTGACCAGGATAATACCAGGCTCTTAAAACTATCATACATTAATAATGTTGTAATGTTGCATAGTAAGTTATAGACTTTGCGTATTTTAAATGTCCTCAAAAAAAATATTTACAATTATTGAATACAGTATAGTTATACACAACTATATACAATAGTTATAAATAACGTAGTGGATCAGGAAGATATAACTTTGCCCAGATAAAGTTCACAATGTTTAAGGTGTGTGGTCTTCCTATTACACACTTCTTTTTAATATAAAAAGGATTATTAGTAGCTTATTTTAACATGCGGTTATCTTCTTTTACAAAAGCTTAGAAGAATTGTAAATATCATAATACAAAATAATGTACTCACAAAGAGTAGAGTAGCAGAGTACGAGTTATTTTTTTATTATTATAATTATACTGTTTTTATTTCATGTACTATTATATATTTATTAAGTTTTCATAAGAGTATATCCAAACACAAAATATCTGTTATAGAAAATCCAGATTATAATATGTTATTACATTATTTAATTATTAGCTCCTACTCAGCATGATTTTAATAGTAAGGTAAGGTCAGAAAACATATTGGGGTTAAATATTTTTTCATGATAAAAATGGACATGAATGATTCTAAACATTTAAAAAACGAACAAATTGTAATTGGATATTTACACAGCATATACATGCTCCTAATAGCAGTATAGTCTAGTTGGTCTGACAACATAGTACTCCACTCTCAACTCTCAAAATAAAACTGAGAAAATGACTTATCCCCCCTGGATTTTTGCCATTTCCCCAGTGTCCCTCAATTTCTCAAGTAAGACAAAAAGTAGCAATAAAAATAGAATTACATTATTTTTATGTTTATTATTCGTATTAACACATGAACTTCGAAAAAAAGAAATATTTAAGACTATTGACAAAATCCTTTACAAAAGTAAACCTAATTTTGGTATTTCTTTACAACATATCCTTTTTATTTTTCTTCTTATTATTTATCCACAACATTATAATTCTGAAATGAGAGTTGAACAACTTTATGAGAGTAAAATAAAAGCTCATAATTCTTAATCTCTGTTGCACAACTTCCTCTCGTGTTGCCACTTACCTTTATTTTCAAGTTGTAAGAAAAGTATTATGTTTTAAAATTTTATAATTAAGAAATAATTACATTTAAGAAAGTAGTGTATATTTAATTCTACTTTTAAAATAAACATTGTGTTTTTTTGTCCTTTAAACTTGAAAATATGATTAATTTTAACATTTAAGAACAACTTATTTTATATTTCTTAATAGTTTTTAACATATAAAGAAGTTTTATAAAAGTACCTGAGTTGAACAAACTGTGAAGAACACAGATGGGGAACATTATCCTAAATAATTACAATATACACCACCTGCTATGTGCCTGTGGGAAATTACAAAAATGGCGGTCGGTAATACACCAAGGTCCAGTTAAAAATAACTGCAATATTATATTCGTACTTTATATAAATATTGAATGGAATGAATGAAACTTTAACTGAAATATGAAGTTTATATGAAAGTTATAAACTTTTATGTTGATTGTGTACGATATGGCCTTCAACGTAAAAATGAATTTAATTAAGTTTATCTAGTTTGAAAAAACTTATGAAGTTAATAATTTTATACATTCGTGTATTAACCGGCTTTATAGAGCTTAAGCATGAAGCAAGTCGGCGCGTATTAAGACACAATTCACGTGAGTACTGCCAGGTAAGTTGTTATATATAATAACAGTTTTAATAATTGTAAGTGTAAATTTATATCTCAATTAAACATATGAAGTCTTCCGAGTAACATCAAAATGACCCGTTCGGGTATTCGTGGATTATCATCTGATTATTATAGAATTAGGATTTGACAATAAAATAAATAAAGAGACAGTAACCGAAGGTCCTTCAGTTAATTCAGTTCATTCACTGTTAGCTTTGTTGTATCGCAAGGGATTAAATTAATTCCAGAATTACAAAAGTTTTAGATAAGATAAGACAAAAATAATAAATTAAAGAGCTGTCTTTTTATGGCAGCAAAAGTAGTTTTAACTTTCATTGGAGTGATTATAAATATTGTTCTATTGTTAGTTTTATGATCTTAAATAATAATATAGGAATAGTGGATTATTATTTTTGGAATATATATATATATAATATGCTGTCCAAACTCTTTTTACAGAACAGAATATAGACCGAGTCAGGAATCGATAACCTGTTGTTTTATACTGATATATATGATAATACTGATATGATAATACTAATTGTACCACTTTTGATGGTTTTAAAATATCTATAAACGTACGATAGTATTCAATTTATACACAATTAGTAGAGCGACAGGACGGTTTCCCAAAGATAGCGGATTCGAATCCCTGCCCGTATCGGTTTATTTTTAATCTATATTTATTAAAACCATTTTGAATGTCAAAGATTTCATCACTGTTGACTAATTTTATGTTTGTGAATCAGAAATAAAATATATCATTGAATTTTTTTCAATTACGAATCAATTTAATTTTACTATCAATCGATGTTTACTAAAATCAAATAATTTCATGAAGAGTACAAAGAAGAATTTGAAGGTTTAATTACATTTTAAGACGTATAATTTAAGGTTTCATTCAAGATCTTGTTAATGGAGATGCGAATTTAATTACTGTAAAATTGAATGTTTCCCAAGATCATTACAATGGTAAGTCTAAATTATGTTCAATTTGGGACGAGATACGATTATTAACTGACAAGAGATTTGGTATTTACAATTTATTTTATTGTATTAAATGACTATCAAGGAACAACTAAAAGTATCATAACGAGTTCCTAAGCCGGATAGGGTTGCTATTAAGTTCAAACTTCAAGCCATCATTATATGAAAACTTCATTATCGAACTTTGTTTCCTGGTTACACTTATTTATTTAAAGAAAATGAAAAAACAAATAAGTGAAAGTACATAGAAATGCTTTTAGTTTTCCGTTTGTTTTCCTGATAGTGTCATGTAACATTTCTTAAAACAATCTCTTAAACAGAGTCCAAGCAATTGTATTTTTAAGTATGTCTACTGCTATTCTTTTTTGGAATACGTACAAAAGAACACACAAGATTAAAAAAACACTTTTCAAACGCGGAACGTCAAGTAATAAATTTACTATCAATTGCAATACGTAATTTCTATTAGGCTGGGTACTTTCATATAATACACCCGCATTAGCTAGATGCATATTACGAATAACTTAGGATATTTTTTTTAACAATCTTGGTTACATTCATTCCTTTTACTTTTTAGATATCTCTTGTATTATAAAAACACTATTTAAAATTAATAAGATACTTTTTTTGCAAATTTATATAGCTCTCCAATTGACATTTAGTTTTAAACGAAATTAAATTATAGCTATAAATTGAATGGAATTCAGCGAATATAATTTTAGTTGGTTTATTTATTATTCTTTGAACTTATTCAGTTAAATGATTTTTTGTGTGGTAACGCTTGACCTGCACATCGCATTCAACCTAAGAAGATCTAATTACAAAAAACCTTTTGATATCTATACCTATGTTTAGGCAGACTTAGCTTATTTATATCTAAAATAAATATAGATTGAATAATTGTTAGATACGGGTAGGATTTTATCCTACGACAGCTGGGAAACCGTCACATCGCTCTTCCAAATGAGGTACATGCTAAAGGTACCCGCATTGGTGAATTTAGCATTCTTTATATAATCGCCTTTTGTAGGATAGAGTCAACATCTATTAATCTTCATTCGGAAATCCATTCATTCTTTTTACGTTACTCCAGAAACTCTTTTTAAAATCTAAATTTTCATACATTTTATAATATTAATTAAACCCCTACCCCGGGCCCCTTAAACCTACTCCCAGGTCGCAAGTCCCAGGCACTGCTTGCACTCCTCTCGGCACGGCACCGGCACGGTGAATCCATGGATTGCTAAGAGGCTTCGTCTTATATCTGAGATATAAAATAAAAAAAATACTTTGTGTTGTTCCTACGTTTTCTAAGTACCCACATATAGGTAATACCACTCAGGTGTTTTATCACATAAAAGTCAAGCCCACATTAAACTCACAACTACTTAAATAAATAAGTCACTTTACTTTGTCGTAAGTTCTATCTATTTCAAGAAAAAATTCCAATTAAATATAAACCGGTGGACATATTTAGCGGAACGCAAAAAACAGACTGCAAGATCATATGAAAACACATTTTTGTTGTACAATACATTTGATTATTATTCTGAATTAATTAAATTAACATGTTTGAACATAAAAAATCACAAAATTAAAGCGAAAGAAACGAAATTAAAGACAATAAGGTCAGTGACTTAATTCTGAAGAGTTTTGACCTAACACAATGAAAACTAAAGAAAAGTTAATATTGTCCAAATGACTGGTTTTTTCGCGATGGGTGATACAATCAGTATTTAGTGTTGCCACCTCTTGCTGTTAAAACTGCCTGCATGCGTCTGGGCATGCTCTCTATTAAATTGTCAATAAAACTTTGCGGCATTGAGTTCCATTCTTCAACCAATGCGGTTTTGAGGTCTCTTACGTTGACAGGTGATGGATTTCTTTGTTTAATTGGTCTTCCCAGTTTATCCCAAACGTGTTCTATTGGATTTAGGTCTGGCGAGTGTGCCGGCCACCCCAAAACATGGATTCCAACCTCATTAAGATATTCCGAAACTAATGCCGCAATGTGAGGTCGAGCGTTGTCATGCATTAGAAGAAAATTGTCTCCAATGAAAGGGGCAAAAGGCATCACAATCTGCTCTAAAATGTCGGTTACGTATCTTGCCGCAGTCAGGGAGCCGTTTTCTACGATGTGTAGCTCCGTGCGTGCTCCTAAGCAAATACCGCACCATACCATTACTGACCCTCCACCATACGGCTCTCTCCCAATAATGTTACACTGAGCGTATCTTTCTTCGGGTCGTCGCCATACTTTGGTCCTTCCATAATCTGGTTTGAGACAAAATCTGGACTCATCACTAAAAAGAACTTTTCCCCAAGCGTCATTATTCCAATTTAGGTGGAAACGAGCAAAGCTGGCCCGAGCCACTCGATGACCTGCGGTGAGCTGTGGACCTCTGGCAGGCAAGTACGCCCCTATACCAGCTGCCTTCAGTCTTCTTCTGACGGTTTTGGTACTAATTATCACTTGTCGAACTTCCTGCAGCTGGTTTCGTACCTCAGAAGAAGTCAAGATACGGTTTCTGAGAACACTGCTGACAATAAATCTATGGTCTCTCTCTCCTGTTACTCTTTTGCGACCTTGTCCTTTACGCCTGGTATACTCTCCAGTCTGCCGGTATCGTTTAACATTGCGGAAAATCACAGACTTGGAAACATGTAATGTTTGAGCCACTTCATTGTAAGTGTAACCATTTTCAATTAAAGTTACAGCTTTAGAAACCAGAGCAACGCTGAGATCCGGCATTATCGCCTAAATTTATCGAATTAAGTTCACTTCACTCAATAATGACAATTTTTCGTCAAAAAAACAACAGAAATAAAGTTTTTGTTAAAAACAACAAAAGCCGACGAAAATTTCATACACTACGTGTCTCAGAAATTAGCAGATAAACAAAAAAAACAAATGAAATTTAAAATAAAATTATTTTTAAAATCATCTTTTTTTTTTAATACATAATATTGGTATAGTGGCCAGTACGAAAATATGAAAATATTTTCCGTTATTCGACCTTTTTTTTGCGTTCCCCTAAATATGTCCATGAGTGTATTTCCATCAAAGATCTATCTATCGTCACACCTGTCGTCTTCTACGTCGATTAAAGCAAAATCTTACTAATATGCAAAAAATATACGCAATAACAAAAGTAGGTAATCACAATTGACATTACATTCTTCTTGAATTAAATGTTTGGTCAATTTCTCTTTTTTTATAAAATATAGTTGTGTCTGATTCCAGAAATCAATAGTGTCAAAAGGATAAAATGTTTTAAAAAATCGTGAAAGATACCGACTTTATATAAGAATAAACTTAGTTGCGTCTATAAATTGTTTTGTAATAACACTTTAAAGGTTATATATAATTTAAATATAAAATATCAAAATCAAAGCGCTTTTGAAAAACTATGATACGACAATGATATTGTATTCATCTGACAGTTTTTTCAGGATGCCAATGATGCCAACATTCTTTATAATGCAATACAAAATTATCACACACAAATCTTATGGTATGAAGAGGGTAAATATAATTGCAATATTATTTATATATAAAGAATTTCTATTTTTCCATTATCTATTCTTGACAATAAAATTATCTGTTTTCCAAAATTTTCTTCAAAGAAAATAAATTTATAAAAATGTACTTCAATTATTACTGCAAATATTTAACAAGCAATCCTTTAACAAAAATCCTTTTTCGTATATTGGATGTAACAGATCACTTCGTACAGCCTCCTCTATCACTTGACCTTTTCTAATCATATCAAAATGAAAATCATATTTACTTGACCTTTTTGTTCTTTGCAAGATATCTGAATATCTGAATATTCAGACCTCATTTAATTCTGCCTCTGTTTGTTTTTGATAAAATAAAAATATTATATTTTTTTCATAATGGTTTATAATTCAGATAATGCAAATATAAAACAATGTGAGCCAGTTTGTACTAGTCAGAACAGTTTTATATCAATGTGCACTTATATAAAATATCTCTTTCACAAATCAAATTTCGAAAATATACAATACTTGTGCTATCCCAAAAAAAAAATATGCTAAGAAATAAGTATTAATTATCAATATCAAAATTAAAATGTATCTGAAGAAGTAAGTTTTCCTGTTGTCCGGTTAAAGGTTTTTACACCCTTTGTGACTTTTATACAATATTCCAGAACAAAATAGGTATTGAGTAAAAGGAATAATATTCGTCGAACTGAAAACAAAGTGATATTCCTATTCGAAAGGATTAAACTGATTATAAATAAAATAATACATTTAGATATATAGCTACAATACATACGATGGTCTATTATTAAAAAAGATAATGGATGAATTGCAGTTATTTACAGTCTGTATATTATAAATAAAAAAAAATACACTGTACCTTTTCAGAGAATATTTTACTTGAAAGATCTTTTCACTCGACTTTTGCAAACACTTTACTATTTCTTTCAAATCAAATAAGATACTTTTAGCGTAACATTACCTTATTTTATAGGAATAATAAAGATTTCATGATTAAATCATAGTCTCTATACCAACCTGTAGTATAGATATAATTGTTATATACATCTATTTATACTTCTTATAAATTAAAAGTTTAACTTTATGACTACATATGGACAAAAAACTAACAGTTACATTATAATTGATTTAGACATTGATATACACTGGTACTTCCGTCTACTAACGAAGTAATGTCCAATACAGTGATCCATTCTAGTTACTTCAGTTACTAAACTTACCTCTCTGAACCTGCCCCTCGTAATCTAGTTTCAAATCTTTTTGTAACACAATTAAAACTTGGATCATGGGTGTAAAAACTCTTGCGTGTTCGGTTACTGTGAAGTCTGATATTTAATGAATTTCGGGTTTCGGAATTAGATTTTTTTTAATGTCATATTTTGTAATACTATTAGCATTGTAAGTAGAATAAATAGTTGTTTAAGAAATGAATCGTTCTTTATGGATCTCAATAGTTAGGAAAGATTTGCAACAAAAAAATAAGTCTCACCATTATATTCAAAATAATAAGCAGGTCATGAATATATCAAGACTGTGGTCTAAAATATAAAAAAATATTTTATGTAATGTTAACCTTTAACTGGTGACAAGCGGTCTCACAGGCCGAGCGGTATCAGTGAAACGTCATTTCATCCCCTTCCCCGTACTTCCTTTGTTTCAACGTCTAAGTAGCTGTAAGTTTATTTGCGTCCACGCCGCAGATAGTGACAGTTGTGTCGTATTGTCCTATATTCGTAAATTACAACAACATAAAATTCGGCAGCGGTCTCTCAGACCGTACGTCACCACTAACGTAACTTTTTAACGTAATTTTGCTATATCGTTTTTTCTTGTTTTTACGGTAATAACTAGAAATTAGTAATTCTGCACCTCCAAAAAAGAAGCGTAAGGAGTCAGGAGTTGGAAATGTACTGTCAAATACTCAAATTGAAGCGTATCTGTCACGGAAAGACTCAAGTGGGTCGGGAGCAGAAAATGTTCCCGAAAATTTCATCCCGGAGCAAAGTGATCATGACTCGAATAGCGAAGAAAGTGCTTCTGAAGATGAAGAATTAATTCAAGAAATTCAGGAATCAGAAACCAAACTACCTGAAATTATCGCCTATTACAATTCAACAAAAGGAGGGGTTGACGAGATAGATAAAAAATGCTCCATCTGCACCTGCAGTCGCCGATCGCGAAGGTGGCCCATGGTGATATTTAATGGAATGTTGGACATAAGTACGGTGAATGCACATGTTTCATATCAAGCTGATGGTGTTAATGCTATTGATCGAGGACAATTCATTAAAATTTTGGCTAAAACCGCGGCATTATCACTCATGCAGCGCAAAGTTTATAATACTCACATTCCACGCGATATACGCGTCAAATTAGCACGTATTTTGGGTTCTGATTTGTCACCTGAACCACAAAACTTAGAGGATAGGCCGAAAACACGGAAAACCTGTGCCAGTTGTCCTCCTAAATTAAATCGCAAATTAAATTAACAAACAATTATGCCCCGACTGTCAATAAAAATAACCAAAGTTTGACCAATGCCAGTTTTTTTAAATGATACCTGTCTTTAAAAGAATATTTTTTTTTGTTGATAAGAGTATCGTAACTTAAGGAAAAAAAAGTATTTTTGTTATAATTATCTTGATTTAATTTTTTTTGTGTGATTATTGATCTCATCTTTAGATTTTGGATTTTTGTTCCTACTTACATTATAATAGCATGCTAATAATTAAAAATTACATTCAGAGTCTATTGGATGGTTTTATTTTATCCTTTTATATATTAATCAACTGTTTTTAAAAACTGAGGTAAGCTAGCATAAATACTTTCGATGCTATAGACCATTTAACAGCAGCGGCTTCTCAGGCCGCGCGTCACCAGTTACGTTACACAAAAACCATGTCACCAGTCAAAGGTTAATAAAGGAAGCAAAAAAAAATTCCCTAAGTGAAGCACAATATGTTAATTGTAATATAATTATTGACTACATTGTTACAGCGTCATGTTACCTTGTACTTTATAGTTTCTAACAAACTATTTCTGACACGCTTAACAAGTTTTGGGTTAATGTTTGTAGGTTGTAAATTAAAAATAACTTAATAGACGTCTCCAAAACACTGAACTCAAATACAATTGTATATTCAGGAGCTTCTTCGTGTTAAAATTACTGATACAATTTTCTATTTTTTTTTTTTTTATATGATCTAGGACAATGCTTGACTACATTCCACCTGATGGTAAGTGGAATGTAGTCTTAGATGGTAACGCGCATTGCCCTAGCAACCTATTCACTCTTCTCTTGAAGACACCTACAGTGTTCCAGTCCTTCGCTGTACGCACTAAAAATGAGGAAGCAAAGCGCTTCGTTCGGACAGGTGGAATGTCCACAACAAAAGGATGGATACCTGCCGTGCGTCGGGACGTCCGGTGATGGAAGGGGGACGGGGGAATCAAGTCGTGTAATTCCTGCGCACACTCACCAAAATGTATCCTATAGAATACTGAGAGGCTAGCAATTCTACGCCTGTGTTCAAGGCTTTGGAGGTCGGCTTCGACCAATTCGAGATCGTCTATGAGCCTCTTTGCTCGCCTCTCAATTGAGTCCAGAACCGCAAGACGAGACTTTGCGGCACCAGCAAATATGTGGCCACAGTAATCTACACACGACCGGATCTGTGCTTTGTATAAAACAAGAAGCTGTCCCGGTGTAAGGTACTGCCGAACCTTCGCAAGAACGGCAAGCTTTGCTGCTGCTGCTCTTGCTCTGGACTCAATGAACCGACCAAAGTTGAGGTTCGAGGAAATCTCTAAACCTAACAACTGAAGCCGGTCACTGTATTCCAAGGATACATTCTGGAAAGTAGGAGCCAAGGTGAAAGGGCTCTTTTTGGCGGTGAACAGACACGTCTGCGTTTTGGTGGCGTTGAACTTGACAAGATTGGCATTGCTCCATGCGGAGACTGCCTGAAGTTTGTCATTCAAACGTTGCACCATGGCTTCTCTTTCAGACTGTACTTGATCTCGACTAGCCCGAGTACTCGGCAGATATCTTTCTACAACTGTGCTGTCGTCTATTTCTATTTCTAATGTGTATAATAATTTGTAATGTTTATTTTTCATTTATTTTCAGAATACAGGGATATGTTTAAAATTCAAAAATAAAGAAGTCACAAATAACAAGTTTTCCTTAAATCTTATTTCTGTTACATATTTTTAAGAATTTCCACTAAAAGTCCCCTTTGTTAGAAATCCTTTCCAGCAAAGTAATACAAAATAAAACAAAGTTGGCTCCAAGCGAGTCTACGAAGTCTTAAATAATGTGAATATTTTATTTAGGATGCAACTCCTATTCTTTTTGTCGCAACAAATCCTTCCTTTATGTATTATTGATATTACAGACTTTTCTTTCACAAATTTAAACATTACATTGATTTACTTATAAAGTTGTAAGTCATGATTTTCTTTGTTTAAAACATTCGCTGGAAATAGAAAAAAAAATATTCTGGATTCATTCGGAATGATGAATTTATGTTTGAAAACATCTATAAACATGTATAGCCATGTTAAACTTATTTAAATTTATATAAATATAGAATGAAAAATAAACCGATACGGGCAGGGATTCGAACCTGCGACTACTGGGACGGGACGGGACGGTTTCCCAGTAGTCGCGGGTTCGAATCCCTGCCCGTATCGGTTTATTTTTCATTCTAAATTTATATAAATGATGAATTTAAGTAAGTCCGAAAATTTTTTTCACTGTTGATAAGTAGTACGTAACAAAAATAATCATTGTAAAAGAAAGTATAAGCTTAAAAATATGTACCTAATTAAAAAGGTTATAATTATTTTGCCAGTAATACTTTTATACAATCCCAGCCCACTAAAAAAAACACGTTATTCAAATTTAAACACTTTTTATTAAAGACTAACTGTGCCTGCGACTACGACTACTAGATTTCGATTTCGATAAAACGTACCCTTTGTACATACGAATGTATAAACGATAAACCTTCAAAATTTCATCCAACATTGTCAAGTAGTTTTTGCATGTAGAAGAAGTTTATTGTTACATATACATATTTTAATCACAAATAGTATAGTATTTTTAATCAAAGAGTAAACAGTGCGATTTCGTATATTTTTTATTGGAAATAAAATAATTATTATCCTGAGGAGAGAACCAATATTTCAATTTTAAAAAAGTGTCTTACCGTAATGGTACGAAATTAAGGGAATATAAACTTCTTTATTTGTTAACTGATTAAAGTTATAATAAACACTAAATGTTAAGTACAACGACAATATATTCAAGAAAAAAATTATCCGAATCGGGTAATCCATTTCTGAGATTAGCGTGCACAATCATACAGACATACAAATATACAGACGAACAGATCGAATAAAAAAACATAAATTTTGGGTTTTTGCTCTCTTTCTTATATAAAAGTCACCCGTTATGAATTTTTGAAAATATTTTCATGTACCGTTATGTATCAGTAACCGTTTTATTTTATGTACTAGTTGTGCCTGCGACTTCGTACGCGTAGATTTCGATTTCAATAAAACGTACCCTTTGTACATACTAATGTATTGTTAAGACTTGTTTTAGTAATACACAGTACTTGCACTTCAATGTTTAATATCCAACCATTTGTAATAGAATGGGCGAGAGCAGTCCTTACAACTCGTTTTATAATATTTTAACACTATAATATTTAGGCAGGGGTAATTTACAATTTCATAACCAACTTACAGATGATGTTATTTATACCTTATAATAAGTTCTAATAATTAATAAAAGATTAAACATTATGTTAAAAAATTCTATGCTTCTAATTCTTAAAACATGTAACAGTAAATACTAAATAATATTCCATAATTAATTGTGTAGGTGGCGCTACTGTTGAAACTTATGAACAAAAACATGTAAATTCCAATGTATTTACCATTTAAATTATTATAAATAAATATGCCTAACAATACATATGGCTGTCACAAATAACGGCCGGCTGGTATGGAGGTTTGTTTATTTTCAACCAATATTAATATTTATTTTAGAATTTACTTTATAACATTATATTTTTAATCTTTGCTCTGTTAGTAATGAGGTAACTTTTAAAAATTGATCTGGTTTAAATATAATTTTCACGTCATATTTTATAAATGTTGTCTGTACGATAGCTGGGACAGTGGTTTGGTTAGTAACAAATGATAGTTCTATTTTTTTATTATTATGCAAAGTAGTACTAGTAATGTTAAAAAAATATTATAGATTAAAATTATGCATGTATTGATGCTAAAAAAATCTAAGCCTGTGGAATACGAACGGGTATTTAAAAGCAAAAGGGAAAGTGTTTTCTGAAGTCGAGAGTGGAAAGCTCTTTTAAACAAAAGTTCTTTGAATAGCTTCAAGGCATCATTATGATTTTTGGAAGTAAGATGTACGTAGTTTGTTTTTATTTGCTTATAATAATCTTCTGATTATTAAATATTTGTGATTATGTTAATTCCACAAATAACTTCATTCATGTTCAATAGAAATTAACCAACATAATTTCAAGTTCCAAGCCGAGCTTGAAATATTGAGCTTAAGATAAAAATGGTATTAAAATGACGATTTGACATATCTGTAAGACAAATCATAATGCGGCAGCACTTTGATTTTAAAATAGGCATCTCAAATGTAGTTAATAGATATATTAGGGTTTCATCAAATTACTAGTTGATATATGTAACTACTTCTGCGTGAAAATTATTCAACTTATATTGTGGGGGTAAATTAAAAAAGTTTAACCATAACACGAACTGATCATTCATAGTGCGATCTATTCAACGCAAACGCCACTTATAGAACATGAAAACTGACTAATTTTTAGCTATAAGACGGCAGCAGTAATTTTTTTCTTTTTTAAAAGTATATAGAAATTTGTAAACTTTTGAGAGAGGCAATGAAAACCGGATTAGATCCAGAATTGTGGGTTTGACAACTATACAAAAAAAATCTTATTACGTTTTATACATTGTTGTTCTGAGTCTGAGTGTAATTTATGTCGACTTTCTAGTTTTATAAAACCTTCACGTCACATACAAATTATATCCTAATGGAATAAATTGACCTTTCCAATCTCACTCTTGTTGACTCCTACTTGCCGATATTTTAGTATTCCGGACCAACAGTTAAGTTAGTTGGTTTTAGGAAACAATCACAATTAAAACAAAGGTCACGATGTAAGTCACCAGATAATTAAGTTTTCTAGTGTACCCAAACTTTTTTTAAGTTTGTCCAAATTGTTTCCAAGCTTCTCAAAACCGTCGAAAAGATATAATATACTTTTATTAATGAATTACGAAAAAGCAAGAACATTATTGAACCCAAAAAGACCAAATGTCACATGGTCACCTTCACCTCCCACCTTGTCCCGCCTCCTTCATCCCAGCCTACCACTATGGAGCTGTTCAGCGGTAGAGGCTAGCATTTACTAGTAACATATAAAATATTATTTTAAAATATTATTTTTGATAATGTAATATAGAACGATTGAAACAATTCAGTTCAATTCTTAAGATATTCATGCTATTTGGAACGATATATTTCACGAAGGATAAGTCACGAAGAAGATTAGTGATTCACGCAGTGGTTCAAAGATTCGGTAAGGGAAAACAAATAGAATGGAAATAATTAGTTTTAAAATAACACAAACAAAGATAATGAAAGCTATAAAATAGAGAATCTTTAAGTAGGTACCTGTTGGGGACCTTTGTAGATTATACAACAAGTTTATAGAAAACATAATATTTTGAAGCTTGTAAATTAATGAAAAAGTGGAGAAAATTAAATGATCTATGAATAAAGCCACACTGCAGTCATTTTAACATTTTTATTGGTGTTATATTGCTTACCGCTGTTTTTGATTTCTCATCGGCCTTGAATTTGTAGTAAAATTATGTTATTATTTTTAGGTATATTTGTGTCATAATAATTAATGTATGGACATATTGGTTGTTACTCAGATGTAAATGTTTTTAATTGTGCAGGGTTACAAACCAGCATGCGGTCGATATTTGCAACTAAGTATTCAGTATAACGATACTTTTAATCAAATATTTACGAAAAAAACATTTCAATTTTATTTTAATAAAAGGCTAACCCTATGCAAACGCAATAGTTTAAATATCTTATAAGATTAATATTATAAAAACCTTTGACAATTAGTACAGTTATTCAAATATTTAGATTTATTAAAAAGTTCTTACAAATGTCAGTTGCGGATTAAAGGTTAAGAATTAGGAAAACACGTAATTTTTGATAATAGGTTATAAAATATTCTGTCAAATTGGAAGTCGCTAAGACCTTAAAAAACTTCTTTAGAAGTATTACAGTATAAAGGTTTCTAGAAATGTTCAATCGTATTGCGTGCTTTCTCTTCTTACAAATTACTTGTCTCAAGTAAAAAAATGACTGTTATAGTCAATAAACAATTAAATTAAAGCTTTAAGAGAAGGAAATAGATTATTCTTTTTCTATTAACGCATTTGATCCAATGATTTTTTTGAAATTTGATTTTATTTGCTATATCACATCCGAAATGGATTTTTTTTGTTACTCTGCAATCTTAGCTTCTTATTAGATTTTTTACATTTTTACGGGTACTATAAAGTTGAACTTATCTATTTATCGTATTTGACTGGTTTATTTATGTTAATTAACATTTCTACTTTTTATTTATTATACGTTGATTTTAGTAGAAATTAATCATGTTAATATTTTGCCAATAACCAGTACAGAAGGTGAAAATTTATTTTTTTTATATGAAGGGAGTTGCAAAAAACAAAAGGCCTAGGTAAATATTATTTTCATTTTGATATCAAAGGAAAAGGTCAAGTGCTAGGGAAGGCTGTGAGAAGTTATATGTTACATCTAATATACGGTGAAGGCGTAACATACACACTTTCATAAGATTGCTTAAGACAGACAGTACTGTCGTAAAATATTTACTTTAATATTCTAAGAAAGTCTTCTCAATTTGTTGTATTACAACTTATTACAACATTTTGTTAAGGACTTCAAATAAGGATGTTGTTGCTACGACATTTTCGTAATAATTATATATCTTTACTTAAAACTAATTATTGCATTATATGAAATATACGAAATCTCTATTTAATTTAATATATTTTTATTATATATATATATATATTAAATATTTCATGTTTTTTTTATATTTCATTCGTATAAATATCCAAAAGGTAAAAACGGAATTCTATTACTTAGAAATCACTGTCCGTTTGTCATATTTTAGAGTGTTTTTTTCAGTTTTTTATAGATAATGGAAACTTTCGTCCGACTTGTACTTTGCTAGTTTTTTAATATCATACCACATTTGACAACAAAGTTATTATACGACTGTCAAATGATTAAAAAATCTTAAGTCTTAATTCTATAGAATTCTAAACCAGACATATATGTAACAGTAAGAGACGTGAATCGACTAACCTTTACATACACATAATATATCTTATTTTATACAAATATAACCTTGAACGATAAGGAACAAAATGAGTGTATGAAATTTAAATAATAAATATTATTAAACACAAATATTAGATAATTAATACATATAATAAGTGGGGACAGTAAACAATCATGCTGTTTTGAAACAGAGTGTTCAAATTAGCTTCATACATTATTCAATACTAACATGTAATAAAATGTATTATTTAATACATAGTATGTTATTGCAATTTGCTCTATTTTAAGGTCTTTGTTTAACTTGAAAAAATATCATAGACTATTGAACATAAAAAAAATTAAACCATTAACGAATATTATTAGTTACTTTAAATAAGGTTTTTTTTATTTTAACGAAGGTAAAAAATACAGGAAGCGCTTAAGCGACAATATGGTCTTATAATAATATTCAAAAATATATTAAAATGATTTGTCACTTTTGATTAAGTGCGTGACTCGCATCACTTATAAGTAAAATTCTTAGTTTATTCTTAAAATTTAGTTATTGCAAAAAGTGTTTTATTCAACGTCTTTGAAATACCATTTGAAGGCAAATAAAAAACATTCAAATAAAATATTAGAGAAAAGATGTCATATCGTTCCAATTTTCGCTGTCATATTTTCGCTTACAAGATTGTCTTCAAAATGGCTATAGAAAAAACCTTGACCGTCGACACTCAATTATATTTTTGTCATTTTAAAAATATTAAACATAATAGGTTATTTTACTAAATTAAATATTTAACCAATCTTAGAGTAAAACTGAATAAAACTAACCTATGTGCATTATTATATTAATTTAATGGATTATTGATTATTTATATTTCTTTTAATTGTTATTGCCAGATGTTAAAAAAACAGTAATGATTTCTTGGTCATGAATTTCTGAAACAATATTATGTTTAGTTACGCTTTTTTCTTTTTGTTTGTTTTTTTAATATACATACACATGAACATTCAAATATCTTTATTATTAATTTATATCTATTCAAAATAATGTATTAAAAAAAGATTTTTGAAAGTACGGTACAAGGTTCATAAATATAGATTCCAATATTAAACGGAGGATCTTTTTGAAATATTAATATATTATATTTGTAGGCTTTTTATATCACATGTTATATTTTTCTGACGATGCTAATTCGATATCGAATTTGGATTGATTGTTATATTATAATTATGAATAGTTATTGACACAAACACAATACATTTTTTTCGTTTGTGGTGTTACTTTATGTTTTCATTTTCATCACTTTTTATTTTCAACTATAAGTATACATATATATATATATATATATATATATATATATATATATATATATATATATATATATATATATATATATATATATATATATATATATATATATATATACATATATATATATAAAATAAACCATGTTTCTAGTTTTCACTTTTCAGAATCCACACTTTTGGTTGTAATGTCAGTGAGCACAAATGATCTTATAAATATAGACTAGTAGCTATAAAGATACTAGATATAGGTAGTACAAAATACATGTAACATACCAAAGGGGAATGAGACCTTTACACATAAATTATTATAGAGTATTTGATAATCAGAAGTACAAAAAACTATCTACCTAAAGAAAATTCAATTGTACAAACATCTGGAGCCATAGATTGTGTGTTTTTTGTTGAATTGTTAACAAAAAAATAAAGATAGTTATGATTATAATGCCACATTTGATTTTCAAAATTTATAAATTGTAAATAACATAAACATAATCACGGAGTTAGAAACGTACTAAGACTCTGGCAGCTAACATTTGTATCTGGCATTTTATTTCATTTATTCACCAATACATTGTAATTATCTCCGCTGACAATCAATTTCACGGTAATGTTATTTGAATCCCTATTAACAACGCTTCTAATCCAATACATCTATATAATACTGCTACAATGCCATTGTAAGTAAAATTAAATTATTATAATAATGGCTGCATTTTGTCTTTGTCACTACTTGTTAAACCTTTTGCCATTATGAAATAAAAATACTCTCCGCCCAATTTTTTTACTACCCTTTCCCGGTTATGACAACATATGCTTTTAAGACGATACTGAGGAGCTACTAGACAAACTTGATAGCTTTTGACATCAATGTATTTGCGTTTAAAACAGTATAAAAATATTTTTAACCATGTTATGTTTATTTTAATTTTAAATAAAAATTGTAAAATTTATCAACTGTGACTCGATACTGTAACTTCTGAGAAACCTCTGATAAATATGTGTGTTTAATAAATCACCCAATTCTGAAACTTATATTGCATTTTTCACGTCAAAAATTGTTCAATTTACCTTGTGCCACCCGACCATGAAAACAGTTTTACCCAGTCTATATTCTTTCGCTTTTGAATACGTTTAAGATTATAAAAGGTAAGCGTTAAAAGTGCAACACAAAATCGACTGGTAAGATGCTACATATATTACAATGTTTCTATGTCACACAAATATTAAACAAAACAATGGATTATTGTTTTGTTTAATGGATTATTTATGCATTTTTATAAAGTATGCAAGGCGGATCGGTCGACCCGGCTAATTCGTAATAGTAAAAATATTGTTATTATTTATTATTTTCCTAAATAGACTGCCAAATTTTATACAAAATATTTCGTTTTAGGTAGTTGCTTATTAGTATCCAATAAAATATTATAACAAAAACATATAACGAGATTTATTGTTTTTAAAGAAAATAAAGTGATCATGACATTGCCAACCAGAATCTAGCAACAAGCTTTTTGATATAATTAAAAAGTTAATCAATTAGTAGAAAATAATAAAAGTTTAAGTAAAACTTATAAAACCTAGCAAAAGGCCTTAAATTTAATAAAAATAATAAACCAAATAATTTCTGAATTTATATGAAACAAATACTGAATGTCATGTCAAATCATTGTTACATCTCAGTATATGGAACTATTACTCCAGTGGGATTAGCTACAATGAGTTGTGTTTCATGTTAAATTAATCTCCTAGTTACAAATCAACTTTAAATATTACTGACACAGTAATATTTAATGTCTGTAAGTTAAATATACCTTGTTTGTTTGAAAATATCTATAAACATAGCAATAACTTTTCAATTTTCGAAATTCGAATGGATAAGTTTTCATTTTAAAGCAAATTAAAATTGTAAATAGTTTAACATGACTAAAAACGTTTTTAGACAAATTAAAAAGTCTTATGAACTATCATATAATTTAATTCAGAAAATTATTGTGACACTACAATATTTGTACTTTATTCCTTTTTGTATTCAAATCATATTTATGTTGCATAATCTGTTAATAATCATAATAATATATATCCTTATAGATTTTTTTAAAGACCTCATAACATGGCGGTTAAATTTGGATTAATTAATATTATAATTACAAATCACACTATCAACTGTAAGAAATATAAAGAAGAAAAATATTATATTTATGTCAAGCATAACTCATTTTATTACAGGGAAATGTTATTGAAAAATGTTGTTCAAACAGTTGAGCTATTTTTAATTTAAAATCAAATTAATTTAAAATTTAAATTTAATACAGAAAAGAGTAAGAATTGTCTGGAATATAGTCAGCACTATAAGCAGAATGAAATATGTATTTTTTATGTAAATATGTTCATTTCATTTTTACATTTATTAATATATTACTTTTTACAATTATTATCAGAAATTTTAAAGTAAAGGCTGATGATTCAATATAAAAAGATATACCCAGAAAATCTCAAAATCTAAATTTTTAGTACAGTACAGAACATAAAATTCATTGAGATCAAGAGACCCTTTCTGAGAGTTAATTAATATGTAGTATGGTAATTAAAACTCTTCTGAATTTTTCTGAAAAGAATTTGTAGTAGGTATTAACATGTGGCTTATGGTGCTATTTATATTATATGTATAGGTAAAGCAATATTTATTGGTTAAAGTTCTAGAAAAAAATAATAAATACTTCTTGTGTTTTTGTTCTAACAAAGCTTATTTTTAGGATGTCCCAATTATTGACAGCATAAAAACTAATAATGCACTCCACCTGGACAAAGTTTTATGTTATAAATAAGTCCTAAGTATTAACACCGACTGCAAATCGTTGGTAAAGATACAAAAAATTACGATAAAAATATTTATTAACAATATTTTATTTACTAAAATATGATATGAACTATAATAAAACTTATAATGATTTATATAACATTTTATTATGATAACCAATTTGTATTAAATCGATAATTTAATTTCTTTTATTTATTATGATAATCTAATAAGTTGACACTGACAACTTGGTTTGCCTATTTTCTGCAAAGGAGTCCTCCATGATTCTCTGCTGATTTACCACTGTCCTGATCTATGTTTTCCCAGCAAAAATTAAACTAGAACGAAAAATAAAAAAAACATTAAACTTTTGTGTGACTATGTTTTGAGGTATCATAGTTGATTCAGTATGATCTTTAGACAGTTTATAATAGATAATGGATCACTTGAATACAAACATGAATTTGAATTTTAAGGACATTCACTCAATTCATATAGGTACAGTTATAATTATTCGCTTAACGTTCATTACTTGTAATGGTATAATTTTTATCTGTTGCTATCATTGCTTTAAAAACTCAAATGATCGTTCATTGTCAATAACTTCATTACAAATTGTAGGCCTTGCATATACTGCGTTTCTAGTACCGGCTCTCTAGTACCGGCTTTCTAGTAAATTGATTTTGTAATTGTATGCGCGCTGCGGTTACGATTCGATTAACAAACTAAACGTTAATTAACCTGCATATTAGTTTGTTAAGAAAAACAAAAAAAAAAAAAATATTAAAGTTTAAATTTCTTTATTTAATCTTTATTGTATTGACTTAACGTAACAAGGCATTCTCTACCAGTCAATCCGAAAAAAAAAACAATATAAAGAACAAGAACAATAAGGTGGTAAAACTAAAACAAAAACTTGTACAATAACTTACAATAAACGTTGTTTTGGAATATATATTACGTTATAATATATATTATAACACATACAAGCTAATATATACTTAAATATATAACATATATATGTATATTGATATATATATACATACATATTTATACATCTTTTACGTCAATGTAGTTGATAAATATGGGTTACAATAGATGTATCTCGATACTTAAAACGCTGGCCAATGGCTGTATTTTCATGAATGCTACTACAACAAATAGTGTAATTACTTTTCGTGGAAATAATAACTCAAAAACGTCATTCTTTAGAGAACTCGGTCTATTAAAGCTGAAAATTCTTATCGCGTGAGAAAAATATGGAAAAATTAGTGGGAGACTTACAGAAATGTATTACAAACAAGTTGGTGAAACTATGACCACTGTTAGTATGACTATGGAAATAAAAGTTCGAAAACATATATATGTAGAGAATGTCCTTCTGCTAAAAATTGAAAAAAATCTAGGTGTAAATGCAATTAATATTACAAGCTTATTTCTCAAATTTATACTTCAGGATTGTTTGATCTTCTCGTGATCTCAACTAATCGAAGTGCCTTTTTTTACAAGTATTTTGTTTTTTGATTTAATACATTTGCAATATTAGTTTTATTTTGATTTGGCCAACTTAATATGAAACAGACAGCCAGACAGATAACCAGGCAGCCAGACAGCCGGACAGCCGGAGAACCAGACAGCCAGACAAATAAACTGGCAGGCAGAGTTAGGGTTCCAATTTTACTTTTGGGTACGAATATTCAATACTTTAAATAAATTCTTACAAAGTCTGGGATCGTTTTATTTTCCTTAAGTACATAATTAATTAATAAGTCATTTGATTTCTTAACAATTACCTAAAATACTTTCTATGAACTTAATAAAAGTAAGAAACCAAAGCCGACAGTTGTATTATTCTTCGGAAACTAAACATTAAAATATTAAACAATCATTTTGGTTGACATTTAAGCATTACGTTATTAATTCCACTTTAAAAAACTTTAGTAAACTAATTAACATATAAATGTCATTATATAACTATTTTATAAAAGCTGTTGAACTACAATAATTTTATAAATTACTTTTAATAATAGCAAGTTGATAGCAAGATCATTTATTATTGATTTATTTTACTTAAGCAGATTCTTAAAGAAAGCTTAAGTTTTTCAATGTTTTGTTATTATTAATATTTTGTATTTTTAAATGTTTAGATGTTTAACACACGTGATTCTAATACAATCTTTTAAAAGCTTTTAAAGACCACTACTATAAAATGTACATATTTTTCTTAGACCACTCAAAGAAAGTAAAGCACTTAGTATCAAATAGGTTATTTACTACAAAAGTTACAGTAAAAGATATACTAGAATGAGATAATGATAATTATGAAATACTTGAATAGAACATATCAATCTGCAGATACGATACTATATATCACATCGGTGTAAGTTCACAATTAAATACTCGTGTTCAAACAGAGACACTCAGTGTAATACTATGTACCGTGTAGAGTGGTTTAACTTAAAGTAAAACTAAAAATATTATATAACAAAGATTAAAACACCGATATTGTTAGAATGGAGTTCCTTTTTAAGGAGATTAGTTTACATGGTTCACTATTGTGAACCATGTAAGTAGTAAGTTTGATATCTTCATTTTAATTGAAATTTAATAATTACAAATAAGAGGAATAATTTAAGTCTTAAAATTGAACGGCCTATCAAGAGAACTATTCAACGTCAGATAAAAGTAATTTAGGTAAATCACGTTCTACTTATAAATTATTTCTGTCATAGAATAGAGTGAAATTACTTACTAAAATAACAGTAATGCGAGTCATATCTTACATCATAAAACTTAAATTTCTAAACATAATTTTACTTTGCTTTACTTTATAGCAAAATGAGAAAAACAATTAAAAAGATAACAGAAAAAACTTTAATAAAATATTATGGAACAATTCAACTCCTGCCAAACTCATTGAAAAAAAAAGTCTTATTATACCTATACAGGATATAATAGAAGATTTAAATACATGATTTTATTAAGCTCTAAAATGTAATAATAAAGTAATAGATAAGACCCGGAAAATTAATAACTGTAATTATCAAGTTATCAGTCAACTGGGAACGGAAGATAACTTGGTGTCATGTTTCATGTCTAATGAAAGTCTCCGTTTTAAGTAAACAGTTTTAACTGTCAGAAGCATGAAAATTCTGCTTGCAATTTCATTAACATAAAATTAAATAATTTTTTTGTTATCATCGCCATACATCGCCATACATCGCCAACAATAATATTATATTATTGTTTTACCAATTATTTTGATCCTCTAACTAATGATAACTGTATTTTCTGATATTTATAATGATATTATTTCTTAACAATCTTTATATTTTATATCTTAATCTATTTGCAGAGCCATGTAGCCTAAGGATTAATTTAAGGCTTATTTACATTTTTTTGTGACTGTGTTTTTTTTTTTCTCTCTTTATTGGGGTAAAAAAACAGTATTATAATATATATATAAGTTACACTGTGTAGTTAGTTATGCTAGAACCTGATAGGTAGCATTGTAACCAAGTAATTAGTTTCGGTTTGAGATCTGCGTACTTTGTATATCTATAGAATACTTCGTGTTTTTTTATATTAAATGTACGTGATATTTAGATTTTTTAAGATTAATGTAATTCTTATGATTAATTAAAGACCCATGTTATTAAGTTCCTACTGAATTCAATTTTTATTGGAAAATTTTAAAATGCATTCTGTCAGCTGTGGAAGGTAAAGTGTTTAAGTTTTAGTCATAAATAATAATTAATTAAACTTTGAATCAGTAAAATTGAATTATCTTACTTCGAATAAGAACAAGATCTTTTTAATAATAATTTTCATCAGATTGGAATAGAATATCATGGAACAGTTGATAGTGATTATGTAAGTTTAAGATTATGTAAAACCTTGTTATTTTTCCAAACAATCATACAATATACATCCAAAGCAAATAAATACGTCAATATGTGTAATAAAGATGTCACGTATATCCACAAATGGTAACTGATTGTGAAGTTGTACAATTAACTAAAAATTTTATCAAAGCAAGAAATAATAAAAAAAAATCTGTTAGGGTGTTGTTACAGCTAGTTAATTGTATTATAGATTAAAACATAATAATAGAACGAATAATCCACTTTTGGAAATTAAATATCAAATTAATGATCTTGAGGAATTCATTTTGAGGAAATAATTATTTAAACAAAAAAATATCTTAACCGTTCCTAGAGAGTGTTTATATTAATATTTCCAAGAACCAAAAGCGTTAAAAAATTAAAAAACTAATTACCCTTTTATTATGTAACAAGGTATTTTTTTAACCAACGAATAACACATAACTTTCTATAACATACTATTAATAGAGAATGCAGGATCAATTAATGTAAAATTATATTGGTATTCCGTTTATTAAAAAGAAAATGAAGTTAAAACGAACAAGTAAAATAAAAGTTTGAAAATTATATGACCTTCAACTTCATAATAGGTGCTCACTATGTGGTTAGTCTCTAAAATTTTAACTCGTAAAAGTTTAAATGACGCCACATTTTCCGAAAGTTATCGTGTCCTTTGGAACACTGAAAAACTTTATCAGTTAGATCATTATAAGTGTTTAAGTGTAGGACTTGCAAGTGAATTTGAACAAATTAAATTAGAAAAAAACTGAAAATATATAGAAACTAACTTCAGTGTCATTACTAACAGCATATCTGAACACTTTAAATTCACATGAAAATCTTTTGCTTTCAGACGCTCTATGTAAGAATGAGCTTCTGATATAATTATCATTTTATTTTTACAATGAAAAGTTTTTGTAGTTACAAGCAACGTATTGAAATAAATTAAAGGTTCTGTATTTTTGCTTTAGGCCAAGTATATACTTGGCGTATTCTCAATATATGTAAATGTAGGTGGAGTATGAATTGTTAGCTATCTTTTAGCAGTTTATATATTCGGACCATACCCTAATGCTTATAAGCTAAAAATAATACAGAAATGTAACATAAAAGTCCATTAATAAAAAAAAAATCAACTGAAATTCAAATGTTTTGAGAGATAACCACGGTATTACAATTTCTGACGACCTGATGTTAAAAGAATGTTGAATCGAATTTTTGCCCAATTTTATTTGAAAACTTTAGGATCAGATGTCGAACAATCTGTAAAAAAAATTATCCAATTTAATAAAAAAAAATATCTTTAGTTAGAAAACCCTCTTTTTAAATTCTGATGTATTTTAACTTGTTTCACAGATGGAATTGCACAATTTTTAATTCATTTCTTGTCTCTAATTATTTTTCCTGTAATAAAACAGCCGAGATGTTCAAGAAACCTAATTCTTGCCTAATATCCGGCACGGTGGTAGTGGGCCACGGGGGTATCGTGCCCACGGACTCTGACGTTGCTTTATGCAGATACCCTTGGGGCACGAATGATTCGGGGGCTATATGCACAAGGTGGTGAGGAGAGATCCCTGTTGTTTTTACTGTGACGAGCCGCAGGTCTCTGCTCGTCACTTCCTGGAAGAGAGTGCGGCGTGGGATTGCCAGCGAGAACATACGGCTATCATGATCGGCAGCAGTGTCGCTGTTGAGCGCCGTTCCAAAGAGACTCGACAGCGAGGACTTTTATGTCGCCATGGCCTCCTTTTGCGAAAAAGTCATTATCCCGGAGGAGGCCGTGGAGCGGGTCAGGTAGCTAGCTTCTACCGCTACCGGGGTAAGCTGAGAAGAAGAAGGCGGGAGTATGCCCGCCGCTTCCCTGCCCAGCCGTAGTGTCTAAATGGTGGAGGGTGACCTCTCTCACCTACCATAGATGCCTACGTCGTGAGGGTACTTTAACTTGCTCAGGGCACCCTCATTTGCGGTACCCACCGGGGCGTCACGGTAAATGCGCAAGCAATCCTGTGGCGTCCCAGTAAGGCGATGAGGGCAACCGTTGGTTTTTTAGTGGGGCTACCTTTAAAAATGGCAGCGTCCTCTATGCAATGGCAAAAAATGCTCTGGAGTTAGAGTCCCTGTAAGGGTCGACATTATACCGACCTGTCCTGTCTAAACAAAAATAATGTGAGGCGTAGAGGAGAAGAAACGGTTGTGGAGTTCAAGGATTCCGATGATCTATCGGACCCAAAACCAACCGCTGGCAGGAAGCTGACTTACGTGATGATACGGTCCGATCCCGAGCCATGGAGTGTCGCCGTGGTCAAGATGCGGCCAAAATACGAGAGAGTGGGTTCGACCAGGCGAAAGCCGAATAGCGGGCCATGAGCACTCCTTTAGGTTAAGGCGCTTGGTCGTATCCTCAGTGGGTGTTTTATTTTGTATATATTAGTATATATATATATATATATATATATATATATATATATATATATATATACTAATATATTTTTACTGTATATATATATATATATATATATATATATATACAGTAAAAATATTGGACGTCAAAATTTCACCGAAACAAAAATACTCTCAATTCTTTGTTTTCGATGCTACAGTTATTAAATAAATAACTTGCATCTGACAGGAGCCGGGAGCCAATATATTTTTGTATATTTTTAATAATTCTCAAATAACAAATACAATTCAAAACCAAAATTTTATATTTATTTTATTAACAAACAGTCGACAATAAAACTTGATATATTGCATTTAAAAGAAAGGGATTTATTCTACTATATATATATATATATATATATATATATATATATATATATATATATATATAAAAGTATTATGAATTGTATTAGGGATTATTACATATATGATATATGGATATAGTTCTAAGTTTAATATTCATTGCCCGAGTTAAAATACAAAAATTTTGGTATCAACTAAATGTTAATGACTAGTAATATTGTATTTTACTTGTGCTTTTGATTGTCTTCTGTAGACGATGAAAATTACAGACTGTATAAATGGAGATGAAGATTCTTTAGATAACTATTAAGTAAACGATTGTGTGAATATTGTCTCAACCGGTCTATTGGTACTAAATTCTCCCTAATTAACGGATCGATGATATAATATGCATCACACATTATCACGATAAAATAAAAATGTTTTTCTTTTTGTAATTAATAACGGACTAAAGATATAGATTTATAAATCATCATTAGAATGCATATATTGTAAACTGTGCATATATTGTAAACTGTAACTGCATATATTGTAAATCAATTGTAAACCATATAAATAAAAGTATATAAGTATAGTCTGACTAAATCTAGATAAAATGCAAATAAATAGACCAATAAGCCTTATGATTTTTGTTAGCCAAATATAGTTCTAACTTGCATTTAAAAACTTTGCAATATTGTTCGATTTTACACCGGCGTTCAATGTGAACAAGAGACGGGATATCTTTATATATATTTCTTGTGTGCGTGTGTATGTCACTGAACTCCTTCTAAACGACTGGACCGATTTTTATTAAATTCTTTGTGTGTGTTCAAGGGGACTTGAGAATTGTTTAGATTCACAATTTGGTCCACTGGAAAATGTTTTTTTTTATTAATTTTTAATGTGTAAGTAGGTGGTGATTTTGGAATGTTTCACATTGGTTCCGACGGACTGCGTTACCATGGCAATGTCAAATATTAAATAATATTATATTTTAATTATAGTCTGCCCTGACAGTTGGCGTTGCGATAGAAATAAGAAAAATATTTTAGTACTAGCGGCCCGATACGTGCTTCGCTACGTAAAAAGTGAAATTAAAAAAAAAAACAATGGAACAAATTCATTTATTCAAACAAAAAATCTTTATTTATATATTCATACGGTACCGATCATATTAGTGGGTGGAAGTGAAATAAGTTACATCAAATTAAAATCGCTCTGTTCTATTTATTAATATTAAATACATCTTATCAGTTTTTCTAATCGTATTATACATAATTATGTGCATGTGAATATACGTCACCTACCAGCAATTAGTTTCCTGTAATTATTCCTTACAACACTTCACTACTCGTATTCTACCACTACGATTTTCTTATTATAACTTCAACACCATGGAATCTCTCAAGGAATCGCTTTCTGCTATGCAAGAGTTATTCAATGTTAAGATGACGGAGTTCCAGAGCAATTTACAAAAATCTTCGCCGAATGCTTCCACAGCCGTTCTATCAGAGGAATTTTCCCTCTTCAAAAACTTTATAATTACGGCTCTAAATACCCTGCAGCGGCAAGTTGAATTTCTCGGAAGGGAGTTGGATCGCCTGGAGATGCAGCGGAGGCGAAAGATGCTTCTTTTGCACGGGATGCCTGAAGAAAGTTCAGAAGATGTTTGTGCCCGCGTCACAAATATTTTTACAGAACACTTAAATATGCCAAACTTTTCTAGTGCTAGCATTAGAAACTGTTATCGTTTGGGTCGATCTTCAGATAATAGAAACAGGCCAATTGTAGTTAAATTTACGGACATCGCCACTCGAGATAAAGTATGGTTCGCAAAGACAAATCTCAAAGGCTCCGGAATAACGCAATCAGAATTTCTAACTAAGAATCGGCACAGTCTGTTTGTGCTTGCACGACAACATCTTGGTGTCAGCAAGTGCTGGACGAAGAATGGAAATATCCTTGTATCTGGTCCTGACGGTGTCCGCCATCACATTGAACGTATCACAGACATAAACAATATAACCACAGTAGCTAAATCACCCGTGAATGCTGCTGCCAGTGCTTGTAATAGGATTGCTGATCCAAAGGTCACTACTGCTCGTTCCAAACGCACAACTATCAAAAAATAATTGCTTCTTGTTGAGGTTTTTATAAAATTGTTTTTTCTTTTTTACATTATTTTGCTTTCCCGTAATACTTTGGGTATTTATTAATCACTAGACTAGTTATTTAATTTATTTTTTATTTACACTAATATTATTGTTTAATTTACCTATACGATGGTGTTTGTTATTATAATGTGACATGACAAATGCACAGTGCTAACACTTTACAAGTTGTGAGTTTTATCAAACTACCTACTTGATACTTTATTTATTTTTGTTTTTACTTTATAGCTTTGCATTCCTGGTTTTGGGTCATGCATAAGAAATTGTATTTTTGTAGTGATGTTTAATAACGTCCTTTTCATTTATTTTTATTATTTTTTTTGTTATAGTTTTTTAGTGAATTGTTTTTTTTTTTTTAATAATTTGAAAGCTTTGTTTTTTGTATTACATATTTGTAGTTAGTAGTGAACAAAGTTTACTGCTGGCAGGTATGACGTTTAAAACAAACTTCGCATACTCCTTATATTGTTACCGTTTTAGTTTTTAATTTATTGTTAATTAATTTTTATTTTATTTTTGTTTATTTACTATATAAATTTATCTACTTTTATTCAATCTTAATACATACACACACATTATTTTATCTTTATTATATTATGACACTATTAGATCAATCCTATTTTTCCTTTTCTTCCACTTCCGAGGATAGTAATTGTAGTGACAGTTTTCAAAGTATTCCTTCACTTAATGAATCGTTGAATACTCATTTTGCAGATGCTTTTAATAATTTTAACCTTGTTCATCTAAACGCTCAGAGTATTCCAGCGCACTTTCCTGATCTTGTATCTTTGTTTGATAATAATAATAATATCCATGCCATTCTTGTGTCCGAGTCTTGGCTGAAACCATGTCTCCCTTCTAACTGTTACTCCCTCCCAGGATTTCATTTGATACGCAACGACCGCACTAATCGACCTGGGGGAGGTGTAGCCATCTACCTTCGCTGTCATATACCTTTCTCTATTATTAGTATATCCCCTTCAGGGAGCCATGAAGCAGAACACCTTTTTATCGAGTTAACATTCTCTTTTACTAAAATTCTCCTTTGTGCTTTCTACTGTCCGTCTTCTAATGTTAATTACTTTACATCTCTAGCTAACCTGCTTGAAAAATTTACACCTCTGTATAAGCATACCATATTGATGGGAGATTTTAACACATGCTTACTAAAAAATAATAACCGTACAGCTCGCCTTCATTCAGTAATTAATTCCTGTAATCTTAATATTCTTCCCCTCTCCGCTACTCATTGCTTTCCTAATTGTACTCCTTCACTCCTTGACCTTGTCATTGTCTCATCCACTGATCATGTGAATAAACATGGTCAATGTTCTGTACTGCCTTCTCTTATCATGATTTAATTTATCTTTCTTACAAATTAAGACCTCCTAAGCCCAAATCAAAGTTTCTTCTGCTTCGTAATTTTAACGGTATAGACTTAGGCCAATTACAGGTGGATGCAGCACTGATTGACTGGTCGGCAGTGCTCAACGCTGCTACTATTGACGAGCAAATTAACATATTTAATTCTCTTTTAACAGAACTTTATGACGTACATGCCCCTTTTCGACGTGTACGTATTAAATACCTACCGGCCCCTTGGCTTACTGAGGATATAAAAAAGTTACAACATAAAAAAAACGTAGCCAAGATGAAATATAAATCAAACCCCAATGACATAAATCTTGAAAAATATAAAACTGCTCGAAATCGTTGCAACAAGATGTGTAGAGATAGTCAACGACGCCATATCCACAAATCTGTCATTGAAGAAGTTGATTCGGCTAAAGTGTGGAAATTTCTTCAAACTATTGGAGTGGGGAAAGCGCGCCAAGCAACAAATCCCAATATTTTAGACTTAAACCAGCTTAATCAACATTATACTTCTACTAGTACAATTGATAGTACAATTAAATTTAATACCCAAAATTCTCGCTTCATCCACTCTTAGTCATCCTCCTTTCTTCTTTAGTCAATTTACCGAAAGTGATGTTAAGAGGACCATAATTCGCATCAGTTCGGATGCCGTGGGTTCGGACTGCATTAATCGTAAAATGATCGTACCTATTATTGATATTGTTATTCCAGTTATCACCTCTATCCTTAATAATTCTATTCATTCTTCAACATTTCCGAAGTCCTGGAAAGACGCTCTAATCATACCTATACCTAAAAAGCCTAATCCTAGTAATTTTTCCGACTATCGTCCAATTTCCATACTTCCTTTTTTATCTAAGGTCCTTGAGCGTCTTGTCTACCAACAATTGTCCCCTTACCTTTATAAGAACTGCCTCCTTAATCCTCTTCAATCTGGTTTCCGTCACGGTCATAGTACGACTACTGTCTTGGTTAAGATCACCGACGACATCCGGGGTGGTATGGATAATCAAAAGCTCGCTATTCTGACCTTACTAGATTTTAGTGATGCGTTTGGGATGGTTAATTTTGAATTATTACTAACCATATTGAGTTCTCTTAACATATCTCCTGAAGTAGTTGACTGGTTTCAATCATACTTGCACGGCCGTCGGCAAAGTATTCGCGTTGAAAACCAGCACTCCACTTGGTGCGCGGTTCAGACCGGCGTCCCGCAAGGTGGCGTTCTATCTCCTCTTCTCTTTTCAATTTTTATTACTTCTATTACCAAAAATATTTCGTCTTTCTACCACTTGTATGCCGACGATCTCCAGTTATACTCACTAACTAACTTAACGGATTTTCCTTCCTGTATAAATAATATAAATATTGATTTGGAGCGTATATCAAACTGGTGTAAATCTTTTGGCTTAAAAGTTAATCCCTCTAAAACACAACTCATTGTCATTGGCAGTCAAAAATTAACAATGCGAATAAATTGGTCCGACGTTCCACCTGTACTGTTTGATGGCGCTATAATTCCTTTTAATGATAAAGTTAAAAAGTTAGGAGTGACACTTGATAAATCATTATCCTAAATACCTCACATTAACGAAGTTAGTAGAAAGATTTACCTTAAAATTGGATCGCTGCGACGACTTTCTAACTCTTTACCTATTCCTACAAAAATTGCGATAGCAGAATCTCTCCTTCTTCCAATCCTTGATTATGCCGACGTTTCTTTTGTTAATATTACCCAGGATCAGCTTAATAGGCTTGAACGCCTTCAAAATTTCGGTTTATTTTTGGGCTTCGTAAATTCGATCACGTCTCCGAATTTCGCACCAAGCTCAAGTGGCTTCCTATACGCCTTCGTAGAAATTCTCACATACTTTCACTTCTTTACTCGATCCTATTTAATCCTAAGTCTCCAGAATATCTTAAGGAGCGGTTTCTATTTCTGGATCACTCTCATCTCAAGACTCTGCGCTCTTCGGATAATCTTATCTTAAAAGTTCCTTCTCATTCCTCTTCGTTTTATAGTAATTCCTTTACTGTTGAAGCTGTCCGTCTATGGAATTCACTGCCCGCTACATTAAGAAGAGCATTAGCTCTTCTTAATGTAGCGGGCAATGAATTTCACCTGTTTTTTAAAAATGTCCAAGGAATTATCCTTGGACATTTTTAAAAAACAGGTGAAACAACTGTATTTATCTCAGTGTCTCAGATATCAGTCGATCGAGTTTCCATTATTATTATTTATATACATTTTTATTATTGTTTTATCTTTTCAGTTTATTTACTTTCTATCTATATACTGTTCATTAGTAAATTAGTATAGTAATGTGTGTAACGTGTATGTTTATAGTAATTGGTGTATGTATGTATTATTATATTTAACAGGCGTACGTTTCATTTAAATAATTTAATGTACACATATTGAATAATTCCACGTATATATATTATTTACATATATAAATTTGTATTTGTATATATGATTTTCCTCTGGCTTACCAAGCTTGCCTTGAAAAAATCGCTATCAGCGATAAGGCCGCCTTTTGCACTTATTTATAATTTACTTGTCTTTTTTTTTATTATTATTAGTTACTGTATAGTTCAATGTTGTTATTGTTCTTGTATTATTTTAATTGTTATTTGAAGTGCAATAAAGTATATTATCTATCTATCTACTAGCGGCCCGATACCTGCTTCGCTACGTAAAAAGTGAAATTAAAAAAAAAAAACAACAAACAAACAAACAAATTCATTTATTCAAACAAAAAATCTTTATTTACATATTCATACGGTACCGATTGGTCGAATTATGATAAATGTACATGTAATGACGTTAGATATTGTGATAACTTTTTAATGTTTATTTTTTTTTTCAGTTTTAATTTTTTAAATTATAGACGCGTGTTCAAGACAACGTTTGTCCGGTCCGCTAGTATTTTTTTAAATTTAAATTTTATACTTTAGATGAGTCACCAGAGAAACAGAACTAACACTATTGTGGAATACTTTTTTAATATAAGTTTTATACAATAGGTATGTAAAAGTGCAACAACAAATATACCAAACGATGTATGTGTTTATTCCATTTTTAAAAAAGTTGTTTCCGCTGAAGTTGTCCATTCTGGTAAATAACTCTATTACTAAATTAACCACTCTGAATACTTTGTAAACAATACATTCCAAAACCTTTTGTAACGTTAATAAACATTCTGGAACATGAAGCAACTTTTAAGTGATAATATCACGTTAACTGCAGCACTTTCATGTTTAATGGATTTCAGATTTTAAAATTAGATATTTATGTTAATGATATTTTTTAAGACTGTTGTTTCGGTTTATAAATAGAAATAAATATTAAAACTAGATTTAAAATGAACCAATTAAAAATGGATTTAATGACCTAAGAGCATCTTCAACGTGACAAACTCTCAATTACTTTTTAATAATAAGCAAAGCGATGATAGTCAAATGTAATATCGCTACTAACATTAGGTATAGTAAACTATAATAGTAGAGTATAATTTTATTGCACACATATCTAATAATGAATAACCGTGAATTATAATAATAATAAAAATTTATTTTAAACACATCGAGGTCATAGTAGGCATAATGTCAGGAGGCCTAGTTCTTCTAGAAACATTAGTAAAATACATTAAATACTATACAAAATACTGACCAACGAACTGATCAGGAATAAATTTACAGTTAGTTTGTACGCGGTAGAAGTGGGAGCGAGAGGTATAACAGCGAAATCTCTCTATAGCCTACTTAAAGACCTTGGCCTTTCTAGAACAAGCATCGGTTCATTTCTAGAACTTATTTCAAAGGCGGCATTAGTAGGTTCTTTCCAAATTTGGTTAGGTAGGGAGAGGAGTGTGGAGGGTGAAGGTGAGCGTTTTTGCGCATAATAAAGGGGCCCCTAATTTCTGGGGCTGGGGCTTTTCACTTTCGTGATTAATTAATAGAAAAAATTTTAGACCACAGTGGTCGGAACTTAAATTCGTCATTACTGTTTCTTCATAAATGTTACAGCGACAGAACACATTATCAATACAAGTCGCGGAAATACTAGTAATACGAGTAGGTTCAAAAAAGACGTTCAGTAAGTTAAAAGATTTAAACAAATTTAATAAACGTACACTAGACGAATTTTCTTGTAATATATCTATATTGAAATCGCCGCAAACAATCACGGACTTGTTTTTATGACAAAGCTTAGTTAAAATATCCTCCATTTTGTTTTCAAATTCATCAAAGTCACTAGAGGGGGGTCGGTACACGCACAAAATAATATGTTCATTGAGCTCAATGCAGGATAGTTCAATAATTCGCTCGACAGAGAGCGCCACTATATCTGATCGAGACTTTAACACTACATCGTTACGAGCTAAGATAAGTGAGCCACCGCGAATAGCTTTCTCTCTACAGAACGAACTTGACAATTTATAATTTTGTACATTTATAATATTGTTATTCTTTGATAACCAGTGCTCTGTAATGCACAATAAACTTATGTCATATTTTTCAACAAAGAGTTCCACTTCCAATTCCTTGCCACCTAAGCCTTGTATATTTTGATGGACAATATTTAACAACTTAGGCTTTGTCTTATCCATTAGTTTGAAGTGGAACGCTTATGTTCTGTCAGTAATATATTATTTAAAGTACATTTATTTTTCGTTATATCCCTTATAACGAAGTTTTTTAAATTAAATGCTACTAAAGTAGCAATTTGTTTTTTATAATATAAAGGCAGATACATTATACCTTTTGTCATCCTAAACCTATTATAAATAAATTTATTTACATCAAAGTAAAAGAATGCATCACTATGACGGTATGTTAAATTATATAATGTCAAATTTAAATTATATATATATTTATTTTGTTTGTCTGAATAAGAAGATGAATATGGAAATGCACAAATTACAATTTTACAATTATTCTTATTATGCAATTTCAATAATTTTTCAATATTATTAATTATTTCAATTTTCTTAATCGACAAACCATCTCCATGTAATAGTACAATAGTACTGTTTTCAGTCAACTTTGAGTCAAAATTAATTATTTTATCTAAATTGTGCTGGTAACTAGCACCAGGTGAGCATATATTATATACATTTTTTAATTCCCTACTTAAAAGAGACCCAAAGCCCTGACCTAATTGGTCAGAAAAAACAAAGTAATTATGGTTGTGCACAACAGAGGACCTATTATTAATTTGATTTTTATTCCTTATATTTATGTTTTTATTACTACTTTTAGTATGTATAGCCGAATCACCCAACACCTCAGAGTTTAGTTTAGAAACAACATTTAATTTTTCACTTAAACAATTACAGTTACCATAATTATTAGTTAATGACTCAAACCGCTCTAAGTTATAACTACATAAGTCAACTAAATTGCCTGTAGCTTCAATATGTTCCTTAATTTGATTCTGAGAAGATTCATATTTTTTACTTATTGAATGCAATGCAGAAGTTAATTGAGAGATTTCCTCATGCAAGTTTTGGGTGTCTCGCTCATACAGTGACCTACTCTCAATCATTTTCCTATTATAAACACTTACTTATTATTATTATTACTTTTTTAATTAATGTGGAGCGTTCAATTTGTAAATTCTTTAGTTTCTTTTCAGGAAACTTGTTTTTTATGAGATTATTACATTTTTTAATTAATTTCTTAACCTTCATATACTTTTTTAATTTTTTATGACTTGAAAAGTATATGGGGTGCACAATACTTGACTCATCTTTTGTTAGATCAATTACAGTAGAATTAACATTTATGAAATTTGATTGAGTAGGTTGTGAGTTGCATTCAACCAGCTCCTCATATAAGCTATGAGTATGCTGACTTTCTACATTTAATTTGCAGGTTCCTAGGTCTGAAATAAGTATCCTACCCTGCACCAAATCAGACTCAAGCTCTGATATGCGATCTAATGCCCTCTCATGCTCATTGCTGCACTGGTCAAATGCAGTCACTATATTTCTTAACTGATCTCGCTGAGCCACAATATCCAAATAATTGGTATGTAGTTCAGCGAGCTTACCTTTAAGATTAGTATTTTTTATTACAATATCTTTAATTTCCTCTTCACTGTCCTCTCGTTCCTGCAGTAGCTTTTTGCACAAATCTTTAGAAGATTTTAATTCTTCTAAAGCCAGTTTTAACTTTAGCTCCAACTCCTTTGCAGAGGCCTTGCGAGTTGCAATTATTCTTTCCATTGTTGAACCTGGGTATAAATTATCTTTTAGATGCAAATAGGAGTTTCAAAATGCTTGTTTTATGTATATATGTAGGTAAGGTAAAGTATAAGTAATAGTTTTGTATGAGGCCAATGTTTTAGTCTTCAACTTTACTTCCAACTAGTCAAGTAAAGAGAGTCAATAACGGTGCCAGAGTGTGTGGATGGACGTAACTCACTATAAAATGAGTAGTTGTTAGTTTAATGTAAGTGTAATTATATTAAAAGTAAAATAAAATACTCCCCGGGATTGAAGAAATTTGAATTCGACATCCGTTGGTTGACAGCTCAGTATATTTCTTTGTTCTTATGAAATTAAGCACGAAGACAAAGTACAAACAATAGCACTATAGTAAAATGGTATTTTTAAATACTAAATGAGATAATTGCATTTCAAAAACACTTTTGTGACTTATTCAGAGACATTTTATTTAATAATAATAATAATAATAAATATTCTTTATTGTACACCCAGAAAAAACAATAACAAAAAATAAAAATAAAAACAGAGAAAATGTACAAATTTGGCGGCCTTATCGCTAAAGAGCAATCTCTTCCAGGCAACCAATTAATTAGAGGAATAATGAGACGTAGTGTGGGTGTTGTTTGAATAATAAAAATATAAAAACAAAAAAAAAAGCATTACATACACATAATTACATATATACATACATACGAATATACATACAAACAAATATATACATACATACGAATATACATACATACGAATATACATACAAACAAATATATACATACATACACGCATATACATACATACACACTCACAAATAAAATATACAAACTCATGCAAATAAACAAATAACAATACAGACGACAAACGCTATAAATTTAAAAAGTGAACTTTAAGGGAGCGCTTAAACGAATCGCATGACTGTGCACGTTTAATGTCAAGTGGAAGATCATTCCACAGTCTTATGGTCTGCACAGTGAAGGAATCGGAGTAAAAAGAAGATGAATGGGAAGGAACTTTAAGGATAAGGTTTTGATTGGAACGGAGAGATCGGTTGTGTGTGCTACTCAAAAACTCAAAACGTTCTTTTAAGTAGGACGGAGTGGAAGAATTGAACAGTAGACAGTATAGAAGGCTAAGCATATGAATATTCCTGCGAAAACGAATCGGAAGCCACTTGAGTTTTTTACGAAAGTGAGAAATATGGTCATATTTGCGAAGACCAAATATGAACCTTATGCAGAGGTTTTGAAGACGCTCAAGTTTATTTAACTCATCCTCTCTTAAATCAGGATAGCAGGCATCAGCATAGTTTAAAATTGGAAAGAGTAAAGATTGAGCTAAAACAACTTTGGTAGTGATTGGGAGAAAATTACGTAGTCTTCTCATGGATCCCACGGCCGTAAACATCTTTCTGCTCACCTCACTAATCTGCGAATTCCAAGATAAAGTTTGGTCAAATATGATCCCAAGATTTTTAACTTTAGTGTTATACGGAATAACTTCGCCTTCAAAACTAATATGAGGTAGCTGATAATCGGGAATACGCGCGATCAGCCTAGAACTACCAATGATAATGACCTGCGTTTTAGATGTGTTTACTTTAAGGCCAAAACACTTGCTCCAATTTGAGATACGCGCCAGATCTTGATTTACTTTCAATATGGTATTAGAAAGGTCATCAAGACTTGACTGGCGGTAAATTTGAAGATCGTCTGCATACAGGTGGTAGAAAGAATTGATATGAGAGCAAATAGTGTTTATAAAAACTGAAAATAATAAAGGAGACAACACGCCACCTTGCGGAACACCAGCACTGACCGCGCTCCAGTCAGAGTACAGGTCATTTAACCGTACACGTTGCCGACGCCCACGCAAGTAAAAATGAAACCAGTCAATTGCCGATGGAGATATGTTAAGGCTACCCAATACCGTGAGTAAGATATCAAAGTCCACAGTATTAAACGCATTGCTGAAATCCAGCAACGTCAATACTGTGACTTGACGGTTTTCCATGCCTGACCTGACATCCTCGGTAATTTTAACCAAGGCCGTAGTCGTACTATGACCGGGACGGAAACCGGACTGGAATTTACTAAGGAGACTATTTTTGGTTAAAAAGGTGCTCAGTTGGAAGTGTACTAGTCTCTCAAGGATTTTTGATAGAAAGGGAAGGATGGAAATAGGACGAAAATCTGAGGAACAAGACGGGTTAGCTTTTTTTGGAAGAGGAACAATAAAGGCATCTTTCCAACAGGAAGGGAATTCACACATTGTAATGGAATTATTAAATAAGGAAGTAATAGTAGGGATCAATATATCTAGGATAGGAATGATCATTTTACGACTAATGGCATCAGATCCGACTGCATCAGAACTCACGGACAGAATAGTTTTCTTAACATCACATTCGGAAAAATGACTTAAACTAAATATTGGAGTATTTGGAGTTGGAAGAGATGAAAGATTGCTAAGAGTGCGAGATTTAATAGCACCATCCAGAGGTGTTGACGTGGAGAAATGCTGGTTAATATTATTAAGATCGGAATGGGAAATGTTTTGAGTATTTTGTTTACTTCGACCAACTCCTAGAGATTTAAGAAAGTTCCAGACTTTAATTGAATCCTTCTCGTCAATAACAGATCTATAAATATGGCGTCGTTGATTATCTCTACAGAGCCTGTTGCAGCGATTACGAATTTTGATATATTTTGCCTTGTTTTCCTCACTAGGTTCATTTTTATTCTTAGCTTTAGCTGTAACCTTTTTTCGCTGAAGCTTTTTTATATCATCAGTTAGCCAGGGAGCAGGAAGATGCCTCATGCGTACGGGTCGGATAGGAGCATGAGCGTCATAAAGATTACTTAAATGAGAGTTAAAAATACACACTTGCTCATCCAGAGTACGTGGAGTAAGTACTTCAGACCAATCAATAACAGAGGCGTCAGTACGCAGTTGAGCTAAGTCCATACTACCAAAGTTGCGCTGAAAAAGAGTTTTGGGTTTTAATTTTGGTGGTTTAATCTTATAAGATAAATAAAGAAGATCATGATAGGAAAAAGCCAGTGCAGAGCATTGGCCATGCTTTCCTACATGTTCAGAAGAGGAAACTAGGACTAGATCTAAAAGAGAGGAGTTACAGTTAGGGGCATGATGAGTAGACGATAGAGGGAGAATATGCAAGTTAATAGCATTGGCAATAGAATTAAGACGATCGGATCTGTGGTCTTTTTTAATTAAACAAGTGTTAAAGTCTCCCATTATAATAGTATGGTTATAAGAAGGACAAAGTTGTTCCAGAAGATTTTCAAAAGAAGAGAAATAATCAATATGGAGATTTACGGTGTATAAAGCATCAGGAAATTTCGAAATGTTGTTTTGTTTCTCTTGCGTACCAAAATGTACTCGTAAATAAAAAAAGCTGGTGAAGTTTAATATTAAAAGGTTTGGCGTTTTCATTCATTGTTAGATTCTTGGTGAGGGACAAACATGTTATAATCAGGTAATTTAAATTAAATAAAGTGGTTTAAAAAAAAGCGTATATTCTTAAAACCTCAACTTATTGAAATTTCGTATGCTTCAAGGTTTTAATTATTTTTTTTATTTACTATGACAAAAAAAATATTGAGGTCGTCGAAAGTTTTGATCGTAATATTTAAGGCCCAAAGCTATTTAAGATCGTTGTATGAGTAAATATATCTTTTTACTTATTATACATTCACGTTAGATTTTTTATATATTTATAAAATAATTAGATAAATAGTGTACTAAATATTTATTAATTATTATGAAATATTGCTTGGAATACAAATTGCGAGATAATTATCTTCTACGACCTGTAAGGAAGGAATATCAATGCTTACTTTTATTCGCCGCTCATCTTGCAATGAATAACTGATATACACAAAATTGTATCAATAAAATCCTTTTCTCTGTTCAAAAAATTCCTTATTTCTCTTTTCAAAACCCCAGAAACAACACCATCTTTTAAAAGTAAACTATAAGTTTCTATTACACTTATACTTGCACTATATACTTAAACTACGACAGTCTTACATACAAACATGAAATCTCAATCTTTAATAATTTAACTTTTTTAAACGTAATGTTCTAAAATGTGATTTTATTTCTTATTTCCATCAAAAAGGGATATGCAAAATTTTAGCTTTTGAGGTCCTTTCAAGTTAACCTGAGCGCACAATCGTTGACGAGTCAATGTGAGAGGACAAATTGCTTTATGCATATAAATGATCTCCTCTCACACCTCAATTATATATTTATATCTAACTAAATATTTATCCTTAAAAAGCAAAATCCAGGTATCGTTATAATTTAACTACTGTATCACTTAAATATTTAACACCGATCTTCAGTTAGCGCGTCTTAGAAATGTGGTTGTTTTGTGAAAATAAAATAAGATTTTTTTTTTTCATCTTTTCATATATTTTTGTTAATTAAAATACGATCCCAAATCTTGTTAGGTCTATAATAAAAAAAAATGATTTAAATTGAAGTTGAATAAATTTGGTACAATATCTTACGCATCTAAAAATATAATTGCCCTATGGCTGTCACTAATTGAAATGAAATGAAATTAAATGAAATAATGATAAGTGGTAATACAATTAATATGGAAATATATATGAAATTACCAAGAACGTCAGCATTTTTTAAATAAAATCATTACTTTTTTCTAACCTTAAAAAAATATTGTAGTATAAAAACATTGTTATTGAAACTTGCAAGCCATATTCAACTCATGTATATATATTTTTTTTTATGTTCCAAATAAATAAATCAACTATTCATGATTTCATGTGTGTTCTGGCCATTGTAATCAGAGGTACAGCATTCTCTTTGAGTTTAAAATAAATTATTATAGGTATTTCTATATTTAAACAAACGTATGAACATTATTATTTTAAAATATTTTTTAATGAAACTTTATTAATTTATTAATATTTTTTGGCCTACTTCTGAAAATACGGATATTTTAAAATTATTTAATAGCCAAGCAATTTGTTCTTTTTTAGATCTAGATTTTGATATACGGTTATTTCGTTAGAAATATTAATATTTGAAACGTTCAAAGTACCGCATGCAGAGTAATAACAAATATACAACGAAAAGCATTCATTCCTTCACAATATACAACCAAAATCGAGTTAGTAATAATAAATGCCACAAAAGCTATAACATTCTGAACAAAACGATGAACGGAACGAGACTCAGGATAATATATAAATAAATAAATACTAAATCGTGCTCAGATGTTACCCACATAAGCTAATTCCTTCCCGTTGGTAAAGTACTCTTTATATTTATTATTTTAAAAATGCAATGAGTATGGTACAATGAGAGAGTGACTTTTAAACAAAATTTAGTTTTTAACAATGATATTTTACGAGATTAATTGGTTCACATAATTAAATACATACTTGTTTTAACACTTTTTATAATTCACTTCGAAAGAAAAGAAAAATTATAATATTTATCGATTAAAAAGAGTTGCTGCATTTTTTATAGTAATGACCGATCCCGAGATTTTAGGTATCAAGTTCATACATAGTATAAAATATGATATAATTATACCGTAGCTACTTAAACTGTGACATGCCTTCACTCATTCATGAGGTGCGACGCCAAAAGCGAATTATATTAATTATAATTTAAAGACTTTATTCCGCTTTGATAAATATGTGCAAAACGAGAGTTACATACATTTCGTTTTTTGCTGAATTTGCATTTCTGACTTTCATACTGTGTTTATTTGTTAAAATATTATATTTATCTTGTCTCCAAGGAATGCTAGGCTTGGCATATTCGTATTTTCACCTTTCAATCTTATTTATTACTAAGAAATAAATAAAAAGCCCATGTTGTTATAAGAAAATCAATGTTTACTATTCTATCTATCAATAAAAAATTATATTTAAAAATCAACAATTTCAAGTATCTTAAATCGTAAACAAAATATTATTCAACAAAGATAATAAATATACATTTGAATAATAGTGATATCGGAAAATATCTAAAATTCCAAAGCCGGAGCTATGTAACTTTGCTGAATATTGCAACATAACTTATGACGCGAGCCTTTGGGATTATTGTTGTTAGAAATGAAATAACTTGTACTATAAATGTTACTTCAAACACTTTATTGTATGTGATTCGAAATCATTTAGATATAAGAACAAAATGCAGAAACTATAATGAGTCTTATTATTAGATACTTTAAACTACTTCATAAGAATCTCATTGTTAATAAATAAATATATAGTTTATGTATAATTACAAATAGTTGCACCTTCTTGTTCCTTGCTCTTTCCCACTTTATATGGGGTCGGCTCTCCTAATTATGTTGCGCCACGAAGATCTATCGAGGGTTGTCGGGTCAGATATATTATTCTTATCCATAAGTTTGGTCATACTGGTCCACCATGTTGACGGAGGGTGTCCCCTACCCCGCTTTTTTCAGGCAGGTTCAGGGCTCTATTAACTACATGATCCTCGTCTCTGCGTCGCACATGCCCAAACCTCCTCAGACAGTTTTCGGTGAGTTTTTCAGGAATAGGAGCTACCTTAAAAGTGCCGCGAATGTACTCGTTTCTGATTTTATCTAGCTGAGTGACTCCTCCTGCCCAACTAAGCATCTTCATTTCCGCTGTGTGTAGTTTTTGCATATTGGTCTTTTTGACAGGCCAACATTTGGTACCGTAAAGCATCGCTGGACGAAGCCATTCTGTACACTTTTCCTTTTGCGCGAATAGGGATATGATTGTCACAAAGTACTCCAGTTAGTAAGCGTCACTTTTGCCACCCTATATTTATCCTATGTGCCACATCATCTTCTATATTTCCGTCCTCCGAGATAACTGATCCCAGGTACTTGAAGTTCGATACTTTCGGCACCGGTTCAAAGTCAGGGTAGTACACGGCATGCAAATTACCACTGTTACTGAATCGACATTGTAGATACTCAGTTTTAGATCTACTGACTTTGAGGCCTGCTGCTTCTAGCGTATTGACCCACAAATGTAATAAATCCTGCAGCAGTTGCACCTAGTAAGTAAAATAATAAACTCTATGACGTCAAATAAAAGCGCTTTTACATTAAAGTAATACTGTTTCACTAACTAACACAGACATCAACGTGGGCGAGTGAGTCAACAAAAACTTAAGCGCTGAAGCGCTGATTATACTAACTTTAGCTGAAGATGCCTTGGGCGTGTAAGCTTGATATTACAAACAAATAAAATTGGTTTAAACTCTTACCAATATTATATAGACACCTACATCTATTCCCTACTTCGTTTACTATCTTTTGTAAAACTATATATTATCACTTGTTTGAAAATATCTATAAACATGTATAACCATGTTAAGCTTATCTAAATTTATATAAATAAAGAATGAAAAATAAACCGATACGGGCAGGAATTCGAAGCCGCGACTACTGGGAAACCGTACCGTCGCTCAACCAACTGAACTACCCGTATCGGTTTATTTTTCATTCTATATTTATATAAATTTATTATCACTTGTACAAATTTAGTTTATCAAATTCCACATTTTACGTATCTTCCAAGAATTGAACCTGCAGCTATATAATTATAACACTTATCTTATTATAAGAGTTTAGTGACTATACTGCAAAATTAGAAATTTCTGGGTAGGATTTTCTAAGAAAGCCTAATAAATCCCGATAAAGACGATGACATATAGAATGTTTAATTAACTGAGACGGAGAGCGATACGGTAGCTCAATTGGTAGAGCGACGGGACGGTTTCCCAGGGGTTCGCGAATTCGAATCCCTACCAGTGTCCGTTTGTTTTTCATTATATATTTATATAAATTATTACAAATGTTAAAATATATCGGCGTATTAATGTTTTTATATTATTTTTAGGTTGTAATACCATCTTACCAATTTTATTAAAAATGGTCACATCTTTAAAAAATGTTTAATATTGTTTAATACCGAAAAAAAATGTTCGTTGTAGTTAATAGTAGCAAATCACGTAGGTTTAAACATCAGTAACTCTTTTAGTTTCCTCTTTGAGTTTCGCATTAATTACAAAGTTGAAACTGTTTAAATTTTCCAACTAACTGAAGTCGGTATACTGAAAGTTTACAAAGGCATAACATTTGAAAATCAACATGTTTTTTTTATTATGTAATAAAATAACAAATAGTTTATTTACTTTATATTAAACTAGCTTTTGCCCGTGGCTTCGCACGAAACTATTTATTAACTATTTTCAATACTGAAAGTTCACAACAGCTATTTTTGAGACGGTTTGCACGGTTCCGTACCATAGTGCGCGAGCCGACCGTACCGCCTCAAACGCGATGTCCCTATATTTTAAATCTGTAATATCTTCGAAAATATTTTAAAGGTACTGTAAAGGGCTATATTGTTCCATAATAAATGTAAAATGTATTTAAGGTACTTAATTAGATTAGGATTAATGCTGTATTGCTTTAAATCGCTTCGTAAATAAGTCATTATTTCTCGTAAAAAGTAAAGGTAAAAAATTGGCTATTATGGGTTATCCCCAAGAGATAAACATATACCATCGCGGAATTTCTTGTAAAACTTTTTAAGGTATACTTAGTACATTATTTTGATCTATCACGTAAAGTTCGGTCAGCGTTTGCAACGTAAACTCTGACCGAACTTTACGTGTGTTAATGTTTGTTGTTTGTGTGTGTGTGTGTGTGACTTCGCATTAGAAATCTTGAAATTATCGGTGGTTCACTAATATATTAAGCGTGTTATTATACATATAAACCTTCCTCTTGAATCACTCTATCTATTAAAAAACTGCATCAAAATCCATTGTGTGGTTTTAAATAACTCAGCATACATACCGACATAGCGACAGATGCGGAAAGCGACTTTGGTTTATACTATGTAATTTAACGCATATATTATTCGATTTGTCGTTCGTTCGATGCATACATGCATTATAATTTATGACAATACTTTATTTTAATAAGTGTCTAAAATTCTATTTTATAATAAAAAAATTCAATCAGATTTTAAATCCAGGATTTCAGCTTAATAACTTTTTAAGTAAAATTTTATATCTGACATAAAATGTTATTAAGATTACCCGAGGATCGAACATACCTTCAATTATAAATGGACTTAATTAATTATAAGTCTCCGTATTATTTTTTTTGTATAAATTAAATATATAATAAATCAAAATGGATTATAGTTCTTATGTTTTAGTTTTTTTAGGTAAACATTAAGTTGTTGTAGTTTTAAAATAATATATAAATATGGTTAAGACCTTAAACGTTAATATTTTTTATACTATATATTTTTTATTTTCCTAATCTTCTCCTACTAGGTGAAGGTTGATATATCACATGTATTTGTCACTCATTTCTATCATTCGTCTTCTTAGCACTCCTGTTCCTTCACCCGATATATCCATACTATTTTGACTTTTTCCACATTTATTTTCACTTCATTGTTGTGGAGTATGTGTCTTTATATACTACTATTCCTCCGTGTTACATGGAAAGCCAGACTGCTATGTAAAAGTATTGTTGTATTAAAGTCATACTTTTTTATAGTATTTCTTCTTAATCACACTATCCCATTTTTATTACGTCAAATATTTTGAAGTGAAGCTTGTCTTTTAGATATTACTATAGGTACAACGTAAAAATGAGGAGATATGTACTAGAGATGTCCAATCAGAAAAATATGTAAAGGTGTTTGATAGCTATATAAGACTACTTTTGCATATTTTTCTGTGCACATTTTTGGTATGTAATAAGGTTACCTATATTTTTCAAAAAAGTACCTATGAAAGTATTTTTAGCCTTTGAAATTTACAAATTTTCAGAAAATAAAAACAATGAATTATTACAAACCACGTTGTATGTTTAAGATTAATTATACATTATTTCTAAAAATAAGTAATTGTTGATAAATAATGTATATGTATTCCTTCATTTTTTATAATAAAACATGAAAATATAGCAAGATTTCAAAATAAATTTAGAAGCTATAATTGATGAACAATATATTCAGATGAACAATGTATGGAGTTTAAATCGCATTATTTGTAATTTTGTAACGATTCTCTAGTGTTCTAAATTCAAACGCATAATTCTAGTTCTGTGTTGTATGTTACAACACTCAAGTGATAAGATCTAACCGAATACTCGTATCATAAATATAATATAACCTACCGAGCCTGCAGTTATTAGCAAAGCTTATTTAGTATGTAGATTTTCTGACCTTAGTTTGAGATAACTGGTTAAACTTATATACCAAAAATAATAACAAACTTAATAAAAAATATATATCAGAACCAAATTTTATATTTTTAATAGTATAAGTAATATATAATGACACACTTATAACACTTCATGTGCTATAAATTGTTTATTTATAAATCATATAAATCTATACATATAATAAATTTGCCACTGATCGAATTTTGTAAATGGAAAATATTAAAAAAAAAATAATGGCAGACTTTTATAAAAGCAAGGGAACTCAAAACAATAGTTTTTCATTTTTTCTGTTTGTCTGTATGTCTTTATATTTATAAATCTATGGCTGTATGTTTGTGCACGTTAATCTCAGAAACGGGTTAAATGATTTGGGTGAAGGTTTCGGGAATATATTGTCATGGGCTTCTCTTTACATTTAATGTTTTTTTATTTTAAATTTAAGTTAACAGAAATTAATAATCTCTTATTTTCGTACCATTGCGGTCAAACTAGAATTTTTCAATAAAATTAAACTAGAAGTACTTCTACACGCAAAAACTACTTGTCGGAATTTGATAAAACTTTGAACTGGTACGTTTTATTTAAATCGAAGTCTATGCGTACAAGGTCGCAGGCCTAGCTAGTCATATATATAATTGTATATTTCTCGACTATTTCGAAACATACTGTCTTTCGTTAAGTATTGAACAAAGCGAAACATTTAATATTAAAATATTGTTAAGATAATGGATATTTTACCATTTCAAAATAATAAAAAAAATTGAAATTGCAATAAAATAAGGGTACCATTATTATTTTATTAGAGGCAAGGATTTTTTGTATGCTTCAAAGATCACGCACCAAGGGACTGTGAAATACTACCAGGCGCTAAACCTACCTTATTTAGGGTTAAAGGGACAACTATTTACGCAAAGACAAAACGAAATGATAGCTGTATTTTTACAACTAAGAACTCTTTTGTATTAGTATGATGTTTTTTTAATAGTTAGGATTTTGTGATAGGAAATAATACGTACAAGTATTGTGTAGTACCGGAGTGCAAAAATAGATTTAGAAAAACACCCGACAAAGTGTTATTTATATTCCAAGAGATGCGAAAATACCAAAACAATGGTCTATGGTAATTAAAAGGGATAATATATGTTATAAATTGTGTTTATATTGTTGTGAAGATCAATTTAACGTAAGTATACTTTATTTATAATAAGTTTAATTTAATAGTTTAAATTTATAGTAAGTTGCATTAGCTATTGAACATTAGAAAATTTGAGTTTAAAATTAACCTAATCTAGTTTACAAAAGTTCAGTATAACTTTTTATAAAAACAGTATTCTTTTTTTGAATTTACGATTTTTTTATGGTTGTCGATTTATTTCAGGTTAAGGAGCTAGGAGCTTGATACAGATAATAATATTGAATATAATATGTATAACGAAACAACAAGGAGAAAAATGTAATCTAAGTTTGAAGAAAGGAGTTGTTCCTCATATATTTCAGCTGATAGAATGAGAATGTGCGTAGTCAAAAAGCAGAGCTTGACATTGGTTAATGAAGTTAACCTTTTCAGAGTTAGCTATCAAAAGTAGTGTTTAAAAAAATTTGTGACCTTTATAAAGAAGTGATATAGTAAGTAAATCCTAGAACTGCCCATACAAATTTCTGTGATATTAATCAGCCAAGACAATATTAAATGTGATCACAAGGCAGAGGCTTGCTTTTCGCATTTTAAAAATCAATCACCAAGTGACTAAGCTGTGCAAGTTAATATTAAACCGAAGTACAGAAGTAAAGGTGTCATTGTAAATATACCTGCTGAAGAACAAAATATAGCATTGTTACCATTTCCTCATTCAACACATAATACTTTTACTTTACCAGTAAAACTATGTTTTAAAAAGAAAATTGTTTACTGAAAACACAGCTGATAATACTTCTATAGCATCTTATATCTTCTATATCTGCTGATTATCAACAAAGTTATTTATCTGAGTCAAGTGAAGTGGAAAATGATTACCTAAACAATTGTATCTTTTAATAAAACCTTTAAGCACGAAAATATAGATTTAAATTATTTATTTTTCTCAGTAACACTAATAACACAGTATGAACTTCGACGCCGATAATTTGAATGGCGTGTCAAATGACGTCACATTTCCTGTCGACCAATGGTGGCGCGTTTTGGAAGTTTGAATTTCGCTTCCTTAATTTACACTTTTCACAAATTATTTTATGGCCTTAATTGATTAGTAAATAAAAAAAATGTTTTTATTATAATAAGATCAAAATAAGTATCCGAAAAAAAGTATTTGAGACCATTTTAAATTTTATGCATATTCCATATTCCTTCAATAATTATTCGAAAGGAACTTCGTTCCATCCGGGTGTCCCTTGTTATTTATATTATTAATATAAATAACGAGAATGACAACATCGATGTTTCCAGGTGAACTATTAATACTAAAATTAAATTTGTATCATTACACTAGTGAGTAAAATGATTTGAGATTATATAATGCGTACATTATTATTATTTTTTTTATTCTTTATTTACAGGCGACAGTTAGTGTCTAATCATATATTTCAAAAAGTTGTACTTATTCGCGATGCAGTGTATGAAAATATAAAAGCTGTCCGAAAACTTTTCTATAACATGACAATATCAACAGAGCTTTTGGACAATAATTATCGTAGTATAATGATATTTTAAAATTAGAGACTCTGGCGTGGATACAGAGATACTCGGTGAATACACAGTGTACCGTATACAGTGTATTAATAAGCTAGGCTTACTAAATTATGCAGTAAAGATTAGTGCTTTATAAAGGAATTCGTTTTAAGGAAATAAGAATATAGGAGAATCCTAGATGTATTTTTTTTATAATATAATTTCTTTAATAAAATAAATATAAATTAATTGTAAATTTAATAGAATGATCACTTGCTTTCTTCTATAATAATTTGAATAAATCACGTTCACCTTAATAATTATTTCTAACATAAAAGGTGGATACAAAGGGTACGTAGTTTTAATGAAGGTGATGCCAGTCACGGGCTTTATAAAAAAACTGACAAATCATTTAAATAAATTTGGTAGTATTATTATGATATTATAAAATCTTTTACAAAAACTACATAATATATTATAAAACTTTTATCAAACGTATTGGTAATGAATATAGAAAAATATGCACATTGAATCGATGTTTGCACTATATTTAAAATATATATATATATATATATTAAAGAAGCTCCAAATATGCATTTTGTATTCGGTATTTGGCATTTGACAAATATATTCGGTATCGAGTATTTCTACTTACTCAGCTAGTAGACATGGTATAAAACTAAATGACCAAACTTTTTAAGATTTCTGTTATATGGTCAATGGTCAATGGAATATTTCAAATAAAATTTTTAACGAAGGTTTCAAATTAAAAACTATTATCTAACGTATGTATGTTTTTAATTATTTACATTATATCGACTATATAAGGAGAGCAATTTAATACTCCACATACCCATTGTTCCGAATAACTTGTCAGGTTGAAATTTGTTGACGTGTTTTGGAGTTTCCTAGGTTTGGATGTGTTTGCTGAAAACAATAAATCTTTTATATTGTATACTGAACGGTATTGGAATAAAAAAATAAATAGATTGTTGTATACTTTCGTCACCAACAAAAATTCTTTGTTTGTCTGCAGAAAGTAAAAAGAATGTTCAAAATATTCCGTAATGTGCTCATTTTTGTGTTTCATCACCTCTACGCCGTCATTTATTTATTTTTTCGGATTTTTGCCACATTTTGGCAAAGTTTGGCAGTTCTTACATTTGAATGTTTTCATGCAAACGGATTATAGAAAAGTATATAAGACATATGAATATTATTATTATAGTCTACGCGAATGGAGTCGCAGGCAACAGCTAGTAATTTATACACTTCACACTTGTTTAAATATATCAATTTATAGCAATAGCTTTCTACCAATTATTCGAATCGAATTACCCTCGAGTCCTAACCATATATTTACACAATTTTATTTCATCGAGTACAAAAATTTAACAATAAAACAATGAACAAAATATAGCTCCATCACGCTGGACCCCGACTTAAAAAATCCTTACTTTTTTTCGCTCATATTTAACTACAAACGATACAAATGATTGTAGTAAATTTGATTTTTTTGTAGTAATAATAATTACGCGGCAAACCTAATAAACACTATTCTCAACCAGATATATAAATAATACTGCACTAAAAACTTTTGTAGTACACTTTAAATCGTTTGTAGTTTATTATAATGAAAAAAAAAATTTTTTTATATGTGTAATTTCCAAGAAAAATAAAAAATAAATAAAAAAAATTTAGTTTCAAAAATTCAAAAAACCTTTTTGTAAACAACAAACGATACTAATGATTGTAGTAAAGTTGATTTTTTTGTAGTACTAATAATTACGCGGAAAACCTAATACACGCTGTTCTCAACCAAAAATATAAATAATACTGCTCTAAAAACTTTTGTAGTACACTTTAAATCGTTTGTAGTTTATTTTAGTGAAAAAAAAAAATTTTATATGTATAATTTTCGAGAAAAATAAAAAATTAGTAAAAAAAATAAAGTTTTAAAAAGTCAAAAAACCTATTCTAAAACTACAAACGATACAAATTATTGTAGTAAAGTTGATTTTTTTGTAGTAATAATAATTACGAGGCAAACCTAATAAACACTGTTCTCAACCAGATATATAAATAACACTGCTCTAAAAACTTTTGTAGTACACTTTAAATCGTTTGTAGTTTATTTTAGTGAAAAAAAAAATTTTTTTATATGTATAATTTTCGAGAAAAATAAAAAATTAGTAAAAAAAATAAAGTTTTAAAAAGTCAAAAAACCTTTTCGAAAACTACAAACGATACTAATGATTGTAGTAAATTGATTTTTTTGTAGTAATAATAATTACGCGGCAAACCTAATAAACACTGTTCTCAACCAGATATCTAAATAATACTGCTCTAAAAACTTTTGTAGTACACTTTAAATCATTTGTAGTTTATTTTAGTGAAAAAAAAAATTTTTTATATGTATAATTTTCGAGAAAAATAAAAAATTAGTAAAAAAAATAAAGTTTTAAAAAGTCAAAAAACCGTTTCGAAAACTACAAACGATACAAATGATTGTAGTAAAGTTGATTTTTTTGTAGTACTAATAAATACGCGGCAAACCTAATAAACACTGTTCTTAACCAGAAATATTAATAATACTGCTCTAAAAACTTTTGGAATACACTCTAAATCGTTTGTAGTTTATTGTTGTGAAAAAAAATATTTTATATGTATCATTTCCGGGAAAAATGAAAAAAATAATAAAAAAAACAAAGTTTTAAAAAGTCAAAAAATCTTTTCGAAAACTACAAACGATAGTTCTCATTGTAGTAAAGTTCATATTTTTATAGTACTAATAATTATGCAGAAAACCTAATGAATACTGTTCTCAAGCAGATATATAAATAATACTCTCTAAAAACTTTTGGAATACACTCTTAATTGTTTGCAGTTTATTGTAGTGAAAAAAACTATATATTTTTAGAGTATTGATGGTCAAAATCATATTGATATTGAAATTTTTGCACACGCACGCACGCACACATTAAACTATAAGAGACGAAGCTTCTTAGCATTTCATGGATTCACCGTGCGGGTGCCGGGCCCATCGCGTTGCAAGGAGAGGAGTGCAAACAGTGCCTGGGACTTACCACCCAGGAGTAGGTTTAAGGGGCCCCTCTATTATGTGCAAAAACGCTCACCTTCACCCTCCACACTCCTCTCCCTACCTAACCAAATTTGGAAAGAACCTACTAATGCCGCCTTTGAAATACGTTCTAGAAATGAACCGATGCTTGTTCTAGAAAGGCCAAGGTCTTTAAGTAGGCTATAGAGAGATTTTGCTGTTATACCTATCGCTCCCACTTCTACCGCGTACAAACTAACTATAAATTTATTCCTGATCAGTTCGTTGGTCAGTTCGTAATACTTATTGAGCTTGAATGTGTGATCCCTTGGGATGTTTGTTTCCCAAGGAACAGTAAGCTCCACAAGTATCACGCGCCTCAGATGTTTCGAATACAGGAATAAGTCAGGTCTGGATGACGAAACACCAACATCCCTAGGGATTTTGTAATGCTTTTCATACGTGTCCATCATGAGAGTCCAATCAGGAGCCGCGCCTAATATTGAATAAGGCTTCGCTTTTGATTTTTTGGAGGAGCCTTCTTTTACGAATTCTACAGATCGTTTGGTGGTTGTTATACCCTTCCGCGCTCTTGCTACTGAAAGACTAACCGCTTCCCGTATAATTTCTAATACCTTATCGTGGCGACGCGAGTATTGACCTTTATCTAGAAGTACCCTACACCCTACTAATAGGTGTTTCGCAGTTCCTATTGCCTCCCCACAGATGTTGCAAGACTTTTCGGTGGCTTTGCCCCATCTTACTAAATTACTTTGATCTGGGAGAGTCATTTGGAATGAATTAAGATAGAATTTGAATAATGCCGGGGACCAATCATAAATTAAAGTGCGCCACTTCATAGCTAGTGGAATACAAAAATCTCCTATGGTCACCCATTCGTTTTGAATTTCTAGGCTCATCGCGTGGAGTCGGTAAATATCGTTTTCGTCTTGTCGAATAAAAGATTTTGTTATCTCTATGTCTTGAACTTTCCTACTTGATCCCAGCCCTACTTTATTTGTTTGAGCACCTATCATAAATTTTTTATGGAATTGAAGTCGAGACTCGAGGTCTGAGGCAACTTTGTCTTTTGGGAGAGTATATACAGTATCATCTTTAGATTTGCCGATGATATGTCTTTTGGTAACTCTTAGATGTTTGTAGAGCTCCGATGGTTTCTTTAATTTTAATCCAAAATTGTTTCGGTCTCTAAATAAGGTTGAAGAGTCCGCTGAGTGCGCTAACCCAAGCCATAACATCAATGTCTTTATGACGCTTGCATCTAATTTTGACAAAAGGGTTTTATTAATATCATAAACGAGGAAAGGCCAATTTAGACGTGATGTTAAAAAATTATCGTAAATCCAAGCTTTTTTGACGTTACTTATTGGTTGGTTGTCTACCTTTTTGAGATCATTTAAAAAGCTATCGACTATTACTTCCAACGATGGAGTACGGCCTTGGTAATCGATTCTTTTACCTAAAAATTTAAACGGAGCTGCTTCCGTAACCGTACTAACGCACTGACCGCCTATTATAAAACCCGGATCGTAAGAGGTATATTTGGTATTCCGTCTACCCAGACACAGACTAAAACATTTACTTGGTTTTGTCTTCAATCCGCTCGTCCACGTACAGAAATCCTCAACTACATTTAAAAGTACCTGACATTGTTTCGGATTACGTGTCAGTATCGCAAGATCATCTGCAAAAGCTAGTATGGATTCTGTGTATTTGTTGTTGAACTTAAACCGATAACCCTACTTTTTTTCATTGTTAATTAATTTGTCTATTAAAATATTAATAACTATATTAAATATAATAGGAGAAATACAACAGCCCTGAAATAAACCAACGTTATAATTAAGTGGTTTTGAGTAGTTTTCATTAAAAATTATAGAGAATTTTAATTTTGAATAATATGATGCAATAATGTCGCGAACTACCGTAGGAAAGTTGTACCATTTAAGCGCGAATATCAACAGTTCATGTCGTACCGACCCAAAGGCGTTCTCTAAGTCTATCCAACAAACCGTAATTTGTCTCTCGCTAGTTCTAGCATCTTTAAGGCTTTCCGATATTAACGTATTATGTTCCAGGCATCCAGAAATTCCGGGCAAGAACCCTTTCTGGTGATTAGGCCTGAAATATCTATTGTTAATCATGAATTGCGTCATTTTTGTTTGTAAAAAAGAGAAAAATATTTTAGAAATTGTATTTGTTAGGGCTATCGGTCTAGTATCCTTAGGATTATTGATATTGTCGTTTTTCGGAATGAGGACAAACAGGGCTTTTCCGAATGATACCGGTATTTGCTTTCTTGACCAGATTTTACCGAATATATTTAGAAGATGTTTATGGAGCGACGGACATTTTTTGTAAACTATATAAGGTATACCATCCGGACCTGGTGCTGACTTAGATGGTTTCATTTTAATTATTTTATTGATTTCCTCCAAGGTTGGTGGGTTGGCATGAAAGTCTTCAGTAGGAGTCTCAGGTTTGTGTTCGTTTGGATCCCCATATAGTCTTCGGTTTTCTGGCACTTCGTATGTGCTTTTATAATGATCGAAGATAAATGTTTTTAGCGCATTATTATTTATGATTCTGGTTGAGAATAGTATTCATTAGATTTTCTGCGTAATAATAAGTACTACAAAAAATCAACTTTACTACAATCATAAGTATCGTTTGTAGTTTTCGAAAAGATTTTCTGACTTTTTAAAACTTTGTTTTTTTTATTATTTTTTTCATTTTCCCCGGAAATGATACATATAATTTTTTTTTTTCACTAAAATAAACTACAAACGATTTAAAGTGTACTACAAAAGTTTTTAGAGCAGTATTATTTATATTTTTGGTTGAGAACAACGTGTATTAGGTTTTCCGCGTAATTATTAGTACTACAAAAAAATCAACTTTACTACAATCATTAGTATCGTTTGTAGTTTACAAAAAGGTTTTTTGAATTTTTGAAACTTAATTTTTTTTATTTATTTTAAATTTTTCTTGGAAATTATACATATAAAAAAAAATTTTTTTCATTATAATAAACTACAAACGATTTAAAGTGTACTACAAAAGTTTTTAGTGCAGTATTATTTATATATCTGGTTGAGAATAGTGTTTATTAGGTTTGCCGCGTAATTATTATTACTACAAAAAAATCAAATTTACTACAATCATTTGTATCGTTTGTAGTTAAATATGAGCGAAAAAAAGTAAGGATTTTTTTAAGTCGGGGTCCAGCGTGATGGAGCTACAAAATACGGCAAATTAAACTCTCAAATTATCCGCCAACTGGGAACTGTATATAGTTCCCAAGTCATGTTACACGTCCAATGAAGGTTTAAAAGTAAACAGTTTTGTCTGTCAAAACCAGGAATGTTCTGTAACATTCCTCTAAATATTGTACAAAATTCTATTAAAATGTTTAAATAAAAGAATCAATAAATTGTTTAAAACATATATGATTTAAAAAGTCTTAAAATGTATTTTCTTTCTTTAATATTTTTTTTGTTTTTTTTTTTTAACTACTCTTCTGTCGATCACGATATTCTTATTGCTCTCCTTTCAGAACTTAATATTTCTTGCAAAGAATTGAATTGGCTATCCATTTATCTTCGTAGTAGACAACAAGTCATACGCTTAGATAATACTATGTCAGGGTGGCGCGCTTCGGCTGCTGGTGTCCCACAAGGTGGTATTCTTTCTCCCCTTCTGTTCTCCTTATTTATTAACTCTATTACCAATGGTCTCAAATCCTCTTATCATCTGTATGACAAAAGCATAGATCCGGTGTGTTTGGAGTACTGTGGTCACATTTTTGCTAGTACGGCAAAGTCTCATCTTGCAGTTCTGAACTCAATTGAGAGGCGGTAAAGAGGCTTGTGGGCGATCCCGAGTTGGTTGAAGCCAACCTCCACAGCCTCGAGAATAGGCGTAGAATTGCTGGACTCTAAGTATTCTATATAATACATTTTGCTTAGTGTGTTTAACCTCCATAAATATTCCCATATATCCTATTATCGTTCGCAGCTGAAATGGCTTTCTATCCGTGAGCAAAGATCTTCAAGATATCTATGTCAATTATTCTCTATTCTCAACCCACCACTTTCTCCACAGTATTTACAGCGTTGTCTTAAACTATAAGGACACTCTCATGATTTTCATCTTCGCTACTCATCTAATTTTAAGCTTTTTGTTCCTTCCCATCACTCTGATTTTCGCACAAGTTTTTTTCACAGTTTACGCAAATAATCTCTGGAACGGCTTACCAGAACATGTTAGATAGTCTCCAAGCAAAATAGCTTTTAAGAAACTCGTCTATAAATATCTTTCGGCGATTATAAGGGACTAGCATTATATGTTCGGTTTATGTTCACTTATATAAGTTTTATATATTTGTAATCATATTGATATGTATATAAATACATAGAAATATACACATAAATACTGAGAATATATTTAATAAACCACCAAACCCAGGAATACAGACATGTATGCTCATCACATACATGCCTGTCCTTGCCGGGAATCGAACCCGAGCCTAATTGCGGCGCTATAGGTTGCTCGTCTGCGATAACCAATCGACCAACGAGATGGTTATAAAAGAAATAAGTTTTATTACAATAATTCGCAATGTTTTTTATGTACCGGAGTCGTAAGCTTTGAAATTTTCCAATATCTCTATTATTTAAATGTATATTTCTTTTCTAACATATTTTTAAAATAGTACTTTGTTAAGTGATAGTACTTTAGTACAACACGTATGTCTGTAAACATAATTTTACTATAATTTATATGTGTTTTTTTAACTATCTTGGTATTTAATAAAACTCGAAACTGAAAATACGAACAAGCAAAAACAAGCATTTCTTTCGAGTCATGGTTCTGAAGGGACCACTTTGACCTGTCATTTTCTTTGACCGCCATCATCATCTGAAATATCTCATAAGTGGACGATTTGTACAATAAAAATAAGTTATATAATAATAATTACTAGTTGTGGCCCTTAGGTCGAAATTTTATAAAAAAATTCTAGTCTGTTATATAACATTAACTCTATAATAAATTTAATTTGTTCTATAGCTTTTTGTGTATGCGATTATAAATATCTTCTTCTCTCATTCTGTACCCAGTATGCATTATAAAATTCAAAAATACTATTTTATTTACAAAAAGACCGTTAAACAATAAGTGACAATGTATTTTTATGTTTTTTATCCTATTACATTTTAAAGCAAAATTTAACTATTACAGATATATATATATATATATATATATATATATATATTCACGGAAGTTGCTCAGAGGATAATTGAAAATTTAGTCTAATTATAATAAAGGTCGATTAAATATACATAATATAATGTTAAGGCCACGAAATTCATGAATATGCAATTAGAACTTAGTCCATTATGTTAAAGAGGTACATCTAAGGTACTCACATCTTACCCACAAACATCCTTAGTTTAAAGTTTCTAAAACGTATGAGAAACAGGATGATCAAAATAATTATTTACAAGACAACATAATAGCTTGTAAACTCATTGACCATAATTTATAATTGAGGAGTGTATCATTTCAGCTACATTTTAATTAATTAAAAATATTTTGCCACTCATCTATTTTCTTTCACTATATTATTAAATCCCTGGTTTGCTCATTGTTTTAGGAAAATGACACAGTTTTAACGGTTTAGAATGCTTCATGACTATTTAAGTACGTTAATAGAGAAGCATCAACTCAAGTAACTTAACTTGTATCATTTTTTTTTTTTTTTTTTTTTTGTTTGTGTATGCTGTTAGCCCTGTTGGCTATTACAGCGTCATCGGGGGAGCGGGTGGGTCTGAAGACCCACCCTTAACAAGGGGGGGCCAGATGGGCCCCCATGGGGAACGATGTCCCGAGGGTAACTCAGATTGAGACACGGACCTCAGCACGGGGCTTCGTTATTGAGTGGGGAAGGTAAGGAAATTTGGACTAGCGTCCAACGACGGCAGAACGCCGGAGCAACGGAGGAATTGGCATATGGTGCTAATAATACATAAGCTTAATAAAAACCTAATCTGAGCCCTGAATTGCATTACTCATCGATGGTGATGCACTGCGCCTAACACCAGTTGATCACACAATAGTTCCTTCACCCCTGACTCGGGCTTGTTGGCCTTACAAAAGGTTTTGAAAAGTATAGTTTACAAGGGGGGTGGGGATTTTTATGGAAACTACTTCGTTATTAAACGGATTTAATGTTAAAAACATCATCATTTATAAGCGATTATTTGTATTTGTCCATATATTTATGTATTCATGTATTACCCTACAATTATTAAACTTATTAACTTCGTTTTCACATACTATTAGTATGCATTTTTATAATATTTATACTAATAATAATAAAAATATATTTAGATATCTAGTGTTCACTATTTTTTATTTGAATATATTAAAATAAAAAATAGAATTCTTGGTGGTAGACCATAACATCGGGTCGCCGGCAAAGTTACCACCCATCGGGCAAAGTCGTGCCGCAAAGCGACCTAGTCGTGTTCCGGCACGTTGCTCGATGAAGCCGTTAATGGGAAATGGGTCTGAACAGCTGCGGTGCGTTGGCGAACCGGTTTGACGTCGCGTTGGTGTTTGTTTTGTCGGGTGTCTAGTCGAGGAGGGTAGCGGGATCCGAAGCAACGGCTTTCCGCTGGCCGCCCGCAGATAGTTGGGGGCCCAATTAGTGGGTTAGCCACCCACGAAAGGCTGCCCCGCCAGCTACGAAAAATCCCAGGGTGGCTCCATCGTGCTGGTTGGCGACCAGACGAGGAGGCCCGATGGCGATCCCTGGGGTGGTTCGGGCGTCCCCGCAGTCTCCAGACTAGCCTCCCAGTGGCGAGACATCACCAATTTCGACGTCGGGTTCGATACGTATCGCCTCGTTCAACTGCCATTTCCCATCTCTATTCACTTTTATTTTATTTTTTTTATGAGTAAAGTTAAAAAGAAGAAAATGTTTTTACAGCGGTTGCACTCCTCCTCATTTAAAGTGCACCTCACTAATATCATGGGTTTGCACTCTAATATCCTAGCTGTCCATCACCACCTGGAGACAGAGCAGCCGCACCTCTTCTTTTTGACGGAGACGCAGATACAATGTCCTTTGAGCGCTGCGCACCTGGATTATCCCGGATACACGTTAGAGCACAATTTTCGCTCACGTGCCGGAGTCTGCGTGTACGCGCGAAACGACCTCTGTATCCAGCGTCTCCGTCACCTTGAAGACCCCACTTTTTCTTCTATATGGGTTTTAGTAGACACAGGAAACGAAAAAATCCTGTATTCCTGTGTCTACCGTTCGCACAGCGGTGACCAGGAGACAACTAGATTATTTGAGTATCTCGGTGAGGCTGCTGATATGGCTTTGCATCAGTACCCTTCAGCGCAGCTTGTTTTTCTGGGGGACTTTAATGCTTGTCATCAAGACTGGCTGTTCCCGTACCAGAAAACCGACCATGCTGGAAGAGAAGCGCGGAACTTTGCGTTGTCCTTGGACCTCTTTCAGCTGGTGAAGCAAGCGACAAGGGTACCAGATGTGGTAGGCCATACAGCCAATTGCCTGGACCTTCTGCTGACAACTGATCCGGACAGGTATCGTGTAGAGGTTACCTCCCCCTTGGGAACCTCCGATCACTGTCTGGTGAAATCTGTGTTTACATATTCCCCACCAGCTCTCGAACCACATGGTGTTAGGCGAGTATGGAAATACAAGTCTGCAGATTGGGATGAGATGCGGCACTTCTTTGCATCTTATCCTTGGCGGCAGGTCTGCTTCTCTTCTTTGGATCCGTCGAGTTGCGCGGATGCTATAACCGATGTGGTGCATCAGGCAATGGAGTATTTTATTCCTTTTGCTGAAGTTCCCGTCGGTGGCAAAGCTCGCCCATGGTTTAATGCCAAATGTGGTCATGCTCAAGACCGAAAACATTCGGCATACTTCATTTGGGCTGATGCTCTTACCCGCAAAACTCCGGATGTAAGTTTGAAGAAGAGAGCCTTTAACCAAGCTGCCAAGTCCTACAAAAAGGCATTGCGGAAGGCTCGTCTCGATCGAATCGCTAAGAATGGCGAAAAGCTCTCTGTCAAACCAACTGGCAGTCGAGCTTTCTGGTCTCTTGCGAAAGCGATCGAGTCGAATTTCTGCCAACCCTCACTGCCTGCTCTGCTGAAGCCGGATGGATCCCTGGCCCACACAGCAACAGAGAAAGTGAATGTATTTGCTTCTCTGTTTGCTGATAATTCGCATCTAGATACTGGCAATGCTTCTCCAGCACATCTTCCTCACTGCGGTATTTCGATGCCTGAAATCCGCATCACTAACAAAGAGGTATGGAGAACATTGTGTCGTTTAGATGTGAATAAAGCCAGTGGTCCTGATGGTATACCAGCCATTCTGCTCAAGACATGTGCAGCTGAGTTGTCTCCTGTACTGACACGTCTGTATCGCCTCTCTTTCAAGACTGGAATAGTGCCGAAATCCTGGAAGCTTGCCAACGTGCAACCCGTGCCCAAAAAAGGCAGCCGTCCTGATCCTGTCAACTACAGACCGATTTCAATCACCTCCATACTCTGCAAGATTATGGAGCGTGTATTGAACTCGCGCCTTCTAGCATACCTAGAAGGTAACGATCTCCTCAGTGACCGACAGTACGGGTTTCGCCTTAATAGGTCTACTGGGGACCTTCTAGTGTATGCTACACACATTCTAGGCGAGGCCACCGAGAAGAACGAAGAAGCGGTCGCCGTCTCTCTGGACGTCTCGAGGGCATTTGACAGGGTCTGGCATGCGAGCCTTATAAGCAAGCTTTCAGCGTACGGTATATCTCCTGGTCTGATCGGCTGGGTAACGGACTTTCTGAGCCACAGATCTCTCCGAGTAGTTGTCGATGGGTGTTCCTCGGAATCCTTGACAATAAATGCCGGAGTGCCTCAGGGGTCCGTTCTTTCTGCAACTCTTTTTCTGCTGCACATTAACGATCTGTTGAAGCCCGGTATCTAAGGGTACGAAGACGACAGCACAGTTGTAGAAAGATATCTGCCGAGTACTCGGGCTAGTCGAGATCAAGTACATTCTGAAAGAGAAGCCATGGTGCAGCGTTTGAATGACAAACTTCAGGCAGTCTCCGCATGGAGCAATGCCAATCTTGTCAAATTCAACGCCACCAAAACGCAGACGTGTCTGTTCACCGCCAAAAGGAGCCCTTTCACCTTGGCTCCTACTTTCCAAAATGTATCCTTGGAATACAGTGACCGGCTTCAGTTGTTAGGCTTAGAGATTTCCTCGAACCTCAACTTTGGTCGGTTCATTGAGTCCAGAGCAAGAGCAGCAGCAGCAAAGCTTGCCGTTCTTGCGAAGGTTCGGCAGTACTTTACACCGGGACAGCTTCTTGTTTTATACAAAGCACAGATCCGGTCGTGTGTAGAGTACTGTGGCCACATATTTGCTGGTGCCGCAAAGTCTCATCTTGCGGTTCTGGACTCAATTGAGAGGCGAGCAATGAGGCTCATAGGAGATCCCGAGTTGGTCGAAGCCGACTTCCAAAGCCTTGAACACAGGCGTAGAATTGCTAGCCTCTCAGTATTCTATAGGATACATTTTGGTGAGTGTGCGCAGGAATTACACGATCTAATTCCCCCGGCCCCCTTCCATCATCGGACTTTCCGACGCACGGCAGGAATCCATCCTTTTGTTGTGGACATTCCACCTGTCCGAACGAAGCGCTTTGCTTCGTCTTTTTTACTGCGTACAGCAAAGGATTGGAACAGCTTGCCTGCGTCGGTATTTCCGAAAGAATACAATGTGGATAAATTCAAGAGAAGAGTGAATAGGCTGCTAGGGTAATGCGCCTTACCACCTTAGACTACATTCCACTTACCATCAGGTGGAATGTTGTCAAGCATTGCCCTTGATTATATAAAAAAAAAAAAAAAAAAAAAAAGTGAATATATTAACGAAGACCGTAAAAGTATGCATAGAATGTACGAGCTCTTCTTTTTTCTTTTATAGAATCATTATTTATTTTCAGATATGTTCACTGCACGATTAACTTCACTAATATTAAACAACAATTTGCGATCACAATTTCAAGCAATTGAACTAAACAGAAATCTGTAGAATAGAAGCTTTACTTTGTTTTCCGTTTCGAAAGAAAAGACAAATAATAAATATTGAAGATTAATCAGTTCATTATTTAAATGGTACCGATAAATGATCTCTATTGGATCTGTCTTAAAGTATGAAAAGCTTTTAGTATATATTAAGATAAGAAAAATATTATTAAGCAATCATTTATTGTATTTCATGACGGATGTCGCCGCCTTATTGAAAACTGAAATGTCACTTGGCGTTAGAGATTATTGACGTAAAAATAGTGTGTTCATAGCTACGAAGAAAAAATCAAGGTGTAAATTTTAAGAAAGGAGTCCGCAAATACCTTTTTTGAGATGGTATAGTTTCAGTTATTCTTAATTTGACTTTGTTAGCGTAGATGTGTATATTTGTGTATGTATGTTTGTATATATGTGTATTTATAAGTGTGTTTTTATAGATAAATATATATGTCGTACAAGTGATTTTATGGATGTTCATTCAGTATTAATTTCAGTTTCAGATAACAGTTTACCATGTCTGGTAGAGAATGCTTTAGCATTAAATTCGCCATTTGTACGTTTTTTTTGTGCTTTAATAATTTCAATTAAAATAAAAAATATATGTACATTTTTATTCGGAGTCGTTCAGATCATATTTTGTATTTGATATTAGTGTTCATAAAACTTCAACGCTGCCCGGGAATTACTTCCCAGTGGACTAATATTCTGTAATATTGTAACATGGTTATGATCTCGCCGCAGCTTCTATTCTAATGTCCTCTTGTCCGTCGTAAAAAGGTGTGATTATTTTGTTTAAAAGTGCTTTTAGATTTAAATAAAATCACAAATTTCGCAAACTTCGCGAAAGTTAATAAAACATTAAACTTTGGTATATTCTCCGACTTTCTCTTATTAAGTAAGCTTTATTGTCAATTAAGTCCCATGTGTATGTATAGACAGTGTGTATCAAAATCAGTATTTGGACCATTGCCACAGAGATTTGTTATTTTTTTTTTTATTATCCGTATGAGGACCATAATATTTTAGTTTATCTCATTTGACTCATTAATTATTGTAAGACAAAGAACGGCAAACCTAATTTTATTTTTTATTACCTCCATTAAGCGATAAAATACTAGTTATTTGTAACACGTTGGTAATACCTTTGTTTCTCATTTTTTCTTTTCTTGTACTACGGTGATTAATATAAAGTGATCTACTTAGTGAATGAATGGTCGAGTAATTTATAGAGTTTAAGAATATTTGAAACGCTTCACCACAATGAACTCTCACTGTTTATTATATTTTAATATTCTATATTTCACAAAACACGTTAAATTTCTTAGAAAGCTGATCATTTTTAATATTATTGTCATTTTTAAAAACGGGTATCGATTTATTTAAGTTTTCTCTTTTCAGTCCTCAAGTTGAATAAAATGATGAATTTAATTTGATTTTTACATATGTCTGATTTTATAAATATTTGTATATGGTTTAAAAGAGTTCAGGTGTTTAATTATAGAGATGTATTAATTAATAAATAACATAAATATTGCAGTTAAACCAAAATTGCAAAGTTTAAACCAAATATTGAAATAAAACTTTTTTACGAATTTAACTCGCATATATTGAATTTTATTTCAAATTTACATTTTAAATCTAACCCGACGTCAGAAAACACTATGCAAAACCAAATATTTTAAATAATGTACGTCAAATACACGGTTTTTTATTTTATATTGCCAAAGTAGGTTACACTTAAGAAATACCAGAATCTAGGTGTACGAAATATTTACCCGGTTATGTTCACATAAATTAATCGGAATTTTGCCCAACTACTTTCGAACCTATTTGGGGTTCGGCATAGTTGCGATTTATTTAATTAAATATAATTGGAAAAATGAAAATTTAACACTTAAGTGGCGTTACCATCAGCTATAGTGAGAACCCACACATCCTTCAATGTAACAAATTTTACGAATTATAATGAACAATCTATAAAATGTATGTATGGACTTTAATTTATAATATTTATTTGTGTGTTATTTATATTGATTCTTTAAAGTAAAATTGTAATTTCCAACGGAATTACAAACAAAAAATACTAGCGAGCTCAAATAATTAGCGACGAATTCAGACAGTTGTCGTAGTTTGCATTATGATTTTGATTTAATAAGAAACATTACTCCTCGTAGATAAATAAAGTTGTAGGAATATTTTTCTATAGTTAAATAATATTATGTAAATCAATATCTTATTTCTCATTTAAATAAATTTTAAATTTGTAATATCGAGGATAGAGGATAAAAGAGATAGGGAATATAATGGCAACTGCAGACTAATATAGCTATCTCTCTCTGTATAGTATCTTGTATTATATAGTATTATACCCTATATAGTATCTTACATTCCGTAAGATACTATCTTACGTAAGATCGTATCTATGGCAGTCGTAATTGATAATTACTATTCACGTAGCGTAACTACATTTGTAATAACAAGGCAACGATTCTGAACTGAATATTCACGTAACATATATTTCCTAATGTCATTGTTAGTATCTAAAATTTAGTTAAATAATAGAGGAGAGAAGACATATCATTCATTACATTCATTCATGCGGACTCTCAAATTACCACATAATTTTTGATGTTGAAAAGTGTTTAGACTTTAGAGGAACGTCTTCGAACGTCAACGAATTTTTTTTTTCTATTAAAATATTTATAAATGACTTATAATAGGTTGATTCACAAGTATCATTGATTAAAAAATACATTTTTGCATTGCCACGTTATTGAAAATAAAACTTTTTACAACTCTGTATTGTTAGTCATATTTATTTATAATGATTTAAATGGTAAATACATTGGAATTTACATGTTTTAGTTCATAAGTTTCAACAGTAGCGCCACCTACATAATTAATTATGGAATATTATTTAGTATTTACTGTTAAATGTTTTAAGAATTAGAAGCATAGAATATTTTAACATAATGTTTAATCTTTTATTAATTATTAGAACTTATTATAAGGTATAAATAATATCATCTGTAAGTTGGTTATGAAATTGTAAATTACCCTCGCCTAAATATTATAGTGTTAAAATATTATAAAACGAGTTGTAAGGGCTGCTCTCGCCCATTCTATTACAAATGGTTGGATATTAAACATTGAAGTGCAAGTACTGTGTATTACTGAAACAAGTCTTAACAGTATATAAAAGTTATTTCCAATAGTAAGTAATCAGTGGATCTTCCTCTCATATTAATTTTGTCTTTGTACGATTCCAATCTTATATATAATATGTAAATTAATATCTGAAATCAAATTTAACGTTTAATTTTGGAAATATTTTAATTCGATTTTTTAGTTACTTATTTGATGTTACTGTTGAAAAATATATTAAATATTTTAACAATATATGTTACATAGACCAAAATTAACAAATTAATCTCTTTTAGCAAATAAAATATACGTTTGTTATTTTTTGTTAGATTAATCTTTTTTAATCTTAATGATTAAAATACGCTGATCTCACAAAGCAAAATGAATCCTTAGCAGGAGATACAGTATATCAATTTCTTAATTTTGTTAGCTAAAAAGTAACGTAAACATTTTTGTTCTGATTTTTGTTTACAGTTGTTATTTATCCAAAAAAAAAACAATACAAAAATTTCGCCAACCAACTTTCGGAAAAGGAAAATATAAACGAAAGAACGGTTGTTTTTTTTTTAAGTTTTGTTCGAAAAAGTGTTATCACAATTTTGATTCTTTATTTTGTTTTATTTATTTTGGTCAGTTATATAACATTTCGACAATACGTATAAAATTCCCTAATACCTACATCTAAACACAAACCTTTTCTCTACCTGCCGCGTCTGTCAATCGTTTTTAATGTCTTGTTCCTTCGATATTATACATACTCGTTTATAAAACAAGCACCTGTTAATTTTCTATTTTATACTTTATTCTAACAACTCTTAAAAGTAAATGATGTAAAACTAAAAGCCGTGAAGAATACTGCTGTTTCTGAAATAATGTTTCAAGATTTTATTTATATTACTAATTGAAAATCCTACTATTTTATCGTAACACAAATAAATTGATTCTATAAACTAATTAATTTAACAATCAAGCCGAGATCAATAATAAAACGAATGTTTGCACTTTGAATTTAGTTTGTAAATACCAATCTAGCTTCGAGCGTCTCGTACAGTAATTTATATGTAACTTAACTAATAGTCAGGACAAAAATAAATGGAATGAATATTTGATGCTGTAATGAAAATATTTCACATATTATATTATTTCATATACTTAGATCTGAAATACGGAGGAGAGACTTATTATTATATGTGAGATTTATTTCCATTTTTAATCAACGATCACTAATAAAACTAGCACTAATAAAATCAACGATTTTATTAGTGCTAGTGAAAGATAATTTTGGAATATTGATAGTAAAAACCAAAGCAAGTAAAAAATAGTGCATTTGTAGATTTATTTACTATTTTATAGAAACCAATCATATAACTTTAAAAAAATCACAAAAGAAATATTAAAAATTTTAAAACCCCCGATAAGAGGATAAAAATAAGGATCTATAAAAGGATTAAAATAATATTATTATGTACTTATTGTGTATGTGTTCGTTCGGACAGATGGCATATCCACAACGTAAGAATGGATACCTGCCATGCGTAATGTCCGGTGATGGAAGGGGGATTGGGGAATTAACTCTCGTAATTTCTGCGCAACCCTCCCCATAATGTATCCTATAGAATACTGAAAGGCTAGCAGTTCTACTGTGTTCAAGGCTGTTGAGGTTCGCTTCAGCCAACTCGGGGTCGGCTATAAGCCTCTTTGCTCGCCTCTCAATTGAGTCCAGAACCGCAAGATGAGACTTTGCGGCACCAGCAAATATGTGACCACAATACTCTACACACGACTGGATCCGTGCTTTGTATAAAATAAGTAGCTGTCCCGGTGTAAAGTACTGACGGACCTTCGCAAGAACGACAAGCTGAATAAACCAGTCAAATTATTTGTTTATTTTAGTATATTTTGACTAAAATGATATTAGAAACACTTTCATCTTTTCATAAGTGGAAAGACCTCACATTCCTGGGAATAACAGGCTTTTTACTTGTATTAACATTCTTCTCAGTGTAATAAATCATAAAACGTTTTATAATATTTTTATCTTTTGCTGTCATATAGAGTCGTAAAGGTAATAAAATATAATGACCGTCTAAAATTGTTTATTATAATAATAAACTTATTTCACAGTTTTAATGCACGAAATAATATTTATACATTGAAGTATTATTTTAATCCGTAATATATAAAAGAAGATAAAGTGCAAAGGTATATAGTAGTAGTTAACATTTTTTTAAAGAAATATTGCTATATTTCTATAGTATACTAAAACTATAATGTTTAAAAAGACTCAATAATTGGTACTGTAGTCACCACTTCCAACAAATAAATATATTAATGTCACGGCTAGTGAATGTTATTTAGTATTATTATTACTATTATCTAGAGGATCTCCACTTCCCAAAAACATACTAAAGGAAATAATTCCAATTTCAAAATTATTAAAAGGAACTGAAATAAAACTAAAATACATTTCGTCGTTCTACATTGCGTTTATTTTTGTGGTTCTCGTAAGGAGACTTTAATTTTAGTAATGTTTAAATAATAGTTATTAAAAATATAATTATATAAACTTTTTACACACTGTTTGTAATTAAATCATGTTTCAGATATATCAAATGGAATGGATTGTGTACAATTAGATGGTATGCTTTGACAATTTGGTGATGCCATTTCCTGGTATGGAGTAGTTGAAATAAAGGTAAATGAACTAACGTATGACTGAATTTCAAAGCGTTAGTTTCTCGAAATTTGGCTTTAAAGGGAACCAACATTCAGTCTGTCGAATATTTAAGATATTCTTGCGTAATACTAATTATTTACAAATGGACTACTAATAAACGATAGTTACGTGACATATGTAGAAATAAAAATGATTTTGATAATACACCAAAAAACTAAAATATAATAAAAATAAAGAAATCGTGTAACTGAGCAATTGATTTTACAAATGTGATTTAAATCAAAAAAATACATTACGATAAAGCAGCTGCAGTTTCTAATAAAAAATAAGTTTATAAAACTATTGTGGATGTTGCAATAGATATCATTTCCATTAAAAATAAACATAATTATACTGTTCACAATCCCCTCTCCATCCCCTTTTCTCTCCTCCCCTCTCCTCCCCTCACCTCTCCTCCCCTCACCCCCCTGTCCCTCAACTCTGATCTGATATTTCACTGTTTGCAGATTGAAAAACTACATATTATGCTTGGTCAGCCTTCAAACACTTTATCCTCGGTTGGCTTCCAAAAATAAATTATCCCTGAATTTAAGTATTTATCTTGTATTTAAGGTTTTAAACTAAACCAATTCATTTAAAAATTATAGCATACATGAAATTTGTGTATGGCAGGTTATTGGTATTATTTAATGTGTATTTCTAACTAGTCTTATTTGACATCAAACATGACTCCTTGGAATCCCAGTAGACGGAACTATTAATTGAGTTTCATCTTGCCAGACGTTCTGTTTGTTTATTATAAATTCTAAAACGACGTTAACACATTCATCTATCTAGATTTGAATAAATTATTCGGAAAGTAATAATTTCATAAGCTGGTATGATTAGGTATGGTATATATAGCTGGTATAATTCGACACATACTATTTTATTATTAAGTTTCATTAATTGTCATGTTTTAAAGAACTAAAATGGTGTATGACGTAGAAAGTAGAAAAAACATCTAGTTCATTTATCTAGATCCATATAAAAGTTTATTGGTGTAAACAAAATGTCATGTTTGAAAATATATATAAATATATATAGCCATGTTGAGCTTATTTAAATTTATATAAATATAGAATGAAAAATAAACCGACACGGGCAGGGATTCGAACCTTCGACCTCTTTTCGAAAGAAGCCTAATAGAGGTCACCACCACCGAATAAAGATAACATTTTTACGTGACGATAATTATATCACTAATATAGCATAACTAAAATACTTACTGAGTTTAATGTTCATATAATTATGTCAATAGAAATAACAGAAATATTCATGTATAATAAATATCAAATAGAAAAGTTATTAGTAATATAATAATACAATAGTCAGTGTAGTCTTTGTACATACATTTTCATAATCCATTAATTTTATAACTTTAATTAAAATTAAAAAAAAACAGCTTTAATGAACATTACTTACGACAATTACAAGTATTATACGATTAATATCATGTAATACATATTCAATATTCAGATTCATATGTTTCTTTATGAAAATCTTTCAATATTGATTCAGAGATACTCTGTATTTAGCTATTATTATAATTAAAACAATCACTATCACATTCGTTTTTCTTTTTTTTTGTTATTTTTAAACTTATACAAACAAAGTTAAATTGCACTTTTTTAGTATAAAATCAAAAAGTCCATGCTCTGCTCTATAAAAATAAAATCAGCTACATATTTTATATTCAATTCACGTTTTATAAAATTTTATGAAAAATAAAGATCGAAGTTAAACAGATAAAGTGTGAAAAGGCTTCCTTGCCTTATTATTTTTTCAATTTTCAGGAAATGTACCAAATTTTATAAAAGTGATATATTTTTTTACGTATTCACCTTTTTAAATTGTATCCAAATCTCATAAGGTGTTCTATATATTACCAAAAATCCAAAAGAGAAAATGTTTAGCTTATTTCATTCAATTTTAAAACAAGATTTTTTTAGTTATCAGGAAATATTGTCTTTTTACACGTGATTAATGTGGAAGTAGGAGGAATAGCTGAGGCGACTTGATATGCTGATCACTAACTCAGTGTAATTTTTTGAAAGAAACGTTATACCAACCAAAATTTTACTGTGTATATTTATATATTTTAATGTGTTTATTTTACTGGGTTGTGCTACAATTTTAATTTTTCTAAATGTTGTTTGCATTGCTTTATAAAGAATTTAACCAATATGAATTTGTAAAGAACCAAACTTTTCTTGTCGTCAAATACTCTTCTGATTGTAATTTTATATGAACCTTAGTTAAATATAACCCTTCTGAACTTTTCTAGAAGAAAATCTCCGAAGGTATAAACGTGTTGCTAATGAACCTTTTCTTATGTGGGTTTGGTAAAGGCAATATTTGTTGATTTAAACAAAAGCAGTTACAGACAGTTTTTCTTGATATTTTGTCAGTAGGCAGTTTTTTTTACACTGTACCTTTTGATATCAATTCTCTATATTAATTCTCTATTAATATAAATGTGCACCCGATACACTGCACCTTTTGAGATCAATGTTATTAATTCTCTATAAATTCAATGTGCATACCAAATGTAAATTTATTATTATATAGAAGTTAATTTAGTTATATATATATATGTGTGTGTGTGTGTGTGTGTGTGTGTGTGTGTGTGTGTGTGTGTGTGTGTGTGTGTGTGTGTGTGTGTGTGTGTGTGTGTGTGTGTGTGTGTGTACGTGTTTGTATATGTATGTATGTATGTGTATTAGTATGTGTATATTTATATGTATATTATTCAATACTATAGTTTATTATTATAATACTTTTTGACAAGATTTCGTTGTGCCTACAAACTACACAGTAGTTTGGCGGATGTTTCATATTGTAACATGTATGTATTATTTTAATTTAATAAATAAATAAAAAAAAAACTCCTAAGAATAACTCCGGATACAATAACTTACCGATCAATTTATTCTATGGGACATTAATGTGTAAAATTCCAATCATAACCAACTTCTTTGCTGTTTAAACTTTTAAGGCATAATTAAATAATTTAAAAGCCAGAGTTATTGAGAAGAATGAGTTTTTTTTTAATTTAAAGATTCACAACAAATTCACAATTTTAAACACATTTTAACCGCCCCGTTGGTCGAGTGGTTAGCGCAGACGCCTAACGTGTCACGACGCAATGGGGCTCGGGTTCGATTCCCGGCGGAGACAGGCATTTATTTGATGAGCATAGATGTCTGTGCTTCTGGGTTTGGTCGTTTATTAAATATATTTTCAGTATTTATATGTGTATTTCTATGTATTTGTATCGTTGCCTAACACCCTTAACACAAGCAAATAATTTGCTTACTTAGGGGTTAGATCAATGTGTGTAATTTGTCCCGATATTATTATTATTATTTTATTATATTATAGTTTACATATCTATATTTCACCATTTATTACTAAATACATACACTTGTTTCGATTATCGTGGAAGAAATGTTACGAGTATTCTTATTTAAATATGGCTATTGAGAGCAAATTTATCTACTCATCCCTCAAAATAAACTCCCTTTAACTAATGGTATAGTATAGTAAAGTAAAAGCTCGTGATGGCAAACTTTGCCTTACAAATTTGATGCCGACCGAAAATATCTTAAGCTGTGTGTTCATATAAAGAAAAGCTTCATCAGCGATCGATACAGTTGTTATCGCATGATGCGCTCACGTACAACAGATAAACGGACATAATTCAAAAGCTTTAATAAATAACACTTTCCATTGCTTCAATTTGGCTTATTGTTTGGGGATATATTTTTTCTAAATGATTTTATGTATAGATTTTAACATTATTTTTAAATGCTAAAATTGCTGTAAATATATACGAGTAGTTGGAATAATTTACCCGACTTGAAGACATTAATGATTTGAATTCAATTAACACGCACACACACGCATTCAATTAATACGCACACACAGAATAATTGATAATCAGATTATAGTGTATTCTAGGCTTATAAGGCTTTCTACTAAACTAAATTTGTAATTGTATGCGTGCTGCGTTTACTATTCGATTTTGCAAAGTAAATGTTAATGAATCTACATATTTAATTAGATTTTTGGCAAATAAAATAGAAATAATGAGAAATTTACCATTTAATTAAATATTTTAATTACGTACCTATCTATCAAACATTTAAATATAGTTTATATAGTTGTGACTTAACTTTAAATGGAAGTCTAAGAAACTCCAAGTTAGTAAACCTAGCAACAATTCAACAAATCTTCAATTCTACGTCCCAAACAGAATATTAACGAAGTATTTGCGCAAAATCGCAAATATAAGGCTTTAATTTGACTTCTATTGAACTAGATTGTTTCAATCAAATTGTAAATTTACTTTAAGCCAAACTCAAGATTTGTTACTATTTTAAAGCTAAATTATAATTACGGTTTTTTTATATAATATGATTAATTCTTTTGAATTTTATTATTGTTTTGAGAAATAACCAATAATTCTAATATAATTTAGAAATAATTATAGCATATAAGATATCACATTTTTATATTTAAATTCTCGTGATTCATGATTTCTAATGTATCTAAATACAAACCTGTTTTTTTAAGTGTTTTCTCTTTTAATTTATTTTCATATATTTTTTGTACTAATCAAATATTAAAAAATAATGGTTTTCGTTATTTTTAAACTGTCAAGTCCAATCAATATAGTTTTGTATTCATTAAATGTTTGTTTCTCTATTAAGTTATTGATACGTCTGTCTACATGTTTATAAGCGAACAGGCAAAGTACATCGCGAAGCTACATATTCGATTAAATAAAAGTATGACGAGAACAAAACCTGCCTACACGAAAGTAGTATTGCAATTTACTAAGTGGCGTTATTATGTAAGTTAGAAAACGCTTTCACTGACATACGCTGCTTACGGAAATATAGCTAAAGTTTTTGTGTTTTTTTCGTTCATTCCAACGTGTATTCCAAAAATGTATTCAAATTATATTCGCTTAGCTAACCTTTATCTAAGAACAGTGATTGTTGCTTACGAAACCATATACATATATTTAGAAGATACAACTTTTTTATTATTGGTAGATATTTATACATTTAAAGTAGTGCAAAAGCTTGAATATAATAATAATATAATTTAATTACATCGTAGCAGTACCACATCACAGTATCCACTTAAGTCCCTAGAAAGTTTAAATATTTATTATTGTTCCATTCGTCAAAAGTTCCTCTCACTGAACATTCCAATGTTTTATTCCCAAAAGATCTATACAACTGTTCGTGTTGGCTTACATAGCTTGTTTGACAATTGAATAAAAAAATAAAGCAAAACTACAAAAAAAAAATCAAGATATTCCGTTTTACACAGTAAATAGGTAAATTTATAAAACTCTTTTTCAATGCTTTAAATTAAATATGTTATTACTTTTAAGATAGTGATAGACTTAATGCTACCACGATCTGATTGTAACTAAATAATTTTAAAAGTAACAAAACTGATGGTTTTTTAATGAATATATATTTTTTTGTGAAATTAATTCTAAAAAAGATTTTAAAACAATTTTAAGAAACAATCACGTCAATAAATATGAAAATAGAAAGGCTTTTCTTTGATGGTTAATTAGGTTTCTTAGAATTGATATAATTTGTTAACGTTAATTACACGCTCGATATTGATCTGTTGCTATTTGTTATCACATTATATTTGAGATGAAATCATGAAATTAATATTATTTTAATCTCAAACTCACACTCCAAAAGTAAATGAATAGGTATGTTTGTAAACAAAATGTAGTACCCATTGTCCATTTCCTTTGTCGTTTCGAAATAAATTCATTTAATATGAAATATGTTCATTTAATAGCACCGCTGTAATAAAAGTTTTTATGTAACCAAGTATTTTGATAGTCATGGAATATAACAGAATATTTTAAATTTTGCATATTGTATAATAAATAGAATAAACATTGCATTCTTTGTATGACTGATAAAACTTAGGTAAGTTGGCATATCATACATCCATGTAAACTGTGACAGTCTTGATGTTATACATTATTAATATATTAAGTAAAAAAAATTAAATAAGCTGCTTATCTACTTCGCAATCAACTAACTATATAGCTGATTTATATAAAAATCCATAAAAAATATTTCGAACAATAATATTATATAATATAATTTCAGTATCAAATGTTACATTTTTTATACTTAAATGATATCGCGTAATAAGTAAGTATACATACCCAAAAAAATACACATCAATGGTGTTGCTGGCGCTATACGATAGAGTGTATTCACCCGTGACCTAAGCTATACCTACAACAATGGTTCTTCAAAACTATAACTTGCATGCAATGTTAGGAAAGTATTACCATAAACACAACTGAATCATATTGCCATAATTGATACTTGATTTACATGCAGATTGAACGAAAAAATAATAGTATCAAATGTAGCTTTATGTGTGAATTAATATAAACGAATAAATTAACAATGCGGGCTGTCAGTTTAAAATACATGAATTCTAATTAACTTGAATTATACATTTCAATGTTTTACAATCGACATTATAATGTACGTGTTAACATGTAACCAATAACAACATACTTTTAACATTTAATAGACACCAGTCTAATCAATTAAGTACCAACTTAATTGATTTTTCTTATATGATTCCTATTTATTAATTGGTGACAAAGTTCGAAAACACAGTTCATTTCTCCATTAAATAAATTATGGAAGTATTATTCTTTCACGTGACCTTAAATAAAGGAAATACAGAATAATTGGTAATAAAGAATTTAAAGTCGCGCACTAGGTTTAGATTTCGAGGAAGCCTTAAGGTTCAGAAATAATGTTACAGTCGCGTATTATCTTTAAAAGATTTTAAATATACTAATATAAAATGAATGATATTACTACATATAATCAGGTTTTGTTTTAAATTAAATTATTGCAATATAATAAAACAAATTAACAGTACAGAGAATCACAATAATTCATGAAAGAAATTCGCTATAAAAGATATTTGATATTTTTTGAGCTTCATACACTTTCCTCTTAAATAAATGGAGTGTTTGAATTTTCGCTTATTATGAAACAGCATGAAATAATTCATTACACTTATTACGTACAAATTAATATGTTCATCATAGGTATTATTTAAAATGTTATAAAATATTTATTTAAATGAGAAAAAGCTTTCCTTTCGAAGTTGCTATTATTATAATCTTTTAATACTTACAATAGAGTCCTAGGCTTTCATAGCATCTTTGTGGAAACTTCATTTAGTTGCCTAAAAAGCTTTTTAAATCTTTTAGCCAGAATAAAAGAGTATAGCTGATAAAGGTAGTCTAGAAAAATTTGGAGATAACTTTTTGTTGTCGATTTTTGTGTTGTCGATTTTGAAGACACCCGCTTTTATATTTTATATACATAATCTGATTTGGAATATGAAACAAAAAAAACACTGCAATGAAAACCTACTTTTATTTTATTTTAATTTCTCATACATTTATTTCAATGCAGATACAATGCTATGCGATGCACAGACAGTTCCGATATAAAATTATACATAAAATTAAAATTTGGCTAACAATGTCAGAGTAAAACTCTATTGTTCTATTATCTGTGGTAAATGGTGTTAGTGTTATGTTAAGTACTATTGTAGAGTTTATACTGTGTAACTTATATTCATTATACAACCGTTTTTTTACCCTCATAAAAAGAAAACTATATTTCAACTACAATTTTTCTGATATCCTTTTCTGCAAACATCGGAGCCGCAACACTCATAAATGCAAATGTCATTGGGTAACATTTACCACAAAGTAGACAATGGGTTCGTTTGCCTCCTATTTACAGAAAAAAATATATGAAAAACAAGATAAACCGATAAGGATACGTAATTAAACTCGCGACCTCACTCGTGTTTTACTAATTGAACTGCCATAGAGCTACCCACTATAATGATGAATTTAAAAGTCTTTATCGGGACAGTGATGACACCTGTTAGATTTATTCAGAAAATCCTATTTATAATAATATAAAGCCATATAAGTCTCTTCTTTTCTTCTTCTAAGATCTTCTTATTAATTTTTTTTTTATAAATCGTATTTTATACTTTAAAGGTTTTTTTTTTATTTTATGATGTTTTTTTGACATATATTTATTAGATAGTGTTCTTGTATTAGTGTCAAATTAAATAAGAAGTTAGCTAGTAATACGTACAATATCATTTCTTTAAAAGGTTTTCCTTTTTAAAAGTTAACGTTATTTACCGATTGCATATTACCCTGAGAGATTCATTGCATTCACTACGTTTTGTGTATTTGTATAGCATTTGTTGTATAGCAAAAATAATTCGGTTTTTTTTTTCAATAAATATCTGTTATAACTTGTACTTAAACTTTTTTTTAAGGTTGTTGTGTTACACATAGCAGATATTTTTCATACGAAAATATAAGTAGTTGGATTGACATGATTTTAAATAAAAAAAAATATTTCAATAAATTATTGACTTAACGTTAAAAGAGGTAGTTAAGCCAGCTGGTGGGAGGGGGGGGCGACCTCTCTTACCATTGCACCAGGTCTATGACGTAGGGGTACACTGGTTGCCCGGCGTACCCTTATCGGGGGGGGGTCCGCCGGGGCGTCACGGTGAGTGCGAAAGCGATCCCGTGACGGCCCATTGCAGCGATGAGGGCAGCCGTTGGTTTTTTAGTGGGGTGCCTTAAAAATGGCAGCGTTTCCTATGCTGCTGGGTGCCCATACCGCCCGTCCATCGCCTTCCTGACCTGGGTGAAAATGCGGAGACGCATTTTTCCAACGATAAAAAAAAAGGTAGTTAAGCCAGCTGGGTTATTATCAGAACGTTATTATGTTACTCTCATTGGTCTCATTGGTCTGCAGAAAAAAGTAACTTACATTTTAATTTCGTGTTTTCAGGCTTCAAGTAAGAAATGTTTTTAATGGTTTTAATACGTACTAAAAAGTTAAAAAAATATTTTAAACAAAACAAGGAAATCCTCATACACTGACTCTACACTGACTCTACATCACCGAAGTTAAACAGATGATAAATAATGGTTTCTCTTAGGTTGTTTAAAGAATTAGGAGCGTATTTTTTCAAAATTTTATTATTTGAATACGGCTTTCAAACGTATATGAGTTAATTAAGTTATGTTACTTAAGCATTTAGCATATCATAATTATTATTATTATTTTTAATTACTTAAAACAAGTAGGTATGTCTTAAGAAGTAATGTAATTATATTACAAATGAGTGCAAAAATATATTTATGAAGAAAACGTCCTTCCTCATTTACTCAAACCTCAATAGAAATGATTCTACAAATTTTCGCGTATTCCTTTATTATAAAAATATGGAGCAAAACCATATTTTCGGAGATTTCGCTTCAAATTATTGAACAAATCCTTTTCAAAATTTATCGAAATATGTCATTGGCAGTCATTGTCATGTAATTTGTAACAAGTATTATGAAAAGGTATATTTTTTTTTCTATTCTGTTTTTTGAGAGTATTTGGAATTCAGAGCCTACAAAAATATCTTTTTTTTTATTTTGATCAGAGCGCGGTTAAAAGTTGTTCTTATTAAAATCCCTTGTCGTTGGCGTTGAAATGTATGAATTAGATATTTTCTCTAGGGACAATGTTGACCTGGTTTTATGATCATCGTCATGATTTGACACATCTCACAAGGGAAGGATTTCAGTCATAATTATAAGTATTGTGATAAAAAATACTATAATAGATACATGAGTTTTAAAATTCTAATTTCTGATTCATATGTAGAAACTATGTACTATACACAGGGTACCCAACTTTTTGTGTATAATTTATTATTATGTTGGTATATTTGAGAACTGTTTGGTACAAGTTATAACATATTTAAGGGTCGCGAAGTGGAAGCGAAGCTTTGTACTTAAAAAATACACCATTATTTTCTTTCAGACTTACAAAGTTGAAGAAATGGGTTTATTATCGTTTTAAAACCTAAACGATTATTGTTAGGGGTAAGTTTTATAAAATTAAGAAAATTTCCAATATAAATACAAGGAGGTTGTTGTTTGAGGCTCCATTAGGTAGTATTATTATAATTGAAAATAATGCGATAACTATGTTTATTTTTTCCTGTAATAAATGGTTCAATACATAAAGTTAATTATTGACTTTTCTGTTAATAATCACCACAAAGTTAATAATTCAATATATAACTGTTGTCACTTTTCGGGATGACTCGTAGAGAAGAGCGTCTTAAAAAGGGAAAAACAATGTAAGACTAAAACTCATCAACTGACTTGTATTGTCATGTCATACCTACAGAGAAGCAATCAGCTGTCTTCAGACACCCATGGCAATTAAATCCCCACCGAGGATCGGTCTAGATCATTCACCAGCACATAGTGTGTATTAGTCAATTCTTTTTACTTAGTTTTTCAAATATTATTTTCGACTTATTAAATTCTGAGCGTATTCTTAGATTTGACAGAATTTTGATGATCGTTTCTCTAGTCAACTGTTACTATAATATTTAATTGAATAATGTTAAATGAATAGTCCTAATAAAAAAAATGTAAATATATAATATCTACCAAAATATGCATAAGAAAATATTGTAATACTATTTAGAGGAATAACTGTGACTGAATTATAAGTATGTTAGGCTTAACTACTCAGCCGATATATAAACTGGGTCAGGTTAAACTGTTACATCCGGAGCCCCTTTTTCGTTGCCGTTCCAATGAATTTACATTCGGTGGATACGAGGATTCACGAAAGTAAAGGTATTTTGCATATAATAATAATAATAATAATAATAATAATAATAATAATAATAATAATAATAATAATAATATCAGGACAAATTACACACATTGATCTAACCCCTAAGTAAGCAAATTATTTGCTTGTGTTAAGGGTGTTAGACAACGATACAAATACATAGAAATACACATATAAATACTGAGAATATATATAATAAACGACCAAACCCAGAAACACAGACATCTATGCTCATCACATAAATGCCTGTCTCCGCCGGGAATCGAACCCGAGCCCCATTGCGCCGTGACACGTTAGGCGTATGCGCTAACCACTCGACCAACGGGGCGGTAATGGAAATCTAATGTTCGATATATTTTTTCTTATATTCTTATTATACAGGGTTATTTGTAATTAATTGCAGGAAGCCTCTTTACATCAATCCCAATAACATTTGTGCTACGACTTTTAAAAATAAATAGTCTTATAAATTTTAGTTTTACCGTACAAAATGTATTTGTTCCCTCTGAACTGGCATTAACTCTGAGTGTAGATATGGCGCCCGGGTGTTGACTTTTCAGGTACTTCTTACAAAATACAGAGTAATACCTAACAGAGAAAACATTTTTTTTTGTTTCGGTTTTTGTTTTGTTGATCAAGAGTTGTAAAAAGTCGTAGAACAAATGTTGTTGGGATCAATGTTGAGAGGCTGCCAATTAATTACAAATAAACTGTACATACTAAAAAAATATTATGTACATGTTAAAAATGAAATTATATTTTTTATGGTAAACCATAGACTAGTTATCCAAACTTGTGATGACACCTAATTTATGACAATTTAAGACGATAGCTTAGAATTCCACAAGGTCACATAAAAAAATATACAATGCCTGTTTTGTATGCTGTGTTCTTGAGAAAATAAAATTTAAATTATTTAAATGAAGCATCTGGTTATTGGGAAACAGTAACTATGAGAGGAAAAACTTATTTTTACCTTTTTCACTGTATGCCCATAGAAATTAAAAGTAAATAAGTATAATCAATAACTCTTTCATTATTAGATTTTAATCAAGCGGTGATATTTTTATTACAATATTCTGAGTGCCCGATATCTAAATATGAATTATATACTTTAACATGGATCTCGTTTTTATTACAAAAATCAAGTTTTGTACTTGTTATAACATAATCATTAATCTGAAAAAAATGATATCTGAATACTGACAATCGAAATATCGAATTTCGGGTATGTAATCGTCAAAAGACCCTCTTCAATCCTTGTTATCCTTAGTGTCTGGTTGTTATGTTGACAAAATAATATCCATCCATTTAAATTAAGTACAAACAAATCTCAATCGGAAATATTTATATAATACTTTGTTTGTTATATATATCCTAAATTAGTTTTAAATTAATAATTTATATCTACTCAATTTTTTTTATTTTTTTATGAATGTACCGTCTAAATTTATAATTAATATTTGGTGCAAAATACCCACAGACTAATTAATTACATTACTTTAAATACATTTAGCATTTTACTTCCCTAATATACTTATTATTAAATATACATTAATGTATTTTACACATTTTAGTATTATTGTACATTACCGGAACACGATTTCTAACATTTCTTTTGAATATTATGATGTTTTGCTATTCAAATACATGCATTTTGAGACCTACGATTTCGCAAATCAATATTAACATGAATTTATGAAAAAAGTATATTACTGTCATCATATTTATAATATGAATTTCTGGAAACGTTCTTTCCGTTGCAGTTCTATCCTCAATAACATTCAGACTATTTAATCTTCTTTTATAACTCACCCAGAGATAACTTTCTTATATTTCGCATCGCACAACAAATGAAGAAAACACTTAATTTTCGAAAATAAATCCTAATGAAAAAAATATTACTATTACGAAATTTTATAAGAGATGTTATATGAATTTTGGTAAAAATATCACGAGGTTTTCAAAGACGTACAATAAAACATACGTCTATTATTATAATAATATATTTTTGTATATCATGATATATTTTTTTATATTTTTTTTGTATATTGAATAATAATTTACTTATTGTTATTATGTCTGAGACATTTTACCTTCAACTGATAGTTTGATATCCAAATTAATTAAGTAACTTTATAACTACACTTCCACAGCTCGTAAATGTACAAAATTGATATAATAATAAAATTTAAGATATATTTCTATGAAACAAGTTGGTTAAAACTTTTATTCCCGTATCCGTCTTTGTTAATTTGAAATAATTATGTATTACAAAATACAATATTATAATATATATAATCTTTTAATTACCCATTTATGATAAAAATATCTAGTGTACGTAATTTTTATTTCAGTAGGTACATATAAGAAAAAGAGAAGTTTGTCCGAGGTCAAAATCATAAAGCTCTTTTAAGTAAAAGTTCACTGAGTAGGTTCAGAGTTTTTTTATTTTTGTACATAGTATGTACGAAACTTAGATTATTGCATGTTTATTTATTATATACAAAGTAGACTCTTATATTTATTTTCGGTAATGATCACTCCATGACTAGTTTCACTCACTTTTCATGATTTGATAATGAATTGAAAAGTTTCAATGGGAATATGTGAACTCAGCTTAAAGTTTCAAAAAATTTTGATGTTGAAATATTTTTTTTGTGCATTCAGTGTGGCAAATAAGAAAAATATTAAATGTCTAAGTTCAGAATATAAACATAACAATAAATGAACAGTAATAAATCTGTCATATAGTAAGAAAAGCTTTTAATAATATATAAAAATAAGGAGTTTTAAAAGAATTGTTGAAAGTACATAATTGCGAAAGACACTATCTTGACATAGGCCGAGAAGTATTTTTCTTGAACACATTACAAAATGAACATATAAGTACGTATACATATATAAGTACAGACACGTACTAGATTTATTGTACTAAAACATAATTTTCTATAAAAAACTGAATAATTTTATGAAAAAATCTGAACGAAAAAATATCATTCACGTTTCGTGTTGGTAGATATGAATGCTCCTTAGCACGAATAAATTTAGTAGATTGTTCGAACCCGCAGGTACGATTATAAGACGGAAAAAATATTTGTATGATAAAGGAATTTTTATTTACAGTTTCGAGCTATTTTGTATTCGTTATTTATGTTTGTAAAATCTCCACGCGACTTAGTTTAACTATATATTTTTTACAATAACCTCTTAAGTACTTGTTATTTATTAACACGGTGGTAACAGATTCATTACTCAACTTCTATCGTGTCCTACAGTGATTAAGGCCAGGTATCCCTGCAAAAGTAGGCATTCAGTGCAACCCCCGCCCGCGTAATATAGGTACATCGCGCCTTCGCAGCGGGCATTGCACATAGCGACCACGTGACGTCATCCTGTCGCCACAGTTTAGAACTAAACCATGTTTAATAATTTATTTCATTTTAAAATATTAATGCATTTTTAATATATTTTTATGTGCTAATAATGTTATTGATTTTAGTAAATAAATAAAGTGTAAGTGGTACATATAGAATAAAAATAAAACAAATTATATATTTAATTTAAATTATGTTTATGTATAATCACAATAAAATAGGTAATTCTTAATTAAAGTAATTTAAAACTAAATAAAATTTAATCGGCGTATATTTTGTGCCGGTATTAATTCCTTATCAGGGTTTTTAGATTTACGGTTAGTTGTATCAGTCATATTTTCCTTCTGAATTGATATGTCTCGTATGGGCATACCTCTTGCATTTCTATTGTCTATGATTTCAGGCAGCAAGCAATTTATATAAAATGTTAATAATTTTGGTTTCATATTAGTGTCCCAAAATAAATCATCTTTTTCAATGAACTGTGTGTATATTTTCTCATTCTCGTCTGCCCATATTGCCAAAAGACACTTTTGTAGTTCTGTTACGTGTAACTGACCTTTTATTTGGTAGTACACATAGAATGCACATATAGAATGCTTAATTCACCGAGGTGGACAGCGATACGGTAGCTCAGTTGGTAGAGCGGCGGGACGGTTTCCCAGTAGTAGCGTGTTATTTTTCATTCTATATTTATATAATTTTGTTTACACATATTGCATTCAAATTTAAAAGACGATATCAGTCCATTTCTTCTTTCATCGACTAAACATAAATTACTTGCATTATAATTAAATAAATTATTGTGGCGTGTTTTCTCTTGTAATTCTCTTAAAAAGTAATTGTCATCAACAGGTAACAGGTTGGAAAAAACCTTCTTTATCATTTATCATTTCTTCAGAAAGGTCTCTTGTACTAACAGGACGTCTATCTGGTGCTTGACCACGAAGTCGCGCACTAGATGTATCTGCTTAAAAAGCCAGTTCACGTTGAATGTATCGACAGTCAGAGAGATAACATATGTAATTTACAGAAAACACTATGGTCTAACGGTGCGTGTGCTGCATCTGCGGTCGCGGGTTTGATTCCTACTCGGAGTGTATATTGGTGTTTATACAATTTTTTAGTGATATAAAGTTGTAAACTAACCACGTCTCAAATGATCTACTATTTCAACTCGATTACTTTGAGAGTTATTCATGATTTTGCAAAATGTTCGATTGACACGTCTTCAATTTTAACATTTTTATTATTCTCTTTGGACCTACTGAAAAAGCTAGACTGTGGTAAACTAGGGAATGACATAATATATGTCATGATAATCGCATAATTGCATCTGCAAAATTTTGATACACGTCTTACCTTGTCAACGTCTCGCGAGACACTGACGAGTTCTCTGTGGACCGAATTTCGCTTGAATAATTAATTAAAAAAATAAGAGATTGAATAAAAAAAAACTATCGGGTAAAATGCCTCGAGAAAGCAATGAACATTATTTTGGTAAAAGACCCATAATGTTTAAACTCTTATTTTAGAAATAAAACCGAAAAATTGGAGATAAAAAGACGGAAAAGAGGTAACTTTGTGATTTTATTCTATCGAGCCAATTTTATTAAATCATGTTTTCATCGGGTACATTCCCTGCAATATATCCTCAAAATTAACCATATTTTTTTATAGATTTAAATTTCAATGTTTACTATTTGAAAAACGAATTCTAACAATGTGTTTTGTAGGGATACCTGGCCTTAATATAAAATGACCTACTTAGTGAATTATTCATCGAGTATATTATACAGTTTAAAGAAATGTGAAACACTTTATTACTACAAGGATATAGTATTTTCTATATTTCGATGTAATATGTATTTTCAAGTTATGTATTATTTTTTGTATTTTATTTTGGATTGAAACTAGCTTAGCTTTTTTCATCAAAAGTTTTAAAATATTATCTTAGTTTCAATGTGTGATTTAAACTTTTATACACTAAAACCTTCTGGGAGAAACCACTGAGATATGGAATGAACTATATCGGTCATTCCAGATTGATACAACCGGTACCGGTTTCAAAAAGAACACTTATTCGTTCGTCAACGCTCTTGTTATTTCTTTGATATTGGAGGTGAACGTGGGAGTTTTTGGTTACTTGTCATCTGGTGAATAGAATGTACATTTCCCTTCCTTCTCTATATAAAAATATAAAAATTTATTTTATTTAGACTAATGATTACTACTACGATAAATATAGAATAAAAATTTTATTGCAATTAAAATAATCGGCAGGCAGGTTCAGCTGTAATAACAAAATAAATATATTGAAATATTTTTTTGAAAGTAATAAATTCCTACAATACAAATTATATTTATCAAAATTATAATGACTGCATTGCATTTACTTTAATATAAATTTTTATTTTTGTTTTAAAGTAGGCTTACAGGTTTACATATGCATTCAAATAAATACTTTTGAGTTTTAGTAGTGTTTTTAAAATGAAAGAGGTATCAAAGGATATTTATTATTTTATTTTATTATTATTTTTTAAATGCTCTAATAAGAATAAATTCCGTCAAAGTTCTTTTAAATTTTAATTTTATTAGATCAACTAGCGTAACTAAAGACAGTTACGCGAGAAATTTTATATGCTATCTGTGATGGTCAGAAATTTGCACTGTTTTGAATGTTATGTTTTTAATAAAATTATTGATATTTAGAGAAAAATATAGTACCTTATATATCTATAGGCTATCAAACCAACATCATATACTGCTTCTTTACAAAATATGAAAAAAATAATGTTACACTAAATTTTAGGATGAAGTCGTTATAGTAATAGTGAGTACAAAGTAACAGTAAAAGAGTGACAGCAAAAATATACTCTCAACTCTAATGAATTCTGGAACCAAATATATAGCTATATTCAAATGTATAAGCTATAAGTTTGGTTTTAAAAGTTTAAAAAATAATAATTCCAGAATCAATTCTAAAATTCTTTTTTTTGTATTCAAGGATGAAAATCAATTTTACATTTGTGATTATAAATTGTATGAAAGATAATAAAACATAATACACTGAAGTTTAATAACGGTTGTAATTAGCCTTGGCCGTTACAGAAATAGTTAAATATTAGATAGATTGCCCCATAACATGACCAGCATTTTAATAAGAATGAGATAGCACAACTTAATGTTTTCCTGGAATTTAATGTTTTAACAGACAGACACGTCAGGTAATGTAAATGAATAGTTCGCTAATTTACATGTAATTTAATTTTTGTTATGTTATTTAAACATAACATCTAGTACAAAATAAAATTTCCACTTGATATTAAAAATAAAAAAATATTATATGAAAACATTCACAAAATTGTTCAAAGAGTTTAATATATTTATCTTGATTTAAGATCTTCAAGAAACACTATAAATAATATTAAATAATTTACTTGTTAGCTCTGATATTAAGGTATGGGATAATTGTCTTTAAAAGCTTCACAGGAAAGACCTGGATTTATATTTAAAATAATTATCATTTTTATATGATGTCCTGACATACTTTATAAAATAGAATGAATACCTTTTAGAAGATAAAATATACCAAATTCTATGTTTTTGTAGGTCGAATGTAAACAATTATATTCAACTGGTTATTGAATTGAAGTTGTTCAATTAAATCAAATATTCGCTCTTAGAATAGGAAAATAATTACAAACCATTTTGAAGGGTTATTTTGTTTTAAAAGTTTTAATATAATATATTTAATTATAATTTTGATTCTTGTTTTATTTTATTTATATATAAGTTATTAAAAATATTTATATTTTTTGAACAGCAGCTAACTTGTGCTTTTAATCAATGATTGTAGTACTGCCTAGAACTTAAGCTTTAATTTAACCAATTCCCTCGATGAGGATGCGGATAAAGATTTGGATAAGGATAAATGATGTCTTCAATATGAGGTTGATCTCAAAAGATCTATTTATCACTTAATAAGCTACTCAAACAATAAAACTATCAATTGAATTAGGTAATGATATACTTTGAAGCAATTTTTTTTAACCTTTTTTCCAAATGTTTATTTATTCAGAATCAATAATAAAGCTAGCTATAATATTAGGGTTTGTTGTTTACAATTACTATGCTAGGACCTAGATAAAAGCGTCTCAAACTAACTAGAGGAGTACGTCGAGAATGTTTTCTTTACAGCTTTTTTCCAATTCTAAAAGTTAAGCAAAACAAAAGACGATGATGAAGAAAGCATTTCTAAGAAAATATCGTTTGTTTGAGACCAAGTTTATTAAATCCAAGGTTGTGATAAAAAAAATATGATAATTTAATATCCTTTATTTAATTTATTTGTTATTTAAAAATTGTTTTAGTATTTTCTCGATAGTTGTTATGTACTTTTATGTGTATAAGTATATATTTATATAAAATCATTTCCTAATTTTATATTTTTTTAAATGATTGTAGCGTCCTTCGCGTGTAGTAACTTATCTTCTAACTGTTTTTTTACACCCCAAACCAATACCAAAAACTTATAAAGCTAGAAAATACATTTTTGGTTTCTTTTCGTAAAAAAAGCGTAAAAAAATTGCCAGGAAAGAAACTAGAAAAAAAAAACAAAAAAAAATATATCTTATTTAAACGGACACTTTGAATATTAATTACTTAATTATATTAATTAAATAATTAATTACTATTTAAACGGATACTTTAAATATTAATTAGAATATCTTTTATAACATGATGAGTATCAATTTCCAATGATTGCAATATTTTTAAAATATATTTTTAAAATACCTGAACTAAAAGTTTGAAAACAAAAACTTACATTCAAAAACATTCATATGAATACACACACTAATTAGTTTTATTTCTGAAGGTTCAAATATCATTTTCCATTAACATAACTAAGGAAATAATAGAGTTAAGTACAAGTTGAAACTCTATCATTCTAGCGGGTCTGCTTTTGTCTTCACCATGATCGTAAGGTTTGTAATTGAAGGTAAAAATGTTGTAAAATTATTTAGTTTAATTAAAATATATTGAACTTAATTAATGAACAAGTTTAAAAAAAATATAAATATTGTAAAATGAAATAATATATTTTTTTATGATTTTATGTTAGAATAAGTAATTAATATTTGAAAAGGGTGTTGAAAAACGTAAAAATTTCCTAAACTTTTATTCGTTGCCAAAAATATATAATCATATAAAAATTCAGTAGGTACATTCCTTTATATTCGAGACCCCAGCTGTGTTATCTAATAACGTAGTCAAGAAATAGTTTCAATTAAAAATTTACGGTCACGGCTCATCGTCAAGTATATGTATGAAATAGTAAAAAAATGAAATAAAATATGTGTAAATTTATATTGTAAATATTCCTACTTATGATACTCTTCAATGTTTCACTTTATATTACACAATTATATTGATTACATTTATATCATTATATCAACATTTAAAATAATGATTATGAAAACATCAAATTGAATGGATTTTACAAAATGACACTAAATATTTTGACAATTTATTCAATTGCCTAATTTTCTAGTATTAAACAGTTGGAATAGAGTTAAATGCTCAAACACATGAGAGAATATCAAAGCTAGTTTCTCAAGCATCTTGAAATTAGTGTTTGCATAGAACCAGTATTCAGTTTGTCGAATATTGATATTTCTGTTAATTACCAAGTTAGCTATACACATGGACTGATTAATTATCGCTATTGGAACTGTATTGATATAACGAAACCTTTTGATAGTGCTTACAAAGAGGAGAATGTAATAAATGATAACTATTCATGTTATAACTGACAGTTCTTATTTATCCTTAATATATATATATATATATATATATATATATATATATATATATATCTTGTGTGCGTGTGTATGTCACTGAACTCCTCGTAAACGACTGGACCGATTTTTATGAAATTCTTTGTGTGTATTCAAGGGGACTTGAGAATTGTTTAGATTCACAATTTGGTCCACTGGAAAATGGTTTTTTTAATAATTTTTAATGTGTAAGTAGGTAGTGATTTTGGAATGTTTCACATTTTTTCCGACGGACTGCGTTACCATGGCAATGTCAAATATTAAATAATATTATATTTTAATTATAGTCTGCCCTGACAGTTGGCGTTGCGATATAAATAAGAAAAATATTTTAGTACTAGCGGCCCGATACGTGCTTCGCTACCTACGTAAAGAGTGAAATTTAAAAAATAATATACTGGAACATCAAATTCATTTATTCAAACAAAAAATATTTATATACATATTCATACGGTATCGATTGGTCGAATTATGATAAATGTACATGTAATGACGTAAGATATTGTGATAATCTTTTAATATATATATATTTTTTTACACTGTACATAATATTACTGTAGCTTGTAATGGCAGGAAAAGAAATGTGCAAAAATAAGCAGATATATCCACACTTCCTACGTAAGAGAAAGAGAGGCCCTGGACTTTCAACTGTCAACTTTTCTTTCTAACTCTCATCCTGGTCTAAGTATGGCTATAATTTATCATTCTCTCTGACTATTCTTTACCATGTCATATATCATCTGCACGGTTGGTTTCCTAAAAAATAAAAAAAAATATATTGTATAACCGGATTTTTATATAATTTGTAAAATAGGATTTTACTTCAGCTACATTTAACAGAGCCACTAGAATTTTTCTTTTTAGTTATTGCGTACGCTATAATATATATTATAATATTGCAAAAGTAGTTATTAATGATTAGTCATGTTTAATGTTTATTTGCTTCTGTTTGACATCAAACATGACTCAATGTAGATGGAACTATTAATTGGCAAATGATTTTAACTTGCCATGATTGTTTTGTATACGTTATGTGTTTGTTTTGTATATGTATGTTATGAATTCTGAACTTAGCTTGTGAATTTAATGTGTGTTATCTCAAAGTTGTTTCAAATATATTATTTTCATAGGTTTAATTATGTATGAATATCCAATTATTAATTTCATTGATTGTTGTTTCAAACGAATGAAACTTGATAAATTACATTTTAATGTGAAACTATTGCTGGTTGTATATATCAATTTAAAAGGTGAATAAACTACACTATTTATTTTTAAATATAAAATATTTCGTAATAATTTTTATATCTTTAAAATATAACAACCTTTTGCTTCTTTTCTTTTTTTTCTTTTAAAGTAATGGCAGCTGGCATCCCGACAGGAAGTATGTTAAGTATTTTGAGTATTTATCTTACCCCAAACATAATTGTTTTTCAACTTTCCTTTCAGAATCATAAGGTTGGTGGATGAATTGTTAGCCAAAAAAATAAAAAAAGTATGTTGTAAGGAAATTATAAAATTATGTTTATTTGTATCTATTTATCAGTACTAATATTAAATATAAAAATATAATTACAGAAAACATATTAAGTTATGTATTTTTAACTAGTAACTTATGAAATATTTTTTAGCAACATCATACTTTTTACTTTAATGATATAATCTCTGAAACGTCATTTATTAATTTCAATTTTGAGATACAAAGAGGTTCATAAACGTACGCCGGTGAATAGTATGTGTTACGTAACCAAGTAAGACTAACCAAAGTCTAATTATAACACAAAAAAGCCACCAAAATAAAACTTTTAAGGTGAAGTAATTTTATTAATATTTTGAAAATGACCTAGTAGTACAAAGCTTATGAATTAAAAATTATTCAAATTTTCATTAATATATAAGTAAGCTGAAAACTACTAAACAATTAGGTGTACTAATCGTAAGTCGCTACCCCAATTGAGAATCTATAAATATGAGGAGTTACAGGTTCTTTGCCACTATAGAGAAAAGGAGAGATGATTTGAGAAGTAGGAGAAAAAATAGGGGATACTGGTTATTGTGACCTCTTGCTTAGTTATTTATTGTGAAAGAGACTGCATTCAATTCTAACCAAGCTCTAAAGTCATTAAAATTATATGTTTTCTGAGAATTCTTTTACTTTAAACGTATGCTGGGTAAGAGATAATAAGAGAATGCAATTACCAATAGATTGTTTGGACTTCTCCGGAACCGATTTTTTGTCATGATGTATGAAAGAGGTGTATTTTTACTTTATGAAGCCTATTATAACGTATCACTTATAATCATTTCCGAACACAACCTTAATTTAGGTTTAGAGGTCTGCCAATAAATTACATGTAGTATATTAATTAAAACTTTTTTAAGCTTTTGTTAAGAAAATCTCATCACGTTTAAAAGTAATATCATAATACTTTTCATATTAAGAAAAAGTTGGAATGGTAAAGATACAGCTATTGCTTTATATAAAATTCCCTCCCCAACTCAAAAAAAAAGTTGTCTTCATAAGAACCATCGTATTTAACTGCACGGCATATGGTCAAAAATAGGTGAACATTCTGAATTTATATTAATGTGAATGCCAAAGGTAAAGCTACTAAACTTAATTTCAGATCTTAATATTTAGTGATTTATTTGTTTTATTGTAATAGTATGATAATATAACTTGACAATATGACATGTCACCAACCTTATATTTAGGGGACCTAAAATTTCTAAAGCTTGTCTTGAACAATTGGATCAAAACTATTAATTGGCAGGTAACATATGATGCTTTAATGTTGTGATAAAATATATTTCAATGATATATAGTTGTGAGAGGCTTTATTTTAAGTATTTTTTATAACTTTTTTTAATACTAAAATGTATTTCTTTGACTATCTAGTTAAATTCATGACTTTGTAAGTTACTGATTATTGAAATCCTTTAAGGTTAAACCAATTACTAAAGTAACTTTTAAGACGCATTTATAATTTGTAAACGTTGTAATAAATGTATTAATATATTGTCAATGTAATTATGAAATCTAAATTACATTAAACAATAGAGTAAAGTACAAAATGTGACAGAGGCTGCTTAATGCCAACCTTAATTTTCCTAACCCAAGTTTTTTTAACGTTACAAAAGTTATGAAAATCAATTACAAGATATATGTTAATTGTAAACGTTAATAACGTTTTACATTTTTACTATTTTATGCACTTTACATTATTAACAAATTAATAATATTCGCATTTATCCTAAAACAAATATCCAGAGGTAAGTTAAACGATTACTCTACAATTTCAGAATCTTATAAATAACAAAAAGGTGAAGTAAATGTTACTTTCATTTGTTTTATAAAAGAAAAGGTCAAGATTAGGCTGTGAAGAGTAATCTATTACATCCAATATACGAAGAAGGGCCAAATATACCTTTCATTTTAGAATTGTAAACAAAGCAGACCAAAATTAATTTATTTACCAGTTATTCTTAGAAAAATAATGGATTTCACCACTGTCACCGCTATCTCATTTAACAATACATTAATTAACGCCTGTTGTAAAATTTGGTGAAAAAAGAAGTTTTGTCATTTTATTATTAACAAAAAAAACAGGTTAACAGGTTATTAAAACTAAGTAATGTATAATTTGAGAGAGACTTGTTCCCATTGCTATACCAATGAAAAAAATGTCATGAGAAAATAATACAACACCGTTATATTTAAATTAAAAAATAAAATATCGTATAACCACGCTTTCTTAAATTTTGCAATTGAAATTTGATGAATGACAGATCAGATCCTCAAAGTTATATAATATTAACTAGCTACGCCTGCGACTTCGTACGCATAAATTCCGATTTCAATAAAACGTACCCGTTCAAAGTTTCATCAACCTCCGGCCAGTAGTTTTTGCTTGTTGATTCAAATAAAATAAACACTAAATGTTAAGTGAAGACTTTTACGAAATATTCCTGAAAACCGCATTCAAATTGGTTAAGCCGTTTCTGAGATTAGCGTGCACAAACATACAGACATACAGATATACAGACATATAGACAAACAGACAACATTAAAAACCATTATTTGGGTTCTCTTGCTCTTATAAAAGATCATCTTTTTTTAAATTATTTTCCATGTACAGAAATCGATCAGTGACAATTTTATTATATGCATAGATATAGAAGAAGAAGATATCAAAACTATATGTGAAGCTAATAAAACTAATAATATCTTATACAAGCAAAGTTCATTAAAGAACTTCTATATCACGTTAAATGTAAACACAACGTATTCAATTGAGAGTTACTATATTTTTATGTGACAAAAATATAGCATTTCTAGTCTTACACTATCAACCGGCTTTCCAGTAAATTAATTTTGTAATTAAATGTGTGTTGCGGTTACTATTTGTTTTGTAAACTAAATGTAAATTAATGTACATATTTTAATTATTTTGTAGGCAATAAATAAAGAATAAATAATAAGAAATGTCCAGTCTCATTAAAATATTTTAATTACCTTTATGCAGCAACAATTTAAATATATTTCAAATGTGGTTTATCAAATGTATATGTATATATATATATATATATATATATATATATATATATATATATATATATATATATATATATTATTGTATATAAATTGTACAAATATACATTATACAATCAATAAACCTTAAAATAAGTCTCAATATTAAAAGAGTCAAAGTAAATCCTTATAATTGTGTAAAAGAACTGGTTCCAGAAGTTCCAAGTAACAATGATCCCAAGTATAACTTTAAAGGTTCAGAATTCTAGTTTTAATACAAATAGTATTCTATATTTTCAAGCTGTAGTATTTACTATTGTTTTATATACAATTAGGTTCATGTAGATATAGATATTAAATTATCTTCTATGTATCTATTGGATATTGATTCATTTTTAAACAATCAATTAAATAAAAATACAACACTCGCGTTTGAATGTTGTATTGTAGATCGCATTATTATTATCGTGTGTTATTTAAAAAATATATACCGAAGGTGTTTTTGGGAATTTTCAATCCATCGAATTCGTGGAATCCGTGGAATTTTCAATCAGTGGATTGGATTGAAAAATCACAAAAACATAGCATAGCATAGTAGCATAGTGAGTTCAAGTGTATTTAATTTCTAAATGTTCTGTTATTACAATTTTCTTTTGTTTAGTTATTGAAAGTTAAGGAAGAAAAATAGTAATAACTTAAATAAATTCGCGCAGAACGAAACTAATTCTGACTGTCAAAACTATTTACCTAAAACAGACTCTATTTTAAGACTAAAGAAAACTACTAGTTCCAGTTGGCAGATAATTTGATAATTTACAAGTTATCCAAATTTGCCATCTTTTGTTTATTGTTTTATTACACAATTCTAAAACTTAATAAAATACGACTTTTTAAAAATAAACTTTGTAAAGGATTCTGAACAAAAATTTGAAATTCAATTTTTCACTATTTAATTTCCTTGAACGGTTTTATTCATCCCATAATAATATTACAAATTATATTTAAATGACTTGTCAGTTTTCTGATAAAGCACGTTACCTTTTTATAACCTTTATTATCCTCACTCCCTTTTATATTAGAAATAATTAATAAACTGAACCCGATTTCTTAGCTTATTTTACATAAACTTGAAGAAATTATTAAATTATATAATTAAATTATATATTTTATTAATTTATTTCTTTTTAGAGTTTGAGAACTGACTTTAAAATATAATAGTATGTAAATCGAATATTGATATTGTCTTTATATTGTACAGTCAGTGTATACAGTCTGTTTGTAAATGTGTCTCTAATTAGAAAATGTATATTGATTGAAATAATTAGTGTCACAACAGCAGCAGCATATACGTTTTACCAAGTAGTAAGTATTTAAACAGTTTTCATATTTTTTTCATAAGTTGTATGTATTTTTATGTATGTTTACAATGTTTAAAACTTTTAGCCACCTATCTATGTGCACTAATATTAAATTCCTATCAATTTGTTTTGATTTATGATTGTTTTAATGTATTTTTTATGTGGTATACAATAAAGAATATAAATAAATAAAATATGATTTTTTTTCTAATTTCATTCGATCGAAGATTTAATATAACTTTAGGACCGTTTGTGCAATAACAATATTGCAATATTTATATTTGTGCAATAAAAAATAAACAGTACCAATCTTTTTAAGATCTATAATCTGGGTTTATTTGAATCTTGAAAAAACTATCCAAAAAAATACTTTTCCTTAATAGTCGATTCTTTTGTGAAGAAACTAGCTTTAGCTATTTATACAAATAAAGAGAAGAAGGTAAATAAGGAAAAAAGATATATATATACCTTCTTTACATATATACCTACTTTTTTATAAGTTTTAATAAGGTGACTTTAGATAATATTTTAGTCAAAAGTTATCTTGAAATTATATATAGATGTTATTTTTATAACAGAAAACATATCAATTAAAATTTTGTCAAAAAATAAGAACTATTTAATCTTAACCTACATTTAATTTAAGTCATGCAATCTTCCACAGAACCTAACAAAGTTGATGTTACTTTTTAATCAAACCAATTTCCTCATACCAAGTCCATCTTCACAAATGTTAAAGTTAGATTGCACTTGCTTCTGTACTGGACGTGAATAAAGTACAAGACCCGGTTAATATTAGTAATTTAACACTGGCACAGAGCCTGTCGCCGTCTAACTAAGAACTAGTAGTATTTAAGAGACTACTTCTGTGCAAGAACTTGTAATAATGTTATTTAAATAAAGTATTAATCTGAATTACCGATAGTTTAACTTTATCTTTGTGCTTAATAGTATTTACGTATTAAGCACAAATATAAAATTAAATGATCGTTAGTTACGACAGAAACTTACTTACCTAAGTGAAATATTTAACAAGTTATTTTACTAGGTCCTTATTTTATTTAACAATAATGTCATTTTCTTATACAAATGCGGAAACTTATGTTACCTTTATTCGATTTATATAAAAACAAGATTCTAGAAGAACTAGGTTAAAACAACATTCCTAATTAATACGCTCATTGATGACACTACAAGTTGGTTTAAAAAGACTATCAGCGAATTCGAATGGCTTATATGTATACATTGAGTTGAAACGTTGAAACGAAGACGTATAAGTGTATAAACGGGATAGATAATAACAAAAGAAACGTGATACATTTTATTTTAACTCTTTCGCCAGCTTAAAACTTTACATGGCATTTCTGTCTAAATTTTTGCTTTCTGAGTCTTCTATTTTTGTTACATACAGCAGTGTATTACACTGTCTGAATATATGTTTAAAACTTTCGGGATGGAAAGCAATATTATACGTATTATAATAACTAAAACATATTTTTTTATAGTTTTTGTTATTAAAAAAGTGAAAAGATTTATCATATTGATGCCAAATTTATGTGTTCAGGAAAATAAACATTACTATCTTAAAAATAAGCAAATAATATATTTTGAATGGGTAGTTTCTATACTGAATAAATCAATCGATAATCGATAAGTGTATAACGAACATCTCATATTTAATACGTATCACTTATAAATTAATTGCATTAAAACCATGACGTTCCAATATCTCCTGTAGTAAATTCAATTCCTATTAGATGGCAGTGACATAGCCGTAGAGCTACGAGTATTGGTTGATGTGTGATATAATTGTAAACCCATCTCCAAAATTAGGACAACAATTGATTTAGAAACCGAAAACTATTTAAAATCTATTCATTTATTTTATCGAAGTCAATTTTAATTTCTTTTTTTTCACAAATGTTTAATTTAACATAAATGTTATGAACATAGTATTTTTAGCTTCCCTCATAAAATGTTTTGAACTTTGATTTGCTTTCATTTTATTCATTTTAAATACATTTGCACTAACACTTTTTTAAATAACATTTTTAAAATTATAGTATCTTATATTTTTGTTATGTTGAAAGAGGTTTATTTGCGACAGATAAACACTATAAGGAGTTACAAATTATTTAAATAACTGGAATAAAATAATGGGTTTGTATCGCGTATTTATGTTCCCATTTACTTTTAAAATACACACATTAATGGCGTTTCGAGACTTTATAAATCCTTGACTCGAGCTAGACAAACAACGATGGGTTCTCGAAAACTATGTTATGTTAAGGAAGATAAAGTTTTAGTATCTTGTAGAGTCAAGTACAAGTACCATATTTATAACTTTGTTTCTATCAGTTATTGTGCGCAAATAAAATATCATTTCTATAATATAACCTATTAAAGAAAGGTCTGGCTTATAGCTGAAATTCTGATACTGCGGATGTATAGGGTTTTAATATTGGAATTATAATAATAGAAAAAGTAACATACTTTTACTTTATTTTTAAGTTGTAATAAAATAATAATAATTTAATGATGTATGAATTAATTTTATACTAATCAACTTAAATTCTTAATTTAGGGTTATATCGACTAAGTATTTTTATGGTTGTCTATAATAATAAATAAATAAAAATCAGTTTATTTCATATCATGATTGCATACCATAGTTGTCGTGGCATCATTTAAGCATAAAATGCCTGTAGTTGAAGACTCCGATCTTCCCTTATATTAAAGTAACTTTACATAATATGAAATTAAAAGTAATGGACTATAAAGATAAACAAAAATATAAAAAGACTACCAAAGTGTGTGTGTGTGTGTGTGTGTGTGTGTGTGTGTGTGTGTGTGTGTGTGTGTGTGTGTGTGTGTGTGTGTGTGTGTGTGTGTGTGTGTGTGTGTGTGTGTGTGTGTGTGTGTGTGTGTGTGTGTGTGTGGGCGCGCATGCTTGTGTACAATATGAAAACTGAAATCAAAGAGTACAAACAATATGAAACTATGATAAGCTTTGCAAAAGAGATTCTGTTTCTGAATAATTTAAGGTTAATAACCATGACCTAACCATTTTTTTAGTGTCGTTATATTTTGTATCATAAAAATGCAATTTGTTATTTATTTTATTATACAACTCTACTGACCGTTTTTTATATTGTTTGATGGCAAATTTTGTTTTTGTTTTTGGAGAGTATAGCTTAGGACAATTATTTCTTTTCCTCTGTAGTTTGGGATCGTATGGTAAAACTTTATGCGCTTTGAGAATAATATGAAATATATATAGTTTCCTTACTGTCATTAGCTGACACAGTTCATAGAGCTTTTCCGTGGAAAATGTTATTTTTTTAAAGTACATTACCTTAAGAATCGATCTTTGAACGCGTTCTAGTTCTATAAGCTTAGATTTACCAGCTCCACCCCATATTGTTATGCAATATATCAGGACAGACTGTACCAAAGAAATATAAATTTCATTTAAAATAATCCTTTTACCATTCCTGTTTTTGTTCGCTATTATATTTCCTGGTAGAACATGTCTCAACTCCTTGAATACCCATATGAGCTTACGTACTCTACTCATGACTTGTTCTAGTTGCGGGTACCAAGTCATTCGTTGGTCAACTACAACTCCCAGATATTTAATTTGAGTAACTTGTTTTATAGTAGGACAGTTACAAGATGCTCTATCTGAGGTGTCATCACAGGTGTGTATGCAGAGAAGGAAATCGGGTTGCGATTTGTTATATATATTAAAACAAATGAAGTTAGTTTTCTTAGTATTAAGTGTCAGCAGATTTTCCTCTAACCACGTTGCAATAACAGCCAGCCCTTTTTCTGCACTTTCCTTTGCGTCGTCCCAAGCTTTCCCAGTAAATACAATAGCGGTGTCATCTGCGTAGGAAACTAGTTTTGCATTCTTTAAGTTCAGGTTGCAGAGATCATTTATATAAATCAAAAATAGCGTAGGCCCTAGTACGCTTCCTTGAGGGACGCCGTATGTTACATCGGCCTCGTCAATAGCAATTTGGCCAAGTTTGACTTTTTGAGTTCTACCAGTAAGATAGTCCTTGAATAAAGAAAATGGTATCCCACGAACCCCGATAGCCTTTAATTTACGCAAGAGAATAGAAACAGAAACGGTGTCGAAGGCCTTCATAAGATCTAGAAAAACCGCTATGCACTTATTTCCTTTGTCGAGCTGATCGGTCACCAGAGAAGTTAGTTCAATTACCGCATCCTCTGTTGACATTTTTTGTCTAAAACCAAATTGTGAAGGAGATAGTATGTTGCATTTATTGAGAAAACTTAGAAGGCGAGTATTTAGCAGTTTTTCCAGAATTTTAGAAATAGAAGTTATAGAAGTTAATACAGATATAGGTCGATAGTTATTGATGTCGTCCTTGTTACCACTCTTAAACACCGGAGTAACGATTGATTTCTTTAATGGCGACGGGAAACATCCTTTTTGGAAGCATAAGTTAGCTAGATGGGTGATTACGGGCACAATTTCGTTTTTTGCCAGTTTTAAGAATTTAGTAGGGATGGTATCCCAGCCTGGAGTACTGTCGGATCTTAAATTCATTAAAGTGCTACAGACTTCGGTTTGATCTGTTTTCAGAAGTACCATTGAGTTTACATTTGGAAGTATATTCAAAAATTTTTTGGGTCTGCCAGATTTTATGTTCAGAGCCAGGTCTCTGCCTATATTTGAAAAATAGCAGTTCAAGAAGTTTGCGGATTTAATTGGTGATGATTTAACCTGACTCAGTTCTAAATTCTCTTTTCGGGATTTTCTTGTGTAAGTTATGTTTTTAATGTTCTTCCACAGCAGTCTGTTATTATTTAAAGAATGCGTTATTTGATCTTTGTTATATGCTCTTTTTAATTTTTTTACTAAACTATTGCAATAATTTCTGTAACGCAAGTACGTAACTTTAGCAATTTCATTATGAGGCTCGTTCTTGGCTTTTTTTTTGTAAAGTATTGCGATTTCGAATACACCTTAGTATACCCTGAGTTATCCAAGGCTTTAATATACGTTTAGTGTTAGGTATAGTTGTAGTACGGGTATTTGCATTTATAGATGAAGTTAATTTTTCTATTAAGAGGTTAGTAACTAATTCTGGGTCATCAATAAATAGTAGTTCTGCTAAGCCAGTGTTTTGCAAATAAATAAGAGCATTTTGGAAGTCAATAGTAGTCCTAGTTTTCTCTGCAGTTATCTCATTATTTGTTTTTGCTAGTGATAGAAAGATGGTTTTATGATCTGTTGTGGTCGTCCCTAAAATTGCTATAGAAGCAGATAGTCTTTTAGGATTAATCTTCAGCATAAAATGATCAAGACAATTTTTTTCTCTTGTAGGTAATGTATGTCCGGCTAAAATTCCATGTGATGATAATGTGGTGAGATAGTTTGTTTTATTTTTGTGCTCGTAATATGATTCTGAATCATTTGGTATCAAGTTGATGTTTATATCGCCTGTTATTATCACATTTCTTTTTTGAACGTTCATTTTGTCTAAATGTTTACTTAAAGAATTGACAAAAAGCTCAGCATTTAGGTTTGATGGAGACCTATATATGCCATAAATAAGGTTATTTAGTACCTCAATTAGAAGACAGGAAGCATTCAAGAGCTTAACTTCTTTAACGTTATGTTTTAGGGTTTTTTTCACATACACCACAATACCATCGTGTTTGTTAATGTTATTTGTAGTATAGAAACAATTGTAATTATCAAGTTGCGGCACATTTTTATTCTGGTTTATGTGGCACTCTGTCAATATGATTATATCAGTCTCAAATTTAAAACTAGACAATGTAACAATAAAATCATCGAAATTACAATAAATACTCCCTAATATTTTGCGAAATAATGGTTAAATCACTTTTTTGTACTTTTATGTGTTTATGAAGGTCTGTAGAATCGCATACTATTGTTTTTGCTAGTTCAAGATGGTCTATTTCCTGTAGTTGTTTAATTGAGTTACAAATAGTAGCCATAAATGAATTGTTACACTGCATATCATTAAAATTAATGATATTAGCCAATTTATAAAGTAGTTTTTCTTGTCTTTGTTATTCATTGCGTTTATAGTGTATGGTCTGTTGGAATAATGTTTGTGTAAGTCTTGTATGTACAGTATAAGGCGTATTGGATGCGTGAGGGTGTGTTTGTATTGAAAAAGAGAAGTACTATTATTAATATAAATTAAGAGTAACACAAAGATACCAGACAAACATGTCAAATACGAGCAAATGAATAATAGTCATGCATTAACATTATTACTAGCAAGATCGTTTTCGGATTTGATCTGTAAACGTTCATTGTCGTCCAGGCAAAGGAACACTACTCCACGAGAAATCCAGCATTGATAACCATTCGTCTTAGCAAATACACGAGTTTGTGCGAAAAGTTTAGCAGTCTTCTTTGTCACACTCTCCGACACATATATCGGTCTATATATTACACAAAATTAATATAACCTACATTACATTTATTTTTATTACATTTAAATGTTTCCTAATCATCATTATATTATTAGTAGTGACAAAAAGCATACGGCAACAAAGCATTGTCTTCTCATATACATATTTTCAAATATAAATATGGGAAAAATTTCTATTGAATCATAATATGGATATTTCAACAAAATAGGGAGAGGGAAATGGCACAAATGCTCATTCAGCGAAAACAAAACATATGTAACTCTCATTTTGCTGTTGGTTATTTCAGAGTAATAAGCAGTTTTAATTTGTAATAAATACTAGGTACTTATATTTATTAAGTTTCTAGTATTGTTTTTATGACTACAAAATATAGAACTAACTTTGAAGGTTTTTTAAGAATCTTTAGAATAACGTACTTGCTTGTATTTTAAGACAAGTGAGTCGTTTATGTCCTGTAAAATATAAAATATGTACATAATATGTGTTATAAAAGAAATTTCTTATAAAAGCGTCCTCTTTAGAGTTACCTTTGTTCCATACTCATTGAATTTTCAAAACCCTAAATATATTAAGAGAAAACTACAAACGAGAAGTAATAACCGTAACATTTGAGTATTTATTTATACTCGAGTATTTATCATCCTCAGAGACTCGTTTCATTTGTTATACTTTGCTGAAAATTTACAGCACATGATAAATTCAATAGTACTTACTTTGTTGCTTATTAAGTATCAATGTGTTTTTTTAATTTAATATCTGTTACTACTTATATTTGTTGATGTACTTGCTGTTTAAAATAAACGTAACTAAATTTATAATATATTTTTTTAAATAATGTGTATAGACGTATATATTTAAAATCAGTTTAAATAACTACAATACTAACATTCTTACTAACATCATAAATGTTTGAAAATTAATTATATAACTACTATATAACTTCTGTATTCTCAATTTATTTTGACAAGCTTGGTATCAATTTTCTAAAATATGAACTTTCTGAGGCTTTAATCTGTCGAAAAAATATCGTCGGACGCGAGAAGAACTGCGGACAAATGCTAGTATAATTATGATTGTCTGACACTGACGTTCACAAGCTTATGATTTAGATATGTTGTACGGGTTTCGCCGTAATAGGTCTACTGGGGACCTCCTAGTGTATGCTACTCACATTTTAGGCAAGGCCATCGAGAAGAACGGAGAAGCGGTCGCCGTCTCTCTGGACGTCTCGAGGGCATGCGAGCCTTATATGCAAGCTTTCAGCGTACGGTATATCTCCTGGTCTGATCGGCTGGGTAACGGACTTTCTGAGCCACAGATATCTCCGAGTAGTTGTCGACGGGTGTTCCTCGGAACCCTTGACGATAAATGCCGGAGTGCGTCAGGGGTCCGTTCTTTCTGCAACTCTGTTTCTGCTGCACATTAATGATCTGTTGAAGCCCGGTATTTATGGGTATGCAGACGACAGCACAGTTGTAGAAAGATATCTGCCGAGTAATCGGGCTAGTCGAGATCAAGTACAGTCTGAAAGAGAAGCCATGGTGCATCATTTGAATGACAAACTTCAGGCAGTCTCCGCATGGAGCAATGGCAATCTTGTCAAGTTCAACGCCACCAAAACGCAGACGTGTCTGTTCACCGCCAAAAGGAGCCCTTTCACCTTGGCTCCTACTTTCCAGAATGTATCCTTGGAATACAGTGACCGGCTTCAATTGTTAATTGTTAGGCTTAGAGATTTCCTCGAACCTCAACTTTGGTCGGTTCATTGAGTCCAGAGCAAGAGCAGCAGCAGCAAAGCTTGCCGTTCTTGCGAAAGTTCGCCAGTACTTTACACCGGGACAGCTTCTTGTTCTATACAAAGCACAGATCCGGTCGTGTGTAGAGTACTGTGGACACATATTTGCTGGTGCCGCAAAGTCTCATCTTGCGGTTCTGGACTCAATTGAGAGGCGAGCAAAGAGGCTTATAGGCGATCCCGAATTGGTCGAAGCCGACCTCCAAAGCCTTGAACACAGGCGTAAAATTGCTAGCCTCTCAGTATTCTATAGGTTACATTTTGGTGAGTGTGCGCAGGAGTTACACGAGTTAATTCCCCCGTCCCCCTTCCATCACCGGACGTCCTGACGCACGGCAGGTATCCATCCTTTTGTTGTGGATATTCTACCTGTCCGAACGAAGCGCTTTGCTTCCTCATTTTTAGTGCGTACAGCGAAGGACTGGAACAATTTGCCTGCGTCGGTATTTCCGGCCAAATATAATGTGGGTGTCTTCAAGAGAAGAGTGAATAGTGACTTACCATCTAAGACTACATTCCACTTACCATCAGGTGGAATGTAGTCAAGCATTGCCCTAGATCACATAAAAAAAAAAAAAAAAATGTTATCTTATTATTTTTACCCGCCATTTTTATAACCGCTGAAATAAGTCACAATGGATTTTCAACTACAAGAATAAGTAATATATTAAAATATAACTAAAAATATTTTTATGAAGTAAATAAATATAAATTATATATATACAAATTAATACATATTTTTTATGAATAAACTTTTATTATAAGACGGAAGTTATTTTATAAGTAGGTACTATAATCATTGTTATAGAATATGAAATGATAAATAAACTATTACGGGTGGAAACCGTGACCTCTGGGAAACTGTCCTATTGCTCTACCAATGGAGCTACCGAAACGCTACCCGTCGCCGCCGGGCCGGTCTTGTAGTCTTTTTTATAAGGGTACAATTTGTAAAAACCTTACCTTTCGGGACAATTTATACCATCAGGTTTGTGTTTATTTTTTTATAAATGTTGATGGTATGCTATATAAATATAAAATGTATGCTGTAAATACTAATAATAACACTACCCTTTGAAACAGTAATTAATTAATTTTATTTGGGTTATAACATCTTTAATTAATAACCACACTAATTGGATATTAACGCTGAGTTTGAAGTTTTTCCGTCAAAATATTCAAAAACTTTACTTACCAGCGAAAAGCAGAGCGTGTTTAAACAATGTATTACAGTAATATTTCACAAAGCACTTTCTGTCGTAACGGTTTCTTGTCCCTAAAGGTGTATGAAATCTTAGTAAACCCTTGAAATGTAATAAATCTTCGGAATGGTCCTTTTTATAACATGAATACTAGAAGAAAATATGTGTTGTATCATTACAAAGTAGTTTATTTACTAATGTCATAAGATCTTCAGTTTATGAAGTTTGAACAAGTCTTATTAAAATCGGAAGCACCTGAAGCGAAAGTTTTGTGCGCTAAAAAGGCAAAATACTTTTCTAGAATATAAGTTCGGAGTTCGTAAATACGTTCAATTAGGTAAGAGATTTGTTGATCTTTATAGAAAATTATGAGTTTTTTAACTCAATGCTGTTTAATGAAACCAAACCTGATGAACTTACAGTCCACGACTTTATATAGTATAAATGTAATGACATCTAAAATATATCAGAGACTAAAATATTGTCATGACATTATAAGGAATTTCTTAAAGAATATGCTACTTATAGGAGAATACTATGGAAAAAAATTACGTAAATATAAATTTTAACTATCTGATCATAAATTACCAAAAATAATAGGATAAATGGATAAGTAACGGTCCCACATCTAAACTGCTGACAAATTTTAATGTCATGTAATGGAGACTAAAAATAACCTTAGGAAGATTGCTGGACCTAAAACTACTGTTTTCACTATTCAATATATTAATACACGAAAGCGCTTTACACGCTTTTTGTATATATTGTACGTCCGTAAAATATTTGAAGTTAAAAAGTTTAGTTAAGTTTTTAAGTTTTTGTTAAAGTTTAAATAGATAAGATCAAAAACTGACATAACAATAATTACACATGTAATTATTGTTATGTCAGTTTTTATATGTTAGAAATATATTAAAAGATTAACTGTTTACGTTTATATCTTGTTATTGTTAAATGTAGAATATTGTGATCACTTCATGATCGTGTAAAGTATTTTTTTTGCTTTTTGTCCAAACCGTCATAAACATTTAGAATTTGAAACACGTGGAATCCATATTAATTAAAAGTAATATATATACGCAATAAAATTATGTCTGTTACCGATTTCAAATCACATAAGAACACTAGGTTCAAATTTACAAATTTATTACAAGTGGCTTTATAGCATCCCCAAGGCTCCCGGCCATAAGTTAAACTGCAAGTTATGGTAAAGTTATTTTTTTCTGGCCTTGTAATCTTAGTAATTTTCTAATATCACCTTTATTTACATGTTTCTCTCTAAGTATGTTAATAGAATGATACTTTGCGTAACAGAGTTTTGTAGTTGATTACTATAATTTCTTTTTATTCTTAAGTTATCATTAATAAATAATTAATTATTAGGTAACATTTAGTAACATGGCTCAGATATCTCGAACTTGATTGAACTGTCGATTAATGTGTGGCGTTCCGAGAACGAAATGGTTATGGAAGCGGTAGTTATAAAGTTGCAAATAAAGTAATTATTTATTGTGATGAGATGAGGATGGAATTCATGACAATGACATGGCAAAATAGAAAGTCTTAGACGACGTATGATGAAAAAGCGTTGAAGAAATCTACCAATTAGTATTGGACTATTTTGCGATCGAAATTAATCTCCTTTTATTATTGTAATTTATAAGACCATTTTATTTCAATAATATTATTTTTAGCATAAAATGTAATGGTTTCAAACTTGTTTGTTGGTTCAGTTGTCCTTATTGGTATGTTGTGGTAAAGTAAAAGCGGAAACAATCCATAAACTGTGTCCAAACTAATTAACTAACTCTATTAGCTACAACGCAGAATGTATTGCTAACAACTTTGCTTTATAGAGTGTATGAAGAAATCGGTATTCGATGACATTTAGGTATAAATGCAAATTTATATATTTTATTGAATTGCTTCCCTCAATTTCGAATATAAATTATAACGAGCATATTTTTAAAAAGTATTAAGCTCGGATCCGAAACCGAAAGACGCTTCTATTCATAAAATGCTTGTAGCCGGTATCAAAGTCATATTATTTTATCCTACCAGTTTAATGAATTCCTATTTTTTGAAATCCTAATCCTGATTTTCAGTCTCGTTTTAATTAGCTTGATTGTTTTTTTTGTTTTTTGGTATTCTGCAACAAAAGTAGCATATTCAAATTACGAAGTTCATTATTGTACAGTTCCTTATTTTGAAGACGTTTCCTTAGTACCTCATAATTCAACATTGAGTAACAATATTTAATATACCTAAAATTTCAAAAGCGATATAGAAACGAGTTGACCAAAACTATTGATTACATGATAATATATTTTAGGGATAATGTAAACAATTAAAATTTATATTCATAAGAATTCACATTACCTATAGCTTATTTTTTAAATCTCTGAACTATATTTTTTTAACCTATTTAGTTATTTATTTCATGTACTGATATTTTTTTTTTTTTTTGCGGGTAGTACTTTAATTAACATCATATTTTTTCGCTCTTACAGTTTTAAGTGATATAAATTACATTTTTAACTTTTAAAGTCTTTAATGTTATAAGAATAAATTGAAAACAAACCTACATTGCCCGGCACATAGAATTATCTACAATATTCATCCGTTAAGCAATATGGACCTTCACACTCAACTTAGCAAGAACATGGAGGAGATTGTGACACTTTTTGAGTCTCGCATGAATCAATTTGACAAAGCACTGACACAATCACAACCACAAACATGTAAACCTTCTGTTGGTAATCTGGAGACGTTGATTGCTGATTACACCGTCTTCAAGGAGTTAATGTGGAAATCACTTTCTATGCTACGTCAACAACTCTAGTTACTGTCAATCGGTTTTGATAAACATGAAATGCTTTCTCGTCGAAAAGTCCTGTTGATACATGGACTTTCAGAAGACAAGGATGACATCTATCAGCAAGTTAATGATACTCTGAACAACCAGATGAAGCTTTGTGACTTGGATAATAATTGTGTTGACATTTGTCACCGTCTTGGTGTTAAGAGACAAAAGCCCAGGCCTGTTGTGGTACGTTTCAATAGTTTGAAATTTAAGAATATTGTCTGGAACGCTAAAACCACTCTAAAGGGTACGGGTGTAACAATCTCAGAGTTTCTCACAAAGCCTAGACAGGAAGTATTTATTACAGCCAGAAAACACTTTGGCATGAAAAACTGCTGGACTTCAGATGGTGCTATTATCATTGCTTTGCCGGATAAAACAAGGAAGAAGGTTATCACTTCACTGGAACTGCAGCTTGTTATTCGAAACTATCCCCAATTGGATCAGGCTTCTCAAGACTTCAGATCAACAAGATCTCATCGTGTTAAAAATTCTGGTAAATAATGTTATATCCAGTTACAAATTCTTTATTTCACAATCAGGATATAGTCTTCACATTGATAATCCACTATTACTCCCTGTATTGCTTTTCTTATTATTATATAGATAGTTTTTATTTGTATTTACTTTATTTTAAGTTATATAATATAGACAAGTAAAATAAAATAATAATCAAAATTTTACTATTATGTTAAGTCTAAGTCTGAGACAATGTTAATTTGACAGTTGTCACTTGTCAATCTTTGACATCGTCATTGAAAAATGCTAGAGTGACGTTTAAAATCTTGTCTGACTTACTGTATACATTTTATTTTTTAATACTTTATTCGAGAATCTTGTTTTTTTATAATAATAAGCTAATTTTATCGTTTCTCGTAACTACATTAAGTTTATTTTACTTTCTTTTGTTTTTTTTTTGTGTTCTTAACTTATGTTTTTTAAATAATAACTACTGGATGATATTCTTCACAAAATTACGCCCGGTTATGTAGGTTAATTATATTGTATTATTTAAAAAAAAATTGTGATAGTTTTAGTTAAATAGTTTTAGTGTAGCTTTTATATATAGATATATATTTATTTATTTCATATTATTTATATATTTATAGTTGTATATGTCAAATCAATCTATTTTAAACTTGAATGATGATTATTTCTCTTGTTCCTCTTCTGATGATTTCCATAGCGCTGATGGTGCCTTATCTCCAGACGACGATTCTTTGACTCCCCTTGATTATAAACTTCAATCTATATTTTCAAATAACAAACAATCTTTTAACCTTATACATATAAATGCACAAAGCATTCCGGCACACTTTCCTGACCTTCTCGCATCTTTTAACGACGTCCAAGTCGATGGCATATTGGTGTCAGAGACCTGGTTAAAATCCTCCTTGTCTTCTACACTATATAGTCTTTCTGGTTTTACACTGATACGAAATGATCGCACAGTTAAGAGGGGTGGAGACGTAGGTATTTACCTCAGAGATAGCATACCGTTTACCGTCATCAGCCAGTCCCGCAGCACTTTTCCTGAACATCTTGAGGGTATGTTTCTTGAAATTTCCACCCTACATTCTAAACTTCTTCTTGGCGTTGTATATAGTCCATCCCTCAATATTAGTTATTTCAATGATTTAGATATCCTTCTTCATAATTTTTCACCGGTTTATGATGATATTGTAATCATGGGTGACCTAAACACTTGTCTCCTAAAAAATGACTATAGATCAAAAAAATTAAATTCACTTATCTCTTCATATAGTATGTCTATTCTCCCTCTTTCAGCAACGCATTACTGTCCAGCTTTTAAGGCTTCTCTTCTAGACGTTATCATGGTCTTAAGACCAGGGAAAGTGCTAGCACACGGTCAACTGACTGCGTCCTTTTCCTACCATGATCTTCTCTATCTACGTTACAACCTATCAGTTCCCAAGTTTAAGAAGAAGATAATTCTGCGGCGTAATCTTAAGATGATTAATTCGGAAAATTTGCATCGTGATGCCTCTGACTTAGACTGGTCACCCGTTTATAGTGCATCCACAGTAGACGAAAAGGTGGATTCTTTTAACGCTACCCTTACTAGTTTATATGATTCCCATGCGCCACTAAAACCAGTAAGAGTCAAACACCTACCTGCGCCCTGGCTTACTTCGTCGATTAAGCAAGCTATGCAAAGACGCAATAGGGCCAAAAATAAATGCAAAAAGAATCCAAACGATTTAAATATTGCTGCCTATAAGAAACTGCGAAATCTCTGTAATAGGATGTGTAGAGACGCTAAGCGCCGTCATATATTTTCTTCTCTCGAGCACTTTTCTCCTTCTCAGAAGTGGAGATTTTTTAAATCACTGGGTGTGGGTAAGTCCGCAGTTAATATAAATAAACAAACTGAATTAAACTTACTAAATTCTCACTTTTCTTCTCCTCCTTTTAAAATTAACAACGCTTTAAAACTTCTTACTCTTAAAAAACTGGCATCAGCCACCCCACCTATCTGTGATATTTTTAGTTTCCATGAAATTGCGGAGAGTGATGTTAGGAAGGGTATCATGGCCATCGCAACAAAAGCAGTCGGTAATGACAATATTAGTCGGGAAATGCTTCTTCCTATCCTAGATATTATAACCCCGTTAATTACCCATATTTTAAACTTTTCTCTAATTACCACATGCTATGCTAAGACCTGGAAATTGGCTCATATAATTCCACTTCCTAAAACTTCTAATCCTACTTCTTTTTCACAATTTCGCCCTATCTCCATTTTACCAATTTTATCCAAACTTTTGGAAGAAGGGGTATACAAACAACTTACCTCTTTCCTAACTGCCAATAACCTACTCAATCCTTTAGAATCCGGTTTCCGTTCTCTCCACAGTACTACCACTGCGTTACTGAAAGTAACTGAAGATGTTCGCCATGCCATGGACAATAAAAAATTAACCATTGTTATATTGTTAGATTTCAGCAACGCGTTCAATTCAGTTGACTTTGACGTGTTGCTAAGTATATTAAACTCTCTTAATATCTCATCTCCCGCAATCAAGTGGTTTTCTTCTTATCTACGTGGGCGCCGGCAGAAAGTTTGTGTGTGTTGTGAGGACTTCTTAGACTGGACAGACATCTCTGCAGGTGTACCACAAGGCGGTGTATTATCTCCTCTTCTCTTCTCACTGTTTTTTAACGAAATCTCTAAAGTCATTTCATGTCACTAACATCTCTATGCAGACGATTTGCAGCTTTATCGTCACACCACAATTAACGATCTGGCTACAACTATAGAAGCTCTTAATAATGACCTCAGGATGATTAATACGTGGGCTGAGGAGTACGGCCTCCTGATTAACCCACTCAAGTCACAAGTTTTGATTGTAGGTAATAAGCAATTACGACACAAAATAATTAAGGCTGACCTACCTTTTCTGACTTATAACTCCATTTTAATACCATTCTCTGACAAAACCAAAAATCTCGGTATCATTATGGACTGTGATCTTTCATGGACAGCACAAGTTGACGAAGTTAGCAGAAAATTTCACTACTCACTACACTCTCTTAGACGGTTGCAGAATTTTCTTCCTCTGGAAACTAAAATAATGTTAGCTCAAACTCTTCTTCTACCGCTTCTGGATTACGCTGACGTCTGCTATTTGGATGCATCTGAGGAGCTGCTAAATAGACTCGAACGCCTCCAAAATTTGGCAATCCGCTTTATCTACGGATTGCGCAAATTCGATCATGTGTCAGAATTTCGCAAAAAGTTAAAGTGGCTCCCCATACGCCTTCGCCGGAATGTGCATATACTATCACTCGTTTACAATTTATTAAATAATTCCTCTCCCTCTTACTTAAGTGAACGTTTTCAAACGCCCGTTCCTAGAACAAGACCACATCGTTCGTGTGTCACCCTAAAAACTCTAGAAGTACCTCATTTTATTACCACCTTCTATTCTAATTCTTTTACCGTTGTCGCTGCTCAACTTTGGAATTCCCTTCCGAGGGAGGTATTTCATGGAATTCATTCTCTTAGCTCTTTCAAGCTAAGACTGAAAAAGCACTACCTTTCCTTTTTATCATAAATTGTGTTATGTTTGTGTATATACATATACATCTCGATACATACATACATACATGTAGTATGTATGTATGTATCGAGATTTTATATAATATATAATGTTATGCGTATGTTTGTGTGTGTATATGCATGTATAATTATATTTGAATATGTATATATATTTGACAGTATATGTGTAGGTATATGTATGTAGGTATATGTATGTATGTATATATATATGTATATATAGATATATATATATAGATATTATTGTGTGTATATATAACATTCTAATTCTTCTATAAAGTTGAAAAACAACAGATATTATTTGTTTTTTTCTTTTTACTGTGTTTATGTTTTTTTTTTGTTATGTTATTAAGGTACCAGACCGCTTGCATGTTAATAAAAACTCTTTTTCGCCTAAGGTTAACTGGGAGAGATCTCTTAAAGAGATAAGTTAAGCCTTTGTACACTTTTTTTTTTCAATGTAAAATTTCTGTATTGTAATTTTTTTTTGGTACAGAAATAAATAAATAAATAAAAAAAATAAATAAAATTTCAATCTGTTAAATTTTAGTAACTAAAGTAATTTTTCATATTGTTCTCTATATCCTGTTACTTATAATACTCTATGAATTGTCCGCTCAGCGCTCTACACCAAGTCCGTGGCGGGAGAGCCCTACGCGTGCGCACGCGATCGACTGATATTGTTGTCTCGCTTGCCCTCAGTTACAGCCATGGGTTATCATCACATAAAAACTATCTAATATTAGAAAGGATATAAGAATTCTTTTGGTTTGTTGTACACAATACTTTATTTTACTGTATATAAAATTTTATACATTATATATTTTTGTAGAAGTTAGTTAGGTTAGTAATACAAATTTAGATTTATTTTAGTTGTTTTAGTTCAGAATATATTTATAATGTATTTTATTAAATTCAATTCTATAAATCAAATTGGTGCTAGATACCTAAATGCTATAATAAGTCAATACAATGGTCTCACATTTACAAAAATATAATGGATTTTAAATTTAAAACATTTAAAATAATAAAAATTATAAAATATATCATTAATAAGAAACTAAGTAAGTCATTAATAAAAAAAATAGTAGTTTTGAGGGTCTCTTAAGTAATCAAAAAATAGCGACTGATGTTAGGAAGATCTACCTATTTAATATAATTTTTAACCGCCCCGTTGGTCGAGTGGTTAGCGCAGACGCCTAACGTGTCACGGCGCAACGGGGCTCGGGTTCGATTCCCGGCAGAACACAGGCATTTATGTGATGAGCATAGATGTCTGTGTTTCTGGGTTTGGTCGTTTATTAAATATATTCTCAGTATTTATATGTGTATTTCTATGTATTAGTATCGTTGTCTAACACCCTTAACACAAGCAAATAATTTGCTTACTTAGGGGTTAGATCAATGTGTGTAATTTGTCCCGATATTATTATTATTATTATTATTATTTATAATTTAAAAATAATTATATCTATATGTTAATTACTTTTTTGGTAGAGAAAGTAGTTTGTAAATCAAATATTCTTGTAACATGTTTTTCCTAAAAGAGCTATTTGTTATAAAACCAATATTGAAAGAATTAACATTGTACATTTTTAATTCACCGTTGAGAAGTCGACCGGGACACATGTCCCTTTTACCTGCTCCGCCTATTCGCGCCACCTACCTGGGCCGTCACGCTGACCGCCCAGCCACCTGCACCGACCACCTGCACCGACCGTTCGTACACCTGCGCCAGTCAAGATAACGACCTCCATTGTGTGCAAGCCAGCGGTGTGATTGTGTTTGTGTGTGAGTCATCGCCGCAAGCACACCTGCGGGCCGGCGAGCCTGCATAGGGGTCCAACAAGTCCGACGTCGCCCTAGTTAGGGTACGAAACGGAATTCAAAGACTTCGTCGTAATAGCCTGCGTCGTGTAAGTACACAGTCGTTAGGGTATTAGGCACACCTCTGCCACCTACTGACAGAGATTCGATAGGGTTTTAACGTTAGGCACGCGCCTCCCTGCTCACGCAGGGAGGACGGCTCATATCTCCGAGCTCCACCATGGACCCCGAATCCGCGGCGGAACCCGAAGATCTGTCCAAGTCGTAGTTCTTTGGTTGGGTCCACGGAATTGCGCCTGAATTATGCCTGCAGTACTCTGTCCTGTTAGGCATCGAGTCTCCGCCCTCGACCTCGCGCGCCGCGATCGCGACCGAGAGCACCTCCGACATGGAGGTCGAGGCCGCCACTCCTACGGAGCAGACGGCCTCGGATTCTGAGTCGGGGAGTTCATCCCCTTCCTCGGACGCTGACGAGGACGACGGTTTCACGACCGTGCAGACCAAATCGTCCAAGAGGAAGGCAACGAAAGCGATCTCCTCGAACGTCCCGCGAAAACGGGCCTCAAAACCCGCTAGTAGCGAACCCGCGTCGTCCGACCGTTCTTCGGGCCCCGGCCCGACTCGCGTACGCGCGCTGATCGCGCCCGAAGCGCCCGCGGAGGCGCCTTCAGCGCCACGGAAGTCCCCCCCGCCGCCGCCGCTTTACATAAGGGACAAGTCTAAGTGGGACACTCTGTCCGCACTTATGACGGAGCACAAGCTCCATTTCACGTCCGCCCGAAATACCGCCGACGGTATCCGCGTTCAAACCGCGTCTTCGTCGGACCACCGTGGTCTGACTCGTCTCCTCCGCGAACATGGTTACGGATACCACACCTATGCGCTAGAGGATGAACGCCGCTTAACGGTGGTCATCCGAGGGCTCCCCGTGGAGCTCACTACTGAGCGGATTTTCGAGGACCTTAAGTCCCAATCCTTCCCCGTCATCTCGGTGCACCGCATGTACCGAGCGACCACTAGGGTCCCGTTCGATCTCGTACTCATCATTCATCTCGAGCTTTCCCCGGAAGGAAAGCAAATTTTCAACGTTAAGGCAGTCTGCCAACTCTCCGGCCTTAGGGTCGAACCTCCAAGTGGTCGCGGTTTTCCTGGTCAGTGTCATCGCTGCCAGCTCTATGGGCATTCCCAACGTTTTTGTCATGCGCGTCCAAGGTGCGTCAAGTGCCTGGACGACCACGCGACAGCCGACTGACCGCGTAAGGGACCGGTCCCTGAGGATCCTCCCAGCTGCGTCCTGTGCGGACAGAAGGGCCATCCCGCGAATTATCGCGGGTGCCCCAAAGCGCCGCGCAGGACACAGCCGGCAAGGCATCCTCCTCGGTTCACTCAGCCTCCATGTGCTCCTCTAGCCCCTAGGAGGCCCGCGGCCTCTCAGGTATCCCAGGCCCCTCAGGCACCCGCGAACGCGATCGCGAACGCTTGGGTGAAGCCTCCGAGGATTATCCCACAGCACGTCCCCCAGTCGTTGCCGCCGCCGCCGGTTCGTAACTCCACCGACGGAGTTGCGAGTTCACTCGCGTGCGTCACGAGCCTCTTCGTTGTAATAGACATCGAAGAGCTCCTAGTCTTTTCGAATGAAATGAGGGATTCCGCGCGGAACCCTCCCGCGAGGATGGAAGTGCTCCTCAAGCACGCCGTCCTAATCAAATCGATATACGAACACACGATGTCAACATGATGACATCGCGTGGAAGGGTAAAACCTCGCTCTCTGACTGTCGCTACATTCAACGCGAACGGGCTACTTAAGCAGATAGATCTAGTGCGCGACTTCGTGGTCACGCACCAGATAGACGTCCTGTTAGTACAAGAGACCTTTCTGAAGCCGTGTAACCGTGATCCGCGCATCGCGAATTACCGTCTCGTTAGGAACGATAGGGCAACCGCGAAGGGGGGAACCATCATCTACTACAAAAGGTCTCTTCATTGCACTCCGCTCGATCCGCCCCAATTAGTCAACGTAGAAGCGTCATTATGTCAGGTGGGTATGACCGGCCATCAGTCGATCGTACTAGCATCCGTCTATCTTTCTCTCAATAAAGCCTTAGTTGAGAGGGACCTTAAGTCCTTACTCCAATTAGGTAACGCAACCATTCTGGCCGGCGACCTAAATTGCAAACATCCCCGCTGGAACTCCACTGTCGCAAACAGTAGAGGAAATCTCCTTGATAGGCTAAGTTACAAGGCTGGTCTCGACTTCGAGATCACCGCGCCTTTGAGTCCCACGCGATACTGCGACACAGACTTCCGACATGACAGACCCGACGTGCTCGACATAGTACTCTTGAAGGGCGTGACACTCCAGTTACGTTCTATCGAGACGCTATCCGAGCTAGACTCTGACCATCGACCGGTCCTATTTCAGCTAGGACTTCCTCCCCTTAGGGAACCCGCGACCAAAACAATTATTAACTGGACGAAGCTTCGAGAGCAACTCCATTCCCCCGTACCAGCGCACCTCGACAAAATTACTGACCAGCTTACATCGGTCGAGGACGCTGTCTCAGCCGCGACTAACTTCACAGAACATTTGGTAGACAGCATAGGAAAGTCCTCGAGGGAGGTCCGAGTGAACTTCGAGGGTTACCGAGCACTCCCTCCGGACATTAGACTTCTCATCACCCGGAAAAACGCCGCGATTAGAGCCCATGACCGATACCCGACAGATGACAACTGACGGAGGCTGCGCCGTCTCCAGAGGGAGTCGAGACAAGCTCTCGACGACTTCAGAGATAGCGGCTGGGATAGGACGCTTGCGACGCTCTCTCCAACACACCAGGCATTCTGGCGGTTGCAGAGAGCGTTGAAGGCGGACACTGTCTCAGATATGCCTCCCTTGGTTGGACCTAACTCCGCCATCGCGTTTGACGACCCTGACAAAGCTGAGTGCGTAGCCGACAGTCTAGAGAGCCAGTGCCGTCTGTCTGCTCAATCGGTTGATCGCGATCATGTCGAAATAGTCGACAAATCGGTCAATATAATGTGTTCTCAGCCACCAGTCGGTCCGCCAATCAAGGAAACGAACCTAGACGAGGTGACGTCCATAGTTAGGGCGCTTCACGCCAAGAAATCGCCAGGTCCCGATAGGATCACTAACAAAGTGATAAAGCTCCTTCCGCCTCCTCTAATTTACCTATTGGTTACCATTTTTAACGCTCTACTGGCCGGATGCTCGTTTCCGGCCCAGTGGAAAGAGGCTATAGTAATAGGGTTCCATAAGCCGGGCAAACCCCGGCATCTGCCTAGTAGTTACCATCCCATTAGTCTTCTTAGTTCCTTAGGGAAAGTATATGAGAGAATCATCCTCTGTAGACTTAAATCGGAAGTCGAGAGACTCAAAATCATCCCAAATGAGCAGTTCGGCTTTAGAGCCAACCATTCATGTTCCCATCAGGTGCAACGCCTCACGGAGCACATACTGATAGGGGCCACTGTGAGGGCCAAGAAGCATAGGACATGAGCGCTCTTCCTCGATGTAGCTAAGGCGTTCGACAGGGTCTGGCACAATGGACTGGTGTACAAGTTATACCAGTTCAAGGTGTCGGACAGACTCGTACTCATCATACGGGACTACCTGTCGAATTGCTCCTTTCGCTACAGAGTAGAAGGCGTTTTGTCAACCCTCCGCCCCATCAGGGCGGGTGTTCCCCAGGGTTCAGTTCTCTCGCCCATCCTCTACTCCATCTACGCTAGCGATATTCCTAGACCGCGATCTAAAGTGCACCTTGCCATGTACGCGGACGATACCGCGCTTTACACGTCCTCTAAGGATCACTGGGAGATATACCAACGTCTCCAATCCGCAGTCGACTCCCTCGAGAGTTGGCTGCGGAAATGGCGGATCGAGGTAAACCCTGAGAAGAGCGTTTCGGTGCTCTTCGAACGGGGCCCCCCAAGGATCCTCCCGCGAATCAAACTCTTTGATAAACCGATACCTTGGAAAGACGAGGCAAAATACCTAGGAGTAACGTTAGATAGAAAGTTAGTTTTCACTGCGCATATTAGGACCGTTCGTAGCAGAGCGGCCTACATATTAGGTCGTTTATATCCGCTGTTAGGCAAGCGGAGTAAAATGTCCCTTCGCAATAAGGTGACACTTTACAAAGCTTGCATACGTTCCGTCATGTCCTATGCGAGTCCCGCTTTTGCTCACTCTAATCTGAAACCCCTTCAGGTGATTCAGAACAGGTTTACACGGATTGCAACCGGGGCGCCGTGGTTCGTACGCAACATCGATCTCCATAGAGATTTAGACCTTCCGACCATCGCTCAGTACTTCAAGGGGCTTTCCCAAAAGTACTTTGAACGTGCTGAGCGACACCCGAACCCACTGGTGGCTGACGCCGCAGAGTATAGACCACGTAAGACTACTTTAGTCAGAAAAAGAAGACCCAAGTCGGTACTCGTTGACCCCGACGACGCGTTCACAGTAGGTAATAACGTGTACGCGTAGGCATAATTGACACCACACAACATACAGACACACACCGTCTGTACCGGTATAGACGAGGTCCCAACTGAGTAAGTGCTCCGTTGCTCCGGCGTTCTGCCGTCGGAGGACGCTAGTGTCCAAATTTCCTTAGCTTCCCTCCTGACTAATGACGCCCCGAGCCGAGGTCCGTGTCTCAATCTGAGACGCCCTCGGGACGTCGTTCCCCATGGGGGCCCATCTGGCCCCCCCTTGTTAAGGGTGGGTCTCCAGACCCACCCGCTCCCCCGGTGACGCTGTAATAGCCAACAGGGCTAACAGTATAGACAAACAAAAAAAAAAAATGTACATTTTAATTTTTTCTTATCAAATACAAAAAAAAACTTAAAAATGTAAAATTTGAAATAAAAAGAGAGATCGTCACTCACTGACTCTACATCGCCAAAGTCAAACTCAGTAACAGTAACGATTTATGTCTTAAATTCTAAGATTGGAAATGAATATTTGTTTTAGCCAAAAAATATTATGAGGGTACTTTGAATATTCTCGACACTTATAATAATAATAATAATAAATATTCTTTATTGCACACCCAGAAAAAACAATAACAAAAAAATAAAAATAAAACAGAAAAAATTTACAAATTTGGCGGCCTTATCGCTAAAGAGCAATCTCTTCCAAGCAACCAATTAATTAGATGAATAATGAGACGTAGTGTGGGTGTTGTTTGAATAGTAAAAATATAAAATCAAAAAGAAAGCATTACATACACATATTTACATATATACACACATACGAATATTCATACAAACAAATATATACATACATACACGCATATACATACATACACACTCACAAATAAAATATACATACTTATGCAAATAAACAAATAACAATACAGACGACAAACACGCTATAAATTTAAAAAGTGAACTTTAAGGCAGCGCTTAAACGAATAGCATGACTGTGCACGTTTAATGTTAAGAGGAAGATCATTCCACAGTCTTATGGTCTGCACAGTGAAGGAATCGGAGTAAAAAGAAGATGAATGGGAAGGAACTTTAAGGATAAGGTTTTGATTGGAACGGAGAGATCGGTTGTGTGTGCTACTCAAGAACTCAAAACGTTCTTTTAAGTAGGACGGAATGGAAGAATTGAACAGTAGACAGTATAGAAGGTGACTTAGTGAGTGGAGTTTGTCTTGATATTGTCAAAGATGGCAGCATCGGTATAGTGAAATGTGCTCCAGACTTGTATGTAAGTCGCTTGTTCATTACACGATAAAAACGCGTAAAAACGTAACGTAACGTAATTTTTTTTTATAAGAATTGATAAAATAAACAGAAATAAAGTTGTCTGCAGTTTATTTATTTGTAAACATCCTTATTTATGATATTCTAATTAAAATAATAATCTAATTAATAATTTAAATGTTCTACCTTAAGTTTATCTTATCTTTATTGAATCTTTTATTTTCTTTTAATAACGAATTCATATAATTGTATGAACATTTCAAACCACAACACTGGTTATATTATAATGGATAAATGAACAATTGCACTGGCTTGTAAACTGGATACTTTGACAATTTAATGAGTATATTCCTGGTTCGAAACAGTTGAAATACAGTCGAATACTCAAACACATGACAGAATATCAAAGTTATTTTCTCAAGCAGAAATTTGGTTTTGCCCAGAACCATTATTCAGTCCGTCGAATAATGGTTATTGGAATAATAAGGAATATTGAAGTTCGTACACTTTCAATATAAGAAAAGGTCTTGAAAATGTTTACAAATAATGAAAACACCTGTTTTATTATATAATAACTTCTATTACTAAAGCAAATAATTTATATTAAAGACAAATATGGTAGGCGTGCAAAAACAAAAAATAATAATAAAAATTAAAACAACAGAAAAGCGAAAAAAAGTAATTAAAAAAAACGTAGTTTATTTGTATTAAAAAAAATTAACTATAAAATTAAGCAGTTCTTTTTAATTAAGTATTCATAAGTCTTTGTGATACCAATAGAGGGAACAATTAATTGACAGACGATATCAACTTGCAATGTTTGTTTTGTTTAAATTCTGGAACGAGATAGTAATTAAATTTGATTACTTCCTGTTAATTTGTTTAAAAACTGTTTATGCAAGTGTTAAAATAACTCATTTAGTAAATTATTATGTTTCCAACAATTGGAACTAAACAATTTAATGATTGAAAATATCTTTAAACATGTCATGTTATATCATTATAACCGAATATATAAAAATGACCTTTTAACACTTTTAGTGCCAAGTTGGAACCAAGTGAGTATACAAAAAATGATGAAATACTCTATATATTTTATCAAAGGCATTTGCAATTTTATTGATGATTAATCTTAACATTGCAAATAACATGAGATTATTTTTTTAATTAATTATCATCATAATTATATTACTGGTACTTGCAAATCTTTAGTATTTAATTTTAAATATTGTTTAAAAAAATAGTTGGGTCGATGTGTATTTTACCACCTTCTTTTATTTACTTTTACTAACAAATTAATGCTCCAAGTAATCATTAAATTTTGAATATAATGTATTACTTAAAATAATCTGCATCAAAATAAAACCAATTTCTGACTAGTTACTTACTACTCAGGTTAGTTTTAACATTTTTTTTTATATAGAATATATATTTTTTAAAATGTAATGGTAAATAATTAGCTTTATTGAAATTATAGCCTTAACCACCTTTATTATTCAACCGTGATAATGAGAGAATTTGGTGAAATGAAAAGCTTGTGTTGATTCAATAAAAAAGCTTACAGAAGTTTTCATTAAAATCCGTTCTTGTGTATTTTAATTAAAGTCAACATAAGTTTTTCTGCTTTCGAATTTCAATGAAAAACAAATCATAGACTTATATTGTTATGAAACTTCTCTCATGTTTTATTTTGGCCGATACCGTAGTTTTGAAACTGTAAAACAGGTACGTCTTATTGTTCTAATTTAGGCACCGAATTTCTAAAACTCTTAATGCTTGCTCCCTTACACCCTCCAACAAACACACAGGAGAAATAACACCTTGCATACCGCAGTTTCAGCTGTTTTTTTCTGTCAGTCAGACAGTAATGGAAGAAATATATATATAATATATCTATATATATCTATATATATCTATATATAATTCTTCCGTTACTGACTATCTGATCGACACACGTTCACAGTAACACGTTCAAGGTAACGCAGTAACTAAATCTTAACCTAAATCCCAATTATTTAGGCTCCGTGTAATATGTCAATTCCTTCCATACATTTCTTTCATCATCATCTCAATTAAGATCGACTTTGCTACATTATTCACACACGTTATACTGGTCTTCAGTCGTCCTTTTATAACGATACACATTCAAACTTAAAACTCATTTTGTTACAAGCTCTTCATTCCTTTCCATTACGTGACCATAGCAAGATAAACATTTTCTTTTCATCTTTTTTATGACTGGTGCTACATTAAAATTCCTCTTACATACCTTTATCTATTCTTGTCACGACGCACCTAAATCTTTGCTGAAATCCTATATCTGACAGTTTGATCTAGTTCGATGTTAAAGCTATCACCAGCTAGGAATGTTTCACAAATACCAATAACACGTTAATGAGACATACTTTGTAATCAATAGTTTTACCGCCCCGTTGGTCGAGTGGTTAGCGCAGACGCCTAACGTGTCACGGCGCAATGTGGCTCGGGTTCGATTCCCGTCGGGAGACGGGCATTTATGTGATGAGCATAGATGTCAGTGTTTCTGGGTTTAGTCGTTTATTAAATATATTCTCAGTATTTATATATGTATTTATATGTATTTGTATCGTTGTCTAACACCCTTAACACAAGCAAATAATTTGCTTACTTAGGGGTTAGATCAATGTGTGTAATTTGTCCTGATATTATTATTATTATTAATATTATTATAGTTTTGATCAACTTGTTTCTGTGACGGTTTAGAAATATTGGGTATCCTTTATGTTGTAACACTTTTTGGATTATAAGTAACTAAGGAAACGCCTTCAAAGTAACGAACTGAGTTCAAACTGTATAATAACGAACTTCGTAATGTTTAAAACAATATTCTATTTTTATAACATAATACCAAAAGTCATTAAGGTCAATCAAGGTAATTAATACGAGAATTAAAATATAGGATTTCATTTAATAAGTATGCACAGGACTAATTTAAGTTACTGGGCGGATTGTTTAAAAAAAGAAAATAGAACGACGTCGCTTCCGGTTGGGAATTTTATAAATGGAAACGTATCTTTCGGTTTAGGATTCGACAGAAGTATTTAAAATGGAATGTGCTCGTTAAAAATTTTATAACTGAATGCAAATGCATTTATACCTGAATGTCATCTAACAGCGCTTTCTCTATATTCTCTATTAAAAGTGGTTACTAGCTTTACTTACTACGTTCTAGCTAACCGAGTCAGGTAATTTGTTTGGACATAGTTTGTGAATCGTTTCCGCTTTTACTTCACCGCAACATATCAATAGGGACAACTGAAACGACAAACTACTTAGTTCGCAACCATTATATTTTATTTGGTGTAAATAATGTCATTGAAATAAAATGTCTTTTAAATTTATACATTATGAAAGCAAGTAAGCCCAAACGGAAAATAATGTAATTTCTTGAAGGCTCTTGTAATTTCTTGAAGACTTTAACAAATTAACAATAAAGTTGTAAACTAAAAATAATTGTCCACAATATTTGAATTGCAAATTATAATAGAAATTCTAAAAACAATAAGAAAACTTTTGTCTGTTTTTTGTTTTTCATAATTTTGACAGTCTTGTTCCTTAACTTATAATCAAATAAATCAAATTTAAACCACAAAATATTTATTACAAAACGTAAATTAAACACTAATTCACTCATATTGTTAGATATTACAATTCAGAAACTTCTCTTAAAAGTTTGGTAGAAGTCATGATACTATTCTTTTCCAAGAATGAAATTGCGAAATAAAACAAAGTTAAATCTAAGCGAGCCTAAAAAAGATGATGAAACGCTAAAAATATTTGATATAGAAGGCAAATTTTTGGTCTCAACAAGAAAAATAAATTCCTAAGTTATGATTGAGCTTAAAGCATACTCTTTCTTCTTAGCTTAAAACATACGCTTGAGTTTTGGTAAAATCAAATATAATTTGTATATAAATTATTTTTTTTTTAAGTCAGAAAGAAGAAAATCTTAAATGTGTATTTCTAGGAATATGTATAACTACTTTATTCCAAATTAAATGTATATTAGGTTTAGTCTGTTTCGCTTAAAGCTTGTATTGTGTAAAATATAGTATAAAAAATGTATTAAATGATTATCATTTGAATGATTTTGTTGAGTAGGTTGTAGAGCGCACTTATATTAGTTAAGATATAGATAATAGTCTAAGGTACATTTTTTTTTCTAGGTTTTTGAACTTATTTCATATAAATCTTTAAATATAATCTATAAGCAATCAATTTTGTCGCTATTTACAAGTAGGAATACATAAAAACTAAAAAGTAGAGATAACAAGGGTATGAAGAGGGTTAATTGTTGATTGCATAGCCGAAATTCAGAACTCATTCTATAACAAATTTTGAAGAGCTTAATGGATATACTAATAAACGTATAACTAGCTAACAAGCTTGATGTTAATCTTGAAAGCGAGATTCATGCTTCAGAATAGAAAATCGGATTTTATTTATATACCGTGTACTAAAATATTGTTTCAATAATATTGACACTTTACAAATATCTAATACCAAAAATGTTGTTTGAAAATATCTATAAACATGTACAGCCATGTTAAGCTTATTTAAATTTATATAAATATAGAATGAAAAATAAACCGATACGGACAGGGATTTGAACCCGCGACCTCTGGGAAACCGTCCCGCCATTCTACCAATTGAACTACCTTATCGCTGTCTGCCTCGGTGAATTAAGCATTCTATATGTGATCGTCTTTGTTGTATTTGTTGATCATTTTAAGACGAAGCAAGTTTGGAAAACAAGTCTTTTTTATAATCAAACATATAATTTCATTTGTAATATCTATATAATAAGACATAGAATTAAATAAGTGTATAAAAAGAGCTGCGCTGTTGTCATTGGGCCATTATTATTTCGGCATTCGTTGCGGCCAGAGGAATTTCGGTGTTTTATTGTACGTTCAGTACTTTGTTTTCATTATTAATTTCTATGTGATTTGAAGTAAATAGAAAAGTGATATTGTTAATTGAAGTGTTATTCTTGGTTTTACTAAAAACAAATAATTGTAATTAACGTAGGGTAGATATAATTTCTTATTTCTTTTATTTATTTTTCTATTTTGGTCCTAAAAATATTATAGGTATCTTTTTTAAGTTTGAGTGGTATATAATTTTTCAAGTTTAAGATATACAATTGAAAGCGCATTCATTTTCGTTCACCCAATCATCCACTTTCAATCTTAACAATCTCCTCGTTTATGATGATAATCTTTTTGCATTATGTTTTCATACAAAGAAAAACATATACTTTTTTTTTATTTGCAACTTAAGAACAACCTCTTTAATAATCTTGTCATGCACGCCACACATAAATCTAAACAATTATGCACGCTGAATATTCCTGTGCTAGATCTAGTTTGGTGCAACATCTTGAATATCTGAGTTATAGTACTGATTGTAACCTAATATTTAATTATTTACTAATGAAATTACTTATGTACTCGTATAAACAAGTCAATAGTAATTAACTAATAACATTGTTTAAGCTATGTAATATTCTATTATCATGTTCAGAGTTAAACATACAAAGAATGGTGATATTGATAATTTCTAAGATTCTAAAGACGGAACATAAGTAACTTTGCGAGAAGTTGCAGACTAACTTATGGCTGGAGCCTTTAAGATGCTTCTTACTCAAGTCTGGATCTAGTCTGTATCAAACCACTGTATCAAGTCACTTGTACTACATGTGTTACTTCAAACCTTTTCTTTTTATGTGATTTGTAATCGGTTACAAATATATCTATATTTCATTTCGTTTTTACTCGTATATAACGTTTTATTATTAGCGATTCCACATGGACGAATTTCTAGGTTTAAGTGTTTAAAATCCTCGTAGTTTGGACAAATAGTAAACCTACACATACAGGGTATATGTCTTTTTTGAAGTTTGTTCTACTACATCAGACGACTATTTCACATTCTACTATTCTGGTACTTTACTTTGCAACGAAGTAATATCTAATATTATATATTTTTCTTAACATTAGGTTTTGAAAACCCACTTTTATTTGTCTTGCTTGTCTGTGCTGAGCTAGTCAATAATGTATGAAAATTTGCGTGATAGTGTTGAAACGTAACACAGTTGTGTGTGTACTATGTAATAAATGAGGCGTGATAGTAGTCCATTATTTTAGTTTCGCTAATTGACATTATATTAAGTTTAGTTTTGGTTTTGTCCCATATATTTTAAATAGTACTGTATTAGTACTATAACTGTATAAACATTTAAAACGTTGTAAACTACTAATTTTACGTAGTATGTTTGCACCTATGTAGCAATCAAGCATTGAGGACAACTTAGGTCTTGACTAGAAAACACAGTATAATAAAATAGTAAAATAGAAAGAAGAAATATATTTTTTACTTAAAATAAAGCTTTATATTTTTGTTATTATTTTATTCAACCGTATTCTCTACTGAATGTGTTAGTTGTGTAATAACACTTGGTACTTAAAATGAATAATGTATGAGCAATATATTAAATAAAGACGGTCGCAATGGTTGCCCAGACAAGACATTTTATCAGTCAAACTAAAAATACAATATTTATTGCATTCGTTATTTAACTAAACATTTTTATTTAGAAATATATTAATTTAGATTGAATACGGGCAAAAATACATAAAATTTAAAATAACTTAATCTGTTACACACGACATCATTAAGCAGCGAAAGACTGAACATTAATTAAAAGTTTCGTGACCACAGACATACACAGACAGACCAATTTTTATAAAGTAGCACTGGCTAATCATATTGAAAGCGTAGCCATTCAAAAAGAATGTACTAGCGGAAATGTTGGAACATAATAGATAATAGATAGATATTATTCTTTATTGCACTTCAAATGGCAACTCAAATAATACAAGAATAATAACAACAATGAACTATACAGTAACTTAATAAAAAAAAGAAAGTAAATTATAAATAAGTGTAAAAAGCGGCCTTATCGCTGATAGCGATTTTTTAACATGTCCTAATTTGAATGTAATCAATTTAGAAATTGTATGTTTTGGATATGAGCTGTTCGTTATACATTAATAATATCTATTGATTTATTCAGTAAAGGAACTAATACAAAATATTTTATTTGTTCAATTTGTTTCATTATAAGAAAATACTATTCAGTGTCTCTGGATAAATAAATAATATTACTACATTGCAACCTTTATAACAAAAAAATATATGTGTTGTTGTTGTTCGGTAACAGTTTACTGTATTTTTTAAAGTTGTTGCGTCTGTAATTTTAGAGTCAAGTTCTTAGATAGCTAGTAAAGTAATTTAAAAAATACACTTACACTTTTATCGTGCTATTCTGCAGTCTATTTAAAGGTTAAAATTTTCTCTCCACACGTATATAAGGTTTGTGAAACACTAGAATAAGATAAACCTACCTTATATATCCTTACAGGGGTTCTACTGTATTTAGTTTAGTAAGGGGTATCTAAGCCAAACTAATTATGCTCTCATTATTTAGTTATTGTTATTAAATGGAATTATTTTTTTTATTATGATCAACTTCATTTACATTTATTTTTATAACGTTTTTTATTGTTTTTTTATGTTATCATACTTCTTTTTTTTAATAATATCAGGACAAATTACACACATTGATCTAACCTAAGTAAGCAAATTATTTGCTTGTGTTAAGGGTGTTAGACAACGATACAAATACATAGAAATACGCATATAAATACTGAGAATATATTTAATAAACGACCAAACCCAGAAACACAGACATCTATGCTCATCACATAAATGGCTGTCTCTGCCGGGAATCGAACCCGAGCCCCATTGCGCCGTGACACGACGACGACGACAATAACGTTTCTTATTTTTGATTGAACGTGCCACTCCATGTATTCTAGGGAAACTGACTTAAGATATTCCATTTCCGGAAAAAAATAATAAAACTAGGAACCAAAATTAGGAAATACTTTTTTTCATATAGAAAACTATTAGGCATTCTACGGAAACTTGGCAATCACAGATAATCGTGTTGCCTTCCCCAACATGTTAAAACTTTTTAAATAATAAAAAAAAATCTTAATAAATTTATTTTTCCCGCGGCCTTACATCTATAGTATATATCATAAATGTAAGCCGCAGAAGACTACACAGAAATGCCATGTAAAGTTTGAAGCTTATGAAAAACTAAAATAAAAAGCTTTTCCTGCAATTATTTATTCAGTTTTATAAACTTATACGACCTCGTTTCAACTTTTCATCTCGTGTATTCATAAAAGCTTTGAGAATTTGCTGCTAGTCTTTTTAAACCAAGTTGTAATATTATCAATGAGCTTAAAATTAGGAATCTTGTTTTACCCTAGTGGTTTTTTATATTAGTGAAATAAGAAATAAGTTTAAATAAATAAAAACCTAAGGTAACGTAAGAATTCGTAAACTAATATAACAAATAAAATAACGTTACGTAATGGAATAAAATATTTATCTAAGTATTAAACAACTATGATAAATGTTTTAACATTCAGATAAATATTTTATTTATAACATCTTCCAAGATCTGGCACAGAACTAATCTATAAAATATTACCAGTTCTTAGTTAGACGGCGACAAGCTCTGTGCCAGTGGGAAATTACTAATATAGTCCTGTATTTTATCCACGTCCAGTTCAGAAACAAGTGCAATCTAGTTTTAACATTTGTAAAAATAGATTGGTTTGAGGAAATTGGTTTGATTAAAAAGTAACGTCAACTTTGTTATGTTCTTTGGAAAATTGCTTGAACTGAACTTAAATGTAAGTTGAGGACAAATAGTTCGTACTTTTTCACAAACTTAAATTAATATGTTTCCTGTAGGACTTGTGACAAATAACATCTTCGTTTAATTTCATAAGTATAACTAAAGTTACTAAAATGAATGATTATAAAATATTTCTACTTTACTAAAACGTAAACGTAAGGTACTTCAGAAACCTAAACAAAAGTAATAAGTTTCATATTTTGTCAATCATATAAAAAAAATGCCGTTTTGCACTTTATTTGAATTGTATTAGGGAAATAACGCAAAAACCTATTCATCAGGTCCATCAGTAGATTCAAATAAGGAAAGAATATTAATCCAAAGATATTTATTACTAAACGAGTTATGCACAAAAATTCTGAAACTTATTAAATCTTCGATCGAATTAAATAAGATAGATTTTTATATTAAAACAATTATTATAAAAATATTTATTTTTGCACATAGTTGATTCGCAATAATGTCCATTACATTAATGTGCATTTATTAATTATAAGATTTTCATTTTTTTTTACAAAAAATAGTTTCCATTCAAGTGAATGGATATTTATATATAGATAGTTGTATATTTAGTTTGTCAGTGTCAAAATGACACTGATTGTTTCGTGCGTTATGTCTTAATGGATTAGATTATGCAGTAAGTATTATTTTGTTATATTTCATTACTTATCTTCCTTTATACTATATAATAATGTTAGTAGTGTATACACAATACAATACCAATATTCGATATCCTATTTTATTTAAAAGGAAAATCTCAAAAGATATTAATAAATGGAAGACATAAATTATACGGGCCTTTCACTATCATTCTCCAACTTAAGGTAAAATATGCTATGAATTTCAGTTTTGAAATTATTTTTAACATTAAAGAGAGTGAGGATACCTTTTATAATAAAGGTGATGCTTTATCAGAAACTGACAAGTCATTTGAATATAATTTGTAATATTATTATGAGATGAATAAAACCGTTTAAGGAAATTAAATGTTGAATTATATTATTTTTGCATTTATCGTGTTTTACGATTGAGTCGGTTTTACGTAAACAATTTCAACTATCAGAAGTAGACTGTCTAGAGTGCCTATCATGTATATTCTGTTTGCAATGTTTGAATTTGTGTAAATCATTATTATTCTTTTTAACGTAACTTGCAACTACCTACTACAGCAAACGTAATTTCTTGAAGAAAACATTTAGAAAATAAAACACTTAAACTGGAAATACCTATATATATTTAAATTATACACGATAATATTAAAGCGATCTATTATTTAACATTAGTTTTATAATCACCTTTATTTAATAGAACGTAGCTTCACGGTGTACAATGACCTGGTAAAAGAGGGACGAACAAATTAAAAATCATAGAATAGATAGATATGGACTTTATAAATACAAAACAGTAGTAAATAGCAGTTTTGGAAAGCATGAAAAGATAGAATACTATATATGTTGGAATATCTGATTTGTAGAATTAATGTAAGATAATAAATTGATATTATAAGAGGAATTATACAATAAAGAATATATATTTTTGCAATACTACTTTTATCATCGGAATAAATGGATTGTTTTATTATTTCTTTTCATGGTAGAATATGAAAAAATACTGCACTTACGGAGTAATTATTTAACCTGCATAAACAATTTCCTAATAAATAGTACTAAAAAAATATTATAAATAAACATCTTGTTTAATATTATAAATAAGTAATTTATAACTTCCTAGAGTTCAACAAAAATATTTAAATATTTGTTTAAGGCCTTTATTATTTTGAATAACCAGTTTGGTAATTAATTAAGAGAGGTTATAAAAAAATCGAATGTCTATTATGAACCTTAATAAGTTCTACACAATTCATAATTCACCAGCCTATTAATGTTATTTCTGTTTGTAGACGTGCGTGATAGTTCTCCATTGAAATGTGGTAATATTGCACTTCGGTTTTGGTATTAAATATTGCTTATACCTAGGATCGCGAATAATTGCTTTTATTCGTCAAAAAATTCGGTAAAATAATTTAAATAACAAACGTTGTACAGAGTAAACACTTTTAGAAAACTCTATAGTAACAATGTTTGAAAAGATCAATAAACATGTATAGCCATGTCAAGCTTATTTAAATTTATATGAATATAGAATGAAAAATAAACCGATACGGGCAGGGATTCGAACCCGCGACTACTAGGAAACTGTATCCAGTCTACATTTTGCGAATTTAATACGGATCAAAGTAAGTATATTTCTTTTAATTTTTTATCATTATTTGTTGTTTTTTGTCTACGATCTGCATTATTAATTTCGCTACGTAAAAAGTGAAATTTAATGAAATATATTGGAACATCAAATTCATTTATTCAAACAAAAAATCTTTATATTTCATTTTATTTTATTTTTATTTTATTTACATATTCATACGGTATCGATTGGTTGAATTATGATAAATGTACGTGTAATGACGTTAGATATTGTGACTCATTAATATATTTTTTTTAAAGTTTGATTTTTTTAAATTAAAGACCCGGTTAAAAGACAACGTCTGTCGGGTTCGCTTGTTATACATATATATAAATAAAGGTTAATAATATCAACAGCTAAAAATATTTTCAACCTTATACCTCACAAATATGGTTCATTTACTATTGTTAAGTAAATTAGGGTCTTTGTAACAAAATAACAGAAAGTCTTTGAAATGAAAAGGCTTGTTGAAAAAAATAACCCTGTACAAGTAAAACATTTATCCTAAACTCAACCTTACCCAGTAAGCAATAAGTTCATAATACATATTAACAACTTAGCGCTTACGCTATTTTGAAATGATATGTACACAATACTCGGCCAAGCTTCGTAGTATGCAGAGTGGGGGGTGTTAGTTTTTTTTCGTTACGGAATTTCTGGATTCGGTCTCCACGCTCACGGCCTGCGATAAAAGCTATGCAATAGCTTAAAATACACAAATAGTCTAACTTACATGAACATCTTTAATAATATTTTAATTTATCTAACAAAATTAATATAATTACTAAGCTTGTTGGTTTATCTGAAACTTATAATAGAAGCTTCAGAAATTAGATAAGAGGCATGGATTAAAAAAATATTAAATCTTTAAAGTTTACTTCTTAAAATAAAGTATTACATGAAATGTAATAGCGCTTCTTATGGCAGTAAGCATGTAGTAAAAAGTTTAAAATTAAATAACTTCGTAAGTAGTTTAAAATAAAGGCAAGTGAGTACGCTTGTAGAGTAACTACTTTGAAAGTCTATTAACGGATGAAAAACCTACAAATGCAGAGAAACATCCTCAATTTTTGCAACTTTCAAATTCAAAAGCTTTTTGTTACATGGATGTTTCGTTGACGTATACTTTGAACACTTAAGAGTCAAATATTACTTAATATATACATATAATAAAATGGTCACTGATCGAAAACTATACATGAAAAATATTTAAAAAATATTAATGGGGAGCTTTTATAAGAGCAAAAGAACTCCAAACAATGGTTTTTCATTTTGTCTGTATGCTGTATGTTTATGCACTCTAATCTCAGGAACGGATTAATCGATTTGGATGCAGTTTTCGGGAATATATGGGATTCACTGCACAATTTGTGTTGTATTTTATTCCAATCATATAACAAATAAAATTAATAATCACTTATTTTCCTACTGTTGCGGTAAGACATTTTTTGAAACAATTTTTTTTTTTTCAAATTAATAGTAAATATTGATGTACGTATTGATAATACGTATTGGTAGTACGTGTTAATAGTAAATATTTATAGTACATATTTAAAGTAAATATTGATAGTACGTATTGATAGTACATATTGATAGTAAGTATTGATAGTACATATTGATAGTTAATATTGATAGTACGAATTGATAGTACGTATTGATAGTACGTATTGATAATAAGTATTGATAGTACGTATTGATAGTACAAATTGATAGTAAGTATTGATAGTACGAATTGATAGTATATATTGATAGTATATATTGACAGTACATATTAATAGTGCGTATTGATAGTACAAATTGATAGTAAGTATTGATAGTACGAATTGATAGTATATATTGATAGTATATATTGATAATACAAATTGATAGTACGAATTGATAGTACAATTGATAGTACGTATTGATAGTAAGTATCGATAGTAAATATTGATAGTACATATTGATAGTACATATTGATAGTACGTATTAATAGTAAGTATTGATAGTACGTATTGATAGTAAGTATTGATAGTAAATATTAATAGTAAATATTGATAGTAAGTATTGATAGTAAGTATTGATAGTAAATATTGATAGTAAATATTGATAGTAAGTATTGATAGTACATATTGATAGTAAGTATTGATAGTACATATTGATAGTACGTATTGATAGTAAATATTGATAACACGTATTGATAGTAAATATTCATAGTAAATATTGATAGTACGTATTGATAGTACATATTGATAGTACGTATTGATAGTAAATATTGATAACACGTATTGGTAGTAAATATTCATAGTAAATATTGATAGTACGTATTGATAGTACATATTGATAGTACGTATTGATAGTAAATATTGATAGTACATATTGATGGTACGAATTGATAGTACGTATTGATAATAAGTATTGATAGTACGTATTGATAGTACGTATATACAGTTAATATTGATAGTACATATTGAAAGTACATATTGATAGTACGAATTGATTGTTCGTATTGATAGTACATATTGATAGTTAATATAAATAGTACACATTGATAGTACGTATTTATAGTAAGTATTGATAGTATGTATTGATAGTACATATTGATAGTAAGTATTGATAGTACGTATTGATGATACGTATACGTATAAGCATGCTTATGCTTATGCTTATGCTTATGCTTATGCTTATGCTTATGCTTATGCTTATGCTTATGCTTATGCTTATGCTTATGCTTATGCTTATGCTTATGCTTATGCTTATGCTTATGCTTATGCTTATGCTTATGCTTAATGCTTATGCTTATGCTTAATGCTTATGTTTAAAGCTTATGCATAATGCTTATGCTTAATGTTAAATGCATCATGTTTAAAGCTTATTTCAAAAATAAAGGAAATTTACCTTTTGTGCTAAAAATAATTTATTGATTTAATATAAACAACATTGACCTTTATTGTGAATAAAGTAAAATAAAATAAGGTGAATGCCTCAAATTATGCCAGCTACATTCAGCGGTGGATTATTTAAGATGAAACATTAAATTTGAAATTTTATATAAACTATAAAACAAGAAATCCGAGGCGTCACTGACAAATTAAAAGCGAATACACATGCATGATCCTCGATAATATGCTCGATGTTTGGTACTATGCTCGATGTTTGATGCTATGCTTGATGTTGAATACTCAATTCTTGATTCTTGAGACATGAGGCTTAATGCTTATGCTTAATGCTTTTTCTTAATGCTTATTTTAAAAGCTTATTTTCAATGCTTATGCTCAATGCTTATGCTTAATGCTTATGCTTAATGCTTATGCTTAATGCTTATGCCTAATGCTTATGCTTAATGCTTATGCTTAATGCTTATGCTTAATGCTTATGCTTAATGCTTATGCTTAATGCTTATGCTTAATGCTTATGCTTAATGCTTATGCTTAATGTTTATGCTTAATGCTTATGCTTAAAGCTTATGCTTAATGCTTATGCTTAATGCTTTTTCTCAATGCTTATTTTAAAAGCTTATTTTCAATGCTTATTTTTAAAAAGCTTTAAACATGATGCATTTAACATTAAGCATAAGCATTATGCATAAGCTTTAAACATAAGCATTAAGCATAAGCATACGCATTAAGCATAAGCATAAGCATAAGCATAAGCATAAGCATAAGCATAAGCATAAGCATAAGCATAAGCATAAGCATAAGCATAAGCATAAGCATAAGCATAAGCATGCTTATACGTATACGTATCATCAATTCGTACTATCAATATTAACTATCAATACGTACTACCAATACTTACTATCAATACGTATTACTTATGCTTAATGCTTATGCTTAATGCTTTTTCTCAATGCTTATTTTAAAAGCTTATTTTCAATGCTTATTTTTAATAAGCTTTAAACATGATGCATTTAACATTTAGCATAAGCATTATGCATAAGCTATAAGCATAAGTATTAAGCATATTAAGCATAAGCATAAGCATTAAGCATAAGCATTAAGCATAAGCATTAAGCATAAGCATTAAGCATAAGCATTAAGCATAAGCATTAAGCATAAGCATTAAGCATAAGCATTAAGCATAAGCATTAAGCATAAGCATTAAGCATAAGCATTAGGCATAAGCATTAAGCATAAGCATTAAGCATAAGCATTAAGCATAAGCATTAAGCATAAGCATTTAAAATAAGCATTCAGCATAAGCATAAAGCATAAGCATTTAAAATAATCATTAAGCATAAGCATTAAGCATAAGCATTAAGCATAAGCATTAAGCATAAGCATTAAGCATAAGCATTAAGCATAAGCATAAGCATAAGCATAAGCAAAAGCATAAGCATAAGCATAAGCATAAGCATAAGCATAAGCATAAGCATAAGCATAAGCATAAGCATAAGCATAAGCATAAGCATAAGCATAAGCATAAGCATAAGCATAAGCATAAGCATAAGCATAAGCATAAGCATAAGCATAAGCATAAGCATAAGCATAAGCATAAGCATAAGCATAAGCATAAGCATAAGCATAAGCATAAGCATAAGCATAAGCATAAGCATAAGCATAAGCATAAGCATAAGCATAAGCATAAGCATAAGCATAAGCATAAGCATAAGCATAAGCATAAGCATAAGCATAAGCATAAGCATAAGCATAAGCATAAGCATAAGCATAAGCATAAGCATAAGCATAAGCATAAGCATAAGCATAAGCATTAGGCATAAGCATTAGGCATAAGCATTAGGCATAAGCATTAGGCATAAGCATTAGGCATAAGCATTAGGCATAAGCATAAGCATAAGCATAAGCATAAGCATAAGCATAAGCATAAGCATAAGCATAAGCATAAGCATAAGCATAAGCATAAGCATAAGCATAAGCATAAGCATAAGCATAAGCATAAGCATAAGCATAAGCATAAGCATAAGCATAAGCATAAGCATAAGCATAAGCATAAGCATAAGCATAAGCATAAGCATAAGCATAAGCATAAGCATAAGCATAAGCATAAGCATAAGCATAAGCATAAGCATAAGCATAAGCATAAGCATAAGCATAAGCATAAGCATAAGCATAAGCATAAGCATAAGCATAAGCATAAGCATAAGCATAAGCATAAGCATAAGCATAAGCATAAGCATAAGCATAAGCATAAGCATAAGCATAAGCATAAGCATAAGCATAAGCATAAGCATAAGCATAAGCATAAGCATAAGCATAAGCATAAGCATAAGCATAAGCATAAGCATAAGCATAAGCATAAGCATAAGCATAAGCATAAGCATAAGCATAAGCATTAGGCATAAGCATTAGGCATAAGCATTAGGCATAAGCATTAGGCATAAGCATTAGGCATAAGCATTAGGCATAAGCATTAAGCATAAGCATTTAAAATAAGCATTAAGCATAAGCATTTAAATAGGCATTTAAAATAAGCATTCAGCATAAGCATAAAGCATAAGCATTTAAAATAATCATTAAGCATAACTATTAAGCATAAACATTAAGTATAAGCATTAAGCATAAGCTTTAAGCATAAGTAATACGTATTGATAGTAAGTATTGGTAGTACGTATTGATAGTACGTATTGATAGTACGAATTAATAATAAATATTGATAGTACATATTGATAGTACGTATTGATAGTACGTATTGATAGTACCTATTGATAGTACGTATTGATAGAACGAATTGTTAGTAAATATTGATAGTACATATTGATAGGAAGAATTGATAGTACAAATTGATAGTACAAATTGATAGTACAAATTGATAGTACGAATTGATAGTACGAATTGATAGTACATATTGATAGTAAGTATTGATAGTAAATATTGATAGTACATTTTTATAGTACGTATTGATAGTAAGTATTGATAGTACGTATTGATAGTAAGTATTGATAGAACGTATTGATAGTACATTTTTATAGTACGTATTGATAGTAAGTATTGATAGTACGTATTGATAGAACGAATTGTTAGTAAATATTGATAGTACATATTGATAGTAAGAATTGATAGTACAAATTGATAGTACAAATTGATAGTACAAATTGATAGTACGAATTGATAGTACGAATTGATAGTACATATTGATAGTAAGTATTGATAGTAAATATTGATAGTACATATTTATAGTACGTATTGATAGTAAGTATTGATAGTACGTATTGATAGTAAGTATTGATAGTAAATATTAATAGTAAATAATGATAGTACATATTGATAGTAATATTGATAGTACATATTGATAGTAAGTATTGATAGTACATATTGATAGTCCTCCCGTCAGGGAATAATTTTATAATTTAAAAAAAAAAAAATACATATTTGAACGACTCAGTACTCAGTTCTTAAACAGATCTACTCACGAAAAAAATATCTGTGAAAAAAATATATTTATATAAAAAAATATATACAGGGTTATTTTTTACTAGTTGAGCACCTTTTGCGGGCAGCGTCTCTACATCAATACCAACAACATTTGTTCTACGACTTTTAAAAAAATTTGTTAAATAACTCAGAATAAACGAAACAAAAAAATTTTTGCTTCCTCGATTATTTATTACTCTGTATTTTGTAAGCAGTCTAAAGCATAGGTCGCGGCAGTCTAGCGCTGCACGAAATTTGTAACGTACCACGCACCTAATACTATTATAACTTTTTTTTTGTTTTATTTCGAATAATATTATAATAATATTGTGTCTAAGATAGTTTTATTATTTTTAATTAAACAATTTTATACCCGAATGTACAATACCTACTACAATTTCCCCGCGCTTTTTTCTTAGCCGGTCAAATTGAAATTAAATTTACTAGGAAATTAATAACATCCTACAATTTATTCAGACTGTTACATTTCACCTCAATTTATGAATTTAAAGAAGGAAGTTTGCTAAGACCAAAGAACGTCGCTATACCTACCTACTACCAAATTACCTCTTAAATTAAAATCTCGCGGATGCCGTTGGACATCACGCACATACCGTTCAAAGTAGTCCCCTTCGCATCCAACACAAAGACCACACCTAAAAATTAACTGTTCACCAACCACCACCGGAATATTCAATAGCAGGCTTTGCGCACATTGTCAAAAATAATAATGTCAAATTACAATAATTTTGGAGAATAACTGTTACCATTAATTAAAAAACATCACTGTAAAATATTAAATAACAATATTTAAAATAGCTCCATCTTTGGAGCTTGGAGCAAAAACTTCATTCAAAGTTTTAACACCATGGACTGAGCATGGTGTTATAACTTAGAAAAAATAAGCTCAAATATTAAACTTATAATTTAAATAAACTTCCTATTATTCCTCCTTTTGTTTCTTAATATTTTATTTTGTCGGATATATGAATGAAGTTTATGGTTGGGATCACAAGATGAAGCCATTTTAAATACTGTTACTATTTTACGGTGATGTTTTTAATTAATGGTAACACCAACAGTTGGTGTCAGTACCAAGTGTCCCAACTCCAAAGTTATTGTAATTTGTAATTTGATATTATTATCTTTGTTATTTGATAATTGATATTTCATTTGTCTCGTGAGATTTATGGTGATGAAAGTGTGTAGTATTACTGATATTTTATATTAACTATCTGGATTGTTTCTGTATACCGACGCTTCTATTTGTGATTGACTGCAATTTCTAGGAACTTCGTAAAGAAATTCGTAAGTAACTTATTGTTTTATTGTCATGATATAGGGTCTTTTCGCCTGTTTGCGTCCATCGCCAGTTTGCGTCCATTCGACGGCTATCCTTTCATAAAATACTCGAAAATAAGTTCATGAACTTTCTAACAAAACCAAATGTAATTAATGTAATTTCTGCCAATACCTCAATATATAGGAGATACACAGTCATAAACAAAATTTCCTTGAGCGCAATCCTTCCCTTTAAAAAAATAATTTATCTGAGCCACGGGACAAAAGACTGCGTATGTCTTAAATGTTAGTAAAAAAATAGTGAGCAGCAACACCACTCACGGTTAGTTTTACATTGTTTTATGTGAAGTTAAGGATACATAGATGTTTCTAGGCCTTAATAATAAAGAAAGGAAAAACATAATTATGAATTTACTTAAGTTTTTTAATTGTTGACAGTTAAAATAAGGTGGACGCAAACTAGTACATACAAATTTTAAAAATCCCACTTTGCGTCCGCAGTGGACGCGAATTTTATTATTATTTTTAGGACAGACTTATATTTAGGACAGACCAGATTGCGTCCACCTTTGTTTTCTTGTTATCTATTTATAAAAGTAATTAAAAATGTATAGCTTATTTAAATTTAATAAAATTGTATATACCTACGATCAATAATATCTTAATGTAATTATAATAAAAAAAATAACGTAATTTATTAACGGGTCCTGATTGAACAAATTAGAAATTGTGAAATCACAGTGTATCAAGGTGCAACTCTGAAACTCATGACATGAATAAAAATGATTTTGCCTATACACCTTTTTGGCAGTTACCCATAGCTTAGTTCAATAGTGTCTTCAGATGAAGTACTTATTTTACCACTAGAAGATATGGCAACTCATACTACACCAAATCTTGAGAAAACTAAGCAACAAATATAAAAACCCCCTCCGACTGCTTTTATTCATTTAGCATCAACTGTATCACAATCTATTTCACCTATAGAAAAGCCTCCTAGTTTACAATCATCTTCATTATTTATTCAAGGCATTTCACATTCAGAAACCTTTGATCCATTTAAAACCCACCTGATGTTGGCTGAAATTTTTAGCATAGCAAGAAAATTTAATCAAAGAACTCCAGCGGCCATATCTTCGTCTGCATCGAGAAAGTATTATGAACATAAAGAGCAGATGGAGAAAAAAAAACAAAGCAGTAAGAAAAATAAATTAAGAACGAATAGAGAAAAAGACACTTCCTGTTAAAGTCACAGTAAATACTGATACTCTGAAAAGAAAATTTACCAGCCGTGGATAGTACAAAGTGCGCTGAATGTAATGACATACTTATATCAGATGTAGATGAAGACGGCGAAGAAAACATTGGCTGTGACAAATATATAAGATGATATATATATTTGTTATTAAAAATATTTTAAAATTTAAATAGTTAAATATTATATTTTTTTAGATGTGGCTTAATTTAACGTATTTTTATGTTAAAATTAAAAATGTGACTGTTATTTATAACATTCATTTTATTTCTGAAACGGGAAATTTATGTCTAATATATTTCTCTATTGAATATATCCTACTTTAGGGTAGCGATTCTTAAATTCATGTACTCAAACGAAGTGTATATTGCTCCTTTTTTGTATATTGGATGTAACGGATCACTTATCACAGCCTTCTCTTGACCTTTTCTTTTATATAAAAATGAAAATATTATTTACTTCATCTTTTTGTTCTTTATTTCTTTATTTGCATTGTCATAGTTTAACTTACCTCTGAGTATCCATTTTAGGAATTGAATAGATAAGAATATTATTATTATTTTTAAAATGTATACTAAACAACTTAGTAAAAATCTCTCTACTATGTAGTAGAGGGAAGTAAATAGCTTTGAAACGTAAACAGTACTTAATGTTTAATGATTATTAAGAACATAAAGTTAATAGTAAAACATAAGAATAGTAATTTGTAAAATAAACATAAAGCTTACTTAATTTAAAAAAATAGATAGATAGAAGTTTAAATAAATAAAAGTTTTAAATTAATCAATTAAATAAAGAAAAAAAGAAAAAAAGATTTTGTGCAAGGATAAATTTTGACGCATACTTATTTTAGGTTTATAATACTGCTAAACTTTCCTTATCGAAGCTTAATTTATTTAAGCTTAATTATTTCTTTAATTTATTCAAACTAATAAAATAAATAAATCAATCATGCAAATTACTCATAAATGTTACCACTCATCTTATTAATAAATTCTTAAGTACTCGTCATAAAATGTTGCAAAACTACTAAAGATGATTTAAATTGAACTGACAAAGTTACTAGGCTCAAGTCATAAACGTAAAAATTCAAAAATTATTGCTACGTTTACATGTCATTCTTTAAGATTTTTTTCCTAAATCATTATATTATTATCGGATTATTACAAGTTACAAAAATAATTTTGTTAGCTTTATTCAGTAAGTATATTTTTGACCTTCTAATGTGCAGTGAAGTGAAGTATTTTTTTGGGAGGGGGGAGTTAGGGGATAGAATTTTGTTTGAACCAACAACTATATATTTGCCAGTATAGATCTTTCTTAATATGAAAAGTGTTAATAACACCTCTTTTAAACGTGCTAAATATTTTATATTTTATAGGGAAACAAAGAACTAGATAACAATTATGCTTAAAAAAATAAATATAAAACAATTTACAAAATCTTCTATACAAGTAATCTTATAATTTCTTTACAACACATTTTTTTTATTTCTCATCTAATCATTTTGAAAGGAAAGTTAAAAACAATTATGTTTGGGGTAAAATAAATGCTCAAAATACTTAACATACTTCCTGTTGTGAGCCCGCTGCCATTACTTTTAAAGCTTCCTTAAAAGAATCAAAAAGTTGTTAAATATAAAGGATATAATAAATATAATTAAGAAATACTTATATTTAAAAATAAAGTGTTTTTTTTTTTAGTGATATATACAACTCGCAATAAAGGTTCTATATTTGTGTTCTTGGTATGTTTTGTGATTAAAAATAATTTAATCAACCCAATGTTTTATGTTATTTATGTATTTATAACGAGTTGTCAGGTTTTATAAAAATACCTCTTTTCCATTAGCTAAATAATACAGATGAGATAAAATTATCTGAAATAACTACTTTAAACGGTGAACTGCTCAGCGCCAATGAGAAGTTACAAGTATGGTTGTCGGTATTATTTCTACAAGGTTCAGATTAAAATTACTGATTGTAAAATTACATCAGTTTTATCTTAAGATTCAGTAGGTTAGGATTTGTTTTGTTTTCAGATTTTACTTTTGAATATAAGTATTTTATGTGACTTTAATCAAAACGATGGTAAAAAGTAACAAAATCTCATTGCTTCCTCTCATAGTGTCATAGAAATTAAAACTTATCTAAAAAATATATATTATAATCTGCAATTTAATTTAATTAATAAATTATAATTTGCGTTATGAAAAATTAGCTAGGTATTTGACCCTTATTACATTCATACCATATTAGTCTGCCTCCACCTCCGTCGCGACGCGTCCAACGAAGTGCTGGAGAACTTTGCTGATCTGAGCTGATCACTTCACGCTGCGAGTTGACTGTGTTCCGAGCTTATGAATAGGAATCCCAATGGCTTATTATAACTAGTCTATCAAAAAACCGATTAAATAAAGTGAGCGTAAGTAAATATATATTTAATTATCATCACGCTTCATGAAAGCTTATTTACAAAATTTTATACATTTTTGGATGAAAAGCAGATAATTTTATTTTTTTATGTAAATATTAACCTTAAATAGCTTATACTTTTAATTATACAGTTATATATTCACTTTAAAATGTAACTATTCAAGTTCCATTCATTTGAAACAACAATCAACGAAATTAATAATTAGATGTTCATACATAATTAAACTTATGAAAATAATATATTTCAAACAGCTTTGAGATAAAACACATTAAATTCACAAGCTAAGTTCAGAATTTATTCAAAACAAACATGGCAAGTTAAAATCATTTGCCAACTAATAGTTCCATCTACATTGAGTCATGTTTGATATCAAACAGTAGCAAATAAACATTAAATATTATCATCATCTATCATCAAACAACCTCTTTTGTAATATTATATTATATAACAATAATGATATAAAAATAATGATGGTAGCTGTGTTTTTAAACTACATTAAAAATTATTTTTGCTAATTAAATTGTATTTTTTGATTAAGGGAACCAACCGTGCAGATGCTGTATGACATGGTTAACAAGAGTCAGAGAGAATGATAAAGTATAGCCATACTTATATTATAGCCATATTTGACCGCCCCGTTGGTCGAGTGGTTAGCGCAGACGCCTAACGTGTCACGACGCAATAAGGCTCGGGTTCGATGCCCGGCAGAGACAAGCATTTATGTGATGAGCCTGTGTTTCTGGGTTTGGTCGTTTATTAGATATACTCGCAATATTTATAATATGTAGTTCTATATATTTGTATCGTTGTCTAACACCCTTAACACAAGCAAATAATTTGCTTACTTAGGGGTTAGATCAATGTGTGTAATTTGTTCTGTATTATTATTATTATTATTATTATTATTATCATTTATTTCATTTTAATCTTATTATTTACATTTATACAAATAACATAAAAAAAACAACATTATAAATATAAATATAAAAAACAGTATCCCGCCGACGTGGGCCTTACGACCAGTCCGTCGGTGGTTAGGGCGACAGCGAAAGAAACTTCCTCACAATGCGTGCCGTACCCAAAACTGCTGCTCTTTGCATGCGACCCTTGATCCAGTTTTTTAGTGAGAGCCTCTTGAGATGATGATCGAGACTCTTCGCTATAAGACCATTTACGGAAACTACCATCGGGACAATTATTGTTGAGTCAACATCCCACATGTCGGTAATCTCGTGAGCTAAGTCCAAGTATTTTGACAGTTTGTCCTTCTCAGCTTTCACAAGATTAGCGTCAAACGGGATACAGATATCAACAAGAAATGCCCGGCGCTCTAACCGATCTACCAGTACGATATCAGGCTTATTGGCTACAATAGTCCTGTCCGTTATGATAGATCGGTCCCAATAGAGCTTAGCATGGCCATTTTCCAAAACTGGCTCCGGTGAGTACTTATAATATGGCACTTCAAAAGGTACAAGACCGTATCGAAGAGCAAGTTCTTGGTGGATAATCTTGGCTACTTGGTTGTGCCTGTGCAAATACTCTCCATTGGCAATATGACAACAACCGGAAATAACATGTCTGTTGGATTCTCCAGGTTGGTCCCACGCACGACATATATCAACAGTGCCATTCTTTATTATGTATTTCCGATAGTTGTTCGTCTTGACAACTTCGTCAGCAATTGCACAAGCAAAACCACAACCAAAGAGATCACCAAATCGTAGCCAAGCCACAGACGCCAGAAGGTCATCATCATACTCAAACGAGCGATCGTTAACACCGGTTGTATTGTTGGTCATTCCATTAAAAATAGTGTTATCTTTTGTTTTTCTTAATAATCTATAGTCGCCCGTAAATAATACAAACATTAATAGTGACTGTGGTTAGTGGTAGTTATATTATAACATAATATTAGTAATATAACTATTGAAGTTGAAGTTAATTAAAATTACAGTGTTTCGGACAAAAGTTATGTTCTCGATGTGCAAGTGTTAAATGTAAAAAATACCCTCAACATATTGAACTTGACTCCTTTTGTGACTCTAATGAATGTGGTTAATATAAGTTAATTTCATCTATACACTCAATTGTAATTGTGGTGTTGTGGTTTGAAAACTGTTCCTCCATAATAGCAATTCGAGGTTCAAACCTCGACTAGACATACTTAATTTTTTTTTGTTTTTTTTTTTCTCTTTAAATATTTTTTATTGTTTTTGATTTTCTTATTGTTTTTTTTTAAATTTTTATTTCAACTTTTTTTGTTAATTTATATATATACATTCTTTTAATTGTATAATTTTTGTATACATATTTTTTGAGTTTTGATTTTAATTTAATAATAAGAATAATTTAATAAAAATGATAAGCGAATGTTCAATATGTAAAATTAACGTTTTATTATCACAAAAAAGGATAAAATGTAATAAATGCCAAGCTCAATACCACTTAGATTGTGTAACAGTGAATAATAGCAGCTCAATATCCCGTGCACAGTGGATCTGTTCAAGCTGTTCGTTAAATCGCAACCGTAAAGGAAATATAAATATAAGCACACCCAAGGTTAAGCAGATTGCAGATAACACATTCTCATCTGTACCATCAACATCATTGGTGGCCGATTCAGTGGTCGTATCAGGAGACGACATGTCAAATCCTAACAACGACTTCTTAGCGGCTGTCAAAAAGGAGGTGCAAGAAGTTATAAATAAAATAATTAAAGTGGAGTTAAAGAAGGTTCACGAGGAGTTAAGTGTCTTACAGACCATTAAAGAATCCATAGACTATTTTTCAAATCTTTATGATAACGTCAAACTAGAACTAGATGATTTAAAGAGTGAAGTAATAAATCTTAAAAAAAGTAACTGTGAGCTAAGGGAAATCGTAAATTCTAACAGGGGGATTATCAATCATTTGGAAAGAGAGGCAAGAGCAAGTAATATTGAACTTCACTGTATACCAGAACTTAGAAACGAAAACCTTTTAAATACAGTTGAAAAAATTGGCAAAACAATAAACATCCCCATTGCAGAAGGCAATATAACTAAGTGCACACGTGTTGCAAAATTAAATAAAAGCTCAACTCGCCCACGAACTGTAGTGGTAAAATTCTCTAACCCTCTCATAAGAGATTGTTTCTTAGGTGGTGTTATAAATTTTAACAAGAAGAACGCTAATAACAAATTAAATACATCTCATCTCGGAATAACAGGAGAAAAGTCACCAGTTTTTATATCTGAACATCTTAGTTCAACTTCAAGGGATATTTACGCAGCTACAAGAATTTTTGCAAAAGAAAAACAGTACCGTTTCGTCTGGTCACGCAACGGCAACATATTTCTTAGAAAATCCGAATCTAGTGACGTCATTTTTGTAAAATCTAGAGAATTTTTAAATACAATACATTGATTTTTTTACAGTTGATTAGAAGTTATTTTTTTTAAGGACATTCTCTTTATATTTATTTTTTACATTTAATTAAATTTAACACTGGATTTAAGAGTTTTTTACCAAAATGTAAGAGGTATCAGGACTAAAACCGATCATATTTATCGTGCTATACTGAATGATGATTTTGATATAATTGTTCTAACCGAAACATGGCTCTACAGTGGCATTTCAAGTAATGAGTTTATGGACGATAGATATACAGTTTACAGACGAGATCGAGAAACTTGTAAAACCTCAAAGTCAAACGGTGGAGGAGTCTTGGTTGCCGTTTCAAATAGGTTTAAAAGTTATAGATTTACCGCTTGGGAAACTTTAAATGAAGATCTTTGGGTCAATGTGTTGTTTAAATCTAAAATTATGTCTGTTTGTGCAGTTTATATTCCTTCGCCATTAAAATATGATATATTGGAATGTTTTATACAGAATGTTGAATCAGTATTTGTCAAACAGAATTCGACCCTTATTATAGGAGATTTCAATATACCAGCTCTAAACTGGGAATTTAATCATAGTAACAGAACCTCTTATATAAACAGCACCACCTCCTCAGCTAGTGCTCTAATTAAGGATTTCATGGCATTGACAAACTTTTTTCAATGTAATAGCAACACTAATGCTTATGGTAAGATTCTGGACTTGGTGTTTACTGACATAAATAACATTCGTGTTAATCCTAGTGATATATATCTCTGTCAAGCAGATAAATTTCATCCACCTTTGGAAATATGTTTTACAGTTAATTCATCTGAAGCACTATTAACACCGGCTAATATTACTAAACACAATTATAAAAACGTAGACTATGATAAAATAAATGCTGAAATTCAAAATATAAATTGGAACATATTATTTCATGACTGCAATGATGTTGATGATATGGTAGATATATTTTACTTTAAATTGCGTGCAATAATAGAAACTCATGTCCCAAAAAAAACATTTAAAAGTAATGATAAATATCCCGTATGGTACTCTCATGAACTTAAAAAGAGATTAAAAGAGAAGAATAAATACAGAATATTACACAAGAAATATCGTAATCCTCTTGATGGTATTGAGTTTACTATTCTAAGAGATAGATGCAAACATCTTATTAATATTGATTATAATAAATACATAAATAACGTTGAAAGAAGCATTAACATAAATCCTCATTATTTTTACTCTTATTTAAAATACCTTCGTAAAGACAAATGTGATTATCCAGCTTTAATGACTTTAGAAAAATGTAATTATACAGAAGGTAAGGATATTTGCAATCAGTTTGCAAAATATTTTTCAAGTACGTATTCAAAAAATTATAAACCGACTACTGGAGCACAATGCACACTTAATAATAATACATGTCTTTCCTCTTTGACAAATATATATATTCAGGAAAATGAAGTATTAGCGCAATTAAAATCTTTAGATATAAACAAGCGAGCAGGTGTGGATGGTATACCAGCTACCTTTATTAAGCAAAGCGCAGAAACAATTGTGACACCACTTTCATTAATTTATCGAAGATCATTGCAGGATGGTAAATTTCCTACGATTTGGAAAAAAGCTCTGGTGATTCCCATATTTAAGAGAGGAGAAAAGCAAGAAATCTCAAATTATAGACCCATAAATATTTTGTCCATATTCTCGAAGGTGTTTGAATCATTGATATGTCAAGTATTAACATTTCATTTGAAGTCAATAATAACAGACAATCAACATGGTTTTTTTAAAAATAGATCAACCATGACTAATCTTGCATTATTTATTGATAATGTATCTGAATCATTAGATCGTAATTTACAAGTTGATTGCATATATACAGATTTGACTAAAGCTTTTGATGTTGTGGATCATGCAATGTTAATTGACAAGCTTTTTAGTTATGGTGTTGGAGGCAAATTACTTAAATTAATAGAGAGTTACTTGCAAAATAGAGAAATGAACGTGGTTTTAGGGGGGTATAAATCCGAATCATTTATCTCTACGTCCGGTGTACCGCAAGGTTCTAAGCTAGGTCCTATTTTGTTCATTATATTTATAAATGATGCCATTCAATGTTTCCTTCATAGCAAGTTTCAGTTATATGCTGATGACTTAAAAATCTATAAAAGAGTAAATGCATTAGAAGATGCAATTCTTTTACAACAAGATTTAAATAGGTTTGAAATTTGGTGTACAAAAAATAATATGAGATTAAATCATCTTAAGTGCTATTTCATAATATTTAGTCGAAAATTTTCCGTAATAGAGTTCTGTTACTGCATAAATAATCATTTGCTTCGGAGAGTTAATAATATACGCGATTTAGGAATTACTGTTGATTCGACTTTAAGTTTTATTCCACATATAGATTCTGTTATATCATCGTCACTTAAAACATTAGGCTTTATAATAAGATCCACGAAAAATTTTAAAAAATCGAATACTAAATTGATATTATATAATTCTCTGATAAGAAGTAAACTGGAATATTGTTCTATTGTTTGGAATCCCTTTTATCAAGTACATATAGACAGAGTAGAAAGAATACAAAAGAAAATGTTGAAGTTTTTGTCGTATAAAGATAATTTATGTAATCAATTAAGTAGTTATGACTTGCTCTTAAAACATTATAAAATGCTCTCGCTCACAAATCGAAGAGATATAGCCGACCTGTGCTTTTTACACAGAATAATATCAGGGGAAATTGATTGTTCTAGATTACTTCAAGATATTAGTTTAATTGTACATAGGCCAAATGCAAGGCTTTCAAATTTGCCAATTTTTAAAAGTAGGTTCTCTAGAACTAATTTGGGTTTAACTGCCCCAATAAACAGGATGGTCAAAACATATAACAGTATTTGTAGGAAAGTCGATATTGATATATTTAATGATTCATTAAGGACATTTAAGATTAAAATTAAAAAATATCTCAGTTATCAAAATACATAAAATAAACCGTTATCTAAAACCTTTGTTTTAAATTAAAAAGTATATTAAATTTTATATTTGAACAAAACTGATACCTCTTAAAATTCAAAATACTCTTAAAATTACTTTGTGTTTATTTGTGCTAAAATATTTATTTTATTTGATATTTACTGTTTTTTACAATTTTATTAATGTATTTTTTTAATTTTTTTTTTAATGTTTAGATAAGTTTTATTTTTAAATAATTTTAATATTGTTATCATTTTTATGTGTATTATTTTTTTTAGTTATTTTGTTTCTTTTCTTTTCTTTATTAGTCATAGTATAAATTTTAATTGTAACTTCTACAAATGAAATCTGTGGCATTTACTTTAATGTTTATTGTTAAGATTTTGTGGACAGCCATCCTAAAATTGAATGTTAAGGTAGCCTTTAATTGGGATATACTTTGTAACTTCCATTTACATAACATATAGTTAAACAAATGTTTTCCATTGTGTATCACGTTGGCTTCCTATTAAATAAATAAATAAAATAAATAAATCAGGCCCATAGAGTGCCTGGTGGAACCGTCCATGAAGCTCCTTACTCTTCCATATATTTATACGGTCGTCAGTGCTAAGTACTACCGGTTTATGCCAGTTATCTTTGGCTAAGGAGAGCGGTGTGAGGCCATTATCTACTGCAACAATGTCCCGATGCATTCCACACTCAGCATGAAGGAAATATTCTCTAAGATTGCATACCTCACGGTTGTGTAAGTTTTTGGCATTAAGGAAGCCGCGACCCCCACACTCCCGTGGAATATACAATCTCATCACTGATGAGCGCGGATGATGCATGCGATACATTGTCAATAGTTTTCGGGCCTTTTGATCCAGGGCATCTAATTCAGTCTGAGTCCACCTTAATATGCCGAAAGTATACATCAGCAGGGGCATTACCCAACTGTTGAATGCACGCACTTTGTTACCTCCTGACAAAAGACTTTTTAGGACTTTTGTCAAGCGGTTAAAGAAGCGTTCCTTCACTAGCTGTTTAATGTCCCCACTTAGTATGCCTAAGCATTCGGACATACCAAGGTATTTGTAGGATTCGGTTTCAGAGAGGGATCTGAGGGACATTGTCTCCGAGAGTTGTAAATTTTCGCTATTTACAACCCGGCCACTCTGCACATGTGCAACTCTGCACATGTGCACACTGCACATGTGCACTCTGCAACCACGCATTTATTTACACCAAACTCCATCCTAATGTCATTACTAAACGTTTGCGTAACGCTTAGTAACGATACCAGATCTGCTTTATTTGGTGCAAATAATTGGAGATCGTCCATGTACAAAAGATGTGAAATGATCTCACCCCCTCTGCGAAAGCGAAATCCCAGTTTTGAATCCCTAAGCAACGGGCTTAAGGGGTTCAAAGCCAGGCAAAACCACAAAGGACTCAAGCTATCACCTTGGAAAATACCTCGCTCAATCCTTACAGGTTCGGAAGTAAGAAGACTTCTTTCGCCCCCTGGAAGACAAAGGACCGTTGTCCATTGCCTCATACATGAATCAAGAAAAGCGCACAGATCTATGTCAATCTTATACACTTCTAGTACTCGTCTTAACCATGTATGAGGCACCGAATCATAGGCCTTTTTATAATCAATCCAGGCAGCGGAGAGACCCTTCTTACCTCGGCGAACCTTTTCATTAATGGCCATGTCAATAAGGAGGAGCTCCTTAGTACCACGAGACCCAATCTGACATCCATTGTGAGCGGGATCTAAAATGCTATTTGCATACAAATGTGTGTTTAATTTTGAAGTCAAAATGGATGTAAGAAGCTTATAAATTGTTGGTAAGCACGTGATAGGTCGAAAGTTCTTTGGATCCGTGATACTACCAGACTTGTGGAGCAGAAAGGTGATTCCTGTTATCATAAAAGATGGTAGGGATCCGGACACGATGGCTTCCTGGAATTGCCCAGCCAAACGTTCGTGTGAAGACCGCAGCCATTTGAGCCAAAAGTTATGTAATCCGTCCGGCCCAGGACTTTTCCAGTTATGGGTCGAACGGATCGCATCCCTGACATTGTCTGGGCTTATAAATATAGCCTCCATTGGCTGCGGGTGTTCACACGCGCGCTTAACAACACGCATCCAGCCACCATCGTTGTGATTAATAGGCACCGACTAAATATTTTTCCAAAATGTGAACATTTCTTCCATATTTGGTAATTGCCCATCAATCACATTCGTAGCAGATTCCTCCCAGCTTCTATAAACCTTTCTTTGGTCACTTTGGAATATGCGATTCTGTTTATACCTATTAACACGTTGTTTATAACGACGGATACGATTTGCCCACGCACAAACTTTCTGCTTCAGGTAGTCTATACATTCTGTTACATAGACCATGTAATCCTGAGATCTAATGCCAGTACCAGCAAAGGCCTGTGTAACATAACGCATGACTCTCGGCCGGATGTTACCCGATCTGAAGCAGATTAACTTGCCAATAATGACCCTAGCTGCTCTGATACGCCGTTCAATCCTCATCTGCCATGCGGGTGTGTCATCAGTGGACCGCACCACCCTATCAGGCTCAGGAAATCTGATACGGGCGGAGCGGCACGCTGCAACAGCTGCACAATAAAGAATTGAATGGGTATCAGTGAGACTATTGCTAGAACGAAGATAAGAGTCTAGCATGCAGTCTAGAGCCATTACAAGCGACATATTACGTCTATACGACAGTAGCAGGGCCAGGTCTCTCTTACGTAGGAAATGTGGCTTTAATGGCTTATAATGGATACCATTACGATCTACAATTATATTACCTACATTTAAAGCAAGAGGAACAGCATATTTATAAGAGGCATATAAAAAATTACGATATAATAATAACGTTAAATTTTAATAAGCCAAAATATTTTTATTATAGGTATAACAGGTTAACAATTGTATTAAACTTTATTGAATTAATAAGGTAAATATTTTTTATTATTATTAGTTACCACATTTTACAGACCCTGTTTTAGAAATATAGAACATGACTATTTTCAGATAAAATCTTTGCCAGGCGTTAAATGAATACTTACCATTTATCATATTGTCCTCTTTGTAAGCACTATCAAAAGCTTTCCTTATTTCAATACGGTTCCAATAGCGATCATTAATCAGGCCATTTATATAGCAAACTTGGTAATTAACAGAAATATCAATATTCGACAAACCGAATACTAGTTCTGTGCAAAGTCAAATTTCAAGATGCTTGAGATACTAAAGCTTTGATATTCTGTCACGTGTTTGATTTGACAGTATTGCAACTGTTTCATACCGGAAAATTGCTTCATTAAATTGTCAAAGCATTTGGTGTAATTTGGTAAAAGCCATTTCATTTGATAAAATTAGTGTTTGAAATGCTCATATGATTATATAAATGTAAATGTAATAAATATAACTCTATTCATTATTTTAATTAAAAGCTCTATCCGAGTAATTTTAAACAAAAAATTAAATGTGAGGTGAAACAGTGAAGTATGATATATCATAAAAAGAAATGTTTAGAATATCCTCTAGAGTCTAGACAACATTAATTCAGTATAATATATTATTTTTCACATATGCTTGATGATATTCTCTGGCCGTAAATTTTTAATTGGAACTATTTTCTTAACTACGTTTCTAGGTTACGCAGCTGGTTTGTTTTAAGCATGTACATGTATAGTACATTCATGTTCCAAACAGGAATGTACTATATTTTTCATGTTTATACATTAAAAAAATATGGCCAATAAATAAAAATTATGGAACATTCAGCTAATACGTATCAGTTGTCATACCATTGTTCGATGCAAGTTGTATATTTAAACTGTCGACAGAATGCAGACTGGGTAAGGTGGTAAAAAAAATATTATATAATCGGCTACTATGACCCTTGGGGTCATTAACATAGCACCACTCTTGATATACATACTAACTTAATAAAATACTAAAGGAAATGCTAATTAATATCATCTAGGCTTTCTAACAACTCCAATTACAAAAGTTTTAATTATAATTTCTTAAAGATATTAAAATATCATTACCTTTGTTCCCCAACCTTGGATTTCATACATCTGATCTCAAACAAATGTTATTTTCGTAGAATTTCTTTGTCGATTATGCCTTTTGTTTGCTTCAACCTATAGAATTGGAAAAAGTCTTTTGAAAACATTCTCGACGTTCTTCTCTAGGTATTGTACGAGATGCTCGATGCCGTCTAGGTGTAAATTACACCTAATCTAAATTATGATCGACATACGACCAATAAAATCATTTTGAATTTCGTATATTTTATCTCTTAAAAGGTATTAATTCTACTTTATAAGGCAATAAAAATAATGTTATGTTTTTTTGCAGAAAACAAATTAATTAAAATTAAATAAGCACAAAATCTCTGAAAACACTAAAAATATGAATAATAACATAAAATGTTTAGTATGCATGCATAGATTATTCGTCAAATTATGTATTTATAAAATCAAACAAACAATATATTGGAAGACCATCCACTAGTTACTATTGGAATTCTCAAAGGTTTTTACTTTCAATAACGTTTACAGAGATATATTAACAAAATATATTTTTGAAAACGATGATGCTATACATATTTATTATTTATTAAATAACCATTTAAACATTCATCAGTGTAAATAAAACAAATATGGTTTCTTACCTGTGGTATTAATATAATTCTAAATTACGACACCAACTCTGGAAACAATTTTAGATTTCAATACAAACTATTTCTGTCGTGATATAGTATAGTTCTTTTTACTTAATTCTTGGATTGATTTTGCTTATACGAGTAATAGAACTTGCTTACAAATAATATATTATGAATAATTTTAATCTCAAGGATGCAAACTTTCACACAAGTTAACAGTAGAACCGGTTTCAATTTGTAATGTACAAATAATATTTATGAATATTTTGTTAGACACAAATAAAAGAAAGTGTCAAACATCAGAAAAACTTTTAAATTATCAATTATCTTAAAATATGCTCTTGTTTTTTTTGTTGAAATAAAATGTATTTTATTGTTATTATTTTATTTCGAAGGCTTTTTAAAGTTAAATAAAGGTATTAAATCTTTAAACTTGTATGATTTTAATTATTATTAAAATTATTTTAAGGATTGTTAATTATAATTCCAAAGTTTAGGTTTTAATAATGTTTCTCCTTATTATTTTTTTATTACGAACAATAAGGTGAAGGTAATTAATTATCTTCATTAAGGTAACGCTAGCCACATACTTAATCACAAATCTGACAAGTAATTTATTTTTTATTTTGTATAGTCTCCTGAAGATCTTAACCCATAATTAATTAATTAAAATCTTTGAACGGTTTTATCAATTTTTTCAAAAAATTTTTTTCAATGTCAGTCGGCCATTATGGTATGTCCTACATTTTATATATAAAAAATCAAACAAAACTGAAATAACATGTTAATTAACCAACTATTCTTTTACAGTAAATGATCAACATTGACCCCGTTATTTTTCAATATCAGAGAAATAATAAGAGCATTGCCGACATTTAAAGAGATATATGTTCTTTTTAAACATGTTAAGCTTATTTAAATTTATATAAATATAGAATGAAATATACTTTTTTATTTTTTGAAATATATGTTATAGATATTTTCAAACATTAATTTCGGTAGTGGCATCTTTTCAATGTTTATCTATACTGAAAAGTTAGAAACATTGGTTAGGATTTTCGAAAGAAACCTAACAGATGTCACCACCATCCCGATAAAGAAGATCACATATAGAATGCTTAATTCACCGAGATGGACAGCGTTACGGTAGGTTAGTTGGTAGAAGCGACGGGACGGATTCCCAGTAGTCGCGGGTTCGAATCCCTGATACCGGAACCGATACGGTTTATTTTTCATTCTATATTTATATAAATTTCTTGCTTTCTGAATTTTTCTTAAGATTGTTCAGCTTTTTACAGAAAATCACATTTTAGCACAACAAGTCTTGTCTTATACGGGGCCATCGGATAATAGTGTTCGATTGTCCTAATCCGATTTTATATATCTGTTAATAATGTAATATGATCTAGAACAATCGACTATATATTCAACAATACTTTTAAAACATCGCCCGTAGATTTATTAGAAGCTTTTTTTACTTCATGTCAGTTTTAATTCCGATCATTTATCCGCCCCGTTGGTCGAGTGGTTAGCGCAGACGCCTAACGTGTCACGGCTGTCGGGTTCGATTCCCGGCGGAGACAGGCATTTATGTGATGAGCATAGATGTCTGTGTTTCTGGGTTTGGTCGTTTATTAAATATATTCTCAGTATTTATATATGTATTTCTATGTATTAGTATCGTTGTCTAACACCCTTAACACAAGCAAATAATTTGCTTACTTAGGGGTTAGATCAATGTGTGTAATTTGTCCCAATATTATTATTATTATTATTATTATTATTAAGTATATTCTCAGTATTTACATGTGTATCTCTATGTATTTGTATCGTTGTCTAACACCCTTAACACAAGCAAATAATTTGCTTACTTAGATCAATGTTTGTAATTTGTCCTGATATATATTATTATTATTTATTGGTATATTTATATTACGACTTTTGTTATTTAATATTTTTCGTGTTTGTTGAACTAAAAGCACAGCAAAATTTCTATTCAACGGAATTAAACTGGTTGAAACTTTAAATTGCGTTCACATATTCCTGTTAAATAGAGTGAAAGTAGTAGTCCAGTTAACATTACTGAAAATATATAAAATACTCAGTTTTATATATGGAAAATAAACAATCAATAATCTATGAATAAAAAGGAAAAAGCAAAAGTTCGTACATATTATGGATAAAAATAAAATACTCTGAACCTATTCAGTGAACTTTTACTTTAAAGAGCTTACTGCTCTCAACCCTTTAATAAACTTATTTTTCTCTTTCACGTACTGAAATCAAAATACCGTAAACTATCGTAGATATGCTTACCATCAATATATATTACTATTACTTATAATATTGCTGCCGTATTCGTCTCTTGTTAATTTTTATATTATAATGTTATACATATATTATGTATAAAATTAACAAGAGACGAATACGGCAGCAAAAGTTTTAACCAACTTGTTTTATAGAAGTATTTGTTATTTTTTTGTTGTTAATTATGCCTTTGGACAAAAAAACCAGAGAATTTCTTTATAAAAATATATCATGCTTCTTAGAATTTAATAATTGTAAGTTTAAACAGTCTTGTTATTTTGAATGACCAACTATAATAAATATATCTTGTCTCGGACCGTATTTGGATTGAAAGGTATGTCTAGGACATAGAACAGGCACCTATGTAAGAACTTACATATGATTGTCGTTTGAATTGTTATATTTTATTAATAAAAAACTTATTATGTAGATTAAAATCAAAACTAATATTATATCCACCCATTTCAGAATAAGACAGTATTTACTTTATTTTAATGGATGGATATAATTTAATTCAATCCAATAATATTGTCTTCTTTTATAAGGAATAGATAACAAATAGATATTCAAGATAACAAGGATTGAAGAGGGTCTATCGATGACTATATATCCGAAATTCGATATCCCGATTGTCAGTATTGAGATACAAATTGTTGCTAAGATCAATGGATATATTACGTATAACAAGAGTACGAATGTGATATAGATAATAAAATCGAGATTCATGTTTGAGAATAGAACTTTACATTTACACACCGTGATTTCAAAATGTTGTAATAAAAATATCCCCATTGATTAAAATCTAATAACAAAAGAGTTGTTCATCATACTTTCATACATTTTCTATAGGCTGTATGCCCATGCTGTATTATAAAGGAAAATTAAAGTTTTTCCTTTTAAAGATACTATTCATCTATTAACCTTACCTCAGTCATATAATTTTAATTTTGATTTCTCAAGAATAAAACATACAATACAGACATTATATATTTTTTTCCATTAAGTTTTCGTGAAAAGTTTTCATTATTTCGGAATAGTTATCCAAACTATTCCGAAATAATGGAAAATATATTTTCATTTTTAAACATCTACATAATTTTTATATAGCCAATAGTCAAATCTCGAACAATTAGAAAATCAGTTATATGTAAAAACAGCTTGCCTGTACTTTCGTAAATAAATACTTGTTACCCACCGAATGTAAATTCATTGAAGAGGCCACGAAAAAGAGGTTCCCAATGTAACGGTTTAACCTGACCTAGGCTAAGTAGTTAAGACTGACACAATTCATAATTCAGTCGATTTTGTTCCTATAAATAGCATTATAATATTTTCCTTATCCATATTCTGGTAGGTATTTTATAATTACCTTTTTTTAATACTTTCGACTGTATACACCATTTACGTAATGAAATTAATTATTATACTTACAGTTAACTAAAGAATAATTAATTACAGTTCTATCAAACCCCAAAGATTGCGTTCAGTATTTCGCCATCCGAAAACAGAGGTCAAACGAGGATAAGATATGATGAGATGCCAAAAAATAACATATTTACCAGCAAAATATATACTTATCATATTAATTTCAACACTGTCAGACTGTATTAGTCGGATAAAATTCAAAGTACAACTATAATATTATTACTAATAATAACTAACACAATCAGTTCTTATACTATATTATTATTTACCAATCCCAATTCAAAAATGTTTGTATAGTTTAACTACACACTTCTTGCTTACTTGCGGCAATTACATTAAGTCTAAACTCTATTACTATTTATTATTACATAATTTTAAGATGCCTACTTTTAAGCTCTTTTGTTATGCATGTTTAATATTTTAATATTTTATTACATTACTTATTATTATGATTGAACCCGTTCCCTTATCAAATGAAACAAATGATGACGGCAGATAAAAAAAAAGATTAACGTTGTCCCTAGAGAATATATATTATATATATATTATATATAAGAATATATATTATATATATATATATATATATATATATATATATATATATATATATATATATATATATATATATATATATAAAACCTTATCAACGCCAGTGTTGAGGAATTCAAATGAGACCAACTTTGATCCGCGAATAAAAATAAAACTTTTTTTGGTGTCTGAAGTCGAAAAACTTTGAGAAAATATAACAGAAAACAAAACATACCTTTTCAATAATTAGAAGTGGAATCTCCGAAGATATTTCTCCATATTTTTATAATAAAGGAATGCATGAAGATATGTAGATTAATTCCCATTGAGGTTTGAGTAAATGAGGTAGGACATTTTCATGCTATATTTATTTGAAATCATACGGCTCAGTTATAATTACATTACCCAGATCTTCATAGTTAGTGCACTTTAAAAACATACTCGTTTTAAGGAATTAAAAAAAAGTAAACTTTTAGATTTTTTTTATTTACTGCTTGTTTAAGGTTTTTTATGCATCATTAAAAAAAAACATCAAACTTAAAAACCGTATTTAAATATTGTAATTTTAAAAATACGGTTCTATTTCTTTTTTATAACCTAAAAGAAACCATTTTTATTATCTGTTTCACCTAGGCGTTGTACAGTCAGGAAATGAGGATTTCCTTGTTTTGTTTAAAAGAATTCGTTTATTGTTTTTAGTTTGTTTTATAACCATTGAAAATATTTGTTACTTGAAGTCTGAAAGCACGAAATTGAAATGTAAGTATTTTTTTTTCTGCTAACGAATGAGAGTCAGTATTATACGATGATTTGACCATTTTAAATAACATTATAATAACTACCTAATAATTATTCAGTTATTTAATTACCTCAATCGATAGTCAATAATATTACATATTTTAAATTAAACGATATGTATAGGTTTTAATATAATTAATATTTTAGTATTATAACACAACAACTAATTATGTTTAACACAACAACTTCAACAACAAGTTTAAGTATAAGTAATAACAGATGTTTATTTAAAAAGAAAATGTATTATTTTTTGTTATACAATAAATAGGTATTCAGTTAGTAGTGTTATATCAATTATCTAACATGTTATTGTATAAATTTAAAGCAAAACATAATGAAAGGCACTAGTCTCACAGGATAATTTAAAAAAAAATAATGCTTAAATGTTATCTATATCTTTTTTCTTGCTTGTAGTGTAGACTTCTCGCACAGTATATTTGGGGTTTAAAATGCAATGAAAAATGTTTTATGGTAACTTTTCAAATGACACCTTTTTTTAAATGATAAATTCTACGTATTACTAGCAGCAAATTTTATGAACACTTTCCCTATTAAATAAATACTTTTTATAAAGATATCATAAAATAGAATAAAACTGTTTTAAAGACCATTTCAATTTGTTATTAGTGAATAAGAACAAGAAGAAAAAGAAGAACTTGTATGGCAATGCATTATATATAAATATACAAACAAATGATTTAAGAATTGAAAAAAAACCGGAAGTATGCTTCACTGCAGTGTTTTTTTTTGTTTCATATTCCAAATCAGTTATGTATATAAAATATAAATGCGGGTGTATCCAAAATCAAAACAGTCATCTTCAAGTTTTTTAACTGTCAACTGTCCTTTTATTGTAATAGACAGATTTAACAAGCTTTTTAGTTATTTAATGAACATATGAATTTATATGTAGTAAATATATTTTTAAGCCTCAAAAATATCAAATATATTTTGTAGCTAATTTCTTTCTAAGTGTTATTGAATACTGTTATTTATAGTGATTCTCTGTACTTTTAATTTCTTTTATTATTTTGCAATAAAGTTATTTAAAAATAAACTGATTATATGTAGTAATATCATTCATTTTATACATATTACAATATTTAAAAAACTTTAAAGTTAATAGGCGACTGTAACATTATTTCTGAACCTTAAAGTTTCCTTGAAATCTAAACCTAGTGCGCGACTTTAAATCTTTTATTACCAATTATTCAACAAAGCCTTGCTATTTGCAAGTAATAAAGTGAATTTATATTGAAAATACCTATACAAAAGCTGCACCGACTATCATATTTGATAATTCTTTAATTGTTATATAGCGTACCTATATTTTTCTAATTACTATTGAAATAAAGTAACTTTAAAACATTCAGTTTAGCAAGTTATTTAAATAATCAAAGTAAGTGATGTAATCATCATCTCCTAAGCATCTTATCTATGATATTGCAAATCTGGCAAGATGATATCTTTCAATCAATAGTTCCATCTGCTGGGATTCCAAGGAGCATGTTTGATGTCAAATAAAACCCCTAGTTAGAAATAAACATTAAATATTACTATTACCAATAACCTCATTTGTAACATAATATATACAAATGACCCGTATACTATTATTTTTAGAGGTTTGGTTTAATTTATAACTTAAAGGACAAGAAAAAATATTGAGAAGTACTTAAATTCTTAAACATATCAAACGTTTTTCTTACTACTAGAGAGTTCCAATAGCCATCGTTTATCAGTCCATTTGTAAGTAATTAGTAATACGCAAGAATATCTCTAATATTCGATAGACTGAATGTTGGTTCCCTGCAAAGTCAAACTTCCGTTCGAGAAACTAACGCTTTGAAATTCTGTCATACGTTTTTAAACGAAGTGAGTGTATAGCAACTACTCCGTACGAAAAAGTGGCCCCAATAATTTGTCAAAGCATTCCGTGTAATTAGGTACAATCACTTACATTTGATATATGATGTTATTTATTTTAAAAGTGTTTGAAAAGTTTATATAATTATATTAATATTAATCTATTAGTGAAACATTAATACATTGTTGGAGCTAAAGACGTCTGTCGAGTATTTTTCAAATGAAAAGATTAATGTAATATAGAACGAAGTAGGTAGTGTATTTGAATGTTATTTCAATTTTTTTTATTAGTTCTTAAATTGGAACTATTTTCTTTACTACGTTTTTTGGTCATGGACCTGAATTGTTCTGAACACGATAAATTTTTATTGTATACATTTTACGAAAATTCATAAAAATAATGACTAGAGTTATCAATTTAATAGTAATGATGATATATATTCTCAGTATTTCTATGTATTTGTATCGTTGTCTAACACCCTTAACACAAGCAAATAATTTGCTTACTTAGGGGTTAGATCAATGTGTGTAACTTGTCTTGTATTATTATTATTATACTAATTAGAACTAAATGTGTCCGTAATATTTTTATTTGGTGGCTAGTTTTGGTTTCAGTCTATGATAGGAAAATAGCAATTATTTATGAAAATAAAGTTTATCCTACTTCTATGTTGGACCTTGGAACATTATCTACTTTCATATGTAATAAATTAAAATAATACTAACTTCAATGTATTTATAAATATTTCTTTCGTGCATTCAACTGTGCAATATATTTATGATAAGGCATTCCAAATGGTTATTATATTTGTTTCCACTTTTAAGACTATATGACAGTAAAGATAGAAATACTATAAAACGTTTTATGATTTACACGTGACGCTGAGTACAAGAATGTTGTTCCATATATTGTACTGCTGAAATGGTTTCAATATAATTTTAGTAAATTTTATGAAATGAAGAATTATTAAATATATGTGTATTGAAAATAAATAAATATATGTATATTGTAAATATACAGCAAATATTGTCACGCCCCAATTATATATATCAATCTATTTTTATTTAGAAAATGAAACCCAACTGATTATTTTACAAAGTAATTCAAAATTTTTAAAATTTTAAATAAGAATTGAGTTATAGAAAATATATTAACGATATCATGGGATATCTGAATAAAATTTAAATTTTTGAGATAGAAATAAATTAAATCAGTGATTTTTTTATATATTCTTAATTACGGTTTTACGATTATCACAAAAATATGTACATTATAAAGTCATTACATTTTATGACGCTAAATGAATTAACGTTTAATTCATGGCATTGTTAATAGAAATGTGAATTAAATTACCGTGAAATTGAATGTTGTTAGCCGAGATCATTACAATGTTATGTTGAATAAATGCCAATTTAGGATAAGAGACAAATGTTAACTGATAAGGGAGTTACTAAACTTTTGCAGCTAATAAAAAGAAATAAGACAAAATAGGCCTTTATTGCTGTTTTACAATTGTCTTAAATACTATTATGATTTTTACTAGCGATTTTGTGTCGCTCAGTTTAATATATATACATATTTTATACTATTAACAAGAAAATCGAAATCAATCAACAGCTTGTCCTTCGACAAAGGCCTCTTCTAAAGTCTTCCATTCGTTTTCGTTTCTCGCTATCCGCTTTCAAGATATAATTTCCGTTATCACTAATCCCTTCTCCATATTATTTTCTTTTCTAACTGATTCCTATTATATCCCATTTTAAGACAACTAGCGCTGATTTGAGTTCAAGACTTTTCTCAGTGGTTCCAAGAGATCTAGCATAAAATGTAGCTGTATATAGGTCCTTTTTATCCCTGTTCCTTTAGAGGGTCTTAGTCTTTTTCCCCCACGAGGACGGGTTGGGACGGGTTTGGGGGAGAGGGTTTTGTTTCTTTGTTCTTTTGTTTTTGGGTTACGTGGGTATAAATAATTTATAATTTTCTTCCAATAGATTAAGCCGTTTTATAACCTGTAGTTAATTATTATACAATCATAATAATAAATTTTATTCATGAATAAGGAATGTACACTTTTATGTATAATTATAGTATGATTACTAAACCATTTTGTATAAGTCAATAAGAATCAGGTGTTAAAAATTTGGTAATGAAATAATATGTATTTAGATAGATATGAAAGTCTTAATGCCTTGGTACTTCACATATAGTTACTTAATAAGATTTAATTTAATAATTTAATATATATTATGTACAAAATATTTTCTATACAGTCACTAATTTTACAGAAAAGAACTGGAGACAAACTTAGATTGATATTTGCAAACTAAATGCGACCTTCAAAATCTTATTTTATGAAATTATTATGACTGATCTCTGAGATTTTGTTAAATTAGCTTCATTTATAGAATCGATTAAATTAATGCGCTATAGTTAAAATAAAGCCAAATTTTATTACGATAATAATAATGTGTTACGATTGTGTTAATAATAAAAAAATACCTTGAAACATTATTGAAAAAACAGCAATATTCTTCATGGTTTTATTTATACACCATTTACTTTTAATAGTCCCTACAATTATTAGTATTTTTATATCAAAACGCATAATGTATATTATCGAAGGCACAGGACATTAAAAAACGATTTTTAAACACTTACGAATGACAAAATAATGTATATTTTTTAAAGGAAAAAAGGTTTGTGTTTAAATGAAGTAGGAAGTTTGATGTACCTACAACCTAAATACCTACGTTAAAATTTTCTCAGTACAAATAACAAAACATAAAACGTTATTTTCAATACCATGATAGATTCTTCGATGGATTAGCCACAATTTAATCAATTTCTAACACTTAACCTTTATTAATACAGAACATAAATTATCAACAAATAAAATAAATAATTTGTTATATGTGTTTATAAATTGTAATTGGAAATTTTCAACTTTTTGAATTAACCAAAACTTTTTAAACAAACATCCCTTTAATACAGTCAGTCTCTTATTTTCGTTGTCTGAAACTTGGTTGGTGAATTACTGTTTTTAAAATCTTCTGACCCTGATCATAGCTACTTTTATCTGATCGTAGGCGTGGATGATCTGGTTGGATACCATATTTCCATAAAATGTAGGCGATAATATCGTGATTACTTTTAATCTTCTACGAATCACTCGAAACAATTATAAAATAATTAAAAATTAACAGATAAAAGATGTCGTTGGAATTAAATAACGTCCACCAAGCACATAGTCGCGTACGCTCTACACTCATACAGTTATTATACATAGAGTAGGGAAGCCAGCCTATAATGTGACAATCGAAATAAAAGAAGAAAGCAAATGAGGTGACCTAACTGTCTCATTTTCTTGCATGTGTTGTTGGACAAGGATAAGTGTCGATCTGTCATCTTGTGTTTATTGTCTCTTATAATATTTGTCAGACACTGACACTCATAGGCCTGCCTATGACTTCCCTATTCTATGTATAATAATTCTAAATCTGCACACAACGGTCGTAAGTCAATTGTAAGTGATTGCAATATGGCCGTCTTCCCAGTGCTCGGTATTCGTTGTGATATTGATGTTTGACAGCTAGCAGTTGCTGACGACACTGACGTTAAATACGGGTGTGCCAACTTAGAATTAATATACATAACTCTATGACGCCGACATATTAATATTTGTGTTGTTTTTTTTTTGTAAATAAGAACTTATAACCAGATTGAATATTTATTATTTACTTTACACATTTACGTTACATTATAGCTTAAAAAAATTAAGAAAGTAATATACTGTATCCTCTGTTATGAATTAATTTTGCTTTATAACATAATATAGCAGTTTCGCCGTTATAAATAATATTTTTTTTTAAAAACCGGCATATTTTAGGTAAAATGAGGTTAAAACAAATTAGAAAATCTAACAAAATAATAACAATTGTAAATTGTATGCCCTAACAGAGGTAAAATTTTTATTTCTTCCTTTAACTTATAACGTCTCACCCTTATAATACTTATCATATATTTTTTACAGAATAACCTACTTTATATTTAATAAGAAAAAAGGAAACTTAATAAAAATAATGAAAAAAAAATGTATAAAATAAAATGTTTTTTGATTTGGGTTGATTGTAAAAACAAAATATAGATATTATAAGAAAATCCATGGTTTGCTATTGAAAAATAGTTTTTATATTGTCAGAAGTTTTATTCTCTTAAGGAGATTTGCAGAAATCTAATTATAAAACTTTATTTTTAAAAACAATAATAATTATATTTTGTAAAACATGACTAATATTATTTAATAATCAGTGGTATTATTTAACTCGAAACTGTATAACGACCTCTTGAAATAATTCTCGATTTCATGACACAATGTTCGTGACCTGATAAATTAGCCTTTTTTACATTTTCACTGATATTGTAAATAATAGTAGGTACTTTTTTTCTGAATGCAATAATATTATGAATATTTGTTGCCAAATGAAGAGTAATTTGGCAATTAAGAGTAATTTTAACACATTTACTGTTCACACATTTTTATTAATTTTTTGTCAAACTGGTTCAATTTGATATTAGTGAGTACACCTATTATACGTCATTTATAAATACTTTAATAGAAATAAATTGTTTAGTGACAACAATTGAGGATGTTCCTTTTCACATTTTCAACACTAACTACTATATGGTATTTTAAAAGGCTGACTTGTAATGAACAAAATATGGTCCTTCACCTATTATCTCACTAGAATATAGATACTAGCAATGACATTAAGGATAATGGTAAGAATCATGTTGAGCGTCGTTCACGATCGTTGCCTTGTTATTACAAATGTACTTCGGTTAAGTGAACAGTAATTATCACCCTTGACTACCATAGATAATATGGAACGTGTGAAACAGAAAGAGGTAGCTAAATAAGGTTTATTAGCCTGCAATTGCCATTATATTCTCTATGCTTTTCGATCTTTCATATAAATTATTCGAAATTTATTTGTAAATGAGAAATATGATATTAAAAAAAATGCTATTTTAGACAACGTCGGGGTCTGCCTGGTGCTGTAGGTTACAGTAGTGACAGTCCTCAATAACAGCCCCCACGCCGAGAACTTTTCAACCTCACTTTGGGTTTAAATGGTAGTTTTAACCAAATGTTGTAGAAGAAGTAGAAGATTTTTACAATCAATCGTGTTTTTGTCTCGTATAAGTAATACGTGAGTGTCACGTGGAAATACGAACTTAAGATATGAACATTTCCTTAACCTAATCAAATAATAAGTATAATATATTTCGAGAAAAAATAGTCCCGTCAATATTTTATAGTACTGAGTGACATACGAGTGTCTATTGAGGCGGCGATATCAGTCGTGAAATACATTAAAAGATTGCTAAATTATATTTTCTTATCTTAATATATATTAAAAGCTTTTTATACTTTATGACAGATCCAATAGTGATCATTTATAGGTACCATTTAAGTTATGAACGGATTTATCTTCAATATCTATTATGTCTTATTTGTCAAACAGAAAACAATACGAAGTTTCTGTTCTATACAATTAAATTGCTTGAAACTTGAAATTATGAGCAAACATTCCTATTTAATATAAGTCAAGCAAATATTGCAGTTAACATTCCTCAGAATAAATAATAGAGTCATTACTTTGAATAAAATAATATCTAATAATCTAAATAAATAAAGAGGAAAAACAAGAGCCATCCTACGTACACTTTTACAGTCTTTGATCTAATATATCGATATTGATAAGATATTGATATTGATTCAAATATATTGATCGATAAAAAACCCTGAACCTATTTAAAAAAAAAACTGATAGATCTTACTCCTCTTGACCTTGAAAATACTTCTTCTTTTCTTTCACGTACTCAAATAAAAAGTAATCGACACTAGACGTAAATATATTAATTAACACAAATTTATTTACGGTTAACTTATTTTCTTTTACATTTTCACGCTTAAAGATAACGACTTAGACTTATTTATTTTTCTTTTATATATATTTTTAGAAATTTCAATGATTTTTTCCTTTGTTTGAAGGACTTTACTATTTCAACAGTGTAGAACAAAATAAAACAAAAGCTAGCTAGCTAGAGGCGAGTTGACAAAAGTCTGAATATTTTATTTAAGATGCAACTAGTACCAAATAGCACCAATAGTATGGTGATATGGTGTTTACCTAATTGCTATCCAACTTCCAAGTGTCACATTATGAATGTTTTCACGGTGGAATCTTATCTTTCTTTGGATGCTACGAGGTTGTACTATCATGTTTGAATACCAATTTTTTTTAAGTACTGATAAAAATATGAATATCGGTAGGATATTCAAATGATAATGTCGAAATTATTACAAAAATATATATATTTTCGATATAGAAGGTCCATAGGATAAAGAGTCCACATATGGCACAATAAATATGTAACTTAAGCGCAGTGATAGGAGTTAGAATAATAGTATTATATCAGTTTTATATTGAATATGCATAACATATCAAATAAAACAATTTTAATCAGATAACTAAATATATACCGTAAAAAATATAAAATAATAATTATTAACACAAGCAAATAATTTGCCTACTTAGGTGTTAGATCAATGTATGTAATTTGTCCCGATATTATTATTATTAATATTGTTATTATTATTATTATATTCTTCATAAATATAAATAACGGCCAAGAGTGGAACGAACGCAAAAATATTTATTTTATTTTATTTATTTATTTTGAAAGTGAATATATACCTAAATATTCTGTGATTATTTTGAGCGTCTACCTAAGTAAAAAAGCACGTTTGTTGTATGGAAGCCCTCCATAAATATTTAATTTATAGCATCTACAGAAATACATCACCGAAAATTTCGCTTTCTATCACGATTCATGAGATTTATGAGATTCCTAAAAACATTCAAACGGACAGCAAAGTCTTAGTAGAGATAGGGTTCCATTTTTTACTCTTTAAACTCTATAAAGTAGATAATTGTTTTAAGACTAAATTGTACAAATACCTACATTCATTAACATTGATGATAAATAATTTCTTAAATATTTTAAATATTTGTAAATAGATAAATAATAATTTCATAATTTATCAAGTAGGTTTAGATAATTGACACCAGAACTATAGAATTCAAACTTGCCCTACTATATTGTTTTATATATTATAATTATTTTGCTTAATGTAAATTAATTGTAATAGTGGAAAATTAAACAATAATCTGCCTTCACTGATGTTTTTAATTTGTTCAAATAATAAAAATCATTTAATCAAATTAAAATTTTTCATAATTTCTAAAATAAAAAAAAAATCTTGAGAATTTCGAGCACTGAGCTTCAACCAGTAATTATTATTATATAACTTATTTTATTGTTGAAATCGTCCACTCGTGATATATATCAGATGATGATGGCGGTCAAAGAAAATGACAGGTCAAAGTGGTCGCTAGATGAGTATCTAACTCACAGGGTTGTCAACGTCATTATCAGAAAATCATAATAAAACTAGCTCTTCTCTGCGGCTTTGATTGCCGAATAAAAATATTATTATCTTGCTTCAATAATTATTCATTTAAGTAGCATTTTGTAACGATATTTCACTTGACTAAAAAATTATAAGACCATTCTTCTTTCTTGTTTTCAAAATAATTAAATCATTTAATAATTCATAATAATATATATGCACTTTTTTACACGTTAAAAAATTTAAAAAAAATGTTTGGCTCTTAAAATATTGCTTGTATATACTTGTATATGTTTATGTAACTTTTCTAATCTAAATATTTAACTACAAAAGAGTTTAGAAAACGTTTAAAATAAAACTTTATGAACTTCTTATTCTGTTTTATATTTTCATACAGGAATATAATATTTGAAATATTTAAAGCTACAAATTATGCAATTACATCAAATTTACTGAAAAACCCATTTACATATTAATGTGTAAACAACAAACATTCAGTCAGTAATATTGTATTTATCATATGTTGTAAATTCTCAGTTCAGAATAAGAAATGAAATGAGTCTCTCAGGACAATGTATAAATAAAGAATCGCGTTTAGATCTTACCTACAGATATTATTTCTTCTCGTTTGTAGAGGTCTTGTTCAGTATATTTTGGGTTTTAAAAATGCATTGCGTATGGTACAATAACAACTCTATAAAGAAAACCCATTTATAACAAAACACTTTTAGAGCAATGACTTGATATTAGATCAGTTTGTATAAAATATTAAGGAGATATTTTGCTATTTCTTTAAGAATACTAATCACCTAGTATTATATAAATTACTCTACAATTATGATTCTATGTGATTATTCATTTACGTGCGCAAAGCCAGGGTTGGTTGCTAGTATGTAACATAATTTAGAACCCTTATTCCGCTTTGATAACGAAGTGCAAAATGAGACTTACATATGTTTCCTTTTTGCTGAATAAGCATTTCATTCTCCCTGTTTCGCTAAATCATACCTCGTGACTCGGAAAGAAATGCTTGGTTTCACTTATTAGCATTTTTAGCTTTTAGTATTATTCAATACCAAGATAGTTTAAAAAAATATATATAAAAGCTATAGTAAGCCTGAGTTTACACACATGTGTATAGTCACATTATAAAGATGAGTAAAAATATATTATTTCTCTTCACTATAAATATCAATGTAACAATCTTAACTTAAAAAAAATATGATTTTACAAAAATGTTTCAATAGAAATATATGATATTAAAAAATTGCAAAGTTTACGACGCTGGAAAATAAATAACATTGCGAATTATTATAATGAAAGTTATGGTCTTTGTATTCTTGTTATTGAAGGGATCAAATCATTTGTATTACTCATATTTCGAACCTTTTTCTGTCGTGATCTCAAATATACATTAGATACAAACAAAACACTTATATTTTTTGTTGTAAACATCAAGTACTTACATAGCAAAGATGAAAACGGATTATTTTCTAGATAAAGTCAAGTGATACAGAACAAGAATTCAGCCATGATGAGCAAGAAGAACTATAGATGAACTATTAGATTTTTCAAGTTTTTTGTACTTAGCCAGACTAAATTGTTCTAATTGTCAAAATTGAAGTGACTTGCAGAGAATCAATGAAATATATAGCGGAAATGTTTAGTACTACTATGTCTTTGCAGTGCTTCTAATTTTTACGTTATTGCTTTCATTTTGACTATGCTTCAACACTTTAAGAGCAGAAACAAAAAGGCAATCTGGTTCTAATTAGACTTATTTTGACGAGTTTGTCTCTAACTGTTGGAATACTTATACTCACAATGAGTATCGTTATATTAACGAAAAGTTCCCGAATTCCAAAATAAACCGGGAAAATGTGGCTTAAAATGTTTTAGTTGATCCAAAAAACTTTTATACCGTAAACCTCATCCCGATAAACGCTTAATGGGGCTATTTTGAAAGGCATTCATGCTTTTGATGTGGTAGAAAGATTAGTTCAGCTTAATTCTAAGTGATAGAAACATAACATTCGACAACTGGTTAACGAGAGTGCCACAATGATAAATTACATTTGCCAAAAAAACAGTGATTGATAACTACATAACGTTAATAAAACATTTTATAACCAAGTGAAGAAAATGAGTATGCAGCACTCAGTATGTATTCCAAAAATATATGAAACTTATTTCTCACATGCTTAAATGATCTAAGGCAGTGCTGGTACTGTCTACCCTTCACCTTGACAAAAAGATTGATCCAGGTAGTGGTGATAAACGGAAATCAGGCATAATCTCTTTTTACAATTCTATGAATACAGGAATTGTAAAAATCTCTGGAATACCTTTGATGTATTTTGATACTCATAATTCTGGTCAGTTACTGTATAATAAGTGGTCATGTATGTAGCTGTAGTAAATAGTGTAATTATTTTTCGCAAAAACAAAAACTCAAACCAACCTATATCATTTCCTTACAAAAACTCGGTCTATCAATGTTAAAAATCGTTTTCACGTGAGATAAATATAGAAAATGTACCGAGAGGCTTAGGGAAACGTATTACCGAACAAGTTGATGAAACTTTGACCAAAGTTGGTAAAACTATGACCATAGTTGGTATAACTATGCAAATAACAGTTCGAAAACATGTAAGAAATGTAAAGACTGTCCCTCTGACAAAGATAAAAAACTAGAATATAATAACAAAACTATTTGTATGCAACAAATTACCCCACTATGCCAAAGTTGCGTAAATCTCAATCGCGAATAACTTTGTATATAGGTAACAAAGAAAAAAATATAATATTTTTTATACTTCTATGCAAATTATCTTTAATAAATATAAATTGTCTTTAACACGTTAGTATTAAAGAAATTTGGTACCTAAATTTTTCTTTTTTTTTTTCATGAATGTATGTAAAAAAAATATGTTAACATTACTTAAAATATGTTTATTTTTGTTGTTGATGATGACAATGTGTTCATTTTATAATAAATAAATTTTAATTCTTAATAATTGACGGATATAATTACGGATTTCTGTAATGTAGAACTCTAGCATTGATATAGTTCAGTACACAATAATATACATGGATACAATACATCCGGCTACAACGCCTGATTTCTGCCACAATGAAGTCAGGTTAACGCTTGAATTATTAGGATTAGGCAAGCACAAATAAACTCTACCTAGTTGTTACTGTCCACACACTATTATATAATTGTGAATAAAAGTGTGTATGGACAGCTTTGTTGCTAAGCTGAATGAACTTTCCAGCTTGTTAACGTCGCCAGTAAAACGTTTTTATTTTTATATAATCTGATCTGAAATTATCAGATAAAAATTATGCAATATTTCATCTTATTTGTTGTTTGAATCTGTTACTGTTTGATTAAATATATATTATTTTATAAATATTATTCTAATATGCTTCACTTAAATATAGATGCTTACAATATAATATTTTTATTATTATAATATATTTTCTCACTGCATAATATACCTTGTTAACGTCATTTAACTTCCTCGAATTAACCTATTAAGTTATAAAAACCATTTATCATGTAAACATTTTTGTCTGATTCCCTACTCAAATGGTAAATACGGTACCCTATTACTGAGACTTCGTTGTTCATCTGTCCGTCTGTCTGCCTCCAGGCTGTATCTCATGAACCTTGACAGCTAACAGTTGAAATTTTCACAGATGATGTATTTCTGTTGCAACTATTATAATAAATTTAAAAACAAAATAAAGTTCTTTTTGAGGGCTATTCCATAGAATTTTTTTTTTCAATAGAATTAAAATAACAATACCATATTTCGTCTTTTCTAAATATATAAATATGTTTTCGTCAACAATCATTAGTTCTATTGATAAAGGTTAGTTAAGTAAATATAATTAAAATTAAGGTGACAGTAAGTTCATTTAATAAGTTTTTTAATTAAGCAGGCTTTCACTGAAGCTTAAGTTTTTCAATGTGTTATTTTTATTTGTATTTTTAAATTTTATATATCAATATAAATGATTTTGTTATAATCTTTTAAAAGCTCCTAAAGAACTCTACTATAAAATGTACATATTTTTCTTCAAATCAAATAAAGCACTTAGTCGCAAAAAAGTGAGTTGCTTTAAATGTTACTGTAAAATTTATATGATAAAACATACAAGAATTAAATTCAGTAAAGTAATTTTCCATAATATAATTATAAATAGTTAACAATTGCAGGTAGTAATGTTATTTTCTACGCAGTGCAGAATAGCCAAAGTATGAAACCTGTTTAAATTCTTGCAACAAAATATTTTAATACTACATACCGAAATGGAGATTCGCGATACTAATTATCGTATCAATCTAAGACTTGCAGTCAAACACGCTCAAACAAAGACGCTCAGTGTAACACGGTCCTATATCTATAGGCTTAATTTAAATTAGGTTAAAAATGTTATACAACAAAGATTATTATGTTATAAACGAGTTTCTTTTAAAAAGTGAAGTTTATATGCTTATTTGATTGTTTATATTTGATATTATTTTGTTTAAAAGAAAACAATATCAAATGAAGGGAATAAATTAAGTTTTAAAATTTACGGGCTTATACTAGAACTATACAACTTCAAATAATAATAATTTTAATAAATCACGTTCTACATACATTACTATTATTTCTATCTTATAAAGTGAGGGTACTAACTATAATAAAAATGTAAGACGTGCTACATCATAAAACTGACAATTATTATTATTATATTATTACTTTATATATTTTTTTTAATATAATGATTATTTGAACTGCTAACCAACTGATTGAAAAAATATATAATTTTGCTTTTCATGTTATGTCAAATTATTATTTCAAATAAGCTCTCAAATTTAACAATTAAATAATAAATAAAACACGGGAAATTTGAATAGCTGTAATGATCACATAATCAGTCAACTGGGACCTGCAGTTACTTCCCGTGTCATATTTCATCTCTAATGAAAGCCTCCGTTTTAAGTAACCAGTCCTAACTATCAGAGGCATGAATATTACAATTATATTAACATAAAATTTGAATTAATTTTTGTTTATCACCATAAAATATTATTGTATTACCAATTAATGATATATATAATATATTTCTGACATTCATAATGATACCATTTCTTAATAATCTTTATATATTAATCCATTTGCGGAGCCGTGTAGGCTTACTGTTAATTAAAGGCTTATTAATATTTTTTTTGTGACTGTGATTTAGTTATATCAGAATCTGAAAGGTAACGCTGTAATCAAGTTATTAGTCTTAGGGTTCAGGTCTGTGTTTTATGTATATCTACAAAACATGTAGTATTTTTTATATTAAATGTAGATCCTTTAATTTTATTCCTATTATATACATAGACTAACTTTGTTACCGAGAAGATATTGAATATTTTCGATTTCTCGGCAAAATAGAGTTATATTTATCACTACGAAGAATAACAATAATTAAACAATCAACGATTTTCAAAACAAATTATTTAGAAATTAAAGCTTCGCTGCTGAACTTACTGCTTACTGAAATTTAATCATAAAATCATAAATACATTATTTACATTTCTTAGCTATACTACAGCGCCCTGCAATGATAACACAATCTACTCTACGTACAAACGTCACTTTGTGTTTACTAACTAATACAATACAACTTGTTAAACCCTGTTTTATTTTTGTTGTACTTTTAATTAATCGAATGTGTAGCTTTGCGGTGAATACTAAATTGTTAATGTTAGACAAGCAGTTATAAATACGGCTCTCATAGACAGACATACTTAATTACATATCCTTATTGCAAATATGCTAGACAATTTGTATTGATACAATACCGTTATTGTTGGAGAAAGAAAATAAAACAATATCACAATGAATTGCAATAATTTGACTAATAATAATTTCATATTAATAGAAATTTGAATTCATAATAATAAATTTATATTATAATATTCATATTTAATAATGGTTAATATAATCTCTAAAATTACATAAGGTTATATTTCTTTTACATTATCAACGCATTTTATCTTTAATTGAATATTAAATTTAGTATTCTCTATATCTATGTTGAAGTAATAATGCCGTAAAGCAAATATTTTCAAGTAGGAAAGCTGTGAAAATGATAAGGTAGACGTTCTCGCATTGATTACTTTTATGTTTGTATTAAATTTAACATTTCTTCTTATGTCAGATCAGGAGTTCAATGTCATTATCGCATGCATTCATTTGAAGATTTTGTATGATATATGTTAATTATCTACAAATTAACTAAATTATAAATAATATCGATCTGTTATAAAACAATAATTTGTTCTCAAGAATCTGATTTAATGTTTATAACTTAAGAATAATGTCATGATGTCTTGTAAACTTTCTAAAACAATTCATAATTGGTTAAATAAAAATTATCAAACATACAAATTGTTTGTAAAGATGAATATTTTAATAATTTGTATAATTCCTTTACTCTTTATTTCCTTAATGACGAATACGAATGATAGCATGAAACTAAATGAAATAAATGTCATATTTATAATGCTACTAAAGTTTTTTTTTTCAGGAAATCTTAACTTCCATTTTCTTAAAGAACTCTTAATGATATGCAGATTGTTCTTCAGAGAATTCTTATATTATATTAACATGTGAAATATCTGTAATTTCATTCCTTGATTTTTATTACAAATTATATAAATAATAAAACATCTTTACTTTACTCTTTACTTCTTTTAAGGTTATTAAAAATAATCTTATTGATATAAAAAAAAACCATATATTATTAATTTGATACTGAATTCAATTTCCATTCCGCAATTTAAAATTTATTGAAGTAACAAATACTGGAGGCAAAATATTAAAATAAACAGTTTAAGCGATTAATATTCATAATTTGAATCAGTAATAAATTAAATATCTTATTTTAATTTATTAAAATCTTAATTAAATTAAAAACAAGATATTTACAATAATAATTTTCATTAAAGAGAATATGATGAAATAGTTGATAGTAACATTATTAGATATTTCAAAGTGGATATTAGCATTTGTCTAATAAATTTACATAGACCTCTCATCCTTTGTTTTTTCAAAACCCTCAAACAATAAACCTTCAAGTTGAATAAATACGTCTAAACGTATAATACCGATACTTGTATCGTCACGATAAGGTATTAGCAATCGTACGGGAAGCGCTTAGTCCTTCAGCAGCAAGAATTGTTTTACTACCAATTTAAGGCGTGCGAAGCCGCGGGAAAAAGCTATATATATATATATATACCTATACCTATGTGGGTAGTCCCTAAAAATTAAACTCATACAGAATGGCAAATACCTAACAATTTTTGTCGTTTGGATGACGTTAACTTTTCAAAAAAATCATAGCCTTTTAAACACTGAAATATTTTATCAGATACAACGAAATACTTCATTTTAACAGTGAAAATAATCTAAAAATATGTCGAAACCAACTTCAGGGTCATTACTAACAGCATATACACTTGAAATTCACAAGAATACCTTTTAAATTGAGATACGCTCTGTCTGTGTGTTAGCTTCTGATATAATTAACATTTTTATTGTACAAAATAGCAATTTATAATCTAGATCCTATACAATCCTATATTCTTTACAAGATAATTTAAAAAAAAAATGAATATACCTACTTACAGTCCCCGATCAGAATATTTTGAAAATCTTAAATACGTACATGAGAATACCCATTTGATTAAGTCTAACACAAACCCGCGTTACCTGTTACTTGACTTAAAATAGTGAAGAAATATCTTAATGGATAATTTGCTTCCTCATTTTTACTGCGTACAGCAAAGGATTGGAACAGCTTGCCTGCGTCGGTATTTCCGACCGAATACAATGTGGTCACATTCAAGAGAAGAGTGAATAGGTTGCTAGGGTAATGCGCCTTACCACCTAAGACTACATTCCACTTACCATCAGGTGGAATGTAGTCAAGCATTGCCCTAGATCATATAAAAAAAATAAATAAAAAATGTACTCAATTTTAATAAATTTCAATAAGTAACTAAGGCAAGATTTTATGTACTAACGGATTTTATTAAAAAATGTAAAGACAATTAGTCGATGACAGAGAAAGAATTGTTAGCTATCTTTTAACAGTTCAAACATGCAGACCTTACCCTAATGGTAAGTTTAAAATAGAACAAAATCGTAACATAAACTCCATTAATATCAAAATTATTATTTTACCTTATTTCTACTGAAATTTCAATGAACCATGGTATTACAACTTCTGACGACCTGATGTTATAAGAATGTTGAATAGAATTTCTCCTCCACTTTATTGGAATAGTTTCAGTTCAGATGTCAAAAATTTAAAAAAAATGTAAAATGTATCAAATTAATTAACCTCTCCGTTGTTCTAATAAAGCTTCTAACTCAAAACCATTTGAAAGATTATTCTTAGTGTTATCGGTCCTTTGACAAAAGCTAAAATAAATAAAATAATTTTAACTCTTTAAACGGATGCAGAATTTTTGATTCATTTGTTTTCTATATTTAGTTTACCTAAAATTAAACATTCGGGATATTCAAACTACTAACTAAAATATAAAAAATGAAAAACCTACTTCTATCCCCCTTAACACACACAAACTAATGGTACAATGAAGTCAGTATAGTTTATAAAAATATTTAAACTATTCTATTTACTTTTGTGATCGGCACTCTTATTTTGCAACTTAACAATACTGCAAAAAAATTGTATTTTGATTATATACATACATTATATCCGAATTCAATTTATAAAAAAATCAGTCACATATTGTTATTATTTACTATGTTCATTATAATACTGTATGCGGTTTAGCAGAAACAATGCTCTGATTTTTTTTATAGTTATGTTCTGATTCCAAACAAACACAAATAGAAAAACCGTTTAATTGATTTAAAATATAAGGTTAAGTATATTTGACATGTTATTATCGACATCGTAAGGCCGTATCACTGATTTAAAAAGGCCCTTAATAAAAAATAATACTGGAATAATAAATAAATAATACTGGAAATATATTTGCACATATACTTATTGACGAAATCTTTTTTCTTTGCATCTGTTTATATTCCTTAAACCGTTTGACCTGACTGACTGGCAGGGTATAGCCACATCTACTAGAAATTACTAAATTCTAGAAAGTCAATGTTAAGAACATAGTTTTATTTTATAATAAAACTAGATTTTTTTGCCCGTGGCTACGTCCTCGCTATTTCAATTACAAAAACAATCTTATTATAAAGGACAGTCGTTTAGTTAAAAAAAAAATCCACCCGACACTAAATTTAGTAATTGAATTGACCAGGAAAAGGAAAAAGGAAAAGTGATTCACCAATTTTACTGAGACGAATCAGTCGAGCTTTTTTGAGTGATAAAACAGTCATTAAGCCATGCTATTTATCAGAATAGAAAATAATTTTCTGTGATCATCTCGGCAAAAAAATGTCGTATAGAAATGTAAGTCAACGGGTTCCATGTTCCAGTTCCTTTTTTATACATTGTAAAGACACCGTTCTTCTAATTTAATGTCCACGTTATCTATCAAATACTTTGTGAACATTTATTGGGATAAAAAGCAATTAACTAGAATTATCGGGATAAAAGTATTTTATGTGTTATTCCGTATAATACAATAACCGTGCATCAAATTTAATCCAAAGCCGTAGACCCGTTCTTGCGTCATACAAGTAAATTCAGATAATCCGAAAAAATAGACAATCCGAAAAATTACCATTAACGGAGAATTTACAAGTTGAGGGAATATTTTACCGCCTAGAGCGGTTGAATAACAGATTCGAGTTCGTATAAAACTTTTACATTCACATGACGATCATTACACGAACTCATGTATTTCGTTAAACGTTAAAACGTTTTCCCACTAATATTATTACAAAGTAATATAATGTCAATAATAATAAATTATTGACATTATATTATTTTGCACCCTGATTAAAGTTACTTCATTTATAGAAATAAATAAGATGGCTAAATAATTGATTTCTAATTGATACTTGAATTTATTGAATTGATTTGTAATTGATCTTTGAATTTATTGAATCTTGATTAATAATTGATTTTCGTCAATAATTGAATCAAAACTTCACGGAAACAAAAATACTCTATTTTTTATTTTCGATGCTGCAGTAATTAAATAACATGCGCCTGACAGTAGCCGTAAGCCAAAATATTTGTATATATTTTTTATAATTCTTTTCAAACAACAACTAGAATTCAAAAACAAAATTTAATATTTTGTTTACAAACAGTATACAATAACACTTGGTATATTGCATTAAAAAAGGAGATTTATTAAAGGTTTTGTAAAGAATACTGTATAAAAAAAGGTAATATTAATATTATTATGTATAAACGTTATGTATTATGAATTGTATTAGGGACTATTATCTATATGGTATGGATATGGTTCTAAGCTTCATGTATGAGATAAAATAATAAAAATTCAGGTATGGCAAATATTGGCAAAAAAATGTGTTAATGTGGTTGTTGTTTGGTAATATTGCATTTTACTTGTGCTTATAGTAATTACCTCCTGCAGAAGACGAGAATTAAGAATGGTATAAATCTATGAGAATGGAAATGAAAGTTTCTATACAAAACCTTTAATCGATGTGTTGTTGTGTTACAAACTTAAAAAAATCATTTTCAAAAAGAATAAAATTACTTTACTCCTTTTACTAAAGTCTAAATAATTGATACCATATATGTATATATTTTATAAAGTTATTATCTTAAAATATACTTTTCTGTAGCCAATAATACTTTATTTTATAAAAGTAACAACATCGCGAGTGATTGTTATTCAGGCCAAAGCCCCTTATATCGACAAAAAATACTGTGTAAGTATTATCTCAACCAGACTATTTCCACTAAGTTACTCCCTGACTAACGGGTCACTGATTATATATACATAACATTACCATGATAGTAAAAGATATATTATATGTTTTATTTTTATGGAATTCCATAAAAAAACACTACATAGACTAATCAGTGTATGTCATCTAGGGAAAATGAAAATAAACCATCAAAGTTCTGAATTGCATTAAAAAACTTTGCAATATTGCTCTATTTACACCAAGCTTTCAATAAAAACAAAAGACGGATTGGTAATCAGTGAAGAAGAAATTTTAAGGTATTGGTATACTTTTTATATAAGTAACGTTTTAAGATACAATGGTTGAGATACATAACGAGTGACGTTAATTTTATTTTAAAGGGAAGTTGTTTCCGCAGTAGTTGTCCATTCTGGAAAGTTCTGTTACTGAACTAACCACTTTGCATATTTGCAAACTATAGTTTCGAAAACCTTTTGTAATGCCAATAAACCCTGAGTCCGGGACTTGAAGAAACTTTTAAGTGTTTGTATGATATGACGTTGTCTGCACCACTTAGATGTTTAATGCTATTAAGATTTTAAAATAATAATTTCATTGTAATAATATTTTTAAAGTCTTAGTGAATTATAATTGTGTATTAAAATTTAGGTCAAGGCATAGTTTTATTTTTTTTTTCAATTATTTTAGTTATTATTTTGCTGCTACAAATTTTATAGGGATGGATACATAATCCACAATTTATTTGGCTAATCATTCTAATATCTTTATACCATCAATGCCGCAGGGACTTGAGATAAATTTTAATTTATCTATAGAATTTATTTATAATATTTTAACTACATATTTATTCGTAATTGACCTAAAATGGAGTAGGTTAACATGACCAATGAGTAGAAAAGTTGAGGTTTATAATTTTGTTTCGCTATAAAGTAAGCATGAAAGTTTCTTACATTCAAACCAATAATTAAAATTTTACACTTCTTCTGCGAGACGAAAAAAGAGAAAATATAAGTTTTTGAGATAATGGTGACGATCGAAATGATATACCATTGGATAAATATTGTCGTCTTTAAGGTATCATTTTACTTGTAATCAATGCAACAGTGATTGCTATGGCAGCGCTTTTAATACGACGCAATAGTACTGACAGGTACTAGCAGATACATTCCATATTTTCGTATCAAGCAGTTAAAGGTTAAAAAGTTGAGTATTAGACGCCACAATATCTTAGAATATTAAAAATAAACATATTTTAATATAATTATAATAAACATTCCGGACTTCCGGTTCCGGTTGTCAAAGTAGTAACAGTGTGTAAAAGTGCTCCCGATCTATAATTAAAATACGAGAGATAAAGTGCCGTAAAACCTTAGAAGTATTGAGAACCATCCACATAAGACTGCAAAGAAAGTGAATTTTACCACAACAACGCCTAAACAAAGCAGCAAATATAATAACAACAAGAAATAAGTGCCGACATCACAGTTGAAGGTTAGAAATATTCATAAAAAGTAATTGCAACTTGACACTTGTGCAGTAGTGCTAACATCATCGCACAAAAATTCCGTTCGGATACACAACTCACATCGTGACATTTGTGAACCAGTAACAAATTGCTACGTTTCGTTTCACGTAAACTAGTCAACACACACAAGTCATGGAAAACAAAATTATGTCAGAAGATATATCTAAACTCTTTCAAATGATGAAAATTGAACTTGAAAAACAGACCGCAACGATTGCACAGAATGTTACTGATAGTTTGATGCAGGCTATAGATAGTAAACTAAAACCCATAGTAGAAGATAATAAAAACTTAAGAATGGAAGTACAAACATTGAACAAAAAAATAAAATACTTGGAGGATGCAAACAAGAAAAATAACCTGATACTACATGGCGTTAAAGAAAAGGAGAATAATTACGAGGAACTATTTAAAATATTAAGCAATATCTTGCAAATGAAAAATGTCACAATCCAAAAGTACGAAATTAACAAATATCATAGATTAGGACGTAAACAAGAAGGAAAGACTAGACCTATAATAATCGCCTTCACTTCGTATCAGAAAAAGATAGAAATATTAAAAAACAAAACAAGGCTGCCCGACAAGATGTACATAACCGAAAACTTTTCAAAAGAAACATTAGAATTACGGAAAAATCTGCAAGAACAAATGAAACAAGAAAAAATCAAAGGAAACGAAGCCTATATCAAGAATAATAAACTTATAATAAACGAAAGAATAACAGAAGCAGAAAAAAGAAAAAGGGACTCAACCTCCTTGTCTCCTGCAAATGTTCAAACTCCAACACGCCCTAAGGAAGGAGGTCAAGGCATTTTAGCACCACCCAAGTTACATAAAACAGATGCGTTTGCCTATATGAGATCCAGATCTCAGTCATTGACAGAACACCCCAAAAAACAAATACTAAAGGAATTCGCAGACACCGGTAACGTAAGATCAGTAAACATTACAAAAACAACACTAACAAAAAATAATTTGATCCCCAATACGGCTGGTCACCGCGGGGTGATAGACCAACACCCCCAAGAGCTTGCAACCGAGAAGTCCACCATAATATTACCCCAAAATGTTTACTCAGAATGTACTAAACATAGATCTAAGCATAAATTCAATATAGCTACATTAAACACGAGATCATTAAAGTCACGAGAAAAATTATTAGAACTTGAAGAGGCATTGGAGTCAATCAATTGGGATATTTTGGGATTGAGTGATGTGAGACGAGTGGAATCAAAAAAGATAGAGTATGACAAATACATATTTTACCACTTTAATCAAACAACAGGGGTATATGGGGTCGGGTTTATGATCAAGAAATACTTGAAAAACAACATCATAGAACTCCGTGGAATATCAGACAGGATAGCAATCCTGAAACTAAAACTTCCTGGCCATAAACAAATAACTTCAATTGTCCAAATATATGCCCCAACAGAAGTTAGTAATAAAGACAAGAAAGACGAATTTTACTACAAGCTTAATCTAATACTGTCAAACTTAAATGGTATAGTTATAATAATGGGTGATTTTAACAGCTAAATTGGCAAGAGGGACAGAAATGAGGATATTATTCTCGGACCCTACTCAACTCGGAAAAGAAACGACAATGGTCAAAGGCTGGTTAATTTTGCTCTAGAACATAAACTTTACATTATGAATAGCTACTACAATAGAACACATAATAGAAAATGGACTTGGGTATCACCTGACGGGAAGACAAAAAATGAAATAGACTATATTCTCACAAACAAACCAAAAATATTCCTGAATGTTGATATTGTTAATCAGCTAAACTACAATACAGATCATAGAATGCTTCGAGGACAAATAAACTTATTAGAACCAAAACTACAGAGAAGCAATATTTATAATGCTAAAAAACCAATAACCTTACCTATTACAAAGAGTATTCTAGACACATTAGAAAACAGTTTACTTACAACAAGGAATATCAAAAATGTTCAAGAAAAATACAATGCTATTGAAGAAGAACTGAAAAGAATTGAAAACCAAGTAAAAATAAGCAATTATACCAAGGACAAAATTGGTCTAAAAGCTAGAAATTTCATTAAGGAAAGAAAAAGTTTATATACAGACCGAAAGACCAACAAAAGGAGGATAGCAAGCCTAAGCAAAGAGATCAACTTACAAATCAGAAAACATAGACAGAAAAGAAGAAATAATTTAATTAACTATTACATAGAAAAATCTGGAGGAGTCAAGAAAGCATGGATAGAATTATGTGAAAGTACTAACTGGATAGACAAAATAACACATTATAAAAGCAAGAAAATCAGCACAAACAGGATTGAAATTCTAAGAATAGCCACGGATTACTATCGCAATCTATATAGCAACAACGAATCAAGAGATGTAGATGATCAACTCATAATAATTAATACAAATATTTACGAAGAAATTCCCAGTATTCTTAAAGACGAAGTAGAAAACGCAATCAAAACACAAAAGCAAGGTAAAGCTCCAGGAGAAGATGGTATATCCAACGAATTGCTTAAAGGAACATCAGATATAATACTAGACACTATCACAGAACTATTTAATGATATACTAAAGACTGAATATATACCCCATCAGTGGCAAATATCAACTATAATACTTCTCCACAAAAAAGGTAATAAAGATAACATAGCTAACTACAGGCCCATTAGTCTAATGTCGAATCTTTACAAAATATTCTCTAAACTAATGCTAAGCCATATAACAAAAACGCTAGATGAAAATCAACCCCGAGAACAAGCTGGATTTCGCAGCGACTTTTCAACAATTGACCACATACACACAATAAAACAAATTATTCAGAAGTGTAATGAGTATGGCATGACCTATTATTTGGCATTTATTGATTACAATAAAGCTTTTGATTCCTTAAAACACGTAAAAATATGGGAAGCGCTTGCATCCCAAGGAGTAGAAAGTAAATACATAAGAATTATACAAAACATATACAAAAACATGGTAGCAAAAATAAGAACTGAAAGAGTAGGTATGCACTTCCCTATAAGAAGAGGAGTTAGACAAGGAGACCCGCTTTCTCCTAAACTTTTCTCGTCAGTGCTTGAGTACATATTTAGACGTCTCGATTGGAGCAAATACGGACTGAATATCAACGGTAAACCCCTTCACCATCTTAGATTTGCAGACGATCTAATTTTAGTCTCTAATGATCCACGCAGCGTGCAAGAAATGCTAGAACAGCTTGTGTACGAGAGTGAGAAAGTAGGGCTGTCAATGAATGCCTCAAAAACTAAAATAATGACCAACCACGATAAAACTTCTGTAATAATCCATGACATCCATATTGAATATGTCGAAGAATATACGTACCTTGGCCAAATTATATCACCACAAGACCTTACAACTAAAGAAATTAACAACAGAGTTCAACTGGCATGGAAAAGATATTGGTCTCTTAAAGAAGTGGTCAAAAACCCTCAGATACCAATAAAGTCAAAGAAAAAAATATTTGACTCCTGTATTCTACAGGTCATGACATATGGATGCCAATCATGGTGCCTGACCAAACGAAATATACACAAACAGGAAACCTGTCAACACAGTATGGAGCGAAGCATGCTTAACGTTAAACTACGAGACAAAGTAAAACTAGATACACTAAGAAAGGAAACTAAAGTCAGGGACGTAACATACTGTATTAAAAATTTAAAATGGAGATGGGCTGGACATATGATTAGGTGCAAAAAAGATAAATGGTCGAAAGAGGTAACGGAATGGTGTCCAAGATATAATAAAAGGAAGAAAGGGAGACAACGTCTAAGATGGGAAGACGATATCCGACTAACAGCCGAGGTTACTTGGAGTAGAATCGCTCAGGACAGGAGAACATGGCAAGCTCTAGGGGAGGCCTTTCCGGGAACGCAAGACAATCTATAACCGGTGTCAAATAATTAGATAATAAACAATAAATTTTAGTAATTAAATAGATATTAGGTTAAGTATTTTGTATTCAAAGTAATGTTAAGTGAAAAAGATTGTAAGATTGTTAATAAAGGCTATAATAATAATAATAATAATAATAATAATAAACATATTATCAACAAACTCACTGAATTCCCCTCGACAGTTTGAAACCAAAATAATAAGAAACATTTAAAGTTTTTTTAAAACATCTTGTTCTTGTTCTTAACAGTGTTTTAATACTGCTTATGACTCATGTTGTATGTATGACGTATGTTCGTTATTAAGAGGAAAAAAAAGTCTTCATAATATACATTCTAGTCCTGGATTCCTAGTCTAACAATATTGATAAATCTTTTTGGTTCGTACAAACAAAATGGTTTCTCAAAAGTGAGATTCAAGTATATCATTTAGAGGAAATAGTTGTAACTCTCTCTGCTTTACGTTTGAGAAACCAACAAAGAAGCTGATTTATCAAACACGTCATTGGAGAGCAATGACGTCAGCAGCAAAGTTATGTTTTCTTAAAATAAACCTTTTTCCTTCCTTACGTTTTTTGAATTCCGGAGTATGTTCATAGTTCCACCATGATGAAGATGAAATATGAATATCTGAAGTATTTTTACGTATTACGTATCTAAAAGCATTAGCATTCAAATACTAGGAAAAGCTTCAACATGGCAAGGTCACTATCATTATCTATTAAATGAGATAAATCGAATTTTATAAAGAATTTTATATTTTTTAGCTTGTATTTATTATACACAATTGTCTTTGTAGGGACAAATGTCGATTGCCCAGAAATCGCAGATTTGATTTGTGTCCGAGTAAATAAATTTTACATTTCATGTTTATGTTTTTAGAATAATTACAACAGATATATTTTAAATATTTTGACTTTACAAATAATAGCATCCATCAAATATTTTATAAACATTTTTTAAATATAACAATGTGTGTTGATTAGTTACATTCCTTCAAATAAGTTTTATGACTTTTCAGATATCTTTTATTTACGATTTAAAAAACTTCAGGAAGTTTCGAAATTTTGTTTCTCGCTTTGTTTGTTTATCGTAAACATGTATGTAAAATAAAAGCCGGTAAAGTAAAATATTAAACGGATTGTCGTTTTAATCCATTGTTTGAGTTTCGGTATTAAACAGAAAATATGTCCACTAAAAGAAATATGTATTGATTCACAAATCACAAATAACAATTTTACATACAAACTCGAAATCGAAATTGGAACGCAAAGTCCAAAAATGTGGTTTAATTATTTATTTCCATCAAAAAAGGATTTGCAATATTTTTGTTTTTGAGGTTCTTTTGGGTTAACCTGAACGCTCAAGCATAAACAGGTCAAAGTGCCGTAACATTGCCTTTTTACATATTATAGACACACCTTAACATCTATATATAACTAAATATTTCCTAGAACAAACTAGACTTATTGTTATAATTTAATGACTATATACCTCATAAAAATATTCCACTTATCTTCAGTTAGCGAATCCTAGAAATGTAATTGTTTTGTGTAAATTATAATAAAAAGACAAGTATTTCGTCAACTTCTCATATATTTTTATTACTTAAAATAACATTTATAATCTTGTTACGTCTATAATTTTCAAAATAAAACTTAAATTGACATATTTGATATATAAGGTATACAATTAAAATTGAAATATATATCAAAATTACCAAGAATAGTATTTTTAATTTACTTTTGTAATAAAATATTTTTTTCTATGCTTTTTTCTGACTTATAAAAAATATTCAGTTTTATTGAAACTTGAAAGGACTATTTAACTCGTGTAAAAAAAAAACATTTTTTCAGTTTAAATAACTAAATCAACTATTCACGTCATCTCTTGTATTGTTTTATCCGTTGTTATCAAAGAAACAGCATTCTTGTTTAAAATAATTTATTATAAGTGTTTCTATATTAAAACTATCGATAATCGTTCTTATTTAAAATAATAAAAAATCAGTAAGTGATAATAAATTAAACACAAGCTATTGCTTTGAGCAAAACGATGATCGGAACATGACTCTGAGGATAATATATAAATAAGTATTTACTTACTGTATTTTTAAAATACTAAATATAAAGAGTACTTTACCAACGGGAAGGAATTAGCATATGTGGGTGACATCTGAGCGCGATTAAATAAATACTTAACAATGTACAATGAGAGAGCGACTTTACAACAAAATTTAGTTTTTAACAATAACATTTTACGAGATTAGTTGGTTTACGTACTACTTCTTCTAACAAATAAATACTTTATAAAGATAACTCTATGACTCACTTAGAAAAAATATTTATATTTTATGAAAATATAATATATTTTTTTAAAGTTATGACCGATCCAGAAATATAAGGTATTACATTAATTCGTACTGTAAAATAAGATACAGTTAAACCTAATAGCTACATGCGTTCTCGCCTTCATGCGTTGCGATGCCGAAGCGAAGTGTATTAATTATAAATTAAAGACTGTATTCCGCTTTAATAAGTAAATGCAAAACGAGAGTCACATACATTTCGTTTTTGCTGTATTAGCATTTCTAACATTTTATCTGTCTATTGCTTAAAACATGATATTTTATCCTATCTTGAAGGAATACTTGGTTCCGTATATTCCTATTTTCACCTTTCAGAATACCTTAAAAGAAATATACGAAACACATAGTAACAATGAAATTGAAATATCTATTCAGCATCAATAAATAAAAATTGGTATTAAGAAAATTAACAGTAAACAACTATAAACATAATATGTTAAATCGTAAACAAAATATTATTCCACAAACATATTAGGATATAAATATAAATCTGAATAATGATGATATTGTAAAATATCTAAAATTCCAAAGCCGGAGCTATGTAACTTTGCTGAATATTACAGCACAACTTAGGCGACGCGAGCCTTTGGGAATCTTATTGCTAAAGGAATCAAATAACTGGTATCATAGTTATTTCTTCGAACACTTTATTGTATATGATTCGAAAGCATTTACAGATATTTTTATGAATCATATTAGTAGGTTACTATTAATATGTTTCAAATTGCGTTATGTTATTGAGTCATAGTATTATAAAAATATAATGAGGGTAATTCTGTAAACTTATAAGCCTAAAATAAATATACAATATATTTTTAATTTTGATTATTTTGTTTTGCAGAAGTATATTTTAAGAAGCTTAGATGCCTGCTACCAATACTCGTTACATTTATTTTACTTTATTATTTACATATTTTACATAAATTCTACATAACAATCCCACAAGCTTTTATAAGATGTTAATTAATGACTAATACTACTAGCTTTATTATAAACAAGTTGGCTATATATTTTTTTATAAAAATGAAATAACAATTGCAATAACCAAAATTGTATCATACAAGGCAAACACCAATATAATTGACGGATTCGTTACCGCTGAGCTTGGGCTAAACAGATGATAATTCAATTAAACACTGGGAGACAGTTGAGAGATTTTTGCTTTTTGTAATAGAATGGTTAATATGCTGCCATTACTCGCTGACCAGTTAAATAAAATGCAGAAACTTTAAGCAGTAATAAATTACTATTAAATAAATATATAGAATATTTATGTAATGAAAAATAGTTTCACCAAGTAAGTAAAATAATGAACTCTATACGTCAAATAAGAGTGCTTTTACGTTAAAGTAATACTATTTCTCTAATTAACATAGACATCAATGTGGGCGAGTGAGTCAACAAAAACTTAAAAGATGAAGAGTTTAAGCGCTGAGTAAACTATATTTAACTGAAGATGCCTTGGGCATGTAAGCTTGATATTACAAAAAAAATGAATTGGTTTAAACTCTTACCCATATTATAAAGTATATATGTATCCCCTTCATTTACTATTTATATTAAAACTAATGACTATAATAATATTATCACTTGCACTAATTAAGTTTAGTTTCCATATTTTATGTATCTTTCAATGATCTTCTATGCTCAGGAGAAACCAAAACTACTTCTTGCCATTATTAGGGTTTGGAATCTCGAAAGGAAAAAATTAAACCATTATAGAATCGCATTGTTGTCCGTCCGTCTGTCAAAACCCTTTTTCACAGGAATACGTAGAGGTACTAAATCAAACTTACTGAAGTGTACTGCTCCTTAAACCTGTGAAAAAATCAAACTTCTGAGCCATCGCAATCAAAATATACAGTTGTTTTTGCGGCAACTTGCCGCAAGTTTTCGAAGCTCGCCAGGGAATCAAAAACTACAGGATACTTCCCATGAACTCACTACCTTAAAATTTTGCCGAAACAACGTTCTATAATACAGATAAAGGAATAATTGCAAAAACCGTAAAATTTTATTAAGACTATATAGTAAAAACATATTTTTTAATAATTTTAAAGTTACTACCTCTTTTCTCTGAACACTTAAAGGTAATAAATATATGAAATACTTAAGTCTATAATGCCTTTAGTCTGTAACAAAACAAACTTCCATATCAACGCAATCAAAAGAAACAGCCATAAATTTTCAAATTTGCAACTACTCGCAAGGGAATCAAAACCTAAAGGTTACTCTCAAGCTAAAATCTTGGAATTTTGCACGAAGCAATCTTTTATACTAAATAGATAAAAAGAAAAAACTCCGAAAACTAAAACTAAGTTTTTAGTTACATAAATACAAAGAATTGAATCTACAACAATATATCTATGATACTTTTTCTATGATAAGAGTTTTAGATAACAAATTTCTTAATGCCAATAAAAATAAATACACACTTTGAAGTGAGTAAGTAATACTTGAGGAAATGTAAAAGAAATTGATAATAGGTTTGAACCTATTAACAATTTATTTTACATTTATTTAAGCTAAACAAATGCTTAAATAAAAATAATAACTATAGTCTTATGTTATTTTTAGGGTAAGTACTAGATATATTCTTAATCAATCTATGTACGGTTTATTTAATTTGTATACGTCAGGTTGTAATCCAATCTAAATCCTATTTAAAAATATAACGTAGATTCGATTATATAATCGTTAATATCAATTACATTTATTTTATAAGGTTAACATTAAAAATCTGTTCATTTTAGTAAATATTAGAACATTATTTAGTTTTAAACATCAGATAACATAAACTCTTGTTTCCTTCTTGAGTTCCGCTTCAATTACAAAGTTGAAACTGTTTAAATTTTCCAACTAACTGAAGTTTGTATACTTAAGGTTAACAAAGGTATAACATTTATAAAGCAGCGCTTCAAAGCATTTTTAAATATTATGTATAAAAATCTTAAGAAAACTTTTTTTTATTTATTTCATACAACATTGAATATACAGATTTTTGCATATTATATTAAATTTCTCTTAAAGAAAAGATATATTAAATAGGATTTTTCAGTTCTTTATTAAACCTCTTCTAATTAGTCGGTCTGATGTTTAGGTAACGGCTACACTGTCCCAGATTAAAATTAAAATGTTGATCTATTATTATGTACTACAAATATATCGGCATTAAAAAAATTATCTGAATAAAAAAAATCTAGTTCATTACTACTTTTTAAAATTTTTATTTTTTTTAATTTTCGTTCGAAGTAACACCAGTCCTGGTTTGTAAAGTCAAATTGTCTTGTCAAAATGGCAATGTTCGGGTTAAAGCACCTGAAAGTTAAGATTGTAAGTGTACATTATTTCTCGCTTCTCTCCAACTGATAATTCTCTTTCTGCAATTAAGGTTCCTGACTCTCTCGGGATTAATCAAGTGATACCATTAAATTGATTCGTAATTGCATTTAATGTTTTGCCCGTAATAATATTTTACTAGCTTTTATGATAAATATTATATTTATTTACATTATAAATTATTAGCATAATTGTTTATATTTTTTTACTTATAGTTATTTTGTTTTAATATATGATCTACCATCGTCACCTTGTTGACACTTTAAAGAATTTTCTTTCTTCTCATAACACCTAAATATTTTTCATATCAATGATTTAAGTGTTTGTAGTTATTTTTTAAACTCAATGTCTTATTTAATATTTTTATTTACTAGTGGTTTTTACTTCCTGGGCTTGGCCGAAAATATACCGAAACTCTACTTTTTTTGCTATTTCCAGCTATTTAAGATAAGAAATGTTTGCATTGAAAAACTAGCGGCCGCTCAGTTTCAAAATTACATTTATTTCAAAATTATTCCTCATACTCCTTCTTTACTTAAACTAGATCCATGTCTCAGTCGGTGACCCTTTCCAAATCTCAGGTAATTATCATTGATAGTCCACAAATAGATATTTACGATTAATAACAGTTCGCTAGATTTATATTAAAAAACATTAATATTCTCTTTTTTTCTAATTAAGGAAAAATAATGGACTCCAATCCTTAGTGGAATTGTCCAATTAAAGAAGTTTTACCCTCATTTATATGCATTATCCTTTGAAACACTTCTCCTAATTAAAACTGAAGTTCAACTTGGAAGTACGTTATAGCTACACACTATTGGATTTCAGTAATATTTTCTATGTAAACTAAAATAAGAATTTGCCTAACAAGCTTGAATATATGCTCGAATCTGAAACAAGGCTCGCTGTCAAACTTCATATATTTGACCACATTTCTACTTTTGAAAAGCGGGAACGTAGGTTCATAATTTTTTTTTAATATCAGAGTTAAAAGTTTAAGTTTAAAGTTCCTGTCAAAATCTATTTATGAGACATTGAGCACCTACTCATCAAACTGTCTTCATGATGAATTATTTCCCTATTTTTGATAATCAATCTAGGAACTTTTTCAAGATTTTATTATACCAAGCCTGTGAAGAATCGAATACCGCAAATCGAAATTATTGTTTTATTTATTTATTAATCTATAAAATATTTTAAATATTTGCCTATTTATATTTACGTATATTTTTTTTACTTACCCGATATTGATTTTCGCGCTTTGTTTTGACTAACACGATTAATCGACTAACTTGTCTCGGGCTGATTTGCTTGAAGTGAATGCATTAGCATTAAGCCCGTGGGGTTAAGGTATCAAATATAGTATATTTATAGTGCAATAAAGAATAATCTACTTATATACAAACATTTAATTAAACACGTCATATTTTAGGGTAAAATATATCTACTGATTTAGTGTTTAAGAATATATATCTTCTGATACACGAACATTTATCCGAGGGTCGTTGTAGCTGTAAACTAAATAATTTAGACTACATCATTGCAAATTATAATTTTAGTTTATATTTGATTAGTAAATGTCACCAAATAGATAGAGATTTTGCGTTTAGAGTCCATTTTAACCGTATAAACACATAACAATGTCAATGAGCTTTTCTCTCCATTGCTAATACAGAACTGAACTATATTAAAACATGTTTATCCGACTATGAAGATATTAAAACAAATCTGAAATACAATTACAAACATGAACATACTCTTGGCTCTATTAAACAATGTAATGATTGAACTAAAACTAAATAAAAACGATTAATATTTGCAAAGTTTAAGTGCTACACCATCTTTCTTCTCAAATAAATTATATGTAAACTTTATCCGATACTTGGGAAAACTTTTCACAATCCAGTACAAAGTTAAAACAATTTTGCAAATTATTCAAAATTTATCATGTATATATAAATTTACTCTACTTTGAGATTTCGAGCGCGCATAGCGTTACTGTAGTCACGAACAAGAATAACATAATAATTTCTATAGTTTTTCTTTATTTCTATATCATAAATATAATATACAGAAATCTGAAACTTTACAAAGAAATCAGTAAATGTAAGGCATTCTAGGTCCGAAGTACTGAATAATTTATGTAACTAATAAGTCAAAACCTTTATTTTAGTAATATTAAGATGGAGAAAATAAGGAGAATTATAAATAAATTACTTTTCACAAGTTCATAAAGAAATACTGAAATAAAAAGTATGGATAATCTAGTGGGATCACTAACAGAATATAACAACCATTTATAAACGTGCTAACGAACGAACTAACGAACTAAAAAAAGAAAACTCGTTTTTCCTCTAATTAGAGTTTCAAAAACCCGTATCGGTCTTGCCTCGGTTTCGGTTCGGTTCGGTGTATACTTCGTGTCAACTTTTCAACTCAATGTATACATACATGCTACGTAAATGTTAATTTCGCGGTTAGGCTTTAAGGTCAAGTGTTAGTGGCGTCAATGTGCTAGTTAATAATGAAGCTTGCCTTAAGTTTTTTATTTATTATTTAATTATTTTTATAAACATGACATTACTAAGATTGTTTTTGATTATGATATAATTGTTTATAAGAAAAACTTGTAAAGACTATGGTCTAAAAGTTAGGACTTTTTCTATGCAATAAGGGCTACGAAGATTAAAGCAAGATTATCTAAAGTTAACCAAACAAATTACATATGTTAACGTCTAAAATTACTGGAAATACAGATTGCATATTTAAAAGTATAAAATTTAAACGCTTGTAATCTTTAATATAATTGTTTATCTTAAACTTATTTTGGCAAACGATTCCAATAAATAAAAATCTTAACATTTTAAATAATGAACGCTTAGCGAACTCTAATAAGTTATGACAAAAAAAAATTACCGCCAAAAAAAAAGTTTTGATTTCACAATTAGTAACTTGATTTGTTATTAAAATTATTTATCATAGTTATACCTAAGGATTGATTTGTAACTAAAAACTAAGAGACCGTATTAACTATAATCGTAAAAAAAAATTAGAATCTATCCATCCGTCCATCCATATCCATCCATATCCATTGTTACTATGTATAAAAATAAGAGCTTTGTCTAAATATACGAAGCATCCTATATACTACATAGTATATAGTGTGGTTTATCTTAAAAGTGTTTTTGTAATTTTGATCCCATTCTCCTAAAACAAGCATAATTTTTTTATCAAACATTTAATTATAAAATTTAGGAGATTCATATTACAGAGCCTAAGTTTGGACTCCTGTCCCTACACAAAATTATTTATTTATATTGTTATATTTGTATGATTTATTGTATTCTATGTTTGGGAAAATAAATAAAAATATATAAAACAAAAATAATACACTAATACAATATAAAAAAGGAAAGTTGTATATTTCCAGAAGGGCTAAAATATTAGAATATCAAGAGGAGCTCTTGACTACTTGACACTTATACCAAATGGGGCGGACTAGGGTGTGATTTAAATACTGAAGTTATTATGTAACGCTTTCAAGAAGCTACAGCAATAAAATAAACGTATAGATGAGTACTAGCCATATGATATCTGAATGTATAGAGATTTATCGTAAACAGACACTGTTTTAAGATAAAGGTAATATAATTTAAATCAATGCTTAATGAGCTAGCTCATTTGTTCTATATTTTAATGAAGCGGTTTATTATTTAAACATAGGTGTTTTTTTTTTATATTTACTCGATTAATTTATAATTCTCATAATAAAATACCATCTTATAAATACACCAAAATTTCAAATAAGTACTTTTTATATTTATCTACAAACATTCAATACCGAATACAAAAGCATGGGTTTTTTAATGATACCTAAATGCAAAGAATCTAAATGTAAATATAAAGAATTTATTTTAGATAAAGTATATTTTAGAAAAAGTACTTAAGTAATTGTGTTGATAAAGGGCTTTTGAATATTCTTTCTCACAAAAGTAGACACTTGAAAAAACTGGGAAAAAAAAACTGTGCGTGTACTTATGTACGCGCGTAAGAAGTTATACTTCTTTGGCATCATTAAAAATTGTTTTTTTAATTGCATGCAAATAATTAATTACAATGAAATAATAAAAGGACTGGAAAAGGATAGTCAAAACAGTCAATAAATTTTAGTTTAAATTTGAAAAATTAAATAAATAAATGGATAGGACATAATTTGTACTAAATATTTTGAGATTCTAAATTTTAAATGTTAATTATTGATTATTTAATATTCTTAAAGTAAATAAATAAATTTAGAATTTAAGTTTATTTAAATATTTTTATTATTTTCTTTATCTAATATTCACTTTTCATGTTTGTCAGATCAACAAAACCATCTATGGTGTCTTTGTGTTTGTCATATGTCAAGGCAGCTTCCAGAGCTATTTCATCAAAAAGGATTGAGCAATATTTCTTCTTTTCTTCCCAAGTATTCACCTAAAAGCAAATTACTAATTAGTCATGTTTCTATAATAATAATAAATAAAAGTCACGCAATATCTCTTTCGGGTTAGCAATACATTGAATTAATGATAACTTTTCTTTATATTAGAGAAATATTATTGACCCAACTTGGACTTTATTTTTTAAATTGAACAAATTTCCCTTTTGGTGGTTTTGGGAATGAATATCATATAGTTCAACAGAATTCAAAAACAAATATTATACACACAAATTGATATACAGGCACATTAGCTAATTGCACTCTTTTTATTATATATAAATAATTATATATAAACTCATACATTCATATATAGCCTATATAGTTAATGGAGAATTAATAGATTTTGGCACAAAAATATACAAGCATAGCATTGTTTAAAGGTTTAATAGTTACCTCTTGTTTTATAGCTTCAAAGATTTGAGGATTGATCCCTGTTTCAATGTTTAACTCAGAAATAATTTTATTAAGAGTGCATTTAGATGGCAATATAAATATCTTCTGTAAAAATTTGTAGCATTTTGGGCTTTGTTTAATTATAGACAGTGCTATAAGTTTATCTTCATAAGAGAACCGTCTCCCCTTAGATTTTTTAGTGCATTGTTTTATTTGCATCCACATGATTCTTTTTGCTAATGGATTCATTTTTTCTGTCATTCTTTCAAAAGAGTTCTCTTTTGAAAATTTCAATGGTCTATGTGTAAACTCCAATTGTTTTCCTCCTTTTACTCTACTAAAATACAAATAAAATACATAAATGCTTATTATATATAGCCTAGGGCTAAAGAATAGACAAAGGACACATTTAAAGAGCTGGTTTTAATTTTAAACCTTTGAATAATGACAAATACTTATTTAAAATAATAATTTTAAACTATTTTTTATTAAAATAAAGTAATGGTTATCAATATGTAATTGTAGTTCTAAACAATAGATAAGTAGGTCACCGGTTTAATAGCCACCACCTGCATTCAAGATAACTTGAGCTTGGTCTGTTTTTAAGTTAATTCAATTATTGTTTTTTTACATTTCTAATAATTACATGAAGTAACAAATTATTGTGTCCTAAAATCTGTCCTTCGTTTAGAAAATGATGATGTATATTCAAAAGTTACAGCTCATATTGTTCATCATTTTTAATAAAACAATATTAATACACATGTCTGATCTACTTCTTTTATATAAAGTATTTAATGGACTTCTGGACTCAGAGGGTTTGTTAAGTTGTTTGAAAATCTACACTTCATCTCTGCTTCTTATCTTTAAAGAAAATTGCATTTGGGTACTCATTTTAAAATAAATCAAACCTGCGTGGATAATTTATCTAAAAACTTATGTCCAAAATAAACTAAACATAGAAAATTACGAAGATATGTTCATAGGAATTACATACTTTTGTTGATGACGGTGCGAGTGGTTACTGGTTTGAGGTATACCACTAATAATTTCATCTTCTGTAAACAGTGTAGGATAAGCGCCGACACGAAGACGAGATCTCAACGACGATGATGTCAGAAATCTTTTTTCAAAGTGCTTCCGACACACGAAATGCTTGTGAATCGGTCGGATAAGCTCCGTAATCTATCACAATCAATGGTCTCTAACCACTTTTTGAGACCTATCTCGTTCTTTGGAAAAGAATAAAAGTTAACGTCCTTTCGTATACTATCACAACACTTCACAACACAATGATTATACATCGTGCAAGCTTTAAGGATATTATTACAATAACAGACACGGAGAGGATAAGAAACGGAATTAAAAACTCAACGCAACTTCACTCGATCAACTCTGAAACTGTAATAATGGCGATTATTTCATATTCAAATATTCATAGAATTAATATACAAATAATATTGTATAATATCTCTATGCAAATAATACTGTACTCTGTCAGTTCAATGTCAGCGAAAGAGGGGAAAGGGGAGAGGGGGAAAGAACTGTCAATTTCGATATGATAATGTGAGCCTTTTATTAATGCGAGTTTTTATGGTATGAAGTTATCCACCCGTACTTCATACTGTGAATTTCGTGTCACAGATGCGCGCGCATCGTAAAATTTCACTCTCATCATTTTTTCATAACGCGCCTAAAGAAGTATAACTTCAAAAATAATAAGATTGTAGACACCTGGACTCAAACTGCGGTCATCTGGTTTTGGGACAACATTATTTTACACTTGAACTATTGGAATATTATACACTGTGAAATTCTAAAGATTCTGTAGTAGTTTTTAATGCCTGAAAATCATGGATTTTCATCGTTTCCTAAAAATAAAATCCAGCTAGGTATGTGTTCTTAAAACCCTGCACACTAAAGCTTAACACATTATTTTTTCACAAACAGTAACAGATTTCGCTTTTTGATCCGCAATTAATAATATTTCTTTTTATTTCCATAATTATGTCTGAAATCTTTGTTACTATATTTATTGCACAATATTGTGCTTAGCATATAAAAGTTTTTAAACTAACGAAGCTAATGTAGGTTAGTAATTATAACCAACAAAAGATAAAAAAACTACTTATTCTTTTCTCATTTTTCTTAGAAAATTCACTTAAACAACAAAGAAGTATTGTATTATTATTTATTTATTTATTTATTTTTATTTTATTTTATTTATTTTTTTTATTTTATAATGCGTACATTACTATTTTAAATTTAACTCTTTAATTTCAGGTGACAGTTATCGTCTACTCATTTATTTCATATAATAATGCTTTGACCCTATGAGGACAAAGGTAAATATGGAAAATATTCAAAAACTTTTCTACAACATGATATATATACGGAGATCTATTGGACAATAATTATCGTGGTATAATGACTCGCGTAGACACAGAGATACTCAGTGAATACACTCAGTGTACTTTATTATCTCTTATAGTTTTTTTATTATCTCTTATAGATTTTTTTTATAATCTATATTATACAGCAAAAATATTTTGTTATAAAGGAATTCGTTTTAAGAAAATAAGACTACACAATACAATACTAAATGTAAAATTTTTGTTATCATGTAATTTCTATAAATTAATATATAAATTTTACAGAATGATTACTGGCTTCCTTCAACGTTAGACAAGAATAATTTAAATAAATCACGTCCACCTTATTAATTACTTCTAACTTTGAAGGGAGTAAGGGTATGTACCTACTCTAATAAAGGTGATGTCAGTCACGTGCTTCATCACAAAAACTGACAAGTCATTTAAATCAAATTAGGAGTATTATTATGAGAAGAATAAAGCCGTTAAAATGAATCTTATAAAATATTATATTACGTATTGATAATGAATATTTAATGATTTGCACATTGAATTTGTTGTTTTTTTTATGTTATTTAAAATATGTATATATTTACAAAAAAATATTTAATTAAGAACCGAAATTTTACAATAACATAATGAACAAAACACGCTAATTGAACTGTCAAATTATCCGCCAACTTTGAACTGTAGACAGTTCCCAAGTCACGTTACACGTCCAATGAAAAACTAGGTTTAATAGTAAACAGTTTTGTATGTCCCAAGTGGGAAAATTCTATTATATACATTTTATATATATATATATATATATATATATATATATATATATATATATATATGCTATTATATTCACTTCAGAAAAAATAAATATATTACTTTAATAATCCTCCTTTGACTTTTCTTAGATTTTATAATAATCTTTACAAATTTAACCAATGTAGGTTCTGTCAGTGATTTAATGAAATTCCTATTTACGCATTTTTTTTGTTACTATGTAACGTATATGGTATAGGTATGCCACGATATGTATGTCTGTTAGACTGTAACATACTACTTTTATAACTCTTTTAAGAGGTCTTTTTGTATGGGGGGTTTTTTTAAATTTTAAATTTATTTTTTTTCTGCTATGCTAACCTACAGACAAAATTTTTCAATTGTTTAAGTATTTCTATTAATCTATCCTAATATTAAAAACAGGAAAGATTTGTTTGTTTGTTTGAATTAAATAGGCTCCGACTCTACGGGACCAATTTTTTAAAAATCTTTTAGCATTAGAATCCTACATTATGATGTACAAATATTATATTTAATACGAGAAATATATATATTATATTTAATAAAATAAGGATCCACGTGAAAATTTCGAAAATGTAATAAATTATAAATGTATTAAGACTTTTTCATATGGGTAGTTAGATAGGTAGGTTTCATATATACGAATATAAATAAATATAAACATTTAGAGTTAAAATGATTTATAATCACTAATAACACTATGATGAAGAGATTTATATTACCACTAGCTGTTTAGTAGCCCGTGATTCTTTATGACTACGATCGTAAGCTATATAAATATATTTTTACAGTAAGAACCTCTCCCCGCACGAATAAAACGTCAATATCTTAGAGTTGACTATTTCTATTTCAATCAAACATGAATAAAAACCATCTCTACGAGCATAGCTTCCGATTAAAAAAACCGCATTCTAATCCGTTCACGCGTTTGGCCGCAAATTTGCCACAGACAGATACACAGATACACATCTACACTGATCGACAGGTCAAACTTATAACACCCCTCTTTTTAGTCGGGGGTTAAAAATAAGAAGCTTAACAATACAGTTAATTTAATACTGTTCCATCAATACAGTTCATACCAGCTGCGCGACCTCAAAACTTAAAAGAAATAGTGTTTTAAAATATTTATAAACATGTATAGCCATGTTAAGCTTATTTAAATTTATATAAATATAGAATGAAAAATAAACCGATATCCCCGCCCATATTGGTTTTTTTTTCATTCTATTTTTATATAAATTTAAAAGAAATAGTTCCAATCAAAAATTTACGGTCACCGACCATTGCATCGTCTAGCTTTTGTAAGCACTAACGAAACTTATAACACCCCTCTTTTAGTCGGGGATTAAAAAACATATCATTACAAGCAATGAACATTCGGCAAACCATCACAAATAAACATATATACGTGATATATGAACTAAGTAAACACATGTTAAATTCAAATCAGGGTATGTATTCAAATCCACTAGCTATTCTAAATTGTCTAAAGATCATATAGAATCAACTAGGATACCTCAAATCATAATCATAAAAAGTTGTATGTACTTTTTTGGGTGATATTTTTTTTTTATTTTGTTCCTAAAATTAAAATAATTCTAAATATTATCGATTGAAATCAAATAAGTGATAACCATTAAATGTAATATAAAACATATAACCTTTAAATAGTCCATAACCTATTATTTAAATGGAATACTTTTAATAAATATATTAAAAGTATTTTTGGAAATATTTGTCATTCGGAATTCTCATTGATATTTATTCATAATGTTAAACTTTGTCCGGCTAAAGTGTGGTGTTACGAGTAGGCTACTTTTTATGGCGTCAATAATTGGGATATCCTAAAAAAAGTCTTTGTTAGAAAAAAATCCTAAGGAGTTCTTTTTATTATTTTTTCTACTATAAATATTTTTTTACCAATACATATAGTAGTGTTAAATAGATACATAAATACTACACACAAAATACATTAAATAGTACCATTAGCAGCATGGTAGTATTAGAAATTCAGACGAGTTTTAATTACCATACTACATATTAATTAACTCTCAGAAGGGGTCTCTTGACCTCAATGAATTTTTAGTGCCTTACAGTATTCAGAATGGTTTTTTTTTTTTTGCAAATATGTAAATTATACTTATTATATCTCTCATCATAAGCCTTATCTTTAAAAGCTCTGACAATAATATTAAAAAGTATTGAGTAGTTTAATGTAAAGGAAATAAACATATTCACATAAAAAATCATAATTAATTCTGCTTATTTATAGTGCTGACTATATTCTAGACAATTTTTACTCCCTTCTGTACTTAGCCTTAGATAGCTTAATTTTAAGTTAAAAACTGTTTAAATAATGGTTCACCTTCCAATAAAAATTCGCTGTATTCAAATGACTTTTGTTATACATTATAGCTCGGTTCTGTTAATAGACACAAATGTTTTCACTCCAGTAAAACCGTAATGAGTCACTGAAATATTACTAATTTACGTAACACGAGGTGACTATTAATGTGTAACGTATTGGACCATTCCTTAATATGTAGCGAATTTGTTGATGATATATACAACACTTTCATCGTTCATTATATTTCCATTCTTAGTTACCCCATTATGAATGCATATCTCAATCACCAAAAACAGAACATTACGTTTATAAGAAACGTTATAAGAAATGTTGTTTTTATATTTCTATATTATTATATTTTATTGAATACTATTTGAATAAGCAACTACCTAAATAATATATAAATTTCATAACATTTGTCAGCTGTGTCGGGAAAATAATTTCAGTTTTCACTGCGGATAGAGTTTACCCTCATATATCTCATGGTGAGCCATTGAATGAAAACTACCAGGAGTCCATGACCATCCGGACGCGTCTTAGCATTCCAAATACTAAACACTCGACCTGGAAAGTACATGACCAAAATATAGCGGCCCTGTTAGAGCACCCGGGCTCAAATCAGGTACTCGATGCGCAAGTAGAGACTTTCCAAAATACTATTTACGACTACTTTAATGAGCACTATCCACCTACGAATCGTTATGCTCACAAAAATAAAGAAAACGGTTTTAAATTGAAAATGAGGAGGAAAAAAAGAGATCTTATAAAGAAACTTCGTATAGCCAAAGCCTTAGGCGATAATCAACTTAGTCACCAACTGTCTAGGGCATTGCGATCAATTCTTAAACTTATCCAAGGTATAACAAATCAAATAACGAAAAATCGTGATAGCTTTGATCGGGCAAAACATGAAGTAGACTTTGATAAAAATCCTTTTAAATACTCAAAAAACATTTTCAAAGATCAAAAAGGTAAGCTTCTCTTGACCAACGAGCAAATTTTCGACCATTATAAAAGCACATACGAAGTGCCAGAAAACCAAAGACTATATGGGGATCCAAACGAACACAAACCTGAGACTCCTACTGAAGATTTTCAAGCCAACCCACCAACTTTGGAGGAAATCAATAAAATAATTAAAATGAAACCATCTAAGTCAGCACCAGGTCCGGATGGTATCCCTTATATAGTTTACAAAAAATGTCCGTCGCTCCATAAACATCTTTTAAATATATTCAGTAAAATCTGGTCAAGAAAGCAAATACCGGTATCGTTCGGAAAAGCCCTTTTTGTCCTCATTCCGAAAAACGACAATGTCAATAATCCCAAGGATACTAGACCGATAGCCCTAACAAATACAATTTCCAAAATATTTTTCTCTTTTTTACAAACTAAAATGACGCAATTCATGATTAACAATAGATATTTCAGGCCTAATCACCAGAAAGGGTTTTTGCCCGGAATTTCTGGATGCCTGGAACATAATACGTTAATATCGGAAAGCCTTAAAGATGCTAGAACTAGCGAGAGACAAATTACGGTTTGTTGGATAGACTTAGAAAACGCCTTTGGGTCGGTACGACATGAACTAATGATGTTCGCGCTTAAATGGTATAACTTTCCTATGGTAGTTCGCGACATTATTGCATCATATTATTCAAAATTAAAATTCTCAATAATTTTTAATGAAAACCATTCAAAATCACTTAATTATAACGTTGGTTTATTTCAGGGCTGTTGTATTTCTCCTATTATATTTAATATAGTTATTAATATTTTAATAGACAAATTAATTAGAAATGAAAAAAAGTGGGGCTATCGGTTTAAGTTCAACAACAAATACACAGAATCCATACTAGCTTTTGCAGATGATCTCGCGATACTGACACGTAATCCGAAACAATGTCAGGTACTTTTAAATGTAGTTGAGGATTTCTGTACGTGGACGGGCGGATTGAGGACAAAACCAAGTAAATGTTTTAGTCTGTGTCTGGGTAGACGGAATACCAAATATACCTCTTACGATCCGGGTCTTATAATAGGCGGTCAGTGCGTTAGTACGGTTACGGAAGCAGCTCCGTTTAAATTTTTAGGTAAAAAAATCGATTACCAAGGCCGTACTCCATCGTTGGATGTAATAGTCGATAGCTTTTTAAACGATCTCAAAAAGGTAGACAACCAACCAATAAGTAACGTCAAAAAAGCTTGGATTTACGATAATTATTTAACATCACGTCTAAATTGGCCTTTCCTCGTGTATGATATAAATAAAACCCTTTTGTCAAAGTTAGATGCAAGCGTCATAAAGACATTGAAGTTATGGCTCGGGTTAGCGCACTCAGCGGACTCTTCAACCTTATTTAGAGACCGTAACAACTTTGGATTAAAATTAAAGAAACCATCGGAGCTCTACAAACATCTAAGAGTTACCAAAAGACATATCATCGGAAAATCTAAAGATGATACTGTAACTTCTCTCCCAAAAGACAAAGTTGCCTCAGAGCTCGAGTCACGACTTCAATTCCATAAAAAGTTTATGATAGGTGCTCAAACAAATAAAGTAGGGCTAGGATCAAGTAGGAAAGTTCAAGACATAGACATAACAAAATCTTTTATTCGACAAGACGAAAACGATAATTACCGACTCCACGCGATGAGCCTAGAAATTCAAAACGAATGGGTGACCATAGGAGATTTTTGTATTCCACTAGCTTTGAAGTGGCGCACCTTAATTTATGATTGGTCCCCAGCATTATTAAAATTCTATCTTAATGCATTCCAAATGACTCTCCCAGATCAAAGTAATTTAGTAAGATGGGGCAAAGCCACCGAAAAGTCTTGCAACATCTGTGGGGAGGCAATAGGAACCGCGAAACACCTATTAGTAGGGTGTAGGGTACTTCTAGATAAAGGTCAATACTCGCGTCGCCACGACAAGGTATTAGAAATTATACGGGAAGCGGTTAGTCTTTCAGTAGCAAGAGCGCGGAAGGGTATAACAACCACCGAACGATCTATAGAATTCGTAAAAGAAGGCTCCTCCAAAAAATCAAAAGCGAAGCCTTATTCAATATTAGGCGCGGCTCCTGATTGGATTCTCATGATGGACACGTATGAAAAGCATTACAAAATCCCTGGGGATGTTGGTGTTTCGTCATCCAGACCGGACTTATTCCTGTATTCGAAACATCTGAGGCGCGTGATACTTGTGGAGCTTACTGTTCCTTGGGAAACAAACATCCCAAGGGATCACACATTCAAGCTCAATAAGTATTACGAACTAACCAACGAACTGATCAGGAATAAATTTATAGTTAGATTGTACGCGGTAGAAGTGGGAGCGAGAGGTATAACAGCAAAATCTCTCTATAGCCTACTTAAAGATCTTGGCCTTTCTAGAACAAGCATCGGTTCATTTCTAGAACGTACTTCAAAGGCGGCATTAGTAGGTTCTTTCCAAATTTGGTTAGGTAGGGAGAGGAGTGTGGAGGGTGAAGGTGAGCGTTTTTGCGCATAATAAAGGGGCCCCTTAAACCTACTCCTGGGTCGCAAGTCCCAGGCACTGCTTGCACTCCTCTCCTTGCAACGCGATGGGCCCGGCACCCGCACGGTGAATCCATGGATTGCTAAGAAGCTTCGTCTTATCGTCTAATAAGACTAGGACTGGCTTCCTACTTTCGTAATGTCTTTATTTATAATTCTTTTTTTATATTTTCTGTATATTATATGATTCTGTATATGTTAAAGCTAACATAAAGCTTATACAAGAATCCTAAATATTAATTAAAAGTGATCATGACACTGAAAACAAGAATCTAGGAAGCAACTATTTAAAAGAAGACAATTGGTCATTCAGATAAAATTTATTTAAACCTATCAAAAGGCCTTAAATTTAAATCGTATCATGTCAAAAAAGAGATCTATCTACTGGGATTAGCTACAATGAGTCGTGTTTCATATCAAATTAAACTGCTACTTACAAATAAACATAAAACATTACTAAAACAGGAGTAATTAATGTTTCTAAATATAGGCATATCCCGTTTGTGAAATAAGATACATGATAGACCGTATACAAACATAAACTTAATATCAAAGTTTAATATTTCCGTTTTGTTTAAAGCTTATAATAAAAAGTAAATGATATTTAACAAATCGACGTTTCCTGGTAAAGTCATTGTTATCTATGAACAGAGGTTAACCATAGGTTAACCAGAGATCCCACCATAAGCAGTTGAAAAGGAGAGTGGAAGTATGGCAAGGGTTGGAAATCCAGCCATGGTCCTGTGACTGATATTATAGATCTAGAAGAAGTTCAAGGTAACTAACTCCTTAGATCTAATGTGGTGCCGAAGTTGAAAGCCGGTGATGTTACCGGAAAAATTAACATGTTATGTTCAAGTTACAACAGTGATTAATTAAAATTTTTTAATAATTATACAAGACTTTTTCATTTACATTAGTATAGATATTATTTATTCGAACTCAAATAAAAAATTAAAAAGCTCATCATTGCATCATGTTTATAGAATATTTCTAGACGTTTACTAGTAATATTTATTTGAGGATATCTACAATCTTAGTTTTGAATACCAAAAGAAATGCAGTACGTATATAATGTACGTACTACACATAATTATCTCAAATAAATTATACTAGTAAACGATAAGCTTTTTTAATTTTTTATTAATACATATGTATTAGTTGTAGTTATATTTCTTATCATCATAAAATACTGTTGCTTAATTATAATATACTTGTTACATAAATCACATTTTTCATCATTATTTTACTTCATTAATTACTATTCTTACTACAAGAGAGTTCTAATAGAGATCATTTAAGAGTTCATTTGTATAGCAAACTTATAAATCTGCAACAATATCTTCAATGATCAACGAACTGAAAACTTGTTGGGTGCAATGCCAAGTTTCTGTTTGTGAAACTAATAGGCTGATATTCTGTCTTGTATATAGCATATATAGCTTTTGAATGTGTTCCCTTCTAGAAAACGGCCACTCTAAATTGAAAATGAAGTGTAATAGCTATTCCATGAAATGTTTTTATTATGATGTACAATTTAATCTAATAATTATTATTTTATTCATTGGTTTTATTAAAAGCCATCTGAGGCATTTCAAGAATAAAAAAATATTCTTTAAAACATAATTTACGGCTAAGAGTATCATAAATAAGGATGTTTACAATAAAGCTTAGATAACTTGATTACGACTTGTCTCGTTAGTGCTTACAAAAGCTAGACGATAGTCGGTGACCGTATTTTTTTAATTGGAAATATTTCTTTTAAATTTATATAGAATGAAACATAAACCGATACGTGCAGGGATATCGGTTTATTTTTCATTCTATATTAAAATAAATTTAAATAAGCTTAACATGGCTATACATGTTTATAAATATTTTCAAACACTTTTTCTTTTAAGTTTTGAGGTCGCGCAGCTGTTATGAACTGTATTGTTGGAACAGTATTAAATGAATTGTATTGTTAAGCTTCTTATTTTTAATATTTAAGTTGTGAATAAAATAAAATAAAATAAACGCATAATTCAACTAATTTAAATGTGGAAATTGTAATGTTTGTTTGTTTTATGATGTGCTAATTTTAAAATTCAATTGAATCAGAATTTGTGTTAATGATATCAAAAAATATTTGTATAAAATGCATATTTACCAAAAAATGAAAATGGTCTGTTAAAAATTTTGCCTTTGAAAATTGAAACTTTCCGCTTTCAATCTCGGAAAACACTTCACCTTTTCTTTTACGCACTCTGATCTTTATAATATTGAAAGGTTTATAACATAGCATCATCTGATCCTATATACTATATCCTATATACTAGATTACTAATATACAATGTGCAGGTTTTAGCTGATAGACTTTTACCTATTACAATTTTCATAAAGATTCAAGTTAGAGACAGTAAAAGATGTTTTATTTTAGAACATTTTTAATCTTAAGGAATTGTATTATTTGGAGAGAAAGATGGCAGATAGGACGAAAATAAATATAAGTCAGCTAAAATACCACTATTAATGTAATTTTGCCTTGCATAGGACCGATTAAAAATATTGTTAAAATGTTTTTTTATTTTTATATTCTTATGCTCCTATTAATACTTATATAGATTTTAATATATATATTACATAGAACCACTGTTACATATATTTTAGTATCCGTCGATTTTATAATGCATCTAAATTTAACGCTTACCGTTTATAATATCGAACGCTTTCTAAATCGACAGGATAATGTGTGAAAACTGTTTTCATGGTTGGGTGGCATAAGGTGAATTGCACAATGTTCAAAGTGAAAATGAAATTTTAAATTAAGAATTGGGTGATTTATTGTACAAATATATTTATCAGAGGTTTCCTAGACATTACTGTTTCGAGTCATAGTTGATGAATTTTACATTCTATATTTATTGGAAATTTAAAGACATATAAAAGGAGTACAAAGAATTTAAATTTATATGTAATATTTATTACAAATATACTAATTTATATGTAACAAATACATCAAATTTTCATCAATATTTGTATATATAGTCGAAGTCAAAATATAAAATGTCTAAAATGTAAAGTAGTATTTAGTAAAATAGTCGTCTGAAAAAATCAAATAAATCTAAAAAAAATAGATATGCAAAAAACAAGAAGGTGTATTCTTTGTACAATCCTTCGCAAACTTTCACTCTTTGAAATAAGATAGAATTTTCGCCATGTACAACTATTAGTACAGTACTTAAACATAATATAATTAGGATATGAGATATAACATATTATGCAATACAAAGCAAAAAAATATTCGACGTAACACATGTACTACAAGTGATTCGATATCTTTAGCAAAAAGAATCCCAAAGCCTCTCGGCAATAAGTTACACTAAAATGTTCAGCAAAGTTATATGCGCTCCGCTTGAAATCTCAGAAATTTTCCAATATCACGATTATTTAGACGTTTCTTTCTACAATATGTTAAAAAAATGCTTATTTTAAGAGATATTTTTGTAGTTGATTTTTGCTTTTCTTAGTACTAACTTAAAAACATTAATAAAAAAGTGTGGAGAAAAAGAAATCCCTAATTTTGCGAGAAATTCAAACCTTTATTTAGGAGCTTTGTGATTATTCGATTTTTGTTAAATATGCACCGCTTTATAGTATAATTTGTTGCCATTTTAATATAGTTGTATGATACCTTTCTCATAGAAGATTTTTCATAGATTCTTACGTGCGAAAAACTTCAATAATTTATTTTTTTATCCCGATTTCTTGTAACTCAATAATTTGTGCAATGCAAGAAAGAGGTGGTAATCGTTTGATGCTAGATTCAGACCATTTGGTGGGTGCATTGACATCACCCATTGAAGCTGCCGGAGTTTTTGAAGAGACTACAGACGTGCGTGGCGTGACGTGGCCTTGCATTGTTCTTATGAAACACTAGTACTCTTCTGTTGGCCAACTCTGATCAATCGCTAGCTTCAAACGGTTCAGTTATTGACAGTTGAGATTTGAATTTAGTGTTCGGAAGCAACTCATAACAAATAATTCCTTTTAAGTCCCACCAAATACACAATAGAACCTTCCTGACCGCTAGTCCTGGTTCTGTCAGTATTTGAGCATCTTCACCAAGCTTTGACCAAATATTGTCATTTTATTTCTCATTTCTCCCCAATTCTCAACCCCAATCACCATTCTTTTGAAAATTGGGTCGACTTTATTCCAGTTTGCCAAAACTTTGCAGATGAAATTCCGATTTATTATATTTCTTGATGATGTCTGGTCTTCTTTTTAAGGTAATCTTTTGGTACCGATTGAGCTTTATTTTAAGTCTGGCTTTGCGAAAATGTGTTGAAAATGTCTGTCTTTGCGATAATGTTTTTATTTAATGGTTGGTCTTTAGCTCCTGGGCGATGCTACGAATACTAAATTTCGATTATTTCTTATTCTTTAATATTTAATCGTAGAATTCTAATAGTTTAAATAAAAGGATTTTATTATCGATCTTGTTATTAATTAGCTAGCTAATAATTAATAGCTAATTAATAAAATTATGTTTATTTAGGTTAAATATATAATCAATAATAATAAATATTATATATATAAATAAATGCTGGAGCTTTCATATATCTTGTTATATCGATGACCTGCTTGTTATTTAGAATAGAATGGTGAGACTTGGTTTTACTTGTTGAAAATCTTTTCTGACTATTTAGATCCATTAAGAGTGATCCATCACCTCGGGTAATTTTTAATCTAGTTACATTTTGCTAAAATAATTATTTGTCACTAGTGTTAGTTACGTCATGGTACGGAGGCCACTGAAAATCAGCGCTGGAGTCATATAGGTATTCCAGCAACAGTTGAGTGGTCATCCGTTTTGGATGTCGCAGTAAATATTTATTCTTTCTATTTGTTTTTTACTTTATTACGTTTTCTTTGTTTTAATGCTTTGTATTTTGTATTGTTTTATAGTAATGTATGTAATGTCTAAAAAAAGTTTTATTTAATTTAATTTAAGTCTTAAAAAATATTACTTTAATAAAAATCTAATTCTGAAACATGAATTGCATAAAATATTAGGGTTCCGAAAACAAATGCAATTCGCTTAATAGTAACCGAACACGCAAGAGTTCCTTCACCCATGACCCAGGTTTTATTTGCGTTACAAAAGGTTTTCAAGGTAGAATACGAAGGGTAGGTTCAGAGAGGTAAGTTTCAAAATGAACTAACAAGAATGGATGACTGTATTGGAAACTACTTTCTTGGTAGACGATTTTAATAATATGTATCATTGTCTAAAATCTAAATCATTTATATGCTACTATTAGTGTTTTGTCCTTTTGTAGTCATGAACTTACACTTTTGACTTATAAAAAATATAAAAAAATATAACAAATATATCAATACTATAAGATGATATAGACATTATGATTTATAGTAATATCCTTCTCTTGTTTGTTATTATTACTTGATATATCTAAAAGACTATTATTTCATAAAAATCATTTGCATGCATAATTTATGTACACAAAGTAAAACCTACAACATTTCTCCAACAGCTCAGTTCTCTAATGCAAATCGAAACTACATTTTGCTGCCCAAAATAAGTTCATTGGTTACTTCATAAGAAGTATCCTTAAATTAATAGAAGCATGTTCATAATTATTAATATGTGGTCTTGTTATTACTTTTTATTATTCTCATGCCATCTTTATTATAACTATAAAATAAGGAAATGTTATGCTACAAATATCACATTATTTGATTTGAAAGAAATAGTTAAGTGTTTGAAAAGTCGTGTAGGAAGATCTTTCAAGTAAAATGTTCTCTGAATATGTTCAGTGTATTTTTATTTTTGATTTATAAGTCTGTAAATAACTGCAATTTATCTATTATCTTTTTCCATAATAGATCATCGTATGTATTGTAGCTATATATATAAACGTATTATTTCATTTAGAAACAGTTTTCATCCTTTCGGAAAGGAATATCACTTTATTTTTATTTCGACAAATAGTCTTCCTCTTGCCTAATATTTATTTTGTTCTGGACTATTGTATATAATTCACAAAGGGTACAATGTCATTGGAAGACTTACTTTTTGCTTCACTTTTTTATTTAAATATTTATTACAATTACCTGTTAAATAGTAGTTTGTTAGGATAGTTCAAGTACTGTATAATTTTGTAAAGTGTATAAAATTTGATTCAAGAAATGAGAGAAAACAACAAATATATTTTCTATGAGAGTAAATAAATATAAAACAATTTTTAACAGATTTAGCTGGTGCACGTGGTTTATTTTAGCATTATCTTAATTATTACACATTATTCAATAATATTCATTGTTTTTATTTGGTCAAAAAGGAACACAGGCAAAATTTAACGATGACTCTGAATATTCAAAATCTTGTAAAGAACAAAAAGGTCAAGTAAATATTATTATCATTTTGATATGATTAGAAAAGGTCAAGTGATAGAGGAGGCTGTACGAAGTGATCTGTTTCATCCAATATACGAAAAAGACGCACACTTTTGTCAAAGGATTGCTTGTTAAATATTTACAGTAATAGTTCAAGCACACTTTACTAAATTTATTCTCTATGAACGATATTTTGGAAAACAAATAATTTTATTGTTGACAAAAAACAAATCAAAATCAAAATTACTGAATTTTAAGTAGTAATTTTCTTTTATAATGACTTTGAGAATAAGCTTACTCAATTTTATTAAAACCCTTCCAGCAGTTTTGTAGTATTATATTTATAGTCTGTATTGTATTAAATATAGTTTTGTATAAGTAAAATAAAATATAAATATTATAGAATACTTATCTCAGGAACAATGAATACTATTAATAGACGACATTATATTATGTAAAGACAAGTTTTATTATATTTTCTAAGAGAATTATGTAATCATTTGGTCGTTTGGTTATTTTTGTAATATAACAATTTACGATGTGCGGTTTTGTCAATGCATATTTACAATCGCTTTTCAATTCGTAATAAAAACGCAGTAATATCTATTTTTGCCCAAACATAACTATACTAACACGAGGTGTGTTCTGAAGAGCTGTTTGATACAACTTCTACCTCCAAATTCCAATATCGCATTAGCTGGAGGTATTCATCAACATTATGGTTCTCAAAGAACTTTCTGTCACGTCACAAGACGTGGAATGACCTTCCTTTGTTGATGTTTCGATATCGCTTCAACCGATTTCCTTTTTTTTTATATTCCTCTGATATTGCATGAGACAGTGGCTGGTGGTGGTTGTTTATCATCTGGTGGCCAATCTATAATGGTTAATATTGTGCTAAAAATAAATATTTAAGTCATTTGACATGTAGGTTAAGCGTTACCACACACAAATAAATCACTTAACTGAGTGGGTTGACAGAATGACAATGAAATTAATTAAAATTATATGGACGGAATTTCATTAAATTATTAAATTTAATGCTATAATTTAGTTTCGTTTAAGACTCAATACTTACACACTAAAATACTTACGTATTTTTGACAGTGTTTTATAATGAAACAGAAATCTAAAAAATATAATATTGGGCAAAAATGAATGATTACAATCATTTTTTTAAATTATCCTAAGTTATTCCTAATACGTAACTACTATCAGGAAAACGGAAAATGAAAAACATTTCTTATAATTATTATTCATTTTTAAAATCTTCCTTTCTTGATTTTAAGTACTTAGCTTTCTAAATATATAAATACGTAAATAAATTATGACGTATTTTATTATCCAATATTATAAATTAAATAAGTTTAACCACCAAACACTGATCTCAATAATAAAGTTCTCATATAATTATGGCTTGAAGTTTGACCTTAATTGCAACCCTATCCGGTTTAGCATCTCGTTACGATACTCTTAGATGTTCATTGATAATCATTATAATTTAATACTAAGTGATAAACTAAAATACATAGATATTTGTAAGAAAAATATTATAAATTGTAAGTAACCATGGAGCTTATCAAATCTCTTGTCAGTTAACAATCGTATCTTGTCCCAAATTGCACATAATTTAGACTTACCATTATAATGATCTCGGGTAACATTCAATTTCACGGTAATTAAATTCGCATCTCCATTAACAAGATCTTGAATTAAACGCTAAATTATACGTCACAAAATGTAATTGAACCTTTAAATTCATCTTTGTACTCTTCATGAACGTATTTTATTTTAGTAAACATCGATTGACAGTAAAATTATATTGATTTATATATTTTTTAATATCTTTGCATATATTTAATTTTCACAAATTATAAATGATGCTTGAAATCTTTTATATATTTAATTTGACACAAAAAAACACTGTTATATTTAAACTTTCGTAAGGCATGATAACTATTACGTATATATGTACTCGGCTTTATTCACGTCTTTTGTGTCGGAACTTTCGGAAGTATCTCGTGTCCTTTATTCGGAATTTGAAATGAGTGGTGAATATATAATATAAAATCTCACTCATTTCAAATTCATATTTTTTAATATACGATCATTGGTGGTTAGTGAAATTATAACTTTGTAATCTAAAATTAATGAACAAATAAAGTCATTCAGAGCGGCTTTTCTTTATATAAATGATTTTAGATATAAAAAGGGATGTTTTATAATAAGATTTGTATTATAACATAAAATGTTAATTTACATATGTCATGAAATAAAAGAATAAATATAACATGAATCAATAAAATAATAATTATATCATGAATCTTACATCTTAAAACTACTTGGTGAGTTTAAGTTTATCTACATGTTCCTTCAATACAAAAAACCGAAATATATACGAGTAAATGCAAACATGTCATAATCAAATGAAAAGCTTACCAAATATGATAGTGTTTGTGTGGCTTTTATATGAGTGCTTTCAATATAAACTCACTTTATGTTTGGCAAATAGCATCGCTTCGATGATCAATAATGATATACACAATAGCTACTGCTATCAGTTCGTCAATTCACAGCAATCAGTTATCGGTGAAACAGGCAAGGCTCTGTTTACTATGCTTCTATATTAGTATTAAAATAATATAACTTAAGATTAAATCTTGTGAATTTAGATGGTTATAAAACATAACGAAAGTAGGTCTTAAATTACTTGTTGCTAAAAAAAATATTAGCCCAGGGTCAATTTTTTTTAAAACCAAAAAAGTAGTAACAGAATGAAACCCATGTAAAAAGGAAGTAAATGTTTCAAAAAATAATGAAAAAATAATTAATTTATGGGCAATCTGTGGACAGGAAGGGATTAGGGTGAGTTTTTAAGGGTTGAAAACGGTTTATCGCTATTTCCGCCAAAATTACAAGTCTTATGAAAAATTTAATGACAAAGTCGTAGGAAACACAAATAACAACAACTTATTTATATAACATTTTTCAAGTAACCTAAAAAATTTAAAAAAAAAACATTTTTTTCCTTATCCTCTACAAATAAAATTAAGAAGTTTAGTTGAAACCTACTTTTTTATGTCCTTAATAGTTAATATAATAGTCCTGTAGTTTTTTTCATTATCTTAATTAAAATAATAATTTATAATAAATAATAGTTTTGATATCATAAGTAAATGATATCAAAACTATTATTTATGTAAACAATTATTGTTTTCCTTTTAAAATAGAGTTATTTATTTATATTTTACGACCCACAAGTTTTATTTGTTTTACTATCACCTTTATTCTCGTAGTGATAATTAAATATTGAGTACAATATCCACAGTAGAGAGACACAAAAAAAAATTAGTTCAAAATGTTACAGATCTTAGTCATATTTTATATATCTAAAGTCTATGTTGTGTGTCAATGCAATATATTCCATCCAAAATTATACGAGACACACATTTCTTTAACATTATTAGAATGGACATTATTAATAACAGTCAGCTTTTAGACACTTTCTATTCACTCTTCTCTTGAAGACACCCACATTATATTTGGCCGGAAATACCGACGCAGGCAAATTGTTCCAGTCCTTCGCTGTACGCACTAAAAATGAGGAAGCAAAGCGCTTCGTTCGGACAGGTGGAATGTCCACAACAAAAGGATGGATACCTGCCGTGCGTCGGGACGTCCGGTGATGGAAGGGGGACGGGGGAATTATGTCGTGTAATTCCTGCGCACACTCACCAAAATGTATCCTATAGAATACTGAGAGGCTAGCAATTTTACGCCTGTGTTCAAGGCTTTGGAGGTCGGCTTCGACCAATTCGGGATTGCCTATAAGCCTCTTTGCTCGCCTCTCAATTGAGTCCAGAACCGCAAGATGAGACTTTGCGGCACCAGCAAATATGTGACCACAGTACTCTACACACGACCGGATCTGTGCTTTGTATAGAACAAGAAGCTGTCCCGGTGTAAAGTACTGCCGAACCTTCGCAAGAACGGCTAGCTTTGCTGCTGCTGCTCTTGCTCTGGACTCAATGAACCGACCAAAGTTGAGGTTCGAGGAAATCTCTAAACCTAACAACTGAAGCCGGTCACTGTATTCCAAGGATACATTCTGGAAAGTAGGAGCCAAGGTAAAAGGGCTCCTTTTGGCGGTGAACAGACACGTCTGCGTTTTGGTGGCGTTGAACTTGACAAGATTGGCATTGCTCCATGCGGAGACTGCCTGAAGTTTGTCATTCAAACGTTGCACCATGGCTTCTCTTTCAGACTGTACTTGATCTCGACTAGCCCGACTACTCGGCAGATATCTTTCTACAACTGTGCTGTCGTCTGCATACCCATAGATACCGGGTTTCAACAGATCATTAATGTGCAGCAGAAACAGAGTTGCAGAAAGAACGGACCCCTGAGGCACTCCGGCATTTATTGTCAAGGGTTCCGAGGAACACCCGTCGACAACTACTCGGAGAGATCTGTGGCTCAGAAAGTCCGTTACCCAGCCGATCAGACCAGGAGATATACCGTACGCTGAAAGCTTGCTTATAAGGCTCGCATGCCAGACCCTGTCAAATGCCCTCGAGACGTCCAGAGAGACGGCGACCGCTTCTCCGTTCTTCTCGATGGCCTCGCCTAGAAGGTGTGTAGCATACACTAGGAGGTCCCCAGTAGACCTATTACGGCGAAACCCGTACTGTCGGTCACTGAGGAGATCTTTACCTTCTAGGTATGCTAGTAGGCGCGAGTTCAATACACGCTCCATAATCTTGCAGAGTATGGAGGTGATTGAAATCGGTCTGTAATTGACAGGGTCGGCACGGCTGCCTTTTTTGGGCACGGGTTGCACATTAGCAAGCTTCCAGGATTTTGGCACTATTCCAGTCATGAAAGAGAGGCGATACAGACGTGTCAGTATAGGAGACAACTCAGCTGCGCATGTATACCATCAGGACCACTGGCTTTATTCACATCTAAACGACACAATGTTCTCCATACCTCTTTGTTAGTGATGCGGATTTCAGGCATCGAAATACCGCAGTGAGGAAGATGTGCTGGAGAAGCATTGCCAGTATCTAGATGCGAATTATCAGCAAACAGAGAAGCAAATACATTCGCTTTCTCTGTTGCTGTGTGGGCCAGGGATCCATCCGGCTTCAGCAGAGCAGGCAGTGAGGGTTGGCAGAAATTCGACTCGATCGCCTTCGCAAGAGACCAGAAAGCTCGACTGCCAGTTGGTCTGACAGAGAGCTTTTCGCCATTCTTAGCGATTTGATCGAGACGAGCCTTCCGCAATGCCTTTTTGTAGGACTTGGCAACTTGGTTAAAGGCTCTCTTCTTCAAACTTACATCCGGAGTTTTGCGGGTTCGAGCATCAGCCCAAATGAGATATGCCGAATGTTTTCGGTCTTGAGCATGACCACATTCGGCATTAAACCATGGGCGAGCTTTGCCACCGATGGGTACGTCAGCAAAAGGAATAAAATACTCCATTGCCTGATGCACCACATCGGTTAAAGCATCCGCGCAACTCGACGGATCCAAAGAAGAGAAGCAGACCTGCCGCCAAGGATAAGACGCAAAAAAGTGTCGCATCTCATCCCAATCTGCTGACTTGTATTTCCATACTCGCCTAACACCATGTGGTTCGAAAGCTGGTGGGGAATATGTAAATACAGATTTCACCAGACAGTGATCGGAGGTTCCCAAGGGGGACGAGACCTCTACACGATACCTATCCGGATCAGTTGTCAGCAGAAGGTCCAGGCAATTGGCTGTATGGCCTACCACATCTGGCACCCTTGTCGCTTGCCTCACCAGCTGAAAGAGGTCCAAGGACAACGCAAAGTTCCGCGCTTCTCTTCCAGCATGGTCGGTCTTCTGGTACGGGAACAGCCAGTCCTGATGACAGGCATTAAAGTCCCCCAGAAAGACGAGCTGCGACGAAGGGTACTGATATAGAGCCATATCTGCAGCCTCACTGAGATACTCAAATAAACGAGTTGTCTCCTGGTCACCGCTGTGCGAACGATAGACACAGGAATACAGGATTTTTTCGTTTCCTGTGTCCACTAAAATCCATAGGGAAGAAAAAGTGGGGTCTTCAAGGTGACGGAGACGCTGAATACAGAGGTCGTTCCGCGCGTACATACTGACTCCGGCCCGTGAGCGAAAGTTGTGCTCTAACGAGTAACCGGGATAATCCAAGTATGCAGCGCTCAAAGGACATTGTATCTGCGTCTCCGTCAAAAAGAGCAAGTGCGGCTGCTCTGTCTCCAGGTGGTGGTGGACAGCTAAAAGATTTGAGTGCAAACCCCTTATATTAGTAAGGTGCACTTTGAATGAGGAGAAGTGCAACCGCTGTGTTAACTTGTTCCTTTTCTTTAACTTTTTCATAATAAAAAAAAATAAAAGTGAATAGGGATGGGAAATGGCAGTTGAACGAGGCGGTACGTATCGAACCCGCCGTCGAAGTTGGTTAAGTCATGCCACTGGGAGGCTAGCCTGGAGACTGCGGGGACGCCCGAACCCCCCCAGGGATCGCCATCGGGCCTCCTCGTCTGGTCGCCAACCAGCACGATGGAGCCACCCTGGGATTTTTCGCAGCTGGCGGGGCAGCCTTTCGTGGGTGGCTAACCCACTAATTGGGCCCCCAACTATCTGCGGGCGGCCAGCGGAAAGCCGTCGCTTCGGATCCCGCTACCCTCCTCGACTAGACACCCGACAAAACAAACACCAACTCGACGTCAACCGGTTCGCCAACGTACCGCAGCTGTTCAAACCCATTTCCCATAAACGGCTTCATCGAGCAACGTGCCGGAACACGACTAGGTCGTTTTGCGGCACGACTTTGCCCGATGGGTGGTAACTTTGCCGGCGACCCGATGTTATGGTCTACCACCAAGAAAAAATAAACAAATAAACAATTGTCGTAAATACGCCTAATTATAAATACCAGTTGTATTTTTACGATGAACAAACTGAAGTATGGATCGTGTTAGTCTAAAATATTGACCGGATAAGCGATGTGGGTCAGTTTAAGCTGCTATGTCCGGAGCTTTTTTAATGGCCCTTTCATATTTTATGAGTTTACATTCGGTGGATACGCGAATTGGACATAATGCTAACAAAGTTTATCGTTTCGTAAATATCATACAATAAATTAGCATGTTGATGTTGGCACACCAAATCATATTTTCGAGCATAAACTTAAATTATAAACACACATAGAGTACTCTTTAGTCTCTATTCTGGATATCCGTAATATTAACTTCTAACAATTGAACGCGTGCACGAGCGAGCTGATTGAAATTCAATCAAAAGGCATTTGGGCGCTGCGTAGTATTATCGCATCTTTATGCGTCTTCTAAATCTTCAAAGTTTTCTAGATTACCATCTGGTTTTTTTACAGTATAGTTCTCAAAAAACTTTTTTACGGATTACCAATATTTCAAATGAATTTCTGTTACCAAAACGACCCTCTTCTTTTTTTTATAACCGTGACTATAATGTGATGTGATATCTTAAAATATTTTACTACTCTTGTACTAAGCTTGAAAAATATTTTCTGTATATGTATGATTTCCAAATTACTTTTGACAATTTCTGAATTAAATTTTCTATACAGACATTAAATTTATGTATTCAGTGTTTAAGACTAGGAAAGTCATGCTTGAGAACTAGGTTACGAATCCGGTTTATTTTTAATTATACATTTATTTAATACTTAAAAAATTAACTATGTACACTTTTTCACAGAAATGAAAGCAATGGATTTGTGAAAGACAATACCTACAGGTATTGTCTTTCACATCAATAATATATATAGAAAAAGATTTCTAAGACAAAAGAGTTGCAGTTGTGTCCTAAATAAAATATTTAGAGTATTTTATCTTCTTTTGTACTCTGGCCCAGAGCTATCTTTGTTTTATTTTGCACTGCAGCGTCGGAAATGAAATGTAACCTGACTACAAGCAAAAGATCATTTAAGTTTCTGAATAAGAAATAATAGAAAAATAATATCTGAGGACATCTTAATATTTCTAAAATTGGTAAAATATATTTTAAACTTGGATATGTAATATAAAAATAGAAGTTTTTAAAATAAATTGCAGAAAAATACTATTGTTAGAACTACCCTCGTAACCTCCAACAGTTTTAACGTAAATATAATTTTTGAACATAAGGAATAATACGGAAATGTCAACTTGACATTTTATCATGCTAAAAATATGGTTTTAGATTTATGGCATTGTTAGTAGTGAAATCGAAAATTCAATTGTAATATAATATTACACAAAACCACACCTTAAATAACTTTTTAACTCTTGTTGCAAATGGTCTTAAAAATATAAGTCAACCAATCAAAATGTTCATTTGTGCCATATACAAATTGATTTACAAACTTAAATTGCAATTGTAATGGTGCAGTTAGTATTATACCAGCTGTGCATGCAAGAGTTTTTTCACCCCTGACCTAGTCTGCATTCTGTCGGGTAAGAAAAGGTTTGAACCCTTGGCTTGCATCGAGTAATAAGAGATTAGAATCGTTAGAGGATTTATATTATGGGTGAAAATGACGTCATCTATGTAAAACAATTTAATTTAAGAATTTTATATACAAAAAAAAAACTATATTTTAAATTGGAAGGCAAGGCAAGTTGGAAATAATCTCTTCCAATACTAGATGAACATCATTGAGAAAAATGCCTTTTTAAGGGTATCGTGAACCCAGGTAGTAGAGACCTGGAAACACTATCGACAGAAGTTAATTTAATATTTGGGTAGATTCTGGTGAAAAGGTTCTTAAAACCCCCCTTTAGAATATCGTTACGCATCCAGGTAATTTAGAAGATAAAGAAGATGCAGCTCATCCTTGCACGAGTTCAAATGTTAGAACCTAATATTGCGACGATTCAGAATACCGATTAAAACAGTACTTTATGTGTGTTCATCATTTAAGCTTATTTTCGAACATATAGGTTCATATGCCAACATCAACATGATATTTTTATTGTATAATATTTACGATCTGAACATCAAAATATGCAAAATATGCAAAATAACATCAACCATCTTACAATGATACTTAAAATGGCATTATCTCTAATTCTCGTATCCACCGAATGTAAACTCATAATATATGAAAGGGCCATAAAAGAAGCTCCGGACATAGCAGCTTAAACTGACCCACATCGCTTATCCGGTCAATATTTTAGACTAACACGATCCATGCTTCAGTTTGTTCATCGTAAAAATACAACTGGTATTTATAATTAGGCGTATTAATGATAATTGTATATTTGTTTAGGTTTATATAAGTGCTTTTAATGTTATCTATTTATCAATAATTTAGTAACGAGTTTGTCTTTATTTAATCTATACTCGAGCTCTTTTTATTTTTTATGAGATTAGATAACATAGTATCTACGCCTCTTGTTTTCTAATATTAATATATTAATGTATTATTATTATTTACATGAAAACAAAAGAAATACTTAGATTTAAAATTTAAAGATAATTTTTAATGATAGTTATAATTTTATTTCCTTTGACTTACATATTCATTTGAAAGATTAATTAAAAGTAAATATATAAAATGAACGTTGAGATAAAACTAAAGGAATTATTTAGAAGAAAGAAAGAAAGGAAGAATTTAGTTAAATTTATTATAAATAATTATATTTTTTGTTTATTTAGTTGGACAAAATAACATATGGTTGGCAAAAATAAATAACATGAGGCCATAATGTCTCATGGGTGTGGAGGAACGAATTATTAGCCCTCATGAGGTCGATAAGAAAAGAGCTAATAAGAAAATTGATACAAGTTTTTCAAAACGAATTGAAAATAAAAATTATTGCAATTTTATAAATTATAAAAAAGTATCTATAATTAAAAAAAGAAAAATAGTAATAGACATGCTTAAAGAAAACTTAAAAATAAATACATTTTAAAAAATGTTTAAGTTGTTATAATATTCCGGCGTGCAAAACTAGAGAGAGATCTAGTATTAATTATAAATTAGAACCATTATTTCGCTAAAATTGCAAGTCCTTTGAAATTCCAAGTACTAAATAAGAGTTGATATATGTTTCGCTAAATGAGCATTAGTGCCTTTTCATTCTCTCCCTATTTCTATAAAAGAACAGTCTTTCAGTCTTATTTAATTCCAAGTTTTCAAATATATATACATATATTAGAGTGAACAAGATATAGTTATAATAAAATATATTATTTCCCTTCACAATTATGAAATAACAATGAGTTTAATTAATAAGTCATTGCTATCAATAACCAATATCTCGGATTATATGCGAATTGTTATTATATTAATATATCTGGAGAAGCACAAACATCGAAATAATTATGATATATATTTTTTACATTCTAAAGCCGGAGGAAAAATAACTTCAGGAATTATTTTTTGTAAATTACACCCAAGGGTCTTTAGGATTTTTGTTATTACTTTTTATTTATAATTAAATACCTCTTGTGTTATTTCAAATATTTTACAAATATTTTCTAATATCAATTTAGTTAAGTATTACTTTATAAGTGCTTAAATAACATGTTTAAATTTAATAAACATATTGAAGGTGTATGTACACACATGTATAAAAGTCTAGACTAACCTATCGGTAATGGTTATGCAATAGAGATTATTTTGTTATAAAAGAGTTCATTTATTATTGTAACATTAAATATATTATTTTACCATCAACGTATTTAAAATAATACTCTCTCATTACTTAAAGTTTTACACTCTACAGGTTTATCACAATATTTTTTAACTTTATATAATAATAATATATAATATCAGGACAAATTACACACATTGATCTAACCCCTAAGTAAGCAAATTACTTGCTTGTGTTAAGGGTGTTAGACAATGATACAAATACATAGAAATATACATATAAATACTGAGAATATATTTAATAAACGATCAAAACCCAGAAATGCAGACATCTATGCTCATCACATACATGCCGGTCCACATCTATGCTCATCACATACATGCCGGTCCCTGTCGGGAATCGAACCCGAACCCCGTTGCGCCGCTATAAGATTACGATAAGTATTTTAAGTTCACATCATTCTTTATTTGGGACTTTGTACCTACCTACAATGACAAAGTTCCAACACGTAATAAATCATAAAAGTCACAAGTAATTTAAATATAATTTGGATCATTGTGAGATGATCATTACCGCTTTAAGTAATTTTATTCAATACAATAATACTCAATTAAACATAGAATTAATTAAAAAAGAAAAATTACTATTTTGCATTTATTATAAATTATTGCTTTTTACAGTAATGTCTTTCATACATTGTGACCAAATAATAAAAACTTGGGCAACATAAAATTACAAATCAATGATAACATTCATTAACTCAAAACTTCTTATTTGAAGTAAACACTTTCACTAATTGATACAAGAAATTGCTTTTAACTTCTCATTTGAAATAGATATACTTAATTATAATTTCAGTCTAATCTAAGAATACAACATTTTGTATATTTCATCAAACCTAACCTAACCTGGAATTAAACTTGCTTATTTGGATATGTGTGATAGAAATAGTACATATTATATTAAGTTTATAAATAATATGAAATGAATTATTAACACCAACAGGACCTAAACTGAAGCCACATTATAAACCTAAAAACCTGTTGGACTAAACTGGTAACAATATCTGGTAAATCACATCAAATCTAAAGCCTTAGTCAACAAATACATATAAATATAAATATTGAGTCAATTTAACCGATTTAAATATATTTATTGTTAATTTACAGCTTAAAATTTTAAAATTTCATTGGTTATATAATAAATTCAGTCAGTCATATAAACTGTAATGGTTTTCTTAAACTTACGTAACACGGCCACAATCTAAGTACATATATGTATATAGAACATATATATGGAACATTTGAAACGAATCATATATATAAAACATTTATATATTTGCTGCACTAAAGTAATTAATATATTTATATGAAACTGGACAATTTGACGCTCTAATTATTTATATTTCATTTGACGATAAAATAATTAAAATATGTTGTTTAATTGACATTTACTTTGAAAATCGCATAGTACACACACACACACACACTCACAGGACGTTTTACAGTCACAATTACAAATTTAATTTACTAGTAAGCGGTCTGTATAAGCCTAGAATTGACTTCAAATTGATTATTAATAACTGACTGACGAATATTAATAACTTACTGACGAATGCTATAAATGTAAACGAAATTTATTGAATGCTATAGTAATATAATTGATGCTATCGTTAATTCTATAACTATAAAAATATATATACAGTAAATGAATGATTTTCTGTACACCCCAATTAATTAAAAATAATATTCCTGCTAAACTTTCCTTATTTGAGGTTAAAAAACTCAAACTAATAAAATAAATAAATCATGAAACTTAAAAACGTTTTAAGTACTCTTAACGAGCTTTTGCTAATTAACCAAAGACTATATGGGTTGGACTAACCAGGATAATACCAGGCTCTTAAAACAATCGTACATTTAATGTTGTAATGTTGCATAGTAAGTTATAGAATTAGCGTAGTTCTATTTTATACAAAAAAAAATACTATTCACAATTCACTACTAAGCTTAGATGAATTTTAAATATCATATTACAAAATAATATACTCACAAAGAGTAGAGTAGTAGAGTATGAGTTTATTTTTTTATTATTAAAATTATACTGTTTTTATTTCATGTGTTATTAAATATTTATTAACTATTCATAAGAGTATATCGAAACACAAAATATCCGCTATAGAGAAATCCAGTCCATAATATGTTATTACATTATTTAATTATTAGCTCCTACTCAGCATGATTTTAATAGTAAGGTAAGGTCAGAAAACATATTGGGGTTAAATACTTTTTCATGATAAAAATGAACATGAATGATTCTAAACATTTAAAAAACGAACAAATTGTAATTGGACGTTTACACAGCATATACATGCCCCTAATAGCAGTATATTCTAGTTGGCCTGACCACGTAGTGCCCCACTCTCCCAAAAACACACTGAGAAAATGACTTATTCCCCCTGGATTTTCTGCTATTTCCCCAGTGTCCCTCAATTTCTCAAGTAACACAAAAGTAGTAATAAAAATATAATTACATCATTTTTATGTTTTTTATTCGTATTAACACATTAACTTCGAAAATAAGTAATATTTAAGACTATTGACAAAATCCTTTACAAAAGTAAACCTAATTTTGTTATTTCTTTACAACATACTCTTTTTATTTTTCTTCTAATTATTTGTCCACAACATTATTATTCTGAAATGAGAGTTGAACAACATAATGAGAGTAAAATAAAAGCTCATAGATCTTAATCTCTGTTGCACAACTTCCTCTCGTGTTGCCACTTACCTTTATTTTCAAGTTGTAAGAAAAGTATTATGTTTTAAGTGTATAATTCAGAAATAATTATATTTAAGAAATTATATTTGATTCTACTTTTAAAATAAACATTGTGTTTTTTTGTCCTTTAAACTTGAAAATATGATTCATTCAAACATATTTCATAATAATTTTTAAGATATAAAGAAGTTTTATAAAAGTAGTTGAGTGCAATAACCTGTGAAAAACACAGATGGGGAACATTATCCTAAATAATTACAATTACGCGACCTGCTATGTGCCTGTGGGAAATTACAAAAATGGCGGTCGGTAATACACCAAGGTCCAGTTAAAAATAACTGCAATATTATATTCGTACTTTATATAAATATTGAATGGAATGAATGAAACTTTAACTGAAATATGAAGATTATATGAAAGTTATAAACTTTTATGTTGATTGTGTACATATGGCCTTCAATGTAAAAAATGAATTTTATTAAGTTTAACTATATGAAAAAAAAGAAGTGAATAATTTTATATATTCGTGTATTAACCGGCTTTATCATGCATAAGCTTGAAGCAAGTCGGCGCGTATTAAGACACAATTCACGTGAGTACAGCCAGGTACTCACGTGAATTGAACTATTTATTTAATAGTTTTAATAGTTGTAAGTGTAAATTTATATCTCAATTGAACATATGAAGTCTTCCGAGTAATATCAAAATCATTAGACCCGTTCAGGTAGGCCTGGATTATCAGCCGATTATTACAGAATTAGGATTTGACAATAAAATAAGTCTTGTAATTATCATTTCATATTCACGAGACCGTAATCAAATGACATATATTTTATCCAATTATGTCCCGTATGTAATAACATAATTAAAAACCACAGTTTAATTTATAGCTTTAAAATAAAATATAAATTATTTAGAAGCGCCATAATTCATGACCAGTTTCTTATTAAACAAAGAACGTTTGGTTTTGCTTAACATTTGTTCTATTTAAATTAAAGTTAAGTTAAATCAAGAGACAGTAACCAAAGGTCCTTCAGTTCATTCAGTTCATTCACTGTTAGTTTAGTTTTATCGCAAGGGATTACATTAATTCCAGGATTACGAAAGATCTAGATAAGGAAAAACTAATAAATTAAAGAGCTGTCTTGTTATGGCAGCAAAAGTAGTTTCGACTTTCATTGGAGCAATTATAAATATTGTTCTATTATTAATTTTATGATATTATTAATTTTAATATACACACAACATAAAAAAAATGTCACATAGATACCGACTTACCACTTATATATAGCATTTCAGGTTGCAAGCTTTTCAAACTTTTCTTACAGGAATGTAGACCGAGTCAAGGGTCAATGAACTTATGCTTTGCTTTTTGCAGATAGACTCATATCATGCGATCATGTATAGACATGTTAAGCTTTTTTAAATTGAGCTTCCGTATCATATTGAAATTAGGGTAGCTCAATTGGTAAAAGGGCGGGACTGTTTCCCAAAGGTAGCGGATTCGAATCTCTGCCCTTATCCATTTATTTTTATATTATATATTTATTGCAACCAATAATTTTTAGGTTTGTAAAAAGGAAATAAGACATATCATTGATATTTTTTTGAATTACACATCAATATAATTTTACTGTAAACCAATGTTTTTTAAAATACAAATAATTTCATGGATGAATATAAAAGTAAAATTAATGGTTGAATTACATTTTGTGACGTATAGTTTAATGTTTAATTCAAGATCTTGTTAATAGAGATGCGAATTTAATTACTGTGAAATTGAATGTTTCCCGAGATCATTACAATGGTAAGTCTAAAATTATGGGCAATTTGGGACGAGATACGATTATTCACTGACAAGGGATTTGGTATTTACAATTTATTTTATTTTGTTACAATAGATATTTTAGTTTATCAACTAGTATTAAATGACTATCAAGGAACAACTAGAAGTATCATAACGAGTTCCTAAGCCGGATAGGGTTGCAATTAAGTTCAAACTTCAAGCCATCATTATATGAAAACTTCATTATCGATCTCTGTTTCATGGTTAAACTTATTTATTTATAGAAAATGAAAAAACAAATAAGTAAAAGTACATAAAAATGCTTTTAGTTTTCCGTTTGTTTTCCTGATAGTATCATGTGACATTTCTTAAAACAATCTCTTAAACAGAGTCCAAGCAATTGTATTTTTATGTATGTCTACTGCTATTATTTTTTGGAATACGTACAAAAGGACACACAACATTAAAAAACCACTTTTCAAACGCGGAACGTCAAGTAATAAATTAACTATCAATTACAATACGTAATTTCTATTAGATTGGATACTTATCATAAAATGCATCGGCTATCTAGTTGCGTATTACGAATAACTTAGGATATATTTTTAACAATCTTGGTTACATTCATTCCTTTTACTTTTTAGATATCTGTTGTATTATAAAAACACTATTTTTTTTTTTTTTTTTTTTTTTTATTAATTTCTACTTTTATCCACGGACACGTTGCCCGTGCACTTTTCGCATTTGGTTTGTATTTTGCATATTAATTGTTGAAATTTTAAGATAACATACTCAAAAAGGAGTCTATTACTACAGGTACTTTAAAAACTATATTAGTAAGGTAAGTCCTTTGCACAGCAATTACACATACTTATATAAATATAAATATTATATATATATATATATATACACATATATTTTTTTTAATTTTTATTTATTTATGTGAAGTATAGTATAAGTATTTTGATGTATAAAAAAGAAAAATATTATTAAAGTTAAATTTCTTACATTTTCTCATTAATGCCTTCCTACGAAAACACTATTGTGGTGACCTACTGTTATTTTTAATTTTTTCACTCATCACGAGCAAGGTTTCCACGATAGCGAAGTTTCTGTCTTTTATAGCCATCTTGGTATTATATTCTATGATGTTATATTTTGTCGCCTTCATCGCTCTCCTGATGAATCTGCCCGTCGCGTCGTCCTCGCTGTCGGTAAAATACACACAGCTCTCGGTATGACGCGACACTGCTACAACCGCGTGGGGAACGCTGTCGTGCAGTTGCATCTTGCTCCTGGTGTTGATTATAAAAACGGAACTGAAAGTGAGTCCTTGTGCTACGTGTATGGTTAAGATACGCGACCCTTCGCCTGATTCATAACCCTCGTTAGATAATGCTATCTTCTCTTCCTCTGTATGTACTAAGTACAGGGTATTAGGTTGGGATCTGGGTATTTTCGATCCTGTGTAATTGAGCATTCGATGCCTGCCACCTTTGTTACGGGCAATGCTTCGTAAACTTTGCGCTTCATGTTCTGTCTCGACGTGTTCATGTCCATTTATTAATGCCGCTAGTCCCGGGGAAATCGCCACTCCACTACGACTACTACGAACGCAAAAACTTATACCTAGCTTTTCCTGATTAGAATTCATGAATAGGGCCACCCCTCGAATTCTTATGGACGGATTACTTTTTCACCACAAGATAAAAGTTGGTGAATTGTTATCGCGTTTGGCTCGGAGTTTATGGGTAACACAGGATGTCTTCGGGCAATCACTTCGCGTGTTTGTATGGGTTGATGAATAGATGGATTAGCGAAAGTACTATTCCTTCTAGCTGCGTTGCGGAAGACTTTTTCGGCAAAAGTAAGGAATGCAGGCCCGATCTCCGAATCTGCCAATATTTTAGGCAGTTCAGACTTGGCCAGATTTCTGTACATTTGGGTCTCCAGGTCATGTCTAGCCGCGGCATAGCGGGGACATTCCAGAAGGACGTGCCAAATTGTCTCGCTTATGTTTGGGTCGCATTCGCAGCCGGGACTATCTTTGATATGGAATCTGTATAAGTATTCCGCTATTCCACCGTGTCCCGTGAAGACTTGGGTGAGAGTGGGGTTTGTTTTTATTTTTCTGAGGATGTGGTATGACTCTTTTATATCTGGCCAGAATATTTTAGTAATGGCTCCTGTGGTGAAAGTTTGGTAACGGTCCTGCCATTTGCGGACCGTTTCTTTCCTGATGGTTTCTTTGTCCGTACACAGAGGTATTTTATCGTATTCTGGATCACTGTTAGTTAGAGCTCCCTTCTTCGCAAGTTCGTCTGCTCTCTCATTGCCAACAGTGCCCACGTGAGCCCTTATCCAAAAGAGTCTGATTTCTCTACCTTCTGCTTTGGTACTTCCAATGTTTTGTTTTATGGCATTTGCTAAGGGGTGGGTTGTTTGAAATTTTCTTAGCAGATCCAGCGTAGATTTTGAGTCGCTGAGGATGTTAACAACTTCTTTTCTGCTGGATTTAGCCAAAAGTGTTGCCTTATATAGCGCATATAGTTCTGATTGGAAGACCGTACATGAACTGTCCAGGCTGAATGTACCGTATTCCTTATCTTTACCATCCTCCCACCACGTCAGGGCTGCTCCTACTCTGCCTGATATTTTGCTTCCATCTGTGAATATTAAGGGGCCTGTATTTTGTATGGTTTGGATGACGTCGGGTTGTGGTTGATCCAATTTGGTGTATTCTATATCTAATATTGTGGATGGGTGTGGCTTGTCTAAGTGATTGATGGCCATTTCCAGCTCTCTGTTTGGAGGAAGGTAATCTTTTGATATTCCCTTTTTAGTCCAGAAAAGGTGGGCTGACTCCTGGATTCTCAGGTCGAGAGGTAGGAGACCTGAGAGTGTTAACGCTGACGTCAGTGAGACCGTTCTGTATGCCTTGCAGATCTTTTGTGCGAAACCTCTTTGGAGGGCATTTAGCTGTTTTTGTATCCTTTGCAGCTCAGTTGTTTGCGACCACACACTTGAGGCATACATCATAATAGGTTCCACTACGGCAGCGTAGATGGTTCTCGTGATTTCACCGTTCAATCCCCAGGTGACCTTCGCGGCGCGCGCTATTTGTTTATATATTTCCGCAGCTTTTTTACACGATGCGGACACATGAGAGGTGAAGGCGAGCTTCCTATCTATCACGAGTCCAAGGAGTTTTATTTCTTTTACAAGTTGTATTGCGGTTCCAGTCATGTAAATGTTTGGTTCATCGTACTTCAGTTTCTTCGTTAAGAGCATGGCGCCGGTCTTGTGAGGCGCGAAGTTGAGCTTATTACGATTTCCCCATTCCACCACCGTTTTCAAGACTGTGTTTGACTTCTCCTCTAGAATTGTTGTTGAGCTCTCCGAAATTATGAGTGTCACATCGTCTGCAAACGCCTGGCAGTATACGTTATCTGCTTCTAGCTTGTGCAGCAACGAGTCCAAGATTATATTTCAAAAAGTTGGTCCACCTATAGATCCTTGGACACAACCCTTGTTTGTTTGTTTTTCGTATGTTGACCGGGTGTAATTCACCGTGATCTTCCTGTCGGTAAGATACGACCCTACCAGTTCGTACAGATTTTTGGGACATCTCTTTTTTTGTAGTTGGAGTTTTAGAATTGGCCACCACGCATTATCGAATGCGCCCTCTATGTCTAGTGAGATGACGAGTACCAGCTTTTTGTTGGTTATTTCTCGTCGGATATGTGACACCAGATTATAGAGAGCGTCCTCTGTGCCCCGTTGAGGCATGAAACCATATTGATTTTTGTTAAGTGTGGGAAAAATGTGCCATTGGAGTCTGCTGATAAAGAGTTTTTCGATGATTTTTCCAAGAACTGAGAGGAGACCGATCGGTCTGTAGGACTTTGGATGAGTATAGTCCTCTTTGCCTGGATTTCTTAAGATGATCACGTGTGACTGTTTCCATTGGGAGGGGAAGTGTTTCAGTGACAAACATTTATTTGCGATTGTCATGAAAACATCCTTTTCCATTTGGATGGCTGCAATACAGATATCCGCAGTAAGCCCGTCAGGTCCGGGAGCTTTCTTTGGATTTAGGGCTTGCAGAACAAGTTCTAGTTCTGCAGATGTAAATGGTGGATCATCTTCCTTCAGATCCGATGGTATTTTCTCGTTCGTCAGTTCCCGGATTTCTGTGTGACACAGTTGGTCTGTATTGATCGTGTCATCGGGATAGAAGGTCTTGGCTAGAAGCTCTGCCGACATTTCTGGGGTTAGAGTAGAACCTGTATTATCTCTTAAGAGTTGGTCCTCTTGTCTTTTGGTTGTGTTCCTAAATACTCTATAGATCTTGTCCCACATACTTTCTTTTTCTTGTGTCGTACAAAACTCCTTCCAATTATCCGTACTAGCTTTATCTGCTTTTTTCTTATACTCCAGTACAGCATCGATATAGCAATCAATAACGAGTTGTCTTCTAGATGCCGCTGCATTCCTTATTCTGCGTTTTTTTCTTTTGACCTCTTTTTTAAGTTCCTCGAGCTCCGCGGTCCACCAGGGTGGTGTTGTTTTCCCTTTCCGTTGTCCTGCCTTTGGAATGGTGTTTTCACAGGTCTTGTGGATCGCGTCCGTGTATTTTCCTACTACGGAGTCGAGTTCCTCTGGAGTTTTTATATTGTTGATTTTGTGTTCGGTGATGCCCTCCTTCGTCAGGGCGATTTTGAGGAGTGTTTGAAAATCCGACCACTTTGCATTTCTTGTATTGTAAATGCGGGTTGTGGTTGGTTTTAGGGGCTCTAAACGTTTCCCTACGCATAGTTCGAAGGTTATTGCGTTATGGTCTGATGTTACTAGATTTTCATTCACCCTCCATTTTTCGATGGCATTTAGGAGCTGCAGGCTGCATGCTGTGACGTCCACGATACTTGTGCAAATTCTGCTGTTCCTGTATGTCTCGAAGGTTGGAGCATCACCAACATTTACGATTTGAAGGTCTAATTCGTTGAGGAATGCATGATATGCTGCACCACGTTTGTTCTCTATTTTGCTACCCCACCAGTGGCTCCAAGCATTTACATCTCCTGCCACTATGAGATTTTTGGTGTTTAATTTCCCACACACTTTTTTTAAACGACATAAGTAAGGCTCTATACTATTTAAAATTAATAAGATACTTTTTTGCAAATTTATATAGCTCTCCAATTGACATTTGAGTTTTAAACGAAATTAAATTATAGCTATAAATTGAATGGAATTCAGCGAATATAATTTTAATTGATTTAATTATTATTCTTTGAACTTATTCAGCTAAGTGATTTTTTGTGTGGTAACGCTTGACCGGCACATCGCATTCAACCTAAGAAGATCTAATTAAAAAAACCTTATGATATCTATACCTATGTTTAGGCAGACTTAGCTTATTTATATCTAAAATAAATATAGATTGAATAATTGTTAGATACGGGTAGGATTCTATCCTACGACAGCTGGGAAACCGTCTCATCGCTCTTCCAAATGAGGTACATGCTAAAGGTACCCGCATTGGTAAATTTAGTATTCTTTATATAATCGCCTTTTGTGAGATAAAGTCGACATCTATTAGTCTTCATTCGAAAATCCATTCATTCTTCTTATGTTACTTCAGAAGCTCTTCTTAAAAAGCAAAATTTACAAACATTTTATAATACTAATTCCTATATCTGGGCAACAAAATATAAATAAATAAATAAATAAAATTTACTTTATTCATTGTTCCTATGTTTTCTTCTCACATATAGGTAATGCCACTCAGGTGCTTTGTCACATAAAAGTCAAGCCCACGTTAAACCCACAACTACTTAAATAAATAAGTCACTTTACTTTGTCGTAAGTTTTATCTATTTCAAGAAAAATTACCAATGAAATATATATTTCTATCAAAGATCTATCTATCGTCACATCTGTCGTCTTCTACGTCGGTTAAAGCAAAATCTTACTGATATGCCAAAAATATACGCAATAACAAAAGTAGGTAATCACAATTGACATTACATTCTTCTTGAATTAAATGTTTGGTCAATTTCTTTTTTTTTATTAAATATCGATATGTCTGATTCCAGAAATCAATAGTGTCAAAAGTATATAATGAAAAACTATGATACGACTATATGATATTGTGTTCATCTAACATTTTTTCAGGATGCCAATGATGCCAACATTCTTTATAATGCAATACAAAATTTTCATACACAAATGTTATTTATGAAGAGGGTAAATATAGCGTGATTTTTTTTGTATATATGTGTCTATAATATTATTGTATGTATTATAACTAAAATACATCTCACCATTTCTATTGATGATACTAAGTAAAAATAAATCTCATAATTATAACAAAGCCCTTGTGTTACGTTTTTATCATATTTTTTGAAACTATGATGAATTAAAAATACTTTTTACAGATAGAATACAAATATGTAGTGACGTAGTAAATGACAAGCATCGTTATACTTGAATATAACTTTTTAGATACACGTGCTTGGTACTATATTTTATTCTAATAAATTTAATTATTTAGGAAAGGGATGTAATTAAAAGTGGGAATTGCAACTTCTAAAATTACGGATGTTATATGACGAAAATAACCAGTTACTATCAAGTTATTTATCCGATTGTTAATTTTCAAAATTATAATACTCAACCATTATTTATACAGGAAGATTAAGAACTTGCAAGATATTTTTTTTTAATAATTATAAGTTTAAGTCATCATGAAAAAAGAGAAAAAGTTATTAAGGAAGATATAAGATTGTTTAAGAGTACTCAAGGATCAAATTTCCTTTAATTTAAATGGATTTAATTAAGACGATAAGAACCATTTACTAATAAGAATTACTTTATTTCATAATGCAGTTTTAAAATATTTTTAAAGTACTATCTACTACTATCACTATCCACTCTCCCTATCTAACCAAATTTGGAAAGGCCTTACCAATGCTGCCTTTGAAATACGTTCTAGAAATGAACCGGTGCTTGTTCCAGCAAAGCCAAGGTCTTTATGTAGGCTAAAGAGAGATTTTACTATTACTCCTCTCGCTCCCACTTCTACCCCAGACAAGCTAACTATAAATGTATTCTTGGGCAGTTCGTTGGTCAGTTCGTAATACTTGTTAAGCTTAAATGTGTGATCCTTGGGGATGTTTTTTTCCCAGGTTAGAGTAAGCTCCACAAGTATCACGCACCTTAGATGTTTTAAATACGGGAATAAATCCGGTCTGTATGACGAAACACCAACATCTCCAGGGATTTTGTAATGCTTTTCATACGTGTCCATCTGTTTTTTTTATTATTTCGTAAAATGAGAATTATTAAATTTTTTATGTAAACATTTTTTCTTTCCATTATATAATCAAATAATATAAAAAGTATATCGAATTTGATACAAAAGTATAAAATAAATTTCGTTTAAAAAATTTAAAAACACGCTTTAAAAACGAATCGAACTGAAAAGTAAAAAAAAAATACATAATATGAGAATGAATAATGGGCGAAATATAATAAAATTATTGAGGATAAAAGCGTGAGGCGCTTTGTGCTATTACTTTTGTGGCATTTTTAACGTCATTGTAATGATTTAAATAAGATTTACTTTATTTTTACAAATGAATCCAATTATTAATTTCGAATCAAGAGCTTCTTCATGATTTACGATCATGAACTGATACGGTAAGCTTCCTAGACGGCAAATGGGCCTAATTTATGTTATTCTCTCTAAAAAAATCTGTTAAAAAATATTAATTCTGGTGATCCTAGTTATTGTACTGCCAATTATCTTTTACAATTTTTTAATGTTCCAATAGGATCTGAATACCTAAAGTAATTCAAAATCGAGCTTGAAAATGAAACAACAGACATGGCACAAAGCGCCTCACTTTTTTTCCACAATAATTCTATTATATTTTGTCCATTATTCATTCTCACATAATGAATTATTTTACAATATTCACCATTAAAGTCGCAATCATTATAATAATAACTACAATTACTGATCACGACACTATTACCTGTGTGCTGCTTTCACATTTACAAAGACAACAAGTCCTTATGCAAAGCAATATTAGTTATTATATAACATATTTGCGAATATTAGTTTTTTTATTTGTTAGTTTGTTAATCTGCCCGCCTTAACTACTCAATCAGTCATCTAATAAAATCATATCATAAAATTTTGCATAAACTTCGTCACCAGTACAGAAAAAGACACAGACTAACCTTTATACAGAAAGGAAAGCTTATCCTTGAGATAAATATAAATTTTTAGACTACCATTTCACATAAACACATTATTTTATTATTTTTAAAATGCGGACGAAACCCCTTGTAAAAGCTATTTATTTCTAACATAATTATAATAATAATAAGAAGGACGGTAGATTATTATTTCTAAAATTATTATTATTATTTGGATAATTTACATTTTATATATTTCCAGGACCTTCCTTGTAGCGTTGTAACTTTTTTTTAGTTCTAGTCTAGACATTTTTAAGTTCTGTTGGTTTAGGAACCCTTCCCCAGTGACGCTGTAATAGCCAACAGGGCTAACAGTATAGACAGACAAAAAAAAATTGTTTAGGAACCTAATAAGAGTGTTAAATCCCTGTAAAAAATAATTAATATTATTTATATAAACTTTAAGCGCGAGTTATGAACTAACAAGGTCATACTAGAGAACTACCTTCCTCAGCAATGTAAAGCATTGGATTTGTGAGAGAAAACACTTGTTACATAAATAATAAATATAGGAAGGATTCTTTGAGACAAAAGAATTGCAGTTGAATCCTAAATAAAATATTGAAACTATTTAATCCCCTTTTGTAAGACTCGGTTGGAGCTAACTAGCTTTGTTTTATGTACCAGTGTATTGTTAGAAAATATATGTAACATGACGCCCAACAAAAAGAGAAGTTAATTGGCGTTTTTCAAAATAAGATACTGAATAATATTTGTGAAACCGTTTTAGATGTTCCCATTAACTTGTATACATAAGCAAACATAAATGTAATTCAATGTAAATTACAATAAAATGCATAATTGTCAGCATTAGTCCGTTCATAGTTTGTAACCTAAATAAGATATTTAAATATAAAGTATTTTAATGTTGCATACTATAATTTTACATATTTAATAACTTCACAGTCAACTGATGTTACCTTGGAAGTCAATTTAATAACCAAAATTTAAACAGAATTATTGGCTATTAAAATTTTATGATGCTCGAACAATTACGTTTTATATACTATTTTATATTTCAGTCATTATTCATAGAAATCGGAATTAAATTACAATGTTACGTAAAAACTATTACTAATTCGGAGCAAGAACATTGTTTGCTAATAAAAAAATGCTCAGTCATTAATATTTTTTTATGCACCTCTACTTAATAATAAATATTACATACATTTATATTTACTATATAAAGTCTTTGATAAAAAACTAAAAGAATCTTACTCAGTATTTACTTGTTTCACAGCGTCATGTGTGTTGGGGTAATGTTACGTTTTGTGAACTAAATCCAAACTAATTAAGAAGAATGTTATTCGAGACGAAATTTGCAGTCAACTAGGGTTTGTAGAATACAAACACACAATACTATTACAAATACCATAACAATTATCAAACTTATAAATATAACTGTTCGTTCCTTGTTTCTCACGAGCTCTGGTATCAATGAAGTGATTTTTGTTTATAAAATGTTACCCACGCTTCAGTAATATTATATTGTGTGAAATTTTCCCACCCTCTATGCATTTGAAAATGTTCTGTGCATTCTTATATTTTTCATCTTGTATTACTCAGCTTGCCTATTTTTCTTTTATGCTTGATTATTGATGAAATTCATGAATATACATATAAAGTTCGTAACTTTGAAAACGTGTTCTATAGTATTCATATTTTAACATAATACCAACATTAAGGATACTCAAAACTTCCTAAAACTTGTCTAAAACAGGTTCATCAGAACAATAACTAAGAACGTAACATATAACTCTTCATCATAAATTATATATTAATGATCCTTCGACATAGTGCTTTTGGTTAATTTATTTCTTTTTTTTTTTTTTTTTTTTTTTTTTTATACAAAACTAGGTTAATGCTTGACTACATTCCACCTGATGGAAAGTGAAATGTAGTCTTAGGTGGTAAAGCGCATTAACCTAGCAGCCTATTCACTCTCCTCTTGAAGACACCCACATTATATTTTGCCGGAAATACCGACGCAGGCAGATTGTTCCAGTCCTTCGCTGTACGCACTAAAAAAGATGAAGCATAGCGCTTCGTTCGGACAGGTGGAGTGTCCACAACGTAGGGATGGATACCCGCCGTGCGTCGGGACGTCCGGCAAAGGAACGGGGATGGGGGAATTAGGTCGTGCAATTCCTGCGCACACTCACCAAAATGTATCCTATAGAATACTGAGAGGCTAGCAATTCTACGCCTGTGTTCAAGGCTGTGGAGTTTGGCGTCAACCAATTTAGGGTCGCCAATAAGCCTCTTTGCTCGCCTCTCAATTGAGTCCAGAACCGCAAGATGAGTCTTTGCGGCACCAGCAAATATATGGCCACAGTACTCTACACACGACCGGATCTGTGCTTTGTATAATACAAGAAGCTGTCCCGGTGTAAAGTACTGTTGCACCTTCGCAAGTACGGCAAGCTTTCCTGCAGCTGCTCTTGCTCTGGACTCAATGTACCGACCAAAGTTGAGGTTCGAGGAGATCTCTAAGCCTAACAACTGAAGCCAGTCACTGTATTCCAAGGATACATTCTGGAAAGTAGGAGCCAAGGTGAAGGGGCTCCTTTTGGCGGTGAACAAACACGTCTGCGTTTTGGTGGCGTTGAATTTGACAAGATTGGCATTGCCCCATGCGGAGACTGCCTGAAGTTTGTCATTCAAACGTTGCACCATGGCTTCTCTTTCAGACTGTACTTCATCTCTACTAGCCCGAGAACTTGGCAGATATCTTTCTACAACTGTGCTGTCGTCTGCATACCCATAGATACCGGGTTTCAGCAGATCGTTAATGTGCAGCAGAAAAAGAGTTGCAGAAAGAACGGACCCCTGAGGCACTCCGGCATTTATTGTCAAGGGTTCCGAAGAACACCCGTCGACAACAACACGGAGAGATCTATGGCTCAGAAAGTCCGTTACCCAGCCGATCAGACCAGGAGATATACCATACGCTGAAAGCTTGCTTATAAGGCTCGCATGCCAGACACTGTCAAATGCCCTCGAGACGTCCAGAGAGACGGCGACCGCTTCTCCGTTCCTCTCGATGGCTTCGCCTAAAATGTGTGTTGCGTACGCTAGAAGGTCCCCAGTGGACCTATTTCGGCGAAATCCGTACTGTCGGTCACTGAGGAGATCGTTACCTTCTACGTACGCTAGAAGCCGCGAGTTCAATACACGCTCCATAATCTTGCAGAGTATGGAGGTGATTGAAATGGGCCTATAACTGGCAGGATCGGCACGGCTGCCTTTTTTGGGCACGGGTTGCACGTTGGCAAGCTTCCAGGATTCCGGCACTTTTCCAGTCTTGAAAGAGAGGCGATACAGACGTGTCAATACAGGAGACAACTCACCTGCGCATGTCTTGAGCAGAATGGCTGGTATACCATCAGGACCACTGGCTTTATTCACATCTAAACGACACAATGTTCTCCATACCTCTTTGTTCGTGATGCGGATTTCAGGCATCGAAATACCGCAGTGAGGAAGATGTGCTGGAGAAGCATTGCCAGTATCTAGATGCGAATTATCAGCAAACAGAGAAGCAAATACATTCGCTTTCTCTGTTGCTGTGTGGGCCAGGGATCCATCAGGCTTCAGCAGAGCAGGCAGTGAGGGTTGGCAGAAGTTCGACTCGATCGCTTTGGCAAGAGACCAGAAAGCTCGACTGCCAGTTGGTCTGACAGAGAGCTTTTCGCCAGTCTTAACGATCCGATCAAGACGAGCCTTCCGCAATGCCTTTTTGTAGGACTTGGCAGCTTGGTTAAAGGCTCTCTTCTTTGTACTTACATCCGGAGTTTTGCGGCTTCGAGCATCAGCCCAAATGAGGTATGCCGAATGTTTACGGTCATGTGCATGACGACATTCGGCATTAAACCATGGGCGAGCTTTGCCGCCGATGGGTACGTCAGCAAAAGGAATAAAATACTCCATTGCCTGATGCACCACATCGGTTATAGCATCAGCGCAACTCGACGATTCCAAAGAAGAGAAGCAGACCTGCCGCCAAGGATAAGACGCAAAAAAGTGCCGCATCTCATCCCAATCTGGTGACTTGTATTTCTATACTTGCCTAACACCATGTGGTTCGAAAGCTGGTGGGGAATATGTAAATACAGATTTCACCAGACAGTGATCGGAGGTTCCCAAGGGGGACGTGACCTCTACACGATACCTGTCCGGATCAGTTGTCAGCAGAAGGTCCAGGCAATTGGCTGTATGGCCTTCCACATCTGGTACCCTTGTCGCTTGTCTCACCAGCTGAAAGAGGTCCAAGGACAACGCAAAGTTCCGCGCTTCTCTTCCAGCATGGTCGGTCTTCTGGTACGGGAACAGCCAGTCCTGATGACAGGCATTAAAGTCCCCCAGAAAGACGAGCTGCGCCGAAGGGTACTGATACAGAGCCATATCTGCAGCCTCACTGAGATACTCAAATAGACGAGTTGTCTCCTGGTCACCGCTGTGCGAACGGTAGACACAGGAATACAGGATTTTTTCGTTTCCTGTGTCCACTAAAACCCATAGGGAAGAAAAAGTGGGGTCTTCAAGGTGACGGAGACGCTGAACACAGAGGTCGTTCCGCGCGTACACACTGACTCCGGCCCGTGAGCGAAAGTTGTGCTCTAACGAGTAACCGGGATAATCCAACTATGCAGCGCTCAAAGGACATTGTATCTGCGTCTCCGTCAAAAAGAGCAAGTGCGGCTGCTCTGTCTCCAGGTGGTGGTGGACAGCTAAAAGATTTGAGTGCAAACCCCTGATATTAGTAAGGTGCACTTTATATGAGGAGGAGTGCAACCGCTGTGTAACCTTGTTCTTTTTTCTTAACTTTTTCATAAAAAAATAAATAAATATAAAAGTGAATAGGGATGGGAAATGGCAGTTGAACGAGACGGTACGTATCGAACCCGACGTCGAAATTGGTGATGTCTTGCCACTGGGAGGCTAGTCTGGAGACTGCGGGGACGCCCGAACCCCCCCAGGGATCGCCATCGGGCCTCCTCGTCTGGTCGCCAACCAGCACGATGGAGCCACCCTGGGATTTTTCACAGCTGGCGGGGCAGCCTTTCGTGGTTGGCTATCCCACTAATTGGGCCCCCAACTATCTGCGGGCGGCCAGCGGAAAGCCGTCGCTTCGGATCCTGCTACCCTCCTCGACTAGACACCCGACAAAACAAACACCAACCCGACGTCAGACCGGTTCGCCAACGCACCGCAACTGTTCAGACCCATTTCCCATAAACGGCTTCATCGAGCAACGTGCCGGAACACGACTAGGTCGTTTTACGGCACGACTCTGCCCGATGGGTGGTAACTTTGCCGGCGACCGGATGTTATGGTCTACCACCAAGAAAATTTTTTTTATTAAAATTATAGTAAATTATTTTCACTAACTTGTTATATTCACGGTTTGCTTAATTCCTGTTTAATAAAAGTGAACCAGTAACTAAAATTACCTTTTAATTGTTGTTATAACTGACATAACGTCTGAAAATAATAGTAGTATAATTAAAACCTAAATTTGAAATTCGAATTGCATCAAACAAAAAGACGATACAGTTCGCGTAATAGCAGCAAATCACGCAAAAGTTCCTTAACCTCTGAGTCAGTCGTTATTGGCGTTATGAAAGGATTGGTAAACTATATAGTTTTTAACTAAATATTTTGGGATATTCTCAAGGTGCATATTTAAAAAGAATTATTATTATTAAAAAATAACGAATGACTCACTGAAATGGATATAACTTTATTAAATACAGAAATAATGTTATGTATTGTCATTTCATTCATTTCATTGTCTATTCCATATTACTTTCAACAGTTAGTGTTTTTCAAATCATGAACTTAACATGAAACATTTGAACTAATATATTTTCCTTCCGTTTTCGTAACTTATAAAGCATATTAAATACAACAAGGTTAAAGTTTGCACTTTACTATACACCTCTTGTTAATTTGGTGGTGGTACTGATAATGTTAAAAAAGTATTATATCTTAAAATTATGCATGTATTGACGCAAAAAAATCTAAACATGTGGAATACAAAGGAGTATTTAAAAGCAATGGGAAAGTGCTTTCTGAAGTCGAAAGTCGAAAACTCTTTTAAGCAAAAGTTCTTTGAATAGCTTCAAGGTATCATTATGATTTTTGGAAGTAAGATGTACGTAGTTTGTTTTTATTTGCTTATATTAATGTTCTGATTATTAAATATTTGTGATTATGTTAATTCCACAAATAACTTCATTCATGTTCAAAAGAAATTAACCAACATAATTTCAAGTTCCAAGCCGAGCTTGAAATATTGAGCTTAAGATAAAATGGTATTAAATTGACGATTTGACATATCTGTAAGACAAATCATAATACGGCAGCACTTTGATTTTAAAATAGGCATCTCATATGTAGTTAATAGATATATTAGGGTTTCATCAAATTACTAGTTGATATATGTAACTACTTCTGCGTGAAAATTATTCAACTTATAACATGGGGGTAAATTAAATAAGTTTAACCATAACACGAACTGATAATTCATAGTGCGATCTGACGGTATGGGAGCACTTATTTTTTTTATTTTTTAAAAGTATATAGTAATTTGTAAGATTTTAAGAGAGGCAATGAAAACCGGCTTAGATCCACAATTGTGAGTTTGACAACTATACAAAAAAAAATCTTATTGCGTTTCATATCATTATTGTTCTGAGTCTGTGTGTAATTTATGTCGACTTTCTAGCTTTGTAAAACCTTCACGTGACATACAAATTATTTCCTAATGGAATAAATTGACCTTTCCAATCTTATTCTTGTTCACTCCTACTTGCCGATATTTTAGTATTCCGGACCAACAGTTAAGTTACAATTGGTTTTAGGGAACAATCACAATTAAAACAAAGGTCACGATGTGAGTCACCAGATAATTAAGTTTTCTAGTATACCCAAACTTTTTTGAAATTTGTCAAAAAAGTTTCCGAGCTTCTGAAAACCATCGCATAGATATAATATACTTTTATGAATGAATTACGAAAAAGCAAGAACATTATTGAACCCAAAAAGACCAAATGTCACATGGTTACCTTCACCTCCCACCCAGTCCTGCCTCCTCTATCCCAGCCTACCACTATGGAGCGGTTCAGCGGTAGAGGCTAGCATTTACTAGTAACATATACATCATTTTAAAATATTATTTTTGATAATGTAATTCAGAACGATTGAAACAATTCAGTTCAATTCTTTAGATATGGCCGCCATTCATGCTATTTGGCACGATATATTTCACGAAGGAGAAGTCACGAAGAAGATTAGTCGTTCACGCAGTGGTTCAAAGATTCGGTTAGGGAAAACAAATAGAATAGAAATAATCAGTTTTAAAATAACACAAACAAGGATAATTAAAGCTATAAAATTGAGAATATTTAAGTAGATACCTAATTGGGACCTTTTGTAGATTATACAACAAGTTCAAAACATAAGTTTATAGAAAACATAATATTTTTGAAGGTTGTAAATTATTAAAACATGTATATTGGTATTATATTGCTGAACGCTGTTTTTAAGTACTCATCGGCCTTGAGTTTGTCGTAAAATGATGTTGTTATTTTTAGGTGTATTTGTGTCATAATAATTAATGTATGGACATATTGGTTGTTACTCAGATGTAGACGATGTAATGTTTTTAGTTGTGCAGGGTTAAAAACCAGCATACGTCCTATCTGCTAGTACAGTTATTCAAAGTATATTAAGATTTATTAAAAAGTACTTGCAACTGTCAATTGCGGATTAAAGGTTGAGAATTAGGAAAACGAGACATCGATATATGTTTGACAATAGTTTATAAAATATTCTAGAAAAATGGAAGTCTCTAAGACAATAAAAGACAAAAATCTTTAGAAGTATTACAGTATAAAGGTTTCTAGAAATGTTCAATCGTATTGCGTGCTTTCTCTTCTTACAAATTACTTGTCTCAAGTAAAAAAATGACTGTAATAGTCAATAAACAATTAAATTAAAGCTTTAAGAAAAGGAAATAGATTATTCTATTTCTATTAACGCATTTGATCCAATGATTTTTTTGAAATTTGATTTTATTTGCTATATCACATCCCAAATGGATTTTTTTTGTTACTCTGCAATCTTAACTTTTTATTAGATTTTTTACATTTTTACGGGTATTATAAAGTTGAACTTATCTATTTATCGTATTTGACTGGTTTATTTATGTTAATTAACATTTCTACTTTTTATTTATTATACGTTGATTTTAGTAGAAATTAATCATGTTAATATTTTGCCAATAACCAGTACAGAAGGTGAAAATTTATTTTTTTTATATGAAGGGAGTTGCAAAAAACAAAAGGCCTAGGTAAATATTATTTTCATTTTGATATCAAAGGAAAAGGTCAAGTGCTAGGGAAGGCTGTGAGAAGTTATATGTTACATCTAATATACGGTGAAGGCGCAACATACACACTTTCATAAGATTGCTTAAGACAGAGAGTAGTGTCGTAAAATATTTACTTTTATATTATAAGAAAAGTCTTCTCAATTTGTTGTATTACAACTTATTACAACATTTTGTTAAGGACTTCAAATAAGAATGTTGTTGCTACGACATTTTCGTAATAATTATATATCTTTACTTAAAACTGATTATTGCATTATATGAAATATACGAAATCTCTATTTTTTTAAATATATTTTTAATATATATATATATTAAATATTTCATGTTTTTTTTTATATTTCATTCGTATAAATATCCAAAAGGTAAAAACGGAATTCTATTACTTAGAAATCACTGTCCGTTTGTCATATTTTAGAGTGTTTTTTTCAGTTTTTTATAGATAATGGAAACTTTCGTCCGACTTGTACTTTGCTAGTTTTTTAATATCATACCACATTCGACAACAAAGTTATTATACGACTGTCAAATGATTAAAAAATCTTAAGCCTTAATTCTATAGAATTCTAAACCAGACATATATGTAACAGTAAGAGAGAAGTTACGTGAATCGACTAACCTTTACATACACATATATATTATTTTATACAAATATTCACTAACCTTGAACAATAAGGAACAAAATGAGTTTATGTAATTTAAATAATAAATATTATTAAACACAAATATTAGATAATTAATACATATAATAAGTGGGGACAGTAAACAATCATGCTGTTTTGAAACCGAGTGTTCAAATTAGCTTCATACATTATTCAATACTAACATGTAATAAAATGTATTATTTAATACATAGCATGTAATTGCAATTTGCTCTATTTTAAGGTCTTTGTTTAACTTGGAAAAATATCATAGACTATTGAACATAAAAAAAATTAAACCATTAACGAATATTATTAGTTACTTTAAATAAGGTTTTTTTTAATTTAACGCAGGTAAAAATACAGGAAGCGCTTAAGCGACAATATGGTCTTATAATAATATTCAAAAATATATTAAAATGATTTGTCACTTTTGATTAAGTGCGTGACTCGCATCACTTGTAAGTAAAATTCTTAGTTTATTCTTAAAATTTAGTTATTGCAAAAAGTGTTTTATTCAACGTCTTTGAAATACCATTTGAAGGCAAATAAAAAACATTCAAATAAAATATTAGAGAAAAGATGTCATATCGTTCCAATTTACGCTGTCATATTTTCGCTTACAAGATGGTCTTCAAAATGGCTATAGAAAAAACCTTGACCGTCGACACTCAATTATATTTTTTGTCATTTTAAAAATATTAAACACTAGCTGTCGCCCGCGGCTCCGCCCGCGTGTAGGTCGCTTTTCGCGTAATCAGTGGAAACTACAATTATCCAGACCTATAATAGACTTATAGTTAATTCTATAGTATCCTATTCCCGTGGAAATTTTATATATATAGGCATTAAATTGCTAATTACATTGCATTTTGAAAATGAAACATAGCCTATGTTACTCGGGAATAGTGTGGCTTGCCAACGGTGAAAGAATTTTTGAAATCGGTCCAGTAGTTTCGGAGCCTATTCATTTCAAACATACAAAAAAATAATCAAACATATCCTCTTTATAATATTAGTATAGATAATAGGTTATTTTACTAAATTAAATATTTAACCAATCTTAGAGTAAAACTGAATAAAACTAACCTATGTGCATTATTATATTAATTTAATGGATTATTGATTATTTATATTTCTTTTAATTGTTATTGCCAGATGTTAAAAAAACAGTAATGATTTCTTGGTCATGAATTTCTGAAACAATATTATGTTTAGTTACGCTTTTTTTCTTTTTGTTTGTTTTTTTAATATACATACACATGAACATTCAAATGTCTTTATAACAATTAGTTATTAATTTATATCTATTCAAAATAATGTATTTAAAAAAGATTTTTGGAAAGTACGGTACGAGGTTCATAAATATAGATTCCAATATTAAACGGAGGATCTTTTTGAAATATTAATATATTATATATTAATATTTCTTTATATACCACATGTTATATTTTTCTGACGATGCAAATTCGATATCGAATTTGGATTGATTATTATATTATAATTATGAATTTCACACAAACACAATATATATAATAATTTTTTCTCGTTATTTTTATTTCTTTGTAGTGTTATATTATGTTTTCATTTTCACCACTTTTTATTTTCAACTATAAGAATACATACACATATATATACAGTTATACTATAAAACATAACTATTAAAACAGGCAAGTTTTTACAAACTCTCATCCATTAGGTTTGTAATTTTCAAAATTCTATTTTTAGTGTATGCTAACTATATAAAATAAACCATGTTTCTAGTTTTCACTTTTCAGAATCCACATGTTTGATTGTAATGTTAGTATGCACAAATTATCTTATAAATATAGACTAGTAGCTATAAAGATGCTAGATATAGGTAGTACAATATACATGTAACATACCAAAGGGAAATGAGACCTTTACACATACATTAATGTAGAGTATTTGATAATCAGAAGTACAACAAACTGTCTACCTAAAGGAAATTCAATTGTACAAACATCTGGAGCCATAAATTGTGTGTTTTTGTTCAATTGTTACAAAAAAAATAAAAATAATTATGATTATAATGCCACATTTATTTTTCAAAATTTGTTATAGGAAAATTATTATAAATTGTAAATAATTATGTTATTTTCATATCCATAGAGTTTGAAACGTATTAAGACTCTGGCAGCTAATATTTGTATCTGGCATTTTATTTCATTTATTCACCAATACATTGTAATTATCTCCGCAGGCAATCAATTTCACGGTAATGTAATTTGAATCCCTATTAACAACGCTTCTAATCCAATACATATAATACTGCTACAATGGCATTGTAAGTAAAATCATTAAACCTATATTAAACAATTGGCTGCATTTTGTCTTTATCACTATTTGTTAAACTTTTTGCCATTATGAAATAAAAATACTCTCCGCCCAATTTTTTTTACTACCCTTTCCCGGTTATGACAACATATGCTTTTAAGACGATACTGATGAGCTACTAGACAAACTTGATAGCTTTTGACATCAATGTATTTGCGTTTAAAACAGTATAAAAATCTTTTTAACCATGTTATGTTTATTTTAATTTTAAATAAACAATGTAAAATTTATCAACTGTGACTCGATACTGTAACTTCTGAGAAACCTCTGATAAATATGTGTGTTATCACCCAATTCTGAAACTTATATTGCATTTTTCACGTCAAAAATTGTTCAATTTACCTTGTGCCACCCGACCATGAAAACAGTTTTACCCAGTCTATATTCTTTCGCTTTTGAATACGTTTAAGATTATAAAAGGTAAGCGTTAAAAGTGCAACACAAAATCGATTGGTAAGATGCTACATATATTACAATGTTTCTATGTCACACAAATATTAAACAAAACAATGGATTATTGTTTTGTTTAATGGATTATTTATGCATTTTTATAAAGTATGCAAGGCGGATCGGTCGACCCGGCCCATTCGTAATAGTAAAAATATTGTTATTATTTATTATTTTCCTAAATAGACTGCCAAATTTTATACAAAATATTTAGTTTTAGGTAGTTGCTTATTAGTATCCAATAAAATATTATAACAAAAACATATAACGAGATTTATTTCGAAAAAGAAAATAAAGTGATCATGACATTGCCAACCAGAATCTAGCAACAAGCTTTTTAATATAATTAAAAAGTTAATCAGTTAGTAAAAGATAATAAAAGTTTAAGTAAAACTTATAAAATCTAGCAAAAGGCCTTAAATTTAATAAAAATAATAAACCAAATAATTTCTGAATTTATATGAAACAAATACTGAATGTCACGTCAAATCATTGTTACATCTCACTATATGGAACTATTACTCCAGTGGGATTAGCTACAATGAGTTGTGTTTCATGTTAAATTAAACTCCTAGTTACAAATCAACACTAAATTTTACTAACACAGTAATATTTAATGTTTTTAAATATATGTATGTTAAATACCTATACCTTGTTTGTAAAAGAACACTATGCAACCACAGAACATAATATCAATGTTTAATATTCCCGTTTAATTAAAGCATATAAAAATAAATAACTTACTTTTTTTTTATAGTAGGGGCTAAACGTGCTAAGATTGGTAGGGTTACCGTTTCCTATAAATAGCGGCAACCATAAAGAGTTGCGAAAGAAAGTGTAAGTATAGCAAGGATTGAGCTTCCAGCTCTCGCTCTGTATGGTTATAGATGCAGACGAAGAACAAGGTAGTTTATCTAATGTGGAGGTGAACTTAAACTTAAACTTAGTTTTGTATAAAAAAATAAAAAAAATAATTTCTTGCTCTTTAAAACAATCTCTTTCAGGCTACGTTTGGATAGAGAACAAGAAGTATTAGCACGATATACGTTTTTTTGAAGAAACATTCAATATACATATATGTTTGTACATAATATACATGTAATATAATAAGTACAACTCAACTCAAAAAAATAATCGATCTTTGAGGTAAGAAGGAGTAGCAGGACTAAACAGTATGGAATAAAGGATTTTCAGGATATAAGATAACTTTGTAATAAATTTACCAACTTTTATTACTTTTCATCAACTGTAACTCGTCTCAGGCGGAATTTTTTACATAATTATGTATTATACAACATACTGTTAATAATCATAATAATATGTACTCTTTATAGATTTTTTTTAAGACCTCCTAATATGGCGGTTAAATTTGGCTTAATTAATATTATTCTTACAAATCACACTATCAATTGGAAGAAATATAAAGAAGAAACTTATTAAATATATGTTAAGCATAAATCTCATTTTATTTTTCAATCATACTCATTTTATTACAGGGAAATATTATTGAAAACTGTTCAAACAGTTGAACTGTTTTTAATTTGAAATCAAATTAATTTAAAATTTAAATTTAATACAGAAAAGAGTAAGAATTGTCTGGAATATTGTCAGCACTATAAGCAGAATGAAATATGTATTTTTTATGTAAATATGTTCATTTCATTTTACATTTATTAATTTATAACTTTTACAATTATAATAAGAAATTTTAAAGTAAAGGCTGATGATTCAATATAAAAAGATATACCCAGTCTAATTTACATATTTGCTTAAAAATCTAAATTTTTAGTACTGTATAGAACATAAAATTCATTGAGGTCAAGAGACCCTTTCTAAGAGTTAATTAATATGTAGTATGGTAATTAAAACTCTTCTGAATTTTTCTGAAAAGAATTTGTAGTAGGTATTAACAAGTTGCTTATGGTGCTATTTATATTACATGTATAGGTAAAGCAATATTTATTGGTTAAAGTTCTAGAATAAAATAATAAATACTAATTGAGTTTTTGGCCTAACAAAGCTTATTTTTAGGATGTCCCAATTATTGACAGCATAAAAACTAATAATGCACTTCACCTGGACAAGGTTTTATGTTATAAATAAGTCATAAGTATTAATACCGACTGCAAATCGTTAGTAAAGATACAAAAAAATACGAAAAAAATATTTATTAACAATATTTTATTTACTAGAATATGATATGAACTATAATAAAACATATAATGTTTTATATAACATTTTATTATGATAACCAATTTGTATTAAATCGATAATTTAATTTCTATTATTGATTATGATAATCTAATCAGTTGACACTGACAACTTGGTTTGCCTATTTTCTGCAAAGGAGTCCTCCATGATTCTCTGCTGATTTACCACTGTCCTGGTCTATGTTTTCCCAGCAAAAATTAAACTAGAACGAAAAATAAAAAAAACATTAAACTTTTGTGTGACTATGTTTTGAGGTATTCTAGTTGATTCAGTATGATCTTTAGACAGCTTATAATAGATAATGGATCACTTGAATACAAACATGAATTTGAATTTTAAGGACATTCACTCAATTCATATACACTTGTAACTATTCGCTTAACGTTAATTACTTGTAATGGTATAATTTTTATCTGTTGCTATCATTGCTTTAAAAACTCAAATGATCGTTCATTGGCAATAACTTCATTACAAATTGTAGGCCTTGCATATACTGCGTTTCTAGTACCGGCTTTCTAGTAAATTGATTTTGTAATTGTATGCGCGCTGCGGTTACGATTCGATTAGCAAACTAAACGTTAATTAACCTGCATATTAGTTTGTTAAGAAAAATAAAAAATGCAGTTTAAATTTATTTATTTAATCTTTATTGTCAAAAATTAATTAGGTACCATAGGACTTAACGTAACAAAGCATTCTCTACCAGTCAATCCGGAAAAAAAACAATATAAAGAACAAAAACCATAAGGTGGTAAAACTAAAACAAAAACTTGTACAATAACTTACAATAAACGTTGTTTTGGAATATTTATTACGTTATAATATATATTATAACACATACGAGCCAATATATACTTAAATATATAACATATATATGTATATTGATATATATATACATACATATTTATACATCTTTTACGTCAATGTAGTTGATAAATATGGGTTACAATAGATGTATCTCGATACTTAAAACGCTGGTCAATGACTGTATTTTCATGAATGCTACTACAACAAATAGTGTAATTACTTTTCGTGGCAATCATAACTCGAAAACGTCATTCTTTAGAGAACTCGGTCTATTAAAGCTGAAAATTATTATCGCGTGAGAAAAATATGGAAAATTTAGTGGGAGACTTACAGAAACGTATTACAAACAAGTTGGTGAAACTATGACCACTGTTAGTATGACTATGGAAATAAAAGTTCGAAAACATATATATGTAGAGAATGTCCTTCTGCTAAAAATTGAAAAAAATCTAGGTGTAAATGCAATTAATATTACAAGCTTATTTGTTAGTAACATAATATCCCGTTATGCCAAAGTTGCTTATATCTCAATGGCGAATAACTTTATATATAAGTAAGAAATAAGCTTTTTTAATCATATATTTCATACTTTAATACCAACTTATTATAGACAATTTTGTATCTAAATAGTTATTTTTAATTGTTTTTGAAAATAAAAAAAAATGATCTCAGGATTAAAAGTTTTTTTTTGATGATGATTAGCTCATTTTATAATAAATAAATTTTAATTCCTCATAAGGGACGTGTAAAATTACGTATTTGTCGTAATGTTGAACACTAGTATTGATATAGGTAATTCTGTTCATAATAATGTACACGGGTACAATACACCCGGCTACAACGGCTAAGTTCTGCCTAGTAGCCACAATAAATCAGGGTTAACGCTTGAATTATTGTGATTAGCCAAGCACAAAGAAACCGTAGGTAGTTTTTACTATCCACACGCTACTATTATAAAATTGTTAATAAAAGGTTGCATGGACAGGTTAGTTGTTGAGCTGCATTAACTTTCCAGCCTGTTAACGTGGCCAGTATTTTTTTTTGTTTATAATAATAAATCTAATAAAAGTAGTATAATTACCTGAAGTCAGAATGAAAAAGTTTTGAGATAAAAAAAAATGCAACAATTAATAATGTGTTTTGTTTTAATCTTTTTCTATTTGATTAATTTCTTTTTTTAATTACCAACCCAAAAAGAGGAGTCTTATAAGTTTGATGTGTCCCTCACACATACCGCTAAGTAAGTTGCCGATGTAAATAAAGAAATAACAAGATAAATAAGCAAAAGATTTTATCTCGGAAATGAAAATAACACCTACAACCATGTCGCGTATTTTAAGAGCTGACTTAGGACTTGCAGTCTATAAGAGAGGCGCTGGTCATTTCTTAACACAATTAAAGATGAATAAGGTGGTAAAATCGAAACAACCACTGAAGCGGTACGCATAGGGAGATCACAGAAAAATGTTGTTTACGGATGTGATTTTTTTTACAATTCAGCAACATGTTAACAATCGAAATTACCGTATTTATGTTCAAAGCTCTAAGAAAGCTTCCCAACTAGTCGGCAAAGTGTAACGTGGTCATTATCCGACTTCAGTGATGGTTTGGTGGGGTGTCGGCTATGAAAGAGTGACTGAGCCATATTTTTGTGAAAAAGTATAAAAAAATCGGCACAAGTGTATCAAGATACCATTCTTAAGAAGGTATTTAAGCCCCTTAATAAGAACTTGTTCAATAACCAAGTATGGTCCTTCCAACGAGACTCGGCGCCAGGTCATAAAGCTCGGTCCATGATAATTTGGAGTACATAAAACAATCCATACGATTGGCAGTGAGGAATTTCCCCATGGAAAGAGCGCGTGCTTTTGTTGATAACTGGCCGCAATGTTTAAGGGATTGTATTGCATCCAATGGACACCACTTCAAATAAGCTTTTTATATTTTAATTGATTTATATTTTTATATTAAACCAACACACTATAAAAGTAATAAATGTTAGTTGCAATAAAAAACAATTTATTTTCCTTATTATAATATTTATGGCAAGACTAGGTATATTCGTCCGAAGTATAATAGTCGCATGGAGTTGATAGTCAATTGATGTAATAGATAAAAAACTAAAATAATAACATAACCTTATGAAAGAATTTTAAAAATAAATATGCATAGAGATGTTAATTTCCTAGATTAAAATTTACCATTACAATTGAATTTTGGCCGGTAGGGCACCACATACATACATTTATTTAAATTTACTATTTGTTTATTGAAATTTGTAAAGTGTTAAAAAAGTGAAAAATTTATGATAATTTGCTTATAAATCCTAAGATAATACTAATTTTCCTTTCTTATCGACAATGCCCACGCGCTGCATCCAGCCTATGAACCCTCTGTTTTGTGTCATGTCCGCTTTACGTCCCCCCACGCACTCTGACAGGGGTCGAAGACGCCACACTGAAAAATAATTTGCTTCATTACTTAAAAGATTTTTATTATTAGGTAATTTATATAAAATTTATAAACACATCTTTCTTACCGATATTATGCACACAAGAATTTAAATCTAACTGGCAATGGTTAAGAAACACCTTCCTCACATGATTCTCGTTTATAGCACATAATGGTTTGTACTCGTCAGTACAAGAGACGGGACACTCGTGATCACAATTCCTGCCCTCTACGCCCTTATTCAATGATCTACAATAATTCAACCAATTACTTAAAATTGAACAAAAATATTTAATAACAAACACTTATCCAGCAGAGAACCTTCTAGACTCGAAACTTCGTCTTGTCTTAAAATACTTGTTGTTGGTTCTTGAAGCTGGCATTGCTAAGAAGACAGGTATATGTTTTCTAGAATCAGTTCTCACACTTCCACAACGATCCATCGATACCACCGAGTATCCTATATATATATATATAAGAGGTGCATAATAATTAGAATTAGTAATAACATGATTTTGTAGAATTTTATATATATTTAACACAAGATAATACATACTATTTATGGCATTTTGAAACCCACAATTAACCTTTCTGTAATAGCAGTCGTTCAGAAATAATCTGTACCACCATTGATTATTCTCTTCTTTGCCTCCACACACTGAACTGACTGTGCTGTTGCAGTCTAGATTCTTACAATTTAATCTTTTATTAGTAGATGGCTTAAAACTTGGTCTTACTATTGCAGATTCTTTGTTGATTTCTGATTTCTTTTCAAATGCAAATTGTTTTCCGACGTTTTCATTGTTTTTACCGGATATAAATAATATGTCTCCTTTAGGTGATGCTGGAAAATAAATTGACTATTTATATCACTATTTCATATTTGGAAATGAGAACTCTTATTCTTTATACAAAAGCAAATCAGGAATTAGGAATGTTGTTCAAATTTTATAATTTACCTTCATCTTGTATATTTATATTTCTGCCCCGTACGAGTTCACTAATTTTTGCTTTTCCCATAATATCCCCCACGTTGTTAAAGATATCTTCGTTCCGAAACACGGGTTTTTCATTGGGTATAAAAACAATGCCTTCTGTTGGTTCATCAAATAAAACTGTTGAAAATAATTCTTGTATACCTTTATCTGTTTGTAGCTTTAATTTTGACAAATCTTTTCTCTCAGTATCACTGTGACCACCGTAAGTAATGAAAACATTTGAATCATTCTTATCAATATGACCACAAAGTATTGTTACTGGCAACAATAAAATGAGGTAAGTCATCATTCTAGTTAAATGTTTTAATGAGTTAAAATTAACTTGCTAGTTATTATCTACAACAAAGTATTATGAAATAATTTCGAACACCCAAAACCTCACAACACGCTTCATTGTTCTAACTTTAATAATGTAGAGCTCATAAAATTATGTAAGTTTCAGCAATAAGGCCATTGTAACTACGTTTTGTTGACATAGAAATTTGTTGAATAATTAGCATAACCATGTTTGTAGATGTGAACTGAATTGAAACCAAATTGAAAAAAATATTTTAAAATAATGTTGAAGTATACGATCAGGTTTTTATTAAGAAAAATTAAAATAAACATAATAATATGATTTAGTATTTTATTCTACACTAGCAGTTTTGGTTATAGTATTCTGGGCCCTGATTCTATATAGAATCAGGGCCCAGAATGAAACTATTATTAATTTAATGTTCACTTCATTGTTTATCTTAAACATAAAATGACCTAATTAATAATTGAAAATAAGATTTTTCTTTTTCAACATGTATAAATTGCATGTTGTTTTAAAATTATTTCTCAAATTTATACTTCAGGATTGTTTGATCTTCTCGTGATCTCAACTAATCGAAGTGCCTTTTTTTACAAGTATTTTGTTTTTTGGTTTAATACATTTGCAATATTAGTTTTATTTTGATTTGGCCAAATTAATATGAAACAGACAGCCAGACAGCCAGACAGATAACCAGACAGCCAGACAGCCGGACAGCCGGATAGCCGGAGAACGAGACAGCCAGCAAATAAACTGGCAGGCAGAGTTAGGGTTCCAATTTTACTTTTGGGTACGAATATTCAATAGTTTAAATAAATTCTTACAAAGTCTGGGATCGTTTTATTTTCCTTAAGTACATAATTAATTAATAAGTCATTTGATTTCTTAACAATTACACTAAATACTTTCTATAAACTTAATAAAAGTAAGAAACCAAAGCCGACAGTTGTATTATTATTCGGAAACTAAACATTAAAATATTAAACAATCATTTTGGTTGACATTTAAGCATTACGTTAATAATTCCAATTTAAAAAACTTTAGTAAACTAATTAACATATAAATGTCATTATATAACTATTTCATAAAAGCTGTTGAACTACAATAATTTTATAAATTACTTTTAATAATAGCAAGTTTATAGCAAGATCATTTATTATTAATTTATTTTACTCAAGCAGATTCTTAAAAAAAGCTTAAGTTTTTCAATGTTTTGTTATTATTAATATTTTGTATTTTTAAATGTTTATATGTTTAACACACGTGATTCTAATACAATCTTTTAAAAGCTTTTAAAGAACACTACTATAAAATGTACATATTTTTCTTAGACCACTCAAAGAAAATAAAGCACTTAGTATCAAATAGGTTATTTACTATAAAAGTTACAGTAAAAGGTATACTAGAATGAGATAATGATAATAATGAAATACTTGGATACAACATATCAATCAGCAGATACGATACTAAATATCACATCGGTAGGTCACAATTAAATACTCGTGTTCAAACAGAGACGCTCAGTGTAACACTATGTATCATGTATTGTGGTTTAACTTAAAGTAAAACTAAAAATATTATATAACAAAGATTATAACAACGATATTGTTAGAATGGAGTTCATTTTAATTGAAATTAAATAATTACAAATAAGAGGTATAAATTAGGTCTTAAAATTGAACGGCCTATCAAGAGAACTATTCAACGTCAGATAAAAGTTATTTAAGTAGAACGTGATTTACATCACGTTCTACTTATAAATTATTTCTGTCATAGAATAGAGTGAAATTACTTACTATAATAACAGTAATGCGAGTCATATCTTACATCGTAAAACTTAAATATTTAAATATAATATTACTTTGCTTTACTTTATAGCAAAATGAGAAAAACAATTAAAAAGATAACAGAAAAAACTTTAATAAAATATTATGGAACAATTCAACTTCTGCCAAACTCATTGAAAAAAAAAGTCTTTTTATATTCAGGATATAATACAAGATTTAAGTACATGATTTTATTAAGCTCTAAAATGTAATAATAAAGTAATAGATAAGACCCGGAAAATGAATAACTGTAATTATCAAATTATCAGTGAACTGGGAACAGAAGATAACTTCGTGTCATGTTTCATGTCTAATGAAAGTCTCCGTTTTAAGTAAACAGTCTTAACTGTCAGAAGCATGAATATTGCAATGATATTAACATAAAAATATTTTTTTTTTGTTATCATCGCCAATAATATTATTGTCTTACTCAATTATTTTGATCCTCTAACTAATGATAACCGTATTTTCTGATATTTATAATGATATTATTTCTTATCAATCTTTATATTTTGTATCTTAATCCATTTGCAGAGCCATGTAGCCTAAGGATTAATTTAAGGCTTATTTACTATTTTTTGTGACTGTGATTTAGTTATGCTAGAACCTGATAGGTAACATTGTAACTAAGTAATTAGTTTCGGTTTGAGATCTGTGTACTTTGTATATCTAAAGAATACTTCGTGTTTTTTTTATATTAAATGTACGTGATATTTAGATTTTTTAAGATAAATGTAATTCTTATGATTAATTAAAGACCCATGTTATTAAGTTCCTACTGAATTCAATTTTTATTGGAAAATTTTAAAATGCATTGAGTCAGCTGTCGGAGGAAAAGTGTTTAAGTTTAAGGTATAAATAATAATTAATTACACTTTGAATCAGTAGAATTGAATTATCTTACTTCGAATAAGAACAAGATCTTTTTAATAATAATTTTCATCAGATTGGAATAGAATATCATGGAACAGTTGATAGTGATTATGAAAGTTTAAGATTATGTAAAACCCTGTTATTTTTCCAAACAATCATACAATATACATCCAAAACAAATAAACACGTCAATATCCACAAATGGTAACTGATTGTGAAGTTGTACAATTAACTAAGAATTTTAGCAAAGCAAGAAATAATAAAAAAAAATCTGTTATGGTGTTGTTACAGCTAATTAGTTGTTTTATATGTTAAAACATAATAATAGAATTGTTGAAATTGTCCTCTTTTAAGTTGTTTGGAAATTAAATATAAAATTAATGATCTTAAAGTTCAATAATAATTAACATTTTGAGGAAATAATAATTTAAACAAAAAAAATATCTTAACCGTTCCTAGAGAGTGTTTATATTAATATTTCTAAGATCAAATAGCGTTAAAAATTAAAAAACTAATTACCCATTCATTTCGTATCTGCAAGGTGTTTTTTTAACCAATGAATAACACATAACTTTCTAAAACATACTATTAATAGAGAATGCAGGGTCAATTAATGTAAAATTATATTGGTGTTCCGTTTATTAAAAAGAAAATGAAATTAAAACGAACAAGTAAAATAAAAGTTTGAAAATTATAAGACCTTCAACTTCATAATAGGTGCTCACTATGTGGTTAGTCTCTAAAATTTTAACTCGTAAAAGTTTAAATGACGCCACATTTTCCGAAAGTTATCGTGTCCTTTTGAACACTGAAAAACTTTATCAGTTAGATCATTATAAGTGTTTCAATGTAAGACTTGCAAGTAAATTTGAAAAAAATAAATTAGAAAAAAACTGAAAATATGTAGAAACTAACTTCAGTGTCACTACTAACAGCATATCTGAACACTTTAAATTCACATGAAAATCTTTTGCTTTCAGACGCTCTATGTAAGTATGAGCTTCTGATATAATTATCATTTTATTTTATATTTTTTTTGTAGTTACAAGCAACGTATTGAAATAAACTAAAGGTTCTGTATTTTTGCAAGAAGAAACTGTTAAAAATAAGCTTTGAGCCTATACTTGGCGTATTCTCAATAAATGTAAATGTAGGTGGAGTATGAATTGTTAGCTATCTTTTAGCAGTTCAGATATTCGGACCATACCCTAATGCTATAAGCAATAGCTAAAAATAATACAGAAATGTAACATAAAAGTCCATTAATAAAAAAAATATTTCCACTGAAATTCAAATGTTTTGAGAGATAATCACGGTATTACAATTTCTGACGACCTGATGTTAGAAGAATGTTGAATCAAATTTTTGCTCAATTTTATTTGAAAACTTTAGGATCGAATGTCGAACAATTGGTAAAAAAAAATATCCAATTTTTTTACCTGTCCGTTACTCTAAAAAAGTTTCTAAATCAAAACCATTTAAAAGATTATCTTTAGTTAGAAAACACTCTTTTTAAATTTGGATGTATTTTAACTTGTTTCACGGATGGAATTGCACAATTTTTAATTCATTTCTTTTCTCTAATTAGTTTCCCTGAAATGAATAATCCGAGATGTTCAAACAATCTTGTTCTTGCATATTCGGCACGGTGGTAGTGGGCCACTGGGGTTTTGTGCCCCGGGACTCTGACGTTGTTTTATGCAGATAGCCTTGGGGCATTAATGATTCGGGGGCTATATGCACAAGGTGGTGAGGAGAGATCCCTGTTGTTTCTACTGTAACGAGCCGCAGGACTCTGCTCGTCACTTCCTGGAGGAGAATGTGGCGTGGGATTGCCAGCGAGAACATACGGCGGTCATGATCGGCAGCAGTGTCGCTTTTGAGCGTCGTTCCAAAGAGACTCGACAGCGAGGACTTTTGTGTCGCCATGGCTTCCTTTTGCGAGGAAGTCATTATCCCGGAGGAGACCGTGGGGCGGGTCAGGGAGCTAGCTTCTACCGCTGGCCCACTCCATAGGGGTAGGCTGAGAAGAAGAAGGCGGGAGTATGCCCGCCGCTACCCTGCCCAGCCGTAGTGCCTAGATGGGTCCATTCACCTACCATAGGTCTACGTCGTGAGGGTACTTTAACTTGCTCAGGGCATCCTTATTTGGGGGTACCCACCGAGGCATCACGGTGAATGCGCATGCAATCCTGTGGCGTCAAGTAAGGCGATGAGGGCAACTGTTGGTTTTTTAGTGGGTAGCCTTAAAAATGGCAGCGTCCTCTACGCAAAGCCAAAAAACACTCTGGAGTCCTTGTAAGGGTCGACATTATACAGACCTGTCTAAACAAAAATAATGTGAGGCATGGAGGAGAAGGAACGGTTGTGGAGTTCAAGGATTCCGATGATCTATCGGACCCAAAACCAACCGCTGGCAGGAAGCGGACTTACGTGGTGATACGGTCCGATCCCGAGCCATCGAGTGTCACCGTGGTCAAGATGCGGCCAAAATACGCGGAGTGGGTTCGACCAGGCGAAAGCCGAATAGAGGGCCATGAGCATAAAGGCGGAGGAGGCCGAGCCTCAGGCCAGCCTGTAACACCTTTAGGTTCAGGCGCTTGGTCGTATCCTCAGTGGGTGTTTTATTTTAAGCCCGGTTAGCAGGAATCGGAAAGCGTTTCCTCAGAGAGAAAAACTTTCAACCATCACTCGCCTCAGAGAAGAAGGAGGGAGACAGTTGTCGTAGGGAAAGGACGGGACTCGTTTTTTCGTATTCTTATCTCTTACTTAGTTTGCATTTTAAGCTCAGTAATTTAGAAACAAATATGTTTGAAAAAACAATATTTCTTTGAACGAACATTAGGCAATTGCTATTTTTTGTTTTACTTACCGTACATAATATGTATTATTTCAAAATCACAGAAAATTATGAAAGGAACAAATTACAAAATAAAAACAATGTGTGCTTAGCGATAAGTGGTTTCTTTATTTGATATATATTTATTACACAATCCTATAATATGTAACTTGATTATAGTTATATTACACATAGTAGTCTTATATAGTCAGGAATTTGGCTCTTAACAGTATAATAGAAGATGATAAATAAAAGTGAATTAGTATATTATACAGTAAAAATATTGGACGTCAAAATTTCACCGAAACAAAAATACTCAATTCTTTGTTTTCGATGCTACAGTTATTAAATAAATAACTTGCGTCTGACAGGAGCCGGGAGCCAATATATTTTTGTATATTTTTAATAATTCTCAAATAACAAATACAATTCAAAACCAAAATTTTATATTTATTTTATTAACAAACAGTCGACAATAAAACTTGATATATTGCAATTAAAAGAAAGGGATTTATTCTACTATATATATATAAAAAGTATTATGAATTGTATTAGGGATTATTACATATATGATATATGGATATAGTTCAAAGTTTAATATTCATTGCCCGAGTTACAAAAATTTTGGTATCTACTAAATGTTAATGACTAGTAATATTGTATTTTACTTGTGCTTTTGATTGTCTTCTGTAGACGATGAAAATTAAAGACTGTATAAATGGAGATGAAGATTCTTTAGATAACTATTAAGTAAACGATTGTGTGAATATTATCTCATTCGGTCTCTTACCACTAAATTACTCCCTAATTAACGGATCGATGATATGATATGCATCACACATTATCACGATAAAATAAGAACGTTTTTCTTTTTGTAATAAATAACGGATTTTTCAATTTTGACCATATAAATAAAAGACATAGGCATAGTCTAACTAAATCTAGATAAAATGAAAATAAATCGACCAATAAGCCTTATGATTTTTTTTAGCCAAATATAGTTCTAACTTGCATTTAAAAACGTTGCAATATTGTTCGATTTTACACCGGCGTTCAATGTGAACAAGAGACAGGATATATTTTTTTAAATTTAAGTTTTATACTTTAGATGAGTCATCAGAGAAACAGAACTAACACTATTGTGGAATACTTTTTTAATATAAGCTTTATACTATGGTATGTAAAAGTGCAACAAAAAATATACCAAATGATGTATATGTTTATTCCATTTTTAAAAACGGTAAATAACTCTATTACTAAACTTACCACTACAAATACTTTGTAAATAATAGTTTCTAAAGCCTTTTGTAACGCTAATAAACATTCTGGAACATGAAGCAACTTTTAAGTGATAAAATCTCGTTGACTGCACCACTTTTATGTTTAATGGATTTCAGATTTTAAAATTAGAAATTTATGTTAATAATATTTTTTAAGACTGTTCTTTCGGTTTATAATAAGAAATAAATATTAAAACTAGATTTAAAATAAACCAATTAAAAATGGAGTTAATGACCTAAGAGCATTTTCAACGTGACAAAATGTATCAATTACTTTTAAATAATAAGCAAAGCGAGGACAGTGAAAGATAATATCGCTACTAACATTAGGTATAGTAAACTATAGTAGTAGAGTATAATTTTATTGCACACAAATCTAATAAAGAATAACCATGAATAATAATAATAATAATAATAAACATGGCCTATGTAACAGAACGTATAGACTACCTGAAGCAGAAAGTTTGTGCGTGGGCAAATCGTATCCGTCGTTATAAACAACGTGTAAATAGGTATAAGCAGAATCGCATATTCCAAAGTGACCAAAGAAAGGTTTATAGAAGCTGGGAGGAATCTGCTTCGAGTGTGATTGATGGGCAGTTAACAAATCTGGAAGAAATGTTCACATTTTGGAAAAATATTTGGTCGGTGCCTATTACTCACAACGATGGTGGCTGGATGCGTGTTGTTGAGCGCGCGTGTGAACACCTGCAGCCAATGGAGGCTATATTTATAAGCCCAGATAATGTCAGGGATGCGATCCGTTCGACCCATAACTGGAAAAGTCCTGGGCCGGACGGATTACATAACTTTTGACTCAAATGGCTGCGGTCTTCACACGAAAGTTTGGCTGGGCAATTCCAGGAAGCCATCGTGTCCGGATCCCTACCATCTTTTATGACAACAGGAATCACCTTTCTGCTCCACAATCCTGGTAGTATCACGGATCCAAAGAACTTACGACCTATCACGTGCTTACCAACAATTTATAAGCTTCTTACATCCATTTTGACTTCAAAATTAAACACACATTTGTATGCAAATAGCATTTTAGATCCCGCTCAAAATGGATGTAAGATTGGGTCTCGTGGTACTAAGAAGCTCCTCCTTATTGACAAGAAGGGTCTCTCCGCCGCCTGGATTGATTATAAAAAGGCCTATGATTCGGTGCCTCATACATGGTTGAGACGAGTACTAGAAGTGTATAAGATTGACACTGATATATGCGCTTTTCTTGATTCATGTATGAGGCAATGGACAACGGTCCTTTGTCTTTCAGGGGGCGGAGAAAGTCTTCTTACTTCCGAGCCTGTAAGGATTGAGCGAGGTATTTTCCAGGGTGACAGTTTGAGTCCTTTGTGGTTTTGCCTAGCTTTGAACCCCTTAAGCGCGTTGCTTAGGGACTCAAAGCTGGGCTTTTGCTTTCGCAGAGGGGGTGAGATCATTTCTCATCTTCTGTATATGGACGATCTCAAATTATTTGCACCAAATAAAGCAGATCTGGTATCAGTACTAAACGTTACGCAAACGTTTAGTAATGACATTAGGATGGAGTTTGGTGTAGATAAATGCGCGGTTGCACATGTGCAGAGTGGCCGAGTTGTAAATAGCGAATTCAAATTCAAATTCAAATTCAAAATATCTTTATTCAAGTAGGCATTTACACGCACTTTTGAATCGTCAATTACATTAAATTGGTCAGTATAGTCAGTCTGTGAGTAAACTACCACCAGCTCGGAATGCTGTTCTGCTTAGAAGAGCTGGCCAGAAACTCAACAGTTGCTCTTTTTAAATGAAATTAAACAATGTTTGACTTATACATTATAACATCAACCCTGCAAATGAGTCAACGACCCAAGTTCCATACATTTCGATCATCCAAAAATTCTTGAATTTTATAATAAGATTTATTTAATAATATACTTTTAATTTTAGATTTAAAACTATGAAAAGGAAGATCCAAAATATCTTGTGGAACCTTATTATATATGCGTACACTGAAGCCCATGAAGGATTTGTTAACTTTTTGAAGTCGAAATTTAGGTGTTACGAGTTTATTTTTATTTCTTGTATTTATCGTATGTCTGTCGCTGTTTTTAGTATAAGTATTTAAATTTTGACGTATATATAATATATTATTAAAAATGTATTGAGAAGCAACCGTAAGTATACCGATTTCTTTAAAAACATCTCTTAGGGAGTCTCTAGCTCTTAGATTACAAATAGCCCGTATAGCTCTTTTTTGTAAAACAAATATAGAATTCATTTCGGCAGCACTGCCCCATAATAAAATACCGTAAGACAAAATACTATGAAAATAACTAAAATAAACGAGTCGAGCCGTATTAACATCTGTTAATTGTCTTACTTTTTTAATTGCAAAGACGGCAGAGCTGAGTTTGCCAGCGAGAGTTGAGAGATGGGGGTTCCACTGGAGCTTTTTATCTAAAGTTATACCTAAGAAAATTGTTGAGTCAGTCAGTTCTAACACTTCATTGTTAAGGCGTAAACTACAAATTTGACTTTTGACATTAGGAAGTGTAAATTCCATGCATTTAGTTTTTTTTAGTATTTAAGACCAAATTATTAATTTCGAACCAATGAAGAATACGTGACAGAGCACTGTTTACTTTGTCATAATTAGCTTTATTAGGATCAACATTGAAAATAAGCGAGGTATCATCAGCAAAAAGTACAATGTCACATAGTCCTTTTACATAAAAGGGCAAATCATTAATATATAGTAAAAATAAAAAGGGGCCAAGAATAGATCCTTGTGGAACACCCATCTTTAGGTGAGAACCAGTCGATTTACAATTATTTACATTAACCGTCTGAACTCTTTGATTTAGGTAAGAGGCAATAAGATCAAGCGCAGCACTACGCACACCATATAAATATTTTAGAGAAATTTCTAACTTTATTAAAGAACACGGGATCATGATTCCATTGCCTCTCACCATACAAATCATATAATTTTTCTCTACTTTTGAATATTCCCGGGGTAGCCCAATCACTAAATTTAAGTTTTAGGTATTTAGTTATAGTTTTTGGTTTAAAAATATTATTGAATTCTTGTAACAAAAAATCGAAAACTTTATTATATAAATTATTGGGATTGCCATCGCTCAGGTCTACTTTATGCAGTTTTTGCGCAACAATATTCTTAAAAGCATTAGTTCGGTTTTTTGTTATCGGTCTGCAAGTAAATTTTTGGGGCTTTTCATTTTCACGATGATTAATATAGAAAATTTTTGACCACAGTGGTCTGAACTTAAATTTGTCATTATTGTCTCTTCATAAATGTTACAGCGACAGAACACATTATCAATACAAGTCGAGGAAACACTAGTAATGCGAGTAGGTTCAAAAAATACGTTCAATAAGTTAAAAGATTTAAACAAATTTAATAAACGTACACTAGACGAAGTTACTTGTAATATATCTACATTAAAGTCACCGCACACAATCACGGACTTGTTTTTATGACAAAGTTTAGTTAAAATATCCTCCATTTTGTTTTCAAATTCATCAAAATCACCAGAGGGAGGTCGGTACACGCATAAAATAATATGTTCATTGAGCTCAATGCAGGATAGTTCAATAATTCGCTCGACAGAGAGCGCCACTATGTCTGATCGAGACTTAAACACTACATCGTTACGAGCTAAGATAAGTGAGCCACCGCGAATAACTTTCTCTCTACAGAACGAACTTGACAATTTATAATTTTGTACATTTATAATATTGTTATTCTTTGACAACCAGTGCTCTGTAATGCATAATAAACTAATGTTATATTTTTGAACAAACAGTTCCACTTCCGATTCCTTGCCACCTAAGCCTTGTATATTTTGATGGACAATAGTAAACAGCTTAGGCTTTGTCTTAAAATTTAGTTTAAAGTGGAACGATTATGTTTTGTCAGGACTACACTATTTAAATTACAATCATTTTTCGTTATATCTCTTATAACGAAGTTTTTTAAATTAAATGCTACTAAAGTAGCAATCTGTTTTTTATAATATACAGGCAGATACATTGTACCTTTTGTCATCCTAAACCTATTATAAATAAATTTATTTACATCAAAGTAAAAGAATGCGTCACTATGACGGTATGTCAAATTATACAATGTCAAATTTAAATTATATATATACTTGTTTTGTATGTCCGAATAAGATGATGAATAAGGAAATGTACAAATTACAAATTTACAATTATTCCTATTATGTAATTTTAATAATTTTTCTATATTTTTAATAATTTCAATTTTCTTGACAGACAAACCATCTCCATGTAATAGTACAATAGTACTGTTTTCAGTCAAGTTAAAATTAATTATTTTGTCTAGATTATGCTGGTAACTGGCTCCAGGTGAGCATATATTATAAACATTATTTAATTTACTACTTAAAAGAGATCCAAAACCTTGACCTAATTGGTCAGAAAAAACAAAGTAATTATGTTTGACTGATACAGTAGAGGACTTATTAATTTTTTGATTTTTTTCCAAAATATTTACATTTTTATTATTATTTTCAATATGTATAGCCGAATCACCCAACACCTCAGAGTTTAGGTTTGAAATTACATTTAATTTTTCAGTTAAACAGTTACAATTAACATAATTATTAGTTAAAGATTCAAACCGCTCTAAGTTATAACTACATAAATCAACTAAATTACTGGTAGCATGAATATGTTCCTTAATTTCATAATATTTACAACTACAATATTTACAACTCTCGGAGACAACGTCCCTCAGATCCCTCTCCGAAACCGAGTGCTACAAATACCTTGGTATGTTGGAATGCTTAGGCATACTAAGTGGGGACATTAAACAGCTAGTGAAAGAACGCTTCTTTAACCGCTTGACAAAAGTCCTAAAAAGTCTTTTGTCAGGAGGTAACAAAGTGCGTGCATTCAACAGTTGGGTAATGCCCCTGCTGATGTATACTTTCGGCATATTAAGGTGGACTCAGACTGAATTAGATGCCCTGGACCGAAAGGCCCGAAAACTATTGACAATGTATCGCATGCATCATCCGCGCTCATCAGTGATGAGATTGTATATTCCACGGAAGTGTGGGAGTCGCGGCTTCCTTAATGCCAAAAACTTACACAACCGTGAGGTATGCAATCTTAGAGAATATTTCCTTCATGCTGAGTGTGGAATGCATCGGGACATTGTTGCAGTAGATAAAGGCCTCACACCGCTCTCCTTAGCCAAAGATAACTGGCATAAACCGGTAGTACTTAGCACTGACGACCGTATAAATATATGGAAGAGTAAGGAGCTTCATGGACGGTTCCACCAGGCACTCTATGGGCCTGATGTAGACCTTCTGGCGTCCGTGGCTTGGCTACGATTTGGTGATCTCTTTGGAGAAACCGAAGGTATTGCTTGTGCAATTGCTGACGAAGTTGTCAAGACGAACAACTATCGGAAATACATAATAAAGGATGGCACTGTTGATATATGTCGTGCGTGCCACCAACCTGGAGAATCCATCAGACATGTTATTTCCGGTTGTTGTCATCTTGCCAATGGAGAGTATTTGCACAGGCACAACCAAGTAGCCAAGATTATCCACCAAGAACTTGCTCTTCGATACGGTCTTGTACCTTTTGAAGTGCCGTATTATAAGTACTCACCGGAGCCAGTTTTGGAAAATGGTCATGCTAAGCTCTATTGGGACCGATCTATCATAACGGACAGGACTATTGTAGCCAATAAGCCTGATATCGTGCTGGTAGATCGGTTAGAGCGCCGGGCATTTCTTGTTGATATCAGTGTCCCGTGTGACGCTAATCTTGTGAAAGCTGAGAAGGACAAACTGTCAAAATACTTGGACTTAGCTCACGAGATTACCGACATGTGGGATGTTGACTCAACAATAATTGTCCCGATGGTAGTTTCCGTCAATGGTCTTATAGCGAAGAGTCTCGATCATCATCTCAAGAGGCTCTCACTAAAAAACTGGATCAAGGGTCGGATGCAAAGAGCAGCAGTTTTGGGTACGGCACGCATTGTGAGGAAGTTTCTTTCGCTGTCGCCCTAACCACCGACGGACTGGTCGTAAGGCCCACGTCGGCGGGATACTGTTTTTTATATTTATATTTAAAATGTTGTTTTTTAAAATGTTATATGTATAAATGTAAATAATAAGATTAAATTAAAATAAATGAATAATAATAATTTATTTTAAACACATCGAGGTCATAGTAGGCATAATGTCAGGAGGCCTAGCTCTTCTAGAAACATTAGTAAAATACATTAAATACTATACAATATAATATAATATACTATGCGTTTTTGCGCATAATAAAGGGGCCCCTTAAACCTACTCCTGGGTCGCAAGTCCCAGGCACTGCTTGCACTCCTCTGCTTGCAACGCGATGTGCCCGGTACCCGCACGGTGAATCCATGGATTGCTAAGAAGCTTCGTCTTATCTATGCATATTTATCAAAAGTATATAAGAGAAGAGAAGAGTGAATAGGTTGACTTACCATCTAAGACTACATTCCATTTACCATCAGGTGGAATGTAGTCAAGCATTGCCCTAGATCATAAAAAAAAATATATATATATATATATATAAATTAATATGAACGTTAATGCGTTGAATAATATTTTTAAGAATCATAACCGCTCTTTGTACTTTGCAAAGTATTTTTTTTTAAATTGTGTTACTTTTTATTCAGGTATTATTTTGTGCAATAAAGAGTGTAAATAAAAAAAAAACGGTAAAATATGTTAACTTTCGTTTTTTTGAGAACTCTGTTCCTGATACGCTTGTTTTAGAGAAATATTGGTGTAGGAAAAATGTTGATTCTCCCTAATGTTGACAGATAATATGTTAAGGATATATTAAAAAGTTATTAAAATAACGAACCCAAATCTAATGGTGTTATAATTATCTTAGTATTAAGATATTAACATTGCTTATACAATTTGTTATTATATAAAGAGTACCTAATAGACCTATAAATAAACCAACCTAAGTAATACAAAATTGATAATATAAATTTAATTCAATTTGGATGTCCAGACCATTAAGGTAATTTACCTAAAATTTCAAGTAACTAGATGCTATGGTTAGATAGATTAAGAGAGAAGGGCACTGTATAAAGAAAAACGGTGTTTTACGAGTTCAGAATCTAAGACTGGTCTAATGTTTTATTTATATACTTAACTAATTAAAGTTGGTAAGACTGCTAATGATATAGGAGCTTACAAAGTTTATTGATGAGATTGGATTTTGCAAAACTTAATGTTACCGCAACAAACATGAGTTGGACAAATAACAAACTTATAAGTGCCAATAATTTGTGTTGTCTGAGGTTTTTTATTCAATACAATGTATAATAATATATAACCTTTAAAAAGAAATAATGCTCCAAAATTGTCATTATCTAAGGTTTAACATACAATTAAATAACAAAGCAAGTTTGACAGTAAAATTATAAAATATAAAAGTTAATTAATAATAAGTTTCTTTTTAATAAAATGTTGTATACAGTTTCCAAACTACAAACGGACTAAAGCTAACAATAATATTTTATTAACTTTTATTTCAAACACATTTTTGTTTTTCTTTACATTAAAATTCAGGTGAACAAATAGTTTCACTTTTACCTGTATTAAGATTTTTTTTTAAGTATAATATTTGTTTTTATATCCTCCTTTTCTGTGAGGATTTGTTACAAATCTTTTAAAAGTTAACCCCAAATGAGTTTTGAGTGAAACGGAATTAAGTTGGTATTTAAATCTACCGATTTGTTTTATTTATGATGCAATTGCAATTGTTTTTGTCTTAAAAAATATTATCTTTATATATTATTGTTGTATAGTATTATAACTGTCTTAATGCAAATAATTACCCTTGACAGTCATCCTATTCTTTAAAACACTTTATTGGCATTGCTTACAAACACACTAAACTGTTTACTATTAAAACTCTTTACTATCACTTTTACAATTTGTTATACTAGCTCTGTTATATTACTTAGTCTCTCGATCACTCACTGCCTTCTCTTAACTGGGAGAAGATTTATATATTCACTACAATTAATCAAATCAGTATCTAATACTATAATTCTTTATTTACTCAATACATAAGTTTTTGTTACATTACATAGATTAGTTATTTTATACCAACATTACATTAGGTTTAGTCAAACCACTAACCAATATCCTTATTTCTTATCAAAACCTACCCTCCAATTATATAAAAGCTAACAATAGATATTTAACTTTACAAATCCTATTCACATTGATTAGAAAAAGCGTTGTTCTCAAACAAGACTTTTTTAAAAGCCAAAGGCGCTCAAACATTCGCTTGACTTTGTGTATAAAACTTTATTTTGAATTTTACAAATACTGGTCGAAAATGTTCCCTTTCAGTTATAAATAAATTTTAAGTTTTAGACAGAAAAGGAAAAGTCTTTAAAATGTTTTTTAATGCTGAAGTAACTAATAAAACAGCTGGTGGCTGTATAGCCTAAGCTACATAATACTTCCATTCAATCTCAGTTTATTACACAAGACATTTCTCGTAAATGAGTCGTTCATTTGGAATTAAGAATTAATAAATTTAAAATTTCTTGGTATAAATAATATAGTTTAATTATATCAGTTAGATTAGCTGATAAATTGAATTGTGAATTTTGGTGATATGACACCATATAAAAATTATAACTGTCTAATTTTCAACTATTGCAACTTATGGAAATTTTAAACTAATAAGTGATCTATTATATAAAAGGTTAAATATTATTTATTTCCGACTCTCTTCAATCATTTTATATCTTCATCTAGTTTTCATGTGAGATTAAAAAAAGAAGCTAATAAATCCACTTTGTTTAATATAAAGAATAGATTTTTCCTATTTTTTCCTTGTATATAAAATGGAAATATGAATATATTTATTTATTTATTTACAAAGAATTTTATATTTTCTAAGAAGTATATTTTGAAAAGGCTTTAATTTCATTTCCGCAATTTCAGCAAATTATTTACCTAAATGGTTTGTTAAAGGTTTCACGAGGAAGAGAAGACTCATGATTTTGACTGCAATTATACAAATCTACTGCATTTATATATTTATTTGAATCCGTTCAACATATACCAGCATGAGAATAACATCAATTATTGAAATCAATAATATCAACTAATTATCGGCTCAAATAATGACAATATAAGCAATGAGAACTAAAACTAACTAATAAGTCAGTTTAAGTATTCTTAGTAAGTTTTAATATTTTTTTTACTATAAATATTTAACAGATGGGCTCAAATAAAATACAAAACACAATATAAGGATATAAGAATGACAAATTCCAAATTCAATTGTCATTATATATTTTTTTAAATAATTGTTACACTATTCGTGACAGGACTAAGTTATTTAATTTATCATTATTAACATTATAATTTAATTATTCTATAGTTACAATAGTACTATAGTTACAATAGTATTATATAGTATAATAAAATTATTGTATGTATAAATGTAATAAGGTAATAACTAGCTATACTTGTAATTAATTATTAATGTAAGTAATTAATTGTTATATGACATAATTAAAAATTCATTGTAATTATGTTAATAGGATAAAATATAATAATATAAAAAATAAAGAAATGAATCGTCTAGAACATTTGAATTTTAAATATCAATCTTTATCTGATTATTGTCTACGTTTAAAAAAAAATACGCAATGATAAATTATGAAATATGGGCAGTTCTCTAACCTGTGACCTCTGGGAAACCGTCCCGTCACTTAGTCTATTAAGCATATTGTACTCATTGAGCTTATATTCATACTACATAGTTATATGTTTTTCGTTCGATATTTCAATTTCACGCAAGTCACAGATTTGAGTTACCGAATGGATGAGTTTTACATTATTTAAGTTTTGCTATTAATATTATATTATATTATTATAATATTTAGGCTTTTTGCATTACAAATATAAGTACCTAATATTGATTGTAATAAAGGACTGTATTTTAAAAACACATTTGTGACTTATTCAGAGATATTTTATTTACGGTGTATAAAGCATCAGGAAGTTTCGAAATTTTGTTTTGTTTCTCTTGCTTACTAAAAACATGTACTCGTATATAAAATAAAAACTGGTGAAGTTTAATTCAAAGGTTTGGCGTTTTCATCCATTGTTAGATTCTTGGTGAGGGACAAACATGTTATAATCAGGTAATTTAAATTAAATAAAGTGGTTTAAAAAAAAGCGTATATTCTTAAAACCTCAACTTATTGAAATTTCGTATGCTTCAAGGTTTTAATTATTTTTTTTTATTTACTATGACAAAAAAATATTGAGGTCGTCGAAAGCTTTGATCGTAATATTTAAAGCCCAAAGCTATTTAAGATCGTTGTATGAGTAAATATATCTTTTTACTTATTATACATTCACGTTAGATTTTTTATATATTTATAAAATAATTAGATAAATAGTAGACTAAATATTTATGAATTATTATGAAATATTGCTTGCAATACAAATTGCGAGATAATTATCTTCTACGTCCTGTAAGGAAAGAATATCAATGCTTACTTTTATTCGCCTCGCATCTTGCAATGAATAGCTGATATACACAAAATTGTATGAATAAAATCTTTTTTTCTGTTCAAAAAATTCCTTAATGCTGAAGTAACTAATAAAACAGCTGGTGGCTGTATAGCCTAAGCTACATAATACTTCCATTCAATCTCAGTTTATTACACAAGACATTTCTCGTAAATGAGTCGTTCATTTGGAATTAAGAATTAATAAATTTAAAATTTCTTGGTATAAATAATATAGTTTAATTATATCAGTTAGATTAGCTGATAAATTGAATTGTGAATTTTGGTGATATGACACCATATAAAAATTATAACTGTCTAATTTTCAACTATTGCAACTTATGGAAATTTTAAACTAATAAGTGATCTATTATATAAAAGGTTAAATATTATTTATTTCCGACTCTCTTCAATCATTTTATATCTTCATCTAGTTTTCATGTGAGATTAAAAAAAGAAGCTAATAAATCCACTTTGTTTAATATAAAGAATAGATTTTTCCTATTTTTTCCTTGTATATAAAATGGAAATATGAATATATTTATTTATTTATTTACAAAGAATTTTATATTTTCTAAGAAGTATATTTTGAAAAGGCTTTAATTTCATTTCCGCAATTTCAGCAAATTATTTACCTAAATGGTTTGTTAAAGGTTTCACGAGGAAGAGAAGACTCATGATTTTGACTGCAATTATACAAATCTACTGCATTTATATATTTATTTGAATCCGTTCAACATATACCAGCATGAGAATAACATCAATTATTGAAATCAATAATATCAACTAATTATCGGCTCAAATAATGACAATATAAGCAATGAGAACTAAAACTAACTAATAAGTCAGTTTAAGTATTCTTAGTAAGTTTTAATATTTTTTTTACTATAAATATTTAACAGATGGGCTCAAATAAAATACAAAACACAATATAAGGATATAAGAATGACAAATTCCAAATTCAATTGTCATTATATATTTTTTTAAATAATTGTTACACTATTCGTGACAGGACTAAGTTATTTAATTTATCATTATTAACATTATAATTTAATTATTCTATAGTTACAATAGTACTATAGTTACAATAGTATTATATAGTATAATAAAATTATTGTATGTATAAATGTAATAAGGTAATAACTAGCTATACTTGTAATTAATTATTAATGTAAGTAATTAATTGTTATATGACATAATTAAAAATTCATTGTAATTATGTTAATAGGATAAAATATAATAATATAAAAAATAAAGAAATGAATCGTCTAGAACATTTGAATTTTAAATATCAATCTTTATCTGATTATTGTCTACGTTTAAAAAAAAATACGCAATGATAAATTATGAAATATGGGCAGTTCTCTAACCTGTGACCTCTGGGAAACCGTCCCGTCACTTAGTCTATTAAGCATATTGTACTCATTGAGCTTATATTCATACTACATAGTTATATGTTTTTCGTTCGATATTTCAATTTCACGCAAGTCACAGATTTGAGTTACCGAATGGATGAGTTTTACATTATTTAAGTTTTGCTATTAATATTATATTATATTATTATAATATTTAGGCTTTTTGCATTACAAATATAAGTACCTAATATTGATTGTAATAAAGGACTGTATTTTAAAAACACATTTGTGACTTATTCAGAGATATTTTATTTACGGTGTATAAAGCATCAGGAAGTTTCGAAATTTTGTTTTGTTTCTCTTGCTTACTAAAAACATGTACTCGTATATAAAATAAAAACTGGTGAAGTTTAATTCAAAGGTTTGGCGTTTTCATCCATTGTTAGATTCTTGGTGAGGGACAAACATGTTATAATCAGGTAATTTAAATTAAATAAAGTGGTTTAAAAAAAAGCGTATATTCTTAAAACCTCAACTTATTGAAATTTCGTATGCTTCAAGGTTTTAATTATTTTTTTTTATTTACTATGACAAAAAAATATTGAGGTCGTCGAAAGCTTTGATCGTAATATTTAAAGCCCAAAGCTATTTAAGATCGTTGTATGAGTAAATATATCTTTTTACTTATTATACATTCACGTTAGATTTTTTATATATTTATAAAATAATTAGATAAATAGTAGACTAAATATTTATGAATTATTATGAAATATTGCTTGCAATACAAATTGCGAGATAATTATCTTCTACGTCCTGTAAGGAAAGAATATCAATGCTTACTTTTATTCGCCTCGCATCTTGCAATGAATAGCTGATATACACAAAATTGTATGAATAAAATCTTTTTTTCTGTTCAAAAAATTCCTTATTGCTCTTTTCAAAACACCGGAAACAACACCATCTTTTAAAAGTAAAGTAAGTTTCTATTACACTTATACATATACTATATACTTAAACTACGACAGTCTTACATACAAACGTGAAATCTTTTCAATAATTTAACTTTTTTAAACGTAATGTTCTAAAATGTGATTTTATTTCTTATTTCCATCAAAAAGGGATATGCAAAATTTTAGCTTTTGAGGTCCTTTCAAGTTAACCTGAGCGCACAATCGTTGACGAGTCAATGTGAGAGGACAAATTGCTTTATGCATATAAATGATCTCCTTTCACACCTCAATTATATATCTATAACTAACTAAATATTTATCCTTAAAAAGCAAAATCCAGGTATCGTTATAATTTAACTACTGTATCACTTAAATATATAACACCGATGTTCAGTTAGCGCGTCTTAGAAATGTGGTTGTTTTGTGAAAATAAAATAAGAGGAAATTTTTTTGTCATCTTTTCATATATTTTTTTAAATTAAAATATGATCCCAAATATTGTTAGGTCTATAATCTATAAAAAATTGATTTAAATTGAAGTTGAATAAATTTGGTACAATATCTTACGCATATAAAAATATAATTGCCTTATGGCTATCACTAATTGTAATGTAATGAAATGAAATGAAATGAACAAATGATAAGCGGTAATATAATTAATATGGAAATATATATGAAATTACCAAGAACGTTAGCATTTTTTAAATAAAATCATTACTTTTTTCTAACTTTAAAAAAAGATTGTTATTGTTATTGTAGTATAAAAACATTGTTATTGAAACTTGCAAGCCATATTCAACTCATGTATAATTTTTTTTTTTTCAGTTTCAATAAATAAATCAACTATTCATGATTTCATGTTTGTGCCGGCCATTGTTATCAGAGTTACAGCATTCTCTTTGAGTTTAAAATAAATTATTATAGGTATTTCTATATTTAAACAAACGTATGAACATTATTATTTTAAAATATTTTTTATTAATTTATTAATATTTTTTGGCCTGCTTCTGAAAATACGGATATTTTAAAATTATTTAATAGCCAAGCAATTTGTTCTTTTTTAGATCTAGATTTTGATAGATGGTTATATCGTATATAAATATTAATATTTGAAACGCTCAAAGCACCGCATGCATAGTAATAACAAATATACAATGAAAAGCATTCATTCCTTCACAATATACAACCAAAATCGAGTTAGTAATAATAAATGCCACAAAAGCTATACATTCTGAGCAAAACGATGAACGGAACGAGTCTCAGGATAATATATAAATAAATAAATACTAAATCGCGCTCAGATGTTACCCACATAAGCTAATTCCTTCCCGTTGGTAAAGTACTCTTTATATTTATTATTTTAAATATGCAATGAGTATGGTACAATGAGAGAGCGACTTTTAAACAAAATTTAGTTTTTAACAATGACATTTTACGAGATTAATTGGTTCACGTACCTACCACGTTTTTTTAACAAATACATACTTTTTTATCACTATTTTTATAATTCACTTTGAAAGAAAAGAAAAAATATAATATTGTAAAGTAATGACCGATCCGGAGATTTTAGGAATTAAGTTCATACATAGTATAAAATATGATATAATTATAACGTAGTTACTGAATCTGGGATATGTCTTCACGCATTCATGAGGAGCGACGCCAAAAGCAAACTATATTAATTATAAATAAAATACTTTATTCTGCTTTGATAAATATGTGCAAAACGAGAGTTACATACATTTCGTTTTTGCTGAATTTGCATTTCTGACATTTCATACTATGTTTAATTGTTAAAATATTATATTTATCTTGTCTCCAAGGAATGCTTGGCTTGGCATATTCGTATTTTCACCTTTTAATCTTTTTTATTACTAAGAAATAAATAAAAAGCCCGTGTTGTTATAAGAAAATCAATGTTTACTATTCTACCTATCAATAAAAAATTATATTTAAGAATCAACAATTTAAAATATAAACGTATCTTAAATCGTAAACAAAATATTTTTCAACAAATATATTAGTTTATAATAAATATACATTTGAATAATAGTGTTATCGGCAAATATCTAAAATTCCAAAGCCGGAGCTATGTAACTTTGCTGAATATTGCAACATAACTTATGACGCGAGCCTTTGGGATTCTTGTTGTTAGAAATGAAATAACTTGTACTATAAATGTTACTTCAAACACTTTATTGTATGTGATTCGAAATCATTTAGATATAAGAACAAAATGCAGAAACTATAATGAGTGTTATTATTAGATACTTGAAGCTATTTCATAAGAATCTCACTGTTAATAAATAAATATATAGTTTATGTATAATTTACACACAATTTACAAAAGTTGCACCAAGTAAGTAAAATAATAAACTCTATAACGTCAAATAAAAGTGCTTTTACATTAAAGTAATACTGTTTCACTAACTAACACAGACATCAATGTGGGCGAGTGAGTCAACAAAAACTTAGCGCTGAAGCGCTGATTTAACTAACTTTAGCTGAAGATGCCTTGGGCGTGTAAGCTTGATATTACAAACAAATTGAATTGGTTTAAACTCTTACCTATATTATATAGACACCTACATCTATATTCTATTTCCTTCTTTGTTTACTATCTTTTGTAAAACTAAAGTCTATATATTATCACTTGTTTGAAAATATCCATAAACATTTATAACCATGTTAAGCTTATTTAAATTTATATAAATATAGAATGAAAAATAAACCGATACGGGCAGGAATTCTAACCCGCGACTACTGGGAAACCGTACCGTCTCGTCGCTCAACCAACTGAACCCGTATCGGTTTATTTTTAACCCCCGACTAAAAAGAGGGGTGTTATAAGTTTGACCTGTGTATCTGTGTATCTGTGTATCTGTGTATCTGTGTATCTGTGTATCTGTGTATCTGTGTATCTGTGTATCTGTGTATCTGTCTGTGGCAAATTTCCGGCCAAACGCGTGGACGCATTTTTTTAATCGAAAGCTATGCTTGTCGAGATGGTTTTTATCCATGTTTGATTGAAATAATAATAGTCGTCTCTAAGATATTGACGTTTTATTCTCGCGGGGGAGAAGTTCTTATGCAGTAATTAGCTGTTTGCGGCCAAAGGCGTGGACGGATTTGAATGCGGTTTGCGGTTGTTACAGCTAATTAATTGTATTATAGGTTAAAACATAATAATAAATTTAATGATCCTCTTTTAAGTTGTTTGGAAATTAAATATAAAATTAATGATCTTAAAGTTCAATAATAATTAACATTTTCTTAGTCATTTCATTCATTTCATTTTAACAAAATGAGGAAATTATAATTTAAACAAAAAAAATATCTTAACCGTTCCTAGAGAGTGTTTATATTAATATTTCTAAGAACAAAAAGCGTTAAAAAATTAAAAAACTAATTACCCATTCATTTCGTATCTACAAGGTGTTTTTTTAACCAACGAATAACACATAACTTTCTAAAACATACCATTAATAGAGAATGCAGGATCAATTAATGTAAAATGATATTGTTATTCCGTTTATTAAAAAGAAAATGAAGTTAAAACGAACAAGTAAATTAAAAGTTTAAAAATTATATGACCTTCAACTTCATAATAGGTGCTCACTATGTGGTTAGTCTCTAAAATTTAAACTCGCAAAAGTTTAAATGACGCCACATTTTCCGAAAGTTATCGTGTCCTTTTGAACACTGAAAAACTTTATCAGTTAGATCATTATAAGTGTTTCAGTGTAGGACTTGCAAGTGAATTTGAACAAATTAAATTAGAAAAAAACTAAAAATATGTAGAAACTAACTTCAGTGTCATTACTAACATATCTGAACACTTTAAATTCACATGAAAATCTATTGGTTTCAGACGCTCTATGTAAGTATGAGCTTCTGATATAATTATCATTTTATTTTTACAATGTAAAGTTTTTGTAGTTACAAGCAACATATTGAAATAAACTAAAGGGTTTGTATTTTTGCAAGGAGAAACTGTTAAAAATAAGCTTTGAGCCTATACTATACTTGGCGTATTCTCAATAAATGTAAATATAGGTGGAGTATAAATTGTTGGCTTTTTTTTAGCAGTTCAGATACTCGGACCATAACCTAATGCTTATAAGGTAAAAATAATACAAAAATGTAACATAAAAGTCCATTAATGAAAAATATATTTTAACTGAAATTCAAATGTTTTGAGAGATAACCACGGTATTACAATTTCTGACGACCTGATGTTAGAAGAATGTTGAATCGAATTTTTGCTCAATTTTATTTGAAAACTTTAGGATCAGATGTCGAACAATTTGTAAAAAAAATTATCTCTTTAGTTAGGAAACACTTTTTTTTTATTTGGATGTATTTTAACTTGTTTCACGGATGGAATTGCACAATTTTGAATTCATTTCTTTTCTCTAATTAGTTTTCCTGAAATAAAACATCCGAGATGTTCAAGCAACTTAATTCTTGCCTAATATTCGGCACGATAAGGCGCTTGGGCGTATTCTCAGTAGGTGTTTTATTTTAAGCCCAGTTTGCAGGATTCGAAAAGCGCCTTCTCAGAAAGAAAAACTTCCAACCGTCACTCGCCTCTGAGAGAAGAAGGAGGGAGACATTTGCTGTTGTAGGTAAAGGACGGGACTCGTTTTTTCTTATTCATATCTCTTACTTAGTTTGTATTTTCAGCTCAGTAATTTAGAAACAAATATGTTTGAAAAAACAAAATTTCTTTGATTGAACATTAAATAGTCTTATTTCGGCAATTGCTATTTTTTGTTTTACTTGCCGTTTATAATATGTATTATTTCAAAGTCACAGAAAATTATGAAAGGAACAAATTACAAAATAAAACAATGTGTGCTTAGCGACAAGTGGTTTCTTTATTTGGTATATATTTATTATACAATCCTATAATATGTAACTTGATTATAGCCAATCTCACCAACTATTTATATTACACATAGTAGTCTTTTATAGTCGGAAATTTAAAACTTAAAGGTATAATAGAAGATGATAAATAAAAGTGTATTAGTATATATATACAGTAAAAATATTGGACGTCAAAATTTCAACAAAACAAAAATACTCAATTCTTTGTTTTCGATGCTACAGTTATTAAATAAATAACTTGCGTCTGACAGGAGCCGGGAGCCAATATATTTTTGTATATTTTTAATAATTCTTAAATAACAAATACAATTGAAAACCAAAATTTTATATTTATTTTATTAACAAACAGTCGACAATAAAACTTGGTATATTGCATTTAAAAGAAAGGGATTTATTCTACTATATAAAAAATATTATGAATTGTATCAGGGATTATTACATATATGACATATGGATATAGTTCTTAGTTTTATATTCATTGCCCGAGTTAAAATACAAAAATTTTGGTAGGTATCTACTAAATGTTAATGACTAGTAATATTGTATTTTACTTGTGCTTTTAATTGTCTTCTGTAGACGACGAAAATTACAAACTGTATAAATGGAGATAAAGATTCTTTAGATAACTATTAAGTAAACGATTGTGTGAATATTGTCTCAACCGGTCTATTGGCACTAAATTACTCCCTAATTAACGGATCGATGATATAGTTTGCATCACACATTATCACGATAAAATAAGAATGTTTTTCTTTTTGTAATTAATAATGGACTTTTCAATTTTGACTCGATATATAAATCATCATTTGAATGCTAATGTAAACCATATAAATAAAAGGATGTAGGTATAGTCTGACTAAATCTAGATAATATGAAAATAATTAGACCAATAAGCCTTATGATTTTATTTTAGCCAAATATAGTTCTAACTTGCATTTAAAAACTTTGCAATATTGTTCGATTTTACATCGGCGTTCAATGAGAACAAGAGATGGGATATATTTTTTTTATTTAAGTTTTATATTATAGATGAATCATCAGAGAAACAGAAGTTATAGTATTGTAAAATACTTTTTGTAATATAAGTTTTATACTATAGGCATGTAAAAGTGCAACAAAAAATATACAAAACGATGTATATGTTTATTCCATTTTTAAAAAAGTTACTTTCGCTGTAGTTGTCCATTTTGGTAAATAACTCTATTACTAAACATACCACTACGAATACTTTGTAAACAATAGTTCCCAAAACCTTTTGTAACGTTAATAAACATTCTGGAACATGAAGCAACTTTTAAGTGATAATATCACGTTGACTGCACCACTTTTATGTTAATGGATTTCAGATTTTAAAATTAGATATTTATGTTAATAATATTTTTTAAGACTGTTCTTTCGGTTTATAAATAGAAATAAATATTAAAAATAGATTTAAAATAAACCAATTAAAAATGGATTTAATGACCTAAGAGCATCTTCAACGTGACAAACTGTATCAATTACTTTTTAATAATAAGCGCAAAGCGATGATAGTCAAAGGTAATATCGCTACTAACATTAGGTATAGTAAACTATAATAGTAGAATATAATTTTATTGCACACATATCTAATAATGAATAACCATGAATTATAATAATAATAATAATTTATTTTAAACACATCGAGGTTATAGTAGGCATAGGTAGTTAGGCATAATGTCAGGAGGCCTAGTTTTTCTAGAAACATTAGTAAAATACATTAAATACTATACAATATAATATATGCATATTTATCAAAAGTATATAAAATAATATGCACGTTAATGCGTGGAATAATATTTTTAAGAATCATAACCGCTTTTTGTACTTTGCAATGTATTTTTTTTTAAATTGTGTTACTTTTTATTCACGTATTATTTTGTGCAATAAAGAGTGAAAATAAAAAAAAAACGGTAAAATATGTTAACTTTAGTTTTTTGAGAACACTGTTCCTGATACGTTTGTTTTAGAAATGTTGATTCTCCCTAATGTTGACAGACAATATGTTAAGGATATATTAAAAAGTTATTAAAATAACGAACCCAAATCTAATGCTGTTATAATTATCTTTAATTTAATCTAATTTGTTATTTTTATTAAAGAGTACCTAAATAGACCCATAAATAAACCAAACTAAGTAATACAAAATTGATAATATAAATTTAATTCAATTTGGATGTCCAGACCATTAAGGTAATTTACCTAAAATTTCAAGTAACTAGATGCTATGGTTAGATAGATCAAGAGAGAAGGGCATTGTATAAAGAAAAACGGTGTTTTACGAGTTCAGAATCAAAGACTTGTCTAATGTTTTATTTATGTACTTAACTAATTGAAGTTGGTAAAACTGCTAATGACATAGGAGCTAACAGAGTTTGTTGATAAGATTGGATTTTGCAAAACTTAATGTTTCCGCAACAAACATGAGTTAGACAAATAACAAACTAAGTGCTATATGTATGTATAGTGTTATAGTATAAGTGCCAATAATTTGTTGTGTTGCCTAAGGTTTTTTATTCAATACAATGTATAATAATATATAACCTTTAAAAAGAAATAATGCTCCAAAATTGTCATTATCTAAGGTTTAACGTACAATTAAATAACAAAGCAAGTTTGACAGTAAAATTATAAAATATAAAAGTTAATTAATAATAAGTTTCTTTTTAATAAAATGTTGTATACAGTTTCCAAAATATAAACGCTAAAGCTAACAATAATATTTTATTAACTTCTATTTCAATGACATTGTTGTTTTTCTATATCTTAAAATTCAATAGTTTCACTTTTACCTGTATTAAGATTTTTTTTAAGTATAATATTTGTTTTTATATCCTCCTTTTCTGTGAGGATTTGTTACAAATCTTTTAAAAGTTAACCCCAAATGAGTTTTGAGTGAAACGGAATTAAGTTGGTATTTAAATCGACCGATTTGTTTTATTTATGATGCAATTGCAATTGTTTTTGTCTTAAAAAATATTATCTTTATATATTATTGTTGTATAGTATTAGAACTGTCTTAATGCAAATAATCACCAATGACAGTCATCCTATTCTTTAAAACACTTTATTGGCATTGGTTACAAACACACTAAACTGTTTACTATTAAAACTCTTTACTATCACTGTTACACTTTGTTATACTAGTTCTGTTACATAACTTAGTCTCTCGATCACACACTGCCTTCTCTTAACTGGGAGAAGATTTATATATTTACTACAATTAATCAAATCAGTATCTAATACTATAATTCTTTATTTACTCAATACATAAGTTTTTGTTACATTACATAGATTAGTTATTTATACCAACATTACATTAGTTTTAGTCAAACCACCAACCTTATTTCTTATCAAAACCTACCCTCCAATTATATAAAAGCTAACAATACATATTTAACTTTACAAATCCTATTCACATTGATTAGAAAAAGCGTTGTTCTCAAACAAGACTTTTTTAAAAGCCAAAGGCGCTCAAACATTCGCTTGACTTTGTGTATAAAACTTTATTTTGAATTTTACAAATACTGGTCGGAAATTGTGTTTCCTTTCGGTTATAAATAAATTTTAAGTTATTGACAAAAAAAGAAAAAGTCTTTAAAATGTTTTTTTAATGCTGAAGTAACTAATAAAACAGCTAGTGGCTGTATAGCCTAAGCTACATAATACTTCCATTCAATCTTAGTTTATTACACAAGACATTTTTCGTAAATGAGCCGTTCATTTTGAATTAAGAATTAATTAATTTAAAATTTCTTGGTATAAATAATATAGTTTAAATATATCAGTTAGATTAGCTTATAAATTGAATTGTGAATTTTGGTGATATGACACCATATAAAAATTATAACTGTCTAATTTTCAACTATTGGAACTTATGGAAATTTTAAACTAATAAGTGATCTATTATATAAAAGGTCTTATTATTTATAAAAACCTTTATTATTTCCGACTCTCTTCAATCATTTTATATCTTCACCATTTAGTTTTTATGTGAGATTAAAAAAGAAGCTACTAAATCCACTTTGTTTATAATAAAGAATAGTTTTTTTCCTATATTTTTCCTTATATATAAAATGAGAAATATGAATTTATTTATTCATTTATTTATTTACAAAGAATTTTATATTTTCTAAGAAGTATATTTTGAAAAGGCTTTCATTTCATTTCCGCAATTTCAGCAAATTATTTACCTAAATGGTTTGCATAAGGTTTCACGAGGAAGAGAAGACTCATGATTTTGAGTGCAATTATACAAATCTACTGCATTTATATATTTATTTAATTCCGTGCAACATATACCAGCATGAGAATAACATCAATTATTGAAATCAATAATATCAACTAATTATCGGCTCAAATAATGACAATATAAGCAATGAGAACTAAAACTAACTAATAAGTCAGTTTAAGTATTCTTAGTAAGTTTTAATATTTTTTTTACTATAAATAATATCAGGACAAATTACACACATTGTATAACAATTGTATGTATAAATGTAATAAGGTAATAACTAGCTATACTTGTAATTAATTATTAATGTAGGTAATTAATTGTTATTATGACATAATTAAAATTTCATTGTAATTATGTTAATAGGGTATAATATAATAGTATAAAAAATAAAGAAATGAATCGTCTAGAACATTTGAATTTTATATATTTATCTTTATCTGATTATTGTCTACGTTTACAAAAAAAAAACGCAATGATAAATTATGAAAAATGGGCAGGTTTCTAACCTGTGACCTCTGGGAAAACGTCCCGTCACTTTGTCTATTAAGCATATTGTGCTCATTGAGTTTATATTCATACTACATAGTTATATTTTTCGTTGGATATTTCAATTTTACTGAAGTCACAGATTTGAGTTCCCGAATGGATGAGTTTTACTTTTTTTTTTTTCTATAGTAATTATTATTATATTATATTATTATAAAATATTGGCTATTTGCATTACAAATATAAGTACCTAATATTGATTGTAATAAAGGACTGTATTTCAAAAACACTTTTGTGACTTATTCAGAGACATTTTATTTAAGGTGTATAAAGCACCAGGAAGTTTCGAAATGTTGTTTTGTTTCTCTTCCGTACCACAAACATGTACTCGTATATAAAATAAAAGCCGGTGAAGTTTAATATTAAAAGGTTTTGCGTTTTCATCCATTGTTAGATTCTTGGTGAGGGACAAACATGATATAATCAGGTAATTTAAATTAAATAAAGTGGTTTAAAAAAATATTATATTCTTAAAACCTCAACTTATTGAAATTTCGTATGCTTCAAGGTTTTAATTTTTTTTATTTACTATAACAAAAAAAAATTTTGAGGACGTCGAAAGCTTTGATCGTAATATTTAAGGCCCAAAGCTATTTAAGATCGTTGTATGAGTAAATATATCTTTTTATTTATTATATATTCACGTTAGATTTTTATATATTTATAAAATAATTAGATAAATAGTAGACTAAATATTTATTAATTATTATGAAATATTGCTTGCAATACAAATTGCGAGATAATAATCTTCTACGACCTGTAAGGAAGGAATATCAATGCTTACTTTTATTCACCGCGCATCTTGCAATGAATAGCTGATATACACAAAATTGTATCAATAAAATCCTTTTTTCTGTTCAAAAAATTCCTTATTCCTCTTTTCAAAACCCCAGAAACAACACCATCTCATAAAAGTAAACTATAAATTTCTATAACACTTTTACTTGCACTATATACTTAAACTACGACAGTCTTACATACAAACGTGAAATCTTTTCAATAATTTAACTTTTTTAAACGTAATGTTCTAAAATGTGATTTTATTTCTTATTGCCATCAAAAAGGGATATGCAAAATGTAGCTTTTGAAATCCTTTCAAGTTAACCTGAGCGCACAATCGTTGACGAGTCAATGTGAGAGGACAAATTGCTTTATGCATATAAATGATCTCCTTTCACACCTCAATTATATATCTATAACTAACTAAATATTTATCCTTAAAAAGAAAAATCCAGGTATCGTTATAATTTAACTACTGTAGCACTTAAATACATAACATCAATCTTCAGTTAGCGCATCTTAGAAATGTGGTTGTTTTGTGAAAATAAAATAAGAGGAAATTTTTTTGTCATCTTTTCATATATTTTTTTAAATTAAAATATGATCCCAAATATTGATAGGTCTATAATCTATAAAAAATTGATTTAAATTGAGGTTGAATAAATTTGGTACAATATCTTACGCATATAAAAATATAATTGCCTTATGGCTATCACTAATTGTAATGTAATGAAATGAAATGAAATGAACAAATGATAAGCGGTAATATAATTAATATGGAAATATATATGAAATTACCAAGAACGTTAGCATTTTTTAAATAAAATCATTACTTTTTTCTAACTTTAAAAAAAGATTGTTATTGTTATTGTAGTATAAAAACATTGTTATTGAAACTTGCAAGCCATATTCAACTCATGTATAATTTTTTTTTTTTTCAGTTTCAATAAATAAATCAACTATTCATGATTTCATGTTTGTGCCGGCCATTGTTATCAGAGTTACAGCATTCTCTTTGAGTTTAAAATAAATTATTATAGGTATTTCTATATTTAAACAAACGTATGAACATTATGATTTCAAAATATTTTTTATTAATTTATTAATATTTTTTGGCCTGATTCTGAAAATACGGATATTTTAAAATTATTTAATAGCCAAGCAATTTGTTCTTTTTTAGATCTAGATTTTGATAGATAGTTATTTCGTATAGAAATATTAATATTTGAAACGCTCAAAGCACCGCATGCATAGTAATAACAAATATACAACGAAAAGCATTCATTCCTTCACAATATACAACCAAAATCGAGTTAGTAATAATAAATGCCACAAAAGCTATAACATTCTGAGCAAAACGATGAACGCAACGAGTCTCAGGATAATATATAAATAAATAAATACTAAATCGCGCTCAGATGTTACCCACATAAGCTAATTCCTTCCCGTTGGTAAAGTACTCTTTATATTTATTATTTTAAATATGCAATGAGTATGGTACAATGAAAGATCGACTTTTAAGCAAAATTTAGTTTTTAACAATGACATTTTACGAGATTAATTGGTTTACGTACCACGTTTTTTTCACAAATACATACTTGTTTTAACACTATTTTTATAATTCAATTTGAAAGAAAAGAAAAATTATAATATTTATCGAAAAAAAGAGTTGCTGCATTTTTTATAGTAATGACCGATCCGGAGATTTTAGGTATCAAGTTCATACATAGTATAAAATATGATTTAATTATAACGTAGCTTCTTAAACTGTGACATGTCTTCACGCATTCATGAGGTGCGACGCCAAAAGCAAATTATATTAATTATAAATTAAAGACTTTATTCTGCTTTGATAAATATGTGCAAAACGAGAGTTACATACATTTCGTTTTTGCTGAATTTGCATTTCTGACATTTCATACTATGTTTAATTGTTAAAATATTATATTTATCTTGTCTCCAAGGAATGCTTGGCTTGGCATATTCGTATTTTCACCTTTTAATCTTTTTTATTACTAAGAAATAAATAAAAAGCCCGTGTTGTTATAAGAAAATCAATGTTTACTATTCTACCTATCAATAAAAAATTATATTTAAGAATCAACAATTTAAAATATAAACGTATCTTAAATCGTAAACAAAATATTTTTCAACAAATATATTAGTTTATAATAAATATACATTTGAATAATAGTGTTATCGGCAAATATCTAAAATTCCAAAGCCGGAGCTATGTAACTTTGCTGAATATTGCAACATAACTTATGACGCGAGCCTTTGGGATTCTTGTTGTTAGAAATGAAATAACTTGTACTATAAATGTTACTTCAAACACTTTATTGTATGTGATTCGAAATCATTTAGATATAAGAACAAAATGCAGAAACTATAATGAGTGTTATTATTAGATACTTGAAGCTATTTCATAAGAATCTCACTGTTAATAAATAAATATATAGTTTATGTATAATTTACACACAATTTACAAAAGTTGCACCAAGTAAGTAAAATAATAAACTCTATAACGTCAAATAAAAGTGCTTTTACATTAAAGTAATACTGTTTCACTAACTAACACAGACATCAATGTGGGCGAGTGAGTCAACAAAAACTTAGCGCTGAAGCGCTGATTTAACTAACTTTAGCTGAAGATGCCTTGGGCGTGTAAGCTTGATATTACAAACAAATTGAATTGGTTTAAACTCTTACCTATATTATATAGACACCTACATCTATATTCTATTTCCTTCTTTGTTTACTATCTTTTGTAAAACTAAAGTCTATATATTATCACTTGTTTGAAAATATCCATAAACATTTATAACCATGTTAAGCTTATTTAAATTTATATAAATATAGAATGAAAAATAAACCGATACGGTCAGGAATTCTAACCCGCGACTACTGGGAAACCGTACCGTCTCGTCGCTCAACCAACTGAACCCGTATCGGTTTATTTTTAACCCCCGACTAAAAAGAGGGGTGTTATAAGTTTGACCTGTGTATCTGTGTATCTGTGTATCTGTGTATCTGTGTATCTGTGTATCTGTGTATCTGTGTATCTGTGTATCTGTGTATCTGTCTGTGGCAAATTTCCGGCCAAACGCGTGGACGCATTTTTTTAATCGAAAGCTATGCTTGTCGAGATGGTTTTTATCCATGTTTGATTGAAATAATAATAGTCGTCTCTAAGATATTGACGTTTTATTCTCGCGGGGGAGAAGTTCTTATGCAGTAATTAGCTGTTTGCGGCCAAAGGCGTGGACGGATTTGAATGCGGTTTGCGGTTGTTACAGCTAATTAATTGTATTATAGGTTAAAACATAATAATAAATTTAATGATCCTCTTTTAAGTTGTTTGGAAATTAAATATAAAATTAATGATCTTAAAGTTCAATAATAATTAACATTTTCTTAGTCATTTCATTCATTTCATTTTAACAAAATGAGGAAATTATAATTTAAACAAAAAAAATATCTTAACCGTTCCTAGAGAGTGTTTATATTAATATTTCTAAGAACAAAAAGCGTTAAAAAATTAAAAAACTAATTACCCATTCATTTCGTATCTACAAGGTGTTTTTTTAACCAACGAATAACACATAACTTTCTAAAACATACCATTAATAGAGAATGCAGGATCAATTAATGTAAAATGATATTGTTATTCCGTTTATTAAAAAGAAAATGAAGTTAAAACGAACAAGTAAATTAAAAGTTTAAAAATTATATGACCTTCAACTTCATAATAGGTGCTCACTATGTGGTTAGTCTCTAAAATTTAAACTCGCAAAAGTTTAAATGACGCCACATTTTCCGAAAGTTATCGTGTCCTTTTGAACACTGAAAAACTTTATCAGTTAGATCATTATAAGTGTTTCAGTGTAGGACTTGCAAGTGAATTTGAACAAATTAAATTAGAAAAAAACTAAAAATATGTAGAAACTAACTTCAGTGTCATTACTAACATATCTGAACACTTTAAATTCACATGAAAATCTATTGGTTTCAGACGCTCTATGTAAGTATGAGCTTCTGATATAATTATCATTTTATTTTTACAATGTAAAGTTTTTGTAGTTACAAGCAACATATTGAAATAAACTAAAGGGTTTGTATTTTTGCAAGGAGAAACTGTTAAAAATAAGCTTTGAGCCTATACTATACTTGGCGTATTCTCAATAAATGTAAATATAGGTGGAGTATAAATTGTTGGCTTTTTTTTAGCAGTTCAGATACTCGGACCATAACCTAATGCTTATAAGGTAAAAATAATACAAAAATGTAACATAAAAGTCCATTAATGAAAAATATATTTTAACTGAAATTCAAATGTTTTGAGAGATAACCACGGTATTACAATTTCTGACGACCTGATGTTAGAAGAATGTTGAATCGAATTTTTGCTCAATTTTATTTGAAAACTTTAGGATCAGATGTCGAACAATTTGTAAAAAAAATTATCTCTTTAGTTAGGAAACACTTTTTTTTTATTTGGATGTATTTTAACTTGTTTCACGGATGGAATTGCACAATTTTGAATTCATTTCTTTTCTCTAATTAGTTTTCCTGAAATAAAACATCCGAGATGTTCAAGCAACTTAATTCTTGCCTAATATTCGGCACGATAAGGCGCTTGGGCGTATTCTCAGTAGGTGTTTTATTTTAAGCCCAGTTTGCAGGATTCGAAAAGCGCCTTCTCAGAAAGAAAAACTTCCAACCGTCACTCGCCTCTGAGAGAAGAAGGAGGGAGACATTTGCTGTTGTAGGTAAAGGACGGGACTCGTTTTTTCTTATTCATATCTCTTACTTAGTTTGTATTTTCAGCTCAGTAATTTAGAAACAAATATGTTTGAAAAAACAAAATTTCTTTGATTGAACATTAAATAGTCTTATTTCGGCAATTGCTATTTTTTGTTTTACTTGCCGTTTATAATATGTATTATTTCAAAGTCACAGAAAATTATGAAAGGAACAAATTACAAAATAAAACAATGTGTGCTTAGCGACAAGTGGTTTCTTTATTTGGTATATATTTATTATACAATCCTATAATATGTAACTTGATTATAGCCAATCTCACCAACTATTTATATTACACATAGTAGTCTTTTATAGTCGGAAATTTAAAACTTAAAGGTATAATAGAAGATGATAAATAAAAGTGTATTAGTATATATATACAGTAAAAATATTGGACGTCAAAATTTCAACAAAACAAAAATACTCAATTCTTTGTTTTCGATGCTACAGTTATTAAATAAATAACTTGCGTCTGACAGGAGCCGGGAGCCAATATATTTTTGTATATTTTTAATAATTCTTAAATAACAAATACAATTGAAAACCAAAATTTTATATTTATTTTATTAACAAACAGTCGACAATAAAACTTGGTATATTGCATTTAAAAGAAAGGGATTTATTCTACTATATAAAAAATATTATGAATTGTATCAGGGATTATTACATATATGACATATGGATATAGTTCTTAGTTTTATATTCATTGCCCGAGTTAAAATACAAAAATTTTGGTAGGTATCTACTAAATGTTAATGACTAGTAATATTGTATTTTACTTGTGCTTTTAATTGTCTTCTGTAGACGACGAAAATTACAAACTGTATAAATGGAGATAAAGATTCTTTAGATAACTATTAAGTAAACGATTGTGTGAATATTGTCTCAACCGGTCTATTGGCACTAAATTACTCCCTAATTAACGGATCGATGATATAGTTTGCATCACACATTATCACGATAAAATAAGAATGTTTTTCTTTTTGTAATTAATAATGGACTTTTCAATTTTGACTCGATATATAAATCATCATTTGAATGCTAATGTAAACCATATAAATAAAAGGATGTAGGTATAGTCTGACTAAATCTAGATAATATGAAAATAATTAGACCAATAAGCCTTATGATTTTATTTTAGCCAAATATAGTTCTAACTTGCATTTAAAAACTTTGCAATATTGTTCGATTTTACATCGGCGTTCAATGAGAACAAGAGATGGGATATATTTTTTTTATTTAAGTTTTATATTATAGATGAGTCATCAGAGAAACAGAAGTTATAGTATTGTAAAATACTTTTTGTAATATAAGTTTTATACTATAGGCATGTAAAAGTGCAACAAAAAATATACAAAACGATGTATATGTTTATTCCATTTTTAAAAAAGTTACTTTCGCTGTAGTTGTCCATTCTGGTAAATAACTCTATTACTAAATATACCACTACGAATACTTTGTAAACAATAGTTCCCAAAACCTTTTGTAACGTTAATAAACATTCTGGAACATGAAGCAACTTTTAAGTGATAATATCACGTTGACTGCACCACTTTTATGTTAATGGATTTCAGATTTTAAAATTAGATATTTATGTTAATAATATTTTTTAAGACTGTTCTTTCGGTTTATAAATAGAAATAAATATTAAAAATAGATTTAAAATAAACCAATTAAAAATGGATTTAATGACCTAAGAGCATCTTCAACGTGACAAACTGTATCAATTACTTTTTAATAATAAGCGCAAAGCGATGATAGTCAAAGGTAATATCGCTACTAACATTAGGTATAGTAAACTATAATAGTAGAATATAATTTTATTGCACACATATCTAATAATGAATAACCATGAATTATAATAATAATAATAATTTATTTTAAACACATCGAGGTTATAGTAGGCATAGGTAGTTAGGCATAATGTCAGGAGGCCTAGTTTTTCTAGAAACATTAGTAAAATACATTAAATACTATACAATATAATATATGCATATTTATCAAAAGTATATAAAATAATATGCACGTTAATGCGTGGAATAATATTTTTAAGAATCATAACCGCTTTTTGTACTTTGCAATGTATTTTTTTTTAAATTGTGTTACTTTTTATTCACGTATTATTTTGTGCAATAAAGAGTGAAAATAAAAAAAAAACGGTAAAATATGTTAACTTTAGTTTTTTGAGAACACTGTTCCTGATACGTTTGTTTTAGAAATGTTGATTCTCCCTAATGTTGACAGACAATATGTTAAGGATATATTAAAAAGTTATTAAAATAACGAACCCAAATCTAATGCTGTTATAATTATCTTTAATTTAATCTAATTTGTTATTTTTATTAAAGAGTACCTAAATAGACCCATAAATAAACCAAACTAAGTAATACAAAATTGATAATATAAATTTAATTCAATTTGGATGTCCAGACCATTAAGGTAATTTACCTAAAATTTCAAGTAACTAGATGCTATGGTTAGATAGATCAAGAGAGAAGGGCATTGTATAAAGAAAAACGGTGTTTTACGAGTTCAGAATCAAAGACTTGTCTAATGTTTTATTTATGTACTTAACTAATTGAAGTTGGTAAAACTGCTAATGACATAGGAGCTAACAGAGTTTGTTGATAAGATTGGATTTTGCAAAACTTAATGTTTCCGCAACAAACATGAGTTAGACAAATAACAAACTAAGTGCTATATGTATGTATAGTGTTATAGTATAAGTGCCAATAATTTGTTGTGTTGCCTAAGGTTTTTTATTCAATACAATGTATAATAATATATAACCTTTAAAAAGAAATAATGCTCCAAAATTGTCATTATCTAAGGTTTAACGTACAATTAAATAACAAAGCAAGTTTGACAGTAAAATTATAAAATATAAAAGTTAATTAATAATAAGTTTCTTTTTAATAAAATGTTGTATACAGTTTCCAAAATATAAACGCTAAAGCTAACAATAATATTTTATTAACTTCTATTTCAATGACATTGTTGTTTTTCTATATCTTAAAATTCAATAGTTTCACTTTTACCTGTATTAAGATTTTTTTTAAGTATAATATTTGTTTTTATATCCTCCTTTTCTGTGAGGATTTGTTACAAATCTTTTAAAAGTTAACCCCAAATGAGTTTTGAGTGAAACGGAATTAAGTTGGTATTTAAATCGACCGATTTGTTTTATTTATGATGCAATTGCAATTGTTTTTGTCTTAAAAAATATTATCTTTATATATTATTGTTGTATAGTATTAGAACTGTCTTAATGCAAATAATCACCAATGACAGTCATCCTATTCTTTAAAACACTTTATTGGCATTGGTTACAAACACACTAAACTGTTTACTATTAAAACTCTTTACTATCACTGTTACACTTTGTTATACTAGTTCTGTTACATAACTTAGTCTCTCGATCACACACTGCCTTCTCTTAACTGGGAGAAGATTTATATATTTACTACAATTAATCAAATCAGTATCTAATACTATAATTCTTTATTTACTCAATACATAAGTTTTTGTTACATTACATAGATTAGTTATTTATACCAACATTACATTAGTTTTAGTCAAACCACCAACCTTATTTCTTATCAAAACCTACCCTCCAATTATATAAAAGCTAACAATACATATTTAACTTTACAAATCCTATTCACATTGATTAGAAAAAGCGTTGTTCTCAAACAAGACTTTTTTAAAAGCCAAAGGCGCTCAAACATTCGCTTGACTTTGTGTATAAAACTTTATTTTGAATTTTACAAATACTGGTCGGAAATTGTGTTTCCTTTCGGTTATAAATAAATTTTAAGTTATTGACAAAAAAAGAAAAAGTCTTTAAAATGTTTTTTTAATGCTGAAGTAACTAATAAAACAGCTAGTGGCTGTATAGCCTAAGCTACATAATACTTCCATTCAATCTTAGTTTATTACACAAGACATTTTTCGTAAATGAGCCGTTCATTTTGAATTAAGAATTAATTAATTTAAAATTTCTTGGTATAAATAATATAGTTTAAATATATCAGTTAGATTAGCTTATAAATTGAATTGTGAATTTTGGTGATATGACACCATATAAAAATTATAACTGTCTAATTTTCAACTATTGGAACTTATGGAAATTTTAAACTAATAAGTGATCTATTATATAAAAGGTCTTATTATTTATAAAAACCTTTATTATTTCCGACTCTCTTCAATCATTTTATATCTTCACCATTTAGTTTTTATGTGAGATTAAAAAAGAAGCTACTAAATCCACTTTGTTTATAATAAAGAATAGTTTTTTTCCTATATTTTTCCTTATATATAAAATGAGAAATATGAATTTATTTATTCATTTATTTATTTACAAAGAATTTTATATTTTCTAAGAAGTATATTTTGAAAAGGCTTTCATTTCATTTCCGCAATTTCAGCAAATTATTTACCTAAATGGTTTGCATAAGGTTTCACGAGGAAGAGAAGACTCATGATTTTGAGTGCAATTATACAAATCTACTGCATTTATATATTTATTTAATTCCGTGCAACATATACCAGCATGAGAATAACATCAATTATTGAAATCAATAATATCAACTAATTATCGGCTCAAATAATGACAATATAAGCAATGAGAACTAAAACTAACTAATAAGTCAGTTTAAGTATTCTTAGTAAGTTTTAATATTTTTTTTACTATAAATAATATCAGGACAAATTACACACATTGTATAACAATTGTATGTATAAATGTAATAAGGTAATAACTAGCTATACTTGTAATTAATTATTAATGTAGGTAATTAATTGTTATTATGACATAATTAAAATTTCATTGTAATTATGTTAATAGGGTATAATATAATAGTATAAAAAATAAAGAAATGAATCGTCTAGAACATTTGAATTTTATATATTTATCTTTATCTGATTATTGTCTACGTTTACAAAAAAAAAACGCAATGATAAATTATGAAAAATGGGCAGGTTTCTAACCTGTGACCTCTGGGAAAACGTCCCGTCACTTTGTCTATTAAGCATATTGTGCTCATTGAGTTTATATTCATACTACATAGTTATATTTTTCGTTGGATATTTCAATTTTACTGAAGTCACAGATTTGAGTTCCCGAATGGATGAGTTTTACTTTTTTTTTTTTCTATAGTAATTATTATTATATTATATTATTATAAAATATTGGCTATTTGCATTACAAATATAAGTACCTAATATTGATTGTAATAAAGGACTGTATTTCAAAAACACTTTTGTGACTTATTCAGAGACATTTTATTTAAGGTGTATAAAGCACCAGGAAGTTTCGAAATGTTGTTTTGTTTCTCTTCCGTACCACAAACATGTACTCGTATATAAAATAAAAGCCGGTGAAGTTTAATATTAAAAGGTTTTGCGTTTTCATCCATTGTTAGATTCTTGGTGAGGGACAAACATGATATAATCAGGTAATTTAAATTAAATAAAGTGGTTTAAAAAAATATTATATTCTTAAAACCTCAACTTATTGAAATTTCGTATGCTTCAAGGTTTTAATTTTTTTTATTTACTATAACAAAAAAAAATTTTGAGGACGTCGAAAGCTTTGATCGTAATATTTAAGGCCCAAAGCTATTTAAGATCGTTGTATGAGTAAATATATCTTTTTATTTATTATATATTCACGTTAGATTTTTATATATTTATAAAATAATTAGATAAATAGTAGACTAAATATTTATTAATTATTATGAAATATTGCTTGCAATACAAATTGCGAGATAATAATCTTCTACGACCTGTAAGGAAGGAATATCAATGCTTACTTTTATTCACCGCGCATCTTGCAATGAATAGCTGATATACACAAAATTGTATCAATAAAATCCTTTTTTCTGTTCAAAAAATTCCTTATTCCTCTTTTCAAAACCCCAGAAACAACACCATCTCATAAAAGTAAACTATAAATTTCTATAACACTTTTACTTGCACTATATACTTAAACTACGACAGTCTTACATACAAACGTGAAATCTTTTCAATAATTTAACTTTTTTAAACGTAATGTTCTAAAATGTGATTTTATTTCTTATTGCCATCAAAAAGGGATATGCAAAATGTAGCTTTTGAAATCCTTTCAAGTTAACCTGAGCGCACAATCGTTGACGAGTCAATGTGAGAGGACAAATTGCTTTATGCATATAAATGATCTCCTTTCACACCTCAATTATATATCTATAACTAACTAAATATTTATCCTTAAAAAGAAAAATCCAGGTATCGTTATAATTTAACTACTGTAGCACTTAAATACATAACATCAATCTTCAGTTAGCGCATCTTAGAAATGTGGTTGTTTTGTGAAAATAAAATAAGAGGAAATTTTTTTGTCATCTTTTCATATATTTTTTTAAATTAAAATATGATCCCAAATATTGATAGGTCTATAATCTATAAAAAATTGATTTAAATTGAAGTTGAATAAATTTGGTACAATATCTTACGCATATAAAAATATAATTGCCTTATGGCTATCACTAATTGTAATGTAATGAAATGAAATGAAATGAACAAATGATAAGCGGTAATATAATTAATATGGAAATATATATGAAATTACCAAGAACGTTAGCATTTTTTAAATAAAATCATTACTTTTTTCTAACTTTAAAAAAAGATTGTTATTGTTATTGTAGTATAAAAACATTGTTATTGAAACTTGCAAGCCATATTCAACTCATGTATAATTTTTTTTTTTTTCAGTTTCAATAAATAAATCAACTATTCATGATTTCATGTTTGTGCCGGCCATTGTTATCAGAGTTACAGCATTCTCTTTGAGTTTAAAATAAATTATTATAGGTATTTCTATATTTAAACAAACGTATGAACATTATGATTTCAAAATATTTTTTATTAATTTATTAATATTTTTTGGCCTGCTTCTGAAAATACGGATATTTTAAAATTATTTAATAGCCAAGCAATTTGTTCTTTTTTAGATCTAGATTTTGATAGATAGTTATTTCGTATAGAAATATTAATATTTGAAACGCTCAAAGCACCGCATGCATAGTAATAACAAATATACAACGAAAAGCATTCATTCCTTCACAATATACAACCAAAATCGAGTTAGTAATAATAAATGCCACAAAAGCTATAACATTCTGAGCAAAACGATGAACGCAACGAGTCTCAGGATAATATATAAATAAATAAATACTAAATCGCGCTCAGATGTTACCCACATAAGCTAATTCCTTCCCGTTGGTAAAGTACTCTTTATATTTATTATTTTAAATATGCAATGAGTATGGTACAATGAAAGATCGACTTTTAAGCAAAATTTAGTTTTTAACAATGACATTTTACGAGATTAATTGGTTTACGTACCACGTTTTTTTCACAAATACATACTTGTTTTAACACTATTTTTATAATTCAATTTGAAAGAAAAGAAAAATTATAATATTTATCGAAAAAAAGAGTTGCTGCATTTTTTATAGTAATGACCGATCCGGAGATTTTAGGTATCAAGTTCATACATAGTATAAAATATGATTTAATTATAACGTAGCTTCTTAAACTGTGACATGTCTTCACGCATTCATGAGGTGCGACGCCAAAAGCAAATTATATTAATTATAAATTAAAGACTTTATTCTGCTTTGATAAATATGTGCAAAACGAGAGTTACATACATTTCGTTTTTGCTGAATTTGCATTTCTGACATTTCATACTATGTTTAATTGTTAAAATATTATATTTATCTTGTCTCCAAGGAATGCTTGGCTTGGCATAAGTATTCGTATTTTCACCTTTCAATCTTATTTATTACTAAGAAATAAATAAAAAGCCCGTGTTGTTATAAGAAAATCAATGTTTACTATTCTACCTATCAATAAAAAATTATATTTAAGAATCAACAATTTAAAATATAAACGTATCTTAAATCGTAAACAAAATATTTTTCAACAAATATATTAGTTTATAATAAATATACATTTGAATAATAGTGTTATCGGCAAATATCTAAAATTCCAAAGCCGGAGCTATGTAACTTTGCTGAATATTGCAACATAACTTATGACGCGAGCCTTTGGGATTCTTGTTGTTAGAAATGAAATAACTTGTACTATAAATGTTACTTCAAACACTTTATTGTATGTGATTCGAAATCATTTAGATATAAGAACAAAATGCAGAAACTATAATGAGTGTTATTATTAGATACTTGAAGCTATTTCATAAGAATCTCACTGTTAATAAATAAATATATAGTTTATGTATAATTTACACACAATTTACAAAAGTTGCACCAAGTAAGTAAAATAATAAACTCTATAACGTCAAATAAAAGTGCTTTTACATTAAAGTAATACTGTTTCACTAACTAACACAGACATCAATGTGGGCGAGTGAGTCAACAAAAACTTAGCGCTGAAGCGCTGATTTAACTAACTTTAGCTGAAGATGCCTTGGGCGTGTAAGCTTGATATTACAAACAAATTGAATTGGTTTAAACTCTTACCTATATTATATAGACACCTACATCTATATTCTATTTCCTTCTTTGTTTACTATCTTTTGTAAAACTAAAGTCTATATATTATCACTTGTTTGAAAATATCCATAAACATTTATAACCATGTTAAGCTTATTTAAATTTATATAAATATAGAATGAAAAATAAACCGATACGGGCAGGAATTCTAACCCGCGACTACTGGGAAACCGTACCGTCTCGTCGCTCAACCAACTGAACCCGTATCGGTTTATTTTTAACCCCCGACTAAAAAGAGGGGTGTTATAAGTTTGACCTGTGTATCTGTGTATCTGTGTATCTGTGTATCTGTGTATCTGTGTATCTGTGTATCTGTGTATCTGTGTATCTGTCTGTGGCAAATTTCCGGCCAAACGCGTGGACGCATTTTTTTAATCGAAAGCTATGCTTGTCGAGATGGTTTTTATCCATGTTTGATTGAAATAATAATAGTCGTCTCTAAGATATTGACGTTTTATTCTCGCGGGGGAGAAGTTCTTATGCAGTAATTAGCTGTTTGCGGCCAAAGGCGTGGACGGATTTGAATGCGGTTTGCGGTTGTTACAGCTAATTAATTGTATTATAGGTTAAAACATAATAATAAATTTAATGATCCTCTTTTAAGTTGTTTGGAAATTAAATATAAAATTAATGATCTTAAAGTTCAATAATAATTAACATTTTCTTAGTCATTTCATTCATTTCATTTTAACAAAATGAGGAAATTATAATTTAAACAAAAAAAATATCTTAACCGTTCCTAGAGAGTGTTTATATTAATATTTCTAAGAACAAAAAGCGTTAAAAAATTAAAAAACTAATTACCCATTCATTTCGTATCTACAAGGTGTTTTTTTAACCAACGAATAACACATAACTTTCTAAAACATACCATTAATAGAGAATGCAGGATCAATTAATGTAAAATGATATTGTTATTCCGTTTATTAAAAAGAAAATGAAGTTAAAACGAACAAGTAAATTAAAAGTTTAAAAATTATATGACCTTCAACTTCATAATAGGTGCTCACTATGTGGTTAGTCTCTAAAATTTAAACTCGCAAAAGTTTAAATGACGCCACATTTTCCGAAAGTTATCGTGTCCTTTTGAACACTGAAAAACTTTATCAGTTAGATCATTATAAGTGTTTCAGTGTAGGACTTGCAAGTGAATTTGAACAAATTAAATTAGAAAAAAACTAAAAATATGTAGAAACTAACTTCAGTGTCATTACTAACATATCTGAACACTTTAAATTCACATGAAAATCTATTGGTTTCAGACGCTCTATGTAAGTATGAGCTTCTGATATAATTATCATTTTATTTTTACAATGTAAAGTTTTTGTAGTTACAAGCAACATATTGAAATAAACTAAAGGGTTTGTATTTTTGCAAGGAGAAACTGTTAAAAATAAGCTTTGAGCCTATACTATACTTGGCGTATTCTCAATAAATGTAAATATAGGTGGAGTATAAATTGTTGGCTTTTTTTTAGCAGTTCAGATACTCGGACCATAACCTAATGCTTATAAGGTAAAAATAATACAAAAATGTAACATAAAAGTCCATTAATGAAAAATATATTTTAACTGAAATTCAAATGTTTTGAGAGATAACCACGGTATTACAATTTCTGACGACCTGATGTTAGAAGAATGTTGAATCGAATTTTTGCTCAATTTTATTTGAAAACTTTAGGATCAGATGTCGAACAATTTGTAAAAAAAATTATCTCTTTAGTTAGGAAACACTTTTTTTTTATTTGGATGTATTTTAACTTGTTTCACGGATGGAATTGCACAATTTTGAATTCATTTCTTTTCTCTAATTAGTTTTCCTGAAATAAAACATCCGAGATGTTCAAGCAACTTAATTCTTGCCTAATATTCGGCACGATAAGGCGCTTGGGCGTATTCTCAGTAGGTGTTTTATTTTAAGCCCAGTTTGCAGGATTCGAAAAGCGCCTTCTAAGAAAGAAAAACTTCAAACCGTCACTCGCCTCTGAGAGAAGAAGGAGGGAGACATTTGCTGTTGTAGGTAAAGGACGGGACTCGTTTTTTCTTATTCATATCTCTTACTTAGTTTGTATTTTCAGCTCAGTAATTTAGAAACAAATATGTTTGAAAAAACAAAATTTCTTTGATTGAACATTAAATAGTCTTATTTCGGCAATTGCTATTTTTTGTTTTACTTGCCGTTTATAATATGTATTATTTCAAAGTCACAGAAAATTATGAAAGGAACAAATTACAAAATAAAACAATGTGTGCTTAGCGACAAGTGGTTTCTTTATTTGGTATATATTTATTATACAATCCTATAATATGTAACTTGATTATAGCCAATCTCACCAACTATTTATATTACACATAGTAGTCTTTTATAGTCGGAAATTTAAAACTTAAAGGTATAATAGAAGATGATAAATAAAAGTGTATTAGTATATATATACAGTAAAAATATTGGACGTCAAAATTTCAACAAAACAAAAATACTCAATTCTTTGTTTTCGATGCTACAGTTATTAAATAAATAACTTGCGTCTGACAGGAGCCGGGAGCCAATATATTTTTGTATATTTTTAATAATTCTTAAATAACAAATACAATTGAAAACCAAAATTTTATATTTATTTTATTAACAAACAGTCGACAATAAAACTTGGTATATTGCATTTAAAAGAAAGGGATTTATTCTACTATATAAAAAATATTATGAATTGTATCAGGGATTATTACATATATGACATATGGATATAGTTCTTAGTTTTATATTCATTGCCCGAGTTAAAATACAAAAATTTTGGTAGGTATCTACTAAATGTTAATGACTAGTAATATTGTATTTTACTTGTGCTTTTAATTGTCTTCTGTAGACGACGAAAATTACAAACTGTATAAATGGAGATAAAGATTCTTTAGATAACTATTAAGTAAACGATTGTGTGAATATTGTCTCAACCGGTCTATTGGCACTAAATTACTCCCTAATTAACGGATCGATGATATAGTTTGCATCACACATTATCACGATAAAATAAGAATGTTTTTCTTTTTGTAATTAATAATGGACTTTTCAATTTTGACTCGATATATAAATCATCATTTGAATGCTAATGTAAACCATATAAATAAAAGGATGTAGGTATAGTCTGACTAAATCTAGATAATATGAAAATAATTAGACCAATAAGCCTTATGATTTTATTTTAGCCAAATATAGTTCTAACTTGCATTTAAAAACTTTGCAATATTGTTCGATTTTACATCGGCGTTCAATGAGAACAAGAGATGGGATATATTTTTTTTATTTAAGTTTTATATTATAGATGAGTCATCAGAGAAACAGAAGTTATAGTATTGTAAAATACTTTTTGTAATATAAGTTTTATACTATAGGCATGTAAAAGTGCAACAAAAAATATACAAAACGATGTATATGTTTATTCCATTTTTAAAAAAGTTACTTTCGCTGTAGTTGTCCATTCTGGTAAATAACTCTATTACTAAACATACCACTACGAATACTTTGTAAACAATAGTTCCCAAAACCTTTTGTAACGTTAATAAACATTCTGGAACATGAAGCAACTTTTAAGTGATAATATCACGTTGACTGCACCACTTTTATGTTAATGGATTTCAGATTTTAAAATTAGATATTTATGTTAATAATATTTTTTAAGACTGTTCTTTCGGTTTATAAATAGAAATAAATATTAAAAATAGATTTAAAATAAACCAATTAAAAATGGATTTAATGACCTAAGAGCATCTTCAACGTGACAAACTGTATCAATTACTTTTTAATAATAAGCGCAAAGCGATGATAGTCAAAGGTAATATCGCTACTAACATTAGGTATAGTAAACTATAATAGTAGAATATAATTTTATTGCACACATATCTAATAATGAATAACCATGAATTATAATAATAATAATAATTTATTTTAAACACATCGAGGTTATAGTAGGCATAGGTAGTTAGGCATAATGTCAGGAGGCCTAGTTTTTCTAGAAACATTAGTAAAATACATTAAATACTATACAATATAATATATGCATATTTATCAAAAGTATATAAAATAATATGCACGTTAATGCGTGGAATAATATTTTTAAGAATCATAACCGCTTTTTGTACTTTGCAATGTATTTTTTTTTAAATTGTGTTACTTTTTATTCACGTATTATTTTGTGCAATAAAGAGTGAAAATAAAAAAAAAACGGTAAAATATGTTAACTTTAGTTTTTTGAGAACACTGTTCCTGATACGTTTGTTTTAGAAATGTTGATTCTCCCTAATGTTGACAGACAATATGTTAAGGATATATTAAAAAGTTATTAAAATAACGAACCCAAATCTAATGCTGTTATAATTATCTTTAATTTAATCTAATTTGTTATTTTTATTAAAGAGTACCTAAATAGACCCATAAATAAACCAAACTAAGTAATACAAAATTGATAATATAAATTTAATTCAATTTGGATGTCCAGACCATTAAGGTAATTTACCTAAAATTTCAAGTAACTAGATGCTATGGTTAGATAGATCAAGAGAGAAGGGCATTGTATAAAGAAAAACGGTGTTTTACGAGTTCAGAATCAAAGACTTGTCTAATGTTTTATTTATGTACTTAACTAATTGAAGTTGGTAAAACTGCTAATGACATAGGAGCTAACAGAGTTTGTTGATAAGATTGGATTTTGCAAAACTTAATGTTTCCGCAACAAACATGAGTTAGACAAATAACAAACTAAGTGCTATATGTATGTATAGTGTTATAGTATAAGTGCCAATAATTTGTTGTGTTGCCTAAGGTTTTTTATTCAATACAATGTATAATAATATATAACCTTTAAAAAGAAATAATGCTCCAAAATTGTCATTATCTAAGGTTTAACGTACAATTAAATAACAAAGCAAGTTTGACAGTAAAATTATAAAATATAAAAGTTAATTAATAATAAGTTTCTTTTTAATAAAATGTTGTATACAGTTTCCAAAATATAAACGCTAAAGCTAACAATAATATTTTATTAACTTCTATTTCAATGACATTGTTGTTTTTCTATATCTTAAAATTCAATAGTTTCACTTTTACCTGCATTAAGATTTTTTTTAAGTATAATATTTGTTTTTATATCCTCCTTTTCTGTGAGGATTTGTTACAAATCTTTTAAAAGTTAACCCCAAATGAGTTTTGAGTGAAACGGAATTAAGTTGGTATTTAAATCGACCGATTTGTTTTATTTATGATGCAATTGCAATTGTTTTTGTCTTAAAAAATATTATCTTTATATATTATTGTTGTATAGTATTAGAACTGTCTTAATGCAAATAATCACCAATGACAGTCATCCTATTCTTTAAAACACTTTATTGGCATTGGTTACAAACACACTAAACTGTTTACTATTAAAACTCTTTACTATCACTGTTACACTTTGTTATACTAGTTCTGTTACATAACTTAGTCTCTCGATCACACACTGCCTTCTCTTAACTGGGAGAAGATTTATATATTTACTACAATTAATCAAATCAGTATCTAATACTATAATTCTTTATTTACTCAATACATAAGTTTTTGTTACATTACATAGATTAGTTATTTATACCAACATTACATTAGTTTTAGTCAAACCACCAACCTTATTTCTTATCAAAACCTACCCTCCAATTATATAAAAGCTAACAATACATATTTAACTTTACAAATCCTATTCACATTGATTAGAAAAAGCGTTGTTCTCAAACAAGACTTTTTTAAAAGCCAAAGGCGCTCAAACATTCGCTTGACTTTGTGTATAAAACTTTATTTTGAATTTTACAAATACTGGTCGGAAATTGTGTTTCCTTTCGGTTATAAATAAATTTTAAGTTATTGACAAAAAAAGAAAAAGTCTTTAAAATGTTTTTTTAATGCTGAAGTAACTAATAAAACAGCTAGTGGCTGTATAGCCTAAGCTACATAATACTTCCATTCAATCTTAGTTTATTACACAAGACATTTTTCGTAAATGAGCCGTTCATTTTGAATTAAGAATTAATTAATTTAAAATTTCTTGGTATAAATAATATAGTTTAAATATATCAGTTAGATTAGCTTATAAATTGAATTGTGAATTTTGGTGATATGACACCATATAAAAATTATAACTGTCTAATTTTCAACTATTGGAACTTATGGAAATTTTAAACTAATAAGTGATCTATTATATAAAAGGTCTTATTATTTATAAAAACCTTTATTATTTCCGACTCTCTTCAATCATTTTATATCTTCACCATTTAGTTTTTATGTGAGATTAAAAAAGAAGCTACTAAATCCACTTTGTTTATAATAAAGAATAGTTTTTTTCCTATATTTTTCCTTATATATAAAATGAGAAATATGAATTTATTTATTCATTTATTTATTTACAAAGAATTTTATATTTTCTAAGAAGTATATTTTGAAAAGGCTTTCATTTCATTTCCGCAATTTCAGCAAATTATTTACCTAAATGGTTTGCATAAGGTTTCACGAGGAAGAGAAGACTCATGATTTTGAGTGCAATTATACAAATCTACTGCATTTATATATTTATTTAATTCCGTGCAACATATACCAGCATGAGAATAACATCAATTATTGAAATCAATAATATCAACTAATTATCGGCTCAAATAATGACAATATAAGCAATGAGAACTAAAACTAACTAATAAGTCAGTTTAAGTATTCTTAGTAAGTTTTAATATTTTTTTTACTATAAATAATATCAGGACAAATTACACACATTGTATAACAATTGTATGTATAAATGTAATAAGGTAATAACTAGCTATACTTGTAATTAATTATTAATGTAGGTAATTAATTGTTATTATGACATAATTAAAATTTCATTGTAATTATGTTAATAGGGTATAATATAATAGTATAAAAAATAAAGAAATGAATCGTCTAGAACATTTGAATTTTATATATTTATCTTTATCTGATTATTGTCTACGTTTACAAAAAAAAAAACGCAATGATAAATTATGAAAAATGGGCAGGTTTCTAACCTGTGACCTCTGGGAAAACGTCCCGTCACTTTGTCTATTAAGCATATTGTGCTCATTGAGTTTATATTCATACTACATAGTTATATTTTTCGTTGGATATTTCAATTTTACTGAAGTCACAGATTTGAGTTCCCGAATGGATGAGTTTTACTTTTTTTTTTTTCTATAGTAATTATTATTATATTATATTATTATAAAATATTGGCTATTTGCATTACAAATATAAGTACCTAATATTGATTGTAATAAAGGACTGTATTTCAAAAACACTTTTGTGACTTATTCAGAGACATTTTATTTAAGGTGTATAAAGCACCAGGAAGTTTCGAAATGTTGTTTTGTTTCTCTTCCGTACCACAAACATGTACTCGTATATAAAATAAAAGCCGGTGAAGTTTAATATTAAAAGGTTTTGCGTTTTCATCCATTGTTAGATTCTTGGTGAGGGACAAACATGATATAATCAGGTAATTTAAATTAAATAAAGTGGTTTAAAAAAATATTATATTCTTAAAACCTCAACTTATTGAAATTTCGTATGCTTCAAGGTTTTAATTTTTTTTATTTACTATAACAAAAAAAAATTTTGAGGACGTCGAAAGCTTTGATCGTAATATTTAAGGCCCAAAGCTATTTAAGATCGTTGTATGAGTAAATATATCTTTTTATTTATTATATATTCACGTTAGATTTTTATATATTTATAAAATAATTAGATAAATAGTAGACTAAATATTTATTAATTATTATGAAATATTGCTTGCAATACAAATTGCGAGATAATAATCTTCTACGACCTGTAAGGAAGGAATATCAATGCTTACTTTTATTCACCGCGCATCTTGCAATGAATAGCTGATATACACAAAATTGTATCAATAAAATCCTTTTTTCTGTTCAAAAAATTCCTTATTCCTCTTTTCAAAACCCCAGAAACAACACCATCTCATAAAAGTAAACTATAAATTTCTATAACACTTTTACTTGCACTATATACTTAAACTACGACAGTCTTACATACAAACGTGAAATCTTTTCAATAATTTAACTTTTTTAAACGTAATGTTCTAAAATGTGATTTTATTTCTTATTGCCATCAAAAAGGGATATGCAAAATGTAGCTTTTGAAATCCTTTCAAGTTAACCTGAGCGCACAATCGTTGACGAGTCAATGTGAGAGGACAAATTGCTTTATGCATATAAATGATCTCCTTTCACACCTCAATTATATATCTATAACTAACTAAATATTTATCCTTAAAAAGAAAAATCCAGGTATCGTTATAATTTAACTACTGTAGCACTTAAATACATAACATCAATCTTCAGTTAGCGCATCTTAGAAATGTGGTTGTTTTGTGAAAATAAAATAAGAGGAAATTTTTTTGTCATCTTTTCATATATTTTTTTAAATTAAAATATGATCCCAAATATTGATAGGTCTATAATCTATAAAAAATTGATTTAAATTGAAGTTGAATAAATTTGGTACAATATCTTACGCATATAAAAATATAATTGCCTTATGGCTATCACTAATTGTAATGTAATGAAATGAAATGAAATGAACAAATGATAAGCGGTAATATAATTAATATGGAAATATATATGAAATTACCAAGAACGTTAGCATTTTTTAAATAAAATCATTACTTTTTTCTAACTTTAAAAAAAGATTGTTATTGTTATTGTAGTATAAAAACATTGTTATTGAAACTTGCAAGCCATATTCAACTCATGTATAATTTTTTTTTTTTTCAGTTTCAATAAATAAATCAACTATTCATGATTTCATGTTTGTGCCGGCCATTGTTATCAGAGTTACAGCATTCTCTTTGAGTTTAAAATAAATTATTATAGGTATTTCTATATTTAAACAAACGTATGAACATTATGATTTCAAAATATTTTTTATTAATTTATTAATATTTTTTGGCCTGCTTCTGAAAATACGGATATTTTAAAATTATTTAATAGCCAAGCAATTTGTTCTTTTTTAGATCTAGATTTTGATAGATAGTTATTTCGTATAGAAATATTAATATTTGAAACGCTCAAAGCACCGCATGCATAGTAATAACAAATATACAACGAAAAGCATTCATTCCTTCACAATATACAACCAAAATCGAGTTAGTAATAATAAATGCCACAAAAGCTATAACATTCTGAGCAAAACGATGAACGCAACGAGTCTCAGGATAATATATAAATAAATAAATACTAAATCGCGCTCAGATGTTACCCACATAAGCTAATTCCTTCCCGTTGGTAAAGTACTCTTTATATTTATTATTTTAAATATGCAATGAGTATGGTACAATGAAAGATCGACTTTTAAGCAAAATTTAGTTTTTAACAATGACATTTTACGAGATTAATTGGTTTACGTACCACGTTTTTTTCACAAATACATACTTGTTTTAACACTATTTTTATAATTCAATTTGAAAGAAAAGAAAAATTATAATATTTATCGAAAAAAAGAGTTGCTGCATTTTTTATAGTAATGACCGATCCGGAGATTTTAGGTATCAAGTTCATACATAGTATAAAATATGATTTAATTATAACGTAGCTTCTTAAACTGTGACATGTCTTCACGCATTCATGAGGTGCGACGCCAAAAGCAAATTATATTAATTATAAATTAAAGACTTTATTCTGCTTTGATAAATATGTGCAAAACGAGAGTTACATACATTTCGTTTTTGCTGAATTTGCATTTCTGACATTTCATACTATGTTTAATTGTTAAAATATTATATTTATCTTGTCTCCAAGGAATGCTTGGCTTGGCATAAGTATTCGTATTTTCACCTTTCAATCTTATTTATTACTAAGAAATAAATAAAAAGCCCGTGTTGTTATAAGAAAATCAATGTTTACTATTCTACCTATCAATAAAAAATTATATTTAAGAATCAACAATTTAAAATATAAACGTATCTTAAATCGTAAACAAAATATTTTTCAACAAATATATTAGTTTATAATAAATATACATTTGAATAATAGTGTTATCGGCAAATATCTAAAATTCCAAAGCCGGAGCTATGTAACTTTGCTGAATATTGCAACATAACTTATGACGCGAGCCTTTGGGATTCTTGTTGTTAGAAATGAAATAACTTGTACTATAAATGTTACTTCAAACACTTTATTGTATGTGATTCGAAATCATTTAGATATAAGAACAAAATGCAGAAACTATAATGAGTGTTATTATTAGATACTTGAAGCTATTTCATAAGAATCTCACTGTTAATAAATAAATATATACTTTATGTATAATTTACACACAATTTACAAAAGTTGCACCAAGTAAGTAAAATAATAAACTCTATAACGTCAAATAAAAGTGCTTTTACATTAAAGTAATACTGTTTCACTAACTAACACAGACATCAATGTGGGCGAGTGAGTCAACAAAAACTTAGCGCTGAAGCGCTGATTTAACTAACTTTAGCTGAAGATGCCTTGGGCGTGTAAGCTTGATATTACAAACAAATTGAATTGGTTTAAACTCTTACCTATATTATATAGACACCTACATCTATATTCTATTTCCTTCTTTGTTTACTATCTTTTGTAAAACTAAAGTCTATATATTATCACTTGTTTGAAAATATCCATAAACATTTATAACCATGTTAAGCTTATTTAAATTTATATAAATATAGAATGAAAAATAAACCGATACGGGCAGGAATTCTAACCCGCGACTACTGGGAAACCGTACCGTCTCGTCGCTCAACCAACTGAACCCGTATCGGTTTATTTTTAACCCCCGACTAAAAAGAGGGGTGTTATAAGTTTGACCTGTGTATCTGTGTATCTGTGTATCTGTGTATCTGTGTATCTGTGTATCTGTGTATCTGTGTATCTGTGTATCTGTCTGTGGCAAATTTCCGGCCAAACGCGTGGACGCATTTTTTTAATCGAAAGCTATGCTTGTCGAGATGGTTTTTATCCATGTTTGATTGAAATAATAATAGTCGTCTCTAAGATATTGACGTTTTATTCTCGCGGGGGAGAAGTTCTTATGCAGTAATTAGCTGTTTGCGGCCAAAGGCGTGGACGGATTTGAATGCGGTTTGCGGTTGTTACAGCTAATTAATTGTATTATAGGTTAAAACATAATAATAAATTTAATGATCCTCTTTTAAGTTGTTTGGAAATTAAATATAAAATTAATGATCTTAAAGTTCAATAATAATTAACATTTTCTTAGTCATTTCATTCATTTCATTTTAACAAAATGAGGAAATTATAATTTAAACAAAAAAAATATCTTAACCGTTCCTAGAGAGTGTTTATATTAATATTTCTAAGAACAAAAAGCGTTAAAAAATTAAAAAACTAATTACCCATTCATTTCGTATCTACAAGGTGTTTTTTTAACCAACGAATAACACATAACTTTCTAAAACATACCATTAATAGAGAATGCAGGATCAATTAATGTAAAATGATATTGTTATTCCGTTTATTAAAAAGAAAATGAAGTTAAAACGAACAAGTAAATTAAAAGTTTAAAAATTATATGACCTTCAACTTCATAATAGGTGCTCACTATGTGGTTAGTCTCTAAAATTTAAACTCGCAAAAGTTTAAATGACGCCACATTTTCCGAAAGTTATCGTGTCCTTTTGAACACTGAAAAACTTTATCAGTTAGATCATTATAAGTGTTTCAGTGTAGGACTTGCAAGTGAATTTGAACAAATTAAATTAGAAAAAAACTAAAAATATGTAGAAACTAACTTCAGTGTCATTACTAACATATCTGAACACTTTAAATTCACATGAAAATCTATTGGTTTCAGACGCTCTATGTAAGTATGAGCTTCTGATATAATTATCATTTTATTTTTACAATGTAAAGTTTTTGTAGTTACAAGCAACATATTGAAATAAACTAAAGGGTTTGTATTTTTGCAAGGAGAAACTGTTAAAAATAAGCTTTGAGCCTATACTATACTTGGCGTATTCTCAATAAATGTAAATATAGGTGGAGTATAAATTGTTGGCTTTTTTTTAGCAGTTCAGATACTCGGACCATAACCTAATGCTTATAAGGTAAAAATAATACAAAAATGTAACATAAAAGTCCATTAATGAAAAATATATTTTAACTGAAATTCAAATGTTTTGAGAGATAACCACGGTATTACAATTTCTGACGACCTGATGTTAGAAGAATGTTGAATCGAATTTTTGCTCAATTTTATTTGAAAACTTTAGGATCAGATGTCGAACAATTTGTAAAAAAAATTATCTCTTTAGTTAGGAAACACTTTTTTTTTATTTGGATGTATTTTAACTTGTTTCACGGATGGAATTGCACAATTTTGAATTCATTTCTTTTCTCTAATTAGTTTTCCTGAAATAAAACATCCGAGATGTTCAAGCAACTTAATTCTTGCCTAATATTCGGCACGATAAGGCGCTTGGGCGTATTCTCAGTAGGTGTTTTATTTTAAGCCCAGTTTGCAGGATTCGAAAAGCGCCTTCTAAGAAAGAAAAACTTCAAACCGTCACTCGCCTCTGAGAGAAGAAGGAGGGAGACATTTGCTGTTGTAGGTAAAGGACGGGACTCGTTTTTTCTTATTCATATCTCTTACTTAGTTTGTATTTTCAGCTCAGTAATTTAGAAACAAATATGTTTGAAAAAACAAAATTTCTTTGATTGAACATTAAATAGTCTTATTTCGGCAATTGCTATTTTTTGTTTTACTTGCCGTTTATAATATGTATTATTTCAAAGTCACAGAAAATTATGAAAGGAACAAATTACAAAATAAAACAATGTGTGCTTAGCGACAAGTGGTTTCTTTATTTGGTATATATTTATTATACAATCCTATAATATGTAACTTGATTATAGCCAATCTCACCAACTATTTATATTACACATAGTAGTCTTTTATAGTCGGAAATTTAAAACTTAAAGGTATAATAGAAGATGATAAATAAAAGTGTATTAGTATATATATACAGTAAAAATATTGGACGTCAAAATTTCAACAAAACAAAAATACTCAATTCTTTGTTTTCGATGCTACAGTTATTAAATAAATAACTTGCGTCTGACAGGAGCCGGGAGCCAATATATTTTTGTATATTTTTAATAATTCTTAAATAACAAATACAATTGAAAACCAAAATTTTATATTTATTTTATTAACAAACAGTCGACAATAAAACTTGGTATATTGCATTTAAAAGAAAGGGATTTATTCTACTATATAAAAAATATTATGAATTGTATCAGGGATTATTACATATATGACATATGGATATAGTTCTTAGTTTTATATTCATTGCCCGAGTTAAAATACAAAAATTTTGGTAGGTATCTACTAAATGTTAATGACTAGTAATATTGTATTTTACTTGTGCTTTTAATTGTCTTCTGTAGACGACGAAAATTACAAACTGTATAAATGGAGATAAAGATTCTTTAGATAACTATTAAGTAAACGATTGTGTGAATATTGTCTCAACCGGTCTATTGGCACTAAATTACTCCCTAATTAACGGATCGATGATATAGTTTGCATCACACATTATCACGATAAAATAAGAATGTTTTTCTTTTTGTAATTAATAATGGACTTTTCAATTTTGACTCGATATATAAATCATCATTTGAATGCTAATGTAAACCATATAAATAAAAGGATGTAGGTATAGTCTGACTAAATCTAGATAATATGAAAATAATTAGACCAATAAGCCTTATGATTTTATTTTAGCCAAATATAGTTCTAACTTGCATTTAAAAACTTTGCAATATTGTTCGATTTTACATCGGCGTTCAATGAGAACAAGAGATGGGATATATTTTTTTTATTTAAGTTTTATATTATAGATGAGTCATCAGAGAAACAGAAGTTATAGTATTGTAAAATACTTTTTGTAATATAAGTTTTATACTATAGGCATGTAAAAGTGCAACAAAAAATATACAAAACGATGTATATGTTTATTCCATTTTTAAAAAAGTTACTTTCGCTGTAGTTGTCCATTCTGGTAAATAACTCTATTACTAAACATACCACTACGAATACTTTGTAAACAATAGTTCCCAAAACCTTTTGTAACGTTAATAAACATTCTGGAACATGAAGCAACTTTTAAGTGATAATATCACGTTGACTGCACCACTTTTATGTTAATGGATTTCAGATTTTAAAATTAGATATTTATGTTAATAATATTTTTTAAGACTGTTCTTTCGGTTTATAAATAGAAATAAATATTAAAAATAGATTTAAAATAAACCAATTAAAAATGGATTTAATGACCTAAGAGCATCTTCAACGTGACAAACTGTATCAATTACTTTTTAATAATAAGCGCAAAGCGATGATAGTCAAAGGTAATATCGCTACTAACATTAGGTATAGTAAACTATAATAGTAGAATATAATTTTATTGCACACATATCTAATAATGAATAACCATGAATTATAATAATAATAATAATTTATTTTAAACACATCGAGGTTATAGTAGGCATAGGTAGTTAGGCATAATGTCAGGAGGCCTAGTTTTTCTAGAAACATTAGTAAAATACATTAAATACTATACAATATAATATATGCATATTTATCAAAAGTATATAAAATAATATGCACGTTAATGCGTGGAATAATATTTTTAAGAATCATAACCGCTTTTTGTACTTTGCAATGTATTTTTTTTTAAATTGTGTTACTTTTTATTCACGTATTATTTTGTGCAATAAAGAGTGAAAATAAAAAAAAAACGGTAAAATATGTTAACTTTAGTTTTTTGAGAACACTGTTCCTGATACGTTTGTTTTAGAAATGTTGATTCTCCCTAATGTTGACAGACAATATGTTAAGGATATATTAAAAAGTTATTAAAATAACGAACCCAAATCTAATGCTGTTATAATTATCTTTAATTTAATCTAATTTGTTATTTTTATTAAAGAGTACCTAAATAGACCCATAAATAAACCAAACTAAGTAATACAAAATTGATAATATAAATTTAATTCAATTTGGATGTCCAGACCATTAAGGTAATTTACCTAAAATTTCAAGTAACTAGATGCTATGGTTAGATAGATCAAGAGAGAAGGGCATTGTATAAAGAAAAACGGTGTTTTACGAGTTCAGAATCAAAGACTTGTCTAATGTTTTATTTATGTACTTAACTAATTGAAGTTGGTAAAACTGCTAATGACATAGGAGCTAACAGAGTTTGTTGATAAGATTGGATTTTGCAAAACTTAATGTTTCCGCAACAAACATGAGTTAGACAAATAACAAACTAAGTGCTATATGTATGTATAGTGTTATAGTATAAGTGCCAATAATTTGTTGTGTTGCCTAAGGTTTTTTATTCAATACAATGTATAATAATATATAACCTTTAAAAAGAAATAATGCTCCAAAATTGTCATTATCTAAGGTTTAACGTACAATTAAATAACAAAGCAAGTTTGACAGTAAAATTATAAAATATAAAAGTTAATTAATAATAAGTTTCTTTTTAATAAAATGTTGTATACAGTTTCCAAAATATAAACGCTAAAGCTAACAATAATATTTTATTAACTTCTATTTCAATGACATTGTTGTTTTTCTATATCTTAAAATTCAATAGTTTCACTTTTACCTGTATTAAGATTTTTTTTAAGTATAATATTTGTTTTTATATCCTCCTTTTCTGTGAGGATTTGTTACAAATCTTTTAAAAGTTAACCCCAAATGAGTTTTGAGTGAAACGGAATTAAGTTGGTATTTAAATCGACCGATTTGTTTTATTTATGATGCAATTGCAATTGTTTTTGTCTTAAAAAATATTATCTTTATATATTATTGTTGTATAGTATTAGAACTGTCTTAATGCAAATAATCACCAATGACAGTCATCCTATTCTTTAAAACACTTTATTGGCATTGGTTACAAACACACTAAACTGTTTACTATTAAAACTCTTTACTATCACTGTTACACTTTGTTATACTAGTTCTGTTACATAACTTAGTCTCTCGATCACACACTGCCTTCTCTTAACTGGGAGAAGATTTATATATTTACTACAATTAATCAAATCAGTATCTAATACTATAATTCTTTATTTACTCAATACATAAGTTTTTGTTACATTACATAGATTAGTTATTTATACCAACATTACATTAGTTTTAGTCAAACCACCAACCTTATTTCTTATCAAAACCTACCCTCCAATTATATAAAAGCTAACAATACATATTTAACTTTACAAATCCTATTCACATTGATTAGAAAAAGCGTTGTTCTCAAACAAGACTTTTTTAAAAGCCAAAGGCGCTCAAACATTCGCTTGACTTTGTGTATAAAACTTTATTTTGAATTTTACAAATACTGGTCGGAAATTGTGTTTCCTTTCGGTTATAAATAAATTTTAAGTTATTGACAAAAAAAGAAAAAGTCTTTAAAATGTTTTTTTAATGCTGAAGTAACTAATAAAACAGCTAGTGGCTGTATAGCCTAAGCTACATAATACTTCCATTCAATCTTAGTTTATTACACAAGACATTTTTCGTAAATGAGCCGTTCATTTTGAATTAAGAATTAATTAATTTAAAATTTCTTGGTATAAATAATATAGTTTAAATATATCAGTTAGATTAGCTTATAAATTGAATTGTGAATTTTGGTGATATGACACCATATAAAAATTATAACTGTCTAATTTTCAACTATTGGAACTTATGGAAATTTTAAACTAATAAGTGATCTATTATATAAAAGGTCTTATTATTTATAAAAACCTTTATTATTTCCGACTCTCTTCAATCATTTTATATCTTCACCATTTAGTTTTTATGTGAGATTAAAAAAGAAGCTACTAAATCCACTTTGTTTATAATAAAGAATAGTTTTTTTCCTATATTTTTCCTTATATATAAAATGAGAAATATGAATTTATTTATTCATTTATTTATTTACAAAGAATTTTATATTTTCTAAGAAGTATATTTTGAAAAGGCTTTCATTTCATTTCCGCAATTTCAGCAAATTATTTACCTAAATGGTTTGCATAAGGTTTCACGAGGAAGAGAAGACTCATGATTTTGAGTGCAATTATACAAATCTACTGCATTTATATATTTATTTAATTCCGTGCAACATATACCAGCATGAGAATAACATCAATTATTGAAATCAATAATATCAACTAATTATCGGCTCAAATAATGACAATATAAGCAATGAGAACTAAAACTAACTAATAAGTCAGTTTAAGTATTCTTAGTAAGTTTTAATATTTTTTTTACTATAAATAATATCAGGACAAATTACACACATTGTATAACAATTGTATTATAAATGTAATAAGGTAATAACTAGCTATACTTGTAATTAATTATTAATGTAGGTAATTAATTGTTATTATGACATAATTAAAATTTCATTGTAATTATGTTAATAGGGTATAATATAATAGTATAAAAAATAAAGAAATGAATCGTCTAGAACATTTGAATTTTATATATTTATCTTTATCTGATTATTGTCTACGTTTACAAAAAAAAAAACGCAATGATAAATTATGAAAAATGGGCAGGTTTCTAACCTGTGACCTCTGGGAAAACGTCCCGTCACTTTGTCTATTAAGCATATTGTGCTCATTGAGTTTATATTCATACTACATAGTTATATTTTTCGTTGGATATTTCAATTTTACTGAAGTCACAGATTTGAGTTCCCGAATGGATGAGTTTTACTTTTTTTTTTTTCTATAGTAATTATTATTATATTATATTATTATAAAATATTGGCTATTTGCATTACAAATATAAGTACCTAATATTGATTGTAATAAAGGACTGTATTTCAAAAACACTTTTGTGACTTATTCAGAGACATTTTATTTAAGGTGTATAAAGCACCAGGAAGTTTCGAAATGTTGTTTTGTTTCTCTTCCGTACCACAAACATGTACTCGTATATAAAATAAAAGCCGGTGAAGTTTAATATTAAAAGGTTTTGCGTTTTCATCCATTGTTAGATTCTTGGTGAGGGACAAACATGATATAATCAGGTAATTTAAATTAAATAAAGTGGTTTAAAAAAATATTATATTCTTAAAACCTCAACTTATTGAAATTTCGTATGCTTCAAGGTTTTAATTTTTTTTATTTACTATAACAAAAAAAAATTTTGAGAACGTCGAAAGCTTTGATCGTAATATTTAAGGCCCAAAGCTATTTAAGATCGTTGTATGAGTAAATATATCTTTTTATTTATTATATATTCACGTTAGATTTTTATATATTTATAAAATAATTAGATAAATAGTAGACTAAATATTTATTAATTATTATGAAATATTGCTTGCAATACAAATTGCGAGATAATAATCTTCTACGACCTGTAAGGAAGGAATATCAATGCTTACTTTTATTCACCGCGCATCTTGCAATGAATAGCTGATATACACAAAATTGTATCAATAAAATCCTTTTTTCTGTTCAAAAAATTCCTTATTCCTCTTTTCAAAACCCCAGAAACAACACCATCTCATAAAAGTAAACTATAAATTTCTATAACACTTTTACTTGCACTATATACTTAAACTACGACAGTCTTACATACAAACGTGAAATCTTTTCAATAATTTAACTTTTTTAAACGTAATGTTCTAAAATGTGATTTTATTTCTTATTGCCATCAAAAAGGGATATGCAAAATGTAGCTTTTGAAATCCTTTCAAGTTAACCTGAGCGCACAATCGTTGACGAGTCAATGTGAGAGGACAAATTGCTTTATGCATATAAATGATCTCCTTTCACACCTCAATTATATATCTATAACTAACTAAATATTTATCCTTAAAAAGAAAAATCCAGGTATCGTTATAATTTAACTACTGTAGCACTTAAATACATAACATCAATCTTCAGTTAGCGCATCTTAGAAATGTGGTTGTTTTGTGAAAATAAAATAAGAGGAAATTTTTTTGTCATCTTTTCATATATTTTTTTAAATTAAAATATGATCCCAAATATTGATAGGTCTATAATCTATAAAAAATTGATTTAAATTGAAGTTGAATAAATTTGGTACAATATCTTACGCATATAAAAATATAATTGCCTTATGGCTATCACTAATTGTAATGTAATGAAATGAAATGAAATGAACAAATGATAAGCGGTAATATAATTAATATGGAAATATATATGAAATTACCAAGAACGTTAGCATTTTTTAAATAAAATCATTACTTTTTTCTAACTTTAAAAAAAGATTGTTATTGTTATTGTAGTATAAAAACATTGTTATTGAAACTTGCAAGCCATATTCAAATTTTTTTTTTTTTCAGTTTCAATAAATAAATCAACTATTCATGATTTCATGTTTGTGCCGGCCATTGTTATCAGAGTTACAGCATTCTCTTTGAGTTTAAAATAAATTATTATAGGTATTTCTATATTTAAACAAACGTATGAACATTATGATTTCAAAATATTTTTTATTAATTTATTAATATTTTTTGGCCTGCTTCTGAAAATACGGATATTTTAAAATTATTTAATAGCCAAGCAATTTGTTCTTTTTTAGATCTAGATTTTGATAGATAGTTATTTCGTATAGAAATATTAATATTTGAAACGCTCAAAGCACCGCATGCATAGTAATAACAAATATACAACGAAAAGCATTCATTCCTTCACAATATACAACCAAAATCGAGTTAGTAATAATAAATGCAACAAAAGCTATACATTCTGAGCAAAACGATGAACGCAACGAGTCTCAGGATAATATATAAATAAATAAATACTAAATCGCGCTCAGATGTTACCCACATAAGCTAATTCCTTCCCGTTGGTAAAGTACTCTTTATATTTATTATTTTAAATATGCAATGAGTATGGTACAATGAAAGATAGACTTTTAAGCAAAATTTAGTTTTTAACAATGACATTTTACGAGATTAATTGGTTTACGTACCACGTTTTTTTCACAAATACATACTTGTTTTAACACTATTTTTATAATTCAATTTGAAAGAAAAGAAAAATTATAATATTTATCGAAAAAAAGAGTTGCTGCATTTTTTATAGTAATGACCGATCCGGAGATTTTAGGTATCAAGTTCATACATAGTATAAAATATGATTTAATTATAACGTAGCTTCTTAAACTGTGACATGTCTTCACGCATTCATGAGGTGCGACGCCAAAAGCAAATTATATTAATTATAAATTAAAGACTTTATTCTGCTTTGATAAATATGTGCAAAACGAGAGTTACATACATTTCGTTTTTGCTGAATTTGCATTTCTGACATTTCATACTATGTTTAATTGTTAAAATATTATATTTATCTTGTCTCCAAGGAATGCTTGGCTTGGCATAAGTATTCGTATTTTCACCTTTCAATCTTATTTATTACTAAGAAATAAATAAAAAGCCCGTGTTGTTATAAGAAAATCAATGTTTACTATTCTATCTATCAATAAAAAATTATATTTAAAAATCAACAATTTCAAATACAAACGTATCTTAAATTGTAAACAAAATATTATTCAACAAATATATTAGGTTATAATAAATATACATTTGAATAATAGTGATATCGGAAAATATCTAAAATTCCAAAGCCGGAGCTATGTAACTTTACTGAATATTGCAACATAACTTATGACACGAGCCTTTGGGATTATTGTTGTTAGAAATGAAATAACTTGTACTATAAATGTTACTTCGAACACTTTATTGTATGTGATTCGAAATAATTTAGATATAAGAACAAAATGCAGAAACTATAATGAGTGTTATTATTAGATACTTGAAGCTATTTCATAAGAATCTCACTGTTAATAAATAAATATATAGTTTATGTATAATTTACACACAATTTACAAAAGTTGCACCAAGTAAGTAAAATAATAAACTCTATAACGTCAAATAAAAGTGCTTTTACATTAAAGTAATACTGTTTCACTAACTAACACAGACATCAACGTGGGCGAGTGAGTCAACAAAAACTTAAGCGCTGAAGCGCTGATTAAACTAACTTTAGCTTGCCTTGGGCGTGTAAGCTTGATATTACAAACAAATTGAATTGGTTTAAACTCTTACCAATATTATATAGACACTTACATCTATTCCCTACTTCGTTTACTGTCTTTTGTAAAACTAAAGTCTATATATTATTATCACTTGTTTGAAAATATCTATAAACATGTATAACCATGTTAAGCTTATTTAAATTTATATAAATATAGAATGAAAAATAAACCGATACGGGCAGGAATTCGAACTCGCGACTACTGGGAAACCGCACCGTCGCTCAATTAACTGGACTACCCGTATCGGTTTATTTTTCATTTTATACTTATATCAATTTATTATCACTTGTACAAATTTAGTTTATCAAATGCCACATTTTACGTATCTTCCAAGAATTGAACCTTCAGCAATATTATAATAATACTTGTGTTATTATAAGAGTTTAGTGACTATACTGCTATATAAATTTCTGGATAGGATTTTCGAAAGAAGCCTAATAAATCCCGATAAAGACGATGATATATAGAATGTTTAATTAACTGAGACGGAGAGCGATACGGTAGCTCAATTGGTAGAGAGACGGGACGGTTTCCCAGGGGTTCGCGATTTCGAATCCCTACCAGTGTCCGTTTGTTTTTCATTATATATTTATATAAATTATTACAAATGTCAAAATATGTCGGCGTATAAATGTTTTTATATTATTTTTAGGTTGTAATACCATCTTACCAATTTTATTAAAAATGGTCACATCTTTAAAAAATGTAGTGCCATTTAATACCTAAAAAAAAAATGTTCGTTGTAGTTAATAGTAGCAAATCACGTAGTTTTAAACATCAGTAACTCTTTTAGTTTCCTCTTTGAGTTCCGCATTAATTACAAAGTTGAAACTGTTTAAATTTTCCAACTAACTGAAGCTAGTATACCTAAAGTTTACAAAGGCATAACATTTTAAAATCAACATGTTTTTTTTATTATGTAATAAAATAACAAATAGTTCAATTACTTTATATAAAACTAGCTTTTGCCCGCAGCTTCGCAGGCCTTAAATTCGTATTAAAACAATTCCCCTTTTGCTTTTTATATGACATCCGCAGACATCGCTTACTGTCAAAAATCTATTTAAAGTTTTTAATAAGGATACAATATTAGATACTGTATTTTATTTATACCTCTCTTGTTTTTACTTAAACGTCCATTTAAATACTTTTTAAGAGTACTTAATAAACATTCTAAGCATATATCACACTTATAGATTTTTATTAAACAATTGAAGTTATTGTGACCATTACCTTGCAGGTCTGGTTTTATAAAATATATATATATATATATAATTATTTAAATGCTAAATAATATGTATAAGACAATCAGTTAGCTATTTTCATTAACAAAATATTCAATACTGAAATTTCACAACAGCTATTTTTGAGACGGTTTGCACGTTTCCATACCATAGTGTGCGAGCCGACCGTACCGCCTCAAACGAGATGTCCCTATATTTTAAATCTGTAATATCTTTGAAAATATTCATTTAATTTACATGCTGTAAAGGCCTATATTGTTCCATATTAAATTTAAAATGTATTTAAGGTACTTAATTAGATTAGGATTAATGCTGTATTACCGAAAATCGCTTCGTAAATTAGTCATTATTTCTCGTAAAAAGTAAAGGATAAAAATTGGCTACTATGGGTTATCCCTAAGACATAAACATATACCATCGCGAAATTTCTTGTAAAACATTTTAAGGTGTAAACATTACATGTATTACCTTAGTACATTATTTTGATCTATCTCGTAAAGTTCGGCCAGCGTTTGCAAAGTAAGCGCAAAACAATGTGTTTGTTGTGTGTATGTGTGACTTCGCATTGGAAATCTTGAAATTATCAGTAGTTCTCTGATATATTAAGCGTGTTATTATACATATAAACCTTCCTCTTGAATCACTCTATCTATTAAAAAAACTGCATCAAAATCCATTGTGTAGTTTTAAATATCTAAGTATACATACCGACATAGGGACAGACGCGGCAAGCGACTTTGCTTTATACTATGTAATGATTGAATATCCAATTTAACGCATATAATATTCGATTTGTCGTTCGTTCAATGCATGTATGCATTATAATTTATGACATTACTTTATTTTAATAAGTGTCTAAGATTCTATTTTATAATAAATAAATTCAATTAGATTGGAAATCCAGGATTTCAGCTTAATAACTTTTTAAGTAAAATTTTATATCTGACATAAAATGTTATTAAGATTACCCGAGGATCGAACATACCTTCAATTATAAATGGACTTAATTAATTATAAGTTTGCATCTGATGATGGAATCCCAGAGAAATCGAGAGAAACCTTCATTTATGGGCATTAATAGTGGTTTTCCAAGTGATTACTGTGGCGTTTGTGGACGGATTTATATTTATTTTCTTTTATTTGAAAGTCTAAACTTCCGAGGTGGTCCCATTACCACCAGCATCTGGTGATGGGATCCCAGGGAAATCGAGAGAAATCTTCAGTTATGGGCATTGATAGTGGTTATCCAATATAGACTTTGCCGTTCTTTCACTGGCATACACCGAGTGGAGGGCTAGCCTTGCACCAATCTTGAGAGAAATGGTTTTGTAGCTTCGTTATATTAAGAAACGGCACAACACGGCATAAAAACGTTCTTCAAGTTTCGTCAAATTAGCTAGCTCCTGAGGTACAGTCGCGACTGTCATTTTATTCCAGTACGCTGCTGGCGGAATTTTTTGTTTCCTAATGTTATTTTTACAGCGAGAGCATGTTATGATTTTATCGAGAGAAACCAATTCTTCGGGTAATAAAGCACTGTACATAGCAGTATGTACATTACAACGTTGTGGAGGATACAGAGCTTTATAACAAGTAGCACATGGTACGTCTGCGAAAATTAATACCATGTTCAAAAGATTTTTTTGATGATACCTTCCTGCGATTGCGACTACTTTGTCGCAAAGTATCTAATCGAGTCGCTCTGGATTCGACAAATTCAATGGATAAACGCTCGTGTTGCATTTGTAGGCGACGCGCGACGGTTACGTTGCGTTAAAAAATTATTACCTTTTATCAGTACAATACACTAAGTTTATTTGCAATTTTAAATAAAAATACAACACGGCATATTTTAAAAAGGTAAAACAAATACCTTTTTTTTGATCTAAGGTTTAAAAAAGCACATCGTATATATTATATTATAAATCAAGGAAGTAGTACTTTAATGAAGACTTTTATGAAAACATGGTTTTATTATTTTTTTAAACGAGTTGGATACGACTTAAAAATACAATAAAAATGAATAATTCTTGAAGCAATTTTGTAAACAAATGTATAATAATTCGTGTATTCTAAATTTGGTTTTACACCCTTTTTACATTTTTTATCAGGAGATTCTTGAGAGCCGCAGACAAGAGCTAGTATTATTATGATTTTCTGATAATGACGTCGACAAACTTGTGAATTAGATGGGTTCTGAAGGGACCACTTTGACCGCTATCATTATTTGAAATATCTCACAAGGGGACGATTTCAACAATATAAATAAGTTATATAATAAAAATTACTAGTTGTGGCTCTTAGGTCGAAATTTTATAAAAAAAATCTAGTCCGTTATATAACATTAACTCTATAATAAATTTAATTTGTTCCATAGTTTTTTGTGTATGCGATTATAAATATCTTCTCATCTCATTCTGTACCCAGGATGCATTATGAAATTTAGAAAAAATCTTTATATACAAAAAGACCGTTAAACAAGAAGGGACAATATATTTTTAAGTTTTTTATTCTATTACATTTAAAAGCAAAATTTAATTATTTTACAGAGGACGTAATTGACTAACAGCTAGCGTGCCGGTGTGCGAATAAATTTAACTACTAAAGTTAAAGATGGAATATATATAATAGTAAATTTACAATTGATGATGTTGAATAATATATGTACCTACCCTATACCATTTAACTATGAAAATACGTTGTTCATTCGTATAACGCTCCATTTTTATTAACCTCGTACCTTCTACTAACAAACAATAACAATTGTTCAAATGTCAAACAATGACACTTCGATTGGCGCCAAATTTAAATCTTGCGTTCTTGTTGGGACACCCGATAGTTTTAGATCTAAGGTATTGTTTAAAGAAATCCGAATAATAATGTTGCGTTAAAATGATTATTCATTTGGATGGAGACTGTAAAATTGGTAACAAAAATCAGATAAAAATATTTTGAATGGTTTTTAGCTATTGGTTATTTTTTTGCGTTTCATACTGTAATGATATTTTTTTTAGTAAAAAATAAATTGTCACTTTGTTTATTGTTAAACAATAAAAATACAATCTTTTAGTAGGGTACATAATTTCTTTTTATTATTGTTATTATATTTCATATTTTTGATAGTGATAAATATATTGATTTGTAACTAAGCAAATAGTTGTGTTATTGTACAAACATGTGTGTGTTGCCGTACCGTTACAATTTGTAAACTAAATTCAAACTAGCTAACAAAGTCTGTTAGGTACCACAGTTCCACAAACTGTGCTTAGCAGAATATTAATATAAAGCAATATAAATATTGATATTTAACGACATTTACGTATCCATAAAACTATTCAAATTTCAAATAGCATTTTTATAAAATCCTTTCTTTTGAAACCGAAATTAATAGACCTGTTTTTGAATGAAATTCTCCTAAACAGCATGTTATCTTATTTTGTTCGTTTTCAAAAGTTTATTCAGTACAACAAAAATTTTAGCATTAGGTATTTGCAAAATATATATATATATATATACTTATATATATATATATATATATATATATATATATATATATATATATATATATATATATATCACGGAAGTTGCTCAGAAGATAATTGAAAATTTTTATTAAGAAATATTGAAATACTGTTACTTGTAGCAAAGCATTAGTGTAAACTGTTGATGGAATAAATAAATAAATAAATGTTTATTAAGCCTAATTGTAATAAAGGTCGATTAAATATACATAATATAATGTTAAGGCCACGAAATTCATGAATATGCAATTAGAACTTAGTCCATTATGTTAAAGAGGTACATCTAAGGTACTCACATCTTACCCACAAACATCCTTAGTTTAAAGTTTCTAAAACGTATCAGAAACAGGATGATCAAAATAATTATTTACAAGACAATATAATATATGGCTTGTAAACACGCTAGCTATAAGTTATGTTTGGATGGTCATGGTCTGGAGTGTATCATTTCAGCTACATTTTAATTATTTTTTTTTTACCACTATTCTATAGCACTAAGCAAGTTTTTTCTTTCACTATATTATTAAATCCTTGCTCTTTGTTTTGGGAAAATTACATAGTTTTCCCTTTAAGAATGCTTCCCGAATATTTAAGCACGTTAATAGAGAAGCATCAATTCAAATAACTTAACTTGTACCAATTTTTTTTATTCTAGTTATAATTGGCATATAGTGTTAATAATATATAAGCTTAATAAAATCTAGTCTGAGCCCTGAATTGCATTACTCATCAATAGTAGTGCACTCCACCTAATACCAGTTGATCACACAATAGTTCCTTCACCCCTGACTCGAGCTTCGTTGGCGTAACAAAAGGTTTTGAAAAGTATAGAATACAAGGGACATGGGCGTTATTATGGAAACTACTTCGTTATGGAACGGATTTAACGTTAAAAACATCATCATTTATAAGCGATTATTTGTAATATTTTTTTTCTAATACAGGACAAATTTTACACATTGATCTAAGCTCTAAACAAGCAAACTATTTGCTTGTGTTAAGGGTGTTAGACAACGATACAAATACAAAGAAATACACAATTAATAAACGATCAAACCCAAAAATACAGAAATCTATGTTCATCACATACATGCCTGTCCCTGTCGGGAATCGAACCCGAGCCCCATTGAGTCGCTATACGTTAGGAGTCTGCGCTAACCACTCGAACAACGATGCGGTAATTTTGTCCATATTCCTGTACTTAACCTACAATTATACCATTAGTATGCATTTTTATAATATTTTAATACTAATAATAATAAAAATATATTTAGATATCTAGTGTCCATTATTTTTAATTTGAGTATGTCAAAGAAAAGGAAAAGTGAATATATTAACAAAGACCGTAAAAGTATGCATAGAATGTACGAGCTCTTCTTTTTTCTTTTATAGAGTCATTATTTATTTTCAGGAATGTTCACTGCACGATTAACTTTACTAATATTAAACAACAATTTGCTATCACAATTTTAAGCAATTGAACTAAACAGAAATCTGTAGAATAGAAGCTTTACTTTGTTTTCCGTTTCGAAAGAAAAGACAAATAATAAATATTGAAGATTAATCAGTTCATTATTTAAATGGTACCGATAAATGATCTCTATTGGATCTGTCTTAAAGTATGAAAAGCTTTTAGTAAATATTAAGATAAGAAAAATATTATTAAGCAATCATTTATTGTATTTCATGACGGATGTCGCCGTCTTATTGAAAACTGAAATGTCACTTGGCGTTAGAGATTATTGACGTGAAAATAGTGTGTTCATAGCTACGAAGAAAAAATCCTGGTGTAAATTTTAAGAAACGAGTCCGCAAATACCTTCTTGAGATGGTATAGTTTCAGTTATTCTTAATTTGACTTTGTTAGCGTAGATGTGTATATATATGTATGTATGTGACTGTATGTGTATGTTTGTATATATGTGTATTTATAAGTGTGTCTTTATAGATAAATATATATGTCGTACAAGTAATTTTATGGATGTTCATTCAGTATTAATTTCAGTTTCAGATATCAGTTTACCATGTCTGGTAGAGAATGCTTTAGCATTAAATCCGCCATTTGTAGGTTTTTTTTGTGCTATAATAATTTTTAATTGTTCTGAGTTTATTTGTTCTGAGTCGCTCAGGTCATATTTTGTATTTGATATTAGTGTTCATAAAACTTCAACGCTGCCCGGGAATTACTTCCCAGTGGACTAATATACTGTAATATTGTAACATGGTTCTGATCTCGCCGCAGCTTCTATTCTCTGTCCTCTTGTCTGTCGTAAAAAGATGTGATTATTTTATTAAAAAGTGCATTTAGATCTAAATAAAATCACAAATTTCGCAAACTTCGCGATAGTTAATAAAACATTAAACTTTGTTGTATTCTCCGAATTTCTCTTATTAATTAAGCTTTATTGTCAAATATGTCCCATGTGTATGTATAAACAGTGTCTATCAAAATCAGCGTCTGGGCCATTGAAAAAGAGTCACAGAGATTTGTTAATTTTTTATATTATCCGTATGAAGACCATAATATTTTAGTTTATTTCATTTGACTCATTAATTGTTCCAATATTTAGACATAAAAAAAGACAAAGAACGGCAAACCTAATTTTATTTTTTATTACCTCCATTAAGCGATACAATACTAGTTATTTGTAACACGTCGGTGTTACCTTTGTTTCTCACTTTTCTTTACTTGTACTACGGTGATTAATATAAAGTGATCTACTTAGTGAATGAATGGTCTAGTAATTTATAGAGTTTAAGAATATTTGAAACGCTTCACCACAATTAACTCTCACTGTTTATTATATATTAATGTTCTATATTTCTCAAAACACGCCAAATTTCTTAGAAATCTGATAATTTTTAATATTATTGTCATTTTTAAAAACGAGTATCCATTTATTTTAGTTCTCTCTTTTCAGTTCTCAAGTTGATTAAAATGATGAATTTAATATTATTTTTATATATGTCTGATTTTATACATTTTTGTATATGGGTTAAAATAGTTCAAGTGTTTAATTATACAGATATATTAATTAATAAACAACATAAATATTGCAGATATTGTTGCTAAGTTAAAACCAAATATTGGCAAGAAACTATTTTTACGGATTTACTCGCTTATATTGAAACAAATTTTAAATTTACATTTTAAATCTAACCCGACGTTAGAAAACTCTATTCAAAACCAAATATTTTATATAATGTATGTCAAATCCACGGTTTTTTATTTTATATTGCCATAGTAAGTTACACTTAAGAAACGCCTAAATCTAGGTGTCCGAAATATTTACCCGGCTATGTTCACATAAATTAATCGGAATCTAGCACGACTACTTTCGAACATATTTGGGGTCGGGCATAATTGCGATTTATTTATCTATACATATAATAAAATCGTCACTGAGCCATTCCTCTACATGGAATAAAAAAATAAAAACATCATAGGAGGGCTTTATAAGAGCAAGAGAACCCAAAACAATGGTTTTTCAGTTTGTCTGTTTGTCTGTATGTCTGTATGTCTGTATGTTTGTGCACGCTAATCTCAGAAACGGCTTAACCAAGTTAAATGTGGTTTTCAAGAATTTATTATCACAGTCTTCACTTAACATTTAGTGTTTATTTCATCTAAATCGGTTAAGAAATAAAAAAGTTATGACTATTTATGTCAATGACGTAATACGTACCATCAAAATCTTATTCTATACATGTAATAAATCTGTAGAGGAGTAGTATTTGTACATTAAAATATAAAAAAAAATATACCAGGATGTAAAGTAATAACTAACAGAATCCATTTTCAGCATTTTTAAAATCTTTGTCCGTTTATCTGTTTGTCATTTAATTGTGCACACAACACGAAAAAAAAATATTTTCAAAAATTCATACAGGGGGACCTTTATATAACCAAGAGAACCCAAAACAATGTTTATTTCATTTTGTTCGTCTGTATGTTAGTGCACGCTAATCTCAGAAACGGATTAGTCGATTTGGATGCAGTTTTCGGGAATATACCTACAGGGTTATTTGTAATTAGTTGAACACCTCTTGCAGGCAGCCTCTCTACATCAATCCCAACAACATTTGTTCTACGACTTTTTAAAATTAATAGTTTTAAAAAATTTGTTTTTCCCATACAAAATTTATTTACTGCCTCTGAACGTGCATTTAACAAAGTTGCAACCTTGAGGCAAAAGAGAGGCCACGCACCTTGCGTAGGCAAAATACGTGCCAAGGACACGTGCAGCGGGTCACGGGGCGGCGGGTGGCGGGGTGATGCAGCGGCGGCGGTGCACGTTTGAACTTATTACTTAACCTCAGTCGTTTGTCACGGTTGATTAATAAGTGTGTGCCGCGCGACCCGCTGGCTCCCGTTAATTTCGATTAGTGAAAACAGTGCTGTGATGCCGTAACACAAATATCGAGTACACCAAGATGGTGCGAGTGCTGGCTAAGTGTGGTATACCGAGTCGCTGAACAGTTGATTTTTAGGTGTAGTCTTTGTGTTGGATATGAAGGGGACTATTCTGCACCGGTATCGACGAGATATAAATTTAAGAGGTAATTTGTAGATATTGATTTCTTTTGTAAATAACACATTGTATTATTGTAAATAATTTGATTCTACCTTGATTAATTGTTAACAATTTTATACATCATAAGTTTAAAATTTTAATACACAATGCGACGATTGGGTAATTATTACATACTGTTCGAAATAAAACAAAAAAAATATATATAAGTTATAATAGTATTACGTGCGTGGTACCTTACAAATTTCGTGCAGAGTTAGCCTGCCGCGACCTATACCTTAGACTTCTTACAAAATACAGGGATTTTTTTGTTTCCTTTGTTCTGAGTTATTTATTCAAGATTTCTGAAAAGTCGTAGAACAAATGTTGTTAGGATTGATGTAGAGAGGCTGCCTGCAAGAGGTGGTCAACTAATTACAAATAACCCTGTATAGTCATGGGATTCACTTTATATTTTGTTTTTTTTTAACAATCGGTTAACAAATAAAGTAGTTAATAATCTCTTATTGTCGTACCATTGCTTCTTACCGGTTACGTACATTAGTAAGTACAAAGGGTACTTTTTATCAAAATCGAAAACTACACTATCGAAAATCCGGGATGGTATATGTTTATCTCTTGGGGATAATCCACAATAGCAAATTTTTATCCTTTACTTTTTACGAAAAATAATAGGTTATTTACGAAGCGATTTTAAAAAATACAGCTTTAATCCTTATCTAATTAAGTAACTTAAATACATTTTTAATTTAATATGGTACAATATAGCCCTTAACAGCATTTAAACTAAATAAATATTTTCGAAGATATATAGGGTCTTCGCGTTTGCGGCGGTACGGTCTACCGGCGCACTTTGGTATGGAACCGTGCAAACCGTCTCAAAAATGGCTTTTGTGAATGTTTTGTATAGAAAATTTTGTTGATGCATATGGCTCATTGAATGTTTATCATACCTGCAGACCTGCAAGTTGATATTTTGATTATGTTCAATAAAAACCTGTAAGTGTGACAAATGGATTAAGTACTTTGTTTAAAAAGTATTTAAATGGACGTTAAAGTAAAAACAAGAGAGGTATAAAATTAATTACAGTACCTAATATTGTATCCTTATTAAAAACTTTAAATATAATTTTGACAGTGAGCGATGTCTGCCGATGTCGTAATTTTGATTGTATCACTTAAAATAAGTCATATTACATATAGAAGCCAATACAAAAAAAGGGAAGTGGGAATTTTTTTACTACGAATTTAAGGCGTGCGAAGCCGCGGGCAAAAGCTAGTGTTAAACATAATTGGATAAATGAAAATTTAACACTTAAGTTTCATTACCATCAGCTATAGTGAGAACCCACACATCCTTCTACGTAACAAACTTTACGAATTATAATGAACAATCTATAAAATATTTTAATTTATAATATTTATTTGTGTGTTATTTTTATTAATACTTTACTTTATTCTGTGTTATATAATATTATACCCTATATAGTATCTTACGTTCCGTATTAGCTATGGCAGTCGTAATTGATAATTACTATTCACGTAGCGTAACTACATTTGTAATAACAAGGCAACGATTCTAAACTGAATATTCACGTAACATATATTTCCTAATGTCATTGCTAGTATCTAAAATCTAGTTAAATAATAGAGGAGAGACGACATATCATTCATTGCATTCATTCATGAGGACTCTCAAATTACCACATAATTGTTGATGTTGAAAGTGTTTAGAGGAAGGTCTTCGAACATCAACGAACAATTTTTTCTATTAAAGTATTTATAAATGACTTATAATAGGTTTATTCACTAGAATCATCGATTGAACCAGTTTTAAAGCATTTTAAAGATTGACTCTATTAAAATTAAAGGTATTTTGATGTTGCCAAACATACAGAATATTTTATCATTCCAAAAAAGTACTATTATATACAATATCAGTTTAAAAATAAATTTCAGATAACGACGTTTTTTGGGTCACAAACAATTCGTCATGAAATCGAAAAAAACTGTTTTCAATTAAATATAAACTGTTGACAATATCAAATAATATTTGTATTTACAAAAACAACAAGTTGAACAGGTGAATGAGCAGATAGTGGTTTAATGTATAATAAATATGAAAATTATGGTTTTCAATAATATATTTATTAAATATATTTTTGCAATGCCACGTTATTGAATAAAAAACTTTTGACAAATCTGTATTTAAAAGTTATTTTTAATAGTAACCAGTGGATCTTCCTCTCATATTAATATTGTCTTTGTAAGATTCCAATCTTATATGTAATATGTAAATTAATATCTGAAATCAAATTTAACGTTTAATTTTGGAAATATTTTAATTAGATTTTTTAGTTACTTATTTAATATTACTGTTGAAAAATATATTAAATATACGTTACATAGACCAAAATTAAAAATGTAATCTCTGTTAGCAGATAAAATATAACATTGTTATTTTTTGTTAGATTAATCTTCTTAATCTTAATTCAATTAAAATACGTTGTTCTCACAAAATGTAATGTTTAAGGGCAAAACAATATATGTTACAAAGCAAAATGAATCCTTAGCAGGAGATACAGTATATCAATTTCTTAATTTTGTTAGCTATAAAGTAACGTAAACATTTTCAACCAAAATAAAACATTTTTGTTCTGATTTTTATTTACAGTTGTTATTTACCCAAAAAAAAACAATACAGAAATTTTAAATACAAAATTTCGCCAACCAACTTTCTGAAAAGGAAAATATAAACGATGGGTCGGTAGAACGGTTGTTTTTTCAAAATGTTTTGTTCGAAAAAGTGTTAATACAATTTTTGATTCTTTGTTTTGTTTTATTAATTGAGGTCAATTATATAACATTTCGACAATATGAATAAAACTAAACACAAACCTTTTCTCTACCTGCCGCGTCTGCCAATCGTTTTTAATGTCTTGTTCCTTCGATATCATACATACTCGTTTATAAAACAAGCACCTGTTAATCTTCTATTTTATACTTTATTCTAAAAACTCTTAAAAGTAAACTAAAAACCGTGAAAAATACTGCTGTTTCTGAAATAATGTTCCAAGATTTTATTTATATTACTAATTGAAAATCCTATTATTTTTTCGTAACACAAATAAATTGATTCTATAAACCTAGTAATTTAACAATCAGGCCGAGATCAATAATAAAATGAAGGTTTGCATTAACCACTCGACCCGTTGGTTAGCGCAGACGCCTAACGTGTCACGACGCAATGGGGCTCGGGCTCGATTCCCGGCGGAGACAGGCATTTATGTGATGAGCATAGATGTCTGTGTTTCTGGGTTTGGTCGTTTATTAAATATATTCTCGGTATTATAAGTGTATTTCTATGTATTTGTATCGTTGTCTAACACCCTTAACACAAGCAAATAACTGGTTTACTTAGGGGTTAGATCAATGTGTGTAATTTGTCCTGATATTATTATTATTATTTGAATTTAGTTTGTAAGTACCAATTCAGCTGCAAGCGTCTCGTACAATAATTTATATGCAACTTAACTAATAGTCAGGACAAATGATAAATGGAATGAATATTAGATGCTGTAATGAAAATATTTCGCATATTATATGATTTCATATACTTAGATCTGAAATACCGACGGGGCATTGAGACTGATTATTATATACGAGATTTATTTTTATAGTTTTAGTCCCCGATCGAAAAAGAGGGGTGTTATAAGTTTGACATGTATTTGTAAATCTATCATTCTATGTATATGTGTGTCTATCCGTTGCATCACAGCAGCTAAATGAGTGGACGGATATGATTGTGGTTTGTTTAAATCGAAAGCCTAATGTTTCGAGATGGATAAGTGTGGTCGAGATAAAAGGTAATCGTCTCCAAGATATTGAGCTTTTATTAGTGCTAGTGAAAGGTAATTTTGGAATATAGATAGTAAAAACCGAAACAATTAAAAAATAGTGCATTTGTAGATTTATTTACAACTTTATAGAAACCAATCACATAAGTTTAAACACAAAAAAACACAAAAAAATATTAAAAATTTAAAAAACCCCCCATAGAATAGAAAGAGGATATAATAAAGAGAAAAAAATAAATAGTATATAGAAATAGAATAAATAATAGATAGAAAGAGGATAAAAATAAAGATCTCTAAAAAGGATAAAAAATGTTATTATGTACTTATTGCGTATGTATTCGTTGCGTTCGTTCGGACAGATGGAATATCCACAACGTAAGGATGGATACCTGCCATGCGTAACGTCCGGTGATGTAAGGGGGCCGGGGGAATTAGATCCTGTTATTCTTGCGCACACTCACCAAAATGTATCCTATAGAATACTGAAATGCTAGAAATTCTACCTCTGTGTTCAAGGCTGTTGAGATTCGCTTCAACCAACTCGGGGTCGGCTATAAGCCTATTTGCTCACCTCACAATTGAGTCCAGAACCACAAGATGGGACTTTGCGGCACCAACAAATATGTAACCACAGTACTCTACTCATGACCAGATCTGGGCTTTGTATAAGGTCCCGGTATAAAGTACTGACGGACCTTCGCAAGAACGAAAAGCTGAATAAACCAGTCAATTGGTTTGTTTATTTCAGTCATCTCTGGAATTTCACCTTTTTAACTTTTCATAACACTTTCATCTTTTCATAAGTGGAAAGACCTCACATTCCCGGGAATAACAGGTTTTCAATTGTATTAACATTCTTCTCCTCAGTCTAATATAACATAAAACGTTTTATAGTATTTTTATCTTTTGCTGTCATATAGAGTCGCAAAGGTAATAAAATAAAATGACCGTCTAAAATTCTTTATTATAATAATTCATATTTTATTATTATGATCATTTTTTATGTGCACTAAAATCCCCCAACAAACATGAAAAAGTAGCATCCGCATAATGTTATCATTCGGTTATTGTTATCAAAACTCTTTCTCAATTTCTCAATAATTTATCCTGTCTTTAAGGATTTAAACTAAATCAATTCATTAAAAAATTATAGCATACTGGAAATTTGTGTATGGCAGGTTATTGGTATTATTTAATGTGTATTTCTAACTAGTCTTATTTGACATCAAACATGACTCTTTGGAATCCCAGTAGACGGAACTATTAATGGAGTTTCATCTTGCCAGACGTTTTGTTTGTTTTGTTTAAATTCTAAAACGACGTTAACACATTCATCTATCTAGATTTGAATAAATTATTCGGAAAGTCATAATTTCATAAGCTGGTATGATTAGGTATGGTATATATAGCTGGTATAATTCTACACATACTATTTTATTATTAAGTTTCATTAATTGACATGTTTTAAAGAAGTAAAATGGTGTATGAAGATAATGTTTACTAAGTATATTAGCATGTAATATTAAATTTTGCTTATGATAACCTAAGGAAAAAAAATTAACGTCTAGTTTATTTATCTACATCATATAAAAGTTTATTTGTGTAAACAAAATGTCATGTTTTAAAATATCTATAATTTATATGTATAGCCATGTTGAGCTTATTTAAATGTATATAAATATAGAATGAAAGATAAGCCGACACGGGCAGGGATTGGAACCCACGACCTTTGGGAAACCGTTCCGTCGCTCTACCAATTGAGCTTCCGTATCGCCTGTCCGCCTCGGTGAATTAAGCATTCCTTATGTGATCGTTTTTATCGGGACGGTGATGACATCTATTAGGCTTCTTTCGAAAATTATAACCAATGTTTCTAACTTTGCAGTATAGATAAACATTGAAAAGATGTCACTACCGAAATTAAAGTTTGAAAATATCTATAAACATGTATAACCATGTTAAGCTTATTTAAATTTATATAAATATAGAATAAAAAGTTAAAAGACACGGGCAGGGATTCGAACCTTCGACCTCTTTTCGAAAAAACCTAATAGATGTCACCACCACCGAAAAAAGATAAAATTTTTACGTGACTAATCAAAAATTATATCACTATATAGTATAACTAAAATACTTAATGAGTTTAATGTTCATATAATTATGTCAATAGAAATAACAAAAATATTCATGTGTATAAATATAAATATTTTTGTATATACATTTTCATTACACATTTACTTTATAACTTGCAAAAAAACAGCTTTTATGAACAACAATTACGACTATTACAAGTATTGTACGATCAATATCATGTGATACATATTCAATATTCATATTCATATGTTTTGTTATTAAAATCTTTAAATATTGTTTTCAAATATACCTACACTGTATTTAGCTATTATAATAATTATTAAAACAAACACTATCACATTCGTTTTTCATTGTTGTTGTTATTTTCAAACTTTTACAAACTAAATTAAGTTGCATTTCTTTAGTATAAAATCAAATAGTCCATACTTTGCTCTATAAAAATAAAATCAGTAACATATTTTATTTTTAATCCACGTTATATAAAACTTGATGAAAATAAAGATCGAAGTTAAACAGACAAAGTGCGAAAAGGCTTCCTTGCCTTATTATTTATTCAATTTCCAGGAAATGTACCAAATTTTATAAAAGTGATATATTTTTTTACGTATTCACCTTTTTAAATTGTATCCAAATCTCATAAGGTGTTCTTTATATTACCAGAAATCGAAAAGAAAAAATGTTTAGCTTATTTCATTCAATTTTAAAACAAGTTTTTTTTAGTTATAAGGAAATAATGTCTTTTTTCACGTGATTAATGTGGAAGTAGGAGGAATAGCTGAGGCGACTCGATGAGTTGTTGAGAAGAATGATTTTTTTAAATTTATAGATATAAAATTCACAACAAATTCACAATTTTAAACACATTTCATTATATTATAATATACATATCTATCTTTCACCATTCATTACAAAATACTTAAACTTGTTTCGATTATCATGGAAGATATGTTACGAGTATTCTTATTTAAATATGGCTATTGAGCAAATTTATCTACTTATCCCTGAAAATAAACTACCTTTAACGAATGGTATAGTATAAAAATGGTATAGTATAATACATAAATACTTGTTTTATTGTAATTGTGGCCTAAATAATATTTAACGGCCTACCGTTAAAATAAAAAAAATCTTACGAAACCATGTACATATATTTAGAAGATACCACTTTTTTATTATTAGCAGACATTTATAATATTTAAAGTAGTGCAAAATCTTGAATAAAATAATAATATTATTACTTTTATAATTTAATTACATCGTAGTAGTACCATACCACAGTATCCACTTAACCCGGCGTGAATGAGGTGGGGTATCTCATACCCGCGAAGTTTTAAAACGCAAATTGTTTAATGTTATTGTTGCTATGCAAGTCCCGCCGTTGCAGTAGCTGGAGGTAACAGTGTGTTGGGTGAGGTTGAGCATCGAGTTTAGTTATTCACCAATTGCGAATTGAGATATACGATTGCAAACTTCGCCAGGGTATGACATACCCCACCTCGTAGTTGGTGTCACATATTTGGAGTGACAGTAAGCTTATAATTAATTCTTATTTTTAGTTTTTTGTGATTTATTTTAAGATTTATCAAGATGTATTATGAAAAAAATGAAGAAGGTTGACAATCTAGCTGCAATAAGGAATATTATGGATAATTTAGTCGACAATATTAGTGACCATTATGTGCCTTCCGAGAACTTTACTATTGATGAAATGTAACTATCGTTTCATGTATTAATTCCTAATAAACCGGCCAAAGGTGGACTCAAATTTCAAGTTCAATATGCGAAAAAGTTTTACATTCTCAAACTGGAGCTATACGCAGGGAAATAACCACCTGAGTTATATGGTATACTCAATATGGCTACTATAAACTATCATAATCTACAGGGAAAATCACTTATGGTGCAAAAAACGCATTATGCACCGTGATTATATTCGTAATTTAGGTCTGAAGTCTGAACCTAATAAAAGATAGTTTTTGCAACATTCAAAGGAAGTTCGTCCTCCAGCGGAAATACGAAAGAGAATTGCCCATCACCTGTGGGGGTTATCAGCAGTTCCCAAAAAATGTTTAGCAAATATGTCAGATAGGGTCCTCAAAAAAGAAATAAAAAGATAAAAAATTGCTGTTCTAAATGTATAAAGCCAATATGTATGGAACACGCGATTTTTGTGTACGGACATTAGGCTGATTTTTAGGTGTAACTTTAGCGATATGTTACATGATCTCATAAGATTGTCCAGTTCTTCTTTGAGTTAGAATTATTAGAAAATAGTCTTATTAGGTTGATTTAACAAAGAATTTAGAATTTTGCTAGATTTTTATGCAAAAAGTTAATTAACCACCGAAACTTGTATTTTTTTCATAGAATATTTATTAACATAGTTATTTTAATAATCACTAAAACTGTTTGTACTTAAACCTCTTTTCTTTTTTGTAATCTTGTTTGTTTAAAATTGCCTTTTGACTGTTTTATTACATGTAATGCAAATTAAACGTTTGTATGAAAAAAAAAATAACATTAAAGTTTTGGGTATCTCATACCCACCTCATAGCTGGTGTAACAATTACTCACCTCATTCACGCCGGGTTAAGTCCCTAGAAAGTTTAAATATTTATTATTGTTCCATTCGTCAAAAGTTCCTCTCACTGAACATTCCAATGTTTTATTCCCACAAGATCTATGCATTTGTACCTGTTGGCTTACATAGCTTGTTTGACAATTTAATAAAAAATAATGCAAAACTACAAAAAAAATCAAGATATTCCGTTTTACACAATAAATAGGTAAATTATTAAAACTCTTTTTCAATTCTTTAAATTACATATGTTATTACTTTTAAGACAGTGATAGACTTAATGCTACCACGATCTGAATAATATTTTTTTTTTGTGAAATCACTCCTGAAAAAGATTTTAAAACAATTTTAAGAAGCAATCACGTCAATAAATATGAAAATAGAAAGGCTTTTCTTTAATGGTTAATTAGGCTTCTTAGAATTGTTATGATTTGTTAACGTTAATTACACGCTCGATATTGATCTGTTGCTATTGGTCATCACATTATATTTGAGATGAAATCATGAAATGAATATTATTTTAATCTCAAACTCACTCCAAAAGTCAATGAATAGGTATGTCCATTTCCTTTGTCGTTGCGAAATAAATTCATTTAATATGAAATATGTTCATTTAATAGCACCGCTGAAATAAAAGTTTTTATGTAACCAAATATTTTGATAGTCATTGAATATAACCGAATATTTTAAATTTTGCATATTGTATAATAAATGGAATAAACATTGCATTCTTTGTATGACTGATAAAACTTAGGTAAGTTGGCATATCATACATATGGATGTCACAGTTTACATGGGTAAACTGTGACAGTCTTGATGTCATACATTATTAATATATTAAGATAAAAAAATATTTAAATAAGCTTCTCATCTACTTCGCATTCAATTAACTATATTGCTGATTTATATAAAAATCCATAAATAAATATTTCGAACAATAAGATTATATAATATAATTTCAGTATAATTTGACCGCCCCGTTGGTCGAGTGGTTAGCGCAGACGCCTAACGTGTCACGACGCAATGGGGCTCGGGTTCGATTCCCGGCGGAGACAGGCATTTATGTGATGAGCATAGATGTCTGTGTTTCTGAGTTTGGTCGTTTATTAAATATATTCTCAGTATTTATATGTGTATTTCTATGTATTTGTATCGTTGTCTAACACCCTTAACACAAGCAAATAATTTGCTTACTTAGGGGGTTAGATCAATGTGTGTAATTTGTCCTGATATTATTATTATTATTATTATAGTATCAAATGTTACATTTTTTATAATTAAATAATATCGCGTAATAAGTAAGTATTCATACCCAAAAAAATACACATCAATAGTGTTGCAGGCGCTACACGATGGAGTTTATTCACCTGTGACCTAAGCCATAACAATGGTTCTTCGAAACTATAACTTACATGCAATGGTAGGAAAGTGTTACCATAACTAAACACAACTGAATCATAGTGCCATAATTGATACTTAATTTACGTCAACTACAGTTCGTTAAGTAAAATATCATTTGTATAATCTAAATATTAATTTTAAGGGCCTTTTAGAATGATATTAATAAAAAATAGTAACAGTGTCTAATTAAAAAGTCGCAGATTGAACGTAAAGAGAATAGTATAGTAGTAGTAACAAATGTAGCTTTATATGTAAATTATATATAAACGAATACATTAACAATTCGTGCTGTCAGTTTAAAATACATTAATTCTAATTATGCATTTCAATGTTTTATAATCGACATTATAATGTACGTGTTAACATGTAACCAATAACAACATACTTTTAATATTTAATAGACTGGTACTTAATTGATTTTTCTTATAAAGTTGCTATTTATTAATTTGTGACAAATTTCGAAAACACAGTTCATTTCTCCAATAACTAAATTAAGGAAGTATTATTCTTTCATGTGACCTTAAATAATGGAAATACAGAATAATTGGTAATAAAGAATTTAAAGTCGCGTACTAGGTTTAGATTTCGAGGAAGCCTCAAGGTTCAGAAATAATGCTACAGTCGCGTATTAACTTTAGTTTTTTTTTATATTCCTATATACAATGAGTGATGTTAAAATACATAATCGTTTTTTTTTAAATTACATTATTGTAAAATAATAAAATAAATTGACAGTAAAGATAACCATAATTCAAAAAAAAAAAAAATAACTACAAATGATGTTTGATATTTTTAGACTCTTCATACAATTTTTCTCTTAAATAAATGGAGTGTTTGAATTTTCGCTTATTAATTATAAAACAGCATGAAATGTTTCATTATACTTACTACCTACAAATTAATATGTTCATTATAGCTATTAATTTTATAATGTTATGAAATATTTATTTAACAGAGAAAAGGCTTTCCTTTCAAAGTTGCTATTATTATAATCTTTTAATACTTACAATAGAGTCCTAGGCTTTCATAGCATCTTTGTGGAAACTTCATTTAGTGGCCTAAAAAGCTTTTAAAATCTTTTAGTCAGAATAAAAGAGTATAGCTGATAAAGGTAGTCTAGAAAAATTTGGAGAAACTTTTTGTTGTCGATTTTTGTGTTGTCGATTTTGAAGACACCCGATTTTATATTTTGTATACAATATAAAACAAAAAAACACTGCAATGAAAACCTACTTTTATTTTATTTTAATTTCTCACACATTTATTTCAATGCAGATATAATGCTATGCGATGCACAGACAGTTCCGATATAAAATTATACATTCAATTAAAATTTTGCTAGCAATGTCAGAGTAAAACTCTATTGTTCTATAATCTGTAGTAAATGGTGTTAGTCTTATGTTAAGTACTATTGTAGAGCTTATCCTGTGTAACTCATATATATTATAACTCAGTGTTTTTTACCCTAATGAAAATAAAACTATATTTCAATACCAATTTTTTCTGATGTCCTTTTCTGCAAACATCGGAGCTGCGAAACTCGTAAATGCAAAAGTCATTGGGTGACATTTACTAAAAGTAGACCATGGACCATGCCTCCTCTACATAAAAAAAAATATATAAAAACAAGATAAACCGATACGGATACGTAATTAAACTCGCGACCTCACTCGTGTTTTACTAATTGAGCTGCCATAGAGCTACCCACTTATAATGATGAATTTAAAAGTCTTTATCGGGACAGTGTTGACATCTGTTAGATTTATTCAGAAAATCCTATTTATAAAGAAGAGATTTATATGGCTTTATATTAATAAAGCCATATAAATCTCTTCTTTTCTTCTTCGAAGATCTTCTTATTAAAAATATTTTTTATAAATCGTATTTTATACTTCAAACGTTCTTTTTTATTTTATGATGTTTTTTAAACATACATTTATTTGATAGAGTGTTCTTGAATTAGTATCAAATTAAATACGAAGTTAGCTTGTAATACGTACAATAGCATTTTTAAAAGGGTGACCTTTTTAAAAGTAAACATTATTTACTCATTGCATTTTAAAACCTTAAATATACTGAGTGATAAGTTTAAAAGCAAGAAAAAATAATATATAAAGATAACATTTGAGCGCGTTTTTTTTATTACCCTGAGAGATTCATTCCGTTCCCTACGTTTTGTGCGTTTGTATAGAATCAATATTTTTTGTATAGCATATTTTGTTGTATAGCAAAAATAATTGCGTTTTATTTTCAATAAATATCCGTTATAACTTGTACTTAAACTTTTTGTTAAGGTTGTTGTGTTAAACATAGCAAATATTTTTCATCCGAAAATATAAGTAGTTGGATTGACATGATTTTAAATTAAAAATATTTATTTCAGTAAATTATTGACTTAACGTTAAAAGAGGTAGTTAAACAGCTGGATTATTATTAAAAAGCTATTATCATTTTATTTAAAATGTTCAAAACATAGTATAACAATTCGAACAATAAGATTATATAATATAATTTCAGTATAATTTGACCGCCCCGTTGGTCGAGTGGTTAGCGCAGACGCCTAACGTGTCACGACGCAATGGGGCTCGGGTTCGATTCCCGGCGGAGACAGGCATTTATGTGATGAGCATAGATGTCTGTGTTTCTGGGTTTGGTCGTTTATTAAATATATTCTCAGTATTTATATGTGTATTTCTATGTATTTGTATCGTTGTCTAACACCCTTAACACAAGCAAATAATTTGCTTACTTAGGGGGTTAGATCAATGTGTGTAATTTGTCCTGATATTATTATTATTATTATTATAGTATCAAATGTTACATTTTTTATAATTAAATAATATCGCGTAATAAGTAAGTATTCATACCCAAAAAAATACACATCAATAGTGTTGCAGGCGCTACACGATGGAGTTTATTCACCTGTGACCTAAGCCATAACAATGGTTCTTCGAAACTATAACTTACATGCAATGGTAGGAAAGTGTTACCATAACTAAACACAACTGAATCATAGTGCCATAATTGATACTTAATTTACGTCAACTACAGTTCGTTAAATAAAATATCATTTGTATAATCTAAATATTAATTTTAAGGGCCTTTTAGAATGATATTAATAAAAAATAGTAACAGTGTCTAATTAAAAAGTCGCAGATTGAACGTAAAGAGAATAGTATAGTAGTAGTAACAAATGTAGCTTTATATGTAAATTATATATAAACGAATACATTAACAATTCGTGCTGTCAGTTTAAAATACATTAATTCTAATTATGCATTTCAATGTTTTATAATCGACATTATAATGTACGTGTTAACATGTAACCAATAACAACATACTTTTAATATTTAATAGACTGGTACTTAATTGATTTTTCTTATAAAGTTGCTATTTATTAATTTGTGACAAATTTCGAAAACACAGTTCATTTCTCCAATAACTAAATTAAGGAAGTATTATTCTTTCATGTGACCTTAAATAATGGAAATACAGAATAATTGGTAATAAAGAATTTAAAGTCGCGTACTAGGTTTAGATTTCGAGGAAGCCTCAAGGTTCAGAAATAATGCTACAGTCGCGTATTAACTTTAGTTTTTTTTTATATTCCTATATACAATGAGTGATGTTAAAATACATAATCGTTTTTTTTTAAATTACATTATTGTAAAATAATAAAATAAATTGACAGTAAAGATAACCATAATTCAAAAAAAAAAAAAATAACTACAAATGATGTTTGATATTTTTAGACTCTTCATACAATTTTTCTCTTAAATAAATGGAGTGTTTGAATTTTCGCTTATTAATTATAAAACAGCATGAAATGTTTCATTATACTTACTACCTACAAATTAATATGTTCATTATAGCTATTAATTTTATAATGTTATGAAATATTTATTTAACAGAGAAAAGGCTTTCCTTTCAAAGTTGCTATTATTATAATCTTTTAATACTTACAATAGAGTCCTAGGCTTTCATAGCATCTTTGTGGAAACTTCATTTAGTGGCCTAAAAAGCTTTTAAAATCTTTTAGTCAGAATAAAAGAGTATAGCTGATAAAGGTAGTCTAGAAAAATTTGGAGAAACTTTTTGTTGTCGATTTTTGTGTTGTCGATTTTGAAGACACCCGATTTTATATTTTGTATACAATATAAAACAAAAAAACACTGCAATGAAAACCTACTTTTATTTTATTTTAATTTCTCACACATTTATTTCAATGCAGATATAATGCTATGCGATGCACAGACAGTTCCGATATAAAATTATACATTCAATTAAAATTTTGCTAGCAATGTCAGAGTAAAACTCTATTGTTCTATAATCTGTAGTAAATGGTGTTAGTCTTATGTTAAGTACTATTGTAGAGCTTATCCTGTGTAACTCATATATATTATAACTCAGTGTTTTTTACCCTAATGAAAATAAAACTATATTTCAATACCAATTTTTTCTGATGTCCTTTTCTGCAAACATCGGAGCTGCGAAACTCATAAATGCAAAAGTCATTGGGTGACATTTACTAAAAGTAGACCATGGACCATGCCTCCTCTACATAAAAAAAAATATATAAAAACAAGATAAACCGATACGGATACGTAATTAAACTCGCGACCTCACTCGTGTTTTACTAATTGAGCTGCCATAGAGCTACCCACTTATAATGATGAATTTAAAAGTCTTTATCGGGACAGTGTTGACATCTGTTAGATTTATTCAGAAAATCCTATTTATAAAGAAGAGATTTATATGGCTTTATATTAATAAAGCCATATAAATCTCTTCTTTTCTTCTTCGAAGATCTTCTTATTAAAAATATTTTTTATAAATCGTATTTTATACTTCAAACGTTCTTTTTTATTTTATGATGTTTTTTAAACATACATTTATTTGATAGAGTGTTCTTGAATTAGTATCAAATTAAATACGAAGTTAGCTTGTAATACGTACAATAGCATTTTTAAAAGGGTGACCTTTTTAAAAGTAAACATTATTTACTCATTGCATTTTAAAACCTTAAATATACTGAGTGATAAGTTTAAAAGCAAGAAAAAATAATATATAAAGATAACATTTGAGCGCGTTTTTTTTATTACCCTGAGAGATTCATTCCGTTCCCTACGTTTTGTGCGTTTGTATAGAATCAATATTTTTTGTATAGCATATTTTGTTGTATAGCAAAAATAATTGCGTTTTATTTTCAATAAATATCCGTTATAACTTGTACTTAAACTTTTTGTTAAGGTTGTTGTGTTAAACATAGCAAATATTTTTCATCCGAAAATATAAGTAGTTGGATTGACATGATTTTAAATTAAAAATATTTATTTCAGTAAATTATTGACTTAACGTTAAAAGAGGTAGTTAAACAGCTGGATTATTATTAAAAAGCTATTATCATTTTATTTAAAATGTTCAAAACATAGTATAATAATTACTCTCATTCGTCTGCAGAAAAAAGTTACTTACATTTTAATTTCGTGTTTTCAGGCTTCAAGTAACAAATGTTTTCAATGGTTTTTAAACGTACTAAAACATAAACAAATTCTTTTAAACAAAACAAGAAAATCCTCATACACTGACTCTACACTGACTCTACATCGCCGATGTTAAACAGATGATAAATAATGGTTTCTCTTATGTTGTTAAAAGAATTAAGAGCGTAGTTTTTCAAAATTTTATTATTTAAATACGGCTTTCAAATGTATATGTGTTAATTAAGTTATGTTACTTAAGCTTTTAACATATCATAAAAAAAATATATTTAAAACAAGTATGTTTTAAGAAGTAATATAATTATATTACAGATGAGTGCAAAAATATATTTATAAAGTAAACGTCCTGCCTCATTTACTCAAACCTGAACGGAAATTATTCTACAAATTTTCGCGTCTTCCTTTATTATAAAAATATGGAGTAAAACCATATTTTCGGAGATTTCGCTTCAAATCATTGAACCAAACCTTTTCAAAATATATTTAATAGGTATATTTTGTTTTCTGTTCCGTTTTTTTAGAGTATTTACAATTCAGAGCAAAAAAAAAACATTTTTTTTTAGTTTGTTATCATAAAGTTGGTTATTAAAATCCCTTAACGTTGGCGTTGACAAGCTTATGAATTAGATATTTTCTCTAGAGACAATGTTGACCTGGTTTTTGACCACCGTCATGATTTGACACATCTCACAAGGGAACGATTTCAGTCATAATTATAAGTACTGTGATAACAAATACTAAATAAGATACATCCGTTTTACTATTTTTTTTCAGAATCAGATGTAGGAACTATGTACAGTGGGTAAACAACTTTCTGTATATGATTTATGATATATGATTTATTATGTTGATATTTTTAATAACTGTTTGGGCATATGTAAACCAAAAACTACGCATGGTTTAACATATTTAAGCGAAGCTTTGTACTTCAAAAATACACCATTATTTTCTTTCAAACTTACAAAGTTGAAGAAATGGGTTTATTAACGTTTTAAAACCAAAACGATTATTGTTAGGTGTAAATTTTATAACATTAAGAAAATACTTCTTATAAATACAAGGTTATTGTTCAAGGCTCTATTAAGTAGTATTATGTTAATTGAAAATAATGCGATAACTATGTTTATTTTTTCTTATATGAATTAGTTCAATACGTGAAGTTTTATTATTGCATCTTCTGTTGATACTCACTACAAAGTTAGTAATTCAATATATCATTAATATCACTTTTCGGGATGACTCATAGAGAATAGCATCTTAAAAAGGGAAAAACAATGTAAGACTGAAACTCATCTACTGACTTGTATTGTCACGTCTACCAACAGAGAAGCAATCAGCTTTCACGAGATACCCATGGCGATTAAATTCCCACCGAGGATCGGTCTAGATCATTCATCAGCACAAAGTGTGTATTAAATTAATTGTCAATTCTTTTTACTCAGTTTTTCAATTATTATTTTCGATAGAATTAGATTTGACAGAATTGTGAAAATCGTTTCTCTACTCAACTTGTACGGTCCGTACAACCTTTTAGTGATAGTTGATAGTTGTGTGGAATTAAAGTCTTTGATATGATATTGATATATATATTGATTGATAAAAGTAACTATGTACTAAATGATATAATGATATGAGCGCGCGAGCGGTGTGATTGCTAGCCGTACACGAACTGATGAAATAATGTAAAAATGCTTATAATTAAATGTACTTATGCGATGAAATATAACACTGTACGCGCTGGCTCGTACATCCTCCCGGACCAGAAAATAAAAGAAAGATGAGGGAGGAATGATAGGTGAGTGAAGCGACTTACAAGGTGATAAAACAATTTTTTGCTGAATTTAAATAATTAAAAACTACTACAAGAAGCTTAACAACTATTAAAGAGAGCTAAACACTCTTTGACAAATAGGCGACGTAGCCTTGTCTACACGCGTACAAGATTTACTCGCTTTTGCACTCGTGATCCCATCTAAATGATTAAGATCGTACTGATTGTAACTGATTGATTGCACTACATTGGTTCACGACACTTTCACTGATACACTGAAGAGTAGGCTGTGAGACGGCGTGGTCTCCAGCTTGTAGTTCCGGCAGCTGAGGCTCCGGCCTCGCTCGCAGGCGACGCGCGGTCCCCAGGACCAACCCTATGAGTCCTCAGGTCACCACCAAGTATATGACTACATAATGGTGTACGTCGTGATATGATACTCGATCCGCCAGGAGTGTCTCGGTAGAGCTGGCTTTCATACCTTGTATGTCTCTAGCATTCTGTTCGGCGAAATTATGATCGAGTACGCCGAATAGCGTATTTGCGAGAAATCCGACACCGTTGATAAGGCCGCGATGCGTGCGCGCACCACTCCGTGTGAGTTGCTGACCGAGCAGAATGCCATTGTAGTGTTCGAGTTCTGTGAACCCGTCGTGTAATTGATGGAGGATGACGTCACATTGAGGAATCTTTTTATTAGTAACGTTTAAACAGGACCCGTCGAGATGATGTATGTATTTAACGAGCAATTCGGTACCTTGCCAATATGGAGCCATATCATAATATATTACTAATTTCCATTGATCTTGTTCGAGACGAATCTTTGCGATTTTGTCAAAATATAAACCATTAGTATTGTTTCAGGGTCATCATCGCCAAGAATGGGGCTGCTTTGGTACCGTACGTTGCAGTAGCTAGTTGATATTCTTTGATAGGTACATGAGCGCTACTACGCCATATGATTTTTTGATAGATTTGATCATCTGCGTTCATCCAAATCTGACGAAACATTTTCTCAATGTCCACGGTAAACGCAAATTGAAACAGTCTCCATTTAATGATAAGAGACTGCAAGTCTTGCTGTAAGTTAGGTCCACATGACATTACGTCGTTTAAACTAAGCCCAGATGATGTTTTGGAAGACGCATTGAATACGACTCTAAACTTAGTGCTTGAAGATTCGGCGCGCTCTACGCCATGATGAGTCAGATAACAATCGGGTGTTGTTGTGTTAGCAACGGGTACCATGTGGCCCAATGATTGATATTCTTTCATGAATGAAGTGTAGTCGTTCTGCATAGATTCATTTTTACTGAATTTTCGTTCCAATGATCGGAATTGGGCGATGGCTTTAGCTTTTGATTTGCCCAAATTTTCTTTCAAATTTGATTTTAAAGGCAGCCGGACTTCGTGCCGACCATCTCCTCGCCTAGTGGTCGTGTCTTTATAGTACTGTACGCATTGTTTATCTTCTGTTGATAGGTTTGATTTTTCGGTGATATCTTCAATTTCCCAAAACTTATCTATTTCTTCTAGATTTGTTAGTACTACATTGCAGTGAGTAGTTTGAATATTTCCGCTTAATATCCAGCCCAGACGTGTATTTTGGGCTACGGGAGAATTTTGATCCGATCTACAAATTCCTTCTAAAAGAATTAAGGAATAAATATCTGCACCTAATAATAGATCCACCGGCTTGCTTTGATTAAATTCAGGATCTGCTAGTGTTATGTTGTCTAAATAGGACCAAGTCGGTTTGATAAATGAGTAACTGGGTAAATTCTTGATTAGGTTTTTCATGATAAAGGTATCTGTTTCAAATTCAAAATCGTTGTTGATCGCTGAGCATTTTAGGTGAATTGTACCTTTACAGTTGCTTTCTTTGATACCTACTCCAGAGATAATACCATGACATCTTTGTCGAGGTAACCCTAAGAGTTGTGCTGCCTTTTTAGTGATAAGTGATGCCTGAGAGCCCTGATCTAGTAAAGCTCGTAGGTTAATATAAGTTCCATCTATTTTTTGCACCTTGAGCTGTGCTGTTGCTAAAAGTATTTCAGGTATGTCACGTTGTAATGACACGTGCGAGTTACTACGCCCGGCCGGTGGATATTCATATTTCGAAACGTCGCGCATATTATTCGAGTTCATTGCACCGGCAGAAGGCTCAAGTTTCTCGAATGCTCCATGCAGTAAGGTATTATGTGCTTGATTACATTCGCGGCATCTTTTTTCTGAAATACATGCCTTTCCATGATGGCAATAAAGACAATTTTGGCATACTTTATATTTCACTACAGTGTCATGTTTTAGCGGTTGCAACATGTTGATAAATTGTTTGCAATGAAAAAGTCCATGGTCATCAGTTTCACAAATAGGGCATTTGAACTTTTTTGCGACATAAACGTATTTCCTAGGTAGGGATTGCGAAATTGCTCGTCCGGTGTGTTGAAATAGTTGTTTACTATTATAATTATTTGATTCAGGATATTTAGATCCAAAAAATGATTGATAATTTTGATTACCGTTGCGTTTAATCGGCTTGTTAAAACGCGGATCTTGCTTACAACGTATCGATTTTATGGTAGTAAATTTCTTCTCCAAAAATGATAGAAATTCTTGTAGCTTAGGTACATCTCTTGGATTCTTCACGGATGCTACATATTCTTTATGAGTGTCAGAATCCAATTTCTGACACATAAAATAAATGAGAAGGGGATCCCACGAGTCTACCTCAATGCCTAAATTTTTGATTGCGTTGAGGCTTTCCAAAAGGTAGTCATGGATCCTTTTAATATGACTGTATGATGGTTGTTGCGCTACAGGTATGCTGAGCATGATTTTGATATGAAAATTTAAAATTTGTTTTTTGTTGTCAAACCTGTGATTCAAGATATCCCAACAGATCGAATAGTTATCAGATGATATAGGTAAATGCTCTATAAGCCTCTCCGATTCACCCTTGACTTTAGATTTCAGGAATTGCATCTTTTGGGCGCTAGAGAGTGAAGGGTTGCTATGAATCGTTTCAGTAAATAAGTCTTTGAACGAATTCCATTGATGATAACCGAGTTGACTGATTACGATGCGAAATTGACCACATCTTTTTATTAATAGATTTGATAGCGTCATTATAAGATTGTTCATACTTGAAGAACGCAGTTTCGTAACCTGGGTCTCTTCCCCCTAGTTCGTTGTCTAGTTCCCAATGAAGAGAGTCGATCGCGGACCAACGAGTATTTAATATACGTAACAGATGATCGAACTCCCATTTTTCTGATACAGTGTCCAACATGATATTAGTAATAGTATGTTCAAATGCTTTAAAGTTACTACTTTGTTTTTTAAATAATTCATCTGTCTTACTAGATGAACCTTGATGAGCTTGACTAGTAGATTGCTGGCCATGTTGGCCTTTCGGCACCCCTAAAGGCGTTGCCGGTCTTATTAGAGGAGGTAATGTCTCCTTCTTTAGAGGTTCGTAATGTTGGATAGCAGATTTGATATTAGCGAACCTGTTCTTGATAATTTCATATTGATTTGATGTAAAATATGTATGGGACTTATCACCCAATCCACACAATTTGATATGATTTGATTGATATTCTCGCCAGTAACCGTCTAAGGTCATTAACCAACGTTTGATATAATCATTATTTTTGCGCTCCGCGCTGTCCCTTTTGAAGTTGCTGTATAGTTGTTCTATAGCCACAGATGTTTGCTCTTGAGTTTGCAGTACATACTCCATGCTAGTCATCCTGATATGGTGGTAGAAGAAAAAATGTAAGGGTCTACAGGCTACTTTACAGTTACTGATGTATGATTTCCTTGATATTGCTTGATTGATTGATCTTGACTGGATTTCTTGTTAGGATAATGATAGTTCACCTCACTTGTAAAACAGAGTCACGTTTTGTCCACGTATTCACTGAGTTGCGCGTGAGATCCGGCTCGAAGGACCAAAAAAGATGTACGGTCCGTACAACCTTTTAGTGATAGTTGATAGTTGTGTGGAATTAAAGTCTTTGATATGATATTGATATATATATTGATTGATAAAAGTAACTATGTACTAAATGATATAATGATATGAGCGCGCGAGCGGTGTGATTGCTAGCCGTACACGAACTGATGAAATAATGTAAAAATGCTTATAATTAAATTTACTTATCCGATGAAATATAACACTGTACGCGCTGGCTCGTACACAACTGTTACTATAATATTTAATTGAATCATGTTAATTGAATAGTGATTTTGAATAATATTAATTGATTTAAATTCAATAGTATATATAGTCTGTCTTAATACAAAAATATATATATAATACCTACCAAAATATGCATAAGAAAATTATTGTAATACTATTTAGAGGAACAACAGTGACTGAATTACAAGTATGTTAGGCTTAACTACTTAGCCGATATATAAACTGGGTCAGGTTAAACTGTTACATCCGGAGCCCCTTTTTCGTTGCCGTTCCAATGAATTTACATTCGGTGGAAACGAGGATTCACGAAAGTAAAGGTATTTTGCATATAATGGAAATCTAATGTTCGATATGTTTTTTCTTATATTCTTATTATACAGGGTTATTTGTAATTAATTGCCCACCTCTTGCAGGAAGCCTCTTTACATCAATCCCAATAACATTTGTGCTACGACTTTTTGAAATAAATAGTTTTATAAATTTTAGTTTTACCGTACAAAAAATTATAGTTCCCTCTGAACTGGCATTAACTCTGAGGTATTTAGCTACCTTACTTAGGTTTAGGTACTTCTTACAAAATACAGAATAATACATACCAGAGGAAACAAAAAAAATTTTTGTTTCGTTTTTTGTTTTATTAATCAAGATTTGTAAAAACTCGTAGATCAAATGTTATTGGGATTAATATTGAGAGACTGCCAATTAATACAAATAACGTGTATATACTAAAAAATATTATATAGATGTTAAAAATAAAATTATATTTTTCATGGTTTAGGACTAGTGATCCAAACTTGTGATGACTCCGAATTCATGACAATTTAAGACGTTAGCTTAGAATTCCACAAAGTCACTTTTAAAAAAATATATAATATGTCTGTATGGTATGCTGTGTTCTTGGGAAAATAAAATTTAAATTATTTAAATGTAGCATCTGGTTATTGGGGATTAGTAACTATAAGAGGAAAAACTTATTTTTACCTTTTTTACTGTATGTCTATAGAAATTAAAAGTAAATAAGTATAATCAATAACTCATTCATTATTAGATTTTAATCAAGCGGTGATATTTTTATTACAATATCTGAGTTTCCGATATCTATACTATAGTACTTGCTATAAAATAATCATTAATCTGAAAAAATGGGTATCTGGATACTAACAATCGAAATATCGAATTTCGAATATGTAGTCGTCAATAGACCCTCTTCAATCCTTGTAATCCTTAATGTCTGGCTGTTATGTTAACAAAATAATATCCTTCTATTTAAATTAAGTACAAACAAATCTCAATCGGAAATATTTATATAATACTTTGCTTGTTATATATACCCTAAGTTAGTTTTATATTAATAATTTATAACTACTCAAATTTTACATTTTTTTTATGAATGTACCGTCTAAATTTATAATTAATATTTGGTGCAAAATACCCACAGACTAATTAATTACATTACTTTAAATACATTTAGCATTTTACTTCCCTAATATACTTATTATTTAATATACAATAATGTATTATTATACATTACCGGAAGTGAACACGATTTTTAACATGGGTTCTGAATATTATGATTTTTTCCTATTCAAATATATGCATTTTGAGACCTACGATTACTCAAATCAATATCAGCATGAATCTATATAAAAAGTATATTACTGCCATCATATTTATAATATGGATTTCTGGAAACGTAAAGAATTGCAGTTCTATCCTTAATAACATTCAGACTATTTAATCTTCTTTTATAATCACCCAGAGATAATTTTCTTTTATTTCGCATCGCATCGTTGTTAATTATAATTATCATACCAACAAATGAAGAAAACGCAAATTTTCTAAAATAAATCATAATGAAAAAATTATTACTATAACGAAATTTTATAAGAAATCTTATATGAATTTTGGTAAAAATATCACGAGGTTTTCAAAGACGTACAATAAAATGTACGTCTATTATTATAATGATATATTTTTGTATATTTTTTGTACATTGAATAATAATTATTTATTATTTTAATTAATTACTTATTGTAATATCTGAGACATTTCACCTTCAACTGTTAGTTTGATATCCAAATTAATTAAGTAACTTTATAACTACACTTCAACTTCTCGTAAGTGTACAAAAATATACAATACTAGCGGACCCGACAGACGTTGTCTTGTACACGCGTCTTTAATTTAAAAAATCAAAGTTTTTAAAAAAATAATAAAAAGTTATCACAATATCTAACGTTTATCATAATTCGACCAATCGATACCGTATGAATGTGTAAATAAAGATTTTTTGTTTGTATAAATGAATTTGTACCAATATTTTTTTTTAATTTCACTTTTTACGTAGCGAAGAACATATCGGGCCGCTAGTACTAAAATATTTTCTTATTTCTATCGCAACGCCAACTGTCAGGGTAGACTATAATTAAAATATAATATTATTTAATATTTGACATTGCTATGCTAACGCAGTCCGTCGGAATAAATGTGTTCCAAAATCACCACCTACTTACACATTAAAAATTAATCAAAAACCATTTTCCAGTAGACCAAATTGTGAATCTAAACAATTCTCCCAATTCTAAGTTCCCCTTGAACACACACAAAGAATTTCATAAAAATCGGTCCAGTCGTTTAGGAGGACTTCAGTGACATACACACGCACACAAGAAATATATATATATATATATATAAAGATATATCTATGAAACAAGTTGATTAAAACTTTTGTTCCCGTATCCGTCTTTGTTAATTTGAAATTATTATGTATTACAAAATAAATATTATCATATATATAATCTTTTCATTACGCATTTATGATAAAAATATCTAGTGTACGTAAATGTTATTTCAGTAGGTACATAAAAGAAAAAGAGAAGTTTGTCAAAATCAAAAAGCTCTTTTAAGTAAAAGTTTACTAAGTAGGTTCAGAGTTTTTTATTTTTGTTCATAGTATGTACGAAACTTAGATTATTCTTTATTCTTTATTGTACACCACACAAAATAACAGAAATAAATGAAGAAAAAAAAAAGGTTACATAGACAACTATATATTATGTTGTACAAAGGCGGCTATAAGCTAAACAGATTATTGCATGTTTATTTACTATATACAAAGTATATTTATTTTTACTAATATATTAATTTTCGGTAATGATTACTCCACGACTAGTTTCACTTACTTTTCATAATTTAGTAATGATTTAATAATGAATTTAATAGTTTCAATGGGCATATGTGAACACAGCTTAAAGTTTCCAAAATTTTGAAGTTGTTGAAGATTCTGTTGAAATATTTTTTTCGTGTATTCAGTGTGGCAAATAAGACAAATATTAAATGTCTAACTTCATAATATAAACATAACAATAAATGAACAGTATTAAAGCCGTCATAAGAAAAGCTGTCATAAGAAAAGTATATAAGAAAAGTTTTAAAATTTTAATTTTAATAATATATAAAGTAAGGACGTTTTAAAATCATTGTTGAAAGTACATAATGGCGAAAGACACTATCTTGATACAGGCCGGGAAGTATTTTTCTTGAACATATTACAAAATGAACATATAGTCGGATTTAGACAATCGAACATTCTTATCTAACGGCATCGTACAAGACAGACACGTACTAGATTTATTGTACCAAAATATAATTTTCTATAAAAAACTGAATAATTTTATGAAAAAATCTGAACGAAAAAATATCATTCACGTTTCGTGTTGGTAGATATGAATGTTCCTTAGCACGAATAAATTTAGTAGACTGTTCGAACCCGCAGGTACGATTATAAGACGGAAAAAATATTTGTATGATAAAGGAATTTTTATTCACAGTTTCGAGCTATTTTGTATTCGTTATTTATGTTTGTAAAATCTCCACGCGACTTAGTTTAACTATATATTTTTTACAATAACCCCTTAAGTACTTGTTATTTATTAACACGGTGGTAACAGATTCATTACTCAACTTCTATCGTGTCCTACAGTGATTAATATAAAATGACCTACTTAGTGAATTATTCATTCATTCTAGTATTTTATACAGTTTAAAGAAACGTGAAACACTTTATTACTACAAGGATATATTTTATATATTTCGATGTAATATGTACTTTAAAGTTATGTATTATTTTTTGTTATTTATTTTGGATTGAAACTAGCTTAGCTTTTTTCATTAAAAGATTTAAAATTTTATCTTAGTTTATATGTGTGATTTTTTATACACTAAAACTTTCTGGTAGAAACCACTGAGATATGGAATGAACTATATCGGTCATTCCAGATTGATACAACCGCTACCGGTTTCAAAAAGAACACTGATTCGTTCGTCAACGCTCTTGTTATTTCTTTGATATTGGAGGTGAACGTGGGAGTTTTTGGTTACTTGCCATCTGGTGAATCGAATGTATATTCCTTCTCTATATAAAAATATAAAAAAAATATTTACTAATGATTATTATTACGATAAAAATATAACACAAATTTAGTTGTAATTAAAATAATCGGCAGGCAGATTCAGCTGTAATAACAAAATAAATATATTGAAATATTTTTTTGAAAGTAATAAATTCCTACAATACAAATTATATTTATCAAAATGATTATGACTGAATTGTATTTAATTTAATATAAATCTTTATTTTGGTTTTAAAGTAGGCTTATGTAGGCAGGCAGGCAGGTAGTAGGCATATGCATGCAAATAAATACTTTTGAGTTTTTGTAGTGTTTTTAAAATGAAAGAGATATCCTTTATTATTTATTTTCTTATTATTTTTTTTTAATTGCTCTAATAGGAATAAATTCCGTCAAGGTTCTTTTAAATTTTAATTTTATTAGATAAACTAGCGGAGACAGTTACGCGAGAAATTTAATATGCTATCTGTGATGGTCAGAAATTTTCTCGGTTTTGAATGTTATGTTTTTCATATAATTATTGATATTTAGAAAAAAATATATAGTTCCTTATGTTTACAAACATAGGCTATCAAACTAATAAGATATACTGCTCCCTTACTAAAAATGAAATAATAATGTTACACTAAATTTTAGGATAAAGCCGATATAGTAATGGTGAGTAACAGTAACAGTAAAAGAGTAACAATAAAAATATACTCTTAACTCTAATGAATTCTAGAACCAAATGTATAGCTATATTCAAATGTACTAGCTTTACATTTGGTTTTAAAAGTAAAAAAAATAATAATTCCAGAACCAATTCTAGAATTCTTTCTTTTTTATTAAAAGATGAAAATCAATTTTACATGTGTGATTATATATTGTATGAAAGATAATAAAAGATAATACACTAAAGTTTAATAGCAGTTGTAATTAGCCTTGGCCGTTACAGAAATAGTTATATATTAGACAGATTGCCCCATAACATGACCAGCATTTTAATAAGAATGAAATATCACAATTTTATGTTTTCCTGGGATTTATGTTTTAACAGAGAGACACGTAGAATGTAAATGTAAATGAATAGTGCGTTAGTTTACATGACATTTATTTTTTGTTATGTTATTTAAACATAAAATCTAGTACAAAATAAAATCTCTACTTGATAATAAAAATAAAAACATTATATAAAAAACATTGACAAAATTGTTCAAAGAGCTTAATTTATTTATCTTGAGTTAAGATCTTCAAGAAACACTATAAATAATATCAAATAATTTACTTGTAAGGTCTGATATTAAGGTACAGGATAATTGTCTTTAAAAGCTTCCCAGGAAAAATCTGGATTTATATTTAATATGATCACTGATTATTATTTTTCATTTTGGTTGTTCTATTTTTAGGGGGTTTTAAAGCTTATTGAATAATGCAAAATAATCATCATTTTTTTATTATGTCCTTACATAGTTTATAAAGTAGAATGAATCCCTTTTAGAAGATAAAATATATCAAATTCTAGGTCGAATGTAAACAATTATATTCAATTTGTAATTGAATTGAAGTTGTTCAATTAAATTAAATATTCGCTCTTAGAATAGGAAAATAATTACAAACCATTTTCTAATTTTATCTTTAAAATACCTACTACTCTTTTATATAACACGCAGAAGTCAACTATGAACAGTATATAGTAAATAAATAAAGCGATAAATTAATATTCTCAGATAAAGCCATAGTGTATTTCTATTACCTACTTTTTGTTCAATACCATTTCTTATAATGCAATAGAATAATGATTGTAGCATCCTTCGCGTCTAGTAACTTATTTTCTAACTGTTCTTATATACCCCAAACCAATAACAAAACATATGAACCTAGAAAAAATATTTTTAGTTTATTGCCGTAATGCCGTAAAAAAATCCAGGAAAGGAACTAAAGAAGAAAAAGAACTGAAAAAGAATATCTTAATTACTATTTAAACGGATAATTTGTATATTAATTAGAATATCTTTTATAACAGGATGAGTAAAAATTTCCAATAAACATTTTTTTTTAATTTTATAATTACAATATTTAATTTTTTTTATATTTTTAAAATACCCTAAAATTCCTGAATTAAAAGTTTAAAAACAAAACCTTCTCCACCTTGATCGTCAGGTTTTAAAAATGTTGTAAAATGATTGAGTATAATTAAAATATATTGAACTTAATTAATGAATAAGTCTGAAAAGAAATATAAATATTGTAAAATAAAATAATATTATTTTAATATTTTTTTATGATTTTATGTTAGAATAAGTAGTTAATATTTAAAAAGGGTGTTGAAAACGTAAAATTTTCCAAAACTATTATTCGTTACCAAATTATTAAAATATATAAGCATATGAAAAATTCAGTAGAAACATTCCTTTATATTTAAGACCCCAGCTGTGTTATCTAATAACGTAGTCAAGAAATAGTTTCAATTAAAAATTTATGGTCACGGCTCAACATCAAGTATATGTATGAAATAGTAAAAAAATGAAATAAAATGTGTAAATGTAGATTGTAAATATTCCTGCTTATGATACTCTTCAATGTTCCACTTAACGTTTATTTTTCGTTCTAAAATCACTCGGATAGAGCCTGTAATTAAAATAATGAATTATATTGATTACATTTACATTTATATCATTATATCAATATTTAAAATACTGATTATAAAAACATCAAATTAAATATATTTTTCAAAATGACACTTAATGTTTTGACAATTTATTCAATTGCCGAATTTTCTGATAATAGACAGTTGCAATAGAGTGAAATTCACAAACACATGAGAGAATATCAAAGCTAGTTTCTCAAGCATCTTGAAATTAGTGTTTGCATAGAACCAGTATTCAGTTCGTCGAATATTGATATTTCTGTTAATTACCAAGTTAGCTATACACATGGACTGATTAATTATCGCTATTGGAACTGTATTGATATAATGAAATCTTTTGATAGTGCTCACAAAGAGGAGAATGTAATAAATGATAACTATTCATGTTATTACTGACAGTTTTTATTTATATATGATATATTAAAACAAGTCAACTATAGTTTCAAATTATAATATAGTAATATTCAACACAAAATGTAATACAATAAACTACATAATAGTCAAAACTAAAACAAGGCAAAGTAAAATGTAGTAATTAATAATTTAATTAGAAATATTAACGTAATTTATTAACTAAAGTTTGATACAATTATGACCCTGTTATAGATATACTGATCCTGTAAGTGTACATAATATTACTGTAATGGTAGGAAAAGAAATGTGCAAAAATAAGCAGATATATCCACACTTCCTACGTAAGAGAAAGAGAGGCCCTGAACTTTCAACTGTCAACTTTTCTTTGTAACTCTCATCCTGGTCTAAGTATGGCTATAATTTATCATTCTCTCTGACTATTCTTTACCATGTCATATATCATCTGCACGGTTGGTTTCCTAAACAAAACATAAAATTTGATTCTATATCCGGATTGTAAATGCAACTATATAATTTGTAAAACTAGATTTTTCTTAAGCTACATTTAAACAGAGCCACTAGAATTTTTCTTTTTAGTTATTGTGTACACTTAAATATATATTATAATATTACAAAAGTAGTTATTAATGATTAGTCATGTTTAATGTTCATTTTCTTCTATTTGACATCAAACATGACTCAATGTAGATGGAACTATTAATTGGCAAATGATTTTAACTTGCCATGTTTGTTTTGTATATGTTATGTGTTTGTTTTGTATATGTATGTTATGAATTCTGAACTTAGCTTTTGAATTTAATGTGTGTTATCTCAAAGTTGTTTCAAATATATTATTTTCATAGGTTTAATTATGTATGAATATCCAATTATTAATTTCATTGATTGTTGTTTCAAACGAATGAAACTTGATAAATTACATTTTAATGTGAAACTATTGCTGGTTGTATATATCAATTTAAAAGGTGAATAAACTACACTATTTATTTTTAAATATAAAATATTTCGTAATAATTTTTATATCTTTAAAATATAACAACCTTTTGCTTCTTTTCTTTTTTTTCTTATAAAGTAATGGCAGCTGGCAACCCGACAGGAAGTATGTTAAGTATTTTGAGTATTTATCTTACCCCAAACATAATTGTTTTTCAACTTTCCTTTCAGAATCATAAGGTTGGTGGATGAATTGTTAGCCAAAAAAATAAAAAAAGTATGTTGTAAGGAAATTATAAAATTATGTTTATTTGTATCTATTTATCAGTACTAATATTAAATATAAAAATATAATTACAGAAAACATATTAAATTATGTATTTTTAACTAGTAACTTATGAAATATTTTTTAGCAACATCATACTTTTTACTTTAATGATATAATCTCTGAAACGTCATTTATTAATTTCAATTATGAGATACAAAGAGTTTTATAAACGGTACGCCGGTGAATAGTATGTGTTACGTAACCAAGTAAGACTAACCAAAGTCTAATTATAACACAAAAAAGCCACCAAAATAAAGCTTTTAAGGTGAAGTAATTTTATTAATATTTTGAAAATGACCTAGTAGTACAAACTGAATACTGGTTCTATGCAAACACTAATTTCAAGATGCTTATGAATTAAAAATTATTCAAATTTTCATTAATATATAAGTAAGCTGAAAACTACTAAACAATTAGGTGTACTAATCGTAAGTCGCTACCCCAATTGAGAATCTATAAATATGAGGAGTTACAGGTTCTTTGCCACTATAGAGAAAAGGAGAGATGATTTGAGAAATAGGAGTAAAAATAGGGGATACTGGTTATTATACCAGATACCTCTTCCTAAATTATTTATTATGAAAGAGACTGCATTCAATTCTAACTAAGCTCTAACATCCTTAAAAATTATATGTTTTCTGAGAATTCTTTTACTTTAAACGTATACTAGGTAAGAGATAATAAGATAAATGCAATTACCAATAGATTGTTTGAACTTCTCCGCAACCGATTTTTTGTCATGATGTATGAAAAAGGTGTAAAGGTGTGTATTTTTATTTTATTAAACTTATTATAACGTATCACTTATCATCATTTCCGAACACAACATTTATTTAGGCTTCTAAGCCTCTAGGCCTTGTCTACACATACATATTACATGTAGTATATTAATGAAAACTTTTAAAAAGCCTTTGTTACGAAAATCTCATCACGTTTAAAAGTAATGTCATAATACTTTTCATATTAAGAAAAAGTTGGAATGGTAAAGATACAGCTATTGCTTTATATAAAATTCCCTCCCCAACTCAAAAAAAAAGTTGTCTTCATAAGAACCATCGTATTTAACTGCACGGCATATGGTCAAAAATAGGTGAACATTCTGAATTTATATTAATGTGAATGCCAAAGGTAAAGCTACTAAACTTAATTTCAGATCTTAATATTTAGTGATTTATTTGTTTTATTGTAATAGTATGATAATATAACTTGACAATATGACATGTCACCAACCTTATATTTAGGGGACCTAAAATTTCTAAAGCTTGTCTTGAACAATTGGATCAAAACTATTAATTGGCAGGTAACATATGATGCTTTAATGTTGTGATAAAATATATTTCAATGATATATAGTTGTGAGAGGCTTTATTTTAAGTATTTTTTATAACTTTTTTTAATACTAAAATGTATTTCTTTGACTATCTAGTTAAATTTATGACTTTGTAAGTTACTGATTATTGAAATCCTTTAAGGTTAAACCAATTACTAAAGTAACTTTTAAGACGCATTTATAATTTGTAAACGTTGTAATAAATGTATTAATATATTGTCAATGTAATTATGAAATCTAAATTACATTAAACAATAGAGTAACGTACAAAATGTGTCAGAGGCTGCGTAATGCCAACCTCAATTTTTCTGACTCATGTTTTATTTAACGTTACAAAAGTTATGAAAATCAATTACAATATACATGTTAATAGTAAACGTTAATAACGTTTTACATTTTTAATATTTTATGCATTATACATTATTAACAAATTAATAATATTCGCATTTAACATAAAACAAATATCCAGGGGTAAGTTAAACAATTACTCTAGAATTTCAAAACCTTATAAAGAACAAAAATTTGAAGTAAATGTTACTTTCATTTGTTTTATAAAAGAAAAGGTCAAGAGAAGGCTGTGAGAATTGATCTATTACATCCAATATACGAAAAAGGGCCAAATATACATTTCATTTTAGAATTGTAAACAAAGCAGACCAAAATTAATTTATTTACCAGTTATTTTTAGAAAAATAATGGATTCCACCACTGTCACCGCTATCTCATTTAACAATACATTAGTTTACGCCTGTTGTAAAAGTTGGTTTCGAAAGTTGAAGAAGTTTTGTCTCTTTATTTTTAACTAAAAAAATAGGTTAACAGGTTATTAAAACAAACCAATGCATAATTTGCGAGAGTCTTGTTCCCATTGCTATACCAATGAAAAAAAAATGTAATGTGCAAAGAATACAACACCGTTATTTTTAAATAAAATAATAAAATATCGTATAACCCCGCTTTCTTAAATTTTGGAATTGAAATTTGATGAATGACAGATCAGATGCTCAAAGTTATATAATATTAACTAGCTGTGCCTGCGACTTCGTACGCATAGATTCCGATTTCAATTAGTTTTTGCGTGTAGGATTATTTTTAATTAATTTTTACCTATTTTTTTTATTTTTAATCACAAATATTTTTTTAATGAGTAGGTAGACCAATTATGATTTTTTTTACTGGAAAGTTTTTTTTTATTCCCTGACGGGAGGACTATCAATATGTACTATCAATGTATACCATCGACGTGTACTATCAATATGTACTATCGATAAGTACAAAAAATATATACTATCAATATATACAGAATAGTATAGTATCAGTAAATATCGATAGTACATATCGACAGTATATATCGGTACACATCGATAGTATATATTGATAATACATATGGATAGTACACATTGATAGTACACATTGATAATACATATCGATAGTACATATCGATAGTACAAATTGATAGTATATATCGATAGTACATATCGATAGTGTGTATCAATAGAATATATCGATAGTATATATTTATAATACTTCATCTTCAAAACTTCATCTAAACCAGTTAGTCCGTTTCTGAGATTTGCGAGCCCGAATATACAGAAATACAAACATACAGACGAACAAACGATGCGATATTACGATTTTTTGAAAATATTTTCCATGTACAAACAGCTACCAGTTAAGGTTATTGATATGTATAAAAAATCATCTTTTGATAGAGTATCCCATGAAAATAAAAAACTAAATGTTACTCAGAGTGACGTTCATTATCTATGTATAAAAGTTATTTATATTGGCCATATACTCGTATTTCTTTCGTGTTGCGAGCACAACTAAAAGAGAAACAGATAATATAAACAGTCAAAAATATCAAAAATGTTAGAAATTGATTCTGTTAGTTATACCTTTACCTACTGGCTGTATGGTAAGGCATAACTAAAAAATATATATTTTTTATTACTTTTAATGTACTTCTCTACAGATTCATTACATGAATATAAGAAGATTTGTATCGTGTTTATTGCATTGTTGACATAAATTGACATAACATTTTTATTTCTTAACCGGTTCAAATGAAATAAACACTAAATGTTAAGTGAAGACTGTTACAATATATTCCTGAAAACCACATTCAAATAGGAATTCTTGCTCTTATAAAAGCCCGCCATTATGTTTTTTTCAGTTATTTTCCATGAACAGAAATCGATTAGTGACAATTTTATTATATGTAAAGAAGAAGAAGATAGATATCAAAACTATATGTGGAGCTAATAAAACTAACATATCTTATACCAGCAAAGTCCATTAAAGACCTTGAATACAACGTTAAACGTAAATACAACGTATTCAATTGAGAGTTACTATATTTTTATGAGTAGGTATGTGACATAAATATAGCAATTCTAGTCCAACATTATCAACCGGCTTTTCAGTAAATTAAGTTTGTAATTATATGCGTGTTGCGGTTACTATTTGTTTTGTAAACTAAATGTAAATTAATGTACATATTTTAATTATTTTGGAGGCAATAAATAAAGAATAAATAATGAGAAATGTCCAGTTTCATTAAAATATTTTAATTACCTTCATGCAGCAACAATTTAATTATATATATATATATATATATACAAATACATTTGATGAACCACATTTGAAATATATATATATATATATATATATTATTGTATATAAATTGTACAAATATACATTATACATTTATCGATTTGTTGGAATCACTGTTAAACGACTCAAAAATTACGTCTTATACAAATACAATCAATTAACCTTACAATAAGTCTCAACATTAAAGAAGTCAAAGTAAATCCTTATAATTATGTAAAAGAACTGGTTCCAAAAATTCCAAGTAACAGTGATCCTAAGTATAACTTTAAAGGTTCAGAATTCTTGTTTTAATAACAAATAGTATTCTACATTTTCACTATGGTTTTATATACAATTAGGTCCATGTCTATATATTGAATTATCATCTCTGTATCTGTTGGATATTGATCCATTTTTAAACTGGCCATAGCACACTTGCAAAGCTTAATTTTCGAATACGCGCGTTTGAATGTTGTAGTGTATATCGCATTATTATTATTATCGTTTTATTTAAGGAATATATATACCGAAGGTGTTTTTGGGAATCCAATCCACTGCATAGTAGAATAGTGAGTTTAAGCGTTTTAATTTCTAAATGTTCTGTTATTACAATTTTGTTTTGTTTAGTTATTGAAAGTTAAGGAAGAAAAATAATAATAACTTAAAAGAATTCGCGCAGAACGAAACTAATTCTGACTGTTTACCTAAAACGGACTCTATAATAAGATATTGAGGAACTAGTTTTAGTTGGCAGATAATAATTACAAGTATCCCATAATAATATTACAAATTATATTTAAATGACTTGTCAGTTTTGTGATAAAGCACGTTACCTTTTTATAACCTTTATTATAGAAGGTATTCTCACTCCCTTTTATGTTAAAAATAATTAATAAACTGATCCCGATTTCTTAGCTTATTATACATAAACTTGAAGATAGTAATAGGCCTAATATAATTTATGGCTTTTATTTCTTATTAGAGTTTGAGAACTGACTTTTAAATAAAATAGTATGTATATCGAATATTGGTATTGTCTTTATTAAGACATTATACACGATACAGTCAGTGTTTATAGACTGTTTTTGATTGACACAATAATTAGTGTCACAACAGCAGCAGCATATATGTTTTACCAAGTAGTATGTATTTAAACAGTTTTCATATTTTCAATACACTGCAACACACAAAAGAGTATTGACAAAAACACAGTTAATGATAACAGTATCCTGAAAACAATACAATAAACTGAAATAATAAACTTATCACATTGTGATCCAAAAATATCTGAAAAAATATTTTTTTCTTTGCGATAATTGGTTATTATTTAAGTGTATAATTAATTCTCTATTATGTATAAGCACAGTTTAGATTTTAATTTGTATTGTTTAGTTTATTAATTAATATGTATTGTATATAATTATATATGTATTACGTTTATGTATTAATGTGTATGTATTTTTATGTATGTTTACAATGTTTCAAACTTTTAGCCACCTTTCTTTGTGCACTAATATTAAATTCCTATCAACATGGTTGCCTGGACCGCCTTTTGTATTTACCCTATTTGTTTTTATTTTTAATTGTTTAAAAGTATTTTTATGTATACAATAAAGAATATAAATAGATAAATAAATAAAATATGAAAATCTTTCTTATTTCATTCGATCGAAGATTTAATACTGCTTTATGACCGTTTGTATAATAATATAATAAATAAACAAAAGCAATCTTTTTAAGATCTATATATAATCTGGGTTTATTTGAATCTTGAAAAAAATATCCAAAACAATACTTTTTCTTAATAGTCGATTCTTTGTGAAAAAACTAGCTTCAGCTATTTATACATAATATAAATATAATGAAAAGAAAGTAAACATCTATATATATTTATATATTTTTATAGATGTATATACTATAGTACCACTTGATATTAACATTAGTAACTTTTATTATCTTCCTTTATCTTTCTTAATACGTTTTTATCTATTTTTTGTTTATCTATAGGGTAAATTAATCGATTTGACGTACTTTTTTTTTAAGTTTTAATAAGGTAACTTTAGTTAATATTTTAGATAAAAGTTATCTTGAAATTATATATAGATGTTATTTATTTAACAGAAAACATATCAATTAAAATTTTGTGAGAAAATAAGAACTATTTTACTTTAATCTACATTTAAGTTCAGTTCAAGCAATCTTCCACAGAACCTAACAAAGTTAATGTTACTTTTTAATCAAACCAATTTCCTCATACCAAGTCCATCTTCACAAATGTTAAAGTTAGATTGCACTTCCTTCTGAACTGGAAGTGAATAAAGTACAAGACCCGGTTAATATTAGTAATTTAACACTGGAACAGAGGCTGTCGCCGTCTAACTATGAAGTGGTAGTATTTAAGAGATTAGTTCTGTGCAAGAACTTGTAAGAATGTTATTTAAATAAAGTGTTAATCTGAATTAACGATAGTTTTAATTTATCTTTGTGTTTAAAAGTATTTATTTATTAAGAACAAATATAAAATAAAATGTTCGTTAGTTAAGTCCGAAACTTACTTGAGTGAAAGATTTAACAAGTTCTTTTACTAGTTCCTTATTTATTTTTACAAAATTGTCATCTACAAATGCGGAAATTTATGTTACCTTGATTCGATTTATATAAAAAACAACTAATTTTAAACAAGATTCCTAATTAACACTCTCATTGATGCCACTACAAGTTAGTTTAAAAAGACTATCAGTGAATTCGCATGGCTTTTCTGTAAACAGTGAGTTGAAACCGCCGTCGTTGAAGCCGTATAAGTGTATAAAAAGGGATACATACTAACAAGAGAAACGTGATACTTTTTATTTTAACTCTTTTGCCAGCTTAAAACTTTACATAGCATTTTTGTGTAATTTTTTGCTTTCTTGGTCTTCTATTTTTGTTACATACAGCAGTGTATTACACTGTCTGAATATTTGTTTAAAACTAGGAAACCTTTCGGGATGGAAAGCAATATTATACGTTTTAAAAAAAAAAACGAAATTATTTTATAGTTTTCGTTAGTAAAAAGTTGAAATGGAGGTTTATCATATTGTTTATCCAATTTATGTGTCCAAGAAAACAAAATATTATATCTTAGAAAATAAACAAATATGTAATATATTTTGAATGGGTAGTTTCTACACTGAATAAATCAATCGATATTATCAGTGTATAACAAACATCTCATATTTAATACGTATCACTTATAAATTAATTGCATTAAAACCATGGCGTTCCAATATCTCCGGAAGTAAATTCAATTCCTATTAGATGGCAGTGACATAGCCTTAGAGCTACGAGTATAGCTTGATTTGTGATATAATTGTAAACCCATCTGCAAAATTTGGACAACAATTGAATTAGAAACGATTTAAATTGATTCATTTATTTTACTGAAGTCAATTTAATATTTTTTTTTTAAATGTTTAGTTTGTTACGATCATAGTATTTTTAGCTTCCCTCATAAAATGTCTTGAACTTTGATTTGTTTTGATTTTATTCGTTTTAAATACATATGAACTATGGAGAAAGTATATTTGAGACAGATATATACTATGACGAGTCACAAATTATTTAAATAACTGGAATAAAATAATGGGTTTGTATCCCGTATTTATGTTTCCATTTACTTTTAAAATAGTACACACATTAATAGCGTTTCGAGACTTTATAAATCCTTGACTCGAGCTAGACAAACAACGATGGGTTCTCGAAAACTATATTATGTTAAGGAAGATAAAGTTTTAGTATCTTGTAGAGTCAAGTACAAGTACCATATTTATAACTTTGTTTCTATCAGTTATTGTGCGCAAATGAAATATCATTTCTATAATATAACCTATTAAAGAAAAGTCTGGCTGATAGCTGAAATTCTGATACAGCGGATTTATAGGGTTTAAATATTGAAATTATAATAAAAGAAAAAGTAATATACTTTTACTTTATTTTTAAGTTATAATAAATTAAAAATAATTAAATGGTGTATGAATTAATCCTATACTAATCGACTTATCATTCTTAATTTAGGGTTATATCGACTAAGTATTTTTATTGTTGTCTATATATTACACAAAATTAATAGAACTTACATTACATTTATTTTTATTACATTTAAATGTTTCGTAATCATCATTATATTATTGGTAGTGACAAAAAGCATACGGCAACAAAGCATTGTCTTCTCATAAATATATTTTCAAATATAAATATGGGAAAAATTTCTATTGAATCATGATATTGATATTTCAACAAAATAGGGAGATGGAAATGGCACAAATGCTCATTCAGCGAAAACAAAACATATTATGTAGCTCTCATTTTGCTCTTGGTTATTTCAGAGAAATAAACAGTTCCAATTTGTAATAAATACTAGGTACTTTTATTTATTAATTTTCTGGTATTATTTTGATGACTACAAAATATAGAACTAACTTTGAAGGTTTTTTAAGAATCTTTAGAATAACGTACTTGCTTGTATTTTTAAGACAAGTTAGTCGTTTATGTCCTGTAAAATATAAAATATGTACATAATATGTGTTATAACAGAATTTTCTTATAAAAGCTTTGCTCCATACTCATTGCATTTTCAAAACACTAAATATATTAAGCGAAAACTACAAACGAGAAGTAATAACTGTAACATTTGAGCTCGAGTATTTATCATCCTCAGAGACTCATTTCATTTGTTATGCTTTGCTGAAAATTTACAGCACATGATAAATTCAATAGTACTTACTTTGTTGCTTATTAAATATCAATGTGTTTTTTTAATTGAATATCTGTTACTACTTATACTTGTTGATGTACTTGCTGTTTAAAATAAATGAAACAAAGTTTATGATATATATTTTTTTAAATATATAGTATATACGTATAAATTTAAAATAAGCTTTAATAACTACAACACTAACATTCTTACTAACATCATATGTGTTTGAAAATTAAATATAAAACTACTATATAACTTTTCTATTCTCAATTTATTTTGACAACCTTGGTATCAATTTTCTTAAATTACAACTTTCTGAGGCTCTAATCTGTCCTTCTGTACTTGAAAAAATATCGTCGGACGCGAGAGGAACTGTTGACAAATGCTAGTATAATTATGATTATCTGACACTGATGTTCACAAACTTTTGAATACATATCCAATGTTATCTTATTATTTTTACCCGCCATTTTTATAACCGCAGCAAGCGATTTTCAATTATAAGAATAAGTAATATTTAAAAAAAATAACAAAAAATATATAAACGGAATAAATAAAAAAAACACTATATAGATTAGTAACCACTATATATAGTTTTTTCTTAATACATAATTTTTATGAATAAACTTTTATGATGAGACGCCAGTTATTTTAAAAGTAGGTAATATAATCATTGTTATAGAATATGAAATGATAAATAAAGTATTACGGGTGGAACCGTGACCTCTGGGAAACTGTCCAATTGCTCTACCAATGGATCTACCGTAACGCTACCCGCTGCCGCCGGGCCGGTCTTATAGTCCTTTTTATCAGGGTACAATTTGTAAAAACCTTACCTTTCGGGACAATTTATACCATCAGGTGTGTGTATATTTTTTTATAAATATTGATGGTATGCTATATAAATATAAAATGTATGCTGTAAATACTAATAATAACCCTACCTTCTGAGACAATAAGTAATTATTTGGGTTATAACATCTTTTAACTTTATTCAATAACCACGCTGATTGGCTATTACCGCTGAGTTTGAAGTTTTTCGTCAAAAATATTAAAGAACTTTATTTACCAGCGAAAAGCAGAGCGTATTTAAACTATGTATTACAGTAACATTTCACAAAGCACTTTCTGTCGTAACGTTATCTTGTCCCTAAAGGTGTATGAAATCTTAGTAAACCCTTGAAATGTAATAAATCTTCGGAATGGTCCTTTTTATTACATGAATACTAGAAGAAAATATGTATTGTATTATATTACAAAGTAGTTTATTTACTAATGTCTTAAGATCTTCAGTTTATGAAGTTTGAACAAGTCCTAATAAAATCGGGAGCACCTGAAGCGAAAGTTTTGTGCGCTAATAGAGCAAAATTCTTTTTCTAGAATATAAGTTTGGAGTTCGTAAATTCGCTCAATTAGGTAAGAGATTTGTAGATATTTATAGAAAATTATGAGTTTTTTAACTCATTGCTGTTTAATGAAACCAAACCTGATGAACTTACAGTCCACGACTTTATATAGTATAAATGTAATGACATCTAAAATATATCAGAGACTAACATATTCATGACATTATAAGAAATTTCTTAAAAAATATGCTTCTTATGGAGAATCATAAGAAAAAAAATTACGTAAATATAAATTACAACATTTTAACTATGTGATCAAAAATTACCAAAAATAATAAGATAAATGGAAAAGTAACGGTCCCATGTCTAAACTGCTGACAAATTATAATGACATGTGAATGAGGACTAAAAATAACGTTAGGAAGATTAATGGACCTATAACTACTTGTTTCACTATTCAATATATTAATACATAAAAAAAGTTTTACATGCTTTGTGTATATGGTACGTTCGTAAAATATGAGATTGAGCATAGTTAAAGTTAATATAGATAAGGTCAAAAAAGTGACATAACAATAAATAACTGTTTACGTTTATACCTTGTTATTGTCAAATGTTATTGTGATCACTTCATATAAAGTAATAAAATAATTTCTAAAATATGCCATGCAAATTTTTTAAATTATTTTTTTGCTTTTTGACCAAACCGTCATAAACATTTAGAAATTTATACACGTGGAATCCATATTAATTAAAAGTAATATATATATACGCAATAAAATTATGTCTGTTACCGATTTCAAATCACATAAGAACACTAGGTTCAAAGTAACAAATTTAGTACAAGTGGCTTTATAGCATCCCCAAGGCTCCCAAAAGCCATAAGTTAAACTGCAAGTTATGGCAAAGTTATTTATTTTCTGACTTTCTAATCTTAGTAATTTTCTAATATCACCTTTATTTGGAAGTTTCTCTCTAAATATGTTAATAGAATAATACTTTGCGTAAGAGAGTTTTGTAGTTGATTACTATTGACTTTTATATTCTTAAGTTATCATTAATAAATAGTGAAGTATTAGGTAACTTTTGGTACCATGGCTCAGATATGTCGAACTTGATTGAACTGTCAAGCACACGAACTATTTAGCGTGATTAATTCTTTAGATTAATGTGTGGCGTTGCGAGAACGAAATGGTTATGGAAGCGGTAGTTTTAGATTGCAAATAAAACACAAGATAAGTAATTATTTATTGTGGTATGGTAGGTAACGTAATAATGAGAGATGAAAATCGTTTAATGAGGAGATTGAATGGAGATGAGGATAGAATTCATGACACATGGCAAAATAGAAAGTCTTAGACGACGTATGATGGAAAAGCGTTGAAGAAATCTACTAATTGGAAATGGACTATTTTACGATCGAAATTAATCTCCTTTTATTATTGTAATTTATAAGACCATTTTATTTCAATAATATTATTTTTAGCATAAAATATAATGGTTTGGAACTTGTTTGTTGTTTCAGTTGTCCTTTTTGGTATGTTGTGGTAAAGTAAAAGCGGAAACAATCCATAAACTGTGTCCAAACTAATTAACTAACTCTATTAGCTACAACGTAGAATGTATTGCTAACAACTATGCTTAATAGAGTGTATGAAGTAATCGGTGTTCGATGATATTTAGGTATAAATGCAAATTTATATATTTTTTTAAATTGCTTCCTGCGAATTCGAATATAAATTATAACGACCATATTTTTTTAAAGTATTAAGCTCGGATCGAAACCGAAAGACGTTTCTATTCATAAAATGCTTGTAGCCAGTATCGAAGTCATATTATTTTATCCTACCCGCAGGCGAGCCACACGCGTGCGCATGCGATCGACCGATATTGTTGTCTCGCTTGCCCTCAGTTAGAGCCATAAGTAAGCATCACATAAAAACTATCTAATATTAGAGAGGTTATAAGTATTCTTTTTGTTTGTTGCACACAATACTTTATTTAACTGTAAATAAAATTTTATACATAATATATTTTTGTAGAAGTTAGTCAGTTAATTAGGTTAGTAGTACAAACTTAGTTTTATTTTAGTTGTTTTAGTTCAGAATATATTTATACTGTATTTTATTAAATTCAATTCTATAAATCGAATTGGAACTAGATACCTAAATGCTATAATAAGTCAATACAATGGTCTCACATTCACAAAAATATAATGGATTCTAAATTTAAATCATTCAAAATAATAAAAATTATAAAATGTCTCATTAATAAGAAACTAAATAAGTCATTATTAAAAAATAGGGGTTTTGGTCTATTAAGAAATCAAAAAATAGCAACTGATGTTAGGAAGATCTATTTAATATAATATATAACTATAATAGGTAATTTATGTCATATACAATAAAGTATATAAATAAATAAATATATTTTGTTAAGCCGACACTTGATTATATTGAATACATTAGATTCCACGAATACAACAAAAAACATAATCTTAAGTAATAATATAGCTATTAATAGTGCTGTAAATATTTAAAACATAATGTTATCAACGAACAATGGCACTAATAACTCTAATGACTTCAAATGATGTCCCAACACAATACATTCCTGAATCACGCTATCGAAGTTTTTCATACTTCTAAACCTATATACTTTGACGAAGACAAGCTTTCAGGGGTCCGTGTATACGCAGTAAACCACTGGATATATGGTTAAAACTATCCTCTTATATACATCTGTTCAGTAATTCAACTATTCAGCTGTTATAGTAAGATCCTAATGCTTTGCGAATAGGCTTGTCGACTATCATTTATATGTGTTCCCAGCAATAGTAAGTTAATGTGACGTGACTGAGAGATAATTATATGTTTATAATATGTGCATCTCTCTCTGTCACGTCAGTTAAACGAAATTGTGTCTCTCTTTCCCTAGTTCCTTAGTCGCTAGCACACCACCACTGCCGTATACAATATTGACCTATCATTTTAAGGTATGAAAACATAAAAAAAAATATTTATATATATAATGTATGCATATATAATATTATATTTAATGCATACGATTTGATGAATAGAACCAAAATTCATATTTATATAATTTATATAAAAACATAAAATACACATTATCATCAATGTAGGTACCTACAACGGTTTCCTTATGCAACTACTTCAATTACTAGATAATAATATTATTTTATCCTTTTATAGAGGTATATTTTATCCTGGGTTTTATTATTATTATTACAAACATACCCACTAAGGTATAGGTATTGTACTATTGTATTTGTACATTATTTCTTCTATTTACAATTAAACAATAATGATATCTATACGTTTATTACTTTTTTGGTAGAGAAAGTAGTTTGTAAATCAAATATTCTTATAACATGTTTTTCCTAAACGAGTTATTTGTTATAAAATCAATATTGAAAGAATTCACACTGCACACATAATATTTTTAAAACTCCATACTAAGCGAGAAAACAACAAACAAGACGGAATAATAAAAAGAGGTAACATATGAGAACGATTATCAATTTATTTATTATTCTAAGAGACTTGTTTTGTTTTTTTTTGGTTTGTGGGGAATATTCAAATATTAAGTTCCATATTTCGATTTTATTATCAAATACAAAAAAAAAACTTAAAAATCTATAAGTTTAACTAAAAAGAGTTATCGTCACTCACTGACTCTACATCGCCAAAGTCAAACTCAGTAACAGTAACGATTTATTCCTTAAATTCTAAGATTGGAAATGAATATTTGTTTTAGCCAACAAAATATTATGAGGGTACTTTGAATATTGTTGACACTTAGTGAGTGAAGTTTGTCTTGATATTATCAAAGATGGCAGCATCGGTATAGTGAAATGTACTTCGGACTTGTATATAAGTTGCTTTTTCATTACACGATAAAAACGCATGAAAACGTAACGTAACATTTTGTTACCATCGCCTATCGTCAAGCATTTATAAGAAATGATAAAATAAACATAAATAAAGTTGTCTGCAGTTTATTTATTAATTACATATTGCATAATTACGACAATTGACATTCTACGAAAACTGGAACAATGGTGGTCTTTCGACATGAGGCAACTGCATCAACCATGTAGACCGCTGAGGTAGCTGGAAGCGAGTGACCCAGTCCGTGGGATTACAACACATTGTTGGAAGCGCGGGATTGCAACACATGGTGGGGAGCGTGGAAACGGACGATGGCTGGGGGCGATCGCGTCACTTCAGATTCACACTTCGAATCGAGCACATAGTTTAGTTTAAACTTAAGAATTTTATTATAATATTTTAATATTTTAATTTTAATAAATTAGTTGCAAAGATTTTTGGTTTCTTTAAGTCCTTCGGCTGCTGCTCGCATAATTGGCGCAGTCGGTAGGATCTAGAGTCAGTGCGCGGCGGTCTAATTGCTCTAAAAATCGGCTAGACTCCGATAGTCGCTGGCAGGCTCCTTAGCCTTCATCTGGATCCGAATCTACGTGGGCGCAACACCGGGGACGAGTATCCGACCATTGATACGCGGAGGAAACCAGAATGCAAATGTAAGTACGCAAAACTTTCTTTTTGTGTTGCTTCCTTCCTAGTTCTTATCCTTAATCGTTCAAAATATTTCATCCTCCTATTAAGGGTGCTAGCGAGACTGCATCGCGCCAGTCTCGCCGTAATAGAGAGTTAGATAGTAATAGGCAGATAGAAATAATAGATTTAAATTCACCATTTAATACTGAAATAAAAATGCCTTACGACCCAGACGTAATTTATAAGGCCTTACGCCCAGTTCCGGATTTCAACGGAAATTCGAATATATTAACTAGATTTATTAAAATATGTGACCAAATTGTTACGACTTATATGAGTAACGAGCCCGGTAGTGAGTTACCTAACTTATGCTTGTTGAATGGTATATTAAACAAGATAACTGGGCCCGCCGCTACAATTATCAACTCTAATGGCATCCCTGATAATTGGTTAGGAATTCGCGATTCCCTCATAAATAATTTCGCTGACCAGAGGGACGAAACTGCATTGTATAACGATCTTTCTCTAGCTACACAAGGCCATAAAACACCACAGGAATTTTATGAACATTGTCAGACATTATTCAGTACAATAATGACTTACGTGTCTTTGCATGAAACTATTCCTACAACTATAGAGTCAAAACGCATGCTTTATAAAAAACTTACAAAACAAGCCTTTGTGCGCGGTTTGCAAGAGCCTCTTGGCTCACGAATTAGATGTATGAGACCATCCACTGTAGAGCAGGCATTGGAATTTGTACAGGAAGAACTTAATATATTATATTTACAGCAGCGCAATAATGAATTGCATAAAACTCAGCCACTTGTAAAAGGCCATACTTCAATTCAAATGCCTCCTCCAACCAAGCAGGCTTTCCAGCCTTCACCACATATGTTGTTACCACCTGTAACTCAAAGACCGTTATTTATGCCACCCCAGGCGTCTCAACCATTTAAATTTGTTCAACCGCAGAACCAACCTAGATATAATACGGGACCTCAAAATACTAACCCATATCGTATGCCTACACGCACACAGCAAATGTTCGCTGCGCAACCACCGAATTATAATCCGCGAAGTAACGTTTTTCGCATGACACCTCGAAATCATCCACAAAATTTTAACCCTAAGCCAATGAGTGGAGTACAACATTTCACCCCTAGAGCTTTACCCCCGACGGGACTAACTGGACATGACTGGACAAAACACGGCAACTCATCACCTACTAGTTATTTTAGAAGCCGTGAGATGAATTTTAATGAGTGTGTCGACGACGGCTACGCTAGCTACGTAGACTTTTGCTACGACCCCGACCTTAGTTACTATCCTGACTACTATGAGTGCCCGACTTATGTAAACGCACCCGACTATGGCTGTTACATTGACCCCGAGAGTCACACTACTGAAACAGCTGAAGTACATGACTTTAATGAATTAGCCACTGAACCACAGTCTTCCACTAGCCATAAGGAAAATTTCAGAAGGCTTCAGTGTCAGAAAGGCCAAAATAGAAGTAAACTTACAGACTCAAAGGCAACTGCCATTTATTCAGACTTCAAATCCGCCTTTGAAACTTCTTATAGACACTGGTGCGAACCAATCTTTCTTAAGCCCGGATGCTGTAGAATATTATTATCCACATGTGCAGTTAGATTATGATCCGTTTGAAGTAACGAACGTTCATGCAGTAAGCCAAAATGAGTATTCGATCACGGTACCATGTTTTAGCGAAGTCAACGACAGCGAACCTATAAAATTTTTTGTATACAAATTTCACCACCATTTTGAGGGACTAATTGGCCTCAATTTACTAACCAAATGGGAGGCAAAAATCGATCTCAAGGAGTTGCGGTTAAACACCAAATTCGCCGTTAACCCTATCTTATTATACAACTCGCGAAATGTCAACTTTTATGAAGATATTATCCCGGGAAAAACCACTAAGATAGCCAGGATACCTATTAATGCGGTGGACGGTGACGCTTACATTCCTGAACAAATACTGTGTAACTGTATTATTCATGAATGCGTTACTAGCGTAGTTCAGAATAGAGGATATTTAGAGATCGAAAATCCGAACGGAAACGACGTGGTTTTCTCGTTAGACCGTCCTGCTCACGCGGAGCTATTTAATATTGAGTACACGCGAACTGAAGGGTCGTCAGCGCGAGTAAAAAATGTCGTGTCGCGACTACGTACGGAACATCTTAACAAAGAGGAAAAAGCGAACTTAATGACTCTTTGTTCGAAGTACGTTGACGTTTTTTATCTTGACGGTGAAGATTTACCTTTTACAAACCAAGTAAAGCATCGTATTCGCACAACCGACGAAGTCCCGGTTTACACAAAAAGCTATCGCTACCCTTTTGTTCATAGACAGGAGGTTAGCGAACAAATTGATAAAATGCTGACCCAAGGCATTATACGCCCATCCGAATCCGCATGGAGCTCACCTATCTGGATTGTTCCCAAGAAAGCGGATGCTTCGGGTAAGAAAAAGTGGCGTCTAGTGGTTGACTTTCGCAAGTTAAATGAAAAAACCATAGACGATAAATATCCTATCCCGAACATAACGGATGTTTTGGATAAATTAGGCAAATGTCAATATTTCACCACCCTGGACCTGGCCAGTGGATTCCATCAGGTCGAAATGGACCCCATTGACATTTCGAAGACAGCATTCACAGTAGAACATGGCCACTTTGAGTTCCTCAGAATGCCAATGGGACTGAAAAATTCACCATCAACGTTCCAAAGAGTGATGGATAATGTCCTCAGGGGACTTCAGAACCGGATCTGTCTGGTTTACCTTGATGATATTATTGTATACAGTACCTCCTTGCAGGAACACATGACCAATCTAGAAATGGTGTTCCAAAGGCTCAGACAGTCCAATTTTAAAATACAAATGGACAAATCCGAATTTTTAAAGTTGGAAACGGCTTATTTGGGTCATATTATTAGCAGTGAAGGAGTGAAGCCTAACCCGGATAAGATAGCAGCAATCGAGAAGTATCCGATCCCTAAAACGCCTAAAGAAATAAAACAATTCGTAGGCCTACTCGGATATTATCGGAAATTCATACCGGATTTCGCACGAATCACTAAACCGTTAACCCAATGTCTTAAGAAGGGCAAAAAGATAACTTTTGACCCTGATTACGTCAAGAGTTTTGAGATGTACAAAACTCTGTTAACAAATGATCCGATTCTCCAGTACCCAGACTTTGATAAAGAGTTTCTCCTTACCACCGACGCATCCAACGTAGCTATAGGCGCTATTCTATCTCAGGGACCCGTTGGCTCCGATAAGCCCATTTCCTATGCTTCCCGTACGCTTAATGATAGTTAACTTAATTATAGTACCATCGAGAAAGAGCTTCTCGCGATAGTTTGGGCCACAAAGTATTTTAGACCGTATCTTTTCGGACGGAAATTTAAAATACTTACCGACCACAAACCGTTGCAGTGGATTATGAGCTTGAAGGAACCCAATTCACGACTTACCCGATGGCGCTTAAAACTCAGTGAATACAACTTCACTGTCGTGTATAAAAAAGGCAGGGCAAATACGAACGCGGACGCTCTATCCCGCATAGAGATACATAATGAGGAAACTAACTCCCTCATAGTGAATAGCTCGGAACAGTCAGAATTAGGCAGCGGTTCTACAACTGTGACGGTACACATCAGTCAACGGTCAGTACTAAACAGCGGTTCTACAACTGTAACGGCACACACTAGTCAGGAAAACCCTATACTGGAAGTTCCCATAAGCGATGAGCCGCTAAATAAATTTCACCGACAGTTAGTTTTTTCAATAGTTAATATTGTCAAAAGAAGACCGGCAGTATCTAAGCCGTTTGACACCCATACACGCGTTTTCATTCAAATTACAGAGTCTAATTTAGAACAGGACGTCATTAACGCGATTAAAGAATTTGTTACCCCGAAGATTAAAACTGGAATTTTGATCAATCCCCCTCTAGGCATATACTCGATAATACCCGTAATACAAAACCACTTTAAAAGTTCTTATTCTTACAAAACGCGAACTTGAAAACGTAAAACCTTATTTGAGACAACAGGAAATTATAAGGCACTATCACGACGGTAAGACAAATCATAGGGGAATTAACGAATGCTACCTTTCTCTTTCTAGAAAATATTATTGGCCAAGAATGAACGAACAAATTACTAAATTTATTAACGAGTGTACTGTATGCGGACAAGGGAAATACGATCGTCACCCCATACAACAACGGTTTAATGTCGTACCACCTCCTAGTAAACCAATGGAAATAATTCATATGGATTTACTTACAGTAGACAGCGAGAAATACGTAACGATTGTCGACGCATTCTCAAAGTATGGACAGGCCTACCACCTTCGCGACGGCACTGCCATCAGTGTGTTACAAGCTTTGTTAAAATATTGTACACACCATGGATTACCTTTAACTACCGTTACTGATAACGGCCCGGAATTCAGTAACCAGTTATTCTTAGAGTTTTTACGTATACACAGCGTTAACCACCATAAAGTTCTTCCCCATTCACCCAACGATAACGGCATGATAGAACGATTTCATTCGACTATCCTTGAACACCTACGTCTTCTAAAAATACAACGCAAAGATGAACCGGTAGCAAATTTAATGCCATATGCACTTATCGCCTACAATAGCTCAGTTCATAGCTTTACCAGGTGCAGACCGTTCGACATTATTACAGGTCATTTCGACCCGAGAGATCCAGTTAGTATAGATTTATCAGAGCACTTATTACAGCAATATACTGAAAATCACAGAGACCAAATGAAACTAGTTTATGAAATCATTAATGAGTCAGCTTTGCACAACCGTACCGTTTTAATAGAAAATAGAAACAAAGATCGGGAATCGGAAGTACAATATGAACCTCGACAACAAATCTTTGTTAAGAATCCGCTCGCTAGCCGCCAGAAGCTAGCGCCGAGATACACAAAGGACACCGTTCTTGCCAATCTACCTATTCATATATATACCTCACGCAAACGTGGCCCGGTGGCCAAAGCTCGGCTAAAGCGGGTACCTAATAGCAATAAATTGTTTCAGAACACTGGCGATGATGCTGGTGCATCTTGTTCACGCACAAGAGATAAGACTCGACAGTCTTAGCGACGGTCCGGGACTCCTGCCCTATAAACTAGGACAGACTCGTCTTATTACCCATTATCACAGCTTCTTGCAGTATATTCAAATAGACGATATAGAAGATAAAGCTATCGCGGTTAGAAATCAATTATCAGAATTTAAAGATAGGCTTCAAAATGATACTTTTGCTTTATACGAGCTTCAAATTGATTATTTGTCCCATAAAATTGATAACGTTGTTAAACATTTGAAAGCTTTAGAACCTAGCCGTGTAAAAAGGGGCCTAATCAATGGATTAGGATCTATAGTAAAAAGTATAACTGGCAACTTGGATTATCAGGATGCAATTACATTTGATAACGCAATTAAAAATTTTAATAGTAATCAAGAGAAAATTATAACCGAATTCAACTCTCATATAAGCCTTAGCAAAGATTGGATGACGCAACATAATGACGTCATTGACCAGCTAGTTAGGAATCAGCAATCAATTAATTCCACATTGGGACTTTTACTTGACAATAATGCGTATGAAATTAACAGCCTTGTAAAATACGCTCAATTCGCTCAACTTTTAACTATTATAACTGAAAATGTGGACGGTTTATTAGAAGAAAAAATTAGAATAGAGAATATTTTAGCCCTAGTGCGCGCCTTAAGCACACACCATTCCATGGTAGATATTGATACGTTAGGTAAGATGATAGGTAGACTTCGAATAATATACGGAGATAATAGATTGTTAACTTTAGATTTACGTGACTATTATAGTATAATAAAACCTGGGTCTTACTTCATAAAGAAACAGCTAGTTATAGTTTTTAAAATTCCTATAGTTAGTATAGAAGTTTTCGACCTTTATAAACTCTCTATAGCCCCAAATAGTTATAACCAAATCCTTATTCCACCCTACCCATTCCTTGCAACCAACAAGGAAGCCTATGCGTACATGGAGGCTGAATGCCCGAAGATAGACAAGCAGTACCTCTGCGAAGAAGATACGATCGCACGCGTCAAGAATCAGCATGATTGCGCTCGGGAACTCACAATCAACCACGTCCTAGGAGAAGCCTGTAACCTGACCACTATAGTACTGAAGACTGAAGCCATGGAGCAATTGGATGACAAGAATTACGTCATGTCATTCCCCCATTTTACAAAAATTCATTTGCAATGCGGGAGAGAAGAATTCAAGCAACTTCAAGGAAGCTACCTAGTCACGGTACCCCCAAACTGTACCTTGATAACATCGAAATTTACAGTAGTTAACGAAGATAATGAAGTACATGGCCAGCCTGTAATAATAACTGGCACCTCATATAACTTTGAACAGAAGTATACGTCGCCGCACAAACTGACGCTACAGTGTATCGACTTAAGAAAACTACACAGTTCATACAATCAAGTCATGATGGAGCGAAGCATAGAACGAGATACGACAGCGGACGACGCACTTTATCACACCACTGTCCCCTTCTATGTGGTACTATGCGGTGCGGTCGCACTTGCTCTTGCATTAATATGGCAACGATTCTATCTTTGCCCACGCAACGGCAACATACCTCAGCGCCGAGATGACCAGACTACAGAACCAGAAATTTCTGAAGATTTTCCAGCAACATTTTCACTAAAAGTTGGAAAATAGTTGCTGAACTGCGGGTGGAGAAATTACATATTGCATAATTACGACAATTGACATTCTACGAAAACTGGAACAATGGTGGTCTTTCGACATGAGGCAACTGCATCAACCATGTAGACCGCTGAGGTAGCTGGAAGCGAGCCACCCAGTCCGTGGGATTGCAACACATTGTTGGAAGCGCGGGATTGCAACACATGGTGGGGAGCGTGGAAACGGACGATGGCTGGGGGCGATCGCGTCACTTCAGATTCACACTTCGAATCGAGCACATAGTTTAGTTTAAATTTAAGAATTTTATTATAATATTTTAATATTTTAATTTTAATAAATTAGTTGCAAAGATTTTTGGTTTAAGTCCCTCGGCTGCTGCTCGCATAATTTATTTGTAAACATCCTTATTTATAAATAATAAATAAAAATAAAATAAAAAAGCCTTTTATTTCTTACAGAATTACTAGTTTACAAATTTATTAATATAGTTAGTTTCTTAAAAAATATATATAATCTATAGTTTATTTTATAATAGTTAGTAACGTTTTGAAGTAGAATTATAAATGTGTTAGATACATTTAAAAATAATTTTGGGCACTTTATTATTCTGAAGGAACCCCTGTACAGGTAAAGGCCTCCTCCAAATTGAACCAGTTTTCTCTGGATTGCGCTGTTTGCATCCAGTTTGGACCTGCTGTGCGCTTGATTTCGTCCTCCCATCTGTTGCAAGGTCTCCCTATCTTTCTTTTGCCCACTGGCCCCCCCCACTCTGTCAATATTTTTGTCCACCTTTGGTCCTGAAAGCGTGCTATGTGTCCGGCCCACTTCCATTTTAATGCAAGTGCTTGTGATAAACCGTCTGTTGCATTTGTTTATGTTTCGTATTTTTGTGTGTCTTATTTTGTTAATTCTTTTAATGTTAAGCATACTCCGCTCCATTCCGCGTTGGCACGTTATAATTTTATTTTTAATATTTTTGTTAAACTTCCATGTCTGACAACCATAGGTCAAGCATGGTATAAGGCAAGAATTCATAACCTTAGTCTTCAATTTGACTGGCATGTTGCTCTTAAATATTTCTTTTAAGCTCCAGTACTTATTCCATGTCAGCTGGGCTCTGCGCTCAAACTCCTGGTAGTTGTTACGTCTGTTGAAGCTTATTGTTGAAGCTTGCCAAGATAAATATAATTTTCGGTATATTGAAGAGGTTTATTTTCGACGTATATTTGTGTCTTAGTGCTGTTGGTCATTACCATAGTTTTAGAGGTTCATTTCTAGTCCAGCAAGCTTGCTAGCTGTGTTTAGTGACTCTACCATGTATTGTAGTTGTTTTCCAGTCTCTGATATAAGCACCAAATCATCCGCAAAACGTAAGTGACTCAAATGCTTAGTTTTTACTTTTATACCCATTTCATTCCAGCCAAGTTTGCTTATTATAGACTCTAGTATGGCTATAAAAAGTAAAGGTGACAGGGGGTCCCCCTGTCTTACACCTCTATTTATAGGGAACCAAGAACCGGCTGTTTCTAGTTTTACTCTGCTTTTGCTGTTTCTGTATATGCTTTTAATTACTCTTATATATTCGTTTTCCACATTTTGTGATTTCAGAGTTTCCCAAATATAGCTGTGTGACACCGAATCGAATGCTTTTTTATAATCAATATATGCCAAGTACAATGGTCTACTTCTCTCATAATATTTCTCGATGAAAAGTTCGAGTGTGTGAATATGATCGATGGTAGAGAAGCCTTTTCTGAATCCTGCCTCTTCAACTGGCTGTTTTGTTTCTAAAGTAGAGCAAATTTTTTTGGTCAGAATTGTAGAAAAAAGTTTGTATGTACTCGGAAGCAGACTAATAGGTCTATAGTTCTCGATCTCCTTCGGGTTGCCTTTTTTATATAATAGAATTATGTTGGATTCAGACCATTGAGTGGATGTCTCTCCAGATTTGAGGATAGAGTTAAATAACTTTGTAAAAGGTGCAGCTAGTATTGGGGCGGCTATCTTTAGAGACTCGTTTGCTAGATTGTCCGAGCCTGGGCTTTTATCTAGCTTTAGTTTGTTTAATGCCTCGATGATGTCTTTTTCTTCAAAGTGGGGACTTATTTGAATGTTACTGATATTTTGGTTCTCATGACTGGTGAATTCTAACTCTTTTGTGCTGTAGAGATCCCTGTAGAAAACTGTTGCTGTGCTAATAATGTCGCGGCGGTTGATCTTCGTTCTTTCGCCTTTTTTAAGTCCTTCTATCCATGTTTTATTTGGTTTCAGTTCTTTGTATGCTTTTTTCGTGCTTCCTGTTCGTTGCAGGTGTTTTTCGATAGTTCTATATCTGTAATCGGCGTAGTCTTTTTTAATATATTTGTTGACAAGCTTGTAAAGTGCTGATATTTCATTTTTTATTGCTTTATCTTTATGTGGACTTTTTTGCAGCTCTTGTCTTCTTTTAAAAAGTTGTAATGTGCGTTCTGAGAATATTTTGTGGGTTCTCTTTGGATTATGTATTAGTCGTGCGTTTTGCAAGCTTGTGGTAATGGCTCTGATTAAGTTGTCGTAGTATTTCTGGACTGGGATGGAATTCTCGACAAATGATGGATCTTTCGATAGATACGAGTGGAGGTATTCTTTGTATTTGGTGGTTTCTTCTTCGCTTGTTATTGTGCTATGTAAAGAGTTAGAAAAGTTGGTTCTGCTTCTTTTGAAATGTGCATCATATAATATCGTAGCTCTTACTGGCCTATGATCTGAAGGATAGTTGATGTTCAACACTTCTATGTTTTTAAATAGTCGCGGTCTATTTGACAGCACAAAGTCAATTTCATTTTTGTGGGCTCCATCTGGCGATCGCCAGGTCCATTTGTTTTTTGTTTTTTTTTTGAAGAAAGTGTTTAGAATTGACAATTTGTTCTCACTAGCGTATTCGATTAATCTTTGACCTCTCTCATTTCGAATGCCATACCCGTGTGCTTTCATGATTAAATGTTCGTTGTTTTTTGTTTTTCCAATTTTAGCATTAAGATCGCCCATCAATATAAAGTCTTTGTGTGCTAGTTCAATCGCCTTATCTATTTTCGAATAAAAGGTATCGATTTCATCATTGCTTGCTTGTGCAGTAGGAGCGTAGACTTGAATAATAGATAGGCTAGTACTCTCGAATTTCAGGTTCAATATAGCTACTCTTTCAGAAAGGCCGACGTAGCTCTCTATATTAGTTTTAAGATAGTATTAAACTATAAAACCTATGCCATGTCTTCCCGGTGTGTGGCCTGTATGGCAGAAAATAAAATGTTTGTGCTCTTCGATTTTATTTCCCATACGTCTTGTTTCAGCTAATCCTAATATATCATATTTAATATCCTTGAGAGCTTCGTATAGTTCTATCAAACGTTCGTATGAAGAGAGTGTTTTTACGTTGTATGTCAGAATGTATAAAGTTTTTTGTGGAGTTGTTACATTTATCGGAGGGTTGTTCGGAGGGTTGTTTGGAGGGTTTTGGTCGTGATCTTCCACGGTGACCAGCCGGCTTGGAAGATGAGTTTGGTGTACTGATAGTGGTTGATGTTTGTTGACGCTGCGAGAGGGGGTTGATAATTGCTATTCGTTTCCGTTATTACTTTGCTGCCGATCTAATGGGTTGTTCGTATTCTTATTAATCAAATAATTCAGCATGCCCGGTTTTATATTAGCTTCTGTTATACTTGAAGTTTTTCCTAAATGTTTTTGCGATTTATTTATTTTTTTTGCCCGTATATTTATTTTGGTTTCGGCACCTTTTGTCGTACTGTTTTCAGGCGAACTTGAAAGCATTCTTTTGTTATTGCCAGCTGTTTTGTTATTTTCAGTTATGATGAGCTTGTCATATAATATTTTAACAAAATTTCCCCTTTCCTTTTCAATTCTTGCTTGTTCTTGAAGTTCTTTCCTCTTCTCTAAAATATTTTGTGGAAAATCTTCCGTTATGTAGTAAGGGGTATTTTTTAGTGCACTTCTATTTTTAAACAAATTAATTTTTGTTCCTAGTGTACAAAAAGTGACAACTATTGGTCTAGGTCTTTCCCCTTTCTTGCCTATTCTTCTAACTTCTTGGATATTCCAGCAACCCAGTTCTTGAGAGAAATGTTCTTTGATGAAGTGCACTACTAAATTTTCTAGGTTAGAGTATGATGTTTCCGTTTCTGTTATTCCGAAAAAGACAATGTTATTTTTTCTTTTTTTTTGCCTGTTTTTTCTAAAAAATACAGTCGTTTTTCTTGAATTTCACATCCTTATTTATGATATTCTAATTAAAATAATAATCTAATTAATAATTTAAATGTTCTACCTTAAGTTTATCTTATCTTTATTGAATCTATTATTTTATTTTAATAACGAATTCGTTTATACTTATTACATTCAAATTATTATAATTGTATGAACATTTCAAACCACAACACTGGGTATATTATAATAGAAAAATGAACAATTGCACTGGCTTGTAAACTGGATACTTTGACAATTTAATGAGTATATTCCTGGTTCGAAACAGTTGAAATACAGTCGAATACTCAAACACATGACAGAATATCAAAGTTATTTTCTCAAGTAGAAATTTTGTTTTGCCCAGAACAATTACTCAGTCCGTCGAATATTGAAGTTCGTACACTCTCTATATAAGAAAAGCTTTTGAAAATGTTTACAAATAATAAAACACCTGTTTTATTATATTATAACTTCTATTACTAAAGCAAATAATTTATATTAAAGACAAATATGATTGAAATCTTTATTATAATATAATAAAGCAGCTCTGGTTTTTAACAATAATGTATTAATACCTGTATACGCACTTAGAATCTATCACATTAAGTAATCGCATACAATATTTTATAACAAATATATATTAGAGGTTGTGGTAGGCGTGCAAAAACAAAAAATAATAATAAAAATAAAAACAACAGAAAATCGAAAAAACGTAATTTATTTGTATTAAAAAAATAAACTTTAAAATTAAGCAGTTGGAACGGATGGACGGTTGGACGGATGGAACGAGATAGTAATTAAATTTGATTACTTCCTGTCAATTTGTTTAAAAACTGTTTATGCAAGTGTTAAAATAAGTCATTAAGTAAATTTTTATGCTTCCAATAATTGAAACTAAACAATTTAATGATTGAAAATATCTTCAAACAAGTCATGTTATATCATTATAACCGAATATAAAAATGACCTTTTAACACTTTTAGTGCCAAGTTGGACCAAGTGAGTATACAAAAAATGATGAAACACTCGATATATTTTTTCAAAGGCATTTGCAATGTTTTTGATGATTAATTTTAATATTGCAAAGAAAAAAATAATCTTATGTTAGTAATATATAATACTAACATGAGATTAAATTAATTATCATCATAATTATATTACCGTTACTTGCAAATTTTTAGTATTTAATTATAAATATTGTTTAAAAAAATAGTTGGGTCGATGTGTATTTTACCACCTTCTTTTATTTACTTTTACTAACAAATTTATGCTCATAGTAATCATTAAATGTTGAATATAATGTATTACTTAAAATAATCTAGATCAAAAGAAAACCAATTTCTTACTAGTTACTTACTACTCAGTTTAGTTTTAACATTTTTTTTTATATAGAATATATTTTTTTTAATATGTAATGGTAAATAATTAGCTTTATTGAAATTATAGCCTTAACCACCTTTATTATTCAACCGTAATAATGAGAGAATTTGGTGAAATGAAAAGCTTGTGTTGATTCAATAAAAAAGCTTACAGAAGTTTTCATTAAAATCCGTTCTTGTGTATTTTAATTAAAGTCAACATAAGTTTTTCTGCTTTCGAATTTCAATGAAAAACAAATCATAGACTTATATTGTTATGAAACTTCTCTCAAGTTTTATTTTAGCCGATACCGTAGTTTTGAAACCAAGTAAAACAGGTACCTACGTCTTATTGATTCAATTTAGACACCAAAATTTTGTTTGGAAATATCCTCACATTTTGTTATACGTATAGAAAATAATAATATTGCTTGAATATAAGAGTTGGTTTTATTTACCAATTGAATACATAAGTACCTAAAAGGATTTTATTCAACGATTTTAATTAATAAACGTACACACAATTATAAGCCATCAGATTGTAAGGAATTCACTCTACATACCGGCTTTGTAGAAAAATAAATTGTAATTTTATTTTCGTTGCATTTACTATTTTACTTGCAAACAAATTATTTTGTAGGCAATGAATAAAATATAAATAATGAGTAATGTTTAATGTCAGTTAAATATTTGAACATTCGCCTTTTATCGTACAGTATTTTTTGGAGGCTTAGTAAACAAAAACTAAACCTGGTTTAACATCCTTAAAGGTAAAATAGATGCAGCGTAGATGTGTGTTCTTTGTGGGCCACAAAGAGAAGGAGATCACAAGGAGAAGAGATCCCCAAAATGGCACGTATTATATATCAAGGTAAGGTAGTATCTAAGTCTTAACCTTAATCCCAATTATTATGGCTCCGTGTAATATATCAATTGCTTCCATGCACTTCTTTCATCATCTCAATAAAGATTGATTTTGCTATATCATTATTTACGCACACATACACACATAACGATACACATTCAAACTTAAGACTCATTTTGTTACAAGCTTTTCATTCCTTTGCATTACGTGACCATAGCAAGATAAACATTTTCTTTTCATCTTTTTTATTACCTTACATTAAAATTCCTTTTACATACTCATTTCTTACTTTATCCATTCTTATCCCGACGCACCTAAATCTTTGCTGAAATCCTGTATCTGACAGTTTGATCTAGTTCGATGTTAAAGCTATCACCAGGTAGGAATGTTTCACAAATACCAATAAGACGTTAATGAGTCACACACACACACACACACACACTTTGTGATAAATAGTTTTAATCAACTTGCTTCTGTCACGTTTTAGAAATGTTGGGTATCCTTTATGTTGTAACACAACGTTGGATTATAAATAACGAAGGAAACGCCTTCAAAGTAACGAACTGAGTTCAAACTGTATAATAACGAACTTCGTAATTTTTAAAACTAGGGCCTCCAATCCCGCAACCTGCATCCAATCTCGGTATTTGCGGGACTACAAATTTTCAATCCCGCGGGATCTCGGTATTTACGGGATCCCGCATACTAAAAATATTCATATTTATGTAAATCAAATAAAAAAAATAATTAATCAACTATCTCCATATTAAATTAGGCATTAGGTACTATTATTATGAGATCAATAAAATTACTGTTTATTACTGTTTATTATTAAATATTTTAAATTAAAACAATATTCTATTTTTATAGCATAACACCAAAAGTCATTAAAGTCAATCAAGGTAATTAATACGAGAATTAAAATATAGGATTTCATTTAATAAGTATGCACAGGACTAATTTATGTTACTAGACGGATTGTTTAAAAGAAGAAAATAGAACGACGTCGCTTTCGGTTGGGAATTTTATAAATGAAAACGTATCTTTCGGTTTAAGATTCGACAGAAGTATTTACAAAAAAATGTGCTCGTTGATTTTTTTTTACCTGAATGCAAATGCATTTATACCTGAATGACATCTAACAGCGCTTTCTCTATATTCTCCATTAAAAGTGGTTACTATCTTTTCATACTACGTTATAGCTAACATAGTTAATTAGTTTGTACATAGTTTGTGCATCGTTTCCGCTTTTACTTTATCGCAATATACCAATAGCGACAATTGAAACAACAAACTACTTAGTTTGCAACCGTTATATTTTATTTGGTGTAAATAATGTCATTGAAATAAAATGTATTTTTTATTTATGAATTATGAAAGCAAGTTGAGTCCAAACTGATAATAATGTAATTTCTTGAAGGCTCCACAATTAACTAATTAACAATGAAGTTGTAAACTAAAAATAATTATCCACAATATTTGAATTGCAAATTATAACAGAAATTCTATAAACAATAAGAAAACTTTTGTCTGTTTTTTGTTTTTCATAATTTTGTCAGTCTCACTCCTTAACATATAATCAAATAAATCAAATTTAAACCACAAAACATTTATTTTTAATATTAAACCCAATTTTATTTGTCTAGCTTGTCTGAGCTGAGCTAGTCAACAATGTATGAGGTTTTGCGAGATAGTGTTGAAACGTAACACAGTTGTGTGTGTACTATTTAATAAATATATGGAGTGATAGTAGTCTACTATTTTAGTTCCGCTAAATATAATTATATTAAGTTCAGTTTTGGTTTTGTCCCATATTTTACATAGTACAGTATGAGTACTATAACTTTATAAACATTTAAAACGTTTTAAACTCCTAATTTTACGTAGTATGCACCTGTATAGCAATAAAGCATTTAGGATAACTTAGGTCTTGACTAGAAAACACAGTATAATAAAATAGAAAGAAGAAATATAATTTTGTTGCTTAAAATAAAGCTTTATATTTTTGTTATTATTTTATTCAACCGTATTCTCTACTGAATGTGTTAGTTGTGTGTAATAACACTTGGTACTTAAAATGAATAATGTATGAGCAATATATTAAATAAAGACGGTCGCAATGGTTGCCCAGACAAGACATTTTATCAGTCAAACTAAAAATACAATATTTATTGCATTCGTTATTTAAGTAAACATTTTTACTTAGAAATATATTAATTTAAATTGAAGAAGGGAAAAAATACATATAATTTAAAATAACTTAATCTGTTGCACACGACATCATTAAGCAGCGAAAGACTGAACATTAATTAAAAGTTTCGTGACCACAGACAGACACAGACAGACCAATTTTTATAAAGTAGCACTGGCTAATCATATTGAAAGCGTAGCCATTCAAAATGAATGTTCAAAATTCATACTAGCGGAGATGTTAGAACATGATAAATAATAGATAGATAATATTCTTTATTGCACTTCAAATAGCAACAAAAATAATACAAGAATAATAACAACAATGAACTATACAGTAACTTAATAAAAAAAGACAAGTAAATTATAAATAAGTGCAAAAGGCGGCCTTATCGCTGATAGCGATTTTTTAACATGTTTTTTAACATTTGAATGCAATCAATTTAGAAATTGTATGTTTTAGATATGAGATGTTCGTTATACACTAATAATATCTATTGATTTATTCAGTACAGGAACTAATACAAAATATTTTATTTGTTTAATTTGTTTCATTATAAGAAAATACTATTCAGTGTCCCTGGATAAATAAATAATATTACTACATTGCAATCTTTATAACAAATATATATATATGTTGTTTTTGTTCGGTAACAGTTTACTGTAATTTTTTAAAGTTGTTACTTCTGTAATTTTAGAGTCAAGTTCTTAGATAGCTAGTAAAGTAATTAAAAAATTTCACTTAGACTTTTATCGTGCTATTCTGCAGTCTATTTAAAGGTTAGAATTTTCTCTCCACACGTACATAAGGTTTGTGAAACACTAGAATAAGATAAATCTACCTTATATATCTTCACAGGGATTCTACTATATTTAGTTTAGTAAGGGGTGTCTAAGCCAAACTAATTATGCTCTCATTATTTAGTTATTGTTATTAACAGGAATTATTTTTTTTATTATGATCAAGTTCATTTATATTTTTTTTAATATAACGTTTTTTATTGTTTTTTTATGTTATCATACTACTTTTTTTTAATAATATCAGGACAAATTACACACATTGATCTAACCTAAGTAAGCAAATTATTTGCTTGTGTTAAGGGTGTTAGACAACGATACAAATACATAGAAATACTCATATAAATACTGAGAATATATTTAATAAACGAACAAACCCAGAAACACAGCATCTATGCTCATCACATAAATGCCTGTTTCTGCCGGGAATCGAACCCGAGCCCCATTGCGCCGTGACACTATTAGGCGTCTGCGCTAACCACTCGACCAACGGAGTGGTGAATTCGTTATCCATTCTTTACTAATATGATAACGTTTCTTATTTTTGATTGAACGTGCCATTCCATGTATTCTAGGAAAACTGACTTAAGATTTTTAAGCATTGGCTTTATTATATTTCCGGTTAAAAATAATAAAACTAGGAACCAGAATTAGGAAATACTTGGCAATCACAGATAATCGTGTAGCCTTCTCCAACATGTTAAATCTTTTTAAATAATATTAACTTTTCTATAGTCCAGGTGGATACAGTCACGAGCAAAAAAATCATAATAAATTTATTTTTCCCGCAGCTTTACATCTATAGTATATATCATAAATATAAGCCGCAGAAGACTACACAGAAATGCCATATAAAGCTTATGAAACACTAAAATAAAAAGTTTTTCCTGAAATTATTTATCCAGTTTTATAAACTTATACGACCTCGTTTCAACTTTTCAACTCGTGTATACTTAAAAGCTCTGAGAAATTGCTGCTAGTCTTTTTAAACCAAGTTGTAATATTATCAATGAGCTTATAATTAGGAATCTTGTTTTACCCTAGTTGTTTTTTATATTAGTAAAATAAGAAATAAGTTTATATAAATAAAAACCTAAGGTAACGTAAGAATTCGTAAACTAATATAACAAATAAAATAACATTACGTAAGGGAATAAACTATTTATCTAAATATTAAACAACTATGATAAATGTTTTAGCATTCAGATAAATATTTTATTTATAACATCTTCCAAGTTCTGGCACAGAACTAATCTATAAAATATTACCAGTTCTTAGTTAGACGGCGACAAGCTCTGTGCCAGTAGGAAATTACTAATATAGTCCTGTATTTTATCCACGTCCAGTTCAGAAACAAGTGCAATCTAACTTTAACATTTGTAAAAATAGATTGGTATGAGGAAATTGGTTTGATTAAAAAGTAACGTCAACTTTGTTATGTTCTGTGGAAAATTGCTTGAACTGAACTTAAATATAGGTTGAGGACAAATAGTTCGTACTTTTCACAAACTTAAATTAATATGTTTCCTGTAGGACTTGTAACAAATAACATCTTCATTTAATTTTATAAATATAACTAAAGTTACTAAAATGAATATGTAATTATAAAATATTTCGACTTTACTAAAACGTAAACGTAAGTTCAGAAACCTAAACAAAAGTAATAAGTTTCATATTTTGTCAATCATATAAAAAAAATGCCGTTTTGCACTTTATTTGAATTGTATTAGGGAAATAACGCAAAAACCTATTCATCAGGTCCATCAGTAGATTCAAATAAGGAAAGAATATTAATCCATAGATATTTATTACTAAGCGAGTTATGCACAAAAATTCTGAAACTTATTAAATCAACGATCGAATTAAATAAGATAGATTTTTATACTAAAACAATTATAACAAAAAATATTTATTTTTGCACATATTTGATTCGCAATAATGTCCATTACATTAATGTGCATTTATTAATTAGAGGTATTTCAGTTTTTTTGCAAAACACAGTTTCCATTCAAGTGAATGGATATTTATATATAGATAGTCATATATTTAGTTTGTCAGTGTCAGAATGACACTGATTGTTTCGTGCGTTATGTCTTAATGCATTAGATTATGCAATAAGTATTATTTTGTTATATTTCATAACTTATCTTCCTTTACACTATATAATAATGTTAGTAGTGTATACACAATACATTACCAATATTCGATATCCTATTTTATTTAAAAGAAAAATCTCAAAAGATATTAATAAATGGAAGACATAAATCATACGGGCCTTTCACTATCATTCTCCAACTTAAGGTAAAATAAGCTGTGAATTTTAGTTTTGAAAATATTTTTAACATTAAAGAGAGTGAGGATACCTTTTATAATAAAGGTGATGCCAGTCACGAGCTTTATCAGAAACTGAGAAGTCATTTGAATATAATTTGTAATATTATTATGAGATGAATAAAACCGTTTAAGGAAAGTAAATATTGAATTATATTATTTTTGCATTTATCATGTTTTACGATTGAGTCGGTTTTACGTAAACAATTTCAACTATCATAAGTAGACTATCTAGAGTACCTATCATGTATATTCTGTTTGCAATGTTTAAATTTGTGTAAATCATTATTATTCTTTTTAACGTAACTTGCAACTACTCCAGCAAACGCAATTTATTGAAGAAAACATTTAGAAATTAAAAACCTTGAACTATATATATATTTATATATTTAAATTATTCACGATAATATTAACGCAATCTATTATTTAACGAACACGTAGCTTCACGGTGTACAATGGCCTGGTAAAAGATGGACTAACAAATTAAAAATAAAAATCTTACAGTAGATAGATATGAACTTTATAAATACAAAACAACAATAAATAGTAGTCTTGGAAAGCATGAAAAGATAGAATACTGTATATGTTGGAATATCTGATTAGTAGAATCAATGTAAGATAATAAATTGATTTCACAAGAGGAATTAATATAGAATATATATTTTTGCAATACTACTTTTATCATTGGAATAAATGGATTGTTTTATTATTTATTTCATGGTAGATTATGAAAAATACTGCACTTACGGAGTAATTATTTAACCTGCATAATCAATTGCCTAATAAATAGTACTAAAAAAATATGATAAATAAACATCTTGTTTAATATTATAAATAAGTAATTTATAAATACCTAGAGTTCAACAAAAATATTTAAATATTTGTTTAAGGCCTTTATTATTTTGAATAACCAGTTTGGTAATTAATTAAGAGATGTTATAAAAAAATCGAATGTCTATTATGAACCGCCCTTAATAAGTTCTACATAATTCATAATTCACCAGCCTATTAATGTTATTTCTGTTTGTAGAAGTGCGTGATAGTTCTCCATTGAAATGTGGTGATATTGCACTTCGGTTTTGGTATTAAATATTGCTTATACCTAGGATCGCGAATAATTGCTTTTATTCGTCAAAAAATTCGGTAAAATAATTTAAATAACAAACGTTGTACAAAGTAAACACTTTTAGAAAACTCTATTGTAACACTGTTTGAAAAGATCAATAAACATGTATAGCCATGTCAAGCTTATTTAAATTTATATGAATATAGAATGAAAAATAAACCGATACGGGCAGGGATTCGAACCCGCGACTACTAGGAAACTGTCTCCAGTCTACATATTGCGAATTTATTACGGATCGAAGTAAGTATATTTCTTTTAATTTTTTATCATTATTTGTTGTTTTTTGTCTACGATCTGCGTTATTAATTTCGCTACGTAAAAAGTGAAATTTAATGAAATATATTGGAACATCAAATTCATTTATTCAAACAAAAAATCTTTGGTTTTGATTGGTTGAATTATGATAAATGTACATGTAATGACGTTAGATATTGTGACTCATTAATATTTTTTTTTAAAGTTAGATTTTTTTAAATTAAAGACCCGGTTACAAGACAACGTCTGTCGAGTTCGCTTGTTATATATATAAATAAAGGTTAATAATATCAACAGCTAAAAATATTTTCAACCTTATACCTCACAAATATGGTTCATTTACTATTGTTAAGTAAATTAGGGTCTTTGTAACAAAATAACAGAAAGTCTTTGAAATGATAAGGCTTGTTGAAAAAAATACCCCTGTACAAGTAAAACATTTAACCTAAACTCAACCTTACCCAGTAAGCAACAAGTTCATAATACATATTAACAACTTGGCGCTTACGCTATTTTGAAATGATATGTACACAATACTCGGCCAAGCTTCGTAGTACGCGGAGTGGGGGGTGTTAGTTTTTTTTCGTTACGTAATTTCTGAATTCGGTCTCCACGCTCACGGCCTGCGATAGAAGCTATGCAATAGCTTAAAAATACACAAATAGTCTAACTTACATGAACTTCTTTAATAATATTTTAATTTATCCAACAAAATTAATATAATTACTTAGCTTGTTGGTTTATCTGAAACTTATAATAGAAGCTTCAGAAATTAGATAAGAGGCATGGATTAAAAAAATATTAAATCTTCAAAGTTTACTTCTTAAAATAAAGTATTACATAAAATGTAATAGCGCTTCTTATGGCAGTAAGCATGTAGTAAAAAGTTTAAAATTAAATATCTTCATAAGTAGTTTAAAATAAAGGCAAGTGAGTACGCTTGTAGAGTAACTACTTTGAAAGTCTATTAACGGATAAAAAAACCTACAAATGCAGAGAAACATCCTCAACTTTTGCAACTTTCAAATTCAAAACTTTTTGTTACATGAATGTTTCGTTGACGTATACTTTGAACACTTAAGAGTCAAATATTACTTAATATATACATATTATAAAATGGTTACTGATCGAAAACTGTACATGGAAAATATTTAAAAAATAATAATGGGGAGCTTTTATAAGAGCAAAAGAACTCCAAACAATGGTTTTTCATTTTGTCTGTATGTCTGTATGTTTATGCACTCTAATCTCAAGAACGGATTAATCGATTTGGATGCAGTTTTCGGGAATATATGGGATTCACTGTACAATTTGTGTTGTATTTTATTCCAATCATATAACAAATAAAGTTAATAATCACTTATTTTCCTACTATTGCGGTAAGACATTTTTTGAAACTATTTTTTTTTTCATATTAATAGTAAATATTGATGTACGTATTGATAGTACGTATTGATATAACGTATTGATAGTAAATATTGATAGTACGTATTAATAGTAAATATTGATAGAACGTATTGATAGTAAATATTGATGGTACGTATTAATAGTAAATATTGATAGTACGTATTGATAGTACGTATTAATAGTAAATATTCATAGTACATATTGATAGTACGTATTGATAGTATGTATTGATAGTAAATATTGATAGTAAATATTGATAGTAAATATTGATAGTACGTATTGATAGTAAGTATTAATAGTACGTATTGATAGTTAATATTGATAGTACATATTGATAGTACATATTGAAGTACGAATTGACAGTACGTATTGATAGTAAGTATTGATAGTAAATATTGATAGTACATATTGATAGTAAGTATTGATAGAACGTATTGATAGTAATCATTGATAGTACGTATTTATAGTACGTATTGATAGTACGTATTAATAGTAAATATTCATAGTACATATTGATAGTACGTATTGATTAGTACATATTGATAGTACATATTGATAGTACGTATTGATTAGTACATATTGATAGTAAATATTGATAGTACGTATTGATAGTAAGTATTGATAGTAAATATTGATAGTACGTATTGATAGTAAATATTGATATTACATATGGATAGTAAGTATTGATAGTACGTATTGATAGTAAATATTGATAGTACATATTGATAGTAATTATTGATAGTACGTATTGATAGTACGTATTGATAGTACATACTGATAGTACGTATTGATAGTAAATATTGATAGTAAATATTGATAGTAAATATTGATAGTACGTATTGATAGTAAGTATTAATAGTACGTATTGATAGTTAATATTGATAGTACATATTGATAGTACATATTGAAGTACGAATTGACAGTACGTATTGATAGTAAGTATTGATAGTAAATATTGATAGTACATATTGATAGTAAGTATTGATAGAACGTATTGATAGTAATCATTGATAGTACGTATTTATAGTACGTATTGATAGTACGTATTAATAGTAAATATTCATAGCACATATTGATAGTACGTATTGATTAGTACATATTGATAGTACATATTGATAGTACGTATTGATTAGTACATATTGATAGTAAATATTGATAGTACGTATTGATAGTAAGTATTGATAGTAAATATTGATAGTACGTATTGATAGTAAATATTGATATTACATATGGATAGTAAGTATTGATAGTACGTATTGATAGTACGTATTGATAGTACGTATTGATAGTACATACTGATAGTACGTATTGATAGTACATATTAATAGTCCATATTCATAGTCCTCCCGTCAGGGAATAATTATATAATTTTCAATAAAAAAAAATACATATGTTTGAAAATACCTTTAGACATGTATAGCCATGTTAAGCTTATTTAAATTTATATAAATATAGAATGTAAAAAACCGATACGGGCAGGGATTCGAACCCGCGACTACTGGGAAACCGTCCCGTCGCTCTACCAACTGAGCTACCGTATCGCTGTCCGTCTCGGTGAATTAAGCATTCTATATGTGATCATCTTTATCGGGACGGTGGTGACATCTATTAGGTTTCTTTCGAAAATCCTAACCAATGTTTCTAACTTTGCAGTATAGATAAACATTGAAAAGATGCCACTACCGATATCAATGTTTGAAAATATCTTTAAACATGTATAGCCATGTTAAGCTTATTTAAATTTATATAAATATAGAATGTAAAAAACCGATACGGGCAGGGATTCGAACCCGCGACTACTGGGAAACCGTCCCGTCGCTCTACCAACTGAGCTACCGTATCGCTGTCCGTCTCGGTGAATTAAGCATTCTATATGTGATCGTCTTTATCGGGACGGTGGTGACATCTATTAGGTTTCTTTCGAAAATCCTAACCAATGTTTCTAACTTTGCAGTATAGATAAACATTGAAAAGATGCCACTACCGATATCAATGTTTGAAAATATCTTTAAACATGTATAGCCATGTTGAGCTTATTAAAATTTATATAAATATAGAATGTAAAAAACCGATACGGGCAGGGATTCGAACCCGCGACTACTGGGAAACCGTCCCGTCGCTCTACCAACTGAGCTACCGTATCGCTGTCCGTCTCGGTGAATTAAGCATTCTATATGTGATCGTCTTTATCGGGACGGTGGTGACATCTATTAGGTTTCTTTCGAAAATCCTAACCAATGTTTCTAACTTTGCAGTATAGATAAACATTGAAAAGATGCTACTACCGATATCAATGTTTGAAAATATCTTTAAACATGTATAGCCTTGTTAAGCTTATTTAAATTTATATAAATATAGAATGTAAAAAACCGATACGGGCAGGGATTCGAACCCGCGACTACTGGGAAACCGTCCCGTCGCTCTACCAACTGAGCTACCGTATCGCTGTCCGTCTCGGTGAATTAAGCATTCTATATGTGATCGTCTTTATCGGGACGGTGGTGACATCTATTAGGTTTCTTTCGAAAATCCTAACCAATGTTTCTAACTTTGCAGTATAGATAAACATTGAAAAGATGCCACTACCGATATCAATGTTTGAAAATATCTTTAAACATGTATAGCCATGTTAAGCTTATTTAAATTTATATAAATATAGAATGTAAAAAACCGATACGGGCAGGGATTCGAACCCGCGACTACTGGGAAACCGTCCCGTCGCTCTACCAACTGAGCTACCGTATCGCTGTCCGTCTCGGTGAATTAAGCATTCTATATGTGATCGTCTTTATCGGGACGGTGGTGACATCTATTAGGTTTCTTTCGAAAATCCTAACCAATGTTTCTAACTTTGCAGTATAGATAAACATTGAAAAGATGCCACTACCGATATCAATGTTTGAAAATATCTTTAAACATGTATAGCCATGTTAAGCTTATTTAAATTTATATAAATATAGAATGTAAAAAACCGATACGGGCAGGGATTCGAACCCGCGACTACTGGGAAACCGTCCCGTCGCTCTACCAACTGAGCTACCGTATCGCTGTCCGTCTCGGTGAATTAAGCATTCTATATGTGATCGTCTTTATCGGGACGGTGGTGACATCTATTAGGTTTCTTTCGAAAATCCTAACCAATGTTTCTAACTTTGCAGTATAGATAAACATTGAAAAGATGCCACTACCGATATCAATGTTTGAAAATATTTTTAAACATGTATAGCCATGTTAAGCTTATTTAAATTTATATAAATATAGAATGTAAAAAACCGATACGGGCAGGGATTCGAACCCGTGACTACTGGGAAACCGTCCCGTCGCTCTACCAACTGAGCTACCGTATCGCTGTCCGTCTCGGTGAATTAAGCATTCTATATGTGATCGTCTTTATCGGGACGGTGGTGACATCTATTAGGTTTCTTTCGAAAATCCTAACCAATGTTTCTAACTTTGCAGTATAGATAAACATTGAAAAGATGCCACTACCGATGTCAATGTTTGAAAATATCTTTAAACATGTATAGCCATGTTAAGCTTATTTAAATTTATATAAATATAGAATGTAAAAAACCGATACGGGCAGGGATTCGAACCCGCGACTACTGGGAAACCGTCCCGTCGCTCTACCAACTGAGCTACCGTATCGCTGTCCGTCTCGGTGAATTAAGCATTCTATACGTGATCGTCTTTATCGGGACGGTGGTGACATCTATTAGGTTTCTTTCGAAAATCCTAACCAATGTTTCTAACTTTGCAGTATAGATAAACATTGAAAAGATGCCACTACCGATATCAATGTTTGAAAATATCTTTAAACATGTATAGCCATGTTAAGCTTATTTAAATTTATATAAATATAGAATGTAAAAAACCGATACGGGCAGGGATTCGAACCCGCGACTACTGGGAAACCGTCCCGTCGCTCTACCAACTGAGCTACCGTATCGCTGTCCGTCTCGGTGAATTAAGCATTCTATATGTGATCGTCTTTATCGGGACGGTGGTGACATCTATTAGGTTTCTTTCGAAAATCCTAACCAATGTTTCTAACTTTGCAGTATAGATAAACATTGAAAAGATGCCACTACCGATATCAATGTTTGAAAATATTTTTAAACATGTATAGCCATGTTAAGCTTATTTAAATTTATATAAATATAGAATGTAAAAAACCGATACGGGCAGGGATTCGAACCCGCGACTACTGGGAAACCGTCCCGTCGCTCTACCAACTGAGCTACCGTATCGCTGTCCGTCTCGGTGAATTAAGCATTCTATATGTGATCGTCTTTATCGGGACGGTGGTGACATCTATTAGGTTTCTTTCGAAAATCCTAACCAATGTTTCTAACTTTGCAGTATAGATAAACATTGAAAAGATGCCACTACCGATATCAATGTTTGAAAATATCTTTAAACATGTATAGCCATGTTAAGCTTATTTAAATTTATATAAATATAGAATGTAAAAAACCGATACGGGCAGGGATTCGAACCCGCGACTACTGGGAAACCGTCCCGTCGCTCTACCAACTGAGCTACCGTATCGTTGTCCGTCTCGGTGAATTAAGCATTCTATATGTGATCGTCTTTATCGGGACGGTGGTGACATCTATTAGGTTTCTTTCGAAAATCCTAACCAATGTTTCTAACTTTGCAGTATAGATAAACATTGAAAAGATGCCACTACCGATATCAATGTTTGAAAATATCTTTAAACATGTATAGCCATGTTAAGCTTATTAAAATTTATATAAATATAGAATGTAAAAAACCAATACGGGCAGGGATTCGAACCCGCGACTACTGGGAAACCGTCCCGTCGCTCTACCAACTGAGCTACCGTATCGCTGTCCGTCTCGGTGAATTAAGCATTCTATATGTGATCGTCTTTATCGGGACGGTGGTGACATCTATTAGGTTTCTTTCGAAAATCCTAACCAATGTTTCTAACTTTGCAGTATAGATAAACATTGAAAAGATGCCACTACCGATATCAATGTTTGAAAATATCTTTAAACATGTATAGCCATGTTAAGCTTATTTAAATTTATATAAATATAGAATGTAAAAAACCGATACGGGCAGGGATTCGAACCCGCGACTACTGGGAAACCGTCCCGTCGCTCTACCAACTGAGCTACCGTATCGCTGTCCGTCTCGGTGAATTAAGCATTCTATATGTGATCGTCTTTATCGGGACGGTGGTGACATCTTTTAGGTTTCTTTCGAAAATCCTAACCAATGTTTCTAACTTTGCAGTATAGATAAACATTGAAAAGATGCCACTACCGATGTCAATGTTTGAAAATATCTTTAAACATGTATAGCCATGTTAAGCTTATTTAAATTTATATAAATATAGAATGTAAAAAACCGATACGGGCAGGGATTCGAACCCGCGACTACTGGGAAACCGTCCCGTCGCTCTACCAACTGAGCTACCGTATCGCTGTCCGTCTCGGTGAATTAAGCATTCTATACGTGATCGTCTTTATCGGGACGGTGGTGACATCTATTAGGTTTCTTTCGAAAATCCTAACCAATGTTTCTAACTTTGCAGTATAGATAAACATTGAAAAGATGCCACTACCGATATCAATGTTTGAAAATATCTTTAAACATGTATAGCCATGTTAAGCTTATTTAAATTTATATAAATATAGAATGTAAAAAACCGATACGGGCAGGGATTCGAACCCGCGACTACTGGGAAACCGTCCCGTCGCTCTACCAACTGAGCTACCGTATCGCTGTCCGTCTCGGTGAATTAAGCATTCTATATGTGATCGTCTTTATCGGGACGGTGGTGACATCTATTAGGTTTCTTTCGAAAATCCTAACCAATGTTTCTAACTTTGCAGTATAGATAAACATTGAAAAGATGCCACTACCGATATCAATGTTTGAAAATATTTTTAAACATGTATAGCCATGTTAAGCTTATTTAAATTTATATAAATATAGAATGTAAAAAACCGATACGGGCAGGGATTCGAACCCGCGACTACTGGGAAACCGTCCCGTCGCTCTACCAACTGAGCTACCGTATCGCTGTCCGTCTCGGTGAATTAAGCATTCTATATGTGATCGTCTTTATCGGGACGGTGGTGACATCTATTAGGTTTCTTTCGAAAATCCTAACCAATGTTTCTAACTTTGCAGTATAGATAAACATTGAAAAGATGCCACTACCGATATCAATGTTTGAAAATATCTTTAAACATGAATAGCCATGTTAAGCTTATTTAAATTTATATAAATATAGAATGTAAAAAACCAATACGGGCAGGGATTCGAACCCGCGACTACTGGGAAACCGTCCCGTCGCTCTACCAACTGAGCTACCGTATCGCTGTCCGTCTCGGTGAATTAAGCATTCTATATGTGATCGTCTTTATCGGGACGGTGGTGACATCTATTAGGTTTCTTTCGAAAATCCTAACCAATGTTTCTAACTTTGCAGTATAGATAAACATTGAAAAGATGCCACTACCGATATCAATGTTTGAAAATATCTTTAAACATGTATAGCCATGTTAAGCTTATTTAAATTTATATAAATATAGAATGTAAAAAACCGATACGGGCAGGGATTCGAACCCGCGACTACTGGGAAACCGTCCCGTCGCTCTACCAACTGAGCTACCGTATCGCTGTCCGTCTCGGTGAATTAAGCATTCTATATGTGATCGTCTTTATCGGGACGGTGGTGACATCTATTAGGTTTCTTTCGAAAATCCTAACCAATGTTTCTAACTTTGCAGTATAGATAAACATTGAAAAGATGCCACTACCGATATCAATGTTTGAAAATATTTTTAAACATGTATAGCCATGTTAAGCTTATTTAAATTTATATAAATATAGAATGTAAAAAACCGATACGGGCAGGGATTCGAACCCGCGACTACTGGGAAACCGTCCCGTCGCTCTACCAACTGAGCTACCGTATCGCTGTCCGTCTCGGTGAATTAAGCATTCTATATGTGATCGTCTTTATCGGGACGGTGGTGACATCTATTAGGTTTCTTTCGAAAATCCTAACCAATGTTTCTAACTTTGCAGTATAGATAAACATTGAAAAGATGCCACTACCGATATCAATGTTTGAAAATATCTTAAAACATGTATAGCCATGTTAAGCTTATTTAAATTTATATAAATATAGAATGTAAAAAACCGATACGGGCAGGGATTCGAACCCGCGACTACTGGGAAACCGTCCCGTCGCTCTACCAACTGAGCTACCGTATCGTTGTCCGTCTCGGTGAATTAAGCATTCTATATGTGATCGTCTTTATCGGGACGGTGGTGACATCTATTAGGTTTCTTTCGAAAATCCTAACCAATGTTTCTAACTTTGCAGTATAGATAAACATTGAAAAGATGCCACTACCGATATCAATGTTTGAAAATATCTTTAAACATGTATAGCCATGTTAAGCTTATTAAAATTTGTATAAATATAGAATGTAAAAAACCAATACGGGCAGGGATTCGAACCCGCGACTACTGGGAAACCGTCCCGTCGCTCTACCAACTGAGCTACCGTATCGCTGTCCGTCTCGGTGAATTAAGCATTCTATATGTGATCGTCTTTATCGGGACGGTGGTGACATCTATTAGGTTTCTTTCGAAAATCCTAACCAATGTTTCTAACTTTGCAGTATAGATAAACATTGAAAAGATGCCACTACCGATATCAATGTTTGAAAATATCTTTAAACATGTATAGCCATGTTAAGCTTATTTAAATTTATATAAATATAGAATGTAAAAAACCGAAACGGGCAGGGATTCGAACCCGCGACTACTGGGAAACCGTCCCGTCGCTCTACCAACTGAGCTACCGTATCGCTGTCCGTCTCGGTGAATTAAGCATTCTATATGTGATCGTCTTTATCGGGACGGTGGTGACATCTATTAGGTTTCTTTCGAAAATCCTAACCAATGTTTCTAACTTTGCAGTATAGATAAACATTGAAAAGATGCCACTACCGATATCAATGTTTGAAAATATCTTTAAACATGTATAGCCTTGTTAAGCTTATTTAAATTTATATAAATATAGAATGTAAAAAACCGATACGGGCAGGGATTCGAACCCGCGACTACTGGGAAACCGTCCCGTCGCTCTACCAACTGAGCTACCGTATCGCTGTCCGTCTCGGTGAATTAAGCATTCTATATGTGATCGTCTTTATCGGGACGGTGGTGACATCTATTAGGTTTCTTTCGAAAATCCTAACCAATGTTTCTAACTTTGCAGTATAGATAAACATTGAAAAGATGCCACTACCGATATCAATGTTTGAAAATATCTTTAAACATGTATAGCCATATTAAGCTTATTTAAATTTATATAAATATAGAATGTAAAAAACCGATACGGGCAGGGATTCGAACCCGCGACTACTGGGAAACCGTCCCGTCGCTCTACCAACTGAGCTACCGTATCGCTGTACGTCTCGGTGAATTAAGCATTCTATATGTGATCGTCTTTATCGGGACGGTGGTGACATCTATTAGGTTTCTTTCGAAAATCCTAACCAATGTTTCTAACTTTGCAGTATAGATAAACATTGAAAAGATGCCACTACCGATGTCAATGTTTGAAAATATCTTTAAACATGTATAGCCATGTTAAGCTTATTTAAATTTATATAAATATAGAATGTAAAAAACCGATACGGGCAGGGATTCGAACCCGCGACTACTGGGAAACCGTCCCGTCGCTCTACCAACTGAGCTACCGTATCGCTGTCCGTCTCGGTGAATTAAGCATTCTATACGTGATCGTCTTTATCGGGACGGTGGTGACATCTATTAGGTTTCTTTCGAAAATCCTAACCAATGTTTCTAACTTTGCAGTATAGATAAACATTGAAAAGATGCCACTACCGATATCAATGTTTGAAAATATTTTTAAACATGTATAGCCATGTTAAGCTTATTTAAATTTATATAAATATAGAATGTAAAAAACCGATACGGGCAGGGATTCGAACCCGCGACTACTGGGAAACCGTCCCGTCGCTCTACCAACTGAGCTACCGTATCGCTGTCCGTCTCGGTGAATTAAGCATTCTATATGTGATCGTCTTTATCGGGACGGTGGTGACATCTATTAGGTTTCTTTCGAAAATCCTAACCAATGTTTCTAACTTTGCAGTATAGATAAACATTGAAAAGATGCCACTACCGATATCAATGTTTGAAAATATCTTAAAACATGTATAGCCATGTTAAGCTTATTTAAATTTATATAAATATAGAATGTAAAAAACCGATACGGGCAGGGATTCGAACCCGCGACTACTGGGAAACCGTCCCGTCGCTCTACCAACTGAGCTACCGTATCGCTGTCCGTCTCGGTGAATTAAGCATTCTATATGTGATCGTCTTTATCGGGACGGTGGTGACATCTATTAGGTTTCTTTCGAAAATCCTAACCAATGTTTCTAACTTTGCAGTATAGATAAACATTGAAAAGATGCCACTACCGATATCAATGTTTGAAAATATCTTTAAACATGTATAGCCATGTTAAGCTTATTTAAATTTATATAAATATAGAATGTAAAAAACCGATACGGGCAGGGATTCGAACCCGCGACTACTGGGAAACCGTCCCGTCGCTCTACCAACTGAGCTACCGTATCGCTGTCCGTCTCGGTGAATTAAGCATTCTATATGTGATCGTCTTTATCGGGACGGTGGTGACATCTATTAGGTTTCTTTCGAAAATCCTAACCAATGTTTCTAACTTTGCAGTATAGATAAACATTGAAAAGATGCCACTACCGATATCAATGTTTGAAAATATCTTAAAACATGTATAGCCATGTTAAGCTTATTTAAATTTATATAAATATAGAATGTAAAAAACCGATACGGGCAGGGATTCGAACCCGCGACTACTGGGAAACCGTCCCGTCGCTCTACCAACTGAGCTACCGTATCGTTGTCCGTCTCGGTGAATTAAGCATTCTATATGTGATCGTCTTTATCGGGACGGTGGTGACATCTATTAGGTTTCTTTCGAAAATCCTAACCAATGTTTCTAACTTTGCAGTATAGATAAACATTGAAAAGATGCCACTACCGATATCAATGTTTGAAAATATCTTTAAACATGTATAGCCATGTTAAGCTTATTAAAATTTGTATAAATATAGAATGTAAAAAACCAATACGGGCAGGGATTCGAACCCGCGACTACTGGGAAACCGTCCCGTCGCTCTACCAACTGAGCTACCGTATCGCTGTCCGTCTCGGTGAATTAAGCATTCTATATGTGATCGTCTTTATCGGGACGGTGGTGACATCTATTAGGTTTCTTTCGAAAATCCTAACCAATGTTTCTAACTTTGCAGTATAGATAAACATTGAAAAGATGCCACTACCGATGTCAATGTTTGAAAATATCTTTAAACATGTATAGCCATGTTAAGCTTATTTAAATTTATATAAATATAGAATGTAAAAAACCGATACGGGCAGGGATTCGAACCCGCGACTACTGGGAAACCGTCCCGTCGCTCTACCAACTGAGCTACCGTATCGCTGTCCGTCTCGGTGAATTAAGCATTCTATACGTGATCGTCTTTATCGGGACGGTGGTGACATCTATTAGGTTTCTTTCGAAAATCCTAACCAATGTTTCTAACTTTGCAGTATAGATAAACATTGAAAAGATGCCACTACCGATATCAATGTTTGAAAATATCTTTAAACATGTATAGCCTTGTTAAGCTTATTTAAATTTATATAAATATAGAATGTAAAAAACCGATACGGGCAGGGATTCGAACCCGCGACTACTGGGAAACCGTCCCGTCGCTCTACCAACTGAGCTACCGTATCGCTGTCCGTCTCGGTGAATTAAGCATTCTATATGTGATCGTCTTTATCGGGACGGTGGTGACATCTATTAGGTTTCTTTCGAAAATCCTAACCAATGTTTCTAACTTTGCAGTATAGATAAACATTGAAAAGATGCCACTACCGATATCAATGTTTGAAAATATCTTTAAACATGTATAGCCATGTTAAGCTTATTTAAATTTATATAAATATAGAATGTAAAAAACCGATACGGGCAGGGATTCGAACCCGCGACTACTGGGAAACCGTCCCGTCGCTCTACCAACTGAGCTACCGTATCGCTGTCCGTCTCGGTGAATTAAGCATTCTATATGTGATCGTCTTTATCGGGACGGTGGTGACATCTATTAGGTTTCTTTCGAAAATCCTAACCAATGTTTCTAACTTTGCAGTATAGATAAACATTGAAAAGATGCCACTACCGATATCAATGTTTGAAAATATCTTTAAACATGTATAGCCATGTTAAGCTTATTTAAATTTATATAAATATAGAATGTAAAAAACCGATACGGGCAGGGATTCGAACCCGCGACTACTGGGAAACCGTCCCGTCGCTCTACCAACTGAGCTACCGTATCGCTGTCCGTCTCGGTGAATTAAGCATTCTATATGTGATCGTCTTTATCGGGACGGTGGTGACATCTATTAGGTTTCTTTCGAAAATCCTAACCAATGTTTCTAACTTTGCAGTATAGATAAACATTGAAAAGATGCCACTACCGATATCAATGTTTGAAAATATCTTTAAACATGTATAGCCATGTTAAGCTTATTTAAATTTATATAAATATAGAATGTAAAAAACCGATACGGGCAGGGATTCGAACCCGCGACTACTGGGAAACCGTCCCGTCGCTCTACCAACTGAGCTACCGTATCGCTGTCCGTCTCGGTGAATTAAGCATTCTATATGTAATCGTCTTTATCGGGACGGTGGTGACATCTATTAGGTTTCTTTCGAAAATCCTAACCAATGTTTCTAACTTTGCAGTATAGATAAACATTGAAAAGATGCCACTACCGATATCAATGTTTGAAAATATCTTTAAACATGTATAGCCTTGTTAAACTTATTTAAATTTATATAAATATAGAATGTAAAAAACCGATACGGGCAGGGATTCGAACCCGCGACTACTGGGAAACCGTCCCGTCGCTCTACCAACTGAGCTACCGTATCGCTGTCCGTCTCGGTGAATTAAGCATTCTATATGTGATCGTCTTTATCGGGACGGTGGTGACATCTATTAGGTTTCTTTCGAAAATCCTAACCAATGTTTTTAACTTTGCAGTATAGATAAACATTGAAAAGATGCCACTACCGATATCAATGTTTGAAAATATCTTTAAACATGTATAGCCATGTTAAGCTTATTTAAATTTATATAAATATAGAATGTAAAAAACCGATACGGGCAGGGATTCGAACCCGCGACTACTGGGAAACCGTCCCGTCGCTCTACCAACTGAGCTACCGTATCGCTGTCCGTCTCGGTGAATTAAGCATTCTATATGTGATCGTCTTTATCGGGACGGTGGTGACATCTATTAGGTTTCTTTCGAAAATCCTAACCAATGTTTCTAACTTTGCAGTATAGATAAACATTGAAAAGATGCCACTACCGATATCAATGTTTGAAAATATCTTTAAACATGTATAGCCTTGTTAAGCTTATTTAAATTTATATAAATATAGAATGTAAAAAACCGATACGGGCAGGGATTCGAACCCGCGACTACTGGGAAACCGTCCCGTCGCTCTACCAACTGAGCTACCGTATCGCTGTCCGTCTCGGTGAATTAAGCATTCTATATGTGATCGTCTTTATCGGGACGGTGGTGACATCTATTAGGTTTCTTTCGAAAATCCTAACCAATGTTTCTAACTTTGCAGTATAGATAAACATTGAAAAGATGCCACTACCGATATCAATGTTTGAAAATATCTTTAAACATGTATAGCCATGTTAAGCTTATTTAAATTTATATAAATATAGAATGTAAAAAACCGATACGGGCAGGGATTCGAACCCGCGACTACTGGGAAACCGTCCCGTCGCTCTACCAACTGAGCTACCGTATCGCTGTCCGTCTCGGTGAATTAAGCATTCTATATGTGATCGTCTTTATCGGGACGGTGGTGACATCTATTAGGTTTCTTTCGAAAATCCTAACCAATGTTTCTAACTTTGCAGTATAGATAAACATTGAAAAGATGCCACTACCGATATCAATGTTTGAAAATATCTTTAAACATGTATAGCCATGTTAAGCTTATTTAAATTTATATAAATATAGAATGTAAAAAACCGATACGGGCAGGGATTCGAACCCGCGACTACTGGGAAACCGTCCCGTCGCTCTACCAACTGAGCTACCGTATCGCTGTCCGTCTCGGTGAATTAAGCATTCTATATGTGATCGTCTTTATCGGGACGGTGGTGACATCTATTAGGTTTCTTTCGAAAATCCTAACCAATGTTTCTAACTTTGCAGTATAGATAAACATTGAGAAGATGCCACTACCGATATCAATGTTTGAAAATATCTTTAAACATGTATAGCCATGTTAAGCTTATTTAAATTTATATAAATATAGAATGTAAAAAACCGATACGGGCAGGGATTCGAACCCGCGACTACTGGGAAACCGTCCCGTCGCTCTACCAACTGAGCTACCGTATCGCTGTCCGTCTCGGTGAATTAAGCATTCTATATGTGATCGTCTTTATCGGGACGGTGGTGACATCTATTAGGTTTCTTTCGAAAATCCTAACCAATGTTTCTAACTTTGCAGTATAGATAAACATTGAAAAGATGCCACTACCGATATCAATGTTTGAAAATATCTTTAAACATGTATAGCCTTGTTAAACTTATTTAAATTTATATAAATATAGAATGTAAAAAACCGATACGGGCAGGGATTCGAACCCGCGACTACTGGGAAACCGTCCCGTCGCTCTACCAACTGAGCTACCGTATCGCTGTCCGTCTCGGTGAATTAAGCATTCTATATGTGATCGTCTTTATCGGGACGGTGGTGACATCTATTAGGTTTCTTTCGAAAATCCTAACCAATGTTTCTAACTTTGCAGTATAGATAAACATTGAAAAGATGCCACTACCGATATCAATGTTTGAAAATATCTTAAAACATGTATAGCCATGTTAAGCTTATTTAAATTTATATAAATATAGAATGTAAAAAACCGATACGGGCAGGGATTCGAACCCGCGACTACTGGGAAACCGTCCCGTCGCTCTACCAACTGAGCTACCGTATCGCTGTCCGTCTCGGTGAATTAAGCATTCTATATGTGATCGTCTTTATCGGGACGGTGGTGACATCTATTAGGTTTCTTTCGAAAATCCTAACCAATGTTTCTAACTTTGCAGTATAGATAAACATTGAGAAGATGCCACTACCGATATCAATGTTTGAAAATATCTTTAAACATGTATAGCCATGTTAAGCTTATTTAAATTTATATAAATATAGAATGTAAAAAACCGATACGGGCAGGGATTCGAACCCGCGACTACTGGGAAACCGTCCCGTCGCTCTACCAACTGAGCTACCGTATCGCTGTCCGTCTCGGTGAATTAAGCATTCTATATGTGATCGTCTTTATCGGGACGGTGGTGACATCTATTAGGTTTCTTTCGAAAATCCTAACCAATGTTTCTAACTTTGCAGTATAGATAAACATTGAAAAGATGCCACTACCGATATCAATGTTTGAAAATATCTTTAAACATGTATAGCCATGTTAAGCTTATTTAAATTTATATAAATATAGAATGTAAAAAACCGATACGGGCAGGGATTCGAACCCGCGACTACTGGGAAACCGTCCCGTCGCTCTACCAACTGAGCTACCGTATCGTTGTCCGTCTCGGTGAATTAAGCATTCTATATGTGATCGTCTTTATCGGGACGGTGGTGACATCTATTAGGTTTCTTTCGAAAATCCTAACCAATGTTTCTAACTTTGCAGTATAGATAAACATTGAAAAGATGCCACTACCGATATCAATGTTTGAAAATATCTTTAAACATGTATAGCCATGTTAAGCTTATTAAAATTTATATAAATATAGAATGTAAAAAACCAATACGGGCAGGGATTCGAACCCGCGACTACTGGGAAACCGTCCCGTCGCTCTACCAACTGAGCTACCGTATCGCTGTCCGTCTCGGTAAATTAAGCATTCTATATGTGATCGTCTTTATCGGGACGGTGGTGACATCTATTAGGTTTCTTTCGAAAATCCTAACCAATGTTTCTAACTTTGCAGTATAGATAAACATTGAAAAGATGCCACTACCGATATCAATGTTTGAAAATATTTTTAAACATGTATAGCCATGTTAAGCTTATTTAAATTTATATAAATATAGAATGTAAAAAACCGATACGGGCAGGGATTCGAACCCGCGACTACTGGGAAACCGTCCCGTCGCTCTACCAACTGAGCTACCGTATCGCTGTCCGTCTCGGTGAATTAAGCATTCTATATGTGATCGTCTTTATCGGGACGGTGGTGACATCTATTAGGTTTCTTTCGAAAATCCTAACCAATGTTTCTAACTTTGCAGTATAGATAAACATTGAAAAGATGCCACTACCGATATCAATGTTTGAAAATATCTTAAAACATGTATAGCCATGTTAAGCTTATTTAAATTTATATAAATATAGAATGTAAAAAACCGATACGGGCAGGGATTCGAACCCGCGACTACTGGGAAACCGTCCCGTCGCTCTACCAACTGAGCTACCGTATCGCTGTCCGTCTCGGTGAATTAAGCATTCTATATGTGATCGTCTTTATCGGGACGGTGGTGACATCTATTAGGTTTCTTTCGAAAATCCTAACCAATGTTTCTAACTTTGCAGTATAGATAAACATTGAAAAGATGCCACTACCGATATCAATGTTTGAAAATATCTTTAAACATGTATAGCCATGTTAAGCTTATTTAAATTTATATAAATATAGAATGTAAAAAACCAATACGGGCAGGGATTCGAACCCGCGACTACTGGGAAACCGTCCCGTCGCTCTACCAACTGAGCTACCGTATCGCTGTCCGTCTCGGTGAATTAAGCATTCTATATGTGATCGTCTTTATCGGGACGGTGGTGACATCTATTAGGTTTCTTTCGAAAATCCTAACCAATGTTTCTAACTTTGCAGTATAGATAAACATTGAAAAGATGCCACTACCGATATCAATGTTTGAAAATATCTTTAAACATGTATAGCCATGTTAAGCTTATTTAAATTTATATAAATATAGAATGTAAAAAACCGATACGGGCAGGGATTCGAACCCGCGACTACTGGGAAACCGTCCCGTCGCTCTACCAACTGAGCTACCGTATCGCTGTCCGTCTCGGTGAATTAAGCATTCTATATGTGATCGTCTTTATCGGGACGGTGGTGACATCTATTAGGTTTCTTTCGAAAATCCTAACCAATGTTTCTAACTTTGCAGTATAGATAAACATTGAAAAGATGCCACTACCGATATCAATGTTTGAAAATATCTTTAAACATGTATAGCCATGTTAAGCTTATTTAAATTTATATAAATATAGAATGTAAAAAACCGATACGGGCAGGGATTCGAACCCGCGACTACTGGGAAACCGTCCCGTCGCTCTACCAACTGAGCTACCGTATCGCTGTCCGTCTCGGTGAATTAAGCATTCTATATGTGATCGTCTTTATCGGGACGGTGGTGACATCTATTAGGTTTCTTTCGAAAATCCTAACCAATGTTTCTAACTTTGCAGTATAGATAAACATTGAAAAGATGCCACTACCGATATCAATGTTTGAAAATATCTTTAAACATGTATAGCCATGTTAAGCTTATTTAAATTTATATAAATATAGAATGTAAAAAACCAATACGGGCAGGGATTCGAACCCGCGACTACTGGGAAACCGTCCCGTCGCTCTACCAACTGAGCTACCGTATCGCTGTCCGTCTCGGTGAATTAAGCATTCTATATGTGATCGTCTTTATCGGGACGGTGGTGACATCTATTAGGTTTCTTTCGAAAATCCTAACCAATGTTTTTAACTTTGCAGTATAGATAAACATTGAAAAGATGCCACTACCGATATCAATGTTTGAAAATATCTTTAAACATGTATAGCCATGTTAAGCTTATTTAAATTTATATAAATATAGAATGTAAAAAACCGATACGGGCAGGGATTCGAACCCGCGACTACTGGGAAACCGTCCCGTCGCTCTACCAACTGAGCTACCGTATCGCTGTCCGTCTCGGTGAATTAAGCATTCTATATGTGATCGTCTTTATCGGGACGGTGGTGACATCTATTAGGTTTCTTTCGAAAATCCTAACCAATGTTTCTAACTTTGCAGTATAGATAAACATTGAAAAGATGCCACTACCGATATCAATGTTTGAAAATATCTTTAAACATGTATAGCCATGTTAAGCTTATTTAAATTTATATAAATATAGAATGTAAAAAACCGATACGGGCAGGGATTCGAACCCGCGACTACTAGGAAACCGTCCCGTCGCTCTACCAACTGAGCTACCGTATCGCTGTCCGTCTCGGTGAATTAAGCATTCTATATGTGATCGTCTTTATCGGGACGGTGGTGACATCTATTAGGTTTCTTTCGAAAATCCTAACCAATGTTTCTAACTTTGCAGTATAGATAAACATTGAAAAGATGCCACTACCGATATCAATGTTTGAAAATATCTTTAAACATGTATAGCCATGTTAAGCTTATTTAAATTTATATAAATATAGAATGTAAAAAACCGATACGGGCAGGGATTCGAACCCGCGACTACTGGGAAACCGTCCCGTCGCTCTACCAACTGAGCTACCGTATCGCTGTCCGTCTCGGTGAATTAAGCATTCTATATGTGATCGTCTTTATCGGGACGGTGGTGACATCTATTAGGTTTCTTTCGAAAATCCTAACCAATGTTTCTAACTTTGCAGTATAGATAAACATTGAAAAGATGCCACTACCGATATCAATGTTTGAAAATATCTTTAAACATGTATAGCCTTGTTAAGCTTATTTAAATTTATATAAATATAGAATGTAAAAAACCGATACGGGCAGGGATTCGAACCCGCGACTACTGGGAAACCGTCCCGTCGCTCTACCAACTGAGCTACCGTATCGCTGTCCGTCTCGGTGAATTAAGCATTCTATATGTGATCGTCTTTATCGGGACGGTGGTGACATCTATTAGGTTTCTTTCGAAAATCCTAACCAATGTTTCTAACTTTGCAGTATAGATAAACATTGAAAAGATGCCACTACCGATATCAATGTTTGAAAATATCTTTAAACATGTATAGCCATGTTAAGCTTATTTAAATTTATATAAATATAGAATGTAAAAAACCGATACGGGCAGGGATTCGAACCCGCGACTACTGGGAAACCGTCCCGTCGCTCTACCAACTGAGCTACCGTATCGCTGTCCGTCTCGGTGAATTAAGCATTCTATATGTGATCGTCTTTATCGGGACGGTGGTGACATCTATTAGGTTTCTTTCGAAAATCCTAACCAATGTTTCTAACTTTGCAGTATAGATAAACATTGAAAAGATGCCACTACCGATATCAATGTTTGAAAATATCTTTAAACATGTATAGCCTTGTTAAGCTTATTTAAATTTATATAAATATAGAATGTAAAAAACCGATACGGGCAGGGATTCGAACCCGCGACTACTGGGAAACCGTCCCGTCGCTCTACCAACTGAGCTACCGTATCGCTGTCCGTCTCGGTGAATTAAGCATTCTATATGTGATCGTCTTTATCGGGACGGTGGTGACATCTATTAGGTTTCTTTCGAAAATCCTAACCAATGTTTCTAACTTTGCAGTATAGATAAACATTGAGAAGATGCCACTACCGATATCAATGTTTGAAAATATCTTTAAACATGTATAGCCATGTTAAGCTTATTTAAATTTATATAAATATAGAATGTAAAAAACCGATACGGGCAGGGATTCGAACCCGCGACTACTGGGAAACCGTCCCGTCGCTCTACCAACTGAGCTACCGTATCGCTGTCCGTCTCGGTGAATTAAGCATTCTATATGTGATCGTCTTTATCGGGACGGTGGTGACATCTATTAGGTTTCTTTCGAAAATCCTAACCAATGTTTCTAACTTTGCAGTATAGATAAACATTGAAAAGATGCCACTACCGATATCAATGTTTGAAAATATCTTTAAACATGTATAGCCTTGTTAAACTTATTTAAATTTATATAAATATAGAATGTAAAAAACCGATACGGGCAGGGATTCGAACCCGCGACTACTGGGAAACCGTCCCGTCGCTCTACCAACTGAGCTACCGTATCGCTGTCCGTCTCGGTGAATTAAGCATTCTATATGTGATCGTCTTTATCGGGACGGTGGTGACATCTATTAGGTTTCTTTCGAAAATCCTAACCAATGTTTCTAACTTTGCAGTATAGATAAACATTGAAAAGATGCCACTACCGATATCAATGTTTGAAAATATCTTAAAACATGTATAGCCATGTTAAGCTTATTTAAATTTATATAAATATAGAATGTAAAAAACCGATACGGGCAGGGATTCGAACCCGCGACTACTGGGAAACCGTCCCGTCGCTCTACCAACTGAGCTACCGTATCGCTGTCCGTCTCGGTGAATTAAGCATTCTATATGTGATCGTCTTTATCGGGACGGTGGTGACATCTATTAGGTTTCTTTCGAAAATCCTAACCAATGTTTCTAACTTTGCAGTATAGATAAACATTGAGAAGATGCCACTACCGATATCAATGTTTGAAAATATCTTTAAACATGTATAGCCATGTTAAGCTTATTTAAATTTATATAAATATAGAATGTAAAAAACCGATACGGGCAGGGATTCGAACCCGCGACTACTGGGAAACCGTCCCGTCGCTCTACCAACTGAGCTACCGTATCGCTGTCCGTCTCGGTGAATTAAGCATTCTATATGTGATCGTCTTTATCGGGACGGTGGTGACATCTATTAGGTTTCTTTCGAAAATCCTAACCAATGTTTCTAACTTTGCAGTATAGATAAACATTGAAAAGATGCCACTACCGATATCAATGTTTGAAAATATCTTTAAACATGTATAGCCATGTTAAGCTTATTTAAATTTATATAAATATAGAATGTAAAAAACCGATACGGGCAGGGATTCGAACCCGCGACTACTGGGAAACCGTCCCGTCGCTCTACCAACTGAGCTACCGTATCGTTGTCCGTCTCGGTGAATTAAGCATTCTATATGTGATCGTCTTTATCGGGACGGTGGTGACATCTATTAGGTTTCTTTCGAAAATCCTAACCAATGTTTCTAACTTTGCAGTATAGATAAACATTGAAAAGATGCCACTACCGATATCAATGTTTGAAAATATCTTTAAACATGTATAGCCATGTTAAGCTTATTAAAATTTATATAAATATAGAATGTAAAAAACCAATACGGGCAGGGATTCGAACCCGCGACTACTGGGAAACCGTCCCGTCGCTCTACCAACTGAGCTACCGTATCGCTGTCCGTCTCGGTAAATTAAGCATTCTATATGTGATCGTCTTTATCGGGACGGTGGTGACATCTATTAGGTTTCTTTCGAAAATCCTAACCAATGTTTCTAACTTTGCAGTATAGATAAACATTGAAAAGATGCCACTACCGATATCAATGTTTGAAAATATTTTTAAACATGTATAGCCATGTTAAGCTTATTTAAATTTATATAAATATAGAATGTAAAAAACCGATACGGGCAGGGATTCGAACCCGCGACTACTGGGAAACCGTCCCGTCGCTCTACCAACTGAGCTACCGTATCGCTGTCCGTCTCGGTGAATTAAGCATTCTATATGTGATCGTCTTTATCGGGACGGTGGTGACATCTATTAGGTTTCTTTCGAAAATCCTAACCAATGTTTCTAACTTTGCAGTATAGATAAACATTGAAAAGATGCCACTACCGATATCAATGTTTGAAAATATCTTAAAACATGTATAGCCATGTTAAGCTTATTTAAATTTATATAAATATAGAATGTAAAAAACCGATACGGGCAGGGATTCGAACCCGCGACTACTGGGAAACCGTCCCGTCGCTCTACCAACTGAGCTACCGTATCGCTGTCCGTCTCGGTGAATTAAGCATTCTATATGTGATCGTCTTTATTGGGACGGTGGTGACATCTATTAGGTTTCTTTCGAAAATCCTAACCAATGTTTCTAACTTTGCAGTATAGATAAACATTGAAAAGATGCCACTACCGATATCAATGTTTGAAAATATCTTTAAACATGTATAGCCATGTTAAGCTTATTTAAATTTATATAAATATAGAATGTAAAAAACCAATACGGGCAGGGATTCGAACCCGCGACTACTGGGAAACCGTCCCGTCGCTCTACCAACTGAGCTACCGTATCGCTGTCCGTCTCGGTGAATTAAGCATTCTATATGTGATCGTCTTTATCGGGACGGTGGTGACATCTATTAGGTTTCTTTCGAAAATCCTAACCAATGTTTCTAACTTTGCAGTATAGATAAACATTGAAAAGATGCCACTACCGATATCAATGTTTGAAAATATCTTTAAACATGTATAGCCATGTTAAGCTTATTTAAATTTATATAAATATAGAATGTAAAAAACCGATACGGGCAGGGATTCGAACCCGCGACTACTGGGAAACCGTCCCGTCGCTCTACCAACTGAGCTACCGTATCGCTGTCCGTCTCGGTGAATTAAGCATTCTATATGTGATCGTCTTTATCGGGACGGTGGTGACATCTATTAGGTTTCTTTCGAAAATCCTAACCAATGTTTCTAACTTTGCAGTATAGATAAACATTGAAAAGATGCCACTACCGATATCAATGTTTGAAAATATCTTTAAACATGTATAGCCATGTTAAGCTTATTTAAATTTATATAAATATAGAATGTAAAAAACCGATACGGGCAGGGATTCGAACCCGCGACTACTGGGAAACCGTCCCGTCGCTCTACCAACTGAGCTACCGTATCGCTGTCCGTCTCGGTGAATTAAGCATTCTATATGTGATCGTCTTTATCGGGACGGTGGTGACATCTATTAGGTTTCTTTCGAAAATCCTAACCAATGTTTCTAACTTTGCAGTATAGATAAACATTGAAAAGATGCCACTACCGATATCAATGTTTGAAAATATCTTTAAACATGTATAGCCATGTTAAGCTTATTTAAATTTATATAAATATAGAATGTAAAAAACCAATACGGGCAGGGATTCGAACCCGCGACTACTGGGAAACCGTCCCGTCGCTCTACCAACTGAGCTACCGTATCGCTGTCCGTCTCGGTGAATTAAGCATTCTATATGTGATCGTCTTTATCGGGACGGTGGTGACATCTATTAGGTTTCTTTCGAAAATCCTAACCAATGTTTTTAACTTTGCAGTATAGATAAACATTGAAAAGATGCCACTACCGATATCAATGTTTGAAAATATCTTTAAACATGTATAGCCATGTTAAGCTTATTTAAATTTATATAAATATAGAATGTAAAAAACCGATACGGGCAGGGATTCGAACCCGCGACTACTGGGAAACCGTCCCGTCGCTCTACCAACTGAGCTACCGTATCGCTGTCCGTCTCGGTGAATTAAGCATTCTATATGTGATCGTCTTTATCGGGACGGTGGTGACATCTATTAGGTTTCTTTCGAAAATCCTAACCAATGTTTCTAACTTTGCAGTATAGATAAACATTGAAAAGATGCCACTACCGATATCAATGTTTGAAAATATCTTTAAACATGTATAGCCATGTTAAGCTTATTTAAATTTATATAAATATAGAATGTAAAAAACCGATACGGGCAGGGATTCGAACCCGCGACTACTAGGAAACCGTCCCGTCGCTCTACCAACTGAGCTACCGTATCGCTGTCCGTCTCGGTGAATTAAGCATTCTATATGTGATCGTCTTTATCGGGACGGTGGTGACATCTATTAGGTTTCTTTCGAAAATCCTAACCAATGTTTCTAACTTTGCAGTATAGATAAACATTGAAAAGATGCCACTACCGATATCAATGTTTGAAAATATCTTTAAACATGTATAGCCATGTTAAGCTTATTTAAATTTATATAAATATAGAATGTAAAAAACCGATACGGGCAGGGATTCGAACCCGCGACTACTGGGAAACCGTCCCGTCGCTCTACCAACTGAGCTACCGTATCGCTGTCCGTCTCGGTGAATTAAGCATTCTATATGTGATCGTCTTTATCGGGACGGTGGTGACATCTATTAGGTTTCTTTCGAAAATCCTAACCAATGTTTCTAACTTTGCAGTATAGATAAACATTGAAAAGATGCCACTACCGATATCAATGTTTGAAAATATCTTTAAACATGTATAGCCTTGTTAAGCTTATTTAAATTTATATAAATATAGAATGTAAAAAACCGATACGGGCAGGGATTCGAACCCGCGACTACTGGGAAACCGTCCCGTCGCTCTACCAACTGAGCTACCGTATCGCTGTCCGTCTCGGTGAATTAAGCATTCTATATGTGATCGTCTTTATCGGGACGGTGGTGACATCTATTAGGTTTCTTTCGAAAATCCTAACCAATGTTTCTAACTTTGCAGTATAGATAAACATTGAAAAGATGCCACTACCGATATCAATGTTTGAAAATATCTTTAAACATGTATAGCCATGTTAAGCTTATTTAAATTTATATAAATATAGAATGTAAAAAACCGATACGGGCAGGGATTCGAACCCGCGACTACTGGGAAACCGTCCCGTCGCTCTACCAACTGAGCTACCGTATCGCTGTCCGTCTCGGTGAATTAAGCATTCTATATGTGATCGTCTTTATCGGGACGGTGGTGACATCTATTAGGTTTCTTTCGAAAATCCTAACCAATGTTTCTAACTTTGCAGTATAGATAAACATTGAAAAGATGCCACTACCGATATCAATGTTTGAAAATATCTTTAAACATGTATAGCCTTGTTAAGCTTATTTAAATTTATATAAATATAGAATGTAAAAAACCGATACGGGCAGGGATTCGAACCCGCGACTACTGGGAAACCGTCCCGTCGCTCTACCAACTGAGCTACCGTATCGCTGTCCGTCTCGGTGAATTAAGCATTCTATATGTGATCGTCTTTATCGGGACGGTGGTGACATCTATTAGGTTTCTTTCGAAAATCCTAACCAATGTTTCTAACTTTGCAGTATAGATAAACATTGAAAAGATGCCACTACCGATATCAATGTTTGAAAATATCTTTAAACATGTATAGCCTTGTTAAGCTTATTTAAATTTATATAAATATAGAATGTAAAAAACCGATACGGGCAGGGATTCGAACCCGCGACTACTGGGAATCCGTCCCGTCGCTCTACCAACTGAGCTACCGTATCGCTGTCCGTCTCGGTGAATTAAGCATTCTATATGTGATCGTCTTTATCGGGACGGTGGTGACATCTATTAGGTTTCTTTCGAAAATCCTAACCAATGTTTCTAACTTTGCAGTATAGATAAACATTGAAAAGATGCCACTACCGATATCAATGTTTGAAAATATCTTTAAACATGTATAGCCATGTTAAGCTTATTTAAATTTATATAAATATAGAATGTAAAAAACCGATACGGGCAGGGATTCGAACCCGCGACTACTGGGAAACCGTCCCGTCGCTCTACCAACTGAGCTACCGTATCGCTGTCCGTCTCGGTGAATTAAGCATTCTATATGCGATCGTCTTTATCGGGACGGTGGTGACATCTATTAGGTTTCTTTCGAAAATCCTAACCAATGTTTCTAACTTTGCAGTATAGATAAACATTGAAAAGATGCCACTACCGATATCAATGTTTGAAAATATCTTTAAACATGTATAGCCTTGTTAAGCTTATTTAAATTTATATAAATATAGAATGTAAAAAACCGATACGGGCAGGGATTCGAACCCGCGACTACTGGGAAACCGTCCCGTCGCTCTACCAACTGAGCTACCGTATCGCTGTCCGTCTCGGTGAATTAAGCATTCTATATGTGATCGTCTTTATCGGGACGGTGGTGACATCTATTAGGTTTCTTTCGAAAATCCTAACCAATGTTTCTAACTTTGCAGTATAGATAAACATTGAAAAGATGCCACTACCGATATCAATGTTTGAAAATATCTTTAAACATGTATAGCCATGTTAAGCTTATTTAAATTTATATAAATATAGAATGTAAAAAACCGATACGGGCAGGGATTCGAACCCGCGACTACTGGGAAACCGTCCCGTCGCTCTACCAACTGAGCTACCGTATCGCTGTCCGTCTCGGTGAATTAAGCATTCTATATGTGATCGTCTTTATCGGGACGGTGGTGACATCTATTAGGTTTCTTTCGAAAATCCTAACCAATGTTTCTAACTTTGCAGTATAGATAAACATTGAAAAGATGCCACTACCGATATCAATGTTTGAAAATATCTTTAAACATGTATAGCCTTGTTAAGCTTATTTAAATTTATATAAATATAGAATGTAAAAAACCGATACGGGCAGGGATTCGAACCCGCGACTACTGGGAAACCGTCCCGTCGCTCTACCAACTGAGCTACCGTATCGCTGTCCGTCTCGGTGAATTAAGCATTCTATATGCGATCGTCTTTATCGGGACGGTGGTGACATCTATTAGGTTTCTTTCGAAAATCCTAACCAATGTTTCTAACTTTGCAGTATAGATAAACATTGAAAAGATGCCACTACCGATATCAATGTTTGAAAATATCTTTAAACATGTATAGCCATGTTAAGCTTATTTAAATTTATATAAATATAGAATGTAAAAAACCGATACGGGCAGGGATTCGAACCCGCGACTACTGGGAAACCGTCCCGTCGCTCTACCAACTGAGCTACCGTATCGCTGTCCGTCTCGGTGAATTAAGCATTCTATATGTAATCGTCTTTATCGGGACGGTGGTGACATCTATTAGGTTTCTTTCGAAAATCCTAACCAATGTTTCTAACTTTGCAGTATAGATAAACATTGAAAAGATGCCACTACCGATATCAATGTTTGAAAATATCTTTAAACATGTATAGCCTTGTTAAGCTTATTTAAATTTATATAAATATAGAATGTAAAAAACCGATACGGGCAGGGATTCGAACCCGCGACTACTGGGAAACCGTCCCGTCGCTCTACCAACTGAGCTACCGTATCGCTGTCCGTCTCGGTGAATTAAGCATTCTATATGTGATCGTCTTTATCGGGACGGTGGTGACATCTATTAGGTTTCTTTCGAAAATCCTAACCAATGTTTCTAACTTTGCAGTATAGATAAACATTGAAAAGATGCCACTACCGATATCAATGTTTGAAAATATCTTTAAACATGTATAGCCATGTTAAGCTTATTTAAATTTATATAAATATAGAATGTAAAAAACCGATACGGGCAGGGATTCGAACCCGCGACTACTGGGAAACCGTCCCGTCGCTCTACCAACTGAGCTACCGTATCGCTGTCCGTCTCGGTGAATTAAGCATTCTATATGTGATCGTCTTTATCGGGACGGTGGTGACATCTATTAGGTTTCTTTCGAAAATCCTAACCAATGTTTCTAACTTTGCAGTATAGATAAACATTGAAAAGATGCCACTACCGATATCAATGTTTGAAAATATCTTTAAACATGTATAGCCTTGTTAAGCTTATTTAAATTTATATAAATATAGAATGTAAAAAACCGATACGGGCAGGGATTCGAACCCGCGACTACTGGGAAACCGTCCCGTCGCTCTACCAACTGAGCTACCGTATCGCTGTCCGTCTCGGTGAATTAAGCATTCTATATGTGATCGTCTTTATCGGGACGGTGGTGACATCTATTAGGTTTCTTTCGAAAATCCTAACCAATGTTTCTAACTTTGCAGTATAGATAAACATTGAAAAGATGCCACTACCGATATCAATGTTTGAAAATATCTTTAAACATGTATAGCCATGTTAAGCTTATTTAAATTTATATAAATATAGAATGTAAAAAACCGATACGGGCAGGGATTCGAACCCGCGACTACTGGGAAACCGTCCCGTCGCTCTACCAACTGAGCTACCGTATCGCTGTCCGTCTCGGTGAATTAAGCATTCTATATGTGATCGTCTTTATCGGGACGGTGGTGACATCTATTAGGTTTCTTTCGAAAATCCTAACCAATGTTTCTAACTTTGCAGTATAGATAAACATTGAAAAGATGCCACTACCGATATCAATGTTTGAAAATATCTTTAAACATGTATAGCCATGTTAAGCTTATTTAAATTTATATAAATATAGAATGTAAAAAACCGATACGGGCAGGGATTCGAACCCGCGACTACTGGGAAACCGTCCCGTCGCTCTACCAACTGAGCTACCGTATCGCTGTCCGTCTCGGTGAATTAAGCATTCTATATGTGATCGTCTTCATCGGGACGGTGGTGACATCTATTAGGTTTCTTTCGAAAATCAATGTTTATCTATACTGCAAAGTTAGAAACATTGGTTAGAATTGGAAGAAAACATTTTCATGGTGGTAGACCATAACATCCGGTCGCCGGCAAAGTTACCACCCATCGGGCAGAGTCGTGCCGCAAAGCGACCTAGTCGTGTTCCGGCACGTTGCTCGATGAAGCCGTTTATGGGAAATGGGTCTGAATAGTTGCGGTGCGTTGGCGAACCGGTCTGACGTCGGGTTGGTGTTTGTTTTGTCGGGTGTCTAGTCGAGGAGGGTAGCGGGATCCGAAGCGACGGCTTTCCGCTGGCCGCCCGCAGATAGTTGGGGGCCCAATTAGTGGGTTAGCCACCCACGAAAGGCTGCCCCGCCAGCTGCGAAAAATCCCAGGGTGGCTCCATCGTGCTGGTTGGCGACCAGACGAGGAGCCCCGATGGCGATCCCTGGGGGGGTTCGGGCGTCCCCGCAGTCTCCAGACTAGGCTCCCAGTGGCAAGACATCACCAATTTCGACGTCGGGTTCGATATGTACCGCCTCGTTCAACTGCCATTTCCCATCCCTATTCACTTTTATATTTATTTTTTTTATGAAAAAGTTTAAAAAAGGGAACAAGTTAAAGAAGCGGTTGCACTCCTCCTCATATAAAGTGCACCTCACTAATATAAGGGGTTTGCACTCAAATCTTTTAGCTGTCCACCACCACCTGGAGACAGAGCAGCCGCACTTGCTCTTTTTGACGGAGACGCAGATACAATGTCCTTTGAGCGCTGCATACTTGGATTATCCCGGTTACTCGTTAGAGCACAACTTTCGCTCACGGGCCGGAGTCAGTGTGTATGCGCGGAACGACCTCTGTATTCAGCGTCTCCGTCACCTTGAAGACCCCACTTTTTCTTCCCTATGGGTTTTAGTGGACACAGGAAACGAAAAAATCCTGTATTCCTGTGTCTACCGTTCGCACAGCGGTGACCAGGAGACAACTCGTTTATTTGAGTATCTCAGTGAGGCTGCAGATATGGCTCTGTATCAGTACCCTTCGGCGCAGCTCGTCTTTCTGGGGGACTTTAATGCCTGTCATCAGGACTGGCTGTTCCCGTACCAGAAGACCGACCATGCTGGAAGAGAAGCGCGGAACTTTGCGTTGTCCTTGGACCTCTTTCAGCTGGTGAGGCAAGCGACAAGGGTACCAGATGTGGTAGGCCATATAGCCAATTGCCTGGACCTTCTGCTGACAACTGATCCGGACAGGTATCGTGTAGAGGTCACGTCCCCCTTGGGAACCTCCGATCACTGTCTGGTGAAATCTGTATTTACATATTCCCCACCAGCTTTCGAACCACATGCTGTTAGGCGAGTATGGAAATACAAGTCAGCAGACTGGGATGAGATGCGGCACTTTTTTGCTTCTTATCCTTGGCGGCAGGTCTGCTTCTCTTCTTTGGATCCGTCGAGTTGCGCGGATGCTATAACCGATGTGGTGCATCAGGCAATGCAGTATTTTATTCCTTTTGCCGACGTACCCATCGGTGGCAAAGCTCGCCCATGGTTTAATGCCGAATGTCGTCATGCACATGACCGAAAACATTCGGCATACCTTATTTGGGCTGATGCTCGAAGCCGCAAAACTCCGGATGTAAGTATAAAGAAGAGAGCCTTTAACCAAGCTGCCAAGTCCTACAAAAAGGCATTGCGGAAGGCTCGTCTCGATCGAATCGCTAAGAATGGCGAAAAGCTCTCTGCCAGACCAACTGGCAGTCGAGCTTTCTGGTCTCTTGCGAAAGCGATCGAGTCGAATTTCTGCCAGCCCTCACTGCCTGCTCTGCTGAAGCCGGATGGATCCCTGGCCCACACAGCAACAGAGAAAGCGAATGTATTTGCTTCTCTGTTTGCTGAGAATTCGCATCTAGACACTGGCAATGCTTCTCCAGCACATCTTCCTCACTGCGGTATTTCGATGCCTGAAATCCGCATCACTAACAAAGAGGTATGGAGAACATTGTGTCGTTTAGATGTGAATAAAGCCAGTGGTCCTGATGGTATACCAGCCATTCTGCTCAAGACATGCGCAGCTGAGTTGTCTCCTGTACTGACACGTCTGTATCGTCTCTCTTTCATGACTGGAATAGTGCCAAAATCCTGGAAGCTTGCTAATGTGCAACCCGTGCCCAAAAAAGGCAGTCGTGCCGACCCTGTCAATTACAGACCGATTTCCATCACCTCCATACTCTGCAAGATTATGGAGCGTGTATTGAACTCGCGCCTACTAGCATACCTAGAAGGTAACGATCTCCTCAGTGACCGACAATACGGGTTTCGCCGTAATAGGTCTACTGGGGACCTCCTAGTGTATGCTACACACATTTTAGGCGAGGCCATCGAGAAGAACGGAGAAGCGGTCGCCGTCTCTCTGGACGTCTCGAGGGCATTTGACAGGGTCTGGCATGCGAGCCTTATAAGCAAGCTTTCAGCGTACGGTATATCTCCTGGTCTGATCGGCTGGGTAACGGACTTTCTGAGCCACAGATCTCTCCGAGTAGTTGTCGACGGGTGTTCCTCGGAACCCTTGACAATAAATGCCGGAGTGCCTCAGGGGTCCGTTCTTTCTGCAACTCTGTTTCTGCTGCACATTAATGATCTGTTGAAGCCCGGTATCTATGGGTATGCAGACGACAGCACAGTTGTAGAAAGATATCTGCCGAGTACTCGGGCTAGTCGAGATCAAGTACAGTCTGAAAGAGAAGCCATGGTGCAACGTTTGAATGACAAACTTCAGGCAGTCTCCGCATGGAGCAATGCCAATCTTGTCAAGTTCAACGCCACCAAAACGCAGACTGTCTGTTCAGTGCCAAAAAGAGCCCTTTCACCTTGGCTCCTACTTTCCAGAATGTATCCTTGGAATACAGTGACCGGCTTCAGTTGTTAGGCTTAGAGATCTCCTCGAACCTCAACTTTGGTCGGTTCATTGAGTCCAGAGCAAGAGCAGCAGCAGCAAAGCTTGCCGTTCTTGCGAAGGTTCGGCAGTACTTTACACCGGGACAGCTTCTTATTTTATACAAAGCACAGATCCGGTCGTGTGTAGAGTACTGTGGACACATATTTGCTGGTGCCGCAAAGTCTCATCTTGCGGTTCTGGACTCAATTGAGAGGCGAGCAAAGAGGCTTATCGGCGATACCGAATTGGTCGAAGCCGACCTCCAAAGCCTTGAACACAGGCGTAAAATTGCTAGCCTCTCAGTATTCTATAGGATACATTTTGGTGAGTGTGCTCAGGAACTTCACGACTTAGTTCCCCCGTCCCCCTTCCATCACCGGACGTCCCGACGCACGGCAGGTATCCATTCTTTTGTTGTGGACATTCCACCTGTCCGAACGAAGCGCTTTGCTTCCTCATTTTTAGTGCGTACAGCGAAGGCCTGGAACAATTTGCCTGCGTCGGTATTTCCGGCCAAATATAATGTGGGTGTCTTCAAGAGAAGAGTGAATAGGTTGCTAGGGCAATGCGCCTTACCATCTAAGACTACATTCCACTTACCATCAGGTGGAATGTAGTCAAGCATTGCCCTAGATTGTATAAAAAAAAAAAAAAAAAAAAAAAATTCACCGAGACGGACAGCGATACGGTAGCTCAGTTGGTAGAGCGACGGGACGGTTTCCCAGTATTCGCGGGTTCGAATCCCTGCCCGTATCGGTTTTTTACATTCTATATTTATATAAATTTAAATAAGCTTAACATGGCTATACATGTTTAAAGATATTTTCAAACATTGATATCGGTAGTGGCATCTTTTCAATGTTTATCTATACTGCAAAGTTAGAAACATTGGTTAGGATTTTCGAAAGAAACCTAATAGATGTCACCACCGTCCCGATAAAGACGATCACATATAGAATGCTTAATTCACCGAGACGGACAGCGATACGGTAGCTCAGTTGGTAGAGCGACGGGACGGTTTCCCAGTAGTCGCGGGTTCGAATCCCTGCCCGTATCGGTTTTTTACATTCTATATTTATATAAATTTAAATAAGCTTAACATGGCTATACATGTTTAAAGATATTTTCAAACATTGATATCGGTAGTGGCATCTTTTCAATGTTTATCTATACTGCAAAGTTAGAAACATTGGTTAGGATTTTCGAAAGAAACCTAATAGATGTCACCACCGTCCCGATAAAGACGATCATATATAGAATGCTTAATTCACCGAGACGGACAGCGATACGGTAGCTCAGTTGGTAGAGCGACGGGACGGTTTCCCAGTAGTCGCGGGTTCGAATCCCTGCCCGTATCGGTTTTTTACATTCTATATTTATATAAATTTAAATAAGCTTAACATGGCTATACATGTTTAAAGATATTTTCAAACATTGATATCGGTAGTGGCATCTTTTCAATGTTTATCTATACTGCAAAGTTAGAAACATTGGTTAGGATTTTCGAAAGAAACCTAATAGATGTCACCACCGTCCCGATAAAGACGATCACATATAGAATGCTTAATTCACCGAGACGGACAGCGATACGGTAGCTCAGTTGGTAGAGCGACGGGACGGTTTCCCAGTAGTCGCGGGTTCGAATCCCTGCCCGTATCGGTTTTTTACATTCTATATTTATATAAATTTAAATAAGCTTAACAAGGCTATACATGTTTAAAGATATTTTCAAACATTGATATCGGTAGTGGCATCTTTTCAATGTTTATCTATACTGCAAAGTTAGAAACATTGGTTAGGATTTTCGAAAGAAACCTAATAGATGTCACCACCGTCCCGATAAAGACGATCACATATAGAATGCTTAATTCACCGAGACGGACAGCGATACGGTAGCTCAGTTGGTAGAGCGACGGGACGGTTTCCCAGTAGTCGCGGGTTCGAATCCCTGCCCGTATCGGTTTTTTACATTCTATATTTATATAAATTTAAAAAATACATAATTGAACGACTCAGTACTCAGTTCTTAAACAGATCTACTCACGAAAAAAATATCTGTGAAAAAAATATATTTATATAAAAAAATATATATAAATAAACTCCAACTACACGCAAAACACGAAAAAACTACTTGCCGGAATTAGTTGAAACTTAAAACAGGTATCTTTATCGAAACCGGAATCTATGCATACGAAGTCGCAGGCACAGCTAGTATTTTTATAAGAATACATTTTGGAGTTTGATAATAATAACCATAAAAATTATTTTTTATTAAAAGACCTACGTTTAAATGGTTGCTACACTAAAGTAATTAAAATGTTTAAATAAAACAGGACATCTCTCATTATTTATACTTTATTCATTGCCTGCAAAATAATTAAAATATGTACATTAATTTACATTTAGTTTACAAAACAAATAGTAACCGCAACACGCATATAATTACAAACTTAATTTACTGAAAAGCCGGTTAATAGTGTTGGACTAGAATATACTATATATGTGTGTATAGGTATATTAATTGAATACATTTTATTTAAATTCATGTATCCATCAGGTAAAACATTTTTTAGTCCACTTATATTTTACTAATCAAATATTATTACACTAATAATAAATAATGTAAATATATTTCTTTGTCTCGAAGGGTCCTAATCAAGCTATTTAAAAAAGAAAATCTATTCGTCTGTTTATCTGTTTGTCGCATGTATATTATCCATAGCAAGCGGGCTGACAAATCGGAACTCATTTCTTAAAGCAGAATTAGTTCGCCGCTCGTATTCTTCAGAAGTTTATAAAAAAATATTTTTATAAATTTGAGACAATAAGGTAAAAAATAAATCTAATGTAATATTAGTTCACCTGTAGATGTGGCTTAATTTAATGTATTATTGTATTAATAATTAATGTTAGAATGAAAAATCTGCCTGTAATTAGTAACATACATTATCATTTTGAAAGGGGAAATTTATGTCTTATGTGTAATATACCTATTTAATATATCTCTATTGAATATATCCTACTTTAGGGTAGTGATTCCTTTATTCATATATATAAATACTCAAACGACGTGTATATAGCGCCTTTTTGTATATTGGATGTAACGGATCACTTATCACAGCCTTCTCTTGACCTTTTGTTTTATATAAAAATGAAAATAATATATACTTCATCTTTTTGTTCTTTATTTCTTTATTTTCATTGTCATAGTTTAACTTACCTTTGAGTATCCGTTTTAGGAATGGAAAAGATAAGAATATTATTATTATTTTTAAAATGTATACTAAAAAACTTAGTAAAAATCTCTCTAGTATGTATGAGAGAAGTAAATAACTTTGGAACGTAAACAGTACTCAATGTTTAATGATTACTAAGAACATAAAGTTAATAGTAAATCATAAGGATAGTAATTTGTAAAATAAACATAAAGCTTACTTAATTTAAAAAAATAGACAGATAGAATTTTATATAAATAAAAGTTTTAACGTCATCAATTAAATAAAGAAAATAAGAAAAAAAGATTTTGTGCAAGGATAAATTTTGACGCATACTAATTTTAGGTTTATAATACTGCTAAACTTTCTTTATCGAAGCTTAATTATTTCTTTAATTCATTCAAACTAATAAAATAAATAAATAAATCATGCAAATTAGTAACAAAAATGTGAGTGGTAACATCTTTTTAATATATTCTTAAGTACTCATCATAAAATGTTGCAAAACTACTCAAGATGATTTAAATTGAACTGACAGAGTTACTAGCCTCTCCACTCATAGTCGTAAAAATTAAAAAATTATTGCTACGTTTACATATTTTCATTCTTTAAGATTTTTTTTCTTAATCGTTATATTATATATTATAATCGGCTTATTACAAGTTACTAAAATATTTTGTGAGCTTTATTCAGAAAGTATATTTTTGACATTCTAATGTGCAGTAAAGTAAAGTATTTTTTTAGGGGGGGGGAGTTGGGGGATAGAATTTTGTTCAAACCAACAACTATGTATTTGCCAGTATAGATCTTTCTTTATATGAAAAGTGTTAATAGCACCTCTTTTAAACGTGCTAAATATTTTATATTTTATAGGGAAACAAAGAACTAGATAACAATTATACTTAAACTTATGTACGCGCGTAAGAAGTTATACTTCTTTGGCATCATTAAAAAATTGATTTTTTAATTGCATGCGAATAATTAATTACAATGAAATAATAAAAGGACTGAAAAGGATAGTCAAAACAGTCAATAAATTTTAGTTTAAATTTGAAAAATTAAATAAATAAATGGATAGGACATAATTTGTATTAGTTATTTTGAGATTCTAAATTTTAAATGTTAATTATTGATTATTTAATATTCTTAAAGTAAATAAATAAATTTAATAATAAATTAAAAAATTGAATTTAAGTTTATTTAAATATTTTTATTATTTTCTTTATCTAATATTCACTTTTCATGTTTGTCAGATCAACAAAACCATCTATGGTGTCTTTGTGTTTGTCATATGTCAAGGCAGCTTCCAGAGCTATTTCATCAAAAAGGATTGAGCAATATTTCTTCTTTTCTTCCCAAGTATTCACCTAAAAGCAAATTACTAATTAGTCATGTTTCTATAATAATAATAAATAAAAGTCACGCAATATCTCTTTCGGGTTGGCAATACATTGAATTAATGATAACTTTTCTTTATATTAGAGAAATATTATTGACCCAACTTGGACTTTATTTTTTAAATTGAACAAATTTCCCTTTTGGTGGTTTTGGGAATGAATATCATATAGTTCAACAGAATTCAAAAACAAATATTATACACACAAAGTGATATACAGGCACATTAGCTAATTGCACTCTTTTTATTATATATAAACAATTATATATAAACTCATACATTCATATATAGCCTATATAGTTAATGGAGAATTAATAGATTTTGGCACAAAAATATACAAGCATAGCATTGTTTAAAGGTTTAATAGTTACCTCTTGTTTTATAGCTTCAAAGATTTGAGGACTGATCCCTGTTTCAATGTTTAACTCAGAAATAATTTTATTAAGAGTGCATTTAGATGGCAATATAAATATCTTCTATAAAAATTTGTAGCATTTTGGGCTTTGTTTAATTATAGACAGTGCTATAAGTTTATCTTCATAAGAGAACCGTCTCCCCTTAGATACAATAGGTATGATACGTATGATCCTCATGCCTCCTTTTCTTATAATAGTCATGGTCATGGTGTGAAGTTTCTATAAGATACATTAAATTTGAATTATTATGGATTTTAAGTACTCTACTAAAATACAAAGAAAATACATAAATGTACCTGTAATGTAAACCTGCGTGGTTAATTTATCTAAAAACTTATGTCCAAAATAAACTAAACATAGAAAATTACGAAGAGATGTTCATAGGAATTACATACTTTTGTTGATGACGGTGCGAGTGGTTTGAGGGATACCACTAATAATTTCATCTTCTGTAAACAGTGTAGGATAAGCGCCGACACGAAGACGAGATCTCAACGACGATGATGTCAGAAATCTTTTTTCAAAGTGCTTCCGACACACGAAATGCTTGTGAATCGGTCGGATAAGCTCCGTAATCTATCACAATCAATGGTCTCTAACCACTTTTTGAGTCCTATCTCGTTCTTTGAAAAAGAATAAAAGTTAACATCCTTTCGTATACTATCACAACACTTCACAACACAATGATTATACATCGTGCAAGCTTTAAGGGTATTATTACAATAACAGACACTGAGAGGATAAGAAACGGAATAAAAACTCAACGCAACTTCACTCGATCAACTCTGAAACTGTAAATTGTAATAATGGCGATTATTTCATATTCAAATAATACTATACGTCAATTCAATGTCAGCGAAAGGGGAAAGAGGAGAGGGGGAAAGAACTGTCAATTTCGATATGTGAGCCTCAGCCTGCGAGTTTTTATGGTATGAAGTTATCTACCCGTGCTTCATACTGTGAATTTCGTGTCACAGATGCGCGCGCATCGTAAAATTTCACTCTCATAATTTTTTCATAACGCGCCTAAAGAAGTATAACTTCAAAAAATAAATATAAAACAATATACAAAATCTTCTATACAAGTAATCTTATAATTTCTTTACAACACAATTTTTTTATTTCTCATCTAATAATTTTGAAAGGAAAGTTAAAAACAATTATGTTTGGGGTAAAATAAATGCTCAAAATACTTAACATACTTCCTGTCGTGAGCCAACTGCCATTACTTTTAAAGCTTTCTTAAAAGAATCAAAAGGTTTTTAAATATAAAGGATAAAAAATATATAATTAAGAAATACTTATGTTTAAAAATAAAGTGTTTTTTTTTTATTTTTTGTGATACATACAACTCGCAATAAAGGTTCTATATTTTTGTTCTTGGTATGTTTTGTTAGTGTAGTAAATTTTAGGTTTGATTGATTAAAAATACTTTAATCCACACTGTTTTTTACGTTATTTATGTATTTATAATAAGTTGTAATTTTTTATAAAAATACCTCTTTTCCATGAGCTGAAGAATACAGATGAGATAAAATTATCTGAAATAACTACTTTATACGGTGATCAGCTCAGCGCCAATGGGAAATTACAAATATGGTTGTCGGTATTATTTCTACAAGGTTCAGTTAAAATTACTGATTATATCGATTTTATGTTAAGCTTTCTGTAGGTTAGGTTTTGTTTTGTTTATAGATTTTACTTTTGAATATAAGTATTTTATGTGGCTTTAATCAAAACGATGGTAAAAAGTAACAAAACCTCATTGCTTCCTCTCATAGTGTCATAGAAATTAAAAGTTATCTAAAAAATATATATATTATAATCTGCAATTTAATTTAATTAATAAATTATAATTTGCGTTATGAAAAATTAGCTAGGTATTTGACCCTTATTACATTCATACCATATTAGGCTGCCTCCACCTCCGTCGCGACGCGTCTAACGAAGTGCTGCAGAACTTTGCTGATCTGAGCTGATCACTTCACGCGGCGACTTGACTGTGTTCCGAAATATATATTTCATTATCATCACGCTTCATGAAAGCTTATTTACAAAATTTTATACATTTTTGGATGAAAAGCAGATAATTTTATTTTATATCAAAACCCTTTTATGTGAATATTAACCTTAATTAGCTTATACTTTTAATTATACAGTTATATTTTCACTTTAAAATGTAACTATTCAAGTTCCATTCATTTGAAACAACAATCAACGAAATTAATAATTAGATATTCATACATAATTAAACTTATGAAAATAATATATTTCAAACAGGTTTGAGATAACACACATTAAATTCACAAGCTAAGTTTAGAATTTATTCAAAACAAACATGGCAGGTTAAAATCATTTGCCAATTAATAGTTCCATCTACATTGAGTCATGTTTGATATCAAACAGTAGCAAATAAACATTAAATATTATCATCATCTATCATCAAACAACCTCTTTTGTAATATTATATTATATAACAATAATGATATAAGAATATTGATGGTAGCTGTGTTTTAAAACTACATAAAAAAATGTTTTTGCTAATTAAATTGTATTTTTTGATTAAGGGAACCAACCGTGCAGATGCTGTATGACATGGTTAACAAGAGTCAGAGAGAATGATAAAGTATAGCCATACTTATATTATAGCCATATTTGACCGCCCCGAGGGTCGAGTGGTTTGCGCAGACGCCTAACGTGTCACGACGCAATGAGGCTCGGGTTCGATGCCCGGCAGAGACAGGCATTTATGTGATGAGTCTGTGTTTCTGGGTTTGGTCATTTATTAAATATACTCGCAATATTTATAATATGTATTTCTATATATTTGTATCGTTGTCTAACACCCCTCAACACAAACAAATAATTTGCTTACTTAGGGGTTAGATCAATGTGTGTAATTTGTCCTGTATTATTATTATTATACTTAGACCAGGATGAGAGTTAGAAAACAAAGTTGACAGTAGGAGGGCCAGGTCTCTCTTACATAGGAAATGTGTGGCTATAATGGCTTATAATGGATACCATTACGATCTACAATTATATTACCCACATTTCAAGCAAGAAGAACAGCATATTTATAAGAGGCATATAAAAAAGTACGATATAATAATAACGTTTAATTTTAATAAGCCAAAATATTTTTATTATATAACAGGTTAACAATTGTATTAAACTTTATTTAATTAATAAGGTAAATGCTTCTTATTATTATTAGTTACCACATTTTACAGACTATGCCCTGTTTTATAAATATAGAACATGACTATTTTCAGATAAAATCTTTGCCAGGTATTAAATGAATACTTACCATTTATCATATTGTCCTCTTTGTAAGCACTATCAAAAGCTTTACTTATTTCAATACAGTTCCAATAGCGATCATTAATCAGTCCATTTATATAGCAAACTTGGTAATTAACAGAAATATGAATATTCGACAAACCGAATACTTGTTCTGTGCAAAGTCAAACTTCAAGATGCTTGAGATACTAAAGCTTTGATATTCTGTCACGTGTTTGATTTGACTGTATTACAACTGTTTCATACCGGAAAATTGCTTCATTAAATTGTCAAAGCATTTGGTTTAATTTAGTAAAAGCCATTTCATTTGATAAAATTAATGTTTAAAATGCTCATATGATTATATAATGTAAACCTAATAAATATAATTCTATTCATTATTTTAGTTAAAAGCTCCATCCGAGTAATCTTAAACAAAAAATTTAATGTGAGGTGAAACAATGAAGTATGATATATCATAAAAAGAAACATTTAGAATATCCTCTAAGGTCTAGACAACATTAATTAAGTATATTATATTATTTTGCACATATGCTTGATGATGTTCTCTGGCCGTAAATTTTTAATTGGAACTATTTTCTTAACTACGTTTCTAGGTTACGCAGCTAATAATAATAATAATAATAATGATTTATTTCAAAGATTCTTATAACTACATACATGAATTATTAAATTACCTGCACTAGGATTTAACCTGTGTGGCAGGTAATTTATGCCACCCCGGATCATTTTTAACAAACATCTGTTTTAATAAATTTAACAAAAAATAAATTTAAATCATTTTCATTTAGAATTACTTAAAATTACTCTTACTTATGGTTAATTAAATATATTGTGTTGTACATTATATAGGTTATATTATATTGTGATTGTACTCGTATGTTATGATTTTGTAAAGGCTTATTATAAATATGAAATAGATATATGAGTAAAGATTTGAATGAATGATATGAATAATGATTGGAATTAATAATATAAATAAATAAAATAAAATAAAATAAAATATACCTACACATATATTATTTTTGTATGATAAATAGATCTTCTGTTTCCTGGTAACTCAAAGTCTGTAGCCAGTCATGCAGTACTCTACGACAATCATGTCTGTTGAGTTCGTATATATTAATATGTTTGTTAATTTTATTATAGAGATAAGGGGATAAAAAGTAAACGTGACGCTTTGCAGATACTGTACTGCATTTTATTAAATCAAAAATTCTATTTAACGACCGTTTTGATGTATTTTTTTTCAGGGTTGAAATTGTTACTGGTATGCTGTCTGAGAATAATGCTGTGAATATATAGTTGTCTTATTGTTAAGACCTTACATTTGCTATATAGAGACTGTGTAGGATATCGATGTGGACTGAAAGTAATTATTTTTAAAAGAGATCTTTGAACACGTTCGAGATTTAATAAATAAGATTTACATGCACCGCCCCAGACAGCTATACAGTATGAAAAAACTGACTGTGTTAATGCTAAGTATGTTTCTCTTAAGACTTTGAAGCTAGCTGCTTGTCTTAGTTTTCTAAAAGTCCATATAAATTTTCTTGTACGGGCAGCCATAGAATCTATGTGGGATTCCCAACTAAGTTTACTATCAATATTAACTCCTAAATACTTGACGCAATTTGTTCTTGTTATGTATGGACATTCACAGTTATTTCGGTAATGTTTAAGATCGCAAAAGTGGGCTTTCAGCTTACCATGGACTGGGGCATTAGAAAAAGAAAAAGGGACAAAATATGTCTTATTTAAGTTCAGACTAAGAAGATTAGTTTTCAACCATTCCAAAACCCTGTGAAATCCCTTTTCCGCATTTTCAAAGACTTCTTGCCAGGTGTTTCCAATAAAAATGAGAGCCGTATCATCTGCGTAGGAAAAGATTTTACCAGTATCTAGCTTTAAATTACACAAATCATTTACATAAAGTAAGAAGAGCGTAGGACCCAGAATACTGCCTTGCGGGACTCCGGACATAATGGTAGCATCCGAACTGTGGTAATTGTCAATTTTAACTTTTTGTGTTCTGTTTGTTAAAAAATCTTCAAACATGTTAAGTGATTGACCTCTTATTCCAACTCTTTCCATCTTATTCAGAAGATTTTTGAAAGATACAGAGTCAAATGCTTTAGCTAAATCTAAAAAGATACCCAGTACTTTTTTACCTTTGTCCAAGTTATTAACGACATAATCTGTAAGGTTGTATACAGCGTCTATTGTACTCTTTCCAGTTCGAAAACCATATTGCGCATCAGATATTATTTTATTTTTTTCCAAAAAGCTTGTTAAGCGTATATTAAGTATTTTTTCAAATATCTTTGAAAATGAAGAAAGGACAGAAATAGGTCGATAATTTGCAATATCTGTTTTAAGACCACTTTTGTGGATTGGAGTAATAATAGATTTTTTAAAAACCCCGGGAAAGACACCCTGTTGAAAACAAATTTTTAGTAACCTAGTAAGTGGCGCAATGATTATATGTTTAGAATATTTTATAAATTTACTTGAGATTAAGTCCCATCCTACAGAAGTATTATTTTTTAAGACATTTATCACATTCAATATCTCTTTTTCATCGGGAGCTATTAAAACCATGGAATTGAAAAGTCTAGGTATTTTTGAGGAGCTGAGATTAGATGAATTTGAAATATTAATAGCAGCGTTTCCCATTGACGTGAAATAATTATTAATGCCATTTATAGTAGTTGTTCGATCTACAGTAGGTGGAAGTAATTCGGATGCTAGGTTTTTACGATTACTTATGTCTAATATAGATTTAATGGCATTCCACTTTTCTCTATTGTCTTTTGCATTCTCTAATAGTGAGGCTTCGTAAGATTTTTTGACTCTTTTTAATAATGAATTACAAAAATTGCGGTATCGATTGTAGGTAATACAGAGCACTTCATTGTTTGGGCTATTTTTTGCTTTCTTGTGGAGTTTGTTCCTGTGACGAATGCATCGGAGTAAGCCGGGAGTTATCCATGGCTTAAGGATTCTGTTACGGTTTGAGACTACAACAGTTTCAGTGTTATTTTGGACGACGCTACTTATAGTTTCTACAAAGACGCTAGCCATTTCATTTGCATCATTCATTTCATTTATAAACGAGAAATCTACAGTTTCCAGTGCCCTCAGCGCGTTTTGGGAATTCAGTTTTGAAGAGTAGGCAGGTTTAACTTTTTTATTGCAAGTCAAATCAAGGCTTAAAACAACAGCTTTATGATCCGTTACATCCGCGTTTAGAACATACACAGACGCATGGTTTGATGATTTGAGCATCACATGGTCAAGACAACTTGAGTATCTTGTTGGATATGTATGAGCAGGGACTAGGCCAAACTCAGCATTGAAGTTAAGGTAGGAGGACGTTATTTTGTCGTTGTTACTTGAATTAATATCTATATTAACATCTCCAATTAAGATAATATTAACAAAAGCGCTAAGATCTTTTAAAATTATTTCTAAAGAGTTCAAAAAATTGTCGATGTTGTACGTGGAAGGCGAACGATAAATGGCTATAAGAGCTGTCGATGAGTTTAATTTTAGAACCATAAAATTAGCACCTACGGGATCTGGTTCTTCAATTTGTACAGTTAAGTAATCTTTGGTATATATAACTATTCCGTCATTTTGGTTTAGGTATTTTTTTGAGCAATGTGTCACGTAGTTATTCAAATTAGAAGGAATTTTATTACTGGTTAGCCAACATTCCGTCAAAACTATTATATCTGGTTGAAAAGAGAGTGTTGCGAGATATACTATTAGTGAATCAAAATTTTTATAAATACTTCTAATGTTTTGTGTAAAAATTTTTAGAGTATTATTTTTAGAGTTAGATTTAATAAGTGAAGAAAAAGTTTGGGTGTCACATTCATAAGCATCCGCCACTTTGAAATCATCTATTTCTTGTGTGAGTTGCTTAAAACTAGACATTTTTAACGTAAATTATAATGCAGTGGTCCCGAGATCCTTTATGTACAAGATATATAATTTTTAAATAATTGAGCTTTAAACAGATTTGGCTGCTATTAAAACGGTCTGGTGTTAATAAATATAATAATTTTAAATAGATAATAATATGATATTTGTACAACACAATCAAAATATTATAAGTCCAAAAAAGATATACTATTATGGCTAACAAATAGTTCCTCTTACGCACCACATAAAATATGTGCTGTAAAAGATTTATTTCAGAGACGTTATTGTAATTAATATAATAACTAACTATGCTATTACACAAGTGAATTAAATTATAAAAAACAAAGAAAGTATGAGAGCTTACTAATCTAAGACTATGAACAATAATTAAAAAACATGATAACAAAACAACATGATAACAACAAAAATATGCTATGAGCTTTGGTTGTCAAATAGATTTACGCAGTTTCTCGATGTCGTCCTCGTGAGTAATAATTAATTTGGCCAGACCGTCATCCTTTCGTAGGTATACCTTTCCAAAAGATGTCCAGACATGTTTATATGCATATTCTTTGGCAAAGTTTCGAGCTAAATAGAACAAATGTTTTCCTCTCAATGTTAAACATTCTGAAATATAGATCGGACAATTTGGTCCAGGTATATTCAGATGCGTTGTATTTAACTTATTGTTCCTGTTAGTTCTATTGAATGTGCGATATTGACGCATAAAAACCTCCTTATTATTTGTGCTGGAAAAATCCACAACAATACCTTTAGATGCCCCGGTTTGGTTACCAAGACGGTGAACATCTCTGATCTCGTGGTTGCTGATGTCAACGTTTAAAGTTTGTGCGGCTCTCATAACAATACCGCACAAGGAGTCTTTTGATTCATTTTGTTGTTTTGGCAAATTTTTTATCTCTATTTTTGATAAGTTAAGGGAACGCTCCATATATTCAACTTTTTCTTCGAGACGGCTAATATAAATACGCTCGGATTTCCTTGAAGATTCTATGTCTTGAATTTTTTTATTTATGTCGTCATATTGTTTTGAAATAAAATCCAGAGAGCTTTTTATTTCGGAATTTTGTGCTATAATTGCTGTCATTGAAGATTGTAGGGTTGCAAATTTGCTCTCATAATTTGTGTTGGAGGAACTTATAAGTTCCCTTATTTCGGCCATAAACGACGAGAGATTATCACCTCTTTTACGTTTGAGTCTGGTGCTTATGTTTTCTCCATCACTGGTGTACTGGGGAGCGGAGCACGAATGATCCATAGGTGTACAAGTAGGTTTTTCAGGGCAAATAGATACCGGTACTGACGGTGGGGTTCTCTTAAGTGGCATATTTTATTGCAAAAATGTCAACTCCTCCAAGTGTTTGAATAAAATATATTAATGTTCAGAAATAAACAGAACAAAGATGTAGATAGCAAAAAGTTAAAAGCTATCAAAAATAAATTTTGACTACCACTGAGATTCGAAACCCAGTTATTCCAACACAAGTTCGATAGGCTTAAGATTGTAACCACTACACCAATCTGTCTCGTGAAGCTATTGACAAAACAATTGAATACTTTCCCGCTAGGAGTGCAATGTTTGGTGTCATCTGCTGTGATTGGTCCTCATGCAACAGCGGTCAATGACCTTACGCGTTACACTGCACTTTAAACAACTTGTTTAACTGTCTTTAGTTTGCACAGTAACTTAATTGTTAAAAATATGGCATTTATTATCAGATTATTTTAATGTTGTGTTACAGTAGGAACTTATACGATGTTTAAAGGGTAAATATCGAATTTCACTATCACAAACCACAACAGAAACACCACTTTACAATTAAAAACTCAGGAGCACTCAAAAACACGTCCGTATACCACAAAAGCAGAGCGGGGGGAGCTGGTTTGTTCTAAGCATGTACATGTATAGTACATTCATGTTCCAAACAGGAATGTACTATATTTTTCATGTTTATACATTAAAAAATATGGCCAATAAATAAAAATTATGGAACATTCAGCTAATACGTATCAGTTGTCATACCATTGTTCGATGCAAGTTGTATATTTAAACTGTCGACAGAATGCAGACTGGGTAAGGGGGTTAAAAAAATATTATAAAGTTTTAATTATAATTTCTTAAGGATATTAAAATATCATTACCTTTGTTCTCCAACCTTGGATTTCATACATCTGATCTCAAACAAATGATATTTTCGTAGAATTTCTTTGTCGATTATCGCCTTTTGTTTGCCTCAACCTATAGAATTGGAAAAAGTCTTTTGAAAACATTCTCGACGTTCTTCTCTAGTTATTGTACGAGATGCTGGATGTCGCTTAGGTGCTGTACTAAACGCAAATTATGTTCGACATACGACCTTTAAAATCATTTTGAATTTCGTATATGTTATCTTTTAAAAGTTATTAATTCTACTTTATAAGGCAATAAAAATAATGTTATGTTATTTTGCAGAAAACAAAGTAATTTAAATTAAATAAGCACAAAATCTGAAAATAGGTAAACACTAAAAATATTAATAATAACATAAAATGTTTAGTATGCATACATAGATTATTCGTCAAATTATGTATTTATAAAATCAAACAAACAATATATTGGAAGACCATCCACTATTTACTATTGGAATTCTCAAAGGATTTTACTTTCAATAACGTTTACAAAGTTATATTAACAAAATATATTTTTGAAAACGATGATGATATGCATATTTATTATTTATTAAATAACCATTTGAACATTCATCTGTATAAATAAAACAAACATGGTTTCTTACCTGTGGTATTAATATAATTCTAAATTACGACACCAACTCTGAAACGATTTTCGATTTCTAGACAAATTGTTTGTGTCATAATATAGTATAGTTCTTTTTTAATTAATTCTTGGATTGATTTTGTTTATACGAGTAATAGAACTTGATTCGGAATATTATATTATGAATGAATATTATATTATGAATAATTTTAATCTCAAGGATGCAAAGTTTCACACAAGTTAACAGTAGAACCGGTTTCAATTTGTAATGTCTAAATAATATTTATGAATATTTCATTAGACACAAATAAAAGAAAGTGTCAACAAGCCAGGTCTTATCTGTAAAACTTTTAAATTATCAATTATCTTGTACCAGGGCTTTAACTATCATGATTAAATTATGCTCTTCTTGGTTTTTTTGTTGAAATAAAATGTTTATTTTTTTTTGTGCTGTCTATACTGTTAGCCCTGTTGGCTTTTACAACGTCACTGGGGGCAATAAAATGTAGGTATTTTACTTTTAGTATTTTACTTCGAAGGCTTTTTTAAGTAGCTGTATTAAATTTTAAAACTTGTATGATTTAAATTATTCTTAAAATTATTTTAAAGATTGTTAATTATAATTCCAAAGTTTAGGTTTTAATAATGTTTCTCCTTATTATTTTTTTATAACATACAATAAGGTGAAGGTAATGAATTATCTTCATTAAGGTAACGCTAGCCACATACTTAATCACAAATCTGACAAGTAATTTATTTTTTATTTTGTATAGTTTCCTGAAGATCTTAACCCATAATTAATTAATTACAATCTTTGAACAGTTTTATCAATTTTTTCAAATATTTTTTTTTCAATGTCAGTCGGCCATTATGTTATGTCCTACATTTTATATATAAAAAATTAAACAAAACTGAAATAACATGTTAATTAACCAACTATTCACTTACAGTAAATGATCAACATTGACCTCGTTATATTTCAATATCAGAGGATTAATAAGAGCATTGCCGACATTTGAAGAGGGAATATATGTTCTTTTTAAACATGTTAAGCTTATTTAAATTTATATAAATATAGAATGAAATATATTGTTTATTTTTTGAAATATATGTTTATAGATATTTTCAAACATTAATTTCGGTAGAGGCATCTTTTCAATGTTTATCTATACTGAAAAGTTAGAAACATTGGTAAGGATTTTCGAAAAAAACCTAATAGACCGTCCCGATAAAGACGATAGAATAGCGAGACATATAGAATGCTTAATTTACCGAGATGGACAGCGATACGTTAGCTCAGTTGGTAGAGCGACAGGATGATTTCCCAGTAGTCGCGGGTTCGAATCCCTGATACCTGAACCGATACGGTTTATTTTTCATTTTATCTTTATATATATATTTCTTGTGTGCGTGTGTATGTCACTGAACTCCTCCTAAACGACTGGACCGATTTTTATGAAATTCTTTATGTGTGTTCAAGGGGACTTGAGAATTGTTTAAATTCACAATTTGGTCCACTGGAAAATGGTTTTTTGATTAATTTTTAATGTGTAAGTAGGTGGTGATTTTGGAATGTTTCACATTGATTCCGACGGACTGCGTTACCATGGCAATGTCAAATATTAAATAATATTATATTTTAATTATAGTCTGCCCTGACAGTTGGCGTTGCGATAGAAATAAGAAAAATAATTTAGTGCTAGCGGCCCGATACGTGCTCTGCTACGTAAAAAGTGAAATAAAAAAAACTTGTGTGGTTTTATGAAACCACCGTAAAAGTGAAACTTTTTTCACATTATAGACATTTAACTAAAAATTTTCGGAATAATATTCCATTAAGGGTATAAAAATTGCTTCATCAATCTTAATTTTATACTTAGAAAATGGGAATGATAATGGGAAATGACAAAAGTAGACTAGGTCTCCAACTAATATTTTTATTGAACTCTGTATCTTAGAGTACGACATACATAATACTTAACAATTATTTAGATGATATACACATATTAACACGTTCACTGCGACATCATAATTAAAAAACTTTCAGCTGGTGCGTTAGGGATCTAAAAGATCTCGAAATTAATTTATCCCTGGGTGCGTTGGGGACCTAATCAGTCCCCTAAAAGTACAATTCTGAAAATAATTTATATCTTCAACAAAAACAATGACATATACTTAAAAATTTCGTGGGTCAAAGATAGTCTACTGTTCTATATTTTGCTAGGTTCGCACGCAGTTATCACATAAGAATAAGCCACAAATCCAATTCAAAAATTAGGCATCGATTGTATCTCGTTCCGCAACCAGAGATAGAGCAATATGTGAAGTGACTAGTGATGGGAATTAAGTAAAATGTCATTTGTCGATAGAAAAAGTTTTTTTACGAATTAATTATTTATTGTAAACTATAAAAAATGTTTATCATTAAAACATGGTAAGCACATTGACTTTTTACATTGTGCGCAAATCGTAATGATTTGCGCACAATAAAAATTTTATCATAAAAATCGATTGACTTTTTACACTTTTTCGTTTTAAGGTAACTCATTGTTTATCAAAACAAAACAATTAGACAATATAAACACGTTGATTTATTTACGCGAAGTTATTTTCAAAGCGTGCACGCGTCCCCTCACATCGATACTTGAACAACACTAAAACGAGACACGCAGCGCCCGCGCCGCCCCCCCACCCGCTCTTGCGTCTACGAGGCCTATAATTCCACGAGTATTAAAATATCCCCTAACGCAAGTAATGAAAAAATTATAGTACTGTGCGTTAGGGACCTAATCCATCCCTAATTTTTTTTATTATGTCTATAAACTCATCTTCAAGTAGGATACAAATGTGTATATTTGTCTTGCTCATACATAAAGAACTTTGCAAGTTAGAGTCCCCCGCAAGGAGTGAAACAACAGCATTTCAGTCCCCGCACAATACGAAAGTCCCGCAAGACATCTTATAGACCTCGTAACGCAGTGAACGTGTTAAAACACTGAAAACAATATTTTATAATCGTTGAGTCATTTTGATCCGTTTTTCAATTATTTTCAATCATTCTATTATCAATTCCATCTTCATCATGAATTTCACAGTTTATAAATGTAACTAATATTTTATGGTAACTAAAATACGTGAACAGTGACTTACATTCGATTTTTTCAATGTATCTAGTAAAAACCGCATGGATACGAGCGCCTTTCACTTTATCCCTACTCCGCGGCCGACCGTCACGCGACATGCAACACACAGACGAAAAAGTTTGAGACGATGTAATAAAAGTTTTACTTTAAAAAAATATTGGAACAAATTCATCAAACAAAACAAAACAATCAATCAAACAAAAAATCTTTATTTACATATTCATACGATATCGATTGGTCGAATTATGATAATTGTACATGTAATGACGTTAGACATTGTGATAACTTTTTAATATATTTTTTTAAATTGATTTTTTTAATTAAAAACGCGTGTACAAGACAACGTCTGTCGGGTCCGCTAGTATTTATATAAATTTCTTGCTTTCTGAATTTTTCTGAAGATTGTTCAGCTTTTTACAGAAAATCACATTTTAGGACAACAAATCTTGTCTTATACGGGGCCATCGGATAATAATGTTCGATTGTCCTAATCCGATTTTATATATCTGTTAATAATGTAATATGATCTAGAACAATCGACTTTAGCCATTAAATATATTCAACAATACTTTTAAAACATCGCCCGTAGATTTGTTAGAAGCTTTTTTTACTTCATGTCAGTTTTAATTCTGATCATTTATCCGCCCTGTTGGTCGAGTGGTTAGCGATTCCCGGCGGAGACAGGCATTTATGTGATGAGCATAGATGTCTGTGTTTCTGGGTTTGGTCGTTTATTAAGTATATTCTCAGTATTTATATGTGTATTTCTATGTATTTGTATCATTGTCTAACACCCTTAACACAAGAAAATAATTTGCTTACTTAGGGGTTAGATCAATGTGTGTAATTTGTCCTGATGTCCTATTATTATTTATTGGTATATTTATATTACGACTTTTGTTATTTAATATTTTTCGTTTTTGTAAAAACTAAAAACTAAAAGCACAGCAAAATTTTTATTCAACGGAATTAAACTGCTTGAAACTTTAAATTGCGTTCACATATTCCTGTTAAACAGAGTGAAAGTAGTAGTCGAGTGAACATTACTGAAAATATATAAAATGCTCAGTTTTATATATGGAAAATAAACAAACAATAATCTATGAATAAAAAGGAAAAAGCAAAAGTTCGTACATATTATGGATAAAAATAAAATACTCTGAACCTATTCAATGAACTTTTACTTAAAAGAGCTTACTGCTCTCAACCCTTTAATAAACTTATTTTTCTCTTTCACGTACTGAAATCAAAATACCGTAAACTATCGTAGATATGCTTACCTTTAAGAGTAATATTAATAATAATTATTCTTTTTAATAATATTCCAGTGACTACAACTTTATCTTTAAATTCTTCTACCGCCGCGCTGCAGCTATGGGTTTACTTAAAGAGAATGTAGATCAATGTGTTAGCGGTTTTAATTTAAAAAAAGTGAATGCTCAAGAAGTAATCAAAGTATTTAAATCAATTAGCGGTAAAAAGACTAGTGATCTTTTGGGGATTTTCTGTTGACATACTTAAGTCCATAATTGACATTGCAGCGCCAGACTTAGCATTAATATTTAAAAAATGTTAAGAATATGGTATATTTACTGATCTAATAAAACAAAGTAAAATAACTCCATTATTCAAATCTGGCTATTCATAAGTTCCTAGTAACTATAGACCAATTTCAGTCTTACCTACTTTTAGTAAGATTTTTGAGAAAATAATTCTTAATCAACTTGTAGCATATTTCAGTAAAAACCATCTCTTACACAAAAACCAGTTTGGTTTCTCTGCCGGGCGCTCTATAACAGATGCTGGTGTTGAGCTATTACTAAACATATTTGAAGGGAAGGATCACAGGATGCACTTGATATTTTCTGTGATCTATCTAAGGCGTTCGACTGCGTTCAATATGAAATCCTTACAAAAAAGTTAGAATATTATGGAGTTAAAAATAAGTCCCTAGATTTTATTAGTTCATATCTTAATGAATTAATAGAATTCAAAAAGTTGATGTAAATGGAAAACGTTCCCCTGGTTCTTTGGTAAAAACAGGTGTGCCACAGGGCTCTATCTTAGGGTCTTTCTTGTTCCTCATTTACATAAATGACTTACCTCACCTAGTGAGGGAAAAACATGGGATAGTGTTTTTTGCTGATGTTCTAGTTGTTCCAAAATTTCATTTAAGATTGACGTTTGTGAAACAGTGATCACAATAACAAAAAATATATCCGGCTGAGTTTGTTGTGTGGTTCTTCTCAGACCAGGGCGCGTTTGGAACCCTCATAGCTTTAAAATTAAGTTTGAAAGTGCTTTTACAGAAGGGCTTATTACGATAAATCTAGTATCGCAATAGGCCCTCCTGACACTTCCATGTTGACGTACACAAGTGATCACTGATTATGATTATAAGTGGAAATGATATAAATAAATAAATACTTATAATATTGTATTTTGTATAACATCATACTATAAAAAATAACAAGAGACGAATACGACAGCAAAAGTTTTAACCAACTTGTGTTATAGAAATATTTGTAATTATTTTTGTTAATTATGCCTTTGGACAAAAAACCAGAGAATTTCCTTATAAAAATATATCATGCTTCTTAGAATTTTATAATTGTAAGTTTAAACAGTCTTGTTATTTTGAATGACCAACTATAATAAATATATCTTGTCTCGGACAGTATTTGGATTGAAAGGTATGTCTAGGACATAGAACAGGCAGGTGTTTTCTGAAATATAGAATAGGTTCTGTATTGCTGAAAACGCCTATGTAGAAATTTGCATATGATTATCGTTTGAACTGTTATAAATTATTAATAAAAAACTTATTATATAGATAAAAAGCAAAACTAATATTATATCCATGTTTCAGAATAAGATAGTATTTACTTTATTTTAATGTATAGATATAATTTAATTCAATCCAATAATATAGTCTTCTTTTATAAGGAATAGATAACAAATAGATATTCAAGATAATAAGGATTGAAGAGGGTCTATCGATGACTATATATCCGAAATTCGATATCCCGATTGTCAGTATTGAGATACAAATTGTTGCTAAGATCAATGGATATATTACGTATAACAAGAGTTATAGATATTGATAATAAAATCGAGATTCATGTTTGAGAATAGAACTTCACATTTACATACCGTGATTTTAAAATGTTGTAATAAAATTATCTCCCGTGATTAAAATCTAATAACAAAAGAGTTGTTCATCATACTTTTTTATAATATCTATGGGCACACAGTGATAAAGGAATATTAAAGTTTATCCTTTTAAAACTACTGTTCATCTATTTACAAGAATAAAACATACAGGCATTATATATTTTTTTATGTGACCATATTGAAATTCTAAGTTTATGGCATTCCTTCAGTTTCGTAAACAGTTTGGATAACTACTCCGAAATAATGGAAAACATAATTTCATTATTAAACATCTACATCAAATTTTTATAGTCAATAAGTCAATCTCGAACAATTAGAAAATCAGATATATGCAAAAATACCTTGCCTGTACTTTCGTAAATAAATACTTGTTCCCACCGAATGTAAATTCATTGAAGAGGCCACGAAAAAGAGGTTCCGAATGTAACAGTTTAACCTGACCGAGTTTATATATCGGCTAAGTAGTTAATACTGACACAATTCATAATTCAGTCGATTTTGTTCCTATAAATAGCATTATAATATTTTCCTTATCCTTATTCTGGTAGGTATTTTATAATTACCTTTTTTTATACTTTCGACTGTATACACCATTTACGTTATGAAATTAATTATTATACTTACAGTTGACTAAAGAATAATTAATTACAGTTCTATCAAACCCCAAAGATTGCGTTCAGTATTTCGCCATCCGAAAACAGAGGTCAAACGGGGATAAGAAATGATGACATTCCAAAAAATAACATATTTACCAGCAAAATATATACTTATTATATTAATTTCAACACTGTCAGACTGTATTGGTCGGTAAAATTCAAAGTACAACTATAATATTATTACTAATAATAACTAACACAATCAGATCTTATACTATATTATTATTTACCAATCCCAATTCTAAAATGTTTGTATAGTTTAACTACATACTTCTTGCTTACTTGCGGCAATTACATTAAGTCTAAACTCTATTACTATTTATTATTACATAATTTTAAGATACCTACTTTTAAGCTCTTTTGTTATGCATGTTTAATATTTTAATATTTTATTACATTACTTATTATTATGATTGAACCCGTTCCCTTATCAAATGAAACAAATGATGACGGCAGATAAAAAAAAAAAGATTAACGTTGTCCCTAGAGAATATATTTAATTCACAACCTTATCAACGCCAGTGTTGAGGAATTAAAATGAGACCAACTTTGAGCCGCGCATCCAAACAAAATAAAAATAATAATTTGTAAGAAAAAAAAATATTTGGAGTCTGAAGTCGAAATACTATGAAAAAAATATAACAGAAAACAAAACATACGTTTTCATAATACTTGCTAGAAGAACAATGTCAGATTAAAAAACAATTTTGAAAAACCTTTTCAATAATTAGAAGTGGAATCTCCGAAGATATTTCTCCATATTTTTATAATAAAGGAATGCATAAAGATATGTAGATTAATTCCCATTGAGGTTTGAGTAAATGAAGCAGGGCATTTTCATGATATATTTATTTGAAATCATACGGCTCAGTTATAATTACATTACCCAAATCTTCATAGTTAGGTCACTTTAAAAACATACTCGTATGAAGAAATAAAAAAAAAAAAAGTAAACTTTTTGATTTTTTTTTATTTACTGCTTGTTTAAGATTTTTTAAGCATCATTTAAAAAAAACATCAAACTTAAAAGCCGTATTTAAATATTGTAATTTTGAAAAATACGGTTCTATTCCTTTTTTATAACATAAAAGAAACCATATTTATTATCTGTTTTACTTCGGCGTTGTACAGTCAGAAAATGAGGATTTCCTTGTTTTGTTTAAAAGAATTCGTTTATTGTTTTAGTACGTTTTAAAACCATTGAAAACATTTGTTACTGGAAGCCTGAAAGCACGAAATTGAAATGTAAGTATTTTTTTCTGCTAACGAATGAGAGTCAGTATTATACGATGATTTTGCCATTTTAAATAACATTATAATAACTACCTCATAATTATCCAGTTATTTAATTACCTATATCGATTGTGAATAATATTACATATTTTAAATTAAACGATACGTATAGGTTTTAATATAATTAATATTTTAGTACAAAAAATGTCACCTAAATTATATTTTCGTATAAACAATAATTATGTTTAACACAACAACTTCAACAGCAAGTTTTAAGTATAAGTAATAACAGATGTTTATTTAAAAATGTATTAGTTTTTGTTATACAACTAATATTCAGTTAGTAGTGTTATATCTATTATCTAACATGTTATGTTATAAATTAATACATTAAATAAATACTTTTTATAAAGATATCATAAAATAAAATAAAACGGTTTTAATTTGTTATTAGTGAAGAAGAACAAGAAGAAAAAGAAAATCTTAATATGGCTATGCATTTTACACCTACAAACAAATTATTTAAGAATTTAAAAAAAACGACAGTATGCAGTGAATGCAATGTTTTTTTTTGTTTCATATTCCAAATCAATATGTATATAAAAGTTATGTATATAAAATTCAATTTATTTAAAAGGAACGTGTGTGACTAAAGAAGACTATGTAAGACCCAAAAATATCAAATATCTTTTGTAGCTAATTTCTTTCTAAGTTTATCTTGAATGTTGTGATTTATAGTGATTCTCTATACTTTTAATTTGTCTTTTTATTTTCCAATAACATTATTTAAAAATAAACTAACTATATGTACATTGTAACGTTTGATACCTTAATGTCATTACAATATTTCAATAGGGACATTTCTCATTATTTATTTGCCGACAAATTATTTAAAACTAGCTGTGCCTGCGACTTCGTACGCGTAGATTTCGTATTTGATAAAACGTACCCTTTGTGCTTACGAATGTATGTAAAAATTATAAACCTTCAAACTGGTAAGCAGCAATGCTATAACGATAACAGATTATTAACTTCCTTATTTGTTAACCAAATGTTAAAAAAAAAACAAAATGTAAAGTGAATCCCATGACAATATATTCCCGCAAACTACATCAAAATCAATTAACCCGTTTCTGAAATTAGCGTGCACAAACATACAGACATACAGACATACAGACAAATAGACAAACTGAAAAACCATTGTAGGTTTTTTTTTTAACTCCATGTACAGGAATGGATCAGTTACAATTTTATTATATTATGTATAGATAGATTTGAGAACTAATTAATTTACATAAAAGGTTATAGTGAGTTAACCTTAAGAGCTAGATATATGCTGTCGCGGATTTCTTGTTAGAACTTTTAAATGGAAACAATTTCATCATACATTATTTTTGCGTAACTTTCACGGTTTACTCAGCGCACGCGAGGAAAGCTCTCAAAACATAAATCTTTTCCCGTTTTTACAGCATTTTTCATTGCTGCTTGATTTATATTAGTCACAGCTAGATGACATATACCCTATAGCCTTCCTCAATAAACAGACTATTCAATACAAAAAGATTTTTTTAATTCGGGCCAGTAGTTCCAGAGATTAGTGCGTTCAAAAAACCAAACTCTTCAGTTTTATAATGTTAGTATAGATAAGTAGATTAATTAACATTTAGTTCGCGAATCGAATAGTAACCTCACCACGCATACATTTACATTTTTAATTTTCTAGAAAGCCGGTATATATAGGCTTAGAATACCCTATAATCTGATTACCATTATATGTGTGTGTGTGCGTGTTAATTGAATGCGTTGAATTCAAATCATTTATGTATTCAAGTAGGGTATAGCATCTCAACACCTCACATATTTTTTCCCGTGTCTCAAAAGAATATTTCTATCGATACTTAAATCAATACTTAAAAGTTACATTTACGCAAGAGAAAATCTTTTAAACCAGCAAAAAGCAACAAACATAGTTTATATTTTAATAATATGTCCTCTTATGTGTTAAACTTTTCTGTACGCACATTATACGAAAACCAGCGTATCGATTGGAATGACTTTCTTTTTTTATAAAAAGTAGGTTAATTTCATGGCTTGACAATATTTCACCGATGAAAGGTGGAAATGTAGTTATTAACCTACCAAAGTACTCATTCACACATTAATTCACTCTTCTCTTGAAGACACTACATTATATTCGACCGGAAATATGAATACATAGTTTAAGGATTTTTTGGTCCATATATAATGTTATCTGTCTTTGTGCTAATTACTATCTTTAGATTCAAAAAACGCTCCGTAATTTATAGTATTTTTTCAAATTATGAAAGAAAATTGGAAGGCAAATCTCGCAGAGATCTATATTGAATACATATTTCGTAAGAACGATACAACGTAGGCTTTACAACTATATAATATTTATTTTTATTTATTTATTTTCAAAAATAGGTTAACAGTAATTTTTCTATCTTATACAAATGCAGTTATGTTAGTATTAATAATTCTTTTTAACAAAGATAGAGTAAACGACGATGTCTGTGCTAGTGTAAACTTCCTCCTTCCTTCCTTCCTCACACTACTTAAAATTACAGTTCTAGAACAGCTAGATGCTATCCATGTTACAAATTTATTTGCACGTTTAGGTGCATAGTTTATAAAGATAAAAAAAAAACAATAAAACAAACTAGAACAAAATGAGAACTTAGGGTTAGACATGCAATATGAAGTTAGGTATTTATGTGTAGTGTTCGTGAGTTTGTGTGTGTGTGTGTATGTTTGTTTGTTGGTCTGGAGGTGTGTGTGTGTGTATTGTATTTTTGTTTAGACAAATAATTAAGATAATTTCATGAACAGGTTTTCTGTCTCGGTGTACGACAGATTACGTAAGTATTTGGTTACTGCAAGCTTACATCCTATTTTAGTTAGGAGATACACGTTGCAAAGCCTATTTATTTTATTATATAGAGAACAATTAAGAGTGTAGTATTGTCGGCTGGCTAACGCTGTCTTGTGCTGCACAATTGGATATATGGAGTCTTTACGCCGTTTGTTTAACAAAGCTCCAGGGTCGTATTGTTCTAAAAGTTCAAACAACAAAGAAGTTAGTAATGGTTGGAATATTACATGCACTACCGTCATACAATAAATTGGGCGATAAGTTATTATATCCGGAGTTATTATTGGAAATTTTACATTTGGTATTCACATTGATATTTATAGAGAATGAATAACAATGGTCTTGAATAGTGTAGCGCATCAAATAATTTCATTATAATTATAGGTGATACTTAGAATGACGTTATTTTGATGTTTCGATTTGTATCGAAAAAACTTTTGATTAAATCAACAAATGTGACCTTTTCAAAACAAACATCTGAAGAGCTCATTAGAAACTCGTTTATACTTTAGTAGATTTTCTTTCAGAAAAGTTCAGAAGGGTTATAATTAACTAAGTTACATATTTAACACCCAGAAGGGTTCTTGAACACAAGGAAGGTTTTATTATGTAAAAAGTCATATTGGTTAAACTCTCTATTGTGCAATGCAAACAACATTTCAAGTTCAAGTTGTAACAGTACCTTTATACAAAGTAAAATAAAGATACTATACAGAGTAACATATAGGTAGTAATATAAAGGTATGCCTATTGAAAAAAGTTGGTAAATTTCTATAGTGGTAGATTGTTAGAGGTGGTAGCTACAAAATTGACTATAGTTCGTATGGTTGGTATTATACCTCTTTCAAATGAATTACACTCGTTACAATTACACACAGGAAAGAGATAACCATATATCGTCGTCCCAGTTATATTTCCTACTTCTAGTCATCCCTCCATTTCCCTACGGGGGTGACCGAGACCAAGTTGTACCATCAAATAGATCACCGTTTGTATTAAATATAAACTAAATAATTTATAAGTTTAACGTTCAAAAACAATTTTAAATATATTTGAAAATAAATTAACATGAAAAATTTATTATATTTTCTTTGTATTTTATAAAAAAAATATTATTTTAAACATTACTATTTAAGACGTGCTTAGTTACTCACCACTTATACTTAAAAGCTTCACCGACGTTTATCTGAATCTCTTATTTCAAACATCAATAACTGACGAAAAATAGTATGTGACTGATAACTTTTTTTATACTTTATTAGTTAACTGAAATTAATAAAATGAAATGTAGTAGATTTATTTTTGTATGTCCTTTTTATGTATAACATATAAATATATATTAGAATTAAAAGAGGGAATTATTATAAAAGTATATACTAAATTGTTTATATTTTGTTTACAACATACATTTTTTTAATTCATCTACAGACCATATTATTTTGAAACGAGAGTTCAAGAACAATTTGGAAAAGGGTAGAATGAAAGCTAAAAAATTTTTAACCTCTGCGGTTGCCAGGTGCCTTTTTAAGTTCTAAAAAAAGGTATGCTACAAGAAGCGAAAACATTATATTTAGTTCTAGTTTTTCTTTTAGTTATATGTTCTGTGACTGTTTTTGTTTTATATACTTAGTTATTTAGTACAGCTTGATTTTCAAAACAGTTCTAATATTGGTACGACTCTGAATAAAACTTCTACTGTAATTAATAAAAAAAAATGTATTATTCTTTTTTGTCCTGTATATTGTAAATTAAATCACTAAATATTAAATCACCACGTGTTTTATATTTCATATTCGTTTTTTTACAAAGTTTTATAAAAGTAGCTGTGTTGTATAAACTGTAATGAATACATATGGTGTGACATAAACCTAAATAATAACTTTATACAGTGATCAGCTCTCTGCGCCTGTGGGAAATAACAAATATGGCGGGCTACAGTAATGTTACATCAGTTTAATATGACTGTAATCAAACATTTGTACAATTTGGTTCGTTTAGTTGTTTTGATTTAAGAGATTTTTTTTATGATTTTCGTCACAAATTGCTATGAAACTCTTCTACTTTTTCAATTATTATAAGTAATGAAAATATATACATAGCATAACAAAAACATTATTATTATTAAAAATACTAAAAACTTTGAAACTAATACTATTGTATGTTAAACTTCTAACTAGACTTTGTTTATGATATATTGAGTCTATATAGTTATATATATTATACTATAAATATATATAATAAATATGTTATATTATACTTATAATTAGTCAAGTCAAAACTGAAGTCATGTGACGATTTAGAAAACAAATAAGTTGCTCTTTTCATAAATATTAATGTGAATATGGGAGGAAACGTATAAAAAATATATAAATAATGATAAATGTGTACATAAGCGACCTTGTGTGCTGATCGCATTATTTTTCTTATATAAATACCGATATCAAATTATGTTGCAAATAACAAAAGAGAATGTCTTTGTTATTATATTATATTCTGTTATAATATTATAAAAAAAAAATTGTTTAATACAAAATTCCAAAATAATTTGTGTGGTATCTGAACATCTCTTTAAAATGCAGCAAATATAATTCGATGTTGTAGCTAAGTATTCTTATTGGTTAATATTTACTTTCTCTTTAACTAAATACCTTAATCAATGTAATTAAAAATAATGTGTAAAAAGACATTATTTCTTTATACGAAATAAATTTTGTTTTGAAGTTGAATGAAATAAGCCAACATTTACTTTTTCAATTTCTTGTAATATAAAGACCTTAGAACCACCTTATGAGATTTGGGTACAATTTGCAAAGGTTAGGTGAAGGTAAAAATTAAATAACTTTCATAAAATTTTGTACACGTTACGAAGATTGAATAAATAATAAGGCAAGAAAGCCTTTTCGCACGTTGCTTAAGTCAGATCTTTAATTTTAATCAAAGTTGTTATGTAAATCGCGAATTTAATATAAAATATGTGATTGTTTTTATTTTTATGGAACAGAACATGAACTTTTTGATATTTATATAAAAAGTGTGAAATTAAGTTTTTGTTAAAAATCTGTATATAGCAAAAAAAAACTTTGTTTAATAGTTATAATAATAGCCAAATCCAGTGCATATCTGAGATTTTTTTAAAGGGTTTCATATAAAAAATATGACTTAGTTACGTTTCACTGAATGCTGTATTCACCAAATAGATCATACGTATATATCATGTAATATATATTTAATATTGCCGTAATTAATGTTCAACAAAGCCTTGCTATTTGCAATTAATAAAGTGAATTTATATTGAAAATGCCTATACAAAAGCTGCACCGACTATCATATTTGATAATTCTTTAATTGATATATAGCGTACCTATATTTCTGTTATTATTATTGAAATAATGTAACTATAAAACATTCAATTTAGCAAGTTATTTAAATAATCAAAGTAAGTGATGTAATTATCTTCTCCTAAGCATCTTATTTATGATATTGCAAATCTGACAAGATGATATCTCTCAATCAATAGCTCCATCTACTGGGATTCCAAGGAGCATGTTTGATGTCAAATAAATCTCTTAGTTATAAATAAACATTAAATATTTCTATTGCCAATGACCTCGTTTGTAACATAATATATACAAATGACGCGTATGCTATAATTTTTAAGAGGCTTGGTTTAATTTATAACTTAAAGGACAAGAAAAAATATTGAGAAGTACTTAAAATCCTAAACATATCAAACGCTTTTCTTACTACTAGAGAGTCCCAATAGCCATCGTTTATCAGTCCATTTGTAAGTAATTAGTAATACGCAAGAATATCTCTAATATTCGATAGTCTGAATGTTGGTTCCCTGCAAAGTCAAACTTCCGTTCGAGAAACGAACGCTTTGAAATTCTGTCATACGTTTAAGCATTTGAGTGTATAGCAACTACTCCATACCAGAAACTGGCCCCAATAATTTGTCAAAGCATTCTGTGTAATTAGGTACAATCACTTACATTTGATATTATTGATGATGTTATTTATTTTAAAAGTGTTTGAAAAGTTTATATAATTATGTAAAAAAAAAAAGTTTATATAAACTTCTTCATACCAGAAACTGGCCCCAATAATTTGTCAAAGCATTCTGTGTAATTAGGTACAATCACTTACATTTGATATTATTGATGATGTTATTTATTTTAAAAGTGTTTGAAAAGTTTATATAATTATGTAAAAAAAAAAAGTTTATATAAACTTCTTCATACCAGAAACTGGCCCCAATAATTTGTCAAAGCATTCTGTGTAATTAGGTACAATCACTTACATTTGATATATGATGTTATTTATTTTAAAAGTGTTTGAAAAGTTTATTTAACAAAAAAAATTAATCAATTAGTGAAACATTAATACATTATTAGAGCTAAAGACGTCTGTCGAGTATGTTTTAAATGAAAAGATTAATGTAATATAGAATGCAGTAGGTACTGTATTTGAATGTTATTTCAATTTTTTTCATTAGTTCTTAAATTGGAACTATTTTCTTTACTACGTTTTTTGGTCATGGACCTGAATTGTTCTGAACACGATAAATTTTTATTGTATACATTGTAGAAAATTGTATACATTGTAGATTGAAAATTGTATATCATTGTATACATTGTAGAAAATTCATAAAAATAATGACTAGAGTTATCAATTTAATAGTAATGATGATATATATGCTCAGTATTTCTATGTATTTGTATCGTTGTCTAACAGCCTTAACACAAGCAAATAATTTGCTTACTTAAGGGTTAGATCAATGTGTGTAACTTGTCTTGTATTATTTTTATTATACTAATTAGAACTAAATGTGTCCTTAATATTTTTATTTTGTGGCTAGTTTTGGTTTCCGTCTATGATATTAAAATAGCGATTATTTATGAAAAATAAAGTTTATCCTATTTCTATGTTCGACCTTGGAACATTATCTACTTGCATATGTAATAAATTAAAATAAGACTTACCAACAATGTATTCATAAATATTTCTTTCGTGCATTAAACTGTGCAATATATTTATGATAAGAAATTCCAAATGGTTATTATATTTGTTTCCACTTTTAAGACTATATGACAGTAAAGATAGAAATACTATAAAACGTTTTATGATTTACTAGTGATGCTGAGTACAAGAATGTTGTTCCATATATTGTACAGCTGAAATGGTTACAATATAATTTTAGTAAATTTTATGAAATGAAGAATTATTAAATATATGTGTATTGCAAATAAATAAATATATGTATATTGTAAATATACAGCAAATATTGTCACGCCCCAATTATATATATCAATCTATTTTTATTTAGAAAATGAAACCCAACTGAGTATTTTACAAAGTAATTCAAAATTTCTAAAATTTTAAATAAGAATTGAATTATAGAAAATATATTAACGATATCATGGGATATCTGAATAAAATTTAAATTTTTGAGATAGAAATAAATTATATCAGTGACATTTTTATAATATATTCTTAATTACGGTTTTACGATTATCACAAAAATATGTACATTATAAAGTCATTACATTTTATGACGCTAAATGAATTAACGTTTAATTCATGGCATTGTTAATAGAAATGTGAATTTAATTACCGTAAAATTGAATGTTGTTAGCCGAGATCATTACAATGTTATGTAGAATGAATGCCAATTTAGGATAAGAGACAAAAGTTAACTGATAAGGGAGTTACTAAACTTTTGCAGCTAATAAAAAGAAATAAAAAAAAATAGGCCTTTATTGCCGTTTTACAATTTTCTTTAATTATTATTATATTTTCACTAGCGATTTTGTGTCGCTCAGTTTAATATATGTGTATATCCATACACATACAAACAGATATAAATATACATATTTTATACTATTAACAAGAAAATCGAAATCAATCAACAGCTTGTCCTTCGACAAAGGCCTCCTCTAAAGTCTTCCATTCCTTTTCATTTCTCGCTATCCGCTTTCAAGATATAATTTCCGTTATCACTAATCCCTTCTCCATATTTTCTTTTCTAACTGATCCCATTTTAAGACAACTAGCGCTGATTTGAGTTCAAGACTTTTCTCAGTGGTTCGAAGAGATCTAGCGTTAAATATAGCTGTTCCTTTAGAGGGTCCTTGTTCCTTTGAGGTATCCTTGTTCCTTTAGAGGGTCTCAGTCTTTTTCCCCCACGAGGACCAATCGGTTTGGGGAGAGGGTTTTGTTTCTTTGTTCTTGTGTTTTTGGGTTACGTGGGTATAAATATTTTATAATTTTCTTCCAATAGATTTAGCCGTGTTATAACCTGTAGTTAATTATTATACAATCATAATAATAAATTTTATTCATTAATAAAGAATGTACACTTTTATGTATAATTATAATATGATTACTAAAGCATTTGGTATAAGTCAATAACAATCAGGTGTAAAAATTTGATTATGAAATAATATATATTAAGATAGAAATAGAAGTCTTAATGTCTTGGTACTTTACACATAAATACTTAATCAAATTTAATTTAGTAATTTAATATATAATGTACAAAATATTTTCTTTACAGTCACTAATTTTAATTTATATAGTTACAGAAAAAAACTAGAGACGAACTTAGATTGATATTTACAAAATAAATGCAAACTACTTACAAACTCTTGTTTTATGAAATTATTATGATTGATTGGTTGATATATTAGTTTAATTTATAGAATAGATTATATTAATGCGATATAGTTAAAATAAAGCCAAATTTTATTACGATAATAATAATGTGTTACGATTGTGTTAATAATAAAAAAATACCTTGAAACATTATTGAAAAAACAGCAACATTCTTCATGTTTTTATTCATACACCATTTACTTTTAATAGTCCCTAAAATCGAGTATTAAATAAAACCTTACCAGGTTTTTTTTTTATATCAGAAGGCATAATGTATATTATCGAAGGCACAAGACATTAAAAAACGATTTTTAAACGCTTACGAATGACAAAATAATGTATATTTTTTAAAGGAAAAAGGTCTGTGTTTAAATGAAGTAGGGAGTTTGATGTACCTACAACCTATATACCTACGTTAAAATTTTCTCAGAACAAATAACAAAACATAAAATGTTATTTTCAATACTACGATAGATTCTTCGATGGATTAGTAACAATTTAATCCATTTGTTATACTTAACATTAATTAATAAAGAATAGAAATTATCAACAAAAAAATATATAATTTGTAATAAGTATTAATATATTGTATTTGTAAATTGTAACCTTTTTGAACAAAACATAAAAAAACCAACCCTTCAATCGAGTCATTGCTCTTATTTTCGTTTTCTGAAACTTAGTTAATAACATACTATATTTAAAATCTTCAGACCCTGATCAGAGCTACTTTTATCAGAAACGTTTTTCAACTTTAAGGTAGGCGTGGACTATCTGGTTGGATACCATATTTTAAAAAAATATAGGCGATAATATGATAATCACTTTTAATCTTCTACGAATCACTTGAAACAATTATAAAATAATCAAAAATTAACAAGATGTCGTTGGATTTAAATAACGTCCATCAAGCACATAGTCGCGTACGCTCTACACTCATACGGTTATTATACATAGAGTAGGGAACAATCGAAATAAAAAAGAAAACAAATGAGGTGATCTAACTGTCTCATTTTCTTGCATGTGTAATTGGACAAGGATAAGTGTCGGTCTGTCATGTTGTGTTTATTGTCTCTTATAATATTTGTCAGACACTGACACTCATAGGACTGCCTATGACTTCCCTATTCTATGTATAATAATTCTAGATCTGCACCCAACGGTCGTAAGTCAATTGTAAGTGATTGCAATATGGCCGTCTCCCCAGTGCTCGGTATTCGTTGTGACATTGATGTTCGACAGCTAGCAGTTGCTGACGACACTGATAGTCGCGTCAATGAAGCCTTTTCGTCGAAAGTCCTCAGAAACAGCTCCGATTTCGATCTTTTTTTTTTTTAATTTTTGTTTTTTTATATTATTTAAAATCAGAAACCTTTCAAAGGGGGGAAATAATTATTTTTATTGTTTAAACAATATTGATGCTATTTATAGAAGAAAACAAGTTTTCGCATGATTTTCGTTAAAACAAAACATGTTTAATTATTATATTTAATTGTTTTCTTGTTTGGGTACTCTCTACCTGGTAAAAGAATGCAAGGTCTAACGCCAGATGTTCGGAGCCTTCCTGTTTTTACGGCTCACGTCGCTCAGTATTCATCATTGCGTTTTAATTGTTATTCGTTAAAGTAGTTGTTTTTGTTAAGTTTGTCTGTTCTGTTATTCGTGTTGTTGTTATTTTTGTAACATGAGTGAAGCTGGGCCGAGCAATATTTGCACTTTTACTTCGCCGAAGAAAAAGCGGTCTAAGAGGACAGTGATGCATTTCCGTGGACAAGGAGACTGAATAAATATTTTTTAATAAAATATCTACTTGTTTAATTTTTTACTTATTTCTTATTGTCAAAGAAATAACAGAACATAATATGTAGATAAAACAAGTATTTTCAATTAATTCCCTCATAAAACGCCCACACAATATACCTCTTTGAAAGTGTAATCGGTATACAAAAAAAGTTTAAGAACCATAGGTTTCTTTGTTTACCTTTTATTTTTTCGTATAATGGATAGGGTATAGTAAATTATTTTAACAATATTTAAAATATTTTGAAATTTTTATGCCATTATATTTAAACATTGTCAGATACAGTACTTTTTTCTTTACAAATTACTTCAATTAGTAATTGTTTCAATCCTCATATGTTATAGGACGTAGATTCGACAGAGAATGTATGTTGCATCTGTCAAGAAGGTGGAAATATTAATGCTGCTAGTACTTCAACTCAAGTTAAAGAAAAATTAACCTAAGTGACTCGGGGACTGCCAAATTTGAAAGCAGTTGCTACCAATTTAAAAAATAATCAGCTCGTGGGTTTCCTTAATAGTGGAAGAAAAGTATTTGTTCATTCGAGTTGTTGGAAACGATTTACTGAGCGTAAAACTGTTTCAGCTGAAATAAAACGAATGGAATTTTGTGAAAAATTATCGCTCAGCCCACCTAAATTGAAGTTGAGAAGATCTTCTCTTTTGATTGGAATCACAATTGTTTTATTTGTAGTCAACTATTATTTGAACAAAAGAAAGTTAAACAGCGTCAAAATATATCAGCTGTTACTTCTTATCATACAAAACAGAAATTAATTAATGCCATAAAAAATACAAGAGATGAGTTCTCTCGATCTCTTCTTTTGAGGATCAATTCTGTAAATGATTTAAGATCTGTAAGTGCAAGATACCATCGTTCTTGTTATGCAAACATCATAAAACAGGAAAATACAGTAGAAAAGAAAATTGATCCACGAATTATTAACACCAATCATGCTATGGATAATATAAAATAAAATAATAATACACCCACCACTTGAAGAAGATGAAGTTTTCAATACCGAAAGTAATGTTGAAAATTATTTTTTTTTTAAATAAAAACAAAAATTAAAAAAATTACTTGTTTAATATTATTTTGTTAGTGTTAATAAAAAATAATAAAACTAAAAATTTTTTTTTATACAAAAACCTTCCATATTGTTTAAACAATAAAAATAATTATTTCCCCCCTCTGAAAGCTTTCTGATTTTGAATAATATAAAAAAACAATAATTAAAAAAAAAAAAACATCAAAATCGGTGCTGTTTTTGAGGACTTTCAAGGATTGCCTGTTTTACGGCTTCATTGACGCGACTATGACGTTAAATACGGGTGTGCCAACTTAGAATTAATATACATAACTCTATGACGCCGACATATTAATATTTGTGTTGTTTTTTTTTTTGTAAATTAGAACTTATAACCAGATTGAATATTTATTATTTTGTTTACACGTTTACGTTACATTATAGCTTAAAAAAATTAAGAAAGTAATATACTGTATCCTCTGCTAGGAATTAATTTTGCTTTATAACATAATATAGCAGTCTCGCGGTTATAAATAATAATAACATATTTTTATAAGAACCCGCATATTTTAAGTAAAATGAGGTTAAAACAAATTAAAAAATCTAACAAAATAATAACAATTGTAAATTGTATGCCCTAACACAGGTTAAATTTTAATTTCTTCCTATAACTTATAAAGTCTCACCCTTAAAATATAAATTATAGTATATTTTTTAAAGAAAGCCTAGTCTCTATTAAATAAGAAAATAGGAAACTTAATAAAAATAATAAAAAAATAAAAAATATAAAATAAAATATTTTTTGATTTGGGTTGATTGTAAAAACAAAATATTGATATTATAAGAAAATCCATGGTTTGCTATTGAAAAATAGTTTTTATATTGTCAGAAGTTCTATTTTCTTAAGGAGACTTGCAGAAATCTAATTATAAAACTTTATTTTTAAAAACAATAATAATTTTATTTTTTAAAACATGACTAATATTACAAATCAGTGGTATTATTTAATTCGAAACTGTATAACGACCTCTTGAAATAATTCTCGATTTCATGACAAAATGTTCGTGACCTGATAAATTTGCCTTTTTTACATTCTCACTGATATTGTAAATGATAGTATTTTTTTTCTGAATGCAATAATATTATGAATATTTGTTGCAAAATTTGGAGTAATTTAGCAATTAAGAGTAACTTTAACACATTTAATGTTCACACGTTTTTATTTATTTTTAAAACGGGTTTAATTTGATATTAGTGATAAGACCTATTATACGTCATTTATAAATACTTTATTAGAAATAAATTGTTTAGTGATAACAATTGAGGATGTTACTTTTCACATTTTCAACACTAACTACTATATCGTAATTTAAAAGGCTGACTTGTAATGAACAAAATATTGTCCTTCACCTATTATCTCACTAGAATATAGATACTACCAATGACATTAAGGATAATGGATTGTCATAAAAATTGGTATGACCATGTATTTTTCCTCGAAGAAAACGAATATGCTATGCCCATTGATGTAACTCGGCACCAGGTAAAGTAAGGGTTAGCCCAGCGAAGCGGGCTGGGTTCGCTAGTCTTAATATATATCAAAAGCTTTCCATACTTTATGACAGATCCAATAGTGATCATTTATTGGTACCATTTAAGTTGTGAACTGATTTATCTTCAATATCTACTATGTCTTATCTGTCAAACAAAAAACAATACGAAGCTTCTGTTCTATAAAATTAAATTGCCTGAAACTTGAAATTATGAGCAAAAATTCTTATTTATTTTTCTTTTATATATATTTTTAGAAAATCATCTAAAATAATTATTATATTATTCATAAATATAAATAACGGCTTACTAGGAGTCAAACGAACGCGAAAATATTTATTTTATTAAAATTTTTTTTTTGAAAGTTAATTTACAGCTAAATATTCTGTGATTATTTTGAGCGTCTACCTCACCGTATAAATAAGTAAACAAAGCACGTTTGTTGTATGGAAGGGGGGCATCCAAATTCAAATAAATATTTAATTTATAGCGTCTACAGAAATACATTACTATGGAAAAACTTTCTATCACGATTCATGAGATACATCCTGAAGACATACAAACGGACAGCAAAGTCTTAGTAGACATAGGGTTCCATTTTTTACTCATATATTTTCATATAATTTCATAATATATCAAGTAGGTTTAGGAAATAGACCCCAGAACTATAGGATTCAAACTAGCCTCACTACATTGTTCTTATCTATTATAATTATTTTACTTAATGTAAATTAATTGTATTAGTGGAAAATTAAACAATAATCTGCCTTCACTTTTAATTTGTTCAAATAATAAAAATCATTTAACCAAATTAAAATTTTTAATGATTTCTAAAACGAAAAAATAATCTTGAGAATTTTGAGCAATGAGCTACAACCAGTAATTATTATTATATAATTTATTCCTATGGACGATTACTTGTGATATATTTCAGATGATGATGGCGGTCAAAGAAAATGACAGGTCAAAGTGGTCCCTAGATGAGTATCTGACTCACAGGCTTGTCAACGTCATTATCAGAAAATCATTATAAAACTAGCTCTTCTCTGCGGCTTCTATTGCAGAATAAAAATATTATTATCTTGCTTTAATATTTTTTATATAATATCGTTAAAAAATCCTATTAAAGGATTTTTTAACGATATTTCACTTGACCTAACAATTATAGGACCATTCTTTTTTTCTTGTTTTCAAAATAATTAAACTAGTCATTCAATAATTTATAATAATATAAATATACATTTTTTTATAGGTTAAAAAATAAAAAATGTTTTGCCTCTTAAAATATGGCTTGTATATATTTGTATATATTTATGTTACTTTTCAAATCTAATTATTTAACGACAAAAGAGACAGTACATTTAAAATAATACTTTATGAACTTCTCATTCTAATTTATATTTTCATACAGAAAAATAATATTTGAAATATTAAAAGCAACAAATTAGGCAATTACATAAATTTTACTCAAAAACGCATGCACATATTAAATGTGTAAACAACAAACATCCAGTCAGTAATATTGTATTTATCATATGTTGTAAATTCTCAGTTCAGAATAAGAAATGAAATAAGTCTCTCAGGACAAAGTATAAATAAAGAATCGCGTTTAGATCTTACCTACAGATATTATTTCTTCTTATTTGTAGAGGTTCTGCTCAGTATATTTTGGGTTTTAAAAATGCATTGCGTATGGTACAATAACAACTCTATAAAGAGAACACCTTTATAACAAAACACTTTTAGGGCAATGACATTATATTAGATAAGTTTGTATAAAACATTGAGCAGATATTTTGCTATTTCTTTAACAATACTAATCATCTAGTATTGTATAAATTACTCTACAATTAAGTTTCTATGTGATTATTCATTTACGTGCGCAAAGCCAGGGTTGGTTGCTAGTATGTCATATAATTTAGAACCCTTATTCCGCTTTGATAACGAAGTGCAAAATGAGACTTACATATGTTTCCTTTTTGCTGAATAAGCATTTCATTCTCCCTGATTCGCTAAATCATGCCTCGTGACACGGAAAGAAATGTTTCACTTATTAGCATTTTTAGCTTTTAGTATTATTGAATACCAAGATAGTTTAATAAATATATATAAAAGCTATAGTAAATCTGTATTTACACACATATGTATAGTCACATTATTATAATAAGATGAAAATATATTACTTCTCTTCACTTTTAATAAATATCAATGTTGGTGGTTACCAACATATCTTAACCCTAAAAAAGTATTATTTTACATGATATTGAAAAATTGCAAAGTTTACGACGCTGGAACATAAATAACATTGCGAATTATTGTAGTGAAACTTATGGTCTTTGAATTCTTGTTATTAAAGGGATCAAATCATTTATTCTACTCATATTTCGAACCTTTTTCTGTCGTGATCTCAAATATACATTAAATACAAACAAAACACTTACATTTTTTGTTGTAAACATCAAGTAAGTACATATCAAAGTTGAAAACGGATTATTTTCTAGATAAAGTCAAGTGATGCGGAACAAGAATTCAGCCATGATCAGCAAGAAGAACTTTAGATGAACTATTAGATTTTTCAAGTTTTTTGTACTTAGCCGGACTAAATTGTTCTAATTGTCAAAATTGACTTGCAGAGAATCAATGAAATATATAGCGGAAATTTTTAGTACTACTATGTCTTTGCAGTGCTTCTAATTTTTACGTTATTGCTTTCATTTTGACAATGCGTCAACACTTTAAGAGCGGAAACAACGAGGCAATCTGGTTCTAATTGGACCTATTTTGATGAGTTTGTCTCTAATAGTTAGAATACTTATTATACTTAAAATGTTTTGGTTGATGCAAAAAATCGTAAACCTCATCCTGATAAACGCTTAATGGGGCTATTTTGTAAGACAATAATGCTTTTAATGTTGTAGATTAATTCAGCTTATTTTTAAGTGATAGAAACATAACATTCGACAATTGGTTAACGAGAGTGCCACAATGATAAAACATTTGCCCAAAAAAAATAGTGATTAACAACTAAATAACAACAAGGTAATAAAACATTTTTATAACGAAGCGAAGAAAAGGAGTATACAGCACTCAGTATGTATTTGATTGAAAAAGATATGAAACTTATTTCTTACATACTTAAACGGTCTAAGTCATTCTCTTTGATAAACTCTGGATGACCTTTGATGTATCTTGATACTCAAAATGCTGGTCAATTACTATATTTTATGTGGTTATGAATTTAGCTGCAATAAATAGTGTAATTATTTTTCGCGAAAACAAAAACTCAAAAACCAACCTATATAATTTCCTTAAAAAACTTAGTCTATCAATGCTTAAAATGGTTTTCATGTGAGATAAATATAAAAATATTACCAAGAGGCTTAGGGAAACGTATTACCGAACAAGTTGATGAAACTTTGACCAAAGTTGGTAAAACTATGACCATAGGTGGTAAAACTATGCAAATAAAAGTTCGAAAACATATAAGAAATGTAAAGACTATCCCTCTGACAAAGATAAAAAACTAGAATATAATAACAAGACTATTTGTATGCAACAAATTATCCTACTATGCCAAAGTTGCGTAAATCTCAATCGCGAATAACTTTGTATATATGTAACAAAAAAATATATATAATAAATTTTATACTTTTTTGCAAATTATCTTTAATAAATATAAATTGTCTTTAACACGTTACTATTAAAGACAACTTGGTACATAAATTATTATTTTTAATTGTTTTAATTGTTTTTTCATGAATGAATATAAAAAAAATATCTCCAGGTTACAAGTTTTTATTGTTATTGTTGAAAATGACAATGTGTTCATTTTATAATAAATAAATTTTAATTCTTTATAATTGACGGATATAATTACGTATTTCTGTAATGTAGAATACTAGCATTGATATAATTCAGTACACAATAATATACATGGGTACAATACATCCGGCTACAACGGCTGAGTTCTGCCACAATGAAGTCAGGTTAACGCTTGAATTATTAGGATTAGGCAAGCACAAATAAACTCTACCTAGTTGTTATTGTCCACACACTACTATTATATAATTGTGAATAAAAGTGTGTATGGACAGCTTTGTTGCTAAGCTGAATGAACTTTCCAGCTTGTTAACGTTGCCAGTAAAACGTTTTTATTTTTATATAATATTAGGTCTGAAATTATCCGATAAAAGTTATGCAATATTTTATCTTGTTTGTTGTTTGAATCTGTTACTGTTTAATTAAATATATATTTTTTTATAAATACTATTCAAATATGCTTCAATAACATATCGATTTTACAATGCTTAATCGGAAAACACCTCAAATTTTAAAGTCGTTACCAACATTATAGTGTGTTTTTCCCGAAATCTTAACATGAAGAGAGACCGTTATATTTCAATTTATATAAAAACATAATATTTTAAAATTTTCTTAGAAAATAACTATTTATGTCACTTTAAAATTTAAACCATTATTATGTTTTAATTAAAAAAGCTTTTTTGTAAGCGCAAATATATTTACAATGAAAGTCTCGCTTTAAGGCCAGGTATCCCTACAATACGCATTGTTAGAATTCGTTTTTGAAATAGTAAACATTGAAATTTAAATCTAAAAAAAAATATTGTTAATTTTGAGGATATATTGCAGGGAATGTACCCGATCAAAACATGATTTAATAAAATTGGCTCGATAGAAAAAAATCACAAAGTTACCTCTTTTCCGTCTTTTTATCTCCAATTTTTCGGTTTTATTTCTAAAATAAGCGATTAAACATTATGGGTCTTTTACCAAAATAATGTTCATTGATTTCTCGAGGCATTTTACCTGATAGTTTTTTTTCCCTAGTTTACCACAGTCTAGCTTTTTCAGTAGGTCCAAAGAGAATAATAAAAATGTTAAAATTGAAGACGTGTCAATCGAACATTTTGCAAAATCATGAATAACTCTCAAAGTAATCGAATTAAAATAGTAGATCATTTGAGACGTGGTTAGTTTACAACTTTATATCACAAAAAAATTGTATAAATACCAATATACACTCCGAGTAGGAATCAAACCCGCGACCGCAGATGCAGCACACGCACCATTAGACCATAGTGTTTTCTGTAAATTACATATGTTGTCTCTCTGACTGTCGATACATTCAACGAGAACTGGCTGTTTAAGCAGATACATCTAGTGCGCGACTTCGTGGTCACGCACCAGATAGACGTCCTGTTAGTACAAGAGACCTTTCTGAAGAAATGATAAATGATAAAGAAGATTTTTTCCAACCTGTTGATGACAATTTTAAGAGAATTACAAGAGAAAGCACGCCACAATAATTTATTTAATTGTAATGCAAGTAATTTATGTTTAGTTGATGAAAGAAGAAATGGACTGATATCGTCTTTTAAATTTGAATGCAATATGTGTAAAAAAATATATATAAATATAGAATGAAAAATAAACCTATACGGGCAGGGATTCGAACACGCGACTACTGGAAAACCGTCGTAACAGAACTACAAAATTTCCTTTTGGCAATATGGGCAGACGAGAATGAGAAAATATACACACAGTTCATTGAAAAAGATGATTTATTTTGGGACACTAATATGAAACCAAAATTATTAACATTTTATATAAATATATATATATGCAATTTATTTGCAAAATTTTATATAAATATATAGAAATGCAAGAGGTATGCCCATACGAGACATATAAATTCAGAAGGAAAATATGACTGATACAACTAACCGTAAATCTAAAAACCCTGATAAGGAATCAATACCGGCACAAAATATACGCCGATTAAAATTTATTCAGTTTTAAATTACTTTAATTAAGAGTTACCTATTTTATTGTGAGTAATAAGTAATAAACATAATTTAAATTAAATATATAATTTGTTTTATTTTTATTCTATATGTACCACTTACACTTTATTTATTTACGAAAATCAATAACATTATTAGCACATAAAAATATATTAAAAATGCATTAATATTTTGAAATGAAATAAATTATTAAACATGGTTTAGTTCTAAACTGTGGCGACAGGATGACGTCACGTGGTCGCTTTGTGCAATGCCCGCTGCGAACGCGCGATGTACCTATATTACGCGGGCGGGGGTTGCACTGAATGCCTACTTTTGCAGGGATACCTGGCCTTAAATGGAAATAGAATGACACTTTTTATTGTTGTAATATGCAATCTATTTTAAGGCAGCGCAATAATTTCTTTACGCCCGACTCTACATACATACCGGAAGTAATGTAAATTTATCTTATATATAAAGAAGAAAAATACAAAAAAACTTTAAAAGTATGACACAAGTTACAAAACTGAAATTTTCTTAATACATAATCAATTAAAAAAATACTATAGCTTGACAAAATAAACACATACTTTACATACAAATTAAGTCAGGCCGACAGGCAGGACTCAAAAAAAAACCGATGTTCCTGAAGCAGAAATTTATTAATTAATTACAATTATTAATTACAACTGAATAGGTGACAATTGTTCGATGTTAGAATCAAAAGTGATACAATTTATGGAATAAAAGTGGCACGTAGCTCGTTCTCACGCGTCACTACTTGCGGAGTCAGCATTGCTTCATTGTTACCGGGCTGATGCAATCCTCGTTGTTAAATATAATGTACTTTACTTAATCTGCACATTCTATGTATAGTGCGTAATTAACATCTCCCTCCTGAAGATCAGCGACTATTGATGAACTTTAGTTTGAAATAGCGCTGAAAGGTTTGAAGGATCAGAATGGCTTTTCTTTGTAGTTTCAGCATAGGTGTTTCTTTGCGGTGCTTTTTCAGTTGGGATGTTTTGTTCAATTGTAATAACTTGATGTCGGTTCTTAATAATTTTCCGCAGTATAATTCCCATACCAAGTATACATGCACCGAGTAGTAATACATATATAGGTATAACTGTATATATCGGTGTAATGTTCACTTTATCTATAGTTAGAGGTGTTTCCATAGATATCTCAGTGTTACTTTGATGCAAACTATGTAGGTTTATAGTGTTCAATCTGATCTTTTTCTCAGCAGCAGTAGGGTTCTTGTTATTTTCTTTTGACAGGTTCATGATTTTAAGAGCTGGACCTCTTACTCGGTCATCACTATTGGTTACTATTAACAATTTCGTTTGTATGAAACATCCCTTTGGAATAGTAACTAGGTAGCTACCTTGTATGCGGTTGTATTGGGACTTCGTGCAGGATAGGTGAATATTAGTCTGCTCGGGAAAGTTGATGACATAATGCCGGTCATCAAGTTGATCCACTGCTTCAAAGTTCAGCTCGACTGTAGTAAACGTGCAAGTCTCGTCGATGGTTTGAGTGCTTATTAATCGTTTTATGCAGTCCACATGGTTGTTTGAATAAAGATTAGAGTTGCCTTCACAAATATAACCGAAGCTTGCCTTCGGGCATTCTGCCTCAATGTACATAAAATCATTATCATGTGTTGCTAGGAAAGGATGTGTAGGGAGAATAACCTTTTTGTTTCGGTTAGGGACAACGGAGAGCTTGTATAAGTTGTAAGTTGCGGGGAAAATAACAGGGAACTTGAAAACTAACACTATGTCTCTATTCCTATAATAATAACCTAATTTAATTACTTCAAAATACTCTCTAACACTAATATCCAAAATTTTATCTCTGCTATAGAGAATGCTTAACCTATCTTTCATTTCCTTAAGGGTATCTAACTTAAACATAAGGTGATGCGTGCTCTTTGCACGAACAAATGCTAATAAATTTTCTAATCTAGAAAGCTCATTTTCTAGGACTTCTATATTGTCTGATAATATAATAAGAAAATGTGCTAGATGGGCGTATTTTATCATATCTGTTTCACGTTGTAAATCACTGTGTATTATATTATTAATAGTAGTCTCAATTTCTTTTTGATTTTGGACTAAATTCGATAGTATGTTTGAACTTTTAAATATCCAGTTTTTATTAATGCTGGCACGATTATTAATTTCTGCTACTATTTTATTATCGTTTTCCTGTAATATTTTAATAGTATTGTCATATCTAATTGCATCTGTATAATCTAAGTTGCCTGAAATGCTCTTAATTATGGAACCTAAGCCATTAATAAGACCTCTCTTAAATCGAGTCGGTTCGAAAGTATCTAATTGGTTAGATAAATCCTTAATCTTAATATATAAATATTTAACGTGTGGTTCATATAACAAAAATGTCTTTTTATGAAATTCAGAAGATATATTATTTAATTGTTCTCGAATTATATTAATATTACTGCGCAACATATTTAAATCTACAGCTTGTATAAAAGAATGATAATGGGAAATAATTTTAGTTGTACCAAGATTAAAAGGCAATAGGCCGGGTCGGTCATCTAGGCTGTTAAGGCTCTTGCGCTTGAACCAGGCTCAGAAGTGGAAGGAGGATTCTGTAACAAGCGCGAGCTGTTAGGGACTCTCTTCAGACGGGATTTCGCTACTGGTCCGCGTTTCTTTCTAGTATAAATATGTATAGATAAATCGGCTAATACTACATCTCCGGTATAACGAGGGGCTAATTTTTGTCGCGACGCTAATGGATTTCGTACGAAAACCTGTTGATCTGGAGAGTACTCTTGCTCATTTTCGCGATCTTTATTAATATTTTCAGTAATTCTTGTTCTATCGTGCAATGAAAATTCATTTATCATATCAAAAACTTTTTGCATTTTATTTTTATGCTCTAGCATATACTGTTGAAAGATATTTTCTGATAAATTTATATCTAAAGGGTCACGAGGGTCTAAATGTCCGGTTATAATGTCAAGGGGTCTACGTTTTGTGAAACTGTGAATCGAGCTGTTGTACGCTAGAAGAGCATAGGGCATTAAACTAGTTACTGAATCTCTACGGCGTTCTAATTTGAGTAATCTTAAATGTTCAAGTAAGGTCGAGTGTAGCCTCTCAACCATACCATTTTCATTAGGCGTGCATGCTAAGATCTTATGATGTTGTATCCTATGTAACCTAACAAATTCCAAAAATATTTGATTCGTGAACTCGGGTCCACGATCAGTAACTACTGTCATAGGTACTCCGTGGTGTGTTGCGAATATGAGCAGAGCTTGAACTACGCTAACTGCTGTTGAGTCTTGTAACAGATACGCTTGTGCGTATTTAGAGAAAGAATCAATAATGGTTAAATATTTTTGGCTTTCTATGCTTAATAAATCTAAATGAACTATATCAAAGGGCTTAGTTGGTGGTGGCACTATGTGGAACTTTTGTTTTATAGGGTTTCTATCATATTTGGCTCTACCACATACATTGCATTTGTTAATGTATTTAGTTATATGTTCTTTCATCTTAGGCCAAAAATACTTGCGTGATAAAGACAAATAGCATTCATTTATTCCACGATGATTCGTTTTGCCCTCATGGTAATTTTTAATAATTTCCTGTTGCTTTATATAGTCCTTTACATTGTCTAATTCTATTTTCGTTAAAACTAAATCCATAGCTGATTATTTAAATGCATCTTGAATGATAGGAATAAAAGAGTACATTTCTAACGTAGGGTTAATAAGCAAGCCTGTTTTTACTTTCGGGTTAACAATTTTTTTTATGGAATCTACAACATCCTGTCTCATATTGTCTTTAGATATCTGAATATGTGTCCTAATATGTGACTCGAAAGGCTTAGAAACTGATGGCCTACTTTTAATATCATCCACTATGGTGAATATAACTTGCCTATTAAATTTATTAAGGGGATAGTCAGAAATGGGTATTTCTAATATAGGATTTTCTGCATCGGTGTGTACTGTCGCAGTATCTGAGTTTCCACTTATATGAGGAGAGTATTCGGATGGATTAGCTAAAGAATTAGTCTCTTCATTATGCAACTCTATACGAGAAAGGGCATCGGCATTCGTATTAAACTTTCCCTGTTTATATATGACATTAAAATCGTACTCATTTAACCTGAGTCTCCACCTGGTAAGTCATGAATTTGGCTCTTTTATACTCATAACCCATTGAAGAGGTCTATGATCTGTTACAATTTTGAATTTTCTACCGAATAAATAAGGCCTAAAATACTTGGTTGCCCATACAATTGCCAATAACTCTTTTTCAATAGTACTGTAATTTATCTCGCTAGTATTGAGTGTTCTAGAGGCGTAAGCAATCGGTTTATCTGATCCAATGCAACCTTGTGAGAGTACGGCACCTATTGCTAAATTAGAGGCGTCTGTTGTTAGAATAAACTTTTTTGAAAAATCTGGGTATTGTAATATTGGGTCATTTTTCAATAGGACTTTACACTTTTTAAAACATTCAATATAATTCGAATCTAGATTGATTTTTGAGCCTTTTTTTTAAACATTGAGTCATTGGTTTAGTAATCTTTGCAAAATCACATATGAATTTCCTATAATAACCTAAAAGTCTTAAAAATCTTTTAATTTCTGTGGGTGTCTTTGGAAAGGGGTAGTTTTTAATTGCTGAAATTTTGTCTGGGTTTGGTTTTACACCGTCTTTACCTATAATATGGCCAAGGTAAGCTGTCTCTAACTTAAGGAACTCTGATTTGTCCATTTGGACTTTAAAATTAGAGTCTCGCAATCTTTTAAAAACTTTTTCAAGGTTGACGATATGTTCTTGGAGAGAGGTGCTAAAGACAATAATGTCATCTAAATAAACTAAACAAACAGTGTTTTGCAGATCTCGAAGCACATTGTCCATTACCCGTTGAAAAGTAGAAGGACTATTTTTGAGGCCCATTGGCATTCCCAAAAATTCAAAATGGCCATGTTCTAAGTTAAATGCTGTTTTTGAAATACCAGTGGGACTCATCTCCACTTGGTGGAAGCCACTAGCTAAATCTAATACACTAAAATATTGACAGTTCCCTAACTTATCTAATACGTCTGCAATGTTGGGTATAGGATATTTATCGTCCAGTGTTTTTTCATTTAATTTACGGTAGTCAATAACAATGCGCCACTGAGTTTTACCAGATGCGTCTGATTTTTTTGGTACAACCCAGATAGGGGAACTCCAGGCGGAATTAGAAGGTCTTATAATTCCCTGGTTTAACATTTTACTAATTTGGTCTTGAACCTCCTGTTTATGTATGAAAGGATAACGGTAACTTTTCGTATAGACAGGTTGTTCATTAGTGGTCTTAATGGAATGTTTAATTTGATTAGTATAAGTTAATTTTTCACCTTCAAGATAAAACACATCGGCATATTGAGAACATAAGTTTTGTAAGTTAATACGTTCTTCATCATTTAAATGGTCTGTCCTTAACTTTGAAAGGACTTCTGTAACACGATCAGGTGGCTTTGTGGACTCAGTGCACTGAAAATTATGTAACTCTGCTTGTATCGGTCTATCCATTGAAAAAATAATATCATTCTTGCTAGGGTTGTATACTTCCACAATTCCGCGACTATTTTTAACGTTAGTTAAACATTCTACAATACGGCATTTCGACATTATTTGTTCATTAACAAATACATTCCCGTTTTTAATATTAATCGGTAATTTAATTAATTTCGAAGTTCCGGCTGGTATAACTTCCTCATACAAGTTTGCATTACGTGAGTTATAAATCTGAATAGGGTTGGTCGCATAATTTGTAATTAAAGACTTTGTTTTAAAATCGATTGTAGCTTCCCATTTATCCAATAAATCCGACCCTATTAAACCGTCGAAGTAATCGTGAAATTTATAAATAAAGAAAGTAACATCACTATTATCATTGAATTCTGAGAAACACGGCACCGTTATCGAATAGTCGCTTCGGGTTACCGCATGTACATTACTCACTTCAAATGGATCGTAATTTAATTTAATATTATTGTAATATTTACTTACAGTGTCAGGGCTTAAAAACGATTGGTTCGCTCCTGTATCTCTTAATAATTTTAATGGAGGGTTGTCTGTCTGTATGTAGGGAAGTTGTCTCTGAGTTTGTAGATTTACTTCTATTTTAGCTTGTCGGATCTGAAAGGCTTCGGAAAATTTTGCCCACTAGTGGGATTAGGAGTGGGGTTTGATTCATTAACCTCACTATTATTCTCATAACTAATTTCGCCTTGTTCTTGAATAATTTGAGGGTCTACAAAATCGGTACAGTGAAATTCGGGGTATTCTATATTATCGTAATAATCGTTATAATAATAGTCATTAAAATTCATTTCTCTCGATTTAAAGTAGTTATTAGGGGAAGGACTACCTAATTTTGACCAATCATGACCTCTAATAGTCAGGGGTAAATTTCTAGAGACAAAATTACTAACACCATTCATTGGGCGAACTTGTTGCAAACCAGACTGCGGGGTAGTATATGTATTATTACGCTGTGGCATTCGGAACGCGTTATAAGTATTATAATTAGGTGGTACAGCCCTGAACATTTGTTGTGTACGGGATGGACCGGGTTGATTATAGATATTATTATTTGGTCTCCACTGAGGTCCCTGATGTTGCAACATAGGCCTGGAAGGGTTGGCTATAGGCATATTAAATGAAAATTTTGGCGGAACCATGTTAAAGCTATGAGGAGGCTGATTTAATAATTTATGTTGAGTAAAAGGTTGCGACTTCTTATCTGAGCTATAATTATCATTTTTAGATTGCAAGTACAAGGTATTTTGCTCCTCGTGTACGTATTCTAACGCCTTTTCTATTGATATAGGGCGCATACACCGAATATGGGCGCCTAAGGGGTCCTTTAAGCCTTTTAAATATGCCTGTAATGTTAACTTTTTGTATAGATTTCGCTTAGCATCAATGGTAGTCTGAATATTTTCGTGTAAAGAAACATATGTCATTATGGTACTAAAAAGTGTCTGGCATCTCTCATAAATCTCCTGGGGTGTACCCGACCCCTGTGTTAACAATGCAAGATCGTTATATAGGGCTGTTTCGTCGCGCTGATCGGCGAAGTTATTTATCAAAGCGCTACGGATACCTGCCCAATCTGATGGTATACCGTTCGCGTTTATTAATGGGGCGGCGGGCCCCGTAACTCTATTTAATATACCATTAATTAGAGCAAGTTCAGATAACTTATTTGACGGATCTTTAACTATAATTTCTTCTACTAACTGGTCGCACAAATGAATAAATCGTGTAAGCACATTAACATTGCCATCAAATTCTGGCACTAATCTAAGAGCTTTAAAAATTTGGTCCAAATCAGCCATAATAGATAAACTCAAACACGTAACTGAATTAAATTTATATTTTAATATTAATTCCCTATTTGAATCGTGATACCTATTCCTATTTTTACTAACCTAGGATTTCTCAATTTCCTCGTATAGGAAATGGTGACAAAAATATATAAAATTTAACACTTAAAAGGCTAGGATGGGAGAGCAACACATTAAAACGATTTTAATGTACTCACAATATATGCATTCTGGTCTTCTTGCTGTATCGATGGCTGGATACTCCTGCTGCCGTTCTGACGTGTAAGTTCGGATCCTCGAACGCGGCTTGAAAACCACAGGAACAGCTCCACAGGGTCTGGTCTTCAATAGTGGAAGATGCCTTGCAGTGCAGTTCTCGAGTATCCTACCGACTGCGCCAATTAAGTCAGGCCGACAAGCAGGACTCAAAAAAACCGTTGTTCCTGAAGCAGAAATTTATTAATTAATTACAATTATTACTTACAACTGAATAGGTGACAATAGTTCGATGTTAAAATCAAAAGTGATACAATTTATGGAATAAAAGCGGCACGTAGCTCGTTCTCACGCGTCACTACTTGCGAAGTCAGCATTGCTTCATTGTTACCGGGCTGATGCAATCCTCGTTGTTAAATATAATGTACTTTACTTAATCTGCACATTCTATGTATAGTGCGTACTTAACATACAAAAGTCTAAATATACTGTTATTTGTAAATAAACATATAAATTACATATACAATATAATATTGTATAATCAGTTTATCCCTACGCTTTATAGGAAGGAAAATTCTAATCAGTTATCTCAAGGAGGTATATATATTTAGAGGTATGTTTATTTAAATGATTATTTATTTTTTTAATTATAATTGTTGCTAAGGATTTTTTTTAGATTTCTCGGCAAAATAGTGTTATATTTATTTATCACTACGAAGAATTACAATAATTAAACAATCAACGATTTTCAAAACAAATTATTTAGAAATTAAAGCTTTTCTGCTGAACTTACTACTTACTAAATTGTAAAATCACAAATACATTATTTTTATTTCTTATCTATATTACAGCGCCCTACAATCATAACGCAATCTACTCTACGTACAAACGCCACTTTGTGTTTACTAACTACTACAATACAATTTGTTGAACCCTGTAATATTTTCGTTGTACTTTAAATTAATCGAATGTGTAGCTTTGCGGTGAGTAACTGCTTGTCAAATATTACCAATTTGGTAATATTTGACAAGCAGTTATAAACATAGCTCTCATAGATAGATCTTTCAGCTATACTTAACTACATATAATCTTATTGCAAATAGACTGGACAATTTGTATTGATACAATACCCTTATTGTTGGAAAAAGAAAATAAAACAATATCACATAATGACTTTGCAATCATTTTACTAATAATAATTTCATATTAATAATAATTTGATTTCATAATAATACATTTATATAATAATATTCATATTTAATAATGGTTAATACAATCTCTAAAATTATATAAGTTTATATTTCTTTTACATTATCAACGCATTTTATCTTTAATTGAACGTTTAATTTAGTATTCTCTTGATTTATGTTGAAGTAATAATGCAATAAACCAAATATTTTCATGTAGGAAAGCTGTGAAAATGATAAAATAGACGTTCTTGATTACTTTTATGTTTGTATTAAATTTAACATTTCTTCTAACGTCAGATCAAAGGTTCAAAGACATTATCTCATGCATTCATTTTTAGATGTTGTATGATTTATCTTAATTATCTACAAATTAACTAAATCATAAATAATATCGATCTCTTATAAAACAATAATTTGTTATCAAGAATCTGATTTAATGTTTATAACTTAAGAATAATGTCATGATGTCTTGTAAACTTTCTAAAACAATTCATAATTGGTTAAATAAAAATTAATCAAACATACAAATTGTTTGTGAAGATTAATATTTTAATAATTTGTAAAAATCCTTTATTCTTTATTTCTTTAATGACGTATACGAATGATAGCATGAAATTAAATGAAATAAATGTCATATTTATATTGCTACTAAAGTTTTTTTTTCAGGAAATCTTAACTTCCATTTTCTTAGTGAACTTAATGATATGCAATTGTTCTTCAGAGAATTCTTATATTATACTAGCGAAACCAGCCCTCTTCGCTGGTCTAACCCTTACTTTACCTGGTGGCGAGTTACATCAATGGGCATAGCATATTCGTTTTCTTCGAGGAAAAATACATGGTCATACCAATTTTTATGACAATCGGTTGAACGGGGCGGAAGTCGATATTTGACAGCGCCGCCTGGTGGCGAGTTACATCAATGGGCATACCATATAAACCTTCTCCGTGGAAAAATACATACCAATTTTAATAATCATCGATCCAATAGTTTCTGAGTTCATCGATTTCATATATACAAACATCCTTCTATATATATATAGATTAACATGTGAAATATCTGTAATTTCATTCCTTGATTTTTATTACAAATTATAAAAATAATAAAACATCTTTACTTTACTCTTTACTTCTTTTAAGGTTATTAAAAATTAATCTTATTGGTTTAAAAAAAACCCATATTAGTAATTTGATACTGAATTCAATTTCCATTCAGCAATTTTAAATTTATTAAAGTAACAAATAGTGGAGGCAAAATATTAAAATAAACAGTTTAATCGATTAATATTCATAGTTTAAATCGGTAAAATTTCAATATCTTAATTTAATTTATTACAATCTTAATTAAATTAAAAGCAAGATATTTATAACAATAATTTTCATTAAAGAAAATATGGTGAAATAGTTGATAGTAACAGTATTAGATATTTCAAAGTGGATATTTAGCATTTGTCCAATAAATTTACATAGACCTCTCATCCTTTGTTTTTTCAAAACCCTCAAACAATAAACCTCCAAGTTGAATAAATACGTCTAAACGTATAATAAAGATACTTGCGTCGTCACGGTAAGGTAAAAGAAGGTTCCTCAGGATTGGACTCTCATGATGAACACGTATAAAATACATTACTAAATCCCTGGGATGTTGGTGTTTCGTCATCCAGACCGGACTTATTCCTGTATTCTAAACATCTGAGGCGTGTGATACTTGTGGAGTTTACTGTTCCCTGGTAAAGAAACATCCCCAGAGATCACACATTCAAGCTTAAAAAGTGTTACGAACTGACCAGGAATAAATTTATTGTACGCGGTAGAAGTGGGAGCGGGAGGTATGATAGCAAAATCTGTCTATAACCTACTTAAAAACCTTGGCCTTTCTATAACAAGCACCGGTTCATTTCTAGAACATATTTCACAGACGGCATTAGTAGGTTCTTTCCAAATTTGGTTAGATAGGGAGAGGAGTGTGGATGGTGGAGGCAAGCGTGTTGCACATAATAAAGGGGCCCCTTAAACCTACTCCTGGGTCGCAAGTCCCAGGCACTGCTTGCACTCCTCTCCTTGCGACGCGATGGGTCCGGCACCCGCACGGTGAATCCATGGAATACTAAGAAGCTTCGTCGTCGTCTATATCTACAAATAGTAATTAAGCGTAAAGCTGAACTTAGTAAAAATAATAGCAAAGAAGGAACTAGTAAAAACGTGAAGGCGTTATTATAACTAGTTGAAGTGTATAGGCTTAGGTAAAATTGTATGTAGGTTTAAATATATTAATAGAATGAATGATCGTCTGTTAAACTGCTTGGAAATTTAAATTAAAATAAACAATCTCTAAATATCAAATATAAGTACAGCATTTTCTTAATAATTGTGGTCCTGATGAGATTATATATATTTTTTAAAATAAATTATTTGAACAAAAGTTAAATCTTAACCGTTCCTAGGAAGTGTTTATTTAAAAAAAATTAAGAACAAAAAGGGTTAATCAATTGAAAATTTTAATAACCCGATTATTTTTTATCTACAAGGGATTCTTTAAAATAACACTGATTCTTCAAATGAAATTATATGACCTTCAACTTTACAATGGAATGCCTATGTCCCTAAAAATGAAACTCATACAGAATGGCAAATACCTAACATTTTTTTCGTTTGGATAACGTCAAGTTTTCTAAAACCTCATATCCTTTTGAACACTGAAATACTTTATCAGATTCACCGATATACCTACTTCATTTTAAGTATTTCAGTGTATTTTTCAATTTCTGAAAATAATCTAAAAATATGTAGAAACCAACTTCAGGGTCATTACTAACAGCATATACATTTTAAATTCACAAGAATACCTTTTGAATTGGGATACGCTTTGTCTGTGTGTTAGCTTCTGATATAAATAACATTTATATTGTACAAAATAGCAATTTATAATCTAGATCCTAGATATTCCTTACGAGAAAAATTAAACTAAATTAGTGAACTTTCTTACGGTCCCCGATCAGAATATTTTGAAAATCTTAAATACGTACATGAGAATACTCATTTGATTAAGTCTAGTGATATACAAAGTAAAAATACGAGAAAGAAACACAATCCCGCGTTACTTGTCACTTAACTTAAAATCGTGACGAAATATTTTAATGGATAATATACTCAATTTTAACAAATTACAATAAGTAACTAAGGCAAGATTTTATGTACTAACGGATTCTATAATATTTCCAAATATTTAGACTATGATACACCTTGGTATGAAACGATCTGCAAACGCACCCAACTACACTGTTATTATATATTTTCGCAAGAAAAAATTGGTAAAGACAAACCTCTTGCCTATACTTACTATATTCTTAATAAATGTAAAGACAATTAGTCGATGACAGAGAAAATTAGAAAAAAAAATAACTCTTTCAACGGATGCAGAATTTTGATTCATTTCTTTTAGTTTAACTTAAATTAAATATTCGGGATATTCAAACTACTAACTAAAATATAAAAAATTAAAAATCTACTTTTATCTCCCTTAACACACACAAACTAATGGTACATTGAAGTCAGTATAGTTTATAACAATATTTTAAACTATTCTATTTACTTTCGTGATCGGCACTCTTATTTTGCAACTTAACAATACTGCTCTAAAATTGTATTTTGATTATACATATATTATATTCGAATTCAATTTATAAAAAAAATCTGTCACATATTGTTATTATTTACTACGTTCATTATAATACTGTATGCGGTTTAGCAGTAACAATTATCTGATTTTTTTTTAAGTTATGTTCTGATTCCAAACAAACACAAATAGAAAAACCGTTTAATTTATTTAAAATACAAGGTTAAGTATATTTGACATGTTATTATCGACATCGTAAGGCCGTATCACTGATTTAGTAAGGCCCTTAATAAGAAATAATCTTGGAATAATAAATAAATAATACTGGAAATATATTTGCACATATACTTATTGACAAAATCTTTTTTCTTTGCATCTATTTATATTCCTTAAACCGTTTGACCTGACTGACTGGCAGGGTATAGCCACATCTACTAGAAATTATTTTTTGCGTGATAAAACAGTCATTAAGCCATGCTATTTATCAGAATAGAAAATAATTTTCTGTGATCATCTCGACAAAAAATGTCGTATAGAAATTTAAGTCAACGGGTTTCATGTTCCAGTTCCTTTTTTTATACATTGTAAAGACACCGTTCTTCTAATTTAATGCCCACGCTGTCTATCAAATATTTTGTGAACATTTATTGGGATAAAAAGCAATTAACTAGAATTGTCGGGATAAAAGTATTTTATGTGTTATTCCGTATTGTACAATAACCGTGCATCAAATTTAATCCAAAGCCGTAGACCCGTTCTTGCGTCATACAAGTAAATTCAGATAATCCGAAAAAATAGATAATCCGAAAAATTACCATTAATGGAGAATATACAAGTTGAGGGAACATTTTATCGCCTAGAGCGGTTGAATAACAGATTCGAGTTTGTATAAAACTTTTACATTCACATGACGATCATTACACGAACTCATGTATTTAATAAATATTAGTGGGAAAACGTTTTATTATTGACATTATATTATTTTGCACCCTGATTAAATTTACTTCATTTATAGAAATAAATAAGATGGCTAAATAATTGATTTCTAATTGATACTTGAATTTATTGAATTGATTTTTAATTGATCTTTGAATTTATTGAATCTTGATTAATAATTGATTTTCGTCAATAATTGAATTAAAACTTCACGGAAACAAAAATACTTTATTTTTTATTTTCGATGCTGCAGTAATTCATTAAAAACATGCGTCTGAAAATATTTGTATGTATTTTTTATGATTCTTTTCAAACAACAACTAGAATTCAAAAACAAAATTTAATATTTTGTTTACAAACAGTATACAATAACACTTGGTATATTGCATTAAAAAAGGGGATTTGTTGTACTATATACTGTATAAAAAAGGTAATATTAATATTATTATGTATGAACGTTATGTACTATGATTTGTATTAGGGACTATTATCTATATGGTATAGATATGGTTCTAAGCTTCATGTATGAGATAAAATAATAAAACTTCAGGTACCTAATGGGAAAAAAAATTGTTAATGTGTTTATTGGTTAGTAATATTGCATTTTTCTTGTGCTTTTAATTGCCTCCTGCAGACGACGACAAGTAAGAATGGAAATTAAAATTCCTTTACAAAACCAACAATCGATATGTGTTGTGTTACAAACCTAAAAAACTCATTTTACAAAAAGAATAAAATTACTTTACCTCTTTTACTTAAGTCTAAATAATTTATACCAGACATGCATATATTTTATAAAGTTATTATCTTAAAATATATTTTTCTATAGCCAATAATATTTTACAAAATTAACAACATCGCGAGTGATTGTTATTCAGGCCAAAGCCAACCTTATATTGATAAAAAATAATATGTGAATATTATCTCAACCAGACTATTTCCACTAAGTTACTCCCTAACTAACGGGTCATTGATTATATATACATAATAACATTAACATGATAGTAAAAAATATATTTTTTTTTATTTTAATTTAATCCCATAAAAATAATACATAGACTAATCGGTATATGTAATCTAGGGAAAATGAAAATAAACAATTAAAGTTCGGAATGGCATTAAAAAACTTTGCGATATTGCTCTATTTTACACCAAGATTTCAATATGAACGGATTGGTAATCAGTGAAGAAGAAATTTTAACGGGGTTGTGGAATACTTTTTTATATAAGTAAAGGTTTAAGATACAATGGTTGAGATACATAACGAGTGACGTTAATTTTATTTTAAAAGCAAGTTGTTTCCGCAGTAGTTGTCCATTCTAGTAAGTTCTGTTACTGAACTAACCACTCTGCATATTTGCAAACTATAGTTTCAAAAACCTTTTGTAATGCCAATAAACCCTCAGTCCGGAACTTGAAGAAACTTTTAAGTGTTTGTATGATATGACGTTGTCTGCACCACTTAGATGTTTAATGCTATTAAGATTTTAAAATAAGAATTTCATTGTAATAATATTTTTAAAGTCTTAGTGAATTATAATTGTGTGTTAAAATTTAGGTCAAAACATAGTTTTTTTTTTCCCATATAGGTATTTAGTATTTTTTTATCCTTAATATTTTTTTGATTTTGCCCATTACCTTTTGTGTAAAAGCATTTATATTACAAATCTTTTTAAAGTAAGCTACGAATGAGTCAGCAAAAAAATATTAAATTGGTATTAAAATCGTTTGAATAATTTATCTAGTACGTAACTCCATTTTTTGTCGCAACCAATCCTTTCTTTATATTTTATTCTTGCAATAGATATTTACATTCACAAATGATAATAGGCTTAGTTACATTGCTTAAAAGATCGTTGTTCTCAAACATGATTTACAACTAAAGACGGTTAAAACATACATAATTGAGTTTGTGTTTCAAATTTTTTATTTAATTTTACAAAAAAAAAGGTGGGAAATTGTCTTCGTTGTGGGTCATAAATAATTTTCAAGATTTTTACAACAAGCGGAGAAGTTCTAAGAATATGTTTTTAATAAAACACGTCGTGGCTGTATTACCTAAGATAAATAATACTACCATTTAATCTCAGTTTATTATGCAAGACATTTCTCTTAAATTAGTAGCAAATTTTTAATTAACGATTTAATAATGATAAATTTAAAGTTCTTCAGTATATACTCGTTATATTCGTAATGTAGACCATAGAAACAATTGTTTTAGTTATTATTCTTCTGCTATAATTTTTCATACGGATGTATCCATAATCCACAATTTTATTTAGCTATTCATTCTGATATCTTTATACCATCAATGCCGCAGGGACTTGAGGTAAATTTTAATTTATCTATAGAATTTATTTATAATATTTTAACAACATAATTATTCGTAATTGGTCTCAAATGGAGTTTACATGATAAAATAGAGTAGGTTAACATGAACAATGAGTAGAAGAGTTGAGGTTTATAATTTTGTTTTGCTATAAAGTAATAGTCCGGGAGCCAGCGACCAATTTTCGTCATGAATTTCCACCCGAGTGAAAATTTGTAAACTGTAATAGAAAGTTGTGTTATGAAGCTTCGCGGTCGTCAGCTGCGACTCCGGTGGTGGAGAAGGCAGTGGCAGCATCCCACGCACGAAGAAAAAAAAATTTTTTTTAGTCATTTCCTCCCATTCTAAAATTTCTTGAATAATAGTTTATCTAATATCTTGAAGGGAAAATAAAGTCAGCTGACCATAACATGGTGGATTATACGTCAGCTGGCCACCTGAATATGCAAAAAAATAAAAAAAAATCAATGATTTCCTCTCAACTAAAAATTTATCTGGTGATAGTTTATATGTTACTGTGAATGAAAATTAACATCAGCTGGCTGTATCTCAGTGGAAAGTTCGTCAGCTGGTTACTTGAAATGTGTAATGTAGCTGCATTTATCACCTACTGAATCTTATCAGCTGACGACTTTTCCCTTTACTTAGAGCTAGCTGATTTGTTTTATTATTTACAAGAGTATATTAACTATTTTCTTAAAAAATTTCATCCAGGAGGAAATCACTTTTCTCAGGTTGTTTGGCAGTATATTTGATTTGATAATAAATATGCAGTTTAATAATGAAGGAAATATAGTTATAACTAAAGTTTGTCTTATTTCCTTTTGCACCCTCTGCTGCGACCATATATAATTAATAATTAATTAATTAATAATTAATTATTTGTAATTTATATTATTATTACTTTTGATAACAGCGCACATATACACTTAATGCTTAAGTAAAAATTATATATGGGTGTTTCTCTACTAACGGGAAAGTTTTGCATGAAATTTGTCCGGCTCACTTTTTGTTTTAAAATAGGGTTTTAAATATATAGAATGAAAGCTAATAACAAGCGATTTTCAAGTCTATAAAAGACTGGAAGATTACTCTGCTGTTTTCAATATTAGAAGTTTTCAATTTTAGAAGACTTCACACTGTCAGCGATTCATTTAACACAAAATTGAGTCGTTATCATAGACTATATAATTTTGTTTTATTTTTCAAATTAACCAGAGGATTTTGTTCAAATATTTAGGACAACATTCAGGCGGTAATTTCGAAAAATTATTATTACATTTACGTAGTGTTTGTTCAACATATATGATTTTCAGTATATTTAGTTTTAAATTTAGGAGTCGCAGCTGACGACCGCGAAGCTTCATAACACAACTTCCTATTGCATTTTACAAATTTTCACTCGGGAGGAAATTGGTCATGAAAATCTGTTACTGGCTCCCGGACTATAAGCATGAAAGTTTCTTATACTCAAAACAATAATTAAAATTTTATACTTCTTCTCCGAGATGAAAAAAAAAATAGAAGTTTTTGAGACAATGGTGACAATCAAAATGGAATACCATTGGATAAATGTTGGCGTCTTTAAGGTATCATTTTACTTGTAATCAATACAGTGATCAACAGAAACAACAAGATCATCAGAATCAACAAGATCAACAGAATCAACAAGATCAACAGAATCAACAGTGATTGCAATGGCAGCGCTTCTAATTAAATACGACGCAGTAGTACTGACAGGTACTACCAGATACATTCCATATTTTCGTATCAAGCAGTTGTATATCAAGTTAAGGTTAAAAAGTTGAGTACCATTAGACGCCACAATATCTTAGAATATAAAAATATGTTAGAATAGAATATTTATATTTATAATATTTAAATGTTTTTTAAACATCTGGTATTGTAAATAATTTGTATTTATAAAAGGTTTTCTGTTCTCAACAGTATCTTAATACTGCTTTTGACTCATGTTGTTCGTTGCTAAGAGGGGAAAAAAATCTTTATAATATTCCATCTGGTCCTGGATTCCTAGTCTAACAATATTGATAACTCTTTTTGGTTCGCACAAACAAAATGGTTTCTCAAAAGTGTTTCAAGTATATCGTTTTAGGAAATAGTTGTAACTCTCTCTGCTTTGCGTTTCAGAAACCAACAAAGGAGCTGATTTTTCAAAGACGTCATTAGAGAGCAATGACGGCAACAGCAAAGTCATATTTTCTTAAACTCAACTTCAGACTACTTAGGTGTCAAGGGTTTATAAAATAAACCTTTTTGCTTCCTTACGTTTTCTGAATTCCGGAGTAGATTCATAGTCCCACCATGATTAAGATGAAATATGAATGTTTGAAGTATTTTTACGTATTACGTATTTAAAAGCATAGCATTAAAATACGAGGAAAAGCTTCGATATGACAAGGTCACTATCATTATCTATTAGATGAGATTTTTATAAAGAATTTTATATATTTTGACACAATTGTCTTTGTAGGGACAAAAGTCGATTACCCAGAAATCGCAGATTTGAGTTCTGCCCGAGTAAATAAATTTTACATTTCATGTTTGTTTTTAGAATAATTACAACAGGTATTTTTAAAATATTTACATTACAAATGATAGCATCCATCCAATATTTTATACACATTTTTTTTATGTAACAATGTGTGTTGATTTATTACATTCCTTCAAATAAGTATTGTAACTTTTCTGGTATCTTTTATTTACGATGTAAAAAACATCAGGCGGTTTCGAAATTTTGTTTCTCGTTTTGTTTGTTTATCGTAAACATGTATGTAAAATAAAAGCCGGTAAAGTTAAATATTGAAAGGATTGTCGTTTTGATCCATTGTTTGAGTTTCGGTATTAAACAGAAAATATGTTCACTAAAAGAAAATATGTATTGATTCACAAATCACAAATAACAATTTTACATACAAACTCGAAATCGAAATTGGAACGCAAAGTCCAAAAATGTGGTTTTATTCTTTGTTTCCATCAAAAAAGGATTTTTTGTTATTGAGGTCCTTTTGGGTTAACCTGAACGCTCAAGCATTGACAGGTCAAAGTGACGGACATTGCCTTTTTGCATATAGACACACCTTAACATCTGTATATAACTAAATATTTCCTAGAACAAACTAGACTTATTGTTCTAATTTAATGACTATACCTCATAAAAATATTCCACTTATCTTCAGTTAGCGAATCCTAGAAATGTAATTGTTTTTTGTAAATTATAATAAAAAGACAAGTATTTCGTCAACTTCTCATATATTTTTATTACTTAAAATAACATTTATAATCTTGATACGTCTATAATATTCAAAATATAACTTAAATTGACATATTTGATATATAAGGTATACAATTAATATTGAAATATATATAAAAATTACCAAGAATAGCATTTTTAATTTACTTTTGAAATAAAAACATTTTTTCTATGCTATATTCTAACTTTTAAAAAATATTCAATTTTATTGAAACTTGCAAGGAATATTTAACTCGTGTAAGAAAAAACATTTTATCAGTTTAAGCACATAAATTAACTATTCACGTCATCTCTTGTATTCTTTTATCCGTTGTAATCAAAGAAACAGCATTCTTTATGACCTTTAAATTATTTTATTATAAGTGTTTCTATATTTAAACAATCGATAATCGTTTTTATTTAAAATAATAAAAAATCAGTAAGTGATAATAAATTAAACACAAGCTATTGCTTTGAGCAAAACGATGAACGGAACATGACTCTGAGGATAATATATAAATAAATATTTACTTACTGTATTTTTAAAATACTAAATATAAAGAGTACTTTACCAACGGGAAGGAACTAGCATATGTGGGTAACATCTGAGCGCGATTTAGTAAATACTTAATAAACAAAACAATGAGAGAGCGACTTTTTAACAAAATTTAGTTTTTAACAATGACATTTTACGAGATTAGTTGGTTTACGTACTACTTCTTCTAACAAATAAATACTTTATAAAGACAACTCTATGACTTAGAAAAAATATTTGTATTTTATGAAAATATAATATATTTTTTTAAAGTTATGACCGATCCAGAAATATAAGGTATTACATTAATTCGTACTGTAAAATAAGATACAGTTAAACCTCATAGCTACATGTGTGATTAAGTAAATACTTAATAAACAAAACAATGAGAGTGCGACTTTTCAACAAAATTTAGTTTTTAACAATGACATTTTACGAGATTAGTTGGTTTACGTACTACTTCTTCTAACAAATAAATACTTTATAAAGACAACTCTATGACTTAAAAAAATATTTGTATTTTATGAAAATATAATATATTTTTTTTTAAAGTTATGACCGATCCAGAAATATAAGGTATTACATTAATTCGTACTGTAAAATAAGATACAGTTAAACCTCATAGCTACATGTGTGATTAAGTAAATACTTAATAAACAAAACAATGAGAGTGCGACTTTTCAACAAAATTTAGTTTTTAACAATGACATTTTACGAGATTAGTTGGTTTACGTACTACTTCTTCTAACAAATAAATACTTTATAAAGACAACTCTATGACTTAAAAAAATATTTGTATTTTATGAAAATATAATATATTTTTTTTTAAAGTTATGACCGATCCAGAAATATAAGGTATTACATTAATTCGTACTGTAAAATAAGATACAGTTAAACCTCATAGCTACATGTGTTCTCGCCTTCATGCGTTGCGATGCCGAAGCGAAGTGTATTAATTTTAAATTAAAGACATTCCTTTTTAATAAATAAATGCACAACGAGAGTCACATACATTAATTCGTTTTTGCTGTATTAGCATTTCTGACATTTTATCTGTCTATTGCTTAAAATATGTTATTTTATCCTAACTTGAAGAAATACTTGGTTCCGTATATTCGTATTTTCATCTTTCAGTCTTATTAGAATAGAAAATAATAAAATACCTTAAAAGAAATATAGTTATAAAGAAATTAAACGCAACGCAAACGCAACACATAGTTATAATGAAATTAAAATATATATTCAGCATCAATTAATAAAAATTGGTATTAAGAAAATTAAAAGTAAAGAACTATAAACATACGTTAAATCGTAAACAAACATTATTCCACAAACATATTGGGATAGAAATATAAATCTGAATAATGATGATATTGTAAAATTTATAAAATTCCAAAGCCGGAGCTATGTAACTTTGCTGAATATTGCATCATAACTTATGATGTGAGCCTTTGGGAATCTTATTGCTAAAGGAATCAAATAACTTGTACCACAGTTGTTACTTTGAATACTTTATTGTATGTGATTCGAAAGCATTTACAGATATTCTTATGTATCATTTTAGTACTATTAATATGTTTAAAATTGCGTTATGTTATTTGAGTCATAATATTATAAAAATATAATGAGGGTAATTCTGTAAACTTATATACCTAAAATAAATATATGATATATTTTTAATTTTAATTATTTTGTTCTGCAAAAGTACATTTTGAGAAGCTTAGATGCTTGCTACTCGTTAAATTCATTTTACTTTATTATTTACATATTTTACATAAATTATATATAACAATCCCACAAGCGTTTATAAGATGTTAATTAATGACTAACACTACTAGCTTTATTATAAACAAGTTGCCTAGATATTTTTTTATAAAAATGAAATAACAATTGCAAAAACTAAAATTGTATCATATGAGGCAAACACCAATATAATTGACGAATTCGATACCGCTGAGCTTGGACTAAACAAATAGTAATTCAATTAAACATTGAGAGATTTTTGCTTTTTGTAATAGAATAGTTAATATTGGCCACTACTCGCTAACACCAATTAAATAAAATACAGAAACTTTAAGCAGTAATAAATTACTATTAAATAAATATATAGTATATTTATATAATGAAAAATAGTTTCACCAAGTAAGTAAAATAATGAACTCTATACGTCAAATAAGAGTGCTTTTACATTAAAGTAATACTATTTCTCTAACTAACATAGACATCAACGTGGGCGAGTGAGTCAACAAAAACTTAAACGATGAAGCGCTGAAGCGCTGAGTAAACTAACTTTAGCTGAAGATGCCTTGGGCATGTAAGCTTGATATTACAAAAAAAAATGAATTGGTTTAAACTCTTACCGATATTATAAAATATATATGATATGATATTCTTTATTGTACAAATACATAAAAAAACATGAACAAAAAGATAAACACAAATAAAAATAAAAAGCAAAAGTACAATAGGCGGCCTTATTGCTAAAGAGCAATCTCTTCCAGGCAACCTTTGGGTACAGGACAAGTAGTGGAATGTGGAATAAGTTTTTAAACAAATAATGAATATACATACATAAATAACATAGTACTAAATAATAATATATATGCACTAAAATATACCATATAATATATATTATACATACATATGTTCATACATAATATATACGTAATTTAATAAGTACACGAAAATAATATTACTATAAAAAAAAAAAAAAAAAAGTTTATGGCAATGACGACTAGGAAATAAACATTGACAAAAGAAAAGGGGGTTTTAGGAAGAGTTAAGCGAATTAAGGTAAAATTCCTTCACTTTCATTTTAAATGTTGTCTGAGATTTTGCACATCTTACAAAAAGAGGCAAGGAGTTCCATAGACGAACAGCTTGAACCGTGAAGGAATTTGTGTAAAAGGAGAAAGAGTGGGAAGGAATTTCTAAAGTAAGGTTATCCTCGGAGCGAAGAGAACGTTCATGTGAGGAACCCAAAAAAATGAATCGTTCCTTGAGGTAAGAAGGGGTAGCGGGATTGAACAGAACGGAATAAAGAGTTTTAAGGATATGAGCACTCCTGCGAAGACGAATTGGGAGCCACTTGAGTTTAGCTCGAAAATGGGAAACATGATCATATTTGCGCAGACCAAATATAAATCTGATACAAAAGTTCTGTAAGCTCTCCAGTTTGTTTAAAAGTTCCTCGCTTAAATTCAGATAGCATATGTCGGCATAATCGATAATAGGTAAGAGAAGAGTTTGTGTCAGAGCAATTTTGGTTGAGATTGGAAGAAAGTTCCGCAATCTGCGCAACGACGCCGCAGACGCAAAAATTCTCCTACTGACCTCGGTTATATGAGGACCCCATCGAAGATACCGGTCCAATGTGACACCCAAACTTACAACAGAGTTACTATATGGAATATTAACATTGTTTAATACTAAATTGGGCAATTCAGAAAGATCGATCTTATTTAACAACTTAGAGCTACCAATAATTATTGCTTGGGTTTTAGCTGGATTGATACTCAGACCATGATTTTTACACCACCTGGCTATGATCTGCAGATCCGAATTAATTCGAGTGATAGCAAGTGGAAGTTCTTTAACACTAACATGTTTATATATCTGGAGATCGTCTGCATACAAATGGTAAAGAGAGGATAACTTTTGATTTATTGTATTTATAAACAAGGAAAATAGCAAAGGAGATAATACGCCACCTTGCGGAACACCGGCATTGACTTCCAACCACTTCGAATACGAATTCCTAGCAGAAATTCTTTGCCGGCGTCCATACAAATAACTACGAAACCAGTCAGTTACCGCAGGAGATATGTTAAGAGAACTTAGAATAGCCAGCAGTATATCAAAGTCCACAGCATTAAATGCATTACTAAAATCAAGTAACACCAATACTGTAACCTGTTGATTATCCATGCTTTTCCGAATATCATCTGTTATCTTGACTAGTAGTAGTAGTGCTATGACCAGGACGGAAGCCGGATTGGAAAGGATTTAAAATATTATGTTTAGTGAGAAAACTACTCAGTTGTTGGTGGACAAGGCGCTCCAGTACTTTAGATAGGAAAGGGAGAATGGATATTGGACGATATTCGGTAAAGGAAGATGCATTTCGTTTTTTCGGTAGTGGTATAATATGAGCGCCTTTCCACAAGTTAGGAAAGGTGTTGGAAGTAACGGAATTATTAAAAATGGAGGTAATAACGGGAATTATAATAGGAAGAATGGGAATGATCATCTTACGACTAATACAGTCAGAACCAACAGCATCAGATTTAATCGCCATAATGTTTCTCTCAACATCACTTTCGGAGAACTGACCTAGAAAGAAAACAGGAATATTAGGAATTTGGCTAGCAGAAATATGATTTATCGTTTTTACCTTGGTTGCGTCCTCAATAGCAACAGAATTTGAAAAATGCTGATTCATGCAATTTAAATCTAAATTATCTATATTTACATCTTGATGTGTTTTGCCAACTCCCAATGATTGAAGAAAATGCCACACTTTTCCGGAGTCTTTTTCTTCTATGACGGATTTATAAATATGGCGGCGTTGTTTGTCTCTACACAATTTGTTACATCGATTCCGAATTGCAACGTATTTCTCCCAATTGCTATCACTCGGGTCATGCACATACTTTCTTTTTGCCCTGTGCTTCTTTTCTTGGATTTTTTTAATATCAGGTGTAAGCCAAGGAGCAGGTAGATGTTTAAAACGAACTGGGCGTATAGGAGCGTGTGCATCGTAGAGAGTAGTCAAAGAATTATTTAGTTGGTGTACTTGCTCATCTACACAGCAAGAGTTTAAAACATTGGACCAGTCAATCTTAGATGCATCCTCATGCAACCGCGCCAAATCCATCCCACCAAAATTGCGCTGCAGAAGAATTCTAGATTTGGCCTTGGGAGGCTTTATTTTGTAAGAGAGATAGAGAAGGTGGTGACAGGAAAATTCAAAAGCATAGCATTGTCCGTGCTTTTCGATGTGATCGATAGAAGAGACAATTGACAGATCAAGGAGTGAAGGATTACTATTTGGAAAGAAATGAGTAGCGAGTGATGGAAGGATATGCAAATTTGCTCCACTGGCTATAGACTTAAGACGAGATGATCGGTGATCATTTTTAATCAAACATGTGTTAAAATCGCCCATTATTACTGTGTGACTATATGATGGTGTTAACTGTTGAAGTATGCATTCAAACTCCGTAAAACTTCGTAAAACGTCAACAGCAACACTTGGGCTATAAAATACACCGAGAAGTAGTTTATTGTGAGAGAGCATAACTTCAACAAAAATATACTCAGCTTTACCACTAGTCTGGGAGACTGAAGATCTGATGATAGAGAAAGAAATGTGAGAACGAAGATAGATTGCAACTCCATCCCCAGTCCGATCTAAGCGGTCGTTACGAATAAGGTGGAATCCGGGTATAGAGTAGGAAATAGAAGGAAGACAAGGCTTAAGCCAAGATTCAGAGATTAGTATGGAATGAATATTTTTGTTCTCAAAGGTGGACAGTAGTTCTGGATAATGTGCAGGAATGCTCTGAGCGTTTATATGAGTAATATTAAAATTTTGTGGGACATCTGAGAATTTAGAATAGAGATTGTCGGCTAAAGAGGGAATACTATGGAAACTGTCATCGCTGCTCAATTCATCAGACGAGGATAATAGTAAATCGCCATGGTTTAAAGACATATATTAAAAATATATATATATATATATATATATATATATATAGATAAATAATAATTTGTAATACAAATAAATAAATATAATAATATTGATGTATGAAATAATATGCAATATAATATAATATATAAATAAAATATTTAAATAATAAATACTTAACAGTAGATAAAGACTAATTAATAAAAAAGTAAAAATAAGAAATAAAAAATAACAATTCAAAAATCACTAATATTAAATCTAAAAAAACTAAATATTGTATAAAATAATAGTAATCAAGTCAAACGACCTGGCATCCAAAGCTGACTAAAAAAGAATTGTATCACTGTCAGATGTCAGTGTAACAGATAAAAATTGTCAATACTAACAAAATTTCTGTACCTATTTCCTTATAACTTAAAGTGTTAAATATAAATCAAATTGAGTAAAATAAAGACGCAAGAACAAATAAAAGAAACGAAGTTTACATTTTTTTAAAATTACTTCTCCAATAAACTATGTATATCGACGACGACGGTGATAAAACAGTGATAGCAAAACTTACTTTCTTATAATTCTCTTTGTACGAGGAATAGTCACAAGCCTTTCCGCTGTAGTTGGTGCTGTTGGGCTTATTGTATTTAATTGCGGATCAGTTGGAACTACGGTTGCAATTCCTTCAATATCCGCCAAGCATACAGCACTGTGACGCTTTCCATCTGGCCCAATAACAAAGATACAGCCGTCGCGCGTCCAGCATTTGTGAATGCCAAAACGCTGTCTTGCCGCCAGAAAAGCATCATGCCGTGTCTTTGTTAAAAATTCTGACTGTGTGAATCCAGATCCCTTAAGCTTGGTTTTTGCAAACCAAACTTTATCACGCACATCAATGCCGGAGAATTTTACAACAATGGGCCGAGGCCTCTCAGACAGACGACCAAGGCGGTGTGAACACTTAATGCTGGCACTTGAGAAATTAGGCAGATTAAGGTGCTCCCCTATAATAGAAGTTACCCGAGCAGTTACAATTTCACCTTTATCTTCTGGAACTCCATGAATTAGTAACATCTTCCGACGCGTCCGCATATCTTGGCGATCCAGTTCTCGGCTTAAAAACTCCACTTGTTTTTGTAAGCTATTCAGAGCTATTAAAATAAAATTCTTAAACGAGTTGAATTCCGTCGTCAAAGATGACACTGTTGATGGTGAAGAACTCTTCTGCAGATTTTGTTGGAAATCATTCATCCTGGCGTTGAAGAGGTCTGCCATTGAGGATAGAGATTCTTTGAGGGACTCCATTGGAAGTGAACAAAGTGAAAAGTGTAAAGGAAAGTGAACAATATATGGATTTATTGCTGGTGGGTGGCACTTTTTACTTGTAAAGTTAAATATGCATTTATATCCTTTATAAAATCAGTAATTCTATTTATTTCAATAAAAAAATATATAAGATCGTTTTGAATGATGTTAACTGTTTCCAACCTACCCACAAAAAAAAAATATATATGTATCCCTTCATTTACTATTTATATTAAAACTAATGACTATAATAATATCATCACTTGCACTAATTAAGTTAGTGTCCATATCATACATACCTTCCAATAATCTTCTATGCTCAGGAGGAATCAAAACTTCTTGCCATTATTAGGGTTTAAAAAATCGAAAGGAAAAAAGAAACTATTATAGAATCGCTTTGTTGTCCGTCCGTCCGTCTGTCAAAACCCTTTTTCACAGGAATACGTAGAGGTACTAAATCAAACTTACTAAAGTGTGCTGCTCCTTAAAGCTGTGAGACAATTAACGTTCTATAATACAGATAAAGGAATAATTGCGAAAACCGTAAACTTTTAGTTATACCATATAATAAAAATATTTTAAATAATTTTAAAGGGATAGTAACCCTTTTCTCTTGAACACTTCTTAGAGGTATTAAATATATCAAATATTTAAGTCTATAATGCCTTTTATCTGTAACAAAAACAAACTTCCATGTCAACGCAATCAAAAGAAACAGCAACTTAAGCCATAAATTTTCAAATTTGCAACTACTCGCAAGGGAATCAAACCTAAAGGGTACTTCCATTCCACCTAGAATCTTTGCACGAAGCAATCTTTTATAGTATGTAAAAAGAAAAAACTCTGAAAACTTAAACTAAGTTTTTAGTTTCATAAATACAAAGAATTGGACCTATAACAATATATCTATGATACTTTTTCTATTATAAGAGTTGTTACAAAAAAAAAATATAAGTGTGTTTGAGTTTAAATTAAATTTATTGGTTCATAATACACAAAATACATTAAACCTTATAATTGATAAATTAATACAGATAAGGAGAATGTCTTAAGTAATGGCAATAATGTCAAAAAAAGAATGCCAGCTAGACTCAGCGGTGGGTTACTTGAGATAATACTTTATTTTAAATTATATATATATTCATTACTAAAATAGTAATATCCTAGGCGCCACTGACAAATAACAAGCGAAGACATATATATGATCCTCCTGCTTGTCAGTACTGGAGAACCACAGTCAAACACTTGTTCTTTATAAAACTTTCAAAAATGGTAGTGTTGATTATTGATATAAATAAATTTTGTACATCACCATAAATTCGGGATTACAATAAAGACGAGCTCCTTTAACTCAGCTAGTCAGGAAGCAGGATACAGGACCAACAGGACGACGCTCCGAAAATTCACGTCTACCCCCGCGAACCAATTATAAATTTACCCGTATCTTCTAGGGTACAAACTAAAAACCTCCTGTAATGATTAAATTACAGGTTAAAACTACATAATAACACTAATCTCATTTTGATCTATTCAAATAACAATAATTTATAATACCTTATGGAGGAAAAAGGCCTGGCAAGCACTAATATTAGCCTATTCGACTCCGAGGGTCGAATCAGGACAAATACTGGAATATTACCACGTAATAACATTAAATAAAGTCTCAAAACCTATAAAACATCTCCTAATTTAGAATAAGGATTCAAATTACTTACGAAATATTGTTCCAACAAACTTTGAAACTGCCCGGGAAGTGCCGGCAATAGGAATTATAACTATTTCATATTAATATATTAGCCCTGCAATTAAACACGCTAATGAATTTAAGAAACAACGCTTCAAATGCGTTAATAAGATCACAAATAACTAAAACACTCACCGAAGGCTAATAAGATATTCAATTCGGAAGTGCTTCCGAAAGAAAAGACTCTAAAGGTCACGACATTGAATTTTATAGTCAAAATATGCATAATAAGCAAACAATGTGGCTATGCGCACGCCGCGTTACACGAAATGTGGGTAAAATTGATATTAATCGGAAGAAGACCAATATTTACATAATTTAAAAACACTGTCCTAATTATCTAAAGGAAGAAACGAGTGTAATAAATTTATAACAAATTGTTATACTAATAAATATAACAATAAAACAACGTTGGCTGCAACTAAACTTCTGAAACAATATGACAGCTACTTTTAAATAAATATCTAGCGATATTTATTTAAAAGTAGCTGTATAGCTAACCTTAATAATGATTAATAAATGAAATTTAGAATAATAATTATTAATAAAATGTTTATATTTTTAATAACATTTTGGGGACTATAAAGTTAGCTTAAGCTGGCAACATTGAATATCTTAAACAAAAAGAAATGTCACAGACTAATTAAGATATTGCAATTAGCTGTCAACATATAAATAATTTACCTTGTCTACGAATTTGACAGATAATAAGAAATCGACAATATTAAAATTATAAATATTTAATTATCTACAGAAATGAAATTTCTATGTAACAGAGTTTAAGATAAGAAATTTCTTAGTGCCAATAATAATAAATACACAATTTACTTTGAAGTGAGTAAGGCTTGAGGAAATGTTTAAATAAAAATAATAACTACAGTCTTATGTTATTATATAATTTGTATGCTTCAGGTTGTAATCCAATCTAAATCCAATTTGAAAATATAATGTAGATTCGATTATATAATCGTTAATATCAGTTACATTTAGGTTACAATTAAAAATCTGTTCATTTTAGTAAATAGTAGAGCATTATTTAATTTTAAACATCAGACAACATAAACTCTTGTTTCCTTCTTGAGTTCCGCATCAATTACAAAGTTGAAACTGTTTAAATTTTCCAACTAACTGAAGTTTGTATACTTAAGGTTAACAAAGGTATAACATTTATGAAGCAGAGCTTCAAAGCATTTTAAAAATTATGTATGAAAAGTTTAAAAAAACTTTTTTTTTTATTTACTTCATAGAACATTGAATTTCCAGATTTTCGCATATTAAATAAATTTCTCTTAAAGAAAAGACATATTAAATAGGATTTTTCAGTTTTTCATTAAACCTCTTCTATTTAGCCGGTCTGATGTTTATGTAAAGGCTACACTGTCCCAGATTAAGATTAAAACTAAATAACCAATGTCGATCTATTATTATGTACTACAATTGTATCGGCATTAAAAAAATGATCTGAATAAAAAAAATCTAGTTCTCATTATTTCTCGCTTCTCTCCAAATGATAATTCTCTTTCTGCAATTAAGGTTCCTGACTCTCTCGGGATTAATCAAGTGATACCAATAAATTGATTCGTAATTGCATTTAATGTTTTGCCCGTAATAATATTTTACTAGCTTTTATTATAAATATTATATTTATTTACATTATAAATTATTAGCATAATTGTTTATATTTTTTTTCTTATAGTTATTTTTTTTAATATATGATCTACCATCGTCACCTTGTTGACACTCTATTCAAAGAATTTTCTTCCTTTTCATAACACTTAAATATTTTTCATATCAATGATTTAAGTGTTTGAAGTTATTTTTTAAACTGAATGTCTTATATAATATTTCTTATTTACAAGTGGTTGTTATTTCCGGGGCTTGGCCTAAAATATACCTGAACTCTACTTTTTTTGCTATTCCCAGCTATTTAAGATAAGAAATGTTTGCATTGAAAAAACTAGCGGCCGCTCAGTTTCAAAATTACATTTATTTCAAAATTATTCCTCATACTCCTTCTTTACTTAAACTAGATTATCTTATCCTTATCTCAGTCAGTGAACTTTTTCCTATCTCAGGCAATCAATATTGGTAGTCCACAAATAGATATTTACGACTAATAACAATTCGCAAGATTTATATTAAAAAACGTTAATATTCTCTTTTTTTCTAATTAAGGAAAAATAATGGACTCCAATTATTAGTGAAATTGTCCAATTAAAGAAGTTTCTTCGAAGTTTTACCCTTATTTATATGCATTATCCTTTCAAACAATTCTCCTAATTAAAGCTGAAGTTGAACTTGGAAGTACGTTATTGCTACACACTATTGGATTTCAGTAATGTTTACTATGTAAACTTAAATAAGAATTTGCCTAACAAGCTTGAATATATGCTCGAATCTGCAACAAGGCTCGCTTTCAAACTTCATATATTTGACCACATTTCTACGTTGGAAAAACGGAAACGTAGTTTCATCATTTGTACCTTATATTCCCTTTAAATCCATTATTTTACAAATACCTTAAACTGGGCACTCATGTCCATAGTAAACCACTTCGTTCCTGTAAAAATCTGTTTATAAAATATTGTGCGCCCACTCATCAAACTGATGATATATTTCCCTATTTTTGATGATAGTCAATCTACCCGAGTCAATCAGGACTTTTTTTTTTCGAGACTTTTGTTTTACCAAGCCTGTGAAGAATCGAATATCGCAAATCGAAATTATTGTTTCATTTATTTATTATTCTATAAAATATTTTAAATATTTGTCTATTTATATTTATGCATATTTTTTTGCTTTCCCGATAATGATTTTAACGATTTGTTTTGACTAACACGATTTATCGACTAACCTGTCACATGCTGATTGGCTTGAAGTGAATGCATTAGCATTAAACCCGTGAGGTTAAGGTATCAAATATAATATATTTATAGTGCAATAAAGAATCATCTAATTATATACATACATTTAATTAAACACGTCATATTTAAGGGTAAAATATATCTACTGATTTAGTGTTTAAGAATATATATGTTCTGATACACTAACATGTATCCTAGGGTCGTTGTAGCTGTAAACTAAATAATTTAGACTACATCATTGCAACTTAAAATTTTAGTTTATATTATATTAGTAAATGTGTAAATGTCACCAAAAGGGCTTTTGCGTTCAGAGTCCATTTAAATCGTATAAATACATAACATTGTCAATGAGCTTATTTTCTCTCCATTGCTAATACAGAACTCAACTATATTAAAACATGTTATGTACTCAACTATATTAAAACTGACTATGAAGATATTTAACAAAATCTGAAATACAATTACAAACATGGACATACTCTAAGCCAAGAGGCTCTATTAAACAAAGTAACGATTGAACTAAAACTAAATAAATACAATTAATATTTGCAAAGTTTGAGTGCTACACCATCTTTCTTCTCAAATAAAATATATGTAAACTTTATCCGATACTTGGGAAAACTTTTCTCAATCTAGTACGAAGTTAAAACAATTTTGCAAACTATTCAAAATTTATCATGTACATATAAATTTATTCTACTTTGAGATTTCGAGCGCGCATAGCGTTATTGTGGTCACGAACAAGAATAACATAATATTTTCTATAGTTTTTCTTTATTTCTATATCATAAATATAAGACACAGAAATCTAAAACATTGCAAAGAAATCAATAAATGTAAGGTTTCAGCATTCTAGGTCCGAAGTACTGAGTAATTTATATAACTAACTAATAAGTCAAAACTTTTATTTTAGTAATATTAAGTTGGAGAAAATAAGGAGAATTATACATAAATTATTTTTCACAAGTTCATAAAGAAACACTCAAATAAGGAGTATGGATATTCTAATCGGATTACTAACAGAATATAACAAACCATTTATAAACGTGCTAACGAACGAACTAACGAACTAAAAAAGAAAACTCGTTTTTCCTCTAATTAGAGTTTCAAAAACCGATACGACCTCGTGTCAACTTTTCAACTCAATGTATACATAAGTGCTGCGTGAATGTTATTTCGCGGCTATGCTTCTAGGTCAAGTTTTAGTGGCGTCAATGTGCTAGTTAATAATGAAGCTTGCCTTAAGTTTTTTATTTATTATTAAATTATTTTTATAAACATGACATTACTAAGATTGTTTTTTATTATGATACTAGCTTTTGCCCGCGGCTTCGCACGCCTTAAATTCGTAGTAAAACAATTCCCACTTCCCTTGTTTGTATTGTCTTCTATATGACTTATTTTAAGTGATACAATCAAAATTACGACATCGGCAGACATCGCTCACTGTCAAAAGTATATTTAAAGTTTTTAATAAGGATACAATATTAGATGCTGTAATTATTTTTATACCTCTCTTGTTTTTACTTAAAAGTCCATTTAAATACTTCTTAAACAGAGTACCTAAAAACCATTCTAACCATATAGCACACTTACAGATTTTCATTGAACATAATCAAAATATTACCATGTAAACTTGAGGAATTCTGAGCTACACAATCGACGTTATTTTCACCATCAAATTGCAGGTCTAGTTTTATTAAAAAAAATCTATTTTAAATGATAAACAGTCAATTAGCTATATGCATTTACAAAATTTCCAATACTGAACATTCACAAAAGCCATTTTTGAGACGGTTTGCACGGTTCCATACCAGAGTGGAAACCGCCGCAAACGCGAAGACCCTATTTCAAATCTGTAATATCTTCGAAAATATTCATTAAAATTACATGCTGTAAGGAGCTATATTGTTTCATATTAAATATAAAATCTATTTAAGTTACTTAATTAGATAAGGATTAAAGCTGTATTTCTTAAAATCACTTCGTAAATAACCTATTATTTTTCGTAAAAAGTAAAGGAAAAATATTTGCTATTGTGGGTTATCCCTAAGAGATAAACATATACCTTTTGCGGTGACGTTTGACGGTGACAACTATAACTCTGTGTATTTAACTGATAAAAAAATAATAAAACTCCATAATACAAAATAAAAAGTTTATTAATACATTTACAAAATCAATACAAGTGAAATATATTATAAACAGTGATAAAACTTATAATAATAAGTACATTTAGATGTAAAATTAATCAGCTGATCAATCAGCTGTTACGCGTGTGTACCCACTTTAAAATAAATACAACTTAAGAAGATAGTGTTTTTAAATAAAGTTCTTATTGAGTATATATTTAAAGTTGTAAATATAAAAGTGAATATTCTAGACTGTAGTCTGGTCAAGTCTTGTCATACAAAGTTGGGTCATATAACTTACATTGTGTATTGCATACATACTTTGCATCATAATGGCCAACAAATGCAATCACTGTGGCAAGTTTTTATCACATATCGATGGTGCAAAATGTAATAAATGCAACTCAGTGTACCACCGCTTATGTGTCAGTATAAGCCCTGAATCCCGGCTTCCCGCCCTATGGATGTGTCCAACATGCCGTGAACGAAAAAGTAAGAATAAACCCAGCACAATAACACTGACGCCTACCTCAGAGGACATATTTACTGACGCAAATTCCGAAAACACCTCAAGTCAGACCTCGGAATCGTCCCTGGCTAATGAAATGAAACTGTTGCGTCTGGAGCTTATTTCGGTAACGCGGGAGATGACGTCGTTTAGACTCGAGATAACCAGGCTAAACGACAATATGGTCGAATTCAACAAAAGAGTTGATAGTGTGGAAGAGCGTTTATCGGTATTAGAGGAAAAGTGTTCAAATGATAAAACTAATTTTAATAATAACTTACTTATAAATGACACAATAGAACAATTAAACTCGAATATTAATGTGAGTGAACAATATAACCTGTTAAATGACGTACAGATAACAGGTATCCCAGAGCAGAATGGGGAAAATGCAGTTCATTTGGCGCAGACTATCTGCAATAAGGTCGATATTACGGTAGAAACTCGCGATATCGTTAGCGCCGAGCGCACCGGTGCCCGTCGTCTCGTGCCATCGACCGGCGGTCATCGTGCACTGGCGCGCCGTGTGTTGCGCGATAATATTTTACGAACAGCGAGGGTACGGCGAGGCATTGAAACGGCCGGTGTAACTGACTGTGACCCATCTCGTGTCTATATTAATGAACACCTCACAAGGAATAACCGCCAACTCTTCTATAAGGCCAGGGAGGAAGGGAGGCGTCATGGATGGCGTTATATATGGACACGGGATGGTAGAATACATATGCGTCGCGAGATGGATTCTACAGTCCAACATATTAAAAGTGAAAAGGACATAATCCAAATTTTTGGAGCAAATTAAATTGGCCTCTAGTTTGTAGTCTAGATTTTTTAATTGTTTGTTTTGTATACCGCATATTTTTAAACTCTGAACTGATGTTTTTAATAGTAATTCATGATACTTTTAGTAATTTTTTTAGTTTAATTAATATTAATAGATCATTTATGGCCTGCTCATTCTTTGAAACTTTACATATAATGTTCTTTAGTTATTTTCTTAGAATATGCAATGAAAACAATCTTAACAGACCCCCATTCTACGTAGTTTAAAGGTATGAACTTTAATGCAATGTATTATGGTTACTTTTAGCGAAACTTATTAATAATATATTAATAACAAATCTATTTGTAAGGGATATTTTAAATCACAAAAAAAAATATTTATCGATATATTATTTATTTTTGTATATTCTTTGTGAATTTATATTTATATATGTATTTAGTATTCAATTTAGCTAATACAAATGGTTAAAATAAATAATGTATCATTTGGCTTACTAAATCCGGGTTCGCTTGGCTCAAATCACGAGGAATTTATAGTATTAATGGAGCGCCACGGGGTAGACGTGATAGCAATTAACGAAACATGGCTGCGTCCGGGTGAAGACAGCCGAGCCCCTGTATTGCCTGGTTATCGATTGCGCCATATACCTCGACCTCCTGAAATACGATCACGAGGTAGAGGTGTAGGTTTTTATATAAAACGCGGCATATTGGCTACAACACTTCAACATCCTTTTGCCCCTCTCGTGGAACAAATGTGGATTCACATTAAATTAAACTCCAAGTCGATAATAGTTGGCACAGCTTACCGTCCCCTCTGGGCAAATGTAACAAACTTTTTAGAATCTATATCTGATACAATTGCCTCATTACCATATTATGACAGTTTATTTTTATTGGGTGATTTTAATATTAATTGTCTCAATACGCTGAATATACCTAATTATGAAAAAAATATATTGGACCAATTTTTATCGTCTCATGATTTAAAACAAAATGTAAATGAACCTACACACTATACTAATACTAGTGAAACCATGATCGATCTTATTTGTTCTAACACCAAGGTTGATCGCACTATAGTTGATTACATCGCGGAGCTCGGTGGTCATGCGTTTGTATACTGTGTAGTTAATATAAAGAGAGATAAAGTATTACCTAAAACCATAGTGTTCAGGCCGTTAAAAGATATAGAACGAGAAGATCTCACATAAGATTTAAAATGTCAAGTAAAGCAAGCAATACATAGAGAGAAGTTTGCTTATTTTAATTTACATATTAATGCTAATATAAAAAATTCACATATACTCTGGAAAAACTTAAAAAAATATGTCAACATAAAGTCACACCATAACCGTTATATACCTGAAAACTTAAAGAACCCCAATATTATAAATACACATTTCCTCAATATTCCCGGCATCAATTATGTTTCGCTTTCAACAATTTTTTATTATGAAACTCAAAAACATAGTACTTTTCACATTGTCCCCCACAGAAGAGCGCAACATTTTAAAAATACTACGCTCTCTAAAATCTAATGCGATTGGTATTGATGGTATTTCGTTAGATATGATCTTATTGACTTTGTCTAACACTTTACCCGTTATTACAAAAATTATTAATAGGTCAATTCAAACTAATACATTTCCTGATTTATGGCAGACTGCACTAGTGACACCAATACCAAAAAAGGACAATATTTGTGAAAATAAAGACCTGCGTCCAATAAGTATATTACCTTGCTTGTCTAAAGTATTGGAAAGAATTGTGTGTGACCAGCTAACTAATTTCCTTGAAACTCATGACATTTTACCGAATTTACAATCAGGGTTTCGTAAAAATCACAGCACCACAACAGCCTTACTAGATGTAGTGGATAACGTGTTGTGTGCTTGTGTGCTCAAGACTTGGGTGAGAGTACGATACTTGTACTATTAGACTTTTCACGAGCTTTTGATACCATAAATATATCTTTACTAATATCGAAACTAAAATATTATGGCTTCAGTCCGGATGTTCTTAAGTGGTTTATGAGTTATCTAGGAAACCGTAAACAAATTGTGGAAATAGCTAATGAAGACGGTTCGAGGGACCTCTCTGATTGTGAACCTGTTCCTAGAGGGGTTCCGCAAGAGTCCATTTTGGGGCCAATTATATTTTCTTTGTATTGTGCTGATATATTTAGTTGATCATATTAAATATTGTAAATATCACATATATGCTGACGACATCCAAATTTATATATCATTCAAGCCTACGGAAGCCAGTTTGGCATTTAAAAAACTAAATGAAGATCTTAATCGTATTGCTAACTGGTCAGATGCTCATTGTCTAATTTTAAATCCCAATAAAACCAAATACCTCATTTTAGGTACAAAAAAACAAATTTTAAAAGTTAAAAAACAAAATCCGTTAATAATTATAAAAGGTGAAAATTTAACACAAGTCTCTGAAGCACGTAATCTAGGATTATTGATTGATGAACAATTAAGGTTTGACAATCATGTTATCAACACAGCTCGCAATTGTTTTTATAGACTGAAAGTTTTATATAAGGTTAGGGATGTTCTCAGTACCGATATGAGAATAAAACTCTGTGAAACATTAGTACTTTCCAAGTTAAATTATGTCGATACAGTTATAGGGCCAAGGCTACTTGCGCGTACGAAAAAACTCATACAACGTGTACAAAACGCCTGTACTAGATACTGTTATAAAATACCACCTCGAGCACATGTTACCCCATATTTGGATAAATCACGTATGATTAGGATGGAACACCGTCGTCAATTACATCTTGCAACACTATTATTTGGCGTAATACATAGAAAAGTACCGAAATATCTATATAATAAGTTAAGTTGGACCAAATAAAGTAATAAAAATTACATCACGAGGACGTCATCTTATTTGCTTATTGTACCTCTGCATAGATCAGCAGCCTTTCGTGGTAGTTTCCGTTATGCAGCAACAAAATGTTGGAACAATCTGCCGCCTCTGCTCCGGATCCTGAAAAGCATACATTCATTTCGCAAAAAATATAAAATATATATAACTAATTTGCAATTTGGATACATTCACACTAACAACATATAGGTGTACGTGCGTGTATGTATGTGTATATATATGTGTAGGTGTGTGTGTATGTATGTATAAGTGTGTGTGTATATGTATATATGTGGTATATGTATGTGTATATATACACATGTATATATGTATGTGTATGTATGTGTGTGTATATATATATACATATATATTTATTTATTCACTTAACTAAGACAGGCTACAGGTTCTTTATAATGGAATGTAATATTGATATTGTATATAATAAAAATATTTAGGGTTAAAACTACAATAGTAGGTTGTATTTGTTTATTTTATTATTTTTAATGTTTTAGTATTACATATTATATTTTTTGTCCTAGTATATATAGAATGTATAATAGTTTTAATTTAGTTACTTACCTTATTGTTGTGGCTCCGTCGCAAACGCCAAATTAATTCAATATACCTATTTAAGGATTTGGTATGAAGGCGGTTTGTTCGAGTCTCGAATTGACTAACTAACAGTTCATCGACTGTTAGATAAGTTTTTTTTTTTTTTTCTATAAATACTGACTATAATTACATAATTTCAAAAATATAAAAGAACGTCCTATCGCCGCCGGCGTACGCGGCTGAATGGTCAATGGTCATGTTTCGTCACTGGCCACCCGCGTCCTCGGATTTGATAAATAATTGTACTTTGTTGAGTTTACTGCCTTTTATTTAAGTGACCACTCATTCATATTTGTATTTATTTGATATTATAAATATTCCTATTGTTATTATTTTATACCTTTATTCATTTAATAGTTTTCACAATTAATTTTGTAGCATAATATAGTTGTGTTATCTATATAATATTATAGTATAATATGATATATTTAGTTTCATTGCATAATTCCATTTATTAGATTGATGGCAATTTATTGTGATTTTTAAATGTTCTGGTAATGATTTAAATCATTTGTATCCGTCATGCGTCACGGTAACGATAAGGTTGCCATTGAAAATCAGCACTGGGTTTCCTAGCCCACGTCGTTGCTGAATGGTGTACCTATTTGGGGCACAGCACTGTTGCTAGGGGCAATAAATTAAGGTGGTTTTTATTTGCATATTATTTTTTTTATTTTTTTATTCCTTTTATAATTGTTGTTTCTTTTTATTTTTTATTTTTTTTGTTATTTTTGTTTATTTTTTAATTTTTTAATTTTTTATTTATTATGGCTTTCTAATGTTGTTGTTAGTTATAATTATTATCATTTGGTTCTTTTCTTTTTACAATTTTTATTTTGCATTTATAATCTAGTTATAAGTTACCTTAATTTTGTCTGTAACTGTGTGCTGTGTGCTAAATAAATGTATTCTATTCTATTCTATTCTATTCTATTCTATTCTATTCTATTCTATTCTATTCTATTCTATTCTATTCTATTCTATTCTATTCTATTCTATTCTATTCTATTCTATTCTATTCTATTCTATTCTATTCTATTCTATTCTATTCTATTCTATTCTATTCTATTCTATTCTATTCTATTCTATTCTATTCTATTCTATTCTATTCTATTCTATTCTATTCTATTCTATTCTATTCTATTCTATTCTATTCTATTCTATTCTATTCTATTCTATTCTATTCTATTCTATTCTATTCTATTCTATTCTATTCTATTCTATTCTATTCTATTCTATTCTATTCTATTCTATTCTATTCTATTCTATTCTATTCTATTCTATTCTATTCTATTCTATTCTATTCTATTCTATTCTATTCTATTCTATTCTATTCTATTCTATTCTATTCTATTCTATTCTATTCTATTCTATTCTATTCTATTCTATTCTATTCTATTCTATTCTATTCTATTCTATTCTATTCTATTCTATTCTATTCTATTCTATTCTATTCTATTCTATTCTATTCTATTCTATTCTATTCTATTCTATTCTATTCTATTCTATTCTATTCTATTCTATTCTATTCTATTCTATTCTATTCTATTCTATTCTATTCTATTCTATTCTATTCTATTCTATTCTATTCTATTCTATTCTATTCTATTCTATTCTATTCTATTCTATTCTATTCTATTCTATTCTATTCTTTATTCTTTATTGTACACCACACAAAATAACAGAAATAAAAGAAGAAAAAAAAAGGTTACATAGACAATTATAAATTATGTAGTACAAAGGCGGCCTTATCGCCTGGCGGCGATTTCTTCCAGGCAACCTTAGGGTTAGAACAGACCTAAAAGACAGAGTTATATAGGGAGGTGGCATAAATTAAAAATAATAAACATACATACAAATAGCTACACATTAATACGTAGATTTATTATAAATATTAATTAAAATAAGATATTATAATAAACTAAACCATATATTATAAATACAAGGAGATTGATAACATAATAATAGTTGTGCGTAAATAAGAATATAATAGATTTTTATATTATTACACTTAATTCGTCTTAATTGTCAATACTTAAAAAGTACTCCTTCACAGATTTTTTAAATAAATTTACAGTTTTTGACTTTCGAATAGACAGAGGTAAGGCGTTCCAAAGTTTTGTGGCATGTATTGTGAAAGAGTGTTCATAAAATTTTGAATTGTGGACAGGCATTCTTATAATTAATAGCTGTGATGATCTTAAATTGGAAGGGGATTCTAAAAACTCAAATCTTTCCTTGAGATATGATGGTGTGTTTGGGTGGAATAAAATACAGTACAGCAGAGAAAGAACATGCGAATCCCGGCGACGACGAATAGGAAGCCACTTGAGCTGTTGTCGAAATTGAGATATGTGGTCATATTTACGCAAGCCAAATATGAACCGTATAGCTATGTTCTGAAGTCGCTCAAGCTTATTTAATTGGTCCTCGGTTACATTTACGAAGCTTGCATCGGCATAATCCAGAATAGAAAGGAGAAGAGAATGTGCTAACATAATTTTGGTAGGAATTGGAAGAAAATATCTCAGTCGTTGGAGAGATATCATTGCGACAAATGTTTTCCTGCTTAGATCCTTAAGATGCACAGACCAAGATAATGTCTGGTCCAAGAACAGACCAAGATCCTTGACGGAATCACAGTAGGGCAAAATTACACCGTCATATAAAATGGGGGGGAGATTTCTTCTATCGATCCTTGCTATTCTATTCTATTCTATTCTATTCTATTCTATTCTATTCTATTCTATTCTATATACCATCGCGGATTTTCTTGTAGAACTTTTTAAGATATACAATACTTAGAACATTATTTTGATCTATCTCGTGGAGTTCAACCAGCGTTTGCACTGTAAGCGCAAGCAAAAGTGTTTGTTTACGATATCTTTTATTCTCTGATATACTAAGCATGGTATAATACATATAAACCTTCCTCTTGCATCATTATATCTATTAAAAACAACTGCGTAGTTTTAAAGATACATACATACAGACATAGGGACAGACGCGAAAAGCCATTTTGCTTTATAATACCTATGTAACTTGCTGTGCGTGCGACTTCGTACGCGTAGTTTTCGATTTTGATAAAAAGTACACTTTGTACTTACTAATGTACGTAACCGGTAAGAAGCAATCGTACGACAATAAGAGATTATTAACTTCTTTATTTGTTAACCGATTGTTAAAAAAAAACAAAATATAAAGTGAATCCCATGACTATACAGGGTTATTTGTAATTAGTTGACCACCTCTTGCAGGCAGCCTCTCTACATTCTAACAACATTGGTTCTACGACTTTTCAGCAATCTTGAATAAATAACTCAGAACAAAGAAAACAAAAAAAATCTCTGTATTTTGTAAGAAGTCTAAAGTATAGGTCGCGGCAGGCTAGCTCTGCACGAAATTTGTGAGGTACCACGCACGTTATACTATTATATTTTTTTTTTTTTTATTTCGAACAGTATGTAATAATAACCCAATCGTCGCATTGTGTATTAAAATTTTAAACTTATGATGTATAAAATTGTTAACAATTAATCAAGGTAGAATCAGATTATTTTCAATAATATAATGTGTTATTTACAAAAGGAATCAATATCTACAAATTACCTCTTAAATTTATATCTCGTCGATACCGGTGCAAAATAGTCCCCTTCATATCCAACACAAAAACCACACCTAAAAATCAACTGTTCAGCGACTCGTCTTACCACACTTAGCCAGCACTCGCACCATCTTGGTGTACTCGATATTTGTGTTACGGCATTACAGAACTGTTTTCACTAATCGAAATTAAAGTGGGCCAGCGGGTCGCGCTGCACACGCTTATTAATCAACCGTGACAAACGACTGAGGTTAAGTTCAAACGTGTTACGTGCACCGCCACCGCTGCATCACCCCGCCACCCGCCGCCCCGCGCCCCGCTGCACGTGTCCTTGGCACGTATTTTGCCTACGCAAGGTGCGTGGCCTCTCTTTTGCTCAAGGTTTCAAGGTTCTTAAATGCACGTTCAGAGGCAGTAAATAAATTTTGTATGGGAAAAATTAAATTTTTAAAACTATTAATTTTAAAAAGTCGTAGAACAAATGTTGTTGGGATTGATGTAGAGAGGTTGCCTGCAAGAGGTGGTCAACTAATTGCAAATAACCCTGTATATTCCCGAAAACTGCATCCAAATCGACTAACCCGTTTCTGAGATTAGCGTGGACTAACATACAGACATTTAGACGAACAAAATGAAATAAACATTGTTTTGGGTTCTCTTGCTTATATATAAAGGTCCCCCTGTATGATTTTTTGAAAATATTTTTTTTTCGTGTTGTGTACGCAACTAAATGACAAACAGATAAACAGACAAAGATTTAAAAAATGCTGAAAATGGATTCTGTTAGTTATTACTTTTCATCCTGGTATATTTTTTTAAATATTTTTAATGCACAAATACTACTCCTCCACAGATTTATTACATGTGTAGAATAAGATTTTGATGGTACGTATTACTTCATTGACATAAATAGTCATAACTTTTTTATTTCTTAACCGATTTAGATGAAATAAACACTAAATGTTAAGTGAAGGCTGTGATAATAAATGCCTGAAAACCGCATTCAAATTGGTTAAGCCGTTTCTGAGATTAGCGTGCACAAACATACAGACATACAGATATACAGACAAACAGACAAACTGAAAAACCATTGTTTTGGGTTCTCTTGCTCTTATAAAGCCCCCCTATGATGTTCAGGAATGGTTCAGTGACGATTTTATTATATGTATAGATAATTGTTTATAAGAAAAAGTTACTTTTTTCTATGGTCTAAAAGTTAGGACTTTTTTCAATGCAATAAGGGCTACGAAGATTAAAGCAAAATTATCTAAAGTTAATTAAACAAATCACATACGCTAACGTCCATATCTAAAATAATTACTAGAAATACAGATTGCATATATAAAAGTTTTTTTTTTTTTTTAATCTTTATTTTAAATTTTGGGTTTTTTTGCTTGTTAGGATATGCCAACCCCATTGTGACCATCATACATGTAAAACTCTTAATCAATTAAACAATCGCTGCGGAGACAAGACGCCAATCAAAACATAACAATTTAGGCTTAAGGCTTTGAGCATTCCAATGAAGTATATTTATAACAGGACTCTTTCTTCTACTATCCATTACAAAATGATATAAAAGTTTTATACAGCAACAAGTTTTGTAACGAACAATTTGTAATATTATAAAAAAAAATATTTTATAAAATTATAAAATTGTTCGGTACAAAACTAAACGCTTGTTATCTTCAAAATAAATAATTGTTTATCTTAAACTTATTTTGGCAACCGATAGAAATAAATAATAATCATAACATTTTAAGTAATGAACGCTTAGCGAACTCTAATAAGTTATGACAAACAAAATTTACCGCCAAAAAAAAAGTTTAGTTTTCACAATTAGTAACTTGATTTGTAACTAAAATTATTTATCATAATTATACCTAAGGATTGATTTGTAACTAAAAACTTAGAGACTGTATTAACTGTAATCTTCAAAAAAATTTAATCTGGCCATTATTACTATGTATAAAAATAAGAGCTTTGTCTAAATATACGAAGCACCATATATACTACATAGTATATAGGGTGGTTTATCTTAAAAGTGTTTTTGTCATTTTGATCCCATTCTCCTAAAACGAGCATAATTTTTTTATAAAACATTTAATTATAAAATTTAGGAGATTCATATTACAGGGCCCACCTAGTTTGGACTCCTGTCCCTACACAAAATTATTTATTTATTTTGTTATATTTGTATGATTTATTGTATTCTGTGTTTGGGAAAATAAATAAAGTTAATAAAAATAAAAAAAAAAATAATACACTAATACAATATAAAGGAGGAAAGTTGTATATTTCCAGAAGAGCTAAAATATTAGAATATCAAGAGGAGCTCTTGACTACTTGACACTCATACCAAATGGGGCGGACCAGGGTGTGATTTAAATATTGAAGTTATTATGTAACGCTTTCAAGAAGCTACGGCAATAAAATTAACGTATAGACGAATACTAGCAATATATTATATCTTCTGAATGTAGAAAGATATTTTTGTATACAAACACCGTTTTAAGATAAAGGTAATAGGAAACATAATTTAAATCAATATTTAGTGAACTCTCTCATTTGTTTTAAATTTTAATGAAGTGGTGTTTTATTTAAACATAGGATTTTTTATATATTTTTTTACATTTACTCATTTCATTTATAATTCTCATAATAAAATACCATCTTATGAATACACCAAAATTTATATTTTATTTATCTACAAGCGAATTCAATACCGAATACAATAGCATGGTTTCCCATATAAAAGTTTTTAAACCAACAAAGCAACAATGTAGGTTGGTAATTATAACCAACAAAAGATAAAAAAACTAGTTATTCTTTTCTCATTTTTCTTAGAAAATTCACTTAAACAACAAAGAAGTATTGTATTATTACAGAGAATTGTCATAATTTTTATTCATTTCCGTACTGTATATCTTTTTTTGTGTCTGAATGTTATACTGTTTGACACGCAAAGAAATATAGTGATCTGTTAGCACGATTATGTGTTGTCGGCTGCATTATTGTTACTTGTAAGACAATAAAAAAAAATACAAAATAGGAAAAAATAGGAGTTTATTATTGATTATTATATTATAATACTACCAAAAATGAGAACATCGATAGGTCCAGGTGTACTATTATTACTAAATATAGATTTTTATCATTAGATTAGTCAGTAAATGATTTCAGATAATATAATGCGTACATTACTATTTTAAATTTAATTCTTTAATTTCAGGTGACAGTTATCATCTACTCATTTATTTCATAAAATAATGCTTTGACCCTATGAGGACAAAGGTAAATATGGAATATGTTCAAAAACTTTTCTACAACATGATAATATATACAAAGATCTGTTGGACAATAATTATCGTGGTATAATGACTCGCGTAGACACAGAGACTCAGAGACACAGAGGCAGAGACACGTAGACACAGAGACTCAGTGAATACACTCAGTGTATCATATACAATGTCTTAATAATCTAGGCTTACTAAGACATTGTATATGGTATTTTATTATCTCTTATAGATTTTTTTTATAATCTATATTATAAAGCTAAAATATTTCGTTATAAAGGAATTCGTTTTAAGGAAATAAGACTACACAATACAATACTAAATGTACAATTTTTGTTATCATGTAATTTCTAATAATGAGAAAAATATAAATTTTATAAAATGATTACTAGCTTCCTTCAACGTTAGACAAGAATAATTTAAATAAATCACGTCCACCTTATTAATTATTTCTAACTTTGAAGGGAGTAAGGGTATGTACCTACTCTAATAAAGGTGATGTCAGTCACGTGCTTTACCACAAAAACTGACAAGTCATTTAAATCAAATTAGGAGTATTATTATGAGAAGAATGAAACCGTTAAAATGAATCTTATAAAATATATTACGTATTGATAATGAATATTGAATGATTTGCACATTGAATTTGTTGTTTTTTTTATTTTATTTAAAATATGTATATATTTACAGAATTTAATTTAATAAAGTACAGAAATTAACTTAATATTGAACAAAACACGCAAATTAAACTCTAAAATTATCCTCCAACTGGTAACTATATTTAGTTCCCAAGTCACGTTACACGTCCAATGAAAACCTCGGTTTAATAGTAAACAGTTTTGTATGTCAAAAGTGCGAAAATGCTATTATATTCATATATCAATATATTTAATATTGCTATTTTTTATATATATGCTATTATATACACTTCAGAAAAAATAAATATATAACTTTAATAATCCTCCTTTGACTTTTCTTAGATTTATTAATAATCCTTACAAATTCAACCAATGTAGATCTGTCAGTGATTTTATAAAATTCCTATTTACGCATTTTTTTTGTTACTATGTATCGTATATGGTATTTGTATGCTACTATATGTATGTCTGTTAGTTTGTAAAATACTACGATATGTCTGTCTGTTAGTCTGTGAAATACTACGATAGGTCTGTCTGTTAGTCTATAAAATGTTTCGATTCGTCTATCATAACAAATTGTAGGCCTGTATATACTGCCTACCGGCTTTCTAGTAAATAATGTTTGTGTTTGTATGCACTCTGCGGCTACGATTCGATTTGCAAAGTAAATGTTAATTAACCTAATTTTTTTAATTTGTCATCAAAAAATATATAAATAAAGTGTAATATACGTTTAATTTATACATCGTAATTTCCTTCGTGTATCTACAAATTAAACATTGGTTTGATAGACACATTGGTTAGGACTTTCGAAAGAAGCCTAATAGATGTCACCACCGTCCTGATGAAGGCAATCATATATGTAATGCTTAAATCACCGAGTCGGACAGCGATACGGTAGCTCAGTTGGAAGAGCGACGGGACGGTTTTCCAGTAGTCGCGGGTTCGAATCCCGGCCCGTATCGGTTTATTTTTCAATCTATATTTATATTTTTTTTTTGTTTGTTCCTAAAATTAAAATAACTCTAACTATTATCGATTGAAAATAAATTGGTGATAACCATTAAATGTTATATAAAACATATAAACTTTTTATAGTCCATAACATAGTTTTTAAATGAAATACTTTTAATATATATTTTAAAAGTATTTTTGGTACCTTATGAAAATATTGGTCATTCGGAATGCTCATTGATATTTAATCATAAAGTTAAACTTTGTCCGGCTAAAGTGTGGTGATACGAGTAGGCTACTTTTTATGGCGTCAATACTTGGGATATTCTAAAAACATACTTTGTTAGAAAAAAATCGTAAGGAGTTCTTTTTATTATTTTTTTCCAATAATTTTGGTTAAATAACCAATAAATATTTTTTTTACCAATACATATTAAATATACTATTAAATAGACATAACTACCACATACAAAATACATAAAATAGTACCATTAGAAGCTTGGTAGTATAAATTAGAAATTCAGACGAGTTTTAATTACCATACTACATATTAATTAACTCTCAGAAAGGGTATCTTGACTTCAATGAATTTTTAGTGCTGTACAGTATTGAGAATGATTTTTTTAATGCAAATATGTAAATTATACTTATTATATCTCTCATCATTAGCCTTGACTTTAAAAGCTCTGACAATAATATTAAAAAGTATTGAGTAGTTTAATGTAAAGGAAATAAACATATTCACATAAAAATTCATAATTAATTCTGCTTATTTATAGTGCTGACTATATTCTAGACAATTTTTACTCCCTTCTGTACTTAGCCTTAGATAGCTTAATTTTAAGTTAAAAACAGTTTAAATAATGGTTCACCTTTCAATAAAAATTCGCTGTATTCAAATGAGTTATATTATAATTTATATTTCTGTTAAAGCACGGTTCTGTTAATAGACACAAATGTTTTCACTTCAGTAAAACCGTAATGAGTCACTGAAATATTACTAATCTACGTAACACGAGGTGACTATTAATATGTAACGTATTGGATCTTTTCTTAATATGTAGCGAATTTGTTGATGGTATATACAACACTTTCATCGTTCATTATATTTCCGTTAACTAGTTACCCCATTATGAATGCATATCCCAATCACAAATAACAGAACATTACGTTTATAAGAAACGTTATAAGAAATGTTGTTGTTATATTTCTATATTTTTATATTTTATTGAATACTATTTGAATAAGCAACTACTTAAAAATAAATAAATTGCATAACATTTGTTAGCTGTGTCGAGAAAATAATAAATAATAAGACCAGGACTGGCTTCCTACTTTCGTAATGTCTTTATTTATAATTATTTTTTTTATATTTTTTGTATATTATATGATTCTGTATATGTTAACGCTAACATAAAGCTTATACAAAAAATATAAATATTAATTAAAAGTGATCATGAAACTGAAAACAAAAATCTAGGAACAAAGTATTTAAAAGAAGATAATTGGTCATTTAGATAAAATTTATTTAAACCTATCAGAAGGCCTTAAATTTAAAAACAGAAATGCTGAAGATCCGAAAATCGACGTATTTGCTATTGGCCAGAAATAAAGTAAAGTTATATTAAAAACAAGATGCGACTCGCACTATCACATAAGGTGTACAAACTTTTTCATTTAATATTTAAACAAATATATAGTTATTTTAACTTGTGTATATAACTTCCCTTGTTTTAGAATGCACACAAAGTAAACATTGCAAGCTCGGCTACTTAAAACAGTATCATGTGAAATAATAGTTCCATCTACTGGGATTAGCTACGATGAGTCGTGTTTCATGTCAAATTAAACTCCTAGTTACAAATAAACATAAAACATTACTAAAACAGGAGTAATTAATGTTTCTAAATATAGGCTGTTACAAATAAAATAAAAGTGGGTTTAGGTTTAAATTATTTATTTATTTAGTTTACAAATACTCAAAAAAACATTGAACCTCAATATTCATACAATTATACAAATAGAGGAATGTCTTAAATAATGACATAATAATGTCAAAATAAATGTTACAAAAAATGCCAGCTAGACTCAGCGGTGGGTTACTTGAGATAACACTTTTAATATTAAATTATATATAAAAATTACTGGAATATAAATCCTAGGCGCCACTGACAAATAATAAGCGAAGACATATGCATGAACCTCCTGCTTGTCAGTACTGGAGAATCACAGTCAAACACTTGTTCTTTATAAAACTTTCAAAAATGGAAGTGTTGATTATTGTTAAAAATGAATTTTGTACATCACCATAATATCGGGATTACAATAAAGACGAGCTCCTTAAACTCAGCTAGTCAGGAAGCAGGATACAGGACCAACAGGACGACGCTCCGAAGATTCACGTCTACCCCCGCGAACCAATTATAAATTTACCCGTATCTTCTAGGGTACTAAAAAAAACCTCCTGTAATGATTAAATTACAGGTTAAACTACATAATAACACTAATCTCACATTGATCTATTCAAATATTAATAATTTATAATACCTTATGGAGGAAAAAGGCCTCGCCAGCAAAAATATTAGCCTATGTCGACTCACAGGGTCTAATCAGGACAAATACTGAAATATTACCATGTAAAAACATTAAATAAAGTCTCAAAACCTATAAAACATCTCCTAATATAGAGTAAAGATTCAAATTACTTACGAAATATTGTTCCAACAAACTTTGAAACTGCCCGGGAAGTGCCGGCAATAGGAATTATAATGATTCCATATTAAATTATTAGCCCTGCAATTAAACACGCTAATGAATTTAAGAAACAACGTATAAGGTTACATTATTGTTAAACGACTATTTTATAATAATTCGTAATGTTTTGATTCGTTTCAATATTTTGATGGTCCCTATATTGATCCATATAAAGTAATGAATTACTAATTTAACTGTAATAAGAAGAACTAATAAGGTGTAATTATTTATATCGTTAAATAACTTAAATGGTAATATCTAGAATTGTTATGTCAAGTAATGGTTGTTTTCGTATGCTTAAAGTAGTTTATTTGACTAAGATTATTATTTATGTGAGGAGGGACATTTGCTTAATTAATAAATACTTGAATAAGCTAGAAAAGTGAGAACTATTAAGACTTCATAATTAAAACCAGTATTTAATACCGCTTTTACCGATACTTACAATTTTTCTTTTACGAGTAGTTGTTATTTTTCTACGTTTAAAGTAGATGATTTGACTATGATTATTGTTTATGTGAAGAGGGAGTTAATAAAGAAGGGTATATAAACTGCGGTTAGGACAATATTCGGGACAGACACTGCTGGATAGTACCAAGGAAGGATTAAATACAAGTATATAAAAGTGAAGAGTGAGAAGTAAAATCTCTGTGAAACAATATAATTGGACGTGGCCCTTATAAACGCTTCAAATGCGTTAATAAGATCACAAATAACTATAACACTCACCGAAGGCTAATAAGATATTCAATTCGGAAGTGCTTCCGAAAGAAAAGACTCTAAAGGTCACGACATTGAATTTTATAGTCAAAATATGCATAATAAGCAAACAATGTGGCTATGCACACGCCACGTTACACGAAATGTGGGTAAAATTGATATTAATCGGCAGGAGACCAATATTTAAATAATTTTATAACATTGCAACATTGCACTAATTATCTAAAGGATGAAACGAGTGTAATAAATTTATAACAAATTGTTATACTAATAAATATAACAATAAAACAACGTTGGCTGCTATTAAACTTCTGAAACAATATGACAGCTACTTTTAAATAAATATCTAGCGATGTGCTTACTTTAATAACGATTAATAAATGAAATTTAGAATAGTAATTATTAATAAAATGTTTATATTTTTAATAACATTTTGGGGACTATAAAGTTAGCTTAAACTGGCAACATTCCATATCTTAAACAAAAAGAAATGTCACAGACTAATTAAGAAATTGTAATTAGCTGTCAACAGATAAATAATTTACCTAGTCTACGAATTTGACAGATAATAAGAAATCGATAATATTAAAATTATAAATATTTAATTATCTACAGAAATGAAATTTCTATGTAACAAGGCATATCTCGTTTGTGAAATAAAATACATGATAGAACCGTATGTAAACGTAAAACGTTATATCAAAGTTTAATATTTCCGTTTGGTTTAAAGCTTATAATAAAAAGTAAATGATATTTAACAAATCGACGATTCGTGGTAAAGTCATTGTTATCTATGAACAGAGGTTAACCATAGGTTAGGTAACCAGAGGTCCCACCATAAGCAGTTGAAAAGGAAAGTGGAAGTATAGCAAGGGTTGGAAATCCAGCCATGGTCCTGTGACTGATATTATGGATCTAGAAGAAGTTCAAGGTAACTAACCCATTAGATCTAATGTGGTGCCGAATTTGAACGCCGGTGATGTTACCGGAAAAATTAACATGTTATGTTAAAGTTACAATAGTGATTATTTATTAATTTTTAATAATTATACAAGAGTTTTTCAATTTAGATTAGTATATTTATTATTTATTCGAACTCAAATAAAAAATTAAAAAGCTCCTCATTGCATCATGTTTATGGAATATTTCTAGGCGTTTACTAGTATAATTTATTTGAGGATATCTACAATCTTTTTTTTTGAATACTATAGGTGGTAGAGCCTAGCTGTAGTTATCTGGCTGCAGCTCGTATTGGGCTGGCTCGACCGGGGAAGGACCACCCTCTCACAGAAGACCGACGTGTAGTAACCAAATTCATTTGGTTATGTTTCGTCGGTGAGTGAGAGAATCCGGAAGCCTTCCTTTCATGTTTCAAGCTTTCATGTTTGGCGTGGGGGGGGGGGGGGGGGGGGGGCACGCCAAACATGAAAGCGATGCTAAAAAGAAAAATACCCCAGGAGGGTACCGGCTTTGATGAAGCCGGGGATCCCCTCCCCGAGCAAAATCGGGGAAATGATTCTCGGATTTTGCTCGGGCTGCCCGTCGTAGCCGAAGCGGGCGGGCGAAGTATCGCCTATTGTGTTTTTAGAGGGCAAACGACGAGTCAACGCAGCGGTACCCCGACCCACTTTAACTGTGGACTTTTGCAACATCCGGGGACTTCATTAGACGTCCACCATCATCTAGAGACGGCGCAGCCGGCCTTGTTGTTTCTGACGTAGACGCAGATTTCTCAACCTAGCGACACAGCGTACCTATCATACCCCGGGTATAAACTAGAACATCATTTTATACCACACGCCGGGGTATCTGTGTTCGTAAGGGACGATATCTGCTACCGTCGCCTTCAGGTTTTTGAAGGTCGGGACCGGTCTGTACTCTGGCTGCGCGTGGACACGGACGACCATGTCAGAGTCTACGCGTGCCTCTACAGGTCCCATAGTGGTAATGCAGAAACGGATCAACTTTTAGGCCATGTTCAGGCGAAGATTGACGATCTGCTTTCACAGACTCCCTCCGCCGAAGTCGTAGTCCTCGGGGACTTCAATGCGCACCATACCGATTGGCTAGAGTCACGTGCCACCGACTACGCGGGGAGATCTGTGTTTGACTTTGCTCTGGCAATTGGTCTGTCCCAATTGGTAAAGACGCACACTCGTCTACCGGACGTGGACAGCCATATACCCTCTTTGATGGATCTTCTGCTGACTACACATCCCGGAAAGTACCAAGTTACTGTCGAGGCTCCCATAGGGTCCTCTGATCATTGCTTGGTACGGAGTGTAGTGCCCATGGAACGCCCAGCTCGCACAAGACCTGCGACTCGACGCGTTTGGCACTACAAGTCAGCGGATTGGGATGGAATGCGATCCTTTTTGGCATCCTACCCATGGGGGCCGATTTGTTTCCCTTCCAATGATCCTAGTGACTGCGCTGCGGCTGTAGCTGATGTGACTCTTCAGGGTATGGAACTATTTGTACCAAGCTCTGTGGTACCACTTGGTGGCAGATCGCGGCCTTGGTTTGATGCGTCTGTCAGGGCTGCAGCAGCTGACAAATGGCAGGCTTATCAAGCTTGGGCTGATGCGTTAGTCACTAAGGATCCGAACTCTAGAGTTCTGAAGAGGAAATATAATCGTGCCTCCAGATTCTTCAAACGGAAAATCGCTAGAGCAAAGTTCAAGCATGTCGTCAAAATTGGGGATCAGTTGGCAAAGTACCCACCTGGCACGCGCAAGTTCTGGGCGCTTTCCAAAGCCAGTCTGGGAAACTTCTGTCACCCATCCCTGCCGCCATTGCACACTGGGAACGACTCTTTGGCCCACACGGCAAAAGAGAAAGCCGATCTCTTGGGCACTCTTTTTGCCTCAAACTCGACTTTGGACAACCAGGGGAGGGCACCGCCTATCATCTCGCGGTGTCCGAGCTTTATGCCGGAAATAGTTTTTCGGCAAAAACTCATCCGAAAAACCCTCCTTTCCTTGGAAGTTCATAAGTCGAGTGGGCCAGATGGTATATCTCCAGTTGTGCTACGAACATGTGCCCCTGAGTTGACACCAGTGCTAACGCGTCTATTTCGGTACTCTTACTTGAAAGATGTAGTCCCGCTCTCATGGAAGCGTGCCCTTGTATATCCGATCCCTAAAAAAGGCGATAGCTCGGACCCAGCTAACTACAGACCTATCGCCATTACCTCTCTTCTCTCCAAAGTAATGGAGAGCATCATCAATAAACGGCTCCTAACCTACCTCGAGGATCACCAGTTGGTCAATGACCGGCAATATGGCTTTCGCCATGGTCGATCGGCTGGTGATTTTCTGTTGTATCTTACACACCGTTGGGGAGCTGTTATTGAAAGCAAGGGAGAGGGTCTGGCAGTTAGTCTGGATATAGCGAAAGCCTTTGATCGTGTATGGCACATGGGGCTTCTTTCGAAGCTACCTTCCTATGGGCTTCCCGAGAGTTTATGCAAGTGGATCACCAGCTTCCTCACTGGGCGGAGCATACAGGTCGTTATCGATGGTTTTTGCTCGGACCCTAAGCCCGTGAACGCTGGTGTACCGCAAGGCTGCGTGCTATCCCCAACTCTGTTCCTCCTGCACATCAATGATATGCTGGATATCTCCAACATACATTGTTATGCGGATGACAGCACTGGAGATGCGGTATATTCCGGCCGTGCAGGTCTCTCTCGGGAAAACGTCGACGAGTGCCGAAAGAAACTTGTGTCTTCTATAGAGACTTCCTTGGTGCTGATCTCTGAGTGGGGTGAACTGAACCACGTACAGTTCAATTTCCTGAACACACAAGTTTGCGCGTTTACCACTAAGAAAACCCCATTTGTCGTATCACCGCTCTTCGAGAGCACTCCCCTTATTGCCTCGCCAAGTATCTGAATACTGGGTCTCGACATTTCGAGCGATTGTCAGTTTCGTGGTCATCTGGAGAGCAAGGCCAAGTTGGCTTCGAAGAAATTGGGAGTGATTAATAGAGCGAGGCAGTATTTCAAACCTGGCCAAAGACTTGCGCTCTATAAGGCGCAGGTCCGGCCACACATGGAGTACTGTTCTCATCTCTGGTCCGGATCACCCCAATATCAGCTTCTACCATTTGACCGCGTACAACGGAGAGCCATTCGGATTGTCGGGGACCCGGTGCTCTGCGAACGGCTGGACTCTTTGGCATCACCGCACAGCGCGCCATCGCCTCCAATATCATCTTTACTACATGGATGCGTGGCGATCCTCTACTGTGCGGTTTTCAAGGACATTTTTCTCACGTTCCACTCGCTTGTGGAACGAACTCCCTTCGGTGGTATTTCAAGATCGGTACGACATGGATACCTTCAAAAAAGGCGTTTACTCCTACCTACATGGCTGGCAACGCTCTTGTAAATCCTCGGATGTTGCAAGAGTTCATGGGCGGCGGTGATCACAAGTCATCTGTGACCCGCCAGCTCGTTTGCCCTCCTCTTACATTAAAAAAAAATAATAATAAAAACCAAAAGAAATGCAGTACGTACATAATGTACGTACTACACTTAAATAAATTATACTAGTAAACGTCAAGAAGTATTCTATAAACATGATGCAATGTTGAGTTTTTTAAATTTTTTTATTAACACATATGTGTTATGTGTTGTAGTTATATTTTTTATCATCATAAAATACTGTTGCTTGATTATAATATATTTGTTACATAAATCACATTTTTCATCATTATTTTACTTCATTAATTACTATTCTTACTACGAGAGAGTTCTAATAGTGATCACTTAAGAGTTCATTTGTATAGCAAACTTATAAATCTGCAACAATATCTTCAATGATCAACGAACTGAAAACTTGTTTTGTGCAATGCCAAATTTCTGTTTGTGAAACTTTTGATCTGATATTCTGTCTTGTGTATAGCAAATATATTATATATATTTTGATTGTATTTCCTTCCTTCTAGAAAACGGCCACTCTAAATTGGAAATGAAGTGTAATAGATATTCCATGAAATGTTTTTATTATGATGTAAAATTTATTCTAATAATTATTATTTTATTCATTGGTTTTATTAAAAGCCATCTGAGGCATTTCAAGAATAAAAAGATATTTTATAAAACATAATTTACGGCTAAGAGTATCATAAATAAGGATGTTTACAATAAAGCTTAGATAGCTTGATAACGACTGGTTTCGTTAGTGCTTACAAAAGCTAGACGATGGTCAGTGACCGTAAATTTTAAATTAGAACTATTTCTTTTAAATTTATATAGAATGAAACATAAACCGATATATGCAGGGATATCGGCTTATTTTTCATTCTATATTTAAATAAATTTAAATAAGCTTAACATGGCTATACATGTTTATAGATGTCAGCTTTTATACATGTAGTAGTTTGGTTTTGACTAAAAATAAAGATATAAGTTGTTGATTTGACTAAAACAATTGAATGTCTGTATAGAAGTGTAATTGATAACATAAATGTAATATTGAATACTGATTTGACTAAGAATAAGAAGTATATAAATCCCAGCTCGGTTAAGAGAAGGCATTGTCAAATTGGGAGTACAAGTTGTGGGGTGGTACTATTGTGATAAAAGTGTAACAGTTATAATAAACCGCTGAGTGTGAGATCGAGAGACTAAGTTGTGTAACAGTGATAGTTAAGAGTTTAAATGGTAAAAAGTTTAGTGTATTTGTGAACAGTGTCATTAAGTGATTTAAAGAATAGTAGGACTATCGTTGGCGATTCTTTGCGGTAAGAGAGCTCTGTTATAGATATTTTCAAACATTAATTTCGGTAGTGGCATCTTTTCAATGTTTATCTATACTGCAAAGTAAGAAACATTGGTTAGGATTTTCGAAAGAAACCTAATAGATGTCACCACCGTCCCGATAAAGACGATCACATATAGAATGCTTAATTCACGATATAGACAGTGATACGGTTTCCCAGTAGTCGTGGGTTCGAATCCCTGCCCGTGTCGGTTTACTTTTCATTCTATATTTATATAAATTTAAATATTTCTTGGATGTTATTTGGTGTGGCACCTAAACTTATACCTTTTTTAAAATCTGGCTTTCCACAAATGGTTTGAAACTTATTTCATAGTTGATCTTTAGCTCCTGGGCAATGCTACGATTACTAACATGCCAGTCAATTTCTATTCTATTATTTAGTCTTAATTCTCTAATCGTAGAATTCTAAAGGCCTTACTTATAAACAAAGTTTTATAATTTAAACCAAATATAAATTCGTAATAGGGAGAAAGCTAAAATGCTAACAAATTTAAAACATACCAACTCTCCCCCTTTTTTTTAATTGTTGGTACAAGCGTTACGCATCGTCCCTTCGACCAGGAAGGTTATGGCCGAGGGAGAATGTGGGACTACCCACTAAAAAACCAACGGTTGATCTCATCGCCTTAGTGGGATGCCACGGGATCGCTTTTGCACTCACCGTGACAACCCGGCGGAACCCCCCGTATGTGGGTGCCCCTATAAACTTAGGGCGTAGGCCTATGGTGGGCGAGAGAGGTCACCAAGATACTACAGCAGAGGAAGGAGGCTGCGGGCGTAATTCCGCCTCCTTCGACCCAGCCTAATCTGGAGGAGCGATTCAGAGGAGGCTGCCTCTTCGTCTTCCCCCGCGGCCTCCTTTGCGGTAATGTCTTGCTCGCAGAAAGAGGCCATACCAACTCACACCCTTTTTTTTTTTACGTCAGGAATCCTCATAGAGACTCACCTCCATCCAGGGGATGATGAAGGTGGTTATGTGAGACTCCTACTCATAATGGGACACCACGGTATCGCTTTCGCACTCACCGCGATGCCCCGACGTGACCCACGGAGAGGGCACCCCGCAACGAGGAGCACCCATCCCTTTTTCGCAGGCTTGAAAGATTGTGGAGGGATCCCCTGCCCCCCATGCCTGCTGCCTCTGAATGGGTCCGAGACTCCCTTCTGGCCGGACACCAACCCCACGGGAACCCACCACGCCCAGACTAACCATCACCAAGCGCAACCGTGGCGTCTCACTCGGCAACGATTAATCCAGGCAATGTCCTGAACCGTCTTCCCACCAAGAACCCTCTCTGTGTGTGTGTGAAGTGCTTGGTGGAAAGAGGTCCAGACCCTAACCGCCGCAGACGGCCTCTCTCTCGGAAAGAAAGCGACCGCCGCGGATCCCCCCAAACAACCTCGGAACCACTCCACAGTCCACTCTGCTCTCAGAGAAGTACCAGGAGCGATTCCGCAGCCGACCCCGGCAAAGACGGCCTGCACCCTCCCACCCTCGACGCCCAGGCCAACTTTCCAAAGCGATCTACGATGGAAAGAGGCCCAAGCACCCCCCCACAGGGCAGGCCACCGCGAAAGGCTACCCGCCCTGGTCAGTCATGGACTGGGCACAAACCCCCATGACCAACCCTCACCGCGCCGGGTATTAGCCAACGGGAGAACCCGAAGGTTCTCAGTAACCGTTATTGCCCAGGGACAACCACGAGGAGGTTCCCGGCGTTCGCCCTCCACCAACTCTCACCTTTTTTTTTTTTCCATTGGAAAAAATGCGTTTCCGCATCGTCTTCCTGGCTGGTGCCAGGAAGGCGTTGGCCAGGTGGTATGTGCGGCAACCGGCAACTGCCATTCTTAAGGCACCCCACTAAAAAAACCAATGGTTTTTTCCCTCATCGCTACAATGAGGCGGAAAGAAGTCCAAGCCTTCCTCCTGCAGACAGGTCACCCCGAAGGGTTACCCGCCCCTTTCAGCCATGGACCGAGCACAAACCCCCATGACCGACCCCCACCGCTCCGGGTATTAGCCAACGAGAGAACCCGAAGGTTCTCAGTAACCGTTGTTGCCCAGCGCGCGGAGCACCACGAGGAGGTTCCCGGCGCTCGCCCCCCAACCAACTCTCACCCTAGTTTAAGTTCAATATAACCATCGTAACCAAGCAACCCAATAACACTTTTAAGTAACGTTAAAAATTCGCTATATTCTTTATTCTATTAAATTTACAAATACAGGGTGGGCCATGAATTAGTTAACATTTGAAAAAATCGTATAAAAAAAAACATTTAACATATTTTAGAAATAGTTTATTTACGAGAAAGCTAATTAGTTGTAATTTATTTTTTAAAAATTATTTCGTCTAAATGACCACCGTTTCGGTTTTTGCACTCATCTAAGCGAGTCCTGAAGTTTTCGAATACTCTTCAGCAAACAGACCGCAAGATCGCCGACATCTCTTCGATGATTTTTTCTTTAAGTTGACGGAGTGTATTCGGTTTATCAATGTAGATACGATTCTTTAAATAACCCCATAAAAAGAAGTCTGCTGGGGATAGATCTGGACTTCTGGGCGACCATGGGATGTCACCTCGTCTGGAAATCAGCTTTTCCGGAAACATTTCTTTGACCACCGGCAAGGACTCGTTCGATATGTGACACGTGGCTCCATCTTGTTGAAACCATGTGTTACGATTATAGCCAGCAAATTCCAGTAGCATCGGTGCTAAAAACTCCCGTAACATTTTCACATACTCGGCAGAATTAACAGTAACTAAACGGCCTCGAGAATCTTCAAAAAAGTAAGGTCCGATGATTCCTTTTGCTGAAATTGCAGCCCATACAGTTACCTTAGGAGAGTCAAGTGGCCTTTCATGTTTAGCTTTGGGATTTTCGCTGCTCCAATACCTGCAGTTTTGTTTGTTTACATGTCCATTTAGGTGGAAATGGGCTTCGTCAGAGAATAAGATGTTGTCAAAATTACTGAATCGAGTTAACATTGTTTCGGCATATGACTTACGCAAATTTAAATCATTAGAGTTTAGTTCTTGGACTATGTGGATCTTATATGGATGTAATTTCAAATCTAATTTCAAAATACGGCGTAATGATGTGCGGGATAATCCTAATTCAGCCGAACGTTTGCGCGTCGATAAATCTGGATCACGTTGAACAGAAGCGGAAACTTGCTGCACGTTCTCTTCGCTTCGAGAAGTTCGCGGGCCGCCGGTTTGTTTCACATTTAATGTAGATCCCGTCTCTTCGAACTTCTTCACCCATTTCTTTATTAAAGGAGCACTTGGACACTGACTTAAGTCGTGTAAACCATATTCAACGCGAAATAAGCGTCTCACAGTAATGAGCAAAAAGTTGTTTAAATAAAACTGTTTCACATAGTAAGCGCGTTGTGGCCCCGTGAAGCGATCCATTGCGACTAAATTTCCAAGAAGCGAGCTATTGCCCCCGCCCGCCCCCGCGCCCCGCGCGGCAATAGTTTGCGTGGTAAGTTATATTTAAATGTTAACGAGATCTTGGCCCACCTTGTATAAGAGTGCTTAGGATGTACTAAAAAACAAATGGGCTTTTAACTCAATGCAAGGAGTTAAATATAGTTGATTATGATCCATTAAGAGTATTCCATCATCTAACTTATATACTTATAATCTTGTTGCATTTTGTTAAAAGTCCTAATAAATATTACTTTCACAAAAATCTTATTACATGAATTGCATAAAATATTAGGGTTCCGCAAACGAATGCAATTCGCTTAATAGTAACCGAACACGCAAGAGTTCCTTCACCCATGACCCAGGTTTTATTTGCGTTACAAAAGGTTTTCAATCTACAATACTAGGGGTAGACTCAGAGAGGTAAGTTTTTAAATGAACTAACTATAATGAATCACTGTATTGGAAACTACTTTCTTGGTAGACGATTTTAATAATATGTATCATTGTCTAAATCAATTATATGCCACTATTAATGTTTTGTCCTTTTGTAGTCATACACTTACACTTTTGACTTATTAGAAATATAAAAAAATATAACAAATATATCAATACTACAAGGTGATATAGAGATTATGATTTATATTTATTTATATACACAAAGTAAGAACAACAACATTTCTCCAACAACTCAGTTCTCTAATGCAAGTTCGAACTACATTTTGCTGCCCAAAATAAGTTCATCGGTTACTTCATGAGAAGTACCCTTAAATTAATAGAAGCATGTTCATAATTGTTAATATGTGGTCTTGTTATTACTTTTTATTCTTCTCATGCCATCTTTATTATAACTATAAAATAAGGAAATGTTATGCTACAAATATCACATTATTTGATTTGAAAAAAATAGTTTAGTATTTGAAAAGTCGTGTAGAAAGATCATTGAAGTAAAATGTTCTCTGAATAGGTTCTGTGTATTTTTATTTTTGATTTATAATATAGTCTGTAAATAACTTCAATTTATCTTTTATCTTTTTTGATAACAGATCATCGTATGTATTGTAGCTATATATATATAAACGTATTATTTTATTTAGAAACAGTTTTCATCCTGTCGGAAAGGAATATAACTTTATTTTTATTTCGACAAATAGTCTTCCTCTTACCTAATATTTATTTTGTTCTGGACTATTGTATATAATTCACAAAGAGTACAATGTCATTGGAAGACTTACTTTTTGCTTCATCTTTTTATTTTAAAATTTATTACAATTATCTGTTAAATAGTACGTTTGTTAGGATAGTTCAAGTACTGTATAATTTTGTAAAGTGTATTAAATTTGATTCAAGAAATGAGAGAAAACAACAAATATATTTTCTATGGGAGTAAATAAATATAAAACAATTTTTAACAGATTTAGCTGGTGCACGTGGTTTATTTTAGCATTATCTTAATTATTACACATTATTCAATAATATTCATTGTTTTTATTTTGTCAAAAAGGAACACAGGCAAAATTTAACGATGACTCTGAATATTCAAAATCTTGTAAAGAACAAAAAGGTCAAGTAAATATTATTATCATTTTGATATGATTAGAAAAGGTCAAGTGATAGAGGAGGCTGTACGAAGTGATCTGTTACATCCAATATACGAAAAAGACGCACACTTTTGTCAAAGGATTGCTTGTTAAATATTTACAGTAATAGTTCAAGCACACTTTACTAAATTTATTCTCTTTGAACGATATTTTGGAAAACAAATAATTTTATTGTTGACAAAAAACAAATCAAAATCAAAATTACTGAATTTTAAGTAGTAATTTTCTTTTATAATGACTTTGAGAATAAGCTTACTCAATTTTATTAAAATCCTTCCAGCAGTTTTGTAGTATTATATTTATAGTCTGTATTATATTAAATATAGTTTTGTATAAGTAAAATAAAATACAAATATTATAGAATACTTATCTCAGGAACAATGAATCTATTAATAGACGACATTATATTATGTAAAGACAAGTTTTATTATATTTTCTAAGAGAATTATGTAATCATTTGGTCGTTTGGTTATTTTTGTAATATAACAATTTACGATGTGCGGTTTTGGCAATGCATATTTACAATCGCTTTTCAATTAGTAATAAAAACGCAGAATGACAGACGTGGAATGACCTTCCTTTGTTGATGTTTCGATATCGCTTCAACCGATTTCCTTTTTTTTTATATTCCTCTGATATTGCATGAGACAGTGGCTGGTGGTGGTTATTTATCATCTGGTGGCCAATATATAATGGTTAATATTGTGCTAAAAATAAATATTTAAGTCATTTGACATGTAGGTTAAGCGTTACCACACACAAATAAATCACTTAACTGAGTGGGTTGACAGAATAACAATGAAATCAAATAAAATTATATGGACGGAATTTCATTAAATTATTAAATTTAATGCTATAATTTAGTTTCGTTTAAGACTCAATACTTACACACTAAAATACTTACGTATTTTTGACAGTGTTTTATAATGAAACAGAAATCTAAAAAATATAATATTGGGCAAAAATGAATGATTACAATCATTTTTTTAAAATTATCCTAAGTTATTCCTAATACGTAACTACTATCAGGAAAACGGGAAATGAAAAACATTTCTTATAATTATTATTCATTTTTAAAATTTTCCTTTCTTGATTTTAAGTACTTAGCTTTCTAAATATATAAATACGTAAATAAATTATGACGTATTTTATAATACATTTTTTTAAATTAAATAAGTTTAACCACCAAATAATATGATCTCAATAATAAAGTTCTCATATAATTATGGCATGAAGTTTGACCTTAATTGCAATCCTATCCGGTTTAGCATCTCGTTACGATACTCTTAGATGTTCATTGATAGTCACTATAATTTAATACTAATTGATAAACTAAAATATATAGATATTTGTAAGAAAAATATTATAAATTGTAAGTAATCATGGAGCTTATCAAATCTCTTATCAGTTAATAATCATATCTCGTCCCAAATTGAACATAATTTTAGACTTATCATTATAATGATCTCGGGTAACATTCAATTTCACGGTAATTAAATTCACATCTCCATTAACAAGATCTTGAATTAAACGCGAAATTATACGTCACAAAATGTAATTGACTAATTTTACTTTTATACTCCTCATGAAATTATTTGTTTTTAAAAAACATAGCATTACTATAGCAATCTTCGGCTTCAAAAATTTTGAATTTCACGTTTTATCAGTCGATTACTAAAAAGCTTGTTGACCTCTGACCCGGTTTGCATTTTGTCCTCTAAGAACAGATTTAAAAGCTTGCATCCTGCAATCTCAGGAGTGGTAAACCAGTAAATATGAATGATATTTTAAATACTTCATATATTTAATTTGACCCAAATAACACTCGTATATTTAAACTTTCGTAAGGCATGATAACTATTACGTACATATGTACTCGGCTTACATATGTACACGTCCTTTGTGTCGAAATTTCAAATGAGTGGTACTACATATAATATAAAATTTCACTCATTTTAAATTAAAATTTTTTAATATACGATCATTGATGATTACTAAAATTATAACTTGGCTATCTAAAATGAATGAACAAATGAAGTCATTCATTCATTCTTCACATAAATGATTTTAGATATAAAAAGGTACCTTTTATGATAAGTTTTGTATTATAACATAAAATGTTAAATATGTCATGAATAAAAGAATAGACATAACATTAACCAATAAAATAATAAATATATCATGAATATTACATCTTAAAACTATTTGGTGAATTTAAGTTTATCTACATGTTCCTTCAATACCAAAAACCGAAATATATACGAGAAATGCAAACATGTCATTATCAAATGAAAAGCTTACAAAATATGATAGTGTGTGTGTGGCTTTTATATGAGTGCTTTCAATATAAACTCACTTTATGTCTGGCAAATAGCATCGCTTCGATGATCAATAACGATGTACACAATAGCTACTGCTATCAGTTCGTCAATTCACAGCAATCAGTTTTCGGTGAAACAGGCAAGGCTCTGTTTAATATGCTTCTATGTTAGTATTAAAATAATATAACTTAAGATTAAATTTTGTGAATTTAGATGGTTATAAAACATAACAAAAGTAGGTCTTAAATTACTTGTTGCTAAAAAAAATATTAGCCCAGGGTCAATTTTTTTTAAAACCAAAAATTAGTAACAAAATGAAACCCATGTAAAAAGGAAGTAAATGTAACAAAAAATAATGAAAAAATAATTAATTTATGGGCAATCTGTGGACAGGAAAGGATGAGGGTGAGTTTTTAAGGGTTGAAAACGGTTTATCGCAATTTCCGCCAAAATTACAAGTCTTATGAAAAATTTAATGACAAAGTCGTAGGAAACACAAATAACAACAACTTATTTATTTAAAATTTTTCAAGTAACCTCAAAAAATTAAAAAAAAAACATTTTTTTTCCTTATCCTCTACAAATAAAATTAAGAAGTTTAGTTGAAACCTACTTTTTTATGTTCTTAATAGTTAATATAATAGTCCTGTAGTTTTTTTCATTATCTTAATTAAAATAATAATTTATAATAAAGATAGTTTTGATATGATAAGCATATGATATCTTAACAATTATTGTTTTCCTTTCTTTCTTTTAAAATAGAGTTATTTATTTATATTTTACGACCCACTAGTTTTATTTGTTTTACTATCACCTATATTCTCCTAGTGATAATTAAATATTCAGTACAATATACACAGTAGAGAGACACAAAAAAAAATAGTTCAAAATGTTACAGATATTAGTCATATTTTATATATCTAAGGTCTAGGTTGTGTGTCAATGCAATATATTCCATCCAAAATTATACGAGAAACACTTTTCTCTAACACTATTAGAAGGAACATTATTAATAACAGTCAGCTTTTAGACACTTTTTTAATTTTAGAAAAAGACGAATAAGTTTTGGTATTTTTTAATTAAAAGCAGTGTGTGAACTACGTTATTTCTTTCCCATTGAAATAAAAAGTCATCCGCTATAATCACTGTAGTTTTTAAGTATCTATAAATTTTAGTGTTATTGTAATTTTGGTTCAAACACATTTTAGTGTTCTTAAATGTTGAGACAGAATTTACCGGAAATAAGCTTCTAGAACTTCCGATAAAAGCTTACAATTTAAAAATATAGGTACCGCATAACATTTATCTTCTTGAAAATTAACGTTTTTTTACGATACTCCGATGACGAACTAATTTGGTCTTTGATGAAATATGGTCCAAAAAAGTCCTTGACATGTGTTCTCATATTAAGGAAAGTTAATTCCGATTAATTTGGTCGTTTTCATGTGATATGCACGCATATAAAAATATACACATAGAACAGAGACGAGCCATTCAAAAAGTTTAAAATATGTTCTATTTTTAAATTATCTCATATTTTAGGAGATATCTTTACAATTTAGTGTAAGTATAGATAACAAAATTAATGTTTAAATACTGGTGGAAAAATATAAGTGGAGTTGGAGATACTATACCTCAATGGAATAATACATACATGATTTGATTTCAAAACATTCATCGAACACACAGAGACAATTATTGGCAATCAGATTATAGAATATCAGATTATAGAGTATAAGTTGTGGTCAATTGTCATATGTAATATTTTGAGTGTTTACCTAAAGTAGAGGCTTTGAATGAATGAATTTTATCATTGACAAGTTGTTTTATTTTTCACATTATTCTATTATTGGATGGTAATGTAGTACTAAACTGAATAAAATGTAGTGCTGCAAAAAGAAATAATTTAATTTAAACACAGAACAATAATACTTTTTTTTTAATTTATTCTATATTAAACGACGTTATCGGTAAAAATGTTTATGAAATCAAATCAAATTCTTTATAACAAACAATGATTTTTGTATAGCTATTACAGATAGGTTATAGATACACTTTCAATATCTTAATATAATATATTTATTAAAATATAAACATGCTATTTAAGAACTTATAAAATAATACTAAATATAAATGAAATATGTAAAGTATCTGTAAAATATTTCCAATCACATAACACAAGTTGTAAAATTCATTCCAGTCCTTGGTAACAACAATCCCAAAGACCTGTCGTAAATTACAATGCGATATTTCTTGAAGTTACAGTTATCACAATTATTACGATGTTTTTTTTCTTCTAAAAAGCCCTTTTTGTCCTCATTCCGAAAAACGACAATGTCAATAATCCCAAGGATACTAGACCGATAGCCCTAACAAATACAATTTCCAAAATATTTTTCTCTTTTTTACAAACTAAAATGACGCAATTCATGATTAACAATAGATATTTCAGGCCTAATCACCAGAAAGGGTTTTTGCCCGAAATTTCTGGATGCCTGGAACATAATACGTTAATATCGGAAAGCCTTAAAGATGCTAGAACTAGCGAGAGACAAATTACGGTTTGTTGGATAGACTTAGAAAACGCCTTTGGGTCGGTACGACATGAACTAATGATGTTCGCGCTTAAATGGTATAACTTTCCTATGGTAGTTCGCGACATTATTGCATCATATTATTCAAAATTAAAATTCTCAATAATTTTTAATGAAAACCATTCAAAACCACTTAATTATAACGTTGGTTTATTTCAGGGCTGTTGTATTTCTCCTATTATATTTAATATAGTTATTAATATTTTAATAGACAAATTAATTAGAAATGAAAAAAAGTGGGGCTATCGGTTTAAGTTCAACAACAAATACACAGAATCCATACTAGCTTTTGCAGATGATCTCGCGATACTGACACGTAATCCGAAACAATGTCAGGTACTTTTAAATGTAGTTGAGGATTTCTGTACGTGGACGGGCGGATTGAGGACAAAACCAAGTAAATGTTTTAGTCTGTGTCTGGGTAGACGGAATACCAAATATACCTCTTACGATCCGGGTCTTATAATAGGCGGTCAGTGCGTTAGTACGGTTACGGAAGCAGCTCCGTTTAAATTTTTAGGTAAAAAAATCGATTACCAAGGCCGTACTCCATCGTTGGATGTAATAGTCGATAGCTTTTTAAACGATCTCAAAAAGGTAGACAACCAACCAATAAGTAACGTCAAAAAAGCTTGGATTTACGATAATTATTTAACATCACGTCTAAATTGGCCTTTCCTCGTGTATGATATAAATAAAACCCTTTTGTCAAAGTTAGATGCAAGCGTCATAAAGACATTGAAGTTATGGCTCGGGTTAGCGCACTCAGCGGACTCTTCAACCTTATTTAGAGACCGTAACAACTTTGGATTAAAATTAAAGAAACCATCGGAGCTCTACAAACATCTAAGAGTTACCAAAAGACATATCATCGGAAAATCTAAAGATGATACTGTAACTTCTCTCCCAAAAGACAAAGTTGCCTCAGAGCTCGAGTCACGACTTCAATTCCATAAAAAGTTTATGATAGGTGCTCAAACAAATAAAGTCGGGCTAGGATCAAGTAGGAAAGTTCAAGACATAGACATAACAAAATCTTTTATTCGACAAGACGAAAACGATAGAAAGTAACTAGAACTAGAAATTCTAGAAAGAAACTAGAAATTCAAAACGAATGGGTGACCATAGGAGATTTTTGTATTCCACTAGCTTTGAAGTGGCGCACCTTAATTTATGATTGGTCCCCAGCATTATTAAAATTGTATCTTAATGCATTCCAAATGACTCTCCCAGATCAAAGTAATTTAGTAAGATGGGGCAAAGCCACCGAAAAGTCTTGCAACATCTGTGGGGAGGCAATAGGAACCGCGAAACACCTATTAGTAGGGTGTAGGGTACTTCTAGATAAAGGTCAATACTCGCGTCGCCACGACAAGGTATTAGAAATCATACGGGAAGCGATTAGTCTTTCAGTAGCAAGAGCGCGGAAGGGTATAACAACCACCAAACGATCTATAGAATTCGTAAAAGAAGGCTCCTCCAAAAAATCAAAAGCGAAGCCTTATTCAATATTAGGCGCGGCTCCTGATTGGATTCTCATGATGGACACGTATGAAAAGCATTACAAAATCCCTGGGGATGTTGGTGTTTCGTCATCCAGACCGGACTTATTCCTGTATTCGAAACATCTGAGGCGCGTGATACTTGTGGAGCTTACTGTTCCTTGGGAAACAAACATCCCAAGGGATCACACATTCAAGCTCAATAAGTATTACGAACTAACCAACGAACTGATCAGGAATAAATTTATAGTTAGTCTGTACGCGGTAGAAGTGGGAGCGAGAGGTATAACAGCAAAATCTCTCTATAGCCTACTTAAAGATCTTGGCCTTTCTAGAACAAGCATCGGTTCATTTCTAGAACGTACTTCAAAGGCGGCATAAGTAGGTTCTTTCCAAATTTGGTTAGGTAGGGAGAGGAGTGTGGAGGGTGAAGGTGAGCGTTTTTGCGCATAATAAAGGGGCCCCTTAAACCTACTCCTGGGTCGCAAGTCCCAGGCGCTGCTTGCACTCCTCTCCTTGCAACGCGATGGGCCCGGCGCCCGCACGGTGAATCCATGGATTGCTAAGAAGCTTCGTCTTAATATAATAATTGTTTGCTTATCGTTCCGAGATATCTACAGTTGATAACTGTGATCTAATAGACTCATTCGATTTTCAAAATGGTGAAGTATAAAGAAAACTCTTTTAATATATTCAGTATGTATTATTTCAATTTTATCTTCACCACAACTTATAATAAAACTAGGCACTAGGTAGATTGTACTAATTTAAACTAACACAATTTATCTTTTAAGCTTAGGTTTGTCTTTTTCGAAGCTGAACTCCAAGTGGGTAAAAATCAATGATCAGTCCTCAACATTGAAATTAAAGAGAGCTTTTATTGATTCATATTAAAGTCAAAGAAGTAACTTTTTATGACAAATAATTATAACAATTCTAATACTCATATTTTTTATCAACATTTAAACATTAATAAATAAATCATAACAGAAGGGAAATAACTTAATCATTTTATTATAACAATGAGTTGTGTTCACTATAAAAAAAAAATATTTTTTGTATCTGTATTAAATAAGACTAAAAGTTTTAACGAGTCGGATGTATGCTATAATATATAAATAAGGAGATAAAAGAAACAAATGCTCATTCAGCGGAACATATGTAACTCTTACTTACTACTTGGAAGTTCAACTGAATTGCAATTTTCGCGGAATAATGGTTCTAATTTTTAATAAATACTTAGCTAAAAGCTTAGCACGCCGAAATGCATGAATTAAAAATATTTGTATCGTATTTTAAATTTATGTTATTGCAAAATATTGCAAAATATATCACGATATATCTTTAAAAATTATTTTGTTATCCTTATAAACCCGTTTTTGTTTGTGTTTTGATCAAGAAAGTAAATGTCTAATTCTATAAACAATAACAAATAATAATAAAATATAGTTTGTTGTAAAGTGTCCATACCATACTCGTGTCACCCTTAAAACCTTAAATATATTAAACCAAAATTCTACAAACAAGAAGAAGTAATCTGTAGGTAACGTCTGAGTGCAGTTATTTATTTATTTATTTTCCTCAGAGACTTGCATAGTTCGTTGTTTTGCTCAGAATTCATAGCTTATGTTAGATTTGATACCTATTACTGATTAAATGACTAAGTTATTTAGTGGGAATGATTTTTTAATTTAATTTATTGTAACTTAAATTTGTTGTTAGATAGATAGATAGAACAAAACACAGATACTCAATGTAGATTCAATATGTGATGTGAAAAAGAAATAGGACCGGATCTTACCAATTACAATATATTAAAACAGCTTACAAAATTGTTTAAAATATATTTCTTTAAGTAACCATTAAGCATATTTATAACTTATTAAAATAAAACTATTTTTACGGATTTAACTCGCGTGTATTGAATTAAATTTTAAATTTAACCCGACGTTTCGAATTCTTTGCAACAATCGTGTTCAAGGTAAGGCGAGATGGAGGTGTCTGTCAGTAAGTCAGTTAATTAGTCATCTACCTCCAACGGTTTCTAAGCTTCCGGGCGTACAGTTCAGGATTCACACAAAACGCACTAACAGTATCTTGAGGTCTTACAGTGCGGTCACAGACATTGGATTTTATATTTTTCAAAAGTGAGTCCCAGGTGTTAGATAATCCCCAACCATCTAAAAACAGTTTCATTTCAATGTATAGTAGGTACTCGTGAAAACCTTAAAAAACACTATATGTATTACTATTGCACTTTTTTTACTTATACTGTTTAATTTTAATTTACGAAATTGCATATATTTCTTATTTTAAATTCCGTTCAAGAAAATTGTCGATTTTCGTGTTAGCTCAAGATACAATAAATTATCGTAAAGAGTAATTGCTACATTTCTGTATTGAATTACCGACCTCATGAGGGCGAATATTTCATTTCTACACACCCAATTTAACATTATGACCTCATGATATATTTTTAAAAGAATCTTACCATGTTTTTTTTAAGTAAATAAACCTGCAAAAATAAATGAATGAATGAATTGCCTGCAAGAAGTCTAATAATTCATAATAAATTTAACAAAGCTCCATTAATTTAAATTTTATCTTGATGTTTGTACCTACATCTATTAGAATTTCAGATATAGAAGTAAAAAAAGTAAAAATTACAATAAATAAATAAGTAAAGGAAATCAAATTTTACCTGTTTATTCAAAATTATCTAAATCAACTATCTAGACACATTTTTGAGGTTCGCTAATTGTAAAGTTTATATCTTTGTTATGTATAAATATATATAACATTAAAAACATGTTGTGAATATAAACAAATAAACAATTGTCGGAAATACGCCTTAAATTACAAATACATTACAAGTAAATTATAAATACCAGTTGTATTTTTACGATGAACAAACTGAAGTATGGATCGTGTTAGTCTAAAATATTGACCGGATAAGCGATGTGGGTCAGTTTAAGCTGCTATGTCCGGAGCTTTTTTAATGGCCCTTTCATATATTATGAGTTTACATTCGGTGGATACGCGAATTGGACATAATGCTAACAAAGTTTATCGTTTCGTAAATATCATACAATAAAATAGCATGTTGATGTTGGCACACCAAATCATATTTTTGAGCATAAACTTAAATTATAAACACACATAGAGTACTCTTTAGTCTCTATTCTGGATATCCGTAATATTAACTTCTAACAATTGAACGCGTGAACGAGCGAGCTGATTGAGATTCAATCAAAAGGCATTTGGGCGCTGCGTAGTATTATCGCATCTTTATGCGTCTTCTAAATCTTCAAAGTTTTCTAGATTACCATCTGGTTTTTTACAGTATAGTTCTCAAAAAACTTTTTTACGGATTACCAATATTTCAAATGAATTTCTGTTACCAAAACGACCCTCTTCTTTTTTTTATAACCGTGACTATAATGTGATGTGATATCTTAAAATATTTAACTACTCTTGTACTAAGCTTGAAAAATATTATCTGTATATGTATGATTTCCAAATTACTTTTGACAATTTCTGAATTAAATTTTCTATACAGACATTAAACTTATGTATTCAGTGTTTAAGACTAGGAAAGTTATGCTTGAGAACTAGGTTACGAATCCGGTTTATTTTTAATTATACATTTATTTAATACTTAAAAAATTAACTATGTACACTTTTTCACAGAAATGAAAGCAATGGATTTGTGAAAGACAATACCTACAGGTATTGTCTTTCACATCAATAATATATATAGAAAAAGATTTCTAAGACAAAAGAGTTGCAGTTGTGTCCTAAATAAAATATTTAGAGTATTTCATCTTCTTTTGTACTCTGGCCCAGAGCTATCTTTGTTTTATTTTGCACTGCAGCGTCGGAAATGAAATGTAACCTGACTACAAGCAAAAGATCATTTAAGTTTCTGAATAAGAAATAATAGAAAAATAATACCTGAGGACATCTTAATATTTCTAAAATTGGTAAAATATATTTTAAACTTGGATATGTAATATAAAAATAGAAGTTTTTAAAATAAATTGCAGAAAAATACTATTGTTAGAACTACCCTCGTAACCTCCAACAGTTTTAACGTAAATATAATTTTTGAACATAAGGAATAATACGGAAATGTCAACTTGACATTTTATCATGCTAAAAATATGGTTTTAGATTTATGGCATTGTTAGTAGTGAAATCGAAAATTCAATTGTAATATAATATTACACAAAACCACACCTTAAATAACTTTTTAACTCTTGTTGCAAATGGTCTTAGAAATATAAGTCAACCAATCAAAATGTTCATTTGTGCCATATACAAATTGATTTACAAACTTAAATTGCAATTGTAATGGTGCAGTTAGTATTATACCAGCTGTGCATGCAAGAGTTCTTTCACCCCTGACCTAGTCTGCATTCTGTCGGGTAAGAAAAGGTTTGAACCCTTGGCTTGCATCGAGTAATAAGAGATTAGAATCGTTAGAGGATTTATATTATGGGTGAAAATGACGTCATCTATGTAAAACAATTTAATTTAAGAATTTTATATACAAAAAAAAAACTATATTTTAAATTGGAAGGCAAGGCAAGTTGGAAATAATCTCTTCCAATACTAGATGAACATCATTGAGAAAAATGCCTTTTTAAGGGTATCGTGAACCCAGGTAGTAGAGACCTGGAAACACTATCGACAGAAGTTAATTTAATATTTGGGTAGATTCTGGTGAAAAGGTTCTTAAAACCCCCCTTTAGAATATCGTTACGCATCCAGGTAATTTAGAAGATAAAGAAGACGCAGCTCATCCTTGCACGAGTTCAAATGTTAGAACCTAATATTGCGACGATTCAGAATACCGATGAAAACAGTACTTTATGTGTGTTCATCATTTAAGCTTATTTTCGAACATATAGGTTCATATGCCAACATCAACATGATATTTTTATTGTATAATATTTACGATCTGAACATCAAAATATGCAAAATATGCAAAATAACATCAACCATCTTACAATGATACTTAAAATGGCATTATCTCTAATTCTCGTATCCACCGAATGTAAACTCATAATATATGAAAGGGCCATAAAAGAAGCTCCGGACATAGCAGCTTAAACTGACCCACATCGCTTATCCGGTCAATATTTTAGACTAACACGATCCATACTTCAGTTTGTTCATCGTAAAAATACAACTGGTATTTATAATTAGGCGTATTAATGATTATTGTATATTTGTTTAGGTTTATATAAGTGCTTTTAATGTTATCTATTTATCAATAATTTAGTAACGAGTTTGTCTTTATTTAATCTATACTCGAGCTCTTTTTATTTTTTATGAGATTAGATAACATAGTATCTACGCCTCTTGTTTTCTAATATTAATATATTAATATATTAATGTATTATTATTATTTACATGAAAACAAAAGAAATACTTAGATTTAAAATTTAAAGATAATTTTTAATGATAGTTATAATTTTATTTCCTTCGACTTACATATTCATTTGAAAGATTAATTAAAAGTAAATATATAAAATGAACGTTGAGATAAAACTAAAGGAATTATTTAGAAGAAAGAAAGAAGAAAGGAAGAATTTAGTTAAATTTATTATAAATAATTAGATTTTTTGTTTATTTAGTTGGACAAAATAACATATGGTTGACAAAAATAAATAACATGAGGCCATAATGTCTCATGGGTGTGGAGGAACGAATTATTAGCCCTCATGAGGTCGATAAGAAAAGAGCTAATAAGAAAATTGATACAAGTTTTTCAAAACGAATTGAAAATAAAAATTATTGCAATTTTATAAATTATAAAAAAGTATCTATAATTAAAAAAAGAAAAATAGTAATAGACATACTTAAAGAAAACTTAAAAATAAATACATTTTAAAAAATGTTTAAGTTGTTATAATATTCCGGCGTGCAAAACTAGAGAGAGATCTAGTATTAATTATAAATTAGAACCATTATTTCGCTTTAATTGCAATTCCTTTGAAATTCCAAGTTCTAAATAAGAGTTGATATATGTTTAGCTAAATGAGCATTTGTGCCATTTCATTCTCTCCCTATTTCTATAAAAGAACAGTCTTTCAGTCTTATTTATTTCAAGTTTTCAAATATATATACATATATTAGAGTGAACAAGATATAGTTATAATAAAATATATTATTTCCCTTCACAATTATGAAATAACAATGAGTTTAATTAAAAAGTCATTGCTATCAATAACCAATATCTCGGATGATATGCGAATTGTTATTATATTAATATATCTGGAGAAGCACAAACATCGAAATAATTATGATATATATTTTTTACATTCTAAAGCCGGAGGAAAAATAACTTCAGGAATTATTTTTTGTAAATTACACCCAAGGGTCTTTAGGATTTTTGTTATTACTTTTTATTTATAATTAAATACTTCTTGTGTTATTTCAAATATTTTACAAATATTTTCTAATATCAATTTAGTTAAGTATTACTTTATAAGTGCTTAAATAACATGTTTAAATTTAATAAACATATTGAAGGTGTATGTACACACATGTATAAAAGTCTAGACTAACCTATCGGTAATGGTTATGCAATAGAGATTATTTTGTTATAAAAGAGTTCATTTATTATTGCAACATTAAATATATTTTAATTGAACCATCAACGTATTTAAAAAGGTACTCTCTCATTACTTAAAGTTTTACACTCTACAGGTTTATCACAATATTTTTTAACTTTATATAATAATAATATATAATATCAGGACAAATTACACACATTGATCTAACCCCTAAGTAAGCAAATTACTTGCTTGTGTTAAGGGTGTTAGACAATGATACAAATACATAGAAATATAAATATAAATACTGAGAATATATTTAATAAACGATCAAAACCCAGAAATGCAGACATCTATGCTCATCACATACATGCCGGTCCACATCTATGCTCATCACATACATGCCGGTCCCTGTCGGGAATCGAACCCGAACCCCGTTGCGCCGCTATAAGATTACGATAAGTATTTTAAGTTCACATCATTCTTTATTTGGGACTTTGTACCTACCTACAATGACAAAGTTCCAACACGTAATAAATCATAAAAGTCACAAGTAATTTAAATATAATTTGGATCATTGTGAGATGATCATTACCGCTTTAAGTAATTTTATTCAATACAATAATACTCAATTAAACATAGAATTAATTAAAAAATAAAAATTACTATTTTGCATTTATTATAAATTATTGCTTTTTACAGTAATGTCTTTCATACATTGTGACCAAATAATAAAAACTTGGGCAACATAAAATTACAAATCAATGATAACATTCATTAACTCAAAACTTCTTATTTGAAGTAAACACTTTCACTAATTGATACAAGAAATTGCTTTTAACTTCTCATTTGAAATAGATATACTTAATTATAATTTCAGTCTAATCTAAGAATACAACATTTTGTATGTTTCATCAAACCTAACCTAACCTGGAATTAAACTTGCTTATTTGGATATGTGTGATAGAAATAGTACATATTATATTAAGTTTATAAATAATATGAAATGAATTATTAACACCAACAGGACCTAAACTGAAGCCACATTATAAACCTAAACACCTGTTGCACTAAACTGGTAACAATAGCTGGTAAATCACATCAAATCTAAAGCCTGAGTAAATGTCGAGTCAATTTCACCGAATTAAATATATTTATTGTTAATATTACAGCTTAAATTTTTAAAAATTTCATTGGTTATATAATAAATTCAGTCAGTCATATAAACTGTAATGGTTTTCTTAAACTTACGTAACACGGTCACAATCTAAGTACATATATGTATATAGAACATAAATATGAACCATTTGAAACGAATCATATATATATAAAACATTTATATATTTGCTGCACTAAAGTAATTAATATATTTATATTAAACTGGACAATTTGACGCTCTAATTATTTATATTTCATTTGACGATAAAATAATTAAAATATGTTGTTTAATTGACATTTACTTTGAAAATCGCATAGTACACACACACACACACACTCACAGGACGTTTTACAGTCACAATTACAAATTTAATTTACTAGTAAGCGGTCTGTATAAGCCTAGAATTGACTTCAAATTGATTATTAATAACTGACTGACGAATATTAATAACTGACTGACGAATGCTATAAATGTAAACGAAATTTATTGAATGCTATAGTAATATAATTGATGCTATCGTTAATTCTATAACTATAAAAATATATATACAGTAAATTAATGATTTTCTGTACACCCCAATTAATTAAAAATAATATTCCTGCTAAACTTTCCTTATTTGAGGTTAAAAAACTCAAACTAATAAAATAAATAAATCATGAAACTTAACCCTTAAGACCGAGAAAAAATATATTTTGGAGCCATGAATATGCTGATTTAGGGAAAAATAATAAAAAAAATAGTTTTTTTTATTTTCATAGCTATTTTTATTAAAAACCATTTGTTGCAGAACTACAACACTATGCACTCACTAGACAATAACTACATATGAAAATTTTTAAAACAATTTTTGGTTGTGGTAAGACAAAGAGCTACTCCACACTTCTCACACCTGTTTTGCGTGTATCCCTTGCATCCAGGCATTTTGCATCTGCTGCGAACACAATTACCAGGCCAGTGACCAACATTATCAGTCCTTATGTCCTTAGGAGGAATATGTTGAGCTGGTCCTCTCCTTTTTTTTGCTTGTATTTCCATTTCAACACTGTTGCTGGTACTTGGCCTTCCTCTTTTGTTGCAGAGTTCAAATGAGTTATTTACTTTGGCTAATACCTCAGCTAGTTCCAGTCTATAGTTACATAGGTTTAGAACTGATGAATTGGCTTCAGTTGTTTTTAAATTTTTATACACAAGCCAAGAATTTATTACCGTCATGTCCAATAAGTGATAAAAGATACGAAGATACCACTTTCGGCTTCTCATTGCAATTCGGTACCTCCCAATAAAGCTATCCATTAGGTCCACTCCGCCCATATGGGCATTATATTCCTTTATTATATGTGGGCATGAAATTTTAATTCTAGTCTTATTTGCCTTGTCAAATCTTTCTACTTGGCCCACAGGTTCAGCTCCAACATATGAAGATAGAAAAATTACAACTTTATTGTCCTTCCAAGTAACTGCTGTCAAATCAATACCGTCAAATTCAGTCATCTGCTCTTCATAAGTTCCACGAGGAACAGATTTCTTCATCATTGTTTTTTTGTCCGGCAGTTTGCAGTTCACTAGCCTGTTAGATTGCACAGTACCTAGGCTATAGATTCCTTGTTTGGCAAGATAGGTAACTAAAGGTACAGAGGTATAAAAATTATCAAAATAAATTATATGATTTATATGCCTTGGGACACCTCTAGCAAGCCGGACTACAACATTTCCCACTGGCCCAAAATCTGGTTCATCTGGAAGCCGTTCATTCTCTTGGCCAGTATATATTTCAAATTTATGAGCATAACCTTTCACGCTGCACATCACATATAATTTAAACCCCCACTTATGGGGCTTATTAAGTAAATACTGCTTCATGAAGTGTGCCACTTTTGTGGCACACATCTGTTCATCAATTGAGAGTTTTTGTTCCATAGGAACTAAAGCAAATTTCTCATTTAGATGGCTAATTATAGGCCTTATCTTATGGAGCCTATCATGTTGTGGGTGTTCCTTGGGTAAATGTTTCTCGTTATTGTTGAAATGTAGAAATCTACGAATAGTCTCAAATCGGTTGACAGTCATTATGTCCTTGATTGGTTGAAAACCTACAGTATTTGACCAGTATAGCCGTACATTGGGATATTTTATAACAGACATGTATATCAGTATCGCCATAAACTTTCTTAGCTCAGTTTCAGATAAATTTAATGGTTTAGTCACATTTTTTTGAACGGAATACAAATTAGACTCTTCCACAATCCTTTGAACTATTTCTGATGTAATAAAATGTGAAAAAATACTATAGGGAGTACCAGTAGTAGCCTCATCCTTCAGTTCAGGTGGGTATGTAGTGTCTCCATGAAAAGCTGTCTGGTCAGAATTCAAAACAATTTTTTTTACCTTCCATACGAGTCCTCTCATAGTTGCTCGGCGACTAGCTTGACTTGTTGAGGGGAATGGAAGTTGTGGTACTTGATCATTTGCTGTAGCTTCATTTATCAATGGCGGGTCTCCTGCCACGAATGGATCATTATCGGGGTCATCATTTTCCTCTTCTAATGGACTCACAAGATCGTGAAGCAAATCGCCTCCATTTTCATAAAAATTCTCATTACCTTCTGTATCCGAGTCCTCAAGATCATCTTCCGAAATCTCTCCATCATTTATTAGAGCTAAATACTCTTCTATTTGCTTTTGATTCAAGTATGGCATCTGAAAACCAATAAAAGTGATAGTTAGTAACTAAACAGGGACATTTTCTAGTAAATGCATATTGTTGCAGATTTACAACAACAAAATAAACAAAATTTCCGAACACACCAAAAGTTTTTTTTATAACTTATAAATTGTATTGAAAAGAAGATGAATTATTACGTAAAATAACTAATTTTGTTTGAACGTACCTTCGAAAACCAAATAATTACACTGCAAAGCAAATACACAATTTTCATCCGCTCCAAAATTACGATCGGCTTTGATTTGCCAAAATCAATTTAAATTTAACAGTCGTGAAGAAAAAAAGTGTGTTGCCACTCGATTAAATATATCACCATGATAGTAATAATCCTGCAACAGCATGCATTGAACTCATACTAATAATTTTATGGTCGTTTGAATGGTATGTTGCAGTTTTACTACTTTATGCATTTAAGGGTTAAAAACGTTTTAAGTACTCTTAACGAGCTTTTGCTAATTAACCAAAGACTATATGGGTTGGACTAACCAGGATAATACCAGGCTCTTAAAACAATCGTACATTTAATGTTGTAATGTTGCATAGTAAGTTATAGAATTAGCGTAGTTCTAATTTATACAAAAAAAAAATACTATTCACAATTCACTACTAAGCTTAGATGAATTTTAAATATCATATTACAAAATAATATACTCACAAAGAGTAGAGTAGTAGAGTATGAGTTTATTTTTTTGTTATTAAAATTATACTGTTTTTATTTCATGTGTTATTAAATATTTATTAACTATTCATAAGAGTATATCGAAACACAAAATATCCGCTATAGAGAAATCCAGTCTATAATACGTTATTACATTATTTAATTATTAGCTCCTACTCAGCATGATTTTAATAGTAAGGTAAGGTCAGAAAACATATTGGGGTTAAATACTTTTTCATGATAAAAATGAACATGAATGATTCTAAACATTTAAAAAACGAACAAATTGTAATTGGACGTTTACACAGCATATACATGCCCCTAATAGCAGTATATTCTAGTTGGCCTGACCACGTAGTGCCCCACTCTCCCAAAAACACACTGAGAAAATGACTTATTCCCCCTGGATTTTCTGCTATTTCCCCAGTGTCCCTCAATTTCTCAAGTAAGACAAAAGTAGTAATAAAAATATAATTACATCATTTTTATGTTTTTTATTCGTATTAACACATTAACTTCGAAAATAAGTAATATTTAAGACTATTGACAAAATCCTTTACAAAAGTAAACCTAATTTTGTTATTTCTTTACAACATACTCTTTTTATTTTTCTTCTAATTATTTGTCCACAACATTATTATTCTGAAATGAGAGTTGAACAACATAATGAGAGTAAAATAAAAGCTCATAGATCTAAATCTCTGTTGCACAACTTCCTCTCGTGTTACCACTTACCTTTATTTTCAAGTTGTAAGAAAAGTATTATGTTTTAAGTGTCAAATTCAGAAATAATTATATTTAAGAAATTATATTTGATTCTACTTTTAAAATAAACATTGTGTTTTTTTGTCCTTTAAACTTGAAAATATGATTCACTCAAACATATTTCATAATAATTTTTAAGATATAAAGAAGTTTTATAAAAGTAGTTGAGTGCAATAACCTGTGAAAAACACAGATGGGGAACATTATCCTAAATAATTACAATATACGCGACCTGCTATGTGCCTGTGGGAAATTACAAAAATGGCGGTCGGTAATACACCAAGGTCCAGTTAAAAATAACTGCAATATTATATTCGTACTTTATATAAATATTGAATGGAATGAATGAAACTTTAACTGAAATATGAAGATTATATGAAAGTTATAAACTTTTATGTTGATTGTGTACATATGGCCTTCAATGTAAAAAATGAATTTTATTAAGTTTAACTATTTGAAAAAAAAGAAGTGAATAATTTTATATATTCGTGTATTAACCGGCTTTATCGTGCATAAGCTTGAAGCAAGTCGGCGCGTATTAAGACACAATTCACGTGAGTACAGCCAGGTAAGTTGAACTATATATTTAATAGTTTTAATAGTTGTAAGTGTAGACGACGAAGCTTGTTAGCAATCCATGGATTCACCGTGCGGGTGCCGGGCCCATCGCGTTGCAAGGAGAGGAGTGCAAGCAGTGCCTGGGACTTGCGACCCAGGAGTAGGTTTAAGGGGCCCCTTTATTATGCGCAAAAACGCTCACCTTCACCCTAAACACTCCTCTCCCTACCTAACCAAATTTGGAAAGAACCTACTAATGCCGCCTTTGAAGTACGTTCTAGAAATGAACCGATGCTTGTTCTAGAAAGGCCAAGATCTTTAAGTAGGCTATAGAGAGATTTTGCTGTTATACCTCTCGCTCCCACTTCTACCGCGTACAGACTAACTATAAATTTATTCCTGATCAGTTCGTTGGTTAGTTCGTAATACTTATTGAGCTTGAATGTGTGATCCCTTGGGATGTTTGTTTCCCAAGGAACAGTAAGCTCCACAAGTATCACGCGCCTCAGATGTTTCGAATACAGGAATAAGTCCGGTCTGGATGACGAAACACCAACATCCCCAGGGATTTTGTAATGCTTTTCATACGTGTCCATCATGAGAATCCAATCAGGAGCCGCGCCTAATATTGAATAAGGCTTCGCTTTTGATTTTTTGGAGGAGCCTTCTTTAACGAATTCTATAGATCGTTCGGTGGTTGTTATACCCTTCCGCGCTCTTGCTACTGAAAGACTAACCGCTTCCCGTATGATTATGAAGTCTTCCGAGTAACATATGAAGTCTTCCGAGTAATATCAAAATCATTAGACCCGTTCAGGTAGGCTTGGATTATCAGCCGATTATTACAGAATTAGGATTTGACAATAAAATAAGTCTTGTAATTATCATTTCATATTCACGAGACCGTAATCAAATGACATATATTTTATCCAATTATGTCCCGTATGTAATAACATAATTAAAAACCACAGTTTAATTTATAGCTTTAAAATAAAATATAAATTATTTAGAAGCGCCATAATTCATGACCAGTTTCTTATTAAACAAAGAACGTTTGGTTTTGCTTAACATTTGTTCTATTTAAATTAAAGTTAAGTTAAATCAAGAGACAGTAACCAAAGGTCCTTCAGTTCATTCAGTTCATTCACTGTTAGTTTAGTTTTATCGCAAGGGATTACATTAATTCCAGGATTACTAAAGATCTAGATAAGGAAAAACTAATAAATTAAAGAGCTGTCTTGTTATGGCAGCAAAAGTAGTTTCGACTTTCATTGGAGCAATTATAAATATTGTTCTATTATTAATTTTATGATATTATTAATTTTAATATACACACAACATAAAAAAAATGTCACATAGATACCGACTTACCACTTATATATAGCATTTCAGGTTGCAAGCTTTTCAAACTTTTCTTACAGGAATGTAGACCGCGTCAAGGGTCAATGAACTTATGCTTTGCTTTTTGCAGATAGACTCATATCATGCGATCATGTATAGACATGTTAAGCTTATTTAAATTGAGCTTCCGTATCATATTGAAATTAGGGTAGCTCAATTGGTAAAAGGGCGGGACTGTTTCCCAAAGGTAGCGGATTCGAATCTCTGCCCTTATCCATTTATTTTTATATTATATATTTATTGCAACCAATAATTTTTAGGTTTGTAAAAAGGAAATAAGACATATCATTGATATTTTTTTGAATTACACATCAATATAATTTTACTGTAAACCAATGTTTTTTAAAATACAAATAATTTCATGGATGAATGTAAAAGTAAAATTAATGGTTGAATTACATTTTGTGACGTATAATTTAATGTTTAATTCAAGATCTTGTTAATAGAGATGCGAATTTAATTACTGTGAAATTGAATGTTTCCCGAGATCATTACAATGGTAAGTCTAAAATTATGGGCAATTTGGGACGAGATACGATTATTCACTGACAAGGGATTTGGTATTTACAATTTATTTTATTTTGTTACAATAGATATTTTAGTTTATCAACTAGTATTAAATGACTATCAAGGAACAACTAGAAGTATCATAACGAGTTCCTAAGCCGGATGGGGTTGCAATTAAGTTCAAACTTCAAGCCATCATTATATGAAAACTTCATTATCGATCTCTGTTTCATGGTTAAACTTATTTATTTATAGAAAATGAAAAAACAAATAAGTAAAAGTACATAAAAATGCTTTTAGTTTTCCGTTTGTTTTCCTGATAGTATCATGTGACATTTCTTAAAACAATCTCTTAAACAGAGTCCAAGCAATTGTATTTTTATGTATGTCTACTGCTATTATTTTTTGGAATACGTACAAAAGGACACACAACATTAAAAACCACTTTTCAAACGCGGAACGTCAAGTAATAAATTAACTATCAATTACAATACGTAATTTCTATTAGATTGGATACTTATCATAAAATGCATCGGCTATCTAGTTGCGTATTACGAATAACTTAGGATATATTTTTAACAATCTTGGTTACATTCATTCCTTTTACTTTTTAGATATCTGTTGTATTATAAAAACACTATTTAAATTTTTTTTTTTTTTTTTTTTTAATTAATTTCTACTTTTATCCACGGACACGTCGCCCGTGCACTTTTCGCATTTGGTTTGCATTTTGCATATTAATTGTTGAAATTTTAAGATAACATACTCAAAAAGGAGTCTATTACTACAGGTACCTTAAAAACTATATTAGTAAGGTAAGTCCTTTGCACAGCAATTACACATACTTATATAAATATAAATATTATATATATATATATATACACATATATTTTTTTTAATTTTTATTTATTTATGTGAAGTATAGTATAAGTATTTGATATATAAAAATGAAAAATATTATTAAAGTTAAATTTCTTACATTTTCTCATAAATGCCTTCCTACGAAAACACTATTGTGGTGACCTACTGTTATTTTTAATTTTTTCACTCATCACGAGCAAGGTTTCCACGATAGCGAAGTTTCTGTCTTTTATAGCCATCTTGGTATTATATTCTATGATGTTATATTTTGTCGCCTTCATCGCTCTCCTGATGAATCTGCCCGTCGCGTCGTCCTCGCTGTCGGTAAAATACACACAGCTCTCGGTATGACGCGACACTGCTACAACCGCGTGGGGAACGCTGTCGTGCAGTTGCATCTTGCTCCTGGTGTTGATTATAAAAACGGAACTGAAAGTGAGTCCTTGTGCTTCGTGTATGGTTAAGATACGCGACCCTTCGCCTGATCCATAACCCTCGTTAGATAATGCTATCTTCTCTTCCTGGGTATGTACTAAGTACAGGGTATTAGGTTGGGATCTGGGTATTTTCGATCCTGTGTAATTGAGCATTGTTAAGGACTGCACTAGTTTCCTGCTGGAGTAGATGCCGGAGTAGACCTCTTCGAAGGCATACGCGACATCTAAGGGATTCCGATGTGTGCACAGTAATTCTTGGCTGATGGACGTTATCAGGGTGGGACGACAGTACCTCATCTCGAATAGATTATCTCTATCGATGTAAGGTAACTGGTTCACGTCACCGACGAGGAGAATTTCGGCAGCGCCGGACAACCGCGTAGCCATCGCTATGGATCCGAAATGGTTCATAAGAGCCTCGTCTACCACCAAACGTTGATAGATTTCTGACTCTTTGAATCCATTTACTAATACAGAGGCCATCGTACGCACTCGATTCTTTGATTCGTCACCTATACGCTGAGAGATCTTCTCTCTTAGATCTTTAGCCGCCTCAGTTGTGGTTGTAACGATGACGTCCTTCTCCGCGTCGAAGTGCGATATTATCCACGTAGTTTTGCCACATCCTGGAACCCCGTTGACCCAGTTTAGTATTGGCACGGTCCAAGCTTCAAAGTTCGTTAATGTGCTAGCTTTGTCTAGGATCATATCCTCTAGCATAATCTTGGTGCATTGGGCCGTGACAACAATTGGGTCGTTAAATGGCGTCGTATATTTGGCTTTGCCTGTTCGCTTCGTCTCTTCCCTATCCAACATGACGAAACCACTGGTCGCATTGTATGCTGCCATATGCTCTCCTGCCATTGTGCCGTGAATTATCTTTGAAGTTTGGTTGTTGTATATGGCTGCATCTGCCTCCTTGAGTTTCAGCTCCAAGAACTTCCGATTACCGATTTTAAAGGCCTGAAGAATTTCTTCATGAGGTATTGATTTAGCCTGTTTAGTCGCTTTTGTTAAAGCTTGAAACTCAAGGAAAGCATTTATGAAGTGATCAAGTGGTCCCTCTGCCAGACGAAGACAAGGCGAACTGACTATTCCCATCTTTGCCTTTGTTTTTTTTTGAGGTTTTACGGATTCAGAGCTGGTTTTATTTTTCATCTTTATGAGGTTAATTACCGCCGTTGCCATGGAGCTGGTGGGCTTTAGTGTACGACGTGAACTAGTGTGTTGGAGATTTTCCTCCTGGTCATCGTACACCACTTTCTTACCTGGTGAGGTTCTTGATGCTTTTACCATGGACCCTACGGCGGTTGGGATTGCCTTCATGAAAGATTTTGATGTCAGGCTAGCTTTTGACGTGGAGGCTTCTGCTTGTTGTTGTGCTTTTGCCTTCTCCTGTAGTCGTTCCGAACCACTCTTTGATGCTGGTTCTGTATATCCTCCGTTGCCCGGGGGCTTGGTTGGTCCCAAAACATGATGTGGCCTGAGGTATTCAAGGTTTTCTCCTCGGTCTTCATAGACAACTATCTCGTGGTGTATGGAGGCCTTTAAAATACCAATCCTTTGTGATACTTCAGCCTTCTCATACACCAGTACCATAGCATCAACACTGATTGTTCGGGGAGTGATGTTTTCCCCTCCTAACGGCTCTCCGAATTTCGACAGCAGACAACTAGCCTGAGAGTAAGGTGGCTCCACGTCTTTCCGCTCGATTAATACGATAGTTTTATTTACTTTTACTCGTAATAACCGGCATTCGATGCCTGCCACCTTTGTTACGGGCAATGCTTCGTAAACTTTGCGCTTCATGTTCTGTCTCGACGTGCTCCCATTTATTAATGCCGCTAGTCCCGGGGGAATCGCCACTCCACTGCAACTACTACGAACGCAAAAACTTATACCTAGCTTTTCCTGATTAGAATTCATGAATAGGGCCACCCCTCGAATTCTTATGGACGGATTACTTTTTTCACCACAAGATAAAAGTTGGTGAATTGATATCGCGTTTGGCTCGAGTTTATGGGTAACACAGGATGTCTTCGGGCAATCACTTCGCGTGTTTGTATGAGTTGATGAATAGATGGATTAGCGAAAGTACTATTCCTTCTAGCTGCGTTGCGGAAGACTTTTTCGGCAAAAGTAAGGAATGCAGGCCTGACCTCCGAATCTGCCAATATTTTAGGCAGTTCAGACTTGGCCAGATTTCTGTACATTTGGGTCTCCAGGTCATGTCTAGCCGCGGCATAGCGGGGACATTCCAGAAAGACGTGCCAAATTGTCTCGCTTATGTTTGGGTCGCATTCGCAGCCGGGACTATCTTTGATATGGAATCTGTATAAGTATTCCGCTATTCCACCGTGTCTCGTGAAGACTTGGGTGAGAGTGGGGTTTGTTTTTATTTTTCTGAGGATGTGGTATGACTCTTTTATATCTGGCCAGAATATTTTAGTAATGGCTCCTGTGGTGGAAGTTTGGTAAAGGTCCTGCCATTTGCGGACCGTTTCTTTCCTGATGGTTTCTTTGACCGTACACAGAGGTATTTTATCGTATTCTGGATCACTGTTAGTTAGAGCTCCCTTCTTCGCAAGTTCGTCTGCTCTCTCATTGCCAACGTGAGCCCTTATCCAAAAGAGTCTGATTTCTCTACCTTCTGCTTTGGTATTTCCAATGTTTTGTTTTATGGCATTTGCTAAGGGGTGGGTTGTTTGAAATTTTCTTAGCAGATCCAGCGTAGATTTTGAGTCGCTGAGGATGTTAACAACTTCTTTTCTGCTGGATTTAGCCAAAAGTGTTGCCTTATATAGCGCATATAGTTCTGATTGGAAGACCGTACATGAACTGTCCAGGCTGAATGTACCGTATTCCTTCTCTTTACCATCCTCCCACCACGTCAGGGCTGCTCCTACTCTGCCTGATATTTTGCTTCCATCTGTGAATATTAAGGGGCCTGTATTTTGTATGGTTTGGATGACGTCGGGTTGTGGTTGATCCAATTTGGTGTATTCTATATCTAATATTGTGGATGGGTGTGGCTTGTCTAAGTGATTGATGGCCATTTCCAGCTCTCTGTTTGGAGGAAGGTAATCTTTTGATATTCCCTTTTTAGTCCAGAAAAGGTGGGCTGACTCCTGGATTCTCAGGTCGAGAGGTAGGAGACCTGAGAGTGTTAACGCTGACGTCAGTGAGACCGTTCTGTATGCCTTGCAGATCTTTTGTGCGAAACCTCTTTGGAGGGCATTTAGCTGTTTTTGTATCCTTTGCAGCTCAGTTGTTTGCGACCACACACTTGAGGCATACATCATAATAGGTTCCACTACGGCAACGTAGATGGTTCTCGTGATTTCACCGTTCAATCCCCAGGTGACCTTCGACCTTCGCGGCGCGCGCTAGTTGTTTGTATATTTCCGCAGCTTTTTTACACGATGCGGACACATGAGAGGTGAAGGCGAGCTTCCTATCTATCACGAGTCCAAGGAGTTTTATTTCTTTTACAAGTTGTATTGCGGTTCCAGTCATGTAAATGTTTGGTTCATCGTACTTCAGTTTCTTCGTTAAGAGCATGGCGCCGGTCTTGTGAGGCGCGAAGTTGAGCTTATTACGATTTCCCCATTCCACCACCGTTTTCAAGACTGTGTTTGACTTCTCCTCTAGAATTGTTGTTGAGCTCTCCGAAATTATGAGTGTCACATCGTCTGCAAACGCCTGGCAGTATACGTTATCTGCTTCTAGCTTGTGCAGCAACGAGTCCAAGATTATATTCCAAAATTTGGTCCACCTATAGATCCTTGGACACAACCCTTGTTTGTTTGTTTTTCGTATGTTGACCGGGCGTAATTCACCGTGATCTTCCTGTCGGTAAGATACGACCCTGCCAGTTCGTACAGATTTTTGGGACATCTCTTTTTTTGTAGTTGGAGTTTTAGAATTGGCCACCACGCATTATCGAATGCGCCCTCTATGTCTAGTGAGATGACGAGTACCAGCTTTTTGTTGGTTATTTCTCGTCGGATATGTGACACCAGATTATAGAGAGCGTCCTCTGTGCCACGTTGAGGCATGAAACCATATTGATTTTTGTTAAGTGTGGGAAAAATGTGCCATTGGAGTCTGCTGATAAAGAGTTTTTCGATGATTTTTCCAAGAACTGAGAGGAGACCGATCGGTCTGTAGGACTTTGGATGAGTATAGTCCTCTTTGCCTGGTTTTCTTAAGATGATCACGTGTGCCTGTTTCCATTGGGAGGGGAAGTGTTTCAGTGACAAACATTTATTTGCGATTGTCATGAAAACATCCTTTTCCATTTGGATGGCTGCAATACAGATATCCGCAGTAAGCCCGTCAGGTCCGGGAGCTTTCTTTGGATTTAGGGCTTGCAGAACAAGTTCTAGTTCTGCAGATGTAAATGGTGGATCATCTTCCTTCAGATCCGATGGTATTTTCTCGTTCGTCAGTTCCCGGATTTCTGTGTGACACAGTTGGTCTGTATTGATCGTGTCATCGGGATAGAAGGTCTTGGCTAGAAGCTCTGTCGACATTTCTGGGGTTAGAGTAGAACCTGTATTATCTCTTAAGAGTTGGTCCTCTTGTCTTTTGGTTGTGTTCCTAAATACTCTATAGATCTTGTCCCACATACTTTCTTTTTCTTGTGTCGTACAAAACTCCTTCCAACTATCCGTACTAGCTTTATCTGCTTTTTTTTTTATACTCCAGTACAGCATCGATATAGCAATCAATAACGAGTTGTCTTCTAGATGCCGCTGCATTCCTTATTCTGCGTTTTTTTCTTTTGACCTCTTTTTTAAGTTCCTCGAGCTCCGCGGTCCACCAGGGTGGTGTTGTTTTCCCTTTCCGTGGTCCTGCCTTTGGAATGGTGTTTTCACAGGCCTTGTGGATCGCGTCCGTGTATTTTCCTACTACGGAGTCGAGTTCCTCTGGAGTTTTTATATTGTTGATTTTGTGTTCGGTGATGCCCTCCTTCGTCAGGGCGATTTTGAGGAGTGTTTGAAAATCCGACCACTTCGCATTTCTTGTATTGTAAATGCGCGTTGTGGTTGGTTTTAGGGGCTCTAAACGTTTCCCTACGCATAGTTCGAAGGTTATTGCGTTATTGTCTGATGTTACTAGATTTTCATTCACCCTCCATTTTTCGATGGCATTTAGGAGCTGCAGGCTGCATGCTGTGACGTCCACGATACTTGTGCAAATTCTGCTGTTCCTGTATGTCTCGAAGGTTGGAGCATCACCAACATTTACGATTTGAAGGTCTAATTCGTTGAGGAATGCATGATATGCTGCACCACGTTTGTTCTCTATTTTGCTACCCCACCAGTGGCTCCAAGCATTTACATCTCCTGCCACTATGAGGTTTTTGGTGTTTAATTTCCCACACACTTTTTTTAAACGACATAAGTAAGGCTCTATACTATTTAAAATTAATAAGATACTTTTTTGCAAATTTATATAGCTCTCCAATTGACATTTGAGTTTTAAACGAAATTAAATTATAGCTATAAATTGAATGGAATTCAGCGAATATAATTTTAATTGATTTAATTATTATTCTTTGAACTTATTCAGCTAAGTGATTTTTTGTGTGGTAACGCTTGACCGGCACATCGCATTCAACCTAAGAAGATTTAATTAAAAAAACCTTATGATATCTATACCTATGTTTAGGCAGACTTAGCTTATTTATATCTAAAATAAATATAGATTGAATAATTGTTAGATACGAGTAGGATTCTATCCTACGACAGCTGGGAAACCGTCTCATCGCTCTTCCAAATGAGGTACATGCTAAAGGTACCCGCATTGGTAAATTTAGTATTCTTTATATAATCGCCTTTTGTGAGATAAAGTCGACATCTATTAGTCTTCATTCGAAAATCCATTCATTCTTCTTATGTTACTTCAGAAGCTCTTCTTAAAAAGCAAAATTTACAAACATTTTATAATACTAATTCCTATATCTGGGCAACAAAATATAAATAAATAAATAAATAAAATTTACTTTATTAATTGTTCCTATGTTTTCTTCTCACATATAGGTAATGCCACTCAGGTGCTTTGTCACATAAAAGTCAAGCCCACGTTAAACCCACAACTACTTAAATAAATAAGTCACTTTACTTTGTCGTAAGTTTTATCTATTTCAAGAAAAATTACCAATGAAATATATATTTCTATCAAAGATCTATCTATCGTCACATCTGTCGTCTTCTACGTCGGTTAAAGCAAAATCTTACTGATATGCCAAAAATATACGCAATAACAAAAGTAGGTAATCACAATTGACATTACATTCTTCTTGAATTAAATGTTTGGTCAATTTCTTTTTTTTTATTAAATATCGATATGTCTGATTCCAGAAATCAATAGTGTCAAAAGTATATATTGAAAAACTATGATACGACTATATGATATTGTGTTCATCTAACATTTTTTCAGGATGCCAATGATGCCAACATTCTTTATAATGCAATACAAAATTTTCATACACAAATCTTATTTATGAAGAGGGTAAATATAGCGTGATTTTTTTTGTATATATGTGTCTATAATATTATTGTATGTATTATAACTAAAATACATCTCACCATTTCTATTGATGACGATACTAGGTAAAAATAAATCTCATAATTATAACAAAGCCCTTGTGTTACGTTTTTATCATATTTTTTGAAACTATGATGAATTAAAAATACTTTTTACAGATAGAATACAAATATGTAGTGACGTAGTAAATGACAAGCATCGTTATACTTGAATATAACTTTTTAGATACACGTTCTTGGTACTATATTTTATTCTAATAAATTTAATTATTTAGGAAAGGGATTTAATTAAAAGTGGGAATTGCAACTTCTAAAATTACGGAGTTTATATGACGAAAGTAACCAGTTACTATCAAGTTATTTATCGGATTGTTAATTTTCAAAATTATAATACTCAACCATTATTTATACAGGAAGATTAAGAACTTGCAAGATATTTTTTTTTTATGATTATAAGTTTAAGTCATCATGAAAAAAGAGAAAAAGTTATTAAGGAAGATATAAGATTGTTTAACAGTACTCAAGGATCAAATTTCCTTTAATTTAAATGGATTTAATTAAGACGATAAGAACCATTTACTAATAAGAATTACTTTATTTCATAATGCAGTTTTAAAATATTTTTAAAGTACTATCTACTACTATCACTATCCACTCTCCCTATCTAACCAAATTTGGAAAGGCCTTACCAATGCTGCCTTTGAAATACGTTCTAGAAATGAACCGGTGCTTGTTCCAGCAAAGCCAAGGTCTTTATGTAGGCTAAAGAGAGATTTTACTATTACTCCTCTCGCTCCCACTTCTACCCCAGACAAGCTAACTATAAATGTATTCTTGGGCAGTTCGTTGGTCAGTTCGTAATACTTGTTAAGCTTAAATGTGTGATCCTTGGGGATGTTTTTTTCCCAGGTTAGAGTAAGCTCCACAAGTATCACGCACCTTAGATGTTTTAAATACGGGAATAAATCCGGTCTGTATGACGAAACACCAACATCTCCAGGGATTTTGTAATGCTTTTAATACGTGTCCATCTGCTTTTTTTATTATTTCGTAAAATGATAATTATTATTTTTTTTATGTAAACATTTTTCTTTCTATAATCAAAAAAATATAAAAAGTATATCGAAATTGATACAAAAGTATAAAATAAATTAAGTTTAAAAAATCTAAAAACACGCTTTAAAAACGAATCGAATTGAAAAGTAAAAAAAATACATAATATGAGAATGAATATTGGGCGAAATATAATTATTGTGGATAAAAGCGTGGGGCGCTTTGTGCTATTACTTTTGTGGCATTTTTAACGTCATTGTAATGATTTAAATAAGATTTACTTTATTTTTACAAATGAATCCAATTATTAATTTCGAATCAAGAGCTTCTTCATGATTTACGGTCATGAACTGATACGGTAAGCTTCCTAGACGGCAAATGGGACTAATTTATGTTATTCTCTCTAAAAAAATCTGTTAAAAAATATTAATTCTGGTGATCCTAGTTATTGTACTGCCAATTATCTTTTACAATTTTTTAATGTTCCAATAGGATCTGAATACCTAAAGTAATTCAAAATCGAGTTTGAAAATGAAACAACAGACATGGCACAAAGCGCCTCACTCTTTTTCCACAATAATTCTATTATATTTTGCCCATTACTCATTCTCACATAATGAATTATTTTACAATATTCACCATTAAAGTCGCAATCATTATAATAATAACTACAATAACTGATCACGACACTATTACCTGTGTGCTGCTTTTACATTTACAAAGACAACAAGTCCTTATGCAAAGCAATATTAGTTATTATATAACATATTTGCGAATATTAGTTTTTTTATTTGTTAGTTTGTTAAACTGCCCGCCTTAACTACTCAATCAGTCATCTAATAAAATCATATCATAAAATTTTGCATAAACTTCGTCACCAGTACAGAAAAAGACACAGACTAACCTTGGTACAGAAAGGAAAGCTTATCCTTGAGATAAATATAAATTTTTAGACTACCATTTCACATAAAAACATTATTTTATTATTTTTAAAATGCGGACGAAACCCCTTGTAAAAGCTATTTATTTCTAACATAATAATAATAATAATAAGAAGGACGGTAGATTATTATTTCTAAAATTATTATTATTATTTGGATAATTTACATTTTATATATTTCCAGGACCTTCCTTGTAGCGTTGTAACTTTTTTTTAGTTCTAGTCTAGACATTTTTAAGTTCTGTTGGTTTAGGAACCCTTCCCCAGTGACGCTGTAATAGCCAACAGGGCTAACAGTATAGACAGACAAAAAAAATTGTTTAGGAACCTAATAAGAGTGTTAAATCCCTGTAGAAAATAATTAATATTATTTATATAAACTTTAAGCGCGAGTTATGAACTAACAAGGTCATACTAGAGAACTACCTTCCTCAGCAATGTAAAGCATTGGATTTGTGAGAGAAAACACTTGTTACATAAATAATAAATATAGGAAGGATTCTTTGAGACAAAAGAATTGCAGTTGCATCCTAAATAAAATATTGAAACTATTTAATCCCCTTTTGTAAGACTCGCTTGGAGCTAGCTTTGTTTTATGTTCCAGTGCGTTGTTAGAAAATATCGTCCAACAAAAAGAGAAGTTAATTGGCGTTTTTCAAAAAAAGATTCGGAGAAAAAATAGTTAATAAATACAGAATAATATTTGTGAAAACGTTTTAGTTGTTTTCATTAACTCGTATACATAAGCAAACATAATGTAATTCAATGTAAATGACAATAAAATGCATAATTGTCAGCATTAGTCTGTTGATATGTTGTAACCTAAACAAGATATTTAAATATAAAGTACTTTAATGTTGCATACTATAATTTTACATATTTAATAACTTCACAGACTGTGAAGTTGAACTGATGTTACCTAGGAAGTCAATTTAATTACTAAAATTTAAACAGAATTACTGGGCTATCAAAATTTTATGATGCTCTAATATTTACGTTTTATATACTATTTTATATTTTAGTAATTATTCATAGAAATCGGAATTAAATTACAATGTTACGTAAAAACTATTACTAATTCGGAGCGAGAACATTGTTGGCTAATAAAAAAATAATAAATATTACATACATTTATATTTACTATAAGTCTTTGATAAAAAACTAAAACAATTTTACTCAGTATTTACTTGTTTCACAGCGTCATGTGTGTTGGGATAATGTTACGTTTTGTAAACTAAATCCAAACTAATTAAGAAGAATGTTATTCGAGACGAAATTTGCAGTCAACTAGGGTTTGTAGAATACAAACACACAATACTATTACAAATACCATAACAATTATCAAACTTATAAATATAACTGTCCGTTCCTTGTTTTTCACGAACTCTGGTATCAATGAAGTGATTTTTGTTTATAAAATCTTACCCACGCTTCAGTAATATTATATTGTGTGAAATTTTCCCATCCTCTACGCATTTTGAAAATGTTCTGTGCATTCTTATATTTTTCATCTTGTATTACTCAGCTTGCCTATCTTTTATGCTTGATTATCGATGAAATTCATGAATATACATATAAAGTTCGTAACTTTGAAAACGTGTTCTATAGTATTCATATTTTAACATAATACCAACATTAAGGATACTCAAAACTTCCTAAAACTTGTCTAAAACAGGTTCATCAAAACAATAACTAAGAACGTAACATATAACTCTTCATCATAAATTATATATTAATGATCCATCGACATAGTGCTTTTGGTTAATTTATTTCTTTTATTAAAATTATAGTAAATTATTTTCACTAACTTGATATATTCACGGTTTCCTTAATTCCTGTTTAAAAAAAGTGAATCAGTAACTAAAATTACCTTTTAATTGTTGTTATAACTGACATAAAGTCTAAAAATAATATAAGCATAATTAAAACCTAAATTTGAAATTCGAATTGCATTAAACAAAAAGACGATACAGTCCGCGTAATAGCAGCAAATCACGCAAAAGTTCCTTAACCTCTGAGTCAGTCGTTATTGGCGTTATGAAAGGATTGGAAAACTATACCCCAAGGTGCATATTTAAAAAGAATTATTATTATTAAAAATCAACGAATGACTGACTAAAACGGATATAACTTCATTAAATACAGAAACAATGATATGTATTGTCATGTCTATTCCATATTATTTTCAACAGTCAGTGTTTTTCAAATCATTAACTTAACATGAAACATTTGAACTAATATATTTTCCTTCCGTTTTCATAACTTATAAAACATATTAAATACAACAAGGTTAAAGTTGCCGCTTTAATATATACCTCTTATTAATTTTGTATGCATAATGTATCAAAATATTATGATTTCATAAAAAATATTTCACATCACTCAGACGCAAGACGGAACTATGGCTATACATATGGCTGTTACCAATAACGGCCGGCCGGTATGTGGATTTGTTTATTTTCAACGACGATTAATATTTATTTTAGAATTTACTTGATAACATTATATTTTTAATCTTTGCTTTGTTAGTAGTGAGGTTTTGGTTGGTTTGGAGGCTTGGTGGGGTTGAGATGCTATAAACATAAGTATTAGGACTGAAGGAGGCAAGGGCGGTGTTAGTAATGAGGTAACTTTGGAAACTGATCTGGTTTAAGTATAATATTCACGCCATATTTTATAAATGTTGCCTGTACGATAGCTGGGACTGTGTTTTGGTTATTAACAAATGATAATTCTATTTTTTTTTATTATTATACAAAAATGTTTTTTTTTGTGTGTTCTACAATTTTCTCCGGAACGTGGGGGAACGGAATCAATATCCGGAGGGTAAAAAGTTTTTCAGTTCTGTTTCGTTTATTTAGATGTGTGGTGAGTCATGTTTATAATCTCGTAGTGTTATTTTCATGTGACAGCTGTTTTGTATGTCCTGGTGATTAATTTTTATATTTAATTTGTATTCTGTGGGTTCTATGATAGAAAAGAGATGTCACGTTTTTATTAAGCAATTTTGTAGTTCCTATTTTCACTATGTCTAATTATAATTTACATTATTTTAAGGTACAATCATCGGTATACATTAGTTGCCATTGTATTTGTCTATATGGCATACATGGAAAGTAAAATTATGGCAATACTTAGGTAGTATAACATTCTAATTTGCTAATTTGTCTTTAGTGGAATGAAAGATATAATTTAGACGCGTTTTGCATTCTACTTATTTACTTATATGATGATTAGGATGCACTTTTACTATAAAGTAGGGTGACAATACTATGATTAGTACTACTTATGGTAATACAGTTGAAATACTAGAGTTTTGTGATGATGACATAATAATCAAAAGATAATAACATAAAATAGTAAGAATAATATAATAATAGTAAGAATTATAATATTTTAGTGATGTTATTTCTAATAAACCGGATATAGAGATATTAAAAATTACTTAACGAATTTATGTTTACAGAGACGGCAGTGCTGCTCTAGGCTGGTTGTTTGCAGCAGATGTATACTAAGATAAGTAACGGTATATTTACTAAAGGATTTTTATTCATTTATATTTTATATAATTCAATTTTATAAGTGACAGACCGACAGCGACTTGTGTCATTTATACTGTTAACTTTTATACATTTTATTTGTTTTACATTTATGCTATGTTGACTACTAATTGCTAATTATACGAATTATATACATAAAAAGACCTTCATCATTAATTATGTTCTTTTATTTACAGGTAGTTCCAGATGAAGAACTAAGGTAAATAACTTTTTTTTCATACTTATTTCTAGGTTTATGATTTGCACGCCGTGTCACCATGCTGGGGCCACATCAGTACGATGTGGACTGCATCCAGATGATTGCTGCTCCTCCTCGGCTCCATGTTCCCGTTGCGATTCTCGAGCTGCGATTTATGTCATAATGCTCCTCATAATCATGTATCTGTGCAATTGGCTCTTGAACAAAGTGGTATTGGTAATGTTAAAAAAATATTATATCTTATAATAATGCATGTGGTTGATGCTAAAAAATTCTAAACATCTGGAATACGAACGGGTAAAATTTAAAAGCAAAAAGTGTTTACTGAAGTCGAAAGTCGAAAGCTCTTTTAAGCAAAAGTTGTTTGAATAGCTTCAAGGCATCATTATGATTTTTGGAAGTAAGATGTACGTAGTTTGTTTTTATTTGCTTTTAATAATCTTCTGATTATTAAATATTTGTGATTATGTTCATTCCACAACTTACTTCATTCATGTTCAATAGAAATTAACCAACATAATTTAAAGTTAGAAACCGAGCTTGAAATATTGAGCTTAAGATAAAATAGTATTAAAATGACGATTTGACATATCTGTAAGACAAATCATAATGCGGCAGCACTTTGATTTTAAAAGACAGGCATGACATATGTAGTTAAGAGATATATTAGGGTTTCATCAAATTACTAGTTGATATATGTAACTACTTCTGCGGGAAAATTATTCAACTTATATTGTGGGGGTAAATTAAATAAGTTTAACCATAACACGAACTGATAATTCATAGTGCAATCTGACGGTATGGGAGCACTTATTTTTTTTCTTTTTTAAAAGTATATAGTAATTTGTAAGATTTTGAGAGAGGCAATGAAAACCGGCTTAGATCCACAATTGTGAGTTTGACAACTATACAAAAAAAAATCTTATTGCGTTTCATATCATTGTTGTTCTGAGTCTGTGTGTAATTTATGTCGACTTTCTAGCTTTGTAAAACCTTCACGTGACATACAAATTATTTCCTAATGGAATAAATTGACCTTTCCAATCTTACTCTTGTTCACTCCTACTTGCCGATATTTTAGTATTCCAGACCAACAGTTAAGTTACAATTGGTTTTAGGGAACAATCACAATTAAAACAAAGGTCACGATATAAGTCACCAGATAATTAAGTTTTCTAGTATACCCAAACTTTTTTGAAATTTGTCAAAAAAGTTTCCGAGCTTCTGAAAACCATCGCATAGATATAATATACTTTTATGAATGAATTACGAAAAAGCAAGAACATTATTGAATCCAAAAAGACCAAATGTCACATGGTTACCTTCACCTCCCACCCAGTCCTGCCTCCTCTATCCCAGCCTACCATTATGGAGCGGTTCAGCGGTAGAGGCTAGCATTTACTAGTAACATATACATCATTTTAAAATATTATTTTTGATAATGTAATTTAGAACGATTGAAACAATTCAGTTCAATTCTTTAGATATGGGCTATTTGGCACGATATATTTCACGAAGGAGAAGTCACGAAGAAGATTAGTCGTTCACGCAGTGGTTCAAAGATTCGGTTAGGGAAAACAAATAGAATAGAAATAATCAGTTTTAAAATAACACAAACAAAGATAATTAAAGCTATAAAATTGAGAATATTTAAGTAGGTACCTAATTGGGACCTTTTGTAGATTATACAACAAGTTCAAAACATAAGTTTATAGAAACATAATATTTTTGAAGGTTGTAAATTATTAAAAATATATATTAATAAAGCCACACTGCAGTCATTTTAACATGTATATTGGTATTATATTGCTGACCGCTGTTTTTAAGTTCTCATCGGCCTTGAGTTTGTCGTAAAATGATGTTGTTATTTTTAGGTGTATTTGTGTCATAATAATTAATGTATGGACATATTGGTTGTTACTCAGATGTAGACGATGTAATGTTTTTAGTTGTGCAGGGTTAAAAACCAGCATACGGTCTATCTGCTAGTACAGTTATTCAAAGTATATTAAGATTTATTAAAAAGTACTTGCAACTGTCAATTGCAGATTAAAGGTTGAGAATTAGGAAAACGAGACATCGATATATGTTTGACAATAGTTTTTAAAATATTCTAGAAAAATGGAAGTCTCTAAGACAATAAAAGACAAAAATCTTTAGAAGTATTACAGTATAAAGGTTTCTAGAAATGTTGAATCGTATTGCGTGCTTTCTCTTCTTACAAATTACTTGTCTCAAGTAAAAAAATGACTGTTATAGTCAATAAACAATTAAATTAAAGCTTTAAGAAAAGGAAATAGATTATTCTATTTATATTAACGCATTTGATCCAATGTTTTTTTTTGAAATTTGATTTTATTTGCTATATAACATCCCAAATGGATTTTTTTTTGTTACTCTGCAATCTTAGTTTTTTATTACATTTTTACATTTTTACGGGTACTATAAAGTTGAACTTATCTATTTATCGTATTTGACTGGTTTATTTATGTTAATTAACATTTCTACTTTTTATTTATTATACGTTGATTTTAGTAGAAATTAAACATGTTAATATTTTGCCAATAACCAGTACAGAAGGTGAAAAATTATTTTTTTTTATATGAAGGGAGTCGCAAAAAACAAAAGGCCTAGGTAAATATTATTTTCATTTTGATATCAAAGGAAAAGGTCAAGTGCTAGGGAAGGCTGTGAGAAGTTATATGTTACATCTAATATACGGTGAAGGCGTAACATACACACTTTCATAAGATTGCTTAAGACAGACAGTACTGTCGTAAAATATTTACTTTAATATTCTAAGAAAATTCTTCTCAATTTGTTGTATTACAACTTATTACAACATTTTATTAAGGACTTAAAATAAGGATTTTGTTGCTACGACATTTTCGTAATAATTATATATCTTTACTTAAAACTGATTATTGCATTATAAGAAAACTATATTTTTTTAATATTTTACATTAATTACATTACATATATTAAAAAAATATAGTTTTCTTATAATGCAATAATCAGTTTTAAATAATATAATATTTCATGTTTTTTTTTTTAAATTTCATTCGTATAAATATTCAAAGGGTAAAAACGAAATTCTATTACTTAGAAATCACTGTCCGTTTGTCATATTTTAGAGTGATTTTTTCAGTTTTTTGTAGATAATGGAAACCTTCGTGCGCGAGTCCGACTTGCACTTTGCTAGTTTTTTAATATCATACCACACTTGACAACAAAGTTATTATACAACTGTCAAATGATTAAAAAATCTTAAGTCTTAATTCTATAGAATTCTAAACCAGACATATATGTAACAGTAAGAGAGAAGTTACGTGAATCGGCTAACCTTTACATACACATATATCTTATTTTATACAAATATAACCTTGAACGATAAGGAACAAAATGAGTGTATGAAATTTTAATAATAAATATTATTAAACACAAATGATAGATAATTAATAAATATAATAAACAATCATGTTGTTTTGAAACCGAGTGTTCAAATTAACTTCATACATTATTCAATACATAACATGTAATAAAATGTATTATCTAATACAAAGCATGTAATTTCAATTTGCTCTATTTTATGGTTTTTGTTTAAGTTGGAAAAAAATCATATACTATTGAACATAACAAAAATTAAACCATTGACGAATATTAGTAGTTACTTAAGATCATTTTTTTTTTAATTTAACCAAGTAAAAAATACAGGAAGCGCTTAAACGACAATATGGTCTTATAATAATATTCAAAAATATATAAAAATGATTTGTCAGTTTTGATTAAGTGAGTGACTGGCATCACTTTTTTCTTGTCCTACCTACCTTCACTCTATTTTATGTTGCAAATAATTCAAAACTTGTACGTAAAATTCTTAGTTTATTCTTAAAATTTTATTATTGTTTTATACAACGTCTTTGAAATACCATTTGAAGGCAAATAAAAATACATTCTAATAAAATAATAGAGAAAAGATGTCATATCGTTCCATTTTACGCTGTCATATTTTCGCTTAAAAGGTTTTTTAAAATCTCTACAGAAAAAACCTTGACGACACTTAATTATATTCTTTGTCATTTTAAAAATATTAAACATAATATGTTATTTTACTAAATTAAATATTTAACCAATCTTAGAGTAAAACTGGGTAAAACTAACCTATGTGCATTATTATATTAATTTAGTGGTTTATTGATTATTTATATTTTTTTTTATTGTTATATTGCCAGATGTTAAAAAAAACAATAATGATTTTTTGTTCGTGGTTTTCTGAAACAATATTATTTTTAGTTACGCTTATTTTCTTTTTGTTTCTTTTTTTTTATTTGACAATATACACATGCACATTTAAATGTCTTTATAACAAATAGTTATTAAGTTACATCTTTGCAAAATATTGTTATTTCAAAAGATTTTTGAAATTACGGTACAAAGTTTATAAATATAGATTCCAATATTAAACGGAGGATCTTGTGTAAATATTAATATTTTATATATGTAGGCTTTTTATATTACATGTTATATGTTTCGGACGATGCAAATTTGATATCGAATTTTGAATTTATTATTATATTATAATTATGAATAGTTATTCACACAAACACAATATATATAATAAATTTTTCTCGTTATTTTTATTTCTTTGTAGTATTATATTATGTTTTAATTTTCACCACATTTTATTTTCAACTATAAGTATACATACACATACACATATATATATATATATATATATATATATATATATATATATATATATATATATATATACAGTTATACTATCAAACATAACTATTAAAACAGGCAAGTTTTTACAAACTCTCATCCATTAGGTTTGTAATTTTCAAAATTCTATTTCTAGTGTATGCTAACTATATAAAATATAAAATAAACCATGTTTCTAGTTTTCACTTTGCAAAATGCACACTTTTGATTGTAATGTCAGTGTGCACAAATGATCTTATAAATATAGACTAGTAGCTATAAAGATACTAGATATAGGTAGTACAAAATACATGTAACATACCAAAGGGAAATGAGACCTTTACACATACATTAATATAGAGTATTTGATAATCAGAAGTACAACAAACTAAAGAAAATTCAACTGTACAAACATCTGGAGCCATAGATTGTGTGTTTTTTGTTCAAGTGTTAAAAAAAAACAAAGATAATTATGATTATAATGCCACATTTATTTTTCAAAATTTATTTTAGGGAAAAGATTATAAATTGTAAATAACATAAACATATCCATGGAGTTTGAAACGTACTAAGACTCTGGCAGCTAACATTTGTATCTGGCATTTTATTTCCTTTATTCACCAATACATTGTAATTATCTCCGCTGACAATCAATTTCACGGTAATGTAATTTGAATCCCTATTAACAATGCTTCTAATCCAATACATCTATATAATACTGCTACAATGCCATTGTAAGTAAAATCATTAAACCTAAATTAAACAATTGGCTGCATTTTGTCTTTGTCACTACTTTTTAAACCTTCTGCCATTATGAAATAAAAAAAATACTCACCGCCCAATTTTTTTTTTTTTTTTACTACCCTTTCCCGGTTATGACAACATATGCTTTTAAGACGATACTGAGGAGCTAGTAGACAAACTTGATAGCTTTTGACATCAATGTATTTGCGTTTAAAACAGTCTATAAATATTTTTAACCATGTTATGTTTATTTTATTTTAAATAAAAAATGTAAAATTCATCAACTGTGACTTGATACTGTAACTTCTGAAAAACCTCTGATAAATATGTGTGTTCAAAAAATCACCCAATTCTGAAACTTATATTGCATTTTTCACGTCAAAAATTGTTCAATTTACCTTATACCACCCGACCATGAAAACAGTTTTACCCAGTCTATATTCTTTCGCTTTTGAAAACGTATAAGATTATAAAAGGTAAGCGTTAAAAGTGCAAAATCGACTGGTAAGATGCTACATATATTACAATGTTTCTATGTCACACAAATATTAAACAAAACAATGGATTATTGTTTTGTTTAATGGATTATTTATGCATTTTTATAAAGTATGCATGGCGGATCGGTCGACCCGGCCCATTCGTAATAGTAAAAATATTGTTATTATTTATTATTTTCTCAAATAGACTGCCAAATTTTATAAAAATATTTAGTTTTAGGTAGTTGCTTATTAAAATAGTATCCAATAAAATATTATAACAAAAATATATAACGAGATTTATTTCGAAAAAGAAAATAAAGTGATCATGACATTGCCAAACAGAATCTAGCAACAAGCTTTTTAATATAATTAAAAAGCTAATCAGTTAGTAAAAGATAATAAAAGTTTGAGTAGAACTTATAAAACCTAGCAAAAAGCCTTAAATTTAATAAAAATAATAAACCAAATAATTTCAGAATTTATATGAAACAAATACTGAATGTCATGTCAAATCATTGTTACATCTCACTATATGGAACTATTACTCCAGTGGGATTAGCTACAATGAGTTGTGTTTCATGTTAAATTAATGTCCCTTGTTACAAATCAACATTAAATATTACTGACACAGTAATATTTAATGTCTGTAAGATAAATATACCTTGTTTATTTGAAAGTATCTATAAACATGTATAGCCATGTTAAGCTTACTTAAATTTATATAAATATAGAATGAAAAATAAACCGATACGGGCAGGGATTCGAACCCGCGACTACTGGGAAACCGTCCCGTCTACCAACTGAGCTACCGTATCGCTGTCCGCCTCGGTGAATTAAGCATTCTATATGTGATCGTCTTTATCGGTCACATAAAGACGCTCGATCGACGACGATTTTACCTTGTTTGTAAAAAAAAGATTTATGATAGAATACTATGCAATTACAGAACATAATATCAATGTTTAATATTTCCGTTTAATTAAAGTTAAAGTTATTTTTTTTTAAGTAGAGGCTAAACGCGCTAAGATTAGTAAGGTTACCGTTTCCTATGAAAAGCGGCAACCATAAAGAGATGCGAAGGAAAGTGGAAGTATAGCAAGGATTGGGCTTCCAGCTCTCGCCCTTTATGGTTATAGATGCAGGAGAATAAGGTAGTTTATCTAATGTGGACACGTAATAGGAATATTATATTTATAATAGGTATGCAATAACTTTTCGAATTTCGAAATTCGAATGGATAAGTTTTCATTTTAAAGCAAATTAAAATTAGAATTATGTACAAAAACGGGATTAGACTAGACTAGTCTACTCGTGACCATGGAGCGTGTAACCGCTTCGAAATATCGAGGTAATAATAATAATATAACTGACCGTGGCAATAATCCCGTTTTTGTACATAATTCTAGTGAAAATAACCACGTTAATCTCAAAACTTATATCAAATTAAAATTGCAAATAGTTTAACATTACTAAAAAATTTTTTAGACAATTTAAAAAGTCTTATGAACTATCATATATTTTAATTCAGAAAATTATTGTGACACTACAATGTTTGTACTTTATTCCTTTTTGTATTCAAATCATATTTATGTTGCATAATCTGTTAATAATCATAATAATATGTATTCTTATAGATTTTTTAAAGACCTCATAATATGGCGGTTAAATTTGGATTAATTAATATTATAATTACAAATCACACTATCGACTGAAAGAAATATATAGAAGAAAAATATTATATTTATGTCAAGCATAACTCATTTTATTACAGGGTAATATTATTGAAAACTGTTCAAACAGTTGAACTGTTTTTAATTTAAAATCAAATTAATTTAAAATTTAAATGTAATACAGAAAAGAGTAGGAATTGTCTGGAATATTGTCAGCACTATAAGCAGAATGAAATATGTATTTTTTATGTAAGTATCTTCATTTCATTTTACATTTATTAATTTATTATTTTTTACAATTATTATCACAAATTTTAAAGTAAAAGCTGATGATTCAATATAAAAAGATATACCCAGTCTAATTTACATATTTGCTTAAAAATACTGTACAGAACATAAAATTCATTGAGGTCAAGAGACCCTTTCTGAGAGTTAATTAATATGTAGTATGGTAATTAAAACTCTTCTGAATTTTTCTGAAAAGAATTTGTAGTAGGTATTAACAAGTTGCTTATGGTGCTATTTATATTATATGTATAGGTAAAACAATATTTATTGGTTAAAGTTCTAGAAAAAATTAATAAATACTTCTTTAGTTTTTGTTCTAACAAAGCTTATTTTTAGAATGTCCCAATTATTGACGGCATAAAAACTAATAATGCACTTCACCTGGACAAAGTTTTATGTTATAAATAAGTCATAAGTATTAATACCGACTGCAAATCGTTAGTAAAGATACAAAAAAATACGATAAAAATATTTATTAACAATATTTTATTTACTAAAATATGATATGAACTATAATAAAACTTATAATGTTTTATATAACATGTTATTATGATAACCAATTTGTATTAAATCGATAATTTAATTTTTATTATTTATTATAATAATCTAATAAGTTGACACTGACAACTTGGTCTGTTTGCCTATTTTCTGCAAGAGAGGTCCTCCATGATTCTCCATTCATTTCGATTTAACGCTGTCCTGGTCTATGTTTTCCCAGCAATAATTAAACTAGAACGAAAAATAAAAAAATAATAAACTTTTGTGTGACTATGTTTTGAGGTATCCTAGTTGATTCAGTATGATCTTTAGACAGTTTATAATAGATAATGGATCACTTGAATACAAACATGAATTTGAATTTTAAGGACATTCACTCAATTCATATAGGTACATTTGTAACTATTCGCTTAACGTTAATTACTTGTAATGGTATAATTTTTATCTGTTGCTATCATTGCTTTAAAAAATCAAATGATCGCTCATTGGCAATAACTTCATTACAAATTGTAGGCCTTGCATATACTGCGTTTCTAGTACCGGCTTTCTAGTACCGGCTTTCTAGTAAATTGATTTTGTAATTGTATGCGCGCTGCGGTTACGATTCGATTAGCAAACTAAACGTTAATTAACCTGCATATTAGTTTGTTAAGAAAAATAAAAAATGCAGTTTAAATTTATTTATTTAATCTTTATTGTCAAAAATGATTTAGGTACCATAAGACTTAACGTAACAAGGCATTCTCTACCAGTCAATCCGGAAAACAAAACAATATAAAGAACAAGAACAATAAGGTGGTAAAACTAAAGCAAAAACTTGTACAATAACTTACAGTAAACGTTGTTTTGGAATATTTATTACGTTATAATATATATTATAACACATACAAGCCAATATATACTTAAATATATAACATATATATGTATATTGATATATATATATATACATACACATTTATACATCTTTTACATCAATGTAGTTGATAAATATGGGTTACAATAGATGTATGTCGATACTTAAAACGCAGGCCAATGACTGTATTTTCATGAATGCTACTACAACAAATAGTGTAATTACTTTTCGTGGAAATAATAACTCGAAAACGTCATTCTTTAGAGAACTCGGTCTATTAAAGCTGAAAATTATTATCGCGTGAGAAAAATATGGAAAAATTAGTGGGAGACTTACAGAAACGTATTACAAACAAGTTGGTGAAACTATGACCACTGTTAGTATGACTATGGAAATAAAAGTTCGAAAACATATATATGTAGAGAATGTCCTTCTGCTAAAGATAAAAAAAAAATAGGTGTAAATGTAATTAATATTACAAGCTTATTTGTTTGTAACATAATATCCCGTTATGCCAAAGTTGCTTATATCTCAATGGCGAATAACTTTATATATAAGTAAGAAATAAGCTTTTAATCATATATTTCATACTTTAATACCAACTTATTAAAGACAATTTTGTATCTAAATAGTTATTTTTAATTGTTTTTGAAAATAAAAAAAAATGAACTCAGGATTAAAATTTTTTTTTTGATGATGATTAGCTCATTTTATAATAAATAAATTTTAATTCCTTATAAGTGACGTGTAAAATTACGTATTGTCGTAATGTTGAACACTAGTATTGATATAATTCTGTTCATAATAATGTACACGGGTACAATACGCCCGGCTACAACGGCTAAGCTCTGCCTAGTAGCCACAATAAATCAGGGTTAACGCTTGAATTATTGTGATTAGCCAAGCACAAAGAAATTGTAGGTAGTTTTATTGTCCACACGCTACTATTATAAAATTGTGAATAAAAGGGTGCATGGAAAGGTTAGTTGCTGAGCTGAATTAACTTTCCAGTCTGTAAACGTGGCCAGTATATTTATTTTTGTTTATAATAATAAATCTAATAAAAGTAGGTATAATTACCTGAAGTCAGAATGAAAAAGTTTTGAAATAAAAAATAATGCAACAATAGATAATGTGTTTTGATTGAATCTTTTTCTATTTGATTAATTTCTTTTTTTAATTACCAACCCAAAAAGAGGAGTCTTATAAGTTTGATGTGTCCCTCACACATACCGCTAAAAGAAACCGAAGAAATCAGAATGCAAGTAAGTTGCCGATGTAAATAAAGAAAAAACAAGATAAATAAGCAAAAGATTTTATCTCGGAAATGAAAATACCACCTAGAACCATGTCGCGTATTTTAAGAGCTGACTTAGGACTTGCAGTCTATAAGAGAGGAGCTGGTCATTTCTTAACTCAATTAAAGATGAATAAGGTGGTAAAATCGAAACAACCACTGAAGCGGTACGCATAGGGAGATCACAGAAAAATGTTGTTTACGGATGAGATTTTTTTTACAATTCAGCAACATGTTAACAATCGAAATTACCGTATTTATGTTCAAAGCTCTAAGAAAGCTTCCCAACTAGTCGGAAAAGTGTAACGTGGTCATTATCCGACTTCAGTGATGGTTTGGTGGGGTGTCGGCTATGAAAGAGTGACTGAGCCATATTTTTGTTAAAAAGTATAAAAAAATCGGCACAAGTGTATCAATTGAATTATTATAATAAATTAAATTTAAATTATATATTTCGTTCTATTTGTTTATTGAAATTTGTAAAGTGTTAAAAAAATGAAAAACTTATGATAATTTGCTTATAAATCCTAAGATAATAATAATTTTCCTTTCTTATCGACAATGCCCACGCGCTGCATCCAGCCTATGAACCCTCTGTTTTGTGTCATGTCCGCTTTACGTCCCCCCACGCACTCTGACAGGGGTCGAAGACGCCACACTGAAAAATAATTTGCTTCATTACTTAAAAGATTTTTATTATTAGGTAATTTATATAAAATTTATAAACACATCTTTCTTACCGATATTATGCACACAAGAATTTAAATCTAACTGGCAATGGTTAAGGAAGACCTTCCTCACATGATTCTCGTTTATAGCACATAATGGTTTATACTCTTCAGTACAAGAGACGGGACACTCGTGATCACAATTCCTGCCCTCTACGCCCTTATTCAACGATCTACAATAATTCAACCAATTACTTAAGATTGAACAAAAATATTTAATAACAAACACTTATCCAGCAGAGAACCTTCTAGATACAAAACTTCGTCTTGTCTTAAAATACTTGTTGTTGGTTCTTGAAGCTGGCATTGCTAAGAAGACAGGTATATGTTTTCTAGAATCAGTTCTCACACTTCCACAACGATCCATCGATACCATCGAGTATCCTATATAAATAAGAAGTGAGTGCATAATAATTAGAATTAGTAAAAACATGATTTTGTAGAATTTCATACGTATTAAACACAAGATAATACATACTATTTATGGCATTTTGAAACCCACAATTAACCTTTCTAAAATAGCAGTCGTTGAGAAATAATCTGTACCGCCATTGCTTATTCTCTTCTTTGCCTCCACACACTGAACTGACTGTGCTGTTGCAGTCTAGATTCTTACAATTTAATTTTTTATTAGTAGATGGCTTAAAACTTGGTCTTACTATTGCAGAGTCTTTGTTGAATTCTGATTTCTTTTCAAATGCAAATTGTTTTCCAACGTTTTCATTGTTTTTACCGGATATAAATAATATGTCTCCTTTAGTCGATGCTGGAAAACAAATTGACTATTTATATCACTATTTCATATTTGAGAAGGAGAACTTTTATTCTTTGTGCAAAAATCAAATCAGGAATTAGGAATGTTGTTCACATTTTATAATTTACCTTCATCTTGTATATTTATATTTCTGCCCCGTACGAGTTCACTAATTTTTGCTTTTTCCATAATATCCCCCACGTTGTTAAAGATATCTTCGTTTCGAAACACGGGTTTTTCATTGGGTATAAAAACAATGCCTTCTGTTGGTTCATCAAATAAAACTGTTGAAAATAATTCCTGTATACCTTTATCTGTTTGTAGCTTTAATTTTGACAAATCTTTTCTCTCAGTATCACTGTGACCACCGTAAGTAATGAAGACATTTGAATCATTCTTATTAATATGACCACAAAGTATTGTTACTGGCAACAATAAAATGAGGTAAGTCTTCATTCTAGTTAAATGTTTTATTGAGTTAAAATTAACTTGCTAGTTATTATCTACAACAAAGTATTATGAAATAATTTCGAACATTCAAAACCTCACAACACGCTTCATTGTTCTAACTTTAATAATGTAGAGCTCATAAAATTATGTAAGTTTCAGCAATAAGGCCATTGTTACTACGTTTTGTTGACATAGAAATTTGTTGAATAATTAGCATATCCATGTTTGTAGATATGAACTGGTTTGAAACCAAATAATCAAATTGAAAAAATATTAAAAAAAAATGTAGTATACGATCAGGTTTCTATTAAGAAAATTTAAAATAAACATAATAATATGATTTAGTATTTTATTCTACACTAGCAGTTCTGGTTGTAGTATCATATAGAATCAGGGCCCAGAACGGAACTATTATTAATTTAATGTTCACTTCATTGTTTATTTTAAACATAAAATCACCTAATTAAAAATTAAAAATAAGATTTTTCGTTTTCAACATGTATAAACTGTATGTTGTTTTAAAATTATTTCTCAAATGTATACTTCAGGATTGTTTGATCTTCTCGTGATCTCGACTAATCGAAGTGCCTTTTTTTACAAGTATTTTGATTTGTTTTGGTTTAATACATTTGCAATATTAGTTTTATTTTGATTTGGCCAAATTAATATGAAACAAACAGCCAGATAGATAACCAGACAGCCAGACAGCCGGACAGCCGGACAGCCGGACAGCCAGACAGCCGGAGAGTCGGGCAGCCGGAGAGCCGGACAGCCGGAGAGCCGGATAGCCGGACAACCAGACAGCCAGACAGATAAACTGGCAGGCAGAGTTAGGGTTCCAATTTTACTTTTGGGTACGAAACCATAAAAGCGTTCATTTTGAAAGTATTTTTATAGTTTTATTCTATTTTCTTTTTAATATTATTCAATAGTTTAATAAAAATCTTACAAATTCTGGGGTGGATTTTCCTTAAACACATAACTATTAAATATGTCATTTGATTTCTTAACAATTACACGAAATACTTTATATCTTCTAATAAAAATAAGAAACCGACAAGCCGACCGTTGTATTATTCTTCGGAAACTAGACATAAAAATATCAAACAATCATTTTGGTAGACATTTAAGCATTACTTTAATAATTCCGCTTAAAAAAACTTTAGTAAACTAATTAACATATAAATGTCATTATATAACTATTTCAAAAAGCTATTGAATTACAATAATTTTATAAATGACTTTTAATAATAGCAAGTTGATAGCAAGATCACTTATTATTGATTTATTTTACTTCAGCAGATTCTTAAAAAAAGCTTAAGTTTTTCAATGTTTCGTTATTAATAATATTTTGTATTTTTAAATGTTTATATGTTCAACACACGTGATTCTAATACAATCTTTTAAAAGCTTTTAAAGAACACTACTATAAAATGTACATATTTTTCTTAGATCACTCAAAGAAAATAAAGCATTTAGTATCAAATAGGTTATTTACTATAAAAGTTACAGTAAAAGGTATACTAGAATAAGATAATGATAATAATGAAATACTTGGATACAGCATATCAATCCGCAGATACGATACTATATATCACATCGGTATAAGGTCACAATTAAATACTCGTGTTCAAACAGAGACGCTCAGTGTAATACTATGTACCGTGTAGAGTGGTTTAACTTAAAGTAAAACTAAAAATATTATTTAACAAAGGTTATAGCACCGATATTGTTAGAATGGAGTTCCTTTTTATGGAGATTAGTTCACATGGTTCACAATTTTGATATCTTCATTTTAATTGAAATGTAATAATTGCAAATAAGAGGAATAAATTAGAGAACTATTCAACGTCAGATAAAAGTAATTTAGGTAAATCACGTTCTACTTATAAATTATTTCTGTCATAGAATAGAGTAAAATTACTTACTATAATAACAGTTATGCGAGGCATATCTTACATCATGAAACTTAAATATTTAAATATAATATTACTTTGATTTACTTTATAGCAAAATGAGAAAAACAATTAAAAAATAACAGAAAAACTTTAATAAAATATTATGGAACAATTCAACTCCTGCCAAACTCATTGAAAAAAAAAAGTCTTATTATATACAGGATATAATAGAAGATTTAAATACATGATTTTATTAAGCTCTAAAATGTAATAATAAAGTAATAGATAAGACCCGGAAAATGAATAACTGTAATTATCAAATTATCAGTCAACTGGGAACGGAAGATAACTTGGTGTCATGTTTCATGTCTAATGAAAGTCTCCGTTTTAAGTAAACAGTCTTAACTGTCAGAAGCATGAAAATTCTGCTTGCAATTTCATTAACATAAAATTAAACAATTTTTTTGTTATCATCGCCATACATCGCCAACAATAATATTATATTATTGTTTTACCAATTATTTTGATCCTCTAACTTATGATAACTGTATTTTCTGATATTTATAATGATATTATTTCTTAACAATCTTTATATTTTATATCTTAATCCATTTGCAGAGCCTTGTAGCCTAAGGATTAATTTAAGGCATATTTACATTTTTTTGTGACTGTGTTTTTTTTTTCTCTTTATTGGGGTAAAAAAACAGTATTATAATATATAAGTTACACTGTATAGTTAGTTATGCTAGAACCTGATAGGTAGCATTGTAACCAAGTAATTAGTTTCGGTTTGATATCTGCGTACTTTGTATATCTATAGAATACTTCGTGTTTTTTTATATTAAATGTACGTGATATTTAGATTTTTTAAGATTAATGTAATTCTTATGATTAATTAAAGACCCATGTTATTAAGTTCCTACTGAATTCAATTTTTATTGGAAAATTTTAAAATGCATTCTGTCAGCTTTGGAAGGTAAAGTATTTAAGTTTTAGTCATAAATAATAATTAATTAAACTTTGAATCAGTAAAATTGAATTGTCTTACTTCGAATAAGAACAAGATCTTTTTAATAATAATTTTCATCAGATTGGAATAGAATATGATGGAACAGTTGATAGTGATTATGTAAGTTTAAGATTATGTAAACCTTTTTATTTTTCCAAACAATCATACAATATACATCTAAAACAAATAAATACGTCAAAATGTGTAATAAAGATAACACGAATATCCACAAATGGTAACTGATTGTGAAGTTGTACAATTAACTAAGAATTTTAGCAAAGCAAGAAATAATAAAAAAAATCTGTTAGGGTGTTGTTACAGCTAGTTAATTGCATTATAGGTTAAAACATAATAATAGAATGAATGATCCACTTTTGGAAATTAAATATCAAATTAATGATCTTAAAGTTTAATAATAATTAACATTTTCTTAGTAATTTCTTTCCCGATGACAATACATTTTGAGGAAATAATTATTTAAACAAAAAAATATCTTAACCGTTCCTAGAGAGTGTTTATATTAATATTTCCAAGAATCAAAAGCGTTAAAGAATTAAAAAAACTAATTAACCATTTATTTTGTTTTTATTTATGTGTTTTTTTAACCAACGAATAACACATAACTTTCTAAAACATATTATTAATAAAGAATGCAGGGTACAATTAATATAAAATTATATTGGTATTCCGACCTTTATTAAAAAGAAAATGAAGTTAAAACGAACAAGTAAAATAAAAGTATACAAATTATATGACCTTCAACTTCATAATAGGTGCTCACTATGTGGTTAGTCTCTAAAATTTAAACTCGTAAAAGTTTAAATGACGCAACATTTTCCGAAAGTTATCGTGTCCTTTTGAACACTGAAAAACTTTATCAGTTAGATCATTATAAGTGTTTCAGTGTAGGACTTGCAAGTGAATTTGAACAAATTAAATTAGAAAAAAACTAAAAATATGTAGAAACTGGTAATGGGCCACGGGGGTTTGCTGCCCGGGACTGTGACATTGCTTTATGCAGATACCCTTGGGGCACGAATGCTTCGTGGTCTATATGCACAAGGTGGTGAAGAGAGATCCCTGTTGTTTCTATTATATATGCCCAAATAATAAATATGGCCTATTATATATATATAATAAATATGGCCTATTATATATATATGCCCCAGGACTCTGCTCGTCCTTCCTGAAAGAGAGTGCGGCGTGGGATTGCCAGCGAGAACATACGGCGGTCATGATCGGCAGCAGTGTCGCTGTTGAGCGTCGTTTCAAAGAGACTCGACAGTGAGGACTTTTGTGTCGCCATGGCCTCCTTTTGCCAGAAAGTCATTATCCCGGAGAAGGCCGTTGTGTGGTTCAGGAAGCTAGCTTCTACTGCTGGCCCACTCCGTAGGGGTAGGCTGAGAAGAAGAAGGCAGGAGTGTGCCCTCCGCTTCCCTGCTCAGCCGTAGTGCCTAGATGGGAGGGAAGAGTGACCTCTCTCACCTACCATAGGCCTACGTCCTGAGGATACTTTAACTTGCTCAGGGCATCCTCATTTGGGGGTACCCACCGGAGCGTCACGGTGAATGAGCAAGCAATCCTGTGGCGTCCCAATAAGGCGATGAGGGCAACCGTTGGTTTTTTAGTGGGTAGCCTTAGTAATGACAGCGTCCTCTATGCAATGGCAAAAAAGGCTCTGGAGTATTTTTTTTTTTTTTTTGTCTGTCTATGCTGTTAGCCCTGTTGGCTATTACAGCGTCACGGGGGAGCGGGTGGGTCAGGAGACCCGCCCTTAAAAAGGGAGGGCCAGATGGGCCCCCTTGGGGAACAACGTCCCGAGGGCGTCTCAGATTGAGACACGGACCTCGACTCGGGGCGTCGTTAGTCAGGAGGGAAGCTAAGGAAATTTGGACACTAGCGTCCTCCGACGGCAGAACGCCGGAGCAACGGAGCACTTACTCAGTTGGGACCTCGTCTATACCGGTATAGACGGTGTGTGTCTGTATGTTGTGTGGTGTCACTTATGCCTACGCGTACACGTTATTACCTACTGTGAACGCGTCGTCGGGGTCAACGAGTACCGACTTGGGTCTTCTTTTTCTGACTAAAGTAGTCTTACGTGGTATATACTCTGCGGCGTCAGCCACCAGTGGGTTCGGGTGTCGCTCAGCACGTTCAAAGTACTTTTGGGAAAGCCCCTTGAAGTACTGAGCGATGGTCGGAAGGTCTAAGTCTCTATGGAGATCGATGTTGCGTACAAACCACGGCGCCCCGGTTGCAATCCGTGTAAACCTGTTCTGAATCACCTGAAGGGGTTTCAGATTAGCGTGCGCAAAAGCGGGACTCGCATAGGACATGACGGAACGTATGCAAGCTTTGTAAAGTGTCACCTTATTGCGAAGGGACATTTTACTCCGCTTGCCTAACAGCGGATATAAACGACCTAATATGTAGGCCGCTCTGCTACGAACGGTTCTAATATGCGCAGTGAAAACTAACTTTCTATCTAACGTTACTCTTAGGTATTTGGCCTCGTCTTTCCAAGGTATCGGTCTATCAAAGAGTTTGATTCGCGAAGGATCCTTGGGGGGCCCCGTTCGAAGAGCACCGAAACGCTCTTCTCAGGGTTTACCTCGATCCACCATTTCCGCAGCCAACTCTCGAGGGAGTCGACTGCGGATTGGAAACGTTGGTATATCTTCCAGTGATCCTTAAAGGACGTGTAAAGCGCGGTATCGTCCGCGTACATGTTAAGGTGCACTTTAGATCGCGGCCTAGGAATATCGCTAGCGTAGATGGAGTAGAGGATCGGCGAGAGAACTGAACCCTGGGGAACACCCGCCCTGATGGGGCGGGGGGTTGACAAGATGCCTTCCACTCTGTAGCGAAAGGAGCGATTCGACAGGTAGTCCCGTATGATGAGTACGAGTCTTTCCGACACCTTGAACTGGTATAACTTGTACACCAGTCCATTGTGCCAGACCCTGTCGAACGCCTTAGCTACATCGAGGAAGAGCGCTCCTGTCCTATGCTTCTTGGCCCTCACAGTGGCCCCTATCAGTATGTGCTCCGTGAGGCGTTGCACCTGATGGGAACATGACTGGTTGGCTCTAAAGCCGAACTGCTCATTTGGGATGATTTTGAGTCTCTCGACTTCCGATCTAAGTCTACAGAGGATGATTCTCTCATATACTTTCCCTGAGGAACTAAGAAGACTAATGGGACGGTAACTACTAGGCAGATGCCGGGGTTTGCCCGGCTTATGGAACCCTATCACTATGATCTCTTTCCACTGGACCGGAAACGAGCAACCGGCCAGTACAGCGTTAAAAATGGTAACCAATAGGCAAATTAAAGGAGGCGGAAGAAGCTTTATCACTTTGTTAGTGATCCTATCGGGACCTGGCGATTTCTTGGCGTGAAGCGCCCTAACTATGGACGTCACCTCGTCTAGGTTCGTTTCCTTGATTGGCGGACCGACCGGTGGCTGAGAACACATTATATTGACTGAATTGTCGACTATTTCGACATGATCGCGATCTACCGTTTGAGCAGACAGACGGCACTGGCTCTCTAGACTCTCGGCTAAGCACTCAGCTTTGTCAGGGTCGTCAAACGCGATGGCGGAGTTAGGTCCAACCAAGGGAGGCATATCTGAGACAGTGTCCGCCTTCAACGCTCTCTGTAACCGCCAGAATGCCTGGTGTGTTGGAGAGAGCGTCGCAAGCGTCCTATCCCAGCCACTATCTCTGAAGTCGTCGAGAGCTTGTCTCGACTCCCTCTGGAGACTGCGCAGCCTTCGTCGGTTTTCATCTGTCGGGTATCGGTCATCGGCTCTAATCGCGGCATTTTTACGGGTGATGAGAAGTCTAATGTCCAGAGGGAGTGCTCGGTAACCCTCGAAGTTCGCTCGGACCTCCCTCGAGGACTTTCCTATGCTGTCTACCAAATGTTCTGTGAAGTTAGTCGCGGCTGAGACAGCGTCCTCGACCGATGTAAGCTGGTCAGGAATTTTGTCGAGGTGCGATGATACGGGGGAATGGAGTTGCTCTCGAAGCTTCGTCCAGTTAATAATTGTTTTTGTCGCGGGTTCCCTAAGGGGGGGAAGTCCTAGCTGAAATAGGACCGGTCGATGGTCAGAGTCTAGCTCGGATAGCGTCTCGATAGAACGTAACTGGAGTGTCACGCCCTTCAAGAGTACTACGTCGAGCACGTCGGGTCTGTCATGTCGGAAGTCTATGTCGCAGTATCGCGTGGGACTCAAAGGCGCGGTGATCTCGAAGTCGAGACCAGCCTTGTAACTTAGCCTATCAAGGAGATTTCCTCTACTGTTTGCGACAGTAGAGTTCCAGCGGGGGTGTTTGCAATTTAGGTCGCCGGCCAGAATGGTTGCGTTACCTAATTGGAGTAAGGACTTAAGGTCCCTCTCAACTAAGGCTTTATTGGGAGAAAGATAGACGGATCCTAGTACGATCGACTGATGGCCGGTCATACCCACCTGACATAATGACGCTTCTACGTTAACTAGTTAACTAGGAGTGCAATGAAGAGACCTTCTGTAGTAGATGATGGTTCCCCCTTCGCGGTTGCCCTATCGTTCCTAACGAGACGGTAATTGGCAATGCGCGGATCACGATTACACGGCTTCAGAAAGGTCTCTTGTACTAACAGGACGTCTATCTGGTGCGTGACCACGAAGTCGTGCACTAGATCTATCTGCTTAAGTAGCCCGTTCGCGTTGAATGTAGCGACAGTCAGAGAACGAGGTTTTACCCTTCCTTCCTACCTACCTACCTTCGATATACGAACACATGATGTCAACAGACATCGTGTGTTCGTATATCGATTTGATTAGGACGGCGTGCTTGAGGAGCACTTCCATCCTCGCGGGAGGGTTCCGCGCGGAATCCCTCATTTCGTTCGAAAAGACTAGGAGCTCTTCGATGTCTATTACACCGAAGAGGCTCGTGACGCACGCGAGCGAACTCGCAACTCCGTCGGTGGAGTTACGAACCGGCGGCGACGGTATCAACTGGGGGACGGGCTGTGGGATAATCCTCGGAGGCTTCACCCAAGCGTTCGCGACTGCGTTCGCGGGTGCCTGAGGGGCCTGGGATGTCTGAGGGGCCGCGGGACTCCTAGGGGCTAGAGGAGCCCATGGAGGCTGGACGAACCGAGGAGGATGCCTTGCCGGCTGTGTCCTGCGCGGCGCTTTGGGGCACCCACGAAAATTCGCGGGGTGGCCCTTTTGTCCGCACAGGACACATCTGGGAGGATCCTCTGGGACCGGTCCCTTACGCGGACAGTCGGCTGTCGCGTGGTCGTCCAGGCACTTGACGCACCTTGGACGCGCGTGACAAAAACGTTGGGAATGCCCATAGAGCTGGCAGCGATGACACTGACCAGGAAAACCGCGACCGCGTGGAGGTTCGACCCTAAGACCGGAGAGTTGGCAGACTGCCTTAACGTTAAAAAATTGCTTTGATGCTCGAGAAAGCTCGAGATGAACGAGTACGAGATCGAACGGGACTCTAGTGGTCGCTCGGTACATGCGGTGCACCGAGATGACAGGAAAGGATTGGGACTTAAGGTCCTCGAAAATCCGTTCAGTAGTGAGCTCCACGGGGAGCCCTCGGATGACCACCGTTAAGCGGCGTTCGTCGTCTAGCGCGTAGGTGTGGTATCCGTAACCACGTTCGCGGAGGAGACGAGTCAGACCGCGGTGGTCCGACGAAGACGCGGTTTGTACGCGGATACCGTCGGCGGTATTTCGGGCGGACGTGAAATGGAGCTTGTGCTCCGTCATAAGTGCGGACAGAGTGTCCCACTTAGACTTGTCCCTTATGTAAAGCGGCGGCGGCGCGGGGGACTTCCGTGGCGCTGAAGGCGCCTCCGCGGGCGCTGAAGGCGTGGACGACGACGACGCGAACGCGGGCGCTTCGGACGCGATCGGGGAGCGTTCGCGAGTCGGGCCCGGGCCCGAAGAACGGTCGGTCGGGCGTTCGAGGAGAGCGCTTTCGTCGCCTTCCTCTTGGCCGATTTGGTCTGCACGGTCGTGAAACCGTCGTCCTCGTCAGCGTCCGAGGAAGGGGACGAACTCCCCGACTCGGAATCCGAGGCCGTCTTCTCCATAGGAGTGGCGGCCTCAACCTCCATGTCGGAGGTGCTCTCGGTCGCGATCGCGGCGCGCGAGTTCGAGGGCTGAGACTCTGTGGCTAACAAGATAGAGTAGCGCAGGCATAATTCAGGCGCAATTCCGTGGACCCAGCCAAAAAACTGCGACTTGGACAGATCTTCGGGTTCCGCCGCGGATTTGGGGTCCATGGTGGAGCCCGGAGATATGAGCCGTTATCTTAATCTGGCGCAGGTGTTCGAACGGTCGGTGCAGGTGGTCGGCGCAGATGTCTGGGCGGTCAGCGTGACGGCCCAGGTAGGTGGCGCAAGTAGGCGAAGCAGGTAAAAGGGACATGTGTCCCGGTCGACTGCTGGACGGTGAATGGCTCTGGAGTAGGAGTCACTGTAAGGGTCGACATTATACCGACCTGTCTAAACAAAAATAATGTGAGACGTGGAGGAGAAGGAACGGTTGTGGAGTTCAAGGATTCCGATGATCTATCGGACCCAAAACCAACCGCTGGCAGGAAGCGGACTTACGTGGTGATACGGTCTGATCCCGAGCCATCGAGTGTCACCGTGGTCAAGATGCGGCCAAAATACGCGGGAGTGGGTTCGACCAGGTGAAAGCCGAATAGCGGGCCATGACATTAAGGCGGAGGAGGCCGAGCCTAAGGCCAGCCTGTAAGGCCTTTAGGTTAAGGCGCTTGCTCGTATCCTCAGTGGGTGTTTTATTTTAAGCCCGGTTTGCAGGAATCGAAAAGCGCCTCCTCAGAGAGAAAAACTTCCAATCATCACTCGCCTCAGAGAGAAGAAGGAGGGAGACATTTGCTGTCGTAGGGAAAGGACGGGACTCGTTTTTTCTTATTCTTATCTCTTACTTAGTTTGTATTTAAGCTCAGTAATTTAGAAACAAATATGTTTGAAAAAACAATATTTCTTTGATTGATCATTAAATAGTCTTATTTCGGCAATTGTTGATATATATTTATTACACAATCCTATAATATGTAACTTGATTATAGTCAATCTCACCAACTATTTATCTTACACATAGTAGTCTTATATAGTCGGGAATTTGGAACTTAACAGTATATTAGAAGATGATAAATAAAAGTGTATTAGTATATATATACAGGAAAAATATTGGACGTCAAAATTTCACCGAAACAAAAATACTTAATTCTTTGTTTTCGATGCTACAGTTATTAAATAAATAACTTGCGTCTGACAGGAGCCGGGAGCCAATATATTTTTGTATATTTTTAATAATTCTCAAATAACAAATACAATTTAAAAAAAACTAAATTTTATATTTATTTTATTAACAAACAGTCGACAATAAAACTTGGTATATTGCATTTTAAAAAAAGGGATTTATTCTACTATATAAAAAGTATTATGTATTATGTATTATGAATTGTATTAGGGATTATTACATACATGATATATGGATATAGTTCTAAGTTTTATATTCATCGCCCGAGTTAAAATACAAAAATTTAGGTATCTACTAAATGTTAATGGCTAGTAATATTGTAGTTTATTTGTGATTTTAATTGTCTTCTGTAGACGACGAAAATTACAGACTGTATAAATGGAGATGAAGATTCCTTAGATAACTATTAAGTAAACGATTGTTTGAATATTATCTCATTCGGTCTCTTACCACTAAATTACTCCCTAATTAACGGATCGATGATATAATATGCATCACACATTATCACGATAAAATAAGAACGTTTTCCTTTTGTAATAAATAACGGACTTTTCAATTTTGACCATAAAAATAAAAGATATAGGCATAATATAACTAAATCTAGATAAAATGAAAATAAATAGACCAATAAGCCTTATGATTTTTGTTAGTCAAATATAGTTCTAACTTGCAAAATATATTAACTTTCGTTTTTTTGAGAACTCTGTTCCTGATACGCTTGTTTTAGAGAAATATTGGTGTTGGAAAAATGTTGATTCTCCCTAATGTTGACAGATAATATGTTAAGGATATATTAAAAAGTTATTAAAATAACGAACCCAAATCTAATGGTGTTATAATTATCTTAGTATTAAGATATTAACATTGCTTATACAATTTGTTATTTTATTAAAGAGTACCTAATAGACCTATAAATAAACCAACCTAAGTAATACAAAATTGATAATATAAATTTAATTCAATTTGGATGTCCAGACCATTAAGGTAATTTACCTAAAATTTCAAGTAACTAGATGCCATGGTTAGATAGATTAAGAGAGAAGGGCACTGTATAAAGAAAAACGGTGTTTTACGAGTTCAGAATCAAAGACTGGTCTAATGTTTTATTTATATACTTAATTAATTAAAGTTGAGAAAACTGCTAATGACATAGGAGCTAACAAAGTTTGTTAATAAGATTGGATTTTGCAAAACTTAATGTTTCAGCAACAAACATGAGTTAGACAAATAACAAACTTATAAGTGCCAATAGTTTGTGTTGTCTGAGGTTTTTTATTCAATATAATGTATAATAATATATAACCTTTAAAAAGATATTATGCTCCAAAATTGTCATTATCTAAGGTTTAACATACAATTAAGTATCAAAGCAAGTTTGACAGTAAAAATATAAAATATAAAAGTTAATTAATAATAAGTTTCTTTTGAATAAAATGTTGTATACAGTTTCCAAACTATAAACGGACTAAAGCTAACAATAATATTTTATTAACTTCTATTTCAATGACATTGTTGTTTTTCTATATATTAAAATTCAGGTGAACAAATAGTTTTACTTTTACCTGTATTAGGATTTTTTTTTAACTATAATATTTGTTTTTAAATCCTTGTTTTTTTTGAAGATTTGTAACAAATCTTTTTAAAGTTAACCCCAAGTGAGTTTTGAGTGAAACGGAATTAAGTTGGTATTTAAATCGTCCAATTTGTTTTATTTATGATGCAATTGCAATGATGCAATTGTTTTTGTCTCAAAAAATATTAACTTTGTATATTATTGTTGTATAGTATTAGAACTGTCTTAATGCAAATAATCACCAATGACAGTCATCCTATTCTTTAAAACACTTTATTGGCATTCCTTACAAACACACTAAACTGTTTACTATTAAAACTCTTTACTATCACTGTTACACTTTGTTATACTAGCTATGTTACATAACTTAGTCTCTCGATCACAGACTGCCTTCTCTTAACTGGGAGAAGAATAATATATTCACTACAATTATTCAAATCAGTATCTAATACTATAATTCTTTATTTACTCAATACATACGTTTTTGTTAGTTTTAGTCAAACAACCAACCGATATCCTTATTTCTTATCAAAACCTACCCTACAATTATATAAAAGCTAACAACAGATATTTAACTTTACAAATCCTATTCACATTGATTAGAAAAAGCGTTGTTCTCAAACAAGACTTTTTTAAACGCCAAAGGCGCTCAAACATTCGCTTGACTTTGTGTATAAAACTTTATTTTGAATTTTACAAATACTGGTCGAAAATGTTCCCTTTCAGTTATAAATAAATTTTAAGTTTTAGACAGAAAAGGAAAAGTCTTTAAAATGTTTTTTAATGCTGAAGTAACTAATAAAACAGCTAGTGGCTGTATTACCTAAGCTACATAATACTTCCATTCAATCTCAGTTTATTACACAAGACATTTCTCGTAAATTAGTCGTTAATTTTGAATTAAGAATTAATTTAAAATTTCTTGGTATAAATAATATAGTTTAAATATATCAGTTAGATTAGCTTATAAATTGAAATGTGAATTTTGGTGATATGACACCATATAAAAATTATAACTGTCTAATTCTCAACTATTGCAACTTATGGAAATTTTAAACTAAAAAGTGATCTATTATATAAAAGGTTAAATACCTTTGTTATTTCCGACTCTCTTCAATCATTTTATATCTTCACCATCTAGTTTTCATGTGAGATTAAAAAAGAAGCTAATAAATCCACTTTGTTTAATATAAAGAATAGACTTTTTCCTTGTATATAAAATGAGAAATTCATTTTCTAAGAAGTATATTTTGAAAAGGCTTTAATTTCATTTCCGCAATTTCAGAAAATGATTTACCTAAATGGTTTGCATAAGGTTTCACGAGGAAGAAAAGACCCATGATTGTGAGTGCAATTATACAAATCTACTGCATTTATATATTTATTTGAATCCGTGCAACATATACCAGCATGAGAATAACATCAATTATTGACATCAATAATATCAACTAATTATCGGCTCAAATAATGACAATATAAGCAATGAGAACTAAAACTAACTAATAAGTCAGTTTAAGTATTCTTAGTAAGTTTTAATATTTTTTTTACTATAAATAATATAATATAAATTTCGTGGTGGTAGACCATAACATCGGGTCGCCGGCAAAGTTACCACCCATCAGGCAAAGTCGTGCCGCATACAAAGTGCACCTCACTAATATAAGGGGTTTGCACTCAAATCTTTTAGCTGTCCACCACCACCTGGAGACAGAGCAGCCGCACTTGCTCTTTTTGACGGAGACGCAGATACAATAACACTTTTTTGCGTCTTCTCCTTGGTGGCAGGTCTGCTTCTCTTTTTTGGATCCGTCGAGTTGCGCGGATGCTATAACCGATGTGGTGCATCAGGCAATGGAGTATTTTATTCCTTTTGCTGAAGTTCCCGTCGGTGGCAAAGCTCGCCCATGGTTTAATGCCGAATGTGGTCATGCTCAAGACCGAAAACATTCGGCATACCTCATTTGGGCTGATGCTCGAAGCCGCAAAACTCCGGATGTAAGTACAAAGAAGAGAGCCTTTAACCTAGCTGCCAAGTCCTACAAAAAGGCATTGCGGAAGGCTCGTCTCGATCGAATCGCTAAGAATGGCGAAAAGCTCTCTGTCAAACCAACTGGCAGTTGAGCTTTCTGGTCTCTTGCGAAAGCGATCGAGTCGAATTTCTGCCAACCCTCACTGCCTGCTCTGCTGAAGCCGGATGGATCCCTGGCCCACACAGCAACAGAGAAAGCGAATGTATTTGCTTCTCTGTTTGCTGATAATTCGCATCTAGATACTGGCAATGCTTCTCCAGCACATCTTCCTCACTGCGGTATTTCGATGCCTGAAATCCGCATCACTAACAAAGAGGTATGGAGAACATTGTGTCGTTTAGATGTGAATAAAGCCAGTGGTCCTGATGGTATACCAGCCATTCTGCTCAAGACATGTGCAGCTGAGTTGTTTCCTGTACTGACACGTCTGTATCGCCTCTCTTTCAAGACTGGAATAGTGCCGAAATCCTGGAAGCTTGCCAACGTGCAACCCGTGCCCAAAAAAGGCAGCCGTGCTGATCCTGTCAACTACAGACCGATTTCAATCACCTCCATACTCTGCAAGATTATGGAGCGTGTATTGAACTCGCGCCTTCTAGCATACCTAGAAGGTAACAATCTCCTCAGTGACCGACAGTACGGGTTTCGCCGTAATAGGTCTACTGGGGACCTCCTAGTGTATGCTACACACATTCTAGGCGAGGCCATCGAGAAGAACGGAGAAGCGGTCGCCGTCTCTCTGGACGTCTCGAGGGCATTTGACAGGGTCTGGCATGCGAGCCTTATAAACAAGCTTTCAGCGTACGGTATATCCCCTGGTCTGATCGGCTGGGTAACGGACTTTCTGAGCCAGAGATCTCTCCGAGTAGTTGTTGACGGGTGTTCCTCGGAATCCTTGACAATAAATGCCGGAGTGCCTCAGGGGTCCGTTCTTTCTGCAACTCTGTTTCTGCTGCACATTAATGATCTGTTGAAGCCCCGTATCTATGGGTATGCAGACGACAGCACAGTTGTAGAAAGATATCTGCCGAGTACTCGGGCTAGTCGAGATCAAGTACAGTCTGAAAGAGAAGCCATGGTACAACGTTTGAATGACAAACTTCAGGCAGTCTCCGCATGGAGCAATGCCAATCTTGTCAAGTTCAACGCCACCAAAACGCAGACGTGTCTATTCACCACCAAAAGGAGCCCTTTCACCTTGGCTCCTACTTTCCAGAATGTATCCTTGGAATACAGTGACCGGATTCAGTTGTTAGGCTTAGAGATTTCCTCGAACCTCAACTTTGGTCGGTTCATTGAGTCCAGAGCAAGAGCAGCAGCAGCAAAGCTTGCCGTTCTTGCTAAGGTTCGGCAGTACTTTACACCGGGACAGCTTCTTGTTTTATACAAAGCACAGATCCGGTCGTGTGTAGAGTACTGTGGCCACATATTTGCTGGTGCCGCAAAGTCTCTTCTTGCGGTTCTGGACTCAATTGAGAGGCGAGCAATGAGGCTCATAGGAGATCCCGAGTTGGTCGAAGCCGATTTCCAAAGCCTTGAACACAGGCGTAGAATTGCTAGCCTCTCAGTATTCTATAGGATACATTTTGGTGAGTGTGCGCAGGAATTACACGATCTAATTCCCCCGGCCCCCTTCCATCATCGGACTTCCCGACGCACGGCAGGAATCCATCCTTTTGTTGTGGACATTCCACCTGTCCGAACGAAGCGCTTTGCTTCGTCTTTTTTACTGCGTACAGCAAAGGATTGGAACAGCTTGCCTGCGTCGGTATTTCCGAAAGAATACAATGTGGATAAATTCAAGAGAAGAGTGAATAGGCTGCTAGGGTAATGCGCCTTACCACCTTAGACTACATTCCACTTACCATCAGGTGGAATGTAGTCAAGCATTGCATATAATCAAGGGATTATATAAAAAAAAAAAAAAAAATTTTAAATCAACATGTTTTTTTATTATGTAATAAAATAACAAATAGTTGAATTACTTTATATAAAACTAGCTTTTGCCCGCAGCTTCGCAGGCCTTAAATTCGTATTAAAACATTTCCCCTTTTGCTTTTTATATGACATCCGCAGACATCGCTTACTGTCAAAAATCTATTTAAAGTTTTTAATAAGGGTACAATATTAGATACTGGATTTTATTTATACTTCTCTTGTTTTTACTTAAACGTCCATTTAAATACTTTTTAAACAGAGTACTTAATAAACATTCTAACCATATATCACACTTACAGATTTTTATTGAACATAATCAAAATATGATGTAAACTTGAGGAATTCCTAGCTAAACAATTGAAGTTATTGTGACCATTACCTTGCAGGTCTGGTTTAATATATATATATATATAATTATTTAAATGCTAAATAATATGTATTGGACAATCAGTTACCTATTTTCATTAATATAATATTCAATACTGAAACTTCACAACAGCTATTTTTGAGACGTTTTGCACGGTTCCATACCATTGTGCGAGAGCCGACCGTACCGCCCTAAACGCGATGTCCCTATATTTTAAATCTGTAATATCTTCGAAAATATTATTTTAAATTACATGCTGTAAAGGGCTATATTGTTTCATATTAAGTGTAAAATGTTTTTAAAGGTACTCAATTAGATTAGGATTTTTTTTTTTTTTTTTTTTCTCTTAAGTAGCTTATTTTTATATCTATTTTAGTTTACTTATTTACATAAATATTTATACTACGTATTACTTTTACCTTTACTTGCGTGATCGCACTTTTACTCACTTTTTTAATATTTACAATCATTGGTCATACATTTACAATATTATTTTATTAAATAATATTTTAATGCATTAATTTCCTACCTATCTTTTATGTTTATTTACGTTTCTCTATATCTGTCGTTGATGCTCGTCGCTATTTTCGTGCAATATTGTATAAAGTGTTTCCTTTGCTTTTTATCTTCCATTATATCTTTTATCTTTCCTTTTTCCACTTTGCTTCCTAATTTACATTCTAGTTCTTGTTTTAGCTTGGCGTATTTTGGGCCATCTAATATTAAATGTAGGACGTTCTCGTCTGTTTGGCCATCACAGTCACAGGAGGAACTTGTCCTCAGCTTGAATCTACATAGGTATTGTCCAAATCCTCCATGTCCTGTGATGATTTGTACCATCTTCGGTGTTAATTCCTTGCTTTTTATTATTTGCCATGAGCTTTTATAGAAGGCAGAAAGACTTTTGTCAATTCAGCTTCGTCCCCTTCACCGTATCTGTCGTCCCATTCTTGTATTGTTCCCTCCCTTATTTTTCGTTTTATGTAAGATCTAGGGCATGCGTCATAGTTAGCTTTTGTTTTTAGTTTCCTTGCTGCTTTCTTCGCCAATTCGTCGGCGCGTTCGTTCCCAGGGTGTCCAATGTGTGCTTTTAACCAGTATAAATTTATGTTTTTATTTCCTCTTCTAAGTTCCCTAATGTTTTGTCTTGTGAGAAATGCTAGCGGGTGTAGGTTTTCCGGGTTTTTAACACATTCTAGGGCAGATCTGGAGTCACTCAGAATATTCACGGAGGTGTTGTTAAGATTTTTAACAAGTGTTACTTTTTTACAGTGTTACAGTTACTCCCGTCCGTGAATATTCTGAGTTCCTCATTGCTTTCTTCCTCTTCTTCCATCAGGAGATGGAAATTTATATTTTCAACTTCTGATGGGTGCGGCATCAGGAAAGCGCCTACCTTCTCCTCTACCTCTAGTCCTCTATGATCTTCCGTTAGTTTACCCCTCTTGGCTTCATAAAAGTCTAGCATCTCCCTGGCTCTGCATTCTAGTGGAACCAGTCCCGCCAACACCCTAGCCGCCGTCAACGAGACCGTACGATACGACTTGGTTATTTTTTGCGCGAACCACAGTTGAACTGAGTTCAGTAGCTTCTGCGTCATCATTTTTTCAGTGGCCGGTGCCCATACGCATGCCGCGTACAGGATTATGGGCTCGATGACTGCAACATATACCGTCCGTACTATCTCCGGATTTAGCCCCCAACTGATTTTTGCCATTCTGGCCATTGGCTTGTAAATATTCAGAGCTTTTTTGCAGGCGTAGCTGATGTGATTGTTGTATCTCATACGCCTATCCAGTATAAGACCAAGGATCTTAATTTCCTCTACCACTGCTATCAGGGTGCCGCCCATTTTTATGCGCGGGGCGTCAAACTTCAGTTTGTTAGTGATGATCATAGCATGCGTCTTAGATGGTGCAAACTTCAGTTTGTTCATCACGTCCCACTCATAAACTTGGGCGAGCACCCGTTCAGCTTCCTCCTCTATCTTCTGTACGGTATACCCAGAAAATACAACAACCACATCATCCGCAAATGCCTGACAATATGTGCTGCCGCCCTTTATGTCCCGTAGTAGCGGGTCGATGAGCAGATTCCAAAAGACGGGGCCCCCTATGGAGCCCTGCACGCATCCTTTGCACGGACATGTTATGTGCTCCTCGCCCGCATATCTTACCCTGACTTTTCGGTCTCTGAGATAACTCGAGACGAGTTTACGGAGGTTTCGAGGGCATTTTTCTTCGGCCATCCTGTTCCTTATCGCGGGCCACCAGGCACCATCGATTTTAAGATTTTATTTTATAATAATTAAATTCAATCAGATTGGAAGTCCAGGATTTCAATTTTATATCTGACATAAAATATTATTAAGATTGCCCGAGGATCGAACATACCTCCAATTATAAATGGACTTAATAAATTATAAGTCTCCGTAATGTTTATTTTTTTTTGTATAAATTAAATATTTAATATACACATATTAAAATGGATTGTAGTTCTTATGTTTTAGTTTTTTTAGGTAAACATTAAGTTGTTGTAGTTTTTAAATAATATATAAATATGGTTAAGACCTTAAACGTTAATATTTTTTATAATATATATGTTTTACTTTTCTAATCTTCTCCTACTAGGTGACGGTTGATACATCACATGTATTTGTCACTCATTTCTATCATTCGTCTTCTTAGCACTGCTGTTCCTTCACACATATATCCATACTATTTTGACTTTTCCCACATTTATTTTTACTTCATTGTTGTGGAGTATGTGCCTTTATATACAACTATTCCTCCGTGTTACATGGAAAGCCAGAATACTATGTAAAAGTATTGTTGTATTAAAGTCATACTTTCTTATAGTATTTCTTCTTAATCACACTATCCCATTTTTATTACGTAAAATATTTTGAAGAGAAGCTTGTCTTTTAGATATTACTATAGGTACAACGTAAAAATGAGGAGATATAATAATAATAATATCAGGACAAATTACACACATTGATCTAACCCCTAAGTAAGAAAATTATTTGCTTGTGTTAAGGGTGCTTGACAACGATACAAATACATAGAAATACACATATAAATACTGAGAATATATTTAATAAACGACCAAACCCAGAAACACAGACATCTATGCTCATCACATAAATGCCTGTCTCCGCCGGGAATCGAACCCGAGTCCCATTGCGCCGTGACACGTTAGGCGTCAGCGCTAACCACTTGACCAACGGGGCGGTTAAATATGTACTAGAGATGTTCAATCAGAAAAATATGTAAAGGTGTTTGATAGATATATAAAACTGCTTTTGCATATTTTTCTGTGCACATTTTTGGTTTGTAATAAGGTTACCTATATTTTTCAAAAAACTACCTATGAAAGTATTTTTAGCCTTTGAAATTTGCAAATGTTCAGAAAATAAACACAATGAATTATTACAAACCACGTTGTATGTTTAAAATTAATTATACATTATTGCTAAAAATAATTAATTGTTGATAAATAATGTATATTCCTTCTTTTTTTATAATAAAACATGAAAATATAGCAAGATTTCAAAATAATTTAGAAGCTATATTTGATGAACAATATATTCAGATGAACAATGTATGGAGTTTAAATCGCATTATTTATAATTTTGTAACGATTATCTAGTGTTCTAAATTCAAATGCATAATTCTAGTTCTGTGTTGTATGTTACAACACTCAAGTGATAAGGTCTAACAGAATACTCGTATCATAAATATAATATAACCTACCGAGCCTGCAGTTATTAGCAAAGCTTATTTAGGATGTAGATTTTCTGACCTTAGTTTGAGATAACAGGTTAAACTTATATACCAAAAATAATAACAAACTTAATAAAAAATATATATGAGAACCAAACTTTATATTTTTAATAGTATAAGTATTATATAATGACACACATATAACACTTCATGTGCTATAAATTGTTTATTTATAAATCATATAAATCTATACATATAATAAATTTGCCACTGATCGAATTTTGTAAATGGAAAATATTAAAAAAAAAATAATGGGAGACTTTTATAAAAGCAAGGGAACTCAAAACAATAGTTTTTCATTTTTTCTGTTTGTCTGTATGTCTTTATATTTATAAATCTATGGCTGTATGTTTGTGCACGTTAATCTCAGAAACGGGTTAAATGATTTGGGTGAAGGTTTCGGGAATATATTGTCATGGGCTTCTCTTTACATTTAATGTTTTTTTATTTTAAATTTAAGTTAACAGAAATTAATAATCTCTTATTTTCGTACCATTGCGGTCAAACTAGAATTTTTCAATAAAATTAAACTAGAAGTACTTTTACACGCAAAAATTACTTGTCGGAATTTGATAAAACTTTGAACTGGTACGTTTTATTTAAATCGAAGTCTATGCGTACAAGGTCGCAGGCGCAAGTCATATATATAATTGTATATTTCTTGACTATTTCGAAACATACTGTCTTTCGTTAAGTATTGCACAAAGCGAAACATTTAATATTAAAATATTGTTAGATAATGGATATTTTACCATTTCAAAATAATAAAAAAAATTGAAATTGCAATAAAATAAGGGTACCATTATTATTTTATTAGAGGCAAGGATTTTTTGTATGCTTCAAAGATCTCGCACCAAGGGACTGTGAAATACTACCAGGCGCTAAACCTACCTTATTTACGATTAAAGGGACCACTATTTACGCAAAGACAAAACGAAATGATAGTTGTATTTTTACAACTAAGAACTCTTTTGTACTAGTATGATGTTTTTTTAATAATTAGGATTTTGTGATAGGAAATAATACATACAAGTATTGTATAGTACCGGAGTGCAAAAATAGTATTAGAAAAACACCCGAAAAAGTGTTTTTTATTTTCCAAGAGATGCGAAAATACAAAAACAATGGTCTATGGTATGGTATAATTAAAAGGGATAATATATGTCTTAAATTGTGTTTATATTGTTGTGAAGATCAATTTAACGTAAGTATACTTTATTTATAATAAGTTTAATTTAATAGTTTAAATTTATAGTAAGTTGCATTAGCTATTGAACATTAGAAAATTTGAGTTTAAAATTAACCTAATCTAATTTACAAAAGTTCAGTATAACTTTCTATAAAAACCGTATTCTTTTTTTGGATTTACGATTTTTTTATGGTTGTCGATTTATTTCAGGTTAAGGAGCTAGGAGCTTGATACAGATAATAATATTGAATATAATATGTATAACGAAACAACAAGGAGAAAAATGTAATCTAAGTTTGAAGAAAGGAGTTGTTCCTTATATATTTTTGTGCCAAAAACACCAGCTGATAGAATGAGAATGTGCGTAGTCAAAAAGCAGAGCTTGACATTGGTTAATGAAGTTAACCTTTTCATAGTTAGCTATCAAAAGTAGTGTTTAAAAAAAATTGTGACCTTTACAAAGAAGTGATATAGTAAGTAAATCCTAGTACTGCCCATACAAATTTCTGTGATATTAATCAGCCAAGACAATATTAAATGTGAAAATACAAGGCAGAGGCTTGCTTTTCGCATTTTAAAAATAAATTACCAAGTGACTTAGCTATGCAAGTTAATATTAAACCGAAGTACAGAAGTAAAGGTGTCATTGTAAACATACCTGCTGAAGAACAAAATATAGCATTGTTACCATTTCCTAATTCAACACATAATACTTTTACTTTACCAGTAAAACTATGTTTTATAAAGAAAATGTTTACTGAAAACACAGCTGATAATACTTCTATATCATCTTATATCTTCTATATCTGCTGATTATCAACAAAGTTATTTATCTGAGTCAAGTGAAGTGGAAAATGATTACCTAAACAATTGTATCTTTAAATAAAACCTTTAAGCACGAAAATATACATTTAAATTATTTATTTTTCTCAGTAACACTAATACCACAGTATGAACTTCGACGCCGATAATTTGAATGGCGTGTCAAATGACGTCACATTTCCTGTCGACCAATGGTGGCGCGTTTTGGAAATTTCGCTTTCTTAATTTACACTTTTCACAAATTATTTTATGGCCTTAATTGATTAGTAAATAAAAAAAAATGTTTTTATTATAATAAGATGAAAATAAGTATCCGAAAAAAAGTATTTGAGACCATTTTAAATTTTATGATATTTCCCTATTCCTTCAATAATTAATCGAAAGGAACTTCGTTCCATCTGGGTGTCCTTTGTTATTTATATTATTAATATAAATAACGAGAATGACAACATTGATATTACCAGGTGAATTATTAATACTAAATTATTTTTTTTATCATTACACTTGTGAGTAAAATGATTTACGATTATATAATGCGTACATTATTATTATTTTTTATTATTATTATTTTTATTCTTTATTTACAGGCGACAGTTACTGTCTAATCACATATTTAAAAAAGTTGTGCTTATTCGCGATGCGGTGTATGAAAATATAAAAACTGTCCGAAAACTTTTCTATAACATGACAATATCAACAGAGCTTTTGGACATTAATTATCGTAGTATAATGAATTTTACAATCAGAGACTCTGGCGTGGATACAAAGATACTCGGTGAATACACAGTGTACCGTATACAGTGTATTAATAAGCTGGGCTTACTAAATTATGTAGTAAAGATTAGTGCTTTATAAAGGAGTTCGTTTTAAGGAAATAAGAATATAAGAGAATCCTAGATGTATTTTGTTTTATAATATAATTTCTTTAAAGAAATATAAATCAATTTAATAGAATGATCACTTGCTTTCTTCTATAATAATTTAAATAAATCACGTTCACCTTAATAATTATTTCTAACATAAAAGGTGGATACAAAGGGTACGTGGTTCTAAAGTCACTTCCTTTATTAAAAAAACTGACAAATCATTTAAATAATGTTGGTAGTATTATTATGATATTATAAAATCGTTAACAAAAATTACGTAATGTATTATAAAACTTTTATCAAACATATTGGTAATTAATATAGAAAAATATGCACATTGAATCGATGTTTGCACTATATTTAAAATATGTATATATTAGAGAAACACCAAATATGCATTTGGTATTCGGTATTTGGCATATGACAAATATATTCGGTATCGAGTATTTCTACTTACTCAGCTACTAGACACGGTATAGAACTAAATGACGAAACTTTTTAAGTAAGATTTATGTTATATGGTCAATGGTCAATGGAATGGAATTTTAACTAAGGTTTCAAATTAAAAACTATTATCTAACGTATGTATGTTTTTAATTATGTACATTTGATTGACTATATAAGGAGAGCGATTTAATACTCCACATACCAATTGTTCCGAATAACTTGTCAGGTTGAAAATTGTTGACGTGTTTTGGAGTTTCCTAGGTTTGGATGTGTTTACTGAAAACAATAAATCTTTTATATTGTATACTGAACGGTATTGGAATAAAAAAATAAATAGATTGTTGTATACTTTCGTCACCAACAAAAATTCTTTGTTTGTCTGCAGAAAGTAAAAAAATGTTCAAAATATTCCATAATGTGCCCATTTTTTGTGCCAATGTTTCGTCACCTTTACGCCGCCATTTATTTATTTTTTCGGATTTTTGCCACATTTTGGCAAAGTATGGCAGTTCTTACATTTGAAAGTTTTCATGCGAACGGGTCATAGAAAAGTATATAAGACATATGAATATAATTATTATAGTCTACGCGAATGGAGTCGCAGGCAGCAGCTAGTAATTTATACACTTCACACTTGTTCAATTATATCAATTTATAGCAATAGCTTCCTACCAATTACCCTCGAGTCCTAACGATATATTTACACAATTTTATTTCATCGAGTACAAAAATTTAACAATAAAACAATGAACAAAATACGGCAAATTAAACTCTCAAATTATTCGCCAACTGGGAACTGTATATAGTTCCCAAGTCATGTTACACGTCCAATGAAGGTTTAAAAGTAAACAGTTTTGTCTGTCAAAACCAGGAATGTTCTGTAAAATTCCTCTAATTATTGTACAAAATTCTATTAAAATGTTTAAATAAAAGAATCAATAAATTATTTAAAACATATATGACTTAAAAAGTCTTAAAATGTATTTTCTTTGTTTAGTAAATTTTTTGTTATTTTTTTTTAACTAATCTTCTGTCGATCACGATATTCTTGATGCTCTCCTTTCACAACTTAATATTTCTTGCAAAGAAATGAATTGGCTATCCATTTATCTTCGTAGTAGACCACAAGTCATACCCTTGGATAATACTATGTCAGGGTGGCGTGCTTCGGCTGCTGGTGTCCCACACGGTGGTATTCTTTCTCCCCTTCTGTTCTCCTTATTTATTAACTCTATTACCAATGATCTCAAATCCTCTTACCATCTGTATGATAAAAGCACAGATCCGGTCTTGTGTGGAGTACTGTGGTCACATATTTGCTCGTACGGCAAAGTCTCATCTTGCGGTTCTGAACTCAATTGAGAGGCGGGCAAAGGGACTTGTAGGCGATCCCGAGTTGGTTGAAGCCAACCTCCACAGTCTCGAGCATAGGCGTAGAATTGCTAGACTCTCAGTATTCTATATAATACGTTTTGCTTTGTGTGTTTAACCTCCGTAAATATGACCATATATCCTACTATCGTTCGCAGCTGAAATGGCTTTCTATCCGTGAGCAAAGAACTTCAAGATATCTATGTCAATTATTCTCTATTCTCAACGATCCACTTTCTCCACAGTATTTACAGCGTAGTCTTAAACTATTAGGACACTCTCATGATTTTCATCTTCGCTACTCATCCAATCTTAAGCTTTTTGTTCCTTCCCATCACTCTGATTTTCGCGAGTTCTTTCACAGTTTACGCAATCAAATTCTGGAACGGCTTACCAGAACATGTTAGATAGTCTCCAAGCAAAGCTTTTAAGAAACTCGTCTATAAATATCTTTCGGCTATTATAAGGGACTAGCATTATATGTTCGGTTTATGTTCACTTATATAAGTTTTATATATTTGTGATCATATTGATATGTATTTTTTTATATCTTATGTATCTTGGCTATGTATATATACATTTATATATGTATATGTAATTGCTGTGCAAAGTACTTACTAATATAGTTTTTAAGATACCTGTACTATATTTATATAATAATAAAAGTAATAATATCTGATTTCTGTTTATCATCAGGTTTTTATCTTCTGGTCTCCAACATATTATAAGTTGGACAGAAAACCTGAGATAAATAAGGCAATAGAGTGTTGCAGACGCTTTATAACACATTATTAACTTATAGTTGTAACTACAAAGCGTTTCCAATACTCTATTTTAATCTTCTCATCCTGCGCAATAGATATGCTATAAATAAACAATAAAATACTTCGAGCACACTATTTGTAAACGCTACGTGGTCATTGCGGCCAGGTAGGTATAATCCACCCGCACGCTCTTTATAGACGTGTTAACTTCATCGTAACCCCAGCAACACTAAAAACTTAATACCCTTAGAGAGGTCCACAGTCGCAGTTACTGTGAGCATAAACTCGGGCATTTTATTTTAAAAGTATTACGGTTTTTAAAATACGACATTTTTGATATCCTAATCCATAATTTAAATCTAAATATCCATATAAAAATTAAATTGATTGATATATCTTAATATTACTAAATAATTCATTACTAAATGTAGACTATACTATTTGAATTCCTATGAAGTATAACTTGATATAAATATAAAATTAAATATAATAAAATCTATTGCTTATTTCAAATCATAACAGAAAATAGTTCAAAGTAAAATTTCAAATAATTTTATCCAATAAGTGCAAGATATATTATAATAATAACAATAGTAATAACAATAATAATATCACAGGACAAATTAAACATATTAATCTAACCCCTAAGTAAGCAAATTATTTGCTTATGTTAAGAGTGTTGGACAACGGTACAAATACATAGAAATATACATATAAATACCGAGAATATATTTAATAAACCACCAAACCCAGAAATACAGACATCTATGCTCATCACATACATGCCTGTCCTTGCCGGGAATCGAACCAGAGCCTTATTGCGTCGCTATACGTTGCTCGTCTGCGGTAACCAATCGACCAACGAGACGGTTATAAAAGAAATAAGTTTTACTACAATAATTTATGATATTTATGTACCGGCGTCGTAAGCGTTGAAATTTTCCAATATCACTTTTATTTAAATGTATATCTCTTTTCTAATATATTTTAAAAATAGTACTTTGTTAAGTAATAGTACTTTGGTAACAACACGTATGTCCTTTTAAACTTTTTAAATATTTTTTTTGTATGAAGATATAATAAGAAATTTCTAAAGTATTATAAAAATAATCACCTTTTAAAGAAGAATAAGTTTATTTGCAATATTAAATAAAAATAAAAAAAATAGCATATTTTAAAAAGGTAAAACAAATACTTTTTTTGTGCTCTAAGATTTAAAATCTACTTTTTTAAATAAATGTAAGCTAATTTCTTATCCATTTGAAAATTTTTTTTAATCAAATGTATATTAATATGTGTACTCTAAATTCGGTTTGACACCCTTTTTACATTTTTTATCTCAAGATTCTTGAGAGTAGTGCTCTTGACAATAATATTTTTGATTGGCAATAGAAGCCGCAGACAAGAGCTAGTATTATTATGATTTTCTGATAATGACGTCGACAAACTTGTAAATCAGATGGGTTCTGAAGGAACCACTTTGACCTGTCATTTTCTTTGACCAATATCATAATTTGAAATATCTCACAAGTGGACGATTTCAACAATAAAAATAAATTATATAATAAAAATTACTAGTTGTGGCCCTTAGGTCCAAAATTTTATAAAAAATTCTAGTCCGTTATATAACATTAACTCTATAATAAATTCAATTTGTTCCATAGTTTGTGTATGCGATTATAAATATCTTCTCCTCTCATTCTGTACCCAGGATGCATTATAAAATTTAGAAAAAATATTTTAGTTACAAAAAGACCGTTAAGCAAGAAGTGACAATATATTGTTATGTTTTTTATTCTATTACATTTAAAAGCAAAATTTAATTATTTTACAGAGGACGTAATTGACTAACAGCTAGCGTGCCGGTGTGCGAATAAATTTAACTACTAAAGTTAAAGATGGAATATATATAATAGTAAATTTACAATTGATGATGTTGAATAATATATATACCCTATAACATTTACCTATGAAAATACGTTGTTCATTCGTATAACGCTCCATTTTTATTAACCTCGTACCTTCTACTAACAAACAATAACAATTGTTCAAATGTCAAACAATGACACTTCGAATGGCGCCAAATTTAAATCTTGCGTTCTTGTTGGGACACCCGATAGTTTTAGATTTAAGGTATTGTTTAAAGAAATCCGAATAATAATGTTGCGTTGAAATGATTATTAATTTGGATGAAGACTGTAAAATTGGTAACAAAAATCAGATAAAAATATTTTGAATGGTTTTTAGCTATTGGTTATTTATTTGCGTTTCATACTGTAATGATATTTATTTTTAGTAAAAAATAAATTGTCACTTTGTTTATTGTTAAGCAATAAAAATACAATCTTTTAGTAGGGTACATAATTTCTTTTTATTATTGTTATTATATTTCATATTTTTGATAGTGATAAATATATTGGTTTGTAACTAAGCAAAACGTTGTCTTATTGTATAAACATGTGTGTGTTGCGATACCGTTACGTTTTGTAAACTAAATCCAACCTAGTAAACAAACTCTGTTAGGTACCACAGTTCTACAAACTGTGCTATTTTTTTGTATGTCTATACTGTTAGCCCTGTTGGCTATTACAGCGTCACCGGGGGAGTCCAAACTGTGCTAAGCGGAATATTAATATAAAGCAATATAAATATTGATACTTAACGACATCTACGTATCCATAAAACTATACAAATTTTAACAAGCATTTTTTTAAAATTCCTTTTTTAGAAACCGAAATCAATAGACTTATTTTTTATTGAAATTCTCCTATATAGCACGTTATCTTATTTTGTTCGTTTTCAAAAGTTTATTCAGTACAACAAAAATTCAAAAATTTTTGCATTAGGTATTTTTAAAATATATATTTTTAATATATATATACTATATATAATATATATATATATTTTTTTTTTTTCACGGAAGTTGCTCAGAGGATAATTGAAAATTCCTCTTAAGAAGTATTAAAATACCTTTACTTGTAGCAAAGCATTAGTGTAAACTATTGATGAAATAAATAAATAAATGTTTATTAAGCCTAATTGTAATAAAGGTCGATTAAATATACATAATATAATGTTAAGGCCACGAAATTCATGAATATGCAATTAGAACTTAGTCCATTATGTTAAAGAGGTACATCTAAGGTACTCACATCTTACCCACAAACATCCTTAGTTTAAAGTTTCTAAAACGTATGAGAAACAGGATGATCAAAATAATTATTTACAAGACAACATAATAGCTTGTAAACTCATTGACCATAATTTATAATTGAGGAGTGTATCATTTCAGCTACATTTTAATTAATTAAAAATATTTTGCCACTATTCTATTTTCTTTCATTATATTATTAAATCCCTGGTTTGCTCATTGTTTTAGGAAAATGACACAGTTTTACCGGTTTAGAATGCTTCATGACTATTTAAGTACGTTAATAGAGAAGCATCAACTCAAGTAACTTAACTTGTATCAACTTTTTTAATTCTAGTTATAATTGGCAATATTTTTTTTTGTTTTATCTATACTGTTAGCCCTGTTGGCTATTAAAGCGTCACCGGAGGAGCGGGTTGGTAAGGAGACCTACCCTTAAAAAGGGGGGTTTAGATGGGCCCCCATGGAGAACGACGTCCCGAGGGCGTCTCAGATTGAGACACGGACCTCAGCACGGGGCGTCGTTATGGAGTGGGGAAGGTAAGGAAATTTGGACACTAGCGTCCTCCTACGGCAGAACGCCGGAGCAACGGAGAAATTGGCATATGGTGCTAATAATATATAAGTTTAATAAAAACCTATTCTGAGCCCTGAATTGCATTACTCATCAAAAGTGGTGCACTGCGCCTAACACCAGTTGATCACACAATAGTTCCTTCACCCCTGACTCGAGCTTCGTTGGCCTAACAAAAGGTTTTGAAAAGTATAGTTTACAAGGGGCATGGGGATTTTTATGGAAACTACTTCGTTATTAAACGGATTTAATGTTAAAAACATCATCATTTATAAGCGATTGTTTGTAATTTGCCCATACATTTATGTATTCATATATTAACCTACAATTATTAAACTTATTAACTTCGTTTTCACATACCATTAGTATGCATTTTTATAATATTTTAATAGCAATAATAATAAAAATATATTTAGATATCTAGTGTCCATTATTTTTTATTTGAATATGTCAAAGAGAAGGAAAAGTGAATATATTAACAAAGACCGTAAAAGTATGCATAGAATGTACGAGCTCTTCTTTTTTCTTTTATAGAGTCATTATTTATTTTCAGGAATGTTCACTGCACGATTAACTTTACTAATATTAAACAACAATTTGCGATCACAATTTCAAGCAATTGAACTGAACAGAATTCTGTAGAATAGAAGCTTTACTTTGTTTTCCGTTTCGAAAGAAAAGACAAATAATAAATATTGAAGATTAATCAGTTCATTATTTAAATGGTACCGATAAATGATCTCTATTGGATCTGTCTTAAAGTATGAAAAGCTTTTAGTATATATTAAGATAAGAAAAATATTATTAAGCAATTATTTATTGCATTTCATGACGGATATCGCCGTCTTATTGAAAACTGAAATGTCACTTGGCGTTAGAGATTACTGACGTAAAAATAGTGTGTTCATAGCTACGAAGAAAAAATCAAGGTGTAAATTTTAAGAAACGAGTCCGCAAATTTCTTCTTGAGATGGTATAGTTTCAGTTATTGTTAATTTTACTTTCAAATTCAAATTCAAATTCAAATTCTTTATTGTTTTATATATACATGTTTAACAATGTAAAAAATTGATCCCTTCTTTTACTTTGTTAGCGTAAATGCGTATATATGTGTATTTATGTGGATGTATGTGTATGTTTGTATATATGTGTATGTATAAGTGTGTCTATATAGATAAATATACAAGTAATTTTATGAATAGTCATTCAGTTTCAAATTTCAGTTTACCATGTGTGAGAATGCTTTAGCATTAAGTCCGCTAAGTTTTTTCCGTAACTTTTTTTTTGTTCAATAATGGTCTTAAATAAAATAAAAAAATAATAAATACATTTTTATTCTGAGTCACCCAGGTCATATTTTGTATTTGATATTAGTGTTCATAAAACTTCAACGGTGCCCGGGAATTACTTCCCAGTGGACTAATATACTGTAATATTGTAACATGGTTCTGATCTCGCCGCAGCTTCTATTCTAATGTCCTCATGTCTGTCGTACAAAGGTGTAATTATTTTATTAAAAAGTGCTTTTAGTTTTAAATAAAATCACATATTTCACAAACTTCAGGATAGTTAATAAAACATTAAACTTTGTTGTATTCTCCGACTTTCTCTTATTAATTAAGCTTTATTGTTAATTATGTCCCATGTGTATGTATAAATAGTGTCTATCAAAATCAGCGTCTGGGCCATTGAAAAAGAGTCACAGATATTTGTTATTTTTTTATATTATCCGTATGAAGACCATAATATTTTAGTTTATTTCATTTGACTCATTAATTGTTCAAATATTTAGATATAAAAAAAGGCAAAGAACGGCAAACCTACTTTTATTTTTTATTACCTCCATTAAGCGATACAATACTAGTTATTTGTAACACATCGGTAATACCTTTGTTTCTTACTTTTTGTTTTCTTGTACTACGCTGATTAATATAAAGTGATCTACTTAGTGAATGAATGGTCTAGTAATTTATAGAGTTTAAGAATATTTGAAACGCTTCACCACAATCAAGTCTCATTGTGTATTATATTTTAATGTTCTATATTTCTCAAAACACGCCAAATTTCTTGGAAATCGGATCATTTTTAATATTATTGTCATTTTTAAAAACGGGTATCGATTTATTTTAGTTCTCTTTTTTCAGTTCTCAAGTTGATTAAATTGGTATATTTAATATTATTTTATTATATATGTCTGATTTTATACATTTTTGAAAATGTTTAAGTGTTTAATTATACAGATGTATTAATTAATAAACAACATAAATATTGCAGAAATTGTTGCTAAGTTAAAACCAAATATTGGAAAGACACTATTTTTACGGATTTAACTCGCATAAATTGAATTAAATTTCAAATTTACATTTTAAATCTAACTCGACGTTAGAAAATACTATTCAAAATCAAATATTTTATACAATGTATGTCAAATACACAGTTTTTTATTTTATATTGCCATAGTAAGTTACACTTAAGAAATACCAGAATCTAGGTGTACGAAATATTTACCCGGCTATGTTCACATAAATTAATCGGAATTTTGCCCAACTACTTTCGAACCTATTTGGGGTTCGGTATAAGTGCGATTTATTTAGTTAAATATAGTTGGATAAATAAAAATTTAACACTTTATTAAGTGGCATTACCATCAGCTATAGTGAGAATCCACACATCCTTCTAATAATAATAATAATCTTTACGAATTATAAAGAACAATCTATAAAAGGTATGTATGGAATTTAATTTATAATATTTGTTTGTGTGTTATTTTATTGATCTTTTAAAGTAAAATTGTAATACCCAATAAAAATACAAGCAAAAAATACTAAGGAACTCAAATAATTAGCGACGAATTCAGACAGTTGCATTCATCATTTGCATTATGATTTTGATTTAATAAGAAACATTACGCCTCGTAGATAAATACAGTTGTAGAAATATTTTTCTATAGGTAAATCAAATTTCGTAAATTTTAATTATTAATTTATTAATTTATTAATTTCTCATATCTCTATAATTTCAAATCTTTAATATTGGAAGATCGAGGATAGAGGATAAAAGAGATAGTGAACATAATGGCAACTGCAGACTAATATAGCTATCTCTTTCTGTGTAGTATCTTGTATTATATAGTATTAAACCCTATATAGTATCTTACATTCCGTATTATCTATGGCAGTCGTAATTGATAATTACTATTCACGTAGCGTAACTACATTTGTAATAACAAGGCAACGATTCTGAACTGAATATGTACGTAACATATATTTCCTAATGTCATTGTTAGTATCTAAAATCTAGTTAAATAATAGAGGATAGAAGACATATCATTCATTACATTCATTCAGGTGGACTCTCAAATGACCACATAATTGTTGATGTTGCAAAGTGTTTAGAGGATCGTCTTCGAACGTCAACGAAATTTTTTTTTCTATTAAAATATTTATAAATGACCTATTATAGGTTGATTCAAAACTATCATTGATTGAACCAGTTTAAAATCATTGTAAAGATTGACTCTATTAAAATTAATGATAGTTTAGTTTTTTGCTTCGTTTTGATTTTGCCACATATGCCTAATATTTTATCATTTCGAAAAAGTACTATTATATAGAATATCAAAATCAAAGTACTATTATATAAAATGAATTTCAGATAACGACGTTTTTTAGGTCACAACCCATTCGTGATGAAATCGAAAAAAACTGTTTTCAATTAAATATAAACTATTGACAATATCAAATAATATTTGTATTTACAAAAACAACAAGTTGAACAGGTGAATGAGCAAATAATGTATAATAAATATAAAAATTATTGTTTTCAATAATATATTTATAAAATATATTTTTGCAATGCCACGTTATTGAAAAAAAAACTTTTGACAACTATATACCTATATAAAAGTTATTTCCAATGGTAACCAGTGGATCTTCCTCTCATATTAATATTGTCTTTGTACGATTCCAATCTTATATGTAATATGTAAATTAATATCTGAAATCAAATTTAAAGTTTAATTTTGGAAATATTTTAATTAGATTTTTTAGTTACTTATTTAATATTACTGTTGAAAAATATATTAAATATACGTTACATAGACCAAAATTAAAAATTTAATCTCTGTTAGCAGATAAAATATACCATTGATATTATTTTGTTAGATTAATCTTTTTAATCTTAATTCAATTAAAATACGCTGTTCTCACAAAATGTAATGTTTAAGGGCAAAACAATATACGTTACAAAGCAAAATGAATCCTTAGCAGGAGATACAGTATATACATTTCTTAATTTTTTTAGCTATAAAGTAACGTAAACATTTTCAAACAAAATAAAACATTTTTGTTCTGATTTTTGTTTACAGTTGTTATTTACCCAAAAAAACAATACAGAAATTTTAAATACAAAATTTCGCCAACCAACTTTCGTAAAAGGAAAATATAAACGATGGGTCGGTAGAACGGTTGTTTCAAAATGTTTTGTTCGAAAAGTGTTAAAACAATTTTTGATTCTTTGTTTTGTTTTATTAATTGAGGTTAATTATATAACATTTTGACAATATGTTTAAAATTCCTGAATACATCTAAACAAAAACCTTTTCTCTACCTGCCGCGTCTGCCAATCGTTTTTAATGTCTTGTTCCTTCGATATTATACATACTCGTTTATAAAACAAGCACCTGTTAATTTTCTATTTTATACTTTATTCTAACAATTCTTAAAAGTAATTGATGTAAAACTTAAAACCGTGAAGAATACTGCTGTCTCTGAAATAATGTTTCAAGATTTTAAGTATATTACTAATTGAAAATCCTTCTTTTTTTCGAAAGACAAATAATTTGATTCTATAAGCTAAGTGATTTAACAATCAAGCCAAGATTAATAATAAAATGAAGGTTTGCATTTGAATTTAGTTTGTAAATACCAATCTAGCTTCGAGCGTCTCGTACAATAATTTATATGTAACTTAACTAATAGTCAGGACAAACGATAAAAGGGATGAATATTAGATGCTGTAATGAAAATATTTCGCATATTATATGATTTCATATCTGAAATACTGAAGTGGCATTGAGACTTGTTATTATATATGAGATTTATTTCTATCTTTAATCCCCGATCGAACAAAAGGGGGTATTATAAATTTGGCATGTGTATCTGTGTATTTGTAAATCTATTATTCTGTGTATTTGTGGGTCTATCCGTTGCATCATAGCAGCTAAATGAGTGGACGGATATGATTGTGGTTTGTTTAAATCGAAAGCCTAATCTTTCGAGATCGATAAGTGTGGTCGAGATAAAAGGAAATCGTCTCCAAGATATTGAGCTTCTATTAGTGCTAGTGAAAGAAAATTTTGGAATATTGATAGTAAAAACCGAAACAAGTACAAAATAGTGCATTTGTAGATTTATTTACTACTTTATAGAAACCAATCACATAACTTAAAAAAAATCACAAAAAAAATATTTAAAAAATCCCCAATACTAAACATCTAAAGAGAATAAAAATAGAGATCTCTAAAAAGGTTAAAAATAATATTATTATTATATCCTGCGCACACTCTCCAAAATGTATCCTATAGAATACTGAAAGGCTAGCAATTATACGCCTGTGTTCAAGGCTGTGGAGGTTCGCTTCAACCAACTCGGGGTCGGCTATAAGCCTCTTTGCTCGCCTCTCAATTGAGTCCAGAACCACAAGTTGGGACTTGGCGGCACCAACAAATATGTGACAACAGTACTCTACACATGACCAGATCTGGGCTTTGTATAAAATAAGGTCCCGGTGTAAAGTATTGACAACCCTCGCAAGAACGACAAGCTGAATAAACCAGTCAATTGATTTGTTTATTTTAGTCATCTCTGGAATATATGTATCTTAATCCTGAATTTCATAAAGTAGTTTAAAGGAGAATAAGACATATCTAACTACCTTTAAAATAAATACTGTATATTTTGACTAAAATGATATTAGAAACACTTTCATCTTTTTATAAGTGGAAAGACCTAACATTCCTGGGAATAACAGGTTTTCACTTGTATTAACATTCTTCTCCTAAGTCTAATATAACATAAAACGTTTTATAGTATTTTTATCTTTTGCTGTCATATAGAGTCGTAATGGTAATAAAATATAATGACCGTCTAAAATTGTTTATTATAATAATAAATTTATTTCCCAGTTTTATTGCACGAAATAATATTTATACATTGAACTATTATTTTAATCCGTAACATTTAAAAGTAGATAAAATGCAAAGGGAACATTTTTTTAAAGAAATATTGCTATATTTCTATAATATACTAATACTATAATGTTTAAAAAGAATCAATACATGGTGGTGTAGTCACAACTACCAACAAATTAATATATTAATGTCACGGCTTTTGAATGTTATTTAGTATTATTATAACTATTATCTTGAGGACCTCCACTTCCCAAAAACATACTAAAGGAAATAATTCCAATTTCAAAATTATTAAAAGGAACTGAAATAAAACTAAAATACATTTCGTCGTTCTACATTGCGTTTATTTTTGTGGTTCTCGTAAGGAGACTTTAATTTTAGTAATGTTTAAATAATAGTTATTAAAAATATAATTGTATCACACTGTTTGTAATTAAATCATGTTTCAGATATACCTATCAAATGGAATGGATTGTGCACAATTACATGGTATGCTTTGACAATTTGGTGATGCCATTTCCTGGTATGGAGTAGTTGAAATACAGGTAAATGAACTAACGTATGGCTGAATTTCAAAGCGTTAGTTTCTCGAAATTTGGCTTTATAGGGAACCAACATTCAGTCTGGCGAATATTGAAGATATTCTTGCGTATTACTAATTATTTACAAATGGACTACTAATTAACGATAGCTATGTGACATATCTAGATATAAGAAGAGATTTTGATAATACACAAAAAAACTAAAATATCATAAAAATAAAGAAATTGTATAACTGAGCAATTGATTTTACAAATGTGATTTAAATAAAAAAGTACATTAAGATAAAGCAGCTGCAGTTTTTAATAAAAAATAAGTTTATAACAATTTTGTGGATGTAGCAATAGATATCATTTTCATTAAAAATAAACTTAATTATACTGTTCACCCTCCATTCTCCTCCCCTCTCCATCCCCTTTTCTCTCCTCCCCTCTCCCCCTCTGTCCCTCAACTCTGATCTGATATTTCACTGTTTGCAGATTGAAAAACTACATATTATTCTTGGTCAGCCTTCAAACTTTTTATCCTCGGTTGGCCTCCAAAAATAAATTATCCCTGAATTTAATTATTTCTCAATAATTTAGCATAAATATAGCATACTTAAAAAATTATAGCATACTGGAAATTTGTGTATGGCAGGTTGTTGGTATTATTTAATGTGTATTTCTAACTAGTCTTATTTGACATCAAACATGACTCCATGGAATCCCAGTAGACGGAACTATTAATGGAGTTTCATCTTGCCAGACGTTCTGTTTGTTTCGTATAAATTCTAAAACTACGTTAACACATTCATCTATCTAGATTTGAATAAATTATTCGGAAAGTAATAATTTCATAAGCTGGTATGATTAGGTATGGTATATATAGCTGGTATAATTAGACACATACTATTTTATTATTAAGTTTCATTATTTGTCATGTTTTAAAGAACTAAAATGGTGTATGAAGTAGAAAGTAGAAAAAACATTTAGTTCATTTATCTAGATCCATATAAAAGTTTATGGGTGTAAACAAAATGTCATGTTTGAAAATATATATAAATATATATAGCAATGTTGAGCTTATTTAAATTTATATAAATATAGAATAAAAAAATAAACCGACACGGGCAGGGATTCGAACCTTCGACCTCTTTTCGAAAGAAGCCTAATAGAGGTCACCACCACCGAATAAAGATAACATTTTTACGTGACGATAATTATATCACTAATATAGTATAACTAAAATACTTACTGAGTTAAATGCTCATATAATTATGTCAATAAAAATAACAGAAATAGTCATGTATGATAAATATCAAATAGAAAAGTTATTAGTAATATAATAATATGATAGTGTAGTTTTTGTATATAAATTTTCATTATTCAATCACTTTATAACTTGCAAAAAAAACAGCTTTAATGAACATTAATTACCACAATTACAAGTATTATACGATTAATATCATGTAATACATATTCAATATTCAGATTCAGATGTTTTGTTATTAAAATCTTTAAATATTGTTTTCAGATATACAGTGCATTTAGCTATTATTATAATTATTAAAAAAATCAATATCACATTCGTTTTTTTTTTGTTATTTTCAAACTTTTACAAACAAAATTAAATTTATTACGATTAAGAACACAATTTTTACTTGTACAAATTTCCACTATATTTAAATATGCGATACAATTTTATTTGCGACCGGTTTTGTACATCATCATGTAGTCGTAAAAATTGTGTTCTTAATCGTAATTAAAAATGCAATTCCATCAAGAATTAACAACATATTCTATAAATTGCTTAAAATTAAATTGCACTTTTTTAGTATAAAATCAAAAAGTCCATGCTCTGCTCTATAAAAATAAAATCAGTTACATATTTTATATTTAATCCGCGTAAAATAAAACTTGATGAAAAATAAAGATCGAAGTTAAACACATAAAGTGCGAAAAGGCTTTCTTGCCTTATTATTTATTCAATTTTCAGGAAATGTACAAAATTTTATAAAAGTGATTTATTTTTTTTGGTATTCACCTTTTTAAATTGTATCCAAATCTCATAAGGTGTTCTTTACATTACCAAAAATCGAAAAGAGAAAATGTTTAGCTTATTTCATTCAATTTAAAAAAAAAGATTTTTTTTAGTTTTCTTAAATTTTGAAACAAGATTTGTTTGTTATAGAGAAATAATGTCTTTTTACGCGTGATTAATGTGGAAGTAGGAGGAATAGCTGAGGCGACTTGATATGGTGATCACTAATTCAGTGTAATTTTTTTGAAAGAAACATTATACCAACCAAAATTTTACTGTGTATATGTTTTATAAATTTTAACGTGTTTATTTTACTGGGTTGTGCTATAATTTTAATTTCTCTAAATGTTGTTTGCATTGCTTAATAAAGAATTTAACCAATATGAATTTGTAAAGAACCAAACTTTTCTTGTCGTCAA